>JAZHRO010000007.1:61072500-66072500 GCA_037157565.1 Thalassia testudinum | reverse complement strand
ACGAATAGCAGATGAGGCAATTTTCCTTTATACGACTCCTTGAGGCTGCTCCTCTATGATGTGGCACTAAGAAGTGCCTTCTTTCTTCGCTCGCTGCAGCTAAGAACTTTACTTGATTACTGGGGTAGCTAGGTATCCTTCTCCAAATCAAAGCTTTAGATGGGTACGTGGGAATTGTCCACAGTTAATGAAGGTGGAATTGAAATCGAGGGTGGCTTAATTCTAGCAAAGCACGGCAACGGGTCAACAGCATCAGGAGGAGATTCGATGGGTACCTGTGGTCACAGAAATAGCCTTGCAGCCCAATTAAACTTGCTCAGAGGCTTCGTCGGACCTCGACAAGTGCAGTGGTGGTAGTCGTGAGGTGGTTTATGGTGTAGGGTGGTTGGCCGGAGTTGGAGAAGGTGGCGGAGATGTGAGGTGGTTGACCGACCAAATAGGAGGTTAAGGCCCTCAATTTCTTGAGGGATTTTGGCTTATGAGGTGAGGTGGAACTAATCGACTTGGTGGGGAGGTGTTTGATGGCTTGTGGCACCAATGGTAGCTCGCCAGAGCTTGTTCGGATGTAGGGAAGATAGAGCAGGTGAGGGTGGTACGGTAGTCAAAAGTAGAATCTAAGGAGGTGAAAGTGTTCTAGAGAAGAAGAGAGAGGGTTTAGGGGAGCTTAGGAGGTGAGACGGAGGAGGGGGCGTGGGTGGTACGATTGGCCGGAGTTGAAGAATGTGAAGTCGATGGTGAGATGACGATGAGGGAAGAGGGGCTGAGAGCGGTCGAACTTTGGCAGATCTCAGTAGCGAACAACAGGTTCAACGGGTGGGAGGACGGGTCGAAATGACTGTTGCAAGCGATTTCAAGCTTTGATACGAGTACCAGAGGTGGAGTCGGCTGTTCTAATGGACGAACCCTAAAGTGCAATATGAGTTCAGCAAAAGGTTGTGTCAAAGGGGTTCCGTGTTTTTTCAAGAAAATGACGGGTTAGCTCCTGTTAAGCGCTGAGTTTAATGCGATTAGTTGGGCGCAATAAGATCAGGAAGAATGGAGATCAAAAGAACCCTTAGGCCAAGTTTGTATCAATGAGTTCAATGAACGGCTTGAGTCTCTGGCCATTCACAATGAAAGGTTCAGAATCAAGGCTAGGTTGGCTAATTTCGACGGCTCCATTTCCAAAGATTCATCTTACCAAGAATGGTCCAGTCCATTTAGATATGAGTTTTCCTGGGAAGAGTTTGAGCTTGGCATCAAAGAGTAAGACTTTTTGACCAAGGTAGAAAGATTTTCGCACAATGTGCCTATTTTGGAAGGCTTTGACCCGTTCTTTGTAGATACGTGAGTTCTCGTACATGTCATTGCGTAGCTCCTCTATCTCTCTCAATTGCAATCGGCAGTGTATTCCAGCCTTCATTAGATCCAGATTGCACTTCTGTACAACCCAATAGGCCTTATGTTCCATCTCTATGAGAAGGTGACATGCCTTTCCGTACACTAATCTAAAGGGAGACATGCCTAATTGGGTCATGTGGGCGGTCCTATAGGCCCACAATGCCTTCGGGAGGCGAGTAGACCAGTCCTTCCTATCAAACTAAACAGTGACCTGAAGCATCTCTTGATCTCTCAATTTGACAATTCTGCCAGTCCATTAGTCTGGGGGTGATAAGGAGTCGAGATACGATGCGACACCCCATACTTTTTCATCAGGGACTAGAAGTGCATATTGTTGAAATGAGACCCGCCTTCGCTGATGATGGCCTTAGGAACCCCAAATCTGGTAAAGATGTTCTCCTAGGTAAATCAAAGGATAACTTTATGTTTACTAATTCTTGTGGGGACAGCTTCGATCCACTTGGAGACATAATCAACAGTGAGTAGAATGTATTTGAAGCCGTTGGATCCAGGAAAGGGTCCCACGAAATTGATTCCCCATATGTCAAAGATTTCGCACACAATTATCGGGTTTAAGGGCATCATATCCCGCGGGCCCATGTTGCCGAGGGTTTGACAATGAGCACTTGCCCTACAATATGATTGTGCGTCTTTGAACAACGTGGGCCAGAAGAACCCACACTAAAGAATTTGCGTTGCGATTTTAAGCTCATAGAAATGGCCACCACAGGCTTGGTCGTGGCAGAATGAGATCACGTCATTGACCTCGTTGTCAGGAATGCATCTTCGGTTCACTTGATCGTTGCCAATGTGGAAGAGATACAGTTCCTCCCAAATACAGTATTTGGCCTCGGAAATCAGCTTCTCCCACCTGGAAGTCATCCAATCTGGTGGGACTTTCCCCGTAACCAAGTAGTTCACTATATTAGCAAACCAAGGGAGACCGTGAATGGCTAGTAAATGTTCATCCGAAAAATGCTCGTGATCAAACCAGACGGATCGATGACTAAAAAAGGAAGATGGGACAAATGGTCAACTACCACGTTCTGTTTTCCATCCTTGTCACGAATCTCGAGATCAAATTCTTGCAACAGCAAGATCCAATGGATTAGTCGAGGTTTCACGTCCTTCTTTGCCAGTAAATGCCTCACAGCGGCGTGATCCGAGTAAATGATGACACGGGAACCCAGAAGATAAGATCTGAATTTCTCCAAGCCAAATACTACAGCCAGCAGCTCTTTCTCAGTAACTGTATAGTTACGTTGTGCCACGTCCAATGTTTTGCTGGTGTAGCAGATGACCACGGCTTTCCCGTCGACTTTTTGCCCAAGCACCGCACCCACTGCATAGTTAGACACATCACACATGATCTCAAAGGGTAGAGACCAGTCAGGGGATTGCAGGATTGCTGCTTGAGTAACTCGATCATGTAGGCTCTCAAATGTGTGAGTGCAATCCTTGGTGATCTCGAAGGGGACATCCTTAAAAAGCAGATTAGTTAGCGGATATGCAATTTTTGAGAAATCAGGAATGAAACAGCGGTAAAAATTGATGTGTGGTCGTGTTCGATTAGTTTGATTTTATTTTATTACTCAAATACAAAAATTCTCCAAGGTCGAACTTAGGGAGCAAGCTTCATTCTAGAAGCATAGAAAATCACAATTTACAATAATACACTGTTTTACAAAAGAACTAGAGAGAAAGGGAATAAAAAATTATTTCTTCTCTTTCTTCTTTGTCCGCCCTTCTCTCTTCTTCTTTCAGTCTTCAGACGTCAGATTTTGGGAATCAAGCTCCTTAAATAGCCACTTGCTACAGTGCCCGTCTCCTTCTTCCTTTCTCTGCTGCTGCTACTGCTTCTGCTCTCCTTAGCTTTTTCTTCTTCTCTTCTTCTTTGTCCGGCTTGGTCTTCTTCTTCGCAACAACTTCCTCTTCCTTCCTTCCTTAGTAGGCTTTTCCCTTTCCTGCTTCAGCTGCTGTCTTCTTCATTCACTACCTTTTCCTCTGCTTCTGCTCCTGAGCCTTCTTCTCTTCTCTTCGGCTGCAACTGCTTTTGCGACTAAGTCCTCAGCCGCTTCCTATTCCTCCTCCTCCTTCTTCAGTTTCCCTGCACAAGCAAGGGTAGGCAAAACCTAACCCCTACCCTCCCCGCGTCTCTCTCTCTCTGTTTCACTCTAGGGTTCGCTCTCCCAGAGCCTACTCGGGTATGCAGGTCGGGTAATGCACCTGGGACCAGGCCCATCAGCGTGCGGTGGTGGGTGAGGTGTGCAAGGCTTAAGTAAACAGGTCAGGCTAGGTCCACGGGGGGTGGTCGCGGACGAGGCCGGGTGAGCGGGTGAGAGGGACCTCACCCCGAGTGACTGAGGCGATAAGCCTTAGTCACTTTTTCAATTTATGCGTCATGGGGCGCTTGCAAACTCACAAGGTGGGACTAAACATCCCACCATTCTTCCTATGTGCTTGCAGCCGTAAACGCGAGCAATCACCACCGCAGCCAAGGCGTCAGATGCCAATTGAGGACCTGGAGTTGTGCATGGAAGTCTTTAGCGCAACCTAGGCTCATCTCCTGGAGCTGGAAGGGCCTAGAGCTGCTTACGATCTTGCTTCAAGCTTGGCATCAACGGCGGCGAGGCCTCGAGACCTGAAATCAAGAATACAGCCTTGCGGCCCTGTCAGAACACTCGGTGAGCTTCGCAAGAGCACAGCAAAGATACTGTAGGGGTTGGCATGGCTCAAAGAAACCTACGAGTGCGTGCCTAGGTGAGTCTAAGTCTGTGTGAGTGGGTCTATTCGGGGGGAGGCGACAGTGGGTGGTGCAGTCAGTGGAGGGTCGCAAGGTGATCAGTGGGTGGAGGTGATGCTTCTGAGGGGTCTGGCAAGGTGGATGGGTGTGGGGAAGTGATGGAGACACCTCGTCGGTGATCTGCTGGAGGTGGAGGAGATGATGGTGGCTTGCAGTTGTCGAGGGGTTTGAATAGTAAATTGGCAGAGGGGAAATAAAGAGAAGCGTGAGAGGAACTTAGCTGTGAGCCTGGAGTGAAGGAGGGGATGCGAAGGTGGCGAGCGGCCGGTGCTGCCGTCGCCGGAGATGAAGGTGCCAGGGGGGAGAGAATGGCGACGAGGAAGGGGGTTAGAGGGCGCCCGCTAGTACGGCACGGCGCGGAGGAAGACGGCAGAGTTAACCCTACCACTGATACGGTGGCAGGGCAATGAGAGAGGAGAGGGAATGTCACCAGAAGCTCTGGCAGTTGGCCAGAGTTGGTGGAAAATGAATAGGAGGGGAGATCTTAGGCCAAACGAAGCTTGGAGGATGCGGTAGAGGGTGACGCTCCTTAAATAGGCGAGGGTAGGTCGGCAGGCGCGCAAGAGCAGTGGGAAAAGCCTCACCGAAGGTATGACAGTCGGATACCCATATCTCTCGCACGTTCGCATGAGAGGTATGTGAAACGTTGGCTTCGAGAGATAACCGGGTTTTATTGTTATAGCGTTGTAGTATAGCCAGTTATTGCCATCATTTCAAATATATAAATTTTTTACTCGGAAAATAAAAGAGTTCCCGAGGTCGAACTCAGGGAGCAAGTTGTATTCTAGAGATATACATGTTCTATTACAAAAAATAAAGAGAGAGAGAGAGAGGGAGAGAGATGAAAGTTTGAGTTCTTCTTCTTTTCTTCTTTCTTTCTCTTTGTCTTTCTCCTCTTTAGCTTTTGTTCTTCCTGTTCTTCTTTTGTGTTTATCTCCTTGTGGTCCTCTTCTTCACCTGTGTTGTTCTTCCTTGTTCTTTCGTTCTTCAGATCTCCTTCTTTCTTCTTTTCTTTTTCCTGTCAGGACGTCGTCTCTCCTTCTTTCTTCTTTTCCCTTCAGGACGTCGTCTGATTTTCCAATGAGACGACTTAAACCGCTTGTTGCTACAGTGTCTCCCTCAGCTTTCTTCTTCTTCCGCGGTCCTTCTTCTTCACCGGTGCCTGCACACTTCAGAGTTTACGTCAGAGGGCAAAACCTACTCTACCCTCCCCCCCCCGTCTCTCTCTCACAGAATCCGCTCATAGGATAGCTCTCCCAGAGCTGCCGGGTAGCCGGGTACGGGTCGCGCCCGGGTCCAGGCCCACCGGCGTGCATGGTGGGCGAGGAGTGCAGGTCAGTCTAAGTCGGGTCGGGTCAGGTCCGCGGGGCGTGAGCGCGGACGAGACCGGGTAATCGGGCGGGTCAAGGGGACCTCACCCCGTGTGCTGAGGCAATAAGCCTCCAGCACTTTTTCGCTTTATACCGCTGCGCCTCTTCAGAGTTTTCCGAGGTGGGACTAAATGTCCCACCCTAATTGAGCGCCCGCAGCGGAGAAAGCAGCGGGCGATCGCGGCTTCACGCGAGGCCTTCGCCCCAGCTGCGAGCCTGATGCTTTGTCGAAATGCCTCGCAAGGCCTGGGAGTCGAATCTGGGCGTGGCGCGCCTGCAGCTGCAGGCGGAAGCAGTTCCTTCTGCACGGCAATGGCGGCGGAGGTCGGGTGACCTGTTCACAGCAAAACGGCCTCTCGGCCTAATCAGAAGGTGCCGGGAGCTTCGCCAGAGTGCGGCGAAGCTCGTGTGGGTGGTGGCGAGGCGTGGGGCGGCGTGCAAGGGCTGCCCTAGGTCGGACTGTGGGTCGGAAGATGGGTTTGTTCGGTGGGGTTGCAGAGGGTGATGTGGGGGAAGTGGAAGGGCGGGGGTTGATCAGGGTGAGGAGGCGGAGGTTCTGCGGTGGTCGGCGAGCCGTGTGGGTTGCTGGGGTGATGGGGGGGTCTCGCCAGAGTTTGGCCGGAGACGAAGGGGGTGACGGTGGACAGGAGCGGTCGAGGGTTTAATCAAATAAAAGACAGTGAGGAAAAGAAAGAGGGGGAGATGGGGAGGAGTTCTGACCTAGCTACGGAGACGAAAGGGGCCGGAGCAGGGCGACAGTCGTATCGACTGTCGCCGGAGAAGAAGATGCCCAGGGGAAGGGGCGGCGGCGAGCAGAGAGCCGGAGAGGCGCCAGCTGGGTGCGGCGTGGCGCGGGAAGAGCAGGGGAAGAAGTCTCTGCTGCTGGTATTGCGGCAGAGCGAAGAGGAGGAGGAGGAGGAGGAACCGCCGGAGCTGGTGGGCGTCTGCCGGAGTGAGAGGAGAGGAAAGTTGGGGGTTTTCTCCGTCAGATCCGAGCTGGGAAGAACGGTGGAGCGACGGGGGTATTTATAGGGACCGAATCAGGGAGGAAGGCGGAGGGAGATGACGTGTCTCCCTCGCCGGAGGACGCCGGAGATGGAAACCCATACCGTCCGTGCGTTCGCACGGCCGGTATGGTGGGTTACAGCGACCAGGGGGGTGTCCCTGCGACGGCTGACGACGCAGGGCACCCCCGGTTTACTTGCCAGGCTCTCCCCCTCACCCTGCGCGGCGCCATGCTCCGCGCAAGGTCGCCGGAGCATGGTGCTGGCAGGTTTTGCAGGGGGGACCTGAACGCAAAGAACGAAGGAGAGTTAGGGGCCAAAATGCGAGGGTTCAAAAGTTGAGGGCCAAAAAGTAAATATATGAGGACCAAAGTGTAAAGTTGGTCAAGGAGGTTTCTTCTTAGGCTCAAGTTTTTATACATGACTAATTAGGACCTAAGGAATCTGATGGTGAATTTCATTTCTATATTAAACCTTGTTTGACCGGTCAATTTATGCGAAAACCCAAATTAAGTTATTAATTGGGCATGGTTCTCAATGTAGGTCAAAATGGGTTCTGAAGGCCAAATTGAAGGTTCTAAACCCTAGAGATTATTTTTCTATGAATTTTAGAGGGTTTATTCTATTTTTACTCTGCCTCGAACCTCGTGAATTGAAGTGGGTTGTTTTAGGATTACAGATTATCATTCAGTTCCTTGGAATTGCTGTAGCCCTTGCTAGATCATCTCATCCCACTTTTATTCTTATTAAGTTACTTTGACCTATGTTTGGACCCTGAATTACCCTGTATGCAGATTATACTGAGAAAATTGCATTTTTACCCCTTATGACTTGTTTTCTCCTTAAACTCAGAATTCTCTGAGTTAAGCCTTTCCTTGAGTTATGTAGGAGCTTTTATCCTTTGTATTAGGTCAAAATGAGCTAGTTATGGCTCATGATGAGGTTCTCATCATACCCCCATGCCTAGCTTTTGCTAGTCCCTTAGCAAAAACTTAAGGTTTCAACCCTTGTTCTAGACCATGAAGTTTTTAATAGTTTTAGATAAGTGCTTTTTTACTTGAGCATAGATTAGGTTAGAATGCTGACCATAGGCCTAAAAGGTACTCTAGTACCAATCAAGATCCAAATCTGTCTAGCCTTAGCCTCAGTCTTTAGCAAAGGTTTTTAAGGTCCACAAGAACTAACCTAAGGTTTATTGGACTTTGTGGTTAAAGCACCCGTGCTTGAAATGATTTTAGCCCTGGCTCAGTTCGCAGTGCGTTTTGTAAGAAAGAGATAGAAAGTTATTTTGTTTGGAGAGTTTTCTCTCTCTTTTTCTTTTTAGTTCTAGCCTAGGATTGGCTTTTCAACACGGTCTGTATCAGATTCCTTGCTCCCATCATCAATCCTCAAGGGTTCCTGGCGATCGATGCTTCGAGATAGCACCGCCCATGGCAACCCCCGGAACCCTGGCTATTGAGATTTCGAGATAATCCCATCCATGGTGTTCCGTGGCCGAATCCAGACCCTGGCAATTGACACTTCGAGATAATGCCATCCATGGAATCTGAACAAGCAGAGTGCTTACATGCCCCCAGTAGGATATGTAAATATCCTAAGAGACAAGCACCGAGGAGATGATATTTTGTTACGCATCTTCGAG
Organism: Thalassia testudinum; assembly: GCA_037157565.1. Taxonomy (NCBI): domain Eukaryota; kingdom Viridiplantae; phylum Streptophyta; class Magnoliopsida; order Alismatales; family Hydrocharitaceae; genus Thalassia; species Thalassia testudinum. Next base: position 66,064,301 of record JAZHRO010000007.1, on the reverse strand, counting down.
GGGATTTCCCGCCTCTCCGCGCTGGGAACTCGTCCAAATCAACTTGTGTTGATCGGCCGCTCCTATTCTAGGTGTTCTTTTCAGAATTTTGCGACGCTTCTGCGTGATTCTGATTTTTACGCTTACTGAACCAGGCTGTGTGTGAGGTTAGGGTGCTTAGGTTACTGAGTCCCGTGAACCAAAAATTAGTTAACGAGGCCAAATACTTCCTAAGCCTTAGACCTAATACTTCAGCTTTTCATTTTCCTCAACCTCTTGAGGAGTGTCCAGATCTTAATGGGTACTAAGAGTCTATTCAAGAATGCCTAAGGTTTGCATTCTTACTAATCTCATTATGCACTTTTCAGTTATTTTCTTGAATGAGGTCTAGAACTTAGGCTAATTCCTTAGTTCCTTACTAATGACTATCACCTTTTTCTCATAATTTTGTGCTCCTTTTTTCCTTTTGTTTCTTTTCTCCTTCTTCACAAAATTTCCTTCTCCTCTTTTCCTCTTATTCTTTTTCGAAAATTTTTTTTTAATTTTTATGGTATTTTTGGCATATGTGAATTTTTTGTTTGAAACCTTTTCTTACAAGTTTTTGCACTTTCATACCCCCCCATGCCTAAGATTTGCAATGTCCTCATTGTAACCTAGGAGTTTTTATTCAACTAAGTTCATACATTAGGATAGCTGTTTTGATGAGTGAATGGGTCGGGGTGACTGTTGCGGACGATTTCTAATCTCAGATGCAAGCACCTGAGGTGGAGTCGGCTGTCTTAAAGTGTGAACTTCAAGTGCAAAAAGGTGTCAGAACTAGTTTCAGGTTTTCAAAGAGAATGACGGGCTGCCTCCCGTTGAGCGCTAAATTTGATGCCTTCAGCCAAGCGGGAAATGCGATGGAGAGGGGATGGTCAAATCAGCGGAGTTTTGTAAGACAAGCACCTTGATTAAGAGCCTGGTTGGTTCAACCAGGTGCTTGTTCAGATCAACAGGCTGATGATGCAGCCCAAACCCAATCAATCTGGTGGGTTGATAGATGTGGATAAAAAGGTGTGGAACCCACCATAAACTATGAAGCTCAGATGGATGTGGAAGTGTAAACGCAGGGTTTGGCTGAGTCGAATCAGCCTGGTCAGAGTAGGGACCCGTAGAATAATCAATGAATGACGCGGAAACCCTACAGGGGTGATCAGAGAATGATAGAGCATGGTATGTAGTCTGATCAATGTTCGAAACCCGATGTGGAAATGCAATCGGCTCGGTGAGAGGTGAATCTGAATAGAAATTGAGTCCGGTTGCGGGTCGGGGTTTGGGAGAGGTTTTGATCCGTTCTGTGTGTGCGGACGAGGTGGCCATTGTGTACGAGGGCTCTTCTAGAAACAGATGATAGGTGGTTTTCTATAGAGAGTCCTCTGGGTAACTATCAAATGCCGGAAGAGTGTCTGTAGGATGAAAGGAATCGGATTCGAGAAAAAATTTGGATTCTTGGTTGTAATCACTCTTGGCATTTTCTATTTTTGGTTCCTGAGGATTGAAAAGGAATGATTCTGTGTTATCAGTGATCTCGGGAATCAGGACCTCAGAGTCAGAGTCATGTGAACTGAGGTCGTAGATAGGCCTGGCGTGTTCAGGAAGGGGAATCTCTCCGCAATTATAGTCAGATCTGAAATTGTCGGAGAGTTGGCGAAAATGATCATGAATTCCACCACAGCAAAAATCATCAGATGTGGAATCAGCAGCCTGACTGGGTTCTAGCCTATATGTCACTTCTGGGCTCAAAAAGATGTTTTGTTCAAGCTCTAAGCTGGTAGGATAGACCCCATTAAAACCTTGCTCATCCAACTCCTCAGTTTCTGTATCATAAATTGGCATGTTTTCTGAAAAATCGATCAGATTTCCTGAGGATGTTGGAGAGGGATATTCATCAAATAGAGGCCCGGAATCATATTCTGTAAAAATTTGATCTTTCTCATAAGGGGCCTCATAATCTTCCCAATAAGTTTCAGATCTAGGTTCTAGGCTTAGGATGTGGGTAGAATTATTAGAACCTAAGTCCGAATAACCTTCGAGGGTCACCTTATCAAAATAAGGGGCGGAATTTATACCCTCAGAAGGTTCAGTTCTGATCTCATTATTGCAGGAGTTTTGAAATTCTAGGCTTGACAATTCATGGTCTAAGTTTGGCTCATCATTGTGTTCTCCTGCAATATCCCAACCTAATTCAACATTGTCTTCTATCTGGGTTGGGATTTCACAACCACTTTGTGCCTCAATCCCGAGATCTGGGAAACTGGATTGTTCCTTAATACTATTCCAAGATGGTTCATCCTCTATTTCTGGTATATATGGGTATTTCTGGTTGATAATTTGTTCTACTGATTTCATCATTTCTACCCGTTTCATAAGGGCATCTTGGTGTTGTTCCCAAAGTACAGGATTTGTCAAGCATTGAAGGTATTCAGATTGGTGTAATTTTTCCATCTCAATGTATCCTGTCATGAGCATATCTCGAGTTGATCCTTTTGAAATTTCAGTCAATAGAATTTGGGCACAGTTTATGATGAAAGCTGTGGTTGTTGGAACATCAACCTGAATGTTTCCTATTGGTGTTGAGGGTTTATATTTGATTTCATAGATTTCAAGGGCATCCTCAATCATCTTATCTTTCATGGATCTCAGATATTCAGGTTTTTTACATTGTAGTCTTGCTAGGTAATTAGGCTGCATCTTCGAATCAGGTGGTGGAATCAAGATAGAATCGAAGTTTGAATTAATGGAAGAAGGGGACTTTGTTCAGAATCAGAGGAAAGAGGGGCTATGTGAATGATTTCTGCAAAAACAAGGGAGCCGAGGCTTAGCCTCGGGGAGAGTGAATTTCTATAGGAAGTTTCAAGGACCTCCTGCAAAGTACTGAAGGGCTGGATGAGATAAGCAGGTGCTGGACCCAATCAAGACACCCAAAAAATGTTGGGTGACTATAGAGGTTCGGGGAAGATGGACCCCTTGATCAGAAAGATCGTCCACCTGAGAATTACCTGGGCAGCCAGAGAGGGAGAGTCCCGCGAAGACCCCTACACGGTAGAGCGTCCCCACGGGTTACAGGGTTTCCCCCACCCGACCTCTCTTGTCACTGCGGTTCCAGGTAGACCAGAATGGGGATCTTGACCTCTTAAGTCTACCAATTTTAAGATCAGGGTGCTTAAGGTTTCACTTGAACTTTAGTCTTTTAAATGTAAAGAGTGACCTAATTTAAGGTTGGTTGACCCAAGGGGTCAACCTTACCTCTTGTTTTCTTTGAGAGCTTTTAGGTCTTGTCTTTTAGGGTTCAAGTGTTTAGAGAGCCAATTGTTTTAGGTTTTCTTTTGAATAGGTATTTTCAATCAATGGTTTAGGCACACTTCTTTTGGATTTTCTCCATTCTTGATTTAAGTAGTGTGTCTCTAAAACCCTAATGTTGAATCTTATGTTGGCTCTACTTGGTCCAGTTAGTTCTTTGTTGGGTAATTAGGGCTCAAGCAAGAATGTGTTAGCCCTTAAATACCCTTAATAGTGTGCAGGACTAATGAGTTGAAAACATGCAACTCTTTATGGTTACTAAGTATGGAAGACAAGTTAGCCCTATATTGCTTGTTCTTTTCTTTTCTTCCTCTTTAGAGTTTAGGGGATTAATAGCGAGAGGAAAAATTTACTTGTCCTCAGAGTGGTTGTCGTGCGGTTGCTTGTCTTCTTGATTTCCTGTAGTTTTCTGCACAAAAGAGAGGAGATTATCAGAAATTAAAAAGAAACAGGAATGTTTACCTCTAGAATAGCCGTTGCTCCCCGGCAACAGCGCCAAAATGAAACGTTGGCTTCGAGAGATAACCGGGTTTTATTGTTATAGCGTTGTAGTATAGCCAATTATTGCCATCATTTCAAATATATAAATTTTTTACTCGGAAAATAAAAGAGTTCCCGAGGTCGAACTCAGGGAGCAAGTTGTATTCTAGATATATACATGTTCTATTACAAAAAATAAAGAGAGAGAGAGAGAGGGAGAGAGATGAAAGTTTGAGTTCTTCTTCTTTTCTTCTTTCTTTCTCTTTGTCTTTCTCCTCTTTAGCTTTTGTTCTTCCTGTTCTTCTTTTGTGTTTATCTCCTTGTGGTCCTCTTCTTCACCTGTGTTGTTCTTCCTTGTTCTTTCGTTCTTCAGATCTCCTTCTTTCTTCTTTTCTTTTTCCTGTCAGGACGTCGTCTCTCCTTCTTTCTTCTTTTCCCTTCAGGACGTCGTTTGATTTTCCAATCAGACGACTTAAACCGCTTGTTGCTACAGTGTCTCCCTCAGCTTTCTTCTTCTTCCGCGGTCCTTCTTCTTCACCGGTGCCTGCACACTTCAGAGTTTACGTCAGAGGGCAAAACCTACTCTACCCTCCCCCCCCGTCTCTCTCTCACAGAATCCGCTCATAGGATAGCTCTCCCAGAGCTGCCGGGTAGCCGGGTACGGGTCGCGCCCGGGTCCAGGCTCACCGGCGTGCGTGGTGGGCGAGGAGTGCAGGTCAGTCTAAGTCGGGTCGGGTCAGGTCCGCGGGGCGTGAGCGCGGACGAGACCGGGTAACCGGGCGGGTCAAGGGGACCTCACCCCGTGTGCTGAGGCAATAAGCCTCCAGCACTTTTTCGCTTTATACCGCTGCGCCTCTTCAGAGTTTTCCGAGGTGGGACTAAATGTCCCACCCTAATTGAGTGCCCGCAGCGGAGAAAGCAGCGGGCGATCGCGGCTTCACGCGAGGCCTTCGCCCCAGCTGCGAGCCTGATGCTTTGTCGAAATGCCTCGCAAGGCCTGGGAGTCGAATCTGGGCGTGGCGCGCCTGCAGCTGCAGGCGGAAGCAGCTCCTTCTGCACGGCAATGGCGGCGGAGGTCGGGTGACCTGTTCACAGCAAAACGGCCTCTCGGCCTAATCAGAAGGTGCCGGGAGCTTCGCCAGAGTGCGGCGAAGCTCGTGTGGGTGGTGGCGAGGCGTGGGGCGGCGTGCAAGGGCTGCCCTAGGTCGGACTGTGGGTCGGAAGATGGGTTTGTTTGGTGGGGTTGCAGAGGGTGATGTGGGGGAAGTGGAAGGGCGGGGGTTGATCAGGGTGAGGAGGCGGAGGTTCTGCGGTGGTCGGCGAGCCGTGTGGGTTGCTGGGGTGATGGGGGGGTCTCGCCGGAGTTTGGCCGGAGACGAAGGGGGTGACGGTGGACAGGAGCGGTCGAGGGTTTAATCAAATAAAAGACAGTGAGGAAAAGAAAGAGGGGGAGATGGGGAGGAGTTCTGACCTAGCTACGGAGACGAAAGGGGCCGGAGCAGGGCGATAGTCGTATCGACTGCAGCCGGAGAAGAAGATGCCCAGGGGAAGGGGCGGCGGCGAGCAGAGAGCCGGAGAGGCGCCAGCTGGGTGCGGCGTGGCGCGGGAAGAGCAGGGGAAGAAGTCTCTGCTGCTGGTATTGCGGCAGAGCGAAGAGGAGGAGGAGGAGGAACCGCCGGAGCTGGTGGGTGTCTGCCGGAGTGAGAGGAGAGGAAAGTTGGGGGTTTTCTCCGTCAGATCCGAGCTGGGAAGAACGGTGGAGCGACGGGGGTATTTATAGGGACCGAATCAGGGAGGAAGGCGGAGGGAGACGACGTGTCTCCCTCGCCGGAGGACGCCGGAGATGGAAACCCATACCGTCCGTGCGTTCGCACGGCCGGTATGGTGGGTTACAGCGACCAGGGGGGTGTCCCTGCGACGACTGACGACGCAGGGCACCCCCGGTTTACTTGCCAGGCTCTCCCCCTCACCCTGCGCGGCGCCATGCTCCGCGCAAGGTCGCCGGAGCATGGTGCTGGCAGGTTTTGCAGGGGGGACCTGAACGCAAAGAACGAAGGAGAGTTAGGGGCCAAAATGCGAGGGTTCAAAAGTTGAGGGCGAAAAAGTAAATATATGAGGACCAAAGTGTAAAGTTGGTCAAGGAGGTTTCTTCTTAGGCTCAAGTTTTTATACATGACTAATTAGGACCTAAGGAATCTGATGGTGAATTTCATTTCTATATTAAACCTTGTTTGACCGGTCAATTTATGTGAAAACCCAAATTAAGTTATTAATTGGGCATGGTTCTCAATGTAGGTCAAAATGGGTTCTGAAGGCCAAATTGAAGGTTCTAAACCCTAGAGATTATTTTTCTATGAATTTTAGAGGGTTTATTCTATTTTTACTCTGCCTCGAACCTCGTGAATTGAAGTGGGTTATTTTAGGGTTACAGATTATCATTTAGTTCCTTGGAATTGCTGTAGCCCTTGCTAGATCATCTCATCCCACTTTTATTCTTATTAAGTTGCTTTGACCTATGTTTGGACCCTGAATTACCCTGTATGCAGATTATACTGGTAAAATTGCATTTTTACCCCTTATGACTTGTTTTCTCCTTAAACTCAGAATTCTCTGAGTTAAGCCTTTCCTTGAGTTATGTAGGAGCTTTTAGCCTTTGTATTAGGTCAAAATGAGCTAGTTATGGCTCATGATGAGGTTCTCATCAGTATGGCAGACGACAGGGCATGGGAGTCGGCCCATGTAGTAGGGGACAACGTAGGGAGTCTCCCTTTCAAATCTGGGGCTGGCTCCCCATGCATGCGTGGCTCCATCCTCCGCGCAAAGCTGCTAGAGGTATGGCCTGCAACCACGACTGGCATAAGGACCATTTTGAAGAAAATGATGAGAAAGTTGAGGGGGTAGTTGCAAGGTATCAAACGGTTAAGGGTCAAAAGGTAATTATTGTGAACCATTTTGCAAAGTGGGTCAAGATGACCTTCCCTTAGGTTTAAATTTTGGTATAAACCTAATTTGGACCTAAGGAATCCAATGGTGAAGTTGGATTTTAGGTTTGACCACGTTTGACTGGACATTTTGCATAAAAACCTAAATTAGCTCAAAAATTGGGTGTGGTTCTCAATCTAGGTCAAAATAGGTTCCAAAGACCAAATTAAAGGTTCTAAACCCTAGGGAATATTTTTTCATGAATTATAGAGGGTTTAGTTGATTTTTATCTTTCCTGAAACTTCGTGAATTAAAGTGGGTTTGTTTTAGGGTTAGAGAATGTCATTTAATTCCCAGGTTTTGTCATAACCATTTTCAGACCAAATCATCCCACTTTTTCTCTTATTAGGTTCACTTGACCTATGTCTAGACCCTTAGAAATCCCGTTCATGCACTGCAATGGTAAAATTACTGTTTTACCCCTTGTATAATGTTTTATTCTCTACTCAACAATTCGCTAATTTAGGCCTTCCTCTAGGTTATGTAGGAGCTTTTGTTTAATTTATTTGGTCAAAATGTGCTAGTTAGGGTTCATGATGAGGTTCTCATCATACCCCCATGCCTAGCTTTTGCTAGTCCCTTAGCAAAATATTAAGGCTTTAACCTCTATTCTAGACCATGAATTCCATTCATTGATTTTGATAAGTGCTTTATCTTGTCTCTCTGATTAGGTCAAAATGCCAACCATGGGCCTAAAGGTACTCTAGTACCAACCAAGATCCAGATCTGTCTAGCTTTAGCCTCAGTCCTTAGCAAAGGTTTTTAAGGTCTGCAGGAACTACCCTAAGGTTTATTGGACTCTGTGGTTAAAGCACCTGTGCTTGAGACATTTTTAGCCTTGGTTCAGTTTGCAGTGTGTTTTGTAAGAAAGAGACAGATGGTTTATTTGTTTGGGGAGTTTTCTCTCTCTTTTCTTTTTTAATTCTAGCTTAGGATTGGCTTCACAACAAGATCTATATCAGATTCTTCGTCCCCATCATCAATCCTCAAAGGTCATTGGTAGTCGATGCTTCAAGATAGCACCGCCCATGGTAACCCCCAGAACCCTGGTTTTCAAGATTTCGAGATAATCCCACCCATAGCATTCCGTGGCTGAATTCAGACCCTGGCAATTGACATTTCATGATAATGCCATCCATGGTATCTGAACCAGTAGAGTGCTTACATGCCCCCAATAGGATATGTAAATATCCTAAGAGACAAGCACCGAGGAAACGATGTGTTACGCATCTTCGAGGGGAATTTCCCACCTCTCCATGTCGGGAACTCATCCAAATCAACTTGTGTTGATCGACCGCTCCTAATCTAGGTAACATTTTCAGAACAATAGAAATGCTTCTGCGTGATTTTGATAGTTATGCTCACTGAACCAAACTGTGTGTGAATTGGGGTGCTTAAGTTACCGAGTCCCTCAAATCGAAGGTTAGTTAATGAGGCCGAATACTCTCTAAGCCTTAGACTTAATACTTCAGCTTTTCATTTTCCTCAACCTCTTGAGGAATATCTAGATCTTAACGGGTACTACAAGTCTAGCCAAAGAGGTCTAAGGTTAGCATTCTTACTAATCTTCTTGTGTTTCTTTAGCACTTTCTCTTTACTTTTCTTTTAATGTGGTCTAGAACTTGGGTTAATTCCTTAATTTCTTACTAATGACTATCTCTTCTTTTTTCATTTTGTGCTCCTTTTTTTTTTTGCATTTTGCTCTTTTCTCCTCCTTTTGTAAAGCTTAACAACTTCTTCCCTTCTCCCAAAAATCTTTTTCTTTTTTTTTGAAACCTTTTCTTGTTATGAGTTTTCATTACACTTTCATACCCCCCCATGCCTAAGATTTGCAATGTCCTCATTACACATTAGGTGGGTTTTTATTTATCTTGGTTCATGCATTAGGACAGATATTGGGTGAGTGGATGGGTCGAGGTGACTATTGCGGACGATTTCTAATCTCAGGTATGAGTACCTGAGGTGAAGTCAGCTATCCTAAGGAATGAACCTAAAGTGCAAAGAGATGTCAGAAAAAGGTTTCGGGTTTTCAAAAGAATGACAGGTTGCCTCCAGTTAAGCGCTGAGTTTTACGCCATCGGCTGGGTGCAATGAGCTTAAGGAGAATGGAGGATAAATGATGACTCAGCCAAATCTGTATTGGTCACGTCAAAGAATGGTTTGAGTCTTTGACCATTCACGATGTAGGGTTCAGAATCGTGGCTGAGCAGACTGATCTCAACGGCTCCATTTCTAAAAATCTGTCGGACAAGATATGGTCTGATCCACTTGGATCGTAGCTTCCCAGGGAACAATTTAAGTCGGGCATCAAAGAGTAGGACCTTCTAACCAGGGTGAAAGATCTTTCTAGATGTGTGCTTGTCATGAAAGGCTTTACCTCGCTCTTTGTAGATTCGTGAGTTTTCATACGCATCAAGGTGTAATTCATCAATCTCGTTTATCTGAAGCTTTCTGTGGGTTCTACCCTTAGAAAGATCTAGGTTGCAGTCCATACTGCCCAATAGGCTTTTTGCTCCAATTCAACGGGGAGGTGACATGCCTTCCCGTACACCAGTCTAAAAGGAGACATGCCTAATTAGGTCTTGTGGGTGGTCCTATAAGCTCACAAAGCTTTCGAAAGTCAGAATGACCAGTCCTTCCTGTCAGGTCGAACAGTAACCTGAAGAATTTTCTTGATCTCCCAATTTGATAGCTCAGCTAGACCATTAGTCTAGGAGTGGTAAGGAGTAGAGATTCGGTGCGACACCCCGTATTTGGTCATCAGTGACCTGAACTGAGCGTTGGTGAAATTGGTCCCTCCATTAGAAATGATTGCACGAGGAATCCCGAACCGTGAGAAGATATTCTGATGAATGAATCTGATAACGATCTTGTGATCACTGGTTCGGGTCAGAATGACTTTGATCCATTTAGACACATAGTCAACAGCAAGTAAAATATACTCAAAGTCGTCCGAGATAGGGAAGGAGCCCATAAAATCAATCCCCCAAATATCAAAAATCTCGCATACGAGAATCGGCTATAAAGGCATCATGTCGCGATGGCTCATGTTGCCCAAAAGTTTGGCAACGACTGCATGCCTTACAGTGATTGTATGTGTCCTTGAAGATAGTGGGTCAGTAAAAGACACACTAAAGGATTTTCAATGCGGTTCTATGCCCAGAAAAATGGCCACTGCACACTTGCTCATGGCAGAAAGAGAGTATGTCATTGATTTTGACTTTCGAGACACATCGTCGGATAATTTGGTCAGCACCTATGTGGAATAAGTACGGGTCTTCCCAGATATAGTACTTGGCATCGGAGCGCAATTTGTCCTTGTTAGCCTTCGGCCAATCAGACGGGATCTGGTGTGATGCCAAGTAGTTTACTATATCAGCAAACCATGGAAGTCTTGTACCAATAGTCAAGAGGTGCTCATCAGGAAAATGCTCCATGATGGGTCCAGAAGGGTCGATGATCTCAGAAGGAAGGTAGGACAAGTGGTCAGCCACCACATTCTGTCTTCTCACTTTGTTGCAAATCTCGAGGTCAAATTCTTGCAACAGCAAGGTCCATCAGATTAATCAAGGTTTTGCATCCTTCTTTGCAAGGAGATGCCTCACAGCTATGTGATCCGAGTAGATTATAACGTGGGAACCCAGGAGATAAGACCTGAATTTTTCTAAGGAAAATACTACAGCTAGCATCTCTTTCTCTGTAATCATGTAGTTATGCTGAGCCTCGTCAAGTGTCTTGCTAGCATAGTAGATGACCACGGGTTTCCCATCAATCTTTTGCCCCAGAGCAGCTCCTACAGCGGAGTCAGATGCATCGCACATGATGTCAAAGGGTTGAGACCAATCAGGGGATTGTAGGATGGAGGCTTGGGTGACTCGGTCACGAAGGATCTCAAAAGCTTGAGTGCATTCCTTGGAAATTTTAAAGGGCACATCCTTGGAGAGAAGAGTGACCAGGGGGCGTGCGATTTTTGAGAAATCAGGGATGAAACGACGGTAAAAATTGACATGCCCCAGAAAAGATCGGATGTCCCTGATCGAGCTAGGCATAGCAAGTTTGGAAATCAGGTTAACCTTGGCTCGATCCACTTGGATGCCTCTCTCAGAAATCAAGTGTCCCAGGACGATCCCCTCAGGCACCATAAAGTGGCTCTTTTCCCAGGAAAGAACCAGATTTATGTCAATGCATTGCCTGAGTATATGAACCAAGTGTTGGAGGCAATCGTCAAATGATGCCCCAAAAATTGAGAAGTCATCCATGAAGACTTCCAGATAATCACCTACCATATCAGAGAATATGGCAAGCATGCACCGCTAAAAAGTCGCAGGTGCATTGCAGAGACCAAAAGGCATCCTTCAGAACGCATATGTCCCGAAGGGGCAAGTGAACATAGTCTTCTCTTATTCCTCTAGATGAATCGCCACTTGGTTGTAATTGGAGTACCCGTCAAGAAAGCAGAAGAATCTATTTCCCGCTAACTTTTCAAGAATCTGATCAACAAACGGTAGTGGGAAATGGTCCTTCTTCGTGGAGGAATTTAGTCTTCGGTAATCTATGCAGACTCTCCATGAATTAGCTATACGGGTAGGTATGACCTCTCCGGTCTCAGTTGTGATGGTGGTGAGCCCTGCCTTCTTAGGCACAACATGGATTGGGCTCACCCAATGATTATCGGAGATCGGGTAGATGATCCCTGCATCTAACCACTTAATGATCTCCTTTTTCACGACCTCCTGCAGATTGGGGTTTAGACGTCTCTGCATCTCATGCGAAGGTCGTGCGCCCTCTTCAGAATAAATGCGGTGTGAGCAATCAGCGGGGCTTATTCCAGTCAAATCATCGAGAGTCCAACCAATGGCTCTACAATGCTGCTGGAGAATAGCAATCAGATGGGATTCCTGGTCAGGGGTGAGTTTGGAGTTTATAATTATAGGAAGTGTCTGATTGGAACCCAAAAAGACATATTTCAAATGATCAGGAAGGGGCTTGAGTTCCAGAATGGGGTTATCAACAGCAGTGGGTGGGTCAGAGTGGGTGTGGGGAACAAGGGTAGGAGTTATGGGTTTGTCTAGATCAAGTTATGACTCCTCTAATAGCGATTTTAGATCTTCTTATGGTTGATGAGGGATAATCATGTTGTCCTCAATTTGCGGTTCATCAACCACGGCTCTGATGTCACAAATTTGCTCTACCACACCACAATTAACCCCTTGTTGGGCCTTAAAGATATCAATCTTGAGAGTATGATTCCCAAATTTCAGCTCTATTTGACCCTCCTCACAACTTATGTTGGCCCTTACAATGGCCAGAAAAGGTCTCCCTAGTATAATTGGTGTATCCCTTGGATTCTCAAGTGCGTCCATGTCTAGAACTATAAAATCTGTAGGGAAGTAGAAATCCCACACCCTCACAATAACATCCTCAAGAACTCCTTTAGGTGACTTAATGGATCGGTCAGCTAACTGCAACGTCACCTCAGTTGGTTTAAGCTCGGATTCTTCTAGGTGGTTGAGCAGGGATGTGGGTATCAAGTTTATGGAGGCACCTAGGTCTAATAATGCTCTATCAAACTGGGCTTCACCAATCTTACATGAAATCAGGGGAGTTCTTGGGTCTTTTGCCTTGGGTGGGAGTTTACTTCGGATTACAGAGCTGGCTTGCTCTGATAGTACAATCGGACTCCCACTCTTGGTTCGCAGCTTATGTTGGGGTGTACACACATTTTTCAAGAATCATGTGTAAGCCAATACGTGGCTTATTGCATCCATCAAGGGGATGTTTTTTTCAGCAGCCACGGGTTTAGCTGTCCTTTTTCCCTTGGTCAAGGCCTCGGGAAATGGAACCTTAGTTGGTTCCTCTAGGATAGGTCCAGGTTTTTGATATGGGATAGGGATAGGGACATCCTGGATAACTATCCTAGGGTTTGGGTCACTACCAGGCTTGGAGTGGTCTAGATAAGGTGGGTCTTGGGTTGCTTTACCACTACAGGTTGTCACAGAATTTAGTCTTGCCTGGTTTTGGTTGGGGGTTGGTAAGATAGGTTGCTACTGTTGATAACCCGCATAGGAGGTTGATGCTTCCATCCCATCAAGTGATGGAACAGAAGGGGCCTGATAGATCAAGTGTGCTTGGCCTGGGTTCGGGTTCATAACGCGCTACTAGTTTGGCACATTATTCGAGTTTGGCAGAGGTTGTGAAGGAAGAGTGCCCGGTTGGCGAGAATTTGCCAATTGGGCGAGTTGGTTGCGGACCTCTATGATTTCATCCTTATGTTATTTTTGGATAGCCGCATTCGTTCTTTAAATGTCAGCTAGAGTTTGGAGGATGAGGGATATTTGGTCTTGGTTGGGCCCAGATGGATAAGTGGGGTTGGGCTGAGGCTGAGGCGGCTGATAAGGACGAGGGGCTTGTGGACGGGGCAGAAAGGGTGGTCTTGGGTTCTAAGAATTTCCTGCCCACTGGAAATTAGGATGGTTCACCATCCAGGGTTGTAGGTGTTGGAAAATGGGTCATTCTAGATGGCGTTGAGGTCCTCGCAGGTCTGAGGAGCCTCAGGAAAGTCGGAGAATGGGCGAGTAGAGTTCCCCTGGCAAGAATAGAAAGGATCGGAGGTCCCTCCGATCCTGGAGTCAGATGGGGGTGGATATGGGTCCATCCTAGGAGAAGGTCGGTGGAAAATGTTCTGCACAATTTCCCTTGCAGGAGGTGGCTCATTGCAAGTGCTGAGTCAGCTCGTCCACCTTCTTCTCAATGATAAAGACCTTGTCCAACTGACTGGCCATTAGTTCCAAGTTGACGGATGCGGACAGGCCCTACGTCTCATGTGCTCTCCTAAGGTTCGTCAATGCGCAGGTATTCGTCCGGTCAAATAATCCCATGGAGTCTTTGTTGATGGAGTTCTTGCACATATTCTCAAGAATCTCCCACACGGTGTCCTCATGTTGACCCATGATATTCCCTCTGCAAGTTGCATTGACGAACAATCTAATGTCCTCATGGAGTCCCTGGTAAAAAGACTGGACTTGTTCCCATTTAGGAACTCCGTGATGGGGGCACTTTCTCATGAGATCCAAAAATTGATCCCATGCCTCATGAAGAGGTTCTCCCGTCTGTTGAGTGAAGTGAGTAATTTGATGGCACAAGGCATTTGTTCGACCAACGAGAAAGAACTTCTTCAAAAACTCGGACAGAAGTTCATCCCAGGTGTTGATCGGGCGAGTCTGTGTCTGATACCAATGAGCCGCCTTGTCCATAAGGGAGAAAGAGAACATTTTCATAAGTAAGATATCTCGATTCTGTGCATCTGACCTGAAGGTCTGGGCTAGATGCTTAAGCTGTTTGATATGCTGGAAGGGATCTTCAGAGTTAAGCCCATAGAATTTAGGTATGGCATGAATCATATTGGGCTTCAATTCAGAATCAGGTCCTCCAGTCAGGATTCTGACTCGAGGCTCAATTGCCACCACAACAGGATTATAGTGATCTCGCATCATGGGGCACTGCGGTGGGTTCATAAAATTCTGGAAGTGATCATTAAGACACTAGAGTTGGTGCTCCAGATTATTCTCTTCTTCAACAGGCTGAGTCATGATGGAAGAAGAAGGGAACTAAGATCAGAATCAGAAGAAAGGTCTATGTGGAGAGGTTGTTGCACAAACAAGGGAGCCGAGGCTTGGCCTCGGGGAGTGTAGATTGCTAGAGGAGGTTTCAAGGACCTCCTACCGAATATGCACTGATGGACTAGATGGGGTTATAACGTGTTGGACCCAATCAAGACACCCAAAATAAGTTGGGTGACTGTAGAGGTTCGGGGCGGATGATATCCCTTAATCAGAAGGTCGTCCACCTGAGAATTACCTGGGTAGCCAGGGAGGGTGAGTCCCGCAAAGACCCCTACACGGTAGAGCGCCCCCACGGGTTACAGGGTTTCCCCCACCCAACCTCTCTTGTCACTGAGATTCCAGGTAGACCGGAATGGGGACCTTGACCTCTTAAGTCAACCACTTTTAATTAAGATCAAGGTGCTTAGGGTTTCACTTGAACTTTAAGCCTTTTTTTGTGCAAAAGTTACCTAATTTGAAGGTTGGTTGATCCAAGGGTTCAACTTCACCTTTTTGTTCCTATGAGAGCTTCTTAGGTCCTTTCTTTTAGTGTTCAAGTAAATTAAGAGCCTGTTTGCTTAGGGTTTCTCTTAAATAGGTTTTTTCAAACAATGGTTAGGCACACCTCTTTTGGAATTTTCAATTCTTTGAGTAGAAGAAGATGTGTCTCTAAAACCCTAGCTTAAAATCCTAGGTTGGCTCTAGTTGGTCCAATTAGTTGCCTCAGAAATGGCAACTAGGTCTCAAGCAAGAAGGTTTTAGCTCTAATTACCTTAAGTGGATATGCAGTTAAAGTGTGTCGAAACTCAAAATCAGGTAACTCTGTCAATTACTAAGTATGAAAGACAGGTAGCCCTAAATTGATTTTCTTTTTGTTTTTCCTCTTTAGAATGTGAGGGGCTTAAGAGAGAGGGTTGAGGGCTACCTGTCCTCTAGTGTGTTTGTTGTGCGGCTGCTTGTCTTCTCTTGCCTTCCTTTCCTGCACAACAAAAGAGATTAAATTAGTATAAAATCAGAAATTGTGATTTTGAAGCTTCTAAAATGCCCGTTGCTCCCCGGCAATGGCACTAAAAACTGGTTGTGCTCGATCAGTTTGATTTTATTTTATTACTCGAATACAAAAACTCTCCGAGGTCGAACTCAGGGAGCAAGCTTCATTCTAGAAGCGTAGAAAATCACAATTTACAATAATACAATGTTTTACAAAAGAACAACTAGAGAGAAAGGGAATAAAAAATTGTTTCTTCTCTTTCTTCTTTGTCCGCCCTTCTCTCTTCTTTCAGTCTTTAGACGTCTGATTCTGGAAATCAGATGCCTTAAATAGCCACTTGCTACAGTGCACGTCTCCTTCTTCCTTTCTCTGCTGTTGCTGCTGCTTCTGCTCTCCTTAGCTTTTTCTTCTTCTTTTCTTCTTTGTCTGGCTTGGCCTTCTTCTTCGCGACAGCTTCCTCTTCCTTCCTTCCTTAGTAGGCTTTTCCCTTTCCTGCTTCAGCTACTATCTTCTTCTTTCTCTTCCTTTTCCTCTGCTTCTGCTTCTGAGCTTCTTCTTCTCTTCCCTTCGGCTACAGCTACTTTTGCAGCTAAGTCCTCAGCCGCTTCCTATTCCACCTCCTCCTTCTTTAGTTTCCCTGCACAAGCATGGGTAGGCAAAACCTAACCCCTACCCTCCCCGCATCTCTCTCTCTCTCTGTTTCACTCCAGGGTTCGCTCTCCCAGAGCCTACTTTGGTATGCAGGTCGAGTAAAGCACCCAGGACCAGGCCCATCGGCGTGCGGTGGTGGGCGAGGTGTGCAAGGCTAAAGTAAACGGGTCGAGCCAGGTCCGCGGGGCGTGGTCGCGGACGAGGTCAGGTGAGCAGGTGAGAGGGACCTCACCCCGTGTGACTGAGGCGATAAGCCTTAGTCACTTTTTCAATTTATGCATCGTAGGCCTCTTGCAAACTCACGAGGTGGGACTAAATGTCCCACCCTTCTGCCTGTGCACCCGCGCTACAAATGGGAGCAATTACCACTTCAACCAAGGCGTCAGATGCCAATTGAGGACCTGGAGCAGTGCGTGGAAGTCTTCCGCGCAACCTAGGCTCGTCTCCTGGAGCTGCTTGCAAGCTTGCTTCAAGCTCGACATCAATGGCGGCGAGGGCTCGGGACCTGAAATCAAGAATACGACCTTGCAGCCCTGTCAGAACACTTGGTGAGATTCGCCAGAGCACGGTAAAGATACTGCAGGGGTTGGCGTGGCTCAGAGCGACCTAGGTGTGCTTGCCTAGGTCGGTCTAAGTCTGTGTGAGTGGGTCTGTTCAAGGGGAGGCGACAGTGGGTGGCACAGTCAGTGGAGGGTCGTAGGGTGATCAGTGGGTGGAGGTGATGCTTATGAGGGGTCTGGCGAGGTGGATGGGTGTGGGGAAATGACGGAGACACCTCGTCAGTGATTTGCTGGAGGTGGAGGAGATGGTGGTGGCTTGCAGTTGTCGAGGGGTTTGAATAGCAAATTGGCAGAGGGGAAATAAAGAGAAGGGTGAGAGGGACTTAACTGTGAGTCCAGAGTGAAGGAGGGGATGCGAAGGTGACGAACGGCCGGTGCTGCCATTGCCGAAGACGAAGGTGCCAGGGGGAGAGAACGGCGACGAGGAAAGGGGCTGGAAGGCGCCTGCTGGTACGGTGCGGCGTGGCGAAAGACGGCGAAGCTAACCCTGCCACTAGTACGCTGGCAGGGTGACGAGAGAGGAGAGGGAATGTCGCCAGAAGCTCTAGCAGTTGGCCGAAGTTGGTGGAAGACGAATAGGAATGGAGATCTCAGGCCAAACGAAGCTTGAAGGATGCGGCAGAGGTTGCTGCTCCTTAAATAGGCGAGGGTAGGCTGGCAGGTGCGCAAGAGCGGTGGAAAAAGCCACACCGGAGGTATGGCAGTCGGATACCCATACCTCTCGCACGTTCGCACGAGAGGTATGGTGGACGACAGGGCATGGGAGTCGGCCCATGCGGTAGGGGACAACATAGGTAGTCTCCCTTTCAAATCTGGGGCCGGCTCCCCATGCATGCACGGCGCCATCCTCCGCGCGAAGTCACTGGAGGTATGGCTTGCTACTGCGAGTGGCAGAAGGACCATTTTGTAGAAAATGACGGGAAAGTTGATGGGGTAGTTGCAAGGTTTCAAAAGGTTAAGGGTCAAAAAGTAATTATTGTGGACCATTTTGCAAAGTGGGTAAAGACGACCTTCCCTTCAGTCCAAATTTTGGTATAAACCTAATTTGGACCTAAGGAATCCAATGGTGAAGTTGGATTTTAGGTTTGACCACGTTTGACTAGACATTTTGCACAAAAACCTAAATTAGGTCAAAAATTAGGTATGGTTCTCAATCTAGGTCAAAATAGGTTCCAACAGCCAAATTGAAGGTTCTAAACCCTAGGGGATATTTTTTCATGAATTTTAGAGGGTTTAGTTAATTTGTATCTTGCTTGGAACTTCGTAAATTAAAGTGGGTTTGTTTTAGGGTTATAGAATGTCATTTAATTCCCAGGTTTTGTCATAACCCTTTTCAGACCAAATCATCCCACTTTTTCTCTTATTAGGTTCACTTGACCTATGTCTAGACCCTTAGAAATCCCGTTCATGCATTGCAATGGTAACATTGTAGTTTTACCCCTTATATAATGTTTTATTCTTTACTCAACAATTTCCTGATTTAGGCCTTCCTTTAGGTTATGTAGGAGCTTTTGTTTAATTTATTTGGTCAAAATGTACTAGTTAGGGTTCATGATGAGGTTCTCATCAACGTGCCCTAAAAAAGAACGAACATCCTTAACTGAGCTAGGCATGGTTAGCTTGGAAATCAAATTAACCTTAGCTCGATCAACCTGGATGCCTATTTCAGAGATGAGGTGACCCAAGATAATTCCCTCAGGTACCATGAAGTGTCTCTTTTCCCAGGAAAGAATGAAATTCACGTTGATACAACGCCTGAGGATTTGGACCAAGTGCAAGAGGCAATCATCAAAAGATTCTCCAAATTCTAAGAAGTCGTCCATGAAGACTTCAAGGTATTCACCAACCATATCTGAGAATATGGCAAGCATACACCGCTGAAAAGTAGCGGGTGCATTGCAGAGACCGAACGACATCTTGCAAAACACGTACGTCCCGAAGGGGCAAGTGAAGGTGGTCTTCCCTTGGTCCTCAGGATGAATTGCTACTTGGTTATAACCGGAGTACCTGTCCAAGAAGCAAAAGAATCGATTTCCTACCAATTTCTCAAGTATCTGATCAATAAATGGTAGGAGGAAATGATCCTTTTTGGTGGAGGCATTTAGTCTTCGGTAATCAATACAGACTCTCCACGAGTTAGCTATACGGGTTGGTATGGTCTCCCTGGTTTCAGTCGTAATCACGGTGAGTCCTACCTTCTTGGGCACAACCTGGATTTGACTCACCCAATGACTGTCGGAGATCGGGTAGATGATACCAGCATCTAACCACTTGATGATCACCTTTTTCATGACATCCTGTAGGTTTGGATTCAGGCATCTCTGCATTTCACGGGATGGTCGTGAGCCCTCTTCAGTATAGATGTGATGTGTGCAATATGAGGGGTTGATGCTAGTTAGATCATCGAGAGTCCATCCAATGGCTTTCGATGCTACTGGAGGATAGTAATAAAGCGTGTTTCCTAATCAGATGTGAGTTAGGAATTGATAATTACAGGAAAGGTCTGATCAGAACCCAAGAATAAATATTTCAAATGATTAGGAAGAGGCTTCAATTCCATAACAGGGTTATCATCAGCAGTGGGTGGTTTAGGGTAAGGTTCAGGAGCATTGATAGGAACTGAAGGTATCTCTAGGGCTAATTCAGGCTCCTTTAAGTGTGGGTTTTGATCCTCTTGTGGTTGATCATTAGAGATAAGTAGGTTTTCCTCAACACATGGGTCGTCAACCAAGGACTCGATGTCACAAATTTGCTCAATAACCCCATAATTAATTCCTCCTTGGGCCTTAAAGATATCGATCTTTAGTGTCCTACTCCCAAATTTTAACTCAATTTGACCCTCATAATTGATGTTGGCTCTAACTGTGGCTAGAAAAGGTCTTCCCAAAATGATCGGTGTGTTCTTCAAGTTCTTAGGAGTATCCATGTCTAAAACTATAAAGTCCGTGGGGAAGTAGAAATCACATACCCTAACTATGACGTCCTCGAAAACTCCTCTAGGTGACTCAATGGATCGGTCAGCCAACTATAATGTCACATCTGTCGGTTTAAGCTCAGATTCTTCATGGTGGTCAAGTACGGATGTAGGTATTAGGTTTATGGAGGCTCCTAGATCCAATAATGCATGATAAAATTGAATATCACCGATTGTACAGGAGATCAGAGGGGTATCAGGATCATTTGCCTTAGGTAGGTGTTTACTCAAAATGACGGAACTGGCTTACTCCAACAATATGATCAGGCTCCTGCCTGTGGTTCGCAACTTATGCTTTGGTGTACATATATCTTTCAGGAATCTTGCGTAGGCCGGTACGTGGCGAATTGCATCCATCAACGAGATGTTTATTTGGACCTACTCAAAGAGCTTGACCAGGTCCTCCTCGAGAGCCACTGATTTGGGTTTCTTCTTTCCCTTGGTCAAGGCCTCGGGAAATGGAACCTCTGTAGGTTCCTCTAGAATTGGTCCATGTTCTTGATCTGGGATAGGAGTATCTTGAATGACCAACCTACGGTTAAGTTTCAAACTACCAGGTTGACAGTGGCTTGGGTGAGGTGGTTCCTAAGTTGTTTTGCCACTACGGGTTGTATCAGAGTTCAGTTCTGCTTGGTTTTGAGTTGTGGTATGCAAAAGAGGTGGTTGTTGCTGATAACCCGTGTACGATGTCAAAGCCTCCACCCTATCAGGTGATGGAGCAGAAGGGGCTTGATAGATGTAGTGAGCCTGACCCTAAGTCGGGTTCATAATGAGCCTCTAGTTTGGCACATTATTTGGATTGGGCAGAGGTTGCGAAGGGAGCGCACCAGGTTGGCAGGGATTTGCCATTTGGGCAAGTTGATTGCAAACCTTTCTGACCTTGTCTTTGTGTTGTTTTTGCATAGCCACATTCGTCTTTTGAATGTCAACCAGAGTCTAAAGGATAAGAGTCATTTGATCTTCTCGAGTTGGCCCGGTTTGGTAAGTTGGGTTGGGCTGAGGCTGAGGCGGCTGATATGGATGAGAAACATGTGGTCGAGGATGATATTGAGGTCTCTGATTTTGATTGTTCCCTGACCATGCGAAATTAGTATCATTACACCATCTAGGGTTGTAGGTGTTTGAGAAAGGATCCTTCTGGATGGCATTGAGGTCATCACAGGTTTGAGGAACCTCGAAGAAATCAACAAACAAGGGTTCAAAGTTCCCCCAACTAGTGTAGGCAAATCCGGAGTTTCCTTCGAACCCTATATCAGATGGGGGTGGATATGGATCCATCCCCTGAGAAGGTCGATGATAGTTGTTGTGCATAGCCTCCCTCCTAGAGGGTGGTTGTGCGAATGGGTTTTGCGTAGAGGTGGCTTGCTGCAGATGTCGAGCCAACTCATCCACCTTCTTCTCAATGATAGAGACCTTGTCCAGACAATTGACCATTAACTCCAAGTCAACGGAAGAGGATAGGCCTTGTGTCTCATGTGCTCCCACAGATTCGTCAATGCACAGGCAATCATCCAGTCGAACATGCCCATAGATTCATTGTTGATGGAGTTCTCAAACATGTTCTTGAGAATCTCCCACACGATGTCTTCGTGCTGACCCATGATGTTTCCTCCACAAGTCGCATTAACAAATAATCAAATATCCTCAAGGAGTCCCTGGTAAAATGACTGGACTTGTTCCTATTTAGGAACTCTGTGGTGGGGGCAATTTCGCATGAGATCCAGAAAGCAATCCCATGCCTCGTGAAGCGATTCTCTTACTTGCTATGTGACAAGTTGAATTTTCTCTTTCGAAAATGATGATTAAGAAGATTTATCGTTGTATTTCTAAGTGGTGGAAAATCGACTAATCAAAACAATTAGAATTAACATTAAACCACTCACAGGAGAGCAGGTCATGTCCACAGGGAGGCAATGACCTATTTAAACTTACACAGGTTGAAAACAGATGTTCACGATTAATTTCGTCGAGAAATCAAGCCAAATCCATTGTCAGATTAAGAAAACATCAAGAGATCACGATGAAATGGCATTTATGAGAAAAGGGAGGTCACTTGCATAAATTAGCCATAATATTTAATTAATAAATTTGAAATAAAAAGAGTGGCAATGGCATGTGAATGTAAATATTAATACGATAAGAAACAGAACATTTGCTTCAAGCTTGGCGTGCGTGCACTGCAGGCCACAGTAGGAGGTGAGACTTGGCATAGGAGATGAGTGCGGCAAGGGCTTCGCGATGGTGGTCGCGGCGAACTGCAGGGTGGCCTGAAGTGGCCAGACAGAATAGCGAGGGGTAGCGGTGATGAGTTAGTTGCTACTACTATGAAGCAGGTCAACGCACGGCTGGAGGCAAGGAGGAGCATAGGAGGATGCGCGCTCATGGTGCGGAAGGCCGCTGGAGGTGCTGCTCGCTAGAGACATAGCGAACGAATGTCCC
Source organism: Thalassia testudinum (assembly GCA_037157565.1). Classification (NCBI taxonomy): domain Eukaryota; kingdom Viridiplantae; phylum Streptophyta; class Magnoliopsida; order Alismatales; family Hydrocharitaceae; genus Thalassia; species Thalassia testudinum. The sequence goes on along the minus strand of JAZHRO010000007.1, from coordinate 66,042,305 downwards.
TACGCACTGGAGGTGCGCGGGCAGAGCTGCTGGAGGGTGTGCAAGCGGAGGTGCAGTGCACTCTGCGTGTGGGCGGTGTAGCACGTGCTCTGCGTGCATGGGCAAGGGTCGGTGGGCTAGAAAACATGCAGCCACTGTTGTTGCAAGCTTCAATGACACGTTGTAGGGAGTGCGGGCGCACACAGGAGGCAAATGGGTGCGCTAAGGGGCGATGGTGGGTGCACGCCTACTGCGGTGGAGCTGGATGGCGGTGCACGCAGCATGGGCATGCAGTCGCTGCTGTGATGGAGCTGTAGGGTAGTCGCGTGGGGATGGCGAGGGAGCATGCGTAGGAGGTTGCGCGCTGCTATGGGTGTGGCACAGAGGTGCAGCAAGGAGGATGCAGGGATGGTTTTGTTCTGCAAATAGATGAAGAAGAAGAAGAAGATGGTGTTGGTGGTGAGTGGACAGGGAGGGTGATCTAGTAGTTGGACGATGATGGCCAAGCTAACCGGATTGGCACGGCGAGCTGTCACCTTGCCAGCCCATGGTGTGGTGGAGCTCGGCCTTGGAGACCACGGTGGTGGAGTGGGGCGGTGTCTCCCGTTGCATGGTCGTCTCCTCCTCCCTTTGTAGCTGTGCACATGGGTCTGAAATGCAGAAGTGGGAGCAGATCTGCTTCTCACGGCCATTAAGGAGGTATGCCTGGAGGAGGAGAGGCAGAGTCGTTCCTGTAGAAGGAAAAGAATAATAAAAAATAATTAGGATTATTTATACATGACTCCATAACTTCTATGTTAATTAAAACAATATAGGTAATGCACCTAATTAATTAACTAATCAACTGCATGCAATTCTTGGTTAATTCTAAATGTATTTAGATATGGATGCCACACATGAATTATGCACTTAAGCTAAAAATATGAATTAATTTATTTTCATCCTAATGTATTCTATGTAAATGTTAAAATTAACTTAATGTCTAGGCACTTAAATACTTAAATAGCCCACAAATATGGGCTAATCAAATACCCCCATGCCTAGCTTTTGTGTGTCCCTAGCAAACTCAAGCAATAACCCAACTATCCAAGTGGACTAGCCAACCCAATCGATCTTACTTTAGTAACATGTTACGTTCAAACTTTAGACCTAAGGTTCCCAAGTAGTTGCCAAGTTACAAACTAGGTCGGCTAAAGATGAGTCGCAGGCACAGGTTTCCCTGATTTCTAACTCTACCCTCGGGTTTATTGATCCCCAAGATTAAAGCATCTGTGCATGTGCATTGATCTAAGTTATTTGAGGTTGGTATGATTGCCAACATAGAGAGGAAAAAGGATTTTTTTTTAATATATATATGTTTGTTTGATTCCTCTAAGTCTAACCTTGGATCAGTGTTGAAGCTACGGGTTACTACGCTATCGTATTTGGTTTTAAAAAACCTATCGTTGTAGTTTGAAAGCGAAGAATTCATGTTCAACAAATAAAATTTACATCGGAATAGAAATCCCGTGTCAAACTCAGGGAGGCTACGTCGATCTATATTCGTATTTATACTTTTTTAGGGCTTTTGTTGAAAATCGAAGCAACGTAATTACAATGAAGCAATATAAACAATCAGAATAAACGAGAGAGAGAGAGAAACATGCACTTAATATTTCAAAATGTTTATTCAATTAAACCGGTGAAAAATTACACTAGAAAGTAGAAAATCTATTACACTAGAAAGCAGGAAAATTCTACTATAGAAAGCCGAAAAGAGGAATGGGAGAGAGAAGTTATCCTCCTCGACGATCGCTTGGAGGACAAACCGGACGAGACGACACCTGCAAGACGAATTACGGAGCGGGAAGAAAGTGGTCAAGACAGGAGAAACGGGAATGGGGCAGCACATCGTCGTTGTCGCTGGATCTACTTTCGAAATGGGGGCAAAAATTTGACTTTATCTCTTGAGGAGCATCCCGGGTGCGGGACAAGCTTCTCTTGAGCTTTGGAGAGGGAGAGAAGAGAAGGAAGGGATGCCAATTTCGTATGGAGGGGGTCACCTTTTATAGTTGCAAGGAGTGAGGGCATTATGGACATTACAATTTCAAAATATTAAATGAGGGGACTTTAGTGACGGAATTAAGTGTCACTAAAGCCCAGGTCATGGGTGATGAGAGCCTCATCATGAGCCACAAATAGCTAATTTTGACTTAATAAAGAGAATAAAAGCTCCTACATAACTTAGAAGAGGGCTTAATTGAAGGAATAAGTGTTCTGAGAAGAAAACATGAAATAAAGGCTAAAACTGCAATTTTACCATTACAGTGCATAAACGGGATTTCTCAAAGATAAAACATAAGTCAAATGATCTAAATAAGATAAAAAGTGGGTTGATGCAATCAGAAATAGGTTCATGTGCAATCTTTTGATCTAGGGGTATCATCCGCCCCGAACCTCCATAGTCATCCAAACATCTTTGGGTGTCTTGATTGGGTCAAAAACATCTCCAGTCTCTCATCTTTTCTCTTTAGAGCACACACACATTTTCGTGGGACTCGTTATTCAGATCTAATCACTTCATAACTTGATTCTACACCTTGATTCAAACTCTGATTCTTCATCTTGATTCCACCACCTGATTCAAATATGTAGCCAAACCACTTAGGACTACCATTCAAGAAACCTGAATATCAGAGATCCATGAGAGATAGGATGACTGAGGATGCCCTAAAATTCTATGAAAATGAAGACAAAACCTCAACACTAGTAGAAAACATTCAGGTTGATGTCCCAACAACCACAACCTTTATCATAACTTGTGCCCAAGTACTATTGGCAGAAGCCACAAAAGGATCAACCCGTGACTTGCTCATCACAGGATACATTGAGATAGAAAAACTGCACAATCTTGAATACCTTCAATGTATGACAAATCCTCGACTTTAGAAGCAACACCAAGATAGTCTTGAAAAATGGGAAGAGATAATGACATTACTAAAACGAATTATCGACCAGAAGTACCCGTATATACCACAAACAGAAGATGAACCATCTTGGGACAACATCGAGGATCAATTTGATCTCTGGTTTGAGGCACAAAATGGTTGTGGATTCTCAACCCAGATGGAGTATAATGTGCCTGTTATTGAAGAAGGTTGGGAAGCTCCAAATGCAGGAAAACACCATGTTGAGCCCATTCAAGACCATGAATCACCAGGCTTAGAATCCCAAAACTCCTACAATAATGAAAGTAGAACTGAACCTCTCAAGGGTGTAAATTCCATCCCTTATTCTGATAAGGTGACCCTCGAAGGTTATTCAGACCTAGATTCTAGCAATTCAACCCACATCCTAAGCCCAGAATCTAGATCTGAAACCTATTTTGAAGATTTCAAGGCCCCATATGAGGAAGATCAATCTTTCAATGAAGAATATGATTTTGGGCCTCTATTTGATGAATATCCCTCACCAACATCCTCAGAGGAACTAATCGATTTTTCGGAAGTCATGCTAATTTACGATACAGAAACTGAGGAGTTGGACGAGTGGGGTTTCAATTGGGTCTACCCTAGCAGCTTAGAACCTGAGCTTCTACCAGATAAGGACACCTTTTTAAGCTCAGAATTAACATTTAGGCTAAACCCCAGTCAGGCTGCTGAATCTACAACATATGATTTATTCCATGGTGGAACTTATGATCCTGAATCTCATTTAGATTTTGATTTTCTCAAACTCTCCGACGATTTCTAATCTGACCATAACATCGAAGAAAATCTGCTTCCTGATTATAACAAGCCTATTCTCTTTGAAGCCACCTGCTCCACATATACAGAACCAATCAAAACCCATTCTCTACCCCAACCCGTAATCGAACTCAATTTCTATTCTGATTCACCTCTCACTGAGCTGTTTGCAGATGATTCAACTCCATATCTATACTAGGTATCGGGTATTGATCAGACCAAAACATGAGCCATTATTCTTTGATCACCCCTGCAGGTTTTCCACACCATACACTGATTATTTTTCAGAACCCTACTCTGACCAGGCTGATTCGACTCAGCCTAAACCCGAGTTCTCACTTCCATATCCATCCGAGCCACATTGCATATGGTGGGTTCCGCATTTGTTGATCTACATCTATCAACCCACCAGACTTATTGGGTTTGGGCTGCATCATCAACCCACTGATCTTAACAAGCACCTGGTTGGACCAACCAGGCTCTTAATCAAGGTGCTTGTTTTACAAAATTCTACTAATTTGACCACTCCCTCTCCACCCCATTTTCCGCTCGGCTGAAGGCACTGAATTTAGCACTTAATGGGAGGAAACCCGTCATTCCAAAAAATAGAGACCCGTCTGATTATCTGTCTGTACTCCACGTCCATTGCACCTTGAGTTCAGCCTTAGACAGTTGATCCCACCTTTGGTACACGTACCAGAGCTTGAAATCGTTCGCATTAGTCATTTCCGACTCGTTCACCCACCCGATGTATCCTGTTCTAAGTCCCTGACCTCAACACTATTTCACACTCTTCGTTTACAATGAGGACATTGCAAAACTTAGGCATGGGGGGGTGATAAAATGCATACATACAGAACGAAGAAAAAGTCAGAAGGATTCTCACAAAAAAATTCACATATGTCAAAAACACAAAAAATTGAAAAATTATGAAAAAGAACAAAAAAATGGGGGAGGGAGAAAATTTTGTGAGCCACATAATTATAAGGAGGAGAAAAAGAGCAAAAATGACAAAAAGGAGCACAAAATGAAAAAGAGGTAGTCATTAGTAAGAGATTAAGGGATTAACTGATGTTCTAGACCAGATCAAGAAAAGAGAAAAATGATAAGAAAAGTGCTAAGGAGACACAAAAAGAGATTAGCAGGAATGCTAGTCTTAGGCCTCTTGGGCTAGATTCTTTAGCTTAAATTCACGTATCCGCTAAAATCTGGATAATCCTCAAGAGGTTGGGGAAAATGCGAAGCTTAAGTATTAGGTCTAAGGCTTAGGAAGTATTCGGCCTCGTTAACTGACCTTCGATTTGCGGGATTCGGTAACCTAGGCACCACAATTCACACACAGTCTGGTTCAATGCGCCTAAATATTAAAATCACGCAAAAGCATTTAATGTTATGAAAAGGTCACCTAGATTAGGAGAGGCCGATCAACACAAGTTGATTTGGACGAGTTCCCAGCGCGAAGAGGCGAAAAATTCCCCTCATAGATGCGTAACATACCATCTCCTCAGTGCTTGTCTCTTAGGATATTTAAATATCCTACCGGGGGCATGTAAGCACTCTGCTAGTTCAGATACCATGGGCGACATTATCACGAAATGTCTATCGCCAGGGTCTGAATTCGGCCACAGAACGCCATGGACGGGATTATCACGAAATCTCGAAAGCCAGGGTTTTGGGGGTTGCCATGGGCGGTGCTATCTCAAAGCATCGATAGCCAGGGACCCTTGAGGATTGATGATGGGGACGAGGAATCCGATACAGACCGTGTCGAGAAGCCAATCTAAAGCTAGAAATAAAAAGAAAAGAGAGAGAAAATTCTCCAAACAAATAAATCTTCTGTCTCTCTCTTACAAAAACGCACTGCAAACTGAACCTAGGCTAAAAATGTCTCAAGCACGGGTGCTTTAACCGCGGAGTCCAACAAACCCTAGGATAGTTTCTGTGGGCCTTAAAAACCTTTGCGGAGAACTAAGGCTAAAGCGGGTCAGGTCCAGATTTTGGTTGGTACTTGAGTACCTTTAGGCCTATTGTCAGCATTCTGACCTAATCACAAAAGAAAAAGAACACTTATCATAATTGATGATAGACACTCAGGGTCTAGAACAGAAGTTAAAACCTTGAAATTTTGCTAAGGGACTAGTAAAAGCTAGGCATGGGGGTATGATGAGAGACTCATCATGAGCCATAACTAGCTCATTTTGACCTAATAAAGAGAATAAAAGCTCTTACATAACTTAGAAGAGGGCTTAATTGAAGGAATAAGTATTCTGAGAAGAAAACATGAAATAACGGTTAAAACTACAATCTTATCACTGCAGTACATAAAAAGGATTTCTCATAGACAAAACATAGGTCAAATGGTCTAAGTAAGATAAAAAGTGGGTTGACGCAATCAGAAATGGGTTCATGTGCAATCCAGGAATTAAATGACATTGTGTAACCCTAAAACAGCCTGCTTAATTCAACAAGGTTTCGGTCAAGATAAAAATCAAGTAAACCCTCTAAAAATCATGGAAAAATATCCTCTAGGGTTTAGAACATTCAATTTGGCCTTTTGAACCTAGTTTGACCTAGATTAGGGTCCTAACTCATCAATTAACCTAATTTGGATTTATACGCAAAATGTCTAGTCAAACGTGGTCAAACCTAAAATCCAACTTCACCATTGGATTCCTTAGGTCCAAGTTAGGTTTGTACCAAAATTTGGACCTAAGGGGAGCTCATCTTGACCTACTTTGCAATTTAGTACACCCAATCACATTTTGGTCCCTATCTTTTGAAAACCATTGCATAAACCCCCCTAACTTCCTCTCCACTCTTACAAGTAGGTCCCTCCACCATTATTGGGGAGAGATCCTACTTTGGCGAGGATTAGATAGGGAATACTCTCTGATTCCTCAGAGATCTCCCAGATTTGGAAGGGAGATTCTCTGAGGAATGACCTTCCATTTGAACTCAATCATGATCCCTGATTTGCACCCAATCTCTCATGCGAACGCACGAGAGATTTGGGTACTTAACTGTTTCCATCTCCAGCGAGGATTCCCATGCTTGGAAGCTTGGCTTCCAAGCACAGGAGTCCCTGCCTGTGCCTATAAATTAACCCTCATCTCCAGCCGCACCACCTCAGCTCGACTTGGCTGGGATTCCACCTCAATTTCCTCTTCTTCTTCTCCGGCCAAGGGGTCCAGCGAGCTCCGGCGAGCCACCCTCCTCTTCCTCGTTGCTCTGCCACAAAACCAGTGGCAGAGCCATCCTCTTCATCCTCCTCCGCATCACGCAACACCCGCGTGAGCTGGCCTAGCCCCGTCGTCGCCGCCGTCTTCCTCCACTGGACGTTTTCTTCTCCGATGGCAGCAGGTACTGCCAGCCACCTTCTCGCCCCCTTCGTCCCTTTAGTTAGGTTAGAACTGCTCTTCTCTATCCCCTCTTTCATTTGCCTCATCTTATTTCACCAAACGCCCCTCGACCACTACTGCCCACCACCATCTTTTTCATCTCCGACCACCCTCCAGCGAGACGCTCCCATCACTCTGTAGCCCCACACGTCTCACGAACCACTGCATAACCTTCGTCTTACCTCACTGAACATCCTCCACCCATCCATAGACCCTCTATGCCTCCACAACTACCCCCCGATCAAACCCATCCGTCCAGCCATAGGGTGACCTAGGCTCGCCCGCCTAGGCCACCCCGCGGCCTGCCACCTAGCGCCTCACCTTCGCCGTGACACGGCGAAGGTGCTCCTGTGGTCTGATTAAGCCGCAAGGCTCTTTTTGTGTCAGGCAGGTTTCACGCTCCAGCCACCATTAACAGTGACTCGAGGAAGCTGCTTGCTTGCTCCAGGTTGTGAGACTTCAGGGTTCCAGGTCCAGCAAACTCGGGGAGGCCTCGCGAAGTCATTTATCCCAGCAAGTGGCGCCACGAAGCCTGCAGTACTGCAATTGGAGAATGATCTCCTGCGGACGCATGCGAAAGAGAGGTGGAACAATAGTCCCACCACGGTAAGCTGTAAGGTGTGTGAGTAGTTTATATTGATTTTGTGATATTAGCCAATCGCCTTCGATAACACTTGGGGTGAGGTCCCTCACCTATACTCACCGCCTCATCCTTGAGCTCACCACACGGATCTGGCGACCCGACCCAACACCCTCCTGAGCACTCCTCGCACACAACACCCACGCCGGTGCGCCTGGACCCAGGTGCGCAACCCGACCAGTTTACCCGGCTCTGGGAGAGTGTGCTAAAGAGTGATAAATAGAGAGAGAGAGACGCGCGGGTGTGGGTAGAGGGATAGGTTTTGCTCCTCTTTGGTTTGTGCAGGGAAGGCAGAAGGGAGAAGCGAAGCTGACACCTAGCCACTGCTAGCAAAGGAAAAGAAGAAGAAGGAAGGAAGCCTTCGCAAAGGAAAAAGAGAAAGGCAAGGCAGAGGGAAGAGGCTAAGGAAAAAGAGAAGAGGAACTGAAGAAGAAAGAAGAAAGAAGAAATAAAGAAAGGTAAAGATAAGAAGAAGAAGAAGAGAAGCTGAAGGCAAAGAAAACAGAACCAAGGAAGGAAGAAGAAGAGAAAGCAGAGCCAAAGAGAAGACCCGCAGAGAAAAGGAGAAAGATACTGTAGGAGAAGAAAGAAGCAAGGCAGAAGGCAAAAGAAAATAAGAAGAAAGAAGCAAGGCAACTGCAGACAAGAAAGAAGAAGCACAAAGAAGAAAGGAAGAAAATCAGAAGTTAGAAGAAGAAGAACAAGAGAGGAGAAAACATATTTTTAAGACTTCTGATCCTATGATCAGACGTCCAAATTCCTTATTTTTGCCACAAATGACTTTTAAACTCATGCATTTATATATTTTGAATTAAGTTTTCAGTAATTAAGTGTTCAATTACATTCTTGAGATTAGTAATAAATTCCAATTGCTCCCTATGTTCGACCTCGGATACTTAGGTTTTCGAGTAATAAATTTTTATTTGTTGACAACTCTTGATCACCTATACTATGACGTAACTAACTGTTAAAACACGATCAAGACTGCGACAACAATGGGTGACGTGCACCGTGCCTGCCGTCTGCTCCTCTCCTGTGCCGCCCACGTTCATCAATCTTCGGTCGTCCGATCGTAAGATCGAACAGCTTAAGATTTGCTAACTGCAGCGCCTCAACGTGCACCTAGTGCATCCAATCTCGCATCCGCGCATCGCAACCTCTCGGCGCGCCATGTCTCCACCCTTGCTGCCACTCATCCAAGATCCGACGGCCCAATTTGAGCCATCCCATGCGTCTGCACTCAATTGATGCTCGCGGTTGTTCGAACCCACACCTCTTGTTCGCGATAAGGCCTTCAACCACTACGCTACAGTGGTGAAGTTGGCACGCGGACACTTTAAGGTATGGGCGTCCATGGCCGTTGGATGGCGATCCAACGGCCAACATCCATCGTGTGGTGAGAGGATGCGGTGGTCTCCAAGATTAGCCGAGCCGGTTTGGGCGGCCGAGATGGCGCCACATGGTGCCATCTTGGCCGTCCATCTTCTGGATGATGTAGATGGTGCACGGGTATTGGACTAAGTTGATTTTAGTGCCATTAGGATGCGATCGTCGATCTGAATCCATTTGTACAGTTGGATTTGTCATCTAAAGTGTGGATTTAAACCATCTTGACCCATGATCTTTAGGGTTCCTCGATCTCTATCTGGTGCTACGGATGTCCGATTAGGGCGATCTTGGAGTTGTTGAACTGCAATGGTCGCCCTGATCAAATCCATACAGTTGGATCTTCAATCTGAGGTTCCAATAAAAAGTTGCCCTATCCTTGAACATAAAAGGAGACAATTAACCTCCATTTTATTCAGACTAATCTAAATGCAAGATGATGCATGCTATGCAATAGCTATAGTATGTAATGCAATTCTATGCTTAAGAACATGCATAAATAGACATTTTATGTAATATAAACATGTTTACATCAGACCCCCATGCCTATCTTTTGTTAGTCCCTAGTAAAAACTATATGCTATTTATAAAAGAATTAGGTTGGACTATTTGAGCATAAGTTATTTTCAACATTAAGAAAATGTTTACTTAGGTTCTGAACTTACAATGACAGAACAGTGCCTAGGTATTTGCCAAAATGCAGATCGCCTCAATCCCTCACCTTATTCAAAGAAAAATTTCCTTTTCTCTTTTTCTTCTTTTCTAATTTTATTTTACTTTTTGAATTTAGGGTTTAAGAGTGGCTTTCTTCGGCCATTCAACTCACCCAAGATTTGATGAGAACCTTATGTTCTAAGCATCTTATTGTGAATGTGATGGACTCGTTGATCGGCAATTAGAACGGACTTCAGGCTTCTACGCCTCTAGATGACCTTAAAAAGAGTGTTCTACCTAAAGGTGTATCTTTACAACCGGTAGCTTTCTCCCTACTTTTATTTTTATGGAGTCAACACAAGGGTGAATCTAGTGTATATCTCCCCGGTTTATTCTACTTCTCTGCTTCTTCCTAAGTGCTTTCGGAATTTTAAGTGCATTTCTTGAGCTAGGTTCTGGACAACCGGTTGATGAGCTGTTACCACCGAAAACTTGCCAACCATACTCGTGCAGCGAAGTGTGGTTTATTTCTTTTGTTTTCTTTTTCTTTTCTCCTTTTCTTTTTCTTTTCTTTATGACTTTCTTTTTCTTTTTTTTTAAGTAGGTGGCTTCCCTAGTCTAGGATTTACCTAAAGGCAGTAAGAAGAGAATGGTCAAGTGACTGGGCTCTGGACAACCTACCTATGGGTTGTTACCCACAATAACTTGCCAGCCACATCACCCTAAAAGGTTCATTAGCCACCCAATTTCCGTTAAAATCGTCGATCAACAAGTTAGTGAAAAGAAACTGTGTAGATGCTTAAGACTCAAAGTTCCCTCAAATCAGATGGTGGGTTGATAAGTCATGTACTTATCACCCAAACTTATTTACTCAAATTACAATAGAATTAAGATGGCGAGGACTTGAAAAACAAATCCACATTTTATTGGATACACGGGTAGATTAAGTCCAAAGACCTGAAGGGTCTTTGTGTTCAGATCCTAATGTAATATTTCCTAAGATTGAAAATTCCTAATGTCCAAATATTCCTTCCTAATTCAACTTTTTTTTTTGAATATATAATAAGAGAAATACGAAAATTTCACAAAGCTGACAAAATTGATTTAAAAATGAATCCACCCCCCATGCCTAGCTGATGTAATGTCCACATTGAGAAAAAGAGACATGAAAGCAAGGGTAGAGTATGAAAGATATCACCAAAATATGAAGCTTGGGTCAGCTTTGTGTCATACGTACAACTGCTGAGTTTAATGTCGTCAGCTAGGTGAAGTCCAGCCAAAGAAGTCACAATATGGCTAGAGCAACCATGTTTGAGATGGGTTCTAGAAGAATACGATCAGTAACAGGCTTTAGATGTTGACCGTTGACTTTCAATGTGTTACCTGTCTTTGGGTCAGAGATCTGAACGGCTCCATTTGGAAAAATCTGGTCAATAATGAATGGGTCATTCCATTTAGATCTAAGTTTGCCAGGAAAGAGCTTAAGTCAAGAATCGAATAACCAGACTTTCTGGTTCAGCTCAAATCTCTTGCGGGAAATCAATTGATCATGTAGAGCTTTGGTTCGAGCCTTATAGATCTTGGCATTCTCATATGCATCATTTCTAAGCTCTTCCAACTCAGATAGTTGGAGTTTCCTGGTCTTTCCAGCTAAATTCAGATCTAAATTGCATTGCTTGATCACCCAGAATGCCTTATGTTCAATCTTTATGGGTAGATGACACACCTTTCCATACACCAAACAAGATGGAGACATGCCGATGGGCATTTTATACGCCGTACATTAGGCCCAAAGAGCGTCCTCAAGCTTTTGAGTCCAGTCCTTGCGATCAGGCCTAACTATTTTCTGCAGAATATTCTTGATCTCCTGATTGGAGATCTCAACCTGTCCATTCGTCTGGGGATGGTAAGGAGTGGAGATTCGGTGATTAACCCCGTATTTGGCCAACAAATTCTGGAATTGGGCATTAGTAAAATGAGCGCCACCATCACTGATGATGGCCCTCGGAATCCCAAACCTGCTGAAGATATTTTTCTTGACAAAATCGATGACCACCTTGTGGTCATTGGTTCAGGTGGGAATCACCTCAATCCATTTGGACACACAATCAATAGCAACAAGAATGTATTGATGTCCAAATGAAGGGAGAAAGGGTCCCATGAAATCGATGCCCCAAACGTTGAAGATTTCGACAGGAAGAATAGGGTTTAGGGGCATCATATCTCTCTTAGTTATGCTCCCGAGTGTCCAACATTGAGAACATGACCGTGAGAAATCTTGGGCATCCTTAAATAAAGATGGCCAATAGAAGCCAGATTGCAAAATTTTTGCAACTATTTATTTCTCGGAGAAATGTCCACCACATGCAGAGGCATGCAGAACTCGAGTATACTGTTGAATTCATTCTCCAGAATACATCGGCGAATAATCTGATCAGAGCCGATGCGGTACAATTTAGGGTCCTCCTAGAAGTAATATTTGGCCTCAGATTTAAGTCTATCCCGTTGTTGCTTGGTCCAATCCTGAGGGATTTGACCAACAGCCAAATAATTAACAACGTCAGCAAACCACGGGGTTTGGACACCTGAAACTACAAGGATAGCTTCGTCCAGGAAAGTGTCAGCAATCGGGATGTCCAGACGAGAAGAATCACTTAGGAGTCTCGACAAATGATCTGCCACCACATTTTGTACCCCGATTTTATCCTTGCTTTCTGATGTAAACATGTTTACATTGCATAAGATGTCTATTTATGCATGTTCTTAAGCATGAAATTGCATTGCATACTATAAATATTGCATAGCATGCATCATCTTGCATTTAGATTAGTTTGAATAAAATGGAGGTTAATTGTCGCCTTTTATGATCAGGGATAGGGCAAAATTTTTATCGGGGCTTTAAATCGAAGATCCAATCGTACATATGTGATCAGGGCGACGATTGGAGTTCAACGACTCCAAGATCACCCTAATCAGATGTCTGTAGCATCATATGGAGATCGGGGAACCCTAGAAGATCAAGGGCGAAGATGGTGTGAATCCACACTTCAAACGACAAATCCGACAGCATGGATGGATTCAGATTGATGATCGCAGCCTAACGATGCAAAAATCGACTCAATCCGACAACCATGGCACCATCTGCATCATCTAGAAGATGGACGGCTAAGATGGCACCATGTGGCACCATCTCGGCCGCCCAACCGACTGCCCTCAACTTCTGAAGCTGCTAGCACCCACGAATCTCCGCCGTTGGATCAAGATCCAACGACTAAGATTGCATCCCAACCGGCGCACCCATCCTCTAAAGCCGCACCTGAAGAGCCACCTTGACCATTGGATCTCAATCCAACGGTCCTGATCGTACGTGCGCGAAAGCATCTTTGAGACATAAATGTCATTGTAGCGCAGCGGGTGAATGCGCTTACGCGACGCAGCGGCGCACATTCAATTCTTCGCGAGCAGCTGCTGGGGCGCTGGCGAGCAAGCTCCGCAACCGCTCGATCGCGATCGAGCGGCTGCGGGCGCTCAATCCAAACCATGCGCTATTGCACACTCGCGCGACATGCGAGATAGCACGCGGCAAGCTCGTGATGAGGAGGCAGGCGAGGGCGCATCTCAGCTGTTCAATCTCACGATCGAACGACCAAGAATCCAAGGACGTGAGCGGGCATTTCATGCACAGGAGGTGAGCGGGCAATGCACGTTGCCCATGATAGGGCTTTGCGACGGTTTTATCCGTCACTAAAGACCTTTGAATTAATGTTTTGAGATTAAAAAGGCCAAATTGCCCTCATTCCTTGCAACTATAAAAGGAGACCTCCTCCATATGAAATCTTCATCCCTTCCTTCTCTCCTCTACCTCTTCAAAGCTCAAGAGAAGCTTGTCCCACACCTAGGATGCTCCTCGCGAGATAAAGTCAAATTTTTGCTCTCATTTCGAAAGCGGATCCCACGATGACGACAACGTGCTACCCTGTTCTCATTCCTCCTGCTTCGACCTCCTTCTTCCCGCTCCGTCCTCCTTCATCTAAGCAGCATCTCGTCTGGCTCGTCCCCCAAGTGATTGTCGAGGAGGATAACTTCTCTCTCCCATTCTTCTTTACAGCTTCCTAGAGTAGAATTTTCCTACTTTCTAGTGTAGCTGATTTCTCGCTTTCTACTGTAATTCTTCTCTGGTTTTATTGTATAAACATTTTGAATTATTGAATGCATATTTTCTCTCTCTCTCTCTCTCGTTTATTCTGATTGTTAATATTACTTCATTGTAATTACATCGCTCCACTTTTCAACAAAAATTCAAAAAAAATATATATATAATTGAAAATATAGATCGATGTAGCCTCCCCGAGTTCGACCCGGGATTTCTATTCCGGTATAAATTTTATTTGTTGAACACTAGTTCTTCGCTTTCAAACTACAATGACAGGTTTTTCAAAACCAAACACGTTAGCGTAGCAACTCGTAGCTTCATCAATTTCAAGATCAAATTCTTAAAACAGAAGAATCCAACAAATAAGTCGGGGTTTGGCATCCTTTTTGGCCAAGAGATGTCTCAAGTCTGAGTGGTCGGTATAGATGATGACATGAGACCCTAAGAGATAAGCCCTAAATTTTTCCAAAGCAAATACTACGGCTAGTAATTCCTTTTCAGTAACAGTGTAATTCCTCTAGGCTTCATCCAGAGTTTTACTAGTGTAGTAGATGACAGAGGGCTTCCTGTCAATTTTCTGACCCAAAACAGCCCCGACTGCATAATCAGAAGCGTCAGTCATTATCTCAAAAGGGGTTATCCAAATCGGTGGTTGCAACACTGGAGCACAAGTGACTACTATTTTTAGGAAATCAAATGCCTTTCGACATGATTCGTCGAAAACAAACGGCATTTCTTTGGCAAGAAGATTGCTCGGGGGTCGAGCAACCTTCGAGAAATCCTTGATGAATCTTCTATAGAATCCCATATGACCAAGAAATGATCAAATTTGTTTAACAAATGTGGGAGGAGGAAGTTTAGTGATAGCATCAACCTTAGCTTTGTCCACTTCAATTCCCCATTTAGAGATTACATGACCCAAGATGATGCTTTCTTGTGTCATGAAATGACTCTTTTCCCAGCTAAGGACCAATCGTGTTTTGATACATCACTTAAGAATCATTTCCAGATTAACCAAACAAGAGTCAAATGATTCTCCAAAAATAGAGAAATCATCCATGAAGACTTCCATAAACTATCCCACCATGTCAGAGAATATGGCTAGCATACACCTTTGAAAAGTCGCAAGTGCATTGCATAAACCGAAAGTCATCCTATGGAAAGAAAAGGTTCCATAGGGACAGGTGAAAGTAGTTTTTTCTTGATCCTCAAGATGGATAGGAACTTGGTTGTATCCCGAGTGGCCATCAAGAAAACAGAAGTACTGCCCGGCTAGCTTTTCCAAGATTTGATCAATGAAAGGTAGGGGAAAATGATCCATTTTTGTGGCCGTGTTCAGCTTCCTGTAATCAATACAAACCCTCCAAGAGGAAGATGAATGAGTTGTGACAGATTCTCCTCTCTCGTTAGTCACAACGGCAATCCTGACTTTCTTGGGAACAATCTGCACGAGACTTACCCAAGAACTATCAGAGATTGGATAAATAATTCCTGCATCAAGCCACTTAATGATTTCTCTTTTTACCACTTCTCGCATATTTGGATTTAATCTCCTCTGCATCTGGCGAGAAGGGCGGGATCCATCTTCCAAGAATATTCTATGATTGCAGTAAGATGGCTCGATCCCCGTAAGGTCATGAATGGTCCAACCAATTGCCTCCTTGTGTTCCTTCAGGACCTTGATCAATTTAATCTCTTGCTTCTTTGTTAATTTAGCACTGATAATCACAGGGAGTGTCTTCTAAGGTCCTAAAAATTGATATTTCAAATTCTCAGGCAATGGTTTCAGTTCAAACTGGGGCGGGTTGATGGTTGATGGTAAGGAAGATGCTGAAGACTCGTCAAGAGGAAGAGGTTGAGAGTGAACAAAATCAATAACCTCTTCAGAAGATGGCAAGTCTTCCATAGAGGGTTGCGGGTCCAATTCTTCATCAAAGGAGGAACTTTCGATTGAAGAAACCATCAAACAAGTTTCAATGTTCACATCATCCTCCTCAAGTTCCTCAATAAATCCACAATCCTCAAATTTATTAATCACCTTAAAAATATCCAGTTTCATTCGTTGATCCCTGAAGGCAATTTCCATGCTACCGCTTTCACAGTTAATGTTGGCCTTAGCGGTGGCCAGGAATGGACGCCCCAGAATGATGGGCATGTTCCTCAAATTTTCCAACACATCCATGTCAAGGACAAGGAAATCTATAGGAAAATAGAAATCCTTGACATTAACTATAACATATTCAATAACGCCTCACGGATTTGTGACCGAACGGTCCGCTAACTGTAGCATTACTGAAGTCGGCTAAAGTTCACCTAATCCAAACTTCTCGTAAAGAGAAGTCGGAATTAGGTTGATGGATGCACCCAGATCCAGAAGTGCTCTATCAAACATGTAATCTCCGATGATGCAAGAAATCAACAGAGCACCTGGATCTCTCTTTTTTTGAGGGAGGTGGTGCAGGATAATAGAACTAGCCTACTCAGAGAGTACCACCTTCCTTGGAATAGATTCTCTTGACTTACGCTTTTGTGTACATAAATCCTTTAAAAATCTCACATAAGCCAGTATATGCTTGATAGCATCGAGGAGCGGGATATTGATCTCAACATTCTTAAAAATATTCAGAAGTTCCTCATTGCTATCAACAGACTTCTTTGATTTGACCAAAGCTTTAGGAAAAGGAACATGTGTCAGATCTTTGGAACTAGGTTCCTGAGCCTTGATTTCTTCCCCAGAATTCTCCTCTCTCTCCTCAAGTTCTTAAGGATTTGGTAGATCAAAACAGTGTGGTTGTGGATCTTGAGTCTACTTACCACTCCTCAAGGTAACAGAATTTGCAGACGCATAAGAGTTTAGGTCTTGGGGAGGGTTAGGAAAGATTAGAGGGGCTTGATTAGCTAGGAATTGTTGATGTGCAAAAGAGGAAGAAGAGGAAGGACCCTGCTCAACCACCTGAGCATGTGCATGTGAGTCCCTCTAATTTTCATACCCATGGGCTTGGTTGCCCGGATTCAGAATATTTCGCAGATTGGGTACGGGTTGGGATGGTAGAGATTCGAGTTGACGAGAGTTAGTGGTCGGGTGTGTTTCGCATGTTAGAAATTGGGGTTACAAGTAACCCATCGTCGTAGTTGCAAAACACATCGATCAGATAAAATTTATACCGAAACTCCAAGGGAGTCCCAGGTCGAACACAGGGAGGCAACGTTTACTTTATTGAAAACCACGCTTCGATTCATTTCTTTTTGGTATTTTGGGATTTTGTTATTTTTTATATTTTTGAAATAAAAGAAAACAAGCAAATGTATCACAAGATAGAGATGTGGAACAAATATGATATATATTACTTCCAATGTCAATTACAAGAAACTATGAAAGAACATAAAGAGAGGGAGGTGAGAGGAAATATCTCGAATCGGTTGTTCAGCGAGACGACGATGCCTGACGGAAGCTCGGATGAAGGAGGTGAGGAGCGGGATGACAGAGGTGATATGCTGGAGGACGTCGAGTTGAGGAAAGCTTCGACGTAGCTCCGAAATGGAGGTTAGAAGACGGAGTTGATCTGCTACCGGAATGGAGTTGGGAGGATGGCTCCAAGGTGACCTATGAAGGGAGATGGGAAGTTGGAGGAGTATTTGGTGGGGCAGAGGTTCGCTACACTAATAGGCACCTTGGGAGCTTGAGAATAAGCTCTAATGGAGTGTTGGTAGGCTTGCTAGAGCTTGGGAGTAGGTGGGAGTAGAGTAACTAGAGATGGCTTGGAAGGGAGGGGGTGTAGGTCCTTTTATAGTGGAGAAGAGCCAAAAATAGGTATGGGGCAATTAGTGACATCCAGCCTGTTGCTAGAAATGTCGCTGTAGGCAACTCACGCTCATTGGCGCCTATAGCTGGCTTTGCTATCATTCGATGAATTACCGACGGCTGTAAGTGTCGTAAGTCTAGCTCATGCGTCGGTGTAGTCTACCTCACGCTGTGCTGGCACCGCACTCCTACCTTGGCGCGCATGCCCACGCGAGCACCCATGCTGATGCATGTGTGCGGTGCTACATGCATGTTCTGGCGGCCTGGGCTGCGCCACATGGCATAATCTAGGCCGTCCATCTTATTGTAGGGGCTACTACAGAGGTCAGATTGACTCGATTTTCACATCGTTAGGTAGCGATCATCAACTCGAATCCATCTGTGTAGTTAGATTTATCATTTGAAGCTCCAAATTTTGTCTCCTAGTCCCTTGGCCGTTGATCTTCCTCGGACTGCATATGGTGCTATGGGACTACGATCGAGGCGATTTCAGAGGCGTTGGACTCCGATCGTCGTCTTAATCGGATCCGTATGGTCGGATCGCCAATTCGAGGCTCCGAAATGAATATGCTTCTCTCCTAACCACAAAAAGGACACAATTAACCTAAATTGTATACAACTACTCTAAATGCAGAATGATGCATGCTATGTAATATTTATAACATGAAATGCAAATCTAAGCCTAGGAACATGTATGAATAGGCATTTTACCCTCAATAAATGTGTTTGCATCATACCCCCATGCCTATCTTTTGCTAGTCCCTAGCAAAATTAAACTATATGCTATGTATAAAGGCAGAATTAGGATTAGATCACTTAAGCCTAAGTCGTTTGTTAACAATAGAAAATTTCAACTAAGGTCCTAAACTACGAAAACTCAACAGTACCCAGGTATTTGCCAAAATGCAGACTGCCCAAGTTCTCACCATATTTGAGAAGGGAAGATATATATATATTTTTTTATTTTTCTTCTTTTCTAATTTTTTTGTACTTTTGGAGTTTGAGAGTTCCGGGATAACTTTTTACGGCTACCCAACCCACCCAAGACTCGAAAAGGACTTTAAGTACTAAGCATCTTTGTGAAAAAGTGATAGACTCACAAAACGGCCTTTAAGACGGACTGCAGGTTTCTACGACCCTAGGTGACCTTGCCTAAAGGTTTATCTTTACGATCGGTAGCTTTCTCCCTACATCTTTTATTTATGGGGTCAACACAAGAGCGAACCCAGTGTATATCTCCCCGATTTATTCTACTTCCTCTCTTCTTCCCTAAGTGTTTTGGGAATTATTGTGCATTTTTTTGTGAGCTGGGTTCTAGACAACCGGCCGATGAGCTATTACCACCAACAACTTGCCAGCCATACTCGTGCGGTGAAGTGTGATTTTATTTTTTTTTATTTTCTCCTTTTTATTTATTTTTTCTTTTCTTTTTAAGTGTCTCTCTGTTTTTTTTTTTTTTTGCTAAGTGGGTGGCTTCCCTAATATAATATTTACCTAAAGGCAGTACAACAAAAATGGTCTTGTGGCTGGGCTCTGGACAACCGGCCGATGAGCTGTTACCACCGACAACTTGCCAGCCATACCACCCAAGTCAGTCCATTTGCTACCCAATTTCCATAAAAACTATTGGAAAGTGAGTAAGTGAAAAAAAAAATGTGTGCAGATGCTTAGGCTTAAAGTCCCCCCAAATCAAAGGGTGGGTTGATAAGTCACATACTTATTAACCCAAATTATTTACCAAATTAAAATGAATTTTAATTGGCGACGACTCGTGACTAAGTCCACATTCGAGTGGACACCTGGGCTAATTAAGCCCGAAGACCTGAAGAGTCTAGGTGTTTAGGTCCTCTCGTATCATTTCCTAAAGTTAATAACTTCCAAATGCCTAAGTTCTCTTTTCCTAATTTCTTTTTTTATCTTTTTTCAAATTTTCAATTTTTTTTTAATTTTATAAGAAACTAAAGGAAATTCTACGGAGTTAACACAATGATTTCAGGAATTGATTGTCCAACCCCCATGCCTAAATGATGCAATGTCCTCATTGTAGAAATAAAGACATGAAAAGGGCAGAGAAAACAGAACATCACTTGAGTGTCGTGAAAATCCGGTCAGCTCCGCAGAGAGAAGAGTGTATACACACGTGATAAGTTTAATGCCTTCAGCTAAGCATAACATACATACAAAGAAGAAATTGAGAATTCACAAGTGCAGGTCAGAATCAAAATAAAAATATTGATCTTGAAGCCCGCCAACAGAATATGTCCACAGACGTGGACCAGATTATAGTGCAAACCCATGCCCCACTGTCGAGTGGTTCTTAGGTTCTGGATGAAAATCACCTAGAACTGAAGGTTGTTGGGTTTGCGGGGCCGACCCTGCAGTTTAGTGGTGTGCAACCCAAGACCAAAGTGTCGGACAACGAGTAAAAATGGTTCAATAGGTGCGGTTGTCCACTTAACATCTAGCTCAGAAAAATAATAAGTTATTTCAAGCTTTGGTTGCACGTGAAAGATATTGTAAGGGTCCTGGTAGAAAGTAGGTGGTTTTAGGTCAATAGGTACCCTTAGATCCAAAATCAAACTTCCCTCAAAATTAGCCTCCCAAATCTTTATTTCAACAATTCTATCCTCCAACATCAAGGGCTCAGGCTTCGGAACCTCTAGCATATTATTCACCCCATATGATTCTCCTAAGTCCAGAAATCGTGGCTGAATCAAGATTTAATTGGGCACAAAGATCTCAAAAGTCAGCTCTTCGGGGTGCAGATGAGGACTGGGGTCACTGATTCAATCATCAAGATTCGGATCCTCCAAGTTAACCCCAACCGAATCCAAATCTTCAATAATTGGGCTATCAACTGGTTTGTCAGATTCCTCAAGCCCATTTGTCTTACTAAAATCCTCTTCCTTAAGTTCAAGTGAGACTTCACGAAAAGATTCTTTACCCTCAGAGTCAAAGAATCCATGATCCTCATTTATATATGTCTCAAAATCATATGTCATTTCATGGTTCATGGAGACATATTTTTCCTCTCTCCCTGGCTCAGGGATCTCGGGTGAATCAATCGGTTCATCCTCAAATGGTTGTTCTAGCCCATCCTGGTCATCCTCAGTCTCAGAAAATGTATCCCCCCCAACAGGCACCTGAGCGGGTTCAGAAATTGGCTCTCCTAAAGGGGTTTCATTTTGAGAATCATCCCAAGATTTGACTAGTGCAACCACAAATTTCATCCTCAACCTCGATAATTTCCCAAGAAAAGCTCACCCAAGTCCCTATCCCTAACACTTTGGAGCAAATCCAATAGAGAACTATTAAGTTCATCTATCATTTTGATCATAGGCTCTAGTGCTTCAGTGCATGGTGTTGGCTGAGCTTCTAAAGATTGTATAGTATTCCTCAAATTAGCCAACACCCTATCCTGGATCTGGTTCACCTGAATCGATTGGTTCGGTTCAGGTTTGGGTGGGTTCAGGTTAAATCCAAGGGAGTCAAGATGTTGAGGTTCTCGGGTCCCTCCTTGATAGTAGGTCATTTCAGGTTGTTTAAAGGTTGGTGGCAACCTAAATTCAGCATAATTCTGGGGAGGGTAAATGTTATAATCAACATATCCTTCACGGCTGTAGATCTGGTTAGGTAGATCATCAAAGGATGGAGATCCATAATCATTATTACTCTGGGAAGGATAATAATCATATTCTTGTTGTCTAAGGTTAGGCCCTGGACACTGAGGTCCGGATTTACATCCCCAATTCAAGTCATCCTGGCTAGTGGATGGGTAATTACAAGTCAAGTTGGGATAGTAATCATCTTGGGGATAAGTGGTGGTAGGAGGATAGGATGTGAAATGTGTGTAGGATGTGGAAGGGTACATGGTGAAGTAAGGAGGGAAATCAGAAGAGAAAGGAGCTCTGCAATACAAAAATACAAGACTGTCCTTAGTTTGGGTAGCCTAAAGGTCTACAAACTGTTAGAATCCATCCTAAGATTATAGATGATTTACTCTACTTATGTCCAGGCAATCCAACCAGTTAGAAGGAGGGACTAGGGAGAAGGTTCTTCCTTTGGCTTGTGCCTCCGGTCCCTAGTGTACCCCCCAGCTGTGATCGTTTGATGCTACTCCCCTAGCTAGACATCAAATTGACTAGTATAAGCAGGTTAATCATGAATAATCTCAATCTGGATCCTGACGAGCAAACTAGTCCTTAGGGCCAACGTCTAATCAATTTTAATTAGGCTTGGGATAATGGTGCTTCAGGAATGTGATGGGCCCTTTAGATGGGTTGTGCCCTTAATGATCAGTTGAAATGTGTGTGTGTGCACAACCAGGGGTTCTAAAATAAGGTTATTTGATGATGTGCCTTTTAGAGTTCAACCTTGTTTAATAGCTTTTAGGGTTTAATTCTTAGGTTGGTTTAATCAAGGTTTAGTAGAACACTCCAAGTTTTGAAAGCACAGGTGACGATATGTTCCTTTAAAAATAAAAAATAATGTGAAGTGCCTGGTTCAACCCTAAGAATCAACCCTAAGTGGCAACTACTTGATGGATTAGTTTTAGATTGAGTGGTGCGGCCCAAACAGCTCAATCAATTGGCCTATTGCACCACTTAGTTAAGGCACACAAGAATGCTTAACCTATTCAGATTTCTACTCACTTATGTGTATTTAGTTGAAGTGTACCAGGTCCACAGGTCAAATCCCAGTTAAGTTGCAGAATCAAAGTGATTGTGTGCCTTAGGATAAGAAGTTGTGGGTGTTAAGTGTGTAGCTTTCAGCAAATCCCACAATCAGATAACACTTTTTTTATTTTTTATTTTTATTTATGTGCATGGCGAGGTGAGTGGAGGTGGCAAACAAACAACCAAATCTATCCTAGGGTTCATAAAAAGCACCTAAGTTGATTTGGGTTTGAGTTATTCGGTTATGGAATGAAAACTAAGGTGGGGGTGGTGTGGGGGACACTTACAAAACACTTTACCCGCACTTTACTCCGGTCTACCGCACTTGGATCTCCATGCTAGGGTACCTCCAAGACAGTAGATCAAAGACAGGTAGGGTTAGTGCTATGTAAATGCAAAGAAACGCAATAAACAATAAAGTAAATTCTGTTGCCTCCCTGGCAACGGCGCCAAAATGGTCGTGTTCCCCAGCAACGGTGCCAAATTGGTCGGGTGTGTTTCGCGTGTTAGAAATTGGGGTTACAAGTAACCCATCATCGTAGTTGCAAAACACGTCGATCAGATAAAATTTATACTGAAACTCCAAGGGAGTCCCGGGTTGAACACAAGGAGGCAATGTTTACTTTATTGAAAACTGCACTTCGATTCGTTTCTTTTTGGTATTTTGGGTTTTTGTTATTTTTTTATATATTTGAAATAAAAGAAAACAAGCAAATGTATCACAAGATAGAGAGTGGAACAAATATGATATATATTACTTCCAATGTCAATTACAAAAAACTATGAAAGCATGTAAAGAGAGGGAGGTGAGAGGAAATCTCCCGAATCGGCTGTTCGGCCAGATGACAGCACCTGACGGAAGCTCGGACGAAGGAGGTGAGGAGTGGGATGACGGAGGTGAGATGCCGGAGGACGTCAGGTTGAGGAAAGCTTCGGCGTAACTCCGGAATGGAGGTGAGAAGACGGAGTTGATCTACTACCGGAATGGAGGTGGGAGGACGGCTCCAAGGTGACGTATGAAGGGATATGGGAAGTTGGAGGAGTATTTGGTGAGGTAGAGGTTCGCTACACTAATAAGCAACTTGGGAGCTTGAGAATAAGCTCTAATGGAGCGTTGGTAGACTTGCTAGAGCTTGGGAGTAGGTGGGAGTAGAGTAGGTAGAGATGGCTTGGAAGGGAGGGGGTGTAGGTCCTTTTATAGTGGAGGAGAATAGGCAAAAATAGGTATGGGACAATTAGTGACATCTAACCCGTCGCTGGAAACGTCACTGTAGGCAGCTCATGCCCATTGGCACCCACAGCTGGCTTTGCTAGCATGCGATGAATTACCAATGGCCGTAAGCGTCGCTGTAAGTCCAACACATGCGTCATTGTAGTCCACCTCACGCTATGCTGGCGCTGCGCTCCTACCTTGGCGTGCCTATGCGCCCGCGCGCGTGCAATGCTGTGTTCTTGTGCTGGCAGCCTGGGCTGCACCACCTACCACAGTCTGGGCCGTCCATCTTCTTCTTGTTGTAGGGGATGCTACAGAGGTCAGATTGAGTCAATTTTCATGTCGTTAGGCTGCGATCATCGACCTGAATCCATCCATGTAGTCGGATTTATCATTTGAAGCTACAAATTATGTCTCATAGTTCCTTGGCCATTAATCTTCCTCAGACTGCATATGGTGCTACGAGACTCCGATCGAGGCGATTTCAGAGGCGTTGGACTCCGATCATCATCTTAATCAGATCCGTACGGTCGGATTGCCAATCAGAGGCTTCGAAATAAATATGCTTCTCTCCTAACCACAAAAAGGATGCAATTAACCTAAATTATATACAACTACTCTAAATGCAGAATGATGCACATTATGTAATATTTATAACATGAAATGCAAATCTAAGCCTAGGAACATCCATGAATAGGCATTTTACCCTCAATAAATGTGTTTACATCAGTTACCAATGACCCCGGTCTGCAAGTTGTCCAGTGAGGTTTTCATTTGCTGCATGAGCTGGAGCATGGATCCTTGCATCTCTACAATTTACCAGTTCAAATCAGCCTGCCCTACGGGTTGACGGGCATTCTAAAATGGCTAATTGACCTGATTTCGGAACAACTGAGTATACACATGAGCCTAACCCATTGGTTGTTGCGGAGCATAGTTGCTGGGTCGAAATTGGGTCTGTTGCCCTGGGTTTTTCCAAGAGAAGTTAGGGTGGTTTCTTCAACCCGGATTATAAGCATTAGAGTAGGGATTAGATCTAACATTCTCCTGTACAGCACGGACATCCTCATAGAGTGAGTATGGAGAGAAAGAAAGGGAAGGATTAGAAAAACTGGGATCAAAGGCCCCAGTTTGGAACCCGTGGGGTTCCGAATAATGCTCACTCATAGGTTGAGCCGCATCGAGTTGATTCACAAACTCTCGTCCCAAAGGAGCTCGCGAAGAATGGAATCCAAAATTTTGGGATTGAGTGGATCGAGAGTTGTTCATAGAATTTCCAACCATCCACTCTTCCATTCTCTTAGCAACCAAGTCCACCTTGTTAAGTTTGTTACAAATTAATTCCATATCAAATGAATGAGAGTCATGGACTTCATTAACATTTGATCTGGGCTGCTGGGACCGGTTAAAAGTATCCATGGAGGCATGATTGATTGAATTCTCACTCATTTCCTCAAACAAATCATGTGCACTATCTGCGCCTTTGTTGAGGAACTTGCCTCCGCAAGAAGCGTCCACGTGATTTCTGAGTTGCTCAATCAACCCATGGTAGAAGATCTGCATGAGTTGCCATTTCGGCACCTCGTGGTGTGGACACCTCCGCAATAGCTCTTGGAATCACTCCCAGGCCACATGAAACTGCTCCCCCAGCTGCAAGGTAAAGGTAGTGATTGCCCGTCTCAAGGCATTGGTACGTCCGACTGGGAAGAATTTCTTTAGAAAGGTCGATTTCAACTCATTCCAAGTTGCAATTGGTCTTCCTATTGTCCTGTACCAATTAGTGGCCTTATCCTAAGAGAGTGGGGGAAGAGCCTCATGATCATTTGCTCCTCATTCACGTTTCGTGCCTTGGTGGTCTGGACCAAAGTGGTCAAGTACTCCAAGTGCTGAAACGGGTCTTCGGAGCCAAGCCCATGGTAATGTTTAACTAGGCTTAACACCTGGGGCTTGATTTCTACGTCTCCGACTAGAATCAGGATGCCAGGACGTTCCCTGTAATTTGAAGGATCATAAAAATCCTTCAAGGGCTAAGCGCCTTGCATTCTCTGGAACCATTCCTACATTCTCTGCATTTGTTCCAGCTACCGTCGGAATTCCTCCTATAGATCCCGAGGCAGAGGAGGCTGTAAGTCGACCATGGGATCAATTTGACCAAAATCCAATTTGCGCCTCCTTGAATACTCTAGTGGTCCTTCCAATCGGGGATTCAATGACCGTCTTCCCAACATAAACTAGGAGAAGGTCGGAAGGACTGGGGATAAGGACCCTGCAGCACAACAAAATAAGCCTATCCTTAAGTAGGGTAGCCTAAGGATCTACAGACTCCCAAAACCCGCCTTAAGATTGTAAATGATTTACTCTACTTGTGTCTGCTCAATCCAACCAGTTAGAAGGAGAGACTGGGGAGAAGGTTCTTCCTTCGGCTTTCGCCTCTGGTTCTTAGTGTACCCCCCAACTGTGGTTGTTTGACGCTACTCCCCTAGCTAGACATCAGATTAATTAGTACAAGTAGCTTAATCAAAGACAATCTCAAACTAGGCCCCGAAGAGTGAATTAGTCCTTAAGGCCAACGTTTACTCGATTTTTTTAAAGCCTGGGATTGTAGTGCTTATGGAATGTGATGGGCCATTAAAATGGGTTATGCCCTTAATAATTGATTGAGAATTGTGTAAGTGCATGCATAACCAGAGTTTTCAAGCAAGATTATTTGTGATGTGTGGATTTTAGTGTTCAAATCTTGCTTAAGTAGCTTTTAGGGTTTAAAATTAGGTTGATTTCAACCAAGTTTGAGGCAAACCAGGTTTTCAAGCACGGGTGAAGACTGCTTTCCTTTAAAATTAGAAATAAACTGGAGTGCCTGGAATAGACCTAGATTGAAAACCCTAGGGAAAAGCTACTTGATGAGTTGATTTTAGGTTGAGTGGTGCAGCCCAAACAACTCAAACAACTGGCCATAAATGCACCACTAGATTAGGCACACAAAGATGGTTAACCTAGAATGATTTCTACTCATTTATGTGTTGCTTTGTGTGTACCAGTTTCACAGATCAGAACCCGGTTGAGTAGAAACAAATCAAGTAGGTTAAAGTACCTTGAATGTGGGTGTATGTTGTGTGTCTGTTGAAAATTACCCCACAAAAGTATCTTTTTATTTTTTTATTAGGGTGGAATGAGTGTGAGTGAGAATCCAAACAACCAAACCAATCCTAGGATTTATGCAAACACCTAGGTTAATTAGAATTTGAATTTAATGTGACAAATGAAATCTATGGAGGGGGGAAGAATGGGGAGCACTTACAGTTGTCTTCAACTGCACTTTACTCTGGTCTACCGCTTGGTGATTCTCTGATGGAGGTCTCTTCAAAACAATAGACAAAAAAAATAAGTTAGAAAACAATAAAGTATGTGAAATGCAAAAAGAAGATCAGAAATCATTGCCTCCCCGGCAATGACGCCAAAATGTTGAAGCTACGGGTTACTACGCTATTGTATTTGGTTTTGAAAAACCTGTCGTTGTAGTTTGAAAGCGAAGAACTCATGTTCAACAAATAAAATTTATACCGGAATAGAAATCCCAGGTTGAACTCAGGGAGGCTACGTTGATCTATATTCGCATTTATTTTTTTTAAGGTTTTTGTTGAAAAGCGAAGCGACGTAATTACAATGAAGCAATATAAACAATCAGAATAAACGAGAGAGAGAGAGAAACATGCACTTAATATTTCAAAATGTTTATACAATTAAACCAGTGAAAAATTACACTAGAAAGCGAAAAATCTATTAAACTAGAAAGAAGGAAAATTCTACTCCAGAAAGCTAAAAGGAGGAATGGGAGAGAGAAGTTATCCTCCTCGACGATCGCTTGGAGGACAAGCCAGATGAGACGACCCCTGGAAGACGAAGGATGGAGCGGGAAGAAAGAGATCGAGGCAGGAGGAACGGGAACGGGGCAGTACGTCGTAGTCATTGCTGGATCTGCTTCCAAAATGGAGGCAAAAATTTGACTTTATCTCTCGAGGAGCATCCCAGGTGTGGGACAAGCTTCTCTTGAGCATTGGAGAGGGAGAGAAGAGAAGGAAGGGATGCCAATTTCATATGGAGGGGATCTCCTTTTATAGTTGCAAGGAGTGAGGGTATTATGGACATTACAATTTCAAAATAATAAATGAGGGGCCTTTAGTGATGGAATTAAGCGTCATTAAAGCCCAGGTGGTGGGCGACGTGCACTGAGAACACTACACAAGGGGGTGATAATTATGTTGAATATGTCCCATCTTAAGAATAAAAGGCACAACATAAGTAGAATGGGAGCATTGCATGCATCATGTACCAAGATTGCTTATAAAATCGTATTAATGGCCATTTGTGTAAGCATTTGTCAAAGCAGGCCTTAGATGAGCAATCAGACTGCACTGATGGATTCAGAATGATGAACGGAGTCCAACAGACTCAAGATCGGCCAAATCCGACATCCGGAGCTCCTACAATGGGCCCAAGAAGTTCTAACTGTTGATTTGGAGATCAACGGCCCATATTGCGCCACGTCAGCCCCCTGCTCCACCGCACGCCACCCTTCATCCAACCGAGACTCGCGCGCCTGCCCGCAGTCGCCGTGACAAAGTACGGGCGTGGCGCAACGGTTAGCGTGCACGCCCGCACGCACGCGACATGGGTTCGAGCTGCGCGGAGCCGAAATTGAAGACGGAGGTAGCGTGCGGCGAAATTGGGCCGCCCGATCAGCAGCAGGCTGCAGAGATTTCGCCACGCGATGCGACCGCAGCTCACGGGCACCCACGCGCGCACGCATGCAGGGCGATGACGCCCGCGCAAATGCACGCCCGAGGCGCGATCCCAACACAGCCGAGGGATCTCAGCCGTCCGATCTTCGATCGGACGGCTCTCGCACAGCAGCCGCAGATCGCACGAGAAGAAGAAACAAGGCGGGCGGCTGACCAACAGCTGGAGGGCTTCATCGACGCTTTTAGGAGTGGTTTTAGCGATGCTCTAGACATCGCTAAAGCCCCTTCTTCTTTTAGGAAGCCCTTAACCCTATTTAAACCCCCTCCAACCACTCACTCAAGGCATTCACTCCCCTTGCAACTACTCCACCCCTCTCTTAGCTAGCTTTAGGCCCTCTTGTAATCGCCGGAGACGACGAGCCGCCGACGGAGCCTCCTCCACCACCGTGGCTGCCTTGTCGCTCTCCACCCTCTCTCTCTCTCTCTCTCTTAAGCTTTCCATTACTTTTGTTTGAAGAATGTATTTAATGTTGTAAGCTATGAACTACAAGTGCATGATTAATGAAGTCATTTTCCGTTCAATTGTCACTTTAATTTCCGTTCAAGTTGCATGATCAAACAAGGAACATTCTAACCCTAATCTCTCTCTCTATCTCTCTCTCGATTTTCAAAACCACATCCTTCGCAAGCAAAACTCCGCACTTTCCGTGACAACAAGTGATAAGCAAAAATCTGATTTTCACGCCTCCCTGAGACCGACACTCGAACTCACCTCCGTTTACTTATTTTAAAATCGACGTTGCAAGTGCGACTATAATGACACTTCTTAATACACACGCACAACAGCACGTCGTGGGCGACGTGCACCGCGCCTGCCGTCTGCTCCTCTCCCACGCCGCCCACGTTCATCAATCTTCGACCGTCCGACTGTAAAATCGGACCGCTTAAGATTCGCTAACCGCAGCTCCTCAATGTGCACCTAGCGCATCCAATCTTGCGTCCGCACCGCAACCTCTAAGCACGCCACATCTTCGCCCTCGCTGTCGCTCATCCAAGATCCGATGGCCCAATTTGCGCCATCCCATGCATCTGCACTCAATTGAGGCTCGTGGGGGTTCGAACCCGTGCCTCTTATTCGTGATAAGGCCTTTGACCATTGCGCTATAATGGTGAAGTTGACACGCAGATGCTTTGAGGTGTGGGCATCCATGGCTATTGGATGGCGATCCAACGGCCAAGATCCATCGTGCGGTGAGAGGATGCAACGGTCTCCAAGATTAGCTGGGCCAGTTTGGGCGACCGAGATGGCGCCACGTGGTGCCATCTTGGCCATCCATCTTCTAGATGATGTAGATGGTGCCACGGGTATCAGATTGAGTCGATTTTTGTGCCGTTAGGCTGCGATCGTCGATCCGAATCCATCTGTGTGGTTGGATTTGTCGTCTGAAGTGCGAATTTACACCATCTTGGCCCATGATCTTTAGGGTTCCTCGATCTCTATCTAGTTCTACGGACGTCCAATTAGGGCGATCTTAGAGTCGTTGAACTCCAATCGTCGCCCTGATCAAATCCGTACAGTTGGATCTTCGATCAGAGGTCTCGATAAAAAGTCGCCCTATCCCTAAACATAAAAGGAGACAATTAACCTCCATTTTATTAAGACTAATCTAAATGCAAGATAATGCATGCTATGCAATATCTATAGTATGTAATGCAATTCTATGCTTAAGAATAGGCATAAATAGATATTTTATGTAATATGAACATGTTTACATCAATCAGCTATCAACGCGATCTGTGTCGGATTCATTATCCCCATCACTGTACCTCGAAGGGTGCTTGGCTTTCGATGCTTCGAGAAAACACCGCCCATAGTGACCCCAAGAACTCCTGGCAATCGACACTTCGAGATAGTATCGCCCATGGATTTCTTAAGTGAATTCAGGCCTGTGGCAATCAGCACTTCGAGATAGTGCTACCCATGGTACCTGAACAGCACAATGCCCTTACATGCCCGTAGTAGGATTGATATCCTAAGAGACAAGCACCAAGGAGGTGACATGTTATCATTGCATCCTCAAGGTGAGTATGTACTCCACCTCTCCTACGGCAAGAACTCTTCCAATCAAATTGTATTTTTAAGCTTCTCCTAAGTCAAAACTAAGAGAACCAACTTTTCTTTAAGAAATGAATTAGGGTGATCACTATTTACACAAGACCAAGTGTGTGTGAAATGTGGATGCTTAGGTTACAAGGACCCATAAACCAAAAGGTAGAACAAGATCCAGGTACTACCCAGCCTTTAACTCAATCCCTAGCTTTCCTTCCTCAACCTCTTGAGGAATGGTCCACAACTTAACTCCTACTTAAGTTTTTAAGTCCACAAAGGACCCTAAAGGTCTAAAGCTAGTAGCTTACTTAGCTTCTAAAGTTCGACACCTAGAATCAACTTAGTCTAACCTAAAGTTCTAGTCTACTTAAGAATGCAGGCCCAGCCAGTTAAGCTCAATAATACAACATGTTTTTCTCTTTGTTCTTTTTTTTTTATGCAAATGTATGCAATGCGGAATGCTTTAACTAAATACATGAATGCACTATGTAGAAATGCTATTTTTATCCCCACATACACCCTCCCATGCCTAAAATTTGCAATGTCCTCATTGCATAGAAGAGTATTACCTAGGTTAGAGTTTAAATAGGTTATTACCTCCCTGTGGACACGACCCGCTCTCCTATGAGTGGTTTAATTTTAATTCTAATTGTTTTGATTAGTCGATATTCCACCACTTAGAGATACAACGATAAATCTTCTCAATCATCATTTTCGAAAGAGAAAATTTGACTTGTCAAATGGTGTCGTTGCCGAGGATGGCGAGGGAGTGCGTGCAGGAGGTTGCATGCTACTGCGGGTGTGGCGTAGAGGTGCAGCAAGGAGGACGCGAGGATGGTTTTGTTCTGAAAACAGATGAAGAAGAAGAAGAAAAAGAAGATGGTGTTGGTGGTGCGTGGATAGGGAGGGTGATCTGGTAGTTGCACGGTGATGGCCAAGCTCACCGAATTGGCGCGGCGAGCTGTCACCTCGCCAGCCCACGGTGTGGTGGAGCTCGGCCTTGGAGACCATGGTGGTGGAGTGGGGCGGCGTCTCCCGTTGCATGGTCATCTCCTCCTCCCTTTGTAGCCGTGCACATGGGTTTGAAATGGAGAGGCGAGGGCAGATCCGCTTCTCACAACCATTAAGGAGGTATGGCTGGAGGAGGAGAGGCAAAGCCATTCCTGCAGAAGGAAAAGAATAATAAAAAATAATTAGGATTATTTATACATAACTCCATAACTTCTATGTTAATTAAAACAACATATGTAATGCACCTAATTAATTAACTAATCAAATGCATGCAATTCTAGGTTAATTTTAATTGCATTTAGATATGGATACCACACATGAATTATGCAGTTAAGCTAAAAATATGAATTAATATATTGACATCCTAATGTATGCTTTCTAAATGTTAAAATTAACTTAATGTCTAGGCACTTAAATACTTAAATAGCCCACAAATATGGGCTAATCACTGCGTGAAATGTGTGATCTGGTGCCGCAGAAAATTTGTCTAACCAACAGGGAAGAACTTTTTCAGGAATTTGGATTGTAGTTTAGCCCATGTGTTGATTGGATGAGTCAGAGTTTGGTACCAGTGAGCGCCCTTGTCCATGAGGGAGAAGGAAAACATTTTCATGAGCAAGATATCCTGATTCTGAGCTTCTGGCCTGAAGGTCAGAGCCCGATGATTGAGTTGCTTTATATGCTAGAAGGGATCTTCGGAATTAAGCCCATGGAATTTAGGGATAGCATGAATCATGTTGGGCTTGCATTCATTATCAGGACCTCCAACGAGGATTTGGACTCAAGGTTCGATTGCCACCGCAGCAGGATTATAATGATCTCGCATCATAGGGTGCTGCGGTGGATTCATAAAGGCTTGGAATATATCGTTGAGGCGTTGAAGCTGATTTTGGAGATTGTTTTCTTCTTCTATTGGTTGTTCCATGAGTATGGATGAAGGAGATCTAGGCTCAAATGAATCAGAAGATAAGTCAATGTGGTCGGGTGGTTGCACAAATAGGGAAGTCGAGGCTTGGCCTCGACGGGAGTGAATAGCTAATGGAGGCCTCAAGGGTGGTCTTAAGGACCTCCTCCCAAACATGCATCGATGGAGTAGACGAGGAATAGAATGTGCGATGGACCCAATCAAGACACCCAAAGATTTTTTGATGGCTATAGAGGCTCGGGGCGAATGATACCTCTAGATCAGAAAGTCATCCACCTAAGAATTACCTGCACAGCCAGGAAGGGAGAGTCCTGCAAAGACCCCTACACGGTAGAGCACCCCCACGGATTACAGGGTTTCCCCCACCCGACCTTCCTTGTCACTGTTGATCCAGGTAGACCAGAATGGTGACTTGACCTCTTACGTCTACCAAATTTTAAGTTTAGAGAGTGGGTGCTTAGGATTTCACTTGAACTTTATGGTATTTTTGTGCAAGGTGACCTAATTTGAAGATTGGTTGACCCCACAAGGTGGGTCAACTTCACCTGTTTGTCCATTGAGATTATTAAGTCCCGCTTTTAAGATGCAAGCGAGATTTAGAGCCTGATTTTAGGGTTTGCATGATTAGGTAGATTCAATCAAGGTTTAGGCACACATTGTTTGGAAAGGTTGATTCTTTTTTAAGCCAGTGTGTCTCTAAAACCCTGAGATGGAAACCCTAGTTCACTCTAATTGGTCCAATTAATTGATTCCAAATGTGGTGCATAGGGCTCAAGTAAGAATGTGATAGCCCTAAGCACCTTAAACTTTAAGTAGGTGCAAGAATTAGGGTTAGGGTTTGTCTACACAAAGAGTAAAATCAAATTAGGCAACTTGTGATGATTGATTCTAAGAATAGAATGCAAGTTGATCCTAATTGATTTTTCCTTTTTTAGCTTTCCAAAATCATGGGCTTAATAAGGATCAAAAATGAGATTACCTACCCCTGGAGTAGCTGTTGTGCAGATGATCTTACTCCTTGGCTAAATTCCCTACACAGATCACAAAAAAATAGATAGATTAAGTTAGTATCAAATCAGATATTGCAATCAAGAGATCGAATTGCGTGTTGCTCCCCAGCATCGATGCCAAAATGTTAACGCGATGAATCGATGTTTTAAAAATTATTGCACTATAGTATAGCCAAATAATCGCAAAAACAGATACAATTTATAACTCGAAAGAAATCCGAGGTCGTTTGCTGGGAGCAAGTAGGAATTCAATCTCAAAATCGCAATTTGAATCAAATATATGAGCAATTGCAACCAAAACTTAATTAAAAATGATATAGAGATGAAGCTCAGTAATAAAGTGCAAAAAGAATGGGTTAAAATGGTGATTTGAATCACCAAATTAACCCTACAATTTAATCATAATTAATTGAAATGTTTGAACAGTGAATATCAATCAGTTTCCACATCAAGTAATAATGCAACAGCAGTCTTGAACTAGCAACAACAGCTTATCAAATGAAGGCACAAGGCGTTGGATGCCTTAACTCACAGCTCTGAGTACCAACAGAGGCAAAGGCCTCTCTTCTCCAAACCTCAATGAGAGGCACAAGCACAGCACAGAGGCACGAAAGCCTCTCAGAGACTAAGTGTTCAGAGGTGCAAAGGGAAAACCCCCCTACTCTCTTTCTTTTTCTTTCTCTATAAAGCTAGTCAAACATGGCTATCTAGGTAACCCAGACCCGCGTCAAGTGACCACAGGTGAGGGTGTGTGTGTGCAAGTGGAGAGGGACCTCACCCTGTGGTTACTGAGGCAACAGGGATGAGGCACAAAATCCTCTTAAGTCATGCGTAGGCTTCAGCAACCCATGATGTGCGACTAAAGCTCCCGCCTCTTCCGTGTATAGCTAAGGCTTCCAATCGACGTCAAAGGGATGGCTGATGAGTCCAATTGGATGCCTAGAGACGAACTTGGTAGTCTTCCGCATTGCCTGGGCATGGAAGCGAGGAGGAACTCAGCTGGAAGGCAGCAATCAGAGTTGGAGAAGATGGTGCGGCGATGGAGCTCTGATGAAGGTACCTAAAATAGAAATATGGGCTATGAGCCCTAGTTAAAATGCTCAAGAGGATCATCGAGGACCGGTGAGTGTAACGGTGGCGTTAGTTTGACGTGTGAGTGTGTGAGGAGGTCTGGTGAAGTCGGAATGGAGGTGCGGTGAGGGTGGTGTACGGGGGACTCGTGGAGTGGCAAATCAAAGAAATAGACAGATGGCTTTTGCCCTCCGTGTGATGGAGGAGCTCGTGGCGGTTAGAGTAGCAAGAGTCGAGCGTTGTAGCAGCACGTAGGCGTAACCGGAATGTCACCGGAGCAGATGAAGATGAGGGCGTCGAGGGAGAGTCGGTGGTTGGAGGTGAGATGTGAGTGCAAGAAAAGGATGTAGAAAGATAGAGAGAGAGATAGATATACTTAAAGATGAGGTAGAGAGGTGGAGATGGCCGGTTGTGGTAGACCAATGCCGGAGAAGGAAGAGAGATTAGCGAAGCGGCGATGTTGACAAAGGCAGAGGCACAACCTCCCTTTGGTTGGGGAGGGTCGCAACGAAGAGGGAAGTCAAGAGAGCCAACCAATTTGGTTATTGGACAGCCAGAGGAGGATCGAAGAAGGTTGCTAGAGCAGTGGTCTCGAAGGCCAAAGGAAGGGGAATAGGGGGCTTTTGACTCTCCAAGACTTGCTAAAAAGCTTGGCCATGCGACAGGGGTTCTTTTATAGGCTATAGGAAGCCCTTCCAAGCTTGGAAAGAAGCTTCCAAGCTTGGATGGTTTTTGTGAAATAGGATACCCGAACCTTTGAAAGGTTCACATATCCTTTAGGGAAAGAATTGGAGCTCAAGACCGATCTCATTTGGTAGGGAATTTCACAATGAATCTTCAGTTCAAATTTGTGATTGTTTGATTGAGAATTGAGCGAGAAAATCTTGCTCGAATCTCGCCAGAGCTCAAAGTGTTCACACTAATGGAAGTAGGGACCTAAATGTGAAGATGATAAAAAAGTTAGGGACATTTTGTAAAGAATTCAAAAAGTTAAGGGCCATTATGTGATGAAAAGAGTCTATCTGGACTGAAATGCAAACTAGGTCAAGCTGATCTCTGATTGAGCCCAAATTTTGTTACATATATAATTCGGACCCAAGGAATCTGATGGTGAAGTTGGATTTTACTTTTGAGCAAGCTTGATTGGGTAAATTTCACAGTTACCTAAATTAGGGCAATTGTTCATCTGAGACTTTATTTTAGGTCAAAATAGGTTCGAATGGTCAAATCAAGGATGCCAAACCCTAGAGAATATTTTTATATGATTTTTAAAAGGTTTATGTGAATTTTATCCTGACCAAAACCTCAATAGAGTAAGTGGGTCTGTTTTTAGGGTTTTGGATGTCATTTAATTCTTGTAACACGTGAAAACCCGTTTTATTCCACATGGACCCTCTTGTTAGACCTTTATGATAATTTGATCTTCAATTAGCCCTTTGGATATCCCATGTGATGGGAAAACCATCATGAGCCATAACAAGCTCATTTTGATCTAATTAAGTCAGTAAATGCTCCTACATAACCGCCAGAGGACTGTAATTTATTGCATAATCATTTTAAGGGAAAGACAAGAAACCAGGGTTAAAACTGTAATTTTACCATCATATCATGAATGCAGTACAACCACGGGTTTTTTCATGGGTTAATTAAGGGTCAAATTTTCCTAAGAGGCTAACAAGCGGATTAGAACAGACAGAAGAGGGTTTACGCATGTTTTGAGAATTAAATGACTTCCGAAATCCTAAAAATAGACCTGCTCAATTAACTGAGATTCCGGTCATGATAAAATTCACCTAAACCCTGTAAAATTCATATAAAAATATTCTCTAGGGTTTGGTATGCTTGATTTGACCATCAGAACCCATCTTGACCCAAAATAGAGTTTCAGACAGACATTTGCCCTAATTTAGGTTTTTGCATAAATTACCCAGTCAAACTTAGTCAAAACCTAAATATAACTTCTTCATTAGATTTCTTGGATACAAATTAGGCTTGTACCAAGATTTGGGCCTAATTGAATATCATCTTGACCAAGTTTTCATTTTGGTCCAGTCAGACTCTTTCTATCTCATTCAGACACTTAACTTTTGAATTCTCTTACAAATAGCCCCCCAACTTATTTATCTTCTTCACAAGTAGGTCCACATGCCATTTTTGGAAGGTTAAACCTTCACCATCAATTTTCGAGCAAGGATTTCTCGCTTAATTCTCAATCAATCAATCCCAGATTTGAAATAAAGATTCCTTGGGAAATTTCCTTCCAAATGAGCTCATCCACGGATCTCAACTCCTTCCCAAAAGCTCATGCAAACCTTTAGAAGGAATGGGTACCATTCCTTTGTGTAAGCTCCAAGGTCTCCAAGCTTGGAACCTCCTCTTAAGCCCTATATAAGCACCTCTGAGGCCTTGCACAATTTTTGGGAGCAAGTTTGAGGCCAAAAAGCTCTTCCTAACCCCACCTCTGGCCTCCTCCAACCTAGCTCCGACGAGCATCTCCCTCTGTCATCCTACAGCCTCCAAATGGCCAAATTGGGAGCATCTCCTTCCTCCTCGACTTCCTCCGCCTCTCGACGACACATCAGAGGTGCCTCAGACTGCTTCTTCGCCGTCGTCTCTCCCTTAGGAGTTTCATCTTCCACGGTGTCGGCCAATCAAAGCCGACGTCCTCCTTCCCCTTTCGTCCCTAATACTAGGTCCTGTAACTCCCCCTTCCACTATACTTCCTCTTCATTTCTTCTATCATTCAATTCGACCTCCGCTACCACCATTCACCCTCATCTCCTCCATCTCCGGCGACCACTCCGGTGAGGGTTCCCACTCGCCACACACGTCCAACCCCTCACCAACTAATCCACAAGCTCTGCCAAACTCCCCTCATCAAAAGGCCTCTACCTATTCACCACTCCACTCACCTAAACACGCCGACGACCAAACCCACCTTCACACGCTATTCCCGACTCCGTCCGGCCACCACAGACCACTATCCTCCATGAAACCGCCGCCACTACCTTCGTCGTGGTCCGACGATGCCTATGAACTGTTCTAATTTGGCCGTGAGGTCGTATTTTTGATTCTCAGGTTTTGCTCCTCCACACCATTGCCGCAAAGCTTCAAAAGAAGCTTGAAGCTATCTTCAGCACCTACAACTCCAGGCGACATCTCTAGGAGACGCGGCTAGACTCCAGGTTTCGTTCCAAGGCCTCGATTAGGCGCTACATCCTCAGCAGCCACTCCAATTGCAGATGCCACCACCCACTGCTGCAGCTGAAGACGGTGTGGGACCTTAGTCCCACATCGTAAACTTGAGAGCTCATACAAGAGCATAAGATGCAAAAGTGATTGGGGCTTGTTGCCTCAAGTCACTTGGGGGGTGAGGTCCCCCGTGCCCTTATGTGCCTCGTTGACGATATTTCCCTCGCAGACCTGGTGCACCCGACCCACCTAAGCTTTCACTCTTCTCTCACCTCCCACTGCAGGTGAGCCTGGACCCGGGTACATGGATCCTTCGATTACCCAATAACCTGATGTGCATGGCTCTGGGAGAGTGGAACCTAGAGAGAGAAAGAAAGAGAGTGTGTGGGGAAGGGGAGGGTTTTGTTCTTCCATGCATTAGCTAACACTTAGCCAAAATCCAAGCCCTTTCCCCTGTGCTTAAAGGAGAAGGAAGAGAAGAGCCGCAGAAGAGAAAAGAAGAGGGCCTGAAAGAGAAGGAAAGAAGAGGAAGAAAGGAAGGAGGCTCGTGCATGAAGAGAAAGGCAGAAAAGAAAGAAAGAGAACGAAGGAAGAAGAAGAGTGTGTGAAGAAGAAGAGAAGAGGAGCCGCAGCATAAGAAGAAAAGGAGAAGGAAAGAGAGAAAGTAGAGAAAGAAGAAGGCACTGTAGCAACTGAACATTCTGATTACTATGGCATTATTGATTACCTTAGTATACATATAACTATACTAAATAATTGGTGATCTAAATCACCATTATTTTGTTATAGATATCTTTTTATCATGTCAAATTCTTGTTATACTCATGTTCTACATTGATTATCATTTCTGAGTAATTTATTTGGCTTAAATTTTGTGCTCAATTACATTTATTTAAGATTAGTGTGTGAATTCCTATTTGCTCCCTATGTTCGACCTCGAACTTCAAATTTGAGCAATAAATTGTATTTGTTTTCAAAGCAATTTTAGCTATAGTACAATGCAATGATTTAAAACCCGATCTCGCTATGTAAATATTTTGGCACCGTTGCCGGGGAGCAATGCGTAATTCACCACTATTCTCTATAGTATTTGATTATATTTGAGCACTGACTTGCCCTATTTGCTTTCTTGTGATTCTACGAGATACTTCATGAGGAGATCTTCCATGCAAACTAGCCACACCAAGGCAAGTAACTTCTCCATTTCTCCCCTAATCAACCTCGTAATCTTGAAAAAGGAAAAAAAAGGAAATAATTAATTAGGAATCACCAGCCTTATTTCATAGTAATTATCATTTAAAATGGCAGGTTTCCTGATTTACGAAATTTTTTTCAAATCTCATTGAGTTGAAGCAATTCTATTTAGAGAGCCTACCTTAAATTGCTTGTGCCTATTAGGGACAATGCTTAAATTCTAAATCAATTTGGGCTGACACATTTCTTGCTAGAAGCCCAAGGTGAACATATCAAGATCAATTGGACTTAAAAATAAATCCAAATAGGGTTTCTGCATTAGGGTTTTGGAGTGCTAGTTCACACTTGCCTGTATAAAAGGAAACAAACCCTCCCACATTTGTGTGCTACCCAAGCACTTGGTTGAAAAGATCTAATCAAGAAAAATCCTAAAATTAGTCTCTAAATTCACTTGAACCCTAAAATCCTTGGACCTAATAACCTGGGAATCAAATCAGGGTGATTTCTAGGTCTTGACCTAGATCTCATTCTACCATCTTTAGGGCAGGTGAAGTGAAGTTGGTCTACATTGTAAGCCAACCACCCTCCAAATTAGGCCACAAGTTGAATTAATTTCTAATCAAGTGAAACTCAAGGCACAAATTAGGACCTAAAATTGGTAGACTTAAGGACTGAAGTTCATACATTCCGATCTACCTGGACCCTTAGTTGCAAGGAAGGTCGGGTGGGGGAAACCCTGTAACCCATGGGGATGCTCTACCATGTAGGGGTCTTTGTGGGGCTCTCCCTTCCTGGTTGCCCAGGTACTTCTCAGGTGTGAGAATTTCTGATTCAGAGTTATCATTTACCTCAAAATTGCCTTAGTCATCCAAAAATCTTTGGGTGCCTTGATTTGGTTAATCTCACATCTACTCCCTCATCCCTTCTATTTAGAGCACATACACAGATTTTTTCTTAGAAATCTCTTTTCAGATATGATCAATTTCAATCTAATCTTGAATTTTGATTCTACATCTTGATTCCACCATTTGATTCAAAAATGCAGCTTGGCTATTTAGGAAAACCATTGAAGAAACCTGAATCTCAAATATCCATGAAAGATAGAATGGTTGAAGATGCCCTTAGATTTTATGAGATTGATGACAAAACCTTAAAACCAATTGAAGACATTCAGGTTAATGTGTCGATAACAACAACCTTCATCATAAACTATGCCCAAGTAGTTATAACACAAGTAACAAATGGATCTACCCGGGATGTTCTCATGACAAGATACATTAAGTTAGAGAAATTACATAACTTTGAATATCTCCAATTCATGAAAAATCCTATACTTTGGAAAAGATACCAAGATGATCATGAAAAATGGGAAGAGATGATAAAATTATTAAAGCAGATTATCAATAAAAGATACCCATACATTCCTCAAACATTTAGCGAAACATCTTAGAACAATACTAAGGATCTATCTAATTTTCTAAATCTCAGGTTTGAGAATTAAGGTTGTTATGAACCTCCAACCCAAATGGAATATGATCAACTTAATATACAGATTAATACACCTGACCTTGAGATGAGTTGGGAGGATCCAATTGCAGGAGAACATGATTTCGAGCCAGCCCTAGAGACACAAAACCCTGGTTCCCCAAGCGTAGATTTCCTAGACTCCTATGATAATGAGATTGAATCAGAATCTCACGAGGGTGTCAATTCCATTCCTTACTCTAATAAGGTAACCCTCGAGGGAAATTCTGACATCCCTATAGAGCTCAACCTAGATTCTAGTGATTCAACCCACACCTTTAGCCTAGAATCTGGATATAAGCCCTCTTGGGAGGATTACAAGGCCCCATGTGATAAAAATCAGATTTTGAATCGGGATTATGATTCTATGCCTTTATTTGATGAATGCACCTCTCCAACCTTCTCAAAAATACAGATTGATTTTGTGGAAGTCACACCTATCTATGATACAAAAACTGAGGAGCTGAAAGAGTTGGGTTTTGATTGGGTCTTCCCTACAAGCCAAAAACCCAAGCCTAGATCTAATAAGGACACCCTTTTGAGCTCGGAATCTGAGAATAGACTAGACCCAAGTCAGGTTGCTAAGTCTACATCTTTTGATTTGTGCTGTGGTGGAACCTCGGATCCCGAATCAAATTCAGAACTTAATTCTCACAAGTTCTCCAACGATTTTGAATCTTACTATGATTTCGAAGAACCATTGTTCCTGACAACTATGAGCCAATCTATGACTTTAGCATACATGATCCATTCTTCAACTCTTGACTTTGAGGATCCTAATTCTGAGATTATTGATTCAAAATCAGGTTCCATTGAGGTGGAAACATTTCTTTTTGATACTCAGGAATCAAAAATAGAAATTACCAAGAGTGTCTACAACCCAAAGTTCAAATCTTTTCTTGACTTAGATTTCCTTCATCCTATAAACACTTTTCAAGCATTTACCTTTGAGTTTGATGGCTACTATGAGGACTCTCAAACATTTGCCCTAATTTGGGTTTTTTCATAAATTACTTAGTCAAACATGGTTGAAACCTAAATCTACTTCACCATTGGATTCCTTGGATCTAAATTAGGTTTGTACCAAAATTTGGGCCCAGTCGGAGATCGTCTTGACCAAGTTTACATTTTAGTCCAGTTAGACTCTTTCTAACTCATTCAGACCCTTAACTTTTGAATTCTCTTACAAATAGCCCCCCAACTTCTTTGTCTTCTTCACAAGCAGGCCCTCGCACCATTTTTGGAAGGTTAAACCTTCACCATGAAGTTTCGAGCAAGGATTTCTCGCTTGACTCTCAATCAATCAATCCCAAATTTGAAACAAAGATTCCTTGGGAAATTTCCTTCCAAATGAGCCCATCCATGGATCCCAACTCCTTCCCAAAAGCTTATGTGAACCTTTAGAAGGAATGGGTGCCATTAGTTTGCGTAAGCTCCAAGGTCTCCAAGCTTGTTTTCAAGCTTGAAACCTCCTCTTAAGCCCTATATAAGCACCTCTGAGGCCTTACGCAATTTTTAGGAGCTAGTTTTGAGGCCAAAAAGCTCTTCCTAACCCTACCTCTGGCCACCTCCGACCTAGCTCCGGCGAGCATCTCCCTCTTTCGTCTTATGGCCTCCCAACGACCAAATTGGTAGTGTCTCCTTCCTCCTCAACTTCCTCCACCTCTCAACGACCACATCAGAGGTGCCTAAGACCCCTTCTTCACCGTCGTCTCTCCCTTAGGAGTTTCAACTTCCATGGCGTCGACCAATCAAAGCTGGTGTCCTCCTTCCCCTTTCATCCCTAATACTAGGTCATGTAACTCCCCCTTCCCCTTTACTTCCTCTTCCTTTCTTCTATCATTCAATTCGACATCCGCTAGCTCCGTTCACCCTCATCTCTTCCATCTTCGGCAACCACTCCGGCGAGGGTTCTCATCCGCCACACACATCCAACCCCCTTGCCAACTAATCCACAAGCTTCGCCATACTCCCCTCATCAAAAGCCCTCTACCTATTCACCACTCCACTCACCCAAACATGCCGATGACCAAACCCAGCTTCACACACTATTGCCGACTCCGTCCAGCCACCACAGACCACCATCTTCTAAGAAACAACTGCCACTACCTTCACTGTGGTCCGACGATGCCTATGAACTATTCTAATGTGGCCATGAGGCCGTATTTTTTATTCTCAGGTTTCGCTCCTCCATGCCATTACCGCAAAGCTTCAAAAGTAGCTTGAAGCTATCTTTAGCCCCTGCAGCTCCAGGCGACATCTCTAGGAGACGCAGCTACACTCCAGGTTTTGTTCCAAGGCCTTGATTAGGCGCTACATCCTCAGCAGCCACTCCAATTGTAGATGCCACTACCCACTGCTACAGCCGAAGACGGTGTGGGACCTTAGTCCCACATCGTAAACTTGAGAGCTCATACAAGCACATAAGATGCAAAAGTGATTGGGGCTTGTTGCCTCAAGTCACTTGGGGGGTGAGGTCTCCCGCACCCTCACATGCCTCGTTGGCGATATATCCCCCGCGGACCTGGTGCACCCGACCCACCTAAGCCTTCACTTCTCTCTCATCACCCACTGCAGGTGAACCTGGACCCGGTTACACGAATCCTCCAATTACACGATA
Organism: Thalassia testudinum; assembly: GCA_037157565.1. Classification (NCBI taxonomy): domain Eukaryota; kingdom Viridiplantae; phylum Streptophyta; class Magnoliopsida; order Alismatales; family Hydrocharitaceae; genus Thalassia; species Thalassia testudinum. The sequence continues at coordinate 65,999,283 of JAZHRO010000007.1, read as the reverse complement.
ACCCGATGTGCATGGCTCTAGGAGAGCGGAACCTAGAGAGAGAAAGAAAGAGAGTGCGTAGAGCAAGGGAAGGTTTTGTTCTTTGTGCATTGGCCAACACTTAGCCAAAATCTGAGCCCTTTCCCCTGTGCTTAAAGGAGAAGGAAGAGAAGAGCCGTAGAAGAGAAAAGAAGAGGGCCTGAAAGAGAAGGAAAGAAGAGGAAGAAAGGAAGGAGGCTCATGCGTGAAGAGAAAGGAAGAAGAGTGTGTGAAGAAGAAGAGAAGAGAAGCCACAGCAGAAGAAGAAAAGAAGGAAAGAGAGAAAGCAGAGAAAGAAGTAGGCACTATAGCAGTTGAACATTCTAATTACTATGGCATTATTGATTACCTTAGTATAAATATAACTATACTAAATAATTGGTGATCTAAATCACCATTATTTTGTTATAGATATCTTTTTATCATGTCAAATTCTTGTTATACTCATGTTCTGCATTGATTATCATTTCTAAGTAATTTATTCGGCTTAAATTTTGTGCTTAATTACATTTATTTAAGATTAGTGTGTGAATTCCTATTTGCTCCCTGTGTTCGACCTCAAACTTCAAATTTGAGTAATAAATTTTATTTATTTAAGTGCTATTTTGGCTATATTACAATGAAGCAAATTTAAAACATTGATATATCACCCTAACACCATGGTTATTCTGTAGTTGTGATATGATGGTAAGATTACAGAAATAACCTTGTTTTCATCTTTTCTTCTCAAAACAATTCTCCCTACTCTAGAGACCTTTTGACTAATATGTGGGAGCTTTTGACTTTATAAGACCAAATTAAGCTAGTTATGACTCATGATGGTGTTCCCATCAGAGGAAGTGGATGGGCTAGCCAATTTAATCGTTGGCCAACCGGAGGAGAACATCGAAGAGGCTCGCCGAAGATAAGATTTGGTGGGCAGCAAAGGAGGAGAAAGAGGTTTCTTGGACGATTCTTGGCTAAAAAGCACGTTGGGATCTTGGGTCCTATTTATAGAGCTCAAATTCGAGCTCTAAATCAAGGAATGAGCTTGATTGAGCCACGATTTTAGAGGAAAAATTTTCCCAAATTTCTCGAGCTCGCCTAAGCTCTAGGAATTGATTTGGGGTTCCTATGGTGGTTCAAACATCAGGTATATTCTCAAGATCAATCCCTTCAATTTTGGAGGGATTTGGATATGATTGGAGAGAGATGTTCTCTCTCGAATCTTGGCTACATGTGTTTCACACACCCATGGTGGCAGAAACCTCTTTGCAAGAACGATGACAAAGTTATGGACCTAATGCAAGAAACTTGAAACCTAGGGGCTTGAGTGTAAGAAATAAAGATTTTAAGGACTAAATTGCAAACTAGGTCAAGATGGACTCTGATTGGGCTCAAATTTTGGTGTTAACCTAATTTTGACCTAAGGAATCTCATGGCAAACTTGGATTTGAGTTTTGATCATATTTTACTAGGTAAATTGCATAGAAGCCCAAATTAGGGTAAATTCCTAGTTGAAACTCTATTATAGATCAAAATGTGTTCAAATGGTCAAACCAAAGGTACCAAACCTCTTAGAATATTTTTATATAAATTTTACAAGGCTTAGATTAATTTTATATTTACCATAACCTTTTCAATTTAGGTAGGGTTGATAATTAGGGTTTTCAGTCCTATTTTCGCCCTCAAAATGTGTGAAATTCTGATTCAGTCAATGTGGACCCACTTTTTACCCTTTTATGCTCAATTAACCTTTAATTAACCCTTGAGTAACCCTATGGTTAATCTGCATTTCTGATGTGCTGTTAAAACTGTAGAATTAACCCTATTTTATTGTCTTCCTCTCAAATCAGATCAGTGCGAAATTGTAACCCTTAGATGACCAATTAGGAACATTTATCATTTGAATTTGACTAATTGTGGCTAGTTAGGACGAATAATGGTGTTACCATCATACCCTTATGCTTTTTTCAATCCCTAGCAAAATCCTTTGGCGCAAACCAGATCTCTAAGCCGGATGTTACCCGTCAGAATGCCCTTCTGAGGTGCATCTCTAAAAATGTGATCAAAATACCAACAATAGGCCTAGAAGTACTCAGGTACCAGCCAAGACCCAGACCTGACCTACCCCAACCTTGGGTCTGCTGTGAAGGTTTCTAAGGCCTTCAAAAACTACCCAGAGGTTCGTTGACCCCAGCGGTTAAAGCACCCGTGCGTAAACCTTGCTAGTCTAGGTTCAGTTTGCAAGTGCATTTTTCATAAGAGAGAAAGAGAGGGTTATTTATTTTGAGAGTATTCTCTCTTTTATTTTACATTCCCCTAAATCCAACAACGGATTGGCCCCAAACACGGTTTGTATCAAATTCCTTGTCCCCACCATCAATCCTCGAAGGATCGCTGACTTTTGATGCTTCGGGATAGCATCGTCCATGGCAACCCCCAAAATCCTAGCTTTCGATACTTCAGGATAGTGCCACCCATGGCATTCTGTAGCTAAATTCAGGTCCTAACAATTGACATTTTGGGATAATCCCACCCATGACACTTGAACCAGCAAAAGGTGCTTACATGCCCCTGGTAGGATATTTAGATATCTTAGGAGACAAGCACTGAGGAGACGATATGTCATTATGCATCTTCGAGGGGAGTATTTTTCATTCCACCTCTCCATGCTGGGAACTTGTCCAATCAACTTGTATCTTCAAGGCACTCCTAATCCAGATCTTTGGGAAAGAACCAGACTAGTGTGTGATTTTTGGGTGTTTAGGTTACCAAGTCCCACAAACCAAAGGGCAGGCAATGGGGTCGATAATCCCTAAGCCTTAGACTTAATACATCAGCCTCACACTTTCCTCAACATCTTGAGGATTAATTTGGATCTTAACAAATATGTGAGTGCTTAAGCCCCAAATAGGCCCAAGAGGCTTAAGGTCGGTATCCATCACTAATCTCCTAAGTTTTATCCTTTTCAGGTCTTAATTCATCATCCGACCCAGCATAGAATGCTGATAAGTTCCATACTCAATTACAAGGACTATCACAATCTTTTCTTTTGTTTGCTCCTTTTTCTCTATTTTTTTATCTTCTCCTCTTCTTCCTACTCAATTCAGATATTTCAGCTCTCAAAATTGCCCTCCCCTTTTCTCCATTTTTTTTGATGAAACCCTTCCATGAATCAAATTTCATGGCGTTTTGCACTTTAATACCCCCATGCCTAAGCTTTGCAATGTACTCATTGTAAATTAGGTGGGTTCGAGTTCATTTTAGATCATACATTAGAACGATTTTGGTGGGTGGCGAACGGGTCGGGATGACAATTGCGGACGATTGCAAGCTTTGATATAAGTATCAAAGGTGGAATCGACTGTTCTAATGAACGAACCCTAAAGTACAATATGACTTCAACTCAAAGATAGGTTAAAAGGGTCTCAGGTTTTTCAAAATGATGAGTTGCCTCCCATTAAGCGTTAAGTTTAACGCCATCAGCTAGGCACAATGTGGCTCAGGGAGAATAGAGACCAAACGATACTGCAGCCAAATTAGAATCAATGAGTTCAAGGAATGATTTCAGTCTTTGACCATTCAAAATAAATGGTTCTGAGTCATGACCGAGTTCACTGATTTCGACAACTCTGTTTCCCAAGATTCGTTGAAGGTGAAATGGTCCAATCTATTTTGATCTTAGCTTTCCTGGGAAGAGCTTGAGCTTGGCATCAAAGAGTAACTTTTTGACCAGGATGAAAAGATTTTCGTGATAAGTGCCTGTTATGGAAGGCTTTGACCCGGTCATTGTAGATATGCGAGTTCTCGTGCGCATCATTGTTAACTCATCGAACTCGCTCATTTGCAACCAATGATTATGGATAGCAGATGTTTCAAGCATATGACGGGCAACAAGAAACTCTTTATGAAAATAAAATACAAGGAGGGTGGTTTCGTTACATTCGGGAACAACCACAAAGGATAGATTATAGGTACAGGTATTATTGGTAAAGGTAATGCTTCTTTTAGTCATGTTGCATTGGTAAAAAGATTAAAACACAACCTTTTAAGTGTAAGTCAGATTTGTGACAAAGGATATGATATTCTATTTAGTGCTAAATTTTTTAAGATATTTGATAGTATTACAAATGAAATTCTTTTAACTGGAAAAAGATATAAGGATATATACATTGTTGAAATAGATAAAAATGGAACTTATGATTGTTTAGTAGCTTCTAATGATGAAATGTTTACTTGGCATAAATGATTAGGCCATTTGCATTTCAAATACCTAAATAAACTAGTCAAGTATGAATTGGTTAAAGGATTGCCTAAGAAAAAGTTTAATTCAAATACTTTTTGTGATGCATGTACACTTGGAAAGTTGAATAAAAGTTTTTCCAAAGCAAAAATATAGTCTCTACATCTAGACCTTTGGAACTCTTACACTTAGACTTATTTGGGACAACTAGAATAAGTAGTTTAAATGATAGTAGATATTGTCTTGTAAGTGTGGATGATTATTCAAGATTTACATGGGTATATTTTCGTAAATTTAAAGACCAAGCCCTAGAAATTTTTAACAAGCTTTTAAAACTTGTTCGAAATGAGAAAGGATATATCATTTCTCGAACTCGATCTGATCATGGAGGAGAATTTGAAAATCAAGATTTTTCTCAATTTTGTGAAGAACTAGGAATAAAACATGAGTTTACATTTCCTTGAGCTCCACAACAAAATGGTGTAGTGGAGCGGAAAAATCAGACTCTTCAAGAATGTGCCCGCACACTTCTTATAGAATCCAATCTTCCAAAGTATTTTTGGGCCAAAGACACTAGCACGGCTTGCTATGTACTAAATAGAGTCCTAATTAGGCCTATACTTAACAAAACAAGTTATGAGCTTTATTATAATAGAATACCTAAAATTAGTTATTTCAAAATATTTGGAAGTGCTATATGCTTATCACTAAAGAAAATCTTGATAAGTTTGATGCTAAGGGAGACAAATGTATATTCATAGGATATTCTTCCTGAAGTAAAGCTTATCAAGTATTCAATAAGAGAACTCTAACGGTAGAAGAAATTCTTCATATCAAGTTTGATGACAATTCTTCTATAGATAATAAACAAGTTGAAGTAGTAGATAGTGATGATGAGGACATACCCTTTATAGATGTATCACATATTAAAGATCAAAATACACATAATCTACCAAAGGAATGGAGCTTTCATAAAGATCATCCAAAAGAACAAATAATAGGAGATTAATGACAAAGTCAAAACTAGATTTTAAATTAACTTTGTTCTAACCGCTTTTGTATCTCAGCTTGAACCCAAAACTGTTGATCAAGCTTGTTTAGATTCTTCTTGGATACTTGCTCTGCAAGAAGAACTAAATCAGTTTGAAAGAAATCAAGTATGGGAATTAGTTCCTAAACTAAGTGATAATTCTATCATAGGAACTAAATGGGTATTTAGAAATAAAGCTAATGAAGATGGTCAAGTAGTAAGAAATAAGGCCATACTTGTTGCATAGGGTCATGATCAACAAGAAGGTATAGATTATGAAGAAACTTATGCTCTTGTAGCTAGACTTGAATTGATTTGAATGCTTCTTGCATTTGCATCACATTTAGGTCTTAAATTATATCAAATGGATGTAAAATCAGCTTTCTTAAATGGATTTATAGAAGTTTATGTTGCCCAGCCTCCTCGATTCATAAATTCTAAATTTTCTAATCATGTGTATAAGCTTAAGAAGGCTCTTTATGGTCTCAAGCAAGCACCTAGGGCATGGTATGAAAGATTAAGAAATTATCTCGTTAAATCAAGTTTTTTAATGGGAAAGGTAGATCCAACTCCTTTTATCAAGATCAACTTAATGATTTACTGGTTATTCAAATTTATGTGGATGATATTATTTTTTTTTCTACTAATGATAGTTTGTGTCAAGAGTTTTCAAAGATATGCGGGATGAATTTAAGATGAGTCTCATGGGAGAATTAAAATTCTTCCTTAGACTACAAATCACTCAAATGGATGAAGGAATCTTCATATGGCAAACAAAGTATGCCAATGACACATTGAAGAAATATGGAATGGAAAACGTGAAAGGAAAACCCACACTGTTGGCTACAAACATAAGTCTTAACTTGGATGAAAATGGTAAGCAGGACGATGAAAAGTTATACAGAGGTATGATAGGATCATTACTCTATCTTATTGTAAGTAGACCTGATGTAATGCTTGCTACTTGTCTCTGTGCACATTTTCAAAATTCACCAAGAGAATCTCATATGTCTTCATTAAAAAGAATCTTTAAATATTTAAAAGAAACTAATTATTTTGGTTTGCTCTATCCTAGAACTCATACACTAGACTTACTAGCATATAGTGATGCCGATTATGCTGGTAGTAGGACTAATAGAAAAAGTACTAGCAGTACTTGCTATTTTTTGGGTAATGCACTTGTTTCTTGGTTTTCTAAGAAACAAAATTGTGTTGCATTATCCACCACTGAAGCTAAATATATTTCAACTTCTTTAGCATGTTCTCACATACTTTGGATGAAACAAACTTTATCTGACTTAGGATTAGACTTTAAATAAACTAGAATATGTTGTGATAATACAAGTTCTATAAATTTATCCAAAAATCCTGTAAATCATTCTAGAACTAAACATATAGACGTGAGACATCATTTTCTTAGAGATAATGTTTTAAAAGGGGAAATTAAGTTAAAATTTGTAAACACTGAAGATCAACTTGCAAATATCTTGACAAAACCCCTTAGTTTAGAAAGATATAGTCATATTAGAAGGCATCTAGGAATTTACAAGTTGAAAGATTTAGAAAATTGAGTTTTTCGGATGTCTGAATGTCCATCTCAGACGTCTTATTCTCTTGAGTGTGTTTGTTTCTTTCTTGAAGGAATTTCTAGGAATTTCAGACGTCTTGTATGCTTCTCAGATGTTAGTGTTTCTAACTGACCTTTGTAGACTCCATTCAGTGGTCATTCAACGGTCATCCTTTTTGAATTTCAAATGAGGTGCTTTGAATTCAAATTCAAATGGTCTTTCAGACATCTTTTTCATCTTTTAGATGTCTGATAAACTATTTTTAGACGTCTGTCTTTAACTAAAGACTTCTGATGTTTGAATGCTCTATGATTTGAAATTTGAAACAACTTTTAACCAATGGATATTTGACCTCTTTATGATGAAATCTTCTCTCTTTATGGTATGCCCTCTTAATGTACAACACCCCCTTATGGTCATTTCCATTTCTCACTCTTCACTTTCTACCACACTCAGAAGAACTCTATCATAATCCATTCTCTTCTCCATCTCCATTCCTCCATTATCGATCACCTGAAAAGCACCTGAGAGCACCAGACATCTCCTGGTCTTCGCCGGATGCCTCCTATGCTTTGCCAGACATCTCCTGCACTCACTGGACGTCTGTTACCACATCCTCCTCTCTAAATATGAGAAAATCTCTTGTTAAAGAAGATTGTATATTCTTCCTTTGGTAATCACTTTATCTTCTCACCTAGATCTAGTATATTCTTGTCATCTTTCAAAACTTTTATGAGGATATATTTGTGATTGTGATTGACTCTCTTCTCTATTTTGTTTTGTTTTGGGCATCCTTTTGTTCTTTCTTTTTGGTCTGATTTTTTGTCAGACATCATGTTACTATTTTGGACATCTACTGTTTTCATTTTATACTTTTGTCTCTTAAAATCTCGAACATCTAATTTCATTTTCAGTCATCTGATTTGTGATTTCAAATGTCTGACTTTCATCTCAAACGTCTGGTTGAGGCTATTTTTGTTTCTTTAAAGCTTGTTCTTCCCTCTTTCCCTCATTATGCCTTGTAGGAAGCAAAAGAGTGTCAGACTTAGTAACCCACCTCCTAAAGAGGAAGAATTACCTAATGTAATGGAACAATTCTGCCTAACTGATGACTCTACAATTATCAGTGTTAATATTATCAATTAGAGTCAATTTCGAGGGTACTTGTGCAATAATGACATATTATAATGGCTTGGGAGCATTGCATGCATATTACGTGATCTTTACATTTAAGTTGCATAAAATCAATGTTTAATGACCTTATGTACAAGTTCATATGGAAACAGGTCTCAGATGAGAAATCGGACCATATGAATGGATCCAGATCGACAAACGAAGTCCAACGGACTCAAAGCCACCTCGATCCGACCTCCGTAGCTCCCATAACAAGCCTGAGAAGTTCTGACCGTTGATCTACTAATCAACAGCCCCAAATGCAACACATGGCACCCGCTTCCTCTCTCCATTGCGCTTCAGTTGATCCTTCATCGCACGTTCACCACCGCATGATCATCATTTGACAGTCGCCACCGCTCTAGCACCTCGTCATCTTCTCAACCAATCGTGCTCGCAGCACAGCAGATGAGCAAGCCACTCATAAGCAAGTAGCAAGGGATCGAATCCCGCCTCACCCTCCACGACGGGCCAATTGAAATTAGACTGTTTGATTGAGATTGTACGGTCAAGAAACGGACACGTTGAGCACCATCCAACCCTCCATGCGAAACGTGCGTGATCAAGTGCTTGAGCATGCCCAATCCAATGCACGTGGGGTGCGATCTGAGGCAGCGGGCGAGATGCAATCTTAAACATCCAATCAAAGATCGAATGGCTTAAGCAGCATGCACACAGATCACATGGATGGTAGTTGTACGTGCGTTGAAGGCACGAGGGCGGGGACTAGGGCAACGCTTGCGGCAGGTTTATAGCAATGTTTTGAATGTTGCTATTGACTCGAGGATGAAGTTTAGCCCTTTCCTCAACTATAAAAAGGGACCTACCCCTCCCATTTGTGCCTATCTTCTACCTAAGCAATTCCACCACTTCATAGAGCTCCCAAGCAAGGTTGTGAAGATGCTGAGCCACTAATGAAAGTCCTACCACCGCTGTGGCTGTCTCGACACCATCCATCGCCTTACATTTAGTTTTAATTCTTTGATAGTTGTAGCTATTCCTTATATTCAGGCATTCATTGATATTTGGTTGAACATGACATTTGATAATCAATTGAATATGTTTTTAATAACTTGTCTTTGCAATGAGTTATTGTGATTCTCTAACCTTATCCCCCCTCTCTCTTTCTCTCTCTCTCTATTCAATTTGGAAGTGAATAAATCGACATATTTTTGTAACACGAAAGTGATTAGCGGATTCAATACTTTGCCTCCCTGTGTTCGACAATCAGACTCACGTCTGATTCTTCTACTAAAATTGACATAGCAAAACATGCTACAACGAGCGATTTACACAAATGGGTTTTGCGATGGTCAATTTTTGGCACTGTTGCTGGGGAGGCAACGGATCTTTTATTTACTTTCATTTTCTTGGGAATTAATTATATTTGTGTTATCTAACTTGCTCTTCTCTCTCTTCTTGTGGTTGCAGGAATCTCATGCATCGACAACGAGAGGAGTATGAGTCAGGTGGGTCAAAGGAAGCCCAAGAGAAAACCGCCATCAACCCGAAGGTCCGATCCTATCTTCCCACAATTCAAAAGGTAATTCGTCATCCTTGGACCAAGAAAAAAAATGGTGGTATTCTAAAAAAAAAATTCTCTTTTGTCTATCTAAGAAAACACCACCATTAAGCCTTCAACCTGTTAACCTCGCAATAACATTTTCTGGATTTAGGTTGAGGATATGGTTAAAGGACCCCTAACACATCCAAAAAAAATCTTTAAAAAAATCTCATAGGTGCGCCTTCTAGTGAGAGAACTCCACCTCAAATTTCAAAGCCAAACTCCTTGTGGTTTGGCCATGAGAAATTCGCTACTAGAAGTGCGCAAGGTTGTTCTAATTTCTGGAGATCTGTAGGTTGTTCTTGCTACTGCGAACTCCATGTAGCTCAAATTTGTGAGAAATTTATATTTCTGAAAATACTTTGAAATCATCTACACTTCATCTGAAGATCATTTTTGTATTTGAAAATGATTAGTGCCTGTTCTAATCAAAATCTTAAACTTGTGCATTGATCCAAAAGTTCTAGATAGATTGACCCCCTCTTGAAACAACGTGAATTTGAGTGGTTTATCATCCTCAAGAAAATTTTGAAATTAATTTTATTGAAAAGCTCATTCGATTTTGGTCAAGATAGGATCATTGCTTGTTTTGATTGGACCCTTCTTAACAGAATCTTAGAAAAAAGGATTCATTGAGTAGAAGCTGCACATCCTAGGATCTTCCACACTAGGAAGTTTTTAACTTTATAGTCACACAAAAGGCCTTAAAGAAAATCAATCTTCACCAACCGTGTGACTATACATTTGTGCCTTGTTTGAATGAGTAGACAAGTGAAATTTTAAAATCCATTAAAGCAAGATTCAAATTTTAAAAATCACACATCTTAATCTTGCTTGTTAAAGAACACTTGTTTTGGAATTGGGTCCTTGCACCCGATTGTGCACACAGCTTAAACTAAAATTTTAAGGACATTAACCCCCTAACACCCTTCACTTAATCCTTGAGCACAAGCACTAACCTAGCCCTAAAAATTAAGTAGACATTAGCCCTAGGACTCATTGAGTTCGTTTCAAGGTATTTTCCTGAACGCATAGTGAATTAGTGACGTCTGCTTGCTCCAAAAGGTACTAAGTTGGGAGGCCTGATTGTCAAATGACTTAAGCAAGCTGAGGCTTGGCATAATTAACGGCCTTCGAACACGCTCCCCCTGCTTCGCCTTCCCAACTCTATGACCTTCGGGAGTAAGGACAACACAGAATTCACCGTGTGGTCGGAATCTACTTCTAAAGTGTAAGTCACATAGGTGTACACTGTAGGGCTTAAATTTGTTTGATTGATTATGCACAACTTCTCGCATCTGTTTCCCTTTGCATCTCTCTTGGTTATTCTCCAGTGTATGCACAGAAGGTGATCACTTCATCCAGAATCGATTACTTTAGATTGAGAAACTAGGAGAAAACTTGATTTCTCAAAGGGTAGAACTGAGGACATGGCCGACCCACGAGTTGAGGAGGTTGAGGACCAACCTCAATCCAATGCCATGACCATGATTTAGGCTTAGATTACCGCCAACCACCAACTTTAGCAACAACTAATTCACACCATCATGCAAGCCATACACTGACTACAAAACCCTCAAGGGTAGAATCAAGGGCAGAACCCTCAAGGACAACCCCCTCTGAACCCACCTAACCCACCACCACCCCATGAGGGCTAACCAAGGCTACTCCGTGACTTTTACGATCCGTCTACCATCCATGTAGAGCCATACCTTAAGGTCCTCTAAGGGGGAGATGATTTTGAGCTAAAACCTAATGTCCTTAGCATGATTCAAAGCCATTTCCATGGGAGCTCAAATGAAGACCGTTTCCAACACTTGGAGGACCTTGATCAGATAGCTCGAACCATGAAACCTACAAACATCTGTTTGGATATTGTGTTAATTAAGATGTTCCCATTCTCCCTAAGAGACAAAGCATCTCATTGGCTTAGGACTTTAGGAAGAGCCATCGCCACTTGGGAGGAATTAAGGCATGCTTTTCTTAAGATGTTTTTCCCCATAGGAAAGACTAATGCCTTTAGGAGAGCCATCACTACATTTACTCGACAAAGTGGAGAGCAATTTCATGAGGCATGGGAAAGATTTAATGAATTATTAAGGAAATTCCCATACCACGAGGTTCCAAGGTGGCAATTGGCCTAGATTTTCTACCATGGTCTGGACAGCAACCTTAGGAATTTCGTGGATGCCTCATGTGGAGGCAATTTTCTGAATAAGGATGAGGAAAGCACGTTCGAGCTCTTTGAGTCAATGAGCGAGAACTCGCTTAACAATGCCTCCATGACCCAATTTAATATGTCCAATCAACCTCGTGGTGGGAGTTATGAGGTACAAACTAATTTTAGAATGGTTGACATGGACATTATAGCCAAGAAATTGGATCGGGTTGAGTTTGTGGATAGGAAGATTGACGAGCTATTGAATCAATCCTGAACCCCATTATAGACCTTCTCCTTAGCAAAGGGAGCAAACAATGTGGACCTGGTTCAGTCTATGAACCAAATGCACCTAGAACAACCCCTGACCATGTTCCAGGGAGGGACGTTTTCTCCCTCAAACTCTGATTATTCTTTTTCCTCCCCCTCAACACCTTCTACCTTCGAAGATGCCCATACCATCCAGGGATATTCTAAGCCTAACCCTTTCTCCAACACTTACAACCCTAGATGGCACAACCACCCAAACTTCGCCTAGTCAAATAAAAAATTGAACCAATTCCAGAACCAGCCTAGGCAAAACCCCCCCACCTATCAGCCTGGTCCACCTACCAGACCACCCTATAACCAGAATAGGGCGACTCCTACGTAGCAAAACCAAATGGACACCCTGATTAAAATGATGGCTGATATGAATCAGAAACTTCAGGAGGAGATGGCATTAGTGAAGGGACAGTTGAGTCAGCTATTGGATAACAAACAACAAGGGTCCCTTCCTTCTCAGCCACAACTGAACCCAAGGAATGTAATGAACAAAGGCCCCAATCCTCAAGGGTTCCAACCAAATCAGGGACAAGCTCATATGATTCAACAAGCCCTACAGACACCTCTCGGGTTTGCTGCCTCTTCTTCTTCTCAAGGACCTAACCCTAGTTCCAATGCCTCAGCCAATACGGTTACCTTGAGAAGCGGCACTCAAACCCAGGACCCCAAATGGCCAACCCCTCCCATGACTTCTCTACCTGAGATGCTTGATTCTAAGGATGAGCGAGAGGAACCCAAGGATCAGGAGCCTGACCCAATTCAAACCCAAATCCCATACCCTGAAGCCTTAGACAAAGTAAAGAAGAAAAATGTGGCTGAGAACGAGGTGTTGTTGGAAATTTTCAAGCAAGTTTAGATCAATATGCCTCTCATCGATGCGATAAAACATATCATGGCTTGCAAAGTTTTTGAAGGATGTTTGCACACCAAAGCATAAGCCAAGAACCCAAGCACCTAGGAAGGCAGTGCTCTTGAAACAAGCTAGTTCAGTGATATTGAGCAGCCTACCTCCTAAAAGAATTGACCCCATAGCGCCCCTGATATCATGTAATATTGGTGACATGACATTTTGATAGAGCACTCTTGGACTTAGGTGCCTCGATTAACTTAATCCCGACTACCCTTTATCACCAGTTTGGATTTGGAGAGTTAAAACCCACACCTATGACTATCCAACTGGCCAACAGATCCATGAAAACCCTGAAAGGGGTAGTCGAGGATGTAATTGTTTGGGTTAAGGACTTATACTTCCCATTTGACTATTTAGTCCTTGATAAGAAAGTCCCCAAACAACTACAAAATACACCCATCATCCTAGGCAGACCCTTTTTGGCTACAGCCAAGGCTAATATTGATTGCGACACAGGATATATGGAAATTGCCTTTGGAGATAGGAAGATGCAATTGGATATCTTCAAGGCAAGATTGAGGAATGCGACCCTGTGGAAACCCTGGTTGAAGAATGCCTGACTATAAGCTCTTTAGAAGACCATCTAATTCAACCAGCTATTGACCAATCTGACCCATCCCAATCTTTAGAGATTGAAATCTCCAGAACTAATTACCACTGGAAACCTCCATTTGAGGAGATTGATGTTAATCAACTTTCACCCTTCCCTTACTCGTCAAACATTGTCCCACCTGCACCTGAATTGAAACCTTTGCCCAACAACCTTAAGTACGTCTTCCTAGGACCTGATCAGACTTTCCCTGTGATTATCAATGCACACCTAACCAGGGACCAAGAACTTGGATTGACTACTACCCTTTCTAAACATCGGGCAGCTATTGGGTGCATAATTTCTGAATTAAGGGGAATTAGCCCTACTTATTACACTCACAAGATTTATTTGGAAGATGGGGCTCGACCTACTCGCCAGATGCAAAGGCGATTGAACTCGAATATGCGAGAGGTCATTAAAAAAGAAATAATGAAGTGGCTTGATGCGAAAATCATCTATCCGATTTCTGACAGCCCCTGGGTGAGCCCTACTCAAATGGTACCAAAGAAGGCCAGGCTCACTGTGGTCACAAATGACCAGGGCAAATCCATCCCCACCTGCACCACCACCACGTGGCGGGTATGCATTGACTATCGGAAGCTTAATGAGGCCACTAAAAACGACCATTCCATTTCCCCTACCATTCATTGACCAGATTCTCAAACAATTGGCAGGGCAGAAATATTTCTACTTCCTGGATGGATATTCAGGATATAATCAGGTTGCTATTGCACCAGAGGACCAAGAGAAGACCATGTTCACTTGTCCATATGGCACGTTTGCATTCTGTCATATGCCATTTGAATTATGAAACACACCCATTACCTTTCAACGTTGCATGTTAGCCATCTTCTCGAAGATGGTAGATGAATATTTGGAGGTCTTTATGGATGATTTCTCTATTTTTGGAGACTCATTCGACCATTGCCTTAGTAACCTAGAGAAAATCCTAAAATGATGTATCGAGGCCAACTTGGTTTTAAGTTGGGAAAAGAGCAATTTTATGATTCAGGAAGGGATTTTCCTCGATCACATCGTCTCACATAGGGGCATAGAAGTTGACCGAGCTAAGGTTGATTTAATTTCCAAACTTCCACCTCCTAGCTCGGTCAACCAAATCAGATCATTCCTAGGATATGTTGGATTCTATAGAAGGTTCATAAAGGATTTTTCCAAACTTTCCAAGCCCTTGACTAACCTTCTAGCCAACGATGTACTTTCTGACATGACACCTGATTGCATCAAGGCTTACACCACCCTTAGGGATATAGTCTCGACTGCACCTATTTTACAAACCCCAGACTGGTCCCAAGACTTTGAGATAATGTGCGATGCATCAGATTTTGCTGTTGGAGCAGTCCTAGGATAATGACGAGAGAAAAAACCCATGGTGATCTATTACGTGAGCAAAACCTTGGATGAGGCTCAACAAAATTACACTGTCACGGAAAAAGAACTGCTCGCCATAGTTTTTGGATTAGAAAAGTTCATATCATACCTTCTAGGATCCCACGTGACTATTTACACTGACCACTCAACTATCTGGCATTTGTTAGCCAAAAAGGATGCTAAACCCAGGCTAATCAGATGGGTCCTGCTCTTGCAAGAGTTTGACCTAAAAATACGCGACAAAGCTGGACCACGAATGTTGTAGCTGACCACTTATCCAGTCTTCACCCGGAATACATTGGACCCTCATTACCCTTAATCAACACATTTCTTGATGAACAACTTCTAGCTGTGCATGGAAAGAGCCTACCCTAGTATGCAGACCTAGTCAACTATTTAGTGGTAGGGTAGACTCTGAATGGCTGATCTAGACAGTAGCCGGATAAATTCTAGGCTGAGGCCAAGCATTATTTTTGGGATGATCCTATGCTGTTTAGACTTTGTGCTAGCCAAATCATTAGGAGGCGTATTCTTGAAGAGGAAGTTCAAAGTGTGCTATCCTTCTGTCATGACCAAGCCTGTGGTGGCCACTTCTCTAGGAAGCAGACAGCTGCAAAAGTTTTGTAGTCCGATTTTTACTGGCCATCACTATTCAAGGATGCACATAACTTTGCAAAGACTTGCACGGTGCCAGATCTTAGGGACTATGACCAGGAAAGATATGATGTCTCTACAACCCATTCTGATCATCGAAATTTTCGATGTTTGGGGCATCGATTTCATGGGTCCTTTCCCACCATCAAAAGGTTTCGAGTATATACTAGTCTCAGTGGACTATGTCTCAAAATGGATTGAAGCCGTACCAACCCGAAAATGTGACCATAAGGCTATCATGGACTTTGCTAAGAAAAATATCTTTTCCCGGTTTGGTATACCTAAAGCCATGATCAACGATGGTGGGAGTCACTTCATTAATGCCTAATTTCATGCCTTAAGAAATACGAGGTCACTCACCTCATTGCCACCCTGTATCACCTGCAAACGAATGGGAAAACTGAGGTCTCAAATAGGTAGATTAAGAATGTTCTGCAAAAGACTGTGAGACCTAATCGGAAGGATTGGCCCACATGATTGGATGATGCCCTTTAGGCATACAAGACTGCTTTTAAGACCCCGATAGGCATGTCACCATATCGATTGGTCTTTGGAAAAGCTTGCCACCTTTTGGTCAAGTTGGAGCACCAGGCATACTGAGTTGTTAAGCAATGCAATATGAATTCCCAGATGGCTGGAACTCAAAGGAAGCTCCAACTCTCCGAGCTCAAGGAAATATGTCGGGACGCTTACGAGAACAATCGACTTTATAAGGAGAAGATGAAAGCCACCCATGACAAGCACATTAATAGGAAAACCTTTGAGCCAAATCAGCAAGTACGGCTGCTCAATGTGGACAGGACCATATCAAGTGGTCAGACCTTATCCCAATGGGGTGATAGAAATTGCTAATACCAAGACTGGGCAAATCTTTACTGTTAATGGCCAAAGATTGAAACACTTTCTTGCTTAAATTTCCCCAAAGGAAGTTGTAACTCTCATTGAGGGTTGAACTATAACTTTGCCCAGTTGGAGGCAATAAGCTCAGTGCTTCCTGGGAGGCAACCTAGAGGATTCAAGTTGAACGGATTAACTATCTAAACTCAGGTAATTTCTTTCCTTACTCCCTTGCATACATTCATTTTCCAATGTGGACATTGTCTAACTTAGGCATGGGGGGGTGGTAATTCTTATGTTTTGAGTACAAATTGTCAACTTGAACTAATTTCTTTTTACATCAAAAAAAAATTAGGAAAAGAAAACTTAAGTATTAGGAACTTATCAACTTTAGGAAATGATACGTGATGGGAACACCATCACGAGCCATAACCAACTCAGTTTGATTTGATTAAGTCAATAAAAGCTCCTACATATCCATCAGAAGCTCTTAAGGGCACAAAACATTAATTTGAGAAGAAGACAAGAATATAGGGTTATTTCTGTAAATTTACCATTCTATCACAAAAATAGAATAACCATGGGTTTTCCCAGGGGATGAACAAAGGTCAAATGGTCTTAAGAGCCTAACAAGTGGGTTAGAACAGATAGAAAAGGGTTTCCACGAGTTTCAGGAATTAAATGACATCTGAAACGCTAAAAACAGACCTGCTTAATTAACTAAGGTTATAGTCAGGAAAAGATTCACCTAAATCTTCTAAAATCATATAAAATGTTCTCTAGGGTTTGGTACCTTCAATTTGACCATTGGAACCAATCTTGACCCAAAATAGAGCCTCAAATAGACATTTACCCTAATTTGGGAAATTATGCAAATTACCTAGTCAAACTAGGTCAAAACCAAACTCCAACTTCACCATTGGATTCGCTAGGTCAAAATTAAGTTTGTACCAAAATTTGGGCCCAATCTGAAATCATCTTGACCTAATTTACAATTTGGTCCTGTCTGACTCTTTTATCTCACACACATGCCCATAACTTTTGAATCATTTACAAATAGGCCCCCAACTTTGTCGTCACCTTCTTCAAATAGGTCCCTACCACCATGAAATCCTAATCCTACAACTCTGACGAGCTTGATTTGGCATTTTCTCCTTGATTCCTTGATGGATTACTCTTGAAACTCTTCTCATTCTCTCTGGCTGACAAAGCCACTCACTGGTTTCAAACTCAACCATACATGATCAACACATGGGGAGAAGTTCAAACCGCCTTCTTGCAAAAATTCTACCCCATTGGTCATACAAATACGATGTGGTACCAAATCACACACTTCTCCCAAGGAGCGGGCGAATCTCTACACGAGGCATGGAATCATTTTATGGATCTCATGCGTAAGTGCCCCCATCACGAAGTTCTGAAGTGGGATTAAGTCCAATCCTTTTACCATGGTCTCCGTGAAGACATCAAGCTCTTTTTCAATGAAACCTATGGTGGTAGCATTATGGGTCAACATGAGGACACGATCTGGGAAATTCTCAAGAACATGTGCGAGAACTCCCTAAACAATGAGTCATTGGGTGCATACGACCGAACGTCCACCCACGCATTGACAAACAATCGGGGGTACACAAGTCCCGAGGCCTTTCCACATCCATTGATTTGGAGTTGGTAGCCAGTCAATTGGATAAGGTCTCCATTATTGAAAAGAAGGTGGATGACATCACTCATCATCTACACAAATCCACCTCTGCACCTCAAAGCACATAAGCGCACCTGCCCATGAGAAGGAAAGTTGCGCACAACATCTACCACTGCCAAGGATGGATGCATATACGGCCCCGTCTAACTATGGCTTCGGAGGCAACTCTAGGTTAGCCCACCATAGTTGGGGGAACTCTGAACCCCCATATCCTGATTATCTTGGAGCTCCTCAAACCTGCGAGGATCTCCACGCTGTCCAGAATAATCCTTTCTCCAACACCTACAATCCTAGATGGTGAAATCATCCTAACATTGCATGGTCGGGAAATAACCCGAATCTGAGATCCCAATTCCAACCCTGACCACAAAACCAGTGACCATATCAACCCACTCAACCAAGGCCTAATCAAAATTTCCAATCTGGACCACCAAGAGAAGATTAGACATCTTTGATTCTCTAGACCTTGGTTGACATGCAAAAACAGCACAAAGAAGTGATCTCTGAGCTGCGTAATCAATTGGCTCAGTTGGCAAGTGCTCGCCAACCTGGTGCACTTCCTTCTCAGCCTCTTCCAAACCCAAATAACGTGTCGAACTAGAGGCACATTATGAACCCAAATCAAGGCCAAGCTTACTTTGTTTATCAGGCCCCTTCTACTCCATCACCTGACAGGATGGATGCTTCAACTTCATACTCGGGATTTCAACAACAAACACCTATTTTTCCCAATCCAACCCAAAATTTGGCAGGATTAAATTCCATCACCACCTGTAGTGGCAAAGCAATGCAAGACCCACCTTTTCCTAGCCACCACATGCCTAAGCCTGCAGCCCCTAACCCTAGATTGGTCATCCATGACACACCCATCCCTGATAAAGAGCCTGAGCCAATTCTAGAGGAACCATCTAAGGTTCCATTTCTTGAGGCCTTGTTAGTCACTCTGAAATGGGTTTTAAAGTCATAACGTTGTAGTATAGGTCGAATCAATGCGAAAAATAGATAAAATTTATAACTTGAATATCAAAAATGAAGTCCGAGGTCGTTCGCTGAGAGCAAGTGGCAAATATAAATCTCAAGATCACAATTTTAAACAAGAATATTTCAAATTGAAGCACTAATAAGATGAATATATAAGAGCAAGAATCAATGTAGCAAAAATGTAAGGATAACATGGTGATTTGAATCACCAAATTATCCTATTTACAATGATATTCAATGAAGAAATTAGTATCAGATGATCAAATATCACATAATAAGTGCATGGCACTTCTGTTGAATCTCAGATGTCTGCTCAGCAGATCAGACGGCTTAACTCGCTCTTGCTACAGTGCAAAGGCACTGTTCTTCTTTCTCCTCCTTTAGCTTCTTCTCTTCTCTTTCTTTGTCTTGGCTCTTCTTCAACCTTCTGTTCTTCTTTTTCTCTTCATGCACAGAGAGGGGTTTCTTCTTCAAATGGCTAAGTGTCAGCCATTGATCCTCAGAGAAAAACCACCCCAACCCCTGCTCTCTCTCTTTCTTTCTCTCTCTAGGATCTGCCCTCTTAGGGCCTTGCATAGTACTGGGCAATCAGATTCAGGTCTAAGTGCACCCAGGACCAAGGCTACAGGCGTGAGTCACAGCCGAGGTGTGCGCGGGTAAGGTGGGTCGGGTCAGTGCCAGGTCCACGGGGTACGTGTCATGGGCGAGGCAATGTTGGGTGAGAGGGGACCTCACCCCTGTGTGTTGAGGCAAATAGCATACAACACAAATTCAATTTATGCTCTATTTGGAGTTTTGTCACACCCGATGTGGGACTAATCCCACAGGGTTCTTCAGCGTGCAGCTGCAGGTGTGAAAACGCATCCAATTGATGCAGCTGCTGACAATGATGCTTGTAATTGATTCCCTTGAACTCTTCTTGGATTCAATCTGTAGTGCCTGGGGCTTCCACTTAGGCTTGCAAGACCTGATTGAACTCATCGCTAATGGCGTGGAAGATCTTGACACCTGAAAACACGAACAAGGCCTTTCGGCCATGTCAAATATGCTCAGTAGGATCGCCGTGGGATGGAGAAATGATGGTGTGTGTGGTGAGGCAAGTGCGTGTGTGAGGTCATACGACCTCAAAACGGAAGTGCGGTGATGGAGGTGTTCAGTAGGTGGTTAGGAGGGGAAATCGGCCTAACTAAGTTAGGGCTTTTGTTCTTGGGATCGAGGCAGAGGTGTAGGGATGAGCAGCGGTCAATTTGGTGGAGCGTAGTGGTCGTTCAAACTCGCTAGAGGGATGCTGGTGAGGTGGAAGACGGGGAGTGTGTGAGTGAGATGGCAGTCAAAATGAAGTGTGGTTGGTGTGTGAATGAAGTGGAGGAGTTAGAAAACTTATCTAGGTAGTTGGCAGACGACGGGGAGTAGAGGCGACGCTAGCTATGGTGTGGTCAGCGTCGGGGAAGAAGGTGACTCCAGTGAGAAGGAAATGGAGAGGAAGACGGAGGGAGAGATGCCCGCTGATATGGCGCGACGCGGAAGAAGACGAGGAAGATGAATCCAACGTTGGTATTGCAGACGGACGATGAGGGAGGTTGGGAGGAATCGTCGAAGCTCGAGGAGCCTTTCAGTCAAAATAGGAAGAAGGAATGTGGGGAATTTCCAGCCAAAATCGAGCTTGGGGAGAACAATCTACCCTAGGGAGAGGGTCGGTTGAAGCTTGGAAGCCAAGCTTCCAAGATTTGAAGGTCACCAGAATAGGGGACCCATTCCTTTGAAGGATTCGCATAAGGATTTGGGCAACTTTTGAGACTTCGGATCTGGCTAAAAATGAAGTTAGTTTCTTGACAAATTCCCCTTTCAAATCTGAGAAGGATTCATCAAGAAACCAAGGAAATCCTGCCAAATGAAGCTCGTCGGAGTTGTAGGAATAGGATTTGGGTGTGACGAGGGCCTTTTTCTGAAAAAGACAAAGAAGTTGGGAGCCTTTTGTAAGAAATTCAAAGGCTGAGGGGCTATTGGAGATAAAGAAAGTCAGACTTGGACCAAAGTGAAAACTAAGTTGAAACAATCTTAGATTGGGCCCAAATTTTGGTACAAACCTAATTTGGACCTAAGGAATCCAATGGTGAAGTTGGATTTTGGTTTTGACCTAGTTTGACTAGGTAATTTATGTAAAAACCCAAAATAGGGCAAATATCTGTCTGAGATTCTGTTTTAGGTCAAAGTGGGCTCTGATGGTCAATTTAAAGATGCCAAACCCTAGAGAATATTTTTATATGATTTTTAGAGGGTTTAGGTGAATTTTATCTTGATTTGAACCTTAATTAATTAAGCAGGTCAGTTTTTAGGGTTTCAGATGTCCATTAATTCCTGTAATGCGTGAAAACCCGTTTCATTCTGTATGAACCCTCTTAATAGACTCTAAAGCACATTTGACCTTTGTAAATCCCTGAGAAAACCCATGATCATTCTATTTTTGTGATAGAATGGTAAATTTTCAAAAATAACCCTGTATTCTTATCTTCTTCTCAAATCAATGTTTTGTGCCCTTAAGACCTAATGAAAGATATGTAGGACCTTTTATTGACTTAATCATATCAAACTAACTTAGTTATGGCTCATGATGGTATTCCCATCAAGCCTTGACCAAGGGAAAGAAGACAACCAAACCCGTAGCACTTGAGGAAGACCTAGTCAAGTTCTTTGAGTAGGTCCATATAAACATCCCCTTGATGGATGTGATTCGTCATGTACTAGCTTACACACGATTCCTAAAAGACATATGTACACCCAAGCGTAAGCTGCGAACCAAAGGCGAGAACCCAATCATATTGTCGGAGCAAGCCAGCTCCATCATTTTGAGCAAACTCCTGCCTAAGGCAAAAGATCCAGGCACCCCTCTGATCTCCTGTGCTATCAGTGATATACAGTTTGACCAAGCCTTATTAGACCTAGGAACTTCCATCAATTTGATACCCACATCCCTACTAGACCACTTTGAGAAATCTGAACTTAAACTGATAGAGATGACTTTGCAGTTAGCTGATCGATCTATTAAGTCACCAAAAGGAGTACTCAAGGATGTCATAGTTAGGGTAAATGATTTTTACTTTCTCATGGATTTCATTGTCTTAGATATGGATGCTCCTGAGAATGAAGAATACACCGATCATATTAAGGAGACCCTTTCTGGCCATAGCTAGGGCAAATATTAATTGTGAGGAGGGCAAAATTGAGTTAAAATTTGGGAGCAAGACACTGAAGATCAACATCTTTAAGGCCAAACAAGGAATTAATTGTGGAGTTATCGAACAAATTTGCGATATTGAGGTCGTGGTTGACGACCCATGTATCGAGGAAAACCCGATTATTTCTTATCAACCATAAGAAGATCAAAACCTACAATTAGAGGAGCCTGAACCTAACCTAAACACACCCATAGCTCCTTCCTTTGTTCCCGACACCCACCCTGAACCACCTATTGCTGCTGATAATCCAGTTATGGAACTGAAACCCCTCCCTGACCATCTCAAGTACATCTTTTTAGGATCTAATCAGATGCTTCCTGTGATTATCAACTCTTGACTCACATCTGATCAGGAAACACGCTTGATTACTGTCCTCCAGCAGCATCGGAGAGCCATTGGATGGACTCTTGATGATCTAACTGGCATCAACCCCTCATATTGCACACATCACATCTATACCGAAGAGGGCTTATGACCATCCCATGAAATGTAGAGACATCTAAATCTGAACCTGCAGGATGTCATGAAAAAGGAGATCATTAAGTGGTAAGATGCAGGGATCATCTACCCGATCTCCGACAGTCGGTGGGTGAGTCCAATCCAAGTTGTGCCTAAGAAGGCAGGACTCACCGTGATCACAACTGAAACTGGAGAGACCATATTGACCTGTATAGCGAACTTGTGGAGAGTCTACATTGATTACAGAAGACTCAATACCTCCACGAAGAAGGATCATTTCCCACTACCATTCATTGATCAGATCCTCGAGAAACTAGCAGGAAATTGATTATTTTTCTTTTTGGATGAGTACTCTGGTTATAACCAAGTTACAATCCATCTTGAGGACCAAGAGAAGACTACCTTCACCTACCCCTTTGGGATGTACGCATTCTGAAGGATTTCATTCGGTCTCTGCAATCCACCTGCTACTTTTCAGTGGTGCATGCTTGCCATATTCTCAGATATGGTAGGTGAATACCTTGAAGTCTTCATGGATGACTTCTTGGTATTTGGGGAATCGTTTGATGATTGCTCCTTCACTTGGTCCAAATCCTCAGGCGGTGCATTGATGTGAATTTGGTTCTTTCCTTGGAAAAGAGCCGCTTCATGGTACCTGAGGGAATTGTCCTAGGACATCTTGTCTCTGAAAAAGGCATCCAGGTCGATCGAGCCAAGGCAAATCTGATTTCCAAGCTCCCTATGCCTAGCTCTATCATGGACATCCGATCATTTCTAGGGCACGTCAATTTTTACCGTCGATTCATTCCCGATTTCTCGAAAATCTCATGCCCCCTGACTACTCTACTTTCAAAGGATGTCCCCTTTGAAATCACTGAGGAGTGCACTCAAGCGTCTGAGATTCTACGTGATCGAGTTACCCAACCACCTATCCTACAGTCCCCTGATTGATCTCAACCCTTTGAGATCATGTGCGATGCATCTGCTGTGGGTGCGGTACTTGGGCAGAAAATAAATGGGAAACCCGTGGTCATCTACTACTCTAGCAAGACACTTGACGAGGCTCAGCGTAACTACACAGTTACTAAGAAAGAGCTGCTAGCCAAAGTTTTTGCCCTGGAAAAATTCAGATTGTATCTTTTGGGTTCCCATGTTATCATATACTCAGATCACACTACAGTGAGGCACCTCCTCGTGAAGAAGGATGCGAAACCTCGACTAATCTGCTGGATCCTGCTATTGCAAGAATTCAATCTCGAGATTTGTGATAAGGCAGGAAATCAAAACGTGGTAGCTGACCACTTATCCCGCCTTCCTTCTATCATTATTGACCCTTCCAAACCCATCACAGAGCACTTTCCTGATGAGCACCTCTTGACTATTAGTGTAGGACTTCCTTGGTTCGCTGATTTGGTGAACTACTTGGCATCACGTCAGATCCCGTCCAATTGGCTGAAGGCCAAGAAGGACAAATTACTTTCCAATGCCAAGTACTACATCTGGGAAGACCCGTACCTCTTTCGTATTGGTGCTGATCAGATCATCAGATGATGCAACCCAGAAGCGAAAATTCAGGACATTTTGTCCTTCTACCTTGACTAGGCCTGCAGCAGACACTTTTCCGGACATAAAACCGCAGCAAAAGTCCTCCATTGCAGCTTTTACTAGCCCACGATTTTCAAGGGTGCATACGATCACTGTAAGGTATGCACTCGTTGCCAGACCTTAGTCAACATGAGCCACCACAATATGATGCCTTTACAGTAGATTCTCATATGTGAAATCTTCGATATTTGGGGGATTGATTTCATGGGACCCTTCCCTATCTCGGATGGCTTCGAGTACATTCTTCTCGCTGTAGACTACGTGTCCAAATGGATCAAAGCCATCCCGACCCGAACCAACAACCATAAGGTGATAATCAAATTCATTCATCAGAACATCTTTTCTCGGTTCGGTATCCCATGTGCCATTATCTCTAATGGAGGGACCCATTTCACAAGCGCTTAGTTCAGATCACTGATGACCAAGTACGGGGTGTCGCACTGAATCTCTACTCATCACCCCCAAACCAATGGTCTAACTGAGCTATCAAATAAGGAGATCAAGAAAATACTTCAAGTCACTGTTCGACCTAACACGAAAGATTGGTCATCCTGACTTCCGAAAGCCTTGTGGGCTTCTAGGACCACCCACAAGACCCAATTGGGCATGTCTCCCTTTAGATTGGTGTATGGGAAGGCATGTCACCTCCCCGTCGAGTTGGAGCACAAAGCCTATTGGGCTGTATGGAAGTGTAATTGATAAACCCCAGTTTATCATCATTCTTATGCATTAAAACAAACCTAGCTCTTAGGATTTTACTCCGCAAACGGGTTTTTGGGCTGCATTTAGGCATAAAATAGGTTAGGCATGCATTGCATTTTTTATTGTCTTTTTAATATGTTTTTGTGAGTGTTAGGGATGTACAGATATATAGATCAGTAAAACCCTAGCACTCAAGAAGGCAAATGGTGAAGGAGAAGCCCAGACTAGCTGGAACTCAGCCTAATCCAGCTCACCTCAGCTTGATCTAGCTCACCGCAGCTGGAACCTAGCTTACTTGAACTAGAGTTAGCTCATCCCAGCTCCATTTAGCTAATCTCAGTTGGATGGCAGCTCAAGAGAGTTCACCTTAGCTCACCCTAGCTCAAGTCAGCTCAGATCCAGCTCAACTTAGCTGAGTCTAGCTCATCTCAGCTCCCACTAGTCCACAGGGAGCTCTAGCTAGCTTAGATAAGATGACAGGAGTTCACCCCAGCTCAGATCCAGCTACATCCAGCTCCACTCAGCTCCAGCCAACTGAAGAAGAATTCATCCCAGCTCAGGAAGCTCAAGTCCAGCTCCCGGGGACTCAGCTTAGCTCAACTCAGTTGAGCTAAGCTACCTTAGCTGCCTCAACCAGCTTGATTCTCCCCGGGAGCACCAGACCTAGCTCACCTCAGCTTATTTTGGTAGAAGCTAGCTCACTTTAGCTTGGCTTAGCAACTAGCAAAGAACTAACAAGCTAAGCCAGCTAGAGTAGCCCCATGCCAGCCTCTTCAGCAGCAGTCAGCTCCAGCTCCAGCTCCAGACTTCTCCTCAGCTCCTCCCTCCAAACCCTAGCTCCAACACCTTCTCCTCTACTCCTCCATTAGCTAAGCTAGCTCAGCTTAGCTTAGCTTAGCTTAGCTTAGCTAACAACCAGCTCCTTGGCCATCCACCACCTTCAAAGTCAACCCTAGATAGCTTCACCAACTTAAGCCTACTTAAGCTAGCTACTCTACTCAAGTTGGCGCCACCTCCTAGCCATCCCTTCACCCCATTATCTCCATCAAAAGACACCTTAAGTTGGAACCAAAAAATACCCCTAACCACCTCTATATTGGCGCCAACTTTCAGCCCTTAATCCACCCTACACCTACCCACATAAGCCATCCTAGCCATCCACCTAACCCCCCTTCTATAATCCTTCTTGGTGCCAACTTAGACCCTCTTCTAGAAGCCATTTTGGCGCCAATATCAAGGGGTGTCAACCCCCATAAGTACCCCCTTGGTGCCTCTTAAGGTGGCGCCAAACACCCTTGGCCATTGGATCCTTAACCACCTCCATCATTCCATCTTGGCCCTCCATTTCAAGGGACACCTTAGCCCCCTTCCTATTCTATAAAAACCCACCACCTACCACCATTTGGGAGCATCCTCCATTAGTGTATTTTTCTACCTACATCCACCTATACCTACGCCCAAGGAGGAGTAGAGAAGGAGATTAAAGGGGCACATCACCAGCCCCTTTGGTGCCTTCTTCTCCCCACTCTCTTCAACTTGGGCCACGCCAAGGAGGAGGACTCTTCCACTTCAAGGAGGATGGCCAGGCAAAGGAGAAGGAGTTAGGGTGGACGTCCACCCTTGGAGAGAAACTTAGGGCACGCTCCCCTAGGGCTTGCCTTGGAGGACATCACCTTGGCAGAGCACTGCAAGGAAGGAGTTGAAGGACTCTTTTCAAGATTGGGAGCCACCAACCTTGGAGCAAGAAGCCCTCTTCTTCACCATCTATCTAGAGGATTTGTGTTTTCTTTTCTTATTTGCATTTTTCTAGTAGTACAAGCTTTCCTCTACTAGGCCTTTTGTAAAACACTTTATCAATTATCTAGTTGCCTTCTTTGCATTTCTTGTTTGCATTTCTATTAGCTTATTTTCAGCATTCTTCACTCCCTCTCCCTAATTATTCTAGGCCTCCACTTGCCTAGAGTGAGCTTAGGGAGAGGCTCTACTTGCCACATAAAAGTAGTATTTAAATTGAAGTGTAAATCACTTTTCCCGCCATCAGTTCGCATGTTGCCTTAGCTTAAAAACAAAAAAATGATATATTGAAAAAAAAAAATACCAAAAAGAAAGTTGAGATTTATATTCCTAGCAAGAGAATCAATTTTGCAACCATATTGCCTCCTTGGACGACCCTAGATACTTCCCTATCTAGGATTATAAATTTAAGAGCAAAAGCAGATTTACGCGTTACAATGACCTAATTAACAAACCGCGTAAAATCGCTATCAGTAATCTAGATCTTTCTAAGGCAAAAACCCATAGACAACTTCAAATGAGTGAGATCGATGAACTACTCAATGACACGTATGAGAACTCACGAATTTACAAAGAGTGGGTTAAGGCCTTTCACGACAAGCACATATCCAGAAAGATCTTTCACCCTGGTCAAAAAGTCCTACTCTTTGATGCCAAGGTAAAACTCTTCCCAGGCAAACTCAGATCGAAATGGATTGGATCATATCTTATCTGACGAATTTTCTAAAATGGAGCCATTGAAATCAGTCAACCCAGCCTTGATTCTAAACCTTTTATTGTGAATGGCCAACGACTTAAGCCGTTCATTGAACTCACCAATACAAACTTAGTTGAGGTATCTTTTGATCTCCATTCTCCTTGAGCATATTGTGCCAGGCTGATGGCGTTAAACTCAATGCTTAACGGGAGACAACCCGTCATCTTCTTGAAAAACCTGAAACCATTCTTGACACATCCCGTGCTGAACTCATATTGCACTTTAGGGTTCATACATTAGAACAACCGACTCGACCTCTGGTATTTCGTACCAGAGCTTGAAATCGTCTGCAACAGTCATCCCGACTCATCCACCCACCTAAAACTTCTTCTAATGTATAATCTGAGCTGAATTCGAACCCACCTAATTTACAATGAGGACATTACAAATAGTAGACATAGGGGGGTATTAAAGTGCAAAATGCTGTGAGAATCACTTCACAAGAAAGGGTTTCATCAAAAAAATTACATATTGTTAAAAAAAAGGGGGGGAGGTTAAGGAAAAAGAAGAGCCATTTTTTAAAAGGAGGAAAGAAAATTGAAATGAAAAAAGGAGCACAAAGGAAAAAGAAAATTAAGTCCCTTAGAAACAATTTGGAACCTACCTACCTTCTAGGTTGAATTGAATGGTGAACTAAGACCTGAAAGGCTAAAACTTAAGGGATTAGTAGTGAATACCGACCTTAGGCCTCTTGGATTAGTATTGGATTTAAACATTCGCATACTTGTCAAGATCTAGATTAATCCTCAAGAAGTTGAGGAAAATGCAATGCTTGTGTATCTGGTCTAAGGCCTAGGGACTATTCGGCCCCATTAACTGCCCTCTGGTTTGCGAGACTCGATAACTTAAGCACCCTAAATCACACACAATCTGGTTTAGTGCGCTCTAAGGATGAAACCATGCCAAAAGGCATTTAATCTGTTCTGAAGAAAAGGTCCTAAGATTTAGATTAGGAGCGGCTCAAAAACACAAGTTGATTTGGACGAGTTCTCGATATAGAGAGGTGGGAAATTCCCCTCGAAGATGCACAATAACATACTGTCTCCTCGGTGCTTGTCTCCTATGATATCTAAATATCCTACTGGGGGTATGTAAGCACCTTGTGCTGGTTCAGATGCCATGGGCGGCATTATCATGAAATGTCGATTGTCAGGGTTTGGATTTAGCACAGAATGCCATGGGCAGGATTATCCTGAAATCTCAAAAGTCAGGGTTCTGGGGGTTGCCATGGGCGGTGCTATTTAAAAGCATCAATTGCCAAAGACTCTGCGAGGATTGATGGTGGGGACAAGGAATCCAATACAGATTGTGTTTAGGGCCAATTCGAGGATGGATCTAAGGAAAAATATAATGAAAAGAAAAGAGAGAGAAAGCTCTCCACAACTCAAATTCTCCTTCTATGTCTCTCTCAAAATGCACTAGCAAACTGAACCAGACTAACCATGTTTCATGCATGGGTGCTTTAACCGCAGGTTCCAACGAACCTTAGGATAGTTCTTGTGGGCCTTAGAAACCTTCTCAGTGGGCTGAGGCAAAAGCTAGTCAAGTCTGGATCTAGCCTGGTACTTGAGTACCTCTAGGCCTAATTGTTGGTATAAAGATCTGATTCCTAGAGATGCGGCCTAGTAAGGCATCTTGACGGTTAAATCCGACCCAAATAACTGGTTCGATTCAGATGGTTTTGCTAAGGGACTAGCAAACGCTAGGCATGGGGGTATGATGGGAACACCATCATGAGAAATAACTAACTCAATTTGATCTGATTAAGTCAATAAAAGCTCCTACATATCCATTAGAAGGTCATAAGAGCACAAAACATTGATTTGAGAAGAAGACAAGAATACATGGTTATTTCTGCAAATTTACCATTCTATCACAAAAATAGAATAATCGCGGGTTTTCTCAAGATACGAACAAAGGTCAAATGGTCTTTAGAGTCTAACAAGTGGGTTAGAACCAACAGAAAAGGGTTTTCATGTGTTTCAGGAATTAAATGACATCTGAAAACCTAAAAATAGATCCACTTAATTAACAGAGGTTCTAATCAGGATAAAATTCACCTAAACCCCCTAAAAATCATATAAAAATGTTCTCTAGGATTTGGTACCTTCAATTTGACCATTGGAACCTGTCTTGATCCAAAATAGAGTCTCAGACAAACATTTGCCCTAATTTGGCCAATTATAAAAATTTCCCAATCAAACTAGGTCAAAACCAAAATCCAACTTCACCATTGTATTCCTTAGGTCAAAATTAGGTTTTTACCAAAATTTGGGTCCAATCTAAAATCATCTTGACCTAATTTGCAATTTGGTCCTATCTGACTCTTTTATCTCACACACATTCCCCTAACTTTTGAATCATTTACAAATAGGCCCCCAACTTTATCATCTCCTTCTTCAAATAGGTCCCTACTGCCATGAAATCCTAATCCTACAACTCCAGCAAGCTTGATTTGGCATTTTCTCCTTGATTCCTTGACGAATCCCTCTCAAATTTGAAAGGGAAGTTCGTCAAGGAATTCCATTCCTTATGAGCTAGATCCTAAGCCCTACAACCTTCCCAATCTCTCATGAAAATGCATGAGAGATTCAAGTATCATTTAAGCTCCCATCTCCAGTGAACATTCCAAGCTTGGAAGCTTAGCTTCCAAGCTCAAATTGTCCCCCAGAGGCCTACAAAAGAAGCCCCAATGCATACCGTC
This sequence comes from Thalassia testudinum, assembly GCA_037157565.1. Classification (NCBI taxonomy): domain Eukaryota; kingdom Viridiplantae; phylum Streptophyta; class Magnoliopsida; order Alismatales; family Hydrocharitaceae; genus Thalassia; species Thalassia testudinum. Next base: position 65,968,901 of record JAZHRO010000007.1, on the reverse strand, counting down.
CATACCAAGCTCGATTTTGGCTGGAAATTCCCCACATTCCTCCTTCCTATTTCGGCCGAAAGGCTCCTTGAGCTTCGGTGATTCCTCCCGACCTACCTCGTCGTCCATTCGTAATACTAGTAGCGGATTCATCTTCCTCGTCTTCCTCCGCATCGTGCCATACCAGTGGGCATCTCTCCCTCCATCTTCCTCGTCGTTTCCTTTTCACCGGAGTCACCTTCTTCCCCAGCGTCGACCACACCACAACCGGTGTAGCCTCTACTCCTCGTCATTTGCCAACTACCTAGATAAGTCCCTAACTCCTCTACTTCATTCACGCACCAACCACACTCCGTTTCGACTACCATCTCACTCGCATGCTCCCCTTCTTCCACCTCAGCAGTGTACCTCTGACGAGTTCGCATGGCCACTACACTCCACCAAATTGGCCGCCACTCATCCCTACACCTCTGCCTCGATCCTAGGAGCAAAAGCCCTAACTTAGTTAGGTCAATAGCCCCTCCTAACCACCTACCGAACGCCTCCATCACCTCACCTCCATTCCAAGGTCGTATGACCTTCTCGTGCACGCACTTGCCTCACCACGCACACCATCATGTTTGCCATCCCACGGTGATCCTACTGAGCGTATTTGATGCAACCAAAAGGCCTTGTTCATGTTTTCAGGTGTCGAGCTCTTCCACGCCATTAGCGGCAAGTTCGGGCAAGCATTGAAGCTTTCTTCGGGTCTTGCAAGCCCAGGTGAAAGCCCCAAGCGCTACGGATTGAATCCAGGAAGAGTTCCAAGGCATCAATTACAAGCATCATTGTTAGCAGCTGCATCAATTGGATGTGTTTTCACACTTGTAGCTGCATGTAGAAGAACCCTGTGGGATTAGTCCCACATCGGGTGCAGAAAGACAGACCGAAGAGGATAAGTTGAATTCTTGCATAAGGCTTATCGCCTCAAGTCACACGGGGGTGAGGTCCCCTCTCACCCGACACTGCCTCACCCGTGACATGTACCCCACGAGCGTGGCGCTGACCCAACCTGCCTTGCCCACACACACCTCGGCTGCGACCTATGCTCGCAGCCCTGGTCCTGGGTGCGCTTAGATCTGAATCCGATTGCCCGATACTTTGCAAGGCTCTGGGAAAGAGGATCCTAGAGAGAGAAAGAAAGAGAGAGTGTGAGGGTTTGGAGGGTTTTGCTCTGAAGATCAATGGCTGACACTTAGCCGATTGAAGAAGAAACCCCCCTCTATGTGTGAAGAAGAGAAGAAGAGAAAGAAAAGAAAAAACAATGCAAAGAAGAAAGAAAATGGGAAAAGGAAGAAGAGAAGATCAGTGCTTCCCTAGCACTGTAGCACCTACTGCTTAAGTTGACTGATTGGCCTGACCGTCAACTGATACTATTATTGCATTGATATTACTATTGCATTATTTGAGATACTTGAGCTTATTTGTGCTTAGGGGTAATTGGTGATTCAAATCACCATTTTACCCTAATATTTTTGCCTCATTGACATTTGCTTTATCATATATATCATTCTTGCTTGGATTTATTGCTATACATTGATAGAATTGCAATCTTGAGAGTTAATTGTTACTTGCTCCCTGTGTTCGACCTCGAATTTCTTTCGAGCATAAATCTTATTTATTTTTAAGTGATTTCGACCTACACTATGACACAGCTTTTAAAACCTCGTTTTCACTTGATAAACAATACGTTAGGGACCTAAACACGTAGACTCTTCAGGTCTTTAGACTTAATCAGTCCGGGTGTCCACTAAAATGTGGACTTGGTCTCGAGTCCTCACCACCATAATTCATATTAATCTAGTCAATAAAGTAGGGTGAAAGGTATACGACTTATCAACCCACCCTCTGATTTAGGAGGATTTTTAGTCTAAGCATCTACACACGTTTTGCACTAACTCACTCATCGATGATTCTAACGAAAATTGGGTAGCTAATGAACCCTCTAGAGTGGTATGGCTCACAAGTAGTCATGGGTAACATCCCATTGGCCGGTTGTCCAAAGCCCAGCCACAAAACCATTCTCCTTCTCTACTGCCTTTAGGTAACTCGTAGATTAAGAAAGCCACCTACTTAAAAAAGAAAGAGAGAAATAGGAAAATAGAAAAGGAGAAAAGAAAAAAAGAAATAAGCCACATTTCACCACACGAGTATGGCTGGCAAATTGTCGTGGGTAACAGCCCATTGACCGGTTGTCTATATCCCAGCTCAAAAACTATACAAGAATTCCAAAACAATTAAGGAAGAAGCGAGGAAGTAGCATAATCTAAGGAGATATACATTGGGTTCACCCTTGTGTTGATGCCACAAAAATAAAAAGTAGGGAGAAAGCTACCGATCAGATAAATACACCTTTAGGTAACATTTTCTCTTTCGGTTCGCCTAAGGATGTGGAAACCCAAAGTCCGTTTTGATTGCCGTTGAGTGAGTCTATCACTTTCACAATAAGATGCTTAGTACTAAGAGTCCTTTCCGACTCTTGGGTGGATTGGGTAGCCGTAAAAAGTTATCCCGAAATACTCAACTCCAAAGATTAAAAAAAAAAATAGAAAAGATGAAAATATATATATAGTTGCTTCTATATAGAATAAGGCAAGAACTCGGGCAATCGACATTTTGGCAGTCAACTCGGGCTCTATTGAGTCTTTGCAAGTTAGGTTCTTAGCAAAAATTTCCTCCTATTAACAAGCAACTTCTACCTAAGTAATCAATTCCTAGTTTTATTTTGTAAATAGCATTTAGGTTAAACCTTGCTAGGGACTAGTAAGGGGTGGGCATGGGGATATGATGACTCTACAATTATCAGTGTTAATATTATCAATTAGAACCAATTTTGAGGGTACTTGTGCAATAATGACATATATAATGGGCTTGGGAGCATTTCATGCATATTGCATGATCTTTACATTTAAGTTGCTTAAAATCAATGTTTAACGACCTTGTGTACAAGTCTATATTGAAACAGGTCTCAGATGAGAAATTAGACCATTTGGATGGATCCAGATCGACAAACGAAGTCCAACGGACTCAAAATCACCTCGATCCGACCTTCGTAGCTCCTACAACAAGCCTGAGAAGTTCTGACCATTGATCTACTGATCAACAACCCCAAATGTGACATGTGGCACCCACTTCCTCTCTTCATCATGCTTCAGCTGATCCTTCATCGTGCGTTCACCACCACACGATCATCATCTGATGGTCACCACCGCCCAAACACCTCGTCGTCTTTGCAACCAATCATGCTCACAGCACAGCAAGCGAGCAAGCCACTTGCAAGCAAGTGGTGAGGGATCAAATCTCGCCTTGCCCTCCACTGCACGCCAATTGAAATTGGATCGTTTGATTGCGATTGAACAATCAAGAAATGGGTGCGTTGAGCGCCATCCAGCCCTCCACGAGAAACGAGTGGAATCACGCGCTTGAGCACACCCAATCCAATGTGCGTGAGCGCTATCTGAGGTAGCGGGCAAGATGCGATCTTAGCCGTCCGATCAAGGATCGAACAGCTTAAGCGGCATGCACGCGAATCACATGGATGGAAGCTATGCATGCGTTAAAGGCATGAGGGTGGGGGCTAGGGTGATGCTTGCGGCGGGTCTATAGCGATGTTTTGAATGTTGCTATTTACCCGACAATGAATTTTAGCCCTCTCCTCAACTATAAAAGGGTACCTACCCCTCCCATTTGTGCCCATCTTCTACCTAAGCAATTCCACCACTCCATAGAGCTCCCAAGCAAGGTTGTGAAGATGTCGAGCCACCGACGAAAGTCCCTCCACCACCGTGGCTGTCTCGACGCCATCCACTACCTTACATTTAGTTTTTATTCTTTGATAGTTGTATTTATTCCATATATTCAAGCATTCATCGATATTTGGTTGAACATGACATTTGATAATCAATTAAATATGTTTTTGATATCTTGTCTTTGCAATGAGTTATTGTGATTCTCTAACCCTATCTCCCCCTCTCTCTCTTTCTCTCTCTCTCCCTATCTCTCTCTCTTTCTCTGTTCATTTCGCAAGCAAACAAATCGACATATTTTTGTGACACGAAAGCGATTAGCAGGTTCAATACTTTGCCTCCTTGTGTTCGACACTCGGACTCACGTCCAATTCTTCTATTAAAATTGACGTCGTAAAACGTGCTACAACGAGTGATTTACACAAATGCATTTCGCGACAGTCACTAACCAAAAGGCCTCCCAAAAACTTAATAATTTTGAGAAGTGTAAGGTTAGGTGCGGAAGACCAATTGTATGCGATGACTTTAAGGATTATGGTCTCCTAACCCTATTTCAAGCCCAAGGAATTCAACATTTCTTTGATGAAGAATTTTTTTCTCGAGGTAAAATTCTTGATATCTTTCCCGAGCTTGTGAAATTATTTTATGCCAATCTAGTGAATGACTCCACACCTGCTACCTCTATCCTAAAATCTAGTGTATTCAACGTATCTTTTACCATGACCAATGAAGTAATTTCTTTTATTGCTTGCACCGCCGATTCAAGAGTTCATTAGCGGGACATTGCAAAAGAAGTAACCTTCTCCATGGTTACAAAAATGTTAGTTAAGGATGACTTTTATTTTGAAGGGATGAAACTAGAATCTCGTCATCTTAATGTTGTGCCTCGCCTTTTAGCTAGACTTGTCTCATGGAACTTACATGGGAAATCAGGATCCTTTGATCACATTTCTAGGGAGATTGCCTATATCCTATATGCTTTATTGAACTGCACCAAGATGAATTGGTGTGATCTAATCATGGACACATTATGTAGCACACACCATAGGAGCCTTCCTTTAGGAACCTTTATTTCCAACAAGCTTTTCCATTTCAACCATGATTTGAAATGGCAATTTGTAGATGAATTCATTAAGAAGTTTGACTGCACTACTTTACTTCTTATGGTTCTTAAGAAAGGAATTGAAGAAGAACAAGTAGAGGAAGAAGTTCCTTAGTCTCCACCTTGTCAATCTTCTATTTCCTCACAAGTTCCTCTCATGCTTCCAGATCCTTCTACTCATTCCTTCTATTCCACTTCTTGGGAATACTCTTGGGAAAATGTGTAGGGAAATCAAGAGGCTTTTTGAAAAGCCATGTTTGGTAGAATGGACCTTCAATTGAAGAGACAACATGAAGATCATGATTATCTAAGGAGCTTCACAAATCAATATTCTTTGCAACTTTTTCATCTTGAAGACTACATGAAGAATTTGGAGTTCGGATACTCCAAAGGAAAGAAGAAAACTTGATTTTGTCTTTAAATGGCTGCTTTGCGCTAATTAGGAATCTACTTTCAATGATTTTTAAAAATTAGATGTTAATTTTGTGACATTATTAACTCTCTTGCAGTATGTTTGTACTAAGTTTCTAAATTTTTCATGTCAATTTAATTTCTATTTCAGAATGTCCTTATCTTAAAGTATCTTATTTATTTTTGCAACTGCCAAAAAGGGGAGACATGATTGATAAGATCATCTAAGTTTTTTGATAGGGTGAGCATATAACTTTTTCTTATTTAATGGGAGCATATGAACATTTTGTCATTACAAAAAAGGGGGAGATTATTGTTCGAATGATTGGAATTATATTTTTGATAATGGTAAATGAGCTATTTCCTTGGAAAGAATTAACATATAACAGGCACGTTTTTGGAGTTCTTTAAAGATAAGAGTTGAGGGAAAGGAAGGGCAAAAGAACTTCTTTCGTAGTTTATCTTATTTGTTTAGAATGTAAATAAGCCTTGAATTATCCTTAGGATATCTTTAGAATCTTCCTATCCATACCCTTATCCTTAAAATTGTGAAGCTTAACTTTTGTTGGTTTTTCAGACGTCTCATTTTCTTTCAGACATCTGACTCTGATTTTTAACATGTCTGATCTACTTCACCAGACGTCTAAAATCTTGTCCATAGCATTAGATTCATACCCAAAATCCTCGACCACTGTTTCCAAGGTTTTTACACGTCTGTGCTCTACTTCAAACATGTAATAATTCTTTCAGATGCCTCAAGGTTGTGAAATCTGTTTAACTTCAGAAGAACAATGGTCATATTTTTAGTTGTCTTTCAAATGTCTATTGTATTCTTGAGACATTCGAGAATGACCAATGTTCACTTTCTATCCAACTATAAGTTTGATTGCAAATGATTATATCCATTATTGAATTTGGAACATTGTAGGTCATCAGACATCTTTCTATTTTTCAAATGTCTAATTATTCTTTTTAACACGTCTACACTTTTGACCAGGTGTCCAATAAGACGTCTGACCATTTGTCTTTAAATCCCTATTTAGATCCAATTGAATTCCTGTAACTTAGTGATTGTTACTGAAGTCTTTTCAGACGTCCAGTTTTATTTTCAAACATCTGAAATTATCTATTCAGATGTCTATCATTTTGTTCAGACATCCTTGTACTTGATCTTGTGAAATCCAGTAATGACTACTTTTCCTCTGGAGCTTTTTCAGACGTCCTAGTTTAGTCTCAGATGACTAAAATAGCCTATTCAGATGTCTATTCTAGTTTTCCAGACTTTTGATACAGTCAAACTTTGAGTAAGTGCTATGTAGTTGTTCCACCTTAATTTATTCCATTCCAATTCAAATTCCAATGACTACGTAGACCAAAATCAGACCCTATACACCTAAATATACCCCTATAGGTAGCCTTAAACATATACACAAAAAAATATACATTCTACTCACTTAGAAAAGGTTTATTGATGAGGCACATTTCACGAATTAAAATTAGGGTTCGGAGGACCCGTCTCGTAGCTCGCAAAACATGTCTATCAGGTACAATTTATAATCGAAACTCGAGATAAGTCCCGGGTCAAACCAGGGGAGGCGAACATTTGGTTTTGAAGTATCCACATTTCACTTTTATTTGTTTATTTCATTTTTGTCTTTTCTATTTTTTTTTGGTATGTTTAATAGGACAAGAGATCAGGTCGATGAAATCTAGCTAATCTACTTGCAAAATAAAAAGAGAGAGATAGAGAGAGAGAAGAACAATCATCTATTTATGAATAGTGTTTGTTACAACTACGAAAGCGGAAAAACTACACTACGAAAGTGAAAAAGAAAGAAAGAGGTGAGAGAATCCCCCTCGATGGTCACTTGGAGGACAGCTCGCTCTGACATCGCCTGGAGGAAGGTGGTGAGCAGTAGGATGAACGGGAACAGAGTCAGAGGACAAAAGATGGGGCAGGACGATGTCGTGGCGAAGATCTTCTTCCTGAAGGGTGGTGAGAGGACGGCCACGGGATGCTCCACGAATGGGGATGAGGGGAGGGAAAACTATTTGATTTTCTAATCTAGAGGAGCATCTCAGGCTTGGGACAAGCTCTCTCTAGACCCTTGGAGGTGGTGAGAGGAAGAAAGGAAGAGATGAAGAGGAAGGGGAGGTGTAGGGGTCCTTTTATAGTAAAGGGAAGAGGGCAATTCGTGTAGAGGCATTTAATGACATCAAAGGCATCACTGTAGATCTGCGCTAGCTAATCCCCTAAACGTCGCTAAAGCATGCTGGCGCTCGCATAGCGCGGGCCATTAGTGATATCTACAAGCATCACTAAAGGCCCACCAGGCTGTCGCTGAAGGTCAGTACCAACCAAGCACTCACCCAGGCTGAGATGGAGTTAAATGGAGCGTGGGGATGTGCGTCGACACCCATGTGAGCACATCAGGCCATCTGCTGCGCCACGTGGAAGCACACGTATAGTCGATCACCGATCATGCAGTTGAATTTGCACGTGCCTTGCCGCAGAGCTAGATTGGGGGCACAATGCGATTCAAACCCGCACCCCTTTGATCTGCGAAGGGTGCTTAGCTACTGTGCTAAGCCCTCCTTTGTGTCGCGAAGAGCTGAGTGGTGCGAAGGCCTCTTAGCCATTAGATCAAGATCCAACGGTTGGGAGTGGAGGTTGCAGATGAAGAGTGGGCGCCTTCGGTTACTGCTGGCTGGTGTTGGGCGGCCTAGATCGCACCACGTGGCTCCATCTGGGTCGCCCATCTTCTTCTTTTTGTATAGGGTGCTACGAAGCTCTAATCGAGATGATTCCCACATTGCCGGACTGCGATCTTTGCTCTAGATCTATCCATACAGTTGGATTTTTAATCTAAAGCTAGTAAGGATTTCACATTGCCCTCCTATCCGTTGATTTTCCTCGAACTTCATACGATGCTATGGGACTCCGATCTAGACAATTTCTAAGGCATTAGACTCCGATCGTCGTCCTGATTAGATCCATACGGTCAATCATTCATCCGAGGCCCTAAAATAAATCCTCTTCCCTTCTGATCATAAAAAGGACCTAATTAACCTAAAATATATACAATTACTCTAAATGCATAATGATGCATGCTATGCAATATTTATAACATGCAATGCAACTCTAAGCCGATTAACATACATGATTAGGCATTTTAACCTAAATAGATGTGTCTATATCACTTTTGCTCTCATTTGTGCTCTCTTAAGCTCCATTTGTGCTATTGCTTTCTTATTAAATTCTTGAGAGCAAATATTTATTCTTCTTCCTACTGATTCACATGTTTGAAAGGGAGTATTCTGATCTTTCTATTCCATATTTCGTTCAAGGCTAATAGGAATATCTTTTATTGTATTTAATAGTTTATTTGGGTACCCAGTTTGTGGGTTTCCCATCTCCCATTACTAGAGGGGCAAAACCCTTCTTGGGGTTTGTCCAGGAAGAGGGGAATTGTAAATTACTTATTATTAGTAATTCCTACTTGGGTAGGGGAAAAATCCTAAATTGGGAGATCTAGGTAGAGGTTTTGCCTACAAGGGTTTCCTCTCTAAATACCTGCATTATTTATTGCAATTGCGATTTTTTTATTGCATAATTCAACCCCCTTCTTATGCCACTAACAAAGGTATCCAAGCACAATGCCCTCAGGAACCATAAAGTGGCTCTTTTCCCAAGAGAGAACTAGGTTCACTTTGATGCATCTTCGGAGGATCTGGACCAAGTATAAGAGGAAATCATCGAAAGATTCACCGAAAATCGAGAAGTCGTCCGTGAAGACTTCAAGGTATTTACCTACCATATCAAAGAATCTGGCTAGCATGCACCACTGAAAGGTGGAAAGTGCGTTGCAAAGCCTGAATGGCTTCTGATAAAACATGTACGTACCGTAGAGGCAGGTAAAGGTGGTCTTTTCCTGATCTTCGACACAAAGCCATTGGTTGTATCCGGAGTACCTATCTAAGAAACAGAAAAATTGATTTCCCACCAGTTTCTCAAGAATTTGATCAATAAAAGGGAATGGGAAATGGACTTTCTTCATGGAGGCATTCAAATTCCAATAGTCTATATAGACTCTCCACGAATTTGCAATTCAAGTCGAGATGGTTTCTCTATATTCAGTCATAATCATGGTGAGCCCTGCCTTTTTAGGCAAAACTTGGATGGGACTCACCCAACAGCTATCAGAGATCGGGTAGATTATTCTTGCATCAAGCAACTTGATGATCTCCTTTTTCATGACAACTTGTAGATTCAGGTTTAGTCGTCTCTATATTTCTCGAGATGGTCGTGAGCTTTCTTCGATATAGATACGATGGGTGTATTACGAGGGGCTTATTCCTATCAGGTCATCTAGAGTCCATCCAATGGCTCTTTGATGCTGCTAGAGGACATAAATCAGTTTTGTTTCCTAATCAAGAGTGAGTCAAGAATTGATAATCACAAGAAATGTTTGATTCAAACCAAAAATATGTATTTCAGATGATCTGGGAGGGGCTTCAATTCAAGTACCACGTTATCAGCAGTGGATGGAGGTTCGGGATTAGCCTGAGAAGATAAGGTGGAAGCTAAAGATAGATCTGAATCAACTCTGAGCTTCTCAATCTGTGGGTCAAGATGTTCTTGTGGTTGAGGCTTTGGGAGAATCAGGTTTTCCTCTGTAATCAGGTCCTCAACCAAAGAACTGATGTCGCAAACTTCTTCGATTGCCCCATAGTTTATTCCTTTCTGAGCCTTAAAGATATCAATCCTCAATGTTTTATTCTTGAATTTCAACTCGATTTGTCCCTCTTCGCAATTGATATTCACTCTAACTATGGCTAGGAACGGTCTCCCTAAGAAGATCAGTGTGTCTCTCAAATTTTTGAGAGTATCCATGTCTAATACAATGAAGTCCACTGGAAAGTAAAAATCTCATATCCTAACTAGAACATCCTTGTAAACTCCTCTTGGTGACTTAATTGATCTATCAGCCAGCTGTAGAGTCACTTTAGTCGCTTTGAGCTTGGTTTACTCAAAATGGTCTAGTAGGGATGTAGGGATTAGATTTATGGGGGCTCCTAAATCCAATAAACCTAGATCAAACTCTAGGTCGCCTATCTTACAAGAGATCAGAGGGGTGCCAGGATCTTTCACTTTTTGCGGGAGTTTGCTTAGGATGATAGAGCTGGCTTGCTCAGATAACACAATCAAACTCCCATCTTTGTTTTGCGGCTTACACTTTGGTGTATGTAACGACCCGGTTCCCGAGTCCCTACGAGACACGAGAACCGGACCGACTCGACTAATCCCAAGACCCAGTCGTCCAACGAGGAAGTAACCAAAAGACAGTAAAATAAACCACATTCAGCATGAATATAACTAACAGTAAAAAGTACAGCAGTAAGGAAAGAAACTACTACAGTAGGCACCACCACAACAGTAAAACAACATTTATCATATAACAAAAACTGCAGGTAAAGAAGGTACAGCGGAAACAAAACTACTCACTAGAACAGAAACAAAAGAAGGTACAAAGCTGTGGCAACTCTACTGGACCCTACTCGGCCCAGCGTCCTCTGCAGCCGCCGACCCTGGCTGCTCAACACCTGGTCCTGAAAAAGGTAACGAGTGTAACACGTCAGCAAAACGCTGAGTAGAGTGGCAAACTAACTAAAGGCAACAGTAGAGTGTACAGTAGCTGTTATGTTCTATTACTTCCTTTATTTACATCTTTCAATTTTTTCTCACTATTTCATTTACTTCTCAGATCCTTTACTTGATCTCGAATGTCCTCGTGGGACGATCTTGATTGCAGTCTTTTCCAACAGTAGAAGTAGCACGTGGTGCTCTCCTGGCCGGGAGAGTCCCCCGTGGTGATCCTACCCTCAGTCAACCACCCCAAGGTCACTGACAGACGTAACGGTGACTACGGCACGCGCGATAAATGCACAGGTAGCTAGCCCGTACTGGCACGCGGTCAGTCGTTTCCGTTAACGGGTGCGCCCAAAGCACAGCACGGAACCAGGGCAGAGCCCTCTCAGTAACAGGGGTCCAACCCCTCCACAGTAACCAAACCGGGGCCTTGCCCCTCCACAGTCCGCGCACCCTCGTCTGACTACCCTGGTTTGCCCTAGTGGGCCTAACAAGTCGGTGAAGGAGGCTAGCAGAACCCCGGGGCCCGTGGGGTAGCTAGTACTCTCCTAACACTACTAGCTCTCCTCGGTACTACGTACACGAGGGCCAACAAGTCGGTACAGAGCGGCCAAGCCTAACCCCGGGTCCCTGGGGCGGCTGGCCCCACTCTGCACTAAAACAGGTACAGGTACTTCCCTTGGTACTGCGTACCCAAGAGACAGTACAAACTACATCTCAGTTCCATTCCTTTTCTTTCCAGGAGTTCCACTCCTAATTCCCCGTAGGGTTCCAGCTCTTTATCTCAGAACATCATATGTTTCACTTTCCAGATTCACGTTCTCACATTCCATGATCTCAACATGTTTCCTTGTTCATAACAGGCAGCTGTTAACTAATTTCACAGGCAGCTTATATATTCCTTTCCATTTTTCCAAGACTGCAGTAATATACATTCCACTAGTTTTTCCATCCTAGGATTCATGCCATATCCTAGGATCTATCATACAATCTAGTTTTCCGGCCCTAGGATTCATGCAACACCTAGGAGCTATCATTCCATACATTTCTCATTCCTAGGGTTCATGCAATGCCCTAGGTTCTAGTTATGGTTCCATACTTTAACAGATTTTATTAATGCTTAAAACCACTCTACCAGGTACAACGGAAGTAATGGGGGCGTGGTCGGGAATCCCGCGTGCCTCCGCGACTCTCAAGACGGCAACCGAACGAGGTCCTATCACAAGGATCAAACACAAGGAGTGTCTCAAAACAGTGTATAGCTACTGTAGGCGGGTAGAGGAATAAATTCTGAATCGAACGCAACTCGAATCGCGGAAAACGGAGCCCAAACGGGCCCTAAACGGGTCGAGAAAGACAATACTGTGCAAAATCAGACGTCTGGAACTCCTTCCAGACATCTTAAACGGTGGATCAGAGAATTACCTGTTCGGCTTGGTTCCCCGGACGTCCAGAAGTCTGTGGCGACGTCTCTCCTAGATCCCAGACGTCCGATGGTCTCTCCGGACGTCTGGAGGTCACTCCCGCCGTCTGGTACAACTTCCAGACGTCGGATTCGCAAAGGATGACGAATCCGAACACCTGCGCACAGCCAACCCTCCTCCTTCAGTACGGTCAGTCGACAAAAGAAGAAGGAGAAAGCGGAACTCACCTTTCAGACGTCTGTATGATCACACAGACGTCGACCTTGCCGTCTGGATATCAGTCCAGACGTCTGATTCTGGAGATTTTTCCAGAATCAGAACCTCGCTCGGCCTCCGCTCGCGACGCCGCCCGCGTCGCACCTCGCGCGTCCGCTGCTCCGCCCGCAGCAGGTCCCTCTTCGCGACGCTCTGCGCCCCCTGCGCCCTCCGCCGGCCGGCCAAGCCGCTCCCGGCGAGCTCGCCCTCACGGCAGAGCCCTGCCCTCGCACGCCGCAGCTCCTCCGCGCCTTCTGCTGCGCCGCTGCCGCTGCGCCCTCGCGTCCGCTCGCTCCGCCCGCAGCAGGAGAGGAGGAAGATGGTGGAGACGGGAAGGGAGGCGCGCCCCCTCCCCCTTTTAACGCCGCGCGGAGAGGAGGAGAGAGACGGCCGCAGTCGCCTGCAGCCGCAGAGAAGATGCGGATCGCAGGTCTGCGCGCACAGGCGCGCAGACGAATATCCCGTGCGAGTATAACTGTTCGTCAGACGTCTGTAAACTATCCCGGACGTCTGGTAAGACGTCTGGATGTGATCCCAGACGTCTTGACAGACGTCTGGGCCACCTCCCAGACGTCTTAAAAGACGTCTGGGGCACGAGCTCGTTACAATATAACAAACTCAAAGGAAGTTTCGTCCCCGAAACTTGCGCCAACTAGGGTGCGGAAAAAGGATGTCCAAATAACCATAACAAACTCAAAGAGGACCGAAGCCGGTCCGAAAAGACGTACCCGCGAAAAGCTCTGGGTACCGCTCCCGCATTGCCGCCTCAGGCTCCCAGGTAGCCTCCTCGTACCGCTGGCTCCTCCACAAAACCTTTACCAGGGGTACTTGCTTTCGTCTCAACCTGCGGACGGCTCGGTCTAGGATCTGCACTGGCCGCTCGGGGTAGGTCAGGTCGTCGCTCACCTCGACGCTCTCGTGACTCAGTACGTGGCTGAGATCGGCTACGTACTTCCTGAGGTTGGACACGTGGAACACGTCGTGCACACCAGAAAGCTGCGGGGGAAGGGCAAGTCTGTAAGCAACGGGTCCAACCCGCTCCAGGACCTCGAAGGGCCCCACGAACCTCGGCGCGAGCTTCCCTCTCACCCCAAACCGCTGTAAGCCCTTCATGGGCGAAACACGAAGAAAGACGTGGTCCCCAACCTCGAACTGCACCTCTCTGCGTCTGCGATCTGCGTAGCTCTTCTGTCTGCTCCTGACAGTGCGGAGTCGTCTGTGGATCTGTTCAACTACCTCCTGACTCTGCCGGATCAACCTGGGGCCAACCTCCCACTTGGTCCCCACCTCAACCCAACTCAAGGGTGCCGTGCATTTCCGTCCGTACAGAGCCTCGTAGGGAGCCATGCCGATGCTCGAGTGATAACTGTTGTTGTATGCAAACTCTGCCAGGGGCAGGTGTTCCTCCCAAGAGCCCCTCCAGTCTAGTACACAGGCACGCAAAAGATCCTCAAGTGTCTGTATCGTGCGTTCCGACTGTCCGTCCGTCTGGGGGTGGTAAGCCGTGCTAAACCTCAACCTCGTCCCCAAAGCCTGCTGAAACTCAGCCCAAAACTGGGACGTAAAGCGGGTATCCCGGTCGGATACGATCTCCCGCGGAACTCCGTGTAGTCGCACCACATCACGGATATACCTCTCTGCCAACTGTGCTGGTCCCAAAGTGACTCGGATCGGCAAGAATCGTGCCGTCTTCGTCAACCTATCCACTATTACCCAGACCGCGTCGTGTCCTCGCTGGGTAACAGGTAAACCCACCACCAAGTCCATGGTGATGCTCTCCCACTTCCACTCTGGCACTGGAAGCGGCTGAAGCGGCCCTGCAGGCCTCTGATGCTCGGCTTTCACCTGCTGGCACACTAAGCACTGCTGCACGAACTCACCCACATCCCGCTTCATCCCTCTCCACCAGAACTCGCGTCTCAAGTCATGGTACATTTTCGTGTTTCCGGGATGTATGGTGAATCTGGAACCGTGTGCCTCAGTCAGGAGCTCTCTCAACAGCTCCTCGTCTCTGGGGACGCACAACCGTCCCCTCAAGCGTAACACCTGGTCTGTGAAAGAGAAGTCCCCTGGGTCCCCTGACAGTACTCTGTCGCGCAAAGACTGCAAGTACGGATCGGCCATCTGTCCCGTGATGATGCGGTCTATCAACTCTGGTCTGGTCTGCCGTGTCACCGTCACTGCCCCACAGTATCCTCGTAACTCTAGAGGTCGCCAACTGCCCACCTCCTCCAAAAGGCTCCAACTCTGTAACTGTAGACTGGCCAAGCGTGCGGGCGCCTTACGGCTCAAGGCGTAAGCCACCACATTGGCCTTTCCCGGGTGGTAGGAGATGCTGCAGTCGTAGTCCTTCAGGAGCTCCAACCAACGTCTCTGTCTCATGTTGAGCTCCTTCTGGTCAAAAAGATATCTGAGGCTCTTGTGATCTGTAAAAATCTCGAAGGTCTCACCGTACAAGTAATGCCTCCATGTCTTCAGCGCGAAGACAACAGCTGCCAACTCTAGGTCGTGGGTAGGGTAGGTATGCTCATGGGGCTTCAGTTGCCGCGAAGCGTAAGCGACCACGTGACCCCTCTGCATGAGCACACCTCCTAACCCCTGCAAGGAAGCGTCCGTGTACACGACGAACCCGCCACTACTGTCAGGAATGGTGAGCACGGGAGCCGAGGTCAACCTCTCCTTCAGCTCCAGAAAACACGCCTCACAGGCGTCTGTCCAAGTGTAAGGCACATCCTTCCGAGTCAACTGTGTCATAGGACGTGCAATCTGCGAAAACCCTCTGATGAACCGTCTGTAGTAACCTGCCAGTCCCAGGAAACTGCGAATCTCAGTGACTGAGCGCGGTCTCTCCCACCTGAGCACTGCCTCGACCTTGGCGGGATCCACCGCCAGGCCGTCTCCAGAGATCACATGACCCAAAAAGGTCACCTCCCTCAACCAGAACTCGCACTTGCTGTATTTGGCGTACAGCCTGCGTCGTCTCAGAGTGTCCAGAACCATCCGCAAGTGTTGTCCGTGCTGCGTCCGATCTCTAGAATAGATGAGTACATCATCTATGAAAACCACCACAAACTGGTCCAAGTACGGTCTGAACACCCGGTTCATCAGGTCCATGAAAGCAGCGGGGGCATTGGTCAGCCCAAACGGCATGACCAAAAACTCGTAGTGTCCGTACCGGGTGCGGAAAGCTGTCTTGGAGACGTCGGTCTCCCTGATCCTCAACTGGTGGTATCCAGACCTCAAGTCGATCTTGGAAAACACCGTGGCACCCCGCAACTGGTCAAACAAATCGTCAATCCTCGGCAGCGGATATCTGTTCTTGATGGTGACCCTATTCAGCTGTCTGTAGTCCACACAAAGGCGTAGGGTCCCATCCTTCTTCTTCACAAACAGTACCGGGGCTCCCCAGGGAGACGCACTGGGCCTCACGAAACCCTTCTCCAAAAGGTCCTGCAACTGAGACTTGAGCTCTCGCAGCTCAAGCGGTGCCATCCTGTATGGCGCGGTGGAGATGGGGTTGGTCCCTGGTGCTAGTGAGATCTCAAACTCGATCTCACGCTCGGGCGGTAGTCCTGGTAACTCGTCTGGAAACACGTCGGGGTACTCTCTGACCACCGGGATGCTCTGGAAGTCTGCCACGGGGCTGTGCTCTGCCACCACACAAGCTAAGAAGCCCTCACACCCCTGGCTCAAAAGTCCCGCCGCCCGAAGTGCCGAAATGCACCTGAAACCTCCGTCCACTGGCTGTCCGTGAAACTCGAAGGAAGGCAACTCCGGAATGGAGAAGACAATCTTCCTCTCAAAGCAGTCTACCAATGCGTGGTAAGCGGACAGCCAATCCATCCCCAGGATCACCCCAAAGTCCTCCATCTGTATCATAATCAGGTCAGCTGGCAGGCTGTGTCCCCCGATGCTGACCCCGCAACCCGTGTACACCTCCTCAGCTACAAACAGCTGACCACTCGGGCCTCTGATTACGAACGGGTTCTCTAGCAATGTATAATCCTGGTCCAAACTAACTGCGAAACTGTCTGCGACAAACGAGTGCGTAGCGCCGGAATCGAAAAGCGTGTAAACGAGTCTGCCAGAAACTGAAACCATACCTGCTACCACCGGTCCCGAAGCTCTGGCGTCCCTGTGTGTTAGGGCGTTGATACGCCCCTCAGCTCTAGGTGCGGACGAAGCAGCCACACTCTGCGTCGGACGGGTAGGTACTGGCCGGTACCCTCCTCGCGACTGCGGTCCTCCTCCTCGCGCCTGGAAACCGCGGCCTCCTGCGCGCCCTCCAGTGCTCTGCGCGGGAAGTATCTGCTGACCTCCTGCCCTAGATGGGCAGTCCCTCCTGACGTGGCCCGGCTGGCCACATTGGTAGCAGAGGGGAACCCGACTCCCGCCCTCAGTGAGTCCCTGCTGTCGGCTAGGCGGGGGTCCGGTGCTGGCGACTGGCCCCTGTCGAGGGCCCCCAAAGGCCACTGATGGCCCCGCACAACGTGACGGCTCTCCTGCGGACGCCACGTGCCTCCGTTGAATTCTCCTAACACGCCTGGTGTGGCGGCGGAAATCTCGTTCCACCACTAACTCCCCTGTCGTACGCTCGGAAGGGGGAGGGGGTGGCGACGTGGGTGGAAGCTGAAATTCTTCTCGAACCACCTCTCGAATCAGTTGGACGAGGTCCCGAGACGGTATACTCAGGAGAAGAGGAGGGGTAGTATGTATTCCAAGCCCGACATATCTGTCCCCCGGGCCCTGACCTCGGCCGCGCCTGCGGCTCACCCTCCTAGCTCCACGACGCGGCATCTCCTACAATGGAGACGCGAAACAAAACGGAAACGTCAAAACAGACGGTACCTAACAACACTTCTAAGAGCTCATGTCAAGAGATATGTTGTGGTGGCTACTCTAGCTATAAACATGTGAATTGGTTATTTTCCAGTCAGTTGATTCACTTCTCGGGACGACCTTGCTCTGATACCATCTTGTAACGACCCGGTTCCCGAGTCCCTACGAGACACGAGAACCGGACCGACTCGACTAATCCCAAGACCCAGTCGTCCAACGAGGAAGTAACCAAAAGACAGTAAAATAAACCACATTCAGCATGAATATAACTAACAATAAAAAGTACAGCAGTAAGGAAAGAAACTACTACAGTAGGCACCACCACAACAGTAAAACAACATTTATCATATAACAAAAACTGCAGGTAAAGAAGGTACAGCGGAAACAAAACTACTCACTAGAACAGAAACAAAAGAAGGTACAAAGCTGTGGCAACTCTACTGGACCCTACTCGGCCCAGCGTCCTCTGCAGCCGCCGACCCTGGCTGCTCAACACCTGGTCCTGAAAAAGGTAACGAGTGTAACACGTCAGCAAAACGCTGAGTAGAGTGGCAAACTAACTAAAGGCAACAGTAGAGTGTACAGTAGCTGTTATGTTCTATTACTTCCTTTATTTACATCTTTCAATTTTTTTCTCACTATTTCATTTACTTCTCAGATCCTTTACTTGATCTCGAATGTCCTCGTGGGACGATCTTGATTGCAGTCTTTTCCAACAGTAGAAGTAGCACGTGGTGCTCTCCTGGCCGGGAGAGTCCCCCGTGGTGATCCTACCCTCAGTCAACCACCCCAAGGTCACTGACAGACGTAACGGTGACTACGGCATGCGCGATAAACGCACAGGTAGCTAGCCCGTACTGGCACGCGGTCAGTCGTTTCCGTTAACGGGTGCGCCCAAAGCACAGCACGGAACCAGGGCAGAGCCCTCTCAGTAACAGGGGTCCAACCCCTCCACAGTAACCAAACCGGGGCCTTGCCCCTCCACAGTCCGCGCACCCTCGTCTGACTACCCTGGTTTGCCCTAGTGGGCCTAACAAGTCGGTGAAGGAGGCTAGCAGAACCCCGGGGCCCGTGGGGTAGCTAGTACTCTCCTAACACTACTAGCTCTCCTCGGTACTACGTACACGAGGGCCAACAAGTCGGTACAGAGCGGCCAAGCCTAACCCCGGGTCCCTGGGGCGGCTGGCCCCACTCTGCACTAAAACAGGTACAGGTACTTCCCTTGGTACTGCGTACCCAAGAGACAGTACAAACTACATCTCAGTTCCATTCCTTTTCTTTCCAGGAGTTCCACTCCTAATTCCCCGTAGGGTTCCAGCTCTTTATCTCAGAACATCATATGTTTCACTTTCCAGATTCACGTTCTCACATTCCATGATCTCAACATGTTTCCTTGTTCATAACAGGCAGCTGTTAACTAATTTCACAGGCAGCTTATATATTCCTTTCCATTTTTCCAAGACTGCAGTAATATACATTCCACTAGTTTTTCCATCCTAGGATTCATGCCATATCCTAGGATCTATCATACAATCTAGTTTTCCGGCCCTAGGATTCATGCAACACCTAGGAGCTATCATTCCATACATTTCTCATTCCTAGGGTTCATGCAATGCCCTAGGTTCTAGTTATGGTTCCATACTTTAACAGATTTTATTAATGCTTAAAACCACTCTACCAGGTACAACGGAAGTAATGGGGGCGTGGTCGGGAATCCCGCGTGCCTCCGCGACTCTCAAGACGGCAACCGAACGAGGTCCTATCACAAGGATCAAACACAAGGAGTGTCTCAAAACAGTGTATAGCTACTGTAGGCGGGTAGAGGAATAAATTCTGAATCGAACGCAACTCGAATCGCGGAAAACGGAGCCCAAACGGGCCCTAAACGGGTCGAGAAAGACAATACTGTGCAAAATCAGACGTCTGGAACTCCTTCCAGACGTCTTAAACGGTGGATCAGAGAATTACCTGTTCGGCTTGGTTCCCCGGACGTCCAGAAGTCTGTGGCGACGTCTCTCCTAGATCCCAGACGTCCGATGGTCTCTCCGGACGTCTGGAGGTCACTCCCGCCGTCTGGTACAACTTCCAGACGTCGGATTCGCAAAGGATGACGAATCCGAACACCTGCGCACAGCCAACCCTCCTCCTTCAGTACGGTCAGTCGACAAAAGAAGAAGGAGAAAGCGGAACTCACCTTTCAGACGTCTGTATGATCACACAGACGTCGACCTTGCCGTCTGGATATCAGTCCAGACGTCTGATTCTGGAGATTTTTCCAGAATCAGAACCTCGCTCGGCCTCCGCTCGCGACGCCGCCCGCGTCGCACCTCGCGCGTCCGCTGCTCCGCCCGCAGCAGGTCCCTCTTCGCGACGCTCTGCGCCCCCTGCGCCCTCCGCCGGCCGGCCAAGCCGCTCCCGGCGAGCTCGCCCTCACGGCAGAGCCCTGCCCTCGCACGCCGCAGCTCCTCCGCGCCTTCTGCTGCGCCGCTGCCGCTGCGCCCTCGCGTCCGCTCGCTCCGCCCGCAGCAGGAGAGGAGGAAGATGGTGGATACGGGAAGGGAGGCGCGCCCCCTCCCCCTTTTAACGCCGCGCGGAGAGGAGGAGAGAGACGGCCGCAGTCGCCTGCAGCCGCAGAGAAGATGCGGATCGCAGGTCTGCGCGCACAGGCGCGCAGACGAATATCCCGTGCGAGTATAACTGTTCGTCAGACGTCTGTAAACTATCCCGGACGTCTGGTAAGACGTCTGGATGTGATCCCAGACGTCTTGACAGACGTCTGGGCCTCCTCCCAGACGTCTTAAAAGACGTCTGGGGCACGAGCTCGTTACAGTGTATATAAGTCCTTCAAAAATCACACTTAAGCCGGTACGTGGTGAATCACATCCATCAAGGGGATGTTTATTTGGACTTGTTCAAAGAGCTTGACCAAGTCTTCCTCAAGTGCCACGGGTTTAGCTTTCCTTTTTCCTTTGGTCAAGGACTCTGGAAATGGAACCTTTGTTGGTTTCTCTAGGATTGGCTCAATCCGTGGATCTAGGATAGGTGTATCCTGGATGACCATCCTAGGGGTAGGCTCTAAACTACCAGGGCTGGAGTGGCTAGGATAAGGTGGATCCTGAGTTGTTTTTCCACTATGTGTAGTAACAACATTTAGGCCAACCTAGTTTGGGTGGTTGCTACTAATATCCCGCATACGATGTGGAAGCCTCCATCCCGTCGGGTGATGGAGCAGAAGGGGCCTAATAGACATAGTGAGCTTGGCCTTGATTCAGGTTCATAACACGCCTTTGGTTGAACACGTTATTCGAATTTGATAAAGGTTGGGAAGGGAGTGCACTAGGTTGGCGAGTCCCAGCCATCTGTGCAAGTTTATTTCAAACCTCTGTGATCTCTTCTTTGTGTCGTTTCTGCATAATCACATTAGTCTTCTGGATGTTAGCTAGGGATTTCAAAATCAAGCTCATTTTATCTTCCTTGCTAGGTCCGAATTGGTAATTCGAGTTGGGCCTAGGCTGAGCAGGCTGATATGGTCGTGGAGCTTATGGTCAGGGTTGAAATTAAGGTCTCGAGTTCTGATTATTTCCTGACCACACAAAGTTCGAATGATTGCGCCATCTAGGGTTATATGAGTTGGAGAATGGATCATTCTAGAAGGAGTGGAGATCCTCATAGGTCTGAGAAACTCCAGTGTAATCAGAGTACGAGGGTTCAAAGTTCCCCTAACTAGAGTATGGTGGTATGGAGTTTCCTTCAAAACCAGGATCAGATGGGTTTGAATACGCGTCCATCCCTTGATATGCGTGGTGGTGAATGTTATGCATGACCTCCCTACTTGAGGGTTGTTGTGCATATGTGTTTTGCTGTGCAAAGGTGGCTCTCTGTAGATGTTGAGTCAATTCGTCCACCTTCTTCTCGATGATGGAGACCTTATCCAGGCAACTGGCCACCAACTCCAGGTCGACGAATGTGGATAGGTCTTGAGTCTCGTGTGCCCCTTGCATGTTTGTCAATGTGTGGGTGGTCATCCGATCGAACACACCCATAGACTCAATGTTTATGGAGTTGTCGCACATGTTCTTGAGAATCTCCCAAACGGTGTCCTCATATTGACCCATGATGCTGCACCACAGGTTGCATTGACAAATAACCTGATATCCTCATGGAGACCCTGGTAAAAAGACTTGTTCCCATTTAGGAACTCCATGATGAGGTCACTTCCACATGCGATCCAAAAAGTGATCCCATGCCTCATGAAGTGGTTCTCCCGCATTACACGTGAAATGAGTGATCGGGTGCTGATTGCGAAAATGCGTGATTTGTAAAAGTCGAGAATTAGGTTATTGCAAGACACAATTTTGATCGCTTTTGAATTTATAAAGGACCGAGTACTCGATGAGTATTCAGGTCATCCTAAGAGAGGTACGAATGCTATTCAAAATCACTTGCTTGAAATTTGGAAGTCAACTTTCTTTTTTTGCATTTTAAAATATATAATTTTTTTTAGGGTTTTGAAATGAGGGAAAAATAATTGCGGAAAAAATGGAAATTTGAAACTATAAGAGATCAAAGCAGCAAGCACCTTAATTCTCCAACTAACTCCAAGCAAGGGACGCTTGGAATAATGGAAAACAAGTCACAACGATCACAAGCTAATTAACAGAAGATAGAGGAATGCTTTTTGAATTAGTTTTACAATGGGTTAGAGAACTCACAAGTGAAAGGGGTCTCACTTGTAATCTCCAACAAAACACTACAGTACCATACAAAAGAAATATAAAAAAAGTGTTGAGGAAATCTTAGGAATAAGATGATGTTGCCGCAGACTCCCGCTCCAACGTAGGTTGCCCCTGAATTGAAGGAAGCTTGCTTCTAGCATCTGGCTCTTAGCGCCTGGCTTTTGGCAAACCCTAGGTGGGGTTTTCCAGACTCCTCCTAAAGTGGAAGATTTCCACTCCAAAAATTCTCCTTAGGGTGGTGTGGACTACCCTCCTTGCTCCTCCTCTGGACGTCCACCTTGCTCGGCCTTCCTCCTTGGTTAGGTGATGACACAAGGAAGAAGAAGTTGAATCCACCAAGAAGACAGAGTGTGATCGCACAGGTTTTGCGAGTTTGAAATTAGGGTTACAAGTAACCCGTCGTCGTAGTTGCAAAACTCGTGATTAGATAAAATTTATACCGAAACTCCAAGGGAGTCCTGGGTCGAACACAGAGAGGCAACGTTTTACTTTAATTAAAATCCATGCTTCATTTTGTTTATTTTTGGTATTTTAGGGTTTTATTATTTTTTTGTATTTTTGAAAGAAGAAGACAAGCAAATGAATCATAAGATAGAGATGGAATAAATATGATATACATATCACTCCAATGTCAATTACAATAAACTATGAAAGAATAAAAAGAGAGGGGGGTGAGAAGAAATCTTTCAAATCGGCTGTTTGGCAAGACGACGGCACCTAAGGGAAGCTCAGACGAAGGAGGTGAGGAGCGAGACGACGGAGGCGAGATGCAAGAGGATGTCAGGTAGAGGAAAGCTTCGGTGTAGCTTCGGAATGGAGGTGAGAAGGCAGAGATGATCTGCTACCGGAATGGAGGTAGGAGGGCAGCTCCAAGGCGACCAATGAATGGAGATGGGAAGTTGGAGGAGTATTTGGTGGGGTAGAGGTTCGCTATACTAATAGGCACCTTGGGAGCTTGAGAGCAAGCTCTAATAGAGCATTGGTAGGCTTGCTAGAGCTTGGGAGTAGGTAGGAGTAGAGTAGGTAGAGATGGCTTGGAAGGGAGGGGGTGTAGGTCCTTTTATAGTGGAGAAGAGGCAAAAATAGGTATGGGACCATTAGTGACCTTTAGGCCGTCGTTAGAAGAGTTGTTGTAGGCAGCTCATGCCCGCTCACGCCTGCTCACGCCCATAGCTGGCTTTGCTGGTGCACGAAGAATTAGCAACGGCTGTAAGCGTCATTGTAAGTCCAACTCATGCGTCGTTGTAGGTTCAGCTCATGCGTCGCTGGCACTACGCTATCCCTGTCTTTGCTGCACGCGTGCACTCTCACGCACTAGCACTGCGCTGTGCGCATGCATGTCTCCACGGTGCTGCGCGCGTGCGGTGCCGCGTGGGTGCGCATGGGCGACCTGGGCTACTCCACATGGCGTAATCTAGGCCGTCCATATTCTTTTCATTGTAGGGGTTATTACAGAGGTCAGATTGAGTTGATTTTCATGCTATTAGGTTGCGATCATCGACCTGAATCCATCCGTGCGGTCAGATTTCTCATTTGAAGCTCCAAATCATGTCACCTAGTCCCTTGGCCGTTGATCTTCCTCGGACTACATATGGTACTACAGGACTCCAATTGAGGCGATTTCAGAGGTGTTGTACTCCGATCGTCGTCTTGATTAGATCCAAATGGTCGGATCGTTAATCTGAGGCTCTAAAATAAATACCCTTCTCTCCTGACCACAAAAAAGTTGCAATTAACCTAAATTATATATAATTACTCTAAATGCATAATGATGCATGCTATGCAATATTTATAACATGAAATGCAAATCTAACCCTAGGAACATGCATGAATAGGCATTTTAACCTCAATAAATGTGTTTATATCAAAGTGTCTCCTTGCTCTTCTTCCTACTCTCCTTCATTCCTTAGACGTTGATAATGGAGGATCTAGGTAGAAGAAAATAGTAACCAAGGATGCCCTTTTTGGTGGTGGTTACGAGTAATTATACAGGCTAAGGGTGTTCGTGATTGGATTAAGTGGTGTGGAAGGTGATGTAGGGTTAGGATGAAGATTTAGGGTGGTGGTTAATGGATGGAAGGCTTGGATAGGTTGGCGCTGATCGAACCCGGATAGGTTGTGTTAATATGGTGATTTTATCGTTGTAATGAGTATAGTGGTTAACCTAAATCGAGCCTAACCATCTCTTTACAAAATTTTTTACCTGGCCTACTTGATTTTATCTTGGTCACTTTTAGGCCCAGGGTCAAACTCAGGGAAGTGGGATTAGAGGTGAAGAAGTTTCTATGCCTTACCTACAACGAATCTCTTCCATTCGTTTATTATGTTTTTGGTATTTTTCTATTTAAGATTTTTTTCTGATAATTTTTGTTCTTGAGGTACACCCTCAAAATCAGGTTCTGGGCTTTGAGCCAAATTAGGGTTCCAAAACTAGTCATGCTATTCGCAAGACTGAGTACCTGCAAGTCAAGGATTATCTTTTCTCTTTTGTATATTTTTTTATCTTTTTAATGGCAAGAAAGAGAAATAGAAATAAAGTAAATATAGTAAATATATATATATATTATATATGTATATAGGGGCGGGGGTGGAGGTGGAGATGGCGTGTAGCACGGTGTCGAGTCGGTCGTCATCTAGGAAGACGCAACCAACAGGACGAAGTGCTGCGTGGAGTGTAGGATGGATGGGTGGAAGATGTGTGTGAAAACACTTTCTGTACGCATGTATCGGGGAATATCAGCAACTGGTGCAGATATTCCCGCGATACAACCTATGGTAGGTGATATGAAAATATATATATATGTATGTATATATGTAAATATATATCTATATGTATATATATATGGTTATAATTATATAGGTGTATATGTAGTTATGTATGTATATATATATATATATATGTATATATATATAGATATGTAAATATATGTATAGATAGATGTATGTATATGTGTATATATATATATATATATATATATTTATAATTAGATATATATGTATGTATATATAACTATATATATAGATATAGATATATATATATATATGTATATATATATTAATATATGTATATAGTTATATATATGTGTATATGTATATATATATATTAGTATAAGTATCTATGCATATAGATATATGTAGATAGATATACATATATATATATGTATATATATATGTATATTTGTGTGTATATATATATATATGTATGTATGTATAAATATATGTGTATATCTATGTATATATATATATGTATATATACGTATACTTAGTTATATAGGTACTAATATATGTATAGATATATGTATATATATATATGTATATATATCAATATATATATGTATATGTATATATATATAAGTATATAATAGTGTATAAGTGAGTGGGTGTGTGTATGTGTGTATGTGTCAGAGGGAGTGAGAGACTGCTGTGAGAGAGAGAGAGAGAGCGTTTGCTGAGGAAGAGGCGGCAAGTTAAGCCGCCTGATGCTTCAGTCGTCGTCTGATGGTGCGCGTAGGAGCATGCACACGCACGCACAAGCGCACAAGCGCAGGCGCATAGGTGCGCGAAGAGGCACGCGCACGCAGGAGGGAGTGAGTGAGTGCGAGGGGAAGGACCGCAGTGCATCGTGCTGTGTGAAGAGGCGAGTGCAGACGCGAAGAAGCAGGCGCTGAAGCGGGCGGGCGCAGATGCAAGAGCGGGCGCGGGGAGAGAGGCAGGCGCAGGCATGCACAAATAGGCTGGTGACAATCGCGGCACGGAGAGAGAGCGTGCAGTGACCGGATAAGTGAGAAACTTACTGGTCACCGCACTGTAGCCACAGTGTTCCGCTGAAATGCGTGAACAGTGGCTACAGTGCGTGCTCGGTTCGCGAGACCGGGTGCTGCCGGTTCCGTGTGTGCCGGCACCACTGAGCGAGCTGGCGCGCGTGCGGAAGGACTGCACTAGCTACTGGCGAGCGCACAGAGGGGCGAGGGTGACCTTCTGGCACGTGCGGAAAGAGTTACGCTGGCTGCTGGCAAGCGCGGTGGCTTGCGTGCGGGCGAGAGGTGGCCAACGCCTTGCTAGAGCAACGGTTGTGCTTCAAAGCTTGACTCTGTGGCAATGGCGAAAGTGGCTTGGAATGGCGAAACAGAGGAGAGAACCACCACGCCCACCGACTCTTTGATGAGCTGGGCGGTGGTTGGACTCACAGTGGTGGTTGTGCACCACTATGAGCTTCTCCTACCCACAGAGTAGCTCCTCAGAAGGAGGAGAGGCTGCGTATGGAGGGGAGAGGAGAGGAGACATCCTGGAGGAAGGAAGCTGCTATGTGCTTTTGGTGTTGGACCAGGCTCCCTTCAAAGAAGATAGCCATGCCTTTTTAAATAAGAAAGAGGCATGCAGAGCCATGCCCTGGCTGTGCATGGCTCTGCATGGCTGGCAGGGAGTGCTTGCTGCAGGGAATG
The DNA here is from genome assembly GCA_037157565.1 of Thalassia testudinum. Taxonomy (NCBI): domain Eukaryota; kingdom Viridiplantae; phylum Streptophyta; class Magnoliopsida; order Alismatales; family Hydrocharitaceae; genus Thalassia; species Thalassia testudinum. Next base: position 65,942,278 of record JAZHRO010000007.1, on the reverse strand, counting down.
GCGCGAGGAGGAAGCTGCCATGCCTTGCAGCCGCGCAGAGAAATTCAAAGCAAAATAGAAAGAAAAAAATAAAGATGGAGATTTTGCGAGGCAACACTTGAGGAAAACGTTAATTTCAAGGCCATTTTATTCACTCTCCTCCCCTCTCAAATAAATGCATGCATGCGTGTATTTTCACAAATGCGACTATGGCTACCTAATATGCACTGGCAATGCTAGGAAATAGCACAAGATGGCACAATTATTGGTGTACTTTTGCTATGCAATCATACCCGCATGCCTATCTTTTGCTAGTCCCTAGCAAAATATTTTTTTGTATTGTATTTAGAAATGATCTTAAGCTGAAGATTTTCTTCTGAGGCAACATAGGTGTGTTTATTATTGGATATTGTGAGAACCAATTGCAGAGAAGACTACTAATACTTTAAGTCTTATGTGACATAGATCATCTCTCGACTAACCAGGACTCTTGATATTTAAACCTTAAGTACGATTTCCAGGACCCAGGAGGTTTTTGTCATACTCGAGAGCTCAAGTGATTATGGCTTGTGCTTAGTGAAGGATCAAGACTGACCAGATGAACATTAAGACTCAAGCCCAGGGTTTCACGAATTTTTAAGTGCAGGTTGGTCCCAGTTTTAGCTCATGTTTTCGGATTGACCCTTAAAAAGATGACAGAAAACTCAACTCCCATTTTATTACATTTGTGGCTCAAAGAAAATAGGGTATTTGTAACTTGCCCCGAAGAACTTTTGTAGAGGGAAGACTTTATAGATATTTGCGAGATATACTTACTTATTTGCTTCTCTTTTTTTTTTTTTTTGAAACACGTGTCAATATATCTCTTACAACATTATTTGGAGGAGCACACTTTTCTTTTGGTCGGAGAGTTCTTTTTTTGGTCGAAACAGTCTCTCCTAAACACAGGACTAAAGCCTGGGATAAAAAGTCTACCTGCGCGCGCAGGTAAGGACTCCACCTTCCCTAATGAACACTAGGGTTGGATCTTATGTTCACCTAGTCTTTCTTGATATGTGTAGTGTGAACCAAGATTACTTAGGCTCTCAAGTAGAAGCAAACCAACGAATCCTGTACTAGTGTCTCAGGTAGAAGAATACGTCCTTAGTTAGGAGAGATTCCGATCTATCTTGTCAATGATCAAGTGAATTAAGCCGAGCTTGAGCAAATCAAGCTTCTGTGGCCTGAAAATTCTTCAAAACAGTGGTTGAATATCCATAAACACTTATTGTATTTTTGTTTCATCCTTCAGATCATTACTAAACACCATTTTTTTTTCTTTTTTCTTTTTTTTTTTTTAGATATATAGATAGATGGAAACTGCATGATGCCATAAAATACCCAGATCCAATGGATGCCTATCCACCCCCCATGCCAAACGATGCTATGTCCTCATATGCATGCAGGGTAGGGTAGAGGAAGGACGAAAGATCGGGTAATGAGAGCTGAGGTGCAGGGTATATAGCAGGGTGGTAGGGTGGGTGGATGGTGGGTGGTGAAGTGAAAAGTGAAGTGAGCATGACAGTGGCATGAAAAGTGATGGTGGAAGGTGAGTGTTGTTGGGGTGCCTCCCAACGAGCGCTGAATTTTAACGTCCCCAGCTGGACTCAGAATGAGGCACAACATTAGTTACCCTCCAGCAGGGCAACAATTTCTCCAACGGGGGCAGGTTCATGAGTAAGATAGGGTTTCAAACGCTGCCCATTGATCGTAAATTTATCCCCAGATTTGGGATCTTCAATCTCAACGGCCCCGTTGGGAAATGGTCTCGAGACTAGGAAAGGACTAGTCCATTTGGACTTCAATTTCCTAGGAAAGAATTTGAGCCGGGCATTGTGGGGCCAAACTTGCTGAGATGGCTCAAATTCTTTCCACCGAATATGGCTGTCATGAAAAGCCTTAGTGCGTTGCTTGAAAGTTAAGGCAGAATCATAGGCTTCACGACGAAGCTCTTCCAGCTCCTGGAGTTGGAGTTTCCTTTCTCAACCATACAGGTCTGGGTCGAGGTTACATTGGCGAACCGCCCAATAAGCGTGATGCTCCAACTCCACGGGCAAATGACAAGGCTTCCCGTAAACAATTCTATAAGGAGACATACCAAGGGGAGCCTTAAAGGCGGTCCGATACGCCTAAAGTGCGTCATTTAGCTTGTCAGACCAATCCTTACGGTCAGGCCGAACCATTTTCTAGAGAATTTGCTTGATTTGCCGATTCGACACCTCTGCCTGGCCGTTTGTCTAAGGATGATACAGGGATGCGATACGATGGTGGACTCCGTATTTCCTCAGAAGTGCCCGAAAAGAAGCATGGGTAAAGTGGCTTCCTCCATCTAAGATAATGGCTCGAGCGATCCCAAAGTGCGCAAAGATGTGGTCTTTGACAAATCGAGTGGATATAACATGGTCAGCACAGTGCGTGGGAATAGCCTCAATCCATTTCGAAACATAATCAACAGCCACAAGGATGAATTCGAAGTCGTTGGAAGGAGGAAAGGGACCCATGAAATCAATTCCCCAAATGTCGAAGATTTCCGCAGCTAGGATGGGTTGTAAGGGCTCATGTCACGTCATGACATTGACCCTAACGACTGGCACCTAGTGCAATGTTTGGCATAATTGTGTGCATCTTGGTGAATGGAGGGCCAAAAGAAACCGCACTGCAACACCTTGGCTGCAATTTTCCTCCCAGAGAAATGGCCTCCGTAGGCCTGATCGTGGCAGAAGGATAACACACTGGGGAATTCACTGTCAGGAATACAGCGATGGATGATTTGATCAGCACCTATTCGAAAAAAAAGTGGATTATCACAGAAATAATACTTTGCTTCTGCCATGAGACGCTTGCGCTGGTTTTTAGGCTAGCCACGTGGAAGGGATCCAGAAGCAAGGTAATTGGCAATGTCGGCATACCAAGGTCCACTTGCCACATTAATTACCAATAGGTGCTCATTAGGAAAAATCTCATTAATCGACAGAGTAAGTCCAATATGGTCAGGGTCCAGTCTAGAAAGATGATCAGCCACAACATTCTGGGCTCCGGCCTTACTGCGAATCTCAATGTCAAATTCTTGGAGTAGAAGGATCCAATGAATTAGTCTAGGCTTGGCATCCTTCTTGTGCATGAGATGGCGAATGGCCGCGTGATCAGTGAAAACAATAACATGTGATCCTAGAAGGTAAAAGCAGAATTTCTCCAGCCCAAAGATGACCACCAGTAGTTCTTTTTCAGCGGTAGTATAATTACGCTGGGCCTCGTCCAACGTCTTACTGGCGTAGTACACCACGAAGGGGTGTCTATCGCGTCTTTGTCCCAGGATGGCTCCAACTGCAAGGTCGAAAGCATCACACATTAGTTCAAAGTCGAGGGACCAATCAAGTGGCTAGAGAACAGGGGCCTTGGTGACAGCATTACAGAGCTACATGAATGCTCGTATGCAATCAGGGCCCATATCGAAGGGTACGTCGGTCGATAGGAGATGAGTTAAAGGTCGAGAAATCTCGGAGAAATCTTTGATGAATCTCCTATAGAAACCGACTTGTCCCAGGAAGGAGCGAATTTGTTTGACAGAGCCAAGCACAGGTAAATCAGCAATTACATCAAGGTTAGCTCTGTCAACCTCGATACCCCTATCGGAGATGATATGTCCGAGAACAATTCCCTCGTATACCATAAAATAACTTTTTTCCCAGGAAAGCATGAGGTTTACATCAATACATCTCCTAAGGATACTGGTCAGGTTGGCAAGACAGTCATCAAAAGATGGTCCAAAGACCGAAAAGTCATCCATGAAGACCTCGAGAAAGTCACCCACCATGTCATGAAATATCGCCAGCATACATCTCTGGAAAGTTGCTGGTGCGTTACATAGTCCGAACGGCATCCTTCTAAATGCGAAGGTGTCGAAGGGGCAGGTAAAAGTGGTTCTCTCTTGGTCCCGGGGGTCAATTGCCACCTGGTTATATCCTAAGAATCCATCCAGGAAAAAAAAAAGTTTATTTCCCGCTAACTGCTCCAGGATTTGGTCAATGAAGGGTAGCGGAAAGTGATCTTTCTTGGTTGCAGCATTGAGTTTCCTATAATCTACACACACTCTCCAAGATGTAGGAGTGCGTGTAGGGATGGATTCGCCCCTGTCATTGACACGGATGGTGAGTCCCGCCTTTTGGGCACAACATGAATCGGACTCACCAGGGGCTATCGCTGATCGGGTAGATTATACCCACATCCTGCCACTTAATAATTTCCTTCTTAATGACCTCCCGCATGTTAGGGTTGAGACGTCACTACATCTCGCGGGAAGGTCTAGCCTCCTCCTCCGTATATATACGATGAGTGCAGTAGGAGGGGCTAATGCTAGATAAGTCTGATAAAGACCATCCAATGGCTGCCTTGTGTTCCATAAGGACCTCAGTTAGTTTGCACTCTTGCTCCCTGTTCAATTTTGAACTGATGATTACGGCGAGCATTTCATTTGGTCCTAAGAAAACATACTTAAGTGTACTAGGCAGCACTTTCAGCTAGGGAGTGGATGGTGAAAGATCTGGCATTTCTTGGGACGAGAGTGTCCCAGGTGGATCAGAAAACAAGTCAGGAAGAAGAAGTTGGCCCTCAGATTGGCCAAGAGGAGGGGCTTCTTGGATAGAAGGATCCAAAAGGGAATAGCCCCAATGAGTAGTATATGGGCTCAAGGTCCCAGTGTGGAGTTGCAAATCCGCCTGATTTGGCGGAAAAGAAAGGGAAATCTAGTCTTCAAGAGTGTGGACCAACGGTGAGTAGCCCGGATATGATTCAGACCACGAGGTATGGGAAGCGGAGAAAACCTCGTCAGAAGTCTGGTCAGGAGAAGGTACGGGAATAGGGAGGGATGGGGGAATGTCACAATATGTGTCGGTCAGGCAACCATCAGTGTCTACAGGTAATCCGCAGCAGTTAGAATAGGTCCCAATTAGTCCGATACACGTGCTAACGGCCATGTCCTCATCAGACGTGTCATCCTCGATGCAATCACAATCAAAGTTCTTAGCTGCCTTGAAGATATTAAGCTTGAGCTTTTCAGATCCAACGGCAATCTCAATATAGCCCTACTCGCAGTCGATATAGGCGCGGACTATGGCCAAGAAAGATCGACCAAGGATGATCAGACAATCAGAAAGTGAGGTAGGAACTTCCATATCTAAAATAAGAAAGTCAACAGGAAAACAGAGACTGTTGACCCTAACCACCACGTCTTCCACCACACCCTTCGGAATTTTGACAGAACGATCTACCTACTATAACGTGACAGGGGTGGGTTTCATATTTCCCAAGGAAAATTTTTCGAGCATGATGGTTGGTATAAGATTGATGGAAGACCCTAGATCAAGTAGGGCACGATTAAAATTGCAGCCTTGGATGCTACAGGAAATAAGCGGAGTGCCTAGATCTTTCTACTTCGGTGGTAGATTTGACAGTATAGCACAACTCGCATGAGGCGAGAGATCCACCGAATTCTTCATTTTCTTTGACTGCCACCTGGGTGTTCTGTAGTCTTTGAAAAATCAGGCGACAGTTGGTATGTGGTTGATAACCTCGAGCAGGGGTACCTTGATTTCAACATCCCTGAACAAATTACATAGGTTATCAAAGGCCTGCGTATCCTTCTTGCCTTTTGGCTCCCTCAGTAGAGCCTCAGGGAATGGGACTGATTCTGGCACCAATTTGGGTGTATCGTCCTCTCACGAATGCGGTACGCATCCCAAATGAGAGGGCGATGAAGAAGACGGGCTAGGATCAAGTCGAGGCAGATCGATGGTTTGCTTACCACTCCTCGTAGTGATCACATTGGATGATGCGGGTCCAGTGGGATCATAAGGCGAAGGAGGGTTTGCAATAGGGACATAAGAGCGAGGTGTTGCAGCGGGATTAGCCTGGAATCCCGATGGAATGCTCGGAGCCTACAGAATTTGATGTACCTACCCTTGAGAAGGTCGTACCTGTGGTTGGGGACCACAGGGTACAAAATTTCGCGGGTTGGGAATAGGTTGTGCCGAAAGAGTGCCCTGAGATCGAGTCGCCATGCATAGTTGACTGATCTCAGCATTCTACTGCGCCAATTGGTGCTGAAGAGAGGTCATGTTCTCTTCATGGCGCTTTGACATTTCTGTCATCATTCACATCAATTTATCAAGAGGACTTCATGCGTGTTCTGTTTGCGGTACGCAAGGACCCGATGGCGGATTCGCCATAGGATTAGACTAGGCCCTTGGGATGACGGGTGTGGATGGTCGCATTGGTCCACCCACAAGGTTTTGGCGCTGCGGGTTGTTGGACCATGCGAAGTTCGGATGATTTTGCCACCCTGGGATATAAGTGGCAGAGAACGGGTTGTTCCCCAGGGCGCAAGCGTCTTCTATGCCAGAAGACGCGTCTGCATGTAAATATGCTTCCGAGCACACGGAGGCTTGGTCCTCCGTGTCGAAATACTGGCTCGCAGAAGCCAGATCCACATGACCTACCGAATCGCTCGACGCGACACTCGGTAAGGAAGGTCTTATGGGGTTTCTCAGGATAAGCCTGGTGTTGGAAGAATTGGAATTGTGACGAAGTGGTGAGGTGGGGGTGTTTGCCATAGAACGGGCAGGGTTGGCCAGAAGCTCGTCTAGCTTCTTGTGCACGACGGAGACTTCATCCAATTTCTGTGTGATAAGGCTGAGATTAGTGGATGAATGGAAGGGTCCCGTGTCAACTTCGTGGACATTATGGGGTAGGCTGGTACGGATAAAGGCGATAATGGAAGCATTGTTCATTGAGTTTTCGCTCATATTTTCAAATAATTCGAATGCTCCATTCTTGTCTTTATCCATGAAATTCCCTCCACAGGAAGCGTCTGCAATCTACTTCAAAGTCTCATTTAGCCCATAGAAGAAAATCTGGGCTATATGCCACTTAGGCAGACCGTGGTGCGAACACTTCCTGAGGAGGTCATTATATCTCTCCCATGCCTCATGAAACTGTTCGCCGTTTTGTTGCATAAATGAAGTGATAGCACAGTGAAGTGCATTGGTTCGCCTGATTGGGAAGAACTTCTTGAGAAACGCTGTTCGCATCTCTTCCCAAGAGTGGATGGTTCTCCCAAGGGTGCGTAACCACTGTGACACTTTATCCCGCAATGAAAACGGGAATATTTTCATGAGGACTATGGGTAACCCGATATTTCTTGGTTTAACTGTTTCAGCCAATCAGGTTAGGTCTTCCAAGTGGGGAAAAGGATCTTCACTTGCAAGACCATGGAAGTGAAAATTTATCAGGCCAATTATGTTAGGTTTCAATTCAAAGTCGTCCCCGCCCATGGGGACCCGAATTTGTCCTATGGTCTCTGTAGCAGCGGGATTCTGATAGGAGCTAAGAGACCTAGGCTCCTCCCGTCCAGGAGGGTTCTACATTTCCTCCAATGTTTCCCTAATGGCTTCAATTTGTTCATTATACATTTCCATTTGGGCTTGGAGGCAGGTTATGGGATCCAAGGCTCCACCACCTGGTGGGTTTTGAGGGCGGTTTCCTCCCTCAGGAATTGGGGGTGGGCGTGCAGCCATGTTTGTGGAGGAGGAGGACGATTCGGCTTCTTTTCTAAAATTATCAGGCAATTCACACAGTTCCAGATTTTGTGACCTCCTCCCAAACATGCACTACCGCAGGAAGAATTGGGGGGATACGAAGGAAAAAGAGATGAGAGAAATGACGTCGCAAAGGTACACTTGATGACAAATCAATACAATCAAATTCCTAACCTCTACAGTGTGCCCTTAGACCTAAAGATCTAAGTTACCTACTATCAGGACCTACGGAACCGAATGCGAGCACCGTGGAACCACCGGGCCAGATTGAAAGGCCGATTGCCCCAGTCTTAGACACCCGATAGCATGCGGGAACCCTCACCAGCACGTAGGCGCTACACGCAAGTAGCTAGACCTCCAATCCTTAAGAAGGGTCAAGTTGCTACCAATTTTAGTTAGAGGCTTAGGATCAAGTGCTTCTGGAATGTGAAGGCGTTATTTATGGGTAATGCCCAAGTGATTGATTTTTCAAAGTGTGTAAACCAAGCATGCAACGAGGAAATCTCCCCGAATTGAAGTTTTAATTGGTGAATGGTTTTTAGAATTCAGCCTTAAGTAGCATGGATTTTAGGATTTCTCTGAATTACAAATTCAACCAATCTCCAGGTTTTGAGAGAATACAAGTTTTTTCTAAGCCCAACAAGCCCTTCTTCAATGTCAATTGGTTAATGCATGCTAAAATGCAATGGGCTTCCCTAGATGGAGATTTCTATGTGTGGATGCACGAGTCGATTTTTAGATTAGTGTGAAAGGGAGCCAAAGCACTTCAATTCAAGTGCTCCCAATCACCAAAATGATTTCCACACACAAGGCTCAACCATAAGATAAGGAAAATCAAATTGTTGGGGTTGAAGTATTCGGGATCGAATCTTAGGCACGTGAAGGGTCGTGGTGGGGTTGGAATCAACTCAATTCCAAGTCTCCCCACCAAAAAGGTGATCCCGAATTGCAGAAAAATGAGGCAGAGGGATGGCAATCAATCTTTTTATTTTTGCCTCAAAGACTACTTCACACAATGAAAGATTCAAGAATCAAGATTCTTGGATCTTCGCTATGCGAAGTTTGGCGGGAAAGCCCGGGGCGATGGGAGTGATGACAAACAATCAAACAAGTGATTTTTAGTCCACTTGCCCCAAGAGATCCCAAGAAGTGTTTTTTTAGTTAGTTTTTTTTTTATTAAGGTGACAAGTTAACCTAAGTTGCTAAGAAAGAAAGACCTACTTGTTCAGCAACGTGTGCAAAGCTCCAGTGCGGTGCTGGCAACTTCACGCTCTCGTTCCCACCTTGGATTTGCCCACGTCTCCGACTTCGTCTTCCTGTCTTCTCCTTGCAACAGGTTCATCTGCACAGCAACAAACAAAAACACCCATGAAGAGAAGGGTGTGAGAAGAGAAAAATTAAAGGAATGGAGTAAAAACTTACTTGAATGCGCACTTCCCCGGCAACGACGCCAGAAAAGAGCTATGATCGAACCCAGATAGGTTGTGTTAATATGGTGATTTTATCGTTGTAATGAGTATAGTGGTTAACTTAAATCGAGCCTAACCATCTCTTTACAAAATTTTTTACCTGGCTTACTTGATTTTATCTTGGTCACTTTTAGGCCCAAGGTCGAACTCAGGGAAGTGGGATTAGAGGTGAAGAAGTTTCTATGCCTTACCTACAACGAATCTCTTCCATTCGTTTATTATGTTTTTGGTGCTTTTCTATTTAATATTTTTTCTGATAATTTTTGTTCTTGAGGTACACCCTCAAAATCAGGTTCTGGGCTTTGAGCCAATTAGGGTTCCAAAACTGGTCTTGCTATTCGCAAGACTGAGTACCTGCAAGTCAAGGATTATCTTTTCCCTTTTGTATATTTTTTTTTATCTTTTTAATGGCAAGAAAGAGAAATAGAAATAAAGTAAATATAGTATATATATATATGTATATATTATATATGTATATAAGGGTGGGGGCGGAGGTAGAGATGGCGTGTAGCATAGTGTCGAGTCGATCGTCGTATAGGAAGATGCAACCAACAGGACGAAGTGCTGCGTGGAGTGTAGGATGGATGGGTGGAAGATGTGTGCGAAAATGCTTTCTGTACGCGTGTATCGGGGAATATCAGCAACTGGTGCAGATATTCCCACGATACAACGTATGGTAGGTGATATGAAAATATATATATGTATGTATATATGTAAATATATATCTATATGTATATATATATGGTTATAATTATATAGGTGTATATGTAGTTATGTATGTATATATATATGTATATATATATAGATATGTAAATATATGTATAGATAGATGTATGTATATGTATATATATATATAACTATATATATAGATATAGATATATATGTATATATGTACATATATAGTAATATATGTATATAGTTATATATATGTGTATATGTATATATATATATAAATTAGTATAAGTATCTATGTATATAGATATATGTAGATAGATATACATATATATATATATGTGTATTTATAGTTATAGATATATATATATATATATGTATATATGTATGTATATTTGTATATATATATATATATGTATAAATATATGTGTATATATATGTATATATACTTATACTTAGTTATATAGGTACTAATATATGTATATATATATATAAGTATATAATAGAGTATAAGTGAGTGGGTGTGTGTACAAGAGTGTGTGTGTGTTTGTATGTGTGAGAGGGAGTGAGAGAGTGTTGTGAGAGAGAGAGAGAGAGTCTGCTGAGGAAGAGGCGGCGAGTTAAGCCGTCTGATGCTTCAGCCATCGTTTGATGGTGCGCGTAGGAGCGTGCACGCGCACGCGTAGATGCACACGCAGGAGGGAGTGAGCGCAAGGGGAAGGACCGCAGCGCACCGCGCTGTGCGAAGAGGCGGGTGCGGATACAAAGAAGTGGGCACTGAAGCGGGTGGGTGCAGATGTGAGAGCGGGCGCAGGGAGAGACGCGGGCGCGAGCGTGTGCAGACGGGCTGGCGACGGTCGCGGTGCGGAGAGCAAGCGTGAGGTGTGGAGAGCGAGCGCGCGGTGACTGGATAAGTGAGAAACTTATCGGTCACCGCACTGTAGCCACAGTGTTCCGCTGAAACGCGTGAACAGTGGCTACAGTGTGTGCTCGGCTCGCGCGACCGGGTGCTGGCGGTTCCGTGTGTGCGGGCACCGTTGAGCGAGTTGGCGCGCGCGCAGAAGGACTGCACCGGCAGCTAGTGAGCGCAGGGAGGGGCAAGGGCGACCTGCTGGTGCGCACGGAAAGAGTTGCGCCGACTTCTTGCGAGCGTGGTGGCCTGCGTTCGAGCGAGAGGTGGCCGGCGCCTTGCTGCGGCGACGGTTGAGCTTCAAAGCTTGACTCTGTGGCAATGGCAGAAGTGGCTTGGAATGACAAAACAGAGGAGAGAACCACCACGCCCACCAGCTCTTTGATGAGCTAGGTGGTGGTGGGACTCACAGTTGTGGTTGTGCACCACTGTGACCTGCTCCTGCCCAAAGAGTAGCTCCTCAGAAGGAGGGGAGGCTGCGTATGGAGGGGAGAGGGGAGGAGATGGACTAGAGGAAGGAAGCTGCTGTGTGTTTTTGGTGTTGGACCAGGCTCCCTTCAAAGAAGATAGCTGTGCCTTTTTAAAGAAGAAAGAGGCATGCACAGCCATGCCCTGGCTCTGCATGGCTGGCAGGGAGTGCTTGCTGCAGAGAATAGCGCGAGGAGGAAGCTGCCATGCCTTGCAGCCGTGCGGAGAAATTCAAAGCAAAATAGAAATAAAAAAATAAAGATGGAGATTTTGTGAGGCAGCACTTGAGGAAAACGTTAATTTCAAGGCCATTTTATTCACTCTCCTCCCCTCTCAAATAAATGCATGCATGCGTGTATTTTAACAAATGCAACTATGGCTACCTAATATGCACTGGCAATGCTAGGAAATAGCACAAGATGGCATAATTATTGGTGTATTTTTGCTGTGCAATAAGGCACCATGTGTAGTGATGTGCTAGAATAGTTGGTGCCAACTTTAGGTGTGGTTAGATGGGGTTTGCACCAATTTAGGTTGGGTTTAGGAGGGTTGCCGTGGAGTGGCATGGATGGTTAGGATGGGTTGTTGGAGGGATAGTTGTGGGATCTATGGTCATGGATGATTGGCGCCAAGTGGAAGGGTTTGTAGGTGTATGGTTAATGTTTATTAGGCTAGAGTTAGCGCCATCTTTTGGGTTTAGTAATTGGAGCCAAAAGGGCTGGGTAGGATTTATTCTAGGTGGGTAGTTAGGGATCCTAGGGTTAAGGAGGTTTGGCACCACATGAATAGGTGTAAGGAGGGTAGTTATAGGTGGCGGTAACCATGAAGGGATGCTTTGGTTTGGTGCCAAACCATGTGGTTTCTAGAAGGAGAGTAGGTGTAGGGTTTAGATGGGTGGAGGCCTAGATGGATGGAGGTGATGTGGGGGCTTTTGGAGGGAAAAGTGGCACCACTTTTGTGGTGCCCCTTGGTGGTGGTGGTGGGTTGAAAAGGTGCATTAGGGTTAGCGCCAAAAGGGTTTAGGAGTAGAAGCTAGGTGGACTAGGTTTAGGTCTTTTTGGTGGAGTTAGCTAGGTAGGTTGGAAGGCCATGTAGGTGGAGCTAGTGTTGAGCTTGGCTAAGCTAACTAAGATAGCTTAGCTAGTAGGGTAGTAGAGGATGAGATAGAGTTTAGAGAAGAGGAGCTAAGGAAGAACTAACTGATGCTATATTGAAGCTAAATCTACTAAAGAGGTCTTCATGGGAACTCCCGAGCTATCTTAGCTAGCCTTCCAACTGATTGGAGGGAGTTCAGCTACTGTGAGTTAAGTGGAGCTGGGTAGAGCTGGACCTGAGCTAAGGTGAACTTCTATCAACTAAGTAAGCTAGCAAGATCTCTCAGTGAACTGATTGGAGCTAGGATGAGCTAGACTCAACTAAGTTGAGCTGGATCTGAGATGAGTTGAGGTGAGTTGAGCTATGTTGAGCTACCTTGAGCTACCATCCAGCTAAGATGAGCTGAATGGAGCTTGAGGGGGCTAAACCTAGCTCATGTGGGCTGATAACCAGCTGAGGTGAGCTGGATCCACCTAGGGCTTAGCTGGAATGATCTTCCTCTTCACTTTCTTCTTGAGTGCTAGGGTTTTAAGGGTTTGAACATCTTCTTATCCTTAACACTCAAGTAAACATGTTAAAAACATAAAAAGAATGCAATGCATGCCTAACCTAGATTATGCCTAAAAGCAACCTGAGAACCCATTTGCAGAGATAGAAACCTAAGAGCTAGATTTGTTTTAGGGCATAAGAATGATGATAAACTCGTGTTTATCACACCCCCATGCTTATCTTTTGCTAATCTCTTAGCAAAACTTTAATTTTACAAAATGGATTTTTGGGAAAGACTATTTTTTTTGACTTTTGAGAAAAGGAGATTGCAGGACTTTGGTTGATTAAAAATATGAAAGGCATGGGATTTGTTAAAGATAAACATCGGGATTCATCTTTGGATCCAAAATTTAGATGAATCGGGATTAATGTATCCTTTACAAATTCACAAGTCAACTCCTTGTCAATTCAAATGAACTAAAATTATTTTGCAATTAGGATTTCTTTGGCCCTTGAATCCGACTCACAACTTGCATAATCTTTTAAAATCCTATGTCAATGCTTGTGAATGCCAACATATATAAGGTCGTGTTTTTGTTTGGATTTTTTTTTGTCTCCCCCATGCTTATTCTTAGCTTAATTGTACAACAGATGTGTTGGGATCATCATTCTCGTTACCAAACCTCGAGGGGGATCTGATGCCAACACTTTGAGATAGTACTGCCCAAGACACCACCTAGGAGCTCACAACCCCAAAACACAATGCGGTGTAAAGGGGCTCTCCAAGCGAACTCAAGGTCTTGATCCAATGCTGTGGGTAGAGCATCGTCCAAGACACTTGAGCTACAAAATTATGCCTTAATACTCCATCTAAAGATATGAAAGATAGATATAGAGCAGCGCCAAGGAGGTAACATTTTTTTTTTTTGAAAAGGTGAGGAGTGCTATCGTTAACGATAGCAGACTGGGAGAGGAGGTAACATGTTGACATCGTGTCCTCAAATGAAGCATTTTCTTCCTTCCCGGTGGTGGGAACTCAAACCAATGATCTCCTTCCCAACTTTTCTACTTTTTCTAATTTGTTTTTAAGTGTTGGTTGTGTGTGAAATTTGACACAAGAATTTTGCAAGGGATGCAAGCTTTTGAGTAGAAAACTAAGCCAAATAGTTTCCAAGTCACAAGAGAAGATCAAGTCACCTGAATCATTATGAGTTCAAGTGGAAATTAGAGAAGGATACTTGATCTAGTCTAAAAGTAGACCCAGAAATTCTATTAGTTAGATCCGCATCTTAATCCCTAATTTGTTGAAGATTAAATCCCATTGTGCCTTGGAATGATTTATCAACCTTAATCCTACTTTCAAAAATTTCTCAAAAAGTTTTCAACATCTATATTTTTTGGGTATGCATGCAGAAAATGAATTTTTTTTTTTAGGTTTGAAAATCCTGATTTGATCATCAAAATTTAAAAACACCCCCCCATGCTTAAGATATGGCATGTTTGCATGAAATAGGAAGGGAAAGGAGATTACCTCGGTGAAGGAAGTCAAAATCAGGATAGGCAAAACCTTAGAAAAAAAATAAAAACAAAAAGCGGGAAAAAAGATGGGTTACCTCATATCCAGTGCTATCTTTTATGCCATTCAGCTAGGTGTGAAGTCACTAAGTATCAGGTAAGTCATGGAGGTCTTAAGAATCGGATTTCACGTTAAGGTTGTTATCAAGATAGGGCTTAAGTCATTGGTCGTTGACTTTGAAAGTATTGTTTTTTGGATCTAAAATCTCAACGGCACCGTGGGGATAAGTTTGAACTACAATATAAGGACCGGTCCATTTAGATTTGAGTTTGCCAGGAAATATACATAACCTTGCATCAAAAACCCACATGCGTTGTTTAGGTTCAAAAGATTTCCAAATGACAAATTTATCATGAAATTTCTTGGTTCAATCATTGTAAATGCATGCATTTTCATAGGCCAAGTTACGAAGCTCTTCAAGTTTAGTTAATTGTAATTTTCTATGTTTACCGATTGCGTCCAAATTGTAATTAAATTCTTTTATCTCCCAATAAGTTCTATGTTCTAGTTCAACCAGGAGATGACATGCCCTGCCAAAAATAAGGTGAAAAGGTGACATGCCAATCGGGGTTTTAAAAGCAATACGATAAGCCCATAATGCATCATCAAGTTTGAGTGACCAATCTTTTCGATCGGGCTTTACTGTCTTTTGCAAAATATTTTTAATCTCTCGATTGGAGGCTTCAGCTTGGCCATTAGTTTGAGGGTAATATGATGTGGAGATTTTATGATTCACCACATATTTAGCGAGAAGTTGACGGAACTAGGAATGTGTAAAATGTAATCCTCTGTCACTAATAATGGCCTTAAGAACACCAAAATGCGAAAAAATGTTTTTCTTGATGAAATCCACGATGACCCGATGGTCATTGGTGCACGTGGGTACTGCTTCAATCCATTTTGAAACGTAGTCGACAGCGACTAAAAGGTACTGGTACCCAAAAGAAGTGATAAATGGTCCAATGAAATCGATGCCCCACACATCAAAGATTTCAACTTCTAAAATGGGGTATAGGGGCATCATATCCTTAAAGTTCATGTTGCCGATGCTCTAGCAATGCACATGAGACTGAGAAAACTCATGAGCATCTTTGTGTATGCTAGGCCAATAAAATCCAGCATTTAACACCTTGGCCGCAATTTTCTTCCCCGAAAATTGTCTGCCGCAAGCCATTGAGTGATAGTGGTTCAAAATATCATGTGTTTTTGAATCAATAATGCACCATCGAATGACTTGATCGGCACAGATGCAGAACAAATCGGGGTCCTCCAAGAAATAATATTTGATCTTAGCAAAGAACTTATCCCTTTTTTGTTTAGGCCAATCAGCAGGGAATTGTCCAGTGGCAAGATAATTCACATAATCAGCATACCAAGCGAGGGATTTTAGTGTTAGGAGCATTTTGTCTGGAAAAACGGTTGTTCGAGTCAAAACATCACCAGTCTCAAGTCTTGAATGGTGATCGGCCATGACATTTTGCGAACCCGCTTTATCTTTGATCTCCAAGTCAAATTCTTGTGATAATAATATCCATCAAACTAAGGAGGGTTTCACATCTTTTTTATTAAGCAAATATTTCAAGGCCGAGTGATCAGTGTAAATGGTGATGTGTGACCCTAACAGATATGAATGAAAATTTTCAAGGGCAAAAACAATCGCAAGTTCTTTTTTGGTGATGGTATAATACTGTTGTGTTTCATCAAGTGTTTTACTAACGTAATAAATCATGAGTTTCTTGTCGATTTGTTGCCCTAGGATGACTCCTAGTGCAGAATCTGAGGCATTTGTCATAAGCTCAAAAGGATGAGCCTAGTCAAGTGCTTGCAAAATGGGTGCCTCAGTAATTGATTGTTTCAAAATATTATAACTCTCCAAGCAATTTTCATCAAATTCAAAAGGTTGGTCTTTAGTCAAAAAGTGGCCTAAAGGTCAAGAAATTCTGGAGAAATCTTTCATGAATCGTCGATAGAATCCCACATGCCCAAAAAAAGATCTTATTTGTTACACTGAACTGGGCAGGGGAAGTTCGGAGATTGTATCAATTTTAGCTTTGTCTACCAAGATTCCTTTTCCAGAAATAATATGGCCCAGGACAATGCCTTCCTGAACCATGAAATAGCTCTTCTCCCAACTAAGAACTAAGTTATCCTCAATACATATTTCGAGAGTCCTTCAAAAATCACACTTAAGCCGGTACGTGGTGAATCACATCCATCAAGGGGATGTTTATTTGGACTTGTTCAAAGAGCTTGACCAAGTCTTCCTCAAGTGCCACGGGTTTAGCTTTCCTTTTTCCTTTGGTCAAGGACTCGGGAAATGGAACCTTTGTTGGTTTCTCTAGGATTGGCTCAATCCGTGGATCTAGGATAGGTGTATCCTGGATGACCATCCTAGGGGTAGGCTCTGAACTACCAGGGCTGGAGTGGCTAGGATAAGGTGGATCCTGAGTTGTTTTTCCACTATGTGTAGTAACAGCATTTAGGCCAACCTAGTTTGGGTGGTTGCTACTAATATCCCGCATACGATGTGGAAGCCTCCATCCCGTCGGGTGATGGAGCAGAAGGGGCCTAATAGACATAGTGAGCTTGGCCTTGATTCAGGTTCATAACACGCCTTTGGTTGAACACGTTATTCGAATTTGATAAAGGTTGGGAAGGGAGTGCACTAGGTTGGCGAGTCCCAGCCATCTGTGCAAGTTTATTTCAAACCTCTGTGATCTCTTCTTTGTGTATTTTCTGCATAATCACATTAGTCTTCTGGATGTTAGCTAGGGATTTCAAAATCAAGCTCATTTTATCTTCCTTGCTAGGTCCGAATTGGTAATTCAAGTTGGGCCTAGGCTGAGCAGGCTGATATGGTCGTGGAGCTTATGGTCAGGGTTGAAATTAAGGTCTCGAGTTCTGATTATTTCCTGACCACACAAAGTTCGAATGATTGCGCCATCTAGGGTTATATGAGTTGGAGAATGGATCATTCTAGAAGGAGTGGAGATCCTCATAGGTCTGAGAAACTCCAGTGTAATCAGAGTACGAGGGTTCAAAGTTCCCCTAACTAGAGTATGGTGGTATGGAGTTTCCTTCAAAACCAGGATCAGATGGGTTTGAATACGCGTCCATCCCTTGATATGCGTGGTGGTGAATGTTATGCATGACCTCCCTACTTGAGGGTTGTTGTGCATATGTGTTTTGCTGTGCAAAGGTGGCTCTCTGTAGATGTTGAGTCAATTCGTCCACCTTCTTCTCGATGATGGAGACCTTATCCAGGCAACTGGCCACCAACTCCAGGTCAACGAATGTGGATAGGTCTTGAGTCTCGTGTGCCCCTTGCATGTTTGTCAATGTGTGGGTGGTCGTCCGATCGAACACACCCATAGACTCAATGTTTATGGAGTTGTCGCACATGTTCTTGAGAATCTCCCAAACGGTGTCCTCATATTGACCCATGATGCTGCACCACAGGTTGCATTGACAAATAACCTGATATCCTCATGGAGACCCTGGTAAAAAGACTTGTTCCCATTTAGGAACTCCATGATGAGGTCACTTCCACATGAGATCCAAAAAGTGATCCCATGCCTCATGAAGTGGTTCTCCCGCATTACACGTGAAATGAGTGATCGGGTGCTGATTGCGAAAATGCGTGATTTGTAAAAGTCGAGAATTAGGTTATTGCAAGACACAATTTTGATCGCTTTTGAATTTATAAAGGACCGAGTACTCGATGAGTATTCAGGTCATCCTAAGAGAGGTACGAATGCTATTCAAAATCACTTGCTTGAAATTTGGAAGTCAACTTTCTTTTTTTGCATTTTAAAATATATAATTTTTTTTAGGGTTTTGAAATGAGGGCAAAATAATTGCGGAAAAAATGGAAATTTGAAACTATAAGAGATCAAAGCAGCAAGCACCTTAATTCTCCAACTAACTCCAAGCAAGGGACGCTTGGAATAATGGAAAACAAGTCACAACGATCACAAGCTAATTAACAGAAGATAGAGGAATGCTTTTTGAATTAGTTTTACAATGGGTTAGAGAACTCACAAGTGAAAGGGG
Organism: Thalassia testudinum; assembly: GCA_037157565.1. Lineage (NCBI taxonomy): Eukaryota > Viridiplantae > Streptophyta > Magnoliopsida > Alismatales > Hydrocharitaceae > Thalassia > Thalassia testudinum. Next base: position 65,923,936 of record JAZHRO010000007.1, on the reverse strand, counting down.
TCTCACTTGTAATCTCCAACAAAACACTACAGTACCATACAAAAGAAATATAAAAAAAGTGTTGAGGAAATCTTAGGAATAAGATGATGTTGCCGCAGACTCCCGCTCCAACGTAGGTTGCCCCTGAATTGAAGGAAGCTTGCTTCTAGCATCTGGCTCTTAGCGCCTGGCTTTTGGCAAACCCTAGGTGGGGTTTTCCAGACTCCTCCTAAAGTGGAAGATTTCCACTCCAAAAATTCTCCTTAGGGTGGTGTGGACTACCCTCCTTGCTCCTCCTCTGGACGTCCACCTTGCTCGGCCTTCCTCCTTGGTTAGGTGATGACACAAGGAAGAAGAAGTTGAATCCACCAAGAAGACAGAGTGTGATCGCACAGGTTTTGCGAGTTTGAAATCAGGGTTACAAGTAACCCGTCGTCGTAGTTGCAAAACTCGTGATTAGATAAAATTTATACCGAAACTCCAAGGGAGTCCTGGGTCGAACACAGAGAGGCAACGTTTTACTTTAATTAAAATCCGTGCTTCATTTTGTTTGTTTTTGGTATTTTAGGGTTTTGTTATTTTTTGTATTTTTGAAAGAAGAAGACAAGCAAATGAATCATAAGATAGAGATGGAATAAATATGATATACATATCACTCCAATGTCAATTACAATAAACTATGAAAGAATAAAAAGAGAGGGGGGTGAGAAGAAATCTTTCAAATCGGCTGTTTGGCAAGACGACGGCACCTAAGGGAAGCTCAGACGAAGGAGGTGAGGAGCGAGACAACGGAGGCGAGATGCAAGAGGATGTCAGGTAGAGGAAAGCTTCGGCGTAGCTTCGGAATGGAGGTGAGAAGGCAGAGATGATCTGCTACCGGAATGGAGGTAGGAGGGCAGCTCCAAGGCGACCAATGAATGGAGATGGGAAGTTGGAGGAGTATTTGGTGGGGCAGAGGTTCGCTATACTAATAGGCACCTTGGGAGCTTGAGAGCAAGCTCTAATAGAGCATTGGTAGGCTTGTTAGAGCTTGGGAGTAGGTAGGAGTAGAGTAGGTAGAGATGGCTTGGAAGGGAGGGGGTGTAGGTCCTTTTATAGTGGAGAAGAGGCAAAAATAGGTATGGGACCATTAGTGACCTTTAGGCCGTCGTTAGAAGCGTTGTTGTAGGCAGCTCATGCCCGCTCACGCCTGCTCACGCCCATAGCTGGCTTTGCTGGTGCACGAAGAATTAGCAACGGCTGTAAGCGTCATTGTAAGTCCAACTCATGCGTCGTTGTAGGTTCAGCTCATGCGTCGCTGGCGCTACGCTATCCCTGTCTTTGCTGCACGCGTGCACTCTCACGCACTAGCACTGCGCTGTGCGCATGCATGTCTCCACGGTGCTGCGCGCGTTTGGTGCCGCGTGGGTGCGCATGGGCGACCTGGGCTACTCCACATGGCGTAATCTAGGCCGTCCATATTCTTTTCATTGTAGGGGTTATTACAGAGGTCAGATTGAGTTGATTTTCATGCTATTAGGTTGCGATCATCGACCTGAATCCATCCGTGCGGTCAGATTTCTCATTTGAAGCTCCAAATCATGTCACCTAGTCCCTTGGCCGTTGATCTTCCTCGGACTACATATGGTACTACAGGACTCCAATTGAGGCGATTTCAGAGGTGTTGTACTCCGATCGTCGTCTTGATCAGATCCAAATGGTCGGATCGTTAATCTGAGGCTCTAAAATAAATACCCTTCTCTCCTGACCACAAAAAAGTTGCAATTAACCTAAATTATATATAATTACTCTAAATGCATAATGATGCATGCTATGCAATATTTATAACATGAAATGCAAATCTAACCCTAGGAACATGCATGAATAGGCATTTTAACCTCAATAAATGTGTTTATATCAAAGTGTCTCCTTGCTCTTCTTCCTACTCTCCTTCATTCCTTAGACGTTGATAATGGAGGATCTAGGTAGAAGAAAATAGTAACCAAGGATGCCCTTTTTGGTGGTGGTTACGAGTAATTATACAGGCTAAGGGTGTTCGTGATTGGATTAAGTGGTGTGGAAGGTGATGTAGGGTTAGGATGAAGATTTAGGGTGGTGGTTAATGGATGGAAGGCTTGGATAGGTTGGCGCTGATCGAACCCGGATAGGTTGTGTTAATATGGTGATTTTATCGTTGTAATGAGTATAGTGGTTAACCTAAATCGAGCCTAACCATCTCTTTACAAAATTTTTTACCTGGCCTACTTGATTTTATCTTGGTCACTTTTAGGCCCAGGGTCAAACTCAGGGAAGTGGGATTAGAGGTGAAGAAGTTTCTATGCCTTACCTACAACGAATCTCTTCCATTCGTTTATTATGTTTTTGGTATTTTTCTATTTAAGATTTTTTTCTGATAATTTTTGTTCTTGAGGTACACCCTCAAAATCAGGTTCTGGGCTTTGAGCCAAATTAGGGTTCCAAAACTAGTCATGCTATTCGCAAGACTGAGTACCTGCAAGTCAAGGATTATCTTTTCTCTTTTGTATAATTTTTTTATCTTTTTAATGGCAAGAAAGAGAAATAGAAATAAAGTAAATATAGTAAATATATATATATATTATATATGTATATAGGGGTGGGGGTGGAGGTGGAGATGGCGTGTAGCACGGTGTCGAGTCGGTCGTCATCTAGGAAGACGCAACCAACAGGACGAAGTGCTGCGTGGAGTGTAGGATGGATGGGTGGAAGATGTGTGTGAAAACACTTTCTGTACGCAAGTATCGGGGAATATCAGCAACTGGTGCAGATATTCCCGCGATACAACCTATGGTAGGTGATATGAAAATATATATATATGTATGTATATATGTAAATATATATCTATATGTATATATATATGGTTATAATTATATAGGTGTATATGTAGTTATGTATGTATATATATATATATATATATGTATATATATATAGATATGTAAATATATGTATAGATAGATGTATGTATATGTGTATATATATATATATATATATTTATAATTAGATATATATGTATGTATATATAACTATATATATAGATATAGATATATATATATATATATATATATATATATGTATATATATATTAATATATGTATATAGTTATATATATGTGTATATGTATATATATATATTAGTATAAGTATCTATGCATATAGATATATGTAGATAGATATACATATATATATATGTATATATATATGTATATTTGTGTGTATATATATATATATGTATGTATGTATAAATATATGTGTATATCTATGTATATATATATATATGTATATATACGTATACTTAGTTATATAGGTACTAATATATGTATAGATATATGTATATATATATATGTATATATATCAATATATATATGTATATCTATATATATATAAGTATATAATAGTGTATAAGTGAGTGGGTGTGTGTATGTGTGTATGTGTCAGAGGGAGTGAGAGACTGCTGTGAGAGAGAGAGAGAGAGCGTTTGCTGAGGAAGAGGCGGCAAGTTAAGCCGCCTGATGCTTCAGTCGTCGTCTGATGGTGCGCGTAGGAGCATGCACACGCACGCACAAGCGCACAAGCGCAGGCGCATAGGTGCACGAAGAGGCACGCGCACGCAGGAGGGAGTGAGTGAGTGCGAGGGGAAGGACTGCAGTGCATCGTGCTGTGTGAAGAGGCGAGTGCAGACGCGAAGAAGCAGGCGCTGAAGCGGGCGGGCGCAGATGCAAGAGCGGGCGCGGGGAGAGAGGCAGGCGCAGGCATGCACAAATAGGCTGGCGACAATCGCGGCACGGAGAGAGAGCGTGCAGTGACCGGATAAGTGAGAAACTTACTGGTCACCGCACTGTAGCCACAGTGTTCCGCTGAAACGCGTGAACAGTGGCTACAGTGCGTGCTCGGTTCGCGAGACCGGGTGCTGCCGGTTCCGTGTGTGCCGGCACCACTGAGCGAGCTGGCGCGCGTGCGGAAGGACTGCACTAGCTACTGGCGAGCGCACAGAGGGGCGAGGGTGACCTTCTGGCACGTGCGGAAAGAGTTGCGCTGGCTGCTGGCAAGCGCGGTGGCTTGCGTGCGGGCGAGAGGTGGCTAACGCCTTGCTAGAGCAACGGTTGTGCTTCAAAGCTTGACTCTGTGGCAATGGCGGAAGTGGCTTGGAATGACGAAACAGAGGAGAGAACCACCACGCCCATCGACTCTTTGATGAGCTGGGCGGTGGTTGGACTCACAGTGGTGGTTGTGCACCACTATGAGCTTCTCCTACTCACAGAGTAGCTCCTCAGAAGGAGGAGAGGCTGCGTATGGAGGGGAGAGGAGAGGAGACATCCTGGAGGAAGGAAGCTGCTATGTGCTTTTGGTGTTGGACCAGGCTCCCTTCAAAGAAGATAGCCATGCCTTTCTAAATAAGAAAGAGGCATGCAGAGCCATGCCCTGGCTGTGCATGGCTCTGCATGGCTGGCAGGGAGTGCTTGCTGCAGGGAATGGCGCGAGGAGGAAGCTGCCATGCCTTGCAGCCGCGCAGAGAAATTCAAAGCAAAATAGAAATAAAAAAATAAAGATGGAGATTTTGCGAGGCAACACTTGAGGAAAACGTTAATTTCAAGGCCATTTTATTCACTCTCCTCCCCTCTCAAATAAATGCATGCATGCGTGTATTTTCACAAATGCGACTATGGCTACCTAATATGCACTGGCAATGCTAGGAAATAGCACAAGATGGCACAATTATTGGTGTACTTTTGCTATGCAATCATACCCGCATGCCTATCTTTTGCTAGTCCCTAGCAAAATATTTTTTTGTATTGTATTTAGAAATGATCTTAAGCTGAAGATTTTCTTCTGAGGCAACATAGGTGTGTTTATTATTGGATATTGTGAGAACCAATTGCAGAGAAGACTACTAATACTTTAAGTCTTATGTGACATAGATCATCTCTCGACTAACCAGGACTCTTGATATTTAAACCTTAAGTACGATTTCCAGGACCCAGGAGGTTTTTGTCATACTCGAGAGCTCAAGTGATTATGGCTTGTGCTTAGTGAAGGATCAAGACTGACCAGATGAACATTAAGACTCAAGCCCAGGGTTTCACGAATTTTTAAGTGCAGGTTGGTCCCAGTTTTAGCTCATGTTTTCGGATTGACCCTTAAAAAGATGACAGAAAACTCAACTCCCATTTTATTACATTTGTGGCTCAAAGAAAATAGGGTATTTGTAACTTGCCCCGAAGAACTTTTGTAGAGGGAAGACTTTATAGATATTTGCGAGATATACTTACTTATTTGCTTCTCTTTTTTTTTTTTTTTGAAACACGTGTCAATATATCTCTTACAACATTATTTGGAGGAGCACACTTTTCTTTTGGTCGGAGAGTTCTTTTTTTGGTGGAAACAGTCTCTCCTAAACACAGTACTAAAGCCTGGGATAAAAAGTCTACCTGCGCGCGCAGGTAAGGACTCCACCTTCCCTAATGAACACTAGGGTTGGATCTTATGTTCACCTAGTCTTTCTTGATATGTGTAGTGTGAACCAAGATTACTTAGGCTCTCAAGTAGAAGCAAACCAACGAATCCTGTACTAGTGTCTCAGGTAGAAGAATACGTCCTTAGTTAGGAGAGATTCCGATCTATCTTGTCAATGATCAAGTGAATTAAGCCGAGCTTGAGCAAATCAAGCTTCTGTGGCCTGAAAATTCTTCAAAACAGTGGTTGAATATCCATAAACACTTATTGTATTTTTGTTTCATCCTTCAGATCATTACTAAACACCATTTTTTTTTCTTTTTTCTTTTTTTTTTTTTAGATATATAGATAGATGGAAACTGCATGATGCCATAAAATACCCAGATCCAATGGATGCCTATCCACCCCCCATGCCAAACGATGCTATGTCCTCATATGCATGCAGGGTAGGGTAGAGGAAGGACGAAAGATCGGGTAATGAGAGCTGAGGTGCAGGGTATATAGCAGGGTGGTAGGGTGGGTGGATGGTGGGTGGTGAAGTGAAAAGTGAAGTGAGCATGACAGTGGCATGAAAAGTGATGGTGGAAGGTGAGTGTTGTTGGGGTGCCTCCCAACGAGCGCTGAATTTTAACGTCCCCAGCTGGACTCAGAATGAGGCACAACATTAGTTACCCTCCAGCAGGGCAACAATTTCTCCAACGAGGGCAGGTTCATGAGTAAGATAGGGTTTCAAACGCTGCCCATTGATCGTAAATTTATCCCCAGATTTGGGATCTTCAATCTCAACGGCCCCGTTGGGAAATGGTCTCGAGACTAGGAAAGGACTAGTCCATTTGGACTTCAATTTCCCAGGAAAGAATTTGAGCCGGTGATGGTCGGCCTGGATAGGTTGTTAATATGATATTTTTATCGTTGAAATGTGTATAGTGGTTAACCTAATTCAGACCTAACCATCTCTTTACAAAATTTTTAACCTGGCCTAATTGATTTTATCTTGTCACTTTTAAGCCCAGGGTCGAACTCAGGGAAGTGGGGTTCAAGTCGAGTTTCTACGTTTTCCTTAAAACGCGTCTCTTCCGTTCGTTTATTCTGTTTTTGGTATTTTTCTTATTTAGGTTTTTTTTCTGGTAATCCTTGTTCTTGAGGCACACCCTCAAAATTGTGTCCTTGGCTTTTAGCCAAAACAGAGTTTCGAAACACGTCTTGCTACTTGCAAGATGGGGTACCTGCAAATCAAAGATTATCTTTTCACTTTTATACCTTTTTTTTTTTATCTTTTTACTAAGGAAGCTATCAGATAGAAAGTAAATATAGTAGCTATAGATATATATTTATATGTAGTATATATATAAAGGGGTGGGGGTGGAGGTGACGATGGAGTGTAGCACTATGTCGAGTCAGCCGACGTCTAGAGAGACGCAACCAACACGACTAGGTGCCGCGTGGAGTGTGGATGGAGGATGGATGATGTATGGGACCACGCTTTTTGTACACGCTGTATCGCAGAATATCAGCAACTGGTGCAAATATTCCCGCGATACAGCGTATAGTAAATAACGTGAAAATATATGTACATATGTATGTATATAAATGTATAAGTATATATGTATAGATATATATAGATAGATATATATATATATATAGGTGTATATATATATATATATATATATGTATATATGTATATAGCTATGTATATATGTATATAAGTATATATATATAATACTATATAGATATATATATATATATGTATATAGGTATATATGTATCTAGATATATATGTATATATATATATGTGTATATGTATAAGTATATAGATATGTATATATATATATATGTATATGAGTATGTGTATATATATATATATATATATTATATATGTATATGTATATATATATTATATTATATGTATGTATACATAACTATATAGATATACTATGTATATATAAGTATATATATATAGATATATGTATATGTATATATATATATATATATATATATGTATGTATATAAGTTACTATTAGTGTGTGAGTGTGTGTGTCGGTGAATGGGTGTGTGTGTGTTGCTGTAAGTGAAAAAAAGAGAAAGAGAGAGAGAGAGAGAGATCGGCAGAGGGAGAGAATGCAGGAGAGAGCTGGCAGGAGAGGAGAGAACGGAGGCAGCCGCACTGCAGGAGGCGAGGGAGCACGTTTCAAGTCGTCTGCAGTCGAAGGCCGTCGTCTGATGGTCGTGGGCGCGTATTCGCGCAGAGGAGATGAGGAGTCTGCGTCGACCTGCTGCGAGCGCGGAGGCTCGCGACAGCGCGCTCGGAGAAGGAGGCGGGGAGTCTGCAGGCACGCGCGGGCGCTTGCAGAGGCTGGTAGGGAGGCAGGAAGGGGCCTGGCCGGCCGCTGCTGAGGAGCGCAGCGACCGGTTGCGGGCGCAGAGGCGGGCGACAGAGCAGACGAACGGAGGCGGGGAAGGCCTGCAGGCGCGCGCAGAGGGGCTGGGGCGCCTGCAGACGCTCGCGGAAGCTGCGGGGGCCGCCGCCGCTTAGCTGCTGCTGCTGCCGCCACTTAGCTGCTGCTGCTGCTTCCGCTTAGCTGCTGCTGCTGCTTCAAGCTTCAGACTTTGAAGAAGCAGCAATGGCGGGAAGGGCAGGAACGGAAAACAAATGAAAACAGAGAGCCACCACGCCCACCGGCTCTTTGAAGAGCTGGGCGGTGATGGTCTCACTGTGGTGGTGTGCACCACAGTGAGCTCCTGCCCGCCGGGTTTCTCCTCGGAGGAGGACCGACGTATGGAGGGGAGAGGGAGGAGAGGAAGGTGGCGGCCTGCTGGTGGTGTTTCTTTCTTGCTGCAGCCAGCCCGCAGCTGCGTATTGCAGCAATGTTCCCCCCTGCCTTCGTCGCGAGGAAGAGCTGCTGCTTTATAGAGGAGGAGAGCATGGCGGGGAGGCATGGCAGCAGCAGGGAGAGGAGTTGGAGAGTGGCTGCTGCAGGGAGAGGCGCGGGAAGTTGCAGCAGCGGGAAGGACCGCAGGACAGCAGGGAGAGGCAGCGGAGAAGAAGTTGCAGCAGCGGGAGAGAAAAAATAGAAATCAAGAGGAAATAAAAATAGAGAAGGGAATTTTTGCAAAGAGGCACTTGAGGAGAATGTAAATTATGAAGCTCTTTTATTCCAATCTTCCCTCCTCTTAATTAAATGCATGAATGCAAGTATTTTTACAGATGCGACTATAGGATTATAATATACATAGTTAATGCTAGAAAATAGCATAAGAAGGCGTCCCTATAGGCGTGTTTTGAGGTGCAAACATATACCCCCATGCCTATCTTTTGCTAGTCCCTAGCAAAACCGTATTTAGAAATGTTCTTAAGCTGAAGATTTTCTTCTGAGATGATATCGGTGTGTTTATTATCGGATATTGTGAGAACCAATTGTAAAGAAGACTACCAGTACTTTAAGTCTTACATGACAAAGATTATCTCTCAACTAACCAGGACTCTTGATATTTAAACCTTAAGTACGATTTCCAGGACCCAGGAGGTTTTTCCATACTCGAGAGCTCAAGAGGTTATGGTTTGTGCATAGTGAAGGATCAAGACTGACCAGATGAACCTTAAGACTCACTCCCAGGGTTTCACGAATTTTTTTAAGTACAGGTTGGTCCCAATTTCAGCTCGTGTTTTCGGATTGACCCTTAAGATGATTACGGAAAACTCAACTCCCATTTTCGAAAAACAAATTATACCGACATTTATGAGATATACTGACTCTTTTGCAACATCTTTTTTTTTTTTTTTTTTTTTTTTTTGAAACATATGTCAGTATATCTCTTACAACACATTTTGAAAGAGCACACTTTTTTTTTTTTTTTTTTTTTTTTTTTTTTTTTTTTTTTTTGGTGGGAGAGTTTCTTTTTGGTGGAAAGAGCCACTCCTAAACACAAGACTAAAACTTGGGATAAAAAGTCTACCTGCACGCACAGGTAAGGACTCCACCTTTCCTAATGAACACTAGGGTTGGATCTTATGTTCACCTGATCTTTCCTGATATGTGTAGTGTGAACCAAGTTTACTTAAGCTCTCAAGAAAAAGCAAACCAACGAATCCTGTACTGTGTCTCAGGTACAAGAAACGTTCTTAGTTAGGAGAGATTTTGATCTATTTCGTCAATGCTTTAAGTGAATTAAGCCGAGCCTGAGCGAATCAAGCTTCTGTGGCCTGGAAATTCTTCAAAACAGAGGTTGAATATCCATAAACACTTATTGTATTTTTGTTTCAGCTTTTAGATCATTACTAAACACCATTTATTACTATATATATATATTTTTTTTTTTTTTTTTTTTTCTTGCATATTTATAAATAGGTGGTAATTGTCTGATACCATAAAATACCCGGATCCTATGGATGCCTATCCACCCCCCCATGCCAAACAATGCTATGTCCTCATATGCATGCAGGGAAAGGCAGAGGAAGATCGGGTAACAAGAGCTGAGGTTCAGGGTATAGATCAGGGTGGAAGGGTGGGTGGATGGTGGGTGGTGAAGAGAAAAGTGAAGTGATTGCGATAGAGGTGTGAAAAGTGATGGTGGATGGTGAGTGCTGTTAGGGTGCCTCCCAACAAGCGCTGAATTTAATGTCCCCAGCTGGACTCAGAATGAGGCAAAGAATTAGTTACCCTCCAGCAGGGCAACGGTTTCTCCAACGGGGGCAGGTTCATGAGTCAGATAGGGTTTCAAACGCTGCCCGTTGACCGTAAATTTACGCCCAGATTTGGGATCTTCGATTTCGACGGCCCCATTGGGGAATGGTCTTGAGACCAGAAAAGGACCAGTCCATTTGGACTTTAATTTCCCAGGAAAGAATTTGAGTCGGGCATTATAGAGCCAAACTTGCTGAGATGGCTCAAATTCCTTCCGCCGAACATGGCTGTCATGAAAAGCCTTAGTGCGCTGTTTAAAGGTTAGAGCAGAATCATAGGCTTCACGACGGAGCTCTTCCAGCTCATGGAGTTGGAGTTTCCTTTCTCGTTCACACAAGTCTGGGTCGAGGTTACATTGGCGAACCGCCCAATAAGCGCGGTGCTCCAACTCCACAGGCAAATGACAAGGCTTCCCGTAAACGATTCTATATGGAGACATACCAAGGGGAGCCTTGAAGGCGGTCCGATACGCCCAAAGTGCGTCAGTCAGCTTGTCGGACCAATCCTTACGGTCAGGCCGAACCGTTTTCTGGAGAATCTGCTTGATTTGTCGGTTCGACACTTCCGCCTGGCCGTTCTTCTGAGGATGATACGGGGATGCGATACGATGGTGGACTCCGTATCTCCTCAGAAGTGCCCGAAAAGAAGCATGGGTAAAGTGGCTTCCTCCATCCGAGATAATGGCCCGAGGGATCCCAAAACGCGCAAAGATATGGTCTTTGACGAATCGGGTGGAGATAACATGGTCAGCACGGCGCGCGGGAATAGCCTCGATCCATTTTGAAACATAGTCGACGGCCACGAGGATGAATTCGAAGCCGTTGGATGGAGGGAAGGGACCCATGAAGTCAATTCCCCAGATGTCGAAGATTTCCGCAGCTAGGATGTGTTGCAAGGGCATCATGTCACGACGTGCCATTGACCCTAAAGACTGGCACCTAGTGCAATGTTTGGCATAAGCGTGCGCATCCTGGTGAAGGGAGGGCCAAAAGAAACCGCACTGCAACACCTTGGCTGCAGTTTTCCTCCCAGAGAAATGGCCTCCACAGGCCTGATCGTGGCAGAAGGATAGCACACTGGGGAACTCACTGTCAGGAATACAGCGACGGATGATTTGATCAGCACCTATCCGAAAAAGAAGTGGATTATCCCAGAAATAATACTTTGCTTCTGCCATGAGACGCTCACGCTGGTTTTTAGGCCAGCCACGTGGAAGAGATCCAGAAGCAAGGTAATTGGCAATGTCGGCATACCACGGTCCACTTGCCGCATTTATTGCCAATAGGTGCTCATCAGGAAAAACTTCATTAATTGGCAGAGTAAGTCCAATATGGTCAGGGTCCAGTCTGGAAAGGTGATCAGCCACAACATTCTGGGCTCCGACCTTATCACGAATCTCAATGTCAAATTCCTGGAGCAGAAGGATCCAACGAATCAGTCTAGGCTTGGCATCCTTCTTGTGCATGAGATGGCGAATGGCCGCGTGATCAGTGAAAACAATAATGTGAGAGCCCAGAAGGTAAGAACGGAATTTTTCCAGCCCAAAGACGACTGCCAGTAGTTCCTTTTCAGTGGTAGTATAATTACGCTGGGCCTCGTCCAACGTCTTACTGGCGTAGTATACCACAAAGGGGTGTCTATCGCGTCTTTGTCCCAGGATGGCTCCGACTGCAAGGTCTGAAGCGTCACACATAAGTTCAAAGTTGAGGGACCAATCAGGCGGCTGGAGAACAGGGGCCTTGGTGACAGCATTACGCAGTTGCGTGAATGCTTGTATACAGTCAGGGCCCATGTCGAAGGGCACGTCGGTTGATAGGAGATGAGTTAAGGGTCGAGAAATTTTGGAGAAGTCTTTGATGAATCTCCTATAGAAACCGACGTGTCCCAAGAAGGAGCGGATTTGTTTGACAGAACCAGGCACAGGTAAATCAGCAATGATATCGAGCTTAGCTCTGTCAACCTCGATACCCCTATCGGAGATGATATGTCCAAGAACAATTCCTTCGTGCACCATAAAATGACTTTTTTCCCAGGAAAGCACGAGGTTTACATCAATACATCTCCTAAGGATGCGAGTCAGGTTGGCAAGACATTCGTCGAAAGATGGTCCAAAGACTGAAAAGTCATCCATGAAGACCTCAAGAAAGTCACCCACCATGTCATGAAATATCGCCAGCATGCATCTCTGGAAAGTTGCTGGCGCGTTACAAAGTCCGAACGGCATCCTTCTAAAGGTGAAGGTGCCGAAAGGGCAGGTAAAAGTGGTTTTCTCTTGGTCTCGGGGGTCTATTGCCACCTGGTTATATCCTGAGAATCCATCCAGGAAGCAGAAAAATTTATTTCCCGCTAACCGCTCCAGGATTTGGTCAATAAATGGTAGCGGGAAGTGATCTTTCTTGGTTGCAGCATTGAGTTTCCTATAATCCACACACACTCTCCAAGATGTAGGAGTGCGTGTAGGGATGGATTCGCCCCTGTCATTGACACGGATGGTGAGTCCTGCCTTTTTGGGCACAACGTGAATCGGACTCACCCAGGGGCTATCGCTGATTGGGTAGATTATACCCGCATCCAGCCACTTAATGATTTCATTCTTAACGACCTCCCGCATGTTAGGGTTGAGACGTCGCTGCATCTCGCGAGAAGGTCGAGCCTCCTCCTCCGTATATATACGATGAGTGCAGTAGGAGGGACTAATACCAGATAAGTCTGATAAAGACCATCCAATAGCTGCCTTGTGTTCTAGGAGGACCTTAGTTAGTTTGCACTCCTGCTCCATGGTTAATTTTGAACTGATGATTACAGGGAGCGTTTCATTTGGTCCCAGGAAAACATACTTGAGTGTATTAGGCAGCACTTTTAGCTCGGGAGTGGATGGGGAAGGATCTGGCATTTCTTGGGACGAGAGTGTCCCAGACGGGTAGGAGAACAAGTTAGGAGGAAGAAACTGGCCTTCAGATTGGCCAAGAAGAGGGGCTTCTTGGATAGATGGATCCAAAAATGAATAGCCCCAGTGAGAAGTATATGGGCTCAAGGTCCCAGTGTGGATTTGTAAATCCGCCTGATTTGGCGGGGAAGAAAGGGCAATTCGGTCTTCATGAGTGTGGACTGACAGTGAGTAGCCCGGATATGACTCAGACCACGAGGTATGGGAAGCGGAGAAAACCTCGTCAGAAGTCTGGCCAGGAGAAGGTACTGGACAAGGGAGGGATTGGGGAACATCACAGTATGCGTTGGTTAGGCAGTTATCAGTGTTTATAGGTAATCCGCAACAGTCCGAATAGGTCCCAATTAGTCCGATACACGCGCTGACGGCCATGTCCTCGTCAGACGTGTCATCCTCAATGCAATCGCAATCAAAGTTCTTGGCTGCCTTGAATATGTTAAGCTTGAGCTTCTCAGATCCAACAGCAATCTCAATACAGCCCGACTCGCAGTCGATGTGGGCGCGGGCTGTGGCCAAGAAAGGTCGACCGAGGATGATCGGACAATCAGAAAGTGAACTAGGAACTTCCATATCTAAAACAAGAAAGTCAACAGGAAAACAGAGACTGTTGACCCTAACCACCACGTCTTCCACCACACCCTTCGGGATTTTGACAGAACGATCTGCCAACTGTAACGTGACAGGGGTGGGTTTCAGATTTCCCAAGGAAAATTTTTTGAGCATGATGGTCGGTATGAGATTGATGGAAGATCCTAGATCAAGCAAGGCACGGTTAAAACTGCAGCCTTGGATGCTACAGGAAATCAGTGGTGTGCCCGGATCTTTCTGCTTCGGTGGTAAGTTTGATAGTATAGCACAACTCGCATGAGGCGAGAGAACCACCGGATTCTTAGTCTTCTTTGACTGTCGCCTGGGTGTTGTGTAGTCTTTGAAAAATCGAGCGACAGTAGGTATGTGGTCGATTGCCTCGAGCAGGGGTACCTTGATTTCTACATCCCTGAACAAATTACGTAGGTTGTCAAAGGCCTGCGTATTTTTCTTTTTGCCTTTTGGCTCCCTTAGTAGAGCCTCAGGGAATGGGACTGATTCTGGCACAAGTTTTGGTGCATCATCCTCTCGCGAATGCGGTATGCATTCCGAATGAGAGGGCGAAGAAGAAGATGGGCCAGGATCAGGTCGAGGCGGATCGACGGTCTGCTTACCGCTCCTCGTAGTGATAGCATTGGACGATGCGGGTCCAGTGGGATCATACGGTGGAGGAGGGTTTGCAATGGGGATATAAGAGTGTGGTGCTGCAGCAGGATTAGCCTGAAATCCCGGTGGAATGTTCGGAGCTTGCAGAACTTGATTAACCTGTCCCTGAGAAGGTCGTACCTGTGGTTGAGAACCACGGGGCACGAAATTTCGCGGGTTTGGAACAGGTTGGGCGGGAAGAGTGCCCTGAGATCGAGTCGCCATGCGTAGTTGACTGATCTCGGCATTCTGCTGCGCCAATTGGTGCTGAAGAGAGGTCATGTTCTCTTCATGGCGCTTTGACATTTCCGTCATCATTCGCATCAATTTGTCAAGAGGGCTTGATGCGTGTTCAGTTCGTGGTACGCAAGGGCCTGATGGCGGATTTGCCATAGGATTAAACTGGACCCTTGGGATGACGGGTGCGGACGGTCGCATTGGTCCACCCGCGGGGTTTTGGCGCTGCGGGTTGTTGGACCATGCAAAGTTCGGGTGATTACGCCACCCTGGGTTATAAGTGGCAGAGAACGGGTTGTTCCCCAGGGCGCAAGCATCTTCTATGCCAGAAGACGCGTCCGCATGTAGATATGAGTCAGAGCACACGGAGGCTTGGTCCTCCGTGTCGAAATACTGGCTCGCAGAAGCCAGTTCCACATGACTTACCGAGTCGCTTGGCGCGACACTCGGTAAGGAAGGTCTAACGGGGTTTCTCGGGATAAGCCTGGTATTAGAAGAACTTGGATTGTGACGAAGTGGTGAAGAGGTGGTGTTTGCCATAGATCGGGCGGGGTTGGCCAGAAGCTCGTCCAGCTTCTTGTGCACGACGGAGACTTCATCCAGTTTTTGTGCAATAAGGCTTAGATCAGTGGATGAATGGGAGGGTCCCGTGTCAACTTCGTGGACATTTCGGGGCTGGCTGGTACGATTAAAGGCGACAATGGAAGCATTGTTCATCGAGTTTTCACTCATATTTTCAAACAGCTCGAATGCTCCATTCTCGTCTTTATTCATAAAGTTCCCTCCGCAGGAAGCGTCTGCAATCTGCTTCAAAGTCTCATTTAGCCCATAGTAGAAAATCTGGGCTATATGCCACTTAGGCAGACCGTGATGCGGACACTTCCTGAGGAGGTCGTTATACCTCTCCCATGCCTCATGAAATTGTTCGCCGTTTTGTTGCGTAAATGAAGTGATAGCACGGCGAAGCGCATTGGTTCGCCCGATTGGGAAGAACTTCTTGAGAAATGCTGTTCGCATCTCTTCCCAAGAGTGGATGGTTCTCCCAAGGGTGCGTAACCATTGCGACGCTTTATCCCGTAATGAAAACGGGAACATCTTCATGAGGACTATAGATAACCCGACATTTCTTGGTTTAACGGTTTCAGCAAGTCGGGTTAGGTCTTCCAAGTGGAGAAATGGGTCTTCACTTGCAAGACCATGAAAGTGAAAATTGATTAGGCCAATTATGTTTGGTTTTAATTCAAAGTCGTCCCCGCCCATGGGAACCCGAATTTGTCCTATGGTCTCTGTAGCAGCGGGATTCTGATAAGAGCTAAGAGACCTAGGCTCCTCCCGTTCGGGAGGGTTCTGCATTTCCTCCAATGTTTCCCGAATGGCTTCGATTTGCTCATTATACATTTCCATTTGGGCTTGGAGGCGGGTTATGGGTTCTAAGGCTCCACCACCTGGTGGATTCTGAGGGTGGTTTCCTCCCTCGGGATTTGGGGGTGGGCGTGCAGCCATGTTTGTGGAGGAGGAGGACGATTCGACTTGTTTTCTAGATTTATCAGTCAATTCAAATAGTTCAGGGTTTTGTGACCTCCTCCCAAACATGCACTACCGCAGGAAGAATTGGGGAGATGAGAAGGGAAAAGGGATGAGAGAAATGACGCCACAAAGGTACACTTGATTACAAATCAATACAGTCAAGTTCCTAACCTCTATAGTGTGCCCTTAGACCTAAAGATCTAAGTTACCTACTATCACGAACTACGGAACCGAATGCGAGCACCGCGGAACCACCGGGCCAGATTGAAAGGCCGTTTGCCCCAGTCTTAGACACCCGATAGCACGCGGGAACTCTCACCAGCACGTAGTCGCTACACACAGGTAGTTAGACCTCCAATCCTTAGTAAGGGTCAAGTTACTACCAGTTTTAATTAGAGGCTTAGGGTCAAGTGCTTTTGGAATGTGAAGGGCATTGTTTACGGGTAATGCCCAAGTGATTGATTTTAAGAGTGTGTAAGAACAAGCATGCAACGGGGAAATCTCCCCGAATTGAAGTTTTTATTGGCGAATGGTTTTTTAGAGTTCAGCCTTAAGTAGTATGAATTTTAGGGTTTTGCTGAATTACCAATTCAACCAATCTCCGGGTTTTTTGCAAAAATACAGGTTTTCCTTCTAAAACCCAAGAAACCCTTCTTCAATTATCAGTTAGTTAATGCATGCTAAAATGCAATGGGCTACCCTAAATGGAGATTTCTAAGTGTGGATGCACGAATCAGTTTTATATCAATGTGACAGGGAGCCAAAGCACTTCAATTCAAGTGCTCCCAATCACCAGAAAGATATCCACACACAAGGCTTCAACCAACAGATAAAGAAAATAAAATTTTTGGGGTTGAAGTATTCAGGATCGAATCACAGGCAAATTTGAAAAGTCGTGGTGGGGTTGGAATCAACTCAATTCCAAGTCTCCCCACCAAAAAATGTGATCCTGAATTAAAGATAAGTGAGGCAAAAGAGGGATACAAGCAATCTTTTTCTTTGCCTCAAAGAATACTTCCCACGGCGAAAAATCTAAGAATGAAGATTCTCGGATTTTCGCTATGCGAAGTAAGGCAGGAAATCCCGGGGCAGTGGGAGTGAAGACAACCAATCAATCAAGTGAATTTTAATCCACTTGCCCTCAAGAAATCCCAAGAAGTTTTTCTAATTTTTAGTTTTAAAATTTTTTTTTTTTTTTTTGTGTGGTGGCAAGTTAACCCTAATTTGATGAGAAAAGAAAACCTACTTGTTCGGCAACGTGTGCGAAGTTCCAATGCGATGTCGGCGTCTTCACGCTCTCGTTCCCGCCTTGGATCTGCTCACGTCCTCGACTTTGTCAGCCTTCTTCTCCTTCCACCAGGTTCACCTGCACACCAAAAACAATAATACCCGTGAAGAGAGAAGAGACAAATTTAAAGGAATTGGATAGAAACTTACTCGAAAGCGCACCTCCCCGGCAGCGGCGCCAGAAAAGCTATGATGGTCGGCCTGGATAGGTTGTTAATATGATATTTTTATCGTTGAAATGTGTATAGTGGTTAACCTAATTCAGACCTAACCATCTCTTTACAAAATTTTTAACCTGGCCTAATTGATTTTATCTTGTCACTTTTAAGCCCAGGGTCGAACTCAGGGAAGTGGGGTTCAAGTCGAGTTTCTACGTTTTCCTTAAAACGCGTCTCTTCCGTTCGTTTATTCTGTTTTTGGTATTTTTCTTATTTAGGTTTTTTTTCTGGTAATCCTTGTTCTTGAGGCACACCCTCAAAATTGTGTCCTTGGCTTTTAGCCAAAACAGAGTTTCAAAACACGTCTTGCTACTTGCAAGATGGGGTACCTGCAAATCAAAGATTATCTTTTCACTTTTATACCTTTTTTTTTTTTATCTTTTTACTAAGGAAGCTATCAGATAGAAAGTAAATATAGTAGCTATAGATATATATTTATATGTAGTATATATATAAAGGGGTGGGGGTGGAGGTGACGATGGAGTGTAGCACTATGTCGAGTCAGCCGACGTCTAGAGAGACGCAACCAACACGACTAGGTGCCGCGTGGAGTGTGGATGGAGGATGGATGATGTATGGGACCACGCTTTTTGTACACGCTGTATCGCAGAATATCAGCAACTGGTGCAAATATTCCCGCGATACAGCGTATAGTAAATAACGTGAAAATATATGTACATATGTATGTATATAAATGTATAAGTATATATGTATAGATATATATAGATAGATATATATATATATATAGGTGTATATATATATATATATATATATGTATATATGTATATAGCTATGTATATATGTATATAAGTATATATATATAATACTATATAGATATATATATATATATGTATATAGGTATATATGTATCTAGATATATATGTATATATATATATGTGTATATGTATAAGTATATAGATATGTATATATATATATATGTATATGAGTATGTGTATATATATATATATATATATTATATATGTATATGTATATATATATTATATTATATGTATGTATACATAACTATATAGATATACTATGTATATATAAGTATATATATATAGATATATGTATATGTATATATATATATATATATATATATATGTATGTATATAAGTTACTATTAGTGTGTGAGTGTGTGTGTCGGTGAATGGGTGTGTGTGTGTTGCTGTAAGTGAAAAAAAGAGAAAGAGAGAGAGAGAGAGAGATCGGCAGAGGGAGAGAATGCAGGAGAGAGCTGGCAGGAGAGGAGAGAACGGAGGCAGCCGCACTGCAGGAGGCGAGGGAGCACGTTTCAAGTCGTCTGCAGTCGAAGGCCGTCGTCTGATGGTCGTGGGCGCGTATTCGCGCAGAGGAGATGAGGAGTCTGCGTCGACCTGCTGCGAGCGCGGAGGCTCGCGACAGCGCGCTCGGAGAAGGAGGCGGGGAGTCTGCAGGCACGCGCGGGCGCTTGCAGAGGCTGGTAGGGAGGCAGGAAGGGGCCTGGCCGGCCGCTGCTGAGGAGCGCAGCGACCGGTTGCGGGCGCAGAGGCGGGCGACAGAGCAGACGAACGGAGGCGGGGAAGGCCTGCAGGTGCGCGCAGAGGGGCTGGGGCGCCTGCAGACGCTCGCGGAAGCTGCGGGGGCCGCCGCCGCTTAGCTGCTGCTGCTGCCGCCGCTTAGCTGCTGCTGCTGCTTCCGCTTAGCTGCTGCTGCTGCTTCAAGCTTCAGACTTTGAAGAAGCAGCAATGGCGGGAAGGGCAGGAACGGAAAACAAATGAAAACAGAGAGCCACCACGCCCACCGGCTCTTTGAAGAGCTGGGCGGTGATGGTCTCACTGTGGTGGTGTGCACCACAGTGAGCTCCTGCCCGCCGGGTTTCTCCTCGGAGGAGGACCGACGTATGGAGGGGAGAGGGAGGAGAGGAAGGTGGCGGCCTGCTGGTGGTGTTTCTTTCTTGCTGCAGCCAGCCCGCAGCTGCGTATTGCAGCAATGTTCCCCCCTGCCTTCGTCGCGAGGAAGAGCTGCTGCTTTATAGAGGAGGAGAGCATGGCGGGGAGGCATGGCAGCAGCAGGGAGAGGCGTTGGAGAGTGGCTGCTGCAGGGAGAGGCGCGGGAAGTTGCAGCAGCGGGAAGGACCGCAGGACAGCAGGGAGAGGCAGCGGAGAAGAAGTTGCAGCAGCGGGAGAGAAAAAATAGAAATCAAGAGGAAATAAAAATAGAGAAGGGAATTTTTGCAAAGAGGCACTTGAGGAGAATGTAAATTATGAAGCTCTTTTATTCCAATCTTCCTTCCTCTTAATTAAATGCATGAATGCAAGTATTTTTACAGATGCGACTATAGGATTATAATATACATAGTTAATGCTAGAAAATAGCATAAGAAGGCGTCCCTATAGGCGTGTTTTGAGGTGCAAACAGCCGGGCATTGTAGAGCCAAACTTGCTGAGATGGCTCAAATTCTTTCCACCGAATATGGCTGTCATGAAAAGCCTTAGTGCGTTGCTTGAAAGTTAAGGCAGAATCATAGGCTTCACGACGAAGCTCTTCCAGCTCCTGGAGTTGGAGTTTCCTTTCTCAACCATACAGGTCTGGGTCGAGGTTACATTGGCGAACCGCCCAATAAGCGTGATGCTCCAACTCCACGGGCAAATGACAAGGCTTCCCGTAAATAATTCTATAAGGATACATACCAAGGGGAGCCTTAAAGGCGGTCCGATACGCCTAAAGTGCGTCATTTAGCTTGTCAGACCAATCCTTACGGTCAGGCCGAACCATTTTCTAGAGAATTTGCTTGATTTGCCGATTCGACACCTCTGCCTGGCCGTTTGTCTAAGGATGATACAGGGATGCGATACGATGGTGGACTCCGTATTTCCTCAGAAGTGCCCGAAAAGAAGCATGGGTAAAGTGGCTTCCTCCATCTAAGATAATGGCTCGAGCGATCCCAAAGTGCGCAAAGATGTGGTCTTTGACAAATCGAGTGGATATAACATGGTCAGCACAGTGCGTGGGAATAGCCTCAATCCATTTCGAAACATAATCAACAGCCACAAGGATGAATTCGAAGTCGTTGGAAGGAGGAAAGGGACCCATGAAATCAATTCCCCAAATGTCGAAGATTTCCGCAGCTAGGATGGGTTGTAAGGGCTCATGTCACGTCGTGACATTGACCCTAACGACTGGCACCTAGTGCAATGTTTGGCATAATTGTGTGCATCTTGGTGAATGGAGGGCCAAAAGAAACCGCACTGCAACACCTTGGCTGCAGTTTTCCTCCTAGAGAAATGGCCTCCGTAGGCCTGATCGTGGCAGAAGGATAACACACTGGGGAATTCACTGTCAGGAATACAGCGATGGATGATTTGATCAGCACCTATTCGAAAAAAAAGTGGATTATCACAGAAATAATACTTTGCTTCTGCCATGAGACGCTTGCGCTGGTTTTTAGGCTAGCCACGTGGAAGGGATCCAGAAGCAAGGTAATTGGCAATGTCGGCATACCAAGGTCCACTTGCCACATTAATTACCAATAGGTGCTCATTAGGAAAAATCTCATTAATCGACAGAGTAAGTCCAATATGGTCAGGGTCCAGTCTAGAAAGATGATCAGCCACAACATTCTGGGCTCCGGCCTTACTGCGAATCTCAATGTCAAATTCTTGGAGTAGAAGGATCCAATGAATTAGTCTAGGCTTGGCATCCTTCTTGTGCATGAGATGGCGAATGGCCGCGTGATCAGTGAAAACAATAACATGTGATCCTAGAAGGTAAAAGCAGAATTTCTCCAGCCCAAAGATGACCACCAGTAGTTCTTTTTCAGCGGTAGTATAATTACGCTGGGCCTCGTCCAACGTCTTACTGGCGTAGTACACCACGAAGGGGTGTCTATCGCGTCTTTGTCCCAGGATGGCTCCAACTGCAAGGTCGAAAGCATCACACATTAGTTCAAAGTCGAGGGACCAATCAAGTGGCTAGAGAACAGGGGCCTTGGTGACAGCATTACAGAGCTACATGAATGCTCGTATGCAATCAGGGCCCATATCGAAGGGTACGTCGGTCGATAGGAGATGAGTTAAAGGTCGAGAAATCTCGGAGAAATCTTTGATGAATCTCCTATAGAAACCGACTTGTCCCAGGAAGGAGCGAATTTGTTTGACAGAGCCAAGCACAGGTAAATCAGCAATTACATCAAGGTTAGCTCTGTCAACCTCGATACCCCTATCGGAGATGATATGTCCGAGAACAATTCCCTCGTATACCATAAAATAACTTTTTTCCCAGGAAAGCATGAGGTTTACATCAATACATCTCCTAAGGATACTGGTCAGGTTGGCAAGACAGTCATCAAAAGATGGTCCAAAGACCGAAAAGTCATCCATGAAGACCTCGAGAAAGTCACCCACCATGTCATGAAATATCGCCAGCATACATCTCTGGAAAGTTGCTGGTGCGTTACATAGTCCGAACGGCATCCTTCTAAATGCGAAGGTGTCGAAGGGGCAGGTAAAAGTGGTTCTCTCTTGGTCCCGGGGGTCAATTGCCACCTGGTTATATCCTAAGAATCCATCCAGGAAAAAAAAAAGTTTATTTCCCGCTAACTGCTCCAGGATTTGGTCAATGAAGGGTAGCGGAAAGTGATCTTTCTTGGTTGCAGCATTGAGTTTCCTATAATCTACACACACTCTCCAAGATGTAGGAGTGCGTGTAGGGATGGATTCGCCCCTGTCATTGACACGGATGGTGAGTCCCGCCTTTTTGGGCACAACGTGAATCGGACTCACCAGGGGCTATCGCTGATCGGGTAGATTATACCCACATCCTGCCACTTAATAATTTCCTTCTTAATGACCTCCCGCATGTTAGGGTTGAGACGTCACTGCATCTCGCGGGAAGGTCTAGCCTCCTCCTCCGTATATATACGATGAGTGCAGTAGGAGGGGCTAATGCTAGATAAGTCTGATAAAGACCATCCAATGGCTGCCTTGTGTTCCATAAGGACCTCAGTTAGTTTGCACTCTTGCTCCCTGTTCAATTTTGAACTGATGATTACGGCGAGCATTTCATTTGGTCCTAAGAAAACATACTTAAGTGTACTAGGCAGCACTTTCAGCTAGGGAGTGGATGGTGAAAGATCTGGCATTTCTTGGGACGAGAGTGTCCCAGGTGGATCAGAAAACAAGTCAGGAAGAAGAAGTTGGCCCTCAGATTGGCCAAGAGGAGGGGCTTCTTGGATAGAAGGATCCAAAAGGGAATAGCCCCAATGAGTAGTATATGGGCTCAAGGTCCCAGTGTGGAGTTGCAAATCCGCCTGATTTGGCGGAAAAGAAAGGGAAATCTAGTCTTCAAGAGTGTGGACCAACGGTGAGTAGCCCGGATATGATTCAGACCACGAGGTATGGGAAGCGGAGAAAACCTCGTCAGAAGTCTGGTCAGGAGAAGGTACGGGAATAGGGAGGGATGGGGGAATGTCACAATATGTGTCGGTCAGGCAACCATCAGTGTCTACAGGTAATCTGCAGCAGTTAGAATAGGTCCCAATTAGTCCGATACACGTGCTAACGGCCATGTCCTCGTCAGACGTGTCATCCTCGATGCAATCACAATCAAAGTTCTTAGCTGCCTTGAAGATATTAAGCTTGAGCTTTTCAGATCCAACGGCAATCTCAATATAGCCCTACTCGCAGTCGATATAGGCGCGGACTATGGCCAAGAAAGATCGACCAAGGATGATCAGACAATCAGAAAGTGAGGTAGGAACTTCCATATCTAAAATAAGAAAGTCAACAGGAAAACAGAGACTGTTGACCCTAACCACCACGTCTTCCACCACACCCTTCGGAATTTTGACAGAACGATCTACCTACTATAACGTGACAGGGGTGGGTTTCATATTTCCCAAGGAAAATTTTTCGAGCATGATGGTTGGTATAAGATTGATGGAAGACCCTAGATCAAGCAGGGCACGATTAAAATTGCAGCCTTGGATGCTACAGGAAATAAGCGGAGTGCCCAGATCTTTCTACTTCGGTGGTAGATTTGACAGTATAGCACAACTCGCATGAGGCGAGAGATCCACCGAATTCTTCATTTTCTTTGACTGCCACCTGGGTGTTCTGTAGTCTTTGAAAAATCAGGCGACAGTTGGTATGTGGTTGATAACCTCGAGCAGGGGTACCTTGATTTCAACATCCCTGAACAAATTACATAGGTTATCAAAGGCCTGCGTATCCTTCTTGCCTTTTGGCTCCCTCAGTAGAGCCTCAGGGAATGGGACTGATTCTGGCACCAATTTGGGTGTATCGTCCTCTCACGAATGCGGTACGCATCCCAAATGAGAGGGCGATGAAGAAGACGGGCTAGGATCAAGTCGAGGCAGATCGATGGTTTGCTTACCACTCCTCGTAGTGATCACATTGGATGATGCGGGTCCAGTGGGATCATAAGGCGAAGGAGGGTTTGCAATAGGGACATAAGAGCGAGGTGTTGCAGCGGGATTAGCCTGAAATCCCGATGGAATGCTCGGAGCCTACAGAATTTGATGTACCTACCCTTGAGAAGGTCGTACCTGTGGTTGGGGACCACAGGGTACAAAATTTCGCGGGTTGGGAATAGGTTGTGCCGAAAGAGTGCCCTGAGATCGAGTCGCCATGCATAGTTGACTGATCTCAGCATTCTACTGCGCCAATTGGTGCTGAAGAGAGGTCATGTTCTCTTCATGGCGCTTTGACATTTCTGTCATCATTCACATCAATTTATCAAGAGGACTTCATGCGTGTTCTGTTTGCGGTACGCAAGGACCCGATGGCGGATTCGCCATAGGATTAGACTAGGCCCTTGGGATGACGGGTGTGGATGGTCGCATTGGTCCACCCACAAGGTTTTGGCACTGCGGGTTGTTGGACCATGCGAAGTTCGGATGATTTTGCCACCCTGGGATATAAGTGGCAGAGAACGGGTTGTTCCCCAGGGCGCAAGCGTCTTCTATGCCAGAAGACGCGTCTGCATGTAAATATGCTTCCGAGCACACGGAGGCTTGGTCCTCCGTGTCGAAATACTGGCTCGCAGAAGCCAGATCCACATGACCTACCGAATCGCTCGACGCGACACTCGGTAAGGAAGGTCTTATGGGGTTTCTCAGGATAAGCCTGGTGTTGGAAGAATTGGAATTGTGACGAAGTGGTGAGGTGGGGGTGTTTGCCATAGAACGGGCAGGGTTGGCCAGAAGCTCGTCTAGCTTCTTGTGCACGACGGAGACTTCATCCAATTTCTGTGTGATAAGGCTGAGATTAGTGGATGAATGGAAGGGTCCCGTGTCAACTTCGTGGACATTATGGGGTAGGCTGGTACGGATAAAGGCGATAATGGAAGCATTGTTCATTGAGTTTTCGCTCATATTTTCAAATAATTCGAATGCTCCATTCTTGTCTTTATCCATGAAATTCCCTCCACAGGAAGCGTCTGCAATCTGCTTCAAATTCTCATTTAGCCCATAGAAGAAAATCTGGGCTATATGCCACTTAGGCAGACCGTGGTGCGAACACTTCCTGAGGAGGTCATTATATCTCTCCCATGCCTCATGAAACTGTTCGCCGTTTTGTTGCATAAATGAAGTGATAGCACAGTGAAGTGCATTGGTTCGCCTGATTGGGAAGAACTTCTTGAGAAACGCTGTTCGCATCTCTTCCCAAGAGTGGATGGTTCTCCCAAGGGTGCGTAACCACTGTGACACTTTATCCCGCAATGAAAACGGGAATATTTTCATGAGGACTATGGGTAACCCGATATTTCTTGGTTTAACTGTTTCAGCCAATCAGGTTAGGTCTTCCAAGTAGGGAAAAGGATCTTCACTTGCAAGACCATGGAAGTGAAAATTTATCAGGCCAATTATGTTAGGTTTCAATTCAAAGTCGTCCCCGCCCATGGGGACCCGAATTTGTCCTATGGTCTCTGTAGCAGCGGGATTCTGATAGGAGCTAAGAGACCTAGGCTCCTCCCGTCCAGGAGGGTTCTACATTTCCTCCAATGTTTCCCTAATGGCTTCAATTTGTTCATTATACATTTCCATTTGGGCTTGGAGGCAGGTTATGGGATCCAAGGCTCCACCACCTGGTGGGTTTTGAGGGCGGTTTCCTCCCTCAGGAATTGGGGGTGGGCGTGCAGCCATGTTTGTGGAGGAGGAGGACGATTCGGCTTCTTTTCTAAAATTATCAGGCAATTCACACAGTTCCAGATTTTGTGACCTCCTCCCAAACATGCACTACCGCAGGAAGAATTGGGGGGATACGAAGGAAAAAGAGATGAGAGAAATGACGTCGCAAAGGTACACTTGATGACAAATCAATACAATCAAATTCCTAACCTCTACAGTGTGCCCTTAGACCTAAAGATCTAAGTTACCTACTATCAGGACCTACGGAACCGAATGCGAGCACCGTGGAACCACCGGGCCAGATTGAAAGGCCGATTGCCCCAGTCTTAGACACCCGATAGCATGCGGGAACCCTCACCAGCACGTAGGCGCTACACGCAAGTAGCTAGACCTCCAATCCTTAAGAAGGGTCAAGTTGCTACCAATTTTAGTTAGAGGCTTAGGATCAAGTGCTTCTGGAATGTGAAGGCGTTATTTATGGGTAATGCCCAAGTGATTGATTTTTCAAAGTGTGTAAACCAAGCATGCAACGAGGAAATCTCCCCGAATTGAAGTTTTAATTGGTGAATGGTTTTTAGAATTCAGCCTTAAGTAGCATGGATTTTAGGATTTCTCTGAATTACCAATTCAACCAATCTCCAGGTTTTGAGAGAATACAAGTTTTTTCTAAGCCCAACAAGCCCTTCTTCAATGTCAATTGGTTAATGCATGCTAAAATGCAATGGGCTTCCCTAGATGGAGATTTCTATGTGTGGATGCACGAGTCGATTTTTAGATTAGTGTGAAAGGGAGCCAAAGCACTTCAATTCAAGTGCTCCCAATCACCAAAATGATTTCCACACACAAGGCTCAACCATAAGATAAGGAAAATCAAATTGTTGGGGTTGAAGTATTCGGGATCGAATCTTAGGCACGTGAAGGGTCGTGGTGGGGTTGGAATCAACTCAATTCCAAGTCTCCCCACCAAAAAGGTGATCCCGAATTGCAGAAAAATGAGGCAAAGAGGGATGGCAATCAATCTTTTTATTTTTGCCTCAAAGACTACTTCACACAACGAAAGATTCAAGAATCAAGATTCTTGGATCTTCGCTATGCGAAGTTTGGCGGGAAAGCCCGAGGCGATGGGAGTGATGACAAACAATCAAACAAGTGATTTTTAGTCCACTTGCCCCAAGAGATCCCAAGAAGTGTTTTTTTAGTTAGTTTTTTTTTTATTAAGGTGACAAGTTAACCTAAGTTGCTAAGAAAGAAAGACCTACTTGTTCAGCAACGTGTGCAAAGCTCCAGTGCGGTGCTGGCAACTTCACGCTCTCGTTCCCACCTTGGATTTGCCCACGTCTCCGACTTCGTCTTCCTGTCTTCTCCTTGCAACAGGTTCATCTGCACAGCAACAAACAAAAACACCCATGAAGAGAAGGGTGTGAGAAGAGAAAAATTAAAGGAATGGAGTAAAAACTTACTTGAATGCGCACTTCCCCGGCAACGACGCCAGAAAAGAGCTATGATCGAACCCGGATAGGTTGTGTTAATATGGTGATTTTATCGTTGTAATGAGTATAGTGGTTAACTTAAATCGAGCCTAACCATCTCTTTACAAAATTTTTTACCTGGCTTACTTGATTTTATCTTGGTCACTTTTAGGCCCAAGGTCGAACTCAGGGAAGTGGGATTAGAGGTGAAGAAGTTTCTATGCCTTACCTACAACGAATCTCTTCCATTCGTTTATTATGTTTTTGGTGTTTTTCTATTTAATATTTTTTCTGATAATTTTTGTTCTTGAGGTACACCCTCAAAATCAGGTTCTGGGCTTTGAGCCAATTAGGGTTCCAAAACTGGTCTTGCTATTCGCAAGACTGAGTACCTGCAAGTCAAGGATTATCTTTTCCCTTTTGTATATTTTTTTTTATCTTTTTAATGGCAAGAAAGAGAAATAGAAATAAAGTAAATATAGTATATATATATATGTATATATTATATATGTATATAAGGGTGGGGGCGGAGGTAGAGATGGCGTGTAGCATAGTGTCGAGTCGATCGTCGTCTAGGAAGATGCAACCAACAGGACGAAGTGCTGCGTGGAGTGTAGGATGGATGGGTGGAAGATGTGTGCGAAAATGCTTTCTGTACGCGTGTATCGGGGAATATCAGCAACTGGTGCAGATATTCCCACGATACAACGTATGGTAGGTGATATGAAAATATATATATGTATGTATATATGTAAATATATATCTATATGTATATATATATGGTTATAATTATATAGGTGTATATGTAGTTATGTATGTATATATATATATGTATATATATATAGATATGTAAATATATGTATAGATAGATGTATGTATATGTATATATATATATATATAACTATATATATAGATATAGATATATATGTATATATGTACATATATAGTAATATATGTATATAGTTATATATATGTGTATATGTATATATATATATATATTAGTATAAGTATCTATGTATATAGATATATGTAGATAGATATACATATATATATATGTGTATTTATAGTTATAGATATATATATATATATGTATATATGTATGTATATTTGTATATATATATATATATATATATATGTATAAATATATGTGTATATATATGTATATATACTTATACTTAGTTATATAGGTACTAATATATGTATATATATATATAAGTACATAATAGAGTATAAGTGAGTGGGTGTGTGTACAAGAGTGTGTGTGTGTTTGTATGTGTGAGAGGGAGTGAGAGAGTGTTGTGAGAGAGAGAGAGAGAGTCTGCTGAGGAAGAGGCGGCGAGTTAAGCCGTCTGATGCTTCAGCCATCGTTTGATGGTGCGCGTAGGAGCGTGCACGCGCACGCGTAGATGCACACGCAGGAGGGAGTGAGCGCAAGGGGAAGGACCGCAGCGCACCGCGCTGTGCGAAGAGGCGGGTACGGATACAAAGAAGTGGGCACTGAAGCGGGTGGGTGCAGATGCGAGAGCGGGCGCAGGGAGAGACGCGGGCGCGAGCGTGTGCAGACGGGCTGGCGACGGTCGCGGTGCGGAGAGCAAGCGTGAGGTGTGGAGAGCGAGCGCGCGGTGACTGGATAAGTGAGAAACTTATCGGTCACCGCACTGTAGCCACAGTGTTCCGCTGAAACGCGTGAACAGTGGCTACAGTGTGTGCTCGGCTCGCGCGACAGGGTGCTGGCGGTTCCGTGTGTGCGGGCACCGTTGAGCGAGTTGGCGCGCGCGCAGAAGGACTGCACCGGCAGCTAGTGAGCGCAGGGAGGGGCAAGGGCGACCTGCTGGTGCGCACGGAAAGAGTTGCGCCGACTTCTGGCGAGCGTGGTGGCCTGCGTTCGAGCGAGAGGTGGCCGGCGCCTTGCTGCGGCGACGGTTGAGCTTCAAAGCTTGACTCTGTGGCAATGGCAGAAGTGGCTTGGAATGACAAAACAGAGGAGAGAACCACCACGCCCACCAGCTCTTTGATGAGCTGGGTGGTGGTGGGACTCACAGTTGTGGTTGTGCACCACTGTGACCTGCTCCTGCCCATAGAGTAGCTCCTCAGAAGGAGGGGAGGCTGCGTATGGAGGGGAGAGGGGAGGAGATGGACTAGAGGAAGGAAGCTGCTGTGTGTTTTTGGTGTTGGACCAGGCTCCCTTCAAAGAAGATAGCTGTGCCTTTTTAAAGAAGAAAGAGGCATGCACAGCCATGCCCTGGCTCTGCATGGCTGGCAGGGAGTGCTTGCTGCAGAGAATAGCGCGAGGAGGAAGCTGCCATGCCTTGCAGCCGTGCGGAGAAATTCAAAGCAAAATAGAAATAAAAAAATAAAGATGGAGATTTTGTGAGGCAGCACTTGAGGAAAACGTTAATTTCAAGGCCATTTTATTCACTCTCCTCCCCTCTCAAATAAATGCATGCATGCGTGTATTTTAACAAATGCAACTATGGCTACCTAATATGCACTGGCAATGCTAGGAAATAGCACAAGATGGCATAATTATTGGTGTATTTTTGCTGTGCAATAAGGCACCATGTGTAGTGATGTGCTAGAATAGTTGGTGCCAACTTTAGGTGTGGTTAGATGGGGTTTGCACCAATTTAGGTTGGGTTTAGGAGGGTTGCCGTGGAGTGGCATGGATGGTTAGGATGGGTTGTTGGAGGGATAGTTGTGGGATCTATGGTCATGGATGATTGGCGCCAAGTGGAAGGGTTTGTAGGTGTATGGTTAATGTTTATTAGGCTAGAGTTAGCGCCATCTTTTGGGTTTAGTAATTGGAGCCAAAAGGGCTGGGTAGGATTTATTCTAGGTGGGTAGTTAGGGATCCTAGGGTTAAGGAGGTTTGGCACCACATGAATAGGTGTAAGGAGGGTAGTTATAGGTGGCGGTAACCATGAAGGGATGCTTTGGTTTGGTGCCAAACCATGTGGTTTCTAGAAGGAGAGTAGGTGTAGGGTTTAGATGGGTGGAGGCCTAGATGGATGGAGGTGATGTGGGGGCTTTTGGAGGGAAAAGTGGCACCACTTTTGTGGTGCCCCTTGGTGGTGGTGGTGGGTTGAAAAGGTGCATTAGGGTTAGCGCCAAAAGGGTTTAGGAGTAGAAGCTAGGTGGACTAGGTTTAGGTCTTTTTGGTGGAGTTAGCTAGGTAGGTTGGAAGGCCATGTAGGTGGAGCTGGTGTTGAGCTTGGCTAAGCTAACTAAGATAGCTTAGCTAGTAGGGTAGTAGAGGATGAGATAGAGTTTAGAGAAGAGGAGCTAAGGAAGAACTAACTGATGCTATATTGAAGCTAAATCTACTAAAGAGGTCTTCATGGGAACTCCCGAGCTATCTTAGCTAGCCTTCCAACTGATTGGAGGGAGTTCAGCTACTGTGAGTTAAGTGGAGCTGGGTAGAGCTGGACCTGAGCTAAGGTGAACTTCTATCAACTAAGTAAGCTAGCAAGATCTCTCAGTGAACTGATTGGAGCTAGGATGAGCTAGACTCAACTAAGTTGAGCTGGATCTGAGATGAGTTGAGGTGAGTTGAGCTATGTTGAGCTACCTTGAGCTACCATCCAGCTAAGATGAGCTGAATGGAGCTTGAGGGGGCTAAACCTAGCTCATGTGGGCTGATAACCAGCTGAGGTGAGCTGGATCCACCTAGGGCTTAGCTGGAATGATCTTCCTCTTCACTTTCTTCTTGAGTGCTAGGGTTTTAAGGGTTTGAACATCTTCTTATCCTTAACACTCAAGTAAACATGTTAAAAACATAAAAAGAATGCAATGCATGCCTAACCTAGATTATGCCTAAAAGCAACCTGAGAACCCATTTGCAGAGATAGAAACCTAAGAGCTAGATTTGTTTTAGGGCATAAGAATGATGATAAACTCGTGTTTATCACACCCCCATGCTTATCTTTTGCTAATCTCTTAGCAAAACTTTAATTTTACAAAATGGATTTTTGGGAAAGACTAATTTTTTTGACTTTTGAGAAAAGGAGATTGCAGGACTTTTGTTGATTAAAAATATGAAAGGCATGGGATTTGTTAAAGATAAACATCGGGATTCATCTTTGGATCCAAAATTTAGATGAATCGGGATTAATGTATCCTTTACAAATTCACAAGTCAACTCCTTGTCAATTCAAATGAACTAAAATTATTTTGCAATTAGGATTTCTTTGGCCCTTGAATCCGACTCACAACTTGCATAATCTTTTAAAATCCTATGTCAATGCTTGTGAATGCCAACATATATAAGGTCGTGTTTTTGTTTGGATTTTTTTTTGTCTCCCCCATGCTTATTCTTAGCTTAATTGTACAACAGATGTGTTGGGATCATCATTCTCGTTACCAAACCTCGAGGGGGATCTGATGCCAACACTTTGAGATAGTACTGCCCAAGACACCACCTAGGAGCTCACAACCCCAAAACACAATGCGGTGTAAAGGGGCTCTCCAAGCGAACTCAAGCTCTTGATCCATTGCTGTGGGTAGAGCATCGTCCAAGACACTTGAGCTACAAAATTATGCCTTAATACTCCATCTAAAGATATGAAAGATAGATATAGAGCAGCGCCAAGGAGGTAACATTTTTTTTTTTTGAAAAGGTGAGGAGTGCTATCGTTAACGATAGCAGACTGGGAGAGGAGGTAACATGTTGACATCGTGTCCTCAAATGAAGCATTTTCTTCCTTCCCGGTGGTGGGAACTCAAACCAATGATCTCCTTCCCAACTTTTCTACTTTTTCTAATTTGTTTTTAAGTGTTGGTTGTGTGTGAAATTTGACACAAGAATTTTGCAAGGGATGCAAGCTTTTGAGTAGAAAACTAAGCCAAATAGTTTCCAAGTCACAAGAGAAGATCAAGTCACCTGAATCATTATGAGTTCAAGTGGAAATTAGAGAAGGATACTTGATCTAGTCTAAAAGTAGACCCAGAAATTCTATTAGTTAGATCCGCATCTTAATCCCTAATTTGTTGAAGATTAAATCCCATTGTGCCTTGGAATGATTTATCAACCTTAATCCTACTTTCAAAAATTTCTCAAAAAGTTTTCAACATCTATATTTTTTGGGTATGCATGCAGAAAATGAATTTTTTTTTTTAGGTTTGAAAATCCTGATTTGATCGTCAAAATTTAAAAACACCCCCCCATGCTTAAGATATGGCATGTTTGCATGAAATAGGAAGGGAAAGGAGATTACCTCGGTGAAGGAAGTCAAAATCAGGATAGGCAAAACCTTAGAAAAAAAATAAAAACAAAAAGCGGGAAAAAAGATGGGTTACCTCATATCCAGTGCTATCTTTTATGCCATTCAGCTAGGTGTGAAGTCACTAAGTATCAGGTAAGTCATGGAGGTCTTAAGAATCGGATTTCACGTTAAGGTTGTTATCAAGATAGGGCTTAAGTCATTGGTCGTTGACTTTGAAAGTATTGTTTTTTGGATCTAAAATCTCAACGGCACCGTGGGGATAAGTTTGAACTACAATATAAGGACCGGTCCATTTAGATTTGAGTTTGCCAGGAAATATACATAACCTTGCATCAAAAACCCACATGCGTTGTTTAGGTTCAAAAGATTTCCAAATGACAAATTTATCATGAAATTTCTTGGTTCAATCATTGTAAATGCATGCATTTTCATAGGCCAAGTTACGAAGCTCTTCAAGTTTAGTTAATTGTAATTTTCTATGTTTACCGATTGCGTCCAAATTGTAATTAAATTCTTTTATCTCCCAATAAGTTCTATGTTCTAGTTCAACCAGGAGATGACATGCCCTGCCAAAAATAAGGTGAAAAGGTGACATGCCAATCGGGGTTTTAAAAGCAATACGATAAGCCCATAATGCATCATCAAGTTTGAGTGACCAATCTTTTCGATCGGGCTTTACTGTCTTTTGCAAAATATTTTTAATCTCTCGATTGGAGGCTTCAGCTTGGCCATTAGTTTGAGGGTAATATGATGTGGAGATTTTATGATTCACCACATATTTAGCGAGAAGTTGACGGAACTAGGAATGTGTAAAATGTAATCCTCTGTCACTAATAATGGCCTTAAGAACACCAAAATGCGAAAAAATGTTTTTCTTGATGAAATCCACGATGACCCGATGGTCATTGGTGCACGTGGGTACTGCTTCAATCCATTTTGAAACGTAGTCGACAGCGACTAAAAGGTACTGGTACCCAAAAGAAGTGATAAATGGTCCAATGAAATCGATGCCCCACACATCAAAGATTTCAACTTCTAAAATGGGGTATAGGGGCATCATATCCTTAAAGTTCATGTTGCCGATGCTCTAGCAATGCACATGAGACTGAGAAAACTCATGAGCATCTTTGTGTATGCTAGGCCAATAAAATCCAGCATTTAACACCTTGGCCGCAATTTTCTTCCCCGAAAATTGTCTGCCGCAAGCCATTGAGTGATAGTGGTTCAAAATATCATGTGTTTTTGAATCAATAATGCACCATCGAATGACTTGATCGGCACAGATGCAGAACAAATCGGGGTCCTCCAAGAAATAATATTTGATCTTAGCAAAGAACTTATCCCTTTTTTGTTTAGGCCAATCAGCAGGGAATTGTCCAGTGGCAAGATAATTCACATAATCAGCATACCAAGCGAGGGATTTTAGTGTTAGGAGCATTTTGTCTGGAAAAACGGTTGTTCGAGTCAAAACATCACCAGTCTCAAGTCTTGAATGGTGATCGGCCATGACATTTTGCGAACCCGCTTTATCTTTGATCTCCAAGTCAAATTCTTGTGATAATAATATCCATCAAACTAAGGAGGGTTTCACATCTTTTTTATTAAGCAAATATTTCAAGGCCGAGTGATCAGTGTAAATGGTGATGTGTGACCCTAACAGATATGAATGAAATTTTTCAAGGGCAAAAACAATCGCAAGTTCTTTTTTGGTGATGGTATAATACTGTTGTGTTTCATCAAGTGTTTCACTAACGTAATAAATCATGAGTTTCTTGTCGATTTGTTGCCCTAGGATGACTCCTAGTGCAGAATCTGAGGCATTTGTCATAAGCTCAAAAGGATGAGCCTAGTCAAGTGCTTGCAAAATGGGTGCCTCAGTAATTGATTGTTTCAAAATATTATAACTCTCCAAGCAATTTTCATCAAATTCAAAAGGTTGGTCTTTAGTCAAAAAGTGGCCTAAAGGTCAAGAAATTCTGGAGAAATCTTTCATGAATCGTCGATAGAATCCCACATGCCCAAAAAAAGATCTTATTTGTTACACTGAACTGGGCAGGGGAAGTTCGGAGATTGTATCAATTTTAGCTTTGTCTACCAAGATTCCTTTTCCAGAAATAATATGGCCCAGGACAATGCCTTCCTGAACCATGAAATAGCTCTTCTCCCAACTAAGAACTAAGTTAACCTCAATACATATTTCGAGAGTTCTTTCTAAATTTCAAAGACAATGATCAAAAGAATCTCCAAAAATGGAAAAAACATCCATAATGACCTCTAGGCAATCACCTACCAGATCAGAAAAGATTGCTAACATGCACCATTGAAAAGTCGTGGGTGCCTTACACAATCCAAATGGCATTCTTCAGAAACCAAGGGTTCAAAAGGGGAAGGTGAAAGTGGTCTTTTAGTAGTCCTCAAGGTGGATTGCGACTTGATTGTAGCCAGAATATCCATCAAGAAAACAATAATAGTCTTGTCTGGCTAACCGCTTCAAAATCTGATTGATAAAGGGGAGCGGAAAATGATCCTTCTTTGTAGCGGTATTTAACTTTCAGTAATCAATACAAACATGCCACCAAGAAGCAATCCAAGTGGGAATTTCTTCACCCT
This sequence comes from Thalassia testudinum, assembly GCA_037157565.1. Classification (NCBI taxonomy): domain Eukaryota; kingdom Viridiplantae; phylum Streptophyta; class Magnoliopsida; order Alismatales; family Hydrocharitaceae; genus Thalassia; species Thalassia testudinum. The sequence continues at coordinate 65,888,926 of JAZHRO010000007.1, read as the reverse complement.
TATCATTTGCAATAACAGTGAGGCCAACTTTCTTGGGTACAACTTGTGTAGGGCTAACCCACTGGCAGTCAGAGATAGGGTAAATAATTCCCGCATCGAGCCATTTCATGATTTCCCATTTTACAACCTCCTACATGTTAGGGTTGAGGTGAAGTTGAGGTTGGCAAGAGGGTTTAGAGTCGTCCTCAAGATAAATGTGATGAGTGCAATAGGATGCATCAATGCCTTTCAAATCATTTAAAGTCCAACCGACTACATTTCGATATTTGTTCAGAACTTGGAGTAGTTTTCCCACTTGTAACCCTAAAATATGTGCATTAATTATAAGGGGTTTTGTATGATGTGGGCCCAAAAACACATTTTAAGGAATCTGGCAAAGGTTTCAGCTCTAATTGCAATCTAGGTTCCAGAATGGGGTTAGAGGTTAGTGTGAAATTAGGTGTGGTGGGTGAGGTTGGGTTAGACGATTGCTGCAACTCAGGAGAAAGATTTATGGCAAAACACGTATCCACAGAAAGCATTTCCTCAACAAGATTTGAGGTTTCAGAATCTGAGAAATCAAAGAAATCTAGCTCGTGAAATCTTTTGGAAGCCCTAAAAATATCTAAAGTTAATGTCTCGCCACCGCAAGTGATGTCCATTTTACCAGAATCACAATTTATATTTGCTTTAGCGGTGGCGAGGAAGGGTCTTCCAAGAATAATAGGTGCATTCTTTAGAGCTTCGGGTACATCAATGTCAAGGACTAAATGTCCACAGCAAAGAGACAATTCTGTATCCAAACGATGACATCTTCTACGATGCCTTTTGGGTGAATAACTGATCGGTCAGCAAGTTAAAGGGTGACCTTCACCGGTTTGAGTTCACTGAACTGGAATTCATCAAAAAGGATGGTAGGGATGAGGTTTATTGATGCACCTAGGTCTAAGACGGCACGAACAAAAGTAGTGCTAATGACAACTAATATTCATGGAGCACTTGGGTCCTTTCTTTTGTGAGGCAGCTTGCTATGAACAACAGAGCTAACTGTCTCAAAAAGGATAACCCTTCCTAGATTTTTAGTCTGCCTCTTTGGTGTACAAATTTCTATTAAAAATTTTGCGTAGGCAAGAACATATCTAATCACATTTAGGAGAGGGATGTTGATTTCCACATGGCCAAATAATTCATGTAATTGTTCTTCAGTTGGCTCAGCTTTTCTGGGTTTCTTTATTTTTTAGTTTAATGCTTGTGGAAAAGGTGTCGTCTTTGTGTTGTCTTCTTTTTCCTGAGAGTGAACGGTGGGAAAATTTTGCTCCGGTTCTAGTTGTGAGGTACCCACGTTATGTGTCATTTTACCACTTCTTATTATTGTTGCACTGGCAGTGTGATTATTTTGCTGTGGAAGACATTGATTTTATTGCAAGTTTTGAAATCTGAGTGGAAATTGAGGTGTGGGATTTATTAGTTGTTAACCTTGTTGACCTTGATTATTTCCATTTTGGAATTTCCATTGGCCTTTGATCGGGCGTTATCGAGATGTGATTTTGTAAATTTGAAACAGCACGGGTAACGTCGTTCATTTGTTGCTACATTTCTTGCAAGGTTTTCATTAATTGGTTATTAATATTAGCCTACGAAGGTTGGTTTTGGCCAAAATTCCCAGTTTGATTTTGAAAATATGGAATTTGATTGGTTTTCTTCCAGGAAAAATTAGGGTTATTCCTCCAAGTGGGATTATAGAAGTTGGAGGAATTATTTCTAAAATTATCCTGGAGAGAGGAAATATTTTCGTTTACTAGGACATACATGGAAGAATTGTCAAAAGTCCCAGCAAATTCAAGTGCAAGGACAAGGTTTTGAAATCAGCTATAATCAATTTGTTGCAAGTTCTCCCGACGTATGAGGGTCGGATTAGTGTTGGTGTCAAAAAAGTGAGAGTTAGGGTTAGTTGGGATAGAGTTTTATGGTCGAGCATTAAATTTTTCTTCCATTTCTTTTGATTGATTTGCATTTGGTCAAGCCTTTATGCAAAAGTTGCAAATCATCTTGTGTGACAGGGAGAGATTGTTCTTGTGTGCCTACTTCATGAACACCTACACGGGGATTGGCATTTCTGCCAAAGGTGCCCATGGACGAATGATTGAAAGAATTTTCGCACATTTCATCGAAAAGTTCGTAGGTGCTTTCGGCATCATTATTTAAAAAATTTCCCCCACATGGGGCATCAACAAACCACCTCAATTGGTCAAGACCATGGTAGAATATTTGCACAAGTTGTCAAAGTGGCACCTTGTGGTTAGGACAGCTCCTTAATAAGTCCTAAAATCTTTCCCATGCTTCATGAATAGACTTGCTGGATTTTTGTTGGAAGGTAGTTATAGCGCAACGTAAAGCATTAGCCCATCCAATCGAGAAATATTTTTTCAGAAATGCGCTCTTTAGTTGTGTCCAAGTAGTAATGGGTTTTCCCATAGTCCTAAACCCATAAGCACCATATCTTTAAGGGATAGTGAGAAGAGCCACATTAGCCATAAATCTTCCGAAATATTTTGGGATTTGGTGGTTTGGGCAAGGATCGTGAGCTCCTCTAAATGGCTAAATGGGTCTTCTCAAGGAAGGCCATGAAAATGCTTAATGAGATGAAGGACTATGGGTTTAATTTCAAATTCTTCATCAAGGATGACTACCCCTGGTCTTTCTTCATAATTGGAGGGATCATAGAAATCCCTCAATGGAACAGTGGGTGCAGCATTGGGTGGTCTATTATTGGCTTGGTTTGTGATCGTCCTAGTCAATTGTTGCTGATTTGCCTGGAGTTGTTGAAATTGGGTTACTACCATGAGTAACAGGTTGGAATTTTCAAGATTCAAATTTCCCATCGGATTTCACTGAGGTGGCAGTTCAAATTGCAGCATTTCAAATTGTGGCTCGGGAACTTCAATTTCTAGTTGGTGAAATTGATGCCTGTTGTTCCCATTTTGTTGGTTAGAAGAGGATGGGCTGTTAGTATTTTTGTATGATTTTGGGTGTTTTTCATTTTTTTCTAGTTTTCTATAGAGGAAGATGAAGAAAACAAGCGAGTACGGGCGATGTAGAGGGCCAAAATATCAGTTGGTCCCTCCAAGTGTGAGTTTTGGGATAATTGGCCGTGCATACACTAAATGGAAGATGGGAGGGGAGGAGAAGAGGTATATGAGAGAAAGTGTGCAAAACAAACAACCAAGCCTAATTCTGTCTTAGGGTTGACTCCTTAAAAATCTAAGACTTAGGAACTCGATAAAGAAGAAATTAATAAGTGAACCTACTTCCTTAAGATTACCTGGCTAGACTAAAGGAGGTGGATTGGGCCCAAGCATGACCTAGGAAAATCACCAGGGACTTGTGTAAACCTGCACCTGTCGTTTGACTTCCCTCCAAGTCTGTCGCTGCATTTTCTAAAGGAATTAGGAGCGCTTAATGATTCTTAAATGTCGGATATCAAGCCTAAATTGAATGAAGTCCTTAAGTGGTCAAGTGACTACTTGTTTTAACTTAGGCTTGGGTATCTGAATGAGAACGAGGTGGATGGCATTAATTGGGGTAGTGCCCTATTATTTCAATTTTTTTAAGTGTGTGCAAATTGGAAGGAGTGATTCCAATGCCAATTCAAGTTGTCACAAAAATTTTGTTGTATTTCTGCTTTTAGGATTTGATTTAGATTAATGTCTTTTAGGGTTTTCTTTTGATGTATTCAAACAAGTTTGAGTTCCACAATCAAAAAGAAATCAAGTTGTATTGGTGAGGTAGATTTGCTTTATAATGTTGGACTAGAATAAATGAAGAGAAACCCTACTTGAATAGAATCCTAAGCAGAAATTTTGACTCTCAATGAATTATTTCAAGCTTTTCTTGTTAAGTAGTGGTCCAAACAGAGCAAACAACACCACTACTGGAAAGCAAATCAAACAAAGATTCTAAAAATATTTTTTATGATTTTAGGAATTCGTTTGATTTTTTTTTTGAGATTTTTGTTTGTGCTGGTGTCAAAGTCTAAAAATGATGCCTGTGGGTATTTTGGACTTTTCAGTACCACCACTGGCCACTAAAATATTTTGTGATTTTATATGTTGTGTAGAATTTTACAAGGATTCCAGAAAGCTCAATTTCACAGAAATTAGATAAGTAGAAAATTTCCTAAAATTCGTGGACAGTAACAAAATAATGAAATCAGAGGAGATGATGCCCTTGTGGTCCATGAATTTTAAAAATTCTCTACAACTCAAAATACTATGAAATTTGGAACATATGTTTCAAACTTGATTTGGAATCTTTGGGTGAAATTTGAGGATTTTAGGAGGCCTGTCATGTCAGGAATTGATTTTAGAAGTCTAGATAGAAGTCTGTACCAAAAAATCAGAATACCAACACTTAGGGCAAAGTGGTGTTAAATGATTCAAACAAGCAACCAATGGTTTTTATGAATCACCACTTTACCAAATTTAATTTTTCTTGATCTTGAAAGCTTGATTTAGTATTTTTTTGATATTTTTTAGGTTTGATGTGATAAGTAAGAATATACTAACCTCGAATCCGTTGGAAGAAAAGGGACTTTAAGCTTTAGCTTCTAAATTCCCGCCTTCTTCCCGTAGGGCCTGCACACACGAGAGAAAGAAAGAAAAGGGGATGAGATCCTCGTATCAAGCAAGAGAATTAAGATAAAGCAAAGCCGTGCCTCCTCGGCAACGGTGCCAAAAAGTGATCGTGAAAATGCGTGATTTGTAAAAGTCAAAAATTAGGTCGTTGCAACATGCAATTTTGACTGCTTTTGAATTTATAAAGGATCGAGTACTCGATGAGTATTTAGGTCGTCCCAAGGGAGGTATGAATGCTATTCGAAATCACTTGCTTGAAATTTGGAAGTCAACTTTCTTTTTTTTGCATTTTAAAATATATACATTTTTTTAGGGTTTGCAATGAGGGCAAAACCATTGCGAAGAAAACAAAAATTTGAAACTACAAGAAATCAAAGCAACAAGCACCTTGATTCTCCAACTCACTCCAAGCAAGGGATGCTCGGAATAATGGAGAACAAGTCACAACAACCACAAGCTAACTAACAGAAGATAAAGGAATGCTTTTTGAATTGAAAAGTTATCTTTACAATGAGTTAAAGAACTCACAAATGAGAGGGGTCTCACTTGTAATCTCCAACAAAACACTATAGTACCATACAAATGAAATATAAAAAGAGTGTAGAGGAAAGCTTAGGAAGAAGATGAGCTTGCTGCAGACTCCCACTCCAACTTAGGTTGCCCTTGAATTGAAGGAAGCTTACTCCTAGCTTCTGGCTCCTGGCTCCTAGCTTTTGGCAAACCCTAGGTGGGGCTTTCCTGTCTCCTCCTAGAGTGGAAGATTTCCACTCCAAAACTTCTCCTTAAGGTGGCATGGACTACCCTCTTTGCTCCTCCTCTTGACGTCCTCCTTGCCTAGCCTTCCTCAGTTAGATGATGACACAAGAAGAAGTTGAAGGCACCAAGGAGATAGAGTGTCTCCATGATCTTCTTCCTCCTCTCCTTCCTTCCTTGGATGTTGATAATGGTGGATCTTGTTAGTGGCACAAGGAAGGGGGGTTGAATTGTGCAACAAAATTAAATTCAAACAATCACAACAAGAACACAGGTATTTAGAGAGGAAACCCTTGCAGGAAAAACCTCTACCTAAATCTCTCAATCTAGGATTTTGCCCCTACCTAAGTAGGAATTACTAGTAATAAGTAATCTTACAAAACCTCTCTTCCTAGACAAACCCCAAGAAGAGTTTTGCCCCTCTACTAAGAGGAAACAGGAAACCCACAAACCAGGTACCCAAATAAACTATCAAAAAGCAATATAAATCTATAAGCCTTGAATAAAAGAATAAGAATAGTCCCTTCTTCAAACCTATGAGCAGCAGGAAGAAGAGTTGCTCTCAAAAACAATAGCATAAGTGAAGCACATAAGAAAGCACATAAGAGAGCACAAATGAGACCAAGAGCTTCCAAATGACTAGAATATGAATTTCTTTGTTGTAATTTCTTAAGGCTACCTATGGGGGTATATATATAGGTGTAGGAGGTCAAATTTGAGATTAGGTAGTCGTTGGAATTTGAATTGAATTGGAATAAATTGAGATAGAACGGCTGTAAAGCATTAACTCGGATTTTGACTATATCAGACATCCGAAAAACTAGGACAGACATCTGAAAATACTATTACAGGCATTTGAGATTAAACCAGGACATCTAACAAAACTCCAGGAAAGAAAAGTGGTTACTGGATCAAATACAAGGACATCTGAACAAAAATTAGACATCTGAATATAAATGTTCAGACATCTGAAAAAGCATCAGAGATAGAGTGCTCATTACTGGAATGAAGTTAGACCCAAATATGGATCTAAAGAAATATGGTTAGACGTCTTAAAAAGAACCAGTACATGTCTGAAAAAATTTAAGGACGTCAGATGGCCTTCAACATTCCAAAATCAAAGTGTAACGAAAGTACTAAATTGTGATCAATATAAACGTTGGAAAGAAACTGAATGTTGGACGGTCTTAGACAGCTCAAGACAACGACAAATGTCTGATCAACTCCTAAGATTATGACCTTTGTTCTAAAGAGTTAAAGAGATTATCAAAATCTCAAGGAGGTGTCCGAAAGTAAAACAACCAGACGTCTAAAACTAATAATAGACGTTTGAAAAACTTAGATGATAAATGTTGCAAGGTCTGGCAATGAATATAGGTTCTGGACATGATCTTGGACATTTGGAAAAATGCATTAGACGTCTTAAAAATCAAATTTAGACATCTGAAGGTAAAGAGAGACGTCTGAAAATCCAACATAAGTAAGACTATAAAGAATGCGAGTAAGAATAGGAAAGATCAAAAGACATTAAGGCTTTTTACATTCAAAAAAAATTAAAATAAAATCTTTTCCTTTCCTTTTCCTCGATCCTTGCCCTTCTTTTTCCTCGATCTTTGTCTTTAAATCCTCTTGCAACATGTTAGTCCTTTCCAAGAAATAGCTCATTTGTCACTGTCAAAAAATACAATTATAACAACATTCTCCCCCTTTTTTTTTATAATGACAAAAATATTTATATGACATACTCCCCCTAAATAAAAGCTTATGAGCTCCATCTAACAATCAATATTTATATTACTCCCCCTAAATAAAAGCTTATGAGCTCCTTTTAACAGTCAATCATGTCTCCCCCTTTGTTGGCATTAGCAAAAAAAAACTTTAAGAAATGAATATATGTTAAGAAACATACGTCAAAGTTAGAAACATGCATAAATGAAAGTTAAAAATGATTATCATAACAAAGGTTTTGGTAACAATGAAAGCAAATTCCTAATTGGTGCAAAGCAGCCATCTAAAGACAAGAATCAAAGTTTCTTCTTTCCTTTGGAGTAACCAATCTCCAAGTTCTTCATGCAGTCTTCAAGAAGAGATAGTTGCATAGCATATTGATTTGTGAAGCTCCTTAGATAGTTATGATCTTCATGTTGCCTCTTCATTTGAAGGTTCATCCCATCAAACATGACCTTTTGAAAAGCTTCTTGATTTCCCTGTACATTCTCCCAAAAGTAATCCCAAGAAGTGGAATAAAAATAATGAGTAGAAGGATCAGGAAGCATGAGAGGAACTTGAGAGTAAGTAGGAGAAGATGGAGACTGAGGAACTTCTTCCTCTACTTATTCTTCTTCAATTCCTTTCTGAAGACCCATAAGAAGTAACGTAGTACGGTCAAACTTCTTAACTGATTCATCTACAAACTGGCGTTTCAAATCAAGGTTAAAATGGACAAGCATGTTGGAAATAAAGGCACCTAAAGGAAGGTTCCTACAGTGTGTGCTACATAATGTGTCCATAATTAAATCACACCAATTCAATTTGGTATGGTTTAATAAAGCATATAGGATGTAGGAAATCTCTCTAGAAATGTGATCAAATGATCCTAATTTTCCATGCAAATTCCAAGATACAAGTCTAGCTAAAATATGAGGCACAACCTTAAGATGACGAGATTCAGGTTTCATCCCTTCAAAATAAACGTCATCTTTAACTAATGTCTTTGTAACAATGGAGAAAGTAACTTCTCTTGCAATGCCTCGCCAATGAACTCCTGAGTTGGCAGTGCAAACAATAGAAGAAATTACTTCATTAGTAACAGTAAAGGATACATTCAAAACACTAGATTTTAGGATAGAGGTAGTAGGTGTAGAGTCATTCACTAGATTGGCATAAAATAATTTCACAAGCTTGGGAAATATTCCACGAATTTTTCCACCAGGAAAAAATTCCTCATCAAAGAAATGTTGAATTCCTCAAGCTTGAAATAAGGCTACGAGACCGTAATCCTTAAAATCATCCCATATAATTGGTCTGTCACACCTATCCTTAAACTTCTCAAAATTTTTAAGTTTTTGGGAGGCCTTTTTAGTTAAACAAAATTGTTCCATTACATGAGGTAGTTCATCCTTTTTAAAGAGGTGGGTTACTAGGTTTAGCACTCTTTTGCTTCCTACGAGGCATAATGAGGAAAAGAAAGAAGAATAAGCTTAACAGAAACAACTGAAACCAAATGTCTGGTATCACAGTCAGACATCTAAAATCGCAAAACAGATGATTGAAAAAATGAAAATAGATGTCCGAGATTTTGAGAGATAAGAATCATAACAGTAGATGTCCAAAAATGTAACAAGACGTCCGAATAGAAAGAATTATATCAACAGGAAAAAAAATAACGGAATTCCCGAAAACCAAACCAAAAGAAACAAAGAAGAGAGTTAATCACAAATGCAAATGTATCCTCATACACGTTTGTATTAAAAGAAAATACAAGATCTAGAAGTGAAGATGTAGTGATTACCAAAGGAAGAAGATATGATCTTCCTTAACAAGTGGCCTTTGTAGATAAAGGGATGAAGATGCGACTACAGATGTCCGGTGAGCACACGAGAGGTCTGATGAGACACAGGAGGCACCCGGTGAAGATCAGGAGGTGTCCAATGCTCTCAGGTGCTCTTCAATGGAGGAATATGGAAGAAGATGAGAAGTGAAAATGGAAGAGCTCTTTGGAGTATGGTAGAAAGTAAAACAATATGGGAATGACCATGAGGTGGTGTTACACTTTTAATAGAGCAGATTTCAAATTTCAAGAAGAGGTCAAATATCCATTGGGTAAAAGAAAAACGTAGTTTCAAATTTTGAATCCAAGAGCATTCAAAATATCAGACGTCTTTAGATAAAGACAGACGTCTGAAATTAGATTATCAGATGTCTAACAGATGAAAAAGATGTCTGAAAGACCATTTGAATTTGAATTCAAAACACTTCATTTGAAATTCAAAAAGATGACCATTGAACAATCAAAGAATGCATTAAACAACGATCAAATAGAAACACAGACATCTGAGAAGCATTCAAGACGTCTGAGATTCCTAGAAATTCTTTCCAAGGAAGAAAATTGCATACACAAGACAATAAGACATCTGATATGGACATTCAGACATCTGAAAAACTTAGTTTACTATATCTTTCAACTTGCAAATTCCTAGATGCCTTCTAATGTGACTATATCTTTCTAAACTAAGTGGTTTTGTCAAGATATCTACAAGTTGGTCGTCAGTGTTTACAAAGCCTAACTTAATTTCTCCTTTTAATACATTATCACTAAGAAAATGATGTCTTACATCTATATGTTTAGTTCTAGAATGATTTACAAGATTTTTGGATAAATTTATAGCACTTGTATTATCACAACATATTTTAGTTTGTTCAAAATCTAATCCTAAGTCAAATAAAGTTTGTTTCATCCAAAGTACTTGAGAACATGGCAAAACAACTGAAACATATTCAGCTTTAGTGGTGGATAATGCAACACAATTTTGTTTCTTAGAAAACCAAGAAACAAGTGCATTACCCAAAAAATGACAAGTACCACTAGTACTTTTTCCATCAATCCTACTACTAGCATAATCGGCATCACTATATGCTAGTAAGTCTAGAGTATGAGTTCTAGGATAGTACAAACCAAAATCACTAGTTTCTTTTAAATATTTAAAGATTCTTTGTAATGTAGACAAATGAGATTCTTTAGGTGAATTTTGAAAACATGCACAAAGACAAGTAGCAAACATTATATCAGTCTACTTGCAGTAAGAGTAAAAATCCTATCATACCTCTGTATATCTTTTCATCAACTTGCTTATCATTTTCATCCAAGTTGAGACTTATGTTTGTAGCCATCGGTGTGGTTTTTCCCTTCACATTTTCCATTCCATATTTCTTCAATGTGTCATTGGTATACTTTGTTTGACATATGAAGATTCCATCATCCATTTGTGTGATTTGAAGTCCAAGGAAGAATTTTAATTCTCCCATGAGACTCATCTCAAATTCATCCTGCATAATCTTTGAAAACTCTCTACACAAATTTTCATTAGTAGAGTCAAAAATAATATCATCTACATAAATTTGAATAACTATTAAATCATTAAGTTGATTCTTGATAAAAAGAGTTGGGTCAACTTTTCCCATTATAAAACTTGATTTAATGAGATAATTTCTTAATCTCTCATACCATACTCTAGGTGCTTGCTTGAGACCATAAAGAGCCTTTTTAAGCTTATACACATGATTAGGAAATTCAGAATTTATAAACCTAGGAGGCTAGGCTACATAAACTTCTTTTATGAATCCATTTAAAAAAGCTGATTTTATATCCATTTGCTATAATTTAAGACCTAAATATGATGCAAATGCAAGAAGCATTCGAATCGATTCAAGTCTAGCTACAGGAGCATAAGTTTCTTCATAATCTATACCCTTTTGTTGATTATAACCTTGTGCAACAAGTCTGGCCTTATTTCTTACTACTTGACCTTCTTCATTAGTTTTATTTCTAAAATTCCATTTAGTTCCTATAAAAGAATTATCACTTGGTTTAGAAACTAATTTCCATACTTGATTTCTTTCAAACTGATTTAGTTCTTCTTGCATAGCAAGTATCCATGAAGAATCTAAACAAGCTTGATCAACAGTTTTTGTTCAAGTTGAGATACAAAAGCATTTAGAACAAAATTAACTTGTGATCTAGTTTTGACTTTATCACTAATCTCTCCTATTATTTGTTATTTTGGATGATCTTTATGAAAGCTCCATTCTTTAGGAAGATTGTGTGTATTTTGATCTCTAATGTGAGATACATCTATAAAGGGTGTGTCCTCATCATCACTATCTACTACTTCAACTTGTTTATTATCTATAGAAGAGTTTTCATCAAACTTAATATGAAGTGTTCCTTCTACTGTTAGAGTTCTCTTATTGAATACTCGATAAGCTTTTACTTCGAGATGAATATCCTATGAATATATATTCATCTCCTTTAGCATCAAACTTATCAAGATTTTCTTTAGTGATAAACATATAACACTTACTTCCAAATATTTTGAAATAACTAATTTTAGGTATTCTATTATAATAAAGTTCATAACTTGTTTTATTAAGCATAGGCCTAATTAGGACTCTATTTAGCACATAGAAAGCCGTGTTAGTGGCTTCAGCCCAAAAATACTTTGGAATACCATATTCTATAAGAAGTGTGCGAGCACATTCTTGAAGAGTCCGATTTTTCCGTTCCACTACACCATTTTGTTATGGAGCTCTAAGAAATGAAAACTCATGTTTTATTCCTAGTTCTTCACAAAATTGAGAAAAATCTTGATTTTCAAATTCTCCTCCATGATCTGATTGAATTCAAGAAATCATATATCATTTCTCATTTTGAACAAGTTTTAAAAACTTGCTAAAATTTGGGACTTAATAACCTATTTGCAAACCACTCAGGGTGATTTTGGATTCTTTACCCAACTCATCCTAAACTTTAGGACAGGTTAGGTGAAGTTGACCAACCTTGTGGGTTAACCAACCTTCAAATTAGGTCACAAATCACAATCAATTCTAAAGTTTAAGTGATTCAAGGCACATACTCAAAAATAAAATTAGTAGACTTAGGGGTCAAGCTTGCTTATTTCGGTCTACTTGGATTCTCATTGATAAGGAAGGTTGGGTAGGGGAAACCCTGTAACCCATAGGGACGCTCTACCTTGTAGGGGTCTTTGCAGGGCTCTCCCTTCTTGGATGCCCAAGTAATTCTTAGGTGAGTGACTTTCTGATCAAGAGGTATCATCTGCCTTGAGCCTCCTTAGTCATCGAAAGATTTTTAGGTGCCTTGATTGGGTCCATCACACATTTAGTCCTTTATCTGGCTCTTTAGTGCATGTTCGGGAGGAGGTCCTTAAGACCACCCTTGAGGCCTCCATTAGCAGTCCATTCTCATCGAGGCCAAGCCTCAACCTGTTTGTGCTACCACCTAACCACATTGACATCTCTTCCGACTCATCTGCTTTTGAGCCCAGATCTCCTTCATCTACATCCATGGAGAACCAAGAAGAACCCAATATCCAGAATTAGCTACAACATCTCAATGATCTAGTCCAAGCATACATGAATCTGCCGTAGCATCCTCAGATGCAAGATCACTACATTCCCGCTGTAGTAGAGATCGAACCTAGGGTACAAATCCTAGCTGGAGGGCCTGATGCTGAACTGAAGCTGAATATGATCCAGGTTATTCCCAAATTCCGTGGGTTGAACTCTGAAGATCCTTTCCAACACATCAAACAGCTAAAAACATCTAGCCCAGACCTTCAGGCCTGCTATTCAAAATCTTCGACCTTTAGTTTTTTAGTTTAGATTTTATTTTTATAGATTGTATATGCCTCTTAACAAAAGAATCATAACTTAGGTCGTAAAATCAATTAATGATAAATTAGGATTTATATTGCAAACATTTTCAAAGTACGTAATGAATTAAAACACTTAAAACAAGTACTTGTAAGCAAGTACCGGTACTATTCATCAGTATTGGTATTTGTAAGGCACAGGATTGAGAATTCGTCTCAAACTATGAACAAGTACTGGTACTAACCATGAGTACCGGTACAGGTTGGCCACAGGTTGAAGGCTTAATTCTGGCCTGAACCTTACAAGTACCGGTACCCATGATGAGTACCAGTACAGGTAGGTTACTGTGCCCAAGGAATTCCAAACCTGGGAGTCACAAGTACCGGTACCCATGATGAGTACCGGTACCAGGACTCATGTACTAATGGCAGTGAGCTGCTAGTACCGGTACAGGTACTTTAGTACCGGTACCAGGTAGCCGTTGGCTCAATTCTGAACGGCTAGAAAATTAATTCCAACAACGTGAACGTTGGGAATTAATTCCCAACGTCTAGTAGATGAGTATCCTAGGTCCTAAACTCTATAAAATGACCCTAGGACTCTTTGTTTGCATACAAGAGACACAAGAAATAGAGAAGAAAAATTCTAGAGCTATATTACATTTTTCCACCACATATTCAAGAGAAGGAATAGTTTGTTGCTCTCAATCTCTCTACACTTTTGCAAACACTTCAATGACGTGTTTTTCTCACGCATCTGGAAGCGATTCACGCTCATTCTAGGCTCTCAAATTGGTATCATGTTTTAATTATTGTTGAGAGGCTTAGGTTCTAGTTGTAAGATTCTTTTTGTCTTACACCTGTACTTCTTTTGTATTTGAGCTTGTTGCTCGTTGGGTTGTAACAAACTCGTTATTGTACTTGGCTTGAGGTAACCAGTTAATTACCTCAGTTAGTAAATTGATTCTCTCAGGGTTGAGAGAATCGAGTTAAAAATCCTAAGCTGGGAGGCTTAGGTAGTGGAGTACTCAAGGGAGGGGAACCACTATACATATTGTGCCAATTTCTGTGATTGTATTTTGTGCAAATCTTTTTGTTATTACTAACATTATGCTTAAGTATTTGTGTGCATAGATAGCCATATATTACATATCTTAAGATCCTCTATCAAAGATGAGATCACAAAGGTTCGAAATCAGCTCACACAAATGGCTAGATCTCGCAGCCAGGTGCACTTCCATCCAAACCTAACCAGGGACGTGTTATGAACCCAAATCAGAGCCAAGCTCACAATGTTTATTAGTCCCATTCTGCTCCATAACCCAATAGGATGGAGGCTTCGACATCATATTCAGGATATCAGCAGTAATCACTTATTTTCCTAACTTCGAACCAAAACCAGGCAGGCCTTAATTTTGTTATCACTCATGGTGACAAATCGACTCAGGATCCACCTTATCCTAGCCACTCTAAGCCTGGTAGTTCAAAGCCTAACCCTAGGATAGTCATCCAGGACACCCCTTTCATTGATCCAGAACCTGAACCAATCCTAGAGGAACCTACAGAGGTTCCATTTCCTAAGGCCTTGACCCAAGGAAAGAGGAAACCCAAGCCCGTGGCACTTGAGGAAGATCTGGTCAAGCTCTTTGAGCAAGTATAGATAAACATCCTCTTGATGGATGCAATCCACCACATACCGACCTATGCGAGATTTCTGAAGGATTTATGTACACCAAAGCGTAAGCAGCAAAACAAAGACGGGAGTCTGATCATATTGTCTGATCAAGTCAATTCAATCATCCTGAGCAAACTCCTATAGAAAGTAAAAGATCCTGGCACCCCTTTGATCTCCTTTATGATTGGTGATTTAGAATTCAATCAAGCCTTGTTGAATTTAGGAGCCTCTAAAAACCTAATCCCTACATTCCTATTAGATCATTTTGAGGAAACTAAGCTCAAACCGACTGAGGTGACCTTGCAGTTAGCAGATCGATCAATCAAGCCACCCAGAGGAGTTCTTGAGGATGTTCTAGTTCAGATCTAAGATTTTTATTTCCCGGTGGACCTCATCGTATTAGATATGGATACTCCTGAAAATCTGAGGAACACACCGATCATCTTATGGAGACCATTCTTAGCCATAGCTAGGGCAAATATCAACTGTGAAGAGGGCCAAATCAAGTTGAAATTCAAGAACAAAACTCTGAGGATTGATATTTTTAAGGCCCAGAAAGGAATAAACTATGGGGCAATCAAAGAAGTATGTGACATCGGTTCTGTGGTTGAACACCTAATAAACGCCAATTTATCATCATTCTTAGGCTTTAAAACAAACCTAGCTCTTAGGATTTTTACTCTGCAAAAGGGTTTTTGGGCTGCATTACTCATAAATTAGGTTAGGCATGCATTGCACATTTTATTGTGCTTTTAATATGTTTATTTGAGTGTTAGGGATAAACAGATAGTCAGATCCCCAAAACCCTAGAACTCAAGAAGGCAACTGGTGAAGAGGAAGCTCAAACCAGCTAGGACTCAACCTGATCAGCTCATCATAGCTGGACACCAGCTCACTTGGATTAGGGTTAACTCCATCAAGCTCTATTCAGCTCATCTTAACTGAATGGTAGCTCAAGGCAGCTCACCTTAGCTCAACCTAGCTCAAGTCAGCTCAGATCCAGCTCAACTTATTTGAGTCTAGCTCATCTCAGCTCCCATCAGTTCACTGGGAACTCTAGCTAGCTAGGTTGTCTCCGAGAAGATCAGACCTAGCTCACCTCTACCCATCTTAACAAAATCCAGCTTACTTTAGCTTGGCTTAGCAGCTAGCAAAGAACTAGCAAGCTAAGCTAGCTAAAGTAGCTCCTTGCTATTCTCTTTAGCAGCCACTAGCTCCTATGCAACTCCAGACAGCTCTCCTTCAACTCCTCTTCTCAAAACCCTAGCTCCTTCTACTCCCTGCCCTACTCATCTACTAGCTAAGCTAGCTTAGCTAGCTTAGCTTAACATCACACCTTCATAGCCACCCTACCTAACCCTAATTCCCACCTAACTAGCTCCACCAAATAAGCCAACCTAAGCTCCACATAAGCTACCTAGTCCTGGTCCAACTTGGCACCAACCCAAGCCATCTCTTCACCCAACCACCACCTCCAAAAGACACCACAAATTGGCGCCAAAACCACCTATAACTACCCCATAGGTGGCACCACTTTTTCCCTCCAAAACCCCCTTCATCTCCACCACACATCTTCCCTTAAACCCACCTCCACCATCCACCTAACCCCCCTTCTAGAAACCCCCATGGTGGAGCCAAAACCAAGGCATCTCTCCATGGTTGGCGCCACCTTTAGGTGCCCCTCCATGGCCATAACCACCACCTACACACCCCCCTACTTGGCGCCAACCATCTTCCATGCTAGGATCCCCATAACCACCACTTAAATGCATCCTAGCCATCCACCTAACCCACCCCTACCTACCCCCCTTAACTCCTCTAAAAAAAGGGTCCTAACCACAACCAAAAACCCATCCTCCCTTAGTTTAATTTCTACTTGTAATCCACCTCAACCCATGGCCAACGAGAAAGAGGAGAGAAGAAGATTAAGGGGGCAACCTACCCACCCCTTGGTGCCTTCTTCCTCTTCTCTCTTCTTCCTTATGCCACGCCAAGAGGAGGAGCAAGCTTCTATCAAGGACGACGGCCAGGCATTGGAGGAGATTCTAGGGTGGACGTCCACCCTTGGAGGAGCAAGGGCAAGCCCCATCTAGGTCTTGCTAGGAAGGACACATCTTGGAGGAGCAAATCAAGGAGAAGGAGAAGGAGAAGTCCTTTTCAACTATGGGAGCAGCCGCAGTTAGAGCAAGGACCTCATCCTCTTCATCAACATCATCAGGAGAAATTTCATTTTCAATTTGTGTATTTTTATTTTTTAGAGTAGAAGCATTCCTCTACTTGTTTACTTGTAAAACAACATTCTCCTTAATTAAAGTTGCCTTTTCTTTATTGCTTTTGTCGCATTTTTACTTCTACCATAGTGCCCTCACTCCCTCTCTCTAATTCCTCTAGGTCTCCACCTACCTAGGGTGAGCTTAGAGAGAGGAATTACTTGTCACTTAGGTTTTAGCTTAGTGATTTTAGGCAAGTTTTTTTCACTTCCAATTCATTGTTGCCCTATTGTTTCAAAACCCAAAAAAATCTTATATTTAAAAATCCAAAAAGAAAGTTGATTTCCTGTATTTCAAGCAAGAGATTCTATTTTGCAAAAGTTGCCTCCTTGGACAACCCTAGATACCACCACTATTTAGGTTATAAATTTAAAAGTGAATCGATTTTTTGCGTTACAATGATTTATAAAACCTGCATATTACAAATCGCGTAAAAACGTGATCAGGACCCGATTACAGAGGAAAACCCGATTATCCTGGATCTCAACCTCAAAAAGATCTTGGCCCACAAATAGAGGAGCTCATAGTTGATCCAAATTCATCCATGGCTTCAACCTTTTCTTTTGAGGCCCATCCCTAACCTCCATTTATTGCTGATGCCCTGGTACTGGAATTAAAGCCCCCTCCCAGATCATCTGAAATACATCATCTTGGGTTCTAATCAAGAGTTTCCTATTATTATCAATTCCTGACTCACATCTGATCTAGAAACTAAGTTGATTTCTGTTCTCTAGCAGCATCGAAAAGCCATTGGATGGACTCTCGATGATCTGACTGGGATAAGTCCCTCATATTGCACACACCATATCTACACTGAAGAGGGCTTACAACCATCTCGAGAAATGCAGAGATGACTCAATCTGAATCTTCAAGAGGTTGTGAAGAAAGAGATCATGAAGTGGTTAGACACTGGTATCATCTACCCAATCTTTAACAGTCGCTAGGTGAGCCCAATCCAAGTTGTGTCTAAGAAGGCAGGGCTCACCGTGATTACAACCGAATCTGGAGAGACCATCCCGACTCGCATTGCGAATTTGTGGAGTCTGCATAGACTATTGGAAACTGAATGCCTCCATGAAGAAAGATCATTTCCCGCTCCCGTTCATTGATCAGATTCTCGACAAACTAGCAGGAAATTGATTTTTCTGTTTCCTGGATGGATACTCCATATATAATCAGGTGGCAATTCATCTTGAAGACCAAGAAAAGACCACATTTACCTGCCCCTATGGTACATACACATTCCACAATATGTCATTTGGGCTATGCAACGTACCCGCCACCTTTTAGCGATGCATGCTAGCCATATTCTCAGAGATGGTAGGTAATTACTTGGAGATCTTCATGGACGACTTCTTGGTATTCGGTGAATCTTTTGATGACTACCTCGTGCATTTGGTCCAGATCCTTAAGAGATGCATCGAAGTGAACTTGGTTCTCTCCTGGGAAAAAAGCCACTTCATGATTCCTGAGGCTATCGTACTTAGGCACCTCGTCTCTAAGAGAGGTATCCAGATTGATCGGGCTAAGGTGAATCTGATTTCCAAACTACCTGTGCCTAACTCAGTCAAAGACATCAAATCATTCCTAGGGCACATTGGATTTTAGCATCGATTCATACCTGATTTCTCTAAGATCGCGTGCCCCTTGACGAATCTCCTTTCTAAGGACATGCCATTTGAGATATCGAGTGAGTGCGTTCACGCATTTGAAATCCTATGTGATCGAGTCACCCAATCACTGCTCGTGTGCTAGATCATTGTTTTAAGATTGTCGCATTGCAGTATAGGCAAAATAGCGCTTAAACAAATAAATTTATTACTCAAAAAAGTTCTGAGGTCGAACATAGGGAGCAATATGAAATTCAGATCTCAAGAATTGCAATTTAAGACAAGCAAGCTATGAAATTATAAATAAATCTTCTTTAGAATAAAATAGTACTAGGATCAAGTGTCAGAATGTAAAAATAATGGAGTAAAATGGTGATTTAGATCACCAAATACTCCTTACAATGATAGCTAATGAACTCAATGTATATATGAAATTCAATGCAACCAAACCAATCATCTAATTAGTAAATTAGACAGCTTAAACTGCTTAAGCCTCTCTTTTCTTCTTCTTCTTCTTTTCACTTTTTCTTCTCTGCTTTCTTCCTCTACTTCTTTCCTCTACTTTCTCTCTGTAACTCTTCTTCTTTTGCCTTTGGCCCTTCTTCTTTCCTTCCTTCTTCGTCATTGCAACTCTGCTTCTTCTTTCCTCTACTTCTTTCTTCAACTTGTCTTTCTCTAGCTTTCTTCAGACAGCAGGGGCAACGTCAGGATTTGGCTAAGTGTTAGCTAGGTCTCACCAGGAGCAAAACCCTCCCCCTACCCACACAAGCTCTCCTTCTCTCTTTCTCTCCTCTTAGGCTTCGCCCTCCCAGGGCCTCTCAGGGTATAGTCGGGTAATCTGGTAGGCGCGTACTCGGGTCCAGGGTTGTAGGTGTGGTCGTAGCCGAGGAGTGTAGGCTTAGCCGAGTCGGGTGTACCAGGTCCACGGAGGAGAGTTCGCAGACGAGGCATGTGAGCGGGTGAGCGGGGACCTCACCCCCAGTGTCTGAGGCAATAAGCCACAAACACAAAAATAATTTAAGTGCCTCAGTGCGCTCTTCAGCTAACGATGTGGGACTATCTGCATCCCTCTCCTTCACGCATCTACAGTAGCACGTATTCCTTCAATTGCCTCAGCTAGCGTGGTCAATGCATCCAATTAACCACCTGGATGTGTTCGCGTGTTGTTTTCGCGCAACCCAAGACTTCCACTTGAGGCAGACAAGGCCCGAAGCGAACTCGAAGCTTCTTTGAAGCTCTTCACCAATGGCGGCTAGGTGACACACCTAAAATCAGGAAAATAGCCTCCTAGCCTTGTCAGAATGTTCAGGAAGGATTGCTGGACCACGGCGAATGCGGCAGTGGTGGTTGTGTGGTGTGGCGGAGTCCGTTCGTGCGTGGTAGAGTCAAACTATGTGCATGAGAGTGGGTGTGTTTGGTGGAGCATTGGAGGGGGCAATAGGGTGAAATAGGATAAGGGAAATGAGCGGAGAGATGTGGTGGAGGTTTTGAGGTAGTTGGCGAGGAGTTTGGTGGTGTGTGGAGCGAGATGTTCCTCACCAGAGGTGTGGCCGGAGCGATGGAAGACAAACTCGCGAAGGCATGGTCGAGGGCGAAACGGCGTGTCGACAGTGTTGGTGTGATGAGGAAGAGGTTAGGGAGTAGTTGAGGGTACTAACTGATGAAGTGGGAAGGAGGAGGCGCCAGTTGTGGTGTTGCCAGAGTCGGAGAAGAGAATAGCTCCGGAGAGATAGGAACGGTGAGGAAGAGGGAGGTTAGGGCATCGGCTGGTATGGCTCGATGCAGGAAGAAGAGAGGAGGATGTCTCCGCTGCTAGTATTGCAACTGGAGGACAAAGATGGATGGAGGGGCTCGCCGGACGTCGAGGAGCTTTCGGTCGAGAGGGAGAGAGAGGAATAAGTGGGAATCTTGGCAGATTTCAAGTGTCAGGAGGACGGTATGATTAGGAGGTTATTTTATAGACCTCAAGACGAGGTTTTAGGATTGGGAAGAAAGCTTCCCAAGCATGGAAAGCTCGTCGGAGTTGGGAAATTCTTTGATGCCCAAATCTTTCATGTGTTTGCATGAGAGATTGGGTAAGTTTTAGGGTGTGGGATTGGGTTCAAAAGGAAGGAAATTTCTTGACAAACTTCCCTTTCAAATTTGAAAGGGATTCGTCAAGAAATCAAGGAGTTCCTTCCAAATTAAGGTCGTCGGAGCAAGTAGGAATAGGTTTAATAGTGGTAGGGACCTTTTTGTGATAATGATGACAAAGTTAGGGGTCTATTTGAAAAGATTTTGAAAGTTAAGGGTAGAAATGTAATCAGACAAGACCAAGTTGCAAACTAGGTCAAGACAAGCTTATCTTGGGTCCAAATTTTGGTATAAACCTAATTTGGACCTAAGGAATCTAATGGTAAAGTTGGATTTTAATTCTGACCACGTTTGACTAGGTAATTTATGCAAAAACCCAAATTAAGGCAAATATCTTTCTGAGACTCTATTCTAGGTCAAAACGGGTTCTGATGGTCAAATTGAAAGTTCCAAACCCTAAAGAATATTTTTCTATGAATTTTAGAGGATTTAGGTGAATTTTATCCTAACCAAAACCTCAGTTAATTAAGAGGGTCTATTTTTAGGGTTTCAAAAGTCATTTAATTCTCAAAACACGTGCAAACCCTTTTCTGATTGTTCTAACCCACTTGTTAGCCTTTTAGGACCATTTGACCCATAATTAACCCCTAGGAAAACCCGTGGTTGTATTGCATTCATGATATGCTGGTAAAATTACAGCTTTAAACCTAGTTTCTTATTTTTCCCCCAGAATGATTATGCAGTAACTTATGACTCTGTGGCAGTTATGTAGAAGCATTTGCTAAATTAATTGGATCAGAATGAGTTAGTTATGGCTCATGATGGTGTTTCCATCATACCCCCATTCTTAGCTTTTGCTAGTCCTTTAGCAAAATTTCAAGGTATTAACTTTGATTCTAGACCATATGTCTTTTGATCCTTAAAAACTCTAATGTGTGCTTTTTTTCTTTTTGTAGATTAGGTTAGAATGCTGATAGTAGGCCTAGAGGTACTCAAGTACCAACCAAGATTCGGACCTAACCAACTCTAGCCTCAGTCTGCCGCGAATGTTTCTAAGGCGTACAGGAACTAACCTAAGGTTCGTTGAACTCTGCGGTTAAAGCACCTGTGCTTCTAACATGTTTTAACCCAGGTTTAGTTTGTAGTACATTTTTGTCAGAGAGAGATAGAAGAACTTGGCTTTGTTTTTGGAGAGTTTTCTCTCTTTTTTCTTTTTATTTCTAGATTCGGATTAGCTTTACAATACGGTCAGTATCGGATTCCTAGTTCCCACCATCAATCCTCGTAGGGTCCCTACCAATCGATGCTTCGAGGTAGCACCGCCCATGGCAACCCCCAGAACCATGGCTTTCGAGATTTTGGATAATCCCACCCATGGCGTTCTATAGCTAAATTCAAACCCTGGCAATCGACATTTCGAGATAATGCTGCCCATGACATCTGAACCAGCACAAGGTGCTAACATGCCCCCGGTAGGATATTTAGATATCCTAGGAGACAAGCACCAAGGAGATGATATGTTATTGTGCATCTTCGAGGGGAATTTCGCGCCTCTCCGCGGCGGGAACCCGTCCAAATCAACTTGTGTTGGTCAGCCGCTCCTAATCTAGGTAACATTTTTTAGAACAGATTTAATGCATTTGTATGATTTTTTTACTTAGGCACACTAAACCAGACTGTGTGTGGATTGGGGTGCTTAGGTTACCGAGTCCCACAAACCATAGGTCAATTAACGAGGCTGAATAATCCCTAAGCCTTAGACCTAATACTTAAACTTTGCATTTTCCCCAACCTCTTGAGAATTATCCAGATCTTAGTGGATACTTGAATTTTTAAGCCTAGGATTGCGGCCCAAGAGGCCTAAGATCAATGTTCCTACTAATCTCTTTTTTGTTTCTTAAGTACTTTTTGCCTTTCATTTTCTTTCTTTTGATTTTATCTAAAACTAAGTCAATTCCTTAATCTTTTACTAATGACTATCTCTTTTTCTTTTCTTTTCAAATTGTGCTCCTTTTTGACATTTTTATCTCCTCCCTTTTTTCTCCTCAAAATTGATATGCCATCAAAATTTTCTCCCTTCTCATATTTTTGTTCTTTTTCAATTTTTTTTTTTGGTATTTTTGGAATATGTGTTTTTTTTAATGAAACATTTTCTTGTGAAGTGATTTTCATGACGTTTTACACTTTAATATCCCCATGCCTACAATTTGCAATGTCCTCATTGTAAATTAGGTGGGTTCGAGTTCAGCTTAGATCATTCATTAGAACAAGTGTTGGGTGGGTGAATGTGTCAAGGTGACAGTTGCAGACGATTTCAGGCTCGGGTACGGGTACCAGAGGTGGAGTCGGCTATTCTAGTGGATGAACCCTAAAGTGCAATATGAGTTCAGCATAAGATGTGTCAGGAAGGGTTTCAGGTTTTTCAAAATGACAAGTTGCCTCCTATTAAGCATTGAGTTTAACACCATCAACCGGGCGCACTGATCTCAGGGAGAATGGAGGGTAAAAGATACCTCAACCAAGTTTGTATCGGTGAGTTCAATGAACGGTTAAAGTCTCTGACCGTTCACAACAAAGGGTTCTGAATCGTGATTGAGTCGACTGATTTTGACAGCTCCATTTCCAAAGATTTGTCAGACAAGGTATGGTCCAATCCATTTTGATCTGAGTTTTCCTAGGAACAATTTGAGTTTGGTGTCAAAGAGTAGGACTTTCTAACTAGGGAAAAAGATCATTCTAGATATGTGCTTGTCGTGAAAGGTCTTAACCCGCTCTTTGTAAATTCACAAGTTCTCATACGTGTCATGGCATAGTTCATCGATCTCGCTCATTTGAAGCTTTTTGTGGGTTCCTGCCTTAGAAAGATCAAGCTTGCAATTCTGTATCGCCCAATAGGCTTTGTGCTCCAATTCGACGGGGAGGTGACATGCCTTCTCGTACACTAATCTGAAGGGAGACATGCCTAATTAGGTTTTGTGGGTGGTCCTATAAGCCCACAAAGCTTCCAGAAGTCGGGATGACCAATCTTTCCTGTCAGGTCGAACAGTGACCTAGAGGATTTTCTTGATCTCCCAATTTGATAACTTAGCTAGACCGTTAGTTTGGGGGTGATAAGGAGTCGAGATCCTATGTGACACCCCGTACTTGGTCATCAGTGATCTAAACTAAGCATTCGTGAAATGGGTCCCTCCATCAGAGATTATGGCACGTGGAATCCCAAACCGAGAAAAGATGTTCTGATGAATGAATTTGATAACCACCTTATGATTGTTGGTTCGGGTCAGAATGGCTTCGATCCATTTGGACACGTAGTCAACAGTGAGAAGAATGTATTTGAAGCCGTTCAAAACATGGAAGGCTCCTATAAAATCAATCCCCCAAATATCAAAGATTTCGCATATGAGAATCGGCTGTAAGGGCATCATATCACGGTGGCTCATGTTGCCTAAGGTCTGGCAATGAGTGCACACCTTATAGTGATTGTATGCGTCTTTGAAAATCATGGGCCAATAGAAGCCACACTAGAGGACTTTTGCTGTGATTTTATGACTAGATAAGTGTCCACCGCAGGCCTGGTCATGGTAGGACAAAATGTCCTGAATTTCCACTTCCGGAGCACATCGTCAGATGATCTGATCAACACCAATGCGGAAGAGATACGAGTCTTCCCAAAAGTAGTACTTGGCATCGAAAAATAATTTATCCTTCTTGGCTTTTGGCCAATTGGATAGGATCTAATGTGATGCCAAGTAGTTTACTAGATGAGCAAACCATGGAAGTCCCGTACTGATGGTTAGGAGGTGCTCATCGGGAAAATGTTCAGTAATGGGTTCGGAAGGGTTGATAATGTCAGAAGGAAGGCAGGATAAGTGATCAGCTACCACATTCTATTTTCCCGCCTTGTCGTGAATCTCAAGGTCAAACTCTTGCAACAGCAAGATCCAGCGGATTAGCCGAGGTTTCGCATCCTTCTTTGCAAGGAGGTGCCTCACAGCAGTGTGATCTGAGTAAATGATAATACGAGAACCCAAAAGATACGTTCTGAATTTTTCCAAGGCGAATACTACGGGTAGCAGCTCTTTCTCAGTAATTATGTAGTTACATTGAGCCTCGTCAAGTGTCTTGTTAGCGTAGTAGATGACCACGGGTTTCCCATCTGTTTTTTGCCCAAGTATCACACCTACAGCATAATCAGATGCATCTCACATGATCTCAAAGGGTTGTGACCAATCAGGGGACTGCAAGATAGGTGCTTGGGTAACTCGATCACGTAGGACTTCAAATGCCTAAGTGCACTCCTTGGTGATTTCAAAAGGGACATCCTTAGATAATAGATTAGTCAGGGGGCACACAATTTTCAAGAAATCGGGAATGAATCGACGATAAAAACCAACGTGCCCCAGGAAGGAACAGATGTCTTTGATCGAGCTAGGCATAGGGAGTTTGGAAATCAAATTCACCTTAGCTCGAATAACCTGAATGCCTTTTTTAGAGGTAAAATGTCCCAGGACAATTCCCTCGGGTACCATGAAGTGGCTCTTTTCCCAAAAAAGAACCAAGTTCACGCCAATGCATCGCCTGAGGATCTGGACCAAGTGCAGGAGGCAATCGTCAAATGATTCACCAAATACCGAGAAGACATCCATCAAGACTTCAAGGTACTCACCTACCATATCTGAGAATATGGCAAGCATGCACCGCTGAAAAGTAGCTCGTGCATTGCAGAGACCAAATGGCATCCTTCGGAATGCGTAAGTTCCGAAGGGGCAGGTGAAGGTGGTCTTCTCTTGGTCCTCGGGATGGATTGTGACCTGATTGTAACCAGAGTACCCGTCCAAAAAGCAGAAGAATCGATTTCCTGCTAGTTTCTCGAGAATCTGATTAATGAATGGTAGTAGCAAATGATCCTTCTTCGTGGAGGAATTGAGTCTTCTGTAATCAATGTAGACTCTCCACGAGTTTGCTATACAGGTTGGTATGGTTTCTCCAGTTTCAGTCATGATGACAGTAAGCCCTGCCTTTTTAGTCACAACTTGGATTGGGCTCACCCACTGACTATCGGAGATCGGGTAGATGATCCCTGCATCTAACCATTTGATAATATCCTTTTTCACAACCTCCTGCAGATTTGGATTTAGGCATCTCTGCATTTCATGCAATGGTCGTGAGCCCTCTTCAGTGTAGATGTGATTTGTGCAGTGTGAGGGGCTGATACCAGTGAGATAATCAAGAGTTCATCCAATGGCTCTTTGATGTTGCTGGAGAACAGAAATCAGGCGTGTTTCCTAATCAAGTGTGAGTCGGGAGTTGATAATCACAGGAAACATCTGATTGAAGCCCAAAAAGACGTACTTCAGATGATCGGGAAGAGGCTTTAATTCCAAAATCGGGTTTTTAGCAGCAGCAGGTAGTTCAGGATGGGTGTTGGGAGCAAGGGAAAGAGTTATGGGTATGTCTAGGTTGAGTTTAGGCTCCTCTAATTGCGAGTTTTGATCCTCTTGTGGTTGATCATAATTAGTTGGTTTTTCCTCGATAAAGTCGTCAACCACCGCTTCAATATCACAAATTTGTTCTATGACTCCGCAATTAATTCCTTGTTGGGCCTTAAAGATATCGATCTTTAATGTCTTGCTCCCAAATTTTAATTCAATTTAGCCCTCCTCACAATTGATATTGGCCCTAGTAGTGGCCAGAAATGGTCTCCCTAGTATGGGTGGTGTATTCTTGACATTTTCAGGAGCATCCATGCCTAAGACAATGAAATCAACTGGAAAATAGAAATCATGTACCCTAACTATGACATTCTCGAGAATTCCTTTTGGTGACTTAATTGATCGATCGACTATTTGTAAAGTCATTACTATCAATTTAAGTTTAGATTCCTCGAAGTAGTCTAGTAGGGATGTAGGTATCAAATTTATGGAGGCTCCTAAGTCTAATAAAGCTCAATCAAATCATATATCACTGATTTCACAGGAGATCAAAGGGGTGCCTAGGTCTTTTGCCTTAGGTGGGAGTTTGCTCAAAATGACAGAGCTACCTTTCTCTGACAATACAACCGGATTCCCATCTTTGGTTCACGGCTTACGCTTAGGTGTACATACATCTTTCAGAAATCGTATGTAGGCCGGTACGTGGCATATCGCATCCATCAAGGGGATGTTTATGTGGACCTGCTCGAAGAGCTTAACCAGGGCCTCCTCAGGTGCCACGATTTTGGTTGTCCTTTTTCCCTTGGTCAAGGCCACAGGAAATGGAACCTTAGATGGTTCCTTTAGAATGGGTCCAAGTTATTGATCTGGGATAGAGGTGTCCTGGATGACTATCCTAGGGTTAGGGTTTGTATTGCCAGGTTGGGAGTGGCTTGCATAAGGTGGGTCCTATGTTGTTTTGCCAGTGCGAATGTAATAGAATTCAATCCCGCCTTGTTCTGGTTTGGTGTGGGTAGAAGAGGTACTTGCTGCTAGTAACCCATATATGATGTCGAAGCCTCCATCCCATCGGGTGATGGAGTAGAAGGGGCCTGATAGACAAAGTGTGCTTAGCCCAGATTTGGGTTCATAACGCGCCTCTGGTTCAGCACGTTATTCGGATTAGGCAAAGGTTGTGAAGGAAGTGCACCTGGTTGGCCAGGATTTGCCATCTGGGCAAGTTGATTGCTAACCTCTGTGATCTCGTCTCTGTGCTATTTTTGTATAGCCGCATTCTTCTTCTAAATGTCAACCAGAGTCTGAAGGATAAGAGTCATTTGATCTGTCTGAGTCAGCTCAGATTGATAAGTTGGGTTAGGCCGAGGCTGAGGCAGCTGATATGGACAAGGAGCTTGCGATTGGGGTGGATATTGAGGCCTCTGTTTTTGATTATTGCCTGACCATGTGAAATTGGGATGATTACGCCATCTAGGGTTGTAGGTGTTTGAGAATGGATCATTCTAAATAGTGTTGAGGTCCTCGCAGGTCTGAGGAACCTCGGAAAAATCAAAATACAACGGTTCAAAGTTCCCCCAACTAGAGTAAGTGGTTCCAGAGTTTCCTCTAAAACCAAAATCAGACGGGGGTGGATACGGATCCATCCCCTGAGAAGGTCAGTGATAGATGTTGTGTATGGCCTCCCTGCCAAAGGGTGGTTGCATGAACGGGTTTTGCACAGAGGTGGCTCACTACAAATGTCGAGTTAGTTCATCCACCTTCTTCTTAATAATAGAGACCTTGTCCAAATGACTGGCCATCAGTTCCAAGTCGACGGAAGAGGACAGGCCATGCGTCTCATGTGCTCCCTTTGGATTGATCAATGCACGGGCATTCATCCGGTCGAACATGCCCATGGATTCATTATTGATGGAGTTCTCGTACATATTCTCAAGAATCTCCCACACAGTGTCTTCGTGTTGACCCATGATGTTTCCTCCGCAGGTTGCATTGACGAATAATCGAATATCCTCACAGAATCCCTGGTAAAAAGACTAGACTTGTTCCCATTTAGGAACTCGTGGTGGGGGCACTTTCGCATGAGATCCAGAAAATGATCCCATGCTTCGTGAAGTGGCTCTCCTGCTTGTGTGAAATGTGTGATCTGGTGCCGTAAAGCATTTGTCCGAACAACAGGGAAGAACTTTCTCAAAAACTCGGATTGAAGTTCCGCCCAGGTGTTGATTGGATGCGTTTGGGTTTGGTACCAGTGAGCAGCTTTATCCATGAGAGAGAAGGAGATCATTTTAATGAGTAGAATATCCCAATTTTAAGATTCTAACCCGAATGTCTGGGCCAGATGCTTGAGTTGTTTGATATGCTGGAAAGGATCTTCGGAATTACGCCCATGGAATTTGGGAATGGCATGAATCATGTTGGGCTTGAGTTCAGTGTCAGGACCTCCAGCGAGGATTTGTACTCGAGGTTCGATTGCCACCGCAGTGGGATTATAGTGATCTCGCATCATTGGACGCTGTGGTGGGTTCACAAAGGATTGGAATAGATCATTGAGCCACTGAAGTTGATTTTCAAGATTATTTTCTTCTGCGGGTTGTGCCATGATGATGGATGAAGGAGAATCAGGTTCAGATGAATCGGAAGAGATATCAATAGAATTGGGTTGTTGCACAAACAAGGAGGTCAAGGCTTGGCCTTGATGTGAGTGAGTAAATAAAGGAGGCCTCAAGGATGGTTTTAGAGACCTCCTCCCGAACATGCACCAATGAAGTAGATGAGAGGTAGAATGTGATGGACCCAATCAAGACACCCAAAAATTTTGGATGACTATAGAGGTTCGGGGCGGATGATACCCCTTAGTTAGAAAAGCCATCCACCTGAGAATTACCTGGGCAACCAAAGAGGGAGAGTCTCGCAAAGACCCCTACACGGTAGAGTGCCCCCACGGGTTACAGGGTTTCCCCCACTTGACCTCTCTTGTCACTGATGTTCTAGGTAGACCAAAATGGGGACTTGACCTCTTAAGTCTACAAATTTTAATTAAGAGCAAGGGTGCTTTAGGATTTCACTTGAACCTTAAGATGTGTTGAATGCAAAAAGTGACCTAATTTGAAGATTGGTTGACCCAACAAGGTGGGTCAACTTCACCTGTATTGTCCTCTTGAGACTTTTAGGTCCCTCTTTTAGTGTTCAAATGAATTCAAGAGCCTGATTTTAGGGTTTTGCTTGAATAGATCAGTTCAATCAAGGCTTAGGCACACATTATTTGGAAAGATCAATTCTTGATTAAGCAAGTGTGTCTATAAAAACCCTAAACTGAAATCCTTAATTGGCTTTAAGTTGGTCCAATTTAATTTGTCAAGATGTGGTACCTAGCGCTCAAGCAAGAATGTGATAGCCCTAGATACCTTAAGCTTCAAGTGGGTGCACAAATCTATTGTCTAAATAAAATGTCTCAAATCAGGCAACTTGATGAATTATCTAAGGATAGAATGCAAGTATCCATAATTGATCTTTTCCTTTTAACCTTTTCAGAATCAGGCGCTTAAGAGAGAGTAGTTAGAACTTACCTACCCCTGGCGTGTTTAATGTGCAGCTGATCTTCTCTGAATGTATCCCTCCTGAAACACACCATAGCAAAAGAGATATAGCAAGTTAGAATCCAAATCAGGAGTTGCAATCAAGAGTTCTAAATTACCCGTTGCTCCCCAGCAACGACGCCAAAATGCTCGCACGATAGATCAGTGTTTTAAGTCTATCCGTTATAGTATAGCCAAAATAGCGCTCAAACAAATAAATTTATTACTCGAAAAAGTTCCGAGGTCGAACACAGGGAGGAATATGGAATTCAGATATCAAGAATCGCAATTTAAGACAAGCAAGCTATGAAATTATAAATAAAACTCTTCAGAATAAAATAGTACTAGGATCAAGTGTCAGAATACTCCTTACAATGTAAAAATAATGGAGTAAAATGGTGATTTAGATCACCAAATACTCCTTACAATGATAGCTAATGAACTCAAAGTATATATGAAATGCAATGCAACCAAACCAATCGTCTGATTA
The DNA here is from genome assembly GCA_037157565.1 of Thalassia testudinum. Classification (NCBI taxonomy): domain Eukaryota; kingdom Viridiplantae; phylum Streptophyta; class Magnoliopsida; order Alismatales; family Hydrocharitaceae; genus Thalassia; species Thalassia testudinum. The sequence goes on along the minus strand of JAZHRO010000007.1, from coordinate 65,859,050 downwards.
GTAAATCAGACGGCTTAAATAGCTTAAGCCTCTCTTTTCTTCTTCTTCTTTTCTCTTTCTCTTCTCTGTCTTTCTTCCTCTGCTTCTTATTTCCTCTACTTTCTCCCTGTAACTCTTCTTTTTCTGCCTTCGGCCCTTTTTCTTTCCTTCTTCGTCGTTGTAGCTCTACTTCTTTCCTCTACTTTCTTCAGCCCTTCTTTCTCTAGCTTTCTTCACATAGTAGGGGCAACTTCAGAATTTGGCTAAGTGTCAACCAGGTCTCACCAGGAGCAAAACCCTCTCCCTACCTGCACAAACTCTCCTTCTCTCTTGCTCTCCTCTTAGGCTCCGCCCTTCCAGGGACTCTCAGGGTATGGTCAGGTAATCAGGTAGGCGCGTACCTAGGTCCAAGGCTGCGAGTGTGGTCATAGCCAAAGAGTGTAGGCTTAGGCGGGTCGAGAGTACCAGGTCCGCGAAGGAGAGGTCACGGACGAGCCACATGAGTGGGTAAGCAGGGACCTCACCCCCAGTGTCTGAGGCGATAAGCCACAAACACAAAAACAATTTAAGCACCTCAATGCGCTCTTCAGCTAATGATGTGGGACTATCTGCTTCCCTCTCCTTTGCGCGTCTACAGCAGCACGTCTTCTTTCAATTGCCTCAACTAGAGTGGTTAATTCATCCAATTAACCACCTGGATGTGTTTGCATGTTGTTTCCACGCAACTTGGGACTTCTACCTGGGGCAGATAAACCCTGGAGTGAACTTGAAGCTTCTTTGAAGCTCTTCGTCAATGGCGGCTAGGTGACACACCTAAAATCAAGCAAATAGCCTCTTGGCCCTGTCAGAAGGTTCAGAAGGATCGCTGGACCACAGCGAATGCGACGGTGGTGGTTGTGTGGTGTGGCGAAGTTTGTCCAACCGTGGCGGAGTCAGACTGTGTGCGTAAGAGTGGGTGTGTTTGGTGGAGCGTTGGAGGAGGCAATAGGGTGAAATAGGAGAGGGAAAATGAGCGGAGAGATGTGGCAGAGGTTTTGAGGTAGTCGGCGAGGAGTTTGGTGGCGTGTGGAGTGAGATGTTCCTCGTTGGAGGTGTGGCTGGAGCGGTGGAAGATGAAGTTGCCTAGGCATGGTCGAGGCGAAACGGTGTGTCGACAGTGTTGGTGTGATAAGGAAGAGGTTAGGGAGTAGTTGAGGGTACTAACGGACGAAGTGGGAAGGAGGAGGCGCCAGTTTTGGTGTTGCCGACGTCGGAGAAGAGAATAGCTTCGGAGAGAGAGGAACGGCGAGGAAGAGGGAGGTTAGGGCATCAGCTGGTATAGCTAGACGTGGGAAGAAGTGAGGAGGATGTCTCCGCTGCTGGTATTGCAAACGGAGGACGAAGATGGACAGAGGGGCTCGCCGGACGTCGAGGAGCTTTCGACCGAGAGGGAGAGAGAGGAATTAGTGGGAATCTTGGCCGATTTCGGGCATTAAGAGGATGGTATGATCAAGAGGTTCTTTTATAGACCTCAGGAGGAGATTTTGGGCTTGGGAAGAAAGCTTCCCAAGCATGGAAAGCTCGCCAGAGTTGGGAAATTCATTGATACCCAAATCTCTCATACGTTCACATGAGAGATTGGGTAAGTTTTACGGCATGGGATTGGGTTCAAAAGGAAGAGAATTTCTTGACGAACTTCCCTTTCAAATTTGAAAGGCATTCGTCAAGAAATCAAGGAGTTCTTTCTAAATTAAGGTCGTCGGAGCGAGTAGGAATAGGTTTAATGGCAGTGGGGACCTTTTTTTGAGAACGACGACAAAGTCAGGGGTCTGTTTGAAAACATTTTGAAAATTTAGGGCAGAAATGTAATTAGACAAGACCAAGTTGCAAACTAGGTCAAGACAAGCTTATCTTGGGTCCAAATTTTGGTATAAATCTAATTTGGACCCAAGGAATCCAATGGTGATGTTTGATTTTGGTTTTTACAATGTTTGACTGGGTAATTTATGTGAAAACTCAAATTAGGGCAAATGTTTGTTTAAGACTCTATTCTGGGTCAAAACAGGTTCTGATAGTCAAATTGAATGTTCCAAACCCTAGAGAATATTTTTATACGAATTTTATAGGGTTTAGGTGAATTTTATCCTGACCAGAACCTATGTTAATTAAGCAGGTCAGTTTTTAGGATTTCAAATGTCATTTAATTCTCAAAACACGTGCAAACCCTTTTCTGATTGTTCTAACCCACTTGTTAGCCTTTTGGGATCATTTGACCCTTAATTAACCCCTAAGAAAACTTGTGGTTGTACTGCATTCATGATATGCTGGTAAAATTACAGTTTTAACCCTAGTTTCTTATTTTTCACTCAAAACGATTATGCAGTGACTTATGACTCTGTGGCAATTATGTAGGAGCATTTACTAACATAATTGGATCAAAATGAGCTAGTTATGGCTCATGATGGTGTTCCCATCATACCCCAATGCCTAGCTTTTGCTAGTCCCTTAGCAAAATTTTAAGGTATTAACTTTGATTCTAGACCATATGTCTTTTGATGCTTAAAAACTCTGATGTATGGTTTTTTTTTCTTTGTAGATTAGGTTAGAATGCTGATAGTAGGCCTAGAGGTACTCAAGTACCAACAAAGATTTGGACCTGACCAGCTCTAGCCTCAGTCCGCCACGAAGGTTTCTAAGGCCTACAGGAACTAACCTAAGGTTCGTTGAACTCCGCGGTTAAAGCACCTGTGCTTGTAACATGTTTTAGCCCAGGTTCAGTTTGCAGTGCATTTTAGTCAAAGAGAGATAGAAGAACTTGGCTTTGTTTTTGGAGAGTTTTCTCTCTCTTTTCTTTTTATTTCTAACTTTGAATTAACTTTACAACACGGTCTGTATCTTATTCCTAATTCCCACCATCAATCCTCACAGGGTCCCTAGCAATCGATGCTTAGAGATAGCACCGCCCATGGCAACCCCAAGAATCCTGGCTTTCGAGATTTCGAGATAATCCTACCCATGGCGTTCTATAACTAAATTCAGACCCTGGCAATCGACATTTCAAGATAATGCCGCCCATGCCATCTAAACCAGCACAAGATGCTTGCATGCCCCCAGTAGGATATTTAGATATCCAAGGAGACAAGCACCGAGGAGACGATATGTTATTGGCATCTTCGAGGGGAATTTTCCACCTCTCCGCATCGGGAACTCATCCAAATCAACTTGTGTTGGTCAGTGACAAATAGCAATTCTCGTGCATGTTTTGAAAACAGACATTTCATCATAGTATAGTGTGCGAAAATGCTCGTCAAAAATAATTTATAGAGATAACGAGACTTGAGTCCCGGTCGTTCGTCTCTGGGAGGCGTTTATGGAAATGTAGATTTGAAATCGATCTCTCTTGCTCTACTTATTCAAAATCACATGTCGATTTATGCTAAGTTCATATTTATGCATGACATGCATAGTTGCCAGAGTATCATAAATTACAACATGTAACTTCAATCACACAAAAAATATTACAACAAGGCTCATGGTGATTTTCACAAATAGATATATATAGAAAAAGATTTTCATTGATTCATGATGGTGTTTACAACATAAAGCTCATGGAAAGCTTGGAGAGGAATGCTTGAAAACATAAATCTAGCTAGCAGAAAATGATTACATACATGAGTCTAAGGGGGGATTATGCATGCATCATTGGGGGAGAATTTAGAGCTACACTATTCAGCAATAATTAAAGCAGTAAAACTATGAAGAACTACAATCTAATCTATCAGAACTAAGGGCAACCAAAGGTGGGCTCCGATGGCCTTTGACTTGGTTGAGAGGAGAAGGAGGGGCGGCCAATGGTGCTTAGGCCGGCCCTTGGAGAGAGGTTGAGGAGATTATCCAACATCTTGGCATGGAGATGGTGGTGGCCATGGAGAAGCTACTCGTGAAGGTGGAGTGGAGGTGGAATGAAGCCAGCTAAAATGGAGCCAAGAGTGAATGAGAATTATGGAATTCTCTAGAGAGGCCTATGGTGGGAGCTCATAGGAGAGTGAGAGAGGATGGATGGTGGTTTTTAGATCCACCAAATGTGGATCTAAAAATTGAATGGCTCTTGGTTGCTAGTTTTAGCAACCATGGCAACCACACATGGTAGAAAGTTCTAGAGAACTTTACGCTAGGTATTTTCATGTGGATGGTGTGTGTAGGTGTGTGTGGGTCAAAACTTAGGTGGCTCGGTTGATTAGGTTAGGTTCTAGTGGGTTTAGGTCAAGGTAGGTCTCAAATTAGGGTTGTAAACCCTATTTCACTAAGGTAAAGTGCAATTAAACTTAATACAAGTTTAATTGGGTGTGTGGAAACCTAATTGAGAGTAAAATAACTCAATTTAAGTCAGGTCTAGGTCAATTGGACTCCCATTGAGTCCAATTGGACAGTGTGTACTGAGATCTTGGCTCAATTGGACTCATTGAGCCCAATTGAATAGACTAAAGAGATTGACCATGATCCAAATCAATTAGGTTTAGTGAGGACCTAATTAGGTCCTTAGGGAGGTCTAGAGGTGATGTACTAGAGTTAGGGCACCTTAATTTAGGTTCCTAGGGGGTTAGAATTGGGTTTAGGGAGCTAGAGATCCAAGATCAAGTCTTGAATCTTAAAACAAGGTCTGGAGGGCAGTTCTAGACATCCAATAAAGTTATCAAACATCTTATAAGGAAAAATCAGAAGTCCAGACTTATTGTCTGGTCATCCAATTAGAGTCAAGAGGGATTCTAGGTTCTGTCTTAGGTATTCTGCAGAAATTGGACGTCTAACCAAGTGTCTAGACGTACAATAACACTGCAGAAGTGGGTTTAAGGTGTGCGGGAGTTGGCTAAGGGTTCTAGATGTCCTATAACTCATCTAGACGTCCAGATAAAGGCTATAATTAGGGTTTTAAGGTTTCCAAGGGTGCGGTGACCTAATCTAAGGGTGGCTAAGGCTTGGGGAGGCTTCTAAGCTGTCCTAGGGCTAGGATGGACCTAAGTTCTTCACAATTTATTGGTTTATTCCTACTTAATAGAATAGCATACCTTAACTCCCTTACATTATTATCTACTACATCTAATCTAGGTCTTCCGCTCCAGCTCTACTGCAACACCAGTTATTCTTTATTCTTTTTTTTTTTAGAAAGAAAGGAATGCTATCGAATCACCGATAGCAAACCAGGAGAGCTTTTATTGATAATAATAAAAAATTATTTACATGATCGAACCCCAATGCTGTATGGGACTCCAACAAAAGTTTACAATATTATCCACATACACTGGGGTCTCCTGAAAAACACACTCATTTCTAGCCCACCATACATCCCATAAAACAGCCACCATATGTAAACATGGCTTATTCCCATCCACAAGACCACGCCATAAATTCTCCCATGTAGGTAAGGACTCATTGCATACTCTCCTCCATACATAATCTGTGATCGCACAAGAAGAAAAGATATGAGTGCTAGAATCATTATGCATCCCACATAAATGACAAAATTGAGTGGGGGTACCCATCCTTCTGTGCCTCAAATCTCCAGTAATCAGGCCATCCCTTCTGCAGAGCCATAAGAAAATTTGTATCTTTAGTGGAATTTTTAAGTTCCATAGCTTCTTCCCCATCTTCTGCAGAGCCATTGTTATTCTTTATTCTTCAAATCCAGCTTTAGATCTAGCTTCAGATCTAGCTTTTGATCAGCTTATTACCTGCAATTGACATAATGCACCTAATCAGTACATTATAGCATTATTTTATGCATAGCTAAAACAAAGCAGTAAAGGTTCTACTAATGCTTATGCATGCGTGAATTACCCTAACTTATGCTAAGTCCTAGCCTAATTCTGGACAATTAAGAACTATGATTGCTACGCAATCATACCCCCATACCTAAATCTTGCTAGTCCCTTCCAAATGCAAAACTAAATTATTCACAGAAGGTTCCCTAAGGGATTGATTATTTTATCAAGTGTATGCGTAGAGATTTTTCTCCTTTTTGGTTTCATCCTATGCTCTAGAAATCCAGACAATCGTGAAAGTGTAACTATGTAGCTTTTGCAATGGATTTAGGTGAAAAACTAATTCACCTCTAAAGCCTGTACTTAACCCCTAAAAAAATTCTAGCAGGATAGGCGGACTTCTTCCCTCAGGGTATTCAAGATATTCTATGAATTCCACCCGACTTTAAGCTTAGGTAGAGAATCTTAGAGGGAAAAGATTATATATTTGGTGGCTCACTCTCAGTTGGTGCTACATAGAGATTAGTGCTTCAGAATCTAGATTCTTGGATCATCAAGTAACTCAACTCAGTGAAAGATGAGAGAAACTATGCTCTTTTCTAGTTCCTTTGTATTCATTCTCTCTTTGGTTTTTTTTTTTTTAGAGCTCACAATCCCACCACCAAATTCTCATGTATGATCTGTATTTGGTAGTCTCACTTGACATTAACACTTTAATTGAGTTCTCATAACCTTAACACTAAGTCGGAATTCCTCAGCCAGTATTCAGGCGGTCAGAAACATAGAAAGATAGGTTAAGGCCATATTTGATGGATCTCAAATTTATTTGGTGGTATTGCCTCAATGCAAATGAAATAATCACTAAATATTCACAAACTCTTTTTCTGCTCCTTTCTTCTCTTTTTTTTCTTTTACTTTTTTCTCTTTTTTTCTTTTTTTTCCTTTTTCTCATTTTCTCTTTTTTTTCTTTTTTTTTCATTTTCTCATTTTTTCATTCTTTTTCTTTCATATATAATTTTTCTAACTCAACACAATCTAGCAACACATTCATGAATTTTATTGAAGAGGCATTATTAGGGATTGGTGGTACTCAAAAGACATTGGGTGGCTTATTTGGTGGAAGTACCTACTCAAGACACTGGGAGAGACGGATAGGATGATGTATTTCTGACCTTGACATCAATACCCTCCTTCAGCCGAGGATTCCGCAAAGAATGGTCGTAACCATCCACCTTAGCCCTAGTTTTATGAAAACTCACTCTCCACGTATTTGCCTTATTTGGTGGCTCTCAAAATTCAAACAAAATGTATATGCAGGAACCGAGAGCGAAAACTATGCCTTTTCTTTGAGTATCATCACCTAATTATCTAGGATTCTGGATTCCTTGCACTAATCTTAGAGTTCCGGTACACTCTCATCTGACACTATTTAGTGGATTTTTGAAAGAAAATCTACCTAACTCCCAAAACACTAACCATGGGTTCAGGAGAACAAGCACTGCTTCTTCTTGATAGACTAAAGACGTTTATCAGACTTCACCATGAATCCATTGCAAATTCTACATGTGTGTAAAAAGTTGTACCGGATTCCAGATTATAGGAATCAACAAGAGGATAAAATCCCTAATGCATTCTCTTAATAAGATAATCTTATTCATGGATGCACTATGTATATATGCTATAAACAAGTAACCTTTTATATGCATACTTCATGAAATTTTCCTTTCGGGTTACATTCAGCTTGACCCTAAATTTAGAACAAAAGGGTGAGCGGGTGAGTTGGAAGTGGCTGTTGCATACGATTTTTAGCTCCAATGCAAGCATTGGAGGTGGAGTTGGTTGTTCTTATATTTAGGATCCTAAAGTATGTTTGACATGTAGCTCCGAGGTTTTGTAAGTGTTGGCATAAAAATTTTCAGTTTTGCTATATATCCACCCCCCATGCCTAAGTTCTTGCATGTCCTCATGCATGAATATAAACGAAAATAAATATAGCAGGGAGTAAATGGGTAGAAATCACCTGGAATTGCTCCTAAAATTTAATGTTCAGCATCGGCCAACCTAACAGTATAAAATATGCAAGAGAAATATGCTTAAAAGAAAAATATGCTATGTATAAAAATGGTTTTGTATAGATGATGGTAGAATGTGGGATATGCTATCTATACATGCTGAGTTTAACGCCTCCAGTTAGACGAGAACTTACTTAGATATCCTCGATAAGATGAATGAGTTCGTCAGCTGGAGGATGTTCCTAGGTTGTGAATGGCTTGAGGCGCTGGCTGATGAGAGCCTCATCATGAGCCATAACTAGCTCATTTTGACCTAATAAAGAGAATAAAAGCTCCTACATGACTTAGAAGAGGGCTTAATTGGAGGAATAAGTATTCTGAGAAGAAAACATAAAATAAAGGTTAAAATTGCAATTTTACCATTGCAGTACATAAACGTAATTTCTCAGAGACAAAGCATAGGTCAAATGGTCTAAATAAGATAAAAAGTGGGTTGAATCAATCAGAAATGGGTTCATGTGCAATCTAGGAATTAAATGACATTTGGTAACCCTAAACCAGACCCGCTTAATTCAGCAAGGTTTCGGTCAGGATAAAAATCAAGTAAACCCTCTAAAAATCATGGAAAAATATCCCCTAGGGTTTAGAACATTCAAATTGACCTCTGGAACCTAGTTTGACCTAAATTAGGGTCCTAGCTCATCAATTGACCTAAATTGGGTTTTTACGCAAAATATCCAATCAAACGTAGTCAAACCTAAAATCCAACTTCACCATTGGATTCGTTAGGTCCAAATTAGGTTTATACCAAAATTTGGACCTAAGGGAAGGTCATCTTGACCTACTTTACAAAATAGTCCACCCAATTACATTCTGGCCCCTAACGTTTGAAAACCCTTGCGAAAACCCCCCCAACTTTTGTTGTCACTTTCTGCATTCTGGTCCCTCTGCCAAGGCAGCAGAAGACCCATACTCCGGCAAAGTCTCAAGGATGATTTCTCCTCGCTTCCCCAGGGAGCTGCTCTCAGATGTGAAAGGGGGGTTCCCTGTGAAGTCCCCTACCTCCTGAGCAGCTCCCCATGCCCTGTTTCGCACCATACCTCTCGTGCGAATGCTCGAGAGGTATGGGTGTTGTACCTGCGGCGACCTCTGGTGAGAGCTTCGCTCACCCTCCGTGCATCTGCCCCTCTGATGGCGCCTTTAAAAGAAACCCCAGGACCAGCCGCTTGAAGCAAGCTTGTCTTGGCGGAGAATCTCTCAACATTTCCTCTCTTCCTTCTCCGACAGGAAACCCGCAAGCTTCCGGTGACTCTCTCCTCTTCCTCCTCGTCACTCTGCCACCTTACCTGCAGCAGGGTTTCCCTTGCCCTCTCGTCTGCGTCGTGCTGTACCCGCCAGCGTCCCCCTGCCCACTTCCTCGTTGCCGCTCTCTCCCTCTAGGTGTTTCTTCTCCGGCGACAGTCGATACGACTACCCGCCTCTCCGGCCCCCTTCATCCCTGCAAGTAGGTTACAATTACTCCCCATCTTCCCCTCTTTCTTTTCCCCATATTATTTCATTCAAACCGACCCTCGACCACGCCTATCCACCATCACCTTCCTCGCCTCCGGCCAACCTCCGGCAAGTCGCCCCCGTCACTTCGCAACTCCATACGACTCGCCGACCATCGCAAAAGCTCCGCCTCATCACGCTGAACATCCTCCGCCCACCCACTTCCGCTCTACACCCACTCAACGCACCCTCGAACACACCTATATTTCCAGTCAAAGGACGACCTAGGCACACACGCCTAGGGCGTCCCGCGACCTGCTGCACCTCGCACCACCTTCGCCGTGTCACGGCGAAGGTCTCCCGGTGGTTTGATTAGGCCGATAGGCCGTATTCGTGCACGACAGGTTCTGGATCCCTGCCGCCATTATTGACAATTGAAGCAGCTTCCAAGCAGGCTCCAGGCATCGGGGCAGCTGTGCTCCAGGTGCTGTGGACTGGGGTGAAGTCTGTGAAGACTTTTGCTTCAGCACTTGGCACCAACAGCAGCAGCAGCTAAGCAGATTGCGAGAAGGTTCTCCTGCGGGCGCGCACGAGGAAAAGCAGAAGAAAGTCCCACATCGCAAGTTCTCGAAGCGCCGCACCGATTTAAATTGATTTTGTGCATACGGCTTATCGCCTCCGAATGCACATGGGGTGAGGTCCCTCACCCATCACACCCGCCTCGTCCGCGGATTCACCTCGCAGACCTGGCGGATCCGACCTGACACAACTCTGCACTCCTCGTGCACCACCCACGTCGGTGCGCCTGGTCACGGGTACGCTATCCGACCCGTTAACCCGGCTCTGGGAGAGCTTCCTGTGAGCAGTTTACAGAGAGAGGGAGACGTGCGGGTAGACGAAAGGGTTAGGTTTTGCTGTGCCTTGTGTGCAGGAACAGGGCGCGAAGGAGAACGGCTAAGTGCTTAGCTGCAAGAAGGAGAAGGAAGAAGATCTGAAGAGAGGCTGAGCAGAGGAAAAGGTAAGGCAGAGAAGAAGCAGATGAAGAAAGGCTGTGCAGAAGGAAGGAAAAGAGGAGAAGAACTGTAGTGGACTATAGTTAAGTCGTCTGATCGCTGTATCAGACAACGGTTGAACAGCGGCCAGAGGAGATAAAGAAGAAGAAGAAGAAGAAATAAGAAAGAAGAAGACTTGGCCTCCAGAGAGAAAAGAAGAAAAGAGAAAGAAAAGAGAAGAAGGAAGAAGAAAAGACTCTGCAGCTGAAGAGCAGAAGAAGAAGACGAGCAGCCAGGAAGAAAAGAGAAGAAAGAAGAGAAGAAGAAGATAGGAAGAGCAGAAGAAGAAAGAAGGGGGAAGAAGACATGATCAGAGAGTAAGCACAAAGAGGAGAAGAAGAAGCCAAGACAAAAATCTATCTCTCTCTTATTTTTGTAATCCAATAGAGAAACTTTGTACTTCTAGAATTCCAGTAGCTCCCTGAGTTCGACCTTGGGAAAACTATTTTCGAGTAAAAAAATCTATTGTAATGACAACCGTAGCTGTCTTGTCTTATACTATAACGACTGTACTATAATAAACGCAAAGCAGCACCGCGGTTTGCCATTCCATTTTGGCGCCGTTGCCGGGGAGCAACGGCTATTCTAGAAGCTATAAAATTCTCTATTTAAGAGTTTCTAACAACCTCTTCTGTGTGCAGGTACAGAAAAAAAAAATTAGGACGCAGCCGCACCACAGCCACTCCATGGACAGGTAACTTCTATCCTCTCACTATTAACCCCTAGATCTTAAAGAGGAAGAAAAAGAAAAGAACAAACAATATAGGTATAACCTGTCTTTCATACCTAGTAAACAGCTGCATATTTTCAAACTACTATTCCTGCACACACTGATAAGGGTATTTAAGGGCTAACACCTTCTTGCCTGAGCCCTAATTACCCAACAAGGAGTTAACTGGACCAAGTAGAGCCAACATAGGATTTAACATTAGGGTTTCAGAGACACACCCCTTAATCAAGAATTGAGAAAATCCAAAAGAAGTGTGCCTAAGCCATTGATTGAAAATACCTATTCAGAGAAACCCTAAGCAATTGGCTCTCTAAAAACACTTGAACCCTAAAAGACAAGACCTAATAAATTCTCAAAGGAATCAATAGGTGAAGTTGATCCCTTAGGGTCAACCAACCTTCAAATTATGTCACTTTTTCACTCAAAATACCTAAAAGTTCAAGTGGAACCTAAAGCACCTTGATCTTAAAGTAAAAAAGGTAGACTTAAGAGGTCAAGGTCCCCATTCTGGTCTACCTGGAACCGCGGCGACAAGAGAGGTTGGGTGGGGGAAACCCTGTAACCCTTGGGGACACTCTACCGTGTAGGGGTCTTCGCGGGACTCACCCTCTCTGGCTACCTAGGTAATTCTCAGGTGGACGATCTTTCTGATCAAGGGGTCCATCTGCCCCGCACCTCTATAGTCACCCAACATTTTGAGTGTCTTGATTGGGTCCAGCACCTGCTAAACTCATCTTCTCCTTCAGTGTATGTTTGGTAGGAGGTCCTTGAAACCTCCTTTAGAAATTCACTCTCCCCGAGGCCGAGCCTCGGTGCCCTAGTTTGTGCAACCAATCATTCACACAGCCCTTTTCCTCTGATTCTGAACCAAGTCCCCCTTCTTCCATCTTGGCACAACTTGAGTCTACATCGAACTTCTGATTCTACATTTTGATTTCACCACCTGATCCAAATATGCAGCCTAATTACTTAGCATCACCCTTCAAGAGACCTAAATCTCAAAGATCCATGAGAGATAAGATGATTGAGGAAACCCTTGAGTTCTATGGAATCAAATATAAACCAATAGAAAACATTCAGGTTGATGTCCCAACAACCACAGCCTTCATCATAAACTGTGCCCAAACTCTATTAATAGAAGCCATAAAAGGATCAACCTGAGAAATACTCCTAATAGGATACATTGAGATAGAAAAATTACACAAATCTGAATACCTTCAATGCTTGACAAATCCTGTACTTTGGGAACAAAACCAAGATGCTCTTGAAAAATGGGTAGAGATGATGAGATTACTGGAACAAACTATCAACCAAAAATACCTATATACACCAGAAATAGAGGATGAATCATCTTGGAACAGTACTAAAGATCAATCTGATTTCCCAGACCTCGGGACTGAGGCACAGGGTGGCTATAGATTCCCAACCCAAATAGAAGACAACATTAAATTAGGTTGGGAAGTTGCAGGAGAACACAATGATGAGCCAACCCTAGACCATGAATCACCAAGCTTAGAATTCCAAGACTCCTGCAATAATAAGATTAGAACTGAACCTCTTGAGGGTATAAATTCCGCCCCTTATTTTGATAAGGTAACCTTTGAAGGTTATTCGGACTTTGATTCTAATAATTCTACCCACATCCTAAACCTAGAATCTAGATCCGAAATTTATTGGGAAGATTTTGAGGCCCCATATGAGAAAGATCAAATTTTTAAAGAATATGATTCCGGGCCTCTATTTGATGAATGTCCTTCTCCAACATCCCCAGGAAATCTGATTGATTTTCCAGAAGATATGCCAATTTACGATACAGAAATCGAGTTGGATGAGTGGGGTTTCAATTGGGTCTATCCTACCAGCTTGGAGCTTGAGCCTAAACAGAACACCTTTTTAAGTCCAGAATTGACATATACGCTAGACCCCAGTCAGGCTGCTGATTCCACATCTGATGATTTATGCTGCGGTGGAATTCATGATCATGAATCTCATTTTCGCAAACTCTCCGACAACTTCGGATCTAACTATAATTGCGGAGAGACTCTCCTTCCTGAACACACCAAGCCCATCTACGACCTCAGTTCACATGACCCATTCTCTGACTCCGACTCTGAGGTCGTGGTTCCCGAGATCACTAATAACACAGAATCATTCCTTTTCGATCCTCAGGAACCAAAAATAGAAAATGCCAAGAGTGATTACAACCCAGAATTCAAATCTTTTCTCGAATCAGATTTCCTTCATCCTACAGACACTCTTCAGGCATTTGATAGTTACCCAGAGGACTCTCTACAGAAAACCACCTGCCATTTGTTTCTAGAAGAGCCCTCATACACAATTGCCCCCTCTTCCACACAAACAGAACTTATCAAAACCTCCTTTCAACCCCGACCCGCAACCGGACTCAATTTCTATTCAGATTCACCTCTCACCGAGTCGGTTGCAGTTCCACATCAACATCGGGTCTCGAACATTGATCAGACTACAGACCATGCTCCATCATTCTTTGATCACCCCTGTAGGGTTTCCGCGTCATTCATTGATTATTCTACGGGTCCCTACTCTAACCAGGCTGATTCGACTCAGCCTAAACCCAAGTTTTCACTTCCATATCCATCTGAGCCACATTGCATATGGTGGGTTCCACACCTTTTGATCTACATCTATCAACCCACCAGATTGATTGGGTTTGGGCTGCATCATCAGCCTGTTGATCTGAACAAGCACCTGATTGGACCAACCAGGCTCTTAATCAAGGTGCTTGTCTTACAAAACTCTGCTGATTTGACCACCCCCTCTCCATCTCATTTCCTGCTTGGCTGAAGGCGTCAAATTTAGCGCTCAACGGGAGGCAGCCTGTCATTCTCTTTGAAAACCTGAAACCTTTTCTAAAACCTTTGTGCACTTAAAGTTCACACTTTAGGACAGCCGACTCCACCTCAGGTGCTTGCATCTGAGATTAGACATCGTCTGCAACAGTCACCCCGACCCATTCACTCATCAAAACATCTGTCCTAATGTATGAACTAAGTTGAATAAAAATCCCCTAGGTTACAATGAGGACATTGCAAATCTTAGGCATGGGGGGGTATGAAAGTGCAAAACTTGTAAGAAAAGGTTTCAAACAAAGAAATTCACATATACCAAAAACACCATAAAAATTAAAAAAATTTTGAAAAAGAAGAATAAAATGAGGGAGGAAAGAAAATTTTGTGAAGGAGAAGGAGAAAAGAAACAAAAGGAAAAAAAAGGAGCACAAAAATGTGAGAAAAGAGTGATAGTCATTAGTAAGAAACTGAGGAATTGATCTAAGTTCTAGACCTCATTCAAGAAAAGAACTGAAAAGTGCACAGTGAGATTAGTAAGAACGCAAACTTTAGGCATTCTTGGATAGACTCTTAGTACCCATTAAGATCTAGACATTCCTCAAGAGGTTGAGGAAAAATGAAAAGCTTAAGTATTAGGTCCAAGGCTTAGGGAGTATTTGGCCTCGTTAACTAACTTCTAGTTTACGGGACTCAGTAACCTAGGCACCCTAACCCCACACACAGCCTGGTTCAGTAAGCGTAAAAATCAAAATCACGCAGAAGCGTCGCAAAATTCTGAAAATCACACCTGATCAACACAAGTTGATTTGGATGAGTTCCCAGCGCAGAGAGGTGGGAAATTCCCCTCGAAGATGTGTAACAAAATATCATCTCCTCGGTGCTTGTCTCTTAGGATATTTACATATCCTACTGGGGGCATGTAAGCACTCTGCTGGTTCAGATTCCATGGATGCATTATCACGAAGTGTCAGTTGCCAGGGTCTAGATTCGGCCACGGAACACCATGGATGGGATTATCTCAAAATCTCAATAGCCAGGGTTCCGGGGGTTACCATGGGCAGTGCTATCTCGAAGCATCGACTACCAGGAACCTTTGAGGATTGATGATGGGGACAAGGAATCTGATACAAACCATGTTGAGAAGCCAATCCTAAGCTAGAATTAAAAAGAAAAAGAGAGAGAAAACTCTCCAAATATATAAATCTTCTATCTCTCTTTCTTACAAAACGCACTGCGAACTAAGCCAGGGCTAAAATTATTTCAAGCATGAGTGCTTTAACCACAAAGTCCAATAGACCTTAGGTTAGTTCTTGTGGGCCTTAAAAACCTTTGCTAAGGACTGAGGCTGAGGCTAGACAAATCTAGATCTTGGTTGGTACTAGAGTACCTTTTAGGCCTATGGTTAGCATTCTAACCTAATCTAGGTTTCAAATGAAAAGCACTTATCTGAAATCATTAAGAACTTCATGGTCTAGAACAAAGGTTGACACCTTGAGTTTTTGCTAAGGGACTAGCAAAAGCTAGGCATGGGGGTATGATGAGAGCCTCATCATCAGCCATAACTAGCTCATTTTGACCTAATAAAGAGAATAAAAGCTCCTACATGACTTAGAAGAGAGCATAATTGGAGGAATAAGTATTCTGAGAAGAAAACATGAAATAAAGGTTAAAACTGCAATTTTGCCATTGCAGTACATAAACGAAATTTCTCAGAGACAAAGCATAGGTCAAATGGTCTAAATAAGATAAAAAGTGGGTTGAATCAATCAGAAATGGGTTCAAGTGCAATCTAGGAATTAAATGACATTTAGTAACCCTAAAATAGACCCTCTTAATTCAACAAGGTTTTGGTCAGGATAAAAATCAAGTAAACCCTCTAAAAATCATGGAAAAATATCCCCTAGGGTTTAGAACATTCAAATTGGCCTATGGAACCTAGTTTGACCTAAATTAGGGTCCTAGCTCATCAATTGACCTAAATTGGATTTTTACACAAAATGTCCAGTCAAACGTGGTCAGACCTAAAATCCAACTTCACCATTGGACTCCTTAGGTCCAAATTAGGTTTATACCAAAATTTGGACCTAAGGGAAGGTCATCTTGACCTACTTTGCAAAATAGTCCACCCAATTACATTCTGGCCCCTAACGTTTGAAAACCCTTGCGAAAACCCCCCCAACTTTTGTTGTCACTTTCTACATTTCGGTCCCTCTGCCAACACAGCAGAAGACCCATACTCCGGCAAAGTCTTGAGGATGATTTCTCCTCGCTTCCCCAGGGAGCTGCTCTCAGATGTGAAAGGGGGGTTCCCTGTGAAGTCTCCTACCGCCTGAGCAGCTCCCCATGCCTTGTTTCGCACCATACCTCTCATGCGAACGCTCGAGAGGTATGGGTGTTGTACCTACGGCAACCTCCGGTGAGAGCTTCGCTCACCCTCCGTGCATCTGCCCCTCTACTGGCGCCTTTAAAAGAAACCCCAGGACCAGCCGCTTGAAGCAAGCTTGTCCTGGCGGAGAATCTCTCAACATTTCCTCTCTTCCTTCTCCGATAGGAAACCCGCAAGCTTCTAGTGACTCTCTCCTCTTCCTCCTCGTCGCTCTGCCGCCTTACCTGCAGCAAGGTTTCCCTTGCCCTCTCGCTTGCGCCGTGCTGTCCCGCCGGCGTCCCCCTGCCCACTTCCTCGTCGCCGCTCTCTCACTCTGGGTGTTTCTTCTCCAACGACAGTCGATACGACTGCCCGCCTCTCCGGCCCCCTTCGTCCCTGCAAGTAGGTTACAATTACTCCCCATCTTCCCCTCTTTCTTTTCCCCATATTATTTCATTCAAACCCATCCTCGACCACGTCTGTCCACCATCACCTTCCTCGCCTCCAGCCAACCTCCGGCGAGTCGCCCCCGTCACTTCGCAACCCATACGACTCACCGACCGTCGCAAAAGCTCCGCCTCATCACGCTGAACATCCTCCGCCCACCCGCTGCAGCTCTACACCCACTCAACGCACCCCCGAACACACCCATATTTCCGGTCATAGGATGACCTAGGCACACATGCCTAGGCCATCCCGCGACCTGCTGCACCTCGCACCACCTTCGCCATGTCACGGCGAAGGTCTCCCGGTGGTTTGATTAGGCCGATAGGCCGTATTCGTGCACGACAGGTTCTGGAGCCCTGCCGCCATTGTTGACAATTGAAGCAGCTTCCAAGTAGGCTCCAGACGTCGAGGCAGCTGTGCTCCAGGTGCTGTGGACTGGGGTGAAGTCTGTGAAGACTTTTGCTTCAGCACTTGGCACCAACAGCGGCAGCAGTTGAGCAGATTATGAGGAGGTTCTCCTGTGGGCACGCACGAGGAAAAGCAGAAGAAAGTCCCACATCGCAAGTTCTCGAAGCACCGCACCGATTTAAATTGATTTTGTGCATACGGCTTATCGCCTCCGAATGCACATGGGGTGAGGTCCCTCGCCCATCACACCCGCCTCTTCCGCGGATTCACCTCGCGGACCTGGCGGATCCGACCCGACACAACTCTGCACTCCTCGCGCACCACCCACGCCGGTGCGCCTAGTCACGGGTTCGCTATCCGACCCATTAACCCGACTCTGGGAGAGCTTCCTGTGAGCAGTTTACAGAGAGAGAGACGTGCGGGTAAAGGAAAGGGTTAGGTTTTGCTGTGCCTTATGTGCAGGAACAGGGCGCGAAGGAGAACGGCTAAGTGCTTAGCTGCAGGAAGGAGAAGGAAGAAGATCTGAAGAGAGGCTGAGCAGAGGAAAAGGTAAGGCAGAGAAGAAGCAGATGAAGAAAGGCCGTGCAGAAGGAAGGAAAAGAGGAGAAGAACTGTAGCGGACTGCAGTTAAGTCTTCTGACCGCTGTATCAGACGACGGTTGAACAGCGGCCAGAGGAGATAAAGAAGAAGAAGAAGAAGAAGAAAAAGAAGAAGACTCTGTAGCTGAAGAAAAGAAGAAGAAAGAAGAAAGAAGAAGACTTGGCCGCCAGAGAGAAAAGAAGAAAAGAGAAAGAAAAGAGAAGAAGGAAGAAGAGAAGACTCTGCAGCTAAAGAGTAGAAGTAGAAGACGAGCAGCCAGGAAGAAAGGAGAAGAAAGAAGAGAAGAAGAAGACAGGAAGAGTAGAAGAAGAAAGAAGAGGGAAGAAGATAGGATCAGAGAGAAAGCACAAAGAGGAGAAGAAGAAGCCAAGACAAAAATCTATCTCTCTCTTATTTTTGTAATCCAACAGAGAAACTTTGTACTTCTAGAATTCCAGTAGCTCCCTGAGTTCGACCTCGGGAAAATTATTTTCGAGTAAAAAAATCTATTGTAATGACAACCGTAGCTGTCTTGTCTTATACTATAACGACTGTACTATAATAAACACAAAGCAGCACCGCGGTTTGCCATTCCACTGGCCATATTCCGTAGATACATGCCCAGATTTTGGGACCCTAATTTGGACCGCCCAATTAGGATATGGGTGAATCACAACATATGGGCCAGTCCACTTGGACTTGAGCTTCCTTGAAAAAAGTTTCAGTCGCGAATCAAACAGCCAGACTTGCTGGTTGGCCGTGAATGCTTTCCTCCGAATGTGGCAGTCATGAAAGGCCTTGGTCTTGTCCTTGTATATCAATGTGTTCTCATAGGCCTCCCGCCGGATCTCTTCTAATTCGCTGAGCTGGAGTTTCCATTCTTAACCTCCTGCATCGAGCTCAAGGTTACATTTTCACACCACCCAGAAGGCACGATATTCCAGCTCTACAGGAAGGTGACAGGCCTTACCATATACCATACGATATGGTGACATTCCGAGTGGGGCCTTGTACGCTGTTCGATATGCCCAGAGTGCATCAACTAATTTATCAGACCAATCCTTCCTATCTAGTCTAACCGTCTTCTGGAGAATCAGCTTGATCTGACGATTAGACACTTCAGCCTGCCCATTGGTATGTGGGTGATATAGGGTGTCTATACGGTGATGTACCCCATATTTCTTTAATAATGACCTGAAGTGGGCATGGATGAAGTGGCTTCCCCTGTCGCTAATCAGAGCACGGGGTATTTCGAATCTTGCAAAGATGTATTCCCGTACGAAAGAAATGATGGTCTTACGATCAGCCCATCTCACCGGGATGGCCACGACCCACTTCGAGACATAGTCAATAGCTAGTAATATGTACTCGAAGCCATGCGAGCTCAGAAAAGGGCCCATAAAATTGATGCCCCAGACGTCGAACACTTCTACAACCATGATGGGCTACAGTGGCTTCATGTCTCTCTTGGTCATAGAACCGACCGACTGGAATCATTTACAGTGCTGGGCATATTCGTGTGTATCTTTGAAAATAGTTGGCCAAAAAATCCCGACTGAAAAATTTTTGTAGCAGTTTTCCATCCCGAGAAATGACCACCACAAGCATCGTTGTGGCAAAAAGATAACACACTGGGGATCTCAGAATTTGGGACGCATCTTCAAATAATCTGATCCGCTCCAATGCGGAAGAGTAGTGGGTCATCCCAAAGGTAGAATTTGGCCTCCACAGTAAATTTGAGTTTCTGGTCCTTGGATAGGTTCGCGGGAATCTTGCCTGTGGCAAGATAGTTTGCTATATCCGCATACCAGGGGAACTCAACAGAGTGAACTACCAAAAGGGATTCATCTGGAAATTGGTCATGGATAGGCAGGGAATAAGGAATGTGGGCTGGGTCTAGTCTGGATAGGTGATCCGCCACAACATTCTGCTTTCCGGATTTGTTGCGGATTTCAATATCAAATTCTTGCAATAGAAGGATCCATCTGATGAGTTGGGGTTTGGCATCCTTCTTTGCCAACAAATGCCAAAGGGTAGAGTGGTCAATGAGGATGATAATTTTGGACCCTAATAGATAAGATCTGAATTTCTCCAACCTGAATACTACTGCTAGCAGTTCTTTTTCAGTGAAAGTATAATTGTGCTGAGCCTCATTCAACGTCTTGCTAGCATAGTATATGACAAAAGGTTGTTTCTCCTGACACTGGCCTAAAACAGCACCGACGGCGAAATCAGAAGCATCGCACATCATCTCGAAATCAAGTGACCAGTCGAGTGGTTAGAGAATCGGGGAATCATAAACAGTGCTTTGTAAAGTCTCGAAGGCACTGAGACACAAGGTGTCAAATTCGAATGGGGCATTGGCAACAAGGAGATTCGTCAAAGGTCATGCAATTTTTGAGAAATCACGTATAAATCTCCGATAGAAGCCGACGTGACCCAAGAATGATTTGATCTGCTTGACTGAACTAGGTGGCGGTAAGTGGGAAATAATCTCAAATTTAGCTTGATCGACCTCAAGTCCATTTTTAGAGATCCTGTGCCCTAGTACTATGCCATCCCTCACCATGAAATGGCTTTTCTCCCAGGATAGTACTAGGTTTACCTCAATACACCATTTCAAGATTTTGGTGAGGTTATCAAGACAAGATGCGAAATCATCTCCGAAAATGGAGAAGTCATCCATGAACACCTTCACATAGTCCCCAATCATGTCAGAGAAGATGGCCATCATACAATGCTGAAATGTTGCTGGTGCATTGCAGAGGCCAAAGGGCATCCACTTGAAAGCGAATGTTCCAAAGGGGCATGTGAATGTGCTCTTGTCTTGATCTTCCGGGCTAATCTCTACTTGATTATTCCTAGAGTATCCATCCAGAAAGCAAAAGAAACTGCATCCGGCTAACCGTTCCAAGATCTGATCAATGAAAGGCAAAGGAAAGTGATCCTTCTGGGTAGCCATGTTCTGTTTCCTATAGTCAATGTAGACCCGCCAAGATGTCGCAATGCAGGTCGGGATGGATTCACCTTGATCATTTTTCACTACGGTGAGTTTTGCTTTCTTGGGCACTATCTGGATCGGACTCACCCATTGGCTGTCAGAGATTGGGTATACAATACCTGCATCCAGCCATTTGATGATCTCCTTCTTAACAACCTCTAGCATATTTCGGGTTTAGCCATCTTTGAGGTTGTCTCGAAGGTTTCACCCCTCATCCGTGTAAATGTGATGGGTGTAATATGAGGGGCGAATACCGCAGAGATCAACAATCATCCACCCTATAGCAACCCTATGGTCTTGTAAAATCGAAATCAATTGATGCTCCTGTTCTTGGGTTAAGTGAGCACTAATAATGACCGGGTATGTCTCACTTTCACCCAAGAACACATACTTAAGTGAGTCAGGTAAGGGCTTCAATTCAATTACGGGTGGGTCGAAGTCAGAAATGGGAATAGGAGGAGCAGAATCAAAGGTGGGAATCTAATGATCCGGATGTGCGTGAATTCCCGCGAATTCACTACCTGTGAGATAGTCGGTTGTGACTGCATCAATGGGAAACCCATTAGCTATGGTCACGTCTTCTTGTAACAACAGGGGAGATCTAGTAGTGTACGGATCAGGATAGCTAGATTCAGGGGTGTTATGGTCAGAAACACACCCTAAACAATCGGATCCTCGAGGAGATATGTGCAATGTAGTGGTCTCAGTCCCGTGTGGATCGAGGTCCAAGAACCCTGATGTGCAGACGAATGAGACATTGGATCATCACAAAGGAGCCCAATGTTACCACAGTATGCCGAATCTTCATCTTCACCATCCTCCTCTGTGCGATCACAGTCAAAATTCCTGGATGCTCTAAATATGTCAAGTCAAAGTTGCTCATTACCTAGGGCTATCTCCATACACCCGAATGCACAATCAATGTTTGCTCAGGCTGTCGCTAGAAATGGGCGACCCAAAATGATTGGTGCATCACGGAGATTAGGAGGAACTTCCATATCGAGAATGAACAAGTCTACAGGAAAGCAAAATCCGTGGACTTTTACGATCACATTCTCAACCACCCCCCTAGGCATTTTTACTGATCTATCAGCCAGCTGAATCATGACCGAGGTTGGCTTTAACTCCCCAAATCAAAATCAATCAAATACGGCAGTGGGAGTTAGGTTGATGGATGAACCCAGATCTAGAAGGGCCCGATCAAATGGAGAATTCTGCAAGAAGCAGGATATGAGTGGGGTACCAGGGTCTTTCTTTTTCGGTGGTAAGTTGTCTAGAATCATGACGCTAGCCTCTTTTGACAGTACTGCCGTTGTCCAATTCTAGGTTGTCGCTTCGGGGTACAATAGTCCTTGAAGAACCTAGTGACAGCGGGGATGTGATCAATTGCCTCGAGGAGAGGGACTTGAATATGTACTTCCTTGAACATAGACTTCAGGTCCTCAAAATTCCACATGTCCTTCTTCCGTACTACATTTCACGTCAAAGCCTCGGGAAAAGGGACGCGACCCTTATCTACCGTAGGTGGCTCCTGAGATGAAGTAGGAGTCGAACTCACCTATGGCGAAGGGTGAGAAAAATCAGGACCCACCTGCCTATGTGGTGGGTCGAATGTCTTCCTTCCACTCCTCAATGAGATAGCATTTGCATCGGCTTGCTATCCATGAGGTGGTGGGGGAGCGGAAGGGGCAGAGTATGCAGGGTTCTGCATCAAAGGCAACTGGCCTTGAACGTAACCAAGTGGTGTAGGAGGTGCCTGTAATATGGCTTGTGCATGTCCCTGTGGTGCTTGAAACCTAGGCGAGGTGCCTTAGTTCTGCACATACTGAGGGTTCGAGACAAGTTGGGAGGGCAAGGCTCCCTGAGTCCTATGCTCCTGCAACAGCTGGTTTTACGTGTTCTGTATAGTTTGTATCTGGTCAGCCATCACCTTCATTATCTACAAGCTATCCTGCGTAGACTTCCTCATCGATTCTTGTAGCTCCTCTTTCAGTGCCTCCAGAGGGTTAGCCCGCTTTAGAGGGTGACTAGCAGCTTGGTGCAGCGACTGGTATATAGAATGGGGTTGTTGTTGCTGAGATGGGAATGGTTTTGGCCTAGGGTATGTGTTTTGCGCATTTCCATATTGCCTGGTCTGGTAGTGTGGATCTTGATGTGGTCTTCGTGAGTTACCTGACCAGGAGAAGTTCGGATGCTGGTGACAACTAGGGTTATACGACTCTGAATACGGGTTATTATGCCAGTATCCTTGAATAGCACTAACGTCCTCGTAGGCCAAAGATGTCTGAGACATATATCCATCAAGGGGATACGTATTATAGTCAGCGGGTGGTGCGTAACCCTGGTCATATGGTGCCAGATCAGGATTGTTCACAGGATACTGATATGCAAGATCTCGTAAATAAGGAGAAGATGCATCTTGAGTGAGTAGATTAACTCAAGCAGGAGGGGCTCAGGGTGCATAGGAGGGCCTTGGAGCAGTAGAGTTCAGGTCAGATTGACCCTGATTAATTTGGTCAATCTTTTTTTTCGATCAGGTTCATTCTATCCAGCAGCTTGACGATGATATCCATGTCGGCTCGAATAGACTCGGTGTGAGCCTCATGGACACCAACCCACTGCTGACCAGGCCGTTGGAATTGGTTCATGGATGCGGCATTCATCGAGTTCTTCGCCAAAGGTTCAAACAACTCAAACGCGATGTTCTCGTCTTTCGCAAGGAAATTCCCACAACTAGATGCATTGACCAGATACCGATGTGTGTCATCCAGCCCATGGTAAAAGATCTAAGCTAGGTGCCATCTGGGCACACCATGGTGCGGGCATTTCCGGAGAAGGTCGTAAAATTGGTCCCAAGTGTCATGCAACTTCTTCCCAGCTCCTTGGAAAAAAGTCGTGATCTCACACCTCATCGCGTTCTTTCAATCGATCGGGAAGAACTTTTGCAGGACTTCATGTTGTAATTCCAGGCATGTTCCAATCGGCTTCCCAATGGTATTGAACCAATATGAAGCTTTGTCCCTCAGAGAAAATGGGAAAAGCTTCATCAGAACAATCCCAAGATCAACATTCCTGGGTCGAATCGTCTCTACGAGTCGACTCAAGTCCTCTAAGTGCTGGAATGGATCTTCGCTTAAGTTTCCATAGAAATGACTATTGATCAATCCAATCACATTAGGCTTGACTCAAACGCATCTCCGACTATGGGAATCCTGACTAAGGGTGCAATGATCGGTGAAGCTGGATCATAGAAATCCCGAAGTTGTTCTCCTTGCAGTGGATGCTACATTCTTTCAAGCGTTGTCAAGATATGGTCCATGCTCTACTGATGCCGCTCCTCTGATTCAACCATCCGGGTCTCTAGATGAGCCATCGGGTCCAGATTACCTGCATCCTGACCCAGTATAGGTCCAAGTCTAGGATTAGGGTTAGCCATCTCGGCTAAGGGAGCAAAAGAAGTGGGGGGAAAAGATGGTCCTAGCTAGGTGACTCGCCTCCTTGGGAGCAACTCCCAAGGTCCAACCAGTCGAGGTTTGAGTGACCTCCTTCCTTGCATACACCACCCAACCCCTGGGTTGGTGTAGCCAAGCCAAACAAGGCTAAGGCCCTGTCAATCAGATGGTCCTTATGACCGGATGACCAGATTTTTCATTTTAAGTTCGAATTCCTGAAGAAAAAATCATCGTACAACCGACTTAAAGTGATTCTCGCCTCTCAAGCTAACCAAGCCAATCTGGTTATGAGGGAACTAAGGGGAAGGTTCTTCCTTCGACTCACGCCTCCGATTCCGTTACCCCGGAGCCACGATCGTTTGACACTGCCCCGTAGACTTAGTCACCAGGTTCAGCAAGAGAAGATGAAGCCACCCAGTAGTACAACAACGAATTTGGGTTTGCTTACTTGTTTTAAAATTAATTTGAGCCCTTTTCTCTTTAGTTGGGGTTTGTGGTGAGTGACCTACAAGGTGACCAAGCTCACCAGCTAAACACTAGACTTGACTAAGTCTAGGTTAGCCCAAATGTGGTCTCTAGAATGTAACCATAAAGGTATAACCTAAGGTTCATGCAATTCTAGATTTTTTTTTCTTTCTTCTTCAACAGACCACGAAAGTAAGAACAATTCTCTGATAAAAATTGGAATCCACATAAACTAAAATTTTGCAAGTAGATTCACTTTTTAATTATCTTTTTAGATAATATTTTTTTGTAATTTTTACTATTTCAATCGAATTTCTAGTGATTTTTGAATGTCAGGGGGTCAGAATTGGAATTATGACCCCTGATCGATTTCTCAAATTGAAATAGTATCAAATAATCTTCAAAAATTTGGAAAAAATATGCAAATTAAAGCCAATGAGATCACCTTTCAAACACCACCATTTTTAGTCAAAACAGACTCACGGATTGCTCGAAATTGTTTTTTGAATTTTGAAAACTTTCAAATCTAACCCCCTTTCACTTCATGAATTTTAAAAACTTTGTACTTGGAATTTTTTCAAATGAACAGTTCCATTTGAAAGGTGGTTTAAAAATGAAGGTCTACCTTGAATTTCAGAATTTTTTGCTCATTAATTTTTTGGCAATTGAATTTTTAAATCGAAATTTGAAGCCTCACCAAAAATTAGAGGGTGGTAGGGAAGCATTTGAAGAGGTGTTTGAATTTGAAATTCAAACTTCCCACCAAAATGATTCTTTTTTTTAAGAAAGAAATTTTTTTTTCAAAATTTTTTCAAATTTTCTTTTTTTTCTTGCTTCTTTGTTTCAAAACTAACTAATTAATCCTAAGATTCAAAAAAGGAAACCTATTCTAAATACCTTTTTTTTATTTTTTGATTTTCTTTTTCACGAAAATAAATAGGCTTTTTTTTTCAAATGAAATTTCTAGAAGGAAATCTAACCTAAGGTTCAAATCAAACCTAGACTAAGATATGATGTGCACCTGGTATTTTTTTCCTGCGCTCATTGTGTGTGCAGATCCCATTTTTCCCTATTTTCCTGCACATCAAAAGACAAGCAGAGGAGGATTTATCAGTGATAATTCTAGAGATCAAAATCAAAAATGACATTGCCTCCCCAGCAACGGTGCCATTTGACAAATAGCGATTCTCGCGCGTGTTTTGAAAACAGAGATCTCATCGTAGTATAGTGCGCGAAAACGCTCATCAAAAATAATTTATAAAGATATCGAGACTTGAGTCCCAGTCGTTCGTCTCTGGGAGGCGTTTATGGAAATGTAGATTTGAAATTGATCTCTCTTGCTCTACTTATTCAAAATCGCATGTCGATTTATGCTAAGTTCGTATTTATGCATGACATGCTTAGTTGCCAGAGTATCAAAAATTAAAACATGCAACTTCAATCACACAA
The DNA here is from genome assembly GCA_037157565.1 of Thalassia testudinum. Taxonomy (NCBI): domain Eukaryota; kingdom Viridiplantae; phylum Streptophyta; class Magnoliopsida; order Alismatales; family Hydrocharitaceae; genus Thalassia; species Thalassia testudinum. Next base: position 65,833,053 of record JAZHRO010000007.1, on the reverse strand, counting down.
AAATATTGCAACAAGGCTCATGGTGATTTTCAAAAATAGATATATATATAGAAAAAGATTTTCATTGATTCATAATGGTGTTTGCAACATAAAGCTCGTGGAAAGCTTGTAGAGGAATGATTGAAAACATAAATCTAGCTAGCAGAAAATGATTGCATACATGAATCTAAGGGGGGATTATGCATGCATCATTGGGGGAGAATTTAAAGTTGCACTATTAAGTAGTAATTAAAGAAGTAAAACTATGAAGAACTACAATCTAATCTATCAGAAATAAGGACATTCAGAGGTGGGCTCTGATGGCCTTTGACTTGGTTGAGAGGAGAAGGAAGGGTGGCCAATGATGCTTAGGTCAACCCTTGGAGAGAGGTTGAGGAGATGATCCAACATCTTGGCGTGGAGATGGTGGTGGCCATGGTGAAGCTACTCGTGAAGGTGGAGTGGAGGTGGAATGAAGATGGCTAAAATGGAGCCAAGAGTGAATGGGTCCAAAGTGCCACCCCTTAGGTCTTTTTATAGACCTAAGGGAAGCTCTCTAGAGAATTATGGAATTCTCTAGAGAGGCCTATGGTGGGAGCATGTGGGAGAGTGAGAGAGGATGGATGGTGGTTTCTAGATCCACCAAATGTGGATCTAAAAATTGAATGGCTCTTGGTTGCTAATTTTAGCAACCAAGGCAACCACACATGGTAGAAAGTTCTAGAGAACTCTAGGCTAGGTATTTTCGTGTGGATGGTGTGTGTAGGTGTGTGTGGGTGTGTGTGGGTCAAAACTTAGGTGGCTCGGTTGATTAGGGTAGGTTCTAGTGAGTTTAGGTCAAGGTAGGTCTCAAATTAGGGTTGTAAACCCTAATTCACTAAGGTAAAGTGCAATTAAACTTAATACAAGTTTAATTGGGTGTGTGAAAACCTAATTGAGAGTAAAATAACTCAATTAAGTCAGGTCTATATCAATTGGACTCTCACTGAGTCCAATTGGATAGTGTGTGCTAAGATCAGGGCTCAATTAGACTCAATGAGTCTAATTGAATAGACTGAAGAGAGTGACCATGATCCAAGTCAATTACGTTTAGTGAGGACCTAATTAGGTCCTTAGGGAGGTTTAGAGGTGATTTACTAAGTTAGGGCACCTTAGTTTAGGTTCCTAGGGGGTTAAAATTGGGTTTAGGGAGCTAAAGATCCACGATCAAGTCTTGAATCTCAAAACAGGATCTGGAGGGCAGTTCTGGACGTCCAATAAAGTTATCAAACATCTTATAATGAAAAATCAGAAGTCCAAAATTATTGTTTGGACATCTAATCAGAGTCAGGAGGGATTCTAGGTTCTATCTTGGGTATTCTACAGAAATTAGACGTTTGACCAAGTGTCTAGATGTCCAATAACACTGCAGAAGTGGGTTTAAGGTGTGTGGGAGTTGGCTAAGGGTTCTAAACGTCCTATAACTCATCTGGACATCCAAATAGAGGCTAGAATTAGGGTTTTAAGGTTTCCTAGGGTGCGATGACCTAATCTAACGGTGGCTAAGGCCTAGGGAGGCTTCTAGGCTATCTTAGGGCTAGGATGGACCTAAGTTCTTCATAATTTATTTGTTTATTCCTACTTAATAGAATAGCATACCTTAACTCCCTTACATTATTATCTACTGCATCTAATCTAGGTCTTCCGCTCCAGCTCTGCTGCAACACCAGTTATTCTTTATTCTTCAGATCCAACTTTAGATCCAACTTCAGATCTAGCTTCTAATCAGCTTATTACCTGCAATTGACAAATTGCACCTAATCAGTACATTATAGCATTATTTTATGCATAGCTAAAAGAAAGCAGTAAAGGTGCTACTAATGCTTATGCATGCATGAATTACCCTAACTTATGCTAAGTCCTAGCCTAATCTGAACAATTAAGACCTATGATTGATACTCAATCAGTCAAAGATTTAACGCATTTGCATGACTTTTATACTTAGGCGCACTGAACCAGACTGTGTGTGAATTGGGGTGCTTAGGTTACCGAGTCCCGCAAACCAGAGGTCAGTTAACAGAGCCGAATAATCCCTAAGCCTTAAACCTAATACTTAAGCTTCGCATTTTTCCCAACCTCTTGAGGACTATCCAGATCTTAGCGGATACTTGAATTTTTAAGCCTAGGATTGCAGCCCAAGAGGCTTAAGATCAGTGTTCCTACTAATCTCTTTTTTATTTCTTTAGCATTTTTTGAATTTCATTTTCTTTCTTTTGATTTGGTCTAGAACTAAGTCAATTCCTTGATCTTTTGCTAATGACTATCTCTTTTTCTTTCCTTTTCAAATTGTGCTCGTTTTTGACATTTTTATCTCCTCCCTTTTTCTCCTCAAAATCGATATGCCATCAAAATTTCCTCCCTTCTCATATTTTTATTCTTTTTCAAAAAAAAATTTGGTATTTTTGGAATATGTGATTCTTTTTTTTTTATGAAGCACTTTCTTGTGAAGTGATTTTCACGGAGTTTTGCACTTTAATACTCCCCATGCCTATGATTTGCAATGTCCTCATTGTAAATTAGGTGGGTTCGAGTTCAGCTCAGATCATTCATTAGAACAGGTGTTGGGTGGGTGAATGGGTCGAGGTGACTATTGCAGATGATTTCAAGCTCGGGCACGGATACCAGAGGTGGAGTCGGCTGTTCTAATAGATTTACGCTAAAGTACAATATGAGTTCAGCATAAGATCTGTCAGGAAGGGTTTTAGGTTTTTCAAAATGACGGGTTGCCTCCCGTTAAGCACTAAGTTTAACGCCATCAGCTGGGCACACTGAGCTCAAGGAGAATGGAGGGTAAAAGATACCTTAGCCAAGTTTGTATTGGTGAGTTCAATGAATGGTTTGAGTCTCTGACCATCCACGACAAAGGGTTCTGAATCGTGGCTTAGTTGACTGATTTCGACAGCTTTGTTTAGAAAGATTTGTCGGACAAGGTATGGTCCGATCCATTTTGATCTGAGTTTTCCTAGGAACAATTTGAGTTTGGCGTCAAAGAGTAGGACTTTCTGACTAGGGAAAAAAATCTTTCTGGATATGTGCCTATCATGAAAGGTCTTAACCCGCTCTTTGTAAATTCACAAGTTCTCATACGAGTCATGGCATAGTTTATCGATCTCGCTCATTTGAAGCTTTCTATGGGTTCCTGCCTTAGAAAGGTCAAGGTTGCAATTCCATACTGCCCAATAGGCTTTGTGCTCCAATTCAACGGGGAGGTGACATGCCTTCCCATACACCAATCTGAAAGGAGGCATGCCTAATTGGGTTTTGTGGGCGGTCCCATAAGCCCACAAAGCTTCTGGAAGTCTAGATGACCAATCTCTCCTGCCAGGTCAAAAGTGACCTGGAGAATTTTCTTGATCTCCCGGTTTGATAACTCAGGTAGACCGTTAGTTTGGGGGCGATAAGGAGTCGAGATCCTATGTGACACCCCGTACTTGGTCATCAGTGATCTGAACTGAGCATTCATGAAATGAAATGGGTTCCTCCATCGGAGATTATGGCACGTGGAATCCTGAACCGAGAAAAGATGTTCTGATGAATGAATTTGATAACCACCTTATGATTGCTGGTTTGGGTCGAAATGGCTTCGATCCATTTGGACACATAGTCAACCGTGAGAAGAATGTATTTGAAGACATCCGAAATAGGGAAGGGTCCCATAAAATCAATCCCCTAGATATTGAAGATTTTGCATACAAGAATCGGCTGTAAGGGCATCATATCGCAGCGACTCATGTTGCCTAAGGTCTGGCAATGAGTGCATGCCCTATAGTGATTGTATGTGTCTTTGAAAATCATGGGCCAATAGAAGACACACTGGAGGACTTTTGCTGCGGTTTTATTACTAGAGAAGTGTCCACCAGCAGGCCTGGTCATGGCAGGACAAAATGTCCTGAATTTCCACTTTCGGAACACATCGTCAGATGATCTGATCATCACCAATGTGGAAGAGATACGGGTCTTCCCAAAAGTAGTACTTGGCATCGGAAAGTAATTTGTCCTTCTTGGCTTTCAGCCAATCGGACGGAATCTGATGTGATGCCAAGTAGTTTACTAGATCAGTAAACCATGGAAGTCCCATACTAATGGTCAGGAGGTGCTCATCGGGAAAATGTTCAGCAATGGGTCCGGAAGGGTTGATAGTGTCAGAAGGAAGGTGGGATAAGTGATCAGCTACCACATTCTATTTTCCCGCCTTATAGCGAATCTCGAGGTCAAACTCTTGCAACAGCAAGATCCAGCGGATTAACTGAGGTTTCGCATCCTTCTTTGCAAGGAGGTGCCTTACAGCAATGTGATCTGAGTAAATGATAATATGGGAACCCAAAAGATACGATCTGAATTTTTCTAAGGCAAATACTACGGCTAGTAGCTTTTTCTCAGTAACTGTGTAGTTACATTGAGCCTCGTTAAGTGTCTTGCTAGCATAATAGATGACCACGAGTTTCCTGTCTATTTTCTACCCAAGTATCGCACCTACAACATAATCAGATGCATCGCACATGATCTCAAAGGGTTGAGACCAATCAGGGGGCTGCAGGATAGGTGCTTGTGTAACTCGATCACATAGGACCTCAAATGCCTGAGTACACTCCTTGGTGATTTCAAAAGGGACATCCTTAGATAACAGATTAGTTAGGGGGAGTGAAATTTTTGAGAAATCGAGAATGAATCAATGGTGAAAACTGACGTGCCCTAAGAAGGAACAGATGTCTTTGATCGAGCTAGGCATAGGGAGTTTGGAAATCAAATTCACCTTGGCTTGATCAACCTGAATGATTTTTTCAGAGCTAAGATGTCCCAGGACAATTCCCTCAAGTACCATGAAGTGGCTCTTTTCCTAAGAAAGAACCAAGTTCACGTCAATGCATCACCTGAGGATCTGGACCAAGTGCAGGAGGCAATCGTCAAATGATTTACCAAATACCGAGAAGTCATCTATGAAGACTTCAAGGTACTCACCTACCATATCTAAGAATATGGCAAGCAAGCACCGCTGAAAAGTAGCAGGTGCATTGCAGAGACCGAACGGCATCCTTCGGAATGCGTAAGTTCCGAAGCGGCAGGTGAAGGTGGTCTTCTCTTGGTCCTCGGGATGGATTGCGACCTGATTGTAACCAGAGTACCCATCCAAAAAGCAGAAGAATCAATTTCCCGCTAGTTTCTCGAGAATCTAATCAATGAACGGTAGTGGGAAATGATCCTTCTTCTTGGAGGAATTGAGTCTTCTGTAATCAATGCAGACTCTCCACGAGTTTGCTATACGGGTTGGTATGATTTCTCCGATTTCAGTCATGATGACGGTGAGCCCTACCTTTTTAGGCACAACTTGGATTGGGCTCACCCACCAACTGTCAAAAATCGGGTAGATGATCCCTGCATCTAACCACTTGATAATCTTTTTCACGACCTCCTACAAATTTGAATTCAGGTGTCTCTGCATTTCACGAGATGGTCGTGAGCCCTCTTCAGTGTAGATGTGATGTGTGCAATATGAGGGGTTGATACCAGTGAGATCATCAAGAGTCCATCCAATGGCTCTTCGATGTTGCTAGAGAACAGAAATCAGACGTGTTTACTGATCAAGTGTGAGTCGGGAGTTGATAATCACAGGAAACGTCTGATTGAAACCCAAAAAGACGTACTTAAGATGATCGGGAAGAGTCTTTAATTGCAAAATCGGGTTTTCAGCAACAGCGCGTAGTCCAGGATGGGTGTTGGGAGCAAGGGAAAGAGCTATGGGTATGTCTAGGTTGAGTTCGGGCTCCTCTAATTGCGGGTTTTTATCCTCTTGTGGTTGATCAGAATTAGTTGATTTTTCCTCAATAAAGTCATCAACCACTACTTCAATATCGCAAATTTGTTCTATGACTCTGCAATTAATTCTTTGTTAGGCCTTAAAGATGTCGATCTTTAGTGTCTTACTCCCAAATTTTAATTCAATTTGGCGGTCCTCACAATTGATATTGGCCCTAGTAGTGGCCAGAAAGGGTCTCCCTAGTATGATCGGTGTATTCTTCACATTTTCAGGAGTATCCATGTCTATGACAATGAAATCCACTGGAAAGTAAAAATCATGTACCCTAACTATGACAACCTTGAGAATTCCTTTTGGTGACTTAATTGATTGATCAACTATTTGTAAAGTCATTTCTATCGATTTAAGTTCAGATTCCTTGAAGTAGTCTAGCAGGGATGTAGCTATCAAATTTATGGAGGCTCCTACGTCTAATAAATCTTGGTCAAATCATATATCACCGATTTCACAGGAGATCAAAAGGGTGCCTGGGCCTTTTGCCTTAGGCGGGAATTTGCTTAAAATGACAAAGCTGGCTTGCTCTGACAGTACGACCGTATTCCCGTCTTTAGTTTGCGACTTACGCTTAGGTGTACATATGTCTTTCAGAAATCGTGTGAAGGCTAGTACATGGTGTATCGCATCCATCAAGGGGATGTTTATGTCGACCTGCTTGAAGAGCTTAACCAGGTTCTCCTCAGGTGCCATGGTTTTGGTTTTCCTTTTTCCCTTGGTTAAGGCCTCAAGAAATGGAACCTTAGATGGTTCCTCTAGAATGGGTCCAGGTTCTTGATCTTCGATAGAGGTGTCCTAGATGACTATCCTAGGGTTAGGGTTTGTATTACTAGGTTGGGAGTGGCATCGATAAGGTGGGTCCCATGTTGTTTTGCCAGTGCAGGTAGTAATAGAATTCAATCCCGCCTAGTTCTGATTTGGTGTGGGTAGAAGAGGTCCTTGCTGCTGGTAACCCGTATACAATGTCGAAGCCTCCATCCCGTCGGGTGATGGAGTAGAAGGGGCCTGAAAAACAAAGTAAGCTTGGCTCATATTTGGGTTCATAACGTGCCTCTGGTTTGGCACGTTGTTCGGATTAGGCAAAGGTTGTGAAGGAAGTGCACCAGGTTGGCGAGGATTTGCCATCTGGGCAAGTTGATTGCGAACCTCTATGATCTCGTCTCTATGCTATTTTTGCATAGCCGCATTCATCTTCTGAATGTCAGCCAGAGTCTAAAGGATAAGAGTCATTTGATCTATCTGAGTCGGCCCAGATTGATAAGTTGGGTTAGGCCGAGGCTGAGGCAGTTGATATGGACGAGGAGCTTGTGGTCGGGAGGATATTGAGGTCTATGATTTTGATTATTGCCTGACCATGTGAAATTGGGATGATTACGCCATCCAGGGTTGTAGGTGTTTATGAATGGATCATTCTAAATGGCATTGAGGTCCTCGCAGGTCTGAGGAACCTCAGGAAAATCAAGATACGAGGGTTCAGTGTTCCCCCAACTAGAGTAAGTGGTTCCAGAGTTTCCTCTGAAGCCAGAATCAGACGGGGGTGGATACAGATCCATCCCCTGAGAAGGTCAGTGATAGATGTTGTGTACGGCCTCCCTACCAAAAAGTGGTTGCGTGAACGGGTTTTGCACCGAGGTGGCTCACTGCAAATGTCAAGTTAGCTCATCCACCTTCTTCTCAATAATAGAGACCTTGTCCAGATGATTGGCCATTAGTTACAAGTCGATGAAAGAGGACAAGCCCTGCATCTCATGTGCTCCCTCTGGATTCATCAATGCACAGGCATTCGTCCGGTCGAACATGCTTGTGGATTCATTATTGATGGAGTTCTCGCACATATTCTCGAGAATCTCCCACACGGTGTCATCATGTTGACCCATGATGTTTCCTCCGCAGGTCGCATTGACAAATAATTGAATATCCTCATGGAGTCCATGGTAAAAAGACTGGACTTGTTCCCATTTAGGAACTCGTGGTGGGGGCACTTTTGCATGAGATTCAAAAAATGATCCCATGCTTCGTGAAGTGGTTCTCGTGCTTGTTGTGGGAAATTTGTGATCTGGTGCCGTAAAGCATTTGTCCGACCAACAGGGAAGAACTTTCTCAAAAACTCAGATTGAAGTTCCGCCCAGGTGTTGATTGGACGCGTTTGGGTTTGGTACCAGTGAGCAGCTTTATCCATGAGAGAGAAGGAAAGCATTTTCATGAGTATAATATCTCGATTTTGAGCTTCTAACCCGAAGGTCTGGACCAGATGCTTGAGTTGTCTGATATGCTGGAAAGGATCTTCGGAATTTCGCCCATGGAATTTGGGAATGGCATGAATCATGTTGGGCTTGAGTTCAGTCTCAGGACCTCCAGCGGGGATTTGTACTTGAGGTTTGATCACCACCATAGTGGGATTGTAGTGATCTCGCTTCATTGGATGCTGCGGTGGCTTCACAAAGCATTGGAATAGATCATTGAGCCACTAAAGTTGATTTTCAAGATTATTTTCTTCTGCAGGTTGTGCCATGATGATGGATGAAGGAGAATCAAGTTCAGATGAAGCAGAAGAGATATCAATAGGATTAGGTTGTTGCGCAAACAAGGAGGCCAAGGCTTTGCCTCGACTTGAGTGAGTAGCTAAAGGAGGCCTCAAGGATGGTCTTAGAGACCTCCTCCTGAACATGCACCAATGGAGTAGATGAGAGGTAGAATGTGATGGACCCAATCAAGATACCCAAAACTTTTGGATGACTATAGAGGTTCGAGACAGATGATACCCCTTAGTTAGAAAATCCGTCTACCTGAGAATTACCTGGGCAGTCAGAGACGGAGAGTCCCGCAAAGACCCCTACACGGTAGAGCGCCCCCATGGGTTACAGGGTTTCCCCCACCCAACCTCTCTTGTCACTGATGTTCTAGGTAGACCAAAATGGGGACTTGACCTCTTAAGTTTACCAGTTTTAATTAAGAGCAAGGGTGCTTTAGGATTTCACCTAAACTTTAAGATGTGTTGAGTGCAAAAAGTGACCTAATTTGAAGATTGGTTGACCCAACAAGGTGGGTCAACTTCACCTGTATTGTCCTCTTGAGGATTTTAGGTCCCTCTTTTAGTGTTCAAATGAATTTAAGAGCCTGATTTTAGGGTTTTGCTTGAATATATCAGCTCAATCAAGGCTTAGGCATACATTGTTTGGAAAGATCAATTCTTGATTAAGCAAGTGTGTCTCTAAAAACCCTAAACTGAAATCCTTAATTGGCTTTAAGTTGGTCCAATTTAATTTGTCAAGATGTGGTACCTAGGGCTCAAGCAAGAATGTGATAGCCCTAGATACCTTAAGCTTCAAGTGGGTGCAAAGATTAGGATTTGTTGTCTAAATAAAATGTATCAAATCAAGCAACTTGATGAATTATCTAAGGATAGAATGCAAGTAGCCCTAATTGATTTTTTCCTTTTAACCTTTTTAGAATCAGGGGCTTAAGAGAGAGTAGTTAGAACTTACCTACCCCTGGCCTGTTTAATGTGCGACTGATCTTCTCTGAATGTATCCCTCCTGAAACACACCACAACAAAAGAGATATAGCAAGTTAGAATCCAAATCAGGAATTTCAATCAAGAGTTCTAAATTGCCCATTGCTCCCCAGCAATGGCACCAAAATGCTCGCACGCTAGATCAGTGTTTTAAGATTGTCGCATTGCATTATAGCCAAAATAGTGCTCAAATAAATAAATTTATTACTCGAAAAAGTTCTGTGGTCGAAAACAGAAAGCAATATGGAATTTAGATCTCAAGAATCTCAATTTAAGACAAGCAAGTTATGAAATTAAAAGTAAATCTGCATCAGAAAAAAATAGTACTAGGATCAAGTGTCAGAATGTAAAAATAATGGAGTAAAATGGTGATTTAGATCACCAAATACTCCTTACAATGATAGCTAATGAACTCAATGTATATATGAAATGCAATGCAACCAAACCAATCATCTGATTAGTAAATCAGACGGCTTAAACTGCTTAAGCCTCTCTTTTCTTCTTCTTCTTTTCTCTTTCTCTTCTCTATCTTTCTTCCACTGCTTCTTCTTTCCTCTACTTTCTCTCTGTAACTCTTCTTCTTCTGCCTTCGGCCCTTCTTCTTTCTTTCTCTGTCGTTGCAACTCTACGTCTTCTTTCCTCTACTTCTTTCTTCAGCCCTTCTTTCTCTGACTTTCTTCACACAATAGGGGCAACTTCAGGATTTGGCTAAGTGTTAACCAGGTCTCACCAGGAGCAAAACCCTCCCCCTACCCGCACAAGCTCTCCTTCTCTCTTTCTCTCCTCTTAGGCTCCGCCCTCCCAGGGCCTCTCAGGGTATAGTCAAGTAATCAGGTAGGCATGTACCTGGGTCCAGGGCTGCAGGTGTGGTCGTAGTCAAGGAGTGTAGGCTTAGGCGGGTTGGGTGTACCAGGTCCATGGAGGAGAGGTCGCGGACGAGGCATGTGAGTGGGTGAGCGGGGACCCCACCCCTACTGTCTGAGGCAATAAGCCACAGACACAAAAACATTTTAAGTACCTTAGTGCGCTCTTCAGCTAACGATGTGGGACTATCTGCATCCCTCTCCTTTGCATGTCTGTAGCAGCACGCCTTCCTTCAATTTCCTTAGCTAGAGTGGTCAATGCATCCAATTAACCACCTGAATGTGTTCGCGTGTTGTTTCCCTGCAACTTGGGACTTCTACCTGGGGCAGACAAGACCTGGAGTGAACTCGAAGCTTCTTTGAATCTCTTCGTCAATGGCGGCTAGCTGACACACCTGAAATCAAGCAAATGGCCTCTTGGCCCTGTCAAAAGGTTCAGGAAGGATCGCTAAACCATGGCGAATGTGGCGGTGGTGGTTGTGTGGTGTGGCGGAGCCCGTGCGTGCGTGGTGGAGTAAGACTATGTGCATAAGAGTGGGTATGTTTGGTGGAGCTTTGAAGGAGGCAATAGGGTGAAATAGGAGAGGGGAAATGAGCGGAGAGATGTGGTGGAGGTTTTGAGGTAGTCGGCGAGGAGTTTGGTGGCATGTGGAGCGAGATGTTCCTCGGCAGAGGTGTGGCTAGAGCGGTGGAAGACAAAGTCGTGGAGGCGTGGTCGAGGGCGAAATGGCATGTCGACAGTGTTGGTGTGATGAGGAAGAGGTTAGCGAGTAGTTGAGGGTACTAACAGATGAAGTGGGAAGGAGGAGGCACCAGTTGTGGTGTTGCCGATGCCGGAGAAGAGAATAGCTCTGGAGAGAGAGGAACGGTGAGGAAGAAGGAGGTTAGGGCGTTGGCTGGTATGGCTCGACGTGGGAAGAAGCGAGGAGGATGTCTTCACTACTGGTATTGCAAATGGAGGACAAAGATGGACGGAGGGGCTTGCCAGATGTCGAGGAGCTTTCGGCCGAGAGGGAGAGAGAGGAATTAGTGGGAATCTTGGCTGATTTCGAGCGTCAGGAGGAAGGTATGATCAGGATGTTTTTTTATAGACCTCAGGAGGAGGTTTTGGGCTTGGGAAGCAAGCTTCCCAATCTTGGAAAGCTCGTCAGAGTTGGGAAATTTTTTAATACCCAAATCTCTCATGCGTTCGCAGAACGCATGAGAGATTGGGTAAGTTTTAGGGCATGGGATTGGGTTCAAAAGAAAGGGAATTTCTTGACAAACTTCCCTTTCAAATTTGAAAGGGATTCGTCAAGAAATCAAGGAGTTCTTTCCAAACTAAGGTCGTCAGAGCAAGTAGGAATAGGTTTAATGGCAGTAAGGACCTTTTTGTGAGAATGATGACAAAGTTAGGAGTCAGTTTGAAAAGATTTTGAAAGTTAAGGGTAGAAATGTAATCAGATAAGACCAAGTTGCAAACTAGGTCAAGACAAGCTTATCTTAGGTCCAAATTTTGCTATAAACCTAATTTGAACCTAAGGAATCCAATGGTGAAATTGGATTTTGGTTTTGACCACATTTGACTAGGTAATTTATGCAAAAACTCAAATTAAGGCAAATGTCTGTCTGAGACTGTTCTGGGTTAAAACGGGTTCTGATGCTCAAATTGAAGGTTCCAAACCCTAGAGAATATTTTTATATGAATTTTAGAGGGTTTAGGTGAATTTTATCCTAACCAGAACCTCAGTTAATTAAGCAGGTCTATTTTTAAGATTTCAAAAGTCATTTAATTATCAAAACACGTGCAAACCCTTGTCTGATTGTTCTAACCCACTTGTTAGCCTTTTGGGATCGTTTAACCCTTAATTAACCCCTAGGAAAACCCGTGGTTGTACTGCATTCATGATATGCTAGTAAAATTACAGTTTTAACCCTAGCTTCTTATTTTTCCCTCAAAATGATTATGTAGTGACTTATGACTCTGTGGCAGTTATGTAGGAGCATTTACTGGCTCAATTGGATCAAAATGAGATAGTTATGGCTCATGATGGTGTTCCCATCAATCACCAATCCTGCAATCTCCTAACTAGTCACAACCCTTCGAGATCATGTGCGATGCGTCTGACTACGTAGTAGGAGCAGTGCTGGGTCAGAGAATCGATGGGAAACCGGTGGTCATATATTACACCAGCAAGACACTGGACGAGGCTCAGCATAATTACACGATTATAGAGAAAAAGTTGCTGGCTGTAGTATTTAGTCTGGAGAAATTCAGATCATACCTCCTGGGATCCCACATCACCATTTACTCATATCACACTGTAGTGAGGCACTTACTCACAAAGAAGGACATGAAACCTAGATTAATCCATTGGATCTTCCTGTTGCAAGAATTTGATCTTGAAATTCGTGACAAGGCAGGAAAGTAGAATGTGGTAGCTAACCATTTGTCTCTCCTTCCTTCTTCGATCATTAACCCTTCCAAACCTATCACAGAGCATTTTCCGAATGAGCACCTCCTCACAGTTGGTACAGAACTTCCTTGGTATGCTGAGATGGTGAACTATTTGGCATCACACTAGATTTCATCTAATTGGCAAAAAGCCAAGAAAGACAAATTAATTTCAAATGCCAATTACTTTGTCTGGGAAGCTCCATACCTATTCCACATTGGTGCTGATCAAATCGGTTAGGATTAAAGGTACTTTCGGCTCTAATATGATCACTACTTTGCTCCATACCTAGGTTCACTAATTTGGATGGCCAGGATTAATAGGTTAAGGATCAAGGGTTAAGAGTAAAGGCTAGGTGATAGGATTGGTTAGGTTTTTGTTGGAAATAAATCTAAGGTCTATATTAAAATAGGAAGGGTAATGGATTCTTAGGATTTTTGATAGGATGGGGAATAAAATGATTAATTGAAGGGGATAAGCTAAGTTGTAAGTGGGAGAGAGATCGAGCAAGTTTTGTTTATGGATAAAATGAATTAAATAAAAGATAGAATTGCATGGCCGGTTGGGCCATGTGAAGGGTTTACGTGGGTTTAGTGGGATATAGGAAATATTTAGGTTATTGCATGGGTTTTGAAATTTGGGTTTGTGAGTGGGATATGGGATTTGCATGGGTTTTCGGTTATGGGATTGGGTAAGGGAATCGTTATGGTGGAATTGGTCTTGGGATAGAGGGAGTATGTAGGGTGTTGATAAGGGGACAGAGTTGTTAAGGGGTGTTGCATACGTAGCTACTTACCGGCTGGGATTGGATTACATAGAGATTGCATGGGAAAGTTGGTGGTCATGGGTTGTTGGGATGAGGGAGTATGTGTCTTACGTGGGATTTGATGTTACATGTGGAGGGTAACGTTGGTGGATGTTGGCATGGGATTGGGATGTATTTTTTAATGTGGAGAGGGGTCGGGTTTCATGCATGTTTGGTGGGTGTAGCATCTATGCAGGTCAGTTATTTGGGTACGGAATTAAGTGCTAGAGTAAGGATGATTAGTCTCCTAAATTGGGTTAGGATCTAGGTTAATTAGGTCTCCAAATAGATCTAGTAACTAGGCTTAATGATCTTCAAATGAGCCCAAGTCTAGAAATCCAATGAGCACTGCTCTGATTAACCTAAAATTTTGTATCTACACATATAAAAATAAAAACATCAAGGTACCAGATACAATTATAGGAAAAATTGCACAAAAGCCCAAAAGTACGTGTTATTTACAAAATAACCTAAAATGCCTAATCTGACCTAACTAAATGCAATTTAACCTAAATTACCCTTAGACTAACATTAGTTAGGAATTAATTAACATAAATAAATATGGAAATATCAATGTAGAAGGAGACATGGAGATGCGGAAGGGAAAATAGAAAAGAGAAAGGTATCCTACAATACAAATAATCCAAACCTGTCCTTAAGTGGGTAGCCTAAAGACCTACAAACTCTTAGAACCCGTCTTAAGATTAAAAATGATTTAGTCTACTTCTATCCAGTGAATCCAACCAATTAGAGAGAGGAATTGGGGAGAAGGTTCTTCCTTTAGCTTACGCCTCAGGTTCCTTTGATACCCCCAACTACTAACATTTGACAATACTCTCCTAGCTTGACATTAGATGGACCAATAGAAGCAAATTAATCAAAAATAATCTCAATTTGGGCCCGAAACAGCGAGTCAATCCTTAAGGCCACCATCTACTCAAATTTAATTAAGCTTGGGATTGAATGTGCTCTAGAATGTGTTGGGCCCTTTTAATGGGTTGTGCCCTTAAAAATCAGTTCATGTGTGTGTGTGCACAACCAGGGTTTTCAAACAAGGTTATTGGATGATGTGTCTTCTAGGGTTTAACCTTGTTTAGTAGCTTTTAGGATTCAATTATTAGGTTTATTCAATTAGGGTTCAATGAGGCACACCAGATTTTACAATCACAGGCATAGATATATTCCTCTAAAAATCAAAAAGAATACGGAATGCTTGGTTCAGCCCTACAAATTGAGTCTTATGGGGCAACTAGTTGATGAATTAATTTTAAATTAAGTGGAGTGGCCTAAATAGATCAATCAATTGGCCTTTTTGCACCATGAGTTAAGTTACACAAAATGGTTAGCCTAATCTGATTTTCTACTCACTAATGTGTGTAGTCAGTTCAGGTGTACCAAGTTCATGGATCAGATTCTGGTTAAGTGGTAGAATCAAGAAGAGTTTGCCTTAGGTTTAGAATTGCGAGTTTAAATGTGTATATATTTTAGATAATTCCCACAATTAGACAAGAAGAATTTTTTTGTATTTTTTTAATATATGCGAGTGGGTGAGATGACTGGAGTGATAAACAAAGAACCAATTCTATCCTAAGATTTATAAAAGCACCTAAGTCGATTTGGGTTCAAGTTATTAAGGTGGCGAAATAAATCTAATGGGTGGGAAGTGGGGGTAGACTTATAGAACCTCTACTAGCACTTTACTCAAATCTTACTGCTCTAGCTCACCTTGAAAGAGTACCTACAATCACAGCAAGAAAAGAGAGAAGTAAGACAAAAGTTAAGTGCGAGCGAACATAGAAAAACAAATCAAAGTCTGTTGCCTCCCTGACAACGACGCCAAAATGATCATCATAAAAATCATGAGAAGAATTACGATTTTGAAACCTCATTGTCGTAGTCACGAATTTCCGAGAACAAATAAAAATAACAGAGACTCGGTGATTTCCAGGTCAAACATGGGGAAACGAACATTTGATTTTCAGAGAACTGCATTGGTTTATTTTTTGGTTTGGTATTTTTTTCTTTTCTAACTTTTTTGGTATTTGTACATGGACAAGATAACAGGTTGAAATTATCTAAGCTAAGCTAACCAATCTACTAAGCAAATAATTAAAGAGAAGAAAAAGAGAGAGAGAGAGACAGATGACAAATATATATCAAATGTAAACTAATGTCTATTACAACTAATTGCAGAAAATAAATCTACACTACGAAAGCAGTAAAAACTAAGAGAGAGAGAATCCCCCTCGACGATTGCTTGGGGGATGACTCATTCTGACGGTGCCTGGACGAAGGTGGTAAGAAGCTAAAGGAAGGAGGACAAATCCAGAAGAAGAAGGACAAGGTAGGACGATATCGCAGCAGGATCCGCTTCCTGAATGAGGTTGAAAGGATGACTGCAGGTACTCAATGAATGGGGATGAGGGGAGGGAAAAGTTATGTTTAATTTTCTCTAGTGGAGCATCTCGGGATTAGGACACACTCAAGAATGCTTCTTGAGCTCTAGAGAGGGTGAGGAGAGACCGGGAAGGGATGAGGAACAAGGAGGGGTGTAGGCTATTTACAAGTAAAAATAAAAGGTGTGGAAAATCATTTGACACACGCAGCCATCAAAGCCACGCATCAAACACGGCCATGCATGCCATGGCCGCACGTAGCTGTGCATAGCACAACATACATTATGCACACATGTGCTGGCGAGGCGAGAGGTGTACACAGCTGTTCAATCTCAAAGGGATGACTCAGATGTCACATGGATTGTGCTTTCAGATCTTCTCCATGCGTACCTATCACACCAGGGCGCATCCGTAGCGCAATGTGGCACGCTTGCTGCCAGTGGATCACCATCAGATGGTGTGTCACGCCCTCCTCGTGCGCTGAAGAGATGAGGTGTGCTTTAAAGCGATGCATGGCTTGATCGAGGCTACACAATCAAGATCGTGCAATCTTATTTCAATCACGCATGCTTAAAGAAGGTTGCCTCAGCTGGGAGTCGAACTTGCATCCAACGGGTGAGGGGCGTGCACCTTATCCATCATGCTGCCTTGGTAAGGTGAGATATCGGTCGTTGGATCTTGATCCAATAGTCGAGATCTAATGTGGGCTTGGCTTCTCCTTTAGATTGTGAAGAGGCAGGCACAAGCTTATCTCAGCCATTGGATAGGAATCCAACGGCTGAGATCGATGAGGTGTGGCTAAGGGGATGACTACAAGTAGTTTAGAGGGCTCAGATGGTGCTACATGGCACCATCTGAGCCATTAATCTTCTTTTCCTTGCAGAAGGTGCTATGGGTGTCCAATTGCTTCGATCTTCACGGTGTTAGGTTGCGATCATTAACCCAAATCCATCCATATGGTTGGATTTGTCATTTGAAGCTCCAACTCATGTCACCATGTGCCCTAGTCATTGCTCTTATCTATCTTATGAAGGATGCTATAGAGGTCTGATCAAGGCGATTACGGAGTCGTTGAACTCCGATCGTCACCCTGGTCACATCCGTACGATTAAATCTTTCATTTGAGGCCCTAAAATGTGTCGCCTTGTCCCCTGGCCATTAAAATAAGAGAATTATTGTACAATTTATGGAAACTATTCTAAATGTACAATGATGCATGTTATGCGATATTTATAATGCTAAAAGCATCTACAAGCCTTGGAACACGCATAAATAGCATTTTATGCTAAATAAATGTGTATGCATAAAATACTCTCAGGAGCTTTAGAGCTCCAACAGCAGCTCAAATTGACCAATCTAGGCTAGATGTTGACTTTTAGTTCCAGACTATTTCTAATCAAACTAACAGTCTAGATTGACTCGGGTTAACCGTAGGTACTCAATGGAACCACAAAGAAAGGAAATTGATTGACTGTTCAAGCTCCTCTAATCTATTGCCTAAGCTCCAAATGGAGTTTGTTCACTAGGTCAGAACAGAGATCTAACAACTTAATGAATAGGTGTTCTAGAATCAGAATGACCAACTAAAGCTTCCTAACCTATTTCTAAGGTCTAATAATCAAAGAATAGTTGTGTTCATCTCTACCAGAGTTGGGGAAGATGAAGGTGTCCAAAGATCTAAAATTAATGAAACTCAATTTGAAATAGTGGAGCATGATCAGTGAAACTTAATTGAGTGATCTGGAGGTTCTAAAGGTGCTTCGATCAGCATGCATCAAGAATTGAGTTGCTAGAGCTCACCGGAGCTCTAATGACTATCGGATTTGGGCACCAAAAGTGAAATCTCCATAAAACAAAAAAGAAAATAGATTACAAGATTCCTGAGGTCTCAAGCAACCTCAAGAACTAATCAATTTAATCATTAGAAGCTTAGATCGGGTACTCAAACTAGAATTTGAACAAAACTTAAATCTGAGTTCGACAGATCATTGGAATCAAGATCTTGATCAATTGATCATGGAGTTTTGCTCCTGAAACAATTGCGAAGGTGAAGATGTAATCAATTTAGGTGGAGAAACTCATCAGAGCTCCACCATGGACAGCAAAGCTCGATGTTGAAGGTGAATTAGGTGTTTTGTGGTTAAGACTTAATTAAAGTAAGGAAGTGGGTAGAAATGGCTCTTGTAACTCAGTGAAGGTGTTGGAGGACCTGATTAGGTGTGATAACAACTCTGGAACTCACCATGGTCACCGAAGTTCCAAGTGAGTGTGATTTGGGGATTAGGCAATAAAATGATTAATTGAGAAAATTAAAAAGTGCAATGTGATTGTGAAGTGATGAGGAAGGTGATCGGGTGAGCGAAGAGGTGAATCGAGGTTCGGTGAGGCCAAAATTGGCTCGCCAAAGTCGGAGAAGGTGATTAGAAGAAGGTTTGCATTATGCCTATTCCTAGCTAATTACTCACCTAATTCTAATCTATGAACTATACCTAAGCTACTCTACATATTTCATAGACGAAAGGATGAGGGATGTCAACTTTGGCACACCGGAGTTAGAGAAGAAATCAAACTGGGTGAGACAAGAGCTCCGATGAGAAATTGAAGGCAATACAGAGGGTGTGGGGTGCTCCTATGCCTTGTCAAGGTGGTGGAGAGGAAGAGGAGCTGAGAGAGGCATACCTCTCCACTGGAGATGCTTTGAAAGAGGGACGATAGGTCACTGAAGGTAGAGAAGGAATAGCCTATCGAGCAACTATGGCACAAGAGAGGGAAGGGAGTTGTTAACTTCAAATCAGAGGTCTCCATGGCTATTTATAGATGACGGTGGAGGTTTGGGAGCAAGAATCTAGCTAGATAAGCATCTAGGTTCATCAATATCGTCGTCATTATCTCCGAAGACGGTGAGCTTATTCCCCTATAGAAAAATAGGTCTAAAGGCTGATCTGAGCCATTGGATGACAAGGGTTTGTTGAAGCGGAGCTCCACATCCAAGAGAGTTGTGTTCTGACGTCGAATAGATAGTGATCCAAAGTTCTCTTCACCAGCCATCATTGTTCGTTGACGAAAAAGAAAGAGGAAGAAACGTACCAAGGACCTAAATGCAAATAATGGAGGACCTGCCTATAATGGAAGCACTCAATTGAAATAAAACCTAGAGACTAAAATGCAAAATGTTAATTTAGGTAAGTAAATTAATTTATTTTTTTCAACGTTTTATATAAGTTAATATATATGTTAAATAATGTAGTTATGGCTTGAATTTACATTTTTGTCTCTTTTAGCTTTATTTAACTTAATGATTTACATTAAAACTTATCTTATTAACTTATGTATGTAATATATAAGCTCAGTTATAATTAATATGAGTAGCTAAATGCTTATGTATAAGTCTTAATTATTAAATAAATGTAGATGAAGGCTTATAATATAATAAATAATCTATTTTAACACATAATTAGGGTCCTCGACTATTATTAGCTTAGTATATAATTAACCATGTTTCTATGTTATTACCAGTTAATTAGCTAGGTAAACTAGCTTATTTTGATGAATTAGAAGCCATGATGAGTCCCTCATTACCTATCCAATACATCCTACTAATGGTATAATACAACTCGACATTGATGTTCCTAGGCTTGGATTGTCCTAGATAGAGACCTACAGGTATAGACCAACTTGGTTTCCCAATGAATCCCAATAGGTGCCTTATCTCATCTACCCATTAAGTACGAAACCTCACCTACTCCCTGTTAATACCCTTGGTTTGATGTAACAAAATTATGCTTTATTATGGACTAATCATTTCAGGTTACTTAATGTCAAAATATCAAGAAATGATTGTGCTCCAAGGATGTTCGATGTCATGGAGAAGATTCTAAAGTTTAAAGTTATCTCTTTTTACTTTTATTGAGTCAAACTTTTTAAGGAATCTCAATAGTATTAACAAACTCATTTTGAACCTCGATAGATTATAAACTTAGGTTAAACTCTAAGTTTTTAATACTATTAATCAACCAGCTTTCTTAACTTGATCAACCAAACCCAAATTTTAATCGATAAAAATCCTTTAACGGTTAAATCTTAAATTTATGCTCCAAGTTGATCAATATTCTAGTTTAATCGATTAACATGGAATCAATCAAAACTTTATTTTAATCGACCAAAGTTTGTTTTGATCTACCAACGTCGTATTTATAAACTTTCTAAATCAAGCTTGAAAACACTTATAAATAGGATCCCTCAAGCCCCACTTCAAAACACATCTTCAAGGGTTTCTAAAAAGCAAAATGCTCTCTTTCGCTCTAGTGCTTTTGAGTTTCTGCGCTTGCAATCATTGCTTTCTAAAGCACGTTCTTCTACAACCTCAAAAACTCAATTTGTATATTTTATTGAGGTTCCATAGGAATTACTATTATTTTTATATTCATGTTATTTTGATTTGGGACCCAAGTTGTTTGGGAGTCCCATTATTCTTCTCTTTGTCAAGTGTAAAAGAGAAGAAAGTTTGTAAAGAGGTTGTGTCTTCCTCGTTGAAGTAGTACATTAGTGGATTTGACTAGCGTCAACTAGTCAAAAAATCCTAAGCTGAGAAGATTAGGTAGTGGTTTTTACCCAAAAGGGTTTCCACTCTAAAATTAAAGTGTGATCATTATGGTTTGCTGTGATTGATTCATATTTATTTTGATTTATGATGAATGTTCTTTAAATCTTGCATTTTTATATAAGTACACTATTCACCCCCTCTAGTGTAAACATTAGATCCTACAAGCTCTGCACGCACTCACACTCCCCTTACCCTACATGCAAAATGAATTAGCCACTCATGGGGAAGTGAAGAAGGCAAGAAATCTCGATGAAAATAGATAACTTAATTATAATTCAAAACCACAACAGTTCACAATGAAAAAGAAAATAGAATAATAACTATAAAGGGAGCCCAGATGTATCCTCAAGATGCTAAAATAAGGTGTGACTCCTCGGCGAAAGTGATGGAGATGCAGACGACATGATGAAGTGAAGTATAGAGTCTTGCAACCTTCTCCAAGTCCTCCAAGTTGTGTAGATGATGGTTGTGACAACCCGACTCCCACGAAGTGACAAAACCCGAGTCGTCGTGTGCTAACAACTAGCATGAACACCCACAAGATTGCAGTCACCCAACATATAGCCATAAAACATCAATAACCAACATTATTCATAATGCATTAAATGAAAGAAATCTAAAGTGCTGGCAATATAAAAAAAATTAACCCTAAAGTAGAAATTAAATAGTCTTGTACAATCACCAAAAAGATAAGAAGTAAAACCTAGCAGTGGAAAGAAACCTACTACTATGAGCCACTGGCCCAGTACGGACCATCTCCTCAGGTAGGACTTGGTTCCGCAGAAGTCTGACCGACAACAATCGCTACACCCAACAGCTCAGCAACACCTGAGTACGGAACTCGATACAAAACGTCAATGAAAACTGAGTAGAGTAGAACAACTAGACAGGTAACCAAAGTAACAAAGTACAGGAAAAGGGGCACTATGCCAAGAGTTCGTCCATTTACGATTTATTTCATATCTAGTTTCGTTTATGCATTTGCCCATATTATCACTATTTTCAATCCATCAATCGATGTCTCGGGCATGAGACAATCTCGTGTAACTTCCCACAACTCAAGACCAGTATAAGCCACCCTCCTAGCCAGGGGGACTGGTTATACCCATCAAGTTGCCACACTCCATCACCCTGGGGTCATTGTAGAAAGGGGTGGCAGCTACTTAATGTAGCGTGAACACGTACAAGCGTTGTGTACGCTAAACCACAGATAGCCAATGACCCACCCACCGACCGATAAGAACCACTCCAAACCTCGAGCCCTACAATCCGCTATCCCAGTTGGCCGCTAAGCCTAACCAAAGAGTCATAGGGAGGCCAACAACTCCCTAAACCAATCCCTGGAATCGATATGGAAGACCAAAGCTATAGCCAAAACCCGGCGAGTAGGAAGGCTGAAACTAGTTATCTAATCCTTTTAATTCTCGACATATCTATCGTATTGGTTATATAACCAATTCCAGATAACTGTATCTCTTTTTTGTCAATTCAGAAAATTCTTAGTAATTTTCATATTACTAATTCCAGGATTAATAGATATCCTCATTATCGTCCAACCTATAGGTAGTTTTTCAGTTCATGACAATGGTCCCATATTAGTTAGAAATTACTGAAGACAACAGAACTTGTTTCATGGAAAACAAAATTCATTTTATGCATGCGGTAATAAGGGTACATGTGATCGTTAAATCTTAATTATTCATATTATTTCTCACTAAAGTGCCCATAAATTAGGGAAAACACTAGAGGGGTTCCAACTCAGCAAAAATGAGGTCCACACCCAACCAAGGCGATACACGCGAAGAACCGTACATGACAAGTTCATAGATACTTGAAAACAAAATCAATTCGATGGAAGGGCATACTACTCTACCTAATGTCACCGAAGGGTCATGGTGACTCCAAATCATGTGCACAGGGCCTGGAGCAGTCTCCACGCCTACCTCGGGATCCACACACGCACCAGGGACAAGACCTGGTTCACACGAACCAGAAATAGGGTCAAAGACTCCTAGTCACGTTTCTAATTTTTTACTGAAGGAAAATAACTCAAAAGTGAAAATAGACTATACCAAGGCATAGTACACATCGATACGATTCCAACAGTATCTTGTTTGTCAAAATCCAAACTCGAGATGGCCTCGAACCAGATGAAACAATGTGAGGGGGTCAATGAACCAATTGGTTCAACCAGACCGATCAACCGGTCAATGCCGCAACATGTGTCGCCCACTAATTCGCCCGCACGCTCGCTCGCAGATCACTCCTCCCCGTGCCTTAGCCCCCTGATGAATGACGCGCGTCACCAATCCGACGCTCCTCGCGCAATCGTGTACCTCTGCCTCACGCGAGTGCGCTCGCTACGTCGCTTCTCCATGAGACATGCGTCACTGATCGGGCACGCACCACCAAATCTAACACTTCTCATTTTCCACAACCAAAGCCATCATGAAATTTACAATGGGAAGCTCAGATTTTGTGGATTCACACCCAAGTCCCCGAGAAAAGCTTTTAATTTTTGTGAAGGAAAAGCTTAAGCTTTTCCTTCTCTCTTCCTCTCTTAATTACGAGGCTTACAGAGATGATGACAACCTAAGGACCCAAAGGAGTCATTTTATAGTCCCAAAGTTTGTTGGGATTGGGTTTAGTGAGTGAAATTCCTGAAATGCCCCAAGGGTTGGGTCCACCTTACATATAGGTCCTTGTTGACTTATTTTGGCCATAACTAGATCAATACACTTCGAATTCATGTGAAACAGTCATTGCTGGAAAGATTACGACAAGAGGAATCCAACAGTATCATATATGGCACCCTTTTGACAATGTTTGGCTAGGGGTTGACTTGAAATACATGTTTTTTGACAAATTAATGAGCTGTTGATGGCCGCACCAAACCGCAATCTGGTTTTTTGGTTCGAATTAACCCGAAGCACCCTAAAATGACTCAGACCTGGATTTTGGGATGTTATAATGGTGAAGAGATGATGTGGTTGGGGATGATGTAGGGCTATGGAGGAGAAGTTGGGCATGTGGTTGATGATGGAGGGAGACGAAGGATAGCCTAGGGTTCTTGGATGGAGGGGCGCATTGGATGTTGGTGGAGATGATGGTAGGCATTAGAATGGAGAAGGAAGGGAATTAGGGTTTATGGGAAGATGGATTAAGGATGACAGAGAGCCAAGGGGGTGTTTGGGTGGTGTTTTATAGAGGGGGTGAGATTTCACACTAAAGGGGGTGAATAGTGAGGGAAATAAAATACTAGACAATTTGAAAAATAAATGCACCAAACTAAGTGATCCAGGTCATGGTTATTGGACCTCTGAGAAAACTGTTAGACGTCTTAAATGGTGATATCAGACATCTAATCAAGGTATTAGATGTCTAATAAGGTAATCTATTCACTATTTGGCTTTCTAACTTAACTCTACATTTTGCTTAAGTGTTCAAAGGTTGGGTGAGTGTATTTAGGACCTAGGATATTATATTTAGGGAACTTTAACAATTAACTAAGAAAATAAAAGGTAAAATATAAAATACATTGAATAATCTATCATATCATTCTTTCTCTTCATCTTCAAGCTTTAGCCCTACACTCCATCAATCTTCTTCCTCCAAAGCTCCTTGATGCTTTTCTCTTCCATCAAGCTCTTCCATTCCTCCATGGACTTGAGTTTGAACTCCTTCACACTTGTTTCCTTTTGCATTTAACCTAAAAACTTAATTTAAAATGCAACCATCAAAAAATAAGTGTTTTATTATCATCAAAATTAGTGATTGTGGTGTGTTTGCATCAACAATCTCCTCCTTTTTGATGATGACAAAACCATAAACAGTAATGCTAAAAAAATCTTCCCCTTTTTGACATTATCAAAAAGGTTTGATTTTTAATCAATTTATCCTATAACTCCCCCTTAATTCATGCTCTTCTAAAAATAAGTTAACTCCCCCTTTCAAATGTAATAAAGGAAATAAGCTCCCCCAAAAAACATGCACTTCTATGTAAATTTTAAACCAACTAAAATGAAGGGTGATCTCCCCCCTTTTTGATGGAATTATAGCATATAAAATTTAAGTTCCTCCCCTTATCTTGTTGCTAATTAGAAATAGATCATCAAATCAAAATTTTTTAACCTCCATTGGTACAAGTTCCAACCTCCATACCCATTTGGCTCGCCGAGTACCTTCAATCTCCCTTGGTGAGGTCCATATAAGTAGTGCCTCAGGTCTATTACGAAGTCTGAAACATAAAATTGGAAAAAGTTTCTAGGTACCCACATTTTCTTGGGTCCTCTTGGGTTAGTCTTTCTCGACCATGGTTGGGGTCCACTTGAATTCCAACCATTTAGCCTTTGTGCAAAAATTTTCTTAGTGTGTCCATTTCTAGATTTAGTATTAACCGTCGTCTTTTCCTTTGTGATTTTTGCTAACTCACTAATCAATTTTTTAGAGTTCTCTTTAAGGCAAGCAAGATCTATTTCTATTTTACTCATCTTGCTTTTAAAAATTGAAATTTCATATTTCAGAGAATTATTTTCATCAAATAACTTATTGTTCTCTAGGGCTAAAGTCTGATTTTCCAACACAAGAGCTTCTTTTTCAAAAATGTTAGAATTGAAGTTAATTATCAAATCCTCGATTTTAGCATCAAACTTATTATTTTCATACTCCAAAGCAATGAAATTCTTTTTTAGATTTCTATTCTCCAATTTTAAAGATTTACTAAGAACATATAACTCTTCTAAAGCCTCTTGTAGCTCATCTAAAGTAAAGGAATTTACCTCCTCTTTGTTGTTGTCATCTTCCTTCTCGCTATCATCCGCAATGGCCATGAAACCAAGGCAAGTAGTTTCATTTTTCGTCATCTCAGGTTTTTCCTTTTCCTCCTCCGAACTTGAATTGTCCCAACTAGCTTGGAATGCCTTCTTCTTGTGCTTCTTTTTGTTCGATCGATTTGTGCAAAAATTTATTTAGAAAAGTCGTCATTGTGTTTGTAGTATAGTTGCACAAAAATCCCAAATCAAAATGTTTCTATTGTTACGAAACTCGTGTCGATTGATTTTCTTATCTTTTTAATTCGTGAGTCCTGGTTGTCTTTGGGAGGCAGAAAACGAATGTTATTAGATTTGGATATGTACTCTAACCTTGATCTAACCTACTATTTTTTTGGTCTTTTTGTTTTGCGATTTTTTTACAATTTTGGTATAAGCAAACATGACAATACCTCGATCTAACTATGCTAGCAAAACCCTAAATGACTAAATGCACCTAAGTGAGGCCATGATGGCCATGCACATGATGTGCTAACCTAAGGGACGACCCTAATAAGACTAAGGGGGGCATGTATGTATAATGGGGAAGACAAGGAGATCATGAATTGATGCACATAAAAATCAGATCTCAACATTCACGCACAAAATCTACAAGGAGAATAATATTGAGGCAATCAAAAACATCAAAAATGTATCAAATAAAATCTCTACACTACTTGGATTAAAAGAAGAAGAAAAGCAAATCCCTTACATCGGAAGCATGACGAGGGCCATCAGCTTTTGTGTGAGGGTGGTGGCGAGGCCTTGAGTATGTAAACCTACCTACATGCCTACCCAAATAGAGAGGATGACCATGCAAGGTATGGGAAACCTTGAGGACATCTAAGAGGAAGAAGAAAGAGAGGGGGCATGGACCCTCTTCTATGGAGGAAGAAGGTCACCTAAGAAGAAGGAGAAGGAAGATAGGGTGGTGTGCACCCTTCTTCTAGCACCTATGATGGTGCTTAGAGGAGAGCACCTTGGAGCTTCACTTAGCTATCCATGGAGAACATTTGGAGAAGAAGAAGGTGGCGGCCTTAGGATTGGGAGGAGGCCGTGAGATCACAAGTTGGAAGTGGGAAGAATAGAATTGTGTGTGTCAACTTTGATTTGGTTTTTTATATGGGAAGGCTTTCTTTGGAATCAAGTGTTGACACTTTTGGTGGAGACCTTTTTGGTAGGCACCACCAAAAGTGGAAGGTCTCCACTAAAAGTGGATCTTGATTGTTGATGCCACATTTAGTGGATTAGATTAGGAGGTTGATTTGGAAGATGTTGTTGTATGTGGTTTGAATTTTGTAAACTAAGTTTGTAGGATTAGGTGGTAAATAGGTTAGGTCGACCTAGGTTGATTTAGGTTCTAGTCTAATTAGGAACTGGTGAGCATAACTGTCTATGAACCTAATTAGGTAAGATTGAGTCTAATTGCACTTAAGGAGTCTAATTGAGTGTGTTTAGGTCTAATTGGTTGTGGGTTAATTCAATAGATGTGTGGGTGAACATAATTAAGGTTGGGTCGAGTCTACTTAGGCTCAACTGAGCCTAATTAGACATAGGTTAGCCTAATCAGGTCAAGATGGACCTAACTAGAATGTGGTTGGCCCAATTGACTCAAGTTGCGTCCAATTGGATAATAGTGAGCCTACTTGGGAACCTAAAGGGGAAATTAGGATAGGATAGGTATAATTGGGATATGGGTTGGCTAATAGGGATAAGGGATAATAGAGATAAGGTCACAGATAGCAGGATAGGATAGTGGATAGTGTTATCTAGGTTTTTGCATTATGGTACTACGTTTTCTAAGGTGAAAGTTATTTTGGGTTTGGGATAGGGATATCCTAGGCTTTAGGGTATGGATAGGGATATCCAGGTTTTGAGCTCGAGGTTTAAGTTAACCTAAATGTGGTGTGGTTCTAGGTTTAGGTAGGCTATCCTAGGGTTTAGGAGTGGGGATAAGGATATCTTCCTCTCTTCTCTTGTTTGGATCTAACTTCCTTCTCCTTCTTCTTCTCCCCTCACTTTATTCTGTTTTATTTCACATCCAACTTTATTTGAATCTTCTTATACTAGAGAATAGCAACAAAAACATTAAATAATAGGATAATCGCACATTATTTTATGTACAGCTATATAAAATGAAGTAATGCATAATATGGATAATATGCATGCAATGTATAGAAATAAGCTAGGTTTTAACATTATTTAGGTTCATTTAAGTCCCATGCTTGTTGCGCAATCATACCCCCATGCCTAAATTTTGCTAGTCCATAGTAAAAATTACATGAATGCTGTCTCCAAACTAAAGTTTCACAAAGTAACTAGACACTCATTATTAATCAAATTTTAGAGATCAAGTTAGGACTCTTATTCCAACAGGCCTACAACATCAAGGACGAATGCCTAGACCTGGGTAGTTAAATCTTTCTGTCTCTTTTAAGCTTCAACCTCTAGTTTTCAAAGTTAGATTTCTTAGGCTTCATTGCCCATTCAAGGTTTGGTAGCTACGATTTTAAAGTGCCTGTGCATGTGTAATAGATTCGACCTACTGGCATCCAATGTCATAAAAATCCAAATCTCATGGCATCGCAATTCAATCCTAGTCAACCCAAACAGTACCTTTGGTTTGGCCTTACTCAAATTTGGTAGCTTTCTCCCTACCACTTTTCTATCTTGAGGTCAACACTTTAAGTGTATATCTCCTCGACTGGACCCCTAGGTCTCTTATTCCTAGATTTTTTTATCCGTCTTTTTTTCTTTTTTCTATAGGATAAACACCCATATGTAGCGAGGTGTTGTTTATGGGAAAGGACAGAGAAGCATCTATATGTAGCGAGATGCTTTTATTTAATGAAAGGGCACCCATTTGTAAGATGTGCTTATTTATTTGGTGGGTTTTTTCTTTTTCCTTTTTTTTCTTCTCATTTTTTAAGGCTTATTATATTTTTTTTCTCCAAATCTTTTTTCTAGGTGAGTGGCTCATCCTTCATCCTTTCAAGAATCACCCCGTAGATATCCTTGGGGTAAAAAGGACACAAATCCGATCCTAGTGATATCTACGTTTTCACGGTTTCAAATGTCTTAAGGTCAATTCTAATCTATGTGTGAATGTTTGGACTACTTAAGTTACTTAGCTCTCAAACCAAAGAGTGGATAGCAAGGCCTTATACTTTCTTACTCTTAGACCATTGGTTTCAACTAGCTAGATTCATCAAGACTCAAACCAACCCAAATCTAGCATACCATCCTTAACTAATTAAGCTAACTATAGCTTGCAAGGCCTTATGGTCTAAGGTTCCTTACTAGCCTCTTGGTTTGATTAACTCTAATTACCTGGTCTCTTTACTCAACTTAGTTGGAGACATGCAAAACATGCTATTTATAGGAAAAAAAATTATATTTTTACTATTTTTCAAAAAAAATTTAGAAATAAAATGAAATTACAAGAATTTCTAGGCACTGGTAAAAGTAACTCATCAAATACACTACCCTCCCCATGCCTAATTTCTTGCATGTCCTCATGCATGAAAATAAACATAAATAGTAAGGATAGAGGTCACCTAGAATAATATCCGAGCTTTTAGACTTCAGGGTATCCAATACCTATAAATGTAGAGCATAAAAGAAACATGCTATGTATAGAAATTTTTTTTTTATTTTTTAGAATATATATGTATTGATTTTAACGCCTCTAGTTAGGTGTAAACTCGAAAAGGGTATGTCAACACGGTATTTAGAATGGTGATTAAAATGATGAGTTTAATTTCATTTTCCAACAGCAGGCTGCAAATGTGGACCAGCTGTCCATGAATTCCAAACGCAAAGAGTCTGAAAAATAGTGTAACGGGGCTTAGAATTATTTGTAGCTAGGTGCTGCAAAAGGAAAATAGAAAGATGCGGGTGTCTGGAAGAAATGAAGATGGAGGCATCCCAAAGAGGTGACGGAGAATATGTGTGGATGGTGGTGTAAGTGGAGTGAAGAATGGGGGAAAAATCATATGGGTCCTAGAAATGATAGAGAATGATAGGTAGGACCCAAGTGGTGTGGACAGGTGTGGAAATCAAGGTCCAATTATCTACATCACCATCATCAAAAGATGTTGCTTCCTGAGTATAATTCTTTTCTTCATCCTCTCTTCTAAAATCATTTAATTCATGTTCCTATGTGTCCTTGAATTCAGACACATTCTTAGATTCCTCAGGTAAGTCAACATATGTCATCCCTAGTAGTCCTACAATCTCTTGAATCTCCTTTTCATAAGGGGACATTTCATCTTGCTCATGTAGATGGACTTGGGTCTTAGATTCACAAGTAAGTTCCTCCATAAAAGTAGCTTGGGCAGAATCATTGATTACAGAGTCATTAAGCTCTTCTTGATTTTGTTGCTCAGGGTATGTGATCATTCGAGTCAGGTCATCAATGTCTACACGGGTATCCACAAAGACAACAAAATCATATTCAGGCCCAACAATGCTCAGTTCCTCAAAATAAGATAATTGACATTCAGGGCCTCAATCAAGATCTAGATCCTCCATTTGATTTTCTTCCTCCACTTCAATAGGGTTGTCTGACAAAGTAAATTTAACTCTATGAATATATGGTATCTCCCAAGAGTTGCAATCTTCAGATTGTGATTCCAAATCAAACTTAGGGATGACAACCCTTTCTTTGTTATTTTCTAACATAGGGTTTTCAAATGATTCAATTATAAATGTGTCACAATCAGTTTCCCTGACCCTATCAGATGTCTCTTTCCTAAAATGGTCTTTCATTCCTGAATCAGTCTTTAAGACATTACTATCATCCACCTTGGGTGTTGGTCTATAGAATCCTTAATAGCAACCTCGGGATCCAAAATATGTTGTGGCACACCCAAACTAGATTTATAGGTTTGAGATTTATGTTGCTTGTCCCAGATTCTATGAAACACTTTTCTCATATCATCATATTCTCTAGTGCTGGCTTCCTTCATTTCTTGGATCATTTGGATCAATTGCATGGTATGGGAGTCCTTGCAAGGGGCAGGGATTTGAATAGGGTTGGGTTGGTCAAGATAGTCAATCATGCTACCAAAGATTTGGTCCTTCACAAAGATTGGCATTTGTGATCTAATGGATTCTTGATACTGGTTGTGTGGTCCTACACAGGTGTCAATAACCATGGTCTCTTCCAAATCACTTTCCGAAACATCCTCAAAATACCCTGACTTCGTTCTCTTAGCGACTGAAAAAATATTTATATAAATCTTCTCTTTTCCACTACCCATTTCCATACATCCTGAGTAGCAATCAATCCAAGCATTGGCCGTAGCCAAGAAAGGGTGACCTAGAATGATGGGTGAATCACTGAGCTTCTCTGGTATATCCATATCCAATACAATAAAATCAACTAGAAAGCTAAGACCTTGCACTTTAATGATACATCATGAACTACCCCCCAAGGTGTATTGGTGGAGCCATCTGCCAATTTAATGGTGATAGGTGTGTGGTACAGATCTTCAAGCCTGATGAAATCAAAGAGGGTGGTAGGAATCAAACTAATTGAAGACCCTAAATCTACAAGGGCTCTATTGAAGGTGAATCCCTTGATGGCACAAGATATGAGATTTTCCACAGTCGATCTCTTAGGGTGGTAGAGTGCCCGAAACAAATGCACTCATACAAGTAGACAAAACCACCTCTTTTGGTGTGCAAGTCTTTTCTTTTCTTTGACTCTTTCTTTAAGGTTCCAGGAAAGGGTACTGAGGTAAAATCAAATTCAGGAGCCTTTTTCTTCTTTTTCTCTCAAGAGCATGAGTCAAAGCTGGATGTAGCTTAGGATTTTTAAGTAAACCTGAATTAGGTGGTTTGGATGGGCTCTTTACTTTTCTTTTTCTTTTTAAGGCCAAGGAATTGGCACTTGCACAGTGGCAAAATTTATAAACTGGAGGGTTTCGAAGAATGGGTGGAGAATATGAGTAATGAGGGGTTTACATATGGGGATAGAAAGATCCTTGAAGTCTTTTGATTTAGTCCCTGATGTGTACACATTTATATAAGATAAAATGGCTATTTATGCATGTTCCTAGGCTAGTAGATGCACTCTGCATTGTAAGTAATGCATACATCCATCATATTGCATTTAGACTAATTTCTGTAAATTGTACAATAATCCACTTATTTATTTGGCCAGGGGATAGGATGACACATTTCGAGGCTTCAAATGACAAATCTAACCGTACGGATGGATTTAGGGTGATGATCGTAGTTCAACAATGCGAAAATCACGTTGATCCGACATCCGTAACGTCCCCCACAAGTAGAAGAAGATGGAGATCAAGATGATGCCACGTGGTGCCATCCAGACCACCCAAGACTACCCACACATTCCCCTCTCATTGTTCCCTTCGATTTGGGCCATTGGTCTTCATCCAATGGCTAGCATCGTGCTACGTCACCTCCATCAGAAAAGCATCTCCACGAGACAAACACACACATGGCTCAATGGTTGAGAACGCCGCTCTCAAAGCACTGATGTGCATTTGAAGCCCCGTGTGCACATCCAATTCATAGTGCGAGAGGCGTGCTAAATTGAGCCACGTGATTATGATCCAGCAGCTGCGGCTTCAACACGTGGCCACGCTAATGAGCGAGGTGCAATACGCACGCAATAACATGCAATTCAACACGTGATGCTTGCGATCTAAAGAGCAGGCACAGGCAATCTTCAGTCTATGATCTTGATCTGATGGAAAGAGCACGTTCCTCATCATTATAAGCATGCTACACACGATTCGTGAAGTGCGATTCACGCATGATCGTAGCCGTGCGATCTTGATCAGACAGCGCTCCTTCCTCCCTCACAATGTTAGCACAATGCCAAGCTTGTGCGCAAGCTGCACATGCACTAAGAACGCAATGGCTGACCACTGCAGGCGCTACCCATGTCCCACGTGCTACTATCAATGTTGTGCATGGCAAATCATTTGCCATGCGTGACCATGATCTCTTTTTGCCCTTTCTCTACCCTATAAGTATAAATACCCCATACACTAACCATTTGCAAACCATCCCTTCCTTGCTCTTAGCTTCCTACCCCTCTCCAAGGCTCTCCAGAGCTTGTCCCAAGCCTAGGATGCTCCACTAGAGCTAGAAAATAATTTTTAGTTCCGCTTCTCACCCCCATTCATGAAGCACCTATGATCGTCCTCTCACGCCCATTCCGGAAGTGGATCACCACTGCAACATCGCCTTGCCTCATCCCCCTTCATTCGACTCCATTCTTCTTCCTCCAACTCCTCACCACCTTCATTCGGGGGACCCTCCAAGCAACCGTCAAGGGGAATTTCTCTCACCTCTTTCTCTTTTACCGCTTTTCTAGAATAAATTTTGATTTCTGCACTAGTTTCTATAATAAACATTTGCTATCCATATATTGAAAATTGTTTCTCTCTCCCTATCTATCTATCCCTCTCTCTCTCTATTTTATTCTATAAAGTAGAATAGCGTATTCTGATCTAATTTCTGCCCTAAAAAGATACCAAAAAAATATATAGTCACAAAATCTCCAAAAATAACTAAAATAAACATGGATTCTTTTAAATTAAATGTTCCCCTCCTGTGTTCTACCCGAGACTCACCTGAATTTCAGTTATTTTATTTAATAAGTGGATTTTTGTGACTACGACGATTGGGTTTCCGAACCTCAATTTTCCTCATGCAAAATCTCATTGATCAGTCCCTTGCGTTGAACTTTTTTCTAAATGAGTCATTCTTTCCTCATTTTTCTTGTCCTAATCCAACAAAAGGTTCATGATATCATCAAGTGTGGTTGTGGCTTGGGTTGGACTGGACAGTTGCCTTAAAATGGATTGAGTGGAATATTGGGCAAGCCAAGATTGGTATTCAGTCTGAGTCTATCTCTATGGAGGCCATGAAAGGTCAGGATTGTTTCTCAACTTAGCGTTGTACAAATTCGAGTACGAATCAAAGTATGTACTACCCTGAGTGGGATTGACTATAAAGGGATCCATTTAGAACTTGATGTGTGGTCCTATACTTGTGATCCATTATTCCAATTCTTAAGTGAGATATCATCAAGTACAAGGGTATCAAAGATGGTACATTCCCCAAATGATCTACCCAAATCATGGAGTAGGTCCAAAGGTGCCTTTTAGGCAGGCTAAGTCCATGATGCATCCCTAGGGTTGTAAGAGTCAGTAAAGTAGATAGAAGGTCCAAAATGGTCATTGGATCCACTAGGCTGGGTGTTCCAGGTTTCTTGTACCTGGGGGGAGTGATATGATTGTACTTGTGCCTAGAGTTCTCCATATTGTTCCAAGAGTTTGGCAAATTGATCGTTTTGGTTCCTCTCACACTCCTGGAGTTGCTTCCTTAATTGATCTAAGGTATTTAATTGGTTCTGGTCTAGATAAGGGTCAAATTCTTGGGGGACAGGTTCTGTGAAAACTAGGGGATAAGGGGAGTGGGGAAAAATAATCATATCCTGACTATTGAGGATGAGTCACTCAACCAAAAGAAGTTGGAATCATGGTTGGGTTGGGAGAGGGAGAACCCTGAAGGTAAGAAGAATGAGGGTATGGGTTCATGGTCATTAGAGAACAAAAAGAAGAGGATAGGAGAAAAGAATGAAGAGGGAGATGGAAAGTAGGAGGTAGAGGTCTTCCTGAAGAAGGCACAACAGAGCACTTGGTAACCTCTTACCAGCTACAAGGGGCTGGTGAAACACAGAAATAAGGCAAAGGCCTTGTAAAAGGGGTGTGGTCTTTTTAATTAAGATGACCAGATTTTAAAGTTTAAGTTCTAAATTTATGTCTTCTTAGGAGCTTTGCTTGTTAATGAGTCAGGCAAATAGTGTCAAACAATCACATGTTTGATTTTTTTCTTTTCACTTAACCCCAGTTCCTAAGTAATGTTGACTTAGATAATTGCCTATGTTGAAAGTGAATTATTTTAAATTGAGGCAAGTGAGGGAGTCAAACAAGCAATCAACCTCACCTACTAGGCAACTCAGTTTGATTAGGTTCAATTAAGGTTAGTTAGGGTCTCTAAAAAAAATTTTAAACCTAATGTTTTTAACCCTAGGGTTTGTGCTTCTCTTAAAGCTAACAGTCAGACCCTGATCTATGTTTAAATTACTCTTCAAATCAATAAAAGAAGAAAAATAGTATGAAAACTAATAGCAAACTTCATTTTATAATCATATTTTCAAAGAGTATTTTTTAAAAATTTTTACTATTTCAGATGAATTTATACGAAATTTAAAGTCTCAGGGGGTCAAATAGGTTAAATAGGCCCCTGTGAATTTTTCAGACTGAAATAGTATCTAAATAAGCAAAAAAATTCTCAAAAAACTACCGAATATAATAGGTTTCAATAGCTTTCCTACCTACTAATTTCAAGTCAATTGGAGTTCTACAGTGGTTGAAATAAATTTTTTAATTCTACTGAAATAAGTTTCAGACTATTTTGACCCTTGTCCACTGCAAATTTTTAAAATTGATACAATATGAACTTTTCCAAATAAGAGATGGTGTTTGAAAGCTAACTTGAACACCTAATTACTGACCAAATTCCATGATTTTTGGGTCTTTAAATTAACAGCAATCAATTTTCCAAAACTGCAATCAAGTGCCAACCGAATTTCCAGAATTCACTTTGGTGTGTTTTAAAAGGGTTTCCAAAACACACACTAAAAAAATTTATTTTTCTATTTTCTTTGTAATTCCAAATTTGAGAATTTGAATTTAAATTTTTTTTATTATATACCCTTTTTTTACTTTTTTTTATTTTGACAAAACTAACTAACTAGAGGATATAAGAGCTTATCATAAATTTTTTTTTTAAAGGAAACTTCTTTTTATTTAAATCTACCAAAACAAAATGAGAACAAGGAAAAGGGAGATCATACCTATAATCTTCAGCATGGGCCAATGTCTACATGGATTCCCCATTCTTTACCTAAAAGAATAACACAAAAATAGGGTTAATAGAAAAAGCAAATCCTAATCTAAAATCTCACACGCTGCCTCCCCAACATTGGCACCATTTGTTCAGTCATTTCGCATGAGATTTTATGTTTGGAAAATACGTCGTTGTTTTCATAGTACTATACTTGTGCAAAAATCCTGAATCAAAATATTTCTGTTGTTACAAAACTCACATTGATTACTTTTCTTATCGTTTTAATTCATGAGTCCTAGTCATCTTTACAAGGCAGAAAACAAAGGTTATTAGATTTGATCCATACTCTAACCTTGATCTAACCTACTATTTTTTCGGTCTTTTTCTTTTACAATTTTTTTACGATTTTGATTTTTGAAAAATGAAAGCAAACATGACGATACCTCGATTTAACTATGCTAGTGAAACGCTAAATGACTAAGTGCACCTAAGTGAGCCATGATGGCCCTACGCATGGTGTCCTAACCTAAGGGACAACCCTAATAAGACTAAGGGGGGCATGTACGTAAAATGAGAAAGACAGGGAGATCATGAATTGATGCACATAAAAATCAGATCTAAACATGCACGCACAAAATCCACATGGAGAATAATATTGAGGCAACCAAAAACAACAAAAATATATCAAATAAAATCTCTACACTACTTGAAGTGAAAGAATAAGAAAAGCAAATCCCTCACACCGAAAGTGCCACAAGGGCCATCAGCTTTTGTGCGAGGGTGGTGGCTAGGCCTTGGGTATGTAAACTATCTACACGCCTACCAAAATAGAGAGGATGGCCATGCAAGGTGTTACGAACGCATTCCAAGAAAATTTTTTTAAGACGTCTGGGAGGTGGCCCAGACGTCTGACCAGACGTCTGGAACCCCTTCCAGACATCTGGGATTTATTCTCTATGGTGTGCGGGGCTGCGTCTGTGCGCAGGCGCGCGCAGACCTGCAACCGCCGCACCACCCCTCTTTTTCCCTCTCTCCTCCTGCAGGCACAGACTGCGCTCTCTCTCTCTCTCTCCCCGCGCGGCCTTATAAGGCCCTCGCCCTCTCCTTCACTCTCATCTCCTCCGCTTCCTTCTTCTTCCAGCTGGTGCGAGAGTGCGAGCGCGAGAGAGCGGCGACAGCCACAGCCGCGGTGAGTTGCGGGAGGAGGTGTTGCGCGAGGGAGGAGACGCCCGACCGTGAGGGCTCGAGCTCGCCGGGGCAGCTAGAGCCGGCCGGCGGGGGAGCCGCGGGCGTGGAGCGTCGCTGGAGGGCTGCTGCAGCTCAAGCAGCAGGCGGACGAGGCGCGGCGCTGCCGTGCGTCGCGGGCGGAGAGCGAGTCGAGCCCTGATTCTGGAAATTTTTCCAAAATCAGACGTCTGGGCTTCCAACCAGACGACGGTAAAGACGTCTGGAGGACTGTCCAAACGTCTGGCAAGTGAGTTATTTTCATCCTTCTCCCTTTTCTGCGACCCGTCGTACTAAGAGTGAGGAATGGGTATGTGCAGGTTCTGAGATTCGCCATCCAACGTGAATCAGACGTCTGGCCGCAGTGCCAGACGACGGGAAGGACTTCCATACGTCTGGGGTGACCATCGGACGTCTGGGAACTAGGCCAGACGCCCCCGCAAGCTTCTGGATGTCTGAGAGACTACGCAGAACAAAGGTACCATCTGACCCACATTTTAAGACGTCTGGAAGAGGTTCCAGACGTCTGATTTTGGACTGTTTCGTCATTTTTGACCCGTTTAGGGCCTGTTCGGAGTCCGTTTTCCGCGTTTCGAGTTGCGTTCTTTTCGGAATAAGATCCTCTACCTGTTTCTAGTAATTATATACTGTTCTAAGAAACTCCTTGTGTTTGATCCTTGTGTTAGGACCCTGTTCCATTGCAGTCTCGGGGGTTGCGGAGGCGCGCGGGATTTCCGACCACGCCCCCAGTACTTCCGTTGTAGCTGGTAGAGTGGCTTTAAAAATTATTAACATAATTTGTTACAATTATGGAACAATTAATAGAACCTAGGGCATTGCATGAATCCTAGGAATGAGAAACCAGATTGAATGATAGATCCTAGGGTATTGCATGAATCCTAGGGCTGGAAAACTAGATTGAATGATAGATCCTAGGGTACGGCATGAATCCTAGGACTGGAAAACTAGTGAAATGAATATAGATATTGCAGTCTTGGAAATTGTAGAAAGGAAATAATAGCTGCCTGTAAATTATTTTAACAACTGCCTGTTATGAATAAATGAACATGATTGAGAATATGGGTTGTATGAACGTGAAACTGAAAGGGTGAAACCTGAATGTGATGAGTTAAAAGAGCTGGAACCCTACGGGGAGTTAGGAGTAGAACTCCTGGAAAGAGAATGAAATGGAACTGAGAAGGAAAGATGTGGAGGTGTGTTATCTCTTGGGTACGTAGTGCCAGGGGAAGCACCTGTTACCTGCTTAGTGCAGAGCGGAGCCAGCCGCCCCAAGGACCCGGGGTTAGGTCTGGCCACTTTGTACCGACTTGTTGGCCCTCGTGTACATAGTACCGAGGAGAGCTACTAGTGTAGAGCGAGTACTAGCTACCCCACGGGCCCCGGGGTTCTGCTAGCTCACCTACACCGACTTGTTAGGCCCACTGGGCAAACCAGGGTAGTCAGGCGAGGGTGCGCGGACTGTGGAGGGGCAAGGCCGCAGTTTGGTTACTGTGGAGGGGTTGGACCCTATTATTGAGAGGGCTCTGCCCTATACTGGTTCCGTGCTGTGCTTTGGGCGCACCCATTAACGGAAACGACTGACCGCATGCCAGTGCGGGGTAACTACTCGTGCATTTACCGCGCGTGCCATAGTCACCGTTACGTCTATCAGTGACCTTGGGGTGGTTGACTGAGAGTAGGATCACCATGGGGGACTCTCCCGGCCAGGAGAGCACCACGTGTTACTTCTACTCTTTGGAAAAGACTGCAATCAAGATCGTTCCCACGAGGAACATTCGAGATCAAGTGAAGGATCTGAGAAATAGATAAATTGTGAAACAATAGAAAGACGTAAATAAAGGAAGAAAGAAAATAAAACAGCTACTGTACACTTTACTGCTTCTTTAGTTTAGCTGCCACTCTACTCAGCGTTTCGCTGACGTGTTACACTCGTTACTTTTCAGGACCAAGTGTTAAGCAACTAGAGTCAGCGGCTGCAGAGGACGCTGAGCCGAGTAGGGTCCAGTAGAGTTACCACTGTTCTTTTGTGCCCTTTTTGTTCCACTGTAGTGAGTAGTTCTTGTTACTCTCTGTACTTTTCTTTACTTGTAGTTCATGTTATGTTATAAATGTTGTTCTACTATTGTGGTGGTACATGCTATAGTAGTTCCTTTTCTTACTGCTGTATTTTTGTTACTACTAGTTATATTCATGCTGAATGTGGTTTATTTTACTGCTCTTTTGGTTACTTCCTCGTTGGATGACTAGGTCTTGGGATTAGTCGAGTCGGTCCGGTTCCCGTGTCTCGTAGGGACTCGGGAATCGGGTCGTTACACAAGGTATGGGAAACCTTGAGGCCATCTAAGAGGAAGAAGAAAGAGTGGGCGTGTGGACCCTCTTGCAAGGAGGAAGAAAGTCACCCAAGAAGAAGGAGGAGGTAAAGAGGGTGGCATGCACCCTTCTTCTTCTAGCTACCTATGATGGTACTTAGAGGAGAGCACCTTGGAGCTTCACTTAGCCATCCATGGAGAACCTTTGTAGAGGAAGAAGGTGGTGGTCTTAGGGTCAGGAGGAGGCCTTGTGATCATAAGTTGGAAGTGGGAAGAATAGAATTATGTGCATCAACTTTTATTTGGCTTTTTATATGGGAAGGCTTTCTTTGGAGTCAAGTGTCACCACTTTTGGTGGAGACCATTTTGGTAGGTGATCGGGCTCGGATAGGTTGTGTTAATATAGTGAATTAATCATTGAAATGAGTATAGTGGTTAACCTAAATTGAGCCTAACCATCTTGTTTTACAAAATTTTTAACCTGGCCTACTTGATTTTATCTTGGTCACTTTTAGGCCCAGGGTCGAACTCAAGGAGGCGAGATTAGAGGTGAATAAGCTTCTACGCCTTTCCTACAACAAAGCTCTTCCGTGCATTTATTATGTTTTTGGTGTTTTTCTATTTAAGATTTTTTTCTGATAATTTTGTCCTTGAGGTACATCCTCAAAATCTGGTCCTTGGCTTAAAGCCAAATTGTTATTGGCTTTGAGACAAATTAGGGTTCCAAAAATGGGTCTTGATATTCGCAAGATCGAGTACCTGCAAGACAAAGATTATCTTCTCTTTTATTATATTTTTTCTATCTTTTTAATAGCAGGAAACAAAAGAGATAGAAACAAGATAAATACAGTCTACATATATATAGATATATATATATTATATATAGGGGTGGGGGTGGAGGTGGAAAGGGTGTGTAGCACGGTGTCGAGTTGATCGACGTCTAGAAAGATGCAACCAACAGGATGAAGTGCCGCGTGGAGTGTAGGATGGATGGGTGGAAGGTGTGTGCGGAGACGCTTTCTCTATGTCGGTATCGGGGAATATCAGCAACTGGTGCAGATATTCCCACAATATAACGCGTGGTAGGTGATATGAATATAAGTATATATTTATATGCATATATATATAGATAGGGTTATAATTATATAGGTGTTAATGTAGATATATATATATATATGTATATATAGAGAGATATGTAAATATATAGATAGATGTATGTATGTATATATATATATGTATGTATGTATATGTATTTATGTATATAGATATATTAGTATAAGTATCTATGTATATAGATATATGTAGATAGATATATATATGTATATATGTATTTATATCTATAGATATATATGTATATATATTTATATTTAGTTGTATAGGTAATAATATGTATATATATATATGTATATATGTATATATATATATATAAGTATATATATAGGCGTGTAAAAGTGAGTGTGTGTGTGTACACGTGAGTGTGTACAAGTGTGGTGTGTGTATGTGTGTGTCTGCGAGAGGGAGTGAGAGAGTGGCTGTGAGAGAGGGCGCTGGCGTTTAAGTCGTCCGGAGGCTGTAGCCGACGTCTGGTGGTGCACGCAGGGGCATGCACGCACAGGCGCAGGCACGCATTGGAGGGAGCGGGTGTAAGGGCGCAACGCAGCGCACTGCGTTGCGTGCTGGAGTAGGCGAAGAAGCCGGCGTGGGTGCAAACGGGCGCGGGCGCTGGAGCAAACGCTGTGGGCGCAAGCGTACGTGGGAGTAGGCGTGCAGACGGGCTGGAGACGGTTGCAGCGCGGAGAGAGAGCGTGCGATGACCGGATAAGTAAGAAACTTTCCGGTCACCGCACTGTAGCTACAGTGTTCCACAGAAATGCGTGAACAGTAGCTACAGTGCTCGCGGGGCGCGGACATCCGGTTGCAGCCGATTTTTGCGTGCGCGGGTTCGCTGGAGTGAGCCTGCATGCGCGGAAGGGGATGGCACCAGCTGTTGGTGTGCGAGCAGGGGCTTGCACGCTGCGTGGAGCTGCCGGTGTTGTGCTGCTGTTGAGCTTCAAAGCTCGAGTCTGCAGCAATGGCGGAAGTGCTTGAATGTCGAAACAGAGGGTGGAATCCACCACGCCCACCTACTCTTGGATGAGCTGGGCGGTGGTGGGACCCACAGTGGTGGTCGTGGACCACTGTGAGCTGCTCTTGTCCGCAGCGTATCTCTTCAGTAGGAAGAGGTGCTGCATATGGAGGGGAGAGGGGAGGAGATGGCCTGGAGTAAGGGGCTACTATGTGTATCTCGACCAGGCCCCTGTGCAAGGAAGATGGCTGTGCCTTTTTAAAGGGGACAGAGGCAAGCACAGCCATGCCCTGGGCTGCGCATGACCAGCCATGTGACTGGCAGAGTATGCTGTGGCAGAGAATGGTGCGAAGAAGAAGCAGCCATGCCCTGTAGCCGCGCGGAGAAGAAGAAATTCAAAGCCAATAAAAAATGAAGATGGTGAATTTGCAAGGCAGCACTTGAGGAATACGTTAATTACAAGGCCAATTATTCACTTTCCTCCCCTCTCAAATAAATGCATGCACGTGTCAATTTTTACAAATGCAACTATGGCTACCTAATATGCAATGGCAATGCTAGGAAATAACACAAGATGGCATAATTGTTGGTGTATTTTTGCTGTGCAATCATACCCCCATGCCTATCTTTTGCTAGTCCCTAGCAAAACATTTTTGTATTGTATTTAGAAATGATCTTAAGCTGAAGATTTTCTTCCGAGGCGACATAGGTGTGTTTATTTGTTGGATATTGTGAGAACCAATTGCAGAGAAGACTACCAGTACTTTAAGTCTTATGTGACATAGACCATCTCTCGACTAACCAAGACTCTTGATATTTAAACCTTAAGTACGATTTCCAGGACTCAGGAGGTTTTTGCTGTACTCGAGCACTCAAGAGATTATGGCTTGTGCTTAGTGCAGTATCAAGACTGACCAAATGAACATTAAGACTCAAGCCCAGGGTTTCACGAATTTTTAAGTGTAGGTTGGTCCCAGTTTCAGCTCATGTCTTCGGATTGACCCTCAAAAAGATGACGAGAAACTCAACTCCCATTTTATTACATTTGTGGCTCAAAGAATATATGGTAGAAATAGGGTATTTGTAACTTGCCTTGAAAACTTCTATAGGGAGAAGACTTCACAGACATTTGTGAGATATACTGACTTATTTGCATAGTTTTTTTTTTTTTTGAAACACGTGTCGGTATATCTCTTACAACTTTATTTGGAGGAGCACACTTTTCCTTTGGTGGGAGAGTTCCTTTTTGGTGAAAAGAGTCTCTCCTAAACACAAGACTAAAGCCTGGGATAAAAAGTCTACCTGCGCGCACAAGTAAGGACTCCACCTTCCCTAATGAATACTAGGGTTGGATCTTATGTTCACCCGGTCTTTCTTGATATGTATAGTGTGAACCAAGATTACTTAAGCTCTCGAGTAGAAGCAAACCAATGGATCCTGTACTGGTGTCTCAGGTACAATAATACGTCCTTAGTTAGGAGAGATTCTGATCTGTCTTGTCAATGCTCAAGTGAATTAAGCCGAGCCTGAGCGAATCAAGCTTCTGTGGCCTGGAACGTCTTCAAAACAATGGTTGAATATCCATAAACACTTATTGTATTTTTGTTTCAGCCTTTAAATCATTACTAAACACCATTTTTTTTTTTTTTGGATATGTACATAGATGGATGGAAGCTGCATGATACCATATAATACCCGGATCCTATGGATGCCTATCCACCCCCCCATGCCAAACGATGCTATGTCCTCATATGCATGCAGGGTAGGGTAGAGAAAGGACCAAAGATCGGGTAACAAGAGCTGAGGTGCCGGGTATTTAGCAGGGTGGTCGAGCGAGTGGATGGTGGGTGGCGAAGTGAAAAGGTGTGAAGTGTATGTGACAGTGGCAGAGTGTTGTTGGGGTGCCTCCCAACGAGCGCTGAATTTAACTTCCCCAACTGGACTCAAGATGAGGCACGAAATTAGTTACCCTCCAGCAGGGTAACAGTTTCTCCAACGGGGGCAGGTTCATGAGTAAGATAGGGTTTCAAACGCTGCCCATTGACCGTAAATTTATGCCCAGATTTGGGATCTTCAATTTCAACGGCCCCGTTGGGAAATGGTCTCGAGACCAGGAAAGGACCAGTCCATTTGGACTTCAATTTCCCAGGAAAGAATTTGAGCCGGGCGTTGTAGAGCCAAACTTGCTGAGATGGCTCAAATTCCTTCCGCCGAATACGGCTGTCGTGAAAAGCTTTAGTGTGTTGCTTGAAAGTTAAGGCAGAATCATAGGCTTCACGACGAAGCTCTTCCAGCTCTTGGAGTTGGAGTTTCCTTTCTCGACCACATAGGTCTGGGTCAAGGTTACATTGGCGAACTGCCCAATAAGTGCGGTGCTCCAACTCCACGGGCAAATGACAAGGCTTCCCGTAAATGATTCTATAAGGAGACATACCAAGGGATGCCTTGAAGGCGGTCCAATACGCCCAAAGTGCGTCAATCAGCTTGTCGGACCAATCCTTACGGTCAGGCCGAACCGTTTTCTGGAGAATCTGCTTGTTTTGTCGATTCGACACTTCTGCCTGGCTGTTCATCTGAGGATGATACAGAGATGCGATACGATGGTGGATTTCATATTTCCTCAGAAGTGCCCGAAAAGAAGCGTGGGTAAAGTGGCTTCCTCCATCCGAGATAATGGCTCGAGGGATCCCAAAGCGCGTAAAAATGTGGTCTTTGACAAATCGAGTGGATATAACATGGTCAGCACGGCGTGTGGGAATAGCCTCGATCCATTTCGAAACATAATCAACAACCACGAGGATATATTCGAAGCCGTTGGAAGGAGGAAAAGGACCCATGAAATCAATTCCACAAAGGTCAAAAATTTCAGCAGCTAGGATGGGTTGCAAGGCAATCATGTCACGACGTGACATTGTCCCTAACAACTGGCACTTAGTGCAATGTTTGGCATAATTGTGTGCATCCTGGTGAAGGGAGGGCCAAAAGAAACCGCACTGCAACACCTTGGCTGCAGTTTTCCTCCCAGAGAAATGGACTCCGCAAGCCTGATCGTGGCAGAAGGATAGCACACTGGGGAATTTGCTGTCAGGAATACAGCGACAGATGATTTGATCAGCACCTATTCGAAAATGAAGTGGATTATCCCAAAAATAATACTTTGCTTCTGCCATGAGACACTCATGCTGGTTTTTAGGCCAGCCACGTGGAAGGGATCCAGAAGCAAGGTAACTAGCAATGTCCGCATACCAAGGTCCACTTGCCACATTAATTGCCAATAAGTGCTCATCAGGAAAAATCTCATTAATCGGCAGAGTAAGTCCAATATGGTCAGGGTCCAGTCTAGAAAGATGATCAGCCACAACATTCTGGGCTCCGGCCTTATCGCGGATCTCGATGTCAAATTCTTGGAGCAGAAGGATCCAACGAATCAGTTTAGGCTTGGCATCCTTCTTGTGCATGAGATGGCGAATGGCCGCATGATCAGTGAAAACAATAACATGTGAGCCCAGAAGGTAAGAGCGGAATTTCTCCAGCCCAAAGGCGACCGCCAATAGTTCTTTCTTAGTGGTAGTATAATTACGCTGGGCCTCGTCCAACGTCTTACTGGCGTAGTACACCACGAAGGGGTGTCTATCGCGTCTTTGTCCCAGGATGGCTCCGACTGCAAGGTCGGAAGCATCACACATGAGTTCAAAGTCGAGGGACCAATCAGGTGGCTGGAGAACAGGGGCCTTGGTGACAGCATCACGCAGCTGCGTGAATGCTCGTATGCAGTAGGGGCCCATATCGAAGGGTACGTCGGTCGATAAAAGATGAGTTAAAGGTCGACAAAT
The DNA here is from genome assembly GCA_037157565.1 of Thalassia testudinum. Lineage (NCBI taxonomy): Eukaryota > Viridiplantae > Streptophyta > Magnoliopsida > Alismatales > Hydrocharitaceae > Thalassia > Thalassia testudinum. Next base: position 65,788,450 of record JAZHRO010000007.1, on the reverse strand, counting down.
CTTGGAGAAATCTTTGATGAATCTCCTATAGAAACAGACGTGACCCAAGAAGGAGCGGATTTGTTTAACAGAGCCAGGCACAGGTAAATCAGCAATCACATCAAGCTTAGCTCTGTCAACCTCGATACTCCTATCGGAGATGATATGCCTGAGAATAATTCCCTCGTGTACCATAAAATGACTTTTTTCCCAGGAAAGCACAAGGTTCACATCAATACATCTCCTAAGGATACGAGTCAAGTTGGCAAGAAAGTCATCAAAAGACGGTCCAAAGACCAAAAAGTCATCCATGAAGACCTTGAGAAAGTCACCCACCATGTCATGGAATATCGCTAACATACATCTCTGGAAAGTTGCTGGCGCATTACAAAGTCCGAACGGCATCCTTCTAAATGCAAAGGTGACAAAGGGGCAGGTAAAGGTGATTTTCTCTTAGTCCCGGGGGTCAATTGCCACCTAGTTATATCCTGAGAATCCATCCAGGAAACAGAACAATTTATTTCCCGCTAACCGTTCCAGGATTTGGTCAATGAAAGGTAGCGGAAAGTGATCTTTCTTAGTTGCAGCATTGAGTTTCCGATAATCTACACACACTCTCCAAGATGTAGGAGTGCGTGTAGGGATGGATTCGCCCCTGTCATTGACACGGATGGTGAGTCTCGCCTTTTTGGGCACGACGTGAATCGGACTCACCCAGGGGCTGTCACTGATTGGGTAGATTATACCCGCATCCAACCACTTAATAATTTCCTTTTTAACGACCTCCAGCATGTTAGGGTTGAGACGTCGCTGCATCTCGCGGGAAGGTCGAGCCTCCTCCTCCGTATATATATGGTGAGTGCAGTAGGAGGGGCTAATGCCAGTTAAGTCTGATAAAGACCATCCAATGGCTGCCTTGTGTTCCATAAGGACCTTTGTTAGTTTGCACTCTTACTCCCTGGTCAGTTTTGAACTAATGATTACGGGGAGCATTTCATTTGGCCCCAAGAAAACATACTTAAGTGTACTGGGCAGCTCTTTCAGCTCGGGAGTGGATGGTGAAAGATCTCGCATTTCTTGGGACGAGAGTGTCCCAAGCGGATCATAAGAAAACAGGTTAGGAGGAAGAGATTGGCCCTCAGATTGGCCAAGAAGAGGGGCATCTTGGATAGATGGATCCAAAAATGAATAGCCCCAGTGAGTAGTATGTGGGCTCAAGGTCCCAGTGTGGAGTTGCAATTCCGCCTGATTTTGTGGGAAAGAAAGGGCAATCCAGTCTTCAAGAGTGTGGACCGGTGGTGAATAGCCCGGATATGACTCAAACCACGAGGTATGGGAAGCGGAGAAAACCTCGTTAGAAGTCTGGTCAGGAGAAGGTATGGGAATAGGGAGGGATGGGGGAACGTCACAATATGTGTCAGTCATGCAATCGTCAATGTTTAAAGGCAATCCACAGTAGTTAGAATAGGTCCCAATTAGTCCGATACACGCACTGACGGCCGTGTCCTCATCAGACGTGTCACCCTCGATGCAATCGCAATCAAAGTTCTTGGCTGCCTTGAAGATGTTAAGCTTGAGCTTCTCAGATCCAACAGCAATCTCAATACAGCCAGACTCGCAGTCGATATGGGCGCGGGCTGTGGCCAAGAAGGGTCGACCAAGGATGATCGGACAATCAGAAAGTGAGCTAGGAACTTCCATATCCAAAACAAGAAAGTCAACAGGAAAACAGAGACTGTTGACTCTAACCACCACGTCTTCCACCACAACCTTTGGAATTTTGACAGAACGATCTGCCAACTGTAACGTAACAGGGGTGGGTTTCAGATTTCCCAATAAAAATTTTTTTAGCATGATGGTTGGTATAAGATTGATGGAAGATCCTAGATCAACTAGGGCACGGTTAAAACCGCAGCCTTGGATGCTACAGGAAATAAGCGGTGTGCTCGGATCTTTCTGCTTCGGTGGTAGATTTGACAGTATTGCACAACTCGCATGAGGCAAGAGAACCACCGGATTCTTTGTTTTCTTTGACTGTCGCCTGGGTGTTGTGTAGTCTTTGAAAAATCGGGCGACAGTAGGTATGTGGTCGATAGCCTCTAGCAAGGGTACCTTGATTTCAACATCCCTGAATAAATTATGCAGGTTATCAAAGGCCTGCGTATCCTTCTTCTTGCCTTTTGGCTCCCTCAGTAGAGCCTCAGGGAATGGGACCGATTCTGGCACTAATTTAGGTGTACCATCCTCTCGCGAATGCGGTGCGCATCCCGAATGAGAGGGCGATGAAGAAGACGGGCCAGGATCAGGTCGAGGCGGATCAATGGTCTGCTTACCGCTCCTCGTAGTGATCGCATTGGACGATGCGAGTCCAGTGGGATCATAAGGCGGAGGAGGGTTGGCAATAGGGACATAAGAGTGAGGTGCTGCAGTGGAATTAGCCTGAAATCCCGGTGGAATGCTCGGAGCTTGCAGAATCTGATGAACCTGCCCCTGAGAAGGTCGTACTTGTGGTTGAGGACCATGAGGCATGAAATTTTGCAGGTTGGGAATAGGTTGGGTGGGAGAGTGCCCTGAGATCGAGTCGCCATGCGTAGTTGACTGATCTTAGCATTCTGCTGCGCCAATTGGTGCTGAAGAGAGGTCATGTTCTCTTCATGGTGCTTTGACATTTCCGTCATCATTCGCATCAATTTCTCAAGAGGACTTGATGCGTGTTCTGTTTGCGGTACGCAAGGACCCGATGGCGGATTCGCCATAGGGTTAGACTGGACCCTTGGGATAACGGGTGCAGACGGTCGCATTGGTCCACCCGCGAGGTTTTGGCACTGTGGGTTGCTGGACTATGCGAAGTTTGGATGATTTCGCTACCTTGGGTTATAAGTGGCAGAGAACAGGTTGTTCCCCAGGGAGCAAGCATCTTCCAAGCCAGAAGACGCATCCACATGTAAATATGCTTCCGAGCTCACGGAGGCTTGGTCCTCCATGTCAAAATACTGGCTTGCAAAAGCCAAATCCACATGACTTATCGAATCGCTCGACACGACACTTGGTAAGGAAGATCTCACGGGGTTTCTAGAGATAAGCCTGGTGTTGGAAGAATTGGGATTGTGACGAAGTGGTGAGGTGGGGGTGTTTGCCATAGAACGAGCAGGGTTGGCCAGAAGCTCGTCCAGCTTCTTGTGCACGACGAAGACTTCATCCAATTTCTGTGCAATAAGGCTAAGATCAGTGTATAAATGGGAGGGTCCCGTGTCAACTTCGTGAACGTTGCGGTGCAGGCTGGTATGATTAAAGGCGACAATGGAAGCATTGTTCATTGAGTTTTCGCTCATGTTTCAAATAATTCGAATGCTCCATTCTCGTCTTTATTAATGAAATTCCCTCCGCAAGAAGCATCTGCAATCTACTTCAAAGTCTCATTTAGCCCATAATAGAAAATCTGGGCTATATGCCACTTAGGCAGACCGTGGTGCAGACACTACCGGAGGAGGCCATTATATCTCTCCCATGCCTCACGAAATCGTTCGCCGTTTTGTTGTGTAAAGGAAGTTATATCACGGCGAAGCGCATTGGTTCGCCTGATTAGGAAGAATTTCTTGAGAAATGCTATTCGCATCTCTTCCCAAGAATGGATGATTCTCCCAAGGGTGCGTAACCATTGCGACGCTTTATCCCACAGCAAAAACAGGAACATTTTCATGAAGACAATAGGTAACCCGATGTTTCTAGGTTTAACTGTTTCAGCCAATCGGGTTAGCTCTTCCAAATGGAGAAAAGGATCTTCACTTGCAAGACCATGGAAGTGGAAGTTTATTAGGCCAATTATGTTGGGTTTCAATTCAAAGTCGTCCCCGCCCATGGGGACCCGAATTTGGCCTATGGTCTCTGTAGCAGCGGGATTTTGATAGGAGCTAAGAGACTTAGGCTCCTCCCATTCGGGAGGGTTCTGCATTTTCTCCAAGGTTTCCCTAATGGATTCAATTTTCTAATTATACATTTCCATTTGGGCTTGGAGGTGGGTTATGGGATCCATGGCTCCACCACCTGGTGGGTTTTGAGGGCGGTTTCCTCCCTTGTGATTTGGGGGTGGGTGTGCAGCCATGTTCATGGAGGAGGATGACGATTCGACTTATTTCCTAAGATTATCAGACAATTCAAATAGTTTAGGGTTTTGTGACCTCCTCCCAAACATGCACTACCACAGGAAGAATTGGGGGGATAAGAAGGGAAAAAGAGATGAGAGAAATGACGCCGCAAAGGTACACTTGATGAAAAATCAAGATAATCAAATTCCTAACCTCTACATTGTGCCCTTAGACCTAAAGATCTAAGTTACCTACTATCACAACCTACGAAACTAAATGCGAGCACCGTGGAACCACCGGGCCAGATTGAAAGGCCGTTTGCCCCAGTCTTAGACACCCGATAGCACGCGGGAATTCTCACCAGCACGTAGGCGCTACACGCAGGTAGTTAGACCTCCAATCCTTAATAAGGGTCAAGTTGCTACCAGTTTTAGTTAGAGGCTTGGGATCAAGTGCTTCTGGAATGTGAAGGGCATTATTTACGGGTAATGCCCAAGTGGTTGATTTTATAAAGTGTGTAAACCAAGCGTGCAACGGGGAAATCTCCCCGAATTGAAGTTTTAATTGGTGAATGGTTTTTAGAGTTTCAGCCTTAAGAAGTATGGATTTTAGGATTTCGCTGAATTACCAATTCAACCAATCTCCGGGTTTTGAGAGAATACAAGTTTTTCTATGCCCAACAAACCCTTCTTCAATGTGATTTAGTTAATGCATGCTAAAGATGCACTGGGCTTCCCTAGGTGGAAATATCTATGTGTGGATGCACGAGTCAATTTTAAGTTAATGTGAAAGGGAGCCAAAGCACTTCAATTCAAGTGCTCCCAATCACCAGAATGATGTTCCACACACACAAGGCTCAACCACAAGATAAAGAAAATCAAAGTGTTGGGGTTGAAGTATTCGGGATCAAATCTTAGGCACGTGAAAAGTCGTGGTGGGGTTGGAATCAACCCAATTCCAAGTCTCCCCACCAAAAATGTGATCCCGAATTGTGGATGAATGAGGCAAGGAGGGATGGCAATCAATCTATTTAGTCTTGCCTCAAAGAATACTTCATATGGTGAAAGATTCAAGAATCAAGATTCTTGGATCTTAGCTATGCGAAGTTTGGCGGGAATTCCCGGGGCGGTGGGAGTGATGGCAAACAATCAAGCAAGTGATTTTTAGTCCACTTGCCCCAAGAAATCCCAAGAAGTTTTTTTTTTTTTATTAAGATGACTAAGTTACTAAGAGAGAGACTTACCTATTCAGCAATGTGGGTGAAGCTCCAATGCGGTGTCGGCGACTTCTCGCTCTCATTCCCACCTTGGATCTACCCACGTCTCTGACTTCCTCTGCTTGCCTCCTCCTTGCAACTGGTACACCTACACACCAGCAACAAAAACACCCGTAAAGAGAAGGGTGTGAGAAGAGAAAACTAAAGGAATGGAGTAGAAACTTACCTGTATGCGTACCTCCCGGCAACGGCGCCAGAAAAAGTTGTGATCCGGCTCGGATAGGTTGTGTTAATATAGTGAATTAATCGTTGAAATGAGTATGGTGGTTACCTAAATTGAGCCTAACCATCTTTTTTTACAAAATTTTTAACCTGGCCTACTTAATTTTATCTTGGTCACTTTAAGGCCCAGGGTCGAACTCAGGGAGGCGGGATTAGAGGTGAATAAGTTTCTACGGCTTTCCTACAACGAATCTCTTCCGTGCGTTTATTATGTTTTTGGTGTTTTTCTATTTCAGATTTTTTTCTGATAATTTAGTCCTTGAGGTACATCCTCAAAATCAGGTCCTTGGCTTAGAGCCAAATTGTTCTTGGCTTTGAGCCAAATTAGGGTTCCAAAAATGGGTCTTGCTATTCGCAAGATCGAGTACCTGCAAGGCAAAGATTATCTTTTCTCTTTTACTATATTTTTTTTTATCTTTTTAATAGTAGGAAACAAAAGAAAAATAGAAACAAGATAAATATACTCTACATATATATAGATATATATATTATATATAGGGGTGGGGGTGGAGGTGGAAATGGTGTGTAGCACGGTGTCGAGTTGATCGACGTCTATAAAGACGCAACCAACAGGATGAAGTGCCACGTGGAGTGTAGGATGGATGGGTGGAAGGTGTGTGCGGAGACGCTTTCTGTATGCGGGTATCGGGGAATATCAGCAACTGGTGCAGATATTCCCGCGATATAACGCGTGATAGGTGATATGGATATAAGTATATATTTATATGTATATATATATAGATAGGGTTATAATTATATAGGTGTTAATGTAGATATATATATATGTATATATTTAGAGATATGTAAATATATAGATAGATGTATGTGTGTGTGTGTATATATATATATATATATATATATATATATATTTATAACTAGATATATATGTATATATGTCTAACTATATAGATATGGATATATATATATAGTAATATATGTATATAGATATATAGATATGTATATATATATATATATGTATTTTTGTATATAGATATATTAGTATAAGTATCTATGTATATAGATATATGTAGATAGATATATATATGTATATATATATGTGTGTATATATATGTATATATGTATGTATATATATATATGTGTGTACAAATATATGTGTATGTGTATATATATATATATATACATATATATATTTCTACATACATATATATATATATATGTAGAAATATATATATGTATATATATATATAAGTATATATATAGGCGTGTACAAGTGAGTGTGGTGTGTGTATGTGTGTGTCTGCGGGAGGGAGTGAGAGAGTGGCTGTGAGAGAAGGCGCTGGCGTTTAAGTTGTCTAGAGGCTGTAGCCGATGTCTGGTGGTGCATGCAGGGGCATGCACGCGCAGTTGCAGGCACGCACAAGCGCAGGCGCGCACTGGAGGGAGTGGGTGTGAGGGCGCAGCGCAACGTACTGCGCTGCACACTAGAGTGGGCGAAGAAGCGGGCGTGGGCACAAATAGGCGCGGGAGCTGGAGCAGATGCTACGGGCACGAGCATACGTGGGAGCAGGCGCGTGGACGGGATGGAGACGGTTATGGTGCGGAGAGAGAGCGCGCGGTGACCGAATAAGTGAGAAACTTTCCGGTCACCGCACTGTAGCTACAATGTTCCGCAGAAACATGTGAACATTAGCTACAGTGCTCGTGTGGCGCGGACAACCGGTTGCAACCGATTTTTGCATGCACGGGCACGCTGGAGCGAGCCTGTGTGCACGGAAGGGGATGGCGCCGGTTGCTGGCGTGCGCACAGGGGCTTGCGCGCTGCGTGGAGCTGCCGGTGCCATGCTGCTGCTGCTATTGAGCTTCAAAGCTCGAGTCTGCGGCAATGGCGGAAGTGCTTGAACGTCGAAACAGAGGGTGGAATCCACCACGCCCACCTACTCTTGGATGAGCTGGGCGGTGGTGGGACCCACAGTGGTGGTCATGGACCACTGTGAGCTTCTCCTGTCTGCAACGTATCTCTTCAGTAGGAAGAGGTACTGCGTATGGAGGGGAGAGGGGAGGAGACGGCCTAGAGTAAGGGGCTGCTATGTGTATCTCGACCAGGCCCCTACGCAAGGAAGATGGTTGTGCCTTTTTAAAGGGGGCGAAGGCAAGCACAACCATGCCCTAGGCTGCCATGACCAGCCATGCGGCTGGCAGAGCATGCTGTGGCAGAGAATGGCGCAAAGAAGAAGCAGCCATGCCCTGTAGCCGTGCGGAGAAGAAGAAATTCAAAGCCAATAAAAAATGATGATGGTGAATTTGCGAGGCAGCACTTGAGGAATACGTTAATTACAAGGCCAATTATTCACTTTCCTCCCCTCTCAAATAAATGCATGCACGTGTCAATTTTTACAAATGCAGCTATGGCTACCTAATATGCAATGGCAATGCTAGGAAATAACACAAGATGGCATAATTGTTGGTGTATTTTTGCTGTGCAATCAGTAGGCACCACCAAACATGGATCTTGATTGTTGATACCACAATTGGTGGATCTAGATTAGGAGGGTTCATTTGGAAGGTGTTGGTGTGTGTGGTTTTAATTTTGTAAAGTAAGGTTGTAGGATTAGGTAGTAAATAGGTTAGGTCGACCTAGGTTGATTTAGGTTCTAGTCTAATTGGGTACGAGTGAGCCTAATTAAGTGTGTATGAACCTAATTAGGCTTGGTTGAGTCTAATTAGACTTAAGGAGTCTAATTGAGTGTGTGTAAATCTAATTCGTTGTGGGTTAATTCAATAGACGTGTGGGTGAACCTAATTAAGGTAGGGTCAAGTCTACTTAGCTCAACTGAGCCTAATCAGGTCAAGATGGATCTAATTAGAATGTGGTTGACCCAATTGACTCAAGTTGAGTCCAATTGGATAATAGTGAGCCTACTTGGAACCTAAAGGGGAAACTAGGATAGGATAGGTATAATTGGGATATTAGTAGGCTAATGGGGATAAGGGATAATAGAGATAAGGTCTCGGATAGCAGCATAAGATAGTGGATAGTGTTATCCAGGTTTTTGCATTATGGGACTAGGTTTTCTAAGATGAAGATCATTCTGGGCTTCGGATAGGGTTATCCTAGGTTTTAGGGTATGGATAGGGATATCCAGTGTTTGGGCTCTAAGTTTAAGTTAACCTAAGTACGGTGTGGTTATAGGTTTAGATAGGCTATCCCAGGGTTTAGGAGTGGGGTAGGGATATCCTCCTCTCTCATCTTGTCTAGATCTAGCTTCTTCTTTCTTCTTCTCCTCTCGCTTTATTCTGCTTTATTTCGCATCCGACTTTATTTGAATCTTCTTATTACCTGTGAATAGCAACAAAAATATTAATAACAGGATAATCACACATTATTTTATGTACAGCTATATAAAATGATGTGATATAGAATATGGATAATATGCATGCAAGGTACAGAAGTAAGCTAGGTTCTAACATTATTTAGGTTCATTTAAGCCCCATGATTGTTGCGCAATCACTTTTCCTCTTCTTTTCCTCCTTCAAGAGAGGGCATTTTGGTCTAAGGTGCCCCTTCTTGGTGTAATGGTAGCAACAAACCGGGCTTTCCTTTTTCTCCTTTTCCTTTTTCTTGTGCTCCCTAAGCTTAAGAAACTTGGCAAATTTGTTAGCAAGAAATTCAAGTTCCTCATCATCAGAACTAACCTCACTATCAGAGTGAGTTCTAAAGGCAAGGCTCTTCATCCTTGGCTCTAGTGTCTCCTTCATTTTCTTTTGCTACATCTTATTACAATATGTCATGAGATTCCCAACCAAGACCTCCATGTTCAACTCCTCAATTTGATGAGCTTCCTCCATTGCGGTGACTTTTTGTTCCCACTAGGGTCCAAGGGAATAAAGCAGTTTCGATTGAAGTTCTCCTTGAATGAAGGTCTTTCCCAAGGATTTAAGGTTGTTCACAATGAGAGTGAACCTAATATACATCTCACTCAAACTTTAATTATTTTTCAAAGAAAAGGACTTAAATTCTTGAGAAAGTAAATTTATCTTAGATGATTTTACCTTGGTTGTATCTTTATGTGTTACCTCTAAGGTGTGCCAGATTTCATAAGCAATGGAGCATTAGGAGATACGATTGAATTCCATCAGGCTCAACACGCAATAATCATTGTCTTAGCATTGAGAGATAACTATCGAATTTGTTCTTAAGAGTAGCCACAAGTAGGCTTCTTCGAGATGACGTACTTCATTTCGTATCTTTCCCATATTGAGTAATCGTTGGCCTGCAACCACATATGCATTCAAAGTTTCTAATATGAATAATTTTTACTTGTAAAATATGGAGGCTAGACAATGGACTGTCCCTCGGTGTGCTTCGTCACAAAAATGCTTCCCTCCATGATCAAATCCTCGCTAGTTTGTGATGTCGAAATTGTGAGACCTCGCTCTAATACCAATTGAGATTTCGCACTAGAGGGGGGGTGAATAGCACAAGAAATAAGATGCTAGACAATTTGCAAAAATAAAATCAATCACCACAATGATACAAGTATTTTTAAATGGAAACCCCAAGGGTAAAAACCACCACCTAAGTCACCCCGACTTAGGATTTCCCAATTGACCTTATTGATCAAATCCACTATACATACCACTTAAAACGAGGGAGACACAACCTCAATACAACCACACTACTTTAGATCGTGGGTAGTGTACCTCAAATCCCTCTTCTTCATGGAGAGAATTTTGTCTCACAAGGAGACAAGAATTATTCACAACGTAAATATCCAACAAAAAATAAAGAATACAAAAGAACTATAAAGCCACAAATATAAGTTAGCACTAAGCTCCTATAGGCAAAGAGTACTTCCCTAAGGTGGAAGTGGATTGGCGTGAATGCACAGCAAAATGATGCTCTTGGATGTAGCTTCAAGGGCTTGGAGAGAAAGGATTGATTTTCTTCCTTCTTGATCTTCATGTGTTTGGACAACAGAGAACCTCTAGACTATTTATAGATGTGTTAGGAAGTTTCAAAAAGGCTTGGGATAGACCTTGTAGCCGTTGGAATCAAATCCAAGAGGATTTGGTTGAGATTACAATGAGATCAAGGTAATAATTAGGTCTGACAGCTAATCGACTTTCTACGACAATCGTCAAACAATCACAATAAAGCGCTATTAACGGGTTTTTGTCCCCAGCAATGACACCAAAAATATGTTCGTCGATGACTGATTTGCACTAAAAAAATGGTGTTTTAAATGTCGTTGTTGTAGTATATGTCACAAATGCAAACCGTTGTCATGTCAATTAAATTTTATTTACTTAATTTTTACCAATTTTTTCCAGGTGATTCACTGGAAGGTAGTTATTGATATACATCACTCTCTAAGTCCAAAAATATTCTTTTATTCCAAAAATTATTGATTTTATTTACAAAATGATTGAATGAATCAATGAATAAAGAATTTGGTTAATTATCTACAAAAGAATTAATTACAACACATTACCATGCTTGAAAACATATGTATACAAACAAGTATCAAAAACTATGTATAACTACTCCATGTTAATTATTTACAACTAATATAGATAATACCTAAGTCTAGATGCAAAAATAGTTAATAATACCTACTACACTAAATCATAATAACATACTAATGCTTTCAGTAACATATATTATATATTCAATAACATATATAAGTGTCGCTAATGCCTTAGTAAAACTACATACATAACCTAAGGCAAAATAACTAACTATACTAACATATCTATATATCTACAATGACGGATTTATTCGTCACTAAAGCTCTTATTTATTTATATACATATATTAGAGCTCAAATAACACTACTACCTATACTTATATATACACACATATATATAAATATATATACTATACATACGTATACTTATTTATATTATTTTATATTATTTATATACATATACTTATTATACACTATATATATACACACACACACTGTACAACACATGCATACTAAGGACTGCGGCTACTCCTCTCTTCTCTTATGTTTTTCCCTCTTAACACTTAGCCAAACTTTTAGGGCTCACCCTTTCTCACACAAATGCACGTTCACTGTTCACTTATGTAAAAATTAGGTTTATTAATTGGAAGGCAACCTTTTCGAGGGATACACAGCACCCTTTATAGGGTGGGACCAGACCACTTCTAGGGTCACCCTAATTTAGTTATTTAGGTGCATTAATCAAAATTTATGCTTGTTAATGGGCCCGATTAGGCCCTCGCACAGTGCATGGCCCCAACCCATCACTGCGCTCAGTCATATGCCATACAGTATCGAGAGAGAGGAGAGTGTGTGAGGGCATCTGGCACCTAACGACCGAAGGGGTTGAATCATAAAATCAATATATATCGGTGTGGCAGGCTTTCCACTACCGATGTGGCACTATAAGAGCACCCAAATTGAATGCTACAACTGCACACTTGCATTCTGAATTGCAATCTTTGGCCCTCAATTTGAGAGCCATAATTTATTTTAATTTAAAAATAAATTATAGGATTACAAAGCCCTTACATAGGGCTACATAATTATGTAATTACTTTACAAAATAAATTATTTTATTATATCATAAAATTAGGTAAAGTTTACTGTTTATACAAGTTAAATTATGTGTTAATTTGTTAATTAAAGTATAAATTAGTTAATTAATCATCAAATTTACTTAATAAAGTATTAATATACATGATAAATTATTTATTCCATATTTTTATGATATTTTATAAGCTTTATTTTAATTTATTTACATTTAAATACATGTTTTAGATGGTTTAACATATAAATAAACTATAAATACTATAATACAGTATAAATGTAGTTTAAATTAGTTGAAAATACTTAATATAATATATTACAAGTATACAATATAATTTACCTCAATATTAACTTAAATTTCTAATTTATTTTATTTTAACTTAATAAATTACCTACTTAACTTAATTATTTACTGTAAATATATAATTAAATTAAATTACAGGTATTATAATATTCATAATACATATATAAATATGTATGTACAATATGAGATACAAATATATACATATAAATAAGTTTATATAATTACTTAGTCTACTATACAATTAAGTCATATAAATTAATATATAATTCTATAATATTGTTATATATACAATAAGTTATTCTAAATACTTAATTTGCTATATAGATAATCACATTTAAAGGCAATTCTTCCCAGAAAAATCCATTACTTCATCAAATCACTTAAAATCAGAGAATAAAATCCATAACTCCATCAATTCCAGCAGTAGAACAGCTGCCTAATTCTGATCTGGATCAAATTAGATTTTTATCTAAAACATTCAATTCTCAGTTGTCGAAATCTCTCAAACAAAATCTGGAAATCATTTGATTCCCTTGTAAACATCAAACATCCATAAATCTCCATATTGAAATCATTTTGAGTAAAAAATAATGTTGCCCTGATTTGGGTTGTTACTTTGGATTCTCTGATGATCCGATCATCTAATCACCCTGTACACCATTAGTTAGTGTGCAGGGTAATCTAATGATCCTATAAAATTTCCCTTGGGTCATTATTTTGCCTCGACTCAGTACAACGGATTCTCCTTGTCCAAAACTACCCAAAATGCAATCAAATTGGGCTTATGCTCATCACACATTCAAAACCAAATCCAAAACCTTGGATTCATTGCATTACACCCAATTAAGCAAATCTGAACTCAAATCACTTGATTAAAATCACTTAAAACTAATTTGACTTCGAATCACAAGATCGGGCATAAAAACCAAATCTGAGAGAATTGAGCAAATCAAGTCAATCAAATCAGATCAAGGGGTTGATTGCACAGTAATCATAGGTCTTAATTGTCCAGAATTAGGCTAGGACTTAGCATAAGTTAGGGTAGTTCATGCATGCATAAGCATTATTTGCATCTTTACCGTTCCTCCTATAGCTATGCATAGAATAATGCCATAATATACTAATTAGGTGCATTATATAAATTGCAGGAAATAAGAAGCTCAAGAGCTGGATCTGAGACTGGATCTGAAGCTAGACCTGAAGCCAGAGTTGCAGTAAAGCTGGAGCAAAAGACTAAGAATAAGATGTAGTAGATAATAATGTAAGGGGTTGAGGTATACTATTCTGTTAAGTAGGAATAAAGTAGTAAACTACGAAGAACTTAGGTCCATTCTAGCCCTAGGACAGCCTAGAAGCTTCCCCAAGCCTTAGCCACCCTTAGATTAGGTCACTGTACCCTAGGAAGCTCTAAAACCATATTTCTAGCCCCTATCTGGACGTCCAGATGAGTTACAATCCAGAACCCTTAGCCACAACCCGTGCACCTAAAACCCACTTCTGCAGCATTTTAAGACATCCAGACACTTGGTCTGGACATCCAATTTCTGCAGACAGAACCTTAATTCTTCCCTGCCTCTGTTTGGACATCCAGACAACAAGTTTAGACGTCTAACTTTTCATTTTAATACATCTGACACTATTGTCAGACGTCTGCTTTCTAGTTCCTGTTTTTGAATTCAAGCTTGGATCTTGAATTCCTAGGTCCCTAAACCCAATTCCAAACCCATAAGAACCTAAATTAAGGTACCCTAACCCTAGTACATCACCTCTAGACCTCCCTAAGGACCTAATTAAGTCCTCACTAAACCTAATTGACTTGGATCTTAGTCAATTCCATCAGCCTATTCAATTGGACTCATTGAGTCCAATTGAGCCCTAATATCAGCACACACTATCCAATTGGACTCAGTGAGAGTCCAATTGACCTATACCTACCTTAATTGAGTTGTTTTACTCTCAATTAGGGTTTCACACATCCAATTAAACTTGTATCAAGTTTAATTGCATTTTACCTTAATGAATTAGGGTTTGCAACCCTAATTTGAGACCTACCTTGACCTAAACCCACTAGAACCTAACTTAATCAACCTAGCCACCTAGGTTTCGGCCCACACACACCATCTACACAAAAATACCTAGCCTAGAGTTCTTTAGAACTCTCTACCATGTGTTGTTGCCTTGGTTGCTAAAACTAGCAACAAAGATGCATTCAATTTTTAGATCCACCAAATGTGGATCTAAAAACCACCCATCCATCCTCTCTCTCACTCTCCCATGAGCTCCCACCATAGGCCTCTCTAGAGAGTTCCACACTTCTCTAGAGAGGCTCCCTTGGGTCTACTTAAAGGACCTTTAGGTGGCCATTTGCACCCATCTAGCCTTCCATCTAGTTTTAGCTTCATTCCACCTCCATCTCCACAAGCACACCTTGGCATCCCCATCACCTCCATGCCGGGCCTAGATCACCTCCAACCTCTCTCCAAGGGCCGGCCTAAGCACCATTAGCCACCCCTCCTCTCAACCAAGTCAAAGGCCATCAGAGCTACCTTCGAATGCCCTTCATTCTGTTAGCTAGATAAGTAGCGTAGTTCTTCGTATATTAATGCTTTATTATTGCTTAGTAGTGTAGCTCCATATTCTCCCCCAATGATGCATGCATAATCCCCCCATAGATTCATGTATGCAGCCATTTTCTGTTAGCTAGTTTATTGCTTTCAAGCTTTCCTGTACAAGCTTTCCGTGAGCTTCACTTTGTAGCCACCATGATGCAATCAATGAAATCATCTTTTATATATCTCTATGTCTATGTGTGAAAAGCCCCATGAGCTGATTGCCATATTTCCTTGTGATTAAAGTTGCATGCGCGAAATTTGTATTCTCTTGCAACTAGGCGTGTCGTGCATCAATACGAATTATTGTAAACTGGCATGAATTTCAGAATAAGTAGAGAGAGCTAGATCAAATTCAAATCTGCATTTTCTAAATGCCTCCCAGAGACGAACGACCGAGACTCAAGTCTCGTTATTTTATAAATTATTTTTTATGAGTCTCACACACTATACTACGACAAGATCTTTGTTTTCAAAACACGCGCGAGAACTGCCCTCCTGTTAGGGGTCTTTGTGAATTTATGGAGTGAATGGGAGACCCCCCAATTGGGTTTTAGGTGCTAATTTCATATCTAGGAACCAAGATTCCCAAATCTGAAATTAGGCCCTGATGGATGGGTTGATGATGGATAAAATGTGAGGAAAAATAAAAAAATGAATTGCAATGCGTAAGGAAAGCTGTATGCATCGAAATGGAAGTGGAAAAACACCTCTACGATATAAATTGATCAGAGAGGGCGAGATCAAATCTATGCTAATCTACTCCTAAGCTACACAAATCATCATTGAATTTGCTTTCTAATCTACTCCTACTGATCTAAATTACACTAATTACTAATCTAAGCTACTCTAGAAAGCAGGGAAATCTATCTAACAAAGCAGGAAATCTAAGGGAAGAAGTTGTCCAAGGTCACCAACCGGCGACTAATGACGACGAAAGGGGAGAAGACCCTTCAGCTAACGAAGATGTCCAAGAGCCAATGACCGGTGGCAAGAGGCGATCGACAGAGGAAGAGAGAATGGTTTCTGTCACCGACCACTGAGGAGGGGGGAAAGGGAAGCTGAAGGAATAGACGACGGGAACCACTCAAGGGGAGGGAGCTGGTTAGCGTGCATGTGAGCTCAGTGAGGTCCTTAAGTAGGGGGGAAAGTGATTGTGACCACCATGGAGGTGCGATTAAGCACCTAGGTCACGACAACAGGGATGAAGAGAGGGGAGCACGTGAAGCTTCAATCCAAATCGTGACCATAGGATAAGATCTGGGGCAAAGGGTGATCACACGCGCCGAAGCGCACGAAGTTTCTATTTGGTTTCAGCCATCAAATCAAGAGATCAAAGGATGAATGACCCAGATTGGCCGAGTTCTTGAGCCACTACAGTAGACTCGCGACTACAGCTCTATTGGTGCTTTTGCAAGGAAGCCCTTATGGGCGAAACGGTATGAGTTTTGTGGCAAGGCCCATAAGTGGTGAGGAATTAATGCAAAGTCGTCCCTAAGTTTTGCAAATAGGCCCCTGACAACTTGCACTATGGTCCCTAGAAGTTTTTATATGAATAATGTGTATGTGAACAGAGGACCAAATGTAAAACTACTAATGCAAGGTCCTAATGATATCCAATTGCAACCAAGTTTTTATTAAAGCATGATTGAACATTTTAGAAGTTGATTTCACTTTTAATTTAAGCTTTTGAACCTAAATGTGTGTTCAATTTGCAATTAGATCATCATTTTATATTAATGAATAGAATATCTCATTTAATGACCTAATTTCGCATTTTTAACACAAATTTGATGTTTTAGGCCTTTTTCATTATTTCCCACACTTAACCCGTTTCATGTGTTAATTCAGTAGTGTTTAACCTAGTTTCTAGCTTAACTTGGGCATTTTAGCTATGATGAGCCACACCTCATCAATAGCAGAATTGGACATCTGATAAGTTTACCAAATGTCTGATGAGGGTAATGATTGCACAGCAATCATAGGTCTTAACTGACCTAGATTAAGCTAGGACTTAGCATAAGTTAGGGTTATTCATGCATGCATACGCATTATCTGCATCTTTACTACTTTCCTTTAGCTATGCATAAAATAATGTTATAATGTGCTGACTAAGTGCATTATGTCGATTGCAGGGAATAAGCTTATCTGGAGCAGGATCTGAAGCTGGATCTGAAATAACGGGAGTTGTAGCAGAGCTGGAGCAGAAGGCCTAGTTTAGATGTAGGAATAATAATGTAAGGGAGTTAAAAGTTTTCTATTCTATTAAGTAGGAATAAAGCAGTAAAATGTGAAGAGCTTAGGTCCATCCTAGCCCTAGGATAGCCTAGAAACTTCCCTAAGCCTTAGCCACCCTTAAACTAGGTCACCGCACCCTAGGAAGCCCTAAAACCATAGTTCCAACCCTTCTCTGGACGTTCACATAAGTTTTAAGATGTCCAGGACCCTTAGCCAACTCCCACACACTTCAAACCCACTTCTACAGTGTTATTAGACGTCCAGACACTTTGTCAGACGTCTAATTTCTGTAGAATACCCAAAACAGAACCTGAAATCCTTCCTGACTCTGATTGGACGTCCAGACAAGTTTGGACTTCTGATTTTTTAGTATAAGATGTTTGATTCTATTATTAGATGTCTAATACTACTCTCCAATTCCTGTTTTGAGATTTAAGTCTTGATCTTGGATCTCTAGGTCCCTAAACCCAATTCCAACCCCATAGGAACCTAAATTAAGGTGCCCTAACCCTAGTACATCACCTCTAGACCTCCCTAAGGACCTAATTAAGTCCTCACTAAACCTAATTGACTTGGATCTTAGTCAATTCCATCAGCCTATTCAATTGGACTCATTGAGTCCAATTGAGCCCTGATCTCAGCACACACTATCCAATTGAACTCAGTGAGAGTCCAATTGACCTAGACCTAAATTAATTGAGTTGTTTTACTCTCAATTAAGTTTTCACACACCCAATTAAACTTGTATTAAGTTTAATTGCACTTTACCTTAGTGAATTAGGGTTTATAACCCTAGTTTGAGACATACCTTGACCTAAACCACTAGAACCTAACCTAATCAACCTAGCCACCTAAGTTTCGACCCACACACACCATCCACATGAAAATAACTAGCCTAGAGTTCTCTAGAACTCTCTACCATGTGTGGTTGCCTTGGTTGCTAAAAATAGCAACAAAGAGCCATTCAATTTTTAGATCCATATTTGGTGGATCTAAAAACCACCATCCACCCTCTCTCTCTCACTCTCCCACGAGCTCCCACCATAGGTCTCTCTAGAGAATTCCATAATTCTCTAGAGAGCTTCCCTTAGGTCTATAAAAAGACCCAATGGGTGGCCATTTACACCCATTCACTTCCTTGGCATCCATTCCACTTAGAATAGCCACTTCCATCTCCACTCCACCTCCACGAGTTGAGCACCACCATGGAGGCCACCATCTCCATGCTAGGAAGCTGGATCAGCTCCCCAACCTCTCTCCAAGGGTTGGCCTAAGTTCCATTGGCCGCCCCTCCTTCTCTCAACCATTCAAAGGCCATCGGGGACAACCCCTGAATGCCCTTCCATTCTGTTAGATTTAGATTATGCTCTTCGTATATTTACTGCATTTATTTACTGCTTAGTAGTGTAGTCTTACCTCTCCCCCAATGATCCATGAGAAATCCCCCCATCGATTCTTGTATGTGATCATTTTCTGGTAGCTAGATTTAATTTTCAAGCATTTATATACAAGCTTTCCTCTAGATTCCTTGTGCAACAACTCCCAAATGAATGAATGAAAACACATTTATATATATATATCTATATATCTGTTTGAAATCACCATGAGCTTAATGATTGCTATTATCTTTTACGTGATTAATGTTGCCTATTTCTAACTCTTAATATTCTTGCAACTAAGCATGTCGTACGTAAATACGTAATAATCATGAACCGGCATGCGATTCTAAACAAAGTAGAGCAGCAAAAATATCGATTTAAAAAGTAAAAGCAACGCCTCCCAGAGACGAACGACCGGGACTCAAGTCTCGTTATCTTTAGAAATCAATTTTTGACGAACATTTTTGCGCGACTATACTACGATTTCCGATGACTTCCAAATGCGCAAAAATGGCTTTTTGTCAAATGGCTCCATTGCCGGGGAGGCAATGTCATTTTCTTTGATTTCGATCTTTTAATTTATCACTGACAAATCTGCCTCTACTTTGTTTTTGATGTGCAGGACAACACGGAACGAAAACGGGATCTGCGCACACACCGAGCGCGGCGAAGAAAAATCAGGTGCACATCATCTATCTTAAATTGGGCTTCTCTTTCTGAACCCTAGGAGTAGATTTACTTGCTACAATTTCCTTTGAAAAATTCTTTGTGAAAAAAAAATCAAAAAGAAAAATTTTGAAAAAAATCTACATTAGGCTTCCTTTCGAATCTAGGTTACTTTGAAAAAAAAAAAAGAGATATTTTCTATAAATCTTTTGAAAAATTCTTTTTGAAAAAAAAAAGTGCAAAAGTTTTCAAAAAGAAAAAAAAAATATTTTTGGTGGAAGGCTTGAATTTCAAGTTCAAACCTCTTTAAAATCTTTTCCACCATCTTCTGATTTTCGGCCAGATTTCAAATCTAACTTAAAAATTCGATTGCCGAAAAATTTGTTAGCAAAAAATTCTGAAATTTGGACTGAACCTTCATTTTCAAACCATTTTTCAAATGCCACCATTACTTTGAAAAAGTTCCAAGTATAAAATTTTTAAAAATTCGCGAAGTGTACAGGGGTCAAACTGACCCAAATTCAAAATTTTTCAAATTTCAAAAAGCGATTTCAAGCAATCTGCGAATCTGTTTTGACTAAAAATTATGGGGTTTGAAAGCTGATATCATTAGCTTTATTTTCCATTTTTTTCCTGAATTTTTGAAGATCATTTGACACTGTTTCAAAGCGAAAAACCAACCAGGGGTCAAAATTCCAAATCTGACCCCCTGATATTCAAAATTCCCTAAAATTTCGGTTGAAATAGTAAAAATTCCAAAAAAATATTCTCTGAAAAAATAATTGAAAAAGGAATCTACTCGCAGAATTTCAAATTAATTTGATTCCAATTATTATCAGAAAATCAACATTATTTTTGTGGTCTGCTGAAACAGAGAAAAACCGTAGAAGTGCATGCAGCTTAGGTTAAATCCTTTGGGTTACAACTATAGACCACACATTGGGCTAACTTAGAATTGATCAAGTCTAGTTAGCCGGTGAGCTTGGTCACCTTGTGGGCCACTCAACTTAAACCCCATTGAAGAAAATGGGTTAAAATTAACTTTAAAATACGAAATCAACCCAAGTTCGTTGTCGTACTCCTGGGTGAGTTTAATCTCTCTTGCCAAA
This sequence comes from Thalassia testudinum, assembly GCA_037157565.1. NCBI lineage: Eukaryota > Viridiplantae > Streptophyta > Magnoliopsida > Alismatales > Hydrocharitaceae > Thalassia > Thalassia testudinum. The sequence goes on along the minus strand of JAZHRO010000007.1, from coordinate 65,768,065 downwards.
CCTGGTGACTAAGTCTGCGGGGTAGTGTCAAACGATCGTGGCTCGGGGGTCAACAGAACTGGAGGCGTAAGCCAAAGGAAGAACCTTCCCCTTAGTCCCCTCGTAACCAGACTGGCTGGGTTAGCTTGAGAGGCGGGATTCACTTTCAGTCTATTGTATGATGAACTTATCTTCAGGAATTTAAATCCATAATGAAAAATCTGGTCACCTGATCTATAAGGACCATTTGATTGACAGGGCCTTAGCCTTGTCCTACGTGGCTACACCAACCCAAGGGTTGGGCGGTGTATGCACGGAAGGAGGTCACTTCGACCTCACTTGGTTGGACCTTGGGAGCCACTCCTAAGGAGGCAAGTCACCTCGCCCGAACCATCTTCTCCCCTATTTCTTCTACTCCAAGAGCCACCATGGCAAATCCTGGACCTGGACCTAGACCGGGTCATGACATTGAGAATCTGGACCCGATGGCTCGTCTGGAAGCCCGGGTTGCCGAATCTGAGGAGCGGCATCAGCAGAGCATGGATCGTATTCTAACGACGCTTGACAGGATGCAGCACCCGCCATGAGGAGAACAACTGCGGGATTTCTACGACCCAGCCGCACCTATCGTCGCATCGCTAGTCATAATTCCCGCAGGCGGAGACGTGTTTGAGCTCAAGCCCAATGTAATTGGGTTGATCAGCACTCATTTCCACGGGAACTCAAGAGAAGATCCATTCCAGCACCTTGAGGACTTGAGTCGACTCGTTGAAACGATCCAACCTAGGAATATTGATCTCGGGATCGTTCTGATGAAGCTTTTCCCATTCTCGCTGAGAGACAAAGCTTCATACTGGTTCAAGACTATTGGGAAGCCAATTGGAACCTGGCCATAATTACGACATGAATTCCTGCAAAAGTTCTTCCCAATCGGTCGAACAAATGCAATCCGACGCGCAATCACGACTTTCTCCCAGGGAGCTGGGGAGAAATTACATGAAGCATGGGATAGATTTCACGACCTTCTCCGGAAATGCCCACATCATGGTATACCCAAATGGCACTTAGCTCAGATTTTTTACCATGGGCTAGATGACACACATTGGTATTTGGCTGATGCATCTAGCGGCGGGAATTTTGTCGCAAAAGGCGAGAATAGCGCATTTAAGCTATTCAAATCATTAGCGGAGAACTCGATGAATGCCGCATCTATGAACCAGTTCTAGTGGCCTGGTCAGCAGCGGGATGGTGTCCACGAGGCTCACACCGATTCTATTCGAGCCGACATGGATATCATCGTCAAGCAGCTGGATAGAATAAACCTAATTGAGAAGAAGATTGACCAGATCAGTCAGGGTCAATCCGACTCAAGCTCTGCCGCCGTAAGATCCTACCATGCACCCCGAGCCCCACCTGCTCGAGTTAATCTGCTCACTCGGGATGCATCTTCTCTGTATTTACGAGATCCCGCATATCAGGATCCCATGAGTAATCCAGATCTGGCACCTTACGACTAGGGTTACGCACTACCCATAGATTATAATGCGTATCCCCTTGACGGATATACGTCTCAGATATCTTCGGCCTACGAGGACGTCAGTGCTATCCAAGGATACGGGCGTAATAACCCATACTAGGAGACGTATAACCCTGGTTGGTGCCAGTATCCGAACTTCTCCTGGTCCGGTAATTCACAAAGACCACATCAAGATCCACACTACCGGACCAGGCAATAAGGGAATGTGCAAAACATGTATCCTAGGCAGCAGCCATTCTCGTTTCAGCAGCAGCAACCCCGCTCATTATACCAGCCGCTGCACCAAGCTACCAACCACCCTCTAAAGCGGGTCGACCCTTTGGAGGCGCTGAAAGAGGAGCTGCAAGAATCGATGAGGAAATCTACACAAGATAGCTTGCAGATTATGAAGGCGATGGCTAATCAGATTCAGACCATATAGAACATGCAGAACCAGCTGTTGCAGGAGCATAGGACTCAGGGAGCCTTGCCCTCCCAACCCGTCCCAAATCCTCGATATGTGCAGAACCAGGGTGCCCCGCCTAGGTTTCAGGCATCGCAGGGATAGGCACACGCCATACTACAGGCACCTCCTGCACCACCCGGTTACGCGGAAGGCCAGCTACCTTTGTAGAATCCTGCGTATTCTGCCCCTTCCGCTCCCCCACCACCTCATGGATAGCAAGCCGACGCACACGCTGTTTCTTTGCGAAGCGGAAGGAAGACATTCAACCCACCACCTAGGCAGGCGGGTTCTGATTTTTCCCACCCTTTGCCGCAGGCAGATTCGACCCCTTCATCATCTCAGGAGCCACCTATGGTAGATAAGGGTAAGAGGCCACTTAACCCTGAGATTCCCGTCCCTTTTCCTGAGGCTCTGACATGAAAAGTAGTACAGAAAAAGGACACGCGGAATTTCGAGGACCTGAAATTGATGTTTAAGGAAGTACATATTCAAGTCCCCCTCCTCAAGGCTATCGATCACATTCCCGCTGTCGCTAGGTTCTTCAAGGACTATTGTACCCCGAAGCGACAATCGAGAATTGGACGACAGGCGGTACTGTCGAAAGAAGCTAGCGCCATGATTCTAGCTAACCTACCGCCGAAGAAGAAAGACCCTGGCACCCCACTCATATCCTACTTTTTGTAGGATTCTCCATTTGATCGGGCCCTTTTAGACTTTGGTTCGTCCATCAACTTAACTCCCACCGCCGTATTTGATTGATTTAGATTTGGGGAGTTGAAACCCACCTCGGTTACAATTCAGCTGGCTAACAGATCAATCAAACCACCGAGGGGGGTGGTTGAGAACGTGATCGTGAAAGTCCGCGAGTTCTGCTTTCCTGCAGATTTTTTCGTTCTCGATATGGAAGTTCCTCCTAATCTCCGAGATGCACCAATTATTTTGGGTCGCCCATTTCTGGCGACAGCTCGAGCGAACATCGATTATGCATTCGGGTGTATGGAGATTGCCCTAGGCAATGAGCAACTTCGACTAGACATATTCAGGGCAGCAAAGAACTTCGACTGTGATCGAATAGAGGAGGATGGTGAAGACGAAGATTCAGCTTACTGTGGTAACATGGGCTCCTTTGTGACAACCCAATGTCTCATTCGTCTACACTATCAGGGCTCTCAGACCTCAATCCACACGGGACTGAAACCACTGCACTACAAATATCCCCCCGAGGATTTGACTGTTTGGGGTGCACTTCTGACCACAGCACCCCTGAATCCAGCTATCTTGATCCATATATTACTGAATCTCCTGTGTTATTGCAGGAAGACGTGACTATAGCTAACGGGTTTTCCGTTAACGCAGTCACAACCGATTTCACAGGGAGCGACTCAGCGGAAATTCACGTGCACACGGATCAGCAGATTCCCACCTTCGAGTTTGCTCCTCCAACTTCCATTTTTGACTCAGACCCACTCGTGATCAAATTGAAGCCCGTACCCACTCCACACTTTCTTATAGCTAGACTTTTTGGAGTAGGGGTGCACAATCAGCTAGTTCGCATCTCCAGACCACTGATCTTAGGAGCATATGAGCACATCTTTCTCTTAATCTTAGCCGGCTCCTATGCTAGAAATGACACATCTGATTGAGTGCTCGCCCAGCTAGAGTTGTTAAACTCAGCACATATAGATACCATTTGCCCCACATTCCACCATCATTTATATATAACCATTTTTATACATAGCATATTTTTCCTTTAGCATATTTCCTTTGCATAGTGCATGCTAACAGGTTGGCCGGTGCTATAGTTTCAGGAGCAATTCCAGGTGACTTCTACCCACTCATCCTCTATCATATTTATTTTCTTTTATATTCATGCATGAGGACATGCAAGAACTTAGGCATGGGGGGGTAGATACAGAAAAATTGAAAAAAAAAAATTATGCCAACACTTAGGAAAACCTCGAAGCTGCATGTAAAACGTGCTTATGGACCTTAAATAAAAAGAACAACTGACTCCACCTCCAATGCTCACATTGGAGCTAGAAATCGTTCGCAACAGCTACTTCCGACTCACCCGCTCACCTTTTGTTCTAAATTTAGGGTCAAGCTGATTGTAACCCGATGCGGGAAATTCATGAAGTACAAATTATATGAGGTTACATGTTCATAGCATATATACATATTGCACTCATGAATAATATTATTTTATTAAGAGGATGCATTAGGAATTTTATCCTCTAGTTGATTCCTATGATGTGGAATCCAGTACAACTTTTCACACACACGAAGAATTTGCAATGGATTCACGGTGAAGGCTGATAAACATCTTCAGCCTGTCGAGAAGAAGCAGCACTTCTTCTCCTGAACCCCTGGACAGTGTTTTAAGAGTCAGGCAGATTTTCCTCTAAAAATCCACCAAATAGTGTGAGATGAGAGTAGAGTGTACTGGTGCTCTAAGATTAGCGCGAGGAATCTAGAATCCTAGATAATTAGGTAATGATACTCAGAGATTAGGCATAGTTTTCACTCTCAGTTCCCGCGTATGCATTTTGTGCGAAATTTTGAGAGCCACCAAATAAGGCAAATACGCGGAGAGCAAGTTTTCATAAAACTAGGACTAAGGTGGATGGTTACGACCATTCTTTACGGAATCCTCGACTAAAGGAGGGTATTAATGTCAAGGTCAGAAATACACCGTCCTATCCGTCTTTCCCGGTGCCATGAGTAGGCACTTCTACCAAATAAGCCACCCAATGTCTCTTAAGTACCACCAATCCCTAATAATGCCTCCTCAATAAAGTCATGGATGTGTTATGTTAAAAAAAAAAAGGAAAAAGAAAAAAAAAAGAAAAAGAAAAAAAAATGATGAAAAGAAAGAAAAACTAAACAAATTAGAAAAAGAAGAAAAAAATAAGAAAAGAATGAATATTTAGTGTTTATTTCATCGAGGCAATACTACTAAATAAAATTGAGCTCCACCAAATATGGCCCTAACCTATTTTTCTTGTGTTTCTAACCGCCCGAATACTGACTGAGGAATCCCGACTTAGTGTTAGGGTTATGAGAACTCAATTAAAGTGTTAATGCCTAGTGAGACCACCAAATACAGAACACATGTGTGAATCTGGTGAGGTTGTCAGCTCTAAGAAAAGAAAGAAAAAGAGTAAGAGAGAATGAATACAAAGGAATCAAAAGGGAGCATAGTTTTTCTCGTCTTTCTCTAAGTTGAGTTACTTAGTAATCCGGGAATCTGGACTCTATAGTACTAGTCTCTATGTAGCACCAAGTGAGAATGAGCCACCAAGTATATAATCCTTTCCCTCAGAGATTCTCTACCTAAGCCTAAAGCCAGGGTGAAATTCATAGAATATCTTGAATACCCCAAGGGAAGAAGTCCGCCTATCCTGCTAGAATTTTTACTAGGGGTAGAGTACAGGCTTTAGAGGTGAATCAGTTTTTCACTTGAATCCGTTGCAAAAGCTACGTAGCTGCACTTTCACATTTGCCTGGATTTCTAGAATATAGGATGAAAACAAAAAGAAGAAAAATCTCTAGGCATACACTTGATAAAATAATCAGTCCCTTAGGGACCCTTGTTGTAAATAATTTAGTCTTGCATTTGCTAGGGACTAACAAGATTTAGGCATGGGGGTATGATTACGCAGCAATCATAGGTCTTAATTGACCTAGATTAAGCTAGGGCTTAGCATAAGTTAGGGTTATTCATGCATGCATACGCATTATCTGGATCTTTACTACTTTCCTTTAGCTATGCATAAAATAGTGTTATAATGTGCTGACTAAGTGCATTATGTCAATTGCAGGGAATAAGCTGATCTGGAGCAGGATCTGAAGCTGGATCTGAAATAATGGGAGTTGTAGCAGAGTTGGAGCAGAAGGCCTAGTTTAGATGTAGGAATAATAATGTAAGGGAGTTAAAGGTTTTCTATTCTATTAAGTAGGAATAAAGCAGTAAAATGTGAAGAGCTTAGGTACATCCTAGCCCTAGGATAGCCTAGAAACTTCCCCAAGCCTTAGCCACCCTTAAACTAGGTCACCGCACCCTAGGAAGCCCTAAAACCCTAGTTCCAACCCTTCTCTAGACGTTCAGATAAGTTTTAGGACGTCCAGGACCCATAGCCAACTCCTGCACACTTCAAACCCACTTCTGCAATGTTATTGGACGTCCAGACACTTTGTCAGACGTCCAATTTCTGCAGAATACCCAAAATAGAACCCGAAATCCTTCCTGACTCTGATTGGACGTCCAGACAACAAGTCTAGACTTCTGATTTTTTAGTATAAGACGTCTGATTCTATTATTAGATGTCTGATACTGCTCTCCAATTCTCGTTTTGAGATTTAAGTCTTGATCTTGGATCTCTAGGTCCCTAAACCCAATTCCAACCCCATAGGAACCTAAATTAAGGTGCCATAACCCTAGTATATCACCTCTAGACCTCCCTAAGGGCCTAATTAGGTCCTCACTAAACCTAATTGACTTGGATCTTAGTCAATTCCATCAGCCTATTCAATTGGACTCATTGAGTCCAATTGAGCCCTGATCTCAGCGCACACTGTCCAAGTGGACTCAATGAGAGTCCAATTGACCTAGACCTAAATTAATTGAGTTGTTTTACTCTCAATTAAGTTTTCACACACCCAATTAAACTTGTATTAAGTTTAATTGTACTTTACCTTAGTGAATTAGGGTTTATAACCCTAGTTTGAGACATACCTTGACCTAAACCCACTAGAACCTAACCTAATCAACCTAGCCACCTAAGTTTCGACCCACACACACCATCCACATGAAAATAACTAGCCTATAGTTCTCTAGAACTCTCTACCATGTGTGGTTGCCTTGGTTGCTAAAAATAGCAACAAAGAGCCATTCAATTTTTAGATCCACATTTGGTGGATCTAAAAACCACCATCCACCCTCTCTCTCTCTCTCTCCCACGAGCTCCCACCAAAGGCCTCTCTAGGGATTTCCATAATTCTCTAGAGAGCTTCCCTTAGGTCTATAAAAAGACCCAATGGGTGGCCATTTGCACCCATTCACTTCCTTGGCATCCATTCCACTTAGAATAGCCACTTCCATCTCCACTCCACCTCCACGAGTTGAGCACCACCATGGAGGCCACCATCTCCACGCCAGGAAGCTGGATCAGCTCCCCAACCTCTCTCCAAGGGCCGGCTTAAGTTCCATTGGCCGCCCCTCCTTCTTCTCTCAACCATTCAAAGGCCATCGGGGACCAACCCTAAATGCCCTTCCATTCTGCTAGATTTAGATTATGCTCTTCGTATATTTACTGCATTTATTTACTGCTTAGTAGTGTAGTCTTACTTCTCCCCTAATGATGCATGCGAAATCCCCCCATCGATTCTTGTATGCAATCATTTTCTGGTAGCTAGATTTAATTTTCAAGCATTTATGTACAAGCTTTCCTCTGGATTCCTTGTGCAACAACTCCCAAATGAATGAATGAAAACACATTTATATATATATATATATATATCTATTTGAAATCACCATGAGCTTAATGATTGCTGTTATCTTTTACGTGATTAATGTTGCCTATTTCTAACTCTTAATATTCTTGCAACTAAGCATGTCGTACGTAAATACGTAATAATCACGAACCGGCATGCGATTCTAAACAAAGTAGAGAGGCAAAAAGATCGATTTCAAAAGTAAAAGCAACGTCTCCCAGAGACGAACGACCGGGACTCAAGTCTCATTATCTTTAGAAATCAATTTTTGACCAACGTTTTTGCACTACTATACTACGATTTCCGACAACTTCCAAATGCGCGAAAATGGCTTTTTGTCAGGTATATTGGAGTCTGATCAAAATATTGTACATCTAATTCTGGAAGGTGGTCTCCTTAGATTTGATTATATCTGTGCAAGGTTCTTGTGTCAAAAGATCGAACGTCTAATATTGATATATGACATGTGGAAATATGATTTGACATCTAATAATGGAATATGTGGTTCCTGGAATGCTTCTTGATTTGATTAGATCCAAACAATGTTCTTGCATCTAAATATCAAATGCCTTTATGACATTTAGAGAGCTTATTGGACATTTGATACAAAAGGTAACCTTTAAGAATTGATTTCCCGAGAATCTAATGATCAAGGATACTCTGACAAATCAGAATTTGGGTCATAATTGATCTAACGTCTATTTGTTGGATGTCTGGAAGTTCCTCTGGACATTTGGAAGAAATAGTAAAATATTTCCCAGGTATCTAGAGAGGATTTTGTTCTGACACTACTTGATTTGCATCATATTTAAGTCTAACAGTTCATTATTTGTCATTTGAGAGGGTCATCGGACGTCTTGACAAGGCTATGGATGTCTAATAGCAATGCACCAGACTAAGTGATCCAAGTCTTAGCTATTGGATGTCTAAGAAAAGTGTTGGACGTCTTAAATGGTGATATTAGATGTCAAATCAAGGTATTGGATGTCTAATAAGGTAATATGTTCACCGTTTGGCTTTCTAACTTAACTCTACATTTTTCCTAAGTGTCCTAAGGTTGGGTGAGTGTGTGATGGGAACACCATCATAGGCCCTAACTGGCCACTTTTAGTCAGGATTAAAAGGTAAGTGCTCCTACATAACCATCTAAAGGTTACAACTCCACTTCATTCTATTTTAAGAAGAAAACAAGAAAAGTAGGGTTAATTTTGTAATTGTAACAGCATATCATGAACACAGAATAACCATGGGATTTTCTAGGGGTAAAATGAAGGTCAATTGAGCATTAAAGACTAATAAGTGGGTCCATGCAGACAGAAACGAGGTTTTACATATTCCGAGAACCAATACAGCACCCAAAACCCTAACTTCAGACCTACTTGAATTACAAAGGTTTTGATCAGGATAAAATTCATCTAAATCTCCTAAAATTTATAGAAAAATGTTTCTTGAGGTTTGGTATTCTTGATTGACCTTTGGAACCTATTTTGACCTTAAATAAAGTCACAGACATAGTTCTACCCTAATTTGGGTTTCTACAAAAATTATCCAATCAAACTTGGTCAAAAATGAAATCTGACTTCATCATCAGATTCCTTGGGTCCAAATTAGATTTTTATCAAAATTTGGACCCAATCAAAGTCCATCTTGACCTAGTTTGCATTTTAGTCCATTTAAACTCTATTTCTCTCAATCAAGCCCCTAACTTTTGAATTTCTTGCATTTAGCCCTCCATCATTATTATATTCTTTGCAAGAAGGTCCCTGCCACCATTAGAGGTCAACCGACCTCCAAGAAACCTTTGACCGCACCTAAACCTACTCAAATCATCATCAAATCCCACCAAATTTGGTGGGACTAATGTTCACACTATAGGAAATTGATTGGAACTGATCTTGGCTTCTAAATCACAAGAAAAACCTCATGCAAATGCATGAGACATTTAGGTAATTTTCCTTCCATCACAAGCCTTGTATAAGCTTTTTCCTTGTCTAAAGCTTGCTCAAAGCTCTATATAAAGCTCCAGAACTCAAAGACAAGCTCCTTAGTGAAGTTTTAAGCCGGAAATACCCTCTCTTCCTCAACTCCGACCGTCTGCACCTCCGCCTCTGGCGAGCCTCTCCGTCCACTTCGTTAAGCCGACCAAGGGTCAAATTGACCAACTCAACATCTTCCCCTCGTCCTCGCGATCGTTGCCAGCCAAAGCACGGTCACCCTCTCCCTCTCCTTCCTCACCGTCATGTCGCCATCGTCTTCACCTTCTTCGGCTCTGGCCTATCATAGCAGGTAGCATATGCCCGCTATCTCCCTCTCTAAATCTCTCTCTCCTCCTCTCCCCTTACTGAAGCTTCCTAACTCCTTCCTTTCCTTTTTCAACCACCAACATGCCCACACGATCTTCGTCTTCCTCCGCTCTAGCGAAGCCCTCCACTCGCTCCACTGCACCAAACTGCCTGCCACCGGTCCCTACACCTTCGCTATTCCTCACCCACCAAAACCCCTCAAGAAATTGAGGGGATTAGCCACTCAATACCTCCACCGAGCACCACCCTCACCGCACCACCTTCTCGACCTCGCCAGCACACCACACGCACCCTCACTCCATGAAACCACTACCAGCGCACTCGCCATCCACCGGCGATCCTTCTAAGCTTCTCTGACATGGCTACGAGGTCGTGTTCTCTATTTTAGGTACCTGTCGGAGCTCCACCGTCGCCCTCATCTTCTCCAATCACATTCATCATCTCCAGCCCCCAACTCATCCAACTGCAGGTCGCAACCGATGCGAAGACTTCATCTGCAGTTGCCCAGGTCCTCAATCGAAGCCTTCAGCTGCAGTTGCTGCTCCAATTGACACCTTCACCTCTTGCTACTGGAGGGGGAGCCTTCCCCTCTCTCTATACTTAGTGAGATTTTTGAAGCCCTTGAGCCTCTGTTGTTGCTGCTGCTATGTTCTTGAGGCTCTTAAAGGAGAAGAGCCTTGTGCTTCTCTTGAGAAGGGCCCTTGAGCCTCTTCTGTTAAAGCATCTGAAGCTTATGGCCTATTGTCTGAGGCCCTCTACTGGTTATTATTGAGATATTTAAAGTGGCTATTATTAATAATGGTTTACTATTGAGATATTTAAGTGGTTGTGAGCATAACATTGAGGGTTAATTTGATGATTCAAATCACCATTTTAACCCAATCTTTTTGCACTATTCTTTTGATTTTATTGAAATATCATTTTGAGTATTATTGCTTTCAATTACATATCATTTCTTATATTGTGATCAGTGGATTGAAATTGCATACTTGCTCCCTGCAAATGATCTCAGACTCCTTTCTGAATCTGAGTTTATAAATTTAAATGTTTTAAGTGATTTTATCCAATACTACAACGCATTTCCTAAACAACGACGATTTCACCCGAATAGTGTGTTTTAGACCTAGGATATTATATTTAGAGCTCTTTAACAATCATCTAAGAAAATAAAAGGTAAAATAGCAAATACATTAAGTAATCAATTATATTCTTCTTTCTCTTGATCTTTAAGCTTTAGCCCTAAGCTCTAGTTGCAAAAAAGCGTGATTTGTTAAAATCAGGTTTTTGGTCGTTGCAACATGCTAATCCAATCGCTTTTAAAATTTGTAGTTACCGAGTACTCGGAGAGTATTCGGGTCATCCCAAAGGAGGTGGAAATGCGATTTGAAAATCTCTTGCTTGAAATCGGAAAATCAACTTTCTTTTTACGCTTTTAAATATATAATTTTTTTACAATTTTTGTAAATGGGCAAAACAAAAGTGGAGAAGATGGGAAATAAAGGTGCTAATAATAAGGCAACAAGTGCCTTGTTTCTCCAACTCACTCCAAGCACGGGAGGCTTGGAATAATGGAGGAACATGACACAAAGAGAAAGCAACACAAGCTAACTAGAAAAACAATAGAGGAAAACTATTTTGCAAAAATGGTTAGAGAGCTCACAAGCGAGAAGGATTCTCACTTGTAATCTCCAACAAAAAGGCAAACACTACACTACAATGCAAAAAATACACAAAGTAAAAGAAAGCTTATAGTGAAGAAATTGTTGTTTCTGCAGAACTCCAACTCTAATTTTGGTTGCCCCATAATTAAAGGAAGCTCTTTCCAGGATCTCCTCCTCTTGGCAAACCCTAGGTGGGGCGTGTCTCGCTCATCCTATAGTGGAAGGTTTCCACTCTTGAACTCCTCCTTAAGGTGGAAGGTACCACCCTATGTGCTCCTCCTAGACATCCTCCTTGCCCAGTTGACATTTTGGCTAGTGTGGGCACTAGGTAGATGAAGAGGAAATGGTGAAGGCACCAAGGGGGCAGGTGTATGCCTCCTTAATCTTCCTCCTCTTCTCTTCTTCTTCTTGGCCGTGGGTTATGGTGGAAGGAAGGTGGATGTATGCTTGTGAATGTGTAGCCAAAAGTGGAATTTTTGGTGGTAGTTAATGGTGTTTTTATAAGAGTAGGGGGAAGGGTAGTTGGCGTGGAGATGGATGGATGGATAGGATGAGATCAAAGAGGTGGTTAGGTGATCCTGTGGCTAGGGTTTATTGGCGCCACTTGAAGGGGTTTGAAGGGGGAATAGGTGGCTTAGGATGGATGGCTAGGATAGGCTTTTAGGGTGGTTAGTTGATCCTAAGGCCTACGTTAATTGACGCCAAATCAAAGGATGGCATGGGGATAGTTATGGGCCAAAAGGTGGCCATCCAAGGTGGTTGCCAACCACCAAGTTGGTGCCAATTTGAGTGTCTTCTAGAAGGTCCATTTTGGCACCAAGTAAGGAAGGGCTGGGATGGCTTTTGTGGAGGTGTGGATGGTTGGGATTAAGGGGTTATTTATCGTGAAAATGAAGGGGGTAGTTAAGTGTTTTTGACACCATTTATGTGGTGTCCCTTGGTGGTGGTGGTGGTGGGTTGAAAGGTGGCCTCTTTGTTGGCAGCAAAAAGAGGAATAGGAGTAGGTTAGCTAGGTGGACTAAGTAAGGTTAGTGGTGGAGCTAAATAGGTGGGGATTATGGTTAGGTTTTGGTGTCCATGGAGGTGGACTAGCTAAGCTAGACTAGTTAAGCTAGCTTAGCTAGTAGATGAGTAGTGGAGAGGGGAGGTGGAGTAGGGTTTTAGAGGAGAGAAACTGGAGGGAGCTGGGAAGAACTGAACTGAAGCTGATGTCTGCTGAAGGGAGCTAAAGTAGAGCTTAGAAGCTAGCTTAGCTAGCTAGTTCTTTGCTAGCAGCTAAGCCAAGCTAATTTGAACTGGCTTTCTTCTATTCAGAGTTGAGGTGAGATGGGTCTGGTCTCTCCGGAGTTTACCTAGCTAGTTGGAGTAGCTAGCTTAGGTCAAGTAGCACCACTCAACTAAGTTGAGCCGAGTTGAGCCTCCGGGAGCTGAGCTTGAGTTGGTTGATGACTTCTTCAGCTAGCTAGGTCTAGCTAGTTGATGGCAATAGGTATTTCTAGTCAGGTTGAGCTTCTAGTAAATTGTTCTGAGCTGGAGGAGCTTGAATGGATCTGGGATCAATTGTTATGAGCTAGTTTGAGCTGCCATCCAGCTGAAGTGAGCTGAATGGAACTGAGGTGAACTAGCTTGAGCACCATTCAGCTGAGATGAGCTGCATGGAGCTAAGGATGAGTTGATCCAGCTAGAATGAGCTGGGATCCAACTGGGATGAGCTGGATCCAACTAAGATTCAGCTGATACAAGCTTCTCCTTCATCTTATGCCTTCCTGAGTGCCAAGCTTTACGGGATCTAACTTTTTGCCTATCCCTGACACTCAAGTAAATGTATCAAAAAGGCAATAAGATGCAATGCATGCCTAACCTATGTAAATGACTAAATGCAGCCTGAAAAACTCATTTACAGAGATAAAACCCTAAAAGATAGATCAGTTTTAAGGTATAAGAATGATGATAAACTGGTGTTTATCAAGCTCCTTCATCAATTTTCTTTCTCCAAAGCTACTTGATGCTTTCCTCCTTGATGTAGACACATTTATTTAGGTTAAAATGTCTATTCATGCATGTTCCTAGGCTTAGATTTGCATTTCATATTATAAATATTACATAGCATGCATCATTTTGCATTTAGAGTAGTGTGCATATTTTAGGTTAATTGTGTCCTTTTTATGGCCAGGAGGGAAGGAGATTTATTTTAGGGCCTCAGATGGACGATCTGACCATATGGATCTGATCAGGACGACGATCAGAGTCTAATGCCTCCAAAATCATCTAGATTGGAATCCCGTAGCATCATATAAAGTTCGAGGAAGATAAACGTGAACAAGCTCTGATACCACTTGAAGGAGCTCTGATACCACTTGATAGGATCTAAAATATGGAAATATATATGTCTACGCGCACAAACACTCAAGAACAATATTAGTAATAACAAGAAAGATTTGCACAATCAATTCAAACCACAAAAGGACACAAAATGTATAGTGGTTCCCCTCCCTTGGGTACTCCACTACCTAAGCCTCCCAGATTAGGGTTTTTAACCCGATTCTCTCAACCCCGAGAGAATTAATTTACTAAACCGAGGTAATTAACGAGTTACCTCAACCCAAGTGCAAAAACGGGTTTGTTACAACCCAACAAGCAAATGCTCAAGAACAAATGAAATACAAGTGTAAAAAAGAAAGATCTTACAACTAAGTTCCTAAGCCTCTCAACAAATGCAAATATAATGTTACCGATTTGAGAGCCTAGAAAGGATGCGAATCGTGTTGAATTGCATGAACAAAATACGTCAATGTGTTTGCACACCCGTAGCACGATTGGAAAGCAGCAAACACGATTTCTTCTCTTGAATATGTGGTGGAAAATATGAATTATAGCTCTAGGAATTTTCTTCTCTTTTCTCTTGTCTTTTGTGTGCAAACAAAGAGTCCTAGGGTCATTTTATAGAGTTTAGGACCTAGGATACTCGTCTACTAGACGTTAGGATTTAATTCCCAACGTTCATATTGTTGGAATTAATATTTCTGTCATTCTGTTTTAGGCCAACGGCTAGCTGGTAGCGGTACTAAAGTACCTGTACCGGTACTAGCAGCTCACTGCCACCAGTACATGAGTCCTGGTACTGGTACTTGTGACTCCCAGGTTTGGAATTCCTTGGGCATAGTAACCTACTTGTACTGGTACTCATCATGCGTACCAATACTTGTAAGGTACAGGCCAGAATTAAGCCTTCAACCTGTGGCCAACATGTACCAGTACTCATGTTTGGTACCGGTACTCATGGTTGGTACCAGTACTTGTTCACAGTTTGAGAGGAATTCTTAAACCTGTGCCTTGCAAATACCAGTACTGATGAGCAGTACCGGTATTTGCTTACAAGTACCTATTTTAAGCGATTTAATCAATTACGTTCTTCGAAAATGAATGCCATATAAATCCTAATTTATCTCTAATTAATTTTTATGATCTAAGTTAAATTCTCTTGTTAAGAGGCATACAATCTATGAAAACCTAAACTAAAAAAATAAAGGATCGAAGATGATCTTCTTCTTCTCGATCTATCCTTGTCATCTTGCCTCCTCCTTGTCATCATTTTCTCTTTCTCATCATCATGTCTCCATCACTTCCTGTTTACCTTGATCTTCATCTAAATCTGAAAGAACTCAATTGCAAACATTAATCCATAATAATTTTGTTAACACCAAAACAAGATGTGGACCAAGGTTCCAACAAAACGGCCAGGGGGCATTACGACATCCATACAAGCTTCGGATAAAAAATCCAACCATACAGATGGATCTGGAGCGACGATCGCAGTCTGGCAACATGGAAATCACCACGATCCGAGCACTGTGGCACCCTCTGCAATAGAAAGAAGATGGATGGCCCAGATGGCACCATGTGGCACCATCTAGGCTGCCCAACATCGACCAGCAGTGCCCGCCCACACCACTCTTCATCTGTGACCTCCATTCCCAACCGTTGGATCTTGATCCAATGACTGAGAATCTTTCTCCACCGCATGCCCATAAGACGTCTTATCATCACAAAAGCTGGCTTGCTGCGTTGGTTGAAGCACTGATCTTCAAGGGAGGGGCGCGAGTTCAAATCCCCGCGCCCCCCCCCCAATTAAGCAATTAATGCAGTTGCGTGCATAGCAGCGCGCACAGTATAGCCATAGTCGCGTGCAGCAATAGCACAACGCATGCCAGCGCACGCGCGCATGACACGATGCAAGAAGCACGAGCACGTGATGCACGGGCCAGCGGGTGTGTTGAATGGCACGGATCTTCAATGACAACTTGGGCAAATCTTTAGTGACGCTTGCAGCTATCACTAATTGCCTATGCATGAGAAGCCTTTCCTCCTTCCACTATAAAAGGACCTACACCCCTCCATTCTTCACCATCTCTTCCTTTCTTCCTCTCACCACCTCCAAGGCTCTAGAGAGAGCTTGTCCCAAGCCCAGAATGCTCCTCTAGAGTAGAAAACCAAATATTTTTCCCTCCCTGCATTCCCATTCGTGGAGCATCCCATAGCCGTCTTCTCACCTACTTCGAGAAGTAGATCCTCGCCGCGACACCGTCCTGCCCCACCCTCCGTCCTCCGGCTTCATCCTCGTTCATCCCGCTCCTCACCATCTTCCTCAAGGCGATGTCAGAGCGAGTCATCCTCTAAGCCACCGTCAAAGGGGATTTCTCTCACCTATCTCTATCTTTATTGCTTTCGTAGTATAGTTTTCCCGCTTTCCTAGTTGTAATAAACATTTGATTATTAAAATACATGATTGTTTCTCTCTCTGTCTTTGTCTCTCTCTTTTTATTTTGCAAGTAGATTAGGTAGAATTCATCGACCTGATCTCTTGCCCTATTAAAATACCAAAAAAATTTCATCTCAAAAAAAAAGCCAAAAAAATAACAAAAGATAAAAACGACAAAAACAAATAAAAAGAGAAACACAGATTTCTCAACCAAACGTTCGCCTCCCTGTGTTCAACCCGGAACTCACTTTTTGAGTTTCAGTTAAAAATCTTATTTGATAATGTGTTTTGTGAACTACAACAATGGGTTCTCGAAACCCTGATTTTACTTCGCCAAAACCCATTCAATCATTTTGGCACCGTTGCCGGGGAGGCAACGCTCTTTGGTTTTTCTTGCGTTTTTCCACCTTAACTTTTTAGCTCACTTTGCTCCTTTCTTTCGATGATTACAGGTACCCTTCCAAGGTGAGCCAAAGCGGATAGATCATGAGTAAAGTGCGGTTAAAGAGTTTTGTAAGTTTATCCCCACCACCCTCACCTTAGATTTCATTTCACCACACTAATAATTCAAACCCAAATCAACTTAGGTATTTTTTATAAACCCTAAGATAGATCTAGTTGTTTGCTTGCCACCTCCACCCATCTCATCCCCGCATATAAAAAAAAAAAACTCTTCTCTTGTGGGATTTACTGAAAGTGACACACATTAAACACCCACAACTTTCGACTTAAGGCGCACCACTCCACTTTGATTCTACCACTTAACTAGGATTTGACCTGTGGACCCGGTACACTTCAACTCAATACACATAAGTGAGTAGAAAATCTGAGTAGGTTAAACATTTGTGTGCCTTAACAAAGTAGTGCAATAGGCCAATTGATTGAGCTGTTTGGACCGCACCACTGAAGATAAAAGTCATTCATCAGTAGCTTGCCACTTAAGGTTAATCTTTAGGGCTGAACCAGGCACTCCACATTATTTTTTGATTTCTAAAGGAATATATCATCACCAGTGCTTTCAAAACTTGCAGTGTTCTCTTGAACTTGATTGAATACACCTAAAATTAAACCCTAAAAGCTACTAAACAAGGTTAAACCCTAAAAGACACATCATCAAATAACCTTGTTTGCAAACCCTGGTTCTGCACGTACATACATTTGAATTGATCATTAATGGCACAACCCATCTAAAGGGCCCATCACATTCCAAGCGCACAATCATCCCAAGTCTAATTAAAACTGAGTAGATGTTGGCCTTAAGGATTGATTCGCTCTTCGGGGCCCAGATTGAGATTGTTCACGATTAACCTGCTTATACTAGTCAATCTGATGTCTAGCTAGGGGAGTAGCATCAAATGACTATAACTGGGGGTACACTAGGAACCAGAGGCGCAAGCCAAAGGAAGAACCTTCACCCCAGCCCCTCCTAACTGGTTGGATTGACCGGATACAAGTAGACCAAATCGATTATAATCTCAAGATGGGTACTGGGAGTTTATAAGTCATTAGGCTAACCCACCTAAGGACAGGGTTGATTGCTTGTATTACAGGGCTCCTTTCTTTCTTCTGATTTCCCCTCCTATTCTACCATGTATCCTTCCACATTTCCAATCCTACCCTCCTACCAACACGTATCCTGAAGATGATTACTATCCCAACTCGACTTATGATTACCCATCTCCTAGCTAGGATAACTTTGATTGGGGATGTGAATCCAGAGCTTAATGTCCAGGGCCTAACCCTGGACAACAAGACTATGATTATTATCCTTCTCATGCCTACAATGATTATGATCTCGACCCTTTGTTGACCAAACCAACCCGATTTACAATTAGGAAGGATATGTTGATTATAACACCTACCCTCCCCAGTATTCCACTGAATATAGGTCATTACCATTCCTTGAACAACCCGAGATGACCTACTATCAAGGAGGACCCTGAGAACCTCAATATCTTGACTCCCCTAGATTTAACCCGAACCCACCCAACCCTAAACCAAACCATTCAGTTTAGGTGAACCAGGTCCAAGACAAGGTGTTGTCTAACTTGAGGAACACCATCCAATCTTTAGAAGCTCGGCCAATACCATGCACTGAAGCATTGGAGCCTATGATCAAAATGATTGATGAGCTGAATAGCTCTTTATTGGATTTGCTCCAAAATGTTAGGGATAGAGGCCTGGGTGAGTTTCTACTTGGGAAATTGTCGAGGGTAAGGATGAAATTTGTGGTTGCCTAGTCCAATCTTGGGATGATTCTCAAGATGAACCCCCTTCAGGAGAGCCAATGTCTGAACCTGCTCAGGTGCTTGTTGGGGGTGATACATGTTTTGAGTCCGAGGATGACCAGGTTGGGCTAGAGCAACCCATTGGGGATGAATCGAGTTTCTCACCCGAGATTCCAGAGCTAGGGAATAACGAAAAATATGTCTCCATGGAACATGAAATGACATGATTTTAAGACATATGTAAATAAGGATCAAGAATTCTTTGATTCTACGGGTGATGAATCTTTGAGTGACGTCTCACTTGCAGTTAAGGAAAATGACTTTAGTGAGACAAACGAGCTTGAGGAGCATGACAAACCATTTCATAGCCCGATCATTGAAGATTGTGATCATGTTGGGGCTAACTTGGACGATCCAAATCTCGATGATTCAATGAGTAGCCCCATTCCTCAACCACAACCTAAAAAGCTAAATTATGATATTTTTGAGATCACCAGACCCAAGTCAATCCTGATTGAGCCATAATTGTTAGACTTGGGTATTTTAGAAGGGGTGTACAACGATTTGGAGGTTTTGGAAATATTGATTTTAGAGGATAGGAAGTTGGAAATAAAAATCTGGGAAGCTACTTCTAAGGGAACTACGACTTTGGATCTAAGGGTTCCTATTGACTGGAAACCACCTACTTTCTACCAGGACCCTTATGATATCTTTCACATGCAACCCAAGCTCAGAATCATTGATTATCTTTTTAAGTTGAAATCTAAAAGGACATTCAAACCTATTGAACCATCTCTACCCATTATTCGACACTTTGGTCTTGGGTTGCATGCTACAAAATCATAGGCTCGACCCTACAAGCACAATAATCTCCAATTCTAGTTGATTTTCATCTAGAACCTAAGAACTACTCGACCCTGGGGCATGTGTCTGCACCACAACTTGGTCCACATCTGTGGACATCTTCTGCTGGCGGGTCTGAGGATTAATCTTTTGATTTTGATTCTGACATGCACTTGTGAATTCCTAATTTCTTCTTTATTTGTATTTTATGCCTAGCTAAAGGCATTAAACTTAGCACATGTGTATATTCCACATTCTCTGCGAAGCTAACCGGATTGTCAAGAAATTCAGGTGATATTCTATTATTTTGCCCTTTTCATGTCTATTTTTACAACGAGGACATTGCATCATTTAGGCATGGAGGGGTGCATACTTAATCCTGAAAATATTTTGATTAGGTCCATGGAATTTCTTTTATTTTCTTAAAAAAAAGAAAAAAAAAGAAATTAGGAGAAGAGAACTTGGGCATTTGAAAGTTATTAACTTTAGGAAATGATACGATAGGACCTAAACTACTTACACTATTCAGGTCTTCAAGCTTAATTAGCTCAGATGTCCACTAGAATATGGACTTAGTCTCGAGCCTTGCTAAGTAATTTGACTTTAATTTGGTAAATAAATTGGGATGATAAGTACATGACTTACCAACCCGCCCTCTGATTTGAGGAGATTTTAAGTCTAAGCATCTACACACTATTTGCACTAACTCACTTTCAGACAATTTTTATGGAAATTGGATAGCTAATAATTGTCTAGGGTAGTATGGCTGGCAAGTTGTCGTGGGTAACAACCTATTGGTCGATTGTCCAGAGCCTAGCTACATGACCATACTCATTCTACTGCTTTTAGGTAAATCTTAGATCAGGGAAGTCACCTACTAAGAAAAAAAGAGAAAAAAGAAATACTTAGAATAAAAAGAAAAAAATAGAAAAAGGAGAAAATAAAAAAAATAACACACTTCACCGCACGAGTATGGCTGGTAGGTTACCATGGGTAACAGCCCATTAGCTGGTTATCCAGAGCCCAACTCATAAAAATGCATAATAATTCCCAAAACACATAGGGAAGAAGCGAGAAGTAGAATAAATTGGGGGGATATACACTAGATTCGCACTTTTGTTGACCCCATAAAAAATTAAGTAGGGAGAAAGCTACTGCTCGGAAAAATAAACCTTTAGGTAGAAACTCTTATGGTCACCTAGGGTTGTAGAAACCCGAAGTCCATTTTAATGGCCTCCTAATGAGTCTTTCACTCTTTTCACAAGATGCTTATCACTTAGAGTTCTTTTCGAGTCTTAGGCGGTCGGGTAGCCGTAAAAAGTTATCTCGAAACTCTTCAACTCCAAACGTCAAAAAAAAAAATAGAAAAGATAAAAAAATAAAAATGTATCTTCCCTTTTCAAATAAGGCAAGGACTTGGGAAGTTTGCATTCTGGTAGACACCTGAGTACTGTTGAGTTTTCGTAGTTTAGGACCTTAGTTGAAATTTTCTATTGTTAATAAACAACTTAGGTTTAAGTGATCTAATCCTAATTTTGATTTTATACATGGCATATAGTTTGATTTTACTAAGGACTAGCTAAAGATAGGCATGGGGTTACGATGTAGACACATCTATTTAGGCTAAAATGCCTATTCATGCATATTCCCAAGCTTAAATTTGCATTTCATATTATAAATATTACATAGCATGCAACATTCTGCATTTAGAGTAGTTGTGTATATTTTAGGTTAATTGTGTCCTTTTTATGGCCAGGAGGGAAGGAGATTTATTTGAAGGCCTCAGATGGACGATCTGATTGTACAGATCTGATCAGGATGACGATCGGAGTCTAACGCCTCCGAAATCGTCTAAATCGAAATCCCGTAGCATCAAATGAAGTCCGAGGAAGATCAATGGCCAGGGGCAATGCGACATCCATACAGGCTTCGGATGAAAAATCCAACCAAACGGATGGATCTGAAGCGACGATTGCAATCCGGCAGCGCGGAAATCACCTCTATCCGAGCACCGTGGCACCCTCTACAACAAAAAGAAGATAGACGGTGCCAGATGGCACCATGTGGCGCCATTTAAGCCACCCAACATCGACCAGCAGCACCCTCCCACACCACTCTTCATCCGCGACCTCCATTCCCAGCTATTAGATCATGATCCAACGACTGACAAGCTTTCTCCACCGCATGCCCATAAGACGTCTTGTCGTCACAAAAATCGACTTACCGCATTGGTTGAAGCACTGATCTTCAAGGGAGGGGCACGAGTTCTAATCCCCGCAGCTCCCCCAATTGAGCAATTGATGCAGCCGCACGCACAGCAGTGTGCAAGGCCACGCGTGCACATAGCACAGCCGCAGCCGCGGGCAGCAGCAGCACAGCGCATGCCAGCGCGCGCGCGTGACATGGCGTGGGAGGCACAGGCACGTGATACGCGAGCCAGCGGGAGCATTGAATGGCGTGAATCTTTAGCGACAGCCTAGGAGAGTCTTTAGTGACGCTTGCAGCTGTCATTAATTGCCTGTGCATGAGAAGCCCTTCCTCCTTCCATTATAAAAGGACCTACACCCCTCCATTCTTCACCATCTCTTCCTTTCTTCCTCTCACCACCTCCAAGGCTCTAGAGAGAGCTTGTCCCAAGCCCAAGATGCTCCTCTAGAGTAGAAAACCAAATATTTTTCCCTCCCCTCATCCCCATTCATGGAGCATCCCGCAACCGTCTTCTCACCTACTTCGGGAAGTAGATCCTCACCACGACGTCGTCCTGCCTCGCCCTCCGTCCTCCAGCTTCGTCCTCATTCTTCTCGCTCCTTACCATCTTCCTCCAGGCAATGTTAGAGCAAGTCGTCCTCCAAGCAACCGTCGAGGGGGATTTCTCTCACCTATCTCTATCTTTATTGCTTTCGTAGTATAGTTTTCCCGCTTTCCTAGTTGTACTAAACATTTGATTATAAAAATACATGATTGTTTCTCTCTGTCTCTGTCTCTCTCTTTTTATTTTGCAAGTAGATTAGCTAGAATTCATCGACCTGATCTCTTGCCCTATTAAAATATCAAAAAAAAAATAAAAGATAAAAATGACAAAAATAAATAAAAGCAAAATGCGGATTTTTCAAACCAAACATTTGCCTCCCCGTGTTCGACCCGAGACTCACTTTTCGAGTTTCGGTTAAAAATCTTATTTGATAATGTGTTTTACGAACTACAACAACGGGTTCTCGAAACCCCGATTTTACTTCGCCAAAACCCGTTCAATCACTCCTCCATCAAGCTCCTCCATTCCTCGAGCTTAAGCTCCTTCACATTTTTTTACTTTTGCATTTAACCTGAAAACTTAATCTTAAATGCAACCGTCAAATAACAAGTGTTTTGTTGTCATCAAAATCAATGATCGTGACGTATTTGCATTAATAAGGGTAAAGTGGGGTTTGGTTTCTTAATGGGGAGGTTTGGTTTAGGTTTATGGAAAGTAGGTTTAGAATTAGGAATTAGGATTATGATTTCGGATTTTAGGAAAATGGGAATTGGAAATAGGATTGGTGGCTTTTTTGAACCTAGGGTTGGCATGGAATCTATGTATGGTGTGGCTTGTGTGGGATTTGTGTGGAGATTAGCATGGTGTCAAGTAGAATTAGGTGTGAATTCAAAGGTTTGAACATGTGGGAACATGATGGGTGGAAATTAGGAAGGTAGTCAATTTGGTGGAGATAATTGTAGGGAATTGATTTGATTAGACTCTAAATAATATTGGATAATTTTTGCATGGGGATTTTTGTCGAGGGAATAATAAGGTGGCATGGGAATTGGTGGGTTCTAGAAGGTGGCCAAGGGTTAGGGCTTTTGGTGGTATGGAATGGTGATGGAAAGGTTAGGGTTAGAGTTTTGTAGCACCTTACTCCATTCTAACTCCAATCTAACTCAAACTTGAAAAATAAAACAAACACTGACACCCTCTAGGTCACAAAGAGGCTCATTAGCACATTATTAACCGATAATGCATGCATTGCTGAAAGATGCACTAATATACAACATGTGCTAACTTAATGAAATTTTGCAATTACTTCTGTAGAACTAACATAAATTAAGCATGACCTATATAGATATTTATGTGTTCATTAGCATGTACTTGTTCACTAACATCAAAAACTACAAATGAGGAATGACATAAAAAGAAGACAACTACAAATAACATAAGGAGAAGAATAAGAAAGAGAAGCGAGAAATAGTGCGGAGAAGATAGAGGACTTGTGGCAGAGGTGGAGAGTGTCGTCGATAACCACCAGGAGGAAGCTTGCTCAGAGGAGAGGAGGAGGAAGTCGAAGATGTCGAAGAAGAAGACAAAGAAGAGTTGATGAAGATGGTGGAGTAGGGAGATGATGGTGGAGGGGGGGACATAGGGTTTCTATGGGGGAGAAAGGATGGCCATGGAGAGGGAGATGATGGTGAAGACGATGTAGAAGAATTGGGAGGAAGAAGATGGAGGAAGGAATATGGAGAAGAAGATGGTGTGGAGTAGAGGATTATATAGAGGAATAGGAAGGGGTGGTACCACTTAATGGTCACATGGCCAAGGTGAGGTGGGGTGTGGTGATTGGGTTGGTGAGATGGAAAGGGTGAGGTGGTGGAATGCGATTAGAAGAAAAAGTTGGTGTGAAGAGATTGATGGGAGGAGAGGCCATGGCTTGATGTGGTGATGGATGGTGGTGATAAAGTAGGGGAAGGATGGATGACTATAATGTGGAGGGGTGATGTGGCGTGCAGATGGTAGCCTAGGGTTAGGGTTGGTGCCACCTTAGGGACAGGAGGCTCAGTCTTAGGGTTGTTGGTGATCTGAGCTTAGGTGACAAGATGTGAGTGAATGGGAGGTGAGCTCATGGATTGATGAGGTGGAGGAAGAGGTGATGTGGCTATGAAGATGAGGTGGAAGGGTTAACATGGTGTGGACCATAGGAAAGGGCTAGGGTTTGGGTTTTTTGGTGGTGATGGCATGGGCCCAGTAGATGTGGCATGGGAATTGGGTGATCTATGGTTAGAGTTTGGTGCACCATATTGGGTGGCATGAACTTTGGTGGTGCCACATGTGCATTGGATAAGCATCCATCTCCTATGCTCATTCCTGCGTTGTAATAATGAAATAGCTGTCTCAATCACTCTACAAAGAAGATGAATACATAATAATTAACTGGGCCTCAAGATGAATTATTAAACCTAAAATGTTTTAATGACTCTAAGATGCATTCATATCTAAAATGCCTTATTTATAATGCAAACATGAAATGGTTACTATAAAACTAACATAGCTTGGACATGATTTAGCTAGTAATTCTTGTGTTCATCACTATTCAACCTCTCATCTATGTCATTTGAAGGTTAGATCATAAGGTATTCTACCTTACAATATAGACTAAACAATATCTCAATGAAGTGAGTAATACATCTAGAATAGCTTCACTAAAATCTAGCAGAGGAGAATTTAACTAGATTCAATTCTTTCCCTTATTGCAATATAGATATTGGTCAAGATTGAAAAAGAAAACCCAAAAGTGGAAGACATAATAAAAGGGAAAAGGTCGTAAGATTTTAAATAAAGCAAGAATATCTAGGAACCTTTTCTCTTCTTCCACTACCTATGGGACTCAAAATTGGATCCACTCCAATCTGTTTTTGACTTAGCATGTCCCTTCTCTCTCCATCCAAAACGTGATTGCTTGAATCATTTGACATTAATCTCTTAAGAAATGACTCAGCAAGATCAATTGGAGTGCTCATAGGCCAACTCTTGAAACATGAATCAAATTTAATTATCACCAAAATATTTTTATAGAAGCATATATTTGCATGATGAGAGAGCATATGCATTGTTCTAAATTAAGTTAGAATATCCTGCAATCCAAATCTTGTCCACTCATCATTCCATCTAAAAACACAAAATCTACGCATTCCAATCCTCCACAAATAGCTTCCCTTCCCAACTAACCTTCTTCTACTATGGTTCAAATTTTTCAATCAAGACATGATATTTGGTAATAACATTTATAAATTTTATATTCAGGATGGACCGAAAATCAAACACGAGTCCACCTAATCTCCTCGAAATAATCAAGTAAACTCAATCAATGGATTATCTTTTTGAATCCACCTTCTACTAAATAAATTAACAGTAAATTAAAAAAAGTCATAACTTTCTTAAACCTACAAACTCTTTAAGCTACTACCCAACACATCAAGAACTAAACTTTCGTTAGAAAACCCATTGCTCCTAGAGTGCTCACAGGCACAAATCGACGAGTGATAGGTGGAGAGATGGGAATGAGGGGAGGAGGTTATGGGAGTGGGAGTCAAGGGAGGGGTCTCAAAGGAGATACTCCTTTAAGTACCTTTAGCTTATGCATAGCTACAGCGAACTTTAGTCATACATTAGATCTGGCAACGTGAAGGTCTACATCACCATCACCAAATCACCACTCCCATTCACCTCCTACTCTTCTTTTGCCCTCGCGATTAAACCACTGCTCCCATCACCAACACCTTTGAGAAGTGGTGAAGACTTTTGTTTGGTGTTGAAGGGGTTGGTGGAGGGGTTGGAGGGGGAGGGGGGATGGAGAAACTTGAAGGAGGAGTGGTGGCGGAAGGTGGGAGGAGACAACAGGAGAAGAATGGAGGAGGAGCAGAATGGGATGTAGTTGGACGAGCATGGAGGGGGAGGAAGCGACGACGGTAAAGGAGGATGGTTGAAGTGTGGCAAAAAGGGACGGAGGGGGAAGGTGATGATTTTACCTGAGGGTTGGTCGCACCCTTCGAAGAGAGTGGCAATTTTGAGGAGAAGTGATGGATGAAAGAGTAGGAGGAGGCCCGATGAAGAAGGGTATGGAGAAGGCCATTCGAGGGGCAATTGGTGCTTCATGCAAGGGTGGAGGACCAGCAGTGGAAGTTCTTCATGCTGGATGGTGGAGGTTGTAGAGGGGAGAGGGAAGGGGAGTGGGAAGGCAGTGACGATGTGGGAATTAGGGCACAACACCCTTATTGTTGTTTTTGGGGTTTTGTCCTGGAATTCACCTTTTGCCATCTGTTTGTTAATAAGGGCCGTTAATGCTTGCATTTTCTGATGATAAAAAAAATCGCCAGGAATGATCCATCACTAAAGGTTAAATTTTCACTAGTGTGGTAAAAGCTATAAGTATATCATGGAACATGTGGATGATTAAATGAATTAAAGTGTAAATATTGCACTCATATGTAATTAGATCATAGTATGGTGTTAATTTTTCTTATTTAAGAGATGACCTTATGAATCTTTAATACTGAATAATGGCTTATTCATATAAGCATTTTGAATAATTATGATTGCACCCCTTAAAATATATATGGATGTTAAGATCCTTATTTATTTCAGATAATTTTGTTATCTATTTATATCGAACTATGATTCAAGCATATAATTGATGAAGCTATCTTACGATTGTTGTGAAATGTGTTAAGATCAAGGATTAAGATAATCAATATTCTTATGTTGAATATTGAATGAGTATGAATTCAAGATTTGTGAATATGTTAGGACACTGACTCAAATTAAAGAGTGTCATGGGTCCTAAGGAGTCAATGCCTTCCGAGAGTGTATGATTCTACGAATCACAGTGGTAAAAGATAGATCTACTTCAGTTGTGCTACATTGACATGTTATTGTTATTATTTATTGACTACTTGTGTCGGTATTTAATCCACCAAAGCCACTTAATGATATACGAACTAAGACAAGCGTCTTTATCCAAAAAATGGTTCAATAAAGTAAACCACTGCTATGAAATTATTATGAAGTGTAATATGTGAAACAAGACAAGTGTCGTTATGCAAAAAATGGTTTAACAAAGCAAACCATTACCATGTAATAAGTTATTAAAAATGAATATTGTCATGGACAAGCCCATGAAATGTGTTATGAGATTATTTGCCTATAGATATGGTTGTGAAAAATGATCACATATAAGGTTACAAAATATGTTCATGTATGTAACGTGGTCAATGGAGCATTGTTATGTAAAGAAAATGAAATTGTGCAATTATCGAAATTTCTATGAGAGAGGTTTGAAATTTACAAGTTATGGATCTCTTATATTCATGTAATCTTTTGAAAAGTATAAGTTTATAATATTGAAGAATAGAATGACTACAAGAATTGTGATAATAATGATAACTTATTGCTTGTGTTATTATAAAAGGATTATTTCTAAAATGATGTTCTTTGTGTGATATGTGTTATGTTTTGATTCCTGGAAGTTTAAGACAACGATCAAATATGGTAAAAAGGGAAACGTGATTAGTGTAGAGCATTGAGTAATGGATATTAAGTTCCCATGAAATATTGTTGCTATACTTGATAATGTACAATTAAATATAACAAGATATCTATTAAAATGATGAACTTTTGTTATTTAATTATGTTAAATGTCTTGGGTCATCAATTATTTCTCTAAAATTCATTCCCTTCAATTATTGAGCTTCACAATTCATAGGTTTCTTTTGAAATCCTACATAATCGAGCAATATAGGTTCATTGTAGGAAATAAGATTATTTTAAGATGTATCAGATGAACTAAGTGAATCTTGTTTTAATTTATACTCATTGGAGCTTTATTGTAACTATTATTAATTCGTTACATATAGCACTCTATGTCACAAGAATCAATAAATACAAATGATTTGAAACAAAAATAAAATTTACGTAGATGTGGATAGTTACAATGTTAGTACGTTAAATTGATCACAAACACATAGTTGACTAAAGAAATACATAGACTTTTCTTTAGTAAAAACTAGGAGATTATATTATTCACCTCTCTCTTTCACTCTTTCTTACCAGACGGGTTGACATTAGGATATTTCAATTGTGAAATGTACAAACGAGAAGCAAATCAACTACCATTCATAGTCTTACAAAGGACTTACTATGAAATAGTGGTGACATTACTTATCAACTTTAGTATTCAACGCTAAGTAGCAATGTGCGAATTTCATGGTTTACATTCACAGCCACTGGTTTGAGAATCACGATCGCTCACAACTATACAAAAAATTTTGATATTTAAGTCTCAAGTTCTCCCTCCTCAACCAACGGTAAGCCCATGAACCAAATCAGCACCATATCCAACGAAACTGGCATCCTATTTAAAACGAAGAAATGATACAACACAATCACAACTAGAAAAGATACAACGTAATAACAAGAAACACAACCAAAATCGCATGCAATAGTTGCTTTGTTGCCCTACGAATCAAAAACACCTAGACACCCAAAGAAATCCCAACGGTCCACATCCGGAGCCCCACCGCCGGTGACAAACATATACATACGTACATACATACATATACCCTCAAGCGACTATCCCTCTACCCACGAAACGCTGCCTCTTCTTCACCTCCCGCCACGACCGTACGATCTCAATCCAACGGTTAGTTACACCCAGAGGCTCGCCCAATATCCCGTGGCGCGAAGGATTTCCCACGTGTGATTTCGACAAGCCTTCCCGCCAAAGCGCAACTCCCGCCATACCGATTCGCTACTTATGCCCCCTTTACTCTCGCGCCGTTACCCTAATGCTCCTCGTATTCTCTCTATATGGAGACGACTCCGGTTGGCAGCAGCGGCGGAGCCAACATTGTGGCTAAGGAGGACGAGTCGATAATCTCAAGCCCTTCGAAGAAGACGGTGGGACTCCCGGCACCACGATCGGTGGCTAGATCGACCCCGATTCCTACTCCCGAGAAGCCGATGGCGATGCCGCGGCGAGCCGCTAAGCGGTCGGTGGCATTCTCCGTGAACCAGGTGAAGAAGGCGGCGATGGAGGCGAAGGCCGATCACAGGGCGAAGGTGGCTGATGATTGCGATGTCGGTAGGGATGGTGCAGGATCCCTAGAGGAGACGCGGATCGGCGATTTGGGAAGGAAGCCGTCGGGTGCTGATACCTCTACTAAGCTCCCAGAGGAGTAAACTCCGATTTCTCCTTCTTCCTCTTTTGCGATCGCTCTTAGCTCATTTTTATTGGGTGGGTGGCTCGTGTCTGGAAAAAAAAAAAAAGCATGAATCTTCTGGTATATTTCTTTAATCTATTACGGAAAGGTTTTTTTTGATTCTTCCTTCTCCAGTCTGGTGATGCTGTGTGGAAAGGGTTATAAGTTTTGCATTGTGTGTCTGTGACTTGCAACCAAATGTATGAGCTTTACACGCGTTTGTTCTACTCTGGATAATGAATCTCCGGTATTCGGCGGTGTTGTGGCCTTTGCGTGCTCATTGACTTCAGAGTACTTGGTTTTGAATGGATTGTTCAGGTACGAGAAGCTGGAACAGTTGTTCAATTCTATGGTGACATCGATGCGGTTGATGCGTATGAAGGGGCAGATATGCACTTTTTCCAACGTTTGCCCCAAGGTGGAGTATCTTACCGATAGGTGAGCCTCCCTTTGTCTTAGCTTGGCATTGTATGTAAGTACAGAATACCGAAGTTCAAACTGGTAACATTTTCGGGACATGAAATACTCTGCTGGATAATTGATGGCTGCAAATACTGTAAAATAAAAATTGGTCTGTTTTTATTTATCTTTAGATAGGTAGATTCGGCAATGAATTGGATAGAAACTAAGTGGCTAAGGAATGATGGACAGTATGTTTTGAGCATGGTTCACCTAATCGTTGACTACCAAATCACCATTTCACAACATTTCCAGTGACTGTAGGCAAAGGGAGAAATTTTATTTTGCCAAAGTGCAATTAGTTCATGTGATGAATGTACATAGTTTGTTTGTTGTTTTTTCCTCCATAGCCTGCTGTTTTTTTATGACCTCTTTTCTGCTTGTTGTGCCATTCTGCTAACAATAGCAATTTGCATTGTTTAGGAGGTTTACTCATGGGCATTTAGCACAGATGAAGTTCATCCTTTCTGAAGCTATATCTTTGAAGAAGGTCCTTTGCCACAATGAGGCAACAAGTTGCATGAAGCCCGATATTCAAATTTCTGTTCTTCCAGATGCACTTGCAACGAAGCAGAAAAAAGGAAGTGATTATTCCACTCTAAACAAAGTTTTCCATGCGCGGCTAATAGAGTACTTCAAAGAGCACCTGGAGGTAAGATGGCTCGACAACTGGGTCAGGTTTAGATAGTCATTAGTTGTTGGTTCGTAAAGCCATCAGCAAGACTGATTAATTCTGTAGTCTTTCCTTTGCTTCAGAAACCAACACAATGAACCTTGATTTAGTTTTATCAATACATAGCAGTTAGTTATTATTTGTAAAGCCATTAGAGAGGCTGATTATCTCTGAAGTCTTTACTGTGTGGCCGAAACCCAACTAACATATGCAAAGTGAACTTAAAACTTTTAGTTGTGGAATCTAGGATAGTTGGTACGTAGTCACCTTCTTTCTGTGACTTTCTTATAGGTATTCACGATATGAACTTCTGCAAAGAAGCCTTGGCAATTGTAGGAAATTGAAACTTGTTTAGATGCTTTAGAATGCAACCAATAGATACCTGGATTTTGAGCTTTTACTTTTTTTTTCCCATATCTATCTTGTTCAAAAACTTTTTAGAAATCTATGTTGGATTTATCATACAAAAGCACTAATTAACATTTTGGTATCAGGGTGAGGAGATACCAAAGGTGATTTTACCTGAACCTTTCAACTGTACCAAGCTGGATCAGCCTCTCAAGTTGACTAAACATATTATGCCAAGCAAACCATCTCTGCGGGAGATGGAATCATCTGATGTCACCCCACATCCAAAGCTCGTATCTCCTCTCCACATGCCACAGACATTGAGATTTTCTCAAAAAGCTTCTGTCATGTTAGCAAAGAAGATAGACATTAGCACAGCATGTCCCAAGTTGGAATCAACTAGTTCATTTACTTCTCCTGATAAGTGTACCTCAAAGTCACCCCATACAAAAAGGTCTTTGTTTCCATCTGATACACAGTTGCCTTATGTGAAATCTTCTATGAGTAGTGAAAAAGAAGAGGAAAGGGTCAAAGAGTGCAGTGGTTCTGGTTGCGAAAATTCTTCTGCTTTGGATTGCACCCCTTCCAGAATGGTTTCTACTCCACTAAGGTTGATGACAGCCACCCCAGAATTGCAAACACCAAAGAGGTGCTGGCCAACTGCCGATGATTGCACAACCCCAGTGAAGAAATCAGTAAAGCGACCATTATCTCTAGATGAACAAGCTGAATTAGATGATGTTCCCTCTAACCTCAGATTTCTCCCAAAAGATCTTCTACTGTCGGTATGCCCTTCCCTCTTCCCGATTATTTTCTTTGTCAAACTATGTTTGATAAATAGAGTACCTAAAGAGTAGTCTCTATTTACCTTTTAAATATGTAGGATTATATTTTGTTTTGAATCAAAAGGAAGATGTCAATGATCATCTGAATTCACTGTTGGCTTAATCAAGATATACAAGCAAAAGATTACAAAAGCATTTTACAAAATGGATACCAACTGCTACATGAAAGGCCCAACCTCAAAAATAACTCTTTCAACATAACAAATTTACCTTCTAAATACACCATTTCATTGCAGCCAAACTTCCCAAATAACAGCATGGAAAGAACCACTTCCAAAACTTCTTCCAAATGGCAGCTGTAGATGTGCTATCTATCAACTAATGTTTGCATGCTTCCAAACCTTCTTTTGAAAGGGCATTGACAAGGCAAATGCAAGCAATCCACCATATCTCCACACAAAGGGCACATGTTATCCAAATCAGGAATCATCTTTTAATGATAAGCCTTCGTCATTAGGACGTACCTCAATAACCAAGCAAAGCTTCACCTTCAGAAGGGATCCAGTCTCCCAAATGACCCTGCACTCTAAATCAGACATGGAAGGGATACGATGCTCCCTCCATCAATTAATCCTCCCTAGCTTGGGGCACACATCACAAAGATTTTTCTGCAACTTCATACATTCTTCTACCTTCTGGTCTAATGGGTTATTTAGGAACGCAGGCATCCAAAAGCCACCACTACTACCACTACCATCACCCCAATTATCTAGGATTATATTAGTTTCCTTCCAATAAATCAGAGTAACATGCTTTATTGGACCTGCAGATTAACAATTTGAGATGCATTTGCATCTCTAAAGGGCTTTCATAAGACAATAGGTCACTGTATTAGTATCTTAATGGTTCAATGATGCCAATTCTTCCAAGTTTCTATCCGGTATTGCATAATCTGCCACGTGCCACATGCGATGATATAATCTATATGCTTGAAGCCGATGTTTTCTTTACCTAAAAGTAGAATATCTATGTATATTGATGTTATGAAGTCATGATTTTTACATATTTTTTTGCCCCACACGTCCTCATCACCCTGCATATTCTTTTTTGAACTTTTTTCCATTGTAGTGCAAGTGATTCTCAACTTCCAGATGATTTTTTCTCTAGTTAAGATTGGGAGCTCAGAATATTGTAGGCTAGAGAAGAATAAATTCTAGATGTAAGAATGAGCTAAAGAGATGTCAGAAGGCTATTTGATTTCTTTGGACAGGTGTGGTAATTCATTTTATTGTTGAATCTTTCTCAGCTTGGTTGAAAGTTAGCCTTTCCATGCTTTTGTTTACCTGTGGTATAGAAGTTAAGTTTTCATAACCAAATATTTGAATATGCCAGGCAGTTGCCATTACAAATGATCTCTTTTTCAGTAGCACTTGCCTTTATCATCATCTTTTTTGGTTTCATGCAAATTTTCTATGATCATATGAGCATGACTGGTCTTTGATACAACGGGCTGAATCTCAGAAATCTTAGATCTCCAGTAATTTAAAGTTGCTGTTGTTTCTTTGTACTAATACACGAGCAGTTTAAATCCCATCAAAATAACTGAAGACGAGAGCAATTTACTACCAAGTAAATTATTTGGTGATATTTTTCAACTATACTCGTCCTAATGTGTGTATATTTATTCTTATAGATTAAAGAAAAAGAGAGGAAAGCCAACAAGGATATGGAAGCAAACCTTTCCAAAGCAAAAAGGCGGCAGCAGATGATTTCATGCTTGCCCAAACTTTTTGACATGGTCCATTTCATATTTCAAACATGTAGCCAATTGATTATAACTAAGCAACAGCTTGTTTACAAGATCATTTCAGGCAATCTTGACATTGTCGACAGGGGTAAGCCTTTGCTTTTGCATACTTTGACCTAAGGTCGACAAGTTTTGTGCTGTTAAAAGAACTTGTGCTGCTCTGCAGGTGAGATTGAAGAACAGCTGAACCTGTTACAAGAACTTGTTCCTGATTGGATTTCTGAAAGGACCGCATCTACTGGGGACATCATTTTCAGGTACGTTCTCAATATTAATTTGAGTGTACTGCAAGGGGGAAATGACATAACTTTCTTGCACATGTTTGCAGTGTCAATAGGTCTCTAAAACCTGAATCAATACGCCAGATGCTTACTGAAGCCAAATGAGTGGAAGGCGTTATGCAGATTCTGACTTGTATAAAATCTGATAATTTCCCTCAAATGGGATTACACAACTCTAATTAATGCTTATTGATCATGTTGCATTGTATCATATTCATTGATATTTTCCTTAAATCAGCCATTTTGAGCAGTCTGGTAAAACATGGGATGATTGAAGTTGTAATATTGTGCAAAATGCCCAAAAGCGATTGCTGCTGCATCAATCTTTAGATTTGATAACACTAGGATGACTGTGGAAGTGTTGTGCAAGTGCCAGAAGCAGCAGCAATCTAGGGGCTCAGGACTTTTTGTGAAATATGTATGGTGCAACTTTTTGATTGGTTTCCAAGGTCTGTGTATCATGTTCTTAATCTCATGTTTGAACATACTCCTTTGTTTTTAAAATATTGGGTAGTTTTCAAGAATTTTGAGAGGAGCAAGGAAGATTTTCCTTGCTTTGGTAATGGCATCATTTCATATCAAATATATTTTTGATCACTTACAGAAGTGATGTAACAAAAACACAAGGCGGTTATTTTGTTGTGGAATTTTTAAAGAGTTAAAAAGTGATTAAAAGAAAAAATGAATCGAGGGATTTGGAATCTTAATGGAATTGTTGATTTATAGGTAAATATGTTTAACTATATTAGAAAGGAGTTAAAAGAGGTGTTAAATGTAGAGTTTCAAGTTAAAAGGGAGGTTTAGTGGTGGAGCGAGGAAATATGAGAAAACCTTTGTAGAAGGTAATTAATAAAGTAAAAGGATTGGGAGTATTTTTTTTAAGCTAGCTTTTGAAAACAAAGGGCTTTATGCATGTTAGATGCTTGAAAGAATTATTTTAATTAGCTTTGTATTTGTAATACAAATCATATGTTATTAGGAGATGTTTTAAAAATAATGAAAATTGGCAGGGTTATTTGGAGAGTGATGAGAGGAGAGGCATGACTTAGCTCACAAAAAAATTATTCAATGTTATTTGAAGAGGTCAAAGGATGTTAGAAAAGTGGATAAAATGTTTTGTGATACCTTTATTTACAAAATTTTTTCAATGGTACTTGGAAATCAGATTGAATTTATGCTAGGTTGATCTACAAGACATCACTATTAGTTTACATCAAGGATCAACTTTAAGCCATTATCCCTTTACCTTGATCAAGGATGAGTTGATGAAGCATATTCAAGTGAAGGTGTCATGGTATAGGCTTTTATGCTATTGACATTGTGTTAATTGATGAGACAGGTGATGAAATGAACAGAAAACTTAAACTTTAAAAAGCTCTCGAAGTTAAAGGCTTGTACTTAAAAAAGATAAAAATTGGGTTTATGGAATGTAAGTTTAGTGGTAGAGGGAATAATGAAGGGATAGATGTAAAATTTAAAGAAGTGTGTATTTCAAAGAAGGATGTTTTCAAATTCTTAAGATCCATTTTTCAGCAAGATAATGAAATTGATTGAGATGTTAACACATAAAATCGATGCAAGGTGATTGAAATAAAGGGTATCATCTGTTCTTAAGAGGTTTCTTTTGAAAGTTAAAGTGCTATTAAGCAACCGTAAGACTTACAGTTTGTATGGTTTTAAATATTGAGTCGCCAACTAAAGTCACTTGCAAAAGAGATGGATGTGTGGTCATGTAAAGAAGGATTGTATTTCAAATGAGGTTATCCGAGAAAAGATTGAAGTGACACCAATAGAAGATAAAATGAGACACGTCTAAGATGATTTGAACATTTGCAAAAAGGAGCATTAAATACCCCAACCAGGAATTGCAAGGAGTTAGGGGTTTAATTTGTTAGGAGGGGATAAGTGATTGCGTAACAATCATGGGTCATAAAATAACTAAATTAGGCTAAATACCTAGCTTACATTATAAATAGAGCATGCATTTCATGCATATCACGCATTTGCATTCCTATATATTCTTAATCTATTTCTTCCATTTTATGGGCCTATTATTGATACTGTCAATTCATGTATATAGGCCCATAGGAGAGGATCGAGATTTATGCTAAATTGGAAATGCGAGGAAACACGCGACAAAGTCATCATCCATTGCTTCCTGCAACAAATGAGGTGGACATGGGAGCATGCATGCAGATCAGATCAAGGAAGACAAGAAAACAACCCAAGACCAGCCTAAGGCAAACCCAAGTAGATTCGGACAACATCGTGCAAAATCATGCAACTAACCCGAGCTTAACCCACTCAAACCAACACCCTCTAATAATACAAACACACTTATGTACACACACATGAAATTCACACCCATGTGCCCACACTGCATTTGACACATACATGAACACATGTACACATGGAATGCACATTTCTACACCTAATTTATTCCACACACTTCCACTAAACACCCACCTAATGAACCACTTAACCGACTATTAAATACCCCACACACTAGGCCCAACACCACATCTTTCTATTTTATTACCCAATAGCACACCTAATTTCAGCCCAACACCTATCCATTTTAGAGGCTCAATGCCACCACCTAAACTCCCACCTAATCACCCATAACCTTCATTAACCACCCTTAATCCCACAATTAGGAAAGAAACCTCTAGGGACTTCTAGATTCTTCTCCCTTCCTTAAGGTGCACTACCCCACTCACTTTAGTCGGCCCCCCTCCCTCCCTCTCTCTTTGGGTAGCTCCTCCATTCTCTGCTTCTCCTCCTCCCTGACTAGTGACCAGTGACCTCATGGTCCTCACCAGTCATCTCCATATCAAGGTGGTGTAGGCCTTCAAGGTCGAGGATCACCGACTTGTCTCCACAGCCAACGACTATAGCAGCCCTCATTGGCGTGGATGCTCCAATCTTCTTCTTCTTCTCCTTCTTTTTCCTTTCAATAGTTAGATTTCATCTTTATTGCAAGTAGATTAATTTGTCTTATTTCCCTTTTTGCATTCTATTTGCTACTGGTTCCTCTGATTCTATTCTCTATGTTCACCACATACTCCATCAACTAACCAAACACACACAACATACACAGCCACCACCACTCCACCATCAGCTACAGCACCACACCCATCACCACCAACAACCATCTCAGCCACTAACACCACCACAGCCACCAGCTGTAACCACACTCACCTTCCTCCCTCACGCTTTCCCTCTCTTCCCTTTTCTCTTCACCAAACACAGCCACCAGCACGTCCCATGTTCTTTAGTGTTTTTTTTCTCTATTATCTAAGCTGCAGTAGGCCACTGACCAGCCACCACCCCACCCCCAGCTGCCAAACACCACCCACGACCACACCACCACATTTCCATCGACCATCTCCCACCTCCTAACACCACTCACCTCCGGCCACCATCACAACACTTCACCCCTTAGCCACCGACCGTAGCAGCCACTAACCACCACCACCTGCAACTACATGCATGGTCATGCCCTCCACCCTTATAGCCGACTCCTACACCTGCTAAACACCATCATCACCACCATCTATCACCTCCCTTTCACCTATAATAAACGGCCAGCCACTCCTCACTTTAACCATCTTCCATCCACCTTCAAACCCACGGCTACCATCACTACCTCCATGCTACTATCCACTATCACCATGCCAAATACCCCCACCTAACAACCGGCTACCACTCCTTCGTATTCACCACATATCCGGCCATCCTATCCACCATTATCCATCCATCTTTCATTGCTCTCATGGTTTCAATTTCTTTTTGTATCTCTTTTTGATGTGTTGTATAAGTTGGGTTGTACCAACATTAGTGTAATTGCTACTTTTCAAGTTCAATGTATTTGTTTATGTGTAATTAGTGAAGTGTTGCAAATAAATCAATGAAGTTTCAGGTTGTTAGTGAGTTGTACTATCTTGTTATCATTTTCCTCCTGAATTAACAGACTAAAAGAAAGTTAAGAAAATACCAAAAAACAAGGTGTAGGTCATTAGTCTTGGTTTCAGATTCGTCACTTTTGCATAATTAATCAAATGACCACACAAAAAAATTACAAAATCTAAAAAGACCAAAAATAAAATAATCGTTAAGTGGATTTCGAGCGAAAAGAGCTAAATTTCACCTCCTTGAGGATTCGATTGGGACTCACCGAATCAAAATCCAATTAAAAATCCGATTCATGGTCTTGTTATAAATTTATTTTGATTTGCAACTTTATGTGAGTTTTCAAACTACGATGATAAATTAACGAGATAAAATCTGCATATAATTTCTGCAATCATCAATCGGCATCGTTGCCGAGATGCAATGGGGCTCTTTACGTAATAAAAACCTGCTTGACATCACCTTAATCTTGTTCGGTTTCGTTTCGTGTAGCAGGTGAATCACTCTGAGGTGCTTCGCAGGCAACGAGTGCGAGTGAAGACCAAAATTGGCATGGTTTGATTGATTATTTGATCCACATTGAAAGAACCACTCACATTTCAACTTCTGAATGTTCAGGCAGAACTGAAAGACCGGATTTGAAAATTCACCACGGTCTCTCCCGAACTCGAAAATTCTCAAATTTGGTATGTAGGTAGGTATTCAAACTATATTTCAACTGACAAAATTTTCATGCAAAAATTCGTATTGTACGAATTTTTAAAATTGACTGAGTGAAGGTGTGTCAGTTCTGTCCAGAACCGATTTTCAGTCGGGTTCGCGATTTTGTTGGTATCTCCACACACACCAGTGAATTGCGTGAAACAAGTTTCAGTCGAAAGCTTGTGCAATTGTCTATCCCAGTATTTTTTCAAGAATTTTTAGAAGTGTGTACGATGACTGTTTCATTGAATGTTCAGCAGTGTATGTTGCTGCCAATGACCTGTCCAAACTGAAAACAAAGAGATCATTCTAAAATCTGAATTGAAGCCCGAGCAGAACTGAAGTACCGTCTTCAAAAATTCATCCCTGTCTGTCCGAACCGTAAAAAATCTGAAATTCTACCTGGAACTGAACATTTAAATTATCTTTCATTGGCCACTGAATTCAGTTCAACACTCGCCCCGAGGAATTTTAAAAAATTCCTACAGTATGAGGGTATCAACGCTGAAATAGAGTCGGGTTTCACCTGGTTTTGTGAATTTGCTGCTACCACTACCCAAAATCAATTTCATTGAAATTGGTGCCGTTTGAAAGCCCTTTTAATTTACCATTTCCAGGGATTTTGGTAAATATTCTTGGGAAGTGCTGCTATCTTATTCTGTCTATTTTCTTTGAAGGGGGTACACATTGCCTGATTTGATCACCATGCATTATAAAATCCATTTAAATTTTTAAAACCCCTTTAAAAATCCAAACAAACATTTTGCCGAGATCCTGATTTAGTGATGGAATAGTACCCATTACGGCAATTAATCTGATACTGCTCCTATCTAGTCGAATCAAAAGAAGAATCAATTTGTTAGAAGCAGCAGACCACTAGGGTGCTCCAACATAAGTTTTTATTTTTTTAGAGACCTGGCATTACTTGTGCTTGAGCCCTTGTTTGAAATATTTCTGATAGGCACGAGTTTGCAAGGCCACCCTTGTGTGACTGGGCTGCCTTGCCTATTCAATTAAAATTGATTTACATCATATCCTAACTAGCAACAACCCTTAGGCTCACATAGACACTAGGAGCACTTAATTCAAGAAAATACAACACACCAATGTTTGTATCCCTCCAAGCTCCTCTCAATCAATTAAAAAGTGCAACCCGAGGAAAACAGGGACTAATTATGGCTCAACCCTAAAATTCTTGGATTGAATTCCAAGTATCATTCATAAGGATTCAATTTCTTGACTTGAATTCCCTTAATTAAATCGGGTGTCTAGACTGAAGGGTCCTGCCAAACGGCCGCAGTAAGAGAGTACAAAGGAACCGTATCGATGAGGGGAAGAACCTTCTCTCTTATCCCCCCTTGAGCAATTTGGCTCAATTGATTTAGGGAACGCAAGTTAAGTATTGATTCTTAAGTTTAGTAACTTTGAATCTCGAATACTGATCATTTAATTAAAGCCCAAATCAATCAGTGTTGCACTTCTACACTTCTCATTTGTGCCTTGCCCTTGTATGTGAGGTAGGAGATCACTAGGACCTCAACTTGTTAGGCGCCTACAACATCATCGTAGGAGGATCTCTTCTACTCCCCCAATTCTTTGTTTCCCTTCAACAGCAATGGCTGGAGAAAACCCCTGTCTCAAGGATGATCCAATTGGTTTCCTCCAGAGATAGATAGCTGCATTTGAGCAACACCAAAAACAGCAACTGGAATTGATTACAAAGACTCTATATGATATGCAACATCCACCACAACCAAGATCACTACGAGATTTTTATGATCTGGCTACACTCCAAGTGCGACCGTGTGTCCAATTACCCACAGATGGGGATGAATTTGAACTAAAGCCAATGTTATAAGTCTAATTTAAACTTCTTTTCATGGAAACTCACATGAAGATCCCTTCCAACATCTTGAAGACCTAGGTTGGATTGTTGAAACTGTCCGACCTAGAAATGTTGCCCTTGGATTAGTTCTTATGAAGCTATTCCCTTTCTCTCTAAGGAATAAAGCTTCACATTGGTTCAAAACAATATCTAGGCCTATTCATACTTGGGAAGAGCTCCGATCTGAGTTCCTCCAAAATTTCTTTCCAATTGGCCGAGCTAATGCCATGTTGCGTGCTATCACAACTCTCTCAATCTCTTGGGGAGAAGTTGCATGATGCATGGGAGAGGTTCCAAGACCTTCTCTGGAACTACCCCCACCATGATTTACCTCGCTGACACCTAGCGCAAATATTCTACCATGGGTTAGATGACACCCATAGGTACTTGGCTGATGCTTCTAGTGGAGGTAACTTCCTGGCCAAGGATGAAGATAGTGCATTCAAATTATTTGAATCCTTGACAGAAAACTCAATGAATGCCACATCTATGAACTAATTTAATAAGTCCAGTCATCTCAAAGCGTCCGTGCCTGAGGTTCAACTTGAGTCTGTTCATGCTATCATGAACCTCATTGCATCAAAACTGGACAAGGTGGATTTATTGGACAAGAAATTGAATGAGTTGATTCAAAACCAACATACCACTTCGGTTGCTGCACCTTCTTCCTCCCGAGCCCCTTCTGATAGAACTTATGTTCTTTCTCGGAATTCACCTTCTTCTTCTTCACAGGCCCATTCTCTTTAGGAGCCCATGAACAACCTGGATTTAGTTCCCATTGACTAGGGTTATGCATATTCTCAAAATCTGAACTCTTTTGATGGATCCAATTCTATGATATCTTTGGCCTAAGAAGATGTCAATGCAAGACAAGGATATGGACACATCAACCCTTAATCTGAGACCTATAATCCTGGATGGTCCAGCATCCAAATTTTTCCTAGGCCAGAAACAACCCACAACCAAACCCATCTACTCAACAATAGCCCATACCTTACATGACTCAGGCGCCGGCATATCCAAGGTAGCTGCTGCAACAACCACAACAACAGCCACATGTAGCCAACCAAATGGAAAACATGAC
Organism: Thalassia testudinum; assembly: GCA_037157565.1. Classification (NCBI taxonomy): domain Eukaryota; kingdom Viridiplantae; phylum Streptophyta; class Magnoliopsida; order Alismatales; family Hydrocharitaceae; genus Thalassia; species Thalassia testudinum. The sequence continues at coordinate 65,726,879 of JAZHRO010000007.1, read as the reverse complement.
CAAGACTTTAATGTAAACGATGGAAGCCTTGGCAACTCAGAACCAAAACATGCAATCAAAGGTCAATCGACTCTTCTAAGAGACTAGAGCCCATGAGACTCTACCGTCCCAACCCATCCCAAACCATAGAAATTTTCAGAACCCAATTGCCCAACCTAGACCCAACATCCCTCAAGGACAAGCTCATCCCATAGCATAAGCACCTATCATTCCACCTGGTATTCTTGCACAACCTAACCCACTGCTGCCTACACCTATTTCTTCTACTCCTCCCCCACCACATGGACCACATGCTACTACAAATGCCATTACTTTAAGAACTACCACAAAGGATCCTCCCTGAAGAAAGGATCCTGGTCCATCAAGACCACCTCCTCAGGAAGGTTCTTCTTCTAATAAAGAGCCACCCAAGGTGACTAAGACAAAAGACAAAGGAAAACAACCCATCATTATAGACTCAGAGATTCCTATACCCTTCCCTGAGGCTTTAACAAGAGAAATTAAGAAGAAAACTACGGGTACAAAAGATCATGCAGACCTCAAATCCATGTTTAAGGAAGTTCATATAAAGGTTCCCCTCCTCGATGCCATAGATCATATTACCCCGATCGCCAAATTTTTCAAGGATTATTGCACACCTAGGCGAAACACAAAAGAAAAGGCTAAAGAGGCGGTCTTGTCTCAACAGGCAAGTGCAGTTATATTGAGTGATTTACCGCCTAAACAAAAAGACTCAGGAGCCCCATTGATCTCTTGTAAATGACATGATGCTCCATTTGACAGGGCCCTTTTAGACCTAGGATCATCAATCAATTTGACCCTTATAGCAATTTATGATAGATTTTGATTTGGGAAACTAAACCCAACCTCTGTTACAATCCAATTAGCAGATCAATCTACCAAAGTACCTCGAGGAATAGTGGAAAACGGGATTGTTACAGTCAATGGATTTTGTTTTTCGATGGATTTCTTTATTTTAGATATGTAGGTTCTTGCAGATCTTTGCGATGCACCTATTATCTTAGGTCACCCTTTCCTGGTGATCGCTCAGGCTAACATAGATTATGCATCGAGATGCATGGAGATAATTGTCAGATGTCAAAAGATTAAAGTAGATATATTTAGGACCAAGAAATTTAAAGAAAATGCTTCAAAAAGTGAAATAGAAAACATGTACATGACCCTAATCGAGGATGAATTAGATGAGTCTGATACTTTTACCTCCTCAACCATTTTAGAATCTGATTCCCAACCTTATTCAGGTGAATTAGATCAAGAATCCCCCTATGAGAGAGACATACAATAAATTGCAAAACTTTTGGAGATAACATATGAGGAATTGTCTAAGGAATCAAGGAATTAGCAGAACCATGCGATTTTGAGGAACAATCAATTGATTTAATGAAAGAAGAAAATTTTGGGGGAAGAAATTTCACATAGTATAGATTTTCATGGAAGACACTACTAACCCAATTAAGATTGAATACACTGAGAACTCCATTTTTGAGATTGAACAAAGAGGCCCTCCTAAGAATAGTTTGAATTTTAGACTCGATTCTTGGGAAATACCCTATGTACATGGAGTCAAGTTTTCATTGTCCAGCAACCCCATTGAGGTTGAAGAGGATTCTGAGGATAAGGGTTATCCCTACAGCAATTCAATCAATCATGAGCAATCCTCAGATGAGCTTATTAGCTTAGTCTCTAATGAAGGGATTTCAATTGACTTGGACCTATCCCACACTACTATTGCTGATTCAAATGAACTAGGGTATCCTATTCCCACAACTGAATCGACATATATTCCCACCACACTTGATCCTCATCATTCTTTTCCCCTCCATTAGGGTCTTGAGAGGCCTATTTCTGAATTTGACAGTCTGCAATTGAGCAGACCTGTCTTTGCACCCAACATTTCTGAACCTGACCCCAATCTCCTCTGATTGAGCAAAATGCACAATTTTAGTACACAATATATTGGGGAAGAAATTATCAACCTACAACATCAAATGGATGGCTTGAACCCAAAGAGTAAACAATCTCTATTGGAGAAGACACACCTGATGATTTTGACTCAAGTTACTCTATTCAATTTGGTGAAGACTTTGAGGCTTTTGGCACTGAATTTCTTCTCTATCAGGCTCTACCATTATCTTCATATGACTCGTAGCTTGGAGAAATAATGATCTTTGACATGAGACAACAATTCTTAGAGCCTTACCTGGACCCATATGACCCAGGCTCATAATTTGACTTAAATTTTCTTCCTCCCCTCAATCCTCTTTTTCTATGGAATTGGATTATCAGTAACTTCCATGACCAAAAGCAACAACATGAACCCAGTTACCGGATTCCCTACACACCTTCTATCGGTCCACGTCGAGGCCAGAAAAGACCATTTGGTGTTGGATTACACCACCAATTTCTTTGTATTTATGGAACTATGATTTCAGGGCTAAATGATCACTTGCTATTATCAAACTCAAACCTTCCTTTTGTAATCACTGATGCATCTTCAGTTGAGCTTCGCCTAGCTGAAGGCGTTAAATCCAGCCCTTGTTGGGAGGTAACCAACACAACTTTGTAAATATTCCATTTTCACTTTCTTTACTAGGTATTGAAAGCAATCACAAGTAGAACAAATTTAGGTGATATCTGTTCCTCTATGTCTCTGTTTAAATTTTGCATGAGGGCATGCTCATATTTAGGCATAGGGGGATGGGTAGAACAAAAGATTAGATATTATGCCAATATCTAGAATTTGTCATTTCTTTCAAAATACTTGAAAATTTTAAAAAATTGGAAATTGATAAAATGAAAAAAATAATCCTGTTTCTAAGCTTTGTATAGAGTTTACCTTAAAAAAAAAAGAAAATGATGAAAAATGAAAAAAAAATTCTGTTGCATTGTACAAAGTTATCTTTGAAAAAGATAAAAAATTGCATATACAAAAAAACAACAAAAAGAAATAAAATTGAATCAAGATAAGACCAATGGGTATTAAGAAGTCATTGACCCTAAGAAATCACACAATTAGGGTTTTGTCACTTAGACTCTTTAGGTCTAGCAACTTAATTAATCTAGGTGTCTACTATGATGTGGATTTATTCTTGAGTCCTTACCATCATAAAATAAACCTGAAAATACTAATAAAATGGGATGATAAGTACATGACTTATCAACCCACCCTTTGCTTTAAAAGGCCTTGAAAGTCTAAGCATCTATACATAAATTGCACTGACTCATTGTTAGGGAGTTATAATGGGAACTAAAGAGTCATTAAACATACAGGAGTAGTATGGCTGACATGTAGCAGTGGTAAATCCCTATTGATAGATGTTTAGAGCCTAGCTACTAGATATAATCTCTTTGACCATTGCCTTTAGGTACATTTCAGACTAGAGAAGCCACCTACTAAAAGAAAAATTAGAAACACCAAAAAAATGAAATATGTGAAAAAAAATAGAAAGCAAAAAACAAAAATGATAGTTGCAAAAGAAAAGAGGGAAAGAAGAAGAAGCAACAGAAAAAAATTAGTATATATGAATAAGGAGAAAAAAGTAAACATAGCCACACCCACGCACAGGCATAGCTGGCAAGTTGTCGTGGGTTGATGCCTCATTGGCTGTTTGTCTAGAGCCTAGCCCTCACTCTCTTACCCTAAATAAGGAAAAGTGGGGAAGTAGAAATAAGTGCACATATGTAAAAGCGATAGGGAGAAGCTACTTGGTCGAAAAGATAAACCTGAAGGCAGCACCTTTCCACTGGTTCACTTTGAGTTTAGGGCTACTTAGAATCCATTACAACTACTTTCCAATTAGTCACACTTACACTAATCGGACGCTTAGTACCTTTGAGTCTTTTGAATCTTGGGTGGATTGGGTAACCGAAGGAAAGTTACCCCAAAACCCTAAACAAAAACCAAAGAAAAAGAATTATTTTGAGAGAAAAGAGTGAAAGAGAGAAAAATTATAAATAAGGCAAGGATTTGAGGGTCTGTACTTTGGCGGACACCTAGGTACTGTTGAGTCTCTTAGGATGAAATCCTAAGTATAATTCCTAGGGATGGTGATATCTGAATATCTAGAAACCTGATCCTTGATTCAAGATATTTCCAATAAAGTCAAGTGAAAAAGAAAAAAAGAAAAGAAATAAATTAGGATTTAGATAATCACTCACTCATTTGCTAGGGGCTAGTAAAATTTAAGCATAGAGGTATGATTGTACAGCAATTATGGGCTCTAAAATGACTAAATCAGGCTAAATACCTAGTTTACATTGTAAATAGAGCATGCATTTCATGCATATCATGCATCTACATTCCTATATATTCTTAATCTATTTCTTCCATTTTATGGGCCTATTATTGATACTGTCAATTCATGTATATAGCTCCATAGCGTTAGTGGCACAAGAAGGGGGGTTGAATTGTGAAATAATATTAACTAAAAACAATCCCAACAAAATACACAGGTATTTAGAGAGAAACCCTTGCGGGAAAAACCTATATCTAGATCTCCCAATCTAGGATTTTGCCCCTAATTCAATGGGAATTACTAAACCACACCACTAATCTGAGGGTGGTGTTCCTCAAAATAATTCCTCTCTCCTAGATAACCCCCAAGAAGAGTTTAACCCCTCTACTAAGAGGAAACAAGAAACCCACAGCTCAGGCACCCAAATAAACTATTAAAATAAAATAATGTAAACAATCCTAAGAGCCTTGAAAGATATAGAATATAAAGTAGGCTAAGATACTCCCTTTGCAAACCTATGTGATGCAGAAAATCAAAGTGAGAGTGATGTTATTCTCAAGAATCTCTAAGAACAAAAGAGCACAATGGAGCACAATAGCTTTCGAAAGCTTAAAATAGAATAATAAAAAGTATTTAACACTAGAATATTTCTTTTCTTTATGTGTAGGCTTAAGGCAACCCATGGTGGGTATATATAGGTGTAGGAGATCAGATTTAAGCCTAGGTAATCGTTGGGATTTGAATTGGAATGGAATAAATTAAGGTAAAATGGCTACAAAGTAATTACTCAAAGTCTGACTGGATCAGACGTCTGAAAAGGTAAGATAGATGTCTTAAGGAGTCATTTCAAACATTTGAGAATAAAGCCAGATGTCTAAAAAACTTCAGTGAGAAAGTAGTCGCTACTGGATTTCACAAGATCAAATATAGGGATGTCTAAACAAAACTTAGACATCTGAATATATAGTTGCAGACATCTGAAAATAAAATTAGGCATTTGAAAAAGCTTCAGGGTCAAAGTGATCGTTACTGGAATGAAGTTGGATTCAAATAGGGATCTAAAGACAAATGGTCAGACGTCTTATTGGACGTCTAGTCAAAAGTTTAGATGTCTTAAAAAGAATCATTGGACGTCTAAATAAATGCAAGGACGTCTGATGGCCTACAACGTTCCAAAATCAAAGAGAAATGGATATAATCAATTATGGTCAAATTGAACATTGGATAGAAAGTGAATGGTGGTCAGTTTCAGATGGCTCAAGAAGACAACAGACATTTGAAAACAAGAAAAATTATGACCGTTGTTTTTTTGAAGTTAAAGAGATATCAAAAGCTTAAGGAGGCATCTGAAAGACATTATTAGATGTCTGAAGTGGATCACAGACGTCTGAAATCCTAGGTGACATAGGTCAAAGATTCTTGATATGATTATAGGTTCTGGACAGGAGCCTAGATGTCTAATAAAGTAGATCAGACGTCTGACTGAGCAGACTCAGACATCTGAAGGAATCATAGGATGCCTGAAAAACCAATCAGAAACAAAGTCTTGTATGCTGAATTAGAAGTGTGAGGATAGGAAGGTTCTAAAGGTATCCTAAGGATAATGCAAGACTCATTTAGATTGTAAAAACTAAAAAGCAAAACTAACTACATCTCCTTCTCTCTCCTCATCTCCTTAATGTTCATCTCCTTCTATCTTCATCTCTTCATTTCCTTCATCTTAAGCTTTCATCAAGCTCCATCCAACCCTAAGCCTGAAATATTCATCTCCAAATATAATGTTAAATATAACATATTTTATTGTCATCAAAATCAATGATTGTGGTGCTTTATCACCAACAATCTCCCCCTTTTTGATGATGACAAAATCATATGGATCAAAAGGAATTTCTCCCCCCTTTTGACATTATCAAAAAGATGTAATTATAATCATTTTAATCTCCCCGTTAATCTATGCTTCTCTATTTAAAAAATTTAGCTAGTCAATTTCAAATAACTCCCCCCAACAACAAGCATCTGTTTTCTACTTTTTAAAAAAATATTTAATCCCTAATAACTTCCCTATCAAAATCAATGAAATAGACTAAAAATTTACCTCCATACTTACTAAATGAAGTGTTGTATGCTTTCGTTGAGTGTTAATAAATATATGTGTCATAGTACAGTCGATAAAATCACACAAAACACTTAAATTTATAAACTCAAAATCAAAAGTGAGTCTAAGGTCATTCGTAGGGAGCAAATATGAAATTCACGCACTAATTTTGATTTAGAATTAATGAGCACAGTAATTAAGTGCAATAAAAGATATGCAGTGAATGTAACTTGTCAGGTTGATTAAGTAATGTATCTCAAAAGATTCTTGGGACAAAAAGAATTAGAAAGATAAAACAATGGTGATTTGAATCACCACTTAACTCTCTAATTAAGCATGCATCTCAGGTATTCAATTTATTCAAATAATCTAACAGTATTCTTAATCAGATAACTTAGGTACTTAAATGTTCCCACAATAACTAGAATGCTTCAGAAGACAGAACAAGGCATCAGACGCCTTATCAGAAGAGGCACAACACCAACAGAGCACAAGGCTCTCACAAGAGCCTTAGAGGTTCTAAGGCACGGCACAACTCAAGGGCTTTTCTTCTTCAAGCCTTCACAAGCACACAACCAACTCTCTCAGAGGCTAAGTGTAAAGCCTCTTCCTTCAGCACGTGCACAAGGTATTGCAAGACGAAGCAAAACCCTCCCCCTTCCTCTCTTAAATCCTCTTCCCTTTCTCTCTCAAACCCAGGGTTAATCGGGTAATCGGGCATATGGGTCATGAGCATAGGGGACCAGACCCGCTTAGCAGTGGTTGCGAGTGAGGTGTGTAAGGCATGTGAGAGGGGGACCCGACCCCCTGGTGTCTTGGGCGAATAGCAGTAGACACAAATTCAATTTATGTCACTGCAGCCACTCATCCACTTACGATGTAGGACTAAATGTCCCCATCTTCCTCGTGTGTGCAGCGACTGGGATGTCCTAAGCAATTGGAGCTACTATCATCGCGCGTCATTCAATTGGTGCTCTAGATAGGGTCTTGAGGCAAGTCCACAACACCTGGAGGTGGTATTGAAGATGAATACAGTCGGAGAGCTGCAACTGAAGTCGAAGAAGATGGTGGCAGCGGCGGTGTCAGGCGGAGTACCTGAAACTCAAAACATGGCCTTACGGCCACGTCAAAGTAGCTCAGAAGCTTCGCCATGTGGAAGCAAGTGTGATGGTGGTGATTTTAGGGCATGTAGGTGCGTGTGGTGCCTGACGGAGTCGAGGAGGTGGTGCGGAGAAGACGAAGTTCGGTGGGGTGATTGAGTGGATGGAGCCCTCAATTTCTTGAGGAGTTTTGGTCATGGAGGTACAGTGGAAGTTTTGAGAGTGTTAGTGAGTGATTTGGTGCGGTGTGGAGTGTGGAAGGTCACGCCAGAGGTACACCGGAAGTGGGGAAGACGATGGCGTTGAGGGCATGTTGGAGGTCGAAATAGGAGAGGAAGGAGTTGAACCTATTCTAGAGAGGGAGAGGAAGAAGTTGATATCCTAGCTAATGGTCGAAAGGGAGGGAAAGGCACCGGCTTTGATTAGTCGACGTTGGAGAAGGGAATTCCTCTGGTGGAAGAAGCAGCGACGACGAGGGGGTTTGGGAACTCCTGTTGTGGCTGGTGAGGAGTGGAGGAAGGCGAGGAAGATGATCCTGCTGCCTATAGTATGTGGTAGTGGGTGAGGAAGTCGAAGGAAGGGATGTCGCTGGAGCTATGGTGGAGGTGACCGGAGAGAGAGATTTGGTGAAGAAGTGCGGTCAAACCGAGCTAAGGAACAAGGAATTGCAAAGGGGAAGCTTTTATAGAGCTAGGGGCACGCTTTAGACAAGGAAACAAGCCCAAATTGGCTTGTGATTAAAGCACAAGACACCCACAAATCTTGTGGGTTCACTAGAATGCACCCTTGCGATTTGGGAGCCAAGACCAGTCCCAATCAATTCCTTATATTGTGAACACCAATCCTACCAAATTTGTTGGGATTTGGTGGCAATTTGAATGGGATTTGAAGTGGTTAAAAGTTTCCTGGAGGTCGGTTGACCTCCAATGGTAGCAAGGACCCATTTGCAAAGAAGATAAGGAAGTTAGGGACTCAATTGCAAGGATTTTCTAAAGTTAGGAGCTTATCTGAAAGAAATAGAGTTTAAATAGACTAAAATGCAAATTAGGTCAAGATGGACTCTGATTGGGCCTAAATTTTGGTACAAACCTAATTTAGACCCAAGGAATATGATGGTGAACTCGGATTTCAGTTTTAACTAAGTTTGACTGGACAATTTGCGTAGAAACCTAAATTAGGGTAGAAATCTGTTTGACTCTATTCAATGTTAAAATAGGTTTAGATGGTCAAATCAATGATACCAAACCTCAAGGAATACTTTTCTATGAATTTTAGGAGATTTAGATGAATTTTATCCTGATCGGAACCTCTTTAATTTAAGCGGGCTTGAAATTAAGGTTTTAGGTGCTGATTTGATTCTCGAAACATGTGAAACCCTATTTCTGTCTGTATGGACCCTCTTATTAGACTTTAATGCTCATTAAACCTTAGATTAACCCCTGGAAAATCCCATGGTTACTCTGCTTTAATGATATGATGTTGAAATTGCATAATTAACCCTAATTTAATAATTTCTTCTCAAATTGATTTTATATGGAATTATGGCTCTCAGGTGACTGCGTAGGAGCATTTGTCACTTGATAATGACTAATTAAGCTAGTTATGGCTTATGATGGTGTTACCGTCATGAAGGTATCACCAAGTGTTTGAATTAGTGCCAATGATATGGATTCCACCTTCTATGTCCATTTGGTTCTCCAAGTACCTTGATCCGTCCTTGATGCAGTCCATACAGATAATGACTTGGATCTACGCAATCATCTAAAAAATAAGAATAAACTAAAGATCTAGGTACCCATATTTTCTTATGTCCTTTAGGATTAACATTTCTCATCCAAGAGTATTTATTTCTTGGGTTCCATCCTCTTGCTTTTGGTGCACAAAAATCTTTCTTAGTGTGTACTAAATTATCCTTTATTTTTTGCTTACTTTTAGAAATCTTAACAAGACCATTAACTAGTTTATTTGAATTCTCTTTAAGGCTAGCTATATCATTTTCAATAAAATCTATTTTATCCTTCAACAAGGTAATATCTATTTTCAAAGAGCTATTCTCTTCAAGAAGTTGAGTTTTAGCCATAATAAGATTTGTATTTTCTATTACAAGCTCATGCTTTTCATGCTCAAAAGAACTACAATTACTTTTTAGCTTTTTGTTTTCAATTGTTAACAACCTACAATGTCCATAAATTTCTTCTAAAGCATCTTGCAATTCTTCTATGATATAAGAATAAGAAGGTGATGCCTCATTGTTGCTTTCTTCATTGCTTTCGTCCTCAAGTGCCATGAATCCAAGATAAGTAGATTCTTCTTTATTTGAATCATTGTCATCTTGTTCTCTTTCGCTCGAGTCATCCCAAGTTGCTTGCATAGCTTTCTTCTTCTTGTACTTGTTAAATCATTTCTTTGTATCTTTCTCTTTTTTTATTTTGCTCCTTTCACCATCCTTCTTAAGAAGTGGACAATACATTTTAATGTGTCCCTTCTTTTTACAATTGTAACAAATAATTGGTTCCCTTTGGATTTCTTCCTTATCTCCTTTTCTCCTGAAATCCAAGTTATTCTTAGAGAATTTTTGAAACTTACGTGTGAGAAACTCAAGATCTTCATCTTCTTGATCACTTTCTTTCGAATCTGAAAGGGCTTTAAAAGCTAACTGCTTCTTCCCTTCATCTGATCCTTTCTTCTTTTGATTAAGTTTGGTCTCATAATCAATGAGGTTTCCAAGGAGTTGATCCGTATCTAGACTTTCTACTTCATTTTCTTCTTCTGTAGTTGTGACTTTTGACTCAAAAGTATTAGTCAAGGAACGTAAAATCTTACCTTCAAGCTCACCTTTGATGAAGGTCTTTCCTAGAGCCTTCAAGTTGTTGACATTGAAAGTGAAACGGGTGCACATATCCTTCACACTCTCATTTTCCTACATTTCAAATTTCTCAAATTCTTGGGTTAGTAAGATAACTTTGGAATTTTTTACCTTATACATTCCCTCATGAGTAATCTCGAGAGTTTTCCTGGTCTCGTTTGCAGTTGTGCATTGAGAGATCCGATTAAACTCATCGGGGCTCAACGCACAATACAAGGCATTCATAGCCTTGGAGTTGAGTGAGAGCTTCTTCTTGTTGTCCTCCATCAAGGCTCCATTTTTTTGTTTCTCTGGTTTCACAAATGATGTTTCCACCATTTCCCAAAGTGAATAATCCACTGATTGGAGGAAGACTTCCATCCTTTGCTTCTAGTATGAATAGTTCGTACCATCGAAGTAAGGAGGTTTCATCGTTGAGAATCCGCAGTTTCCGTTTGTTGCAAACACCCTTGATGCCATTGGATCATCTTGTAAAGGCTTTTACACCAATGCACAAGAACAAACAACGCTCTAATACCAAATGTTAGTAGCACAAGAAGGGGGGTTGAATTGTGAAATAATATTAAGTAAAAGCAATCGCAACAAAATACGCAAGTATTTAGAGAGGAAATCCTTGCGGGAAAAACCTCTACCTAGATCTCCCAATCTAGGATTTTGCCCCTAATTCAATGGGAATCACTAAACCACACCACTAATCCGAGGGTGGTGTTCCTCAAAATAATTCCCCTCTCCTAGACAACCCCCAAGGAGAGTTTAACCCCTCTACTAAGAGGAAACGGGAAACCCATAGCTCGGGCACCCAAATAAACTATCAAAACAAAATAATGTAAACAATCCTGAGAGCCTTGAAAGATATAGAATATAAAGTAGGCTAAGATACTCCCTTTGCAAACCTATGTGATGCAGAAAATCAAAGTGGGAGTGATGTTGCTCTCAAGAATCTCTAAGAACAAAAGAGCACAATGGAGCATAATAGCTTTTGAAAGCTTAGAATAGGATAATAAAAAGTATTTAACACCAGAATATTTCTTTTCTTTATGTGTAGGCTTAAGGCAACCCATGGTGGGTATATATAGGTGTAGGAGGTTAGATTTAAGCTTAGGTAGTCGTTGGGATTTGAATTGGAATAGAATAAATTAAGGTAGAATGGCTACAAAGCAATTACTCAAAGTCTGATTGGATCAAACGTCTGAAAAGGCAAAATAAATGTCTTAAGGAGTCATTTCAGACATCTAAGAATAAAGCCAGACGTCTGAAAAACATCAGTAAGAAAGTAGTCATTACTGGATTTCACAAGATCAAATACAAGGATGTCTGAACAAAAACTTAGACATCTGAACTTATAGTTTCAGATGTTTGAAAATAAAATTAGACATCTGAAAAAGCTTCAGGGTCAAAGTAATCGTTACTGGAATGAAGTTGGATCCAAATAGGGATTTAAAGACAAATGGTTAGATATCTTATTAGACGTCTGGTCAAAAGTTTAGAGGTCTTAAAAAGAATCATTGGATGTTTGAATAAATGTAAGGACGTCTGATGGCCTACAACATTCCAAAATCAAAGAGAAACGGATATAATCAATTATGGTCAAATTGAACATTGGATAGAAAATGAACGTTGGTCAGTTTCAGATGGATTAAGAAGACGACAGACGTCTAAAAAATAAGAAAAATTATGACCGTTGTTCTTTTGAAGAGATATCAAAAGCTTAAGGAGGCGTCTGAAAGACATTATTAGACGTCTGAAGTGGATCATAGACATCTAAAATCCTAGATGACATAGGTCAAAGATTCTGGATATGATTCTAGGTTCTAGACAGGAGCCTAGATGTCTAATAAATTAGATCAGACATCTGACTAAGCAGACTCAGATGTCTAAAGGAATCATAGGACATTTGAAAAACCAATCAGAAACAAAGTCTTGTATGTTGAATTAGAAGTGTGAGGATAGGAAGGTTCTAAAGTGATGGGAACACCATCATGAGCCCTAACTAGCTCATTTTGACCCAATGAAGTCAATAAATGCTCCTACATAACCAACCGAAGGTCATAATTCATTGCATAACCATTCTAAGAGAAAAATAAGAAACTAGGGGTAAAATTACAATTTTACCAGCACATCTTGAATGCAGTACAACCACAGATTTTCTCAATGGCTAAATAAAGGTTAAGTGATCTTAACAAGATAACAAGTGGGTTGGATCAGATAGAAAAGGATTTGTGTGAGTTCTGAGAATTAAATGACTTTTGAAACCCTAAAAACAGACCCACTTAATTAACCAAGGTTATGGTCAGGATAAAATTTACTTAAACCCTCTAAAAATCATAGAAAAATATTCCCTAGGGTCTAGTACCTTCAATTTGGCCATCAGAACCCATCTTGACCTAAAATGGAGTCTCAGACAGATATTTACCCTAATTTGGGTTTTTGAATAAATTACCCAATCAAACGTGGTCAAAATAAAAATCTAACTTCACCATTGGATTCCTTAGGCCCAAATTAAGTTTGTACCAAAATTTGGACCCAAGGGAAACTTTTCTTGACCTAGTTTAGAAAAAGGTCCTATCTGATTACATTTCTACCCCTAACTTTCAAAAACCCTTGCAAATAGCCCCCTAACTTCTTCATCGTCTTCACACTTAGGTCCCTCTGGTGACCTTTGACAAAGAATATCTCCTTGATTATTTGGAGAATCCCTTCCAAAATTGGAAGGGAGATCCTCTGAGAAATTCTTTCCAGTCTGAACCCATTGATGAGCTCTGATTCCCTCCTAATCTCTCATGCGAACGCATGAGAGATTTGGGTATCTCAACAACTTCCAAGTCTGGCGACCTTCCAAGCTTGGGAAGCTTGATTCCCAAGCCCTAATTGCCACTCAAATCCCTATTCAAAGAAGCCCAGATCCCCCTGACTTCTTCACGCTCGGATTTAGCCGTGATTCCCTTAAATTCATCTCTCCCCCTCACAACCGAAGGCTCCTCGACATCCGACGACCTTTCCTACCTTTCTCGTTGTCCGACTGTCATACCAGTGGCGGATTCCTCTTCCTTGTTCTTCTCTGCGTCTCGCCGTACCAGCAGTCGCCCGTTCCTCTTCATCCTCGCTGTTCCCACCTCATTGGAGCCACCTTCGTCTCCAGCGTCGGCCACACCAGACCCAACGCCCTCATTGCCCCCTTCATCCAGCAACTTTCTAGCTAAGTCCCCTCTCCCCTCTACTTTCTTCTCCGCCCTTTACTTTCCAAAATTTGCCACTGCCTCCCCTTCACACCTCCATCTCCTCCATCTCCAACCACCACCTCCGACGAGGCCATCCCACCTTCACAAGCCACCAAAACCCACGCCGACCCTCGCAAAACCTCCGCCACACTTCACTGATCACTTCCCCTCTATTCACTCACCTCACCACTCACTCACACGCACCCCCGAACACACGCACACAGTCTGCCCTAGCCACACACTCACGGCAACTGTCACGCCACGCCACCACCCCCAGCACATTCACCGTGCTCCGGTGACACTCCCTGAATGCTTTGACGTGGTCGAGAGGCCATTCTATTGATTTCAAGTTCTAGGCCTTGTCTACCATTGGCAAGCAAGCTTGAAGCTTGCTTGAGGCTGCCCCAGGTGTTGCCACGCCCAGGTTGGAATCCCAGGACATGCGGAAGTCTCTTGCGCATGCACCCAGGACCTCAATTGCAGTCGAGAGCCTCAGTCGTTGAGGCAATTGTGAAGGACGCGCCCTATTGTGCTGCGTGGAAGGAAGGTGGGACATTTAGTCCCACCTCAGATATGAAGAGTCGCCCACACCCGCATAAATTGCAAAAGTGCCATAAGCTGATCGCCTCAGTTTCCATGAGGTGCGGTCCCTCTCACCTTCACCCGACCTCGTTCGTGACACCTCACCCGTGGATCTAGCCTGACCCGACCTAACCTGCACTCCTCACTCACCACCTCACGTCGGTGAGCCTGGACCCGGGTACGCACCCGACCCGATAACCCGAATACCTGTGGCTCTGGGAGAGTGGATCCTAAGAGAGAAGAAGAGAGGAGTGTCGCGCGGGTAGGGGGAGGGTTTTGCTATAGAAACCTCCGATCGACACTTAGCCGATTCTGAAGAAGAAAAGGAGGTCAGGGTTGAAGGCAGAAGAAAGAAGAAGAAGAAGAGAAGGAAGAAGAGAAGGCTCGCAAAGGCAAAGGAAGAAGAAGAAGAGGAGGAGGCTAGAGCAGAAGAAAGCCAAAGGAAAAAGAAGAAAGAAGAAGAACTAAGGGCAAAAAAGCAAAAGAAGAAGAAGAAGAAAGGATGACTCAGAGAAGCAAAGGCAAAGAAAGAGAAGAAGCAAAGACAGGAAGAATCATACAACTTTAAGTCTTCTGATTTACAAATCAGACGACAAATCTTAAGCTCTCATTGCATATTCATACATTGAGTTCCTTAGTGATATTGTAGGAGTATTTGGTGATCTAAATCACCATTTTACTCCCATATTTTTGCACATTGCTACTGATACTATTGTAATCTCCTTTAAATATTGAATTGTGATCTTGATTTCTAAATCCCATATAGCTCCCTGTGTTTGACCTCAAAAACTTTTTCGGGTAATAAAAATTGTATTTGTTTTCAAAGCGATTTCAATTATACTGCAACGTGATTATTTTAAACATCGATTTCTCCTCGTAAAACATTTTGGCGCCATTGCCAGGGATCGAACCAGGGTCATTACAATCCTGCTGCAGTGGCGATCGAACCTCAAGTCCAAATCCCGACTGGAGGTCCTGATACTGAACTCAAGCCCAACATGATTCATGCTATTCCAAAATTTCATGGGCTCAATTCCAAGGATCCTTTCCAGCACATTAAACAACTCAAGCATCTGGCCCCAACCTTTGGGTCAGATGTTCAAAATCGGGATATCCTTCTCATGAAAATGTTCTCCTTCTCTCTCATGGACAAAGCAGCTCACTGGTATCAGACTCAAACGCATCCAATCAACACATGGGTTGAACTACAATCCGAGTTTCTGAAAAAGTTCTTCCCAGTTGGTCGGACGAATGCTTTACGACACCATATCATGCACTTCACACAACATCCTAGAGAACCACTTCACAAAGCATGGGATCGTTTCCTAGATCTCATGCGAAAGTGCCCCCATCACGGAGTTCCTAAATGGGAACAAGTCCAGTCTTTTTACCAGGGACTCCGTGAAGACATCCGATTATTCGTCAATGCAACTTGCGGAGGAAATATCATGGGTCAACACGAGGACACTGTGTGGGAGATTCTCGAGAATATGTGCGAAAACTCCATCAATAATGACTCCATGGGCATATTCGACCGGACGAATGCCCGCGCAGGGACGAATCCAAGGGCAGCACATGAGACGCAGGGCCTATCCTCTTATGTCGACTTGGAATTGATGGCCAGTCGTTTGGACAAGGTCTCTATCATTGAGAAGAAGGTGGATGAGCTAACTTGACATCTGCAGCAAGCCACCTCTATGCAAAACCCGTTCACACAACCGCCCTTTGGGAGGGAAGCTGTGCATAACATCTATCATCGATCTTCTCAGTGGATGGACCTGTATCCACCCTCGTCTGACTCTAGGGCCGAAGGAAACTCCAAACTTACCTACTCTAGTTGGGGGAACTCTAAACCCTCGTATTCTGACTTTCCTGAGGTTCCTCAGACCTGCGAGGACCTCAACGCCATCCAGAATGACCCATTCTCTAATACCTATAACCCTAGATGGCAAAATCATCCTAATTTCATGTGGGCGAGAAACAATCATAATCATAGACCACCATATCAACCCCGTCCACAAGCTCCTCATCCATATCAGCCACCTCAGCCTTGGCCCAACCCCACCTATCAATCTGGGCCAACTCAGATAAATCAAATGAACCTTATCCTTCAGACTCTGGCTGACATTCAAAAGACGAATGCGGCTATGCAAAAATAGCACAAAGATGAGATCACAGAGGTTCGCAATCAACTCACCCAAATGGTGAATTCCTGCCAACCTGGCACACTCCCTTCTCAACCTCTGCCAAATCCAGATAACGTGCTGAACTAGAGGCACATTATGAACCCAAATTTAGGCCAAGATCACATGATTTATCAGGCCACTTCTGCTCCATCACCCAACGGGATGGAAACTTCGACATCATACTCGGGATTTCAGTAGCAGCCATCTATTTTACCTACACCAAACCTGAACCAGGCAAGACTAAATTCAATTACAACCCGTAGTGGCAAAGCAACACAGGACCCACCTTACCCAAGCCACTTTCAGCCTAATAGTAACCCAAGTCCTAGGATAGTCATCCAGGATACCCCTATCCCAGATCAAGAACCTGGACCCATTTTAGAGGAACCATCCAAGGTTCCATTTCCCGAGGCCTTGACCAAGGGAAAGAGGACAACTAAACTCGTGGCACCTGAAGAAGACCTAGTCAAGCTCTTTGAATAGGTCCATATAAACATCCCCTTGATGGATGCGATTCGCCACGTACTGGCTTACGCACGATTTCTGAAAAGCATGTGTACACCTAAGCGTAAGCCGCGAACCAAAAGTGGGATCCCAATCGTATTGTTAGAGCAAGTCAGCTTTGTCATTTTGAGCAAACTCCCACCTAAGGCAAAAGACCCAGGTACTCCCCTGATTTCCTGTACAATTGGTGATATCCAATTTGATAGAGCTTTATTGGATCTAGGAGCCTCCATAAACCTAATACCTACATCCCTACTTGACCATCTTGAGGAATCTGAGCTCAAACCAACAGAGGTGGCATTACATTTGGCAGATCAATCTATTAAGTCACCTAAAGGAGTTCTTGAGGATGTCATTGTTAGAGTTAGGGACTTCTATTTCCTGGTGATTTCATAGTCTTGGATATGGATGATCCAGAAAATCCGAGGAACACACCAATCATACTAGGGAGACTCTTTCTGGCCACTACTAGGGCCAAATTGAACTGAAATTTGGGAACCAGACACTAAAGATCGACATCTTTAAGGCCCAACAATGGATTAATTGCGGAGTTATAGAACAAATATGTGATGTCAAGGCTGTGGTTGACGATCAGTATATCGAGGAAAACCTGACTACTGATCAACCACAAGAGGATCAAAACCCGCAATCAGAGGAGTCCGAACTCAACCTAGACACACCCATAACTCCTCCCCCTGTTCCTGACACCCACCCTGAACCACCCGTTGCTGCTGATAACCCTATTTTGGAACTAAAGCCTCTTCCCGATCATCTAAAGTACGTCTTTTTGGGTTCCAATCAGACGTTTCCTGTGATTATCAACTATAGAATCACACCTGATTAGGAATCTCATCTGATTACTGTTCTCCAGCAACATCGAAGAGCCATTGGATGGACTCTCGATGATTTGACTAGTATCAACCCCTCTTACTGCACACACCGCATCTACACTGAAGAGGTCACATGACCTTCCCGTGAAATGCAGAGACGTCTGAATCCCAATCTGTAGGAGGTCGTGAAAAAGGAGATCATCAAGTGGTTAGATGCTAGGATCATCTACCCGATCTCCGACAGTCGGTGGGTGAGTCCAATCCAGGTTGTGCCTAAGAAGGCAGGACTCACCGTGATCACGACTGAGACCAGAGAAATCATGCCGACCCGTGTAGCAAATTCGTGAAGAGTTTGCATTGATTGCAAAAGACTCAATACCTCCACAAAGAAGGATCATTTCCCACTACCGTTTATTGATCAGATCCTTGAAAAACTAGCAGGAAATAGATTCTTCTGCTTTTTTGACAGGTACTCCGGTTACAACCAGGTGGCAATCCATCATGAGGACCAATAGAAGACCACTTTCACCTGCCCCTTCGGGACATATGCATTCCGAAGGATGCCTTTCAGTTTCTGCAATGCACCTGCTACTTTTCAGCAGGGCATGCTTGCCATATTCTCAGATATGGTAGGTGATTATCTGGAAGTCTTCATGGATGACTTCTCAATGTTTGGCGAATCATTTGATGATTGCCTCCTACACTTGGTCCAGATCCTCAGGCATTGCATCGACGTGAATTTGGCTCTTTCTTGGGAAAAGAGCTATTTCATGGTGCCTGAAGGAATTGTCCTGGGACATCTTATCTCCAAAAAAGGTATCCAGGTTGATCGAGCCAAGGTGAATCTAATTTCCAAACTCCCTATGCCTAGCTCAGTCAAGGACATTCAATCTTTCTTGGGGCACGCCAATTTTTACGGTCGATTCATTCCTGATTTCTCGAAAATCATGCGCCCCCTGACTAATCTATTATCTAAGGATGTTCCTTTTGAAATCTCCAAGGAATGCACTCAAGCATTTGAAATCCTACGTGATCGAGTCACCCAAGCTCCAATCCTACAGTCCCCTGATTGGTCTCAACCATTTGAGATCATGTGCGATGCATCTGATTTCGCTGTAGGAGCGGTACTTAGGTAGAAAATTGATGGGAAACCCATGGTCATCTACTACGCTAGCAAGACACTTGACGAGGCTCAGCGTAACTACACAGTTACTGAGAAAGAGCTGCTTGCCGTAGTATTTGCCCTGGAAAAGTTCAGATCGTATCTTCTGGGTTCCCGTGTTATCATTTACTCTGATCACACAACTGTGAGGCATCTCCTTGCAAAGAAGGATGCGAAACCTCGACTAATTTGCTAGATCTTGCTATTGCAAGAGTTTGACCTCGAGATTCGCGACAAGGCGGGAAAATAGAACGTGGTAGCTGATCACTTGTCCCACCTTCCTTCTGACATTATTGACCCTTTTGGACCCATTACGGAGCATTTTCCTGATGAACACCTCTTGACTATCAGTATGGGGCTTCCATGGTTTGCTGACCTAGTAAACTACTTGGCATCACATCAGATTCCGTCTGATTGGCCGAAGGCCAAGAAAGACAAATTGCTTTCCAATGCCAAGTACTACTTTTGGGAAGACCCGTTATGAGACCACATGTGTGGGCTAATTAATTATGTAAATGCCTAAATATTTTGATAATGTCTACATTTATAAAGCATACTTTGATACACAAATAGATTAGTGCTTGCATATTTTACTTGCATTTATATAAGATAGTATATATATTCTAGGGGCATGCATGCATTATATGCATCATTTTATTATTTTCTTGTAAATAACCCTTTTCTTTTCTCTCCACCTTCAAGACCCACCAATCGCAATGGAACCGCCTCCTCCTCACCGGCCTTAATAGATCGCCCACCCAGATCAGCCGAGTCCCACGCAGCAGCCTCAACCGCCTTGGGATCTTCGGCCATCCGTTGGAGAGTCGACGATGATTTCTTTAAAAAAAGAGTCCCGTGCACAGAAGAAGGGGCCATCACCGTTCCCATTCCCCCTTAGGGGACTTCTCTTCCACCTCCATCATGCAACACGTACAATGTGGAAATTGCTTGCACCGTGGACCGAAGCCGCCCTCGACCTGCACTCACCTTTGGCATATTGGTTCACGGTGACAGCGTGCACCATTTCCATCACACCACACCACCATCCACTGACCATCATTCTCCCCCATCATCTTCTTCCTCTTCCAACACCTCCACATCCCCTGTTTTCCCCTCTAAAGGCTCCCTTCCTCTCCACCGTGAAGAGAGCATGCACCGCAGCCAGCCGCGTGCACTGTGACCCCCTCACCGACCGTAGTCAGTCACACGCACACCCCCTCACTGCACGCAGCCACAACCGCGTGCAGCCACAGCCTCACAGTCGGCCCCCCCTCGTGCACACAGCGCCATCCTGTGCGCGCAAGCCAGCGTGAGGCCAGCACTTTCGCTCGCTCCTGTCATTGCAGCAGTACCTCCATTCGCGCTACCCGCACCCACAAGCACTACTCACCTCGCGTGCAACCGCAGCAGCAGCAGACCCACCGCATGCAACCATGCCCTCGCATGCAACCATTCACACACACTCACAACAGACCTTACGCGTCCTTCCTGCTCAGCCACGGCAGCGGCACCACACCAGACTGCAACCTCCTCGCATGCAGCTCGCACGGCCACAAGCCGCCAGCCCTCGTGTTCGACCACGGTCCCGCAACCCATAGCAGCTCGCGCCCCTCAACCCCCGCGCGCACAAGCCGTAGCTGCATCACCTCCTTGCACACCCTCTTCACACACGCACACAAGCCCTTGCGTGCACTCTGTCATGCGCATGCACGCCCACACGCTGTCGCTGGTTCTTCTTCTTCTTCTCTGCCGGCTGGAAGAACCTAAAGCCACAAAAACACAGCCTCCACCACAGGCAGAGATTCTTCACGCCATCAATGCTAATGCGCCTGCCTCAACCCCACGAGCACCACCGCAACCTCCGACGGGCTGACAACAGCCCACGTGCATGCGTGGACAGCCACTGTCACCGACCATCCTCCTCGTCGCCAGCGTCAACTCCGACCGTCGTTCGAAGTGCCACCACCACCACCAAGTTCCCCTTGTTGTGGCCGACCTCCACCGAAGCTTTCGCGACCAGCGGCGGCCTCAAGTGCGCACACAGCCAAGAGAGAATCCTTTGTTTTTGGGTGAATTAAAAATTATGGATTTTGCCATTGTGAAAAAGCACTATTCATTTATTTATATTATATAATATTTGGCTGAAATTGCATGGACATCCCTGTCTTTAATTTGAATTACATATGATTGAGTTCTTATGAATGACATAAAACATGAGATATTGGTTATAGTAAATTGGTGTTATTAGGTAGGAGATTAATATCGACATTGTTTGCTATTACCAAGGTCATTATTTAGAATATTATATTGTGATAATTTTGCATATAAATACCTACATTCCTGATCAATTGATTAAAACAAGCATTTATATTGGAAATAAGTTGCACTAGTTAGAATGCGCACCCATTGATATTCCTGAATAAATGAAGCATCACTCACGAGTTCAATAGGCTTATTCCTCGCTGTGGATACGACCTTACTATTTTCGTGGTTAGTTTTTGAACATTAAATGTTTTGAAAAGTGATTTTCTATCACGCGATATACTAAAACGAAATGTCATTTTATGTTAAAATTTTATCGAAAACGAAGATCGCTCTTTCACCCGTATCTCTTCTACATCGGTGCTGATCAAATCATCCGACAGTGTGTCCCGGAAACGAAAATTCAGGACATCTTGTCCTGCCATGACCAGCCATGAGGTGGACACTTCTCTGGTCATAAAACTGCAGCAGAGTCTACGGACTCCAATTTGTCGCGTGTCTCCAATCACCTCTCTTCCTTGTTCAAGGTGGATGTTAGGAGCAAGGGGAGGAGTTATGGGTGTGTCTAGGTTGAGTTCGGACTTCTCTGATTGCGGGTTTTGATCCTCTTGTGGTTGATCAGAAGTAGTTAGGTTTTCCTTGATATACTGATCGTCAATCACAGCCTCGATATCACATATTTGTTCTATAACTCTATAATTAATCCCTTATTGGGCCTTAAAGATGTCGATCTTTAGTGTCTGGTTCCCAAATTTCAGTTCATTTTGGCCCTCCTCACAATTAATGTTGGCCCTAGCAGTGGCTAGAAAGGGTCTCCCTAGTATGATTCATGTGTTCCTCAGATTTTCTGGATCATCCATATCCAAGACTATGAAATCCATCGGGAAATAGAAGTCCCAAACCCTAACAATGACATCCTCAAAAACTCCTTTAGGTGACTTAATAGATCGATCTGCCAACTGTAATGTAGATCAGATTGCTTCCCGTAACATATGTTACGCGACATATTGGAGTCCAATCATATGTTAATCAGATTTCCAATTTAGCAATGGTGATTGGAAATGCGAGGAGACACGCGACAGAGTCATCATCAATTGCTTCCCGTAACATATGAGGTGGAGATGGGAGCATGCACGTAGATCTGATCAAGGAAGAGAGGAAAACAACCCAAGACCAACCCAAGGCAACCCCGAGCAGATTCAAACAACACCATGCAAAATCATGCATCAAAATCAAGCCTAACCCACTCAAATCAACACCCTCTAATAACACAGACACACTTATGTGCACACACATTTAATTCACACACACATGTGCCTACACTGCATTTGACACATACATGAGCACATGTACACATGGAATGCACATTTTTACACCTAATTTATTCCATGCACTTCCACTAAACACCCACCTAATGAACCACTTAACCCACCATTAAATCCCCCACACACTAGACCCAACACCACATCTTTCTATTTTATTACCCAATAGCACACCCAATTTCAATCCAACACCTATCCATTTTAGAGGCCTAATACCACCATCTAAACTCCCACCTAATCACCCATCCTAACTCTCCTTAGCACCCAATTAATCACCCTTAATCCCATAATTAGGAAAGAAACCTCTAGGGCCTTCTAGATTCTTCTCCATTCCTTAAGGTGCACCACCCCACTCAATTCAGTCGGCGCCCCTCCCTCCCTCTCTCTTTGGGCAGCTGCTCCATTCACTTCTTCCTCTCTTCTCCACCTCTCTACTTCTCCTCCCAGACTAGTGGCCAGCGGCCTCATGTCCCTGATTGGTCATCTGCATATCAAGGTGGTGTAGGCCTTCAAGGCCAAGGATCACCGGTCTGTCTCCATAGCCAATGGCTATAGTAGCCCTCATTGGCGTGGATGCTCCCATCCTCTTGTTCTTCTTCTTTTTCCTTTCAATAGTTAGATTTCATCTTTATTGCAAGTAGATTAATTCATCTTATTTCCCTTTTTGCATTCTATTTGCTACTGGTTCCTCTGACTCTGCTATCTATGTTCACCATGTGCTCCATCAACTCACCATACACACACAACACACGCAACAACCATCACTCCACCATCGACTGCAGCACCACACCCATTACCACCAACGACCACCTCAGCCACTAACACCACCACAGCCACCAGTTGCAACCACACTCACCTTCCTCCCTCATGCTTTCCCTCTCTTCCCTTTTCTCTTCACCAAACATAGGCACCACTACGTCCCCTATTCTTGCTCTGTTTTAGTTTTTTTTCTCTATTATTCATGCTATAGTAGGCCACCGACCAGCCACTACTCCATTGCTAGTTGCCAAACACCACCCATGATCACACCACCACATTTCCATCAACCATGTCCCACCTCCCAATACCACTCACCGCTGGCCACCATGACAACACTTCACCCCCTTAGCCAACAACCATAGCAGCCACTAACCACCACCATTGTCAACTACATGCATGGTCGTGTCCTCCACTCTCATAGCCGACCTCCTACACCTGCTAAACACCATCACCACCACCATCTATTGCCTCCCTTTCACCTATAATAAATGGCTAGCCACTCCTCACTTTAACCATCTTCCATCCACCTTCAAACCCACAGCTATCACCATCACTACCTCCATGTTACTATCCACTATCACCATGCCAAACACCACCACCTAACGACTAGCTACCACTCCTTCATATTCACCACATATTCAACCATCCTATCCATCATTATCCATCCATCTTTCATTGCTCTCATGGTTTCAATTTCTTTTTGTATCTCTTTTTGATGTGTTGTATAAGTTGGGTTGTACCAACATTATTGTAATTGCTACTTTTCAAGTTCAATGTATTTGCTTATGTGTTGATAAGGTAGCATGCATGCATCCCAAGCAAGGAGTAGGCTAGACGATTAATTAGAGAAGTAGAAAGCACCCCCTAGCTATCCTAGCACTTTGGGAATTGCCTTTATCTAGAGACATTTTCAAATGTCCTTCGTTTGATGGACATGGGACCAAGCTCGTGTAGGGGTAAAAATATTTGCCTTGAGCGGTTCATAGGTAAACAAAGTGATTTGGTGCTCTTTTCTAACATATGACAATTGCATGGCCACTTAGGAAAGAAGAAAGAGATATTGCTGGCATATCAATCTTCAGGTTATTTCATAATGCTTTAGATAAAAAGACAAAATTGTTTAGAAACTTGGGATATTTACAGTGGGAGCGTCAAGTGAGTGCCAAAGAGATATCTCTATAGCATTACTCTAGGCGTTCTTGCAAAATTCTTTCAAACAAAAAAAATTCTTGTGAAATTTATATTGTGGAAGTTTTTGATTGGTTTCAAGGGGGTAATTAGAACAATTTAGTCTTTTTTCCCAGAGAATGAAAAAGTGATAGACGTGTATCTTATACTTGATCTCATGGTTGAATGTAATCACTCACTACAACAAAATATATTTGTAGTGACCACATTTTGGAGACAGATTTTATTATAGGAACCAAATAATAGGTGGGTGACAGATTAGTGGTCTCCAAAAAAAATCAATTTAAAGAGACAGATAGGTTGTCTCCCAAGTTTTCACACACAAACACACATATATATACATACGCACATATATATATTTTAACATAAAGTGAATTTGGGCACATGGCACTTTGCATTCTCACGCCCAACCCCACCTTGTGAAACCCTAGTTAGCGATGTTCCTTCTTCCATGAGATTAAACCAAAGACTTGCCATTCCCTCTTTCCCACTGCAGCAGAATGTTGCTTCGTCTCCCCTTACACATTGCGTGCAACCCTTGCTCCATCTCCATCGATGCTAGGAGGTCACTTGGCTGCGACGAGGAGGAGTATGACGATTGGCACTAAGAGGTCGAAAAAAATTCTTAAGTACAGTAATTAGGGAAATAATTTCCTTAATTACCGTAGCAAGGATTTTTTTTTGTTATTAACCGTAGGAAACTCCTGACTTGAAAACACGATTTTACACGGGTCGATGTTTGAAAGAAACTCATGTTCTGTAATCACGAGTTTTCACTGGTATCCATCCGTCCACCGCTACCCTTAAAGCACGAATGGTAATTGCTAAACTCATGTATTCTAAACACGAGTTTCCACCGGTATCCACCCCTCCACCACTACACTCAAAGCGGGAAAGGTAGTTGCGAAACTCGTGTTCAGTGGACACAAGTTTCACTAGAGACTAGGCAGTCGGCCTGTTTACACAGAGGGAACATTTCATGAACAAATCATGAGGAGTACTCACGATTTTTCAATGAAAATTATCACTACTAAACAAGAGTTTCACAACTAGGCGGGAATGGCTTGTTTACACAAAGGGGTAATGTTTTATGAACAAATCGTGAGGAGTAATCACGATTCATGAACAAATCGTGAGGAGTACTCAAGATTTTTCAATGAAAATTGTCACTACTAAACACAAGTTTTACAACTAGGCAAGAATGGCTTGTTTACACAAAGGGTTAATGTTTTATGAATAAATCATGAGGAGTACTCATGATTTTTCAATGAAAATCATCACTACTGAACATGAGTTTCACAACTAGGCGGGAATGGCTTGTTTACACAAAGGAGTAACGTTTTATGAACAAATCGTGAGTACTCATAATTTTTCAATGAAAATCGTCACTACTAAACACGAGTTTCACTTTTTTTACATACCCTATATACAAAATACTTAACACACACACGTACAGGCTTAATCCCTGATCAGACTTTCTTAAGTCTGATCTGGGATAATTTCATATTGAATTTGACATTTGTTGCTGTTGGAATGAGTTAATTGACTGCAGCAGCAACCTTGAATCATTTAAGACGTCTGAAGCAGTTGCTATTGCTTTAGATCAGTCATTGTAGCTGCTGCTGCAATAGCTGCTATTGCTATTGTAGTAGTTGGATTTTTGGGCTGAAACAATCGAACTTGAGCTGGGATTTGAAGTATTAAAAGAGCTGACGTGTATATATCTGAAATTAGAAATGAAGAAGCATTCCTATACTTGAAATGAGTTAAGATTCAATTTTTATTGCTTGTAATGGGCTTTGAAATGCATTGTCAGTAATCTTTATGGAGTTTAACTGTCATATATGTACATTTGGATGAAATTAATTGAAAAATTAGATTTAAATATCTCAATATCTTTCTTGTAATGTATTGAAGTTGTGTGAGTGTTCAACTGGCTATGCAAGCCTGTAGGATAGCATTTAAGGCCTTAGATTCCACTTGAAAAACCCTTTGAAGGCCTAAAATGTGCTTCAATTATAAATAAATAAAAATCTTATAAAAAAATATAAAAAAATAAAATAAAGGTGTAGTGAGTAGGATTAGATATATTTTTAAGTATATGTCAAGCTCAAGGCATTCTAAACCTCTAACTTGGTAGAACATATCAGCCAACGGTTCAGTATATCTTGAAACTTAATAAAAGAACTCAACATCCAAAAATACCAAAAACACTTCTTATCTCTCATCTCTCTCTTTTTCTCTCACCTCCTCCCTCTATAAATATAAAACACATAAAAATCATAAAAATTCTAAACATGACCAAAAATACCATGTATATTATGTAAATACTTGTATATATAAACTATATCCTGGCTATATATATATATATATATATATATATATATATATATATATATATATATATATACATAGTGTATAATATGCATATAACCTATATATATAACTTATATATGTATTCTATATTATAAATTAAGTATTTAGGATAAATTAAATAGTATATAACTTATTTATATCATTATCTATTAATTTAAGTAATTTATATGTACTCAAAACTATATAAATTAATAAACCCCTATAAATAACCTTATTTATTAATGATACTGTAAATATATAATTATGTATATATAATGTACACTAAGACACCTATAATATAATTTAATTATATATATACAATAAATAATTAATTGATTAAGTTATTGAGTAAGTTACTAACTTAAATTTAAATAAATTAGTAAATTAAGTTATTAATGAACTAATTTATACTGTACATTTGTATTATAATATTTTAAGTAATTTAAACTAATTTAACTATATTTATATTGTGTTATACTATTTATACATAATTATATGTAAAATAGCCTGAAAATTGATATTTAAATGTATATAAATTAAAATAAATTGTGTAATATATCATAAAAATATGTATTAAATAATTTAATATGTATATTAACACTATACAGGGTCAATTAGACCATTGATTAACTAATTTAAATATTAATTAAGAAATAAACCCTTAAATCAGTATGTGTAAATACCAAAACTTTTCCTAATTTATTTATATAGTAAATCTAATTATTTTTGTAAATAAATTAAATAATTATGTAGCCTTGTATAAGGGCTTTACGAATATATAATTTATTTTTAAATCAGATAACATTTGGGCCCTGAAATTGAGGGCCAAATCAAGCTATTTCGTATGCTGCCTGTTGGATTTCAACGCTGGAGCCGCAACATCTTAGTGACACATCGGTAGCTGTAGGCCTCACGTAGCGGCTTATATATGTTTTCTACATTGGACGTTTCAGCCATCACGGGCGTCGGACGCCCAATCACATACACACCCTCTATCCCTTGAGCATTACATGAGCATTTGGAATGAGACTACGGTGTGCGGTGCATGGTTGGGAGTTGTGCATTGTGTGTGAGTTTGATTAGGCCTAGTAATGAGCCATAAATCAATTAAAATGCACTTAATGATGACTAGGGTGGCCTTATTAGAGGTCTGATCCCACCCAGTAATGGGTGTTGTGTATCCCTTGAAAAGACTGCCTGCAAATTAAACCCATTTTTGGTTAAAAATCAGTCTGAACCGATCAGGGGAGAAGAGCGGAGGCAAAATTGGGCTAAGTGTTGGCCTTTTGTTGTGTTAGTGTTTGAGTTGTGTGTGTGAGTCGAGTGTGTGTATATATGTGTGTGCGCACTTGTTTATATGTATACGTATATATAATATATAATGTGTATGTATATATATAGTATATATGTAAATATACATATATAAGTATATGTTTGAGCTATTATGTATATAAATAAAAGATAGCTTTAGTGACAGATATAGATGTCACAGTAGATAGTAATAAATGTTAGTAAAGACCCTAGTTTTACCTTAGCTTATGTAATAGCTTTTCTAAGGTTTTAATGACACTTGTATACATCGCTGTAAATATATTATATGTTACTGTAGATATTAGTAAGTTAAGTTAGTATAATATATATTATTACTTATTTTTGTACCTATAGCTAGGTATTATTATTATAAGTTGTAAATAGATAATATAAAGAAGCTAAGGAAGAAGAGAAAGAAAAGAGAATTAAAAGAAGAATGAGTTAAGCTCGAGAGAGATAGAGAAGTAAAGAAAGAGAAGAGGTAGAAAAATTAAAGTGGAGAAGCGAAATAAAGAGATAAAATGAATGAAAGAAATTAAAGAAATTAGACATCCAATATAACTTTCAAAAGTCCAATTTATACTTTTAAGTCATCTAACTTCTTTTTCAGACATCTGATCAATGGCTGAAGCTATTGTATTGTATATTTTGAGCTTTTAATGTTGTAAAAGGCATGTTAGATGGGGTTAATAGGTCAGCACAGCTGGTGCACCCATTCTCCATAAGGCACTCCCTGTGCAGGGTGCGCGGGGTCGAATCCCCGTGACTTGTCCAGACGTGCATAGTGTCCTTCTGGTTGAACATGCCATTAGTGGTGTCCAGCCATCCCAACTCGACGCCAGAGAGTGGCCGTGGCTTTAATCACAGAGGTGTTCCGTGGCCAGCGAGAAATTCAGGACCCCTTTTATTTTTTAAAAAAAAAGGCATGTTAGACTCTTGTAAACATTTTTTGTGCCTTATATTTTGTAGAATTTTGTAATAAACATTTTACTTGGTTTTTAATGACAAATATTTCTTGTATAATTACTTCTATTAAATGGAATATTGCATGTTTTAGTTATTAAATCTCTTGTGCAATTATTCATGTGCTTAAAGTTATTAATCTGATTGATTAAATAGTTATTAGTTATGCCTTAGGAACTAATGGTGAATTATATACTAAGATCGTAAAATTTTGAATCAATTGAGTTTTGAATGGTTTTGATACTGTACTATAAGCTATGTATTAAGCTATATATAAGCTTGCATATTTAAAAATATTATGTATAATATGTAAATACATGTATATATAAGCTATTAAGGTGTATAATGTAAAATATGTCTATAAACTGTATATATAACTTATGTATATATTCCATAACATAAATTAAGTATTTAAGGTAAATTATTATGTATATAACTTGTTTATATCATTATCTATTAATTGTGTATGTTTGCCACTTGTTACAAGTGCATGTACCATTTTTTAGGTTGACCTTATGAAAGTTACCAAACTTTCGACCAAAATTTGTATCACACCTACCAGTTAATACCTCATAATAGGGTTCAGGGTTTTCATGGAAATGTGTAACTTCATGTACTTTGCCAATATCCATCCAATTTTGTAACATTTTCTTTGCATAAGTGGTCAATTTTTCATGTCTTCCTATGGTAGCCATCGCTTGCTCTCGTCTTTTGTCAAAGTAACCAACACAATGGTAAAAAGTTGTCCTAACTAATGCAGAGACGGCAATGCTCTAGCATCTTTAAGCACCGCATTGTAGCTTTCACTTAAGTTGTCATATTTTCAAACCGAAACCCTCCATCAAATGCCATAGTTCAATTCTTATTTTGGGCTCCATGATTCTCAAACCACTTTAGAGCATCTTCATTAAATATTTTCAACTGATCCATGGAAAATTGCTATTTTAGAGGTCAAGATTGTAATGCAGCCCTCATTACCAACTTTTTCATATTTATGTTCTTGTAGGTAGTATTAAAATTACTTGCAATGTGACAAGAACAATACCTCCATTCTGCATGTCGCAAACCAACATCCTCACTAACAGCAGCAGTAAGAATACCTCCATGCCGATCAGATATTATGCAGATAGGTCCCCCTTGATCTTGGATGACAAAATCTTTAACACGTTGCAAAAAGCATGACCATGTTTCCGCTGACTCCCCATATACCACGGCGAATGCAGGAGGTACAATATGATGATCAGCATCCATGCCACAAGCAACTAATAACTTATGCTTGTATTTGCCGTACAAGTGAGTGCCATCAATACTAATAATAGGTCGGTAATGTTTAAATGCTTTAATCGATAGCCCATATGCCTAAAATGCTTTCATAAAGACCACATCACCAGAGTTGTTCCCTATACTGTCAATGTCCACACAAGTACCAGGGTTGGAATCTTTGATAGCCATAAGCAAATATGGCAAATCTTTGTATGATTTATCCCACTCACCATACACTAATTCAATTGCCTTTCGCTTCGCATCCCATGACCTCCTCTTAGTAACATTATACTTGAATTTTTCATGAATGACTTCTCGCAACAATTCACCTTCACCAACGGTGACTTTCACATAATTTTGCAAGTAGCGGCCCATGAAGTTGCAATCAAGTTGTGGATGATTTTCATTGTCTTGAATATGGGCACATGTGTGTTTCCCATGAAAGATGCTCAACACCCATTGGTGATAAAAAACTCTCCAATGACCATGCAACCTCTAAGTACATCCTTCCGAAACATGCGAGCAAATGACAGACCACACATATCGATCAGATTCACGAACTTGAAAGTTCACATGGTTGACGATATGAAATTTCTTCACCTCAAAAACTAATTCTTCTTTTGTTTTATATGTCTTTCCTTTCACCAAATTCGTATTTGCATTACTCATTCCAGTCCGAGAGCTTTCATTCCACCCATTGGATATTCGACCTTCATCTTCCCACTCATTATAAAAGGGTACATCTCCATCAATAGGTAATTCATTATTGTTACGCATGTAACGAGTATTAGATGGAAATCGCCATACCCTCCTATCACGAGTTTGGACATTGTTGGGACAAGGTTCTTCATTGTCATTGTCCCCATTCATATCATCTTCATCATCCATATCATCTGGATCGGATTCACGTGTTGGTTGGCATAAATCATCAACTTCTGTAATATGTCGTAACCTGCCTTGACTACTCGATGCAAGGTTCATTGGAGGTATACTATTGTCAACATCATCGTCAAGGGGATCATGATGAGGCTCCTGGACATTCTCTAAATCATTATGTAGATCTTCTGGACGACAGCAATGCCCCTGTGGGTTGTAGGTCGTTTCTTGTCGAGCTTCTTGTGAATCTCTGAAAGGAGGGAGGCACTCCTGTGGAGGTCGAGTTCTTCTAGATCTCATATAAGGGAGTGGTTCATGTTGAGATTCTGGTGATGGGTGACGATTATAAACAGTCGTATTGTCACGTCCTTCATCAATCTCAATGTAAAGCTCAGGATAATCCTCTCCACCTACACCTTTTATCTAATCCATAGGAGTTTCAGCATCTTCATCGTTGGCTACAGGTGCCAAACAATATTTCTTCTCTCTTGAATGTGGGAAGCGATGATGTATGTTAATATGTTCTGTCTCACGATCAATATGTAAACTTCTGTATGCCTTATTCAACAACATCTTAAAGTTCCAATTTGTGTATATTTTTATCCTCTTCGCTGGATCCATGTTGTAGTCAACACCATTCTCATTTTGGATTACATGACCGCCAAAAAATAGTAAACAAGAGACAAATTCTGCTATCTAAATTAACCTGAATATAATCAACAACCAAATTAGACCTCATCAACGGATTATGTGTGTCTATTTTTTGTGTGATCACAAAATATTAAATAAATCAATTGCAACTATCTTGTTCAACTTACATTAAATCATATATTACATTGTATTCCATTATTACTCTAATCATTATACTTAAGATAAATGAATGTCAACTTCTATTCCAATTAAATTTTCCTCAAGATTGGACATGGTTTGTTGGCTGCAATCCACTCTCCAGAACTTCCCAGGGGTGGCATGTTTCACAGTTTCAAACAAGCCTATAGGTGTTACACAAGCCTTGATCAAACCTTGATTAAATTATATCATCACATCTATTGAGGAGTCCGTCCTAGAGGCTTTACACAAGCCTTGATCAAACATTCCAAAAGCCCTAACTAACAACTCTAATCAGCTGAGAAACTTTTTGTATCCACAAAAAAAAAACTTCAACAGTCAAGCAATCACCTTCTTTGTGAGACTAACAGTAGTAGGGCGAGCGGCAGTGGCAGCACCAGTGGTCGGTGAGGCTGTGGTGAGAGGCAGAGCAGAAGTGGCAGTCGCTGGAGGAGAAGCCGTTGTCACTAGAGAGGAAGGAAGATTGCTCGAGCGGGAGAGAAAGGTCGAGGGTGAGGGGTTTTAAAGTAGAAGAAACTCGTGTTTACAAAACACCAGTTTAGTTGAAAAATGAACCACATAGAATCATGTTTTCAAGTCATGAGTTTTCTACAATTAATAAAAAAAAATCCCTACTACGGTAATTAAGTAAATTAATTCCGTAAATACCGTACTTAAGAATTTTTTTCCTAAGAGGTCACTTGGCTTTGGCTCGAACTAGGGCAATGATCCCTCTTCTCGTAGCCCTCTTCCTGTGTAGCACGGATGAGGGTGAGGGCAAGGGCGAGGAGCCTTTGTGACACGGGGTTCGCTGTTAGTCGTCGGTATTGGACCTCCTCGATGTCGAGCCATTGATCTGTTGGTATGGTCATCTCCAACTGGTTTGTGTTCGATTTCCTATATCTATACATTGCTATATTTCTTCTCTTGCAATTTCACAACACTTAGGAACGGAGTGTGGTATGGTGGGTGAAATCATCTTATTTTGTTGATGATAAAAGGAGATTAAGGGGCCCTTATCACTCAAAGTCAGATAGAGACGTGGTTCCTTGCTGTACTTTTCTCTATCTGTTTGTAAAGGAATGGGGCATTGTGCTTCTAAAAAAAGAAGGAATGGGCAATATTACAAGGAGAAAGGGCCTCTGAGGAATGGGGCAGATTGATCATGGCATTCAACTCTCTGCTATCTGAAAATGTCACTGTGAAGTGACATGTTCAACAGTGGTGACTAAAAGCCCGCAACCAACTCCAACAGGGCAGATTTGATGTGAATCTTCAGGATTTTCATTTAAAGCTAGTGATTGATTTGAAGCAATGGGAGAAATCGGATTTTCCCTGCTACCATCTCTAGCTTGAATAAATGATTCAGTAGTTGACGCAATGCCCCCAAGATTATTTAGATGCCTCTTGTCCTTGACAAGAGTTGTCACTCACAGAGACCATCTTAATACCCACTTGATTTTCTGAATTTGAAGAACCAATTGGAATGCCTTCATCATTTTCAAAATGGCCAACTTTAGGAAGGCCAACTTTAGTTCCATTGGAACACACTGGGTTCTAAGTTCCACACTAACTTACTTCCTCCAACATGTAATCTTGAACTTCCTCTTGATTATTTCTGTGATAAAAAAAAACTTATAAAAGTTTAATTTTTTTTCAACAAAGATAATATACGTGCCTTCATATACGGAGCCATGATAAGTTTGGGTTCCAATCGTCGGAGCTATACAGGCCTTCATTAATCCCTTTAGTAGTATGAAACGTGTGTGTAATGTGTACATTTTTAATGCCAAATCCCATATTAACTATCAGCCATGAATTTGGATTTGTCTGCAAAGTGCATACAGTTTCTTTAAATATTGTTATTTTAGTAGTATGAGCAACATATTGGAAAATGAGAAATGGGCAAAATTGGAAAGTGAGAAATGGGCAATCTAGCAGCAATTAGATAAGTGACATATTGCGGAATTTGATTTTTGCTTGAGCATTTTAACTGACAGAATTGAAAACTTTGCTCTACTTATGCAATCTGGCAGCACTTAGATACATTATACTTACGTTGTAGCCATTGCAGTCAAGATTTAAAAAGCCCAGATCAGATATTAAAACAGAGGAGAAGGTAATTAATTTTTCAAAGTTCTTTTACTTTATGCAAAACTGTGAAAAGATTAAAATTAATTAGATGCCCCAACTTAGCTTGCAATGGACCCCCCTTCTTCAATCAAAACACACACAATGTGGGGAGGACAGACCTCAACTTACCATCACACATAGTTCCAAAGGGAAATAAGAGTGAGCGGAAGGTGGATGGGGATCACAGAGCATAAAGGAATCTGACACAAGAATGGATGATATACTTCGAGAGCTTCTAAGACTTAGAAGGTAGAATTCCACCACCGACTACCTTTTCTCTATGTTGATCATTCCACCACCGTATGGGGACTCTCTAAAGTCTCATTAGTTCTGGTAGCATGGAACATCCTTGTAGACTGGCTCTTCAAGCTAACCTACCCTTGCAAGTGGTCGTAGGCATCATTTCTCACATCATGAGGATGGGCGGAGAAGGGCATGTGCAAAAATTGAATAGGCTGACCTCACCGTCAGAGACCATGCTGCTTTAAGTTTTGATGCTACCTTTGATTGCAATGTCAGAGCTCCCTCATAATGACTTGCCAATGTTAGTCTTGTATGGTGTTGAATATCATGATAGAAAATGAAGGTAGTTCTTGTGATGGTTAATTTTGTTGCTGTTGGTTTATGCTGGCAGTTTGAATTGATTGCATGTAGAAATTTCAGTAATGGTACCAATTGAGTTTTGATTAGTGGGGTTCCTTTTATCCAATAATCAGTCTTTCAATTCATTTTGATATATTTCTCATTGGAGATTTGGATTTGTTTCCCCTTCGGAACTTTCAAAAACTCACTGTAGAATGGCTATCAGAATGGACCTGCAACTTGCTTCCAATTCTGCAACTGTATTTAATAATCAGCTTTGGCCCTTGGAACCTGAATCAAGGTAGTCCAAAGCATCAATCAAAATAGTTTATAGCTCAAAGCTTGAATCAAAATAGCTTATCTGAAATAAATGCAGACAATTCGTAACTGCAGACCTGCCAGGAAGGGTCCCATTAAATTTCTTTTTCATACTTTGGCCTAATTTACTTGAGGGCTTAACCTCCATCCAATAAAAATGAGTTAAGAGATGTTAACATATGTTTGTCTAACACCGGTTGCTACCGGTGTTAGGAAAACCCATGTTAAACACCCACGATTCCTCGCGCCCTCGACTCTAGCATCGCGCCTCCTCTCGCGCGCTTACTCCCTCACAGAGCCCTCACCGTCGTCGCCCGTCATCACCCTTCCTCGCAGTTCTCGCCCTCCCTCGCGGCCCTCGCTCTATCATGACCTCGCCGTAATTGCCCCCCTAGGCCCTGCTCGCCCGTGACCTTGTTGTAAATGGCCACGGTAGTGTGTGCTTCTGAGTTGCTCACTCTGCTCTTTTGCGGTGGCATTGCCCCCTCCTCTAGAGATTGATTTAGCATCTTTGATTTGGGTCCAACCTCTTACGTAAGCTAGCACGCATGTTACGTTTTTACCCACTTGCTCTTTTTTCGTTTCTGATCTCTTTTTGGGCACGTTCTGTTCTTGGTGTTGTAACGCCTTTTAGTTGGATGCCTTTGCTTGCTTTCTCTTAGATTCAACTGTGTTTTCTTGTCAGGCGTTTCTAAGAAGAGACCCAATAAGTTGCTTATTTGCATGTGAATTTAAGGAACATGCTCTGCCAAAAATATAGTTTCTTTGGATGCTGTTAAGTAACTTGGAAGGAAGGAAACTCGTATCATGTTTCAGCCTAAATTGGGTTAACTTTGGTTCCAAAAATAATTTATTGGAGATCCAATTATTTGTGCTCTACAAGTTGTTAAATTGCTGGTAGTTTTGGAAGGAAGAATCTGGTATTGTGTTTTAAGCCCAAATTAAGTTCATTTTGGTATGTAATAGGGATGGGAATAAGTGATGAATTTTCCATAGAGTTATTCTTGAATGGCTAACCCTCTCGTGCCCGGCCGAAGATTGCAAGTAAAATGACGTTTATCACCGTCAAGAACAGGCTTCGGAAGCTGAGTATGTTTGTTGCAATAGCTGTACTGGATTCTCAAGTGAGCAATGCATCCATCTGTCTTCCTTTTATGTAATTAATCCTCCCCAATTTGCAGAGGGATCCATGAACAAAATCAAACGATCACTCTCTCTGTCATCAATCTCTTGTGAACTGTCCAGGAGTATGACATTGTCATGTTTATTTTGGGGGCTTTACAAGGAAATTATGTTTTTTTTATAACCATTATTTCCTTTTCAATGAAGTCTTTTCCATTTATTTTCAACCTTCTCTTTGTGCAAAGAGCTGATCCAGGGAAAAAAATTTCCAGTCATGTATGAAGACCCCATATTTCACAACCTAGACATCTGTAATTTTACATTTTTTGCATTAAATTCTCACAATCTAGCTGGACATCTGATTCTTCTTGAATGCAAAGCCTCACAGAATTCCTTTCTTTTCACAAGTAGTCAATTTTTCCATTATTTCATTGCTATTTATTCCATTTCTTCATGTGATGTCATTTTCTTTAACAGGTACAGTTTGTAAACTTGCCAATCCCATAGCATTTGTGCAGCAAGAATGAAGGGCCATTCCTCCCAGAAAGCCTAGTCTTGGCGGTGGGATAGCAAATGCAAAGAAGCAACAGTCACAACATAGAAGTAGCAACAATCACATAGCAACAGCAGCAGCAACAACGACATAGCAGCAGTAGAAGCAACATAGTAGCAGCAGCAATAAGGCTTTTAAATTGTATTTCCTTGTATTTTTTTTTCTTCCGTGAGAAAAAATATTGTGACCCTAAGGAGGAAACACTTGTACTTAATTTTGAGTTTAATAAATTAGGGTAACTTAAAGCCCTAAGTTTATGTAACATGTACTTTATATTTGAAATTCAATAAAAGTGAAGGCATATGTTAAAGGTTAATTTTGTCAAATTGTTGTGTTGGGTTGTTATTGAAAAGAAAGTAAAAAGTATATTTTGATGGATATTTTATCATAATAACGTTATATCCACAAATCAAGTCATCTCTAAAAGACAATTAGAGAATTATTTTCGTCCCCAAAAGTTGTAAAGACAGGATAATCTGTCCCTAAAAAATTTTATATCATATCATCAGCGTGTTTTTGTATCCAATCTATTGTGACCAATTTTCTATCCTTAAGTTGTGTCGACAAAAATTCCATCCCCAAAAATTTTGTTGACTCTCATTTCGGGGATGAATTTTTTATCACCCACCTTAAAATCTATCTCCAAAGATTGTAAATCTATCTCCATAGGTCGTCACCGTAATCTTATTTTGTTGTCGTGACTATATTTTAAAATACTGGGTAAATTGTCAAAAGTGACATTTCCTTTGAGTTGTAAGATATCTACCTTAGAAATTGTCCATATCCAGGTTCTGCTTTTTCCACAACACACCACAAAAGGAGTTCTGCCGATCGTAATACAAGGCAAACTTCAAAATTTCTAGATTGCGCAAAAATGGCAAAAAAATTTAGAAATGCTTTCCCTATCTAAAAAGGGAAAAATAGCACAGGGAGTTAAATTGGTTTAGTTAAAATAAAAGGCTACAGTAGTTAAATATATGGCTTAATGAGAGTAGCACGCGTCTCAGGCAAGGACTAAGCTACGTGATTAACCAGAAGGCCAAGCAGAGTCCCATCAAGAAAGCCCAGCTCTCTTGGGAAAATGCAGACTGAGATCTATGTGCCAGGAGGGATTTGTACTTGCCTCTGAACCCCGAGGTTAAGTCAAGAGATTTTTCTGAGTTTTTTTTCAAACTTATAATTTTAGTTTTTGTATCAACAGTATTATTTGAGATGTGTATCTTTTCTAGTAAGGAAAAGTTGAAAAGGAATTTGAGAAGAAACTTGTGCAAAACTTTTCCCAACACTCTTTGTTTCATGGACATTATTCTAAGCTTGTTTAAAGGCAAAAAGTTCTGCCTTGAGCACCCCC
Source organism: Thalassia testudinum (assembly GCA_037157565.1). Lineage (NCBI taxonomy): Eukaryota > Viridiplantae > Streptophyta > Magnoliopsida > Alismatales > Hydrocharitaceae > Thalassia > Thalassia testudinum. The sequence goes on along the minus strand of JAZHRO010000007.1, from coordinate 65,688,894 downwards.
ATGACTAAACAAAGAATTCCCTGCTCTTTGCTAACATTTTTACGACGACAGGTACATAGCCACTCTTCGAAAAGATAGAGAGATGATGCCGGTGTTTCCATCTTTAGGATGTTTCCTAATGCTTTAGAAAGAAGACAACGGACAGTTTAGAAACTCGGGATGATCGTAAGTAGAAGTGTCCTAACAACACGAAGCAATCACTACAGCGTCAATCTACGAGGTCTTTTAAAATTCTCCAAAGAAGAGTTCCTGTGAAATTTATATGTTGCAAATTTCTGATTGGTTTTGAAGAGGTAACAAGAATAATCTAATATTTTTTGTGAAAATGGAAAGGTGAACAAACGAGTATCTTTTACTTAATCCCATGGTTTGACATTTTCCTTTGATTTAGAAATATTGGGTAAGTTTGGACTTATTTCTTTTGAGTTGTAAGAAGTCCTCCTTGGAAATTGTCGATCTCCAAGTTTTTCATTGCCGCAGCACCTCAAAGGGTGCTTCGTAGCAGTAACATGCAGCTATATTCGGAATTTTTAAAATCAGTAAAAATAATTAAAAAATTTTAAAACTATTGTTTTTATTTTAGGATTTGAGTTTAAAAACATAAAAATTGACGTATAGTTATAAATATATATATTTTTTTATGTAAAAAAATAATAACACGTAGTAGGATCCATCACTGTTGAAATCAATAATAAATCACTTTCGCAGAAGTGAGTGGTTGTGTAAAATCACTTTATATCTTCAAACACATTTTACATGGGTGTAAAGTAATATTGCACCGTTGTAATCTTACTTTGAACTACTTTTCACCGGTGTAATTTTTTTTGGACAGGTGTAAAGTAAGATTACACCTTACTTTGAATTACTTTGCACCGGTGTAATATTTTTTTATACGGATGCAAAATTAAATTCCAATTGTTTCTTCACGTATGACAAGTGATTTTACACTTGAAAAGCGATTTTTCACCTTAGGATTTAGGGTATAGGATTTAGGGTTTAGGGTTTAGCGAAATCACTTGACATATGTGAAATTACTTTCCATAAACTTAAACCTTAAATCCTAAATCCTAAACTTATAGGTTAAAATCACTTTGGATATGTGTAAAATCACTTTGGATAGTTGAAACTACTCTTTGAATAATTTGTCACCGATGAAAAGTAGTTTATTATCGGTGTAAAATTTTTTATCACTTATGTATTTTTTAGATTAAAGTGGTGTGGTGATTTTTTAAAATGTGATATGAACTACCATGTAATAAACGTTAAGTTCTTTTATTTTTTATATTAAATATTAATTATTAAGTAAACCAACGTTATGTAAAATAAAAAATAATATTTACGTCACTTTTTAGGTCAGGTCTACATTTTTTATTTTTGAATTTTATTTTAAAAAGGAAGATGGCAGTAGAATTGAATTAGTTTCAACTAAAACAAAAGCAACAATAGTTAAATATGTGGCATAACAGGATTACCACGTGTGGCTCAAGTAAGGAATACACTAGGGTTTTATTTGAATGTTGAGTAGGATTTACCTCATGCGCATGGATAAGTTATTTTTAGTTGGGTATGGTTATCGAACATGCCCCGAAGGGGCATTAATGTGATATGATCGGCTTCTGCAAGAAATAAATGCGAGGAATGTCCATGTAATACATACCAAAACCAGCCTGAACATCCACTTCACCCATCCTTTTGGTGAAATGCGCCACGTGACGTTGGAATTACTTTCCGATGTCTGAGGTGTGACACCGGCGATGTATATATATGAGGTGACAGAGCCGACCTCAATCTATCATTGGTGACATTCTCTTCCTAAGTATATAGCATTGGTGATATTTGTTCATTTCTACCGTTTCCCATTAGGTTCCTTGGATGTTAATCAAAACGACGACTTTGCTCCATTTTATTGGAACCCTTGCTCGTTATCATTCACCCATTAATTTCAACTTACAGCTACATAAATTTCATAACCCATTGGTAGATGTGGTGGGTATATTTAAATGGCGATGCAAGTTCCATTGATTGTGAATTTGTTCACGTCATAATGTGACTTCGACGTGATTCCATACTTGGGAAACCTCTTTAAATGAAGGTAGAGGGAGTCATGTTCGAAGGTAATTGTAAGGAAAATCGAATACAAAAGGTCTAATTTGGATGGAATAAACAAACAAGGAGCTTATGTGTAATGGAAATGATGCATAACCAAAGTGCACATATCGATGGAAGTATGCTCGTATGAATATAATATAGCATTCATTTTGAATTCACATGTAGCACAGGAGTTTGATAATTTTTTATAAAATTACCCCGAACGTTACAAGTTATGGTCATAGCAAACGTCGTGTTTTCCTGTGATCATCAACTTTCAAATATGCAACAAAATAACGATATGCTGACATATCTTACATTCTAATGGCACTGACTACCATCCCTTCCGGTGGAGATAGACGAAGCAAGGAGCACTAACAATATCATCGGTGCTGCATCGACATGGAATGAGTTACATCCCATTATTCAAGTAACGTTGATTCCTTGGTTAGATGTTCTTTATCAGCAGCGGGAACTTTTATTTGAGGATGTGCATTAATCACCGGTCATATTGAAACCAAGATTGTTGTGTAATCACTCTTGATAGTGTCTCCAACATGATCGCTAATTGAGGTTTTTAGAATAGAAATTTCGAATCAACAAATAATTATAAAGAAATGTATACATGAGGTTTGATGATCCAATTCTACCAGAGAAAAGGTATACATTTGGAGGAAAGATGATACTCTCAATATGCACTAATATTTGGATGGTACAAACTCTCTATTTCTCTTTTTATGATTGTGTAAAATATAAAAGTTACTCTACTCCTAGTATTTGTTGGGTGAACTTCCCTCAGTTGCGAGCCTCTTTTTCTGTTTCCACAATCTCATAATTCTTGCTAAAAATAGTATGTTGTGTAGTAACCAATAGGCGATCATTAGTTGGTTTCGTACTTAGCATAATTCCTTCTCAGTGGTAGTGACAAGCCGTCGGTTGGTGATTTTTCAGATCTAGAGAGACCTGCCCTTTTGTACCGATACGGGTAAACGTATTCGTCCTGAGGTGTCAGTTTTTCACTAATTCCTGAGCAGTCAAATCCTCTGCACGACCCGACTCGTAAGGTGATTTTTTTCTCCTCATCGGTTACCTTTACGCTCTTTGTTGGAGTTTGCCGGTAGAGAAAGTGAAACTATTTTTGCTTTATATATACCATATCTCTAATGATGGATCGTATGATTTCCCAACAATCTTATCATTGAAAATCAGCCATGAACAAGCCTGAACATCCACTTCACCCATGCTTTTGGTGGAATGCGTCACATGACGTTGGAATTACTTTCCGATGTCTGAGGTGTGACAACACCGACGATGTGTATATGAGGTGACAGAGCCGACCTCAATCTATCATCGGTGACATTCTCTTCCTAAGTATATAGCATTGGTGATATTTGTTCATTTCTACCGTTTCCCACTAGGTCTACATTAGAACGTCTAGGATTTTCGTTTTTTCTCCCAGTTGCACCTGCAGGATGGCAATGCCTACCTTCGACGATTTCCCTTCATTGGGTGTTAATCAAAATGACGACTTTGCTCCATCTTATTGGAACCCCTTGCTCGTTATCGTTCACCCATTAATTCCAACTTACAGCTACATAAGTTTCATAACCCATTGCTAGATGTGGTGGGTGAGTTTAAATGGCGATGCAAGTTCCATTGACTGTGAATTTGTTCACGTCATAATGTGACTCTGACGTGGTTCCATACTTAGGAAACCTCTTCATGTTCGAAGGTAATTGTAAGGAAAATCGAATGCAAAAGGTCTAATTTGGATGGAATAAACAAACAAGGAACTTATGTGTAATGGAAATGATGCATAACCAAATTGCATATATCGATGGAAGTATGCTCGTATGAATATAATATAGCATTCATTTTGAATTCACATGTAGCACAGGAGTTTCACAATTTTTTATAAAATTACCCCGAACGTTACAATTTATGGTCATAGCAAATGTCGTGTTTTCTTGTGATCATCACTTTCAAATATGCAACAAAATAATGATATGCTGACATATTTTACATTCTAATGGCACTGACTACCATCCCTTCCGGTGGAGATAGACGAAGCAAGGAGCACTAACAATATCATCGGTGCTGCATCGACATGGAATGAGTTACATCCCATTATTCAAGTAACGTTGATTCCTCGGTTAGATGTTCTTTATCAGCAGCCGGAACTTTTATTTGAGGATGTGCATTAATCGCCAGTCATATTGAAACCAAGATTGTTGTGTAATCACTCTTGATGGTGTCTCTAACATGATCGCTAATCGAGGTCCTTAGAATAAGAACTTCGAATCAACAAATAATTACAGAGAAATGCATGCACGAGGTTTTGACCCAATTCTACCAGAGAAGATGTATACATTTGAAGGGAGGATGATACTTCTAATATGCACTAATATTCGGGTGGTACAAACTCTCTGTTTCTCTTTTTATGATTATATAAAATATAAAAGCTACTCTACCCCTAGTATTTGTAGGGTGGACTTCCCTCGGTTGCGAGACTCTCTTTTTTTGTTCCCACAATCTCAGAATTCTTGCTAAAAATAGTATGTTGTGTAGTAACCGATAGGCGATCATAAGTCAATTTCGTACTTAGCATGATTCCTTTTCAGTGGTAGTGACAAGTCGTCGATTGGTGGTTTTCCGAACCTAAAGCGACCTGCCATTTTGTCGGGTATACGGATTCAGGTAAACGAGTTCGCCCTAAGGTGTCAGTTTTTCACTAATTCCTGGGCAGCCGGATCCTCTGCGTGGCCCGACTCATGAGGTGATTTTTTTCTCCTCATCAGTTGCCTTTACGCTCTTTGTTCGAGTTTGTCAGCGGAGAGAGTGGAACTATTTTTACTTCATGTGTACCATGCCCCCAATGATGGGTCGGGCGGTTTCCCAACAGTCCTATCATTGAGAACCAGCCATGAAGCATGTACTGCATGCTGGCGTGTAATTAGTCACTAGCTACTTTAATGGATAGGTTAAGGCCTATTTATTCGTGGGTTACGTAGGCGGGTGGAGTGCCACCTGTATACCCCATAAGCAATTATTCAGGCAGGTAAGGCACCATGTGCTTAAGTTATAGGCATATCACCGCCCGTTTGTTTTAGGGAAGAATAGGCATGCTGTCGCCTGATTTTCCCATAGCCTTAAGAGGCCGTTTGCCCAGGCATTTATCATACGATATAAGTATCATCTTCCCTGAGTGATGACCAATCATTGCAGGTAAAATTTTGTTACTTTATGCTGACAAGACATACATTAATTGTTGCAATTATGATAGAATCATGTTAGACGGATTATAGGGTCTGTGCTTGTCATTTGAATCGCACCGTAATGATTATGTGGATTATAGGGCATTAATTGTGTTCGGTAATTATCGAAATTTAATAGCGCTAGAGTTCGCGCATATCCTTGGTTATAAATAGGAGATAGTGGGTAGTAAATGCCCTACCCCACCTTTCCATTACGAGGAAGAGGAAAGCTTAAGCACTGCAGGAGCTGCTGTTCCTAGAGGAGCTATCCCCTCGGAGAAGAAAAGTGTTTCCTCGTCGGAGCCCTTTACTTTGTGGAGAATATTGGGCATCTCTGGGAAAGATGAGTCATCTTCCTCTGCCCTCCATCTCTCTAACGAGACGTTTGGGTTGTACACTTTCAAGTCTGGTTTTGGTAGTAAACCTGCTATTCATGGGTTTTTGAGGGAGTACGAGCTTGGGAACCTCCAGTTCTAGGTACTGGGGATGTTGACCCGCCTGTGTTCCTCGAGCGAAGGTGATTTTTTTGTTGTATGTAAATATGCCATTGAAAATGGCCTCAGGGTTCCTTTGAACTCTTTTTTGACATCTTTTCTTTCGTATTACCACCTCGCACCTTTCCAACTTAGCCTCAATTGTTGGTCGATTTTGAATATTTTTGCCATTCTTTGCTTCCATTTGGGTATCTGCCCTCTAATGGGACTTTTTCGCCATTTTTTTGGACTAATGCCCCTGAAAGTGAAGAGGGGCAAGCCACCCTTTGGGATGTATACTTTGTACAGCAGGCAGACTAAGTATAGAATAACTGACCTGTCGAATAGTTTAAAGGGGTAGGACCATCATTTTTTTCCTTCTCCACAATGTGAAGAAGTTAGAAGTCCCTAGCTCTTGGTAGAATCCGCCTGAGAAGGACTTGCCGCCTAGCCCCAATGAGCTTGACTTAGATGCAGAGGAGGATGCCAAGAAAATAATGGAATTTGGGCTCATAGCTCGTTCTGAGTTGAGGTGGTTAGATGTGCTGGTGGCCCTATTGTGGGTGGCAGACTCCTACCCCACGCCATGTAAGTTATGAGGAGGTGGCTTTGACCCTTTTTACCTTAATTTGACATTGACTGCTTATTTTTTTTTTTTACTGTTGCAGCTTTCGGGCGGTTCACCAGTCCAGATACCTCGAGGTTGTGCTCGGGGAGCTCCCACAGGGCTATGTGGGAGGCAGCAAAGTGAGAGTCCTGAGGGACGAGTGAAAGCAGCCGACCCCCTTACCACGAGGAGAGCAAAAGGAAGGGAAGGGAGGAGGCATCCACCAACTCAGAGGAGATGTCCCTCCAACAGAGGAGGAGAAACATGAGCATTATGCATATCTCCTCTAGGTATAAAGAGGCGAGTAGCAAGGGAGGCATTCCCTTCTTGTCTTTCTATCAACCAGCCTTGGTAGGGGTTAGAGGTGCTGAGGTCCCTGTTGAATGGGACGAAGGGGGCCAAGTCGATTTTCCGCCTACTTCATCCGACACCCCCACCGCGCTCACCCGTGTGGTTGAGGAAGCAGCCACAGGGGGGAGTTTTGCAATCGGTAGTATACTTGAGCCACTACAACCCACGACTGTAGCCCCTCAGACTAGCGCCTCTACTAATTCTCAGGATGTGGGTGTGATCGCACGTGTTTCGCGAATTTGAAATCAGGATTACAAGTAACCCGTCGTCGTAGTTGCAAAACTCGTGATCAAATAAAATTTATACCGAAACTCCAAGGGAGTCCCAGGTCGAACACAGGGAGGCGACGTTTACTTTAATTGAAAACTGCACTTCGTTTTGTTTGTTTTTTGGTATTTTAGGGTTTTGTTATTTCTTTTTTGTATTTTTGAAAGAAGAATACAAGTAGAATGAATTATAAGAGATATGGAACAAATATGATATATATATATATATCACTCCAATGTCAATTACAATAAACTATGAAAGCATAAAAAGAGAGGGAGGTGAGAAGAAATCTCCCAAGTCGGCTGTTCGGAGAGACAACGGCGCCTGGCGGAAGCTTGGATGAAGGAGGTGAGGAGTCGGATGATGGAGGTGAGATGCAGGAGGACGTCGGGTAGAGGAAAGCTTTGACGTGGCTCCGGAATGGAGGTGAGAAGGCAGAGATGATATGCTACTGGAATGGAGGTGGGAGGACGGCTCCAAGGTGACTTATGAATGAGGATGGGATGATGGATGAATATTTGGTGAGGCGGAGGTTCGCTACACTAATAGGAGCCTTGGGAGCTTGAGAGTAAGCTCTAATGGAGCGTTGGTAGGCTTGCTAGAGCTTAGGAGTAGGTGGGAGTAGAATAGGTAGAGATGAAGAGGAATGGGGGGTGTAGGGGTGTTTATATAGTGAAAGGAAGAAGAGCATCCCACGCACAGGCATTCATCGACAGCTACAAGCGTCACTAAAGGCCGCTTAAGCTGTCGCCAAAAGATCTGTGCCTCTTCAATGCCTTAGTTGGCGCATGCGCTACACAGGACATTTAGTGACAGCTGCAAGTGTCACTAAAGGCCCGCTCTTCTGTCATTGTAAATCCCACGCCCAATGCTCATGCTCGCAATTGTCAAAGGCATGGCGATTGTCGATCGTTGGATCAAGCGTGGACAATTGTGATTGCGAGAGGAGAGCGTGCGCCTGCCAGCGTATGAAATTCGCACCGCTGGCGTGTACACTGGCAGCCGTTGGATGAGGCATCGCATGATCAAGACGCCCTCGCAGATCGAGCGCGGTCTGATTTGAATCGCGCACCTCGCGTGATTGTGAAGATTGGACGGCAGGCGTTGCTTGCGGTCAACTTAAATGCATGCCCCAGATGGCATGCGTGTGATCTGGCGTGGGCCTTCGCATCGGTGGGTGGCATTAGATTGCGAGTGAGGAATCTCGACCGCTCGATTGCGATTGGGTGGCCCTATTACAGCTGGCACTGTAGCGGGCACGGTGCATTGCAGCTCAATCTCGTGCTTGCTCTTTGAGAGCACTCGTCCTCACCGTTGCGCCACGTCTGCAGGTATGTTGTGAAGAAGAATTGCGGTCGCACGGTGAGGGCGGCCTCTCAGCCGTTGAATTTTCACCCAACAGCTGAGATCACTAGATGGGCGGCCTTTGGAGATGTGGCGGGTGGCTTTGGGCGCTCCAAATGGTTCCACGTGGCAACATCTGGATTGTCCACCCTTCATTGCTTGCAGAGGATGCCACGGTGCTCGGATCGAGGTGATTTCTATGCTGTCGGACTGCGATCGTCGCTCCGGATCCATCCGTACGGTCGGATTTTTCATCTGAAGTCCGTAAGGACGTCTCACTGCCTCCTAGCCATATAAAATGAAGGAATTAATATACAAAACATGCAACTATCCTAAATGCAATGCAATGGATGTTTGTGCAATATTTATATCATAATATGCAATGCTAGGCCTAGGAACTATTATAAATAAGCATTTTACGATGAATTTATATGTGCTTATCAGGGTGGATCCATAGCACTTGGGCAGTGGAGCTCTAGCTCTACCCAAATCTCGCGTTAGGCGGTGCCTCTTAGTCGAGATCTTGCCGCCGCTCTATAGGTCGTCACGTCCAGCAGTTCTTCTCCTGCCCCTGGGAGTGAGGCACTGAGGCGTCGACCTTGCCTTGGCCAACTTGGAGAGGTAGGTGCTTCGGCATCATCAAGATGCCGTGACCTGGGCTAACCCTCCGAAAAGGAGGGTTAACCTAAATAACATCAACTTCTACTACCTTCAGGTGGTAAGTCATTTTCCGAAGCATGTACTCTAGTGGTACATTTTCCAATATGTTTCAACACTCCCCGTCTTGTTGCTGTGTAGGTGGATACCTTGGGGCTGAGGTTCATTCCTAGCTCTATAATGACTGAATCCTTTTCTGAGCTTAGCTTCACCAACCCCAACGAGGTGGCAGACTTGGCGGCGAAATGGGCGGTTACTGCTAGGGCGGAGCAAAGGAATTTATCCACCAACTAGAGGATTCCAATGTCGCCTGCCAGAAGGCAGAGAAGGTGGAGGAGGCCAACAAGAGAGTGAATTCCTTCAGTGATCTCCCTGCATACTTCATCCACATCTGCAAGGAGACAGAAGTCGCCAGGCTTGGGCTGAAGGCGACCAGGAAGATGGCCGCCAAGTTGGACGACTCCCTTGGGAAGATCCATGAGAAGGATCTCGTGAAGATAGGGGAGCTCGATGAGAAGCTCGAGGGCACCATCACCAACCTCACTTGGTTGAAAGAGGAGTTACAGGTGTTCAAGACATGCCACTCTTCCACCTTGGAGGAGTACGAAAGATCCTTGTAGGAAGAGCACCTTTGCCTGAGTAGTGTGGTGGATGACCTTTCTAGGGCAAGGGAGGCACAGGAGAAGGCGTAGGTAGAGGTTCGGGAGAGGAGATGGGAGCTCCTCGTGGCCCACCAACTTGTAGAGGAGAGGGTCGAGAAGATCTAGGAGCTGGAAGGTGTTCTTGTGCTCGAGAAGGATCCTGATGCCGTAATGGAGTTCTTCACCCTTGATCCTTTCGTGCAAGTCAGCCGGGACCTCGTCTCCACTGAGGCTGGCCAATACACCCTGGCTGTAGCTCAATCCCTTTTGAAGGGAGGAAATACTTCGGCGTAGGAGCTTTGTGATTGGTCAACCGACCAAGTGAATGCCGAGTTTGTTCTATAGAAAGAGGCAGGCCTAATAGAAGACAAGTCCCCTATTTCTCCTCCCAGGGCCTCGGTTGGGAGCTCAGCTCCTGAGGAGGGGCTAAGCAAGGCCAACCTTGCCCGGTCCCCATCCATTACTGGAGCAGGGGATCAGCCTCCTAGCCGCCATAGCATCGCCTGCGAGGTTGTGTCGACTCCGCCTACTCCTTGGGTCAACCTTCCAAAGGACTTGTCGTGACTCCCCAGTGTGATAGTGTAGTTGTTTTCCCCCCTTTTTTTATGGGTCGTTTGATGGGAATGACCCTTGTAAATACTGGAATGATGTATTGTTGGCAAGTTATCAATACAACATGTAGGGAATTTTCTATGTATTGAGACTTAGTTACAATACATTCTTAAGTTACTGGCATGCTATGTTCGAGGGTTTGGCTTGCCACTAAGTGTTTGTAACTTGTAATAGTCGATGTCGTTATGCTTACATATCTTGTAAGGCCCTTCCTAGTTGGCATCCAATTTGCTGCCTGACTCTGTTAGTTGGGATGCCCCGTTGCGATGCAACACTACGTCTCCCTCTATGAATTTTCGCTTCTTGACCCACCTGTCATGGGAGGCTATTGTCTTCTCCTTGTACATGCCTGCTGCCTTTGATGCTTCCTCCCTGACCTCGTTTACCAAGTCTAATGTCAGGCGTAATTGGTCTTCATTGGTGAGTGGGTCATACAACTGAAAATGGTATGTGGGGAGGAGTGTTTCTATTAGTAGCCGGGCCTCCATACTGTATACCAAGTTGTAGGGCGTGTGGCTAGTTGTAGTCTTCTGACTTGTGCGATATCCTCAAAGGACATCCGGTAGTTTGTTCACCCAACTTCCTTTTGCCGCATCCAGTCTTCTTTTCAGTGTGGAGATGATTGTCCAGTTGGACACCTTCTCCTGTCCATTTGCCTGGGGGTGGGCGACATATGTGAAACACAACCGGATGCCCCATCTTGCGTAGAAATCCCTGAATTTTTTAGAGGCAAACTACGTGCACTACAAGAAATCAGCCTTTTCGCGGAGGTTCAAAACCGTTAGCAAATGGTATAAAACCATCACTAAGAACTGACGGTGAATCCCCCATCGGCAAAGATCTTTGCCATCAATTTTGACAAGAATCTCCGATGTATATTGAAAACTGCCATGAAGATGAACCGCTGGCAAATGTTTACCTTTGCCAACTATTTTGTTACCTGCCGGTTAATGTAACCCTTTACCAAGGGTTAGACAACTGCTAGTAAATGTAACATTTTACCATGGGTTATATAACCACCGGTATAACTTATGGCAATAGTTTTAAATCCATTGGTAAAACGTTTAGTGACAATGATAAAAACTACTGGTAAACATGTTGAACGTTAGGTTTCTTTTTACGACAGTTGCATAACCGCTGGTGTAGATCTTATAACATAACTTGTATATCATCATATAATATAACATTCACCTGATTACCTGTATACTAATCATGTACATGCAAATTTATAACATTCACATAATAACCTGTATACCAAGCATGTATTCCATCACATAGTATTTACATAATAACATACAAACAATATAATCCAACAAAATAAAATTTAGAACATATAAAAGTCGAACATATGAAAGTATAGCATATGTAATCCAACATAATTTCCAACATAGATAAATCAATCTAAGGATCTACCAAACCATGTTGAGGGGATACATCATTATCGTCATGACGATGAAAAAAATGTGATGATGTATGCTCAACAAATGTAGTAACAAGATTTAATAGGTGGTCAATCTTCTAATTTTGTTTTTTGATTAATTGTTTATGCTCCTTCCTATCTTCACGAAGTTCCTTCATTTGAGTCACAAGATTTTCCACCTAAGTCGTGAGATTGTTAAGCTGCTCTTGTGACGATCCTCCATCTTTTCTACCATACCAGCTACTAATGGTGGTACCTGCTCTACCACATAGGACACAACCTGGATGCTCTTTTGGATGTATTGTCCTAAATGCATCCTCTACAGTCATCAATGTTGATGAGCATTCACCACCACTCTCTACTGGAGTCATTAGTTGTGCCATTCATTCCTAATTAAAAAAAATGTTAGTCTATATATTATTAATATAATTTTGGAGCAAAATTATATTGTCAGAAACAATACATTATAAGTCCTGCATGTGGGCTTGGTTTTTGTAGCACAAACAATAAAATTTAGAGGCAAGAAATAAGCTCCATAGAAGATCAAAGTAAATAGTGTTCATGGGTGTTCATGGAGGTCTGTGTTTTCTCATAGAAAATGATGCATGTAGGCATTAATTAATTCCTACAACAACTCATCATGAACCATCAGCATCAAATCCTTGTAAGTTGGTAAAGAAAAACATGGGCAATTTTGTTACAACTTCCGCAAGGAAAGAGTTAACATTTTCAACCTATGGATTTCCTTAGACTCTGTTTGGAATCGGTTAAAAGTATAAAATTGGATAAATTTTTAGAAGTTTTAAGATTTAGAAGTGGTGGAATAAGTAATGGATTAGTGGAAGTAGAGTGATGAGTGAGTTGATATGTTTTTACTAATTTTGTTTTTATTTCTATTAGAAGTAGATGTGATAAGGTGATATGTTGTAAATGATTCTTATTTTTATTCGCATTCCGAGTGGACTGGTAGAGATAGAAGTAATGAACATGTTAATAACTTAATTTGTTGTTACCAACAGCAAGAGATGATGTGATGGCCACTCATATTCTGTATTATTTATTTACTGTAACACTTAACTGCGCCGTTGAGGATAATATTCCAATTTAAGGTCCTAACAAACAAGGTCAGGAAGATGCAAGTTGGGAGCATTTTTAATGATATAAATTTGAATGTGTTATGGTCCAAATCTAACCCAGAGCAAGTCTATAATTGATAAAACTTAATCCAGGTCATTTTTCATACTAGAATATTGGGTTTGGTTTGAAGGTAAAGAAGGCGGTGTTCACATGAAGGTCTTTCTCGTGCGACTCTGATCCTCTCGCTCATGTTCATCAACAAACCCAAAGGAGTTGCATCCCATGTTGGGGACTTCAAGTACATGTGTAGATACGCATACACACACTACCTTGTTCCCATGATAGCCAAGGTCAAATCCCTAATTCATCCAATTGATAAGAAATGGTTTCATAATTTTAATCCAATTTAATCATTTTGAGATCACATTTTTGAGTTTTGAAAAGTTTTAAATGATCCCCTATGCTTTCGTGATGTGTCAATTCCTTCCCAAATAGGAACTGTCCTCTCTCCTTCAACCACTTCTTTTGATAAAGCACTTGTTCACCAAGGCAGCCATCCTCTTCTATCAAGCATATGACAAAAGTAACAAAACCAAAGCACAAAGAACCAAATCTAGCCAAATTGATAGACACCATACTAATTGCATCATGCAATATATAGAGTTTAGATAGCCTTTTTCTTTGAGAAAGAATTTAGATAGCAATTTTAATGATTATTGCTACACAACATGCAAAAAATAACCATTACCTCGGCAAGAGTGTTTGCAGACAATGGCGCAATCACCATAACATCATCCCATTTTCGCAGTTCAATATGAAGCACACCATCTCCGATCCTTTTCCAATTGGACCATTCATCTTCATCAGTATACAAGGCCACATCCTTTGGAAGTGAAGCTTTATCAATAAGATGCAAGGATGACTTGGTGGCCACAGCTTTGACCACTACCCACTCAGAAAAACAACGGCAAAGACTTTCAAACTTAATGGAAGTTGCACGTCCTGTCGCAGCTAATAGAACATGCAGCCTTTGAGTAGGCAAGACCTTTTGTATTGCTTCTCTTTCCATTAGATTTTCCAACCTAGCCGTTGTACTCTTCTTGTAAGTACACCATTATGCCAATAAAAATTTTTAGCCATTATAGCAATGTTTCATACAAGTATTCAAGTTCTTAAATCAATTAACTAGTGCAGATGTGGTGCACATAAAGGCTAGGGAAGTCAGAAATAGAATTGGCTAAAAACGTTGCAAGCATAAAAGACCATGTACAGGCAGACGATGAATGCTACACTAGTTGTCCATTACAATACATAAGGCTACTCAAATGTGCAAATATGGCAATTATAGGTAGACAAGGATGGCATGGTTAATATAGCTAAACCATCTAGTTAAGCTGGTGCAAATCAACATAACATTCAGCAGGGCATAACATCAACAAGACACCACTAGCAATTTGAATTTAGGAATATGATATTTAGATGTCTTTATTAAAAGCCTTTTCTATATAAGTAAGACTATAAGAGGATGAGTGCTCGAGCTTGATAGCCATCCATCAACTGTTCATAAAATTATAAAAGTTGTTCATACAGGTTAGAGCATTTCTTCCCATAAGTAGCTTTAGCAGAAAATACAACATGACTACCATAATGATGTAAATGTTTGAAAATGGCACCTTCCCTCTAAAGTCAAGCCACAAAAACACGCAGAAAGCCATATGTTGAGCAAGCTTTGTTGTCTTTCTATTGGCTGCTGAAACATGCACATTCTTTTTTATTTCAAAAGGGATGCACATTTGAGATCCAAAAATATGTCCAAAAGAGGTGCTGATAACTGTATGATTAAACAGATTTGTGGAGAAATTTACCCATGCATCCTGTCAAGTTGGCATGGTGCAAACAAATGTGAAATGTTAAATGATGGCTATATATGCAATAAATAACACATGCAACAGCATGAAGAAATAATCTCTTTTTCAATAATCACTCATAACTGGCAGACACAATATTTTTAACCCAACAAAAGTCCCCCCCCCATCAACTTCAACCACAATAATCTTCCCTCAAGAAAACATCACAAACCAATTAGGAATAATCAGACAATATGAAAGCAACTTTCACGTAGCAAAACCTACTTGAAAGTAGAAACTAGATTGAACTAATAAAGCTCTCCTCTTTCAAATCACCCAGTGGTCTCAATAGTGTCCACAGTAAATAATTACACTCAAATTTCTAAAAAAAAATGTTTCAACTGCACCTCATGTAATTATGTCTACTCCATATAAACAAAAGACTCCTCTCTTTCATATTCCTTTCAAGCATTCATGGAGCCAACATCGTATTAAGAGTCAAGGGCATGCACCTCCTTAGCTCTTTGCATCACTATTGGGATGGAGAGCACCTTCCAACATGGAGGGACATTAGACAAAGAAGAAAGGCAATTATGTTCCTTTTTTTTTCTAGGAGATAAAAAGAAACTATGTATGCTAATTCATAATCGGTTCACTCGTCACAAGCAAATTTAAACCAAGTAAATCAGACACATGAACCAACCAATTATAATAGCTTGCCTTGGAATCATCAGATTGGACAACCTAACTAGGTGAACTGCCTAGCTAATAATCAGAGTAGTTGCCAGACAAGTGAGTCACTCTAGTACAGTTAACATCCATAGACATACCAATGCACGATCATTGAAGCCCTGATTCACCTTTCTGGGGGGAAAAAAAGTCAAACTCCTGATTCAAAACATGATCAATCCAAAATCATTGAGGTTAAGCTGAAGGAGTGGGTGAGCTTGAAATATTGCAAAACTGCTTTGCTGGGAAGATAAAATGGAAATGTATTTGCCTTATTTGGTTATAAAATTGATTCTTGATAGTCTTCAATATTACAAATGCAAGAAGTACCAAAATAGTTTACAAAATTTGTTTGAACTGTCCACTAATCGGGAATTTTCTCTGAAATGTAGAATCTGGGCAGTGGAAAGTGCTCTTCAAGTGCAAGAAGCAATTTTAAATATATTTGTCATATTTTTTTAGCAACATTTAGAAAAAGGAAGAGGAGGAGGGGAGCTCATGGACATCATGGAAAGTACCTCCTCATCTCCCAAGCTTGTTCATTTGCTCAGGAAGTTTCTTCTGATTCAGCAAAGAAAAGCATAGGCTTATGCCAAGTTACAGAGGTCATCGAGGTCAAATCAGTGCTTCTCCTACTTGACTATTGTTACAGTGATCTTGCCAATCTCTTAAAGGATGTCCAGACACATGAGAAACAAAAAATCCATTTGATTGCAAAAATCCAACTCCTGAAGAAGAGCGGTCACCCTTCAGAGTGTGTTGTAGGTCATGAATGCTACCATTGTAGTAAACAACTAGATAAGAAACATGCTCATGCACAAGGGACAGCTGAGATAACTGACATGGAAGACAGTAAGGCAGAAGAAGCATACGAAAATGCCCTAAAGGAAGAAATCATGGGATTGCAAGATGCTGTTACTAGCATAAACGATCAATTGGAAGAAGTCAAATATGAGATCGAAGCTTTTGAATTTGGCTAGCTTCATTACTTCATTGTTTGATGTGGTATTGTAACTAGTCTTATTGGTTGCCTAGCCTCCATCTAGATTTTAGGACCTAGATTGATATGCTGTCCAAACCAGACATGATCATATATTTTAGTGGATAGCTTTTTTATTCCTCTGATTTCAAGAAAACATAGTTCTTTCATAGAATGACATTCTTGGATGGTTGAATCTTTAAAATATTTGTAGATGGTAGTCTGATTTCTTTGTTTGATTTTCAATATAGTTCAAGCTTGCTAATGATTAAAAAAGGAACAATAAGAGTTTTTCATTAAAAAATGTATCAAAAAGGAAAATCCACAAGTGAAAAAGGATTTGAAAATCCACAAGTAAAAAAGAAAATGTCTCATCTAAGTCTACTAATGCCAAACCAATCATTATTCAATATATGTGCCTTGAGGAAACAAAGTAGAAACAACAACACCATAACTAAATTGTCGAAGCATAAAAAATGTTGGCAACGAAATTTGTAGGATGCAAATTAAAGTAAAAATCCCTACTCAGAGGTCTATTCAGTGGCTTTGTTTCAATCTGGGACTACTTGTAGTTCCTCAGTATTCCACAAATCTCCATTGGACGTAGCCACCTGTGCGGTGCCTCCAACACAGGTGATCGAGCGTGGCTGAAGAGAAACCAAAGTAGTTCATCCTTGTTCAAAGATAAAAAAATAAAAAACACAATGCAATCTAATTCCAAATAAGAAAAAGGCTGAAAAAGGAGCCAATACAACTATATCAAATACATAAACTCCAACTTCTCTAACAACAATCTATAGAATATCTTAAATGGTTAGAATCTAAACACCTAGTTGATTATTGCTGCTTAAGTTTGCCAATTTTCACATTATAGGAATATCTAAAAAGGTAATTCATTCGTGATTTCCATCTCAGTAGTTGTAAATTTATTGTCTTAGAATGTTATCTACTACAATGTTGGTATAAGCTTTGAAAATTTTATTGGTATGATCTAATAATGGTAGTTACATGATAGTGTCTTGTAAGCTAGTTCTATTGATCCATTGAATATCCATTTGAATGGACCAAATCAATCCATGATACATTTAGATGGGTTAGATAGCATGGAAATGAGATAGGTAACCACCCCATGGACATGGCTACTTGCAACTATCTTCTACTTCCTCCAAAAATGAAAGTACTTTCAGATAATGACAGCCACAGGATTTGACAGGAAAATTTCTTTCTTATCCCTTCAACCTTTAACTATCAGAATGGAATCACTCATCTAGTGGGAAGCAGCATATCACAAGTGATTCTAACGCGTAGAGGTCAACTATAGATGTAATTTGAATACATTTGTTCTTGTCCTTGCAAGTCAAATGTTGCCTAAATAAATGACATATTTGCACCATTTGAGGCTAACAACAAATGAAAATGCACATCATCATACTTGACCTTTGTGACCATTTGGGGTGGTTGCACAAGAACTTAACCTTTGTGTAGTTCCTAACGTAACAATTAAGAAAATCATGTTGGTATAGGTGTCTATAACTAGATTAATACTTATGGCTAAATCTAGTAGTATGACCAACTTAAGAAGTGGAGACTAGATTTGATCGTTTAAACATGGAGCCACTACTTTGGGGGGTTTTGTAAAAGATGAAAATCATTATAGACACTCATCACAAACTTACATGGCCAACACAAGCGTTGTGTCAACAATTGAGTGCATCAAAATTTTGAGTTATGATGGACTCTATTATTCTAAGGCAACTTTGAGTTACCGAACGTTAGCAACTTTGAGTTATGTGTAAATCTTAATTACCAAAATAATAAGCAATATATTGTTAAAATTTTATAAGCACAAGAAAAGGAAACTCCATCTCATTTATTCTAATGCATTTTGATTTTACGGGGCTCTTTTTCAAGTAATGAACTTTCCATTTAATTACCTCCTATTCTAGTAGAAAGCGATGATAGTGTTGGCAATAGCAACAGAGGAGTGTAGTAACCCCGAGCAAACAAATAGACCATGAAGTTCCTCGCCCATCTTCTTCCTAACCTACAGTAGGGATGAGTCACTTGAGGACGTAGGAGAATACATCTGGGTTCAGGTCAGTGTGGGACCTTCGCATGAGGTGGAAGAGCACGAGGACTTGCTCCCACTCTCCACCCTTGAGGTACCCGTTCATCACAAGGTTCCAGATAAAGGGGTACTCCTTACTGGGCATTCCATCGAACACCTTGCGTCTGCTCCCCAAGTCCCCACATCATGTACATGAAGACTAGCTTGTGGCTTAGCGAGGAGTGGATGTGAAGAAGACCCATGAGGGAGGAGTGCACCAGACTCCCTTCGAGGAGTGCCTTGAGCTTGCTGCAAAGCAAGAGGATGGAGAAGTACGAGGCCTTGTGGAGGTGGGCCCTCTCAACATGAAGGATGATGGTCTCCATGGCATAGGCATTTGATCTTAGCTTTAATGTCCAACTTATGATCGATGGGGATGGAATCCGAAGTAGGTGTCTCTTCTTTTATGATTGGGAGGGTTCTTTGGGTTGTTGAATAAGACGAGAGGGATGAATGTGAGGAGGTCTTCCATTCAATATGAGGGTGTCCTAAGCAACCGTTTAGGGTGGTTGCAGAGGGAGGTTGCAGGGGCAAAGGGGGATGGGTTTGGCATAGGGGAGGGGCTCTAGGGTGCAAGGTTTGGTAGAGGTTGTTAAGGCTTGGAGGAAGAGGTTTAGACAGAGGGTTATCATCGCCGTCATGAGGAGTGTTTGGAAGGAGGGTTGCCATCACATGAGGTAAGGTCAGGGGAGGAGGGGAAATGGATGAAGGAAGAAGGTTACCATCTTTGTCGTTGAGGATGATGGCCGAAGGATGGAGGATGTCGCAAGAGGAGGAGGTGGAAGAGTTCGACGATGATGGAGAAGATCTCCTCGATGGATGAAGGAGATCGATATTGGAGGAGGGTTTTATGCAAGTAGGGGAAACGATTTTGTGAAGGAGAGTTTCGTTAGCCATCAGTGTAGTGTTTGATGTGGAAGCGGCGGTTTAAGGTGTAGATAAGGCTTTTTTTTTTATGAGTATCGATACTTTACCTATGGCAACAGTTGAAAATCGCCAGTGATAGCGTTAATTTCATTTGTACTAGCGGGTTCCATATAACTGTTGCAAATTCTTTGATTTTTCGGCGGTTATAATCAATTGTCGATAAATATCCGACTCTAAAAGCTAATTTTCTTGTAGTGGTTCCATTGTTGGTGACAATGGCCCTTGGGCACCCATATTGAGTGATATTAATATTCTTTTGTACGAAGGTTACTACTGTGTCTGCTATTGGGCCGGCCATGGCCTCTGCCTCAATCCACTTTGAAAAGTAATCTACCGCTACTAGGATGAAATGCTTTTGAGTCGGCACTGGCGGGAAGGGGTCGATAAAGTCCATTCTGCACTTGGAGAAGGGAATTGAGGACATAATAGGCACCATCTTTGTTGGCAAAAGTTGATGGATTAGGGTAAATTTTGGCACTTGTCGCACTTGTGTACAAACTCTTGGCACTACCGCTTCATCTGGGCCAAAAGTAGCCTGTTTGAAACAAGCGGACCACCAGAGCTTTGTACCCTTCGTGATTGTCGCAAATGACCTCGTGGGCCTCTTGGATTGCTTGAGTCGCTTCTACTGGGGTGAGGCAACGTAATAAGGGAATGGAATATCCCATTTTGTACAGTTGCTCACCTATTAGTGTGTAACGCGAGGCCTTTAGCCGGAAGCCCTTGGGTGAGGTGCTCTCGAAGGTGCCTCGCCTGTCTTCAGCAAGGTTACTATCGGAATTATCCAAGAGACGACTAGCTTGATCACTAGCACTTGTGGGGGAAGCACTGAAGGTTTGCATAGTGCATGTAGGAGTATGTCATCCTCCTGTCCCTCAGGAATGGTTGAGGCCAGGTGGGCTAGGGCATCTGCTAGTGGGTTGTCAGATCTGGGCATTTGCAAAACCGTGGTTGCCGCAAAATTTAACATGTCTTCCTTCATGTGATCTACATAGAGGCTCATGTTGGGGTCCTTAGTCTGGTACTTGCCATTAATCTGGTTGGCCACTAGGTATGAATCTGTGTGGACCTCCAAACATGAGGTTCCCATGGATTTAGCCACTCTAAGACTAGCTAATAAAGCCTCGTATTCCGTTACGTTGTTGGAGGTGAGAAACGCTAACTTGATGACATACTTATGAGTAATGTCGTCAGGGGCATTCAAGGAGATTCCTATGCTAGCCCCGCCACCATGGAGGACTCGTCAACACATAATTTCCATGGCAGTGTGATGGGAGGTCTGGGATTCATGAATTCTACCACTAAGACTTGGCCCTTAATGGACTTTCGTGGATGATATTTTACATCAAACTCCGCCAACTCCATGGCCCACTTCATTTGTCTGGTTGATCGGGTTGGGCTACAAAGCATCTGGCGCAAGGGGTAATCCATGAGTACAATTATTGTGTGGGCCTGGAAGTACGGGCGGAGCTTTCTGGCGGATGTCACCAAGGCCAGGCCCAGCTTTTCTATTACATTGTACTTTACTTCTACCCGTTGATAAGTTTTGTTGACAAAATACATCTGTTGCTATATGCGGTCGCATTCGCATAATAGGATGACACTAATTGCCATCATCGAGGCTGCTAGGTAGAGGAACAGGGTTTCCCTACTCTTGTGGGCTGCAAGGATGGGAGGCTTTTGAAGGGATTTCTTGACTTCTTTAAGGGCCTGTTGGCACTGGGGGGTTTAGTGCATGAGTGAATACTCTTTTCCTTTTTTGAATGCATCAAAAAAGGGGAAACATTTGTTGGAAGATAGAGACAAGAATTGGCCTATAGCTGCGATCTTGTTGACTAGCGACTATATTCCCTTCAGGTTTGTCGGGGGTGTTAAGGCCATAATAGCTTGGAGTTTGTTGGGATTTTCCTCTCTTCCCTAGTTGGAGACCATAAAACCCAGTTATTTACCTGAAGTTACGCCAAATGTGCACTGCTCACGATTCAGGTGGAGCTGGGTGTCTCTCAAAACTTAGAATACCAAGGTTAAATTTCCCAAGTGTTGGGAGAAGTTCAACCCTTTGACAAGCATATTATCGATATACACTTCAAATGACTTTCCAATTAAATGGGAAAACACCAGATTTACATGCTAGTAAGCAGCTCTAGCATTTTTTAAGCCAAAGGCATAACTCTATATTATAATAGACCCTTATTAGTTACAAATGATGTATGGGGTCGATTAGCCGAAGCTAGACTTATCAGGTGATAACCAATGTAAGCGTTGAGGAAAGACATATGGGACTACTCGCTGCAGGAGTCCACGAGGGTGTCAATCTTAGGTAAGGGGAACTCTTCCTTTGGGCATGCGTTGTTTACATTCGTGATGTCCACGCACATCCTCCACTTTCCATTTGACTTCCTAACCATCACAATATTAGATAGCCACTTCAGGTAAATGGATTGCTCGATGAAGCCTGCTTCCAGTAGTCTATCAACTTCCGTAGCGGTCGCCTGACATTTCTCGGCTGATTTATGCCATCGAGCTTGCTTAGTCGCTCAAGAGCCCAGCTGTATATTGAGTTGGTGCTTGATTAGAGACGGATCCACTCCTGGCAGGTCATTGGCTGACCAGGAGAAAATGTCCTCATTAACCCTTAGTAGCAGGAGTAGCTCATGGACTTCGTTCGCAGATTGCTTGGTCCCTAGGTGAACCAGCTTATCAGTTGCATTATGATATAGCTGAATGGCCATGGTTGAAGAACCGTGCTTCATCTCCTGCATAGGCAGTTGAGTAGGGGGTTCATCCTCCTACAGGCTGTGGACCAAATTTCTCTTTTTCCCCCATTTGTGAGGTTTGGGGGGGATTCTCTCCATCGAGCGCTCAAGCTCAATGTGCAATAATTCTAGAATGATGGACTGGTCTCCGTGGATAATCCCAATTCCATGCGGGGTATGGAAAAGTATGAACTGGAAGTACGAGGGAATCGCCTGGAAAGCATGAGTGATTGTGCAGTAATCATAGGACCTGATCTACTTGAATTAAGTTAGTTCCTAGCTTAACTTAGGGATAATGCATGCATGAGAAGCATATTTTGCATCATAGTTGATTTGTTAGCTTTGTAAATAATAATGCTATTTTATGTTCTAATTAAGAGGCGATATTAATTGTAGATGATTTGGGGCTGCGGATGTAAATTCAACAGTATGGATCTAATTAGGACGACGATTGGAGTCTAATGCTTCCAAAATCATCTTGATTGGACTTCCGTAGCATCGTATGCAGTTCGTGGAAGATCAAAGGCCAAGGGTCAACATGGTGCAAATCCAAACCTTAGATGCCAAATCCGACCACATGGATGGATCCGGATTAATGATTGCAGCCCAAGGACATAAAAATCAATCCAATCCAACATTTGTGGTGTCATCTACAAAGCAAAAAAGATGGACAACCACGATGGCACCACATGGTGCCATCATAGTCGCTCAACGCCGTCGGTCCCATCCACTGAAGGATGTTCTACGCACTTTGCGGGTTGTTGGATTGCCATCCAACGGCCATAAAATCGCCACATTATTGCCTTCCTAGCACCTTATCAAAGGAAGACTTCATCTTCATCCAACGACTGAGGGCGGTTGAACATTAAAGCGTAACCACAACCATCCACAGCTGCAGCGCAGTGGAGACTACCCTCGCGCGAAAGCGAGCGGCACAAGTTCAAGGCACAGAAAGCTGGAAATTGGTGAGGCGGTAGAGCACGAGCGAAATTGAGCTGCACGATTAGCAATCGACAGTGTGGGGGTGGAATGCAATTCGCATGGTGGAGCGCTGGATTAGGCTGTGCGATGGATGCGTGAGATGATGCGCGGTTAGACATGTCGTTGCACGTGGACATTAATGGCAGCGTGGCATGCAATCTAAGCCATCGATCTTCGCGATCGAACAACTAATTTTGAATGTGCACGCGCCCATGCGAGGAGTGCAAAGGTGGTGGAACGGGTGGCTGTGCGTGCACCACGTGGTGTGATCTTGTGTGTCCACACATTGGGCGCGCGATAGAGGCACATGGAGAGGCATTTTTGACACAATCTGAGCCGTGGATCACTAGATCGATGGCCTGTGATCCTCCAAGTTGATTGCATGGTTTGGGGACTCTAAAATACTCATTTTGCCCCTCACTTTGGTTATAAAAAGGACCCCAGACCCCCCATTCCAAGGCATCTCCTCCTCTAGATGTCTCCCGCTCCCTTCTACTCCAAAGAACCCTCTTCCTCCGAGACGTCCACTAAGGCCACCCTTGGTGCATCGCTGCTGCTACTCCATGCCTCTCTAAAGGCCACCAATGACCACCCTTGGTGCCCTTGTTCTATTAGAATAGATAGTTGTCCTTTTATTTATTCTAGTAGTTCTAGTTCTAGTAATTGTTGTTCTAGTTAGTTTGATTTAGTTCTAGTTAGTTTTAGTTATTATTCCTGTTGAGCATTCAACTACCTGGAACACTTGCCTAATTATTATCTGAATGAAGTTGATTTGCTTTATATTATATATTTATCTTTCCTAGTGTTTTAGTTCTAATTAGATTAAATCAGTATTAAATCAAGTCATTTTTCTTCCTCCTTGAGTTCGACCGGGACTTACCAATCTCGTTATATTTGTTTGTCCATGTGTTTTTGCACTATACTACAACGAAATTATTTTCAAAAATGCAATTTCACATCTCAACAAAATGGCACTGTTGCCGGGGAGGCACGATGATTCTTGATTCGATATTTGATTCATTGTTTGTCTTTGGTGTGCAGGAACAAAATGTGGATTTTGCGTACGCATCGAGCACAATTGAAGAAACTCAGGTACACACCATCACTTAGGTTAGGATTTATTTTTGAAAAAAAAATTGAAAAAAAAATTTCTACGAAAAGGTTTAACTTGGAATTGAAAACTCTTTTAAAAGCCTTATTACTATTTTAAGAAATTCAACATATATTTTGATATGGAATTGAAAAATCATTTGCTGTGTTTCGAGTGACCCAAAAGTTTTGAAATTCGAGCAGGTGCTAGATTTTCAAATTATCTTTCCAATGCAATCATTCCCACACAAAATTAAATTTATGTAATTTTAAATTTTTAAAAATTTGCGAAGTGCATAGGGGTCAAATAGATTGAAATCTAGATTTCTTTTATCTTCAAAAATCAATTCCAAAGAACACACGAATTGGATTGACCCAAAAACATAGAGGTTTGAAAGCTAATCAAGTTAGCTTTTATTCCCATATTTTTCCCAAATTTTTGGATCACATTTGATACTATTCAAAAAGAAAACCTAACATGGGGTCAAAATCTCATATCTGACCCCTTGCTAGTTAAAAATTCATATTTATTTATTTGGAATAGTAAAAATTCTAAAAAAAATTCTTTGAATAGATTATTGAAAAAGGAATCTTCTTACCATTTTTTATATCATTTGGATTAAACAACAAATGCCTTAAGCAATCGAGCCCTAATTCCATTTTTATACATAGCATATAGTTTAATTTTGCTAAGGATTAGCAAAAGATAGGCATGAGGGTACGATGTAGACACAATTATTGAGGATAAAATGCCTATTCATGCATGTTCCTAGGCTTAGATTTGCATTTCATATTATAAATATTGCATAGTATGCATCATTCTGCATTTAGAGTAGTTGTCTATATTTTGGGTTAATTGCTTCCTTTTATGACCAGGAGAGATGGAGATTTAATTCGAAGCCTCAGATTGATGATCCGACCGTATGTATCTGATCAGGACAATGTTCAGAGTCCAAAGCCTTCGAAATCGCCTTGATCGGAGTCTCGTAGCTTCATATGCAGTCCGAGGAAAATCAACGGTTGAGGGATTAGGTGACACAAGGAGCTTTAAATGATAAATCCGATCGCACAGATGGATTCGAGTAGATGATCGCAGCCCAACAGCACAAAAATCGACTCAATTTAACCTCTGTAGTAGCCCCTATAAAGGAAAGAAGATGGACGGCCCAGGTCTCACCACGTGGTGCAACCCAGGCCGCCCATGCGCATGCACGCGCCATCTCACGCACACAGCAGTACAGGCGTGCCCGTGCATGTAGCAGTAGCGCAGTGTGTAAGGTAGCGGTGCGTGCAAGGCAGTGGCAGTAGCAGTAGCGTGCACGGGTGCGAGGCACGTGGGCACGTAGCACGCGTGCGCTCACGACAAGGGTACGTGGAGTGCACGCTAGTGGTGCGGCAGCAGGGACGCATGAGTGGGATCTTCAGTGATGTTTGTGGCAGATCTTCAGTGACGTTTGTGACCGTCACTAAATGTCCTGTATACGAATTTGATTCTTTCCTCCACTATAAAAGGACCCCTACCCTCCTATTTTTCTTCATCTCTTCCTTTCTTCCGCTCACCACCTCTAAGGCTCTAGAGAGAGCTTGTCCCAAGCGTAGGATGCTCCTTTAGAGTAGAATCAAATATTTTTCCCTCCTCTCATCCCCATTCGTTGAGCATCTCACAGCCTTCTTCTCACCTACTTTGGGAAGTAGATCCTCGCCGCAACGCCATCCTGCCCCGCCCTCCATCCTCCGACTCCATCCTTGTTCATCCCTCTCCTCACCACCTTCCTTTAGGCGACATCAGAGCGAGTCATCCTCCAAGCGATCGTCGAGGGGGATTTCTCAAACCCATCTCTATCTTTATGGCTTTCGTAGTATAGTTTTCCCACTTTCCTAGTTATAATAAACATTGGATTATAAAAATACATGATTATTTCTCTCTCTGTCCCTCTCTTTTTATTTTGCAAGTAGATTAGCTAGAATTCATCGACCTGATCTCTTGCCCTATTAAAATACCAAAAAAAAAATAAAAGATAAAAATGACAAAAACAAATACAAAGCGAAACACGATTTTTCAAAATCAAATGTTCGCCTCCCTGTGTTTGACTTGGGACTCACTTTTCAAGTTTCGGTTATAAATTTTATTTAATCGATGGATTTTCTCGCGAATCGAACTATGACCCAAACCCGAACCATTTACGTGTGTGAATCCGATGAACCATTTTGGTGCCGTTGCCGGGGAGGCAACTGATGAGCCCATATTTGTGGGCTAAGTATGTATTTTAATGCCTAGACATTAAGTTAATATGTACATTTATACAGCATACATTAATATATAAATAGGATAACATTAAATCTCATGCATTTCATGCATTACATGCATTGGTAATATCATTTAGAATATCATGCATTGAAATAGGATTATAACTAGTGTTTAACATAGAAGTTAAGGGTTTGTACATAAATAACCCCTCATTTCTTTATTTTTATTTATTTCTTTCTTCTTCTCCAACGGATACATGCAGGAGAGTTAGCGCTAGCGACAATTGTGGATCCCTGTGCCCCACGATATCGTCGCTTCACCAACGTCCGCCTGTGTGCGTCCTCCTGCAGCATAAAAGAAGACAGCCGCATCATCAGAAGAGAGGTCACGACCATCCCGACCCACCACTGTGCAAAAGCCCTTGAGCTTCTCCATTTCACCACCACTAGCCTCGACTATGGTAGTTTGCTCCACCACCGTAGGCATGCGTCGTGACAGGATGCTTCGCCAAATTGGAGCAACTGCGTTATTGTGAGCATCTCAGTGTGCACCCCTCCACGCTGCAACAACAGCGTGCAGCACCACCCTCATCGCCATCACCAGCAACCACCTCCAGTTCCTCGCCCCTGCGCCAGTTAAGACGTCTGGGAATGATCCCAGACGTCAGATCTCTACCTTCCTCTTCATTTTTCCTTTCTCTATTTTTCATGCACCAAAAAAATAAACCAAACACCAATAGCACATCGCCACCCTCGCTGCACCCTCACGCACACCGCCCTTCCTGCACACACTTCCAGCAATGCATGAGGCCTCATCACCCACAGCAGCAGCCTCTACATTGCACCACCTCCTCCAACGCATAGCAGCAGGTGCGCCTTCTCCTCTGCGTGCGCGTCGCCTCCAGCGCCCCGCCAGCACCTCGCCGACCCTCACAGCTTTAGCACCTACAGCCATACGATAAAAGAGCGCGCCCTTTAGCACCTACCTGCGTGCACCTACATTCCTTCAGCAGCAGCTTCCTTGCATGGTCCCACTCACCCTTCAGCAGTGCGTGCAGCCCAACGCACCCGTTGATAACATTGCACAAGGGGGTGATAATTATGTTGAATATGACCCATCTTAAGAATAAAAGGCACAACATAAGTAGAATGGGAGCATTGCATGCATCATGTACCAAGATTTCTTATAAAACTGTATTAATGGCCATTGTGTAAGCACTTATCAAAGCAGGCCTCAGATGAGCAATCAGACCGCACAGATGGATTCAGAATGATGAACGGAGTCCAACGGACTCAAGATCGGCCAAATCCGACATCCGGAGCTCCTACAATGGGCCCAAGAAGTTCTGACCGTTGATCTGGAGATCAACGGCCCTCATTGCACCACGTCACCCCCGCTCCACCGCATGCCACCTCTTCATCCAGCCGAGATCATATCTCAGCCGTCGATCTTCGATCAGACGGCCGAGACTCGCAGGACCGCCCGTAGTCGTCGCGACAAAGCGCGGGCATGGCACAACGGTTAGCGTGCACGCCCGCATGCACGCAACACGGGTTCGAGCTGCGCGGTGAGTGAAATCAAAGACGAAGAACACGCGCAGCGAAATTAGGCCGCCTGATCAGCAGCGGGCGGCCGAGATCGCGCCACACGGCGCGCCCACAGATCGCGAGCACCCACACGCGCGCGCAAGCCGGGCGGCGACGCGCGTGCACACGCACGCCCGAGGCTCGATTCAAGTGCAGCCAAGGAGAGATCTCAGCCATCCGAACTTCGATCGGACGGCTCTCATGCAGCGGCCGTGGATTGAGCGCGAAGAAGAACAACGCGCGCGGTTGATCGGCGGGCTGGAGGGCTTCACCGACGCTTTTGGAGTGGTTTTAGCGACGTCTCGGACGTCGCTAAAGCCCCTTCTTCTTTTAGAAAGCCCTTAACCCTATTTAAACCCCCTCCAACCACTCATTCAAGGCATTCGCTTCCCTTGGAACTACTCCACCCCTCTCTTAGCTAGCTTTAGGCCCTCTTGTAATCACTGGAGACGACGAGCCGCCGACGGAGCCTCCTCCACTGTCGTGGTTGCCTTGTCGCTCTCCCTCCTCTCTCTCTCTCTCTTTTAAGCTTTCCATTACTTTTGTTTGAGCATGTATTTAATGTTGTAAGCTATGAACTAAAAGTGCATGATTAATGAAGTTAGTTTCTGTTCAGTTGTTACTTTAATTTCTGTCTAAGTGCATGATCAAACAAGAAACACTCTAACCCTAATCCCCCCTCTCTCTATCTCTCTCTCGCTTTTCAAACCGCACCTTCGCAAGCAAAACTCCACACTCTCCATGACAACAAGTGATAAGAAAAATCTGATTTTCATGCCTCCCTAAGACCGACACTCGGACTCACCTCCGTTTACTTATTTTAAAATCGACTTTGCAAGTGCGACTATAACGACACTTCTTAACACACACGCACAACCGCACGTCAGTTTTTGGCGTCGTTGCTGGGGAGGCAACGGATTTGTTTTATCACCTCCATTCCACATTCATTCTCACATCGTCTAATGCCCTATTTGCCTTTTTACTTGATGGTTGCAGGAATTCGACGCGTGGACGGCAAAGCGACGCATCCCACGACGGTAGCAAGGGAGTAGGCGCTACGAGGATCGATAGTGAGTAGTTCTTCTCTCATGATTGTTTGCTTGCATGAAAAAAACTAAAAAAAATTGTAAAAATTGAAAAAAATTGGCGTGGTGTATGATTGCTTGATGCACATCCTTAACACATCACCCCACAAAAAAAAAATGTACACTCTAACATTCTGAATAAATTCTTGGAGTGTTCTTTTCTTTTTCTTGAGTGGTGTTTGCAAAGCCACCATGAGTTGGCCTGGGCTGCACCACTCAACCCTAAAATCGACTCATCTAATAGAAGCTGCATGATCATTATGATGAGTACATTAGGGTTTTAGAGCCTCTACAGAATAAAAGGAAATCTACTTTCACCGAATTGTGTGCAGAACTTAACGTGCCCACTGAAACTTGTCTGAAAACATTAAGACATGTCAATCCTAAAAAGTACAAAAGTAAGGATGAAACACTAAAAGACACCACATCTTAAAAAATCCTTGCTTGAAAATCATGTTTTGCTAGAAGCACACACCTTGAGAGTGTGAAATATAGAGGCACCACCCCAATCAATGCCTCATCACATAACCCTAAGCACAAGCACTATCCTAACCCTTTAAAACTGAGTAGACGTGCCCTAGGCAGGACTGAGTTAAGTCTCGAAAGGCGAGGTTTTGTTCGTTGGGCACTTGGCTTTCATTCCCTTGGTAGAATCTGGTGACTAGGCTGCGGGGCAGTGTCAAACGACCGCGGTTGTGGGGTCTACGGAACCGGAGGCGCAGCCAAAGGAAGAACCTTCCCTGCAATCCCCTCGTAATCAACCTGGCTAGATTAGCCTTGGGAAGGGGAGTCCAGTGCTTACGGACTTAATCACCCTTTGTGAGATTTCTAGGTCTCCTAAGGAATACACCATAAGGACTAGGCTTGTGTGCTTGATTGAAACACATTTCTCGCATCTGTCGCCCTCCTCATCCCCTCCTGTCTTCTCTAGTGTATGCACGGGAGACGCTCACTGCATCCCGAGTTGTGTGTTTTGGGGCAGGAATCTAGGCGACTTAATTCTGTTGGAAACATGGCTGAACTTAGGGTAGATGAGGCTGAGGATCAACCCCCACCAGACGCTATGGCCATCATCCAAGCCCAAATCAATGCTAACCACCGGCTTCAGCAACAACAAATCCACACCATCATGCAAGCCATACAACGGTTACATAACCCACAAGAACAACCACCACCACCTTTCCAAACATACCAGGGCAACCACCACTTGATATACCACCATTTCAGGATCAGCTGAGGCCCCTCTACAATTTCTATAATCCCTCTACTATTAGAGTCGAGCCACACCTTAGGATCCCCAAGGGGGGAGATGATTTTGAGCTGAAACCGAATGTCTTAAGTCTGATCCAGAGCCACTTTCATATAAGCTCAAATGAGGACCCCTTTCAGCACCTAGAGGATCTTGACCGCATAGCGCGAACTGTGAAACCTAGGAACATTAGCCTTGACATTGTTCTAATCAAGATGTTTCCCTTCTCATTAAGAGACAAGGCTTCTCATTGGCTTAAAACCCTAGGTAGACCCATCACCACCTGGGAAGAAATGAGGCATGCATTTTTAAAGAAATTCTTCCCCATAGGAAAAACCAATGCCCTCAGAAGAGCTATTACTACCTTTACACTCCAGGGTGGGGAACAATTTCATGAGGTGTGGGAAAGATTTAATGAACTTTTGAGGAAATGCCCACATTACGAAGTGCCAAGGTGGCAATTAGCCCAGATTTTCTACCACGGTCTGGACAGCAACCTATGGAACTTCGTCGATGCCTCATGCGAGGGGAACTTCCTGAACAAAGATGAGGAGAGCACGTTTGAGCTTTTTGAGTCTATGAGCGAGAATTCGCTCAACAATGCCTTTATGACCCAGTTCAACAGGTCCAGTCAACCCCGTGGTGGGATTTATGAGGTACAAGCAAATTCTGGAATGGTTGACATGGACATCATTGCCAAGAAATTGGATCGAGTGGAATTGGTGGACAAAAAGATTGATGAGCTACTGAACCAGACCAGGAACCCCTTACAGACTTTCTCCCTAGCAAAGGGAGCGCATAATGTTGACCTGGTCGATCCCTTTACCCAACTGAACCTGGAACAACCCCTAACCACGTTCCAGGGAGGGACCTTTGCTCCCTCAACCCTTGATTACTCCCTTCCCTCTTCATCAACATCGGCTATCCTTGAAGATGTGCAAGCTGTCCAAGGTTATGCGAAACCCGACCCTTTCTCCAACACTTACAACACTGGCTGGCGTAACCACCCCAACTTTGGTTGGACAAACCAGAAACCACCGCAATTCTAAATCCAGCCCAAGCCAAACCAGTAGCCACACTTGCCCCCTATCAGCAAGGACCACCAGTTAGACCCCAATATAATCAGAATAGGGCA
This sequence comes from Thalassia testudinum, assembly GCA_037157565.1. Classification (NCBI taxonomy): domain Eukaryota; kingdom Viridiplantae; phylum Streptophyta; class Magnoliopsida; order Alismatales; family Hydrocharitaceae; genus Thalassia; species Thalassia testudinum. The sequence continues at coordinate 65,657,385 of JAZHRO010000007.1, read as the reverse complement.
GCCCCTCCCCCACAAAACCAAATGGATACCCTAATAAAGATGATGGCTGACATGAACCAGAAACATCAGGAGGAAATCTCCTTGGTAAAGGGATAGTTAAGCCAACTCTTGGACTGTAAACAACAAGGATCCCTACCTTCCCAACCACAACTAAACCCACGAAACATAATTAACAGAGGCCCCAATTCGCAAGAGTTCCAAAGCAACCCCGGGCAGGCTCACATGGTCCAGCCAGCCCCGCAAACACCTCTTGGGTTTGGTGCTTCTTCGTCCTCGTCTTCTCAAGGATCAACCCATGGCCCCAATGCCTCTGCGAATGCGCTGACCTTGAGAAGCGGTACCAAAACCCAGGATCCCAAATGACCGACTCTCCCCAAGACTTCACCCGCTGAAATACCTGACTCAAAAGAGGCACCAACCAAGGACCCAGACATAGAACCAATCCGCATTCCGACACCCTACCCTGAGGCCTTGGAAACAATCAAGAAAAAGAAGAATGTTGTGGAAACTGAGGAGCTGTTGGAAATCTTTAAGCAAGTACAGATTAATATTCCGCTCCTTGAAGCCGTCAAACACATCCCTGCTTACGCCAAGTTTTTAAAGGATGCCTGTACACCTGGTGGTGACCTTCCTCTATAGTTCTATTATTTCGTCGTAGTATAGTATAGAGAGAGGTGATTACCAGTTTAATACAATTTGTTACTCGGAAATAAAGAGTTCCTGAGGTCGAACTCAGGGAGCAAGTTGTATTCTAGGGGTACAAGTTTCTTTTACAAAAATAAAGAAAGAGAGAGAGAATTTGTTGGCTTTTCTTCTTTTCTCTTTGCTTCTCCTCTTCTTCCGTCTCAGATCTTCTGCTCTCTTCCTTCGTTCTTCTTCTTTATCTGCAGTGGTGATGTTCTTCTTCTTCTTTCAGCTGTTTCTGCTCGTCTCTTCCTTTTTCTTCTGCAGAGCGGTCCTGTTCTTCTTCTTCTTCTTTCTTTCTTCTTTTCCTTTCTTCAGATCTTCTTCTCGTGCTCTTCTTCTTCTGCAGAGTCTTCACTTGGCCTCTCTGTGTTCCTCCTCTGCCTCGCCTTCCTTCTCCTTCTTTGCCTTCAGGACGTCGTCTGATTTTCCAATCAGACGACTTAAACCGCCGCTGCTACAGTGCCGCTCGGTGCTCCTCCTTCCTTCAGCCTTCGTCTTCTTCCACGGTTCTTCTTCACCTGTGCCTGCACACTTACACAGCTTGATCAGAGGGGCAAAACCTAACTCTAACCTCCCCCGCGTCTCTCTCTCACAGAAGCCGCTCTTAGGAAAGCTCTCCCAGAGCTGCCGGGTAGCCGGGTACGGTCGCGCCCGGGTCCAGGCCCACCGGCGTGCGCGGTGGGCGAGGAGTGCAGGTCGGGTTTAGTCGGGTCGGGCCAGGTCCGCGAGGCGTGAGCGCGGATGAGACCGGGTAACCGGGCGGGTGAAGGGGACCTCACCCCGTGTGCTGAGGTGATAAGCCTCCAGCACTTTTTCACTTTATACCGCTGCGCCGCTTCGGAGTCTTCCGAGGTGGGACTAAATGTCCCACCCCAATTTGGCGCCTGCGCGGAGGAAGCAGCTGGTAATCGCGGCTTTACGCGAGGCCTTCGCGCGAGGGCTTCGCCTCATCTGCAGCCTAACGCTTTGCCGAAATGCCCCGCACAGCCTGGGAGTGTGACCTGGGCGCGGCGCACCTGGAACAGCAGGTCGAAGCAGCTCCTTCTGCACGGCAATGGCGGCGGAGGACGGGTGACCTGTTCACAGCAAAACGGCCTCTCGGCCTAATCAGAAGGTGCCGGGAGCTTCGCCAGAGTGCGGCGAAGCTCGTGCGGGTGGTGGCAAGGCGTGGGGCGGCGTGCAAGGGCTGCCCTAGGTCGGACTGTGGGTTGGAAAGTGGGTGTGTTCGGTGGATTTGCAGAGGTCGGGTGGCGGGAATTGGAAGGGCGGAAATGGATCAGGGTGAGGAGGCGGAGATTATGTGCAGGTCGGCGAGCCGTGTGGGATGCTGGAGTGATGGGAGCGGCTCGCCGGAGGATGGCCGGAGGCGGAGAAGGTGAGGGTGATTAGGCGCGGTCGAGGGGTAATTAGATAAAAATAGCAGGGGGAAAAGAGAGAGAGAATAGAGGGAAGTAGTTCTAACCTAACTAAAGTGACGAAGGGGGCGAGGAGGCGGACGGCTGTACCTGCTGTCGCCGGAGAAGAAGGTGCCCAGTGGGGAGGACGGCGGTGACGACGGGGTAGAGGCAGCGCGCGCCGGTATTGCGCGACGCGGGAAGAGCAGGGGAAGAAGTCTCTGCTGTTGGTATTGCGGCAGAGCGAAGAGGAGGAGGAGGAAGAACCGCCGGAGCTGGTGGGCGTCTGCCGGAGTGAGAAGAGAGGAAAGTTGGGGGTTTTCTCCGTCAGATCCGAGCTGCTGAGAACGACGGAGCGACGGGGGTATTTATAGGGGCGGAATCAGAGAGGAGGGCGGAGGGAGACGACGTGTCTCCCTCGCCGGAGGACGCCGGAGATGGAGACCCATACCGTCCGTGCGTTTGCACGGCCGGTATGGTGGGTTGCAACGACCAGGGGGGTGTTCCTGTGACGGCTGACGACGCAGGACACCCCCGGTTGTCTTGCCAGACCCTCCCCCTTACCCTGCGCGGCGCCATGCTCCGCGCAAGGTCGCCGGAGCATGGTGCCGGTCAGGTTTTGCAGGAGGGACCTGAATGCAAAGAACGAAGGAGAGTTAGGGGCCAAAATGCGAGGGTTCAAAAGTTGAGGGCCAAAAAGTAAATAGATGAGGACCAAAATGTAAAGTTGGTCAAGAAGGTTTCTTCTTAGGCTCAAGTTTTTATACATGCCTAATTAGGACCTAAGGAAGCTGATGGTGAATTTTATTTCTAGATTAAACCTTGTTTGACCGATCAATTTACGCAAAAACCCAAATTAAGTTATTAATTGGGTATGGTTCTCAATGTAGGTCAAAATGGGTTCCTAAGGCCAAATTGAAGGTTCTAAACCCTAGAGATTATTTTTCTATGAATTTTAGAGGGTTTATTCCATTTTTGCTTTGCCTTGAACCTCGTGAATTGAAGTGGGTTTGTTTTAGGGTTACAGATTATCATTTAGTTCCTTGGAATTGCTGTAGCCCTTATCAGATCATCCCACTTTCCTTCTTATTTGGTTTGTTTGACCTATGTTTGGACCTGTATGCAGATTATACTGGTAAAATCATATTTTTACCCCTTATGACTTGTTTTCTCCTTAAACTCAGAATTCTCTGAGTTAAGCCTTTCCTTGAGTTATATAGGAGCTTTTATCCTTTGTATTAGGTCAAAATGAGCTAGTTATGGCTCATGATGAGGTTCTCATCAACACCCAAGCGTAAGCCAATACCTCAAGCACCTAGGAAGGTTGTGCTCTTTGAACAAGCAAGTTCTGTAATATCAAGCAACCTACCACTCAAGCGAACTGACCCAGGAGAGCCCCTGATTTCCTGCAATATCGGGGACATGACGTTTGATAGAGCTCTCCTGGACCTAGGTGCTTCTATCAACCTGATTCCAACAACCCTGTACCACCAATTTGGTTTTGGAGAGCTGACACCAACCCTTGTCACCATCCAGCTGGCTGATAGATCAGTGAAAACCTTGAAGGGGGTTGTCGAGGATGTGATTGTACGGGTCAAGGACTTCTATTTCCCGGTCGACTTTTTGGTGCTAGACATGGAAGTCCCTGAAAAATTACAGAACGCACCCATAATGTTAGGCAGACCATTCTTAGCTACGGCTAAGGCAAACATTGATTGCGACATGGGATGTATGGAAATCGCCTTCGGGGATAGGAAAATGCAATTGGATATCTTTTGGGCGACAAAGTCTTTTGATTGCGATTGCGTTGAGGAACATGATCCCGTGGAAACTCTGATAGAGGAATGCCTCATCCTCAGTTCTGTATCAGACCACCAAACCCGTAGTGACTGTTCTGACCCGTCACCATCATTACCTGTGGACCTCTGTAAGGCTGAGTACCATCACACGGCACCATTTGAAGAGATCGATGTCGATCAACTCCCGCCCTTTCCCTTCCCATCGACTGTGGTTCCGCCCGCACCTAAACTTAAACCATTGCTCGAAAATCTCAAGATGTCTTCTTGGGACCTGACCAAACCTTCCCAGTGATTATTATTTCTCATCTAACCAAGGATCAGGAACTCAGGTTGACTGCGACCCTTTCAGAACATCGGGCCGCCATTGGATGGACCATTTCGGACTTAAGAGGAATTAGCCCCACCTATTGCACCCATAAGATTTACCTGGAAGACGGGGCCCGACCTTCCCGCCAAATGTAGAGACGTTTAAACCCAAACATGCGGGAGGTCGTTAAAAAAGAAATTATCAAGTGGCTTGATGCCGACATCATCTACCCTATCTCCGATAGCCCCTGGGTGAGCCCCACTCAAGTGGTTCTCAAGAAAGCTGGGCTCACCGTTGGCACCAATGATCATGGCGAATCCATCCCCACCCGCACCACCACCGCATGGCGGGTGTGTATTGATTATAGGAAGCTCAATGAAGCCACTAAGAAGGATCATTTCCCCTTGCCATTCATTGACCAAATCCTTGAAAGATTGGCAGGGCAGAAGTATTTTTGCTTCCTGGATGGATATTCAGGATATAACCAAGTCGCAATTGCTCCGAAAGATCAAGAAAAGATCACATTCACTTGCCGTATGGCACGTTTGCATTCCATCGAATGCCGTTCGGGTTATGCAACGCACCTGCGACCTTCCAGCGTTGCATGCTAACCATTTTTTCAGAAATGGTGGGTGAATACTTAGAGGTCTTTATGGATGATTTCTCTGTATTCGGGAATTCATTCAACCATTATTTGAGCAACTTGGGAAAATCCTGAAATGATGTATCGAGGTTAACCTGATGTTAAGTTGGGAAAAGAGCCATTTTATGGTTCAAGAAGGAATTGTCCTCGGTCACATCGTATCACATAGGGGCATCGAGGTAGATCGGGCTAAGGTTGATTTAATTTCCAAACTTCCTCCACCTAGCTCGGTCCAACAGATTCGCTCCTTCCTAGGACATGTTGGCTTCTACTGAAGGTTCATTAAAGACTTTTCTAAGCTTTCCAAACCCTTGACCGACCTTCTAGCAAACGATGCCCTATTCCACATGTCTTCTGATTGCATCCAGGCTTATCACACCCTCCGGGACTTAGTCTCCACCGCACCTATACTTCAACCCCCAGATTGGTCCCAAGACTTTGAGATTATGTGTGATGCATCAGATTTTGCCATAGGCGCTGTCCTGGGACAAAGGCAAGATAAGAAGCCCGTGGTGATCTACTTCGCGAGCAAAATGTTGGACGAGGCCCAACGAAATTATACGGTCACAGAGAAAGAGTTGCTCGCTGTAGTCTTTGGACTTGAAAAGTTTCAATTGTACTTGTTGGGATCCCACGTGACTATTTACACTGACCATTCAGCCATCCAGCACTTGTTGGCCAAGAAGGACGCAAAGCCCAGGCTCATCAGATGAATCCTGCTTTTGCAGGAATTTGACTTGGAAATCCGAGGCAAGGTTGGATCGAAGAATGTGGTGGCTGACCACTTGTCTAGACTTCATCCAGACCACATTGGACCCTCCCTACCTCTATCTGATGCCTTCCCTAATGAACACATCCTGGCTGTGCAGGACAAGAAAATGCCATGGTATGCTGACTACATCAACTACCTGGTTGTAGGACAAACCCCTCACAGCTGGTCCAGACAGCAACGGGACAGGTTCTTGGCTGAGGCCAAGCACTATTTTTGGGATGATCCCATGCTATTTCGCCTCTATACTGACCAGATCATCAGGAGGTGTATCCCCGAAGACGAAGTTCAGAGTGTGCTGTCCTTTTGTCATGACCAGGCTTGTGGCAGCCACTTCTCTGGAAAGAAAATAGCTGCAAAGGTTTTGCAGTCTGGATTTTACTGGTCGTCCCTATTTAAGGATGCACACAACTTTGCCAAGACTTGCTCACACTGCCAAATGCTGGGGACCATGACCAAGAAAGATATGATGCCCCTTCATCCCATTTTGATTGTCGAAATCTTCGACGTTTGGGGTATCGATTTTATGGGCCCCTTTCCACCATCCAACAGCTTCGAGTACATCCTGATCTCGGTAGACTATGTTTCCAAATGGATTGAAGCCATCTCCACCCGCCGATGCGATCACAGGACTGTCATGGACTTTGTTAAAAAGAACATCTATTCCCGATTTGGAATACCCAAGGCCATGATCAGTGATGGTGGAAGCCATTTTATCCATTCCCAATTCCGTGCCCTACTTAGAAAATAAGGGGTGAACCACCGCATTGCTACCCCGTATCATCCACAAACAAATGGGCAGACTGAGGTCTCAAATAGACAAATGAAGAACATTTTACAAAAGACTGTGAGACCTAATAGGAAAGACTAGTCCACATGACTTGATGATGCCCTGTGGGCATACAGGACCGCTTTCAAGACCCCGATAGGCATCACCTTATCGCCTGGTCTTTGGCAAAGCCTGCTATCTTCCTGTTGAATTAGAACACCGGGCTTACTGGGCTGTCAAGCAATGTAACATGGATCCCCAATTAGCCGGTGCGCAGAGGACGCTCCAATTATCTGAGCTCGAAGAAATTCGTTGGGATGCCTTTGACAATAGTCGACTGTATAAGGAGAAAATGAAAGCCGTCCACGACTGACTCATTCATAGAAAAACCTTTGAGCCTAACCAGCAAGTCTGGCTGTTTTACACCTGCCTAAAACTCTTCCCGGGGAAACTTAGGTCCAAATGGACAGGACCATTTCGGGTGGTTAAGCCCTACTCTAATGGGGCGGTTGCAATCGCCGATCCTAACACTGGACACACTTTTACAGTTAATGGTCAAAGATTGAAGCATTTCCTGGCCCAGGTTCCCTCAAAGGAAAGTGTCACCCTCGTTGAGGGCTGACACGGAGCACCGCCCAACTGGAGGCGTTAAACTCAGTGCTTCCTGGGAGGCAACCCAAAGGATTCAGACTAATCCGGTATTTTACGTCACTTAGGTACTATCTTTTTGAACCCTTTTGCATCCATGTACTTGCCAATGAGGACATTGTCCAACTTAAGCATGGGGGGTGGTAAATTGCACAATCCTGAGCTCATTTAATCAGTCTAAATCAAATAAAAAAAAATTTGAATTTAGGAAGAAAACTTAGACATTAAAAACTTATCAATAGTGGAAAATAATACAAAAAGAACTTAAACACTTAACTTTTCAGGCCTTCAGGCTTAATCAGCCCTGGTGTCCGTTAAAATATGGATTTAGCTTCGAATCCTTGCAACCTTAAGCCATTCTAATCCACCTACTAAATAAGGTGATAGGTATACGACTTATCAACTCACCCTCTAACTCAAAAAAACTTTGAGTCTAAGCATCTGCACACACTTTTGTACAGACTCACTCCTCGGAGATTTTGACAGAAATTGGGTAGTGATTAGCCCATAGTTGTGGGTTATTTAAGTATTTAAGTGCCTACACATTAGGTTAATTCTAACATTTATTTAGTATAAATTAGGATGTAAATAGATTAATTCATAGTTTTAATCTAATTACATAATCCATACATTGCATTCATATCTTAAGTGCATTTAGAATTAGCTTAGAATAGCATTCATCTAATTAGATAACCAATTAGGTATATTGTTTTTATTAACATAGAAGTTGAGGGTCTATACATAAATAACCCTAATATTTTAATAATATTTGCTTTATTCGTCTTCTTTCAGAACGGCTGGCTGCCGCTCCAACGCCCGGCTGCTGCAGTGATGAAGCCATTCAAGGGGGAGCGGATGTGGTGGATCTGGTCGGCGGCTGATTTCAAAATTGTTCAAGACACTATAAAAGGAGCACGGAAGCTGCCGGCTGCAGCAGGCCTCCGCCACCGACTCACCACTGTGCAGAGAGATCCTCTCTCTTCCACTCCACACTGCCGGCCTCTACCGTGGCGGCGAGTCTCCACCACCGTGGGCGTGTGGTGTGACAGGCCACACCGCCATCCGGAGCTCGCCCGCATTACCGTGAGCACATCAGCGTGCATCTTCCTCGCCGTCGTCGCAGACCACCACCACCTAGCTACTGATCAGCCACCCTCTCAGTAACTTAAGACGTCTGGGAAATTTCCCAGACGTCTGAAGTTACCCGCTCACCTCCACTTCCTCAGCCTGCACTCTCCAACCGGCCACCAAACCGCCTGCGCCCTCCACCGCTCACCGGCTGCTGACCTGCGCACGCCTGCAGATCAGCCCGCGCTCTCCTCCAACGCCTGCAGACCAGCCTGCAGCATCCTCCAACAGCCGCCTGCAGCTTCCACCGCACACGCCAACCGCCTGCAGACCACCGCGCAAGCGCCCTCCTGCAGCTACCACCGCCACGCCTCCGCGCGCCAGCGCCCTCCGCAGACCCTCCGCGCGCCCACGCACAGCCATCTGCAAACCGCCAGCAACCGACCTCTGCAGCTTCCACCGCACACGCCAGCGCCCGCCTGCAGACCACCGCAGCCACGCCTCCGCGCGCCCGCGCCCTCCGCAGACCCTCCACGCGCCCACGCACAACCGCCTGCAGCACCTCCGCCGGAGCTCGTCCGGCCACCTCCGGCCGCCGCGCGACTCGCCGTCACCACCGATTCGAAGCCCTTGATCCAAGGGACCTCCGCCGAGCTTCCCGCGCCCAGCCATCGGCTCCTCGTCACGCAAGACAACGGGGAAAAATTCCCCTGTTTTGCTACAGTAAAGCATTGATTAAAATTTACATTTTCTGCCATTGCCAGATTTTATTCATATTCTATTCACTCTGCATTGCGGAAAATATCCTGTAGTTTATCATAATTGCCATTTCAGCATTATTTCTTGCTTAAACCTTAATCTAAAGGCAATCTTGGCTTGGTTCTTGTCCAAATTGACTCCGAACAAACATTTTTAAGTGGCGCGAATTTTAATACGTTATTGCCTCCCTGTGGAAACGACCCGCTCCTCTGCGAGTGGTTATTTCTTATTAAAAATTGATTAGTCGATTTTTCCACCACATTAAACTACAAACGACTTAAAAGCGAAAGATCGACCCGGTCAAATGGCGCCGTTGCTGGGGAGGCAACAGACGCAATAATTTCGCCTAATTTTATTTTGATTATTTGTCAATTGCACAGAGATTTGACCATTCATTATTTTCTTTTCTGTGCGAGAAATTTTGTGCAAGAATCAGCCACTGTGAGAGGCGACCCTTGACGTCGCCAGACGAGAAGTGGACAAGCAATTTTGAAAGGAGGAGAAGGACGAGGACGCGACGGACACCATTGTATTTAATCTCTAATTTAATTAGAATAGAATTAAGACTGAAGACTTAATTTTTCATTACAGTTAGTTTTAAACCCTTGTTCTGGGGCATATTTTGAGGGTTTGTTCCCTGATTTTATTTTGGACCCGTGTTGGGTAATTTTTGGGAGCCTGTTCCCTTTTCTTTAGATTTAGGTTTATTTTTTTTATTATTTCTTTTATTTGCTTGTGCATAAGTAGTTCTAAAAAAAAATAGAAAAAAGAAAAAAAATGAGCTGCCTGCTAGAAGCTGCCTGCCCTAGGACGAACCATTTAGGTCTGTATGAGCAGCCTCTAGATTTGCTTTTCTGCATTGCGTGCATTTTTGCATCGAAGATCGCTGGAGGCAAGGTACGCATTCTCTTACTTTGCATCCTATTTTTGATCACGCATTGCATTTGGGATTTAATGCAAAGACCACCTAATCTGTACTGAATAAATCTAACAAGTGGTCACATTTTTTTTTTTTAGAAAAAGGACTAATTAAAGGAAGGACATTTTAAAAACCAAGGATTTCATTTTCAAACTTGGCGTGCGATTCAAAGTTTAAAATCTTTTACGGTGTATGCACACTTATTTCACTTGCACCACGACACGCTTCTAGACACTCCTTAGGTTTGGAAATACTAGGACAAGAGCCCTCCTTTCGTTGGATTCTGAAGTGTTCGGAACTTGAGATCAAAGGTTTTGTAAATCCAAAGAGGGGGATACCCTGTCACGGATTTTTGGGGGTAGTTGAGGAGCACCGCGAAAGCACAGCTTCAAAGGAAGGCTTAGGCCTACTTGCATCCCTCGATCTTCCGTCTTTGGATTTACTTGACCATTTGAGATTTAGGGAAGATTACCTAAGTTCCAACTAGGTCTTTTTAGGCGAGCCGTAGGTTGACAATAGGCGCGTAATTGATTGGGTAACTTGTTTTGTCACCTACAATTTGAATTAAATTCAAAAGCCTAAATCTGTAAAGACCAAACAAGTCCGTTTGAATTGTGTTTGTAGTGCATGCTTGGTAGGCGTTCTCTTAGGAGACAACTTGTATTTGATCCTGAACCAGAAAGAATCCTAAGAAAAGACCTCCCAAGGGTAGAAATGGCCGGTCAAAGGAGCCTTAAGGAATATTTCATCCCAACCAACCAAGCTGGCCCAGCACTACGTAGACCTGGAGGGGATAATCCATATGAGATCAAAAGTAGTACCATATCCTTGCTACCCTCCTTTTATGGTACTACTAGGGAAGATCCTTACAGGCATATTGAGGAATTCACCGAGGTCTATTCCACGGTGAAGCTGCAGGGCGTTACTGATGACGCTCAAATGCGGACCCTTTTTCCCTTCTCCCTAAAGGACAAAGCCAAGTATTGGTATCACACCCTTGATAATTTAAATACTTGGGATGCCCTTAAAAAGGAGTTTTTGAAGAAGTACTTCCCCATGAGCAAAACAAATCACTTTAGGAGGGAAATCATGAGTTTTGCTCAAAAGGATGGGGAAGCTTTCCATGATGCGTGGGAGCGCTTTAACGATTTGCTGAGACTTTGCCCACATCACCAGGTGCCTAAATGGCAACTGGTTGAAAGGTTCTACACCGGACTTAATGATTCTCATAGGCAAACTGTGGATGGTGCCTGTGCAGGAACCTTTCTATCTAAGACTGAGGATGAAGCTTGGAACTTATTTGATACTTTGAGTGAGAATTCTATTCACTTGAATTCTGCCTACATGGATAGAAAGCCCACTCTCATGCAAAGAAAGTTGGAGGCGAATGAAGCAAGGGAAACCCAGAATTTAGCTTATCAAATTCAATTACTGAATCAAAACATGGAAAGGCTTATGTCGAACCCGAGTTCATTCACACCTAACACCTCCACAACCCAAGCATCCAAATTTTTCACACTTGGTCTGGTAATTAACTTAATTTCTGAAAAGAGATTTGGTTCTCTTAGTTTTGACTTAAGAAAGGCTTGAAAACATATTTTGATTGGAAGAGTTCCCGCCGCAGGAGAGGTCGAGTATATACTCACCTTGAGGATGCGATGGTAACATATTACCTCCTCGGCGCTTGTCTCTTAGGATATCCATCCTACTGGGGGCATGTAAGCGCATTGCGCGGTTCAGGTACCATGGGCGGCCCTATCTCGAAGTGCCGATTGCCATAGGCCTGAATTCGCTTAAGAAATCCATGGGCGATACTATCTCGAAGTGTCGATTGCCAGGAGTTCTTGGGGTCGTTATGGGCGGTGCTATCTCGAAGCATCGAAAGCCAGGCACCCTTCGAGGTATGGTAATGGGGACAATGAATCCGACACAGACTGTGTTGATAGCTGATCTGAGGTTAGACTTAGAAGAATCAAACAAAAAATATATATATATATATATATATATTAAAAAAAAAAAAAATTTCCTTTAACTCAAATAACTCGGACCAATGCACAAGCACGGATGCTTTAATCTCAGGGATCAATAAACTTTAGGGTAGAGTCAGAAATCAGGGAAACTTGTGCTGGCAACTCGTCTTTAGCCGACCTAGTCTGTAACTTAGCAACTACTTAGGAACCTTGGGTTTAGAACCTGAACTTAATATGCTTCTGAAGGAAGACTAAGTGAGTTGACTAGTCTACTTAGAGTGCTAGGTTTCGCTTAATTTTGCTAGGGACTAGCAAAAACTAGGCATGGGGGTATTTGATTAGCCCATAGTTGTGGGTTATTTAAGTATTTAAGTGCCTACACATTAGGTTAATTCTAACATTTATTTAGTATAAATTAGGATGTAAATAGATTAATTCATAGTTTTAATCTAATTACATAATCCATACATTGCATTCATATCTTAAGTGCATTTAGAATTAGCTTAGAATAGCATTCATCTAATTAGATAACCAATTAGGTATATTGTTTTTATTAACATAGAAGTTGAGGGTCTATACATAAATAACCCTAATATTTTAATAATATTTGCTTTATTCGTCTTCTTTCAGAACGGCTGGCTGCCGCTCCAACGCCCGGCTGCTGCAGTGATGAAGCCATTCAAGGGGGAGCGGATGTGGTGGATCTGGTCGGCGGCTGATTTCAAAATTGTTCAAGACACTATAAAAGGAGCACGGAAGCTGCCGGCTGCAGCAGGCCTCCGCCACCGACTCACCACTGTGCAGAGAGATCCTCTCTCTTCCACTCCACACTGCCGGCCTCTACCGTGGCGGCGAGTCTCCACCACCGTGGGCGTGTGGTGTGACAGGCCACACCGCCATCCGGAGCTCGCCCGCATTACCGTGAGCACATCAGCGTGCATCTTCCTCGCCGTCGTCGCAGACCACCACCACCTAGCTACTGATCAGCCACCCTCTCAGTAACTTAAGACGTCTGGGAAATTTCCCAGACGTCTGAAGTTACCCGCTCACCTCCACTTCCTCAGCCTGCACTCTCCAACCGGCCACCAAACCGCCTGCGCCCTCCACCGCTCACCGGCTGCTGACCTGCGCACGCCTGCAGATCAGCCCGCGCTCTCCTCCAACGCCTGCAGACCAGCCTGCAGCATCCTCCAACAGCCGCCTGCAGCTTCCACCGCACACGCCAACCGCCTGCAGACCACCGCGCAAGCGCCCTCCTGCAGCTACCACCGCCACGCCTCCGCGCGCCAGCGCCCTCCGCAGACCCTCCGCGCGCCCACGCACAGCCATCTGCAAACCGCCAGCAACCGACCTCTGCAGCTTCCACCGCACACGCCAGCGCCCGCCTGCAGACCACCGCAGCCACGCCTCCGCGCGCCCGCGCCCTCCGCAGACCCTCCACGCGCCCACGCACAACCGCCTGCAGGACCTCCGCCGGAGCTCGTCCGGCCACCTCCGGCCGCCGCGCGACTCGCCGTCACCACCGATTCGAAGCCCTTGATCCAAGGGACCTCCGCCGAGCTTCCCGTGCCCAGCCATCGGCTCCTCGTCGCGCAAGACAACGGGGAAAAATTCCCCTGTTTTGCTACAGTAAAGCATTGATTAAAATTTACATTTTCTGCCATTGCCAGATTTTATTCATATTCTATTCACTCTGCATTGCGGAAAATATCCTGTAGTTTATCATAATTGCCATTTCAGCATTATTTCTTGCTTAAACCTTAATCTAAAGGCAATCTTGGCTTGGTTCTTGTCCAAATTGACTCCGAACAAACATTTTTAAGTGGCACAAATTTTAATACGTTATTGCCTCCCTGTGGAAACGACCCGCTCCTCTGCGAGTGGTTATTTCTTATTAAAAATTGATTAGTCGATTTTTCCACCACATTAAACTACAAACGACTTAAAAGCGAAAGATCGACCCGGTCAGGTAGCTAATGAACTCTCTAGGGTGGTATGGCTGGCAAGTTGTCGTGGGTAGCAGCCCATTGGCAGGTTGTCCAGAGCCCAGCCACAGACCATTTCCTCTTCATTGCCTCTAGGTACATTTGAGATCAGGGAAGCCACCTACGAAAAAAAGAAAAAAGCCTAAGGAGAAGAAAAGAAAATAAACCACACTTCACCGCACAAGTATGGCTGGCAAGTGATCGTGGGTAATAGCCCATTGGTCTGTTGTCCAGAGCCAAGCTCAATAACTGCACAAAAAGAACCAAAACACTTAAGGAAGAAGCGGGGAAGTAGTACAAACCGGGGAGATATACACTGGAAAAATCCTTGTATTGACCCCAATTAAAACAAATGTAGGGAGAAAGCTACCAATCGAACAAATACACCTTCAGGCAAATATATTTTTTCTTTTCCGGTCACCTAGGTGCGTAGAAATCCGAAGTCTGTCTAAATTACCGTTGAGTGAGTCTATCACAATCTTCACACCAAGATGCTTAGTACTTAGGATTTTGACCAAGTTTTGGGTGGGTTGGGTAGCTGTAAAAAGTTACCAACCCACACTGAATTCCGAGAAAAATTCTAAATATATATATATATATATATATACACACATATACATTTGTATAGCAAGGATTCAGGAGATTCGTATTTTGGCAGACACCCGGGCGCTGCTTAGTCTTTGTAGATTAAGATCTTCGTATATTTCCTCCTATTGACAAGTGACGAAGTGTCTAAGTAATTACTTCTTAAATTCTGAAAGGAAATAAAGACTAGAATAAACCTTGCTAGGGACTAGCAAGGAGTAAGCATGGGGGTATGATAACACTGCACAAGGGGGTGATAATTATGTTGAATATGGCCCATCTTAAGAATAAAAAGCACAACATAAGTAGAATCGGAGCATTGCATGCATCATGTACCAAGATTGCTTATAAAACTGCATTAATGGCCATTTGTGTAAGCACTTGTCAAAGCAGGCCTCAGATGAGCAATCGGACCACACGGATGGATTTAGAACGACGAACGGAGTCCAACAGACTCAAGATCGGCCAAATCCGACATCCGGAGCTCCTACAATGGGCCTAAGAAGTTCTGACTGTTGATATGGAGATCAATGGTCCTCATTGCGCCACGTCACCCCCGCTCCACCACACGCCAGCTCTTCATCCAGCCTAGATCAGATCTCAGCCGTTGATCTTCGATCAGACAGTCGAGCTCGCGCGCCCGCCCGCAGTCACCGCGACAAAGCGTGGGCGTGGCGCAATGGTTAGCGCTCACGCCCGCATGCACGTGACGTGGGTTCGATCTGCGCGGTGTGTGATTTCAAAGACGAAGAATGCGTGCGGTGAAATTGGGCCGCCCGATCAGCAGTGGGCGGCCGAGATCGCGCCACAAGTGCCCACAGATCGCGAGCGCCCACGCGCGTGCGCACGTCGGGCGACGACACGTGCGCACACGCACACCCGAGGTGCGATCCAAGTGCAGCCAAGGAGAGATCTTAGCCGTCCGATCTTTGATCGGATGGCTCTCAGGCAGCAGTCGTGGATTGAGCGCGAAGAAGAACGACGCGCGCGGTTGACCGACGGGCTGGAGGGCTTCACCTACGCTTTTGGAGTGGTTTTAGCGACGTTCTGGAAGTCGCTAAAGCCCCTTCTTCTTTTAGAAAGCCCTTAACCCTATTTAAACCCCCTCCAACCACTCATTCAAGGCATTCACTTCCCTTGCAACTACTCCACCCCTCTCTTAGCTAGCTTTAGGCCCTCTTGTAATCGCTGGAGACGACGAGCCGCCGACGGAGCCTCCTCCACCATCGTGGCTGCCTCGTCGCTCTCTCTCCTCTCTCTCTCTCTCTCTCTTTTAAGATTTCCATTACTTTTGTTTGAGCATGTATTTAATGTTGTAAGCTATGAACTAAAAGTGCATGATTAATGAAGTTAGTTTCTGTTCAGTTGTTACTTTAATTTCTGTCTAAGTGCATGATCAAACAAGAAACACTTTAACCCTAATCCCTCTCTCTCTCTCTCTATCTCTCTCTCACTTTTCAAACCTCACCTCCGCAAGCAAAACTCCATGCTCTCCGTGACAACAAGTGATAAGAAAAATCTGATTTTCACGCCTCCCTGAGATCGACACTCGGACTCATCTCCGTTTAGTTATTTTAAAACCAGCGTTGCAAGTGTGACTATAATAACACTTCTTAAAACACACGCACAACCGCACGTCACCTGTGAGTCCTCCACCACACCTGCGCGACCTACAGCATGCAGCAGCAGCAGCTGAAGTAGCAGTCCAGCAGTCGTGCCCGCGTCCGCGTACTTCCATCAGTAGCAGAGAGCTGCAGCCACTGCCGGAAACCACCCTTCGCCGGAGCTCCGTCCAGTCGATTCCGGCCATCTCGCAACCTGCCGTCGTCACTGCTGTGAAGCCCTTGCTCCGGCCAACCTAATCCCAGAGGGGCTCGTCCAACGAACCTCTCTCCCGTGCGCGAGGAGGAGAGAGGTAGAAACCTTTGTTTTTGGTTGAATTAATATTTACATTTAATGCCATTGCCACAAAAATGATTTTTGATTTATCATTATTTTATTGTGATGATTTTATGCAAAGAACCTCCCTATTTCTCATAAATGCAAAATCACCTCATATAATCATTGTTACATTAATCTAAAGGCAATTTTGATTCGATTTCTTAGGGAAATTAATTGTGGACATTTGCTCTTAACCTTTGAGAGTTTAAATAGGCTATTGCCTCTCTATGGATATGACTCGCTCCTAATTGAGTGGTTATTTTAATTGTTGATTAGTCGATTTTCCACCACTTACATACTACAACAATGCGTTATTTCATTTGCGAAACTTAATCGAAAGTGGGAAGTCGACTCGTTAGAAATGCTCTTTGGTTTTTCTCACATTTTCCCGCATTACTTACATATTTTTCTAACCTATCTTTCTACTTTGATTTATTTTCTTGTAGGAACTTGGTTGAGGAGCCAATGGCGGTAGATTGGACTAAAGTGTAGGTAGAGACATTTGTAATTTTTTCCCCAACTTCCTCACCCACTAGATCATTTTGCCACCTTAATAATCAAGACCTAATCTACTTAGGTGCTTTCACAAACCCTAGGATAGAAATTATTTGTCTTGTTTGTCACTCCACTCACCTCACCATCTGTTCGTCCCACTGAAACGGGTTTTAAAATCGTCGCGTTGCAGTATAAATTGAATCAGTGTGAAAACATATAATATTTATTACTCGAATGAAATCCGAGGTCGAACATAGGGAGCAATATGGCAATTTAAAACTCAAGATCATAATTTGAATAAAAGATATAAGAGATTGCAATAATAATAATGTGAAGTATCAATGTGCAAAAAGAGTGGAGTAAAATGGTGATTCAAATCACTAATTACTCCTCACGATAATAGCAACTAGATCAACAGTATTAATTAATGAAATAAAGCTTCAAATGTATGTAATCAGACGGCAGAGGCTTGCATCAGATGGCTAAAACAGTCGGTTGCTACAGTGCTTCCAAGGGACTCAAGGGTCTCTTCCTTCTTTGCTTCTGTCTCAGCTGCTCTCCTTCTCTTCTCCTTTCTTCTTCTTCAGAACTCTTTCTTTCTTCTTTGCCTTTCTGCTACTCTTCTTTTCTTCTCCTTTCTTTCTCTGCTTCTTTCCGTGACTAAGGGTCACATAGGTACTAGTGAGAGCAAAAACCCCCCTGCCCCGTGCACTCTCTCTCTTTCTCTCTCTGGGATCCGCTCTCCAGGAGCCTTCCACAATAACGAGTAATCGGGTATTCGAGTCAAGCATGCACTCGGGTCCAGGCTCACCAGCAGTGGGTGGTGAGCGAGAAGTGAGAGCTTAGGTGGGTCGGATTGAGTGAGGCTAATGGGACCTCACCTCGTGTTTTGAGGTAATAAGCCTAGAACACAAAATCAACTTATGCAGGCGTGGGCGCTTCTCAGCTTTCGAGGTGGGACTAATCCCACCTCCCTTCCTCTACGTGCGCTGCTACTGATGCTTCGTGCGATTGTGGTGAAAGGCTCAGTCAAAGAGCCAAATTGGCTCCTTGGTTGCGCTTCTAGAGATGTTCCGCTGTGCCTAGGGCTTCACCTAGGGCTTGAAGGTGCTAGAGAGAGCTGCGAGCTTCGCTTGAAGCTTCACTAATGGCGGTCAAGGCAGTGAAGACCTGAAAATAAGAATATGGCCTTGCGGCCAAGTTAAATCGGTTCAGAAGCTTTATAGGGATGCGGCGAATGTGATGGTGGCGGTGGCGTGCTATGAAGGTGGTTGTAAGTGGCTGGCGAAGGTGGAAATGAAGTTTTGGAGGTGAGTTGTTCGATGAGGTGTTAGAGTGGCTAATCCCTTCAATTACTTGAGGGGTTTTAGTCTCTGAGTTGAGGTGATGGTGAGGAGTGTGGAAGCGGCAGCATAGGTGGTTTGTGGTGGTCGCTAGCACTCGCTAGTGGTATGCTGGCGAGATGGAAGACAGAGTCATGGAGATTGATGCGGAGGTCGAAGCAGAGTGTCGAAGGTACTGCCATGAAGGGGAGAAGCTGAGGAGTTGATAGAGATAAGTAGCAGATGACGGGGATCAGAGTTGGCGCCAGTTGCTGTATAGCCGGTGCCGGAGACGAAGATGGCTCCGGTGGGGGTTGGACGGCAAGGAAGAAGGAGATAGGGACGTCGGCCAGTACTGCGCGACGCGGAGGAAAACGAGGAAGGAGCATCTACCGCCGGTATTGCGGTCAGATGACGAGGAGAGGTAAGGAGAGTTGCTGGAGCTCGAGGAGCCTTTCGACTAGATTAGGAGGGAAAAATTTAGGGTAGATTTAGTCAAAATCGAGCTTGGGAAGTTCAGCCTGATCTGGGCGTTCTTATATAGGGCTTAGAAGGTCGATTTGTTTTTGGAAGCTAAGCTTCCATGCTAGGAATGCTCGTCGGAATAGGAGTTTTGTAGGACACCCAAATCTCTCTTGCATTCGCATGAGAGATTGGGAAGGTTTTGGGGTGTGGGAATTGGCTCAAAAGGAAGTGAATTCCTTGACGAACTTTCCTTTCAAATATGAGAGGGATTCATCAAGGAGAACTTGCCAATTTCAGGTTGTTGGAGTTTGTAGGAATAGGGTTCATGGCGGCAGAGACTAATTTGTGAAAATGATGACAAATTTAGGGGCCTTTTTGTAAGGATTTTAAAAGTTAAGGGCATATGTGTGATTAGATAAGACCAAGTTGCAAACTAGGTCATGACAATCTCAGATTAGGCCCAAATTTTGGTACAAACCTAATTTGGATCTAAGGAATCCAATGGTAAGTTGGATTTTGATTTTAACCATATTTGATTGGATGATTTATGAAAAAATCTAAATTAGGGCAAATGTCTGTTTGGGACTTTATTTTGGGTCAAGATGGGTTCTGATGGTCAAATTAAAGGTACCAACCCTAGAGAATATTTTTCTATGAATTTTAAAGGATTTAGGTGAATTTTATCCTGACCATAACCTTAGTTAATTAAGAGGGTCTATTTTTAGAGTTTCAGAAGTTATTTAATTCTCAAAAAATACGAAAACCCTTTTCTGTCTATACTAACCCACTTGTTGGACATTTAAGGCCATTTGACCCTTAATTACCCCCTGAGAAAACCCACGGTTATTCTGCATTCATGATATGATGGTAAAATTATAGTTTTAACCCTATTTTCTTGTCTTTCTCTCAGAATGATTATGCAATGAATTATGGTCCTCTGGCGGTTATGTAGGAGTATTTAATGACTTAATCAGATCAAATTGAGCTAGTTATGGATCATGATGGTATTCCCATCATACCCTAATGCCTAGCTTTTGCTAGTCCTTTAGCAAAATCTCATGGAATTAACTTAAATTCTAGACCACATGTTCAGATCTCTGATGTGTGCTTTCTTTTATAGATTAGGTCAGAATGCCAAAAGTAGGCCTAGAGGTACTCAAGTACCAACCAAGATTCGAACCTGAGCAGCTTTAGCCTCAGTCTGCTATGAAGGTTTCTAAGGCCCACAGGAACTAACCTAAGGTTCTTTGAACTCTGTGGTTAAAGCACCCGTGCTTGTAACATGTTTTATCTCAGGTTCAATTTGCAGTGCATTTTTATAAGAGAGAGACATGAGAATTTTTTATTTTTGGAGAGTTTTTTCTCTCTTTTCTTTTTATTTCTAGCTTCAGATTGGCTTTACAACATGGTCTGTATCGGATTCCTAGCTCCCACCATCAACCCTCGCAAGGTCCCTGGCAATCGATGTTTCAAGATAACACCACCTATGGCAACCCCCAGAACCTTGGCAATCGAGATTTCAGGATAATCCCTCCCATGGCATTCTGTCGCTAAATCCAGACCCTGGCAATCGACATTTCGTGATAATGCCACCCATAGAATTTGAACCAGAATAAGGTGCTTACACGCCTCCGGTAGGATATTTAGATATCCTAGGAGACAAGCACCGAGGAGACGGTATGTTATTGTGCATCTTTGAGTGGAATTTCTCGCCTCTCCGCGTTAGGAACTCTTCCAAATCAACTTGTGTTGATCAGCCGCTCCTAATCTAGGTAGCTTTTTCTCAGAACAGATTTAACGCATTTACATGATTTTGATAATTAAGTGCATTGAACTAGGCTGTGTGTGGATTGGGGTGCTTAGGTTACCGAGTCCTACAAACTAGAGGTCAGTTAACATGGCCGAATAATCCCTAAACCTTAGGCCTAATACTTAAGCTTCGCATTTTCCCCAGCCTCTTGAGGACTATCCAGATCATAATGGATACTTGAGTTTTTAAGCCTAAAATCACAGCCCAAGAGGCCTAAGATCAGTGTTCATACTAATCTCTTTTTGTCTCTTAGCACTTTTTGTCTTTCATTTTCTTTCTTTTTGATTTGGTCTAGAACTAAGTAGATTCCTTAATCTTTTACTAATAACTATCCCTTTTTTCTTTTCAAATTGTGCTTCTTTTTGACATTTATATCACCTCTCCTTTTCTCCTAAAAAATGATATGTAAATTGATCTTTCAAAATTTCCTCCCTTCTCCATTTTTTTTCTTTTTCAGTTTTTTATTTTTTTGGTTTTTGGGATATTTAATTTTTTGATAAAACCATTTCTTGTGAAGTGATTCTCATAACGTTTTTCACTTTAATACCCCCCCATGCCTATGATTTGCAATGTCATCGTTGTAAATTAGGTGGGTTCGAATTCAGCTTAGAACGTACATTAGAATAGGTTTTGGGTGGGTGGATGGGTCAGGGTGATTGTTGCGGATAATTTCAAGCTCGGGTATGGGTACCAGAGGTGGAGTTGTTGTTCTAATGGACGAACCCTAAAGTGCAATATGAGTTTAGCATAAGATGTGGCAAGAATGGTTTTGGGTTTTTCAAAAAGATGACGAGTTGCCTCCCGTTAAGCGCTGAGTTTAATGCCATCAGCTGGGCGCAATGAGCCCAGGGAGAATGGAGATCAAAAGATACCTCAGTCAAGTTCATATCAGTGAGTTCAATGAACAACTTAAGTCGCTAGCCATTCACGACAAAGGGTTCAAAATCAAAGCTGGGTTGGCTGATTTCAACGGTTCCATTTCCAAAAATTTGTCAGATAAGATATGGTCCAATCCATTTCAATTTGAGTTTTCCTGGGAATAGTTTGAGTTTGGCATCAAAGAGTAGGACTTTCTGACCAGGGTGAAAGATCTTTATGGATATGTGTTTGTCGTGAAAGGCCTTAACCTGCTCTTTGTAAATTCATGAGTTCTCCTATGCATCATTGTGTAATTCATCAATCTCGCTCATTTGAAGCTTTTTGTGGGTTCCTGCCTTAGAAAGATCTAGATTACACTTCCGTACAGCCCAATAGGCTTTGTGTTCCAACTTGACGGGGAGGTGACATGCCTTCCCGTACACCAATATGAAAGGAGACATGCCCAATTGGGTTTTGTGGGTAGTCCTATAAGCCCACAAGGCTTTTGGATGTTGGGACGACCAATCTTTCCAGTCAGGTCGTATAGTGACCTGAAAGATTTTCTTGATCTCCTGATTCGACAGCTCAACTAGACCATTGGTTTGGGGGTGATGAGGAGTAGAGATTCGGTGTGACACCTTGTATTTGGTCATCAGTGATCTGAACTGAGCATTCATAAAATGGGTCCCTCCATCAGAGATAATGGCACGTGGAATGCCGAACTGAGAAAAGATGTTCTGATGAATGAATTTGATTACCACCTTATGATTGTTGATTTCGGTTGGGATGGCTTCGATCCATTTGGACATGTAGTCAACAGTGAGAAGAATGTACTCGAAGCCATCCGAAATAGGGAAGGGTCCCATGAAGTCAATCCCCCAGATGTCGAAGATTTCTCATACGAGAATCGGCTGTAAAGGCATCATATCGGGGTGGCTCATGTTGCCCATCGTCTAGCAATGAGTGCATGCCTTACAGTGATCATATGCGTCTTTGAAAATCGTGGGCCCATAAAAGCCTCACTGGAGGACTTTTGCTACAGTTTTATGTTTGGAAAAGTGTTTGCCACAGGCCTAGTCAAGGCAGAAGGACAACATGTTCTGAATCTTCGCTTCTGGGATGCACATCTGATGATTTGATTAGCACCAATGCGGAAGAGGTACGGTTCTTCCCAGATGTAGTACTTGGCATCGAAAAGCAATTTATCTTTCTTGGACTTTGGCCAATCGGATGGAATATGATGTGATGCCAAGTAGTTCACTAAATCAACAAACCAAGGAAGTTCCGTACTAATAGTCAGGAGGTGCTCATCGGGAAAGTGTTCTGTGATGGGTCCGGAAGGGTCGATACTGTCAGAAGGAAGGTGGGATAAGTGGTCAACTACCACGTTATGTTTTCCTACTTTATCGCGAATCTTGAGATCGAATTCTTGTAATAGCAAGATCCAGTGGATTAGTCGAGGTTTCGCGTCCTTCTTCATGAGGAGATGCCTCACAGTAATGTGATCCGAGTATATGATAACATGGGAACCCCAACGATATGATCTGAATTTCTCCAGTGCAAATACTACGGCTAGCAGCTCTTTCTTAGTAACTGTATAGTTACGCTGAGCCTCGTCAAGTGTCTTGCTAGCGTAGTTGATGACCACGGGTTTCCCGTCTATTTTCTGCCCCAGTACTGCACCTATAGCATAATCAGATGCGTCGCACATGATCTTAAAGGGTTGAGACCAATCAGGGGACTGCAGGATAGGTGCTTGGGTAACTCGATCATGTAGGATCTTAAATGCTTGAGTGCATTCCTCAAAAATTCAAAGGAGACATCCTTAGATAGAAGATTAGTCAGGGGACGTGTGATTTTTGAGAAATCAGAAATGAATCGATGGTAAAAATCGACGTGCCCCAGAAAGGATTGGATGTCTCTGACCGAGCTAGGCATAGGGGGTTTGGAAATCAAATTCACCTTGTCTCGATCAACCTGGATGCCTTTTTCACAGATGAGATGTCCCAGGACAATTCCCTCAGGTACCATGAAGTGGTTCTTTTCCCATGAAAGAACCAAATTAACATCAATGCATCGCCTGAGGATTTGGACCAAGTGCAAGAGGCAATCATCAAAAGATTCTCCAAATACCGAGAAGTCATCCATGAAGACCTCAAGGTATTCACCTACCATATCTGAGAATATGGCAAGCATGCACCACTGAAAAGTAGCGGGGGCATTGTAGAGACTGAACGACATCTTTCAGAATGCATATGTTTTGAAGGGGTAGGTGAAGGTGGTCTTCTCTTGGTCCTCAAGATGGATTGTGACCTGGTTATAACTGGAGTACCCGTCCAAAAAGCAGAAGAATCGATTTCCCGCTAGTTTCTCAAGGATTTGATCAATGAACGGTAGTGGGAAATGATCCTTCTTCGTGGAGGAATTGAGTCTTCTGTAATCAATGTAGACTCTCCATGAGTTTGCTATACGGGTCGGTGTGGTTTCTCCTATTTCAGTCGTGATGACAGTGAGCCCTGCCTTCTTAGGCACAACTTGGATTGGACTCACCCACCGACTGTCGGAGATCGAGTAGATGATCCCTGCATCTAACCACTTGATGATCTCCTTTTTCATGACATCCTGCAGATTTGGATTTAGGCATCTCTACATTTCATGGGATGGTCGTGAACCTTCTTCAGTATAGATGTGATGTGTGTAGTATGAGGGGTTGATACCAGTCAGATCATCGAGAGTCCATCCAATGGCTCTTCGATGTTGTTAGAGAATAGAAATCAAGCATGTTTCTTGATCAGGTGTGAGTCGGGAGTTGATAATCACAGGAAACGTTTGATTGGAACCCAAAAAGACGTATTTCAGATGATCGGGAAGAGGCTTTAATTCCATAACTAGGTTGTCGGCAGCAGCAGGTGGTTCAGGGTGGGTGTCGGGAGTAAAGGAAGGAGTTATGGGAGTATCTAGGTTAGGTTCAGGCTCCTCTAATTGCAGGTTTTGATCTTCTTGTGGTTGATTAGAAATATTCAGGTTTTCCTTGATACATAGGTCGTCAACCACGACCTCGATATCACAGATTTGTTCTATAACCCCACAATTAATTCCTTATTGGGCCTTAAACATGTCGATCTTCAGCGTCTTGCTCCCAAATTTTAATTCAATTTAGCCCTCCTCACAATTAATATTGGCCTTAGTAGTGGCCAGAAAGGGTCTCCTTAATATGATCTGTGTATTCTTCAAGTTCTCAGGAGCATCCATGTCTAAGACAAAAAAATCCATGGGAAAATGAAATTATGTACCCTAACTATGACATCCTTGAGAATTCCTTTTGGTGACTTAATAGATCGGTCGGCTAACTGCAAAGTCATTTCTATCGGTTTAAGCTCAGATTCTTCAAAGTAGTCTACTAGGGATGTGGGTGTCAAATTTATGGAGGCTCCTAGGTCCAATAAAGCTTGATCAAATTGTATATCACTGATAGCTCAAGAGATAAGAGGGTTGCCTAGGTCTTTTGCCTTAGAAGGGAGTTTGCTTAAAATGATAGAGCTGGCTTGCTCTGACAATACGATTGGGTTCCCGCCTTTGGTTCTCGGCTTATGCTTAGGTATACACATTCTTTCAGGAATTGTGCGTAAGTCGGTACATGGTGTATCGCATCCATCAAGGGGATGTTTATATGGACCTGCTCAAAGAGCTTAACCAAGTCCTCCTCAGGTGCCACGGGTTTGGTTATCCTCTTTCCCTTGGTCAAGGCCTTGGGAAATGGAACCTTAGATGGTTCCTTTAGAATTGGATCAGGCTTTTTATCAGGGATGGGTGTGTCTTGGATGACCAATCTAGGATTAGGGTTTATGGTCTCAGGCATGTTATGTCTAGGAAAGGGTGGGTCTTATGTTGATTTGCCATTATAGGTGGTGACGGAATTTAATCCTACCTGATTTTGGTTTGACTTGGGCAAAATAGGTGTTGTTGCTGAAATCCTCAGTATGAAGTTGAAGCATCCATCTCGTCAGGTGATGGCGTAGAAGGGGCCTGATAAACAAAGTGAGCTTGGCCTTGATTTGGGTTCATAACGCTCCTATGCTTTGGTACGTTATTCGGGTTTGGAAAAGGTTGAGAAGGAAGTGCACTAGGCTGGCGAGCACTTGCTAGCTGGGCCAGTTGATTTTGTAACTTAGAGATCTCTTTGTGTTGTTTTTGCATGTCAACCAAGGTTTGGAGAATCAGAGATGTATGATCTTCTTTAGGTGGTCCAAGTTGGAAGTTTTGAGTGGGCCTTGGTTGGGTGGGCCGATAAGGTCTTGGAGCCTGTGGTCAAGGTTGGAATTGAGGTCTTAGATTTGGGTTATTTCTCGACCACGAAAAGTTAGGATGATTACGTCATCCAGAGTTGTAAGTGTTGGAGAAAGGATTATTCTGGATGGTGTGAAGATCCTCGTAGGTCTGAGGAGCTCCAAGATAATCAGGGTACGAGGTTTCAGAGTTCCGCTAACTGAGGTGGGTTGACTTGGAGTTGCCTCTGAATCCAAAATCAGATGGGGGTGGATATGCATCCATCCCTGGGGAGTGATAGATGTTGTGCGTAGCCTCCCTTCTCGTGGGTGGGTGCACGTATGTGCTTTGAGGTGCAGGGGTGGATTTGTGTAGATGATGAGTGATGTCGTCCACCTTTTTCTCAATAATGGAGACCTTGTCCAATTGACTGGCTATCAACTCTAGATCAACGGATGTGGAAAGGGCTTGGGATTTGTGTACCCCCCGATTATTTGTCAATGCGCGGGTGGACGTATGGTCATACATGCCCAATGACTCATTGTTCAGGGAGTTCTTGCACATGTTTTCGAGAATTTCCCAGATCGTGTCCTCATGTTGACCCATGATGCTACCACCACAGTTGCATTGACAAAGAGCTTGATATCCTTACGGAGTCCGTGGTAAAAGGATTGGACTTGTTCCCACTTCGGAACTCCGTCATGGGGGCACTTACACATGAGATCCAGAAAGTGATCCCATGCTTCGTGTAGAGATTCTTCAACTCCTTGGAAGAAATGCGTGATTTGGTGCCGCATTGTGTTGGTACGACCAATGGGGTAGAATTTCTGCAGGAAGGCGGTTTGATGTTCTCCCCATGTGTTGATCGTGTGTGGTTGAGTCTAAAATCAGTGAGTGGCTTTGTCAACCAGGGAGAATGAGAAGAGTTTTAAGAGTAATCCGTTCCGATTCTGCACATCTGCCCCAAAGGTGTGGGCCAGATGTTTTAGGTTTTTGATGTGCTGGAAAGGATCCTCGGAGTTCAAGCCATGAAATTTTGGGGTCATATGAAGCATGCTAGGCTTGAGATCTACCTCAGGTCCTCCCATGGGAATGTTGATGTGGGGTTCGATCTCCACTACTGTGAGATTATGTGATCTCGCATTTGAGGACGTGGTGGTGGGTTGATGATGGCATTGATTTGATTTGGGAAATCATGGAATTGTTGCTCAAGATTAGGTTGATCTTCTTGGTGATCTATAGCTGATGAAGGGGAAGTAGGTTTTAAATCAGAGGATATGTCAATGTGATCAGGTTGTTGCACAAACATGGAAGTCGAGGCTCGACCTCGATGAGAGTGAATATCTAACGGAGGCCTCAAGGATGGTCTTAAGGACCTCCTCCCAAACATGCACTGATGGATTAGATGAGAGGTAGAATGTGATGGACCCAATCAGGACACCCAAAAATTTTGGATGACTATAGAGGTTCGGGGCAGATGATACTCCTTTGTCAGAAAGCTGTCCACCTGAGAATTACCTGGGCAGCTAGAGAGGGAGAGTCCCGCAAAGACCCCTACACAGTAGAGCACCCCTACGAGTTACAGGGTTTCCCCCACCTGACCTCTCTTGTCATTGATGATCCAGGTAGACCAGAATGGGGACTTGACCTCTTAAGTCTACCAGTTTTAGATTAAGAGCAAGGTGCTTATGATTTTACTTGAACTTTTAAGATGTTTTTGTGCAAAGTGACCTAATTTGAAGATTGGTTAACCCAACAAGGTAGGTCAACTTCACCTGTTTTGTCCTTTGAAAAATTTAGGTCTCTCTTTTAGTGTTCAAATGAGATTAAGAGCCTGGTTTTAGGGTTTGCTTGAATAGATCAATTCAACCAAGGCTTAGGCACACATTGTTTGGGAAGATCAATTCTAGATTAAGTAAGTGTGTCTCTAAAATCCTAAACTGGAAACCCTAATTGGCTATGATTGGTCCAATTTAATCCGTCAAAATGTGGTACCTAGGGCTCAAGCAAGAATGTGATAGCCCGAGATACCTTAAGCCTTAAGTAGGTGCACAAATTAGGATTTGGATGTTTCTAAATAGAATATATCAAATCAGGCAACTTGATGATTAATCTAACAATAGAATGCAAGTAGCCTTAATTGATTTTATCCCTTTTTTTTTTTTAGCTTTTTCAGAATTAGAAGCTTAGAAGAGGATTGGATTTGTGTTTTACCTACTCCTAGAGTGGCTGATGTGCGGTTGATCTTCCTCAATGAATCCCCTAAATTGGTCGCACGGGTTTCGCGAGTTTGAAATTAGGGTTGAGTAACCCATCGTCATAGTTGCAAAACACGTGGTCAAATAAAATTTATACCGAAACTCAAAAAATGAGTCCCAGGTCGAACATGGGGAGGTGAACGCTTGGTTTTATAAAAATCCGCATTTCTCTTTTTATTTTTTTATTGCATTTTTGTCATTTCTATTTTTTTTTGTATTTTTATCAAGAGATTAGGTCGATGAATTCTAGCTAATCTACTTGCAAAAATATATGAGAGAGAGGGAGAAAGAGAGAGAGAGAATAATCATTTATTCATGAAGAATTGTTTGTTACAACTACGAAAGCAGGAAAATCTACACTACGAAAGCATAAAAAGGTAGAAAGAGGTGAGAGAAATCCTCCTCGACGGTTGTTCGGAGGATGACTCGCTCTGATGTTGCCTGGAGGAAGGTGGTGGGGAGTGAGGCGAAGGAGGACGGAGGATGGGGCAGAACAGCGTTGCAGCGAGGATCTTCTTCTCGAAGGGCGGTGAGAGGACGACCATGGGATGTTCCACGACTTGGGATGAGGGGAGGGAAAACTATATGAGTTTCTACTCTAGAGGAGCATCCCTGGCTTGGGACAAGCTCTCTCTAGAGCCTTGGAGGTGGTGAGAAGAAGAAAGGAAGAGATGATTTGGAATGGTGGTGGGTAGGTCCTTTTATAGTGGAGGATGAAGAACAAATTCGCATCTGGGTCATTACTGATGTCCCTAAACGTCGCTGCAGTTGTCGTTGAAGGTACGCCCTTTAAATCTTCTTGCTGGTGCATGCAGACCATTAGTGACAGCTACAAGTGTCACTAAAGGTGCACAACGCTGAGGATCCACTCCGCTAGCACACACATCACGCGCTGCGAGCTTCACGCGCCCATGCTCCTCGCGCCATGCGCGTGCGTGCACGTTGGCATGCGCTGTTGCTGTGCGCGGCTGCGGCTGCGGCTGTGCATGTGCACTGTGGTTGTGCGTGGTGCACTGCGCACGACTAAGGTTGTGCGCGTGCGCTCTTGTTGGCTGGCATTGGGCAACCTAGATGGCACCACGTGGTGCCATCTAGGCCGTCCATTCTTCTTTCTTTTGTAGAGGGTGCCACGGTGCTCAGATCGAGATGATTCTTGCGTTGCTGGACTACGATCGTCGCTCCAGATCCATCCGTACGGTCGGATTTTCCACCCGAAACTCATATGGATGTCACATTGCCTCTTGGCCGTTGATCTTTCTTGGACTTCATATGATGCTACGGTTCTCTGATCTAGACGATTTCAGAGGCGTTAGACTCTGATCATCGTCTTAATCAGATCCGTACCGTCTAATCATCCATTCAAGGCTTTGAAATAAGTCTTCTTCTCTCCTGCCCATAAAAAGGACCTAATTAACCTAAAATATATACTACTCTAAATGCAAAATGATGTATGCTATGCAATATTTATAACATGATATGTAAATCTAAGCCTAGGAACATGCATGAATAGGCATTTTAACCTAAATAGTTGTGTCTATATCATACCCCCATGCCTATCTTTTGCTAGTCCCTAGCAAAATTAAACTACATGCTATGTATAAAAGTAGAATTATGATTAGATTGCTTAGCCCTAAGTCGTTTATTAACAATAGAAAATTTCAACTAAGGTCCTAAACAACGAAAACTCAACAGTACCTGAGTGCCTGCAGAATGCAAACCGGCTAAGTCCTCGCCTTATTTGAAAAGTGAAAATACATTTTTTTATTTTTCTTCTTTTCTATTTTTTTTGTACTTTTGGAGTTTGATAGTTCCAGGATAACTTTTTACGGCTACCCGACCCGCCTAAGACTCGAAAAGGACTCTAAGTGCTAAGCATCTTGTGAAAATAGTGAAAGATTCACTAGGCGGCCGTTGAAATGGACTTCGGGTTTCTATGACCCTAGGTGACCTTGCCTAAAGGTTTATCTTTTCGACTGGTAGCTTTCTCCCTACTTCTTTTATTTATGGGGTCAACACAAGGGTGAACCTAGTGTATATCTCCCCGATTTATTCTACTTCCCTGCTTCTTCCCTAAGTGTTTTGGGAATTATTGTGCATTTTGTGAGCTGGGTTCTGGACAACCGGCTAATGGGTTGTTACTCACGGCAACTTGCCAGCCATACTCGTGCGGTGAAGTGTGGTTTTATGTATTTTTTATTTTTTTCTCATTTTTCTATTTTTTTATTTTTCTTTTTGTTTGTTTGTTTTTTTTTCTTTAAGTAGGTGGCTTCCCTGATCTAAGATTTACCTAAAGGCAGTACAATGAAAATGGTCTTGTGACTGGGATCTGGACAATCGGCCGATAAGCTGTTACCATCGACAACTTATCAGCCATACTCATGCGGTGAAGTGTGGTTTTATTTTTTTTTCTCTCCTCTTTCTATTTTTTTTTCTTTTCTCTTTTTTTTCTTTTTTTCTTTTAAGTAGGTGGCTTTCCTGATCTAAGATTTACCTAAAGGCAGTATAATGAAAATGGTCATGTGATGGGCTCTAGACAACCAGCTGATGAGCTGTTACCACCGACAACTTGCCAGCCATACCACCCTAGATAGTTCATTAGCTACCCAATTTCCAAAGAAACCGCTGAAAAGTGAGTCAGTGAAAAAAATGTGTGTAGATGCTTAGGCTTAAAGTCCCCTCAAATCAGAGGGCGGGTTGATAAGTCATATACTTATCACCCCAATTTATTTGCTGAATTAAAATAAGATTGACTTGGCGAGGACTTGAGACTAAGTCCACATTCGAGTGGACACCCGGGCTCATTAAACCTGAAGACCTGAAGAGTCTAAGTATTCAGGTCCTATTGTATCATTTCTTAAAGTTAATAACTTCCAAATGCCTAGGTTCTCTTCTCCTAATTCTTCTTTTTTTTATCTTTTGGAATTTTAAAATTTTTTTTAAAAGAAACTAAAAGAAATTCCACGAAGTTAACAAAATGATTTCAGGATTAAGTATCCACCTCCCATGCCTAAATGATGCAATGTCCTCATTGTAAAAATAAAGACATGAAAAGGGTGGAGTAAACAGAATATCACCTGAACATTGTGAGGAATCCGGTCAGCTCCGTAGAGAACGTGAAATATAAACACGTGCTAAATTTAATGCCTTCAGCTAGGCATAAAATACATACAAGGAAGAAATTGGGAATTCACAAGTGCGGGTCAGAATCAAAATAAAAATATTGATTCTCAGACCCACCAACAGAAGATGTCCATAGACGTGGACCAGATTATGATGCAGACCCATGCCCCAGGGTCGAGTGGTTCTTAGGTTCTGGATGAAAATCACCCAGAACTGATGGTTGTTGTGTTTGCAGGGCTGGGCCTGCGATTTAGTGGTGTGCAACCCAAGACCAAAGTGTCGGACAACAGGTAAAGATGGTTCAATAGGTGTGGTTGTCCACTTAACATCTAACTCAGAAAAATAATCAGTTATTTCAAGCTTGGGTTGCATGTGAAAGATATCGTAAGGGTCGTGGTAGAAAGTAGGTGGTTTTAGGTCAATAGGAACCCTTAGATACAAACTTACTTTCCCCTCAAAATTAACCTCCCAAATTTTCATTTCAACATTCCTATCCTCCAACATCAAGTGCTCAGGTTCCGGGACCTCTACCATACCGTTCACTCTATAAGATTTACCCAAGTCCAGAAATCGTGGCTGACTCAGAATTGACTTGGGTACAATGATTTCCAAATCAAAATCAATCCCTTTGGGGTGTGGTTGAGGAATGAGGCTATTGATTGAATCTTCTAGTAAATGAGGATTCGAATCCTCCAAGTTAGCCCCAATTGAATCCAAATCTTCAATAATTGGGCTATTAAACGGTTCGTTAGATTCCTCAAGCCCATTTGTCTCACTAAAATCATCTTCCTTACGCTCAAATGAGACTTCACTAAGAGATTCTTTGCCCTCAGAATCAAAGAATCCATGATCCTCATTTATATATGTCTCAAAATCGATTATCATTTCCTGGTTCAAAGAGACATATTTTTCCTCGTTCCTTGGCTCGGGGATCTCGGGTGAATCAATCGGTTCATCCTCAATGGGTTGCTCTAGCCCAACCTGGTCATCCCCGATCTTAGAAAATGTATCCCCCCCGACAGGCGCCTGAGCGAGTTCAGACATTGGCTCTCCTGAAGGGGGTTCATCTTGAGAATCATCCCAAGATTTGACTAAGGCAACCACAAATTTCATTCTCAACCTCAACAATTTCCCAAGAAGAAACTCACCCAGGTCCCTATCCCTAACACTTTGGAGCAAATCCAATAAAGAGCTACTCAGCTCATCGATCATTTTTATCATAGGCTCCAATGCTTCAGTGCATGGTGTTGGCTAGGCTTCTAAAGATTGTATGGTGTTCCTCAAGTTAGCCAACACCCTATCTTGGATTTGGTTCACTTGAACCGACTGGTTTGGTTCAGGGTTGGGTGGGTTTGGGTTAAATCTAGGGGAGTCAAGATATCGAGGTTCTCGGGTCCCTCCCTGTTAGTAGGTCATTTCAGGTTGTTTAAAGGAAGGTGGTGACCTATATTTAGTGGAATACTAGGGATGGTAGGTGTTATAATCATTATATCCTTCCTGATTGTAGATTGGGTTGGTTTGGTGATCAAAGGATGAAGATCTATAATCACTGTAGCTCTGGGAAGGATAATAATCATAGTCTTGTTGTCCAGAGTTAGGCCCTGGACACTGAGGTCCATATTCATATCCCCAATTAAAGTCATCTCGGCTAGTGGATGGGTAATTACAAGTCAAGTCGGAATAGTAATCATCTTGGGGATACGTGTTGGTAGGAGGGTAGGATTGGAAATGTGTGAAAGATGTGGAAGGATACATTGTGGAGTAGGAGGGAAAACAGAATAGAGAAAGGTGTCCTGCAGTACAATCAACCAAACCTGTCCTGATGTGGGTAGCCTAAATACCTATAGACTCCTAGGACCTATCTTGAGATTATAAACGATTTAGTCTACTTTTATCCGGTCAATCCAACCAGTTAGAAGGAGGGACTGGGGAGAAGGTTCTTCCTTTGGCTTGCTCCTCCAGTTCCTAGTGTACCCCCCAGCCATGGTCGTTTGACGCTACTCCATTAGCTAGACATCGGATGGACTAGCAGAAGCAGATTAATAAAAAAAATCTCAGTATGAGCCCCGAAGAGCGAATCAATCCTTAAGGCCAACGTCTACTCAGTTTTAGTTAGGCTTGGGATGATCATGCTCTTGGAATGTGATGGGCCCTTTAGATGGGTTGTGCCCTTAATGATCAGCTAAAATGTGTGTGCATGCGCAACCAAGGTTTTCAAACAAGGTTATTTGATGATGTGTCTTTTAGGATTTAACCTTATTTAGTAACTTTTAGGGTTTAATTCTTAGGTTGGTTCAATCAAGTTTAGGAGAACACTCCAAGTTTTGTAAGCACTAGTGATGATATATTCCTTTAGAAATCAGAGAAAAAATGTGGAGTGCTTGGTTCAGCCCTAAGAATCAACCCTAAGTGGCAAGCTACTTGATGAATCACTTTTAATTGGAGTGGTGCGGCCTAAACAAATCTAAGGCACATAATGTCTTAGCCTAATTAGATTTCTATTCACATATTTGTTTTGAGTTGAAGTGTACCGGGTCCACAGGTTAGATCCCGATTAAGTGGTAGAATCAAAGTGGAGTGGTGCACCTTAACTCGAGAGTTGTGGGTGTTAAGGTGTGTCTCTTTCAGAAAATCGCACAATCAGATAAAACATTTTTTATTTTTTATTTATTTATGTGGATGGCAAGGTGAGTGGAGGCGGAAAACAAACAACCAAATCTATCCTAGGGTTTATAAAAAGCACCTAAGTTGATTTGGGTTTGAGTTATTAGGTTATGGAATGAAAACTAAGGTGGGGCTGGTGTGGGGGACACATACAGAACCTTCATCTGCACTTTTCTCCGATCTAACCGCTTGGGCTCGCCTCAGAAGAGTACCTACAATCACAGTAAGATTAAAGAAAAAGTGAGATAAAAATTAGGTAAGGCAGAAAAAAACACGGAAAAAAAAATCAAAGAGCATTGCCTCCCCAGCAATGGCACCAAAATGGTAGCACGGGTTTCGCGAGTTTGAAATCAGGGTTACGAGTAACTCGTCGTCGTAGTTGCAAAATTGTGGTCAAATAAAATTTATACCGAAACTCGAAAAATGAGTCCCAGGTTGAACACGGGGAGGCGAACGTTTGGTTTTATAGAAATCCGCGTTTCTCTTTTTTTTTGTTTATTTCATTTTTGTCTTGTCTAATTTTTTTTGTATTTTTATCAAACGAGAGATTAGGTCGATGAATTCTAGCTAATCTACTTTCAAAAATATATGAGAGAGAGGGAGAAAGAGAGAGGGAGAAACAATCATCTATTCATGAAGAATTTTTTGTTACAACTACGAAAGCATAAAAAGGTAGAAAGAGGTGAGAGAAATCTCCCTCGACGGTTGCTCAGAGGACGACTAGCTCTTACGTCAACTGGAGGAAGGTGGTGAGGAGCAGGACGAAGGAGGACGGAGCCGAAGGACGGAGGATGGGGCAGGATAGCGTCACAGCGAGGATCTTCTTCCCGAAGGGCGATGAGAGGATGGCCACGGGATGCTCCACGAATGGGGATGAGGGGAGGGAAAACTATTTGATTTTCTACTCTAGAGTTGCATCCTGGGCTTGGGACAAGCTCTCTCTAGAGCCTTGGAGGCGGTGAGAGGAAGAAAGGAAGAGATGGTTTGGAATGGTGGTGGGTAGGTCCTTTTATAGTGGAGGATGAAGAACAAATTAGCATCTGGGTCATTATTGACGTCCATAAACGTTGCTGTAGCTGTCGCTGAAGATCCAGCCTTCAAATCCTCTTGTTGGCATGTGCAGACCATTAGTGACAACTATAACCGTCACTAAAGGCATGCGTCGCTGAAGATCCACTCCACTGGCATGCGTATCACGTGTTGCGCACTTCACGTGCTGCGCGCTTCATGTGCCCATGCTCCCCACGCCATGCGTGCGGATGCGCTGCGCTGCTGCTACGTGCTACTGCACTATGCGCGGTGCGCTATGCGCGGTTGCAGTTGTGTGCGTGCACTGTGGCTGTGCGCGGTGCGTTGCGTGTGGCTGGAGCTGTGCGCGTGCGCTGTTGCTAGCTGCCGTTGGGTGGCCTGGATGGTGCCACGTGATGCCATCTGTGTCGTCCATTCTTCTTTCTTTTGTAGAGGGTGCCACGGTGCTCAGATCGAGATGATTCCCATGTTGTTGGACTGTGATCGTCGCTCCGGATCCATCCGTACGGTCGGATTTTCCATCCAAAACTTGTATGGATGTTGCATTACCCCCTGGCTATTGATCTTTCTCGGATTACGTATGATGCTACGATTCTCCGATCTAGACGACTTCAGAGGCGTTAGACTCCGATTGTCGTCTTAATCAAATCCGTACGGTCCGATCATCCATCTGAGGCCCTGAAATAAGTCTGCTCTCCTGACCATAAAAAGGACATAATTAACCTAAAATATATACTACTCTAAATGCAAAATGATGCATGTTATGCAATAATTATAACATGATATGCAAATCTAAGCCTAGGAACATGCATTAATAGGCATTTTAACCTAAATAGGTGTGTCTATATGATAGATCAAAATCAAAAGAGATGTAGCAAGTTAGTACCAGATCAGATATTGCAATCAGGAAATCAAATTGCACATTGCTCCCTGGCAACGGTGCCAAAGTGTCTGTCACTTTGAAACGGGTTTCAAAATCATCGCGTTGCAGTATAGATCGAATCAGTTTGAAAACATATAATATTTATTACTCGAATGAAATCTGAGGTCGAACACAGGGAGCAATATAGTAATTTAAAACTCAAGATCACAATTTGAATCAAAAATATAAGAGATTGCAATAATAATAATGTGAAGTATCAATGTGCAAAAATAATGGAGTAAAATGGTAATTTGAATCACCAATTACTCCTCACAATAATAGCAACTAGATCAACAGTATTAATCAAGGAAATAAAGCCTTAAATGTATGCAATTAGACGGCAGAGGCTTGCATCAGACGGCTTAAAAAGTATGTTGCTACAGTGCTTCCAAGGGACTCAAGGGTCTCTTCCTTCTTTGCTTCTGTCTCAGCTACTCTCCTTCTCTTCTCCTTTCTTCTTCTTCAGAACTCTTTCTTTCTTCTTTGCCTTTCTGTTGCTCTTCTTTTCTTCTCCTTTCTTTCTTTGCTTCTTTCTGCGACTAAGGGTGGCACAGGTACCAGTGAGCGCAAAAACCCCCTGTCCCGTGCACACACACTCTCTCTCTAGGATCTACTCTCCCAGAGCATTCCACAGTAATGGGTAATCGGGCATTCGGGTCAAGCGCGCACCTGGGTCCAAGCTTACCGGCAGTGGGTGGTGAGCGAGGAGTGAGAGCTTAGGCGGATCAGATCGAGTGAGGCTAATGGGACCTTACCCCATGTTCTGAAGCAATAAGCCCAGAACACAAAATCAACTTATGCGGGCGCAGGTGCTTCTCAGCT
Source organism: Thalassia testudinum (assembly GCA_037157565.1). NCBI lineage: Eukaryota > Viridiplantae > Streptophyta > Magnoliopsida > Alismatales > Hydrocharitaceae > Thalassia > Thalassia testudinum. The sequence goes on along the minus strand of JAZHRO010000007.1, from coordinate 65,621,111 downwards.
TCTGAGGTGGGACTAATCCCACCTCCCTTCCTCAGCGTACGCCGCTACTGATGCTTCATGCGATTGTGGTCAAAGTCTCAGTCAAAGAGCTAAATTGGCTCCTTGGTTGCGCTTCTGGAGACGTCCGCTGCACCTAGGGCTTCGCCTGGGGCCTGCAGGTGCTAGAGCGAGCTGTGAGCTTTGCTCGAAGCTTTGCTAATGGCGATCAAGGCAGTGAAGACCTGAAAACAAGAATACGGCCTTGCGACCAAGTTAAATAGGTTTAGGAGCTTCATAGGGATGTGACGAATGTGATGGTGGCGGTGGTGTACTACGAAGGTGGTTGTAAGTGGCTGGAGAAGGCAGAAATGAAGTTCTGGAGGTGAGTTATTCGATGAGGTGTTAGAGAGGCTAATCCCTTCAATTACATGATGAGTTTTAGTCTCTAAGTCGAGACGATGGTGAGGAGTGTGTAAGCGGCGGCGTAGGTGGTCTGTGGTGGCCGCTAGCGCTCGTCGGTGGTATGTTGATGAGATGGAAGATAGAGTTAGGGAGGTTGATGCGGAGGTCGAAGTGGAGTGTTGAAGGTACTATCGTGAAGGGGAGAAGCTAAGTCGATAGAGATAGGTAGCAGACGACGGGGATCAGAGTTGGCACCGGTTGCGGTATTGCCGGTATCAGAGACGAAGATGGCTCTAGTGGGGGTTGGATGGCGAGGACGAAGCAGATAGAAGATTGGCCAGATAGAAGTAGACCAAATTGTTTCTATCATCTCAAGACAGGTCCTGGAATTCTGTAGATTTGTAGGCTAACCTACTTAAGGACACGTTTGGTTGATTGTATTGTAGGGCACCTTTCTCTCTTTTGTTTCCCTCCTACTCCACAATGTATCCTTCCACATCTTTCACACAGTTCCAATCCTACCCTCCTACCAACACGTATCCTCAGGATGATTACTATCCCGACTCGACTTATGATTACCCATCTCCTAGCCGGGATAACTTTGATTGGGGTTATGAATCCAGACCTCAATGTCTAGGGCCTAACCCTAGACAACAAGACTATGATTACTATCCTTCCCAGAGCTACAATGATTATAGATCTCTACCCTTTGATGATCAACCTAACTAGATTTACAACCATGAAGGATATGTTGATTATAACACTTACCCTCCCTAGTATTCCACTGAATATAGGTTGCCACCATTCTTTAAACAACCTGAAACGACCTACTATCAGGGAGGGACCCGAGAACCTCAATATCTTGATGCCTATAGATTTAACCCAAACCCACCCAAACTTGAACTAAACCATTCGATTCAGGTGAACCAGGTCTAAGACAAGGTGTTTTCTAACTTGAGGAACACCATCCAATCTTTAGAGGCTCAGCCAACACCATGCACTGAAGCATTGGAGCCTATGATAAAAATGATTGATGAGCTAGATAGCACTTTATTTGATTTGCTCCAGCATGTTAGGGATAGGGACTTGGGTGAGTTTCTACTTGGAAAATTGTCAAGATTGAGGATGAAATTTGTGATTGCCCTAGTCCAATGTTGGGATGATTCTTAAGATGAACCTCCTTCAGGAGAGCCAATGTTTGAACCCACTTAGGCACCTATCGGGGGGGATACATTTTCTGAGACTGGGGATGACTAGGTTGGGATAGAGCAACCCATTGAGGATGAACCGGTCGATTCACCCGAGATCCCTAAGCCAGGGAACGAAGAAAAATGTCTCCTTGGATCATGAAAATGACAAATGATTTTGAGACATATGTAAATAAAGATCAAGAATTCTTTGACTCTGAGGGTGAAGAATCTTTAGGTGAAGTCGCACTTGAGCTTAAGGAAGATGATTTTAGTGAAACAAATGAGCTCGAGGAATCTGATGAACCATTTGATAGCCCGATTATCGAAGATTGTGATCCAATTGGGTTTGACATGGAGGATACTAATCATAATATAATAGATGATCCAATCGATAGAGATAGACGACTTTTCGCTTAGCGTTATAGTATTTAAGTGGTGGAAAAATCGACTAATAAAAAATAATGAAAATAACCACTCGCAGAAGAGCGGGTTGTGTCCATAGGGAGGCAATGATGTAATCAATACTTAATTATTTAATGTTATTTTGGATAGTGCGAAATTCCTTTTCAAATCGGACTTAAAATGTGAAGGAAAGTAGATTTGCAATAACCTAAAAGGTTAATGGTGTAAGTGCAGTTTTCCCTCACAGAAATCCTCAATAAATTTAGGATGAATTCATGTAGTTTTCATGTGATTTGTATTAAAGACAATTAGTACTTAAGTTAAGCCCAAAATCAACCTTTAAACTAGTTAATATCAATACCATGCAATTAAAAAGACCTATGAGTGCTTGAATGCAATTCTGCCATAATATAATAATAATAAAAAAAATCAAATTGGTGGAAATGGCATTGAATGTAATTTCTAATTCCAACAAATATAGAGCTTTCTTCCTCTCTCCTCCTCGCGAGAGAGAGGGAGAACCGTGGGGGTCGATGTAGGGCTCAAGAGGATGGCGAGGTCGAGAGCTTTCCGACGGTGGCAGCGGCGGCGGCGGAGGTGGCCGGAGCTCTGGCCTGTTGACAAAGAAGGCGTAGCTGTTGCAGTGCTGCCTGCGGCTCTGGTGTGCGGGCTTGCGCGCGCGCGCTGGTGCGCGGTTGCCTACCGGCTGCGGTCGCAGATGGGCGGTGGAGCACGCTGCTTTGTGGCTGGAGGTGGCTGCAGTTGGTGAGCGCTTGAAGACAGGAAGCGGCCTGCAGTGGCTGGAGGTGGAGCGCGCGGTCGGAGAGGGCATGAGCACCTGCAGCTGGAGGTGGAGCGCGCTTGTAGGCGTGCAGGCAGGGAGCGCGTGAGCATCTGCTGTGGCATGGGCGGAAGGTGATGAGGGATGCTGGAGATGGCATGCAGGACAGCAGATGGCGTGCAGGATGGTAGATGAGCTGTGCGCACGGTGCGATGCACACGCTGCGGTGCGCTAGAGACGAGGAGAGTGCCAGGCGCTTGCTTGAGGCGGCTCTGAAGAACTTGGTGTGCGGTGCCTGCTGAGACGATGGGGGCACTGAAGGGAGGCGGATCTGCGGGCAGAGGTGGAGTGCACTTGTGGGTGCGCTGGGAGATGCGCCTGCAGATGGATGGAGGCAGGCGCGCAGGCGAAGTAGGCATGCTGGCGGGGTGGTGTGAGCGCCTGCAGCAGAGGGGGTGCTTGTTCTGGAGAGGGCAGAGCGGGCAGAGGCACTGCAGGGCATGAGCGCCTGCAGCGTTGGAGGAGAGCGCTGATGGTGCTTGGTTTGCAGGTGCGTGAGCGGGTGGGTGCAGGCACAGTGCACACAAGTTACACGGTGTCCACCCTCTTCCACAGTGAAGCCGTTCCCCGCAAGTGGGGAAAGATCCTTCTCTGTGCACACTGCCTCTTCTCTTTTTAAGTCCTCTCTCTCCCTCCATGCGTCAATCCAGGGATTTGCAAATCCCTTTCTATTTTTGGCCGGTGATCGTTGGAGAAGATTACCCCAATGTCCGGCGGGGGAGGGGGGAAATAGCTGCAGCGGCTGTTTGGGGAAATTATCCCCCTACCCTTGTTCTTTCTGGGTTTTATTACCTGCATATAAAAATAACAAAATAATTAAGTTATAGAATGTTATAAACTCAAATTATAAGGCATACAAATATTCTATAACTTAATTGCCATTATTAACACACCTAAACTATACGATTAAATATACTTAGGCTTAAAATTAGTCCATTTTAATGGACTCATCAAATACCCCCATGTCTAAGATTTGCTAGTCCCTAGCAAAAATGAATAATAGAAGTAATCAGACGACTTCTTCTTTTCTTATTTCAAAACTTTAGAAATCCAGACAAATGTGAAGTGCTGATAACCTAGGTAACAGATTCAAGTGAAAGAGCCGATTCGCATTGGGAGTTCATACATCACCCTTGGCAAAAATTTCTGTCGAGATAGGCAACCACTTCCTTCGGGGATAAAGCAGACGATAATCTATAATTTGACCCCGACGTTTGGCTTAGGTAGGAGATATCAAATGAATTTGTATTTGGTGGCACACACTCAACTGGTGCTACATATAGTCTAGTACTGTAGACTCTAGCTCTCTAGACTATTAGACAAGTCAAGTCTGAGAGAGGCTACATAATTGTGCTCTCTTAATGTTCCTGGGCACTCTCTCTTTTCTTTCTTTCTGAGATCACGAATCTCGCTAGAATTAGAAATTATACTCACTATTTGGTGGCCTCACATGGCATCTACACTTCAATTAAAGTCCTAATAACTCTATAACTAAGTTAGAGTTCTCAACGAGTATTCAGGTGATCAGAAATACTGGAAGGTAGGTATGGGTCATATTTGGTGGAACGCGATAGTTGTTTGCTGCCTCAAAAACAATGTTACATCATATACTTGGACCCCTTTTTTTTTTTGTAATATAACTATCTTTTTCTTTTTCTTCTTTCTATCTCTTCTTTTTCTTCTTCTTTTCTCTCTCTTTTATTTTATTTTATTTCTTGTTTTTGTTTCTTTTCCAATCAACACAACACGATACATACTTTTATTTATGAGGCATTATTTGGGATGATGACGGTCAAGAGGAAGTTGTGTGGCTTATTTGGTGGAAGTGCCTATTCTCGGCACCGGGAAAGAATGGATAGGATAGGCGTATTTCTGAACTTTGACACTATTACCCTCCTTCAGCTGAGGACTCTATGAAGGACGGTCGTAACCATCCACCATAGTTATAGCTTTATTAAGACTCAATCTCTGTGTATCTGCCTTATTTGGTGACTCTCAGGAATTTACTCAAAGTATGCACCCAGGAACAGAGAGTGAAAACTACTCCTAACTCTGAAGTATCATCATCTAATTATCCAAAACTTAAGAGTCCTTGCACTAGACTTAGCGCACCAGTAATTTCTCTACTTCTTCTCACAAATATGAGGTGGATTTACTAGAAGATAGCATGCTTGACTCTCTATGAACTGTCCAAGGGTTCAGTAGACTACAAATGCTCATTGGTTTTCCTCAAGGATCCATTACCAAGTCTACGTGCATGTGAAATAAATGTACTGGATTCTAAACTTAAGAAATAATTCAAGAAGAAAAACCTCCAATGACAAAGGTATTCTGCTAGGGACTAACCCAATCAGCTCAAGAAAAGAGAATTTTTTTTTATATGCTAACCTAAATGCATGAATGCACCTAAAATGCAAATGCACTCGCCCATGCCTAAATCCTACAATGTCCCCATTGTAAAATTAAAACAGGAGGAGAAAGGAAAGAAATCACCTGACACAGTTTGCTGGGTTGCCTCCCAACAAGCGCTGCATTTTTTGTTAGCAGCCAGACTTATAAGGAACCTGTAAGTCAGGTTGCAAACAGAAAAGGTTAGGCCCTAAGAATATGTGTAACAGTGCAGGCCTAGAAAACAGGTAACCACGGATGTTGGCAAGCTGATGATGCAATGTAATTCCAAATGCTCGCCAGAAGATATGAAAGTGAAAAACCTCGTTGGCTACCTTGGGAGGTCTAGGGATAATAAACGGAATATTAAAAGGGACCTCCTGAAACGGAATAGGTGGAGGATAACAAGGATCCTCCAGAGTAGGATGGGTTTTAAAAGATATACACATTATTAGTTCAAACCCTTGAATGGAGAGAGTAAAAGTACAAGCATCAATCCATACTCTCCATTCTACTCTAGGATGTACTGGCCTGATATAGTCTCCAAAAAGAATGTACATGAGCAGAGATCTGAGCCAAGGATCGGTTAGGGAGTATAAGGGTTGTTTGTAGTGTTGGAAGGTAATGGTTAAGTCTAATGAGGGCTTAGTAGGTGTTAGGTCCAATTCCAATAATGATTCGAATTGTGTACACTCCCTAACAGAAGTAGACAACTTCAAGTTATCCTGCCTAGCATTAATGATTGGAGTCATATTGGAATCAAGGGTAGACTCCAAATTACAACTTTCTAATGGCAGGGTCAAAATGTAAGAATCATTATCATTTAGCTCATCCCCAGATTCGTTTGGTTCACTGAAATATTTGTCGGGGTGTATATGTGATTCATTAGGAGTTGGATCAGTATCCTCAATTATTTCTAAAAGAGGATCAGTCTTAATATTTTGGAGGAAGCCTATATCATTGAATTCGTTATTGTTCTCGGGGTATAAATCCTCAAATGACGTGTTTTGTCCCCGAGAGTCTCCCATAGACTTCTCATTTTGTTTGTCCTCCTCTAATATCAACTCCTGTTTTGATGGAGGATGACTCTCAAAAGAAAGGAGGAATCTGGATTTAATCATATTATTTCTATCGTCTGGAGCTAAATCCTCAAATGATAAATAATTCTCTTGTGATTCACTCCAGATTTTCAGTCCAGGTTCCTATGTTGGGGCATCCTCATCCTCTGAATTAGACTCTTCATATCCCTGAGACCAGAATTTATCATCCTTTATTCCCTTAGGGTCACCTTCATTAGGTGCATTTAAATCCTCAGGATATTGAATGATAGGTCTTTATTCCCTAAGTAGTGGGTCAGGAGTAGGCTCACTAAGAGTAGAATGGGATTCCACCAAATAATCAAGAGGGGAAGTGATAGGAACAATAATCTTCTCTTGCTTTTGACTCCAATATAGTTCAGGGGGATAATCACTATGATTGTTGTCCTCTAGTGGCCGCGTCTCATTGGGAGAGTCTATGTGATCGCTACATGAAATTGGATCCCTATTGTCATTAAGTACCTCAGAATTATTTTCATGATCATGATCGGATGGGTAGGGATCGGGATTATTGGGAACAGTGTACTTAAGTTATCTTATTTCTTCATTTAATTGTTGACTATTCCTCAACATCTCTCCCATTGATTCCATTATTTCCTTTTGTTGTTTTTGCATTTCTATCATAAAAGAGGAGAGGCTACTATTATCAGGTTGGGGAGGATAGTCAATTTCAGGCTCTAGTTGCCTAGGGGTATCGGTCCAACCTCGATATGGAAAATCATGAAGGGTGGGAGGGTTGGGTGTTTGCATGGAAGTAGGGATTTCAGGATTGGAAAATCCCGCTCCTAGGCTCTGCTCAAAAGTGGGAGTTATCAAGCTAGTACTCCCAGGGTAAGAATGAGAACGATCCCATGAATTATCAATGTACCCATCAAAGGATGGATACACTCGGAGCATGGGATCCTGATTAAAAGATGGGAAGTATTGACTCTGATAATCTGAATGATAGGAGTAAGGATAATCCATTTCTTTAAGCAAAACAATTTTAAGTCTCTTAGGCTTTAGCAAAATTCAGCAGAAAACTTCCTAAAGAGTTCTAATGTCAAAGCAAACGCAAATTCAACGGGATCTATTTTTAGTAGATTGTAGGTCTTAGAGTTATATGTTTAGTTGGTGGCCAAACAAGTTTTGCAAAAATTACGCTTCCTAGGCCAACCTTCGCTGGTGCCTATAACTTACTCGTAAGGGATGGAAGTCTCGAATCGAGCCCACACACGAGGAACCGAAGTAACTTGGTGGATAGGCTTGTTGATTTCTGACTAACTTCCCTTGTGGTGCAAAAAAGGAGAGGTAGAAATTTATCTAGTGACCTTATGTGAGGTGCACAGTGTCTCAAGTGTGCAAGCATATGATCGTGTTTTGATTTTTTTTTGAAATTCCGCAAACAGGATCCTTTTGCACATAATTTTTTCACAGATTTTAAAGTCCAACCTCTTAACAGTCCCAATTTGTTTAAAGTGACCACTGAATTAATTTGATTCATGCGCTTTTGTGGTCTTAGATTTAAGTTCAATGCATATGCATGACAAGTAATTAATGCACAAGAGAAGGCGTACCTTACTCCAGCTTTCTTCGTGCAGTGTATGAATGCAATGCAATAAAAAATAAATTAGATGCTGCTCATTCAGTTCTAGATGATCGTCCTATAGATATGCAGCTTCTAGCAAGCAGTTCGATTTTTTTTTAAATAATAGTAACAAACAGACCTAATCTAACTAACTAACTGAAATGCAGTTTAAAATAGTTCAAATAATCCTATAATCTAAATAAATGGGAACACGTTCCCAAAAATACCCAATAAGGGCCCAAAAGATAGTAATTTAAATTCAATTGTCTATCTAACTAAATCTAACTAAGACCTACTGCCTAAATCAGAACTAGGCTTCTTCGTAAGCCTAAATGCATGGGATCAAGGCCCACGTGTTCCTGTTGTCGTCCTCTCGGTGGCGTCAAGGTCCACAAAAAAGATCGTCTCCGCCGTGCGCGTTATTCACGTTCAAAGTCGTCGCTTTGCTACGCCTCATCGCCGTATCAGTTTCCTCGCAAAATAATAAAGATGATTAGGTAATTTCGCAACTCAAAAGATTTAAAAATAATAAAGTAAATCTATTGCGTCTGTTGCCTCCCTGGCAATGGCGCCAATTTTGATAGACGACTTTTGGCTTAGCATTATAGTATTTAAGTGGTGGAAAAATCAACTAATAAAAAACAATGAAAATAACCACTCGCAGAAGAGCGGGTCGTGTCCACAAGGAGGCAATGATGCAATCAATACTTAATTATTTAATGTTATTTCGGATAGTGCGAAATTCCTTTTCAAATCGGACTTAAAATGTGAAGGAAAGTAGATTTGCAATAACCTAAAAAGTTAAGGGTGTAAGTGTAGTTTTCCCTCACAAAAATCTCAAAAATTTAGGATGAATTCATGTAGTTTTCACGTGATGTGTATTAAAGACAATTAGTACTTAAGTTTAGTCTAAAATCAACCTGTAAACTAGTTAATATCAATACCATGCAATTAAAAAGAACTATGAGTGCTTGGATGCAATTCTACCATAATATAATAATAATAAAAAAAATCAAATTGGTGGCAATGGCATTGAATGTAATTTCTAATTCCAACAAAAACAGAGCTTTCTTCCTCTCTCCTCCTCGCGAGAGAGAGAATCGCGGGGGTCGATGCAGGGCTAAAGAGGACGGCGAGGTCGAGAGCTTTCCGTTGGTGGCAGTGGTGGCGGCGGAGGTGGCCGGAGCTCTAGCCTGTTGACAAAGAAGGCGTAGCTGCTGTAGTGCTGCCTGCGGCTGTGGCGTGCGGGCTTGCACGCGCGTGCTGGTGCGTGGTTGCCTCCCGGCTGCGGTCACAGATGGGCGGTGGAGCACGCTGCTTTGTGGCTGGAGGTGGATGCAGTTGGTGAGCGCTTGAAGACAGGAAGCGGCCTGCAGTGGCTGGAGGTGGAGCGCGCGGGCGGAGAGGGCGTGAGCGCCTGTAGCAGGGGCTGGAGGTGGAGTGCGCTTGCAGGCGTGAGGGCAGGGAGCGCGTGAGCATCTGCTGTGGCATGGGCGGAAGGTGATGAGGGACGCTGGAGATGGCGTGCGGGCCGACAGATGGCGTGCGGGATGGCAGATGAGCGGTGCGCACGCTGCGGTGCGCTAGAGACAAGGAGAGCGCCAGGCGCTGGCTTGAGGCGGCTCTAAAGAACTTGGAGTGCGGCGCCTGCTGAGACGATGGGGGCGCTGAAGGGAGGCGGATCTGCGGGCAGAGGTGGAGTGCGCTTGTGGGTGCGCTGGGGGATGCGCCTGCAGATGGATGGAGGCAGGCGCGCGGGCGAAGTAGGCACGCTGACGGGGTGGCGTGAGCGCTTGCAGCAGAGGGGGCGCTTGTTCTGGAGAGGGCAGAGCGGGCAGAGGCGCTGTAGGGCATGAGTGCCTGCAGTGTTGGAGGAGAGCGCTGATGGTGCTTGGTTTGCAGGTGCGTGAGCGGGTAGGTGCATGCACAGTGCACACGAGTTACACGGTGTCCAGCCTCTTCCACAGTGAAGCCGTTCCCCGCAAGTGGGGAAAGATCCTTCTCTGTGCACGCCGCCTCTTCTCTTTTTAAGTCCTCTCTCTCCCTCCATGCACCAATCCAGGGATTTGCAAATCCCTTTTTGTTTTTGGCCGGTGATCGTTGGAGAAGATTACCCCAATGTCCGGCGGGGGAAGGGGAAAATAGCTACGACAGCTATTTGGGGAAATTATCCCCCCACCCTTGTTCTTTCTGGGTTTTATTACCTGCATATAAAAATAACAAAATAATTAAGTTATAGAATGTTATAAACTCAAATTATAAGGCATACAAATATTCTATAACTTAATTGCCATTATTAACACACCTAAACTATACGATTAAATATACATAGGCTTAATATTAGTCCATTTTAATGGACTCATCAAATAGCCCTAACCTTCAACCACATCCTGAAGAGCTGAATGAACATACTTTTGAGATCGTTGTACCCAAGTCAATTCTAATTCAGCCATGATTTTTGGACTTGGGTAAATCATATGGGGTGAATGATATGCTAGAAGTCCCGGAGCTCAAGCACTTGATGTTGGAGGATAGGAATTTGGAAGTGTGGATTTGAGAAGTTAACTTTAGGGAAAACAGGATTTTGGATCTAAGGGTTCCTGTTGACCTGAAACCACCTGCTTTTTACCAGGACCCTTACGATATCTTTGGCGTGCAGCCCAAGCTTGGAATAACTAACTATTTTTTGAGCTGAATTTTAAGTGGACATCTGAACCTAGTTAATCAAATCTACCTTTTGTCCGACACTTTAGTCCTGGGTTGCATACTATAAAACCACAGGCCCGGCTCCGCAAGCACAATAATCTTAGGTTCTGGGTGATTTTCAACTAGAACCTTAGAATCACTCGACCCTGGGGCATGGGTTTGCACCATAATCTGGTCCACATCTGTGGACATCTTTTTGCAGGTTCCAAAATCAATCTTCTTATTCTAATTTTGACCTGCACTTCTGAACTTTTAATGTCTTCTTTACTTGTGAACTGTGCTTAGTTGAAGGTAATAAATTTAGCACGTGTGTATATTCCACGTTCTCTGCGGAGCTGACCAGATTGTCATGAAATTTAGGTGATATTCTATTATTCTGCCCTTTTCATGTCTTTGTTTTTTCAATGAGGACATTGCATCATTTAGGCATGGGGGTGGATACTTAATCCTGAAAATATTTTGTTAGCTCCAGGAAATTTCTTTTATTTTCTTTTCTTTAAAAAAAAATTGAAAATTCAAAAAGACAAAAAAAATGAAAAATAGAATTAGGAGAAGAGAACTTAGGCTTTTGGAAGTTATTAACTTTAGGAAATGATACTTTAAGACCTGAATACTTAGACTCTTTTGGTCTTCGGGATTAATTAGCCTAGGTGTTCACTCGAATGTGGACTTAGTCTCGAGTCCTCACCAAGTCTGTTTAATTTTAATTTGGTAAATAAACTGGGATGATAAGTACAAAACTTATTAACCCACCCTCTGATTTGAGGGGACTGTAAGTCTAAGCATCTACACACTATTTGCATTGACTCACTTTTTGATGATTTTTATGGAAATTAGGTAGCTAATGAACTTTCCAAGGTAGTATGGTTGGCAAGTTATCGTGGGTAACAGCCCATTGGCTAGTTGTCCAGAGCCCAGCTACATGACCATACTCATTCTACTACTTTTAGGTAAATCTTAGATCAGGGAAGCCACCTACTTAGAAAAAGAAAAAAATGACACTTAAAAATAAAAAGAAAAAGAATAGAAAAATAGAAAAAGGAGAAAAATAAAAATAGAAAACCACACTTCACCGCATGAGTATGACTGGCAAGTTGCCATGGGTAACATCCCATTGGTCGGTTGTCTAGAGCCTAGCTCACAAAAATGCACAAATAATTTCCAAAACACCTAGGGAAGAAGTGGGGAAGTAGAATAAACCAGGGAGATATACACTGGATTCACCCTTGTGTTGACCCCATAAAAAATAAAAACAGTAGGGAGAATGCTACGGATCAGAAAGATAAACCTTTAGGCAGAATTTTTTAGGTCACCTAGGATTGTAGAGACCTAAAGTCCATTTTAACAGTCGCTTAGTGAGTCTATCATCCCTTCATAAGATGCTTAGCACTTAGAGTCCTTTTTGAGTCTTGAGCGGGTTGGGTAGCCAAAAGTTATCCTGAAACTCTCAAACTCTAAAAGTCCAAAAAAAAATTAGAAAAGAAGAAGAAAAGAAAATGTATCTTCCCTTTTCAAATAAGGTGAGGACTAAGACAATTTGCATTTTGGTAGGTACCTGGTTACTGTCGAGTCTTCGTAGTTTAAGCCCTTAGTCAAAATTTCCTTTTGTTAATAAACAACAAATGCCTTAAGAAATTGAGCCCTAATTCCATTTTTATACATAGCATATAGTTTAATTTTACTAGGGACTAGCAAGAGATAGGTATGGGGGTTTGATGTAGGCACAATTATTGAGGATAAAATGCCTATTCATGCATGTTCCTAGGCTTAGATTTGCATTTCATATTATAAATATTGCATAGCGTGCATCATTCTAAATTTAGAGTAGTTGTGTATATTTTAGGTTAATTGCATCCTTTTATGACTAGGAGAGAAGGATATTTAATTTGGAGCCACGGATTGACGATCCGACCATACAGATCTGATCAGGACGACGATCGGAGTCCAATGCCTCCGAAATCGCCTTGATCGGAGTCCCGTAGCACCATGTACAGTCTGAGGAAGATTAACGGTCGAGGGACTAGGTGACGCAATTTGGAGCTTCAAACGATAAATATGACTGCACAGATGGATTCGGGTTGATGATCGCAACCCAATGGAACCAAAATTGATTCAATCTAACCTTTGTAGCAGCCCCTATAAAGGAAAGAAGATGGACGACCCAGGTCGTGCCATGTGGCGCAACCCAGGCCGCCCATGCACACGCATGCACCACTGCACATGCACAATAGTGCAGGTGCACGCAAGGCAGCGGCAGTAGCAGCAGCGTGCACGAGCGCGAGGCACGTAGCATGCGTGTGCGCATGACAAGGGCATGTGGAGCACGCACCAGCGGTGCGATAGCAGGGGCACGTGAGCGGAATCTTCAGCGACATTTGCGGCGGATCTTCAATGACATTTATGACTGTCACTAAATGTCCTGTATATGAATTTGATTCTTTTCTCCACTATAAAAGGACCCCTATCCCTCCCATTTTTCTTTATCTCTTCCTTTCTTCCTCTCACCACCTCCAAGGCTCTAGAGAGAGAGCTTGTTCTAAGCTCGGGATGCTCCTCTAGAGTAGAATCAAATATTTTTCCCTCCCCTCATCCCCAATCATGGAGCATCCTACAACTGTCTTCTCATCTACTTTGGGAAGTAGATCCTCGTCGCGACTCCATCCTGCCTTGCCCTTCGTCCTTCGGCTCCATCCCCATTCGTCCTGCTCCTCACCACCTTCCTCTAGGCGACGTTAGAGCGAGTCATCCTCCAAGCGACCGTCGAGGGGGATTTCTCACACCCATCTCTATCTTTATTGCTCTCATAGTATAGTTTTCCTGCTTTCCTAGTTGTAATAAACATTTAATTATAAAAATACATAACTATTTCTCTCTTTGTCTCTCTCTTTTTATTTTACAAGTAAATTAGCTAGAATTCATCGACTTGATCTCTTGCCCTATTAAAATGCCAAAAAAAATAACAAAAGATAAAAATGACAAAAATAAATAAAAAGCAAAAAGTGGATTTTTCAAAACCAAACATTCGCCTCCCCGTGTTCGACTCGGGACTCACTTTTCAAGTTTCGGTTATAAATTTTATCTGATCGACGGATTTTCTTGCGAATCGAACTATGATGACGGGTTTTCCAAACCCGAACCCTTTACGTGTGCAAATCTAATGAACCAACGTGTGATTTAACATTTGCATTTGAGTTTATGAGTTTCAGGATAAATGCAAATGGATACTGATAAACGCCAGTTTATCATCATCCTTATGCATTAAAACGAACCTAGCTCTTAGGATTTTACTCCGTAAATGGGTTTTTGGGCTGCATTTAGGCATAAATTAGGTTAGGCATGCATTGCATTTTTTATTGTCTTTTAATGTGTTTTTGTGAGTGTTAGGGATGTACAGATACACAGATCCCTAAAACCCTAGCACTCAAGAAGGCAAATGGTGAAGGAGAAGCCCAGACTAGCTGGAACTCAGCTTGATCCAGCTCACTACAGCTGGAACCTAGCTTACTTGAACTAGGGTTAGCACATCCCAGCTCCATTCAGCTAATCTCGGCTGAATGGAAGCTCAAGAGAGTTCATCTTAGTTCACCCTAGCTCAAGTCAGCTCAGATCCAGCTCAACTTAGCTGAGTCTAGCTCATCTCAGCTCCCACTAGTCCACAGGGAGCTCTAGCTAGCTCAGCTGAGTTGACAGGAGTTCACCCCAACTCAGATCCAGCTACATCCAGCTCCACTCAACTCCAGCCAGCTGAAGAAGGATTCATCTCAGCTCAGGAAGCTCAAGTCCAGCTCCGGGGGACTCAGCTTAGCTCAACTCAGTTGAGCTAAGCTACCTTAGCTGCCTCAACCAGCTTGATTCTCCCCGGGAGCACTAGACCTAGCTCACCTCAGCTCATTTTGGTAGAAGCTAGCTCACTTTAGCTTGGCTTAGCAACTAGCAAAGAACTAGCAAGCTAAGCCAGCTAGGGTAGCCCCATGCCAGCCTCTTCAGTAGCAGCCAGCTCTAGCTCCAGCTCCAGACTTCTCCTCCTCAGCTCTTCTCCCTGAAAACCCTAGCTCCAAATGCCTCCAACTCTACTCCCTACTAGCCAAGCTAGCTAAGCTGCTTAACTTAGCTAGTCCACCTCCATGGCACCAAAACCTATTACCCTACTACCTAAGCTCTAGCAAAAAGACCACCTACTCCTACTTTATTTTGGTGCCAACTATCCCTTCCTTCACCACCCTACATCCACCATCAAAGCCCATCTCCACCCTCCATTTTTTCCCTCCAAAATTGCCTTCTAGAAGGTATTTTTGGAGGGAAAACCAAGGCACCTCTTCATTTCCCTCCCATTTTTCCCTCCAAAAATAACCAAGCACCCCTTCATTTCCCTCCAAAAAAATACCATAACCACCCCCCTTCCCATCCTATAAATACCCTACCCTACCACCACATAATTCCCATCCTCCATTAGTTATTTTTGCTACCTATACCACCTATACCTACGGCCAAGAAGAAGGAGTAGAGAAGGAGATTAAAGGGGCACATCACCACCCTTTTGGTGCCTTCTTCTCCCCACTCTCTTCAACTTGGGCCACGCCAAGGAGGAGGACTCTTCCACTTCAAGGAGGACGGCCAGGCAAGGGAGAAGGACCTAGAGTAGATGTCCACCCTTGGAGAGAAGCTTAGGGCATGCCCCCTTAGGGCTTGCCTTGGAGGACATCACCTTGGCGGAGCACTGCAAGGAAGGAGTTGAAGGATTCTTTTCAAGATTGGGAGCCACCAACCTTGGAGCAAGAAGCCCTCTTCTTCACCATCTATCTAGAGGATTTGTGTTTTCTTTTCTTATTTGCATTTTTCTAGTAGTAGAAGCTTTCCTCTACTAGGCCTTTTTGTAAAACACTTTTTCATTTATCAAGTTGCCTTCTTTGCAAGTTTTCTTGTTTGCATTTCTATTTGCTTGTTTTTTTAGCATTCTTCACTCCCTCTCCCTAATTATTCTAGGCCTCCACTTGCCTAGAGTGAGCTTAGGGAGAGGATCTACTTGCCACATAGAAGTAGTATTTAAATTGAAGTGTAAATCACCTTTTCCGCCACCAGTTCGCATGTTGCCTTAGCTTCAAAACAAAAAAAAATGATATATTGAAAATTACCAAAAAGAAAGTTGAGATTGTATTCCAAGCAAGAGAATCACTATTGCAAACATATTGCCTCCTTGGACGACCCTAGATACTCCCCTATCTAGGAATATAAATTTAAGAGTTGATCGGATTTACGCGTTACAACGACCTAATTAATAAACCGCGTATTTTCGCCATCAGATACAAGTGCGAAGGAGTTCAACTTCGCGTCCATGGTGGATTGGTGGAGCTTGGTGGAGGAGCATCGCTTGGAGTGAGAGCTTGAAGAAGGAAGGAGATGAAGAATAGGATAGAAATATTCTTTCATGTAGTTTGTATTCTTGTTTTTATTTGTGTTGTATTTTGCTCTTTTACTCTATAGATTCATGTAAAGAGCCCAAATTACCCTACCTTAGTCCTAGGAAATCCTGCACCTCACTAGGACTCTTAGACAAACACTTAGAAAGATCAGAAAACCAAAATAGGCTTCAAACAGCCTGATCAGACATCCAATTTGGACATCAGATGTTTGATCTTGACTTTTAAGATGTCTGACCTTCTGTCTAGACATCCAAACACTTAGGCTGGACTTAGTGCTTTTTGTCCATTGATTTTAGATGATTAGTGCATAGTCCAGAAGTCTTAGAAGACGTCTGAGGACCTTGCCAAACGTCCAACTAAAGGACCATTGGCTTGTCAGACTTAATCTTTGAGGATTAACTCTTAATCTGATTTACATCTACTTTCAGTCTGTAGAGCATCCCAGGCGTCTAATAAATAGACGTTAGTCTAAGATTTGACCCAAATCACTTCCCCAAAAGATTGGCTTTCCAGACGTCCAGACATATTGCCAGACGTTCGACCTGTCGTCTGAGCAACTAAATCCTATAACCCTATTTAGGTCTGGACTAAATAGGAACGCAACTCGTCTAGAATTATACGTCTTAAAAGTGAATCTTAAACGTCCATCTTGATCCAACCATGATTAGATATTCCACCCTTCTAGATCAGACGATCGATCCTTAGATTAGGCGATGACCCAGATGTCTGACCTTAAGTCCAGAATCTGATAACCCTGTCAGAATCATAAATGACCCTGATTTCAGCATGATTTTCCTTGGACTCATTTCCAGTGGCTATAGAAGCCTTCCAAGGCCTTCTAAACCTTTCTTAGGGCCTCTAAAAATAGGGGGACACTCTTCCTTTGTAACACACACCAAGTAATACTACTTTCCACCACATTTGTGTCAAAGAAGAGATTATCAAGTAGAGAAGTGTTGTTGCTCTCCAAGATCCTCTAGCCTACACTAAAGAGCACCATCTTTGTTGTGCACCCGCTCTCCCGCCATTGCATATGAGAGCGTCGTTGTGCCTTACGTGGTTCTCGCTCTCCGCATCACTAGCCGGCGCACTTCCATCGAAGGGAAGTTTCTATTGCCTACAGTAGCTAGATTATATACATACTTTGTGGCTCTATAGGATATATTGTAATTGTCTTTGTTTGGGTCTTCCCTTTGCAAATTCCTGTCTCCCTCGCAAGACAAAATACTCCTCGTGAAGAGAAGGGGTTTGAGGTATGCTACCCTTGTACATTATAGCGTGGTTGTAAGTGGTTTGGTCACCTTCGTTTAAGTGACTTGGTTAGTGGATTTGATTGACTAAGTCGATCGGGAAATCCTAAACTGAGATGTTTAGGTGGTGGTTTTTACCCGGGTTTGGGTTTCCATCTAAAAATCCTTGTGTACTTGTGAGATTGTTTATTTAATGTGATTGTGATATTTTATTCCGCATTATTTTGTTTATCACCCTCAATCTCACCCCCTCCATTATAATCTACAATTGGCATCAGTGTTGGTCATGCAAATCGACGTAACAACCTAGCAAGGATCTATATATGGAGGGGAACTTGCTCGCGATGAGAACATTTGAGGGGTAGTCTATTACCCATCAACCGTTCTTCGACGAGAGCAACTACCCGTATTGGAAGCTTAGGATGAAGATGTGCTTCAAGCCAACGACTTCACCATTTGGGCTAGATGTGAGACTCCTTTCGACATCCCAGCGAGACCCGCGGGAGGATACTTGCAACAACAAATTTGGGAGCTATCTCATAATGCTAAGACGATGAACGCTCTATACTGCACGTTGAGCCTGAAGGAATTCAACCGCATCTTGCAATGTGCTACTGCATACTAGATTTGGCATACATTAGAGGTAACTCATGAGGGTATTTCAAAGGTAAAAATTTCTAAAATTAATATTTTATCTCAAGATTTTGAATCATTCTCTATGAATCCTAAGGAATTGTTGAGTGAGATGTACACTAGGTTCACTCTTATAGTGAACAACTTGAAAGCTTTAGGGAAGACTTTTATCAAGGGGGAGCTTCAAAAAAAGCTTATTCATTCCGTTGGACTAGAATGGGAACAAAAGGTCATCGCCATTGAAGAGGCGAACGAAGTAGAGGAGCTCAACATAGAGGATCTCTTAGGCAACCTTATGGCTTATGAGACAAAGATAAAGCAAAAGAAGGACACACTGGGGCCGAAGCTAAGGAAGACTCTCGCCTTCAAAGTTGCTTCGGATAGATAGGTAAGTTTCGACGATGAGGATCTTAGAATTCTATTTAAAAAATTTTCTAAGTTTTGTAGGGATTCAAAGAGAGAGGAGGAGAAGGAGAAGGAGAAGGAAAGTCCAACTCGTTGCTATCATTGCAATAAGAAGGGGCATATTAGACCCAAATGCCCTCTTTTAAAGAAAGAAAAGAAGAAGGAGGAGAAGAAATATAAGAAGAAAGCATTCCAAGCTATTTAGAATGATTCGACCTCAGAGGAGGAACAAGAAGATCTCGAAGAGAAGAACAAAACTGCTTGCATGGGTTTCATGGCTATCACAAGTGAGAGCAGGGATGAAGATGACAACAAAGAGGTAAACACTTTTAATGAATTGCAAGAAGCATTTGAGGGATTGCATGATCTTAGTAAATCATTAAAAGTAGAAAACAAAAATATGAAAAAGAATCTTAGCTTTCCTAAATCTAAAAATGAAAGGTTAGAGATTCAACTTAAGGATCTAGAGGTTAGTTCTAGTCCTAACATTTTTGAAAATGATGACTTATTGTTAGAAAATCATAACCTAATAAATGAAAATAGTAAATTGATTTAGGAGAATATTAGTTTAAAAATGAAAATTTCTAATTTAAAAATCAAGATGCATGTTATTAAAATAATCTTGCTTGTCTTAAAAAAAAAAAAGATAAGTTGTTAAATGGAGTTAGCACCAAACAAAAGGTTGAGAAAGGATCTCCATCAAGGAGACCAACTAACAAAACTAGATCCAAATTAACTTGGATACCGAAGAGAGAATTAAAGTCTTGTTTTGCAGGTCACAAAGAAGATTTCAATATCCAGGATTGGACTTACAAGATGAAGGATGGATGACTCAAATTGGGAGGACCAAGGAGTAGACGAAAAAGGAAGACAAGATGACCAACAAGAAGATCGGTGGGTGATTGAACCGCCATGCGTCGATCGCTTGATTGGAGATCGGCTCCAATGCCCGGACCTCTAAGGTACGGATGGGAGCCCCATCCATTTTGGCATCAACCTCCATTTGGGCCATGCTATTGGCCTTAGTAAGTGAGGTAACTTATTTACCCTATCTTTTTATCTATAGCATCTAGATAGGGGGAGATCTCAAAAGATAACATAGCTATATTTCCATAAGAAAGGGGGAGATAATTATATAGCTATCTTGTTATGTTAAAAAGATGAAATTAGAAGAGCATGTTTTAAGGGAGAGTTTAAGATAAAATCAATTAAACCTTTTTGATAATGTCAAAAAGGGGGAGAATTTTTTCATTAATATTTGTGGTTTTGTCATCAGCAAAAGGGGGAGATTGTTGGTTCAAGGGCGCTCGATTTTTAATTTTAATGATAATAAAACACTTGTGACTTAATATTTACATTTGAGTTTATGCGTTTCAGGATAAATGCAAATGGATACAAGTGGGAAGGAGTTCAAGTTTGCATCCATGGTGGATTGGAGGAGCTTGATGGAGGAGGAGCTTTGCTTGGAGTGAGAGCTTGAAGAAGGAAGGAGATGAAGAATAGGATAGAAATATTCCTTCATGTAGTTTATAGTCTTGTTTTTATTTGTGTTGTACTTTGCTTTTTTATTCTATAGAGTCATGTAAAAATCTCAAAGTATCCTACCTTAGTCTTAGGAAATCCTACACCTCACTAGGACTCTTAGACATACACTTAGAAAAATTAGAAAACCAAAATAGGCTTCAAACAGCTTGATCAGATGTTCAATTTGGACATCAAATGTCTGATCTTGACTTTTAAGACATCTGACCTTCTGTCCAGACATCCGAACACTTCGGTTGGACTTAGTTCTTTCTATCTGTTGATTTTAGGCAACCAGCCCATAGTCCAGACGTCTTAGAAGATGACTGAGGACCTTTGGCTTGTCAGACTTAATATTTGAGGATTAAGTCATAATTTGATTTACATCTAGTTTTAGACGTCTGATAAATAGATGTTAGGTTAAGATTTGACCCAAATCACTTTTGTCAGATGATTATAGCCGTTTGAGCTGTGGGAAATCACTTCTTGCAGAAGATTGGCTTTCGAGACATCTAGACATATTACCATACGTTCGACCTGTCGTTTGAGCAACTAAATCCTAGAATCATGTTTAGGTTTGGACAAAACAGGAACACAACTCATCTAGAATTAGATGTCTGATTATTGTCCCAGATGTCTTAAAAGTGATTCTTAGACATCCGTCTTGATCCAACCCTGATCAGATCTTCCACCCTTCTAGATCAGATGACCGATCCTTAGATCGGATGATAACCCAGACATCTGACCTTAAGTCCAAACGTCTGATAACCTTGTCAGAATCATAAATGACCTTAATTTCGGCATGATTTTCCTTGGACTTATTCCCAATGGCTATAGAAGCCTTCCAAGGCCTTCTAAACCCTTCTTAAGGCCTCTATAAATAGAGGGACACTCTTCCTTTGTAACACACACCAAGTAATACTACCTTTCCACCACAATATCTGCATCCAGCCATTTGATGATTTCCTTCTTAACAACCTCTAGCATATTCGGGTTAAGCCGTCTTTGAGGTTGTCTCGAAGGTTTCACCCCCTCATCCATGTAAATGTGATGAGTGCAATACGAGGGGCGAATACCACGGAGATCAGCAATGCTCCACCCTATAGCAGCCTTATGGTCTTATAGCATAGAAATCAATTGTTGCTCCTGTTCTTGGGTTAAGTGGGCACTAATAATGATCGGGTATGTCTCACTTTCACCCAAGAACACATACTTAAGTGAGTTAGGTAAGGGTTTCAATTCAATCACGGGTGGGTCAGAGTCGGAGATGGGAATAAGAGGAGCAAACTTGAAGGTGGGAATCTGCTGATCCGTATGTACATGAATTCTCGCTGATTCGCTACCTATGACTGCATTAACGGGAAACCCGTTAGCTGTGGTCACATCTTCTTGTAACAACAGGAGCGATCCAGTAGTGTACGGATCAGGATAGCTAGATTCAGGGGTGCTGTGGTCAGAAACACACCCTAAACAATCAGATCCTCGAGGAGATATGTGCAATGCAATGGTCTCAGTCTGTTGTGGATCGAGGTCCAAGAACCCTAATAGTGTAGACTAATGAGACATTGGGTCATCACAAAGGATCCCAATGTTACCACAGTATGCCGAATCTTTGTCCTCACTATCCTCCTCTATGCGATCATAGTCAAAATTCCTTGATGCCCTGAATATGTCAAGTCGAAGTCGCTCATTACCTAGGGCTATCTCCATGCACCAGGATGCATAATCAATGTTTGCTCGGGCTGTCGCTAGAAATGGGTGACCCAAAATGATTGGTGCATCTTGGAGATTAGGAGGAACCTCCATATCGAGAATGAAAAAATCTGCGGGAAAGCAGAATCTGTGGACTTTTATGATTACATTCTCAACCACCCCCCTCGGTGTTTTTACTGATCTACCAGCCAGCTGAATTGTGACCAAGGTAGGCTTTAACTCCCCAAATCTAATATCGATCAAATACGGCAGTGGGAGTTAGGTTGATGGATGAACCCAGATCTAGAAGGGCCCTATCAAATGGAGAATCCTACAAGAAGTAGGATTTGAGTGGGGTACTAGGGTCTTTCTTTTTCGGTGGCAAGTCGGCTAGAATCACGGTGCTAGCCTCTTTTGGCAGTATCGCTTGTCGTCCAATTCTAGGCTATCGCTTCGGGGTACAATAGTCCTTGAAGAACCTAACAACAACGGGGATGTGATCTATTGCCTCGAGGAGGGGGACCTGAATATGTACTTCCTTGAACATTGACTTCAGGTCCTCAAAATTCCGTGTGTCCTTTTTCCATACTACATTTCACGTCAGAGCCTCAGGAAAAGGGATGGGAATCTCAGGGTCAAGTGGCCTCTTACCCTTATCTGCTGTAGGTGGCTCCTGAGATGAAGAAGGAGTCGAACCCGTCTGCGGCGAAGGGTGAGAAAAATCAGGACCCACCTGTCTATGTGGTGGGTCGAATGTCTTCCTTCCACTCCTCAATGAGATAGCATTTGCATCAGCTTGCTGTCCATGAGGTGGTGGGGGAGGGGAAGGGATAGAGTATGCAGGGTTCTGCATCAAAGGTGGCTGGCCTTGAGCATAACCAGGTGGTGCAGGAGGTGCCTGTAATATGGCGTGTGTCTATCCCTATGGTGCCTGAAACCTAGGCGAGGTGCCTTGGTTTTGCACATACCGAGGGTTCGGGATGGGTTGGGAGGGCAAGGCTCCCTGAGTCCTATGCTCCTGCAACAGCTAGTTTTGCATGTTCTATATAGTCTGTATCTGGTCAGCCATTGCCTTCATTATCTGCAAGCTATCCTGTGTAGATTTCCTCATCGATTCTTGCAGCTCCTCTTTCAGTGCCTCCAAAGGGTCAACCCACTTTGGAGGGTGACTGGCAGCTTGGTGCAGCGGCTGGTATATAGAGCGGGGTTGCTGCTGCTAATACGGGAATGGCTTCTGCCTAAGGTATGTGTTTTGCGCATTTTCATATTTCCTGGTCTGGTAGTGTGGATCTTGATGTGGTCTCTGTGAGTTACCAGACCAGGAGAAGTTCGGATGCTGGTGCCAACCAGGGTTATATGTCTCTGAATACGAGTTATTACTCTCGTATCCTTGAATAGCACTGACGTCCTCGTAGGCCGAAGATGTCTGAGACGTATATCCATCAAGGGGATACGTATTATAGTTAGCGGGTGGTGCGTACCCTGGTCATATGGTGCCAGATCGGGATTGTTTACGGGATCCTGATATGTAGGATCTCGTAAATAAGGAGAAGATGCATCCCGAGTGAGTATATTAACTCGAGCAGAGGGGGCTCAGGGTGCATAGGAGGGTCTTGGAGCAGTAGAGTTCAGGTTAGATTGACCCTGACTAATTTGGTCAATCTTTTTCTCGATTAGGTTTATTCTATCCAGCTGCTTGACGATGATATCCAAGTTGGCTCGAATAGACTTGGTGTGAGCCTCATAGGAACCAACCTGCTGCTGACCAGGCCGCTGGAACTGGTTCATGGATGCAGCATTCATCGATTTCTCTGCCAAAGATTCGAACAACTCAAATGCGCTGTTCTCGTCTTTCGAGAGGAAATTCCCGCCACTGATGCATCGGCCAGATATCGATGTGTGTCATCCAGCCCATGGTAAAAGATCTGAGCTAGGTGCCATCTGGGTATACCATGGTGCGGGCATTTCCGGAGAAGGTTGTGAAATTGGTCCCAAGCGTCATGTAACTTCTCCCCAGCTCCTTGGGAGAAAGTCATGATCGCATGCCTCATCGCGTTTATTCGACTGATCGGGAAGAACTTTTGCAGGAATTCATGTCGTAATTCTGGACAGGTTCCAATTGTCTTCCCAATGGTCTTGAACTAATATGAAGCTTTGTCCCTCAGATAAAATGGAAAAAGCTTCATTAGAACAATCCTGAGATTAATATTCTTGGGTCGAATTGTTTTTGTGAGTCGACTCAGGTCCTCTAAGTGCTGGAACAGATCTTCGCTTGAGTTTCCATAAAAATGACTACTGATCAAATCAATCACATTGGGCTTGAGCTCAAACACATCTTTGCCTACGGGAATCCTGACTAAGGGTGCGATGATCGGTGCAACTGGATCATAGAAGTCTCGAAGTTATTCTCCTTGCAGTGGATGCTGCATTCTGTTGAGCATCGTCAAAATATGGTCCATGCTCTATTGATGCCGCTGCTCAGATTCAACAACCCGAGCCTCCAGAGGAGCCATCGGGTCCAGATTACCAACGTCCTGACCCGATCTATGTCTAGGTCCAGGATTAGCCATTGCGGCTAAGGGAATAGAAGAAGTGGGGGGAGAAGATGGTCTTGGTGAGGTGACTCGCCTCCTTGGGAGTGGCTCCCAAGGTCCAACCAGTTGAGGTCTAAGTGACCTCCTTCCTTGCGTACACCACCCAACCCCTGGGATGGTGTAGCCAAGCTAGACAAGGCTAAGGCCCTATCAATTAGATGGTCCTTATGATCGGGTGACCGGATTTTTCGTTCTAAGTTCGAATTTCTGAAGAAAAATTCATCGTACAACCGACTGAAAGTGATTCCCGCCTCTTAAGCTAACCCAGCCACTAGGTTTGGCAAGAGAGGTTGAAAGCACCTAGTAGTATGACAATGAATTCGGGTTGATTTCGTGTTTTAAAATTGATTTTAGCCCATTTTTCTTCAGTTGGGGTTTGTGGTGAGTGGCTAACAAGGTGACTAAGCTCACCGGATAAGCATTAAACTTGACTAAGTCTAGGTTAGCCCAAATGTGGTCTCTAGATTGTAACCCTAAAGGTGTAGCCTAGGGTTCATGCAATTCTAGGATTTTTTGTTTTGTTCTTCTTCAGTAGACCAAAAAAATAAAAATAGTTCTTTGAAAAAAATTGGAATCCAAATAGGTTGAAATTTTGTAACTAGATTCCTTTTTCAATTGTCTTTTTAGAGAATATTTTTTTTATAATTTTTACTACTTCAACCAAATTTATAGAGATTTTTAAATGTTAAGGGGTCAGATATGGAATTTTGACCCCTGGTCGATTTTCCAAATTGAAACAGTATCAAATGATTTTCAAAAATTCAGAGAAAATATGGAAATTGAAGCCAATGAGATCAGCTTTCAAACCCCACCATTTTTAGTCAAAACAGATTCGTGGATTGCTCGGAATTGCTTTTGGAATTTTGAAAAATCTCAAATCTGGGTCAGTTTGACCCCCTTGCATTTTGCAAATTTTTAAAAATTTTTTACTTATAATTTTTTCAAAAGAATGGTGCCGTTTGAAAGATGGTTTGAAAATGAAGGTATAGCTCGAATTTCAGAATTTTTCACTCATTAATTTTTCAGTAATTGAATTTTTAAAATGGACTTTGAAGTCTGGCCGAAAATCAATGGGTGGTGGAGAAGGTTTTAGAATGTGTTTGAGTTTAAAATTCAAACTTTCCCCAAATTTTTTTTTTAAATGATTTTCAATTTTTTTTTGCTTTTTCAAAATAACCTAGGATTCAAAAAGAAACCTAATCTAATTACCTAGATTTTTTTTTGATTTTTTTCTTTTTTTCACAAAAATAAATAGGCCCTTTTTTTCCTTTTTTTTTTTCAAATGAAATTGCTAGAAGGAAATCTAACCTAGGGTTAAAAAAGAAAACCTAGACTAAGGTATGATGTGCAGCTGGAATTTTTTCCTGCACTCGTGTGCGCAGATCCCATTTTTTTTCTATTTTTCTTGCACATCAAAAGACAAGCAGAGGAAGATTTATCAATGATAATTCGAGAGATCGAAATAAAAAAAAATGACGTTGCCTCCCCGACAACGATGCCATTTGACGAATCCTATTTTCGCGCATTTTAAAGTCGTCGAAAATCGTAGTGTAGTCATGCTAAAATGCTCATCAAAAATGATTTGTAAAGATAACGAGATTAGAGTCCTGGTCGTTCGTCTCTGGGAGGTGTTTATGCAAATATGAAATCGATCTCTTTTTCTCTACTTGTTTAAAATCTCATGCCGGTTTCTAATCGTCGGATCAATGTTTGGCCACTTCCATTATGAACCCTAATTACGTGCGCATGTGTTAGATAGATGACAAATGTGAAAGTGTGAGTTTCAGTATGCACGATTCTAGTTATGTGGTGGTTGTTTATGGAAAATGCACTAATAGTTAGATCCTTAATATTTTCAGGTACCGACATGCTGGTTGCAATAGATAATAATTAAAATCATGCAACTTTAATCACACCAAATTTATATTGCAATAAGCTCATGGTGATTCTGAACACAGATATATATATATATATATATATATATATATATATATATATATAAAGATCTTTCATTCATTCATCATGGTGTTTGCAACATGAAACTAGTGGAAAGCTTATAGAGGAAAGCTTGAAAACTTCAATCTAGCTAATAGAAAATGATCGCATGCAGGAATCTATGGGGGGATTTTGCATGCATCATTGGGGGAGAATAAAGAGCTATACTACTAAGCAGTAATAAAAGCATGTAAACTATGATGAACTAGCTACTAATCTAGTAGAAATAAGGGCATTTGGAGGTGGGCTCTGATGGCTTTTGAATGGTTGAGAGGAGGAGGGGTAGCCAATGGTGCTTAGGTCGACCCTTGGAGAGAGGTTGGGGAGGTGATCCAGCATCCTAGCGTGGAGATGGTGGTGCCCATGGTGAACAACTCGTGGAGGTGGAGTGGAAATGAATGTAGCTAACCTAAATAGAAGTGAATGAAGCCAAGAAATGGATGGGTGCAAATGGCCATCCCTTAGTAAGGGAGACTCTCTAGAGAAGTGTGGAACTCTCTAGAGAGAACTCCAAGAGTGGCCGGCAAAAGAGAGAGAGAGGTGGTTCTTAGATCCACCATTTGTGGATCTCTAATTTGAATGGCTCTTGTTTGCTAATTTTGGCAACCAAGAGTGGCGCCACCTTGAAGAGGGTTCTAGAGAACTCTAGATGGGTGTGTGTGCGTGAATGGGTGTGTGTGTGAGTGTGTGGCCATGCCCTATGTGGCTAAGTGGTCTAGGTTATGTCCTAAGGGGTTTGGGTTGGTGTAGGTCTAAAATTAGGGTTACAAACCCTAATTGCTAAGGGGGAAATGCAATTAAGCTTAACACAAGTTTAATTGAATGATTGTGAACCTAATTGAGAGTGAAATAACTGAATTAGGTTGGGCTTAGGTCGATTGGATTCTCACTGAATCCAATTGGACTTGTATGGGTCGAGATTTGAGCTCAATTGGACCCTATGAGTCCAATTGACTAGGCAATGGTAATTGGCTATGATCTAAGTCAATTAGGTTTAGTGAGGACCTAATTAGGTACTTAAGGAGGTCTAAAGGTGATGTACTAGGGTTGGGGTACCTTAATTTAGGTTCCTAGGGGGTTAGAATTGGGTTTAGGGAACTAGAGATTCAAGATCAAGGCTTGAATCTCAAAACAGGGTCTGGAGGGCAATTCTGGACGTCTAATAATAGTGTCAGACGTCTTATATTGAAAAATTAGAAGTCCAGACTTGTTTTCTGGACGTCCAATTAGAGTCAGGAGGGATTTTGGGTTCTGTTTTGGGTATTCTGCAGAAATTAGACGTTTGACTAAGTATCTGGACGTCCAATAATACTGCAGAAGTGGGTTTAAGGTGTGCGGGAGTTGGCTAAGGGTTTTGGATGTCCTGTAACTCATCTGAACGTCCAGATAGAGGTTGGAATTAGGGTTTTAAGGTTTCCTAAGGTGCGGTGACCTAATCTAAGGGTGGCTAAGGCTTGAGGAAGCTTCTAGGCTGTCCTAGGACTAGGATGGACCTAAGTTCTTCACAATTTATTACTTTATTCCTACTTAATAGAATAGCATACCTTAACTCTCTTTCATTATTATCTACTACATCTAATCTAGGTCTTTCACTCCAGCTCTGCTGCAACACCAATATTTTTTATTCTTCAGATCCAACTTTAGATCCAGCTTCAGATCTAGCTTCTAATCAGCTTATTACCTACAATTGACATAATGCACCTAATCAGTAGATTATAGCATTATTTTATGCATAGCTAAAAGAAAGAAGTAAAGGTGCTAGTAATGCTTATGCATGCATGAATTACCCTAACTTATGCTAAGTCCTAGCCTAATTTAGGTCAATTAAGACCTATGATTGCTGTGCAATCACTGTCTCCCTCATGAGACAAATACTCCTTGTGAAGATGAGGGGCTTGAGGTACACTACCCTCATACATTGTAGTATGGTTGTAAGAGGTTAAGTCACCCTCATTTAAGTGACTTTGTTAGTGGATTTGATCGACTAGGTCTATCAGGAAATCCTAAACCGAGAGGTTTAGGTGGTGGTTTTTACCTAGGTTTGGATTTACACCTAAAAATCCTTGTGTACTTGTGAGATTATTTATTTAGTGTGATTGTGATTGATAAATGCCACTTTATCATCATTCTTATGCCCTAAAACTAACCTAGCTCTTAGGGTTTAACTCTGCAAATGGGTTTTTGGGCTGCATTTAGGCATTTACCCTGGATAGGCATGCATTACATTTTAATGTATTTTTGATGCATTTATCTGAGTGTCAGGATTATGCAAAATGTTAGATCCCACACATCTTGGCACTCAGGAAGGAAGAAGATGAAGAAGAAGCTCCTATCAGTTGGATCCAAGCTTGATCCAGCTCATTCCAGTTGGATTGCAGCTCCTTCTAGCTGGATCAACTCACCCTTAGCTCCATTCAGCTAATCTCAGCTGAATGGTAGCTCTAGCTAGTTCACCTTAGCTTCATTCAGCCCACCTTACCTGGATGGCAACTCAACTAGCTGAAGACAGTTGATCCCAGCTCCATTCTAGCTCTTCCAGCTCAGAACAGTTCACTGGAAGTTCAAACTGACTAGGACTAGCTACTACCATTGACTAGCTAGACCTGGTTAGCTGAAGATGACCTTAACTAGCTCAGGCTAGGTCATGTCTAGCTCCTGGAGACCTAACTCAACTCAACTTAGTTGAGCTAAGCTACTTGACCTAAGCTAGCTACTCTAGCTAGCTAGGTAATCTCCGGAAGACCAAACATAGCTCACCTCAGCTCACATCAGTAGAAGCCAGCTCATGTTAGCTTGTCTTAGCTGCTAGCAAAGAACTAGCAAGCTAAGCCAGCTAAGTTAGCTCCTTGCAGCTCTCTTCAGCAGCCACCAGCTCCAGTGTAGCTCAAGATAACTACCTCCAACTCTTCTCCCTCAAAACCCTAGCTCCAAATGCCTCCAACCCTACTCCATACTATCTAAGCTAGCTAAGCTAGCTTAGCTTAGTTAGGCACCTCCTTGGCAACCCAACCTATCCCTAAAACCCACCTACCTAAACTCTAACTAACAACCCTAAACCTAAGTCCACCTAAGCTAACTAGTCCTACTCCACTTTGGTGCCAACTTCACACACCCTTTCAACCCACCATCACCACCAAGGGACACCATATTTTGGCGCCAATACTCCCTCCATAACCACCATCAAAATGGCGCCAAATGAACTCCTTATCCCAACCCTTCATCCACCATCAACCATGATCTCCACCATCCATGTTTTGGCACCAACCAAGCCTTCTAGAAATCCCCTCCTTTGGTGCCAACTTGATGTGTCTCTTCCCCACCAAAAGCCACCAACACCACCTACAACTACCCCCCTTCACACCCTTAAGTTGGCACCAACAAGCCTACACTCTAGGATTCTCATAACTACCCTTAACTACCCACCAAACCTAATCCTAGCCCTACACCTAAGCCCACGCCAACCACCCCTCACCTACTCTATATATACCCCACCTATCTACCAGCTAAAAATCATCTTTTGCCTTAGTTAGGTCTACCATTATTCTACGCCATCTCCACACCAAGGAGGTAGAAGGAGAGAAGAAGATCAAGGGGGCAACCTACCCGCCCCCTTGGTGCCTTCTTCCTCTCCCTCTTCTCCCTTAGCCATGCCAAGGAGGAGAAGATCTACACACTACAGGGATGGCCAGGCAAGAGGAGGAGAGTTGAGGTGGTTGACGCCCACCTTGAAAAGAAACTGCCTGGAGAAGGACAGCTACAAGAAGCTAAGGAAGAATTCTTTTCAAGTGCGGGGCAACTACACTTGGAGCAAGGGCTCTCCTAAACTTCTATAGAGGATTCATCTCCTTTTTTATCTTCTTTTATCTTGTATTAGCTAGTTTAGTCTCTTTTTCTTTTAGAAGCATTTACCTACTTGTAATTGACTTTGCTAGTAATACAAGTCATAATTGCCTTCCAAGTTCATGTCCTTATCTTATTGCGTTTTTCATGTTATGCTAGTGTAGTGCACACCACACTCTCCTCTTCTAATTACCCTAGGCGCACTTGCTTAGGGTGATCTTAGAAGAGAGAACTCCATTCTTGTCACTTAGGTTTAGTGATAGGTGTAGTTGTAGCATAATTTCATCTTCGCATATCTCAAGCCTGATTGTTTTAAAAAATATAAACAAAAACAAAATCAAAATCACAAGAAGAAAGTGCGGATTTGAGAAGTGAGAGAGAGAACCACTCATGTGATTAACAATTTGGCCTCCTTGGATGACCTTAGATACTCCACTATCTAGTATTACAAATTTAAAAGTGACTCGATTTTTGTGCGTTATAAGGACTTATAAAAACCACATTTTACAAACCACATAAAAACTCGATCAGTGATATTTTATTTTGCATTATTTCGTTTATCATGCTCGATCTCACCCCCCTCTGTTAGAATCTACAACCTGCATCCGTCTTTTAACTACTGGGTTGTCTCAATCTCTTTGGACAATCCTGGTGCCTAGCCTATGGGGTAGTGTCAAATGACCACGACTAAGGGGTATTAAGGACCTGGAGGCAACAACCAAAGGAAGAACTTTCCTCTCAGTCCCCTTGTAATAGACTGGCCAAGTTAACTTAAGAGGCGGAGATCATTTTCAGTTGGTCTCTTAACGAATTTTCTTCAAGAATTTAAACCTTAACAAAACATTTGGACATCTGATTCTAAAGGACCAAGTTGATTAACAAGGCCTTAGCCTTGTTTGGCTTGGCTACACCAGCCCTTGTTGTTGGTGTATCCAAGGAAGGTCTGTAAGACTTAAATTAGTTGGACCCTGGGAACCAAACCCAAGGTGATGAAGGAGACTTTTCATTTTGCCCGATTCTTCTTCTCAACCCTCGTCTTCTCGATTAGCTGTGATGGCTAATCCTGGTCTTAGACCTGGTCAGGGCTTCAAAAATCTAGACCCAATGGCTCGTCTGGAAGCTAGGGTCGAGGAATCAAAATAGAAATATTAGCAGAGTATTGATAGGATTCTCACCACAATGGATAGAATGTCGCATCCACCACGTGGAGAGCTGCGAGACTTCTATGGTCCTACGGCTATGATTTTGGCACCCCAAGTTTGGATTCTCGCAGGCGGAGATGCATTCGAGTTGAAGCCAAATATAATAAGTTTGATTCAAACTTATTTTCATGGAAACTTGAATGAGGATCCCTTCCAGCACATTGAGGATCTAAGCTGAATTGCAGAAACAGTTTGACCAAGAAATGTTGATTTAGGGATTATTCTCATGAAGCTTTTTCTATTCCTTTTAAGGATAAAGCTTCTTATTGGTTTAAGACCATCGGCAGGCTGATTGGAACCTTGGTGGAATTACATCGTGAATTCCTCCAAAAGTTCTTCCTGATTGGTCGGACAAATGCAACGAGGTGTGCAATTACGACTTTCTCCCAAGGACCAGGGGAGAAATTGCATGATGCTCGGGATAGATTTCATGATCTTCTCAGAAAATGCTCGCACCATGGTGTGCCCAGATGGCACCTAGCTCAAATCTTCTACCATGGGTTGGATGACACACATTGGTACCTAGCCGATGCATCTAGCTGCGGGAATTTCCTCACAAAGGACGAAAATAGTGCATTCGAGCTATTCATGTCCTTAGCAAAGAACTCAATGAATGCCATGTCTATGAACCAATTCCAGTGACCTGGATAACAACGAGTTAGTGTCCATGAAGCTCATGCCAAATCTGGCCGAGCTAATATGGACATTATCACCAAGAAGTTGGATAAGGTGGATCTGTTTGATAAGAAGCTCGACGAATTGATTTGAGCTCAACTTGGATTTTCTGGCAATTCAGCTGCATCCCATTCTTCTTTCACATCCCAAGTCCCTTCTGCTCGAGTACATCTACTTGCTTGGGATGTATCTTCTCCATCTTCACGAGATCTTGCATATCAGGAACCCATGAATAATTTGGATTGGCACCATACAATCAGGGTTACACACCCCATGACAATTCTAGTGCATATTCCTTTGATGAATATGCCTCTCAAACATCTTCAGCCTACGAAGATGTCAATGCTATGCAAAGTTACAGGCATAATAACCCGTATTCAAAGACGTATAATCCTGGTTGGTGCCAGCACCCTAACTCTTCTTGGTTTGGTAACTCACAGAGACCAAATCAAGATCCACACTACCTGACCAAACAATACGGGAATGTGCAAAATGCATACCTGAGGTAGTAGCCATTCCCATCTCAGCAGTAATCACACTCTATTTATCAGCTGCTGCACTAAGTTGCCAATTACCCTCCAAAGCAGGCCGACCCTTTGGTGTCATTAAGAAAGAAATTGCAAGAGTCAATGTAGAAATCGACTCATGATAGTCTACAGATTAGGAAGGCTATGGCTGATCAGATTCAAAGCATACAGAATACATAGAATTAGCTGTTGCAGGAGCGTAGATCGTAGGGAGCCTTGCCCTCCCAACCTATCTCTAACCCAAGATATGTGCAGAAGCAGGGCACCCTGCCTAGGTTCCAAGCACCACAGGGACAGGCACATGTTGTATTATAAGCACCTCCTGCACCACTTGGTTATGGACAAAGTCAGCCACCTTTACTACAAAATCCCACCTATTTTGCCCCTTTCGCTCCTCCACCACCTCATGGACAGTACGTCGATGCAAAGGCTGTCACATTGAGTGGGAAGACTACATAGGACCCACCACTTAAGTAGGTAGGTCATGATTTTTCGTGCCCTCTACCTCAGGAGGGCTCGTCTCCTTCTTCCTCCCAAAAGCCACCTACCGTAGACAGGGGCAAAAGGCCAATTGACCTTGAGATTCCTGTCCCTTTTCCCAAATCTTTGACACAAGATTTAGCCTAGAAAAAGTGTATGTGGAACTTCAAGGACCTGAGAACTATGTTCAAATAGGTTTACGTTCAGGTCCTTCTCCTCGATGAAATAGATCACATCTTTGTTGTTGCTAGGTTCTTCAAGGACTATTGTACCCCGAAGCGACAACAGAAAACTAGATGACAGGCAATATTATCAAAAGAAGTTAGCGTTGCGATTCTAGCTGACTTACACCTAAAAGGAAACGCCTTGGTACCTCACTCATTTCTTGCCTTTTGCAGGATTCTCCATTTGATTGTGCCCTTCTTGACTTGGGTTCGTCCATCAACCTAACTCCCATCGCAGTATTTGATCGATTTCGATTATGGGAGTTGAAACCCACCTCGATTACCATACAATTGGTTGATCAATTGGTAAAAACACCAAGGGGGTTGGTTGAGAACGTGATCATAAAGGTCCATGGATTCTACCTTCCAGCAGACTTTTTCGTTCTCGATATGGAGGTTCCTCTTAATCTCCGTGATGCATCGATTATTTTGGGTCACCCATTTTTGGCTACATCTCGTGTGAACATCGACTATGCATTGGGGTGTATGGAGATTGACCTAGGAAACAAAAGACTTAGATTAGACATATTCAGGGCATCATAGAACTTCGACTGTGATCTGATAGAGGAGGATGGTGAACATGAAGACTCAGCTTTTTGTGGGAACATTGAGCTCCTCTGCAATGACCCAATGTCACATTCATCTTCACTGTTAGGGTTTTTGGATCTTGACCACACGGGATTGAGGCTAATTCCATGCACATTTCTTCTAGTAGATCTGATTGTCTGGGGTGTTCATCTGATTACGACACCCCATATTCTGATTATCCTGTCCCACCAAGTACCAATTTGCCCCTACTGTCGAAGGGTAGCGTGACTGCAACAAGCAGATTTCCCGTCAATGTAGTCACAACCAACCTCTTCACAGGTGGGGAATTAGTGAGAATTCACAAAAATCAGAATTATCAGATTTCCACTATCGATTCTTCTCCTCCCATGCACGAATCTAATTCCCACCCATCGGTAATTGAATTGAAGCCCTTACCTGATTCACTCAAATATGTGTTTTTGGGTAATAGTGAGACATACCCAATGATTATTAGTGATCACTTGACCCCAGAATAAGAGCATCAGTTGATTTCTCTTTTACAAGCACATAGTCCTATTATCAGGTGGAACATTTCTGATCTCCGTAGGATTCACCCCTCGTATTGCACTCATCATATTTACACAGATGAGGGGGTGAAACCTTCTAGGCAACCTCAGAGATGGCTGAACCCAAATATGCTGGAAGTTGTCAAGAAGGAGATCATTAAATGGCTGGATGTGGCCATTGTATATCCCATTTCCGACAACCAATGGGTGAGTCCTATTCAAATTGTGCCCAAGAAAGGAGGACTCGCTATAATCAAGAATGATGAGGGCGAATCCATCCCGACCTGCACCACAACTTTGTGGTGGGTTTGCATTGATTATAGGAAACTGAACAAGGCTACCAAAACAGATCATTTTTTTTTTACCTTTTATTGATCAAATCTTAGAAAGGTTAGCCGGGTGTAGTTTCTTTTATTTTTTGGATGGATACTCCAGGTATAATCAGGTTGCGATTAACTCGGAAGATCAGGACAAGACTACTTTTACATGTCCCTTTGGGACATTTGCTTTTAAGAGAATGCCCTTCAGCCTCTGTAATGCACCAGTGATATTTCAACGTTGTATGATGGCCATTTTCTCTGATATGTTCGGACTATGTAGAATTATTTACGGACGACTTCTCTATCTTCGGAGATGATTTCTCATCTTGCCTTGATAAGCTTACAAAGATCCTGAGGAGGTTTATAGAAGTAAACCTAGTACTTGCATGGGAGAAAAGACATTTATGGTGAGGGATGGCATTGTACTTGGTCATAGGTTCTCTTCTAATGGATTCAAGGTCAACCAAGCTAAATCTAAAGTCATTTGTTAACTACCTCCACCTAGCTCGGTTAAGCAGATCAGATCATTCTTAGGTCACATCGGATTTTATCAAATATTCATTCATGATTTCTCGAAAATCACCCATCCTTTGACAAATCTTTTGGTAGTTGACATCCCATTTAACTTCAAGTCCTCATGTCTCAATGCTTTCATGACTTTACAAAGTGCTATATCTGATTCATCGATTCTCCAACCACCCGACTGGTCTCTCGACTTCGAGATGATGTGTGACGCCTCTGATTTCACTGTCGGAGCTATCCTAGGCCAATGTCAAGAGTGCCATCTGTTTGTAATCTACTATGCTAGAAAGATGTTGAATGAGGCTCAGCATAATTATACAGTTACTGAGAAAGAACTACTAGTAGTAGTATTCGGGTTAGAGAAGTTTGGGTCTTACTTGGGTCAAAAGTGATTATTTTCACTGATCATTCCACCCTCTGGCATCTATTGGCAAAGAAGGATGCCAAACCCCATCTTATTAGATGGAGCCTTCTTTTGTAGGAATTTGATGTCGAGATCCTAATGTGGTGGCAGATCACCTGTCTCGGCTAGACCCGGAGCACATCCCTTATTCCTCGCCTATCTTAGATCAATTCTTGAATGAGTCTCTTTTGGCTGTGAATTCTGTTGAGTTTCCCTGGTACATAGATATTGGTAATTATCTTGTCACAGGCAAGATTCCTGTGGGGTTATCCAAGGACCGGAAACTCAAATTCATTTCGAAAGCCAAATTTTATTTCTAGGTTGACCCCTTGCTCTTTCACATCGGAGTTGATCAGATCATTAGAAGGTGTGTCCCCGACTCAGAAATTTTGAGTGTGTTATCTTTTTGCCACAACGATGCTTGTGGTGGTCATTTTTCGGGTCGAAAAACTGCTGCGAAAATTTTGTAGTCAGGTTTTTTCTGGTTGACTATTTTCGAACATACACATAAGTTTGCCAAATGCTGCAAGCAATGTCAGTCGGTCAGTTCTATGACCCAGAGAGACATGATGCCTCTTTAACCTATTCTGGTCGTAGAAGTGTTCGACGTGTGGTGCATCGACTTTATTGGCCCTTTTTCAAATTCGCATGGCTTCAAGTACATACTTTTCACAGTTGACTATGTCACAAAGTGGGTTGAAGCCATCCTGACAAGACGAGTTGATCATAAGACCATTATATCCCTTGTTTGAGAATTTATTTTTACGAGATTCAAAGTTCCTCGTGCTCTGATTAGCAATCGGGGCAGTCACTTCATCCATGCTCATTTTAGGTCTCTATTGAAGAAATACAGGGTACATCACTGCATTGGCACCCTGTATCATCCGTAGACCTATGGGTAGGATGAACTTTCTAATCGTCAAATCAAGCTATTCTCCAGAGGATGGTTAGACCAGATAGGAAGGATTGGTCCGATCGTTTGATTGATGCACTTTGGGCATATCAGACCACGTACAAGGCCCTGCTCGGAATGTTGCCATACCGTATGGTGTATGGAAAGGCTATCACCTTCTTGTCGAGTTGGAGCGCCGCACCTTTTGGGTGGTGCAGAAGTGTAATTTTAACCTCGATACAGGAGGTTATGAGAGGAAGCTCCAGCTCAGCAAATTAGAAGAAATTCAGCAGGAAGCCTATGAGAATGCAAAAATATACAAAGATAGACTAAGGCTTTTCACGACCACCACATTCGCAGGAAGTAATTCACGTCTAACCAACAAGTCTGGTTATTTGACTGTCAACTCAAATTCTTTGCAGGAAAGCTCAAGTCAAAGTAGACTGACCCGTATCTTGTGATTCACCCATATTCTAATGGGGCGGTCCAAGTTATGGACCCAAAATCTGGGTATGTTTCTACAATAAATGGCCAGTGCCTCAAGCCATTTATGGCCTAGGAACCTCCTCCTGTTGATGAAATTATTAATCTTATCGAGGATGTGTAATTGAATTTTCGCCCAGCTAAAGGCATTAAACTCAGCACTTATACATATGTAAATATCTTTTATACATAACATATTTCATTTTTGCATATTGTTCTGCATATTGCAAATATCATGTTTGTGTTTTGATGTAGACACATTTATTTAGGATAAAATGCTTATTTATGCATGTTCCTAGGCTTAGATATGCATTCCATACTATAAATATTGCATAGCATGC
Source organism: Thalassia testudinum (assembly GCA_037157565.1). Classification (NCBI taxonomy): domain Eukaryota; kingdom Viridiplantae; phylum Streptophyta; class Magnoliopsida; order Alismatales; family Hydrocharitaceae; genus Thalassia; species Thalassia testudinum. Next base: position 65,584,026 of record JAZHRO010000007.1, on the reverse strand, counting down.
ACCATTCTGCATTTAGAATAGTTTGTATAAATTTTAGGTTAATTGTGTCCTTTTATGGCCAGGAGAGAAGGATATTTAATTTATGGCCTTAGATTGATGATCCGACCATATGGATCTGATCAAGACAACGATTGGAGACCAATGCCACCAAAATCACCTTGATCGGAGTCCTGTAACACCATATACAGTTTGAGGAAGATCAATGGCCAAGGGACTAGGTGATGCAATTCAGAGCTTCAAATGACAAATCCAACTACACGGATGGATTCGGGTTGACAATCACAGCCCAATGGCACAAAAATTGACTCAATCTGACTTTTGTAGCAGCCCCTACAAAGCAAAGTAGATAGACAGCCCAGATTATGCCACGTGGCACTATCTAGGCTACCTATGGGCGTGCATGCAGCACCGCACACATGCAGCATCACGAACGCGCGTAGTGCATTGGTGTGCATTAGCGCAGTGGCAGCACACAGCGTGTGCGTGTAGTGCGTAGCGTGCGGAGGCGCGCAGTTGCAAGTTCCAGTGGGTACGTGCGACATGGGTGTGCAGAGCGTGCACGAGCGCCGCACGTGGGGTGCATGAGCGAGTCGCCCTCCGTCCTCCAGCTTCATCCTTGTTTGTCCCGCTCCTCACCACCTTCCTCCAGGCGACACCAGAGCGAGTCGTCCTCTAAGCGATCGTCGAGGGGGACTCTTCTCACCTCTATCTATCTTTTACTGCTTTCTTACCTGTAGTTGTAGCAAACTATTTAAGATATACATTAATGTTCTCTCTATCTCTCTCTCTCTTTCTTTGTATTATTTTGTATGTAGATTAGTTAGATTTCATTGACCTGATCTCTTGCCTTATAAAATACCAAAAAAATCTCAAAAGATATAAACAACAAAAATAAGTAAAATCGAAAGTGCGGATTTCAAAACCAAACGTTCGCCTCCCTGTGTTCGACCCGAAATTCCCTTGGAGTTTTGGTATAAATTTTATCTGGTAGTGATTTTTGTGACTATGACAATGGGTTCTCTCGAAACCCTGATTTTACATTGCGAAAACATGCTCATCATTTTGGCACCGTTGTCGGGGAGGTAACGCTCTTTGGTTTTTCTTGCACCTTTTCCGCCTTAGCTTTTATCTCACTTTTTCTCTGTTCTTACTGTGATTGCAAGTACTGTTCCGAGGTGGGCTAAAGCGGTTAGATCAGAGAAAAGTGCAGATGAAGGTTCTGTAAGTGTATCCCTACCACCCCCACCCTAGATTCCATTCCATCAACTAATAAATCAAACCCAAACCGACTTAGGTGCTTGCATAAACCCTAGGTTAGTCCTGGTTGTTTGATTGTCATTTCACCTCACCTTACCCACCCGCATAAGTTAAAAAAAATAAAAAAAAACTCTTCTCTCGTGGGATTCAATTAAAGAGACACACTTAACACCTATAAATTCTCATCCTATGGTGCACAATCACTTTGATTCTACCATTTAATCGGGATTCTGACCTGTGGACTCGGAACACTCAAACTCAACACACACATAAATGAGTAGAAATTTGATTAGGTTAAACATCCTTGTGTGCCTTAATCAAGTGGTGCAACAGGCCAATTGCTTGAATTGTTTGGGCCGGACCACTTAAGATAAAAGTGATCCATCTAATAGCTTGCCACTTAAGGTTCAATTTTTAGGAACTAACCAGGCACTCCACATTATTTATGATTTTTAAAGGAATATATCATCATTGGTGCTTTCAAAACTTGGAGTGTTCTACTAAACTTGATTGAACGAACCCAAAGATTAAACCTTAAAAGCTACTAAATAAGGTTAAATTCTAAAAGACACATCATAAAATAACCTTGTTTGAAAACCCTGGTTGTGCACACACACACATTTTAATTGATCATTAAGGGCACAACCCTTCTAAAGGGCCCATCACATTCCAAGAGCACAATCATCTCAAGCCTAATTAAAATTGAGTAGACGTTGGCTTTAAGGATTAACTCCCTCTTTGGGACTCTAACTGAGATTATTTTTGATTAATCTACTTCTACTGGTCCATCTGACGTCTAGCTAGGGGAGTAGCATCAAATGACTGTGGTTGGGGGGTATCAGAGGAACCTGAGGCAAAAGCTAAGGGAAGTACCTTCTCCCCAACCCCTCCCTCTAACTGGTTGGATTGACTAGATAGAAGTAGACCCAATCATTTCTATCATCTCAAGATGGGTTCTGGGAGCCTGTAGGTCTTTAGGCTACCCACCTAAGGACAGGTTTGGTTGATTGTATTGCAAGGCACCTTTCTCTATTATGTTTTCCCTCCTATTTCACCATGTATTCTTCCACACCACACTCGCATTTCCAATCCTACCCTCTTACCACCACTTATCCTCAAAATGATTACTATCTCGGCTCGACTTATGACTACCCATCCACTAGCTGGGATAACTTTGATTGGGGTTATGATTTTGGACCTCACTATCCAGGATCTAACCCTAGACATCATGATCATGATTATTATCCTTCCTAGAACTACACTGATTATAGATCACCATCCTTTTATGAACAAACCAACTCGATCTACAATTAAGAAGGATATGATGATTATAACACATACCCTCCTCGGGATTATGCTGAACATAGGTCACCTCCATTCTTTGAACAACCTGAAACGACCTACTATTGGGGAGGGACCCAAGAACCTTAATTTCTTGATTCACCTAGATTTAACCCGAACCCACCCAACCCTGAACCAAACCACTCGGTTAAGGTGAACGAGGTCTAGGATAGCATGTTGGCAAACTTGAGGAATACTATACAATCTTTAGAAGCTCAGCCAACACCATGCACTGAAGCATTGGAGTCTATGATCAAAATGATTGATGAGCTTAATAGTTTTTTATTGGATTGGCTCCAAGATGTTAAGGATAGGGGCCTGGGTGAGGTTTTGCTGGGGGAATTATTGAGATTGAGGATGAAATTTGTGGTTGCTTTAGTCTAATCTTGGGATAATTCCTAGGATGAACCCCCTTTAGGAGAGCTAATGTCAAAACTCGCTCAGGCACCTATCGGGGGGGACACATTTTCTGAGACAGAGATTACCAGGTTGGTCTAGAGCAACCAATCGAGGATGATGTGATTTTCTCACCTAAGATCCCTGAGCCAGGGAACGAAGAAAAATGTCTCTATAGATTAAGGAACAACATACAATCTTGAGACATATATAAATGAGGATAAAGAATTCTTTGATTCTGAGGGTGAAGAATATTTAGGTGAAGTCTCACTTGAGCTTAAGGAGGATGATTTTAGTAAGACTAACGGGCCTAAGGAATCTGATGAATTATTTGATGGCCCTATAATTGAGGAATTTCATTTAGTTGGGGTTAACTTGGAGAATTCTAATCCTGAGTTATTGGATGATTCAATCAGTAGCCCCAATCTTCAACCACACCCTAAAGAGCTGAATGATGATACTTTTGAGATCATTGTACCCAACTCAATCCTGATTCAGCAACAATTATTGGACTTGAATAATTTAGATGGGGTGAATAATATGAAGGAGGTACCAGAATATGAAATTATGATGGTGGAGAGTAGAAATTTGGAAATGAAAATCTGGGAGGCCACTTCTAAGGGACATACAAGTTTGGGTTTAAGGGTTCCTGTTGACTTGAAATCGCTTATTTTCTATCAGGACCCTTACGATATTTTTGATTCTGAGGATTTTCAATCCAAGTATAGAATAGTGGATTATCTTTTTGAGCCAAATTCTAAATGGACAAATACTCCAATTAGTTTAGAACTTTATTTTGTCTAGAATTTTAGACTTGGGTTGCATACCCCAAAGCCGCAGGCCTGACCCCGCAAGCAAAATGATCTCCGATTCTGGGTGATTTTCATCCAGAACCTTAGAACCACTCGACCCTAGGGCATGGGTTTGCACTACAACTTCGTCCACATCTGTGGGCATCTTCTGTTGATGGGTTTAGGGATCAATCTTTTAATTTTGATCCTGACTTGCACTTGTGAATTCCTAATTTCTTCTTTGTTTGCATATTATGCCTAGATAAAGTCAATAAACTTAGCATGTGTGTATACTCCTTTCTCTTTGCGGAGCTGACTGGATTTTCATGAAATTTAGGTGATATTCTATTTACTTTGCCCTTTTCATGTCTTTTTTTTACAATGAGGACATTGCATCATTTAGGCATGGGGAGGTGGATAATTACTCCTGAAATTATTTTGTTAGCTCTATGGAATTTCTTTTATTTTCTTTACAAACAAAATCAAATTCAAAAAGATAAAAAAGAAAGGAGAAGAGAACTTAGGCATTAGGAGTTGTTAACTTTAGGAAACAGTACTTTAGGACTTAAGCACTTAGACTCTTCAGGTCTTTGGGCTTAATCAGCCCGGATGTCCACTAAAATGTGGACTTATTCTCGAGTCCTTGCCACATTAAATTTACTTTAATATGGCTAATAAATTGGGGTGATAGGTATGCGACTTATCAACCCGCCCTCTGATTTGAGGAAATTTTAAGTCTAAAGCATCTATACACTATTTGCACTAACTCACTTTTTGATGGTTCTAATGGAAATTGGTTAGCTAATGAACCTTCTAGGGTGGCATAGCTGGCAAGTTGTCGGTGGTAACAGCTCATTGGCCTATTGTCCAAAGCCCAGCCACACGACCATTCTCTTCATGTTGCCTTTAGGTAAATCTTAGATCGGGGAAGCCACCTACATAAAAAAAAAGAAGAAAAAAATATATAGAGAAATACCCAAAAAAAAAAAAAATGCCACACTTCACCGCATGAGTATGGCTAACAAGTGGTTGGTGGTAATAGCTCATTGACCGGTTGTTTGGAACCCTGCTCACGAAATGCACAAATAATTCCCAAAACACAAAAGGAGGAAGTGGCAAAGTAGAATCAATCGGGGAGATATACACTCGGTTCGCCCTTGTGTTGACCCGATAAAAAAATAAAAAAAAGTAGAGAGAAAGCTACTGGTTGAACAGGTAACCTTTAGGTGAAATTTTTTAGGTCACCTAGGGTCGTAGAAACCTGAAATCCGTTTTAGCGACTGCCTAGTGAGTCTATCACTTTTTCACAAGATGCTTAGAACATAAAGTACTTTTTGAGTCTTGGGTGGGTTGGGTAGTCGTAGAAAGCTACCTCGAATCTCTAAATTAAAAAATCCAAAAAATAAATTAGAAAAGAAGAAAAATAGAAAAAAATGTATCTTCCCTTTTCAAAATAAAGCAAGGACTGTGTGCCCTTCAAAACAAATGTATCTTTTTTGGTATCGAATAAGCCCTATGTGCCCATGGTGGTTGTGTTATGGTCGGTGTGGAGAGCTAGAAATGAGAAATTGTTTCAGGAGAGACCAGTGAGTGTGGATAATATTGTAAACAATTGCTGGAATCTCATACATATGTGGGGTTCAATTTTGTAATTTCTCTTTTCATTTAATCAATAAAAGCTCTTTTGGATTGCTATCGGTGATTCAATAGCTTTCCTTTCTCTTTCAAAAAAAAATAAAGCAAGGACTTGGGTGGTCTATGTTTTGGTAGTCACCCGAGCACTGTTGAGTCTTCATAGATTAGATCCTTAGTTGAAATTTTTTAATGTAATCAATAAATCTTTCCTAAGTGATTAGACCCTAATTCTATTTTTATACATAGCATTTAGTTTGATTTTGTTAGGGATTAGCAAAAGATAGGCATGGGGGTATGATGTAGACACATTTATTTAAGATAAAATGCCTATTTATACATGTTTCTAGGCTTAGATATGCATTTCATACTATAAATATTGCATAGCATGCACCATTCTACATTTAGAATAGTGTGCTTAAATTTTAGGTTAATTGAGTCCTTTTATGTCCAGGAGAGAAGGAGATTTAATTCAGGGCCTCGGATTGATGATCTGACCGTATGGATCTGATCAGGACGACAATCGGAGAGCAATGCCTGTAAAATCACCTTGATCGAAGTCTCGTAACACCATACACAGCCTGAGGAAGATCAACAACCAAGGAATAGGAGAAGCAATTTAGAGCTTCAAACGAAAAATCCAATCGCACGGATGGATTCAGGTCGACAATTGCAACCCACTGGCGTAAAAATTGACTCAATCCAACTTCTGTAGCAGCCCTTACAAAGAAAAGAAGATAGATGGCCCAGATTATGCCATGTGGTGCTATTTAGGTAGCTTATGGGCATGCACACAGCACCACAAGTGCACGCAGCACACAGGTGTGCACAATAGTGCAGGTGTCCATTAACGCAACGGCAGCACACAACATGCGCGTGGAGTGCGTAACGCGCGGAGGCACACAGCAGCAAGCGCCAGTGGGTGCACGCGACACGGGTGCGCCAAGCGCGCGCGAGCACCGTGCGTGGGGTGCGTGAGCTGGACCTTAAGCAACGCTTGCGGCAGATCTTCAATGATGTTTATGGCTGTCACTAAATGTCCTATGTACGAAATGCATCCTCTCCACTATAAAAGGACCCCTACCCCTCTCATTCTTCTTCATCTCTTCCTTTCTCTCCCTCACCACCTCTAAGGCTCTAAATAGATCTTGTCCTAAGCTCGGGATGCTCCTTTAGAGTAAAAATTAAACATTTTTCCCACCTCTCACCCCCATTCATGGAGCATCCCGTGGCGGTTCTCTCACCACCTTTAGGAAGAAGATCCTCGCCGCGATGCCATCCTTGCCCGCCCTCCGTCGTCTGACTCCATCCTTGTTCATCCTACTCCTCACCACCTTCCTCTAGGCGACATCAGAGTGAGTCGTCCTCCAAGTGACCATCGAGGGGGACTCTTCTCACCTCTATCTTTTACTACTTTCTAGTGTAGTTTTCCACTTTCTTATCTGTAGTTGTAGCAAACTATTTGAGATATGCATTGATGTTCTCTCTATCTCTCTCTCTCTCTGTCTTATTTTGCAAGTAGATTAGTTAGATTTCATCGACTTGATCTCTTACCGTATAAAATACCAAAAGAATCTCAAAAGATAAAAACAACAAAAATAAATAAAATCAAAAGCATGGATTTCAAAACTAAACGTTTTCCTCCCTGTGTTCGATCGGGGACTCCCTTGGAGTTTTGGTATAATTTTATATGGCAGCGATTTTTGCAATTACGACGATGGGTTCGCCCGAAACCCTGATTTTACATTGCAAAAACATGCTCATCATGTTTACATAGCATATTTCATTTTTGCATATTGTTCTGCATATTGTAAATATCATGTTTATGTTAGCATAGGATGAATGACGAATCAGGAGCAATTCCAGGTGATTTCTATCCACTTACACCCTATCTAACTTTATTCTTCTCTTATTCATGCTTGAGGACATGCAAGAACTTAGGCATGGGGGAGTAGTACACATAAATTGGAAAATTTTCCTACCAACACCTTAGAAAAGATATTTTTATCAAGAGGTTTTATTAGGGATTTATTCTTTAACCGATTCCTGAATTTAGAATCTAGTATAATTTCACAATTACATGTAGAATTTGCAATGGATCCATTGTGTAGACCGATAGACATCTTTAGTTTGTCGAGAAGAAGCATTGCTTCTTTTCCTAAATCCTTGGACAATAATTAGGGAGTTAGGCAAGCCATTTTCTATTACATCCACCAAACAATTGCGAGGTGGGAATAGAGAGTTTACTAGTGCTCTAACTCTAGTACAAGGAATCTAAATTTCTGGATAATTGGATAATGATATTCGGAGTTAGGCATAATTTTTGCTCTCGGTTCTTGCATACAAATTCTTTGTGTGAATTTTTGAGAGCCACTAAATAAGGCAATACGCAAAGAGTGGGTTCTAATAAAACTAGGACTAAGTTGGATGGTTATGACCATCCTTTACGAAATCTTCGGCTGAAGAGGGTATTAATGCCAAGGTCAGAGATACGTTGTCCCATCCATTCCTTTCCCGGTGCCGAGAATAGACACTTCCACCAAATAATCGACCCAATATCCTCTTGAACATTACCAATCCCCAATAATGCCTCATGAATAAAAATGTGCACGTGTGTGCTGCATTGCGTTGTGTTGGTAGATTTATAAAAAAAAAGTGTTGGGCTATATTTATTTGGTGATAGGTACACTGAGGCAACAACACCTACTACCATTACGATCCACCAAATATAGCCTTGACCTACTTTTTTGTATTTTTGACCACCAAAATACTGGCTGAGAATTTCTGACTTAGTTATAGGATTATCAGAACTTAATTAGAGTGTTAATGACATGAGAGACCACCAAATATAATTACAAATTTGGTGAGATTGTGAGCTCGAAAAAAAAAGGGAAGAGAGATTGAGTACAAAGGAATTAAAGTTCTTAAGGAGAGCACAATTTCTTTGCCTCTCTCTGAGTTGATTTATTTGATAGTCTAGAAATCTAGGTTTTGTAGTACTAATCTATATGTAGCACCATAGGAATGTGAGCCACCAAATACAAACCTAGTTAACTTAGACATCTTCTACCTAGGCCAAAAGCCAGGGCTGAAATTATAGATTATTTTCTACCCCCAAGGGAAGAAGTTTGCCTATCCCGATAGAGTTTTACTAAGGGTTAAGAACGAGCTTTAGATGTGGATTGGCTTTTCACTTAGATCCGTTACATAGGCTACAACACTACACTTTCACGATTATCTGGATTTCTAATTGTTTTCGATGAAAACAAAAGAAATAGATCTCTAGTCCAACTCTTGATAAGAAATTAGTTATTTAAGACCACTCTGCATTTAGTATTACATTTGCTAGGAACTAGCAAGGTTTAGGCATGGGGGTATGATTGTGCAGCAATCATAGAACCTAATCTACCTGAATTAAGTTAGATCCTAGCTTAACTAAGGGACAATGCATGAATGAGCAGCATATTTTGCATCATAGTTGATTTGTTAGCTTTGTAAAAAATATTGCTATTTTATGTTCTAATTGAAAGGCAATATTAATTGTAGATGATTTAGGGCTGTGGATGATAAATTCGACCATACGGATCTGATCAGGACGACGATTGGAGCCAACGCTTCCAAAATCGTCTTGATCAGACTTTCATAGCATCATATGCAGTCTGTGGAAGAGCAAAGGCCAAGGGACAAGGTGGTGCAAATCCTAACCTTAGATGCCACATCCAATTGCATGGATGAATCCAAAGCAATGATCGCAGCCCAACGACATAAAAATCAATCAAATCCAACGTCTATGGCATCATCTACAAAGCAAAGAAGATGGACGGCCACAATGGCGCCACGTGGCACCATCTTAGCCGCCCAATGTCATCGACCCCATCCACTGAAGGATGTTCTATGTGCTTTGTAGGCTACTGGATAGCCATCTAATGGCCACAAAAGTGCCACATCGCCGCCTCCCTAGTGCCTTATCAAAGGAAGGCCTCATCTCAGTCGTTGGATCTTCATCCAACAGCTGAGGGCAGCTGAGCATTAAAGTGTAACTGCGACCATCCCCTGCTGTAGAGCAGCGGAGACTGCCCTTGCGCAAAAGCAGGTGACATGAGTTCGAGTCGCGAAAAGCAGGAAATTGGTGAGGCAGTGGAGCATGGGCGAAATTGAGACCACATGATCAGCAATCGATGGCGCAGGGGCGGAATGCGTGGTGCACGGTGGAGTGCTAGATTAAGTGATACGATGAACATGCAAGATGACACACGGTTAGACGCACCGTTGTATGCGGACATTAGAGGCAATGCAACACGTGAACTTAGTCGTCAATCTTCACGATCGAACGGTTAATTTTGAACGCTCGTGTGCGTGAGGAGCATGAAGGTGGTGGAACGGGCGACCATGCATGCACCACGTAGTGCGATATCGTGCGTCCGCATGTTGGGCTCATGATGGAGGCGTGTGGAGAGGCATTTTTGACTGAATCTAAGCTGTTGATTGCCAGATTGATGGCTCGTGCTGCTCCAAGTTGATTGCACGGTTTAGGGACTCTAAATACCTATTTTACCCCTTTGGTTATAAAAGGACCCCAGACCCCCCATTCAAAGGTATCTCTTCCTCCAGACATCTCCCACTCCCTTCTGCTCCAAAGAACCCTCTTCCACCAAGACATCCACCAAGGCCACCCTTGGTGCACCGCTGCTGCTACTCCATACCTCTCCAAAGGCCACCAAGGACCACCCTTGGTGCCCTTTGTTGACGAGCTACTGGGGGGTGTTAAATAAACGTTCGTTGTAGCTCAATCGCTCCTCAACAAATACAATTTATAACTCAAAACCTAAAAGAAGAGTCTGAGGTCGAACACAGGGAGCAAGTATTGCAATTCACATGCTAATCAAGATGAATATATAAATGAGTAAAGGAATTTAAGCATAATAATGATATTCAATGCATAATAATTACTCAAATCTGATATTCAATGATAAACATAAGTACTTTAAGAGTTTAAGAGGACAAAAATATATCTAAGACAAAACAATGGTGATTTAAATCACCAATTATTAGTTTATGTATACATATATATCAATTACTTAATATCTGAAATAAATGAACAGTGGCTTGAACCACTTAAGCAAATTTCCATGCCAGCCAAAGTTTGTACAGTATTATTCTCAAAGCAAATCAAACGTCGCCTTCACAGCACAACATAAGGCTTTCAAAGCCTTTCTCTTCTTCTTTACTTCTTTAGCTTCTCCTTCTTCTTAAGGTTTTCTTCTTCTACACAAGCCCTCCTTTCTTCACAGAACCTAAGAGCTCTCACGACCAAGTGTTTGGACATGGTTAAGCACCAGAGAGCAAAACCCCCCTCCTCTACACAAATTCCTTCTCCTGTCAGAACCAGGGTAATCGGGGATTTGGGTATACGGTCAGAGGTCCAGGTCCACGTGCATATGGGCATGGACGAGGGCACGAGGGTTGTGCATGCAGGGGACCTCACTCCCCCTGTGTTGAGGCGATAAGGCCTTGGCACCAATTCAATTTATGCATGGCCGAGTGCATCTCCCTCTACGATGTGGGACTATGTTCCCACATCTCTTCTTCACGTTCTGTAGTAAGGTGTCTTTGAGAAATTGGAGTGGCTCACTTGTTGCTTCCTTTAATTAATTGCCCAAGAAGACTCATGGGTCGAATCCTCAGCACCTGGAGCAAGAATTAGGGAAGAACACGACCGGAGGAGCTTGAATGACGTTGGAGATGGAGGTGGCGATAGGCGACAGCCGATGCAACCCTGAAACAAGAATATGAGCGCGAAGGCCCCAATTAGAAAGCTCCTTAGCTTCACCGTAACATGGAGAAGGTGATGGTGGTAGTAGCGTGTCATGAGAGTGGTTGTAGGTGGCTGGCGAATAAGGTGGAGGTGGTGCGACTGTGGGTTGTTTGGCAGAGGGTTTTGGTGGGTGAAAAATGAAATTAGTAGAGGTCTTTTGAAGGTGGAGTCGAGGCGGAGCTTCTGGAAGTGGAACAGAGGTGTTTGGTGGAGTGTGGCATTATGGAGGTGTCATTGGAGCTTCGTTGGAGTGAAGGAAGATGGAGGCGTGCGGTGGAGTCGAGGGGTTGAAACGAAGAATAAAGGTGAGGGAATTGTTTTATGGTACTAGAGGGACCTAATTAATCTATTCTAACAGTCAAAATGAGAGGAATGGTGCTGGCTTTGGTTGGCCGATGCTGGAGAAGGAGAAATCTCCGGTAGGCAAACGGCGAGGAAAGGAAGGAGACGGCATCTGCTGGTGCCACAAGACATGGACGATCGTGGGGAAGGGGAATCCACCAGCTATTGTCTGTGATGGTGGTCGAGGAAGGTGGTCGAAGGTGCTCGTCGGAGTTGGTGGAGAAGGAAGTCAGGGAGAAGGGAAGAGAGGATATCCGACCTCCAAACCAAGCTAAGGAGATCGACCGTGCATCAGGGAACCCTTTATAGGCATTAGGAGGTCCTTCCAATGCTTGGGACTTACACATAAAAGGGAAACCCTCGACTTCAAATGATTCACATGAGCTTTTGGGAAAGAATCATGGTCCAGGATTAGGTTTAGATCGTAGAGGTGACGTGCCTTCGTGCATGTGTGTTAAGAGGTGTCGTTATAGTTGCACTTGATACGTCGGTTTTAAAAGAAATAAACGGAGGTGAGTCCGAGTGTCGATCTCAGGGAGGCGTGGAAATCGGATTTTGTTTACCACTTGTTGTCACGAAAAAGGCGGAGTTTTGCTTGCGAAAGAGACGGTTTTGAAAAGCGAGAGATAGAGAGAGAGTTTAGGGTTAGAAAGCTATTGGTTTTGATCATGCACTTTAAACAGAAAGTAAAATGGCAACTAAATGGAAAATAATTTCATTAAACATGCATTCATAGTTCATGGTTTACAATATTAAATACATGCTTCAACAAAAGTAAATGAAAGCTTAAAAGAGAGAGAGAGAGAGGTAGAGAGAGAGTGGAGAGCGACGAGGCAGCCACGGCGGTGGAGGAGGCTCCGTCGGCGCCTCGTCGTCTCCGACGATTACAAGAGTGCCTAAGACTAGCTAGGAGAGGAGTGGAGTAGTTGCAAGTGGGAGAGGATGCCTTGAATGGTGGTAGAAGGGGGTTTAAATAGAGTTAAGGGCTTCCTAAAAGAAGAATGTGCTTTAGCGACATCCAGAACGTCGCTAAAACCGCTTCCAGATACGTCGGTGAAGGCCTTCTGCCGCCGGTCAGCTGCCCGCCCCTCTCTCTCTTCAGGCGCGATCCGTGGATGTTGAACGAGAGCCGTCCGATTGATGATCGGACGGCTGAGATCCTCCCGCGCCTGCGCTAGGATCGCGCTTCGGGCGCGCGTGCGCGCGCACGTTTCCGCCCGGCGTGCGCGCGCGCATGGGAGGTGGGGCGCTGTCATCGCGCCGCGTGGCGCAATCCTAGCCGCTCGCTTCTGATCACGCGGCTCAATTTTGCCGCGCCCTTCGCTGGCAATTGATTTCCGCTCTGCGCGATTCGAACGCGCGTCGCCGCGACGCGGGCGTGCGCGCTAACCGTTGCGCCATGCCCGCGCTTTGTCGCGGTGACCGCGGGCGAGCGCGCGGATCTCGGCCGTTCGATCGAAGATCAACGGCCGAGATTCGTCCTTGGCTGGCTTGGGGGCGTGCGAGCGGCGGGGGCGGGGCGACGTGGCACGTTCTGGGCCGTTGATCTCCAGATCAACGGTCAGGATTTCTTGGGCCCATTGTGGGAGCTCCGGATGTCGGATTTGGCCGATCTTGAGTCCGTTAGACTCCGTTCGTCGTTCTGAATCCATCCGTGCGGTCCGATTGCTCATCTGAGGCCTGCTTTGACAAATGCTTTACACAAATGGCCATTAATACAGTTTATAAGCAATCTTGGTACTTGATGCATGCAATGCTCCTATTCTACTTTATGTTGTGCCTTTTATTCTAAAGATGTGCCATATTTAACCTAATTACCACCCCCTTGCGTGGTGTTATCATACCCCCATGCTTACTCCTTGCTAGTCCCTAGCAAGGTTTATTCTAGCCTTTATTTCTTTGGCGAATTCAAGAAGTAATTGCTCAGGCACTTCGTTACTTGTCAATAAGAGGAACTATACGAAGATCTTAATCTACAAAGACTAAGCAGCGCCCGGGTGTCTGCCAAAATACGAATCGCCCAAATCCTTGCTTTGTATATGTAACTATACTTATGTGTACATATATATCTATATATGTCTTTTTAGAATTTTTAGAATTCAGTGTGGGTTGGTAACTTTTTACGGCTACCCAACCCACCCAAAACTCGGTCAAAACCCTAAGTGCTAAGCATCTTGGTGTGAATGTTGTGATAGACTTACTTAACGGTAATTGAGACAGACTTCGAGTTTCTACGCCTCTAGGTGACCGGAAAAGAAAATAAATTTTTGCCTGAAGGTGTATTTGTTCGATTGGTAGCTTTCTCCCTACGTTCATTTTACTTGGGGTCAACACAAGGATTTTCCAGTGTATATCTCCCCGGCTTGTACTACTTCCCTGCTTCTTCCTTAGGTGTTTTTGGTCTTCTTTTTTTTCGTGCAATTATTGAGCTGGGCTCTGGACAACCGACCAATGGGCTGTTACCCACGATCACTTGCCAGCCATACTTGTGCGGTGAAGTGTGGTTTATTTTCTTTTCTTCTTTTTCCTTTTTTTTTTTTTAATTATTATTTGTTTTACGTAGGTGGCTTCCCTAATCTCAAATGTACCTAGAGGCAGTGAAAAAGAAATGGCCTGTGGCTGGGTTCTGGACAACCTGCCAATGGGCTGTTACCCACGACAACTTGCCAGCCATACCACCCTAGAGAGTTCATTAGCTACCCAATTTCTGTCAAAATCTCCGAGAAGTGAGTCTGTGCAGAAATGTGTGCAGATGCTTAGACTCAAAGTTTTCCTGAGTTAGAGGATGAGTTGATAAGTCGTATACTTATCACCTTATTTAGTAGGTGGATTAAAATAGGTTAAAGTTGCCAGGACTCACCGCTAAATCTATATTTTAACGGACACCAGGGCTGATTAAGCCTGAAGGCCTGAAAAGTCTAAGTGTTTAAGTTCTTTTTGTATTATTTCCCACTATTGACAAGTTTCTAATACCTAAGTTTTTCTTCCTAAATTCAAATTTTTTTTTTTTTTATTCATTCAGACTGATTAATTAAGCTCAGGATTATGCAATTTACCATCCCCCCCATGCTTAAGTTGGACAATGTCCTCATTGGTAGATTCATGGATGCAGAAGGGTTTAAAAAGATAGTACCTGAGTGACGTAGACTACCAGATCAGTCTGAACCCGCTGGGTTGCCTCCCAGGAAGCGCTGAGTTTAACGCCTCCAGCTGGGCGGTGCACAAACAGGAATGGCTTGGGTCAAGAAGATATGTTCAAAATTTACCAGACCCAAAATCAGAAGTCCACAGATGCGAATAAGGTTGTGGTGGAGTCCCGTTCCAAAGGGGCGGGAATTCTGTAACAGATATATCATGCATGCCTGTGTCAGATCCTCTCTTAGTTTGTGGTCATGCAAACAAGTTGCTGTGGACGAATGCACCCCAAATATGACATGCCAGACACTAAAGATGTAGGTCTGATATTCAGCTTGTGTCCCCATAAAATTGTAATCCATCGAAAGTGTATCAATTCCAGTGGGGATCTTTATTCTGGTAGGGCAGGTAATAAGGTCCAGAGTTTCAGAATGAGCCTTACAATCAAGCATGAAGCTTCTCTCCAAAGACGAATCCATCTCTTCCGCAACTATGGTTTCATCGCTCATTCCTTCCAAGCCCTTGATCTCAAGAATATTTTCTGCCACCTTCTTTGTATCAGATTCATTGTTTGAGGTTATATTAGAGGTAGGGTCAATTTCATCCTCTAGATCATATTCTTTCTCTCGGCCTTCCTCCAACTTTGTGATGGGGATTCCAACTGATTCATAATCAATTTCTTTAAAATTGTAACTCCATTCTCCATCTATGATGGTGGCTGTTGCTCCCACCGGATTGCTTCTCTTGGGCCGATTAGATTCAGATTCCAAGGCCTCTCCCCTTACATTCTCAGTTTCCTCCTGATGTTCATTCTTAATGCCCCTCAAATTGTGTTCCAAGGAATCCTTACTGTCCTTATTCACTGAGCTGTCCAACTCCTGAGGGGTATCAATGGTGGACTGAACCAAATCGGGATGACTGGGTGTAGTCCAATTGGTCATGTTAGGTCCTTGCTTTATGAGTGGCGTTGTGTGCAACATCTTTCTCTGGCCTTCTTTCCCCAATTGTTGGAACAAATCCATCATGGCCTGTTGTCCTTTAACCAATTCTTGATTTTGTCTGTGTAGTTCTAATTTGAGGTTATCAAGAATTGACATGGTGTCATTTGGTGTCCTTTGGATTTCCTCCTTGAAATCCTGGTTAAGAGAGTATGGTTGAGGTTGTGGATCAGATCCCATACTGGTGTTTAGGTTCTTGGGTGGATTCTCTATTCTATCATGTTCAGGGTCCAGTTCTTCAAGAGGAACCATTCTTTGTTTGGTCCTACTCTAGAATAGTTGAGGTTCTAAGTTTTCCTCCCAGTCAGATTCTTCATCAGGGGACCAAATCAAAGGTTGATGATCCTGGGCTTGCCTAGATTTCTGATTATTTTCTGATTTCCATTTGTCTAGGACTTCTTCCAATCCAAAGGTCAAGTAGGAAAGGTTGTTGAATTCAGATGACCTTTCTTGGTTATTATCCTGAGAAGGGTAGGGTTCTTGGTGTTCTCCTAAAGTGTAGGTCCTATCACAGTAGAGCGGGTCGGGCCTAAATGAGGAGGCATCGTGAGGAGAATCGAGATATGGAGCCCCACAATTTGAATCGTACCCTTGGGTGGCTATGTTGGGTGTATTCCAATAAGAGGTTGGTGTGGTTTGGTCATAGTTGGGCCAAGAGGGATATTCCAAGTTGCATCCCCAACTTGGTGGTTGGTTAGCCCAAGTCGGCTGTGGGTATGGTCTACTTGGGTTAGCATACAAATCATGTTGGGGGTAATTTGGGTAAGATGGATAGGCATTGAAATCCATGGAAGAAATGGAGGGATGCGGGAAGAACAGATGAGAGAGAGTTGTGCACTCAATCAAACAAACAAGCCTAATCCTTATGGTGTATTCCTTAGGAGACCTAGAAATCTCACAAAGGTTGATTAAGTCCGTAAACACTGGACTCCCCTTCCCAAGGCTAATCTGGCCAGGTTGATTACGAGGGGATTGCAGGGAAGGTTCTTCCTTTGGCTTGCGCCTCCGGTTCCATAGACCCCACAACCGCGGTCGTTTGACACTGCCCCGCAGCCTAGCCACCAGATTCTACCAAGGGAATGAAAGCCAAGTGCCTAGCGAACAAAACCTCACCTTTTGAGACTTAACTCAGTCCTGCCTAGGGCACGTCTACTCAGTTTTAACGGGTTAGGATAGTGCTTGTGCTTAGGGTAATGTGATGAGGCGTTGATTGGGGTGGTGCCTCTTAATTTTCCACTTTTCAAGGTGTGTGCTTCTACAAAACAGGGTTTTAAAGCAAGAATTTTTAGGGTGTGGTGTCTTTTAATGTTTCATCCTTACTTTAGTGTTTTTTAGGGTTGACGTGTCTTAATGCTTTCAGACAAGTTTCAATGGGCACGTCAAGTTCTACACACAACTTGGTGAAAGTAGATTTCCTTTTTATCTTGTAGAGGCTCTAAAAACCCTAGTGTACTCATCCTAAAGATCGTGCAGCTTCTATTAGATGAGTTAGTTTTTAGGGTTGAGTGGTGCGGCCCAGGTCAACTCACGGTGGCTTCGCAAACACCACTCAAGAGAGAAAGAAAAGAACACTCCAAGAATTTGTCCAGTATATTAGAGTGTACATTTTTTTGTAGGGTGGTGTGTTAAGAATGTGGGTCAAGCAATCATTCGCCACGCCAATTTTTTTTCAGTTTTTATGATTTTTTTAGCTTTTTCACGCAAGCAAACAATGAGAGAGAGAGTACTCACTATCGGTCCTCGAGGCGCCTACTTCCTTGCTACCATAGTGGAATGCGTCGCTTCGCCGTCCATGCGCCGAATTCCTGCAACCGTCAAGTAAAAAGGAAAATAGGGCATTAGACGATATGAGAATGAAGGTGGAATGGAGGTGATAAAACAAATCCGTTGCCTCCCCGGCAGCGGCGCCAAAAACTGACGTGCCTTCGTGCGTGTGTGTTAAGAGGTGTCGTTATAGTTGCACTTGATACGTCGGTTTTAAAAGAAATAAACGGAGGTGAGTCCGAGTGTCGATCTCAGGGAGGCGTGGAAATCGGATTTTGTTTACCACTTGTTGTCACGAAAAAGGCGGAGTTTTGCTTGCGAAAGAGACGGTTTTGAAAAGCGAGAGATAGAGAGAGAGTTTAGGGTTAGAAAGCTATTGGTTTTGATCATGCACTTTAAACAGAAAGTAAAATGGCAACTAAATGGAAAATAATTTCATTAAACATGCATTCATAGTTCATGGTTTACAATATTAAATACATGCTTCAACAAAAGTAAATGAAAGCTTAAAAGAGAGAGAGAGAGAGAGGTAGAGAGAGAGTGGAGAGCGACGAGGCAGCCACGGCGGTGGAGGAGGCTTCGTCGGCGGCTCGTCGTCTCCGACGATTACAAGAGTGCCTAAGACTAGCTAGGAGAGGAGTGGAGTAGTTGCAAGTGGGAGAGGATGCCTTGAATGGTGGTAGAAGGGGGTTTAAATAGAGTTAAGGGCTTCCTAAAAGAAGAATGTGCTTTAGCGACATCCACAACGTCGCTAAAACCACTTCCAGATACGTCGGTGAAGGCCTTCTGCCACCGGTCAGCCGCCCGCCCCTCTCTCTCTTCAGGCGCGATCCGTGGATGTTGAACGAGAGCCGTCCGATTGATGATCGGACGGCTGAGATCCTCCCGCGCCTGCGCTAGGATCGCGCTTCGGGCGCGCGTGCGCGCGCGTTTCCACCCGGCGTGCGCGCGCGCGTGGGAGGTGGGGCGCTGTCGTCGCGCCGCGTGGCGCAATCCTAGCCGCTCGCTTCTGATCGCGCGACTCAATTTTGCCGCGCCCTTCGCTGGCAATTGATTTCCGCTCCGCGCGATTCGAACGCGCGTCGCCGCGACGCGGGCGTGCGCGCTAACCGTTGCGCCACGCCCGCGCTTTGTCGCGGCGACCGCGGGCGAGCGCGCGGATCTCGGCCGTTCGATCGAAGATCAACGGCCGAGATTCGTCCTTGGCTGGCTTGGGGGCGTGCGAGTGGCGGGGGCGGGGCGACGTGGCACGTTCTGGGCCGTTGATCTCCAGATCAACGGTCAGGATTTCTTGGGCCCATTGTGGGAGCTCCGGATGTCGGATTTGGCCGATCTTGAGTCCGTTAGACTCCGTTCGTCGTTCTGAATCCATCCGTGCGGTCCGATTGCTCATCTGAGGCCTGCTTTGACAAATGCTTTACACAAATGGCCATTAATACAGTTTATAAGCAATCTTGGTACTTGATGCATGCAATGCTCCTATTCTACTTTATGTTGTGCCTTTTATTCTAAGGATGGGCCATATTTAACCTAATTACCACCCCCTTGCGTGGTGTTATCAAGAGGATTCTCTCAGGAGTCTCCCTTCCAATTTTAGAAGGGTTTAGGCATGAAATCAGGGAGATCTTCTTGATTGATGGTCGGCTGCTTGATGTGTTCACATGGAAATGGCAACAGGGACCTGTTGGTGAAGAAGATGACAAAGTTAGGGGGTAGTTCGCAATAGATTTCGAAAGCTGAGGGGTTATTTGAGAGAAAAGGACTCAAACTGGACCAAAATGCAAACTAGGTCAATATGATCTCTGATTAGGCCCAAATTTGGTAAAAACCTAATTTTGACTGAAGGAATATGATGGTGAAGTCGGATTTTGGTTTTGACCAAGTTTGGCTGGGTAAATTATGCAGAAACCCAAATTAAGGTAACTTTCCGTCTGAGACTGTTTTAGGTCAAAATAGGTTCTAATGGTCAAATAAAGGATACCAAACCTTATAGAATATTTTCCTATGATTTTTATAAGGTTTAGGTAAATTTTATCTTGACCAAAACCTTAGTTAATTAAGCGGGTCTGAAATTAGGGTTTCAGATGTCCATTAATTCTTAAAATGCACAAAAACCCATTTTTGTCTACATGAACCCTCTTGTTTGTCTTTAATGACCATTTGACCTTTAATTAACCCTTAGGAAACCCCATGATTACTCTGCATTTATGATATGATGTTAAAATTATAGATTTACCCCTGATTTAATGCATGTCCCTCAGAATGGATGTTCAATGAATTACGACTCTTTGGCGGTTATGTAGGAGCATTTGTCTTTTGATTCTGACTAATTATAGTTAGTTATGGCTGATGATGATGTTATCATTATACCCCCCATGCTTAACTTTTGCTAGTCCCTAAGCAAACTCTTATGAAAAGAACTAGAGTTCTAGACTATGCATTGATGTTCAAAGTCCTGATTCTGATTACTTTTTAGAAATTAGGTCAGAATGCTAATAGTAGGCCTAGAGGTACTCAAGTATCAATCAAGATCCAAACTTGATCAGCTTTAGCCTCAATCTACTGCGAAGGTTTCTAAGGCTCGCAAAAACTACCCAGAGGTTTGTTGGACCCAGCGGTTAAAGCACCCGTGCATAAATGTAACAGGTCCAGGTTCAGTTTGCCAGTGCATTTTGTAAGAGAGAGGGATAGAAGAATTTATTTGCATTTTTGGAGAGCTTTCTCTCTCTTTTTCTTAATTATTTTTCTAGCCTCGGATTGACCTTAAACACGATTTGTATCGGATTCCTTGTCCCTACCATCAATCCTCGAATGGACCCTGGCTTTCGATGCTTTGAGATAGCACCGTCCATGGCAACCTCCAGAACCCTGGCTTTCGACACTTCGAGATAGTGCTGCCCATGGCATTCTATAGCAAAATTCAGACCCTGGAAATCGACATTTCGGGGTAATCCCGCCAATGGCACTTGAACCAGCATAAGGTGCTTACATGCCCCCGGTAGGATATTTAGATATCCTAGGAGACAAGCACCGAGGAGACAATATGTTATTACGCATCTTCGAGGGGAATTTCCCACCTCTTCGCATTGGGAACTTGTCCAATTAACTTGTGTTGTCGAGCCACTCCTAAGTCAGATTTTTGAGATGATTTTCAGAATAGAACACTTTTGACAGATTTTTCTTTATTAAGTGCACTGAACTAGACTAAGTGTGTGATTTTGGGTGCCTAGGTTACCAAGTCCCGCAAACCAAAGGGCAGGCAACGGGGTCGAATAATCCCTAAACCTTAGACCTAATACATTAGCTTCACACTTTACTCAACCTCTTGAACTTAAGTGATTTCCATAATCAAGTGCTAATGACTCTCATTTTTGTTCTTGAATGTTGCTCCTTTTTGACATTTAAACTCTCTGATCTCTTGCTCCTAAAGAATGATTTTCAATTAAGTTCACAAAATTTTCCTCCCCTTTCCATTTTTTTGTTCTTTTTTACTATGTATAATTTTTTGTGAGAACCCCTCATAAAGTTTGATTTTTATGTGTTTGCACTTTAACACCCCTCATGTCTAAGTTTTGCAATGTCATTATAAACTAGAGGGTATGAAATCAGTTTGGTTTAAGGATTAGAATAGGATCAAAGGGTGGGTGAATGAGTCGAGATGACTGTTGCAGAGGATTTCAAGCCTTGATACGAATACCAAAGGTGGAGTCGGCCATTCTAACTCTGAACTTACAAGTGCAACAGGAGTGAACTCAAAAGGATGATTAGAAGGGCCTCGATTTTTTTTGAAATGATGGGTTGCCTCTCGTTAAGTGCTAAAGTTAATGCCTTCAGCCGAGCAGAAGGTGATCAAGGAGAAGGGGTGGTCAAATTAGACGAGTGTTGTAGAACAAGCACCTTGATCAAAAGCCTGGTTGGTCCAACCAGGTGCTGGTTCAGATGTACAGGCTGATGATGCAGCCCAAACCCAATCAATCTGGTGGGTTGATGGATGTGAATCAATAGATTTAGAGCCCACTAGATTCCTTGAGGCTCAAAGAGATATGGAAGGGAGAGTCACAGGTTTGGCTGAGTTGATTAAGTCTGGTCAGAGTAGGGATCCTTAAAAGAAAATGGTTCTGAAAAAGATATAGGAACCCTACTGGTAGGATCAGAAAAGGATGGAAAGTGAGTATCAGTTTGATCAGTGTCTGAAACCCGATCAAAGATGGAGAAGAATAATATGAGACTAGATCAGAGAGAGGTGAATTGGAGTAGAAGTTGATTCTGGTGGCGGGTCGAGGTTGGGAACAAGTTTTGGAAGGCTTTGTATATGGATCAGAAGGTGAGGCTTCTTTGAGGTCCCAATCATTGACCTTAGCATCAGAATCAAAGAATGGATTGTGGATGCTAAGATCGTAAAATGACTTGTAATTATCAGGAAACAAAGGCCCTCTGAAATCAGAGTAAGATTCCAAATCATCGAAGAATTTGCAAAGATTGTGTTTTGAACCTGATTCCAGATCAGGAGTTCTACCACAGAATGAATCAAGATGTGTAGAATCAGCAACCTAACTTGGATCTAGCCTAATTTCAAATTCTGAGCTCAAAGACATGTCCTTCATGGGTGCAGGTTCTTGGTTCCTAGGATGGACCCAATCGAATCCCAGCTCTTCCAACTCCTTGGTTTCTATATCATAGATGGACGTGACTTTTGAAAAATCAATTTGTATCTCAGAGGAGTCTGGAGAGGTATATTCATCAATACAGGCCTTGAATCGTATTTCAAATGCAAAATCTGACTCTCAACACATGGGGCCTCATAATCATCCTAGTTAGGCTCAGATCTATATTCTAGGTCAAATGTGGGCATTGGGTTACTAGAATTCAGATTAGGCTCCATAGGGATGCCAGAATCATTCTCGAGAATCTCCTTATCAGAATAAGGGGAGGAATTTACATCCTCGAGAAGTTTTGACTCAATCTCATTATCACAAGTGTCTGGGAAATCTAGGTTTGATGGACCAGCTTCATGGTTTCCTAAGGCTGGCTTAGAGTCGTGAACACCTGCAATCAGATCCTCCCAATCCATTAAGCGCTAAATTTAATGCCTTCAGCCGAGCAGAAGGTGATCAAGGAGAAGGGGTGGTCAAATCAGATGAGTGTTTTAGAACAAGCACCTTAATCAAAAGCCTGGTTGGTCCAACCCAATAAATCTGGTGGGTTGATGGATGTGAATCAATAGATGTAGAGCCCACTAGATACCTTGAGGCTCAAAGAGATATGGAAGGGAGAGTCACAGGTTTGGCTGAGTTGATTAAGTCTGGTCAGAGTAGGGATCCTTCAAAGAAAATGGTTCTGAAAGAGATATAGGAACCCTATTGGTAGGATCAGAAAAGGATGGAAAGTGAGTATCAGTCTGATCAGTGTCCGAAACCCGATCAAAAGATGGAGAAGAATCATATGCGACTAGATCAGAGAGAGGTGAATCAGAGTAGAAGTTGATTCTGGTGGCAGGTCGAGGTTGGGAACAAGTTTTGCAAGGCTTTGTATATGGATCAGAAAGTGTGGCTTCTTTGAGGTCCCAATCATTGACCTCAGCATCAGAATCAAAGAATGGATCATGGGTGCTAAGATCGTAAAATGGCTCGTAATTATCAGGAAACAAAGGCTCTCCGAAATCAGAGTAAGATTCCAAATCATCGAAGAATTTGCAAAGATTGTGTTCTGAACCTGATTCCAGATCGGGAGTTCCACCACAGAATGAATCAAGATGTGTAGAATCAGCAACCTAACTTGGATCTAGCCTAATTTCAAATTTTGAGTTCAAAGACGTGTCCTTCATGGGCTCAGGTTCTTGGTTCCTAGGATGGACCCAATGGAATCCTAGTTCTTCCAACTCCTTGGTTTCTGTATCATAGATCGACGTGACTTTTGAAAAATAAATTTGTCTCTCAGAGGAGTCTGGAGAGGTATATTCATCAATACAGACCTTGAATCGTATTTCAAATGCAAAATCTGACTCTCAACACATGGGGCCTCATAATCATCCTAGTTAGGCTCAGATCTATATTCTAGGTCAAATGTGGGCATTGGGTTACTAGAATTCAGATTAGGCTCCATAGGGATGCCAGAATCATTCTCGAGAATCTCCTTTTCAGAATAAGGGGAGGAATTTACATCCTCGAGAAGTTTTGACTCAATCTCATTATCACAGGTGTCTGGGAAATGTAGGTTTGATGGACCAGCTTCATGGTTTCCTAAGGCTGGCTTAGAGTCGTGAACACCTGCAATCAGATCCTCCCAATCTATTAAGCGCTAAATTTAATGCCTTCAGCCGAGCAGAAGGTGATCAAGGAGAAGGGGTGGTCAAATCAGATGAGTGTTGTAAAACAAGCACCTTAATCAAAATCCTTGTTGGTCCAACGCAATCAATCTGGTGGGTTGATGGATGTGAATCAATAGATTTAGAGCCCACTAGATGCCTTGAGGCTCAAAGAGATATGGAAGGGAGAGTCACAGGTTTGGTTGAGTTGATTAAGTCTGGTCAGAGTAGGGATCCTTAAAAGAAAATGGTTCTGAAAAGGATATAGGAACCCTATTGGTAGGATCAGAAAAGGATGGAAGGTGAGTATCAGTCTGATCAGTGTCCGAAACCCGATCAAAAGATGGAGAAGAATCATATGCGACTAGATCAGAGAGAGGTGAATCAGAGTAGAAGTTGATTCTGGTGGCAGGTCGAGGTTGGGAACAAGTTTTGGAAGTCTCTATATATGGATTAGAAGGTGTGGCTTCTTTGAGGTCCCAATCATTGACCTCAGCATCAGAATCAAAGAATGGATTGTGGATGCTGAGATCGTAAACTGGCGCATAATTATCAAGAAACAAAGGCTCTCCGAAATCAGAGTAAGATTCCAAATCATCAAAGAATTTGCAAAGATTGTGTTCTGAACCTGATTCCAGATCTGGAGTTCCACCACAGAATGAATCAAGATGTGTAGAATCAGCAACCTAACTTGGATCTAGCCTAATTTCAAATTCTGAGCTCAAAGACATGTCCTTCATGGGTGCAGGTTCTTGGTTCCTAGGATGGACCCAATCGAATCCCAGCTCTTCCAACTCCTTGGTTTCTATATCATAGATGGACGTGACTTTTGAAAAATCAATTTGTATCTCAGAGGAGTCTGGAGAGGTATATTCATCAATACAGGCCTTGAATCGTATTTCAAATGCAAAATCTGACTCTCAACACATGGGGCCTCATAATCATCCTAGTTAGGCTCAGATCTATATTCTAGGTCAAATGTGGGCATTGGGTTACTAGAATTCAGATTAGGCTCCATAGGGATGCCAGAATCATTCTCGAGAATCTCCTTATCAGAATAAGGGGAGGAATTTACATCCTCGAGAAGTTTTGACTCAATCTCATTATCACAGGTGTCTGGGAAATGTAGGTTTGATGGACCAGCTTCATGGTTTCCTAAGGCTGGCTTAGAGTCGTGAACACCTGCAATCAGATCCTCCCAATCCATTAAGCGCTAAATTTAATGCCTTCAGCCGAGCAGAAGGTGATCAAGGAGAAGGGGTGGTCAAATCAGATGAGTGTTGTAGAACAAGCACCTTAATCAAAATCCCTATTGGTCCAACGCAATCAATCTGGTGGGTTGATGGATGTGAATCAATAGATGTAGAGCCCACTAGATACCTTGAGGCTCAAAGAGATATGGAAGGGAGAGTCACAGGTTTGGATGAGTCGATTAAGTCTGGTCAGAGTAGGGATCCTTAAAAGAAAATGGTTC
Source organism: Thalassia testudinum (assembly GCA_037157565.1). Taxonomy (NCBI): domain Eukaryota; kingdom Viridiplantae; phylum Streptophyta; class Magnoliopsida; order Alismatales; family Hydrocharitaceae; genus Thalassia; species Thalassia testudinum. The sequence continues at coordinate 65,558,777 of JAZHRO010000007.1, read as the reverse complement.
TGAAAAGGATATAGGAACCCTATTGGCAGGATCAGAAAAGGATGGAAGGTGAGTATTAGTCTGATCAGTGTCCAAAACCCGATCAAAAGATGGAGAAGAATCATATGCGAGTAGATCAGAGAGAGGTGAATCAGAGTAGAAGTTGATTCTGGTGGCAGGTCGAGGTTGGGAACAAATTTTGGAAGGCTCTATATATGGATTAGAAGGTGTGGCTTCTTTGAAATCCCAATCATTGACCTCAGCATCAGAATCAAAGAATGGATCATGGATGCTAAGATCGTAAAATGGCTCGTAATTATCAGGAAACAAAGGCTCTCCGAAATCAGAGTAAGATTCCAAATCATCGAAGAATTTGCAAAGATTGTGTTCTGAACCTGATTCCAGATCGGGAGTTCCACCACAGAATGAATCAAGATGTGTAGAATTAGCAACCTAACTTGGATCTAGCCTAATTTCAAATTTTGAGCTCAAAGACGTGTCCTTCATGGGCTCAGGTTCTTGGTTCCTAGGATGGACCCAATCGAATCCTAGTTCTTCCAACTCCTTGGTTTCTGTATCATAGATCGACGTGACTTTTGAAAAATAAATTTGTCTCTCAGAGGAGTCTGGAGAGGTATATTCATCAATACAGGCCTTGAATCGTATTTCAAATGCAAAATCTGACTCTCAACACATGGGGCCTCATAATCATCCTAGTTAGGCTCAGATCTATATTCTAGGTCAAATGTGGGCATTGGGTTACTAGAATTCAGATTAGGCTCCATAGGGATGCCAGAATCATTCTCGAGAATCTCCTTTTCAGAATAAGGGGAGGAATTTACATCCTCGAGAAGTTTTGACTCAATCTCATTATCACAGGTGTCTGGGAAATGTAGGTTTGATGGACCAGCTTCATGGTTTCCTAAGGCTGGCTTAGAGTCGTGAACACCTGCAATCAGATCCTCCCAATCTATTAAGCGCTAAATTTAATGCCTTCAGCCGAGCAGAAGGTGATCAAGGAGAAGGGGTGGTCAAATCAGATGAGTGTTGTAGAACAAGCACCTTAATCAAAATCCTTGTTGGTCCAACGCAATCAATCTGGTGGGTTGATGGATGTGAATCAATAGATTTAGAGCCCACTAGATGCCTTGAGGCTCAAAGAGATATGGAAGGGAGAGTCACAGGTTTGGCTGAGTCGATTAAGTCTGGTCAGAGTAGGGATCCTTAAAAGAAAATGGTTCTGAAAAGGATATAGGAACCCTATTGGTAGGATCAGAAAAGGATGGAAGGTGAGTATCAGTCTGATCAGTGTCCGAAACCCGATCAAAAGATGGAGAAGAATCATATGCGACTAGATCAGAGAGAGGTGAATCAGAGTAGAAGTTGATTCTGGTGGCAGGTCGAGGTTGGGAACAAGTTTTGCAAGGCTTTGTATATGGATCAGAAAGTGTGGCTTCTTTGAGGTCCCAATCATTGACCTCAGCATCAGAATCAAAGAATGGATCATGGGTGCTAAGATCGTAAAATGGCTCGTAATTATCAGGAAACAAAGGCTCTCCGAAATCAGAGTAAGATTCCAAATCATCGAAGAATTTGCAAAGATTGTGTTCTGAACCTGATTCCAGATCGGGAGTTCCACCACAGAATGAATCAAGATGTGTAGAATCAGCAACCTAACTTGGATCTAGCCTAATTTCAAATTTTGAGTTCAAAGACGTGTCCTTCATGGGCTCAGGTTCTTGGTTCCTAGGATGGACCCAATCGAATCCTAGTTCTTCCAACTCCTTGGTTTCTGTATCATAGATCGACATGACTTTTGAAAAATAAATTTGTCTCTCAGAGGAGTCTGGAGAGGTATATTCATCAATACAGACCTTGAATCGTATTTCAAATGCAAAATCTGACTCTCAACACATGGGGCCTCATAATCATCCTAGTTAGGCTCAGATCTATATTCTAGGTCAAATGTGGGCATTGGGTTACTAGAATTCAGATTAGGCTCCATAGGGATGCCAGAATCATTCTCGAGAATCTCCTTTTCAGAATAAGGGGAGGAATTTACATCCTCGAGAAGTTTTGACTCAATCTCATTATCACAGGTGTCTGGGAAATGTAGGTTTGATGGACCAGCTTCATGGTTTCCTAAGGCTGGCTTAGAGTCGTGAACACCTGCAATCAGATCCTCCCAATCTGTCTCAAGATTAGGCATATCAATCTGTACGTAATTTGAATTGACTTCCATCTGGGTTGGGGGCCCGCAATAACCTTGATTCTTGAACCCAGGATTTGGGAACTTATGTTGATCAATAGAATTACTCGAAGATGTCTCATTAACGTCTAACAGGTATTTTTTATCAATGTTTTTATATAACGCATTTAGCATTTTTCCATGATTCTCCATGAGAACTTGGTGTTTTTCCAGAAATGTAGGATTTGACCAACATTGCAGATACTTGCTGTTATGTAATTTCACCAACTCAATGTGTTCTACTAAGAGATCATCCTGGGTTGAACCGTGTTTCATTTGTGTCCATATTATGTCAACATGGTTCAGAATGTGGCTTGTTGTTTTTTTGAATTTATCCTGAATGTCCCTATTTAAATATTCCTCATGGTGTCTATAAGCATCCTCAATCATCTTGTCCTTGATAGTCATTTGGGACACAAGTTTTCTAATCACTTTTCCTAACATGTCAAGTTGCATTTTTGAATCAGGTGGAGAACAAGATGTAGAATCAAATTCAGGTTCAGATTGGAGTTGATTAGATCAGACCAGAGATTCACAAGAAGATCTAATGAGGTCTCCTAGGTTAAAAACCTAAGGACCTTCATGTGTATGTGCTCTAGAGAAAAGATGAGGGACTGGATATGAATTGGACCCAATCAAGGCACCTAAACATTTTTGGATGACTAAGGTTGTTTCGAGGCAGTTGATACCTCTGAATCAGAAATCCATACACCCGAGAATTACTTGGGCAGCCAAGAAGGGAGAGCCCCGCAAAGACCCCTACACGGTAGAGTGTCCCCATAGCTTATAGGGTTTCCCCCACTGACCTTCCTTGTCACTATGGTTCCAAGTAGATCGGAATGTACAAACTTAAGACCATAAGTCTACCAATTTTAGTCTAGTTTGTGCCTTGAATTTCACTTGATTAGAAGTTGATTTTACTTGTGACCTAATTTGGAGGTTGGTTGGCCTGCAATGTAGGTCAACTCCACCTGGTCTACACTAAAAGATGGAGAATGAAATCTAGGTCAAGACCCATAAATCACCCTGATTTGACTCTCAGGTTATTAGGTCCTAGATTTTTATGGTTAAAGTGAAATTAGAGCCTGATTTTAAGGTTCTTCTTGATTAGATATTTTCAAACAGGGGCTTGGGTAGCACACAAGTGCAGGAGGGTTGATTTCCTTTAATTTAGGCAAATGTGAACTAGCACTTCAAACCTTAATGTTGAAAACCCTAATTGGCTCTATTTCAAGTCCAATTTAATCTCAAAATGTTCACCTTGGACTACAAATAAGATGTGTGTTAGCCCAAGATGATTAGAAATCAAGCATAATCCCTAATAGGTACAGAAAATTAAGGTAGGGATTTCTAATCAGAATCGTCTCAATCTTCAATCATATGTGAAGTTTTTTCGCAAATCAGAAAAACTTGCCTTTTAAATGATGATTTGCTAAGAAAATAAGGTAGTTGAACCTTAATTGATTTTTTTCCTTTTTAATCTTCCCAAGATTAGAAGGTTGATTAGGGAAGAATAGAAATTACCTCGTGATATACCTTGCAAAATCACAAGAAAATAGATAGGGCAAGTTAGTGCTCAAATATAATCAAATAAAATAGGAATAGCGGTGAATTACCCCTAAATAAACGTTCGTTGTAGCTCAATCGCTCATCAATAAATACAATTTGTAACTTGAAACCTAAAAGAAGAGTCCGAGGTCGAACACAGGAAGCAAGTATTGCAATTCATGTGCTAATCAAGATGAATATATAAATGAGCACAGGAATTTAAGCACAATAATGATATTCAATGCATAATAATTACTCATATGATATTCAATGATAAACATGAGTACTTCAAGAGTTTATGGGGACAAAAAGATATCTAAGACAAAATAATGGTGATTTAAATCACCAATTATTAGTTCTTGTATACATATATATCAATTACTCAATATCTGAAATAAATGAATAGTGGCTTGAACCACTTAAGCCAATTTCCACACCAGCCAATGTTTCTACAGTATTATTCTCAAAGCAAATCAGATGTCGCCTTCCTTGGATTAGACGATTTAAACATCGCCTTCACAGCACAACACAAGGCTTTCAAAGCCTTTTTCTTCTTCTTTCCTTCTTTAGCTTCTCCTTCTTAAGGTTTTCTTCTTCTACACAAGCCCTCCTTTCCTCACAGAACCTAAGAGCTCTCACAGCTACGTGTTTGGACATGGTTAAGCACCAAAGAGCAAAACTCCCCCTCCTCACAAATTCCTTCTCCTCCTGTTAGAACCAGGGTAATCGGGTATTCGAGTATACGGTCAGAGGTCTAGGTCTACGTGCATGTGGGCACGAATGAGGGTGCGAGGGCTATGCATGTGGGGGACCTCACCCCCTCTGTCGAGGCGATAAGGTCTTGGTACCAATTCAATTTATGCGTGGCTGAGTGCATCTCCCTCTACGATGTGGGGCTATGTTCCCACATCTCTTCTTTGTGTTCTGCAGTGAGGTGTCTTCGAGCAATTGGAGTGGCTCACTTGTTGCTTCCTTCAATTAACTGTGTAGGAAGACTCCTAGGTCGAATCCGTAGCACTTGGAGCAAGAATTGGGGAAGAACACGGCCGGACAAGCTTGAATGACATTGGAGATGGAGGTGGTGATAGGTGACGGTTGGTGCAACCCTGTAACAAGAATACGGGCATGAAGGCCCTAATTAGAAAGCTCCTTAGCTTCGCCGTAACACGGCGAAGGTGACAGTGGTGGTAGCGTGTCATGAGAGTGGTTGTAGGTGGCTAACGAATATGGTGGAGATGGTGCGACAGTGGGTTATTCGGCGGAGGGTTTCGGTGGGTGAACAATGAAATTGGTAAAGGGCTTTTGAAGGTGGAGTCGAGGCAGAGCTTCTGGAAGTGGAACGAAGGTGTTTGGTGGAGGTGTCATCGGAGCTTCGCCAGAGCGGAGGAAGATGGAGGCGTGTAGTGGCATCGAGGGGCTGAAATGAAGAATAAAGGTGAGGGAATTGTACGATACTAGAGGGACCTAATTAACCTATTCTAACGATTGAAATGGGAGGAATGGTGCCGACTTTGGTTGGTTGGCATCGGAGAAGGGGAAATCTCCCGTGGGCGAACGACGAAGAAAGGAGGGAGATGGCATTTGCTGGTACCACAAGATGCGGAAGATCGTGGGGAAGGAGAATCCACCAGCTATTGTCTGTGATGGTAGACGAGGAAGGTGGTCGAAGGCTCTCACCAGAGTTTGTGGAGAAGGAAGTCAGGGAGAAGGGAAGAGAGGGTATCTGACCTCCAAACCAAGCTAAGGAGATCGGTCTTGCATTAGGGAACCCTTTATAGGCATTAGGAGGTACTTCTAAGCTTGGAAACCAAGCTTGGAAGCTTGGGACTTACACACAATAGGGAAACCTTTGATTTCAAATGATTCGCATGAGCTTTTGGGAAAGAATCAAGGTCCAGGATTAGGTTTAGATCATAGAAGATTCTCTCAGGAGTCTCCCTTCCAATTTTGGAAGGGTTTGGGCATGAAATCAGGGAGATCTTCCTGATTGAAGGTTGGCTGCTTGATGTGTTCACATGGAAATAGCGGAAGGGACCTATTGGTGAAGAAGATGACAAAGTTAGGGGGTTGTTCGCAATAGATTTCCTAAGCTAAGGGGTTATTTGAGAGAAAAAGACTCAAACTGGACAAAAATGCAAACAAGGTCAAGATGATCTCTGATTGGGCCCAAATTTTGGTACGAACCTAATTTAGATTCAAGGAATCTGATGGTGAAGACAGATTTTGTTTTGACCAAGTTTGACTGGGTAAATTACGTAGAAACCCAAATTAGGGCAACTTTCTATCTGAGATTGTTTTAGGTCAAAATGGGTTCTAATGGTGAAATCAAGGATACCAAACCTTATAGAATATTTTTCTATGATTTTTAGAAGGTTTAGGTGAATTTTATCCTGACCAAAATCTCACTTAATTAAGTGGATATGAAATTAGGGTTTCGGATGTCCATTAATTCTTGAAATGCGTGAAAATCTGTTTCTGTCTTCATGAACCCTCTTGCTAGTCATTAATGATCATTTAACCTTTAATTAACCCCTGGGAAACCCCATGATTACTCTGCATTTATGATATGATGTTTAAACTGTAGATTTACCCCTAATTTAATGCATGTCTCTCAGAATGGATGTTCAGTGAATTACGACTCTCTGGCGATTATGTAGGAACATTTGTCTTTTGAGTCTAATTAATTAAAGTTAGTTACAGCTAATGATGATGTCATCATCACCCTTGTTCTAGTAGAATAGATAATTGTCCTTTTTTTTATTCTAGTAGTTCTAATTCTAGTAATTGGTGTTCTAGTTAGTTTGATTGAGTTCTAGTTAGTTTTAGTTATTATTCTTGTTAAGCATTCAACTAATTGGAACATTTTCCTGATTATTATCTAAATGAAGTTGATTTGCTTTATATTTTATATTTATCTTTCTTAGTGATTTAGTTCTAGTTAGATTAAATTAGTATTAAATCAAGTCATTTTTCTGCCTCCTTGAGTTCAACCAGGACTTACCAATCTCGTTGTATTTGTTTTTCGATGTGTTTTCGCACAATACTACATCGAAATTATTTTCAAAAACATGATTCCACGACTCGACAACGAGTCGTAGGGTAGCCGATGATACCATGAAAGGCTACCATCAACCCCACCCCTATGAAATTTGCCGTCTTGTTGAGGTCTTTGTCTCCGTCGCACATCGACACTGGCAGACTGATTTCTCCTTTGGGCATCACCTTATGGTTGCCAAACCCTACCACCGGCAGGGTTGACAGGGATAGGTGTTCCTTGTTGAGACCTAGCTGTGTAAGGGTCTTAAGGAAGAGGACATCTCGGTGCTACCCTCGTCTACAAGGAGATATAGTTGTTGATGCCTAACCAGGAGGAGTGTTACTAACAAAGAATCCGTGTGGTCCACCAGGTTTGGCAAGGAGGAGAAGAGTCTTGAGGTGGATTGCTTGATGGAACTTGTCTCTCCTTATTGCAAAGTGGGATACAGCTCCCTGGAGGCCTTCTCAAGGGACGGTGCTGCATTGACACCAAAGATTACGTCTACCTATCCTTCAGCTGAGTGTCAGGGGAACATCGGTTGGGGCGACAAGGCCCTAATCGCTTGATTTTCCGACTGTCCAGCCTTGAGTGCTGCCATAACCTGGAGGTGATACTCCTTAGGTGGGAGCTTCCTCGGGATCTTCTGCTAGGCCCCCTAGGCTCTAGTCTCCATCACCCCTTGCTCTGGGAGGGATAATACCTGGACTCCCTGGAGCTTCTAGAGCTTCTCCCAATGATTGTATTGGAGACCCTCCACGGGGTGTTTCCCCTTATCTTGGCCTTCATTTCGTTCGATGAATGGGCCAAATTGTCGTGCCGGATCTGAGACTCGATCTGGTCGCATAGATCTCGACAGTCTTCCGTGGCATGACTCCAGGCCTAATGGTATTTGCAGTAAGGCCTAGTCTCCGACTTCTTCTTTAGGGGCTTCGATGGGGGAAGCAGGAATTTATCGGTGCACCATACCTCTGTCACCACATCTGCCTGATTCATGGCTAGGGGAGTGTATTCTTCATAGGTGCCCCACCTTGGTTGGTGAGGACCATTGGGCCAGTTCCTGTTGAGTTGATCCCTCAAATTTGGGAAGTTCCCCTTCCACTTGTTGAGGCGGTGGCCATTCCTAGCTAATATTGGTGTCACCTTAGCTGGGATCCTCCTTGTCTCGAGGTAGGCATAGTCTTCACAGTGTCCATCCTCCAGGTGACTTCGGGAGTGAAAGGAATCATCTTGTTCGGCAAACTTAGTGGTGCGATCCCAGAGCTCTGCCATGTCCCTTGGAAGGAAATCGTTGATGTCATACTAGAAACTTTGAGTCAGTAAGCCTGACTTGAAGTACTTGATAGCTATAGCATCGTAAGGACACTTGCATTTAAAATATTGAGTTTTGAACCGATCCAGATAAGATCGGAAAGACTTTGGCTTCCCTTGCTGAATTTCTGACAGCCTCTTAGGGTTATCCCCGATCCGCTGTTGGCCGACAAAATATTGACAAAACTTGTCGTCCAACTCCTGGAAGCATGTGATTTGGCCTACCAATAGTTCGTTGAACCAATCATGGGCCATCCCGGACAAGTAGGACGGGAACACCTGGCAGAGAACTCCATCTAGGCACCCGTGGACCAACATCATTTGTTTGTAACTCCCCACGAAGCATTAGGGTCCAATGTTCCATCGTATTGAGCTAGGATGGGTTGCTTGAATTTCTCGGGAAGCGAAGCAGTCATCACTTTCTCTGAGAAGGGGTATGTGGTTATGTACACTCTAGCCCTCATGCCTCTCATGGCTAGGTGACCTGGCAGACAATCTCAGAGATCGAACCTCTGCTGCTAGTCACCATTGGATGAGCCCCTGACTGCTCGTCCGACTCTCGTAGAGGTGGGAGGGGGTCCTTTGGTAGGCTAGGAAGGGCCTTACCCTTCTAGCTACTAAGCTCGCGCTTCATCTTTTTGAGTTGTTTGCATAAGCGAGCGTTTTCTTCTTCCACCATGTGATGTCACTTTAGCTAGTCGTCGGTGGAGTTGGAACTTTGGGGCTCTTCTGCCCGATCCTTCATCAGCTGGATCTCCTGTAGTTGCTCTGCCACTAGCTATTGCTCGTCCATTAGGGCCGCCAGCTTAGCCTCGTACTCATCTTCCGTTGCTTATATATCTAGGAAAGCATCCTTTGGAAGACCCTCTTAGTGGGGAGGCTCCTGAGGCATACTTGGTGGCCGTACCTCCTCGCCTTTGCTTAAGCCTAGGGGGCTATCGATGTTTCCTTGGCATGAAAACACTGGATTCCGACAAGCTAGGTTTTTCTGGGTTAGCATGAGAGGAGTGGTGCGTAGAAGGAGCCATAATAGGAGGGATGGAGTACAAAAACGTAGCGTTGCACGCTTCTCACAGACAACGCCAATTGATCGAAGCCCTTAGAATAGGAACCTCGAATCAACAAACAATCATAGAAAAATGCACACACGAGGTTTGATTACCTAGTTCTACCAGAGAAAAGGTGTACGTTTGGGGGCAAAATGATACTCCCAATATGCACTAGTATTCAGGTGGTACAAACTCTCTATTTCTTTCTCTTTGATTGTGTAAAAAATAAAAGCTAGTCTACCCCTAGTATTTATAGGGTGGATTTCCTTAGTTGCGTGCCTCTTTTTCTGCTCCCACTATCTCGAGAGTCTTGTTAAAAATTGTATGTCGTATAGTAAACAATAGGCGATTATAAGTCGATTCCGTACTTCTCATGATTCCTTCTCAGTGGTGGTGAGATGACTATCAGTTGGTGGTTTTCCCGACCTAGAGTGACCTGTCATTCTGCCAGGTATGCGAATCCAAGTAAACGGGCCCGCCCTAAGGTGCTGGGTTTTCACTAATCGCTGAGCAGCAGGGTCCTCCGCATCGCCCGACTCATGAGGTGATTTTTCTGCCCTCATTGATCTCGTATCCATGGAGATCAATGATAATGGTTTCATCACCCATAATATTTTCCATATATGGTGGAATTACATATCTCCAATGCAATTGACGATCAAAGTAAATTGTCTGAATGACGAAATCTCGACCACTTGTAGATGCTCGTATTGTTTTGCCTTTCAAATTCAAATGAGGATACAAGATCGTTATGCAGTAATCAAAGATGCTAAAGGCCCTTATTACATTCCGCATCTGGTACAAGCAATGGAATAGTGAAATACAATCCATTATCATAAATACGAATATAAGGTGGAGCTTTGTCTTCTTGGCTTCGAGGCAAATGCATTGTCTGTGTAAGTACAGATTTTCCTTCCATAACGTTTTCAACATTGTCGGGGTTGGTCGATGGTTCCATTCACACGACTACACGTTTCAAATGCATCTTCTCTCCACTCTGGGATGTTGGGTTTCCTTCACCTTGCATGATGTGAACTTCTTTTCCTTGTCTTCTGTCGACTTAAATAGCAGCTGCGACAAGCCAATTTCGTACACTCCTTATGAAGGAAACATAGATTATAAATCAATCACCCTAAACATTTTGACGACTGCAATTTACATCGACAATATTTTGCAATTGTGCAATTGAAGCATATTTTGAGCAAATGGAATCGTTCCTGCATTGACGAATGATACTTTTGCCAGTTTGTAACGGATGTAATTTCTATCATTGTAAGTAACAACGTTAACAGTTAGAATTGTAATCGAAGCATACATAGAAGAAATTAAAACATAGCACGATTTGCATAATGTCCCAACTCCTATCCCACATAACTTCACTTCTACATAACATAAAACATACTACGTGTTCAATTCACATAAGAAATTATGCGATGGGATATATCCCTTGCCTAAATTTGTTCGTCACATCGACCCTATAATAAAATCCATCAGCTCCTTCAATTGAAACTTAACACCTCGAAGCTGACACTGGAACTGATCCATATGTAGAAACAATAAAATGTTTACATTATATGGAGTTCATTCTCGATGCATCATATATCAAAGAAGGTACATTTTGCTCACCTCATACAACTCCATGGGTCTTCGATTCCATCCCGTGTGGTTATAATCATCCCATAACTAATCTTCATCCTCAAGCACACAATTGATTTGGTTATACATACTTCTAAGTTGCCTCCACTTACTCTGTAGCTCAACCACCCAGTAGTCAGTGTGACAATACAACATTTGTTAGCATTGATTCCATGCATCTCTGGATAACATTTGTCTGGCCTCATCATACTCCCCAGCATCCTTCGTTTCTATTACTAACCCCACAAGTCAATGCTCATTGTAGAAGTTCCACAGTTGGGCTCTACGACAAATACTATTGAAAGAGGAGCACATTGAGTAACAATGACCAACCAATTTTTCCCCTATTCCAACCACTACCGTACATTACATGGATACTTGTCGATCACATTGATCTTGTCGATCATAAAGGGAAAAAGTGAAAAACTGCAACAAAGATTTGTTCGCCAAATATCAGTTACATCGATAATTCTCAAAAACTACCACTCCATTCCATGCACACATGCCATAGTTATGGGAGCTCGTCTACCATCACTTTTGATACAAAGGCAAACTACAGAGTTAGGTTATTTCAAACAATAACGGGAAGCACCCATAGACGACGAGATATGGGAAGCACGATATCTACAAAATGCAAAGCATACAAAATGTGATTTTGATTACCTTCCTGGTTGGAATGGCAACGACAACCACCCAGCACGAGGTCGGCCCTCGAAACAAAATCTTGTACTACCAACCCACCGACAATTGTTGTTGCTGTGGAATTCCTTTCACCCTTTCCCCGATACGAAACATTGTACTACCAACCCACCGACGATTGCTGCTGCTGTGGAACTCCTTTCACCCTTTCCCTTTAAATTGGTACAATGGCTATAGTCCGCATGCATGCTTTGATCTCCATTCCAACTCATCACAGGTACCATCGTCAAATCCACCGTACATGGTGTACCTATACAGCCATATACGCACCTCAATGCCTTCAAAAAAATGGACCTCACATGCAGTCTCATTGGGCGAAAATGGTGTGAATTTCATCCGACCAGTTCTGACATCCCCCCCTGCATGGTTGCCTCCGTTGAAAGTCGCATTCGCTGTGAAGATCGCACTATCGGGATGCAGTGGGGGGAGGTTGATTTTTTCTTAATTATTTATGTAATTAATGTTTAATTAATACTTAATTAATGTTAATTTAAAGATAATTTAGGTTAGATTACATTTAATTATGTCAGATTAAATATTTTAGGTCATTTTGTAAATAATGCATACTCGTAAACTTTTATCTAATTTTTACTACAATTATATCTAGTACCTTGACGTATTTATTTTTATATGTGCATGTACAGAATTTCAGTCTGATTAGAGCAAGTTTGATTGGACTTTCTGAATCAAGCTCATTTGAAAGATGACTAACCTAGTTAGTGGACTTATTTGAAAATCCAATTAACTTACACCCTAATCCATTTAATAACCTAATTGACCTTAGGCTCATACCTAATTTCCTAACCCTAACCAACCTATTTTCAACATATCAATATACCTTAATTTACCACCATTATGGTTGGTCGTTTACTTGATTTTTTCTCCACACCACAGCTACCTACGTAAGACCGACATCCATGCAAAGACCTAAACCTACGTAGCCTATTCCCCTTTCCAATGTATCTCTCCACTCAACATCTACACACAGCCACCCTTTGCATAAAAACCCATGTGCTCCACTCATTAAACTCAAAACCTCACCCACCAAACCCATGCAACTTACCTGCGTAATCCCACCCACCTATGTAACATCCCCTCTACATCCACCGAATACCAAACAATTTCCATGCATATCCCACATCCAGCCCATGCAACCCTCATGACCTACATAACCCAAACCCATGCAAACACCTCCTCTTTTCCAGATTAAATCCTCTACGTAAAACCATACCTACGCATATCCCATCCCAATCATACTACAAAATTCCCCTGACTCTACAAACAATACCCACGTAAGCTCCCTTCCATCCCCACCGAACTCAAAAAACCCATGCAACATCATCTCCACCGAACTCAACTTATCCCCTCCACCTATTATTTAATTACCTATCCTTATCAACAATCCTAACCATCCATCAACCACCCTACTTAATCTAGACCCTTGATTTACTCCCAACAAAAACCTAACATATCCTATCACATTGCCCTTAATCCTAACCCTTGATGCCTAACCTATTAATCCTAGCCCCCCATTCCAAGACCAAAAAAACCTATAAATAGAGACCTACCCCCCTCCCTTAGAAGCATTCAATTTTCCACATAGTCTCCCATCTCCACATATATAGTCTCCACTAACTAGTACTAGTCTTCTTCCATGTCATCTTTGGTGATTCTGGCGAGTGCGCCTTCACATTTGTATCTTCGCCGATGCTCCAGACTTCGCCTTTGAAGCCTTTTCTTTGCATTTTTCTAGTCTAGTTGTAGTTATAGTAATCCAATTCTAGAAGCATTCCACTATTTGTAATATTAGTTCTACTTGTGGCAAAACTTTTATCTGATGGAATAAAAGTTCTAATATTTATTTTTCAACTTGTCTTCAAGTTCTATGCTTTCTAGTATTTAGTTAGAAGTTGCATGCCTACTTTTAATAATCATCATACTTGATAATCGATTCTAGTTTTAGTTTGGAAAGAGATTTTAATATATTTGCCTCCCTGCAAACGACTGGGACTCTGCTTTCAAATCACAATTCCCACATTTACAAGTTTGATCTGATTATAAATTCAAGAATTTTTGTATGCATTTTACTACAACGAAAATCGATTTCTCGCAATCATAGCCACGAACCAAACACGTTTTGGTATCGTTGCCAGGTAGGCATGGATTTATTTTTGCCTTTTGTTTCTGTATTTGTCTCTAAGTTACTAATCCATCTTGCCTTGTGTTTGTCAATTTGTGTACAGGAATCAGAAAATCTAAAGAAGACGGTGAAGCAAGACAAGTAGAAGGCGACGAAGCAAGACGTTGAATCGACAATTTAGAGGTAAGTATATCTATTTTAGGCCCCATTTGGTAATGGGGTTATCTCAAGTTTTTCCCAAGTTTTCTTATCATTTCAACACAAACTCCTATGTAATAATTTCCAATCATTCCTACTTACTTTTACTATTAAAAAATACCTACTACACTCTTCACTCTCACTTTTAATATTAAACAAATATCCATTAACAATCTCCACTCCCACTTATACTATTAAACAAATATCCACTAACATCACATCAATTTACCAACCATTTTAACCATATACTTAACCTTCTTCTTATTCCACCACCCAAACAAACACCATTTCCATTGATTTCATTTTAACCCCCCTTAACTCCATTACCAAACACACCTTTAGATTATGATTAGATTTTCTTTCTACATAAAAAAAATCCAAAATAAAAAGGTGCTTTACTTGATCCTTTGGTTAATAGTTTTCTTTGGTTTGTTTGCTTTCTTATATATATATAAACTCTTTTTGGTGGACATTATCCCTTTGAAATCAACAAAATCACCTCCTTTAAATTCAAACTACAACCAAATTCATTTTCTAAAAATCATTTTCCAAATTTTTATATGTCTAAAAATTCTAACATTTCTCCTGGACTTAGGTATTGAAGTCAGGAAAATTGTGTCCAAATTTCACTCTCATAGGATTTATATTGAATTTTTCAAAATTCACAAACTGTACTAATATCTGATCTGATTTTGCTACTTGATTTATCCAAGTTTAAAAATCATAGGAATTTTTATATTATTTTGATTATCTAAAATTTACGACATTAAATTCTTGTGATAATTAAAAATCTTGGAAAAATATGAAAAAAAAACTTTGAGCATGTTTGGTTACACAGAAAATTCGAACATTGATTGGGGGTCAAAATAGACTTGAAGACCCTAGTGTATTATTAAATATGAACAAAATATAAAATGTGCATTAAAAATTCTGAAAAAAATATTTTCATTGCCCTACTTAGTCATGCAATAGGATCACTGATTGCTTTGATTGGGTCACACCACATTTGATTTGTTGGACATAAATTTCATCATTTAGAGCTGTCCTTAGGGTTTTCACTTTAAGGTAGAGCATAGTTGCATTTTCATACTTAAAAGAAATTTATCAAACAATTGAAACTTCTAAAACTTCTTGGGTGCCTCACTAGAACTTTGTTTGAATTTATCTAAGTGAACCTTAAAATACACTTATACAAGCACAGAACCTTGAAAGACACCTCATCAATGAAGCTTGTATTGTGAACCCTTTGTTTGGCATGCACACGCACTATTCAATTGATCTAATTGGGCATTCACCCCCCTTACGGCCATCATCTAATTTGGTGCACTCTAGACCCCAAGCCCTAATTAATCTAATAGATGCACCAACTAGGTTGGATTTTATTTCCAAACTTGAGCTAAGACTCAGTTAATTGTATTTGAGGCTTTATCTACTTGAATCAATTGGTGACAAGAAAGGTTGATGAGATAACTGTGTTAACCTCTAGTGGTGTCTTACCATGCGAGGTGTTCTAGGGGGTCCCACCCTTCTGGCCAGTTAAGTAATTCAAGGGTCAAGTCAATTAGCTAGGGTTAGTGAAATTTGGACTAGGCCTAATATGTGCAACCCTTTAGGGCTAGAATTTGACTGCTTGTATTATGCACACACTTTTTTCTCATGTTCTCTTCGCATCTATAACATTCTTCTAGGTGTATTCATGGAACTAGATCACAAAATCCACACTTGGTACCACCTCTACAAAGAGAACTAAAGACGAGACTGATTATTTGTGAATCTAGTTCTAGATCTAACTAGGACTCTGATCTTGATTTGATGGCTAACCCAGCCAACCTGAATCAACCATAGAATCAGATGGACCCTCAGGCCCATATCCAAAATCTCCAACTCCAGTTGAATCAATTTCACTATAACCATCAGACCCAAATGCAGGAGCTACTTGAGATCTTATAGATCCAACCAGAAAGACCCTTTAGGGATTTTTACAACCCTGCCTAGTATCAACACTAACCTTTTGTTAGGGTCCAACCTGTAGAGGCTCAATTTGAGATTAAGCACTCCACTATACAACTCCTACCTCATTTTAAGGGCAACAATGATGATGACTCCTTTCAATTCTTAGAAGAGTTCATAGCCATTAGTGAGACAATTAGAATTCCTAATCTACATGATGATGTGTTAAAAATGAAACTCTTCTCTTTTACCCTAAAAGAAAAAGCTAGTCATTGGTTTAGATCTATAGGAAGGCCCATTAACACATGGGAGGAGCTAAGAAGCACCTTCTTAAAGAAAATTTTCCCAATAAAGAAAACCAATGCACTTAGAAGAGCTATCACCACCTTCTCCAAACATGCTAAAGAACCATTGCATGAGGCTTGTGAGAGATAGTCATGGATTTGATTAGAAAATGCCTGCATCATGAGGTTCCTAAATGACAACTAGTGTAGATCTTTTATTACGGGCTTAATTATCATATAATGAGCCTTGTGGATGCAGCCTATGGAGGCAACTTTATGAGTAAGGATGAAAACAATACTTTTGATTTATTTTAGAATATGAGTGAGAATTCCATGAATAATGCCTCCATGGAAACTTATGGAAGATCCATGCAACTTAGAGCTCCAATAATGTGGATATGAATTTGATCTGTGAAAAACTAGACAAAGTTGAGGTTGTTTCAAACAAAATGGATGAACTGATGAGCCAAAATAGGAAAAGAGCAACCCTCCCATCACCCACTATCCAAACTCCCTCAAGGAGGGAGTTTGTGAACAAGCTGCACATGGCTCAAGATGCAAGCCAATTAATCTAGGGCCTTTTGCATGGGACCCATGCAGGAACCTTTGATCCCTACTATCCTAATTCCACACACATATCCACATCATCACCTGGATATGAGGATGTGTCAGCTATCCAAGGAAATAGTAGAAATCTGTTCTCCAACACTTATAATCCTGGTTGGAGAAACCACCCGAATTTCTCTTGGAAATGCCAAGGGCAAGGAAACCAACAGATTACATAACCTAGACCCTATCAGATGAACCTTAGCTTCCCTAATACTTATAACAAGGGTCAGACCTATCAATCCCTGCCCCTTAACCAGCTTAGCCAAATTGAGTTGGCTATATTGAATCAGAACCAGCAATTGATGGACACAAATACTTCCATGTTGCAAGCTATGCAACTGTTGACCCAGTCCATCAGAGATCTAAAGAACCAGATAGGGCCTAAGCCTCTTGGTAGACCTATTGGTGCCCTACCCTCACAACCCCTTCCAAACCCTAGAAATGCACCAATTAAAGGAAATTTCTGTCAAAGGGTTAATCAAAATCAAGCTCATGTGATTCAACAAGCTCCTCTGACTCCACCTATTTTCAATTTTCCTCCACATCTTACTAATCTTCGATCTATTTATAATCAGGCTCCCTAATCTGATCTATACTCTATGCCTAGCTTTTCCCATGATCCGAATCAGTATCCACCTACATCAGCTAGCTCAATCACTCTAAGAAGTGGAAAGACTACCCAAGATCCTATTATGACTCCTACTTTACACCTTAGGGATCCTAGTGCACCTAATTTGGTAAAAGAGCCTATAGTGGAGGAGGATCAAGCTCATGATTTTAAGGATTCAGAAATCCAAATCCCTTTTCCTAAGGCCCTAAATATGCTTAGGAAGAAGTCGAAATCTACTATTGAGACTTGGTTGGATGTGTTCAAACAAGTATAGACTAATATCCCGCTCTTGGAAGCCATTAAACACATCCTAGTCTGAGCTAAATTTTTGAAGGAGTTGACTACTACAAAGCACGGGTCTAATAATCATAGGAAGGTTATCCTGTTTGAACAAGCTAGCCCGATCGTCTTAAATAAACTTCCTTCTAACAAGAAGGATCTAGAAGCACCTCTGATTTCTTATTTGATTGAGGATATTACTTTGGATAGGGATCTATTAAATCTGGGTGACTCCATTAATCTGATCTCGATTGTATTATATGAGAAGTTCAATATAGGTGACCTGAAGCCCACTAATGTGACACTTCAGCTAGCCGATCAGACTATCACCAAGCTACATGGGATTCTGGAGGATGTGATTATCCATGCCAAAGACTTTTACTTCTTTGCTGATTTTCTAGTCCTTGACATGGAGGTGCCCGAATGACTCTACAATACCCGATCATTTTGGGCAGACCCGTATTATTGCTAAAGCCCACATTGATTGTGAATCTAGAAAAATGGAAATTGCCTTTGGTGACAGAAAGATGCCATTAAATCTTTTTAAGGTAATGAAAAATTTTGATGATTGTGAAGCTATTGAGGACTTAGAGGATGATGATATTGAGGAAAGCATGGCTATTAATCTTGTTGAGGATCCTTTGCTAGCATGTTTGACTCAACCAAGGAAAGAAATTGATCTGGAACCTAAGTGCAAGGAGGTCTGCAAGTATCTAAATCCAACACCTGACTCTAGACTCAGTGTTAATCCTCTTGTGGAGAGGCTACCTACATCATCTTCACCTACTCAGCTACCCTCACTCATGGTCCTACTTGAATAGGAATTAAAGCCCCTCCCAAGTAGTCTGAAATATGTCTTCTTGGGACCTAATTAGACCCTTCTTGTGATTATCAACTCCCATCTGATCATGAATCAAGAGCATAAGTAGACAAGATCCTAAGTGAAAATAAGAAAGCTATTGGATGGACCATATCTGATTTGAAGGGTATTAGTCCTTCTTATTGCACCCACAAGATATACTTAGAAGAAAATGCATGACCCTCTAGTGAATTACAGAGGAGGCTTAACCTGAATATGTGAGGGGTCGTCAAAAAGGAAATATTTAAGTGGCTTGATGTGGGCATTATTTAGCCCATTTATGACAGTCCTTAGGTAGGCTTAATTCAAGTAGTACCTAAGAAAGTAGGACTAATAGTGGTGACCAATGACAAGGGTGAATCCATCCCGACTCACTCCACGACTGCGTGGCAAGTCTGCATCGATTATAGATGACTCAATTTTGCTACGAAGAAAGATCACTTCTTGCTACATTTTATTGATTAGATCTTAGAGAAATTAGCGGGAAGGAAATTTTTTTGTTTCTTGGATGGATATTCTGGATATAATCAGGTTACAATTAGTCCAGACGACCAAGAGAAGATGACTTTCACATGTCCCTACAGAACCTTTGCTTTCTGTAGAATGCTATTTGGATTATGCAATGCACCTACGACTTTTCAAAGGTGTATGATGGCGATCTCTTAGGACATGATTGGTGATTAGTTGGAAGTCTTTATGGATGATTTTTTGGATTTTTGGAGATTCATTTGATGATTATTTAAGTAATCTGGAGAAAATTTTGAGGTGTATAGAAGTGAACTTGGTCTTGAGTTGGGAAAAGAGTCATTTTATGGTCAAAGAAGGGATTGTGCTTGGACATATCATTTTTGACAAAGGCTTGGAAGTCGACCAAGCTAAAGTCAATTTGATCTCTAATCTACCACCTCCTAGCTCGATCTGACAAATTTGGTCTTTCTTGGGGCACGTTGTTTTTTATAGAAGATTTATAAAGGATTTCTTGAGGATTTCAAGGCCTCTGACTAATCTTTTGACTAAGGATATCACCTTTGATTTTACTCCAGATTACACCCAATCTTTTCAGACTCTTAAGGACCCTATGACCAAGGCCCTAATCTTACAACCACCTGATTGGTCCCATCCTTTTGACATCATGTGTGATGCATCAAATTTTGCTGTTGGTGTCATCCTTGGACAAAAAATTGAGAAAAAACCCATGGTGATATATTACGCTAGTGAAACCCTAGATGCTGCTCAAAGGAATTACACGACTATAGAAAAAGAATTGCTAGCTGTGGTTTTTACACTTGAGAAGTTTAGATCTTATATAATTGGATCCCACATGGTTGTTTATACTGATCATACAACTTTGTGACACTTGTTGATGAAAAAAGATGCTAAACCAAGGTTGATTAGATGGATTTTACTATTACAAAATTTTGATCTTGAAATACAAGGCAACGTTGGTGCTTAGAATGTTGTGGTTGACCATCGTTCATGACTCAATCTGGATAATCTTGGCCCTACACCTCCAATCCTAAATCAATTTCTAGACGAGCAAATCTTGACCATAGGCCACAAAAGACTCCCCTAATATGTTGATTTGGCAAATTACTTGGCTATAGGGAAAATACCAAGTGAATGGACTTAAGAATAGAAACTTAGATTCATCTCTGAAGCTAAATATTATTTTTGGGTGGACCCTTTTTTATTCAGGCTTTGTTTAGATCAGATTATTAGCTAGGAGGTGTGCTTAAATCTAAATCCTCAAGCATCTTGACCTTTTGTCATAATATGGCCTATGGAGGACATTTCTCAGAAAAGAAAACTGCTACAAAAGTTTTGCAGTGTGGATTTTATTGGCCAACTTTATTCAGGGATGCACATAATTTCTATAAAGCTTGCATTCGATGTCAATCTTTAAGAATTATGACAAGAAGAGATATGATGCCCCTTCAACCAATTCTGATTATTAAAATATTTGAGGTATGGGCTAGAGATTTTATGGGTCCCTTCATAGCATCACACGGATTTCAGTATATATTACTTGCTGTGGATTATGTTTCTAAATGAATTGAGGTAGTTCCCACTAGATCAAACAACCATAAATTTGTTATTGATTTTATGAAGAAGAACATTTTCTCGAGATTTGGGCTACCTCGAGCTATAATTAGTGATGGTGGGACTCATTTAACTAATGTCCAATTTCAAGGATTATTAAATAAAAATGGGGTGCAACACAAGGTTGCTACACCATATCACCCCCAGACTAATGGGCAAGCGAAAGTCTCAAATGAGGAGATTAAGAACATACTCCAAAAGACTGTTAGACCTAACAGAAAGGATTGGTCCTTGAGATTAGATGATGCTTTATGGGCTTACAGGACTATCTACAAGAACCTGATTGGGATGCCTCCTTATAGATTAATTTTTGGTAAATCTTGTTATCTTCCCATTGAGTTGGAACATAAGGCCAACTAGGCTATAAGGAAATGTAATCTTGATTTGGATAAGGCAGGACAACAAAGAAAACTCCAACTCAATGAGCTAGACGAAATTAGAAGAGAGGCCTATGAGAGTGCTAAGACCTATAAAGAAAAGACTAAGGCCTTTCATGATAAGCATATCAGCAGAAAATCTTTTGAACCTAATCAGAAAAGTCTAGCTCTTTGATGCTAAACTTAGACTCCTCTTTGGAAAGCTTAGATCCAAATGGATTGGACAATACACTGTGATTCAGCCTTATTCTAATGGAGCTATTGAAATTTGTGATCCTAAAACTGGGCAACAATTTGTGGTGAACAGACAGAGATTGAAGATTTATTATAAGAACGTTGCTCAAAAGTCTTTGATTGAAAGCGCATCGCTTCTAGAATCTATTTTAGCTGGATCTGACTGAGTCTAGTTGTAGATGTAAAATTCAACGCTTGTTGGGAGGCAACCCAACGTTTGTGGATAGCTATGTTATTTTCTTTGAAATTTCTCATTCAGGTTTGTAGATAACAGAGTCTTGATTTTTCAAAACTCTCAGATTTCCAGGTAATATCTATTCTTCTTTTATGTTTATTGCTTGCATTGAGGGCATTAAATGAAATAGACATAGGGGGCATGGGGGTGGATAATATTCTTTAGAGTTATCTAGAAGTGTAGGTTTGTTGGGTTTCTTTATTTTTATTGAATTAGTAGTGTTTTCGAAAAGTTCCTATTTCTTTTCTATTATTATTTTCAAAAAGAAACCAAGAAAAAAAAATCATGGTTTTTAGAGTAAGTGATGAAGACACATTTAATTAGGATAAACTACCTATTTATGCATGCTCTTAAGCTTAGATATGCATTCCATGTTATAAATATTGCGTAGCATGCATCATTCTACATTTACAGTAGTTCATATAAATTTTAGGTTAATTGCATCCTTTTATGGCCAGGAAAGGAGATTTAATTTGGAGCCTTAGATTAATGATCCGACCATATGGATCTGATCAGGACAACGATTGGAGTCCAACGTCGCTGAAATCGTCTTGATCGGAGTCCCGTAGCACCTTATGCAGTCCGAGGTAGATCAACGACCAAGGGACTAGGTGATGCAATTCGGAGCTTCAAACGACAAATCCGATTGCACGGATGGATTCGGGTCGATGATCGTAGCCCAACAGCATGAAAATTGACTCAATCCAACTTCTGTAGCAGCCCCTACAAATGAAAGAAGATAGACAGGCCAGATCATGCCACGTGGCGATAACCAGGTAGCCCATGGGTGTGCACGCACCACCACATGCACGTAGCGCATGGGTGCACACATCAGCGTAACGCGGAGGCAGCGCAGCGAGCATAGTGCGCGAAGGCAGTGAGAGGTAGCGGGCACACGAGCATTGCGCATGGGGCACGTGAGATGGAGCTTTGGCAACACCTGCGGTGGATCTTCAACAATGTTTATGGCTATCACTAAATGTCTTATATACGAAATTGATTCTTTCGTCCACTATAAAAGGACCCCTACCCCTCCAATTCTTCTTAATCTCTTCCTTTCTCTCCCTTACCACCTCCAAGGCTCTAGAGAGAGCTTGTCCCAAGCCTGGAATGCTCCTCTAGAGTAGAAAACCAAATATTTTTCCCGCCTCTCATCCCCATTCGTGGAGCATCCCATGGCCATCCTCTTACCACTTCGAGAAGTAGAACCTCGCCGCGATGCCGTCCCACCCCGTCCTCCTTCCTCTAACACCGTTCCCCTTCCTCCAGCTTCCCACCACCTTCATCTCGGTGCCATCAGAGCAAGCCTTCCTCCAAGCAACTATCGAGGGGGATTCTTCTCAACCCATTCTATCTTTTATTGCTTTCTAGTGTAATGTCAATTAGTTGTAATATGCATTGTTCGATTTTATGAAATGTTTCTCTCTCCCTCATTCTCGCTCTCTCTTATTTTGTTAGTGTAGAGTATAATAGATAACAATTCATCTGATCTCTTGTTTTATAAAAATACCAAAAAAATCATAAAAGACAAAAATAATAAAAAAAATAAAACTAAAGCACAAATTTCAAAACCAAACATTCACCTCCCCGTATTCGACCCGGGACTCACCTCGAGTTTCAATTATAAATTTTATCTAGTAGTAGATTTCTACGCACTACGATGACCGATTTTCTAACTCAAATCTTTTTACGTATGAAATCATGCTTATCATCTTGGCACCGTTGCTAGGGAGGCAATGTCTTTGGTTTTTTTCGCGTTTTCTGCTTTAACTTTTTAGCTCACTTTGCTCCTTTCTTTATGTGATTATAGGTACCCTTCCAAGGTTAGCCAAAGCAGATAGATCAGAGTAAAGTGTGGTTAGAAGGTTCTGTAAGTGTATCCTCCCACCTACCCACTAGATTTCCACTCCATCACCTAATAACTCAAACTCAAATCAACCTAGGTGCTTTTATAAACCCTAGGGTAGATCTGATTGTTTGATTGTCACTTCACCTCACCTCACCCCCATATATATTAAAAAAAAGAACTCTTTTCTTGTGGGATTAAGCTACAAGTGATACAACTTAAACACCCACAAATTTCTCGACCTACGACGCACAATCACATTGATTCTACCACTTAACTGGAATTTGACCTTTGGATCCGGTACACCTTAACTCAACACACAAATAAGTGAGTAGAAATTTGATTAGGTTAAACATTTTATGTGCCTTAATCAAGTGGTATAACAGGCCAATTGCTTGAATTGTTTGAGCCGCACCACTCAAATTAAAACTGATTTATCAAGTAGCTTGCCACTTAGGGTTCAATTTTTAGGAACTAACCAGGCACTCCACATTTTTTTTCTTATTTTTAAAGGAATATATCATCACCGATGCCTTCAAAACTTGGAGTGTTCTGTTGAACCTGATTGAACAAACCTAAAGATTAAAACCTAAACGCTACTAGACAAGGTTAAACTCTAAAAGACACATCATAAAATAACCTTGTTTGAAAACCTTGGTTGTGCACACACACACATTTGAATTGATCATTAAGGGCACAACCCATCTAAAGGGCCCATTACATTCCAAGAGCATAATCATCCTAAGCCTAATTAAAACTGAGTAGATGTTGGCCTTAAGGATTAACTCACTCTTTGGGACTCCAACTGAGATTTTTTTCAATTAATTTACTTCTACTGGTCCATCTGAAGTCTAGCTAGGGGAGTAGCATCGAACGACCACGGTTGGGGGGTATCAAAGGAACTGGAGGTGCAAGTCAAAGGAAGAACCTTCTCCCCAATCCCTCCCTCTAATTGGTTGGATTGATTGAATAGAAGTAGATCAAATCATTTCTGTCATCTCAAGATGGGCCCTGGGAGTCTGTAGGTCTTTAGGCTAACATAGTTAAGGACATGTTTAGTTGATTGTATTGTGATCAATGTGTTTTCACAAGGAAAAGTTAGGGTTTTCAGAAACCCCATCGTCGTAGTCGCAAAACTCTCTATCTAATGAAGACACATTTAATTAGGATAAACAACCTATTTATGCATATTTGCAAGCTTAGATATCATTCCATGTTATTAATATTGCATAGCATGCATCATTCTGCATTTAGAGTAGTCTGAATAAATTCTAGGTTAATTGCATCCTTTTATGACCAGGAGAGAAGGAGATTTAATTTGGAGCCTCAGATTGATGATTTGATCATACGGATCTAGTCAGCACAACAATCGGAGTCCTGTAGCACCTTATGCAGTCTGAGGAAGATCAATAGCCAAGGGACTAGGTGATGAAATTTAGAGCTTCAAACGACAAATCTGACTGCACGGATGGATTCGGGTCGATGATCGCAGCCTAATGGCATGAAAATTGACTCAATCCGACTTCTATAGCAGCCCCTACAAAGGAAAGAAGATAGATGGCCCAAATCACACCATGTGGTGCTATCTAGGCCACCCATGGGCACACACGCACCACCGCACACGCGCAATGCATAGCAGCACATCGTGCAGTAGCACAGTGCGTAGTAGCTGGTGCACGAAGGTAGCGAATGCTAGCGAGTGCCCCACGCACGGCACTCGCACGTGTGCTACAGCTTTAGCGACGCTTGCAGTAAATCTTCAGCGACATTTATGGCTGTCAGTAAATGTCCTATGTACAAAATGGATCATTTCCTCCACTATAAAAGGCCCCCTGCCCCTCTCATTATTCTTCATCTCTTCCTTTCTTTCCCTCACCACCTCGAAGGCTCTAGAGAGAGCTTGTCCCAAGCCTAGGATGCTCCTCTAGAGTAGAAAACCAAAACATTTTCCTTCCTTTCACCCTCATTTATGGAGCATCCCATGGCTGTCCTCTTACCACCTTCTGGAAGAAGATCCTTGTCGTGATGCCATCCTGTCTCGTCCTCCTTCCTCGGCCATCGTTCTCCTTCCTTCAGCTTCCTGCCACCTTCATCCAAGTGACATCAGAGCGAGACATCCTCCAAGCGACCGTCAAGGGGGACTCTTCTCAACCCATTCTATCTTTTACTGCTTTGTAGTGTAGCTTTCCGCTTTCATATCTGTAGCAAACATTATTTAGCTAAATATTGATGTTTTCTCTCTCTCTCTCTCTCTTTCTTACTTTACAAGTAGATTAGCTAGATAATTATGTTGTCAACCTGATCTCTTGTCTTATAAAAATTCCAAAAAAATAACAAAAGATAAAAAAATAACAAAAACAAATAAAAGTGAAGCACGGATTTCAAGAACCAAACATTCGCCTTCCCGTGTTCGACCCAGGACTCACGTCAAGTTTTGGTGTAAATTTTATCTTGTTAGTGTATTTCTACGCACTACGATGACGGGTTTCCAGCTCAAATCATTTTGCATATGAAATCTCGCTCATCATTTTTGTGTTGCAAGGTTCCATTTTTTTCCCCACCCTTCTGACTTCCTTCCAATGCATGCTTGGAAGGAGGCCATTGAACCCTCTCTTGGAAGGACCTTTAGACCATTCTTGAAGGCGGAGGTTGAGTTATAGCCAAGCAAATCCCATGGCTGATCAACAACCACCTCCCCCATCCCCGAACCAGTAGGCGCTGATTCAGAGGTAGTTAGAAGAGCTGCAGCAAATGCAGCAATGGTTTCAATGAATGAATGGTTAGGTTACTCGGCCCTTGAAGGATTTTTATGATCCTTCAAATTACAGGAAACGTCCCGGTGTCATGATTACCGCTAGAGATGTAGAAATCAAGCCCCAGGTCTTAAGTTTGATTAAATATTTCCATGGGCTTGGTAGGAACACCATCATAGGCCTTAACTGGCCACTTTTAGTCAGGTTTGAAAGATAAATGCTCCTACATAACGATCTGAGGTTTATAACTCCACTTCATTATGTTTTAAAAGAGAATAGGAAACTAGGGTTAATTATGTAATTTTTACAGCATATCATGAACACAGAATAACTAAGGGGTTGTCAGGGGTAAAATTGAAGGTCCATTAAGCATTAAAGTCTAATAAGGGGGTCCATGCTGACAGAAACAGGGTTTCACGTATTTTGAGAACCAATACAACACCTAAATCCCTAATTTTAGACCTGCTTAAATTGCAGAGGTTTGGATTAGGTTAAAATTCATCTAAACCTTCTAAAATTCATATAAAAATATCCCTTGAGGTTTGGTATCCATGATTTGACCATTTGAACCTATTTTGACCTTAAATAGAGTCACAGATAAATTTCTACCCTAATTTGGGTTTTCGCACAAATTTCCCAGTCAAACTTGGTAAAAGCTCACAATCAGATTCATTGGGTCCAAATTAGGTTGGTACCAAAATTTGGGCCCAATTAGAGTCCATCTTGACCTAGTTTACATTTTAATCCATTTTAACTTTGTTCCTCTCAATTAAGCCCCTAACTTTCAAAATATTTACATTTAGCCTCCTAACTTTTCATTACTTTCTTCAAAATGGTCCCTTCCTCCATTAGTGTGAACGAAGCTCCTCCACCGAGATTCGAGCGAGGTTTTCTCGCATAATACTTAGCCAAATCCCTCCAAATTTGGAAGATTCTTGAGAAGATCTCCAATCATCTGAACCACATTTAGGATCTTGATTTGCATCAAGAAGCCCATGCGAATGCTCGAAATTTCAGGGATTTTCTTCCCTGAGACTTCGACCTCAATAGTCTCTTTCCCATGTTTGGAGCATGCCTTGAGGCCTTTAAAAGGTCCCCCCTCGCAAGGCCTCGCTCCTTAGAGAGTTTTTGACCGAGAAATCCCCTCTTCGTCCTTCTTTGGTCACCCAATACCGCAGCTCCAGTGACCCTCTCCGCCCTCCTCTTTCGGCCATCCAACCATCAAATTGGATGACCCTCTGCCTTCCTCCTCTTTTGCGTCTCTCCGGCCAAAGAGGGACTACTCCCCACCTTTACATCGTCACCACCACCACATAGAACTCCATTGCCTTCTCTGACACTGGTCAGCCAATGGTCGCGCATGTTTCGCATGTTAGAAATCAAGGTTACAAGTAACCTATCGTCGTAGTTGCAAAACACGTCGATCAGATAAAATTTATACCGAAACTCGAAAAGGGAGTCCCGAGTAAAACACAGGGAGGTGACGTTTACTTTAGTTGAAAACCACACTTCGATTTGTTTCTTTTTGGTATTTTAGGGTTTGTTATTTTTTTGTATTTTTGTAAGAAGAAAACAAGCAAAAAAATCACAAGATAGAGATGTGGAACAAATCTGATATATATTACTTCCAATGTCAATTACAATAAACTATGAAAGCATAAAAAGAGGGGGGTGAGAGGAAATCTCCCGAATTTGTTGTTCAACGAGACGATGGTGCTTGCCAGAATCTCGGACGAAGGAGGTGAGGAGTGAGACGACGGAGGTGAGATGCAGGAGGATGTCAGGTTGAGGAAAGCTTCGGCGTGGCTCTGGAATGGAGGTGAGAAGATGGAGATGATCTGCTACTGGAATGGAGGTGGGAGGACGGCTCCAAGGCAACCTATGAAGGGGGATAGGAAGTTGGAGGATTATTTGGTGGGGCAGAGGTTTGCTACACTAATAGGCACCTTGGGAGCTTGAGAACAAGCTCTAATGGAGCATTGGTAAGCTTGCTAGAGCTTGGGAGTAGGTGGGAGTAGAGTAGGTAGAGATGGCTTGGAAGGGAGGGGGTGTAGGTCCTTTTATAGTGGAGGATAAGAGGTAAAAATGGGTAAAGGACCTTTAGCGACCTTCAGACCATCGCTGGAAACATTGCTATAGAAAACTCACATTCACTCAAGCCCTTACCTGGCTTTGTTGGCGTGCAATGAAGTAGCGATGGCTGTATGCGTCACTGTAGGTCAGCCCAGATGTCACTGAAAGCTCTCCCGTGCATTGTCCAGCCATCATGCATGCTGATCGCGTGGCGCCTTGTTGTGTGTGCACTGTCATGCGCTGGCGTGCGCGCGCGCTACGCTGCTGCTGCTGCTGCTATGCATGCGACTGATTTGAGATTGGGAGGGGGCTGCGGGGATTCAAACCCACACCCCTTCCCTGTGAACCACCGCGTCAACTAATGCACCACGTCTCCCTGTGGGTTGTGAAGAGGATTTCCAGCTGCGTGGTGAGGGTGCTCTCTCAGCCGTTGGATTCTCATCCAACGGCTGAGATCACTTGATGATCAGCCTTTGGAGAAGTGGCGAGTGGCCTTGGGAGCTCCAGATGATACCACGTGGCACCATCTGGACCGTCCACTCTTCATTGCTTGCAGAGGATTCCACGGTGCTCGGATCGAGGTGATTTCTGCGTTGTCGGACTGCGATTGTTACTCCGGATCCATCCGTACGGTC
The DNA here is from genome assembly GCA_037157565.1 of Thalassia testudinum. Lineage (NCBI taxonomy): Eukaryota > Viridiplantae > Streptophyta > Magnoliopsida > Alismatales > Hydrocharitaceae > Thalassia > Thalassia testudinum. The sequence goes on along the minus strand of JAZHRO010000007.1, from coordinate 65,530,092 downwards.
GAATTTTTCATCTGAAGTTTGTAAGGAGGTCGCATTGCCTCCTGGCCATATGAAATGAAGGAATTAATATACAAAATATGCAACTATCCTAAATGCCATGCAATGAATGTTATGCAGTATTTATAACATGATGTGCAATGCTAAGCCTAGGAACTATCATAAGTAAGCATTTTATCATGAATTTATGCGAGTTTATCATCCAACACTAGAGCCTCCACTCCCTAGCTCTTCCTCTTCCTACCCTTTAAACTCCTCTCCTACTCTACTTCATTTCTACCTACTTAAACTGCACTTTCGACTGCCGCTCCACACGCACACAATCCGTCTTCCTTTTCATCGGTGATGCTCCAGCGACATCGCGCATCCTCCACAAACCACCAAACTCCCTTGCACCACCTCCATTAGCTCCGTTGCGACTCACCCTCCAAAAGACCTAAAGAAATTTAGGGTTTAATGCTCTCTACGTCCCTGTCGAACACACTCACCCTCCGCCCTCGTTCTTGTCACCATCAGCCCTCTACACATGCGCATTCACCAAACTATGACCACCGTTGCACTCGCCGTGGTCTGACGAACGTTCTAAGCATACTGATTGGGGCGTTTAGCCCACGTTCTTGGTTTCAGGTTGCTGTTGGAGCTCTGTCGCCACCACCTCCTTCTTCGACTCCGTCCACCATCTCCCAACTGCATTCTTCAGTTCTTCCACTCCCAGGCCATGCGAAGCATCTCCAGGAGTCATTCTAGGGCTTCAATTGGGACGTAAAGCCACACCAACTGCGTTGATTTGGCGAAGACATCGACCTGCAGCAACGCAAAGAAGCCTCGTGGGTTTAGTCCCACCTCGTAGAGTTAGGAGCTCTCTGCAGTGTACAAAAGCAAAAAGTGCTTATGGTTTATCGCCTCAGCATGCATAGGGGGTGAGGTCCCCACTCACACATGCGCATACGCATGTCCCCGCCTATGGTTCACACTATGCAGGTTTGGGTTGATCCAATTACCCAGCTACTCGGGTTTGGTTTGTTCTGAGCTGGGAAGAGAATCTGAGGGAGAGGTGGGCAGGTTTTGCTGCCTTAGGATTTGAGCCCTCTCCCTTTCTCAACACTTAGCCTCTGCGGGCTTTATGTGAGGCCCTTTAGGCTCTGTTGGTGCTTTTGCTATGCCTCTTTTGAGGCTTGAAGAAGAGAAGACCTTATGCTTCTCCTGTGGTACTGTGACTCTTCTGATAAGGTGTCTGAAGCCTTTGGTTGATGTTTGAAGCATTCTGCTGGTTACTATTGAAACATTTAAAGTGCCTGACGTGGATTATTGATTATGTTTTACTGTTCATTTATTTGAATATTTGTAAGCTTAGACTTAAAGGGTTAATTTAGTTATTCAAATCACCATTCTAACCTAATCTTTTTACATTGATACTCTATTCTTCATTGAAATATCATTATGAGCATTTATTGATTTCAATTGCATATATATTCTTGTTAAATCGTGATTGGTGAATTAAATTGCACAATTGCTCTCTACGAACGACCTCGGACTCCTTTTTGAATTAAAGTTTTATAAATTTAAATGTTTTGAGCGATCTTGTTAACTATACTACAACACATTTCCTATACATCGACGATTTTGTCCAAACATTTTGCCACCATTGCTGAGGAGCAATGGGCAGTTTCATTTCACTGATTACAAATTTGATCTGATTCTAACTTATTTTACCTGATTTATTGTGGTTGTGCGAGATACTTATCGAGAAGATCAGCCGCACGACAGCCACTCCAGGGGTAGGTAATCTTGTTTCCTTCTTCTTAAGCCCTTATTTTTGGAAGGAATTAAAAAGAAGAATCAATTAAGATCAACTCGCATTCTTTCTTACACTTAATCACTTGAGTTGCCTAATTTGATTTATTTAGACTTCCCCATCTAAATTTCTTCACATACTAGGGACTTAAGGTGCCTGGGGCTATTGACCTTCTTGATTGAGCCCTAGGTACCACACTTGAAAAGAACTAGACCTGGAAAAGAGCCAAAGTAGGGTTTCTATTTTTATGGTTTGAGGAAAACACACTTGCCTGAATTAAAAGAGAATTGATTTCCCACATTATGTGTCACCCAAGCCTTGATTGAATTAATCTAAGCAAGAAGACCCTAAAAGAAGGTTCTAACATTCACTTGAATCCTTAAAACTTGGGGCTTAATAATCTGCTTGCAAACCACTTAGGGTGATTTTTGGGTTTATTACCCAACTCATCCTAAACTTTAGGGCAGGGTAGGTGAAGTTGACCCACCTCATGGGTTGACCAACCTTCAAATTAGGTCAAAAATCACAATCAATCCTAAAGTTCAAGTGAAATTCAAAGCACCATAATTCAGGACTAAAATTGGTAAACTTAAGGGGTCAAGTTACTCATTCCGATCTTCTTGGTTTCTCAGTGACAAGGAAGGTTGGGTGGGGGAAACCCTGTAACACATGGGGATGCTCTACTATGTAGGGGTCTTTGTGAGGCTCTCCCTTCCTGGCTGCCCAAGTATTTCTTGGGTGAGTGACTTTCTGATCAAGAGGTATCATCCGCCTCAAACCTCCTTAGTCATCCAAAGATTTTTGGTTGCCTTGATTGGGTCCATTACACATTCTATTCCTCATCTGGCTCATTACTGCATGTTCGGGAGGAGGTCCTTAAGACCACCCTTGAGACCTCCATTAGCAGTTCATTCTCGTCGAGGCCAAGCCTCGACTCACTTATTTTTGACTAGATTGATATCTCTTCCAACTCTTCTGCTTCTGAGCCCAGATCTCCTTCAGCTACATCCTTGGAGAATCAAGAAGAATAACCCAATCTCTAGAATCAGCTACAATGCCTTAACAATCTATTTCAAGCATTCATGAACCCTCCGCAATGTCGTCAAATGCGAAATCATTACAATCCCACTGCGGTAGCAATTGATCCCAGGGTGCAAATCCCAATTGGAGGACCTGATATTGAACTTAAGCCCAATATGCTCCATGCTATCCCTAAATTCCATGGGCTCAACTCCGAAGATCCTTTCCAGCAGCACATCCAACAGACCTTCAGGCCACCTATTCAGAATTGAGATATCTTACTCATGAAGATGTTCTCTTTCTCCCTCAGGGATACGGTAGCCCACTGGTACCAAACTCTGACTTGTTCAATCAACACTTGGGTTGAACTCCAATCTGAATTCCTAAGGAAATTTTTCCCAGTTGGTCGGACAAATGCTTTGAGGCACTAGATCACGCACTTCACGCAAAATCCTGGAGAACCACTTCATAAGGCATTGGATCGCTTTCTACATCTCATGTGGAAATGCCCCCATCACGGAGTTCCTAAATAGGAACAGGTCCAGTCTTTTTACCAAGGACTCAGTGAGGATATCAGACTCTTTGTCAATGCAACCTGCAGTGGCAACATCATGGGTCAACATGAAGATACCGTTTGGAGATGAAAAGTTAGTTTTCGCTTTCGAATAATATGATTAAGATGATTTGTCATTTTAGTATCAAAGTGATGGAAAATCGCTTAACAAATCAATTAAAATAAACCACTCGAGAGAGTGGGTCATATCCACAGGGAGGCAATGGCCTAATTAAACTTGCATAGGTTATAGACAAATTTTTACTATTTATTTCCCCAGAAAAATCAAGTTAAAATCCCCTTTATATTAGGTTAATCTATGACATGATATGCTAAAATAATGATAATGCAAAAGAGGAGGGCCTTCTTTATAAAATGACTACCATTATAATAACAATAACCTAAAATTTATTGAATCCACAATGGCATTGCAATGTAAAAACAAATACGAGGCAAAAAAAGGGAAAGCATTTCCTTGCCATGAGCACACAAGAGGGGTGATGGCCAGAGGGGACGAGCTCGCTGGAGGGAGGAGCCATTCCGCTTCCAATGGTGGTGGTCTCGTGGAAAATGGTGGTCGGAGCCGACGGTGGGGCGGCAAGGAATGGTCGGCGGTGGTTGTTGTTGCTACTGGTGTAGCAGTTCAATGCATGGCTGGAGGCGAGGAGGAGTGTTGGAGAACGTGCACTACACGTGAGTGGAGGTGGCGGAGGTGCAGCGCTCTCTATGCACGTGGCTGGAGGTGAGGGCCACTAGCTGGAGTTGCTCTGCACGCATGGGTGAGGGTAGGAGCACCTGGAGGACGTGAGGCTGCTGCAGCTGCGAGCGTTGACAGCACGTTGCAGGGAGTATGGGCGAAGGTGCAGTGCTCTCTGCTTGCACGGCTGGAGCATGTGCGAGTGCGTGCAGCTGGAGGGTGTACAGGCACATGTAGCTGGAGGGCGTGTGAGCAGAGGTGCAGCACGCTCTACGCGCACGGCTGAAAGGTGTGTGGGTTGAGCTGTGGACGCATGGTACATGCTGCAGGAGTTGCGTGGCACACACGGGGTAGTCGTGGAGGGCTGCTGCGGATGTTCTGGAGGCGCAGCAAGGGGCGCGCACGGTCCTGCTGCTGCAGGAATGGCGTGGCTTTTGGGTTTGTTTTTGGTGGAGTGGAGGAAAAACAGAGGATGGGGAAGAAGATGAAGGTGGTGATGGTGCCTGTGGATAGGGGTAACAAGTCATGCATTAGTAGATGCACTCACGGTAGGCAAGCTTCAAGGAGCTCGTGCACGGTGGTGGTCAAGTCCATCCTCTTGGCGTAGTGGTCTGTCACCCCACCGACCCACAGTATGACGGAGCTTGGCCGTGGAGGCCCACGGTGGTGGAATGGGTGGTGGCCTCCTTCTGAACGGCAACCATTCCTCCTTCTTTGTAGCCACAGCTACCAAGATTTGAAATTCGAAAGTCCACCGTCGAGTCAATGCTGGACGAGTGAATGCGCAGGAGGAGGAGGCAGAGACGGAGCAGTTACATGCAAAAAGGAGAAGAAAAAGAATAATAAAATAATTAGGATTATTTATACATAACTCCTTAACTTCTATGTTAATTAAAACAATGTATGTAATTCACTTAATTAATTAACTAATCAAATGTATGCAATTCTAGGTTAATTCTAAATGCATTTAGATATGGATGCCACACATGAATTATGCACTTAAGCTAAAAATATGAATTAATTTAATTACATCCTAATGTAGGCTATCTAAATGTTAAAATTAACTTAATGTCGAGGCACTTAAATACTTAAATACCCCCATGCCTAGTTTTTGCTAGTCCCTAGCAAATCCAAGCAATAACCTTGCACTCCAAGTAGACTAGCCAACCCAATCGGTCTTCCTGTAGAAATATGTTAAGTTCAGACTTTAGACCTAAGGTTCCCATGTAGTTGCTAAGTTATCGACTAGTTCAGCTAAAGATGAGTTGCAAGCACAGGTTTCCCTGATTTCTTACTCTACCCTAGGGTTTATTGATCCTCGAGATTAAGCATCCATGCATGTGCATTGGTTTGAGTTATTTGAGGTTGGTATGATTACCAACCTAGAGAGGAAAAAGAAAATTTTTTCTTTTTCAATATATATATTTTTTTGTTTGACTCCTCTAAGTTTGACCTTGGATCAGCTATCAACATAGTCTATGTCGAATTTATTGTCCACATCACCGTACCTCGAAGGGTGCCTGGCTTTCGATGCTTCGAGATAGCACTTCCCATAGTGACCCCAAGAACTCTTGGAAATCGACATTTCGAGATAGTATCGCCCATGGATTTTTTAAGCGAATTCAGGCCTGTGGCAATCGGCACTTCGAGATAGGGCCACCCATGGTACCTGAATCGCACAATGTGCTTACATGCTCCTAGTAGGATGGATATCCTAAGAGACAAGCACCGAGGAGGTGACATGTTATCATCACATCATTAAGGTGAGTATGCACTCCACCTCTCTTGCGGTAGGAACTCTTCCAATCAAATTGTGCTTTCAAGCTTCTGCTAAGTCAAAACTAAGAGAACCAAATTTTCTTTAAGAAATGAATTAGGGTGATCACTATTTACACAAGACCAAGTGTGTGTGAAATGTGGATGCTTAGGTTATGAGGACCCGTAAACCAAAAGGTAAAACAAGACTCCAGGTACTACCCTGCCTTTAACTCAATCTCTAGCTGAATGGTCTACAACTTAACTCCTACTTAAGTTTTTAAGTCCACAAAAGAACCTAAGGGTCTAAAGCTAGTAGCTCAACTTAGCTTCTAAAGTTTGACACCTAGAATCAACTTAGTCTAACCTAAAGTTCTGGTCTGCTTAAGAATGCAGGGCCTAGCCAGTTAAGCTCAATAATTACAAAATATTTTTCTCTTTGTTCTCTCTTTTTTTTATTGCAAATGTATGCAATGCGGAATGCTTTAACTAAATGCATGAATTCACTATGTATAAATGCTATGTATATCCCCAAGTACACCCCCCCCCATGCCTAAAATCTGCAATGTCCCCATTGCAAAGAAGGATATTACCTGGGTCAGAGATGAGCTGTTGTTAATTTGCTAGCAGCCAAGTAGCCAAAGAACCCACAAATTAGGTTCAAGGATCGCAGAAATAGGCCCTAAAAATGAGCAAAGTAATGCTGGCCTAGAAAACAGGTAACCTAGGATGTTGGCGAGCTAATGATGAATCCCAATAGCAAATGCTCGCCCAACCAAGATGGGAATGAAATCTTCCCAGGTTACCAGAGGAGGTTCTAAAGGATAAACTGGCATAACAACCTCCAAAGCGGTAGGGGGAGGATGACAAGGATCCTATGAAAGGAATGGGGAAGGAATGGTGCAGAAATAAACCCCTAGGGAATGGACTGACCATAGGAATCATCAATCCATACCCGATATCCCATTACAAGAGACATTGGTTTGTTAAGCCCCCCGGTCAGAACAAAAGTGAGCATATCTCTAAGCCAAGGATTGTCTAGGGTGTCCAAGTTTCGAGGTTGTGGGATGGCCATAAGATCTAGTTTGGGTTAAATCAGCTCCGTGTCAATCCCTCATAATCTTTCCAAATCCTCAATTGCATCCCTAGCATTCCTTGCACTATCACAAGTATCTTCCTGCACTTCATTAGGAGTCAAAATTTCGCCTTCAGACATAAGTGAATCAGAGGGTGACTTCGAATCAAATGAAGACAGGTTGGAAGCAACAGATCAAGGGATTATCCTATCAATGTCATCCCTGGGTTCTTGTTCTTTACTCAAATCTTCCCCGGAGTCTATATGTGAATCCACATAAATCTTAGAAGTTGCTTCCAAATTTTCCATTATTTCATCATGAGGAGAAATATCATCAATGGGTGTACTAAGGAAACCTAATTTGGTTAAATTTGTGACATCCTCAGGGGCTAACTCTTCAAAAAAGACATAATCACCCTTAGTGTCACTCCAAATCTTGAATGTAGGTTTCTCATATAATTTATCCTTCTCCTCATCATACGATTCATCATATACTCGAGGTCTAGAATCATCTAAAATCTCAGCAGATCCCCTATGGTACCCTATCTGGGGTAAATTGTTTACACTGGTAACATCGGACTCCTCAGATAGGTGAATTTCTTTAGGGTTAGGTTCCCTAAGGGTGGGCTTGAGTTCCATCTCGTGATCAGAAGGGAGGGCAGGATTAACAACTTGACTTTGTCCCACTTCATCAAATGTCACGAAAATACTATCATCTGGGTCGAGGTCTTCCAATGGTACCATCATTCCCTTCTTTTGACTCTAATATAATTCAGGTGGATACTCAACCTTATCATCATTTTCCTCGGGTTGCCACCTTTCTTCATCCAATGCATAGCTACTTTCATATGTATCTTCCTCCCACTTAAGGTGTGGACCTCTCAAGGAAGTGTCATCTAACGGGGAGGTTTCAAAATCGATCCCCGAAAAGTAGCTATTCTCCCTTACATAATCCCTAAAATTTTCCTCCAACTTAAAGTGTGGCTCTCCCACGGGAGATGCATCTAGTGTAGAGGGGTGCACGTCATCCTCAGCGGGGTAGATTGGGTGGCTAATTTCATCTCTTTCTTGTTGGCCTACTCTCAAAGATTCTCCTAACAATTCAATCATTTCGTCTTGAATTTTCTATATTTCCATCTTCAAGGAGAAGAGGTCATCATTTCTATCAGGAGAGAAGTCAGGCTCAGGCTTATAGTACCCAGGAGTGTCTGTCCAACCATTATAATTATTCAGGGAGGGTGGGTTGGGTATTTCTATGGTGTGTGGGATATTGAGCAAAGCAAATCCTGCTCCTAGGTTCTGCTCACTGATTTGGGGCTTAACTAGGCCAATACTCCTATAATAGGAGTAAAACGGATCCCAATGATTATCATTATGTCCATCCTTTTCGATGTATGGGATCAAAGATCGCAGAGTGGGGGTAAAGGTGTGGGCAAGATGTGAAAGGATGAAAGTCAACGTGATCCATTCTAATTCACACCACAATCAGATTCCCTAAGCAAACACAAATTAGAAGACTTTTTAGGTCTTTAATCAGTTAGCCTTTTGAGATTTTAAGTCCACTTGTAAGTGACAAATCAAGTTATCAAAACAGTTACGTGCCTACTTATCGACCTATGATACACCTAAGAAGACCTAACTGGGACTTAGGTGATCCACTCTAAAGCCCAAAAAAGTTTAGTCATCACCAAACATGGCAAAGAAGGATGCAAGTAGGGTTAAACCCTTCCTTTGAAGTGTTGCTTTCGGGATGCTTCTTAACTACCCTCAATCCGCATGGTTTGGAGGCAACTTCACCTCTGAATTAAAGTTCGGGTCACTTTAGACCCCAGTAATAGGAGGCTCTAGTCCTATCGGTTCCAAACCTAAGGAGTGTCTAAAAGCGTGCCGTGGTGCAAGAGATATAAGTGTGCATACACCGCAAAAGATTTTGAATTTTGAATCGCACACCAAGTTTGACAATCAAATCCTTGGTTTTTAAATGTCCCTCCTTTAATTAGTCCTTTTTCTAGAAAATATGTGACCACTTGTTAGATCTATTCAATACAGATTAGGTGGTCTTGAAATTAATCAAAATGCATTTGCATGACAGGTAGAAATGCAAAGTTAGAAGTGCATACCTGATTCCAGCATTCTTCATGCAATATGCAAGATAGGAAATTAGATCTAGATGATGCTCATTCAATCCTAAATGATACGACCTAGGGCCAGGCAGCTTCTAATAGGTAGCTCGTGTTTTTGTTTTTTATTTTTTTAGCTACTTATGCACAAGCAAAAAAAATTAAAAAATAAATAAAGAAAATAAATAAAATAAAATAAATTCATAAAAGAAAGCTTAAATCTAAAGAAAAGGGAACAGGCTCCCGAAAAGTTACCCAACACGGGCCTAAAATAATATCGGGAAACAAACCCCAAAAAATGTACCCCATAACAAGGGTCTCAAACCAAATGTGCAATGAAAATTAAGTTCTAAAGTCTTAATCCTACTCTAATCAAATCAGCGACTAAATGTGCGGAGACGATCGTCATGTCCTCGTCCTTCCCCTCCTGGCAATTTGGTTTCTTGCAAGGTCGCTCGAACAATTTCTCCCCTGGCGACGTCAAGGGTCGCCTCTCACGATGGTTGGTGTGATTGTGAGTCGTAGAATGTGTGTCACAGATCGTTGCACTCACATCAAAAAAAAATATCCAGAGTTCAATATGATTCAAAATTTAAATCAATGTGAATGAATGAATGAATGAATGCGATTTAATTAAGCCTGTTGCCTCCCCGACAACAGCGCCATTTGATAAATCGATTTTCTCTTTCGAATAATATGATTAAGATGATTTGTCATTTTACTATCAAAGTGGTGGAAAACCGCTTAACAAATCAATTAAAATAAACCACTCAAGAGAGTGGGTCATATCCACAGGGAGGCAATGGCCTACTTAAACTCGCACAGGTTATAGACAAATTTTTACTATTTATTTCCCAAAAAAATCAAGTTAAAATCCCCTTTAGATTAGGTTAATCTATGACATGATATGCTGAAATAATGATAATGCAAAAGAGGAGGGCCTTCTTTATAAAATGACTACCATTATAATAACAATAACCTAAAATTTATTGAATCCACAATGGCATTGCAATGTAAAAACAAATACGAGGCAAACCGGGGGAAAATGTTTCCTTGCCGTGAGCGCACACGAGGGGTGATGGCCGGAGGGGAGGAGCTCGCTGGAGGGAGAAGGAGCCATGTCGCTTCCAATGGTGGTGGTCTCGTGGAAAATGGTGGTTAGAGCCGATGGCGAGGCGGCAATGAATGGTCGGCGGTGGTTGTTGCTGCTATTGGTGTAGCAGTTCAACACACGGTTGGAGGCGAGGAGGAGCACTGGAGAACGCACGCTGTGTGTGAGCGGAGGTGGCGGAGCTGCAGCACGCTCTGTGCGTGCGGCTGGAGGCGAGGGCTGCTGGCTGGACTTGCTCTACGCACATGGGCGATGGAAGGAGTGCCTGGAGGACGTGCGGCCATTGCAACTGCGAGCGTCGACAGCACACTGCAGGGAGTGCGGGCGGAGGTGCAGTGCGCTCTGCTTGCACGGCTGGAGCGCGTGCGGTTGCATGCAGCTGGAGGCCATTCGGGCATGTGCAGCTGGAGGGCATGTGGGCGAAGGTGCAGCGCTTTGCACGCTCGACTGGAAGGCATGCAGGCTGTGCTGCGGGCACATGGTGCATGTTGCAGGAGGTGCGTGGTGCGCGCGGGGTGGTCATGGAGGGATGCTACGGGTGTTTTGGAGGCGCAGCAAGGGGCGCGCATGGTCCTGCTGCTGCGGGAATGGCGTGGCTTTTGGGTTTGTTTTTTGGTGGAGTGGAGGAAAAACAGAGGATGGGGAAGAAGATGAAGGTGGTGGTGGTGCCTATGGATAAGGGTAACAAGTCATGCATTAGTAGATGCAATCATGGTAGGCAAGCTTCAAGGAGCTTGTGCACGATGGTGGTCAAGTCCATCCTCTTGGTGGGGCGGTCTGTCACCTCGCCGGCCCACGGTATGACGGAGCTTGGCTGTGGAGGCCCACGATGGTGGAATGGGTGGTGGCCTCCTTTTGAATGACAACCATTCCTCCTCCTTTGTAGCCACAGCTACCAAGATTTGAAATTCAAAAGGCCACCGTCGAGTCAATGCTGGACGAGTGAATGTGAAGGTGGAGGAGGTGGAGACGGAGCAGTTACATGCAAAAAGGAGAAGAAAAAGAATACTAAAATAATTAGGATTATTTATACATAACTTCTTAACTTCTATGTTAATTAAAACAATGTATGTAATGCACTTAATTAATTAACTAATCAAATGTATGCAATCCTAGGTTAATTCTAAATGCATTTAGATATGGATGCCACACATGAATTATGCACTTAAGCTAAAAATATGAATTAATTTAATTACATCCTAATGTAAGCTATCTAAATGTTAAAATTAACTTAATGGTGAGGCACTTAAATACTTAAATAGCACACAAATATGGGCTAATTAGGGGATTCTCGAGAATATGTGCAAGAACTCCATAAACAATGAATCTATGGGTATGTTCTACCAGACAACTACCCGTGCATTAACAAACACACGGGGGGCACATGGGACTCAAGGCCTGTCCGCATTCATCGATCTGGAACTTATGACTAGTCGCCTTGACAAGGTCTCTGTTATCGAGAAGATGGTGGACGAATTGACTCTACATCTGCAGAGAGCGACCTCAGCATAACAAAGCACGTAGGTACAACCGCCCTCCGGTAGGGAGGCTGTGCATAACATTTATCACCACTCTCACCTGGGGATGGACTCGTATCCACCCTTTTATGATCTTGGTTTCGGAGGAAGCTCCAGAACTACTTGCTCTAGTTGGGGGAACTCTGAACCCTTGTACTCTAACTTCTCTGGAGTTCCTCAGACTTGTGAGGATCTCTACACCATCTAGAATGATCCATTCTCAAACACCTATAACCCTGGATGGTGTAATCATCCCAACTTCGTATGGTCAGGGAATAATCAAAATCCGAGATCTCAATTTCAACCGTAACCATAAGCTCCACGCGCATATCAACCCGCTCAGCCTAGGCCCAATCCAAATTACCAATCTGGGCCATCAAGGGAAGATCAAATGACTCTGATTCTATAAACCTTGGCTGACATTCAAAAGACTAATGTGGCTGTGTTGAAACACAAAGATGAGATCACAGAGGTTCAAAATCACCTCGCACAGATGGCGAATTCTTGCCATCCTGGTGCAATTCCATCTTAGCCTTTTCCAAATCCGAATAACGTGCCAAATCAGAGGCACGTTATGAACCCGAATTAGGGCCGAGCTCACTATGTTTATCAGGCCCCTTCTGCTCCATCACCCGATGGGATGGAGGCTTCGACATCATACTCGGGATATCAGCAACAACCACCACTTCTGCCAACTCCAAATAAAAACCAGGCAAGACTTAATTCTGTTACCACCCATAGTGGCAAGTTGACTCAAGATCCACGTTATCCGAACCACTCTCAGCCTGGTAGTTCAGAGCCTAACCCTAGGTTGGTTATCTAGGACACCCCTATCCCAAATCCAGAATCTGAACTAATCCTAGAGGAACCTACAGAGGTTCCATTTCTTGTGGTCTTGACCAAGGGAAAGAGGAAACCCAAACTTGTGGCACTTGAGGAAGATTTGGTCAAGCTCTTTGAGCAAGTCTAGATAAACATCCCCTTGATGGATGCAATCTTCCACGTACCAGCTTACGCGAGATTTCTAAAGGATTTATATACACCAAAGCATAAGCTGCGAAGCAATGACGAGAGTTTGATCGTATTGTCTAAGCAAGTCAACTCGATCATCTTGAGCAAACTCCCACAAAAAGGAAAAGATCCTGGCACCCCTTTAATATCTTGTAAGATTGGTGATTTAGAATTTGATCGAGCATTGTTGGATTTAGGAGCCTCCGCAAACCTAATACCTATATCCCTACTGGACCATTTTGAGGAAACTGAGCTCAAACCGATTGAGGTGACCTTATAATTAGTAGACCGATCAATCAAGTCACCCAGAGGAATCCTGGAGGATGTTTTGGTTTGGATTTGTGATCTATTTCCCAGTGGACTTCATTGTATTAGACATGGATACCCTTGAATTTGAGGAACACACTGATCATCTTAGGGAGACCATTTCTAGCCACAGCTAGGGCGAATATCAACTGTGAAGAGGGCCAGATCGAGTTGAAATTTGGGAACCAGACACTAAATATTGATATCTTTAAGGCCCAGAAAGGAATAAATTGTGCGGTAATCAAGGAAGTGTGTGACATCAGTTCTATGGTTGAGAATTCACTTGCAGAGGAAGACCCGATTATGTTTAATCCTCAACCCTGAGAAAATCCTGGCCCATAGATAGAAGAGCCCACAGCTGATCCAGATTCACCCTTTGCTCTCACTTTATCTTCTAAGGCCCATCTCGAACCCCCACTCGTTGCTAATAACTCGGTTATGGAGATGAAACCTCTTCCAGATCATCTGAAATATGCGTTTTTAGGTTCCAATCAAACGTTTCCTATGATCATCAATTCCAGACTCACATCTAATCAGGAGACAAAGCTAATTTCTATTCCCCAGCAGCATCAGAAAGCCACTCGATGATGTGACTGGTATCAGTCCCTCGTATTTCACACACCGTATCTACATTGAAGAGGGCTCACGACCATCTCGAGAGATGCAGAGAAGACTCAATCCAAATCTACAGGAGGTTGTGAAGAAAGAGATCATCAAGTGGTTAGATGCTGGTATTATCTACCCAATCTCTGATAGCTGCTAGGTGAGCCCGATCTAGGTTGTGCCTAAGAAGGCAAGACTCACCGTTATCACGACTGAATTTGGAGAAACCATCTCGACCCGCATTGCAAACTCGTGGAGAGTCTACATAGACTATCGAAAATTGAATGCCTCCACGAAGAAAGATCATTTCCCACTTCCATTCATTGACCATATTCTTGAGAAACTAGAGAGAAATCGATTTTTCTATTTTCTGGATGGGTACTCCAGATATAATCAAGTGGCAATTCATCCAGAGGATCAGGAAAATACCACCTTTACCTACCCCTATGGTATGTACACATTCCGCAGGATGCCATTTGGGCTATGCAACACACCTGCCACCTTTCAACGGTGCATGCTAGCTATATTCTCCAATATGGTAGGTAATTACCTTGAGGTCTTCATGGATGACTTCTCAGTATTTGGTGAATCTTTTGATGAATGCCTTCTGCATTTGGTCCAAATCCTTAAAAGATACATTTAAGCGAACTTGGTTCTCTCCTAGGAAAAGAGCCACTTCATGGTTCTTGAGGGCATCGTACTTGGACACCTCATCTCTGAGAGAAGTATCCAGGTTGACCGGGCTAAGGAGAATCTGATTTCCAAGCTACCTGTGCCTAACTCGATCAAAGACATCAGATCATTCTTGGGGCATGTTGGATTTTATCGTCAATTCATACCTGATTTTTCCAAATTTACGTGCTCCTTGATGAATCTACTATCGAAGGACACGCCATTTGAGATATCTAGTGAGTGCATTCATACATTTGAGATCCTACGTGACCGAGTCACCCAATCACCAATCTTGCAATCTCCTGACTGGTTTCAACCCTTCGAGATCATGTGCGATGCGTCAGGCTACACGGTAGGAGCGATGCTGGGTCAGAAAATCGATGGGAAACCAATGGTCATTTATTACGCCAGCAAGACATTGGATGAGGCTTAGCATAATTAGACTATTACAGAGAAAGAGGTACTTGTTGTAGTATTTGGCCTGGAGAAATTCAGGTCATACCTCCTGGGTTCTTACATCATCATTTACTCGAATCACACTATAGTGAGGCACTTACTCGAAGCCGAGACTAATCCGCTGGATCTTGTTGTTGCAAGAATTCGATCTTGAAATTCACGACAAGGTGGGAAAGTAGAATGTGGTAGCTGACCATTTGTCTTGCCTTCCTTCTTCGATCATTGACCCGTTCGGACCTATTACCGAGCACTTCCCAGATGAACATCTCTTGGCCATACAGACTTCCTTGGATTGTCAACATCATGAACTACTTGGTTATGGGGAAAGTTCCTCCAGATTGGGTGAGTTCCAGGCTGGACAAGCTGATTTCCGATGCCAAGTACTTTATCTGAAAGGATCCATATATTTTCCATATCAGCAATGACCAAGTGATCCGGAGATGCATTCCTAACTACGAGGTCAATGATGTCATCTCATTCTGTCATGACCAGGCTTGCGGTGGCCATTACTCTGGGAGTAAAATCGCAGTGAAGATCCTTTAGTGTGGGTTCTTTTGGCCCACAATGTTCAAAGATGCACAATCCTATTGTAGGGCATGTGCCCATTGTCAGACCCTCGGCAACATGGGCCCATGTGACATGATGCCCTTGAATCCGATCATCATGTGCAAAATCTTTAACATATGGGGAATTGATTTCATGGGACCCTTTCTAGGATCTAACGACTTCGAGTACATCTTACTTGCTGTTGATTACATCTCAAAATGGATCGAAGTCGTCCCCACCAGAACAAGTGACCATAAAGTTGTTCTTCGGTTCATTCAGGAGAACATCTTTCCAGATTTGGGGTTCCAAAAGCCATCATCAGCGATGGCAAGTCTCATTTCGCAAATGTGCACTTCCAGTCCTTGATGAAAATGTATGGGGTGTCACATTGTATCTCGACTCCTTATCACCCACAGACTAATGGATTGGTTGAACTGTCAAATCGGGAGATCAAGAAGATCCTTTAGGTCACTGTTCGACCTGAAGAAAGGATTGGTCCACCCACCGATCGGAAGGCTTGTGGGCCTATAAGACCTCTCATAAGACCCAGTTAGGTATGTCTCCCTTCAGACTCATGTACGGGAAGGCATGTCACCTTCCTGTAGAAATGGAGAACAAAGTCTACTGGGCAGTACGAAAGTGCAATCTAGATCTTATGAAGGCTGGAATCCACCACCGGTTGCAATGACGGATAAGAGAACTCACAAATCTACAAAGAGCGGGTAAAAGCCTTCCATGACAGGCACATTTAACGAAAATTTTTCCATCCTAGTCAAACAGTGTTACTCTTAGATGCCAAACTCAAGCTCTTTCGAGGAAAACTCAGATCAAAATGGATTGGACCATTCCTTGTGAGACGAGTATTTGGAAATGGAGCAGTCGAAATCAGTGAACTCAGCCACGAATCAGAACCCTTTGTCATGAACGGTCAAAGACTCAAACCATTCTTCGAACTCATCGACTCAAATCTAGCTG
Organism: Thalassia testudinum; assembly: GCA_037157565.1. Classification (NCBI taxonomy): domain Eukaryota; kingdom Viridiplantae; phylum Streptophyta; class Magnoliopsida; order Alismatales; family Hydrocharitaceae; genus Thalassia; species Thalassia testudinum. The sequence goes on along the minus strand of JAZHRO010000007.1, from coordinate 65,513,883 downwards.
CTGTATCTTTTGATCTCCATTCTCCCTGAGCTTCATTTCGCCGAGCTGAAGGCATTAAACTAGTGCTTAACGAGAGGCAACCCATCATCTTTGAAAAACCCGAAACCCTTCTGACATATCTCTTTGCTGAAATCATATTGCACTTTAGGATTCGTCCATTAGAACAGTCGACTCCACCTTTGATACTTGTATCAGAGCTACAAATCATCTGCAATAGTCATTCTGACCCGTTCACCACCCACTTGTTCTAATGTACATTCAGAATTGAACTCGAACCCACCTAATTTACAATAAGGACATTGTAAATCTTAGGCATGGGGGTATTAAGGTGCAAAACACTATGAAAATCAATGCATGGAAAGGTTTCATCGAAAAAAAAAGAGGAGAAAAGAGGAAAGGAGAGGTCAGTTTGAACTGAACTGAAAAATAATTTAGGAGAAGAAAAGAAAAGAAAGAAACAAAGGAACAATAAAAAAGAAAAGAAAGGAAATAGTCCCTTGAAATTGAGTATGGAACTTACCTAACTTCTAGGTTGGATCGGATGATGAATTAAGACTTGGAAGGTTAAAACTTAGGAGATTAGTGACGAGCATCGACCTTAGGCCTCTTGGGCCTGTTTCTGGGTTTAAACACTCACGCATTTGTTAAGATCTGGATTAGTCCTCAAGAGGTTGTGGAAACTGCGAGGCTAATGTAGTAGGTCTAAGGCTTAGGGATTATTCAACCCCATTGCCTACCCTTTGGTTGGTGGGACTTGGTAACCTAAGCACCCAAAATCACACATTAAGTCTAGTTCAATGCACTTGATAAAGAAAATCTTGACAAAAGCATTCTATTCTAAAAAATCATCTCAAAGATCTAGCTTAGGAGCAGCTCTACAACACAAGTTGATTGGACGAATTCCCGACATGGAGAGGTGGGAAATTCCCCTCGAAGATGCATAATAACATATCATCTCATCAATGCTTGTCTCCTAGGATATCTAAATATCCTACCGGGGGCATGTAAGCACCTTGTGCTGGTTCAAGTGCCATGGACGGGATTATCCCGAAATGTTGATTGCCAGGGCCTGAATTTAGCTACAGAACGCCATGGGCAGCACTTTCCTAAAGTGTTGAAAGCTAGGGTTCTGGGGGTTGCCAGGGGCAGTGCTATCCCGAAGCATCGAAAGCTTGGGACCCTTCGAGGATTAATGGTGGGAACAAGTAATCTGATACAGACTGTGTTTAGGGTCAATTCGAGGCTGGATTTAGGGAAAAATAAAAAGAAAAGAGAGAAAACTCTCCAAATGAAAAAATCCTTCTCTATCTCTCTCTTACAAAAATGTATTGGCAAACTGAACTTAGACATGTTACATTTATGCACGGGTGCTTTAACCATTGGGGTCAACGAAACTCTAGGCAACTTTCGCGGGCCTTAGAAACCTTCGCAACAAACTCAAGCTGAAGCTGGTCAGGTCTAGATCTTGGCTAGTACTTGAGTACCTCTAGGCCTATTGTTGGTATTTTGATCTGATTTCTATAGATGCAGCTTAGTAAGGCATCATGATGGTTACATCCGACCTAGGGACCTGGTTTGATCAATAGGATTTTTGCTAAGGGACTAGCAAAAGCTAGGCATGGGGGTATGATGGGAACACTATCATAGGCCCTAACTACTTTTAATCAGGTTTAAAAGATAAATGCTCCTACCTAACCATCTGAGGGTTATAACTCCACTTCATTCTCCTTTTAGAAGAGAATAGGAAACTAGGGTTAATTCTATAATTTTTATAGCATATCATGAACACAGAATAACCAAGGGGTTGTTAGGGGTAAAACTGAAGGTCAATTAAGCATTAAAGCCTACTAAGGAGATCCATGCAGACAGAAATGGGATTTCACATATTTCAAGAACCAATACAATATCCAAAACCCTAATTTCAGACCCACTTAAATTACAGAGGTTTATATTAGGATAAAATTCATCTAAACCTTCTAAAATTCATATAAAAATATTCCTTGAGGTTTGGTATCCATGATTTGACCATTTGAACCTATTTTGACCTTAAATAGAGTCACAGATAGATTTCTGTCCTAATTTGGGTTTTTACACAAATTACCTAGACAAACATGGTCAAAACTTCAACATCAGATTCCTTGTGTCCAAATTAGGTTGTTACCAAAATTTAGGCTCAATCAGAGTCCATCTTGACCTAGTTTGCATTTTAGTCCATTTAAACTCTATTCCTCTCAATTAGTTCCCTAACTTTTGAAATATTTACATTTAGCCCCCTAACTTTTCATCATTTTCTTCAAAATGGTCCCTACCACCATTAGTGTGAATGGAGCTACTCCGTCAAGATTCGAGCGAGGTTTTCTCGCTCAATACTCGGCCAAATTCCTTCAAATTTGGAAGAAAGATTCCTAAGAAGATCTCCAATCATCTGAACCATATTTAGGACCTTGATTTGCATCAAGAAGCCCATGCGAATGCTCAAAATTTCAGGGATTTTCTTTCCTAAGACTTCGAGCTCAACAGGCTTTTTCCTATGTTTGGAGCATGCCCTGGGACCTTTAAAATGTCCCCCCTCGCAAGGCCTTGATCGTTAGCGAATTTTTGACCGAGAAATCCCTTCTTCCTTCTCCGGTCACCCACAACCTCGGCTCTGGCGACCCTCTCCACCCTCGTCTTCCAGCTGTCCAACCATCAAATTGGATGACCCTCTACCTTCCTCCTCTTCCACGTCTCTCCAGCCAAAGAGGGACTGCTCTTCGCCTCTTCATCATCACTGCCACCTCACCGAATACCATCGCCTTCTCCAGCATCGGTCAGCCAACACCAGCGCCTCTGCTCCCCTGCTCTTCCTCTTCCTTCCCTCTAAACTCCTCTCCTACTCCTCTACTTCATTTCTACCCACTTAAACTACACTTTCGACTGCCGCTCCACATGCACACACTCTGTCTTCCTTCTCGCCGACAAAGCTCCGACAACGTCGAGTGTCCTCCACAGACCACCAAACTCCCTCGCTATTTATCGCACGAGATAAGTGTTTAAGATTGATACGTTGTAGTACAGACCAAAATCACTCGTCAGCAAATACAATTTATTACTCGAATTTAAGTCTGAGGTCAACACAGGGAGCAAGTATTGCATTCACACACTGAAACGTTGGCTTCGAGAGATAACCGGGTTTTATTGTTATAGCGTTGTAGTATAGCCAGTTATTGCCATCATTTCAAATATATAAATTTTTTACTCGGAAAATAAAAGAGTTCCCGAGGTCGAACTCAGGGAGCAAGTTGTATTCTAGAGATATACATGTTCTATTACAAAAAATAAAGAGAGAGAGAGAGAGGGAGAGAGATGAAAGTTTGAGTTCTTCTTCTTTTCTTCTTTCTTTCTCTTTGTCTTTCTCCTCTTTAGCTTTTGTTCTTCCTGTTCTTCTTTTGTGTTTATCTCCTTGTGGTCCTCTTCTTCACCTGTGTTGTTCTTCCCTTGTTCTTTTGTTCTTCAGATCTCCTTCTTTCTTCTTTTCTTTTTCCTGTCAGGATGTCGTCTCTCCTTTCTTCTTTTCCCTTCAGGACGTCGTCTGATTTTCCAATCAGACGACTTAAACCGCTTGTTGCTACAGTGTCTCCCTTAGCTTTCTTCTTCTTCCGCGGTCCTTCTTCTTCACCTGTGCCTGCACACTTCAGAGTTTACGTCAGAGGGCAAAACCTACTCTACCCTCCCCCCCCGTCTCTCTCTCACAGAATCCGCTCATAGGATAGCTCTCCCAGAGCTGCCGGGTAGCCGGGTACGGGTCGCGCCCGGGTCCAGGCCCACCGGCGTGCGTGGTGGGCGAGGAGTGCAGGTCAGTCTAAGTCGGGTCGGGTCAGGTCCGCGGGGCGTGAGCGCGGACGAGACCGGGTAACCGGGCGGGTGAAGGGGACCTCACCCCGTGTGCTGAGGCAATAAGCCTCCAGCACTTTTTCGCTTTATACCGCTGCGCCTCTTCAGAGTTTTCCGAGGTGGGACTAAATGTCCCACCCTAATTGAGCGCCCGCAGCGGAGAAAGCAGCGGGCGATCGCGGCTTCACGCGAGGCCTTCGCCCCAGCTGCGAGCCTGATGCTTTGTCGAAATGCCTCGCAAGGCCTGGGAGTCGAATCTGGGCGTGGCGCGCCTGCAGCTGCAGGCGGAAGCAGCTCCTTCTGCACGGCAATGGCGGCGGAGGTCGGGTGACCTGTTCACAGCAAAACGACCTGTCGGCCTAATCAGAAGGTGCCGGGAGCTTCGCCAGAGTGCGGCGAAGCTCGTGTGGGTGGTGGCGAGGCGTGGGGCGGCGTGCAAGGGCTGCCCTAGGTCGGACTATGGGTCGGAAGATGGGTTTTTTCGGTGGGGTTGCAGAGGGTGATGTGGGGGAAGTGGAAGGGCGGGGGTTGATCAGGGTGAGGAGGCGGAGGTTCTGCGGTGGTCGGCGAGCCGTGTGGGTTGCTGGGGTGATGGGGGGGTCTCGCCGGAGTTTGGCCGGAGACGAAGGGGGTGACGGTGGACAGGAGCGGTCGAGGGTTTAATCAAATAAAAGACAGTGAGGAAAAGAAAGAGGGGGAGATGGGGAGGAGTTCTGACCTAGCTACGGAGACGAAAGGGGCCGGAGCAGGGCGACAGTCGTATCGACTGTCGCCGGAGAAGAAGATGCCCAGGGGAAGGGGCGGCGGCGAGCAGAGAGCCGGAGAGGCGCCAGCTGGGTGCGGCGTGGCGCGGGAAGAGCAGGGGAAGAAGTCTCTGCTGCTGGTATTGCGGCAGAGCGAAGAGGAGGAGGAGGAGGAACCGCCGGAGCTGGTGGGCGTCTGCCGGAGTGAGAGGAGAGGAAAGTTGGGGGTTTTCTCCGTCAGATCCGAGCTGGGAAGAACGGTGGAGCGACGGGGGTATTTATAGGGACCGAATCAGGGAGGAAGGCGGAGGGAGACGACGTGTCTCCCTCGCCGGAGGACGCCGGAGATGGAAACCCATACCGTCCGTGCGTTCGCACGGCCGGTATGGTGGGTTACAGCAACCAGGGGGGTGTCCCTGCGACGGCTGACGACGCAGGGCACCCCCGGTTTACTTGCCAGGCTCTCCCCCTCACCCTGCGCGGCGCCATGCTCCGCGCAAGGTCACCGGAGCATGGTGCTGGCAGGTTTTGCAGGGGGGACCTGAACGCAAAGAACGAAGGAGAGTTAGGGGCCAAAATGCGAGGGTTCAAAAGTTGAGGGCCAAAAAGTAAATATATGAGGACCAAAGTGTAAAGTTGGTCAAGGAGGTTTCTTCTTAGGCTCAAGTTTTTATACATGACTAATTAGGACCTAAGGAATCTGATGGTGAATTTCATTTCTATATTAAACCTTGTTTGACCGGTCAATTTATGCGAAAACCCAAATTAAGTTATTAATTGGGCATGGTTCTCAATGTAGGTCAAAATGGGTTCTGAAGGCCAAATTGAAGGTTCTAAACCCTAGAGATTATTTTTCTATGAATTTTAGAGGGTTTATTCTATTTTTACTTTGCCTCGAACCTCGTGAATTGAAGTGGGTTGTTTTAGGGTTACAGATTATCATTTAGTTCCTTGGAATTGCTGTAGCCCTTGCTAGATCATCTCATCCCACTTTTATTCTTATTAAGTTGCTTTGACCTATGTTTGGACCCTGAATTACCCTGTATGCAGATTATACTGGTAAAATTGCATTTTTACCCCTTATGACTTGTTTTCTCCTTAAACTCAGAATTCTCTGAGTTAAGCCTTTCCTTGAGTTATGTAGGAGCTTTTATCCTTTGTATTAGGTCAAAATGAGCTAGTTATGGCTCATGATGAGGTTCTCATCATACCCCATGCCTAGCTTTTGCTAGTCCCTTAGCAAAAACTTAAGGTTTCAACCCTTGTTCTAGACCATGAAGTTTTTAATAGTTTTAGATAAGTGCTTTTTTACTTGAGCATAGATTAGGTTAGAATGCTGACCATAGGCCTAAAAGGTACTCTAGTACCAATCAAGATCCAAATCTGTCTAGCCTTAGCCTCAGTCTTTAGCAAAGGTTTTTAAGGTCCACAAGAACTAACCTAAGGTTTATTGGACTTTGTGGTTAAAGCACCCGTGCTTGAAATGATTTTAGCCCTGGCTCAGTTCGCAGTGCGTTTTGTAAGAAAGAGATAGAAAGTTATTTTGTTTGGAGAGTTTTCTCTCTCTTTTTCTTTTTAGTTCTAGCCTAGGATTGGCTTTTCAACACGGTCTGTATCAGATTCCTTGCTCCCATCATCAATCCTCAAGGGTTCCTGGCGATCGATGCTTCGAGATAGCACCGCCCATGGCAACCCCCAGAACCCTGGCTATTGAGATTTCGAGATAATCCCATCCATGGTGTTCCGTGGCCGAATCCAGACCCTGGCAATTGACACTTCGAGATAATTCCATCCATGGAATCTGAACCAGCAGAGTGCTTACATGCCCCCAGTAGGATATGTAAATATCCTAAGAGACAAGCACCGAGGAGATGATATTTTGTTACGCATCTTCGAGGGGATTTCCCGCCTCTCCGCGCTGGGAACTCGCCCAAATCAACTTGTGTTGATCGGCCGCTCCTATTCTAGGTGTTCTTTTCAGAATTTTGCGACGCTTCTGCGTGATTCTGATTTTTACGTTTACTGAACCAGGCTGTGTGTGAGGTTAGGGTGCTTAGGTTACTGAGTCCCGTAAACCAAAAATTAGTTAACGAGGCCAAATACTTCCTAAGCCTTAGACCTAATACTTCAGCTTTTCATTTTCCTCAACCTCTTGAGGAGTGTCCAGATCTTAATGGGTACTAAGAGTCTATTCAAGAATGCCTAAGGTTTGCATTCTTACTAATCTCATTATGCACTTTTCAGTTATTTTCTTGAATGAGGTCTAGAACTTAGGCTAATTCCTTAGTTCCTTACTAATGACTATCACCTTTTTCTAATAATTTTGTGCTCCTTTTTTCCTTTTGTTTCTTTTCTCCTTCTTCTTCACAAAATTTCCTTCTCCTCTTTTCCTCTTATTCTTTTTCAAAATTTTTTTTTTAATTTTTATGGTATTTTTGGCATATGTGAATTTTTTGTTTGAAACCTTTTCTTACAAGTTTTTGCACTTTCATACCCCCCCATGCCTAAGATTTGCAATGTCCTCATTGTAACCTAGGGGTTTTTATTCAACTAAGTTCATACATTAGGATAGCTGTTTTGATGAGTGAATGGGTCGGGGTGACTGTTGCGGACGATTTCTAATCTCAGATGCAAGCACCTGAGGTGGAGTCGGCTGTCTTAAAGTGTGAACTTCAAGTGCAAAAAGGTGTCAGAACAAGTTTCAGGTTTTCAAAGAGAATGACGGGCTGCCTCCCGTTGAGCGCTAAATTTGATGCCTTCAGCCAAGCGGGAAATGCGATGGAGAGGGGATGGTCAAATCAGCGGAGTTTTGTAAGACAAGCACCTTGATTAAGAGCCTGGTTGGTTCAACCAGGTGCTTGTTCAGATCAACAGGCTGATGATGCAGCCCAAACCCAATCAATCTGGTGGGTTGATAGATGTGGATAAAAAGGTGTGGAACCCACCATAAACTATGAAGCTCAGATGGATGTGGAAGTGTAAACGCAGGGTTTGGCTGAGTCGAATCAGCCTGGTCAGAGTAGGGACCCGTAGAATAATCAATGAATGACGCGGAAACCCTACAGGGGTGATCAGAGAATGATAGAGCATGGTATGTAGTCTGATCAATGTTCGAAACCCGATGTGGAAATGCAATTGGCTCGGTGAGAGGTGAATCTGAATAGAAATTGAGTCCGGTTGCGGGTCGGGGTTTGGGAGAGGTTTTGATCCGTTCTGTGTGTGCGGACGAGGTGGCCATTGTGTACGAGGGCTCTTCTAGAAACAGATGATAGGTGGTTTTCTGTAGAGAGTCCTCTGGGTAACTATCAAATGCCGGAAGAGTGTCTGTAGGATGAAAGGAATCGGATTCGAGAAAAAATTTGGATTCTTGGTTGTAATCACTCTTGGCATTTTCTATTTTTGGTTCCTGAGGATCGAAAAGGAATGATTCTGTGTTATCAGTGATCTCGGGAATCAGGACCTCAGAGTCAGAGTCATGTGAACTGAGGTCGTAGATAGGCCTGGCGTGTTCAGGAAGGGGAATCTCTCCGCAATTATAGTCAGATCTGAAATTGTCGGAGAGTTGGCGAAAATGATCATGAATTCCACCACAGCAAAAATCATCAGATGTGGAATCAGCAGCCTGACTGGGTTCTAGCCTATATGTCACTTCTGGGCTCAAAAAGATGTTCTGTTCAAGCTCTAAGCTGGTAGGATAGACCCCATTAAAACCTTGCTCATCCAACTCCTCAGTTTCTGTATCATAAATTGGCATGTTTTCTGAGAAATCGTTCAGATTTCCTGAGGATGTTGGAGAGGGATATTCATCAAATAGAGGCCCGGAATCATATTCTGTAAAAATTTGATCTTTCTCATAAGGGGCCTCATAATCTTCCCAATAAGTTTCAGATCTAGGTTCTAGGCTTAGGATGTGGGTAGAATTATTAGAACCTAAGTCCGAATAACCTTCGAGGGTCACCTTATCAAAATAAGGGGCGGAATTTATACCCTCAGAAGGTTCAGTTCTGATCTCATTATTGCAGGAGTTTTGAAATTCTAGGCTTGACAATTCATGGTCGAAGTTTGGCTCATCATTGTGTTCTCCTGCAATATCCCAACCTAATTCAACATTGTCTTCTATCTGGGTTGGGATTTCACAACCACTTTGTGCCTCAATCCCGAGATCTGGGAAACTGGATTGTTCCTTAATACTGTTCCAAGATGGTTCATCCTCTATTTCTGGTATATATGGGTATTTCTGGTTGATAATTTGTTCTACTGATTTCATCATTTCTACCCGTTTCATAAGGGCATCTTGGTGTTGTTCCCAAAGTACAGGATTTGTCAAGCATTGAAGGTATTCAGATTGGTGTAATTTTTCCATCTCAATGTATCCTGTCATGAGCATATCTCGGGTTGATCCTTTTGAAATTTCAGTCAATAGAATTTGGGCACAGTTTATGATGAAAGCTGTGGTTGTTGGAACATCAACCTGAATGTTTCCTATTGGTGTTGAGGGTTTATATTTGATTTCATAGATTTCAAGGGCATCCTCAATCATCTTATCTTTCATGGATCTCAGATATTCAGGTTTTTTACATTGTAGTCTTGCTAGGTAATTAGGCTGCATCTTCGAATCAGGTGGTGGAATCAAGATAGAATCAGAAGTTTGAATTAATGGAAGAAGGGGACTTTGTTCAGAATCAGAGGAAAGAGGGGCTATGTGAATGATTTCTGCAAAAACAAGGGAGCCGAGGCTTAGCCTCGGGGAGAGTGAATTTCTATAGGAAGTTTCAAGGACCTCCTGCAAAGTACTGAAGGGCTGGATGAGATAAGCAGGTGCTGGACCCAATCAAGACACCCAAAAAATGTTGGGTGACTATAGAGGTTCGGGGAAGATGGACCCCTTGATCAGAAAGATCGTCCACCTGAGAATTACCTGGGCAGCCAGAGAGGGAGAGTCCCGCGAAGACCCCTACACGGTAGAGCGTCCCCACGGGTTACAGGGTTTCCCCCACCCGACCTCTCTTGTCACTGCGGTTCCAGGTAGACCAGAATGGGGATCTTGACCTCTTAAGTCTACCAATTTTAAGATCAGGGTGCTTAAGGTTTCACTTGAACTTTAGTCTTTTAAGTGTAAAGGGTGACCTAATTTAAGGTTGGTTGACCCAAGGGGTCAACCTTACCTCTTGTTTTCTTTGAGAGCTTTTAGGTCTTGTCTTTTAGGGTTCAAGTGTTTAGAGAGCCAATTGTTTTAGGTTTTCTTTTGAATAGGTATTTTCAATCAATGGTTTAGGCACACTTCTTTTGGATTTTCTCCATTCTTGATTTAAGTAGTGTGTCTCTAAAACCCTAATGTTGAATCTTATGTTGGCTCTACTTGGTCCAGTTAGTTCTTTGTTGGGTAATTAGGGCTCAAGCAAGAATGTGTTAGCCCTTAAATACCCTTAATAGTGTGCAGGACTAATGAGTTGAAAACATGCAACTCTTTATGGTTACTAAGTATGGAAGACAAGTTAGCCCTATATTGCTTGTTCTTTTCTTTTCTTCCTCTTTAGAGTTTAGGGGATTAATAGCGAGAGGAAAAATTTACCTGTCCTCGGAGTGGTTGTCGTGCGGTTGCTTGTCTTCTTGATTTCCTGTAGTTTTCTGCACAAAAGAGAGGAGATTATCAGAAATTAAAAAGAAACAGGAATGTTTACCTCTAGAATAGCCGTTGCTCCCCGGCAACGGCGCCAAAATGAAACGTTGGCTTCGAGAGATAACCGGGTTTTATTGTTATAGCGTTGTAGTATAGCCAGTTATTGCCATCATTTCAAATATATAAATTTTTTACTCGGAAAATAAAAGATTTCCCGAGGTCGAACTCAGGGAGCAAGTTGTATTCTAGAGATATACATGTTCTATTACAAAAAATAAAGAGAGAGAGAGAGGGAGAGAGATGAAAGTTTGAGTTCTTCTTCTTTTCTTCTTTCTTTCTCTTTGTCTTTCTCCTCTTTAGCTTTTGTTCTTCCTGTTCTTCTTTTGTGTTTATCTCCTTGTGGTCCTCTTCTTCACCTGTGTTGTTCTTCCCTTGTTCTTTTGTTCTTCAGATCTCCTTCTTTCTTCTTTTCTTTTTCCTGTCAGGACGTCGTCTCTCCTTTCTTCTTTTCCCTTCAGGACGTCGTCTGATTTTCCAATCAGACGACTTAAACCGCTTGTTGCTACAGTGTCTCCCTTAGCTTTCTTCTTCTTCCGCGGTCCTTCTTCTTCACCTGTGCCTGCACACTTCAGAGTTTACGTCAGAGGGCAAAACCTACTCTACCCTCCCCCCCCGTCTCTCTCTCACAGAATCCGCTCATAGGATAGCTCTCCCAGAGCTGCCGGGTAGCCGGGTACGGGTCGCGCCCGGGTCCAGGCCCACCGGCGTGCGTGGTGGGCGAGGAGTGCAGGTCAGTCTAAGTCGGGTCGGGTCAGGTCCGCGGGGCGTGAGCGCGGACGAGACCGGGTAACCGGGCGGGTGAAGGGGACCTCACCCCGTGTGCTGAGGCAATAAGCCTCCAGCACTTTTTCGCTTTATACCGCTGCGCCTCTTCAGAGTTTTCCGAGGTGGGACTAAATGTCCCACCCTAATTGAGCGCCCGCAGCGGAGAAAGCAGCGGGCGATCGCGGCTTCACGCGAGGCCTTCGCCCCAGCTGCGAGCCTGATGCTTTGTCGAAATGCCTCGCAAGGCCTGGGAGTCGAATCTGGGCGTGGCGCGCCTGCAGCTGCAGGCGGAAGCAGCTCCTTCTGTACGGCAATGGCGGCGGAGGTCGGGTGACCTGTTCACAGCAAAACGGCCTCTCGGCCTAATCAGAAGGTGCCGGGAGCTTCGCCAGAGTGCGGCGAAGCTCGTGTGGGTGGTGGCGAGGCGTGGGGCGGCGTGCAAGGGCTGCCCTAGGTCGGACTGTGGGTCGGAAGATGGGGTTGCAGAGGGTGATGTGGGGGAAGTGGAAGGGCAGGGGTTGATCAGGGTGAGGAGGCGGAGGTTCTGCGGTGGTCGGCGAGCCGTGTGGGTTGCTGGGGTGATGGGGGGGTCTCGCCGGAGTTTGGCCGGAGACGAAGGGGGTTACGGTGGACAGGAGCGGTCGAGGGTTTAATCAAATAAAATACAGTGAGGAAAAGAAAGAGGGGGAGATGGGGAGGAGTTCTGACCTAGCTACAGAGACAAAAGGGGCCGGAGCAGGGCGACAGTCGTATCGACTGTCGCCGAAGAAGAAGATGCCCAGGGGAAGGGGCGGCGGCGAGCAGAGAGCCGGAGAGGCGCCAGCTGGGTGCGGCGTGGCGCGGGAAGAGCAGGGGAAGAGCGCGGGTCCATATTTTAACCGATACCAGGGCTGATTAAGCCTGAAGGCCTGAAAAGTTTAAGTGTTCAGGTTCTTTCCATATTATTTCCCACTATTGGAAAATTTCTAATGCCTAAGTTTTTTTCCTAAATTCAAATTTTTTTTGTCAATTTTATTTTATTTTATTCTATTTAGACTGATTAAATGAACTCAGAATCATGCAATTTACCACCCCCCCATGCTTAAGTTGGACAATGTCCTCATTGACAAATACATGGATGCACAGGGGTCAAAAAGATATTACCTGAGTGAAGTAAAATACCAAATCAGTCTGAATCTTCTAGGTTGCCTCCCAGGAAGAGTTGAGTTTAACTCCTCTAGCTGGGCAGTGTTTCGTGTCATCCCTCAATGAGGGTGACAACCTCCTTCGAGGGACCTGGGTGAGGAAGTGTTTCAATCTCTGGCCATTGACTATGAAAGTGTGCCCAGTGTTTGGATCAACAATTTCAACTGCTCCATTGGAGTAGGGCTTGACTACCCTAAATGGTCCTATCCACTTGGACCTGAGCTTCCCTGGAAAGAGTTTTAGACGGGCATCAAAAAGCCAAACTTGCTGATTACGCTCGAAGGTTTTTCTATGAATGAGTCAGTCGTGGATGACTTTCATTTTCTCCTTGTATAGCCGACAATTCTCAAAAGCGTCCCGACGAATTTCTTCGAGCTCGGAGAGTTGGAGCATCCTCTGTGCACCGGCTAACTGGGGATCCATGTTACACTACTTGACGACCCAGTAAGCCCGGTGTTCCAACTCGACAGGAAGGTGGCAAGCTTTTCCAAAGACCAGGCATTAAGGCGACATGCTGATCAGGGTCTTGAAAGCAGTCCGGTATGCCCACAGGGCATCATCTAATCGTGCGAACCAATCCTTCCTGTCAGGTCTCACAGTCTTCTGTAGAATATTCTTGATCTGCCTGTTTGAGACCTCGGTCTGCCCATTTGTTTGCAGATGATACGGGGTAGTAGTGTGGTGGTTAACCCCGTATTTTCTGAGTAGGGCACGGAATTGGGTGTAGATAAAATGACTTCCACCATCACTGATCATGGCCTTTGGTATTCCAAACTAGGAAAAGATGTTCTGCTTAACAAAGTCCATGACAGCCTTATGATCGCATCGGTGGGTGGCGACCGCTTCAATCCATTTGGAGACATAGTCTACAGAGACTAAGATGTACTCAAAGCCATTGGATGGTGGGAAGGGACCCATCAAATCAATACCCCAAACGTCGAAGATCTCGACAATCAAAATGGGCTGGAGGGGCATCATGTCTTTTCTGGTCATGGTCCCTAGAGTTTGGCAGTGAGAGTAAGTCTTAGCAAAGTTGTGTGCATCCTTAAATAAGGAAGGCCATTAAAATCCGGACTGCAGAACCTTTGCAGCCATTTTCTTTCCTAAGAAGTGGCCACCACAAGCTTGGTCGTGACAAAAAGATAGCACACTCTGAACTTCATCCTCAGGGATACACCTCCTGATGATTTGGTCGGCACAGAGGCGAAACAGCATGGGATCATCCCAGAAATAATGCTTAGCCTCAGCCAAGAACTTGTCCCGTTGCTGTCTGGACCAGATTTGCGGGGTCTGTCCTACAACTAGGTAGTTGGCATAGTCAGCATACCAAGGTAGTTTCTTATCTTGCACAGCCATAATGTGTTCATTGGGAAAGGTGTTGGATAAAGGCAGGGAGGGCCCAATGTGGTCTGGGTGGAGTTTGGATAGGTGGTCAGCCACCACATTCTTTGATCAGGCTTTGTCACGAATTTCCAGGTCAAATTTCTGCAAGAGCAGGATCCATTTGATGAGCCCAGGCTTCGCATCCTTTTTAGCCAATAGGTGCCGGATGGTTGAATGGTCTGTATAGATGGTCACGTGGGATCCTAGAAGGTAAGATCGAAACTTTTCAAGTCCAAAAACTACGAGCAGTTCTTTCTCTGTGACCGTATAATTTCGTTGGGCCTCATCCAACATCTTGCTCGCGTAGTAGATCACCACGGGTTTCTTGTCTTGTCTTTGTCCTAGGACGACGTCTATGGCAAAATTTGATGCATCACACATGATCTCAAAGTCCTGGGACCAATCCGGGGGCTGAAGTACAGGTGTTGAGGAGACTAAGTCCCAGTGGGTGTGGTAAGCCTGGACGCAATCAGAGGTCATGTGGAATAAGTCGCCATTGGCCAGAAGGTCGGTTAAGGGTTTGGAAAGCTTGGAGAAGTCTTTGATGAACCTTCGATAGAAGCCAACATGTCCAAGGAACGAACGGATTTGCCGAATCGAGCTAGGCGGAGGAAGTTTGGAAATCAAATCAACTTTAGCCCGATCCACCTCAATGCCCCTATGTGATACGATGTGATCGAGGACGACTCCTTCTTGAACCATGAAATGGCTCTTTTCCCAACTTAACACCAAATTAACCTTGATACATCGTTTCAGGATTTTCTCCAAGTTGCTCAAATAGTTGTCGAATGAATTCCCAAATACAGAGAAATCATCCATAAAGACCTCCAAGTATTCACCCACCATTTCTGAAAAAATGGCTAGCATGCAACGCTGAAAGGTAGCGGGTGCATTGCATAACCCGAACGGCATACGACAGAATGCAAATGTGCCATACGGGCAAGTGAATGTAGTCTTCTCTTGATCTTCAGGAGCAATTGCAACTTGGTTATATCCTGAATATCCATCCAGGAAGCAAAAATACTTTTGTCCTGCCAATCTTTCAAGAATCTGGTCAATGAATGGCAGGGGGAAATGATCCTTCTTGGTTGCTTCATTGAGTTTCCTGTAATCAATACACACCCGCCATGCGGTGGTGGTGCGGGTGGGGATGGATTTGCCACGTTCATTGGTGACAACGGTGAGCCCGGCATTCTTCGAAACCACTTGAGTGGGGCTCACCTAGGGGCTATCGGAGATGGGATAGATGATGTCAATATCAAGCCACTTGATAATTTCCTTCTTAACGACCTCCCGCATATTTGGGTTTAACCGTCTCTGCATCTGATGGGAGGGTCGCACCCCATCTTCTAGGTAGATCTTGTGGGTACAATAGGTGGGGCTAATTCCTCTCAAATCTGAAATAGTCCAGCCAATGGCAGCCCTGTGTTCTGATAGGGTTGCTGTCAATCTAAGTTCCTGATCCTTAGGTAGGTTGGCATTGATAATTACAGGGAAGGTCTGGTCAGGTCCCAGGAAAACATACTTGAGATTCTTGGGAAGCGGCTTCAATTCAGGTGTGGGTGGCACAATGTTTGATGGAAAGGGGAAGGGCGGGAGTTGATCAACATCAATTTCCTCGAATGGTGTTGGTTGATGGTAATCAGCCTTACAGAGATCCACGGGCATAGATGGTAATGGGTCAGAACAGTTGTTATAGGATTGGTAGTTTGAGATAGAACTAAGGGTGAGACATTCCTCGACCAAAGGTTCCATAGGGTCGTGTTCCTTGATACAGTCACAATCAAAAGACTTGGTCGCTCGGAAGATATCCAACTGCATTTTCTTATCTCCGAAGGTGATTTCCATGCATCCCATGTCACAATCGATGTTTGCCTTAGCCGTAGCTAAGAAGGGTCTGCCTAGGATGATGGGTGTGTTCTGCAGATGTTTAGGGACTTCCATGTCAAGCACAAAAAGTCGACCGGAAAATAAAAGTCCTTGATCCACACAATTACATCCTTAACAACCCCCTTTGGGATTTTCACAGATCTATTAGCCAATTGGATGGTAACAGGTGTGGGTGTCAGCTCTTCGAATTGAAATTGATGGTATAGGGTTGTCGGAATCAGATTAATGTAAGCACCTAGGTCCAGGAGCGCTCTATCAAATGTCATGTCCCTGATATTGCAAGATATCAGGGGTGCTCCTGGGTCAGTTTGCTTGAGCGGAAGGTTGCTTGATATTACGGAACTTGCTTGCTCTGAGAGCACAACCTTCCTAGGTGCTTGAGGTCATGGCTTACGTTTGGGTGTACAGGCATCCTTTAGAAACTTGGCGTAAGCCGGAATGTGTTTAACGGCTTCGAGGAGCAGAATATTAATCTGAATCTGCTTAAAGATCTCTAAAAGCTCCTCAGTTTCCACAACACTTTTCTTCTTCTTGATTGTCTCCAAGGCCTCGGGATATGGTGTCTGAACGTGGATAGGATCTATTTCTAGGTCCTTGGGTTTTTCCAGTGCCTCTTCTGAGTCGGGTGTTTCGGAAGGTGAAGTCTCTGGAAGAGTTGGCCATTTGGGATCCTGGGTTTTGGTGCTGCTTCTCAAGGTTACTGCATTTGTAGAGGCATTGGGACCATGGGTTGATCCTTGAGAAGATGAGGACGAAAAAACACCAAACCCAGGGGGTGTTTATGGGGCTGGCTGGACCATGTGAGCCTGCTCGGGATTGCCTTGGAACCCTTGAGAATTGGGGCCTCTGTTAATCATGTTTCGTAGGTTCGGTTGTGGCTGGGAAGGCAGGGATCCTTGTTGTTTACAGTCCAACAGCTGGCTTAACTGTCCCTTTACTAAAGCCATTTCCTCCTAATGTTTCTGGTTCATTTCAGCCATCATGTTTATCAGGGTGTCCATTTGGTTTTGTGGGGGAGGGGCCGCCACATTCGGATTATATGGGGATCTAACTAGTGGTCCTTGCTAATAGGGGGCAAGTTTGGCTATTGGTTTGGCCTGGGCTGGTTCTAAAATTGAGGCGGTTTCTGGTTTGTCCAAGCAAAGTTTGGGTGATTATGCCAGCCAGTGTTGTAAGTGTTGGAGAAGGGGTCAGGTTTGGAATAGCCTTGGATAGCCTGTACGTCTTCAAGGATAGCAGATGTCGAGGGAGAGGGAAGAGAGTAATCAAGGGTTGAGGGAGCAAAGGTCCCTCCCTGGAATGTGGTCAGGGGTTGTTCCAGGTTTATTTGGCTTAGGGGCTGGACCAGGTCAATATTGTGAGCTCCCTTTGCTAAGGAGAAGATTTGTAATGGATTCCTGGTTTGGTTCAGTAGCTCATTTATCTTTTTATCCACCAACTCCACTTGATCCAATTTCTTACAAATGATATCCATGTCAACCATTCCAGAATTTGCTTGTACCTCATAAATCCCACCACGGGGTTGACTGGATTGGATAAATTGGGTCATGGAGGCATTGTTGAGCGAATTTTCGCTCATAGACTCAAAGAGCTCAAACGCGCTCTCCTCGTCTTTGTTTAGGAAGTTCCCCCCACATGAGGCATCGACGAAGTTCCGTAGGTTGCTGTCTAGACCATGGTGGAAGATCTGGGCCAATTGCCACCTTGGTACTTCGTGGTGTGGGCATTTCCTCAATAGTTCATTAAATCTTTCCCACGCCTCATGGAGCTGCTCCCTGCCCTGGAGTGTAAAGGTAGTAATGGCTCTTTTGAGGGCATTGGTTTTCCTATAGGGAAGAATTTCTTTAAGAATGCATGTCTTAGTTCTTCCCAAGTGGTGATGGGTCTACCTAAGGTTCTAAGCCAGTGAGATGCTTTGTCTCTCAGCGAGAAGGGAAACATCTTAATCAAAACAATGTCAAGGCTAATGTTCCTAGGTTTCACAGTTCAGGCTATCTGGTCAAGATCCTCTAGGTGCTGGAAGGGATCTTCATTTGAGCTTCCATGGAAGTGGCTCTGAATCAGACTCAGGACATTTGGTTTCAGCTCAAAATCATCTCCCCCTTTGGGGGTCCTAAGGTGTGGCTTGATTCGAATAGCGGGAGGATTGTAGAAGTTGCAGAGGGGTCTAGGTTGGTCCTAAAATGGTGGTGGATCAAGTGGTGGTTGCCCTTGTGGGCCTTGGAAAGGTGGTGGTGGTTTTCCCTGTGGGTTCTGCAACTGGTGTATGGCTTGCATGATGGTGTGGATTTGTTGCTATTGAAGCCAATGGTTTGCTTTAATCTGGGCCTGGATGATGGCTATTGTGTCTGCTAGGGGTTGGTCCTCAACCTCATCTACTCTGGGTTCAGCCATGTCTCTTGCAGAATCAGGTCGCCTGGATTCTCGTCCCAAAATTAACAACTCAGGATGAAGTGATCGTCTCCCGTGCATACACTAAAGAAGAGCAGGAGGGGATGCGGAGAGCGACAGTTGTGAGAAGTGTGTGTACAACCAAGCAAACAAGCCTAGTCCTTATGGTGTATTCCTTAAGGGACCTAGAAATCTCCAAAGGGGCGATCAAGTCCATAAGCACTGGACTTCCCTTCCCAAAGCTAATCTGGCCAGGTTAATTACAAGGGGATTGTAGGGAAGGTTCTTCCTTTGGCTTACGCCGCCGGCTCCATAGAGCCCACAACCGCAGTTGTTTGACACTTCCCCACAGCCTACTCACCAGATTCTACTAAGGGAATGAAAGCCAAGTGCTCAGCGAACAAAACCACGCCTCTTGAGACTTAACCTAGTCCTTCCTAGGGCACGTCTACTCTATTTTAAAAGGGCTAGGATAGTGCTTGTGCAAAGGTTATGTGATGAGGCGTTGATTGGGGTGGTGCCTCTTAGTTTTCCAATTCCATTATGTGTGCTCCTATCAAAACATGGTTTTCAAGCAAGGATTTTTTTTTAAGATGTGGTATCTTCTAATGTTTTGTCCTTTTGTGTCATTTAGGGTTGACGTGTCTTAATGTTTTTAGACAAGTTTCAGGTGGGCATGTAAAAATTTTGCACACAATTGGTGAGAGTAGATTTCCTTTGATGTGAAGAGGCTTTAAAACCCTAAAGTGCTCACCCTAGTGTTCAAGCAGCTGCTATTAAATGAGTTGATTTTTATGGTTGAGTGGTGCGGCCCATGTCAATTCAAGGTGGCTTCGCAAACACCACTCAAAAAGAAAGAAGAACACTCCAAAAAGCTTAGGTCATTAAGAATGTTCGAGTGTATTTTTTTTGTTGGGTGATGTGTTAAGGATGTGGATCAGACAATCATGCACCATGCCAATTTTTTTCGATTTTACACTTTTTTTAGATTTTTAGGCAAGCAAACAACCACGAGTGAAGAATTACTCACGACCAGTCCTTGTTGCGCTTACTCCCTCTTTACCATCATGAGTTGCACTGCTTCGCCGTCCAAGCGTTAGATTCTTGCAACCATCAAATAGAAGGAGAAAAGGCGTTAGATGATGTGAGCATGGATGTAGAATGGAAGTGAAAAAATAAATCCGTTGCCTCCCCGGCAACGGCGCCAAAAACTGAAGCGCGAGAGATGTGTTTATTTAAAAGGGTTGTTATAGTTCGTGCTCGCAACGTCGGTTTTAAAAGAAGAAATAGACGTGAATCCTAGTGTCGATCACAAGGAGGCGTAAAAACTGGATTTTCTTTGTCGCTTTTTGTCATGGAGATAACGAGTTTTTGCTTGCAAGAAGACGTAATATAAAAACAAGAGAGAGAAAAAGAGAGGGAGAGAGAGAGAGTAGGGTTGGAGTCTTTTAAATCATAGCCATTGCTTAAAGTAACATCAATACTATATTAAACATGCAATTCAAGTTTTACAAATACAATGGTAGCTAAATGCTTGAATAAAAAGGAAGCAAAGCTAGATTAAAGGGAAATAAAGAGAGAGAGAGGGGAGACGGCGAGGTGGCCACGGTGGTGGAGGGAGGCTCCATCGGCAGCTCGTCGACTTCGTTGACTATAAGAGGGGCTAAAGGGGGCTAGAAGGGTGTTACAACACTTGCAAGATGAATTGCATGCCTTCCATGGGTGGTTGGAAGGGGTTTAAATAAGGTCTTTCCAAATGAAGGGGTTTTAGCAACATCCGGGACGTCGCTAAAACCCTAAAACGTCGGTGAAGCACCCTGCCTAGTGGTCGCTCGCGCACGCTGTTCCTTCACTTCACACACTATCCGTGTGTGCGTGTTGTAGGCCATCCAATCGAAGATCGAACGGCTGAGATCTTCGCGAAGGGCACGCTCACGGATTGCTGCTGAGGCGTGCACTGCTGCGCATCATCGCACGCGTTCAACCGAATGTGCCTGATTGTGCTGCGTGGCATTGCCGCGGCTACTCGATGGTGATCGGGTGGTCCAATTTGGTCACGCAGTCGATTTCTGTGCTTAATCCCACTGCGGGCGCTTTGAACGCGTGCCTTGAGGGTGTGCTGCCAAGGCTAGACCGCTGCACTGCCCTCGCGGATGATCCCGCGGAGAAGATAGGGCGCGGCTGTTGCCGACAGTTGGATGGGAATCCAACAGTCATATCTTCGTGTGAGGCTGGGCACGTAGATGGGGCAAGCATGGGTGAGCGTGCTTCTCAGCCGTCCGATCTGCGATCGGACGGTGATCGGACGGCTTAAAGTGATGCCTCGCGATGAAGGGTGTGGCGGGGCTGACACGTGGCGGTCTCATGACCGTTGATCATTAGATCAATGGTCAGAACTTCTTGGGCTAATTGTGGGAGCTCCAGATGTCGGATTTAGCTGATTTCGAGTCTGGTGGACTCCATTCGTCGCTCTGAGTTCATCCATGCGGTCCGATCATTCATCTGAAGCCTGTTTTGACATGCATTTGTACACATGGCCATTAATAATGCACTATAAGTAATCTTGATGTGTGATGCATGCAATGCTCCCATTCCTGTGTCTTCTGTGCATTTTACCCTTAAGACCAACTCCCTTTTGGCAGAATTAACATTGTAAAATATAGTGTTATCAGGGAATCAGAGGGACCCACACACACATCCTTAGGTGGTTGAGCAGGGTTCTTCTTCTTCATCTTCTAACCCTGGTATTTGGTTAACCATTCCCCTCCTATCTTTCCTAACCCTCCACAAGACCCGAACCCATATGCGTATGCAAACTCTGTCAACTTGAGGAGCAGGAAGAAAACCCAGGACTCCAAACTACCTTCTTCTAGTAACCAAAACCCAGGTGAGCCTGAGAAAGAAAAGGAGAAAGTTGAAGAAGAAAGCAAGGCTCAGAAACCTGAAATTGAGGACACCACCCACATCTCGTTCCCTGAAGCCTTATTGAAAACCAAGAAGAAGAAAATCGTAGATAGCAACGAGGAGCTCCTAAATTTATTCAAGAGTGTAGAGATCAATATCCCACTCCTAGATGCTGTTAAGCACATCCCAGCTTATGCAAAATTCCTGAAAGATCTATGTACCCAAAAGCTTAAGCCAAAAGAACCCACCCCAAGGAAGGTGATTCTCTCAGAGTAGGCGAGTTCTGTTATCCTACACCACCTTCCGCAGAAGAAGAAAGATCTAGTTCGCCCCCTTGATTTCGTGTATCAATGGGGATTACACTTTTGATAGGGCACTATTGGATCTAGGTGCATCCATCAACCAAATCTTGACCTCTCTTTATGAAAGGTTTGGGTTAGGTGAACTCAAGCCAACCTCAGTAACGCTACAGTTAGCGGAACGTTCGGTCACCACACTGAAAGGTGTCATTGAGGACATCATTGTCAAGGTCAAGGACTTCTATTTTCCCATAGATTTCCTAGTCCTTGACATGGATGTACCTGAAGATTTGAGGAACACGCCCATCATTCTGGGACACCCGTTCCTAGCTACCGCTAAGGCCAACATCAATTGTGAGAGTGGTAGTATGGAGATCACCTTTAGAGATAGGAAATTGTTACTTGATATTTTATAGGTGATAAAAGGATTTGAGGATTGTAGATTTATTAAGGAGTGATTGTGCAGCAATCATAGGCCCTAATCCACCTAAATTAATTTAGAACCTAGCTTAACTTATGCATTCTGCATGCATTCGCATTGTACTTTGCATCATAGTTGATTTATTAGATTTGTAAATAATAATGTCATATTATGCACTAATTGAGAGGCATTAAAAATCACAAGTAATCTGGGGCTACGGATGATCGATCCAACCACATGGAGCTGCTCAGAACGAAGACGGGAGTCCAATGCTTCCGAGATTGCATCAATCAAACTCCTGTAGCATACTAGGGAGTCAGCAGAAGAGCAAGAGCTAAGAGGTAAATAGGTGAAAATCTAGACCTTAGATGATAAATCTAATATTACGGATGGATCCAGAATAGCGTTCACAGTCCAACGACGTAAGAATCATTCCAATCAAAGGCCTATAGCATTGTCTACGAAGGAGAAAAGATGGACGGCCATGTTGGCACCACGTGGCACCATCACAACCACCCCTTGCCACGCCCTTGACTTCTGAAGGCACTTCCCCGTGTGCTGTGGGCTGTTGGATCATCATCCAACGACCACAATGAGCACACGCAGCAACTCCAGATGCACCTCATCAACCAAGAGAAGAGCTCAACCGTTGGATCTCCATCCAACAATTGAGGATAGCTAGACGAGAAGAGGCAATTGCAACAAAACACACCTCTAGTGCGTTGCCTCACACCCTAGAATAGCAGTGCAGGACTCAGGGTCGACTCGCAATCAGCGGGAAATCGGCGAAGGCGTAGGCGCGAATGAAATCCATCTGTTGGATGGCCATTGGGCAGTTCAAAAGTGACTGCATGGCAGGTTGGCTAGCATCAGATGGAGATGCACGTGCGTGCACGCATTTTGAAAATCAAAGGTGGTGGCTCAACGAATCTAAGCCGTCCGATCTCACGATCGAACGACTGAGATTTGGCACGTGCGTTAGGCGCGATTAAAGCACAAGCAAGTGCATGAGGAGAGAGAAAGTGGAGAGGCATTGAAGTGGGAGAGAGCAGGACCATGCGATGAAGATCCAAGCATCTAGAGCGTGCCATGTGTCAAGCCCAGAACAAATCCGCATGATGAAGGTGCAAATGAAGGCTTATTGAGGTGTGATCTGGTCCGTTGATCTCCCGATCGACGGATCTGATCACCAGAGGGCTGTTGCATGATTTTGAGGGCACAAGCGCCCATCTTTCCCCTCATAAAAGCTATAAAAGAAGGCCTAAGGCCCCCCAGTTAAAGCAAACTCTTCCTATCTTCCACCAGTACTTCTCCAGACCCTCTACAGTTCTTCAGACCTTCTTCTCCGGCTCTCTTCATCTCTGGCTGTCTTCCTCTAAAGCACCCACCAAGCCACCTTGGTGGACCGCTGTTGCTCTCCCTAGCCTCTCCAGAAGGCCACCACGGACCACTCGTGGTGTCCTTATTCTGCTAGATAGTGATTTTAATTCTTGTTATAGTTATATAGCAAGTACATGTTCTAGTTATAATTCTACTTTGCAACTATGGTTTATTGCAATTCATGATCAACTATTGGCTATGATTCGCTTTATATATATATTGTGATTAGTATTATCTAGTTAGTAATTAGATCTACATCAGTTATGAAATCCGAAACACTTTTTGTCTTCCTGAGTTCGATCGGGACTCACATCTCGTAAATTTTATTTGTTTCGACGTACTTCGTGCTATACTACGACTGATTTACTTTAAAACGTGATTTACACCTCAAAATAATTTGCGCCATTGACGGAGAGGCATGGTGATTTTTGATTTCATAGCTGATTTAATTTTTTTGTGGAGGATGAACCAGGGATCTACATACACAAGCATAAATTTTTAAAAGTTGGGTGCACATCTTCTCTACCTTAGTTTTAGGTTTCTTTCCGAATCTTAGGCTAGATTTGAATTTTAGTTAGATTTTTCTTTCTGAAAAAAAAATTAGGTTTATTTTCGTGAAAAAAATAAAAAAGGTAGTTAGATTAGGATTTCCTTTTGAATCCAAGGTTAGAAGTTGCTTGAAAAAAAGAGAAAAATTTAAAAAAGTTTTTCCCTCCAAAAAAATTTTGAAAAAGTTTGAAAAAAAAAATTTTAAAAGAATCATTTTTGTGGGAAGGTTTGAAATTTGAATTTCAAACCTTTTCAAAAAGCCTTTAAACCACATCCCCGATTTTTGACCTGATTTCAAGGAGCGATTTAAAAATTCATTTTCTAAAAATATATTGAGTGAAAAATTCTAAAATTTGGGTGCGAGCTTCATTTTCAAACCATCTTACAAATGACACCATTTATTTGAGAAAATTTGAATTATGTAATTTTTAAAAATTCATGAATTACAAGGGGTCCGACCCAGATTTGAAAATTTTCGAATTTCAAACAGAAATTTCGAACAATCCGAGAATTCGATCTGACCAAAAATGGTGAGGTTTGAAAGCTGATCTAATTAGCTTTCATTTCCATATTTTTACAGAATTTTCAAAATTTATTTGTTAGTATTTCAAAGTAGAAAATTGACTAGGGGTAAAAATTCCAGATCTGACCCCATGACATTTAAAAATTCTTATTTATTGGGTTGAAATAGTAAAAATTACAAAAAAAGTATTCTTTAAAAAGATAATTGAAAAAGGAATCTAGCTATTGAATTTCAAATTATTTGGATTCCAGTTGCATTTCAGAGAATTATTTTATTTCTATTGGTCTGCTGAAATCCTAGAACTGCATGAACCCTAGGTTACACCCATAGGGTCAAAATTTCTAGAGACCACACATTTGGGCTAACCTAGACTAAATCAAGTCTAGTGGCTAGCTGGTGAGCTTGTTCACCTTGTGGACCGCTCATCACCTACTGAATTGAAGAAAAAAAAGGTTAAAAAAATCACAAGGACACACGTAATAACCTACATTTGTCTTGAAACTACTGGGTGATTTCAACCTCTTCTACCAAACCTGGTGACTAAGCCTGTAGGGTAGTGTCAAACAACCGTGGCTAAGGGGTATAAAGGAATTGGATGAGAAAGCCAAAGGAAGAACCTTCCTCTTAGTCCCCTCGTATCCAAGTGATCGCACATGTTTTGCGTGTTTGAAATCGGGGTTACAAGTAACCCGTCATCGTAGTTGCAAAACTCGTGATCAAATAAAATTTATACTGAAACTCTAAGGGAGTCACAGGTCAAACACAGGGAGGCGACGTTTACTTTAATTGAAAATCGATCTTCATTTTATTTGTTTTTGGTATTTTAAAGTTTTGTTATTTTTTTGTGTTTTTGAAAGAAGAAGACAAGCAGAATAAATCACAAGAGATATGGAACAAATATGATATATATCATGAATGTCTATTACAATAATCAATGAAAATCTCTCGAATCGGCTGTTTGGCGAGACGACAGCGCCTAGCGGAAGCTCGGATGAAGGAGGTAAGGAATAGGATGACGAAGGTGAGATGCAGGAGGATATCAGGTAGAGGAAAGCTTCGGCGTGGCTCTGGAATGGAGGTGAGAAGGCGAAGATGATCTACTATTGGAATGGAGGTGGGAGGACGGCTCCAAGGCAACATAAGAATGGGGATGGGAAGATGGAGGAATATTTGGTGAGGCAGAGGTTTGCTACACTAATAGGAGCCTTGGGAGCTTGAGAGTAAGCTCTAATGGAGCATTGGCAGGCTTGCTAGAGCTTAAGAGTAGGTGGGAGTAGAGTAGGTAGAGATGGCTTGGAAGGGAGGGGGTGTAGGCCCTCTAATAGTGGAGGAGAAGAGGCAAAAATAGGTATGGGACCATTAACGACTTCCAGGCTGTCACTGGAAGTGTCAGTGTAGGTAGCTCATGCCTACTGGTGCACGTAGCTAGCTTTGCTGGAGTGTTAATAATTAGCGATGGCTGTAAGCATCGTTGTAGGTCCTACTCAGGCGTCACTGTAGGCTGGTGCCAACCGAGCACGCACCCGCCCCATGCTCCGCTAGCGCTGCACTATGCGCTCTCTTTGTCGCGCACGCTCTTGCGCTGGCGCTGTGCTGTGCGCATGTATACCTCTGTGCATGTGCGCGCACCCGGGCTGTTGTGCGTGTATGGCGGCGCGTGCGTGTGAATGGGCAGCCTATGTTGCGCCACTTGGCACAATCTGGGCCATCCATCTTCTTTTCATTGTAAGGGTTGCTACAGAGGTCGAATTGAGTTGATTTTCGTGCCATTGGACTGCAATCATTGACCAGAATCCATCCACATGGTCGGATTTGTCATTTGAAGCTCTAGATTATATCTCCTAGTCCCTTGGTCGTTGATCTTCCTCGAACTGCATATGATGCTACGGGACTCCGATTAAGACGATTTCGGAGGCATTGGACTCTGATCATCGTCTTGATTAGATCCGTATGGTCGGATCATCAATCCGAGGCTCTAAAATAAATATCCTTCTCTCCTATCCACAAAAAGGATGCAAGTAACCTAAATTATATACTACTCTAAATGCAGAATGATGCATGCTATGTAAGATTTATAACATGAAATGCAAATCTAAGCGTAGGAACTTGCATGAATAGGCATCTTACCCTCAATAAATGTGTTTACATCATACCCCCATCCCTATCTTTTGCTAGTCCGTAGCAAAATTAAACTATATGCTATGTATAAAAGCAGAATTAGATCGCTTAGGCCTAAGTCGTTTATTAATAATAGAAAATTTCAACTAAGGTCCTAAACTACGAAGACTCAACAATACCTAGGTGTTTGCCAGAATGCAAATTGCCCAAGTCCTAGCCTTATTTGACAAGGAAAGATACATTTTTTTAATTTTTCTTCTTTTCTAATTTTTTTGTACTTTTGTAGTTTGAGAGTTCCAGGATAACTTTTTATGGCTGCTTGACCCGCCTAAGACTCGAAAAGGACTCTAAGTGTTAAGAATCTTGTGAAAATAGTGAAAGACTCACTAGGCAGCCGCTGAAATGGACTTCAGGTCTCTACGGCCCTAGGTGACCTTGTCTAAAGGTTTATCTTTTCAATTGGTAGCTTTCTCTCTACTTTTACTTATGGGGTCAACACAAGGGCAAACCCAGTGTATATCTCCCTGGTTTATTCTACTTCCTCGCTTCTTTCCTAAGTGTTTTGGGAATTATTGTGCATTTTTTTGTGAGCTGGGTTCTGGACAACCGGCCAATGGGCTGTTACCCATGGCAACTTGCCAGCCATACTCCTATGGTAAAGTGTAGCTATTTATTTTTTTTAATTTTTTCTCCTTTTTCTATATATATATATTTTTCTTTTTCTTTGTTTATTTTTTTTTTTTAAGTAGGTAGCTTCCTTGATCTAAGATTTACCTAAAGGCAGTACAACGAAAATGGTTATATGACTAGGCTCTGGACAACCTGCTGATGAGTTGTTACCACCGACAAATTATTAGCCATACCACCCTAAATAGTTCATTAGCTACCCAATTTCCAAAGAAATTGCTGAAAAGTGAGTCAGTGCAAAAAAAAGTGTGTCCCAAATCAGAGGGCGGGTTGATAAGTCGCATACTTATCATCCCAATTTATTTACCAACTTAAAATGAATTTTAATTGGTGAGGACTCGAGACTAAGTTCACATTTGAGTGGACACCCAGGCAAATTAAGCTCGAAGACCTGAAGAGTTTAAGTGTTTAGGTCCTCTCGTATCATTTCCTAAAGTTAATAACTTCCAAATGCCTAAGTTCTTTTCTAATTCTTCCTTTTTTTATCTTTTTGAATTTTCATTTTTTTTTTAAGAATCAAATAACAAGTGTTGGGATCGTAGAGTGTGTATTTGATCAGAAATGTGTCGTAGTACAGTTGCGAAATATAATCAACAAAAATAATTTCTAAGATAACGAGATTTGAGTCCTGGTTGTTCGTCTCTGGGAGGCGTTTTGGAAATGCAAATTCAAATTCGATCTCGCTCACTCTACTCATTCAAAATCGCATGTCGATTTATACCAAATACATATTGATACACGACATGCTATTACCAGAATATCAGAAATTGAAAGCATGCAACTTTAATCACACCAAAAGATAATAATCAGGCACATGGTGATTTTCAACATATAAATATATATAAATGTTTTCATTGAGGCATGATGGTGGTTACAACATAGGTAGTGGAGTGCTTGTACAGGGAAATTTAAATCTAGCTAGCATAAAATGACTGCATACATGAATCTATGGGGAGATTATGCATGCATCATTGGGGGAGAATATGGAGCTACACTACTAAGCAATAAATAAAGCATTAAATCTATGAATAACTATAATCTAGTCTAGTAGAACTAAGGGCATTCAGAGGTGGGCTCCGATGGCCTTTGAATGGGTGAGAAGAGAAAGAGGGGCGACCAATGGTGCTTAGGCTGACCCTCGGAGAGAAGTTGGAGAAGCTGATCCTGGTCTAGGCTTGGTGTGGAGGTTGTGGCATCATGGTGGAGCTTGTGAACAGGGAGGTGGAGGTGGTGATGGCTTATGGAAGCTGGAGCTATGCTAAAAGACTATGATGGACCAAATGGCCAACCCTTAGGTCTTTTTATTGACCTAAGGGAAGCTCTCTAGAGAATTATGAAATTCTCTAGAGAGGCCTATGGTGGGAGCTCGTGGGAGAGTGAGAGAGAGGATGGATGGTGGTTTTTAGATCCACCAAATGTGGATCTAAAAATTGAATGGCTCTTGGTTGCTAATTTTAGCAACCAAGGCAACAACACATGGTAGAGAGTTCTACAGAACTCTAAGCTAGATATTTTCGTGTGGATGGTGTGTGTGGGTCAAAACTAAGGTGGCTAGGTTGATTAGGTTAGGTTCTAGTGGGTTTAGTTCAAGGTAGGTCTCAAATTAGGGTTGTAAACCCTAATTCGCTAAGGTAAAGTGCAATTAAACTTAATACAAGTTTAATTGGGTGTGTGAAAACCTAATTGAGAGTAAAATAACTCAATTAAGTCAGGTCTAGGTCAATTGGACTCTCACTGAGTCCAATTGGACAGTGTGTACTGAGATCAGGGCTCAATTGGACTCAATGAGTCCAGTTGAATAGACTGAAGAGATTGACCATGATCCAAGTCAATTAGGTTTAGTGAGGATCTAATTAGGTCCTTAGGGAGGTCTAGAGGTGATGTACTAGGGTCAGGGCACCTTAATTTAGGTTCCTAGGGGTTAGAATTAGGTTTAGGGAGCTAGAGATCCAAGATCAAGGCTTGAATCTCAAAACAGGGTCTGGAGGGCAGTTCTGGACGTCCAATAAAGTTATCAGATGTCTTATAATGAAAAATCAGAAGTCCAGACTTATTGTCTGGATGTCCAATCAGAGTCCGGAGGGATTCTAGGTTCTGTCTTGGGTATTCTGTAGAAATTGGACGTCTAACCAAGTGTCTGGACGTCCAATAACACTACAGAAGTGGGTTTAAGGTGTGCAGGAGTTGGCTAAAGGTTTTGGACATCCTATAACGCATCTGGACATCCAGATAGAGGTTGGAATTCAGGTTTTAAGGTTTCCTAGGGTACGGTGACCTAATCTAAGGGTGGCTAAGGCTCGGGGAAGCTTCTAGGTTGTCCCAGGGCTAGGATGGACCTAAGTTCTTCACAATTTATTACTTTATTCCTACTTAATAGAATAGCATACCTTAACTCCCTTACATTATTATCTACTACATCTAATCTAGGTCTTCTGCTCCAACCCTACTGCAACAGTAGTTATTCTTTATTCTTCAGATCCAGCTTTAGATCCAGCTTCAGATCTAGCTTCTGATCAGCTTATTACCTGTAATTGACATAATGCACCTAATCACTATGTTGAAGCTATGGGTTACTACGCTAACGTATTTGGTTCTGAAAACTTGTCGTCATACTATGAAAGCAAAGAACTCGTGTTCAACAAATAAAACTTATACCGGAATAGAAATCTCAAGTCGAACTCAGGGAGGCTACGTCGATCTATATTCACAATTATATATTTTTTTAGAATTTTTGTTGAAAAGTGAAGCGATGTAATTACAATGAACCCATAATAACAATTAGAATAAACGATAGAGAGAGAGAAAGAGAGAGAGAGAAAACATGCATTCAATAATTCAAAATGTTTATACAATAAAATCAAAGAAGAATTACACTAGAAAGCAGGAAAATTCTACTCTAAAAAGCTGCAACGAAAAATGGGAGAGAGAAGTTATCCTCCTCGACAATCGCTTGGAGGACGAGCCGAACGAGACGCCGCCTGGATGAAGGAGGGCGGAGCAGGAAGAAGGAGGTCAAGGCAGGAGGAACGAGAACGGGGTAGCACGTCATCGTCGTCGCAGGATCCGCTTTCAAAATGAGAGCAAAAATTTGACTTTTTCTCGTGAGGAGCATCTCGGGTGTGGGACAAGCTTCTCTTGAGCTTTAGAGAGGTAGAGAAGAGAAGGAAGGGATGAGAATTTCGTGTGGAGGGGGTCTCCTTTTATAGTTGCAAGGAGTGAGGGCAATTTGGTCATTTTAATTTGAAAAACATTAAATCAGGGGTGTTTAGTGACAGATAAAACTATCGCTAAAGCCCCATCGTTGGCGTAGTGGGCCGGCGCTCGCGTGCCCGCTCGCCTCTCGCGCGTAACGTGCGCTCCATGTTTTGCCAATCCTAGCCGTTCAATCGTGAGATCGGATGGCTTAACTCTCGCCTCGCAGCACCTCCTCTGCGTGCAATGCCCACGTCTGATGGCGCGTCACGCGCAAGCATGCGATAGAGCATGGGCGTTATTGAGCGCTCACGACCACTCGATCGCGATCCAACACTCCTCACACCCACTCGCCCACGCCCACTCATTCGCTCCTCATGACTCGATCACGCACCGCTCGCTCGCGTAAGCGCTCTCGCCCACTACGCTATGGAGGAGAAATGTGCGCACGGTTGAGTTGAGTGGCTGCCTGTGGTCGTTGGATGGCGATCCAATGGCCATGATTCAATGCGCAATAGAAGGGTACGATTGGCTCTGAACTCTGCTGGGTTGGTTTGGGTGGCCGAGATGGCGCCACATGGCACCATCTTGGCCATCCATCTTCTAGATGATGTAGATGGTGCCACGGTTGTCGGATTGAGTCGATTTTCGTGCCGTTAGGCTGCGATCGTCGATCCAAATCCATCCGTACAGTCGGATTTATCGTTTGAAGTGTGGATTCACACCATCTTGGCCCTTGATCTTCTAGGGTTCCCCAATCTCCATCTGATGCTACAAATGTCTGATTAGGGCGATCTTAGAGTCGTTGAACTCCAATCGTCACCCTAATCACATCTGTATGGTTGGATCTTCGATCTGAGACCCCGATAAGAGGTTTACCCTGTCCCTGAACATAAAAGGAGACAATTAACCTCCATTTTATTCAAACTAATCTAAATGCAAGATGATGCATGTTATGCAATATTTATAGTATGCAATGAAATTCTCTGCTTAAGAACATGCATAAATAGACATCTTATGCAATATAAACATGTTTACATCACACTACATTATAGTAATATTTTATGCATAGCTAAAAGAAAGCAATAAATGTGCTAGTAATGCTTATGCATGCATGAATTACCTTAACTTATGCTAAGTCCTAGCCTAATTTAGGTCAATTAACACCTATGATTGCTGCGCAATCAGCAGGAAATTACTGTTACAGCTGACAAAAAGGTTATAAAATATGTCCACCCCCCCATGCTTAGCTATTACAATGTCCTCATTGTGAAAAATGAAAGCATGAAGGAGAGTAGAAGTGGAAGAATAGCACCTGATTTCCGTGAGACTCTGGTCAGCTTGGAATAGTCTTTACATGTGTTGAGTTTGTGCCTTCAGCTAGGTGAGGTCCTCAATCAAAAATAACTAAACATTGAGGCCACAACAACATAGTTTCCAGGCCCCTAGGTATGGGTCCTGAAGAGTGAAAATGGGCTTGCCAAAGAGATGAACAGTGAAAGTGGAAAGCTGGTGGTGCAGGGAGAGTCCAAATGGTCTCCA
The DNA here is from genome assembly GCA_037157565.1 of Thalassia testudinum. Classification (NCBI taxonomy): domain Eukaryota; kingdom Viridiplantae; phylum Streptophyta; class Magnoliopsida; order Alismatales; family Hydrocharitaceae; genus Thalassia; species Thalassia testudinum. Next base: position 65,482,358 of record JAZHRO010000007.1, on the reverse strand, counting down.
ATAGGAGTTTTGTTGATTCATTACAAAGGAAGTGTGGTTGGGTATAGAATTTGTGCACTGGTTGGGTGAAAAAGGACGAAGAGGGTTTTGTGGGTACTCTAGAATACCTAATGTTTGAAGACTTCTTCCCCAATGTTCAATTTCATCCTCACACTCTGGGTTCTTAAACCAACCATCCTGATCCTCAGAATTCCCACCCACAAGTTGGACCTCAAACTCTAAGCATTCATGATAAGGATGTTGTTGGGTTTTATCTTAATCACGTGAATCATCCAACAAATTTTCGATTGCATGTATATCTTCCTCATCCCGTGTTGTTACAATTGGCCGCATTTTTGCTTTGTCCTCAATTATTTCCGCAACCGTGTGATCTTCTTCTTGAGTTTGGGTTGAGTTGGCCATTAAAAGGTTGTCTAAGGTATATATGGCCATTACTTCCTCTATTCTACCAAGCTCCTCCATCAAACCACACTTAACTTTATTCTTCTTTGTGACCTAGAAAATATTGAATTGATTTATCTTATCCCCTGAGGCCATTTCTATATTTCCCGATTCACAATCAGTCCTCGCCTTGACAGTAGCCAGGAAAGGTCTTCCCAAAATAATCGGGGTGTGGTTGAGCTATTTTGAGGCTTCCATGTCCAAAACCATGAAATCAGCAAGGTAATGCAAATCATTAACCTTGACTAAAACATTCTCCAAAATACCCCTTGGTTTTGTAATGGATCTATCGGCTAACTACAAGGTTATGTCAGTGTGTTTTAGGTAGCTTAGACCCAATTCCATGTGCAGTGATGTGGGAATCACATTAATGCAAGCACGCAAGTCAGGGAGGGCTCGGTCAGAAGTAATGTTTCCTATTGTGCAGGAAATCAGTGGGGCTCCTATGTCTTGCTTCTTAGGAGGTAGCTTATTTAGGATCAATGTGCTTGTGTTATCGGACAAAACTACTCTCCTATTGATTTTAGATTTCGCTCTACGCCTTTCTTTATATGCATTCAGTAAACCTATGGCATAGGCAGGGATTGATTCGATAGTCGCGAGAAGCAAAATGATTGTCAATTTGAAAGCGTGAAGTAAGGACATCCTTTCCTCTAATTTCTCCTCCGACTTTTTCTATTTGCCCATACAACAACATGCTCCCAAATCAGACTCTGATGTTTTGTTGATCACATTCTTAGTTGGGAGTTTGGAATTCTTGCTGCGGGGCCTAATGGGGTTGACATGGGGTTGGGTAGGTCCCTTGTGTCTACTACCACTCCTCAAGGTGATGGTGTTTGCCGTGGCAAAATGCTGTTGGTTAGTGCCTTGGGGAGGGTTGGACAAAACAGGATGCTCCCGATTGATTATGGTAGGAACTTGGTTTGCTCTGGGAGGGGCTGGGGTAGCTTGATAGAAAGCATGAGCTTGAGCATATGACTCCCCATTATTACCGAACCCTTAAGGTCCAGTGCGTCGGTTCTGTACATTCCATAGGTTTGGTATCGATTGTGATGGTAGATATCCTAGCTGTTGATTGTTTGTACTAAGTCCGGATTGCAAGGTGTCCAGTGACGTTTTCATCTGTTGCATGAGCTAGAGCATTGATCCTTGCATTTCTACCATTTTCAGGTTCACGTCAGCCTGCTCGGTGGGTTGTTGAGCATTCCACATGGGCTGATTAACCTGATTCAGGGGCAACTGAGTATATACATGACCATGACCCATTGGTTTTCGCGGTACATAGTTATTGGGTCGATATTGGGTTTGCTGCCCCTGATCTTTCCAAGAGAAGTAAGGATGATTTCTCCAACCAGAAATATAGGAATTCGAATAAGGGTTGGACTTAACATTCTCTTGCATAGCATGATGAGGATGAAGAAGGATCAGAAAGACTGGGATCAAAGGCCCCAGTTTGGAACTCATAAGATTCCTAGAAGAGTTAGCTCGAAGGTCGAGCTGACTCCAATTGGTTCACAAACTCCCATCCTGTAGGAGCACGCAAAGAATGGAATCCTGATCCTTGGGATTGAGTGGATCTAGAAAAATTATAGTTTCTGGACATCCACTTTTCCATTCGTTTAGCGACCAGATCCATCTTATCTAATCTATTGCAGATCAATTCCATATCAGATGTATGAGAATCTTGGACCTCATTGGCATTTGATCTAGTTTGTTGGTATCGGTTGAAGGTTTCCATGGAGGTGTGGTTTAAATAATTTTCGCTCATTTCCTCAAACAAATCATATGTGCTATCTGCATCTTTGTTGAGGAAATTACCTCCGCAAGAAGCATCTACATGATTACGGAGTTGATCATTCAACCCGTGATAAAAAATCTGCACAAGTTGCCATTTAGGCACCTCGTGGTATGGACACTTCCGCAACAGATCCTGGAATCTCTCCCAGGCCTCATGAAATGGTTCCCCCTACCACTAGGAAAAAGTGGTAATTGCCCGTTGCAACGCATTAGTTCGCCCAATTGGAAGAATTTCTTCAAGAAAGTCGATTTCAAAGCTGTCTAGGTGGCAATCGGTCTTCCAATGGTACAATACCAATGTGCAATCTTATCCTTGAGTGAATGGAGGAAAAGCCTCATGATCATCTGTTCTTCATCCACATTCCGCGATTTGGTGGTCTGAGCCAGAGTGATCAGGTCCTCCAAATGTTGGAATGGGTCCTCTAAGCTAAGCCCTTGAAAGTGTTTAATTAGACTCAAAACCTAGGGCTTGATCTCAACATCTTCGACGAGAATCACAACGCAGGGACGATCCCCATAATTTGAAGGATCATAAAAATCCTTCAAGGGCTGAGCGCCATGACCATTCATTCGTTGGAACCATTGCTGCATCTGCTGCAATTATTCCAACTGCCTCTAAATCAGCTCCTGCTAGTTCGGGGATAGGGGAGGTGGTTGTTGATCAGCCATGGGATCTGCTTGGCTAAAGCACAACCTCCGCCTCTGGGAATGGTCTAAAGGTCCTTCCAATCGAGGGTTCAATGACCTCCTTCCAAGCATACACTGGAAAGAAGTTGGAAGGACAGGAAAGAGAAGGGACCCTGAAGTACAAAAAATATAAGCCTGTCCTTAGGTTGGGTAGCCTAAAGGTCTACAGACTCTCAGAATTCATCCTAAGATTATGGACGATTTACTCTACTTATTTCCAAGCAATCCAACCAGTTAGAAGGAGGGATTGGGGAGAAGGTTCTTCCTTTGGCTTGCACCTCCGATTCCTAGTGTACCCCCCAGCCGCGGTCGTTTGACGCTACTCCCTTAGCTAGACATTAGATTGACTAGCATAAGTAGGTTAATCGTGAATAATCTCAATCTGGATCCCGTAGAGGGAACCGGTCCTTAGGGCCAACGTCTACTCAATTTTAGTTAGGCTTGGGATATTGGTGCTTTTGGAATGTGATGGGCCCTTAATGGGTTGTGCCCTTAATGATTTGTTCGAGAATGTGTGTATGTGCACAACCAAAATGTTTTCAAGCAAGATTATTAAGGATGAGGTGAATTTTAGGATTCAAATCTTGCTTAGTAGCTTTTAGGATTCAAATACTAGGTATATTCAATCAAGTTTTGTGAGGCAATCAAAGTTTTGAAAGCACGAGTTCAAGTATTTTTCCTTTGTAAATCAAGAAAATATGGAGTGCCTAGCTTGACCTAAGTATTGAATCCTATGGGGCAGCTACAAAATGAATCCCTTTCAAATTAGATGGTGCAGCCCAAACAATTCAATCAATTGGCCAAAATGCACCACTGATTAAGGCACAAAAAGGTGATTAACCTAATATGATTTCTACTATTTTATGTGTTGAATTCATGTATCGGGTCCACAGGTTGGAATCCTGGTTGAGTAGATGAAAATCAAGTCCGATTATGTGCCTCAAATGTGGCTGTATAAAGTGTGCATATTGATTCGTCCGACAGAAAGTTTTTTTTTTGTTTCTTTTTTATAAATGCGGGATTGAGGTGGATGAAGGTGGCAAACACGACAAACAATTCTATCCTAGGGTTTATGCAAACATCTAAGTAGATTAAGTCTTTGTTATGGGTGTGGCGAAATGGAACTAGTGGACGAGGAATGTGGGGGACACTTACAAAACACTCTACTCACACTTTACTCTGGTCTACTGCACTAGGATCTCCATGCTAGGGTACCTACAAGATAGTAGATCAAAGATAAGTAGGTTTAGTGCTATGTAAATGTAAGGAAGCATAGAAAACAATAAAGTAAATTCCATTGCCTCCCTGGCAACGGTGCCAAAATGATCACATGTGTTTCATGTGTTTAAAATCAGGGTTACGAGTAACCTGTCATCATAGTTGCAAAACTCATGATCAAATAAAATTTATACTGAAACTCCAAGGGAGTCCCGAGTCAAACACAGGGAGGCAACGTTTACTTTAATTGAAAACCACGCTTCGTTTTGTTTGCTTTTAGTATTTTAAAGTTTTGTTATTTTTTTATGTTTTTGAAAGAAGAAGACAAGCAGAATAAATCACAAAAGATATGGAACAAATATGATATATATCATGAATGTCTATTACAATAATCTACGAAAGCATAAAAAGAGAGGGAGGTGAGAAGAAATCTCCTGAATCAGCTGTTCGGCGAGACGATGGTGCCTGGCGAAAGCTCGGATGAAGGAGTTGAGGAGTGGGATGACGGAGGTGAGATGTAGAAGGATGTCAGGTAGAGGAAAGCTTCAGCATGGCTCCGAAATGGAGGTGAGAAGGCGGATGATCTACTACCGGAATGGAGGTGGGAGGATGGCTCCAAGGCAACCTATGAATGGGGATGGGAAGATGGAGGAATATTTGGTGAGACAAAGGTCTGCTACACTAATAGGAGCCTTAGGAGCTTGAGAGTAAGCTCTAATAGAGTGTTGGTAGGCTTGCTAGAGCATAGGAGTAGGTGGGAGTAGAGTAGGTAGAGATGGCTTGGAAGGGAGGGGGTGTAGGTCCTTTTAAAGTGGAGAAGAGGCAAAAATAGGTATGGGACCGTTAGCGAATTCCAGGTCATCGCTGGAAGTGTCACTGTAGGCAGCTCATGCTTGTTGGCGCACGCAGCTAGCCTTGCTAGCGTGTGAATAATTAGCAACGTCTGTAAGCGTCACCGTAGGTCCAACTCAAGCGTCGCTGTAGGCTGGCACCAATCGAACATGCACTTGCCCCATGCTCTGTTGGCACTGCGCTGTGCGCTCTCTTTGCCACACGTGCGCATGCTCACGCACTGGCGCTGCTCTCTGCACATACGTGCCTCCGCACGTGCGTGCACCCGCACTGCTATGTGCATGCGATGGCGCGTGCGTGCACATGGGCGGCCTAGGTTGTGCCATGTGGCGCAATTTGGGTCGTCCATCTTCTTTTCATTGTAAGGGCTGCTACAGAGGTTGAATTGAGTCAATTTTCGCATCGTTGGGTTGTGATCGGCGAGCCGAATCCATCGGCATGGTCGGAATTGTCATTTGAATCTCCGAATTGTATCACCTAGTCCCTTGGCCGTTGATCTTCCTCGGACTGCATATGGTGCTATGGGACTCCGATCGAGGCGATTTCAGAGGCATTGGACTCCGATCGTCATCTTGATCAGATCCGTATGGTCGGATCATCAATCCGAGGCTTCGAAATAAATATCCTTCTCTCCTGACCTAAAAAAGGATGCAATTAACCTAAGTTATATACAACTACTCTAAATGCAGAATGATGCATGCTATGCAATATTTATAACATTAAATGCAAATCTAAGCCTAGGAACATGCATGAATAGGCATTTTACCCTCAATAAGCATGTTTACATCACGAGGCTGGTCGGGTTAGCTTAAGAGGCGAGTATAATCTTCAATCGATTTCTCGATGAATTCCTTCAATAGTTTAAACTTGAACGAAAAATCTAGTCACCTAATCTTAAGGACCAATTTGATTGCAAGGCCTTTGCCTTGCTTTGCCACTAGTCCTAGTAACTGGTGTAAGGTCACTAAGACCGTTCTAATGTCTTTTGACCATCTTGATCATGGACCCATACTCTTTCTCATCCTACCATCATCAGGGTTCTCCTCCCAACCCAACTATGATCCCAACTTCTTATGGGTGGGAGATTGCTCCTCATTATTCGTATACGCATGCTCCTCATGCCTGGGACATCCCCACCTCACCCTCTTGGACATCCACACCAACATCACAACCCCTAGAGATACTATCCATGCGAGACCAGGATGTCATCATGATGACTGAGTATCTTGACCGGTCCCACCAAAGGCATACTCCTACCCCTCACAAAAGCTCCCAGATCACTGAACTGATCCAAATAATCCAAGAAGCAAAGGAGGTCAGTAAAAGGGAATCTAAGGACTTGAGAAAAGCAATTCAGGATGAAAGACATAGAACCCAAGACATAACCTCTAGGGGCCCTAAATTCAGTGAGAATGTACCATAGGTGGATAGTGAGCCACTCAAAGTTGAGGATTCAACTGCAACCTATGACTACATTGATCCCACCCACCACCCTTATTCTCCAAACCAAATATATTATAACCCTCCATCTTCCTCCAGACTCGCATCTGAGGCCATGTCCACACAGATCACTACTAGGAAATTGCCAATGGACTCTCAACTACTTCTCAAACTACAACAAATGGTAGCAAAATACAAGGACACAGTTGTGAGATATCTACATCAAATTCAGATCACTACCGATCCAGGGCAGAGACAGACTTTGATTGCAACTGAAGAATCTCTGATGGAAGCCCTTAAAAAACTAGAATCCGTGGCTAGGATGAATCAACAAACTCGCACACTTCAAGATATATTCCTTTTGCAGTGCCAAGTTAAGACTAGCCTATAGGATTTTAGGGAACTTGAGAATGCTTTTAGGAATCCTTCACACACTCGAAGTAGATAATGTTGATGTCTCAATAGGTGATGTTGAAATGAAAGAAGAGATATCCAAGGAGATCAAGAGACACGAGCCTGGAATAACCTAAATCAGCTCATCTGAGAGCCCCATTCAGGAAAGTGAGGAGAAAAGGGGCAGTACCCCTAACATTCATCTTCAACTGTGGGAGACATCTGATGGAATCAAGGAAGAAAATCAACCTACGGACCTAGATCTTGGTGAAACCTGAGATGCAAACCTTTTAGTTTAAGGGATCGGTCAGTTGTGAATTGGAATACAACTCCTATATGTTCAAGGATCCCCAAGGTTAGGATTCACAGCATGATTTAGATTTGGATGTCTTAAACAATCTAAGGGAATTAAAGCAAACTCAGGTTGAATTCAATGCAAATCAAGGGATTACAGCCTTGAACACCACTGGTCAAACACACCTAGGTAATGCAGTTTTGCCTAGGGATTCTGACAATCACATGTGCCTTGATGAATTGGGAGTTGACTTAACTACCCATAGAAACAAATCTCTTTTCACTCTGACATCTTGTGATTCGCATCTTTCCCCATCCACTAACCAAGGTGATGAAGGAAATTCAGAGTTTGCATTTTCTACTCCTGATTGTGATTTTCAATTATTAGGGGGTACTCTTGATGATTTATCAAAGGAAATGGAAGGGCCTCCGGAAGCACAAAATTTTGAGCAACCTGACATATATGAAGGTGAAATACTAAGTTCAAGGAATTAGGGACTTACTTATAATCCAAGTCAATCTAATGGATGGCTCGACTTAGAGACTGAGACAAATTCTGAGGAATATGAGATTAGTACTGACAAGGATGAAATGATTACTGATGAGGATTTTAGGGAACTTCCAATACCTTCATACAATGCAGGGTCTATGGAGACTTGATTTTCGATGTTAAGTGTTCGTACGCTTTTGCGGGTTTTAGAAGAATGTCACGTTGTAGTATAGCCGACAAAGCGTTCAAACAAATAAAGAGTTTTTATTACTCGAAAATCGGAGTATCCGAGGTCGAACACAGGGAGCAATTGGAATTTACTACTAATCAAAATGTAATTGAACACTCTAATTTACTCAAAACTTAAATTGAAACATGAATGTATGTGGGTAAAGAGTAATTAGGACAAAAGAGTAAAATTGGACGTCTGATCTTGTGGTCAGACGTCTTAAAAGTGATATTCTTCTCTTCTGATATTTCCTTCTCTTCTTCTCAGCAGTCTCTCCTTCTTCCTTCTGATCTTGGCTTCTGCGAAGGCTTCTTCTTCCTCTTCCCTTCTCTTCTCTTTGCAGTCTTCACTTGGCCTCTCTTCTTTCTCTGCAGTCTCTCTTCTGCCTTCTTCTTCTTCTTCTTCTTCTTTCTGCGAAGGCTTCTCTTTCTTCCTTGGTCTCTGTTCTTCCTTCTCTTCTCTGCCTTGCTCAGCTTCTTCTCTTGCAGTCCCTCTTTCTTCCTTCTCTTCTCTGCCTTGCCTTCTTTCTTCCTTCTCTTCTTCTTCCTCGCGACTAAGTCCTTCTTCCTCAACGTTCAGCCTACCTGCACAGAGCAAAACCTACCCATTTCCCTCTACCCAAACGTCTCTCTCTCTCTCTCTGCAATTCGCTCAAGGACGCTCTCCCAGAGCCACACGGGTAGTCGAGTCGGATTTTGCACCCAGGACCAGGTGCACCGATAGGTGGGGTGATGAGCGAGGAGTGCAAAGGATGGGTCGGGTCGGATCCCGCCAGATCTACGAGATGAAACTGCGGATGAGGCGAGTGGGTCAGGTGAGGGACCTCACCCCTGTGCTTTCAGAGGCGATAAGCAGAGAACACAAATTCAACTTCTAGCATACCCGTGCCTCGTGATTCGCCGATGTGGGACTATCCAGTCTGCCCCAATTTCGCGCGCGCCCACAGAGCCTTCGTGCAATCGCCACAGCAGCAGGCTTCAACAGCGCTCCTTGTTGGACCCAATCGCTTCGCATTGCTCGCGTGAATCTGCTGCACCTGAAGCCTGGAGCTGCTGACGCCTGGAGCTGCTGCGAAGCTGCTTCAACCTTCGTCAATGGCGGCAGGAGCTTTGATACTGTCAAACACAAAATGAGCCTCTCGGCTCAATCAGACCAGCTAGGGACCTTCTCCGTGTCATGACGAAGGTGGTGCACGGTGCTGCAGGCCGTAGGATGGCCTAGGCTTGCGCGCCTAGGTCAACCTGTGGCCGGAAGTGTGGGGTTGTTTGGGGGACTGTGGTGGAGGTGTAGAGGGATGGCTGATGGGCGGAAGTTGTTCCTTGTGGTGAGGCGGAGCTTATGAGTTGGTTGGCGAGCCGTGTGGAGGGGCGGAATGGTGGGGGCGGCTCGCCGGAGATCGGTCGGAGACGTGGAAGATGAGGGTGGTCAGCGACGGTCGAGGGTCGATTAAATGAAATAACAGGGGGAAAAGAGAGAGGGGAATACGGGGAGTAGTTCTAACCTAATTGTAGGGACGAAGGGGGACGGAGGGCGGACAGCTGTACTTGCTGTCGCCGGAGAAGACGTTGCCTAGTGGAGGATGGCGACGACGACGGGGCTGAGGCGGCATGCGCGGGTATTGTACGACGCGGAGGAGAATCAGGAAGATGTCTCTACCACTGGTTTTGTGGCAGAGCGAAGAGGATGGGAGAGGGAGCTCGCTGGAGCTTGCTAGACACTTGGCCGGAGAAGAAAGAGACGAATTGGGGGTGGAAGTTTGGCCAAGTCAAGCTAAAGATGAGCGGCCGGAGGTGTGGGTTCTTTTATAGGCACTGGGCCGTGCTTTCAGAGCGTGGAGGGCATGCCTATTGCCTCCGATGGCTCGCCGGAGTAGGAAATAGGTTAAGATACCCAAATCCCTCGTGCGTTCGCACGAGAGATTGGGTTCACACCAAAGATTGTGATTGGCCTTAGATGGAAGGAAATTCCTTAGAGAATCTCCCTTCCATTTCTGGGAGGGGATCTCTGAGGAATCAGAGAGTAATCCCTCTCTAAACCTCGCTGGAGGTTGCTTCTGCCCTAACAATGGCGGCAGGACCTGATTGCAAAGGCGGCGAGGAAATTAGGGGGCTCTCTGCAAGGATTTTGAAAAGATAGGGACCAAGTTGTGATTTGGGTGTTCTAAATTGCAAAGTAGGTCAAGATGACCTCCTGTTAGGTCCAAATTTTGGTATAAACCTAATTTTGACCTAAGGAATCCAATGGTGAAGTTGTATTTTAGGTTTTACCTCGTTTGACTAGATATTTTGCGTAAAAACCCAAGTTAGGCTACTTGAAGAGCTAGGACCCTAATCAAGGTCAAACTGGGTTCCAAAGGCCAAATTAAGTATTCTAAACCCTAGAGGATATTTTTCCATGATTTTTAAAGGGTTTACTTGATTTTTATCCTGATCGAGACCTTGTTAATTTAAGCGGGTCTGTTTTAGGGCTACCAAATGTCATTTAATTCCTGGATTGCACCTAAACCCATTTCTGATTGACTCAACCCACTTTTTATCTTATTTAGACCATTTGAAATATGTTTTGCCTCTGAGAAAACCCATTTGTGTACTGCAATGGTAAAATTTCAATTTTAACCTTTAATTTATGTTTTCTTCTTAGAGCACTTATTCCTTCATTTAGGCCTTCTTCTAGGTTATGTAGGAGCTTTTATTCTCTTTATTGGGTCAAGATGAGCTAGTTATGGCTCATGATGAGGCTCTCATCATTAAGCACCATTATGAAGACCCTTATGATCTAGACACTAATGCTGACTGGCATTTCAAGTTTCATATCAACCCACTTCCTCAGCGAATGCTCATAAACTTTTGGAATGAAATCATTGAGTGGGTTTGGCATTTTGGCCTTCATTCCAACCTCCCTCCTTTCTTTGTCCCTGTTCCACACAATACTATTGAGAGACTTTTTGGGATAGGATTGCACCATCAACTGGTCCACAAGTGCGGACCACTGATTCTCAGAGCATACAAGCACATTTGCCTTTTGATCTTAACCAACTCCTCTGGACTCATTGATCCATCTGATGGAGTTTCGCCCAGCTGGAAGCGTTAAACTCAGCATAGCAGTAAGGCATAGCATTTAGACTTAACATTTAGGCATCATATTTAGACTTATACATATATACATATCCTTTATACATAGCATATTTCATTCTGGCATAGTATTCTGCATATTGTTATTACCATTGTAGTGTTGGCATGTGCTGAATGACAAGTTAGGAGCAATTCTAAGTGATTTCTACCCACTTGCACCCTTCCTTATTTCAATTTCTTTTATTCATGCATGAGGACATGCAAGAACTTAGGCATGGGGGGGTAGTACATATAAACTAAAAATTTTTTGCCAACACCTAGGGGAAATAGATCATTTTATCAAGAGGTTTTATTAGGGATTTATTCTTTAGTAGATTCCTGAACTTAGAATCCAGTACAATTTCACACTTGCACGTAGAATTTGCAATGGATCTAATGCGAAGACTGATAGACATCTCTAGCTTGTCGAGAAGAAGCATTGCTTCTTCTTTGAACCCTTGGATAGTAATCAGGGAGTCAGGTAAACCATCTTCTAGTAGATCCACCAAAAACATGTGTGAGGTGAGAGTAGAGAGTCTGCTGGTGCTCTAAAACTAGTGTAAGAAATCTTAAATTCTGGATAATTGGACAATGGTACTTGGAGTTAGGCATAGTTTTTGTTCTCAGTTCTTGCGTACAAATTCTTTCAGAGAATCCTTGTGAGAGTCACCAAATAAGGCAAATACACAGAGAGCGGGTTCTGATAAAACTAAGGCTGAGGTGGATAGTCATAACTCTCCTTCACGAAATCCTCAACTGAAGGATGGTACTAATATCAAGGTCAGAAATGCGTTGTCCTATCCATGCCCTTCCTGGTGTCGAGAATAGGCACTTCAACCAAATAAGCCACCCGATATCCTCTTGAACACTCCTAATTCTGAATAATGCCTTGTGAATAAAAGTGCGTATGCTATGTTGCATTGTGTTAATAGATATGGCATTATATTAGTATATAAAAAAAAGGAAAAAGAAAAAAAAGAAGAAAAAAAGAGAAAAAAGAGGAAAAAAAGAAAAAAAAATCTTGCCATATTAGGAAGTGTGAGTTATGTTGAGTCAAGTACATTGAGGCAACAACACCTATCATCATCACAATCCACCAAATACAGCCTTGACCTACTTTTCCTGTATTTCTAACTACCTGAATACGGGCTAAAAGATTTTTACTTAGTCATAGGGTTATCAGAACCTAATTGAAGTGTAATGCCATGAGAGACCACCAAATATATCCACAAAACTTGTGAGATGTGAGCTCAGGAATAAAAAGAAAAGAAAAAGAAAAAAAAGAGAAAAAGAAAAGAAGAAAAAGTACAAAAGACTTAAAAGAGCATAGTTTTCCAGCCTCTCTCTAAGTTGATTTATTTAATAATTTGGAAATCTAAATTCTGAAATACTAGTCTCTATGTAGCATCAGAAGAAAGTGAGCCACCAAATACAAATCTGTTTAACTCAGACATCTTTTACCTAAGCCAAAAAGCCAAGGCTAAAACCAAAGGATATTTTATATCCCCGAGAGAAGAGGTTTGCCTATCTCAATAGAATTTTACTAAGGGTCAAGTACGAGCTTTAGATGTATGTTGACTTATCACTTAGATCCATTGCAAAAGCTACACCACTACATGTTCACGATTTTTTGGATGAAACAAAAAGAAATAATTCCCTAGTCAAACTCTTCATAGAATGCATTTAGTCTTGCACTTGCTAGGGACTAGCAAGATTTAGGCATGGGGGTATGATTGTGCAGCAATCATAGGCCCTAATTCACCTAAATTAAGTTAGAACCTAGCTTAACTTATGCATTCTGCATGCATTCACATCGTACTTTTCATCATAGTTGATTTATTAGATTTGTGAATAATAATGTCATATTATGCACTAATTGAGAGGCATTAATAATCGCAGGTAATTTGGTGCTACAGATGACCAATCCAACCACATGGATTTGCTCAGAACAAAGACGGGAGTCCAACGCTTCCAAGATTGCATCGATCAGACTCTAGTAGCATCCTAGGGAGTCCGCAGAAGAGTAAGAGCCAAGAGGCAAATAGGTGAAAATTTGGACCTTAGATGGTAAATCCAACCTCACGGATGGATCCATATCAACGATCACAGTCCAGCAGTGCAAGAATCATCCCGATAGGAGGCTTATAACACTGTCTACAAAGGAGAAAAGATGGACGACCATGATGGTGCCACCTGGCACAATCTCAACTGCCCCTCGCTCTCCCCCAACTTCTGAAGGCACTTCCCCATGCACTGTGGGTCGTTGGATCATCATCCAACGGCCACAATGAGCCCACGTAGCAACTCCAGATGCACCTCATCAACCAAGAGAAGAGCTCAGCAGTTGGATCTCCATCCAACGGCTGAGGATAGCTAGATGAGAAGAGGCACCCGCAACAAAATGCACCTCTAGTGCATTGGCTCACGCGCTCGAATAGTAGCACAAGACACGGGGTCGACTCACGATTAGCGCGAAATCGGTGAAGGCGTAGGTGCAGATGAAATCCATTCGTTGGATGGCCATCGGGCGGTTCAGAACTGACCATGTGGCGTGCTGGTTGGCATCAAATGGAGACGCGCATGCACGTTTTGAAAATCAAAGGTGGTGGCTCAGCGAATCTAAGCCGTTCGATCGTGATATTTGGCGTGCATGTTAGGCACAATTAAAGCGAGAGCAGGTGCGTAAGGAGAGAGAAAGTCAGAGCAGCATTGAAGCGAGAGCATGCAGGACCGTGCGATAAAGATCCAAGTGTCCAGAGCATGCCACATGTCAAGCCCATAACGAATCCACACGATGACGGCGCAAATGAAGGCCTATTAAGGTGTGATATGATCCGTTGATCTCCTGATTGACCGATCTGATCACCAGAGGGTTGTTGCACGATTTTGAGGGAACAAATGCCCATCTTGCCCCTCATAAAAGCTATAAAAGAAGGCCCAAGGCCCCCTAATTAAAGCAAACTCTTCCTATCTTCCACCAAAACTTCTCTAGACCCTCTCCAATTCTTCAAACCTTCTCCGGCTCTCTCCGTCTTCGGCTCTCTTCCTCTTAAAAGCCCACCAAGCCACCTTGGTGGACCACCGTTGCTCTCCCCAGCCTCTCCAGAAGGCCACCACAAACCACCCATGATGCCCTTATTCTGCTAGATATTGATTTTAATTCTTGTTATAGTTATATAGCAAGTTGTTCTAGTTAGAATTTTACTTTGCAACTATGGTTTATTGCAATTCATGATCAACTACTAGCTATGATTCGCTTTATATATATATTGTGATTAGTATTATCTAGTTAGTAATTAGATCTAGATCAGTTATGAAATCCAAAACGCTTTCTGCCCCCTTGAGTTTGACCGGGACTCACATCTCGTAAATTTTATTTGTTTCGACGTACTTTGCGCTATACTATGACTGATTTACTTTAAAACGTGATTTATGCCTCAAACAAGGAGCTTGAGGATCATGATTTCAATGTTGAGATGTGTATGTGGATCAATGCACTCGAGGAATCTACCAGCACTAGTAAACCTAACCCACAACCCTCTGTGGCAGACTCACCACACCCTAAAGAGGTTGTTGATTTTGTTCACTCCCAACCTCTTCCATTGGATCGTCCTAATGAATCTTCATCAGCATCCTCCTTACCCTCTATATTGAACCCACCTCAGCTGGAATTGAAACCATTGCTTGAGAATTTAAAATGAGTTATTAGGACCTAAGAATACGCTCCCTGTGATTATCAGTGCTGTTTTGACTAAGGAGCAAGAATTGAGATTGATTAAGGTCCTTAAGAAGAATAAAGAGGCAATTGGTTAGACCATCCATGACCTTAGGGGGATCGAGCCATCTCACTTTAATCATTGTATTTTCATGGAAGATGGATTCCACCCTTCTCGCGAAATGCAAAGGAGACTAAACCCTAATATGCGAGAAGTGGTCAAGAAAGAAATAATCAAGTGGCTTGATGCATGCATTATTTACCCAATCTCAAATAGGTCATGGGTTCGCCCTATTCAAATTGTGCCCAAAAGGACAGGGATAACCGTCATGACTAATGAGAAAGGGGAATCTTTCACCACCCGTTCAGCTTCCGCTTGGAGAGTTTGTATTGATTATAGGAAGCTGAACACAACCACCAAAAAGGATCATTTCCCTTTGCCATTCATTGATTAAATCCAAGGTTAGCTGGGCAAAAGCACTTTTGCTTCCTGGATGGTTATTTGAGATATAACCAAGTTCCTATCCATCCTGAAGACTAGGAAAAGACAACTTTCACATGTCCTTACGGAACCTTCACATTCCGTAGGATGCCTTTTAGGCTCTGCAATGCACCTACGACTTTTCAAAGGTGCATGTTGGCCATCTTTTCTGACATGGTGGGAGATTGTCTTGAGGTGTTCAAGGACCCAACTGATTTCATACCCTCTGGTTTACAATGAGGACATTGCAAAACTTAGGCATGGGGGGGTGTTAAAGTGCAAACACATAGAAATTAAAGCTTCTGAAGGGTTCTAACAAAAATTACTCATTCAAGAAAAAACAAAAAAAAATTGAAAAAGAACAAAAAAATGAGAAGGGGAGGAAATTTTGTTCATTACATATCATTTTTTAGGAGGAAAAAGCGAAGAGGTGATTTAAATGTCAAAAAGGAGCTACACTTTGAAACAAAAAGGATAGTCATTAGTGAATGATTATGAAATCTACTTAACTTCTAGACCAAATCAAAAGAAAAAAAATTTAAGTCTTAAAATGATAAAGAGACATGGAGATTAGTATGAGTGCTGATCTTAGGCCTCTTGGGCTTGTTTTGGACTTAAACATTCACGTATCCATTAAGATCCAAATAATCCTCAAGAGGTTGAGGAAAATGCGAAGCTTATATATTAGGTTTAAGGCTTGGGGATTATTTGACCTCATTAACTGACCTCTGGTTTGCTGGACTTGGTAACCTAAGCACCCTAATCCACACACAAGTCTGGTTCAATGCGCTTAATAATCAAAATAACTTAAAAGCATTTATTCTATTCTGAAAAAGCTACCTAGATTAGGAGTGGCTTATCAACACAAGTTTATTTGGACGAGTTCCCAACGTGAAGAGGTGGGAAATTCCCCTCGAAGATGTGCAATAACAAACCGTCTCCTTGGTGCTTGTCTCTTAGGATATCTAAATATCCTACCCTGGGCATGTAAGCACCATGTGCTGGTTCAAGTGCCATAGGTGGGATTATCCTGAAGTGTCGATTGCCAGGGACTGAATTTAGCTACAGAATGCCATGGGTGGCACTATCTCAAAGTGTCGAAAGCCATGGTTCTAGGGGTTGCCATGGGCGGTGCTATCGTAAAGCATTGAAAGCCAGGGACCCTACGAGGATTGATGGTGGGAACTAGGAATCTGATACAGATCATGTTTTTGAGCCAATCCAAAGCTAGAAATAAGAAAAGAAAAAGAGAGAGAAAGCTCTCCAAAAATGTCAACAAATCTTCTATTCCTCTCTCTTACAAAAATGCATTGCAAACTAAACTTGGACTAATCATGTTACAAGCACGGGTACTTTAAACGCTGGGTCCAACAAACCTTAGGATAGTTTTTGCAGGCCTTAGAAACCTTCGCGGCAGACTGAGGCTAAAGCTGGTCAGGTCTAGATCTTGGTTGGTACTTGAGCACCTCTAGGCCTACTTTTGGCATTCTAACCTAATTTCTAAAAGGAAGAAAGAATGACTTTAAGCATCAAGGGCATGATCTAGAATTCAAGTTCCTTTCATAAGATTTTGCTAAGGGACTAGCAAAATTTAGGCATGAGGATATGATGATAACATCATCATCAGCCATATCTAGCTTTAATTAGTCAGAATCCATTGATAAATGCTCCTACATAACTGCCAGAAGACCGTAATTCATTGCATATCTCTTCTGAGAGAAATGCATTAAAATAGGGGTAAAACTGTAGTTTTAATAGAATATCCTAAATTCAGAATAATCATGAGGTTTCTCAAGGGTAAATTGAAGGTCAAATGATCATAAATGTCTAACAAGTGGGTTCATACAGATAGAAAAGGGTTTTCACGTGTTTCAAGAATTAAATGACATCTGAAATCCTAGAAACATATCTGCTTAATTAACTGAGGTTCTGGTCAGGATAAAATTCACCTAAACCTTCTCAAAATCATAGAAAAATATTCCCTAAGGTTTGGTACCTTTGATTTGACCATTGGAACCCAATTTGACCTAAAATAGAGTCTCAGACAGATAGTTGCCCTAATTTAGGTTTCTGGGAAAATTACCCAGTCAAACTTAGTCAAAACCTAAATCTGACTTCACCATCATATTTCTTGGGTCCAAATTAAGTTTGCACCAAAATTCAGGCCCAATTAGAGATCATCTTGATCTAGTTTGCATTTTCATCCTGTCTGACTCTTTTCTCTACACACATGCCCCT
This sequence comes from Thalassia testudinum, assembly GCA_037157565.1. Taxonomy (NCBI): domain Eukaryota; kingdom Viridiplantae; phylum Streptophyta; class Magnoliopsida; order Alismatales; family Hydrocharitaceae; genus Thalassia; species Thalassia testudinum. The sequence continues at coordinate 65,464,973 of JAZHRO010000007.1, read as the reverse complement.
AACTTTTGAATTCTTTGCAAGGACCCCCCCAACTTCTTCATCTTCTTCACGAAAAGGTCCTTACCATCATGGCCATGTGAACCCACCAAGAGAAAACCTTCAATCAAGGTTTTCTCCTTGATTTCACAAAGAAACTCTTCCAAAATTTGAAGGAAGACTCCTGAGGAGATCCTCTTCCATCTAAGCTCTTCCATGATCTTCCTAATTCTCCCAAGAGTCCATGAGAACTCTTGGAAGTCCTAAACCTATTCCATGAATTTCGAGCTTTCAAGCTTGGTTTCCAAGCTTGAAGCCCGACCCTTTGCCCTATAAAAGGACCCCCAATGCTTGCCTTAGCTCCTAAGCTCATTTTGGTCGGTGTCTCCACCTTCTTCTCCTCTCTCCGGCCGAAAGCTCTGCAACCTCCAATGAGCTTCCCTGTCTATGTTCTTCGCCGACCATCACAAACTATATCTAGCCGGTTGCTCTTCCTCACATTCCTCTGCTGCTCGTAATACTAGCGAGGGTTGTCTTCCCCTCTCTTCCTCGTCATTCTCCCTCGTCGGAGGTCTTCACCTTCCACAGTGCCGGCCATACCACAACTGACACCTGTAAGTTCCCTACTCGGAGGGGGTGACGTAATAATTGCGGAAATAAAATAAACAATCTCACAAAATAAACAAACACACCAGTACACAGGTATTTTTAGGTGGAAACCCAAACCGGGTGAAAACCACCACCTAACCCTCTCGAGTTAGGATTTTCCGATCAACCTAGTTGATCAAATCCACTAAACGAATCACTTTAAAACGAGGGTGATTCAACCTCAGTACAACCACGCTACAAGTACGAGGGTAGCGTTCCTCAACCCCTTCTCTCCACGAGAAGGATTTTGTCCCACGAAGGAGACGGGAATTCGCAAAGCGAATACCCAACCAAAAGACAAAGATAAAATAAAACAACAGGTCCTATAGAGCCAACAAAGTAATTAAGAACCTAGCTTCTATAGGAATAAGGAAACTCCCCTTTGCAAGGAGTGCGTCGAGGATGACGCGGGTGTGTGAGCCACGCAACGGCGCAATGTCGCTCTCGTGAACAACGGCGGGAGAGCGGGTGCGCGAAGACTTGATGCTCTCAAGAGAATGAAACTAGAGCTTGGAGAGCAAGGGCTTCTCTTAGACACAAAAGAGTGGAACTAAGTTGCTTAGGTGTGTCTCTTGTTTCTCTTAGTGTATATCTTGTGTGTTTTTGAGTTGCAAAGGCTCCCCTCTATTTATAGAGGCCTTAGGAAGGCTTTGGAAGGCTTAGGAAAGGTTCTATAGCCGTTGGGAACAAAACCCAAGAGAATCAGGCCGAAATCAGGACAATGATTACATTTGACAGGGTTATCAGACGTCTAACTATGGCATCAGACGTCTGGAAGGCCACTTTAAGACGTCTGATTTCAAGGTCAGACGTCTGATTCTATGCGGGTTTCTCCCTGACTTGAATCAGATCTAAACAGGGTTCTTGTGCAAGTCGATCAGACGACATATAGGACGTCTGGAACTAAGTATGGACGTCTGGAAACCTACTTTTACTGTGGGAATTGATTTCCAAACGTTGCAACGGCTAGAAAATCTCTGAGAAGAGATTTTGGGTCAGCCGAGGCAAAACGGTCATTTATCAGACGTCTGGAAAGGCCTAAGGACGTCTGATAAGGCTCTAACGGTCATATTCTTGACTGTTTGCTAAGCCAGCCAACGGTCCACTAATTGGACGTCTGGCAAAATCATCAGACGTCTTCTAAGACGTCTGGACTAAGGTATGGACGTCTGATTTCATCAGACAGAACTAGCTATGTCCAGCCTAACAGTTATCAGACGTCTGAAACAACAGTCAGACGTCTTAAAATGCTTTATCAGACGTCTGATTTGGGAATTAGACGTCTGGAAGTGCTGTTTGAACCCTATATTGGTTTTCTAAGTATTTTACAGAAAACCTAAGTATCCTAGGGTTGTGCCGGTGTTCCTAGGACTACTGTTAGGGTTCTTTGAGGCTCTTTAACATAATTTCTAAAGAGCAAGAAAAATAAAGATGAAAGTACATGAAAGGATTAAAAAGAATCTATCCTATTCTTCTTGTCTTCTATCATCAATCTGTCGCTCCACGCGAACCTCCTCTGTTTTCCGTCAAGCTCCTCCAATCCGTCCTGGATGCGAGCTCGAACTCCGTCTAAACACGTCCACATTTGCAATTGACCTGAAATCTAGGACTCAAATTGCAAATGTTAAATAACACGTGTTTTGTTATCATCAAAACAAATGATCGTGGTGCTTTAGCACCAACAATCTCCCCCTTTTTGATGATGACAAAACCGTAAATAATGCATAAAAATCCTCCCCCTTTTTGACATTATCAAAAAGGTTTAATTGATTTTATATTTCCTATAACTCCCCCTTAAAACATGCTCTTCTATGAGTTTATTTTAACAAAGGTGATATTCTCCCCCTTTTTGTAACAATAAGATAGCTATTATTTTTCTCCCCCTTACTAAAGGAAATTTAGCTAACTTGCATCTCCCCCTTAAATATTGACAATTAGCTCATCATTTTTTAACTCCCCCTATCTAAATGCTTATAAAAAGATAGGGTTAAGAATTTTACCTCACCTACCATGGACAATAAAATGGCCCGAATGGTGGTGGTGGATGCCACATCGGATGGGGCTCCCATCCGTAGCTTGGAGGCCCAGGCATTGGCGCCGGTCTCCAATCTGGTGGTCGACGTGTGGCGGGTCCGTCGTTTGTTCGCCGTCTCGTCGGTCTTCTTGTTCTCCTCCTTGGTCTACTCCTTGGTTCTCCTAACTCGAGTTGACCAGCCTTGAGTTTGTAGGTCCAGTCCTTTGTATTGTAGTTATCCCTGAATCCTACAAAACAAGATTCTAATTTCTTTTTTGGTATCCAAGTGAGCTTGGATCCGGATCTGTTAGTGGGTCTCCTTGATGGAGATCCTTTCTCAACCTTAGGGCTATAAAAATTATCTACTTTATTGATTAATTTGTTGGAGTTTTCCCTAAGACATGCAATTTCTTTTTCTATAATACTCATCTTAGTCTTTAAATTAGAGATTTCTAACTTTAGACTATCATTTTCCTCAATCAATTTATTATTTTCATTGATGAGGTCTTGATTTTCTAATAATAGGTTATCATTTTTAGGACTAGCTTCTATGTCCTTAAGTTATTTTTCTAACCTATCATTTTCATTTTTAAGAAAGCTAAGGTTCTTTTTAATGCTTTTATTTTCTATCCTAAGTGATTTACTAATCTCAAAAAGTTCATTAAAAGCTTCTTGAAGATCGAGATTTACCTCGTTGTCTAAGTTGCTTTCGCTTTCGCTGTCGCTTCCTCTGGCCATGAAGCCGAAGCAAGCGGTTTCTTCTTTTATGGTCTTTTCTTCTTCTTCCTCCGAGCTAGAATCGTCCCAAGTGGCTTGGAACGCCTTCTTCTTAGATTTCTTCTCTTTTTCCTTCTTCTTCTCCTTTTTGAGAAGAGGGCATTCTGGTCGCAGATGCCCTTTCCCGTTGCAGTGGTAGCAACGTCTCGGGCTTTCCTTCTTCTCCTTTTTCTCTTTCTTTAATTCCCTACAAAACTTGGAAAAAATTTTAAGTAAAATTCTAAAGTCTTCGTCGTCGGAACTTACCTCGCTATCCGACGCGGCTCTGAAGGCGAGAGTCTTCTTTAGTTTAGGCTCCGGTGTATCCTTCTTCTTCTGTTTCAACTTAGTCTCGTAGGCCATCAGATTGCCTAGGAGATCTTCCATGTTGAGCTCCTCCATTTCGTTCGCCTCTTCGATGGCGGTGACTTTCTGTTCCCATTCCGGTCCAAGGGAACGAAGAAGCTTCCCTTGAAGCTCCCCCTTGATGAAAGTCTTCCCTAAAGCTTTCAAGTTATTTACTATGAGAGTGAACCTAGTGTTCATCTCACTTAAAGTTTCGTTAGTTTTCATAGAAAAAGCCTCAAATTCTTGTGAAAGTAAATTGAGTTTAGAAGTTTTTACCTTAGAGGTACCTTCATGAGTTACCTCGAGTGTGTGCCAGATCTCGTATGCGGTGGCGCATTGCGAGATTCTGTTGAACTCCTCCGGGCTGAGCGCGCAATACAACGCGTTCATTGTTTTCGCGTTGAGAGAGAGCTCCCGGATCTGCTGCTGCGAGTATCCTCTGGCGGGTTTCTCTAGGATGTCGAAGGGGGTCTCGCACCTGGCCCAGACTGTGAAGTCGGTGGCTTGAAGCCACGTCTTCATCCGCAACTTCCAGTAGGGGTAGTTGCTCCCGTCGAAGAACGGCGGACGGGTTGTGGACTGCCCCTCGGAAATCCTGCTTGTGGAACAGCTTCCCTCCATGTGATCTTTCCGCGAATGTTACTCCTGTCGGTGGAAAACCTGCTCTAATACCAATTGTAAGTTCCCTACTCGGAGGGGGTGACGTAATAATTGCGGAAATAAAATAAACAATCTCACAAAATAAACAAACACACCAGTACACAGGTATTTTTAGGTGGAAACCCAAACCGGGTGAAAACCACCACCTAACCCTCTCGAGTTAGGATTTTCCGATCAACCTAGTTGATCAAATCCACTAAACGAATCACTTTAAAACGAGGGTGATTCAACCTCAGTACAACCACGCTACAAGTACGAGGGTAGCATTCCTCAACCCCTTCTCTCCACGAGAAGGATTTTGTCCCACGAAGGAGACGGGAATTCGCAAAGCGAATACCCAACCAAAAGACAAAGATAAAATAAAACAACAGGTCCTATAGAGCCAACAAAGTAATTAAGAACCTAGCTTCTATAGGAATAAGGAAACTCCCCTTTGCAAGGAGTGCGTCGAGGATGACGCGGGTGCGTGAGCCACGCAACGGCGCAATGTCGCTCTCGTGAACAACGGCGGGAGAGCGGGTGCGCGAAGACTTGATGCTCTCAAGAGAATGAAACTAGAGCTTGGAGAGCAAGGGCTTCTCTTAGACACAAAAGAGTGGAACTAAGTTGCTTAGGTGTGTCTCTTGTTTCTCTTAGTGTATATCTTGTGTGTTTTTGAGTTGCAAAGGCTCCCCTCTATTTATAGAGGCCTTAGGAAGGCTTTGGAAGGCTTAGGAAAGGTTCTATAGCCGTTGGGAACAAAACCCAAGAGAATCAGGCCGAAATCAGGACAATGATTACATTTGACAGGGTTATCAGACGTCTAACTATGGCATCAGACGTCTGGAAGGCCACTTTAAGACGTCTGATTTCAAGGTCAGACGTCTGATTCTATGCGGGTTTCTCCCTGACTTGAATCAGATCTAAACAGGGTTCTTGTGCAAGTCAATCAGACGACATACAGGACGTCTGGAACTAAGTATGGACGTCTGGAAACCTACTTTTACTGTGGGAATTGATTTCCAAACGTTGCAACGGCTAGAAAATCTCTGAGAAGAGATTTTGGGTCAGCCGAGGCAAAACGGTCATTTATCAGACGTCTGGAAAGGCCTAAGGACGTCTGATAAAGCTCTAACGGTCATATTCTTGACTGTTTGCTAAGCCAGCCAACGGTCCACTAATTGGACGTCTGGCAAAATCATCAGACGTCTTCTAAGACGTCTGGACTAAGGTATGGACGTCTGATTTCATCAGACAGAACTAGCTATGTCCAGCCTAACAGTTATCAGACGTCTGAAACAACAGTCAGACGTCTTAAAATGCTTTATCAGACGTCTGATTTGGGAATTAGACGTCTGGAAGTGCTGTTTGAACCCTATATTGGTTTTCTAAGTATTTTACAGAAAACCTAAGTATCCTAGGGTTGTGCCGGTGTTCCTAGGACTACTGTTAGGGTTCTTTGAGGCTCTTTAACATAATTTCTAAAGAGCAAGAAAAATAAAGATGAAAGTACATGAAAGGATTAAAAAGAATCTATCCTATTCTTCTTGTCTTCTATCATCAATCTGTCGCTCCACGCGAACCTCCTCTGTTTTCCGTCAAGCTCCTCCAATCCGTCCTGGATGCGAGCTCGAACTCCGTCTAAACACGTCCACATTTGCAATTGACCTGAAATCTAGGACTCAAATTGCAAATGTTAAATAACACGTGTTTTGTTATCATTAAAACAAATGATCGTGGTGCTTTAGCACCAACAACACCATCCTTCCCTTTCATCCATTAGTTTAGGGTTAGTTAGGTCCTTCTTAATCCCTAAGTTAATTCCCCATGCTCAAAAACCCACAAATAACCCCCAAGCACTCGCACGCCGTCATCTTCTCCACCTCCAGCCACACCTCTAGCAAGGCTCTCCGTACACTACACACATCCAACTGCCTCGCCATCTACTCCACAACCTTTGCCACAACACCACGAACAAAACCCCTCACTTATTTCACTCTCTCGACCATCCAAGCATGCCCCCGAACAACCCACTACCACACATCCTACCCCGACTCCATCCGACTACCATACACCCTTACACGACACGCCATCACCACCCACACATTCGCCATGGTCCAATGATACTCCTGAACACTTTTCATTGGGTTGAAAGGTTGTGTTCTTGCTTTTCAGGTTTCACCCTTCGCCACCATTAACCAAGGAGCACCAAGTAAACTTGGAGCCGTGTTCTCGTGGTGTGAGCTCCAGACGCAACCTCCAGGCTGTGCGGAATAGCCCCAGGACCACTTCCAGGTGGTCAATTAAAGCCCCTGCCTTTAGCAGCTACACCAATCAGAGGAATCTCCTTGCTACAGGCGTACGCGAAGGAGAGCATATGGGATTAGTCCCACATCGTTCGAGGAAGGCCATACTCCAATGCATAAATTGAATTTGTGTCTCAGGTTGTTTGCCTCAAACACTTGGGGGTGAGGTCCCCGCTCACCCACATACTCGACCCAACCCTACCTATCCTTCACTCCTCGGCTGTGACCCAAGCCCGTAGCCTTGGACCTGGTTACGTGTACCCATATACCCGATTATCTGGATTTTTGAGAGAGGAGAGAAGGAAGAAAGGAAAGAAAGAGAGAGCGAGGGAGGGGTGGGTTTTGCTTCTGAAGGATTTGAGCGACACTTAGTCACTGTGAGTAAAAGGCAGAAGAAGAAGAGGCCAAGGAAAGAGAAGAAGGAGAAGACCTAAAGGAAGAGAAGAAGAGGAAGAGGTGAAGCAAGGTAGAAGAGAAGTAAGCCATGCCTAAAGAAGAAGAAGAAAGAAGAAGACACTATAGCATGCGACATTTAAGTCATCTGACTTGAGATCCAGATGTCTAATCACTGTTGGTTTATTTAATATTATTGATATTTAGATTGATGCTTAACTTTAGAGGATATAAGTGGTGATTCAAATCACCATTGTTTTTAATCTTCTCATCTTTTTGTCCTCATATTCTTGAGATACATTGAACTTCATTGAATATCATTATTCTTGGCTTATTCTTGTGCTCATTTATATTTTGATTAAAGATTAGCACGTGAATTCCTATTTGCTCCCTGTGTTCGACCTTGAACTTCATTTCTAGATTTTCAAGTTATAAATATTATTTGTTGAAGAGCTATTTCGGAGACTTTACTACAACAAGATCCACTTTAACTCCTAAAAAGCCCTATCAATAGCATCCCAGAAAATGAGTTCCATAGTATACTTGAGTTCTGCCATGCATGTGCATGTGGTGGACACTTTTTTAGGAGAAAGACGGTGGCAAAAATTCTGCAAATTCGGATTCTATTGGTCGTTATTATTTAAGGATGCCAAGGAATTCTCAAGGACGTGTGCCCGATGCCAGACACTCAGGAACATGGCCAAGAGAGACATGATGCCCCTAAACCCCATACTTCCCGTCGATGTTTTGGACATTTGGGGCATCGATTTCATGGGACCCTTTCCTCCTTCATTTGGACACTAGTATATTCTAGTTTTTGTGGATTACGTGTCAAAGTGGATTGAGGCAATTCCCACCCGGACCAATGAACACAAGGTGGTCATCAATTTTGTGAAGAAACATATCTTCAGTCAGTTCGGGATTCCTCGGGCCATTATCAGTGATGGTGGCACGCATTTCACTCATGCTCAGTTCAGGAATTTACTAGCAAATATGGGGTGAATCATCGGATTTCCACACCCTACCACCCTTAGACGAATGGACAAGCCAAGGTCTCCAATCGGGAGATCAAGAACATTCTGTAGAAAATGGTTAGGCCTAAAGGATTTGACCCAAGAGCTGGATGATGCACTTTGGGCTTACTGTATGGCAAACAAAATGCCTATCGGTATGTCTCCATTCTGTTTAGTGTTTGGTAAGGCATGTCACTTACCCGTAGAATTAGAACACCAGGCATTTTGGGCTATCAAGAAATGCAATCTTGACCTAGAGTTAGACGGGAAGAACAGGAAACTCCAACTATCTGAGTTGGAGGAGCTTAGAAATGATGCCTACGAGAATGCCAGAATCTATAAGGCAAGGACCAAAGCTCTTCATGACCAGATGATTTCCCATAAGAGCTTGAGTCAAACTAGAGGGTCTAGCTTTTTGATTCTTGACTTAAGCTTTTCCCCAGCAAGCTTAGGTCTAAGTAGAATAGCTCGTTCATTATTGAGTGGATTTTTCCTAATGGGTCCATCGAAATATCTGACCCAAAGATGGGTTATTCCTTTAAGGTCAATGGGCAACATCTCAAACCCTATGTTGACTATGTGCTCCCTAAACCCGTCTCGGACAAGGTTGCTCTCACATTGCCCTAATCTCTATTGGCTAGACATCGCCAAGCTGAAGGCACTAAACTCAGCACATGTATAGATTGTTTGGAGCTGACCGGAGTTTCAAAGAATTCAAGTGATATTCTTCCTATTCTGCCCTCCTGTAAGCTTTTATTTTATAGTGAGGACATTACATTAGCTAGGCATGGGGGGGTGGATACTTTGTGATTTAATCATGTTGTCAGCTCGTAACAATAATCTCCTATTTTAAAAAAAAAACTAGAATTAGGAGAAGAGAACTTAGGCATTAGGAGTCATGAACTTTAGAAAACGATACTTTAGGACCTGAACATGAAGAGTCTTCGGGTCTTCGAGCTTAATCAGCCTGAGTGTCCACTAGAATGTGGACTTGGTCTTGAGTCCTCACCAAGTAATTTTATTCTAATTTGGCCAATAAATTGGGTTGATAAGTACACAATTTATCAACCCGCCCTCTAATTTAAGGGTACTTTAAGTCTAAACATCTGCACACTATTTGCACTGACTCACTTTCTGATAGTTTTTATGGAAATTGGATAGCTAATGAACCGTCTAGGGTGGTATGGCTAGCAAGTTGTCGGTGGTAATAGTTCATCGGCCAGTTGTCCAGAGCTTAGCCACATGATCATTCTCTTCCTACTGCCTTTAGGTAAATCTTAGATTAAGGAAGCCACCTACTTACAAAAAAAGAAGAAAAAGAAATATCCAAAAAAAAGGAGAAAAAAATAAAAAAATAATAATAAAAAAAGCCACGCTTCACCGTACAAGTATGGCTGGCAAGTAGTCGATGGCAACACCTCATCAGTCGATTATCCAAAGCCCAGCTTACAAAAAAAAGTACAAATAATTCCCAAAACACTTAGGAAAGAAGTGGGAAGTAGAATAAACCGGGAAGATATACACTGGGTTTACCCTTGTGTTGACCCCATAAAAATAAAAAGTAGGGAGAAAACTACCAATCGGATAGATAAACCTTTAGGCAGAAATTCTTAAGGTCACCTAGGGTCATAGAAACCTGAAGTCCGTTTTAACGACCACCTAGTGAGTCTTTCACTTTTTCACAAGATGCTTCGAACTCAAAATTCTTTTCAAGTCTTGGACAAGTCAGGTAGTCGTAAAAAGTTATCTCGAAACTCTCAACTCCAAAATTCCAAAAAAAATTAGAAAAGAAGAAAAAGAAAAAAAAAAGTATCTTCCCTTTTCAAATAAGGCGAGGACTTGGGCGATTTGCATTCTGGTAGATACCCGAGCACTATTGAGTTTTTGTAATTAGGTCCTTAGTTGAAATTTTCTAATGCAATCAACAAATCTTGCTTAAGTAATCAAATATTGATTCTATTTTTATACATAGCATTTAGGTTAATTTTGCTAGGAACTAGCAAAAGATAAGCATAGGGGTATGATAAACACGCTTGTGTTCATGATAAAATGCTTACTTATGATAGTTCCTAAGCCTAGCATTGCATTCCATAGCATAAATACTGCATAACATTCATCATACTGCAGTTAGTGTAATGTGTATAAATTGTACAGTAATTCCTGCATTATTATGGCCAGGAGACAAGGCGCAACATTTCAAAGCTTCAAATGCAAAATTCGAATGTACAGATGAATTCGAAGCGACGATTGCAATCCGGCAACGCGAAAATCATCTTAATCCAAGCACTGTGGCATCCTCTGCAATCAAGGAAAGGTCGACAGTCCAGATGATGCCATCTGGATCGCCCAACGACACCTAGCCTCCTCTAAAGCACCTCAAGAGGAGATCCCAGCCGTTGGATCTCAATCCAACGGTTGAGAATCCACCACTAAACCTACCGCTCAACTCTAAAGGAAGAAGGTCTGATGAAATCTCAACCAAGGAGGCAGCAGCCCTTGGCGTGACCATCCAGCACTGTGCCCCATTGGTCGCATGCCCGTTCCTCAAGGAAGAGGCGCAGGTTCGAGTAATGATCCGTCGCAGCCTCTTCGATGCCAGTAAAATTGGACTGCTCGATTAAGGATTGCACATGTGCGACTAGATGCCCACCCGATGACACGCGGATGCATGCCATATCAAACGCGCAAAATCTAGGGAACCCATTTAAGACGACCATGCATGTGTGAGTTCCGCTGCGCGTAGCTATGCATGGGCGATGCGCACCCAACGCGTGTCGTGAGCGCTGCATTTGGTGCATGGCCGTGGCACACTCCTCCCTTACACCTATATAGACCCACCTACACCTCCCCATTGCCCTTCATCTCTACCTAGCTATTTCCCACCTATCCAAGATTTCCAAGAAGCTTCCCAAGCTCCCAAGAGCTCATTCCCAAGCTCCATGGCCTCCTATTAGTGTAATACTCCCCTACTCCACCAAATATTCAACCTTACTGTTACCCCCATCATAACAAACCACAGAGCCATCCCCTCACCTCCATTCAGGTAGACGATCACCTCCACCTCCTCATCACCATTCCCACAGCTCGGTCAAGCGACCCTCTACCCAGATTCCTCCTACACATCATCCCTGACATCCAGCACCTCATCTCCTCCATTCAAGCTGCTGCCAACTGCCGTTGTCTCGCCAGACATCCACTTTGGGAGATTCCTTCTCATCTTCATTCTCTTGTTATTTTGTTTAGCACATTTCTACTTAGTGTAATTGTAATAAACTCCATTCTCAATTTATCAGTTTTATTTCTCTAAATTTAGTTTTAGACTAGCTTAGCTTTCTCTTTGTGTTGATATTCTACTCTCTTTATTCAAGTAGCTAGTCTTATCTTAAAATACCAAAAAAAATAACAAAGCCTTTAAAATACAAAAATAAATAAAGCAAAACACGAATTTCAAGAAACAAACATCGCCTCCCCGTGTTCAACCTAAGACTCCCTTTTGAGTTTCGGTAAATTTTATTTGATAGCGAGTTTTGCGATTGCAACAATGGGTGTCCCAAAACCTTAGCTTTTCTTCACGAAAACCCACTCATCACTATCAAATAAAATTTACCGAAACTCGAGAGGGAGGCCCAGGTCGAACACGGGGAGGCAACGTGTGTTTCTTGAAATTCGCATTTCAATTTGTTTCTTTTTGGTGTTTTAAGGTTTTGTTATTTTTGTGGTATTTTAGGAGATTGGTAAAATCACTTGTAATAAAAAGAATAGAGAGATGAACCATAATTTTATTTTTTGAAGCAAAATAATGTTTATTACAGTAACAATAAACTAAACAAACTAAAAGAGATGAGGGTGAGGAGAAATCTCCCAAAGCGGATGTTTGGCGAGACAACAGCACTTGGCGGCAGCTTAGAAAGAGGAGGAGAGATGATGGACGTATGGGATGAGGTGATGGGAACACTACCATGAGCCCTAACTAGCTCATTTTGACCTATAAAAGAAAACAAAAGCTCTTACATAACCAAGTGAAGGGCCTAACTCAAGGAATAACTGATTTAAAAGAAAAGCAAGAAACAAAGAGTAAAACTGCAATTTTACCATTGCAGTACAACAATAGGATTTCTCAGGGGTTAAACATAGGTCAATTGATCTTAACATGATAAAAAGTGGGTTGGTTCAATTAAAAAAGGGTTAATGTGAGATTTGGGAATTAAATGACTTCCTGTAACCCTAAAATAGACCCACTCAATCTAACAAGGTTCTGGTCAGTATAAAATTCACCTAAATCCTCTAAAATTCATAGAAAAATATCCTCTAGGGTTTAGAACCTTCAATTTGGCCTTTAGAACTTTATTTTGACTTAAATAGGGGACCTAGTCAAACATTTGCCCTAAATTAGGTTTTTGTGCAAAATATCTAGTCAAACGTGGTCAAACCTAAAATCCAACTTCACCTTTGGATTCCTTGGGTTCAAATTAGGTTTATACCAAAATTTAGACCTAAGGGAAGTTCACCTTGACCTACTTTGCAAAACAGTCCAACCTAATTACTTCTATGCTCCTAACTTTTGAAAACCTTGCAGAGACCCCCCTAGCTTCCTCGTCATTCTTTACAATTAGGTCCCTCTACCATTACAGCGGAGGAATCCTACTCCGACGAGGATTAAAGAAGGATATCTCCTTGATACCTCAGAGAATCCCTCTCAAATTTGAAAGGGAGATTCTTTGAGGAATTCCCGACCGTGTGAACCTAATTAGGCGATTTGATTCCCACCCAATCTCTCATGTGAACGCATGAGAGATATGGATATCTCTTGACCTTCCAAGTCCGGCGAGGTTGCCGTGCTTGGAAGCTTGCCTTCCAAGCACAAGGCCCTCCACCCACGACTATTTAAAGGCCCCCAGATCCTCCCGACCATGCTAAGCTTGTTTTGGCCAAAGAATTGCCCAGAATCCGTCCAAGAAGCCCGCAAGCTCCAGCGACTCTTCCTCCCTCTTCTCGTCGCTCTGCCACCATACCAGTGGCAAAGTCTTCTCCGCCTCATTCTTCCGTGTTGTGCCATACCTGTACCCGCGTCTACATTCCTCTCGTCGTCGCCGCCTCTCCATCTCAGGGCCTTCGTCTCCAGCGATGACAGATACGTGTCGTCCGCCCCTTTCCTTCCCCTTCGTCCAGCCACTCTCAGAAAAAACCCCTTTCTCTACTCTTCATTTTCCCCCTCTTTATTTCCCAAAACAACCCTCGACCACCACAAACCACCCTCACCTTCTTCACCTCCGGCAGACCACCGATGAAGGCACATCCACCACTCCACACACCCACATGCCTTGCCAACTACCGTAGAAGCATCGCCACCTTCCACTGATCATCTTCCACTTCTCCATCAACCGCCACACGCGCCATACACTGCCCCCGAACAACCCCACCTTCTTGGCCACAGAACAACCTAGGCACGCACTCCCAGGCCGTCCTGCACCACACCAACACCTAAGCCACCTTCGTCATGTCACAGCGAAGCTTTCTGAGCTCTTTCATAGGGTTGTGAGGCCGTATTCGTGTTGACAAGGTTTGACCTCCGCCGCCATTGGAGAGGGAGCAAAGCTTGATCGCAAGCTTGCATCAGGTGGCCCTGCTCCAGGAGACCAAGTTCCAGAAGCACGAAATCCCTTTGCGAACAAGTTGCACCCAACAATTGGAGCCCCAGCATTCGCAGCTGCAGCGATTAGGAGCCATCCCCTGCAAAAGTGCGTGAAGAAGAGGGTGGGACGTTTTGTCCCACCTCGATAAGTTTAGAGCTGCCTGTGCAGTATAAATTGTTTTTGTGTCATAGGCTCTTCGCCTCCTAACATGGGGTGAGGTCCCCTCGCCCACTCACGCCTCGTCCGCAACCCACGCTCCGCGGACCTGGCTAACTTGACCCGATTACCCAGCACTCCTCGTGCATCACCCACGCCGGTGCATCTGGACCTGGGCGCACTAACCTGACCCATTTACCCAAGAAAAGCTCTGGGTGAGCGAGCCTAAGAGAGAAAAGAGAGAGAGCGTTCACAGGGGAGGGTAGGGGTAGGTTTTGCACTTGTGTGCAGGGAAAGGAAGAAGGAAGAGGAAGCTGAAGAAGGAAGAGGCTAAGGAAGGAAAGCTGAAGGAGAAAGAGCCGCAAGGGAAGCTAAGGCAAATTAAGAACCAAGGAAGGAGAAGGTACAGCTTAAGAAAGAAGAGGACTCTGAAGGAGAAGCCAAAGAAGAGAAGGAAGGAGCCATAGGGAATGCAAAGCTGAAGGCACAATTGAAGAAGAAGAAAGCTGAAGAAGGAGGAGAAGTCAGAGAAAGAAGAGAGAAGGCAGGGCTGAAGTCAGAGAAAGAAGAGAAAAGAAGACATTAGAGGAAAGAAAGAAAAGAAGAAAGAGAAGCTAAGGCCAACCACAAAGCCAAAGAAGAAGAAGAAGCCAAATTCTGAAGTAGAGAATGAAAAAGAAGAAAAGAAAGCCTAAGCTAGAAGCATCTTATTTTTACATCTCTATTCATATTTTTAAGCATCTATATACATTGAAAATAGTTCTATTGCTTCATCATTTGATTGAACATCACATTTTATCAAATTAAGGTTGTGTTCTTAGTTTTTAAATTCCAATTTGCTCCCCGTGTTTGACCTCGGATTCATAGTTTTTCAAGTAATAAATTCTCATTTATTTTTCGAAGCGATTTCAACTATACTGCAACGCAATATTTACAAACCTGATTTCGCTTTCGCTTAAACATTTTGGCACCGTTGCCGGGGAGCAACGGGCAATTTAGAAACTTTGATCACATCTTCTGATTCAATACTAACTTGATCTATTTCTTTTGTTGTGATTGTTTCAGGGGAAGAAAAGAAAACAGCCACACAACAACCACCTCAGAAGTTGGTAATTTCTCATTAGCCCTCTCTCTTAATCCCCTCAATTCTGAAAAGGAGAACAAAGAGAAAATCAAAGTTTCCTGATTTTAATTTCAATACATTTTTTAATTGTGCATCCATTTAAGGTAAATAGGGCTAGCACCTTCTTGATTGAGCCCTAGATACCATTTTTTATGGCAACTAAATTGGACCAAGTAGAGCAAACTTAAGGATTCCAACCTAGGGTTTCTAGAGACACATCTTCTCTAAGCAAAGAATCAAAATTTTCAAAAAGAGGTGTGCCTAAGCCTTGTTTGAAGAGATTTATCCAAGAGAAACCCTAAGAAAATCAAGCTCTTAACTCACTTGAACCCTAAAAGAAAGGACCTAAAAGCTCTCAAAGGACAAAGAGGTAGAGTTGACCCCTTGGGTCAACCAACCTTGAAATTAGGTCACTTTTTGCACTCAAAAAATCTAAAGTTTGAGTGGAACCCTAAGCACCTTGATCTTAATTAAAAGTGGTAGACTTAAGAGGTCAAGGTCCCTATTCTGGTCTACCTAGAATCTTAGTGACAAGAGAGGTCGGGTGGGGGAAACCCTGTAACTCGTGGGGATGCTCTACCGTGTAGGGGTCTTTGCAGGACTCTCCCTCTTTGGCTGCCCAGGTATTTCTCAGGTGGACGGCTTTTCTGACTAAGGGGTATCATCTGCCCCGAACCTCTATAGTCATCCAAATTTTTTGGGTGTCTCGATTGGGTCCAGCACATTTTAATCTCATCTAATCCTTCGGTGCATGTTTGGTAGGAGGTCCTTATGACCATCCTTAAGACCTCCTTTAGAAATCCACTCCCGCCGAGGCCAAGCCTCGACGCCCGTGTTTGTGCAGCAACCCCACCACATAGATCTCTCCTCTAATTCATTAGAACCAAGTTCTCATTCTTCCACCATGGCACAACCAATTGAAGAAGAGAACAACCTTGAACACCAACTTCAGCGCTTAAATGATCTATTCCAAAACTTTGTAAACCCGCCATATCGTCCTATGATGCGAGATCACTATAATCCCAATGTAGTGGCAATCGAGCCTCGAGTCCAAATCCTGGCTAGAGGTCCTCATTCTGAACTCAAGCCCTACATGATTCATGCCATTCCAAAATTCCATGGGCTTAACTCCAAGGATCCCTTCCAGCACATCAAACAACTCAAACATCTAGCCTAGACCTTCGGGTCAGATGTACAAAATCGTGATATATTGCTCATGAAGATGTTTTCCTTCTCCCTCATGGACAAGGCTGCCTATTGGTATCCGACTCAAACATGTCCGATCAACACATGGGTTGAACTTCAGTTTGAATTTTTGAAAAAATTCTTCCCCATTGGCCAGACGAATGCCTTGCGCCACCAGATCACTCACTCCACTCAACAATCGGGAGAACCTCTTCATGAGGCATGGGACCAATTCTTGGATCTCATGCGAAAGTGCCCCCATCACGGAGTTCCTAAATAGGAACAACTCCAATCCTTTTACCAGGGACTCCGTGAAGACATTCGATTGGCCATCAATGCAACTTGCGGAGGAAACATCATGGGTCAACATGAGGACATGGTGTGGGAGATTCTCGAGAATATGTGTGAGAAGTCCATCAATAATGACTCCATGGGCTTATTCGACCGAACGAATGCCCGCGCATCGACGAATCCTAGGGGAGCACATGAGACGCAGGGCCTGTATGCATCCGTCAACTTGGAACTGATGGCCAGTTGGTTGGACAAGGTCTCTATCATAGAGAAGAAGGTGGACGAGATGACTCAGCATTTGCAGCAAGCCACCTCTGCGCAAAACTCGTTTGCACAGCCACCTCTTACGAGGGAAACTGTGCAGAACATCTATCACCAATCTTCTCAAGGGATGGACCCATATCCACGCCTGTCTGCTCCAGGACCGGAGGGACCTCCGATCCACTCTACTCTAGTTAGGGGAACTCTGAACCCTCATACTCTGATTTTCCTGAGGCTCCTCAGACCTGCGAGGACCTCAACGCCATCTAGATTAACCCATTCTCCAATAACTATAACCCTGGATGGCGGAATCATCCCAACTTCCTATGGGCGGGAAATTCTCAAAATCAAAGACCACCTTATCAACCCCATCCACAAGCTCCTCATCCATATCAGCCGCCTCAGCCTCGGCCTCATCCCACCTATCAATCTAGGATAAACCAAGCAGATCAAATGACCCTTATCCTTCAAACCCTGGCTAACATTCAGAAAACGAATGCAACAATACAAAAATAGCACAAGGACGAGTTCACAGAGGTTCGCAATTGATTAGCCCATAGTTGTGGGCTATTTAAGTATTTAAGTGCCTTTACATTAGATTAATTCTAACATTTATTTAGTATAAATTAGGATGTAAATAGATCAATTCATAGTTTTAATCTAATTACATAATCCATACATTGCATTCATATCTTAAGTGCATTTAGAATTAGCTTAAAATAGCATTCATCTAATTAGATAACCAATTAGGTATATTATTTTTATTAACATAGAAGTTGAGGGTCTATACATAAATAACCCTAATATTTTAATAATATTTTCTTTATTCGTCTTCTTTCAGAACGGCTGGCTGCCGCTCCAACGCCCGGGTGATGCAGTGAAGATGCCATTCAAGGGGGAGCGGATGTGGTGGATCTGGTCGGCCGCTGATTTCAAATTTGTTCAGTCCACTACAAAAGGAGCACAGAGGCAGCCGAGCTCAGAGGGCCTCCGCCACCGACCCACCACTGTGCAGAGAGAACCTCTCTCTTCCACTCCACACTGCCGGCCTCTACCGTGGCGGCGAGTCTCCACCACCGTGGGCGTGTAGTGTGACAGGCCACACCGCCATCCGGAGCTCGCCTGCATTACCGTGAGCACCTTAGCGTGCAACTCCCTCGCCGTCATCGCAGACCACCACCACCGAGCTACTGATTAGCCACCCTCTCAGTAACTTAAGACGTCTGGGAAATTTCCCAGACGTCTGAAGTTACCCGCTCACCTCCACTTCCTCAGCCTGCACTCTCCAACCGGCCACCAGACCGCCTGCACCCTCCACCGCTCACCGGCTGCAGACCTGCGCACGCCTGCAGATCAGCCCGCGCTCTCCTCCAACGCCTGCAGACCAGCCTACAACATCCTCCAACAACCGCCTGCAGCTACCACCGCGCAAGCGCCCTCCTGCAGACCACTGCCCACGCACAACTGCGCGCCCTCCGCAGACCCTCCGCGCTCCCACGCACAACCGCCTGCAGACCGCCCAACCGACCACCGCGCACGCCAGCCGCACACGCCAGCCGCAGCAGTGCCCACGGCAGCGGCAGCAGCCACCCCCGCAGCAGCAGCAGGCGGCGGACTTCACGCCAACAGGCTACGCAAGCTGCTGGCTGCAGCACCTCCGCCGGAGCTCGTCCGGCCACCTCCGACCGCCGCGCGACTCGTCGGCACCATCGATTCGAAGCCCTTGATCCAAGGGACCTCCTCCGAGCTTCCCGCGCCCGACCATCGGCTCCTCGTCGCGCAAGACAACGGGGAAAAATTCCCCTGTTTTGCTACAGTAAACCACCAATTAAAAATTACATTTCATGCCATTGCCACTTTTTAATCTTATTATATTGATTTTGCATTGCGGAAAATATCCTCTAGTTTCTCATAATTGCCATTTCAGCATTATTTCTTGCTTAAACCATAATCTAAAGGCAATCTTTGCTCGATTCTTGTCCAAATTGACTCCGAACAAACATTTTTAAGTGGCGCGAATTTTAATACGTTATTGCCTCCCTATGGATACGACCCGCTCCTCTGCGAGTGGTTATTTCTTGTTAAAAATTGATTAGTCGATTTTTCCACCACATTAAACTACAAACGACTTAAAAGCGAAAGATCGAACGGTCAAATGGCGCCGTTGCCGGGGAGGCAACAGACGCAATAATTTCGCCTAATTTTATTTTGATTATTTGTCAATTGCATAGAGATTTGACCATTCATTATTTTCTTTTCTGTGCGAGAAAATTTGTGTAAGAATCAGCCAGTGTGAGAGGCGACCCTTGACGTCGCCAGACGAGAATTGGGCGAGCCATTTTTAAACGGAGGAGAAGGACGAGGACGCGACGGACACCATTTAGTCATTAGTTTAATTAGAATAGAATTAAGATTGTGGGCTTAATTTTTCATTACAGTTAGTTTGAAACCCTTGTTCTGGGACAAATTTTGAGGGGTTTGTTCCCCGATTTTGTTTTGGACCCGTGTTGGGTAATTTTTGGGAGCCTGTTCCCTTTTCTTTAGATTTAGGTTTATTTTTTTTATTATTATTATTTTTTTATTTGCTTGTGCATAAGTAGTTCTAAAAAAAAATAGAAAAAGAAAAAAATGAGCTGCCTGCTAGAAGCTGCCTGCCCTAGGACGAACCATTTAGGTCCATATGAGCAGCCTCTAGATTTGCTTTTCTGCATTGCGTGCATTTTTGCATTGAAGATCGCTGGAGGCAAGGTACGTATTCTCTTACTTTGCATCCTATTTTTGATCACGCATTGCATTTAGGATTTAATGCAAAGACCACAAAGTTTGTCTTGAAGCGATCTAACAAGTGGTCACATTTTTTTTAGAAAAAGGACTAAATAAAGGAAGGACATTTTAAAAACCAAGGATTTGATTTTCAAACTTGACGTGCGATTCAAAGTTCAAAATCTTTGACGGTGTATGCACACTTATTTCACTTGCACCACGGCACGCTTCTAGACACTCCTTAGGTTCGGAAATACTAGGACAAGAGCCCTCCTTTCGTTGGATTCTGAAGTGTTCGGAACTGGAAATCAAAGGTTTTGTAAATCCAAAGAGGGGGATACCCTGTCACGGATTTTTGGGGGTAGTTGAGGAGCACCGCGAAAGCACAGCTTCAAAGGAAGGCTTAGGCCTACTTGCATCCCTCGATCTTCTGTCTTTGGATTTACTTGACCATTTGAGATTTAGGGAAGAACACCTAAGCTCCAACTACGTCTTTTTAGGCGAGCCGTAGGTCGACAATAAGCACGTAAATTGATTGAACAAATTGTATTGTCACCTGCAATCTGACTTAAAATCAAAAGCCTAAATCTGTAAAGACCAAACAAGTCCGTTTGAATTGTGTTTGTAGTGCATGCTTGGTAGGCGTTCTCTTAGGAGACAACTTGTATTTGATCCTGAACCGGAAAGAATCCTAAGAAAAGACCTCCCAAGGGTAGAAATGGCCGGTCAAAGGAGCCTTAAGGAATATTTCATCCCAACCAACCAAGCTGGCCCAGCACTACGTAGACCTAGAGGGGACAATCCATATGAGATCAAAAGTAGTACCATATCCTTGCTACCCTCCTTTAATGGTACTACTAGGGAAGACCCTTACAGGCATATTGAGGAATTCACCGAGGTCTGTTCCACGATGAAGCTGCAGGGCGTTACTGATGACGCTCAAATGCGGACCCTTTTTCCCTTCTCCCTAAAGGACAAAGCCAAGTATTGGTATCACACCCTTGATAATTTAAATACTTGGGATGCCCTGAAAAAGGAGTTTTTGAAGAAGTACTTCCCCATGAGCAAAACAAATCACTTTAGGAGGGAAATCATGAGTTTTGCTCAAAAGGATGGGGAAGCTTTCCTTGATGCATGGGAGCGCTTTAACGATTTGCTGAAACTTTGCCCACATCACCAGGTGCCTAAATGGCAACTGGTTGAAAGGTTCTACACCGGACTTAATGATTCGCATAGGCAAACTGTGGATGGTGCCTGTGCAGGAACCTTTCTATCTAAGACTGAGGATGAAGCTTGGAACTTATTCGATACTTTGAGTGAGAATTCTATTCACTTGAATTCTGCCTACATGGATAGAAAGCCCACTCTCATGCAAAGAAAGTTGGAGGCGAATGAAGCAAGGGACACCCAGAATTTAGCTTATCAAATTCAATTACTGAATCAAAACATGGAAAGGCTTATGTCGAACCCGAGTTCATTCACACCTAACACCTCCACATCCCAAGCTTCCGAATGCGTAATTTGTCAAGGCAATACACACGCCACTGTGGATTGCCACTTGGCCTCCCAATTCCCTGAGCTTGTACAAGCAGATTTGAATGCCGCTCAAGGGTTCCGTACAAGACCTCGTAATGATCCTTTCTCCAACACTTATAATGAGGGATGGAGGAACCACCCAAACTTTTCATGGAGACAAGGAAATGTCTCAAATTCAGGGAATTACAAACCGCAATCCTTTCAAAACCATCAAATGAACCAACCTCAGACCTTTGCCCAACCTAAAACCTCTGAGATGGATGAATTGAAGGCGATGTTGAAAACTATGCAAGAAAGTCAAAGTGCCATCATCCAATCTCATGACAAGGCTATACATGAAATGAAATCACAAATTGGACACCTTGTTGAGGCTGTTAGACAGAGGGAGACTGGGAAGTTTCCAAGTGCTGCTGAGGAAAATCCTAAAGGAAAAGGGATTGTCTTTAGGGAGCATGCTCAGGCGGTGACTATTCTGAGGAGTGGGAAAGAAATTTTCAAACCCGATGCTCCTATAGTCTCACCCCCTAAAAAAACATCCACCCCGACTTTCACCCCCACCGAAGAAGATTTGCCCAAATCTCCTCCGCTTGAAATCACCTCACCGGAAGAAGTTGCCCCTGTTCCACCCCTTACTCGACATGACAACCCTTCCACCCAGAGATTGACAGTGCCATTTCCAGAGCGCTTATCCACCTCTGGGCAGACTTCTGCTGGCTCATCTGGAGCCAAAGATAAGACGGATGAGATTATGGAAACTTTCAAGCAAGTGCAGATTAACCTGCCTTTGCTTGAAGCTATCAGGCAGATTCCGTCTTATGCCCGCTTCTTAAAGGACTTGTGCATGAAAAAGCGGCAATCTAGAAAACAGGTCCAGTCTAAAGTTGTCCTGCCTGATTCTGTTAGCTCAATTGTTCAACATGGCACACCTCCGAAACTTAAGGACCCAGGAGCCCCATATATCTCTGTAGTTATTGGTGACTTACAAATTGATGAGGCTCTGCTTGATCTGGGTGCGGGGGTGAACATCCTTCCGAGCTATGTATATGAACAACTTGGGGGAGAAGCCTAGCCCTGTAGTCCTTCAAGTTGCTGATCGATCACTTAAGACACCACAGGGAATTTTGGAAGATGTCCTCATAAGAGTGGAGGATTTCTTCTTTCTCGTTGACTTCTTAGTTTTGGACACTGACCCTACCAACAAGCCAACCAAACCCTCCATCATTTTGGGCTGCCCCTTCCTTGCAACTTCCCATGCTTCAATTAATTGCAATACTGGGGCATTGAAAATGGGCTTTGGGAATAGGAAAATCCGGCTTAATGTGTTTGATGCTTACAAACAAGCTGGACTTGAGGATTGTTCTCAAGTTGAGGTGATAGATGACCTGATTGAAGAGGCAACTCCTGCAATGTTATCTGATGACCCCCTTCAGCATGTCATGCTAAATGAGCATTCCCATCTCTTGGAGGAATGTGAAGGGGATATACTAGAACTAGAGGAATTGCTAGGAGTTTCTGCTGAGTCTCTTCCCCCATCATTTCCGCCGAAGGCAGATTTGCTACCTGAGATGGGGACATCTATTATGAAACCCTCAACCATACAAGCCCCCAACCTTGAGTTGAAACCCCTCCCTGACACTCTCAAGTATGTTTTCCTAGGTGCCAATGATACGCTCCCAGTTATCATTTCGGCTGTGCTGTCTGAGGCACAGGAGGGAGCCTTGATTGAATGCCTGTCTAGGCATAAGGAAGCTATTGCTTGGAGCATTGCTGACATTAAGGGTATAGACTCTACACTCTGCATGCACCACATTTATACTGATGATTCCATCAAGCCTTTTAGGGACATGCAGAGACGTCTGAACCCTAATATGAGGGAGGTTGTAAAAAAGGAAATCCTGAAGTGGTTGGACGCTGGGATCATATATCCCATTGCTGATAGTAAATGGGTCAGTCCCATTCATGTGGTGCCAAAGAAGGCAGGCTTTACTGTGGAACTCAACGACCAAGGTGAACAAGTTGTCACTAGACCCTCA
Source organism: Thalassia testudinum (assembly GCA_037157565.1). Lineage (NCBI taxonomy): Eukaryota > Viridiplantae > Streptophyta > Magnoliopsida > Alismatales > Hydrocharitaceae > Thalassia > Thalassia testudinum. The sequence goes on along the minus strand of JAZHRO010000007.1, from coordinate 65,441,899 downwards.
ACTGGATGGAGGGTCTGTATTGATTACCGCAAGTTGAACACCGCTACCCAGAAGGATCACTTTCCTTTACCTTTTATTGATCAAATTCTCGAAAAATTGGCAGGGAATAAGTATTATTGCTTTCTCGATGGATATTCTGGGTACAATCAGGTGGCAGTCTTTCCTGATGACCAGGAAAAGACGACATTCACGAGTCCTTACGGTACTTTTGCATTCAGGTGTATGCCGTTTGGATTATGTAATGCCCCTGCAACTTTCCAGCAGTGTATGATGTCTATCTTTTCAGACATGATTGACGAGTGTGTCGAAGTATTTATGGATGACTTCTCTATTTATGGCTTGTCTTTCGACCAGTGTCTCCTGCACCTGGAGAATGTGTTGAAATGATGTAAGGAGACTGGTTTAGTCCTCAGCTGGGAGAAAAGTCACTTCATGGTACAGAAAGGAATTGTACTTGGGCATGTTGTATCTGAGCAAGGTTTGGAAGTAGATAAAGCCAATATTGATTCTATTTCCAAACTTCCATTGCCTATGAATGTCAAACAGATTAGATCCTTTCTGGGCCATGCTGGCTTTTACAGGCGCTTTATTAAAAATTTTAGTAAGATTTCTAGGCCACTTTGTGACTTATTGGCGAAGGAATCTTCCTTCAGTTTTGATTCAAAGTGTGCCGAGGCCTTTCAAACTCTAAAGGAGGCCTTGATCTCTACGCCTGTTCTCCAAGCTCCTAATTGGACACTCCCCTTTGAGCTTATGTGTGATGCTTCGGATTATGCAGTGGGAGCAGTCCTTGGACAAAGGGTTGAGGGAAGACCTCATGTGCTGCATTATGCAAGCAAGACTTTAACTGAACCTCAGCAAAACTACACCGTCACTGAAAAAGAATTACTTGCTGTAGTTTTTGCTCTGGAGAAGTTTAGGTCTTATTTACTTGGGTCTAAGGTGGTTATTTTTACTGATCATGCAGTAGTGAAACATCTCATTGCTAAGAAAGATTCTAAGCCACGTCTGATTAGGTGGATCTTACTCCTTCAAGAATTTGACTTGGAAATACGTGAAAAGAAAGGAGTAGAAAATGTTGTGGCTGACCACCTGTCTCGTCTTCCTCTTAACGACTCTATTTCTGAAGACATTCGCGAGACATTTCCCGATGAAACTCTGATGGCAGTAACACCAACTTTACCTTGGTATGCAGACATTGTAAATTACTTGGTCACTGGACAAACTCCTGGCTCTTGGGATAAGCAGAAAAGAAAGAGATTCATTTCTCAAGCGAGATATTTTCATTGGGAAGAGCTAGAATTATTTAGAATTGGACAAGACCAAGTTTTGAGACGTTGTGTGCCTGAAGAGGAACAACAAAGTGTGCTGACATTTTGCCATGAACTTCATTGTGGAGGACACTTTGGTGCTAAGAAAATTGCTTTTAAGGTTCTCCAGTCTGGTTTTTGGTGGCCTTCCTTATTTAAGGATTCTCATAATTTTGTTAAGGCCTGTATTAGATGTCAACGGACTGGAACGATTGGGAAGAAGAATGAAATGCCTCAACATCCTATTCAATCTGTTGAAATTTTTGATGTGTGGGGAATTGACTTTATGGGCCCCTTCCCGTCGTCCCATGGTTTTGAATATATTTTGGTGGCAGTTGATTATGTCTCTAAATGGATAGAGGCCATTCCGACGCGCACAAATGACCACTCTGTGGTTTTGAAATTTGTGAAGGCCAATATCATATCCCGTTTCGGCTGCCCCAAGACTATTATAAGTGATGGGGGACCTCATTTCCAAAACCACCACTTCAATCGGTTAATTAAGAGTTTGGGAGTGACTCACAAGGTTGCTACCCCTTACCACCCTCAGACAAGTGGTCAGGTTGAAGTATCAAATAGGGAGATAAAAAATATTTTGGAAAAGACCGTTAGACCTGATAGGAAAGATTGGTCCCAAAAGCTCGATGATGCTTTGTGGGCTTATCGAACGGCTTATAAGACCCCTTTGGGTACTTCTCCCTTTCGGATTGTGTATGGAAAAGCGTGCCATTTACCTGTTGAGTTGGAACATAAAGCACTTTGGGCTATTCGAAGTGTTAACATGGATTTAGAGAAGGCAGGTAAGGCACGATTTCTAGAATTAAGTGAGCTTGAGGAGCTGAGGAATGATGCTTATGACACCTCTCAAGCTTATAAAGAAAGAACTAAGGTCTTGCATGACAAGTTTATTCTTCGAAAGACCTTTGAACCTAACCAACAAGTCTGGCTTTTCAATTCCAGACTTAAGCTTTTTCCTGGAAAATTAAAATCTCGTTGGGATGGGCCTTACATAATCACCAAAGTATTCCCCCATGGAGCTGTGGAGATAAAAAATCCTTCCTCTTCAGCAACTCCCTTTATCGTCAACGGTCAACGGTTAAAACCGTACATAACTTTAGATGGCCATCTAGTTGACGAAGTCACTCTTGAGGAGCCTTAGTTCCTACTATTCTCTGCCTCAGGTAATATCTTCCTTTAGCTATTTTTGATTTTCAATGAGGACATTGTTTGAACCAAGCATGGGGGAGAGGACCTGAGGCATTTTGTTTATAGCATGCATTTATAAAAAAAAAAAAAGAGAAAAAAGAGAGAGAAAAAAAAAAGAGAACAAAAACAAAAAAAAAAAAAAAGTTTTGAGCTTAACTGGCTAGATCTTGCAGTCTTAAGCAAATCAGAACTCTAGGGTAGACTAAGTTAATTTTAGGGTCAAACTTTAGAAGCTAAATAAGCTACTAGCTTTAGACCTTTAGGGTCCTTTGTGGACTTAAAAACTTAAGTAGGAGTTAAGTTGCGGACCATTCTTCAAGAGGTTGAGGAAGGGAAGCTAGGGTTTGAGTTAAAAGGTGGGGTAGTACCTGGAGTCTTATTCTACCTTTTGGTTTACGGGTCCTTGTAACCCAAGCATCCAAATTTTTCACACTTGGTCTGGTAATTAACTTAATTTCTGAAAAGAGATTTGGTTCTCTTAGTTTTAACTTAAGAAAGGCTTGAAAACACATTTTGATTGGAAGAGTTCCCGCCGCAGGAGAGGTGGAATATATACTCACCTTGAGGATGCGATGGTAACATATTACCTCCTCGGCGCTTGTCTCTTAGGATATCCATCCTACTGGGGGCATGTAAGCGCATTGCGCGGTTCAGGTACCATGGGCGGCCCTATCTCGAAGTGTCGATTGCCATAGGCCTGAATTCGCTTAAGAAATCCATGGGCGATACTATCTCAAAGTGTCGATTGCCAGGAGTTCTTGGGGTCGTTATGGGCGGTGCTATCTCGAAGCATCGAAAGCCAGGCACCCTTCGAGGTATGGTAATGGGGACAATGAATCCAACACAGACCGTGTTGATAGCTGATCTGAGGTTAGACTTAGAAGAATCAAAAAAAAAAAAAAAAGGTATATATATATATATGTATATAAAAAAAAAATCCTTTAACTCAAATAACTTGGACCAATGCACAAGCACGGATGCTTTAATCTCAGGGATTAATAAACTTTAGGGTAGAGTCAGAAATCAGGGAAACTTGTGCCTGCAACTCGTATTTAGCCGACCTAGTCTGTAACTTAGCAACTACTTAGGAACCTTGGATCTAGAGCCTGAACTTAATATGCTTCTGAAGGAAGACTAAGTGAGTTGACTAGTCTACTTGGAGTGCTAGGTTTCGCGTAATTTTGCTAGGGACTAGCAAAAACTAGGCATGGGGGTATTTGATTAGCCCATAGTTGTGGGCTATTTAAGTATTTAAGTGCCTTTACATTAGATTAATTCTAACATTTATTTAGTATAAATTAGGATGTAAATAGATCAATTCATAGTTTTAATCTAATTACATAATCCATACATTGCATTCATATCTTAAGTGCATTTAGAATTAGCTTAAAATAGCATTCATCTAATTAGATAACCAATTAGGTATATTGTTTTTATTAACATAGAAGTTGAGGGTTTTTAATAATATTTTCTTTATTCGTCTTCTTTCAGAACGGCTGGCTGCCGCTCCAACGCCCGGGTGATGCAGTGAAGAAGCCATTCAAGGGGGAGCGGATGTGGTGGATCTGGTCGGCCGCTGATTTCAAATTTGTTCAGTCCACTACAAAAGGAGCACGGAGGCAGCCGAGCTCAGAGGGCCTCCGCCACCGACCCACCACTGTGCAGAGAGAACCTCTCTCTTCCACTCCACACTGCCGGCCTCTACCGTGGCGGCGAGTCTCCACCACCGTGGGCGTGTGGTGTGACAGGCCACACCGCCATCGGGAGCTCGCCTGCATTACCGTGAGCACCTTAGCGTGAAACTCCCTCGCCGTCGTCGCAGACCACCACCACCGAGCTACTGATCAGCCACCCTCTCAGTAACTTAAGAAGTTACCCGCTCACCTCCACTTCCTCAGCCTGCACTCTCCAACCGGCCACCAGACCGCCTGCACCCTCCACCGCTCACCGGCTGCAGACCTGCGCACGCCTGCAGATCAGCCCGCGCTCTCCTCCAACGCCTGCAGACCAGCCTGCAGCATCCTCCAACAACCGCCTGCAGCTACCACCGCGCAAGCGCCCTCCTGCAGACCACCGCCCACGCACAACTGCGCGCCCTCCGCAGACCCTCCGCGCGCCCACGCACAACCGCCTGCAGACCGCCCAACCGACCACCGCGCACGCCAGCCGCACACGCCAGCCGCAGCAGTGCCCACGGCAGCGGCAGCAGCCACCCCCGCAGCAGCAGCAGGCGGCGGACTTCACGCCAACAGGCTGCGCAAGCTGCCGGCTGCAGCACCTCCGCCGGAGCTCGTCCGGCCGCCTCCGACCGCCGCGCAACTCGCCGGCACCACCGATTCGAAGCCCTTGATCCAAGGGACCTCCTCCGAGCTTCCCGCGCCCGACCATCAGCTCCTCGTCGCGCAAGACAATGGGGAAAAATTCCCCTGTTGTGCTACAGTAAACCACCAATTAAAAATTACATTTCATGCCATTGCCACTTTTTAATCTTATTATATTGATTCTGCATTGCGGAAAATATCCTCTAGTTTCTCATAATTGACATTTCAGCATTATTTCTTGCTTAAACCTTAATCTAAAGGCAATCTTGGCTCGATTCTTGTCCAAATTGACTCTGAACAAACATTTTTAAGTGGCACGAATTTTAATACGTTATTGCCTCCCTGTGGATACGACCCGCTCCTCTGCAAGTGGTTATTTCTTGTTAAAAATTGATTAGTCGATTTTTCCACCACATTAAACTACAAACGACTTAAAAGCGAAAGATCGAACGGTCAGCAATCAACTCGCCCATATGGCGAATTCCCACCAACTTGGCACACTCCCTTCATAACCTCTACCAAATCCAAATAACGTGCTGACGTAGAGGCGTGTTATGAACCCAAATCTAGGCCACGCACACATGATTTATTAGGCCCCTTCTGTTCCATCACCCGACGAGATGGAAGCTTCGACATCTTACGCGGGATTTCAACAACAGCCACCTATTTTACCAACCCTAAACCAAAACCAGGCAGGATTAAACTCCGTAACAACTCATAGTGGTAAAGCAACTCAAGATCCACCTTATCCAAACCACTCCAAGCCTGGTAGTAACCCAAGCCCTACGATAGTTATCTAGGATACCCCTATCCCAGATCAAGAACCTGGACCTATTCTAGAGAAACCAACCAAGGTTCTATTTCCCGAGGCCTTGACCAAGGGAAAGAGGATAACCAAACCCGTGGCTCCTGAGGAGGATCTGGTCAAGCTCTTTGAACAGTCTAGATAAACATCTCCTTGATGGATGTAATCTGCCATGTACTGGCTTACACACGATTTCTAAAAGACGTGTGTACACCTAAGCATAAGTCACGAACCAAAAGTGGGACTTTGATCGTACTATCAGAGTAAGCCAGCTCTGTAATCTTGAGCAAACTCCCACCTAAGGCTAAAGACCCAGGTACTCCCTTGATTTCATGCACTATTGGTGATACCCAATTCGATAGAGCCTTATTAGATCTAGGTACCTCCACAAACCTAATACCTACATCCCTCCTTGACCACCTTGAAGAATCCGAGCTTAAACCGACAGAGGTGACATTGCAGTTAGCTGATCGACCCATCAAGTCACCTAAAGGAGTACTCGAGGATGTCATTGTTAGGGTACGAGATTTCTACTTCCCAGTGGATTTTACAGTCTTGGATATGGATACACCTGAAAACCTAAGGGATACATTGATTATACTAGGGAGACCTTTTCTGGCCACTGCTAGGGCCAATATAAGCTGTGAGGAGGGCCAAATAGAACTAAAATTCGAAAACCAAACACTGAAGATTAACATCTTTAAGGCCCAACAAGGGATTAATTGCGGTGTTATAGAATAAATATGTGATATCAAAGCCGTGGTTGATGAACCGTATATCGAGGACAACCTGATTATCCCCGATCAACCACCAGAAGATCAAAACCCGCAAACAGAGGAGTCTAAACCTGATCTAGATACACCCATAACTCCCTCCCTTACTCCTGACACACATCCTGAATCGCCCTCTGCTGATAATCCCATCCTGGAACTCAAGCCTCTTCCCGACCATCTGAAATACATCTTTTTGGGTTCCAATCAGACATTTCTTGTGATTATCAACTCCAGACTCACACCTGACCAGGTATCCCATCTAATTATTGTTCTCCAGCAACATCGTAGAGCCATTGGATGGACTCTCAATGATTTGACTGGCATTAGTCCCTCTTATTGCATACACTGAATCTACACCGAAGAGGGCACACAACCTTCACGAGAAATGCAGAGACGTTTGAGCCCTAATCTACAGGAGGTCATGAAAAAGGAGATCATTAAGTGGTTAGATGCAGGGATCATCTACACGATCTCCGACAGTCGGTGGGTGAGTCCAATCCAGGTTGTGCCTAATAAGGCAGGACTCACCGTCATTACGACTGAAACCGAAGAGGTCATATCGACCAGTGTAGCTAACTCATGGAGAGTCTGCATTGATTACAGAAGACTCAATTCCTCCACGAAGAAGGATCATTTCCCACTACCGTTTATTGATTAGATCCTCAAGAAACTAGCGGGAAATAGGTTCTTCTGCTTTCTTAACAACTACTCCGATTACAACCAAGTGGAAATCCATCCTGAGGACCAAGAAATGACCACTTTCACCTGCCCCTTCAGGACGTACGCATTCCGAAGGATGTCGTTCGGTCTCTACAATGAACCCGTGACTTTTCAGTGGTGCATGCTTACCATATTCTCAGATATGGTAGATGATTATCTGGAAGTCTTCATGGATGACTTTTCAGTATTTGGAACATCATTTGACAATTACCTCCTACACTTGGTCCAAATCCTCAGGCGATGCATTGACGTGAATCTGATTCTTTCTTGGGAAAAGAGCCATTTCATGGTGCCTGAAGGAATTGTCCTCGGACATCTAATTTCAGAGAAAGGCATCCAAGTCGATCGAGCCAAGGTTAACTTGATTTCCAAACTCCCTATGCCTAGCTCAATCAAGGACATCCGACCTTTTCTAGGGAACGTCGATTTTTACCATCAATTTATCCCTGATTTTTAAAAAATCGCATGCCCCCTAACCACTCCTCTCCAAGGATGTACCTTTCAAAATCTCCAAGGAGTGCATTCAAGCATTTGAAATCCTCCGTGACCAAGTTACCCAAGCCCCGATCCTATAGTCCTCTGATTGGTTTCAACCCTTTGAGATCATGTGCGATGCACCTGATTTCGCTGTAGGAGTGGTTTTGGGCAGAAAATTGACGGTAAACCCGTGATCATTTACTACGCTAGCAAAACACTTGACGAGGCTCAGCGTAACTACGCAATTACTGAGAAAGAGCTACTGGCCGTAGTATTTGCCCTGGAAGAATTAAGATCTTATCTCCTGGGTTCCCGTGTTATCATCTACTCGGATCACACAGCTATGAGGCATCTCCTTGCAAAGAAGGACGTGAAACCTTGATTAATCTGTTGGATCTTGCTGTTGCAAGAATTTGACCTTGAGATTTGTGACAGAGTGGGAAAACAGAATGTGGTAGCTGATCACTTGTCCTGCTTTCCTTCTGAGATCATCAACCCTTCTGGAGCCATCACGGAACATTTCCCTGATGAGCACCTTCTAACTATCAGTATAAGGCTTCCATGGTTTGCTGACATAGTAAACTACTTGGCATCACATCAGATCTCGTCTGATTGGCCAAAGGCCAAGAAGGACAAATTGCTTTCCAATGACAAGTATTACTTTTAGGAAGACCCGTATCTTTTCCACATCGATGCTGATCAAATAATTCGACGATGTGTCGTGGAAGTGGAAATCCAAGACATACTCTCTTTCTGACATGACCAGGCATGCGGTGGAACTTTTCAGGACATAAAACCACAGCAAAACTCCTCCAGTGCGGCTTTTACTGGCCTACAATTTTCAAGGATGCATACAATCACTATAAGGCATGCACCCGTTGCAGACCTTGGGCAACATGAGCCATCGAGATATGATACCTTTACAGCCGATTCTAGTATGCAAAATTTTCAACATTTGGGGGATTGATTTTATGGGACCCTTCCCTATCTAGGATGGCTTCGAATAAATTTTACTCGCTGTTGACTATGTGTCCAAATGGATCGAAGCCATTCTGACCTAAACCAATGATCAAAAAGTTGTTATCAAATTCATTCATCAGAACATCTTCTCACGGTTTGGGATTCCACATGCGATAATTGCCGACGAAGGGACCCATTTCACAAACGCTCAGTCCAGGTCACTGATGACCAAATACGGAGTGTCACACCAAATCTCTACTCGTTACCACCCCCAAACTAATGGTCTAGCAGAGCTATCAAACCGGGAGATCAAGAAAATCCTTCAGGTTACTGTTCGACCTGATAGGAAGGATTGGTCATTCGGCTTCTGGAAGCTTTGTGGGCTTATAGGACCGCCCACAAGACCCAATTAGGTATGTCACCTCCCCATCGAATTGAAGCATAAAGCCTATTGGGCAGTACGGAACTGTAATCTAGATCTTTCTAAGGCTGGAACCCATAGAAAGCTTCAAATGAGCGAGATCGATGAATTATGCCACGACGCGGATTAGAACTCGCGAATTTACAAAGAGTGGGTTAAAGCCTTTCACGACAAGCACATATCTAGAAAGATCTTTCATCCTGATCAAAAGGTCCTACTCTTCGATGCCAGACTCAAACTATTCACAGGAAAACTACAATCTAAATGGATCGGACCCTACTTAGTCCGATGAATCTTTGGAAATGGATCCATTGAGATCAGTCCACTCAGCCTCGATTCCGAACCCTTCATCGTGAATGGTCAGAGACTCAAACCGTTCATTGACATGACTGATACAACTTTGGCTGAGATATCCTTTACCCTCCATTCTCCCTGAGCTCATTACGCCCAACCGATGGCGTAAAACTCAGCGCTTAACGGGAGGCAACCTGTCATTCTTGAAAAACCCGAAACCTTTCTTGACATTTCTATGCTAAATTCATATTGCACTTTAGGGTTCATCCATTAGAACAGCTGACTCCACCTCAGGTACCCGTACCCGAGTCAAGAAATCGTTCGCAATAGTCACCTCGACCCGTTTGCCCACCCATCACCTATCCTAATGAATGAACTAAACTAAATTCGAACCCACCTAATTTACAATGGGGACATTGCAAATCATAGGCATGGGGGGTATGAAAGTGTAAAACTTCATGAAAACTCATCTCACAAGAAAAGTTTTCAACAAAAAAATCACATATTACAAAAAACACCAAAAAAATGAAAAAATCTTGAAAAAGAACAAAAAAACTGAGGGGGGGAGAGAATTTTTGAGGCCATACAAAAAATGAGGAAAAGAGAAAAATGACAAAAAGGGAGCACAAAATGAAAAAGAAAAAGAATAGTCATTAGTAAGAGATTAAGGGATTAATAGAAGTTCCAGACCACATCAAGGAAAAGAGAAAAATAGAAAAAAAAGTGCAAATGAGACACAAAAAGAGATTAGTAGGAACGCTGATCTTAGGCCTTTTGGGCTAGATTCTTAGCTTAAAAATTCAAGTACCCGCTAAAATCTGGATAATCCAAAAGAGGTTGGGGAAAATGCGAAGCTTAAGTATTAGATCTAAGGCTTAGGGAGTATTCGACCTCGTTAACTGACCTTCGGTTTGCGGGACTCGGTAACCTAAGCACCCCAATCCACACACAGTGTGGTTTAGTGTGCATAACTATCAAAATCACGCAAAAGCATTTAATTGTTTTGAAAAAAAAAGTTGCCTAAATTAGGAGCGGCCGATTAACACAAGTTGATTTAGATGAGTTCCCGACGAGGAGAGGCAGGAAATTCCCCTCGAAGATGCTTAACAACATATCATCTCCTCGATGCTTGTCTCCTAGGATATTTACATATCCTACCGGGGGCACGTAAGCACCCTGCTGGTTTAGATACCATGGGCGGCATTCTCATGAAATGTCGATTACCAAGGTTCGGATTCGGCTACGGAATGCCATGGGTGGGATTATCTCAAAATCTTGAAAGCCAGGGTTCTGGGGGTTGCCATGGGTGGTGCTATCACAAAGCATCGATTGCCAGGGACCTTTGAGGATTGATGATGGGGACGAGGAATCCAATACAGACTGTGTGAGAAGCTAATCTGAAGCTAGAAATAAAAAGAAAAGAGAGAGAAAACTCTCCAAACAAATAAATCCTCTGTCTCTCTCTTACAAAAAGTGCACTGCAAACTGAACTGAGGATAAAATATGTCCCAAGCACGAGTGCTTTAATCGTGGAGTCCAACGAACCTTAAGATAGTTCCTACGGGCCTTAAAAACCTTCGTGGAGGACCGAGGCTAGAGCTAGTCAGGTTCGGATCTTGGTTGGTACTTGAGTACCTCTAGGCCTACTGTCAGCATTCTAACCTAATCAAAAAGAAAAAGAAAAAGTACTTATTATAAATTGTGACAGAAACTCATGGTCAAGAATAGAAGTTAAAACCTTAAAATTTTGCTAAGGGACTAGCAAAATTTAGGCATGGGGGTATGATGGGAACACCATCATGAGCCCTAACAAGATCATTTTGACCTAGAAAAGAGAACAAAAGCTGCTACATAACCAAGTGAAGGGGCTAACTCAAGGAATAACTGATTTGAAAGAAAAGTAAGAAACAAAGGGTAAAACTGCAATTTTACCATTGCAGTACAACAATGGAATTTCTCAGGGGTTAAACATAAGTCAATTGGTCTTAACAATATGAAAAGTGAGTTGGTTCAATCAGAAAAGGGTTAATGTGAGATTTAGGAATTAAATGACTTCTTGTAACCCTAAAATAGACCCACTTAATCTAACAAGGTTATGGTTAGGATAAAATTCACCTAAACCCTCTAAAATTCATATAAAAATATCCTCTAGGGTTTTGAACCTTCAATTTTGCCTTTAGAACCTATTTTGACCAAAATAGGGGACCCAGTCAAACATTTGCCCTAAATTGGGTTCTTATGCAAAATGTCCAATCAAACATGGTCAAACCTAAAATCCAACTTCACCATTGGATTCCTTGGGTCAAAATTAGGTTTATACCAAAATTTAGACCTAGAGAGAGTTCACCTTGACCAACCTTGCAAAATAGTCCAACCCAATTACTTTTATGCCCCTAACTTTTGAGAACCTTGCAGAGACCCCCTAGCTTCCTCGTCATTCTTTGAAATTAGGTCCCTCCGCCATTACAGCAGAGGAATCCTACTCTGGTGAGGATTAAAGAAGGATATCTCCTTGATTCCTCAGAGAATCCCTCTCAAATTTGAAAGGGAGATTCTTTGAGGAATTCCCGACCGTGTGAACCCAATTAGGCGATTTGATTCCCATCCAATCTCTCATGCGAACGCATGAGAGATATGGGTATATCTCGACCTTACAAGTCCGGCGAGGTTGCCATGCTTGGAAGCTTGCCTTCCAAGCACAAGGCCCTCCGCCCGCAACTATTTAAAGGCCCCCAAATCCTCCCGACCATGCTAAGCTTGTTTTGGCCGAAGAATTCCCTAGAAATTCCTCCTTCCCCTCTCAAGCCAAGAAGCTCGCAAGCTCTGGCGACTCTTCCTCCCTCTTCTCATCGCTCTGCCACCATACCAGTGGTAGAGTCTTCTCCACCTCATTCTTCCACGTCACGCCATACTTGCACCCGCATCTACATCCCTCTCGTCGTCGCTGCTTCTCCATCTCAGGAACTTCGTCTCCGACGACGGTAGATATGCGTCGTCCACCCCTCTGGCTCCCCCATCGTCCAGCCACTCTCAGATAAAACCCCTTTCTCTACTCTTCATTTTCCCCCTCTTTATTTCCCAAAACAACCCTCGACCACCACAGACCACCCTCACCTTCTTCACCTCCGACGGACCACCAGCAAAGGCACATCCACCACTCCACACACCCACATGCCTCACCAACTACCATAGAAGCATCGCCACCTTCCACTGATCATCTTCCACCTCTCCATCAACTACCACATGCACCATACATTGCCCCCGAACAACCCCACCTTCACGACCACATAACGACCTAGGCACGCACGTCCAGGCCGTCCCGCACCACACCAACACCCGAGCCACCTTCGCCTTGCCACGGCGAAGCTATCTGAGTGTTTTGACAGGGTCGTGAGGCTATATTCGTGTTGACAGGGTTTGACCTCTGTCGCCATTGGAGAGGGAGCAAAGCTTGCTCGCAAGCTTGCATCAGGTGGCCCCGCTCCAGGAGACCGAGTTCCAGAAGCATGGAATCCCTTTGAGAACAAATTGTGCCTAGCAATTGTAGCCCCAGCATTCGCAGCTACAGTGATTAGGAGCCATCCCCTGCGGAAGCATGGGAAGAAGCGGGTGGGACTTTTAGTCCCACCTCGGTAAGTTTAGAGCTGCCTATGTAGTATAAATTATTTTTCTATCATAGCCTCTTTGCCTCCTAACACGGGGTGAGGTCCCCTCGCCCACTCACACCTCGTCCGCGACCCACTCTCTGCTAATCTAGCTGACCAAACTTGATTACCCAGCACTCCTCGCGCATCACCCATGCCGGTGCACTTGGACCCGGGTGCGCTAACTCGACCCATTTACCCGAGAAAGGCTCTGGGAGAGCAAGCCTAAGAGAGAGAAGAGAGAGAGTGTTTGCGAGGGAGGGTAGGGGTTGGTTTTGCACTTGTGTGTAGGGAAAGGAAGAAGGAAGAGGCTAAGGAAGGAAAGCTGAAGGAGAAAGAGTGCAGGGGAAGCTAAGGCAAAGAAAGAACCAAGGAAGGAGAAGGCACAGCTGAAGAAAGAAGAGGACTCTGAAGGAGAAGCCAAAGAAGAGAAGGAAGGAGCCGCAGAGAAGGCAGAGCTGAAGGCACAGTTGAAGAAGAAGAAAGCTGAAGAAGGAAGGAGAAGTCAGAGAAAGAAGAGCAAAGAAGAAGACATCAAAGGAAAGAAAGAAGAGAAGAAGGAGAAGCTAAGGCTAGCCGTAAAGCCAAAGAAGAAGACATCAGAGGAAAGAAAGAAGAGAAGAAAGAGAAGCTAAGGCCAATCGCAAGGCCAAAGAAGAAGAAGCCAAAGTCTGAAGAAGAGAAAGAAAAAGAAGAAGAGAAAGCCTAGGCTAGAAGCATCTAATTTTTACATCTCTATTCATATTTTTAAGCATCTATCTACATTGAAACTAGTTCTATTTCTTCATCATTTGATTGAACATCACATTTTATCAAATTAAGGTTGTGTTTTTAGTTTTTAAACACCAATTTTCTCCCTGTGTTTGACCTTGGATTCATAGTTTTTCAAGTAATAAATTCTCATTTATCTTTTGAAGCGATTTCAACTATACTGCTACGCAATATTTACAAACCCGATTTCGCTTTCGCTTAAACATGAGGCGTAGGATGAACCTAAGTAGAGGAAAGCTTCACCAAGATGGGAATGGGGATGAGGAGGTGGAGGTGATCGTCTACCTAAATGGAGGTGAGGGGACGGCTCTAGGGTTCCCTATGAAGGTGGTGAGAGGATGGTTGAATATTTGGTGGACGGATAGGACTCTACACTAATAGGGAGCCTTTGGAGCTTGGGAATAGAGTTCTTGGGAGCTTGGTAGGCTTCTTGGAGCTTTGGAGTAGGTAGGAGTAGCATAGGTAGAGATGAAGGTAAATGGGTAGGTGTAGGTGGGTTTATATAGTGGTGGAGAAGGAAATTTCCACGTATGGACAATTAGTGACATCTGCAATCATCGCTAAAGATTTTCCCTAGCTATCGCTGAAGATCTACGCAGCGTTGCTAGCGAGCACTATGTACTGCCTTGTCGTGTGCCTGCGTTGGCAATGTGTTGCGCTACTACTGCTGCTGTGCTACACTGGCGCGTGCTTTGCACGCACATGCACGTTGTGCTGCTGCTACCTTGTCGTGCAATTGAAGAATTGGGGGGGTCCATAGTTCTCGAACCCATGCCCCTCCTTTAGGAGTGAGCGCCTCAACCAATGTGCCACGCTAGCGCATGTGTCGAGAAGAAGTGCTATAGACGTGCTGTGGAGGAGGCTTCTCAGCCGTTGGATTTTCATCCAATGGCTAAGATTGCATGTTGGAAGGCCTTTAGAGGGACGTCGGGAGACCTTGGGCTATCTGGATGGTGCCACGTGGCACCATCTGGACCATCCACCTTTCCTTGCTACTGGAGGATGCCACAGTGCTCGGATCGAGATGATTTCCATGTTGCCAGACTGCGATCGTCGTTCTGGATTCATCCGTATGGTCAGATTTTGCATTTGAAGCTTTGAAATGTCACACCCTGTTCCCTGGCCACAGTAATGCATGAATTACTGTACACATCACACTAAATGTAATATGATGAATGTTATAAAGGATTTATACAATGTAATTCAATGTTAAGCTTAGGGACTGTCATAAATAGGCATTTTATCATGAATACATGCGTGTTTATTATATTGCAGGGCACCTTTCTCTATTATGTTTTCCCTCCTACTTCATCATGTATTCTTCCACATCCTACACACATTTCCATTCCTACCCTCCTACCACTAATCCTCAAGATGATTACTATCTCGACTCGACTTGTGATTACCCATCCACTAACCGGGATAACTTTGATTAGGGATATGAATCTGAACCTCAATGTCCAAGGCCTAACCCTGGACAACAAGACTATGATTATTATCCTTCTCATGCCTACACTGATTATAGATCTCCACCTTTTGATGATCAACCTAACACAATCTACAATCAAGAAGGATATGAGGATTATAACACATACCCTCCCTAGGACAATGCTGAACATAGGTCACCTCCATTCTTTGAACAACCTGAAACGACCTACTATCAAGGAGGACCCCAAGAACCTCAATTTCTTGACTCCCCTAATTTAACCTAAACCCACCCAACCCTGAACCGAACCATTTGGTTTAGGTAAACCAGGTCCAAGATAGGGTGTTGGTTAACATGAGGAACACTATACAATCTTTAGAAGCTCAGCCAACACCATGCACTAAAGCATTGGAGCCTATGATCAAAATGATTGATGAGCTTAATAGTTCTTTGTTGGATTAGCTCCAAGATGTTAAGGATAAGGGCCCGAGTGAGTTTTTACTGGGAAAATTGTCAAGATTGAGGATGAAATTTATGGTTTCCCTAGCCCAATCTTAGGATGATTCTCAAGATGAACCCCCTTCAAGAGAACCAATGTCAGAAATCGCACAGGCACCTATCGGGGGGGACAATTTTTATGAAACCGGGGATGACCAGGTTGGTCTAGAGCAACCCATTGCTGATGAACCGATTTTCTCACCCGAGATCCCTGAGCTAGGGAGTGAGAAAAATTATGTCTCAATAGACCAAGAAATGACATACGATTTTGAGACATATATAAATGAGGATCAAGAATTATTTGATTCTGAGGGTGAATAATCTTTAGGTGAAGTCTCACTTGTGTTTAAGGAAGTTAATTTTAGTGAGACAGACGGGCTAAAGGAATCTGATCAATCATTTGATATTCCAATCATTGAAGATTGTGACCCTATTGGGTCTAACTTGGAGGATCCGAATCCTGATTTACTAGAAGATTTAATCAATAGCCCCATTCTTCAACCACACCCCAAAAAGCTGAATGATGATACTTTTGAGATCATTGTACCCAAGTCAATTCTGATTCAGCCACGATTGTTTGACTTGGATATCTTAGATGGGGTGTACAACCATCTGGAGGTCCTGAAAAGGATGATTTTGGAGCATAGAAATTTGGAAATGAAAACCTGGGAGGCTAATTCTAAGGAAAACACAATTTTGGATCTAAGGATTCCTATTGACCTAAAATCACCTACCTTCTATCAGGACCCTTATGATATCCTGGATGGGCAACCCAAGATCAAAATAATTGATTATCTTTTTGAGCTGAACTCTAAGTGGATGCCCGAATTTATTGAACTAGATCTACCCATTGTCCACCACTTTAGACTTGGGTTGCACACCACAAAACCACAGGCCTGACCCTGCAAGCACAGCAATCTCCGATTCTAGGTGATTTTCATCCAGAACCTTAAAACCACATGACCCTGGGGCATGGGTCTGCACCATAATTTGGTCCACATCTGTGGACATCTTCTGCTGGCGAGTCCTGGGATCAATCTTTTAATTCTGATCCTTACCTTGACCTGTGAATTCCTAATTTCTTCCTTGTTTGTATGTTATGCCTAGCTAAAGCCATTAAACTTAGCACGTGTGTATACTCCTTTATCTCTGCGAAGCTGACCAGATTTTCACGAAATTCAAGTGATATTCTGTTTACTCTGCCCACTTTCATGTCTTTATTTTTACAATGAGTACATTACATCAATTAGGCATGGGGTTTGGATATTTAATCCTGAGATTATTTGGTTAGTTTTGTACAATTTCTTTTATTTTCTTTAAAAAAAATTAGAATTAGGAGAAGATAACTTAGGCATTAGGAATTGTTTACTTTAGGAAATGATACTTTAGGACCTTAACACTTGACTCTTCAGGTCTTCGAGCTTAATCAGCCTGGGTGTCCACTAAAATGTGGACCTGTGTCTCGAGTCCATACTAAGTCAATTTTACTTCAATTTGGCTAATAAATTGGGGTAATAAGTATACTACTTATCAACCTTCTCGCTGATTTAAGGGAACTTTAGATCTAAAGCATCTACACACTAGTTGCACTGACTCACTTTTCTACGATTTTTACGGAAATTAGGTAGCTAATGAACTTTCTAGGGTGTTATGGCTGGCAAGTTGTCAGTGGTAACAGCTCATTGGCCAGTTGTCCAGAGCCCAGCCACACGACCATTCTCTTTCTACTACCTTTAGGTAAATCTTAGATTAGGGAAGCCACCTACTTAGAGAAAAAAAAGAAATAAATAAAAATCCCAAAAAAGAAAAAAAATAGAAATAGGAGAATAAAATAAAATAAGCCACACTTCACCGCACAAGTATGGCTGGCAAGTGGTCGGTGGTAACAGCTCATTGGCTGGTTGTCCAGAACCTAGCTCACAAAAATGCACAAATAAGTCCTAAAATACTTAGGAAAGAAGCGGGGAAGTAGAATAATCTGGGGAGCTATACACTGGGTTCACCTTTGTGTTGACCCCGTAAAAAATAAAAAAAAAGTAGGGAGAAAGCTACCAATCGGAAAGATAAACTTTTAGGCAGAACTTTTAAGGTCAACTGGTGTCGTAGAAATCCGAAGTCCATTTTAACAGCCACCTAATGAGTCTATCACCTTTCATAAGTTGCTTAGAACTTAAAGTTCTTTTCGAGTCTTGGGTGGGTTGGGTAGCTGTAGAAAGTTGGCCCGAAATCTTAAACTCAAAATTCCAAAAAAACTAAAAAAGAAGAAAAAGCAAAAAAAATGTATCTTTCCTTTTCAAAATAAGGTGAGGACTTGGGCGGTCTATGTTTTGGCAGACACCCGGACACAGTTGAGTTTTTGTAATTAGGTCCTTAGTTGAAATTTTCTAATGTAATCAACAAATCTTGACTAAGTAGTCAGATCCAACTTTTATTTTTATACATAGAATTTAGTTTGATTTTGCTAGAGACTAGCAAAAGATAGGCATAGAGATATGATGAAAGCACATTTAATTAGGAGAAACTGCCTATTTATGTATGTTCCTAAGCTTAGATATGCAATCCATGTTACAAATATTGCATAGCATGCATCATTCTACATTTAGAGTAGTTTGTATAAATTTTAGGTTAATTACATCCTTTTATGTCTAGGAGAGAAGGAGATTTAATTCAGAGCCTTGGATTGACAATCCGACCGTACGGATCTGATCAGGACAACGATCGGAGTCCAATGCCTCTGAAATCGTCTTGACCGAAATCCCATAGCACCTTATGCAGTATGAGGTAGATCAACAGCCAAGGGACTAGGTGATGTAATTCAAAGCTTCAAATGACAAACCCGATCATACGAATGGATTCGGGTTGATGATCGCAACCCAACGGTGCAAAAATCAACTCAATCCAACTTCTGTAGTAGTCCCTACAAAGGAAAGAAGATAGACAACTCAGATCGCACCACGTAGTGCTATCCAGGCCACCCATAGGTGCGCACGCACCATCGTACATGTGCAGCGCATGGGTATGCGCAGCAGCGGGTGCGAATAGGCAGCGACCCCTAGCCCTCCCATTCTTCTTGATCTCTTCCTTTCTCTCTTTGACCACCTCCAACGCTTTAGAGAGAGCTTGTCCAAAGCCCGGAATTCTCCTCTAGAGTAGAAAACCAAATATTTTCCCACCTCTCATCTCCATTTGTGGAGTATCCTGTGGCCATCCTCTCACCCCTTCGGGAAGTAGATCCTTGCAGCAACACCGTCCTACCCCGTCCTCCTCCCTCCGACACCGTTCTCTTTCCTCCAGCTTCCCACCACCTTCATCCAGGCACCGCCAGAGTGAGTTGTCCTCCAAGCGACAATCGAGGGGGATTCTTCTCAACCCATTCTATCTTTTATTGCTTTCTAGTGTAATTTCAATTAGTTGTAATATACATTATTCGATTTTATGAAATGTTTCTCTCTCCCTCTCTCTCTCTTTTTGTTAATGTAGAGTAGAATAGATAACAATTCATCTGATCACTTGCTTTATAAAAATACCAAAAAAATCATAAATGACAGAAACAACAAAAATCAATAAAATCAAAGTGCAGATTTCAAAATCAAATGTTCACTTCCCCGTGTTCAACCCGAGACTCACCTCGAGTTTCGGTTATAAATTTTATCTGGTAGCGGATTTCTACACACTACGACGACGGGTTTTCTAACTCAAATCTTTTTATGTACGAAATCATGCTTACAGTGAGCTATAAAAATATTGGAAAATTTGATTTTGAGGATTTATTGATCTTAGGAAAAGTACAGACAAAGTCTTTTCGCATAGACTCCTTAGGTCGTGTGTCAACTTAATTATCTTAAGTATTTTTCTAAATCTGGATCTATTTTCCTGAGTCTTTAAAAGGATCTTAAAAAGCTAGAAGTATTAAGTCAAAAGGGTGACGAATGAATGACTTATCTTTCCACCCTGTGGTTTGGATGTTCTTTGAGTTTTAAGCATCTTCATTTGCACATTGCACTGACTTGTCTTGTGGGTGATTTTGTTGAGTCCTTAGTGATCAATAAGATTTAGCCTTAGGGTAAATGATCCAAAGGACTTTTAACGTGTTTCTAACTCTAAAGACTATTCTTATTTGTAGGGGATGCATTTAGAACGGATGAAGGAGAGTCACTCACCTAGAAAAATGAGTGTGCTAAAGAACATAGCCAAGAAAAATGAGTAGTCGAAGGAAGTTATAAAAAAAGAGAAAAAAAGAGTAATGCAAATATATATATATATCCATTTCATCCCTCACCTACATGAGTGCATCCTAAAAATAGTAAGATAGCCAATAAGACCTAAGAGTCTAGCTAGGGAGATATAAATCTTCTGTGTTTACCTCAGGATAAAAAAGTGATGAGGAGAAAGTTGTCAAATCCTAGTATGACCTAACCGAAGACAAGTTGTCCTAGAGAGAGCATAGAAATATTCTAAGTTTTATTGAATACTAGGAATCAACTTAGTTGCCCGTCTGGCGAGTCATATTATTTCACACACAAGATACTTCTTTCTCACATTTGATTCAAGCTTGAGGTGGGTCGACTTAGTTAGAGAAAGTTACTCTAGTGGCCCAAGTCCAATGGCTAATAGGATTCCTGATTTGATTTGGGTAGTCTGGATTTGAGTCGATACTTTAGAATAGCTAAAGCTTTTGTGTATAATTCCATTGTTTTGGTGAAGAATCGAGATTGATGACTTTGATGTGACAGCTCAAAACTCACAAGTGGTCTCTCATGTAAATACTATCTTCTCGCAGTTTTCTGCTAAGTGTTTTCCTCGAGGACTAGTGAAAGACAGGCATGAGGGTGTGATATTGCCTTAATTATTTATGTAATTAATGCCTAACTATGTAATTTGGATTAGATTGCATTTAGTTAGGTCAGATTAGGCATTTTACATCATTTTGTAAATAATTCATACTCTTGGGCTTTTATGCAATTTTTCCTGCACTTGTACCTGGAACCTTGATGTGTTTATTTTTATATGTACAGATACAAAATTTCAAGCTAATCAGAGCAAGTTTGATTGAACTTTCTGAATGGAGCTAATTTGGAAGAGGAATAACCTAGTTAGTGGACCTATTTGGAAACTCAATTAACCTAGACCCTAACCCATTTAATAACCTAATTGACATTGGCTTCGCACCTAATTTCCTAACCCTAATCAGCCTATTTTTGACTGATCAATATACCTTAATTTTCCACCATTATAGTTGGTTGTTTACTTGATTTTATCTCGACACCACAAATACCTACGTATAACCCACATCCATGCAAAGACCTAAACCTACATAGCCTACTCCCCTCTCCAATGTATCTCTCCACTCAACATCCACACATAGCCACTCTTGCATAAAACCCCACGTGCTTCACTCATTAAACTCAAAACCTCACCCACAAAACCCATGCAACTCACCTGCGTAATCCCACCCACCTATGTAACATCCCCTCTACATCCACAGAATACCAAACAATTTCCATGCATATCCCACATCCAGCCCATGCAACCCTCATGACCTACGTAACCCAAACCCATGCAAACACCTCTTTTCCACATTAAACCCCTTAGGTAAAACCATACCCACGTAAATCCCATTCCAACCATACTACAAAATTCCACTAACTCTGCAAACAAAACCCACGTAAGCTCCCTTCCATCCCTACCGAACTCAACAAACCCATGCAACATCATCCCCACTAAACTCAACTTATCCCCTCCACCTATTATTTAATTACCTATCTTTATCAACAATCCTACCCATCCATATGTGAGTGCGAGCGAAGCCTAAGGATCAAGTATATATTAGAGGGGGAGTGAATAGTGTAGTATCTATTTAAAAATTTAACTTTAAAATATTCATCACATATCAAAATGATATATGCACAAACTAGAGAAATGACATCGGATTTTAGAGTGAAAATCCGTTCGAGTAAAAATCATTACCTAAGCCTCCCAACATAAGATTTTTCTTACTCGTCAATGCTAATCAATCCACTAACACATACCACTTGAATGAGGGTGATACAACCTACTACAAAATGTCTTCTCTTATACTTGACAAAGAGAAGAACGAGACTTCCAGTTCAACTTGGAATCCCAGATCAAGAACAATAGATATAAAATAATGTAGAAATATTCTTTTGGAACTTCAAAAATATTAAAGAACAAACAAAGCTTTCATGAATCACAAGAAAGCGAGCATGCTTTAGATCACAGTAGTTGTAGGTGCAGAGGTATGAAAGCACGAGAGAGAGAATCGACATTTTTCTCTTAGAAAACTATTGAGGTTGTTTTAGAGAGGGGGGTCATCAGATCTATTTATAGGCACTTTTCAACATTTCTGGAAATACAGATTTGGTTGATCAAAAAGGTATTTGGTCGATTAAATAATTATATTAATCAATGCAATGTTAATCGATTAAATTGAAAATTTGATCGACTCTGAGATTTCAAAAGAAATTTGATCGTTGGAGTTAATTTGATCGATTAAATAAAATAGGTTGATCGATCAAAATGAAATATGACCATTAGAGGTATTTGATTGATTAGAACAATTAATTGGTCGATCAGTACTTGGTTGCTCAAAGGGATATGTTGGTCGATCATCAAAAGGGAAGAATGATTTTTTACGAAAATGAAAAGCTTACGTTTGTTTTCTATTTGAGGTTCTTTACATATTTCTAGACTTAATGAAATTTGAAAAGGTCTTCAAGATAATCTTCAAGTCAAGTCCTTTTCTTCCTTGGTCGCTATGGTGATGATAACGCATCCATATCATAAATTGACATAACTTGTAATGGTTAGTCCACAATAAAAATATAATTTTGTTATATCAAAATAAGGGTATTAACAATCTCCCCCTTTTTAATAATAACAAAATTATAATTATTTATAATGGTGTATGATCAAATTTTAATTATTTCTCCCCCTTTGTTATTAACAAAAAGAATAAAGTAATTAATTCAATAATTAGATCCTGCTCCCTGTTATTGAAATATTAATGCAATTGATGACATGCTGCTATGCAATAGAAATAAGAGCATATTTCAATATGTAGGATAGGCAACAATATGTTTAAGACATGATAATTCAGACTGATACTACAGTGGCATAAAAGAAATACTACAAAGCAAGATAAATTGAAGTCCATACAGAAATGAAATATATAATGTACTACAAGCCAACATAATGAAAACACTAAAAGAAGCTAAGGATGGTGTCAATGTCTCGAAACTCTATGTCGTCATCAAAATCATCCAGAGAGAACGATGGCGTTTAAGTGTTGGGTCATGCAATAGAGGACAAACGTTGTCTACATCCCGAAACTGGTGAGATCTGAAGCTCTGTAGATCCATGGGATAGTTGCTGAACTAGAGAACCAGTACTCTGTGTCTATTTGGAGGAGGGTGGTGCTGTAGTACTTGTCAGAGGAGCTACTACAGAAAAACGACGGCCTCGAGGGGTCTGTGGTCATGGACAGTGAGTGGATCTGCTCTCCAAGCTGATCTAAAAATTGACCTTGCCTACTCAGGTATGAAGAAGCCTGAGTGTCGTGCTCCATCATCATTTGTCATGTCTCTCTGGTGATGCATCATCAAAGAGATGCCATCTATCACATCCTGGACACCCAAGTTGTCGTGTCTCGTGAACTGCCTGTCAAGGTAAGGCCACTCCATGTCGTAGAACGAGGGATAAGGTCTGACTAGACATGAGAAGTAGGAATCAAAATGCTGGTAGGGAGGGTAAGGAGGTGCACTAGAGGAAGGACCAGCCTGAGAAGTAGGAGGCTAAGAAGAGGAAGTTGCTGCCTGAGATGGATCCTGATGGGCCTGACACTCCTAATCCATCTTGGAGTAGGTGAGCTCTCCAAAAATGGAAAAACAAGAGATGAACTGCTTGTGATTAATGTCCATGGGGACATTAAAATGCAAGAAGATGTAGGAGAGAAGTGTACCAAAAGGGAGGATGTTTGTGGGTTTCCTCTCCATGAAGGTGAGGATGAAGTGGTTCCCATTAAACGCCTAATTAGTCATGAAGGCGTATAGAGCCACGAGTGTAGGATCCGAACAGTTCTTGAAAGAGGTAGATTTGGACATGAAATTCCAAAGAAATATGCAGTTAAGGAATCGCATGAGAGAACAGAAATAAGGGGACTTGATGGACTTCCCTAAGTCAAAAGATTCTGGGGTCATCAAAGTCTCCCTAATGACCTCAGAGGAAATGTCATGGTGGAGCTCAAGGTAAATAGGACTAGAAGAAGGACATCCAAGAACCTCAGTAAGAATATCGGCATTGACAAGGACCTCAATGCCATAGACATTGGATGTCAACTGAATGTTGAAACCTTCACCAATATTGTGAAGTTTGGAATAGAAGAGATGACAAGTCATAAAGTCTATGCCCTTGATGCGACTACCCCTAGCACCTGCATAAAAGGTCTGATCAAAGAGTTAACCTATCCTGTGGTAGGTAAGTTGGTCTCTAAGTCTAGGAAAGATGCGCTCGAAGTAGTCTAGATCAATGGGTCAACCAACATGGGGTGAGAGGTGTGAGTAAAGAGAGAAATTGTGATGCACGTCGTCACTCATGAAAAAATGGTCAAGAGTGTCATCCCTGGGGGTGGAGGTAGAACCACGGGTACATTTGGGACCCATAGGAGCGGGTCTGTTACAGTTTTGGTCGATCAAGATAATCAAATTGGTCTATCAAAACAAATATTAGTCATTTAAAAATAGGTGATTGATGGTGGGAAACTCCGACGAGGATGGTTGGCCACCTAAGGGGGCCCGAAGACCACGCTAATGGCTCTGATGGTTGGGCAGTGTGGCATTCACGGTCTTGGAGAAGAAAGGTGCGAGGCGACCAGGCGTCTGGTGGAGCTGGGTTTCTGGACAAGAGGAGCTATCATGATGGCCGAGGTTGAAGTCGTAGGGAAGTGGTCTATTTCAGATGTTGGCTCCGTGGGCATCTAGCGGCGATGTGCCGTCGGCCGGTGCTTTTTCTGGCATGCGGGGGCTATGGTCACAAGCGGGACTCCTGCTTGACATATTGTGGTGGTCCTAGGGGCAAGATGCACACTGCACCTTGGTTTCCTAAGGATGAGGCACAATTGCCTCTTCCACCCCCCCATCAACTTTTGGGGCATACTATGGATGTGGAGATTCCCCTGAGCAAGGACATTAAGGTGGCAGAGGTGGTCTTGCGTGGAGCCTTGATTGGGGAGGTGATGATGGGTACTCTATCCCTGGAGAGAGTTTGGTGACTGGTAAGCTCTCTTTCCCTCTCGACTGATACTTGGAAAATTGCAGTTATCTCTCCTTCGCGGTTTGTGCTTTTTGATGTGGGGGTGGTAGATGTCGAGCAGCTATATTTTCATACCAGCAATTTGTGTGGATGGACTATCAGTGATGTGGCGGTTGGTTTCCCAGTTTGATGGTTCCTTGCCTGAGCGACCCCCTCAAAGAGCTGCTCCCAGATCTGGTTTTCTTGAGATCAAAGGCTTGCCTCTACATCTGAGGTCTAGGGCGGTGGTGGAAAATATGGTCGCTGGGTTTGTGTCTGTGGCTAAGGATACTGAAGTTGGTCTGACTGAAGGAGATGCCAGTGTTCTGAAGGTGAGGGTGGATGTTTTCAGGGTTGGATCTATTCCTGATAAGATGATTCTCAGGTGTGGGGGAAGCTCTTGGATACTCCTCTTGAGGTTTCATGTGGCGAACAAGGGTGTGGAGTTGAGTCATCACCCCCCATCTTATGCTGAGGTGCTGCGAGCCAGAGCAAGTTCCTTACAACCAAACTATGCCACTCAGAAGTTGGTGCCCGAACACACTAATAGTGTGGAAATGGAAGATGGGGTGGGGAGTTTGAGGGTTGAGGAGGTGATGATTGAAACCCTGGAGGATGGAGGTGGGATACCCCTGATCTAGGATGATTCTGTAGTGGTGGTCAAAGAAGGAGAGGAGGTAAATGTGATAAATGAAGTTGTGGCTAAGGATCTGAAAGTTGTGCCTTCCCCTGTCAATGCTCCTGTGGGTTCTGATAAGGTAGATCCCCTTGTGAATTCCCTTGATTTGCAGTATAGCTCTCCTGTGGATGATGATGTGCACCTAAAGTCTAAGACTCCTTCTACCTTTGGTCTTGGGAAGCCTCCATACAAGCTGAGGCAAAGAAGACATACTCCTACACAAAAAGTTGATGAATCTGTCATTGCAGCTGTGATGAAGGTTAGCAAAACCTCTGCAGCTAAGAAAGGGACAGATCAGACATCCAAATGAGGATTCTTACTTGGAATGTGCGTGGGCTGCGCGACAGAAGCAGGAGGGGGTCCTTGCTTAGATATTTGCGAGAATGGGAGATTGATTGTGCCATCCTCCAAGTGACGCATATTGATAGTGAATCAGACAGGGCATGGGTGGAGATGAGAGCTGGTCTTGCAAATGACATTGTGGTGATTAATTCTAATGGCAGATCTGGGGGAATTGACATCTGGTGGAAGAAGCATGTGCTGCATTTGGAGGAGGCTTCTTTGGCTAGGCACCTATTGACTTGCAAGTTCAAGAGAGGCCAGGGGGACAGTGATCTCTTTGTGACAGGTGTGTATGGTCCTAATGACCCTAGCAGAAGACAAGAGCTGTGGGAGGATTGGAACTTGGCTGCAGACTTTGTGAATGGGGCGGTCTGGCTAGTTGGAGGACTTTAATTGTGTTTTGGTGGGGAGTGACAGACCTAATGGTGTGGTGGATAGTTCTGCCACTGGCTTCCAGTTGATGATCCAAGCTTTGGGCTTGTGTGAATTCCCTCCTCAGGCTCTAAATTCACTTGGAGGAATGGTAGTGGGCTCATGCCCAAGATTGATAGGTTTTTTGGCAATGCTGGGTTGATGTATCTCTTCCAATTGTCCTTTGTTTGTGGTCTTGAGTGTCCCTTTTCTGACCATACCCCCTGGTCTGGGATAATGGGGAACAGGTGCTAGCTGGTTCCTACTTCAAGTTTAGGAAGTCATGGCTGAGGGAGACTGGTTTCAGAGATATGTTTGCTGGTTGGTAGAGGGCCCAGCAGGTTGAAGGCACGGCTACCTTCAAGCTGGCTTCCAAGATTCTGGTCTTGAAAGGAATGTTAAAGGAATATGGTGATGTCATCTCTGTCCTCAGGCATCAGAAACGTCAAGAAGCCTTGTTGAAGATTCAGGAACTGGATGCTAAGGAAGCCTTTGCTCAGCTGCCTGAACAGTATTCTGCTGATAGAAAGAAGTGGCAGGGGGTGGTGGATGAAGAAGACTTGAAGCTGGAGATGGATTGGAGGGAAAGGTCAAGGCAACTATGGCTAAGTGAGGGGGATGCAAACACTAAATTCTTCCACTTGGCTGCCAGCTCTAGGAGAAGAGTTAATCTGATCTCATCTATTGTTAAAGAGGGGCAGAGAATTACCTCCATCTCTGATATCAGAGCAGAGGCTGTTAGGTACTTCAAGGAGTCTTCAAGAGCTACTGGTAGGGGCTGTTGGAGATGGCAGCTAGTGATATTCCCAGAATTACAAAGATTCAGAGGTCCAGCCTAATAGAATCTATGTCTGAAGCTGAATTCTTAAAGGCCATTAAAGATCTCAATTGTGAAGGATCACCTGGTCCTGATGGGATCCAAGTTCTCTTCTACAAAGAGTTATGGGATATTGTGGGCACTGAGGTAATGGATGTGATCAAAGAGTTTGAGAGTGGAAACTTTGGTTTTGAAAGAATCAATAGATCCTATCTTTTTCTTTTGCCTAAGACTCCAGGAGCTGAATCCTTTCAGGAGTTTAGACCTATTTCCCTCTCTAACTCTTTATACCAGGTGATTAGCAAGGTCTTGGCCAATAGATTGAGGCCTATTTTGCAAGATTTGATCCACCCTGTTC
Source organism: Thalassia testudinum (assembly GCA_037157565.1). Lineage (NCBI taxonomy): Eukaryota > Viridiplantae > Streptophyta > Magnoliopsida > Alismatales > Hydrocharitaceae > Thalassia > Thalassia testudinum. The sequence continues at coordinate 65,414,360 of JAZHRO010000007.1, read as the reverse complement.
AATCAACCTTCCTCCCTGGCAGATCTCTACATGAATCCTTTATCATGGCCCAAGAGATGATTTGTGGTTGGCACAAAAGAAAATGTAAGGCTTTTCTATGGAAGGTTGACTTCCACAAAGCTTATGACTCCATCAGTTGGACATATCTTTGGGAAGTGCTTAAAAGAGGAGGCTTTCCCCCTACTTGGATCCAATGGGTGAAAAGATGTATCACCACTGCCTCTTTCACCCCTTTGATAAATGGGAAGCCTTGTGGTTCTTGGATTCAGCCCCAATGTGGAATCAGGCAAGGATGTCCTCTGGCACCTCTGATTTTCAACCTGGCAGTGGACAACTTGGCCTGGTACTCTTGTAAGCTCGCTGAAGTAGGTCTTATTAGAGGGTATTCATTGTCTTGCAGGAGTAACTTGACTCCCATTATTCAATATGCGGATGATACGATTTTTTTGTGGAGGGGTCTATGGATGAAGCTTTGCATCATATGGTTAATATCTTTGGTGAGGTCTCTGGCTTGAGGCTGAATAGGGATAAATCCAGTTTGGTCTGCTTTGGCTTACCTAAGGAGGAGCAAGGTGCTTTAGCTACTGTTTTGGGGACCCTCCACATCAGTCTTCCTATTAAATACTTGGGACTACCTTTAAGATGCTCTAGAATGAAAAAGAGAGATTGGAGCTGCCTCTTTGACAAAATTTCTGTGAAATTGGATGGGTGGCATAGCAGCTTCCTCTCCAAAGGTGGAAGACTTATCTTGCTCAACTCTGTGGTCTCCTCCATCCTTGTTTTCTACTTTTCCATATTTAAAGCACCTAATTCCATTTGGAAAAGGTTGGATGTATTGAGAAAAAGGTTCTTTTGGAAGGGAGCTAAACATGAGGGTAGATTTCTGTAGCCACTCAAATGGGAGTAGATCTGCCAACCAAAAGATAGGGGTGGGCTTGGGATTAAGTCCTTGAAGCACTTCAATGATGCTTTGCTACTTAAGTGGGCAGTTAAACTCTTGCAAGGAGACCTGAAGCCATGGACTGTCCTGATCAGAGATAGCTATGGTGCTTCCAATAGTGTGCTATCCAGGCTTCAGCCCAGCAAACCTTCTCCTTTCTGGAAATCAGTGACAAGAGCATTGGCTGATCACTTCCACTTGCTGCAGCCGGCTCTTGGGGATGGCAGGGTCTTCAGTTTCTGGAAGGAGGGGTGGTCAGTGCTGGGTGTCTTGAAGGAACTCTATCCGAGGGCCTTTGCTGCAACATCTAACAAGGAAGCTACTGTCAGCAAGTTCTGGTCTTGCAGCAGCTACAACTGGAATCTGCATGAGAAGGAATCCAACAGGAGGGCACTCGGCTATGGGAAGAAAGGAGGAAGCTGCTAGCAGACCTTGAGAGCTTTAGGCCAAGGACTGGTGTGGAGGATAAGTACCTTTGGGAGGGGGTTGACAATGTGCAAAGCAGCTATAACAGAATCTTAAACCATGGGAGTGGATGGAGCTGTGATTTTATTGATAAGAAGATTTAGCTTCTGAAAATTCCCCTTAAGTTACAATTTTTTTTTTGGCTACGTAGGAGAGATGGATTGATCATAAAAGATTTGCGACATAGAAGGTTGGGAACTGATCATCATGTTTGTTACTTACGTGGGATGCATACTAACTTTACAAATCATATCTTCTCTTCTTGCCTTATCACTGATGCTATTTGGAGGACATGTCAGGAGCCGCTTCCAGATTGGGCTTCCATATGGCATGGGTTTGGTGTGAGAGGGAGGCCACATATACACATGGCTGTCACTCTCTGGTGTGTGTGGAAGGCGAGACATGAGAGACTCTTTCAGGAGACCGGTGTGCTGTGAAAGAATTGTAAGAGAGTGCCGGTCCCTCATACATACATGGGGATCTCTTTTGTAATTTCTCTTACTTGTTTATATAATATACCGCTTCGGATTGCTATCGTAAGACGATATCTTTCCTTTTTTTTTCAAAAAAAAAAAGGTGATTGATTGATCAAACAGGTACATTGGTCGATCTAGACAACATTTTTGGTCGATCAAAAAATAGATAGGAAGTTAACAAACAAGTTCGATGAATTGGTCGATCAAGTTTTTGTGTTGGTTGATCAAACAAATCAAAGTGGCTGATTAAAAGTCGATTTTCAGAGTTTTGAAAATGATATTTTTGGTCGATCAACGTCAACATTTTGATCGATCAAAAACTGACAGAATCGAAAATTAGAGAATGCAAATGAATCAAACAGGAAGAACGAATGAAGAACAACGAAGAATGACTAAGAACACGAAGAACAGGGGCTGGAAAAATTTCAAAAACATAATAAAACATATCAAAACATGATCAAAAGGACATATTTTGGAAGGAAACAAGTAGAGAAACGAGGTATACCAAGGATCGACAAGGATCGATCCGAGCAGCAGCGAGGAGGAGGAAGGATGGCCAGTGGAAACTTGCTAGAGGTCACTGGTCGACAGCAGTTAGCTGGAGGTGGGGGGAAGGTCGTCGAAGGGAAGGTATGGCTAGAGGGTGGTCGATCAACAAGTGGTCGACGTTGTGGCGGCACCTTAGTTGATGGAGGAGGAATTGGTCGATGGAGAGGAAGAAGGGACCACAGTGGAGAGGAGGAGGTTGTGGGACCTTGTGTAGGGTCTTGAGAAGGTTTGGTTGATGTGTGTGTAGTTTTGGTTGAAGGAAGGAAGTGATGGGTGGTAAAAAAATTATTTTTATAGAGAATGGGTAAACCAAATAAGGTAGGAGGTGATTAAACAACAAAATCAAAGATTGATTGTGATTAGTGATCAAATCAAGTGGTTACAATCACCAAATGAAATCTCAGCGACGTCAAATCTACCTAGATTTGGTCGATCAAAATTACGTATTGATCAACCAAATTCAACTATGGTCAATCGAAAATATAAATTGATCGATTAAAGTTGACTTTCCAGTGGAGGGAAAATTCTCACCCAAAAATTGATCGATCAAAACCAATGTTTGGTCAATCAAAAGTCGAAAATTTTGGGAGTGAATTTTCTCCCGAAAAGATTCAAAGTTTGATCGATTAGAATAAACATTTGATAGATCAACAGCAATTGTTTGATCGATTAAAGATTGTCAAGACAAAAGCAATCAAAGCTCAGCATGTCTTGTTAAGCCTAAGTCACTTTTAATTAATATAAATCTTTCTTTTGCTAGTGGTTTTGTGAAGATATCAGCTAATTGTTTTTCTGTTTGAATGAATTCTAAGATTATTTCCTTCTTAAGGGAATAATCTCTAAGAAGGTGATTTCTAATATCTATATGTTTTGTCTTGAGTGTTGAATGGGGTTCTTGGACAAGTTTATAGCACTAGTGTTATCACAAAGAATCCTAGTGTTTTCAAAATTTAGTTCAAAATCTCTAAATGTGTTTGTTTCATCCATAGAATCTATGAACAAGCTAACGATACAACAATGTACTCAACTTCAATTATGGATAGAGAAACACCGTTTTGTTTCTTGTTGACCCAAGATACTAGGGAATTTTCGAGAAGTTGACACATTCCGCTAATACTCTTGCTATCAGTCTGACTTCCCGCATAACCAGCATTACAATAGGAGAGTAAGTCAAGTACGGCTGATTTAGGGTAGAACAGACCAAGATCAATAGTGTTGAGTAGGTATCTACGTGTCCTTTTTAATGCATTTAGATGTGATATTTTAGGGTTTACTTGAAATCTAGCACACAGACAAGTACTAAATAATATATCAGGTCTGCTAGCAATCAAGTAAAGCAGGGATCCTATCATGCTTCTATATAATTTTTGATCTACACAGTTACTGACTCATCTTCTTTGAGTTGAGTAGTGGTAGCCATTGGTGTGTCTTTTCCTTTTGTTTTATCCATTCTGAACTTCTTTAGAATCTCTTTTGTGTACTTGTTTGTGAAATGAAAATTCCATCTTCCAGCTGATCAATTTGTTATCTTTGGAGCAACTTTAATTCTCCCATCAGGCTCATCTCGAATTTATTCTGCATAACTTTCGTAAACTCTTGGTACCAAAGATCATTAGTATAGCATCGAAGATTATGTCATCAACATAAACTTGGATTAAAATTAGTTTATTGTCTTTTCTTTTGGTAAACAGAGTTGGATCTACTAAACCAATTTTAAAGTCATTTTCTATTAGGTAGTTTTTTAGCCTTTCATACCAAGCTCGAGGAGCTTGTTTAAGTCCGTATAAAGCTTTGTTAATTTTGAAAACATGAACAGGATTACTAGTACTTTCAAAGTCAGGAGGTTTTTCACATAGACTTCTTTTAGAAAACCATTTAGAAATGCACTTTTGATGCCCATTTGGAATAGTTTAAATCCCATATGAGCAGCAAAAGCTAGTAACATTCTAATGGATTCTAGTCTAGCTATGAGAGCATAAGTTTCGTCAAAGTCTATTCCTTCCTCCTGATTGTAGCCTTGAGTGTTGGAGTGATAAATCAGTGTTTTAAAATTGTTTCGTTGTAGTATAGCCAAAATAGCTCTCAAACAAATAAATTTATTACTCGAAAAAGTCCAAGGTCGTTCGTTGGGAGAAAATAGGAATTCAGTTCTCAAAATTACAATTTAAAATAATACAGATACGAAATTGTAATAAAAAAATGATTTAGAGTAATGTAGAAATAGGATCAAATATCAGACTGCAAAAAGAATGGAGTAAAATGGTGATTTGAATCACCAATTACTCCCTATAATAATAGAAAATAGAATTCAATAGATATATATGAAATGATCTCAACCATCTGAATATGTATTGAGACGCCTTAAACGTCCGATTTCTTTTGCTACTTCTTCTTGCTTTCCATCTTCTTCTTTCTTTCTTCTTTTGCTTCTGAGGACTTCTTCCTTCTTTCTTTGCTCTTCTTCTTTGCCCTTCTATTTCTTCTGCCTTTCTTCTTCTTCTTCTTCTTCTGCCTCTCTTAGTGTGACTCTCCTTCTTCTGTCCTCTGCTTCTCCTTTCTTGCTCTCCTCTACTTCTCTACTCTTCATCTTCACACAGAGGGGGAAGGTTCCTCAATTTTGGCTAAGTGTTAGCCAAACCTTCTCAGAGCAAAACCCCCCTACCCCCACACACGATCCTCTCTTTCTCTCCTTGGGTCATGCTCTCCCAGAGCCTCCAACAGTACCGGGTTATTGGGATTCGGACCTAGAACGCACCTGGGTCCAGGGTTGCGGCCGTGGTCTCAGCCGAGGAGTGGAGTCAGGTTAGGTGGGTCGGCTCAGCACCAGGCCCGCGGGGGACGGGTCACAGGCGAAGCGCAGGTGATGGGTAAGCAGGGGAGCTCACCCCCTATTTTATGCGAGGCAAAATCAATGTTAAAATCAATGTGTCGTAGTATAGTTGAAATCGCTCGAAAACAAATGCATTTTATTACTTGAAATTGTAAATCCGAGGTCGAACATAGGGAGCAAATTGGGGTTCAAAAATCATGAACACAATTTTAAGATTGAATATAATTTGCAATGAAAACCAAAGTATAGTGCAAAAACACAATGTCAATGTATATGGGAGAAGCACAAAAAATATGGACATCTGATTTTGGAAATCAGACGTCTTAAATATCAGGTTGCTACAGTGCTTCAGTTGCTCTTCTTTATCTTCTATCTGATCTCTGTCTCTGATCTCCTTCTTATTCTTTCTTTTATTTCTTCTATTCTCTGTCTCTAATTTCTTCTTTCTTCTTGGCTTCTTCTTCTTCTTCCTTCTTTGATTACCCTGGCCCTTGTCTTCTTCTTCTTTCTTCTCTAATTTCTTCTTTCCTTCTCTTCTGCCTTCATCTCCTCTTCAGCCTTGCCTTCTCCTTCCTTAGCTTCTCTGGCTACCGCCCTTTCCTTCCTTGGCTTCCTCTTCTTCTCCTAAGAGCAAAACCTACCTCTACCCTCCCTCGTGATCTCTCTTCTTCCTTCTCTCTTAGGCTCGCTCTCCCAGAGCCTTCTCGAGTTATTGGGTCAGGTATGCACGCCCGGGACCAGGCCCACCGATGTGCATGTTGGGCGAGGAGTGCAGGCTAGTCAGATATAAGGGTCATGGCCAGATCTGTGTGCAGTGGGGTCACGGACGAGGTAGTGAGGGCAAGTGGGACCTCACCCCATGGTCAGGAGGTGATAAGCCCCTGTCACTTTTGTAATTTATTTGGTCGCTTTCACTCCTCCACTTTCGAGGTGGGACTATGTTGTCCTACTTTCTTCGCGAGCACCCGCAGCAGACATTCTCCTCTAATTGTAGCAGCTACGTGGGCATCGATGCCAATTGCTGGGCTGAGGATGTGCGCTAAAGGAATCCGCGTGACCTGGGGCCTGGAGCCTAGAGCGAGGAGTCCTGGATGAAGTTCTCAAGCAAGCTTCTTGCTTCGTAAATGGTGGCGAAGATCTCTAACCCTATCAACAAGGAAATGACCTTGCAGCCTCGTCAGAAAATGTAGAGAGCTTCGTCTGAACACGGAGAAGGTGGTGCGATGGTCGGCGTGGCGTGGGGTGGCCGGAGCATGCGTGCCTAGGTCACCCTATGCATGCGAAAGTGGGTGTGTTCGGGGGACATGCTGGGGGCTTGGCGCGGTGGATGGAGTGATGGGTTAGGGTCAATGAGGTGTGGCGGTGCTCGTGAGGTAGTTGGAAAGGCGGATGGAGGCGTGGAGCGGCAGGAACACCTCGCCGGAGGTTTGGCAGGAGGTGGAGAAGGTGGTGGTGGTTGCGAGCGTCGAGGTGTGTTTGCAAGAATAAAAGATAAGAAAATGACGAGAAGGGAGAGAGGACTTAACTGAGTGTGGATAGATGAAGGGGGAAGCAAAGGAGGTGGCCGGCTCGTACTGCCGTCGCCCCAGTGGGAGGAGGACGGCGACGACGAGGGGGTTGTAGGGACGTTGGCTGGTGCGGCATGATGCGAACGAAGAGGATAAAGGGAACTCTGCCACTGGTATTGTGGCAGAGCGACGAGAGAGAGAGATAAGGGTCGTCGGAGCTTGTTGGGTTGTTGACTTGATGAGAGGCTCATCATGATCTCTAATTACCCCTAATTAACTAGTCTTCCTAGTTAATTAGCTAAGAATATGGGAATATATGGGTTAATTATAAAATAAGGAATATATAGTAAACGACCTTAAAATAAGTTTAAAATGTTATTTTAACATTCAAATAATATTATTAATAATTTGATTAATAATTGGACTCGAGATATTAACAATCATTCCTCTAATTAATAAGTTAATTAACTTAAGCATAATGTATACATAAGTATGTAATAACTTAAGAAACTTTAGTTAATTAAATAAATTAATCTAAAAAGGTCAAATATGTAAATTCAAGGTCTAAATATAATAATTACCTTATTTACTAACATATAAAAAATGTTGAAAAAGATCTAAATTAAAATAAACCTTGAAAACCTGAGTTTACATTTAGATCCTTATAATTCATTTCAATCGGGTCCTTACTTTTCATATAGGTCCTTAGATTTCATTGGGTATAGGTCCCTGTCTACTTCTTCTTCTCTTCAGCTGGTTGAACGACTGATGACCGAGGGTGCTCCAGCACTCGATCACCACCCATCCGACGTCACTTCACCTTCTCCAAGCTCCTGGAGCTTGCGCTCACCATCCTATCTTCATCCATCGGTCTGGATGATACTTTTGTCCTAATTTTAGGAAGGAGTTAACATCACCGTCGTCGGAGATGACGCTGATGGTTAACCTCCTCCTAGCCCCTTACACATCCAGATTCCATCGCCCTCTTCGTCACCATAAACTATAAATAGCCCCTGACCCCCTCGATTTTTCTGAAGTTGGCTCCCTTCCCTCTTCTTCACTGTAGCCAACCCGATAGGCTATTCCCTCTACAACTCCGGCGACCTTCCACCTCATCTTCCGACTTCCTCCGTCCACCTCAATTGGCTCAGGGACTTCGTCAAGGTCTGCCACGTCTTTGGACACAGGCGCTGACCAAGGAGTGCCTCTGCTTCATCCACATTCGACCGCTGGAGATCTTCCTTATTCCCCTCAGATTTCGCTCCTCTGTCATGAGCCTTCGACGGAGTTCCTCTGCTCCCTTTGTCCAGGTAACAATAGGATAGGAGTAGGAGTAGGAGTAGTTTAGCTAGGTAGTTAGTTAGGTAGTGTAGTGTAATTCCATATTTCAAGAGTCATCTTCTTCGACTCCGGCAAGCTCCTTGAGTTCACCAGAGCTTTAATTTTATCTTTTGAATCCACTATCCACCTTCTTTAATCATTCACAATCATTTCTAATTCATTTAATCACTAATTGGATCATTGAATCACCTAATCCAATTTCACCTCCATCAGCTACTATTGTTGTCCATGGCGGCAGTAGTTGACTTAGATTCACATTCATCAGATCCTCCATCATTAATTCATCATCAAAGGATCCTATTTATCATCTTAAGTTGATTAATTATTGTATATAACTTAAATACCTAATTTTATCTAAGCTCCTGAGCTCGCTGTCAATGGCAGCTCAAAAGTTGTTTAAATTATAAATTATTTATATATTTATGATCGCAAACCTTCTTTGACTTGTCCCGACCACTCTTCTAAGTGGGAGAGCAAGTACTGTGCCTTAACCCACTTAAATTGCATTCACACTGTATTCACTATTTAATCTTTCATTTAACTAATTTAAGAGGAATTAATTGTGATCCTGAGGTTCCTTGCAACCTCAGGAACATTTTCAAATAAAAATGGCGCGATTCACCTTTCTGTACACATTTTTAACTTTCACTAGACTCACCGGAGCTCCGGCGAGCTCCGGCGAGTGAAACTCACTCTTCAGCCTACAGAAGATGTTTCAAAGCTCCAAAATGATTTAATGTTAATTACTGATCAGTTTGAGGATGTTTGTTTGAAGATTCAATGACTGGAGCATAGATTGAGGTTTCTTCTTCTCCAACTCCGAAGAAGTTCGAGAAGCCTATACAGAAGATTAAAAGCCATACTTAAGGTGTCTAGAAGCTTCAGTGTAATGCACTAAAGCTGTTCATGACTTCAGAACAGTGTAACAACCTTCCATTCTCTTTGTCAAATAAAATACATTTAGAGCTCAGGTGATGAGCCTGGAACTCTAATTTCTAGGGTTAAAACATCTGTTTAAGAGGTTGAATGAGTTTCTGAGGTTGTTAGGATTCTATTCTAGGTTTTAATTCCTTGTTAAAATGCTTAAATTAAAAAGTTAATTTTCTAGCCTAATAGTCAAACCTGAGATGAATATTCTGATTCTGAGCACAATCAGATGATTTAAGAAGCTTAAGTTGTTCCTGAGAATCTGTTGAACGAATTTAGATTTATTAGATTGAGCTCTGAAAGTTATTTTGATTAGAATTTCAACCGTGTCAGTTTGGGTTGTTTTCTAACCCAAACTGTTCGCAGTGGGTTTCTGATGAAATTTGAATGCAAATCCTACCCAGATGAGTTTGTTACATCCCTTAGAAGTTGTTCCAATCAATCAGAAATGATCCCAAGTGTTTGTTACACCTGTCTTCCATTTGAATCCTTTCTCTGAAGCTTTTAGAGAAGCTTCGAGCTTCTCTGCAGTTACCTGAAGCCTTAAGAGCTTAAAACCCACTCTAGCAGATGCGGGATCCCTTGAAGAACCTATTTAGAACCTTAGCTAAGTGAGAAAGTTCAGTTTATGGACTCTGTGAACATACTTTCATTCCCAGGTAGTGTATGAACCATAGAAACCCATACTTTCATCCTTCAAATAGAAGAGGAAAACATCCCCTTAATCTAAAATTGACCCTGCAATCTTGTAGAACTACTCTAGAGCTTTCGAACAAGCCTTGAATCGCTTGATTTGGAGCTCTGAGCTAGGAGTTCACCTCACTTGAAGTCGGGTCTGGAAGGGGGAACAATAGTCCCACATCGGAAAATCTAGAGTGCTTGCCTTAGTATAAAACGTTTTTGTTAATATGCCTCTTCAGTCGACAAGCGCTGGGTGCGAAATGGAAACGAGCATATGTGTGTGTGTGTGTGCGGGCATGTGTGTGCCTGCGAGCGCCTGTGTGGGCGTGCATTGTGCGTGGCCCTAGGAGGGCGAGGCCTGGGAGCCAGTTGGGCCGGTTTGGCTCGAAAGAAAAATAAACTGAAAAATAAACAAAAATAACTCGAATCAGGCGAGGACTTAGTAGGGCCTAGTCCCACCCTAAGAAGGGTGCTGTGTATCCTCGAAAAGCCCTCGCCGCAAACCAAGAACCAATTTTTGGTTAAAAAGAAAAGAAAACCGATTCAGCTGAAGGTTTGAAGGGAAAGCTAAGGAGCAGAAGGGTCGAAGGCTAAGTGCTGAAGGGAAATTCACTAAGGGAAAAAGAAAGACTAAAGAGGCTAAGGGAATAAGGGAAAGGAAGGAGAAAGGAAGAGAAAGAAAGAGAAGGAACAGGCGCGAAGGCATTAAGGGAGAAGCTTAAGGAAAATATTAAGGGAGAAGAAGGTAGGAGCAGAAGAGGAAAGAAAGAGAAGAAGCTCGAGAGAGAATAGGAGAGAAATAAAAAGAGAAAAGATAAAAGAATAAAGAAAAGGAAATAGAGAAAGAGAGAAAGAAAGAGAAGAAAAGAAAAAGAGAGAGGCTGAAGAATAAAAGAAAAGGAGTTTAATTTCTTTTTATTTTTAATTGTTGTAATAAGAATTGCTTTCAATTGTTGTAATAAGGCATATTTTGAATAAATAAACTCTCATTTGCCTTAATCCTTTTGAAATAAATGTTGTAAATGAGATTTCATATGGGATTTTGCATATTTTCTTCAATTTAAATCATTTTGCAAAATTCATGTTATTACAATTAATTTAATTATACCTCCTATACCTATAAGATATATAGAATTAATTGGTGAATTCAAAATAAAGTATACTTCCCAGCGAACGACCTAGACTCAATTAGTTAAAAAAATCTAAAATGTTAGGTTAATTCGACCCTATACTACTAAACCGACATAATTTCGAGTTAACCTAAGTTACTCTCTTCTACTCTTAATTAAGTAAAATTAACTTAATTAACTGAGTTGAGATGTAGTATGACCATGACCGGAGGGGGAAGAGAAGAATTAGGGGGTATCTCAGGCCAAATTCAAGCTTAGGGGTGACGGGTTGATCTGGGCATCCTTTTATAGTCCCTGGTAGAAGGTCATGTGCTTCTCGCTGGAGTTGGAAGGTCGAAGGTGACCCAAATCTCTCATGCATTCACATGAGAGATTGGGTGCCAAATCAAGCCTCTAATTGTGTTCAAAATGGAGGAGATTTCTCAGAGAATCTCCTTTTCAAATTTGAAGGGGATTCTCTAAAGAATCAGGGAGTTCTTTCCCTCGATACCTCGCTGGAGTAGGATTCCTTTCGCTGTAATGGCAGAGGAACCTAATTGCAAAGAACAACGGGGAAGTTAGGGGGGTTTCTGTAGAGGTTTTCAAAAGTTAGGGGTAGAAATATAATTGAGCTGAACCCATTTGCAGAGTAGGTCAAGGTCAATTCCCCTTAGGTCCAAATTTTGGTACAAACCTAATTTGGACCTAAGGAATATTATGGTGAAGTTGGATTTTAGGATTGACCACATTTGACTGGACAATTTACACAAAAACCCAATTTAGGGCAAACAATTGACTAAGACCCCAATTTAGGTCAAAATTGGTTCTAAGGGCCAAATTGCAGGTTCTAAACCCTAGAGGATATTTTTTCATGAATTTTAGAGGGTTTAGGTGAATTTTATCCTACCCATAACCTTGTTAAATTAAGTGGGTCTGTTTCAGGGTTGCAAGAAGTCATTTAATTCCCAGATTTCACATGAACTCTTTTCTATTTGAACCAACTCACTTTTTATCTTGTTAAGACCATTTGACCTATGTTTATCCCATGAGAAAACCCGTTGTTGTACTGCAATGGTAAAATTACAGTTTTACCCCTTGTTTCTTGCTTTTCTTTCAAAAGGGTTATTCCTTGAGTTAGGATCTCCAGTTGGTTATGTAGGAGCTTTTGTTCTCATTCCTAGGTCAAAATGAGCTAGTTAGGGCTCATGATGGTGTTCCCATCATACCCCCATGCCTAGCTTTTGCTAGTCCCTTAGCAAAATTTTAAGGTTTTAACTTTTGTTCTAGTCCACGAATTCCTTGATGTTCAGCGATTATGATGCGTGCTTTTTCCTTTTCTTTTTGATTAAGTTAGAATGCCAATGGTAGGCCTAGAGGTACTCAAGTACCAACCAAGATCTGGACCTGACCAGCTCTATCCTCGGTCCTTTGCGAAGGCTTTTAAGGCCCACAGGAACTATCCTAAGTTTTGTTGGACTCCACGGTTAAAGCACCCATGCTTGCAATGTATTTTAGCCTCAGTTTAGTTTGCAATGCATTTTTTGTAAGAGAGAGACAGAGGATTTTTTTTGTTTGGAGAGTTTTCTCTCTCTTTTCTTTTTATTTCTAGCTTTGGATTGGCTTCTCAATGCGGTCTGTATCGAATTCCTCGTCCCCATCATCAATCCTCGAAGGGTTTCTGGCAATCGATGCTTCGTGATAGCACCGCCCATGGAAATCCCCAGAACCCTGGCTTTCGAGATTTTGAGATAATCCTACCCATGGCATTCTGTAGCTAAATCCAGACCTTGGCAATCGACATTTCGTGATAATGCCGCCCATGGCATCTGAACCAGCACAGGGTGCTTATGTGCCCCCAGTAGGACTTGTAAATATCCTAGGAGACAAACACCGAGGAGACGATATGTTATTACACATTTTCTAGGGGAATTTCCCACCTCTCCGCTCTGGGAACTCATCCAAATCAACTTGTGTTGATCGGTCGCTCCTAATCTAGGTGACTTTTTCAGAACAGTTAAACACTTTCGCATGATTTTGATAATTATACGCACTGAACCAAACTGTGTGTGGATTGGGGTGCTTAGGTTACCGAGTCCTGCAAACCAAAGGTCAGTTAACGAGGCCGAATACTCCCTAAGCCTTAGACCTAATACTTAAGTTTCGCATTTTCCTCAACCTCTTGAGGACTATCCAGATCTTAGTGGATACTTGAATTTTTAAGCCTAAGAGTCTAGCCTAAGAGGCCTAAGATCAGCATTCTTACTAATCTCTTTTGTTTCTCATTTAGCATTTTTTCCTTCATTTTCTTTTTCTTGATATGGTCTAGAACTTCAATTAATCCCTTAATTTCTTACTGATGACTATTTTTTTTTTTCTTTTCATTTTGTGCTCCTTTTTGACATTTTTTTCTCTTTTCCATCTCATTTTCTTCTCATGATTTGTATGGCCTCAAAATTTTCTCAGTATTTTTTGTTCTTTTTCAAGATTTTTTCTTTTTTTTGGTGTTTTTTGTGATATGTGATTTTTTCGTTGAAACCTTTTCTTATGAGATGAGTTTCCATGGTATTTTGCACTTTCATACCTCCCCATGCCTACGATTTGCAATGTCCCCATTGTAAATTAGGTGGGTTCGAATTCAGCTTAGATCATTCATTAGAACAGGTTTTGGGTGGGCAAATAGGTCGAGGTGACTGTTGCGAATGATTTCTAGACTAGGGTACTGGTACCTGAGGTGGGGTCGGCTGTTCTAATGGATGAACCCTAAAGTGCAATATGAATTCAACATAGGAATGTCAAGAAAGGTTTCAGGTTTTTTAAGAATGACGGGTTGCCTCCCGTTAAGCACTGAGTTTTACACCATCGGCTGGGTGCAATGAGCTCAAGGAGAATGGAGGGTAAAGGATATCTTAGCCAAATTTGTATCGGTCAAGTCAATGAACGGTTTGAGTCTCTGACAGTTCACGACAAAAGGTCCAAAATCATGGCTGAGTGGACTGATCTCAATGGCTCCATTTCAAAAGATTCGTCGGATGAGGTAAGGTCCAATCCATTTTGATCGTAGCTTTCCTAGGAACAGTTTAATCTTGGCATCAAAGAATAGGACCTTTTGACAAGGATGGAAGATCTTTCTAGATATGTGCTTGTCGTGAAAGGCCTTAACCCGCTCCTTGTAAATTCGCGAGTTCTCATATGCGTCGTGGCGTAATTCATCGCTCTTGATCATTTGAAGCTTTTTGTGGGTTCCTACGTTAGAAAGATCTAGGTTGCAATTCCATATTACTCAATAGGCTTTGTGCTCCAATTCGATGGGGAGGTGACATGCCTTCCCGTATACCAATCTGAAGGGAGACATACCTAATTGGGTTTTGTGAGCAATCCTATAAGCCCACAAAGCTTCCAAAAGCCAGGATGACCAATCCTTCTTGTCAGGTCGAATAGTAACCTGGAGGATTTTCTTGATCTCCCGATTTGATAACTCAGCTAGACCATTAATTTGGGGGTGGTAAGGAGTAGAGATTCGGTGTGACACCCCGTATTTGGTCATCAGTGACCTGAACTGAGTGTTAGTGAAATGGGTCCCTCCGTCAGAGATTATAGCATGTGGAATCCAGAACCGTGAGAAGATGTTCTGATGAATGAATTTGATAGCCACTTTATGATCATTGGTTTGGGTTGGAATGGCTTCAATCCATCTGGACACGTAGTCAACAGCGAGTAAAATGTACTCGAAGCCGTCCGAGATAGGGAAGGGTCCCATAAAATCAATCCCCCATATGTCAAAGATTTTGCATACTAGAATCGGCTGTAAAGGCATCATATCACAATGGCTCAAGTTGCCCAAGGTCTGCCAACGAGTACATGCCTTACAGTGATTGTACGTGTCTTTGAAAATTGTGGGCCAATAGAAGCCGCACTGGAGGACTTTTGCTGCAGTTTTATGACCTAAAAAATGTCCACCGCATGCCTGGTCATGGCAGAAAGATAATATGTGTTGAATTTCCGCTTCCGCGACACATCGTCAAATTATCTGATTAGCACCGATGCAGGAAAGATATAGGTCTTCCCAGAAGTAGTACCTGACATCAAAAAGCAATTTGTCCTTCTTGGCATTCGGCTAATCGGACGGGATCTGATGTGATGCCAGGTAGTTTACTATATCAGCAAACCATGGAAGCCCTGTATTGATAGTCAAAAGGTGTTCAACAGAAAAATGTTCCGTGATGGGTCCAGAAGGGTTGATGATCTCAGAAGGAAGGCGGGACAAGTGATCAGCTACCACATTCTATTTTCCCACTTTGTCGCGAATCTTGAGGTCAAATTCTTGCAACAGCAAGATCCAGCGGATTAATCGAGGTTTCACGTCCTTCTTTGCAAGGAGATGCCTCACAGCTATGTGATCCAAGTAAATGATAACACGGGAACCCAGGGATAAGATCTAAATTTTTCCAGGGCAAATACTATGGCTAGCAGCTCTTTCTCAGTAACTGTGTAGTTACGTTGAGCCTCGTCAAGTGTCTTACTAGAGTAGTAGATGACCATGGGTTTCCCATCAATTCTCTGCCCAAGCACCACTCCTACAACAAAATCAGATGCATTGCACATGGTCTCAAAGGGTTGAGACTAATCAAGGGACTATAGGATTGGGGCTTGGGTAACTCAGTCATAGAGGATTTCAAATGCTTGAGTGCATTCCTTGGAGATTTCGAAAGCTACATCCTTAGAGAGTAGAGTGGTCAGGGGGTGTGCGATCTTTAAGAAATCAGGAATAAAGCGATAGTAAAAATTGATGTGCCCCAGAAAAGATCGGATGTTCTTGATCGAGATAGGCATCGGGAGTTTGGAAATAAAGTATACCTTGGCTTGATCGACTTGGATGCCTTTTTCTGAAATAAGGTGTCCCAAGACAATTCCTTCAGGCACCATGAAATGGCTCTTTTCCCAAGAAATAGCCAGATTCACGTCAATGCACCGCCTGAGGATTTGGACCAAGTGTAGGAGACAATTGTCAAATGATTCTCCAAATACTGAAAAGTCATCCATGAAGACTTCCAGATAATCACCTACCATATCTGAGAATATGGCAAGCATGCACCGCTGGAAAGTAGCAGGTGCATTATAGAGACCGAACAACAACCTTCGGAATGCGTACGTCCCGAAGGGGCAGGTGAAAGTGGTCTTTTCTTGGTCCTCAGGATGGATTGCCACTTGGTTATAACCGGAGTACCCATCCAAAAAGAACCTATTTCCCGCTAGTTTCTCGAGGATCTGATCAATAAACGGTAGTGGGAAATGATCCTTCTTTGTGGAGGAATTGAGTCTTCTGTAATCAATGCAGACTCCCCACGAGTTCGCCACACAGGTCGGTATGACTTCTCTGATTTCAGTCGTGATAACGATGAGTCCTGCCATTTTAGGCACAACCTGGATTGGACTCACCCACCGACTGTTGGAGAATGGGTAGATGATCCCTGCATCTAACCACTTGATGATCTCCTTTTCACGACCTCCTGTAGATTAGGATTCAAACATCTCTACATTTCACAGGAAGGTCATGTGCCCTCTTCGGTGTAAATACAGTGTGTGCAGTAAGAGGGGCTGATACCGGTCAAATCCTCGAGAGTCCATCCAATGGCTCTACGATGTTGTTGGAGAACAGTAATCAAATGGGATTCCTGGTCAGGTGTGAGTCTAGAGTTGATAATCACAGGAAATATCTGATTGGAACCCAAAAAGACATACTTTAGATGGTCGGGAGGAGGCTTGAGTTCCAGAACGGGGTTATCAGTAGCAGCGGGCAGTTCACGGTGTGTGTCAGGAGCAAGGGAAGGAGTTATGGGTGTATCTAGATCAGGGTCAGACTCCTCTGATTGCGGGTTTCGATCTTCTTATGGTTGATCAGGAGTAATCAGGTTGTCCTCGATATACGGTTCATCAACCACGGCCTTGATATCACATATTTATTCTATAACACTGTAATTAATCCCTTGTTGGGCCTTAAAGATGTCAATTTTCAGTGTTTGGTTCCCGAATTTCAGTTCAATTTGGCCCTCCTCACAGTTTATATTGGCCCTAGCAGTGTCCAGAAAGGGTCTCCCTAGTATAATTGGTGTATCCCTTGGGATTTCAAGTGCATCCATGTCCAAGGCTATAAAATCCACTGGGAAATAGAAATCCCATACCCTAGTGATGGCATCCTCGAGTACTCCTTTAGGTGACTTAGTAGATCAGTCAGCTAACTGAAATGTCACCTCTGTCGATTTAAGCTCCGATTCTTCAAGGTGGTCAAGGAGGGATGTAGGTATTAGGCTTATGGAGGCACCTAAATCTAATAAGGCTCTGTTGAATTGGGTATCACCAATGGTACATCAAATCAGGGGAGTACCTGGGTCTTTAGCCTTAGGTGGGAGTTTACTCAAAATTACAGAGCTGGCTTGCTCTGACAGTACGATCGGACTCCCACTTTTGGTTCGTGGCTTACGCTTGGGTGTACACACGTCCTTCAGAAATCATGCGTAAGCCGGTACATGGCGGATTGCATCCATCAAGGGGATGTTTATATGGACCTGCTCAAAGAGCTTGACCAGATCCTCCTCAAGAGCCATGGGTTTGTTTATACTGTTTCCCTTGGTCAAGGCCTTGGGAAATGGAACCTTGGTCGGTTCCTCTAGAATAGGTCCAGGTTCTTGATCTGGGACAGGGGTGTTGAAAGAGCGATCTTCATTTTCGTTGAAAACTTTAACATAAAATGATGTGCCGTTGTATTTAATCGTGTGGTAGAAAATCGCTTTTCAAAACATTTAAATTTTCAAAACTAACCACAAAGAGTTAGGTCATCTCCACAGGGAGGAATTAGCCTAAAAATAGTGACTAATAATGCATAAAGGAATCGGGAATATTAATAAAGATGCATGCTAACTAATGCTCTCATTTCCAGCATAAATTCTCAATATAGATAACTAATCAAGAAGATGAGGGTGCACATGCAAAATTACCACAATATAATATTCTAAATAATGACCTTGGTAATAGCAAACAATGTTAATATTAATCTCCTAACTAATGACACTATAATCAATATCTCATATTGTATGTCATTCAGAAGGAGAAATCAATTATATGTAATTTCAAATTAAGCAAGGGGTGTCCATGCAAATTGTGCAGTAATATAGTAATTCAAAAAATAAATGAACAGTAACTTTGACAATGGCATTTTCCATAATTTTTAATGGTGGAGGAAATAGAGCATTTGCTCTCTCTCCTCCTCGCGAGAGAGAGAGAGCACCGGCGGGGCTGTCACGAGCAAGGGATGTTGGCGAGGATGATGGCTATCTGATGGAGGCGGCGACGTCAACGAAGATGGCCGGAGGTGGCTAGCCAGCGGAGGATATGAGGACCAGAGGAGGCTGCTACCGCCGCTGCCATGCTTGTTGCAAATGGCGAAGGCGCGCAGCGCCTTTAGGCGCGACTGAAGGGAGGTGAATGGGCGTATGCCTACAGCAGGAAGGAGGGCGCACCTGTGATGTCTGTGGGTGCCTGTGGGTTGAGGCACGATGCAGTGCCTACAGCAGGAAGGAGGGTGTGCATGCGGAGCGGCGCTGGAGGGTGAGGCTGAAGCGCGCGGTTGGGAGCTTGCCAATAGGCGTGCGTTAGGTGGTGCGGGTGGGTGAGCGCTGCAGTGAAGGGGTGTGCACCTGCAGGTGGGCACGCGCTACAGATGGCACGGCCTGAAGTGGAGCACAAGCGGATACCTGCAGGTGCTTGCAGAGGCATGGGTGCTGCGGTAGGCACACGGTGCAGTGCAGGAGCGGGAAAGAGGAGGCGCTGGAAGGGAGATGGGTGCTTGAGATGGTGCTGGCTTGGTGCAGCGCGGCTGCAGGCGCACGCAAGGTGAGGCGATGCCTTTGGGTGCGTGGGGAGGAGGCTTTTGCAGTGGCGTTGGAGAGTTGGAGCGGCTGAAATAGGGAGATGTGAGGGCGCGAGCGGTGCTTGCACTTGCAGGAGGGGTTTGGTGCGCTTGGTGCTGAAGATGGGCGCCTGGTGGTGAAGGAGCGGGCATGGGCACAGTGCATGTGGTGGAGTTTTTCCCCGCCAGGGGGAAGATAGATCCAGTTCTTCTCTCAACCTCCTCTCTTTAACTCCCCTCTCTCCCCGCATGCGCCAATCAAGGGATTTTCAAATCCCTTTTCTAATTTTGGCAGGGGAGACATTCTTCAGGCCGGTGGCTGTTGAGGGTGGCCGATAGAAAGGGAAAAGAGCAGCCGTTTGTCATTTGAAAGGGTAATTTACCCTTTCCTCCTCATTCTTTTGCCACTTATTTTTCCTGCACATAAAAGCACATATTAAGTTATAGAATAGATGTAAACCTAAATCATGATGCATGCAAACATTCTATAACTTAATATAGTTATTAACAAACCTAAAAGATATAATTAAAGCTACTTAGGCGTAATATTAGTCCATTAAAATGGACTCATCAAATACCCCTATACCTAAGATTTGATAGTCCCTAGCAAAAATGAAAAATAATAGAAGTAATCAGAAGATTTCTTCTTTCCTTACTTCAAAACTTGAGAAATCCAGACAAATGTGAAGTGCTAATAGCCTAGGTAAAAAATCCAAGTGAAAGTGCCAATTTGCATTGGGAGTTCATACATCACCGTTGGCAAATATTTCTATCGAGATAGGCAACTACTTCCCTCGGGGATAAAGCAGACGATAATCTGTAATTTGACCCCGGCGTTTGGCTTAGGTAGGAGATATCGAGTTGAATTGATTTGTATTTGGTGGCACACACTCATCTGGTGCTACATATAGTCTAGTACTGCAGACTCTAAATCTCTAGACTATTTCTTTTTTTTTTTGAATCAGTGAGGATTGCTATCATAAACCGATAGCGATCCGGAGGGTATTGTATTGCATATCAAAAGAGTATTACAAAAAAGTTGCCTAACTATGTATGAGAGACCAACATTCCTTTACAACATTCTCACATCTCACCGGTCTCCCCTGAAATAGCTTATCATTCCACGCCCTCCACACACACCACAGAACGGCAGCCATAGCCCCCAATGGTCGAACAGGGTTGATGAACCTCTGCCACATAGCATCCCAGGGAGAGAGGTGTTCTAAGCAAACCAACCTCCAAATTTTATCCGTGATCAAGCAAGAGGAGAATATGTGTGTTGCACTATCAGAGTGTAATCCACATAGGGGGCAGGCATTCATATCAATCCCCATTCTTCTGTGCCTAAGATCGCCAGTGATCAACCCTTCCCATCTACAAAGCCACAAGAAAATATGGACCTTTAGAGGAATTCTCAAAAGCCAAATCTTTCTGTCGATAAGATCCCATTCCACCTCATTATCAGACCTAATAATTTTTTCATATGCCTGCTTCACTGAGAACAAACCCTGCCAGCAGTATGTGTCCTTCACATCTGTCATAAGATACAGTTGTTGCAGATTCTCCATCAGTTTTTGCCTCTCCTCCCAAAGTCGAGTGCCCGGCCTGCACTGTTGTAGCCCTTCCAGCTGCCAGCAACCTTCAGCCTAGGACCACAGACTACTAACTGTGTCATCTTTATCAGTAGCAGCATCATACACCCTCAGGAAGGTCTCTTTCGGTAGGCCCAATTCAGACCACCTCTCATTCCATAAGCTAAAACATCTGCCATCACCAAGCTTAGGTGGTAGCAGATGCCAGTAGCAGGTGCTTGCAAAGATCACTGATCGCCAAAAGGGGGAAGGCCTCTTCAACTGAAGCCTTTGCAGACAGCTATTGGATCCCCCATAGCTGTCCCTAATCAGATCATCCATCAGCCCCTCCTTGCAATTCAAAATTCTGATGGCCCATTTCAGCAGTAGGGCCTCATTAAACTCTTTTAATGCTTTAATTCCCAACCCCCCAGCCTCCCTTGGTCTGCAGATAGTGTTCCATCTGATGGGCTGCATGAACCTGCCCTCATGTCCTGCTCCTTTCAAGAAGAATCTCTTCCTCATAATATCCAATCTCTTCCAGATGCATTTATGGGCCTTAAATATGCTGAAGTAAAAGACTGGTATGGCAGTAATAACCGAGTTGAGCAAAATCAGTCTCCCACCCTTAGATAGGAATTTACTACTCCACCCTTTTAGCTTTCTAGCCACCTTCTCGAACAGGACATTCCAATCTGATTTTTTCAGTTTTGTAGCCCGTAAATGTAATCCAAGGTATCTCAGAGGCAATTTAGTACGGGGTGAGCCCAGTGTACCCTCCAATTCCATCTGCTCCTGTTCATTCATACCAAAACAGATCAAAACAGACTTGTCTTTGTTCAAACATAAACCTAAAATATCACCGAAGATCTTCACCATTAATCCCAAAACATGCACCTCAGACTTGAACCCTTCCACGAAGAACACAGTGTCATCTGCATATTGTAAAATGGGGGCCAAATGTCTCCTGTTTGATAGCGAGTACCCTTTAATTATACCCACCTCTGCCAATTTGCAAGAGTACCTTGCAAGTCCATCTACCTCAAGGTTAAAGACCAATGGGGCCAGGGGACACCCTTGTCTAACCCCACGCTGCGGCTGGATCGAGGCTCCACATGGCTTCCCATTGATCAAAGGAGAAAATGAAGCAGTGGTGATACAGCATTTCATCCATTGAATCCAAAGGGGGGGGGAAGCATCTTCTTCTAAACACCTCCCAAAGATACGGCCAAGAAATCGAGTCATAGGCTTTCTGGAAATCTACTTTCCACAGGAAGGCCTTGCATTTCCTCTAGTGCCAACCATTAACCATTTCCTGAGCCAAAATAAAGGACTCCTGAAGTGATCTGTTGGGCAGGAAAGCAGCCTGTACCGGATGAATCAGGTCTTGTAGAACAATTCTTAGCCTATTAGCCAAGACCTTGCTGATGATAATATAGATGGAGTTTGAAAGGGCAATCGGCCTGAAATCTGAAAATTGTTCTGCTCCCATTGATTTAGGCAAGAGGAAAAGATATGACTTGTTAATCCTCTCGAAACCAGCGTTACCCAACTCAAATTCTCTAACAACATCCATCACATTCTTACACACCACACACCACATCTCTTTGTAAAAGAAAACTTGTATTCCATCCGGGCCAGGGGGGCCTTCCGCATTTAATTCTCTGATTGCTTGTAAGGTTTCCTGTTCTGTAATTAGTGCAGTCAGTTGTTCAGCTTGTTCTCTTGTCACCCTAGGACCAATGTCTCCTGCCATTCTCCATTTCCCTCTCCTAGCTGCCCGAGAAACTGCCTTGAAATACTTAATGGCTTCAGATTTAATCTCCTGATTAGAGGAGATCCTATGTCCATCACAAAGAATAGAGGAAATGAAGCTAAACCGCCTCCGAGAGCTGGCTGCAAGGTGGAAGAATTTCGTATTGGCATCCCCCTCCTTAAGCCATAACTGCCTGGATCTCTCCCTCCAATCGATTTCCTGTTTAAGGTCTTCATCTAGTACCACACCTTGCCACATTCTCCTGTCAGCCTGTTCATCTTCAGACAGAGGGCCAGCAACTTCCTTGGAGTCCAGCTCCTGGATTCTACTCAGAGCTTCCCTTCTCCTTTGTTCCCTCACTAAGGTAACAGCAGATCCATATTCTTTTAAGATCGCACGCAATCCAGCCAACTTAGTTGATAATCTGACAGTAGCAGACCCCTGTACCTTTCTAGCTCTCCACCAAGAACAGATCAACTGGTAGAAACCCGATTTAGTCAGCCATGACCTTTTCAATTTGAAATAGGTGCCAGCCAGAGTTTCTTCCCCACTGTCCCATACCAGGGGGGTATGATCAGAGAAAGATCGGCTCAACCCATTCACAGTCGACAATTGGAATCTGACAAGGATGCCCACATTCCCAAAAAATCTATCAAGCCTAGAAGCCAGCCCGTTTCCAATACACCAAGTAAATTCCACACCAGAGGACGGATATTCACTCAGCTGCAGAGACTGAATCGTCATTTGAAATCCAATAGTCGAGCTGTCTGTGCTGCCACTAGGCCTATCAGCCCCTGTTAACCCACAATTAAAATCACCTCCCGTCAGCCACATTTCCCCCTGCACCAACTCAGCTACAGTGGGCCACTCCTCCCACAACACCTACCTGGCAGAAGCAGTACAAGGTCCATAGACCCTAGTAATCCAGATACACTCCTGCCCCTGTTGAATCTGAAACTTGCATGTTAGCATATGTCTGGCTTTGTGAACTTCCAAACATTGAGGCCACCTCTTCCTCCACCAGATAGCAATGCCCCTCGACCTTCCATGCACATCAATCTGTACACATTCATTCATCCCTGCAGCTAACAAGTCGGACCAAAGTCTATCAGAATTACTCTCAATGTGTGTCTCTTGAATGAGCGCACAATCAATTCCCCATTCTCTCAAGTATCGCATCAGAGATGCCCTCCAGCATCTGTCGCGCAACCCACGCACGTTCCAAGTGAGGATTCTCATCACTCCTCATTGGAACCCTCTCTCCTGAGGGTCTGGCAACTACACACTTGCATAACTTTGGCAACTTCATCTTCATCCATCAGAGAAATAGCCTTTGATTTTCTTTGTCAAAGGCTGTATGGTGATCTCCCCTTATTGATCTTTGTGCATGATCTCCCTTCAAATTCAGGATCTTCCTTACCCTGCAAGACCTGTTTTCCCTTCAGAGATTCGGGCTACGTATCAAGGTTCCCCTACTCCTGATTCTCCCTACCACATGACAACACATCCCCTACCATCGTGGTCGACGGTCCTGCCAACTCTCCGCCACCCAATTCCTCCATTTCTTTATTCTGATGCATCTCCGTCTCCCCATCACACAAGTCCTTACACATCTCAACAGCCAAGGACTTATCGCCATGCACCATGTGCAGCTCCTAAGCAGTCTCTTCCTCATCAGCTGTAGGTTCAGAAGACTTAAACTGCTTTGCTACATCATCCCCCATCAAGAACTTCAGCCTCAGCATCCAAGAGCTTCCACCACATCTCAAAATCAGACGATCAAGTATAGATCCAGCGATGAAGACAACAACCCTCACACTTAGTAGATGCCCATTCCCCTCAAGCAGTCCGACGATCGCGTCTTCAGCTACAGATGTAAAGCCTGAGATCATTGACGACACAACCTCCTTCAACCTCAGGTGCAGAGGGAGTCCCTCAATCTCAAGATTTCCAGACCTAATTCCCATTCTTCGTGGTGGTCTCTCCAATAGGGCTCCATCAAAAGGAGAAACTAGCCTCCAGATCACCGTGACGCCGTCGTTACACGATGTATGGAATCGCAATTTCTCAACATCCCCCGCACCCAAACCAAAGAGCAAAAAACGTGTACTTGACAGAAAGGAGATCTGCCAGGAGTCAGTCGAGGGGGACAAAGAGGTTACCAGGGCACGAACATTCTCCGTCGTCGGTCTTCCAGTCATAACCTCCCCAACCAGAGCTTCACGCAAGGCCATCTCTGCAGCCTTGATGCTCGCTGTCATAGGGACCTCCACATCTGCCATAAGCCCTCCCGAGTTGCGCATAAGTGGGGGCGGAGGCGGCGTCCGCCCAGGCCTAGAATTCAAATTTCCAGAGCATGGGAAACGGCGATAACTCATCTGCCCCCCCAAACCCCTACACGAATCCCTTTTGTGGCCGAAACCCCCACACCCCAGACACACCACAGGGGATCGACAGGTGGCCGCCAAGTGTCCCCATCGTCGGCACCAGAAGCAAATAGTTTTGCCAGTCAGCTTTGTTCCTCTCCTCTCAGACCACCTCGCCTCCATCCCCCTTTGGCCGTATGCGTCAGAGTTCCCTCATTCCATCCTCCTGCATCCTTTCGACCTCCAAGTATGCCACCCCTCACCCTCCCTATTCCCACCAACCGTCGCACCTAAACCGTCGGCCGTTGGGATCGACATTCTTCCCTAGATCTCTAGACTATTAGACAAGTCAACTCTGAGAGAGGCTACACAATTGTGCTCTCTTGAAGTTCCTGGGCACTCCCTCTTTTCTTTCTTTCTGAGATCATGAATCTCGCCAGATTTAGAAATTGTACTCACTATTTGGTGGCCTCACATGGCATCCACACTTCAATTAAAGTCCTAATAACTGTACAACTAAGTTAGAGTCCTCAACCAGTATTCGGGTGATCAGAAATGCTAAAAGGTAGGTATGGGTCATATTTGGTGGAACGCGAAAGGTGTTCTGTTGCCTGAGAAATAATATTACATTAGAAACTTGGATTTTTTTTTTAATATAACTATTTCTTCTTTTTCTTCTTTCTATTTCTTCTTTTTCTTCTTTTCTCTCTTCCTTTTTTTTATTTCTTCTTGTTTTTGTTTCTTTTTCAATCAACACAACACGATACGGACTTTTATTTACGAGGCATTTTTAGGGATGATGATGGTCAAGAGGAAGTCGTGTGGCTTATTTGGTGGAAGTGCCTATTCTCGGCACCAGGAAGAAATGGATAGGGCAGGCATATTTCTGACCTTTGACACTATTACCCTCCTTCAGCCAAGGACTCCATGAAGGACGGTCATAACCATCCACCATAGTCATAGCTTTATTAAGACTCAATCCTTATTTGGTGACTCTCAAGAATTCACCCAAAGTACGCACATAGGAACAGAGAGTGAAAACTATGCCTAACTCTGAAGTATCATCATCTAATTATGCAAAACTTAGCGCACGGTGTGTCTAGACTTAGCGCACCAGTAATCTCTCTATTTTCTTCTCACAAATATGAGGTGGATCTACTGGAAGAGAGTATGCCTGACTCCCTATGAACTGTCCAAGGGTTCAGTAGACTTACAAATGCTCATTGGTTTTCCTCAAGGATCCATTGCCAAGTCTACGTGCACGTGAAATAAATGTACTGGATTCTAAACTTAAGAAATAATTCTGGAAGAAAAACCTCTAATGACAAAGGTATTTTGCTAGGGACTAACCCATTTAACTCAAGAAAAAAAGATTTTTTTTCTAATTTTTTTATACTAACCTAAATGCATGAATACTTCCTAAAATGCAAATGCACTCCCCCATGCCTAAATTCTACAATGTCCCCATTGTAAAATTAAAATAGGAGGAGAAAGGAAAGAAATCACCTAAAGACAATGTTATTCAGATCGCTGGGTTGCCCCTCAACAAGCGCTGCAATTTCTGTCAGCAGCCAGACTAAGAAGGAACCTATAAGTCTGGTTCCAAACAAACAAAGTTAGGCCCTAAAAATATGCGTAACAATGCAGGCCTAGAAAACAGGTAACCACGGATGTTGGCAAGCTGATGGTGCAATGTAATTCCAAATGCTCGCCAGAAGAAATGAAAACAGAAAATCTCGTTGGCTACCTTGGGAGGTCTAGGAATAATAAATGGAATATAAAAAGGGACCTCCTGAAATGGAATAAGTGGAGGATAACAAGGATCCTCCAGAGCAGGACGGGTTTTAAAAGATATACACATAATTAGTTCAAACCCTTAAATGGCGAGAGTAAAAGTACAAGCATCAATCCACACTCGCCATTCTACTCTAGGATGTAATGGCCTGATATATTCTCTAGAAAGAATGTACATGAGCAGAGATCTGAGCCAAGGATCGGTTACGGAGTATAAGGGTTGTTTGTAGTGTTGGAAGGTAATGGTTAAGTCCAATGAGGGCTTAGTTGGTGTTAGGTCCAATTCCAACAATGATTCAGATTGTGTACACTCCCTAACAGTTGTAGACAACTTCAAGTTATCCTGCCTAACATTAATGATCGGAGTCATATTTGAATCAAGGGTAGACTCCAAATTACAACTTTTTGATGGCAGGGTCAAAATGTAAGAATCATTATCATTCAACTCATCCCCAGATTTGTTTGGTTCACTCAAATATTTGTCGGGGTGTATATGTGATTCATTAGGAGTTGGATCAGTATCCCCAATTATTTCTAAAGGAGGATCAGTCTTAATATTTTGGAGGATGCATATATCATTGAATTCGTCATTCTTCTCGGGGTATAAATCCTCAATTGACGTGTTTTGTTCCCGAGAGTCTCCCATAGACTTCTCATTATTTTGTTTGTCCTCCTCTAATATCAACTCCTATTTTGATGGGGGATGACTCTCAAAAGAAGGAAGGAATCTGGATTTAATCATATTATTTCTATCTTCTGGAGGTAAATCCTCAAAATAATTCCCCTGTGGTTCATTCCAGATTTTCAATCCAGGTTTCTCTATTGGGGCATCCTCATTTTTCGAATTAGACTCTTCATATCCCTGAGGCCAGAATTGATCATCCTCTATTCCCTTAGGGTCACCTACCTTGGGTGCATTTAAATCCTCAGGATGCTGAATGGTAGGTGTTGATTCCCTAAGTAGAGGGTCAAGAGTAGGCTCACTAAGGGTAGAATGGGATTCCACCAAATAATTAATAGGGGAAGTGATAGGAATAATACAACCTTGACCCGAGTTCGTAGGGGTAAGGAGAATACTGTCATTGGGGTCAAGGTCCTCAAGAGGTAGCATCTTCCCTTGCTTTTGACTGCAATATAATTCAGCTGGATAATCACTATGATCGTTATCCTCTAGTGGCCGTGTCTCATTGGGAGAGTCTAAGTGATAGCAACCTAAAATTGGATCCCTATTGTCATTAGGTTCCTCAGAATTATTTTCATGATCATGGTTTATTGGGTAGGGATCAGGATTATTGGGAAGCGTGTAGCTAAGTTGTCTTATTTCTTCATTTAACTGTTGACTATTCCTCAACATCTCTCCCATTGATTCCATTATTTCCTTTTGCTATTTTTACATTTCTATCATAAAAGAGGAGAGGCTACTATTATCAGGTTAGGGAGGATAGTCAATTTCAGGCTCTGGTTGCCTAGGGTATCGGTCCAACCTCGATACAGAAAATCATGAAGGGTGGGAGGGTTGGGTGTTTGCATGGAAGTATGGAATTTAGGATTGGAAAATCCCGCTCCTAGGCTCTGCTCAAAAGTGGGAGTTATCAAGCCAGTACTCCCAGGGTAAGAATGAGAATGATCCCATGAATTGTCAATGTACCCATCAAAGGATGGATACGCTCGGAGCATGGGATCCTGATTAAAAGATGGGAAGTATTAAATCTGATAATCTGAATGATAGGAGTAAGAGTAATCCACTTCTTTAAGCAAAACAATTTTAACTCTCTTAGGATTTAGCAAAATTCAGAATATAAGTAGAAAACTTCCTAGAGAGTTCTATTGTCAAAGCAAACACAAATTCAACGGGATATGTTTTTAGTAGATTGTAGGTCTTAGAGTTCTATGTTTAGTTGGTGGCCAAACAAGTTTTGCAAAAATTACACTTCCTAGGCCAACCTTTGCTAGTGCCTATAACCTACTCGCAAGGGATGGAAGTCTCGAATCGAGCCCACACACGAGGAATTGAAGTAACTTGGTGGATAGGCTTGTTGATTTCCGACTAACTTCCCTTGTGGTGTAAAAGACGAGAGGTAGAAATTTATCTAGTGACCTTATGTGAGGTGCATAGTGCCTCAAGTGTGCAAGCATACGATCGTGTTTTGATTTTTTAAAATTCCGCAAACAGGATCCTTTTGCACACAATTTTCAGTCACAGATTTTAAAGTCCAACCTCTTAACAGTCCCAATTTTTTAAAGTGACCACTGAATTAATTTGATTCAGGCACTTTAGTGGTCTTAGATTTAGGTTCAATGCATATGCATGACAAGTAATTAATGCTTAAGAGAAGACGTACCTTACTCCAACTTTCTTCGTGTAGTAATGAATGCAATGCAATAAAAATAAACTAGATGCTGCTCATTCAATCCTAGATGGTCGTCCTATAGATATGCAGCTTCTAGCAGGCAGTTCGAATATTTTTTTTATATATATATAATAAACAAATAGACTTAATCTAACTAACTAATCGAAATTCAGTTCAAACAATTCAAATAATCCTATAATCTAAATAAATGGGAACACGCTCCTGAAAATACGCTCCTGCATACAAGAGCGATAAGAAATAAAGTGGCACTGGGGACACGTTCCCAAAAATACCCAACAAGGGTTCAAAAGACAGAATTTAAATTCTAATGTCTATCTAACTAAATCTAACTAAAACCTATTGACTACATCAGAAATAGGCTTCTCCGTAAGCCTATGTGCGTAGGATCAAGGCCCACGTGTTCCTGTTGCCGTCCTCCAGGTGGCTTCAAGGTCCACCAAAAAGATCGTCTCCGCCATACGCGCCTGTTGCATTCGCCGCGTGTTTTTGCACAGAAGAAAATCCACAGTTAGTAATTCAGAAAAGCTTTCAAAATAGCATAAAAATAACATAAAATTCCTGAAAAATTAATAGGCATTTTTCCTCCCCGACAATGGCGTCATTTGAAAGAGCGATCTTCGTTTTCATTGAAAACTTTAGCATAAAATGATGTGCCATTGTGTTTAATCGCATGGTAGAAAATCGCTTTTCAAAACATTTAAATTTTCAAAACTAACCACGAAGAGTTAGGTCATCTCCACAGGGAGGAATTAGCCTAAAAAAAATGAATAATAATGCATAAAGGAATCGGGAATATTAATAGAGATGCATGCTAACTAGTGCTCTCATTTCAGCACAAATTCTCAATATAGATAATTAATCAGGAAGATGAGGGTGCACATGCAAAATTACCACAATATAATATTTTAAATAATGACCTTGGTAATAGAAAATAATGTTAATATTAATCTCCTAACTAATCACACTATAATCAATATCTCATATTGTATGTCATTCAGAAGGAGAAATCAATTATATGTAATTTCAAATTAAGCAAGGGGTGTCCAAGCAAATTGTGCAGCAATATATTAATTCAAAAAATAATTGAACAATAACTTTGACAATGGCATTTTCCGTAATTTTTAATGATGGAGGAAACAGAGCATTTGCTCTCTCTCCTTCTCACGAGAAAGAGAGCACCGGTAGGGCTGTCACGAGCAAGGGATGTTGGCGAGGATGATGGCTATCCAATGGAGGCGACGGCGTCGACGGAGATGGCTGGAGACGGCCAGCTGGCGGAGGTGATGAGGACCGGAGGAGGATGCTACCACCACTGCCACGCTTGCTGCAGATGGCGAAGGCGCGCAGTGCCTTTAGGCGCGGCTGGAGGGAGGCGAATGGGCGTATGCCTACAGCAGGAAGGAGGGCGCACCTGTGATGTCTGTGGGTGCCTGCGGGTTGAGGCATGATGCAGTGCCTACAGCAGGAAGGAGGGTGTGCATGCGGAGCGGCGCTGGAGGGTGAGGCTGAAGCGCGCGATTGGGAGCCTGCCGACGGGCGTGCGCAAGGTGGTACAGGTGGGTGCGCGCTGCAGTGAAGGGGTGTGCACCTACAAGTGGGCGCGCGCTGTAGATGGCACGGCCTAAAGTGGAGCGCGAGCGGATACCTGCAGGTGCTTACAGAGGTGCGGGTGCTGCGGTAGGCGCGCGGTGCAGTGCAGGAGCGGGAAAGAGGAGGCGCTGGAAGGGAGATGGGTGCTTGAGATGGTGCTGGCTTGGTGCGGCGCAGCTACAGGCACGCGCAAGGTGAGGCAATGCCTTTGGGTGCGTGGGGAGGAGGCTTTGGCCGTGGCGTTGGAGAGTTGGAGCGGCTGAAACAGGGAGAGGTGAGGGTGCAAGCAGTGCTTGCACCAGCAGGAGGGGTTTGTCACGCTTGGTGCTGAAGATGGGCGCCTGGTGGTGAAGGAACAGGCATGGGCACAGTGCATGCGGTGGAGTTTTTCCCCGCCAGGGGGAAGATAGATCCTGTTCTTCTCTCAACCTCCTCTCTTTAACTCATCTCTCTCCCCGTGTGCGCCAATCAAGGGATTTTCAAATCCCTTTTCTAATTTTGGCAGGGGAGACATTCTTCAGGCCGGCGGCTGTTGAGGGTGGCCGATAGAAAGGGAAAAGAGTAGCCGTCGGTCATTTGAAAGGGTAATTTACCCTTTCCTCCTCATTCTTTTGCCACTTATTTTTCCTGCACATAAAAAGCACATATTAAGTTATAGAATAGATGTAAACCTAAATCATGATGCATGCAAACATTCTATAACTTAATATAGTTATTAACAAACCTAAAAGATATAATTAAAGCCACTTAGGCGTAATATTAGTCCATTAAAATGGACTCATCAGGTGTCTTGGATAACTATCCTAGGGCTTGGGTTACTACCAGGCTTAGAGTGGCTCGGATAAGGTGGGACTTGAGTTGCTTTACCACTACGGGTTGTTACGGAATTCAGTCCTGCCTGGTTTTGGTTTGGGGTTGGTAAAATAGGTGGCTACTATTGAAATCCCGCATAAGATGTCGAAGCTTCCATCCCATCGGGTGATGGAACAGAAGGGGCCTGATAAATCATGTGGGCATAGCCCGGATTTGGGTTCATAACGCGCCTCTGGTTTGGCAAGTTATTTGGATTCGGCAGAGGTTGCGAAGGGAGTGTGTTAGGTTGGCAGGAATTTGCCATCTGGGCGAGTTGATTGCGAACCTCTGTGATCTCGTCCTTATGTTATTTTTGTATTGTCGCATTCGTCTTCTGAATGTCAGCCAGAGTTTGAAGGATAAGAGTCATTTGATCTGCTTGGGTTGGCCCAGATTGATAGGTGGGGTTGGGCCGAGGCTGAGGCGGCTGATAGGGACAAGGAGCTTGTGGACGGAGCTAATATGGTGGTCTTTGATTCTGAGTATTTCCCGCCCACAAGAAGTTGGGATGATTCCGACATCCAGGGTTATAGGTATTAGAGATTGGGTCATTCTGGATGGCATTGAGGTCCTCGCAGGTCTAACGAACCTCAGGAAAATCAGAGTATGAGGGTTCAGAGTTCTCCCAACTAGAGTAGGTTGGATCAGAGTTTCCTCTGGTCCTGGAGTCAAATGGGGGTGGATAGGGGTGGATATGGGTCCATCCCCTGAGAAGATCAGTGATAGATGTTATGCACGGTTTCCCTCCCAAGAGGTGGCCATGCAAACAAGTTTTGTGTAGAGGTAGCTAGCTGCAGATGTCAAGTTAGCTCATCCACCTTCTTCTCGATGATAGAGACCTTATCCAACCGACTGGCCATCGATTCCAAGTCAACGGATGCGAACAGGCCCTACGTCTCATGTGCTCCCCTCGGATTCGTCGATGCACAGGCATTCATTCGGTCGAATAAGCCCATGGAGTCATTATTGATGGAGCTCTTGCACATATTCTTGAGAATCTCCCACATAGTGTCCTCATGTTGACCCATGGTATTTCCTCTGTAGGTTGCATTGACGAATAAGCGGATGTCTTCACGGAGTCCCTAGTAAAAAGAATGGACTTGTTCTCATTTAGGAACTCCGTGATGGGGGAACTTTCTCATGAGATCTAAGAAACGATCCCATTCCTCATGAAGAGGTTCTCTAGATTGCTGAGTGAAGTGTGTGATCTGGTAGCGCAAGGCATTCGTACACCCAACTGGGAAGAACTTTTTCAAAAATTCGGATTGTAGTTCAACCCACGTGTTGATTGGATGCGTCTGAGTCTGATACCAATGAGTTGCCTTGTCCATGAGAGAGAAGGAAAACATCTTCATAAGAAGAATATCTCGATTTTGTATATCTGACCCGAAGGTCTGCGCCAGATGTTTGAGTTGTTTGATGTGCTAGAAGGGATCCTCGGAATTAAGCCCATGAAACATTGGAATAACATGAATCATGTTGGGCTTGAGTTTAGAATCAGGACCTCCAGCCGGGATTTGGACTCGACGTTCGATCGCCGCTGCAGTAGGATTATAGTGATCTCGCATTATAGGATGCTACGGTAGGTTTACAAAGTTTTGAAATAGATCATTCAGTCACTGGAGTTGGTGTTCAAGATTGTTCTCTTCTTCAACTGGTTGTGGCATGATGTTGGAAGAAGGAGAATTTGGTTCTGATGAATCAGAGGAGATGTCTATGTGGTGGGGTTGCTGCACAAACACGGACGTCGAGGCTTGGCCTCGGCGGGAGTGGATTGCTAAAGGAGGTCTTAAGGATGGTCTTAAGGACCTCCTACCAAATATGCACTGTTGGTTTAGACGAGAGTAGAATGTGTTGGACCCATTCAAAACACCCAAGAAATTTGGATGATTATAGAGGTTCGGGGCGGATGATACCCCTTAGTCGGAAAAACCGTCCACCTGAGAAATACCTGGGCAGCCAGAGAGGGAGAGTCCCACAAAGACCCCTACATGGTAGAACGTCCCCACGAGTTACAAGGTTTCCCCCACCCGACCTCTCTTGTCACTGAGATTCCAAGTAGACCAGAATGGGGGCCTTGACCTCTTAAGTCTACCACTTTTATTTAAGATCAAAGGTGCTTAGGATTCCACTTGAACTTTAGATGTTTTGAGTGTAAAAGTGACCTAATTTCATGGTTGGTTGACCCAACAAGGGGGTCAACTTCACCTATTTGTCCTTTGAGAAGCTTTAGGTCCTTTCTTTTATGGTTCAAGTGAAATTAAGAGCTTGAATTTTTAGGGTTTCTCTTGAATAGGTCTTTTCAATCAAGGCTTAGGCACACCTCTTTTTGGAAAAGTTGATTCTTGCTTAGAAATGATGTGTCTCTAAAACCCTAAATTGGAATCCTTAAGTTGGCTCTAATTTTGGTCCAATTTAGTTGCCACAAATATGGTATCTAGGACTCAATCAAGAAGGTGGTAGCTCTAGTTACCTTAAATGGATGCACAATTCAATATTTGTTGAAATCAAAATCAAGCGACTTAGGTGAATTAGCTAAATATGGAAAGCAGGTAGCCTAAATTGATTTTTACCTTGTTTTTCCTTTTCAGAATGAGGGGATTAAGAGAAAGGGCTAATCAGAGATTACCTACCCCGGGTGTGGTTGTTGTGCAGCCGTCTTCTTTTGAATCTTCTCCTGTCTGAAACAGTCACAACAAAAGAGATGTATCAAGTATCAAATCAGAAATTGTGATCAAGATTTCTAAATCGCCCGTTGCACCCCGGCAACAGTGTCAAAATGTTTTATGTGAGGCGAAATCAATGTTAAAATCAATGTGTCGTAGTACAGTTGAAATCGCTCGAAAACAAATGCATTTTATTACTCGAAATTGTAAAACCGAGGTCGAACACAAGGAGCAAATTGAGATTCAAAAATCATGAACACAATTTTAAGATTGAATATAATTTGCAATGAAAACCAAAGTATAGTGCAAAAATACAATGTCAATGTATATGGGAGAAGCACAAAAAATATGGACGTCTGATTTTGGAAATCAGACGACTTAAATATCAGGTTGCTACAGTGCTTCAGTTGCTCTTCTTTGTCTTCTGTCTGATCTCTATCTCTGATCTCCTTCTTTCTTTTCTTTCTTCTATTCTCTGTCTCTGATTTCTTCTTTCTTCCTGGCTTCTTCTTCTTCCCTCTTTGATTGCTCTGGCCCTTGTCTTCTTCTTCTTTCTTCTCTGATTTCTTCTTTCTTTCTCTTCTGCCTTCAGCTCCTCTTCAGCTTTCTCCTCTTCAGCCTTGCCTTCTCCTTCCTTAGCTTCTCTGGCTGCCACCCTTTGCTTCCTTGGCTTCCTCTTCTTCTCCTAAGAGCAAAACCTACGCCTACCCTCCCCCGTGATCTCTCTTCTTCCTTCTCTCTTAGGCTCACTCTCTCAGAGACTTCTCGGGTTATCGAGTCGGGTATGCGCGCCTGGGACCATGCCCACCGGCGTGCGTGGGGAGCGACGAGTGTAGGCTAGTCGGGTATACAGGTCAGGGCTAGGTCCGCAGGCAGTGGGGTCACGGACGAGGCAATGAGGGCGAGTGGGACCTCACCCCATGGTCAAGAGGTGATAAGCCCCTGTCACTTTTGCAATTTATTTGGCTGCTTTCACTCCTCCACTTTCGAGGGGGGACTATGTTGTCCCACCTTCTTCACGAGCACCCGCAGCAAACGTTCTCCTCTAATTGCAGTAGCTACGTGGGCGTCGATGCCAATTGCTGGGTTGAGGATGTGCACGAAAGGAATCCACGCAACCTGGGGCCTAGAGCCTAGAGCGAGGAGTCCTAGATGAAGCTCTCAAGCAAGCTTCTTGCTTCGTCAATGACGGCGATGACCTCCAACCCTGTCAACAAGAAAACGGCCTTGCGGCCTCTTCAGAAAATGTAGGGAGCTTCACCTGAACACGGTGAAGGTGGTGCGGTGGTTGGCGTGGCATGGGGTGGCCGAAGCATGCGTGCCTAGGTCACCCTGTGGGTGCGAAAGTGGGTGTGTTTGGGGGACTTGCTGGGGGCTTGGTGCGGTGGATGGAGTGAGGGGTTAGGGTCAGTGAGGTGTGGCGGTGCTCGTGAGGTAGTTGCCGAGGCGGATGGAGGCGTGGAGTGGTAGGAACACCTCACCGGAGGTTTGGCCGGAGGTGGAGAAGGTGGTGGTGGTTGCGAGCGTCGAGGCGTGTTTGCAAGAATAAAAGACAGGAAAATGATGAGAAGGGAGAGAGGACTTAACTGAGTGTGGATAGACGAAGGGGGAGGAAGAGGAGGCGTCCGGCTCGTATTTCTGTCGCCGGAGACGAAGTACCCAGTGGGAGGACGATGACGACGAGGGGGTTACAGGGATGTCGGCTGGTGCAGCGTGACACGGATGAAGAGGATAAAGAGGACTCTGCCACTAATATTGTGGTAGAGCGATGAGACGGAGAGAGATAAGGGTCGCCAGAGCTTGCTGGGTTGTTGACCGAAGGGGGAAGAGAAGAATTAGGGGGTATCTCAGGCCAAATTCAAGCTTAGGGGTGATGGGTTGATCTGGGCATCATTTTATAGTCCTTGGCAGAAGGTCTTATGCTTGGAAGCCAAGCTTTCAAGCACGGCAACCTCGCCAGAGTTGGAAGGTCGAAGGTGACCCAAATCCCTCATGCATTCGCATGAGAGATTGGGTGCCAAATCAAGCATCTAATTATGTTCAAACTAGAGGAGATTTCTTAGAGAATCTCCCTTTTAAATTTGAAGGGGATTCTCTGAGGAATCAATTTGTTCTTTCCCTCAATACCTCGTTGGAGTAGGATTTCTACTGCTGTAATGGCGGAGGGATCTAATTGCAAAGAACGATGGGAAAGTTAGGGGGGTTTCTGTAGAGGTTTCAAAAGTTAGGGGTAGAAATGTAATTGGGCTGGACCCATTTGCAGAGTAGGTCAAGGTCAATTCCCCTTAGGTCCAAATTTTGGTACAAACCTAATTTGGACCTAAGGAATATTATGGTGAAGTTGCATTTTAGGTTTTACCACATTTGACTGGGTAATTTACACAAAAACCCAATTTAGGGTAAACAATTGACTAAGACCCCAATTTAGGTCAAAATAGGTTCTAAGGGCCAAATTGAAGGTTCTAAACCCTAGAGGATATTTTTCCATGAATTTTAGAGTGTCTAGGTGAATTTCATCCTGCCCATAACCTTGTTAAATTAAGTGGGTCTCTTTTAGGGTTACAATAAGTCATTTGATTTCCAGATTTCGCACGAACCCTTTTTTGTTTGAACCAACCCACTTTTTATCTTGTTAAGACCATTTGACCTGTGTTTAGCCCATGAGAAAACCTGTTGTTGTACTACAATGGTAAAATTACAGTTTTACCCCTTTTTTCTTTCTTTTCTTTCAGAAGGGTTATTCCTTGAGTTAGGACCTCCAATTGGTTATGTAGGAGCTTTCGTTCTCTTTCTTGGGTCAAAATGTGCTAGTTAGAGCTTATGATGGTGTTCCCATCACCCCCCAAGTGTCTGAGGCGATAAGCCC
Organism: Thalassia testudinum; assembly: GCA_037157565.1. NCBI lineage: Eukaryota > Viridiplantae > Streptophyta > Magnoliopsida > Alismatales > Hydrocharitaceae > Thalassia > Thalassia testudinum. The sequence goes on along the minus strand of JAZHRO010000007.1, from coordinate 65,377,798 downwards.
CATGCACTTTTTCAATTTATGCGGTAGCAAATGGTCTTCAACTTCCGAGGTGGGACTAAAGTCCCACCTTCCCTTTGCATGTCCGTAGCTGCAGGGTTGAAGGCTAGAATTGAGGCAGCAACAAGGTCTGGTGACTTCAATTATCACCCTGAACTCCTTCCTAGAAGTCTTCCGCCCGACCTAGGCGCAACACCTAGAGCTAAAGGCAGGAGAACAGCACCTGGAGGTCTTCGAAGAAGCTCCTCCAATGGTGCTATGGCTTGAGACCTAAAAGAGACAAATATGAGCTAAACACCCCAGTCAGTACTATCAGGAGTTTTGCCTTGATGAGGCAAATGCAACGGTGGCATCAGTGAGGGGTGAACATGTGTGAGGTGGCTTGTCAACGTCAGAAAATGAAGTGGTAGGTGCGGTGTTTGGCGGAGCGAGTGAGGGACTAAATCCCTCAATTTCTTGAGGGGATTTGGTTTGTGGAGCACGGTGGAGCTGATGGAGGTGACAACGGCAAGTTTCGAGCAATGAGGCAGTGTGTAGGCATCGTCGGAGCTTCGCCGAAGGCAGAGAAGATGAAGTGCGGGAGGTGGTAGTTGACGGTTGTGCGTGTTTACGAGGGTGGAAAAATGAAATAGAAGGAGAGAGAGAGAAAAAGAGGGACTTATCGAGGTGGTTGAGAGGCAAAGGGCTCCGGTGTTGGCCAACCGAAGCCGAAGAAGGAGGGAGATGCGAAGGGGTGGCAAAGGCGATGCAGATGGACGAACGCCCTCCCTTTGGCTGGGGAGGGTCGTAACGAAGAGAGGAAGAGTTTAGGCCATCCAATTTGATGGTTGGATGGCTGGAGGAGGGAGATCCAGGGGGGTCGCCGAAGCAGGGGTCTTCGGTGGTCGAAGATGGGTTTTTAGGCTATTAGACTCGCCAAGACTTGCTGAAAAATTGCGAAAGGTCGCGGAGGTGCTTTTATAGGGCTTAAGAGGAGGTTCCAAGCTTGGAAACAAGCTTGGAAACCTTGAAGCTTACGTAAACGAATGATACCCATTCCTTCTAAAGGTTCACATGAGCTTTTGGGAAGGAGTTGGGATCCTTGAATGGACTTATTTGGAAGGGAATTTCCCAAGGAATCTGTGGGATTGATTGATTGAGAATCGAGCGAGAAATCCTCACTCGAAACTCGACGGTGAAAGTTTAACCTTCCAAAAATGGCATGGGGACCTGCTTGTGAAGAAGATAAAGAAGTTGGGGGGCTATTTGTAAGAGAATTCAAAAGTTCAGGGTCTGAATGAGATAGAAAGAGTCCGACTGAATCAAAATGCAAACTTGGTCAAGATGATCTCAAATTGGGCCCAAATTTTGGTATAAACCTAATTTGGACCCAAGGAATCCAATGGTGAAGTTAGATTTAGGTTTTGACCAAGTTTGACTAGGTAATTTATGCAAAAACCAAAATTAGGGCAAATGTCAGTCTGAGACTTTGTTTGGATCAAGACAGGTTTTGATGGTCAAATTGAAGGTTCTAAACCCTAGAAATATTTTTATATGAATTTTAGAGGTTCAGGTGAATTTTATCCTAACCAGAACCTCAGTTAATTAAGCGGGTCTGTTTTTAGGATTTCAAAAGTCATTTAATTCTCAAAACACGTGCAAACCCTTTTCTGTCTATTCTAACCCACTTGTTAGCCTTTTAGGACCATTTGACGCTTAATTACCCCCTAGGGAAAACCTATGGTTGTACTGCATTTATGATATGATGGTAAAATTGTAGTTTTTAACTCTGGTTTCTTGTCTTTCTCTCAGGATGATTAAGCAATGAATTATGACCTTCTAAAGGTTATGTAGGACCATTTAGAGACTTAATCAGATCAAATTGAGCTAGTTTATGGCTCATGATGGTGTTCCCATCATACTCCCATGCCTAGCTTTTGTTAGTCCCTTAACAAAATCTTATGGAATTAACTTTAATTCTAGACCATATGTCATTTTATGCTCAGAACTCTGATGTATGCTTTCTTATGTAGATCAGGTCAGAATGCCAATAGTAGGCCTAGAGGTACTCAACTACCAACCAAGATCCAGACCTGACCAGCTCTAGCCTCAGCCTGTAGCGATGGTTTCTAAGGCCCACAGGAACTAACCTAAGGTTTCTTGAACTCCGCGGTTAAAGCACCCATGCTTGTAACATGTTGTAGCCCAGGTTCAGTTTATACTGCATTTTTGTAAGAGAGAGATAGAAGAATTTTTCTTTTTTTTTGGAGAGTATTCTCTCTCTTTTCTCGGATTAGCTTCACAATACAGTCTGTATTGGATTCCTAGTTCCCACCATCAATCCTTGCAGGGTCCTTGGCAATCGATGCTTCGAGATAGTACCGCCGATGGCAACCCCCAAGACCCTAGCTTTCGAGATTTCGAGATAATCCCACCCATGGCATTTTGTAGCTAAATCCAGACCCTGGCAATCGACATTTCGTGATAATGCCACCCATGGCATCTAAACCAGCACAAGGTGCTTACATACCCTCAGTAGGATATTTAGATATCCTAGGAGACAAGCACCAAGGAGACGATATGTTATTACGCATCTTTGAGAGGAATTTCCCGCCTCTCTGTGCTGGGAACTATCCAAATCAAGTTGTGTTGATCAACCGCTCTTAATCTAGGTAACTTTTTCATAACAGATTTAATGCATTTGCATGATTTTGATAATTAAGCGCACTGAACCAGACTGTGTGTGGATTGGGGTGCTTAGGTTACCAAGTCCAGCAAATCAAAGGTTAGTTAACGAGATCGAATAATCCCTAAGCCTTAGACCTAATACTTAAGCTTCGCATTTTCCCCAACCTCTTGAGGACTATCCAGAACTTAGCGAATACTTGAATTTTTAAGCCTAGAATTGTAGCCCAAGAGGGCTAAGATTAGCGTTCATGCTAATCTCTTTTGTCTCTTAGCACTTTTTGGTCTTTCATTTTCTTTCTTTTTGATTTTGGTCTAGAACTAAGTCAATTCCTTAATCTTTTACTAATGACTATCTCTCTTTCTTTTCTTTTCAAATGGTGCTCCTTTTTGACATTTTTATCTCCTCCCCTTTTTCTCCTTAAAAATGATATACAATCAATTCATTCAAAATTTCCTCCCTTCTCCTATTTTTGTTCTTTTTTCAAATTTTTTATTTTAATTTTTTGGTTTTTGGAATATGTGCTTTTTTTTATGAAACCCTTTCTTGTGAAGTGATTTTCACAATGTTTTGCACTTTAATAACCCCCCATGCCTATGGTTTGCAATGTCCTCATTCTAAATTAGGTGGGTTTGAGTTCAGCTTAGATCATTCATTAGAACAGGTTTTGGGTGGGTGGATGGGTCGGGGTGACTGTTGCGGATGATTTCGAGCTCGAGTACAGATACCAGAGGTGGAGTCGACTATTCTAATGGACAAACCCTAAAGTGCAATATGAGTTTAGCATAAGATGTGTCAAGAAGGGTTTCGATTTTTTCAAAAAGACGATAGGTTGCCTCCCGTTAAGCACTGAGTTTAACGCCATCAGCCAGGCGCAATGAGCTCAGGGAGAATGGAGATTAAAAGATACCTCAGCCCTGTTCGTATCGATGAGTTCAATGAACGACTTAAGTTGCTGACCATTCACAACAAAGGGTTCTGAATCAAGGCTAGGTTGGCTGATTTCAATTGCTCCATTTCCAAGGATTCATCTCACTAAGAATGGTCTTATCCATTTTGATCTGAGTTTTCCTGGGAAAAGTTTGAGTTTGGCATCAAAGAGTAGAACCTTCTAACCAGGGTAGAAATATTTTCGTACAATGTGCCTGTCATGGAAGGCTTTAACCCACTCTTTGTAGATACATGAGTTCTCATACGCACCATTGCGTAGTTCCTCAATCTCGCTCAATTGCAACTGGCAGTATATTCCAGCCTTCACTAGATCCAGATTGCACTTCCGTTCTGCCCAATAAGCCTTGTGCTCCATCTCGACGGGAAGGTGACATGCCTTACCTTACACTAATCTGAAGGGAGACATGCCTAATTGGGTTTTGTGTGCAGTCCTATAGGCCCACAAGGCTTCTGGAAGGCGAGTAGACCAATCTTTTCTATTAGGCCAAACAGTGACCTGAAGGATCTTCTTGATCTCTCGATTCGACAGTTCTGCCAGTCCATTAGTCTAGGGGTGGTAAGGAGTCGAGATACGATGCGACACCCCATACTTTTTCATCAGGGACTGGAAGTGCACATTGGTGAAATGAGACCTGCCATCACTGATGATGGCCTTAAGAACCCCAAATCTGGTAAAGATGTCCTCCTGGATAAATTAGAGGACAACTTTATGATCGCTACTTCTTGTAGGGATGGCTTCGATCCATTTAGAGACATAATCAATAGCGAGTAGAATGCATTCAAAGTCATTAGATCCAGGAAAGGGTCCCATGAAATCAATTCCCCATATGTCAAAGATTTCGCACACAATAATCGGGTTCAAGGGCATCATATCCCGCGGGCCCATGTTGCTGAGGTTCTAACAACGAGCGCATGCCCTACAATATGTCTATGCATCTTTGAACAAAGTGGGCCAAAAGAACCCACATTGGAGAATTTTCGCTGCGATTTTATGCCCAGAGAAATGGCCACCGCAGGCCTGGTCGTGACAGAATGGCATTACATCATTGACCTCATCGTCAGAAATTCATCTCCAAATCACTTGATCATTGCCAATGTGGAAAAGGTATGGTTCCTCCCAAATATAGTACTTGGCCTCGGCAATCAATTTGTCTCTCCTGGAAGTCGGCCAATCTAGCGAAACTTTCCCGTAACCAAGTAGTTGACAATATCAGCAAACCATGAGAGATTATGAATGGCTAGCAGGTGCTTGTCCGGAAAATGCTCAATGATTGGACCAGACGAGTCGATGATGGAAGAAGGAAGACAAGACAAATGGTCAGCTACCACATTCTATTTTCCCACTTTATCACGAATCTCAAGATCAAATTCTTGCAACAGCAAGATCCAGTGGATTAGTGGAGGTTTCACATCCTTCTTCGCAGGGAGGTGCCTCACTGCAGTGTGATCTGAGTATATGATAACACGGGAACCCAGAAGATATGATCTGAATTTTTCTAGGGCAAATACTATGGCTAGCAGCTCTTTCTCAGTAATTGTATAGTTACGCTAAGTCTCGTCAAGTGTCTTGCCAGCGTAATAGATGACCATGGGTTTCTCATCTATTTTCTGCCCAAGTACCGCCCCTACAGCATAATCAGATGCATCGCACATGATCTTAAAGGGTTGAGACCAATCAGGGGACTGCAGGATAGGTGCTTGGGTAACTCGATCACGCAAGATCTCAAATGCCTAAGCGCACTCCTTCGATATTTCAAAAGGAACATCCTTAGATAGAAGATTAGTTAGGGGCCGAGCGATTTTTGAAAAATCGAGAACAAATCAACAGTAAAAGTCGACGTGCCCCAGAAAGGATCGAATGTCTTTGACCGAGCTAGGCATAGGGAGTTTGGAAATCAGATTCACCTTGGCTTGATCAACCTAGATGCCTTTTTCAGAGATGAGATGTCCCAGGACAATTCTCTCAGGTACCATGAAGTGGCTCTCTTCCCAAGAAAGAGCCAAGTTCACATCGATGCATCGCCTGAGGATTTGGACCAAGTACAGGAGGAAATCATCAAATGATTCAGCAAATATCGAGAAGTCATCCATGAAGACTTCAAGGTATTCACCTACCATATCTGAGAATATGGCAAGCATGCACCGCTGAAATGTGGTAGGTGCATTGCAGACACCAAATGGCATCCTTCGGAATGCGTATGTTCCAAAGGGGTAGGTGAAGGTGGTCTTCTCTTGGTCCTCAGGATGGATTGCGACCTGATTATAACCGGAGTACCCATCCAAAAAAATAGAAGAATCGATTTCCTACTAGTTTCTCGAGAATTTGATCAATGAACGGTAGTGGGAAATGATCCTTCTTCGTGGAGGAATTGAGTCTTCTGTAATCAATGTAGACTCTCCACGAGTTTGCTATACGAGTCGGTATGGTTTCTCCGGTTTCAGTCGTGATGATGGTGAGCCCTGCCTTTTTAGGCACAACTTGGATTGGGCTCACTCACCGACTGCCAGAGATCAGGTAGATGATCCCCACATCTAACCACTTGATGATCTCCTTTTTCATGACATCCTGCAGATTTGGATTTAGGCATCTCTGCATTTCACGAGATGGTCATGAGCCCTCTTCAGTGTATATGTGATGTGTGCAGTATGAAGGGCTGATACCAGTCAGATCATCGAGAGTCCATCCAATGGCTCTTCGATGCTACTGGAGAACAGAAATCAAGCATGTTTCTTTATTAGGTATGAGTCGGGAGTTGATAATCACAGGAAACATCTAATTGGAACCCAAAAAGACGTATTTGAGATGATTGGGAAGAGGCATTAATTCCATAACTGGGTTGTCAGCACCAGCGGGTGGTTCAGGGTGGGTGTCGGGAGCAAAGGAAGGAGCTATGGGTGTGTCTAGGTTGAGTTCGGACTCCTCAAATTGCGGGTTTTTATCCTCTGGTCGATCAGAAATAGTTGGGTTTTCCTCGATACATAAGTCGTCAACCACAACCTCGATATTGCAAATATATTCTATAACTCCGCAATTAATTCGCTGTTTGGCCTTGAAGATGTCAATCTTTAGTGTCTTGCTCCCAAATTTTAATTCAATTTGGCCCTCCTCAAAATTGATATTGGCCCTAACAGTGGCCAAAAAGGGTCTCCCTCATATGATCGATGTATTCTTCACATTATCAGGAGCATCCATGTTTAAGACAATAAAATCCACTAGAAAATAGAAATCATGTACCCTAACTATGACATCCTCAAGAATTCCTTTGGTGACTTAATTGATCAGTCGGCTAGCTGTAAAGTCATTTCTGTCGGTTTAAGCTCAGATTCCTCGAAATAGTCTAGTAGGGATGTAGGTATCAAATTTATGGAGGCTCCTAAGTCCAATAAAGCTCAATCAAATTGTATATCGCTGATTGCACAGGAGATCAGAGGGGTGACTGGGTCTTTTGCCTTGGCCGAAAGTTTGCATAAAATGACGGAGCTGGCTTGTTCCAACAGTACGATCGGGTTCCCACCTTTGGTTCTCGGCTTACGCTTAGGTGTACATACATCTCTCAAAAATCATGCGTAAGTTGGTACATGGCGTATCACATCCATCAAGGGGATGTTTATATGGACCTGCTCAAAGAGCTTAACTAGGTCCTTCTCAGGTGCCACAGGTTTGGCTGTCCTTTTTCCCTTGGTCAAGGCCTCAGGAAATGGAACCTTAGATGGTTCCTCTAGAATTGGCTCAGGCACTTGATCTGGGACGGGTGTGTCCTAGATAACTAATCTAGGGTTAGGGTTTGTATTACCAGGCTAGAAGTGGCTTGGATAAGGTGGGTCCTATGTTGTTTCTCCACTATGGGTAGTAATAGAATTCAATCCCACCTAGTTTTTATTTGGTATGGGTAAAAGAGGTGCTTGCTGTTGGTAACCCGCATATGATGTCGAAGCCTCCATCCCGTCGGGTGATGGAGTAGAAGGGGCCTGATAAACAAAGTGAGCTTGGCCTTGATTTGGGTTCATAACGTGCCTCTTGTTCAGCACGTTATTTGGATTAGGCAAAGGTTGTGAAAGAAGTGTGCCAAGTTGGCGAGGATTTACAATATGAGCGAGTTGATTGCGAACCTCTGTGATCTCATCTTTGTGCTATTTATGCATAGCCACATTCATCTTCTAAATGTCAGCTAGAGTTTGAAGAATAAGAATCATTTGATCTACATGAGTCGGCCCAAATTGATAAGTTGGGTCAGGCCAAGGCTGAGGCGGCTGATATAGACGAGGAGCTTGTGGTCGGGGCTAATATTGAGGTCTCTGATTTTGATTATTTCCTGACCATGTGAAATTAAGATGATTACACCATCCAGGGTTGTAGGTGTTTGAGAATGGACCATTCTGAATGGCATTGAGGTCCTCGCAAGTTTGAGGAACCTCGGAAAAGTCATAATACGAGGGTTCAGAGTTCCCCGAACTAGAATAGGTGGGTCCAGCGTTTCCTCCGAAATCGAATCAGACGAGGGTGGATACGGGTCCATCCCCTGAAAAGATCGATGATAGATGTTATGCACAGCCTCCCTGCCAAAGGGTGGTTGTGCGAACGGGTTTTGCGCAGAGGTGGCTCACTGCAAGTGTCGAGTTAGCTCATCCACCTTCTTCTCAATAATAAGACCTTGTCCAGATGACTAGCTATCAGTTCCAAGTCGACGGAAGAGGACAGGCCCTGCGTCTCATGTACTCCCTTTGGATTCGTCAATGCACGGGCATTCGTCCGGTCGAACATGCCCATGGATTCATTATTGATGGAGTTCTCGCACATACTCTCGAGAATCTCCAACACGGTGTCTTCATGTTGACCCATGATGTTTGCTCCACAGGTCGTATTGACGAATAATCGAATATCCTCACGGAGTCCCTGGTAAAAAGACTGGACTTGTTCCCATTTAAGAACTCAGTGGTGGGGGCACTTTCGCATGAGATCTAGAATATGATCCCATGCCTAGTGAAGCAGTTCTCCTGCTTGTTGTGTGAAATGCGTGATCTGGTGTCGTAAAGCATTTGTCCAACCAACAGGGAAAAACTTTCTCAAAAACTCAGATTGAAGTTTCGCCCAGGTGTTGATTGGACACGTTTAGGTTTGGTACCAGTGAGTAGCTTTATCCATGAGAGAGAAGGAGAACATTTTCATGAGTAAGACATCCTTATTTTGACCTTTTGACCCAAAGGTCTAGGCCAGATGCTTGAGTTGCTTGATATGATGCAAAGGATCTTCGGAATTATGCCCATGGAATTTGGGAATGGCATGAATCATGTTGGGCTTGAGTTCAGTATCAGGACCTCCAGCGGGGATTTGTACTCGAGGTTTCATTGCCACCCCAGTGGGATTGTAGCGATCTCGCATCATTAGATGTTGCGGTGGGTTCACAAAGGCTTGGAATAGATCATTGAGGCACTGAAGTTGATTTTCAAGATTATTTTCTTCTATTGGTTGTGCCATGATGATGGATGAAGGAGAATTGGGTTCAGATGAATCAGAAGAGATATCAATTGGATTGGGTTGTTTCACAAATAAGGAGGTCGAGGCTTGGCCTCGACGGGAATGAGTAGCTAATGGAGGCCGCAAGGATGGTCTTAGAGGCTTCCTCCCGAACATGCACCGATGGAGTAGATGAGAGGTAGAATGTGATGGATCAAATCAAGACACCCAAAAAAAAAAATTGGATGACTATAGAGGTTTGGGCCGGATAATACCCCTTAGTCAGAAAGTCGTCCACCTGAGAATTACTTAAGCAGCCAGAGAGAGTCCCGCAAAGACCCCTACATGGTAGAGCACCCCCACGAGTTACAGGGTTTCCCCCACCCGACCTCTCTTGTCGCTAATGATCTAGGAAAACCAGAATGGGGACTTGACCTCTTAAGTCTACCAGTTTTAATTAAAAGTGAAACGTCGGTTTTGTTTTGTTATAACGTTGTAGTAAAGCCGGTTATGACCAACACTTCAAATATAAAATTTTTTTACTCGGAAAATAAAAGAGTTCCCGAGGTCGAACTCAGGGAGCAAGTTGTATTCTAGAGATATACATGTTTCTTTTACAAAATAAAGACAGAGAGAGGGAAAGAATTTGTTGTTTTCTCTTTGTTCTGCAGAGGGGATGCTCTTCTTTCTCTCTTTCTTTAGATCTCTTTCTTTCTTTTTGTTCTGCAGAGGTGCTTCTTCCTGCTGTTCCTGCTTTGGTGGTTATCTTCTTTCTTCAGAGCTCCTTGTTCTTCTTCTTCGTTCTGCAGAGGTGATGCTCCTCTTCAGATCTCTTTCTTCTTCTTCCTGGGTTTCTGTCTTGACCTCTCTTCTTCTTTTTATGCAATTGTGGTGACCCTTTCTCTGTTCCCTTTTCCTCTTTATGGCTGCAGAGCTTCTGCCTTCAGCTACTAAGTCTTCCTTTCTTCTTCTTCTGCTTTGGCCGTTGCTCTTCCTTCTTCTTCAGCCTGCCTTCTTTCCTGCTCTGGCTGCTGACCTTCCGTCGTCTGACCCGGTACTTAGACGACTTAACTACGCATTTGCTACAGTGCAGCTCCTTCTTCTTCCGCGGGTCTTCTTCTTCGCCTGTGCCTGCACACTTCAGAGTTTTTTTTTTCGTCAGAGGCAAAACCTACTCTACCCCCCTCCCCCGCGTCTCTCTTTCTCTCTGAAACCACTCTTAGGAAAGCTCTCCCAGAGCTACCGGGTAATCGGGTTCGGGTCACGCCCGGGTCCAGGCCCACCGGCGTGCGTGGTGGGCGAGGAGTGCAGGTCAGTCTAAGTCGGGTCGGGTCAGGTCCGCGGGGCGTGAGCGCGGACGAGACCGGGTAACCGGGCGGGTGTAAGGGGACCTCACCCCGTGTACTGAGGCAATAAGGCCAGTGCACGAAATCAATTTAAACAGTGGAACGGGTGTGAGGCTTACCGATGTGGGACTAAACGCAGGCCGTTCCTCGCGTGCGCCTGCTGGGAGACCGCGGCCTGGCTTCTGCAGCTGCGGCTTCTATTTGCATAGGTTGCTGGCTGGCTGCCTTCGCAATACTCCCTGTACTCCGCAGCAGCTGGAGACCTGGAGTCCTCAAGCCTGGAGCGCGGGAGAAGCTGCTTCAATGTGCGTTAATGGCGGTCGAACCTCAAAACCTGTCGGACACGAATATGGCCTCGCGGCCTGATCAAACCACTGGGGAACCTTCGCCGTGGCACGGCGAAGGTGAGGAGCTGCGCGGCAGGCCGCAAGGAGGTGTCTGGCGGCAGCCCTGGGTCGGACTGCAACCGGAGGAATGGGTTTGTTCGGGAGAATGTTACGGAGGTGTGGAGTGGCAGTGGAGGGGTGGGGGGTGCTCAGTGTGATGAGGCGGAGGTTCGGTGAGGGTCGGCGAGCCGTGTGGGTTGCTGAGGTGATGGGAGCGGCTCGCCGGAGGGTGGTCGGAGGCGAAGGGGGTGAAGGTGGTCAGGGTCGGTAGAGGGCTTAATTGAATAAATTGAAAGCGGGGAAAGAAAGAGGAGGAGAAGGGGAGTAGCTCTAGCTTACTTGCAGGGACGAAGGGGGAGGAACAGGGCGACAGTCGTATCGACTGTCGTCGGAGAAGACGATGCTCAGGGAAAGGGGCGGCGGCGAGCAGAGAGCCGGAGAGGTGCCAGCTGGGTGCGGCGTGGCGCGGGAAGAGCAGGGGAGGAAATCTCTGCTGCTGGTATTGCGGCAGAGCGAAGAGGTGGAGGGGGAGGAAACCGCCGGAGCTGGTGAGCGTCTGCCGGAGAAAGAAGAGAAGGAAGTTGGGGATTTTCTCCGTCAGATCCAGGCTGCTCTGGTCGGTGGAGCAGCGGGGGGTATTTATAGGGATGAAACAGGGAGGAAGGCGGAGGGAGACGACGTGTCTCCCTCGCCGGAGAATGGTCGGAAACACGAACCCATACCGTCCGTGCGTTCGCACGGCCGATATGGTGGGCTACAATGACCAGGGGGGTGCCCCTGCGACGGCTGACGACGCAGGGCACCCCCGGTTTACTTGCTAGGTCTCCCACCTCACCCTGCGCGGCGCCATGCTCCGCGCAAGGTCGCCGGAGCATGGTGCTGGCAGGTTTTTGCAGGAGGGACCTGATTGCAAAGAACGAAGGAGAGTTAGGGGCCAAAATGCGAGGGTTCAAAAGTTGAGGGCCAAAGAGTAAATATATGAGGACCAAAGTGTAAAGTCGGTCAAGGAGGTTTCTTCTTAGGCTCAAGTTTTTATACATGACTAATTAGGACCTAAGGAATCTGATGGTGAATTTCATTTTCATATTAAACCTTGTTTGACCGGTCAATTTGCGCAAAAACCCAAATTAAGTTATTAATTGGGCATGGTTCTCAATGTAGGTCAAAATGGGTTCTAAAGGCCAAATTGAAGGTTCTAAACCCTAGAGATTATTTTTCTATGAATTTTAGAGGGTTTATTCTATTTTTACTTTGCCTCGAACCTTGTGAATTGAAGTGGGTTGTTCTAGGGTTACAGATTTATCATTTAGTTTCTTGGAATTGCTGTAGCCCTTGCTAGATCATTTCATCCCACTTTTATTCTTATTAAGCTGCTTTGACCTATGTTTGGGCCCTGAATTACCCTGTATGCAGATTATACTGGTGAAATTGCATTTTTACCCCTTATGACTTGTTTTCTCCTTAAACTCAGAATTCTCTGAGTTAAGCCTTTCCTTGAGTTATGTAGGAGCTTTTATCCTTTGTATTGGGTCAAAATGAGCTAGTTATGGCTCATGATGAGGTTCTCATCAAAAAGCAAGGGTACTTATGATCTCACTTGAACTGTTAAGATGTTTTTGTGCAAAGTGACCTAATTTGAAGATTATTTAACCCAACAAGGTGGGTAAACTTCACCTGCATTATCCTTTTGAGAAATTTAGGCCCCTCTTTTAGTGTTCAAATGAATTTAAGAGCCTGATTTTAGGGTTTTTCCTGAATAGATCAATTCAATTAAGGTTTAGGCACACATTGTTTGGAAAGATCAATTCTTGATTAAGCAAGTGTGTCTCTAAAATGCTAAACTGGAATCCTTAATTGGCTCTGATTTGGTACAATTTAATTTGTCAAAATGTGGTACCTAAGGCTCAAACAAGAATGTGATAGCCCTAGATACCTTAAGATCTTAAGTAGGTGCACAAATCAAGATTTGGATGTTCTCTAGAATGTATCAAATCAGGCAACCTAATGATTTGTCTAAGAATAGAATGCAAGTAGCCCTAATTGCATTTTTCTTTTTGTAGCTTTTTCAGATTCAAGGGCTTAGAAGAAAGTAGATGGAGTTTACCTGCCTCTGGAGTGGTTGATGTGCGGCTGATCTTCCTTTAATGAGTCCTTGAAAAAAATAACAATCAAAAGAGATGTAGAAAGTTAGAATCCAACCTGATATTGCAATCAAGAGATCTGAATTGTACGTTGCTCCCCGGCAACGGCGCCAAAATGTTGGAGCGATAAATCGGTGTTTTAAAATTGCTTCGTTGTAGTATAGCCAAAATAGCGCTCAAACAAATAAATTTATTACTCGAAAAAGTCCGAGGTCATTTGCTGGGAGCAAATAGGAATTTAATTCTCAAAATTGCAATTTAAAATAATAGAGATACGAAATTGTAATCAAAAATTGATTTAGAGTAATGTAGCAATAGGATCAAGTATCAAACCGCAAAAAAAATGGAGTAAAATGATGATTTGAATCACCAATTACTCCCTACAATAATAGCAAATAGAATTCAATAGATATATATGAAATGATCTCAGTCGTCTGAATATCTAATGAGACGTCTTAAACGTCTGATTTCTTCTACTGCTTCTTCTTGCTTTCCTTCTTCTTTCTTTCTTCTTCTGCTTCTTCTCTTCTTCTGAGGCCTTCTTCCTTCTTTCTTTGCTCTTCTTCTTTGCTCTTATGTTTCTTCTGCCTTTCTTCTTCTACCTCTTTTCCTGTGCGGCTCTCCTTCTTTTGTCCTCTGCTTCTCCTTTCTTGCTCTTCTCTGCTCTCTACTCTTCGTCTTCACGCAGAGGGGGAAGGTTCCTCAATTTTGGCTAAGTGTCAGCCAAACCTTCTCAAAGAAAAACCCCCCTGCCCCCACACATGATCCTCTCTTTCTCTCCTTAGGTCGCACTCTCCCAGAGCCTCCAACAGTACCGGGTTATCGGGTTTCGGACCTAAAGTGCACCCGGGTCTAGGGCTACGGGCGTGGTCAGCCGAGGAGTGGAGTCGGGTTAGGTGGGTCGGGTCTGCGCCAGGCCTGCGAGAGACGGGTCACGAGTGAGGCGCAGGTGATGGGTGAGCGAGGGACCTCAGCCCCAGGCACTTTTTCAATTTATGCGACAGCAAACGATCTTCAGCTTCCGAGGTGGGACTAAAGTCCCACCTTCCCTTTGCGCGTCTGCAGCTGCAGGGTTGAAGGCTCGAATTGAGGCAGCAGCAGGGTCTGGCGACTTCAATTGTCACCCTGAACTCCATCCTGGAAGTCTTCCGCTTGACCTGGGTGCAATACCTAGAGCTGAAGGCACAAGAATAGCACCTGGAGGTCTTCGAAGAAGCTCCTCCAGTGGCACTGTGGCTCGAGACCTGAAAGAGACGAATACGGGCTAAATGCCCCAGTCAGTACGCTTAGGAGTTTCACGTTGATGAGGCAGATGCAACGGCGACATCAGTGAGGGGTGAACGTGTGTGAGGTGGCCTGTTGACGTCGGAAAATGAAGTGCGTAGGTGCAGTGTTTAGCGGAGCGAGTGAGGGACCAAATCCCTCAATTTCTTGAGGGGTTTTGGTCTGTGGAGCACGGCGGAGCTAATGGAGGTGACAGCGGCAAGTTTCGAACAGTGGGGCGATGTGTAGGCATCGCCGAAGCTTCGCCGGAGGTGGAGAAGATGAAGTGCGAGAGGCAGCAGTTGGCAGTTGTGCATGTTTGCGAGGGTGGAAAAACGAAATAGAAAGAGAGAGAGAGAAAGAGGGAATTATAGAGGTGGTTGAGAGGCGGAGGGCTCCGGTGTTGATCGACCGAAGCTGGAGAAGGAGGGAGATGCGAAGGGGCGGCGACGGCGATGCAGACAGAGGAACGCTCTCTACGGAGGAATGCTCTCCCTTTGGCTGTGGAGGGTCACGATGAAGAGAAGAGTTTAGGCTGTCTAATTTGATGGTTGGATGGCCGGAGGAGGGAGATCCAAGGGGGGTCACTGGAGCAGGGGTCTTCGGTGGTCGGAGATGGGTTTTTAGGTCGTTAGACTCGCCAAGACTTCTTGAAAAATTGTGAAAGGTCACGAAGGTGATTTTATAGGGTTTAAGAGGAGGTTCCAAGCTTGGAAACAAGCTTGGAAACCTTTAAGCTTACATAAATGAATGATACCCATTTCTTCTAAAGGTTCGCATGAGCTTTTGGGAAGGAGTTGGGATCCTTGAATGGGCTCATATGGAAGGGAATTTCCTAAGGAATCTGTGTTTCAAATCTGGGATTAATTGATTGAGAATCGAGGGAGAAATCCTCGCTCGAAACTCGACAATGAAGGTTTAACCTTCCAAAAATGGTGCGGGGACCTGCATGTGAAGAAGACAAAGAAATTGGGTGCTATTTGTAAGAGAATTCAAAAGTTGAGGGTCTGAATGAGATAGAAAGAGTCTGACTGGACCAAAATGCAAACTTAGTCAAGATAATCTCCGATTGGGCCCAAATTTTGGTATAAACCTAATTTGAATCCAAGAAATCCAATGGTGAAGTTAGATTTAGGTTTTGACCAAGTTTGACTAGGTAATTTATGCAAAAATCTAAATTAGGTCAAATGTCTGTCTGGAACTCTATTTTGGGTCAAGACGGGTTCATATGATCAAATTGAAGGTTCCAAACCCTAGAGAATATTTTTCTATAAATTTTAGAGGTTTAGGTAAATTTTATTCTTACCAGAACCTCAGTTAATTAAGTGGGTCTGATTTTAGGGTTTCAAAAATCATTTGATTCTCAAAACACGTGCAAACCCTTTTCTGTTTGTTCTAACCCACTTGTTAGCCTTTTAGGACCATTTGACCCTGAATTACCCCTTGGGGAAAACCCATGGTTGTACTGCATTTATGATATGATGGTAAAATTGTAGCTTTTAACCCTAATTTCTTGTCCTTCTCTCAGAATGATTAAGCAATGAATTATAACCTTCTGAAGGTTATGTAGGAGCATTTAGAGACTTAATCAGATCAAATTGAGCTAGTTTATGGGTCATGATGGTATTCCCATCATTGAGCCACAAGTCTAGCTTTGTTTCTTACAACCTTTCCTAATTCATCAAGCTTATTCTGAAAGACCTCCTTTGTTCCAATGATAAATTGAGATTCAAGCTTAGGGGTTAATTTCCAAACATCATTTCTTTCAAATTGATTCAACTCTTCTTGCATAGCTACAATCCAACAATCATCAGTAAATGCTTTATTCACAAATTTTGGTTCCAGTTGAGATATAAACACACTAAGTGCAAGGTTATTAAAGGATTATCTAGCTTTAATTTCCTTTGAGACTTCACCAATCACTAAATCTTTAGGATGATCTTTGGTGTAGATTAAGTCTTTAGGAAGTTCACCAGAGATGGTGACTTCAGGTATATTTAAAGGATCATCTAAGGGTTGATCATCATCTTTAGTTGATGCATTATCCAATTGATCTGATTCATCAAAAGACACATGCAGAGTCTCTTCAACTACCAAATTCATTTTATTAAGGACTCTGTAGGCTTTACATTCTAGGGGAGTATCCTAAAAAGATTCCTTCATCACTTTTTGTATCAAACTTATCTAGGTTTACCTTTGCATTCAATATGAAACATTTGCAACCAAACACTTTAAAATAGGAGATCTTAGGAGTCCTATCAAAGTAGAGTTCAAATGGTGTTTTCTTAAGGATGGGTCTAATGGAAGCCCTATTTTGGATATAACAAGTAGTGTTTACAACCTCAGCCCAAAAATACCAGGGTAACTTTGACTCAGACAATAGAGTATGGGCACACTCTTGTAGCATTCTATTCTTTCTTTCTACAACACTATTTTGAGGAGCTGCTCTTAGAAAAGTAAATTCTTGTTTTATTTCATAAGTAGAGTAGAAATCTTAGAATTTTTTATTTTGAAATTCTCCTCCATGATCACTCCTAATCCTAGTGATGGGTAGTCCAGATTCGATTTGGATTGTCTTGGCTAGTTTTCTAAATTCCTCAAAGGCAGAATCTTTAGTTCTTGAAAATAATACCCAAGTAAATTTGGAGAAGTCATCAATTATGATGAGACAATATTTACACCCATTTAGACTTTCAGACTTGGTTGGTTCGAAAAGGTCTAAATGAATCAACTCAAGTGGCTTAGAAGTACTGACCATGTTTTTCGATTTGAAAAATATTTTATGCATTTTTCCAAGTTGACAAGATGAATAGAGATTCTTCTTTTTGAAGGAAACCTTAGGCAACCCTCATACTAAGTCGTGTTTCACAAGCTTGTTTATATTTCACATGTGAACATGACTGAGTCGACAATGCCACAATATTGACTTATCATTTGATGCAACTAAACAATTGATATCGTCACATTTATCAAAGTCAATAGTGTAGATGCCTTTTGATCGATCTCCAATCAAAAGGATTTCCTTAAAATTTTTATCCCTAATTTTAAAATCTTTTGCACTGAAAATAACTTTATAGCCTTTATCGCATATCTGACTTACACTAAGTAGATTATGTTTTAGGCCACTTACAAGATGAACATTATCAAAGGAAGTTTTAGAATTACTAATTCGACCAATACCAGTAATATGGCCCTTGTGGTTCTTGCCAAAGGTAACTGAACCACCTTCCTTCCAGTTGAGGTTGATGAACAGGTATTTTTCTCTTGTCATATGCTTTGAATAGCTGTTGTCCATAACCCATCTTCCTTTTCCTTGGACCTATCATTGGTTTTCGTCTGTGAGGTATAGTATTTTTTCTTACTACTACAAGGTGTCCATCATTTTGATAGTAAACCCAGTCTGAGTATGTTAATAGTCCTTGAGATTTTCCTACAAAACAAAATTGTAGATCTCTTTTTGGTACCCATTTTCTTTTGGGTCAAGTTTTGTTAGCGGGTGCCTGTTTAGGCGTGGACCTATCTTGGCCTTAAGACTAAAGGAAATTTGTGTGTTGGTTTATGAAGTAGATGCTTCATGATCATTACTAGGAACATATCCTAACCTAAATTTTATGGAGGTTTGGGTTTATGTGACTAATAGCTTTTCCAAGTTAGCTCTTCCTTTAGTGAATTTAGCTAGGTCATTTACTAGAGTAATAGATTTTTGTTTCAGTTTTCCTAATTCTATTTGAAGTGTGCCAACATGAGCTTTAAGTGTGGTAATTTCTTGTGACAGTTGTTGATTTTGAGATTCAGCACTACTTCTCAAATTAATTTCTTCGTCTAAACCTTTTATCAATTTCTTACTAGATATTCTAAGTCCTTTAGCTAGATCATGCAGCTCATAAAATGCTTCTAATAATTAACTCATCAAAAGTAAAAGATGATACCTCATCTTCAATTGCCATGAGACCACAAAGAGCTTCTTCGCTTGAAGTGTCTTTGCTTTCTTCTTCTGAGCTTGTGTCACTATCGTCCCACGTGACTTGCAATGCTTTCTTCTTTGCATTGCACTTAGGAAATCTCTGGGTCTTCTTTTTGTCATCCGCCTTTTTGAGTTGAGGGCATTCCTTTCTCATGTGCCCTTTCTTCTTGTAGTTATACCAGATGACTGAATTTTCTTAAGGCTCTTCTTTCTTCTTCTCCAACTCTTTTTGTTCTTTAGGAACCTCTTGAATTTTCTAGAGAGAAGAGCTATATCTTCTTCATCTTCCATATCAGAATCTTCTATGTCAATGTCTGCTTTGAGAGCAAGATCCTTCTTTTTCTTTCCTTCACCTTCATTCTCCTTCATGTGCTCAAGTTGGACTTCGTAGGCCATTAAAATACCTATGAGATCATCCAACTGGAGCACTGAAAGATCCTTTGATTCCTAAATTGCTATTGTCTTTGTCTCCCAGTTTTGTAAGAGATCTGAGTATCTTCCGAACCAACGCCTCATTTGAGACTGTTTGATCCAGGTTCCTCAGAGAGTTGATAATATCAATGAATCTTGTGTACATTTGCTTGATGGTCTCCCCCTTTTTCATACAAAAGAGTTCATATTTCTATGTAAGGAGATTAACTCGAGTCTCCTTTACCTTTGAAGTCCCTTCATGAATGACTTCAAGGATATTCTAGATCTTGTAAGCAGTTTTGCATGCTGAGACTCTGTTAAATTCCTCCTTGGAAATACCACAGAATATGGCATTCATGGCCTTAGCGTTGTGCGTGGCCATCTTCTTTTGGTCTGCAATGGTGACTACTCCCTTATTTTCTGGTTTGGTGTATTTGGATGCAACCACATCCCAGGCTTCATAATCTATTGATTCCAAGAATATTTGCATTATGGTCTTCCAATAGCCATAATTTATGCCATAAAATAGAGGTGGTCTGACTACAGATTGACCCTCAGCATATACTTTCAAGGATTTTGACATCCTGGTTGGAGTATAACTTAGCTCTGATACCAGATGTGAGTGCGAGAGGAGACTAAAGGATCAGGTACACACTAGAGGGGGGTGAATAGTGTTGTATCTATTTAAAAATTTAACTTTAAAACATTCACCATAGATCAAAAGGATATGCGCACAAACCAGAGAAATGACGCCTGATTTTAGAGTGGAAACCCTTTCAGGTAAAAATCACTACCTAAACCTCTCAGCTTAGGATTTTTCCAACTAGTCAATGCTAGTCAATCCACTAACACGTATCACTTGAACAAGGGTGGCACAACATCTTACAGAATGCCTTCTCTTACACCTGACAAAGAGAAGAACAATAGGACTTCCAATCCAACTTGGAATCCCAGATCAAGAACAACAGAAATAAAATAATATAACAATAGTCTTATGGAAACTCAGAAATATTAAAGAACAAATCAAGCTTTCGTGAATCGTAAGAAAGTGAGCATGCTTTAGATCACAGTAGTTGTAGACGTAGAGGAGAGAAAGCACGAGAGAGATAGTAGGTGTTTTTCTCTTAGAGAGCTCTTGAGGTGTGTTTTAGAGAGGGAGGTCGTCAGAACTATTTATAGACACTTTTTGACATTTCTGAAAATATGGGTTTGGTCAATCAGAAAGGTATTTGGTCAATTAAATAATTATATTGATCGAAATTTGATTGACTCTGAGATTTCAAAAGGAATTTGACTGTTGGAGTAAATTTAATTGATTAAATAAAATAGGTTAATTGATCAAAATGAAATATGATTGTTAGAGGTATTTGATCGATTAGAACAATTAATTGGTTAATCAATACTTGGTCGATTAAAGGGATATGTTGGTCGATCAACAATAGGGAAGAACGATTTTTTATGAAAATGAAAAGCTTACGTTTGTTTTTCTTTTTGAGGTTTCATGCATATTTCTAGACTCAATTAAATTTAAAAAGGTCTTCAAGATAATCTTCAAGTCAAGTCCTTTTCTTCCTTGATGACTATGGTGATGATAACGCGTCCATACCATAAATTTGACTTAACCTGTAATGGTTAGTACACAATAAAAGTATAATTTTATTATATCAAAACATGGGTATTAACACCATCAACCACCTTACTTAATCTTGACCCTTGATTTACTTCCAACAAAAACCTAACCTATCCTATCACCTAGTCTTAATCCTAACCCTTGATGCCTAACCTATTAATCCTAACCCTCTATTCCAAGACCAAAAAAACCTATAAATAAAGACCTACCCCCCTCCCTTAGAAGCATTCAATTTTCCACGTAGTCTCCCATCTCCACATAGTCTTCATTAACTAGTACTAGTGTTCTTCCACATCATCTTTGGTCATTCTGGTAGGTACACCTTCGCATCTGCATTTACACTAAACCACCGGACTTCGCCTTCGAAGCCCTTTCTTCACATTTTTCTAGTCTAGTTCTAGTTGTAGTAATCTAATTCTAAAAGCATTCCACTATTTGTAATACTAGTTCTACTTGTGCCAAAACTAATATCTGGTGCAATAAAAGTTCTAATATTTATTTTTCAACTTGTCTCCAAGTTCTATGCTTTCTAGTATTTAGTTAGAAGTTGTGTGCCTAGTTCTAATAATCGTCTTACTTTATAATCGATTCTAGTTCTAGTTTGGAAAGCGATTTTAATCTGTTTGCCTCTCTGTTAACAACTTGGATTATGCTTTCGAATCATGATTTTCACATTTATGAGTTTGATCTGATTATAAATTCAAAAGTTTTTGTACAAAAAGCGATTTCTTGCAATCAAACCTGCAAATAGAACAAAGGACGCATGATTTCATTGTTAGGTCTTTTCCATGAAAAATTGTCTCTTGATAAGTCCTTCACGCAAAGGTGGAGATTGCATGGGTTAAGGTCTGCTTCGTTCAATTATTAGCCCGTGATTGTATTGGCAGTCACGCTGCACGACGTGCTCCTCACCTGGGTCTGCTACCGAACCCCACAGGATATACTTCGCATAGTGTTCGACGTTCGTAGATGTTGTACTTTGCTTCCGTTGGCCGTCACCCTTCACCCGATCGTCTTCCACCACGCTCTGCCGCTTGTCCCCACTGATGTGAGTATACCCCACACTTCATTTCATATGTTCAACTGTTTCTTTCTAGTTTCTCGACTTTCTTTACACCCCACTTGCTCCTTTTGCAATGCTACATGTTGCCTTCGGTTTTCCTCGTTCTTTTCGATCCTCTTCTACTGACTATGTATTTTCACATGTCAATTTCTTGTGACCCAGCACTCTAAACAGTATTGCCACGAATTCCTCCTGTTTTTACGATGAGACACTGTGAACATGCAGCATGATCCTTTGGAAGAGGAGGAGACCTTCAAGATGACCTTACAACAAATATTGATAGAAACCAAATCCGAGGGATTGTATCATGATGGACAATTCTTCCTGGGGGCTTGGCAAATTTTCCAGCATGAGTTAGTTGCGAAAGGGTTTCAACGTGTTCCAGTTGGGACCTTGTACATAGTTTAGCAAAGGTTGAAAGATTTATTCAACTTCATCAACTACTGTGTTGTCGTCGATGGCACGTGGGGTTGGGAGGATGACACCCACCAGTTCATTCCGTTGAGCAGTGACCACCAATGGGAAGAGGTAGTCGTGTACTTTGTGCTCATATTTACATTTTGAAACACTTAATAACCTCTATGTGCGATTCGCTGATTGATGACAACTACGTAGACAAATTCCAAGGGAGACATTTCCCTTAGTATGATCTCCTGCTCGAGATATGATAAACCCTAGTTTATCATCATTTTTAGGCTAATTATGCACTTAGTTCCTACGGTTTTTGCATTTGCATTGCGACATTAGGCCATATTAGGCATTCACATGCATTTAGGGTTAGAGCATGCATTATTAATTTTTCTTGGGATTTTATGTACTTATAAATATCATTTGTTTGTCAGGGATTAGGACACATTGAAAATCGGCTAAACCTTGACAATGTGAAAGGCAAAGATGTAAGAAAAGGAAGATAGGAGCTCCAGCCAGTTGAATGACAGCTCATTCCAACTCATCTTCAGCTCTCCCCAGCTCTTGGCAGCTAAACTCCATTGTGCTTGGCTACTAGTTGAGAACTAGCTAACTGAAGAGTCATTAGGTAGCTCAATGCCACCTCATCTCTAGCTCATCTTCAGCTAAACTTAGCTCAACTCCTTCAAGCTTGGCTACTAGTTGTGAACTAGCTAGCTAAGGAGTTCACAGGCAGCTCTTCCCCAGCTCATCTCAGCTCCAAGAAAGCTGAAGTTAGCTCCTTTCAGCTAAACCCAACTCAGCTTGGCTACTAGCAAAGAACTAGTTAGCTGAGCTATCTACTGAGTCCACAGGAAGCTCTTCATCAACTCTCCTCAACTCCAGACAAGTTCAAATCAACTCACTCCTCCTAAGTCCTACCATCTACTAGCTAGCTAAGCTAGCTCCACCTAGATAGCACTCTACTCCACCTCCTCCCTACTTAATGGCTAGCCACTCTACTCCAAATTCCACCAAAAACCTCCACCTTCTCCTCCTCCTTTTGGCTCCAATCTAGTATAACCACCACCACCAATCACACCTCTTCATGTTAGCACCACACACGGCACCCTTCCAACCCTCAACCACCACCCTTAACCACCATAAAGTTGGTGCCAACCCCTCCTCCAACTTCCACCTCAAATCACCACCATCCAATCACATCTAAACACCATCCTAGCCCTCCAATTTCCCTCTAAAAATACACCTTCTAGAAGCCCCATTTTTGGAGGGAAAATGGAGGCATCCCTACACGTGGTGCCATCCATATGCACCTTTCCACCACCATAACTATAAATCCCTACGGGAGGGGGTGAGATATGCGTGACATAATATAAAATGCAGAATTAAAATAAACAGTCTCACAAAGATAAGTAATCATACAATTACACAAGTATTTTTAGGTGGAAACCCAAATCGGGTGAAAACCACCACCTAACCATCTCGAGTTAGGATTTTCTGATCGACCTAGTCGATCAAATCCACTAACAAGTCACTTCAATGAGGGTGACTTAACCTCTTACAACCACACTAGTTTGAACGAGGGTAGTGTACCTCAAAACCCCTTCTCTTCACAAGAAAAATTTTGTCTCGTGAAGGAGACGGGAATTTATAACTCGAATACCCAACACAATTATAAAGAAAAATTACAACACAACCCATAGAACCAACAAAGATTAACCTAGCTACTATAGGTAAACAAACTTCCCTTTGATGAGGGGAGTGCGTCGGCGTGACGACGCAAGTGTGTGAACCACGCGAGGGCACCTCGTCGCTCCCGTAATATCAGAGGGAGAGCGGGTGCGCAACTGGATTCAAGCTCTCTAGATGTTGAACAAAAGCTTGGAGAGCTAAAACTTCTTCTAGATGATCTTCTACTTCTTTTTGACACAAGAGATGTGGAAATGGTATTCAACGTGTGTCTTGGTGTATTTTTGCAAGGCAAGGGTCCTCCTCTATTTATAGAGGGCCTAGGATGGCTTTGGAAGCCCTTAGAAAGCTTCCATAGCCATTGGAGTTGAACCCAAGGCAAAATAGGCCATAATCAGAATCAATCATGATTCTGACAGGGTCATTAGACATCTTGTCTGGGTATCAGACGTCTGGAAAACCTATTTAAGACGTCTGGGAACTAAGTCAAACATCTGATTCTAGGCGGGTTTCTTTCCTGACTTGGTTCAGAGCTAAACAGGGTTCTAGTGTATGGCCATCACACGACATACAGGACATATGGTACTAGGTTTGGACATCTGAAAACCTATAGTACTGTGGAAATGGATTTCCAAGATAGTTTAACAGCTAGGAAATCTTACAAAGGAGATTTTGGGTCAGTCAAGGCGAAACGGTCACATATCAGACGTCTGGGATCCTCTACGGACGTATGATATAAGCCTAACGGTCATTTCCCTCAATATTTGTAAAGAAGCCAACGTTCCACTAATTGGACGTCTGGCACAAACATCAGACATCTTCTAAGACGTCTGGACTAAGGTCTGGATGTCTGATTTCATCAAACAGAACCTACAAAGTCCAGCCTAAGTTATTGGAAGTCTGAGTCAGTAGTCAGATGTCTTAAAAGTCATTATCAGATGTCTGATTTTCAGATTAGACGTCTGATTAGGCTGTCTGAACCCTATTTTGGTTTTCTAAGTTCTCTACAGGAAACCTAAGTATCCTAAGGTAGTACAGGTGTTCCTAGGACTACTTTAAGGGTTCTTTGAAACTCTTTAACATAAGATCTAAGAAAGAAATAGAGAGCAACACAAAGAAACAAAATTACATAGAACAAGATAAAGGGAAATCTATCATATTCTTGTCTTCATGCTTCTTCAGGCTATCACTCCTCGCAAAGCTCCTCTGATCTCCATCAAGCTCCTCCAACCCGTCATGGATGAGAGCTCGAACTCCGTCTAAACACGTCTCCATTTGCAATTAACCTGAAATCTAAGATGACAAGTGTAAATGTTAAATAACACGTGTTTTGTTATCATCAAAATAAATGATCATGATGCTCTAGCACCAACAATCTCCTCCTTTTTTATGATGAAAAAATCATAAATAATAATCCATAAAATTCTTCCCATTTTTGACATTATCAAAAAGGTATTATAAATGTTAATTTTCCTAAACTCTCCCTTAAAACATACTCTTCTAATTTTTGGGTTAAATTTCTTTTAACAAGAATAATGTTCTCCTTTGTAATAACAAGATAGCTATATCTTTTTCTCCCCCTTTCTAAGGAAATATAGCTAACTTATTTTTGAAACTCCCCCTATCTATTTGCTAATAAAAAAAAAGATAGGGTTTAGAGATTACCTTACCTACCATGGCTAATAGAATGGTCCAAATGGAGGTGGATGCCAAATCAGATGGGGTTCCCATTCATAGCTTGGAGGTCCGGGCAATGGTGCCAGTCTCCAATCTGGCAGTCGACGTGCGACGGGTCGATTGGTTATTTGTCATCTCATTGGTTTCCTCTTTTCCTTCCTCCTTGGTTTACTCCTTGGTCCTCCCAATTTGAGTTGACCATCCTTGAACTTGTTGGTCCAATCTTTTTTATTGTAGTCTCCCTTGAAACCTACAAAACAGGATTCTAAATCTTTCTTCGGTATCCAAATCAATTTGGATCCGAATCTATTAGCGGGTCACCTTGATGGAGATCCTTTCTCAACCTTAAGGCTAGATAATTTTCTACTTTATTGATCAAATTATTTGATTTTTCCCTAAGACATGCAATTTCTTTTCCTATAATATGCATCTTGGTTTTTAAACTACAAACTTCTAGTTTTAAATTAGTGTTCTCCTCAATCAATTTGCCATTTTCAATTATTAGATTGTGATTTTCTAATGACAAATCATCATCTTTAGGACTAGAACTACTTTCTAGGTCCTTAAGTTTTATTTCTAACCTATCATTTTCAAATTTAAGAAAGGTAAGATTCTTTTTAATATTTTTATTTTCTACCTTAAGTGATTTACTAAGTTCAAATAATTCATCAAATGCATCTTGTAAATTGAAATTTACCTCATTGTCGGAGTTGCTTTCGTTGTCACCATGAAACCCATGCAAGCGGTTTCATTCTTCTTCTTAGGATTTTCTTCTTCTTCCTCCGAGCTCGAGTCATCCCAAGTCTCTTGGAATGCCTTCTTCTTATACTCCTCCTTCTTCTCCTCCTTCTTGAGAAGAGGGCATTTGGGTCGAAGATGACCCTTTTTGTTGCAGTGGTAGCAACGTCTCGGGCTTTCCTTTTCCTTCTTCTCCTTCTTTTCTTTATTTAATTCCCTACAAAACTTGGAAAATCTTTTAAGAATTTAAAATCTTCATCATCGGAACTTACCTCGCTATCTGACGTGGCTCTGAATGTGAGGGTCTTCTTCGATTTTGGCTCCGGTGTATCCTTCTTCATCTTCTTTAACTTTGTCTCGTAGGCCATCAGATTGCCTAGGAGATCCTCCATGTTGAGCTCCTTTACCTCGTTCGCCTCCTCGATGGCGGTGACCTTCTGTTCCCACTCCGGACCGAGAGAATGAAGAAGCTTCCCTTGAAGCTCCCCTTGATGAAGGTCTTCCCTAAAGCTTTCAAATTATTTATTATGAGAGTGAACCTAGTGTTCATCTCACTCAATACTCATTAGATTTCATGGAAAAAGACTCAAATTCTTGTGAAAGTAAATTAAGTTTAGAAGTTTTTACCTTAGAGCTACCCTCGTGAGTTACCTCGAGTGTGTGCCAGATCTCGTATGCAGTGGTACATTGCGAGATTCTGTTGAACTCCTTCAGGCTGAGCGCGCAATACAGCATGTTCATCATCTTCGCATTGAGAAAGAGCTCACGGATTTGTTGTTGCGAGTAGCCTTCCGAGAGTTTCTCTAGGATGTCAAACAGCGTCTCGCATCTAGCCCAAATCGTAAAGTCGTTGGCTTGAAGCCACGTCTTCATCTGCAGCTTCCAATAGGGGTAGTTGCTTCCGTCGAAGAAAGGTGGACGGGTGGTGGACTGCCCCTCAAAAATCCTAATCGCGGAACTGCTCCCCTCCATTGATCTCTTGCTAGTTGTTACGCCAAATAAGCAAGAACCTGCTCTGATACCAATTGTAAATCCCTACGGGAGGGGTTGAGATATGCGTGACGTAATATAAAATGCAGAATTAAAATAGACAATCTCACAAAGATAAGCAATCACACAATTACACAAGTATTTTTAGGTGAAAACCCAAACTGGGTGAAAACCACCACCTAACCCTCTCGATTTAGGATTTTTCAATCGACCTAGTCGATCAAATCCACTAAACAAGTCACTTCAACGAGGGTGACTTAACCTCTTACAACCGCACTACTTTGAACGAGGGTAGTGTACCTCAAAACCCCTTCTCTTCACAAGAAGGAATTTGTCTTGAGAAGGAGATGGGAATTCGCAACGCGAATACCCAACACAATTACAAAGAAAAATTACAGCACAACCTATAGAGCCAACAAAGATTAACCTACCTACTATAGGTAAAGAAACTTCTCTTTGATGAGGGGACTGCGTCAGCATGATGATGCGGGTGCGTGGATGACGCAGGGGCACCTCATCGCTCTCGTAATCATGGAGGGAGAGTGGGTGCATAACTGGATTCAAGCTCTCTAGATGTGGAACAAAAGCTTGGAGATCTAGAACTTCTTCTAGATGATCTTCTACTTCTTTTTAACACAAGAGATGTGGACATGGTTTTCAAAGTGTGTCTTGGTGTATTTTTTCAAGGCAAGGGTCCTCCTTTATTTATAGAGGGCCTAGGAAGGCTTTGGAAGCCCTTAGAAAGCTTCCATAGCCGTTGAGGTTGAACCTAAGGCAAAACAGGTCGTAATCAGAATAAATCATGATTCTGACAGGGTCATCAGACGTCTGGTCCAAGTAGCAGACGTCTGGAAAACCTATTTAAGACATCTGGGAACTAAGTCAGATATCTGATTCTAGGCGGGTTTCTTTCCTGACTTTGTTCAGACCTAAATAGGGTTCTAGTGTATGTCCATCAGATGACATACAGGACATATGGTACTAGGTTTGGACGTCTGAAAACCTATAGTACTGTGGAAATGGATTTCCAAGATAGTTTAACGGCTAAGAAATCTTACAAAGGATATTTTGGATCAGTCGAGGCGAAACGATCACATATCAGATGTTTGGGATACTCTACGGACGTCTGATATAAGCCCAACGGTCATTTTTCTCAATGTTTGTAAAGAAGCCAACGTTCCACTAATTGGACGTCTGGCACAAACATCAGACGTCTTCTAAGACGTCTGGACTAAGGTCTGGACGTCTGATTTCATCAGACAGAACCTACAAAGTCTAGCCTAAGTTATTCGACGTCTTAAAAGTCACTATCAGATGTCTGATTTTCAGATTAGACGTCTGATTAGGCTGTCAGAATCCTATTTTGGTTTTCTAAGTTCTCTACCGGAAACCTAAGTATCCTAAAGTAGTGCAGGTGTTCCTAGGACTACTTTAAGGGTTCTTTGAAACACTTTAACACAAGATCTAAGAAAGAAATAGAGAGCAACACAAAGAAACAAAATTACATAGAACAAGATAAAAGAAAATCTACCATATTCTTGTCTTCATGCTTCTTCAGGCTATCGCTCCTCGTGAAGCTCCTCTGATCTCCGTCAAGCTCCTCCAATCCGTCATGGATGCGAGCTCGAACTCCGTCTAAACACGTCTTCATTTGCAATTAACCTGAAATCTAAGACTACAAGTGCAAATGTTAAATAACACATGTTTTGTTATTATCAAAATAAACGATCGTGGTACTCTAGCACCAACAATAACCACCCCCCTTCCACTTCTATAAAAGACCATGGTAACCACCACATAAAACCCATCCTTGCCTACTACTTTTTTCTACCAAAAACTCCACTCAATTCCTTGGAAGAAAGGGGTTAGGCATGCACATTAGAAGGGTTCCTTACCATGCCCTTCTAGTCTCTACACCCTAATTCTTCTTCCTTGGAACCATGCCAAGGAGGAACTTAGGAGGACGGCCAGGCAAGGAAGAGAAGGGTGGTGGATGTCCATCCTTGGAGGAGCTAGGAGGAGCACTATCTTGGAGCAAGAAGGAGACCTCTTCAAGCCAGCAGCAATTGCACTTAGAGCGAGGATCTTCTTCTTCATTCAGGAGACTCTTCAATTTCTTTTTCTTCTTTCTATTTATTCTAGTAGAAGCATTCCTCTACTTGGGGATTAATTGTGTGGGATTCCTCTACAAAATTGAGCTTTCCAAGTATTTTGTTGACATTATCTCCTTTTTATCAATATATGGAATTGTCTTTCATTTTATATGCTTTAATTTCTAGCTTCTTTATTTTCTTTAGTGCACTCACTCCACCTTTCTAATTATCCTAAGCGCACTTACTTAGGGTGAACTTAGAAAGGTCGGGCTTCCTTTATCTCACTTAGGCGTATTTCAAATTTCGTTGCCCCGATTTCAAAACTCAAAAAAATAACAAAACCGCAAAAACCAAAAAGAAAAGAGGATTTAAGCAAGTGAGAGAGAGATTATAAATTTGATAATTATCAATTACCTCCTTGGATGACCATAAATACTCCCACTAGTTAGATTATAATTTTAAAAGTTGATTAGATTTTATGTCTCAACGACATTAAAAGCACGTATTTACAAAATCGCGTAAGTTTCATATGAAGATCTATATGGATAAAAATAGGATATCGTTCAATTTCCTCATCTCCTTGTCAGAAGGATTTTCACTTTGCATCTTATTTAACATCTTGTTTCGTGTGTCTGAATTTCCAGCACTTCCCTTTGTTCATCTGCCCTTTGTGATGACGCTTTACTCCTGAACAGTTTATGTTATGCATTTCAATGTTCCATGTGATTTTCCTTTCTTTCAATCATTGTTCTCATCATCGATTTATTGTAGGTGACGTTATGACGTTTCAAATTCACTTACTAACATGTTATGAAATTTTTTGTGTGATCAGCATGCCAAATATTTAATGATTGCATTTACGATATGTTCCTATCATTCTCGAAGCCTTAACTTCCAACCACAACTTCAATGCAATTACATACCGACTAACCGCTGCATATTCAGCTCACACTACTCCCATCTCGAATGAGGAGCTTCGCATGGCAGCATAACCTTCATTTCTTCCTCCCTTCGCACCCAAGACATTTTCATTCGCACCAAGCCAAACAGAAACTCCATCTTCAAAGTGTGCATCATGAATGTTGTGCAATTTTCCAATGTCACCCAAAATAATTGCCAACAACATATCCCCATTTCGCATCGGTTAGGAACCCCGATGGTTATCCATGTTTCCACCGGTGACATCTCGAAGTCCTCATGCCTCAAACGCATGCAAGATGGAAATTTACACGGGTGCTTTATTCATTTTGTCTAATGCTCATTCAAAATGCACCAGCGATAATTTCCCTATGCTACCATCCCACGCATTTTCCACCCATCCTCCATCATGTCATTCCACCCTCCACTATGCTACATCTTACACAAGATCCGCCTCACATGCATCGAAGTCATTTTACACCGGTACATCCTGCAAGATGCCAATTACAAATGCACCGGTGATATACCCCATAACCTTCTTGTTGGACCCATATTCATTTGGCTGTAGCAACTCTCACAAGTGATCTCTTTTCTCACACCAAACATAAGCTCTCTTCTTTCTCCTAATTTTCTACAGTGATATCTACTTTCCCTGAAAGCTCTTTCGTCATTTATAAGCATGGCAATAGCTCCTATGGCCTTCTCATCTCATACCCAAAGCGACTAAGTGTCCCCCTCACTAATGAAATGGTAATTCAAGTGGAAAACCAAAAGGAAGCAACATTAATGTACTTGTACATTTGTGTTGCCCTACAAAGCTGCACCCCTCCCTATTATGTACAAAGTGATTCAAAGTAACAGCTTTAGAATATATCTCAGTATGCATTCCTATGTAATAGAATCATTGCAATGTACACCATCCTGTATTTATGAACATCTACTTTATGCATACCGGTGAAAGGATCTACTTCACGTAGCAAATGCTCCATCCATCTAGCCACAAATATGTCACAGTCGATGCTCTACAGGTGTTGTTGCGACACATCTATGTTGTACTCGACTTGCCATATTTTCTTCTCAATTCTAAATCTCTTATGCAAATCCTCTTCCATCACATTAACCAATAACACAATACAGTTAAAGTAAATACCATCCTAAGATGACGTTGCGAATGTACAAATTCAAATTCTTACTAGAAGTTTAGCATCCCGCAGCGCTTGTGTAGGTAGTCTGTTCGATAGCTATTGTACCTGCTGATTTTGTTCTCTTCCATGTCAATGACGATAAGTCTCCAATGTCGAACATCGTTGGTGCTAATTGGTATTGCTATTTTTTTTACAATAGAATAGAAGGATGCCGACTCTTTGCAAGTACCTTCCTTCCTTGTTATTGCATGGGATATAAGCAAACAAAAAATTTATGTCGAATGCTAGGATAGTTATGGCTACACAAGCGTCAAGCATTGTTGCTTACGCTACTTTCGGTGAAGCCGCTGACTTGTACCTGTTGCATCTATTGCCTGCCACGAAATAATTACCTTTTCTCCAGAAGATTTGATAGAATCACCGTCTTTATAAACGATAAACGATAGTCCCCAACGGGTTTACCGTCCTGATTTCACTCGTGATATATATGTATATATATTAAATATAACTCCGGATAATGGGCAGTTGACGCTTTAGCCGTGTTTTCATCTCAGGCTTCATTTACCACAGGCTAACGGTTAAGGCCCAACTGAGACGAAGCTAAATTTTAGTAAGGGAAGAAATCAGAAAAGGATTTATGGGAAGTTAGAGGTCATTCTCAATGGTGTACCAACAAATGATGTATTTATCTCTCAACCCAAGAAAGCACAACCTTGCTGCTCACCCACCCACTGATAACACTGCATCTTAGAGTGATAAATCTGTCAATTGGGATTTATCTTAAGAACAAAATGCATAGATAACACATCATAAATAAGAATGAGAGCATTGCATGCATCACACATCAAGATTGCTTATAAAATAATATTAATGGTCATTTGTATAAGTACTTGTTAAAACATGCCTTAAATGAGTAATCGGATTGCACGGATGAATTCAGAGTGACAAACTGAGTCCAACAAACTCGAAATCGACCAAATCCGACATCCGGAGCTCCTGCAATGGGCCCAAGAAGTTCTGACCGTTGATTTGATGATCAACGGCCCATGACGCGTCATGTGGTGACCGCTCGCTACATCCAAACCATCGCCCACTTCCACCTTCACCCGGAGGATGAATCTCAGCCGTCGATCTTCGATCAAACGGCCGAGAACGCCCGCGTGCCCGACGCTCGCCACGACAATCCACTGCGACAGCACAATGGTCGGCGCTTCAACCGCGCAATCAGGGGCGCGGGTTCGAAACGCCCGCCACTCCCCAATTCTGCGCGATTTGAGGCGCATGCAAATTCAACCGCCCGATCAGCAGCGAACGGCGCAAATGGAGTCGCGCAGCGCAACGGATGCGCGCGGATGCCCACGCGCGCAATAACGCGACAGACGCGCGCGCCACATCAGTGATCTGCGAGCGCGCTCTTCGCAGGATCTTCGCGCGCGCGATTATTGCCTCCGAAGAAGCACGCGTGCACACTGGCGACCGGTGGGCAAGGGGCTACACCGACGAATTTTGTATGGGTTTAACGACGTCCCGAAAGTCGCTAAAGTCCATACTTGAATCAGAAAACCCTTTTGCCTATATAAACTCCATCCAACCACCCATTCAAGGCATTAACTCCACTTGGAAGTGCTCTACCCCACTCCTAGCCACCATTAGCTCTCTTTGTAATCGCCGAAGACGACAGGCTGCCAACGGAGCCCCCCTCCACCGCCGTGGCTGCCTTGCCGTCTTCTCTCTCTCTCTTTCCTTCTTTATCTTAAGCTTTACTTTACTTGTGTTTAAGCATTTAGCTAGTGTTGTAATTATAAACTAAAGTTACTTGTTAAATGAAGTTATTTTCTATCTAGTTACTTGCCCTCTTTTATGTTAAAGTTGCATGTGTGAATGAAGAAATTCTAACCCTACTCTCTCTCTCTCTCTCACTTGCTTTTCACCCACGACTTTTCGTAAGCAAAAATTCGGTATTTCCGTGACATTAAGTGACAAGAAAAATCTGATTTTCACACCTCCCTGAGATCGACACTCGGACTCACGTCCATTTCTTCATTTTAAAACTGACGTTACGAGCGTAAGCTATAACGACTCTTTTAAACATACGCGCCCCACGCCACGTCAGTTTTTGGTGCCGTTGCAGGGGAGGCAACGGATTTGTTTTGTCACTTCCATTTTACATCCATACTCACATCGTCTAACGCCTTGTCTCCTTCTACTTGATGGTTGCAAGAATTCGATGCTTGGACGGCGAAGCAGTGCAACTCGTGACGGTAACGAGGAGTAAGCGCAACAAGGACCGATCGTGAGTATTTCTTCACCCATGGTTGTTTGCTTGCTTAAAAATATAAAAAAATTGTAAAACTAAAAAAAAATTGGCGTGGTGCATGTTTGCCTGATCCACATCCTTAACACATCACTCAACAAAAAATATACACTCTAACATTCTGAATAATCTAAGATTCTTGGAGTGTTCTTTTTTTCTTTTTGAGTGATGTTTGCGAAGCCACCTTGAATTGACTTGGGCCGCACCACTCAACCCTAAAATCTACTTATCTAATAGAAGTTGCATGATCACTAGGATGAGTACATTAGGATTTTAGAGCCTCTACACAACAAAAGGAAGTCTACTTTCACCAAATTGTGTGCAAAACTTGACGTACCCACTGAAACTTGTCTGAAAACATTAAGACATGTCAATCCTAAAAAATACAAAAGTAAGGATGAAATATTAAAAGACCCCACATCTTAAGAAAAAATCATTGCTTGAGAACCATGTTTTGATAGGAGCACACACACTGAAAGTAGAAAACTAAGAGGCACTACCCCAATCAACGCCTCATCACATAACCCTAGCACAAGCACTATCCTAGATTTTTTAAAATAGAGTAGACATGTCCTAGGCAGGACTGGGTTAAGTCTCGAGAGGCGAGGTTTTGTTCACTGGGCACTTGGCTTTCATTTCCTTAGTAAAATCTGGTGACTAGGCTGCAGGGTAGCATCAAACGACCGCGGTTGTGGGGTCTATGGAACCGGCGGTGCAAGCCAAAGGAAGAACCTTCCCTACAATCCCCTCATAATCAACCTGGCCAGATTAGCTTTGGGAAGGGGAGTCCAGTGCTTACGAACTTGATCACCCTTTTGGAGATTTCTAGGTCCCCTAAGAAATACATCATAAGGACTAGGCTTGTTTGCTTGGTTGTACACACACTTCTCGCATCTGTCGCTCTCCGCATCCCATCCTGTTCTTCTCTAGTGTATACATGAGTGACGCTTACTGCATCCCAAGTTGTTTGTTTTGGGACGGGAATCCAGGCGACTTGATTCTGCTAGAAACATGGTTGAGCCTAGGGTAGATGAGGTTGAGGATCAACCCCCACCAGACACAATGGACATCATCCAAGCCCAGATTAACGTAAACCACTAGCTTCAGCAGCAACAGATCCACACTATCATGCAAGCCATACACCAGTTGCAAAACCCACAAGGGCAACCACCACTACCTTTCCAAGGCCCACAAGGGCAACCGCCACTTGATCTACCACCATTCCAGGACCAACCTAGGCCCCTCCACGACTTCTACAATCCTTCCGCTATTCGAGTCGAGCCGCACCTTAGGATCCCCGAAGGGGGAGATGATTTTGAGTTAAAACCAAATGTCTTGAGTCCGATTCATAGCCACTTCCATGGAAGCTCAAATGAGGACCCCTTCCAACACCTAGAGGATCTTTACCGGATACCCCAAATTGTGAAACCTAGGAACATTAGCCTTGACATTGTTTTGATTAAGATGTTCCCCTTCTCACTGAGAGACAAGGCATCTCACTAGCTTAGAACCCTAGGAAGACCCATCACCACCTGGGAAGAATTGAGGCATGCATTCTTAAAGAAATTCCTCCCCATAGGAAAGACCAATGCCCTCAGAAGAGCCATTACTACCTTTACACTCCAGGGTGGGGAACAGTTCCATGAGGTGTGGGAACGATTTAATGAACTCTTGACGAAATGCCCACACCACAAAGTACCAAGGTGGCAATTGGCCCAGATCTTCTACCACAGTCTGGACAGCAACCTACAGAACTTCGGCGATGCCTCATGCGGGGGGAACTTCCTGAACAAAGACTAGGAGAGCACATTTGAGATCTTTGAGTCTATGACCGAAAACTCGCTCAACAATGCCTCCATGACTCAGTTTAACCGATCCAATCAACCCCGTGGTGGGATTTATGAGATACAAGCAAATTTTGGAATGGTTGACATGGACATTATTGCCAAGAAATTAGATCGAGTGGAATTGGTGAATAAAAAGATAGATGAGCTACTGAACCAGACCAGGAACCCGTTACAGACCTTCTCCCTAGCAAAGGGAGCTCACAATGTTGACCTGGTCCAGCCTTAAGCCAACTGAACCTGGAACAACCCTTGACCACATTCTAGGGAGGGACCTTTGCTCCCTCAACCCTTGATTCCTCTCTTCCCTCCCCATCGACATCTGCTATCCTTGAAGATGTACAGGATGTCCAAGGTTATGATAAACTTGACCCTTTCTCCAACACTTACAACACTGGCTAGCGTAAACACCCCAAGTTTGGTTGGACAAACCAGAAACCACCTCAATTCCAGAACCAGCCCAGGCCAAACCAGCAGCCAAACTTGCCCCCTATCAGTAAGGACCACCAGTTAGACCCCCATATAATCCGAATAGGGTGGCCCCTCCCACGCAGAACCAAATGGACACCCTGATAAAGATGATGGCTGAAATGAACCAGAAACATCAAGAGGAAATGGCCTTAGTAAAGGGACAGTTAAGCCAACTATTAGACTGTAAACAACAAGGATCCCTACCTTCCCAACCACAACCGAACCCGCGAAACATGATTAATAGAGGCCCCAATTCGCAAGGGTTCCAAGGAAATCCCGTGCAGACACACATGGTCCAGCCAGTCCCACAAACACCCCCTAGATTTGGTGCTTCTTCATCCTCGTCTTCTCAAGGATCAACCCATGGTCCCATTGCCTCTACGAATGCGGTAACCTTGAGAAGTGGCACCAAAACCCAGGATCCCAAATGGCCAACTCTTCCCGACACTTCACCAGCTGAAATACCCGACTCAGAAGAGGCATTGGAAAAACCCAAGGACCCAGAAATAGATCCTATCCATGTTCAGACACCATACCCCGAGGCCTTGGAGACAATCAAGAAGAATAAAAGTGTTGTGGAAACTGAGGAGCTTTTGAAGATCTTTAAGCAAGTTCAGATTAATATTCCGCTCCTCGAAGCCATTAAGCACATCCCGGCTTACGCCAAATTTTTAAAGGATGCCTGTACACCCAAACGTTAGCCAAGACCTCAAGCACCTAGGAAGGTTGTGCTCTCCGAGCAAGCAAGTTCCGTAATATCAAGCAACCTTCTGCTCAAGAGAACTGACCCAGGACCACCCCTGATATCCTGCAATATCGGGGACATGACATTTGATAGAGCACTACTGGACTTAGGTGCTTCCATCAATCTAATTCCAACAACCCTGTACCACCAATTTGGTTTCGGAGAGTTGACACCCACACCTATCATCATCCAATTGGCGGATAGATCTGTGAAGACCTTGAATGGGGTTGTCGAGGACGTGATTGTACGAGTCAAGGACTTCTATTTTCCGGTCGACTTCTTGGTACTCGACATGGAAGTCCCTAAAAAACTACAGAATGCACCCATAATTTTAGGCAGACCTTTCTTAGCTACGGCTAAGGCAAACATCGATTGTGACACGAGATGTATGGAAATCACCTTCGGAGACAAGAAAATGCAGTTGAATATCTTCCGGATGACCAAGTCTTTTGATTGCGATTGTGTTGAGGAACATGATCCCGTGGAACCTTTGGTCGAGGAATGCCGCACCCTTAGTTCTATCTCAGACCACCAATGTTGTAACGACTGTTCTGACCCGTCACCATCGCTTCCCATGGACCTCTGTAGGGCTGATTACCATCAAACAACACCATTTGAGGAGATTGATGTTAATCAACTCCCGCCTTTTGATAACACCACACAAGGGGGTAGTAATTAGGTTGAATATGGCCCATCTTTAGAATAAAAGGCACAACATAAAGTAGAATAGGAGCATTGCATGCATCAAGTACCAAGATTGCTTATAAACTGTATTAATGGCCATTTGTGTAAAGCATTTGTCAAAGCAGGCCTCAGATGAGCAATCGGACCGCACGGATGGATTCAGAACGACGAACGGAGTCCAACGGACTCAAGATCGGCCAAATCCGACATCCGGAGCTCCCACAATGGGCCCAAGAAATTCTAACCATTGATCTGGAGATCAACGGCCGAGAGAGTGCCACGCCGCCCCGCCCCCGCCGCTCGCACACCCTCAAGCCAGCCAAGGACGAATCTCTGCCATTGATCTTTGATCGAACGGCCGAGATCCGCGCGCTTGCCCGCGGTCGCCGCGACAAAGCGCGGGTGTGGCGCAACGGTTAGCGTGCAGGCCTGCATCGCAGCGACGCGTGTTCAAGCAGCGCAGAGCTGAAATCGAAGGCGAGCGACGAGCGCGGACAAATTGGGCCACCCGATCAGCAGCGGGTGGCCAGGATCGCGCCACGCGGCGCGACGACAGCTCCCGAGCGCCCACGCGCGCGCGCACGCCGGGCGGAAACGGGTGCGCACACGCGCGCCCAAGGCGCGATCTCAGTGCGGGCGGCTCTCGTTCAACGTCCACAGATCGCGCATGGAGAGAGAGCGGGGCGGGCAGATGACCGGCGGTAGGATGGCTTCACCGACATATCTGGAAGCGGTTTTAGCGACGTTCTAAATGTCGCTAAAGCACATTCTTCTTTTAGGAAGCCCTTAACTCTATTTAAACCCCCTTCTACCACCATTCAATGAATACTCTCCCACTTGCAACTACTCCACTCCTCTCCTAGCTAGTTTTAGGCACTCTTGTAATCGCCGGAGACGACGAGCCGCCGACGGAGCCTCCTCCACCGCCGTGGCTGCCTTGTCGCTCTCCACTCTCTCTCTCTTTTAAGCTTTCATTTACCCTTATTAAAGCATGTATTTAATGTTGTAAGCTATGAACTATGAATGCATGTTTAATGAAATTATTTTCCGTTCAATCGCCATTTTAATTTCTGTTCAAAGTGCATGATCAAAACCAAGAGCTTTCTAACCCTAAACTCTCTCTCTCTATATCTCGCTTTTCAAAACCGTCTCTTTTGCAAGCAAAACTCCGCCTTTTTCGTGACAACAAGTGGTAAACAAAATCCGATTTCCATGCCTCCTTGAGACCGACACTCGGACTCACCTCCGTTTACTTCTTTTAAAACCGACGTATCAAGTGCGACTATAACGACACCTCTTAACACATACGCACTACGGCACGTCACCTTTCCCTTTCCCTTCGACTGTTGTTCCACCCACACTCAAACTAAAGCCACTACCTGAGAATCTCAAGTATGTCTTCCTGGAACCTGACCAAACCTTCCTTGTGATTATTAACTCTCATCTAACCAAGGATCAGGAACTCAGGTTGACCGCGACCCTTTCGGAACATCGGGCCGCCATTGGATGGACCATTTCAGACTTAAGAGGAATTGGCCCCACCTATTGCACTCGTAAAATTTACCTGGAAGACAGGGCACGACCCTCTCGCCAGATGCAGAGACGATTAAACCCAAATATGTGGGAGGTTGTTAAGAAAGAAATTATCAAGTGGCTTGACACCGATATCATCTATGCCATCTCTAACAGCCCCTGGGTGAGCCCCACTCCAGTGGTTCCAAAGAAAGCCGAGCTCACCATTGTTACCAATGAGCATGGCGAATCCATCCCCACCCACACCACCACTGCTTGGCAGGTGTGTATTGATTATAGAAAACTCAATGAAGCAACCAAGAAAGATCATTTCCCCTTACCATTCATTGACCAGATCCTTGAAAGATTGGTAGGGCAAAAGTATTTTTACTTCCTGGATGGATATTCAGGATATAACCAAGTCACAATTACTCTTGAAGATCAAGAGAAGACCACATTCACTTGCCCGTACGACACGTTTGCATTTCGTCGAATGCCATTCGGGTTATGCAACGCACCTGCTACCTTTCAGCGTTGCATGCTAGCCATTTTTTCAGAAATGGTGGGTGAATACTTGGAGGTCTTTATGGATGATTTTTCTATATTTGGGAATTCATTCGACCATTGTTTGAGCAACTTGGAGAAAATCCTGAAACGATGTATAGAGGTTAATTTGGTGTTAAGTTGGGAAAAGAGCCATTTCACGGTTCAAGAAGGAATCATCCTCAATCACATCGTATCGCATAAGGGTATTGAGGTGGATCGGGCTAAAGTTGATTTGATTTCCAAACTTCCTCCGCCTAGCTCGGTCCGACAGATCCATTCATTCCTGGGACATGTTGGCTTCTACCGAAGGTTCATCAAAGACTTCTCCAAGCTTTCCAAACCCTTAACCAGCCTTTTGGCCAACAACGCCTTATTCCACATGACCTCTGATTGCATCAAGGCTTACCACACCCTCCGGGACTTAGTTTCCACAGCACCTGTACTTCAGCCCCTGGATTGGTCCCAGGACTTTGAGATTATGTGTGATGTATCAAATTTTGCCATAGGCGCTGTTTTGGGACAAACACAAGACAAGAAACCCATGGTTATCTACTATG
The DNA here is from genome assembly GCA_037157565.1 of Thalassia testudinum. Taxonomy (NCBI): domain Eukaryota; kingdom Viridiplantae; phylum Streptophyta; class Magnoliopsida; order Alismatales; family Hydrocharitaceae; genus Thalassia; species Thalassia testudinum. The sequence continues at coordinate 65,338,195 of JAZHRO010000007.1, read as the reverse complement.
CGAGCAAGACGTTGGACAAGGCCCAACGAAATTATACGGTCACAGAGAAAGAATTGCTCGTTGTAGTTTTCAAACTTGAGAAATTCCGACCTTACCTACTGGGATCCCACGTGACCATCTATACTGACCATTCAGCCATCCGGCACCTGTTGGCTAAAAAGGACATGAAGCCCAGGCTCATCAAATGGACCCTCCTCTTATAGAAATTCGACCTGGAAATCCGCGACAAAGCTGGATCAAAGAATGTGGTGGCTGACCACTTATCCAGACTTCACACAGACCACATTGGACCCTCCCTGCCTTTATCCGGCACCTTCCCCGATGAACAAATTTTGGTTGAGAAAGACAAGAAACTGCCTTGGTATGCTGACTATGTCAACTACCTGGTTGTAGGACAGACCCCGCACAGCTTGTCCAGACAGCAACGAGACAAGTTCTTGGCAGAGGCCAAGCACCATTTCTGGGATGATCCCATGCTGTTTCGCCTCTGTGCCGACCAGATCATCAGGAGGTGTATCCCCGAAAATGAAGTTCAAAGTGTGCTATCTTTTTGTCATGACCAAGCTTGTGGTGGTCACTTCTCAGGAAAGAAAACGACTGCGAAGGTTCTGCAGTCCGGATTTTACTGGCCTTCCCTATTTAAGGATGCACACAACTTTGCCAAGACTTGCTCTCGCTGCCAAACACTGGGGACCATGACCAGAAAAGACATAATGCCCCTCCAGCCCATTTTGATTGTCGAGATCTTCGACGTTTGGGGTATTGATATTATGGGCCCCTTCCCACCATCCAACGGCTTTGAGTACATCCTAGTCTCAGTAGATTGTCTCTAAATGGATTGAAGCTGTCGCCACCCGCCGATGCAATCATAAGACTGTCATGGACTTTGTTAAGCAGAACATCTTTTCCCGATTTAGAATACCAAAGGCCATGATTAGTGATGGTGGAAGTCACTTTATTCACTCCCAATTCCGTGCCCTACTTAGAAAATACGGGGTTAACCACCTCATCGCTACCCCGTATCATCCGCAAATAAATGGGCAGACTGAGGTCTCAAATAGATAAATCAAGAACATTCTACAGAAGACTCTGAGACTTGATAGGAAAGACTGGTCCAAATGATTGGATGATGCCCTGTGGGCATACAGGATCGCTTTCAAGACCCCGATAGGTATGTCGCCTTATCACCTGGTCTTTGGCAAAGCCTGCCACCTTCCTGTCGAATTCGAACACCGAGCTTACTGGGCTGTCAAGCAGTGTAACATGGATTCCCAGTTAGCCGGTGCGCAGAGGACGCTCCAACTCTCTAAGATTGAAGAAATTCATCAGGACGCCTTTGAGAATAGTCGACTGTATAAGGAGAAAATGAAAGCCGTCTACGACCAACTCATCCATAGAAAGACCTTTGAGCCTAACCAGTAAGTCTGGTTTTTCGATGCCCGTCTAAAACTCTTTCTAGGGAAGCTCAGGTCCAAGTGGACAGGACCATTTAGGGTGGTCAAGCCCCACTCCAATGGGGCGGTTGAAATTGCTGATCCAAACACTGGGCATACTTTTACAATCAATGGCCAAAGATTGAAACACTTCCTAGCCCAAGTTCCCCCAAAGGAGAGTGTCACCCTCATTGAGGGATGACACGAAGCACCGCCCAGCTAGAGGCGTTAAACTCAGTGCTTCCTGGGAGGCAACCCAGAAGATTCAAACTGATCAGATATTCTACTTCATTCAGGTAATATCTTTTCAAACCCCTGTTGCATCCATGTATTTGTCAATGAGGACATTGTCCAACTTAAGCATGGGGGGTGGTAAATTGCATGATCCTGAGCTCATTTAATCAGTCTGAATAGATTAAAATTAACAATAAAAAATTAGGAAGGAAAAACTTAGGCATTAGAAATTTGTCAATAGTGGAAAATAATACGGAAAGAACTTGAACACTTAGACTTTTCAGGCCTTCAGGCTTAATCAACCCTGGTGTCCATTAAAATATGGATTTAGCTTCAAATCCTTGCAACCTTAAGCTACTCTAATCCACTAACTAAATAAGGTGATAAGTATACAACTTATCAACTCACCCTCTAACTAAGAAAGACTTTTAATCTAAGCATCTGCACACATTTTTGCACAGACTCACTCCTCGGAGATTCTGACAGAAATTGGGTAGCTAATGATTTCTCTAGGGTGGTGGCGAACGGTGGTAGCAACTAGCTTTTCTTAAGTCGTTGTAGTACAGATAGTTATTGCCATCATTTGCTAATATTTGTTACTCGGAAAATACAGTTCTCCCGAGGTCGAACTCAGGGAGCAAGTCGTATTCTAGAGATATACATGTTCTATTACAAAAATAAAGAGAGAGAGAGAGAGAGATGAAAGTTTGGCTCTTCTTCTTCTCTTCTTTCTTCCTCTTTGTCTTCTCTCCTCTTTGGCTTTTGTTCTTCGTGTTCTTCCTCTATTTCTTGGTTGGACGATCCTGTCTTTTTCTTCTTTTTATTTTCTTTGTTTCTTCTTTTCTTGCTTCAGATCTTCCTCCCGTGCTCTTCTTCTTCTGCTTTCTGTTTCTTCACTTGGCTGCTCCTTCTCTCTTCTGTTCTTCTTCTTCTTTGTCTTCTGATCTCTGCAGAGTCTTCACTTGGCTTCTCTGTGTTCCACTCTTTCCTCTGCCTTGCCTTCCTTCTTCTTCTTTGCCTTCACCTGTCTTCAGGACGTCGTCTGATTTCTCAATCAGACGACTTAACCCGCGGATGCTACAGTGTCGATTCAATTCTTCTTCCGCAGTCCTTCTTCTTCTTCACCTGTGCCTGCACGCTTAAGAGTTCAGCATCAGAGGGCAAAAACCTACGCTACCCCCCTCCCCCGCGCGTCTCTTTCTCTCTCAGAATTCGCTCTTAGGACAGCTCTCCCAGAGCAACCGAGTAATCGGGTACGAGTCGCGCCCGGGTCCAGGCCCACCAGCCTGCGGTGGTGGGCGAGGAGTGGTAGTCAAGTCGGGTCGGATCCGCGTGATGAGCTCGCGGACGGGCCGGGTGAAGCGGTGTGAGAGGGACCTCACCCCGTGTGCTGAGGCGATAAGGTGATTTCACAAAAATAATTTAAAGGGGTGCGCGGCTCCAGGATCCTCCGAGGTGGGACTAAATGTCCCACCCCAATTCGGCGCTTGCAACTGAGAAAGCTGCAGGCATTCACGGCTGCTGCTAGGTCTTCTCTATAGCTGAAGGCCTGGGTAGCTGCGTGGTCGCAATCCGCGCGTCCTGGAGCGCAGGCCTGGGCGGAAGCGCAGCTGCAGCTGCAGGTTGAAGCAGCTTCTCCTGTTCGGCAATGGCGGCGAAGGGCGGGTAACCTGTGCACAGAGATACGGCCTCTCAGCCTAGTCAGAAGGTGCAGGGAGCTTCACCGGAGTGCGGCGTAGCTCGTGCGGGTGGTGGCGAGGAGTGGGGCGGCATGTAGGGGCTGCCCTAGGTCGGACTGTGGCCGGGGGAATGGGTTTGTTCGGGGGAGTGATGTGGAGGCGAGGAGTGGCAGTGAAGGGGTGGAAACGGTTCAGTGGGACGGGGTGGAGGTTTTGGGTCGGGCGGCAAGTCGTGTGGAGTGGCAGAATGATGGGAGCGACTCGCCGGAGGTGGGCCGGAGGCGTAGAAGATGATGGTGGTCGGGTCGGTCGAGGGTTTGATTGAGCAAACTAAAATAGGGAAAAGAAAGTAGGGAGGAAGAGAAGTAACTGTTACCTACTTGCAGGGACGAAGGAGGAGGAGCAGGGCGGCAGTCGTGTGGAGTGGTGGAATGATGGGAGCGACTCGCCGGAGGTGGGCCGGAGGCGTAGAAGATGATGGTGGTCGGGTCGGTCGAGGGTTTGATTGAGCAAACTAAAATAGGGAAAAGAAAGTAGGGAGGAAGAGAAGTAACTGTTACCTACTTGCAGGGACGAAGGAGGAGGAGCAGGGCGGCAGTTGTGTCGACTGTCACCGGAGAAGAAGGTACCCAGTGGGGGCGGACGACGGCGACGACGGGGCTGAAGCAGCGCGCGCGGGTATTGCGCGACGCGGAGGAGAATCAGGAAGAAGTCTCTGCCATTGGTTTTGTGGCAGAGCGAAGAGGAAAGGAAAGGGAGCTCGCTGGGTGTCTGCCGGAGTGGGAAGTGAAGAAAGTTGTGGGTGGTTCTCCGTCAGAATCGAGCTAGGAAGAACGGCGGAGCGACGGGGGTATTTATAGGGGCAGAATCAGAGAGGAGGGCGGAGGGAGACGACGTGTCTCCCTCGCCGGAGGATGCCAGAAGTGGAGACCCATACCGTCCATGCGTTCGCACGGCCGGTATGGGTGGGTGCAGTGCTCAGGGGGGTGTCCCTGCGGTGGCTGACCACGCAAGGTACCCCCCATTGACTTGCCAGGGCCCCTCCCTCACCCTGCACGGCGCCATGCTCCGCGCAAGGTCGCCGGAGCATGGCGCTGCTCAGGTTTTGCAGGAGGGACCCGAACGCAAATAACGAAGGAGAGTTAGGGGCCAGAATGTGAGGGTTCAAAAGTTGAGGGCCAAAAAGTAAATATATGAGGACCAAAGTGTAAAGTTGGTCAAGAAGGTTTCTTCTTAGGCCCAAGTTTTTATACATGACTAATTAGGACCTAAGGATTCTGATGGTGAATTTCATTTCTAGATTAAACCTTGTTTGACCGATCAATTTACGCAAAAACCTAAATTAAGTTGTTAATTGGGCATGGTTCTCAATGTAGGTCAAAATGGGTTCCTAAGGCCAAATTGAAAGTCCTAAACCCTAGAGATTATTTTTCTATGAATTTTAGAGGGTTTAGTTAATTTTTACCTTGCCTCGAACCATGTGAATTGAAGTGGGTTTGTTTTTAGGGTTACAGATTATCATTTAGTTCCTTCGAATTGTTGTAGCCCTTATTGGATCAGATCATCCCACTTTCCTTCTTATTAGGTTGTTTTGACCTATGTTTGGACCCTGAGTTACCCTGTTTTCAGATTGGATTGGGAAATTACATTTTTACCCCTCAGTTTCTATTTTCTTTGCAAACTCAGAATCTCTCTGAGCCAAGCCTTTCTAAGGTTATGTAGGAGCTTTTTCCTACAAATCAGGGTTAAATGGTGCTAGTTTATGGCTCATGATGAGGTTCTCATCATACCCCCAATTCTTAGCTTTTGCTAGTCCCTTAGCAAAAACTTAAGGTTTCAACCCTTGTTCTAGACCATGAAGTTCTTAATAGCTTCAGATAAGTGCTTTTTCATTTAAACTTAGATTAGGTTAGAATGCTGACCATAGGCTTAAAAGGTACTCTAGTACCAATCAAGATCCAAATCTGTCTAGCCTCAGCCTCAGTCCTTAGTAAAGGTTTTTAAGGCCCATAAGAACTAACCTAAGGTCTATTGGACTTTGTGGTTAAAGCACCCGTGCTTGAAATGATTTTAGCCCTGGTTCAGTTCGCAGTGCATTTAATAAGAGAGAGATAGAAAGTTTTTCTGTTTGGAGAGTTTTCTCTCTCTTTTTCTTTTTAATTCTAGCTTAGGATTGACTTTTCAACACGGTCTGTATCAGATTCCTTGCCCCCATCATCAATCCTCAAGGGTTCCTGGCGATCGATGCTTCGAGATAGCACCGCCCATGGCAACCCCCAGAACCCTGGCTATTGAGATTTCGAGATAATCCCATCCATGGTGTTCCGTGGCTAAATTCAGACCCTGGCAGTTGACACTTCGTGATAATGCCATCCATGGAATCTGAACCAGCAGGGTGCTTACATGCCCCCAGTAGGATATGTTAATATCCTAAGAGACAAGCACCGAGGAGATGATATTTTGTTACGCATCTTCGATGGGATTTCCTGCCTCTCTGCGCTGGGAACTCGTCCAAATCAACTTGTGTTAATCGGCGGCTCCTATTCTAGGTGTACTTTTCAGAATTTTTTCGGCACTTCTGCGTGATTTTGATTTTTACGCTTGCTGAACCAGGCTGTGTGTGAGGTTAGGGTGCTTAGGTTACTGAGTCCCGTAAACCAGAAGTTAGTTAGCGAGGTCAAATACTCCCTAAGCCTTGGACCTAGTACTCAAGCTTTTCATTTTCCTCAACCTCTTGAGGATTGTCTAGATCTTAATGGGTACTAAAAGTCTATCAAGAATGCCTACGGTTTGCGTTCTTACTAATCTTACCAATCACTTTTCATTTCTTTTCTTGAAAAATGGTCTAGACTAAGGTTAATTACTTAGCTTCTTACTAATGACTATTTTCTTTCATCTTTTTGTGCTCCTTTTCATTTTGTTTCTCCACAAAATTTCCTTTCTCCTCTTATTCTCTTTTTTCGAAAAATTTTTAATTTTTATGGTGTTTTTGGCATATGTGAATTTTTTGTTTAAAACCTTTTTTTCTACAAGTTTTGCACTTATACCCCCCCCCCATGCCTAAGACTTGCAATGTCCTCATTGTGATTTAGGGGTTTTTATTTAGTTAATTTATTCCTTAAGACAGATATTTTTCTGAGTGAATGGGTCGGGATGAATTCTGCGGACAATTTTTAATCTCAGATGCAAGCATCTGAGGTGGAGTCGGCTGTCTTAAAGGGTGAACCTTAAGTGCATAATGGTGTCAGAAAAAAGGTTTTAGATTTTCAAGAAATGACGGGCTGCCTCCCGTTAAGCGCTGAGTTTTACGCCATCGGCCGGGCGCAGTAAGTTCAAGGGTAATGGAGGGTGAGGGATGATTCAGCTGAATCAGTAGAAGTCACATCAATGAACGGTTTTAGTCTCTGACCGTTCACGATGAAAGGTTCGGAATCATGGCTGAGTGGACTGATTTCAATTGCTCCATTTTCAAAAACCTGTCGAACTAAATACGGTCTGACCCACTTGGACCTCAGTTTCCCCGGGAAAAGTTTGAGTCGGGCATCAAAGAGTAGGACCTTTTGACCAGGATGAAAGATCTTCCTCGAGATGTGCTTGTCGTGGAAGGCTTTAACCCGCTCCTTGTAGATTCGCGAGTTCTCGTACGCGTCTAGGCGTAATTCATCGATCTCGCTGATTTGGAGTTTTCTGTGGGTTCCAGCCTTGGAAAGATCTAGATTACAGTTCCGTACTGCCCAATAGGCTTTATGCTCCAGTTCTACGGGAAGGTGACATGCCTTTCCGTACACCAGTCTAAAGGGAGACATGCCCAATTGGGTCTTGTGGGCGGTCCTATAGGCCCACAATGCTTCCGGAAGTCGGGACGATCAGTCCTTCCTGTCAGGCCGAACAGTGACTTGCAGGATTTTCTTGATCTCCAGATTTGATAGCTCAGCTAGACCATTTGTTTGGGGGTGGTAAGGAGTAGAGATTCGGATGAGGTGGGTCTTGGGTTTCCTTACCACTACGGGTCGTTACGGAATTAAGTCCTGCCTGGTTTTGGTTGGGATTGGGTAAGATAGCTTGCTGCCGGTAATCTGCAAAAGAAGTGGAGGCCTCTATCCCGTCAAGTGAAGGAACAGAGGGGGCCTGATAAATCATATGGGCATGGCCCGGGTTTGGGTTGATAACGCGCCGCTGGGTGGGCACGTTATTGGGATTAGGCAGAGGTTGGGAAGGAAGAGTACCTGGCTGGCGAGAGTTTGCCAACTGGGTCAATTGGTTTCGAACCTCTGTAAGTTCGTCCTTGTGTTGTTTCTGGATAGCCGCATTCATTCTTTGAATGTCAGCCAGGGTCTGAAGGATAAGGGACATTTGATCTTGATTTGGCCCAAATGGATAAGTAGGGTTGGGCCGAGGCTGAAACGGTTGGTAAGGATGAGGAGGTTGTGGGCGGGGTTGGAAGGATGGTCTTTGGGTTTAGGAATTTCCCGCCCACTGAAAGTTAGGGTGGTTACGCCATCCAGGATTATAGGTGTTGGAGAATGGGTCATTCTGGATGGCGTTGAGGTCCTTGCAGGTCTGAGGAACCTCCAGAGAGTTAGAGAAAGAGGGAATGGAATTCCCCTGGTAGGTGTAGAATGAATCGGAAGGACCTCCGGGCAAAGATTCGGATGATGGGTCCATCCTAGGAGAAGATCGATGGAGAATGTTTTGCACAGTTTCCTTTGTGGAAGGAGGCTGTGCGAAAGGGTTATGCACAGAGGTGGCTCGCTGCAGATGCTGAGTTAGCTCATCCACCTTCTTTTCGATAATCGAGACCTTGTCCAATCAACTGGCCATTAACTCCAAGTCGACTGATGCGGACAGGCCCTGCGTCTCGTGTACTCCCCTGAGATTCGTCGCTGCGCGGGTATTCGTCCTGTCGAATAATCCCATGGAGTCATTGTTGATGGAGTTCTCGCACATGTTTTCGAGAATCTCCCACAGGTGTCTTCATGTTGACCCATGATATTTCCTCCGCAGGTTGCATTGACGAAAAGACGGATGTCCTCACGGAGTCCTTGGTAAAAAGATTGGACCTGTTCCCATTTAGGAACTCCGTGATGGGGGCACTTTCTCATGAGATCCTGAAAATGATCCCATGCCTCATGGAGAGGTTCCCCTGTTTGTTGGGTGAAATGTGTAATCTGATGGCGCAAGGAGTTGGTCCGTCCAATAGGGAAGAACTTTTTCAGGAACTCGGACTGAAGTTCTTCCCAATTATTGATCGGCCGGGTCTGAATTTGATACCAATGGGTGGCCTTGTCCATAAGAGAAAAGGAGAACATCTTCATGAGAAGAATATCCCGATTTTGTGCATCTGACCCGAAAGTTTGGGCCAGATGCTTTAGCTGTTTGATGTGCTGGAAGGGATCTTCAGAATTAAGCCCATGGAATTTAGGTATAGCATGAATCATATTGGGCTTTAATTCAAAATCAGGTCCTCCTGTCGGGATTCTGACTCGAGGCTTGATGGCCACCGCAGCAGGATTATAATGGTCCCGTATCATGGGACGCTGCGGTGGGTGCACAAAGTTTTGGAAGAGGTCGTTGAGTCGCTGGAGCTGGTGCTCCAGATTGTTTTCTTCCTCAACTGGCTGAGCCATGATGGGGGAAGAAGAAGAACTTGGTTCTGAATCAGAAGAGAGAATAATGTGAGGGGGTTGCTGCACAAACACGGGCGTCGAGGCTTGGCCTTGACTAGAGTGAATTTCTAAAGGAGGTCTTAAGGGTGGTCTTAAGGACCTCCTACCGTACATGCACTGTTGGAAGAGATGAGTTTAGAAGGTGCTGGACCCAATCAAGACACCCAAAAATGTGTTGGGTGACTATAGAGGTGCAGGGCAGATGGACCCCTTGATCAGAAAGATCGACCACCTGAGAATTACCTGGGCAGCCAGAGAGGGTGAGTCCCGCGAAGACCCCTACACGGTAGAGCGTCCTCACGGGTTACAGGGTTTCCCCCACCCGACCTCTCTTGTCACTGAGATTCCAGGTAGACCAGAATGGGGATCTTGACCTCTTAAGTCTACCAATTTTAATTTAAGATCAGGGTGCTTAAAGTTACACTTGAACTCTTAGGTATTTTGAGTGAGAAAGTGACCTAATTTTAAGGTTGGTTCACCCAAGGGGTCAACTTTACCTCTTGTTATTTTGAGAGCTTTTGGGTCCTTTCTTTTTGGGTTCAGGTGTTTAGAGAGCCAATTATTTAGGGTTTCTCTGAATAAGTATGTTCAATCAATGGTTTAGGCACACTTCTTTTGGATTTTCTCCATTCTTGATTTAAGTAGTGTGTCTCTAAAACCCTATTGTTGAATCTTATGTTGGCTCTATTTGGTCCAGTTAGTTCTTTGTTGGGTAATTAGGGCTCAAGCAAGAATGTGTTAGCCCTTAAATACCCTTAATAGTGTGCAGGAATAATGGGTTGAAAACATGCAACTTTTTATGGTTTACTAAGTATAGAAGACAGGATTCTCAAGCCGGGTGAAGCGGTGTGAGAGGGACCTCACCCCGTGTGCTGAGGCGATAAGGTGATTTCACAAAAATAATTTAAAGGGGTGCGCGGCTCCAGGATCCTCCGAGGTGGGACTAAATGTCCCACCCCAATTCGGCGCCTGCAGCTGAGAAAGCTGCAGGCATTCGCGGCTGCTGCTAGGTCTTCCCTTCAGCTGAAGGCCTGGGTAGCTGCGTGGTCGCAATCCGCGCGTCCTGGAACGCAGGCCTGGGCGGAAGCGCAGCTGCAGCTGCAGGTTGAAGCAGCTTCTCCTGTTCGGCAATGGCGGCGAAGGGCGGGTAACCTATGCACAGAGATACGGCCTCTCGGCCTAGTCAGAAGGTGCAGGGAGCTTCGCCGGAGTGCGGCGAAGCTCGTGCGGGTGGTGGCGAGGAGTGGGGCAGCGTGTAGGGGCTGCCCTAGGTCGGACAATGGCCGGGGGAATGGGTTTGTTCGAGGGAGTGATGTGGAGGCGAGGAGTGGCAGTGAAGGGGTGGAAACGGTTCAGTGGGACGGGGCGGAGGTTTTGGGTCGGGCGGCGAGTCTTGTGGAGTGGCGGAATGATGGGAGCGACTCGCCGGAGGTGGGCCGGAGGCGTAGAAGATGATGGTGGTCGGGTCGGTCGAGGGTTTGATTGAGCAAACTAAAATAGGGAAAAGAAAGTAGGGAGGAAGAGAAGTAACTGTTACCTACTTGCAGGGACGAAGGAGGAGGAGCAGGGCGGCAGTCGTGTGGAGTGGCGGAATGATGGGAGCGACTCGCCGGAGGTGGGCCGGAGGCGTAGAAGATGATGGTGGTCGGGTCGGTCGAGGGTTTGATTGAGCAAACTAAAATAGGGAAAACAAAGTAGGGAGGAAGAGAAGTAACTGTTACCTACTTGCAGGGACGAAGGAGGAGGAGCAGGGCGGCAGTCATGTCGACTGTCGCCGGAGAAGAAGGTACCCAGTGGGGGCGGACGGCAGCGACGATGGGGCTGAAGCAGCGCGCGCGGGTATTGCGCGACGCGGAGGAGAATCAGGAAGAAGTCTCTGCCATTGGTTTTGTGGCAGAGCGAAGAGGAAAGGAAAGGGAGCTCGTCGGAGCTCGCTGGGTGTCTGCCAGAGTGGGAAGAGAAGAAAGTTGTGGGTGGTTCTCCGTCAGAATCGAGCTGGGAAGAACGGCAGAGCGACGGGGGTATTTATAGGGGCAGAATCAGAGAGGAGGGCGGAGGGAGACAACGTGTCTCCCTCGCCGGAGGACGCCGGAAGTGGAGACCCATACCGTCCATGCGTTCGCACGACCGGTATGGGTGGGTGCAGCGCTCAGGGGGGTGTCCCTGCGGTGGCTGACCACGCAGGGTACCCCCCATTGACTTGCTAGGGCCCCTCCCTCACCCTGCGCGGCGCCATGCTCCGCACAAGGTCGCCGGAGCATGGCGCTGCTCAGGTTTTGCAGGAGGGACCCAAACGCAAAGAACGAAGGAGAGTTAGGGGTCAGAATGTGAGGGTTCAAAAGTTAAGGGCCAAAAAGTAAATATATGAGGACCAAAGTGTAAAGTTGGTCAAGAAGGTTTCTTCTTAGGCCCAAGCTTTTATACATGACTAATTAGGACCTAAGGATTCTGATGGTGAATTTCATTTCTAGATTAAACCTTGTTTGACAGGTCAATTTACGCAAAAACCTAAATTAAGTTGTTAATTGGGCATGGTTCTCAATGTAGGTCAAAATGGGTTCCTAAGGCCAAATTGAAAGTCCTAAACCCTAGAGATTATTTTTCTATGAATTTTAGAGGATTTAGTTAATTTTTACCTTGCCTCGAACCACGTGAATTGAAGTGGGTTTATTTTTAGGGTTACAGATTATCATTTAGTTCCTTGGAATTGCTGTAGCCCTTATTGGATCAGATCATCCCACTTTCCTTCTTATTAGGTTATTTTGACCTATGTTTGGACCCTGAGTTACCCTGTTTTCAGATTGGATTGGGAAATTACATTTTTACCCCTCAATTTCTGTTTTCTTTGCAAACTCAGAATCTCTCTGAGCCAAGCCTTTCTAAGGTTATGTAGGAGCTTTTTCCTGTAAATCAGGGTTAAATGGTGCTAGTTTAGGGTTCATGATGAGGTTCTCATCAGGTGGTATGGCTGGCAAGTTGTCGTGGGTAACAGCCCATTGGCAGGTTATCTAGAGCCCAGCCACGAGGCCACCTCTTCTTCATTGCCTCTAGGTAAATTTGAGATCAGGGAAGCCACCTACAAAAAAAAAAAAAGGGAGAAAAAAGAGAACAAAATAAACCACACTTCACCGCACGAGTATGGCTGGCAAGTAATCGTGGGTAACAGCCCATTGGTCGGTTGTCCAATGCCCAGCTCAGTAAATGCACAAAAAGAACCAAAACACTTAAGGAAGAAGTGGGAAAGTAGAGCAAGCCGGGGAGATATACACTGCAAAAATCCTTGTGTTGACCCCAATTAAAACAAACGTAGGGAGAAAGCTACCGATCGAACAAATACACCTTCAGGCAAAACACTTCCTCTTCCAATCACCTAGGGGCGTAGAAACCCGAAGTCTTTCTAAATTACCGTTGAGTGAGTTTATCACAATCTTCACACCAAGATGCTTAGCACTTAGAGTTTTGGGTGGGTTGGGTAGCCATAAAAAGTTAACAACACACACTTAATTCCAAAAAATCTAAAAATAAGAATATATATATATATATATTTACATACATTAAAGCAAGGATTTAGGCGATTCATATTTTGGCAGGAACTCAGGCGCTGCTTAGTCTTTGTAGATTAAGATCTTAGTATATTTCCTCCTATTAACAAGTGACGAAGTATCTAAGTAGCTACTTCTTAAATTCTAACCGGAAATAAAGGCTAGAATAAACCTTGCTGGGGACTAGTAAGGGATAAGCATGGGGGTATGATAACACTACATCTTGGGGTGATAAATCTATCAATTGGGGTTTATCTTAAGAACAAAATGCACAGATAACACATCATAAATAGGAATGGGAGCATTACATGCATCACACATCAAGATTGCTTATAAAATAGCATTAATGGCCATTTGTATAAGTACTTATTAAAACAGGCCTCAGATGAGCAATCGAACTGCATGGATGGATTTAGAGCGATGAACGGAGTCCAACGGACTCGAAATCGGCCAAATCCGACATCCGGAGCTCCTGCAATGGGCCCAAGAAGTTCTGACCGTTGATCTGATGATCAACGGCCTACGGCGCACCACGTGGTGCCCACTTGCTGCATCCAGACCGCCGCTCGCTTCCACCTTCACCCGAAGGATGAATCTCAAGCGTCGATCTTCGATTGAACAGCCGAGAATGCCCGCGCTCCCGACGCTCGCCGTGACAATTCGCTGCGACAGTGCAATGGTCGGCACTTCAACCGCGCAATCAGGGGCGCAGGTTCAAAACACCTGCCGCTCCCCAATTTTGCGCCATTTGAGGCACGCACAAATTCAACCACCCGATCAGCAGCGAACGGTGCAGATGGAGCCGCGCGGCGCAACGGATGCGTGCGGATGCCCACACATGCGATAACGCGGCAAACGTGCGCGCCTCAACAGCGATCCGCAAGCGCGCTCTTCGCGGGATCTCAACCGTCCAATCTTCGATCGGACGGCTTACAACGTGTGCGCGTGGATCACCTCTGAAGAAACACGCGTGCACGCTGGCGACCGATGGGTAGGGGGCTACACCGATTGATTTAGTATGGGTTTAGCGACGTCCCGAACATCACTAAAGCCCATACTTGAATTAGAAAACCCTTTTGCCTATACAAACTCCATCCAACCACCCATTCAAGGCATTCACTCCACTTGCAAGTGCTCTATCCCACTCCTAGCCACCATTAGCTTTCTTTGTAATCGTTGGAGACGACGAGCCGCCGACGGAGCCCCCCTCCACCGCCGTGGCTACCTCGCTATCTTCTCTCTCTCTCTTCTTCTTTATCTTAAGCTTTACTTTACTTGTGTTTAAGCATTTAGCTAGTGTCGTAATTATAAACTAAAGTTGCATGTTAAATGAAGTTGTTTTCTATCTAGTTACTTGACCTCTTTTATGTTAAAGTTGCATGTGTGAATGAAGAAATTCTTACCCTACTCTCTCTCTCTCTCACTCGCTTTTCACCCATGACTTTTTGCAAGCAAAAATCAGTTATTTCAGTGACATTAAGTGACATGAAAAATCCAATTTTCATGCCTCCCTGAGATCGACACTCGGACCTTCGTCTATTTCTTCATTTTAAAATCGACGTTGCGAGAGCAAGCTATAGCAACTCTTTTAAACATACGCGCCCCACGCCACGTCACCCACCATGGAGTACAAAACTCCACCCAAATCATGTCACTCAAGGAGCCTCTTATCTCCTTGTCCTACCCAAGAGAAGATCGAAAACCATAAAGAGAGCCAGTGGCCTCACTCACCTACATTGAGGAGGAAGCTTCCTCACCTCAGTTAATCAAAGACGTCTCCCGCATAGAGAATGGGTGTTGCTCTTGATATCAATCGCACCAACAACACACAGAAAGCTCACAGGATAAGCACCAGCGGATCTCACTTGAATTAGGTAAGAAGAAGATGATAACTCTCAAGAAATCATCGCCTAACACATCCTGTTGGCATTAAATGAGATAGGATGTATTGAACCACGAGCCTAGGAGGATGTGGCATCCACTATACATTAAGCCTTAGGACCCTTAAACAACGCCCCCACAACTGGCCTGATTGTCGTGTGTAAGGAGGCTGAGGTGATGGCTGGTCACAATTTGCCCCAACAAAATAGAAAGCGGGTATATTACAAGGGCATCATTCCCTTGAGAAAGCGTAAGACCTGAAAATGTTAGAGAACGGTGAAAAACCCACTAGGAGAAAATGCAAAAAGTAAGCCCTAAGGAGGCACCGCTGAAAATGCCAACCCCCCAAAGGAGAAAGGAGGCAAGAGAGGGTAAAATGCTTTGCTACCAACCCTCAAATAAAAAGGATAAGGGAAGCACTTATCCGTCAGCAACCCAAGCGATAACCACTAAGGGTAAAGGGAACAAAGAAAAAAAATACAAAGAGAGAGAGAGAGAGATAAACAATATACTCCAATATATTGTTGCAATCGTCACAAGCGAATGTAAAAGGTAGGCGTAATTGATGGGGGAAAAAAGTCAGTCTAGCCTAGGGATGGCCTACAAAGTAGGCGAAACCCAAGGGAGAAGTTAGCCTCGCCTGGGGGATAGAAAAGCCCCCCCCGCTCCCCCTCTACTGGAGAAGTCACCTGAGGATGTCGGCTCAATTCCCCGCTCAAGAGAAACCACAAACACCTACTTTACTCGACCACCCAAGCTACGGTCATAGGGAAGTTATCTGAGAGCTACCACTCCCATCAATGCATAGCAACGACACAAAAATCGAAGCAATGGAGCAAAAATAGAGGTGGTGGCACAAAGAATGAAATGATAGAGCAAACTACAAAGAAACCCATTTCGTTCCTCAATGAATGAATGATTACCTCTCCACTCCCTATATAAGAAAATAATTGTATCTTAAAAGGGGACATCCCATTCATAAATACTCTAAAAAAAGAAGAGACTAGTCAATATTCGAGAGCCAAACCTTCTCCCAGATGTACGACATCTCAGCTCAACTTAATAACCAAAGCTCTCGCGTCTTTCTTCCTCGTGGTGTGTTGCATCTCTCATACCTTCCCTTCCTTACTCCCCAGTTTAGTCATGTGCCCTCGAACACGAACTGAATATTTTTTTTTTAGGTTCGAGTCAAAAAATGTGACTCGATATATGTATAGTGAACACAATTCCTTAAGGATTAGTTTACTTGTAGGATTAAGAAAGTGGTGTTAAGAAATATGAAACTAGTGTTAACCCTCAATTATGTTTACTTGCAGAGTAGTGTTAACAATAATCTATGTTTACTTGGATTGATATTAAGTTGGAGTATTAACCCATGTAGAGTTTACTTGTTAGTGGTGTTAAGAATTTGAATTAAAGACCGCGAGAGTATAACAAAATCGTGGGACTTAAACACGGATTTGCCTAACACCAGTAGTAATTGGTGTTAGATAAATTAGTGTTCAAAGTTCTTAACCTATGCTAATCAAAAGGAGGTTAACCCTCTAAATAAATAAAGGTTAGTCCCTAAAAAAGGAGGTTAATTCCTCAAATAAACTAATCCTAAGAGATGAAAATGAGCTTGAATGACTGCAACTGCAAGGTTCGCCACCCCCTTTGTCCCCTGAGTCGTTTTCCATCCTAAACACCCATCACCGCCGCCAACACTCTTACTAATACCACCAGCATTCGTCACTTCGACATCACTACTAGCACTCGCATTGCCACTCCTAGCATTCAACGTCATTCAATTATCATAACGAGTCCTCTCCTCCCCTTTCCCTTTGATGCCGCCATCACTCTCCACCTCAATTGTCACCTAATCATAGCCATTTCTCAATCCATTCCTATAATTCAATGGAAGTAGAGGTTCAACTTGTTAATTGTTCTAATTAATTATCTATATAAAAAAGCAAAATTATTATTAAAAACTAAATCAAACTTATAAAAAAATAATTAACAAATTAAGAAATAATTGATGCAACTTAGATGTTACATGAATACTTTATTGATATTCGATGAATATTTAAAATTTTAATCAATCAAATAGGAATCAAGATTTTAAATTCGTGTCAAACTTAAATTCGATCTGAATTCAAGCTTTTGTATTGAATGCAATTCAAATACAGGTGCATTCCGCAAGATGTAATTTTGTTAGTACCCTCTATCAGCAAGCATAGATTGAAATATTCCTTTTCCCCTCGTTTACGGGGTACAGGATGTTTAGACTAAATAAAATTGCCAAAAGAAAGGTTAAATTTCAGCTTGATTAATGTGGTGCCCTGCTTGACTCTAGATAATTGTATGATCGGCTCACTCTATTTTTAACAAAAATTACTAATTTTATAAGAATTGGATTCGCTAAAACACTCGAGCTTGAGTTAAAGCCTAGCTAAACCATCCAACTTGATCTCGATTCCTCGAGTCCATATATTGAAACTCAAATTACTTGTCAATATTCTATAGCCGAGCTCAAATCAGATTGGGCTCGGTTGATTGGGTTCGGTGGAAGGTACCATGTAGGTTCTGTTTGGTAGGATGATAAAATTTATATCAAGATAAAATATTGTAAGGATAAGTTGAGGGGTATTTGATTAGTGGTATAAAAATAAGTAGTGGGATAAAATAATTTGGAATGTGATGTGATGTTAATATATAATTATTTAATAATTTTATAATTTGAGTGGATATTTTTTGATATGATGATAATAATTAGTAATTAATGTGTGAGTTTGTGTTGATTTGATGTTATAATTTATAAATATAAGGAAGTTGATGTTTATAATGAATGTTATTTTTTTCTGAAATAAGAGGAGCTAATATTTTTATCAATTTTAACCCATTAACGGTCGTCAATTATAAAAAATATTTATAATGTATGCAATACTGTAGTGAATATTTTAGGTTTTTTTCAAAAAAAGAGGAGCTAATATTTTTACAACTTAACCCGTTCAGCCTTCAATTATAAAAAATATTTTTAATGGATGGCACGGACTTTTCAATGATACACAACGCCCAATGGACCAGATCAAACACTACTAGACCCGTGGCTAGTTTATTAACTTTGAATTTTAATTCATTTCACAGCCCAGCATAATACCGACACAATCCAGGCCTGCTTATGACCACGCCCATGCTCGGGTCCATAAACACGCACACACACCCATGCACGCACACACGCACATGCTTACACATACTTGATTTTATTTGCACCATGCGTTGACGACAGAGAGGATCGTAGCGTGAAAACAAAATATACCAAGGCGTGTACTTCTAGTCTCCCAATGTGGGACTGTGAAGTTCACTCCAAGTCAAACTTCCATCCCAAAAAGTGTACAACACCTCACACTGTGGCTTCACTTGACAATGAGAAGCTCCCCATGAGAAACCTACCAAAACACTTGCATCGATGGAGAAGAAGATGGTTTCTTGAGCAAAGATGGGATAGAGGAGCGCAAGGAGATGACAAGGGAGAGGAGTGCAGGAGAGGAGATTGACAACGATTACCATCTTGCCCCCGAAGCCTCTTTGATTTTGATTGGACAACTCTCAACCGCATCAGTTTTTGGTCGAGAGAACGACACCTTTATTGCAGCCAACGTGCATGAAGATGGGTGGGAGCCGTTTCCGAGATACCGCATACTCACCCTGTATCTAGCCTAATCCTGCCAACTACAGTGAACTTACCCCACTACAGTTCCCCAATCCCACTCCGTATCCCTGCGCCAAACGAAGCCTAGTGTTTTTGCACATGTTTCCCAGCGTTTGCTCGTCTTAAACCATCAACAACTCTGATGTACGTACTTCATTCCCGAAATGATACGCGAGAAAAAGAGTCGAACTTGTATTACTTAATGGCATGAGAAATCGTCAAGATGATCCAGACATACTAAAAGAGCTAATTTCTTTGACTAAATCATATACGGAAGAGGACCTCTTGAAGATCGTAGGCGGAAATTCTGGGCTTTCTCGTCAATAGTGGCCTGGTGAAAGAGGATTCGCATGGAGTTTAGTCGCAACCGCCAGAGTTACCGCCCGCCAGGACTCGCGGAATAGCTCAAACCCGTCAACACCAATTGCTCATGTCGTTTGCCCGTTTGTATCCGCATAGCGAATCACACACTGACAACTTCCTGTCACAATCTTAAAAATTTTGGAGAAGAAATCTGTTCTGTTAACATGTAATATTTTCAATTATGCGCCTATATATATATATATATATATATATATATATATATATATATATATATATATATATATAAAATAGGTGGACGCAAAATTAGTACGATATATATCGTCCTTCATTTCATTCGAGAGGCAGAAAAAAAAAAGCGGCATAATAACTCCTAGAACTAAACGTTAATTTCTAATTTTTCATCTGCCTTGGCGGCTTTGTTGTAGAATAAAATATTGGCGCAAGCAATAATTTAACTTAAGTTGACGTTGTTTGAGGGAAATTAATAATGTGGAGGACAAGGCCAGGGAATACGCCATCCGGATCATGTATGTGAGGGTTCCTCTCGACGATGAAAGGGTCATTGCACCTTTCGCCGATGGTTTGAAGCGTCTCCCCGTCTCCCACCACGTATATCTCATCGCACGGCGAATCCCTCGGCTTGCGGGTCATCATCGTCGTCTCCGGACCATTCTGCCTCAGGGAGCTCACGAGGATTAGGGTGATGCACAGGAGCGCCGCTAAAAACACCGCAACATCGGCGGCACGCACAGCAATCGAGGGGATGGTCCGGGGCTGGGGAAGGCGCCTCCTAATTTCCATTTAGCTGCTAGATCTGATCTTTGTGGAGGTTGTTGGTGCGTGGTTATGCAGTTGATTTTATAGAGGTCTGGCATTGAAATGGGAAGACTTCGAATTGAATTGGGGATCATTTGTCAAGCCCTCACTTTAACCCAACAGCACGCACGTCACACTATGGGTTTGTCATAAAACGTCAACAAAACGTTTCTTTCTATTTGGCTACTTGTGGATGCGGAATACCATATATGGCTCATTGAGTAATCGTAAAATAAGCTCAAATCTAAGGAAAGGCTTTCACCTTTCTGGTCATAGCTCCCTAACATTTCAAACTATTGAATTATTATATTAAGTAATTAAAATTGATTGCAAGGGAATGCGTCCCTAATCATACAAAACTGATGGAAGGAATAAGGTGATTGTAATCTGAACTTATCAGATTTCGAAAATCATAACAGACTTCTTGTAGTGGACAGAACAAAACACCTTTGACTTAAGCAAAAAGCTTCGGATGTATGACATCAGATCAAATTCCACTAATTGTAATCCAGCAACTCGCTTTACGTTATGCACCCAACCTTTCCCCTCCGCTCTGCTTTCCTCTTCCTGTGAAAAAGCTACCTTGCTACAGTAGGGCACCGATTGATCACTTGGGACTGATTGGGGCCCTACCCTCCTGCCGAATCTCCTCCCCTCTCCTCCAAATCCCTCCTTCTTCGACAATCGGGACATGCAGCGCCGATGGTGGCGTGTAGCAGTGACCACAAGCATGGCAGCAGCGGTCACGACGACCGATGTTCCACTTCAACCGGGCAAGTTATGGTGGCGGGAGCTTCGTCGAGGCTCCACGTCAGCAACGAGCTTCGTCAGCATGCGTGGAGGAGTGCGACAGCGGAGGTGGCATGCGGCGTGTGTTGGTGGATGTGGAGCAGCGGCGTACGGTCAGCATGTGAAGGTGGCTTCAGCGCTGCGGCGATGGCCGACGTTTCTCCATGCTGTTGGCGAACATGGGACGAGTGCCGCTGCGTGGTCGTCTCATTTTTCATGTTGTTGTTTGTCGTTGTAGTTGCATGTCTTTTTTGTTGTTGAAGGATAGATCTATTCTCTTTCCTTTTTAGTGTTGTTTTGTTTTGTTGTTGGGGACCATGTTTGACCCCGTGCTTCTTCCGATAAAGTTCCCTGACGAGGTTTGAATAGTCGCCTGTCAACACTTTGTCGATTCTATTGAAATAAACATATATAAGAAATAAATAAATAAAGACATATGCATTTCCAACGTTTTTGCATTGATGTGACACATCTATTTAGGTTAAAATGCCTATTTATTCATGTCTCTAGTCTTAGATATGTATTTCATACTATAAATATTACATAGCATGCATCATTCTACATCTAAAGTAGTTTATGTATATTTTAGGTTAATTACGTCCTTTTACGACTAGGAGAGAATGAGATTTAATTCAGAGCCTTGAATTGACGATTTGACTGTATGGATCTGATCAGGATGACAATCAGAATATAATGCCTCCAAAATCGCCTTGATTGAAGTCCTGTAGCACCATATGCAGTTCGAGGAAGATCAATGGCCGAGGGACTAGGTGACATAATCCAGAGCTTCAAACAATAAATCCGACCGCATAAATGGATTCGGGTCAACGATTGCAGCCCAGTGACCTGAAAATCGACTCAATCCAACCTCTGTAGCAGCCCCGACAAAGGAAATAAGATGGACAGCCCAGGTCGCGTCACGTGGTGTAACCCAGGCCACCCATGCGCACTCACGCGCCACCGCTTGCCACCACCTGCCCACAGCAACGGAGGCGTGCAAGGTAGCAGGCGCAGCAACGAAAGCGTGGGCACGTGCATGGGCGCGCGGCAGCAGCTTGGGCACGCACAGCGCATGGGTGCACGGAGGTGCAGCAGCGGGCGTGTGGAGCATGCGCCATCACATCGGTTGGTGGGTGCGTAGGCTATCTTCAGTGACATTTGCGGCGGACCTTCAGTGACGTTTATGACCATCACTAAATATCCTATATACAAAATTGATCATTTCCTTCACTATAAAAGGACCCCTACCCCTCCCATTTTTCTTCGTCTCTTCCTTTCTTCTCCTCACCACCTCCAAGACTCTAGAGAGAGCTTGTCCTAAGCGCGGGATGTTTCTCTAGAGTAGAATCAAATATTTTCCCACCCCTCATCTCCTTCGTAGAGCATCCCGCGGCCGTCCTTTCACCTCCCTTCGGGAAGAAGATCCTCGCCACGACGACGTCCTGCCCCATCCTCCTTCCTTCGCCGTCGTTCTCCCTCCTCCTACTCCCCACCACCTTCTTTGAGGCACCGTCAGAGTGAGCCGTCCTCTAATCGAGGGAAATTCTTCTCACCTATCTCTATCTTTTCACTTTTGTATTATAGTTTTTTCACTTTCATAGTTGTAGAAACATTTGTTCATAAATATATGATTGTTCCTCTCTCTTTGCATTATTTTTGCAAGTAGATAAAGTTTTCATCGACCTAATCTCTTACTTGATAAAAATACCAAAAAAATAAGAAAAGATAAAAATGACAAAAACAAATAAAAGCGAAATGTAGATTTCATAAAACCACACGTTCACCTCCCCGTGTTCGACTTGGGACTCACCTCAAATTTCGGTTATAAATATTATTTGATCGATGGATTTTCTTGCAAATCAAACTACGACGATGGGTTTCCCAAACTCGAACCTTTTCACGATGAATGTCTGCCCCATCATGCATAGATCAAAAATATTAAATCAAGCAAGTCAAACATGATTTGGCAAGATCTAGAATAAAATAAAAAACAAATAACATGCAATAACATAAATAAACAAAACGAAGAAAGGTTAGAGATTACTCCAATTGAAGTGCCCATTAAGGGCTTCCCTTAGAGAAGGTATCACCCCCCACAATACCAGTGCGTCGAGGTCAGATGAGTTCCTCCCAGGATACAACGATCCAACTCCAAGATTCGACGCACTTCGATCTTGGACGTCCTCGAAAACCACCTCAGGAGAATGAACTGAGGCAATTTAGTTTCCAACCAAATTCCCGATTGATCTACCAATTTAATGGTTTGACCAACCAAAACTTCTTGTGAATCTCTCAAATTTCTTATGCAAGATCGACAAAAGTGATTGGAGATTTTTCTATCAATTTTATGTCGAACAAACACACCAAGAAAGAGAGACAAGAAAAAGAGAGAGGGAGAGAGTGGAGAGAGCTTTTCTACTATTGTTGTGTGTCAAATGAGAGCCCCCTCGTGACCCTTATCCAAACATTTAAGGAAATTCCCATTTTATGGAAATATGGCAATTGGTCGACTAATTAAGTCCATTGATCAACCAAAATAATTGATCAATCAAACTTCACTATTTAGTCGACCAAACCAATTGATCAACCAAAATAATTGGTCGACCAATTTTACAATCTAATCAACCAATCCAAGTCAAAATCGTGAGATTGAAAAATTGTAACAAAAGAGTCTAAATTCCAAATTGATTCTCACCCCAATCTGAGCCCGAGCCTGAGCCGGGGTGGGGTGGGGCACGCACGCGTGCATAGTCTCCAGTCCCACCTCTCACTCTTTACTACATAAGCCATAGGAGGTAGAAGCCTTTTACACCCACCAAGAGATTTCTCCATTTCCAGTATAGGAATAAAAACCTCTTCCAAATCTCACTGATTTCAACATGGATTCCCACGTCATCATATAACAATTGCATCCTAATTGATGCAATTAAGCTCTTAAATCCAATAATCCCCCACAAATTCATCATTAAAATTTAACAATAAATTCCTCGGTTACCACACTCTGCTTTCAGTAAAGGTACCTTCCGGTTTGAACCTTTACCTGAGTCATACACCTTCACCACCACAGGAATAAAGTGAAACTAGTCTTGAACTCTAGACTTTTGATGTAGGGTGTATAATGGTGGCAACAGAATGAAGTTCTTGGTGATAATCTTTAGGGTTGGTGCTCTTAAAGGCCATGCATCTTATCATATTTCATGAGTGTAATCAGGAAAGATCCTATTTCCTTACCTATGGCCCACAGTAATACTCACATAGGTGACATTCTCAAAGGATGCACTGCTCACATCCTACCATAAAGGCTTGAACTCATTTAGAGCCTTTGCTTTTCCTAAATTTGCAGCTTAAGACACTCAAGCTTCCAAGGGTTGGACTCAGATGCAAAAACATCTAACAATGAGTGCCAACCAGTTCCCTATATAGCTTGTTGTTACCACATTGAACCTATGTTGTGGGATCTCCACTCAATTAGGTTGGGTTGCTGCTGTTGGTGAACTCCCAATAGGTCTCAGTCCCATCCCAAGCCTAGACTTAAGGACTAAAGATCTATCAAGTTCTTTAGTAAATGAATCAGCTATGTTATCCTTGGTTCCTATAAATTCCACAACAATCACTTCTTGAGACATTAAATCCATTACAGACTTGAGTCTGATTTGGATATGTCTCCTTGTTTTTTGATTAAACTTTGACCTCTTAATTTAACTATAGTAGTCATACTATCACAATGTAAAGATATCGCAAGAATTGGCTAACCCACCATAGGGATTTCTGTAAGAAGTCCCTTTATCCATTTTGCCTCAATTCCAGTGGTGTCCAAAGCACATAGCTCAGCCTCAAAGGTAGACCAGGCTAAAATGGTCTGTTTGGCAGACCGCCAAGAGATTGCACCACCTCTAAGGGTAAAGACATACCTAGTAACACTATTACTCCCGGAATGCTCTATTTAACCAATCCAACTTGCATCACTATATCCTTCCAAAACTGAAGGATATTTACCATAATGCAAATTAAGGGAAACAGTTCCTTTAAGTACCTAAGTGATTGTGCAGCAATCATAAACCTTAATTCACCTGAATTAAGGTAGAACCTAGCATAACACAGGCATTTAGCATGCATACACATCGTACTTTGCATCTTAGATGATTTATATGTTTTATACATAATAATGTGCTATTTGAGAGGTATTATTAATTGCAGGTAATCTAGGGCAGCGGATGATCGATCCAAGCTTATGGATATGTTTGGGATAACGACAGGAGTCCAACGCTTCAAAGAGTACATCAATCAGACTCCCGTAGCACCCTAGGGAGTCCATAGAAGAAGCAGGAGCCAAGGGGAAACTGAATAATATCTGGACCTCAGATGACAAATCCAACTGTGTGGATGGATCCGGATCGACGTTCGTAGTCTAACAGTGCAAAAATCAACTTAATCAGAGGCCTACATCATCAGATACAAGAAGAAGAAGATGGATGGCCACGATGGTGCCACGTAGTGCCATTGCAACTGCCCCTCACCTCGCCCTAATTTGGAAGGACAAGGATCGTCATCCAATGGCCGTGATGCAGCCACTCCACCCACCCTCAGCCGTAGCATCAGATGAGGACGAGATCTCAAGCGTTGGATTCCCATCCAATGGCCGAGAACGCGTGCCAACAAAATGTAGATGCAACAAATGCATGGGAGTAGCGCATTGGTTAGTGCTCACTCCACAAGACGAGGGGCACATGATTGAAGCGCACTCGGTGGGAAATCGGGAGAAGCAGACAGTGCAGGCGCAATTCAACCATCGAATCTCCATCGGGCAGCTCGACAGCAGACGCGTGGCGGACGTGGAGGCGCTAGATCAAAAACACGCGCGATGACACGTGCGGAAAAGCGTGAGAGTGCACTTTAGGATTTAAAGGCATGATTGAGTGCACGTTTAAGCTGTCCGATCTTACGATTGGACGGCTGAGGTTTGGGCGCTCAGAAGAGGCGAGCGGCGAAGGAGAGTTAGCAAAGGCGTGAGCGCGAGCGTTCTGCAGTTGTGCGACCTTCATCTGAGTGCGCACAAGCTGCCATGTGGCAGCACCGGATTCAATCAGGAATAAAAGAAGGATTTGGAAGGCTTAATCAGGGTCGTTGATTTCTCGATCAACGGATCTGATTAATCCAAGGCATTTGCACTAATTTAAGGGGCCAAATACCTTCTTTGCCCTCCACTAAAGCTATAAAAAGAGGTCAAAGGGCCCCTGTTACGACCTGATTCCCGAATCCCTACAGGTCACGAGATCGGACCAACTTGATTGATCCCAAGACCCAGTCGTCCAACGAGAAATAACCACAAAGCAGGAAAGTAAACCACATTCACTATGCTAAGCAACTAACAGTAAAAGAGTACAATAGTAAAGAAAGTAAAAACTGCTACAGTATATATCACCACCATAATAACAAACAGTAGCAAGGTACAGAAACGTAAAGTACAGGAGTCTGAACTCACTACTACAAAAGAAGTACAATAAAAGAAGCTACTGCTACTGGGCTCTACTAGGCCCAGCACCCTCTGCAGCCTGAGACTCGGGCTACTCAACACCTGGACCTGAAAGGAGATTATGAGTATGCAACGTCAGCGAATGCTGAGTAGAGTGGCAACCAACTAACTAAAGCAGTAAAAGTAAACAGATAGTTGTTGTTTTTCAATTACTTTCTTTAACTAATTATTCTTTTTAACCACTTGGTTTATTTATCAGATCTCTTTCCTGATCTCGAATGTTCCTCATGGGAACGATCTTGATTGCAATCTTTTTCAAAGAGTAGAAGGCACACGTGGTGCTCTCCTGGCCAGGAGAGTCCCTTGTGGTGATCCTACACCGAGTCAACCATTCCAAAGTCACTGACAGACGTAATGGTGACTACGGCACGCGCGATAAGCACACGGGTAGCTACCCTATACTGGCATACAGTTAGTCATTTCCACTAACGGGTGCGCCCAAGTACAGCACAGAACAGTATAGGACTTAGCCCTCTCAGTAACAGGGGTCTCGCCCCTAAGAACCAAATAGGGGTCTTGCCCCTCCACAGTCCGCGCACCCTCGCCTAACTACCCTGGTTTGCCTAGTGGGCCTAATAAGTCGGTGTAGGATGGCTAGCTGAACCCCAGGCCCTGTGGGGTGGCTAGCTCTCTCCCTACACTAGTAGCTCTCCCAAGTACAGTGTACACGAGGGCCAAGAAGTCGGTGCAGAGTGGCCAATCCTAACCTCGAGTCCCAACCCAAGGGTGGCTAGCTCCGCTCTACACTAAACAGGGGATAGTCGCTCTCCTTGGTACTGCGTACTCAAGGGCCAGCACACTTCCCTACTCACATTTTTCTAGATCCATTCCATATATTTCCAGGAGCTCTACTACTAATTTCCCATAGGGCTTCATTCTCATATTTCTCATGCCATTCCATACCAAGTTTCATCATTCACATTTCCATTCTTAGGTGATACACATACAACTCGTATTTCTATCATTCACATTTCCATTCTCAGGTTATACATATGCAGCTCGTATTTCTATTATTCACATTTCCATTCTTAGGTTATACACATGCAGCTCGTATTTCTATCATTTAACGTATATAACAGGAAGGTTACATGCAACTGTTAACTAGCACAGGTAGTTCATATTTCACAGGCAACTTTTGTTCATTTACAGGTAGCTGTTAATATTTCTGTCTACTCATTCAGGACTGCAATTCAATCACACATACAGACATTTCAAGTACTTCTCATCCTAGGATTCATGCCATATCCTAGGTTCTAATCATTCATTCCACACATGCATTTAGGTTTATAGTTAAATTAGGGGAAGCCACTCTACCAGTCAACCCAGGAGTATTAGGGGCTCGAATGGCAGGCTCACGTGCCTCAGCAAGTCCCGAACCGGCAACGGAACGAAGTCCTATCACAAGGAATAATCACAATGGAACATTCAGAACAGTATAGAAAGCCTTCTAACCAGTAGAGGAACTCACAAGGAAAATATCGGTATCTTGTTTGCGTAAAACGAACCTCAAACGGACCCTAAACGAGTCAAAAACAGGGTTGCTGACTCAAATTAGACGTCTGGAACAGCTCTCAGATGTCTTAAAAGTGTCCAGAAACACACCTCAATGCTTTGTGTTGACCTTAGACATCCAGGAACTCTTCTGGACCATCTAGACCTAGCTCCAGACGTCCGACCTCCTCTTCGGACATCTGAAAGTGCTTCCAGACGTCTGGTAAGCCACCCAGACATCTGAACTGCATGGGAGGGCATGTCCCGCGCCTTCCCGAAGCAAATCCTGCAGGCGACGACCAAATCTTCTCAAAATAACCATGCGAAGGGTAGCAGCGGAGTGGCCTGCATAGCCGTATCTGCAAAGGGAACGTACCTTCCCGAAGCTCTCTCCTTAGATGTCTAGAACAGCTTCCAGACGTCCGCTCCGTCGTTTGGACGTCACTCCAGACGTCTGATTCTGGAAAAACCCAGAACCAAAACCTTCTCTCGCTCTCCCTCGCCACGTGCAGCCACGCTCGCTTGCAACTCCGGCTGCGGCAGCATCAGGAATGACTTTTTGACTCACTCCTCCTCCAGCATGTGCCGCTCCGGCCGTGCGCCCTTCGGTGAGCTCCCACACGAGCTCGCGACCAGAACTCCTCTTCTCCTCATGTCGCTCCTCCTCGTCTCCGCTATCGCACTCTCTCACTCGCGCTGGCGTGGTGAGGAAGGGAAGAAGTGGGTGGAGTGGGGAGAACGAGAGAGGAGGAAGGGGGTTTATAAGGTTGGTGGGTTAGGGTTTGATGGAGGCGGGGAGAGAGAGAAGAAGGGAAGGAAAAAGAGAGGGTACTGTCTGCACGAAGCCCGCACGTAGACGTGAGCTCGTACCCAAAAATTTTGATTTCCAAACATCTGGGAAGGTGTCCAGACATCTGACCAAATGTCTGACCGACAGTCCAGACGTCTCAAAAGGCTCAGAACAGCACGAGTCTTTACATCATAACAAACTTAAAGGAAGTTTCGTCCCTGAAATTTGAACTACCTAGGGTGCGGAAAAGAAATACATATGCATAACAAACTTAAATAGGACCGAAGCCGGTCCGAAAAGACATACCCTCAAAAAGGTCTGGGTACCTCTCTCGCATCGCTGCCTCAGGCTCCCAAGTAGCCTCCTCGTACCTCTGGCTCCTCCACAAAACCTTCACCAGGGGTACCTACTTTCGTCTCAAACTCCGGATGGCTCTGTCTAATATCTGCATTGGTCACTCGGGGTAGGTTAGGTCGTCACCCACCTCGACACTCTCGTGGCTCAGAACGTGACTGGGATCGGCGACGTACTTCTTGAGGTTGGACACGTGGAACACGTCGTGCACACCAGAAAGCTGGGGAGGAAGGGCAAGCCTGTAAGCAACGGGTCCTACCTGCTCCAGGACCTCAAAGGGCCCCACAAACCTCGGCGTGAGCTTCCCTTTCACCCCAAAATGCTGCAGGCCCTTCATGGGCGAAACGTGAAGAAAGATGTGATCCCCAACCTTGAACTGTACCTCTCTGCACTTCCTATCGGCATAACTCTTCTGTCTGCTCCTGACAGTGCGAAGTCGTCTGTGAATTTGCTCAATCACCCCTTGACTCTGTTGGATCAGCCTGGGGCCAACCTCCCACCTAGTCCCCACCTCAACCCAACTCAAGGGTGCAGTACACCTTCGTCCGTACAGAGCCTCGTAGGGTGCCATGTTGATGCTTGAGTGATAACTGTTATTATATGCAAACTCTGCCAGGGGCAAGTGCTCCTCCTAAGAGCCCCTCCAGTCAGTACACAGGCACACAAAAGGTCCTCAAGTGTCTGTATCATGCACTCTGACCATCCATCCGTCTGGGGGTGGTACGTCGTACTGAACCTCAACTGTGTCCCCAAAGCCTGCTGAAACTCAACCCAAAACTGGGACGTAAAATGGGTATCCTAATCGGATACAATCTCACGCGGAACTCCGTGTAGATGTACCACATCATGAATATACCTCTCTGCCAACTGTGCTAGTCTCAAGGTGACTCGGATAGGCAAAAAACGTGCCATCTTTGTCAATCTGTCTACAATCACCCAGACTGCGTCATGTCCTCGCTGGGTAACGGGAAAGCTCACCACCAAGTCCATGGTGATGCTCTCCTACTTCCACTCTGGCACAGGAAGTGGTTGCAATGGCCCTGCAGGCCTCTGATGCTCAGCCTTCACCTACTGGCACACCAAACGCTACTGCACGAACTCACCTACATCCCGCTTCATCCCCCTCCACCAAAAGTCGTGTCTCAGATCATGGTACATCTTTGTGTTCCCGGGATGTATGATGAACCTGGACCTGTGTGCCTTAGTCAGGAGCTCTCTCAACAACTCCTCATCTCTGGGAACGCACAAACGTCCCTTAATGCGCAGTACCTCATTAGTAAAGAAGTCTCTAGGGCCCCCTGACAGTACTCTGTCTCGCAACGACTGCAGGTACGGATCTGTCATCTGTCCTGCGATGATGCGATCTATCAGCTTTGGTCTCGTCTGCCGTGTCACTGTCACTGCCCCACAATGCCCCAGCAACTCTAGGGGTCGTCAACTGCCCAACTCCTCCATGAGTCTCCAACTCTGTGTCTGTAAACTGGCCAAGTGGGCAGGCACCTTCTGGCTCAAGGCATCAGCCACCACGTTGGCCTTCCCCTGATGGTAGGAGATGCTGCAGTCATAGTCCTTCAGGAGCTCTAACCAACGTCTCTATCTCATGTTAAGCTCCTTCTGATCAAATAGGTACCTGAGGCTCTTATGATCTATGGATATCTCAAAAGTCTCACCGTACAGGTAGTGCCTCCATGTCTTCAGCGCGAAGACAACAGTTGCCAGCTCTAAGTCGCGGGTAGGGTAGCTATGCTCATGGGGCTTCAGTTGCCGTGAAGCGTAAGTGACAACGTGACCCCACTGCATGAGCACATCCCCTAACCCCTGCAACAAAGCGTCCGTGTAAACAACGAAACCACCACTGTTGTTTAGGACGGTAAGCAAAGGAGCCGAAGTCAGCCTCTCCTTCAACTCCTGAAAACACGCCTCACAAGCATTTGTCCAAGCAAAGGGCACGTTCTTCCGGGTCAACTGAGTCATAGGACGCGCAATATGTGAGAAACCCCTGATAAACTGCTAGTAGTAACCTGCCAGTCCTAAGAAACTACAGATCTCTATCACTGTACATGGTCTCTCCCACCTGAGCACTGCCTCTCCCAGCCAAGCCATCCCCTGAAATCACATGGCCTAAGAAGGTCACCTGCCTCAACCAAAGCTCACACTTGCTGTATTTGGCATACAGCCTATGTCGTCTCAATGTGTCCAAAACCATTTGCAAGTGCTATTCGTGTTGCACCTGATCCCGCAAGTAAATGAGCACATCATCAATAAATACCACCACAAACCAATCCAGATACGGTTTGAACACCCGGTTCATCAAATCCATGAAAGCAGCGAGGGCATTGGTCAGCCCAAACAGCATGACCAAAAACTCGTAGTGTCCATACTGGGTGCGGAAAGCTATCTTGGAGACGTCGGTCTCCTTGATCCTCAATTAGTGGCAGCCAGATCTCAAGTCTATCTTGGAGAAAACTGTGGCACCTCGCAACTGGTCATCGATCCTCGGTAGCGGATACCTGTTCTTGATGGTGACCCTATTCAGTTGTCTGTAGTCCACACAAAGGCGTAGGATACCATCATTCTTCTTAACAAATAATACCAAGGCTCCCCACGGGGACATGCTGGGACTCACAAAGCCCTTCTCCAATAGGTCCTGCAACTGGGACTTGAGCTCTCGAAGCTCAAGTGGTGCCATCCTGTAAGGTGTTGTAGAAATGGGGCTGGTCCCCGGTACCAGTGAGATCTCAAACTTAATCTCATGCTCGGGCAGTAGTCCTGGCAGTTCCTCTGGAAACA
Source organism: Thalassia testudinum (assembly GCA_037157565.1). Lineage (NCBI taxonomy): Eukaryota > Viridiplantae > Streptophyta > Magnoliopsida > Alismatales > Hydrocharitaceae > Thalassia > Thalassia testudinum. Next base: position 65,307,182 of record JAZHRO010000007.1, on the reverse strand, counting down.
CATCGGGGTACTCTCTGACCATCAGGATGCTTTGAAAGTCTGCCACAGGGCCGGGCTCTGCCACTACACAACCTAGAAAGCCCTCACACCCCTGGCCCAAAAGTCTCACCGTCCGAAGTACAGAAATGCACCTGAAGCCTTCGTCCACCGATTGTTCGTGAAACTCAAAAGAAGGCATCTCCGATATGGAGAAGACGATCTTTGATGTAAACATGTTTACACTACTTAAGATGTCTATTTATGCATGTTCTTAAGCATAGGATTGCATTGCATGCTATAAATATTGCATAACATGCATCATTTGCATTTAAAGTAGTTTGAATAAAATGGAGGTTAATTGTCTCCTTTTATGTTCATGGACAGGGCAAACTTTTATCGGGGCCTCGGATCGAAGATCCAGCCATACAGATATGATCAGGGCGACGATTGGAGTTCAACGACTCCAAGATCACCTTAATCTGTAGCATCAGATAGTGACCGGGGAACCCTAGAAGATCAAGGGCCAAGATGGTGTGAATCCACACTTCAAACGACAAATCCAACTGCATGGATGGATTTGGATCGACGATCGCAGCCTAACGGCGCGAAAATCGACTCAATCCGACACCCGTGGCACCATCTACATCATCCAGAAGATGGACAGCCAAGATGGCGCCACGTGGTGCCATCTTGGCCGTCCAACTGGCCCTCAGGTCCGCCGCTGCCTCTCCAAAGAGAATCCAACGCGCGATCTGGGCCGTTGGATCTTGATCCAATGGTCCTGAACGCGTGTTCAAAAGTTCGGCCGCCCCCATCCACATGCGCAGCGTAGTGGATAAGGTTCTCGGCTGCCTTCAAATGCGCGTTCGATTAGCAGGGCGTGGGCGAGCGGGCACAGGCGAGCGTCGGATCATCATCGAATTTTTTACTTCGTGACAAATAAAACAAACGCGAATTTTTTTGAATCAAACGTCTGCCTCCCTGTGTTCGACCTGGGATTTCCATTCCGGTATAAATTTTATTTGTTGAACACGAGTTCTTCAATTTCAAACTATAACGACAGGTTTTTTCAAAATCAAACACGTTAGCGTAGCAACCCGTGCATTCAACATTTTGGCGCCGTTGCCGGGGAGGCGACGCTCTTTAATTTTTTCTTCGCGTTTTCTAACTTACAAATCATTTACCTCACTTCTCTCCTTTCTTATTGTGATTGCAGGTACTCTTTTGAGACGAGCAAAAGTGGTAGATTGGAGTAAAGTGCTGTGGAAGGTTTTGTAAGTTACCCCCACCTCCCACCCATTAGATTTCATTTCACCGCATAATAACACAAACATCAATCAACCTAGGTGTTCTTATAAACTCTAAGGTTAGATTGTTTGTTGTTTGACACCCACACCCGCCCCAACCCCCACATTAAAAAAAGAAAAATTAAAAAAAAAATCTCACAAAGGTACACAACCTCATCTGATTTTCAAACTCAACCGGCAAACCGATCTTTGGAGCCGGTACACACATTCAAACACGTAATTGAGTAGAAATCAGATTAGAAAATCACTTGTGTGCCTAATTAAGTTGTGCAACAGGCCAATTATTTGAGTTGATTGGGCCGCACCACTTCAATTAAAATCAACTCATCAAGTAGCTGCCACTTAGGTTCAACTCTTAGGGATTTACCAGGCACTCCACATTCTTTTAACTTTTAAAGGAAAACATCTCCACCTGTGCTTTCAAAACCTGGTGTGCCAACAAAACTTATTTGAAAACACCTAAAGTTGAATCCAAAAAGCTACTAAGCAAGATTTGAATTCTAAAATTCACTACATCAAAAGTAATCTTGCTTGAAAACCACTGGTTGTGCACGCACACACAAATCAATCAATCATTAAGGGCAAAACCCATATAAAGGGCACATCACATTCCAAAGCACATTCAAACCTAGCCCTAAATAAAATAGAGTAGACGTTGGCCCTAAGGATTCGACTCACACTTCAGAGCCCAGAACAAGATTATTTTCGATTAGTCTGTTTCTACTGTTCAATCTGATGTCTAGCTAGGGGAGTAGAATCAAACGATCGCAGCTGGAGGGTACACTAGGAACCAGAGGCACAAGTCGAAGGAAGAACCTTCTCCCCAGTCCCTCCTTCTAACTGGTTGGATTGAACAGACAGAAGTAGATCAAATCGTTTCTCTATCTCAAGATGGGTTTTGGGAGTCTGTAGGTCTTTAGGATAGCCCACTTAAGGACAGGTTTGATTGCTTGTATTGCAGGGCACCTTTCTTCCTCCCGTCTCTCATGAATCCTTCCACATATTACACGCATTCTCGCTCTTTCCCTCCTGTTTTGAATTATCCTCAACATGATGATTATTCTGACTCGTACTGTAATCAACCATCAGTTAGTTGGGATAACTCGGATTGGGGATACAGTTCCGGACCCCCGTGTTTAGGGTCTAACCCTGAACACTATGATTGTGATTTCTATCCTTCTCAGAGCCACATCGATTATAGATTGTCACCCTTTCATGAACAACCTAATACGATCTACAATCAAGAAGGATACACTGATCCTTACCCATCCTCTGATTACACTGCCTTTAGGTCATCACCACCTTTTGAACAATCTGAAATGACCTATTATCAGGAAGGGTATAACGAATCTCAATTCGTTAATTCCCCTGCTTTGATCCCAAACCCGCCCAACCATGAACCAACTCATTTAGTTTAAGGTAACTAGGTTCAAGAAAAGGTTCTGGCTAACTTGAGGAATATCATACAATCTTTATAAGTTCAGCCAATACCTTACATTGAGAGATTGGAGCCTCTGATTGAAATGATTGATGATTTGAATAAGTATTTGTTGGATTGGCTCCAGGATGTTAAGGATAAGAACCCAGGTGAGTTTCTACTTGGGAAATTAGCGAAATTAAGGATGAGATTTGTGGTCACTTTGATTCAATCATGGGATGATTCCCAGGATGAACCCTCTTCAGGAGAGCCAATTTCAGAACCCGTACAAGCACCTGTTGGGGGGACATGTGTTACGAGGCTGACCAGATTGAATTAGAGCAACCAATTAAGGAAGATCTAATTTCTTCACCTGAAATCCCTGAGCCAGGGAATAAAGAAATGTATGTCTCCTTGGAACAGAAAGTGACAGATGATTTTGAGACATACATTAATATGGATTTCAATTTTTTTGATTCTGATGGTGAATATTCAAATTGCGAAGTCTCACGCGAGTTTACAGAACAAGTTTTTTGTGAGACGATTGGGCCTGAGGAATCTAAAAGATCATTTAATAGCCTACGAACTAAGGAAACTGATCTTATTAGGGCACACATTACGGATCTAGAATCGCATTTTCTGGAGAATTCAATTCAATGCCCTGATTGTCAGTTACACCCCATTGAGCTTATTGATGATTCTATTTTTGAGATAATTAAACCCAAGTCAATTTTGATTCAGCCACATCTTTTACACTTGGAAATTTCAGATGGGGTGATTAATATGCAAAAGGTCCCAGAATTTAACATTCTGAATGAGGAGGATAGAAGCTGGGAAGTTCTGATCTGGGAAGCTAACTCTGGAGGAAGTAGAAGACTGAGTCGAAGGGTTCCTATTCATCTGAAACCATCAAACCAAAACCTGTACGACATTTGTTCTGAGGATGTCGAACCCAAGCACACATTCAATGATTATCCTTTTGAGCTTGAATTCCCTGTAACCCGACTTTTTGGTCTTGGGTTGCATCCTCATAAATTGCAGGCTCGACCCTGCTTGCATATTGATTTTAGGTTTTGGGTAATTTTTATCCAGAACCTGAGATATTCTCGATTATGGGGTATGGGTCTGCACCACAATCTGGTCTACATTTGTGGACATCTATTGACAGGTCAGAGGTTTCTTATGTTTATTATGATTCTGACCTGCACCTATGAATTCTTTATTTCTCTTCTTTGTATAGTGTGCCTAGCTGAAGGCACTAAATTCAGCACGTATACAGTTCTTTTTAGCTTTCATCTCAGAGTGGACCTGACATTCACGCAATTAAAGTGCTTTCTACGCTATTCCACTCTGTTTTATGTCTTTTTAATACAATGAGGACATTGCACTAGATAGGCATAGGGGGTGGATATTCATCTCTGAATTTATTCGTCAGCCTCGTAGATTTTTTTTATTTTATTAAAAAAAAATTTATGGAATTAGGAAAGAGAACTTAGGTTTAAGAAAAATTTCAATCTTAGGAAATACTACATTATGATTTGAACACAAAGACCCTTCAGGTCTTTGGGCTTAATCAGCCGGTGTATCCAATAAAATGTGGATTTGTTTTTCGATTCCTCGCCAACCTAAATTCTATTTTAATTGGAGTAAATAAGTTTGGGTGATAAGTACACGACTTATCAACCCACCCTCTGATTTGAGGGAATTTTGAGTTTTAAGCATCTACATACTATCTTGTCACTGACTCATTGTTCGGCGATTCCAACGAAAATTGGGTAGCTAATGAACCTTCTAGGGTGATATGGCTGGCAAGTTAACATGGGTAACAGCCCAGAGGTAGGTTGTCCAGAGCCCAGTCACTGGATCTTTCTCTTTTCGCTACCTTTAGGTAAATCTTAGATCAAGGAAGCCACCTACTTCAAAAAAAAAAAGAAAAGAAAAGGAGAAAAGAAGAAAAAAAAAGCCATACTTCGCCGCACGAGTATGGCTGGCAAGTTGTCGGTGGTAACAGCTCATCGACCAGTTGTCCAGAACCTAGCTCAATAAATGCACTGAAAAATCCCAAAACACTTAGGAAGAAGCGGAGAAGTAGAATAAATCGGGGAGATATACATTGGATTCACCCTTGTGTTGACCCCGTAAAAAAATAAAAGTAGGGAGAAAGCTACCGGTTGTAAAGATACACCTTTAGGCAGAATTCTCTTTTTTAGGTCACCTAGAGGCGTAGAAATCCGAAGTCTGTTTTAACTGCAGGTTAACGAGTCTATCACATTCACAATAAGATTCTTAGAACTTAAGGTTCTCATCAAATCTTGGGTGAGTTGAATGGCCGTAGCAAGCCACTCTTAAACCCTAAAACTTGAAAATCCAAAAAAAAAAAAAAAGAAAAGAGGAAAAAGAGAAAAATAAATTTTTCTTTAAATAAGGTGAGGGCTTGAGGCAGTTTGCATTTAGGCAGATACTCGAGCACTGTTGTGTCTTTGAAAGTTCAGATCATAGGTAGACATTTTCTTAATGATTGAAAATAACTTATGCTCAAATAATCCAACCTGATTCTTTTATAAATAGCATATAGTTTTTGCTAGGGACTAGCAAAAGATAGGCATGGGGGTATGATGTAAACATGTTTACACTACTTAAGATGTCTATTTATGCAAGTTCTTAAGCATAGGATTGCATTGCATGCTATAAATATTGCATAACATGCATCATCTTGCATTTAGAGTAGCTTGAATAAAATGGAGGTTAATTATCTCCTTTTATGTTCATGGACAGGGAAAACTTTTTATCAGGGCCTCGGATCGAAGATCCAACTGTACAGATGTGATCAGGGCGACGATTGGAGTTCAACGACTCCAAGATCGCCCTAATCAGACATCTGTAGCATCAGATAGTGACCGGGGAACCCTAGAAGATCAAGGGCCAAGATGGCATGAATCCACACTTCAAACGACAAATCCGATCGCACGGATGGATTCGGATCGACGATCGCAGCCTAACGGCGTGAAAATCGACTCAATCCGACACCCGTGGCACCATCTACATCATCCAGAAGATGGAAGGCCAAGATGGCACCACGTGGTACCATCTCAGCCATCCAACTGGCCCTCAGGTCCGCCACTGCCTCTCTAAAGAGAATCCAACATGCGATCTAGGCCGTTGGATCTTGATCCAACGGTCTTGAACGCGTGTTCAAAAGTTTGGCCGCCCACCCATTCACGCGCGTAGCACAGTGGATAAGGTGCTCGGCCACCTTCAGACGCGCGTTCGATTCGTAGGGCACGTGCGAGCGGGTGTGGGTGAGCGTCGGATCATCATCGAATGGCTGTGCACTCCCGATAGCACTCACGCGCTATTAGACGCGTGGCGAAGATGCGGCATCGTACGCGGGCGAGCGCACGCTAAAGAGCGAGCGAAGGCGCGACTTAAGCCGTCCGATCATGAGATTGGCTGGACGTGTGCGTGCGTTGAGCGCACGACAGGAGAAGAGGCACGTGCGCGCCGCCCACTACGCCCACGTTCGTACCTTTAGCGACGGTTTTATTCGTCACTAAAGGTCTTGAATTAATGTTTTTAAAATTGGAATGACCAAAATGCCCCCACTCCTTGCAACTATAAAAGGAGACCCCCTCCACACAAAATTCCCATCCCTTCCTTCTCTTCTCTCCCTCTCCAAAGCTCAAGAGAAGCTTGTCCCACACCCAGGATGCTTCTCACGAAATAAAGTCAATTTTTCATCCCCCTTTCGGAAGCGGATCCCACAACGATGATGATATGCTGCCCCATTCCCGTTCTTCCTGCTTCGCCCTCCTTCGTCCTGCTCCGTCCTCCTTCATCCAGGCGTCGTCCTCCAAGCAACCGTCGAGGAGGATATTTCTCTTTCCATTCTTTTAATGCTTTCTAGAGTAGATTTACTACTTTCTAGAGTAGATTTACTGCTTTCTAGTGTAATCGTTTTCTTCTTTCTAGTCATAATGTTTAGTGAAACAAATAATCTTTTTAATGATGAATTCCATGTTCATTCTACATCTTGTTTTGGTTTCTATTTGTAATATTCTCTCTCTATCTTACTCTCTCTCTCTTCTATTTTTTGTAAATAGTTAGATAGTTCTAATCAATTAATTTACTTCGTGATAAATAAAACAAATGCATATTTTTAAATCAAACATCCGCCTCCTTGTGTTCGACCTGGGATTTTTATTCTGGTATAAATTTTATTTGTTGAGCACGAGTTCTTCGCTTTCATACTACGACGACAAGTTTTCCAAAACCAAACACGTTAGCGTAGCAACTTGACATTCAACAATCTTCCTCTCAAAATAGTCCACCAAAGCATGGTAAGCGGACAACTAATCCATCCCCAAAATCACACCAAAGTCCTCTATCGGTATCACAATCAGGTCAGCGGGGAGGCTGTGTCTCCCAACACTGACCTCACAGTCTGTGTAGACCTCCTCAGCTACAAACAGCTGACCACCTGGACCTCTGATCACAAATGGATCCTCTAATAACACACACTCCTGTCCCAAACTGACAGCAAAACTAGCAGCAGCAAATGAGTGCGTGGCACCGGAATCAAAACGTATGTAAACTAGTCTACTGGAAATTATAATCATACCTACCACCACTAAACCTGAAGCTCTGGCGTCTCTGTGTGTCAGGGCATTGATATGCCCCTTAGCTCTCGGTGCAGAAGAAGCAACCACACTCTGCATCGGACGGGTAGCCGCTAGTCGGTACCCTCCTCGCGACTGTTGTCCTCCCCCACGCACCTGGAAACCACGACCACCTGCTCGGCCTCCAGCGCTCGGTGCAGGGAGCATCTGCTGCGCTCCGTCCCTAGATGGGTAGTCCCTCCTAATGTGGCTCGACTGGCCACACTGGTAGCAAAGGGGAACTCGACTCCCACCCTCGGTAGGTCCCTGCTGACAGCTGGGCGGGGGTCTAGTGCTGGTAGTTGACCCCTGTCGGGGGCCCCCAAAGGCCACTGTCGGCCGCGCAAAACGTGACGGCTCTCTTGCAGGCGCCATGTGCCTCCTTTCTAGCTAACCCTGTGAGTACTCTGGCTGGTAGAGCCTCTTCCATCCGCTGTCAGTGTCACGCGCGGCCGAGTTGGTCTCCTCATATGTCATAGTTGTCTCCACCACTCTCGAGAACGTGGGCAGCTTCAAGGGTTTGACATACCCCCGAATGGCAAGTCGGAGCCCCTCAGTGAACCTCCACAAGCGCTCCTCCTCAGTAGCCACATCTGTCGCAGCGAAACGCGATAGCTCTGAAAAATGTGTATGATACGCGCTCATAATCATTGTCCACTGGCAGAGAGTGTGGAACTCCCACCTCCTCTGATCCTGCCACGTTTGCGGGAAATACTGCTTGCAGAAGAGGATCATAAACTGGTCCCACGTCGGCTCTGCCCTCTCCTGACCTTTAACCGTACTCCACCACTTGTGTGCTGCGCTCTCCAGCTAGTACGTGGCAAAGGCCACGCGGCACTCCACAGGGAGCAAAGGGTGTCAAACACCTTCTCGATCTGCTCTAACCAGTCATCCGCCTCAGTCGGGTCCTCATCCTTCTTGAAGGAGGGGGGCTTCAGCTTCCAGAATTGTCCAAAAAGCTCATAATGTCGCTGTAGTGGGGAAATGGGCACGCCTCCAGGCAGGGAGGGCTCGTGCTCAGAAGTGTCAAAGTGCGGTGGGGGCAGTGAAGGACCACCCCCTTCCCCACGTCCAGCACTGCATCGGTCTCGTGGTCCCACAGAGGACTCCCCCTCCACGTCCCTAGGGAGAGGCGCCCGTGGAGGTAGGTAGAGCTCCTCTCGTACTATCTTGTGTATCAGCTGGGCAAGGTCCTAGGCCTGAACACCCAGAAGAAGTGGCTGGTCCACTGAAACGTCGGGCTTAGCATGCCCGCCCCTCCGACCTCGTCCACAGCCGCATCCGCGGCCCACCTCAAGGACTCCACGTCGAGGAATCTCCTGCATGGAGACGTGAAAAATAGAACCAAAAAGACGTCAACTCTAATGGACCTTCAGCGAAAGAACCTCAGAACAGATGTCAAAAGAGACGTTGTGGTGGTTACTCTAGTTACATGCACGTGAATTGGTTATTCTCAAGCTAGTTGGTTCATTTCTTGGGATGACCTTGCTCTGATACTATTTTGCTACGACCCGGTTCCCGAATCCCTACAGGTCACGAGATCAGACCGACTTGACTAATCCTAAGACCCAGTTATCCAACAAGAAATAACCACAAAGCAGAAAAGTAAACCACATTCACTATGCTAAGCAACTAACAGTAAAAGAGTACAGCAGTAAAGAAAGTAAAAATTGCTACAGTATATATCACCACCACAACAACAAATAGTAGCAAGGTACAGAAACGTAAAGTACAGGAGTCTGAACTCACTACTTCAAAAGAAATACAACAAAAGAAGCTACTGCTACTGGGCTCTACTGGGCCCAGCACCCTCTGCAGCCTGAGACTCGGGCTGCTCAACACCTGGACCTAAAAACGGGTTATGAGTACACAACGTCAACGAACGCTGAGTAGAGTGGCAACCAACTAACTAAAGCAGTAAAAGTGGACAGGTAGCTGTTGTTTCAATTACTTTCTTTAACTAATTATTCTTTTTTACCACTTGGTTTATTTATCAGATCTCTTTCTTGATCTCGAATGTTCCTCGTGAGAACGATCTTGATTGCAGTCTTTTCCGAAGAGTAGAAGGCACACGTGGTGATCTCCTAGCTGAGAGAGTCCCCCATGGTGATCCTACACCCAGTCAACCACACCAAGGTCATTGACAGACGTTATGGTGACTATGGCACGCGTGATAAGCGCACGGGTAGCTACCCCGTACTGGCACGCGGTCAGTCGTTTCCACTAACTGGTGCGCCCAAGTACAGCACAGAACAGTATAGGGCCTAGCCCTCTCAGTAATAGGTGTCTCGCCCCTAAGAACCAAGCAGGGGTCTCACCCCTCCACAATCCGCGCACCCTCACCTAACTACCCTAGTTTGCCCAATGGGCCCAACAAGTCGGTGTAGGGTGGCTAGTTGAACCCCGGGCCCGTGAGGTGGCTAGCTTTCTCCCTACACTAGTAGCTCTCCTCGGTACAGTGTACACGAGGGCTAAGAAGTCGGTGCAGAGAAGCCAATCCTAACCCCGAGTCCCAACCCAAGGGCGACTAGCTCCGCTCTACACTAAACAGGGGACAGTCGCTCTCCTTGGTACTACATACTCAAGGGCCAGCACACTTCCCCACTCATATTTTTCTAGATCCATTCCATATATTTCCAGGAGCTCTACTACTAATTTCCCGTAGGGTTCATGCTTATATTTCTCATGCCATTCCATACCAGGTTTCATCATTCACATTTCCATTCTCAGGTGATACACATGCAGCTCGTATTTCTATCATTCACATTTCCATTATCAGGTTATACACATGCAGCTCGTATTTCTATCATTCACATTTCCATTCTCAGGTTATACACATGCAGCTCGTATTTCTATCATTTAAGGTATACAACAGGAAGGTTACATGCAACTGTTAACTAGCACAGGTAATTCATATTTCACAGGCAACTTTTGTTTATTTACAAGTAGTTGTTAACATTTCTGTCTACTCATTCAGGACTGCAATTCAATCACACATATAGACATTTCAAGTACTTCTCGTCCTAGGATTCATGCCATGTCCTAGGTTCTAATCATTCATTCCACACATGCATTTAGGTTTATAGTTAAATTAGGGGAAGCCACTCTACCAATCAACCTAGGAGTATTGGGGGCTCGAATAGCAGGCTCACGTGCCTCAGTAAGTCCTGAACCCGTAACGAAATGAAGTCCTATCACAAGGAATAATCATAAGGGAACATTCAGAATAGTATAGAAAGCCTTCTAACCAGTAGAGGAACTCACAAGGAAAATGTCAGTATCTTACTTGCGTAAAACGGACCTCAAACAGACCTTAAACTGGTCAAAAACAGGGTTGCTGACTCAAATCAGACGTCTGGAACAACTCCCAAACATCTTAAAAGTGTCTAGAAACGTACCTCAATGCTCTATGTCAACCTCAGACATCCAGGAACTCTTCTGGACCATTTGGACCCAGCTCCAGATGTCCGACCTCCTCTCCAGATGTCTAGAAGTGCTTCCAGTCATCTGGTAAGCTGCCCAAATGTCTGAACTGCGTGGGAGGGCGTGTCCCACACCTTCTCGAAGCAAATCCTGCACATGACGACCAAATCTTCTCAAAATAACCATGCGAAGGGTAGCAGTAGAGCGGCCTGCATGGCCGTATCCGCAAAGGGAACGTACCTTCGCGAAGCTCTCACCTCAGACGTCTGGAACCGCCTCCAGACGTCCGCTCCATCGTCTGGACGTCACTCCAGACGTCTGATTCTGGAAAAACCTAGAACCAGAACCTTCTCCCGCTCGCCCTCGCCGCGCGCAACCACGCTCGCCTGCAGCCTCGGCTGTTGCAGCGTTAGGAATGACTCCTGACGCACTCCTCCTCCTTCCGCACACGTCGCTCCGGCCGTGCACCCTCCGGTGAGCTCCCACACGAGCTCGCGACCACAACTCCTCCTCTTCTCCTCACGCCGCTCCTCCTCGTCACCTCTCTCACGCTCTCTCGCTCGCGCTGGGGTGGTAAGGAAGGGAAGAAGTGGCTGGAGTGGGGAGAACAAGAGAGGAGGAAGGGGGTATATAAGGTTGGTGGGTTAGGGTTGGCTGGAGGTAGGGAGAGAGAGAAGGGAAGGAAAAAGAGAGGGTACTATCTGCATGCAGCCCGCGCGCAGACGCGAGCTCGTACCAAAAAATTTCGATTTCCAGATGTCTGGGAAGGTGTCCAGACATCTGACCAGACGTCTGACCAGACGTCTGACCGACAGTCCAGACATCTCAAAAGGCTCAGAATAGCGTGGGTCTTTATAGCCCCCCTTTGAAGGCACTTCTCATATTTTCTTCTTCTTCCTCCTTCTTCAACCTCTCTTTCTTCTTCTTCCCATCTTCTCTTCATTCATCTCTGCACCTCCGTCTGAAGCATCTGTTGGGCCACCCTGACGGATTGTTACTACTCTTCCCCACCTCTCCAAAATGCCACCACGAACCACCCATGGTGCCCTCGTTCTGGTGCATAAGTAGTTACATTTATGTTAGAATTTGTTCAATTATATGTATACAATTCATGTTTAAACTCTTTTGATTATTTTATATATTGTGTCTATACTATTTAGCATTTATATTTGGAATAACGTATGAAATCAAAAGTGCTTTCTGCCTCCCTGTGATCGACCGGGAATCACCAAGTTCCGTTAATTTATTTGCTCGAGACGTATTTCGTGCTATACTACAATGTGCTAATTCTCTACGCGATCTACACCACGAACAAATTGGCGCCGTTGCTGGAGAGGCAAGATGACTTTTGATTTTATCTCTAATACAGTATTTTTGTGTGCAGGAACAACGACACGAAGTGGTGAACGAGGAAAAGCAGGTGCTGCGAAAATCAAGTGCACACATTCCTATTAGAAATTCAGTCAGAAAGTAAGTGTCATCTTTAAAATTTAATAGCCATGTTTCTAATGCTCCAAAAATTTTAAAATTTGGACTGCAACTAGATCTTTAAATTATCTTTCCAACGTCACCTTTTCCAAAAGAAATTCCTTCTGTGGAATTTTTAAAAATTTTTGGTGTACATACTAGTCAGATTGATTGAGAATAGAACTTTTATGAACTTTAGAAATCAATTCTCACTAACACACAAATCAAATTTATTCAAAATTTGTGGGGTGTGAAAGACAATCAAATTAGATTTTAATATCATATTTTTACAAAAATTTTGGAGCATATTCGATATATTTTCCAATAGAAAAACCAACATGGGGTCTAAATCCCAGATTTAACCCCTGATTAGCTAAAAATTCATAAATAATTTTTGGAAATAGAAAAAATTTTGAAAAAATACTCTCAGAAAGTCTTATTTAAAAATAAATCTTCTTACCAAGTTTCAAGTCATTTTGATTCCATCTTGCATTAGAGTACACTTTTGAATTGTGGTCTTCAATTTGAAAAAGAACTTAGAAGTGTTGAGCCAATAGGACCACATAGACTAACTTGGACTCCGACGAGCTCAAAAGTTAGTCGGTGAGGCGAGTCACCTTGTGGACTGCCTACCATCTACTACATTAAAAAAAATGGTTAAGAATTCACGAAAATACATTAAATAACCTGCATTTGGCTTGAAACTAGTGAGTAGTTCTAACCTCTCTTGCAAAACCTGGTGACTAAGCCAGCTGGGTAGTGTCAAACGAAAGTGGCTGCAAGGTAACGGAACCAAAGGTGAAAGTTGAAGGAAGAACCTTCCTCATAGTTCCCTCGTAACTAGACTGGCCGGGTTAGCCTGAGAGGCGAAAATTCCTTACAGTCGATCTCTCGTCGAATTTTTAATAACACAAACTTAAACGAAAAATCTAGTTATCTGATCTATAAGACCACTCTGATTAACAAGGCCTTAGCCTTGTTCTACTTGACTGCACCAACCCTTTGAGTTGGTGTATGCCAGGAAGAAGGTCGTTAAGACCTGAACTTGCGGGACCTTGGGAGCTAAACCCAAGGCAGCAAAGCTGATTTTCACCCGACCTCTCTTCTCAACCTTCTTTCATCCGATTAGCTGAGATGGCTAATCCTGATCCTCGAGTTCATCAGGACCCAATGGCTCGTCTGGAAGCCAGGGTAGAGGAAATGGAATAGAAATATGAGCAGAGCATCGACCGGATTCTCACAACACTCGACAAGATGCGGCATCCACCACACAAAGAACTGCAGGACTTCTATGATCCAACGGCAACAATCATAGCACCTCAGGTCTGAATTCCCGCAGACAGAGACGCATTCGAGTTAAAGCCAAATATCATAAGTCTGATTCAAACTCATTTCCATGGAAACTCGAATGAGGATCCCTTACAGCACCTCAAAGACCTGAGTCGGATTGCAAAGTTAGTTCGACCCAGAAATATAGATATTGGAATTGTTCTCATGAAGCTTTTTCCTTTTTCTCTCAAGGATAAAGCTGTTTATTGGTTCAAGACCATCGGGAGGCCAATTGGAACCTGGGAGGAATTATGTCACGAATTCCTTCAAAAGTTCTTCCCGATCGGTCGAACAAATGGTATAAGGCATGCAATCACGACCTTTGCTCAAGGCCTTAGAGAGAAGCTGCATGATGCTTGGGACAGATTCCACGATCTTCTTCGGAAGTGCCCACATCATGGTGTACCCAAATGGCACCTCGCTCAAGTATTTTACCATGGGAGGGATGACACACATCGGTACCTGGCTGATGCATCTAACGGTGGGAATTTTCTCGCGAAGGACGAGAACAGCGCATTTGAACTGTTCGAGTCCTTAGCAGAAAACTAGATGAATGCTGCCTTAATGAACCTGTTCCAGCGACCTGGACAGCAACGAGTTAATGTCCACGAAGATCAAGCCAAGTCTTCCTGAGCCGACATGGACATTATCGCCAAAAAGTTGGATAAGGTGGATCTGTTTGATAAGAAGCTCGATGAATTAATGCGAGTGAGATCCGGATCTTTTGGCAGCACTGCTCCATCTTTCTCCTCTCAAGCATCCCAAGCCTCCTTTGCTTGTACATATCCATTTACTCAGGATGTTTTCTCTCCATCTTTGCGGGATCCTGCATATCAGGAACCCGTGAACAATATGGATCTGGCACCGTACAATCAGGGTTACGCACCACATGACAATGCAAGTGCGTATTCTTTTGATGAATTCACATCTAAGATATCTTCGGCTTACGAAGATGTCAATGCCATTCAGGGATACAAGCGTAACAACCCGTATTCTGAAACTTATAACCCTGGTTGGCGCCAACATCCCAATTTCGCCTGGTTTGGTAACCCACAGAGACCGAGTCAAGCTCCACACTACCAGACCAGACAATATGGGAATGCACAAAACACATTTCCTAGGTAGCAACCATTCCTGTCTTAGCAGCAACATATATATTCTATCTATCAGCCGCTGCACCAAGTCGCCAACTACCCTCCAAAGCGGGCCAACCCTTTGGGGTCGCTAAAGGAGGAATTGCAGGCATCAAATCAGAAATCTACTCATGACAACCTGCAAATAATGAAGGCAATGGCTGACCAAATACAGAGCATACAGAACACACAAAACTAGATGATGCAGGAGCATAGATCACAGGGAGCTTTGCCCTCCAAACCTATCCCAAACCCAAGATATGTGCAGAATTTGGGTGCCCCGCTGATTGCATAGCAATCATAGGTCTTAATTGACCTAGATTAAGCTAGAACATAGCATAAGTTAGGATTATTCACGCATGCATAAGCATTATCTGCATCTTTACTGCTTTCCTTTAGCTATGCATAGAATAATGTTATAATGTGCTGATTAAGTGCATTATGTCAATTGCAGGCCATAAGCTGACCAGGAGCTGGATCTGGAGTAGGATCTGAAGCTGGATCAGGAATAACGGGAGTTGCAGCAAAGCTGGAGCAGAAGGCTTAGTTTAGATGTAGGAATAATAATGTAAGGGAGTTAAAAGTTTGCTATTCTATTAAGTAGAAATAAAGCAGTAAAATGTGAAGAGCTTAGGTCCACCCTAGCCCTAGGATAGCCCAGAGACTTCCCCAAGCCTTAGCCACCCTTAGATTAGGTCACAACACCCTAGAAAACCCTAAAACCCTAGTTCCAACCCTTATCTGGACGTCCAGATAAATTATAGGATGTCCAGGACCCTTAGCCAACTCTCGCACACCTCAAACCCACTTCTGCAGTGTTATTGGATGTCCAGACACTTTGTCAAACGTCCAATTTCTACAGAATACCTAAAACAGAACCTTGATTTCCCCCTGACTCAGATTGGACGTCTAGAAATGAAGTCTGGACTTCTCATTTTTGAGTATAAGTCATCTGATCACATTTTTGGACGTCTGGTACTGGTCTTCAATCCCTGTTTTGAGATTTAAGCCTTGATCTTGGATCTCTAGCTCCCTAGACCTAATCCCAACACCATAGGAACCTAAATTAAGGTGTCCTAACCCTAGTACATCACCTCTAGACCTACCTAAGGACCTAATTAGGTCCTCACCAAACCCAATTGACTTAGATCAAAGTCAATTACATTCACCTAAGTTAATTGGACTCATTGAGTCCAATTAAGCTTAGATCTCAACCCGCACAAGTTCAATTGGACTTAGTGAAAGTCTAATTGACCTAAACCCAACCTAATTGAGTTATTTAACTCTCAATTAGGTTCACACTCATCCAATTAAACTTAGGTTAAGTTTAATTGAATTTTCCCCTTAGAAATTAGGGTTTGTAACCCTAATTCAAGGCATACACCTACTTAAACCCCTTAGGACCTAACCTAAACCACCTAGCCACATAGAGCACGACCACACACACACACACCCATTCATGCACATACACTTCTCTAGATTTCTCTAGAACTCTCTTGAAGTGGTGCCACCTCTTGGTTGCTAAATTTAGCAACCAAGAGGCATTCAAAATGAGATCCACATTTTTTGGATCTCATAACCATATGGCCGGCCACTCTTGGACTCTCTCTAGAGAGTTCCACACCTCTCTAGAGAGAAGCCCTTGAGTCTATAAAAAGACCCCATGGGCAGCCAAGTGCACCCATTCACATCCCTTGGCTTCACTTCACATTCTTGGCACCACTCACTCCATTGGTTCCATGCACGCCCACCTCCACTTAGGTTAGCCACTCCACCTCCATGAGCTCATCACCACCATGAAGGACACCATGCCAGGATGCTGGATCACTCCTCTCTCTCTCCAGGGGTCGGCCTAAGCTCCATTGGCCGGTCCTCATTCTCCACCCGACCACTCCAAGGCCATCGGGGACCACCCCTGAATGCCCTTTTGTTCTGCTAGATTTAGTTTATGCTCTTCGTAGTTTTACTGCTCTTTATTACTGCTTAATAGAGTAGTCTTTATTCTCTCCCAATGATGCATGCAAAATCCCCCCATTGATTCTTGTATGCAGTCATTTTCTGGTAGCTAGATTTAAATTCCAAGCATTTCTGTACAAACTTTCCTCTACAGCTTTTGTTGCAAACAACTCTTCCATTGAATGAATGAAAATGCATTTATATATATATATATATCTTTATATGTTTGAAATCACCATGAGCTTAATAATTGCCATTCTTTTTGCGTGATTCAAGTTGCCTGTTTTTATTGTCTATCCAGCCCGCAACAAGCATGTCATTCCCTGAGAATATCGAAAACCTAACGATAGACACATTCTTCGTAAATAGTCACCACCTTACTAGAATCGTGTGCACAGAAACTCACATGTTCACCTTTGTGATTTATTTAACGCATGCGCATGTAATCCGAGTTCATAACAGAAGTGGTGAAATCTTAATTAGGAGATTGGAAACTAGCGTGCGTTTTTAAATAAAGTAGAGCGGCAATAAGATCGATTTCAAAAGTAAAACAAACGCCTCCTAGAGACGAACAATCGGGACTCAAGTCTCGTTACCTTTTATTAAATATCTTTGTTGGGTCATATTTCACAACTATACTATGACGCTTTCTAATCAAATACGCGATCTACGAGTTTCAACACCCACCTAGATTCCAAGCACCACAGGGGTAGGCACACGCTGTTATGCAAGCACCTCCCACACCTCCTGGTTATGGGCTCGGTTAGCCACCTCTGTTACCAAACCCTGTGTATCCAGACCAACCCGCTCCTCTGCCCCTGCATGGACATCACGCTGATACAAAAGTTGTCACCTTAAGGAGTGGAAAGACTACACAGGACCCGGTACCTATGCAAGTGGGTAATAATTTTTCCTATGCTCTACCATGAGATGGCTCACAACCCTCTTCCTCTCACAAGCCATCTTCATTAGATAAAGGAAAGAAGCCCCTAGACCCTAAAATTCCCGTCCCTTTTCCTGCAGCCCTAACACGAGATTCAACACGGAAAAAGGACACGCGAAATTTTGAGGACTTGAAATCTATGTTCAAGGTAGTTCACATTCAGGTCCCTCTCCTTGAAGCA
This sequence comes from Thalassia testudinum, assembly GCA_037157565.1. Taxonomy (NCBI): domain Eukaryota; kingdom Viridiplantae; phylum Streptophyta; class Magnoliopsida; order Alismatales; family Hydrocharitaceae; genus Thalassia; species Thalassia testudinum. The sequence continues at coordinate 65,289,392 of JAZHRO010000007.1, read as the reverse complement.
ATAGATCACATCCTAGCTATTGCTAGGTTCTTTAAGGACTACTGTACTTCAAAGCAGCAACAGAGAATCGGACGACAAGCGATATTATCTGAGGAAGCCAGCGTAGTTATTTTAGCTGACTTACCGCCCAAAAAGGACTTAGGCACACCACTGATTTCCTGCTTTTTGCAGGATTCCCCTTTTGATAGGGCCCTTCTTGATTTGGGGTCGTCCATCAACCTAACTCCCATCGTAATATTTGATCGATTTCTATTTGGGGAGTTAAAGCCCACCTCGGTTACCATACAGTTGGCTGATCGATCTGTAAAAACACCGAGGGGGGTGGTTGAAAATGTGATCGTAAAAGTCTAAGGATTCTGCTTTCCAACAGACTTTTTTGTTCTTGATATAGAGGTTCCTCCTAATCTCCATGATGCACCGATTATTCTAGGCCACCCGTTTTTGGCAACCGCCCGCGTAAACATTGACTGTGCATCAGGGTGCACAAAGATTACCCTGGGAAATGAAAAGCTTAGGCTGAACATTTTCAGGGCATCAAAGAACTTTGATTGCGATTTGATCGAGGAGGATAGTGAAGATGAAGATTCAGCTTTCTGTGGGAACATTGGGCTCCTCTGTAGCAACCCAATGACACATTCATTACTTTCAAGGGTCTTTGATCGCGAACCACACAGGACTGAGACTAATGACATACACATTTCGTCCCATGGATCCGGTTGTCATGGGTGTTCCTTTGCTCTTAACACCCCTGATCCTGGCTATCCTGTCCTATCCAACACGGATATCTTAAGGCAGGATTACATGACCACTATAGGTGGATTCTCCAGTAGTCAGGATCAGCGCATTTCCGTTGTTGCTTACTCTCCTCCCCTGCATAAACCCCCTCCCCACCCTTTGCTACTAGAGTTATAGCCCTTACCTGATTCGCTCAAGTACGTGTTTCTGGGGAAAAGTGAGACATATCCCGTGATTATCAATGCTCACTTGACTCTAGATCGGGAACACCAGTTGATCTCCGTTCTGCAAGCACATTGGGTTGCTATCGGGTGGGGCATTGTTGATCTCCAGGGAATTCGCCCCTCATATTGCACTCACCATATCTAACTAATGAAGGGGTGAGACCATCAAGACAATCTCAGAGGCACCTAAATCCAAATATGTTAGAGGTTTTCAAGAAGGAGATCATTAAATGGCTGGACACGGGCATTATCTATCCTATTTTCGACAGCCAGTGGGTGAGTCCCATTCAGATAGTGCCTAAAAAGGCGGGACTCACTGTAATCAAAAATGAATTGGGCGAATCCATCCCAACCCACACCATGACTTCTTGGCAGGTCTGCATTCACTACAGGAAGCTAAACTCGACTACCAAAAAGGATCATTTTTCTTTACCCTTTATTGATTAGATTCTTAAATGGCTAGTTGGGCGTAGTTTCTTCTGCTGTCTGGATGGATACTCCAGGTACAATCAAGTTGCAATCAACTCAGAAGATCAAGACAAGATGACTTTTACGTGTCCTTTTGGAACATTCACGTTTAAGCGAATGCCTTTCGGCCTCTGCAACGCACCAGCTACTTTTCAGTGATGTAGGATGGCCATCTTTTCAGACATGATCAGGGACTGCGTGGAAGTGTTCATGGACGACTTCTCCATGTTTGGAGATGATTTCTCGCCTTCTCTCGATAACCTTACAAAGATTCTGAGGAGATGTATAGAGGTTAACCTAGTACTTTCATGGGAGAAAAGCCATTTTATGGTGAGGGATGGCATCGTACTATGTCACAAGATCCCCTCTAATGGACTCAAGGTTGATTAAGCTAAGTCTGAAATCATTTCACGATTACCTCCGCCTAACTTGGTTAGGCAAATTAGATCATTCCTAGGGCATGTCAAATTTTATCGAAGATTCATTCAAGATTTCTCGAAAATTGCTCATCTATTAACGAATCTTCTGGTAACTGACACGGCCTTTGATTTCAACTCCTCATGTCTTAGCGCTTTCGAGACCTTGTGAAGTGCTGTCTCAAGTGCACCCATTCTCCAACCTCCCGACTAGTCTCTCGACTTCGAGATGATGTGTGATGCCTCCGACTTCGCTGTTAGAGTCGTTCTTGGCCAACGTTGGGAGCGCCATCCATTCGTAATAAACTACGCTAGCAAAGTGCTGAATGAGGCTTAGTGTAACTATACAGTCACTAAGAAAAAATTGCTAGCCGTGGTATTCGAGTTGGAGAAATTTAGGTCATACTTACTCAGGTCCAAAGTTATCATCTACACTGACCATTCCACCCTCTGGCATTTGTTGGCAAAGAAGGATGTCGAACCTCGCCTTATCAGATGGATCCTTCTTCTGTAGGAGTTTGATGTCGATATCCGCGGCAAAGCTAGAGCACATAATGTTGTGGTGGATCACTTGTCTCGGCTAGACCCAGACTACATTCCGTACTCCCCACCGATATCAGACTGATTTTCAGATGAGTCTCTGTTATCTATCAACTCTGTTAAGTTTCCTTGGTATGCTGATATAGCAAACTATCTTGTCACAGGCAAGCTACCTGCGGGATTATCCAAGGATCAAAAGCTCAAATTCATATCAAAGGCTAAATTCTATTTTTGGAACGACCCATTACTCTTTCACATTGGGGATGATTAGATCATCCGTAGATGCATTCCTGATTCGGAAATCTCTAGTGTGCTATCCTTCTGCCACAACGATGCTTATGGGGGTCATTTCTCAGGCCGAAAGACTGTTGCAAAGATTTTGCAGTCTGGATTTTTCTGGCTGACCATTTTCAGAGATACACACGAGTTTGCCAAGTGCTGTAAGCGATGCCAGGTAGTCAGTTCTATGACCCGGAGAGATATGATGCCTCTCCAATCCATTCTGGTCGTAGAAGTGTTCGACGTCTAGGGAATCGACTTTATGGGCCCCTTCCTGAACTCGCATGGCTTTGAGTACATACTCCTCATAGTAGACTATGTCTCAAAGTGGGTAGAAGCTATCCCGGCTAGATGAGCTGATCATAAGATTGTTTTATCCTTTGTTCGAGAATTTTTTTTTGCGAGATTTGAAGTTCCTCGAGCCTTGATAAGCGATAGGGGAAGCCACTTCATCCATGCCCATTTCAAGTCATTATTGAAGAAATACGGGGTACAGCACCACATTGCTACCCCGTATCACCCACAGACCAATGGGCAGGCTGAAGTATCAAACAGTCAAATCAAGCTTATCATTCAAAAGATGGTTAGACCTGATAGGAAGGGTTGGTCCGATCGGTTGATTGATGCACTATGGGCATATCGAACTGCGTACAAGGCCACGCTCAGAATGTCACCATACCGCATGGTGTATGGAAAGGCCTGTCACCTTCTTGTGGAGTTGGAGCACCATGCCTTTTGGGCGATGCAGAAGTGTAATTTTAACCTCGAGACTGGAGGCTATGAAAGAAAGCTCCAACTCAGTGAGTTAGAGGAGATTAGGCAGGAAGCATATGAGAATGCAAGCATATACAAGGACAAGACAAAAGCTTTCCATGATCGACACATCCGGAGGAAGGAGTTCGCACCTAACCAACAAGTTTGGTTGTTTGACTCCCAACTCAAATTCTTTGCGGGAAAGCTCAAGTCCAAGTGGACTGGACCGTTTCTGGTGGTCCATCCGTAACCTAATGGGGCAGTCCAAATTAGAGACTCGAAATCTGGGCACGTTTTTACGGTTAATGGCCAGTGCCTCAAACCATTTTTTGCCTAGGAACCTCCTCCTGCTAACTAAACGATACATCTTCTTAAGGACATGTGACTGATGAGTTGCCCAACTGGAGGCATTAAACTCAGCACGTATACATATATACATACCATATATAGCATATTTCATTTTCGCATAATATTTTGCATATTGTTTTGCATATGGTGCATGGCATTGCAGTGATGTCATGAGCTGAATGACAACTTAAAAGCAATTTCAGGTGATTTCTATCCACATACACCCTGCCTTATTTCTTTTATTCATACATGTGGACATGCAAACACTTAAGCATGGGGGGGTAGTCCATAAAAAAAAAAAACTAAAATTTTCTGCCAACAAATGGAGGATTAGATTGCTTTATCAAGAAGTTTTATTAATGATTTATTCTTTAGTAGATTCCTAAGCTTAGAATCCAGTAGAACCTCACATTTGCATGTAGAATTGGCAATGGAGACATCTCTAGTTTGTCGAGAAGAAGCATTGCTTCTTCTCTTGAACCCTTGGACAACAATCAGGGAGTCAGGTGAACCATCTTCTAGTAGATCACCAAAACATACGTAAGATGTGAGTACAGAGTCTACTGATGCTCTAAGGTTAGTGTAAGGAATTTTTAATCTTTAATAATTGAATAATGATACTCAGAGATGGGCATAGTTTTTGGTCTAAGTTCCTGCGTACTAAATCTGTGAGAAATTCCATACGAGAGCCACCAAAAAAGGCAAAAACACAGAGAGCAAGTTCTGATAAAACTAGGACTAAGGTGGATGGTCACGACCGTCCTCTATGGAATCCTCGACTGAAGGAAGGTATTGATGTCAAGGTTAGAAATACGTTGTCCTATCCATTCCCTACCCGATGCCGAGAGTAGGCACTTCCACCAAATAAGCCACCCGAGATCCTCTTGGTCATCCCCAAAAATCCTAAATAATGCCTCATGAATAAAAGTATGTATGTCATGTTGAATTGTTGCATTATGTTATGTTGGTAACGGCATTGTGCCAGTAGATATATATATTGAAAAAAAAAAAAAACAAGAAGAAGAACAAAAGCATACAAAAGAGATATTTACTTATGAAAAAAAAGTGTTATGTTAAGAAATTTGAGTTATGTAAGTCAAAATGTTTTGAGGCAAAAACACCTACCATCCCCAACAAACCACCAAATACAACCTTAACCTATTTTTCTGTATTTCTGACCGCCTGAATACGGGCTAAGGAGTCTGACTTAGTCGTAGGGTTATTAGAACCTAATTAAAGTATAATGCCATGTAAGACCACCAAATATAGTTGCAAATCTGGTAAGATGTGAGCTCGAGAAGAAAAAGAAAAAGAAAAAGAGAGAGAGAAAGAGAGAAAAGAAAAAGTACAAAAGATTAAAAAGAGCACAGTTTTCTAGCCCTTCTCTAAGTTAAGTTATTCAATAACCTAATAATCTAGATTTTGAAATACTAGTTTCCATGCAGCACTAGAAGAGAGTGAGCCACTAAATACAAATTCAATTAACTCAGACATCTGCTACCTAAGCCAAAAGTTGGGGCTAAAATTAGAGAATAGTTTATATCCCCGAGAGAAGAGGTTTGCCTATCCCAATAGAATTTTTGTAAGGTTAAGTACAAACTTTAAATGTGTATTAACTCTTCGCCTAGATCCGTTGCAGAAGCTACAACATTATATATTCATGGTTATCTGGATTCTGAATTTGTGGATGAAAAAAAAGAAATAAACCTTTAGTAAACTCTTGATACAATGCATTTAGTCTTACACTTGCCAGAGAGTAACAAGATTTAGGCATGGGGTTATGATTGTGCAGCAATCATGAAACCTAATTCGCCTAAATTAAGGTAGAACCTAGCTTAACACAGGCATTCTGCATGCATACATATCGTACTTTGCATCTTAGATGATTTATATGTTTTATACATAATAATGTGCTATTTGAGAGGTATTATTAATTGCAGGTAATCCAGGGTTGTGGATGATCGATACAACCTTATGGATATGTTTGGGATAACGACAGGAGTCCAACGCTTCAAAGAGCGCATCAATCAAACTCCCATAGCACCCTAGGGAGTTCGCAGAAGAAGCAGGAGCCAAGGGGAAATTGAAGAATATTCAAACCTCAGATGACAAATCCAACTATGCGGATGGATCTGGATCGACGTTCGTAGTCTAACAGTACAAAATCAACTTAATCGGAGGTCTACGTCATCAGATACAAGAAGAAGAAGATGGACGGCCACGATGAGGCCACGTGGCGCCATCGCAACTGCCCCTCACTGTGCCCCAATTTGGAAGGACAACTGTGGGTTGTTGGATCGTCATCCAATGGCCGTGATGGAACCACGCCACCCGCCCTCAGCCACAACATTAGATAAGGGCGAGATCTCTACCATTGGATTCCCATCCAATGGCTGAGAACGCGCGCCAACAAAATGTAGATGCAATAAACGCGTGGGAGTAGCGTGCTGGTTAGCGCTCTCTCCACGAGATGAGGGGCACATGATCGAAGCACGCCCAGTGAGAAATCGAGAGAAGCGACAAGAGTGGGTGCAATTCAACCGTCGAATCTCCATTGGGCAGCTCAGCAATAGACGTGTGGTGGAAGCGGAGGTGCTGGATCAAAAACACGTGCGATGACGCATGCGGAAATGCGCAAGAGCACGCTTTAGGATTTAAAGGCGCGATTGAGCGCATGTTTACGATCAGACGGCTAAGGATTGGGCGCTCAGAAGAGGCGAGCAGCGAAGGAGAGGAAGCGAAGGTGCGAGCGCGTGCGATTTGCAGCCATGTGATCTTCATCTGAGGGCGCACAAGCTGCCACGTGGCAGCACCAGATTCAATCAGGGATAAAAGAAGGATTTGGAAGGCTTAATCAGGGTCGTTAATCTCCTGATCAACGGATTTGATTAATCCAAGGCCTTTGCATGGATTTATGGGGCCAAATACCTTCTTTGCCCTCCACTCAAGCTATAAAAAGAGGCCAATGGGCCCCCCTTTGAAGGCACTTCTCATATTTTCTTCTTCTTCCTCCTTCTTCAACCTCTCTTTCTTCTTCTTCTTCCCATCTTCTCTGCATTCGTCTCTGCACCTTTGTCTGAAGCATCCGTTGGGCCACCCCGACGGATTGTTGTTGCTCTTCCCCACCTCTCCAAAAGGCCACTATGAACCACCCGTGATGCCCTCATTCTGCTACATAAGTAGTTACATTTATGTTAGAATGTGTTCAGTTCTATGTATACAATTCATGTTTAAACTCTTTGGATTGTTATATATATTGTGTCTATACTATTTAGCATTTATATTTGGAATAACATATGAAATCAAAAGTACTTTTTGCCTCCCTGTGATCAATCGAGACTCACCAAGTTCCGTTAATTTATTTGCTCGAGGCATATTTTGCGCTATACTACAACGTGCTAATTCTCTATGCGATTTACATCGCGAACACTAAGTACTCGGTCTAAGGCATCCCAATGAGTATGGTCAGGACAACTTATGTATCTGCTCAACTTATTCATGGAACAAGAAATATCCAGTCTAGTACAGCTAGTCAAATACATCAAACTTCCTATAATCTGTGAATATCTTAGTTGTGAAACATGCGTTCTACTTTTATTCTTATAGAGAGTTTTTGATGAAAGTGCTTACAGCCTTGCAATCTTCATAGCCAAATTTCTCAAGAACCTTCTCAACATAATGAGATTGAGAAATAGCTATCCCCTCTGCTGACTGAATCAGTTTGAGGCATAGGATCACATTTGCAACACCCATATCCTTCATCTCAAACTTACTACTTAAGAATAACTTAGTTTCATTCACAATTCTAATGTCTGATTCAAACAATAATATATCATCTACATATAGGTATAAGACAATACACATATCACCCTTAATCATAGAGTAGACACACCTGTCAGATTTGTGACCTACAAAGCCATGGAGATTGTACAATCTTACCAAACTTTTCATGCCATTGCTTGGGTGCTTGTTTCAAACCATAAAGAGATTTAACACGCTTACAAACATTTTTCTCGTTCCCAAGAGCTACAAATCCCTCAGGCTGGTCCATATAGATCTCCTTAAGATCTCCATGAAGAAAGGCGATCTTCACATCCATTTGGTGGATAGTGAGATCATAAATAAAAGCCAATGCAATAAACATTCGAATTGTAATTATCCTAGTTATTGGAGAATAGGAATCGAAATAATCGATTCCTTCCATTTGCTTGAACCTCTTAGCAACAAGTCTAACTTTGTATTTTTTAATAGATCCATCAAGCCTGAGATTTCTCTTAAACACCCACTTGCACCCAATAGTAGAACACCCTAGAGGTAGATTAACCAACTCCCAAGTGCCATTAGAGACGATTAAGTCCATTTCATTCTTAATGGCATCTTTCCAGTGCTTAGCTTCAGAAGAAGCCATAGCATCACGATAAGTGAGGGGATTGCCCTTGATTTGGTATGTAATAAAATCACTTCCCAAAGCCTTGGCAATTCTTGGTCTTTTACTTCTCCTTGGTTCAGACTCTTCTACTTGATTGGGTTCGGAATGGGAAGAGCTAGCCCCTACATTAGACATCTTTTCCACTTTACCAGGAATAGAACCAGATGTGGTGGCTAGATCACTTGAAGTTATATTTTGAGATAACCCAGTCTTCATAGGGAAGACATCCTCAAAAAATGTAGCATCGTGAAGCTCAACAATAGTGTTGACATCTATGCCTGAAATCTCAAATCTTATAACAAAAAATCTATAGACATAGTTATTATCAACATAACCTAGCAAGACCGCGTCAATTGTCTTAGGTCCAAGCTTTTTCCTCTTGTGTTATGAGACAACCACTTTTGTAAGGTAGCCCCACACTTTGAGGTATTTCAAACTTGATTTCCTATTTCTCTAAATCTCAAATGGACTACTTTATGCTTAAGAGGAACTTTATTCAGAATATGGCATGCCATATCCAAAGCTTCCCCCCACACATAAGTAGATAATCCTGAGCTTTGCAAGAGAGCATTGATCATGTCAGTTAGGGTCATATTCTTTCGCTTTGCTATCCCATTAGATTGAGGGGAATATGGGGCCGTCACTTCATGAACTATATCAAAGGCTTGGCATCGTTTATCAAATAAGTTGGACGTATATTCCCCTCCTCTATCCGACCTTAGCCTTTTAAGAGTTTTCCCAGTTTGTGTTTCTACTTCTTTCTTAAAGATAGGAAATTTACTTAATGCCTCATCCTTAGACTTAAGCAAATACACATAGCAGTTTCTGCTACTATCATCTATAAAGGTGATAAAATACTTTTCATTATCCTTAGTCGACACACCATTAAACTTGCAGATATTCGTGTGCACCAAATCTAGAACCTCAGTATCTCTAATAATAGAGCAAAAATACTTCTTAGTTTGTTTAGCCTACACACATATCTCGCATTTCTTAGTTTTATCTATGGTGTGTTTAGGAATCATATTTAATTTCATCATTCTTTGTAAAGAATTGAAATTTACATGACCCAATCTATCATACCATATATTACAAGATTCAATTTTACTGCAAATAGATTGAATCAAATGAAAACTAACATTATTTAAAGCATTTCTAGATGGCATCCGCATCACATCTCACTCTAAATAATAGATCAAAAACTACCAAATACCCCTTTCCATAAAATATTTCATGTCTCAACATAACAACTTTATTACATTTAAAGTTTAACTCAAAACCCTCTCTAACTAACAAGGAACCAGAAAGAATATTCTTTTTCACAACAGGAATGTGCAACACCCTACACAGTGTCCAGACTTGCCCCAAGAAAAACTTAAGTCCACGTGTCCAGATCCTAGCACCTTGGATGCGGAATTGTTTCCCATCTTCATAGTCCCACCATTGCAGGTCTGATAGGAAGAAAAGAACGATCTATCAGTACAAATATGTACATTGGCTCTAGCATCCACGAGCCATTCAATAGGATTGTGAATAACATAGAGTTTGGATTTTATTGAGACATACCCATCGCTAGGTCCGGCCTCCTCAATGATCACATTCACCTGAGAATTCTCATCTATTATTTTTTGCTGAGCTTTATTTGAAGGACAATCCTTCTTCCAATGCCCAACCTGCTCACAATACCAACATGGTTTATTCTTAGATTTCTTCTAGATCTTGGATTTGACCTTCATTTAATTTTTATTGTTCTTATTTTTATTCTCCTTGTCCTTAGATATCATGACATTCACCTTAGACTCCACAGGCACTACAGGTTTCTATTTCCTATGCTCGTCCTCAATAGCAATAGCTATCATCAAGTCATCTAGATAAATCTTTCCCTTCCTATGTTTGAAATGCATTTCGAAGTCCTCCCAAGATTTAGGAAATTTCTTAATGATAGACATAACTTGAAACTTCTTAGGAAGCTTCATTTCAGCCTCTGCTAAATCATGGAGTAATAACAGAAATTCGTGCACCTGGTCCGATACCGATTTACCCTTACCCATTTGGAATTTAAGGAATTTTACAACGAAGTATTTTTCAATACCAAAATCCTCGGTATTATACTTCTTGTCCAACTCATCCCATAGCCCTTTTGCAGTGGGCATGGATGTGCTGTATATATCAAACAACACATTGGACAATGCAAATAAGATGCAATCATGACAAATACGGTTGCCCTTATTCCACACATTTGTCGCCTTTTGGCCTTAAGGAGTGGGTTTTTCCTTATCCAAAATCAGGCAATCGATTTCCAACGTCGAGATCAAACCAATAGTGGTTAACCAAATTCTCATGCGTTGCTGCCAACGCTTGAAATTTTGCCTACCAAATTTCTTTAGTATACCAAATAATTCTACATGTGATTTGAAAGTCATTTTCAACATCCTAAATATTTTAAATCTAAGCGATACATTCTCTAAGATTATTGAAATAAACGCATATAGGAAATAAATAAATAAAAACATATGCATTTCCAAAATTTTGCATATATCAAAAATATTAAATCAAGCAAGGTAAACATGATTTGACAAGATCCAAAATAAAATAAAGAACAAATAACATGCAATAACATAAATAAACAAAACGAAGAAAAGCTAGAGATTACTCCGATCGAAGCACCTATTAAGGACTTCCCTTAGAGAAGTTATCGCCTCTCACAATACTGGTGCGTCGGGGTCTGACGAACTCCTCCCAGGATACGACGATCCACTTCCAAGATTCAGCGCACTTCGATCTTGGATATCCTCGAAAACCACCTCAGGAGAATGAACCTGAGGCAATTTAGTTTTCAATCAAATTCCCGATTGATCTACCAATTTAATGATTTGATCAACCAAAAACTTCTCATGAATCTCTCAATCTCCTTATGCAAGATTGACAAAAGTGATTAAAGATTTTTCTATCAATCTCACGTCGAACGGAAGCACTAAGAAAGAGTGACAAAAATGTGAGAGAGAGAGAGAGGGAGAGAGTAGAGATAACTTTTTTGCTCCTATTGTGTGTCAAATGAGAGCCCCCTCGTGGCCCTTATCCATATATTTAGGGAAATTCTTGTTTTATGGAAAGCGTAAGATTAAAAAATCGTAGCAAAAGAATCCAAGTTTCAAGTTTCAAATTTGTTCTCACCCAAGCCTGAGCTGGAGCCAAGGTAGGGCGGGGCATGCGTGCGTGCATGCATAGCCTCTAGCCCCATCTCTCACTCTTTGTTACATAAGCCTTAGGAGGCAAAAGCCTTTTATACCCACAAAGAGGGTCGTCAACTTCGAGTATGGGACTAAAATCTCTTCCAAATCTCACTGATTTTAACATGAATTCCTACGTCATCATATAACAATTGTATCTCAATTGATGCAATTAGGTTCTCAAATCCAACATGTTCTACGAGTGTAGGGTCGATCTCTTTTAGGAGATCTTCCGATTCCCAAAGTTCGGACGCCTTTTTTTTCTTTTCCTTTATTTTTGGTCTAGTTGTTTCGTGTGAGTTTCCTAGACATTTTTCTTCTTCTCCTAAGGATTATTTATTTCTGATCTCTCTTTTTTGCCTGTTATTTCATGTTCTTCCTCCTTTCAATAGTAGTAAACTTCTGCAAACTAAAAAAAAAAAAAACTCTCTGCCCCTTATCCATCAAATCACAAGGTCAACCAAATTTGAAGCACCCTCAATCCGAAGCGTCCTCTCTCTCTCTCCTAGGGCAATACTTTGTCTTTACGGAAGTGCTGCACTGCATTTGGCACCAGGATAAAGTGTCACATGAACAAGTAAAAAAAATAAAATAATTGATGTAATATTAGTAGACATATATTATAAAGGCAAATCTCGGGGCGACTGGGAGACGTTTCACGTCTCGTGGTGGCTCACCCAATAATTGGTGTGTTGATTCACTTTTTATCATGTACGTGAGTTAGAAAAATATAAAATTGATGTGAAAATTTACGTACAGTTATAAATGTGATATTTTTTAATATAAAAAAATATTCATAGGCGGTGGAATTTATTATTATTAAAATTAATAATAAATTATTTTTATTGAGGTTTGTGTTAGATTATTTTATATTTTAAAAAAAAATTTTTTGCAAGTATAAATTAAGATTGTATCGGTGTAATCTTACTTTAAAATATTTTACATTGATGTAATTTTATTTTGAACTACTTTATATCGATGCAATATATTTATTTACACCGGTGTAATTTTTTTTACATAGGTGCAAAGTAAGATTACACTTTACTTTGAACTACTTTACACTAATTTAATATTTTTTTATACCGATGTAATATTTTTTTTTATAGGTATAAAATTAAATTCAAAGTGTTCCTTCATGTATGGCAATTGATTTTTCACTTGAAATATGATTTTTCACCTTAGGATTTAAGGTTTGTCTTTAGTATTTAAGGTTTAGCGTAGGGTTTAACTTCACTAAATCTTAAACCCTAAATCGTAGACCCTAAACTCTAACGTGAAAATTCACATTTTAAGTGAAAAATAGTTTCTCATACGTGAAATCACTTTTCATAAATCTAAACTCTAAGCCCTAAACTTATAGGTCAAAATCACTTTAAATATATGCAAAATCACTTTAGATAGGTAAACTACTTTTGGAATAATTTATCACCAATGCAAAATTTTTTATTACTTGTGTATTTTTTAGGTTAAAGTGGTGTAGTGATTTTTTTAAATATGATGGAGACTACCATATAACAAACCTTAAATTTTTTATTTTTTTACATTAAATATCAATTATCAAGACGAGGGAAGGGATGCCACAAGTGAAGTAGTAGTTGTTGGTCCAACGGCACTACGATCATTTATTTTGACGATAACAAAACACTTGCTATTTAACATTTTATTTTGAGTCCAAGATTTCAAGACAATTGCAAATGAATACAAGTGTGAAGATGGAATTCAAGCTCGCATCCATGGCGGATTGGAGGAACTTGACAGAGGAGACGGAGCTTCGTGAGGAGCGATAGCTTGAAGAAGGCATGAAAACAAGAATACGATAGATTTCATTTTATCTTGTTCTATGTATCTTTCTTTTGTTGCTCTTTATTTTTTTTTTCTTAGACTTATGTTAAAGAGCCTCAAAGTATCCTCATAGTAGTCCTTAGAACACTTGCACAACTCTAGGATACTTAAGTTTTTCGTAGAAGACTTAGAAAACTAGAATAGGCTTCAGACAGCCTTATCAGATGTTTAATCTGATAATCAGACGTCTGATAGTGAACTTTAAGATGTTTGAATGTTGAATCAGACGACCAAACTTTTAGGGTTGGTCTTAGAACCTTTTGTCTGTTGATTTCAGACGATCGACCCTTAGTCCAGACGTCTTAGTAGCATCTGATGACTTTGCCAGACATCCAATTAGTGGAACATTGGCTTAGAAAATGATCGTTGAGATTTTAACCTTTGATCTTCTATCAGATGTCCTTAGAGGACTCCAGACGTCTGATATATAGCCGTTTTGCCTCGATTGACCCTAAATCGCTTTCTTAGATGAATATAGCTATTTGGACCTCGTGAAATCAATTCCCACAGTTATCTAGGTTTCCAGACATCTAGACCTAGTGCTAGACGTCCTGTACCTCGTCTGATTGATTTACACTAGAATCCTATTTAAGTTTGATGAAAGTCAGTAAGGAAATCCGTCTAGTATTAGACGTCTGATCTAGTTTCTAGACATCTTAAACACGACTTCTAGATGTCTGATATTTTTTTCAGACGTCTGATGATCCTGTCAGAATCATTAATGATTCTGATTGCAGCTTATTTTTCCTTGGGATGATCCCCAACAGCTACCTAAGGCTTCCAAGCCTTCCAAAGCCTTCCTAGGCCATCTATAAATAGAAGGGAAGCCCTCCCTTATTTAGACACACTTAGCAATACCATTTCCACATCTTTTGTGTCACTTTGATCTTGAGAAGAAGTTCTATCTCTCCAAGCATTCGTTCTACATCAAGAGAGCATCATCCAGCTGAGCACCCGCTCTCCCTCTGTGATTACGAGAGTGACGAAGTGCCATCGCGTAGTTCATGCATTCACCTCAAGCCAACACACTTCCAGCAAAGGGAAGTAGTCTTTACTTATAGTAGCTAGGTTTATCTTTATGGCTTTATAGGTGTTGTTTGTAATTTATCTTTGTTATTGTGTTGGGTATTTGCCTTGTGAATTCCTATTTCTATCGAGGAACAAAATACTCTAGTGAAGAGGAAGGGTTTGAGGAACACTATCCTCGTACTTGTAGCGTGGTTGTATTTAGGTTGAACTACCCTCGTTAAAGTAGTTCGGTTAGTGGATTTTGATCGACTCGGTCGATCGGGAAATCCTAACTCAAGACGGTTAAGTGGTGGTTTTTACCTAGGTTTGGGTTTCCACCTAAAAATCCTTTATGCATTTGTGTGATTGCTTTTTGTGTGAGATTGAATATTTTATTTCCACATTTTTTTCATATTCCGTAAATCTCACCCCCTCCCGTAGGAAATCTACAGTAGTTGTAAAGCCACTTGCGATTGCTGTTGAGGTTGCTCGTGAAGTTGGTCGAGCCCCCGTAGTCGATTAGCATCAACACTTCCACTGCAATGGCATGTATAGATATATCACTACAAAAAAAGTAACCTTTGTTGATGGGTGGCTTACAACGACGTTTAAAATGCGTTGCTATTGATTTTCCTTAAATGTCACTGGTTTCCTCCTTTTCTTTTTCTTCTCCCCTACTTCCTCTCTTGGTTTTTTTTCTTTATCCTAAACCCTAAACCGATACAAACCCTCCTAACACCCCCCCACCACCGGAACCCAACACACACATGATGGCTCTCAACTCAACACCCCCGCCGGACACATGCATGACGACTCTCAACTCAATGCCCCCGCCGGACACATGCACTAGATGCCTCATAATCTGACATCAAGGCCTCTGATCGCTGCTCACTCACTTCACATCACCTCTCAACATCAGGGCCTCCGATCACCAATCACTCGTCTCCTACCCTCTCGATTGTTGCTCACACACCTCGACATCAGGGTCTCCGCTGGACACATGCACTCAATGCCTCTCAACCCAACATCAAGGTCTCTAATCATTACTTGCTGTTACGACCCAGTTCCCGGATCCTTCTAGGACCCGAGACCAGCTCGCCTCGACTAATCCCAAGACCTAGTTGTCCAACGAGAAATAACCAAAAGCAGGGAATAAACCACATTCACACATGCAATATAACTAAGCATAAGGAAAAGCGAGACGTAAAGGAACAACAGAGCTAAAAGTCTCAACCAAGTAATACATGCCATCACAACAACCACAGTGGAAAAGAAGATAGAAAGTAATAGGAACAGTAAACTAGATGTCTATTACTCACTATAATAGTAGAAAACAACAGGGCTGGAAAGAAACGACTACGACTGGGCTCGGCTAGGCCCAGCACCCTCTACAACCGGAAACTCGGGCTGCTCAACTCCTGGTCCTGAATAGGGTTACGAAAAGACAAAGTCAGCAAATGCTGAGTAGAGTGGTGTTTACATTATTTTTGTGCAAGTAAAGTAAAATAAGTAATTAGGTTTTATTCTTATTTCTACTTATCTCATTTATGTATTTCTGGTTCATTTGTTTCACAAAGGGTCCAAGTGTTTCTTGATCTTACTTGTTCCTCATGGGAATGATCTTGATTACAGTCTTTTCCGTGGAGTAGAAGGCACACATGGTGCTCTCCTGGTCGAAAGAGTCCCCCGTGGTAGTCCTACACTCAGTCAACCACCCCGAGGTCACTGTCGCGACGTAGCAGTGACTAAGGCACACGTGATAAGCATGCGGATAGCTACCCCGCATTGGCACGCGGTCAGTCGTTTCCGCTAGCAGGTACACCTAAAGTATAGCATGGAACAGTATAGGGCCTTGCCCTCTCAGAACATGGGTCTCGCCCTTCAGAACCAAACAGGGGTCTCGCCCCTCCACAGTTTGCGTACCCTCGTCTGACTACCCTGGTTTGCTCAGAGGGACTAAAAGTCGATGTAGGTTGGCTAGTCCTAACCTCGGGTCCCGTGGGGTAGCTAGCTCCCTCCCTATACTAATAGCACACCTCGGTACTATGCACGCGAGGGCCAAACAGGAGTCAGTGTAAAGTGACCAGTCCTACCCTAGGTCTCAACCCAAGGGGTGGCTAGCTTCACCTCTACACTAAAAGGGACAGTCGCTCTCCTTGGTACCGTGTACACAAGGGCTAGCTCACTTCCCGTTTGCATACCAGATTTCCTTTCATACACAAGAGTTCTACTCTTAATTCCCCGTAGGGTTCATGCTTATATTCATCTCATTATTAATATCCGGATCACACTATCCAATTCTCAATTTTCCATCACATACTGGCAACTCGTGTTTTCATGTCTAAAATAGTATCTCATAATTACACTAATACCATTGCTAGAAACTTATTTTAAACATGCACTTAAGTAAACAGTACAGCTTAAAATAGGCTCATACATTTCTACCCTAGGGTTCATTCCACATCCTAGAGTTCGATCCAATTATTCCAAACAAGCACATTCTTATTTAAATATTAACAACTGAATTAAACCACTCTACCGGATATCACGAGAGGAATGGGGGCCTGCACCACAGATCTCGTCGTCTCCACGAGCCCCGAACATGCCACCGGCTGGTAACCTATACCAGCGACTAATTCACATCAAACAGGTCAAAAAATAGTAGGTAATCAACACTAACATGTAGAGAAACTTGAGTGGAACACAATGGTACTTCATTTACGGAATTTCAATTCCATTTGGGCCCTAAACGGGCCAAAAACACGGTTATTGTCCAAAATCAGATGTCCGGGACTAGTCCCAGATGTCTTAAAAGACGTCAGATCTTACCTTGTGTCTCTTATGGGTTCCTCAGATGTCTGGATCCCTCCGCAACCGTCTGAAGGAAGTTCCAGACATCGGACTATTCCTCTTGTCATCTGAAAGTGCCGTCGGACATCTGGCAATGTGGTCAGACGTCTAAAAGTGCCTGGAAAAGCACATCGCGTGCCTTTCCAACACCCTTCACCTGCGTACGAAGACGTAGACCCATTCTCAGCCAAACATTCCTGTGCTACGGTCTACATGGCGGAAAGTAGCATAGGGAACATGTACCTCCGCGCGATATTATGCTTTCAGACGTCCAGCTTCAGCTCCGGACGTCCTGATGCCTCTCCAAACGTCTGGTCGACCCTCCAGATGTCTGATACTGGAAGACTTCTAGTATCAGGACTCCTCTGTGCAGCTCGCCTCGCTCACGCCTCCTCCCTCAGATGATGCAGCTGCAGCTCCAGCAACTGCAGGAGCTTGAGAAGCTCCCCGTCGACGTCCTCCTCTCTCCCATGAACCCCTCCTTAAGCTCCACCGAGCTCCCATGGTCTTCATCCCTCTCCCCCACTCTCCTCTCACTCCCTCACACTCTCTCGCTCTCGCTCTTCCTCGTTCTCCCTCGTCGGCTCCTCTCCTTCCTCACCGCGGCTGCAGTAGAGACGTGAGGCTAGTGGGGCGTGGCCGAATGCAAGGAGAAGGTGGAGGTGGTGGTGGCTCGAGTGGTGGGGGGGTGGAGTGTAGATGGGGGTTTAAATAGGAAGAATTTAGGGTTCGGGGTGAGGGGATGGAGGAGAGAAAAAGACTCTGTGTGCTGCTCGTGCGCAGAGCGAAAAGAATGTACGATATTTTCCCACTTTCAGACGTCTGACCCTTCACCCAGATGTCTGGACAGGCGTCTTAAACACCCCAAATAGGCACTGGGTCATTTCACTCGCTCACCTCACATCACCTCTGGACATTAGGGCCTTAGATCGCCAATCACTCATCTCCTCCCTTGTTGATTGCCACTAACACTCCTTGACATTAGGGCCTCTGCCAATCTCTCAGTCACCTCGACATTAGAGCCTCTACCGATCTCTATTAATGATCTCTTTCTTAGGTCACTCTCTATTTGCCATATCTCTTATGTTGCCTCTTGTTTGCTCTCTCCTCTCCACTAAATCGCTTACTCTCTCTCTTTCGCTCTCATTCTCCAAAGCTCACATGAATGCTAGATCTTGGATCTCAGATCACTCAGATCTCTCAATTGACTTCACTTACATCGATCTCTTATTCATGCAATTAGATTCGTGTTTCTTAGATCTGGGCCAATTGGAGCTCAATGCTTGCTCAATCAACATTCATGGTTGGGAGTTCTCATTTGATCTGATCTCTCACTGTTAGATTGATTTCAATCAATGTCTCTTTCTTACTTTATCTATCTTTCTTGTAGTCTCTCTGTAGACTTGTGTATGATTGATGTTGATCTCTCGATCATTGACAACCTCAGTTTTGGGTTAGGTTTGCATGATTAACTTTTTATTTAGAGTGATTTAGGTCAGAGTTAGGTGCTAGTATTTGATTTAGGATCAAGCTATATGATTAATCCTTTGTTTATGTGATTTGTGTTCTGTATGTAGGGGCTTGTGAGTGGAGTTGGATCTCAAATCGAGACACTTGCAATCTTGAGCGGGATTAAGGCAGCAACTATAAATCCTCTACATTTTTTTTCTATTGATTATTATATTTCTTTAGTATTGAGGTTCATGCAGTAGTTTCAGAATATATATACATTGTATTTTCAAAATATACATACATTGTATTTTCAAAATATACATTTTGGATTTTCATAATATAAGTTGTAAGGTCTAATTTCCCATTTCTGTGAGGTAGTTTCAGATATCCATTAAGAAAGACATGTAAGTTTAATTGGCTATTGAAATGATCATTAGCTGGTGGTGGTGGCTGATGTGGTGCTACAGTTTGGAGAGGTGGGTTTGTGCATGCTATGTCTTTGATGAAATGGCACTGAGTGAACAAGAGTTTATGTAGCAATCCAATTAGTGTAGGTTCAATTTCAAGATTTAACATGTCAATCCCATTAGACTCTTGACTGGAGATGAATTTGGTGGTATCATTTTTGCTTGATTTGTTGTGGATAATTGTAGGACTTAGAGTTTGGTTTTGGGGACTAGATCTTACTTCTCTGACTAATGAGAAATATTCTGTGCTCTAGGGCTTAGATCTTGCCCCCTAGGATTTTTTGTTTGATGGGTGTTGCAAAAGCTAATTCTTGAGTCAGTCTTTTTCTTTAGATTTCCAACTTTTTGTTACTTATTTTCTTGTGTCTATTTGTTAAGTACTCGTAATAAGGAAAGTTGATACAGCATGACCTTCAAAGAATTATATCTCAATCAAGCAATGACATTCCTCTATACCTCAAGCAATGACACTTATCTCGATCGAGCTCCTCCGATTGATCACCACTTCTCGTTGCCACCCCAATTAATTGATCGATTGATTTGTCTCACATTGCCACTTCTTATCAACACCACTCGACTTAGGTAAATCAATCGATAAATCACCTTCTCACATTCTTACACTTAGTCTCAAATCTGCAATCAAATCACTCCTCTTTCTCGATTTCTCTCACTATTCCATTGATTAGATTCCATTCGATCAAATTTCTTCTGCTCGACTCGATCTCTATCACTTGATCTATCTCTCATTTGATTTCACTCATTCAACTTTTCTCATTGTTCCTTCCATTAGATCTACACTCGATTAGAACTCTCCCACTCAATCTCTCATATTCGATTTATCTCTCTATTAGTGACTCACTTGCTCCTTCAATTAGACATGTAACCACTACTTTCTTTTTTAAAATCTCTTTGATCCTAAACTTAGATTTTACTTTTTAGGGTTTTTGGATCATATGGTTAGATAGCAAATCAATGTGATAGTAATGCCCAAGGTGAGAGATCAAACCATCCCTTAGTTTTAGGACTAATCTAAGGTGATTCAATCTCTTTCCTTGCCAAACTATTTTTTCTGTGGTTGTTAGCATCTGCTACTAGTGGAAATCCATTCTGTTTTCTTCTTTGGGCTAATTGATGAGGTAGTACGTAGCATGTGGTCAGAAACAATAAATTGGGATAGCTTTACTTGCTTTAAATAATAAGTTCTCCAACTTCAATGATTATTAGATAGATAGAGAGAAATTTAGCATGATTCAGATTACTATGTATATTCAGTTATCAAACATATATGATAAAAAGGGAAAGTTGTAAGAGATACTTGAAGAAATCTTTTGTGATTGTTTCTTACTTAGCACCACTAGCTCACCAATATAATGATCATGAATTTGTTGATCCTATTTTGCATGAACCATCCTCTTTGTTTCTTTTTTCCAAATAAAGAAAGTACTAAATTTTATTTTTTCCTGAATGATAAGCATTGATTTTTATTGGAACACCCAATAGAAATCTAAAGGCTTGAGACATGCTTTAAAAAAAAGTAGATGATGTGGTGTATCTATGGACAATGGCAAGCATTGATTGTTTTTCCAATCATGTTCTTCACATTGTCCTGTTTGCCCTGTTGTGTTTTCTCCTGATGTATCTATGGACCAAATTCTCTAGAAGATAAAAGCAGATGATGTGGTGTCCACTATTTGGCATTCTTGTGGCACTGTTGTTTTGCCAAGGGCGCTGACATATTGCATGCATTGTATATTTTGGGGTTCTGTATGCATTTCATTTGTTAGATAAGAATGCCATCATGCTAAAACCTTTTGATGTTTATTAATTCCTCTGATTTCAAGTGGTTTAGTGGGTTCTTTCCAATTTGTGGGTCAAGAGAAGTAAGCAAGGAAGTCGATGATGTCCTAGAATTTTAATGACTTTTTGGTAATGCGTGTGTGGTTCTTCATTTCCTTTTTCCTTTCCTTTTATTTTGTTTTCAATAGGCTTGATTTTTATGTTAAAAAAAAAACAAGTTATCTTCCCCTATATAACCTTTTTTTTTTAGGGGGTTTGGTAGTAGGTTGAATGGAAATTGAGTTAATTGTTGGTTGTATGTCTGTTGGATAAGAGGTTGTTGTCAGCACTGTGACGGAAAATGTTGTTTTGTCAGATGATCTAGTTGATTTTGTGATTGAGGGTGTGCTTGAAGTGTTCTTTCTTACTTCTGATCCTCTTTTTTTTGTTAAAGAGGAAGGATGACTAGTTGTAGTCTATAGCCATCCAAAGGCAATATTGAAAAATTCATTAGTGGCAACTCAGCGGTAGTAGACTTTGATCTTCAGTAAGACAACATAGTTTCCCTTGAAATTGTATCCATACTCTGAGAATCTATCCCTTTGTCTAGAATATTCAACAATGTTAGAGGTAAGCTCTTATATTCTTCTTTACCTACAATGTAAAATTAATTTTGAAATAAAAATATATTACTCCTTTTTCACCTTAAAAAAATCTATTTTCTTAGAATCTCTAGTAAAGCCATGTTAAATTCACTGTCCAAGCATTAACGTATTCCCATTTTGGGCATACTAAAGGAATTCATCCGTAGAAGCTAAAGGAGGGGTAACTTGGGCAATTGTGAGAAGTGGATACAATGGTATTCATGGTAGAGTGAACAATATCACATTCTTATGCAAAGTTTACGGAATGCTTGTTTAGTTTAATTTTGCCTAACTTGTACGTGAGAGGTAAGTATTTGGTTAAAGTGTCCCTTTTGTCTGAAGTTATTATCAATCACATGGACAAGTTAAAGTGTCCATTCTATCTGAAATTATCTTTTAATTCTTAGTGGCAAGTTTTGAGATGTTACTCAATTCATTATTTCATTGGATTTGTTCCTTGGTCATCCTTTAATGGAAGTTTGCATGACATTTAGGCTAATATAGGAATATGTATTCTTGTAAAATTAGTTGTTAGCACATTATTTATGATCCTGTAGTTTACACATATTTTTTTTAATGGTGCTTTGTTCTTCTCTACAATGAAGTTTTATTGTATCCTTTGTCATATCTAGAAGCTAATACGGATGAACCATCAATAATCTTCTAAGTTTGTTGTTTATTTTGAGTCTGGGGCTATATGAGTTAATCCAAATATTAGTCTTTTTTTTTCTAAGGATCCAGCTCTATTTTTCTAGTCTTGCTATCATTTTTTTAACAATTTGATATCTAATATATTTCTTTTGGCTACTAAAGAAAATTTCACACTTTGCATCTTTTTAATGCTTTACCTGTGTATGCACGTTAACTCAACATGTCTCTCCTTGCTCGTTATATGATTGTGTCATTGAATATTTCAAAATGAAAATAGCTTGTTTATTGGGTTTCATTGAATATTTCAAGTTTTAGGCTGCTCTATGGGACTAGAGATCCTTCTTTGTTCACATGGGAATTTGAGTTGGACAACTATTCTTTGATTTTGATGCTTTCAATTCTTTTTTAAATAGTTGTAGATTTTTATTTTTGTTAATAAAGGTGAGACAATACTTGGTTTTCTCGAATGTGTTATGAAAATTAGTAGCATGCCCTATTGTTGTAATACCCTAATGTCTTTTATTTGAGTTGCAAGCTGTGCAAAAGCATGTCTTTTATTTGAGTTGGGGGCTTGTAATACCCTAATGCAGTCCTGATTCCTAAATCTTTAATTGCAGAGACTGAGATCAGTCATGAAATGTAGAGGATTGCAAGCTAGTACATAGTAATTTAGGCGGACCCACTAGGACATGGCCCTAGCATGTAGGACCACCACGGGGCCTAGCCCTCTCAGTAACAGGGGTCTAGCCCCTCAGAACCAAACAGGGATCTCGCCCCTCCACAGTCCGTGCACCCTCGTCTGACTACCCTAGTTTGTCTAGTGGGCCTAGCAAGTCGGTGTAGAGTGGCTAGTTGAATCCCGGGCCCCGTGGGGTGGCTAGCTCTCTCCCTACGCTAGTAGCTCTCCCCGGTACAGTGTACGCGAG
Source organism: Thalassia testudinum (assembly GCA_037157565.1). Lineage (NCBI taxonomy): Eukaryota > Viridiplantae > Streptophyta > Magnoliopsida > Alismatales > Hydrocharitaceae > Thalassia > Thalassia testudinum. The sequence goes on along the minus strand of JAZHRO010000007.1, from coordinate 65,266,354 downwards.
GGCCAAGAAGTTGGTATAGAGTGGCCAATCCTAACCCTGGGTCTCAACCTAAGGGCAGCTAGCTCTGCTCTACACTAAACAAGGGACAGTCGCTCTCCTTGGTACCACGTACTCAAGGGCCAGCACACTTTTCACTCACATTTCTAGATCCATTCCATTTATTTCCAGGAGCTCTACTCCTAATTCCCCGTAGGGTTCATGCTCATGTTTCTCATGCCATTCCAAACCAGGTTTCATCATTCACATTTCCATGCTCAGGTTATTCACATGCAGCTCATATTTCTATCATTTAACATATACAACAGGTAATGTCACATGTAACTGTTTAACTAGCACAGGTAATTTATTTTTCACAGGCAGCTCTTGTTCATTAACAGGCAGTTGTTATCATTTCTCTTTATTCATTCCAGATTGCAAATCAACACGCATACAAACATTTCCAGGCAATTTCTCATCCTAGGATTCATGCCATATCCTATGTTCTAGTTATTCAATCCACATATGCATTCAGATGTATGATTAAATTAGGGAAAGCCACTCTACCAGACAACCCAGAAGTATTGGGGTCTCGAACGGCAGGCTCACGTGCCTTAGCAAGCCTCGAACCCGCAACGGAACGAAGTCCTATAACAAGGAACCATCACAATGGAACATTCAGAACAGTATAAAAGACCTTCTAACAAGTAGAGGAACTCTCAAGGAAAACACCGATAACTTGTTTACGTAAAATGAACCTCAAACGGACCCTAAACGGGTCAAAAATAGGGTTATAGACCCAAATCAGACGTCTGGCACAAGGTCCAGGCGTCTTAAAAGTAAACAGAAATGCACCTCAAGGTCTACGTTGACCTCAGATGTCCAAGACCTCCTCTGGATCATCTCGACCTAGCTCCAGATGCCCGACCTCCTCTCTGAACGTCTGGGAGTGCTTCCAGCCGTCTGGTAAGCTATTCAGATGTTTGAAATGCATGGGAGGGCATGTCCCACACCTTCTCGAAGTAATCTCTGCAAGCGACAGCAAAATCTCCTATATTTAGCCATGCAAAACATAGCTGCGGAGCGGCCTGCATGGCTATATCCGCAAAGGGAACGTACCTGCATGGAGATCTGCTTTCAGATGTCTGGTGTCGTCACCAGATGTCCACTCTGTCGTCTGGATGTCACTCCAGACATCTGATTCTGGGAAAATCCCAGAATCAGAACCGCTTCCTATTCTCCTCTGCCGCACGCAGCCGCGGCCTCGCCTCCTCGCCTGTAGCTCTGGGTGCAGCAATGTCGAGGATGACTCCCCCGATGCTCTCCTCCTCTCGCACGCACCGCTCCGGCCGTGCACCCTCCGATGAGCTCTCACGAGCTCGCGAGCTCGGCTCTTCCTCCTCTCTTTACTCCGATCTCCTCGTCGCCGCTCTCACGCTCTCTCTCGCGCTAGCTTCTCTCACTGGGGTGGAGAGGAAGAGAAGAAGGTGGCTGGCAGTGGAGTGGGGGAATGGGAGAGGAGAAGAGGGGTTTATAAAGGGGTGCATTAGGGTTTGGATGGAGGGGAGAGGAGGGAAAAAGAGAGAGAGGGTACTGTCTACGCGCAGCCCGCGCGCAGACGCAAAGCTCGTACAAAAAATTTTCAATTTCCAGACGTCTGGGAAGGGGTCCAGATGTCTGACCAGATGTTTGACTGATAGTCCAGACGTCTTAAAAGGATTAGGACAGAACGAGTCTTTACAACTGGTAACAAACTCTCCTCTCCATTGAGATGGTGTAGCAACTAAGTCTTGCATATAGAATCCCAATAATAGAAGAGGGAACAATTTTCGCCTCACAATTGTAACTTGTGTGTTCGTGTTTTGGGCCTTTGATGTCACCACACCATACAAGTCAAATCGCTGCTACGCATGCTTGTGACTATGTATGTTAACTCCAAGAATGCACCTAACGTAAGGGCTAGGAACTACAAATGAGCTAGTTCGCATAAGGCCTATCCCTTTCAAGAAATGGGGCATTCACTCCAAATACATGTCATTGCTTTCTTCTTTTAAAGACACATACATGTCGTTGCTAATGTCCCTAAGAGGATCTCACCCATTATCACAGCCCCATGGTTATGCCTTCCTCGCCTTAGTAGAGGTCGACTATTCATCATCACTACGATGACCTGCTCGATGCTTAAGGGATCCAGTCCTACTGGTTTGATTAGGTTTATTTGAGATAGTCAATTTAATCCTATTAACTTACTAATCTCAATCTATTCTCGAACTAGAATCACATTCTAGTATTTCCTCTATGTCTTGTTTAAGATCATATTCCCATGCATCCAATCACATACATATATTCATTCCATGCAAATTACATCACATGTACAATGGGGCTCCCAAATTATAAGGATTACATAAAAAATAACTCAACCCACTCACCACACTCCACTCTGCATGCCATCATGATCACATCATAAATCTACAATATAAAACCATTAAAACATTATAGAAAATGGCACACAGATAAGCCATCATATCACATGTCGAGGGATGCGAGTGTCTAGTTCTCCTATGATTTTTTCTAATTAATCATATTACGATAAATGTGGTCAATTATTACTAGTAAACCCTAATTTAATATATAAAGTTGGAAAGAATGTAAGTAGGCCTATTATTTTCAAATCCTTTAATTCCAGAAAAATAATCATATTATAAATTTAAAATTTATTTTCTAAAATAATTTTCATTCTGTTAGACATTTTGAAATCTCTACGTGCCTATATCTACGAGGATCACATCCACGTCATCAATCATATAGCATAATAAGTCAAAACAAAAAACAAACAAAAATCGTTAAAAAGCAAATGAATATTCCCTAATACCTATATTAGGTTTTCCATTAAAGTTCGAATTGAATCCAATTTGATTTTGGGTCAAATCGCACCAAAAATCAAGTTTTGCATACAGATGAATCGACCAATGGTTGATCGGCTACAATAAGCACGACATAAAAATCCAATTCCTTAGTAATCAATTGGTCGGCCAACCAATCAGTCGATCGATAACTTAGTAACTGGACAACTTTTTTTTTTTTTGGTCGACTGACAACAACATCGTACCCTGGCTTGCTTACCAAGAACAATTTCCTTTGTAGTTGGTTGTCTGGTCTACCGACCAATCAACTTGCTACAGCAAAGCTAGTCAATAGGTTCACTAGCCCATCGACTTATTTCTTAATTTTCGACTATACACCTGGCATCCAATGTCAGGTGATGACTTCAATAGTTCGTCATCTAATTCTGTAATCATACAACTTGCTACAGTCCAACCAATCGACTTTCCATCGATTAGTCAGAACATAAAAATAGGGTGTAATTGAAAAGCCCTAATTTCATGATTTTTCATAATAACTATGCCGACCTAAGCTCTGATACCGTGGAGAACTCTGCTCAACAATGGAGGGGTTGGGAATCAAACAATTTGATCCCTAATTTCCCATGGCATCATGGAAGTGTGAAACATAGGTGTTTAAAACTTTTACCGAATATGAAACTCAGGTCAATGCCCGTAAAAACCTGAATAATGAAAATGATAAACTGTAAACACCCTATGTAACCAAAACCATATGCAGAGATCTACTATCTCTCCATTACAGGATCCTCACGAATAAGAGTTCATACCTGTGGGAGGCATAGCACACACCCCACATGTTGTGCCTCCTCAAATAAGTCCCTCCTCAAGGACTCCCTTCATCTTGGTAGGCAGATGAGGCCCTTCTCATCGAGGATGACTGATTCCGATGTGTGCAATGTAAACAATTCAAGTTCTGCAAGCGGGGAGGCGACCCTTGCCTCAAAATCCACCAAGACACAACCAAGAGGATCAAATCCTCTCAGCCAAGCACAAGGGAGTCGATCTGCTCCCTTCCTAACACTTGGCTTGTAGCATCAAGGAAGGATCATGGCTCCAAGAATTGAACCCTCTCCTAGCAACACAAGTAGGTCGAACAATAGCCTTGTAGGTCGATGCCCTTGTGCATAGGAAAGGTGGATGGCAGTGGCTAGGGCTCTCCATGGTCATCTCCCTTCTTCCTTTAAAGGAGAGGGGCAGTGGCTAGTGAAGCTACAAGTTGACCTCTATTCTAACAACCAAAAGAAGACGAAAGGGATTTTGAGAAGAATAATAAGCCATGAGCTTGGCTAGCTGGATTCTTCTCAATTTATACAAGTGCTTTGGCTTGAAAATTAGGGCATACGATAAAATCATTTGATTGATTTGCTTAGAAATCAAATCTAAGGTTTCCCTTTTAGGTTGGGAGATATTTGTAGGCTTCCTAATCAAATCCTAATTTGGTGTGAACCCTTGGATCTTCATCCAAGGGTTGGGATTAAATCCCACATTATTTTACAAGATTGAGCCATAACTTTTATGAGGTGTTTACATCAAGTATCTAAACATTGATTAATTGCAATTCAACCTTAATATTTTATACCTGATCAAATTAGGTGTAATTAATTGCTAAATGGAATGTGATTGAACTCCTTAAATTGATTCAATTAATCTAATCAAATAGGAACACACCAAAATGATTATTGGTTTTATCACAGCAATAATCAAGCACTTAGGATCAGAAGAATTATGGCACTACGCCTCCCTTAGACGTTTTGAATACCCATAAATCCTTCACACTGGAAGACATATGTAACCTTTGGGATTGAATGCTAGATACACTATCCATCCCATCATGGGTTAAATACTTTTCACGTTCTCTTTGTAGTTCTGGGACAAGAATGATGACCAGATCCTTTCCTAAAGGATTGCGTTCTCTTCATGTATGAGTCTAATCAAAACCTGTACGACCATGCATGGATTTTGTACTTCCCAATACGTGAAGTGGAAGCTCAAGTTTCCTGATCTACTGCATATACTTATGACAGTAGGCTTGTGTGATCCCTTCGAGAGATCATGTGTCTCGTGTGCCCTTGTATGCACACTAGCTTTCCAATTTGAACACTAAGGTGGGTGTAGTCCCTATTAGTCCAGCAAATGTGCATACTTAGACATAAAGACATATCTGTCTCAAGTCAAAGGATGCACCTTCTTCGTAACAGCGATAAGAGAAGGACTTCCACATCTCTATCTTGTCAAGTCAACTCCCTGACTCAAATTACATAACAAATCCTAATCTCTATTCCTATGTAGAGGATGTGCAACAAGAGAATTAATTACACAACAGTCACTAGAGAAAATTTTCATTCTTCTCAAACTGGAGACTATATTTCGATATTGTGATGGTTCTTAATAACTTATCGAAATTCTTGATCCAAACCATTTGGATCCTTCGATACCTATCATCGGTATATCCAACCTGGCACAATACATTATCCCAATTGTACTGAGGTACCCATATAACCATATTAATGTGTCTGCATGATCTAACACTCAGATCTGAATCACTGGTCCAGTGATTCGATTCAGGTTGGTTTGCTAAGGGAACATAACTCCAATAGGGTGGCCACTATTCAACTCACCTTTCTTTGCTATTATTGTAGCTATTTATAGCAAAGGATACCTACAACTCCTATCAATTTGGTTGTCCAACAACCCCAATTAACCATACCAACAATGACACCACAGATCATAATCAATCCTTCCAACTTAGGGAACCTTATCCTCAAGGTTGGAATTGGGATATTTCTTAATAAAGACTTCATAGTCTATCCAGGTAACTTCTTTAGCTAATTAAGTGGCCTAATGGATAATTAGATGCATCATTATTTTATTCTCCCTCTTAATCATCCTTCTTATATAGTTGAGACTTCGCCTCATGAATCTCCGTTAACAAGCCAACTTGAACCTAATCATGGTTAAGCTACTTTTTTTTATTGTGAAACATGGAAGGAATGAGAATTTTAGATCTTGGAGGAAGTCGTAGTTGATTTGCCATGGATCCAACTTTGCAAATGATTTGATATGGGCCATAATAGTGTTTACCAAGCTTATAGTTGTATCTCTTGACAACCAAATTTTGTCTTTTTGGCTAAAGTTTGAGATAAACCCATTCTCCAACTTTAAATGTTTAATATGTATGATGCTCATCTAGCTATTGTTTAATGCGATGCCATGCTAGTCATCAATGTTCCTTAAGCTCCTATGAAATGTGATCCCTATTCCTCATGTTTGTCGCAACTTCAAAAATAGAAATGGTTCCATGAATATAGGATGATTAAGAAGGAGCACAACCATACACAATTTTAAATGGAATGGTACTAGTAAAGGAGTTCTAATTAATTCATGGTTGTGCTCCTTCCTCTCAATAGACAAAAGGGAGGAGCACAACCATGCACAATTTTAAATGCAATTGTCTATTGAGTACATTGGACCTCCTTGAGAGGGAAGGTATTTTTTTAGTATCCATATTGTAACTCCCCAAAGGGAGAAAAGAAAAAAGGGGGGAAATCCCCTTAGAATGAACCTCTCGCCCCTTTATATAATAAGGAGCAAGAGGATCCAAGGGTCTAGATGATTTCTTTGGGCATAAGAAAGCCCTTGATGGTTTGGATGGTGATCCTTGTTTTTCTTAGAAGATGAATGGCACATTAACTAATGAAGCTACACTTACATGTGCTATTCCTATCATATTATTGTAGTTTATTGGCTTAATATGCAATAATTGGCATAATATTAGGGGTAAGATCAAAGAGTGCATCCTACATATAGAAACATCAATTTAAGCATACTTGACATGTATTTTCATGCAATTATGTTATGCTCTTTTCTTCTCAAGATTTTAAGATGAGTAGAAGGCAAATTAAAGGTCCTAAGGTGGAAAAGAAACTAAATTAGAAGCTTAAGTGCCTTCAGATGACCAATCTAACCTCTATCCTCTTTCCCTTAGGTTTAGCTCTTGCTTAATTAAGTTTAGGTGTTATCAATCCCATCATTTCCATCTAAATTCACTAATTAGGCTTAGCAATTATAAAATTGATTTGTAATTACATTGATTCTACCACCTTGATTCCTAATTAGACCTTTATTTTCATTTATGCTCAATTGTGAGACATGTGGTACTGAATCCTAATGCATGTGGCATCATCTCTTTCCATTTGGTTTAAGAGAATTATAATTCTACGATTTTCTGGCTTATTTTATCTTTTACATAACTACCACTTTATCCTATTTACATACCACTTAAACCATCCTTTCTACAACATGGTTCGTCACCCCACTTCTGGTGGGAGTTATGTGATAAACTCATATTTATTTACATAATTCCTGCCTAACTTATGTTAGTTTTGTAGGTGCAAATGCACCATGATTATTGATTTTATTGATAACAAAATAGTTGTAATTTAACATTTGCATTTGAGATTAAGATTTCAGGATTAATGGAAATGAAAGCAAGATTGAAGAAGCTCAAGCTCAAGTCCATAGAGGAATGGAGGAGCTTAATTTAAGGATAAAACCATCAAGGAGCTAATAAGGAGCAAAGGGAGTAGGGCTAAAAGCTTGAAGACTCAAAATTTCATTAGATTTCCTTATTGTTGGTGTTTATTTATTTGTTGCTCTTTTTATTTCCTTAGAGATTTGTTAAAGAGCCCAAAATATAACAACCTAAGTCCTAAGCACACTCACTTAACCTAGGACACTTAAGAAAAACCTAGAATTAAGTTAGAAAACCAAAACAGTAAATAGAATGCCTTATCAAATGTCTGATAACCTCTTTTAAGACATCCAATTTCTTTCTTGGATGCCCAATGACCAAAACTTAGAACCTAAGTCTAAGGCATTTGTTGTTTAGATGACCATTTCCTATATTAGATGTACATAGCCATTCCAAGATCTCTGATACCTGTTCTAAATGCGGGATAATTACGTAAAAATACATTTTCATCGTAGTATAAGCACATAGAAATTCTTAAATTTATTTCAGATCAAACTAGCAAATAGAAATTGTATTTTTTAAAATAGACTCTGAGTCATTTGCAGGGGCAATCGGAATAGTTCACTTTCCTAAATGCTAAGAAGTAAATAAGCAAATTTGAATGAGAGATTACTACTATTAGAATGCAAATAGAAATAATTAAAACTAATAGCATGCAATTACCAGAACTAATATAGGTATTAGAAGAAAGCAAATAACTTGAAGGCAAGTTGAAAAGGAACTACTAGAACTTTTATTGAAATGATAAGAGTTTTGCACAAGTAGAAATAGTACTACAACTAGTAGAATGATTCTAATTACAATTAGAACTAGAATGAAAATAATGGCAAGTAGGGGCTTCGAAGGCGAAGTTTGGAGCAGTGGCGTAGTAGTGGATGCGAAGGCGCACCAGAGATCTTCAAGGGAAGGATGAAGTAGTAGGAAGAGTAGTTCTAGTTGATGATGCTCTTTGGAAGTAGGAAAACTAAGTAGAAAATTGATCCTCGGGGGGCATGCATAGACCTTTTATAGAAGTAGGGAAGGCTTCCTATTTTTTGGTTCCTAGTGCCTAGGATAAATGAGGTGTAGGGTTAGGATTTCATCAAGGGGGGAGGGCTAGACTAGGTGTTTAGGAGGGCCATTGGATAGAATAGGAAGGGCTAGGATATATGCTAACGTTGTTGGGTCTGTTTTTTACCTAAGATGGATGGCCATAAGGATATGTTCTAAAGTGCATGGCCAGTCACCTAGCTTGGTTTTTGATAGGATAGGGTGGCAGCTAGGTTTCTTAGGGCTTAAGTCAATAGGTGGTGCCACTATAGGTTGTTAGGAAGGGATAGGATCTAGGTTTTCTAAGGATAAGGGATAGGTTCTTTTAGGAAAGGATAGGATCTAGTTTGGTGGACCAAATAGGTTAGGATTTGAGATCTATGGTTGGCCCTAAGGTATGGGAAATTGGGTATAGGTTGGGAAATTTGGATTCCTAATTACGCTTGGGTTAGGTTTAATTAGGTTTCCAAATAGGTCCACCAACTTTATTTAGCCTTCTTCTAAATGAGCTCAGTTCTAGAACTCCCTTCAACAATGCTCTAATCAGTCTGAAATTTGGTACCTATACACATATGAACAGACACATCAAGGTACCACATGTAGCTAATGGAAAAATTGCATATAAACCCAAAATTATGCATTATTTATAGAATGCTTTAACATGACTAATCTAACCTATATGGATGCAATCTAACACAATTTACCCTTAGACAAACATTATTTAGGCATTAATTAACATAAATAAATATGAAATTATCATACCCCCATACCTATCTTTTACTAGTTCTCAAGCAAAACATTGCATGAAAAGCCTGTGAGAAAATAGTATTTACACGAGAAACTGACTTGCGAGTTTTGAGTTAAGTCAAACCAAAATCATCAATCTCAATTCTTCACCAAAACAGAGAAATTGTATACAAAATCTTAATGTCAAAGACTTAACAGTTCTAAAGTACCAACTCAAATATAGATCGCCTAAGTCAAATTAGAGACTCTATTAGCCTAGGACTTGGGTCCCAGGAGTAATGTTTTGTGTCTCTGTCTACTCACCTAAGGTTTGATTGAACTCAAATTTTAAGCCTCAGTGTATGCAATTAGATATTTGACTCATCAAATGGTAAACCTTATTGAACTCTAAGTTTTCAACTGGACTAAGATCATCTATTCACCCTATTGGCCTAAGTCTTCGAATTTGCCTTACTCAGAATTGATAGCTTTCTTCTTATCATTTTCTATCCTGAGGTCAACATCTAAACTATATCTCCCTGGCTGAACCTAAAAGGTTTCTTGGTAACTATCTCACTATTTTTGGGATTGGAGGGATGCACTCATGTATACATGAGATAAAAGTGATTTTTATAAGTTTTTTTAGATTTGGGGTTTTGAAAAGGCCTCGGGCGAGAAGAGCTCTGGCGATTGGCGAGGGTTTCTAGGCGACAGGAGAGGGGATGAAGGGTGGACCGCCTGGAGATCGAAGTCGTCGTGGAGATGCGATTGGAAGAGGAATGTTTATCAGGGTGTTGTTTTTCTGGGTGGGAGAGGTGTGTTGCGAAGTGAGTGGAGAAGGACTAACGGGAAGGTCCTCTATTTCTGTTGTCGAAGGAGGGGACACATGGCGGCTTCCTGTCGGTATCCGCTCATCTGCCTGGTGTGTGGAGAAGAGTATAAATGTGCATCTTGTGGCACTTCCTGGAAGCAATCGGTCGGTGTAGCCAATAGAAGACCGGGGAGGCTTGATCATCGACTGGTGCTGCCGCCGCCTAGCATTGGTCATACTATGGAGGTTGAAGTCCCTATTTCGGAGGAGGTTAAGATGACGAAACTCATGCTCCATGGTGCTCTGATCGGTGTGGTGATGTCTGGTTCCCTGACTTATGATCGCCTTCATCTTTTGGTGAGTTCCTTGTCCCTTTCATCGCCGGGCTGGAAGATTGCGACGCTCTTCTCGTTGAGATTTGTGGTTTTTGGTTTGGGGATCTTGGATGTTGAACGTCTTCGCTTTCGATCGAGTGCTCTTGAGAACTTGAACTAGATTTGGAGGTTGGTGTCTCTGTTGGATGGTTCTTTATTAGATCGTCCTCCTTAAAGAGCTGGGATTAGGCTCGGCCGGCTTGATATCACTGGTTTACCTCTACACCTGAGATCACGAGCTGTGGTTGTCGCCATGGTTGCTGGTTTTGCCACTTTAGAGGGGGAAGCTGAGGTTGGGATCTGGGAAGGAGATGGGAGATCTTTGGGGGTAGATGTGGAGGTGTTCAGTGGAAGCTTAATTTCGGAGAGGGTCAGCCTTCGTTGTGGAGGTAGTTCTTGGCTCATCAGGATGAGTTTTGTTGTTGGTCATCTCGATGATGAGGAGCGAGGCAAGGAGAAGACTTATGTGGATGCTGTTAGAGGAGAACCAATTCTGACGCAGAGGGTTCGTGAGACACCAGAAACGGTTCCTGAGACAAAAAAGCGAAAGGATCATCATCATATGGAGTTGGAGGCTGATATGGGGGTGGATCGAGTGTAGGAATATGATACTGCTCTTGTGGGGGCTATGATTGTGTTTTCAATTAATGCTACTATGGTTGCTGGTAGGGAGGGCTCTTCATTCCATGCTCCAGAAGGTTTGAAATATGGTGTAGGGTGCTCCAGCAAAAGGGACTTTGGCCGATCCCCTTACAAGCTTTGAAGGAGAAGGACAAATACTAAAGTGAATGTTGATGAGAAGTCTGTAGTAGCTGTGATTGGGGTGGAACGTGCACAAGCAATTGGGAAGGGGATTTTGCAGGAAGGAAAGTGAGGGTTCTCTCATGGAATGTATGTGGGTTGCGCAATGGTGTGCGTAGAGCCTCTCTTGCCAGATATAAGAAGGAATGGGAGATAGATGTTGCGTTGCTACAAGAATCGCACATCGATGTTGATAGTGATCAAGTGTGGAATCCTTTGTTGCAGGGGGATGCAGAGATTGCTGTGTTGTTGGCACAGGGGAGGGAAGGGGGATTGGTGATCAGGTGAAAGAAGAGCAGGGTGTTATTTCTTGCAGGTTGCGCTCTATGTCTAATGGAGAAGATATCTTCATGTCTTGTATCTATAATAACCTCTGTTTTGATGTACCAAAATTATGCTTATTGCTAGACTAACATTTTCAGGACTATCTTGGAATAAAGAGTCTTTCGAGCCAAGTACAGATAGTTGCTGATATGTGCCTTTTCATCTTTATTTGTGTCTAGGATATTATTGTAAGGAACCTCAAATAAAATTTAAAAATGGATTTTTTCACGTATCTTTTCAAAATCAAATTTTTAGGGTTATTAATCAACCAAATTAGTAAATTGATCGACCAAATCACCTTGATCGACCAACCAACTTCATTAACTGATCAAATTAGCCCATTTTAGGAAGTTGAGAAATATCTTTTTGATTGACCAACCAAGTTAATTGACTGATCAATCAGTGATCGGCCAACCATCTTAATTGATTAACCAAATTGTCTTTTGATAGACCAATTAACTTTAATTGATCGACCAATTTAATTTCCTATTCAGGCAAAACTTTTAGTATAAATAGAGGTCGTACATAACCATCTTTTCATAACTTTCAAATAGAAATACCATTCAAAAAGTAGAGCTTCTCGTGCTTATTTCAAAGGCTTCTACGCCTCGTTCTTCACATTTTTCAAAGCACAATGCCTCGAACCTCTACAGAAAAATTTGATTTGACCTTTTATTGAGGTTCCATAGAAGTTATTTCTGTTATTCTATTTTGTTGCTTTCATTTACGGATCCCAAGTTTGTTGGGAAGATTTGTGGTTGTTGTTTTTGCTTCTCTTCAGGATAAAAAGAGAAGTGGTTGTAAGAGGTTGTGCTACCCTCGTTCAAGTGGTGCGATTAGTGGATTGACTAACTTGGACTAGTCGGAAAAATCCTAAGCTGGGAGGCTTAGGTAGTGGTTTTCATCCGATTTGGGTTTCCATTATAAATCAGGTATACTTTGTGCTTGAATCTTTTATAATTTATTTGTACTTGTGCATATAATTTTTTAAGGTGATATTATTCACCCCTCCCCTCTAGTATATGTTGCGATCCGTAGGATATCCTCCTACTTTCACTTGGTATCAGAGCCTGCATTATCTAGGAGATGTCAAAGTAGAATGTTGACACGTATGCTGAGGGTCAGTCGGCAATTCGACCTCCTCTATTTGATGGAACGAACTTTGGCTATTGGAAGACCAGGATGCAAATCTTCCTGGAATCAATAGACTACGAAGTATGGGATGTCATCGCCTTGAAGTACACACGCCCATAAAGCAAAGACGGCGTTGCAATCACTCCAGATCAAAAGAAGATGGCTATACACAATGCGAAAGCCATGAACTCCATATTCTACGGTCTCTCCAGAGCAGAATTCAACAATCTCGGCATGCAAAGCCGCATACGAGATATGGAGCATTCTAGAAGTTACCCACGAGGGAACTTCAAAGGTAAAAGAAACTCGAGTAAATATACTAACTCAAAACTGAGCTTTTCAAGATGAAGAAAGGGGAGTCAATAAAGGAGATGTTCACAAGGTTTATGGACATCATAAACTCTTTACGAAATCTTGATCAAGACATTAAGAACGAAGCCCTTGTCAAAAAAATTCTTCACTCACTCACCAGCGACTGGGAAACCAAGACTACCGCCATTCAAGAGTCAAAAGATCTGTCCACCCTAAAACTGGACGATCTTATAGGAAGTCTAATGACGTATGAGATTCAACTCCAACACATGAGGGATCAAGAAGGAGAAGGATCCAAGAAGAAGACTATAGCTCTTGAAGCTATTCAGGAATTCTAAGAGACCTCAAGTGGAGAAGAAGAGGACATAGCCCTCCTCTCTAGAAAATTCAAGAAGTTCCTCAAAGACAAGAAGGACTGGAGGAAGAAGAAAGAAGAAATCAAGAACGATGCAATCACCTGTTACAACTGCAAGAAAAGGGGACACAACAAGAAGGATTATCTGCTTCTCAAAAAAGAGTCAGATAAGAAGAAGCCCCTCTGAAAAGATAGAAAGAAGAAAGCTTTCATGGCAACTTGGGATTACTCAGACTCAAGTTCAGAGGAAGAAGAAACCTCGGGAGAAGAAGCTCTTCTCGGTCTCATGGCTCTAGACGGTGAGGTAACCTCCTTTACTCAAGATGAATTATTAGAAGTATTCTTTGAGTTGCATTATGTAGCTAAATCATTAAAACAGGAAATTAAAAACCTAGAAAAAGCATTAACTGAGGTAAAAGCACAAAAAGACATCCTTGATAATCAAAACAAAGAGTTATCTGCTGAGATTATTGTGTTAAGATCTCAGGTAAACAACTTAAAAGATAGATATAGACAAACTAAAAGAAAACTTTTCTATCCTATTAAATGATCTAGCTAAGTTCACAAATGGAAGTAGAAACCTGCATAAATTGTTAGAAACACAAACCCAAAGCACCACAAAATTTGCGTTAGGTTATATATCAAAAAATGATCATGAAGCATCTAGCTCTAGCAAAAGGAAAGGTAGCCTGCCAAAATAGGCAACACACTAACCACCGTGGACCCAAACAAAAATGGGTACCAAAAAGTATATTGCAATCTTATTTTATAAGTTCTGTAGATTATAAGAAGTGGACTTTCCAATAAACCAATGGAACACTGAAGCCACTCTATCAAATAAAGCCTCACAAACACAAACCAATGACAGGAAAGAGAAGAAAGAAGATGGATAATGGATAGCGATTGTTTCAAGCACATGACTGACAAAGAAGACCTATTCTTGCAGCTCAATCGTCAGGAAGGTGGTACGATCACATTTGGGAACAATCACAAGGGCCGTATTATTGGTACTGGCCAAATTGGTAACTCTTCTACCTCTTTTAATAATGTACACTTAGTTAGCAACTTAAAACATAATCTACTAAGTGTAAGTCAAATATGTGATAAAGGTTATAAAATTACTTTCACATCAAAAGGTTTTAAAATTCGTGATAAAGAAACAAAACAAATCATTCTTAAAGGAAATAAACATAAAGACATTTATATTGTAAACTTTGACAAATGCGACTGTCTTGAATGTCTAGTCGTATCTGACGAAGAAGCAACACTTTGGCATAAACGAGTAGGTCATGTTCACATGGGAAACATTGCAGACTCATGAAACATGAACTTGTCAAAGGTCTGCCAAATATCAACTTCAAGAAAAGCAAAGTCTACGATTCTTGTAAAGTTGGTGAGCAAACTAAGAATCCCTTTAAACAAAATAGGATGGTTAGCACTTCACAACCTTTGGAGCTACTTCACTTAGACTTGTTCGGACCAACCAAATTCGAAAGCCTAAGCAGGGGTAGATATTATCTAGTCATAATTGATGACTTTTCTAGATTTACTTGGGTATCTTTCTTAAAAAGTAAAGATTTAACCTTTGATGCTTTTAGCAAATTAGTTAGAAGATTACAAAATGAGAAAGGATATGAAGTAATTAGGATTAGAAGTGATCATGTCAGAGAATTTGAGAATGAATCCTTTACCAATTTATGTGATCAATATGGAATAAAACATGAATTTGCATCCCCTAGAGTTACACCTTAGAATGATGTAGTTGAAAGGAAAAATAGGACTTTACAAGAGTGTGCCCGCACAATGCTGTGCAAGTCAAAGCTGCCTCGATATTTTTGGGCAGAGGCTATAAACACTGCTTGTTATATTTAGAATAGAACCCTGATCAGACCAATCTTAAAGAAGACACCTTTTGAACTCTATCATGGAAGAACACCTAGAATTTCCTATTTCAAAATATTCGGATGTTGATGTTTTATACTAATACTAAGGAAAATCTTGATAAGTTTGATGCCAAAAGTTTAGAGGGAATTTTCTTAGGTTATTCAACTAGAGGTAAGGCTTATAGGGTTTTTAATAAGAAGAATTCTATTGTCGAGGAAACCATGCATGTATCTTTTAATGAAACTTTAGTTCAACCAAAATCTTCTGTAATTGATGATGATGACCTAATAGTTGAACCATCAAACATTCCAGAAGAGAACATTTCTGATGAACTATCCAGAGATATCTCGTTTGTAAAAGATCATCCAAAAGAATTGGTGATAGGTGAATTATCTCAAGGAGTTCAAACTAGATCTTCCTTTAATAGTTTAGCTTTCACTACTTTTGTTTCACAGTTGGAACCCAAAAATGTCAAAGAAGCCTTTTCTGATAATCACTAGATCATTGCAATGGAGGACGAGTTAAATCAGTTCAAGAGGAATCAAGTATGGGAACTTGTTTCAAAGCCTGAATCACAAACCATTATAGGAACAAAGTGGGTCGTTAGAAACAAACTTAATGAATTAGTAGAAGTAGTTAGAAATAAAGCTAGACTTGTGGCCCAAGGGTATAATCAAGAAGGAATTGATTTTGATGAAACATATGCTCTTGTAGCTCGCCTAGAATCCATTAGGATGCTGCTAGCCTTTACCGACCATATGAAATTCAAACTTTTTCAAATGGACGTCAAAAGAGAATTCCTAAATTGATTCATCAAGGAGGATGTCTATGTTAAACAACCTCCAGGGTTTGAAGATGTTAAAAATCCAGACCATGTCTATAAACTAAACAAAGCCTTATATGGACTTAAACAAGCTCCACAAGCTTGGTATGATAGATTAAAATCCTACCTAATTGAAAATGAATTTAAAATTGGTAATATAGATCCAACCTTATTCACTAAAAGGAGAGAAAATAACGTTTTAATAATACAAATATATGTTGATGACATTATTTTCAGTGCTACTAATGATCTATTATGCCAAGACTTTGCAAAGGTTATGCAGGATCAGTTTGAGATGAGCATGATGGGAGAACTTCGGTTCTTTCTCGAACATCAAATTGATCAGCTGTCCTATGGAATCTTCATATCTCAAACAAAATGCACAGCAGAGATACTGAAGAAATTCTCAATAGACAAAGTCAAAGGCAAAGAAACACTGATGGCAGCTACTACTCAATTGAAAACTGATGACACAGGTAAATCAGTAGATCAAAAACTATATAAAAGCATGATAGGATCTTTGTTATATTTAACTGCAAGTAGACCTGACATATTGTTTTGCACTTGTTTGTGTGCTCGCTTTCAAGTAAACCCTAAAGAATCACATCTAAATGCTGTTAAAAGAATACTTAGGTATCTAAACAATACACAAGATTTAGGACTCTTCTAACTAAAGTCAGATACATTGGAATTATATTCCTTTTGTGATGCTGACTATGCGGGTAGTTTCACTGACCATAAGAGTACTAGTGGAACTTGTCAATTTCTAGAAAATTCCCTAGTCTCTTGGTTCTCTAGAAAACAAAATACTATATCACTATCCACAACTGAAGCTGAATACATAGCTGCATCTTTAGCTTATTCACAACTATTGTGGATGAAACAGACATTACAAGATTTTGGCCTGTCTTATAAGCATAACAAAATTTTGTGTGACAACACAAGTACCATTAATCTATCCAAGAATCCAATACAACATTCTAGGACTAAACATATAGATGTTAGACATCATTTTCTTAGAGATTATGTCCTAAAAGAAGATATTAATTTAGAATTTATTAACACAGAAAATCAACTAGTTGATATATTCACAAAACCTTTAACTAAGGAAAGGTTTAATCAAATTTGTCATTCACTAGGATTATCCAAATTAAAAGAGCTTAATTAATTTGCCTAATGAACGTTTGTTTTTCTGTTTGATATATCAATTTGCCAAAATTGATTGACCAACCTTTGATCGATCAAATAGTCCTTTTTTATTGACCAAAACTTGAAATTTGCCTGGCAGGAAATCTCCCTCCAAAATGTTTGATCGATCAATCTATTTGGGTGGGACTTTTACCTCCAAACGTTCAAACTCTAATCGACCAATTAACTTTTTTGATCGATCACTTTTCATTTTGATCGACCAAAAACTCTTTTTGATTGGCCAAAACTGGTGGATTCCCTTTTCGAAGATTGCGATCTTTTTTCCTCGATCTACATTCGCAATCACCGTTTACCGTTTCTACCCTACGTGATTAGTTGCCTAAATTGCATTTACCTATTTTACTAATCACACTCTCTATAAAAACTTCATTTTTACTCAAAGACCTATTTTTTTAACTACTCTACCCCACATATTTGGTCCCCACTCCACCAAAACTCAAACACACCCAACCCCACTCCTCTCCACCAGTCGTGTGAACGACCAATGGCACCGACCATCTCGCGCGCAAGCCTCCTCCATGTGTGCATCCTCCGAGCGTGGCCCTTTGATGACAACATCGCACATTCCCCGTTCGCCTCTTCCCTTGATTGACCATTTTTTGGTTCGATCTTGGTACATTCTAAACCTTGAATACATCCATTTCCGTGGATTTATCTTGTGTTTAAAATGTGCCTTAGCTTACTAATTTCCTGTTGTTACTTGTTTTTGTGTTTGAATGTGAAATCAAGTAGTATATGTGAGCTTATCATCTGGTCAAACCTCTTTTTTTCAGTCTATCACTATTTTTGGTCAACCAAACACCTTGGTTGATCAACCAAAATACCGATTTTCAGTACCTTTGTCCGGGTCATTTTTGATTGACCAGCCTGATATTTTTGATCGACCAACGTGTTTTTGCAATTTCTGAATGGCTCCAAAACACGCACGTACCTCCTCCTCGTCTCATCATGATGACACCTTTGATCGCTTGTTCATCACTAAGGTTGCACATGATCATTTTTCGTTATTCACAAAGTTTTCAGCTCATGTTGGTAGACCCATTGACTTTACTTATTTTGAGTCTATATTCCCTGGCATTCATGAAAAATTTGCTTACCACTAGATTTTATGCCTTTTTGAGCAGAACTTTTACGCAGGTTCCTCGATCAGCTGCATACCCAGTGTTGACCCCATGGCTTGTCACCTATTTTATGCTAATTTAAAAAATATAGGTGAGGGTTTCAAGATCGAGTTGACCTCGAACATCTATGGCATAGAAGTTTTGGTCAACGCAGATGTTCTTTTTGAGATTCTCGGTTGTTCGTCTGTTGGTCCCACATTTCTTAAGCTCCACCAGTAGACATAGACGAATACTATTAGGGGGACCCTGCTTACTCCCTCTCTTTGACTTGGGTCGTCCGTCCAAGTCACCTTATTTTCGTTGCCTTCCACGTTTTCTTAATCGAGTTTTTCTATGGAATTTTATGTCTAAATCTACATCTTTTGAAAACTACCCTGGTATTATGCTCATCACTCTCTATGCATTCCTTAAGAATCAGCGGTCCAACTGGAACTACTTAATTCTATATCTTATGAGCAAGCCTCCCACCAACTCCTTCCAGTTTGGGACACTTCTCTCCCATATCTTCCTACACTTTAGTGTTCCAATAGATATAAATCATAAACAATTCATCACTCGTGTCTCCATATTCGATAAGCTCACTTATACGAAGATGAAGCAAGCACAGGGAGCCCGTGGTGAGGAAGTAGCCCAGGAGCAACAGCAGCAGTAGCAAGAGCAGA
Organism: Thalassia testudinum; assembly: GCA_037157565.1. Lineage (NCBI taxonomy): Eukaryota > Viridiplantae > Streptophyta > Magnoliopsida > Alismatales > Hydrocharitaceae > Thalassia > Thalassia testudinum. The sequence continues at coordinate 65,247,379 of JAZHRO010000007.1, read as the reverse complement.
TAGCAGTACCTCCTCCGTTCCCGCCTGATGAGCACTTTACTTCGACATGTCCTCCTCCAGTGAGACCATCTCCATCTTTCTACGACTAGGACTGGAGCCTCTTGGTCTGACAGCTCTCAGGCAGGGACTTTGTGACTATTCAGGATGTGACAAGTGGTATCTCTTTGATGATGCATCAGTAGAGGGAGATAGATTTGATGATGATGTGCCATGGGCATCAAGTATTAGACTGCCTGAATGCTCAGAGTCAATTCTTAGACAGACTTGGAGAGTCCGTCCATAACATTCAGCAGCAGCTTCACCGACCTCATCGACCTCGCCGATCTACTACCATGCCTCCATCCTCTGCAGCATCTCCTCCTCCACCTACCACTTCAGCAGCAGCACCAGCAAATCAGTAGGTTACACCATCGCGTAGGACATCTAGGTAGCCTACACCTAGGTCATCAGCTTAGCGCCGCCTTTGTCTTGGTCAGCCTGCATCCTCTGAGAGATCAGATTCGTTGGACCTCGAGTTGGACACTGATCTTCAGAGCACTATGGATGCCTTCATGGCATCATTAGATGATTAAATGTTATATCTGCTGCTATCTTGATCTTTATTTTGGCATGTAAAACTTAATTTTTGTCTAAACATTTATATTTATGCACTGCTTATCTATAATCTTTTTGCATGAATGATTATCTCTCTCAATTAAATGATTACTCTCTTAGTCAATGCATGTTTAAATTTATCTTGCTTAAATTACATGTTTAAGGGAGAGTTTTCATTATTAAATCAACAGCAGCATATTTTACTTTTTGCTGAAACAAAAAGGGGAGATATTATGCAAACTTTTTCAATTTCATAATTATAATTTTGTTGTCAGTAAAAAGGGGGAGAATGTAATCACCTCTGTTTTGATGCACCAAAATTATGCTTATTGCTAAACTAACATTTTCAAGACTATCTCAGAATAAAGCGTCATTCAAGCCAAGTGCAGATAGTTGCTGATTTATGTCTTTTCATCTTTATTTAAGTCTAGGATATTATTGTAAGGAACCTCAAATAAAACTCAAAAGTGGATTTTTTGTTTATCTTTTAAAAACCAAGTTTTTAGGGTTATTGATTGACCAAATTAGTAAATTGATCAACCAAATCACCTTGATCGACCAACCAACTTCATCAACCGATCAAATCAGCCCATTTTAGGAAGTTGAGAAATATCCTTTTGATCGACCAACCAAGTTAATTGACCGATCAATCAGTGATCGACCAACCATCTTACTTGATCAACCAAATTGCCTTTTGATCGACTAATTAACCTTAAATGATCAACCAATTTAATTTCCTATTCAGGCAAAACTTTTAGTATAAATAGAGGTCGTATGTAGCCCATCTTTTCATAACTTTCAAATAGAAATACCATTCAAAAAGTAGAGCTTCTCGTGCTTATTCCAAAGGCTTCTGTGCCCTGTTCTTCACATTTTTCAAAGCACGATGCCTCAAACCTCTGCAGAAAAATTTGATTTGATCTTTTATTGAGGTTCCATAGAAGTTATTTCTGTTATTCTATTTTGTTGCTTTGATTTACAGATCCCAAGTTTGTTAGGAAGATTCGTGGTTGTTGTTTTTGCTTCTCTTCAGGATAAAAAGAGAAGTGGTTGTAAGAGATTGTGCCACCCTTGTTCAAGTGGTGCGATTAGTGGATTGACTAGCTTGGACTAGTCGAAAAAATCCTAAGTTGGAAGGCTTAGGTAGTGGTTTTTACCCGATTTGGGTTTCCACTCTAAATCAGGTGTACTTTGTGCTTGAATCTTTTATGATTTATTTGCACTTGTGCATATAATTTTTTAAGGTGATACTATTCACCCCTCCCCTCTAGTATACGTCGCGAGCCGTAGGATATCCTCCTACTTTCAGTGTCTATGGCCCATGTGTGGATAATCGTGGGGGGGAATTGTGGGATGATTTGGCTGTTATGGCAGGACATGCACAACATATGCCTTGGCTTGTAGGAGGTGACTTCAATTGTGTGTTGATGGGTCAAGATAGAGGAAGTGGTGTTGCTGATAGAGCTTCCTTGGGTTTTCAAGTGGCCGTGCAAGAGTTGGGGTTGAATGAATTTCTGACCTCTGGGATTGAGTTCACTTGGAGGAATGGTGGTGGCCAGGCATCCAAGTTGGACAAATTCTTTAGTAATAGTGAGTTGCTTGCACTTATCAGCTATCTTCAGTTGCAGCTATGGATTGGCCATTTTCGAACCACACTCCTCTGGTTTGGGATAGTGGTGAGGGGTTAGTGGTTGGTTCCTATTTAAAATTTAGGAGATCTTGGCTGAGGGAACTCGGTTGTGTGGAGATGATTGAGGATTGGTGGTCACGTAAGCATGTTGAGGGCTCTACTACTGTTAGACTTACATCCAAATTGAAGGCTTTACGTGAGGTATTAAAAGAGTATGGAGCGGTGGTGGCCTCATTGAGGGAAAAAAGGAGAGCTAAGGCTCTTGCTGCTGTTGGTGAGTTGGACCTATTGGAGGGGGTGCGTTCATTAACTGAAGAGGAGCAGTCTTTGCAAAAAAATTGGCAAGATGTAGCAGAGGAAGACTTAAAATGCGAAATTGACTAGTGTGAGAAGTTAAGGCAGTTATGGCTTGTTGAAGGTGATGCGAACACAAAATATTTCCACACAGCTACTAGTTCAAGGAGGAGATTTAATCTTATTTCAACAATCAAAGTTGGTGATTAGCGACTAACTTCAATTCAGGTTATCAGAGCTGTTATGGTTTGATACTTCAAGGAGACGCCCAAGGCTACAGATAGGGGATGTTGGAGATGGGCTGTGTCATCTTTCCCTCGTGTTAGTGATGCTCAGGTTGGGCTTCTGATTGCACCTATTGCTGAAAGAGAGATCATTGAGGCCATTAATGATTTGAATGCTCAAGAATCCCTCAATCTTGACTGCTTTCAAATTTTCTTATACAAAGAGCTATGGAGGGTTGTTGGGAGGGATGTGATGGAAGTTGCTACTGAATTCGAAAGAGGTAATTTTGATTTTGAAAGCATTAATAGATCCTATTTGTTTCTGCTGCCTAAGAAACAAGGGGCTGAATGCTTCCCTGACTTCCGGCCTATTGCCCTATCCAACTCTATCTACTTGATTGTGAGCAAGATACTCGCTAACAGATTGAAAGTGGTGCTGACTTAACTAATTTCGCCTGTTTAGTCTGCCTTCCTTCTTAATAGCTCATTGCAGGAATCCTTTGTGGTTGCCCAAGAAATGGCTGCAGGGTGGCATAGGAGGAAATGTAAAGCATTTATGTGGAAGGTTGACTTCAAGAAGGCCTATGACTTAGTGTCCTGGCCATATTTTTGGGAGTGTTTCAAGAGATGTGGTTTCCCCTCTCTTTGGCTCCAGTGGATGAAGAGATGCATCACGACGTTGGCCTTCTCTCCTTTGATTAGTGGCAAACCATGTGTCACGCGGATTCAGCCTCAATGTGGGGTAAGGCAAGGCTTCTCGCTTGCTCCTTTGATTTTTAATCTTGGTGTGGATACCTTGGCACGATTTGCTTGCAAAATGTCGGAAACTGGCCTGATCAGGGGCTACTCTATTTCTAGTAGAAGGGCCATGGCCCTGGTGTTCCAATATGCGAATGACACAGCTTTCTTTATGGAAGGTGGTTCTAGGAAAGCATTGGTTCTATTCCATATGGTCAGTATCTTTAGGGAAATTTTGAGTTTGACGCTAAATGTAGAAGGTCGTTGGTGGTCTGTTTTGGTATGAGTGGAGCAGAGCAAGAGGCTATTTTGGTGACTTTGCATTCTCCTATCGTCTCTCTGCCTATAAAATACCTGGGGCTTCCATTGAAAGCTAATAAGTTGACAAAGAGTTATTGGAAGGTGCTATTTGATAAAACAGCAGCAAAGCTTGAAAGTTGGGGCAGTAGATTTCTTTTGAAGGATGGCAGATTGATTTTGCTGAACTTTGTTATTTCAGCCATTTTGGTGTTCTTTTTTTCTATTTTTAGGGCCCCGAAATCTATTTGGAATTTGCTTGATGTATTGAGAAAGTGATTTTTCTAGAAGGGGGCTTCGTATGAAGGTTGCTTCTTACAGCTGGTGAAGTGGGAGTGGCTTTGTTTACTGAAGGATAAAGGTGGCTTAGGAATTCGGCCACTCAACGAGTTCAATGATTTGTTGCTTCTAAAATGGGCCATCAAGTTATTGAAAGGGGAGGATAAGCTTTGGACTATGATGGTAAAATCAACCTATGGTTCCTCCCACGCCATTGCTAACAAATTGCAATCGATGAAGCCATCATTGTTCTAGAGGTCAGTCATCAATGCCCTTTCTAAAAATTGGTATCTACTGGAGTCAATTTTGGGAGATGGGAAAGATTTTAGTTTTTGGCAAAAGGATTGGTCAACTATGGGAATTTTGAAGGAAAAATTTTCGAGAGTGTATGGTGGTGCTTCTGATAAATGGGTGTATGTGGCAAATAATTGGGATGATGCAAATGACTTATGGTAGCTGGCAGGTTTGGAGTCCTATAGGGAAGGCTCTCGGATGTGGGAGGAGAAATAATGACTACAACAGGAACTACTTGCTTTTAAACCTATGGTGGGAGTGGATCACTATGCATGACGGGGGAATTTTTCCCCGGAGTCAGCATATGAGAAATTGGTGCTTTTGGGCAGGACAGGAGAGAGGGACTTGGTGTGCTTGAACTTGTGGAAGTTGAGAGTTCCTCTAAAGGTACAAATTTTTCTTTGGCTCTGTAGGAAGGATGGCCTAATTACGAGTGATTTACGCCATAGAAGGATGGGTACTCCAACTTAGAGGTGTCTGCTGTGTGGGCTAGATGCTGATTGTTCGAGGCATATCTTCTCTTCTTGCATTGTGATGGATAGTGTTTGGAGAGAGATCTATGGTGGGTCTATGCCTGTGTGGGATGTTCTGTGGAATAACTTTGTGCTACGAGGTAGGCTGCATGTGTCTATGGCGGTTGTGTTTGGTGTGTTTGGAGAGCTCGAAATGAGCGGCTTTTTCAGGAGAGACCCGTGTGTATGAGGAGAATTGTAAATGAGTGCAGGGCTCTCATACGTGTTTGGGAGAATTCTTTGTAATTAGTGTGATTTGATTCATTAATAAAATTTTCGATTTGCTATCGTCCTCGATAGCATTACTTTTCAGTTTAAAAAAAAATGGATTTTTTTTTCTTCAATTTTTTTTATAAACTTCCTCCAACTACTCATTTTTTTGGGCTTCTCTTCCTTTTCACACTCATATTTCGAGGTAGGTGGCTTCCCTAGTCTCGTTCAAGAGCATCTCCTAAACAAAGGCATGAAAGGCTAAAAATGCAAGGCTGGACTCTGAACATCTGGCAACGAGGAGGCTCTCCCTCTACAACATGCTAGCCATACCTCAATCTAGGTCTTATTGACTACTTGGATTTCAATGGTAAGTCGACCAAAAGATGAGGCAGTGCTTATGTGCAAGTGTAGAGGACTTAGTTTTCACAAACTTTTCAAACTAGAGGGTGGGAAGATAAATCACTTATCACCTCATCGACTTAATATTTTGGCTTTTTCAAATCTCGTCAATGACTCGGGAAACAAGTCCATATTTTAGTAAATACTTGAGATAATTAAGTCGACATGCGACCTGAAGAGTCTAAGCGAAAAGATTTTGTTCATACTTTTCCTAAGATCGGTAAATCCACAAAATCAAATTTACCAATTTTTTTCTTATCTCAAACTCTAAAAATCATGATTTTTTTTAAAACACTTTTCAAAAAGACTACCAAGTCATGAAAACAACTAATACCTAAAAATCTGGAGATAAATAAGAATGACTCTAAAAAAAAATGTTATCTACCCCCCATGCCTATTTCATGCAATGTCCTCAATGCATGCAATAAACATAAGTGAAAAATAGATATTACTTGAAATTCAAGAGTTCATAGAGATCAAGACTTGATTACCTCCATACCTAAATGACAAATTCAAAGCAAATAACAAGGTTACCTAAATTCGTTTGGTTACCTCCCAACAAGCACTAAATTTTACGTCTACAGCTAAACACAAACCCTAAAAAGTTGAACTCATCAATAAAAAAGAGAGGGTCAAGAGTATAATAACAGATAGATTAAGGATGCTCAAAATTAGATTTTCGCAAATGCGGACAAGCTGGTGATGCAACCCTATACCTAAGGGTCGAATACTCGATAGATGCAAAATTAGAAATGATCGCATCCATATGTTCTCTAACAGTCGGTAATGGGGTGTGGTCTTTATTTTAGGCCCATGCAACCTGAGTCTAAAAAATCAGACACACATCAGATAATCAGAATAAGAAGTTTGTGTTCCTTGACAATGAAGCTTGAAAAGATGATTCATGGAATAGGCACACTCATGTTTACGAGTCTTAGGTAAATCAGGAAGATCGTAAGGGTTCTTATAGAAGGTAGGAAGTTTAAAATCATAAGAAACCCTTAAATTCTTGTGTAATTCTCTCTCTACATTTTTTGCCAGAATGGCGATCCCTCTATTCATATCCTCCAAATTATTCAAATCATTACTCGGAATACTCTGATTTTCTTTCTCAACCCCTTCATATTCTATGTTATCTAGATCTAAATCAAAATCATAATGAGCATGGAATGTCTCAAATTCAGGACCCTTAAAAGTAGAAGTAAAGGTGAAGCTGGTCATTAGATTATCATCAAATTCCAATTCATTTACTTTAGCTTTACCTTTCTTCAAGAAGGGGTTATCCTCAATTTCAAAGATCAAATTTTCATAATCAACCTCTACTTGTATTTGGTCCTCAAAATAAGTTTTCTCATATTCCAATTTTGGTTCAATCAAAAGTTCTTCTTTGCAATCCAAATTATACGATGAGACATCTTCCTTATTGTTTATAAGATCATGGACCTCTTTTGAATCCTCTAGATCGTGCTCGTCACTAATGGTCTCATTAACATTGTCAAGTTCAATTGAATCTTTCATTATTAGTTCACTAAAAGAGTCATGAATCGAATTTATGATAGGGTGGTCTTCATCGGGCTCCTTAGCTTTTGTTTTTGGTGGTTCATGTTGATGAGTGAAAATCGTCATTTTAGGAAATGATTGCATCGTAGTATAGTGACGAAAATCGCAACAACATTTAAATATATAAACTCGGGAAACACAAGTGAGTCCGAGGTCGTTCGCAGGGAGCAAATTTGGAATTCAAGCACTAATTGCAATATAAAGCAGGTGAGCACAATAAGATATTTTAATGAATAATAGAGATTTACTCAAATTGATGTTCAATGATAGCAAATGTTTCTCAAGAAATAATGGGACAAAAAGAAGATCAAAAACCCTAAAGAATGGTGATTTAGATCATCACTTATATCTCATAATCAAGCACATATCCCAATATATCAAATTAGTTCAATATTTCAACAGTGAATCACCAATTCTCGAACCATACATCAGCCAAATAACCCCACAGTGTTTCAATCAGATGTCGCTAAGGTGCTATAGATGCCTTATCTCATCGAGGCTCAAAAGGACCAAGGCTCAGCACAACACAGAGGTGCACGCACAAGGCTTACCAAGCATAAGCCTCAAAAGGCTAAGTATTGGCACACAAGGCACGTGTCCCGAGTCATGCACACAGTGCAAAACCTCCCCCCACCCTTCTCAGAATCTCTCCTAATCGGGTCGCTAGCTAGGTAATCGGATCCGAGTTGGGTCCAGGCTCACCGAGTGTGAATGGTGAGCAAGGAGTGGAGTCAGGAGTAAGAGGGACCTCAACCCTTGTGTGAAGAAGCAACAAGGCAATGCCACAAAAGCATTTTATACACTATTTGCAAGCTATGCACATACGAGGTGGGACTAAATATCAACCTCCTTTCCTTATTTTCTTCATTCTGCAACAGCAAAGGTTGTCGAGGAATTTGAGCTGCTGCTACAGCTTTGCTTCTCAATTGAAGACGCAACTCTGCTCCTGGAGGTCGCCCGCGTCGATTGAAAGTAGAATCAATAGTGATGAAGGCCAGAGGAATGACGTCGGTGATGGAGAAGACGGCGGGGATGGTGAGCACCTGAAGACAATAATATGAGCTTTAAGCCCTAATTAGATAGTTCAGTAGGGTCGTCGTGAAGTGAGGAGTGCGACGGTGAGGTCAATTAGGTGTTCAAAGGTTTGGAGCTACCGTACAGTGGCGGAGAAGCAAGTGGCAGATGGGTCCATTCGATGGGGGGCTATAGTGATCGAAACCCCAAATTTGATTGGGGCTTTTGATCCCTAGGTTGTGGCAAAGGTTATGGACCTGGTGGCCTGAAGGTTAGAAGCATAGGTTGCTGACGCGAGCTTGTCGGAGCTCTCGCTGGACTTAGGGAAGACAGAGGGAGAGAGTGGTGAACGGCGGTCGATTTGAGAAGTAAAAGAGATGGGGAAGATTTAGAGAGGGAAAGTAAGAGATTGGTTCTAAACTAGGGACGAAAGGGGAGAATTTGGCACCAGTTGTGATTGGCTAACATTGGAGAAGGTGAATCCTCTGGTGGAAGGAGCAATGAGGAGAGGGGTAGACGACTCCTGCTGTGGTTGGCGAGGAGCGAAGAAAGGTGAGGAACATGGAGGGCAGCTCGATTTGACCATCAAGTGGTCGGAGGAAGAGGAGGTAGAGGCTCGTTGGAGCCGTGGCGGAGGTGGCCGAAGTTTGATGAGGAAGAAGGATTTGTGGCTGGAACTAGGCTAAAATTCATGTTGGGAACTCCGGGAGTCTATATAGAGCTCGATTGTGCCTTAATCAGGAGGAATCATTGCAATTTCATCGTAATTTGGCTTGGGATTTCTCATGGATTTTTGGAGCTTCGCTTGAGCTCTAGGGGTTGATTTGGAGTTCTTGATGAAGCTCAAATGATTGGGGAGCTTTCAATCAGCAATCCCTCAAATTTGGAGGGATTTGGCTAACAAACCAAGGAGATTTCGAAGTTTGAACTTTGGCAGTTTGGGTTTGTGCTGTTCAGACCTAAACATGGTGATAGGGGTTGTTTCGAGAAGGAGATGACGAAGTTAGGGATTGAATTCCAAGAAAATGTGAAACTTAGGGGTTAGATATAGGAAATAGAGATTTAAGAGACTAGATTGCAAACTAGGTTAGGATGGACTCCGATTAGGCCCAAATTTTGGCATTAACCTAATTTGGACCCAAGGAATCTAATGGTGAACTTAGATTTGAGTTTTGACTATATTTGATTGGGAAAATTACATAGAGCCCAAAATAGGGCAAAATCTCGTCTAAAACTCTATCCTAGGTCAATATGAGTTCAGATGGTTAAACTAAGTGTACCAAACCTCTTAGAATATTTTTCCTATGAATTTTAGGATTTTTAGATGCATTTAATCCTGACCAAAGCCTCTTCAATTCAAGCAAGGCTGATAATTAGGATTTTGTGTACTGATTTGGTTCTTGAAATGCGTGAAACCCTATTTATATCAGTTTGGACCCACTTCTTAGTCTTTAATGCTCAATTGACCTCTAATTAACCCCTGGGTGATCCTGTTGTTACTCTGCATTCATTATGTGATGTCATTATGTGATGTCAAAATAGTAGAATTAACCCTGTTTTATTATTCACTCCTCAAAACAGATCTGAGTGGAATTGCTATCCTCAGGCGATGATTCAGGAGCATTTATCTATTGATTCTGACTAATTCAAGCTAGTTATGTCTAATGATGGTGTTACCATCATACCCCCATGCCTAGATTTTGTTAGTCCTTAGTAAAATCTTATGGAAAGAACTCGATCTCTAAACCATGCTTCTGATGCTTAGATGACTGATTGTGCTACTTCTATAGAAATCAAATTAGAATATCAACAATAGGCCTAGAGGTACTCAAGTACCAGCTAAGATCTAAAGCTAACCAGCTTCAACCTTGGGTTTGTCGTGAAGGTTTCTAAGGCCTGCAAAAACTGTCGAGAGGTTCGTTGACCCCAAGGGTTAAAGTACCCATGCATAGACGTATCAAGTCTAGGTTCAATTTACCAATGCATTTTGATAATAGAGAGATAGAGAAGGATATTTAATTTTGAGAGTTTTCTCTCTTTTCTTTTTATATTTACCTAAATCTAGCCTCGGATTGGCCTTAAACATGATTTGTATCGGATTCCTTGTCCTCACCATCAATCCTCAAAGGATCCCTGGCTTTCGATGCTTCGGGATAGCATCGCCCATGGCAACCCCCAGAACCTTGGTTTTCGACACTTCGGGATAGTGTCACCCATGGTGTTCTGTAGCTAAATTCAGGCCCTGGCAATCGACATTTCGGGATAATCCCACCCATGGCACTTGAACTAGCACAAGGTGCTTACATGCCCCCGGTAGGATATTTAGATATCCTAAGAGACAAGTACCGAGGAGATGATATGTTGTTATGCATCTTCGAGGGGAGCATTTTTATTCCACCTTTTCACGTCAGGAACTCATCTAACCAGCTTGTGTCTTCGAGCCACTTCTAAGTCAGATCTTTGAGATGACTTTTTCATAATAGAACACTTTTGGCATTATTTCTTCATTAAGTGCACTGAACTAGACTAGTGTATGAATTTTGAGTGCTTAGGTTACCAAGTCCCGCAAATCAAAGGATACGCAATGGGGCCGAATACTCCCTAAGCCTTAGACTTAATACATCAGCTTCGCACTTTCCTTAACCTCTTGAGGACTATTCTGGATCTTAACAAATTCGTGAGTGTTTAAACCCTGGAACATGTCCTGAAGGCCTAAGATCAGTACTCTTATTTGTCTCCTTATCTTTAGCACTTCGGGACTTAATCTTTGTTTTGATTTGGTTTAGAACTTAAGTAGATCCCATAATCAAATGCTAGGACTGTCAATTTTTTCTTGATGCTGCTCTTTTTTGCCATTTTGTGTTTCCTCCTCTTTTTCTCCTCAAGAAAGATTTTCAATCAATTCTCAAAATTTTCCTCCCTTTCTCCATTCTTTCTAATATGTATTTTTTTGTAAGAACTCCTCAGAGAAATGAAATTCCATTTGTTTTGCACTTTAACACCCCCCCATGTCTAAGTTTTGCAATGTCCTCATTGTAAACCAAGTAGGTATGAATTCAGCTTGGTTCAAAGTTTAGAACAGGGTCAAATGGTGGATGAATGGGTTGGGATGACTATTGCGGATGATTTCTAGCTCTGATATAAGTATTAAAGGTGGAGTCGCTTGTCCTAAAGTTAAACCCTAAAGTGCAATAAGAGTGTAATTCAAAAGGATGATCAGAAGGATCTCAGGCTTTTTGGAATGACAGGTTACCTCCTGTTAAGCGCTAAATTCAATGCCTTTAGCCGAGTAGAAGGTGGTCAAGGAGAAGGGGTGGTCAGATCAGAGGAATTTTATAAAACAAGTACCTTGATGAATAGCCTAGTTGGTCTAACCAGGTGCTTATTTAGATCAACAGGCTGATGATGCAGACCAAACCCAATCAGTCTGGTGGGTTGATGGATATGAATCAATAAGTGTGGAGCCCACTAAATACTTTGTGGCTCAAAAGGATGTGGAAATATGAATCTAGGGTTTGGCCTAATTGGTTCAGCTTGATTAGAGTAGGTGATGTAGGCACATCCATTTAGGATAAAATGCCTATTTATGTATGTTCCTAGGCTTAGATATGCATTCCATAGTATAAATATCGCATAACATGCATCATTCTGCATTTAGAATAGTTTATATAAAGTTTAGGTTAATTCATATCCTTTTATGGCAAGGAGAGAAGAAGATCTATTTCAAGGCCTCAGATTGGCTATCTGACCAGACAGATATGATCAAGACAACGAACGGAGTCTAATGCCCCTGAAATCATCTTGATTGAAGTCCCGTAGCACATTATGCAGTCCAAGGAAGATCAAAGGCCAAGAGGCAAGGTGGCACCAATCCGAACCTAAGATGCCAAATCTAATCGCATGGATGGATCCGAATCATCATTCTCAGCCCAATGGCATATACATCAATCCAATCTGACATCCACGGTGTCATCTACAATGCATAGTAGATGGGCGGTCCAGATGATGCCACGTGGCATCATCTGGACCGCCCACAGCTGCCCAAGGATCACCGCTACTCCCCTTCTCCAGTGGGTCATCAAATCTGGGCCATTGGATTAAGATCCAATGGCCATAGGTGTGGTTCATTCGCGGGAGAGAAATTCCAAGTTCTCGACACTCTTGTGGGTGTAGCGCAGTGGTCACGCAACACTCTCCCAAATCCGTGGTGTTGGTTTGATTCGTCCAACACCTCCAATCCAGCACAGTAACAAGGCGCGCCCAAATTCGACTACTCGATCATGATCGAGTGGTCGAGATGCAGCCAAGCGACGCAATGGATGAGCGTGGATTTGCCCGCACGCGCATGCGCAATCGCACGTGCGGTCCGGCACTCTATCTGATGCGCCAGCTAAGCACACGATCCTTGCACAATCCTAGCCGTCCATCTTCAATTGAATGGTGCACCGTTGAGCGCATGCGATAGCTATGCGAGCGTGAGTGGGCACGTGAGCTGAAGCCTTTAGCAACGTCTGCGGTGGGTCTTTAGTGACGTTTATGGACGTCACTAATTGCCCACGCACAAAATGCATCTTATCCTCCACTATAAAAGGACCCATATCTCTCCCATTCTTCTTCATCTCTTCCTTTCTCTCCCTCACCACCTCTAAGGCTCTAGAGACAACTTATCCCAAGCCCGGGATACTCCACTAGAGTAGAAAATCAAACATTTTCCCCCCTATCACCCCCATTCATGGAGCATCCTGTGGCCGTCGTCTCACCACTTCGGGAAGTAGATCCTTGCCGCGACGCCGTCTTGCCCCGCCTTCCATCCTCCAGCTCCGTCCTTGTTTGTCCCTCTCCTCACCACCTTCCTCCAAGGGACATCAGAGAGAGTTGTCCTCCAAGCAACCGTCGAGGGAGACGCTTCTCACCTCTATCTATCTTTTACTACTTTCTAGTGTAGTTTTTCGCTTTCTTATCTGTAGTTTAGCAAAGTATTTGAGATATACATTGATGTTCTCTCTATCTCTCTCTTTGTCTTATTTTGCAAGTAGATTAGTAGATTTCATAGATTTGATCTCTTTCCCTATTAAAATACCAAAAAAATCATAAAATATAAGAATAAAAATAAAAAAATAAAATCTAAGCACGGATTTCGAACCAAACATTTGCCTCCTTGTTTTCGACCTGGGACTCCCTTGGAGTTTCAGTATAAATTTTATTTGGTAGCAATTTTTGCGACTACGACGATGGGTTCTCCGAAACCCTAACTTTTCTCTCGAAAACACGCTAATCAGTAAGGGTCCTCAAATAATAATGGATCCATGAAAAATGTAGGAGCCCTATTAGTGGATTAGAGGGGGATAGAATGTGATTGTCATTTGGATCAGTGTTCGATTCTTGATCGAATTGTGATAGTGAATCATATGCGACATGATTAGAAAGAGGTGAGTCAGAATAGAAGTTAATTTTGATGGTAGGTCGGGGTTGGGATCGGATTTTGAAAGGCTCTGTATGCAGTGTGGCTTCTTTGAGTTCCAAATCATTGGCCTCTGAATCAGAATCATAGAATGGATCATGGATACTGAGGTCGTAAAATGTCTCATAATCATCTGGAAACAATGGTTCTTTGAAATCAGAGTATGATTCGAAATCATCAAAGAATTTGCGATAATCAATTTCTGAACTTGATTCAAGATCAAGATTTCCACCACTGAATAAATCATGATACATGGAATCAATAATCTGAATTCGGTCTAACCTAGTCTTAAATTCCAAGCTCAAAGGGATATCCTTATTAAGCATAGGCTTTGGTTCTGGGCACCTAGGATAGATCCAATCAAATCCCAACTCTTCCAACTTTGTTTCTGTATTGTAAATCGGTGTGACTTCCAAAAAATTGAATCATTCTTTTGAGGAGTTTGGAGAGGTATTGTTACGACCCGGTTCCCGAATCCCTACGAGATACGAGAATCAGACCGACTCGATTGATCCCAAGACCCAGTCGTCCAACGAGAAAGTAACCAAAAGAGAGTAAAATAAACCACATTCACCATGTATATAACTAGCAGTAACAAAATACAGCAGTAAAGAAAAGAAATACTACAGTATACACCACCACAACAGCAGAGAAATAAACATGTACATAAACATGAAGCTTACAATGAAAAGAGTACAGGGGTAATAGAAACTACTCACAACAACAGAAAGAAAAGTACAGTGGGTACTACACAAGTAACACTACTGGACTCTACTAGGCCCAGCGCCCTCTGCAGCTGCCGACTCTGGCTGCTCAACACCTGGTCCTGGAAAGGTAACAAAGGTGACACGTCAGCGAAACGCTGAGTAGAGTGGCAACTAAAAGCTAAGAAACAGTAAGGTGGACAGTGCTATATTTTTAATTTCTTTCTTTAATTTTTCCATTTATTCACTATTGAATTATTTCGTAGATCCTTCTCTTGATCTTGAATGTTCCTCGTGGGAATGATCTTGATTGCAGTCTTTTCCGAAAAGTAGAAGTGACACGTGGTGCTCTCCTGGCGGGGAGAGTCCCCCGTGGTGGTCCTACCCTCAGTCAACCACCCCAAGGTCGCTGACAGGCGTAACGGTGACTACGGCACGTGCGATAAATGCACGGGTAGCTACCCTGCACTGGCACGCAGTCAGTCATTTCCGTTAACGGGTGCACCTAAAGCACATCACGGAACCAGTATAGGGCAAAGCCCTCTCAATAACAGGGGTCCAGCCCCTCCATAGTAACCAAACAGGGGTCTTGCCCCTCCACAGTCCGCGCACCCTCAATTGACTACCCTGGTTTACCCAGTGGGCCTAACATGTCGGTGTAGGAGGGCTAGCAGAACCCCGGGGCCCGTGGGGTAGCTAGTGCTCTCCCTACACTAGTAGCTCTCCTCGGTACTGTGTACACGAGGGCCAAAAGTCGATACAAAGTGGCCAGACATAACCCCGGGTCCCTGGGGCGGTTAGCTCCGCTTTGCACTAAACAGGGGGGGAACAGTCGATTTCCTTGGTACTCCGTACTCAAGGGCCAACTCACTTCCCCAATTCTATTCCATTCACTTTCTAGGAGTTCTACTCCTAATTCCCCGTAGGGTTCGTGCTCTTTTAACTCAGCCAATTTAGGTTTCATCATTTCAGCTTTATATTTATATAGCCCATGTTCCCAACCATAATATTCATTCATAATCAGGCAATTGCTAACCAATTACAGGCAGTTATCGTTTCCTTTCTACTTTTCCAAGACTGCAATGTATATGCATTCAAGCTAGTTTCCCAATCCTAAGATTCATGCCATACCCTAGGATCTATCATTCAATCTAGTTTTCCAGTCCTAGGATTCATGCAATACCCTAGGATCTATCATTCAATCTAGTTTTTCAATCCTAGGGTTCATGCAATACCCTAAACTCTATTAATTATTTTACAAATGCATAATTTTTGATAAATAATTGAAAGGGCCACTCTACTCGCAAAACTGGGAGTACTGGGGGCGTAATCGGCAAGCCCGCGCACCTCCGCAACCCCTAGAGTCTCAACAGAAATTACTGTAAACAGGCAGAGGAACTAAATTTGAGAAGAACGAAGCTTGAAACGTGGAAAACGGACTCCGAACGGACCCTAAACGGGTCAAAAACGACGAGTCTGCCCAAAATTAAATGTCTGGAACTTCTTTCAGACGTCTTAAATGACAGCTTAGGTCATACCTTGATCTGTGCGGTTCTTCAGACATCCAGAAACCTGCTGAACCGTCTGGACTTAGTTTCCAGACGTCCGACTGTCACTCCGGACGTCTGGAGACCCTCTTCGTCGTCTAGTGCTGTGCCCAGACGTCTGATCGATGTGGGATGGCGTGCCCTTGCACCTTCCCGAACAAATCCTGCACACACACGCGCTCGCTCTCAACACCAAAGGAAGCAGAAGACTTCTGTGGAAACGGCTGCATGGCCGTACACGCGAAAGAAGATAAAAATAACGTACCTTTCAGACATCTGGACCTTCCTCCAGACATCTCCTTCGTCGTCTGGACGTAAGTCCAGATGTCTAATTCTGGGAAATTTTCCCAGAATCAGGACCTCCTCGCCCTCGCCCGCAGTGCACGGCCGTGTCGCGTCACGCCCGCCTGCTGCCTGAGCTGTAGCAGCTTCTCCGTGGCACCCCACGCTTGCTGCGCACCCACCGGTCGGCTCTGGCTGCTCCGGTGAGCTCGCACCCTCGCGGTCAAGCTCCCTTTTCCTCTCGCAACAGCCCCCCCTCCCCACACACTCGCAGCAGCCACTACTGCCGCTCTCACTCGCTCGCTCTCTCGCTGACAGGGGGAAGAAGAAGAAGAAGAAGAAGGCGGTGGAGTGAGGGTGAGGGAGAGAGAGGTGTATTTGTAAGTTGCCGAGGGGAGAGAGAGAGGGAAAGCTGCGTCTGCAGGGAGGGAGGAAAGAGAAGAAGGAGGGCGGCGGGTTCAATCTGCACGCGCATGCGCTCAGAATGGAACCCGTATGCCGAAAAAATTTAATTCCAGACGTCTGGGAAGGCTTCCAGACATCTGACCAGACGTCTGGACCACTTCCCAGACGTCTTAAATGACGCTTGATGTCCCGGATTATAACATATAATCATCAAATATTGGCTCGAAATCATAATTTAGATCTAAAATCTGGTTCTAATCACATTGGGCCTCATGATCATCCCAAATAGGCTCAGATATAGATTCTAGGTCAGGGGTGGGAATTAGGTCACTAGAATCTGGATATGGTTCTATTGGGGTGTCAGAATCACTTCGAGGATTAGCTTAACAGGATAAGGTGTGGATATTACATCCTCAAGAGGTTCTGACTCAAGCTCATGACAAGTGTTTGGTAAATCAAGGCATGATGGACCAGTTTCACAATTACCTATGGCTGGCTCATAATCGGAAACACCTGTAGATGGATCCACCCAATCCACATTTTTATCAGGCATGTCATTCTGCATATAATCTGAATCTGGTTCCAATTAGGTTGGGGTCCACAACAACCTCTACTTTCGAACCCAGACTCTAGGAAATCATATTGATCTTCAACATTGCTCCAAGATGTCTCATCAATTTCTGTATGCTGATATGGGTATTTATGATCAATCGCTTGTTGTAACATATTTAGCATATACCCACATTTCTCAATGAGCCTTGGTGTATTTCCCAAAGTGGAGGGTTTGTCAGACATTGTATATACTTAGTATTATGTAGTCTCCATAATTCACTGTATTTTGATAAAAGATCATCCCAGGTTGAACCATGTATCATTTGTGTAAACATCATTCTAGCATGGTTCACAATGAGGGTTGTTGTTTCTGCTACATTAACCTGAATGTTCCTAGATGGATCTGAGGTTTTGTAATACTCATAATGATGTCTAAGAGTAACCTCGATCATTGTTTCCTTGATGCTCATATGGGATTCAGATTTTCTGAACATTCTTCCTAAATTGTCAGGTTGCGTTTCCAAATCTAGTGGTGGATTAGGACGTAGAATAAAATTTACGTTTAGATTGAATTGATTAGATCAGATCAAATTTCCCCAAAAGATAAACTCTAATGGAGGCCTCTAGGTCAAACCTAGGGACCTCTCCTATGTATGTGCACTATAGAATAGATGAGGGACTGGATGTGTATTGGACCCAATCAAGGCACCCAAAAAATTTTTGGATGACTAAGGCTATTTCGAGGCGGATGATACCTTTGAATCAGAAATCCACACCCGAGAATTACTTGGGCAGCCAAGAAGGGAGAGTGCCATAAAGGCCTCTACACGGTAGAGCGTCCCCACGGGTTACAGGGTTTCCCCCACCCGATCTTCCTTATCACTGTAGTTCCAAGTAGACCGGAATGTATGAGTGGAGACCTTAAGTCTACCAATTTTAGCTCTTAATTTGTGCCTTGAATTCCACTTGATTTTGAAGTTATTCAAATTGTGACCTAATTTGGAGGTTGGTTGGTCCACAGGGTGAGCCAACTTCACCTGACCTGCCCTAAGGTTGAGGATGAAGTTTGGGTCAAGAACCAAATCACCTTGAATTGATTCTCAAGTATTAGGTCCCAAATTTTGGGGTTCAAGTGAATTTAGAGCCTTGATTTTAAGGTTTACTTAAATAGATCAATTCAGACAAGGACTTGGGTGGCACACAAATGCCGAAGGGTCAATTTTCTTTATTTCAAGTAAATGTATACTAACACTTCTAAACCCTGATATGGAAACCCTAATTGGCTCTATTTCAAGTCCAATTTGATCTTAAATGTAACACCCTAGACTCAAACAAGAAAGTGAGTAGTCCAAGATGTTTAGAAATTTAAGCGCAAATCCTTAATAGGTATAGGAATCAGGATAGGGAATTTCTAATCAAATCGTCTCAACTTCAATTAGATTTCAATTACTTTTCGCAAATCAGGAAACTTTTGCCTTTAAATGATAATTACTATGAAAGTAACGGAAGTAGATCCTAATTGATTTTGTTTCCTTTTTCTCTTCCCAAGATTAAGAGATGATTAGGGAAGAAGAGAGATTTTACTTTCCCCTTAAGTGGTTGATTGCTCGGAAGATCTTCTAGTAATGTACATTGCAAAACACAACAAAGCAGATAGGGAAAGTTAGAAATTAGCTCAAAAGAATATGACTAGTGGTGAATTACGCGTTGCTCCCAAGCAACTTGTCAAAATGTTGATGAGTGATGAGTGAAAATTGTCGTTTTAGGAAATGATTGCGTCATAGTTTAGTGACGAAATCACAATATTTAAATTTATAAACTTAGGAAATACAAGTGAGTCCAAGATTATTCGCAGGCAATAAATTTAGAATTCACGTACTAATCGTAATATAAAGTAAATGAGCACATACAAATATTTTAATGAATAGTAGAGATTTACTCAAAATTGATGTTGAATGATAACGAATGGGAAAAGAGATCGGGAAAGATGGTAAAGGCGAGAGGGAGAGCAAGGTTGGGCAGAGGAGCGACCAGGTTTGAGGATGGCTGGACGATATGGAGATCTAGGAGGTGACGTCACGAGCACCTGGATCGAGAAACCTTCCATGCTGCTAGACCTCGAACTGGAGGAGGCCTTCAATGGAAGGCGAAGAGAGGAGGTAATGGGGACGTCGTTTGCTACAAATGTAGACAGCAAGGGCACATGACGGCGAGCTGCAGGTCGCCAACTCTATGTCTTGCTTGTGGGGGATTAGGTTACAAAAGGGACTCGTGCAGGAGGCTAGGGTTGCAGAGGAGGAGAGAACCTTATTTCTAGTCTTTGTGACTTGAACAAGGTTTTTGGCCACCACCACCTCCGACGGGTTTTGGGCAAGTAATGGATATTGAAATTCCTTTCACAAAAGATATTCTAGCTGCCGAGATGGTTCTTCGAGTTGCCCTGATAGGAGAAGTGGTAGGAGGTGTGGCATCCCTTGAGCAATTTCATAGGCTAATCCAATCTTTGTCTCTTTCTTCATCGGGTTGGAAGGTAGCTACTCTGTCCAAGTCTAGGTTTCTGCTATTTGGTTTGGGAATGCTGAACGTTGAGAATTTACGCTTTCGATCAAGCATGCTTGAAGACTTGTTTGTTGTTTGGAGACTGGTTTCACCATTTGAGGGGGCCCTACAGGAGCATCCTCCTCAAAGGGTGGAGATGAGGAAAGGGCAGTTGGAGATCTGGGGACTACCTTTGTACCTACGCACAACTGCAGTGGTGGCAAAAGTAGTGGAAAACTTTGCAGTCCTCTCAGATGAATCTTTTGTGGGACTGCAGGAAGGTGACGGAAGATCAATTACTGTTAATGTGAGTATGGCGAGAGGTGGACCAATGCCAGAGAAGATGATTCTCCGATGTGGTGGCAGCTCATGGCTTCTCAAGTTGAGCATCCTATTTCAACAAGAGGAGAACATGAAACGAGATTCAGGGAGAACATATGTTGAACTGGTTAAGACCAAAGGTATTAAGCGTGAGGAATTGATAGCGAAATACACGTGATTTGTAAAAGCAATTTTTTTTAACGTCGTTGTAACACGCGAATCCGCTTTCTCTTTTAAAATTTATATCCTAGATAGGGGAGTATCTAGGGTCGTCCAAGGAGGCAAAGATTGCAATAATGATTCTCTTGCTTGGGATACAATCTCAACTTTCTTTTTAATATTTTTCAATATGTAATTTTTTTGTATTTTGAAAAGACGAGGGCAAACGGCAGATTGTAGCGAAAAGAACTAACACCTACAAATGATTAAAAATCTAAAAGATAGAAATATCTTCTTCCTAAGCTCACTCTAGGCAAGTGTAGGCCTAGGGTAATTAGGAAGAAGAGGTGAAATAAGTGCTAGAACCAAAACAAACAACTGCAATAAAAAGCTTAAAAGAAGGCAATTTTTGATTGAGTAGAATGAGTGTTCTTTTCAAGGACAAGTAGAGGAAAGCTTCTACTAGAATTGAACAATTTAAAAGCAAGAAAAGAAACACAAATCCTCTTGTAACAATGGTGAAGAAGGTTGTCTTCTTGCTCCAAGCCTAGCTGCTCCTTGGCTTGAAAAGAGGGCCTCCTTCTTCTCCTTCCTTGAGAGCTCCTCCAAGGTGGAAGCTACCACCTTTAATGCTCTCTCCAAAGGGGTGGGCGTGCACCACCCTTAAAACTCCTCCAAGGTGGCGTGACCACCTTCAAGATCTCCTCCAAGATCTTCCTTGCCTGGCTTCTCCTTTGGCTGGCGTGACCCAAGAGAGAAGGGAAGAGGGGAAGGCACCAAGGGGACAGAATATCCCCTTAATCTTCTTCTTCTTCTTCTCTCTTGGATGTGGGATTCTTGGTGGAATATGAGAGTGAAATGGCTAGCCAAGGATGTTGGAGCATAGCTAAGTTAAGCTAAGCTAAGCTAGCTTAGCTAACGGAGGAGTAGAGGAGAAGGTGTTGGAGCTAGGGTTTGGAGGAGGGAGCTGAGGAGAAGAAGTCTGGAGCTGGAGCTGGCTGCTGCTGAAGAGGCTGGCATGGGGCTACTCTAGCTGGCTTAGCTTGCTAGTTCTTTGCTAGTTGCTAAGCCAAGCTAAAGTGAGCTAGCTTCTACCAAAATGAGCTAAGGTGAGCTAGGTCTGGTGCTATCGGGGAGAATCAAGCTGGTTGAGGCAGCTAAAGTAGCTTAGCTCAACTGAGATGAGCTAAGCTGAATCCCCGGGAGATGGACTTGAGCTTCCTGAGCTGAGATGAATTCTTCTTCAGCTGGCTGGAGTTGAGTGAAGCTAGATGTAGCTGGATCTGAGCTGGGGTGAACTCCTGTCAACTCAGCTGAGCTAGCTAGAGCTCCCTGTGAACTAGTGGGAGCTGAGGTGAGCTAGACTCAGCTAAGTTGAGCTGGATCTGAGCTGACTTGAGCTAGGGTGAGCTAAGGTGAACTCTCTTGAGTTGCCATCCAGCTGAGATTAGCTGAATGGAGCTGGGATGAGCTAACCCTAGTTCAAGTAAGCTAGGTTCCAGCTATGGTGAGCTGGATCAAGCTGGGTTCCAACTAGTCTGGGCTTCTCCTTCACCAATTGCCTTCTTGAGTGCTAGGGTTTTAGGGATCTGTGAATTTATACATCCCTAACACTCACAAAAACACATTAAAACAACAATAAAAAATGCAATGCATGCCTATCCTAATTTATGCCTAAATGCAGCCCAAAAACCCGTTTGCGGAGTAAAATCCTAAGAGCTAGGTTAGTTTTAAAGCATAAAAATGATGATAAACTGGTGTTTATCAGGAATGTAATGCACAAGATGTGCCAGAACCCAAAAAATGCAAAGACTGTCATGCTGCAGATTTACAGGATCAAGAAATGGGAGTAAAGGGGACGTTAGTTGCGGAGTAGGTTGAAAGTAAGGTGGATCAACCTGTGCCTATGGATGGGGAATAAAATGACACTCCTGGGAACACTAACAAACAAATGTTGGGCAGTGAAGGCAAGGAAACTGATGTTTTGTCAGAAGGGTTCTCCTTTGAAGCCCTAGAAGGTTTGCATTTCGGGGTGGGGTCTTCCTCAAAGAAACAAACTTCTCGTCCCACTTATAATTTGAGAGGACAAGCAGCAGGCAAGCTGAAGAAACTGAATGAACAGGACATTCCAGCAATGCTAAATGTGGCGCGAGCGGTGGTGGTTAAGAAAGGGAGCAATCAGGTGCAGGGATCAAATTCCTCACTTGGAATGTGTGTGGGCTACGCGATGGTTTTAGACGGACATCTCTTGCTCATTATCTTCAAAAATGGGAAATTGATTGTGCTCTGATTCAGGAGACGCATTTAGAGGAGGGTAATGAAAGTAGGTGGGGGCAGTTATAGCATTTTGGTCAGACAGAGATTAGAGAAATCCCAGCGTAAGGGAAAGCAAGTGGGATGGCCATTTGGTGGAGAACAGCACGTCTAACCCTGCAGGATATTTGGATTGCTAGATTTCAGATTACATGTAAATTTTCGACGGCATCTAACGAGTTTCAGATCTGCATTACTTGTGTTTATGGGCCTTGCAGTGCTAATTTGAGGACAGATTTCTGGGATGAGCTTAGGCAGGTTGGCACCCGAACAAGGGATATGCCTTGGATTGTTAGGGGTGATTTTAATTGTACCTAATATGAATTTGATAGGAACAGTGGGAGGACAGATCAGGCTTCAGTCGGATTCCATCTTTTGTTGAATAAGCTAGGATTGAATGAGTTTCCATCTTTGGGAGCCAAATTCACTTGGAGAAATGGGAATGCGCAGATGTCAAAATTGGATCAATTCTTCAGAAATGCAGAATTGCTTGAAAAATTTTAGTTGTCGTCAATGGCGGGATTGTCTTGTCCATTTTTTGATCATACCGCCTTACTATGGGTCAGTGGGGAGGAAACAAATGCGGGTACATATTTTAAGTTCTGAAGATCATGGCTAAAAGAAGAAGGATGTAAAGAGATGATATGTAACTGGTGGGTGACAAAACAAGTCGAAGGGACTGCGACAGCTAGATTAGCTACTAAACTCAGGGATTTAAAAATGGTGCTTAAGGAGTACAAAGATATTTCAAACGCTGTTAGAGAACAGAGGAGGCTGGAAGCTTTGGATGGTATCAGAAATCAGGATATCAAGGAGAATGCTAGGCAGATTACAGAAGAAGAAAGAGGTCAGCGGTCTGTGTGGCAGGGAATAGTGGCTGAGGAAGACCTGAAAAAAGAAATTGATTGGAGGGAAAAATCAAGGCAGCTCTGGCTTAAGGAGGGGGATGCGAATACAAGATATTTTCACATGATTGCCAACTCTAGAAGAAGACTGAATCTTATTTCCTCACTAAGAAATGGAGAGCAGATTTTCACTGAGAAAAATGATATCGAAGTTGGGGTGGTCTGATACTTTATGGAAACCACTAGAGCAGGTGGAAGAGGACAAATTTTCCTTGTGTTGGGGAGGAAGAAAAGCAAAATTTGGTGTCTCCCATTTCTGAACTTGAGGTCTAGAATGCAATTAACGATTTGAATGTAGAAGGTTCTCCTGGACCAAATGAGTTCTAGGTTTTCTTATACGAAGAGTTTTGGCCCGTGATTAAGACTGATGTCTTGGAAGTGGTTAAGGAATTTCAGCAAGGAAATTCTGGTTTTGAAAGATTAAACAGATCATACTTATTTTTACTACTGAAAAGACCAGGTGCTGAAATGGTTGGTGAGTTCAGGCCTATGGCAGATTGAGAGTTGTTCTGGAAAATTTAATCAGCCCAATGCAGTCTGCATTCTTGCCAAATAGATCCCTGCAAGAATCATTTATTGTTGCACAGGAAATAGTGGTTGGGTGGCATAGACGAAAATGTAAAGCCTTTTGTGGAAAGTTGGCTTCAGTAGAGCTTACGACTCGGTGGCTTGTCACTACTTATGGGAAATTTTCAAGAGAAGAGGTTTTCTTGCCATGTGGATTCAATGGATGAAGAGATGCATTACAACATCATCTTTTTCCCCATTAATTAATGGCCGATCATGTGGAACTTGAATTCAGTCGTAGTGTGGGGTGAGGCAAGGATGCCCTTTAGCCCCTCTAATTTTTAATATAGCAGTTGATACGTTGGCCAGATTCGCGTGTAAATTATCAGTAGTAGGACTAATACGGGGCTATTCCATTACCAACACAAATGCAATTGCGCCTATGCTACAATACGCAGATGATATGGTGTTTCTAGTTGAAGGAAGCCAGAGGGAGGTTGAGATTATATACTTGACGGTTAACTTGTTTGGGGAAATCTCTAGACTTAAACTGAATGGTAGCAAATCTTCATTGGTTTGCTTTGGGATGAAAAATCAAGAGAAAGTAAGCATTTCAGCGGTGCTACATACACCCATTGTCAACCTACCGATTAGATATTTGGGTTTGCCGTTGAGAGACACAAAGCTAAAAAAGTCTGACTGGAAGATCCTGTTTGAAAAAATGGCAACAAAATTGGAGAGCTGTAGATACTTGTCAAAAGGGGGAAGATTAATACTTTTAAACTCAGTAATAACTGCCATCCCGATATTTTTTTTCTCTATTTTCAGGTCACCAGAATCATTAGAAAAAGACTTGATATTTTGCGCAAATGATTTTTTTGGAAAGGGGCTACTATGATGGGAAAATTTCTTCAACTGGTGAAATGGCAGAAGATTTGCTTGCCAAAGAAACAAGGTGGTGTGGGCATTCATTCACTGCAGGAATTTAATGATGCTCTGTTGATGAAATGGATGTTCAGGTTGTTTGCGGACGGTGGGAAACAGTGGAGTATTATGATCCAGATGCCTTATGGAACATCACACACTCTGAATTTCATGTTGCAGCCCAGCTCTATGTCACCTTTCTGGAATTCAGTGTGGAGAGCTGTGCAGGAGAGTAGAAATAGATTCAAGCTGATAATCAGAGATGGTAGTATGGACTGATGAATGGTCCTCATTGGGCATATTGGAGAATGGATTTCCTAGAGTTTTTAATGCAACAACAAATAAAATAGGTTCAGTAAGGGACTGTTGGAATTCAGAACTACAGTGCTGGAATTTATGTGACAGTAATATCAGACAGTGTGGACGGCTGGCTGAGGAGAGATGTCGACTTGAGCACGATTTATGTGATTTCCAACCGCAGGGAGGAGAGGACAAACTAGAGTGGGGATCTGGAAATTTCACGGTGGTTGCTACACATGCTGCAATCATTAGACAGAGATTAGACAATTGGGATTCGATTGATTTGGTGTGTGCCCAGCTGTGGAATCTGAAGATTCCATTAAAAATTAAAATTTTCCTTTGGCTTTCTAGGCGTGATGGACTGGTTACTGCAGATTTACGACAGAATTTTTGGAGCTCAGTTACAATAGTGTCCTCTTTGTAATTTCCTAACTGAAAATGTCTAGCACTTATTATCTGCTTGCATATTGACTGGTACAATATGGTGCAAAGTCTGTGGTGGTTCTGTGCCGTCATGGGATGACTTATGGAATAGTTTTATGGTGAGGAATTCAACTCATGTGAAGATGGCAGCTACCCTTTGGTGTATCTGGCATGCCTGTAACGACAAAGTCTTTCGAGGAATGTCTATCGATGTAAATAATATAGTGAGGGATATTTTTTCTTTTGAGAGAAAGTGGTGAGTATACATGTAAACACGATATAGCTGAGTAGTTAATAAAATTCTTTTCCCAGTTTGCTATCGTTCTTGATAGCATTCCTTTCATTTTCAAAAAAAATGATAGCAAATGTATCTCAAGAAATAATGGGACAAAAAGATCAAAAACCCTAAAAGAATGGTGATTTAGATCACCACTTAAATCCCATAATCAAGCACATATCCCAATATATCAAATTAGTTCAATATTTCAATGGTGAATCACCAATTCTCAAACCATACATCAGCCAAATAACCCTACAGTGTCTCAATCAAACGTCTCTAAGGCACTATAGATGCCTTATCTCATCGGGCCTTAAAAAAACCAAGGCTCAGCACAAAATAGAGGTGCACGCATAAGGCTCACTAAGCATAAGCCTTAGAATGCTAAGTATTAGGACACAAGGCATGCATCCCGAGGCATGCGCACAGAGCAAAACCTCCTCCTACCCTTCTCAGAATCTCTCCTAATCAGGTCACTAATCGAGTAATCGAATTCGGGTTGGGTCCAGGCTTGTCGGGTGTGAATGGTGACCAAGGAGTGGAGTCAAGAGTGAAAGAGACCTCACCCCTCATGTGAAGAGGTGACAAGGCAATGCCACAAAAGCATTTTATACGCTGTTTACAAGCCACACACATATGAGGAGGAATGACGTCAATGACGGAGAAGACGGCGAGCACTTGAAGATAATAATATGGGATTTAAGCCCTAATTAGATAGTTCGGTAGGGTCTCCGTGAAGTGAGGAGTGGGACTGTGGGGTCGATTGGGTGTTTAGAGGTCCGGAGCGACCGGATAGTGACGGAAAAGCAGGCAGCGGATGGGTCCGTTCGATGGCAGGCTACAGTGATCGAAACCCTAAATTTGTTTAGGGCTTTTGATCCCTAGGTTGTGGCGAAGGTTGTGGACTTGGTGGCACAAAGGTTAGAGGTGTAGGTTGCCGACGTGAGATTGCCGGAGCTCTCGCTGGACTTAGGGAAGACGGTGGGAGAGAGTGGTGAACGGTGGTCGATTTGAGAAGTAAAGGAGATGGGGAAGATCTAGAGAGGGAGAGGAGGAGATTGGTCCTAAACTAGGGATGAAAGGGGAGAATTTGGCGTCGGCTGTGATTAGCTAGTGTCAGAGAAGGTGAATCCTCCGGTGGAAGGAGCGGCAAGGAGAAGAGGGGTAGGCGACTCTTGCTGTGGTTGGAGAGGAGCGGAGGAAGGTAAGGAACATGGAGGGCTGCTTGGTTTGACCGTCGAGTGGCTGGATGAAGAGGAGGTAGAGGCTTGCTGGAGTCATGGCAGAGGTAGCTGGAGTTTGAGGAGGAAGAAGAATTTGCAGCTGGAATTGGGCTAAAATTCACGCTGGGAACTAGGGGAGCATATATAAAGCTCGACCGTGCCTTAATCAAGTGGAATCATTGCGATTTGGCTTGGGATTTCTCATGGATTTCTAGAGCTTCGCCTGAGCTCTAGGGATCAGTTTGGAGTTCTTAATGAAGCTCAGATGATTAGGGAGCTTTCAATCAGTAATCCCTCCAAATTTGGAGGGATTCGGTTGACAAACGAAGGAGATTTCCAAGTTTGAACTTTGGTGGTTTGGGTTTGTGCTATTCAGACCTAAACATGGTGACAGGGGCTGTTTCGCAAAGGAGATGACGAAGTTAGGGACTGAATTGCAAGGAAATTTGAAACTTAGGGGTTTAGGTGTAGGAAATAGAGATTTAAGGGACTAGATTGCAAACTAGGTCAAGATGGACTCCGATTGGGCCCAAATTTTGGTATTAACCTAATTTGGACCCAAGAAATCTAATGGTGAACTTGGATTTGAGTTTTGACCATGTTTTACTGGAAAAAATTGCACAAAAGCTCAAAATAGGGTAAAATCCCATCTGAAACTGTCCTAGGTCAAAATGGGTTTAGATGATCAAACCAAGGGTACTAAAATGCAGATTTAGTGAGAAAACCATCATAACATAGCATGAATTATGACTCAAACAAAAATTATATAATGAGATAGTGAGTCCCAGTCGATCTCAGGGAGGCATTTAAGAGCGAAGTTGATTTGATTTCTCTACTTAAAATTGTAGTTCGATGTTTAAAATACAAATATAGGATTCACCGGTTGTGTTGTTAACTAGTAAGACGTGCGCATGAGTCAAAAATAGTATAAATGTGAAAGTATGTGTATTAGTGCGCATGATTTCAATCCTTCGATGGCGACCCACAGAATATTCGTTAATCGTTAAGTCCTCTATATCTTCCAGAACAGACATTTTAGTTGCAACAAGATAAAAATGTATGTAAAGTAGGAAACTGATGATTGCAATATAGATAGACAAATTGAATATCTAGCAAATGGTGATTTCATTTCCCCATAAATAATGTCATTACAATGATTCTCGAGGAAAGCTTGTACATGGAAGCTTGAAAACAATAATTCTAACTATCAAAAAAGTTATGAATGCATGGATCTAAGGAAGATTATGCATGCATACATCAAGGCAGAGGATTACTACTTATACTAACAAAAAAATGCAAGAATTAATCTATGAAGAACTTTAAATCTAGCAAACAAAACTTAGAACATTGGAGGTGGTCTCCAATGGTTGTGTGGCTTGAGGTGGTGGGAAGGGAAAGAGGGATGGCCAAGGTGGTTAGCTGACCTCTTGAGAAGGTGGTGGAGTTGTTTGGATCTTGGACTTGAAGGTGGTGGTGCTTGAAGGTGGAGGAGCTCGCCAATGGTGTTGGAGATGGAGGTGACATCAAAGATGGGTCTCTTGGCTATCCACGGAAAGTCTTATATAGACTCTTGGACAGAGAAGGTGCTCTCAAGAGAAGTGTCTAGACTTCTCTAGAGTGGCTAGCCCTTGGGTCTATTATTAGTCTTCTTAGATCCACTTTTTGTGGATCTAAGAATGACCATGTGTGGACATTCTAGAGATTGCTCTAGAATTGGTGGCTAGGTGTGTGTGTGTGGGTGTGTGTGCGTGACTATGTGGGTGTGTGTGTGCATCAATAGGTGGTCAAGTGGAGTACTATAGGTCTAGGTGATTGGGTTTAAATAGGTTTCTAGAGATAGGGTTATAAACCCTAATACTAAATTGATAAGTGCAATTAAACTTATTACAAGTTTAATTAAGTGGATGTGTGCCTAATTGAGAGAGAAAGTTTCCAATTAGGTCAGGCTTGAGTCAATTGGACTCTCACTGAGTTCAATTAGACTTGTGTTGGTTGAGATTTGAGCTCAATTGGACTCTATGAGTCCAATTGATTAGGTGAAGTGTGATTGACTTAGATCCAAGTCAATTAGGTTTAGTGAGAACCTAATTAGGTTCTTAGGAAGGTGTTAGAGTAGTGTGCTCTGCTTAGGGCACCTTAATTTAGGTGGTGTAGAATTGGGTTTAGGGCCTTAGGGAATCAAGATTTATGCTTGATTTCAAAACAATGATTGGAGAAGGGTTCCAGACGTCTAATTTAGTAATTAGAGGAGTTATACTTCAAAATCAAAAGTCTAAAACTCTGGTCTAGTCGTCAAAAGTTGAATCAGGGTGAAGTTTAGGTTCTATCTTGGAATTCTGCAGAAATTAGACGTCTGACACCTTGTCTGGACGTCCAATATTCCAGTAGAATTGGGATTTGGCTCTGCAGGTGGTGTCTAAAGGTCTTGGATGTCCAGCAACCTACTTGGATGTCTAGATATGGGATGGAATAAGGGTTTTGAGGTATCCTTGGCTAAGGTGACCTACTCTAAGGGTGGCTAGGGTTTAGGAAGGTCTGTAGGGCTATCCTAAGGCTAGGAAAGGTCTTATGTTCCTCATAGTTTAATTTCTACATTAAAATTCTACTAGTAAGGTAGTATATTTCATCCCTACATTATGTCTTCATCTTTGTTCCGGGGCTTCTGCTCCAGCTCTGCTGCAACTCTAGCTTCTTCCTTGATTCAGATCCAGCTTCAAGCCATCTCCTAAGCTTCTTATTGCCTAAAATCCCAAATATTGCACTAATCAGTACATTATAACATTATTTCATGCATATCTAAGTAAAGCAGAGAAGAGGTAATGTATGCATGAATTACACTTCAATTATGCTAAGTTCTAACTTAATTTAACTCATTTAAGTCCTATGATTGCTGTGCAATCACAAACCTCTTATAATATTTTTCTATGAATTTTAGGAGGTTTAGATGAATTTAATCTTGACCAGAACCTCTTCAATTCAAGAGGGGTTGATAATTAGGGTTTTGTGTACTAATTTGGTTTTCGAAATGTGTGAAACCCTGTTTCTGTCAGTTCAGACCCACTTAGTATTTAATGCTCAATTGACCTATAATTAACCCCTGGGTGACCCCGTGGTTACTCTATACTCATTATGTGATGTCAAAACCGAAGAATTAACCCTGTTTTATTGTTCTCTCCTTAAAACATATCTGAGTGGAATTGTTGTCCTCAGGCGATCATTCAGGAGCATTTATCTCTTGATTCTGACTAATTCAAGCTAGTTATGGCTAATGATGGTGTTACCATTAGTTCATCATTTAGCCAATCAATAAAGTCAGGAATTTGTAGCGTTTCTTTTGTAAGCTGGAATTTCATGTTTTTCATCTTTCGAAATAATAACTTAGCTTGTCTCTATTGAGCCTGATTACTTAATTAGTCTATTTGTTGTGAAAATTTATCGCCCATGTCTTCTAACTCACGCAATCTTTCCATCATTTGATTAAATTGGTTACTTGGAAGTGTGGATTGAGAGGTTGTAGGTTGATCTTGAGCTTGATCTTGATTGAACCCAACATTAGATGTATCTAGGTCAATTTGGCATGGGTTAATCAGTTGCGGATCAGAATACAAAGGATCTAAATATCTTCCCAGGTTGTGGGTCATGATAGGATAATCATTTGAATCTGCTGACCTAGATTGGAAGTTAAGATTAGGAGGATAAGAGGCTTGATCATGATATCCTCACTTAGTCGTAGCAGTATCCCAATTAGAAGATGAATAGGATTGGGTTAAAGTAGGATTAGAGTTAGAATCACTTTGAGGATTTTCTCCTTAATTCCAGGTCATATTGAGATAATCATCTTAGGACAACGGCATATATAGAATTGAGCTTGAGGAGGATTCAGGTTCAAATGGTGATATCCAAGATTAGAATCATATCCCGGATTAGAAGAGGTCTATTCGAATTTGAAGAAGTGGAAGTGAAAGTCGAATCAGGATAAAGATTGAGATTATTTTGGGGATTAAAGTATATCATAGATATTGGCATCCTAGGATAGATCCCCAATTAGAAGCAGAGTTATCCCAATTAGAAGATGGATAATGTTGATAAAAATCAGATTGGGGACAAAAGGATTTAAAGAATAAAAATTGAAGTTCATGAATATTGATAGAAGAAATCAAAGTTAAGAATAGGAGAAAGACATGAGTTTGCACAATTCAAGCAATCAGATCTAGCCCCTAAAAGGTTGCACCTATTAGACTTAATCCAAATTTCACTAGCCTAGTTAACTGATCTGACCCTTGAATTACTTAGCTGGCTAGAAGGGTGGGACCCCTTAGGACACCCGGTACGGCAGGACACCACTAAAGGTTAATGCGGCTACTGTATTGACCTTTCTTGTCACCAGTTGGTCCAAATAGATAAGGACTCATATTTAATTAACTAGATCTAGCTCAAGTTTGGAAATATAATCCAACCTAGTTGATGCATCTATCAGATTAATTAGGGCTTGGGATTTACTATGCACAGGATTAAATGATGGGCGTGTGGGGGGTGGTTGCCCAATTAGATTAGATTATGTGCTTGCGTTCTAAACAAGGGTTCACAAACAATTTTTAATTGGTGATGTGGCTTTTAAAGTTCAAGTTCCACTTTCAACATCTTTTCAAACAAGTTCAAGTGGACAGATAACGATTTTGCAAGCACAAGACCTTGATCTTTTTCCTTTAGAATTTGAATGTGAATCTAGCAACCCTAACGTGGCACCCTAAGCATGCAACTTCTAAATGAATTAGTTTTAGTTCAAGTGGTGTGGTCCAAACAATGTAACTATGTCTTCCCAAACACTACTTGATCAGACACACACAAAATAATTTTTTCATAAACTTTAGGTGCTCAAAAATGATTTTTTACGAATTTTCAAGTCAAGACAACAATTTAGCCTAATCTGACCCCTAATCAGTAAATTTTGGAAACAATAATGATGCGACCTTCAGAAAATTATGCCAATTTTTTCAAGAAATTAGATTTGATCAATAAACCAATGTAACAAATTTCACCAAATTTGGAGTTTTATAAAATTTAGGAACTTGGATCTTAGGAAGTCAAATTTTAGAAAAATCCACCGACAGTAAATGCTTTTTCTAGGAAAGCACAAAATGAATTTTTATACGAAAATTGGTGAGTTAGTTTCTAATTTCAAGGTGATCATGTGGTAAAAATATCCAAATTTTTGGCTGCAACAATTTTTCGAATAAAATTTTTAATTCATCGTGAAAATCCAAGCAGAATCTTGTTATAACAGGATATGATCTTTGGAGTACAAACTAAACTGATAAGAGAATTTCTTTTATGATAATACAATATTCTGTATGTAAATAATCCTAAGGTTCAAAATTGATACTTAATACTATGATGCAAGGAACTTACCTAATGATCTTCACCAGCAGTTTATTTCTAAATTGCTTCGTGAATCGAATCCATGCGATTGTGTGTTTCCTGCATACAAAGCAATCAATAGAGAAACACAAGTTAGATCAACAAATGCAAATCTAAATGCAACTACTGGAAGCGAGATAATCGCTAGGCGTCTCCAGCAACGATGTCAAAAAGTGTTCTAAGTGGGGGATAAGTATGTAAAAATATGTTTTTGTCATTGTATAAGCATGTAGAAACTCTTAAATTTATTTCAGATCAAACTTGTAAATAAAAATTGTATTTTTCAAAATGGAGTCTATGTCATTCGTAGGAAGTCAAAATAGTTCGCTTTCCTAAATGATAAGAAGTAGATAAGCATATTTGAATGCAAATAGAAATAACTAAAACTAATAGCATGAAATTACTAGAACTAATATAAGTACCATAAGAAAGAAAGCAACTTGAAGGCAACTTGAAAGTAACTACTAGAACTTTTATTGAAATGATAAGAGTTTTGTACAAGTAGAAATAGTACTACAACTAGTAGAATGATTTTAATTTCAACTAGAACTAGAATGAAAATAATTGTAAGTAGGGGTTTCGAAGGCAAAGTCTAGAGCAGCAGCGTAGTAGTAGATGCGAAGGCACACCCAAGATCTCCAAAGGGAGGATGAAGTAGTAGGAAGACTAGTTCTAATTGATGAAGCTATTTGGAAGTAGGAAAACTAAGTAAAAAATTGATCCTTAGGGGGGGTGTGCATAGGCCTTTTAATAGAAGTAGGGAAGGCTTCCTATTGGTTGGTTCCTAGTGCCTAGGATAGATGAGGAGTAGGGCTAGGATTTCATCAAGGGGGGACAACTAGACTAGGTGTTTCGAAGGGTCGTTGGATAGAATATGAAAGGCTAGGATAGAAGCTTAAGTTGTTGGGTCTTTTTCTACCAAAGGTGGATGGCCATAAGAATATGTTCCAAAGTGCATGGCCTGCCGCCTCGCTTGGTTTTTGATAGGATAAGGTGGTGGCTAGGTTTCTTAGGGCTTAAGTTAATAGGTGGCTAATGGTAACACCATCATCATCCATAACTAGCTTAATTTATCTAAATTCCAAGGTTAAATTCATTTAACTAATCATTGAAAGGGTATAATTCAGTTTTGTCCTAACTAAGAGAAACAACTAAAAATTGAGTTAATTCTGATGTCTTAACGGGTATTTGCAAATGAAAATTAACTAAGGGGTGAACCTATGCCTAATTAAAGGTCAAACGAACTCAAATTCCCAGTAAGTAGGCTTGTATTGACTTATTTAGGGTTTTTCTGAGAATTAAAGGTTAATTCATGAATAAAAATCCCAATCACAGCCTCACTTAAATTAATAGGATTTTAATGAAAATAAATGTAACCTAAACCCCGTACAAATCATTAAAAAATATTCCATAGGGTTTGGAATAATCTATTTTATAGAAGAACCCAGCTTGACCTAAAACAAAAACCAAGGTTAATATTTAACACATTTTGAGTTAAATTGTAAATTGACTAATCAAACTTCATTAAAACCCAAAATTAAAGTCACCACTAGATTCCTTGAGCCTAAATTTGATTACCCTAAAAAGTTGAGACTTTCTGGACCTTAACTTCCATGATTTTGCAGAATAGTCCCTAACTTTTGAATTCCTTGCATTCTAGTCTAGAAATTCATGCATTAAGGTCCCTGGCTGATGTCATGCTGACCTTAACCATCTTCTTTAGGCAAGTAGAGCAGCAGCAGTTGCTCGTTGGTAGCATGATCTTCCATGGTCATTTGATTAGGCAAATCTCGATCAAATCCCACCAAAATTGGTGGGATCGATCGTCGAATCAAGATGAACCTGGCAAACCCAATCTCAGGCCCTGATATGGCATGAATCCTCTCCAATTTGGCCAAGAATCTTGATCCAAAAACCCAACAAAATGGCAATCAAATCAGCACAAATTAGGTTTGATTGATGAGCTATTCAACTCTGTATAAGTGCGCGAGCTTTAGGAAGAGGAATTCGTGCTCAATTTGGCCAAGAACCTCCGTCTTCTTCCTCCTCGAGCCACCATCATTGTTACACCTTGGAGCAGCTTTGACACACCTTGTCGCTCTCTGCCATGTATAATAGGAAGAGGGTTTCTTCTCCCCATTGTCCCACGAAGCTCCAAGCAGAGTTTTGTGCCTTGATTCCTCCTCCTCTACTCCAATTTTATCTCCTTCCTCCTTGCCGTCCTATCTTCGTTAGGTAACTCCACACCTCCTTTCCTTCAATTAGATTAGGGCTTCTCTTCCCCATCCCTCAAATTAGCTATCTGGAGCTCTATAGCTCCATTCATTGCCTCTAACACCCTCATCGACCTCTGCCATTAATGACCACCACCACCTTCATCGTTGTTCGACCTCCATCACTCCCACGACCAATTGACCTGGGCAAAAGATTTCATTCACCTTCGCCGAACTTTTGCCCAAGTTAATTCGGATCGCTAACCACTCCATCACTGAATCCCACTCTCCGCCATTAGAGTTCAAAGGAGCTCTTGCTTCGACAAGTTCTTGCCACCTTCATGCCTAATAAATTTAGGTCTTTACTCTGGTGCACTTCGGCAGAGCTTTGACGCATTTGATCGGGGTCAAAAGACCCGTATTCATGCTTGTAGGTCTTGATTGTACCGTAAAAATACACCTGCAATAGTGCCTTCTTGTGCTATTTCCTAGCATTACCTATGCATATTAGGGTTCCATAATCGCATTTGTAAAAATACATGCATGCATGCATTTAATTGAGAGGAGAGGAGAATAAATAAATGGCCTCGCAATTTACTTTTTCCTCAAGTGCATCTCTGCTAATTCACCATCTTTTTATTTTTTATTTCACTTGATTTTTAATTCTTTCCCGCGGCTGCAGGCATCTTCTTCTTCTCCTCGCGCCATTCCCTGCTCCAGCCCTTCCCTGCGGCTGCCACTCCCTGCCGTGCCCCATGCAGCCGCATGCACAGCCAGGGCATGGCTGTGCATGCCTTCCTCCTCTATAAAAAAGAGGGCACGGCTTCTTCTTGCTGCAGCCTGGTCCCCCATAGAGAAAACCTACACCAGAACTTCTTCTAGGCCACCATCCTCTCCTCCCTCTCCCTCCACACGCCGGCCCTCCTCGGAGACACCCGGCGGACAGGAGTCTTCACTGTGGTGAGCACCCACCACCGTGAAACCACCACCGCCCAACCCTTCAAAGAGCCGGTGGGCGTGGTGGCCTTCTTCCCTTTTTTTTCACCTTCATGCCATTTCAGCCATTACTCAAGCTTCAAGCTGTGAAGCTCAACCTGCCACCGCACACCCTGCAGCAGCCGGCCAAGCCCCACAGCAGCAGTAAGGCGGCAGCAGGCCGCCCTCGCCTTCCCACGTGCGCCTGCAGGTGCACTCGCCTCCTACTCATTCACAGTGCATTCGCCTTCCCGACCGTTGCCGGCCACCGCAAGCCACTGTAGCGGCTGACCAAGCCTCTCCGCGCGCCTCGACCAACTCTTGCAAGCCTCCGCGCAAGCAGCAGGTCGCCTTCGCCCTCCACCGCGCACGCTAGCAGCCTTCTCCGTGCGCTCTGTCTCAACCTTCCACTCGCAAGCCACCAGCCGAAGCCACTCCGCCGCGCGCGCCGAGCCGGCCACACTCACAGCACCGCCAGCTGCCAGTTGCGCGGCTCGCCCGACCACTGTAGCCACTGTTCACGCCAGTCTGCACGACACTGTGGCTACAGTGGGGTGATTGGTGAGCTTCTCACTTTACCGGTCACCCAGCGCGTTGCTACCGCCGTTCGCCCGTGCATGCGCCTGCCTGGGCGTCTCCGCTCGCGTCGCCCGCACCCGCCCGCATACATCTGCATGTGCCAGCCCTCTCCCAGCGCCTGCCTTTGCCCGCTTCCTTCACCGCGTGCACCTGCGAGCTCTAGCGCTTGCTCTCCAGCCTTCATGCAGCACGGTGCACTGCCTTTCCTCTCCGTGCCCAATCCCCCAGCGTGCTCCTCTCTGTGCGCAAACGTGCCTGCGCACGTGCATAGCCTCCAGACGTCGCTTAGAAGCTGCAGATGACCTAACTTAACCCTCCAGCAGTGCAGCTGCTCTCTCTCTCCTGTTCTCTCTCTCCCTCTCTCTCTCTCACTCTCTCTCACAACACTCTCTTCACCGATGCTTACACACAAATACACTCACACTTCCACACATGCATACACACCATACACTATTATATACATATATATACATATATACATATATTTATACATATATATATACCTATATATATATTTATATTTATACATATAGTAGTACCTATATACTTATGTATTAGTATACATACATACATATATATATATATAAATATATATCTATATATTTATACATACACACACACACACACACACACACACACACACATATATATATATAGTAGTATTTATATAACTAAGCATTAGTATACATATATATATATATACATATATCTATATACTTATATATATATACATATATATTTACATATATACATATACTTATATACATATATATATTTATACATATATCTATACATATATTAGTACTTATATAAATATGTATTAGTCCATATACATACATATACATATATCTATAACTATATACATATATATATATACTTATCTACATATATCTATATATACATATATTACTATATACATACACATATATACATATACATCTATATAGTATCATATACATACATATACATATAAATAAATAAATAAATAAATAAATATATATATATATATATATAAATAAATATATATATATATATATATCTATACATATACTTATATATATATATATTTACATACCTATATATATATATATATACATATACATATATACATATATAGCTACATACATATATACATATACTTACACACACACACACACACACACATATATAGATATATATTTATAACCATATATATATATAGATATATTTACATACGTATATATATTTTCACATTATTTACCATATGCGGTATCGCAGGAATATCTGCACCAGTTGCTGATATTCCCCGATACACGTGTACAAAAAGCGTGGTTACATACATCTTCTACCATCCATCTTACACTCCACGTGACACCTAGTCCTGTTGGTTGCATCTCTCTAGACGACGATCGACTCGACATTGTGCTACACTCCATCTCTGCCTCCACCCGCACCCGTTTATATACATAATATATACCTATATATATATATATACTATATTTACTTTATTTCTGTTTCGCTTTCCTGATAGTAAAAAGACAAAAAAATATATAAAAGAGAAAAGATAATCTTTGACTTGCAGGTACTCCATCTTGCGAATAGCAAGACCCGTTTGTGAACCCTGTTTTGGCTCAAAGCCAAGAACCCAATTTTGAGTGTGTGCCTCAAGGACAAAGAGTATTAGAAAAAAATCTAAATAGAAAAAAAAAATCAAAAACACAATAAACGAACGGAAGAGATTCGTTGTAGGAAAGGCGTAGAAACTTGACTTGTAACCCCACTTCCCTGAGTTCGACCCTGGGCCTAAAAGTGACCAAGATAAAATCAAGTAGGCCAGGTTAAAAATTTTGTAAAGAGATGGTTAGGTCTGATTTAGGTTAACCACTATATATACTTCAACGATAAAATCATCATATTAACAACCTATTCGGGTCCGACACCAGGTCTTCACCGGATTCATCGTCTTCTCCAGCATCAATGCAATCATTCGGCGACTAGATAGAGGAGCTCTCCTTGCCAGCATTTGCAGACTACCCTCTGAAGCCCATCCCGACCTTTGATTTGAAGATCCAACAGCCAAGTGTCCGTGAGCATCTCTTGCAGTGGTTCACGGAGCATGCGAAGGAGGCGGGACTTTAGTCCTACCTCGTTAAGCAGCAGGGTGTGGGAATTGCCACCCCTACCATATCGGTCAGAATCAGGGGGTCAGGATCCCATTAAATGCACATGCACAGGCCTACCCACACACACAGGCCAGGTTGACCTTGATCCTCGTAGAAAGTAGGCCCACTAGGTAGGTTTGGATCCAATAAGAAGAGGGCTGATTTTGAAATAAAATCTTGTGGGCTTCTAAACTTGTGAAGTGCTTGGGTTTCTTGTGAACAAACAAATTTTTTTGATAAAAATTATTAGTATTTTAGCACTTATACAATTCAAGTTTGATAGTTTATTTTTTTACTTCATTTATGTCAAATTTGCAAGCTTAGAATAGTGGTATTTGTGCATCCATTTGCTCCCAGAGATGACCTCTGGTTTTTTTAATTTTGAGAAATATAAATTTAAGTGTTGTTTCACTTCTTAAGATCTCGATTAAAGCAATTAAATAGTGGTGCCACCTTAGGTTGTTAGGAAGGGATAGGATCAAGGTTTTCTAAGGATAAGGGATATGTTCTTTTAGGAAAGGACAAGATCTAGTTTGGTCAGCCAAATAGGTCAGGATTTGAGGTCTATGGTCAGCCCTAGGGTGTGGGAAATTGGGTCCATAGGTTAGGTGATAGGTTGGGAAATTTGGATTCCTAATTAAGCTAGGTTAGGTTTAATTGGGTTTCCAAATAGGTAAACCAACTTGATTTAGCCTTCTTCTAAATGAGCTCAGTTCTAGAACTCCCTTCATTTATATTCTAATCAATTTGAAATTTGGTATCTATACACATATGAAGAGACACATCAAGGTACCAGATATAGCTAAGGAAAAAATTGCATAAAAAGCCAAAATTATGCATTATTTATATAATGCTCAAAAATGACAATCTAACCTATGTGGATGCAATCTAACCCAATTTACCCTTAGACTAACATTAGTTAGACATTAATTAACATAAATAAATATGAAATTATCATACCCTATGCCTGTCATGCCCCAAAACCCAAACCCCTAAGGAGGGTCAAAGTTCCAGGAAATGGCAATAGAAGAGGCGCTAGTTTATTTAATTCGGGTTGTACCTAGCTAAGTCAAGCTACCAACAAGTTTCATTTAACAAGAAAATGGAGGAAAGTATTGAGAGAATGGCACACAAGTGATAATGTAAAGCAGTAACAAAACATGCACTAAATAGGAATTTACTTCAAATTCAAAACATAAAAATTACCTACCAAATGTCTCATCAAGACCTACGTAGCGATAAACCCCGCCCGTCGACAACTTGCGACAGCAATAGCCTGAAATTAGGTCACAAATTTTAGTAGTTGGTACTGGGGTGGAGTCTTTATTTTGGGCTCATGCAACCCGAGTCTAAAAAACCAGGCACACAAGAGATAATTAGAATAAGAAGCTTGTGTCCCTTGACAATGAAGCTTGATAAGATGATTCATGGAATAGATACTCTACGTGAAGAAGAGGGGTTTGAGGTACACTACCCTCGGTCTAAAGTACTATTGTTGTAATAGAGGTTGTACCACCCTCAAATTTAAGTAGTTCGTATAGTGGATTTGATTAATTTCATCAATCGGAAAATCCTAAGTTGGGGTGACTTAGGTGGTGGTTTTCACCCTTAGGGTTTCCACTTAAAAATACTTGTCTCAATGTGG
This sequence comes from Thalassia testudinum, assembly GCA_037157565.1. Taxonomy (NCBI): domain Eukaryota; kingdom Viridiplantae; phylum Streptophyta; class Magnoliopsida; order Alismatales; family Hydrocharitaceae; genus Thalassia; species Thalassia testudinum. The sequence continues at coordinate 65,207,519 of JAZHRO010000007.1, read as the reverse complement.
TGATTGATTTTGTAGGATTGAATTTTATTTCATAAATTGTTATCAATTTTATATCCTACATTATTCACTCTCCTCTAGTGCAAACTTACAATTGGTATCTAATTGCACAGCAATCATGGGTCTTAAAATAACCAAATTAAACTAAATACCTAGCTTACATTGCAAATAGAGCATGCACTTCATGCATATCATGCATCTACATTTTTGTACATTCTTAGTCTAATTTCTCTATTTTATGGGCTTGCTAGTTGTTTACGTGGTGAAATCGTGTTTTAAAAGATGTTACGTTGTAGTATAGATGAAATTGCCGCGAAAACAAATAAGAATTTATAACTCGAAAACCAAGGTATCCGAGGTCGAACTCAGGGAGCAATTTGTATTTTAAAAACTAAAATCACAATCTCAAATTACTCAAAAGATAATCATCAACAATAATATCAATGCAATGAAAGCTAAAAAGATGCAAAAAGAATGTTCTCTCTTCTCTGATGTTTTCTTTCCTTGTGAATCAGACGTCTTAAACTTGCGTTTCTACAGTGCTTCTCTGATTTGCCCTTCTCTTTCTGATTTTTGTCTTCTCTTTCTCTCTTCTTTCTCTTTCTCTTTACTCTGCAGCTGTGCTTCTCTTTTCCTTGTTCTATGGCTTCTTCTTCTTTTCTTCTTTGTCTTTCCTTGTCTTCTTTTTCTTCTGCTTGGCTGCTCCTGCTTCTCTCTTTCTTCTTCTTTTTCCTTCTTTCTCTTCTTCTGTAGCTCCTTCTTCTTCTTCTATTCTTGCCTCCTCCTACCTTCTTCTTCCTTGGCCTCTGCCTTGTCTTTCTTCTTCCTGTCTTCTTCTCTTCTTCTTTCTTCTTTCAGCCTCTTCTTCTTTTGCACTTGGCTTTTGCCTTCAGGTCTTCCTTCCTTCTTCAACTTCTACTTCTATGGCTATAGTGCTTCCTTCTCCTTCCTTCCTTAGCCGCTCCTACCTTCAGCTTCTTCTTCTTCGGCCTTATCTTCTGCCTTCAAAGTCCTTCTCTTTCTCTGCTTCCTTAGCCCTCCTTAACTGCGGCTAAGTCCTTCCTTCTTCTTCTCTCTTCAGCAGCTACCTCCTCCTTCTTTCTTTCCTTGCACAGCACAGCAAAACCTACCCCTACCCTCCCCCATGTCACTCGCTCTCTATTTCTCTCTTCACTCTCTCAGAGCCAACCGGGTAAACAGGTCAGGTTACATGCGCCCGGGTCCAGGCACACCAGCGTGGGTGGTGTGTGAGGAGTGTAGGGTAAACGGGTCAGCCAGGTCCGCGTAGGAGTGGCCGCGGACGAGGCAAGCGTGGGAGAGGGGACCTTACCTCGTGACTTGAGGCGCTAAGGAGGAAACACAAAAAAAATAAAAACCACTCACCTACATTGGGCGTTTCCAAGGTGGGACTAAAGTCCCACCCGCTTCTTCGCACGCCCATAGAGAGAATTCTTGTGCAATTAGGGCAGTTGCAGTCGATGAAGCCCTTGATTGTTGGGTGCGATGGGTTTGTAGAAGGGTTCTGCGCACCTGGGTCGTGTTTTCTTGGAGTGGGACGACCTGGAGCTTGCGAGCAAGCTCCTTCATGCCTTCACCAGTGGCAGAAGAGGGTGGAACCTGCACTTCACGAATACAGCCTTGCGGCCCTATCAAATCACTTGGGGAGCTTCACAGTGTCACGGCAAAGGTGAGGCGGGGGTGGCGTGGCGCAGAACGGCCTAAGCGTGCGTGCCTAGGGAGAACTGAGGCCGTGAAGGTGTGTGTGTTCGGTGGACACTTAGGGTGGTGTTGGCGGTCAATGAAGGGGTGGATGGTGTTTAGTGAGTGATGGTAGAGGTTTTGTGGTTGGTGGTGAGGCGTGCAGAGGGATGGAGCGACGGTTTCGCCTCGCCGGTGGTCTGCCAGAGGTGGAGAAGGTGGTGGTGGTCTGTGGTGGTCGGTGCGTGATAGTAGAAATTGATAAGGGGAAAATGATGAGGGGAGAAAGAGGAAGAGTTTTTACCAAGCTAAGTGGACGAAGGGGGACAGGAGGCGGACGACTTGTTCCTACCATCGTCGGAGATGAAAACCCTGAGGTGAGGATGACGGCGATGAGGAAGGGGTCAGAGGGGCACGCACGGGTACGACACGGCATGGAGGAGCACGGAGGAGAAGACTCTACCACTGGTATGGTGGTAGAGTGACGAGAGGAGGGAGGAGAGGTCACCGGCGCCTGTGGGCAGATGGTCGGAGAGGAAGGAGGGATGAATTTCAGGGGGTATTTGCGGCCAAAACAGGCTTACCAGAAGCAGATGGACCTGGAGCTTTTTTTATAGGCACAGGCAGAGGGCCTTATGCTTGGAAGGTGAGCTTCCATGCGCAAGACTCTCACCAGAGGTCGCTGCGGGTATGATACCCATGCTTCTTGAGCATTCGCATGAGAGGTATGATGCGAATCAGGGCATGGGAAGCTGCTCAAATGATAGGGATTTCTCAGAGGACCCCCCTTTCAAATCTGAGAGCAGCTCCCTGGGGAAGCAAGGAGAAATCCTCCTTGAAACTTCACCAGAGGTATGGGTCCTTTGTTGCAATGGTAGAGGGACCAGAATGCAAAAAGTGATGAGGAAGTTGAGGGGGTTTGCGCAAGGGTTTTCAAAAGTTAGGGGCCACAATGTAATTGGGTGAACTATTTTGCAAAATAGGTCAAGATGACCTTCCCTTAGATCCAAATTATGGTGCAAGCCTAATTTGGACCTAAGGAATCCAATGGTGAAGTTGGACTTTAGTTTTGACCGCGTTTGACTAGATAATTTGCACAAAAACCTAAATTAGGTCAAATATTGAGCTAGGACCCCAATCTAGGTCAAAATAGGTTTCAAAGGCCAAATTAAAGGTTCTAAACCCTAGGGGTTATTTTTCCATAAATTTTAGAGGGTTAGTTGATTTTTATCCTGAATGGAACCTTGTGAAATTAAGTGGATTTGTTTTAGGGTTACAGAATGTCATTTAATTCTTAAATCTTACCATAACCCTTTCTGACTGAACCATCCCACTTTTCCTTTTATTAAGTCCAATTGACCTATGTTTAGCCCTTGAAAAATTCCGTTGATGAACTTCAATGGTAAAATTGCAGTTTTACCCTTTATTTCATGTTTTCTTCCCAGATTAGTGATCCCTTGAATTAGGCCTTTCTCTTGGTTATGTAGGAGCTTTTGTTCTCTTTCTTAGGTCGAAAAGAGCTAGTTAGGGCTCATGATGAGGTTCTCATCATACCCCCATGCCTAGCTTCTTCTAGTCCCTTAGCAAAATTTCAAGGTTTTAACTTCTATTCTAGACCATGAGTTTCTTTGACCAGTTATGATAACTGCTTTTTTTCTTTTTCTTTTGATTAGGTTGGAATGCTGATAGTAGGCCTAGAGGTACTCCAGTACCAACCAAGATCCGGACCAGACCAGCTTTAGCCTCAGTCCTTCGTGAAGGTTTTTAAGGCCCACAGGAACTATCCTAAGGTTCATTGGACTCCACGATTAAAGCACCCGTGCTTGAGACATATTTTAGCCTTGGTTCAGTTTGCAGTGCATTTTTGTAAGAGAGAGATAGAGGATTTATTCGTTTGGAGAGTTTTCCCTCTCTTTTCTTTTTATTTCTAGCTTTGGATTGGCTTCTCAACACGGTCTGTATCGGATTCCTCGTCCCCATCATCAATCCTCAAAGGTCCCTGGCAATTGATGCTTCGTGATAGCACCGCCCATGGCAACTCCCAGAACCCTGATTTTTGAGATTTCAAGATAATCCCGCCCATGGCGTTCCGTGGCTGAATCCAGACCTTGGCAATCGACATTTCGTGATAATGCCACCCATGGTATCTGAACCAGCAGAGTACTTACATGCCCCCGGTAGGATAAGTAAATATCCTAAGAGACAACCACCGAGGAGACAATATGTTATTACGTATCTTCAAGGGGAATTTCCCGCCTCTCCGGGCTGGGAACTCATCTAAATCAACTTGTGTTGATCGGCTGCTCTTAATCTAGGCAACTTTTTCAGAACATTAAAATGCTTTTTGCATGATTTTGATTGTTATACACACTGAACCAGACTATGTGTGGATTGGGGTACTTAGGTTACCGAGTCCTGCAAACAGAAGGTCAGTTAACGAGGCTGAATACTCCCTAAGCCTTAGACCTAATACTTAAGCTTCGCATTTTCCCCAACCTCTTGGGGATTATCTAGATCTTAACGGGTATTAAGAGTCTAGCCAAAAAGGCCTAAGGTCAGCATTCATACTAATCTCTTTTTGTGTCTCTTTAGCACTTTTTCTTATTTTTCTTTTTTTCTTTATGTGGTCTAGAACTTCAGTTAATCCCTTAATTTCTTAGTAATGACTGTTTTTGTTTCTTTCTCATTTTGTGCTCCTTTTTGGCATTTTGCTCTTTTTCCTCCTCGTGTTTTGTATAGCCCAAAAATTCTCTCCCTCAATTTTATTTTTTTTTGTGATATGTAATTTTTTTGTTGAAACCTTTTTTTTTTCGATATGAGTTTTCATACATTTTGCACTTTCATACCCCCCCATGCCTATGATTTGCAATGTCCCCATTGTAAATTAGGTGGGTTCGAATTCAGCTTAGCTCATTCATGAAGACAGGTGTTGGGTGAGCAAACGGGTTGAGGTGACTGTTGCGGATGGTTTCTAGAGTCGGGTACAGGTACCTGAGGTGGAGTCGGCTGTTTTAATGGATGAACCCTAAAGTGCAATATGAATTCAGCAGATAAATGCCAGGAAAGGTTTTGGGCTTTTCAAAGAATGATGGGTTGCCTCCCGTTAAATGCTGAGTTTTATGCCATCGGTTGGGCGCAATGAGCTCAGGGAGAATGGAGGATAAAGGATGACTTAGCCAAATCTGTATTAGTCATGTCAATGAACGGTTTGAGTCTCTAACCGTTCACGACGAAGGGTTTGGAATCGTGGCTGAGTAAACTGATCTCAACGACTCCATTTCCAAAGATTCGTCGGACTAAGTATGGTCCAATCCATTTAGATCGTAGCTTTCTTGGGAATAATTTGAGTTGGGCATCAAAGAGTAGGACCTTTGACTAGGATGAAAGATCTTTCTAGATATGTGCTTGTCGTGAAAGGCTTTAACCTGCTCTTTGTAGATTCACAAGTTTTCATGCGCGTCGTGGCGTAATTCATCAATCTCGCTCATCTGAAGCTTTCTATGGGTTTCAGCCTTAGAAAGATCTAAGTTGCAGTTCCGTACTGCCCAATAGGATTTATGCTCCAATTCAACGGGGAGGTGACACGCTTTCCCATACACCAATTTGAAAGGAGACATGCCTAATTGGGTCTTGTGGGCGGTCCTATAAGCCCACAAAGCTTTCAGAAGTCGGGATGACCAATCCTTCCTGTCAGGTCGAATAGTAACCTAAAGGATTTTCTTGATCTCTCGGTTTGATAGCTCAGCTAGACCATTAGTTTGGGGGTGGTAAGGAATAGAGATTCAGTGCAACACCCTATATTTGGTCATCAGCAACCTGAACTGAGAGTTTGTGAAATGGGTCCCTCCATTAGAAATGATTGCACGTGGAATCCTAAACCATGAGAAGATATTTTGGTGAATGAACTTGATAACAACTTTGTGATCATTGGTTCAGGTCGGAATGGCTTCGATCCATTTGGACACATAGTCAACAGCGAGTAAAATATATTTAAAGTCGTCCGAGATAGGGAAGGGTCCCATAAAATCAATCCCCCAAATGTCAAAAATCTCGCATACCAGAATAGGCTGTAAAGGCATCATGTCTCGATGGTTCATGTTGCCCAAGGTCTGGCAACGGGTACATGCCTTGCAGTGATTGTATGCATCCTTGAAAATTATGGGTTAGTAAAAGCCACACTGGAGGACTTTTGATGTGGTTTTGTGTCCTGAAAAATGTCCACCGCATGCCTGGTCATGGCAGAAAGAGAGTATGTCTTTGATTTTCGCTTCCATGACACATCGTTGGATAATTTGATCAACACCAATGCGGAATAAATACGGGTCTTTCCAAAGGTAATACTTGGCATCGGAACATAATTTGTCCTTCTTGGTCTTAGGCCAATTAGATGGGATCTGATGTGATGCCAAGTAGTTTACTATGTCAGCAAACCATGGAAGTCCTGTATCGATAGTCAGGAGGTGCTCATCAGGAAAATGTTTCGTGATGGGTTTGGAAGGGTCAATGATCTCAGAAGGAAGGTGGGACAAGTGATCAGCTACCACATTCTGTCTTCCCGCTTTGTTGCAAATCTCGAGGTCAAATTCTTGCAACAGCAAGATCCATCGGATTAATCAAGGTTTCACGTCCTTTGCAAGGAGATGCCTCACAGCTGTGTGATTCGAGTAGATGATAACATGGGAACCCAGGAGGTAAGATCTGAATTTTTCAAGGGCAAATACTATGGCTAGCAGCTCTTTCTTAGTAACCGTGTAGTTACGTTGAGCCTTGTCAAGTGTTGTGCTAGCGTAGTAAATGACCATGAGTTTCTCGTTAATTTTCTACCCCAAAATTGCTCCTACAGCAAAGTCAGATGCATTGCACATGATCTCAAAGGGTTGAGACCAATTAAGGGACTGTAGGATCATGGCTTGGGTAACTCGGTCACGAAGGAGCTCAAATACTTGAGTGCATTCCTTGGAGATTTCGAAAGGTACATCCTTGGAGAGAAGAGTGGTCAGAGGGCACGCGATTTTCGAAAAATCAGGGATAAATTAACGGTAAAAATCGACATGCCCCAGAAAAGATCGGATGTCCTTGATTGAGCTAGGCATAGGGAGTTTGGAAATCAAGTTAACCTTGGCTCGATAGACTTGGATGCCTTTCTCCGAAATCAGATGTCCCAGGACGATTCTTTCAGGCACCATGAAGTGGCTCTTTTCCCAGGAAAGAACCAGATTAACGTTAATGCATTGCCTGAATATTTAGACCAAGTGCTGGAGGCAATCGTTAAATGATGCTCCAAATACTGAAAAGTCATCCATGAAGACTTCCAGATAATCACCTACCATATCTGAGAATATGGAAAGCATGCACCGCTGAAAAGTCGCGAGTGCATTGCAGAGACCGAAAGGCATCCTTCGGAACGCATATGTTCCGAAGGGGCAAGTGAACGTGGTCTTTTCTTGGTCCTCTGATGGATTGCCACTTGGTTGTAACTGGAGTACCTGTCAAGAAAGTAGAAGAACTTATTTCCTGCTAGTTTCTCAAGGATTTGATCAATAAACAGTAGTGGGAAATGATCATTCTTCATGAAGGAATTGAGTCTTTTGTAATCAATGCAGACTCTCCATGAGTTAGCTATACGAGTCGGTATGACTTCTTCGATTTCAGTCGTGATGGTGGTGAGTCCTACCTTCTTAGGCATAACCTGGATTGGACTTACCCATCGACTATCGGAGATCGGGTATATGATCCCTGCATCTAACAACTTAATGATCTCCTTTTTCATGACCTCCTGTAGATTAGGATTCAAACATCTCTGCATTTCTTGTGAAGGTCGTGCGCCCTCTTCGGAATAGATATGGTGTGTGCAATAAAAGGGGCTGATACCAGTCAAATCATCGAGAGTCCATCCAATGGCTCTACGATGTTGTTGGAGAACAGTAATAAAATGGGATTCCTGGTCAGGTGTGAGTTTGGAGTTTATAATCACAGGAAACGTCTGATTGGAACCTAAAAAGACATATTTCAGATGATCGGGAAGGGGCTTGAGTCCAAGGACGGGATTATCAGTAGCAGCGGGTGGTTCAGGGTGTCTGTCAGGAATAAGGGTAAGAGTTATGGGTGCATCTAGATTATGTTCAGACTCCTCTATTTGCGGGTTTTGATCTTCTTGTGGTTGATCAGGGATAATCAGGTTGTCCTCGATATGCGGTTCATCAACCACGACTTTGATATCACATATTTATTCTATAACACCGCAATTAATCCCTTGTTGGGCCTTAAAGATGTCAATCTTTAGAGTTTGGTTCCCAAATTTTAATTCTATTTGGCCCTCCTCACAGCTTATGTTGGCCCTAGCAGTGGCCAGAAAAGGTCTCCCTAGTATAATCGGTGTATCCCTTGGGTTCTCAGGTGCATCCATATCTAGAACTATAAAATCCATCGGGAAGTAGAAATCCCGTACCCTAACAATGACATCCTTGAGTATTCCTTTAGGTGACTTGATGGATCGATTGGCTAACTGCAATGTCACCTTTGTAGGTTTAAGCTCGGACTCTTCAAGGTGGTTAAGGAGGGATGTAGGTATTAGGTTTATGGAGGCACCTAGGTCTAACAAGGCTCTGTCGAATTGGGTTTCACCAATTTTACATGAAATCAAGGGAGTGCCTGGGTCATTAACCTTGGGTGGGAGTTTACTCAAGATTACAGAGCTAGCTTGCTCTGATAGTATGATCGGACTCCCACTTTTGGTTCGCGGCTTACGCTTGGGTGTACACATGTCTTTCAAAAGTTGTGCGTAAGCCGATACGTGGTGGATTGCATCCATCAAAGGGATGTTAATCTGGACCTGTTCAAAGAGCTTGACCAGATCCTCCTCAGGATCCACTGGTTTGGTTATTCTTTTCCCCTTGGTTAAGGCCTCGGGAAATGGAACCTTGGTTGGTTCCTCTAGAATAGGTCCAAGTTCTTGATCTGGGATAGGGGTATCCTGGATAACTATCCTAGGTCTTGGATCACTACCAGGCTTGGAGTGGTTTGGATAAGGTGAGTCTTGTGTTGCTTTACCACTACGAGTTGTTACGGAGTTTAATCCTGCCTGGTTTTGGTTTGGGGTTGATAAAATGGGTGGCTGCTGTTGAAATCCTGTGTAAGATGTCGAAGCTTCCATCCCGTCAGGTGATGGAACAGAAGGGCCTTGATAAATCATATGTGGATGGCTTGGATTTATAATGCGCCTCTGGGTCGGCACGTTACTTGGGTTCGGCAGAGGTTGCGAAGGAAGTGTGCCTGGTTGGCAGGAATTCGCCATCTGGGTGAGTTGGTTGCGAACCTCTGTGATCTCGTCCTTATGTTTTTTTTGTATTGCCGCATTCATTTTCTGAATGTCAGCCAGTGTTTGAAAGATAAGAGTCATTTGATCTTGGTTTGGCCCAGATTGATAGGTGGGGTTGGGCTGTGGCTGAGGCGGCTGGTATGGACGAGGAGCTTGTGGATGGGGTTGATAAGGTGGTCTTTGATTCTAAGAATTTCCCGCTCACTGAAAATTGGGATGATTTCGCCATCCAGGGTTGTAGGTGTTGGAAAATGGGTCATTCTGGATGGTGTTGAGGTCCTCGCTGGTCTGAGGAGCCTCAGGAAAGTCAGAGTATGAGGGTTCAAAGTTCCCCTTACTAGAATAGAGCAGATTGGAGGTCCCTCCAGTCCTGGAATCAGATGGGGGTGGATACGGGTCCATCCCCTGAGAAGATCGGTGATAGATGTTTTGCACAATTTCCCTCGCGAGAGGTGGCTGTGCAAAAGAGTTTTGCGTAGAGGTGGCTCACTACAGATGCCGAGTCAGCTCGTCCACCTTCTTCTCTATGATAGAGACATTGTCCAACCGACTGGCCATCAGCTCCAAGTCGACGGATGTGGACAGGTCCTGCGTCTCATGTGCTCCCCTAAGATTCGTCAATGCGCGGGCATTCATCTGGTCGAATAAGCCCATGGAGTCATTATTGATGGAGTTCTCGCACATATTTTCGAGAATCTCCCACACCGTGTCCTCATGTTGACCCATGATGTTTCCTTCGCAGGTTGCATTGACGAATAATCAAATGTCCTCACAGAGTCCCTGGTAAAAAGACTAGACTTGTTCCCATTTATGAACTTCATGATGTGGGCACTTTCTCATGAGATCCAAGAATCGATCCCATGCCTCATGAAGAGGTTCTCTCGATTGTTGAGTGAAATGAGTGATCTAGTGGCGCAAAGCATTTGTCTGGCCAATGGGAAATAACTTTTTCAAAAATTCGGACTGAAGTTCATCCCATGTGTTGATCGGACGAGTCAGAGTTTGATACCAATGAGCAACCTTGTCCATGAGGGAGAAAGCAAACATCTTCATGAGCAGAATATCCCAATTTTGTGCATCTGACCCGAAGGTCTGGGCCAGATGCTTGAGCTGTTTAATGTGCTGGAATGGATCCTCGGAGTTAAGCCCATGGAATTTTGGTATGGCATGAATCATATTGGGCTTGAGTTTGGAATCAGGACCTCCAACAGGGATTCGGACTCGAGGCTCGATTGCCACCGCAGTGGGATTATAGTGATCTCGCATCATAGGATGCTGCGGTGGGTTTTCAAAGTTTTGGAAGAGATCATTTAAGCGCTGAAGTTGGTGCTTAAGGTTGTTCTCTTCTCCAACGGGTTGTGGCATGATGGAAGAAGAAGGAGAACTTGGTTCTAAATCAGAGGAAAGATCTGTGTGGTGGGGTTGCTTCACAAACAAGGGAGTCGAGGCTTGGCCTCGGGGAGAGTGGATTTCTAAAGGAGGTCTTAAGGACCTCCTACCAAGCATGCACCGAAGGATTTGATAAGATCAGAATGTGCTGAACCCAATCGAGACACCCAAAATATGTTGGGTGACTATAGAGGTTCGCGGCGAATGATACCCCTTAGTCAGAAAGGTCGTCCACCTGAGAAATACCTGGGCAGCCAGAGAGGGAGAGTCCCGCAAAGACCCCTACATGGTAGAGCGTCCCCACGGGTTACAAGATTTCCCCCACCCGACCTCTCTTGTCACTGAGATTCTAGGTAGACCAGAATGGGGACCTTGACCTCTTAAGTCTACCTTTTTTTACTTAAGATCAAGGTGCTTAGGGTTCCACTTGAACTTTAGGTTTCTTGAGTGCAAAAAGTGACCTAATTTTAAGGTTGGTTGACCCAAAGGATCAACTTCACCTCTTTATTCCTTTGAGAGCTTTTAGTCCCTTGCTTTTAGGGTTCAAATGGATTAAGTGCCTGATTTGCTTAAGGTTTCTCTTGGATAGATCTTTACAAACAAGGCTTAGGCACACCTCCTTTTGAAATTTTTTGATTCTTTGCTTAAGAGAAGATGTGTCTCTAAAATCTATAGCTTGTAATCCTTAAGTTAACACTATTTGGTCCAATTTAGTTGCCTCGAAATTGGTATCTAAGGCTCAATCAAGAAGGTTTTAGCCCTAGTTACAATAATTGGATGTACAATTCAAAATGTGTTGAAATGAAAATCAGGCAACTTGTGTGAATTACTAAATGTGGAAGCAGGTAGCCCTAGATTGACTTTTCTTTATTTTTCCTTTTCAGACTTTGAGGGGATTAAGAGAGAGGGCTAATGAAAGTTTACCTGTTCCTTGGTGTGGTTGCTGTGCGGCTGCTTTTCTTTCATTTTCCTCCCCTGAAACAAACACAACAAAAGTGAGATTAAGTCAGTACTGAATCAAAGGTTGTGATCAAAGTTTCTAAAATGCCCGTTGCTCCCTGGCAACGGCGCCAAAAATGTTTACATGGCGAAATCGTGTTTTAAACGATGTTACGTTGTAGTATAGATGAAATCGCTGCAAAGACAAATAAGAATTTATAACTCGAAAACCAAGGTATCCGAGGTCGAACTCAGGGAGCAAATTTGTATTTTAAAAACTAAAATCACAATCTCAAATTACTTAAAAGATAATCATCAACAATAATATCAATGCAATGAAAGCTAAAAAGATGCAAAAAGAATGTTCTCTCTTCTCCGATGTTTTCTTTCCTTGTGAATCAGATGTCTGATTTTATGAATCAGACGTCATAAACTTGCGTTGCTGCAGTGCTTCTCTGATTTGCCCTTCTCTTTCTGATTTTTGTCTTCTCTTTCTCTCTTCTTTCTCTTTCTCTTTGCTCTGTAGCTGTGCTTCTCTTTTCCTTATTCTTGGCTTCTTCTTCTTCTTTTCTTCTTTGTCCTTGTCTTCTTTTTTTGCTTGGCCTCTCCTGCTTCTCTCTTTCTTCTTCTTCTTTTTCCTTCTTTCTCTTCTTCTACGGCTCCTTCTTCTTCTGTTCTTGCCTCCTCTTACCTTCTTCCTTGGCCTCTGCCTTGTCTTTCTTCTTCCTGTCTTCTTCTCTTCTTCTTTCTTCTTTCAACCTCTTCTTTTGCACTTGGCTTTTGCCTTCAGGTCTTCCTTCATTCTTCAACTTTGGCTTTTGCGACTACAGTGCTTCCTTCTCCTTCCTTAGCCGCTCCTACCTTCAGCTTCTTCTTCTTTGGCCTTGTCTTCTACCTTCAAGGTCCTTCTCCTTCTCTGCTTCCTTAGCCATCCTTAGCTGCGACTAAGTCCTTCCTTCTTCTTCTCTCTTCAGCAGCTGCCTCCTCCTCCTCCTCCTTCATTCTTTCCCTGCATAACACAGCAAAACCTACCCCTACCCTCCCCCACATCACACTCTCTCTATTTCTCTCTTCGCTCTCTTAGAGCCATCCAGGTAAACGAGTCGGGTTACGTGCGCCCGGGTCCAGGCGCACCGGCGTGGGTGGTGCATGAGGAGTGCAGGGTAAACGGGTCAGCCAGGTCCGCGTAAGGTGGCCGCGGACGAGGCAAGCGAGGGCAAGGGGACCTTACACCGTGACTTGAGGTGCTAAGGAGGAAACACAAAAACAATAAAAACCACTCACCTGCGCTAGGCATTTCCGAGGTGGGACTAAAGTCCCACCCGCTTCTTCGCGTGCCCGCAGAGAGAATTCTCATGCAATTGGGGCAGCTGCAGTCGATAAAGCCCTTGATTGCTGGGTGCGATGGGTTCGTAGAAGGGTTCCGCGCACTTGGGTCGTGTTTGCTTGGAGTGGGATGTCTTGGAGCTCGCGAGCAAGCTCCTTCACACCTTCGTCAATGGCGGAAGAGGGTCGAACCTACACTTCACGAATACGGCCTCGCGGCCCTATCAAATCACTTGGGGAGCTTCTCTGTGTCACGGCGAAGGTGAGGCGAGAGGTGGCGTGGCGCAAAATGGCCTAGGCATGCGTACCTAGGCCGAACTGCGACCGTGAAGGTGTGTGCGTTAGGTGGACACTTAAGGAGGTGTTAGCGATTGATGAAGGGGTGGATGGTGTTCAGTGAGTGATGGTGGAGGTTCTGAGGTCCGTGGCAAGGCATGCGGAGGGGTGGAGAGATGGTTTCACCTCGCCGGTGGTCTGCCGGAGGTGGAGAAGGTGGTGGTGGTTTGTGGTGGTTGGTGTGTGATTGTAGAAATTGATAAGGGGAAAATGAAGAGGGGAGAAAGAGGAAGAGTTTTTACCTAGCTAAGTGGACGAAGGGGGGCAGGAGGCGGATGGCTCATTCCTACCGTCGTTGGAGACGAAAACCCTGAGGTGAGGATGACGGCGATGAGGAAGGGGTCGGAGGGGTGCGCATGGGTACGACGCGGTGTGGAGGAGCACGGCGGAGAAGACTCTGCCACTGGTATGGTGGCAGAGTGACGAGATGGACCTGGAGCTTCTTTTATAGGCACAGGCAGAGGGCCTTGTGCTTGGAAAGTGAGCTTCCAAGCGCAAGACTCTCGCAAGAGGTCGTTGCGGGTACGATACCCATGCTGCTCGAGCATTCTCATGAGAGGTATGGTGCAAATCAGGGCATGGGAAGCTGCTCAGACGGTAGGGAATTTCTCAGAGGACCCCCCTTTCAAATCTGAGAGCAGCACCGTGGGGAAGCGAGGAGAAATCCTCCTCGAAACTTCATCGGAGGTATGGGTCCTCTACTGCAATGGTAGAGGGACCGGAATGCAAAAAGTGACGAGGAAGTTGAGGGGGTTTACGCAAGGGTTTTCAAAAGTTAGGGGCCAGAATGTAATTGGGTGGACTATTTTGCAAAGTAGGTCAACATGACCTTCTGTTAGGTCCAAAGTTTGGTAGAAACCTAATTTGGCCCTAAGGAATCCAATGGTGAAGTTGGATTTTAGGTTTGATCACGTTTGACTGAATATTTTGCATAAAAACCCAAATTAGGTCAAATATTGAGCTAGGACCCCAATCTAGGTTAAAATAGGTTCCAAAGGCTAAATTGAAGATTCTAAGCCCTAAGGGATATTTTTCCATGAATTTTAGAGGATTTAGTTATTTTTATCCTGATTGGAACCTTGTGAAATTAAGTGAATTTTTTTTAGGGTTATAGAATGTCATTTAATTCTTAAATCTCACCATAACCCTTTTTTGACTGAACCATCCCACTTTTCCTCTTATTAAGTCCAATTGACCTATGTTTAGCCCTTGAAAAATCCTGTTGATGAACTGCAATAGTAAAATTACAGTTTTACCTTTGTTTCATTTTTCTTCCCAGATTAGTGATCCATTGAATTAGGCCTTTCTCTTGGTTATGTTGGAGCTTTTGTTCTCTTTTTTAGGTCGAAAAGATTTAGTTAGGGCTCATGATGAGGTTCTCATCATTAGTGATAGTGCCATTTTATGTAAATCAGGCACATAGGAGAGGAGCGAGAGATATACTGAAATGGAAATGCGAGAAGATATGTGGTGTCTACATGAAACAATACCCGTAGCAGATGAGAGGAAGACAACAACAAGAAGATCCAAACAGAGGAAGAGAAAAGAAGACAAACCCATGCACGTACCCTTACACACCACAACCCTCACCTTTGTGCACACACTTTAATTTCCAAGCACATGTGTTTACACCACATCTCCACACATGCATACCGATGTGCTGTTGTGCGTGTGTGTTAAGAAGTGTCGTTATAGTCGCACTTGCAATGTCGATTTTAAAATAAGTAAACGGAGGTGAGTCCGAGTGTCGGTCTCAGGGAGGCGTGAAAATCGGATTTTTTCTTATCACTTGTTGTCACGGAAAGTGCGGAGTTTTGCTTGCGAAGGATGCGATTTTGAAAAGTGAGAGAGAGATAGAGAGAGAGATTAGGGTTAGAATGTTCCTTGTTTGATCATGCAACTTGAACGGAAATTAAAGTGACAATTGAACGGAAAATAACTTCATTAATCATGCACTTGTAGTTCATAGCTTACAACATTAAATACATGCTTCAAACAAAAATAATGGAAAGCTTAAAAGAGAGAGAGAGATAGAGGGTGGAGAGCGACGAGGCAGCCACGGTGGTGGAGGTGGCTCCGTCGGTGGCTCGTCGTCTCCGGCGATTACAAGAGGGCCTAAAGCTAGCTAAGAAAGGGGTGGAGTAGTTGCAAGGAGAGTGAATGCCTTGAATGAGTGGTAGGAGGGGGTTTAAACAGGGTTAAGGGCTTCCTAAAAGAAGAAGGGGCTTTAGCGACGTCCAGAGCGTCGCTAAAACTACTCCTAAAAGTGTCGATGAAGCCCTCAAGCCATCGGTCAACTGCCCACCTTGTTTCTTCTTCTTGTGCGATCTGCGGTTGCTGCGTGAGAGCCGTCCGATCGAAGATCGAACGACTGAGATCTCTCCTCAGCTGCGCTAGGGTCGCGCACGTGCGCGTGCCCGTGGGCGCCCGTGAGTTGTGGTTGTGCAGCGTGGCGAAATCTCGGCTGCCCGCTCCTGATCGGGTAGCCCAATTTTGCCGCACGCAACCTCCGTCTTCAATTTCTAGCTCAGCGCGGCTCGAACCCATGTCGCTTGCGTGCGGGCGTGCGCGCTAACTGTTGTGCCACGCTCGTGCTTTGTCATGGCGACTGCAGGCGGGCGCGCGAGTCTCGACCGTTCGATCGAAGATCGACGGCCGAGATCTAATCTCGGCTTGATGAAGAGGCGGCGTGTTGTGGAGCAGGGGCTGACGTGGCACAATATGGGCCGTTGATCTCCAGATCAACAGTCAGAACTTCTTGGGCCCATTGTAGGAGCTCCGGATGTCGGATTTGGCCGATCTTGAGTCCGTTGGACTCCGTTCATCGTTCTAAATCCATCCGTGTGGTCCAATTGCTCATCTAAGGCCTGCTTTTACAAATGGTTACACAAATGGCCATTAATACAGTTTGATAAGCAATCTTGGTACATGATGCATGCAATGCTCCCTGATGAGAACCTCATCATGAGCCATAACTAGCTCATTTTGACCCAATACAAAGGATAAAAGCTCCTACATATCTCAAGGAAAGGCTTAACTCAGAGAATTCTGAGTTTGAGAAGAAAACCAGTCATAAGGGGTAAAAGTGCAATTTTACCAGTATAAACTGCATGCAGGGTAATTCAGGGACCAAACACAGGTCAAAACAGCTTAATAAGAATAAAAGTGGGATGAGATGATCTAGCAAGGGCTACAGCACTTCCAAGGAACCAAATGATAATCTGTAACCCTAAAACAACCCACTTCAATTCACAAGGTTCGAGGCAAAATAAAAATAGAATAAACTCTCTAAAATTCATAGAAAAATAATCTCTAGGGTTTAGAACCTTCAATTTGGCCTTTAGAACCCATTTTGACCTACATTGAGAACCATGCCCAATTAATAACTTAATTTGGGTTTTTGCGCAAATTGACCGGTCAAACAAGGTTTAATATGAAAATAAAATTCACCATCAGATTCCTTAGGTCCTAATTAGTCATGTATAAAAACTTGAGCCTAAGAAGAAACCTCCTTGACCGACTTCACACTTTGGTCCTCATATATTTACTCTTTGGCCCTCAACTTTTGAACCCTCGCATTTTGGCCCCTAACTCTCCTTCGTTCTTTGCAATCAGGTCCCTCCTGCAAAACCCTGCCAGCACCATGCTCCGGCGACCTTGCGCGGAGCATGGCGCCGCGCAGGGTGAGGTGAGGGACCTGGCAAGTAAACCGGGGGTGCCCTGCGTCGTCAGCCGTCGCAGGAGCACCCCCCTGGTCATTGTAGCCCACCATACCGGCCGTGCGAACGCACGGACGGTATGGGTTCGTGTTCCGACCATTCTCCGGCGAGGGAGACACGTCGTCTCCCTCCGCCTTCCTCCCTGTTTCATCCCTATAAATACCCCCCGCTGCTCCACCGACGAGGGCAGCCTGGATCTGACGGAGAAATCCCCAACTTCCTTCTCTTCCTTCTCCGGCAGACGCTCACCAGCTCCGGCGGTTTCCTCCCCCTCCTCTTCTTCGCTCTGCCGTAATACCAGCAGCAGAGACCTCCTCCCCTGCTCTTCCTGCGCCACGCCGTACCCAGCTGGCGCCTCTCCAGCCCTCTGCTCGCCGCCGCCCCTTCCCCTGGGCATCTTCTTCTCCGGCGACAGTCGATACGACTGTCGCCCTGTCTCGGCCCCTTTCGTCTCCATAGCTAGGTCAGAACTCCTCCCCACCTCCCCCTCTTTCTTTTCCTCACTGTCTTTTATTTGATTAAACCCTCGACCGCTCCTGTTCACCCTCACCCTCTCCGCCTCCGACCACCCTCCGGCGAGCCGCTCCCATCACCTCAGCGACCCACACGGCTCGCCGACCACCGCAGAACCTCCGCCTCCTCACCCTGATCCTCTTCCGCCCCTCCACTTCCCACCAAACGCCCTCTGCAGATCCACCGAACACACCCACTTCTTCGCTCACAGTTTGACCTAGGACGACCTGTTGGCTCCATCACGCCCCCTGCAGACCCCCTGACCACCTTCGCCGTGCCACGGCGAAGGTCCCCCGCCTGTCTGATTTGGCCGAGAGGCCGTTCTTCTGTGACCAGGTGACTCGCCCGCCGTCGCCATTACTGAGCAGGCAGAGCTCCTTCACCTGCAGGTGCAGGCACGCCTTCGCCCAGGTTCGACTCCCAGGTTGCGCGGGGAGTCTCCGCGAAACGTCCCAGGCTCGCAGATGGGGCGAAGGCCGCGCGTGAAGCCACGATCGCCCACTGCTCCCTCCGCGACGGGCGCTCAATTGGGGTGGGACATTTAGTCCCACCTCGGAACTTCTCGGAGGCGCGCGGACGCATAAAGGCAAAAAGTGCCTTATGCTGTCTGCCTCCTGACCACGGGGTGAGGTCCCTCTCACCCGACCCGGCCTCGTCCGTGACCACGCTCCGCGGACCTGGCCCGACCCGATTAAACCGACCTGCACTCCTCGCCCACCACCGCACGCCGGTGGGCCTGGACCCGGGCGTAACCCGAACCCGATTACCCGGTAGCTCTGGGAGAGCTTTCCCAAGAGTGGTTTCAGAGAGAAAGAGAGACGCGGGGGAGGGAGGGTAGAGTAGGTTTTGCCTCTTGACGAAAAACTCTGAAGTGTGCAGGCCAAAGAAGAAGAAGAAGACCCGCGGAAGAAGAAGTGCAGACGAAGAAGAAGGAGCTGCACTGTAGCAAATGCATAGTTAAGTCGTCTAAGCACCGGGTCAGACGACGGAAGGTCAGCAGCCAGAGCAGGAAAGAAGGCAGGCTGAAGAAGAAGGAAGAGCAACGGCCAAAGCAGAAGAAGAAGAAGAGAAGTCAAGGCAGAAACCGAGGAAGAAGAAGAAAGAGATCTGAAGAGGAGCATCACCTCTGCAGAACGAAGAAGAAGAACAAGGAGCTCTGAAGAAAGAAGAACATCACCAAAGCAGGCACAGCAGGAAGAAGAAGACGAGCGTCACCACGATTGCAGAAGAAGAAGAAGAGAGGTCAAGGCAGAAAACCAAAGAAGAAGAAGAAAGAAGGAGATCTAAAGAAAGAGAGAAAGAAGAGCATCCCCCTCTGCAGAACAAAGAGAAAACAACAAATTCTTTCCCTCTCTCTTTATTTTTGTAAAAGAAACATGTATATCTCTAGAATACAACTTGCTCCCTGAGTTCGACCTCGGGAACTCTTTTATTTTTCCGAGTAAAAAAATTTATATTTGAAATGTTGGTAATAACCGGCTTTACTACAACGTTATAACAAACCCGGTAAAACAAAAACCACGCTTCATTTTGGCGCCGCTGCCGGGGAGCAACGGCTATTCTAGAGGTAAACATTCCTGTATCTTTTAATTTTTGATAATCTCCTCTCTTTTGTGCAGCTACAGGAACTTAAGAAGACAAGCAACCACACGACAACCACTCCGAAGACAGGTAAATTTTTCCTTTCACTATTAACCCCTAAACTCTAAAGAGGAAGAAAAGAAAAGAACAAGCAATATAGGGCTAACCTGTCTTCCATACTTAGTAACCATAAAAAGTTGCATGTTTTCAACTCATCACTCCTGCACACTATTAAGGGTATTTAAGGGCTAACACATTCTTGCTTGAGCCCTAATTGCCCAACAAAGAGTTAAATGGACCAAGTAGAGCCAACATAAGGTCAAACATTAGGATTTCAGTAGAGACACACCCCTTAATCAAGAATTAAGGAAATCCAAAAGAGGTGTGCCCAAGCCATTGATTGAAAATAATTAACAAGAAAAATCCTAAAACAATTGGCTCTCTCTAAACACTTGAACCCTAAAAGACAGGACCTAAAAGCTCTTAAAGAAAACAATAGGTAAAGTTGACCCCTTGGGTCAACCAACCTTAAATTAGGTCACTCTTTGCACTTAAAAAGACTAAAGTTCAAGTGAAACCTTAAGCACCCTGATCTTAAAATTGGTAGACTTAAGAGGTCAAGATCCCCATTCTGGTCTACCTGGAACCGCAGTGACAAGAGAGGTCGGGTGGGGGAAACCCTGTAACCCGTGGGGACGCTCTACCGTGTAGGGGTCTTCGCGGGACTCTCCCTCTCTGGCTGCCCAGGTAATTCTCAGGTGGACGATCTTTCTGATCAAGGGGTCCATCTGCCCCGCACCTCTATAGTCACCCAACACATTTTTTGGGTGTCTTGATTGGGTCCAGCACCTTCTAAACTTACCTCTCCCAACTGTGCATGTACGGAAGGAGGTCTCTAAGACCACCCTTAAGACCTCCTTTAGAAATTCACTCTCGTCAAGGCCAAGCCTCGACGCCCGTGTTTGTGCAGCAACACCCTCACATTATTCTCTCTTCTGATTCAGAACCAAGTTCTTTTTCTTCCCCCATCATGGCTCAGCCAGTTGAGGAAGAAAATAATCTGGAACACCAGCTCCAGCGACTCAATGACCTCTTCCAAAACTTCGTGCACCCACCACAGCGTCCTATGATGCGGGACCACTACAATCCTGCTGCGGTGGCCATTGAGCCTCGAGTCAGAATCCCGATTGGAGGACCTGATTCCGAACTAAAGCCCAACATGATTCATGCTATACCTAAATTCCATGGGCTTAATTCTGAAGATCCCTTCCAGCACATCAAACAGCTAAAGCATCTGGCCCACACTTTTGGATCAGATGCGCAAAATCGGGATATTCTTCTCATGAAGATGTTCTCCTTTTCTCTTATGGACAAGGCCGCCCATTGGTATCAAACTCAGACCCGGCCGATCAACACTTGGGAAGAACTTCAATCCGAGTTTTTGAAAAAGTTCTTTCCCGTTGGTCGGACCAACGCCTTGCGCCATCAGATTACACACTTCACTCAACAATCAGGAGAACCTCTCCATGAGGCATGGGATCGTTTTCAGGATCTCATGAGAAAGTGCCCCCATCACGGAGTTCCTAAATGGGAACAAGTCCAATCTTTTTACCAGGGACTCCGTGAGGACATCCGCCTTTTCGTCAATGCAACCTGCGGAGGAAACATCATGGGTCAACATGAAGACACCGTATGGGAGATTCTCGAAAACATGTGCGAGAACTCCATCAACAATGACTCCATGGGATTATTCGACAGGACGAATACCCGCGCAGCGACGAATCTTAAGGGAGCACATGAGACGCAGGGCCTGTCCGCATCAGTCGACCTGGAATTAATGGCCAGTCGATTGGACAAGGTCTCAATCATTGAAAAGAAGGTGGATGAGCTGACTCAGCACTTGCAGCGAGCCACCTCTGCGCGTAACTCCTTTGCACAACCTCCTTCCACACAGGAGACTGTGCAAAATATCCTCCACCGATCCTCCCCTGGGATGGATCCATATCCATCCCCATCTGATTCGTGGACTGGAAGATCATCCGATCCTTTCTACACCAGCCGGGGAAACTCCATTCCTCCTTTCCCTGACTCTCAGGAGGTTCCTCAGACCTGCGAGGACCTCAACGCCATCCAGAACGACCCATTCTCCAACACTTACAACCCTGGATGGCGAAACCATCCCAATTTTCAGTGGGCGGGAAATCCCCAAACCCAAAGACCACCTTTTCAGTCCCGCCCACAGCCCTCTCATCACTACCAGCCGCCTCAGCCTCGGCCCAACCCTACTTATCCATCAGGGCCAAATCAAGACCAAATGTCCTTAATCCTTCAGACTCTGGCTGACATTCAAAAATCGAATGCGGCCATTCAAAAACAGCACAAGGACGAGCTTACTGAAGTTAAAACTCAGCTGGCCCAGTTGGCAAATTCTCGCCAGCTAGGCACACTCCCTTCCCAACCTCTTCCTAACCCAAATAACGTGCCAACCCAGAAGCGCGTTATGAATCCAAATTTAGGCCACGCTCAATGGATTTATCAGGCCCCCACTGCTCCATCTCCAGACGAGATGGAAGCCTCTACTTCTCGTGCGGGATTTCAGCAGCAGCCACCCCTCCTACCAAACCCAAACCAAAATCAGGCCGGATTAAATTCCGTAACAACACGTAGTGGTAAGACAACTCAGGACCCGCATTATCCAAACCACTCCCAGCCTGATAACCATGACCCTAGGATAGTTATCCAAGGTACCGCTGTTCCAGACCCACAACCTGGACCTATCCTAGAAGAACCAACCAAGATCCCGTTTCCCGAGGCCCTGACCAAGGGAAAGAAGACCACCAAACCTGTGGCCC
Source organism: Thalassia testudinum (assembly GCA_037157565.1). Lineage (NCBI taxonomy): Eukaryota > Viridiplantae > Streptophyta > Magnoliopsida > Alismatales > Hydrocharitaceae > Thalassia > Thalassia testudinum. The sequence goes on along the minus strand of JAZHRO010000007.1, from coordinate 65,185,851 downwards.
CTGAGGAGGACCTGGTCAAGCTCTTTGAGCAGGTCCACATAAACATCCCCTTGATGGATGCAATCCGCCACGTACCAGCTTACGCACGATTTCTAAAGAATATATGTACACCCCAGCGTAAGCCGCGAACCAAGGGAGGGAGCCCAATTGTTCTGTCAGAGCAAGCCAGCTCTGTAATCCTTAGTAGACTCCCACCCAAGGCAAAAGATCCTGGAACTCCCCTGATCTCCTGTAAGATAGGTGGTACCCAATTTGATAGAGCATTGTTAGACTTAGGTGCATCTATAAATCTGATACCCACATCCTTACTTGACCATCTGGAAGAATCTGAGCTGAAACCAACCGAGGTGACATTACAATTAGCAGATCGATCTATAAAGTCACCAAAAGGGATTCTCGAGGATGTTATCGTGAGAGTGCGGGATTTCTATTTTCCAGTGGACTTTATAGTCTTAGACATGGATGCACCTGAGAACCCTAGGGATACACCAATCATTCTAGGGAGACCTTTCTTGGCTACTGCTAGAGCCAACATCAGCTGTGAGGAAGGCCAAATAGAGCTTAAGTTTGGAGATCAAACACTGAAAATTGATATATTTAAGGCCCAACAAGGAATTAATTGCGGCGTCATCGAGCAAATTTGTGACATCAAGTCTTTGGTTGATGAATCACACCTCCAGAATGACTTGAGTATGCCTCATCAACCACAGAAGGATCTTGACCCGCAAACAGAGGAGTCAAATCCAGATGTGAACAACCCAGTAACTCCCACCCTTGAACCTCACATCTATACTGAACCACCCGCTGCTGCTGAAAACCCCATCCTCGAACTGAAACCCCTTCCTGCTCACTTAAAATACGTCTTTTTGGGTTCTAATCAGACCCTTCCTGTGATCATCAATTCCAACCTCAGTCCTGAACAGGAATCCCATCTGATTGTTGTCCTCCAGCAACATCGCAGAGCCCTCGGATGGACTCTCGATGATTTGACTGGAATAAGTCCCTCTTATTGTACTCATCATATCTATTCAGAAGAGGGCACACGACCTTCTCGTGAAATGCAGAGACGCTTAAACCCCAATCTGCAGGAGGTCGTGAAAAAGGAGATCATCAAGTGGTTAGATGCCGGGATCATCTACCCGATCTCCGATAGTCGTTGGGTGAGCCCAATTCAGGTCGTGCCCAAGAAGGCAGGACTCACCACTATAACGACTGAGACCGGAGAAATCATTCCTACCCGATTAGCCAACTCGTGGAGAGTCTGTATAGATTACCGTCGACTCAATTCCTCCACGAAGAAGGATCATTTCCCACTACCCTTCATTGATCAAATTCTCAAAAAATTAGCGAGAAATAGGTTCTTCTGCTTCCTTGACGGGTACTCCGGTTATAACCAGGTGGCAATCCATCCTGAGGACCAAGAAAATACCACGTTCACCTGCCCCTTCGGAACATACGCTTTCCGAAGGATGCCTTTCGGTCTTTGCAATGCACCCGCTACTTTTCAGCGATGCATGCTTGCCATATTCTCAGATATGGTAGGTGATTATCTGGAAGTCTTCATGGATGACTTTTCAGTTTTCGGAGCATCATTCGACGATTGCCTCCAACACTTGGTCCAGATACTCAGGCGGTGCATCGACGTGAATTTGGTTCTTTCCTGGGAAAAGAGCCATTTCATGGTGCCTGAGGGAATTGTCCTGGGACACTCAAATTTGGAGAAAGGTATCCAAGTGGATCGAGCTAAGGTTAATCTGATTTCTCACCTTCCTATGCCTAGCTCGATCAGGGACATCCGATCCTTTTTAGGGCATGTCGGTTTTTATCGACGATTTATCCCTGATTTTTCAAAAATCGCACGCCCCCTGACCACTCTTCTCTCCAAGGATGTTCCCTTCGAAATCTCCAAGGAATGCACTCAAGCATTTGAAATCCTGCGTGACCGAGTCACCCAAGCCCCGATCCTACAGTCCCCTGATTGGTCTCAACCCTTTGAGATCATGTGTGATGCATCCGACTTCGCTGTAGGAGCGGTTTTGGGGCAGAAAAATGACAAGAAACCTGTGGTCATTTACTACGCCAGCAAAACACTCGATGAGGCTCAGCGTAACTATACAGTTACTGAGAAAGAGCTGCTAGCTGTAGTATTTGCCCTAGAGAAGTTCAGATCGTACCTTCTGGGTTCCCATGTCATCATATACTCGGATCACCGGCTGTGAGGCATCTCCTTGCAAAGAAGGACGCGAAACCTCGATTGATCCGATGGATCTTGCTGTTGCAAGAATTTGACCTCGAGATTCGCGATAAAGCGGGGAAAACAAAACGTGGTAGCTGATCACTTGTCCCGTCTTCCTTCTGAAATGATAGACACTTCCGGACCCATCACTGAGCATTTTCCCGATGAGCACCTGCTGACTATTGGTACTAGCCTTCCATGGTTTGCTAATATTGTAAATTACTTGGCATCTCATCAGACCCCGTCCGATTGGCCGAAGGCCAAGAAAGACAATTACGCGCCGATGCCAAGTATTACATTTGGGAAGACCCGTACCTCTTCCGCATAGGTGCCGATCAGATCATCCGGAGATGTGTCCCGGAAGGGGAAGTCAACAATATCCTCTCTTTCTGCCATGACCAGGCATGCGGTGGCCATTTTGCCGCGCATAAAACCGCATCAAAAGTCCTCCAGTGCGGCTTTTACTGGCCCACACTGTTCAAAGACGCACACAGTCATTGCAAGGCATGCAGTCGTTGCCAGACTTTGGGCAACATGAGCCGTCGTGACATGATGCCTATGCAACCGATTCTAGTATGCAAAATCTTTGATGTTTGGGGGATTGATTTTATGGGCCCCTTTCCTGTTTCGGATGGTTTCGAATACATTCTGTTGGCTGTGGACTACGTGTCCAAATGGATCGAAGCCATACCGACCCGAACCTGTGATCACAAAATCGTTCTCAAATTCATTCATCAACACATTTTCTCAAGGTTCGGGATTCCTCGTGCAATAATTTCTGATGGGGGGACCCATTTCACAAATGCTCAGTTTAGGTCACTGATGACCAAATACGGGGTGTCTCACCGAATCTCTACTCCTTACCACCCCCAAACTAATGGTCTAGCTGAGCTGTCTAATCGGGAGATCAAGAAAATCCTGCAAGTCACTGTTCGACCTGACAGGAAGGACTGGTCGTCCCGACTTCCGGAAGCATTGTGGGCCTATAGGACCGCCCACAAGACCCAATTGGGCATGTCTCCCTTTAGATTGGTGTACGGAAAGGCATGCCACCTTCCCGTCGAACTGGAGCATAAAGCCTATTGGGCAGTACGGAACTGTAATCTGGATCTTTCTAAGGCTGGGACCCACAGAAAACTCCAAATCAGCGAGATCGATGAATTACGCATAGACGCGTACGAGAACTCGCAAATCTACAAGGAGCGGGTTAAAGCCTTCCACGACAAACACATCTCGAGAAAGATCTTTCATCCTGGTCAAAAGGTCCTACTCTTTGATGCCCGACTCAAACTCTTCCCAGGAAAACTGAGATCTAAGTGGGTCGGACCATATTTGGTCCGACAGGTTTTTGGAAATGGAGCAATCGAAATCAGTCCACTCAGCCACGATTCTGAACCTTTCATCGTGAACGGTCAGAGACTCAAGCCGTTCATTGATGTAGCTTCTACTGATTTGGCTGAGGCATCTTATATCCTCCTTTCCCCTTGAGCTTATTGCGCCCAGCCGATGGCGTAAAACTCAGCGCTTAACGGGAGGCAGCCCGTCATTCTCTTTGAAAACCTGAAACTTGTTCTGACACCTTTCAGCACTCGAAGTTCACCCTTATAGACAGCCGACCCCAACTCAGATGTTCGCATCTGAGATTTGAAATCGTCCGCAGAAATTCAACCCGACCCATCCACTCACCCAAATTTCTGTCTTAAGGAATAAACTAAGACCCCCTAGGTTACAATGAGGACATTGCAAATCTTAGGCATGGGGGGGTAGGAAAGTGCAAGAACTTGTAAGAAAAGGTTTCAAACAAAAAATTCACATATGCCAAAAATACCATAAAAATTAAAAAAATTTTCGAAAAAGAATAAGAGGAAAAGAGGAGAAGGAAAATTTTGTGAAGGAGAAAAGAAACAAAATGAAAAAGGAGCACAAAATTATGAGAAAAAGTGATAGTCATTAGTAAGGAACTAAGGAATTAACCTAAGTTCTAGACCTCATTCAAGAAAATAACTGAAAAGTGCACAATGAGATTAGTAAGAATGCAAACCTTAGGCATTCTTGAATAGACTCTTAGTACCCATTAAGATCTGGACACTCCTCAAGAGGTTGAGGAAAATGAAAAGCTGAAGTATTAGGTCTAAGGCTTAGGGAGTATTCGGCCTCGTTAACTAATTTTTGGTTTACGGGACTCAGTAACCTAAGCACCCTAATCTCACACACAGCCTGGTTCAGTAAGCGTAAAAATCAGAATCACGCAGAAGCGTCGCAAAAATCTGAAAAGAACACCTAGAATAGGAGCGGCCGATCAACACAAGTTGATTTGGACGAGTTCCCAGCGCGGAGAGGCGGGAAATCCCCTCGAAGATACGTAACAAAATATCATCTCCTCGGTGCTTGTCTCTTAGGATATTTACATATCCTACGGGGGGCATGTAAGCACTCTGCTGGTTCAGATTCCATGGATGGCATTATCTCGAAGTGTCAATTGCCAGGGTCTGGATTCGGCCACGGAATACCATGGATGGGATTATCTCGAAATCTCAATAGCCAGGGTTCCGGGGGTTGCCATGGGCGGTGCTATCTCGAAGCATCGATCGCCAGGAACCCTTGAGGATTGATGATGGGAGCAAGGAATCTGATACAGACCGTGTTGAAAAGCCAATCCTAGGCTAGAACTAAAAAGAAAAAGAGAGAGAAAACTCTCCAAACAGAAAAACTTTCTATCTCTCTCTTACAAAACGCACTGCGAACTGAGCCAGGGCTAAAATCATTTCAAGCACGGGTGCTTTAACCACGAAGTCCAATAAACCTTAGGTTAGTTCTTGCGGGCCTTAAAAACCTTTGCTAAAAGACTGAGGCTAAGGCTAGACAGATTTGGATCTTGACTGGTACTAGAGTACCTTTTAGGCCTATGATCAGCATTCTAACCTAATCTATGAAGGCACTTATCTAAAACTATTGAAAACTTCATGGTCTAGAACAAGGGTTGAAACCTTAAGTTTTTGCTAAGGGACTAGCAAAAGCTAGGCATGGGGGTATGATGAGAACCTCATCATGAGCCATAACTAGCTCATTTTGACCCAATACAAAGGATAAAAGCTCCTACATATCTCAAGGAAAGGCTTAACTCAGAGAATTCTGAGTTTGAGAAGAAAACCAGTCATAAGGGGTAAAAGTGCAATTTTACCAGTATAAACTGCATGCAGGGTAATTCAGGGACCAAACACAGGTCAAAACAGCTTAATAAGAATAAAAGTGGGATGAGATGATCTAGCAAGGGCTACAGCACTTCCAAGGAACCAAATGATAATCTGTAACCCTAAAACAACCCACTTCAATTCACAAGGTTCGAGGCAAAATAAAAATAGAATAAACCCTCTAAAATTCATAGAAAAATAATCTCTAGGGTTTAGAACCTTCAATTTGGCCTTTAGAACCCATTTTGACCTACATTGAGAACCATGCCTAATTAATAACTTAATTTGGGTTTTTGCGCAAATTGACCGGTCAAACAAGGTTTAATATGAAAATAAAATTCACCATCAGATTCCTTAGGTCCTAATTAGTCATGTATAAAAACTTGAGCCTAAGAAGAAACCTCCTTGACCGACTTCACACTTCGGTCCTCATATATTTACTCTTTGGCCCTCAACTTTTGAACCCTCGCATTTTGGCCCCTAACTCTCCTTCGTTCTTTGCAATCAGGTCCCTCCTGCAAAACCCTGCCAGCACCATGCTCCGGCGACCTTGCGCGGAGCATGGCGCCGCGCAGGGTGAGGTGAGGGACCTGGCAAGTAAACCGGGGGTGCCCTGCGTCGTCAGCCGTCGCAGGAGCACCCCCCTGGTCATTGTAGCCCACCATACCGGCCGTGCGAACGCACGGACGGTATGGGTTCGTGTTCCGACCATTCTCCGGCGAGGGAGACACGTCGTCTCCCTCCGCCTTCCTCCCTGTTTCATCCCTATAAATACCCCCCGCTGCTCCACCGACGAGGGCAGCCTGGATCTGACGGAGAAATCCCCAACTTCCTTCTCTTCCTTCTCCGGCAGACGCTCACCAGCTCCGGCGGTTTCCTCCCCCTCCTCTTCTTCGCTCTGCCGTAATACCAGCAGCAGAGACCTCCTCCCCTGCTCTTCCTGCGCCACGCCGTACCCAGCTGGCGCCTCTCCAGCCCTCTGCTCGCCGCCGCCCCTTCCCCTGGGCATCTTCTTCTCCGGCGACAGTCGATACGACTGTCGCCCTGTCTCGGCCCCTTTCGTCTCCATAGCTAGGTCAGAACTCCTCCCCACCTCCCCCTCTTTCTTTTCCTCACTGTCTTTTATTTGATTAAACCCTCGACCGCTCCTGTTCACCCTCACCCTCTCCGCCTCCGACCACCCTCCGGCGAGCCGCTCCCATCACCTCAGCGACCCACACGGCTCGCCGACCACCGCAGAACCTCCGCCTCCTCACCCTGATCCTCTTCCGCCCCTCCACTTCCCACCAAACGCCCTCTGCAGATCCACCGAACACACCCACTTCTTCGCTCACAGTTTGACCTAGGACGACCTGTTGGCTCCATCACGCCCCCTGCAGACCCCCTGACCACCTTCGCCGTGCCACGGCGAAGGTCCCCCGCCTGTCTGATTTGGCCGAGAGGCCGTTCTTCTGTGACCAGGTGACTCGCCCGCCGTCGCCATTACTGAGCAGGCAGAGCTCCTTCACCTGCAGGTGCAGGCACGCCTTCGCCCAGGTTCGACTCCCAGGTTGCGCGGGGAGTCTCCGCGAAACGTCCCAGGCTCGCAGATGGGGCGAAGGCCGCGCGTGAAGCCACGATCGCCCACTGCTCCCTCCGCGACGGGCGCTCAATTGGGGTGGGACATTTAGTCCCACCTCGGAACTTCTCGGAGGCGCGCGGACGCATAAAGGCAAAAAGTGCCTTATGCTGTCTGCCTCCTGACCACGGGGTGAGGTCCCTCTCACCCGACCCGGCCTCGTCCGTGACCACGCTCCGCGGACCTGGCCCGACCCGATTAAACCGACCTGCACTCCTCGCCCACCACCGCACGCCGGTGGGCCTGGACCCGGGCGTAACCCGAACCCGATTACCCGGTAGCTCTGGGAGAGCTTTCCCAAGAGTGGTTTCAGAGAGAAAGAGAGACGCGGGGGAGGGAGGGTAGAGTAGGTTTTGCCTCTTGACGAAAAACTCTGAAGTGTGCAGGCCAAAGAAGAAGAAGAAGACCCGCGGAAGAAGAAGTGCAGACGAAGAAGAAGGAGCTGCACTGTAGCAAATGCATAGTTAAGTCGTCTAAGCACCGGGTCAGACGACGGAAGGTCAGCAGCCAGAGCAGGAAAGAAGGCAGGCTGAAGAAGAAGGAAGAGCAACGGCCAAAGCAGAAGAAGAAGAAGAGAAGTCAAGGCAGAAACCGAGGAAGAAGAAGAAAGAGATCTGAAGAGGAGCATCACCTCTGCAGAACGAAGAAGAAGAACAAGGAGCTCTGAAGAAAGAAGAACATCACCAAAGCAGGCACAGCAGGAAGAAGAAGACGAGCGTCACCACGATTGCAGAAGAAGAAGAAGAGAGGTCAAGGCAGAAAACCAAAGAAGAAGAAGAAAGAAGGAGATCTAAAGAAAGAGAGAAAGAAGAGCATCCCCCTCTGCAGAACAAAGAGAAAACAACAAATTCTTTCCCTCTCTCTTTATTTTTGTAAAAGAAACATGTATATCTCTAGAATACAACTTGCTCCCTGAGTTCGACCTCGGGAACTCTTTTATTTTTCCGAGTAAAAAAATTTATATTTGAAATGTTGGTAATAACCGGCTTTACTACAACGTTATAACAAACCCGGTAAAACAAAAACCACGCTTCACTCCCATTCTACTTATGTTGTGCCTTTTATTCTTAAGATGGGCCATATTCAACATAATTATCACCCCCTTGTGCAGTGTTATCATACCCCCATGCTTACTCCTTGCTAGTCCCTATCAAGGTTTATTCTAGCCTTTATTTCCGTTCAGAATTTAAGAAGTAATTGCTTAGACACTTCGTTACTTGTCAATAAGAGGAAATATATGAAGATCTTAATCTACAAAGACTAAGCAGCGCCCGGGTGTCTGCCAAAATACGAATCTCCTGAATCCTTGCTTTAATGTATATAACTATACATATGTATATGTATATATATATATATTTCTTAGAATTTTTTCGGAATTCAGTGTGGGTTGGTAACTTTTTACGGCTACCCAACCCACCCAAAACTCGGTCAAAACCCTAAGTGCTAAGCATCTTGGTGTGAATATTGTGATATACTCACTTAACGGTAATTGAGACAGACTTCGGGTTTCTACACCTCTAGGTGACCGGAAAAGGAAATAAATTTGCCTGAAGGTGTATTTGTTCGATTGGTAGCTTTCTCCCTACGTTTGTTTTAATTGGGGTCAACACAAGGATTTTTCCAGTGTATATCTCCACGGCTTGTACTACTTCCCCGCTTCTTCTTTAAGTGTTTTGGTCTTTTTTTTGTGCAGTTATTGAGCTGGGCTCTGGACAACCGACCAATGGACTGTTACCCACGATCACTTGGCAGCCATACTTGTGCGGTGAAGTGTGGTTTATTTTCGTTTCTTCCTCTTCCTTTTTTTTTAGTAGGTGGCTTCCCTGATCTCAAATGTATCTAGAGGCAATGAAGAAGAAATGGCCTGTGACTGGGTTCTGGACAACCTGCCAATGGGCTGTTACCCACGACAACTTGCCAGCCATACCACCCTAGAGAGTTCATTAGCTACCCAATTTCTGTCAAAATCTTCGAGAAGTGAGTCTGTGCAAAAATGTGTGCAGATGCTTAGACTCAAGGTTTTTCTGAGTTAGAGGGTGAGTTGATAAGTTGTATACTTATCACCTTATTTAGTAGGTGGATTAGAATAGCTTAAGGTTGCAAGGATTCGAAGCTAAATCCATATTTTAATGGACACCAGGGCTGATTAAGCCTGAAGACCTAAAAAGTCTAAGTGTTTACGTTCTTTTTGTATTATTTTCCACTATTGAGAAGTTTCTAATGCCTAAGTTTTCTTCCTAAATTCAATTTTTTTTTTATTTATTCAGACTGATTAAATGAGCTCAGGATTATGCAATTTACCACCCCCCCATGCTTAAGTTGGACAATGTCCTCATTGGCAAGTACATGGATGCAAAAGGGTTCAAAAAGATAGTACCTGAGTGACGTAAACTACCGGATCAGTCTGAATCCTCTGGGTTGCCTCCCAGGAAGCGCTGAGTTTAATGCCTCCAGTTGGGCGGTGCACAAACAGGAATGGCTTGGGTCAAGGAGGTAAGTACAAAATCAACCAGACCCAAAATCAGAAGTCCACAGATGCGAACAAGGTTGTGGTGGAGTCCCGTTCCTAAGGGGCAGGAATTCTGTATCATGCATGCCCGTGTCAGATCCTCTCTTAGTCTGCGGGCTTGCAAACAAGTCGATGTGGACGAACTCACCCCAAATACGACATGCCAGGCACTAAAGATGTAGGTTTTATACTCAACCTGTATCCCCATAAAATTGTAATCTATCAAAAGTGTATCAATTCCAGTGCATTCGGGTTGCGGGATCTTTATTCTGGTAGGGCAGGTAACAAAGCTAAGAGTTTCATAATGAGCCCTACAATCAAGCATGAGGCCTCTCTCCAAGGTCGAATCTATCTCTTCCGCAACTATGGTTTCATTGCTCATTCCCTCCAAGCCCTCGATCTCAAGAATATTTTCTTCAACCTCCTTTGTATCAGATTCACTGTTTGGGGTTGCATTAGAGGTAGGGTCAATTTCGTCCTTTAGATCATATTCTTTCTCTCGGCCCTCCTCCAAATTTGTGATGGGGATTCCAACCGATTCATAATCGATTTCTTTGAAATTGTAACTCCATTCCCCATTTCCGATGTTGGTTGCTGTTCCCACCGGATTGCTTCTCTTGGGTCGATTAGATTCGGATTCCAAGGCATCTCCCCTCACATTCTCAGTTTCCTCCTGATGTTTGTCCTCAATGCTCCCCAAATTGTGTTCCAAGGAATCCTTACTGTTCTTATCCACTGAGCTGTCCAACTCCTGAGGGGTATCAATGGTGGACTAAACCAAATCAGGGTGACTGGGTGTAGTCCAATTGATCATGGTAGGTCCTTGCTTTATGAATTCCATGAATGGCGTTGTGTGCAACAGCTTTCTCTGGCCTTCTTCCCCCAATTGTTGGAACAAATCCAACATGGCCTGTTGCCCATTAACCAATTCTTGATTCTGTCTGTGTAGTTCTAACTGGAGGTTATCAAGAATTGACATGGTGTCATTTGGTGTCCTTTGGATTTCCTCCTTGAAATCCAGGTTAAGAGAGTATGGTTGATGTTGTAGATCAGAATCCATACTGGTGTTTAGGTTTTTGGGTGGGTCCTCTATTCTATCATGTTTAGGGTCCAGTTCTTCAAGTGGAACCATTCTCTGTTTGGTCCTACTCCAGAATAGTTGAGGTTCTAAGTTCTCCTCCCAGTCAGATTCTTCATCAGGGGACCAAATCAAAGGTTGATGATCCTGGGCTTGCCTAGATTTCTGATCATTTTCTGATTTCCATTTGTCTAGAACTCCTTCTAATCCAAAGGTCAAGTAGGAAAGGTTGTTGAATTCATATGACCTTTCTTGGTTATTATCCTGAAAAGGGTAGGGTTCTTGGTGTTCTCCTAAAGTGTAGGTCCTATCACAGTAGAGCGGATAGGACCTAAATGAGGAGGTGTCGTGAGGAGAATCGAGATATGGAGCCCCACGATTTGAATCGTACCCTTGGGTGGATATGTTGGGTGTGTTCCAATAAGAGGTTGGTGCGATTTGGTCATAATTGGGACAGTTGGGCCAAGAGGGATATTCAAGGTCGTATCCCCAACTTAGTGGTTGGTTAGCCCAAGTAGGCTGTGGATTTGGTCTACTTGGGTTAGCATATAAATCCTGTTGGGGGTAGTTTGGGTAAGATGGATAGGCATTGAAATCCATAGTTTGGAAGAAATGGAGGGATGCGGGAAGAACAGATGAGAGAGAGTTGTATACTCAACCAAGCAAATAAGCCTAGTCCTTACGGTGTGTTCCTTAGGGGACCTAGAAATCTCAAAAGGGTGATTAAGTTCGTAAGCATTGGACTGCCCTTCCCAAAGCTAATCTGGCCAGGTTGATTACGAGGGGATTGCAGGGAAGGTTCTTCTTTTGGCTTGCGCCTCCGGTTCCGTAGACCCCACAACCGTGATCGTTTGACACTACCCTGCAGCCTAGTCACCAGATTCTACCAAGGGAATGAAAGCCAAGTGCCTAGCGAACAAAACCTTGTCTTTCGAGACTTAACTCAATCCTGCCTAGGGCACGTCTACTCATTTTTAAAGGGCTAGGATAGTGCTTGTGCTAGGGTTATGTGATGAGGTGTTGATTGGGGTGGTGCCTCTTAATTTTCCACTTTCAAGGTGTGTGCTTCTAGGAAAACATGGTTTTCAAGCAAGGGTTTTTTAAGATGTGATGTCTTTTAGTGTTTCATCCTTACTTTAGTATTTTTTTAGGGTTGACGTGTCTTAATGTTTTCAAACAAGTTTTAGTGGGCACGTCAAGTTCTGTACACAATTTGGTGAAAGTAGATTTCCTTTTATTCTGTAGAGGCTCTAAAACCCTAATGTACTCATCCTAATGATCATGTAGCTTCTATTAGATGAGTCGATTTTAGGGTTGAGTGGTGCGGCCCAGGTCAACTCGCAGTGGCTTCGCAAACACCACTCAAGAAAAAGAAAAGACACTCCAAGAATTTATTCAGAATGTTAGAGTGTACATTTTTGTATGGGGTGATGTGTTAAGGATGTGGGTCAAGCAATCCTACACTACGCCAATTTTTTTCATTTTTTACAATTTTTTTTAGTTTTTTTACGCAAGCAAACAATCATGAGAGAAAGATTACTCACTATCGGTCCTCGTAGCGCCTACTCCCTTGCTACCGTCGTGGGATGCGTCGCTTCGCCGTCCACACGTCGAATTCCTGCAACCATCAAGTAAAAAGGAAAATAGGGCATTAGACGATGTGAGGATGAATGTGGAATGGAGGTGATAAAACAAATTTGTTGCCTCCCCGGCAACGGCGCCAAAAACTGATGTGCTGTTGTGCGTGTGTGTTAAGAAGTGTCGTTATAGTCGCACTTGCAACGTCGGTTTTAAAATAAGTAAACGGAGGTGAGTCCGAGTGTCGGTCACAGGGAGGCGTGAAAATCGGATTTTTGCTTATCACTTGTTGTCACAGAAAGTGCGGAGTTTTGCTTGTGAAGGATGCGATTTTGAAAAGTGAGAGAGATACAGAGAGAGAGAGATTAGGGTTAGAATGTTCCTTGTTTGATCATGCAACTTGAACGGAAATTAAAGTGACAATTAAACAGAAAATAACTTCATTAATCATGCACTTGTAGTTCATAGCTTACAACATTAAATACATGCTTCAAACAAAAACAATGGAAAGCTTAAAAGAGAGAGAGATAGAGTGTGGAGAGCGACGAGGTAGCCACGGCGGTGGAGGAGGCTCCATCGGCGGCTCGTCGTCTCCGGTGATTACAAGAGGGCCTAAAGCTAGCTAAGAAAGGGGTGGAGTAGTGGCAAGGGGAGTGAATGCCTTGAATGAGTGGTAGGAGGGGGCTTAAATAGGGTTAAGGGCTTCCTAAAAGAAGGGGCTTTAGCAACGTCCAGAGAGTCGCTAAAACTACTCCTAAAAGCGTCGGTGAAGCCCTCCAGCCGTCGGTCAGCTGCCCACCTTATTTCTTCTTCTTGTGCGATCCGCGGTTGCTGCGTGAGAGCCGTCCGATCTCTCCTCGGCTGCGTTGGGATCGCACCTTAGGTGCGCGTGTGCGCAGGCATCATCACCTGGTGTGCGCGCACGTGTGGGCGCCCGTGAGCTGTGGTTGCGCTGCGTGGCGAAATCTCGGCCGCCCGCTCCTGATTGGGTGGCCCAATTTCATCGCGCGCAACCTCCATCTTCAATTTCAGGCTCAGCGCGGCTCGAACCCTCGTCGCTTGCGTGCGGGCGTGTGCGCTAACCGTTGTGCCATGCCCGTCCTTTGTCGCGGCGATTGCGGGCAGGCCCGCGAATCTCGACTGTTCGATCGAAGATCGATGGCCGAGATCTGATCTCGGCTTGATGAAGAGGCGACGTGCGGTGGAGCAGGGCTGACGTGGCGCAATATGGGCCGTTGATCTCCAGATCAACGGTCAGAACTTCTTGGGCCCATTGTAGGAGCTCCGGATGTCGGATTTGGCCGATCTTGAGTCCATTGGACTCCGTTCGTCGTTCTGAATCCATCCGTGCGGTTTGATTGCTCATTTGAGGCCTACTTTGACAAATGGTTACACAAATGGCCATTAATACAGTTTGATAAGCAATCTTGGTACATGATGCATGCAATGCTCCCATTCTACTTATGTTGTGCCTTTTATTCTTAAGATGGGCCATATTCAACATAATTATCACCCCCTTGTGCAGTGTTATCACATACACACATGAATACACAAATTGCACATAACCCAACCTAAAACACTACCTAAACCCCCATTTAGATCACCCATTTAGTCCTCAACCATCCATCATTTATCCCTTAGAACCTAGGACCCAAAACCAATCCCTAAACACCTTAACAACACTTACCTAGCACAATTTGGACATCCAACACTACTCCTGGATGTCCAAAACCCAACAATTGGATCATCTAAAACATGTTTTGGATGTCCAAATCAACTAGCCTTCAATCTGGATGTCCAAAACTCAATCTAGATTTCTAATTTTGCAACTTTCCAGACTTGGTTCTGAACCTCCAATAGCCTATTTCCAGCATAGAAACTCACGACAAACACACTTTTTACCACCTTAAACCACCCTTAGGCCACCCAATTAAGTCCTAAACACTACCATTAATGGGCACCTATACTAGAGCCCTGTTGAACCCTTTAAAAGCCTTAAGTTATACCACCTTATCCTATTCCTAAACTATACCTAAGGTGCACCGCACCTTGATCCACATATTTAAAAACCCCTCTCCATAGCCAAAACCCCCCTCCTCCACTCCATTCTCTAGTCTATATGCCACCATCTCCTCCTCCACTTCTCCTCTCTTCTCCATGGCCATGGTGGACTGTCATGAGTCCACCATGTGCGCACTTGAGGTGGTGTAGGCTTAGGCTGATGGTCTACCACCCATCCCACAAGCCATTCCTTGGCATGAGACCTTCCTTCTTCTCATCTTCTTTTTCTTCTTTTTTAGTAGTGTAGATCTTTTTATTTCAATGAAAGTGGATTAGTTTTTTATTTTCTTCTTCAGACACACTCACACTCCACCACAAGCACACCAACACCTCCATCGTCACACACACTTCACTCACCATCTCACATTACCACCCTCACTATCACCATCACCCACGCCACCACCACCATCATTCACCCTCCACTTGAGCACGCCACACACTTATAACACTTACTCACCCTCATTACACATGCACACCACCATCCCATACATAACCACCCCCATTCCCAAGCCTAATACCACCACCAACATCACCGACACAACCACTAAACACTCAACCACCCTCATCCCATTCACACTTCTCACCACCTTCACCATCCACTACACAAGCCACCACCATCTCTATCTCACGATCATCTTCTTTTTTTTGCTTCATGTAATAAATCTTGTTTCTTTTCATTTTGTTTTGGTTTAGGACTCTTACTCAAGGCCTTGTTTCCTTTTATTGTCTTTTTAATTCCCTAAGACCAAGCAACCATTGTCCTTTGAGTCATGGGTTTCAGCCCCTTCACAAGTATTCAAGGTTGTCTTGTTGATTGCAATTTTTTTTCTATGTACTTTCTCTTTATGTTTATGAAATAGAAGTTGTGAAGTTTAGTTTTTTTGTTCTCATATTGTCTCATTTGTTCTTATTCAAAAAGAAAAAAGAAGTGTGGAAAATCTCAAAATGAAAAAGTTAAAAAAGATAATAATATTGAGAGATTGACCTAAGAGAGAGAGCAGACTAAAATCGCCTCCCTAAAGATGAAACAACTGGATCTCAATACTCACTACTAAGCTATTGAACTTAATAGACTTGAGATTGATTAATTAAAATTAATTTGTGTGGGAGAACAAACATGCACTACAATGACCAAATTAACGATTACCCTCTTGTTCCACACACAAATTTTGGCACCGTTACTGAGGAGGCAATGGGCCCACTCTTAGTCTTAGTCATTTCTCTCTATACTTATTTAAGGTCTAATCAAGTTTCCTTAGTTTGTTATTTGTGTGCATGCTATCCCGACGTGAAAACTCGTGCATGCATCGGGTCATGGTGAAGACCCGAGGTAGGTATTCTATCCTTTGCCTTTTGATTTCTAAATTAAAAATCTAAAAAAATATTAAATATTTGAAAAATACAAAATTCAAAAAGAAAAACTTTAGTTAAAATGGGTGTGGTTTTCATTTTCTTGACCCACATCAAGAACCACACATCAATTACCCTGTTTTGAGCTCGGACAGACCTAAAGATCCAACTTTAAAATTTTGTCCAAGTTTGTCTAGGTCTCAAAAAATTCTGAAACTTTACCTAAATATAGAATACTATTTATCTTTCAATTCCATTAATTTTGTCCAAAAACCCACTCTGTGGAATTTTTAAAAATTCTTACAGTGTGAGTGTATCATCATTGAAACAGAGGTAGATCAGTTCTGTATTTGTAAATTTACTGCGAGCAACACACAACTCTAATTTCCTTGAAATTTGTGGCATTTGAAAGATCTTTAAATTTACTAACTTCAAGATTTTTTTTGAAATTTTTAGAGGAGTGTAGCTATTCTATTCTGCTACATTTGTCTGTAGGGGTATGTTTTGCTATTCTAGCTCTGCCTGAACTGAAAATTCATTTTAAAATACTAAAACCCCAATAAAAATAAGACAAAAATAGTTTTTATGGTTCACTCATATAGGAAGCAGTACCCATAATTTGGGATTAACTTGTTACTGTTTCCTTCTTTGCAAGCCACTTAATCTCCTATTTGGGTATTTTCTGTAGCCTCTAGACCAAGCATAAACCCTAGGTGTTACAACTTAGGTGTTCATTCCCTTTAGATGCCCTTACTAATTTGATTTGATTGAAGCCTTGGTTGAAATAATTATGATAGGCAAGGTTTCGAAGCCTCGTGTGTTGCATTGGCGACCTTGCTCATATGAACTAAAAGAGATTCACATCACATTAGAAACAACCTTAGGCTCTTAGGAAATAAGAGCAAATAATTCAAAGAAAACATCAACACCAATTTTTGCAGTCCCTTGAGCTCCTAACAAAAAGATTATGAAGTGCAACCCAAGCTTTAAGGGAAGATTAATCAAGGCCCAAACTTTAAAAATTTTTTGGATTAAGCTATAGCTTTCATTTATAAGGACTAGTTGCTTGGCATGATTTCCCCAAGTTAAATCGAGTGTCTAAGCTGAAGGGTAGTGCTAAATAGCCACAGTAAGGGAGTACAAAGGAACCCTACTGGTGCGAGGAAAAACCTTTTCTCTTATCCCCCTCTTAATCAACCTAGCTCGATTGACTTAAGGAAACTACGCTAAAGTAGTAGCCCTTATATTTGGTAACTTGGAACCTTAGATCCTAGGTTTTCAATTTAGGCCTATTTGTTGGTTGCACACCAACACTTCCTCTACAATGAGTCTCTCCAACCACTCACATGGATCCTTACTGTCCTTCATCTAGTTATCTAAACATCCCCACTCCATGACTGCTCATCCTGACCCAACCATGATTCCAACTTTTTATGGGCGAAAGATTCCTCAAAATCCAGGATATGATTATTTTACCCATACTCCTTATTCCTCAGTTTTCTCAAAACCCGACCCCCAAAGACCCAATCCATATTTGAACCAAAATGACCTATAGGTCACAGCATCATGACTTAATTAAATGCCTTAGCTGAATTAGAAAAGTATCTCTAAGAGTTTGAGAAGGAATGGGAAGATCTACTTACTAAGATCTTGGGGCAACAAAGATAGTGTTTGACTAGGGTAGATCATTTGGGGAATGTACCACTTCTATACCTAATGATATTTCACTTAAAGATTGAATCAATGGATCACAGGTACAAGACAAAACATCGAGCTCTCAATCAACTCACTGCATAGTCAGCCCTACTCAAGGCAATACACAGTTTGACTCATATCCAAAATTATACAACCCTAAGTGGAGAAGTGATCCTGATCTTTCATGGCCACCACAAAGACAAACTCAGATTGAATACCAATCTAGACCTACCTTAAATTCCAATTGATAGCGATGGCGTGAAGAGATAACCAGGTTTTATTGTTATGTCGTTGTAGTATAGCCAGTTATTGCCATCATTTCAAATATATAATTTTTTACTCGGAAAATAAAAGAGTTCCCGAGGTCGAACTCAGGGAGCAAGTTGTATTCTAGGGGTACAAAGTTTCTTTTACAAAAATATAGATAGATAGAGAGAGAGATGAAAATTTGTTGGCTTCTTCTTTCTCGTCTGTCTTCTTCTTTCTTTTCTCTTCTCTTTGGCTTTTGGTTCCTTTATCTCCTTGTGGTCTTCTTCTTCTTTCTGTCTTCTTTATCTGCAGCAGTGGGTGATGTTCTTCTTCGTCAGTTCTTGTTTCTGCTCGTCTCTTTCTTTTTCTGCTCCCTTGCGGTCCTGTTCTTCTTCTTCTTCTTTCTTTCTTCTTTTCCTTTTTTCAGACTTTCTTCTTCTCGTGCTCTTCTTCTTCTTTCAGTTCTTGTCTTGGCCTCTCTGCGTTCTCCTCTGCCTCACCTTCCTTCTCCTTCTTTGCCTTCAGGACGTCGTCTGATTTTCCAATCAGACGACTTAAACCGCAGCTGCTACAGTGCCGCTCGGTGATCCTCCTTCCTTCAGCTTTCGTCTTCTTCCACGGTTCTTCTTCACCTGTGCCTGCACACTTACACAGCTTGATCAGAGAGGGGCAAAACCTATCTCTACCCTCCCCCGCGTCTCTCTCTCACAGAATCCGCTCATGGGATAGCTCTCCCAGAGCTGCCGGGTAGCCGGGTACGGGTCGCGCCCGGGTCCAGGCCCACCGGCGTGCGTGGTGGGCGAGGAGTGCAGGTCAGTCTAAGTCGGGTCGGGCCAGGTCCGCGGGGCGTGAGCGCGGACGAGACCGGGTAACCGGGCGGGTGAAGGGGACCTCACCCCGTGTGCTGAGGCAATAAGCCTCCAGCACTTTTTCGCTTTATACCGCTGCGTTCCTTCAGAGCCTTCCGAGGTGGGACTAAATGTCCCACCCCAATTTCGTGCCTGCGCGGAGGAAGCAGCCGGTAATCGCAGCGTTACGCGAGACCTTCGCGCGAGGGCTTCGACTCGACTGCAGCCTGGTGCTTCGCGAAGGCGCCTTGCGCTGTCTGGGAGCGTAACCTGGGCGTGACTCACCTGGGGCAGCAGGTGAAGAAGCTGCTTTGCTTCAACAATGGCGGCGACGAGCGCAGGTACCTGCCCACAGAAAAACGGCCTCTCGGCCCAATCAGAAACGCGGAGGACCTTCGTCGTGGCACGGCGAAGGTGGTCGGGGGGTGTGCAGGCGGCGGGGCGGAGCCTAAGGGCTGCCCTAGGTCGGACTGTGGGTCGGGAGATGGGTTTGTTCGGTGGAGTTGCAGGGGGTGATTTGGGGGAAGTGGAGCGGCGGAAATGGATCAGGGTGAGGAGGCGGAGATTATGTGCAGGTCGGCGAGCCGTGTGGGATGCTGGAGTGATGGGAGCGGCTCGCCGGAGGATGGCCGGAGGCGGAGAAGGTGAGGGTGATTGGTCGAAATCGAGGGCGACAGTAGATGTTTAAAGTGAGGAAAAGGAAGAGGGGAGGAAGAGGAGGAGTTCTACCTACTTAGCAGGACGAGGAGGGGCCCCGGAGAAGAAGATGCCCCGGGGAAGGGGCGGCGGCGAGCAGAGGGCCGGAGAGGCGCCAGCTGGGTGCGGCGTGGCGCGGGAAGAGCGAGGGAGAGCAACCCTGCAGCTGGTAGTGCGGCAGAGCGACGAGGAGGAAGAGGGGAGGCCGCCGGAGCTGGAGGGCTTCCTGTCGGAGTGGGAAGAGAGGAAGTGGGGGTCATTCTCCGTCAGGACCGAGCTCCTCAGAACGGCGGAGCGACGGGGGTATTTATAGAGGCGGAATCAGAGAGGAGGGCGGAGGGAGACGACGTGTCTCCCTCGCCGGAGGACGCAGGAGATGGAAACCCATACCGTCCGTGTGTTCGCACGGCCGGTATGGTGGGTTGCAGCGACCAGGGGGGTGTTCCTGAGACGGCTGACGACGCAGGGCACCCCCGGTTGACTTGCCAGCCCCTCCCCCTCACCCTGCGCGGCGCCATGCTCCGCGCAAGGTCGCCGGAGCATGGTGCTGGCAGGTTTTGGCAGGAGGGACCTGAATGCAAAGAACGAAGGAGAGTTAGGGGCAGAAATGTGAGGGTTCAAAAGTTGAGGGCCAAAAAGTAAATATATGAGGACCAAAGTGCAAAGTTGGTCAAGAAGGTTTCTTCTTAGGCTCAAGTTTTTATACATGACTAATTAGGACCTAAGGAATTTGATGGTGAATTTTATTTCTAGATTAAACCTTGTTTGACCGGTCAATTTATGCAAAAACCCAAATTAAGTTATTAATTGGGCATGTTTCTCAATGTAGGTCAAAATGGGATCTGAAGGCCAAATTGAAGGTTCTAAACCCTAGAGATTATTTTTCTATGAATTTTAGAGGGTTTATTCTATTTTTACTTTGCCTCGAACCTCGTGAATTGAAGTGGGTTTGTTTTAAGGTTACAGATTATCATTTAGTTCCTTGGAATTGCTGTAGCCCTTGTCAGATCATCCCACTTTCCTTCTTATTCGGTTTGCTTGACCTGTGTTTGGACCCTGAATTACCTTGTATGCAGATTATACTGGTAAAATTGCATTTTTACCCCTTATGACTTGTTTTCTCCTTAAACTCAGAATTCTGTGAGTTAAGCCTTTCCTTGAGTTATGTAGGAGCTTTTATCCCTTGTATTGGGTCAAAATGAGCTAGTTATGGCTCATGATGAGGTTCTCATCATACCCCCATGCCAAGCTTTTGCTAGTCCCTTAGCAAAAACTTAAGGTTTCAACCCTTGTTCTAGACCATGAAGTTCTTAAAAGCTTTAGATAAGTGCTTTTTTATTTGAGCTTAGATTAAGTTAGAATGCTGACCATAGGCCTAAAAGGTACTCTAGTACCAATCAAGATCCAAATCTGTCTAGCCTTAGCCTCAGTCTTTAGCAAAGGTTTTTAAGGCCCATAAGGACTAACCTAAGGTTTATTGGACTTTGTGGTTAAAGCACCCGTGCTTGAAATGATTTTAGCCCTCGCTCAGTTCGCAGTGAGTTTTATAAGAGAGAGATAGAAAGTTTTTCTGTTTGGAGAGTTTTCTCTCTCTTTTTCTTTTTAGTTCTAGCCTAGGATTGGCTTTTCAACACGGTCTGTATCAGATTCCTTGCTCCCATCATCAATCCTCAAGGGTTCCTGACGATCGATGCTTCGAGATAGCACCGCCCATGGCAACCCCCGGAACCCTGGCTATTGAGATTTCGAGATAATCCCATCCATGGTGTTCCGTGGCCGAATCCAGACCCTGGCAATTGACACTTCGAGATAATGCCATCCATGGAATCTGAACCAGCAGAGTGCTTACATGCCCCCAGTAGGATATGTAAATATCCTAAGTGACAAGCACCGAGGAGATGATATTTTGTTACGCATCTTCGAGGGGATTTCCCACCTCTCCGCGCTGGGAACTCGTCCAAATCATCTTTTGTTGATCGGCCGCTCCTATTCTAGGTGTTCTTTTTAGAATTTTGCGACGCTTCTGCGTGATTTTGATTTTTACGCTTACTGAACCAGGCTGTGTGTGAGGTTAGGGTGCTTAGGTTACTGAGTCCCGTAAACCAAAAATTAGTTAACGAGGCCAAATACTCCCTAAGCCTTGGACCTAGTACTTAAGCTTTTCATTTTCCTCAACCTCTTGAGGATTGTCTAGATCTTAATGGGTACTAAGAGTCTATTCAAGAATGCCTAAGGTTTGCGTTCTTACTAATCTCATTATGCACTTTTCAGTTATTTTCTTGAATGAGGTCTAGAACTTAGGTTAATTCCTTAGTTCCTTACTAATGACTATCACCTTTTCTCATAATTTTGTGCTCCTTTTTCATTTTGTTTCTTTTCTCCTTCTCCTTCACAAAATTTCCTTCTCCTCTTTTCCTCTTATTCTTTTTCAAAAATTTTTAATTTTCATGGTGTTTTTGGCATATGTGAATTTTTTTTTGTTTGAAACCCTTTTCTTACAAGTTTTGCACTTTCATACCCCCCCATGCCTAAGATTTGCAATGTCCTCATTGTAACCTAGGGGATTTTTATTTAACTTAGTTCATTCCTTAAGACAGAAATTTGAATGAGTGAATGGGCCGGGTTGAATTTTTGCGGACGATTTCTAATCCCAGATGCAAGCATCTGAGGTGGGGTCGGCTGTCTACAAGGGTGAACCTTAAGTGCAAAAAGGTGTCAGAAAAAGTTTTGGATTTTTAGGAAAATGACGGGTTGCCTCCCGTTAAGCGCTGAGTTTTACGCCATCGGCTGGGCGCAATAAGCTCAAGGGGAATGGAGGATATAAGATGCTTCAGCCAAATCAGTAGAAGTTACATCAATGAACGGCTTGAGTCTCTGACCGTTCACGATGAAAGGTTCAGAATCGTGGCTGAGTGGACTGATTTCGATTGCTCCATTTCCAAAACCCTGTCAGACCAAATATGGTCCGACCCACTTGGATCTCAGTTTTCCTGGGAAGAGTTTTAGTCGGGCATCAAAGAGTAGGTCCTTTTGACCAGGATGAAAGATCTTTCTCGAGATGTGTTTGTCGTGGAAGGCTTTAACCCGCTCCTAGTAGATTTGCGAGTTCTCGTACGCGTCTAGGCGTAATTCATCGATCTCGCTGATTTGGAGTTTTCTGTGGGTCCCAGCCTTGGAAAGATCTAGATTACAGTTCCGTACTGCCCAATAGGCTTTATGCTCCAGTTCTACGGGAAGGTGGCATGCCTTTCCGTACACCAGTCTAAAGGGAGACATGCCCAATTGGGTCTTGTGGGCGGTCCTATAGGCCCACAATGCTTCCGGAAGTCGGGACGACCAGTCCTTCCTGTCAGGTCGAACAGTGACTTGCAGGATTTTCTTGATTTCCCGATTAGACAGCTCAGCTAGACCATTAGTTTGGGGGTGGTAAGGAGTAGAGATTTGGTGAGACACCCCGTATTTGGTCATCAGTGACCTAAACTGAGCATTTGTGAAATGGGTCCCCCCATCAGAGATTATTGCACGAGGAATCCCGAACCTTGAGAAAATGTTTTGATGAATGAATTTGAGAACGATTTTGTGATCACAGGTTCGGGTCGGTATGGCTTCGATCCATTTGGACACATAGTCCACAGCCAACAGAATGTATTCGAAACCATCCGAAACAGGAAAGGGGCCTATAAAATCAATCCCCCAAACATCAAAGATTTCGCATACTAGAATCGGTTGCATAGGCATCATGCCACGATGGCTCATGTTGCCCAAAGTCTGGCAACGACTGCATGCCTTGCAGTGACTGTACGCGTCTTTGAACAGTGTGGGCCAGTAAAAGCCGCACTGGAGGACTTTTGATGCGGTTTTATGCCCGGCGAAATGGCCACCGCATGCCTGGTCATGGCAGAAAGAGAGGATATTGTTGAATTCCCCTTCCGGGACACATCTCCGGATGATCTGGTCGGCACCTATGCGGAAGAGGTACGGGTCTTCCCAAATGTAATACTTGGCATCGGAGCGTAATTTGTCCTTCTTGGCCTTCGGCCAATCGGACGGGATCTGATGAGATGCCAAGTAATTTACTACATTAGCAAACCATGGAAGGCTAGTACCAATAGTCAGCAGGTGCTCATCGGGAAAATGCTCAGTGATGGGTCCGGAAGGGTCAATTATTTCAGAAGGAAGACGGGACAAGTGATCAGCTACCACATTTTGCTTTCCCGCTTTGTCGCGAATCTCAAGGTCAAATTCTTACAACAGCAAGATCCATCGGATTAATCGAGGTTTCGCGTCCTTCTTTGTAAGGAGATGCCTCACAGCTGTGTGATCTGAGTATATGATGACACGGGAACCAAGAAGGTAGGATCTGAATTTTTCTAGGGCAAATACTACAGCTAGTAGCTCTTTCTCAGTAATCGTATAGTTACGCTGAGCCTCATCGAGTGTTTTGCTGGCGTAGTAAATGACCACAGGTTTCCCGTCAATTTTCTGCCCCAAAACTGCTCCTACAGCGAAGTCGGATGCATCGCACATGATCTCAAAGGGTTGAGACCAATCAGGGGACTGTAGGATCGGGGCTTGGGTGACTCGGTCACACAGGATTTCAAATGCTTGAGTGCATTCCTTGGAAATTTCGAAAGGAACATCCTTGGAGAGAAGAGTGGTCAGGGGGCGTGCGATTTTTGAAAAATCAGGGATAAATCGTCGATAAAAACCGACATGCCCTAAAAAGGAACGGATGTCCCTGATCGAGCTGGGCATAGGAAGGTGAGAAATCAGATTAACCTTAGCTCGATCCACTTGGATACCTTTTTCCGAAATTGAGTGTCCTAGGACAATTCCCTCAGGCACCATGGAATGGCTCTTTTCCCAGGAAAGAACCAAATTCACATCGATGCACCGCCTGAGTATCTGGACCAAGTGCTGGAGGAAATCGTCGAATGATGCTCCGAAAACTGAAAAGTCATCCATGAAGACTTCCAGATAATCACCTACCATATCTGAGAATATGGCAAGCATGCATCGCTGAAAAGTAGCGGGTGCATTGCAAAGACCGAAAGGCATCCTTCGGAAAGCATATGTTCCGAAGGGGCAGGTGAACGTGGTCTTTTCTTGGTCCTCAGGATGGATTTCCACCTGGTTATAACCGGAGTACCCGTCAAGAAAGCAGAAGAACCTATTTCCCGCAAGTTTTTCGAGAATTTGATCAATGAAGGGTAGTGGGAAATGATCCTTCTTCGTGGAGGAATTGAGTCGGCGGTAATCTATACAGACTCTCCACGAGTTGGCTAATCGGGTAGGAATGATTTCTCCGGTCTCAGTCGTTATAGTGGTGAGTCCTGCCTTCTTGGGCACGACCTGAATTGGGCTCACCCAACGACTATCGGAGATCGGGTAGATGATTCCGGCATCTAACCACTTGATGATCTCCTTTTTCACGACCTCCTGCAGATTGGGGTTTAAGCGTCTCTGCATTTCACGAGAAGGTCGTGTGCCCTCTTCTGAATAGATATGATGAGTACAATAAGAGGGACTTATTCCAGTCAAATCATCGAGAGTCCATCCGATGGCTCTGTGATGTTGCTGGAGGACAACAATCAGATGGGATTCCTGTTCAGGACTGAGGTTGGAATTGATAATCACAGGAAGGGTCTGATTAGAACCCAAAAAGATGTATTTCAAGTGAGTAGGAAGGGGTTTCAGTTCGAGGATGGGGTTATCAGCAGCAGCGGGTGGTTCAGTATAGATGTGAGGTTCAAGGGTGGGAGTTACTGGGTTGTTCATATCTGGATTCGACTCCTCTGTTTGCGGGTCAAGATCCTTCTGTGGTTGATGAGGCATAATCGAGTTATTCTGGAAGTGTGATTCATCAACCAAAGTCTTGATGTCACAAATTTGTTCGATGACACCGCAATTAATTCCTTGTTGGGCCTTAAATATATCAATTTTCAGTGTTTGATCTCCAAACTTAAGCTCTATTTGGCCCTCCTCACAGCTGATGTTGGCTCTAGCAGTAGCCAAGAAAGGTCTCCCTAGAATGATTGGTGTATCCCTAGGGTTCTCAGGTGCGTCCATATCTAAGACTATAAAGTCCACTGGAAAATAGAAATCCCGCACTCTTACGATAACATCCTCGAGAATCCCTTTTGGTGACTTTATAGATCGATCTGCTAATTGTAATGTCACCTCGGTTGGTTTTAGCTCAGATTCTTCTAGATGGTCAAGTAAGGATGTGGGTATCAGGTTTATGGATGCACCCAAGTCTAACAATGCTCTATCAAATTGGGTACCACCTATCTTGCAGGAAATCAGGGGAGTACCAGGATCTTTTGCCTTGGGTGGGAGTCTACTGAGGATTACAGAGCTGGCTTGCTCTGACAGAACAATTGGGCTCCCTCCTTTGGTTCGCGGCTTACGCTGGGGTGTACATATATTCTTTAGAAATCGTGCATAAGCTGGTACGTGGCGGATTGCATCCATCAAGGGGATGTTTATGTGGACCTGCTCAAAGAGCTTGACCAGGTCCTCCTCAGGGGCCACGGGTTTGGTGGTCTTCTTTCCCTTGGTCAAGTCCTCGGGAAACGGGATCTTGGTTGGTTCTTCTAGGATAGGTCCAGGTTGTGGATCCGGAACAGCGGTATCTTGGATAACTATCCTAGGGTCATGGTTATCAGGCTTGGAGTGGTTTGGATAATGCGGGTCTTGAGTTGTTTTACCACTACGTGTTGTTACAGAATTTAATCCGGCCTGATTTTGGTTTGGGTTTGGTAAGAGGGGTGGCTGCTGCTGAAATCCCGCATAAGAAGTTGAGGCTTCCATCTCGTCTGGAGATGGAGCAGTAGGGGCCTGATAAATCCATTGTGCGTGGCCTAAATTTGGATTCATAACGCGCTTCTGGGTTGGCACGTTATTTGGGTTAGGAAGAGGTTGGGAAGGGAGTGTGCCTGACTGGCGAGAATTTGCCAACTGGGCCAGTTGAGTTTTAACCTCTGTAAGTTCGTCCTTGTGCTGTTTTTGAATAGCCGCATTCGTTCTTTGAATGTCAGCCAGAGTCTGAAGGATTAGGGACATTTGATCCTGATTTGGCCCTGATGGATAAGTAGGGTTGGGCCGAGGCTGAGGCGGCTGGTAATGACGAGAGGGCTGTGGGCGGGACTGAAAAGGTGTTCTTTGGGTTTGGGAATTTCCCGCCCACTGAAAATTGGGATGGTTTCGCCATCCAGGGTTGTAAGTGTTGGAGAATGGGTCGTTCTGGATGGCGTTGAGGTCCTCGTAGGTCTGAGGAACCTCCTGAGAATCAGGGAAAGGGGGAATGGAGTTCCCCGGGCTGGTGTAGAAAGGATCGGATGATCCTCCGATCCGAGAATCAGATGGGGATGGATATGGATCCATCCTAGGGGAAGATCGGTGGAGGATGTTTTGCACAGTCTCCTGTGTGGAAGGAGGTTGTGCAAAGGAGTTACGCGCAGAGGTGGCTCGCTGCAAGTGCTGAGTCAGCTCATCCACCTTCTTCTCAATGATTGAGACCTTCTCCAATCGACTGGCCATTAATTCCAGGTCAACTGATGCGGACAGGCCCTGCGTCTCATGTGCTCCCTTAAGATTCGTCACTGCGCGGGTATTCGTCCTATCGAATAATCCCATGGAGTCATTGTTGATGGAGTTCTCGCACATGTTTTTGAGAATCTCCCATACGGTGTCTTCATGTTGACCCATGATGTTTCCTCCGCAAGTTGCATTGACGAAAAGGCGGATGTCCTCATGGAGTCCCTGGTAAAAAGATTGGACTTGTTCCCATTTAGGAACTCCGTGATGGGGGCATTTTCTCATGAGATCCTGAAAACGATCCCATGCCTCATGGAGAGGTTCTCCTGATTGTTGAGTGAAGTGTGTAATCTGATGGCGCAAGGCATTGGTCCGACCAACGGGAAAAAACTTTTTCAAAAACTCGGATTGAAGTTCTTCCCAAGTGTTGATCGGCCGGGTTTGAGTTTGATACCAATGGGCGGCCTTGTCCATAAGAGAAAAGGAGAACATCTTCATGAGAAGAATATCCCAATTTTGCGCATCTGATCCAAAAGTGTGGGCCAGATGCTTTAGCTGTTTGATGTGCTGGAAGGGATCTTCAGAATTAAGCCCATGGAATTTAGGTATAGCATGAATCATGTTGGGCTTTAATTCGGAATCAGGTCCTCTAGTCGGGATTCTGACTCGAGGCTCAATGGCCACCGCAGCAGGATTGTAGTGGTCCCGCATCATAGGACGCTGTGGTGGGTGCACGAAGCTTTGGAAGAGGTCATTGAGTCGCTGGAGCTGGTGTTCCAGATTATTTTCTTCCTCAACTGGCTGAGCCATGATGGGGGAAGAAGAAGAACTTGGTTCTGAATCAGAAGAGAGAATAATGTGAGGGTGTTGCTGCACAAACACGGGCGTCGAGGCTTGGCCTTGACGAGAGCGAATTTCTAAAGGAGGTCTTAAGGGTGGTCTTAAGGACCTCCTTCCGTACATGCACTGTTGGAAGAGGTAAGTTTAGAAGGTGCTGGACCCAATCAAGACACCCAAAAATGTGTTGGGTGACTATAGAGGTGCGGGGCAGATGGACCCCTTGATCAGAAAGATCGTCCACCTGAGAATTACCTGGGCAGCCAGAGAGGGAGAGTCCCGCGAAGACCCCTACACGGTAGAGCGTCCCCACGGGTTACAGGGTTTCCCCCACCCGACCTCTCTTGTCACTGCGGTTCCAGGTAGACCAGAATGGGGATCTTGACCTCTTAAGTCTACCAATTTTAAGATCAGGGTGCTTAAGGTTTCACTTGAACTTTAGTCTTTTAAGTGCAAAGAGTGACCTAATTTAAAGTTGGTTGACCCAAGGGGTCAACTTTACCTCTTGTTTTCTTTGAGAGCTTTTAGGTCTTGTCTTTTAGGGTTCAAGTGTTTAGAGAGCCAATTGTTTTAGGTTTTCTTTGAATAGGTATTTTCAATCAATGGTTTAGGCACACTTCTTTTGGATTTTCTCCATTCTTGATTTAAGTAGTGTGTCTCTAAAACCCTAATGTTGAATCTTATGTTGGCTCTACTTGGTCCAGTTAGTTCTTTGTTGGGTAATTAGGGCTCAAGCAAGAATGTGTTAGCCCTTAAATACCCTTAATAGTGTGCAGGACTAATGAGTTGAAAACATGCAACTCTTTATGGTTACTAAGTATGGAAGACAGGTTAGCCCTATATTGCTTGTTCTTTTCTTTTCTTCATCTTTAGAGTTTAGGGGTTAATAGCGAGAGGAAAAATTTACCTGTCCTCGGAGTGGTTGTCGTGCGGTTGCTTGTCTTCTTGATTTCCTGTAGCTGCACAAAAGAGAGGAGATTATCAGAAATTAAAAAGAAACAGGAATGTTTACCTCTAGAATAGCCGTTGCTCCCCGGCAATGGCGCCAAATTGATAGCGATGGCGTGAAGAGATAACCGGGTTTTATTGTTATGTCGTTGTAGTATAGCCAGTTATTGCCATCATTTCAAATATATAATTTTTTACTCGGAAAATAAAAGAGTTCCCGAGGTCGAACTCAGGGAACAAGTTGTATTCTAGGGGTACAAAGTTTCTTTTACAAAAATATAGATAGATAGAGAGAGAGATGAAAATTTGTTGGCTTCTTCTTTCTCGTCTGTCTTCTTCTTTCTTTTCTCTTCTCTTTGGCTTTTGGTTCCTTTATCTCCTTGTGGTCTTCTTCTTCTTTCTGTCTTCTTTATCTGCAGCAGTGGGTGATGTTCTTCTTCGTCAGTTCTTGTTTCTGCTCGTCTCTTTCTTTTTCTGCTCCCTTGCGGTCCTGTTCTTCTTCTTCTTCTTTCTTTCTTCTTTTCCTTTCTTCAGACTTTCTTCTTCTCGTGCTCTTCTTCTTCTTTCAGTTCTTGTCTTGGCCTCTCTGCGTTCTCCTCTGCCCCGCCTTCCTTCTCCTTCTTTGCCTTCAGGACGTCGTCTGATTTTCCAATCAGACGACTTAAACCACAGCTGCTACAGTGCCGCTCAGTGATCCTCCTTCCTTCAGCTTTCGTCTTCTTCCACGGTTCTTCTTCACCTGTGCCTGCACACTTACACAGCTTGATCAGAGAGGGGCAAAACCTATCTCTACCCTCCCCCGCGTCTCTCTCTCACAGAATCCGCTCATGGGATAGCTCTCCCAGAGCTGTCGGGTAGCCGGGTACGGGTCGCGCCCGGGTCCAGGCCCACCGGCGTGCGTGGTGGGCGAGGAGTGCAGGTCAGTCTAAGTCGGGTCGGGCCAGGTCCGCGGGGCGTGAGCGCGGACGAGACCGGGTAACCGGGCGGGTGAAGGGGACGTCACCCCGTGTGCTGAGGCAATAAGCCTCCAGCACTTTTTCGCTTTATACCGCTGCATTCCTTCAGAGCCTTCCGAGGTGGGACTAAATGTCCCACCCCAATTTCGCGCCTGCGCGGAGGAAGCAGCCGGTAATCGCAGCGTTACGCGAGACCTTCGCGCGAGGGCTTCGACTCGACTGCAGCCTGGTGCTTCGCGAAGGTGCCTTGCGCTGTCTGGGAGCGTAACCTGGGCGTGACTCACCTGGGGCAGCAGGTGAAGAAGCTGCTTTGCTTCAACAATGGCGGCGACGAGCGCAGGTACCTGCCCACAGAAGAACGGCCTCTCGGCCCAATCAGAAACGCGGAGGACCTTCGCCGTGGCACGGCGAAGGTGGTCGGGGGGTGCGCAGGCGGCGGGGCGGAGCCTAAGGGCTGCCCTAGGTCGGACTGTGGGTCGGGAGATGGGTTTGTTCGGTGGAGTTGCAGGGGGTGATTTGGGGGAAGTGGAGGGGCGGAAATGGATCAGGGTGAGGAGGCGGAGATTATGTGCAGGTCGGCGAGCTGTGTGGGATGCTGGAGTGATGGGAGTGGCTCGCCGGAGGATGGCCGGAGGCGGAGAAGGTGAGGGTGATTGGTCGGAATCGAGGGTGACAGTAGATGTTTAAAGTGAGGAAAAGGAAGAGGGGAGGAAGAGGAGGAGTTCTACCTACTTAGCAGGACGAGGAGGGGCCGGAGCGGGCGACAGTCGTATCGACTGTCGCCGGAGAAGAAGATGCCCGGGGGAAGGGGCGGCGGCGAGCAGAGGGCCGGAGAGGCGCCAGCTGGGTGCGGCGTGGCGCGGGAAGAGCGAGGGAGAGCAACCCTGCAGCTGGTAGTGCGGCAGAGCGACGAGGAGGAAGAGGGGAGGCCGCCGGAGCTGGAGGGCTTCCTGTCGGAGTGGGAAGAGAGGAAGTGGGGGTCTTTCTCCGTCAGGACCGAGCTCCTCAGAACGGCGGAGCGACGGGGGTATTTATAGAGGCAGAATCAGAGAGGGCGGAGGGAGACGACGTGTCTCCCTCGCCGGAGGACGCCGGAGATGGAAACCCATACCGTCCGTGCGTTCGCACGGCCGGTATGGTGGGTTGCAGTGACCAGGGGGGTGTTCCTGCGACGGCTGACGACGCAGGGCACCCCCGGTTGACTTGCCAGCCCCTCCCCCTCACCCTGCGCGGCGCCATGCTCCGCGCAAGGTCGCCGGAGCATGGTGCTGGCAGGTTTTGGCAGGAGGGACCTGAATGCAAAGAACGAAGGAGAGTTAGGGGCAGAAATGTGAGGGTTCAAAAGTTGAGGGCCAAAAAGTAAATATATGAGGACCAAAGTGCAAAGTTGGTCAAGAAGGTTTCTTCTTAGGCTCGAGTTTTTATACATGACTAATTAGGACCTAAGGAATTTGATGGTGAATTTTATTTCTAGATTAAACCTTGTTTGACCGGTCAATTTATGCAAAAACCCAAATTAAGTTATTAATTGGGCATGGTTCTCAATGTAGGTCAAAATGGGATCTGAAGGCCAAATTGAAGGTTCTAAACCCTAGAGATTATTTTTCTATGAATTTTAGAGGGTTTATTCTATTTTTACTTTGCCTCGAACCTCGTGAATTGAAGTGGGTTTGTTTTAAGGTTACAGATTATCATTTAGTTCCTTGGAATTGCTGTAGCCCTTGTCAGATCATCCCACTTTCCTTCTTATTCGGTTTGCTTGACCTGTGTTTGGACCCTGAATTACCCTGTATGCAGATTATACTGGTAAAATTGCATTTTTACCCCTTATGACTTATTTTCTCCTTAAACTCCGAATTCTCTGAGTTAAGCCTTTCCTTGAGTTATGTAGGAGCTTTTATCCTTTGTATTGGGTCAAAATGACCTAGTTATGGCTCATGATGAGGTTCTCATCACCACTCAATCCATCTTAAGGCAACCATCCAATCTAGTCCAACCTATAGTTACACTTGAGACTATCAAGAATTTACTACTAGATTGGGATAAGAAACATGAAGAAAGGCTGACTTATTTGACAAAAGAACTTCAATCTCAAGGAGACCAAATCAAAAGACTTCAAGGATCTTCTTACCCCCTTATACTCCTTACTCATGCCTTCTTGATGGTAACACCATCATGAGCCGTAACTAGTTTAATTAGTCATAATCAAGTGACAATGCTCCTACATAATCACCTGAGAGCCATAATTCCAGACAAAGCCAGTTTGAGAAAAAAACATTAAATCAGGGTTAATTCTACAGTTCTAACATCACATCATGAAAGTAGAGTAACCATGGGGTTTTCCAGGAGTTAATCTAAGTTCAAATGAGCATTAAAGTCTAATAAGTGAGTTCATAGGGACAGAAACATGGTTTTACACATTTCCAGAACTAATTCATAACACAAAACCCTAATTTCAGACTTGCTTGAAATGAAGAGGTTTTGGTCAGGATAAAATTTATCTAAACCTCCTAAAATTCATAGAAAAATATTCCTAGAGGTTTAGTACCTTGATTTGACCATCTGAACCTATTTTGACCTTGAATAGAGTCATAGACAGATTTCTATCCTAATTTGGGTTTCTATGCAAATTACCCATTCAAACTTGGTTAAACTCAAATCCAACTTCATGACTAAATTCCTTGGGTCCAAATTACATTTGTACCAAAATTTGGGTACAATCAGAATCCATCTTGACTTAGTTTGCATTTCAGTCCATTTAAACTCTATTTCTTTCAGACAAGCCCATAACTTTCGAAAATCCTTGCAAATGAGTCCCTAACTTCATTACCTTCTTTGCAAATGGGTCCTTTCTACCATTGGAGACCTCCAGGAAGCTTTTGACCACCTTAAATCTTATTCAAATCATCACCAAATCCCACCAAATTTGGTGGGATTGGTTTTGCCTCCCAAATAGCAAGGTTGTGTTCGTGTGAACGCACAAAATTTGTGGGTGTCTTGTTCTTCAATCACAAGCCAATTTGGGCTTGTTTCCTGATCTATAGCTCGATCAGGATCTCTATAAAAGCTCCTGAACCTCATGCCTCATTCCTTAGCAAGGTTTGAGGCCAAAATCCCTCTTCAACTCCTTCCCCAGCCTTCTTCGACATAGCTCCGGCGAGCCTCTTCGACCTCCTTCCTCCGGCCATTGGACGAACAAATCAAGCAGCCCTCCTTCTTCCTCACCTACCTCCACTCCTTGCCAGCCACAACATGAGTTCCAACCCCTTTCTTTGCCACCGTCTTCCTTCAACAGAGATTTCACCTTCTCCGGCACCGGGCAATCACAGTCGGCGCCAATTTCACCCCCATTCATCCTATAGCTAAGACAAACCTCTTCCTCTCCCTCTCATGATCTTTCCTACCTCTTTTCTCTCTTGTTTCGACTACCATTTCATCGCCTCCCCCTCCGTCTTCCTCCACTCCGTCCAAGCCTCCGGCAATGCCATTTGCCCTCCATAGACCATCAGTCCACATGCTATGACTCCTAGAAGCTCCACCACGACTCACTCTTCAAAATCCCTAACCCAATTTCATCTATTGACCACCCACACACTCCACTAAACTCAACCTTCTTTGCTTGCCTTCTCCGTCACCGACCACCCACATCCAAGCATGTCACGCCTTAAAATCACCTCCAACACACTCGTCGCTTCACGGCGAAGCTTTTGAGCTGCTTTGACGTGGCTGCAAGGCCGTGTCTTGAGTTTAAGGTACTCTGCCAGACAACTGCCGCCGCCACCTTCTTCTCCAACTATAGCTCTCCGACCGCATTCATCCGCAATATCACCTCCAGGTGCTGCGGCTCAGTTCCAGGAGCCTCCACAAGCCTAGAATTGCAACAGAAAGCGTCATCTTCGAGCTCAATTAGAGCGATCTCAGCAATAGCTATGCACGCAAAGGGAGGTGGGGAACAAAGTACCACATCGTAAATGTAAGAGTAGGCTAAGCGATATAAGTGGAAAAACTGTTCTACGCTTATCGCCCAAGAACATGAGGGGTCGGGTCCCTCCTACGCACGCCCTCATGCACTCCTCGTCTACGATCACGACTGCGGGTTTGGACCCTGTACGTGACCCGTTTACCCACCTGTATACCCGATTCATCCCGGTTCTGAGAGAGAGAAGAGGATTTGTGAGAGGAGCGAGGAGGGTTTTTCTTCTCAGCTAAATGCCTTGAGATGCATGCTGAAGAAAGAGGCTTACACTTATCCTTTGAGAAGGTTGGCTTTTGAAGTTGTGCTTGAGAAAGCTTGGAGAAGCAAAAGCCTTGAGAGGTCATTGCCCTTGTGTGCTTACTAAGGCTTAGTGCCTTAGTGATAAACGCCAGTTTATCATCATTCTTATGACCTAAAACAAATCTAGCTCTCAAGTTTTTAACAAAGCAAACGAATTTTTGGGCTTCATTTAGTCATCAATTAGGTTAGGCATGCATTGCATTTTTTATTATTTTTTTAATACGTTTGTTTGAGTGTTAGGGGCAAACAGATTGACAGATCCCTAAAATCTTAGCACTCATGAAGGCAACTGGTGAATAGGAAGCTCATTCCAGCTCATCATACCTGGATACTGATGCAAAATTTGGCTTGATTTATAAAGGCAGGTTTTTAAGTTGTTGTAACACGCGAAATTGCATACGCTTTTAAAATTTATAACCTAGATAGGAGAGTATCTAGGGTCATCTAAGGAGGCAATATGCTTGCAAATCAAATCTCTTGCCTAGAAAATAAATCTCAACTTTCTTTTTGATTTTTTCAATATATCATTTTTTTTTGTTTTGTAATTGAAATAATAAGGATTTTGAATTAATGATAACTACTTCTAATAGTAACCCTAGGTGACAAGAGCTACCTTCCTTCTAAGCTCACCCTAGGCACGTGAAGGCCTAGGGTAATTAGAGAGGGAGGGAAGTGAGTGCACAAAAGGGAAATTTAAATTGCAATCAAGACGAAAATAATCAAATGAAGGCAACTTGTATAAAATTGAGGAATTGTTTTACAAAAAATCTAGTAGAAGAATGCTTAAACTACAAGAATTAAAGATGCATGTAATGAAAACACAAAAATCCTCTGAAATGATGAAGATGGCGAGGCTCTTGCTCCAATTGCGGCTGCTCCTGCAATCAAAAAGAGCTCCTCCTTCTCCTTGCAGAATTCTTCAAGGTGTAGCTTCCTTGGCAAACCTTGAAGTAGGGGGCATGCCAAGGCTTTCCTCCAAGGTGGCATGGACCACCTCTAAGCTCTCCTCCAAGAATGGTTGTATACCACCCTCAAGACCTCCTCCAAAGGTCTTCCTTGCCTAGCTTCTCCTTTGGCTGGCGTGGGCACAAGAGAGAAGGGAAGAGGGGAAGGCACCAAGGGGGCAGGGTGTCCACTTAATCTTCTTCTTCTTCTCTCTTGGGCGTGAGATATAAGTAGAATATAAGAGGTATTTTGCTAGCCATGGATGGGTTGTAAGGTGGTGGGAGTTGGTCTTTTTATAGGGTAGGATGAGAGGGTTAAGGTGACTCTTGAGATGGATGGCTAGGATGGGAAGATGGGGGTGGTTAGGTGATCTTATGGTGGAGAATAGTTAGCGCCAAGTAGGGGGGTGTGAAGGTGGTGGTTATGGTGGTGAAGCGACACCTAAAGGTGGCACCAACCATGAAGGGATGCCTTGGTTTTGACGCCACCATGAGGGCTTCTAGAAGGAGGGTTAGGTGGATGGTGGAGATGGGTTTAAGGGAAGATATGTGGTGGAGATGAAGGGGGTTTTGGAGGGAAAAAGTGGCGCCAATTGGTGGGTGGTTATGGGAGGTTTTAGCGCCACTTTGTAGCATCTTTTGGAGGTAGTGGGTAGGCTAGGTTGGCACCAAGGTGAGGTGAAAGTAGGGTTAGCTTATATGGAGCTTAGGTGGAGCTAGTTGGTGGAGTTGTTAGGTAGGGTTTTTAGGTGGTAAAAGCCAAGGGAGCTAGACAATAGCTAAGCTAAGCTAGCTTAGCTAGTAGTGGAGTAGAGGAGGCGGTATTGGAGCTAGGGTTTGAAGGGAGGAGCTGAGGAGGAGAAGTCAGGAGCTTGAACTAGAGTTGGCAGCTGCTGAAGAGGGTGGCATGGAGCTACTCTAGTTGGCTTAGCTTGCTAGTTCTTTGCTAGCTGCTAAGCCAAGCTAAAGTGAGCTGGCTTCTACCATAATGAGCTGAGGTGAGCTGGGTCTGGTGCTCCCGGGGAGGATCAAGCTGGTTGAGGCAGCTAAGGTAGCTTACCTCAACTGAGTTGAGCTAAGTTGAGTCCCCGAGAATTGGACTTGAGCTTCCTAAGTTGGAATGAAGTCATCTTCAGCTGGCTGGAGTTGAGTGGAGCTGGATCTAAGCTGGGGTAAACTCCAGTCAACTCAGCTGAGCTAGCTGGAGCTCCCTGTGGACTAATGGGAGCTGAGATGAGCTAGACTCAACTAAGTTGAGCTAGATCTGAGCTGACCTGAGCTAGGGTGAGTGAGATGAACTCTCTTGAGCCGCCATTCAGCTAAGATGAGCTGAATGGAGCTAGGATGAGCTAACCCTAGTCCAAGTGAACTGGATTCCACCCATGGTGAGCTGGATCAAGCTGAGTTCCAGCTAGTTTGAGCTTCTCCTTCACCTGTTGCCTTCCTGAGTGCTAGGGTTCTATGGATCTATTAATCTGTTCATCCCTTACACTCACAAAAACACATTAAAAAGACAAGAAAAAATGCAATGCATGCCTAACCTAATTTATGACTAAATGCAACCCGAAAACCCATTTGCGAAGCAAAACCCTAAGAGCTAGGATTGTTTTGATGCAAAAGAATAATGATAAACTGGCATTTATTAGATACCAGCTCACTTGAGCTAAGGTTAGCTCCATTAAGCTCCATTCAGCTCATCTTAGTTGAATGGTAGCTTAGGGTGTCTCATCTTAGCTTACTTTAGCTCAAGTCAGCTCAGATCCTTCTTAACTTAGTTGAGTCTAGATCACCTTAGCTCCAATCTGTTCATTGGGAGCTCTAGCTAGCTCAACTAAGTTGACAAGAGTTCACCTTAGCTCAGGACTAGCTACTTCTAGCTCTACCCAACTCAAGTTAGCTGAAGATGACTTCATATAGCTTAGGCCAGCTCAAGTCCAACTCTTGGGGACTCCACTTAGCTCAACTTAGTTGAGCTATGCTACCTTAGCTACTCCAGCTAGCTAGGCCCTCCCTAGGAAAATCAGACTTAGCTCACCTCAACATATTTTAGTAGAAGCCAGCTTACTTTAGCTTGGCTTAGTAGCTAGCAAAGAACTAGCAAGCTAAGCTAGCTAGAGTAGCTCCCTGTAACCTCCTTCAGCAGCTACTAGCTCCAGTTCAGCTCGAGACATTCTTTCCTTAGCTCCTCTTCTCTAAACCCTAGCTCCATCCCACCTCCTCCTCTACTCAACTACTAGCTAAGCTAGCTTAGCTTAGCTACACCTTAGCTCCTAATGTCCACCTCCTACCTAAAACCCTAACCTAGCTCCACCAAAACTTAACTACTAGCTCCACCTAAAAAACACCTCCACTCCCTTCCTTTTTTGGCACCAACCAACCCCACTTCCCTTCACACCACCACCTCCAAAAGCCACCATAAAGGTGGCGGCAAAACCCCCATAACCACCCTATACTTGGCACCACTTTTTCCCTCCAAAAACCCCTCCATCACCACCATACACATACCCTTACAAGCCATCCCAACCATCCACCTATACCTCTTCTAGAAACCTAATTTGGCTCCAACTCTAAGCACCCCTCCACCATCATAACCACTTCCTAACTACCTTTAGTTGGCACCAAAATACCCTACGTACACCCCTACAAATTGGCGCCAACATCTACCCTAATATCCAGCTTACACCTACCCTCATAAGACCACCACCACCCATTTTTGGAGCCAACACCTTAACCCATAAACCCCATCCTAACCCTCTTATAGTTGGCACCAAAAACCCACCTAACCAACATTTAAGTTGGCGCCAACTTACACCCACACATCCACCCTCCATCCACTTCACAACTTCATCCTAGCCTTCCATTCTCCAACCCAACCACCAACACCTTAACCCTCCTTTGGTTGGCGCCACTAATGGTGCCTCTCCACCAACATAACTACCACCTACACACCTTCTCCCTTGGCGCCAAATAACTCTATCCCTAGGATCATCTAACCGCCCTCATAAGCCCATCCTAACCCTACACCTCACCTACACCTACACCCCCATCACCATTCCTATATATACCCCCTATCACCACCATTAAGGACCATCCTTTGGCTTCATAATTTCCACCTTCAATCCACCTTATAGTCGGCCAAGAGAAGAAAGAGAAGAAGAAGATTAAGGGGACACTCCATCCCCTTGGTGCGTTCCCCTCTTCCCTTCTCTCTTGTGCCCCCACTAGCCAAAGGAGCAGCTAGGCAAGGAAGACCTTAAGAGGAGGTCTTGAGGGTGGTGCATGACACCCTAGGAGGAGAATTGTGGGTGGAGATCATCCACCTTTGGAGGACCAAAGGCATGCCCCCCTAGGGCTTGCCAAGGAAGACATCACCTTGGAGGAGCTTTTCAAGGAAGGAGTTGGAGAGACCCTTTTCAAGCCCAGGAGCAACTGAGCTTGGAGCAAGGACTCTCTCCTCTTCACCACCATCACCAAGAGGATCTTTGTTTTACTTCTTTTTATCTTTCATTTTGTAGTAGAAGCATTCCTCTACAAGCATTCCTGTAAAACAAATTTTCTCCATTTATTTTTCTTGAAAAAGAATTTTCTCCATTTATAAAGTTGCCTTCTTTCTATTTTTATTGCATCTTTACTAATTGTTGTCTCTAGCACTTTTCACTCCCTGTCTCTAATTATCCTAGGTCTCCACGTACATAGGGTGAACTTAGAGAGAGGCCATTTTTGTCACTTAGATACTAGCTTTAGCAATTAGGTGTGTTTGTTTTCTCGCTTTCAATTGTGTATTTGCCTGTTACTTCAAAATTACAAAAAAAATCTTATATCAAAAATCTAAAAAGAAAGTTTATTTCTATTTTGTTAAGCAAGAATCTTAAAAAGTGCATTCTTGCCTCCTTGGACAACCCTAGATATCACCACTATCTAGGTTTACAAATTTTAAGAGCGATTGCAAATTAGCTTGTTGCAACAACTCAAAACCCACTTTTTACAAATCACGCTTCTCTTCGCATCACTTAGCACTTAAGCCGAAGGAACTAAGCTGCCTGAGAATGTGGGGCAAAGTCTGATTGAGTCATTGGTTCTGATATTGTGAAAACATTTAAAGTGCTTAAGTTGACGTGGATTATCTGATTGAGGCACTATTGATTTATTTGAATGAATTGAATATGAGATATGTGCTTAATTAGAAGGATCTAAATGGTGATCTAAATCACCACTTTTTAGGTTTCTTCTATTCTTTTTGTCCCTATACTTTCTGAGATACGTTGAATTATATTTGAATATCAATCTGAGCAATTTATTCATTACATATCTCTTATTGTGCTTAATTTATTATGCTCATTTATTCTAGATTGAGATTTGTGCATGAATTTCACATTTGCTCCCTGCGAATGACCTCGGACTCCAATTAGATTTTGCGTTTATAAATTTAAGTTTTTGTTGTGCATTTTGAGGAGTGTGGTACGATGAGCATTACTTAAATCTCCTCATTTCGTGCTACAACATTTTGGCACCGTTGCTGGGGAGCAACGTGCAATTCACCACTAATCTTATCATATTTGATTGAGCTTATCACTAACTTGCCCTATTTACTGTGCTTGTGATTTTGTGAGGTACATCACGAAGAGATATTCCGCATAATCAACCACTCCAGGGGTAGGTAAACTCTCTCTTCTCCCCTAATCAACCTCATAATCTTGGGAAGAGAAAAAGGAAACAAATGAATTAGGATTGACTTGCCTTATTTTTCTTGCAATTATCATTTAAAGGAAAAAGATTCCTGATTTACGAACTTGATTTGATATCTGATTGAAGTTGAGATGATTTTGATTAGAGATTCCCTATCTTAATTTTCTTTACCTATTAGGTATTTATGCTTAACTTGACATCTTGGACTATTCACTTTCTTGTTTGAGTCCAAGGTGTTACCTTTGAGATTAAATTGGACTTGGAAATAGAGTTAATTATGGTTCCTACTTTAGGGTTTGAAGTGTTAGTTCACACTTGCATGCATTAAAGGAAACTGATCTTCCTGTATTGGTGTGCCACCCAAGCCCTTGTTTGAAAAATTCTATTGAAGGAAAACCCTAAAAATCAGGCTCTAAATTCACTTGAATCCTACAATTTTAGACTTAATAACCTGAGAGTCAACTCAGGGTGATTTTTGGGTCTTAACTCAGATTTCATCCTCAATCCTTTAGGGCAGATCAGGTGAAGTTGGACTACTTTGTAGGCCAATCAACCTCCAAATTAGGTCATAAATTGAATCAACTTCTAATCAAGTGAAATTCAAGGCACAAATTAGGACTAAAATTAGTAGACTTAAGGTCTCAATTCATGCATTCCAATCTACTTGGAACCGCAGTGACAAGGAAGGTCGGGTGGGGGAAACCCTGTAACTTGTGGGGACACTCTACCATGTAGGGGTCTTTGCAGAGCTCTCCCTTCTTGGCTGCCCAAGTACTTCTCAGGTGTGTGGATTTTTGATTCAGAGGCATCATTTGCCTCAAAACAGTCGTAGTCATCCAAAAATCTTTGGGTGCCTTGATTGGTGTTTATGTGCTGAAACAGTGTCTTAAAAGTCATTGCGTTGTAGTATGGGTCGTTATAGTGCAAAAACAGATAAAATTTATTACTCGAATTTAAGTCCGAGGTCAAACACAGGGAGAAATTATTACATTCACGCACTAATCTCAATCAAAATATAAATGAGCACAATTAATGATAACAATTACTCAAAACTAATATTCAATGTAGCACACGAGTATATCAAGAGTCTAATGAGGCAAAAAGATATCTAAGATAAAATAATGCTGATTTGAATCACCAATTATTAGCTTAGATACATATATAATAATTACTTAATGGTTTAAATAAATGCACAGTTCCTCAAATAATACCATAGTGTTTTCAACCAAATCAGATGTCGGGTCAGATGACAGCTCTGCTACAGTGCCTCAAAGAGGCTTCTTCACTTCAGCATCTTCTTCTTTCTTTCCTCTTCTTCTCTATACGAGCCCTTCTTCTTTTGTTCTTTCTTCTCTTTTTTTCCTTTGGCCTTCTCTTCTTCTTTCTTCTTTTAGCTTTCCTTTCTTCCTTCCATACAGCTAAGTGTTCAGCCAACTCACAGGGGAGTAAAACCCACCCTCCCCCGCTCTCTCTCTCTCTTCCTCCTTTTTTCTTTCACTGAAATCAGGTAATCAAGTATTTGGGTCAAGTGCGTACCTAGGTTCAGGGTTGTGGGCATGGTCGCAGCTGAGGAGTGAAGGCAGGTATATGGGTCGGGTGAGAAGGGTAAGGAGGACCTCACCCTCATGTTATGAGGCAGTAAGCCCAGAACACAAAAATAATTTATTCTGCCTCAGTGCTTCACCCACTTACGATGTGGGACTAATCCCACAGCTCTTCTCGCAAGCACCTACACCTGAAATTGCTGCTGTTGTTGTGGCTAATTGATGTTGATGGAGGCTCCTTCAGTAGCAATTGAAGACCTGGAGTGGTTCCTGGGAGACTTCTACATCACCTGGAGGTGCAACCTAAGCTTCGCGTGGTTAGAACACCAAGAACACCGCGGGAGAAGACAACGTAGTGGTGCAGAGATGACGAGACCTGAAAAACACAAAAATGGCCTGACAGCCACATTAAACTTGCTTAGGAGGTTCACCGGAAGTAGGCGAATGTAGTGGTGCCAGTTGTATAGCGTATGGAGGTGCGTGGTGGCCGGATGAAGTCATAGACAACGTGCAGATGTGGGTTGGTCGACGGTGTGTTTGGGTAGGCAATAGGGCAAAATATTTTAGGGCTTTTGTTCGTGGTGGTGTGGCGGAGGTGTAGGAAGTGGTGGCGAGGTGTTTAGTAGTGTGTAGTGTGCGAAGGACCTCGCCGGAGGTTCGGCTAGAGCAGAGGATGAAGGTGGTTTGTGTAAGCATCGAGGGATGTTTTTGGGTTTTTGGATATGGGAGTTAACTTAGGAAACTAATGAGACTAATCTAGCCCTAAACTAACGGATGAAAGGGAGGAATCCACATCGGTTTTGGCATGCCGGCAATGGAGAAGATGAAATCTCCGTTGAGGTGGACGGCGAGGAAGAGGGGGTCAGAGAGGCACTCGCCGGTATTGTGAGATGTGGACGAATGAGATGAAGATGAATCCACCGGCTATTTTTCGTGACGACGGATGAGGAAGGAGGTCGGAGAGACATGCCGGTGCTCGCAGAGGATGTCGGCCGAAGAGGAGGGAAGAGGGTGAGATACCGGTCAAGAATAAGCTAAGGAACTCGGCCGTGCAATAGGGGTCTATTTATAGGGCTCAAGGAG
Organism: Thalassia testudinum; assembly: GCA_037157565.1. NCBI lineage: Eukaryota > Viridiplantae > Streptophyta > Magnoliopsida > Alismatales > Hydrocharitaceae > Thalassia > Thalassia testudinum. The sequence goes on along the minus strand of JAZHRO010000007.1, from coordinate 65,143,929 downwards.
GCCTTCCAAGCTTAGAAACCAAGCTTGGAAGCTTGGAGCTCATGCACAAGTAGGAGACCCGAACCTTCAAAAGGTTCGCACGAGCTTTGGAATAGGATTCAGAGCCTTGTACATGGCTCAAATGGAAGGCAACTTCCTTAGAGAACCATCAATCAATCAGGGGTAATTATTTAATCAAAGGTCGCCAATGAAGTAGGTTTAGGAGTTGAAGGCGGCAAGGACCTGTTGGTGAAGAAGATGACAAAGCTGAGTGGCTATTTGCAAAGAATTCGAAAGTTAGGGGCATGTCTGTGAGAGAAAAGACTCAGACAAAATTAAAATGCAAACTAGGTCAAGATGATCTTTGATTTGGCTCAAATTTTGGTATAAAAATAATTTGGACCCAAGGAATCTGATGGTGAAGTTGGATTTAGGTTTTGACCATGTTTGACTAGGTAATTTATGTAAAAACCCAAATTAGGGCAATAGTTTGCCTGTGACTCTGTTTTAGGTCAAAATGGATTCAGATGGTCAAATCAAGGATGCCAAACCATAGAGAATACTTTTATATGATTTTTAGAGGGTTTAGATGAATGTTATCCTAGACAGAACCTCAGTTAATTAAGCGGGTCTGTTTTTAGGGTTTTAGATGTCATTTAATTCTTAAAATGCATGAAAACTCGTCCCTGTCTGCATTAACCCACTTATTAGACATTTATGACCATTTGACTTTCAATAAACACCTAGGAAACCCTATTGTTATTCTACATTCATGATAGGATGGGAAAATTATAATTTCAACCCTGGTTTCTTATTATTCTCTTAGAAAGGATGTGCAATGAATTACTGTCTTCTGGCGGCTATGTAGGAGCAATTAATGATGGAATATAACTAAATAAAGCTAGATATGGCTGATGATGACGTTATCATCAATTGGGTCCAATTCATATCCAGTCCCTCATCTATTCTCTAGAGCACATACACAGGAAAAGTTTTTAGGTTTTTGACCTAGAGGCCTCATTAGAGTTGATCTTCTTAGGGATTTCTAATCTAATCTAATTAATTCAATTTGAACCTAAATTTGATTCTACATCTTGATCCACCACTTGATTTGAAAATGCAACCTAGTAATTTAGGAAGAATATTTTGGAAACCTGAATCCTAAATGAGCATGAAAGGAAAGATGATTGAGGATGCTCTTAGACATCATGATGAGTATTACAAAACCTCTGATCCATCTAGGCACATTCAGGTTAATGTTTCAAAAATAGCAATCCACATTATGGACCATGTTGCAATGATTTTGACATAAATGATATATGGTTCAACCCAGGATGATGTCTTATTAGAATATATTGAATTGGGGAAATTACATAGCAATGAGTATCTACAATGTCGGTCACATCCCCCACTTTTGGAAAAAACACCAAGGCCTCATGGAGAAATGTGGAAAATTACTGAATATGGTGTATGAAGCTATCAATAAAAAATACCCATATATCTCCTCAGAAACTAATGAGACGTCTTGGAACAACATTGAGGATCAACATGATTTCCCAGGACTTGGGTTAGAAGAGGTTGTTGTGGACCCCCAACTCAAATGGAATCAGATTCAAACTTTGTGCAGATTGACATACCTGATCTTGATGTTGGTTGGGTGGATCTAGTTGCAGATGTTCTTGATTCTGAACTAGCCTTAGAGAACCATGAAGCTGGTCCATCATGCCTTGATTTCCCAAACACCTATAGTAAGCTTGAGTCAGAACCTCTCGAGGATGTAATTCGCGAACCTTATCCTGTTAAGGTAATCCACGAGAGTAATTCTGACATCCCAGTAGAACCATGTCCAGATTCTAGTAACCCGATTCCTAACCGTAACCTATTTGGGATGATCATGAGGCCCAATTTAATGAGAATCAAATTTTAGATCTGGACTATGATTCTAGGTCTGTATTTGATGATTACACCTCTCCAAACTTCTCAAAAATACAAATTGATTTTTGGAAGTCACACCGATTTATGATATAAAAATCGAGGAGTTGGAAGAGTTGGAATTTGATTGTGTCTACCCTAGGAGCCAAGAACCTGAGCCTATGCCTAATAAGGACACCTCCTTGAGCTCGGAATTTGAGATTAGGTTAGATCAAAGTTAGGTTGTTGATTCTATGCATCATGATTTGTCCTGTGGTGGAAATCCCAATCTGGAATCAGGTTTAGAAACTGATTTTTGCAGATTCTCCAATGATTTCGAATCATACTTTGATTTTAGAGAACCATTGTTTCTTGACAATTATGAGCCAATCTACGACCTCAGCATCCATGACCTGTTCTTTGATTCTGACTCGAGGTCCCTATTCCCAAGATCATTGATTCAAAATCATGTTCCATTGAGTAGGAATCATTCTATTATGATCTGCAAGAATAAGAAATAGTAAGTACCGAGAGTGTCCACAATCCAGAGTTTGAATCTTTCACTGACTCAAAATTCCATAATCCTATAAGCACTCTCCAGGCATTTACATTTGATTTGAATGAACATCAAGAAGACTCTCTAGATGAACCTATCTTTGAATACTTTCTAGAAGAGCCCTCTCCGCACCTAGATTTTGAAGTAGCCACACCTTCCGATCCACATACAGAGCCTTCCAAAATCCAATCCCAACCCTGATCTACCATCGGAATCAATTTCTATTCCGATTCACCTCTCTCTGATCCAGTTGCATATGATTCACCTTCATCTTTTGATTGCGAATCGGACATTGATCAAACCGTTAATCACTTCTTATCCTTCTTTGACGTCACCCGTAGAGTTCCTACATCCTCTACAGACCCATTTTCTTTTGAGGACCCCTACTCTGATCAGGCTGAGTCGATTTAGCCAAACCCCAGATTTTCATTTCCACATCTTTGTTAGCCACAAAATTCTGGTGGGCTCCATACCTATTGATTCACATTCATCAACCCACCAAACTGATTGCATTTGGTTTGCATCACCAGCCTGTTGATCTGAACAAGCACCTGGTTGGACCAACCAAGCTACTTATCAAGGTGCTTGTTCTACAAAACTCCTCTGAATTGACCACCCCTTCTCCTTGACCACCTTCTACTCTGCTGAAGGCATTGAATTTAGCACTTAATGGGAGGCAACCCGTCATTCCAAAAACTCGAGACCCTTCTGATCATCTTTTGAGCTACACTCCTACTGCACTTTTGAGTTCAACTTTAGAACAGTCGACTCCACCTTTGGTACCCATATCAAAGCTTGAAATCATCCATAACGGTCATACCAACCCATTCACGCACCCATTGATCCTATTCGAAACTTTAAACCAAGCTGAATTTGTACCCTCCTAGTTTACAATGAGGACATTGCAAAACTTAGGCATAGGGGGTATTAAAGTGCAAACATATGGAAATTCAATTCTTTGAGGGGTTCTCACAAAAAATACATATTAAAAAATGATCTACAAAATAATAAAATAAAAAAAAATGAAAAAGAAAAAAATGAAGAAAGGGGAGGAAATTTTGTGAATTGAATATTCTTGAGGAAGAAAAGAGGAGGAAATTCAAATGTCAAAAAGGAGTAAAATCAAAAATAAAAATGATAGTCATAGTAATTGATTATGGAATCTACTTAATTTCTAGACCAAATCAAAATAAAGATTAAGTCCTAAAATGATAGAGACAAGGAGATTAGTAATAAGTGCTTATCTTAGGCCTCTTGAACTTGTTTTAGGGTTTAAACATTCACGTATTCGTTAAGATCTGGATTAGTCCTCAAGAGGTTGAAGAAAGTGCGAGGTTGATGTAGTAGGTCTAAGGCTTAGGGATTATTCAGCCCCATTGCTTGCCCTTTGGTTTATGGGACTTGGTAACCTGAGCACCCAAATTCACACACCAGTCTGGTTTAGTGCGCTTAATAAAGAAAATCATGCCAAAAGTATTCTATTCTAAAAAGCTATCTCAAAGATCTAGCTTAAGAGCAGCTCGACAACACAAGTTAATTGGATGAGTTCCCGATGTGGAGAGGTGGGAAATTTCCCTCGAAGATGCGTAATAACATATCATCTCCTCGGTGCTTGTCTCCTAGGATATTTAAATATCCTACCGAGGGCATGTAAGCACCTTGTGTTGATTCAAGTGACATGGGCGAGATTATCCTGAAATGTCGATTGCCAGGGCCTGAATTTAGTTATAGAATGCCATGGGTGGCACTATCCTGAAGTGTCGAAAGCTAGGGTTCTAGGGGTTGCCATGGGTGGTGCTATTCCGAAGCATCGAAAGCCAGGGACCCTTTAAGGATTGATGGTGGGGATAAGGAATCTTATACAGACCATGTTTAAGGCCAATCTGAGGCTAGATTTAGGGAAAAATAAAAAGAAAAGAGAGAAAACTCTCCAAACGAAAAATCCTTTTATCTCTCTTTTAACAAAAAAATGCACTAGCAAACTGAACTTGGACGTGTTACATCTATGCATGGGTGCTTTAACCACTGGGTTCAACGAACCTCTAGGAAGTTTTTGTGGGCCTTAGAAACCCTCACGGCAAACTCAGGCTAAAGCTGGTCAGGTCTGGTTCTTGATTGATACTTGAGTACCTCTAGGCCTATTGTTGGCATTCCGATCTAATTTCTAGAGAGGCACAAATTCGGCATCTAAACTTCAAAGCATGGTTTAGAGATTTAGTTCTTTCCATAAGATTTTACTAGGGACTAGCAAAAGTTAGGCATCAGGGTATGATGGTAACACCATCATGAGCCATAAATAGCTTTAATTAGTCATAATCAAGTGACAAATGCTCCTACATAATCGTCTGAGGGCCATAATTCCATACAAAGCCAGTTTGAGAAGAAAACATTAAATCAGGGTTAATTCTACAGTTTTAACATCACATCATGAAAGCAGAGAAACCACAGGATTTTCTAAGGGTTAATCTAAGGTCAAATGAGCATTAAAGTCTAATAAGTGAGTTCACATAGACAGAAATAGGGTTTCACACATTTCGAGAACTGATTCATAACACAAAATTCTAATTTTAGATCTGCTTGAATTGAAGAGGTTCTGGTCAGGATAAAATTCATCTAAACCTCCTAAAATTCATAGAAAAATATTCCTAGAGGTTTGGTACCCATGATTTGACCATCTGAACTTATTTTGACCTTGAATAGAGTCACAGACAGACTTCTACACTAATTTGGGTGTCTGTTCAAATTATCTAGCCAAACTTAGTCAAAACTCAAATTCGACTTCACGAACATATTCCTTGGGTCCAAATTAGGTTTGTAGCAAAATTTGGGCCCAATTAGAGTCCATTTTGACCTAGTTTGCATTTCAATCCATTTAAACTTGTTTCTTTCAGACAAGCCCCTAACTTTTGAAAATCCTTGCAAATGAGTCCCTAACTTCATTACCTTCTTTACAAATGGGTCCTTCCACCATTGGAGGTCAACCGACCTCCAGATAGCTTTTGACCACCTTAAATCCTATTCAAATCATCACCAAATCCCACCAAATTTGGTGGGATTGGTGTTCACATGATAAGGAATAGATTGAAACTTGGCTCCCAAATCACAAGGTTGCATTCGTGCGAATGCACGAAATTTGTGGGTGTCTTATGCTTCAATCACAAGCCAATTTGGGCTTGTTTCCTGATCTAGAGCTTGATTAGGAGTTCTATAAAAGCTCTTGAACCTCATGCCACATTCCTTAGCAAGGTTTAATGCTAAAATCCCTCTTCAACTCCATCCCTAGCCTCCTCGACCTCCTTCCTTCGACCACTAGACAAACAAATCAAGAACCCTCCTTCCTCTCTTCCCTCCGCTCCTCGCCAGCCATAGCAGGAGCTCCAACCCCTTTCATCACCACCATCTTCCTTTAACGAAGATTTCACATTCTCTGGCACTAGCCATTCACAGCCGGTGCTAATTTCTCCCCCGTTCATCCTATAGCTAGGACCGACAGCTTCCTCTCCCTCTCCCGATCTTCCTTACCACTTTTCTCTCTTGTTTTGACTGCTGTTTTAACGCCTCCCCTTCCGTCTTCCTCCGCTCTGGCCAAGCCTCTGGTGACGCCATCTGCCCTCCCTAGACCATCAATCCACATGCTACAACTCCCAGAAGCTCCACCACAACTCACTCTTCAAAAGTCCTAACCCAATTTCATCTATTGACCACCTACACACTCCACCGAACTTAACCTTCTCCGCTCACCTTCTTCGTTATCGACCACCCACATCCAAGCATGCCATGCCCTAAAATCACCTCCAGCACACTTGTCGCTTCATGACGAAGCTTTTGAGTTGCATTGACATGGCTGCAAGGTTGTGTTTTGAGTTTCAGGTACTTCATTAGACAATCGCCGTTGCCACCATCTTCTCTAGCTCTAGCTACAGCTTTCCAGCCGCATTCATCTGCAACATCACCACCAGGTGCTGCAGCTCAGTTCTAGGAGCCTCCATAGGCCTTCAATTGCAACAGAAGGCATCATCTTCAAGCTCAATTAGAGTGATCTCAGCAGCAGCTATGCATACGAAAGGAGTTGGGGAACAAAGTCCCACATCGTAAACGCAAGAGTAGGCTGAGCGGTATAAGTGTAAAAATTGTTCTACGCTTATCACCCAAGAACACAAGGGGTCGGGTCCCTCCCATGCACACCCTTACGCACTCCTCGCCCACGATCACGCCCGTAGGTCTGGACCCTGTACGCGACTCGTTTACCCACTTGTATACTTGGTTCACCTTGGTACTGAGAGAGAGAAGAGGATTTGTGAGAGGAGGGTGAAGGGTTTTGCTTCACAACTAAATGCCTCGAGATGCATGCTAAAGAAAGAGGCTTACACTTAGCCTCTGAGAAGGTTAGCTCTTGAAGCTATGCTTGAGAAGGCTTGGAGAAGCAAAAGCCTTGAGAGGTCGTTGCCCTTGTGTGCTTACTGAGGTTTAGTGCCTTAGCATTTAAGCCTTCTGAGAATGTAGGGTGACGTTTGATTGAGTCTTTGGTTCTGATACTGTGAAAACATTTAAAGTGCTTAAGTTGCATGGATTATCTGATTGAGGCACTGTTGATTTATTTGAATGAATTGAATATGAGATATGTGCTTAATTAGAAGGATCTAAATGGTGATCTAAATCACCACTTTTTAGGTTCTTCTATTCTTTTTGTCCCTATACTTTGTGAGATACATTGGATTATATTTGAATATCAATCTGAGCAATTTATTCGTTGCATATCTCTTATTGTGCTTAATTTACTGTGCTCATTTATTTTGAATTGAGATTAGTGCATGAATTCCACATTTGCTCCCTGTGAATGACCTCAGACTCCAATTAGATTCTGACTTTATAAATTTAAGTGTTTGTTGTGTGTTTTGAGGAGTGTGCTACGATGACCATTCCTTAGGTCTCCTTATTTCGCGCTACAACACCTACACCCCTTCTTCCGACCCATTCTCCAATCTATCACATTTACCATTGTGCAAGTGCTAATTCCCTAACCCATAAAGAAAGAGAAAAGCAAGAAGCCCATCTAAATGATCTAATCTGGGCCCATCTAAAAATCCTGAGGTCAAACTTGCATTAGACACTGACTCTCCTTCTAGGAAGAAAAAGAAAACGAAGGCCCCTGAATCCGATTCCATTTTTGTACCCTTTCCCAAGGCCTTAAAGAGAGAATCAAAGAAAAGGAAAAGAAAATGACTTGCACATCGAAAGAGGTAGTGTTGTCCACAAAGATGAGTACATTTGTTTTGGACACTCTACCACCTCAAAAGATCGACTCAAAGGGAAACCTCTCATATCCTCCACCATCAAGGGATTCACTTTTAACAGAGCCCTTGTAGACCTAGGGTCTACAATTAGTTTAATTACTACCTCCCTTTCTGAGTGCGTTAAGCTTGGAGAACTACACCATACACCAGTGACCATTAAATTGGTAGATCACTCCACCAACATACCTAGGGGGATAGTTCATGATGTAATTATTAAAGGGCAAGGTCTTAGCTTCCCAGTTTATTTTATTGTATTGGACATTGATGAGCGAGATTTCGTATGCTAAAAGGTTTAGTTAAAAACCCATTGTTGTAGTTGTGTAAAAATCTACTATTAAATAAAATTTATAACCGAAACTCTGGTGAGTCCCAGGTCAAATATAGGAAGGCGAATGCTTGATTAAAAATCACGTTTGGAATTATTTTCGAAAAATAGATTAACTGGTTGAAATTAATCTACGCTAGCTATTCTACTTAAAGAATAAATAATAGAAAAGAGAGAGAGAATAATATAGAGAAAAGAGAGAGAAAGTGAGAGAATATTTTATAACCATCTGTTAATTACAACTAATTTCTATAACTAGGAAGTTGGAAATCTACACTAGAAAGTAATAAAAAGATAGGGATGAGAAAATCCTCCTTGACGGTTGTTTGGAGGACGAGCTGCATTGACGGAGCGCCCGGATGATGGGGACGAGATGCTGGACAAGGGAGAACGGTGCTAAAGGACAGAGAATGAAGTAGGGTGATGTTGCAGTGGAATCTGCTTCCAGAATGGTGGCGAGAAGACAACCATGGGATGCTCCACGAAGGGGGTGAGAAGATGGAAAAATTATTTCACTCTAGCTCTAGTGGAGCATCCCGAGTATGGGACCAGCTCGTAGAACTTTGGAGGAGGTGAGAGGAGAAGAGAAGGGATGAAGAAAATGAGAGGTATGAGTTCCCTTTTATAGTTGAGGAAGAAGGGCATAAAAGTCATTTTAAAGGCTTATATTCATTTTAAAGGCCTTTAAAATGAATATGAGGCCTTTAGTGATGCATGTAAGAGTCACTAAAGGCGTACATTATTGTTGGTATGCATGCAAGCAGGGCCGCTCATTGCAGATCGCACGGCTCAAATCGAGCCACGTCTATGCCTTCAGACATTCACACGCCTCATCGCAGTCGCCTAACCTTAGCCATCCGATCACGCATCTGGTGGCTTAAAATGGCACGCTCTTCGCCTTCGCAACGCACGTCGTGCTCGCGTACGATCGTATGTGTGATCACTCGTGATCATGCATGTGTGCCGAGTGCTCTCAACCAATGCTCGAGAGGGCACCACATCGCTACTCCATCGACCGTTCATGCCTCATCCAACGGCATAATTTTGCATGATGCTCCTCTTCGCAGATTTAATCTGCTCACGCGAATTCGAGTGCACATCGCGCTCTTTGCGAGAGGCACTTCACTGTTGTGCTACGAGCTTAGTTGAAGCAACTTTTTGATTTTCTCCATGCGCTCTCTCAACCGTTGGATCTCAATCCAACAATCAAGATCTTCTCTTGGCCTCACTTTTTAGAAGTAAGCATGCGTGACTAGGATGCATCTTAGCCATTGGATGAAGATCCAACGACTGAGATTAATTGTGCGAATGAAGAAGAGATGCTACAGGCAGTGTTGGGTGGCTATAATGGTGCCTCGTGGCGTCATCATGGTCGTCCATCTTTTTTGTTTTGTAAGTGGTGCCACAGTTGTTGGATTGAACCGATTTTCTCGTCGTTGGGCTGTAATCGTCAATCCAAACCCATCCATGCAGTTGGATTCTTCATCTGAGCTATGGATTTGCACCACCTTAACCTTTGGCCTCTGATCTTCCTCAGACTGCATCTGATGCTACGGAAGTCCGATCGAAGCGATCTCGGAGGCATTAGACTCCAGTCGTTGCCTTGATCAGATCCGTGCGGTTCTTCAATTTGAGGCCTAAAATGATATTGCCCTATCCCTTAGCCACCAAAAGGGAAAATTAACATATAATTTGTACAAACTAATCTAAATGCAAAATGATGCATACTATGCAATATTTATAATGCTGAATGCAATTATATGCCTAAGAACATGCATAAATAGACAGTTTATGTGACATAGATGTGTCTACATTACACCCCCATGCCTATCTTTTGCTAGTCCCTAACAAAACTACATGTTATTTATAAAAGAATTAGGATCAAATTACTTGGGAAATATTTATTTCTCAACACTAAGAAATTTTTATTAAAGACCTAAACTACAAAGACTCAATAGTGTCTGAGTGTCTGCCAAAATGCAGACCACCCAAGCCCTCGCCTTATTCAAAAGCAAAGACATCTTTTCTTTTTCCTCTTTTCTATTTTATTTTTTAGATTTTTTAGTTTAGAGTTTCGGGGCAGCTTTCCACGGCTACCTGATGAGAACCTCATCATGAGCCATAACTAGCTCATTTTGACCCAATACAAAGGATAAAAGCTCCTACATAACTCAAGGAAAGGCTTAACTCAGAGAATTCTGAGTTTAAGGAGAAAACAAGTTATAAGGGGTAAAAATGCAATTTCACCAGTATAATCTGCATACAGGGTAATTCAGGGCCCAAACATAGGTCAAAGCAGCTTAATAAGAATAAAAGTGGGATGAAATTATCTAGCAAGGGCTACAGCAATTCCAAGAAACTAAATGATAAATCTGTAACCCTAAAACAACCCACTTCAATTCACAAGGTTCGAGGCAAAGTAAAAATAGAATAAGCCCTCTAAAATTCATAGAAAAATAATCTCTAGGGTTTAGAACCTTCAATTTGGCCTTTAGAACCCATTTTGACCTACATTGAGAACCATGCTCAATTAATAACTTAATTTGGGTTTTTGCGCAAATTGACCGGTCAAACAAGGTTTAATATGAAAATGAAATTCACCATCAGATTCCTTAGGTCCTAATTAGTCATGTATAAAAACTTGAGCCTAAGAAGAAACCTCCTTGACCGACTTTACACTTTGGTCCTCATATATTTACTCTTTGGCCCTCAACTTTTGAACCCTCGCTTTTTGGCCCCTAACTCTCCTTTGTTCTTTGCAATCAGGTCCCTCCTGCAAAAACCTGCCAGCACCATGCTCCGGCGACCTTGCGCGGAGCATGGCGCCGCGCAGGGTGAGGTGGGAGACCTGGCAAGTAAACCGGGGGTGCGCTGCGTCGTCAGCCGTCGCAGGGACACCCCCCTGGTCGTTGTAGCCCACCATACCGGCCGTGCGAACGCACGGACGGTATGGGTTCGTGTTTCCGACCATTCTCCGGCGAGGGAGACACGTCGTCTCCCTCCGCCTTCCTCCCTGTTTCATCCCTATAAATACCCCCCGCTGCTCCACCAACCAGGGCAGCCTGGATCTGACGGAGAAAATCCCCAACTTTCTTCTCTTCTTCCTCCGGCAGACGCTCACCAGCTCCGGCGGTTTCCTCCCCCTCCACCTCTTCGCTCTGCCGCAATACCAGCAGCAGAGACTTCCTCCCCTGCTCTTCCCGCGCCACGCCACACCCAGCTGGCGCCTCTCCGGCTCTCTGCTCGCCGCCGCCCCTTTCCCTGAGCATCGTCTTCTCCGGCGACAGTCGATACGACTGTCGCCCTGTTCCTCCCCTTTCGTCCCTGCAAGTAAGCTAGAGCCACTCCCCTTCTTCTCCTCTTTCTTTCCCCGCTTTCAATTTATTCACTTAAGCCCTCGACCGACCCTGACCACCTTCACCCCCTTCGTCTCCGACCACCCTCCGGCGAGCCGCTTCCATCACCTCAGCGACCCACACGACTCGCCAACCACCGCAGGACCTCCGCCTCCTCACCCTGATCAATCTCCGCCCTACCACTTCCCCCACATCACCCTCTGCAACTCCACCGAACAGACCCATCCTCCGACCCACAGTCCGACCTAGGGCAGCCCTCGCACGCCGCCCCGCGCCTCGCCACCACCCACACGAGCTTCGCCGCACCCTGGCGAAGCTCCTGGCACTCTCTGATTAGGCCGAGAGGCCATTTTCTTCTGAACAGGCCACCCGACCTCCGCCGCCATTGACGCGCAGGAGGAACTGCTTCCGCCTGCAGCTACAGGCGTGCCACGCTCAGCGCCAAGCCCAGATTCACTCCCAGGCCTTGCGAGGAGTTTTGGCAAAACACCAGGTTCGCAGCTGAGGAAGAAAACTCCGCGTGACGCCGCCATCTCCTGCTGAATTCCCCGCTGCGGGCGCGCAATTGAGGTGGGCCGTTTAGTCCCACCTCGGAAACGCCTGAAGAGCCGCAGCGACGTAAGATGCAAAAGTGCAGTAGCCTTACTGCCTCAGTACACGGGGTGAGGTCCCCTTCACCCGCCCGGTTACCCGGTCTCGTCCGCGCTCACGCCCCGCGGACCTGACCCGAACCGACCCGACCCGACTCGACTGACCTGCACTCCTCGCCCACCACGCACGCCGGTGGGCCTGGACCCGAGCCTGATCCGAACCCGGTTACCCGGTAGCTCTGGGAGAGCTTTCCCAAGAGTGGTTTCGGAGAGAAAGAGAGACGCGGGGGGGGGGAGGGTAGAGTAGGTTTTGCCTCTGACGAGAAACTCTGAAGTGTGCAGGCGCAGGCGAAGAAGAAGACCCGCGGAAGAAGAAGGAGCTGCACTGTAGCAAATGCATAGTTAAGTCGTCGAAGCACCGGGTCAGACGACGGAAGGTCAGCAGCCAGAGCAGGAAAGAAGGCAGGCTGAAGAAAGAAAGAAAAGAAGAGCAACGGCCAAAGCAGAAGAAGAAGAAAGGAAGACTTAGTAGCTGAAGGTAGAAGCTCTGCAGCCATAAGGAAGAAAAAGAAGGAGATCTGAAGAGGAGCGTCACCTCTGCAGAACGAAGAAGAAGAAGAAGGAGATCTGAAGAAAGAAAGGAAGAAGAAACATTCACAGAAGAGACTGCAGAAAAAGAAGAAGAGAGGCCAAGACAGAAACCAAGGAAGAAGAAGAAGGAGATCTGAAGAGGAACATCACCTCTGCAGAACAAAGAAGAAGAAGGAGATCTGAAGAAAAGAAAGAAAGAAGAACATCACGAGGAGAAAACGAAAAGAACAACAAATTCTTTCCCTCTCTCTTTCTTTATTTTGTAAAAGAAACATGTATATCTCTAGAATACGACTTGCTCCCTGAGTTCGACCTCGGGAACTCTTTTATTTTCCGAGTAAAAAATTTATATTTGAAATGTTGGTAATAACCGGCTTTACTACAACGTTATAACAAAACCAAAACCCGGTCGTCACATCCACCGACGTTTCACTACCCAACCCACCCAAGACCCGAAAAGAACTCTAAATTCTAAGCATCTTTTTGTGATTGTGATAGACTCATTGATCGGCAATCAAAATCAACTACAGGTTTCTACTAACCCTAGGTGACCCTAATGAATAATTTCTACCTGAAGGTGTATCTATCCGACTGGCAGCTTTCTCCCTACTTTTTATTTTTATGGTTTCAACACAAGGGCAAACCCTTAGCTTATTCTACTTCCCCACTTCTTCCTAAGTGTTTGGAATTAAATGTGCATTTCGTGAGCTGGGTTCTAGACAACCAGCCAATGGGCTGTTACCCGTGGCAACTTGCCAGCCATACTTGTCGGTGAAGTGTGGCTTTTTTTTTCTTCTTCTTTTCTATTTCTTATCATTCTTTTTTTCTTTTTGGGTATTTCTCTTTTTTTTTTTTTAAGTAGGTGACTTCCTTGATCTAAGATTTACCTAAAGGCAGTAGAAAGTGAATGGTCGTGTGGCTAGGCTCTGGACAACCGGCCAATGGGCTGTTACCCATGACAACTTGCCAGTCATACCACCCTAGAAGGTTCATTAGCTACCCAATTTCCATTAAAATCGTCAAAAAGTGAGTCAGTACAAATAGTGTTTAGATGCTTAGAATATAAGTCTCCTCAAATCAGAGGGCGGGTTGATAGGTCGTGTACTTATCACCCTAACTTATTTAACCAATTAGAAATGAATTTACGAATGGTGAGGACTCGAGAAACAAGTCCACATTTTAGTGAACACCCAGGCTGATTAAGCCCAAAAACCTAAAGAATCTAAGTGTTTAAGTCCTATCGTATCATTCCCTAAAGTTGAAAAACTCTAAAGCCCAAGTTCTCTTTTCCTAATTCAATTTTGTTTAAAATAAAGAGAAAATAAAAAGAATCTATGGAGATAATAAAATGATTCAGAGATGGATATCCACCCCCCCATGCCTATCTAATGCAATGTCCTCATTGTATTAAAAAGACATGAAAAAGAGTGGAGTAGAGAAGAAAACACCTAAATTTCATGATTACCCGGTCAGCTTCGAGAAGAAAATAGACTATATAAGTGCTAAATTTATTATCTTTAGCTAAACACACTATACAAATAGAGAAAATAAAGAATTCACAGGTGTAGGTCAAGATCAAAACAAGAAGATCGATTTTATGACCAGTAAGAAGAAGATGTCCACAGATGCGGACAAAATTGTGGTGCAGACCCATGCCCCAGGTCGAGTGTATCTAAGGTTCTGGATAAAAATTACCCAAAATCAGAGATCATTGAGTAAGCGGGCTTGAACCTGCGGTTTGTGAGGATGCAACCCAAGTCCAAAAAGTCAGTCAATATAAGAATCAAGATTAAAAAGATAATCAATGAATTTGTGGTTGGGTTGAACATCCTCAAAATAAAAAATATCATAAGGGTCCTGATAAAAAGTTGGCGGTTTCAAGCAAATAGGAACCCTTAGATCATGAATTATCTTTCCCTCGGAATTGGCTTCCTAGATCTTCATTTCCAAATTCCTATCCTCCATAATCACAGTTTTTGGGACCTTACAAATGTCATTATCCCTGTATAAAAAGTCCAAGTCCAAAATTTGTGGCTTAATCAAAATTGACTTGGGTTTGATAATCTCAAGAAGATAATCATGATTATGCTCAACGGGGTGTGATTGAGGAATGGGGCTATGAATTGAATCCTTTATGAAATTAGGATCTGAATCCTCCATGTTAGCCCCAGTTAGATCAAAATCCTCAATTATTGGGTGATTAAATGATTCATTATACTCTTCACACCCATATGTCTCACTAAAATAGTTTTCCTCAAACTCGAGTGAGACTTCACATAAAGATTCTTCACCTTCAGAATCAAAGAATTCTGGACTTGCATTAATATGTCTTAAAATCATCTCTCATTTCCTGGTCCATGGAGACATACTTTTCCTCGTACACTAGTTCAGGGATCTTGGGTGAAGAAATCAATTCATCCTCAATTGGTTGCTCTAGAATAACCTGATCATCCTTGGTCTCATAAAATGTGTCCCCCCTACAAGTGGTCATGTCGTGCTTTGCGTGTTTAGAAATCGAGGTTACAAGTAACTTGTCGTTGTAGTTGCAAAACACGTCGATTAGATAAAATTTATACCAAAACTCCAAGGGAGTCCTGGGTCGAACACAGGGAGGCGGCGTTTACTTTACATGAAAATCGTGCTTCGATTCGTTTCTTTTTGGTATTTTGGGGTTTTGTTATTTTTTTGTATTTTTGAAATAAAAGACAAGTAGAATGAATCACAAGATAGAAATGGAACAAATATGATATATATATCAAGCCAATGTCAATTACAATGAACTATAAAAGCATAAAAAGAGAGGGAGGTGAGAGGAAATCTCTCGAATCGGCTGTTCGGTGAGACGACGGCGCTTGGCGGAAGCTTGGATGAAGGAGGTGAGGAGCGGGACGACGGAGGTGAGATGTTGGAGGATGTTGGGTTGAGGAAAGCTTCGACGTAGCTCTGGAATGGAGGTGAGAAGACAGAGTTGATATGTTATCGGAATGGAGGTGGGAGGATAGCTCCAAGGTGACCTATGAAGAGAGATGGGAAGTTGGAGGAATATTTGGTGGGGCAGAGGTTTACTACACTAATAGGCACCTTAGGAGCTTGAGAACAAGCTCTAATGGAGCGTTGGTAGGCTTGCTAGAGCTTGGGAGTAGGTGGGAGTAGAGTAGGTAGTGATGGCTTGCAAGGGAGGGGGTGTAGGTCCTTTTATAGTGGAGGAGAAGAGGCTAAAAATGGATAAAGGACTTTTAGCGACCTCCAGACCATCGCTAGAAACGTTGCTGTAGACAGCTCATGGCCACTGGCGCCAACAGCTAGCTCTGCTAGCATGCGATGAATTATCGACGGCTGTAAGCGTCGCTGTAAGTCCAACTCATGCGTCGCTGTAGTCCACCTCACACTACGCTGGCGCCGCTTCTGCCTTGCCGTGGGCGCGCACCCACGCGCTGGTGCTGCGCGCATGCACGCCTGTGAGCCCGTGCGCGCACCCGCACTGCTACGTGTGTGCGGTGCTGCGTGCGTGCACTGGCGGCCTAGGTTGCACCACGTGTCGCAGTCTGGGTTGTCCATCTTCTTCTTATTGTAGGGGCTACTACAGAGGTCGGATTGAGTCGATTTTCGCATCGTTAGGCTATGATCGTCGACTCGAATCCATTTGCGTGGTCGAATTTATCATTTGAAGCTCTGAAGTATGTCTCCTAGTCCCTTGGCTATTGATATTCCTCGGACTGCATATGGTACTACGAAACTCCGATCGAGGCGATTTCAGAGGTGTTGGGCTCTGATCGTCATCTTGATCAGATCCGTACGGTCGGATCTTCGATCCGAGGCTCCGAAATAAATATCCTTCTCTCTTAACCACAAAAAGGATGCAATTAGCCTAAATTATATACAGCTAATCTACATGCAGAATGATGCATGCTATGCAATATTTATAACATAAAATGCAAATCTAAGCCTAGGAACATGCATGAATAGGCATTTTACCCTCAATAAATGTGTTTGCATCATACCCCATGCCTATCTTTTTCTAGTCCCTAGCAAAATTAAACTATATGCTTTGTATAAAAGTAGAATTAGGATTAGATCACTTAGGCCTAAGTTGTTTATTAACAATAGAAAATTTCAACTAAGGTCCTAAACTATGAAAACTCAATAGTACTCGAGTGTCTACCAGCATGTAGACCACCCAAGTTCTTGCCTAATTTTAGAAGGGAAGATATATTTTTTTATTTTTCTTTTTTTCTAATTTTTTTGTACTTTTGGAGTTTGAGAGTTCCGGGATAACTTTTTACGACTACCCGACCCGCCCAAGACTCGAAAAGGACTCTAAGTACTAAGCATCTTTGTGAAAAAGTGATAGACTCACAAAACGGCCATTAAGATGGACTTCAGGTTTCTATGACCCTAGGTGACCTTACCTAAAGGTTTATCTTTACGATCGGTAGCTTTCTCCCTACTTTTATTTATGAGGTCAACACAAGGGTGAATCCAGTGTATATCTCCCCGGTTTATTCTACTTCCCCGCTTCTTCCCTAAGTGTTTTGGGAATTATTGTGCAATTTTTTTGTGAGCTGGGTTCTGGACAACCGGCCGATGAGCTGTTACCACCAATAACTTGCCAGCCATACTCGTGTAGAGAAGTGTGTTTTTATTTTTCTATTTTTTTTCTCCCTTTTTTTTCTCTTTTTTTTTTTGAGTGTTTCTTTTTTTTTTAAGTATGTGGCTTCCCTGATCTAAGATTTACCTAAAGGCAGTACAACAAAAATGGTCTTGTGGCTGGGCTCTGGACAACCGGCCGATGAGATGTTACCACCGACAACTTGCTAGCCATACCACCCAAGTCGGTCCATTAGCTATCCAATTTCCGTAAAAATCGTTGGAAAGTGAGTCAGTGCAAAATAATGTGTGTAGATGCTTAGGCTTAAATTCCCCTCAAATTAGAGGGTGGGTTGATAAGTCACATACTTATCATCCCAAATTATTTACCAAATTAAAATGAATTTTAATTGGCGAGGACTTGAGACTAAGTCCACATTCGAGTAGACACCCGGGTTAATTAAGCCCAAAGACCTGAAGAGTCTAGGTGTTTAGGTCCTCTCGTATCATTTCCTAAAGTTAATAACTTCTAAATGCCTACGTTCTCTTTTCCTAATTTCCATTTTTTATCGTTTTTCAAATTTTCAAATTTTTTTATTTTATTTTATAAGAAACTAAAAGAAATTCTACGGAGTTAACATAATGATTTTAGGAATTGATTATCCACCGCCCCATGCCTAAATGATGCAATGTCCTCATTGTAAAAATAAAGACATGAAAAGGGCGAAGTAAATAGAATATCACCTGAGTGTCGTGAAAATCCAGTCAGCTTCGCAGAGAGAAGAGTGTATACACACACGCTAAGTTTAATGCCTTCAGCTAGGCATAACATACATACAAAGAAGAGATTGAGAATTCACAAGTGCAGGCCAGAATCAAAATCAAAAGGTTGATCCTGAAACCCGTCCACAGAAGATGTCCATAGACATGGATGAGATTATGGTACAGACCCATGCCCCAGGGTCGAGTGGTTCTCAGGTTCTGGATGAAAATCACCCAGAACCGAAGGTTGTTGTGTTTGCGGGGCCGGGTCTGCAGTTTAGTGGTGTGCAACCCAAGACCAAAATGTCGGACAATGGGTAAAGATGGTTCAATAGGTGCGGTTGTCCACTTAACATCTAGCTTAGAAAAATAATCAGTTATTCCAGGCTTGGGTTGCATGTGAAAGATATCATAAGGGTCTGTATAGAAGATAGGTGGTTTCCGGTCAATAGGTACCCTTATATCCAAACTTATTTTTCCCTCAAAATTAACCTCCCAAATTTTCATTTCCAACTTCCTATCCTCTGAAATCAAGGTTTTTGGGACCTCCAGATCATTGTACACCCCATCTAAAGTACCCAAGTCCAACAATTGTGGCTGAATCAGGATTGACTTGGGCACAATGATCTCAAAAGTATGTTCATTCAGCTCTTCAGGGTGTGGTTGAGGAATGGGGCTACTAATTAAGTCATCAGGTATCGGATCCTCCAAGTTAGCCCCAACTGAATTAGTGTCTTCAGTAGTCAGGCTACCAAATTGGTCGTCATACTCCTCGAGCTCGTATGTCTCACTAAAATCATTCTCCTCAAGCTTAAGTGAGACTTCACTAAGAGATTCCTCACCCTCAAAATCAAAGAATTCATGATCATCATTTGTATATGTCTCAACATCACAAGTCATTCCATCATCCAAGGAGACATAATTTTTTTCGTTTCCTGACTTGGGGATCTCGGGTGAATCAATCGATTCATCCTCAAAGGGTTGCTCTAGACCAATTTGGTCATCTCCAATCTTCGAATATGTGTGCCCCCCGACAGGCGCCTGAGTGGGTTCAGACATTGGCTCTCCTGAAGAGGGTTCATCTTGAGAATCATCCCAAGATTTGACTAGTGCAACCACAAATTTCATCCTCAACCTCGACAATTTCCCAAGAAGGAAATCACCCAAGTCCCTATCCCTAACACTTTGGAGCAAATCCAATAGAGAACTATTAAGTTCATCAATCATTTTGATCATAGGCTCCAGTGCTTCAGTGCATGGTGTTGGCTGAGCTTCTAAAGATTGTATAGTGTTCCTCAAATTAGCCAACACCCTATCTTGGATCTGGTTCACCTGAACCGACTAGTTCGATTCAGGTTTGGGTGGGTTTGGGTTGAATCTAGGGGAGTCAAGGTGTCGAGGTTCTCAGGTCCCTCCTTGAAAGTAGGTCATTCTAGGTTGTTCAAAGGATGGTGGCGACCTATATTCAATGGAATACTGTGGAGGGTAGGTGTTATAATCATGATATCCTTCATGATTGTAGATCGGGTTGGTTTGGTCATCAAAGGATGAAGATCCATAATCATTATAGCTCTGGGAAGGATAATAATCATAGTCTTGTCATCCAGGGTTAGGCCCTGGACCCTGAGGTCCGGATTCATATCCCCAATCAAAGTCATCCCGGCTAGTGGATGGGTAATTACAAGTCAAGTCGGGATAGTAATCATCTTGGGGATAAGTGGTGGTAGGAGGATAGGATGTGAAATGTGTGTAGGATGTGGAAGGGTACATGGTGAAGTAAGGAGGGAAATCAGAAGAGAAAGGAGCCCTGCAATACAAAAATGCAAGTCTGTCCTTAGTTTGGGTAGCCTAAAGGTCTACAGACTCTCAGACTCCGTCCTAAGATTATAGACGATTTACTCTACTTATGTCCAGGCAATCCAACCAGTTAGAAGAAGGGACTGGGGAGAAGGTTCTTCCTTTGGCTTGCGCCTCCGGTTCCTAGTGTACCCCCCAGCTGGGGTCATTTACCGCTACTCCCCTAGCTAGACATCAGATTGACTAGTATAAGCAGGTTAATCATGAACAATCTCAATCTGGATCCCAATGAGTGAACCAGTCCTTAGGGACAACGTCTAATCAATTTTAGTTAGGCTTGGGACAATGGTGCTTCAGAAATGTGATGGGCCCTTTAGATGGGTTGTGCCCTTAATGATCAGTTAAAATGTGTGTGCGTGTACAACCAGGGTTCTCAAACAAGGTTATTTGATGATGTGTCTTTTAGGATTTAACCTTGTTTAGTAGTTTTTAGGGTTTAATTCTTAGGTTGGTTCAATCAAGGTTTAGTAGAACACTCAAAGTTTTGAAAGCACGGGTGATGATATGTTCCTTTAAAAATCAAAAATAATGTGGAGTGCCTGGTTCAGCCCTAAGAATCAACCCTAAGTGGCAAGCTACTTGATGGATCAGTTTTAAATTGAGTGGTGCGGCCCAAATAGTTCAATCAATTGGCCTATTGCACCACTTAGTTAAGGCACACAGAAATGCTTAACTTGTTTAGATTTCTACTCACTTATGTGTATTTAGTTGAAGTGTACCGGGTCCACAAGTCAGATCCCAGTTAAGTGATAGAATCAAAGTGACTATGCGCCTTAGGATAAGAAGTTGTGGGTGTTAAGTGTGTAGCTTTCAGAAAATCCTACAATCAGATAACACTTTTTTTATTTTTTATTTTTATTTATATGGATGGCGAGGTGAGTGAAGGTGGCAAACAAGCAACCAAATCTATCCTAGGGTTTGTAAAAAGCACCTAAGTTGATTTAGGTTTGAGTTATTCGGTTATGGAATGAAAACTAAGGTGGGGGTGGTGTGAGGGACACTTACAAAACACTCTATCAGCACTTTACTCCGGTCTACCGCACTTGGATCTCCATGCTAGGGTACCTGCAAGACAGTAGATCAAAGACAAGTAGGGTTAATGTTATGTAAATGCAAAGAAATGCAATAAACAATAAAGTAAATTCCGTTGCCTCCCCGGCCCCAAAATTGTCATGTCATGCTTCGCGTGTTTAGAAATCGAGGTTACAAGTAACCTGTCGTTGTGGTTGCAAAACATGTCGATCAGATAAAATTTATACCGAAACTCCAAGGGAGTCCCGGGTCGAACATAGGGAGGCGATGTTACTTTACGTGAAAACCACGCTTCGATTCGTTTCTTTTTGGTATTTTGGGGTTTTGTAATTTTTCTTTGTATTTTTGAAATAAAAGACAAGTAGAATGAATCACAAGATAGAATTGGAACAAATATGATATATATCAAGCCAATGTCAATTACAATGAACTATAAAAGCATAAAAAGAGAGGGAGGTGAGAGGAAATCTCCCGAATCTGCTATTCAGTGAGACGAAAGTGCTTGGCGGAAGCTCGGACGAAGGTGGTGAGGAGCGAGACGACGGAGGTGAGATGCTGGAGGGCGTCGGGTTGAGGAAAGCTTCGGCGTAGCTCCAGAATGGAGGTGAGAAGATGGAGTTGATCTGCTACCGGAATGGAGGTGGGAGGACAGCTCCAAGGTGACCTATGAAGGGAGATGGGAAGTTGGAGGAATATTTGGTGGGGCAGAGGTTCGTTACACTAATAGGCACCTTGGGAGCTTGAGAACAAGCTCTAATGGAGCGTTGGTAGGCTTGCTAGAGCTTGGGAGTAGGTGGGACTAGAGTCGGTAGAGATGGCTTGAAGGGGAGGGGGTGTAGGTCCTTTTATAGTGGAGGAGAAGAGGCTAAAAATGGATAAAGGACCTTTAGCGACCTCCAGACCGTCGCTGGAAACGTTGCTGTAGATAGCTCATGGCTGCTGGCACCCACAGCTAGCTCTGCTAGCATGCGATGAATTACCGACGACTGTAAGCATCGCTGTAAGTCCAGCTCATGCGTCGCTGTAGTCCACCTCACGCTACGTTGGCACCGCTTCTGCCTTGCCCCGTGCGCGTGTGCCCACGCGCTGGCGCTGCCCGCATGTGCGCCTGCATGCCCGCGCACGCACCCGTGCTGCTACGTGCGTGTGGTGCTATGTGCGTGCGCTGGCGGCCTGGGCTGCACCACGTGGCGCAATCTAGGCCGTCCATCTTCTTCTTGTTGTAGGGGCTGCTACAGAGGTCGGATTGAGTCGATTTTCACATCGTTAGGCTGCGATCGTCGACCCAAATCCATCTGCACGGTCGGATTTATCATTTGAAGCTCTGAATTATGTTTCCTAGTCCCTTGGTCGTAGATCTTCCTAGGACTGCATATGCTGCTACGGAACTCCGACAAGGCTATTTCAGAGGTGTTGGACTCCGATCGTCATCTTGATCAGATCCGTACGGTCGGATTGTCAATCCGAGCCTCTGAAATAAATATCTTTCTCTCCTAACCACAAAAAGGATGTAATTAACCTAAATTATATACAGCTAATCTGCATGTAGAATGATGCATGCTATGCAATATTTATAACATGAAATGCAAATCTAAGCCTAGGAACATGCATGAATAGGTATTTTACTCTCAATAAATGTGTTTGCATCAACAGATGCCTGAGTAGGTTCTGACATTGGCTTTCCTGAAGGGATTTCAACCTGGGAATCATCCCAAGATTGGACTAGAGCAATCACAAATCTCATCCTAAAATTTGACAACTTCCCAAGTAAAAACACACTCAGGTCCTTATCCTTAACATCTTTGAGCCAATCTAACAACTATTTGTTAAAATCATCAATCATTTCAATCAAAGGCTCCAATTCTTCAGTGCAAGGTATTGGTTGAGCTTCTAAAGATTGAATGGTGTTCCTTAAGTTAGCCAACACTCTATCTTGGACCTGGTCCACCTGAACCAAATGGTTTGATTTAGGGTTGGAAGGGTTTGGGCTCAATCTAGGGGAGCCAAGGAATTAAGGTTCTTGGTACCCTCCCTGATAATAGGTTGTTTCAGGTTATTCATAAAGGAGTGGTGGCCTATATGTAATGTAATTCGGGGGAGGGTAAGAGTTGTAATCAGGATATCCTTCTTGATTGTAGATCGTATTAAGTTGTCCATATGAAGGCGGTGATCTATAATCGGTGTAGCTTGGAGAAGGGTTAAAGTCAAGATCATGGTGTCCAGGGTTAGACCCTGAACACAAAAATCCATAATTGTATCCCCAATCAAAGTTATCCTGACTAATGAATGAATGGTCATAAGTCGGGTTAGGATAGTAATCATCTTGGGGATAAGTGGTGGTAGGAGGGTAGGAGTGGAAATGCAAGTAGGATGTGGAAGGATCCATGATGAAATGAGAGGAAAAGAAAGGTGCTCTGCAATACAAACAATCAAACCTACCCTTAGGTGGGGTAGCCTAATGACCTATAGATTATTAGAACTCGTCTTGAGATGAAAGTATCGATTTGGTCTACTTCTTTCTGGTCAGTTCAACTAGTTAGAGGGAGGGATTGGGGAGAAGTTTTTCCCTTAGCTTTCGCCTCCGGTTCCTTTGAAATCCCCCAATCATGGTCGTTTGACACTGCTCCCCTAGCTAGACATCAGATGATTAGTAGAAGTAGATTAATCAAAAATAATCTCGATCTGGGCTTCGAAGAGCGAGTCAAATCTTTAAAGCCAATGTCTACTTAATTTTAGTTAGGCTTAAGTTTGAATGTGCTTAGGAATGTGATGGGCCCTTTATCTGAGTTGTGCCCTTATAAATCAGTTTCGATGTGTGTGCATGTACAACCAATGGTTTTCAACAAGGTTAATTGATGATTTATCTTTTAGGGTTCAACCTTGTTTAATAGCCTTTAGGGTTCAACTTTAGGTTTATTTAATCAAGGTTCAGTTGGCACACCAGGTTTAGAAAGTGTAGGTGAAGATGTCTTCCTTTAAAACTTAAAAGAATGTAGAGTACCTGGTTAATTCTTAAAAGTTGAATCCTAAGGGGCAACTACTCAATGAATCAATTTAATCTTAAGTGGTGCGACCCAGACAGATCAGACAAGTGGCCTGATGCACCACTAATTAAGGCACCCAATAGGTTTTAACCTATTATGATGTCTAATCACTTATTCGTATAGTGCGTTGAAGTGTACCAGGCCCTTAGGTCGGCTCCCCGGTTAAGCTATTAAATCAGACAAGAGTGGTGCACTTAAGTATCTGTGTAGGTGTATAAGGTGTGTAAATTTAAATAAATTCCACAATCAGATATATATATATATATATATATATATATATATATATATATATATATATATATATATATGCGGGGATGAGGTGGGTGGAGTGACAATCAAACACCCAATTTCTAACCTAGGGTTTATGCGAACTCTTAGGTTGATTTAGGTTTGAGTTATTTATGTGATGAAATGAGATCTAGGGAGTGGGAGGTGTGGGGTAAACTTATAGACCCTTTAACAGTACTTTACTTCAATCTTACAGCTCTGGCTCACCTCAAAAGAGTACCTGCAATCACAGTAAAAAAAGAGGACAGTGAGGTAAAAGATCAATAAGGCGAAAAATGCGAGAAATCAAAGAGTGTTGCTTCCCCGGCAACTGCGCCAAAATGATGAGTGAGATTTCATACATTAAAAGGATGAGTAAAAAACCCGTTGTTGTAGTTGCGTAAAAATCTGCTATCAAATAAAATTTATAACCAAAACTCTGGTGACTCTCGGGTCAAACACAGGGAGGTGAACGTTTGATTAAAAATCGCATTTGGAATTATTTTCAGAAAGTAGATTAGCTGGTTGAAATTAATCTACACTAGCTATTCTATTTAAAGAATAAATAATAGAAAAGAGAGAATAATACAGAAAAGAGAGAGAAAGAGAACAAATATTTTATAACCATCTATTCATTACAACTAATTTCTATAATTAGAAAGCTGGAAATCTACATTAGAAAGCAATAAATAGAGCGGGATAAGAAAATCCTCCTCGACGGCTGCTTGGAGGACGAGTCACATTGACGTAGCACCCAAATGATGGGGATGATATGTTGGACAAGGGAGAACAGAGCTGGAGGATGGAGAACAAAGTAGGCAACGTCGTAGCAGGATCCACTTCTCGAATGGTGGCGAGAAGACAACCATGGGATGCTCCACGAGGGGGTGAGAAGATGGGAAAATTATTTTACTCTAGCTTTAATGGAGCATCCCGGGTATGGGAGCAATTTGTAGGGCTTTGGAAGAGGTAAGAGGAGAAGAGAAGGGATGAAGAAAATGAGTGGTATGAGGTCCCTTTTATAGTTGAGGAAGAAGGGCATAAAAGTCATTTTAAAGGCCTTTAAAATGAATATGCAGCCTTTAGTGACGCATGTAAGCGTCACTAAAGGCGCACATTGCCATTGGTGTGCATGCAAGGATGACCATTCATCGCCGATCGCACAGCTCAGATCGAGCCACATCGACGCCTTTTGCCTTCACATGTTCGCGCGCCTCACCTCAGCCGTCCGATAGCGCATTCGACGGCTTAAAATCGCGTGCTCTTCGCCTTCGCAACGCACTCTACGCCTACGTACAATTACGCATATGATCGTGCATGATCTCTTGTGT
Organism: Thalassia testudinum; assembly: GCA_037157565.1. Taxonomy (NCBI): domain Eukaryota; kingdom Viridiplantae; phylum Streptophyta; class Magnoliopsida; order Alismatales; family Hydrocharitaceae; genus Thalassia; species Thalassia testudinum. The sequence continues at coordinate 65,118,447 of JAZHRO010000007.1, read as the reverse complement.
GTGCGGAGCACTCTCATCTAGCGCTCGAGAGGGTGCCACGTCGCTGTTCCATCGACCGTTCGCACCGCATCTAACGACGCAATTTTGCGTGCAGCTCCTCTTTGGGAATTTAATCCGCTCACGTAGATTCTAGCGTGCGTCGCACTCTTCGTGAGAGGTGCTTCACCGTTGAGTTATGAGCTCAGTTGAGGCGAGTTTTTGATTTTCTCCATGCGCTCTCTTGACCGTTGGATCTCAATCCAATGGTCAAGATCTTCTCTTGGCCTCACTCTTTAGAAGTGAGCAGGTGCAGCTAGGATGCATCTCAACTATTGGATGGAGATCCAATGACTGAGATTACTCGTGCAAACGAAGAGGAGGTGCTACAGGTGATGTTGGGTGGCTGTGATGGCACCATCATGGCTGTCCATCTTCTTTGTTTTGTAAGTGGTGCCACTGTTGTTGGATTGAATCGATTTTTATGCCGTTGGGCTGCGATCGTCTATCCGAACCCATCCATGCAATTGGATTCTTCATCTGAGGTATGGATTTACACCACCTTGACCCTTGGCCTTCGATCTTCCTCGGACTACATTTGATGCATAGAAGTCCAATTGGGGCGATCTCAGAGGTGTTGGACTCCGATCGTTGCCCTGATCAGATCTGTACGATTGGATCTTCAATTCGAGGCCAGAAATGATATCGCCTTGTCTCCTAGCCACAAAAAGGGAAAATTAATATATAATTTGTACAAACTAATCTAAATGCATAATGATGCATGCTATGCAATATTTATAATGCTGAATGCAATGATATGCCTAAGAACACGCATAAATAGACAGTTTATGTAACATAAATGTGTCTACATCAGACATGAACATACCGGAGAAGTTAAGTGATTCTTCCATTATTCTAGGTCACCCTTTCTTGGCCATAGCTAATGCCCGAATAGATTGCGACTCAAGATACATGGAATTGGGCAGCGATAAGGAGAAGATTCACATAGAAATTTTTGCAACCGCTAAGAAATTAGAGTCATAAGATGATTCAAAAAGTAATACAGAGGATTACTTGGAAGAGAGTATATGATTGACACATGGGTAGGATCTTCAAAAGGTATCCTTGCTAACCAGACCCAGGAGGAACACCAGAAACAAAACACAAGTGTAGGTCTGACCTTAAGTAAAATTTCTATCATAGACTCGAAAGAGGAAACTAGAAAATTGGAAGCATTACTCAATCTAGTTCCTGAGGAACTTATTTTTGAGGCTAATAAGCTAAATTCTAGGACCCACTTTTGAACCTGATTCCCAATCCCATCTAAATGAGGAAGAGGAAGAATCCCCTCATGAAAAGACATTCAAGAGATTGCAATACTTTTAGGGATGACATATGATAAGTTGTCTGAGGAATCTAAGAACTCATCTGAATTATGGGACACTTGGGAATAGGAATTAAATGATTTTAGAACTATGGATGAAGAAAAGGAAGACACATTTTTGAGAGAGACCAAGATAGATCACTGGATCCCGCTTTTCACATCTAACTCTCGGATGGATCCCGCTTTTCACCACAGCAATACTAACTCCACCATTCAGGTCTCGCCCACTATTCCTAATCATTTTCAGGACTCGTAAAATTTTATCCCCCAATATCACGCCACTCACACCCCAACAACCCATATTTTCTAACACCTTTTTGGGTTGCCTCCATCTTCATTCCGTCCAGGCACTCGTATATATTTTTCTTTCTTTTGCAGCACCTGGTTGCAGATTATGCCAAGCCCCAACACTATATTCTTCTAACTCTTTGGGCTCAAAATTCACGGATAGTTGGTTTGCATTTGCGAACCACTATTGGCAACTATACTGAAAATTCTTATACTTCTTAGCACCATTGTACAAATTATTTTAAATGATCCATTTCTGAGTCTACACCTAGCTGGAGGCGTAAAACTCAACATTCCCTTGTACATAAACATTTTCCATTTTTCTTTTCTAGGTATTTGATGAACTAGATTTCATTTGCATAAAAGATTGAGTTAAAAACTCGTCGTTGCAGTTGCGTAAAAATCCGCTATCAAATAAAATTTATAACCAAAACTCTGGTGAGTCCTAGATCGAACACAGAGAGGTGAACGTTTGATTAAAAATCGCGTTTAGAATTATTGTCACAAAGTAGATTAGCTGGCTGAATTAAATCTACATTAGCTATTCTACTTAAATAATAAATAATAGAAGAGAGAGATAAAATAATACAAAGAAAGAGAAAATAGGGAGAGAATGAACAAATATTTTATAACCATAGAAGCATGTTCACTACATCTACTTGCTACAACTACAAAGCTGAAAATCTACACTAGAAAGTGATCAAATGATAGGGATGAGAAAATCCTCCTCAACTGTTGCTTGGAGGACAAGCTGTGTTGACGGAGCTCTTGGAAGCGGGTGGTGATATACTGGACGAGGGAGAACGGAGTTGGAGGATGAAGGACGGAATAGGCAACGTCGCAGTGGGATCTGCTTCTCGAATGGCAGCGAGAGGACAACCACAGGCGCTCCATGAACGGGGGTGAGAAGATGGAAAAATTACTTTTAAGGCTCTAATGGAGCATCCCGGGTATGGAACTAGCTCTTTATAGCTTTGGAGAGGGTGAGAGGAGAAGAGAAGGGATGAGAAAATATGTGGGAGGGGTAGGCTCTTTATAGTTGTAGGAATGGGGGCATAAAAGTCTTTTTCCAAGCTTAGAATTTAATATAAGACCTTTAGTGACGTTAATGAGCGTCACTGTAGGTGCATGATGCAGTAGCCGTGCCTCAACCTCCACTGTGTGATGGAGATCAGATGCATGTCGTGTGGCCATGTCACCACATCCGCTAACCTTCAACCGTTCACACGCATCCAAGTGCTGCGTCGCTATCAGCCGTCCGATCGTTTGATTGAACGGATTAAATCGCGCCTCCCCTCGTGCTGTTGAGAGGGCGTACGTCATCACGCACTTCCATTGGGGATAGAAGCATATGCAAAGCTAGGGAGATACACAGCAGGTTCACCTGGTGTTGACCCCATAGAAAAAGCGGTAGGGAGAAAGCTACTTACTTAAAAAGATAAACCTCTAGGAAACACTTTTCTTTCTGGGTTGCCTGGAGTTTAGGGCTACCTAGGGTCCATTTCAATCACCATACAATGAGTCACACTCACACTAATTGGACTCTTAGCATTTCTGAGCCTTTTGAATCTTCGGTGGTGATGACGCTACAAATAATAGTGTTAATTACATCAATTAGATCCAATCTCGAGGGCGCATGCATATTAATATCATGATATAGTAGGTTTGGCAGCAATGAATGCATATCATATAATATCTACATTTAGATTACTTGGAATTAATGTTTAATGGCCAAGTATACAAGTGTATGTTGAAATAGGTCTCAAATCGGCCATCCAACCTTATGGATGGATCTAGATTGAAGATCATAGCCCAAAAATTGATCTAATCGAACATATGTGGCATCCTTTGCAAGCATTTGAAGATGAACGGTCCAGATGATCCCACGTGGCACCATCAAAGCCATCCAGGCCACCCAAGAGCCACTACAACCTTTCTCCATCCGCACCATTAGATCTAGACTGTTGGATCTTCATCCAACGACCATGAGCGTGATAGTCTTATAAGTAGCTGGGAAGTCTTCTTAACACAGATTTTTACAGCTCATTAGTCTCAAGCCCTATGGTTAAGTGGAGGTCACAGGTTCAAGCCCCTGTGACCCCTTAGTTTTGCTTCAGTGTCTAGCAGTGCCAATTGAGGCAGGATTGGCACAGTGCCAGCAATGCCAGCACAGCAGCACGGAGTGTTGGCCGTAGTGCAGACACATGAGGACAGCGAAGATACAATGCACAAGATTGATGCAGTTCGACAGCCAACACGGGCCAACTTGCGAAATTGCTTTTTTTGCCCAATTCAAGGTCCTCCTTGGCCTATAAAAGGGCCTCATGACCCCCTTTGCTAATCATCTTCTACCAAGTATGAGTCTCGCCTCCATAGAGCTTCATAGCATGTTCCCGGAGCTGCCAAACCACCAACGAAAGTCCCTCTATCGCTATGACTGCCTCAACGCCTCCTCTTTCTTGCATTTAGCTTATAGTTTTATATAGCTTGCAGTTTATTTTTCTTTAAGCGTTACTCTAGTTTTGTTGCTCATAATTGTAAAACAATTTCTATGATTCAAGGAAGCACTCTCTACCATTATGCTTGTGCTTTTTTATGCACTTTAAATTAGGTTCTCACTTTGATTATCATATTGTGCTTGGTGTAGTTAGCAACCATACTCTTCTACAGATTTCTAACCTTACTCTCTTTCTCTCTCTTTCTATTCTTCACTCAAGCAAACATCAAGTAGCAATAAGATAAGCGATTAATTGATTTGATTTTGTGCCTCCCTGTGTTCGACACTTGGACTCACCATCCAAATACTTTTAAAATTGATGCCGTAAATGCATGCTACAACACACGTATTATCCTTACGCGTTTTTTGAAGTCAGGTGGATTGGGTAGCCGAAGGAAAGTTACCTCGAAATTGATGGTAGCACCATCATTGGTGTTAATAAGCCTAATTAAGCCTAACTACAGTAACAAATGTTTCTTAATATTCATCAGAAGATCATAACTTTGTTATGAGTCAAATACGAGAAGAAGGGAAAACAAGTTAATTCTGTTGTTTTAAGGAGAAATCACTAATGCAGATTAATTGAGAGGCTAATTGGTGTCTAATATAAGTTCAAATGAACTTAAATTTCCAAGAAGTGGGGTTGAACTAACTGAAATAGGTTTTCTGCATTTTGAGGATTATTTTATCAATAAAAACCCTAATTACAGCCTCACTTCAGTTAAATGGGTTTTGGTGGAAATAGATGTAGTCTAAACCTCCTAAAAATCATTAAAAAATATTCTAAGAGGTTTGGAACCTTCAATTTGACCAGAGAAATCCTTTTTGACCAAAAATAGAGAAAAGAGACTTAGGTGGGAATTTATTCTATTTTGGGCTTCTGTGTAAATTTTCCAGTCAAACTTGGTAAAAACTCAATTTTGAGGTAACCATTAAATTCCTTGGGTCCAAATTAGGTTAACCTCAAAATTTGAGCCTAATTATAATCCATCTTAACTTAGTTTGCATTTTAGCCCAATTACTTCTACTTATCACAAAATTACCCTTAGGTTTTTGATTTATATTACAATTGCGCCCCTAGGTTTTGATTTCCCTCGCAAAAAGGCCCTTGCCTCCATGCCTTCTCCTTCTTCACCGAGTAAACACATAGCAGCTGCAGCATAATCAACCTAAAGAGGGCATTATTCATTTGACAAATTGATTAAGAGAATCTTAATCAAAATTTGCCAATCTTGGCGAATTTGTTCTTGAGATCATGACCAAGCTTTTGAGATCCTTATCAAGGTCTCCCATCAAAGGAATGAATGCTGGTGAGCGGACTTCTTGGAGCTCAATTTCCATCCAAATTTGCAAGCAAAGCTTGCATTTTTGGGACCAATTGGCTCCTAGACCTCCTCTATATAAAGAGCCCAACTCCTACAGGTCAAAATTGTGCTTAATTTTGATCAGTTCCCCTTTGTTCTTCCTCCTTACCGACTAAATCAAAGCACTAGCAGAGATACGTCAAACCCCCTTCATCCCTCTCTACCACGTACAATAGGTAGAGGGGTTCTCTTCCCCGTGCTTCCACGAAGCTCCAAGTAGAGCTTCGACCTCCGTCTCCCCTTCAATTGGTCCGGACATCAACTCATCTTCCTCCACTCTGACATACCTCCGGCAAGCTCTTCTCTTCCTCCTTTCATCCAATTAAATTAGGGCTTCCCTTCGCCTCCGCTCCAATTAGCTTCCTAGAGCTCTAGAGCTCCATCCATTGAGACTATCTTCTTCTCTAACACTGACGACCATCGCCCTCACCACCTTCACCATTCGACCTTACTTGCTTCCTTCACGCCTAATTAACCTAACCAAAAGCTTTCCCTCATCACGTCTGAGCTTTTGCCTAGGTTAATTGCCTCTCACATCGCCTCTAGCTCCACCCCTGACTCTAGCCACCGGAGTTACTCTGAGCTTCATCGTCTGACCACGTTTGACCCCAAACACTAAATCACCACCACCATTTGCTCTGCCTCACCATGACAGAGCTTCCTAACAATCTAACTAGAGCCCTAGGCTCGTATTCTTCATGCAGGTCCTTCATCCTCACCAGTCATCTCCCCCATCTTTGACCGACATTGACCAGCGTCTAACTGCCTCATCACCAACTCCAATAGCCATGGACCAGCACGGGGGACTCATCTGGGTTTTCAATTTGGCAAACCAATGCCAGCTACAGCAGCAATTGAACCAGCTCCTTCACGCGAAGCAAACGGGGCACTAATAGTGTCACATCGTGCACAACTGATTTTGAAACGCCTTAATAAAGTTTTGCACGCATTACCTGTTCTCCCAAGAAACTAGGGTTCGGGTCCCCACACACACACCCATATGCACACTCTCACCCGTTATCATGCCAGGCGGGTTTAGGCTAGATTCGATTATAGAGAAAGAAGAGGAAGGGGAGAGGCTATTGGGCCTAGGGAAAGGGGTCGATTTTGCATTGGGATTCGTGCGAGCCTTAGGAATTTTGGTTTACTTTTGTAAAGCTTTAGCTAAATATTAGACGTTTGAGTTTGAAGTTTAAGTCGTCTGATCACTGTACTAAGTGTTGAGTTGAGTTATTTGAATCACATTTTTATTACTCAAAACACTTATACCTTTTTGGAGTTTTGATATTGCAATTAATTGAGCATATATGCTTTTTATATCAAGCTCCCTGTGATTTACTTTTATTACTTAGTGGTTAAATTGCAATTGATTTGCTCCCTAAGATGACCTCGGAACTCAAATTTTGAGCATACAAATTTAAGTGTTTTTGTCACTTTCTTCGGTATACTACGACGCGTGTTTTAAAACCCGACGAAAGTGTGTTTAACATTTTGATACCATTGCCAAGGAGAAACGTGCAATTTGACTACTTGTCATACTCATTTTGACTTCGTTCTAACTTGATGTATTTGTTTGTTTGTGTTGTTTCTAGGCAAATCATCATTGAAGATCGTTAAGCTTGAATCAGCCACGCCATGGGTAGGTAATCAACTGACTCTCTTCCATAACCCCCTCTGATGTAAACATGTTTATATCACATAAACCATCTATTTGCATGTTCTTAGACATATAGTTGCATCATACATTATAAATATTGCATAACATGCATCATCTTGCATTTAGGTTAGGTTGTATAAATTTTAGGTTAATTTCTCCTTTTTATGGTTAGGTGACAGGACAACATTTAATAGGGGCCTCGGATTGAAGATCCAACCATACAGATTTGATCAAGGCGACGATCGGAGTTCAACGACTCCAAGATCACCCCGATCGGACTTCCGTAGCATTTAATGTAGTCTGAGAAAGATCGGAGGTAAAGGGGCCAAGATGGTGTAAATCCGTACATCAGATGACAAATCCAACTGCATGGATGGGTTCGGATCGACGATGCAGCCCAACGACGTGAAAATCGATCTAATTCGACATCCGTGCTACCATCTACAAGACATAGAAGATGGATGGCCATGATGGCACCACATAGTGCCATCACAGCTGCCCAAACCGGCCGTAGCATCTCTTCTCAACCTCTAAAGGTGCGAGAGAGGAAAGATCTCAGCCGTTGGATCTTGATCCAATGGCCATGGACGCCCGACCCTTAAAACATAAATGTGACCATCCACCGCGATGGCGCAGCGGTCATGCGCCTGTGGGCAAACCACAGACCACGAGTTCGAGCCCCCGTGAGCCTCAAATCAAGGTGCGGGCATGGGAGCAGCTCAATTCGGCCATCAGATGGTGATCATGTGGGCGGGAGATGCGCGACGTGGTAGCATGGATGGGTGCGGATTGCGCACGCATGCGATTACGTGCATTTGAACGCTCGATCCAACGCAGGTGCGCGATCGGACGGCTGATATCACACGAACATGCATGAAGCGTTGAGCACGCGGGAGAGGAAGAGGTGCGGTAGGCGTGTGCAGTAAGCCCTCATTTAGGGTCTTTAGTGACGCTTAAATCCATCACTAAAGACCTTGAATTAATGTTTTCAAGTGTAAAATGTCCAAATTGCCCTCAATCCCTACAGTTATAAAAGGAGACCCCTACCACTCGAATTTCTCATCCCTTCCTCTCTTCTCTCACCCCCTCTAAAGCTCTAAGAGCTTGTCCCAAACCCAGGATGCTCCATTAGAGTTAAAAATACAAATTTTCCACCTCACCTCCTTCGTGGAGCATCCTGCTGTTGTCTTCTCACTGCTGTTTGGGAAGTGGTCCTGCTGCAACGTTACCTTGCCCCATTCTCCGTCGTCCATTATCGTTCTCCTTCATCCCACATCTCACCACCTTCGTCTGGGCACTCCATCAACGTGGCTCATCTTCCAAGCAACTGTCGAGGAGGATAACTTCTCTTCATCTTCTTTTCACCACTTTCTAGAGTAGATTTACCGCTTTCTAGCTGTAATCTTTCCAGCTTTCTAGTATAATGATTAGTTGTAATGAACATTACTTGATGATTGTGAAATCCATGTTTATTCTATCTCTATTTTGTCTTTATTTGTAATATTCTCTGTCTCTCTTCTATTCATTATTATTTAAGTAGATAGCTAGTTTAGATTCAATTCGTCCAGTTAATCTGCTTCATGATAATAAAACAAACATAGTTTTTAATCAAACGTCCACCTCCCTGTATTCGACCCGAAATTACTTTCGAGTTTCAGTTAAATTTATCTATTGACGGTTTTTCTCTCAAATCGCACTACAATGATGAGTTTTTGGAACTCAAATCTATTTGCGACAATTCTCTGCTGCAACATTTTGGTGCCATTGCCGAGGATCAAACCTGGGTCGCCCACGTGACAGGCGGAAATACTTACCACTATACTACAACATTTTGGTGTAGTTGCCGGGGAGGCGACGCTCTTTGATTTTTTGTGTTTTCCCGCCTTATCTTTTAACTCACTTCTCTCCTTTCTTATTGTGATTGCAGGTACTCTCACGAGGCGAGCAAAAGTAGTAGATTGGAGTAAAGTGTTGTTGAAGGGTCTTTAAGTTTACCCCCATCTCCCCACCCACTAGATTTCATTCCATCACCTAATAACACAAACCCTAATTAACCTAAGAGTTTGCATAAACTCTAAGGGTAGTTTTGATTGTTTGTTTGTCACTTCCACCCGCCTCACCTTCAGCATATAAAAAAAATTAAAAAAAAATCTCACAGAGGTACACAACCTCTTCTGATTCTTCATACTCAACCAATAACCTAATCTTTGGGATCGGTACACTCATCAACACATAATTGAGTAGAAATCAAATTAGGTAATCACTTGCGTGCCTAATTAAGTGGTGCATCAGGCTAATTGTTTGAGTTGTTTAGGCCGCACCACTTCAACTAAAAGCAACTCATCAAGTAGCTACCACATAGGTTTAACTTTTAGGGATTTACCAGGCACTCCACATTCTTTTAAGCTTTAAAGGAAACACCTTCACCTGTGCTTTCAAAACCTGGTATGCCAACTGAACTTGATTGAATACACCTAAAATTGAATCCTAAAAGCTACTAAGTAAGATTTAAACCCTAAAATTCACCACATCCAAATAAATAATTTTGCTTGAAAACCATTGGTTGTGCACGCACACATATATCAATCAATCAATAAAGGGCACAACCCAGATAAATGGTCCATCACATTCCAAAGCACATTCAAACCTAACCCTAATTAAAACAGAGTAGACGTTGGCCTTAAGGATTAGACTCACTCTTTGGAGCCCAGATCGAGATTATTTTTTATTAGTCTGTTTTTACCATTCAATCTGATGTCTAGCTAGGGGAGCAGAATCAAATGATCGCGGCTGAGGGGTACACTAGGAACCGAAGGCGCAAGCCAAAGGAAGAACCTTCTCCCCAACCCCTCCCTCTAACTGGTTGGATTGACCGGAAAGAAGTAGATCAAATCATTTCTTTATCTTAAGACGGGTTCTGGGAGTCTGTAGATCTTTAGGCTAGCCCACTTAAGGATAGGTTTGATTGTTCATATTGCAGGGTGCCTTTCTTCCTCCCGTTTGTCATAGATCCTTCCACATCCTATTCATACTTCCATTCCTACCCTCCTACCACTACTTATTCCCAAAATGATTATTATTCCAACCAAACTTATTCTCATCAATCTTCTAGTTGGGATAATCTTGATTGGGGATACAGTTTCGGACCTTCGTGTTCAAGGTCTAACCTTGGACACCATGATCTTGATTCTTATCCTTCTCAGAGATACATCGATTATAGATTACCACCCTCATTTGGACAACCTAATATAATCTACAATCAAGAAGGATATGATGATCCTTACCCTTCCCCAGATTGCACTGCTTATAGGTCATCACCTCCTTATGGACAACCAGAAGTGACCTGTTATCGGGGAGGGTATCAAGAACCTCAATTCCTTGACTTCCCCAGATTGAACCCAAACACACCCAACCCTGAACCAAACCATTTGGTTCAGGTTAACCGGGTCCAAGATAAGGTGTTGGCTAACTTAAGGAATACCATACAATCTTTAGAAGCTCAGCCAACACCTTGCACTAAAGAATTGGAGCCCCTGATTAAAATGATTGACGGTCTTAACAAGTGTTTGTTGGATTGGCTCCAGGATGTTAAGGATAAAGGCCCGAGTGAGTTTTTACTTTGAAAGTTATTGAAATTGAGGATGAGATTTGTGATTGCTCTAGTCCAATCTTGGGAGGATTCCCAAGATGAACCCCTGACAAAAGAACTGATGTCAGAATCCACTCAGGCACCTGTAGGGGACACGTTTTACGAGACCAGGGTTGACTAGGTTGTTCTAGAGCAATCAAATAAAGATGAACTGATTTCTTCACCTGAGATTCCTGAGCTGGGGTACGATGAAACGTATGTCTCCATGGAGCAGAAAGTGATAGATGATTTTGAGGCATACATTAATTCGGATTTAGAATTCTTTTATTCTGAAGGTGAAGAATCGTTATGTGAAGTCTCACCTGAGTTTACAGCACATGATTTTAGTGAGATGACTGGGCTTGAGGAATTCGATAAATCATTTGATGGCCCTAAAATTTAGGAGCTTGATCCTGTTGGGGCTCGCATGGTGGATTCAAATCCTGATTTCATGAAGAATTCAATTCAAAGCCCCATTCCTCAATTACACTCCTTTGAGCATATTGATGATTTTGATTTTGGGATCACTAGACCCAAGTCAATTCTGATTTAGCAAAAAATATTGGACTTGGACATTTTAGATGGGGTGATTAATATGTAGGAGGTCTAGGAATTCAAAATTCTGATTATGGAAGATAGGAGTTTGGAAGAGGATGCAAAAGACCGAGTCTAAGGGTGCTTATTTGTCTAAAACCACCAACCTTCTACTAGGACCCTTATGACATCTTTGATTTAGAGTATGTCCAACCCAAGTGCACATTCATTGATTATCTTTTGAGCTTGATTCCTTTGTAACCCGACTTTTTAGACTTGGGTTGCATCCTCACAAATCGCAGGCCCGACCCCACTTGCCTACCGATCTCAGGTTTTGGATAATTTTTATCTAGAACCTTAGATATACTCGACCATGGGGCATGGGTCAGCATCACAATCTGATCCACATCTGTGGACATCTTCTCCTGGCAGGTCCAAAGCTAAATTTTCTTATTCTGATTCTGATCTGCACTTGTGAATTCTTTGTTTCTTCTTCTTTGTATAGTGTGCCTAGTTGAAAGCACTAAATTCAGCACGTATATAGTTTCTTTTCATCTTAGAGCCGACTTGTTATTCACGTAATTCAAATGCTTTTTACTCTACTCCACTCAGTTTCATGTCTTTTTAATACAATGAGGACATTGCATTAGATAGGCATGGGGGGTGGATATTCATCTCTAAATTATTTCGTCAGCTTCGTCGATTCTTTTTGGTTTCTTTTTACTTATTAAAAAAAATAAAAAAATTGTGGAATTAGGAAAGAGAACTTTGGTTTTAGAAAATTTTCAATCTTAGAGAATAAAAATGTATGATTTGAACACTAAGACCCTTCAAGTCTTTGAGCTTAATCTGCCCAGGTGTCTACTAAAATGTGGACTTGTTTATCGAGTCCTCACCATTCTAATTGAAATTTTAATTGGTTAAATAAGTTGGGGTGATAAGTACACGACTTATCAACCCACCCTCTAATTTGAGGGGATTTTAAGTCTAAGCATCTGCACACTATTTGCACTGACTCATTTTTTGGCTGTTTTAATGAAAATTGGGTAGCTAATGAACCTTCTAGGGTGGTATGGCTGGCAAGTTATCGTGGGTAACAGCCCATTGGTAGATTGTCTAGAGCCCAGTCACATGACCATTCGTTTCCTACTGCTTGTAGGTAAATCTTAGATTAGGGAAGTCACCTACTTAGAAAAAAAAATAAAGAAAAGTATTCAAAAAAAAAGAAAAGGAGAAAAGAAAAGAAAAAAAAATCACACTTCACCACACGAGTATGGTTGGCAAGTGATCGTGGGTAACAGCCTATTGGTAGGTTGTCCAGATCTCAGCTCAGGAAATGCACGTATAATTCCTAAACACTTAGGAAGAAGCAGAGAAGTAGAATAAGCCAGGGAGATATACACTAGGTTTGCCCTTGTGTTGACCCCAAAAAAAAAAAGTAGGGAGAAAGCTACCAGTCGAATAGATATATCTTTAGGTAGAATTTCTTTTCAAGGTCACCTAGGGGCATAGAAACCTGAAGTCCGTTCTAATTGCCGATTAGTGAATCTATCACATTTCACACAAAGATGCTTAGAACTTAGGGTTCTCTTCAAGTCTTGGGTGGGTTGAGTGGCTGTAGAAAGCTTCTCTGAAACCTTAAACTCAAAAGTCCAAAAAAAGTTAAAAAAGAAGAAAAAGATCCTTCTTTGAATAAGGCGAGAGCTTGAAGCGGCCTGCATTTTGGTAGACACCCAGCTGTTGTTGTGTCTCTATAGTTCATGTCGTAGTTGAAATTCATAAGTGTTGAAAAATAACTATTGCCTAAGAAATCCAACCTAATTCTTTTATGAATAGCATACAGTTTTGCTAGGGACTAGCAAAAGACAGTCATGGGGGTGTGATGTAAACATGTTTATATCACATAAACCATCTATTTTTGCATGTTCCTAGACATATAGTTGTATCATACATTATAAATATTGCATAACATGCATCATCTTGCATTTAGGTTAGGTTGTATAAATTTTAGGTTAATTTCTCCTTTTTATGGTCAGGTGATAGGGCAACATTTAATTGGGGCCTCGGATTGGCAATCCAATCGTACGGATTTGATCAGGGTGACGATCAGAGTCCAACGACTCTAAGATCGCCCTGATCGGACTTCCGTAGCATCAGATGCAGTTCAAGAAAGATTAAAGGTCAAGGTGCCAAGATGGTGTAAATCTGTACATTAAATGACAAATCCGACTACATAGATGGGTTCAGATCGATGATCGCAGCCCAACGGTGTGAAAATCGGTCCAATCCGACATCCGTGGCACCATCTACAAGATATAGAAGATGGACGGCCATGATAGCATCACGCAGTGCCATCATAGCCGCCCAAACCGGCCGCAATGGCTCCACGTGGTGCCATCACAGTCGCCCGAACCAACCGCAGCATCTCTTCTCAACCTTTGAAGGTGCGAGCGAGGCAAGATCTCAGCCGTTGGATCTTGATCCAACGGCCATGGACGCTCGGCCCTTAAAACATAAACGCGACCATCCATTGCGAAAGCGCAGCGGTCATGCGCCTATGGGCGAACCACAGGTCGCGAGTTTGATCCCCCGCGCACCTCAAATCAAGGCACAGGCGTGGGAGCAGCTCAATTCGGTCGTCGGATGGCAATCGTGCGGGTGGGAGATGCACGACGTGGCAGCACGAATGGGCGTGGATCGCGCACACGTGTGATGACGCACGTTTGAATGCCCGATCTGATATGGGTGCGCGATGAGGCACGATGGCTTCTAAGCCATTCGATCTCATAATTGGACGGCTGATATTGCATGAACGTGCGTGAAGCATTGAGCGCGTGGGAGAGGAAGAAGCGCAGCAGGCAAGCGTACTAAGCCCACGTTTGGGGTCTTTAGTGACGCTTAAATCCGTCACTAAAGACCCTAAATTAATGTTTTCAAGTGTAAAATGTCCAAATTGCCCTTAGTCCCTATAACTATAAAAGGAGACCCCTACCACTCGAATTTCTCATCCCTTCCTCCTCTCACCCCCTTCAAAGCTTTAAGAGCTTGTCCCAAACCCGGGATACTCCATTAGAGTTAAAAATACAAATTTTTCACCTTCTGACCTCCTTTGTGGAGCATCCCATGGTTGTCTTCTCACCGCCATTCAGGAAGCGAATCCCGTTGCAACGTTGCTCTACCCCATTCTTCGTCGTCTGTCGTCATTCTCCTTCATCCCACATCTCACCACCTTCGTTTAGGGGCTTCATCAATACGGCTCGTCCTCCAAGCAGCCGTAGAGGAGGATAACTTTTCTCCACCTTCTTTTTACCGTTTCTAGAGCAGATTTACTGCTTTCAAGTTGTAATCTTTCCAGCTTTCTAGTGTAATGATTAGCTGTAATGAACATCACTTGATGATTGTGAAATCATGTTTATTCTATCTCTATTTTGTCTTTATTTGAAATATTCTCTCTCTCTTCTATTCATTATTATTTAAGTAGATAGCTAGTTTAGATTCAATTCGACTAGTTAATATGCTTCGTGACAATAAAACAAACACGATTTTTAATCAAGTGTCTGCCTCCCTATGTTTGACCCAAAATTCCTTTCGAGTTTCGGTTAAATGTATCTGTTGATGATTTTTCTCGCAAATCGCACTACAATGACGGGTTTTCCAAACTCAAATCTATTTACGATGATTCTCCACTGTAACACCCTCCACGCTTGGAAAGAAAAAAAATGGAAACAACAGAATTAGGATCCAATTCTTCCTTACTTTTCTAGTAATCATCATTCCAGGCAAGAATTCTTCCTGATTTATCTTGATTTGATTGCGATCATACTTGATTGATTTGATTAGAGATCCCCAATCCTGATACTTGCACCTATTAGGGACATGAAGCATCTTGGGCTATTCACCTTCTTATTTGAGCCTAAGGTGCCATCTTTGGAATTAACTGGACTCAAGAATAGAACAATATTAGGATTTCTACATTAGGGCTTCAAGGACTAGTACACATTTACCTGCTAAAAAGGAAATATATATTCCCGCATTGTGTGCCACCTAAGCCCTTGTTTGAATTGGTTAATCATCAAAACCCTAAAAGTTTGGCTCTAAGATCACTTGAATCTTAAAAGATGAGACCTAATAACCTATTTGCAAATCGAAACATGGTAATTCGGGTGACTTAACCCGAATTGCATCCTCAATTTTAGGGCAGGTCAAATGAAGTTGGTTCACTTGGTGAATCAACTAACCTCCAAATTAGGTCATAATTTGAATCAATTCTAAATTCAAGTGAAATTCAAGGCACAAGTAGGTTTAAAATTGGTAGACTTAGGTCTCAATTCATACATTCTGGTCTACTTGGAATCGTGGGGACAAGGAAGGTCGGGTGGGGGAAACGTTGTAACTCGTGGGGATGCTCTATTGTGTAGGGCTCTTTGTGGGACTCTCCCTACCTGGTTGCCCAGGTAATTCTTGATTAGATAAGGTCTCCATTATTGAGAAGAAGTCAGACAATTTGACTTGCCAACTCCAAAGGGCCACTTCCTCTCAGCAAAGCACATAAGTGCATCCACCCACAAGGAGGGAGGCCATGCATAACATTCACATCCACTCATATTAGGTGATGGATCCTTATCCACCCCCATCTGATCCTAGTTTTGGAGGAAACTCCAAACCATCTTGCTCTAGTTGGTGGTTCTCTGAACCACCATATTCTAATTACTTGGGAGCTACTCAACCCTGCAAGGAGCTCCACGCCATCCAAAATGATCCTTTTTCCAACTCTTACAACCCTGGATGGCGTAATCATTCAAATTTCACGTGGTTGGGAAATAATCAGAACCCTAAACCTCAATTCCAACCCCGACCACAAAATCCACATCCATATCAGCCTGCTCATCCTAGGCTTAACTCGAACTTTCAAATTGGGCCTAGTAAGGGTGACCAAATGATCTTGATTCTACAGACTTTAGCTGATATCCAGAAGACCAATGCTGCCATGCAAAGATAGCATAATGCAGAAATTACAAAGGTTTGCAACCAACTCGCACAAATGGCTGGGACTCGCCAGCCTGGTGCACTTCCATCTCAACCTTTGCCAAATCCAAACAATGTACCACACTAGAGGCACATTGTAAACCCAAATCAGGGCCAAGCACGTTACATTTATCAGGCCCCTTCTGCACCTCCACTTGAAGGGTTGTAGGGTTCTACTCCGTATGCGAGATATCAGTAGCAACCTCCTCTTTTGCCAACTCCAAATCCAAACCAGGTAGGTCTAAACTCTGTCACTACACATAGTGGCAAAGCTACCTAGGACCCACCTTATCCTAATTAATCTGGTCCGAGTAGTTCTAGGCTTAAACCCAGGGTGGATATCAAAAACAAACCTACCCCAGACCCACAACCTAAACCGATCTTGGAGAAACATATAGACATTCCATTTCCCGAGGCCTTAACCAAAGGAAATAAGAAATCCAAACCTATGGCACCTGAGGAGGACTTGGTCAAGCTCTTTGAGTAAGTTCAAATAAGCATTCCCCTGATGGATGAGATCCTCCACGTACCAGCTTACACACAATTTTTAAAGGATTTATGTACACCAAAGCATAAGCTGCGAAACAAAGATGGGAATTCGATTGTACTATCAGTGAAAGTAAGCTCTATAATTTTGAGTAAACTCCTGCAAAAGGCAAAGGATCCTGGCACCCCTTTGATCTCCTACAAGATAGAGAATTTAGAGTTCGATCAAGATTTATTGGATTTAAGAGCCTCCATAAACCTAATTCCCACCTCCCTACTAGACAACTTTGAGGAGATTGAGCTCAAACTGACTGAAGTGACTCTATAGTTAGCTACATAGGTTCTCTAGTTGAGGATCCAATTCTCGAGGTTAACCCAATTCTCCAAGAACCTCAACCACAAGAAGATCTTGACCCATGATTAAGGAGCTTGAATCTAATTTAGACATATCCTTAGCTTCTACCTTAACTTCTAAGGCTAACGTCAAACCCCCACTTGCAGCTGATAACCCAGTATTGGAATTGAAACCTCTCCCAGATCATCTGAAATAAGTGTTTTTGGGTCGAATCAAAAGTTGCCTATGATTATCAACTCTTGACTCACCTCTGATCAGGAAACAAAACTAATTTCTGTTCTCTAGTAGCATCGTGGAGACATTGATTGGACTCTAGATGACTTGATTGGAATAAGCCCCTCTTACTATACTCATCATATTTATACCGAAGAGGGTTCATGACCTTCTTGCGAGATTGAGAGAAGACATAACTCGAATCTCTAGGAGGTCGTAAAAAAGGAGATCATCAACTGGCTTGATACGAGGATCATCTACCCTATCTCTGATAGTCGTTGGGTGAGTCCCATCCAAGTTGTGCCTAAAAGGGCAGGACTCACCATGATTACGACTGAATTTGGAGAAACATCCCGACACAACTTGCAAACTCGTGGAGAGTCTGTATTGACTATCGAAAACTAAGTTCCTCTATGAGGAAAGACCATTATCCTCTCCCATTCATTGACCAAATCCTCAAAAAGCTGGCAGGAAATCAAGTTTTCTATTTTTGGATGGATAATTTGGATACAACCAAGTGGCGATTCATCCTGAAGCTTAGGAGAAGACAACCTTTACTTGCCCCTACGGTGCATACACGCTCCGTAGGATGCTATTTGGGCTACGTAATGGGCTTCCACCTTTCAGCGGTTCATGCTACCATATTTTCCAATATGGTAGGTAAATACCTTGAAGTCTTCATGGACGACTTCTCAGTATTTGGTCAAACCTTCGATGATAGCCTTCTGCACTTGGTTCAGATTCTCAAACGATGCATCGATGTGACTGGGATTCTCTCCTGTGAAAAGAGACATTTCATGGTTCCTGAGGGCATCGTGCTTGGACACCTCATATCTGAGAAAGGTATCCAAGTTGACAGAGTCAAGGTGAATTTGATTTCCAAATTACCTATGCCTTCCTCGGTCAAAGATATCAAATCGTTTCTGGGTCACGTTGGTTTCTATTGATGATTCATATCTGATTTCTCAAAAATTTCATGCCCCCTGCCGAATTTTCTCTCAAAGGACACACCCTTTGAGATGACACAAGAGTGTGTTCATGCTTTTGAAATCTTGCGTGATCGAGTAACCTATGCTCCAATCCTACAATCTCCTGACTAGTCTCAACTATTTGAGATCATGTACGATGCATTTGACTATGCAGTAGGAGCGGTGTTGGGACAGAAAATCGATGGGAAAGCAGTGGTAATATATTATGCTGGCAAAACACTGGATGAGACTCGGCATAATTACACGATTACGGAGAAAGAGTTGTTGGCGGTATTATGTGGTCTGGAGAAATTCATATCGTACCTTCTGAGTTCCCATGTCATCATTTACTCGAATCACACTGCTATGAGGCACTTACTCGCAAAGGATGAAAAACGGAGGCTGATTCGATGGATCTTGCTCTTGCAAAAATTTGACCTCAAGATACACGATAAGGCAAGAAAGCAAAAAGTGGTAGCTAACCATTTGTCCCATCTACCTGCTTTGAACATTAACCCCTATGGACCTATTATTGAGCACCTTTCGGATAAGCACCTTTTGACTGTTGATACTGGACTTCCTTGGTATGCTGATATAGTTAATTATTTGTCATCATTCACCATGCCAAATTTTTTTTTGAATTTTTATTTTTATTTTTTTTCGATTTTTATTTTTTAAAGCAAGCAAACAATCAAACTAGCTTAGGGTTTATGCATGATAATAATAGAAATTTTCTCTCTCTTTTTTTTAGACAATGGATGATAAAACTATGATAGAATAGGGTGGTACTCACCAAAATATTCATCTCACTTTACTCCCAATCTATCATCTTGGGATGCGCTCCTCCTGTCGCTGATGCATCTAATTCCTACAACCAATAAGTAGAAAGAGAGAAATGTGAGTCAGAAAAGGCGAATACCACTAATGCATGTATAAAAGTGACTAGAAGATCCATTACCTCTCCGACAACGGCACCAAAAACTGACGTCGAAAAATGCAAAGTGATAACTCATTGGTTGTAGCATGCAAATACGAGTCAATTTTAAAAGAAATGTAAAGGTGAGTCCAATTGTCGAACACAAGGAGGTGTGAAATTAGATCAATTAATCGCTTGATGCCACATGATATTTTATTCTGTTTTCTTGCTTGAAGAATAGAGAAAGTGTGTGTAGGGTTAGAAAATAATTTGTGGTAGAGTGAAGATCGCTAACTACACTTTAGAGAAATCAAGCATAATGGAAATGATCATAATATCATAACATGAAGTAAAAAACCACTTGAAAGGCATCAAAACAACATAGAATAAACCAAATCACTTGAATTATGGAGCAAATGTACTACAAATACAAATAGAGGAATGCTTAAAGAAATGCAAACTATAGGTATAGAGAAGCAAGTGCGGGAAGAGCGTCGAGGCAACCACGGCTGTGGAGGGACTTCCGTCAGTGGCTCGATGACTTCAAGAACACACTTTGAAGCTCAATGGACGTGGAAATATGCTAGGTAGAAGCTAGGAAGAGATGCCCTACAATGGGGGTCCATAGGGCCTTTTATAGGAATTGTGCCAAATCATTTGGCCCAAAATCACGCCCAAACACACGCTCATCTTCTCCCAACTCACGTACAGCCACACGCCAAAACATAGCTTACGCGCACACACCCACGATCCGTGTGCTCACGTCCACAGCCGTACAATGGGCGATGAAGGCTCTAGATCACACGTGAACACACACTCCAGATTACGCCTCGCTCGATCAGATGGTAGATGAAGCGCTCAGATGTCTTAAAGAATCGCACATCCTCACGCATATGATCACGCTTATGATTGTGCGTCGAATCACACACGCATGAATTGTGCGCATCAGATGGCACCACGTAGCCGCCTCTGTCAACGTCTGATCGCGATAAAGCAGTCCAATTTCGCCACCCTTTGTGTGCCGTGCAATTGAGCCTTCGTGAGGGCTCGAACTCATGCCCGTCATGCGTGGGTTGAGTTAACCAACGCGCTACGCCCACCAATTTTTTGTGTTTGTAAATTAATGCTCACACATTCTCAGCTGTTGGTTCATGATCCAATGGTTGGGATTATGCGTGCTTGTGATGAAGAAGCTGCGGATGCTGCTGGAGGTTTGGGTGGCTGCCAAGTGTCTCATTTTGGACCATTGATCATTAAATCAACGATCAGAACTTCCCAGGCTTGTTGTAGGAGCTACAGAGATCGGATTGAGGCGATTAGAGTTCGTTGGACTCTGTTCGTCGATCTGGATCATTCGTATGGTTCGATTGCTCATATGAGACTTGCTTCAATATGCACTTGTACACAGCGTTATTAAACATTAATTCTAAGCAATCTTAATGCAAAAATAACTTAATATGCATGTATTGATCCTATACCCACTATAATATGATATTCATGCACATGCATCCTAGAAATTGACTCTAATTGATGCAATTAACACATACTTGCAGAGTCATCATACTCCCATGCCCATCCCTTGCTAGTCCCTAGCAAGATTAACCTAAATGCTAATTACAACTAGAATCAAGAAACAATCACTCAGGCACCAATTACTTGTCAGCAAGAGGAAATTTCTACTAAGAACCTAACCCACAGAGACTTAACAGTGCTCGGGTGCCTACCAAAATGCAAACCACCCAAGTCCTCCCCTTATTCTACATAGAAGCAAATTCTCTTTTTTCTTTTTCCTCTTTTCTAATTTCTTTGGATTTTGGAGTTGAGAGTTTTGGGGTAACTTTTTACGGCTACCCAACCCACCCAAGACTTAAAAAGGACCCTAAGTGTTAAGCATCTTGTCGTGAAAATTGTGATAGACTCACTCAACGGCAATTAAAATGGACTTTAGGTTTCTACGCCCCTAGGTGATTCGAAAAAGAAAATTATGCCTACAGGTGTATCTATGTGACCGGTAGCTTTCTCCTTACTTTTGTTTTTGTGGGGTCAACACAAGGGTAAACTTAGTGTATATCTCCTCGAATTATTCTACTTCCCCGCTTCTTTCATAACTATTTGGGAATTTTTGTACGCTTTATGAGCTGGGATCTAGACAAACAGCCAATGGCGCATTTAACCCATGACAATTTACGAGCCATACTCGTGCGGTGAAGTGTGGCTTATTTCTTTTTTCTTTTTATCCATTTTTTTTAAGTAGGTGGCTTCCCTGATCTAAGATTTACCTAAAGGCATTCGTCAAAGAGAATGATCCTGTAGCTGGGCTCTGGATAACTGGCCAATGGGGAGTCTAACCCACGACAACATGCTAGGCATACCACTCTAAAAGGTTCATTAGCTACCCAATTTTCATTAAAATCATTGAGGAGTGAGTCAGTGCAAAATGTGTGCAAATGCTTAGGCTATAGTCCTCTCAAATCAGAGGGTGGGTTGATAAGTCATATACTTATCACCCTACTATATTAATCAAATTAATATAAATTAAGGTGGCAAGGACTTGAGAACAAATCCACATTTTAGTGGACACCCGAGCTAATTAAGCCCGAAGACCTTAAGAGTTTAAGGCTCCATTTGGTAAGGAGAATAAGTTTGTGGAATAAGTAGAGGAATAAGGAAAAAGTGGAATAGATAGTGGAATAAGAGAGTTAACCCATTTGGATTTTTTGGTGTGTTAACGTTATTCCATAGAGAGGGTGGAATAACTTTAGCCCGTGTTAAGTCTACTTAACCCACCATAAGTTCCAAGCATGTTAAGTAGCGTGTTAAATACTTAACATGCCAAACAAACAATGCCTAAGTGTTCAAGTCCTTAATGTATCCTTTCCTAAAGTTGACAAGCTCCTAACGCCTGAGTTTTCTTTTCCTAATTCTCTTTTTTTATTGGAAAAATAAAAAGAAATAGCTACAAAAATCAGATGTTTTGCGAAGCTGGCAAAATAATTTAGGACTATAGTGTCCACCCCCCCATGCCTATCTAATGCAATGTTCTCATTGTATAATAAAGACATGAAAAGGAGCAGAATAAACAAAATATTAGCTAAATTTCTTGATGGTCCAATCAGCTTCAAGTGCTAAGTTTAATGCCTTCAACTAGGCATAATGCACCAACAGAAAGAAGAAATCAAACACTCAAAAAGGTGGATCAGGATCAGAATAAAAAGTTTGATCTGGAAGCCCGCAAGGAGGTGTCCACAGATATGGATCAGGTTATGATGTAGACCGAAGCCACAAGGTTGCGTCGTTCTAAGGTTCTGGATGAAAATCACCCAGAATTGGAGATCATTGTGCTTGCGGGGTTAGTCCTGCAATTTGTGCTCGTGTAACCCAAGTCTAAATTGCTGGACAATAGGTAGCTTTGGACTAATAGGAGAGGTTGTCCATTTAGCATTCGGCTTAAAATAATCCATTATTTTATACTTGGGTTGCACATCCTCAGAACCAAAAATATCATAAGTGTCCTGATAGAAAGTAAGTGGTTTGAGTTGTAAATGGTGTGTCATGCATGCCTGTGTCTGTTCCTCTCTTAATCTGTGGGCATGTAGCGAAGTCGATTTGGACGAGTGCAACTCGATTCTAAAATGCTGGACACTAAAGATGTAGTCTTTGTAATTAGCTTGTGTCCCTTTAAAGTTGTAGTCCCTCAAAGTTCTATCAATCCTAGTGAATTCAGGTTGCGGGACTTCAATTCTAATAGGGCATGTAACAAAATTGAGAGTTTCACACTGGGCCCTAAAATCAAGCATGAGGTCTCTCTCCAAAAAAAATCCATCCCTTCTTCTTCAATTAGGGTTTCATTGCTTATTCCCTCCATTCCTTGACCCTTAGAATATTATTGTCAACCTCTTTTAGATTAGACTTAATTTTCAAGGTTGTAGTAGAGGTAGGGCTAATTTCATCATCTAACTCTTTTTTTTTTTTTTTGAAACAGCAAGCAAAGCTATCGTACTATGATAGCAATTCAAGAGAGCAATTTATTAATATATAAAAGAAAAGGTTACAAAACAGATCCCCATAAACATATGAGGGACCAGCATGCATTTACAATTTGTTCCACACATACTGGCCTCTCCTGAAATAAAAACTCGTTCTCGCTCTCCAAATGCACCACATCGCTGTCGCCATATTTATGTGCACTTTATCCTTCATCAGAATTCTTTTCCATAATAAGTCCCACGTAGGTAGTGGCTCCCTGCAGACTTTCCTCCAAACTGTATCCGTGACCACACACGATGAGAATATGTGCCTAGAATTGTTAGTAAGAAGACCACAAAGCAAGCACGACTGTAGCGCCACCCCCATCCTTTTGTGTCTGAGGTCTCCAATGACTAAGCTGTCTCTCCTACACAGCCATAAAAAGATTTATACCTTTGTTGGAACTTTCAAGAGCCATATTTTTCTTGATATCAGATCTACCTCCTCTGAGATTGCCAAAAATCTGATCTTGTCGTATGCACTGGCTGGGGTGAAGACCCCCTAATTTCATCATCTAACTCAGACTCAGATTCTTTACCTTGGCCCTCCTCTAAACTTGTGATGGGATTTTCAAATGATTCAAAATCAATTATTTCGAAATTGGAATCCCACTCCCCATCTTCGATTTTGGATGTCTCTTCCACCAAATCACTTTCCTTAGGAGGATTAGAATTGGATTCATACACATCAACCCCAAGTTTCTTTTCAAAATTCTTAATTTTCTCCTCTATTGCTTGGAGATTTTGATTTTTATCCTCAACTCTCCCCAAATCATGTTCTAAGGAATCCTCAATGACATTTTCTAATGAGTTGTCTAACAATGGGGGAGTATCAATGGTGGACTGAACCAGTTTTAGGCAACTAGGTGTAGTCCAATCAATCACCATGGGGCCTTGCTTCATGAATTCCATAAAAGGGGTTGCTTTCAATAGTGTCTTTGGCCCTCTTCATCCAGTTGTTGGAACATATCAATCATGGCTTGTCTCCTCTCAATCAATTCTTGGTTCTATCTATATAACTCCAACTGAAGGCTATCAAGAATTGACTAAGTGTCTTTAAGTTTCCCTTCGATTTCCTTAGCATTCAACTCAGGGTTAAATTAGGGTAGAATTGACTAAGTGTCATTCATTTTTAGGGTCTAATTCCTCAAGAGGCACCATTTTTTGTTTAGTCCTACTCCAGAATAATTGAGGTGCTAAGTCCTCCTCCCAGTTGGATTCTTCGTCAAGGGTCCTAAGCAGGGTTGATCATACTTAGTTTGCCCAGGCTTATCAACATTTGATTTCTACTTTTCTAACATCCCTTCCAATCCATAGGTCAAATAGGAGAGATCCTTGAATTCAGATGACCTATATTGATTATTGTCCTGGGAAGGGTAGGGGTCTTGGTGTTCTCCTAGAGCGTAGGTCCATCAGATTGGTTAGTGGGTGGGTGGGACCTAAAAGTGGAGTCATCGTAAGGAGAATCAACATCAAGATAAGGATCCCCAAGGTTTGGATTGTACCCCTAAGTGGGCGATTTGGATGTATCCCAATAGGAGGTTGGTGCGGGTTGGGTAAAATTGGGATAGTTGAGATAAGAGGGATATCTGAGTACTCAGGTCCTGGGTTATATCCCCAACTAGGTGGCTGATTATCCTAAGTAAACTATGGATACGATTTACTTAGGTTAGAATACAAATCATGTTGGGGATAGTTTGGGTAGGATGGGAAGGCATTGAAATCCATGGTTTGGAAGAAGTAGAGAGATGAGGGAAGAACAAACGAGAGAATTGTGTGTGCACAACCAAGCAAACAAACTAGGCCATACAGTGTAGACCTAGGTGACCTAAAAGCCTTGGAGAGAATGATCAAATCTGCAAGCACTTAAACCTCCCTTCCCAAGGTTAATCCGGCTAGGTTGATTACGAGGGGATTGAGGAGAAGGTTCTACCTTTGGCTTGATACCCCTCAACCATGCTTGTTTGACGCTTCCCTGTAGCCTAGACACCGGATTCCACAATGGGAATTAAGGCCTAGCACTTAACAAACCCAATCACACTTCCAAGACTTAGATTAGTCCTACCTAGGGCACATCTACTCGATTTTAATTTAAGGCTAGGATCTAGGAGTGCTTGGGAATGTGAGGGGGCATTGTTTTGGGTTTGTGCCCCTTAATGTTCAATTCCAAAGTGTATAATGTGGTGCACAAGCAAGGGATTTGCAAATAAGGTTTAATATGAGTTCTCTTTTAAAGTTCAACCTTGTTTAGTTAGTTTTTAGGGTTCTAATTCATAGGTTGACTCAACCAACTTTTGCTTGAACACACAAGAGGTTATGCAAACACGGGTGTTTTGCTGTTTTTCCTTTAAGAGTATGTGTGTCTCTAAGAAATAGAAGCCCTAAGAGTTTTCATGCTTATAGTTCATGCAATTCTATCAGGTGAATTGATTTTAATTCTGGTGAGTGGTGCGGCCCAATGCAAAACATGGTTGGCTTCGTAAACCACTCAAAGAGAGGAACACTCCAAAAAATTTTTCTCAAGGATATTAGAGTGTATTTTTTTTTCCTTAGGTGATGGATTTGAGATGTGGGTTAAGTAATCATTCACCATGCCCTTTTTTTTTTTTTAATTTTTATTTTTTTTAAAGCATGCAAACAATCAAACTAGCCTAGGGTTTATGCATGAGTATAAATGCAATTTTCTTTATTTTTTAAAGGATGATAAAACTATGATAGATAGGGTGGTACTCACCAAAATCTTCATCGAACTTTACTCCCAATCGACCATCTTAGTACGCGCTCCTCCTGTCGTCGATGCGTCGGATTCCTGCAACCAATAAGTAGAAAGAAAGAAATGTGAGTCAGAAAAGGTGAATACCACTAATGCATGTATGAAAGTGACTAGAAGATCCATTGCCTCCCTGGCAACGATGCCAAAAATTGACCTCGAAAAATGTGAAGTGATAACTCGTTAGTTGTAGCATGCAAATACGATGTCAATTTTAAAAGAAGAAATGTAAAGGTGAGTCCAAGTGTTGAACACAAGGAGACGTGAAATCGGACTAATTAATCACTTAGTGCCACATGATATTTTATTCCGTTTGCTTGCGTCAAGAATAGAGAGAGAGAGTGTGTGTGTGTAGGGTTAGAAAATGATTCGTGGTAGAGTGAAGATCGCTAACTACGCTTTGGAGAAATCATGCATAGCGGAAATGATCATAATATAGTAACATGAACTAAGTAGAAAACCACTTGGAAGGCATCAAAACAACATAGAATAAACCAAATCACTTCTTGAATTATGGAGCAAATGTACTACAAATACAAATAGAGGAATGCTTAAAGAAATGCAAATTATAGCTAAAGAGAAGCAAGTGTGGGAAGAGCGTCGAGGCAGCCACGATGGTGGAGGAACTTCCGTCAATGGCTCAGTGACTTCGAGAACACACTTTGAAGCTCAATGGATGTGGAAATGTGCTAGGTAGAACCTAGGAAGAGATGCCCTTGCAATGGGGTTGCATAGGGTCTTTTATAGGATTTGTGCAAAATCATTTGGCCAAAAATCGTGCCCAAACACACACTCATCTCCAGCCAACTCACGCACAGTCGTGCGCCAACGCAAGCATAGCCGCACGCTAGCACACAACTAGTGCATGCACAGCACACAGCCCGCATGCATACACCTACGATCCGCGCACTCATGTCCATAGCCATTCGACGGGCGATGAAGGCTCCAGATCACACGTGAATGCACGCTCCAGATTGTACCTCGCTCGATCAAATGGCGGATGAAGCGTTCAGACGTCTTAAAGAATCGCGCAACCCCGTACGCACGATCACGCATATGATTGCGCGTTGGATCACACGTGCACGAATCGTGCGCATCGGATGGTGCCACATAGCTACCTCTGTCAATGTCTGATTGCGATCAAGCAGTCCAATTTCGCCGCCCTTCATGTGCCCCGTAATTAACTCTTCGCGAGGGCTCGAACTCGCACCCGTTGTGCATGGGTTGAGGCATTAACCAATGCACTACGCCCGTCGCTTTGTCACATTTGTGAATTAACATTCACACATTCTCAACCATTGGATCGCGATCCAATGGCTGGGATCATGAGTGCTAGCGATGAAGAGGCTGTGGGTGCTGCTGGAGGTTTGGGCAACTGCCACATGTCACATTTTGGGTCGTTGATCATACAATCAATGGTCAGAACTTCTCGAGCTTATTGTAGGAACTACGGAGGTCAGATTGAGGAGATTTTGAGTCCGTTGGACTCCATTCCTCGATCCGGATCCATCCGTACGGTCCGATTGCTCATTTAAGACATGCTTCAATATACACTTGTACACAGGGTCATTAAACATTAATTCTAAGCAATCTTAATGCAAAAATAACATAATATGCATGTATTATTCCTATGCCTACTATAATATGATATTCATGCATATGCGTCCTCGAAATTGACCCTAATTGATGCAATTAACACTATAATTTGTAGAGTCATCAGGGGCTAATTGGTGTCTAATCTAAGGTCAAATGAACTTAAATTTTCAAAAA
Source organism: Thalassia testudinum (assembly GCA_037157565.1). NCBI lineage: Eukaryota > Viridiplantae > Streptophyta > Magnoliopsida > Alismatales > Hydrocharitaceae > Thalassia > Thalassia testudinum. The sequence goes on along the minus strand of JAZHRO010000007.1, from coordinate 65,090,591 downwards.
GTGGGCTATAACTGACTAAAATAGGGTTTTCTGCGTTTTAAGGATTATTTTATTAATAAAAATCCTAATTACACCTTACTTCAATTAAATGGGTTCTGGTGTAAATAGATGCAATCTAAACCTCTAAAAAACCATTGAAAAATATTCTAACAAGTTTGGAATCTTCACTTTGACTAGAGGAACCCTTTTTGACCAAAAATAGAAACTTAGGTGGGAATTTATTTTATTTTGGGCTTATATGTAAATTTTCTAGACAAACTTGGTCAAAACTCAATTCTGAGGTCACCATTAAATTCATTGGGTCCAAATTATGTTAACTACAAAATTTGAGCTCAATCAGAGTCCATCTTGACCTAGTTTGCATTTTAGCCAATTACTTTTGCTTATGACAAAATTACCCCTAGGTTTTTTATTTATATTACAATTGTGCCCCTAGCTTCTGATTTCCCTCTCAAAAAAGCCCCTGCCTCCACCGCCTTCTCCTTCTTCACCGTGTAAACACACAACAGCTGCAGCATAATGATGATAACGTCATCATCAGCCATAACTAACTATATTTTGTCAATCAACAGATAAATGCTCCTACATAACTGTAAAAGAGCCATAATTCATTGCACATCCATTCTGAGAGATAAACATGAAAATAGGGATAAAACTGTAGTTTTAACATAATATTCTAATTGCAGAACAATCACGGGGTTTCCCATGGGTTAATTAAAGGTCAAATGGTCATAAATGCCTAATAAGTGGGTTCGTGCAGACAGAAACGGGTTTTCACGTGTTTGGGAATTAATGGATATCTGAAACCCTAAAAGCAGACTTGCTTAATTAACTGAGGTTCTGGTCAGGATAAAATTTACCTAAACCTTCTAAAAATCATAGAAAAATATTTTCTAAGGTTTAGTACCTTTGAATTGACTATTTGAACCCGATTTGACCTAAAACAGTCTCAGACAGATAATTACCCTAATTTAGGTTTCTACGCAAATTACCCAATCAAACTTGGTCAAAACCTAAATCCGACTTCACCATCAAATTCCTTGGGTCCAAATTAGGTTTCTACCAAAATTTGGACCCAATCAGAGATCATCTTGACCAAGTTTACATTTTGGTCCAATCTGACTCTTTTCTCTCACACACATACCCCTAACTTTTGAAATCCTTGAGGGACCACCCTAACTTCTTCATCTTCTTCTCATCCAGGTCCCTACCGCCATTAGGAATAGCTGCACCTCACCAGCGAGATTCAAGCGAGATTTTCTCTCTCGTTTCTCAATCAATCAGTCCCAGATTTGAACTAAGGATTCCTTGAGGAATTCTTTCAATCGAACCTAACCTTAGATCCTAAGTCCTTCCCAATCTCCCATGCAAATGCATGGGAGATGTGGGTATCCCACATGCGCAAATTGGATAGAGCTTGAAAGCTTCCTTCCATGCTTAGAACCCCTCTCTAAGACCTATAAAAGGACCCACATTGCATTCCTTACCTCCTTAGTGTGGTTTGGGGCCAAAAACCTCTTCCTAACCCTACCTCTAGCCCCTCCCCAATCGAGCTCCAGCGAGCTTGTTCAACCTCCTTCTTCCGACCATTAGACGATCAAATCAAGTGGCCTATCATCTTCCTCAGCCTCTCACTTGCTAAAGTGAAGGCTCCCAGACCTCATTCTTCCTCGTCGTCCCCCTCTAGAGACTTCATCTTCCACGGTGCCAGTTTGCCAATGTCGGTGCCATCCTACCTCCTTTGTCCCTTTAGAGTAGGTAGTTAGGTTCTTTAGAGTTCTAGGTTAGTTCTCTATCCAAAACCAAAAATACCCCCTCGACCTCCATGTTCACCGTCATCTCTTCCATCTTCGGCCACCATTCCTATGAGGACCTCTGCTCGCTACACAACTCTAAACACCTTGCCAACACTCCCTCAAGCTCCGCCTCATCCACCCGCACAAAACCCCCATTTTTATTTCACCATCCACCCATCCTACACCTCTACCAAATAGTGCACCATCATACTTCCTTCTCCGTCATCGTCCGGCCACTACACACCACGCCTCACCACAAAACCACCACCATCACACTCCACGTCCTTCAACGACACTCCTGGACTATTTGATTGGGGCTTGTGAGCCCGTGTTACTCTTTTTAGGTGACCACCGCCGTCTGCCATCGCCGTCATCGTCCCCAGCTCCGTCCACGTTCTCCGGCATCAAGAAGCTCCGCTACTACCCCTAGGTCTTACGAAACTTCCCCAGGCTTCTTTCCAGGGCCTCAGCTAAGACGAATACCCCCTGCAGCTACATCAATTTGTGAAGCATCCTCAGCTGTTGCATGTGGATAGATGAAGGGGACTTTTAGTCCCACATCAGCCAGTGACAATCGCCTAATGCCACATATTAGGATTTTGTCACACCGACCGCTCGCCCAGTACACAAGGGGTCGGGTCCCTCTAACACACACACACACACCTATGCTACCACCATGCCCGGTAGCCCTAGTCAATCAGATCCCCAAATACTCGATTACAACCCGATTATCTGAGAAGAGGAGAAAGAAGGAAAGAGAGAGAGAGAGTGGGGTAAGAGAAAACTTCAAAAGAAGAAGTTGAGGCTTGGAAAGGTAGAAGAAGAGAAGGGCTAAGGAAGAAAGGAGAGAAGGAGAAAGAGAAGACTTGAGAAGGAGAGAAGAAGCAAAAGAAAAGCTCAGAGGTCTGATTCTCATATCAGACGTCTGATTACTATTCATTAATTTGACATTATTGAGTAATTGATATACATGTGCTTAAGATAATAATTGGTGATCTAAATTACCATTATTTTCTTCTAGGTATCTTTTTTGTCTCTTGATACATTGATCTTTATTGGGTATCTAATGTGACAGATTAATATTCATTAAAATATCTTTATAGTGCTTCATTTATTGTGCTTATTTATATTTTGATTAAAGATTAGCACGTGAATTCCTATTTGCTCCATGTGTTCAACCTCAGACTTTATTTAGATGTTCGAGTTATAAATTGTATTTGTTGATTGAGCAATTTAGGAGACTTTACTACAACGAGACGCATTTTAAACTCCTCGAAAGCTTGCTCAACACATAATCAACCCAAAGAAGGCATCATTCATCTGACAAATTGATTGAATCTTAATCAAAATTCACCAAACTTGGCGAATTTGTTATTGAGATCGTGCTCGAGATTTTGAGATCCTTCTCGAGATCTCCCATCAAAGGAATCAACGCTGGTGAGCGGATTCTTGGAGCTCAACTTCTATCCAAATTCGCAATCAAAGCTTGCATTTTTGGGACCAATTGGCTCCCAGACCTCCCCTATGTAAAGAGCCCAACTCCTACGGGTCAAAATTGTGCTTAATTTTGACCGGTTCCCCTTTGTTCTTCCTCCTCGTCGCGAAATGAAAGCACCACCAGAGCTACTTCAAATCCCCTTCATCCCCCTCTACCACGTACAATAGGTAGAAGGGTTCTCTTCCCCGTGCTTCCATGAAGCTCCACATAGAGATTCGGCCTTCGTCTCCCCTTCAATTGCTCTGGCCATCGTATCATCTTCCTCCACTCCGGTGTACCTCTGGCAAGCTCCTCCTTACCTCCTTTCATCTAATTAGTTTAAGGCTTCTCTTCGCCTCCCCTCCAATTAGCTTCCTGGAGCTCTAGAGCTCATCCATCGAGCCTATCTTCTCCGACACTGACGATCGTCGCCCTCAACACCTTCACCAACCTCACCTGCTTCCCTCACGCCTAATTAACCTAAGCAAAAGCTTTCCCTTATCACGCCTAAGCTTTTGCCTAGGTTAATTGCCTTTCACATCACCTCCATCTCCCTCCCTGACTCCGATCACCGGAGTTACACTAAGCTCCACCGTCTGGCCATGTTCTGTTTGGGGTGAATTCGTCATTGTTTAAGAGATGCGTCGTAGTATAGGACAAAATCGCTAAAATCATTTAAATTTATAACTCAGATTCTAAAATGGAATCTGAGGTCGAACACAGGGAGCAAATAATGGAATTCACAACATTAATCTTCATTTAGAATCAATGAGCACAATAAATAGATGCTATAAAAGATATTCAATGAATCAAATACTCAAAAACATATTCAATAAGAAGGAATGTATGATGAAGCAAAAAGGAAAGAGAATAAAAACAATGGTGATTTGAATCACCACTTATCCTCTTTAATTAAGCATACATTCAATTACTCAATTCATTCAAATCAGAATTCAATCTCAACTTAGGTTCTTAAATTATTCAACAGTGCTCAGAACCAACTCATATCAGACGTCTTAACAGAACACAAGGTGATAAGCTCATATTTGTGAGCTAATTAAATGTCTAAATGCCTAAACATTAAGCTAATGCATCCATTTATTTAGCATGCATTAGGATGTAAATAGATTAATTTATATTTCTGATTTAATTACATAATTCATGCGTTGCATTCATAATTAAAGGCATTTGGAATTGACTTAGAATGGCATGTAATTAGGTGCATTACATGAATTATTTTAATTAACATAGAACTTAAGGATTTGTGTATAAATAATCCTAATATTTTACTTTATTAATTCTTCTCCTTCTTCCTGCAGGCAACCGCTCCACTTCCTCTACCTACGCATTCACTCTCCGCCAGCTACCTGCACTCAAGATCCCATTCAAGGAGGAGCGGCAGAGATGGATCTGGTCGGGGCAGTTGCGACTACAAGGGATAGGACGAGGTAGCTGTGCCCATGAGACACCACCCCACTCCACCACCGTGTACTCCACTCCACTACTGTAGTCTCCAAGGACGAGCTCCACTACACCATGGGCCAGCGAGGCGACAGCTTGCCGTGCCAATTTGGTGAGCTTGGCCATCACTGTGCAACTACCATATCACCCTCCCTATCCACACACCACCAACACCATCTTCTTTTTCTTCTTCCTCTATTTTCAAAACAAAACCATCCCCGCGTCCTCCTTGCTACACCTCAATGCCACACCCACAGCAGCGCGCAACCTCCTGCATGCACTCCCTCGCCATCCTCACGAGACCACCCTCCAGCTCCACCACAGCACCAACCGCATGCCCTTGCTGCGTGCACCGTCCTCCAGCTCCACCGCGGCAGGCGCGCACCCACCAGCACCCCTCAACGCACCCACTCGCCTCCTGCGCACGCCTGCACCTCCGCCCGCGTGCCCTCCAACCCCTAGCACATGCCCGCACACGTAGAGTGCGCGCTACAACAGCCACCACGCCTGCAATCCCTGCAGCAGTAGCGGCCGCACGTCCTCCAGCCCACTGGCCCTCGCCCGCATGCACAGAGCTCACTGCACCTCAGCCCGCATGCCCTCCAACTCATAGGGACATCCGTTCGCTGTGCCTCCAGCGAGCAGCACCTCCAACGACCTCCCGCTCCGCATGCGTGCATTCCCTTGCGCTCCTCCTCGCCTCCAGTCGTGTGTTTAGCTGCTTCATAGTACCAGCAACCAACCTATCGCCGCTGCCCCTCTCTGCTCCGGTCGGCCACCTCAGGCCACCCTGCACTTTGTCATGACCACCATTGCGAAGCCCTCGGCTCACTCATCTCCTACACCAAGTCTCACCTCTAGCAGTGGCCTGCCATGCACGCATGCCAAGCTTGAGGCAAATGCTCTGTTTCTTATCGTATTAATATTTACATTCACATGCCATTTCCACTCCTTTTATTTTGAATTTATTAATTAAATATTGTGGCTAATTTATGCAAGTGACCTCCCTCTTTCTCATAATGCCATTCCAGCATGATCTCTTGATGTTTTCTTAATATGAAGGAGGATTTGTCTCGATTTCTCGATGAAATTAATCGTGAACATCTATTTTTAACCCGTGCAAGTTCAAATAGTCCATTGCCTCCTGTGGACACGACCCGCTCTCCTGTGAGTGGTTTAATTTTAATTCTAATTGTTTTGATTAGTCGATTTTCCACCACTTAGAAATACAATGATAAATCTTCTTAGTCATCATTTTCAAAAGCAAAAAATCAACTCGTCAAATGGCACCGTTGTCGAGGAGGCAACGAGCCTGTTAAACTTGCATTCATTTATTTATTGATTCACACATTATTTTTTAGGTGTATTTAACTTCAATCTTTTTGGTGTGAGGTATTCATATCTGCTTGACAATTTGTTGCACCAGCCTCAGCTACATCGAGGTGGACCTTGTTTCCACTTCTCAGAGGACACTAGGAGCTCCATTTCTAAAGGTAGGAGCTCGACGCACTATGGTGGGCCTTGTCTCCACCACTGAAGGAGGACATCTGGAGTGATATCTTCATCTCCGTCGATTTTTTTAGTAGATAGAATTTAGGTTTTAGAACTTAATTTTCCTTGCACATTTGGTTTGAGACCCTTGTTCTAGGGTACATTTTAGGGGTTTGTTCCCCGACCTTCTTTTAGGCCCGTGTTGGGTAACTTTTCAGGAGCCTGTTCCCTTTTCTTTAGATCTAGGTTTTCTTTTGTGGATTGATTTTATTTTTCTTGCTTGTGCATAAGTAGCTAAAAAAAAAAAAGCACGAGCTACCTGCTAGAAGCTGCCTGCCTTAGGATGAGCATTTATGTGTGAATGAGCAGCCTCTATATTTATTTTGCTTGCATGTGTGTGCATCTTGCATTGCTAATTGCTGGAGGAAAGGTACGTCCTCTTTCTTTACATTCTATATTGTTCATGCAAGTGCATTTGGATTTAATTGCATGACACCTAATTGAATTCAAAAGATCTAACAAGTGGTCACATATTTTCATGAAAAAAAGACTTTAAGCAAGAACACTAAAAACCAAGGACTTGAATTGAAACATTGTGCTGCAGTTCAAAATTCAAAACTCAAAATTTTTACGGTGTGTGCACATTTGTATCTCTTGCATCACAGCATGCATTTAGACACTCCTAAGTCTTGGAACTACTAGGACAAGATCCCTCCTACCGTTGGATTCTGAAGTGTTCGGAACTTGAGATCAAAGGTTTTGTAAATCCAAAGAGGGGAATACCCTGTCACAGATTTTTGGGGGTAGTTAAGAAGAACTGCGAAAGCAAAGCTTCAAAGGAAGGCTTAGGCCTATTGCATCCCTCGATCTTCCGTCTTTGGAGTTTCTCTACCATTTGAGATTTAGGGAAGAACACCTAAGCTCTAACTAGGTTCTTTTTAGGCATTTCGAAGGTCGACAACAGGCGCGTAATTGATTGGGCAACTTGCTTTGTCACATACAATTTGAATTAAAGTCAAATTCATAAAGACCTAACAAGCCCTTTTGAATTGTGTTTGAAGTGCATGCTTGGTAGGTGATCTCTTAGGAGACAACTTGTGTTTGATCCTAAACCTGAAAGAATCTTAAGAAGGAACCTCCCAAGGGAAGAAATGGCTGGTCAAAGGAGCCTTAAGGAATATTTCATTCTGACCAATCAAAATGGCCCTGCACTACGTAGACTTGGAGGGGACAATCCTTATGAGATCAAAGCAATACCATATCCTTGCTGCCTTCCTTTTATGGTACTGCTAGGGAAGACCCTTACAGGAATATAGAGGAAGTTACCAAGGTCTGTTCCACAGTGAAGTTGCAGGGCATTACTGATGACGCTCAAATGCAAACCCTCATTTCTTTCTCCCTCAAGGACAAAGCCAAGTATTGGTATCATACCCTTGATGATATTAACACTTGGGATGCCCTGAAGAAGGAGTTTTTGAAGAAGTACTTCCCCATGAGCAAAACAAATCACTTTAGGAGGGAAATTATGAGTTTTGTTTAAAAGGATGGGGAAGCTTTCCATGATGCGTGGGAGCGCTTTAATGACCTGTTGAGACTTTGCCCACATCACCAGGTGCCTAAGTGACAACTAGTTGAAAGGTTCTATACCAGACTTAATGATTTGCACAGGCAGACTGTGGATGGTGCCTGTGCAGGAACCTTTCTATCTAAGATTCAGGATGAAGCTTGGAACCTTTTTGATACTTTGAGTGAGAATTCTATTCATTTGAATTCTACCTACATGGATAGAAAACCCACTCTCATGTAAAGAAAGTTGGAGGCGAATGAGGCAAGGGACACCCAGAATTTAGCCTATCAGATTCAATTGTTAAATCAAAACATGGAAAGGCTTATGTCGAGCTCAGGTCAATTCGTATCTAGCACCTCCATATCCCAAGCTTTTGAATGTTCCATTTGCCAAGGCAATACACATGCCACTGTGGATTGCCACTTGGCCTCCCAATTCCCTGATCTTGTACAGGCAGATCTGAATGGCACTCAAGGGTTCCGTCCTAGACCTCGTAATGACCCTTTTTCCAACACTTGTAATGAGGGATGGAGGAATCACACAAACTTTTCCTAGAGACAAGGGAATGTTTCAAATTTAGGGAATCATAAACCACAACCCTTTCAAAATCAACAAATGAACCAACCCCAAACCTTTGCCCAACCTAAGACCTTTGAGATGGATGAATTGAAGGCAATGTTGAGAACTATGCAAGAAAGTCAAAGTGCCATCATCCAATCTCATGACAAGGCTATACATGAAATGAAATCACAGATAAGACACCTTGTTGAGGCCGTTAAATAGAGGGAAACTGGGAAGCTTCCCAGTGCTGCTGAGGAGAATCCTAAAGGAAAAGGGATTATCTTTAGGGAGCATGCTCAAGCGGTGACTATTCTGAGGAGTGGGAAAGAAATTTCCAAACCCGATGCTCCTATAGTCTCACCCTCTGAAAAACCATCCACCTCGACTTTCACCCCCACCAGAGAAGACTTGCCTAAATCTCCTTTGCTTGAAATCACCTCGCTGGAAGAAGTTGCCCCCGTTCCACCCCTTACTTGACATGACAACCCTTCCACCTAGAGATCAAGAGTGCCCTTTCCAGAGCGCTTATCCACCTCTGGGCAGACTTCTACTGGCTCATCTAGAGCCAAAGATAAGACGGATGAGATCATGGAAACTTTCAAGCAAGTGCAGATTAGCCTGCCTTTGCTTGAAGCTATCAGGCAGATTCCATCTTATGCCCGCTTCTTAAAGGACTTGTTCACGAAAAAGTGGCAATCTAGGAAACAGGTCTAATCAAAAGTTGTCCTGCCTGATTATGTTAGCTCAATTGTTCAACATGGTACACCCTCGAAACTTAAGGACCCAGGAGCCCCGTACATCTTGGTGGTTATTGGTGACTTACAGATTGATGAGGCTTTACTTGATCTAGGTGTGGGGGTGAACATCCTTCCGAGCTATGTGTATGAACAACTTAGGGGAGGCAATCTGAAGCCTAGCCCTATAATCCTCCAAGTTGCTGATCGATCAATTAAAACACCACGGGGAATTTTGGAAGATGTCCTCGTGAGAGTGGAGGATTTCTTCTTCCCGTTGACATCTTAGTTTTGGACACTGACCCTACCAACAAGCCAACCAAGCCCTCCATCATTTTGGGCCACCCCTTCCTTGCAACTTTGCATGCTTCAATCAATTGCAATACTGGGGCATTGGAAATGGGCTTTGGGAACAGGAAAATTGGCTTAATGTGTTTGATGCTTATAAACAAGCCAGGCTTGAGGATTCTCAAGTTGAGGTGATAGATGACTTGATTGAAGAGACAACCCCTGCAATGTTATGTGATGACCCCCTTCAGCATGTCATGCTAAATGAGCATTCCCATCTCTTGGTGGAATGCAAAGGGGATATACTAGAACTTGAGGAGTTGCTGGGTGTCTTTGCTGAGTCTCTTTCCCCATCATCTCTGCCCAAGGTAGATCTGCTACCTGAGATGGGGACATCTATTATGAAACCCTCAATCATACAAGCCCCCGACCTTGATTTGAAACCCCTCCTAAACACTCTCAAGTATGTCTACCTGGGTGCCAATGATATGCTCCCCGTTATCATTTCAACCATGCTATCTGAGGCACAGGAGGGAGCCTTGATTGAATGCTTATCTGAGCACAAGGAAGCTATTGCTTGGAGCATTGTTGACATTAAGGGTATAGACTCTACACTCTGCATGCACCACATTTATACTGATGATTCCATCAAGCTATTTAGGGACATGTAGAGACGTCTGAGCCCTAATATGAGGGAGGTGGTTAAAAATGAAATCCTGAAGTGGTTGGACGCTGGGATCATATATCCCATTGCAGATAGTAAATGGGTAAGTCCTATTCATGTGGTGCCAAAGAAGGTAGGCTTTACTGTGGAATTTAATGACCAAGGTGAACAACTTGTGACTAGACCATCAATTGGATGGAGGGTCTATATTGATTACCGCAAGCTGAACACCGCTACCCAGAAGGATCACTTTCCCTTGCCTTTTATTGATCAAATTCTCAAGAAATTGGCAGGGAATAAGTACTATTGCTTTCTCGATGGATATTCTAGGTACAACCAGGTTGTAGTCATCCCTGATGACCAAGAGAAGACGACGTTCATGAGTCCTTACGGTACCTTTTCATTCAGGCATATGCCATTTGGATTATGTAATGCCCCTACAACCTTCTAGCGGTGTATGATATCCATTTTTTTGAACATGATTGATGAGTGTGTTGAAATGTTTATGGATGACTTCTCCATTTACGACTCGTCTTTCGACCACTATCTCCTGCACCTAAAGAATGTGTTGAAGTGATGTAAGGAGACTGGTTTAGTCCTCAACTGGGAGAAAAGCCACTTCATGGTATAGAAAGGAATTGTACTTGGGCATGTTGTGTCTAAGCGAGGCTTAGAAGTAGATAAAGCCAAGATTGATTCTTTTTCTAAACTTCCATTGCCCACGAATGTCAAACAAATTAGATCCTTTCTGGGCCATGCCAGCTTTTATAGGCGCTTTATTAAAAATTTCAGTAAAATTTCTAGGCCACTTTGTGAGCTGTTGGCGAAGGAATGTTCCTTCAATTTTGATTCAAAGTGTGCCGAGGCCTTTCAAACTCTGAAAGAGGCCTTGATCTCTGTGCCTATTCTCCGAGCTCCTGATTGGACGCTCCCATTTGAACTGATGTGTGATACTTCAAATTATGCAGTGGGAGCAGTCCTTGGACAAAGGGTTGAGGAAAGACCTTATGTGCTGCATTATGCCAACAAGACTTTAATCGAACCACAGCAAAACTACATTGTCACTGAAAAGGAATTACTTGCTGTAGTTTTTGCTCTGGAGAAGTTTAGGTCTTATCTTCTTGGGTCTAAGGTGATTATTTTCACTGATCATGCGGCAGTGAAACATCTCATTGCTAAGAAAGATTCTAAGCCACGTCTGATTAGGTGGATCCTACTCCTTCAAGAATTTGACTTGGAGATACGTGAAAAGAAAGGAGTAGAAAATGTTGTGGCTGACCACCTGTCTCACCTTCCACTTAATGACTCTTCATCTGGAGACATCCGCAAGACATTTCCTGATGAAGCCCTTATAGTAGTAACACTAACTACACCTTGGTATGCTGATACCGTTAATTACTTGGTCACTGGAGAAACTCCTAGCTATTGGGATGAGCAGAAAAGAAAGAGATTCATTTCCCAAGCTAGATTAGAAAGAGCCTGAATTATTTAGAATTGGACAAGACCAAGTATTGAGACAATGTGTACCTGAAGAAGAGCAACAAAGTGTGCTGAGTTTTTGCCATGAATTTCATTGTGGAGGACACTTTGGTGCTAAGAAAACTGCTTTTAAGGTTCTCCAATCTGGTTTTTGGTGGCCTTTGTTATTTAAGGATTCTCATAATTTTGTTAATGCCTATATTAGATGTCAACGGACTGGAACGATTGGGAAGAGAAATGAGATGCCTCAACACCATATTCAATATGTTGAAATCTTTAATGTGTGAGGAATTGATTTTATGGGACCTTTCCCTTCATCCCATGGTTATGAATATATCTTGGTGGCAGTTGATTATGTCTCTAAATGGATAGAGGCCATTCCTACGTGTATAAATGACTAGTCTGTGGTCTTGAAATTTGTGAAAGCCAATATCATATCTCGTTTTGGTTGCTCCAAGACCATTATAAGTGATGGGGGACCTCATTTCCAAAACCACCACTTCAATCGACTACTCAGGAGTCTGGGAGTAACTCACAAGGTCACTACCCCTTACCATCCTCAAACGAGTGGCTAGGTTGAAATGTCAAATAGGGAGATAAAAAATATTTTAGAAAAGATCGTTAGACCTGATAGGAAGGACTGGTCCCAAAAGCTCGATGATGCTTTGTAGGCATATCGAATGGCCTATAAGACCCCTTTGGGTACATCTCCCTTTCAGATTGTGTATGGGAAAGCATGCCATTTACCCATTGAGCTAGAACATAGGGCACTTTGGGCTATTCTAAGTGTTAACATGGATTTAGAAAAGGCGGGTAAGGCACGACTTCTGGAATTAAGTGAGCTTGAGGACCTGAGGAATGATGCTTATAACACCTCTCAAGCTTATAAAGAGAGAACTAAGGTCTTGCATGATAAGTATATCCTTAGAAAGACCTTTGAGCCCAATCAACAAGTCTGGCTTTTCAATTCCAGACTTAAGCTTTTTCTAGGGAAATTAAAATCTCGTTGGGATGGGCCTTACATAATCACTAAAGTGTTTCCGCATGGAGCTATGGAGATTAAGAGCCCTTCCTCTTCAGCAACTCCCTTTATCATCAACAACCAACGGTTAAAACTGTACATTCCTTTGGATGGCCATCTGGTTGACGAGGCCACTCTTAAGGAGACTTAGCTCCTATCATTATCCGCCTTAGGTAATATCTTCCTTTAACTGTTTTGTTTCCAATGAGGACATTGTTTGAACCAGGCATGGGGGAGAGGACTTGAGGCATCTATTTATAGCATGTCTACATTTTGCGTTCATTCATGCATATTGCATGCAAAAAAAAAAAAATTGTATCATTGAGCTTAACTGGCTGGGCCCTACATTCTTAAGCAAATCAGAACTTTAGGTTAGACTAAGTTGATTCTAGGTGTTGAACTTTAGAAGCTAAGTAAGCTACTAGCTTTAGACCTTTAAGGTCCTTTGTGGACTAAACAACTTAAGTAGGAGTTAAGTTGCGGGCCATTCCTCAAGAGGTTGAGGAAGGAAAGCTAGAGATTGAGTTAAAGGCTGGGTAGTACCTAAAGTCTTTTTCTACCTTTTGGTTTACGGGTCCTTGTAAATTAAGCATTCACATTTCACACACACTTGGTCTTGTGTAAATAGTGATCGCCCTAATTCATTTCTTAAAGAAAAGTTGGTTCTCTTAGTTTTGACTTAGGAGAAGCTTGAAAATACAATTTGATTGGAAGAGTTCCTACCGTAGGAGAGGTGGAGTACACACTCACCTTAAGGATGCGATGATAACATGTCACCTCCTCGGCACTTGTCTCTTAGGATATCTCGAAGTGTCGATTGCCAGGAGTTCTTGGGGTCACTATGAGCGGTGCTATCTCGAAGCTTTGAAAGCCAAGCACCCTTCGAGGTATGGTGATGGGGACAATGAATCCGACACAGACCGTGTTGATAGCTGATCCAAACTTAGACTTCGAGGAATCAAACAAAAATATATATATTTAAAAAAAATCATTTTTCCTCTCTAGGTTGGCAATCATACCAACCTCAAATAACTCAGACCAATGCACATGCACTGATGCTTTAATCTCAGAGATCAATAAACCCTAGGATAGAGTTAGAAATCAGGGAAACATGTGCCTACAACTTGTCTTTAGCCGACCTAGTCTGTAACTTAGCAACTACTTGGGAACCTTAAGTCTAAAGTCTGAACTTAACATGTTTCTAAAGGAAGACCAATTGGGTTGGCTAGTCTACTTAGAGTGCTAAGTTATTACTTGGATTTGCTAGGGATTAGCAAAAATTAGGCATGGGGGCATCTGATAAGCTCATATTTGTGAGCTAATTAAATGTCTAAACACCTAAACATTAAGGTAACACATCCATTTATTTAGCATGCATTATGATGTAAATAGATTAATTTATATTTCTCATTTAATTACATAATTCATGCATTGCATTCATAATTAAAGGCATTTGGAATTGACTTAGAATGGCATGTAATTAAGTGCATTACATGCATTGTTTTAATTAACATAGAACTTAAGGATTTGTGTATAAATAATCCTAATATTTTATTTTATTAATTCTTCTCCTTCCCACAGGCAACCGCTCCACTTCCTCCACCTATGCATTCACTCTCCACCAGTTGCCTGCACTCGAGACCCCATTCATGGAGGAGAGGGAGAGATGGATCTGGTCGGGACAGTTGCGACTACAAGGGAGAGGACGAGGCAGCTGTGCTCATGAGACATCGCCCCACTCCACCACCGTGGTCTCCAAGGATGACCTCCACTACACCATGGGCCGACGAGGTGAAGCTCGCCGTGCCAATCCGGTGAGCTTGGCCATCACCATGTAACTACCATACCACCCTCCCTGTCCACGCACCACCAACACCATCTTCTTTTTCTTCTTCTTCTTCTTCCTCTATTTTCAGAACAAAACCATCCTCACGTCCTCCTTGCTGCACCTCTGCGCCACACCCACAGCAGCGCGCAATCTCCTACGCGCGCTCCCTCGCCATCCACGCACGACCGTCATCCAGCTCCACCGCAGCAGCGATCGCACACCCTGTTGCGTGCACTGCCCTCCAGCTCCACCGCGGTAGGCGCATGCCCACTAGCGCACCCACTCGCCTCATGCATGTGCCCGCACCTCCACCCATGTGCCCTCCAGCCCCTAGCAGGCGCCCGCAGGGGCAAAGCGTGCGCTACAGTAGCCACCACGCCCACACTTTGTGCAGCGCACCTTCAACGCTTGCAGCAATAGTGGCCGCACATCCTCCTGTCCATCGGCCCTCGCTCGCACGTGCAGAGCGCGCTGCACCTCCACCTGCACGCCCTCTAGCAGCTCCACCTGCACGCCCTCTAGCAGCTCCACCTGCGTACCTCCAGCGTGTAGGGACGTCTGTTCGCTGCGCCTCCAGGGAGCAGCACCTCTAGCAGTCTCCCGCATCGCGTGCGTGCATCCCCTTGCACTCCTCACCTCCAGCAATGCATTGAGCCGCTTCACAGTAGCAACAACCAACCCATCACCGCCACCCCTCTCTATTCCATCCAGCCACCTCGAGCCACCCTGTACTTTGCCGCGACCACCATCACGAAGCCCTCGCCTCACTCATCTCCTACGCCAAGTCTCACCTCCAGCCGTGGCCTGCCATGCACACACGCCAAGCTCGAAGCGAATGCTCTGTTTCTTATCGTATTAATATTTACATTCACATGCCAGTGCCACCCTTTTTATTTTGAATTTATTAATTAAATATAATGGCTAATTTATGAAAGTGACCTCCCTCTTTCTCATAAATGCCATTTCAGCATGATCTCCTGATATTTTCTTAATCTGAAGGCGGATTTGGCTCAATTTCTCGATGAAATTAATCGTGAACATCTATTTTTAACCTGTGCAAGTTTAAATAGGTCATTGCCTCCCTGTGGACATGACCCACTCTCCTGTGAGTGGTTTAATTTTAATTCTAATTATTTTGATTAGTCGATTTTCCACTTAGAAATACAACGATAAATCTTCTTAATCATCATTTTTGAAAGAAAAAAATCGACTCATCACAAGGCTCTTCAGAGAACCTTCCTCTTCTTTCTCAGAGCCTTCAAGGACTCAAGGCTTTCTTCCTTCTACTTCACAAGCACGTCCTTCTCTTCAGATCCCTCTTTCCTTAAACACAGGGGAACTAACTTCTTTCAACGACTAAGTGTCGCATAGGGCACAAGGCCAAGCCCTCAAGAGAAAAACCCTCCCCCACTCTCTCACAGTTCCTCCTCTCAAACCCAAGCATAATCGGATCCGGATACAGGTTATCGAGTCGAGAGCGATGACCAGGCCTGTGGGCGTGTATCGCAGGCGAGGAGTGCGCATAGGTCGGGTAAGGGGGTGTGAGGGTGATGAGGGACCCGACCTCTCATGTGATGGGCGATAAGGCCTTAGCACAAAAATAATATATGCGCTACAAGTGTTTGTATTCCCATGATGTGGGACTGAAACGACCACTCCTTCACGCAAGGCCACAGTAGAGACTTCATCAATTGGGGCAATGCTGATGGCTGGTGGCTTCAATTGGAGCTGCAGTTGGATATGTGGTATGAGTCTACGTCTCCTAGAAGTGAAACCGGTCCATGATCTCATCGGAAGACTGCAAGTAGGGGCAGAGAAGTCGAAGGCGACGGTGAAGGTTCGGCATGTACCTGAAACACGAGATAAGGCCTTACCACCATGTCAAAGCACTCAGGAGGATCGGCAAGTGATGGCAAAGGTGATGGTGGTGTTTGCGTGGCATGGGCTTGTGTGTGGAGGGCGTGCGAAGTCGGAGATGGAGATGTTAAGGTGGGTTGGTGGTTGGAGTGTTTGGGTGGATGAAGGATGAAATTGGTAGAAGGCTTTTGTAGTGGGGAGTATGACGATGCTTATGGGAGTCGTGGTGTGGCGAACGGTGTGGTGTAGTGAGCTCACGACCTCATCAGAGCTTGGCCGAAGCGGAAGAAGACGAAGAGGGAGAGGCGTGGTCGTCGGTCAATTTAGGAGAAGAAGAGGTTAGGAAGGTTTAAGAGAGGAAGAGGGAGAGGTTAGACCTAAATAAAAGACGAAGTGGGGAAGATTATGAGTACTGGTGCAAATGCCGATGCCATAGAAGAAGCTTACTCCATTGAGGGAGATGACGGCGAGGAAAGGGAGAGGCTACCCTCACTGTGGCTGGGGAGATGCGGAAGATAATGAGGAAGAGGGAGGATGGGCCAATTTGGCTGTTGACCGTCCATAAAATGACAGAAAAGGAGGCCGCCAGAGCTTAGGTCAGAGGAGGTCGGAGATAGGGAAGGAAGAGGGTTTTTGGCCTTATACCTACCTAAGGAGAAGAGGATTCTTGTCCTGGGTCCTTTTATAAGCCTAAGAGAGGAGTTCCAAGCTTGGAAATAAGCTTGCGAACTCTGGCTGTTTCGCACACATAGGATACCCACATCTTCCATGCGTTTGCATGGGAGATTGGGAAGAAATCAAGGTTCATGGCCGGGTTTATTTGGAAGGGAATTCCTCAAGGAATCACCCTTTCAATTTTAGGAGTATTTAATTGAGAATTGAGCGAGAAATCCTCACTCGAATCTCAAAGAAGCTCATGTGTTCATAATAATGGTGGTAGGGACCAATTTGAAAAGAATGATGAGAAAGTTAGGGATGAATCTGCAAATAATTCAAAAGCTGAGGGGCTAATTGAGAGAGAAAGAGTCTGACTGGACTAAAATGCAAACTAGGTCAAGATGATCTCTTATTGGGCCCAAATTTTGGTACAAACCTAATTTTGACCCAAGGAATCTGATGGTGAAGTTGGACTTGAGTTTTGACCAAGTTTAATTGGGCAATTTAAGTAGAAATCCAAATTAGGATAAACTTTCCATCTAAGACTTTATTCTAGGTCAAAATAGGTTTAGATGGTCAAACCAAGGTTACCAAACCCTATGAAATACTTTTCTATGAATTTTAGAAGGTTTAGATAGATTTTATCCTAACCAGAACCTCTGTTATTTAAGCGAGTCTGAAGTTAGAGTTTTGGGAACTGTGTTAGTTCTCGAAATGCGTGAAAACCTATTTCTGTCTGTGTGGACCCTCTTGTTAGACTTTAATGCTCATTAGACCTTATATTAACCCCTACGAAACACCGTGATTATTCTACATTCATGATATTCTATTAAAATTGCAGAATTAACCCTGATTTAGTGTTTTACTCTCAGAATGGATATTCAGTGAATTACGACTCTCCAGCGATTATGTAAGAGCACTTGTCACTTGATTCTGATTAATTAAAGATAGTTATGGCTCATGATGATGTTATCATTACGTTCGACCCCCAACCACTAAATCACCACCACCACTCACTCTGGCTCACCACGGCAGAGCTTCCCAGGTATCTAACTGGAGCCCTAGGCTCGTATTCTTCTTGCAGGTCCCTCAATAGCCATGGACCAGCACAGGGGACTCATCTAGGTCTTCAATTTGGCAAACCAACGCCAACTGCAACAACAATTGAACCAACCCCTTCACACGAAGTAAACGAAGGAAAAGGGGCACTGATAGTACCACATCATGCATAATTGATTTTGAAATGCCTTCATAAGTTTTGCGTGCATTACCCATTTGCCCAAGAACATTGGGGGTCAGGTCCCTACACGTAAGCCCATATGCACGCTCTCACCTACTATCATGCCAAGTGGGTCTAGGCTATATCCAATTATAGAGAAAGAAGAGGAAGGGGAGAGGCTATTAAGCCTAAGGAAAGGGGCAGATTTTGCATTGGGATTCATGCAGCCTTGAGAAATTTGGTTTACTTCTGTAAAGGTTTTAGCTAAATATTAGACATTTGAGTTTGAAGTTTAAGTCGCCTAATCATTAGTTCCAGACATCTGATCAGTGTATTAAGTGTTGAGTTGAGTTATTTGAATCACATTTTTATTACTCAAAACACTTATATCTTTTTGGAGTTTTGATATTACAATTAATTGAGCATGTATTCTTTTCATATCAAGCTCCCTATGCTTCATTTTTATTACTTGATTACTAGTTAAATTTCAATTGATTTGTTCCCTGAGACGACCTCAGAACTTGAATTTCAAGCAAACAAGTTTAAGTGTTTTCATCGCTTTCTTCACTATACTACAACGCATGTTTTAAAACCCGATGAAGGTGCATTTAGCAGAAATCGTAAACAAAATTCGAAAAACAAATTGATGAGAGAAAGGTGAAAAGAAAAGAAAAAAAGAGAGAGAAATCACAAAATAAGGCAAGAACTTAGGCAATCTGCATTCTGGCAGGCACCAAAGTGCTATTGAGTCTCTGTAGATGAGGTCCTAAGTATTAATTCCTAGGGTTGGTGACAACTAATATCTGGAAGTCCAATCCTCGACTCGATATATTTGTAATAAAGTCAGGAGAAAAAGAAAACCAAAAAAATTAGGGTATAGATAATCATGCATTCCTTTGCTAAGGACTAGCAAAGTTTAGGCATGGTGGTATGATTGCATAGCAATCATGGCTCCTAAAATGACTAAATTAAGCTAAATACCTAGCTTACATTGTAAATAGACCATGCACTTCATGCATATCATGCATTTACATTCCTGTACATTCTTATACTAATTTCTTTATTTTATGGGCTTGTTAGTGATAACACCACTTTATTTAAATCAGGCCCATAGGAGAGGATTGAGTGACATACTAAAATGGAAATGCGAGAAGATATGTGAAGTCAGCATCAAGCAATTCCCGCAACATGTGAGAGGAAACAGCAACAAGAAGATCCAGACAGAGGAGGAGAGAAGGAGCAGACAAACCCATGCACGTACCGTCACACACCACAACCCTCACCTTTGTACACACATTTTAATTTCCAAGCACATGTGCTTACATAACATCTCCACACATGCATACATGCATGAGCACACAAATTGCACATAACCCAACCTAAAACCCTACTAAACCCCTATTTAGATCACCCATTTAGTCCTCAACCATCCACCATTTATCCTTTAGAACCCATGAACCAAAACCAATCCCTAAACACCTTAACAACACCTACCCAACACAATTTGGACATTTAACACTCCTCCTGGATGTCCAAAGCCCCACAATTGGATCATCCAAAACATGTTTTGGATGTCCAAATCAACCAACCTTCACTCTGGACGTCCAAAACTCAATCCAGACTCCTAATTTTGCAACTTAAGTGGTTCAAAATTGGTTTTGGATGTCTAATAGCCTATTTCCAGCATATCAACTCATGCCAAACACACCTTTTACCCCTTTAAACCACCCTTATGCCACCCAATTAAGTCCTAAACACTACCCTTAGTGTGCACTTATACTAGAGCCCTCTAGAACCCTCTAAAAGCCTTAAGTTATATCCCTTTATCCTATTCCTAAACTCTACCTAAGGTTCACCACAACTTGATCCACATCTATAGAAACCCCTCTCCATAGTCCAAACCCCCCCTCCTACTCTCCATTCTCTACTCTAGATGCCACCCTCTCCTCCTCCACTTCTCCACTCCTCTCCATGGCCATGGTGGACAGCCATGAGTGCTCCTCTACCATGTGCTCACTTGAGGTGGTGTAGGCTTAAGCCGATGATCTACCACCCATCCCACAAGCCATTCCTTGGCATGGGACCTTCCTTCTTCTCACCCCCTTCTTCTTTTTCTTCTTTCTTAGTAGTGTAGATCTTTTTATTTCAATGCAAATAGATTAGTTTCTGTTTTTCTTCTTCACACACACTCACACTCCACCACATGTACACCAACACCTCCATCATCACACACACTTCACTCACCATCTCACATTACTACCCTCACTATCATCATCACCCACACCACCACCACCATCATTCACCCTCCACTTGAGCATGCCACACACTTATAAGACATACTCACCCCATTACACACCCACACCACCATCCCATATATAGCCACCCCCATTCCCAAGCCTAATACCACAACCAACATCACCTACACAACTACCAAACACTCGGCCATCCTCTTCCCATTCACACTCCTGTTGTAGTCGAAAATCATCGTAGTTTAGGAAAACATTGCGTCGTAGTATAGCAACAAAAATCGATACGACATTTACATTTATAAAGGCCAAAAAATCGTGAGTTTCAAGGTCATTCGCAGGGAGCAAGTGTAGCAAATCAATCCACTAATCAAATAGTATATCACAAGATTCAATCACAAATAGAATAATCAATTAATGCTTAAGAAATTGTATTTCTGGGTAAAAATAAAAGAGAAAAATGGTTGTTGAAACGACCAAATATCCTTATCCACAATATCCCAATCAAAGCTCAATGTTTCAACAGTACTCAAGCCAATATCTCAACCAAGGTCATAACCATCAGATGTTGAAAAGAAGCACCAATTGGCTTAAGTAACAAGCGTAAATCACCTCAGAATTTGCCCAAGTGTCGGGTATTGAACCCAATGTGCTACAGTGCAAGAACTCCCTTCCCCCCTCAGAATTCCCTTTCTCTTTCTCTTTCTTTAGAGCTGGGTCAGGAGTTAATCGGGTAATCGGATTAGAGGCCCAGACCCGTCGGCATGGTGGTAGGCGAGGGTGTGTGTGGCACATGCGAGAGGAGGGGCCTCACCCCATGCTCACTGAGGCACACAGCTAACGGAGGTGAAATGTTATGAAGAGATTTTAAAAACAAAATCCCATGATGTTGAACTAAAGTTTAGCTCTTCTGTGCGTGAAGCTGCAGGTGGTTTCTTCATCGAATTGGAGTAGCTGCTGTGGCACGCTGCTTCGATTGAAGGCCTGGAGTGCTTCACCAGTCGAGTCCACGTCTAGTGGATGATAACGTCATCATCAGTCATATCTAGCTTTATTTAGTCATATTCCATCATTAAATACTCCTACATAACAGCCAGAGGACCATAATTCACTGTAAATCCATTCTGAGAGATAGACACGAAAATAGGGGTAAAACTGCAGTTTTAACAGCACATCTTAATTGCAGAACAACCATGGGTTTTCTCAAGGGTCTATTAAAGGTCAAATGGTCTTAAATGTCTAAAAAGAGAATCCGTACGAACAGAAAAGGGTTTTCACGCATTACGGGAATTAATGGACATCTGAAACCCTAAAAATAGACCCACTTGATTAACTAAGGTTCTAGTCAGGATAAAATTCACCTAAACCATCTAAAAATCATATAAAAATATTCTCTAGGGTTTGGCATTTTCAAATTGACCATCAGAACCTGCTTTGACCTAAAACAGAATCTCAGATGGAAAGTTGCCTTATTTCGAGTAACTGTGCAATTTTGCCAGTCAAACGTAGTCAAAAACAAAATCAAACTTTACCATTGGATTCCTTAGGTCCAAATTAGGTTTGTATCAAAATTTGGGCCTAATCTGAGATTGTTTTGACCTAGTTTGCACTTTAGTCCAAATCTGACTTTCTTTATCTCCAATAGCTCCTCAGCTTTGGAATTCCTCACAAAAAGTCCCTAGCTTCTTTGTCTTCTTCATAAAAAGGTCCCCGTAGCACATGAACTCCTAATTCTAACGCTCCGGCGACAATCAACCAAGGATTTCTCCTTGATTGATTGATGAAACTTCCACAAATTTAAATCAGAGATCCCTCTTAAAATTCTCTTCCAATCAAACCAATTCTTGAGCATCAATTCCTTCCCAATCTCTCATGCAAATGCATGAGAGATTTGGGTTTCCTACTCCAGTGAACCTTCCAAGGTTGAAAGCTTGTATTCCAAGCTTCAACCGCCCTCTACTGCTTATATAAAGATCCCCAGGGCCTTCCTGTCCTCTCCATGCTCGAATTTGGCCGAAAAACCCTCAATTCATCCCACCACTCCGGTCGAATAGCTCCTCGACATCCGGAGACCTTCTCCAACCTCCCTCGTCGTCTGTCTGCAATACCGGCGACAGATTCATCTTCCTCGTCTTCCTCCGCATCGTGTCGTACCAGCCAACGTCTCTCCCTCCGTCATCCACACCGTCCTATCCTCACCGGAGCACCTTCATCCCCGACGCCGATGTACCCCCGACAAGACTTTCTTCCCCTTTCACCCTATAGTTCTATGTTAGATTAATTCCCCTAGCTCAGTAGATTAAATTTTTCTCCTTCTATCCTTGTTTTGACCCTCGACACATGTGACCACCTTCATCTTCTCCATCTCTAGTCGCTCCTCCGGCGAGGCACCCCAATTGCTACACTCATCCACACGCCTCACCACAACTCCCAAAAGCACCACCGTCCCTCCGCGAACAAAACCCCTCTATCTATTTGCTATTCCACCCACTAAAACCCTCTGTCGACCAACCCACCATTCTTCGCCCAACTCCTTCACCGTCCGACCACTACACACATCCATCCACCACAAAACCACCGTGAAAGCACTCGCCATGCTCCGACGACCATCTTAAGTGTTTTTAATGTGGCGGTAAGGTCATTTTACTTGTTTGCAGGGTTTCTTCTCCAGCCACCATTAACAAGCTTCTCCAACAAGTTCTGGAGCAAGTTCTTGAAGGCACTGCCCCAGGTACCTGTCCCAACCGAAGTGGATTCACTCCAGGAGCACGAGTGGACTAGCAATTGGGGGTGTTGACCGCCCCTTGGAGCGAATTGGACGAAGACTTCCACCTCCAGCTGTTGCCTACTGTGGCGAAGGAAAGTGTTGGACTTTAGTCCCACATCGTTAACCATTGAGCAGGAGCTGTGATATAAGATGAAAAAGTGCACAAGGCTATTCACCTCAAGACACGCCTCGCCCATGACACTATGCACGTGGGCCTGGTCCGACCTGTATACCCACGTACGCCTACACACACCTCAGCAGCTACCCCACTGCAAGCAGCCCTGGTCCCGGGTGCCCTCTGATCCGATACGCGATTACCCAATTATCCCTAAGATAAGGAAGGGAAAGAACAAGAGAGAGAGCGTGGGGTTAAGGGGGTTTTGCTCTTTAGTGTTCTTAACACTTAGTCAATTTTAGAGGAGTGTTCCCCCCTGTGCATCAAAAGGGCCAAAGAAGGAAGGAACAAAAAAGAAGCTAGCAGAAGAAAATCAAAAGAGTACTGTAGCAACGTTTGATTATCAACTCCTTCATATTAATTGTATTGAGTAATTGTTCTATATGTTAGACTTATAATTGGTGATCCAAATCACCATTATTTTGTCTAGATTTCTCTTTGACTCTTCATATACTCATGTTATACATTGCATATTATATTTTGAGTAATTAATTGTGTTCATTTATATTATCTATTGAGATTAGCACGTGAATTCCATATTTGTTCCTAGTGAACGACCTCGGACTTCATTTTTGACATTCGAGTATAAATTTTATCTATTTTTTGCATTGATTCGACCTATACAACAATGCAATGATTTTAAAACCCATTTCAGAGCAAGCTAACATTTTGGCGCTGTTGCTGGGTAGCAACGCACAATTCACCGCTATTTTCTTGCTATATTGTGATTATATTTGAAGCACTAATTTGCCCTGTTTGATTTCTTGTGATTTTACGAGGTACTTCACAATGAGATCTTCCGTGCAAATCAACCACTCCAGGGTAGGTAACTTTTCTATTCTTCCCTAATCAACCTCTTAATCTTGGGAAGACAAAAAAGGAAACAAACAATTATGAATCACCTGCCTTATTTTCCATAATAATTATCATTTAAAAGGCAAGTTTCCTGATTTGCGAAATTTTTTTCAAATCTAATTGAAGATTGAGATGATTTTGTTTAGAATTCCCTACCCTAAATTTCCTGTGACTATTAGGGATCACGCTTAATTTCTGATGATCTTGGACTACTCACATTCTTGTTTAAGTCTAAGGTGTACATGTTGAGATCAAATTGCATGCAGAATAGAACCAATTAGGGTTCAACATTAGGATTTGGAGTGCTAGTACACATTTTTGCCTGAATTAAAGGAAAGTTATCCTCCCGCATTTGTGTGCTACCCAAGCCTTTAATTGAAAAGATCTAATCAGAAAAATCCTAAAATCAGGCTCTAATTTCACTTGAACTCTTAAAATCTTGGACTTAAGAACCTGGGAGTAAAATCAGGGTGATTTCTAGGTCTTGACCTAGATCTCATTCTGTCATCTTTAGGGAAGGTCAGGTGAAGTTAGTCTACATTGTAGGCTAACCAACCTCCAAATTAGGTCACAAGTTGAATTAACTTCTAATCAAGTGAAATAAAAGGTACAAATTAGGACATAAAACTGGTAGACTTAAGGTCTTAAGTTCATACATTCCAGTCTACCTAGACCCTCAATGACAAGAAAGGTCGGGTGGGGGAAACCCTGTAACCCGTGGGGACGCTCTACCATGTAAGGGTCATTGCGAGGCTTTCCCTTCCTAGCTGCCCAGGTAATTCTCGCGTGTACGAATTTTTGATTCAGAGGTATCGTCCACCTTGAAATTGCCTTAGTCATCCAAAAATCTTTGGGTGCCTTGATTGGGTCAAAATTCACATCCAGTCCCTCATCCCTTCTATTTAGAACACATACACAGGAAGGCCATTAGGTTTTTAACCTAAGAGGCCTCATTTGATCTTCTTGGGGATTTCTAAATCTAATCTAATCAACTTCAAATCTAATCTTGAGTTTTGATTCTACATCTTGATTCCACTATTTGATTCAAAAAAAAAAAAAATGCAGCCTGTCTATATAGGAAGACTATTTAGAAAATCGGAGTCCCAAATGAGCATGAAAGAAAAGATAATCGAGAATGCCTATAGAAATCATGAAGAATATTATAAAAGGGACATGCAAGAAAAATTTGCAAAAATAATAGACCTCATCACGAACTGTGTAGGGATAATATGGACACAAATGAAACACAGTTCAACCTAGGATCATCTATTACAAAAACACAGTGAATTGGTGAAATTACACAACAACGAGTGTCTGCAATGTTGGTCAAGCCCTTCACTTCCAAAAAAATTCCAGGAATTTTTAGAAAAATGGGGAGAATTGCTGAATGAGTTATATAGAACAATTGATCAAAAATACCCATCAAAAATTAACAAAACATCTTTGAGTAAGACTAGTGATCAACACAATTTCCAAAATCTTGGGTTCGAGAATCAAGGTTATAGTGGACCCCCAACCCAAATGAATTCAGATTCAAATTTCATAGCAGTTGACATTCCTGATCTTGATGAGGGCTGGGAGGATCCAATTGCAGGTGTTCCCGATCTCGAACCAGCCCTAGAAAATCAAGAACTTGGTTCACCCAGCTTAGATTTCCCAGAAACCTGTGATACTAAGATTGAATTAGAATCTCTCAAGGGTGTAAATTCCATCCCTTATTATGATAAGGTGACTCTCGAGAGCAATTCTAACATCCATATAGAGCCCAACCTAGATTCTAGTGATCCAACCCACACCTTTAACATAGAATCTGGATCTAAGCCTTATCGGGATGATTACAAGGCCCAATGTGATGGAAATCAAATTTTGAATCTAGATTATGATTCTGGGCCTGTATTTGATGAGTTCACCTCTCCAACCTCCTCAGAGATACAAATTGAATTTTCGAAAGTCACGTCGATCTACAATACAGAAATCGAGGAGCTGGAAGAGTTGGGTTTTGATTAGATCTTCCCTACAAGCCAAGAAACCGAGTCAATGCCTAATAGGGACACCTTTTTGAGCTCGGAATATGAGAATAGGCTAGACCCAAGTTAGGTTGCTGCTTCTCCACATCTTGATTTTCTCAGTGGTGGAACCTCTGATACCTAATCAGATTCAGAACAAGATTCTCTCAAGTTCTCCGATGATTTCGAATCTTACCCTGATTTTGGAGAACCTTTGTTTCCTGATGACTACGAGCCAATCTATGACCTTAGCATCCATGACCCATTCCTTGACTTTGACTCCGAGATCCCTAATCCTGAGATCATTGATTCAAAATCAGGTTCCATTGAGATGGAATCATTTCTTTTTGATCCTCAAGAATCAGAACCAGTAATTGCCAAGAGTGTCTACAATCCAAAGTTCGAATCTTTCGTTGACTCAGATTTCCATGACCCTATAAACATTCTTCAGGCATTTACATTTGATTTTGATGGGCTCTATGAGGACTCTCTAGATACACCTACCTTTGAACATTTTCTAGAGGAGCCCTCACATACAGTTATTCTTGAAGCCACCTCTTCTACAACACATACAAAACCCACTCGGATCCGAACCCAACCCCGACCTGCAACCGAACTCAATTTCTACTCTGATTCTCCTCTCGATGAGCCGGTTGCACATGATTCCCCACATTTCAATCGGGTTTCAGATTTTGATCAGACAACAAATCACACCCTATCCTTCTCTGATCACTCTCGTAGGGATCTCACATTTTCCACTGATTCATTCTCTTTTGAGGATCCCTACTCTGACCAGACTAATCCAACTCAACCAAACCCTAATTTTACACTTCCACATCCTTTTAAGCTCCATAGTATCTAGTGGGCACCGCATCTCTTGATCCACATTCATCAACCCGCCAGATTGATTATTTTTGGGTTGCATCATCAGCCTGCTGATCTGAACAAGCACCTGGTTGGATCAATTAGGCTATTGATCAAGGTGCTAGTTTTACAAAACTCGTCTGATTTGACCACTCTTTCTCCATACCATTTTCTACTCAGCTGAAGGCTTTGAATTTAACGCTTAACGGGAGGCAACCCATCAATCCAAAAAATCGAGATCCTTTTTATTATCCTTCCGTACTTCACATCTAATGCACTTTGAGTTCAATTTTAGAACAGTCAATTCCACCTCTGGTACCCATATCTGAGTTTGAAATCATTTGCAACAGTCATTCCGACCCGTTCGCTCACCCGTTGAACCTGTTCTAACTCCTAAACCCTAACTGTTTCATACCCTCCGTTTACAATGAGGACATTGCAAAACTTAGGCATGGTGGGTGTTAAAGTGCAAACACATAAAAATTCAAAGTTCTGAAAGGTTCTCACAAAAAAATACATATTCCAAAAAACCAAAAAAATAAAATTTTGAAAAGAACGAAAAAAAATTGGTGAAAGGGGAGGAAATTTTGAAAAAATTAAATTCTTGAGAGGAAGAGAGGAGGTGGTTTAAAATGACAAAAACGAGCATGATTTGAACAAAAAAAAGTTAGTCATTAGTAAAAGATTAAGGAATCTACTTAGTTCTAGACCAAATCAAAAGAAAGAAATAAAAGACAAAAGTGCTAAGAGATATAGAGATTAGTATGAATGCTGATCTTAGACCTCTTGGGCTTATTTCAAGCATAAAAATTCAAGTATTCGTTAAGATCTGGGTAGTCCTCAAGAGGTTGAGGATAATGCAAAGCTTAAGTATTAGGTCTAAGGCGTAGGGATTATTCGGCCTTGTTAACTGACCTCTAATTTATGAGACTCAGCAACCTAAGCATCCTAATCCACACACAGTCTGGTTCAGTGTGCTTAATAATCAAAATCACGCAAATACGTTTATTATGTTCTGAAAATGCTACCTAGATTAGGAGCAGCTTATCAACTCAAGTTGATTTGGATGAGTTTCCTGCGTGAAGAGGCAGGAAATTCTTCTTGAAGTTACGCAATAATATACCGTCTCCTCGGTGCTTGTCTCCTAGGATATCTAAATATTTTAGAAGAAGAGGGTTTCCTCCTCTTTAGATCCAATGGATAAAATGGTGTATCACTACAGCTTCTTTTTCGCCTTTGGTCAATGGAAGACCATGTGGAGCTTGGATCCAACCTTAGCAGGGGGTCAGACAAGGTTGTCCCTTGGCCCCACTGATCTTCAACCTTGTAGTGGATGGGCTTGAGAGGTAAGCTTGCAAATTGGCTGAGGTGGGAGTCATTAGAGGATACTCACTGTCTAACAGGGGAAATCTAGCCCCCATATTGTAGTATGCAGATGACATGGTATTTTTTGTCGAGGGATCCAGATGTGAGGCACATGCTCTGGGGCTACTGGTAAAGATTTTTGGTGACATCTCAGGTTTATCTCTGAATAAGGATAAGTCGATTTTGATTTGTTTTGGCATGAATGAGCAGGAGCAAAGGGAGTTGGAGGGAGTTTTGGGGTCTCCCCAGGCTAAATTGCCAATGAGATACCTTGGTCTACCTCTGAGGGCCACAAAGTTGAAAAAATCAAATTGGAATGTTCTTTTTGAGAGGGTGTCTGGCAAGCTGAAGGGCTGGAGTAGTAGATTCCTTTCTAAAGGTGGAAGATTAATCCTACTTAATTCAGTCATTACAGCCATACTGATTTTCTACTTCAGCATTTTTAAGGCCCCTAAATGTATTTGGAAGAGATTGGATACTATGAGGAAGAGATTCTTCTGGAAGGGTGCAGGACATGAGGGTAGATTCATGCAGCCCATCAGATGGAAGAGAGTCTGCAGACCTAAGGAGATCGGGGGGCTGGGAATTAAAGCTCTTAAGGAGTTCAATGAAGCCTTGTTGTTGAAATGGGCCATCAAGATTCTTGATGGCAAGGAGGGATTGATGGAGGACCTAATCAGGGACTGTTATGGGGAATCTAACAACAGTCTAAAGAGGCTTCAGCCGAAGAAGCCTTCTCCATTTTGGCATTCAGTGATTGCTGCTGTCACCAACTATTGGCAGTTGCTGCAACCTAAGCTAGGGGATGGCAGAGGCGTTAGCTTTTGGAATGAGCGGTGGTCAGAATTGGGCCTGCTGAAAGAGGTCTATCCAAGGGTGTATGGTGCTGTTGCAGATAAGGCAGCCACAGTTTGCAGTAGGTGGTCTCAGGAGGAAGGATGCTGGCAGCTGGAAGGTCTACAGCAGTGTAGGCCGGGCACCCGACTGTGGGAGGAGAGGCAGAAATTGATGGCGAGTCTATAGCAGCTACAGCCTGTGAATAGTGGAACAGACACTTACTGCTAGCAGGGTGCTTTCTCAATGAAGCAAGCGTATGAGAAAGTTATTAGAGCAAATAATGAGGTGGAATGGGACCCCATTGATAGAAAGATTTGGCTCCTAAAAGTTCCTCTGAAGGTTCAGATCTTCTTGTGGCTATGCAGGCGTGATGGGTTGATCACTGGTGATCTATGACACAGGACGATGGGGACTGTGCTAAATGTTTGTCCTCTTTGTGGATTTCACTCTGATAGTGCATCACACATTTTTTCCTCCTGTTAGGTCACGGATAAGATTTGGAGGATGGTTTTCCTAGAACCCTTCCTTCCTGGGACTTAGTGTGGCAGAGGTTCATCACTCCTGGTCGACCCGTGGGGGCTATGGCAGTGGTGTTGTGGTGTGTATGGAGGGCGCGTAATGATAAGATTTTTCAGGAGAGATCAGTGAGGTGTGAGATTATTGTAAAGGAGTGCTGGTCTCTCATACATAGTTGGGCTTCATACCTGTAATTGCTTGTTTGTTATGGAATATAGTGCCTTCCGGATTGCTATCAGACCTTGATAGCAATCCTCAATGTTTCAAAAAAAAAAGATATCTAAATATCCTACCGGAGGCATGTAAGCACCTTATGCTGGTTTAGGTGCAATGGGCAGGATTATCCTGAAATGTCGATTGCCAGGGCCTGAATTTAGCTACAAAATGCCATGGGTGGCACTATCTCGAAGTGTCGAAAGCCAGGGTTTTGGGGGTTGCCATGGGTGGTGCTATCTCGAAGCATCGAAAGCCAGGGACCCTGGGAGAATTGATGGTGGGAGCTAGGAATCCGATACAGACCATGTTGTAAAGCCAATTCGAAGCTAGAAATAAAGAAGAAAAAGCGAGAGAAACCTCTCCAAAAAAATGCAAAAAATTCTTCTATCTCTCTCTTACAAAAACACACTGCAAACTGAATCTCGACTAAACATGTTTTAAGCATGGGTGCTTTAACCATGGAGTTCAATGAACCTTAGGATAGTTCCTGTGGGACTTAGAAACCTTCGCAACAGACTTAGGCTAAAGCTAGTCAGGTTCGGATTTTGGTTGGTACTTAAGTACCTCTAGGCCCACTATTAGCATTCTGACCTAATCTACAAAAGAAAGCACACATCAGAAATCTGAGCATAGAAAGGCATGGTCTAGAATTTGAGTTAATTCCATGAGATTTTGCTAAGGGACTAGCAAAACCTAGGCATGGGGGTACAATAATAACGTCATCATTAGTCATATATAGCTTTATTTAGCCATATTCCACCATTAAATGCTCCTACATAACAGCCATAGGACCATAATTCACTGCAAATCCATTCTAAGAGATAAACACGAAAATAGGGGTAAAACTGCAGTTTTAACAGCACATATTAATTGCAGAACAACCACAGGTTTTCTCAAGGGTCTATTAAAGGTCAAATGGCCTTAAATGTCTAAAAAGAGGGTTTGCACGGACAGAAAAGGGTTTTCACGCATTACAGGAATTAATGGAATCTAAAACCCTAAAAACAGACCCACTTGATTAACTGAGATTTCGATCATGATAAAATTCACCTAAACCATCTAAAAATCATATAAAAATATTCTCTAGGGTTTGGCATCTTCAAATTGACCATCAGAACCTGCTTTGACCTAAAACAGAATCTCAGACGGAAAGTTGCCTTATTTCGAGTAACTGTGCAATTTTGCCAGTCAAACGTAGTCAAAACCAAAATCAAACTTCACAATTGGATTCCTTAGGTCCAAATTAGGTTTGTATCAAAATTTGGGCCCAATCTAAGATTGTTTCGACCTAGTTTGCACTTTAGTCCAAGTCTGACTTTCTTTATCTCCAATAGCTCCTCAGCTTTGGAATTCCTTACAAAAAGTCCCCAGCTTCTTTGTCTTCTTCACAAAAATGTCCCCGCCGCACATGAACTCCTAATCCTAAATCTCTAACAACAATCAACTAAGGATTTCTCCTTGATTGATTGATGAAACTTCCTCAAATTTGCACCAGAGATCCCTCTTAAAATTCTCTTCTAATCAAACCAATTCTTGAGCATCAATTCCTTCCCAATCTCTCATGCTAACGCATGAGAGATTTGGGTTTCATACTCTGGTGAACCTTCCAAGGTTGAAAGCTTGTTTTCCAAGCTTCAACCATCCTCTACTGCCCATATAAAGATCCCCAGGTCCTTCCCATCCTCTCCACATTCGAATTTGGCTAGAAAACCCTCAATTCATCCCTCCTTTCCGGCCGAATAGTTCCTCGATGTCCGACGATCTTCTCCAACCTCCCTCGTCATCCGTCCGCAATACTAACAGTGGATTCATCTTCCTCGTCTTCCTCCGCGTCGTGCCGTACCAACCGACGTCTCTCCCTCCATCATCCTCGCCATCTTATCCTCACCGGAGCACCTTCGTCCCTGACGCCGACGTACCCCCGGTAAGCCGTTCTCCCCCTTTCATCCTATAATTCTAGGTTAGATTAATTCCCCTAGCTCAGTAGATTAGATTCCCCTCCTTCAATCCTTGTTTCGACCCTTGACACACGCAACCACCTTCATATTCTCCATCTCCGACCGCTCCTCCGGTGAGGCGCCCCCATTGCTACACTCATCCACATGCCTCGCCACAACTCCCAAAAGTACCACCATCCCTCTATGAACAAAAATGATGAGAACACCATCATGAGTCCTAACTAGCTCATTTTGACCCAAAGAAGAGAACAAAAGCTCCTACATAACCAACTGGAGGTCCTAACTCAATGAATAACCATTCTGAGAGAAAAGTAAGAAACAATGGGTAAAACTGTAATTTTACCATTGTAGTACAACAACAGGTTTTCTCATGAGCTAAACATAGGTCAAATGGTCTTAAAAAGATAAAAATTGGATTGGTTCAAACAGAAAAGGGTTCATGTGAATTCTAGGAATTAAAATGACTTCTTGTAACCCTAAAACAGACTTGCTTGATTTAACAAGGTTTTGGTCAAGATAAAATTCACCTAAACACTCTCGCCCAACCCGGGACCTCTCGCAAACACTTCCAGGCATCTAATTGAAGCCCAGCGCCATCACTACAGATGCAATTAAACAAAGATCCCTTGCTGCAGGCATGCGTGAGGAAGGTGGGAAGATAGTCCCACCTCGAAACCGGACGAAGCGTCGCGCCTGCATAAATTATTTTTCTGCATTAGGCTCTTTGCCTCCTACTCATGGGGTGAGGTCCCCTCTCACCCAACCCGACGCCTCGTCTGCAACCACCCCCCACGGACCTGGTGATCCGACCTGACCCAGCACACCTCGCCCACCACCGCATGCCGGTGAGCCTGGTCTTGGGCACGTACCTGACCCGATTACCTGAGAAAGTGGCTCTGGGAGAGAGAACCTAAGAGAGAAAGAGGAGAAGAGAGCGCGCGCGGGTAGAGGTAGGTTTTGCTCTGCAGGGGAAGGAGAAAGGCAAGGCTAAAGAGGAAGCTAAGGAGCTGAAGAGCTGAAGCAGAGAGAGGAAGGAGAAGGCTGAAGGTAGGAGAATAAGCTGAAGGCAGCCAAGACAGAAAAGAAGGCAGAGGGAGAGAAAGGCTGAAGGCAGGAGAAGAAGTTGAGAAAGGCTAAGGCAAGGAATCAGAAGAAGAGAAAGAAAGAAGAAGAAAGGAAGCAACCACCAGAGATAGAGAAGAGAAGAAAGAAGATCAAGCACTGTAGCATCCACATATTTAAGGCGTCTGATTCATAAATCAGATGTCCAATTTGGTGCTTATTCACATACATTGATTTCTTTAATCTTCTGTGTTTACATTTATCTTTTTGCACTATAACTTTAATTTTTATTGCATATTATATTCAAATTCTCAAGTTGTGATCTTGATTTCTAAATCCTAATTTGCTCCTTATGTTCGACCTCGAACTTAAACTTCGAGTAATAAATTGTATTTGTTTCGAACACTTTTTTGACTATATTATAATGCAACTTTTCTAAAACTCGATCAAGCGCTCCTAACAAAAACCCCTCTATCTATTCACTATTCCACCCACTAAAACCCTCCGTCGACCAACCCACCGTTCTTCGCCCAACTCCTTCACCGTCTGGCCACCACACACGTCCATCCACCACAAAACCACCGCGAAAGCACTTGCCATGCTCCGAAGACCATCTTAAGTGTTTTTAATGTGGTGGTAAGGCCGTTTTACTTTTTTGCAGGGTTTCTCCTCCGGCTTCCATTAACGAGTTTCTCCAACAAGTTTTGGAGCAAGTTCTTGAAGGCAATACCCCAGGTACCTGTCCCAGACGAAGCGGATTCACTCTAGGAGTGCGAGTGGACCAGTAATTGGGGGTTTTGACCGCCCCCCGAAGTGAATTGGACGAAGACTTCCACCTCTAGCTGTTGCCTACTATGCGCGAAGGAAAGTGTGGGACTCCCACATCGTTAACCACCGAGCAGGAGCTGTGATATAAGACGAAAAAGTGCACAAGGCTATTTGCCTCAAGACACCTGGGGGGTGAGGTCCCTCGCTACCTATTACACACCTCACCTGTGACACTATGCACGTGGGCCTGGTCCAACCCGTATACCCGCCTACGCCTACGAACACCTCGGCTACTAACCCACTGCAGGCAGCACTAGTCCCGTGTGTGCTATGATCCGATACCCGATTGCCCAGTTATCCCTAAGATAAGGAAGGGAAAGAACAAGAGAGAGAGCACGGGGTTAAGGTGGGTTTTTCTCTTCAGTGTTTCTCGACACTTAGTTGATTTTAGAGGAGAGTTTCCCCCTGTGCATCAGAAGGGCCAAAGAAGGAAGGAACAAAAAAGAAGCAGGCAGAAGAAAATCAAAAGAGTACTGCAGCAACGTCCGATTATCAACTCCATATTAATTGTATTGAGTAATTGTTCTATATGTTAGAGTTATAATTGGTGATCCAAATCACCATTATTTTATCTAGATTTCTTTTTGACTCTTCATATACTCATGTTATACATTGCATATTAGATTTTGAGTAATTAATTGTGCTCATTTATATTATTTATTGAGATTAGCATGTGAATTCCATATTTGCTCCCAACGAACGACCTCGGACTTCATTTCTGACATTTGAGTATAAATTTTATATGTTTTTCGCACTGATTTGACCTATACTATAACGCAATGATTTTAAAACCCATTTCAGAGCGAACTAACAGATTGGTAGTAGGTCAGGTGCTAACCAAATTGGGGCAGACGCTGTCGGAGAAGGTGGTGGCGGAGATGGAGGTCCGATGATCCTTGAAAACACGAAAATGGGCTAAGAGCCCCAATTAGACAACTCAAAACAATCGTTGGAGCTTGGTGAGTATGCTGGTGGAGATCTCTTGGTGTTTATTGGTCGGTGGAGCTCTGTCAAGGTTGGAGAAGGTGAGCAGAAGTGGGTTTGTTCGACAGAGAGAGAGAAGCTAAAGCCCTGAATTTCCGTAAGGCTTTTGTTCTGTGAGGTGCAACAAAGGTGTGGGAGGTGGTTGTAGTGAGTTTGGTGTGATGTAGTGCTAGCATGAGCTCACCAGAGCTCGTGCTGGACGTGGGGAAGAGGGAGTGGGAGAGACAGTGTCAGTGGTTAATCCTAAGCTCTAAGAACCTAAGAAGACTCTAGGAAGATAGAGGAAGGAGAAGAGGGGTTTATGTAGATGATTGGAGGTGAGGTGCATCCAGCGTTGGCTGGCCGAACGCAAGGAAAATGAGAAAGATGGTGAGAGAGGGCGGCGACGACGAGGGCGTTGGGGGCCTCTACTTTGACCGGCGAGAGGAGAAAGAGAGAGAGAAGGAAGGAGGGCCATCCAATTTGATGGTTGGATGACCGGAGGAGGGCAGCAGAGGCGATCACCAGAGCCAAACAAGATGCTGGCCAAAGGAGGAAGAGAAGCGATGTTTCCAGTCGTTCCTTGGCTGGTTTGAACCGTGGAATGTAAGGGAGCTTTTATAGAGGCATTCGAGGCCTTCAATAGGAAGGAATCCTCGCGAATTCCATGCAATTGAAGCAAGAAAAGATCCTCTAATTTTGCAAGTTCACCAGGGTTGTGTGCTTCGATTTGAGATCGTTGATGGTGCTCAAATGGTTGAGGATCTTCTAATCAACAATCCCTACAATTTTGGATGGATTTGGTTGACAAATCAAGGAATCTTTGATTGAAGTCGACGTGACCATGGGTTGATTCTGTTTAGACCTTCATTGGAAGCAAGGGCATAAACGTGAAGACGATGACAAAGTTAGGGGGTTTTTGTAATAAACTAGAAACCTAGGGGCCTAAATGTGAGAAATAGAGTTTTTAAGGACTAAATGCAAATTAGGTCAAAATGGACTCTGATTGGATCCAAATTTTAGTGTTAAACTAATTTGGACCCAAGGAATCTAGTGGTGAACTTGGATTTGAGTTTTGACCATGTTTAACTGGGTAAATTGCATAGAAGCCCTTATTAGGGTAAATTCCCGTTCGAGTCTCTGTTCTAAGTCAAAATGGGTTCAAATGGTCAAAGTGAAGGTACCAAACCTCTTAGAATATTTTTAATGATTTTTAGAAGGTTTAGATTGATTTTATCCTGACCAGAACCTTTTAAATTTAAGTGGGGTTGATAATTAGGGTTTTCAATACTATTTTAGTCCTCGAAATGTGTGAAACCATGATTCAGTCAGTGTGAACCCACATTTTAGTCTTTTATGTTCATTTGACCTTCAATTAGCCCTTAAGTAACCCTGTGGTTAATCTGCATTTGTGATGTGCTGTTAAAACAGTAGAATTAACCTTATTTTCTTTTCTTCTCAAATCAGATTAATGCGGAATTGTGACCTTCAGATGATCATTTAGGAGGATTTATCATTTGAATCTGATTAATTGTAGCTAGTTAGGACTGAAGATGGTGTTACCCTCAACTCCTCACCATCTTCACCATCCACTACACAAGCCACCACCATCATCATCTCACCAACTTCTTTTCTTTTTGCTTCATGTAATAAATCTTGTTTCTTTTCATTTTGTTTTGATCTAGGACTCTTACTTAATAAACGACAGTTTATCATCATCCTTATGCATTAAAACAAACCTAGCTCTTAGAGTTTTGCTCTGCAAACGGGTTTTTGGGATGCATTTAGGCATTAACTAGGCTAGGCATTCATTGCATTTTCTTTTGTTGTTTTAATGTGTTTTTGTGAGTGTTAGGGATGAACAGATATATAGGTCTCTAAAACCCTAGAACTCAAGAAGGAAAATGGTGAAGGAGGAGCTCAGACTAACTAGAACTCAACTTGATCCAGCTCACCACAGCTGGAACCTAGCTCACTTGGACTAGGGTTAGCTCATCCTAGCTCCATTCAGCTAATCTCAGCTAAATGACAGCTCATGAAAGCTCAACTTAGCTCACCCTAGCTCAAGTCAGCTTAGATCCAGCTCAACCTAGTTGAGTCTAGCTCATCTCAGCTCCCACTAGTCCACAGGGAGCTCTAGCTAGCTCAGCTGAGTTGACTGGAGTTCACCCCAGCTCAGATCCAGCTACATCCAGCTCCACTCAACTCTAGCCAACTGAAGAAGAACTCATCCCAGCTCAGGAAGCTCAAGTCCAGCTCCCGGGGACTCAGCTTAGCTCAACTTGGTTGAGCTAAGCTACCTTAGCTGTCTCAACCTGCTCAATCCTCCCCGGGAGCACTAGACCCAGCTCACCTCAGCTCCATTCAACAGAAGCCAGCTCACTTTAGCTTGGCTTAGTAGCTAGCAAAGAACTAGCAAGCTAAGCCAGCTAGAGTAGCCCCATGTTGACCTCTTCAGCAGCTGCCAGCTCCACTTCAACTCCAGATTCTTCAGATCCAGCTCCTCCCTCCAAACCCTAGCTCCAATACCTCCTCCTCTACTCCACCATTAGCTAAGCTAGCTTAGCTTAGCTTAGCTTAGCTATGCTCCAGCTTCCTTGGCTTTTACCACCTAAAAACCCTACCTAACAACTCCACCAACTAGCTCCACCTAAGCTCTACATAAGCTAACCCTACTTGGCGCCAACCTAGCCTACCCACTACCTCCGAAAGACACCATAAAGTGGCGCCAAAACCACCCTAACTACCTCCTTTTTGGTGCCACCTTTTCCCTCCAAAAACCCCCTTCATCTCCACCACACATCTTCCCTTAAACCCATCTCCACCATCCACATAATCCCCCCTTCTAGAAGCCAAGAAGTTGGTGCCAACCCATGGCACCTCTCCATGGTTGGCGCCACTTTTAGGTGTCCCTTGGCCACCCATAACCACCCCCCTTACACCCCTTAGGTGGCACCAACCATCCTTAACCCTAGGATCACCTAACCACTTCCATCCTCCCATCTTAGCCCTCCATTTCAAGAGTCACCTCAACCCCTCATCATACCCTATAAAAAGACCACTACCCACCACCATTCAAACCATCCTTGGCTAGCAAATTTCCTCCCATATTCTACCTAGAGCCCACACCCAAGAGAGAAGAAGAAGAGAAGATTAAGGGGATATTCTATCCCTTTGGTGCCTTCCCCTCTTCCCTTCTCTCATGTGCCCACACCAGCCAAAGGAGGAGCTAGGCAAGGAAGACCTTTGGAGGAGGTCTTGAAGGTGGTCCACGCCACCTTGGAGGAAAGCTTGAGGGTGGTGCACGCCCACCCTTGGAGGAGAGCATTGAAGGTGGTAGCATCCACCTTTGAGGAGCTTTCAAGGAAGGAGAAGAAGGAGACCCTCTTTTCAAGCCAAGGAGCAGCTAGGCTTGGAGCAAGAAGACTCCCTTCTTCACCAGATTTTGCAAGAGGACTTGTGTTTCTTTTATTGCTTTTATATTTTTCAATTCTAGTAGAAGCATTCCTCTACTTGTCTTTATAGAGAACACAAATTCTGATTAATTAACTTGCCTTCTTTTTAATTTCTTATTGCAATTGTTACCTTTGTTCTAGCACTTGTTTCACTTCCACTCCCTAATTACTCTAGGCCTCCACTTGCCTAGAGTGAGCTTAGGTAGTGGACATTTTCTATCTCTTAAGTTTTAGCTAAGTAATTATAGGTGTTAGTACTTCCCGTCACAATTCGCATTTTGCCCTTATCATTTCAAAACAAAAAAATTACATATTTAAAATACCAAAAAGAAAGTTGAGATCTATTTTCTAAGCAAGAGAGTTGATTTGCAAGCAACCCGCCTCCTTGGACGACCCTAGATACTCTCCTATCTAGGAATATAAATTTAAAAGCGTATGCGAATTCGCATGTTACAACGACATTAAAAACCTGCTTTTACAAATCACGCGATTTTTCGCAACGTTACTCAAGGCTTTGTTTTCTTTTATTGTCTTTTTAATTCCCTAAGTCCAAGCAACCATTGTCCTTCGTGTCATAAGTTCCAGCCCCTTCACGAGTATTCAAGTTTGTCTTGTTGATCAGAATTTTCTTTTCTATGACTTTCTCTTTATATTTATGCAATAAAAGTTATGAAGTTTAGTTTTGTTGTTCTCATATTGTCTTGCTAGTTCTTATTCAAAAAGAAAAAAAAAGAGTAAATCAATAAAAGACCAAAAAAATCTCAAAATGAAAAAGTTGAAAAAGATAATAATACTGAGAGATTGACCTAAGTGAGAGAACGAACTAAAATCACCTCCTTGATGACAAAATGACCGGATCTCAATACTCATTACTAAGCTATTGGAGTTACTCAACTTGAGATTCATTAATTAAAACTAATTTGTGTGGGAGTGCAAACACACACTACAATGACCAAATTAACGACTACCCTCGCATTTGATACAATATCAGAGCTCGGACTCGCACATCGACGTAACACACCAATGAGAACATGGAGGGGAAGATAGTTGTGGCGAGACACCGAAGGACAATCCACTATTCGACCTCACTATTTTGAAGGTAAAAATTATTCCTATCAAAAACTCTATATGCGTATGTGATTGCAAGAAAACAACTACTCAATTTGGGAGAGATGTGTGACTCCCTACATTATCCATAAGAAACTGATTGGCAGTTATTCTCAAGATCAAATCAAGGAGTTGTCTCTCAATGCAAAAATGATGAACCCATTTTATTGCGCATTGAGCCTAAACGAATTCAACCATATCTCATTATTCTCCACCAGCTACGAAATTTGGCACGCCTTAGTTTGAACGTACATCAAAGGTAAAATCTTCTAAAATAAATTTACTTTATCAAAAATTTGAGTCCAGAATTTGAAAATAGAGGACTCAGTTAAGACTCCAGAATACTATACCAATTTCACCGTTCTGGTTTGCTTTTGATGGACTGGTGGAGGGTGGTGCATGGAAGGGAGGATCGTAGGAGAGGCTCTCATGGGTGTAGGGGAGTCCTACCATTTGCTTTTGATGCTGCAAACGTGGGCATCTCACTGCTGTGTGCCACAACAACCTTATTTGCCTCCGGTGTAAAGGCTTGGGCCATCGGCAATTTACGTGTTGTAGGCTGCCGGTGCATCATTTCCTGCAACAAGGGAAACCACCCACATAACCGTATCAAGAACCACCATTGCAATAATGCGGAGGATTGTTGGTGTAATAGCGTTGGGGGCCACCAGTGAATCAACTTCATCCACTCCGTGGAAGGAGCTAAGGGTGTCGAGGTTTGGGCTGCCACCACCACTGAACTCGCCGGACTTTGAGGCCCACTTACTATGGTCTCCTATAATGGGCACGATGGAGGACGCTCTCAAGAAGGCCCTTATTGGGGAAATATCTATTAAAGGCATTGGGATTAAGGAGTTGCATCAACTAATCACCATGGAGGAGTTACGGTCTGACCATTAGAAGGTGGCTCTCCTCTCTTGTTCTCATCTTCTTCTGTTCGGTTTGGAGGATAGCAACGTGTTGCATCTTCGATTCTGATCCACGGTGATGAATGAGGTGGTAGTTTTGTGGCAACTCATCTCACATTTGATGGGGTGTTGGAGGAGCAACCCCCTATGCATTTCTTGTGAGCAAGGATGGAGATAATGGAACTTCTTGGAGTTTCTCTCCATTTGAGATCACCTGAGGTGGTGGAGTCCTTAGTTATGAGGTTTGGCCGTCTTTGTGAGAGGGAGAGAGTTAGGATCAAAGAGGGTAGAGCCCGCACTATCAGAGTGGTGGTGGAGAGGATGACGGGGTTGGCCTTTCTTTCCTCTATGGTGGTGTGTTTGGAGGGTTGTTCGTGGCTTGTTCAGGTTTGTTTGGTGAAAAGGGTCGACCAAGCGACCTAGGAGGGCACGAGGGTGGGTGAGGCCCACAAAAGGAAGCAGGGAAATGGGTCTAGTCGAGGTCACTCCTGGTGACTGAAGGGGGAGTAGGAGGCTCCTTGCGCAGCAGAGGGAGGACAAGAGGCCCCTCCCATGGCAGAGGGGGTGCTGATTGCGAGGAGGAGGATGTCCTCGAGGCTATGTAGGTGGTGGGCGATGAGGGTCTTGAGGCAATTTCGGTGGGAGAGCATGGAGATACCACGAATGTTGTTGGCCGGCCGAGGTTGGCGGCTAAGGAGAGGACAACGGCCAAGATCAGCGATGATGTGATGGAGGAAGGGACCATGGCCACCCGATTTGTTATAGAGGTTGAGTGCAACAACCTGATTGTTAAGGAGGTTGTTGAGATGTTGGGATATCATGAAGCACCTAAGCGTGAGAAGTCAGAGGCAAGTCTGATGGTGAGTGACACAAAAGTTGTTGATACGGGGAAGCAGGTTGTGGTTCACTCTATGGGTGCATCTAATCATGGTGGTTCTCCAACCTTGTTGCATAGTAACGAGCAAGCGTGGGAGTCTGCGAGTAATGGGGGTGCCATGTCTATGTCGACTGATGTCTCTAGGACAAGTTCGAGAGGTCAAAGGAAGGGCTCTTGGAGTATTCCATCTTTTGTCGGGAGACATTATGACCTTTGGAGTCGGGGGGATCCAAAGATCATGAAGGTTAGTGACTATTGCTTGGCCTGGGTCTTGCAGGTGGTGAAGGTTGTCTCAACTAGGAGGGATCCCCATCAATCCGCATGACAAGGATTATCTCCTAGAATGTGCGGGGGCACCACGACAAGGCGAGACGGACAACTCTCCTTAGGTATTCGAGGGAGAGGCGGGTCAATTGTGCCCTGCGGTAGGAGACACATTTGGAGTCGGAGGAGTCTCAGGACTAGTGGCCTCTGAACTCCAATGGGGAATCGAGCATCCAGCTGCTTCGTTCCTTTGGTCGAGCAGGGGGGGCACCATTTGGTGGAAAAAGAATCATCTTACCTTGACTGACTCAAACAAAAGGAGGTATATCATTACTAGATCTTTGTAAGAACTGCATATGGGTTTTCATTCTATGTATCCTGTGTGTACGGCCTTGCTTGGTGAGTGACCAGCCAAATCTATGGGTAAGCTATGGGAGGCGACAGGTGTTCATCGCCGCTAGACGCGTTAGAAAGATACAATATTATCATTGTAGTGTGAATCACGACGGAAG
Organism: Thalassia testudinum; assembly: GCA_037157565.1. Classification (NCBI taxonomy): domain Eukaryota; kingdom Viridiplantae; phylum Streptophyta; class Magnoliopsida; order Alismatales; family Hydrocharitaceae; genus Thalassia; species Thalassia testudinum. The sequence goes on along the minus strand of JAZHRO010000007.1, from coordinate 65,048,710 downwards.
AAATGAATTTATAAAAACCAGGAGTACCGGGTCATTCCCAGGGAGGCAATCATAATTTATACAAAAGCTTTTCAGAAAACTAGTTCTAGCAGATATTTATATATGTATATATGTATATATGTATAGACATCAAATATATAATCAGAATTGTCTTGCATTCAAAAATAGTTTTTCAAATTAGACATTGCTATGCTAAATAGAGAGAGAGAGAGAAGGTAGATAGATGACAATGATGCCGTTTGTGGGATGCTTGTTCGAAGTGCAGCCGCACTTCAGATCCAGAGTGTCGGGATGAATTGCATAGAGGAGTGCAGAGGAAGAGAGAGGTTGGAAGAGAGATGGTGGGAGTCTGTTCTTCAATTAGGGCGCCCTGAGAATTCTTTTATAGCTTTGATGAGGGGCAAAGAGGCTATTTTGGCCCTACAACTCATGTAACTTTAGGCTAATCAGATCCGCCGATCGGGAGATCAACGGCTCTGATTTGGCCTCAAAACACCCTCAAACGCGCCCTCTATGTGCAAATTGATCTTGGTGGCGACACGTGGCGGCCTCTAGAGCGTTTGATCACAATCGCTCGGCTCAGCACGCACCTCGCACCCACCCGCTCATTTTCCTCTCTCTTCACGTGGGCTCGCTTATTCAAATTCAGCGCCTCATCCTTGGTTGTCCGATCATACAATCAGAAGTCTTAAAGAACTCACCCACACCACCTTTTGAAGAGCGCGTGCATTGAGCGTGCATCTGTTAGCGCATGCTACCGCAGGACACTCCGGTCGTGACACACATTCTTTCCAACGCCTTGTGATCACCATCCAACGGTCAATAATGCCCGTGCATAACTGCCTTCCCCATTTTAGCACTCAGCGCCACTCGAACCCGTGCCCTTCGTGCATGGTTTAGCATTCTCACTGTTGCACTGTGGCTACTTTTGAGTCGAGTTTCCAATCTTCGTACGGCTGTTCTTAGCCGTTGGATAAAGATCCAATGGCTGAGGATCTTCCCTCCTTGTCGTGGGTGTGGGGCAAAGGCGTGGATGCTTTGTGGCCATTGGATGATGATCCAATGGCCCACAAAGCGCGGGGCATTCCCTTCAGAAATTGGAGCAGCGACGTTGGGTGGCTACGATGGTGCCACATGGCACCATCGTGGCCATCCATCTTCTTTTCTTTGTAACTGGTGATGTATGCCTCCGATCAGGTTGATTTTTGCGTCGTTGGACTGCGATCGTTGATCCAGATCCATCCGTGCGGTTGAATCTTTCATCTGAGGCTTGGATCTTTATCATCTCACTCCTTGACCTCTATTTTTTTTGGGCTGCACATGATGCTCTAGTTGTCTGATCAAGATGATTCCGGAAGCGTTGGACCCCCGTCGTTATCCTAATTAGATCTGTGTGGTCTGATCTATCATCCACGGCTTCAAATCATCTGTAATTTATTTCATCTCTGTTTTAGGTCATAAAATGATAATATTATCTATGCAACTAACAAACTAACTATTATGCAAATTACGATGCTTATGAATGCATTATTCCTAAGTTATGCTAGAATCTAGCTTAATTCAAGTGATTTAGGTCGCATGATTGCTATGCAATCAACGGGTTTTACTCAAGGGGTTCCTGGTTGATCGAGGGAGATTTCAATGCGGCGTTGTCAACTAGCGACAGGCTAGATAGGCATTAGGACTCTTCTACCTTGGGTTTGCAGGAGGTGATGACTGACTTGGAGTTGTTGGAGCTCCCTACTTCAAAAGCGACTTACACATGAAGTGGGAGTGGGTCCACCTCTCGACAAGATAAATTCCTATGCATTGTGAGTATGGAGAAGGCTTTCCATCTGGTGAGCGTTACAGCCATGGCTAGGTCGTTCTCTGACCACACATTGTTATTTTGGGATAGTGGAGATGGTTTGGCTATTTTTTCCTACTTTAAATTTTAGAAGTCTTGGCTTTGGGAGGAGGGATTCAAGGATATGGTGGCAGGTTGCTAGAGGGGTTTTTCAAAAGAAGGGTCAGCTACCAGGTCTCTGGACTCCATGTTCTGTAAGCTTCACTTCTTACTCCTTAATTATAGGAAGAGGGTTAAAGACAAAAGAGAGAGGATTAGGGAGGAAGCCTTGGAGAAGGTGAGGACTCTTGATGCTAAAGAGGATGACTTGTCTCTTACTGTGGAGGAGTTTAAGGAGAGGAAGAGGTGTTGGGAGGTGGTGGCTTTGGAGGACCTTAAAAGAGAGATTGACTGGAGGGAGAAGTTGAAGCAGTTGTGGTTGAAGGAGAGCGATGCCGACATGAGGTTTTTTCACCCCTCAGCTAGTTCTAGAAGAAGGTTCAACCACATCTCCTCTCTTCAGGAAGGGGAACAGGTGGTGGAAGACTTGGACCGTATACAAGATATGGTCAATGCTTATTTTCACCAGGTGACTAGGGTCAGTCAAAATGGTGAGTGGCGCCTTGCTTCTTCGGATATGCCTTGGTTGAGTGAGGAGAAGGCTGACTTCTTAACTAGGCCTTTTTCAGAGGAGGGGGTGGTGAAGGCCCTCAAGGGTCTCAAAGCAGAGGGGTTGCCAGGACCTGATGGTTTCCAAGTCTTCTATATGGAGTTTTGGGAGCTTCTTCGACTTGATGTTATGGATGTATTGATGGAGTTTAGAGAAGGTAACTTTGGATTTGAAAGACTTAATCATTCCTTTCTTTTTCTATTACCCAAGAAGCAGGGTGCCGAGGGCTTAGGGGACTTTAGACCTATTGCCCTCTCTAACTCCTACCTGCTTGTGGGAAAAATTATGGCAAATCGATTGCGAGAGGTTCTTCCTAATCTTATTAGCCCTATCCAGTCAACCTTCCTAAAGGATCAGTCCCTTAAGGAATCCTTTATTTCAGCCTAGGAAATGGTGTCTGGCAAGACACATGTGAAGTGAAAGGCATTTCTTTGGAAGGTCAACTTTTCCAAAGCCTACAATTTCTTGTCATGGTCTTACTTATGGGAGATTTTGCGGTGCCGGGGCTTTCCAGATATTTGGTTTAGTGGGTAAAGAGATGTATTACAACTTCCTCATTCTCCCCTTTAGTTCATGGGCGACCGACAAGGTGGGAGATTCAGCCTCAAAAGGGGGTCCGGCAAGGATGCCCAATGGCTCCTCTTCTATTTATTCTTGTTGTTGACACCTTGGCGAGACTGGCATTTAGAGCTTCGGAAGGCGATTTGATACATGGCTACACCCTATGTTCTATGCAGCATGCTTTGACTCCTATTCTGTAGTTTGCAGATGATACGTTCTTTGTGGAAGGTGGGGTGGAGTAGGCTAATTTCTTTCGGTTGGTTAATATCTTCAGGGAGATCTATGGTCTCAAAGTCAATGGGGCCAAGTATTCTTTGGTGTGCTTTGGGTTGGACGCTGAAGCATGTTCCAGTATGTCAGCTAGTATAGATACCCTAATCGTTGATCTCCCCATCTGTTACTTGGGGCTTCTGCTCAGGACCAAGAGGATGAAGAATGCAGACTAGATGGACTTATTTGAAAAGCTTTCTCTTGTCTTTCAGGATGGAGTGGAAAGTTGGTTTCCAAAGGTGGGAGGTTGGTTCTTTTAAACTTTGTCCCTTCTACTATGCTGATTTTTCTCCTTTACATGTTTAGGCCTAATTACGCAGCAATCATAGAACTTAATCAACCTAAATTAAATTAGATCCTAGCCTAACTCATGAATAATACATGTATAAGCTACATACTTCGCATCATAACTGTTTTACTTAGTTGTTTATAGAATAATAACATTTTACCTTGCCAATTAGTGGATAATCATATTTTCAAATAATAAGGAGCTTAGGAGATATCTTGAGAATGAAAAAGGCTGGATAGAAGCTGGAGTTGTGACGTGCGTTTGTGCGGGTGTGTTAAGAAGTGTCGTTATAGTCGCACTTGCAACGTCGATTTTAAAATAAGTAAATGGAGGTGAGTCCGAGTGTCGGTCTCAGGGAGGCGTGAAAATCGAATTTTTCTTATCACTTGTTGTCACGGAAAACGCGGAGTTTTGCTTGCGAAAGGTGCGATTTTGAAAAGCGGGAGAGAGAGAGAGATTAGGGTTAGGGTGTTCCTTGTTTGATCATGCAGCTTAAACAGGAATTAAAGTAACAACTGAACATAAAATAACTTCATTAATCATGCACTTTTAGTTCATAGCTTACAACATTAAATACATGCTTAAACAAAAGTAATGGAAAGCTTAAAAGAGAGAGAGAGAGAGAGTATGGAGAGAGACGAGGCATCCACGGCGGTGGAGGAGGCTCCATCGGCGGCTCGTCATCTCCGGTGATTACAAGAGGGCCTAAAGCTAGCTAAGAGAGGGGTGGAGTAGTTGCAAGGGAAGTGAATGCCTTGAATGAGTGGTTGGAGGGGGTTTAAATAGGGTTAAGGGCTTTCTAAAAGAAGAAGGGGATTTAGCGGCATCCGGGACGTCGCTAAAACCACTCCAAAAGTGTCGGTGAAGCCCTCCAGCCCGCCGATCAGCCGCCCGTGATGTTTCTTCTTCACGCGTGATCCGCGGCCGCTGCATGATGACTAAGATCTCTCCTTGGCTGCGCTTGGATCGCGCCTCGAGCACACGTGTGTGCGGGTGTCGTCGCCCGACGTGCACGCGCGCGTGGGCACTCGCGAGCTGTGGGTGCGCCGCGTGGCGAAATCTCAGCCGCCCGTTGCTGATCGGGCGGCCCAATTTTGCCGCGTGCATCCTTCGTCTTCGATTTCACGCTCCGCGCGGCTAAAACTCGCATCCCGTGCGTGCGGTGGAGCGGGGGTGACGTGGCGCAATGAGGGTCGTTGATCTCCAGATCAACGGTCAGAACTTCTTGGGCCCATTGTAGGAGCTCCGGATGTCAGATTTGACCGATCTTGAGTCTGTTGGACTCCGTTCGTCGTTCTGAATCCATCCGTGCGGTTCGATTGCTCATCTGTGGCCTGCTTTGATAAGTGCTTACACAAATGGCCATTAATACAATTTTATAAGCAATCTTGGTACATGATGCATGCAATGCTCCCATTCTACTTATGTTGTGCCTTTTATTCTTAAGATGGGCCATATTCAACATAATTATCACCCCCTTGTGCAGTGTTATCATACCCCCATGCTTACTCCTTGCTAGTCCCTAGCAAGGTTTATTCTAGTCTTTATTTCCTTTCAGAATTTAAGAAGTAATTGCTTAGACACTTCGTCACTTGTCAATAGGATGAAATGTACAAAGTTCTTAATCTACAAAGACTAAGCAGCGCCTGGGTGTCTGCCACAATACGAATCGCTCGAATTCTTGCTTTAATGTATATAACTATACATATGTATATGTATATATATATATATTTTAGAATTTTTTCGGAATTCAGTGTGGGTTGGTAACTTTTTACGGCTACCCAACCCACCCAGAACTCGGTCAAAACCCTAAGTGCTAAGCATCTTGGTGTGAATGTTGTGATAGACTCACTAACGGTAATTGAGACAAACTTCGGGTTTCTACGCCTCTAGGTGACCAGAAAAGGAAATAAATTTGCCTGAAGGTGTATTTGTTCGATTGGTAGCTTTCTCCCTACGTTTCTTTTAATTGGGGTCAACACAAGGATTTTTCCAGTGTATATCTCCCCGGCTTGTACTACTTCCCCTGCTTCCTCCTTAAGTGTTTTGGTTCTTTTTTTGCAGTTATTGAGCTGGGCTCTGGACAACCGACTAATGGGCTGTTACCCACGATCACTTGCCAGCCATACTTATGCGGTGAAGTGTGGTTTATTTTCTTTTCTTTTCTTTCTCTTTTTTTTTTTCGTAGGTGGCTTCCCTGATCTCAAATGTACCTAGAGGTAATGAAGAAGAAATGGTCTGTGGCTGGGTTCTGGACAACCTGTCAATGGGTTGTTACCCACGACAACTTGCTAGCCATACCACCCTAGAGAGTTCATTATCTACCCAATTTCTGTCAAAATCTCCGAGAAGTGAGTCTGTGCAAAAATGTGTGCAAATGCTTAGACTCAAAGTTTTTCTGAGTTAGAGGGTGAGTTGATAAGTCGTATACTTATCACCTTATTTAGTAGGTGGATTAGAATAGCTTAAGGTTGCAAGGATTCGAAGCTAAATCCATATTTTAATGGACACCAGGGTTGATTAAGCCTGAAGGCCTGGAAAGTCTAAGTTAAGTTCTTTTTGTATTATTTCCCACTATTGACAAGTTTCTAATGCCTAAGTTTTCATCCTAAATTCAAAATTTTTTTTTAATTTATTTATTCAGACTGATTAAATGAGCTCAGGATTATGCAATTTACCACCCCCCCACAGTTAAGTTGGACAATGTCCTCATTGGCAAGTACATGGATGCATAAGGGTTCAAAAAGATAGTACCTGAGTGACGTAAAATATCGGATCAGTCTGAATCCCTAGGAAACGATGTTCTTAATGAACCTTCGGTAGAAGCCAACATGTCCTAGGAAGGAGCGAATATGTCGGACCGAGCTAGGTGGAGGAAGTTTGGAAATTAAATCAACCTTAGCTCGATCTACCTCGATGCCCCTATGCGATACGATGTGACCAAGGACAATTCCTTCTTGAACCATAAAATGGCTCTTTTCCCAACTTAACACCAGGTTAACCTCAATACATCGTTTCAGGATTTTCTCCAAGTTGCTCAGACAATGGTCGAATGAATTCCCGAATACAGAGAAATCATCCATAAAGACCTCTAAGTATTCACCCACCATTTCTGAAAAAATGACTAGCATGCAACGTTGGAAGGTCGCAGGTGCGTTGCATAACTCGAACGGCATTCGACAGAATGCAAACATGCCATACGAGCAAGTGAATGTGGTCTTTCCCTAATCTTCCGGAGCAATTGCGACTTGGTTATATCCTGAATATCCATCCAGGAAGAAAAATACTTCTGCCCTGCCAATCTTTCAAGGATTTGGTCAATGAATGGCAAGGGGAAATGATCCTTCTTAGTGGCTTCATTGAGCTTCCTATAATCAATACACACCCGCCATGAGGTGGTGGTATGGGTGGGGATGGATTCGCCATGATCATTGGTGACAACGATGAGCCCAGCTTTCTTTGGAACCACTTGAGTGGGGCTCACCCAGGGGCTATCGGAGATAGGGTAGATGATGTTGGCATCAAGCCACTTGATAATTTCTTTTTTAACGACCTCCCGCATGTTTGGGTTTAAACGTCTCTGCATCTGGCAGGAAGGTTGGGCCCCATCTTCCAGGTAAATCTTATGGGTGCAATAGGTGGGGCTAATTCCTCTTAAGTCCGAAATGGTCCATCCAATGGCGGCCCGATGTTCTGAAAGGGTTGCAGTCAACCTGAGTTTCTGATCCTTGGTTAGATGAGAATTAATAATCACCGGGAAGGTTTGGTCAGGTCCCAGGAAGACATACTTGAGATTTTCGGGCAATGGTTTAAGTTCAGGTGCTGGTGGAACCACAGTCGATGGGAAGGGAAAGGGTGGGAGTTGATCAACATCGATCTCCTCAAATGGTGTCGTGTGATGGTACTCAGCCTTACAGAGGTCCACGGGTAATGATGGTGATGGGTCAGCACAGTCACTACGGGTTTGGTGGTCTGATATAGAACTGAGGGTGAGGCATTCCTCGATCAAAGTTTCCACGGGATCATGTTCCTCCACGCAATCGCAATCAAAAGACTTTGTCACCCGGAAGATATCCAATTGCATTTTCCTGTCCCTGAAGGTGATTTCCATACATCCCATGTCGCAATCAATGTTTGCCTTAGCCGTAGCTAAGAAAGGTCTGCCTAAGATTATGGGTGCATTCTGTAATTTTTCAGGGACTTCCATGTCGAGCACCAAAAAGTCGACCAGGAAATAGAAGTCCTTGACCCGTACAATCACTTCCTCGACAACCCCCTTCGGGGTTTTCACTGATCTATCAGCCAGCTGGATAGTGACAGGGGTTGGTGTCAACTCTCCAAAACCAAATTGGTGGTACTGTTGGAATTAGATTGATAGAAGCACCTAGGTCCAAGAGCGCTCTATCAAACGTCATGTCCCCGATATTGTAGGAAATCAGGGGCACTCCTGGGTCAATTCACTTGAGTGGCAGGTTGCTTGCGATCACGGAACTTGCTTGTTTAGAGAGCACAACCTTCCTAGGTGCTTGAGGTCTCGGCTTACGCTTGGGTGTACAGGCATCCTTTAAAAACTTGGCATAAGTAGGGATGTGTTTGACGGCTTCAAGGAGCGGAATATTAATCTGTACTTGCTTAAAGATTTCCAACAGCTCCTCAATTTCCACAACATTCTTCTTTTTCTTGATTGTTTCCAAGGCCTCAGGATAGGGTGTCTGAATGTGGATTGGTTCTATGTCTGGGTCATTGGTTGGTGCCTCTTCTGAGTTGGGTATTTCAGCGGGTGAAGTCTCGGGGAGAGTCGGCCATTTGGGATCTTGGGTTTTGGTGCTGCTTCTCAAGGTCACCACATTTGCAGAGGCATTGGGGCCATGGGTTGATCCTTGAGAAGACGAGGACAAAGAAGCACCAAACCCAGGAGGTGTTTGCGGGGCTGGCTGGACCATGTGAGCCTACCCGGGGTTGCTTTGGAACCCTTGCGAATTGGGGCCTCTGTTAATTATGTTTCACAGGTTCGGTTGTGGTTGGGAAGGTAGGGATCCTTGTTGTTTACAGTCCAAGAGTTTGCTTAACTGTCCCTTTACCAAGGCCATTTTCTCCTGATGTTTCTGGTTCATGTCAGCCATCATCTTTATTAGGGTCTCCATTTGGTTTTGTGGGGGAGGAGCCACCCTATTCTGATTATATTGGGGTCTAACTGGTGGTCCTTGCTGATAGGGGGGCAAGTGTGGCTGCTGGTTTGGCCTGGGCTAGTTCTGGAATTGCGGTGGTTTCTGGTTTGTCCAACCAAAGTTGGGGTGGTTACGCCAGCCAGTGTTGTAAGTGTTGGAGAAAGGTCAGGTTTCGCATAACCTTGGACAGCTTGCACATCTTCTAGGATAGCCGATGTTGATGAAGAGGGAAGGGAGTAATCAAGGGTTGAGGGAGCAAAGGTCCCTCCCTGGAACGTGGTTAGGGGTTGTTCCAGGTTCAGTTGGGTAAAGAGCTGGACCAGGTCAACATTATGCGCTCCCTTTGCTAGGGAGAAAGTCTGTAAGGGGTTCCTGGTCTGGTTCAGTAGCTCATCAATCTTTTCGTCCACCAATTCCACTCGATCCAATTACTTGGCGATGATGTCCATGTCAACCATTCCAAAATTTGCTTGTACCTCATAAATCCCACCACGGGGTTGACTGGACCTGTTGAACCGGGTTATAGAGGCATTGTTGAGAGAATTCTCGCTCATAGACTTAAAGAGCTCAAACGCGCTCTCCTCATCTTTGTTCAGGAAGTTCCCCCCGCATGAGGCATCGACGAAGTTCCGTAGGTTGCTGTCCAGACCATGGTAGAAGATCTGGACCACTTGCCACCTTGGTACTTTGTGGTGTGGGCATTTCCTTAAAAGTTCATTAAATCTTTCCCACGCCTCATGAAATTATTCCCCACCCTGGAGTGTAAAGGTAGTGATAGATCTTTTGAGGGCATTGGTCTTTCCTATGGGAAAGAATTTCTTTAAAAATGCATGCCTCATTTCTTCCCAGGTGGTGATGGGTCTACCTAGGGTTCTAAGCCAATGAGAAGCCTTGTCTCTTAATGAGAAGGGAAACATCTTGATTAGAACAATGTCAAGGCTAATGTTCCTAGGTTTCACAGTTCATGCTATGCGGTCGAGATCCTCTAGGTGCTGAAAGGGGTCCTCATTTGAGCTTCCATGAAAGTGGCTCTGGATCAGACTTAAGACATTCGGTTTCAGCTCAAAATCATCTCCCCCCTCAAGGATCCTAAGGTGTGGCTCAACTCTAATAGCAGAGAGATTATAGAAATCGTGGAGGGGCCTCGGCTGATCCTGGAATGGTGGTATATCAAGTGGTGGTTGCCCTGGTATGTCTTGGAAAGGTGGTGGTGGTTGTTCTTGTGGGTTCTGTAACCGTTGTATGGCTTGCATGATGGTGAGGATTTGTTGTTGCTGAAGCCAGTGGTTAGCATCAATTTGGGCTTGGATGATAGCCATAGCATCTGGTGGGGGTTGATCCTCAGCCTCATCTACCCTAGGTTCAGCCATGTTTCCAACAGAATTACGTCGCCTAGATTCCTGCCCCAAAACACACAACTCGAGATGCAGTGAGCGTCTCCCGTGCATACACTAGAGAAGAACAGGAGGGGATGCGGAGGGCGACAAATGCAAGAAATGTGTTTCAATCAAGCACACAAGCCTAGTCCTTATGGTGTATTCCTTAGGAGACCTAGAAATCTCACAAAGGGTGATTAAGTCTGTAAGCACTGGACTCCCCTTCCCAAGGCTAATCTGGCCAAGTTGATTACGAGGGGATTGCAGGGAAGGTTCTTCCTTTGACTTGCGCCTCTGGTTCCGTAGACCCCACAACCACGGTCGTTTGACACTGCCCCGCAGCCTAGTCTCCAAATTCTACCAAGGAAATGAAAGCCAAGTGCCCAACGAACAAAACCTCACCTTTCAAGACTTAACTCAGTCCTGCTTAGGGCACGTCTACTCAATTTTAAAGGGTTAGGATAGTACTTGTGCTTAGGGTTATGTGATGAAGCGTTGATTGGGGTGGTGCCTCTTAATTTTCCACTTTCAAGGTGTGTGCTTCTAGCAAAACATGGTTTTCAAGCAAGGATTTTTTTTTAAGATGTGGTGTCTTTTAGTGTTTCATCCTTACTTTAGTATTTTTTTAAGGTTGACGTGTCTTAATGTTTTCAGACAAGTTTCAGAGGGCACGTCAAGTTCTGCACACAATTCGGTGAAAGTAGATTTCCTTTTATTCTATAGAGGCTCTAAAACCCTAATGTACTCATCCTAATGATCATGCAGCTTCTGTTAGATGAGTCGATTTTAGGGTTGAGTGGTGCGGCCCAGGTCAACTCACAGTGGCTTCGCAAACACCACTCAAGAAAAAGAAAAACACTCCAAGAATTTATTCAGAATGTTAGAGTATACATTTTTTTGTGGAGTGATGTGTTAAAGATGTGGGTCAAGCAATCATACACCACACCAATTTTTTTTTCAATTTTTATAATTTTTTTAGTTTTTTTCACGCAAGCAAACAATCATGAGAGAAGAATTACTCACTATAAGTCCTCGTTGCGCCTACTTCCTTGCTACCGTCGTGGGATGCGTCGCTTCGCCATCCACGCGTCGAATTCCTGCAACCATCAAGTAAAAAGGAAAATAAGACATTAGACGATGTGAGAATGAATGTGGAATGCAGGTGACAAAACAAATCCGTTGCCTCCCTGGCAACGGCACTAAAAACTGACGTGCATTTGTGCATGTGTGTTAAGAAGTGTCATTATAGTCACACTTGCAACGTCGATTTTAAAATAAGTAAACGGAGGTGAGTCTGAGTGTCAGTCTCAGGGAGGCGTGAAAATCAGATTTTTCTTATCACTTGTTGTCACGGAAAGCGCAGAGTTTTGCTTGCGAAAGGTGCGATTTCGAAAAGCGGGAGAGAGATAGAGAGAGAGAGAGAGATTAGGGTTAGGGTGTTCCTTGTTTGATCATGCAGCTTAAATAGGAATTAAAGTAACAACTAAACATAAAATAACTTCATTAATCATGCACTTTTAGTTCATAGCTTACAACATTAAATACATGCTTAAACAAAAGTAATGGAAAGCTTAAAAGAGAGGGAGAGAGAGTATGGATAGCGACGAGGTAGCCACGGCGGTGGAGGAGGCTCCATTGGTGGCTCGTCGTCTCCGGTGATTACAAGAGGGCCTAAAGCTAGCTAAGAGAGGGGTGGAGTAGTTGTAAGGGAAGTGAATGCCTTGAATGAGTGGTTGAAGGGGGTTTAAATAGGGTTAAGGGCTTTCTAAAAGAAGAAGGGCCTTTAGTAACATTCGGGATGTCGCTAAAACCACTCCAAAAGCGTCGGTGAAGCCCTCCAGCCCGCCGGTCAGCCGCCCCGCTGTTTCTTCTTCACGCGCGATCCGCAGCCGCTGCGTGAGAGCCGTCCGATCGAAGATCGAACGATTGAGATCTCTCCTTGGCTGCGCTTGGATCGCACCTCGGGCACGCCTGCGCGCAGGCGTCGTCGCCCGGCGTGCGCGTGCGCGTGGGTGCTCGCAAGCTGTGGGTGCGCCGCGTGGCGAAATCTCAGCCGCCCGCTGCTGATCGAGCGGCCCAATTTCACCACACGCATCCTTCGTCTTCGATTTCACGCTCCGCGCGGCTCGAACCCACGTCTCGTGCGTGCGGTGGAGCGGGGGTGACGTAGCGCAATGAGGGTCGTTGATCTCTAGATCAACGGTCAGAACTTCTTGGGCCCATTGTAGGAGCTTCGGATGTCGGATTTGGCCGATCTTGAGTCTGTTGGACTCCGTTCGTCGTTCTGAATCCATCTATGCAGTCCGATTGCTCATCTGAGTCATACTTTGACAAGTGCTTACACAAATGGCCATTAATATAGTTTTATAAGTAATCTTGGTACATGATGCATGCAATACTCCCATTCTACTTATGTTGTGCCTTTTATTCTTAAGATGGGCCATATTCAACATAATTATCAAAGTGCAACAGAGCTAGAGCAGGAGCATGGAATAAAGCTTGGAATAAAGAAGAATGACGACATAGAGAGAAAGAAAGAGTTAGACTAGGCTACTTGTATGAATAAATGCATAAAAAGAGGAGAAGTTAGGATAACCTTATCTCTATCCATAATTCCCTAGGATAGCCCTCTTCCTACTCCTATCCCTAAGCCACCCTCTTATTAGGTCAACTCAGCCTAGAACCCAAAACATGGATAGTGTTATCCATGCTCCTATCCACACTATCCTTATCCCCACTCTCCACCTAGGATATCTCTATCCCTAATCCTGAACTACCCTACTTTGGCGAAAACCTGGATAGTGTTATCCAGATTCCTATTATCCACATCCACATCCCTAATCCTCCTCTCCCCAACCTGATCCATACCTTAGAATCCCATCTAGGTCCATAGTAACCTCAATTGACTCAACATGAGTCAATTAGGTCAGCCATATTCTAATTGGGTCCAGTTGGACCTGGTTAGGCTAACCTTAGACTAATTAGGCTTACTTAAGCCTAATTAGACTCCACCTAAACCCAATGATCAACCTACACCTAACTGGGTGCACCACTACCTGAATCGATGCACCCAATTCCAATTAGGTTCACATAGAACCCAATTGGATCCACACGACCCATCTATGTCTCAATTAGACTCATTAAGTCTAATTAGACTCAACCTGGATCAGTTTAGTTCCATACACATTTATTTGGATTACCTTAATCCAATTAGACTAACACACACTTAATTAGATTAAGAACCTACTGATAATGACATCATCATGAGCCATAACTAACTTTAATTAATCATAATCAAGTGACAAATGCTCCTACATAGTGGCTTGAGAGTCATAATTCCTTCCATATCCTTTCTGAGAAGAATGCATCAAATAAGGGTTAATTCTACAGTTTTAACATCATTTCATGAAACTAGAATAATCATGGGGTTTCCCAGGGGTTAATCTAAGGTCTAATGAGCATTAATGTTTAATAAGAAGGTCCACACAGATAGAAACAAGGTTTTACGTATTTCAAAAACTGATTCAGCTCCTAAAATCCTAATTTTAGACCTGCTTAAATAATAGAGGTTCTGGTCAAGATAAAATTCATCTAAACCTTCTAAAATTCATATAAAAATATTCCAGAAGGTTTGGTAACCTTGGTTTGACCATTCAAACCTATTTTGACTTAGAATAGAGTCCTAAACAGAAAGTTACCCTAATTTGGATTTCTATGTAAATTACCCAAACAAAGTTTGTCAAAATTGAAATTTGACTTCACCACTAGATTCCTTGGGTCAAAACTAGGTTTGTACCAAAATTTGGGCCCAATCAGAGTTCATCTTGACCTAATTTGCATTTTAGTCCAGTCAGACTCTTTCTCTCTCACATAAGCCCTTCACCTTTGAAATCCTTGCAATCAGGTCCCTAGAGTTTTCATCATCTTTGCAGTTAGGTCCCTTCCGCCATTAGTGTGAACAGAAGCTTCACCAATGAGATTCAAGCGAGGATTTCTCGCTCGATTATTAATCAAACACTTTCAAAATTAAAAAGGAGATTCCTTGAGGAATTTCCTTCAAAATGAACCCAGCTATGGACCTTGATTCCTTCACAATCTCTCATGTGAATGCTTGGATAATGTGGGTATCCGGTTTGCGTGAAGATTTCGAGCTTCGCGAGCTTGTTTCCAAGCTTGGAGCTCCTCTTTTAGGCCTATAAAAGGACCTAGGACGAGAATCCTTACTCCTTAGCTCGGTTTAGGCCACATCTCTTCACAAATTCCCTTCTCCGGCCACCCCCACCGCAGCTCCGACGACCCCTCTCCAACCTCCTTCTTCGCCTGCTGCCACATACCATAGGCAACGGGAATGTCATCTCTCTCCTCCGCTTCTCGGGACACCAGCAGAAGCCTTCTAGACCTCCTCCTCGTCGCCGCTCCTTCCATCGGAAGCATTCTCTTCAACGGTGCCGACCAATCACAGCCAGCACCCTCCTACCCCTTTCATCCAGTAAATGAGGTCTCTCTCTCTCCCTCTCTTCCTCTAGTTTAGAAGTATCCCCTTATCTCTTGTTTCAACTACCATTCACCTCTCTTCCCCATCGTCTTCTTCACTTCCGGCGTAGCTTCGACGATCTCGCCACACCGCTACACCGCATCACTCGTCTCATCGCAACTTCCAGAAGCATCGCCATGCTCCCCACTTCCAAAGCCCTCTACCAATTTCATCTTTCATTCACCCAAACACTCCAACCACCAACCCACCTTAATAGCTCCACCTCCGACACCATCACACCTCCATACACTTTCCAACACCAAGAGAACCCCACCATCATCTTCGTCACCATCCAGCGAAGCTATTGAACCATCTAACTAGGGCAGTAAGCTCGTATTCATGTATCCAGGTCTTCGCCAGACTCCTCCTGCGCCACCATCATCTCCGACTCCAACTACAGTGCTCCAGCCTATTCCAACCCTACAACCATGCCCAGGCACTACGGTTTAGCTTCAGGACCTTTCCCAGGTCCTCAATTGAAGGCATTTCCTCCTGTAGCTGAAGCGTGAAGGAGTCGTAAGCAGATAGTCCCACATCATGGGAATACAGACCAAACGTAGCACTTAAGTGGAATTTGTGTTGTAGCTTCTTCGCCCAAGCACCAGGGGTCGAGTCCCCGCTTCACACACCCACACACACCTCACCTGCGATGCATGCCCACGGGTCTAGCCAAATCTGAGGATCCGTTTACCTGACCGATTACCCAAACCTATAACTATCTTTGAGAGAGAAGGGATTTGTGAGAGAGAGGGGGGTGGGTTTTACTGTGCTAGCCCTATGCCCCTATGCATCCCTTAGCCTCTAAAGAGAGGCCATACTCTATGCTTAAAGGCCTTGAGAAGGAAGGAAGCTTTGAGAAGAAGAAAAGAAGAAGAAGGCTCTAAAGAGCCTTGTGCTTGTGCTCACTTAAGTTATCTGATCTGAGTTGATTCAGAGCACTGTTGAATAATTTAAGTAATAAGTTAACATTGATTATCTGGTTCGAGTTACTGTTGAATTATTTGAATACTTTGGATGCATGCTTAAATTAAGAGGATATACATGGTGATTTAAATCACCATTATTTTTTATTCTCTTATTCTTTTTGCTCCATCATACATTGGTTCTCATTGATTATATTTCCACATATATTATTTATTGAATATCTCTATTGTGCTCCGTTTATTGTGCTTATTCATTTCAATTCAAGATTAGTGTTGTGAGTTCCATATTTGCTCCCTGCAAATAACCTCGGACTCCATTTAGAATTTGAGTTTATAAATTTAAATGTTTGTTGTAAGATTTTGTCGATTATACTATGATGCATATATTTAACACTCGACGAAACCCTAGCAACACCTACCTAATTAGACTCCACCAACTAGACCTTAGGCTAACCCAACCCAATTAGGATCTAAAACCCACAACCATAATCTACATAATTCAAACACCACCACCCTCCCCAACCCATTCAAACACAACCCTAAAGACCCTCCACCAAAGTTGGCGACCTCGACTCCCATCCCTCTTCTTTTGGGTATGCCAACACGTCCCCTCCTCTCCTTTATAAAGACCTCCCAAGGTTGCCCATGCCCTTCATCTTCTTCCTCCCTCATTCCACCATTAATCCACCACCTTCAAAGCTCCCTTCCTCCACCTCCAAGCCATCCACTACCTCCTATAGTGGCCGACCACCTCCCACCTCCAAGGCACCTCCCAAGGCCACCACTACACTTCGACAAGGAGCACCATTGGTGCCCTCATCTGCGATTACCCATAGGATTTATCTTCTATTCTCTTTTCTGCACTTTATGTTTCTTGCAAGTAGCTATAGTTCTTTCTTTAATAACGCCTAAGCTTTCGTTTATGTTATTTTGATTAATTATTCTTAAGCATGTCTATAGAATCAGTCTTTTGAATCCTTGTTGCTACTATGAATCATTTAATGAAATAAAAGCTTTTCTCATCCTCTTTTATGTCATAGTACTTGTGCTACCTGATCTATCTTTTAATAAGTAATCACTTAGGTTAAGTCACTTTTAGAATTGATTTCACTAAAATAAAAATATGGCGGCTCCTTCCCAAATAAACGAGTTGATGCTTTAGCGTAATTTGCTAGATGTCACTCATATCATACGCAAATTTCAAGATGATCGATATTCATATACCTTCTATATTTACTTAAGCTACACTATGGTCATGCGATTCGAGCGAGCAACTGGCGAATTTGCCATCCAAGAGATCCGCCATCATCCCTAGAATTTTAGGTTAGGCTTTCGCTTAGGTTCCGAGTAGTTTTTGCAAGCGAAGAAAGAAAGTAAAAATAGAAATCATTTTCACTTTTTTAGCCTCCCAAAGATCGACTAGGACTCACAAAGAGTTTCATTATATTTTTGTTTAAGCTTGATTTGCGCTCTATACTACAATGCAATAGCCCATTTTTACGTGAAATCGACTTTAACAAGGCCATCCAAAACAGTGTTGAAGAGGTTGGAGGTGGTGAGGGAGCAATTTTTTTGGAAGGGTCCCCAGGTGGTAGGGCACTTCATGAAGCTAGTCTGGTGGGATCTTGATCATCGAAAAATTTGCAAGAATTAGGGTTTGAAAACTCGTCGTCGTAGTTGTATAAGATCCAAGATCAAATAAATTTACCAAGACTCAGTGAGTCTCAGGTCGAACACAAGAAGGCAATGTTTGATCAAAAATCACGTTCAAATTTTATTTCTTTTTGGTGTTTTTTGCCTTTTGTAATTTTTTTGATAATTTTATACAAGAAAAAGATCAAGTTAAAAGCTATTTAACTAACTAATTTACTTGCAAATAATTAAAGAGAAAATAGATAGAGAGAGAGAGAATAATTCTACCTAAGGTGAACCAAATGTTTACTACAAATAATGTCTGCAAAAAATTAAATGTACACTACAAAGCAAACAAAAAGAGATAAAGAGAGATAATCCCCCTCGACGGTTGCTTGGGGGGACGACTCACTTCAACGGTGCCTGGACAAATGATGATGAAGATGGAGGAAGAAAGAGCCAAAAGAAGAGGGGATAAGGCAAGGCGACATCACAGCAATATCCACTTCCTTGAAGGAGGTAAGAGGATGGCTGATGGGAGCTCCACGAATGAGGGGTGAGAAGATGGGAAAAAATTACTTTTTGTTCCCCTAGTGGAGCATCCCAGGGCTTAGGGCACACTCAAGAGAGGCTCTTGAGCTCTAGAGAGGGAGAAAGGAATGTAGGAAGGAATGAGGATGAAGGGGAGGGGTGCATGGCCTTTATAGTCGTTGTGGTAAATGATTTGCGCACAAGACCATTGCAAGCCGTGCACAAGGCAAGACACGCACGCACCGCACCCGTTTATGCATGCATGCACCGCACCAACACACAACTACACGTAGCACATGCACGCGCACGCATATGTTGGCAACACCGTGCGCTGAAGCTGTCGCGGATGAGAAGGTGCCACCACCCTTAGATCTCCATCACAAGGCCAAAATCACCCATGCAGACGCACTTCAGATCATGCACATCACTCGTATGATCGTGCGTCGTGTGATTCCTTCCATCCAGCGCACCACGTGTCGATTTCACCATCACTCAATTTCAATCACGCGGTCGAGATCGCTTGCCTCGAGCTTGTTGAGTCTAAGGAGAACGTGAAGCGCTGATGTGGCTCGATCTCAGCCATCCGTTCTCAATCGTGCAGCTCACAACACATTATGGATTGAACCCACGTCTTATGTTTGCTAGGTGCAATGCGCTACCACTGTACTATGGTGTGGGGCACTCGATCAAAGCATCCATTTGAGATCAGACGGCTATGATTACTTGGCCATCAAGCGCTGAGGATGAGGAGCTATAGGGGCAAATCAAGGTTGTTGGATTGCGATCTAATGGCCATCCTCTTGAGGCAGCGTGGAGAACAATCAGCTGTTAGATTGAGATCCAACAGCTAACCTTATTCGTGCAAGTGCCCTTCAGAGATGTGGAGGGGGTGGTTGTTGGTGCATCTTAGCCATTGGATTGAGATCCAACGGTTGGGATGAAAGGGCGTAGATGAAAGGAAAGGGTTGCGAGCATTGAGGGTGGCTGTGATGGCGCCATCATGGTCGTCCATCTTCCTTCCTTCATAGGTAACGCTACGAATGTCGGGTCTAGTCGATTTCTACGACATTAGGCTACGATCGTTGACCTAAATTTATCCATACAGTTGGATTTGTCGTTTGATGCTTAGATTTGCATCACCCTATCCCTTGGCCATTAATCTTCTTCGGCTTGTAGAGGATGCTACGGAGGTCCGATTGGAGCGATTTTGAAGGCGTTGAACTCCGGTCGTTGCCCTGATCACATCTGTACGGTTAGATCTTCCATCTTAGGCCAAAAAATGTGTCAACCTATCCCCTTGCCACAAAAATAGGTAAATTAATATACAGTTTATACAAATTATACTACATGCATGCTAATGGGTATTATGCACTATTTACAATGCTAGATGCACTTGAATTGCTACAAAACCTGCATAATAGGCATTTTATCAAGAAATAATGTATACTTATCACACCCTCATGCCTATCTTTTGATAGTCCCTAGCAAAACTAAACTAAATGTTATTTATAAACAAAATTAAGATCCGATTACTCCGGTATAAGTTATTTATCAATAATAAGAAATTTATACCTAGGAACTGAGCTCTGAAGACTCAACATTACCTAGGGTGCCTACCAAGTTGCAGACTGCCCAAGTCCTCGCCTTATTACGCACATAAAAGAGAAGAATTTTTTTCCTTTTCTTCTTTTTGTATTTTTTTGGACTTTTTGTGATTGAGGCTTCGGGGTAGCTTTCTATGGCTACCCAACCCACCTAAGACTTGAGAAAACCAGAACTTCTAAGCATCTTTATTGTGTGAAGGTGGTTGACTCATTAAATGGTGACTAAAGCTGACCTTAGGCATCTATAAACCCTAGGTGACCCTAAACGAAAGAATTATGCCTAAAGGTTTATCTTTACCAATCAATACCTTCTCCCTACTCTTATTTTTGGTGGAGTCAACACAAGGGTGAATCTAGTGTATATCTCCCCAAGTTCATTCTACTTTCCCACTTCTCCTAACTTTTAGGAATTTTTCATACATTTTTTAGGGCTAAGGTCTGGACAAATGGCAATAGGGGTTACCCATGGCAACTTTTAGCCATAGCCGTGTAGTGAAGTATGGCCTATTATTTTTTTTCTCCTTTTCCTATTTTTTTATTTTTCTATTTTAGTTTTGGGTGTTTTCTTTTTTCCTTTTAAGAAGGAAGCTTCCCTGATCTAAAATTTACCTAAAGGCAATAGCCAAAGAGATTAGGTCGTGTGACTGAACTCTGGACACTCGGCTATGAACAAAGTCATACCACAGCAATGTGCCAACCATACCACCCTAGTACGTTTATTAGCTACCTAATTCCCATTAAGATCGCCTAAGAAGTGACTCAGTGCAAATGGTGTGTAAATGCTTAGACTTTAAGTCTCCTCAAATCAGAGGACGGGTTGATAAGTCGTGCACTTATCACCCCAACTTATTTGACCAATTAAAATGAATTTTAAATTGGCAAGGACTCGAGAAGCAAGTTTACATTTTAGTGGTCACCTGGGTCAATTAAGCCCATAGACGTGAAGAGTCTATGTGTTCAGATCCTACTTGTATTATTTCCTAAAGTTGGAAAACTTCTAATGCCTAAGCTCTCTTTTCCTAATTCTCTAATTTTTGTCTATTTTTTTAATAGATAAAAAGAAAATAAGTAAAAGGATACTATGGAGCTGACAAATAAATCAGATTGAATATATCCACCCCTCATGCCTAGCTTATGCAAAGTCCTCCTTGCAAAATATAAGCATACGAGGGTAGAATAAACAAGATATCACCTGAATCTCGTGCCAAATCCGATCAGCTCCTAGTATATACAATTTGTACAAAGATTTGAGTTTAGTGCCTTCAAGTGGGCACAATCCGGCCAAAGAAATCAGGCCAAGTTTAAAGCAACCATGTCTGAGATGGGTTCAGGTATTACACAGTCAACATAAGGCTACAGATCTGTTAGGAAATATCTGATTAATCGTGAACAGGCCATTCCATTTAAACCTAAGCTTACTGGGAAAGAGCTTAAGTCGAGAGTCAAAAAGCTAAACCTTTTGGTTTAGCTCAAAGCTTTTACGGGAGATCATCTAATCATGTAAAGCTTTGGTCCTCACCTTATAGACCTTATCATTTTCATAGGCATCATTTTTAAGCTCCTCCAATTTAGATAGCTAGAGTTTCCTGGTTTTCCCAGCAAAGTCCGAGTCAAAATTGCAACTCTTAATAGCCCAGAATGCCCTATGTTCAATTTCGACAAGTGACACACCTTACTGAACACTAGATAATACAGGGTCATGCCTATAGGTGTCTTATACGTTATACAGTAGGCCCAAAGTGCATCATCAACTTTTTGAGTCCAATCCTTTCTATTGGGCCTAACCATTTCTTGGAGTATGTTCTTAATCTCCTGATTGGTGACCTCAGCCTATCCACTAATCTGGGGGTGGTAAGGAGTCGAAATCTAATGTTTCACCCCATACTTTTCCAATAAGATTCGGAATTGGGCATTGGTGAAGTGCATTCCACCATCACTGATGATGAGCGTAAGAATCCTTAATCGACTGAAGATATTCTTCCTGACAAATTCGATGACCACCTTGTGGTCATTGGTTTGAGTTGGAATTGCCTCGATCCACTTGGACACATAGTCAATAGAAACAAGAATATACAGGTGTCCAAATGAAGAGAGAAAGAGTCCCATGAAGTCAATGCCCTAAACATCAAAGATTTCGACAGGAAGAATCAAGTTTCAAGGCATCATATCTCTCTTGGCTATGCTCCCGAGTGCTTGCCATCGGGAACATGACTGCGAGAAGTCCTAGCCATCTTTGAATAAATATGGATAAAAAAACCTAGACTGTAGAATTTGTGTTACCGTCTTCTTCTCGGAAAAGTGTCCACTACATGCAGATGCGTGGTAGAACTCGAGTATACTCTGAAATTCATTTTCCAAAACACACCGGCAAATAATCTGATCAGTGTCGATGTGATACAGCTCAGAATCATCCCAAAAGTAATATTTAGCCTCAAACACAAGTCTATCTCATTGTTTCTTAGTCCAGTCCTGGGGGACTTGACCAATGACCAAATAGTTGATGATGTCCGCAAACTAGGGGATTTGAACACCCGAGACTATAAGAATAGTCTCGTCTGAAAAAGCATTGGAAATCAAAATATCCGAACGAGGAGAATCAAGTAAGATTCTCGACAGATGATCCGCCACTACATTTTGTGCCCCGATCTTGTCCTTAATCTCCAAATCAAATTCTTGAAGTAAAAGAATCCAACGAATGAGTGGAGGCTTGGCATCCTTTTTGGCTAAGAAATGTTTCAAGGTCGAGTGGTTGATATAGACGATAACATGAGATCCTAATAGATAAGCCCTGAATTTCTCAAAAGCGAAGACTACAGCTAGTAATTCCTTCTCAATGACAGTATAGTTCCTCTAGGCCTCATCAAGAGTCTTGCTAGCATAGTAGATAATAGAGGACTTCCTATCATTTTTCTGACCCAAGATAGGCCCGACTGCATAATCAAAAGCGTTGGTCATGATATCAAATGGGGCTATCCAAACTGATGGTTACAACACCAAGGCATAGGTGACTATTGTTTTTAAAAAATCAAATGCCTTGTAGCACAATTCATCAAACTCAAACGGCTTGTCTTTGGCCAGAAGATTGCTCAAGGGTCGAGCAACCTTCGAGAAGTCCTTGATGAACCTTCTATAGAAGCCCACATGTCCAAGCAAAGAGCGAGTTTGCTTAATAGATGTGGGCATAGAAAGTTTAGAAATAACATCCACTTTAGCTTTATCAACTTCAACCCCCTTACTAGAGGCTACATGACCCAAGACACTGCCTTCTTGTGCCATGAAGTGACCTTTCCCAGCTAAGGACCAGTCAAGTCTTAATACATCTCTTCAGGATCAATTCCAAGTAACTAGGAATCAAAAGAATCTTCAAAAATGGAGAAATCATCCATAAACACCTCAAGACAATCTCCCACCATGTCCAAGAAGATGGCTAGCATGCACCTTTGAAAAGTCACAAGTGCATTGCAAAGCCCAAAAGGCATTCTATGGAATTCAAAGGTTTCATAGGGACAGGTGAAGGTTGTTTTTTCCTAGTTGTCAAGATGGATAGAGATCTAGTTATATCCTAATAACCATCCAGGAAATAGAAGTACTACTTGGCTAACTTTTCAAGAATCTGTTCAATGAAGGGTAGAAGGGGAATGATCCTTTTTGGTGGCTGTGTTCAGCTTCCTATAATCAATACAGACTCTCCAGGAGGAACCTGAATGGGTAGTAATGGATTCCCCTTTCTCGTTGGTCACCACGGTTATCCCTGCCTTCTTGGGAACAATCTGTACAGAGCTAACCCAAGGACTGTCAAAGATCAAGTAGATAATTCTTGCATCAATCAACTTAATAATTTCTTTCTTAACCAGTTCTTGCACATTAGGGTTAAGTCGTCTCTGCTTCTTACAAGAGGGGTGGGATCCATCTTCTATATAAATCTGGTGATTACAATACAAAGGCTCGATCCCTCTAAGGTCGTGTATGGTTCAACCAATTGTTTCTTTGTTTTCCTTAAGGACCTTAATCAATTTCAACTCTTGCTCCTCAGTTAATTTAGCACTAATAATCACTAAGAGCATCTTTTCAGGTCCTAAAAACTCACATTTCAAATTTTCAAGCAATGGTTTGAATTCAAGCTAGGGTGGGTTTAGTATAGAAGGTAAAGAAGATGTCAGTGAAGACTCAGCAAGACAATCTAGAGGAAGAGTTTGGGAGTGAACAAAATAAATAACCTCTTCATGGTGTGGCGAGTCAACCACGGAGGACTGTGGGTTGGGATTATATGTGTCATTGGAATCCTCGAGTATGTTAATCAACATACAAGTCTCAACATTATGATTGGTATCCTCGAGTTCCTCAATATATCCATAATCCTAAAATTTGTTTATCATCTTAAAAATATCCAATTCAACTTCCTATCCCCGAAGGCGATCTCCATACTACCGTTCTCACAATTACTATTAACCTTGGCGGTAGCTAGGAACGAACATCCCAAAATGATGGGCATGTTTCTCAATTCTTCAAGTACATCCACGTCAAGGATTAGAAAATCTATAGGAAAAAAGAAGTCCTTGACCTTGATGGTTACATCCTCAATAACGCCCTTCGAAGTGGTGACCGAGCAGTTCGCCAATTGGAGCGTTACTAAGGTTCGCCTAAGTTCACCTAACCTAAACTTTTCATACAAGGAAGTTGGGATTAGGTTAATGGATGCACCTAGATCTAACAGTGCTCGATCAAAAGTGTAATCCCCGATAACACATGAAATCAAAGGGGCACCTAGATCTTGATAGGTCCACTTTAGTGAATTTTTATTATGTCTAAGAGCATTTAATTTGTAAGTTGAAGGAAGATTGCGAGCACGTGTTACCTAGGAAATTAGTTGAGCATGTTTTGACATTCCTACATTCTTGCTTAATTGATGTACACCGCATGCATACATTCTTGTAATTAGTATATAATCGTTTATTAACATTTTCCTGTAGGAATTAATTGGGGATCAAGATTTGAAAGAACATTCTGACATTTGACATTTGAGTTTTGACAATTAAAAGGCAAGGAAATCAACTTGAAATATCTCTTAAGCTTGCCTTATTTGAGGCCATGAGTTTTTGACACAAATCATCAAAAATGGTATCTCCTCTCTAATCCCTCTCTGATTCTTTCCCTACAATCTACTGACATAGTCAGATACACTACCAGAGACCCACGCATGCATATGGGAGAACCCACCACCGGCGTCCACTTTCTCGTCGTACAGCTGACTCCCACTGTGAAACCACTGCCATCGCGAAGCTCTTTGTCCAACCAACCTCCTCCAAGCACGATGCAGCCAGCTGCAACCTCTTTCTCCTTGCGCGTGCATGGGGCTAGAAACCCCTGTTTCCTAATAGTAAATGCTACATTAGTTATTACATCTCAACCAACTTTTGTTTTTTGATTTAAATAATTTGATATATTGAGTGGATTTGCTATGAAGCCCTCATCTTGCTTCTAATTCGCAAGATCAATCATTCTTTCCCCCATATGCACTCTCTCTTTCCCCCAATGCACATCACAAGGGTGTTAAATTGTTGGTTGATTTTCTACGGGGTTATTTTTCTAAGAATATTATTTGCATGCATTTGAATTCCAAATCATTAAATTGTAGAGATTATGTGTTGTCTCTAGGTTTGCATTGGACCAGATATGACTCTTGATACATATCGTTATCTATGGATTTGATTTGCGGCAAGTGTATTTGGCGATAATTCGAAGAATCATACATTGATGTTATGAGTGAGTTTAGAGTATTCTCACACATTTTGACTTGGGTTGAAAGGTACTTGGTTGTGCAGTAAAGGACATATTTGGTTTCCATGTATGTGGTTCCTATAAACTTGTTGCTTTGTCTTGGTTCTCTCTCGAGCCTTTGCAATTGATGATGGAAAACACTGATTAGAGAGATTTAAGGAAATTATTCATGAATTTATTGCATTTGTTCCTCCCTATGGATACGACATCCTAAGACTTCGTGGTTAGCTTTTGATGATAACGTCATCATTAGCCATATCTAACTTCAATTAATCATAATCCATTGATAAATGCTCCTGCACAACCGCCAAAGAGCCCTAACTCAGTGCATATCCATTCTGAGAGATAAACATGAAAATGGAAGTAAAACTGCAGTTTTAACAGAATATCCTAATTATAGAATAATCACGGGGTTTCCCAGGAGTTAATTAAATGTCAAATGGTTATAAATGCCTAATAAGTGGGTTCATGCAGACAGAAACAGGTTTTCACGCATTTTGAGAATTAATGGACATCTGAAACCCTAAAAACAGACCTGCCTAATTAAGTGAGGTTCTGGTCAGGATAAAATTTACCTAAACCTTCTAAAAATCATAGAAAAATATTATATAAGATTTGGTATGCTTGCTTTGACCATTAGAACCCAATTTGACCTAAAACAGAGTCTTAGACAGATAGTTGCACTTATTTGGGTTTCTACAAAAATTACCCAGTCAAACTTGGTAAAAATCTAAATCCGACTTCACCATCAGATTCCTTCAGTCCAATTAGGTTTTAACCAAAATTTTGACCCAATCAGAGATCATTTTGACCTAGTTTGCATTTTGGTCCAGTCTGAGTCTTTTCTCTCACACACATGCCCCTGACTTTCAAAACCTTTGCAAAAACACCCCTAACTTCATCATCTTCTTCACCAACTAGTCCCAACCGCCTACAATTCCTAAACCTACTTCACCGGAAACCTTCAATCAAGGATTACTCCCTGATTTCACAGCCAAACTCTTCCAAATTTGGAAGGGAGGTTCCCAAGAGAATCCTATACGATCTAAACCTAGTCTTGGCCCTTAATTCTTTCCCAATCTCCCACGTGAACGAATGGGAGATGTGGGTATCCTAGATGTGCATAAGACCCAAGCTTTCAAGCTTGGTTTCCAAGCTTGAAAGGACCTCCTATGGCCTATAAAAGGACGCCTAGGGCAAACCTTACCTCCTTAGCAAGGTTTGGGGCCAAAAACCTCTTCTAAACCCTTCCTCCGACCCCTCTCCAATTGAGCTCCGGCGAGCTTCTTCAACCTCCTTCTTCCGGCCATGAGACGGTTAAATTGACTGGCCTATCATCTTCCTCCACCTCTCGCTGGCCAAAGTGAAGGCTCCCAGACCTCATTCTTCCTCGCCGTCCCTCTCAGGAGACTTCTCTTCCACAGCGTCGACCTGCCAACGTCAGTGCCAATCCTACCCCTTTCATCCCTTAAAGTAGGTTAGATTAGTTCCCTTAGTCTCCTAGATTAGTTTCCCATATCCAAAACCTAAAAATATCCCTCAACGCACACACACGCCATCATCATTCTCATCTCCAGCCACCACTTCAGCGAGGCCCATCTCAAACCACAAGCCACCAACCGCCTTGCCACCTACCCCACAACCTATGCCGTCACCCCACGATCAAAACCCCTCTCTTATCTCACCATTCCATCCACCCAAACTCCCCGTCGAACAACCCACCTTCACGCGACCTACTCCAACTCTGTCTGGCCACCATACGCCAACATCTTCCACAAGACCACCACCCACACATTCGTCGTGGTCCAGCGAAGGTCCTGAGATGTTTTAATGTGGTTGTGAAGCCGTTTGTGTGATTTTTAGGTCTCACCGTCGTGCCATTCTTTCTGACATCGTTCTTCGTGTTTGAGGCCACGCAAGTCCCAAGTGACACCTCCAGGCACTGCAGACAAGGCCCAGGAAGGCCTCCAGGTCTTCAAATGAGGACTCCATCAGCTGCAGCCATGCCAATTGAACGAAGATCCTCACAGCAGCATGCACGCAAAGGGAGAGGGATGTTTAGTCCCACATCATTTGTAGAAGAGCAACCGCCAGCGGATAAATTGATTTTCTCAGTAGGCCTTACTGCCTCAGACACTCAGGGGTGAGGTCCCCTTCACCCTTCACAGGACCCGACCCACCTATGCTTCACACCTCGACTGTGACCCACGCACATAGCCTTGGTCACCCGGATCTGAATACCCAATTAAAGCCTGGCTTTAAGAGAAGAGAAAGGGAAGGAAGGAAAGAGAAAGAGAGCGGGGGAGGGGAGGGTTTTGCTCCTCTATGCATTGAGTGACACTTAGTCACTGGGAAGGAAAGAAGAGAAGGGGAAGAAAGGAAGAGAAGGCTAAAGAGTAAGAAGAAGACTTGAAGGGTAGAAGGAAAGGAGCCGTGCCTAAGAGAAGAGGAGGCTGAAGAAGACAGCAGATCAAAGTACTGTAGCAAAAGACATTTTAAGTCGTCTAATTATCAAATCAGATGTCTGGGTACTGTTTATTTATTTAACATCAATTGAGTAATTGTGATACATGTGCTTAGATTAATAATTGGTGATCTAAATTATCATTATTTTATCTTAGTTATCTTTTTGGTCTTGAAATACATTGAGCTTCATTGAATACTTAATGTGACAGATTAATATTCATTGAATATCTTTATAGTGCTTTATTTATTGTGCTTATTTACATTTTAATTGAGATTAGCATGTGAATTCCTATTTACTCCCTGTGTTCGACCTCAGACTTCATTTATAGATATTCGAGCTTATAAATTTATTTGTTTGAGCACATTTGTCCTATACTATGATGCATATCTTTTAAAAATCGATTTCGCTCCAACATTTTGGCGTCGTTGCCAGGGAGCAACGTGCAATTCACCGCTAGTCTTTGTTTTATTTGATTATATTTGAGCACTGACTTGCCCTATTTATTTCTTATAACTTTGCGAGGTATATCATGAGGCAATCTTCCACGCAAAACCGCCACTCCTAGGGTAGGTAATCTCTCTTCTTTCCTAATCTCCTAATCCTTGGAAGAGAGAAAAGGAAACAATCAATTAGGAACTACCTGCCTTACTTTCTTAGTAAATCATCATTTAAAGGCAAGTTTCCCAATTTACGAGAAAAAAAATTTCATATCTGATTGAAGTTTGAGGCAATTATGTTTAGAATTCCCTACCCAAATTGCCTGTACCTATTAGGGACTATGCTTAATTTCTAAAATCACCTTGGGCTAACACACTTCTTGCTTGAAGCCCAAAGTGAACAATTGGAGATTAAATTGGACTTAGAATAGAGCAAATTAGGGTTTCTACATTAGGATTTTGAAGTGCTAGTACACATTTGCTTTCACTAAAGAGAATTAACCATCCTACATTTGTGTGCTACCCAAGCCCCTGTTTGAAAAGATCTAATAAAGAAAAACCCTAAAAACAGTCAGGCTCTAAGATTCACTTGAACCTTAAAAATTGTGAACCTAATAACCTAAGAGTTAATTTAGGGTGATTTCTGGGTCTTGACATAAATTTCATTCTTCCATCTTTAGAATAGGTCAGGTGAAGTTGGTCTACATTGTAGGCCAACCAACCTCCAAATTAAGTCACAATCAAATCAATTTCTAAATCAAGTAAAACTTAAGGCACAAATTAGGAATAAAATTAATAGACTTAAGGTCTTAAGTTTGTACATTCCGATCTACTTGGAACCATAGTGACAAAGAAAGTCGGGTGAAGGAAATCCTGTAACCCGTAGGGACGCTCT
Organism: Thalassia testudinum; assembly: GCA_037157565.1. NCBI lineage: Eukaryota > Viridiplantae > Streptophyta > Magnoliopsida > Alismatales > Hydrocharitaceae > Thalassia > Thalassia testudinum. The sequence continues at coordinate 65,019,750 of JAZHRO010000007.1, read as the reverse complement.
ACTGTGTAGGGGTCTTTGCGGGACTCTCCCTTCTTGGCTACCCAGGTTTTTTTCGAGTGTGCGGATTTCTGATTCAAAGGTATCATCTGCGTCGAAACTACCTTAGTCAGCCAAACATCTTTGGGTGCCTTGATTGGATCCAAATAACATACAGTCCCTCATCTTTTCTCTAGAACACACACAAAAAGGTCCTTAGGTTTTTAACCTAAGGAACCTCATTAGATCTTCTTGAGAATTTCTTTCAGATCTAATCAAGTTCCAATCTGATCTTGAGTGTGATTCTAAATCTTGATTCCACCACCTGATTCAAAAATGCAACCTGGCAATTTAAGAAGACTATTTAGGAAATCTGAGTCCCAAATAACTATCAAGGATAAGATGATTGAAGCTACCTAGAGACACCATGAAGAATATTATGAAGCCTTAGATAGGGACATTCAGGATAAATTCAAGAAAACAATGGACCACATTTTGAACCGTATAGAGATGATATGGATACGACTAAACCACGGTTCAACCCAGGATGATCTCTTAGCTGAACACATTGAATTGGTGAAATTACACAACAATGATTGTCTACAATATTGATCAAATCCTTTAGTTCTAGAACAACTTCGGAATTTTTTAGAAAAATAGGGAAAATTGCTTAATAGGTTATATAGATCCATTGATCAAAAATACTCATCAGAAGTTAAGATGACATCTTGGAGTGATTCTAGTGATCAACCTAATTTCCCAAATCTCGGATTTGATGATCATAGTTGTTATAGACCCCCAACCCAAATCAATTCAGATTCAAATTTCATAGCAATTGACATTCCTGATCTTGATGAAGGTAGGTAGGATCCAATTGTAGGTGTTCCTGATTCTGAACCGGCCCTAGAAAATCAAGAAGCTGGTCCATCGAGCGTAGATTTCCCCGACACCTGTGATGATGAGCTTAAAACAGAACTTCTCGAGAATGTAAATCTCGAGCCTTATCCTGTTAAGGTGATTCTCGAGAATGATTCTGACATCCCTATAGAGCCCAGCCTAGATTCTAATATTCAATCCTTACCTTTAACCTAGAATCTGGATTCGAGCCTATTTGGAATAATCATGAGGCCCAAAATGATGAAATACAGATTTCAAATTTGAAATACGATTGAGGGCATCTATTTGATGAATACACCTCTCCAAGCTCCTTAGAGACGCTAATTGATTTCTCAAATGTCACACCAAGTTATGATACAGAAACTGAGGAATTGGAAGAGTTGGGAATTGATTGGGTCTACCTTAAGAGCCAAGAACCCGAGCCTATGCCTAAAAAGGATACCTTTTCAAGCTCGGAATCTGAAAATAGGTTAGATCCAAGTCAGGTTGTTGATTCTACACATCTTGATTCTCTCTATGGTGAAACTCCTGATCCAAAATCAGATTCGAAAACTTATTCTCACAAATTCTCTTATGATTTCGAATCATACTCTGATTTCGGAGAACCTTTATTTCCTGACGACTATGAACCAATTTACGACCTCAGTATCCATGATCCATTTTTTGACTCTAACTCTGAGGTCCCTGATCCCAAGATCATTGATTCAAAATCAAGTTCCATTGAGATAGAATCATTCCTTTTTTATCTTCAAGAATCAGAAACAAGTGCTGAGAGTGTGCAATTCAGAGTTTGAATCTTTTCTTAACTCAGATGTTCAAAATCCTATAAACACTCTTCAGGCATTTACCTTTGGTTTTGATGGCCATTATGAGGACTATCTAGATGAACCTACTTTTGAATACTTTCTAGAGGAGCCCTTAACTCACAGTTCTCAAAGAAGCCACCTCTTCAAATCCACGTACAGAACCTTCTCGAATCCAAACCCAACCCCGTCCCACAACCGGAATCAATTTCTACTATGATTCTCCTCTTGATGATCCAGTCGCACATGATTCTTCTCCATCTTTTGATTGGGTTTCGGACATCAATCAGAATGCAAATCACATCCCATCCTTTTTTTATCACTCTTGTAGGGTTCCTACATCCTCCACAGATCAGTTCTCTTTTGAGGATCCCTACTCTGACCAGGCTAATCCGATTCAGCCAAACCCACGTTTCTCACTTCCACATCCAGTTGAGCTTCAAAACACTTGGTGGGCACCACATCTACTAATTCACATTCATCAACACACCAGACTGATTGGGTTTGGGCTGCATCATCAGCCTGTTGATCTGAATAAGTACCAGGTTGGACCAACCAAACTATTGATCAAGGTGCTTGTTCTACAAAACTCCGTTGATTTGACCACTCCTCTATGATCATCCTCTGCTCGGCTGAAGGCATTGAATTTAGCGCTTAACGGGAAGCAACCCATCATTCCAAAACCATGAGATCCTTCTGATCATCTTTTGAGCTTCACATCTATTGCACTTCTAAGTTCAATTTTAGAACAGCCAACTCCGCCTCTAGCACACGTACCAGAGCTTGAAATCGTCTGCAATAGTCATCCCAACCTGTTGACCCACCCTTTGAACCTGTTCTAATCCTTGAACCCAACCGATTTCATACCCTTCGATTTACAATGAGAACATTGCAAAACTTAGGCATGGGAGGGTGTTAAAGTGCAAGCACATAAAAATTAAAGCTTCTAATGGGTTCTCACAAAAAAATTACTCATTCAAAAAAAATACATATTCAGAAAACCAAAATAATAAAAAAATTTGAAAAAGAACAAAAAATGGAAAGGGATGAAATTTTGTGAGCTTAATTGCATATCATTCTTGAAAAGAACAAGATGAGGTGTTTTAAATGTCAAAAAGGAGCCACAATTTGAAATAAAAAGTGATAGTCATTAGTAAATGATTAAGAAATCTACTTAAGTTCTAGACCAAATCAAAAGAAAAAAATTAAGTCCTAGAATAACGGAGAGATAAGGAGATTAGTATGAGTGTTGATCTTTGGCCTCTTGGACTTGTTTTGGGCTTAAAAATTCAAGTATCCATTAAAATCTAGATAGTTCTCAAGAGGTTGAGAAAAATGCAAAGCTTATGTATTAGGTCTAAGGCATAGAGATTATTCGACCTCATTAACTGACCTCTAGTTTACGGAACTTGGTAACCTAAGCACCTTAATCACACACAAGCCTGGTTCAGTGCACATGATAATCAAAATCACGGAAAAGCATTTACCCTATTCTGAAAAGCTACCTAGATTAGGAGCATCTTATCAACACAAGTTGATTTCGACAAGTTTCCGCTGTGGAGAGGTGGGAAATACCCTCAAAGATGTGCAATAACATACCGTCTCCTCGGTGCTTGTCTCCTAGGATATCTAAATATCCTACCGGGGGCATGTAAGCACCTTGTTCTGGTTCAGGTGCTGTTTGCTGAAGCAAAATCGGGTTTTAAAATAAATGCGTCGTAGTATAGTTGAAATCGCTTTGAAAACAAATGAATTTTATTACTCAAAAATGTAAATCTGAGGTCGAACACAGGGAGCAAATTGGGGTCTAAAAATCAAGAACACAACTTTCAAATTTGATATAATATGCAACGAAGAATCAAAGTTATAATGCAAGCAATGTAAATAGATCCACAAGATATCAATGTATATAGAAGCAAAAAATATGGACGTTTAATGTGAAAATCAGACATCTTCAATGTGAATTTGCTATAGTGCTTCTCTTCTTTGATTTCTGTCTGATCTCCTTCTTTCTTTTCTTTCTTCTATTCTCTGCCTCTGACAACCCTCTTCCTTCTTTGATTTCCTCTCAGATTTCTCGGGCCTTTGTCTTCTTCTCTATGCTCTGGCCCTTAGCTTCTTCTTTCTCTTCTTTCTCCTTTCATTCTGTCTCTGACTTCAGCTCTTCTTCAGCCTTCCTCCTCTTCAACCGTGCCTTGCCATCTCCTTCCTTAGCTGCTCAGGCTTCTACCCTCTCCTTCCTTGGCTTCTCTCTTTTTCTCCTGAGAGCAAAACCTACCCCTACCCTCCCCACGATCTCTCTTCTTCCTTCTCTCTTAGGCTCGCTCTCCCAGAGCCTTCTCGGGTTAACGGGTCGGGTATGTGTGCTTGGGACCAAGCCCACCGGCGTGCGTGGTGGGCAAGGAGTGCAAAGGGTAGTCAGGTATCCAGGTCAGAGCCAGGTCCGCAGGCAGTGGGTCGCGGACGAGGCGATGGGTGAGTGGGTTGGCGAGGTGGATGGAGGCGTGGAGCAACGGGAACACCTCGCCGGTGGTCTGACCGGAGGTGGAGAGGGTGACGGTGGTGGGCGAACGTCGAGGCGTAATAGCAGAAATAAGTGAGAGAAAAATGATGAGTAGAGAGAGAGGGCTTATCTAAGGGTGGTTAGACGAAGGGGATGCGGAGGAGGCAGCTGACTCGTATGTGCCGACACTGGAGACGAAAGTCCCAGTGGGAGGAGGACGGCGACAACAAGAGGGTAGTAGGAGCGTCGGCTGGTGCAGCGCGATGCGAATGAAGGAGATAAGGGTAACTCTGCCACTAGTATTGTGGCAGAGCAACGAAAGAGGGAGAAAAGAGTCGTCGGAGCTTGCTGGGAGGTTGGCCAAAGGGGAAGAGAGGAAATTGGGGGGTTATCTCAGGCCAATTCAAGCTTAGGATCTGCGGAATGATCAGGGCACCCTTTTATAACCCCTGGCAGGAGGACTTATGCTTGGAAGCCAAGCTTCCAAGCACGGCAACCTCGCCAGAGATGGAAGGTCAAAAAGACCCAAATCTCTCATGCGTTCGCATGAGAGATTGGGTACAAATTAGGACTCCAAATTAGGTTCACATGAGAGGAGATTTCTCAGAGAATCTCCCTTTCAAATTTGAAAGGGATTCTCTGAGGAATCAAGGAGTTCTTTCCCTCGAATCCTCGTCGGAGTAGGATTTTATCCATTGTAATGGTGGAGGGACCTAATTATAAAGAACAATGAGGAAGTTAGGGGGGCTTCTGTAAAGGTTTTCAAAAGTTAAGGGTATAAATGTAATTGGGCTGGACTTGTTTGCAAAGTAGGTCAAGGTGAATTCCTCTTAGGTCCAAAATTTGGTACAAACCTAATTGACCTAAGGAATCCAACAGTGAAGTTGGATTTTAGGTTTGACCACGTTTAACTAAGCAATTTACACAAAAATTCAATTTAGGGCAAACATTTGACTGGGACCCCAATTTAGGTCAAAATAGGTTCTAAGGGCCAAAATGAAGGTTCTAAACCTTAGAGGATATTTTTTCATGAATTTTAGAGGGTTTAGGTGAATTTTATTCGACCCTGAACCTTGTTAAATTAAGTGGGTCTATTTTAGGGTTACAAGAAGTCATTTAATTCCTATATTTCACATGAACCATTTTCTGTTTGAACCAACCCACTTTTTATCTTGTTAGGACCATTTGACCTATGTTTAGCCCATGAGAAATCCCATTGTTGCACTGCAATGGTAAAATTACAGTTTTACCCCCTGTTTCTTGCTTTTCCTTCAGAAGGGTTATTCCTTGAGTTAGGAACTCCAATTGGTTATGTAGGAGCTTTTGTTCTCTTTTCTAGGTCAAAATGAGCTAATTAGGGCTCATGATGGTGTTCCCATCATACCCCCATGCCTAGCTTTTGCTAGTCCCTTAGCAAAATTTTAAAGTTTTAACTTCTGTTCTAGACCATGAATTCCTTTGATGTTCACAAATTATGATGAGTGCTTTTTCTTTTTTTTCTTGATTAGGTTAGAGTGCCAACAGTAGGCCTAGAGGTACTCAAGTATCAACCAAGATCTGGACCTGACCAGCCCTAGCCTCAATCCTCCGCGAAGGTTTTCAAGGCCCACGGAACTATCCTAAGGTTCGTTGAACTCTGCAGTTAAAGCACCCGTACTTGAAACGTATTTTAGCCTCGGTTCAGTTTGCAGTGCATTTTTTGTAAGAGAGAGACAGAAGATTTTTTTGTTTGGAGAGTTTTCTCTCTCTTTTCTTTTTCTTTCTAGCTTCGGATTGGCTTCTCAACATGGTCTATATCGGATTCCTCGTCTGCATCATCAATCCTCAAAAGATCCCTAGCAATTGATGGTTCGTGATAGCACCGCCCATGGCAACCCCCAGAACCCTGGCTTTCGAGATTTCGAGATAATCCCACCCATGGCATTCTATAGCTAGATCCAGACCCTGGCAATCGACATTTCATGATAATGCCACCCATGGCATCTGAACCAGCACAGGGTGCTTACGTGCCCCCGGTAGGATATGTAAATATCCTAGGAGACAAACACCAAGGAGACGATATGTTATTACGCATCTTCAATGGGAATTTCCCACCACTCTGTGCCAGGAACTCATCCTAATTAACTTATGTTGATCAGCCACTCCTAATCTAAGTGACTTTTTCAGAACATTTAAATGCTTTTGCGTGATTTTGATAATTATACGCACTGAACCAGACTATGTGTGGATTGGGGTGCTTAGGTTACCGAGTCCCGCAAACCAAGGGTCAATTAACGAGGTTGAATAATCCCTAAGCCTTAACCTAATACTTAAGCTTTGCATTTTCCCCAACCTCTTGAGGACTATCCAGATCTTAGCGGATACTTGAATTTTTAAGCCTAAGAGTTTAGCTCAAAAGACCTAAGATCAGCGTTCCTACTAATCTCTTTTGTGTCTCATTAGCACTTTTTTTCCTTTCATTTCTTTTTCTTGATATGGTCTAGAACTTCAATTAACCCCTTAATTTCTTACTAATGACTATCTCTTTTCTTTTATTTTCATTTTGTACTCCTTTTTTGACATTTTGTTCTTTTCCTCCTCATTTTCCCCTCATGATTTGTATGGCCTCAAAATTTTCTCACCCCTCAGTATTTTTTTGTTCTTTTTCAAGATTTTTTCATTTTTTTGGTGTTTTTTGTGATATGTGATTTTTTTTGTTGAAACCTTTTCTTGTGAGATGAGTTTTCATGGTGTTTTGCACTTTCATACCCCCCCATGCCTACGATTTGCAATGTCTCCATTGTAAATTAGGTGGGTTCGAATTCAGCTTAGATCATTCATTAGAACATGTTTTGGGTGTGCGAACGGGTCGAGGTGACTGTTGCGAACAATTTCTAGACTCGGGTACGAGTACCAAAGGTGGGGCCGACTGTTTTAATGGATGAACCCTAAAGTGCAATATGAATTCAGCATAAGAATGTCAAGAAAGGTTTCGGGTTTTTGAAGAATGACAGGTTGCCTCCCGTTAAGCGCTGAGTTGTATGCCATCAACTAGGCGCAATGAGCTCAGGGAGAATGGAGGGTAAAAAATATCTCAGCCAAATTTGTATCGATCAAGTCAATGAACAGTTTGAGTCTCTGACCGTTCACGACGAAAGGTTCGGAATCATGGCTGAGTGGACTGATCTCAATGGCTCCATTCCCAAAGATTCGTCAGACTAGGTAGGGTCCGATCCATTTTGATCGTAGCTTTCCTAGGAACAGTTTAAGTTTGGCATCAAAGAGTAGGACCTTTTGACTAGGATGGAAGATCTTTCTTGATATGTGTTTGTCGTGAAAGACCTTAACCCGCTCTTTGTAAATTCGAGAGTTCTCATACGCGTCATGGCGTAATTCATCGATCTCGCACATTTAAAGCTTTCTATGGGTTCCTGCCTTGGAAAGATCTAGGTTGCAGTTCCATACTGCCCAATAGGCTTTGTGCTCCAACTCGACGGGGAGGTGACATGCCTTCCCGTACACCAATATGAAGGGAGACATACCTAATTGGGTTTTGTGGGCAGTCCTATAAGCCCACAAAGCTTCCGAAAGCTGGGATGACCAGTCCTTCCTGTCAGGTTGAACAGTAACCTGGAGGATTTTCTTGATCTCCTGATTTGATAGCTCAGCTAGACCATTAATTTGGGGTGGTAAGGAGTAGAGATTTGGTGTGACACCCCGTATTTAGTCATCAGTGACCTGAACTGAGCGTTAATGAAATGGGCCCCTCTGTCAGAAATTATAGCACATGGAATCCTGAACCGTGAAAGGATGTTCTGATGAATGAATTTGATAACCACTTTATGATCATTGGTTTGGGTCGGAATGGCTTCGATCCATTTGGACACGAAGTCAACAGTGAGTAAAATGTACTCGAAGCCGTCCGAAACAAGGAAGGGTCCCATGAAATCAATCCCCCATATGTCGAAGATTTCGCATACCAGAATCGGCTGTAAAGGCATCATATCACAATGGCTCATGTTGCCCAAGGTCTGGCAACGAGTACATGCCTTACAGCGATTGTACGTGTCTTTGAAAATTGTGGGCCAATAGAAGCTACACTGGAGGACTTTCGCTGCGGTTTTATGACCTGAGAAATGTCCACCGCATGCTTGGTCATGGTAGAAAGACAATATGTCTTGAATTTCCGCTTCCGCGACACATCGTCGAGTAATTTGATTAGCACCGATGCAAAAAAGATACGGGTCTTCTCAAAAGTAATACTTGGCATCGGAAAGTAATTTGTCCTTCTTGGCCTTCGGCCAAGCAGACGAGATCGGATGTGATGCCAAGTAGTTTACTATATCAGCAAACCATGGAAGCCCTATATTGATATTCAGAAGGTGCTCATCAGGAAAATGTTCCGTGATGGGTCCGGAAGGGTCGATGATCTTAGAGGAAATGCAGGACAAGTGATCAGCTACCACTTCTGTTTCCCACATTGTCGCGAATCTCGAAGTCAAATTCCTGCAATAACAAGATCTAGCAAATTAATCAAGGTTTCGCGTCCTTCTTTGCAAGGAGATGCCTCACAGCTATATGATCTGAGTAAATGATAACATGAGAACCTAGGAGATAAGATCTGAATTTTTCTAGGGCAAATACTATGGCTAGAAACTCTTTCTCAGTAACTGTGTAGTTACGCTGAGCCTCGTCAAGTGTCTTGCTAGCGTAGTAGATGACCATGAGTTTTCCATCAATTTTCTGCCCTAGTACTGCTCCTACAGCAAAATCAAATGCATCGCACATGATCTCAAAGGGTTGAGACCAATCAGGGGACCGTAGGATTGGGGCTTGGGTAACTCGGTCACGGAGGATTTCAAATGCTTGAGTGCATTCCTTGGAGATTTCGAAAGGTACATCCTTAGATAGTGGAATGGTCAGGGGGCGCGCGATTTTTGAGAAGTCAAGAATAAATCAATTGTAAAAATTGACATGCCCCAGAAAAGATCGGATGTCCTTGATCGAGCTAGGCATAGGGAGTTTGGAAATCAAGTTCACCTTGGCTCGATCGACTTGGATGCCTTTTTCTGAAATAAGGTGTCCCAGGACAATTCCTTCAGGCACCATGAAATGACTCTTTTCCCAGGAAAGAACCAGATTCACATCAATGCACAACCTAATGATTTGGACCAAGTGCAGGAGACAATTGTCAAACGATTCTCCAAAAATTGAAAGTCATCCATGAAGACTTCCAGATAATCGCCTACCATATCTAAGAATATGACAAGCAAGCACCGCTAAAAAGTAGCGGGTGCATTGCAGAGATCGAATGGCATCCTTCGGAACATGTACGCCCGAAGGGGCAGGTAAAAGTGATCTTTTCTTGGTCCTCAGGATGGATTACCACCTGGTTATAACCAGAATACCTGTCCAAAAAGTAGAAAAACCTATTTCCCGCTAGTTTCTTGAGGATCTGATCAATGAACGGAAGTGGGAAATGATCCTTCTTCGTGGAGGAATTGAGTCTTCTGTAATCAATGCAGACTCTCCATGAGTTCGCCACACGGGTCGGTATGACTTCTCCAATTTCAGTCGTGATAATGGTGAGTCCTGCCTTTTTAGGCACAACCTGGATTGGACTCACCCACCGACTGTCGGAGATCGGGTAGATGATCCCTGCATCTAACCACTTAATGATCTCCTTTTTCACGACCTCCTACAGATTAAGATTTAAATGTCTCTGCATTTCTCAAGAAGGTCATGTGCCCTCTTCGGTGTAGATACGGTGTGTGCAGTAGGAAGGGCTGATACCAGTCAAATCATCGAGAGTCCATCCAATGGCTCTACAAGGTTGCTGGAGAAAAGTAATCAGAAAGGATTCCTGGTCAGGTGTGAGTCTGGAGTTGATAATCACAGGAAACGTTTAATTGGAACCCAAAAAGATGTACTTCAAATGGTCGGGAAGAGGCTTGAGTTCCAGAACAGGGTTATCAGCAGCAGCAGGCAGTTCAGGGTGTGTGTCAGGAGCAAGGGAATGAGTTATGGTTGTATCTTGATCAGGGTCAGACTCCTCTGATTGCGGGTTTTGATCTTCTTGTGGTTGATCGAGAGTAATAAGGTTGTCCTCGATATACGATTCATCAACCACAACCTTGATATCACATATTTATTCTATAACACCGTAATTAATCCCTTGTTAGGCCTTAAAGATGTCAATTTTCAGTGTTTGGTTCCTGAATTTCAATTCAATTTGGCCCTCCTCAGCTTATATTGGCCCTAGCAGTGGCTAGAAAGGGTCTCCATAATATAATTGGTGTATCCCTTAGGTTTTCAGGTGCATCCATGTCCAAGACTATAAAATCCACCGGGAAATAGAAATCCCATACCCTAACGATGACATCCTCAAGTACTCCTTTAGGTGACTTAATGGATCGGTCGACTAACTGCAATGTCACCTCTATCGGTTTAAGCTCAGAATCTTCAAGGTGGTTAAAGAGGGATGTAGGTATCAGGTTTATGGAGGCACCTAAATCTAATAAGGCTCTATCGAATTGGGTATGATACATGAAATCAGGAGAGTACCTGGGTCTTTAGCCTTAGGTGGGAGTTTGCTCAAAATTACAGAGCTGGCTTGCTCTGACAATACGATCGGACTCCCATTTTTGGTTCGCAGCTTATGCTTGGGTGTACACACATCGTTCAGAAATCGTGTGTAAGCCGGTACGAGGCGGATTGCATCCATCAAGGGGATGTTTATATGGACCTGTTCAAAGAGCTTGACCAGATCCTCCTCAAGAGCCACGGGTTTGTTTGTCCTCTTTCCCTTGGTCAAGGCCTCGGGAAATGGAACCTTGGTTGGTTCCTCTAGAATAGGTCCAGGTTCTTGATCTGGGACAGGAGTGTCCTGGATAACTATCCTAGGGCTTGGGTTAATACCAGGCTTAGAGTGGATTGGATAAGGTGGGTCTTGAGTTGTTTTACCACTACGGGTTATCACGAAATTCAGTCCTGCCTGGTTCTGGTTTGGGGTGGGTAAAATAGGTGGCTGCTGTTGAAACCCTGCATAAGATGTCGAAGCTTCCATCCCTTCGGGTGATGGAATAGAAGGGGCCTAATAAATCATGTGTGCATGGCCTGAATTTGGGTTCATAACGCGCCTCTGGTTCGGCACGTTATTTGAATTAGGCAGAGGTTGCGAAGGGAGTGTGCCAAGTTGGCGGGAATTCACCATCTGGGTGAGTTGATTGCGAACCTCTGTGATCCCGTCCTTGTGTTGTTTCTGCATAGCTGCATTCGTCTTCTGAATGTCAGCCAGAGTCTGAAGGATAAGAGTCATTTGATCTGATTGGGTTGGCCCAAATTGATAGGTGGGGTTGGGTCGAGGCTGAGGCGGCTGATATGGACGAGGAATTTGTGGACGGGGTTGATAAGGTGGTCTTTGATTCTGAGTATTTCCCGTCCACAGGAAGTTGGGATGATTCCACCATCCAGGGTATAGGTATTGGAGAATGGGTCATTCTGGATGGCGTTGAGGTCCTCGCAGGTCTGAGGAACCTCAGGAAAATCAGAGTACGAGGGTTCAGAGTTCCCCCAACTAGAGTAGATCGGATCGGAGTTTCCTCCGGTCCTGGAGTCAGACGGGGGTGGATACAGGTCCATCCCCTTAGAAGATCGATGATAGATGTTCTACACAGTTTCCCTCCCAAGTGGTAGCTGTGCAAACAGGTTTTGCGCAGAGGTGGCTCGCTACAAATGTCAAGTCAGCTCGTCCACCTTCTTCTCTATAATAGAGACCATGTCCAACCGACTGGCCATCAGTTCCAAGTCGACGGATGCGGACAGGCCCTGCATCTCATGTGCTCCCCTTGGATTCGTCGATGTGCGGGCATTCGTCTGGTCGAATAAGCCCATGGAGTCATTATTGATGGAGTTCTCGCACATATTCTCAAGAATCTCCTACACAGTGTCTTCGTGTTGACCCATGATATTTCCTCCGCAGGTTACATTAACGAATAAGCAAATGTCTTCATGGAATCCCTAGTAAAAAGACTGGACTTGTTCCCATTTAGGAACTTCGTGATGGGGGCACTTTCCCATGAGATCCAAGAAACGATCCCATGCCTCATGAAGAGGTTCTCCAGATTGCTGAGTGAAGTGAGTGATCTAGTGGTGCAAGGCATTCGTCCGACCAACTAGGAAGAACTTTTTCAAAAATTCAAACTATAGTTCAACCCACGTGTTGATTGGATGCGTCTAAGTCTGATACCAATGAGCTGCCTTGTCCATGAGGGAGAAGGAAAACATCTTCATAAGTAGAATATCCCGATTTTATACATCTGACCCAAAGGTCTGGACCAGATGTTTGAGTTGTTTGATGTGCTGGAAGGGATCCTTGGAGTTAAGCCCATGAAACTTTGGAGTAGACTGAATCATGTTGGGCTAAATTCAGAATCAGGACCTCCAGCAGGGATTTGGACTCGAGGTTCAATTGCCACTGCAACGGGATTATAGTGATCTCGCATCATAGGACGTTGCGGCAGGTTGACAAAGTTCTGAAATAGATCATTCAGGTGCTGGAGTTGGTGTTCAAGATTGTTCTCTTCTTCAATTGGTTGTGCCATGATGATGGAAGAAGGAGAATTTGGTTCTGCTGAATCAGAGGAGAGGTATATGTGGTGGGGTTGCTGCACAAACACGGATGTCGAGGCTTGGCCTCGGCGGGAGTGGATTTCTAAAGGAGGTCTTAAGGATGGTCTCAAGGACCTCCTACCAAACATGCACTGATGGTTTAGACGAGATTAGAATGTGTTGGACCTAATCAAGACACCCAAAAAATTTGGATGACTATAGAGGTTCGGGGCGGATGATGCCCCTTAGTCAGAAAAGCCGTCCTCCTGAGAAGTACCTGAGCAGCCAGAGAGGGAGAGTCCCGCAAAGACCCCTACACGGTAGAGCGTCCCCACGAGTTACAAGGTTTCCCCCACCTGAACTCTCTTGTCACTGAGATTCCAGGTAGACCAAAATGGGGACCTTGACCTCTTAAGTCTACCACTTTTATTTAAGATCAAAGGTGCTTAGGGTTCCACTTGAACTTTAGATGTTTTGAGTGCAAAAGTGACCTAATTTCGAGGTTGGTTGACCCAACAAGAGGTCAAATTCACCTATTTGTAATTTGAGAGCTTTAGGTCCTTTCTTTTAGGGTTCAAGTGAAATTAAGAGCTTGATTTTAGGGTTTCTCTTGAATAAGTCTTTTCAATCAAGGCTTAGGCACACCTCTTTTAGGAAAATTGATTCTTGCTTAGAAAAGATGTGTCTTTAAAACCCTAAATTGGAATCCTTAATTTGGCTCTAATTGGTCTAATTTAGTTGCCACAGATATGGTATCCAGGGCTCAATCAAGAAGGTGGTAGCCCTAGTTACCTTAAATGGATGCACAATTCAAAATTTGTTGAAATCAAAATCAGACAACTTTGGTGAATTAGCTAAACATGGAAGCAGGTAGCCCTAAATTGATTTTTATCTTTGTTTTTCCCTTTTCAAAATGAGGGGATTAAGAGAAAGGGCTAATCAGAGATTACCTACCCTGGGTGTGGTTGTTGTGCGGCTGTCTTCTTTTTGAATCTTCTCCCCTGAAACAGTCACAACAAAAGAAATAGATCAAGTTAGTATTGAATCAGAAGTTGTGCTCAAGATCTCTAAATCAGTCGTTGCTCCCCGGCAACGGCGCCAAAATGTTTGCCGAAGTAAAATCGGGTTTTAAAATAAATGCGTTGTAGTATAGCTGAAATTGCTTTGAAAACAAATGAATTTTATTACTCAAAAATGTAAATCCGAAGTCAAACACAGGGAGCAAATTGGGGTCTAAAAATCAAGAACACAACTTTCAAATTTGATATAATATGCAATGAAGAATCAAAGTTATAATGCAAGCAATGTAAATAGATCCACAAGATATCAATGTATATAGAAGCAAAAATATGGACGTCTGATGTGAAAATCAAACGTCTTGAATGTGAATTTGCTACAGTGCTTCTCTTCTTTGATTTCTGTCTGATCTCCTTCTTCTTTCTTTTCTTTCTTCTATTCTCCACCTCTGACGACCTTCTTCCTTCTTTGATTTCCTCTCTGATTTCTCTGGCCTTTGTCTTCTTCTCTATGCTCTGGCCCTTAGCTTCTTCTTTCTCCTTTTTCTCTTTTCATTTTGTCTCTGACTTCAGCTCTTCTTCAGCCTTACTCCTCTTCAACCGTGCCTTGCCGTCTCCTTCCTTAGCTACTTAGGCTTCTACCCTCTCCTTCCTTGGCTTCCCTCTTTTTCTCCTGAGAGAAAAACCTACCCCTACCCTCCCCGCGATCTCTCTTCTTCCTTCTCTCTTAGGCTCGCTCTCCCAAAGCCTTCTCAGGTTAACGAGTCGGGTATGCGTGCCCAGGACCAAGCCCACCGATGTGCATGGTGGGCAAGGAGTGCACAGGGTAGTCGAGTAACCGGGTCAGAGCCAAGTCCGCGGGCAATGGGTCGCGGACGAGGCGATGGGTGAGTGGGTTGGCGAGGTGGATGGAGGCGTGGAGTGACGGGAACACCTCGCCAGTGGTCTGACTGGAGGTGGAGAGGGTGACAGTGGTGTGCGAACGTCGAGGCGTAATAGCAGAAATAAGTGAGAGAAAAATGATGAGCAGAGAGAGGACTTATCTAAGGGTGGTCAGACGAAGGGGGATGCAGAGGAGGCGGCCGGCTCGTATGTGCTGACGCCAGAGACGAAAGTCCCATTGGGAGGAGGACGGTGACGACGAAAGGGTAGCAGGAGCGTCGACTGGTGCGGCGCGACATGAACGAAGGAGATAAAGGTAACTCTGCCACTGGTATTGTGGCAGAGCGACGAGAGAGGGAGAAAAGAGTCGTCGGAGCTTGCTGGGAGGTTGGCCGGAGGGGAAGAGAGGAAATTGGGGGGGTATCTCAAGCCAATTCAAGCTTAGAATCTACGAAATGATCAAGGCACCTTTTTATAACCCCTGGCAGGAGGCCTTATGCTTGGAAGCCAAGCTTCCAAGCACGGCAACCTCGCTGGAGATGGAAGATTCAAAAGACCAAAATCTCTCATGCGTTCGCATGAGAGATTGGGTATAAATTAGGGCTCCAAATTAGGTTCACATGAGAAGAGATTTCTCAAAGAATCTCCCTTTCAAATTTGAAAGGGATTCTCTGAGGAATCAGGGAGTTCTTTCCCTCGAATCCTCGCTGGAGTAAGATTTCCTCCGCTGTAATGGTGGAGAGATCTAATTGCAAAGAACGATGAGGAAGTTAGGGGGCTTATGTAAAGGTTTTCAAAAGTTAGGGGTATAAATGTAATTGGGCTGGACTTATTTGCAAAGTAGGTCAAGGTGAATTCCCCTTAGGTCCAAATTTTGGTACAAACCTAATTTAGACCTAAGGAATCCAATGGTGAAGTTGGATTTTAGGTTTGACCATGTTTGACTAGGCAATTTACACAAAAACCCAATTTAGGGCAAACATTTGACTAGGACCCCAATTTAAGTCAAAATAGGTTCTAAGGGCCAAAATCAAGGTTCTAAACCCTAGAGGATATTTTTCCAATAATTTTATAGGATTTAGGTGAATTTTATCCTATCCTAAACCTTTTAAATTAAGTGGGTCTGTTTTAGGGTTACAAGAAGTCATTTAATTCCCATATTTCACAGGAACCCTTTTCTGTTTGAACCAACCCACTTTTTATCTTGTTAGGATCATTTGACCTATGCTTAGCCCATGAGAAATCCCGTTGTTGCACTGCAATGGTAAATTTACAGTTTTACCCCTTGTTTCTTACTTTTCTTTCAGAAGGGTTATTCCTTGAGTTAGGACCTCCAATTTGTTAAGTAGGAGCTTTTGTTCTCTTTTCTAGGTCAAAATGAGCTAGTTAGGGCTCATGATGGTGTTCCCATCAGGTGCCATGGGCGGGATTATCCCAACATGTCGATTGCTAGGGCATGAATTTAGCTACAGAACGCCATGGGTGGCACTATCCCAATGTGTCGAAAGCCAGGGTTCTGGGGTTGTTGACATGGGTGGTGCTATCTTGAAGCATCGATTACCAAGGACCCTACAAGGATTAATGGTGAGAATAAGGAATCCGATACAGACTGTTTTTAAGCCAATCCAAAGCTAAAAATAAAGAAAAGAAAAAGAGAGAAAACTCTCCAAAAATGCAAAAATTCTTCCATCCCTCTCTCTTACAAAAATGCACTACAAACTGAACCTAGACTAACCACATTACAAGCATGAGTGCTTTAACCGCTGGGTTCAACAAACCTTTGAATAGTTCTTGTGGGCCTTAGAAACCTTAGCGGCAGATTGAGGCTAAAGCTAGTCAAGTCTGGATCTTGGTTGGTACTTGAGTACCTCTAATCCTATTATTAGCATTCTAACCTAATTTTTAAAAAGAAGAATAAATCAGAACTCTGAACATCAAAGCATAGTCTAGAATTTAAGTTAATTTCATAAGATTTTGCTAAATGACTAGCAAAAGTTAGGCATGGGGGTATAATGATAACTTCATCATCAGCCATATCTAGCTTTAATTAGTTATAATCCATTGATAAATGCTCCTGCATAACCGCCAAAGAGCCCTAATTCAGTGCATATCCATTCTGAGAGATAAACATGAAAATAGGGGTAAACTATAATTTTAACATAATATCCTAATTGCAAAACAATCATTGGGTTTCTCAGGGGTTAATTAAAGGTCAAATGGTCATAAATGCCTAATAAGTGGGTTCATGTAGATAGAAACGGGTTTTCACACGTTTTGAGAATTAATGAATATCTGAAACCCTAAAACCAGACCTACTTAATTAACTGAGGTTCTAGTTATGATAAAATTCACCTAAGCCTCCTAAAAATCATAGAAAAATATTATATATGGTTTGGTATGCCTGCTTTAACCATTGGAACCCAATTTGACCTAAAATAAAGTCTCAGACAGACAGTTGCCCTAGTTTAGGTTTCTATGCAAATTACCTAGTCAAACATGGTCAAAACCTAAATATGACTTTACCATCAGATTCCTTGGGTCCAAATTATATTTGTACCAAAATTTGGGTCCAATCAGAGATCATTTTGACCTAGTTTACATTTTCATCCAATCTGAGTCTTTTCTCTCACACACATGCCCCTAACTTTTGAAACGCTTGCAAAAGAACCCCTAACTTCATCTTCTTCACCAACAGGTCCCTGCCGCCTTTAACTCCTAAACCTACTTCACTTGCGACCTTCAATCAAAGATTACTCCCTGATTTCACGGCCAAACTCTTCCAAATTTGAAAGGGAGGTTCCTAAGAGAATCCTATACAATCTAAACCTAGTCTCGGGCTCTAATTCTTTCTCAATCTCTCATGCGAACGCATGAGAGATGTGGGTAACCTACATGTGCGTAAGACCTAAGCTTTCAAGCTTGGTTTCCAAGCTTGAAAGGACCTCCTATGGCCTATAAAAGGATGCCCAGGGGAAACCTTACCTCCTTAGCAAGGTTTGGGGCTAAAAACCTCTTCTAAACCCTACCTCCGACCCCTCTCCAACCAAGCTCCGGCAAGCTTCTTCTACCTCCTTCTTCTGGCCATTAGATGGTTAAATCGAGTGGCCTATCATCTTCCTCATCTTCCTCTGCCTCTCGCCAGCCAAAGCGAAGGCTCCCAGACCTCATTCTTCCTCGCCATCCCTCTCAAGAGACTTCTCTTCCATGGTGCTGGCCTGCTAATGCCAATGCTAATCCTACCCCTTTCGTCCCTTAAAGTAGGTTAGATTAGTTCCCTTAGTCACCTAGATTAGTTTCCCATGTCCAAAACCTAAAAATATCCCTCGATGCACACGCACGCCGTCATCATTGATCTACTTCAACTCCGTCCGACCACCATACACCGCTATCTTCCACGAGACCACCACCCACATATTCGCCGTGGTCTAGCGAAGGTCCTGAGATGTTTTAATGTGGTTGTAAGGTCGTTTGTGTGATTTTCAGGTCTCACCGTCGCTCCACCGCCGCGCCATTCTTTCCGACTTCATTCTTCATGTTCGAGGCCACGCGAGTCCTAGGTGACACCTCCAGGTGCTTCAAACAAGGCCCAGGAAGGCGTCCAGGTCTTCAATTAAGGACTCCATCAGCTACACCCATGCCAATTGAACAAAGATCCTCACAGCAGCACACATGCGAAGGGAGAGGGATGTTTAGTCCCAAATCATTCGTAGAAGAGCAACCGCCGGTGAATAAATTGATTTTCTCAATCGGCCTTACTGCCTTAGACACTCGGGGGTGAGGTTCCCTTCACCCTTCTCACAACTCGACCCACCTATGCTTCACACCTCGACTACGACCCCATGCACACAGCCCTGGTCACCTAGATCCATATACCCGATTAAAGCCTGGCTTTGAAAGAAGATGAAGGGAAGGAAGGAAAGAGAAAGAGAGTGGGGGAGGGGAGGGTTTTGCTCCTCTGTGCATTGAGCAACACTTAGTCTCTGGAAAAAAATGAAGAGAAGAAGAAGAAAGGAAGGGAAGGCTAAGGAGTAAGAAGAAGACTTGAAGGGCAGAAGGAAAGGAGCCGTGCCTAAGAGAAGAGCAGGTTGAAGAAGACAGCAGATAAGAGCACTGTAGCAAAATACATTTTAAGTCATCTAATTATCAAATCAGACGGGTATTGTTTATTTATTTAACATCAATTGAGTAATTGCTATACATGTGCTTAGATTAATAATTGGTGATTTAAATCACCATTATTTTATCTTAGTTATCTTTTTTGTCTTGAAATACATTGAGCTTCATTGAATACTTAATGTGACAGATTAATATTCATTAAATATCTTTATAGTGCTTCATTTATTGTGCTCATTTACATTTCAATTGAGATTAGCGTGTGAATTCATATTTGCTCCCTGTGTTCGACCTCGGACTTCATCTCTAGATATTCAAGCTTATAAATTTATTTGTTTGAGTGCATTTGTCCTATACTACAACACATATCATTTAAAACATCGATTTCGCTCCAACAGTTTTTACTGATAAATATTTTTATTCGAGATTTTTCCACCACAAGATTCATACCACGATAACGTATTATTTTTTTGATATCATCTTTCAAGCGAAAATCTCCCAATCAAATGGCATTGTTGCCGAAGAGGCAACAGACGTAATAGATTTTCATGATTATCTTTTTGATCATTCTGAGGTGCGCATTTATCTGACCATTCTCTAATTTTTCTATGCGAGGAATCTAACAAGATGACAGGCGCAGCTGAGCGACGACATCGACCTTGAGCAACTCCCATACACACACAGAGGACACGAAGAGGAGACTTGGATCCCACTTTCGCAGGGATTCTCCTTCATCTCAAAATTTATTTCATTTCAATCTTATCGCCCTTGTAGCATCGGGACTGATTTTCAGGGGTCTATCCCCACTTTCCTTAGTGACTTGGCCGAGTTATTTGTGGTTCCCTACTCGCCTACTCTAAAAGAAAAAGAGAAAAAATATCAAGCTGCCTGGCGAAACGGTGGCAGCAACTAGCTTTTCTTAAGTCGTTGTAGTACAGATAGTTATTGCCATCATTTGCTAATATTTGTTACTCGGAAAATACAGTTCTCCCGAGTTCGAACTCAGGCAGCAAGTCGTATTCTAGAGATACACATGTTCTATTACAAAAATAAAGAGAGAGAGAGAGAGAGATGAAAGTTTGGCTCTTCTTCTTCTCTTCTTTCTTCCTCTTTGTCTTCTGTTCTCTTTGGCTTTCGTTTTTTGTGTTCTTCCTCTATTTCTTGGTTGGACGATTCTGTCTTTTTCTTCTTTTTATTTTCTTTGTTTCTTCTTTTCTTGCTTCAGATCTTCCTCCCGTGCTCTTCTTCTTCTTTTCTTCTTGCTTCTCTTCTTCTTCTGCTTTCTGTTTCTTTACTTGGCTGTTCCTTCTCTTTTCTGTTCTTCTTCTTCTTTTCTTCTTGCTTCTCTTTTTCTTCTGCTTTCTGTTTCTCTACTTGGCTGCTCCTTCTCTCTTCTGTTCTTCTTCTTCTTTGTCTTCTGATCACTGCAGAGTCTTCACTTGGCTTCTCTGTGTTCCTCTCTTTCCTCTGCCTTGCCTTCCTTCTTCTTCTTTGCCTTTACCTGTCTACAGGACGTCGTCTGATTTCTCAATCAGACGACTTAACCCGCGGGTGCTACAGTGTCGATTCAGTTCTTCTTCCGCAATCCTTCTTCTTCTTCACCTGTGCCTGCACGCTTAAGAGTTCAGCATCAGAGGGCAAAAACCTACGCTACCCCCCTCCCCCGCGCGTCTCTTTCTCTCTCAGAATTCGCTCTTAGGACAACTCTCCCAGAGCAACCGGGTAATCGGGTACGAGTCGCGCCCGGGTCCAGGCCCACCGGCATGCGATGGTGGGCGAGGAGTGGTAGTCAAGTCGGGTCGAGTCGGCCGGGTCCGCGTGATGAGCTCGCAGACAGGCCGGGTGAAGCGGTGTGAGAGGGACCTCACCCCGTGTGCTGAGGCAATAAGGTGATTTCACAAAAATAATTTAAAGGGGTGCGCGGCTCCAGGATCCTCCGAGGTGGGACTAAATGTCCCACCCCAATTCGGCGCCTGCAGCTGAGAAAGCTGCAGGCATTCGCGGCTGCTGCTAGGTATTCTCTTCAGCTGAAGGCCTGGGTAGCTGCGTGGTCGCAATCCGCGCGTCCTGGAGAGCAGGTCTGGGCGGAAGCGCAACTGCAGCTGCAGGTTGAAGCAGCTTCTCCTGTTTGGCAATGGCGGTGAAGGGCGGGTAACCTGCGCACAGAGATACGGCCTCTCGGCCTAGTCAGAAGGTGCAGGGAGCTTCGCCGGAGTGCGGCGAAGCTCGTGCGGGTGGTGGCGAGGAGTGGGGCGACGTGTAGGGGCTGCCCTAGGTCGGACTGTGGCCGGGGGAATGGGTTTGTTCGGGGGAGTGATGTGGAGGCGAGGAGTGGCAGTGAAGGGGTGGAAATGGTTCAGTGGGACTGGGCGGAAGTTTTGGGTTGGGCGGCGAGTCGTGTGGAGTGGCGGAATGATGGGAGCAACTCGCCGGAGGTGGGCCGGAGGCGTAGAAGATGATGGTGGTCGGGTCGGTCGAGGGTTTGATTGAGCAAACTAAAATAGGGAAAAGAAAGAGGGGAGGAAGAGAAGTAACTGTTACCTACTTGCAGGGACGAAGGAGGAGTAGCAGGGCGGCAGTCGTATCGACTGTCGCCGGAGAAGAAGGTACCCAGTGGGGGCGGACGGCAGCGACGACGGGGCTGAAGCAGCGCGCGCGGGTATTGCGCGACGCGGAGGAGAATGAGGAAGAAGTCTCTGCCATTGGTTTTGTGGCAGAGCGAAGAGGAAAGGAAAGGGAGCTCGCCGGAGCTCGCTGGGTGTCTGCCGGAGTGGGAAGAGAAGAAAGTTGTGGGTGGTTCTCCGTCAGAATCGAGCTGGGAAGAACGGTGGAGCGACGGGGGTATTTATAGGGGCAGAATCAGAGAGGAGGGAGGAGCGAGACGACGTGTCTCCCTCGCCAGAGGACGCCGGAAGTGGAGACCCATACCATCCGTGCGTTCGCACGGCCGGTATGGGTGGGTGCAGCGCTCAGGGGGGTGTCCCTGCGGTGGCTGACCACGCAGGGTACCCCCCATTGACTTGCCAGGGCCCCTCCCTCACCCTGCGCGGCGCCATGCTCCGCGCAAGGTCGCCGGAGCATGGCGCTGCTCAGGTTTTGCAGGAGGGACCCGAACGCAAAGAAGGAAGGAGAATTAGGGGCCAGAATGAGAGGGTTCAAAAGTTGAGGGCCAAAAAGTAAATATATGAGGACCAAAGTGTAAAGTTGGTCAAGAAGGTTTCTTCTTAGGCCCAAGTTTTTATACATGACTAATTAGGACCTAAGGATTCTGATGGTGAATTTCATTTCTAGATTAAACCTTGTTTGACCAGTCAATTTACGCAAAAATCCAAATTAAGTTGTTAATTGGGCATGGTTCTCAATGTAGGTCAAAATGGGTTCCTAAGGCCAAATTGAATGTCTTAAGCCCTAGAGCTTATTTTTATATGAATTTTAGAGGGTTTAGTTAATTTTTACCTTACCTCGAACCACGTGAATTGAAGTGGGTTTTTTTTAGGGTTACAGATTATCATTTAGTTCCTTAGAATTGCTGTAGCCCTTATTGGATCAGATCATCCCACTTTCCTTCTTATTAGGTTATTTTGACCTATGTTTGGACCCTGAGTTACCCTGTTTTCAGATTGGATTGGGAAATTACATTTTTACCCCTCAATTTCTATTTTCTTTGCAAACTCAGAATCTCTCTGAGCCAAGCCTTTCTAAGGTTATGTAGGAGCTTTTTCCTGCAAATCAGGGTTAAATGGTGCTAGTTTAGGGCTCATGATGAGGTTCTCATCATACCCTCATGCCTAGCTTTTGCTAGTCCCTTAGCAAAAACTTAAGGTTTCAACCCTTGTTCTAGACCATGAAGTTCTTAATTGCTTCAGATAAGTGCTTTTTCATTTAAACTTAGATTAGGTTAGAATGTTGACCATAGGCTTAAAAGGTACTCTAGTACCAATCAAGATCCAAATCTGTCTAGCCTCAGCCTCAGTCCTTAGCAAAGGTTTTTAAGGCCCACAAGAACTAACCTAAGGTCTATTGGACTTTGTGGTTAAAGCACCCGTGCTTGAAATGATTTTAGCCCTGGTTCAATTCGCAGTGCATTTAATAAGAGAGAGATAGAAAGTTTTTCTGTTTGGAGAGTTTTCTCTCTCTTTTTCTTTTTAATTCTAGCTTAGGATTGGCTTTTCAACACGGTCTGTATCAGATTCCTTGCTCCCATCATCAATCCTCAAGGGTTCCTGGCAATCGATGCTTCGAGATAACACCGCCCATGGCAACCCCCAGAACCCTGGCTATTGAGATTTCGAGATAATCCCATCCATGGTGTTCCGTGGCTGAATTCAGACCCTGGCAGTTGACACTTCGTGATAATGCCATCCATGGAATCTGAACCAGCAGGGTGCTTACATGCCCCCAGTAGGATATGTTAATATCCTAAGAGACAAGCACCGAGGAGATGATATTTTGTTACGCATCTTCGAGGGGATTTCCCGCCTCTCTGCACTAGGAACTCGTCCAAATCAACTTATGTTAATCGGCCGCTCCTATTCTAGGTGTACTTTTCAGAATTTTTTCGGCGCTTCTGCGTGATTTTGATTTTTACGCTTGCTGAACCAGGCTGTGTGTGAGGTTAGGGTGCTTAGGTTACTGAGTCCCGTAAACCAGAAGTTAGTTAGCGAGGTCAAATACTCCCTAAGCCTTGGACCTAGTACTCAAGCTTTTCATTTTCCTCAACCTCTTGAGGATTGTCTAGATCTTAATGGGTACTAAGAGTCTATCAAGAATGCCTACGGTTTGCGTTCTTACTAATCTTACCAAGCACTTTTCATTTCTTTTCTTGAAAAATGGTCTAGACTAAGGTTAATTCCTTAGCTTCTTACTAATGACTATTTTCTTTCATCTTTTTGTGCTCCTTTTCATTTTGTTTCTCCACAAAATTTCCTTTCTCCTCTTATTCTCTTTTTTCGAAAAATTTTTAATTTTTATGGTGTTTTTGGCATATGTGAATTTTTTGTTTAAAACCTTTTTTTCTACAAGTTTTGCACTTATACCCCCCCCCATGCCTAAGACTTGCAATGTCCTCATTGTGATTTAGGGGTTTTTATTTAGTTAATTTATTCCTTAAGACAGATATTTTTGTGAGTGAATGGGTCGGGATGAATTCTGCGGATGATTTTTAATCTCAGATGCAAGCATCTGAGGTGGAGTCGGCTGTCTTAAAGGGTGAACCTTAAGTGCACAATGGTGTCAGAAAAAAGGTTTTAGATTTTAAAGAAATGACGGGCTGCCTCCCGTTAAGCGCTGAGTTTTACGCCATTGGCCGGGCGCAGTAAGTTCAAGGGTAATGGAGGGTGAGGGATGATTCAGCCGAATCAGTAGAAGTCACATCAATGAACGGTTTTAGTCTCTGACCGTTCACGATGAAAGGTTCGGAATCATGGATGAGTGGACTGATTTCAATTGCTCCATTTCCAAAAACCTGTCGGACTAAATACGGTCCGACCCACTTGGACCTCAGTTTCCCCAGGAAAAGTTTGAGTTGGGCATCAAAGAGTAGGACCTTTTGACCAGGATGAAAGATCTTTCTCGAGATGTGCTTGTCGTGGAAGGCTTTAACCCGCTCCTTGTAGATTCACGAGTTCTCGTAAGCGTCTAGGCGTAATTCATCGATCTCGCTGATTTGGAGTTTTCTGTGGGTTCCAGCCTTGGAAAGATCTAGATTACAGTTCCGTACTGCCCAATAGGCTTTATGCTCCAGTTCTACGGGAAGGTGACATGCCTTTCCGTACACCAGTCTAAAGGGAGACATGCCCAATTGGGTCTTGTGGGCGGTCCTATAGGCCCACAATGCTTCCGGAAGTCGGGACGAC
Source organism: Thalassia testudinum (assembly GCA_037157565.1). NCBI lineage: Eukaryota > Viridiplantae > Streptophyta > Magnoliopsida > Alismatales > Hydrocharitaceae > Thalassia > Thalassia testudinum. The sequence continues at coordinate 64,995,116 of JAZHRO010000007.1, read as the reverse complement.
CAGTCCTTCCTGTCAGGCCGAACAGTGACTTGCAGGATTTTCTTGATCTCCCGATTTGATAGCTCAGCTAGACCATTTGTTTGGGGGTGGTAAGAAGTAGAGATTCGGTGAGACACCCCATATTTGGCCATCAGTGACCTAAACTGAGCGTTTGTAAAATGGGTCCCCCCATCAGAGATAATAGCACGGGGAATCCCGAACCTTGAGAAAATGTTTTGATGTATGAACTTAAGAACAATCTTGTGATTGCAGGTTCGGGTCGGTATGGCTTCGATCCATTTGGACACGTAGTCCACCGCAAGCAGAATGTACTCGAAACCATCCGAAACAGGAAAGGGGCCCATAAAATCAATCCCCCATACATCGAAGATTTCGCATACGAGAATCGGCTACAAAAGCATCATGTCACGATGGTTCATGTTGCCCAAAGTCTGGCAACGACTGCATGCCTTGCAGTGACTGTATGCGTCTTTGAAAAGTGTAGGCCAGTAGAAGCCACACTGGAGGACTTTGGATGCGGTTTTATGCCCTGAGAAATGGCCACCGCATGCCTGGTCATGGCAGAAAGATAGGATATTGTTGATTTCCTCTTCCGGGATGCATCTCCGAATAATTTGATCAGCACCTATGCGGAAAAGGTACGGGCCTTCCCAAATGTAATACTTGGAATCAAAACGCAATTTGTCTTTCTTGGCCTTCGGCCAATCAGACGGTGTCTGATGAGATGCCAAGTAGTTTACTATATCAGCAAACCATGGAAGTCTAGTACCAACAGAAAGCAGGTGCTCATCCGGAAAATGCTCTATGATGGGTCTGGAAGGGTTGATGATCTCAGAAGGAAGACGGGACAGTTGGTCGGCTACCACATTCTACCTTCCCGCCTTGTCGCGAATCTCAAGATCGAATTCTTGCAACAGCAAGATCCAACGGATTAGTCAGGGCTTCGCGTCCTTCTTGGCAAGGAGATGCCTTACAGCCGTGTGATCCGAGTAAATGATGACATGGGAACCTAGCAGATACGATCGAAATTTTTCAAGGGCAAATACTACGGCTAGCAGCTCTTTTTCCGTAACCGTATAGTTACGCTGAGCCTCGTCAAGTGTCTTGCTAGCGTAGTAGATGACCACGGGGTTTCCCGTCAGCTTTCTGTCCCAGGACCGCTCCTACAGTGAAGTCAGACGCATCGCACATGATCTCAAAGGGTTGAGACCAGTCAGGGGATTGTAGGATAGGTGCCTGGGTGACTCGGTCACGCAGGTTTTCAAAGGCTAGCGTGCATTCCTTGGAGATTTCAAAAGGTACATCCTTAGAGAGAAGAGAAGTCAAGGGGCGCGCGATTTTCGAGAAATCTGGAATGAAACGGCAGTAAAAACCGACGTGCCCTAAAAAGGAGAGGATGTCCCTGATCGAGCTAGGTACAGGAAGGCGAGAAATCAGATCAACCTTAGCTCGATCCACCTGGATGCCTTTTTCCGAAATTGAGTGTCCCAGGACAATTCCCTCAGGCACCATGAAATGGCTCTTTTCCTAGGAAAGAACCAAGTTCACCTCAATGCATCGCCTGAGTATCTGGACCAAGTGTTGGAGGCAATCATCAAAAGATTCTCCAAAGACTAAAAAGTCATCCATGAAGACTTCCAGGAAATCACCTACCATATCTGAGAATATGGCAAGCATGCATCGCTGAAAGGTAGCAGGTGCATTGCAAAGACCGAAAGGCATCCTTCGGAAAGCGTACGTTCCGAAGGGGCAGGTGAATGTGGTCTTTTCTTGGTCCTCAGGATGGATTGCCACCTGGTTATAACCGGAGTACCCATCAAGAAAGCAGAAGAACCTATTTCCCGCTAGTTTCTCGAGAATTTGATCGATGAAGGGTAGTGGGAAATGATCCTTCTTCGTGGAGGAATTGAGTCGGTGGTAATCTATACAGACTCTCCACGCATTGGCTACTTGGGTAGGAATGATTTCTCCGATTTCAGTCGTTATGGTGGTGAGTCCTGCCTTCTTAGGCACAACCTAAATTGGGCTCACCCAACGACTATCGGAGATCGGGTAGATGATCCCAGCATCTAACCACTTAATGATCTCCTTTTTCACGACCTCCTGCAGATTAGGGTTTAGACGTCTCTGCATTTCACGAGAAGGTCGTGCGCCCTCTTCTGAATAGATATGATGAGTACAATAAGAGGGGCTTATTCCTGTCAAATCATCGAGAGTCCACCCGATGGCTCTGCGATGTTGCTGGAGGACAGCAATTAGACGGGATTCCTGTTCGGGATTGAGGTTGGAATTGATAATCACAGGGTGGGTCTGATTGGAACCCAAAAAGATGTATTTCAAGTGAGCAGGAAGAGGCTTTAACTCGAGGATAGGGTTATCAGCAGCAGCTGGTGGGTCAGTGTAGATGTGAGGTTCAAGGGTAGGAGTTACTGGGTTGAGTATGTCTGGATTCGACTCTTCTGTTCGCGGGTCAAGATCCTTCTGTGGTTGATGAGGCATAATCGAGTCATTCTGGAGGTGTGACTCATCAACCAAAATCCTAATGTCACAAATCTGTTCGACGACACCGCAATTAATTCCTTGTTGGGCGTTAAATATATCAATTTTTAAGGTTTGATCTCCAAATTTAAGCTCTATTTAGCCCTCCTCACAGCTGATGTTGGCTCTAGCAGTAGCCAAGAAAGTTCTCCCTAGAATGATTGGTGTATCCCTAGGGTTTTTAGGCGCATCCATATCTAAGACTATAAAGTCCACTGGGAAATAGAAATCCCGCACTCTTACGATAACATCCTCGAGAACCCTTTTGGTGACTTTATAGATCGATCTGCCAATTGTAAGGTCACCTCAGTTGGCTTTAGCTCAGATTCTTCTAGATGGTCAAGTAAGGATGTGGGTATCAGGTTTATAGATGCACCTAAGTCTAGCAGAGCTCTATCAAATTGGGTATCACCTATCTTGCAGGAAATCAGGGGAGTACCAGGATCTTTTGCCTTGGGTGGGAGTTTACTGAGGATTACAGAGCTGGCTTGCTTTGACAGAACAATTGGTCTCCCACCCTTGGTTCGCGGCTTACGCTGGGGTGTACACACATTCTTTAAAAATCGTGCGTAAGCTGGTACGTGGTGGATTGCATCCATCAAGGGGATGTTTATGTGGACCTGCTCAAAGAGCTTGACCAGGTCCTCCTCAGGTGCCACGGGTTTGGTGGTCTTCTTTCCTTTGGTCAAGGCCTCGGGAAACGGGATCTTGGGTGGTTCTTCTAGGATAGGTCCAGGTTGCGGATCTGGGATAGGGGTGGGGACGTCCTGGATTACTGTCCTAGGCTTGGGATCACTACCAAGCTTGGAGTGGTTCGGATGAGGTGGGTCTTGGGTTTCCTTACCACTACGGGTCGTTACGGAATTAAGTCCTGCCTGGTTTTGGTTGGGATTGGGTAAGATAGCTTGCTGCTGGTAACCTGCAAAGGAAGTGGCGGCCTCTATCCCGTCAGGTGAAGGAACAGAGGGGGCCTGATAAATCATATGGGCATGGCCCGGGTTTGGGTTGATAACGCGCCGCTGGGTGGGCACGTTATTGGGATTAGGCAGAGGTTGGGAAGGAAGAGTACCTGGTTGGCGAGAGTTTGCCAACTGGGTCAATTGGTTTCGGACCTCTGTAAGTTCGTCCTTGTGTTGTTTCTGGATAGCCGCATTCATTCTTTGAATGTCAGCCAGGGTCTGAAGGATAAGGGACATTTGATCTTGATTTGGCCCAGATGGATAAGTAGGGTTGGGCCGAGGCTGAAGCGGCTGGTAAGGACGAGGAGGTTGTGGGCAGGGTTGGAAGGATGGTCTTTGGGTTTGGGAATTTCCCGTCCATTGAAAGTTAGGATGGTTACGCCATCCAGGATTATAGGTGTTGGAGAACGAGTCGCTCTGGATGGCGTTGAGGTCCTCGCAGGTCTGAGGAACCTCCAGAGAGTTAGAGAAAGAGGGAATGGAATTCCCCTGGCAGGTGTAGAAGGAATCGGAAGGACCTCCGGGCAAAGATTCGGATGATGGGTCCATCCTAGGAGAAGATCGATGGAGAATGTTTTGCACAGTTTCCCTTGTGGAAGGAGGCTGTGCAAAAGGGTTATGCGCAGAGGTGGCTCGCTGCAGATGCTGAGTTAGCTCATCCACCTTCTTTTCGATAATCGAGACCTTGTCCAATCGACTGGCCATTAATTCCAAGTCAACTGATGCGGACAGGCCCTGCGTCTCGTGTGCTCCCCTGAGATTCGTCGCTGCGCGGGTATTCGTCCTGTCAAATAATCCCATGGAGTCATTGTTGATAGAGTTCTTGCACATGTTTTCGAGAATCTCCCACACGGTGTCTTCATGTTGACCCATGATATTTCCTCCGCAGGTTGCATTGACGAAAAGACGGATGTCCTCACGGAGTCCCTGGTAAAAAGATTGGACCTGTTCCCATTTAGGAACTCCGTGATGGGGGCACTTTCTCATGAGATCCTGAAAACGATCCCATGCCTCATGGAGAGGTTCCCCTGTTTGTTGGGTGAAATGCGTAATCTGATGGCGCAAGGCGTTGGTCCGTCCAACAGGGAAGAACTTTTTCAGGAACTCGGACTGAAGTTCTTCCCAATTGTTGATCGGCCGGGTCTGAGTTTGATACCAATGGGCGGCCTTGTCCATAAGAGAAAAGGAGAACATCTTCATGAGAAGACTATCCCGATTTTGTGCATCTGACCCGAAAGTTTGGGCCAGATGCTTTAGCTGTTTGATGTGCTGGAAGGGATCTTCAGAATTAAGCCCATGGAATTTAGGTATAGCATGAATCATATTGAGCTTTAATTCAGAATCAGGTCCTCCTATCGGGATTCTAACTCGAGGCTCGATGGCCACCGCAGCAGGATTATAATGGTCCCGCATCATGGGACGCTGCGGTGGGTGCACAAAGTTTTGGAAGAGGTCGTTGAGTCGCTGGAGCTGGTGCTCCAGATTGTTTTCTTCCTCAACTGGTTGAGCCATGATGGGGGAAGAAGAACTTGGTTCTGAATCAGAAGAGAGAATAATGTGAGGGGGTTGCTGCACAAACACGGGTGTCGAGGCTTGGCCTTGACGAGAGTGAATTTCTAAAGGAGGTCTTAAGGGTGGTCTTAAGGACCTCCTACCGTACATGCACTGTTGGAAGAGATGAGTTTAGAAGGTGCTGGACCCAATCAAGACACCCAAAAATGTGTTGGGTGACTATAGAGGTGCGGGGCAGATGGACCCCTTGATCAAAAAGATCGTCCACCTGAGAATTACCTGGGCAGCCAGAGAGGGTGAGTCCCGCGAAGACCCCTACACGGTAGAGCGTCCCCACGGGTTATAGGGTTTCCCCCACCCAACCTCTCTTGTCACTGAGATTCCAGGTAGACCAGAATGGGGATCTTAACCTCTTAAGTCTACCAATTTTAATTTAAGATCAGGGTGCTTAAAGTTACACTTGAACTCTTAGGTATTTTGAGTGAGAAAGTGACCTAATTTTAAGGTTGGTTGACCCAAGGGGCCAACTTTACCTCTTGTTCTTTTGAGAGCTTTTGGGTCCTTTCTTTTTGGGTTCAAGTGTTTAGAGAGCCAATTGTTTAGGGTTTCTCTGAATAAGTATGTTCAATCAATGGTTTAGTCACACTTCTTTTGGATTTTCTCCATTCTTGATTTAAGTAGTGTATCTCTAAAACCCTAATGTTGAATCTTATGTTGGCTCTATTTGGTCCAGTTAGTTCTTTGTTGGGTAATTAGGGCTCAAGCAAGAATGTGTTAGCCCTTAAATACCCTTAATAGTGTGCAGGAATAATGGGTTGAAAACATGTAACTTTTTATGGTTTACTAAGTATAGAAGATAGGTTAGCCCTAGATTTCTTGTTCTTTTCTTTTCTTCCTCTTTAGAGTTTAGGGGTTAATAGCGAGAGGAAAAAAAATTACCTGTCCTCGGAGTGGTTGTCGTGCGGTTGCTTGTCTTCTTGATTTCCTGTAGCTACACAAAAGAGAGGAGATTATCAGAACTACAAAAAAAATAGGAATGTTTACCTCTAGAATAGCCGTTGCTCACCGGCAACGGCGCCAACTGGCGAAACGGTGGCAGCAACTAGCTTTTCTTAAGTCGTTGTAGTACAGATAGTTATTGCCATCATTTGCTAATATTTGTTACTCGGAAAATACAGTTCTCCCGAGGTCGAACTCAGGGAGCAAGTCGTATTCTAGAGATATACATGTTCTATTACAAAAATAAAGAGAGAGAGAGAGAGATGAAAGTTTGGCTCTTCTTCTTCTCTTCTTTCTTCCTCTGTCTTCTATTCTCTTTGGCTTTTGTTCTTTGTGTTCTTCCTCTATTTCTTGGTTGGACGATTCTGTCTTTTTCTTCTTTTTATTTTCTTTGTTTCTTCTTTTCTTGCTTCAGATCTTCCTCCCGTGCTCTTCTTCTTCTTTTCTTCTTGCTTCTCTTCTTCTTCTGCTTTCTGTTTCTTTACTTGGCTGCTCCTTCTCTCTTCTGTTCTTCTTCTTCTTTTCTTCTTGCTTCTCTTCTTCTTCTGCTTTCTGTTTCTTTACTTGGCCGCTCCTTCTCTCTTCTGTTCTTCTTCTTCTTTGTCTTCTGATCTCTGCAGAGTATTCACTTGGCTTCTCTGTGTTCCTCTCTTTCCTCTGCCTTGCCTTCCTTCTTCTTCTTTGCCTTTACCTGTCTTCAGGACGTCGTCTGATTTCTCAATCAGACGACTTAACCCGCGGGTGCTACAGTGTCGATTCAGTTCTTCTTCCGCAGTCCTTCTTCTTCTTCACCTGTGCCTGCACGCTTAAGAGTTCAGCATCAGAGGGCAAAAACCTACGCTACCCCCTCCCCCGCGCGTCTCTTTCTCTCTCAGAATTCGCTCTTAGGACAGCTCTCCCAGAGCAACCGGGTAATCGGGTACGAGTCGCGTCGGGGTCCAGGCCCACCGGCGTGCGGTGGTGGGCGAGGAGTGGTAGTCAAGTCGGGTCGGGTCGGCCGGATCCGCGTGATGAGCTCGCGGACGGGCCGGGTGAAGCGGTGTGAGAGGGACCTCACCCCGTGTGCTGAGGCGATAAGGTGATTTCACAAAAATAATTTAAAGGGGTGCGCGGCTCCAGGATCCTCCGAGGTGGGACTAAATGTCCGACCCCAATTCGGCGCCTGCAGCTGAGAAAGCTGCAGGCATTCCCGGCTGCTGCTAGTTATTCTCTTCAACTGAAGGCCTGGGTAGCTGCGTGGTCGCAATCCGCGCGTCCTGGAGAGCAGGCCTGGGCAGAAGCGCAACTGCAGCTGCAGGTTGAAGCAGCTTCTCCTGTTTGGCAATGGCGGTGAAGGGCGGGTAACCTGCGCACAGAGATACGGCCTCTCGGCCTAGTCAGAAGGTGCAGGGAGCTTCGCCGGAGTGCGGCGAAGCTCGTGCGGGTGGTGGCGAGGAGTGGGGCGGCATGTAGGGGCTGCCCTAGGTCGGACTGTGGCCGGGGGAATGGGTTTGTTCGGGGGAGTGATGTGGAGGCGAGGAGTGGCAGTGAAGGGGTGGAAACGGTTCAGTGGGACTGGGCAGAAGTTTTGGGTCGGGCGGCGAGTCGTGTGGAGTGGCGGAATGATGGGAGCAACTCGCCGGAGGTGGGCCGGAGGAGTGGAAGATGATGGTGGTCGGGTCGGTCGAGGGTTTGATTGAGCAAACTAAAATAGGGAAAAGAAAGAGGGGAGGAAGAGAAGTAACTGTTACCTACTTGCAGGGACGAAGGAGGAGTAGCAGGGCGGCAGTCGTATCGACTGTCGCCGGAGAAGAAGGTACCCAGTGGGGGCGGACGGCGGCGACGACGGGGCTGAAGCAGCGCGCGCGGGTATTGCGCGACGCGGAGGAGAATGAGGAAGAAGTCTCTGCCATTGGTTTTGTGGCAGAGCGAAGAGGAAAGGAAAGGGAGCTCGCCGGAGCTCACTGGGTGTCTGCCGGAGTGGGAAGAGAAGAAAGTTGTGGGTGGTTCTCCGTCAGAATCGAGCTGGGAAGAACGGTGGAGAGACAGGGGTATTTATAGGGGCAGAATCAGAGAGGAGGGCGGAGGGAGACGACGTGTCTCCCTCGCCGGAGGACGCCGGACGTGGAGACCCATACCATCCATGCGTTCGCACGGCCGGTATGGGTGGGTGCAGCGCTCAGGGGGGTGTCCCTGCGGTGGCTGACCACGCAGGGTACCCCCCATTGACTTGCCAGGGCCCCTCCCTCACCCTGCGCGGCGCCATGCTCCGTGCAAGGTTGCCGGAGCATGGCGCTGCTCAGGTTTTGCAGGAGGGACCCGAACGCAAAGAACGAAGGAAAATTAGGGGCCAGAATGTGAGGGTTCAAAAGATGAGGGTCAAAAAGTAAATATATGAGGACCAAAGTGTAAAGTTGGTCAAGAAGGTTTCTTCTTAGGCCCAAGTTTTTATACATGACTAATTAAGACCTAAGGATTCTGATGGTGAATTTCATTTCTAGATTAAACCTTGTTTGACCGGTCAATTTACGCAAAAACCCAAATTAAGTTGTTAATTGGGCATGGTTCTCAATGTAGGTCAAAATGGGTTCCTAAGGCCAAATTGAAAGTCCTAAACCCTATAGATTATTTTTATATGAATTTTAGAGGATTTAGTTAATTTTTACCTTACCTCGAACCACGTGAATTGAAGTGAGTTTATTTTTAGGGTTACAGATTATCATTTAGTTCCTTGGAATTGCTGTAGCCCTTATTGGATCAGATCATCCCACTTTCCTTCTTATTAGGTTGTTTTGACCTATGTTTGGACCCTGAGTTACCCTGTTTTCAGATTGGAATGGGAAATTACATTTTTACCCCTCAGTTTCTATTTTCTTTGCAAACTCAGAATCTCTCTGAGCCAAGCCTTTCTAAGGTTATGTAGGAGCTTTTTCCTGCAAATCAGGGTTAAATGGTGCTAGTTTAAGGCTCATGATGAGGTTCTCATCACTACCTATTTAAGAGTTGCATACCCATAGGTGCATGCATTTAAGGGTGATTGAGCAGCACATTAGATCTCATTTTGCATTGTGTCCATTATCTGGACAAAGATTGCTGGAGTTAGGTATATCTTTCTATCTTTGCATCCAACTCCTATTCACGCATTGTTTTTGGACTAAATCTCAAGACCACCAAATTGATTAAATTGACCTAACTCGATGGTTGCATAATCAAAATTGGGACTGCTAATCAGATTCAGCCTTAAAAAAAAATCACATTTGATTTGATCAAAAGGGACTTGTGTGTGATTTTTATCAAAAACAAACTAATTTGCAGTATGATACACACTTCTGGCATTGAGAATGCACACTAGGCATTGCACTAAGTCCTGGTCCCTTAAGGCTATAGGCACCGATCTCTTTATCAGGGCAAACCCTCCTATTTCACTTTGTGGTGGTGATATTATCCTGTTACCAAGTGTTTTGATACTTTAAGGAGGGGGATACCCCTTAAAGGAACGAAAGGGTAGTTAAGAGACACCACATTCACATTGCCTCAAAGGAAGGATTCGCCCTACTTGCATCCCTTAGTTCTGTCCTTGAAGTAACTTCTCACTAGGTCACTTGAGAGTATCATTGAAGCAAGGTATTGGTCCTAGGGCACACGAAGGTCGACTTGGGGCACGTAATTGATTGTGCAACTTCTTTAACCACCAAAAGATAACATAACCGACCTCTGTTCTTCTCCAAAGAGTTTGTCAAGGATCTCAAGTCACAACCCCCTCTTATACCACTAAAGTGGGAATGGACGAGCACAAACTTGAACCCATTTGACAACTTTGAGGGGTTGGTTGGAGGTTGGTTCAAATCTACTCAAAGGGAAAGTCCCATTACCTTGTGTTTGATTGGGGTGTGCGTTCAAGACTTGTTTGCAAATGGATTACAATAGCTACTTCACGGCTTACTTTCACCCCAAAACATCGAATCCCAATCCCGTGACCTGTAGTTATCCATCTTCTAATGAACAATGGGATCCTTTCTACTCCTACTATAGGAGCATTGGTCTGATTAATCCCCAACCCTGTGATAATGAGTAGAACCTAAGAGAAGGGTATCCCAACCCTAGTTCTTCCATGACTAGGCCCAACCCACCCACCCTTATTGAGTTGTCTTAGTGAGGTTGGACTGATAATCCTAGGAAACTTGAACTTAAGATTGACTATCCTCCCCAAGCTGATCGTAGCCTCTCCTCTTTCAAGAAAGAAATGCAAAAACAATAGATGAAAATGATGGAATCTTTAGGAGAGTCTTTGAGGACAAGTCAACAATTAAATGAAGAAATTGGTCACCTGATTTACTCCCTTAAGGTTGATTCTAACCCCTCCACACTAGATGCATCTCCCTTGAGAGAGCCACGCCATAAGAGGGAAGGGGACATTTGGGACTCAATCATGGAGTACAGCTACCCTCTTGGGGATAACGTAGACCTCTCCATATTCGATAATCCATCTTTGAGAAGTCATTGCATTAAGGGAGAGGGGGGCTACATGGATACACTAGGAATTGAAAGAAGTAGCCACTCGATGAATTGATGTAGATTGGTGGCAACCAGAAGAGGAGCCCTTAGACTTTCCACCTGAGCTTTACTGGAGCCAATCAAAGGGGAAGATGGTCCCATTAGATGAACTCGACTAGAATGATAGTATCTTTGTTATATTTAATGACGGGTCACAGTCAAACAATCAACCCAACTCCCATTCTGGATTTTGAGGTGGAATCTGCACCCCATCTTAGAGAGGCCAAGCTTATACCATACACCTCTGAGGACTTTACACCTCCGTTAGCTCTCCCGGAGGATTGTGATGTTGAAGTTAATAAATTCTAGGAACTTAGGTGTCGGAAGAAATCATATTGGAAGGAAATGATAATAACCACGACCCTCTACTTAAGGAACCAATATCCTCCACACACCATTCTGAGATTATACATGTGTCTAACAGAGGTGACCCTAATGAGATTGATATGAAATTGGAAGACTTGGATCAATATTGGTCTCAGGGGCATGAAGATTTGATTTTTGAGGAAGACAAGGAAACACCTGAAATACTTGCTCCTGGCTTTGAAGATTTTCCTGAGTCTCAGGGGCAAGATGGAAGAAGCGTAGAGAAGGATGATGATGACTTTGAGGGGCCCAGACACAAAGTATGGAATGATTCTAGGGGAATATGTTTTGTTCGAGAACTTACCCCTAGAGAATCTTACTGATTTAGCCAAATCTGAATTCCTACATAGTTTTGACTACAAAGGTCATCCTCTCAAACATTGGGAAGAAATGGAAGCAATTGATACCCTTGATGAAGGAATCTATACGCCCCAGGGCTAGGATCTTAGAATCAAACAAGAACCTAGGGATGTCGTTGTTGAGGACACTCACACTCCTATTGCTTCCAACCCACCTTTACATGATAATGAAATGAGTGACACCCTTGATCGGTTTAATTTGGAAGACGAACATTTGGGCCCATTCCAGGACGCACACACCAATGATAGGCAGCATGAAAGTCAATCAATAACTAAGGTTACTTCTAATAACATTCAGGAAATGGAATGTTTGTTAAGGAAGAATGCTAAACCTCTCAAGCTCTCTTTGACCCTCTTCCCTACCCTGCAACTGAAAGACTTACACTCCTTCAGAAACAGCTTCCTAAAGTCTCTGCTCACATTCCTGCTTTACGGGGGGATAACCTGACCAATACATCCTATGGTAGAGTGATGGATATGGATCGACGCTTGTCCATGTCAACCCATCATTCTTAGGGTGTCCTTCGCACCTTCTTTTTCCCACACATATCTGCTTGAGGAACCTTTGCCTCCTCGCTGCGTACTCTCGGAGGTCACTACTCATGTGTATTATGTAAAACCTTCAACAATAGCTCAAGAGTACCATATTTTTACCTACATCTGGCGAGCATTTAGCATCACTCTCCATCACCAACTGACCAACATCTTGGGTTACTTAGTCGCTAGGCCAGTTTTGTTACATATCTTCTTTGGGTCTCCTTCTACTTCACTTCTAGAGCCCGATTTGCAAGAATCACCCGTTGGGAGACATCCCAACGCCACCTTAGGTAATATCTTTCCTTGCTTTTGCTTTCCAATAACGACATTGTCAGATTTAGGCATGGGGAGGTATAACCTGAGGTTGTTCATATCATTTATACATATTTTGCATGCATGTAGCTTAGGCATTCATATTGCATAAAAAAAAGGAGGAGATGAAATCTTTGTAAACTGAATTGCAAGTATATTGAGGAGCAAAAAGAAAGAGAAGAGGAGAGAGATACAGAAAGGGAAAGGTGCAAAAATTGTGTTAATCTCAATATTTGATTACAGAAGAGTTTACCTAAGTTTTAAGCTAGAATGAATAATGAATTAAGTCTTGAAGTGCTAGAGAGAAGGAGATATGTGAGGGATATCGACTTTAGGCCTCCTTATCTATTCTAGGGCTTAAACACTACGTATTTGTTAAGATCTGGACCATTCCTCAAGAGGTTGAGGAAATTGTGAGGCTGATGTATTAAGTCTAAGGCTTAGGATTACTCAGCCCCGTTGCCTACCCTTTGATTTATGGGACTTGATAACCTAGGCACCCAAAAAATCACACACTGATCTGGTTCAGTGTGCGTGATGAAAAATAATGCAAAAAAGTGTTTTATTCTAAAAATGTTTTCCCGAAAATTTGACTTAGGAACAACTCGAAGACACAAGTTGATTGAATAAGTTCCCGACGTTGAGAGGAGGAATAAAAATACTCCCCCCAAAGATGCATTATAACATATCATCTCCTTAGTGCTTGTCTCTTAGGATATTTAAATATCCTACCGGGGGCACGGAAGTACCTTGTGTTGGTTCAGGTGCTATGGGCGGTATTATGCCGAAATATCAATTGCCAGGATCTAAACTTATCTATAGAACACCATGGGCGGCACTATCCTAGAGTGTCGAAAGCCAGGGTTCATGGGGTTGCCATGGGCGGTACTATCCCAAAGTATCGATTGCAAGGGGTCCTTCGAGGATTGATGGTGGGGACAAGGAATATGATACAATTCGTGCTTAGGGCCAATCCAATGTTAGATTTAGGGGAAGTTAAAAAGAAAGAGAGAAAACTCTCAAAATAAATCTCTCTCTTATCAAAAATGCACTGGTAAACTGAACCTAAACTTGCTGAATATACACACGGGTGCTTTAACCGCTGGGGTCAACAAATCTCTAGGTAGTTTTTGTGGGTCTTAAAAACCTTTGCGGCGGACCCAAGGCTATGATTTGTCAGGTCTGTATTTTAGCTGGTACTTGAGTACCTTTAGGCGTAGGTATTTCAATATAATCTTTAGAGGTGCAGCACAATAAGGCATCTTGACGAGAAAATCTGGCCTAGAAATCTGGTCTGTTTCATATGATTTTGCTTGGAACTAGTAAAACTTAGACATGCGGGCATTTGATAGGTCCACTTCAATGGATTTTTATTATGTCTAAGAGTATTTAATTTGTAAGTTGAAGAAAAATTGTGAGCACGCGTGACGCGTCCGAATCACTTCAATTAAAATTACACCGTTGTAGTTCGATAAGAACATTAAGTTTAAAATTTATATCGAACTATTAGTAATTTGATGAGTCCGCGTCGTTTCGCTGGGAGGTTTCTAGATAATTCCTAATTATGTTGACAAACTTAGTTATGTAATTTAAAACAAAAATAAAAATTAACTGTGTTATCCTAACTATTCACTATAAGATAACAAAGATATTTCATGAACTTTAGTGACTAATTAAAGCAAAGAGTTGATAATTTAAAACATATAAACATTAAAACATTAACGGAAACTACTAACTATTTCAACATAAACTAAATTACATAATATAAACTTGACTTTAGACTCTATTCAATGCAAGTAAACATACATCTACCCAACAAATTAAAAAAATGCTAACAACAAACTAAGGGAGATTTAATATTTAGAAAATCTTACAAATATGATCACATCAACAATTTAAAATAAAGAAATCTTAGGTAATTTTCTTTTAAAAAATTTAATGTCACTAAATAAGATAATAAGGCATTCATGCATAAAACAACTTGCCACACATATGAGACAGCGATCGTCGTTGACGTAGGGGATGTGCTTGGCCGTTCAAGGCAGCACGATGGCGTGGAGAGGAGAGGAGGAAAAAGAAAGGTGGCAGCAGCTGTTGGAGGTGGTGGTCGGTTATCGTTGGGGAAGGTGGAAAGGAACAATAGATGGGGAGAACAGGGAAGGAGTGGAGGTGGTGATGGCCGTTGGTGGTGGAGTCGACGGATAGCGATTAGAGCAAAGGATCGACGGTGGTGGCCGGCGGTGGGAAGGTTGTGGGGGGCTGGCGTTGATGACGGTGGCGAACGACGTCGGCGCTGGAGGTGTTGTGGTGTTGGCGGTGGTCGCGGGCGGAGCAGTGCGTCTTGGCGGCTTGGCGTGGACGTCGACGAGGCCGAAGAGGAGGAGGAAAGGAGAGAGCGCTGACGAGGTTGAAGAGGGGGGCGAGGGTGGTCAGCAGGTGCTGGCTGCTGGGAGGAAGGTGGCCGGCGTGGTGTTGGGTTGATATTGCTACAGCTGGCGATGATGAGGAGGAAGGTGGGCGGCAGTGCGTTAAGGGTGGGGGGAAGCTCGAGGTGGGGGAGCGGTTGACGCAGGAGGAAAAAAAAGAGAAGCAAGAGATATTGGGGGTGGTGGGTGCGTTGAGGGTGGGGAGGTGGGGGGCAGTTTTCCGTAGGAGGGAAAAAGGAGAGCGCGAGAGCAGGAGAGGAAGAGAACGAGGATAGGAAAGGAGAGGAAAGAGGGGGAGTTGGGGTGTTTTCGGTGGTGAAAAAAAAATCAAATGGGTTGGTTGCGGTTACGAGAGAGTAGAGGGAGGTTACGTAGTTGTGCGATGAGTTGCGGGAATGTGGGTGCGATGAGTTTACTTTTATTTTTATTTTCTTTGAATGAAACGAGGGAACGAAGGGGAATAAAAAATATATGAGAAATGAATAAAAGAGTTAAGTGAATTAAAATTAGGTGGGATAAGATGTTGAATAAAATAGAATTTGAAATGAGATTAAAATGAGAACGGGTTAATCATATTATTATAATAATATGATTTTTTTAAATTTGCATTACCTACATATATAGAATAAATCTGTAAAAATATGTAAATATACATAACTTAATGTTATCTAGATTCATTATATGTAGAAATATTAATTAAGTTATTAATCTTATTATTACGTTTATTATCTTTATTAAGTTATGAAATTACATTACAATTAACTAATTATACCATGTGAATAAAGTTTCATCAACACGTTATCTGAGAAATTAGTTAAGCGTATTTTGACATTTCTACATTTTTACTTAATTTATGTACACCGCATGCATAGATTTGTGTAATTAATATATGATTGTTTATTGACATTATCCAATAAAAATTAATTAAGGATCAAGATTTAAAATAACATTCTAATATTTAAGTTGTGACAATTAAAAGGAAAGGAAATCAACAAAAAAAAAATATCTCTTAAGCTTCTCTTATTTGAGCAAGTATTTCCTTTCTTGATCTACACCAAAATCAGCCTACATTCCCTTCCAATTTAAGAGACGCACAGACAAAAACAAACGAGACCAGCCACCCCCGCTCCCCCCGGTATCATCTTCCTCCTACGAGGGAAGGACTCCTCATCTTCCTCCAACAGAACACCACCGCGAGCGTCCACCTCGACACCTCGAACAACAACCACCATCGTGTGCCTCCTTCATCAACCACCACAAGTCACCGACTGCGTCCAGCTCCTCCTCGGATCTCCTTCCCGCAGCAACCGCGGCAAGCCACACAATGACAGCATGTGGCTTGTGCGATGACCACCACCGCAAGCCACCACATCACCACGCGACCGCAACCCTGCTGCGACTCCGATGATCTCGTGCGACCGCGAGCCTCCTCTGCGATGGCCTCCCTCTCTCATCCACGACCACGAGCTTCATCACCTCAAGCCTCCACGGCCTCGACGTCTCCTCTTCAACCGTGCATCCTCCATTCTCCCACGACACCTCCGCTCGCGACGGCAGCAGTAACCACCACTACCCTCGCCATCACAACAGCGTCAACCACTCCTTCATCGACAACTTCCCCAACGCTCATCTACTTCTTCCACCGCGCCAACAAGGAGCACTTCCCCCTCAACAAGACCACAACTGCAATGGCACCCTCCACGCATAGCAAAGGCCCCCACGCATGGCCTCTCCTTCCCTCCAACGCACACCACGCACAGCACCTTCCTCCTTCGTCATCTTCCTCCACCGACTTCCACGAAGAACAGCAGCACCATCTTCTTCTCCTCCAGTCAAGCCGAACAGGGGTTGCCGCCACAAAACAGAGAACCACTACCACCCTCACCTCCCTCGGTTCCCGAGCTAGAGCCGAACCCTCCATCCTCCTACAACCGCACCAACCGCGGAGCTCGTCCTCCTTGACTCATCATAGCACCACCGCTTGTTGACCACCCTCTGCTCCATCCTCTGATCTCAGACACTCACACCGCAACCTCCGCCTCGGCCCCAGCCTCCTTAGCTCCCACACCATCAGGAGCTCTATCTTCTTCTTCTTCATCAACGGCCCCAAAGAAGAACCCATCAACAGCGTTCATCTCCTCCACGCAGCCACCACCACAGGCCACGACTCTCCTCTCCAACCATGCCATCGAATTCGCCTCGACAACATGAGTCCAACCGTGCCCTCAGATACGGTGCCAGAGACCCACGCACACACGTGGGAGAACCCACTGCCGGCG
Organism: Thalassia testudinum; assembly: GCA_037157565.1. Classification (NCBI taxonomy): domain Eukaryota; kingdom Viridiplantae; phylum Streptophyta; class Magnoliopsida; order Alismatales; family Hydrocharitaceae; genus Thalassia; species Thalassia testudinum. The sequence continues at coordinate 64,978,296 of JAZHRO010000007.1, read as the reverse complement.
GCCACTTTCTCGCCGTTTGGCCAACTACCATCGTGAAACTCTTCGTCCGACCAACCTCCTTCGAGCACAACGCGGCCGGTCGCAGCCTCTTCCTCCTCGCTCGTGCATGGGGATAGAATCCCCTGTTGCCCAACCGTAAACATTACATTAGTTATTACATCTCAATGCGATTGATAACTTTTTATTTTTTATTTAAATAATTTGATATATTGAATGGATTTGCTATGGAGCCCTTGTCTTGCTTCTAATTCGTGGGATGATCATTCTTTTCCCCACATGCACTCTCTCTTTCCCCCAATACACATCACAAGGGTGTTAAATTGTTGGTTGATTTTCTACAGGATTATTTCTCTAAGAATATTATTTACGGGCATTTGAATTCCAAATCATTAAATTGTATAGATTATGTGTTGTCTCTAGATTTGCATTGGATCAAATATGACCCTTGATACATATTGTTATCTATGGATTTGATTTGCGACTAGTGTATTTGGTGATAATTCGAAGAATCATACATTGTTATGTCTAGTGAGTTTGAAGTATTCTCACATATTTTGACTTGAGTTGAAAGGTACTTGGTTGTGCATTAAAAGACATATTTGGTTTCCATGTACGTGGTTCCTATAGACCCATTGCTGTGCCTTGGTTTTCTCTCGAGCCTTTATGATTGATGATGGAAAACACTGATTAGAGTGATTTAAGGAAATTATTCGTGAGTTTATTGTATTTGTTCCTCCCTATGAATACGACATCCTAATGCTTCGTAGTTAGGTTTGACTAGTAAATATTTTTGTTCGGAATTTTTCCACCACACAATTCATACCACAACGACGTATTATTTTTTGATATCATCTTTCAAGCGAAAATATCCCGATCAGATCTCTTTTCTTCTGAGGAAGGTGATGTAGGATAACCAAACTAGCCTATTTGGAGAGTGCCACCTTCCTTAGGATGGGTTCTTTCGGCTTACACTTCTGCGTGCATGATGAGTCCAATGTATTAGACTACTATTACGCCTAAGAATATTCAAGTTGGGAATTGAACTAGGTTTCGAGCATGCATTATACTAGAATATTAATTAAACTCGAGTTTCGACATTCCTATATTTTTAACTTGATGCATATGATCCATTGATCATTTATTGACATATTACATGCATATATTTATTTTATGTGTAGGTTTTATCTTCAAATTTGATAGGGAAAATCAAATTCGAATGCTCAGTTGAAACTACATCCTCAACCTCCCCCCCTTTCCTCTCGCTCGCAACAGCAGGATGTTATTTTTAAAGGAGGAAAGAACCTGGCTACAGGGATATCTCATCCTTCCCCCTTGTGGGGATCTTCTTCCTCTCATCGCCTACACCATGGTAGAGGCGAACACTATGGCCTAAAGCATACCCCCACTTCACCGCACCTTCATCGACTCCATGGCATGCATGGTGACAGCGTGCATGCTCACTACACTCATCACGAAAACCCATCACCAACCACACCCCTTCCCTCTTCTTCAACCTCCTATCTCCTTCCCTATTTCACCACAATCACCAACCCATCACCGCGAGCCGCCACATCACCACCACATTCTCATCCTCCTTGCACAACCCATGCACATCCCTCTCTCAATCCTCACTGTTAACACACACACGCACCACAAACCAATCCATCTCCATCTTCTCCTTCATCTCCTTCTCCGATGTTTCCTCTTCTTCCCGATTCCTCCCTTCCACAAAGGAACCCAAAGCCGCCACCACCTCAGCAGCCCTCATCCGACACCATGACCATCATCACTGCCAACCAACACCACCGCCAACAACACCACCCACCCTCTCCTCTTCTCTGTTTCCTCCTCTTCTTCTTCTTCCTCTCCTCCAACCCATCCTCTGTCACAAAAGAACCCAACGCACCCAAGGCTGCAACACCTCCATCAAGCTTCCTCCAACCTTCAACCTTGACGCCAAGTGTCGCCCGGGCATCATCACCGACCACCTGTTGCCATGCGTAGCCATGTGCAGCCACGTCTCCAGCCGTTCCTACCTCTGCATGCGCATGGAGCTACTCTACAGCTATACTAGGCCGTTGCCTCCTCACCGGCGTTGAGCCAGCCTTCGGCCACATCTCGTCGCACCGCCACCATCATCAAGAAGCTCTTCCTCCCATGCACCTCCACCGAGATCCTTGCCGATGGCCGTGGCTCCTCCAAATCGGCCACAACCGGGGAAGCAAATCCCCTATTTTGATACAATGTTGAGTCAATTAATATTTATGCCCCATGCCATTGCAAATACTTCATTTATGGAGTTTTATATTATTGGGTGATTTGTGATCAGGCACTCTCTATCTTTCTATTTCTCGCTCTCTCTCTCTCTCTCTCTCTCTCTCTCTCTCACTCGACAGGGATGATGCTGAGGATTTGGATATTTTAAGAGAAAAGGAGATCAAGGAAAATCATGTTTTATTTGAAAGATTAACTTTTGCATCTTCACAAATAGAAAGAGAAATTAAGAATTTTATGTCTCCTACTTTTAAATAAATACCATGAATATTTAGAGGGTAATGATCTGTGAAAAATTATTGGTACATTTGCAAGATTAATGTGGAGTTGATCTATCGTTTATCTAAGTTATTTATCTCTCTATTTGTGAACACTACTTAATGCAATAATTTTTATGGTGTTTCAAACATAAATGGAAATTTCATGTGAACATTCGTGGTGAAAATAATTGTGAGTTTTTATTAGGCTCATGCCCCCCTATGGATACGACACTCTGATTTTGTGGTTAGATTTAATTATTTACTGTTTTGAATTGAGAGATTTTCCACCACGTAAAATACAACGACATCATTTCTATTGCTATTTTAATCAAGCAAAGATCTCTCTATCAAATGGTGCCATTGTCGGGGAGGCAACGGGCCTAGTAAACTCACAAGTATTTTTTTTATTTGCATTGATCCCTGTTTATTGCTATTCATTGATCTATCATTCTTTCGTGCGAGATACATTTTGGAAGAAGAGGAGCACACGGGGGACGCTCGTCACCTTGGTGAGCCTTGTCGCCACCTCGAGAATAATCACGTGTGCACATGGACCTTGATCCCACGCACGTGGAAGGAGGATTGGCGGTCGAGGACCTATTGCTTCTTTTATATTTAGATTAGACTAGATAGAAAGTAGATATTTAAATTTCTATCTTGTGAACCCATGTTGGGCATTTTTGGGAACTTGTTCCCAGTGCTTTTATTGCTTATTGATCTTGTATGTAGGAGCATATTTTAGGGAGTGTGTTCCCATTTTATTTAAATTATAGGTTTATTTGAACGGTTGGAACTGCATGTTAATTAGTAGCTAGTTAAATTAGATTAGGTTTGTTTGCTTATTATTAGAAAAAAAAATTTGAGCTACCTGCTAGAAGCTGCATATCTATAGGGCAACCATATAGGATTGTTTGAGTAGCATCTAGTTTTTCTTTCTGCATTGTAGACATCTTACATTAAAGAGAGCTGGAGTAAGGTACGTCTTTTCTTCAGCATCAATTACTTGTCATGCATCTACATTGGACTTAAATTCAAGATCACTAAAGTGTTTGAATCTAATTAACTTAGTGGTCACTTTAAGAAATTGGGACTACTAAGAGGTTGAACCTTAAAATCAGTGACTTGAAATTGCATGCAAAAGGACTTGTTTACGGAATTTCAAAATACAAAATGCATACATGTGTTACACACCTCAAACACTGTGCACATCACACATAAGGTCACTAGGTATTTTCTACCTCTCCTCTTTGCACCACAAGGGAAGTTAGTCAGAAATCAACAAGCCTATCCATCAAGTTACTTTGATTCCTCGTGCGTGGGCTCGATTCGAGACTTCCATCCCTTGCGAGTAGGTTGTAGGCATCAACGAAGGTCAGCCTAGGAAGCGTAACTTTTGCAAAACTTGTTTGGCCACCAACTAAATAATTAATTCTAAGACCTAGAATCTACTAAAAGCATATCCTACTGTATTTGCGTTTGTTTTGGTAGTGTTACAGCTCTCTAGGAAGTTTCTAGTTTTAATCTGATTTCTTCTAAGTCATAAGAGAGTTACACCTATTTGGCTTGAAAGAAATGGATTACACTTACTCCTATCATTTAGATTATCAAAATCAAAACTACCCATCTTTTAACCAGGATATCATGCCTCGAGCGTATCCCTCCTTAGAGGGGTACAATGACAATTCATGAGGTCATTCTTATTCTTACTTTGGGAGTACTGACCCGATATCTCCTACTTTTGAGCAGAGCCTAGGAGCGGAATTTGTCAATTTGCAAACACCCAACCCTCCCACCCTTCATAATTTTTCTTATCAAGGTTGGACCGATAACCCTAGGCAACCAGAGCCTGAGATTGACAATCCTCCCCAATCTGATACTAGTAGCCTCTCCTCTCTTATGATAGAAATGCAAAAACAACAAAAAGAAATGATGAAGTCTATGGGAGAGATGTTGAGGAATAGTCAACAACTGAATGAAAAAATTAGTCAGCTTAGCTACCCTCATATGAGTGATTCTGATCCCTACCTTTCTACCCCCAATCACTAAGATCATTTTGAGGAAACAACGAATAATAGGGATCCCATTTTGAGTAGCTATCACTTAGACTCTACTCTTGAGACACGGCCACTAAAGGAGAACGATCCTAATGATTATCCACTTGAGCTATATTGGAGTCAAAAGAAAGGGAAGATGGTACCACTTGAACATCTTGACCCTACTGACAGTATTTTTCTCACCCCTGATGACCCAGGTCAAGGTCATGTTGTTCATGCCACTTCCCTGATTGATTATGTGGTGGAACCCCATTCTACGCCTAGTGAACCTAATCCCGATCCTCCATGTAGGGAACCAACACCTACCATACAACATTCTGAGGATTTACATATGTCTAATGTAGGTGACCTTAGCGGAATGAAGGATGAATTGGATCAATTTTAATCTTAGGGATACAAAGAGTCTATTTTAGAAAAGGATGATGACCCAATGGAGAAACTCGGACTAAGAGTTTGGAGTGAATCTCGAGGGGATTATGTGTTATTTGAGGACTTACCCCCCGAGGATATGAATGATTTGGTGAAATCCGGATTCCTCCCTACTTGTGATTTTGACAATCATCCTCCGCAAAATCAAGAAGATATGGAATTGGTGTTGGAGGAGGACAAGCACACAATTGACAAGATTATGAGAGACTCTCGGGGACAATACACAGCAATTGAGGATTTATGCCTTGAGGAGAACAAAGAATTGAGAGATATAGGCTTACTCCATAACATTGAGACTGATCCTCCTTCAGAAATAATTGAGGATACTGAAGTAACTTCTCCCCTTACCAGTGAATCACATATACACCCCGACAAAAACATAAGTGAACCAAAAGAAGCCGGGGATGAAATTAATGATAATGATTATGTTGCTTCAACCCTGCCATCAAATAAATGTGATTTGGAGTCCACCATTGAAGGTGAAAATATGACTCCCATTCCTAAGGAAATCATTAATGATAGGCAGGGTAACTTGAATTTTTCTACAACAACTATTATGGAGAATAATACAGAATCTGAATTGTTGTTGGAAATGGACTTGACACAAACTAAGCCCTTCTTGGACTTAATCATTACCTTAAAACACCACAAACAACCCTTACACTTCATAACTGATCCTTGGCTCACGTCTCTACTCACATACATTCTTTCTGGGGAGAATATCAACCCAGTTCATCATCAAGTGGAATGGCGAGTTTCGATGATGGGAACACCATCATAAGTCATAACTAACTCAATTTGATCTGATTAAGTTATTAAATGCACCTACATAACCGCTAGAGGACTGTAATTCATTGCATAAACATTCTCAGAGAAAGACAAGAAACCAGGGTTAAAACTATAATTTTACCATCATGAATGCAGAATAACCATGGGTTTTCTCAGGGGTTAATTAATGGTCAAATGATCCTAAAAGGCTAACGAGTGGGTTAGAACAGACAGAAAAGGGTTTTCGCGTGTTTTGAGAATTAAATGACTTTTGAAACACTAAAAACAGACCTGCTGAATTAAATGAGGTTATGGTTAGGATAAAATTCACCTAAACCCTCTAAAATTTATAGAAAAATATTCTCTAGGGTTCGGTACCTTCAATTTGATCATCAGAACCTATCTTGACACAAAATAGAGTCTCAGACAAACATTTGCCCTAATTTGGATTTTTGCATAAATTACCCAGTCAAACTTGGTAAAAACCAAACTCCAAATTCACCATTGGATTCCTTAGATCGAAATTAGGTTTCTTCCAAAATTTGGGCGCAATCTGAGATCATCTAGACCAAGTTTGCATTTTGGTCCAGTCAGACTCTTTTTGTCTCATTCAGACACTTAACTTTTGAATTATATTACAAATAGCCCCCCAACTTCTTTGTCTTCTTCACAGGAAGGTCCCCATGCCATTTTTGGAAGGTTAAACCTTCACCGTCGAGTTTCGAGCGATGATTTTTCGCTCAATTCTCAATCAATCTCTCCCAAAATTGATACGGGGATTCCTTGGGAAGTTACATTCCATTTGAGCCATTCCATGGGCTCTAATTTTTTCCTAAAAGGTCATCTGAACCTTTCAAAGGTTTGGGTATCCTATTTTGCAAAAACCTTCCAAGCTTGGAAGCTTCTTTCCAAGCTTGGAAGACCTTCCTATGGCCTATAAAAGATCCCATGATGCACGACCAATCTCTTCAGCAAGTTTTGGCACGCCAAATCACCCTAATCCCCATCCTCCAGCCACCAAAAATCTTCGCTTCGACAACCTCCTTGGATCTCCCCCCTCCGACCATCCAACCATCAAATTGGACAGCCTAAGCTCTTCCTCTCTTCGTCGCGACCCTCCCCAGCCAAAGGGAGGGTGTTCCTCCGTCTGAGTCATCGTCGCCGCCTCGCCACTTCTTCTTCCTTCTCCAGCTCCGATCGACCAACATCAGAGCCCTCTACCTCCCTACCACCTCACTAAGTCCCTCTCTTGCTCTCTCTCTCTTTCTATTTCATTTTTCCACCCTCACAACACACACACAACCGCCAACCGCCGCCCCCCAAACTTCATCTTCACCGCCTCTGGCGAAGCTCCGACGATGCCTATACATAGCCCTACTGCTCGAAACCAGCCGCTACCGCCCTCATCAACTCTGCCGTGCTCCACTCAACAAATGCCCTCTATCAGTTCACCCTATTCGCTACCCTACGAATCTACCGAACTCCACACTCACCGCACTGCCATCTCGATGTCGTCTGACCTCTTCACTTACTCCCACGCTCCACCAAGGCCACCATCACATTCGTTGTCCTCAGGCGATCCTCCTGAGCATATTTGATGTGGCTGTGAGGCCATTTTCGTGCTTGCAGGTCCTTCACCGAAGCTCCGCCACCGCCCCAGCTGCACCGACCACACCTTCAGTCCTTCGACCGCGTCCGCTTCACAGTTCGTGCGGAGTGGTCTCAGGACCTTTCCAAGGTCCTCGACTAGGACCATCAGCATATGCAATTGCGCCAATTCAAGCCTTTATCACAGCAGCTACGGATGTGCAAAGAAGGGTGGGACTTTAGTCCCACCTCGGTAGCTGACAAAGCACCACAGGCGCTTATATTGAATTTATGCTATAGGTTGTTCACCTCAATAGCACAAGGTGAGGTCCCCTCACATGTGCCCACACATGCCCTCGCCCGTGCTCACGCCCCGCGGATATGGGCTTGATCCGTTGACCCGGATACTGATCAGGACCCGGATAGGTTGTGTTAATATGGTGATTTAATCATTGAAATGCGTATAGTGGTTAACCTAAATCGAGCCTAACCATCTTTTTACAAAATTTTTAACCTGGCCTACTTGATTTTTATCTTGGTCACTTTTAGGCCCAGGGTCAAACTCAAGGAAGCAGGATTAGAGGTGAATAAGTTTCTACGCCCTTCCTACAACGAATCTCTTCTGTTCCTTTATTATGTTTTTGGTGTTTTTCTATATAAGATTTTTTTCTGATAATTTTTGTCCTTGAGGTACACCCTCAAAATCAGTTTCTTGGCTTTGAGCCAAATTAGGGTTCAAAAACTGGTCTTGCTATTCGCAAGACTGAGTATCTACAAGTCAAGGATTATCTTTTCTCTTTTGTATATTTTTTTTATCTTTTTAATGGTAGGAGAGAGAAAGAGAAATAAGATAAATATATTATATATGTATATAGGGGTGGGGGTGGAGGTGGAAATGGCGTGTAACACGGTGTCGAGTTGATCGTCATCTAGGAAGACACAACCAACAGGATGAAGTGCCGTGTGGAGTGTAGGATGGATGGGTGGAAGATGTGTGTGGAGACACTTTCTGTACGCGTGTATCGGGGAATATCAGCAACTGGTGCAGATATTCCCGCAATACAATGTATGGTAGGTGATATGAAAATATATATATGTATATATGTAAATATATATCTATATGTATATATATAGATATGGTTATAATTATATAGGCGTATAAGTAGTTATATATGTGTGTGTGTATATATATATATATATATATGTATGTATGTATATGTATATAGATATGTAAATATATGTATAAATAGATGTATGTATATATAGATATATATATATATATATCTATATATATATTTATAATTAGATATATATGTATGTATATATATAACTATATAGATACAGATATATATATATATATAGTAATGTATGTATATAGTTATATATATGTATATATGTATATAGATATATTAGTATAAGTATCAATGTATATAGATATATGTAGATATATATATATCTATATATATGTATTTATAGCTACAGATATATATGTATATATGTAAGTATATTTGTGTGTATATATATATATATATATATATGTATGTATAAATATATGTGTATATATATATATATACTTATACTTAGTTGTATAGGTAATAATATATATATATATATATATATGTATATATATATATAAGTATATAGATGTGTACAAGTGAGTGAGTGTGTGTGTACACATGAGTGTGTACAAGCGTGGTGTGTGTGTGTGCGTGAGGTGAGTGTCTATGAGAGAGAGAGAGCATCTGCTGAAAGAAGAGGCGCGGCGAGTTAAGTCGTCCGGAGCCTCCAGCCGTGGTCTGATGGCCACGCGCAGGTGCAGGCGCGTAGGCGCGCGAAGAGGCGTGCACATGCATGGGGGAGTGAGCACGAGGGAGGGACCGCAACGCACCGCGCTGCGCGCTGAGGCGAATGCGGGCGAAGAAGCAGGCAGGTGCAGACGCGAGAGCGGGTGTGGGGAGAGACGCGGGCACGGGAGTGCACGGACGGGCTGGCGACGATAGCGGCGCAGAGAGAGAGCGCGCAGTGAACGAATAAGTGAGAAACTTCCCGGTCACCACACTGTAGCCATAATGTCGCGCTCTCTAACGTGAATAGTGACTACAGTGTGCACTCGGCTCGAGCGACTGGTTGCTGGCGGTTCAGCATGCGCGGGTGCTGTGGAGCGGGCTGGCGCGTGCGCGGAGGGAGCTGCGCCAGCTGCTGGCATGCGTGGTGGCCTGTGCGCTGGCGAGAGGTGGCCGGTGCCTTGCTGTTGCTGTGCTTGAGCTTCAGAGCTCGAGTCTTGCGGCAATGGCGGAAATGGCTGAACGACGAAATCAGAGAAGAGAACCACCATGCGCACCGGCTCTTTGATGAGCTGGGCGGTGGTGGGACTCACAGTGGTGGTTGTGTACCACTATGAGTTGCTCCTGCCCGCAACGTGGCTCCTCAGGAAGAAGAGAGGCTGCGTATGGAGGGGAGAGGGGAGGAGACGGCCTGGAGAAGGAGCTGTTGTATGTTGTGTGGACCAGGCCCCACCGCAAGGAAGATGGCTATGCTCTTTTTAAAGAGGAAAGAGGCATGCACAACCATGCCCTGGGCTGCATGCATGGTTGTGCATGCGGCTGGCAGGGCAAGCTTACTGCAGAGAATGACGTGAAGAAGATCAAGCCAAGCCTTGCTGCCGCGAAGAAGAAATTCAAAGTCAAATAAAAATAAAAATAAAGATGGTGAATTTGCGAGGCAGCACTTGAGGAATACGTTAATTTCAAGGCCATTTTATTCACTCTCCTCCCCTCTCAAAAAAATGCATGCATGCGTTTATTTTTACAAATGCGACTATGGCTACCTAATATGCACTGGCAATGCTAGGAAATAGCACAAGATGGCACAATTGTTGGTGTATTTTTGCTGTACAATCATACCCCCATGCCTATCTTTTGCTAGTCCCTAGCAAAACATTTTTTTGTATTGTATTTAGAAATGATCTTAAGCTGAATATCTTCTTCAGAGGCGACTTAGGTGTGTTTATTTGTTGGACATTGTGAGAACCAATTGCAGAGAAGACTAGCAGTTCTTTAAGTCTTATGTGACATAGACCATCTCTCGACTAACCAGGACTCTTGGTATTTAAACCTTAAGTACGATTTCCAAGATCCAGGAGGTTTTTGTCGTACTCAAGAGCTCAAGAGATTATGGCTTGTGCTTAGTGAAGGATCAAGACTGACTAGATGAACATAAGACTAAAACCCAGGGTTTCACGAATTTTTAAGTGCAAGTTGGTCCCAGTTTCAGCTCATGTCTTCAGATTGACCCTTAAAAAGATGACAGAAAACTTAACTCCCATCTTATGACATTTGTGGCTCAAAGAAAACAGGGTATTTGTAACTTGCCCTGAAGAACTTTTATAGGGATTAGACTTTACAGATATTTGCGAGATATACTGACTTATTTGCATTTTTTTTTTGAAACACATGTCAGTATATCTCTTACAACATTATTTGGAGGAGCACACTTTTCTTTTGGTGGGAGAGTTCCTTTTTGGTGGAAAGAGTCTCTCCTAAACACAAGACTAAAGCCTGGGATAAAAAGTCTACCTGCACGCACAGGTAAGGACTCCACCTTCCCTAATGAACACTAGGGTTGGATCTTATGTTCACTTGGTCAAGAGAGCTCATCTTTGCTCACCCTAGCTCAAGTCAGCTCAGATTGAGCTCAACTTAGCTGAGCCTAGCTCATCTCAGCTCCCATTAGTTCACAGGGAACTCTAACTAGCTCAGCTGAGTTGACTGGAGTTCACCTCAGCTCAGGACCAGCTACATCCACCTCCACTCAACTCCAGCCAACTGAAGATGACTTCATTTCAGCTCAGGAAGCTCAAGTCCAGCTCCTGGGGACTCATTTTAGCTCAACTCAGTTGAGCTAAGCTACCTTAGCTGCCTCAACCAGCTTAATCCTTCCCAGGAGCACCTGACCCAACTCACCTCGGCTCATTATGGTAGAAGCCAGCTTACTTTTTCTTGGCTTAGCAACTAGCAAAGAACTAGTGAGTTAAGCTAGCTAGAGTAGCTCCATGCCACCCTCTTCAGCAGCTGCCAGCTCCATTTTAGCTCCATACTTCTTCTATCCAGCTCCTCTCCTCAAACCCTAGCTCCCATTGCCTACTCCTCTACTCCATTACTAGCTAAGCTAGCTTAGCTATGCTCCAACTCCCTTGGCATTTACCACCTTAAAACCCCACCTAACTAGCTCCACCAATCAACCCTAACCCTAAGTCCACCTAGCTAACCAAGTCCACCCCTAAGTTAGTGCCAACCCTAGCCACATTTTCACCCCTCACCTCCTTCCAAGAGACACCTATTTTGGCGCCAACTAATCCTTCTAGAACCCCCTCCTTTTGGCACCAAAATGACCTCCTATCTACACCCTACACCTACCTCTTCCAAGCCCTATCCACCCTACACCTCATCCTCCTTCTAGAAGCCTTCAAGTTGGCACCAACCCATGGCACCCTTCCATAGTTGGCTCCACTTTTAGGTGCCCCTTGACCAGCCCTAACTACCCCCCTTACCACCCCATAGGTGGCACCACTTAACCCTAGCCCTAGGATTAACTTAACCACCCATAACCACCACCAAACTCCATCCTAGCCCTCCACCTATTCTCGCCAACCCTACCCCCATCCCACTCAATAAAAACCCATGACCTCCCACCATTTTCTTCATCCTCCCAATAGATAATTTCCACTTCACTTCCACCTAAACCCACCACCAAGAAGAAGGGATAGAGAAGAAGATTAAGGGGGCACATTGACGAGTCAATTTTCCGCTTTCGATTAAGTTTCGCAAATGAAATAACGCGTTGTTGTAGTATGTAAGTGGTGGAAAAATCGACTAATCAACAATTAAAATAACCACTCAATTAGGAGCGGGTCATGTCCACAGGGAGGCAATGATGCAATAAAATCTCGATTATTTCGTATTCTTTCAATCAAGTGCGAAATCCATAATCAAATCCGACATAAAATGCGATGGAAAGAAGGTGCACAATAACTCAAAAATAGAAGGGTATATGTGTAATTTTTCCTCACTGAAATATTCAATAAATATGTGATGATTTTATGTAATTTTCAATTAACATGTATTAAAGAAAATTTGTGCACATTCAATCCCAAAACCATTATTAAAACATGTGAATATCAATAACCATGCAATTATCAGAAAGCATGAGTAGGCAGTCAAAATTTCACCACAATAAAATAATCATAAATTAAAATTGATTTTGTGGCAATGGCATCCAAATGTAATTTTTAATTAAAATAAAAACAGGGGATTTTATCTCTCTCCTCCTTGCGCATAGGATAGAGGTTCAATCGAGGAGAGACTCCCACAAGAGGTTGGTTGAAGCGAGGCCATCACGATGGTGGCAGCGGTGCGTCGCGAGATGGCTGGAGCCGACCTACCGGAGGAGAGGAGTGGCAGCGGTGAAGAGGCTGCTACTGCCGTGCATGCAACTGTTGAGGCGTGCAGCTGAGGAATGCGGGCCGTGTGGCAAGGACACGCGCGAGCAGAGCTGTTGCGCACAAGGGTGTAGCGTGGAAGCGCAGGAGGCAAGGGGGCTGCTACGCGCTGAAGGTGCACTGGAGGAGGTCAGCGAGGGCACTGAAGGAGCAGGCGGGCGTTCTGCAGGCTGGAGCGCGCGTGGTGGGCACGCGTTCTGCAGGGAGGTGCTGGAGGTGGGCGCGCGGAGGTAGGCGCGGGCGTGGGGCTCTGCAGTGGCACTGGAGGTGGGCGCGCTGTGCTGTGTAGCTGCTGCTGTTGTTGAAGGCGCGTAGGTGTACGCGGGGAGGTGCTGGAAACTGTGGTGTGCGGGCGATGGTTGCAACTACTGGAGGCGTGTTGGCCGCGTGGGTGCGTGGTGGGCTCGACTGCAAGTGGTAGCTACTGCTGGAGGTGTGCTGGTGATGGGTTTTGTTGAAGTGGAGGGGAAACAAAACATAAGAAATAAAAAGAAGACGGAAGAAGATATGGGAGTTCAGACATCTAGGATCATTCCCAGGTGACTTAACTGGTTTGGGGATGAGGAACTGAAGGTGGTTGATGGCGGTGGTTGCGTGGTCCTCAGGCGCACGCTCACAGTGATGCACAAGCCACAGATGGTGCGGCGGTCTATCACCCCACCTGCCCGTGGTGGAGTGGTCTTGTGCTCGCAGAGGGAGGCCGGTGGTGTGGAATGAAGAGGCTCTAGGCTCTGCGCAGTGGTGGGTCGGAATGGTGGTGGCCTCCCCCGCATGACAGCTCTCCCTCCTTTTGTAGCCACAGCCTTCGTTTCAAATTCAAAATGGCATAGCGTAAATGTGATGCGCAGGAGGAGGAAGCGAAGCCGAAGCCGGAGGAGTTACCTATGCAAAGGAGAAAAAAATAAAAGAATAAAATATCATGATTATTTATGCATATGCCCTTAACTTCTATGTTAAATTAAAACAATGCATGCAATGCACCTAATTGGTTAACTAATTAAATGAATGCAATTCTAAGTTAATTCTAAATGCATTTAGTTATGAATGCAATGCATGAATTATGCAATTAAATCAGAAATACGAATTAATCTATTTACATCCTAATGCATGCTAAATAAATGTTAGAATTAACTTAATATCTAGGCACTTAAATACTTAAATAGCCCACAAACATGGGCTAATCAAATATCCCCATGCCTAGTTTTTGCTAGTCGCTAGCAAATCCAAGCAAAACCTAGCACTCTAAGTAGACTAGCCAACCCAATCGGTCTTCCTTTAGAAACATATTAAGTTCAGACTTTAGACCTAAGGTTCCTAAGTAGTTGTTAAGTTATAGACTAGGTCGGCTAAAGACGAGTTGCTGGCACAAGTTTCCCTGATTTCTGACTCTACCCTAAGGTTTATTGATCCCTGAGATTAAAGCATCCATGCATGTGCATTGGTCTGATTTATTTGAGTTAAAGGAGAAAGGATTTTTTTTTTTTATTCCTCTAAGTGTAACCTCAGATCAGCTATCAACATGATTTGTGTTGGATTCATTGTCCCCATTACCATACCTCGAAGGGTGCCTGGCTTTCAATGCTTCGAGATAACACCTCCCATAACGACCCCAAGAACTCCTGGCAATCGACACTTCGAGATAGTATCGCCCATGGATTTCTTAAGCGAATTCAAGCCTATGGCAATCGGCACTTCGAGATAAGGCTACCCATGGTACCTGAACCGCACAATGCGCTTACATGCCCCTAGTAGGATGGATATCTTAAGAGACAAGCGCCGAGGAGGTAATATGTTATCATCGCATCCTCAAGGTGAGTATATACTCCACCTCTCCTGCGGCGGGAAGTCTTCCAATCAAATTGTGTTTTCAAGCCTCTCCTAAGTCAAAACTAAGAGAACCAAATCTCTTTTAAGGAAGGAATTAAGTTGATTACTTACTTACACCAGACCAAGTGTGAAATTTGGATGCTTGGGTTACAAGGACCCGTAAACCAAATGGTAGAACAAGACTCCAAGTACTACCCCACCTTTTAACTCAAACCCTAGCTTTCCTTCCTCAACCTCTTGAGGAATGGTCCACAACTTAACTCCTACTTAAGTTTTTAAGTCCACAAAGGACCCTAAAGGTCTAAAGCTAGTAGCTCATTTAGCTTCTAAAGTTTGACCCTAGAACCAACTTAGTCTAACCTAGAGTTCTGATTTTCTTAAGAATGCAGGATCTAGCCAGTTAAGCTCAAAACTTTTTTTTTAAATTATTTTTTTTTTAGTTATGAATGCAAAATGTAGACATGCTATAAACAAAATGCCTCAGGTCCTCTCCCCCATGCCTGGTTCAAACAATGTCCTCATTGAAAACAAAAAAGTTAAAGGAAGATATTACCTGAGGTGGATAATGGTAGGAGCTAAGGCTCCTCAAGAGTGACCTCGTCAACTAGATGGCCTTCCAAAGTAATGTATGGCTTTAACTGTTGACCGTTGATGATAAAGGGAGTTGCTGAAGAGGAAGGGCTTCTAATCTCCATAGCTCCATGCGGAAACACTTTAGTGATTATGTAAGGCCATTCCCAACGAGATTTTAACTTCCCAGGAAAAAGCTTAAGTCTGGAATTGAAAAGCCAGACTTGTTGGTTGGGCTCAAAGGTCTTTCGATGTATATACTTATCATGCAAGACCTTAGTTCTTTCTTTATAAGCTCGAGAGGTGTCATAAACATCATTCCTCAGCTTCTCAAGCTCACTTAATTCCAGAAGTCGTGCCTTACCCGCCTTCTCTAAATCCATGTTAACACTTCGAATAGCCCAAAGTGCCTTATGTTCCAACTCAACAGGTAAATGGCACGCTTTCCTATACACAATCCGAAAGGGAGAAGTATCCAAAGGGGTCTTATAGCCGTTCGATATGCCCAAAAAGCATCATCGAGCTTTTGGGACCAGTCTTTCCTATTAGGTCTAACGGTCTTTTCCAAAATATTTTTTATCTCCCTATTCGACACTTCAACCTGACCACTCGTCTGAGGATGGTAACGGGTAGCGACCTTGTGAGTCACTCCCAGACTTCTGATTAGCCGATTGAAGTGGTGGTTTTGGAAATGAGGTCCCCCATCACTTATAATGGTCTTGGGGCAGCCGAAACGAGATATGATATTAGCCTTCACAAATTTCAAAAACACAAAGTGGTCATTTGTGTGCATAGGAATGGCCTCTATCCATTTAGAGACATAATCAACTACCACCAAGATATATTCATAACCATAGGACGACGGGAAGGGGCCCATAAAGTCAATTCCCCACACATCAAAAATTTCAACAGATTGAATAGGATGTTGAGGCATTTCATTCCTCTTCCCAATCATTCCAGTCCGTTGACATCTGATACATGCCTTAACAAAAATTATGAGAATCCTTAAATAAGGAAGGCCACCAAAAACTAGACTGGAGAACCTTAAAAGTAGTTTTCTTAGCACCAAAGTATCCTCCACAATGAAGTTCATGACAAAAACTCAGCACACTTTATTATTCCTCTTCAGGTACAGAACGTCTCAATACTTGGTCTTGTCCAATTCTAAATAATTCTCGCCCTTTCCAATGAAAATATCTTGCTTGGGAAATGAACTCTTTCTTTTCTGCTCATCCCAAGAGCCAGGAGTTTGTCCTGTGACCAAGTAATTTATGGCATCTGCATACCAAGGTAAAGTTGGTGGTATCACCATCAGAGTTTCATCGGGAAATGTCTCGTGAATGTCTCCAGAAAGAGAGTCACTAAGAAGAAGGCAAACAGGTGGTCAGCCACAACATGTTCTACTCCTTTCTTTTCATGTATCTCCAAGTCAAATTCTTGAAGGAGTAGGATCCACCTAATCAGGCGTGGCTTAGAATCTTTCTTAGCAATGAGATATTTCACTGCCGCATGATCAATAAAAATAACCACCTTAGACCTAAGTAGATAAGACCTAAACTTCTCCAGAGCAAAAACTATAGTAAGTAATTCTTTTTCAGTGACAGTGTAGTTTTGCTGAGGTTTGGTTAAAGTCTTGCTTGCATAATGCAGCACATGAGGTCTTCCCTCAACTCTTTGTCCAAGGACTACTCCCACTGCATAATCCGAAGCATCACACATCAGCTCAAATGGGAGTGTCCAATCAGGAGCTTGGAGAATAGGCACAGAGATCAAGGCCTCCTTCAGAGTTTGAAAGGCCTTGGCACACTTTGAATCAAAATTAAAAGAAGATTCCTTCGCCAACAAGTCACAAAGTGGCCTAGAAATTTTACTAAAATTTTTAATAAAGTGCCTATAAAAGCCAGCATGGCCCAGAAAGGATCTAATCTGTTTGACGTTCGTGGGCAATGGAAGTTTGGAAATAGAATCAATATTGGCTTTATCTACTTCCAAACCTTGCTCGAATACAACATGCCCAAGAACAATTCCTTTCTGTACCATGAAATGACTTTTCTCCCAGCTGAGGACTAAACCAATCTCCTTACATCGCTTCAACACATTCTCCAGGTGCAGGAGACACTGGTCGAAAGACAAGCCATAAATGGAGAAGTCATCCATAAACACTTCAACACACTCATCAATCATGTCCGAAAAAATAGACATCATACACCGCTGGAAGGTTGAAGGGGCATTACATAATCCAAACGGCATACGCCTGAATGCAAAAGTACCATAAGGATTGGTGAATGTCGTCTTCTCCTAGTCATCAGGAAAGACTGCCACCTGGTTGTACCCAGAATATCTATCGAGAAAGCAATAGTACTTATTCCCTACCAATTTCTTGAGAATTTGATCAATAAAAGGCAAAGGAAAGTGATCCTTCTGGGTAGCGATGTTCAGCTTGTGGTAATCAATACAGACCCTCCATCCAGTTGAGGGTCTAGTGACAACTTGTTCACCTTGGTCATTGAATTCCACAATAAAGCCTGCCTTTTTTGGCACCACATGAATAGGACTTGCCCATTTACTATTTGCAATGGGATATATGATCCCAGCATCCAACCACTTCAGGATTTCTTTTTTTACCACCTCCCTCATATTAGGGTTCAGACGTCTCTACATGTCCCTAAATGGCTTGATGGAATCATCAGTATAAATGTGGTGCATGCAGAGTGTAGAGTCTATACCCTTAATGTCAGCAATGCTCCAAGCAATAGCTTCCTTGTGCCTAGACAAGCATTCAATCAGGGCTCCCTCCTGTGCCTCAGATAGCACAATCAAAATGATAACGGAGAGCGTATCATTGGCACCTAGGAAAACGTACTTGAGAGTGTCACAAAGGGGTTTCAACTCAAGGTCGGGGGCTTGTATGGTTGAGGGTTTCATAATAGATGTCCCCATCTTAGGTAGCAGATCTACCTTAGGCAGAAATGATGGGGGAAGAGACACAGCAGAAACACCCAGCAATTCCTCAAGTTCTAGTATATCCCCTTCACATTCCTCCAAGAGATGGGAATGCTCATTTAGCATGACATGCTGAAGGGGGTCATCACATAACATTGCAGGGGTTGCCTCTTCAATCAGGTCATCTATCACCTCAACTTGAGAACAATCCTCAAGTCCAGCTTGTTTGTAAGCATCAAACACATTAAGCCAAATTTTCCTATTCCCAAAGCCCATTTTCAATGCCCCAGTATTGCAATTAATTGAAGCATGCGAAGTTGCAAGGAAGGGGCGGCCCAAAATGATGGAGGGTTTGGTTGGCTTATTGGTAGGGTTAGTGTCCAAAACTAAGAAGTCAACGGGAAAGAAAAAATCCTCCACTCTTACGAGGACATCTTCCAAAATTTCCCGTGGTGTCTTAAGTGATCGATCAGCAACTTGAAGGATTACAAGGCTAGGCTTCAGATTGCCTTCCCCAAGTTGTTCATACATGTAGCTCGGAAGGATGTTCACCCCTGCACCCAGATCAAGTAGAGCCTTATCAATTTGTAAGTCACCAATAACTACTGAGATGTATGGGGCTCTTGAATCCTTAAGTTTCAGAGGTGTACCATGTTGAACAATTAAGCTAACAGAATTAGGCAGGACAACTTTTGATTGGACCTGTTTTCTAGATTGCCACTTTTTCGTGCACAGGTCCTTTAAGAAGCAGGCATAAGATGGAATATGCCTGATAGCTTCAAGCAAAGGCAGGTTAATCTGCACTTGCTTGAAAGTTTCCATGATCTCATCAGTCTTATCTTTGGCTCCAGATGAGCCAGCAGAAGTCTGCCCAGAGGTGGATAAGTGCTCTGGAAAGGTCACTCTCAATCTCTGGGTGGAAGGGTTGTCATGTCGAGTAAGGGGTGGAACGGGGGAAACTTCTTCATGTGAGGTGATTTCAAGCGGAGAAGATTTGGGCAAGTCTTCTTCGGTATGGGTGAAAGTCGGGGTGGATGGTTTTTTAGGGAATGAGACTATAGGAGCATCGGGTTTAGAAATTTCTTTCCCACTCCTCAGAATAGTCACCGCCTGAGTATGCTCCCTAAAGACAATCCCTTCTCCTTTAGGATTCTCCTCAGCAGCACTGGGGAGCTTCCCAGTTTCCCTCTATCTAACGGCCTCAACAAGGTGTCCTATTGGTGATTTCATCTCATGTATAGCCTTGTCTTGAGATTGGATGATGGCACTTTGACTTTCTTGCATAGTTTTCAACATCGCCTTTAATTCATCCATCTCAGAGGTCTTAGGTTGGGCAAAGATCTGAGGTTGGTTCATTTGATGGTTTTGAAAGGATTGTGGTTTATAATTCCCTGAATTTGAGACATTTCCTTGTCTCCATGAAAAGTTTGGGTGGTTCCTCCATCCCTCATTATAAGTGTTGGAGAAAGGGTCATTACGAGGTCTAGGACGGAACCCTTGAGCGACATTCAGATCCGCTTGACAAGCTCAGGGAATTGGGAGGCCAAGTGGCAATCCACAGTGGTGTGTGTATTGCCTTGGCAAATTGAGCATTCGGAAGCTTGGGATGTGGAGGTGTTAGATATGAATGGACTTCGGTTCAACATAAGCCTTTCCATGTTTTGATTCAATAATTAAATCTGATAGGCTAAATTCTGGGTGTCCCTTGCCTCATTCGCCTCCAACTTTCTTTGCATGAGAGTGCGCTTTCTATCCATGTAAGCAGAATTCAAGTGAATAGAATTCTCACTCAAAGTATCAAAAAGGTTCCAAGCTTCATCCTCAGTCTTAGATAGAAAGGTTCCTGCACAAGCACCATCCACAGTTTGCCTATGCGAATCATTAAGTCTGGTGTAGAACCTTTCAACCAGTTGCCATTTAGGCACCTGGTGATGTGGGCAAAGTCTCAGCAAGTCGTTAAAGCACTCCCACGCATCATGGAACACTTCCCCATCCTTTTGAACAAAACTCATAATTTCCCTCCTAAAGTGATTGGTTTTGCTCATGGGGAAGTACTTCAAAAACTCCTTCAGGGCATCCCAAGTGTTAATATTATCAAGGGTGTGATACCAATACTTGGCTTTGTCCTTAAGGGAGAAGGGAAAGAGGGTTCGCATTTGTGCATCATCAATAACGCCCTACAGCTTCACTGTGGAATAGGCCTCGGTGAATTCCCCTATGTGCCTGTAAGGGTCTTCCCTAGCAGTACCATAAAAGGAGGGCAGTAAGGATATGGTACTACTTTTGATCTCATAAGGATCGTCCCCTCCAGATCTATGTAGTGCAGGGCCAACTTGATTGGTTGGAATGAAATATTCCTTAAGGCTCCTTTGACCGGCCATTTCTACCCTTGAAAGGTTTCTTGTTAAGATTCTTTCAAGTTCAGAATCAAACATAAGTTGTCTCCTAAGAGAACGCCTACCAAGCATGCACTACAAACACAATTCAAAAGGACTTGTTCGGTCTTTACAAATTTAGGCTTTTGACTTTAGTTCAAATTGTAGGTGACAAAGCAAGTTACCCAATCAATTACGCGCCTATTGTCAACCTTCGAAATACCTAAAACGACCTAGTTGGAGCGTAGATATTCTTTCCTAAATCACAAATGGTAAAGCAAATCCAAAGACGGAAGATCGAGGGATGCAAGTAGGCCTAAGCCTTCCTTTGAAGCTGTGCTTTCGTGGTGCTTCTCAACTACCCCCAAAAATCTATGACAGGGTATCCCTCTCTTTGGATTTACAAAACCTTTGATCTCAAGTTCCAAACACTTCAGAATCCAACGGTAGGAGGGCTCTTGTCCTAGTCGTTCCAAGATTTAGGAGTGTCTAAATGTGTGCCGTGGTGCAAAAGATATAAGTGTGCATACATCGCAAAAAGATTTTGAATTTTGAATCGCACTCCAAGTTTGAAAATCAAGTCCTTGATTTTTAGATGTCCCCCCTTTAATTAGTCCTCTTTCAAGAATATATGTGACCACTTGTTAGATCGCTTCAGGACAAATTACATGGTCTTCAAATTAAGTCCAAATGCAATGCGTGATCAAGAATAGGATGCAAAGTAAGAGAATGCGTATCTTGCTTCTAGCAATCAACAATGCAAGAATGCACACAATACAGAGAAATAAATCTAAAGGCTGCTCATACAGACCTAAATGGTTCGTCCTACGGGCAGTCAGCTTCTAGCAAGCAGCTCATTTTTTTTTTTAACTACTTATGCACATGCAAATAAAGGGTAAACAATCCATAAAATAAATTAAAAACCTAAATCTAAAGAAAAGGGAACAAGCTCCCAAAAATCTACCCCAATTACTACAAGGGCGAGAAAACAGAAATAAAACCTATGAAACGGGAAATCTCCTAAAGAGGCAGAATCCAGGTCTCCTTTGTCTTCCCCGCGTGTAAGCTTCGCTCAAGGTTGAAGTCTTCTCCCCGATGTGCCTGTCACCAATCTCAAATTCCTCGCATAAATTCCTCGCACAGAAAAGATAATAAATGGTCAGATCACTGTGCAATGAGAAATAATCAAAAATAAAATCAGGTGAAATTATTGCATCCGTTGCCTCCCCGGCAACGGCGCCATTTGACGAGTCAATTTTCTGCTTTCGATTAAGTTTCACAAATGAAATAACGCGTTGTTGTAGTATGTAAGTGGTGGAAAAATCGACTAATCAACAATTAAAATAACTACTCAATTAGGAGCGGGTCATGTCCACAGGGAGGCAATGATGCAATAAAATCTCGATTATTTCATATTCTTTCAATCAAGTGCGACATCCATAATCAAATCCGACATGAAATGCGATGGAAAGAAGATGCATAATAACTCAAAAATAGAATGGTATATGTGCAATTTTTTCTCACTAAAATATTCAATAAATATGTGATGATTTTATGTAATTTTCAATTGACATGTATTAGACAAAATTTGTGCACATTCTAATCCCAAAACCATTGTTAAAACATATGAATATCAATAACCATGTAATTATCAGAAAGCATGAGTATGCAATCACAATTTCACCATAATAAAATAATCATAAATTAAAATTGATTTTGGTGGAAATGGCATTCAAATGTAGTTTTAATTAAAACAAAAATAGGGGATTTTACCTCTCTCCTCCTTGTGCATGGGAGAGAGGTTCAATCGAGGAGAGACTCCCACAGGAGGTTGGCTAAAGCGAGGCCGCCGCAGTGGTGGCAGTGGTGCATCGCGAGATGGCTAGAGCTGGCCTACCGGAGGAGAGGAGTGGCGGCGGTGAAGAGGTTGCTCCAGCCGCGTGTGCTGCAGGTGTGCAGCTGCTGAGGCATGTGGGCCGTGCGGTGAGGACACGCGCAGGCAGAGCTGCTGCGCGCAGGGGTGTAGCGTGGAAGCGCAAGAGGCAAGGGGGCTGCTACGTGGTAGAGGTGCGCTGGAGGAGGTCGGCGAGGGCACTGAAGGAGCGGGCGCGCATTCTGCAGGCTGGAGCGTGCGTGGTGGACGCGCGTTCTGCAGGGAAGCACTGGAGGTGGGCGCATGGAGGTAGGTGCGGGCATGGGGCTCTGCAGTGGCACTAGAGGTGGGAGCGTTGTGCTGAGCAACTGCTGCTGCTGAAAACACGTAGGTGCACGTGGGGAGGTGCTGGAAACTGTGGTGTGCGGGCGGTGATTGCAGCTGCTGGAGGCGTGCTGGCCGCGCGGGTACGTGGTGGGCTCGGCCGCAAGTGGAAGCTGCTACTGGAGGTGTGTTGGTGAGGGGTTTTGTTAAAGTGGAGGGGAAACAGAACATAAAAAATAAAAAGAAGATGGAAGAAGATATGGGAGTTCAGACATCTGGGATCATTCCCAGACGTCTTAACTGGCGCGGGGATGAGGAACTAAAGGTGGTTGATGGCAGTGGTTGCGTGGTCCTCAGGTGCACGCTTGCAGTGATGCACAAGCCATAGATGGCGCGGTGATCTGTCACCCCGCCTGCCCATGGTGGAGTGGTCTTGTGTTCGCAAAAGGAGGCCGATGGTGTGGAATGAAGAGGCTCTAGGCTCTGCGCAATGGTGGGTCGGACTGGTGGTGGCCTCCCCCGCATGACAGCTCTCCCTCCTTTTGTAGCCACAGCCTTCATTTCAAATTCAAAATGGCATAGCGTAAATGTGATGCGCAGGAGGAGGAAGCGAAGCCGAAGCCGGAGGAGTTACCTATGCAAAGGAGAAAAAAATAAAAGAATAAAATATTATGATTATTTATACATATGCCCTTAACTTCTATGTTAAATTAAAACAATGCATGCAATGCACCTAATTTGTTAACTAATTAAATGAATGCAATTCTAAGTTAATTCTAAATGCATTTAGTTATGAATGCAATGCATGAATTATGTAATTAAATCAGAAATATGAATTAATCTATTTACATCCTAATGCATGCTAAATAAATGTTAGAATTAACTTAATGTCTAGGCACTTAAATACTTAAATAGCCCACAAACATGGGCTAATCACACATCACCTGCCCCCTTGGTGCCTTCTTCTCCCCATTCCTTCCCCTTGTGCCACACCAAGAAGGGGGAGGATCTTCACAACCAGGTGGACGGCCAGGCAAGGAGAAGAAAGGGTGGTACACGCCCACCCTTGAAGGAGATCATTGAAGGTGGTAGCTTCCACCTTGGAGGAGCATCTCAAGGAACGAGGAGGAGCTCTTTTCAAGCCTAGGAGCCACTAAGTTTGGAGCAAGGAGCTTCCCCTCTTCACCAACAATTCAGGAGGACTTATGTTTTATTTTATTTGTTGCAATTATATAGTAGTAGAATCATTCATCTACTAGGTTTTTCTGTAAAATACTTTCTCATTAATCTAGTTGCCTTCTTTGAAATTTCTTTTTAGTTGTATTTTAATTATTGTGATTCTAGCACTCTTCACTCCATCTCCCTAATTACTCTAGGCCTCCACCTGCCTGGAGTGAGCTTAGGGAGAGGAATTATTTATCACTTAAGTGTTAGCTTAGTGATCGTAGTTGTTATTTACTTTCCCACTAACAACTCGTGTTTGCCTTCGTTATTCCAAAATCCTAAAAAAAATGATATATTGAAAAAGACCAAAAAGAAAGTTGAGTACATTTTCGAGCAAGGGATTGATTTTTGCAAAACATTGCCTCCTTGGATGACCCTAGATACTCCACTATCTAGGTTAGAAATTTAAAAGCGAATCCATTTTTGTGCGTTGCAACAACTTAAAACATTAAATTAACAAACCGTGCAAAAACGCGATCACTTTTTGGCACCATTGTCGGGGAGGCACAACTTTGCTTTTTTCATTTTTCTCTTGCTTGAAGTGGATCTCATCCCCTTCTTTTTTCTTCTATCTCGTGTGTGCAGGAACTGCAAGAAGCAAGCGGGAATTCTGGAAAGAACTCAAATCCCTTGTCTTCCAGTGGTTCAGGTTGGTTCCCTTCATCTTGTCACATAAAGCATTAAAAGACTATCAAAATATATTAAACTTGGCTTTCAGGACCTTAAACAACTTAATTAAGAGGAGTTGTGCATTTCAAAACTCATTGTTTGCTTGTTTGCACCATTAAACACCACTCCACCTCAAGTGTTGGTGTTCTATTTTTCAGGTCCAGATTTCTATCCGAGCTTGAAAAATCAATTCCCAACACCTTAGGCCTCCTAAAATCATAAAATTTCTCCCAGTGACTCCAAATCAAGAAAGGAACATCTGTTCAAAATTTCAGACTAATTGAGTTTCTATTTAATTTTTAAAAATTCGTACACTACAGAGGGATCACACCCTCTAATCTTCTTGTTTTGCTACTGTCTGTGAATTTTTAGAATTTATATGCTCATCCAATTTTTATGAAATTTAGGTTTATAAATCCTTGTGAAATTCTACACATCTCATAAAATCATCAAAATTTTCTGAGGCTGGTGGTGGTATCGAAAAGTCCAAAATACCCACAAGTATCATTTCTAGACTTTGTCACCAACACAAAGAGAAATTCTTTAAAAATATCAAATAAATTTCTAAAATCCTAAAAAAATCTTTTTTGGAATCCTTGTTTGATTTTCCATAAAGTAGTAGTGTTGTTTGATCTGTTTGGACCACTACTTAATACAGAAAGCATAAAAAAGATCCATTGTAGTTAAATTTCTATCCTAGGATCAATTGGATTAGGATTTCTTTTTCATTTTTAGGGACAAACCACTGAAAGGAAATTAATCTCAACCCATACAACTTGATTTCCTTTTGTTTGTGGAATCTCAAAAACTTGTCTGAACTCTTAAGAAGGAAACCTTAAAATACACTAACTTAAATCCAATTTTAAAAGACAGAAATACATCAATATTGTGTGACAACTTGTTTGAAATTGGAACCATTTTTCAATTCCTGAACATAGACAAAAAAATTGAAATAACAGGGCAACAACCCAATCAACACCCTCCACATTCCGTGTGCACTTTAGTATCCTAGACCTAATTAAAATCTGTAGCAACTTGTCCCCTAAGGTTTTATTAACTTAGGCTTGCTATCTAGGTCTTAAGTTTTCTTTAGTTAATATCAATTCTGTCATCTATATCTGGTGTTCAGGCTGAGGGGCCGTGTCAAACGACCAGGCGCGGGTTTGTACAAGCACCTGAGATTTTCTTGGGAAATGATTGGGCCCAAACCTCCCCTTAAATAACTTGGCTAGATTTGTTGACAGAACGGGCATTCACTAGTGATTACTTATTTCCCAGGTAGACCAAGCCTTAGGTTATTTTTAGGGAGTCACAGTTAAGTGAGGTCTAGAATTTTGATTGCTTGTGTGCACACTTCTCTCATCTCTATCTCTTCTCTTCCCCTCCCATTCTTCCACTTTATGCATAAGCGACAGTCTCAAAATCCGCACTTGGAGGGACCTTTTGATTTCACCCCACGCATAAAAAGATCGCTTTTTCCTTCTTCTTCTAAAATGAAAAATCAACAAAATAGGTCCACTAACCCTTCCACTTCCACCTCTAATCGCACCTCTAACCCCACTACTAACCCTAATTCTGATCCTTCCACCCAAAACACCCCCACCTTTGACTTCCCGCACTTGGAGCTCCCCAATGCTGATTTGCCTTAATCACAACATCAAACCCCCCCACCTGATCTCTTGACAATGACGGCTGAGCAAATTGCTCAACTGAATGCCAATCAACAAACGTTGACTAGGAATATCCAAAACCTAGACAACCAAAGGCCCAACCCACCACCCCGTCAGCAGCCTGTTATTCCTTTAAAAGATTTTTATGTTCCTTCTTATTATGAGGAACGACCAGGGGTGGTCATAACAGAAGGGGACTTTGAGATCAAACCGATGGTTCTAAACCTGATTAAACACTTCCATGTCCTTCCTAGTGAAGACCCATTCAGCCACCTTGAAGAGCTAACTCTTCTTGCACAAACAACCCGTTCCCAAAATATGCAAGAAGACCTATGGCTAATGCGGCTATTTACATTATCTCTTAAAGATAAGGCCGCTTACTGGTTCAGGACCATTGGCTGACCCATCACCACATGGCCTCAACTCAAGAGCATCTTCCTCAAAAAGTTCTTTCCCATAAGTCGTACTAATTCCCTGCAAAGATCTATTACGACCTTTCAACAAAAATCTCATGAGACCTTTCATGATTCTTGGGAAAGATTTCAAGATCTCCTAAGAAGTTGCTTACACCACGAGATTCCTTTATGGCAGCTCGTGCAGATCTTCTATCATGGATTAGAAGATCAAATCCGACATTTCGTCGATGCCTCGTGTGGCAGCAACTTCTTGAATAAGGATGCTAAGAGTGCCTATGACCCTTTTGAAGAAATGAGTGAAAACTCATTTAATCAAGCTTCCATGAACACATTTTACAAAACTTCAAACCCGCAGTTCGATGTTCATGAAATAGGCACTCAATCTATTCCTGTAACCCAAGATGATCTTCAAATGCTTGCATAAAAACTCGACCAGATGCACATTAATCAAAAGAAG
Source organism: Thalassia testudinum (assembly GCA_037157565.1). Classification (NCBI taxonomy): domain Eukaryota; kingdom Viridiplantae; phylum Streptophyta; class Magnoliopsida; order Alismatales; family Hydrocharitaceae; genus Thalassia; species Thalassia testudinum. The sequence goes on along the minus strand of JAZHRO010000007.1, from coordinate 64,951,079 downwards.
ATTGAGGAAAGACTTGTCACATCAATCCAAGCTCCACGTAGTCCACATCTAACCCAACCTAACTTTCCACGAAGAGAAATTGCACAATCTTAACACTACTCCTGCTGATTATTACCAGTATACTGAGGTTGCCCATGATTCACTGGGGAATTACAACTATCCAGATCTAAACCCCACTCAAAATATTTTTGCCATCCAGGAGCCATTTAAAAATTCTTCCAATTGGAAGAACTACCCGAACTACTCCTAGAATAATCAAGTTCCTCCCCAACCAAATCAATTTAATGGGTATGGATCTAATCCGACCTTTCATCCTGGGCCATCCCAGCAAGACATCAATGCCCAAATGATGAGAACTCCGCAAGACACGCAGACAAAGATGACTGAAGTAACCCGCACCATCACAAATCTGAATAATTAGATCGGGGTTACTCCCACTCAAGGACATGTAGGACATCTACCCTCCCAACCCATGCCTAACCCTAATCACCAAAGGAACCAATATCCAAGTAGAAATCCACACTACCCGAATCAGCCTCCTACTAATCCACCACCTCAGCAGCCTCCCAGGTTTCCATAACCACAGGCCCCCCCACCTCCAAATAATAATCCGACTGCACATGTAGTTACATTGAGTGGGAAAACCACCATTGATCCCGGGCCTTCACAAAAACCTGGTGAAATCCTCATCCCTGTGCAAATTGACTCTGTTGACGAGGTGAAATCGAGTTTAAAATGAAGTGTTGTAGTATAGTCGAAATCGCGTTGAAAACAAATAGATCTTATTACTCAAAAAAGGTTCCGAGGTCGAACATAGGGAGCAATATGTAATTCAAAAATCAAGATCACAATTCAAACTAAAAGAATTTGCAATAATATCAGGTATCAATGTGCAAAAAGATGGGAGTAAAATGGTGACTTAAATCACCATATATTCCTGCAATATTAGCTAAGGAACTCAATGTATATGTATGAAATGAAAGCTCAAATCTGTCATTTGATTTGGAAATCAGACGGCTTAAAGTCATCTGCTTATGTGCTACAACTCTTCTTCTTCCTTTCTCTAACTCTGTCTTTCCTCTTCAGCTTCTCTTTCTCAACTGCGACTTCTTCTTCTTCTTTTTCTCCAAGCTTTCACCTCTTCTTCTTCTGAGCCTTACTTTATAACTCCTCTCCTTCGGCCCTTCTTCTTTTCTTCTTCAAAATTTGGCTAAGTGTCAGGACCAAGCTTCTCAGGGCAAAACCCTCCCTTTACTCGCACGGCTCTCCTTCTCTCTTTCTCTCTTAGGATCCACTCTCCCAGAGCCACGGGTAATCGGGTTATCGAATTCAGGCACGTACCTGGGTCTAGGCTCACCGGCGTGCGGTGGTGAGTGAGGAGTGCAGGTCTAGGTGGGTTATCGGGTTGAACCAGGTCTGCGTGTACGTGTCACAGACGAGGTCGGGTGAGCGGGTGAGAGGGACCTCACCCCGTGTTATGAGGCGAATAGCCTCTAACACAAATTCAATTTATGCAAGCGCACTGCTTCAGCACTTTCCGATGTGGGACTATCCCACTTCCTTCTTCGTGCATCCGCAGTAGAGATCCTTCCCTCGCAATTGCAGTAGCTGCTGGGCTCACGTATTCAATTGACTGCTGGGACGTGTTCGAAAGTCAGTTCCACGTGACCTGGAGCTGAGACCTGGGACGGAAGCACCTGGAACAGCTCTCAAGCAAGCTCGAAGCTTGCTGCTTCCATGGCAGCAAGGTCGAGTACCTGAAATCAATTAAATGGCCTCTCGGCCCTGTCAGAATGTTCAAGGAGTATCACCAAACAACAGCGAGTGTGGAGGGAGTGTTTGTGTGGTGTTTTGTGGTCTGTGAGTGCGTAGTGAGGTTGGATTGTGTGCGTGAAAATGGGTGTGTTTAGGAGTGCGTGTGAGTGAGTGGACTGGTGAATAAAGAGAGGGGAAATGATCGAAGAGGTGTGGCAATGGTTGTAGGGTGGTCGGCGAGGGATTTGGTGGCTTGTGGTGGTGAAATGGTCTCACCGGAGGGGATGGTCGAAGATGGAAGGGATGAAGGTGTTTAGTATCGTCGGTGGTCGGATTTGGAAAATAAAGAGAGGAGAAGAAAGTAGGAGAGATAAGGAACCTAAGAATCTACTCTAAGGACGAAAAGGTGAAGGGATTCCCATGCCGGTGTGGTTGCCGGACATGGAGAAGACAAACTTCCGTAGGAGAGACGGCAGCAAAGATGGGGAAAGGACGGTGACAACTGGTATTGCACGAGGCAGAGAACGGTGAGGAAGACGAATCTGCCACTGGTTTTGTGGTCAAACGACGAGAGGAGTCGGAGAGAAACCACCAGAGCTTACGGAGATTTGCGACTGAAGTGGAGAGAGGAAGAAGGGGACTTCTGGTCAAATTTCAAGCTTGGGAAATCTATTGTGATCAGGGAAGTCTTTTACAGGTCTTTAGAGGGCGGTTAGAGGTTGGGAAGCTTGCTTCCCAATCTTGGAAGGTCACCGGATTTGGATTTTTTTTTTTTTGATACCAAATTCTCTCATGCGTTCGCATGAGAGATTGGGAAAGATTCGGTACACAAGAACGGGTTCAGATTGGAGAGGATTTCTCAAGGAGTTTCCCTTCCAATTTTGGAAGGGATTCGCTAAGAGATCAAAGAGAAATCACCTGTCAAAGATTGTCAGAGTAGGTTTCCTCTGCAATAATGGTGAGGGGACCTAATTGTGAACACGAAGAGGAAGTTAGGGGGTTGAATGCAAGGATTTTTGAAAGTTGGGGGTATAAATGTAATCAGACAGGACCATTTTGCAAACTAGGTCAAGACAAGCTCATCTTGCATCCAAATTTTGGTAAAAACCTACTTTGGACCTAAGGAATCTAATAGTGAAGTTGAATTTTGGTTTTGACCATGTTTGACTAGGTAATTTATGTAAAAACCCAAATTTGGGCAAATATCTGTCTGAGACTCCATTTTGAGTCAAAATGGGTTCTAATGGTTAAATTGAAGGTACTAAACCCTAGTGAATATTTTTCTATGATTTTTAGAGGGTTTAGGTGAATTTTATCCTGAGCAAAACCTTGATTAATTAAGTGGATTTATTTTTATGGTTACAAAAGTCATTTAATTCTCAAAACATGTGCAAACCCTTTTTTGACTGATCTAACCCACTTGTTAACTTTTAAGGACCTTTTGACCCTTAATGAACCCCTAGGAAAACTCGTGGTTGCACTGCATCAAAGATAAGCTGGTAAAATTACAATTTTAACCCTAGTTCCTTTTTTTCTTTCATAATGAATATGCAATGACTTGTGACTCTCTGGCGGTCATGTAGGAGTATTTATTGACTTAATTGGGTCAAAATGAGCTAGTTATGGCTCATGATGGTGTTCCCATCATACTCTCCACCTCCCCATTAGGAAGAAAAAGGAACACAAAAATATCAAGACGCAACTCCTATCCCTTTTCCACAAGCTCTCCACTCCACCACTGATAGAAAAAAGAAATCTATGCCCACCACAGAAGAACTCATGGATCTATTTAGGCAAGTTCAAATCAATATTCCTCTCCTAGATGGCATCAAATATATACTTGCCTACGCCAAATTTTTGAAGGAGATTTGTACTCCTAAAAGGCAGGCCAAAAATCTAGGACAGGTGCATCTTTCGAAGACAGTAAGCTCTATCATACAAAGCAAGTTGCCTCCTAAGATGAAAGATCCGGGGGCTACATTAATTTCAGTGATTATTGATGATACTACCTTTGATCGTGCCCTCCTTGATCCTGGCGCCTCAATTAATATCATTCCCATGATTTTATTTGAAGAGTTTCAGATCGGTGAATTAAAACCCATCGAGATTACCCTGCAATTAGCTGACCGATCTACAATCAAACCTCGTGGGATTGTTGAAGATTTTTTGGTCAAGGTCTAGAATTGTGTCTTCCCTGTAGACTTTCTGGTCCTTGACATTGAGGTACCTGAATCTTTACTAAATGCCCCAATAATCCTTGGACGACCCTTTTTGGCCACTGCAAAGGCAAATATCAATTGCCACGCAGGCAAAATGGATATCACCTACGCAGGCCAAACTATCACTCTAGATATTTTCAAATCCTCCAAGAGATTCCATGATGATAACCATTTTGAGGACTCAAATACAGAAATTTCAAATATGGTGGAGACAATGTTGATAAATACCCTTACCGACCACAATATTTTTGAGGAATTAGATTCAAAATTAGTGGTCGACAAAATATGTGATTTGGAGACTTGTCTTGACCAACAATCCATTCCTGGTGATCCTCCTATCCCACCCACTCTTCTCTTGACCCACCCTTCCACTCTAATTTCACCCACCCTTCACCCATCTTCCCCCAAACCTTTTCCATTAGACCTGGCACTAGACCCGCCCGAGATTGGCATTCAACCTGATTTAAAACCATGGCCATACTCGGGCTACACTTATCATTTTCCGTCCAACTTTGATCCCTATATTTCCTCTAATCAATTTTCTAGCAATCCAAAAGAAGACACATTTTATACGGGCATCCAAGTGTCCAACTATTTACATGATTTTCCATCTTCCGTGCATACCTTCACACCTGGCTGAATGGTGTAAAAGATAGCACTAGATGGGAGGTAACCCATCATTTTTCCTGCTTTCCTTTTTCCTTTCTTTTTCCAAGTTTTGACCATCCTAAACCCGACCGCCCTTCACCAAGGTAATCCCTTTCCCTCCTAATGCATGAAGACATTGCATATCATAAGCATGGGGGGTGTTTTTAAAATTTTGACAATCGATTTAGGATTTTCAAAATCTAAAAACATGCATTTTTCTTTTGTCATTTTGTTTTCTTTTGCCATACCCAAAAAAAAATAATAAAAATATTGAAAACTTTTTGAGGAAAACTTTGAAATCGAGACTAAGGTTGATAACAACATTTTGGTACAATGGGATTTTATCTTTAACAAATTAGGGATGAGGATACAGATCTGATCATTAAAATTTTAGGGTCTTTCTTTAGACTAGATCATTTATCCTTCTCCAAAACTCCACCTGAACTCATGATAGTTCAGGTGACTTGATCCTCTTTTGTAATATGGAAAGTATCTGGCTTAGTTTCTGATTCAAAAATTGGCTTTTCTTGCGGAACTTCTTCTGTCAAATTTCACACGCAGGCCAACACCCAAGAAACTACTAAAAATCAGAAAAATCCCTAGTTTGGCTTGACCCATATACCTGACCCCCACAAACCTGCCTTGACCCGTGTACCTGACCTACACTCCTCGCCCACCACCGCACATCGGTAGGCCTGGTCCCAAGTGCGCACCCGACCCGATTACCTGAGAAGCGACTCTGGGAGAGTAAGCATAAGAGAGAAAGAGGAAGAGAGATCATGGGAGCGAGTAGGGGTAGGTTTTGCTCTCTCGCGGGCAAGGAGAAGAAGAAGCCAAGGAAGAAAGAGGAGCCACCAGAGAAAGAAGAAGAAGAAGAAGAAAGAGAAGGAGAAGGAACTGAAGGCAGAAGAAAGAGGAGTTGCCAGAAGAAAAGAAGGAAGAAGAAGTCGAAGGCAAAGGCCAGAGAAGCTAAAGGCAGAAAGGAGGCTAAGGCACGGAAAGAACAGAGAAGAAAAGAAGAAGGAAGAGGCTAGAGACAAAGATCAAAGAAAAGAGAAGAGAAGCAACACTATAGCAGCCATATTTAAGATGTCTGATTCACAAAATCAGACGTCCATTTTTTGTGTTCTCTTTATATACATTGATATCCAGTGTTTGTATTTACATTTTTGCATTACAACTCTGATTTTCATTGCATATTCAATTTCTCAAAGTTGTGCTCTTGATTTTTAAACCCCAATTTGCTCCATGTGTTCAACCTCGGACTTAAAACCTCGAGTAATAAAATCTATTTGTTTTCGAGCGATTTCAACTATACTACGACGCATCGATTTTAAAACATTGATCTCGCTTGTTAAATATTTTGGCACTGTTGCCGGGGAGCAACAGGCGATTTAGAAATCTTGATCATAATTTCTAATTTGGTACAAACTTGATATATCTCTTTTGTTGTGAGTGTTTCAGGGGAGAAGACTCAAAGGAAGACGGTTGCACAACAAGCACACCCGGGGCAGGTAATCTCTGATTAGTCCGTTCCCTTAAGCCCCTTATTCTGAAAAGGAAAAATAAGATAAAAATCAATTAGGGCTACCTGCTTTCCATCTTTAGTTAATTCACCGAAGTTGCTTGATTTTGATTTCAATAAATATTGATTTGTGCATCCATTTAAGGTAACTAGGGCTACCACCTTCTTGATTGAGCCCTAGATACCAAATTTTTTGCAACTAAATTGGACCAAAATTAGAGCCAAATTAAGGATTCCAATTTAGGATTTTTAGAGACATCTTTCTAAGCAAGAATCAACTATTCCAAAAATAGGTGTTCCTAAGCCTTACTTGAAAAGACTTATTCAAGAGAAACCCTAAAATTCAAGCTCTTAATTTCACTTGAATCCTAAAAGAAAGGACCTAAAGCTCTCAAAGGACAAATAGGTGAAGTTGACCCCCTTGTTGGGTCAACCAACAATAAAATTAGGTCACTTTTGCACTCAATACATCTAAAGTTCAAGAGGAATCCTAAGCACCTTTGCTCTTAAATAAAAGTGGTAGACTTAAGAGGTCCAAGTCCCCATTCTGGTCTACCTAGAACCTCAGTGACAAGAGAGGTCGGGTGGGGGAAACCCTATAACTCATGGGGATGCTCTACCGTGTAAGGGTCTTTGCAGGACTCTCCCTCTCTAGCTGCCCAAGTATTTCTTAGGTGGACGACTTTCTGACTAAGGGGTATCATCTGCCTCGAACCTCTATAGTCATCCAAATTTTTTAGGTGTCTTGATTAGGTCCAGCACATTCTACTCGGTTGGACAAGGTCTCTATCATAGAAAAGGTGGATGAGCTAACTCGACATCTGCAGCAAGCCACCTCTGTGCAAAACCCAATTGCATAGCCACCTCTTGGGAGGGAAGCTGTGCATAACATCTATCACCGATCTTCTTATGGGATGGACCCGTATCCACCCCCGTCTGACTCTAGGACCAGAGGAAGCTCGGATACAACCTACTCTAGTTGGGGGAACTCTGAACCCTCATACTCTGACTTTCCTGAGGTTCCTCAAACCTGCGAGGACCTCAACACCATCTAGAATGACCCATTCTCTAACACCTATAACCCTGGATGGTGGAATCATCCCAACTTCCCATGAGCAGGAAATAATCAGAATCAAAGACCACCTTATCGACCCCATCCACAAGCTCCTCGTCCATATCAGCTGCCTCAGCCTCGGCCCAACCCCACCTTTCAATCTAGTCCAACCCAAACAGATCAAATGACTCTTATCCTTAAGACTCTAGCTGACATTCAGAAGATGAATGTGGCTATACAAAAACAACACAAGGACGAGATCACAGAGGTTCGCAATCAACTCACCCAGATGGCGAATTCCCACCAACCTAGCACACTCCCTTCGCAACCTCTGCCAAATCCAAATAACGTGCCAAACCAGAGGTGCGTTATGAACCCAAATCTGGGCCAAGCCCATATGATTTATCAAGCCCCTTCTGTTCCATCACCTGACGGGATGGAAGCTTCGACATCGTATGCGGGATTTCAGCAGCAACCACCTATTTTACCAACTCCAAACCAAAATCAGGCAGGGCTAAATTCTGTAACAACTCGTAGTGGCAAAGCAACACAAGACCCACCTTATCCAAGCCACCTTCAGCCTGGTAGTAACCCAAGCCCTAGGATAGTTATCCAAGACACCCCTATCCCAGATCAAGAACCTAGACCTATTCTAGAGGAACCAACCAAGGTTCCATTTCCCGAGGCCTTGACCAAGGGAAAGAAGACAAACAAACCCGTGGCTCCTGAGGAGGATCTGGTCAAGCTCTTTGAACAGGTCCATATAAACATCCCCTTAATGGATGCAATCTGCCGTGTACCGACTTACGCACGATTTCTGAAGGACCTGTGTACACCCAAGCGTAAGCTGTGAACCAAAAGTGGGAGTCTGATCGTACTGTCAGAGCAAGCCAGCTCTGTAATTTTGAGCAAACTCCCACCTAAGGCAAAAGACCCAGGTACTCCCCTGATTTCCTGTACCATTGGTGATACCCAATTTGACAGAGCTTTATTAGATTTAGGTGCCTCCATAAACCTAATACCTACATTCCTCCTTAACCACCTTGAGGAATCTGAGCTTAAACCGACAGAGGTGACATTGCAGTTAGCAGATCGATCTATTAAGTCACCTAAAGGAGTTCTTGAGGATGTCATCGTTAGTGTATGGGATTTCTATTTCCCAGTGGATTTTGTAGTCTTGGATATGGATGCTCTAGAAAACCCAAGGGATACGCCAATTATACTAGGGAGATCCTTTCTGGCCACTGCTGGGGCCAATATAAATTGTGAGGAGGGTCAAATTGAACTGAAATTTGGGAACCAAACATTGAAGATTGACATCTTTAAGGCCCAACAAGGGATTAATTGTGGTGTTATAGAATAAATATGTGATATCAAGGCCATGGTTGATGAATAGTATATTGAGGACAACCTGATTACCTCCGATCAACCACAAGAAGAACAAAACCTGCAATCAAAGGAGTCCGCATCTAACTTAGATACACCCATAACTCCTTCCCTTGCTCCTGACACACACCCTGAACCGCCCGCTGCTGTTGAAAACCCCATTCTGGAACTAAAGCCTCATTTCGACCATCTGAAGTACGTCTTTTTGGGTTTCAATCAAATGTTTCCTATGATTATCAACTCCAGACTCATACCTAACCAGGAATCCCATCTGATTACTATTCTCCAGCAACATAGTAGAGCCATTGGATGGACTCTCGATGATTTGACTAGTATCAGCCCCTCTTACTGTGCACATCGTATCTACACCGAAGGGGGTACACGACCTTCCCGTGAAATGCAGAGATGTCTGAATCCTAATCTGCAGGAGGTCATGAAAAATGAGATCATCAAGTGGTTAAATGCAGGGATCATCTACCCGATCTCTGACAGTCGGTGGGTGAGTCCAATCCAAGTTGTGCCTAAAAAGGCAGGACTCACCGTGATCACGACTGAAACCGAAGAAGTCATACCGACCTGTGTGGCAAACTCGTGGAGTCTGCATTGATTACAGAAGACTCAATTCCTCCACGAAGAAGGATCATTTCCCACTACCGTTTATTGATCAGATCCTCAAGAAACTAACGGGAAATAGGATCTTCTGGTTTTTGGATGGGTACTCCGATATAACCAGGTGGAAATCCATCTTGAGGACCAAGAAAAGACCACTTTCACCTGCCCTTTCGAGACATACGCGTTCCGAAGAATGCCGTTCAGTCTCTACAATGCACCCGCTACTTTTCAACGGTACATGCTTGTCATATTCTCAGATATGGTAGGTGATTATCTAGAAGTCTTCACGAATGACTCTCTAGTATTTGGAGAATCATTTGATGATTGTCTCCTGCACTTGGTCTAAATCCTCAGGCGGTGCATTGACGTGAGTTTGGTTCTTTCCTGGGAAAAGAGCCATTTTATGGTGCCTGAAGGAATTATCCTGGGACATCTCATTTCAGAAAAAGGCATCCAAGTTGATCGAGCCAAGGTAAACTTGATTTCCAAACTCCCTATGCCTAGCTCGATCAAGGAGATCCGATCTTTTCTGGGGCACGTCGGTTTTTACCGGCGATTCATTCCTGATTTCTCGAAGATCGTGTGCCCCCTGACCACTCTGCTTTCTAAGGATGTACCTTTCGAAATCTCGAAGGAATGCACTCAAGCATTTGAAATCCTTCGTGATCAAGTTACCCAAGTCCCGTTCCTATAGTCCCCTGATTGGTCTCAACCCTTTGAGATCATGTGCGATGCATCTGATTTCGCTATAGGAGCGGTACTTGGGCAGAAAATTGACGGGAAACCCGTGGTCATATACTATGCTAGCAAGACATTTGTCGAGGCTCAACGTAACTATACAGTTACTGAGAAAGAGCTGCTAGTCGTAGTATTTGCCCTGGAAAAATTCAAATCTTATCTCTTGGGTTCCCATGTTATCATTTACTCAGATCACACAACTATGAGGCATCTCCTTGCGAAGAAGGATGCGAAACATCGATTAATCCACTGGATCTTGCTATTGCAAGAGTTTGACCTCGACATTCGTGACAAAGCAGGAAAACAGAACGTGGTAGCTGATCACTTGTCCCGCCTTCCTTCTGAGATCATCGATCCTTCCGGACCCATCACGGAACATTTTCCTAAAGAGCACCTCCTAACTATCAATACATGGATTCCATGGTTTGTTGATATAGTAAACTGCCTAGCATCACATAAGATCCCATCCAATTGGCCGAAGGCCAAGAAGGACAAATTGCTTTCCGATGCCAAGTATTACTTCCGGGAAAACCCATATCTTTTCTGCATCGGTGCTGATTAGATCATTCGACGATGTGTCGCGGAAGTGGAAATTCGAGACATATTGTCTTTTTGCCATGACCAGGCATGCGGTAGACATTTTTCAAGTCATAAAACCACAGCGAAAGTCCTCCAGTGCGGCTTCTATTGGCCCATAATTTTCAAAGACGCATACAATCACTGTAGGGCATGCACTCGTTGCCAGACCTTAGGCAACATGAGCCATCGCAATATGATGCCCTTGCAGCCGATTCTTGTATGCGAAATCTTCGACATATGGGGGATTGATTTTATGGGACCCTTCCCTATTTCGGACGGCTTCGAGTACATTCTACTCGCTGTTGACTACGTGTCCAAATGGATCGAAGCCATTCCGACCCAAACCAATGATCATAAAGTGGTTATCAAATTCATTCATCAGAACATCTTTTCATGGTTCGGGATTCCACGTGCTATAATTTCTAACTGAGGGACCCATTTCACTAATGCTCAGTTCAGGTCACTTATTACCAAATCGGGGAGTCGCACCGAATCTCTACTCCATACCACCCCCAAACTAACGATCTAGTTGAGCTATCAAATCGAGAGATCAAGAAAATCCTCCAGGTTACTATTCGACCTGACAGAAAGGACTGGCCATCCCAACTTCCGGAAGCTTTTTGGGCTTATAGGATCGCCCACAAAACCCAATTAGGTATGTCTCCCTTCAGATTGGTGTATGAGAAAGGCATGTCACCTCCCCGTGGAATTGGAGCACAAAGCCTATTGGGCAGTACGGAACTGCAACCTAGATCTTTCTAAGGCAGGAACCCACAGAAAGCTTCAAATGAGCGAGATCGATGAATTACGCCACGACGTGTATGAGAACTCGCGAATTTACAAAGAGTAGGTTAAGGCCTTTCACGACAAGCACATATCCAGAAAGATCTTCCATCCTGGTCAAAAAGTCTTACTCTTTGATGCCAAGCTTAAACTGTTCCCAGGAAAACTACGATCAAAATGGATCAGACCCTACCTCGTCTGACAAATCTTTGGAAATGGAGCCATTGAGATTAGTCCACTCAGCCATGATTCAAAACCTTTCATCGTGAATGGTCAGAGACTCAAACCGTTCATTGACTTGACCGATACAAATTTGGCTGAGATATCCTTTACCCTCCATTCTCCCTGAGCTCGTTGCGCCCAGCCGATGGCATAAAACTCAGCGCTTAACAAGAGGCAACCCGTCATTCTTGAAAAACCCGAAACCTTTCTTGACATTCCTATGCTGACCCATCTTCATATTGCACTTTAGGGTTCATCCATTAGAACAACCGACCCCACCTCAGGTACCCATACCCAAATTTAGAAATCATTCGCAACAGTCACCTCGACCCGTTCGCCAACCTAAAATCTGTTCTAATGAATGATCTAAGCTGAACTCGAACCTACCTAATTTACAATGGGGATATTGCAAATCGTAGGCATGGAGGGGTATGAAAGTGCAAAACACCATGAAAACTCATCTCACAAGAAAGGTTTCAACAAAATAATCACATATCACAAAAACACCAAAAAAATGAAAAAATCTTGAAAAAGAACAAAAAAATTCTGAGGGGAGAGAAATTTTTGAGGCCATACAAATCATGAGGAGAAAATGGGGAAAAGTGAAAAATGTCAAAAAAGGAGCACAAAGTGAAAAGAAAAAAGAGATAGTCATTAGTAAGAAATTAAGGGATTAACTAAGTTCTAGACCATATCAAGAAAAAGAAAATGAAAAGAAAAAGTGCTAATGAGACACAGAAGAGGTTAGTAGGAACGCTGATCTTAGGCCTCTTAGCTAGACTCTTAGGCTTAAAAATTCAAGTATCCGCTAAGATCTGGATAGTCCTTAAGAGGTTGGGGAAAATGCGAAGCTTAAGTATTAGATCTAAGGCTTAGGGAGTATTCAGCCTCGTTAACTGACCTCTGGTTTGCAGGACTCGATAACCTGAGCACCCCAATCCACACACAATCTGGTTCAGTGCGCATAACTATCAAAATCACGTAAAAGTGTTTAAATGTTCTGAAAAAGTCACCTAGATTAGGAGCGGCCGATCAACATAAGTTGATTTGGTCGAGTTCTCAACGTGGAGAGGCGGGAAATTCCCCTCGAATATGTGCAATAACATATCATCTAGTCAGTTCTTGTCTCCTAGGATATTTACATATCCTACCGGGGGCACGTAAGCACCCTGTGCTGGTTCAGATGCCATGGGCAGCATTATCACGAAATGCCGATTGCCAGGGTCTGGATTTAGCTACAAAACGCCATGGGTGGGATTATCTCAAAATCTCAAAACCAGGGTTCCGGGGGTTGCCATGGGCGGTGCTATCACGAAGCATTGATTGCCAGGGACCCTTCGAGGTTGATGATGGGGACGAGGAATCCGATACAGACCGTGTTGAGAAGCCAATCCGAAGCTATAAATAAAAAGAAAAGAGAGAGAAAACTCTCCAAAAGAAAAATTCCTCTGTCTCTCTCTTACGAAAAATGCACTGCAAACTGAACCGAGGCTAAAATACGATACAAGCATGGATGGTTTAACCGCGGAGTCCAACGAACCTTAGGACAGTTCCTGTGGGCCTTAAAAACCTTCGCAAAGGACTGAGGCTAGAGCTGGTCAGGTCCAGATCTTGGTTGGAACTTGAGTACCTCTAGGCCTACTATCGGCATTCTAACCTAATCAAAAAGAAAAAAAGCACTCATCATAATTTGTGAACATCAAGGAACTCATGGTCTAGAACAGAAGTTAAAACCTTAAAATTTTGCTGAGACTAGCAAAAGCTAGGCATGGGGGTATGATGGGAACACCATCATGAGCCCTAACTAGCTCATTTTGACCCAGAAAAGAGAACAAAAGCTCCTACATAACCAACTAGAGGTCCTAATTCCATGAATAACCATTCTGAGATAAAAGTAAGAAATAAGGGGTAAAACTGTAATTTTACCATTGCAGTACAATAAAGGATTTTATCATGGGCTAAACATAGGTCAAATGGTCTTAACAAGATAAAAGGTGGGTTGGTTCAAACAGAAAAAGGTTCATGTGAATTCTTCATTTTCTCCTTTGGTCAATGGCAAGCCATGTGGAGCCGGGATCCAGCCTCAGCGTGGGGTTAGACAAGGGTGCCCTCTAGCTCCATTGATTTTCAACCTTGCGATGGATGGACTTGCAAGGTATGCTTGCAAATTGGTTGAGGTGGGTATAATTAAAGGGTACTCACTGTCTAACAGGAGAAACCTGGCCCCCATTTTACAGTATGCAGATGACACGGTGTTCTTTGTGGAAGGGTCCAAATCTCAGGCACATGCTCTGGGGTTATTGGTAAAGATATTTGGCGATATTTCAGGCTTATGTTTGAATAAGGATAAGTCTGTTTTGATTTGCTTTGGCATGAATGAACAAGAGAAGATGGAGTTGGAGGGTATATTGGGGTCGCCTCGTGCTAAACTACCACTGAGATACCTTGGATTACCACTGAGGGCCATAAAACTGAAAAAATCAAACTGGAATGTCCTATTTGAGAAGGTGTCTAGAAAGCTAAAAGGTTGGAGTAGTAAATTCCTATCTAAGGGTGGAAGACTAATCCTGCTCAATTCGGTCATTACAGCCATACCGGTATTCTATTTTAGCATATTTAGGGCCCCTAAATGTATTTGGTAGAGATTGGATGTTATGAGGAAGAGATTCTTTTGGAAGGGAGCAGATCATGAGGGCAGATTCATGCAGCCCATCAGATGGAGCAATATCTGCAGACCAAAGGAGATCGGGGGGCTGGGAATTAAAGCACTAAAAGAATTCAATGAAGCCTTGTTGCTGAAATGGGCCATCAGGATTTTGGACTGCAAGGAGGGGCGGATGGATGATCTGATCAGGGACAGCTATGGGGGATCTAACAGCAGTTTGCAAAGGCTTCAGCCGAAGAAACCTTCCCCCTTCTGGCGATCAGTGATATCTGCAATCACCAGCTACTAGCACCTACTGCAAGAGATCTACCCGAGGGTGTATGACGCTGCTACAGATAAGGAAGCCACAGTTAGCACTCTGTGGTCTCAAGCAGAGGGATGCTAGTGGCTGGAAGGGCTGCAACAGTGCAGGCCGGGAACTCGACTATGGGAGGAGAGGCAGAAACTGATGGCTAATCTACAGCAGATGCATCTTCTGAGAGATGTGACGAATACATACTGCTGGCAGGGTAGTTTTTCAGTGAAGCAGGCGTATGAGAAAGTTATTAGATCCAATAGTGAGGTGGAATGGGACCCTGTTGACAGAAAGATTTGGCTTCTGAGAGTTCCTCTGAAGGTTCAGATATTCCTGTGGCTTTGTAGACGAGAAGGGTTGATCACTGGCGATCTAAGGCACAGAAGGATGGGGACTATTCTGAATGCCTGCCCTCTGTGTGGGTTACATTTTGATAGTGCAACACACATCTTCTCCTCTTGTTTGGTCACTGACAAGATTTGGAGGTTGGTTTGCTTAGAACCCCTCCCCTCCTGGGATTCTGTGTGGCAGAGGTTCATCATTCCTGGTCGACCCTTAGGGGCTATGGCAGCCGTTTTGTGGTATGTGTGGAGGGCGTGTAATGATAAGCTTTTTCAAGAGAGACCGGTGAGATGTGAGAATATTGTAAAGGAGTGATGGTCTCTCATACATGGTTGGGATTCTTTCTTGTGATACTTTTTTGATATGAAATATACTACCCTCCGGATTGCTATCGGCTCATGATAGCAATCCTCACTGTTTCAAAAAAAAGGAAATTAAATGACTTCTTGTAACCCTAAAATAGACCCACTAGATTTAACAAGGTTCTGGTTAGGATAAAATTTACCTAAACCCTCTAAACATCATGTAAAAATATCCTCTTGGGTTAAGAACCTTCAAATTGACCCTTAGAACCTATTTTGACCTAAATTGGGTCTCAGTCAAATATTTGCCCTAAATTAGATTTTTGCATAAATTGCCCAGTCAAACGTGATCAAACCCAAAATCCAACTACACCATTGGATTCCTTAGGTCCAAATTAGGCTTGTACCAAAATTTGGACATAAGGGGAATTCACCTTGACCTACTTTACAAACAGGTCCAGCCCAATTACATTTCTACCCCTAACTTTTGAAAACCTATGCCGAAACCCCCTACTTTTGTCTTCATTCTTTGCAATTAGGTTCCTCCACCATTATAGCGGAGGGAATCCTACTCCGGCAAGGTTTCGAAGGAAAGATCTCTCTGATTTCTCAGAGAATCCCCTTAAAAATTGAAAGGGAGATTCTCTGAGAAATCTCCAGTTTGAACACAATCAGAGTCTCGATTTGGTACCCAATCTCTTATGCGAATGCATGAGAGATTCAGGTCTCCTTCTAATTTCCATCTCCGGCGAGCTTGCCGTGCTTAGAAGATTGGCTTCCAAGCATAAATCCGTCCTCTAGGGCCTATAAAAGCATGCCCAGATCACCCTGCATCCTCCACGCTTGAAATTGGTCCGAGAATCCCTCTATTTCGTCTCTTCCCCCTCTGGCCAATGACACAGCAAGCTCCGGCCACATCCCTCTCTTTTCCTCGTCGATCTTCCACAATACCAGTGGTAGAGTTCTCTTCCTCCTATTCATCTACGTCGCTCCGCACTCGCCAACGCCCCTGCAGCCCCTTCATCGTCGTCGTCCTCCCCCACAGAGTGCTTCGTCTCCGGGAACAACAATACGAGCCAGCTGCCATCTCTGCCTCCCCCTTCATCTCCCTACGCACAGCTAAGTCCTCTCTCTGTTCTAATCATTTTTCTCTCTTTATTTCTTCAAAACATGCCTTGACGCACGCAACCACCATTACCTTCATCTTTGGCCAGACCTCTAGCGAGGCGTCCCCGCCACTCCACTCCTCCATCCGCCTCGCCAACCACCCCATAAGCGCCGCAACACCTCACTGATCCTAAACCCTCACTCGACTCACCGCGCCATGCCCCCAAAACACCCCCCAAACACACCCACTCTCACGCACACATGGTGCCCTAGCATGCACTCTCCGGCCACCCCACGCCACGCCGACCCCCGCACTACGTTTGTCGTTTCTTAGCGAAGCTGTCTAAGCATTTTGACAAGGCTGCAAGGCCGTTTTCATGTTGACAGGTGTAGGCGTCTCCGCCGCCATTAAAGCAAGCAAGCAACTAGCTTGCAAGCTCGCCCCAGGCCTCTTCGCTCTAGACTACGAGTCCCAGGGTGTGCGGACTCCTCTCACGCACAACTCTAGACGAGAAATTGGCTTCGAAGACCCAGTAGCTCCTGCAATCAAGGGAAGCCTCTTGCTGCGGGCGCTTGAGAAGGAAGGTAGGACGTTTAGTCCCACCTCGGAAGCTGTTGAGCGGGCGCAGCGGAATAAAGTGAAAAAGTGAATAAGCGTCTTCACCTCTTGACCACGGGGTGAGGTCCCACTCACCTCTCACTGCCTCATCCATGACCCGATCCCAGCAGACCTGGCTTGACCCGTATACCCTACCTACACTCCTCGCCCACCGCCGCACGTTGGTGGGCCTGGTCCCGGGCGTGCACCCGACCCGATTACCCGAGAAGCGGCACTGGGAGAGCGAGCCTAAGAGAGAAAGAGGAAGAGAGATCACGGGAGCGAGTAGGGGTAGGTTTTGCTCTCTCACAGGCAAGGAGAAGAAGAAGCCAAGGAAGAAAGAGGAGCCGCCAGAGAAAGAAGAAGAAGAAAGAGAAGGAGAAGGCAAGGCTGAAGAGGAAAAAGCTGAAGGCTGAAGGGCTGAAGAAAGAGAAAGAGAAGGAGAAGGAACTAAAGGCAGAAGAAAGAGGAGTCACCAGAAGAAAAGAAAGAAGAAGAAGCCAATTGCAAAGGCCAGAGAAGCTAAAGGCAGAAAGAAGGCTAAGGCATGGAAAGAACAAAGAAAAAAAGAAAAAGAAGGAAGCAGCCAGAGATAGAGATCAGAGAAAAAGAGAAGAGAAGCAGCACTATAGCAGCCATATTTAAGACGTCTCATTCACAAAATCAGACGCCCATTTTTTGTGCTCTCTTTATATGCATTGATATGCAGTGTTTATATTTACATTTTTGCATTACAACTCTAATTTTCATTGCATATTCAATTTCTCAAAGTTGAACTCTTTATTTTTAAGCCCCAATTTACTCCCTGTGTTCGACCTCGGACTTAAAACTTCGAGTAATAAAATCTATTTGTTTTCGATAGATTTCAACTATACTACCACGCATCGACTTTAAAACATTGATCTCGCTCGTTAAATATGGACTAGGACTTGAGCTTGCTTGGAGTGCCCCTTTACACTGCATTGTGTTTTGGGGCTGTGAGCTCCTAGGTGGTGTCATGGACAGTGCTATCTCGAAGTACTGGCACCAGAGCCCCCTCGAGGATTGGTAACGGGAATGATGATCCCGACACATCTGTTATAAGACTAAGCTAGAAACAAGCATGGGGGACAAAAAAAAAGTTTTAAACCAAAAACACACCCTTATAAATGTTGGCTTTTCACAAGCATGGACACAAGGTTTTAAGGGTTATTGCAAGTTGCGAATCAGATTCAAGAGCCACAAAAATCCTAAAAATAGAAATTTCAAGTCATCTGAATTAACAAGGGGTTAATCTGTGAATTTTCTGGATGATATATTGATCACATTTTGTCTAATTTTTGGATCCAAGAATAAATCCCGATGTTTATCTTTAACAAATCTCGTATCTCTTGTGTTTAAACCAACCAAGGCCCTATAATCTCTTTCTCCTCAAAAGTCAAAAAAATTAGATTTCCTAAAAATTTGGTTTCGTAAAAATTAAAGTTTTGATAAGAGACTAGCAAAAGATAAGTATGGGGGTGTGATAAACGCTAGTTTATCATCATTCTTATGCATTAAAACAAACCTAACTCTTAAGATTTTGCTCCGCAAATAGGTTTTTGGGCTGCATTTAGGCATTAATTAGGTTAGGCATGCATTGCACTTTTTATTGTCTTTTTAATGTGTTTTTGTGAGTGTTAAGGATATACAGATTACCAGATCCCTAGAACCCTAGAACTCAGGAAAGAAACTGGTGAAGGAGAAGCTCCCACCAGTTGGAACTCAGCTTGATCCAGCCCACCATAGCTGGAATCCAGCTCACCTGAACTAGGGTTAGCACATCTTATCTCCATTCAGCTCATCTCAGCTAAATGGCAACTCAAGAGAGCTTATCTTAGCTCACCCTAGCTTAGGTCAGGTCAGATCTAGCGCAACTTAGCTGTGCCTAGCTCATCTCAGCTCCCATTAGTTCATAGGGAGCTCTAGCTAGCTCAGCTGAGTTGACTAGAATTCACCTCAGCTTAGGACCAGCTACATCCAGCTCCACTCAACTCCATCCAACTGAAGATGACTTCATTTCAGCTCAGGAAGCTCAAGTCCAGCTCCCGGGGACTCAGCTTAGCTCAACTCAGTTGAGCTAAACTACCTTAGCTGCCTCAACCAGCTTGATCCTCCTCAGGAGCACCAGACCCAGCTCACCTTAGCTCATTATCGTAGAATCCAGCTTACTTTAGCTTAGCTTAGCAACTAGCAAAGAACTAGGAAGTTAAGCCAACTAGAGTAGCTCCATGCCACCCTCGTCAGCAGCTGCTAGCTCCATTTCAACTCCAGACTTCTTCTATCCAGCTCCTCTCCTCAAACCCTAGCTCCCATTGCCTACTAGCTTAGCTATGCTCCAACTCCCTTGGCATTTACCACCTTAAAACCCCACCTAACTAGATCCACCAATCAACCCTAACCCTAAGTCCACCTAGCTAACCTAGTCCACCCCTAAGTTGGCACCAACCCTAGCCACCTTTTCACCCCTCACCTCCTTCCAAGAGACACCTATTTTGGTGCCAACTAAGCCTTCTAGAACCCCCTCCTTTTGACGCCAAAATGACCTCCCATCTACACCCTACACCTACCTCTTCCAAGCCCTATCCACCCCACACCTCACCCTCCTTCTATAAGCCTTCAAGTTGGCGCCAACCCATGGCACCCTTCCATGGTTGGCACCACTTGTAGGTGCCCCTTGGCCGGCCCTAACTACCCCCCTTAGCACCCCTTAGGTGGCGCCATTTAACCCTAGCCCTAGGATTAACTTAACCACCCATAACCACCACCAAACTCCATCCTAGCCCTCCACCTATTCACGCCAACCCTACCCCCATCCCACTCTACAAAAGTCCAACACCTACCACCATTTTCTTCATCCTCCCATTAGATAATTTCCACCTTACTTCCACCTAAACCCACCGCCAAGAAGAAGGGACAGAGAGGAAGATTAAGGGGGCACATCACCTGCCCCCTTGGTGCCTTCTTCTCCCCTTTCCTTCCCTTTATGCCACGCCAAGAAGGAGGATCTTCACCACCAGGAGGATGGCCAAGCAAGGAGAAGAAAGTCGTAGTTTCCACCTTGGAGGAGCATCTCAAGGAAGGAGAAGGAGGAGCCCTTTTCAAGCCTAGGAGCCACTATGCTTGGAGCAAGGAGCTTCCCCTCTTCACCAACCATTCAGGAGGGCTTCTG
This sequence comes from Thalassia testudinum, assembly GCA_037157565.1. Lineage (NCBI taxonomy): Eukaryota > Viridiplantae > Streptophyta > Magnoliopsida > Alismatales > Hydrocharitaceae > Thalassia > Thalassia testudinum. The sequence continues at coordinate 64,931,059 of JAZHRO010000007.1, read as the reverse complement.
TTTTATTTTATTTGTTGCAATTATCTAGTAGTAGAAGCATTCATCTACTAGGTTTTTCTGTAAAATACTTTCTCATTAATCTAGTTGCCTTCTTAGAAATTTCTTTTTAGTTGTATTTTAATTGCTGTGATTCTAGCGCTCTTCACTCCCTCTCCCTAATTACTCTAGGCCTCCACGTGCCTAGAGTGAGCTTAGGGAGAGGAATTATTTGTCACTTAGGTGTTAGCTTAGTGATCATAGTTATTTACTTTCCCGCCAACAACTCGTGTTTGCCTTAGTTATTTCAAAACCCTAAAAAGAATGATATATTGAAAAAGACCAAAAAGAAAGTTGAGTGCATTTTCGAGCAGGGGATTCATTTTTGCAAAACATCGCCTCCTTGGATGACCCTAGATACTCCACTATCTATGCTAGAAATTTAAAAGAGAACCCATTTTTGTGCGTTACAAGGACTTAAAACCCTAAATTAACAAACTGCGCAAAAATGCGATCAACGTCGTACTAGTATACTCTCGGGATCAGGCACAGCATGGACAGCACCTACATATGGTCCTGGATACCTTGAGACGACGCAAGCTGTACGCCAAATACAACAAGTGCGAGTTCTGGTTGAGGTAGATGACCTTCTTGGGCCACGTGATTTCAAGAGACGGATTGGCTGTGGATCCAGCCAAGGTTGAGGCCATACTCAGTTGGGAGAGGCCACGCACAATAACAGAGATACGCAGCTTTCTAGGACTAGCAGGCTACTACCAGTGGTTTATCAGAGGGTTCTCTCAGATCATGCATCCTATGACCCAGCTGACCTGGAAGGACGTGCCCTTTGCCTAGACAGATAAGTGCAAGGCATGCTGTCAGGAGTTGAAGGAGAGGCTAACTTCAGCTCCTATACTTACCATCCCAGATAGCAGTGACGAGTTCATGGTCTACACCAACGCCTTGTTGCAGGGGTTAGGTGGTGTGCTCATGCAGCGGGGTCATGTTGTCGCTTACACTTCGAGGTAACTGAAGCCCCATGAGTATAGCTACCCCTCCCATGACTTAAAGCTGACAGCAGTTGTCTTCACGCTGAAGACATGGAGGCACTACCTATATGGTAAGACATTAAAGATCTTTACAGATCACAAAAGCCTCAGGTACCTGTTTGACCGGAAGGAGCTCAACATGAGATAGAGACGTTGGTTAGAGCTCCTGAAGGACTATGACTGCAGCATCTCCTACCACCCAGGGAAGGCCAATGTGGTGGCTAACGCCTTGAGCGGGAAGGTGCCTGCCCACTTGGCCAGCTTGCAGGCACAGAGTTGGAGACTCATGGAGGAGGTGGGCAGTTGGCAACCCCGGGAGTCATGAGGGTACTTCGGGGCAGTGACAGTGATGCAGCAGGCATGACCAGAGCTAATGGACCGCATCATTACAGGGCAGATGGCCAACCCATACTTACAAACACTGCGAGATAGGGTGTTGACAGGGGACCCAGGAGACTTTTTCTTCTCTGACGAGATACTGCGCATGAGGGGACACCTGTGCATTTCTAGAGACAAGAAGCTGTTGAAAGAGCTTCTGACATAGGCACATGGGTCCAAATTCGCCATACATCCCAGGAACACAAAGATGTACCATGATTAGTGACGCAACTTCTGGTGGATGAAGCAGGGTGTTGGTGAGTTTGTTCAGCAGTGCTTGGTATGCCAACAGATGAAGGCCGAGCAGTAGAGGCTTGCAGGGACGTTATAGCCACTTCCTATGCTCGAGTGGAAGTGGGAGAGTATCACCATGGACCTGGTAGTGGGGCTTCCAGTTACACAGCGGGGACATGACGCAGTTTGGGTGATAGTAGACAGGTTGACGAAGATGGTGCGGTTCCTGCCGATCCGAGTCACCTTTGGGCCAACACAGTTAGCAGAGCAATACGTCGGAGATGTGGTGCATCTGCACGGAGTCTCTCACGAGATCATATCCGACAGGGATACTCGTTTCACCTCCCAGTTCTGGGCAGAGTTCCAGCAAGCCTTGGGGACACGTCTAAGGTTCAGTACCGCCTACCACCCCCAGACCGACGGGCAGTCGAAGAGCACCATACAAACACTCGATGACCTCCTAAGCGCTTGTGTACTAGACTGGAGAGGCTCCTGGGAGGAGCATTTGCCCCTGGCAGAGTTTGCATAAAATAATAGCTACCATTCGAGCATCGGCATGGCACCTTACGAGGCTCTGTACAGGAGGAAGTGTACTGCACCCTTGAGTTGGGTCGAGGTGGGGACCAAGTGAGAGGTTGTTCCTATACTGATCTGTCAGAGTCAAGAGTTGATAGAGTAGATTCATAGAAGACTCCATACTTTTAGGAGCAGGCAGAAGAGCTACGCCGATAGGAAGCGCTAAGAGGTGCAGTTTGAGGTTAGGGATCACGACTTCCTTCGTGTTTCTCCCATGAAGGGTTTGCAATGTTTTGGGGTAAAAGGGAAGCTTGCGTCAAGGTTTGTGGGGCTCTTTGAGGTCTTGGAGTGGGTAGGACCTATTGCTTACTGGCTTGCCCTTCCTCCCCAGCTCTCTAGAGTGCACAATGTGTTCCATGTGTCCAACCTTAAGAAGTACGTCGCCGAACCCAGCCACGTTCTAAGCCATGAGAGTGTCAAGGTGGGAGACAACCTGACCTATCCTGAGAGGCCAGTACAGATACTAGATAGAGCTGTCTAGAGTTTGAGATGGAAGCAGGTACCACTGGTGAAGGTCCTATGGAGAAGCCAGCGGTATGAGGAGGCAACTTGAGAGCCCGAGGCGACGATGCAAGAGCAGTACCCGGAGCTTTTTGAGAGTACGTCTCTTCTGACCTACTTTGTTCCTCTTTAAGTTTATTATGCGCTTTTACGTTATTTCCGCACCCTATTTAGCTCAAGTTTTAGGGATGAAACTTCCTTTAAGTTTGTTATGTTGAGATGACCCTTTCCAAGGATAGTTCAGAGCTTTTCTGGAAAGGTAGGGGTGTGAGCGACATTCTAAACCCCTTGGGTTTAGGCATGTGGGGCTTATGGGAAACGAGGGAACTTCAAGGAGGTCTCACACAATTTTTCCCTCCCTCTCTCTCTTCCCACTCACACACCCACGCACACACTCACGCACACACACCACCCTTCCCTCCTCAAACCCTAACCCCACTCTTATTTAAACCCTACACCCCTCTCCACCTTCACACCTTCACACCACCACCTCCACCTTCATTCTCCACCACCTGCCAGCAAACCACAACCTTCCCGTCTCAACTTGCAGCCATGCGTGGAGGAGAGGAGCTCGCGAGCAGAGGAGAGGGAGAGAGGGAGAGAGTGTGAGCGAGGAAGGGGAGAGCATGAGAGAGAGGAGAGAGCTCAGGGAAGCTCGAGCATGCACGGCCAGAGGAGCTCAAGCAGGAGAGCTTGCATGTGGGAGCTGCCCTCATTGTGATTGCAACAGCGAGGAGCTCAAAGGTGTGAGGACCACCGAGGAGCTCGGAGGTGCGAGGAGAGCAGCCGCGGATGGAGGAACCACAGGAGATGAGGGAGCCCGTGCGAGAGGAGAGGAGGTCACAAGAGGAAGGTCCCGCAACCTCCAACAACTGCTGGAGCAGCTACTGCGGGCGGAGCTCGCGAGAAGATGAACACTGCAAAGGAGTTCTGCATACTAGATTTTCAAGTATCAGACGTCTGGAGCATCTACCAGATGTCTAGAGCAGCAGCGGAACACCCGGAGCTGAAGCCAGATGTCTGAAAATACGCGAAGTGACGAGGTATGAGTTCTATGCACTCATGCATGCACGTACGTAAAGTACGTTAACGCTACACTATCGTCATTTTAAACTTACGAACGCATGCACAGGTACAAGCCTTTGAAAGGCACGTAAGCATGCTCTTCGAGGTGCTTTAGGATGTCTGGATGACTCTGTAGACGTCTGATCAAACATCTGGATGCATTGACAGACGTCTGGAAAGACCCCAGGGCGGCTATAAGAGGTTCCAGATGTCTGCCAGCACCTTGAAGAGCGTGCTTATGCAGCTTTCCAAGGCCTGTACCTGCTCATGCATTCGTAAGTTTGAAACAACGGTAGTGCAGCATTAACATACTTCATGTACGCGCATGGATGAGCATACAAAACTCATACCTCGGCACTCCGCGTATTTTCCAACGTTCGGCTTTAGCTCCAGACGTCTGATATTGGAAAATCTAGTACGCAGAACTCCTTCGTGGTGTTCATGTTCTCGCGAGCTCCACCCGCAGCAGCTACTCCAGTAGCTGCACAAGGTTGCGAGACCTCCTCCTGTGACCTCCTCTCCTCTCGCACAAGCTCCCTCGGCTCCCGCGGCTCCTCCATCCGTGCCTCCTCTCCTCGCACTTCCGAGCTCCTCGGAGGTCCTCACACCTTCAAGCTCCTTGCTGTTGTAACCGCAGTGAGGGCAGCTCCCATGTGCGAGCTCTCTTGCTCGAGCTCCTCCAACCACGCACACTCGAGCCCCCCCGGGCTCCCTCCTCTCTCCCATGCTCTCCCCTTCCTTGCTCACACTCTCTCCCTCTCCTCCACTCATGAGCTCCTCTCCTCCACATGTGGTTGCAAGTGGAGATGAGAAGGTTGTGGCTCGCCAGCAGGTGATGGAGAACAAAGGTGGAGGTGGTGGTGTGAAGGCAGAGAGGGTTGTAGGGTTTAAATAAGAGTGGGGTTAGGGTTTGAGGAGGGAAGGGTGGTGTGTGTGCGTGAGTGTGTGCGTGGGTGTGTGAGTAGGAAGAGAGAGGGGGAGGGAAAAATTGTGTGAGACCCCCTTAAAGTTCCCTCTTTTCCAGTAAGCCCCACACGCCTAAACCTAAGGGGTTTAGAATGTCGCTCACGCCCCTACCTTTCTGGAAAAACTCCAAACGGTCCTTGGAAAGGGTCATTTCACCTACAGAGCAAGTTATTGATACAATCAATTTTAGATAAAGTTGTGCGGTCCAAACAGATCAAGCAATTAGCCTTTTTGCACTACTGGTTAAGGCACACAAACTGATTTAGCATATTCTAATTTCTAATCACTTATGTCTTTGGCCAGTTCAGGTGTACCAGGTCTACAGATCAGATTCTTGGTTAAGTGATTAAATTAGACAAAAGTGGTGCACCTTAAGTTAGAAATTGTAGGTGTTTAAAATGTGTATATTTTAATTTAGTCCTACAATAAGAGGAAAAAAAAATTTTTTTGAATTTTTTAATATGCGGGTGGGTGAGGTGAGTGGAAGTGGTAATCAAACAACCAAATCTATCCTAGGCTTTATAAAATTTCCTAAGTTGATTCAGGTTTGAGTTATTTACGTGGTGAAGCGAAATCTGGTGGGTGGGGAGTAGGGGAGTACTTACAAAAGCTCTACCAGCACTTTACTCTGATCTTATTGCTTTGGCTCGCCTCGGAAGAATACCTACAATCACAGTAACATGGAGAAAAGTGAGGTAAAATTTAAGTGTGGAGAGAATGCAAAAATCAAAGTCCATTGCCTCCCGACAACGGCGCCAAAATAATCGTCAAAAAATTTGCGAGAAGAATTAAGGTTTGAAAACTCATCGTCGTAGTCGCATAAGATTTGACATCAAATAAATTTACTGAGATTCGGTGAGTCTTGGGTCGAATACAGGGAGGAAACATTTGATCAAAACTTACATTCATATTTTATTTCCTTTTAGTATTTTTCTCCTTTCGTAATTTATTTGATAATTTTATATAAGTAGAAGATCAGGTTGAAAGCTATCTAACTAACTAATCTACTTGTAAATAATTAAAGAGATAAGTGAGAGAGAGAAATAATTCTACTTAAGACAAACCAAATTTTAATTACAAATATTGCCTGCGAAAAACTAAATCTACACTAGAAAGCGAACAAAAAGAGATACAGAGAGAGAATCTCCCTCGACGTCTACTTGGGGGACGACTTGCTTTGACGATGCCTGGATGAATGAGGACGAAGGTGGAGGAAGAAGAACGGAGCCGAAAGAAGAGGGGATGAGGTAGGGCAATGTCGCAGTGAGATCCGCTTCCTTGAAGGGGGTGAGAGGGCAGTCAGCGGGAGCTCCATGAATAGGGGGTGAGAAGATGGGAAAAAATTATCTTTTGTTTCTCTAGTGGAGCATCTCGAGGCTTGGGACACACTCAAGAGGGGCTCTTGAGCTCTAGAGAAGGAGAGAGGAGTGTAGGAAGGGATGAGGATGAAGGGGAGGGCTGCATGGCCTTTTATAGGCGTTGTGGCAAATAATTTGCGCACAAGGCCATTGAAAGTCGCATGCAAGGCATGGTGCACATGCACCTCGCCCACGCACAGCTACGCGCAGCGCACGCACGCTTGCACATCTCGCACGCGCATGCTTGTAACACCGTATGCGAAAGCTGTCATGGACGAGAAGGTGCCATCGCCCTTGGATCTCCATCACAAGGGCCAGATCACGCATGCGGCCGCACTTCAGATCGCACACATCGTGCATATGATCACGTGTCGCACGATTCCTTCCATCTAGTGAGCCACATGTCGATTTTACCGCCACTCGATTTTGATCGCGCGGCCAAGATTGCGTGCCTCACACACATTGAGTCTGAAGAGAACATGGAAGTGCTGACACGACTCAATCTCAGTCATCTACTCTCGTGTGGCGCTATTTCATTGTGCACCTCGCAACACATTGTGGATCGAACCCATGTCTTTTGTTTGCGAGGTGCGGTGTGCTACCACTGTGCTATGGTATGGGGCACTCGATCAAGGTCATCCATTTGAGATCGGAGGGCTACGATTGCTTGGCCATCAAGCGTTGAGGTTGAAAAGGTGCTAGAGATGTAGATTAAGGCAGTTGGATTGCGATCCAACTGCCGTCGTCTTGAGGCAGCATGGCAAGCGATTAGTCGTTGGATTGAGATCCAATGACTGACGTTATTCATGCAGGTGCCCTTCAGAGATGTGGAGGGGGTGGTTGCTGGCGCATCTCAACTGTTGGATTGAGATCCAACGATTGGGATGAGAGGGTGCAGATGAAAGGGAAGGGTTGCAAGTGCTAAAGGTGGTTGTAATGGAGCCATGTGGCACCATCATGGCCGTCCATCTTCCTTCCTTCGTAGGTGATGCTACGAATGTCAGATCAGGTCGATTTCCATGACATTGGGCTATGATCGTCAACTTAAATCCATCCGTACGGTTGGATTTGGGTCACCCTATCCCCAGGCCATTAATCTTCTTTGGCTTGTAGAGGATGCTACAGAGATTCGATTGGGGCAATTTTGGAGGCATTGAACTCCTATTGTTACCCCGATCACATCTGTATGGTTAGATCTTCCATCTAAGGTCCAAAAATGTGTTGCCTTGTCCCCTGGCCACAACAATAGGTAAATTAATCTACAATTTATACAAATTATGCTACATGCATGATGATGGGTATTATGCACTATTTACAATGCTAGATGCACTTGAATTTTTGCAAAACCCGCATAATAGCCATTTTATCATGAAATAAAGTATACTTATTAGATCTTATTTGCTACTCTAAGAAGAAGGGGGGCCTGGGGGTGTGCAAACTGGCAAATTTTGGGGATTCTCTCCTTCTGAAGTGGGCTGATCGTTTTATGCGGGGTGAAAGGGGCTTGTGGCGGGACCTCATTCTAGACTCGTATGGGAGACTTATGACCCAATCTACCAACTAATATCCCAATTCCACCATCCCTAGCCCAATTACCCTCATAGATCTCCAATTAGGTTAGAGGTGACCCAAATTGACTCTTCTTGAGTCAATTGGGTTAGTCAATGCCCAATTGGGCTCACCTATATCTAATTAAGTCCACCTAGACTTGATCATATCAACCTAAACCTAATTAGGTTCAACCTGATTAGGCTCACTTACATCCTACTAGGTGCGCCTAGATTTAATTACACTCACCTAGAACTAATTAGGTTCACATCCACCTAGACTAGTTTAACCCAACCGAATCCTACCTAAACACCACAACTAAAGCTGCAAAATTTGAACACACACCACACACACACACATTCAACGCACACCCCCCAACCCCCTTCACTAAAGGTGGCAACAACACCACCTACCTCCCCTCCCTTAAAAACCCACGTCTAAAATCACCACCTATCATCCTCTTCCTCATTCCTCATCTCCACCTGCAAACGACCTCCCCTCCCACCACCTCTCTAAGGGTTGTCCCTCCTTCCACCTTGGGTGGCCAGCCACCCTAGCTCCACCACCTCAAGGTTGATGGTGCCGTCCTTCTTGGAGCACCACCACAATCCTCCTCCTCCCTCCCTCCCTTCATTAGATAGCCATCCCCCCTCCTCTTTATTTCAATTTGCGTGGACTCTCCCCCTCTCTAGGTCATGCCTAAGCCTCTCCCATAGGCTCTTGGCGTGATCCTTCTCTTGTGTGGCATGTAGACAGCCATTGCGGCCTTGGTCAAGCTATCACCACCCTCCAAAAGCTAAATGCTCTTCGAAGCGCTATCGACGAGGTTGGGATTTTTGTTAATGTAGTTTTATTTTATTGTCATCTTTCATCAAGCATTTCTCTACATTTTCTTGTTATGCTATGTTGATGCATTTATTATTTAATGCAATATAATATTCGCCATTGTGATTAGTATTCTTCTCATTGGTCTTCATTATTTTCATCACTGCTATTGTTTTTGCCATCAATCGTTGCATTGCCTTCACCAACACCCACATCATCACTGGCCTACCACTACCATCAAGTGGTGGTTGGTTGTCCACAACCACCAACACCACACGCCCACCTAGTTAGATTAGATTAGGCTTTGATTTCACATAGTTAGGTTAGTCATATTTAGGTCCATATTCGCCATTGTTTTCAAAAATCAAAATCGCAAAAAAATTACAAAAGCAAAAAGCACAAAAAAAAGTTAGTTCTCTTCGTCATAACACCGATCACCACTACCATCACCACATTTACACCTAACCTGTTCCCACATCTCACACACACGATGCACCAACAAACCCAACGAACCACGGATTGCGTCATCATTGTCATTCTCTACTTAGATTAGTTTTTATGCATTTCGGCAATTAGGTTAGTCTCTTTGATTTCGAAAATCAAAAACACAAAAAAAATCACAAAAGCAAAAATCCAAAAAAAATATATGGCTGCCCCAACTCACGTTAATGATGCAAACATTTTTCTTAACTCACTCGAGAGCATGCATGTGATTGAGACTGTATGTAATGAGTAGTTTATGTTAATGTTTTACATTTTCCTTAGGCACGCATTTATTATTCGCGTTACAAATGCCATGGATGAAGTTTTCATAAGAGGGCTTGAAATAGAGGTTTAGGTTTAGATCAGGTTATTTCTTAGATTAGATTTAGGTTAATTAGTCATATAAAAGAAAAAGCGAAAATATATATATCACAAACGATAACTTCAAAAGAGTGAAAAATTAAAATCTAATCACAAACTTGTTCGCCTCTCATAGTTCGATCGGGACTCAATTTCAAAAAGTTTCATTAAATTTTTTATCAGATTTAGGTGCAACTATACTATGACGTACTTCTAAATTATTTCATGCCGAAAACCCACTTATCAATGCCCTCTCTTGAAGGAAAAGGAGAACAAGAAGAAGTAGGTGTTCCAAGCAACTTGGGAGGACTCAAGTTCGGAGGAGGAAGAGGATGAACCCAAGATGATGACAAAAACCACATGCCTAGGTTTGGATCATAGCGAGAAGGATGATGACAAGAAAGAAGAGGTAAATTCTTTTACTACAGATGAGTTGCAAGAAGCATTGCAAGAACTTTATGACTTAAGTAAATCATTGAAAGTTCAAAACAAAAATATAAAATCTGATTTAGTTTACTTAAGTCTAAGAAAAGATAATCTTGTGTTAGAAAATCAAGACTTAGTTTTAGACAACCATAAATTACTTACTGAAAATGAAAAACTGAAAGTTAATTTTAGTTCTATCAACTATGAAAAAGAAGCTCTTGTTGTTGAAGAAAGCAAGTTGATTGAAGAGAATAACTTATTGAAATCCGAAATTTCTATTTTAAAATGAAGATTAGTGTTATTAAGAATGAACTTGTTTGTCTTAAAGAGAATTCAAATAAGTTACTAAATGAATTAGCTACAATCACTAAGGGAAAGATTAAGATTAATGATAAATCTAGAAATGGACACACCAAGAGAGTTTATACACAAAGGCCTAAGATTTGAAATTCAAATGAACCCCAACCTTGGTCAAGAAAGGCTAACTATGGAGGACCCAAAAAGATGTGGGTACCTAAACATATGGTCCAATCTTGTTTTGTAGATCTACAAATGGACCCAAGATGCTACTTGTATGAACTTAATCAAGGGAGAATCAAGGTTCTTGGAGAACCAAATGGGTATGGAGGTAAGTTTTTTATTTTGATGGTTTATTCTCTTGAATTAGCATCAAGGTAGGGGAAGGATTTAAAATTCTTAGTTTACTATACTTCCACTAGAAATGAGGAGATAACCCTCAATTTATGCTGGTTTAAAATTTGAAACTGGCATAGAAATGCATGTCTTTAGGGGGAGTTTATTTCCTTTATTATGTCAAAAAGGGGAAGTTAAATATTTCTGGAAGAGCATGTATTAAGAGGGAGATATAGAATAAAGTATTTAACCTTTTTGATAATGTCAAAAAGACGGAGAATTTTGATCTTTGTTGTTTGATGAGCGAGATTTTACGTGAGAAAAAATCGAGTTGGGAAAACCTGATTTTGTAGTCGCAAAAATCCACTTATCAAATAAATTTTACCGAGACTAGATGAGTCCCAGGTCAAACACGGAGAGATAAACGTTTGATTTTATTTATTTTTTGTATTTTAGTGCTTTTTCTATTTTTTTTGTAATTTTTTCTAGCTAGAAATCATATCAAAATAATTTTTATGCTACTCTACTCTACTTGCAGAAAATTAAAGAGATAAAGAGAGAGAGACAAAGAGATAGAGAACAATTATTTCACAAAAATGGAGCAATGTCTATTACAACTAATTTCATAATAAAAAATAATTCTAAAAAGCGAATAAAAGAGAAGAGAGAAGAATCTCCCTCGCCAGCTGCTTGGGGGACGAGCTACGTTAACGAAGTGTTTGGAAGAAGGTGGTGAGGAGCTGGATGAAGTTGAAGGAGGATGAAGCAAGGTGGTGTCACAGCGGAATTCACTTCCCCAATGGAGGTGAGAGGACAGCCGATGAGAGCTCCACGAATGGGGATGAGAAGCGGGAATAATTATTATGATTATCTAGTGGAGCGTCCAGAGGCTTGGGACACAAGCTCAAGAGGAATCTTAAGCTAGAGAAGACTAAGAAGGGATATGGAGCAAGGGGGTGTGCATGGCCTTTTATAGGCGCAAGGGGAAAATCATTTGCCACTTCCCGCACTCAAAGCCGCACAAGACATGCACTTGCACGCGCTATGCACGCACCCATCGTGGCGCAGCACAATGCATGTGCATGCATATCGCGCTCCACGCGCTGGCGAGCCCTCTGATCTCCATCTGACGCCTCAGGGTGCACTCTCATCTTGTGCTCAGATCGCGCCCCACCACGTCAAATCACGCATCCCCTCTCGAGCGCATCCGCAGCGACACGTGGCATCTTCTCTGCCTCCTGATCGCTATTCAGTGGCTCAAATAACTCGCGCATCGCACATTGAGAATGTGCTGATCGTGTTTGGTGCGACGTGGCCCATCCTAGGGTCGCACGATCTACATCGCACAATTGAATTTGAGCTTCCCTTGTGCTAAGGGCACGAGCTGACCGGGAATCGATCCCACGCCCTTTGCTTAAGATGGAGAGCCGCCTTCCACTATGCTACGAAGGGCACGGATGAATTTGGATCGTTGGATCTTAAATCCAACAGCTAAGATCATTTGAGGGGTGTCTCTTTGAGGAACAGAGGTGGTGGGGCAACTTTGTGGCCTTTGGATGAGGATCCAACAACCCACAATGCACATTGAGGATGCTATAAAGAATGGGTGGTGGCCTTAGGCAGCTATTGGAGTCTGGATGGCACCACGTTGTGCCATCTAGACTGTCTATTTTCTTTTCATAGGCGATGCTATGAATGTTGGATCAGGTCGATTTTCACACCGTTGGGCTGCGATTCAAACTCATTTGTGCAGTTGGATTTGTTGTTTAAGGCTTTGAATTGCGTCACCTTACCCCTTGACCTTTGATCTTTCTCAAACTGCATATGATGCTATAGAGGTCCAATCAGGACAATTTCGAAGGCGTTGGACTCCGATTATTGCCCTGATCAGATCCGTATTGTTGGATCTTTAATCCGAAGCCTCGAAATGTATTGCCTTCTCCCCTAACCATTAAATTAAGATAATTAATGTACAAATTATATAATCTATTCTAAATGCATAAGGATGCGTGTTATGTAATATTTATAGTGTTGGATGCTTCTATGAACCTAGGAACACGCATAAATAGGCATTTTAAGCTAAATGGATGTGTCTACATCACACCCCCATGATTATCTTTTGCTAATCTCTAGCAAAACTAAACTACATGCTATTTATAAAATAGAATTTTGACCTAGACTCCATAGACTTAATAGTACCCGAGTGATTGCCAAAATATAGACCGCTCAAGTCCTCACCTTATTTCGACTAAGAAAGAGAAGGAAGTTTTTTTCTTTTTCTTCTTTTCTGATTTTTTTTTGAATTTTCATTTAAGGTTTCAAGGCAGCGTCCTATGGCTATCCAACTTACCCAAGACTCAAGAAGACTTTAAATTATAAGCATCTTATTGTGAAAATGTGATAGGCTCACTAAACATCAATCAGAATGGACCTTAGGTTTTTACAAACCCTAAGTGACCCTTAACGAAAAAAATCTGCCTAAAGGTGTATCTATTTGACCGGTAGCTTTCTCCCTACTTTTATTTTTATGGAGTCAACACAAGAGCGAACCCAGTATATATCTCCCCGAGTTATTCTACTTCCCTGCTGCTCCCTAAGTGTTAGGAATTATTTGTGCATTTTGTGAGCTAGGCTCTAAACAAACAGCAATGGAGGGTTACCTACGATAACTTGCCAGTTATACTCGTCATGTGGTGAAGTGTGGCTTATTCATTTTCTTATTTGCTATTTTTTTCATTTTTTTCTTTTCTTTTTTGATTTTTCTTATTTTTTTCTTTTTTTTTGTAAGCAAGTACCTTCCCTAATTTAAGATTTACCTAAAAGCAACAGCTAAAGAGAATGGGTTGTGTGGTTGGGTTCTGAACACTCAGCTATAAGGGGTTACTCACAGCAAAGTGTCAGCCATACCACCCTAGAAAGTTTATTAACTACCTAATTTCCATTAAAATTGCCTGAAAAATGAGTTAGTGTAAATAATGTGCAGATGCTTGATCATGTTCTCTCTTCAACACAGTTAATTAAGTTAATTGTACTTAATTATGTGTAGAAGAAAGTAACTTAGGCTAACTCGAATTTATATCGGTTGAGTAGTATAGGGTCAAGTTAACCTAACATTTTAGATTTTATTACTTTTAACTGGTTGAGTTCAGGTCATTCACTGGGAGATATAGCTTATTCAGAATTCACCAATCAATTTAAACAACTCATAAGAGGTATAATTAAGTTAATTTTAACAACATAAATTTTGCCTAATGATTTTAAATTTAAGAGATATGCAAAATTCCATAAGAAAACATATTTACACAAATGATCTTCTTTAATAGTAAGTAAACATGTTAATTTCTATTTATTTCAAAGATATTAAGGCAATAGAAAGTTCTACTAATTGAAACATGCCTTATTACAACATTAAATTCAAAAAGAATTGAAAATAATGCAAGAAATTAAACTATTTATTCTCTTTGTTTCTTCAACCTCTCTCTTTTTCTTCTTCTTTTACCTTTATCTTTCTTTCTTTCTTTCTTTTACTTATCTTTTATCTTCTCTTATTTTCTCTTGCATTTCTCAAGCTCTTCTCTTCTTCTTTTCTTCTCTTTTCTCTCTTGTCTCTTAGTGCATGTTCAGCCTTCTTTCCTTTTACAAATTCTTCCTATCTTCCCTTTGCTTCCTTTCCTTTGCTCCTTCTTCTGCTCTTCCCTTAGCATATTTCCTTAACATCTTCCCTTAGCATATTTTCCTTTAGTCCTCGTTATCTTCTCCTTAACATTTTCCTTAGCAACCTTCAGCACTTAGCCTTATGAGCCTTTCGCACTTAACATTTTTCCTTGCCTTTCTTCCTTCTGAGTTGAACCGGGTTTTTTCCTCTTCAACCAAAAATTAGGTTATTTATTGGCGGCTTGGACCATTCGGGGATACACAGCACCCTTTTCAGGGTGGGACCAGACCCTACTAGGTCCAACCTGATTCATTTATAGTTCAGTTTATTTCCGATTCAGAGTTTCCAGCCAAATCGGTTCACGCCTCCCAGGCCTTGCACACACCCTCCCAGGGCCCACACATTCACAGGCACATACACGCCCACACACACACACACACACATGCTCATTCATGCTCAATCGGTAACCATGCGCCAAGCGCTGACGACTGAAGTAGCCACTTAACAAAATAGTTTTATACCCAGGTGGCCGTTCAGAGATACTCGAGGTGGGACTATCATTTCCCCTCCTAGAGCAAACTTCACAAGATGATTCCTAACAGCTCAGAGCTCCATTTCAAGCGAATAAAAGCTTGTTGGAAAGCTCTTGAGTTGCTCTACAAAATTAAAGTGTCAATTTAATGTGAAGGGGAAGTTTTGCTCTTCGATTTGAAGGGCGAATCTACTGGTGTTCTACGGTATAAAATGGACTAGACAGCACATTTCTTTACTCTAAGTCCTCAGATTGACTTTTCACCTCTAGTTGAAGTGCTAAATGGTTTCTAAGGTTATTTCCGCTACTAGTGTATGTTTTGAGGTCTCTGGAGCTTCAGGAAGTGTTCAGAAGCTCAAAGCTTCTCTGGAAGCTTCAGGAAGTGTGATTTAGACATAGAAATGACCTAACAGACAACTAAAGACATGTTTAATCGTTTAAAACAACTTCTAGAGGTTGTTATCAATTCATCTGGGCAGAATTTACAATCAAAACTCATCAAAAAACCACTGCTATCAGTTTGGGTTCAAAACCAACCCAAACTGGCAGAAATTGAAATCCAATCGAATTATACATTAGAGCTCAACCAAACCTCTTAAAAATCATTCAGAGACATCTCAGAATCAATTCAAATTCATCAATGCAGCAGATTGAATCCAGAATTGAAGAATCAAACTCAGGTTTGACTGTAAAGCCTTGAATTTTGACTTTCTGTTTTAAACCTTTTCTCAGGAAATTAACACCTTGAATGACATCTTCTCAATCACAAAAACATGCTCAGACCCTTAAATAGGTGTTTCAACTAAAGATTGTAGGGTTTTAAGATCGTCGCCTGAGCTTCTAAAGTGGTTTGTTCGTCAGAACAACCCAGAGGTTGTTACACTAAATTAAACACAGAAATGAGTTCAGTGCACTGCACTGAAGCTTTTAGACCCTATTAATCGCAACTTACAACTGACTGTCAGACTTCTCCAACTCTGCCGGAGTTGGAGAAGATGAAGACCTAACTACAACTCCAATCATTCAAATCTCAAATAAACACTCTCAAATTAATCAGTGATCCTCAAATCATCAATCTGAAGCTTCTCACCAAGTTCTATAGGCTGAAGAACAATTTTGACTCGTCGGAGCTCCGGTGAGTCCAAAAAAAGGTGAATTTGTGAAACAGAATGAGAATTTGTGCCATTAACGATTTGAAAAGGTTCCTGAGGTCACAAGGAACCTCAGGATCAAGTTTATTCCTTCAATTGATCATTAAAATAAAGACTTAATAGTGGATTCCATTCTTGTAAAGTCTAAGTTGGTTAATGCTCAGGCCTTGTTTTCCCACTCAATTGAGTGGATAAAACAAGTCAACAAATATTTGCGATCATAAATATATATAATATTAAGAAATTCAACTACTCCTAAGCCGCCATTGACAGTGAGCTCAGGAGCTTAATTAGATTTAGGCATTTAAGTTATATGTGGTATTTACTTGAATTAAAGTGTTGATTAGGATCCTTTAGTGATGAAGAGATGATGGAGGACCCAATGAAGGTGGAACAAAACTCAACTACTGCTGCCATAGGCAGTAGAAGTAGTCGGTGGAGGCAAAAGTGATTTAGGTGAATTAATGATTACAGTAGTAATTAAAGGTGTTAGAAATGATCGTGGAAGATAGAAGAATGTGGACAATGACTTAAAAAGACAAAATTAATGCTCCTGACAAGTTCAAGGAGCTCACCGGAGTCAAGGAAGATGAAATCTAATTCTAACATTACGGCTATCTAGGCTACCTAACAATTAACTAAACTAACCTACTCCTACTCCTAATCTACTGTTACCTGGATGAAGGGGTTAGAGGATCTTCGTCAACGGCTCATAACGGAGGAGGAAATCAGAGAGTTGTCGAAAGATCTCCGACGGCGATTGTGAGGTGAAGTAGAGGAGAGCTCCTTAGTCAACGCTTGTCAGAAGACGCGACTAACTTCGGAGGAGTTCCAGAGCTGATAAAAATGGATGGAGGAAGTCGGATGAGGTGGTGGAAATTTGCCGGAGTTGCAGAGTGAATAGTCTATTGAAGTCAGCTGCAGTGAAAAGAGGGAAGGGAGCCAACTTACTGGAAATCAGGGGTGTCATGGGGCATTTATAGTCGACGGTGATTGAGAAGGAGGTGGAATCTGGACGCAATTGTGGCTAGGAGGAGGATAACCACCGCGTCTTCTCTCTGATGTCTGTGAGGTTATCTCCAACCCTAAATTAGGATATAAGCATCATCCAGACCTGTGGATGAAAATAGGATGGTAAGCGCAAGCTCCAGAAACTTAGAGAAGAAGAGATGACGTCGGATTGGCGGTGATCAAATGGTGGCTGCACCTTCAGTCGTCAGCCATTCAGTCAGGTGAAGAAGAGAAGAAGTTCAGGGACCTATTTGCAGTGAAACCTAAGGACCTAAGTGGAAAATAAGGACCCAGTTGAATTAAAATGTAAGGACCAAAATGTAAACTCAGGTTTTCAAAGTTTATTTTAATTTAGATCTTTTTCAACTTTTTATATATGATTGTAAATAAGACAATTACTATATTTAGACCTTAATTTACATTTTTGACCTTTTTAGATTAATTTATTTAATTAAGTAATGTTACTTAAGTTATTACATACTTAGGTATATATTATGCTTAAGTTAACTCATTAATTAGATGAATGATTGATAATATCTCTAGTCCAATTATTAATTAGATTATTAATAATATTAATTGGATGATAGTATAACATTTTTAACTTATTTTAAGGTCATTTACTATTTATCCCTTATTTAATAATTAACCCATATATTCACATATTTCTAGCTAATTAACTAGAAAGACTACTTAATTAGGGGTAATTAGAGACCATGATGAGCTTCTCATCAATGCTTAGACTATAAGTCATTTCAAATAAGAGGGAGAGTTGATAAGTCACATACTTATCACCTCAATTTATTTAACCACTTAAAATAGATTTTAAGTTGGCGAGGACTCGAGAAACAGGTCTACATTTTAGTGGACACCCGAGCTAGCTTGTAGGCCTAAAGAGTTTAAGTGTTCAGGCCCTATTATATTATTTCCTAAAGTTGAAAAACTCCTAACACCTAAGTTCTCTTTTCCTAATTCAATTTTTTTTTTTTTTTTTTCAAAAAAAATATCTACAAAGTTGACAAAATAATTCAAATATGAATATCCAGCCCCCATGACTATCTAATGCAACGTCTTCATTGTATAAAAAGGCATGAAAAAGGGACAAAATAATCAAGATATCACCTGAATTTTCGTAATGAAGCTAGTTAGCTCCGAGTAAAAACAGACTATACAGATGCTGAATTTAGTGCCTTCAGCTAGGCATAGTATACAAATAAAGAAGAAATTAAGAACTCAGAAGTGTAGGTCAAGATCAAAATAAAAGATTGACCTTCAGACTCGCTACCAGAAGATGTCTACAGATGTGGATGAGAGTGTGATACAGGCCCATACCCCAGGGTCAGATGGTTCTAAGGTTTTAAATAAAAATTAACCAAAACCAAAAATCTTTCTACTTGCGGAGCCAGGCCTGTGGTTTAGGATCATGTAACCTAAGTCTAAAATTTTGGACAAGAAGAAGGTCAACTAATAGGGGTGTCTGTCCATTTAGAGTTCAGCTCAATATGATTATTCATTATTCTACACCTGGGTTTCAAGTCCTCAAAATTATAAATATCATAAGGGTGGTTTTAGGCACACAAGAACCCTCAGATCCAAACTTCCGTTTCCCCTAAAATTAACTTCCCGTAATTTCACTTCCAGAATCCTATTCTCCAAAATCATAATTTCAGTTTCTGGGACCTCCAGCATGTTATTCACCCCATCTAAAATATCCAATTCTAACAATTGTGGCTGAATCAGGATTAACTTGGATTCAATGATTTCAGAAATAAAATCATTATACCCTTTGGTGTGTGGGTAAGGACTGGGGCTACCAATTAAATCATCCATTAAATCCCAATTTGAATCCTCTATGTTAGCTCCAACTGGATCAAATTCCTCAACTAAAGGGCCCTCAGGTAATTCATCAAGTTCCTTGGGCCCATTCATTTCACTAAAATCATTTTCTAATACATCAAGTGAGACTTCACCTAGCAATTCTTCTCCTTCAGAATCAAAGAATTCTGGATCCTCATTAATATATATCTCGTAATCACTTATTATTCCTAAGTCAGTAGAGAGATATTTTTCTTCGCACCTTTGCCCGGGAATCTCGGGTGAGAGAATCAACAACAGTGCCAAAATGATGAGTAAAATTTTGGGAGAGAAAAAATCGAGCTGGGAAACCTGGTCATCGCAGTCGCAAAAATCTGCTTATCAGATAAATTTTACCGAGACTAGATGAGTCTCGAGTCCAACACGAGGAAGCGAACATTTAATTATAAGAAAATCGTGTTTGCTTTTATTTATTTTTGGTATTTTAGTGCTTTTTCTATTTTTTGTAATTTTTTCTAGCAAGAGATTAGATCAGAATAATTTCTATGCTACTCTACTCTACTTACAGAAAATTAAAGAGATAAAGAGAGAGAGAGAGAGCAGATAAAGAGAAAGAATAATTATTTCATAAAAATGAAGCAATGTCTATTACAACTAATTTTAGAATATAAAACTATTATAGAAAATGAATAAAAGAGAAGAGAGAGGAATCCCCCTCGTCGATGAATAAAAGAGAAGAGAGAGGAATCCCCCTCGTCTGCTGCTTGGGGGACAAGCGTTAACGAAGCACCTGGAAGAAGGTGGTGAGGAGTTGGAGGAGAGAGGACGAAGTCGAAGGAAGGACGACGAAGTAAGGTGACATTGTAGCGGGATCCACTTCCCAAATGGAGGTGAGAGGACGGCTGGTGGGAGCTCCACGAATGGGGATGAGAAGCGGGAAAATTTATTTTGATTTTCTCTAATGGAGCAACCCAGGCCTTGGGACACAAGCTCAAGAGGGTTCTTGAGCTCTAGATAAGGGGGAGAGAAGACTAGGATGGGATATGGAGCAAGGGGGTGTGCATGGCCTTTTATAGGCACAAGGGGCAAATCATTTATCACTTCCCACACTCAAAGCCGCGTAAGACACGTGCCTATACGAGCCGCACACACACCCAACGTGGCATAGCACAGCGCACACGTGCACATATCGTGCTCCATGCACTGGTGAGGAGAGGTGCAATCCAAGCCCTTCGAACTCCATCTGACACCTCAGGGTGAGCGCTCATCGCTTGCTCAGATTGTGCCCTACCGCGTCAGATCATGCATCCCCCGCTCGAGCACATCCGCAGCACCATGTGGCATATTCTCTGCTACCTGATCACAATCCGGTGGCTCAGATGACGCGTGCATCGGGCATTGAGAATGTGTTGATTGCGCTTGGTGCGACATGGCCCATCCCAGGGTCGTATGATCTGCATCACACAACTAAATTTGAGCTTCCCTTGCACTGAGGGCACACGCGAATCGAGAATCGATCCCATGCCCTTTGCTTGAGATGGGGAGGCGCCTTCCACTATGCTACAAAGGGCACGGATGAATTTAGACCATTGGATCTTAGATCCAACAACTAAGATCATTTGAGGGGTGTCTCTTTGAGGAGCAAAGGTGGTGTAGTGGCCCTGTGGCTATTCGATGAGGATCCAACGACCCACAACGCACGTTGAGGACGCTATAGAGAATGGGCGGTGGCCTTAGGCAGTCATGGGAGGTCTGGATGGTGCCACGTGGCACCATCTAGACCATCCATTTTCTTCTTTCTGTAGGTGATGCTACGGATGTCGGATCGAGTCGATTTTCGTGTCATTGGGCTACGATCGTCGATCCAAACCCATCCGTGTGGTTGAATTTGTCGTTTGAGGCTCCAAATCGCATCACCTTACCCCTTGTCCTTTAATCTTCCTCGAACTGCATATAATGCTACGGAGGTCTGATAAGGGCAATTTCGGAGGCATTGGACTCTAATCGTTACGCTGATCAAATCCGTACAGTTGGATCTTAAATTTAAGGCCCCAAAATATATATCCTCCCTTAGCCATTAAAATAATATAATTAATTTACAAATTATACAATCTATTCTAAATGCATGAGAATGTGTGTTATATAATATTTATAGTGCTGGATGCTTCTATGAACCTAGGAACACGCATAAATAAACATTTTAAGCAAAATGGATTGTCTACATCATTGTTTATGATTTTGTCATCATAAAAAATGAGAAGATTGTTGGTGCAAATGCACCACGATATTAATTTTGATGATAGCAAAATAGTTGTAATTTAACATTTACATTTGATATTAAGATTTCAAGATTAATACAAATGAAAGCAAATTTGAAGGAACTCAAGCCCAAGTCCATGGAGGAATAGAAGATCTTAATTTAAGGATAAAAGCATCAAGGAGCTAATGAAGGGGCAAAGGGAGAAGGGTTAAAAACTTGAAGACTTAAAGAATATGATTAGATTTCCTTATTGTTGGTGTTATATTTATTTGTTGCTCCTTTTATTTCCTTAAAGATTTGTTAAAGAGCCTAAAATATAACTTAAGTCCTAAACACACTCACCTAACCTTAGGACACTTAGGAAAAACCTAGAATTAAGTTAGAGAATCCAAACAATAAATAGATTGTCTTATCAAAAGTTTGATAACCTCTTTTAAGACATCCAATTTCTTTCTTAGACGCCCAATGACCAAAACTTGGAACCTAAGTCTAAGAGGCATTTGTTGTTCAAATGGCTATTCACTGTATTATATGTACATAGCCATTCCAAGACATCTGATACCCTTTCTAGACATCCAAGAGTCGACCATTATGATTTAATCTGACCCAAATCATTGTGTTAGACCAAATCTTGATTTCCCAATTCATAAGAAATCTAATTCTTGGCATCTCCCGTACATCAGGCGTTCATTCCCCTATCTAGACGACCACCAAATGTCTAATCATTAAGGATAAGAACCCTATAGAAGATCCAACACATTAAGAAGGATACCAAGAACCACATATCCTAATATCAAATGTCTAATCTTATCAATAGATGCCTTATATGACTATTCCAGTCGTCTAACTTTTCAACACAAGAACCCTACACAAGAGCCAATCAAATTCCAAGGAGACTGCCTTCCAAAATCAGATGTCCAACATTTTCATTAGACATCCAATATACCTTGATCAGACATCTAATCAATTTTCCAAATGTCTGATTATGTTGTTAGATGCAATGATTGCTCTGCACTCAATGGGATTCCAACCAGATTTTCTTGGATTTGATTTCAAAGGCTAGGAAGCCTCTCCGAAGCCTTCTTGAACCTTCCTAACACATGTATAAATAGTCTAGAACCTCTCCTTTATTAAAGACACCTACATAGAATTATTTCCACTATTACACTATCTAAGAGGTGATCTAAGAAGAAATTAGTCCTTGCTCTCTAAGCTTTACACTTCGCATCCAAAAGTACTAAAATGTTGTGCAATCACGCCCATCCACTTCCATCCCAAGGAAGGAGCTAAGTTTACACTTATATTTTGTGTCTCTATAGGTCTTGCTTTTGTAGTTTTTATTGGGTATATACATTGCGAATTCTCATTTCCTCATGAGATAAAATACTCTTCATGAAAAAAAAAGATTTAAAATACACTACCATCGATCTAAAGTAGTGTTGTAATAGAGATTGTGCCACTCTCGATTTTAAGTCGTACATATGTGAATTTGATTAACTAGGTCGATCAGGAAATTCTAAGTCGAAGTAACTTTGGAGATGATTTTTACTCTTAAAGTTTTCACCTAAAAATAATTCTCATTATGGTGATTGATTTTGTGGGATTAAATTTTATTTCACAAATTATTATCAATTTTATTTCCTAGATTATTCACCCCCCTCTAGTGCGAACCTACAAGTTTAAGGGTAATTTACGTCTACCTGCATTAGATTAGGGCATTTTGGTACTTCAAGCATCATTTTGTAAATATTGTATTTTTAGGATCTCACTACAATATTTTTGCTTGGCTTTATCTAGTACCTTAACGTGTGTATTTATGTCTTTGCAAGTACCAAGTCTAACTTCAATTAGAGCTCCACTTCAATGAGAAACTTATTTAAGCTCACATATTCTAACTAAGTTCACCTAACCCTAATTTTCCATGCTAACCTAATTAAACATGTACCTAGCCCAAACCTAAACCCAATTGCCCTCACCCAAAATCCTATGTAACCTAACCCTAATCTCCTCTAGATTGGACAGCCATACTACACTAAAAATCTATCTATATGTCAGTCCAACTCATTGATTTATCTCAACCACTGATCTCCCATCCTATGGCCAGCCTAGTCCTAAAACCTACCCAACAAACCCACCCTTTTGGCTGGCCAATTATCTCCATAAAATCCACATATGGCCGACCAACATGCTCTCTAATCCTCGCCATCTAACTTAGATCTAAGGGCCTAAAACACCTAACTAAACAAAAGCCATATCTCTTCTACCAAAAAATTCAAATTCAAATTCAAATTCAAAAACATAACAACCCAATGCTGCCACCCTATCCTCTTCGGCCAGCTACTTCACCACTAAATCCCACCATCTAATGATGATCGAAGGGCCTTAATATCCTAATCCTATTGCCAGCCACTTAGTCCACATTCAATCGCCATGTAGCTGGCTATGTTAGACTCCATCTCCACCATTCATCTTCCTTTGATTCAATCTCTACCCTCCACCTAACACCCAACTAACGTATGCCTATTTTAAGTCCACGCCAACCCCCTACATTAGTAGCTAGCCTTCCATTCCCTGGAACCTATTCTTTTCTAGGATTTATTCAGTTCCTCCTGCCACCACAAATAGATCCTTCGACTCAAAAAAAAGAACATAAAAAACTAGAAGACACGAACATGTGAACGAACCAACAAAGAAAATGCAAATTCTTCTTTTGGCAACCAACCTCCGATAACTTTGCCACATTTGACGTATCGTTCTGTAAGTGCAACTGCTTCCATGTCCAAATAAATTTCAAAGGGTACGGTGGATTAATTTCAATCACGACTTTCCAGTACCTTCATACTTTCCAAGTCGACTCCAGAGCGGGATTTATTTTGGTTTCCCAGCTTGGACCAAACGCATTCACTTCTAGAAAAGCTACCTTCCACGATCAACAAATAGTTAGCCAAACAGCCCCAGGAACTTTTTACTTGAATTATCAGATGAATAAAATGACAATTATTTTCTCGAACAGTACAATGTACTTCAAGGGAAAGAATCATTCACATTTTTTTAGCAGTAATATTTTCTTTATAAGATCCTCGAACCTTCCCCAATCTTTTCTATTTTTGAAGGAATACATTCTTCTTATCTCTAATCCGACTTTCTTGCCTCTGCTACATTTTAGCATATGCACTTCAATTGCAGGAGTTTCGCAAGACCACAAGCCAGAAATCAAAGCATTCGGAAGCAAGACACCTGAAAGCATCCTCTGTTTGGTCTCTGATCAAGAGAAACTGCAAATATCAGCTTCCATATATCGATTGCTTCAACTTTGCATGGACCGAATTCTCCAACACCGCATGTCAGTCCAGGGTTGATGCTTGAATTCTGAGAATAACAGATTTAAGATTAGAAAACATTACAATATAAGCATGCCACAAACCTTAAAACATGTATTGGTCTCTGATCAAGAGAAACTGCAAATCTCAGGTTCCATTTATCGATTGCTTCAACTTTGCATCGACCGAATTCTCCAACATCGCATTTCTGTCCAGGGTTGATGCTTGAGTTCTGAGAATAACAGATTTAAGACTAGAAAACATTACAATATGAGCATGCCACAAACCTTAAAGCATGTAATCTGCACGTGGAAGAAAAAACTTCTAGCACAAACAGAAGGATGTTACTGCATCCGCATCCACATAATAATGCAGTCACATCAGTTCAATAAAAATGGACTCCACCGCAATAATGTTGAGGATGTGTCAGAATATTTTTGAGTTTCCCCACATCTCATAATGTAATGTTATCAAACAATTATTTTGAGGCAAGTCCAGTGAGATGAATGCTATAAATTGGCCATAGAGATTTCCTAGTGACAACAAAGACTAGTAAAATCAAAATTGGAAATCTTCAATGTTATGCTTCTCCAGTATGTCAGAATGCTTCCAAGAGTTACTCGTATGAGTTTATTGGTTCCTGGCTAACCATCTGTAAGCAACTACAGATGATTAGGACAGAGAAAAAAAAAACCAAGACTCTTACATATGGCTTTCTATCCTCCTAAGCACTGAGATCCTATTACAATTTATAAATCATATTAATATACTAAGGAAAAATGAGAATTTGATTATTCTGATAAAAGCCCTTGTGTCAACATCTACTCTCAAAAGGATGAAGTTTCACACAGGGTAGACATGAACATGCTTCACTGACATTGATTGCTTCAACTCAGCTGGTGGCATAAATGGCAGATTGGGCAGCTTAAAAAGGACTCAACCCTGAAAGGCAACTTCCGTTCTCCATGGTTATTTTGATTGATGGTAACTCCATTAAGTAAAATCACAGAAGTCAGGATTTCTGGTTCAGGAGTAAAATTGAAAGATACCAACTGAAAGATCCACTGGAAAAATCTATTTTTCTCCATCCCATTTCAGAGAAAGTCCACCATATACTGTTGTAGATACAAAAAAGTAGGATTTGATGACACTTTTACATGGTCTAGAAAATTGCTCTTATACCTGTGGAGAGAAGACAAATCTAGACAGCTGTTAGTTCTGTCTTTCTTTTATTCATCAGTGCCAGAGAATTATGTTATATAAGGGCATGCATGTCATGCATCCTTACAACTTACAACCAATAAAGAACAGATCTTTCCTAATTATCCAAGCTAAGGTAAGCATATACCAGAATCATGCCCAGCATGCTGAAATCTATGATCCTCATGCTTATGATAACGACCCTTTAATAAGTTGCCAGGCATTTGTTCTTTTATTTTGGAAAAAGTGAATAACAATAACAAAGGGATCCGCTAAAATATTAATAGCATGGCTGTCAGGATTCAAGCGCTGGTCTCCATGGCCACAATGTGAAATTCTCGCCACCAAACTACATTATTAAGGAGTCCTCTATTTATAGATGCACAGAGAAGGGAGTACAAGGAATGTCCATGCAAGGAACGTCCATATGGGGAATACACCCATACAAGGAATATGCATAGGAGGAAAAGAAAACAAGGAAACTATAAATCTTAAAACTCCCCCTCAAGACAAAGCAAAAATATCATTCTTAGCTCAAAGCAACGTTTCACAAATTAGCTTCTTCGAAGAGCCTTGGTAGAAAACAGGCATAGTATGCGTGAACCACTTGTGAATCAAATGGCAACCTACATCCACATGTTTACTCCTCTCATGAAGCATAGAATTATTAGCAACATGAAGTGCACTTCTACTGGCACATTGCATCTCTAAAAGAGACCCTACAGAAACATGAAGATCACGAGGTACAGAACGTATTTACATCAACCCAGTTGTTTGTGTGATGGTATTGTATTCTAATTCAGCACTAGCTCCTCAGACTACTGCCAGCTTCTTGCTCTGTGTGATAAGATTCCCAGCAAAACATGTGTAAAAGCCTATAGTAAACTTCCAGCTCTTAGGACATCCCACATAATTTCCATAAGCTACAATCTCAAGCAATATGCCCTTGGCTAATAAAGGACATTTCCCTGGAGAAGACTTTCAGTAACTGACAATCATTATCACTGCATCACAATGTGCCTCACTAGCTTTTATGTAAACTAGTTAACTTTTTTCACTACCAAAGAGATATCTAGAGATGTCATAACTGACTACATAAGTTCCCCTCCAAACTCCCCTAGAAAGTATCATGTTTCCATCCCTCCTAACTCTTACAGGTACAGGGACCCTCCACCAATGTATCAACATCAGACTCCTTCTAAAGTCTTCATAGCAATCAACCATATGGTTAGTGTTAGGGGTTTTGCCCGATGGTAGTGTTCCTGACGATGATAATGCAAAGGGACCCTATGAGCAGATCATTGTAGGGAAACGAGATCTTATGAGCTGATAGACAGTGTCACCGCCAAGGATGACAAGGAAATGTACCATTACCCTTAGATAAGGTGCTCTGGAAAGAATAATGCCTACTCAGTATGTTGCATCTACAAAGCATCCTCCAAGTATATCTCGACTAAGATTTCGCTGAGAACACCAAACATAAGCAACAAAAATCGGAGCGAGATTGATGGAGAAGGTCGTGCTATGACTGGGGAACTCCTCTTGGGTCATTTCCTGCGCGATTCGGGGAGCTCATCAAGGATCCGGAACGGCGGTGTCGGTGAGGAGGAACGTGAAGCGCCATCCGATTGGGGCAAAGGAGACTCGATCGGTCGCTGATGTGGATCTGAGGGCTGAGAAATTCACGCAGATCTCATTTGCATCGCTGGCGTCGCCCGAGATTTCCATTGCTCCGGAAGCTTCGGGAGCGGAAGAGGCAGGGAAGGGCAATGATGAGAGGCAACTCCACGTTGAGCAGTTGGCGAGGGCTCTTAAAGGGGTCACGACCACGGCACGTGCAAGGAATGCTCACGTCGCTGGAACGCAGAGCCGGATCTGCGTGCGGGATCCGGTGAAAACCTTTCGTCGAATTCGAGAGGTGCGAAGAACCAAACTTGGCTCCCATTTAGCACCTACTCAGAGAAGAGGATCTCTCCCGATCCCTCGACCTCGAAGGGGGTAGATGATCGGCGAGAGGCCAGTGTAACTGGGGAAGAGGAGCGTACCCAAGCTTCGATCGAGGTGGAAGACGTGGTCTCCCCTGCTATGACTCCACCGCGAGGGGCAGGAGAGATGGCAGAGGCACCGATAGCATCGAGAGAGGCATCCGGTGGTCTGAGGGCTGACGAGGTTGTGGTCAGGGGCCAGCGAGAGGTGGAGGAAACCAAGCTTCATGTTGGTGGTCTTGGGGATACTCCACCGCAGCAACAATTGGAGTGCACTTCAGTGTCGTCCAAATGCAGGGAGGAGATTACCCTAACAGGGTGGAGACCGCGGATGGTGCAGGGTGGCAGAGGTGGGGCTCTCCATTATAAGAGGAGATGGAGGTTTCGTGGAGGTCAAAGACCGAGGGTGGTGGTTGATGGTCGAGGTGAGACGCCACAGCTACCATGTCAGACAACGTTGTTGGATCGTGAAGATGGCAAGGTGGATAGGACGATGGAGGCATCTGGCTTCCGATGGTCCATGGAGGAGGCCTACATTCGTTATTAAATGGAGTGATAACGTGGAATGTGCAGGGTCTCAATGACCCGTCTAAAAGGGCGTCACTGGGGCATTGTATCCGTACATAGGAAGCCGATGTCGTGCTGCTTCAAGAAACGAAGTTGGCCAATTGAGATGCCCGAACTTGTAAGGAGGTTTGGGGCTCCTGGATGGAGGGGTTCTAGTCCCTTGGGGCAAATGGCCGCTCAGGAGGGCAGATTTTGGGATGGCAGGAAGATGTCTTCTCCTTGGATGAGTTCTACTGCAGGGAACATGTCATCTCTGCGAGGTTGATCAGGAGGATGGGAGGCGCCAACATGTGTGTTACAGGGGTGTACGGTCCGTTGGATGCCCAGGCCAAAGGAATCATGTGGGAGGAGCTCGCGACCATCGCAACAGAGTGTCATGGTTTTCCTTGGCTGCTTGGAGGGGATTTCAACATCACCCAACAGATGGAGGACAAGCCTAGAGGGTAGGGTAGGCAAGATCCCGGGTCAAATCTTTTTGTGGATTTTGTGGCTACGCATGGCCTCGTGATCTGATACTAGCATCCTATGCTTACACGTGGAGGAACAGTGGCCAAATGTCTAGGATCGACAGATTCCTTTGCAACGTGGAGCTAACAAAATCTTTTCCGATTGCGGATGTGTCCACCTTGGAGAGGCCTTTCTCTGATCACACGCCTCTCATGTGGAGATCAAATGAGGGGACGCTTTTTGGCACTTACTTTAAATTTGACAGATCTTAATTGTTGGAAGAAGGGTTCCGACGTATGGTGGAGGAGAAATGGAACTCCATGATGTTGGAGGGATCTGCTGCATGCCTGGCAAAGAAGTAGGGTATGCTGCGTGATCACCTGAGGGCGTACAAGAGGGAAATCAGAGTGTCTAGGAGGAGTAGGAAGGAGGAGGCACTAGCGGAGATTACCAGGATCGATAGGTAGGAAGACCAAGCCCCTATATCTTCAGAGGATAGGGAGGCTAGAGCGAGAATGACACATGCGATACAGGAGGAGGATAGGAAGGTAGAGGTGGAGTGGAAGACGAGATCGAGGCAAAGATGGCTGAAGGAGGGCAATTCTAATACCAAAATTTTTCATCAAATGGCATTTGCCAAGAGGAGGACAAATTGGATAGACAGGATGTTGATTCATGGGGTCAGCTTCTCTAGTAGGGAGGAGGTGGGTCGAGCCGCTGCAAATTACTTGAGGGAGTTTATTGAGAGGCGCGTAAGGGGGTGTTGGAGGTGGAGAGGGGAGAATGTACAGCATGTCACAAAGGCCCAGGCAGCAAGTCTCGCAGCTAGTTTCTCAGAGGACGAGGTGAGGCAGGCGGTGTGGAGCCTGAACGCGGAGGGGTGTCCTAGCCTGGATGGTTTCCCTGTCTTCTTCTTCAAGGAATTCTACCACCTGGTGGGGGCAGAGGTGATGCAAATGATGGAGGAGTTTGAGGTCGAGAACAGAGGTTTGGATAAGCTGAACAGATACTATCTATTTCTGCTTCTTAAGAAGGGCGAAGGCAATCCAGGACTTCAGACTGATTGCACTCTCGAATGCCATGTACCTTATTGTCGCTAAGGTCCTGGCAAATAGGCTCAGGGACATTCTTGGAGACCTGATCTCATTTATTCAGGTGGCTTTCATCCTAAAGAGAGAAATCCTGGACGGTTTTGTGGCTGCCATGGAGGCTTTAGCCCTCTAGAGGAGGGAGGAGAGAAGGGCCTTCTTGTGGAAAGTTAACTTCAGCAAGGCTTACGACTTGGTGCAGTGGGATTTTGTGTGGATTTCCCTAAGGAAGAGGGGGTTCCCTATGATGTGGATTGATTGGATGAAGAGATGTCTAACATCATCTTTCTCAATCCTGGTCAATGGGAACCAGGTGGGAGGATGGGTGCAACCTAGGAGGGAGGTCAGACAGGGTTGCCCCCTTGCACCTATGTTGTTTGTGTTGGCGACGGATGCGCTGGTGTGGGCTACACAGAGGGTCTGCGATAGGGGGTCTGATCAGAGGATTCATGGTTGGTGAGGATAGGGAAACAGCGATCTTGCAATATGTTGATGATACCTTATTCCTGATCAAAGGAACAAAGTTGGAGGCCAAGAGGATGAGAATCCTTTTAGAACTTTCTGGCGAAGCATCAGGGTTGCAGATCAACTACCAAAAGTCAACTTTTATCCCGTTCAACTTGTCGGCTGAAGAGGTGGAGAGGGTGAGGGGGACTTTGGAGATGGAGCTGGGTTCTCTACCACTGGTGTATCTTAGGCCATCTACTGTCAGATCGATGCCTCAAGATACAGGATTGGATTCCTCTGCTAGAGAGGATGGAAGGAAGATTGGCAGGATGGTCCTCTAGACTTCTAGAGGTGGAAGGTTGATCCTAGTGAAAGCAATGCTGGCCTCCATACCGTCATATTTTCTCTTAGTTTTCAGATTGCCGCACCAGATTGAGAAGATATCGAGGTTGATGAGGGATTTCTTCTAGGCCAATGCAGGGTCGACAGGAAGGGGGCGAGGTTGGTAGCTTAGGAGGAGGTATGCAGGTCGTTTCAGGAAGGGGGTTAGAGATGTAGATAAGGTGAATATCAGCCTCCTGACCAAGTGGATAGAGAAATTGGTGGGACGGGAGTGAGGGCTCTTTGGTGACGTTATGCGGCGATGCTACAGCTCTTTCCTCTCCTGGGAGCCTTTGGAGTCCCCTCCTCCAAGTGCCTCCCAGTTTCTTAGGGGCTTGGCGTCAGTGACAGCAAAGGTGCGTGATCTTTTTTCCCCCACTCTAGGGAAGGGCGATGCATTCCGTTTTTGGCAGGATGACTGGCAGGGGGTGGCTTAACCCTTGCAGAGAGGTTCCCTCGCCTTGTTAGGGGTGTTGTGGACCCGTTAGCTACGATGGGAAGTTGTTGGGATGGGACGTGGTGTCCAACTTTTTAGGGAGGACTTTTTGACTAGAAGTGTGAGAAGTTCCAGCGTCTGTTAGAGGAGCTAGAGGGTTGGGCACCAGAGGAGGGTGATGATGGTTTTCATTGGGAAGGAGACTTCTTTGTGACAAAGGTCTTCCGTAGGTTGGGGAGTGGCACGATTAACCCTGAGACCGATTTTTTGAGAGACTACAGTCTAATATGGAAGGAGGAATGTCCTTTGAAGGTAAAGATCTTCACTTGGCTGGTGAGGAGGGGAAGAATTATGACGAAGTAGTGGAGAGCTAGATGGGCCCAATCGGATGATCTTGCATGTTCCCTCTATGATGGAGCGGAGGAAGATATTCAGCACCTTTTCTTTCAGTGCCCTTTTGTGACGCAGGTTTGGCAGCGGATGGGAATCAACTAGATCACCCATCATGATATGGGTAGCTTCTGGGAATCCTTCCGTAGGGGTAACGCCTATGGCAGAGAGTTTGCCTTTAGGTCCAAAAAAGATAAGGCAAAGGTCTTGGCGGTCCTGTGGGGTGTGTGGCTGGGGAGAAATGGGGCGATTTTTAGGGGGAGAAGGTTTATGTTGAGAATTTTGTTTCTGCTATTTCTCCCCATGTGGTGTTTTGGGGATCTATCCCGTAATTTTGATGTAACCCGTTTTGTTGGAATGGATTGATTTTGGGTGGTTATCACTCAGATAACCACCCTTTCGCTTTTCAAAAAATAAGCAACAAAAATCGTCCATGATGACCAAATAATACAATGTCTAATTGCTCTAGCATACAATGTTGTACTCTGTTGGTCTATTATGTTTGTAGGGGTGTGTTTGTAACTTTTTATTTCTTAGAGTTGTGTTGTAATTTATCCCACTCCTCTCTCTATAAAGAGAGGTAGGGTTTTGGAATAAAATCATACTATTTATTTCTCCTGACTTGGTATCAAAGCGATGGTTCTAAATCGAAGCTCTCGATATCCCACCCAAATAAGCCTCCAAAACCTTCCATCGATCTCCCTACTACCGATTGATCTCTCACCAACGCCCTAAGTGCCACTAGTGTCACCGCCGGTGGTGTAAATCAACTGGCGTCGCCCCAGCCGGTCCCTACAAGTTCACAGACATTGCCCAACCGGTGTCTATAGTCCCCCCGACACCTCCCAGCAATCCCCAGCCGATCTTTGACACTGGTGCCGCCGTCACTCAACAAATTCAGGCCACCGTCGCCGCTAGTGGCTGTTCAAGACCATTAGCACCACCGCTGGTGGTAGAACAAACCACCGACAAACCGCTAGTGGTGGATCTGTCGCCTAGCTACTGTGTTGGCCTTTGACACCTTCGATCTGACATCTCTGATCAGATTGGAAGGGTCTCTAATGTGGTTGGTTTGATTTTTGTGGTTTCAAACCACTGATCATATGTTTGTTGCTTGAGTTGGTGAGTTGAAGAGTTTTAAAGTGGTGTGGGTTCGTGGGCAAGAGAGGGATGGCTTCTTCAAGTTCAACCAAAGTCACTTTGGACTCCACAGTGGACACTAGGACTTACAAGAGTTCATTCTTTGGTCTTATAATTAAACTTGATGAGACCAATTATCCTCGGTGGTCCCAAACTATCTTGATAACCATCAAAGGTCATGGGAAGGAGCACATTTTGAGTAGCCCAAAATCCAATCAGAAGATAGGTGCAAATGCCAATTAGGACAAAGATATTGCAATGGTATATGCTTGGATGATGAATTACGTCATTCCCAGAATTGGTGATGAAATTATGTACTACACTACAGCCAAGCAGATACGGGATTCTCTTCGTAAGACACTCTCATGAGAAGAATTCCTCTAGAGTGCTTCAGGTCTATCATGAATTGTTTCATCTTCGTCGGGAGGGACGTTCATTGGCACAACATTACTCCATTGTGAAGGGTCTCTTGAAGAGACAACTCTTATAGGCCTAGTTGTAACTAATTGGTTGAAATGAGATAAGTTTATTGTAACCCTAGGTCTCTCTTATATAGAGAAAGACCAAAAGAGTAAAAATACATCCTTACCCTGGAGCACACATGAAAAAAGTTAGAAAGGAAATAACACATACGGTATGCTAACACTCCCCCTCAAGCTGGAGCATATATATCTATCATGCTTAGCTTAGAGATACACGAATCAAATGAAGATCTGGTCAAGGGCTTGCTAAGAATATCTGCAATCTGCTTCTCAGATGCAACAGAAGTGGTATATAGCAACCCCTTCTAAATAATGTCCCTGGTATAGTGACAGTCAAGTTCAACATGCTTTGTTCTCTTGTGAAATGCTGGGTTGTTGGCAATGAAGGTGGCTACTCTATTATCACATCGCATCTCCATAGAACTAGAAACTTGCACCTGTAAGTTAATAAGCAAGGATCTAATCCACATCATCTCCGTAGTCGTCTGAGCCATAGCTCTATACTCAAACTCAGTACTAGATCTCGCAACTGTGCCTTGTTTCTTGCTCCTCTAGGTGATCAAATTCCCTACTAAGAAGGTGCACAACCTAGTAGTGGATTTACGATCCACATGGCATCCGACATAGTCTGCATCCGAGTAGCCAACCAACGTCATAGAGGACCCCTTTGAGAAGAAAAGATCGTTCCCAGGAACCCTCTTGACATATCTAAGTACCATCAATACTACATCCCAATGCTGCTTTGTTGACTTGACCATGAACTAACTCAATCTCCTAACTACAACGGAGATATCTAGTCTTGTGATGTAAGATACAACAGCTTGCCAATAAGCTATCTGTACCTCCTGTTGTCCACCACCTATGCATCCTCATCATAGAGTGGCATCTTGGAGTCCATAGGAATATTGGTCTCCTTAGCCCCAAGTATACCAACCTCCTGCAAAATATCTAAAGCATGCTTTCGCTGAGATAAGACCACACCTTCCTTACTGTGAGCCACCTCGATACCAAGGAAATAGCGTAAAGCCCAAAGGTCCTTCATGACAAACTATTCTGCTAGGATGTGCTTAACTTCAGCAATACCCTCCATATCGTCCCCTGTGATGATTAAATCATCTACATAAACCAGAAGTACCTCAGTACCTCGTCTAATCCTCCTGACAAAGAGTGAAAAATTAGTTGTCGATCTCCTGAATCCAACTACCTCTATAACTTGTGACAATCCCTGAAACCAGACTCAGGGACTCTGTTTAAGGCCATATATAACCTTCCGTAATTGACACACTCCCCCTGTCTCTCAAATTCAGGCAACTGCTACATATAGACTTCCTCTTTGAGATCACCACAAAGGAAGGCATTCTTCACATCAAGGGTCAATCTAACTGAGCTACCACTGCAATCAACACAACTATGGGAAATCTAGCAATTGAAGAGGTGTCAAAGAAGTCCACCCCATAGGTCTGGGTGAACCCCTTTGCCACAAGGCAGGCTTTGTACCTAGCAATACCACCATCAAGATTGAACTTCATAGTAAATACTCATCGACAGCCAATGAGTGCAGCACCATCAGGAAGTGAAGTAAGCTCCCAACTCCCACGGCCTCGAAGAGCAATCATCTCATCCTCCATGGCTGCCTACCATTTTGGACTAAGCATGACCTCATGGTGTGTAACTGGAATCTTTGTAGTAGCTAACGCCCGAGTAAATCCAGCAAATCCAAGAGCAAGGGTATCAGTAGCAAGTGCCCCCGCCGTGGGATAAGTAGTGCAAGTTCGTGGCCGCTTCCGAATAGCTATCGGAAGGTCAATATCATCGTCTGACACATCACCTGTCCTATCCCTATGACCACTACATGGCAAACATACGTCAGTGTCTAAAAGACTCACCTGAGAAGCCGATGATGAGGGTGAGGATGGGGGTCCCTTATAGGTAACATGAGGGCGACCATACGTCTGCAGAGACCCAGTCAGGCGTGGAAAGGAATGCGTAGCAGGTGGTAGTGGTGGTGTAGTAGGGACAAATCTCAAGAAAACTCCCAAAACGAATGGGAGAATATGGCATAGGCGCCATATTGCCCTCGGGAGGCATCTCAACAGCCGTCACAGAAAAGAAAGATACAGTTTCATGAAAGGTAACATCTGCTGAAACATAGTGCCGAGAAGTAAGCGGATCAAAACAGCGATACCCCTTTTGTGTCCGAGTATACCCAAGAAAAACACTTTTTGCTCTCGGTGCTAGTTTATCCCGACTTGGTCCCAACAAATGGACAAAGACAACACAACCAAAAGTTCGAGGGGTGACGTGAAACAAGGGACGATCAGGATACATGACCTGAATAGGAATCCGTTCATGCATTAGGCATCTGGTTAACCAAAAAATAAGTAGTCAAAACAGTGTCACCCTAATAGAGAGGGGGGACAGAGTGGTGGATCAACAGGGTGCGAGCAACATCAAGAATATGACGATGTTTCCTTTCAGCAACACCATTTTGCTGAGAGGTATGAAGACATGTCTTATGGATAATGCCACAGCTAGAAAAGAAATTACGCAAACGTAAAGTACAAAATTCCAAGGCATTATCCGAGCGAAAGTACTTTACCAAACAAGAATGTTGAGTTTTTATTTCTTTGATAAAGTTCTCAATAATTTATCCCACATCAGACTTATTTTTCAAGAGAAACATCCAAGTCAGACATAAAAAATCAACTAAATTAAGATAATACTTATTCCCAAGTCGATCAGGAGTATGACTAGGACCCCACACATCCATATAGATCAAATCAAAAACGGCAACAGACGAAACAGACGTAGAACTAGAAAAACTATCACAGGTGAGAGTACTTGCTAAGTTAACAAGCATCACAGGTGAGAGTAGTAGTGGAAGGAATATGTGGTATAATGCATCTGAGGTGATAAATGGATAGATGATCAAGGTGGTGGTGCCACTAGAGAGGAGATCCAGTAGAAGCAAAGCCCTGGGTAGCAGAAGCAGCAAAAGCAGTATGGCTCAGACAATACACCCCATGTTCCTCACACCCTCCACCAATCGTCTTCCCAGTGAGTTTGTCCTGCAAGACACAAGAAGATGCATCAAAGATAGCTCGGCAGTTCAGATCCCTAGTAATGCTGCTAATAGAAAATAAACTCAAGGGAAAATCAAATACATTATAGACATCTGCAAGTCTCAAAGTATGGGATAATGACATATCTCCCTTGCCAAGTGGCAAGTGTCCCATCAGCCACCTACACTATCCTGGCAAGTGTAACAGGTGCCAACTGAGAAAATGATCCACGGTTGCCACATAGGTGCTTTGATGCACCAGAATCAATCAACCACTCACCAGATGACAAAAGTGACAACATACCAGTCGTAGGTGTCTCTGATGAGGAGGCCGTGGCTGCAGTGTCTAGAATCTGAGAGGATAAAGCCTATGTCAACTACGCAATCTGCTGTCTCAGGGTCTCAATCTCCGTACTAAAGGAGCTCACATCAGGACCGATAGGCACTCCATCGAGAACCTCAGCTGCCTGATTGGCCATGGTGGCCTACCGTACTTCTACCAGCATGTAGCCTCTGGATGACCACGTCTGCCACAGTAAGTGCATGGTGTCTTGGTGTGTACCAGACGAGCATCCATGTCCACGACCACGTGAAGGGGAAGGGGTACCCCTGCCACGTCCAGAAATCGCTACCAGTGCAGACATCTAGTACCTGTGTCTGGGGCTGTAGTACAAACTGCAACTTTGCTGAGTCTACTGTAAGCCTCCTCCAGGGTAGGAAGCTTAGGAGCTGTGAGAATCTGATCTCTGACAGCTGTATACTCAGGTCCAAGACCTACCAAGAAGAGAGAGACAGCCAACTGTCTCCAAAATTCCTCCAAGAATCACAAGCACACCCTAGCAGATAAGAGTGATGTCTCTCCAACATTCCCTTCAAGAGGGAGTAGTACTGTGGCAGAGTGCGTCCTTCCTGACGCAAATAGAAGAGGTCGTAGAAGACCTGAAAAACTCGTATAGAGTTCTTGGCATGAGAATAGGTCTCACGCAAGGACTCCCACATCTTCTTTGCAGTGCCATAATACACGATCTCATCCCCTATACGAGGAATAATTGTCTGCATAAGCCATGCAGAGACCATGGCAATGTCTCTATCCCAGGTGGCGTTGATTCCAATCTTGCTCTCGAGCTCCGGATCTGTAAGGATATGGCTCTTCCCATGACCCCTAACAGTCATGAGGAAAGTCTGAGACCACCGTGAGTAATTGGTCTCGTCCAACTTGATGATAGGACCAAAAAATAGATTCTTCAACACCCAGGTGTCTAGAGAAGTGCCCAAATTCACCTCGGACTGATTTTTTAAAGCCATCCTTACGATCTTGGAGCCGCAATCAAACTTCTATATCTAAAAAGTCATCAATCAAGTCTGAAATCCAAGATTTAGGCTGGCATCTTCACATTTGACAAGCTTTGGCCTATCCCAGGTGCTGGCCCCAAGAAGGCCCCACCAATGCTGACGGAGGCCAAGCGAGGCCCTAGGCGACGCTAATGGTGCTGGCAACACCCTGGGCGACACTGGTGGCACCTTGGGCGACGCCCTAGGTGGTGCTGACAAGGTCTAAGACAGCGCTAGGCTGCGCCTTAGGTGTCGTTAGTGATGCTAGCAGTGCCCTAGGCGGTGTGGGCGACACATTAAACGAAGCCCTAAGGCCCGCAGGTGAAGCCTTAGTAGATCGAAGAGGCTAAAGGTGGAGGTAGCGACACGTAACGGCACTACACCGGTGGTTGGCGGCACTCACGGAGTCTCCCGAGGTAGCGCATGCCGGTAGAGGTCAGTTCGTGGCCTTCCAAGGCAGCCCGATCAGCATCAGAGACCAATAAAGCTGGTTGGTGGCAGCGAGGGGTCGAACAGCAACCGATAAAGGCTGGTGGCCGTCGATGGAGGCTCTTCCGAGTACCTCCAATGGAGATTAGGGTTTTGGTGGACAAGGTACGGAGGCTTGTTAAGATGGGATACCAGAACGCTGATCGAGGATCGTCGCTCTGATACCAAATTGGTTGAAATGAGATAAGTTTATTGTAACCCTAGCTCTCTCATATATAGAAAAAGACCAAAAGAGTAAAAATACATCCTTACCCCTGAGGAGCACACATGGAAAAAGCTAGAAAGAAAATAACACACATATGGTATGCTAACATTACTACACATCTTAGCGTGAATTCAAGGACTTTGTAGTATCTTTGTTCCTCTCAAGTCTTGGTCTTGAATTCAAAGCAGCTAAGGAGCAGATTTTGACTCTACCAGAGCTTCCATCACTGGAGGAGACCAGTCGAATTGCCATTCAGACTCCAGTGGCTAATACTACGGGTCAAACCTCTGCTTTCGTTGCAATCCCTAAATGTGGTAGAGGTGCACCTTCTGCACGTGGTCGTGGCCATGGGCATGGATTTAGGGGCCATAATAGTACTCCTTGCACCTATTGTGGCCAAGTATGGCACACTGAGCTACCTACTAGCATAAGCATGGCAAATCTACCATTGCTAATCAAGCAACAGATACTTCAGATGAGTTGCTAGAGGTACTCTCCAGGGCTGAATTTGATGATCTTCTTCAGCTGTTCTCCCAGCTTGCACGTGCTTCTACTTCCCAACCTGTTGATACTGCAGCATTTGCCTCTTCCTCCTTAGCTATTGACTTAGTTTGCTCCTCCTTTCCAATGAGATCTAGTGAATGGATAGTTGACTCTGAAGCTTCAATATATTTATGTGGAGATCATGACTCTTTCCCTGCTATGAGTCCTATTGCACCAAGAAGAACTGCACAGGTTACTGATGGTAGACATTCTCTTGTGGCTGGAAAGGGAGATGTTCCCCTATCTACCTTGAGATTGTCTAATGTCCTTTACGTACTAAATTTTCCTCTTAGTTTATTTTTAGTTTGTAGCATTACCAAGGAATTAAATTGTTGAGTTATATTTGATGCACAGTCATATATCTTGCAAGACAAGCTCATAGGGTGGACAATTGGTAAAGGACGTAAAGAAGGGGATTTACCATCTGAGTCGTGCACCTATTACTATGTTGTTATTGGTCATGGGGAGAGTGGTTCTAGATCTCCATTCCAGTGACAACTTCGCTTCGGCCATCTACCCTTGGAGACACTCAGATGCATTATCCCTTACATTCTTTCTACCGCAACTATTCTTTATGATGCTCATCAACTTGACAAGAACCACCGTGCCAATTTTCCTACTTCCAATCATACCGGGTTTACTTCTATTTTTCAACTTATTCATATGAGTGCATGGGATCTTAGCCAGATTCATCACGGATTAGGCTATCGGTACTTTTTCGTGATGGTTGATTTCTCTATAGTTTCTTGAGTTTTTCTTAGGAAAAATGAGTTTGAAGTTGAAAATATTATTGAAAATTTTATCCTTAAAATAAAGACCCAATTTTCTATTGTTATTAAGATGTTTCGCTCAAATAATGCATTGAAATTTTATACTACCCATTTAAAATCATTTTATAAGTCGAATGGCATTATACACAAGACTACCTATGCCCATACCTCTCAGCAGAGCAATGTGGCTAAGAGGAAGTGTAGGCATTTGCTTAATGTTGCTCGCACCATGTTGATTGATCATTCTGTACCTTCATGTACTAGGGGTATGTGGTGTTAACCACTTGTTTTCTAATTAATAGGATGCCAAACTCTACTCTACATGAACAGATCCCTTGGCAAGTTTTGCATCGTGATAGACAATTGTTCCATGTATCACCTTGGGTGTTTGGTTGTGTTGCTTTTATACATCTTCTTGCTCTTAGACGGGACAAACTGGCACCTAGACCAGTAAAATGTGTTTTCTTAGGTTATTCTCGAACACAGAAGGGATATCAATATTTTGATCCTATGGCATCTCGTCATTTTGCACCTACTGATATTACTTTTCATGAGGCAATTCCGTATTTTTCCATGTCTGGTCATGACTTACCTTCTACTGTTGATGTTGCTCCTATGGCTATACCTCCTATACCCTTTGGAGCTATTCCTGACACTAAGACACCCACCACAGTGTCTACTGAGATACAAAAATTTACTGAGCCCATTCATACTTATACACAACCTCATACTACTTTACAGGTCCCCCCCCCCCCCCCCCCCCCGCCTCCTCCTTTAGCCTCCCCAGGATAGGTAAGCTCTACACCTTTAAATACTGATGATTATGTGCTTAGTGATGCAGATGGATCTCCTATTGATTCAGTCAAGGAGAATAACCATGATCTTCCGAAAGCTATTCGAAAGGATCGACGAAGTTGTGCCAGATACCTGGTTGCAGGCAATCCTGTTACAGATGGTATGGGAACAAAATTTGCCAATTTTTGTCATGCTCTAGTAGCCACTCATATTCCTACAATATATCATGAGGCCATGCTTAATCCAAGGTGACGACAAGCCATAGAGGATAAGATGGCTGCCCTTCAGAGTAGAGGCACATGGGAATTGACATCAAGAAGGAATTTTTGTTGTTGGCTGTCGTTAGATCTTTGCACTCAAATATAAATCCAAATGGATCTATTAAAAGATACAAGGCCAGGCTCGTGCCAAAAAGGTTTACTCAAACATATGGAGTAGACTTTTTTGACACGTTCTCTCCTATTGCTCGCTTGTTTACAGTGAGGATTCTTGTGGTAGTTGCAGTTCATAGAGAATGGAAGCTACACCAATTGGATGACAAAAATGTCTTCTTGTATAGGGATCCACACAAAGAGGTGTACATGTAGCAACCCCCAAGTTATGAGGTTAAGGAGAAATGTGTATCCATGCTACGTAAAGCTATTTATGGACTTAAGCAAAGTCCTCGTACTTGGTTTCAAAAGTTATCTCAGGTGGTAGAGTCTGCTGATTTTCAGAGGTCATCTGCAGATCATTTCCTGTTTGTCAACAAAACATGCAGGGGTATTACTGATCTTCTTGTCTATGTGAATGACCTGATTGTTACAGGAGATGATTCTGAAAGAATAGCAGAGATCAAGAGATGTCTAGCTAATCAATCTGTGATGGACCTAAGTTCGTTGAGATGCTTTCTTGAGATAAAGGAAGCTCGCAGCAAAATTGGCATTGTTCTATCTCAGAGGAAGTATACTTTAGATGTTTTGCAAGAGGTTGGTATGCTGGAAGCCGAGCAAGCAAATATACCCATGGATCCTAAGGCACATTTGTATAACAATGAGGCAGAAGCTGTTGATAGCAGATAGTATAGACAGCTAGTTGGAAAGCTGTTATATCTTACTACCACTTGACCAAACATTTCCTTTGCAGTTGATAGGTTGAGTCAGTTATAGCCAAGCCCACTAGACAACACTGGGAGGCTGCGATAATCGTTCTTAGATATCTGAAGAAGGCTCCAAGAAAGGTCTTCTACTCACGAGAGGGATTTCCATGACAGTGGTGGGCTATTCAGATGGAAATTATGCTGGATGTCATTTGGACTGGAAATCCACTACAAGTTTCTATACTTATGTAGCTGGTAATCTTGTGACCTAGAAGAGCAAGAAGCAAGTCTCCAAGTCTAATGCAGAGTCAAAGTATAGGGCGATGGCCTAGACTGCTGCTGAGATGATGCGGATTCGATCTCTCCAGACTGACTTGCATGTTGAGATTGATGGACGTATGAAGATGCGATGCAATAATAGGATTGCTACTTATATAGCTAATAATCTCATGTTTCATGAGAGCACCAAGCATGTGGAAGTTGATTACCATTACATCAAAGATATTATTTAGAAAGGGCTACCTTACACAACTCCAGTCTCTACTAAAGATCAGACAACTGATATATTTACCAACCCTTTTATCAGATCCAGTTTTAAAGTCTGTTATTCCAAGTCAAGTATGATTGAAATTTATGCTTTAGCTTGAAGGGGAGTGTTGTACTCCGTTGGTCTATTATGTTTGTAGGGGTGTGTTTTTAGCTTTTTATTTCTTCTTATAATTGTGTTGTAATTTGTCCGACCTCTCTCTATATAAAGGGAGTAAAGATTTTGGAATAAGATCATTATTTGTTTCTCCTAACTTACAACTTAGTTGGAGAAAATGAAAATTCTTATTAAACCAAGAAACCCTACACCTCTTTATATAGAGCTGAAGGGACATTTGCAATACATGTCTAGGCAAAAATATAAAATAGCAAAAAAGTACAAAAAAACCAAAGGGATATCTAGCATACTAGCACTCCCCCTCAACCTGAAATATAGATGTCAATCATGCTCAGCTTGTCACAACATGCATCAAAAGTAGGCTTAGCAAGAGACTTAGTAAACATATCTGCAGTCTGATTCTCTGCAATGACAGGTGTTGTGTAGAGAAGCCCCCTCTGAATCAGATCTCTGGTATAATGACAATCAACCTCCACATGTTTCGTGCGCTTATAAAACATAGGATTAACTATACAATTGTCACATCTCATCCCGATGGGTTCCTTAATCTTAACATGTAAATTAAGGAGAGACCTCACCCAAACCAACTCAGTTGTCGCCTGTGCCATAGTTCTACACTTTGACACGACACTGGATCGAGATACCACACTCTGCTTTTTACTTCTCCAAGTTACTAAGTTGCCAACTACATAAGTACAGAAGCCAGTAGTAAACTTCTTATTAGAATGGCATATAACATAGTCTGCATCAAAATGTCCCACATAATAATGGACTCGCCTCTCTTGAATAATAATCCCTATCCCAGTGCTCGCTTTAAGTACCTGAGCACCTGCATTGCAGCATCCCAATGCTGCTTCGTTGACTTATCCATGAATTGGTTGAACCTGCCTCTAGCAAGAGAAATATTTAGACGTGTGATAGTAAGATAAAGAAGCTTCCCAATCAGCTATCAGTACCCTCTACTCTCTACAACTTCTGACTCTGTCTTATTGATGCATCTTAAGATCCATGGGTAGATTGGTTGGCTTTGCTTCCAACATCCCAATCTCCTGTAATACATCAAGTGCATATTTTCGCCTGAGTACAATGCCTTACCTCTTGCCACCTCAATACCCAGAAAGTATTACAGAGGACCCAAGTCCATGACGAATCTATCAACCAAACTCTGCTTGACCTCAGTTATCCCAACTACATCATCACCGGTGATAATGAGATTGTCTACATAGACAAGAAGAGAAACAACCCCCTTCTTTATCTTTCGGACCAACTTAGCCCCAAACCTTCAACAATTTCTGACAGCTTCTGGAATCAAGC
Source organism: Thalassia testudinum (assembly GCA_037157565.1). NCBI lineage: Eukaryota > Viridiplantae > Streptophyta > Magnoliopsida > Alismatales > Hydrocharitaceae > Thalassia > Thalassia testudinum. Next base: position 64,888,126 of record JAZHRO010000007.1, on the reverse strand, counting down.
CAGTGGACTCTGCTTGAGTCCATAATTGCCTTCTTAAGCTTGCACACACACTCTCCCTTAATCTCAAAACCTGGGGGATTGCTGCATGTAGACCTCCTCATGAAGATTGCCATATAAGAGGCATTCTTCACGTCCAACCGATGTAGTGGCCAATCCAAATGTGTTGCAACTGTTATGAGAATCTGTACTGTAGGAAGTCAGGCAACTGGAGAAAAGGTGCTAAAAAAATCCACCCCATATGTCTGGGGGAATCCCTTTGCCACAAGATAAGCCTTATGCCGAGAAATAGATCCATCGGGATCGTATTTCAAGGCAAAGACCTAACAACAGCCAACAATACGTGCACCAAGTATAAGCGATATAAGCCCCCACGTCCCCCATAATTGAAGTGCAGCCATCTCATCCTACATGGCTTGCTGCCACTTTCGATTAAGCATGACCTACTAGTATGTAGTTAATATCTGAGTAGAAGACAGAGCTTCAGTAAAGATAGCAAAAGCATGACTGAGGCAGCTAGTAAATACAGCCTCAACCACCTGATACTAGGCACAACTCTGAGGCGCCTTCCAAATAACTATCAGAAAATCAAGATCAAGTAAGGGCTCAGCATCATCAACAAGAGGCTCAGAAGCCAAGGGTGCATCATCACCAGGACTAGCATCATCACCTACAAGATCACCACCAAACACAACAATTGGTATCAACACATACTTGCTGTAGGGAGGATGATGGTATTGAAGTAGGGGCTGTATTGGTGATATGTCACAAGTAATCTATATGACACTAGGGATCTCTAAATCAAGTAACAGCCCTATCTGTAGTACCTGGTGATGTAGACTAAGAGATAGGGAAATCTCCTAGCTGAATAGGAGGAATAGGTATTGGTGCCACCTCTACCTCAAAAGACAATTGGCACCCAATCATTGAAAAATATGTTACTACCTCATGAAAAGTGACATCAACACTAACATAATGCTTCTTCTACAATAGATCATAATATCAGTAACCTTTCTAGGTATGGCTATAACCTAGAAGAATACATTTAATTGCTCGTGGAGCTAGTTTATCCCTATTACGCCCAATGATGTTAACAGATGCTACACAACCACAAATCCGGGGTGGCAACTGAAACAACTCCTAATCTGGATACAATATTTGCCATGGTAATTGCTCAGATGGTACAAATCTAGGTATCCTATTAATCAAATAACATGCAGTTAGTACATCTCCCCAGTACACAGAGGACACATTATGATGAATCAAGTGTCCTGGCCACATCCAAAAGATGCCTATGTTTCTACACTGCCACCCCATTCTGCTCGGACGTATGGGGACAAGTAGTCTAATGAATAATGCCATGTAATCTATAGAATGCAGTCAGCAGAGCAATACAAAACTCGAGCATTATTTGTATAAACAATCTTAACAGTAGAAGTAAACTAATTCTTTATTTCAATAATAAATGTCTCAATCACTAACCCAACATCAGACTTATTCTTTAATAAAAATAACCATAACATTCTGGAGCAATCATCGACTATAACCAAATAATATTTGTGACCCAGTCAATCTGGAATATGACTGGGACCCCACACATCTAAATACAATAAATCAAAAATAGACTCAAGAATAGTACAACTAGCAAGAAAGGTGGCTTTGTGATGTTTCTCCATCTGGCATGCATCACAGTAAATCTCAGTAGCTGGCGAAAGATGAGAGATGATACAGCGTAGCCTGTCCAAAGGTAAATGGCCAAGACAATGGTGCTACTGAAGAGCACTCCCTATACCAAAACACACCTCGCCCTGGCAAGTAGTAGCAATCGATGTCTAAAACAGGTGGTACCCCATCTTCATGTTCACCACCAATCATCCTCCCCATGAGCTTGTCCTGAAATATACAGCTAACATCATCAAAGATTACCCAACAGTTAAGATCCTTGGTAATTCTGCTAACAGACAAGCTAATAGGAAAGTCTGAAGCAAATAAAATGTTAGATAAACTCAAACTTAGGGTAACAGCCACCTCCCCCTAACCATCAACCTTGGTATGTCACCCAAGAGAGGTTGACTAAGCTGTTGAAAATAACTATGATCACCACTCAAATGACGTGAAACACTAGAATCTACAAGCCAAGTGATACCATCACAAAACCTATCAGAAACATTAGAGGCACAATCTATACCTAAGGAGGCAATGGCAGTTGTATCAGAAGAAGAAATGGGCATCTCCCGAGTGATCTAGGCAAGTCGTTGAACTACAGCTGTTACAATATCCCTTTTATATTTTGTTATTTTGATATTCTTTTATTTCTCTGGTCATCTTTTATATTTTACCCACACCTCTTCCTCTATATAAAGAGGTGTAGGGTTTCCTTGGAATAATAACTTAAAACATTTCCACCAACTTAGTACCAGAGAGATGGTCCTAAACTAGAGTTCTTGGTATCCCACCCAAAGAGGCCTCCGAAACCCTAAACCACCCAAACCCCTCTCTCGTGTGAGTGATTGGCAGCTGCAGCGCCTCCTCGCCGCAGCAACGGTGCTATAGCACTTGCGAGGGTGGTGCAACACCGATCTAGCGACATAGTAGTGATAGAAGCCTCTGCTACGACAGCGCGAAGTCGATCTAGCGAAGCAACGACGATCGAAGCACCTGCAGCGACAACGGAATGCCAGTCCGACGATGCAGTGGTGATTTAAAGGCTACTGCACTGCCCTGAAGTGCAAGCGGGAGTCCTCGTGATCACAGGGGTTGCTACGACCCTGATCTAGGGTTGTCTCCTCTGTGGCTGCAGCGAGGACTTAGGTGCACTTGCAGCCATCTTGGTTGTCTTTCCCCGCACCCTTGATAGGCCTACATCTACCAAGGGGGTCTTCTGTTTATCATGCAAATTTGAAAAGTTCATATTCAGATATTACATGTCTAGGAAGTGATCTGTTCTTCCTGGTTTCCTATTCTTTGGCATCATGGTTGGCATTCCAAAGATCGAGGACCCGTCTGAGAGTGTGACAGATCATGGGAACATCAAAAATCTGTTCTTTGTTCCCATTACAAAGCTTTATGAGACCAACTATACCCGTCGATCGGAAACGTTCCTCATGACAATTGAAGGTCATGATAAGGAACATATTTTTCTGAAGCATGAGCCAACGGAGAAAACTAGGAAGAACGCCACATGGAAGCATGATAATGCTATGATGAGAGCCTAGATTATGAATGTTGTGGCTGCTCACATAGGAGATGGGATAATGTTTTAGAATACTGCTAGAGAGATGTGGAACTCACTCCACGATACATATTCACATAAGAAGAACTCGAGCAAGGTATTCCAGATTACTCATGACACCTTCTCACTGAGACAGATGGACTGACACTAGCATAATATTATGCAAAACTGAAGGGGTTGTTAGAGAACAACTCATGCAGACCTGTGTGCACTTATGCGACGCAAAGAGAGCATCGCAAGGAGTTTGCGGTGCTTAAGTTCCTGTCTGGATTGAGCACTGAGTAAGAGTTTGCATGGGATCAGATGCTTACTCTCATAGAGCTTCCTACTCTGGAGAAGGCTTACAGTAGGGTTAGTAGATTGACCATTAAATCTACTAATCCTGAGATGATAGGCCAGACATCAGCCTTCGCTACTAATGGAGGATGTGGTGGACGTGAAGTTCTATCCACTTGTGGACGTGGGCGTTACCGAGGGCTAAGGTTCGAAATGCTGATTTCAATGTCGTACCAATGAAATTCTAAGTGTGCATTTCATGGGCATGCCGAGGGCACGTCGTGGAAATGCCCATTTTTTGATGGGCATGCCGATAAGCATGTCGAGGGCATGCCGATGCATACCGACAAAAATAACAATAGTAAAAAAATCAGCAGCAACTTCAGCATGGGCACCTATTTTGCCGGCATGCCGACGATATCCCTATAAATCGACACTTTATCCGAGTCGACATGGCTCCTACTTGAAAATGACCTTGCCGATGGCATGCCGAGGGCATACCGACGGCATTTGAAACGATGCTAAGGATAGCCTGGCAAATCATGATCCACTTGCACATACTGCAGTCGTATTGGTCATGTAGAGGCTAACTACTGGACCAAACATGGTCGTCCTCCCATGGCAAATCAGGCTACCTTGTCACCAAGGATGGGGATTGATATGGTACCCAGGTCTGAGTATGAGGCTCTTGCTAAGAGATTGGCACAGGAAACCCAGGAAACTCCACCTACGTCTGACACTACTACAGTTGCCTCCTCAGGTATGGACTATGCCTTTAGTATTTCTATCTCTCCCCACAGTCGAAGTACTACATGGCTTGTTGATTCTGGCGCCTCTCAACACTTGAGTGGAGATCAGAGTTATTTTAGACAGATACAGGTTGTTTCTTCAGGTAAAACTGTGCAGGTTGCTAATGGTTGTCATTCTAGAGTAGATGGACAGGGGGAGGTGTCACTCTCATCTACTTTATAGCCGCCTCAAGTTTTGTTTGTGCCAGAGTTTCCTATTAGTTTTTTATCTGTCAGCAGAATTATAAAAGATCTCAATTGCAAGGTTATATTTGATGATGTGGGTTGTGTGTTACAGGACAGGCTCACGAGGAGGATGATTCATGGCAGACATGAAGAGGGGGGTTTATCGCCTAATCTAGACTAATATTGTTGCTTCGTGTTAGAGCGAATTTAGTTTTGCTGCAGGGACTGCACTGTAGTGGCACTACCATCTTGGACACATTCCTCTGGACAGGCTCCGTCAGATTTTCCCCCATATCTCTCCGGCCACTGAGATTACTTGTGATGCCTGTCAACTTGGGAAGCATCACCGAACTTCGTTTCCTACTAGTTCCTCTACTACTGATTCTGTGTTTTAGTTCATTCACTTGAACGTCTAGGGTCCAAGTTGTGTTCCAGATAGATAGGGTCATAGATATCTAGTTATTGTGGATGATTTTTCACGCATGTCATGGCTGTTTTTAATTAAAAAATAAGTCAAATGTTGACAATGCTATTCATAATTTTATTCTTAAAATAAAGGCAGTTTTCTACCATTGTGAAATGTGTGCGCTTAAATAATGCTTTGGAATTCTGCACTGCCAGATTACGTGATTTCTGTAGATTGAATGGTATTGTATATCAGACCTGTCCTCATACATCCCAACAGAATGGGATAGCTGAGAGGAAACATAAACACCTCCTGAATGTTGCTAAAACTTTGCTGATACACCATAATGTTCCACAGATCTATTGGCGTGACGCCTGTCTTATTGCATGTTATTTAATCAATAGAATGCCCAGTTCTGTATTGTCTGAAGAGATTGCTTGGCAGATTTTGCATTCAGATAGAGAATTGTTTCATGTGCCACCCCGTATCTTTGGTTGTATTGCATTTGTCCATATTAATGGACCTAGTCAGGACAAGCTAGCACTGTAGCCAGTAAAATGAGTGTTTCTGGGATACAGTTCTACCCAAAAGGGGTACAGATGCTATGATCCGTTGACCAAATAGCATCATGCTAGTGCGGATGTTACTTTCCATGAGGATGTATCTTATTTTTCCTTCATTGCACAGTGGATGCCCACTCTTCTTGAGACAGCACCGGTTAAGGCACCAATGCCAGTTCCTGCTATACAGTCTGGGGATTTCTCTCCAAATCAACTACCAATTAGCATGAATACCAGATTCAGGGGACAGCCATTTGTGTACAAGCTTCTAGTGACTTATAGACCACGTGTCACAGTACCCCCCTCCACCCGCCTCAACACCATCATGCTCCCCTATACACGTATATGTTGATGATATTGATATATCTATGTCTGATTCTTCTCCAAGGGATAGTCAGCAGGAACTCACTGGTGTTCTAGAGGAACACAGTTGCTAATGTTCCAGATGAGGTTACTAACGACATTGATTTGCCTATTGCCATTCGTAAGCACCTCAAAGTTGTGCTTAGTACAAGATTGCAGGTCCTGTCGGTGATGGGCTTGGTTTCCAGTTTGCTGCATTTACTTCGGCTGTATCTACATCATGTTGCCTACATCTTATCAGGAGGCCATGCTTCATCCTTAGTGGCTTCAAGCAATGAAGGAGATGGCAACTCTATGTTCGCAAGGCACGTAGGAACTTACATCTAAACCACCCACAGCATAGGTGGTAGGATGCAAATAGATCTTTGCCTTGAAATATAACAATGACGGGTCCATTTCATGGCATAAGGCTCTATTGGTGGCCAAAGGTTTTACCCAGACTTATGACGTAGATTTTCTTGACACGTTCTCCTCGATGGCACGACTTCTGACAGTTTGGATTCTGGGAGTTACATCAATTAAATGTAAAAAATGCTTTTCTATATGGTGATCTTCAGGAAGAAGCATATATGCAACATCCTCTTAGTTTTGAGGCTGAGGGGGAGTGTGTGTGCAGGCTAAGGAAGGTAATATATGGACTCAAGCAGAGTCCTCGTGCATGGTTCCACAAATTGCCACAGGTTGTGGAAGGACTGGGCATGGTGAGATCCAACTCGGATCATTCTTTGTTTGTCAGGAAAACTAACAAGGGAGTTGTGGTGCTCCTTGTGTATGTTGATATTATCATCACAAGAGATGATACGAAAGGTATTGGACATGTCAAACAGGAATTGGCATCTCAATTTGTTATGAAGGACTTAGGTCCTCTACGATATTTTTTGGCCATTAAGATGGCTAGAGGAAAAGAAGGAATTGTTGCTAATCAGAGAAAATATGTTCTTGATATTCTTCAAGAGACTGGGATGCTTGGGGCAAAGGCAGCAAATGTGCCCATGGATCCCAAGATCCATCTATATGATACTAAGGCACAACAGGTGGAGAGCAGGAGCTACAAACAGTTGGTTGGAAGGTTGCTTTACCTAACCATTACTAAACCAAACATCTCCTTTGTCGTAAGAAAGTTAAGCCAGTTTATAGACAAACCCACAAAGCAACACTGGGATGCTGCTATGTAGGTGCTTAGATACCAGAAGAAAGCACCTAGACATGGGTTGTTCAGAAAAGAGTATCCTATGACAGTTATAGGATATTTAGATGCTGATTATGCAGGTTGTCATGTAGACAGGAAGTCTACCACTGGTTTCTGCACTTTTGTTGTGGGAAATATAGTCTCTTGGAGAAGCAAGAAGCATATTGTTATATCCAGATCAAGTGTGGAGTCAGAGTATCGTGCCATGGCTCAAACTGCTGCAAAAATGGTATAGATTCAGTTTATCCTTAGAGATTTGCATGTTCAAATGGAGGAGCCAATGGAGATGAGGTGTGACAATCTTGGAGCTGCTTATAATACCAACAATCCTATGTTTCATGAGCGCATGAAACATGCAAAGATTGATTGTCATTATACACGAGATCTCATCCAGAAGGGGATCATTTGTACTACGGCTGTATCCTCAAAGGACCAGACCGTAGATATCTTCACCAAGCCACTTGGTCAGACTGCTTTTGATAATTGTTGTGACAAACTAAGCATGATCAACATCTATGCTCCAGCTTGAGGGGGAGTGTTATAATATCCCTTTTATATTTTGTTATTTTGATATTCTTTTATTTCTCTAGTCCTCTTTTATATTTTACCCACACCTCTTCCTCTATATAGAGAGGTGTAGGATTTCCTTGGAATAATAACTTGAACATTTCCACCGACTATAACAACATACTCTACTCGAGAAACAGTGTCTGACTCTGCCTCAAAAGTAGTCACTGCCTGATTGGCCACAGAAGGCTTCCCATCTTGGTCCAGCACAAAGCCTCAATATGGCCAATCCGACCACAAAAAGTGCACATGGGTTGAGCTCTACCAGCCTACCCTCTAATACATCCACAGCCATGAGTGGAAGGAGAGCCACTACCACCACAGCCTCCACCAACAGCAAGTGCAGAAGTTTGTCCAACTGTCTCCAGTGAAGAAGTGGAAACGATGATCCTGCTAAGTCAACTATATGCCTCCTCACAAGACGAAAGCTCCAACAAGGTCAATATTTGAGAGCGAGTAGTGTCATACTCTGAACCTAAGCCAGACAAAAAGTGAATTGCTGTCTCCTTGTGGTAATCACGCTGAGTGGTACACATGCATACAGGTGTACATGCGTTGTACTTCTCCAGAAGCCCCTTCAAGGTGGCATAATGTTGAGGCAGTGGCTGACCCTCCTGTCTAAGTGTAAACGTGTCGTAGATCTAATGCACTTTGCTGGAATGTTTTTCATAAGAATAAGTATCATGAAGAGAATCCTACATCTCCTTAGTGGTTTTATAGGACATAACACCATCTCCAATCTGAGGCAAAACTACATTCACGATCCACACTCTCACCATAGCGTTGTCTCTCTTCTAATAGGCTTCTGTCTCAAGGAGAATATGCTCCTTATCATTACCCTCAACTGTCATGAGAAACATTTGTAGCCAACCAACATAATTAGTCTCATCCAACCTCATGATGGAAACGAAGAATGGATTTTTGTAGTTCCTATTATCCAAAGTTCTCGATGATACTTCAGACAAAAAAGACGTAGCCATGATGCCCACAGTTCTAGGAAATCACTGCAATCAAATCTGAAAGACTTTTCAGATCTATAGAATCACCATAAATCAATGAAACAGGTGATCTAACATGAAATCCAAGTAATCCACTTCTTGGAGATCATGTCAAGAACCACATGACAGCCCTTCTGGAGAAGCGACACACACTAGGGTTAGGAGGGAACCCTAACTGTGCTCCAAAGGCTGTTGTCGCCTCTCCTCACCAGCACAGAGGTGTCACAGCACCCACCGGCAACGCTACAGCCGGTCAGTGGTGCTCTTGCCGCCACTGCTAGTGTCGCTGCCGCTGCCGCTACTAAGGATCAAGCCAATGGCGTGGAGAGGAGAGGTGAAGAGAGATTACGATTTAGGTGGTTTAGGTAAAAGGCCTATTTCGGTGGGATACCAGAGCGCCAACCTAGAACCACTGCTCTAATACCAAGTCAAAGGAAACAAATGATCTTATTCTCAAAAGAAGGCTTACACCTCTTTATATAAGAGAGGTGTTGGGAAAATTACATCAAAGAACCAACTAGAAATAAGAAAATACCAAACAGTCCATATAAAACTAAAAATAATATGGAGAGGTCCCAAAACAGTATATAAGTGGGATTATATGAGAGGTATACCTATATACATGTAAAATATATACATTTTTCGATGGTAAATATGCATATATATATGCTTATGTGTCACATATAACTTGGTTATTGTTGTTAGAAGTGTTATTTGTAGTCTTTATGAGTGGTGTGTCATTTTGTATTTATATTTGGATTTCCCTGTAATTCTTCTAGCACCTTTATAAAAAAGGGCTAAGGCTTTCTTTTAAGGAATTAGATCATTGCTTTTCTTTCTCTGATGATATCAAAGCTGGGTGAGTCCTAAGCTCTTCACACTCAGGTACCCTTTACCACCAAAACCCTAAGGAAGAAAGAGGAATCTCTTCTCCTTCCCTTCTTCCTCAACCATCACCGGACCTCTTCCCCAAGTTCTTCTCAGCACCGCTGGCTCCTTATGACTGGTGCAGCCACCCCCGCTGGCCCTACCCTTGCCGATCTTGTTGCAAGGGTAAGGGCAGCACCCTTTGTTCTACTGCTAGGGTTCCCAGTGACATCACCCAGGCTACTACGAGCCTTGGTCTGCCACCAGGAACCTCCCAACAGCATCGCCTAGGCTGCTGCAAGCCTACTAAATCTCCAACATAAAAAGCAAAGTTAGACTCTTAAGTGTAAGTAATTAATAAGAAAAAAGAAAAGGGATGAAGAGTCAAGATTCTAAAAAAAAAGAGGGATTGAAGCATCAGACATATTACATGAGTCATACAACCCTCCACCGGCCACGCAAGTCCAATAAGCAATTTACATGTTCATTTCATCAACAATCACAAAATCAGATATTTCCCCAGGATCCAATATCCATAAACATCATTTTTCTCAAAAAAAAACAAAAAAAATGCAGAAATTCAAGGCTCCCGCAAACAATTTACCACTAACCTGATAGACATCATGGAGATTATTACAGCCTTGATTCATTTCCAGGAATCTGCAAGGCATCATAATGGCCAAAGCCATGATACAATACCCTGATAGGATTATCCTTCCCATATTCCTGGCCATACTCCGCAATTTCTATCAGCCCTCCTGAATCTTCATCATGCATATAAACAGTGATGGACATCCTGTAGGGACAAACTGTAAATCATTTAAAGCATGAAGCAAATTTCCATGTTTCCTAAACTCTATAAATAAAATAATATCTTCCCTTATTAAAGAAGTAAAGCAATATCAACAGTGTTATGAACACCGGATGATGTCATGCAAAAAGAGAGCAAACACAAAAGAAAAGAATGAGAAACATTTCTCCATGTGTTTTTGGCCCTATCTGTGACATGGAGTCTCAGATCCTCCTTTGTCTTTGACGTTAAGCCTTTGGCTTTTACCACTTTTGTTGCAATTCACAAGGACATTTATCAAACTCAATGGTGTCCAAAATTACATCTACCAATCCTAGGCGTTCAATATTTCTATTGGTGGATAGAAGCTTTCTTCCAACGAAAGATGTTCATGGTTTTAGTTGCTATCTATCATTTGCAAAGGTCCTGCAATCAGGGAGATTATTTTACACTTGCCATTAGAGAGTGAGAGAAAAAGAGAGAATCAAAGCATCTTCTAATTCATTAGTGCCTACATTCCCTTATCTGATGCAATTTGGATTTGCATGTCCCCTATCTTTATCTAATCCACTAATGATATTTTAATATGCTAAAGCTAGGAGAAGGATCAAACTTTAGGCAAGCAAAACTCACTCTGTCAAGCTACTCAATCAAAATGGCAAGCTAGTTGGAGTTTAAAATAATGTGAAAGCATGATACAAAAAACATAAAACAAATGAAATGAATATTTGGGTTTTACGTGGAAACCCCACTCACGAGGAGCAAGGAGAAAACCACAAGAGAAGCGCCCTATAAGCGTGAGTTTCTCTGTTATTCTTCTCAAAGAAATATAGGACTACAAACTTATTTATAAGCCACCACACACAATACAAAGTCCACATCTCACGATGTGGCACTAAATCAACTACAATTCTCTCAACACTCCCCCTCAAACTTGAGCATAGAATGCTCAGCTTATAACACAAAGAAACCCCTCTACACAGTAGAACAAACAAAACTCTTAACAGGTGCAACTGACTCTCCTCTACAGATGACAGTTGCACTCTTGTTCATGCCTGTAGGCAGGTATGCTAATGATGACACATCAGACTGACTAGAGCTTGATGACGAATTGTTGTAGCTAGTTCTAACAAAGGCCTCTCCTCTAGAGACCTCAACTGATGTTGATGGCTCCCCATCCAGTATCCCTGATATGGGTCTTCCTCTGAAGACTTCCTAACTAGATTTCCCTTTCTGGAGTCTACGAAACTGGATCCCCCACATAAAATCCTGAAATAGGCCCTTCATCTAAAAACCTCGAAACTGGATCTCCTTCTCTAGAGAACTCAAAATTGGATCTCATTCTCTAGAGACCTCGAAACTCTGGACCTCCCAGAGTTTGGTTTCTCATGTGGTTACCTCAAATAAAGGGACTCCCAAATGAGGGTGACTATAACAGCATCCACACTCCCACTTTCTTCCATACTCATATGACAGATGAATACAAAAATGAAAAGAAAATATCACAAAGAAAAGGACTTCTCACCCTCTTTTCTTTAATTGAAACTCTTCCTTTCCTTTTTTTTACCTTTTTTTTTATTTTTTTTCCTTTTCTTTCTTTCCCTTTTCTTCGATATTTTTTTTGATATTTTTTTTTCTTATTCTTCCTTCTTTCTCCCTTTTTTTATACCCTAAAGAACTTAGGGTTTAATAGGGACCAAACATACTCAGTCGTGCTTCCTCTTGCCCTCCACCGAGTCTCCACCATCTTCCTCGCGATTTTCGATGAGATCGTCACCGAGACTTCCTCCACACGAAATCTGCTCGTGGAGAGACCAATCGCCACCGCTGTCCTCAGAGGAAGATGGCTACTTCGTCAGTTCCGGATCTGCCGGGACATCCCCATGCTCCGGCGTCGTCCTACTCCACCGCGAAGCCACTCACCATTGGCGCGCAAGGCGGTTGCGAAGGCCCCGAAGAGAGTCCGTGGTCGATCTCGACATGGAGGACGACGCCATCGCAGGGCTTGGAAACTAAGGTCGCCGCCCATGCCAACTGCACTGCCGCCACACGAGCCATCTGCGAAGCACCAGTGGAGGGGAGCCTCCTTCCACAGCGAGAGGAAGACTCTCGAGAAGAATGGCTCCATGACAAGTGTTGATGCAAGAACACCACGATCATTTATTTTGATGATAACAAAACACTTGTTATTTTACATTTTTTTTTAATCCTAGATTTCAAGTCGATTGCAAATGTTACAAGTGTAAAGATGGAGTTTGAGCTCGCATCCATAGTGGATTGGAGGAGCTTGACGAAGGAGCTTCGTGAGGAGCGAAAGCTTGAAAAAGGAAGGAGATGAAGAATATGATAGATTTCCATTCATCTTATACTTTGTTTTTGTTTCCTTTTTTGCTCTTTATTTTCTTTCTTAGATGCATATTAAAGAGCCTCAAAGTATCAACACTGTAGTCCTAGGAACACTTACTCGACCCTAGGACACTTAGACATTTTCGTAGAGAACTTAGAAAACCAAAGATAGGCTTCAGACAGCCTTTTCAGACGTCTAACACAAAAATCAGACGCCTAATAATGAACTTTAAGATGTCTGAATGTTCGATCAGACATCCAATCACTTAGGCTAAACTTAGTAGGTTCTGTCTATTGAAATTAGACGACCAACCCTTAGTCCAAACATCTTAGCAAACGTCTGATGACTTTGCCAGACATCCAATTAGTGGAACGTTGGCTTACAGAATCTGATCGTTGAGGATTGACTTTTAAGCTTCTATCAGACGTCCTTAGAGAACCTCAGACGTCTGATAAAGTGACCGTTAGCCCTCGATTAAGCCAAAATCACTTCTCTTGAGGGTTATAGCAGTTTGTGCCTTGGGAAATCCATTCCTACAGTTAATTACATTTCCAGACGTCCTGACATAATGCCAGACGTCCAACCTATTGTCTAACTAAACTACACAAGAAGCCTATTTAGGTCTGACTCAAGTCAGGAAGGAAACCCGTATAGAATTAGATGTCTGATTTAGTTTCCAGACATCTTAAGAGTGTCTTCCAGACGTCTAATATTTGTCCTAGACGTCTGATGACCCTATCAGAATCATTAATGATTCTGATTGCTGCTTGATTTACCTTGAGATAATCCCCAACGACTACCTAAGGCTTCCAAAGCCTTCCTAAGCCTTCCTAGGCCCTCTATAAATAGAGTACCCTTGCCTTGCAAAAATACACCAAGCAATGCTATTTCCACATACATTGTGTCACTTTGATCTTGAGAAGAAGCTCTAGCTCTCCAAGCTTTAGTTCCACACCTGAGAACTTCATCCAGCTGTGCACCTGCTCTCACTCCGAGATTACAAGAGCAACGTAGTGCCTACGTGTGGATTACACACCCATGTCACTTGCCGATGCACTTTCACCAAAGGGAAGATCATTTACCTATAGTAACTAGTTTCATTTACATACTTCATGGCTTTATAGAATTATTGTTGTTTTATTTATCTTTGGTTGGGTATTCGCTTTGCGAATTCCCATCTCCTTCGTGAGACAAAAATCTTCTCGTGAAGAGAAGGGTTTTGAGGCACGCTACCCTCGGGTTCAAAGTAGCATCGATTGTAAGAGGTTGAATTGCCCTTGCTTAAGTAGTTCGGATTAATGGATTTTGATTGACTCGATCGATCGGAAAATCCTAACTCGAGAGGGTTAGGTAGTGGTTTTCACCCAATTTGAGTTTCCACCTAAAAATCATTTGTGCAATTGTGTGATTGTCTTCTTTGTGAGATTGTTATATTTTTATTTCCAACTTTATCTATATTCTGCAAATCTCACCCCCCTCTCGCAGGAATCAACAGGGTCGTTACCAAGTCTCCCCTTGCTAAACCTCCTGGTGGCACCGAACTGGACCTCCACGACTCTAGATCTGGGCAACCCTACTTAGCCTGCATCTCTATGCTCATCCTCTCTCTCAATAGGGTTCCAAGAACCTAATACGAGAGCACTACCATCACATTGCCATGATGATGGCAAATCCTCCTCCAAAAACTCATGAATAATGACAAAATTCAAGAATAATACAATGATAAACTTGAAAACAAGCCCAAGAAATGACTTGCTCTGATACCAAGTTGGAATTTAAAATAATGCGAAAGCATGATATCAAAAGCATAAAAGAAATGAAATGAGCACTTGGGTTTTACGTGGAAACACCACTTACGAAAAGCAGGGAGAAAATAACAGGAGAAGCACCCTATGGGCTCTGTTATTCTTCTCAAAGAAATATGAGAGGAGTACATCCCTATTTATAGGCCAGCACACACAACATAAAGTCCACATCCACGATGTGGCACTAAACCAACCACATAATTCTCTCAACAAAGCTTTATGCTTATCACTATAAGCCCTCATTTCTGTTTAGTTGGAGCCACATTGCAAATTGTGGTAGCCACTGATAGAGGAAGAAACTTGTTCTATAGTGTTGCCACACAAGATTAAAAAGTTGGCTGCCTATTGGCCAATAAATCAAATTCCTCTTCCAATTAGTTGTCCACCAGCTGATGTGTACAACACAGAGGAATCACATAAGGCATGGAACTAGTGTGCTTCTTGCCAACAAGGAAAAAAAGAAAAGCACGAGGTAAGGAACCTTTGCAACACAGGTGTACAATTGCCCAAGAAACCCTTAGGAAAACAAAATATATCTTTGATAACAAAAACTAGAGGAGACTGCATTGGTAAGATTCAATGGGTTTACAGCCCTAGAAAGAACTACTACTTGGAAGTTTAGTGAGAAGTGCACTTTTTTTTTTGAGAAGTGTAGAAGTAGAATAACTACATGGCCATGAAGTAGTCGTTTAAAAATATGAAGGTTCCAGAAATTGGTAATTGATATTCAGGTAGGAAGATTAGTAAAGAAGTATAAGGTATGCAAGGGATTAATCACATATTAATCAGTTTTTTTTAATATTTAAAAATTAAACATAATTATATATACTATTATGCATATATGTTTGACGGAAACCATGCATGTATGCTAATGGTATTTATAACATGCATAATTTCCTAGTAAGCTATAAGAAACTATCAAGATTCGGACAAGTAGCCATCACATCAAATAAACAAAGCACAAAAGCTAGAATTGGTAAAACATCTTCCACATATTAACATCAGCAAAGGAACTAAAGCACTACCAATTGACCAAATATTAACAAATGGAAGTTCCTAGACCATCATCAACAAGAACTAAAACAAAATAGTATAAGAAATTAGAGCAAGTAACTTTATTGAAGAACTTCAAGAAGAAAAAAAGCAATGCTAATATGAAAAAAATGCTTCTTTCACAAATTGGGGCTACAGTGGCAATGTTGCAATGAGAAGTTGGTGGGTAAGTTGCAGTGATTTAAATGCCGTCGGCATGCCGTCGACAAGGGCATTTCTCGGAGTGGGTCGTGCCAACACAAAAAGAATGTCGATTCACAGGTGTGTCGTCGATTGGCACTGGGAGCGGGAGATTTGAATTTCAAAATGGGGGTGCGGGCATGAGATCTGAAACTGGTAGAGGAGCTGTCGAGCGAGAGACGTGAAATTTGAAGGGGGTGGAGGGCAGACATAGACACTGTCATAATTTAAAGAGGGGCACACACACACAAGGATCTCCAATTCAACTACTTCGTAATTCTACTAATAGTATTAGACTCAAAAGGATCTCCAGTCGTACTGTGAGGTGCATCTACTATCTTTCCCTGACCTATAATGGGTGAAACATTAGCAGCTAATATGTTTCTGTCAGATGGAGCTAATTTTAGTCTATGTCAAGAAACACCTAAGTCAACCAACTACACACACATTTAAGTATTTCAACATCATTTTGAGTATTTATTTATACACAAAAAAATTTGAGTATTTTAACATCATTTTGAGTATTTATGTGTTTTTTTGTCGGCATGTTGTCGGCATGCCCTCAACATGCCCATCAAAAAATGGGCATTTCCATGGCATGTCTTCGGCATGCCCACGGCATACACACTTAGAATTTCATCGGCACGGCATCGAAATCAGCATTTCGAACCTTGGTAAGTTGCACTGGCAAGTGGAGTCAATAGGTAGTAACATTGAAGTGACCTGGTGGCAGCAAAGGAGCTAAGGAAGGTGAGTAGCAGGGAGGGAGTTAGGTAGGCTGGTTAGGCAATGTGGAGGGAGCTGGGGGAGGTTAGAAGTTGGTCAGGAGTTGGAGGGGTTGGCAATCGTATAGTGGGACAACAATGAGTATGGTGGATCGATGGTACCCGTTTAATGTGTTGGAGGGGCTACAACGATGGGAGATAAGATAGAGCATGTACATCGAGAGTTTTGCGAGGGGAGGGAAAAGAATGGGATTAAGTGGTATTGCATCTAGATATGAGGTTCGAAGCGTGGAAACCAATCGACCATTTTTAGTCAAATGCCTGATTGGTTGATTATTCAGCCAATCCTCCAATTAATTGGCCCTGTCAGTTATAGAACCGAACATTACTACTTCCTCCATAGCCGAATAAGATTGATTAGTTGATTACTCAACAAACTAGACCAATTTTTCCATCTAGTGTTACAGGATCAAGCCAAAGATTGAAGCCAATATGTCATACAAGAAGAATGTAAAGGACTTTTGCGAAAAGAAGAATGTAAAGGAGGTATGAGAGTTTAGCTAAGACATACTACAAATGCATCTGGTGTACCAACCAATTAGAGCAATTGTTAGCTGAATACTACACCAATAAGGAGCCTTACTGTAGGAGAGAATGAAACATCTTGTTCTAAAAGAAAATTCTAGTCTCTCTTGTATAAATCGGTGGGAATACAAAAATAAAAATTACATGCATATTCATAAAGAAATAGAAATCAGCAACAAACTAAAAATAACACGACGCTAACACTCCCACTTAAGTTAGAGCATAGATGTCTATTAAGCCCAACTTGTCACATAGAAATACATGTCACTTCTTTGTCAACGCCTTTGTGAGAATATATGCAAGCTGAAGCTTCAAAGACCCATGAGTGACTATTTTCCCTTCCATCACAGCATTCCAAATGAAGTGGCAATCCACCTCAATGTGCTTCGTCCTCTCATAGAGGCAATGTACATAATTGACTTGTCGCAAGACATAGGAACTAAGCTCTTCACTTGGACTCCAAAATCAGCCAGGAAAGAAGTGATCCACATGACCTCACATACAGTATGTGCCGTTGCCCTATACCTTGCCTCAACACTAGAGCGGGCCACAGCAGTCTATTTTTTGTCCCACCATGAGACAAGATTGCCTCCGAGAAATATGGCATGGTTAGTGGCAAATCTTCTATCCTTAACAAACCTTGCATAGTCTGCATCAAAATAGCAACAAAGATCTAAATGCCCATCGTTCCTATAGTACAACCCTTTTCCTAGAGACCCCTTTGGATACTTCAAGATAAGGTAAATGTCATGCCAACAGTTGTAGCATGGTTTGTCTATATACTGACTCGCCTTACTAACTACGAAATTGATATCTGGGCAAGTAATAGTCAAGCATAGCAGTTTGCCCACAGTGCTCCTGTATCTGTGGATGCTCAAACGGTGGATCATCTATCTCCCTTTATATCTTCTTCTGCTCAACTAGAATAGCAAAGGGCTTTGTGCCAAGTAGTCCAACATCCTCAAGTATCTCAAGGACATACTTCCGCTATGAGAGTGTCAGGCCATGTTCATCTCTAATTGCCTCCATCCTTAGGAAATATCACAGCTCTCATAGGTCCTTTGTAAGAAAGACCTCCTGCAAGAATCCCTTAACCTCCTAAATGCCTACATTGTCATCTCCCATCAAAACCATGTCGTCAACATATACAGCGAGGATGACAATGCCAAAGGTGGTTGTCCTTATGAAGAAAGAATGATCAAATGTGGATCATCTAGGCTCAATCTTCATCACCTCCCTGGTCAATTTTTCAAATCAGGCATGAGGACTCTACTTGAGGCCATATATGGACTTCTTCAACCAACATACATGCTTTCCCTCAACCTCATAACCAAGAGGTTGTTTCATATACACCTCAGTCAGATCCCCATTGAGGAAGGCATTCTTAATGTCAAGCTGATATAATGGCCAATTCCTGCTAACAACAACAAACAGGACAACACATATGTAAGCAACTTCAGCCAAAAAAGAGGTCTCAAAGTAGTCAACACCGTAGGTTTGTGTGAAACCCTTGGCCTCCAATCTCACCTTGAATCTGTCTATGCTACCATCTACAAGATACTCGATTGTGTAGACCCACTTGCAGTCAACAATTTTAGCCCCCTGTCGACATGGCACAAGCTCCCATGTGTCATGAGTGATAAAAGCCTCAATCTTAGCATCCATAACAATCTTCCACTACGGATCCTAGGAGGCTTCTGAGTAGTCACGTGGAATGACAATGTTGACCAATCCAGATGTGCCATGCATGTAAAATGAGAGACAAGATAGAATTTGCATCAATGAATGACTTTCCTCAAAGTAACTCTGGCTCTATCTATGGGGACATGCTATAACTACCATTAAGAGGAGCTGACAAGCAATGAAACACGAGGAGGCTCCTTATCTCATTTGTGATGTCTACAACTGGCAAGGAACAAGCTTGATGTTGGTCCCTTCTTCAAAGAAGAAAGGAACCTTTTCAAAGAAGGTCACATTTGTAGTAACTATATATCGTCAACTACTAAAATCATAATACTTGTATCCCTTTCGAGTGCGAAAGTAGCCAAGAAAGACAATTGCTCGTGGATATAGTTTGTCCTGCAATCCAAAGGCATGCACAAAACACATACATTTGAAAACACGTAGTGGAAGAGCAAAGGGTCGATCCACATCAAGGTGCAGTAACTAGAATGGGATTTCCCCTTTTAAGATAGATAAAGGAACCAAATTGATCAGATAAGTAGTAGTGATTACAGCATCTCTCTAAAACTATTTTGGCACAACCATGAAGACAAGGAGGGTCTTAGCAAAGTCCAATATATGTCTCAGCTTGCTCTTAACAATGTCATTCTGCTAAGAGGTATAGGCACGGGATGTTTGATGTAAGGTGCCATTTAGGATAAAGAACTACAGCTCCTGCATAAATTCTAGAGTGCTATCACAACAAAAGGTCTTGATGGAGGTCGAGTAGACATTCTGCACCTCTACAAAGAACTGCACACTATATGATCTCGAACCAATCCTTCATAAGGAATGCCCAAGTGGATCTATCGTAATCATCAATAAACATGACAGTATCTGTAACCTACACACGAGACAGTCCCCAAACATCGCAATGAATCAACTAAAAGGGTGATCTACAGTGCCCAATTGGTGAAGGAAAGGTCAATCAGTGATTCTTGCCCAATTAACAAGCCTCACAATCAAATATGATAGATGAAGGAAGATCTAAGAACATCTAACAAAACTTCCCAAAGCAAGATGACTAAGTTGACGGTGCCAAAGTACAAGGTCAGTGGAATCAGAGGTAGCTCCAACAAAATGAGTAAAGATATCAGGGTAGTATAGTCCATCCCTCTCATACATACCACTAATAATCTAACGAGTCTACCTGTCCTGAAAGTAGCAGTGGTGCTCATCAAATATGGCATGACACTTCAAATCCTTGCATAGCTTGCTCATAAAGAGGAGACACATAGGGAACTCAAATGCAAAGTAAACATCTAACAACTATAACCTAGAAGAAAACTGAACATCCCCAACTTAAGTCACTAGGAAGTAGGAGCCATTTGCCAACTTCACATAGGTAAGTGATCTAGTTGGCTAAGTCGCACACTAAGAACTAGGATCTCCAATGAGATGAGTGGATGCACCTAAGTCAATCATCCACTTGCCAATAGTGGTAGATGTCAAATTCACCCGAGCCCCACCCACATCAACGAGGGCAACAAGCGTACAAGGACCATTGTCACATGTGGTCAAAATGTCTCTATAGCAGATCCAAAGAAATAAAACCCTGTAAAAAGGCAATATATTGAGACAAGGGTAACAATAGGAAATAATCCCAAGCAATAGTGAGAGACGATCCCAAGTATCAATTAGGAAACAATCCTAATCAGTATAAGAAAGGATCCAAGTTTCCATAGCGAAGAAAGATCGGATCATCTACAACCTCCCCTAGAAAGAAGGTAGGACAGGAGCGTGTCATGGAAAGCATAGAGCCATCTCCAAAGGCAGTAAGCAACACATAACTAACAAAGGGTAGACTCACATGGGCGTTACTACGCCAAGTGTCGCACGCACTTGCATGCTACCACGCTAAGTGTTGTGCACTACGCAATCTGCAGCCCTACACTCAATGTGGTGTAGCACTATAGTAGTGCTCACTGCCATTGTTGCGTGCAGTTTGGCACTGTGTGGTCTCCAACGTGGTGAAGTCAAGAAAGAAAGCAACAGTGATTTGATGAAGAAAAAAAAGGGGTATGAGAATCAAGGAGATATCAAATACCGACCTAGGTTCACTACTAGGATACCATGTAGGAGAGAATGAAACATCTCATTCCAAAAGAAAACCCTAGCCTCTCTTACATAGAGAAGAAAGGATACAAAAATAAAAATAGCATACATATCCATAGAGATAGAAAATAACAACGAACTAAAAATAAAATGACGCAAACACTTACGAACCATAAGATATATTTTAGAGCCCATTCAATATAATGGAGGACTCCTAAATAAAGACGCAGTAGTGGATGTTAGACATCGAAGATCTAAATGGTTTGAATCGAGAATTTCGATAAATTATCAAGAACCATCGTGATAACCAACAATTGTCTCAAGTTTGAGAAGAGATGGTAATCTTCTCGACAGATCGTTGCCTAACAAATGCCCTTGATGTACATCATCTACATAGGAATGGAGATTCAAGGTTGTCACGCAAGTTAAGTCAAGGGGCTGACTCAATGAGATAGAGATGCAAGAGTCCTCTTATCATCGTCATGAAGAAGGTGTATACTTTGACCTAAGACATGTCATTGTGCCAGTGTTCAAAGTGCCAACGGCATGCCATTGACATGTCGCCGATACGGTCATTTTTGGGTGAGGAACATATCGACACAAAAAAGATGTCGATTGTACGTGTATTGGCGATTTATCACTGATGCTAATTGTTGGCATGAAATGTCCTCAAAAATCTATTTAAGGGTCCCTTAGGTCCTTTATATAGAAAGCAACCCAAGGGACAACACATGTACAAAGATCAAAATGAAAGTAGCTAAGACTAAAATGTAAAGACTACAAAAGCAATAATAGAGAAAAAGCAATTATTCTAACACTCCTCAAGCTAGAGCATAAGCATCAGACATTGCCCAGCTTGATGGAAAGATACTCTAACCATTTCCGTAGGAAAGCCTCCATGAAAATATCGACCAGTTTGTTTTTCCATGAAAGTATCCTCCATCTCCTCCTAGCTTTTTTTTAGGAGGCCACTTTGTAATGCGTGACAATGTATTTGGTTGCTTTTATTAATGAAGCTGGGTGGTTATCACACAGATAATCGCCCTTTTCCTTTTCAAAAAAAAGAGCATATGCGAGTTGATCATTGATAGAAATATATGGAGTAGAGATCTTGCCTTATAACACAGCATCACGGATAAAATGACAATCCACCCCAGTATGTTTTGTCCTTTCATGAAAGGTTAAATTATTAGCAATAAATAAAGCAACTTTATAATCACAGTACATGTGTATGGCTCCTTCAACATCCACTCCAAAATCATGCAACAGAGATTTTACCCAGAGAAGCTCACATGTTGTATGGGCCTTAGCTTGGTACTCGGATTCTCACTCAACCAAGAGACAACATGTTTCTTACTTCTCCATGTCACAAGATTACCCCCAACAAAAATATAAAAACCTATAGTAGACCGTCGATCCTCATGAGCCCATGCACAATCAGCATCTGAATATCCCACTATGGATACTCCCTTATGAGCTCTGTAACAATAACCTTTTCCAGGAGCATTTTTCAAATATCGTATGGATACTCCAGACCAATGTATCTCCTTAGGAGCTTACATAAACTAGCTTAAACGACCAACAACAAATGCAATATCTGGTCTAATAGCAGTAACATTCAGCAACTTATCAACCATGGCCCTATATTTAGTTACATCCTCAAAAATATGACTATCCTCATCCACAAACGTAAAAGAATGATCAAGTGGCACTTTTGCAGGTTTACATTCTACCATACCAACCTCACGCAACATATCAAGAGCATACTTTCTTTGAGACAAAATTATACCATCCTGCAAATTATATGCCTCAATACCAAAAAGTAACTAATTTATCCCAAATGCTTGGTAACAAACTGTGAATGGAGGAAGGCCTCAATTCTTCAATACCACCCATATCACTACCTGTCAACAATATATCAACATATACAATAAGAATAATTGATCCAGATTGAGTATGCCTAGAAAACACAGAATGGTCTGTGGAAGATCTAGATAAACCAAACTCATGTACTGGCCTACTAAATCTGTCAAACCAAGCACAAGGGCTCTCCTTAAGTCCATAAATTGCGTTCCGCAACCGACACACATTATGACACTCCCCCTATCACACAAAATCCGGAGGTTGTTGCATGTAAACCTCCTCATCAAGATCTTCATAAAGAAAAGTATTCTTAATATCCGACTGGAAAATAGGCCAATTCTCATTCACTGCCAAAGAAAGAAGAATGTGAATTGAATTCAAACATGCAACAAGAAAAAATGTCTCAAAATAATCAATACCATGTGTTTGAGTATAACCTTTTGCCACTAACCAAGCCTTGTACCTATGTATGGATCCGTTAGGTAAATATTTCAAGGTAAACACCCACCTACACCCCACAACTAATGCTCCAAGGGTAAGTCAACTAACTCCTAAGTGTCCCGAGAGATAAGTGCCTCCATTTCCTTCATAGCTATAGTCCATGCCTCATCCTGAAAAGCATCAACATGATCACAAGGTATACGCTAACTATCAATAGCAGCTGAAGCACCTGTCCTAAAGAAGATAAACCATCAAAACTCATATGATGAGAAATATCATATTGGGCACAAGATCCAGTACCTTTCCTCTGGGTAATAGGAAGACGCAAATCCTGCTCATTAGTGGAAGAACTTCCCTTACTAGCATTGGAGCCCACAAGAATGGTATCAGACTAAACAGGAATGGTAGTAAGTGACTCAGCAATAGATTTAGGTCAATGGTGATAATGATAAGTGTCAAGAACGGTGCAAGCTTGGAGCGTGGAGGCTCCTAGGCGTGGGAAAAATCGACCACGTAAGATTGTTCAACATTGGAATAGGAAGAGGAAGAGCAACAGCCACAGCTACTATGGCTGGTGGCTGGTAATGATGAGACTAGTGGTAATGGTGGCCGATGATGTTGAGGGAGAAAGAGGAAAGGAGTTTGAGAAAATGGAAAATATTATTGCTTACTTAAAAAACAAATACAATAGGCTGGCTCTCTTTTATAGAGAAAACATATCCTCTAAAATAATAAATAAACTAATCAAATCTTATCTCTAAAATAAGAAAGAACAAATCCCAAAATAAATCAAATCATCTAAACAACTTTCCTAAAACGAAACATAACAAATAAGCAAAACTTGCATCTTAAGCAAATACCAAAACTACTCCTAGGACCAAAAATCGGTGCCCAAGGCACCTCCTAATCGGTTGCCACATGGCCTGAATGGCTGTCACGTGGCAATGCCACATGGCCAATTTCTTTCCCAAGACTCCCCCTCAAGACGAGGCCGGGAGGATGAAGACTTATTTGAACTTGATGATGAGGCTAGATATCCCACCATTCTTCTTCTCCAAGCGATGTGCTTCCAACTTGATTTTAGGAGAAGCCACGATGTAGCCTCTTATGACCTCCAGAGTTGTGTTTGTAGCAACCTCAATGGTCATCGCAACGGCCGCCATTGTCTTCTCTTTTTCTTCTTTAGAAGGAGCCACAATGTAACCTATTGCTACCTGTCGAGTTGTTGCTTATGTGGCAACCTCGATACTCGTAGCGACGGCCACCGTTGTCTCCTTTTCTTCTTGTAACATTGCCCTGATCTTCTCAGGGTCAAT
This sequence comes from Thalassia testudinum, assembly GCA_037157565.1. Classification (NCBI taxonomy): domain Eukaryota; kingdom Viridiplantae; phylum Streptophyta; class Magnoliopsida; order Alismatales; family Hydrocharitaceae; genus Thalassia; species Thalassia testudinum. The sequence goes on along the minus strand of JAZHRO010000007.1, from coordinate 64,863,815 downwards.
AGGCGTAAGAGAGTTTGCACGTGAGGTGAAAGTTGCTCCACTGTAAGACCTCTGCATCCTAGATCTTTAGAAAGGAATCTTCTGACATCTTTTCTCCAGGAAAATCTCCTCTTTTAAAGGAGTAAAAAATCAGATATGAAGTGTCAAGATCTCAAACCATATAACTTAATAGATCTCCTATTCTCTTTTTTGGATCTCGAACTCCACCATCTTTGTTGACAATGTGGTATCGATGGTCGTGGCAATGGCGTTTGTCATCTTCAATCTACGGTCCTATTCTGCATAAGATGCTAGTTGTGGTAAGGACTTGTCGAAGATGAGGAACCACACGCATGTGGCCAAGAGAACACGCACGTTGAAAAGCCTAGATCGTAGGCTCCAATACTATGCCAAGAATGGCGCAAGCTTGGAGCGTGGAGGCTCCTAGGCATGGGAAAAATAGTCCACATAGAACTGTTCCATGTTGGAACAAGGAGAGAGAGAGAGCAACAGCCACCGACTGCTATGGTTGGTGGTCGACAATGATGAAGCTGATGGTGATGGTGGCCGACGATGTTGAGAGAGAGAAAGGAGAGGTGTTTGAGAAGATAGGAACTATTATTGCTTACTCAAAAACAAATACAATAGGAAGGCTCTCTTTATAGAGAAAACATATCCACTAAAACAAAAAAACAAACTAATCAAATCTTATCTCTAAAATAAGAAAGAACAGATCCCAAAACAAATCAAATCCTCTAAACAACTTTCCAAAAACCAAGTATAACAAATAAGCAAAACTTGCACCTTAAGCAAATACCAAAACTAGACTCCTAAGACCCAAAACCGACACCCAAGGCACCTCCTGATCAATTGCCACGTGGCCTAACTGGCTGCCATGTAGCAGTGCCACGCGGCCAATTTTCTTCCCAACAATAACGATAAGGAGAAACATGATCAGATGTATCATTGAGTCCTACTCAATAAAATCTGCTGGGCTCATAGTAGTGGTAGGAAGGTCAGAGGGCCCTGGAGGTGTAGCAGAAGGATCAAGCAAAGGGATACCAATGGAAGGAGTGCTCAAGGAGTCCCCCTTATTAGAAGGATAATATAGAATCTCCTCAAAAAACACATCAACACTCACATAAGATTTTTTATTCACCGAATCATAACACTAATACCTATTCTGGGTTTGAGAATACCCAAGAAAAATGCATTTGGCTAAGCGAGGGGCTCACTTGTCTCTATCAAAAAGATGAACAAAAGCAACACAGCCAAAAACAACCGGCAGCAGCAAAAAAGGTGTACAACCACCTAAAATAGAAGAAACAACCCGAATAATGAGAAACACAATGATCAAAACAGCATCAGCCCAGAAATGAATAGAAACATGCATATGAAACAGTAATATCTAGGCACCCTCAAGAAGGTGTTGAAGCTTCTGTTCAACAACCCCATTCTATTGTGAGGTGTAAACACAGGAAGTCTAATGCCCTACGAAGCAAAGAAACTAAACAATCAAGCATTCATAAACTTCAAACCATTATCACTTCGAAAGACACGTATAATCATAGAAAATTATCTTTATTTCATTAAAAAAAATTCCATCAAAACGGGGATCGCCGACTTTTGTTTCATCAAGAAAACCCAAGACATTCTTTAATAATCATCAACAAAAATAAGGAAAAAATGGAAGCCCCTAACATTGGTGACCCAACACAAGCCCCACACATCAACATAAATCAGAAAAAAAATAGAACTAGTCCTCTTATTAGTAAAAGGAAACAAGGAGCTATGATGCTTGCCTAACTAACTGGCATCGCAAAAGAACTGATCAAGAACATGAAGATCAGGAAACTGGCAGCGTAACACAATGGGACTCGGGTGACCCAGGCGAAGATGCCACTGTAAAGCAGTAGTGGCACCAGGAGCAGTAGCAATTGTAGGTGAAAAAGACAGTACAACCCATTCTATTCGAGTCCACTAATCTGCTTCCTCGTTTGTTAGTCCTACAAGAAGAAATACTGATCATAAAATATCACCCTGCAATGAAGATCCCTAGTAATCTAACTGATAAACATCAAATTCATAACAAAACTAGGTGCATGCATAATATCAAAAAGATGAAGATTATCAGTCAAGGTCACATTACCCAGCCCAGTGACAAAGGAGAATCCACCATCAACACGAACCTAAAAAAACTTGTCCGATGGGCGAAGGGATGTAAACACAGATAAATCACCTGTAATATGTGAAGATGCTCCAGAGTAAGCTACCCATCGTGGACCACGAGTTCTAGCTGACAATGCAACCTACTCACCTTGCTGAATAACAAATGCTAAAGTAGAAGGTTGAGAGTCAAGCAATCTGGCATACTCATCTCTAGAAATTGTGACCTTCTCTGAGAAGTGATTGGATTTCTCCTTAATAACAACCTGGTTAGCACGAGTTCCTTGAGGATACCGATGCTTTGCCTAACATCGATCAATTGTGTACCAGATCTTGTGACAATAATCACAAACAAAAAAAGAACAACAGCCACACAAATCGAGCACCTCTTCTACTTGGGCAACCACTATCTGGACCTCTCCCACACCTAGAAATAGCATGAGCAAACCCATCAAAAATCGTTGGGCTATCTTCCATACTTCACACAACCACAATCAACAACAATAATCTTGCACTACACAATCACATTAGCAACACAAACAAAAACATCCACACTCGTGGAGAGGAATCAAACCATCCTAGACCACTCCATGATTACTTCATTATAAACAAGAAAAACCTACTCTTGTTGGATAAGAAAAAACCCTGCAACAACCTTCACAACACTCCTGCAACCTTCACACTGCGGCAATTGATCAAAACAGCCAACTAACTGATCAACAATCAACAACAACTAACAATCATAACAATAAACAACTAACTTATTAGAACAACTAATTGAATCAACTAAATCAGCAGCAGATTAAGACCAAGAATAACTGAACCAACAAATTTGTTGTTAACCAGATTAGTTGTGATGAGCTGAACAGCAACAAGATGAAGAACTAACTTGCTGCGAGCAACTCCTGTAGCTGTGATCAGATCAACTGTGATAAGCCGATCAGAATTGTGATCAGCTACTAGCAACTCCTGCAACTCTACTTCGACGCTGCAACCCCAATGATCTGATTTTGCTAGAACCAATCAGAGCAACCGGAGATGAAGGGCCAATCAATGGTGAACTGCAAATTGATTTTGCTAGGCGATACCATCAGTTGATCAGATCTTGCTGGGACAGATCTAATCCGATGTGTGATACCAAGTTGGGCGATATCAGAGCATTGGTGGCGAAAGAGAGAGAGAGAGAGAGGAAGAGAAGGGCATGAGATGGAGGGTGAGGTAGGTTCATTTAGGTGGGATATCAAGCCCCAATCTAGGATTGTTGCTCTGATACCATGTTGGGATGAAATGTCTTCAAAAATCTATTCAGAAGTCCCTTAGGTCCTTTATATAGAAAGCAACCCAAGGTACAAAACATATACAAGGACCAAAAAGAAAATAGCAAAGATTGAAATGTAAAGATAAGAAGGACTGAAATGTAATGAGTAAAAAAGCAACAATAGAGAAAAGGTAATTATTCTAACACTGAACCTTTACCGATGATCGTGCCGGCACATGCTGGCTGTTGCTGCTCCTGTCCATGCTGCTGCTCCTACAGCGGCTGGGGATGGTTAGAGTCTCGGTGGTGGTGTGGCAGTGGCACTGTAGCTCGAAGGAGGAAGGAGAGTTGGTGGGATTATTGCTCACCTCACACACAAACGAGAGGGGAGAAGGTGGGGTCGGTTGGTGGAGAAAAGATGAGGTGAGGATCGAGATAGTAAGGAGATGAGATGGGTTATGGTTGGGAAGGAGATGAGGTGAGGACAGGGAAAAAGATGAAGAGATGGGGGTCATTCAGTGAAGAAAGTGAGGGTCTCATTTGGAAGAAAATAAATGAGAAAGGAGACTTCTTTATAAAAAAAAAGCATAAAAGAGTAGTCATGTGTTTTGCACCATCGAAATCGTTATAAAAAATCTAAAAAAATTAATCGAGCATTTTGCTGCTTTTGCACGAATAGACATTTTTATAAACTAGCAAAAACTTAATCACACCTATGGACATCCTTATAGAAAACTAATAAAATATTAATTGAATGTTTCAATTTCACTACTTTCACACTGTCAGACATCTTTATAAAAAAATTATAAAATATTAATTGAACATTTCGCATCAACGGACATCTTTATAAAAAACTCAAAATATTAATCAAATATTTCACATCGACAGGCATCTTTATAAACAAGGTTTGAAATATCGTATATATCAGTATCGACGGATGTTGAGGTATATTTATATTTGTAAGAGGTGTTGTGTTATTTTATTTTATGTAGTGGATCTATGATGTACTTTTCCCACACCTATATAGAGGTGTAGGAACTTCTTGACAACCTAAGGAAATTTATTTTCTTCAACTTGGTATCAGAGCTAAGGTTGAGGACTCCACCAAAAATAAAACCCTAACCCTACTTTAAGCCTTCTCACCGGAGCTACCGCCACCACCACCGGCAGCCACACCGGTGCCGGACCACCGCCACAGCAACAACAGCACCGATTGCTGCCGCTAGCTGCTGCAACAGTAGGCCAGCAACAGGCCACTGCCGCCGCCAGCAGCAACAGCACTGAGCCGTCGCCGCCGCCACCAGCAGTAGCAACACCGCAAGGCCACCACCAACAGCAGCACCGGCTACCACCACTGTTGCAGCCAACCCTTCATGCCAGACCAGGGTGCAGCACCGCCTCCTCGACTCTTCGCACTGCTGCAACGCCAACTCAGGGTGCAACCAGTTCTTCAGCTCCTCCCTTGCGCCACAGCACTTGGCCACGACGCTATTGCCACCACCGCAGCCTAACCGGGGCGCAACCGGCCCCTCGCATCGTAGCACCCTCGGTGCTGCCGCCGCCAGCAGCCTGACCAGGGCGCATTTCCCTCGGTGCTGCTCCTGGTTGCCCTGTCGCAACTCCCTGATCATCGTTGGTGCCGATTGCTCTTGATCACTCACCATGGAGGATGAGAGTTTAAAGCAAAAATCTTCCAACAGGGTGTATGAACTTCTTGATCTTTTGATCTAATTTGGGTTGTGTATTCCCCATAATAGATGACTTTTGAGGTGTGTATTCCCCGTTGATGCATGTTTTTGGGATGTGTAGTCCCCTTGAGTGCTAACCACGTAAGCGGAGATTTTTGGGGTGTGTATTCCCCGGTTGGTATATTTGTTGGGGTGTGTAGTCCCCATTTTCTGTCAATTTTTAGATCTGAAATGTGAAGAAGTTCAGGGATGTGTACCATTCTCTGTGGCACGTCAAACTTTGTTTAAGGCAGTGTGATTTAGTAAACATAGCAGTGTCTCAGTCAGAGATTTCACTAGGAACTACCGTGGGTGATACTCAAACCACTAGTGTGACGTGGTTGATTGATTCAGGTGCTTCCAATCATTTATCCGGGAATCTGCAGTGCTCTGGACATATTCAACCTGTCTCTCAGGGTTGTACAGTACAAGTGGCTGATGGACAACTTGCTCCTATTAGTTGTCAAGGGGAAATTAATGTTACCCCTTCTATGCAGCTTAATCATATTCAGTTTGTTCCAAATTTATCCATGAACTTGCTCTCTGTCAGTGAGATCATTAAGCAGATGAATTGTCGGGTCATCTTTGATGAGCGTGGATGTATTTTCCAGGATAGAATGACAAGGAAGATTATTGGTAGTAGATATGAAGAAGGAAGAGTTTACCGACTTAAGCAGGGTCCTATGGCTGCTGCATGTTGGGTTAGTACCACATCTGGGAGTGCTTTACAGTGGCATAGACGGTTGGGCCATCCTTGGAAAAGTTACGCAGGCTTATTCCTCATGTGTCCCCAACTACGCAACTTTCCTGCGATGCATGTCAACTTGGAAAGCACCATAGATCTTCCTTTCCAACTGCTACAGGATCACGTTCAACTTCATGTTTTCAGTTAGTGCATCTTGATGCTTGGGGTCCCTGTAGGACTTCTGATAAAGCAGGACATCGATACTATTTGATTATGGTTGATGATTTTTCCAGATTGTCCTGACTATTTCTCATGAAGAATAAGTCTGAAGTAGGTCCACTGATTGAGAAGTTTGTGTTGATGATAAAAAATCAGTTTGATGTTTGCATCAAGACTCCTCAGATCTGATAATGCACTGGAGTTTTGTACTCGTCAATTAGCAGAATTCTATGGCATACATGGTATAATTTATCAGACCTCATGTCCTCACACTTCTCAGCAAAATGGAGTCGCAGAGAGGAAGCACAGACATATCCTTGATATGGCCAGAGCTCTTTTTATCCATAACAGTGTGCTACAGAACTATTAGGGAGATGCAATTCTCACTGCTTGCTACCTTATTAATAAATTACCCTCCTTTGTGATTCACGAACAGATACCATGGCAGGTGCTTTATCCAAATGATGAGTTGTTTGATCTTCCACCCAAGACATTTGGGTTCGTGGTTTTTGTACATCTCCTTGGACCTGAGCGTGATAAATTAGCACCTAGAGCAGTCAAGTGTGTGTTTCTTGGTTATTCTCGTACTCAAAAGTGGTATCAGTGTTTTGATTCCCTACATCAGAGGCATTATATCACTGCAGATGTCACCTTTCATGAAGCAGTACCTTATTTTTCTGTTGCTGCCAGGTAGGTGCAAAGTGTGCCGGAGAGTGCGCCTGTACCAGTTGCTCCTACACTATTTGATATATTCACATATACTAGTAGCTCTTCTCAAGTTGATGAGTCACCTACCAGCACATTCAGACCAACACCAATGGATGAAGGGACCTTCAAGGGTCACACCTATCAGTTACCAGTTGTGTATAGGACAAAGCACCCTCCATCTATTCCACAGACTCCTCAGGTTAGTGTTGATAACCTAGAGGTGGTTCATACTCAGGAGACTGTTTCAGGCACAATGTTAGCAGATGTAGCAAGTGGGAGTCTGCCACCTGAGAATAGTTCTCCAGGTCCTGATTCCATGAGTACTGATGAAGATATTCCTATTGCTATTAGGAAGGCTCCGCGATCATCTGCCCAGTATCGTGTTGCTGGGAGTGGTGTTACTAATGATTCTCTAAGTTCGGAGTTTTATGCATTCACAGCTGCTATATCTAGTGTTGAGTTACCTACCTCGTACCAGCAGGCTTTACTACATCCACACTAGAAGGCAGCTATGGAGATGTCTACACTTACTACCAGAGGTACTTGGGAGCTGTCACCTTTACCGTCTGACGTGCAACTTGTTGGAGCCAAATGAGTCTTTGCCTTGAAATAGAACCCAGATGGATCTATTTCAAGGTATAAGGTCCGCTTAGTGGCCAAAAGATTCACCCAAACATATGGGGTGGATTTCTTTGACACGTTCTCCCCTGTTGCACGACTCTCTACTGTTTGAATTCTTATATCTGTTGCGGCTCATTATGGATAACAGTTACATCAATTGGATGTTAAAAATGCATTTCTGTACATAGACTTGAAGGAAGAGATATATATGCAGCAGCCACCTAACTTTGAGATTCAGGAGGAGTGTGTATGCAGGCTTCGTAAGGCCATTTATGGTCTTAAGCAGAGCCCCCGAGCCTAGTTCCAGCACCTGTCTGAGGCAGTCTGTTATTGCGATGCAAAAATCTTCATTGGATCATTCACTACTTGTGAGAAAGACCAGTAGGGGTACAGTGGCTTTACTTGTGTATGTGGATGATCTTATTCTTACAGGTGATGATGCAGAGAGTGTATCTCAGATGAAATACTTGGCACACCAATTTGTCATGAAAGATCTTGAGAAGCTGAGACATTTTTTAGGCATTGAGTTTGCTACAAGTAAGCAAAGGACAACTATGTCGCAGAGGAAATATGCCCTTGATATTCTTCAGGAGACAGACATGCTAGGATCCAAAGATACAAATATTCCTATGGATCCTAAAATTCATCTATTTGAGGATAATGTGAAGCTAAAGGGCAAGAAGGTATATCGACAGCTGGTGGAGAAGCTGTTATATCTGACTATCACTAGGCCAGATATTAGCCTTGCAGTGGGGAAGCTGAGTCAGTTTTTAGATAAACCTATTGAGGTTCATTGGCAGGCTGTGATGTAGGTGTTGAGGTACATCAAGGGATGTCCAGGTAGAGGCATTCGTTTTCATAGAACGGCACCTACGGTCGTTGTTGCATACTCAGATGCAAATTATGCAGGTGATGTCGGGGATAGGCGATCTACTACTAGTTTCTGTACCTTTGTTGCTGCGAACTTAGTAACCTGAAGGAGCAAGAAACAAAGTGTTATTTCACGCTCTAGTGTTGAGTCTGAGTACAGGGCCATGGCACATACTGTTACTAAGAGGATATGGATCAGATCTCTGTTACAAGATCATGTTGATGTTCAGGAACCGATGGAGATGCATTGTGACAACCGGGCTGCTACCTACATTGCAAACAATCCTATGTTCCATGAGAGAACAAAACATGTGGAAGTGGATTGTTATTACACCAGGAGTTTGATTCAACAGGGTCTACTTCGTACTACTTGTCTTACCTCCTCAAACCAGACTGCTGATATGTTTACCAAGCCGTTGCCACGTCCCCAGTTTGAGAAGTGTAGAAACAAGCTGAGCATGATGGATATATATGCTCCAACTTAAGGGGGAGTGTTGAGTTATATTTATGTTTGTAAGGGGTGTTGTGTTATTTTATTTTATGTAGTGGGTCTATGATGTACTTTTCCCACACCTATATAGAGGTGTAGGGACTTTTTAGCAACCTAAGGAAGTTTGTTTTCTTCAACTACGGGGTTGGGTAGTATCGATACCACAGAAGGTATTTTTTTCCTGGATATCAGCAATATATCGCCAATATAGGGAGATATCGACGATATCCTCGAGATATCGACGATATATCGGCAGGTTGGCAGTCGATGGCGATAGCTTTCAGCAAAAAGGTTTGAAAATGGTTGGGTGGGAGGTTTGAAGAGCTGACAATGGCGAATGGCGCTAGCGCTGGGTTTGAATGCTGAAATGGCGGTGAACAAACACACACACACACACACAAACACACACACACACACACAAACACGCACAGACACACAAACACACAGACACATCATCGATATCGGCGATATATCTCTGATATAATACATATATACGTTTTTTAAGCATCCTTTCATAATATATTATTCATAAAAATATTAACCTTTAAATTTTATGATATTTTATGCCTTTCTGAGTAATTTTCCCAAAATTCACCTATTTCTACAATACATCCCTAATATATCCTCGATATATCCTTTTTGACTTATCGATATGATATCGATATCGATATTTAAAACCTTATATATAAAAAAAGTCAAAATATTAACCGAATGTTTTAATTTCACTACTTTCGCACAATCAGATATCTTTATAAAAAAACATATAAAATATTAATCGAACATTTCACTGCTTTCACACCAACAAGCATCTTTATAAAAAAACTCTATAAAATATTAATCAAGTGTTTCATTGCTTTCACAATGAAAACATCTTTATAAAGAAAGCCATTATTCGAACATTTCACTACTTTCGCACCAACAACCATCTTTACGAAAAAGCTATGAAATATTAATCGAATGTTTCTTTCGCATTAATATAAAAACTTATAAAATGTTCAACATAATCAACTATAAATATTGACATCCTCATTAATGCCTTATATCAATTTGAGAATTGAGATCTTCCCTCGATAACTATTAATTGAGTCTAGCCTACTACTGACTGTTGAGTAGTGAATCTGCTAACCAATGATGACTCGATAAACTATTTTTTGCAAAAATCATCAAGGACAAACCGCAAGGTTTTGGTTGTTCCAGCATTCAAATGAGGATCCATTGTGCTATTAATTTATGATGTTCCAAATTCTAATTTACTCTCATAGTCGCATGTGATTTTTCCGATTTGTAAATGTACAATATAATTAATAGATTCAATACTACCCAAATGACATAAGTAGGACACAATTATAACTTACAAGGAAAGAGCCTTGGGCCATGGGTCGTTAGTCGACTTAGCCATTTTATACAGGAGCCAAAGGAAGCACACTGGGTAGGGGTATGCCAAATTTTGAGGTACTTGAAGAACAATCCAGGAAGAGGCCTAACTTTTCTGAAGCATGGCCACATGAACATATGGGAATACTCTGATATTAATTATGTCGGAGCACGTGAAGATAGAAGGTCCACCACTAGTTACTGTACTTATGTGGGTGGTAATCTAGTTACCTAGTGAAGCGAGAAACAAAATGTGACTTCCAAATCCAATGCTGAGTCAGAATACAGGGAAATGGCTATTACATGCGAGTTGTTTTGGGTTCAGGCTATTTTGCAAGATTTTGGTATTCATGTTTCTAGTCCTATACCCATATATTGTGATAATAAGGCTGCAACGTTCCTTACTAATAGTCTAGCCTTTTATGAGAGGACCAAGCACATTGAAGTGGATCGTCACTTCATACGGGATATTGTATGAGCGGATGGATACCTACACCTTATATTCCCACAAGTTGCAGATATCTTCACCAAGCCTCTCTCCACAAAGCGGCTAGAGTACTTACGTTCTAAGCTGAGCATGTGCTCTAGGTTGAGAGGGAGTGTTCAGATTATTATTAATGTGTAGGTTATTTTTCTATTTTCATTATTATATGGGGGAATCTCTTCTAATTCTCCCAAAGGCACCTCTCTATATAAAAGGCCCTAGGGTTCAATAATAAAACTATTTTGCTCATTTCACCTAACAATAGCATGGAAGCCCACTTCTCTCTCTGAAATGAGTGTCAAGGAGGATTTGGCCACCATCAAGAAAGATATCAAGGAGCTAAAGCAAGGAAAAGGTCATACTTAAGGGCTATTTTTTCTTTATTTAATTTCAAGTTGGACTATCTTAATGATGAATTTCTTAGTTAGGCTTGCACAATGACTGTTGTGCTCATATTTGTCCTTATAAATGCTCTTTTTAATGCTTGTCGGAGCTTCTTAGCCCAACTTAAAAAATGTCTTTGTTGTACTTACTATAATTAGTCTTTTTAATGTTAGACAAAAAGGAGAAATTTTCTACCATAAAGAAATTTGATGAGAAGCTTGAAATCTTATTGTGAGGGGGAGTATGCAATATTTTCCATAGTAAGAGTATTCTCGTTAAATATTTTCTAAAGATGCTTATTATATATATATATATATATATATATATATATATATATATATATGATTATCTTATTTTGTCCAACATTAAAAAGGAAGAGATTGTTAATGACAAAGACACTAATGAACCTATTGAAAAGGATCAACTTAGTTCTTGAATTATTTAGAAAAGAAAGTCTTAGCCAACCCTCTTTATATCGAGAGGGTTTAGGTATACATGGAAACGCAATCACACTTAATAGCTCACCTACTAAAAATAACAAGACTAAAAATAGTGACACCTAAACCTAACTAATTTATCCCTAAAATATCTAACTAATTTATCCCTAAAATATCTAACTAGTTTATTTCCTAACACTCCCCTCCTCCAAGTTGAAGCGTACAATGCCTAACTTAATACACGAGTAAACTCCCCCCAATATAGACATCCAAAGGAGCAGATAATAGATCGGAGAGGAGCAAGTAGTAGATTGGTAGTGGGAGACGATCCAAAGCAAGTAAGAGACAATATCAAGCGATTTCTGCAATAAAGTTTAGAACAAAAGACTATCCCAAGCAAAGGAGATGATCCGAATCAATAGATTGCTATAGAATAAGTAGCAACACTAAGAAATGCACGTTTTCGTGCAAAGAAGGTTGCACTATGCACGCAAAGTAGATAAAACCGAGCAAGACATGGCCTTGGGATCTGGAGCACATGAACTAGATAAAAAATAGTACTTCTAATGGCGAAGAAATAGAACCAAACTGTAATGGCTAGAACAGTACTTCTCTAGTCAAGACGAAGTCGCCAACGAGGTGGTCATCGAACCCACCAGCAACAAAGGGCAACATTGGCAACGTTGTAGGCGAGCAACACAGTACTTGACCCAAAGGGGCAACGCTGCAGATCGAAAAGGCCATTGCAGGTGACACAGTAGAGAGAGGAGGCATCGCATGGCCATCGAAGTGCCCCATAGGGCCAAGCGATGCATTAGGAGGGGTTGCTGGAACCCTAATTGCCGGAGGCAGTGCTGATGACCTTTGGGTGCCACCCAAAGTGCAAATGAGAGAGAAGTCGATCTTAGACCTTGGTCAAGTAAGGAGGGGGAGGAGAGACCACAAAGGGGTCACCCAAAAAGGAGGGCCACCGGAGGCTCACCAATGACCACGAGGCCTAGCGACACCATTGGTGGCCCACTTTTAGGGCATTTGGTGGGGTTTCTCCCCCCTTTTTTTCCAAATTTTTCTCCCCCTCTTTTCTTTTCAAACGGGATCAAACCCACTCTGATACAATAAGACAAAATGAAAGGCCTTAGCTCATTATGAGAGCCCTACCTCTCTTTATATAGAGAGGGAAAAGGGCAAATTACAAAGTAACCCCAAGATAGATAAAGGGTGACAAACGCACCCTTACAAATAAATGTAAATAGAAAATAGCATACTACTCAAGTCTACACTCCTCAAGCTGAAGCATATATATCTAACATGCTCGGTGTGGAACAATAAGAATCAAAAGTAGATTTGGGAAGTGTCTTGGTGAAGATGTCAGCTATCTAATCTTCTGTAGTAACTGTGATTGTATATATTAAGCCTTTCTAAATTAAGTCCCTGGTGTAGTGACAATCTGCTTCAACATGCTTTGTTCTTTCATGAAACATTGGATTGTTGCCAATGTATGTGACAGCTACATTGTCACACCTCATCACCAAAGGGCCAGTAATCTGAACGTGCAAATCTCCCAGTAATGATTTCACCTACATGAGTCTGCAGCTGTCTGAGCCATCGCTCTATACTCTAATTCTGCACTTAATCTAGAAACAACATCATGTTTCTTACTCTTCCAGGTTACTAAACTTCCAACCACATAAGTACAGAACCCAATTGTGGATTTCATATCTGTTAGGCACCCAGCGTAGTCTGCATCTAAGTATGCCACTACAGTCATGAAGTAGCTCGAGTAAATAGAAGGTCAAGTCCCGATGCCTTAATATATCTCAGAACCATCATAACAGCCTCCCAGTGTTGCTTTGTGGGCTCCGCCATGAACTGGCTAAGTCTTCCATTGCAAATGCAATGTCTGGTCTGGTGATAGTAAGATAGAGCGGCTTTCTCACAACCTATCTGTACTATTTGCAATCCACTGAAGGTGAATCAGCATCATATAGGTGTGCTTTTGGGTCCATGGGTATGTTTACTGATTTTACCTCAACCATCCCAACCTCCTATAGAACATCAAATGCATACTTTCTCTGAAATATAATTATCCCATGGTTGCCACAAGCAACTTCTATCCCCAAGAAATATCTTAACGGACCCAAGTCCCTTATCACAAACTTACTAGCCAATCTCTTTTTAATATGCACTATTCCCTCTGCATTATCACCTGTGACAATTAAATCATCCACATAATCCAAGAGAATAACCACACCTTTCCCTATTTTTTTGTTAAACAAGGAATGATCTGCCAACGACCTCTGAAAACCATAAACTTCCACCACTTGAGACAATTTTTTGAACCACGCACGTGGACTCTACTTGAGTCCATAGATAGCTTTCCTTAACCTGCACATACACTCCCCCCGTGTCTCATACCCCAATGGTTGTTGTATCTACACTTCCTCCTATAAGTCACCATATAGGAAAACATTCTTTACATCAAGTGGATGCAACTGCCAATCATAATATACTACCACTGAAAGTAAGATCCGCACAGTTAACAATCTAGTTATAGGGGAGAAAATATCAAAGAAGTCCAGCCCATATGTCTGAGTGAACCCCTTTGCTATAAGTTATGCCTTGTATCTTGTAATGCTGCCATCAAGATGAAATTGGAGTGCAAAGACCCATCTGCAGCCAATAAGACTGTCCCTAGTGGAAGTGAGGTAAGCTCCCATGTGCCTCTGCTCTAAAGGGCAGCCATCTCCTCTTCCATGGCCTGACGTCATTTTGGATAAAGCATGGCTTCTAGATAAGAAGCAAGTACAGTAGTAGAGACCAGGGCCTTAGTAAACCCCGAGAATGTTGTGCGAAGGTCGTCTGAATGTAGATATCCTGCAACATTGTACTTTGCACATGACTTCAGAGCCTTCCGAATAGCAATGGGAAGGTCACTATCCACTTATGCATCATCATCTATAAGGTATTCATCTGTCCCTGTATCATCACTAGACACTAACACGTCAGTGTCTAAAGACCGTGTACTCACCTGAGCTAGGGAGGCTGGTGGCGAAGGAGAAGGGGGCATCTTGAATGTAGTATGCGGTCTCTGATAGGTAACAATAGGTTCATGAAACCTCTCCTCAAGGGAAGAAGTAACATGTTCATTCACCGGAATAGACCCAAAGGGAATTGGTGGAATAGGCATAAGGGCCCCATCATTCACAGGAAGCAAATCACAACTACTAGTAGAGAAATATGGTATAGCTTCATGGAAGGTCACATCAACAAACACAATGACGGGAATTGATCGGATCAAAACATCTATAGCCCTTTTGGGTTCTAGAATAACCCAAGAAAACACTTAGTAGTCCTTGGTGCCGGTTTGTCCCGTCTAGGACTCAAGTCATGGACAAATGCAACGCACCCGAAAATACGAGTAACTGAAAACAAAGGGTGGCTAGGATACAAAACCTGCCATGGAATTTGCTCGTGAATGGTAACATTCGACATCCTATTAATCAAAAAACATGTTGTAAGAACAGCATACCCCCAATACAAAGCTAGCACAGTATGCTAAATAAGTAGGGTGCATGCAACATCAAGGAGGTGTCTATACTTCCTCTCAACAACACCATTCTACTGAGAGGTATGAGCATAAGTAGTTTGGTGCACTATTCCATTGCTACGAAAAAATTACATCAAACGCAAAGTACGAAATTCCAAAGCATTGTTAGAACGAAACATTTTGATAGTAAAAGAAAATTGGATTTTTAAAGTTTTCAATAATCGTTCCAACATCGGACTTATTTTTCAACATAAACAACCTGGTAGCCCGAGCTAAATCATCAACAAGTATAAGAAAATACCAATGTCCAAGCCGGTAGGGAATCCAACTTAGACCTCAGACATCCATACTAAATCAAATAAAGCAAATGACCCAACATGAGAGGAAGTGAGAAAACTAGCACAATAGTACTTGCCAAGTTGGCAGGCATCACAAGCAATGGTGGTGCTGGCAGATATATAAGGTAGAACACACCTAAATCTCTCCACAGGTAGAGATATATGAGGTAGAATACGCCTAAATCTCTCCACAGGTAGGTAGCCAAGGCAAAGATGTCAATGGGGTGGGGACCCAGTGGCCAAGGCAATCTCCCCCTGACTCACAGAAGCAGCAGTAGCAATAGGAGAGTAACTTTGGTGATACACCCCTCCTTCCTCACAACCTCCATCAATCATCCTCCCTGTGAGTCGGTCTTGCAAGACACAAGATCAAGCATCAAACACAACTCTGCAATTAAGCTCTCTGGTAATACAACTAACAAATAGGAGACTAAGTGGAAAATTCGGTACATAAAGAACATTCGGTAGCTGCAAAAAGGAGGAAAGGGACACCTCCCCTCTTCCAGCCACCTGAGATAATCTACCATCTGCCACGAGTACTGTCCTGCCTAGGGGAACAGACCTCAAGTCTAAGAAGGCACCAGGAGTGCCACAAAGGTGCTGCGAGGCACTAAAATCCACTAACTAGACTCCTGTATGAAAGCCAAACAATGAGTATGCATCTATCAAGGTTCGAAATGCCGATTTCGACGCCGTGCCGATAAAATTGTAGGTATGCATTTCGTGGGCATGCCAAAGGCATGCCGTGGAAATGCCCGTTTTTCGATGGCAGATTTCGATGATTTCGACGGCCCGAAAAAATGACATTTCGAGGCACGCCGAGGGCATGCCGGTGCATGCCGACAGAAATGATTAAGATTTGAAAGACAACTAAATCAAGATATTAGAAACGTTTTACAGGTTTTTTTATAATAAAAACAGGTTATTTTAGCCTGAAAATCTATCTCTGTATGTGTGTGATCAAGATATTAGAAACATTTTTTTATAATAAAAACAGGTTATTTTAGCTGTGTGTGTGACATTCCCTTCACTCCCAGACCACCCCCACGCCCTTGACCTTCCCTTCCCTCTCAGACCCCCCCCCCCCCGCGCCCGCTCCCCGCCCCCATTTCCCGCCCAAAAGCTTCCCGCCCACCCTTTTCAAGTATCCCGCCGCTCAACCACCATCGGCATGCCGACGTTTCGTCGGTAACTGTCGGCATGCCGGCGAAATCCTCGGCATGCCGACAGTTTCCCTGCAAACCGACACTATATTTGTGTCGATATGCCCTCCCTCCAAAAAACCCCTTACCGACGGCATGCCGATGGCATGCCGTCTGCATTTAAATCACAGACTACAGCAACAGAACGACAACCAGAAGGTTGCACTTTATCTCAGTGACAATCGACACTTAAGGACATCTTTGAGAAGTCCAATACGTGTTGCCTGATTAGTGCTTGTGACACATAAAAGGCGTATCACAAGGAAGCTGCAGTTGTGAAGTTTCTGGTTGGTTTGGGGCCTCAGTATGCGACTTCTTATTCTTAGATGCTTACATTAACAGAGCTTCCTAGTCTTGAGGAAGCATACAACATGCTGAGTAGGATCTTCATTTCTCTCACGATTAAGGAGTCCATAGGACAGGCTTTTTCCTTGGTTGTTGCCCAAGGTCATGGACAAGGTATTCTCTCTACCGACGGGAGGCATGGTGCTAAGGGCAGAGGGTGCAAATCCTGCACATATTGCGGGAAGCTTGGTCATATTGAGAGCACTTGTTGAACCAAGCATGTATGACGACTATTTGCCAATCAGGTGCTTGCCACTGAAGAGCAGCCAAGAGACACTGTATTAGTACCTTGGTTTGACTATGATAAGCCTCTTCAACGACTTTCTTAGCTCTCTCAAGATATTTCTGCATCTGACACTACTATCCTGGTGACCTCTTCTACCTCTGCTAAAGCTGCCCTAACCACCTATTCAGGTATATTGCCTACACTCTCTGTACAAAGTGATGATTTATGTGACACATATTGGCTAGTGGACTCAGGAGCATTACGTCACTTGAGTCGAGATCGGCGACGCTTCTGTCGTCTCCTCTTTGTTCCTCCTGGACATACAGTACAGGTGGTCGACGGGAGGCATTCTCCCATCACTGGTCAAGGGGAGGTTACTGGCGTCCCCAACATGAGATTGACTGATATCCTGCTTGTTCTTGATTTTTCGATCAGTTTACTTTTAGTTAGCAGAATTACCAATGAATTGAATTGCCAGGCTATATTTGATGTAGTTGCTTGTACTTTTTAGAATATCCTGATGGGGAGAACGATTAGTGGTGGTTGTAAAGAAGGGGAAGTCTATCGCCTCTTCTAATCTCCTTTTATTGCGGTAAGTTTTGGTGGAGTCACCACTTCTGTTGAGTTTCCTTTTCAGTGGCATCTCTATTTGGGTCATTTATCTCTGGATAATCATCATGTTATACCACAGGGATCTCCTACTGTTGTCATCGGTTGTAATGCTTGTCAGCTTGAAAAGCGTCATTGGAGTACTTTTAGATTGAGGCATGTGATTTTAGATATATGGCATGTTGTTGCCCATAGATCTATGGTGGGGTTGTTGTTGATAAGTGGCTTGGTGTTCTTCTGCTGCTGTCATCGGCGCAAAGCACATGAGGAAGCAGGCCATGCCTGGCTGCCACTTTCCATCACCAGCTCGAGGGCTAAAACGACGACAGTGAGCTATGGATCATCTTTGCCTTCCAATCTTTGCTGCCACTTCACGTTTGCAAAGATCAAGGCCGCAACGAATAATTTCGATGAGAAGCTTCTGCTTGGCGTTGGTGGTTTTGGGAAGGTCTACCGCGGCAGTATCGATGATGGGATGACCATGGTAGCGATCAAGCGTGCTAACCCAATGTCCGAACAGGGCCTGCACGAGTTCTAGAATGAAATTGAGATGTCCAAGCTCCGCCACCGCCATCTTGTCTCTCTAATCGGTTACTGTGAAGAGAATGGCGAGATGATATTGGTGTATGACTACATGACTCATGGCACGCTCCGCGAGCACCTCTACAAGTCCAAGAACCAGCCCTTGAGTTGGAAGCAGAGGCTTGAGATATGTATCGGGGCTGCTCGTGGCCTCCATTATCTGCACACCGGTGCCAAGTACACCATCATCCACCGTGATGTGAAGACAACCAACATCCTTTTGGATGACAATTTGGTCGCCAAGATTTCTAATTTTGGTCTATCCAAGACAGGCCCTTCACTGGACAATACACACGTCAGCACAGTCGTGAAGGGATGCCGACGAAATCTCCTGCAGCGTCGATCGGCATGCCGGTGAAATCGTCGGCATGCCGGCGAAATTCATCGGCATGCCGGCGGCACACCTATAAATCGACAACATATTCATGTCGGCACGACCCCCTTCCAGAAATGGCCTTGCCGACGGCATGCCGGCGGCATGCCGTCGGCATTTAAATCAATGGCATCTATTATACCTGACGAAGAGGCAATAGCTGCAGTCTCTGGAGTAGGCTAAGATAATTGACTGCATTTCTGCAACAACTCATCAACTTTGCTCTAGTCACCGTATCAGGTGCTAAGGCAGTCTCTATCGCCTAGTGTGCAGTCACAGGCTTTCCGTGCATTTGCTAGTACGTAGCCTCAAAATGACCCAATCTGTCACAATAGGTGCATGAAGGTTTAAGACCACAAACTCTAGCACCTCATCCACGACCACGGCCTTGGGTAGAAGAGGCCCCTCTCCAAGGACCATTTGGGGCAGCCAATGCAGCAATCTGACCTACAGTCTCAAGTGAAGCAAGAGTCACTGTAATTCTACTAAGTCGACTATATGTCTCCTCTAGTGTAGGCAAATCAATCATAGTCAGTATCTGATCTAGTGTAATAGCATATTCTAACCCCAGACCAGATAGGAAAAGAGAGAAAGCAAGCTCTCTTTTGAAGGCACGCCAAAAGGCACATGCACACCCCAGTCTATAAGAGTTATGATGCTCCAATAGCCCCTTCACCTAAGAATAATACTGGGCTAATGTCTTCCAATCCTAATGGAGATGGAAGAGCTCATGGTAAATCTGGAATACCCGAGCAAAGTTCTTCTCGTGGGAGTCTCACTCAGTGAGTCCCACATCTTCTTGGTTGTAGGATAGTACAGGATTTCATCACCAATCCTGGGTATCACTACGTTCATCATTCAGGCACAAACCATGCCATTATCACGATCCCATGTAGCATTGGTTCTTGTCTTCTCTGTGGGTTTAGGTTGACTCAAGATATGTTCTTTCCTATGACCCATGTTAGCATATGTTTTCTATTTCTATTTTCTTTGTTGTATGGCTAGTGGATTTACTTTGCTACTCAGGGGCTTTTATGTACTTCCACCCTTTCGACCTCTCTCTATATAAGAAAGCCTTAAGATTTCTAATAAGATTTGAATCATTTCAACCAATTTGGTATCAGAGCACCGATCCTAGACCATGGCTCTCGATATCCCACCCCCAAGGCCTCCAAACCCTACACCCACACCCTCCTCTCCCAGCGGCAGCAGTAGCATCAAATCTTCAGCGGCACTCCTAGCAACCGTGTGCGGCGATGCACACGCACAGCAAGTCCAGTCTGCGCACAGCAGCGTGTGATGGTGCTCGTGGATCTGACCTGAGCGCAGCACCGCAAGCGACAGTGCTCATGGGCCCAATCTGAGCATAGCATCACATGCGACAGCGCTCAGGGTGGCCTGATCTGAGCGCAGCAACTCTGGCGACACAGGTGCGACGATGCTGCAAGGCGCAGTAGGTGTTGCAGTGGCGCTTGGCGTTGCATCAACTGCTCCGGCGATGTCGGGCGGCACCACAGCAACCCTGCGTGACTGACACAGGGCACTAGGGGCGACGCAACGTCGTCTGCAGTGGTACACCTACGGCTGTGAGGAGTTGATAGCCCTTTTCTAGGGCTACTTCTATTTGCAAGGGAGAGAGACACCTAGGTCTTCTTGGGGCCATCTCGGGTGTTCTCCCTGCACCCGGGTGAGGCCTACCTTTGTCCAAGGGGGCTTTCTACAAAGATGCAGGTCTAAATACATCATATTTCAGATCTACGAATGATTTCTTAACTGCGCAAGGCTGATTGAGGCTTCTGGATTGCGAAGATGGCTTTAGATGATCAATCCGAGGTGACTTCGGACTCTATTTTGGACATTGGGGTATTGAAAAATCTATTCTTTGGTTCCGTTGTCAAGTTGGATGAGACCAACTACCCACGATGATCCCAAAACTTTCTTACAACAGTCAAAGGTCATAAGAAGAGCCACATTCTTATGGGTCTAGAGCTTGCGACAAGACCGGTGCGAATGCCAAGTGGGACAATGACAATGCCATGGTCCACGCATGGCTTATACAGACTGTTATTCCCTGAATAGGGGATGAGATTATGTATTACACAACAGCGAAACAGATGTGGGAGTCCTTGCGTGATACTTATTCACATGCCAAGAACTCTACACAGAGTTTCAGGTCTTCTATGACCTCTTCTACTTACATCAGGAAGGATGCACGTTGTCACAGTACCACTCCCTTATGAAGGGAATGTTGGAGAGGCATCACTCCTATATGCGAGGTGTGCTTGTGAGTCCTAAAAGAGCTTTAGGAGACAGTTGGTAGCCTCTCTTTTCTTAGCAGGCCTCAAGCCTGAGTACACTGCAGCCAGAGATCAGATCCTCACCTCTCCTGAGCTTCCTACCTTGGAGGAAGCTTATAGCAGACTCAACAGAGTTGCAGTATGCACTCCTGCTCCTAACTCTGGTACTCAAGCGTCTGTAGTGGTTGCAATTTCTGGACGTGGCAAGGGTACTCCCTCTCCTGCATGTGGTCGTGGACATGGACGCTCTTCCGATACACGCACTAGGACTCCATGTCCCTATTGTGGCAGACTTAGTCACTCTGAGGCTACATGCTGGTAGAAGCATGGTAGGCCACCTATGGCCAATCAGGCAGTAGAGATCTCAAATGCAATCCTCCCCAGTCATGATATTAGTTCCTTAAGCACAGAGATTGAGACCTTGCGCTAGCAGATTGCTCAGTTGACTCAAGCATCTTCTCAGACTCTAGACACTACAACTATTGCCACCTCTTCTGAGACACCTGCTACCGGTATGTCGTCACTCTTATCTTCTGGTGATTGGTTGATTGATTCTGGTGCATCCAAGCACCTATGTAGCGACAGAGGCTCTTTTTCTCAGTTAGTGCCAGTTACACCAGCCAGGACGGTACAGGTGGTAGATGGGAGACGCCACCTGTTGGCAAGGGAGATATGTCTTTATCTCCTACTTTGAGACTAGCATATGTCTATTATGTGCCTGATTTTCCTGAGTTTACTGTTAGCAGTATTACTAGAGACCTGAACTACCGAGCTATTTTTGATGTCTTCTTGTGTCTTGCAAGATAAATTCACTGGGAAGACGATTGGTGAAGGCATGAGGAACATGGGGTGTACCGTCTGAGCTGCACTACTATTACTACTTCTACCCAAGGCCTTGCTTCTACTGAATCTCCTCTAGTGGCACCACCGCCTTAGCCACCTACCTATTGATCGTCCCAGACGTGTTCTACCGCACATGCCTTCCACTACTACTCTCACATGTGATGCTTGTCAGCTTGGCAAACACAACAAGGTTAATTTTTTCAGTTCTACTTCTGTTTCATTTGTTAATATATTTGATTTAATTCATATGGATGTTTGGGGCCCCAGTCGTACTCCTGATCAGCTTGGGAACATATATCTTATTTTAGTTGATGACTTTTCTCGTGTTTCTTGGATGTTTCATTTAAAAAATAAGTCCGACATGGGATAAATCATTGAAAATTTTGTTAAAGAAATAAAAACTCAACATTTTTGCTTGGTGAAGTGCTTTTGTTCTGATAATGCCATGAAGTTTTGTACTATACGTTTGCACAGTTTCTTTTCTTATTGTGGCATTATCCATGAGAGAACATGTCCTCACACCTCTCAGCAAAATGATGTTGCTGAGAGGAAACATCGGCATATTCTTGATGTTGCTCGCATTTTGTTGATTCACCATTCGGTCCCCTCTCTCTACCAGGGTGGCGCTATTCTGACTGCATGTTTCTTGATCAATCGATGCCTAATGCCGCATTATATGAACGGATTCCTTTGCAGGTCATGTATCCTGAACAACCCCTATTTCACGTCACCCCTCGAACTTTTGGTTATGTTGCCTTTGTCCATTTGTTGGGACCAGGTCGGGATAAACTAGCACCGAGTGCAGTTAAGTGTGTCTTTCTTGAGTATACCAGGACACAAAAAGGGTATCGGTGTTTTGATCCACTTACTTCTCAGTACTATGCTTCTGTGGATGTTACCTTTCATGAGGCAGTACCTTTCTTTTCTATGACTGCTGCTGAGATACCTCATGAGGGTGATATGACGCCTATGCCATATACCCCAATTCGCTTTTAGGAGTTTCCCTAAGGTCCCTATCCCTACTGCACCACCACTACCACCCCAGGCTACGTATCCCTTTCCTTGGCTGACTGAGCCACTCCAGACATATATCCACCCTCATACTACTTATCAGGGACCCCCACCCTCACCTTCACATCAGCTTCTCAAGTGAGTTCTTTAGATACTGATGCATGTTTGCCATATGATGATCACAAGGATATAATAGATAATGTGACAGGTGATGATCTCGATCTTCCAATAGCTATTCAAAAGCAACCACGGACCTGCACTACTTATCCCACGGCAGGGGCACTTGCTACTAATGACTTAACCCCCGGGTTTGCTGGATTTACTCAAGTATTAGCTACTACTCAGATTCCAACTACTCATCATGAGGCCATGCTTGATCTGAAATGGCAGGCAGCCATGCTTGATCTGAAATGGTGGGCAGCCATGGAGGATAAGATGGCAGCTCTTAGAGGCTGTGAGACCTGGGAGCTCACTCCACTTCCTGTTGGCACTACCCTTGTTAGCTATCGATTGGTATTCACTGTGAAGTTCAACCCAGATGGCGATGTTGCTAGATACAAAGTACGTCTCGTGGCAAAGGGGTTCACCCAAACTTATGGAGTAGACTTCCTTGATACCTTCTCACCAGTTGCCAAACTTCCTACCGTACGGGTGTTTGTTGCAGTGGCAATTCAGTTAGATTGGCCTTTACATCAGTTAGATGTGAAGAATGCCTTCCTCTATGGAGACCTCCAATACATGCAACGGCCACCTAGCTTTGAGGCTTAAGGAGAGCGTATGCCGACTACAGAAGGACATCTATAGCCTTAAGCAAAGTCTCAGAGCCTGGTTCCAAAGGTTGTCACAGGTTGTAGAGGTAGTTGGATTCAAGAGATCGACAACCAACTTTTCCCTTTTTGTCAGGAGGACTGGACAAGGTACTGTAGCAGTTTGTCATGAAGGACTTGGGAGCTCTACGATACTTTCTTGGTATTGAAGTTGCTCACAACAAAAAGTACGTGGTCTTATCCTAGAGGAAGTATGCTTTGGACATCATGTAGGAGATTTGTATGCTTGGGATCAAGGAGGCCAATATTCCTATGGACCCTAAGATACTACAATATGATGATGATGCACGGTTGGTGGATAGCAAGCAATACAGGCAGCTTGTGGACAAGCTGCTATACCTCACTATCACGAGGCCGGACATCTCCTTTGCAATAGAGAAACTGAGTCAGTTCATGGCCAAGCCAACACGTCAGCACTGAGATGCAACATTGATGGTGCTCAGATACATCAAGAAGGATCCTGGGAAGGGTCTTCTCTTCTCCAAGGGGTCATCAATGACTTTGGTTGGCTACTCTGATGCGGACTACACTGGATGTCATGTGGATCGCAAATTTACTACTAGGTTCTGCACCTTTCTAGCAAGGAGTTCGATTACATGGAAGAGCAAGAAACATGGCACGGTTGCGAGATCCAGTGCCAAGTTTAAGTACAGAGCTATGGCTCAAACAACTGCAGAGATGATGTGGATTAGATCCCTGCTTACTGACTTGCAGAAACAACTTTCTAACCCGATAAAGATGAGATGTGATAATAGAGCAGCTACCTTTATTGCCAACAACCCAGCATTTTACGAGAGGACGAAGCATGTTGAGGTTGATTGCTACTATATCAGAGGCATCATTCAGAAAGAGTTGCTTTATACCATGCCAGTTACATTTGAGGAGCAGATTGCTGATATATTTACCAAGCCCTTAGCCAAATCTCTATTTAATTCATGCGTATCCAAGCTGAGCATGATAGATATCTACACTCCAACTTGAGAGGGAGTGTTAGCATATGTTTTCAATTACTATTTTCTTTGTTGTATGGCTATTGGGTTTGGTTTGCTCCTCAAAGGCTTTTATGTACTTCCACCCTTTCGGTCTCTCTATATAAGAGAGCCCTAGGGTTTCTAATAAGATTTGAATCATTTCAACAAATTACCCGTAACGGTCATCAAGAACATGTGGGACCACCGTGGATAATTAGTCTCATCTAACTTGATCATGGGGACGAAGAACGGACTCTTGTATCCCTCGATGTTCATAAAGGCGTCCAATGTGACTCCGGACGAACTAGAATCACCTGTAGAACTAGAGGATGCCATATTGCTATCCCCTACTACCCACTAGAGAAAAGAGGAACCTCTTAACGCACAAAATCAAATCTAAAATCACCAAACCATGATCTGAAAAATGATTTTCAGACCATGAAACTGAATCTGAGCAACGTAGCAACCCTTCTCAAGACACAATCTCATGAGAACAGGTCACCTCTCCCTGTAGAGATCTCCCAAGGAGATCAGATGAAGGGAGGAGGATGCTTGTAGGCACCCCTACCGGTCAACCAAGGAGGAACGACGATAGCACACAACCCAAGGCAGCAGCAACGATGGCAATGGCGATGTTCAACCTCAAACGGGGGCAACGCACAGCTTGATCAAGCGAAGGCCATCGCTGCCTCGCCTCCCTGCCGCATGGTCTGCAGTAGCGATGAGATCGCCGCCGCCTCTTCTGCTCTCCGTCAGGCGACGCGATGTAGCTAGGAGAGGTGGCAACGGCGGCTTCTTGGTGAGGTGCCACTAGGGTTAAGGTTAGTGGAGGTGTTGGAGGCGTATTTGGGTGGGGTATGTAGGACACCGATCTAAAACCGCTACTCTAATACCAAGTAGGATAAAATGAAAGGCCTTAGTTTATTATGAGAGGCCTACCTCTCTTTATATAGAGAGGAAAAAGGGCAAATTACAAAGTAACCCCAATATAAATAAAAGGTGACAAACGCACCCTTACAAATAAGTGTAAACAGAAAATAGCATAATACTCAAGCCTACAGATACCATGTTGAAAAAGATCAGCTTAGTTCTTATATTATTTAGAAAAGAAAGCCTTAGGTCTCTTTATATAGAGAGGGCTTAGATGTAAAAGAAAATGCAATAACACTGAATAACTCACCAATAATAACAACAACCAAGCCACAAAATAATAAGGCACCTAAACTTAACTAATTTATCCCTAAAACATAACTAATTTATTACCTAACATAAGCAAATTTCAATGTTAACAAAATAAAATATATTACTTGGATAAGCTTAACCATTGTGATGCAGATATTAAAAATCAAGAAAAGATGTAAAAGCTATATGAGACAATGATGTAAATTGGCTACATGAAAGAGCTTCAAGAGTTACAAGGACTCTGAGGAGTCTACATAATTGTCATAACATGCTAAATTTTGTTGGTTCCATAGCATTAGTTGCATTAAATTTAGGTCATATTGTGAATAATTGCATGCATGCATCCTGGATTTAGGTATTGTATAAATGAGCCTAATTCAAAGTTTTAAATGTCGACGTCGATGTCATGTCAACAAGTCAAAAAGGAGGCATGTCGACGACATGTCGACATCGGAGAAATTAAGAAAATCACTTGAAAATGTCCAAAATGTCACAAATTTGATGAAAATAAACATTTTAATAACTACCACATGTATGAAGAATTGTCTAAAAGACTAAAATCATCTATTTTGAATGAAAAATAATATAAATGTGTTACTGGCATATCGATAGAGTCATAACATTAAAAAATAAAATAAAATATGATAAAAAGTTCATAAATTAAGTTCTTTAAATACTCACAAGAAGGAATGAAATAGCAGAGTATTAATCGACACACCAAGCACTAATGCCACTGTATCAAGATTCAATACCATGTTAAGCTGCGGCCTGGCTCTATTCCTTTTCTTCGATTTTCTTCCTCTAGCTATGATATTCTACGATACTTACAATAGGACTCCTACACCATGAAGTTGTATTGAGTGTTGTATTAATTGATGTATTGATGGTGTTCATCATGGCAATATGAGAGTATACCAAGATGTGGATAATACTGACTTTGATTGTCAAACGAGTTGCTTCTTAATTTACTTCTAGAATGAACCTGACCTTGTTGGTGTCCCCTTAAATCTCTTGAATTAGTAGAACCACCTCGTCTCAATGTAGAACTTGAAGATTCGGATGGTTTACATTGTCTTGTCGATGAACTCCATAGTGGTTGAGGAGGATGTGCAGCAGGTTGGGAAGGCTGCTAAGAATATGATGGTTGGGGACCTTAGGGTGCAAAATACTCAGGAAAGATCTCATATCCTTATGTTACTGGTTCACTTTGGCTAGTATCACTTTGTTGATGACCATCATACCTAATAGCCATAGGATCAATAGGATGGAGGACTGGTGTAGTTAGGGAAGTGATGAGACGAACTATGTGCTTCATCTTGGGATTAATTAGGGATCTTCCCTAAGTAGTGTGTAGACCACATCAATTTGTGCAATAATTGAGTGTAGGACAATATTTAACCTCAATATGAACAGTATCCAAGGTTAAATCGTGGTGATTTAGGCCTAATAACGTAAAAAAATGGAAAGATTAAGGTATTACCTTGTTAAGAGATGAATAAGAACTCCAAATCACCTAATAATAGAGGCAAACAGACAAGTGAATGCTTGTAAGAGGCAGCAGCAGCAAATAACAGAGGAGAGGAGAGGAAGAAAGTAAAGATAGAAGAGACTGGAGGTATCGCCCGATATTGCCCAATGTCGCCAAATATCGACGATATTTAGGAAAAATTACACACATGTGCTTCAGGTTCGGTAATATATCGTCAACACACATCGAAATAGGCAATATTTCACCCAACACCTTAACAAAAAGATATTCTAGCAATGTCGGCACCGGTATTGTTAGCGATATCAACATATTGGCAACATCTCGTCGATATGTCACAACATCTCTTTCCTTGGCCTAATTATTCCCTGATTACTAATTTGAGGCTCTTCTATTTTATGCAGATGTGCCTATGATAATTTGAGATGATGAATGATCCATGTAGCCCTTAGCCCTTACCAAAACCCTAGCCAACCCTAGCCTAAATTCAATACACATAATCGACCAACTTAATTAAGGCCACTTAATTAATTCTTTACGCAACCTAATTATCCCACTTATGTCCTGTTAACCCTCTACATATTCTCCACAAATAATAGCCTATCTCACTATGTATTTCCCAGAGAAAATATGACCTTAAAACCTTTCCTAAATTACCTAGAAGAAATCCCTCATAGATCTATTTCATAATTTAGCCCACAACTTTCCTTCCCTTCCTCTCCCTCTCCACTTTCTCATGCCAACTTAAGTTAAGCCCCGCCAAGAGTTGGCACCACCTAGCCTCCCAATCCTTCTCAAGTCACAGCCAAAAGAAGTCCACAAAAAAAAACCCTCCATAAATCCCATAAAATCCTAATCCTACCTACCTACCTACCTAATTAAGCTAATCCTGAACCCATTCTAAACAACTAAGAAACCTCCATATCTCTCCTTATTTTTACAACAAAGAGCCTATCCTTCTCCGTGATTTTAAATGTCAATATCAATGTCGTATCAACAAGTCAAAAAGGAGATATGTCTGAGATATATTAGGGATATATCCCTAATATCTGTGAATTCTGGAAAAATTACTCAAAAAAGTCCAAAACGACCTAAAATATCACAAATTTGAAGAAAATTAACATTTTAATAACTGTTGCATGCATGAAGAAATGGCTATAAGACCAAAGCATAAATTTTGAATGAAAACATAATAAAAACGCGCTACTAGCTTGTCAACAATCATATCATAGCATTGAAAAGAAAATGCACATCATATGATAATAATTGAACATGTTCATAGTATACTTACCGAAGGAAATGAAATATAAATAACACCGGTGGACAACACCAAGCACCACCAATGCCACCAAATCAATACCATGTTGAGCTTCGACCTGGCTCGATACCTCTCCTTTGATTTTCTTCCTCTATTTGTAATACTCTTAACATACTTAATAAGACTCCCACGTCATGACGTTGTATCAAGTATTTACATTCATTGATGTATCATTAGTAGTCTTCATCATACAGTACAGAAATATTCCAAGACATGAATATCGACTGTAACTGTCATACGAGCTAATCCTACATCTAGGTCGACCCTAACCAGATTCATCTTGATGTTAATCATCATCAAATTGAGGATTAATTAGGGATCTTGCCTAGGTAATGTATACACCACATCAATTTGTGCAATAATCAAGTGTAACACAAGATTTAACCTTGGTATAAACAGTAACCGAAGTTAAATCATAGTGATTTGGACAATAAATTATCACCAAATTGGGGATTAATTAGGGATCTTACCTAAATAACGTGCAGACCACATCAAGTTGTGCAATAATCAAGTGTAGCACAAGATTTAACCTCAGTATGAACAATAACCAAGGTTAAATCAACATGATTTATGCCTAATGATGCAAAAAAATGGTAAGATTAAGGTGATTACTTTGTAGAGAGATGAACAAGGACTCCAAATCACCTAATAATTCAGGTGAACAGACTGGTGAATGCTCGCAGCAGGCAGCAACTAAGAAGGAAGAAGAGGAGCAAGAATGCAAAGAAAGAGACTGGAGAGAAGCTATAGAGGTATGCCTGATGTCACCAAATATCGACGATATTTGGGAAAAATTACACGCATGTGCTTCAGTTTCGACAATATATCACTGATACAAATCAACATGGGCGATATTTCTCTCAACATCCTAGAAAAAAGACATTCTGGCAATATCGACATGTGTATTGTTGCCGATATCAACATATCGATGACATGTCACCGATATGTCACGACATCTCTTTCACTGCCCTTCTCTATAAAACAACCTCTCTTCCTTAGTGGAGGATTCAACTCTCTACAACCCTCTCCTCTCCATAAAAAACCCTAGATCTACCCTTCATACCCACCACTACCATGCCTCCATAGCCTCCCTTAGGCTGGCCATAGAACCTTCACCCTTCACGTTCTTGTTCGACCACCACAGGGCCTCCCTCAACCTTCCCTAGTCCCCACTAAACCCCCTTAGGTCTTCACTTTACTAGTTTAGGCAATAGGTTCTGGTAGTTCCCTAGAATTCCATTAGGTCCTCTTCTTCTCCATTGATGTGCTTCTTCGAGTAGAGCTTCTTTTCTGGCTCCTCCACTTCTTCCTCACCAATGAAAGCCATCAACGAGCTTCTCCACCACCGTCACACTTACCTCTAGCTTCCTTAACTCTCCTCTTCTTACATGTCTCTTTACTTGGTTTTATTTTATTTCTAGTTCTAGTTGTAATCCTTGAACCTCTCTACTTTAATTCTAACAAAAGTAGTTTTATTCTAGTTAAAATCTTAAATAAGCGAAAACGAATCAAAGCATAAAGACAATCAAAGAACACTTAGGTTTACGTGGAAACCCTACTCACGAAGAACAGATAGAAAGTCACGAGAGAAGTACCCCTTTGAGTGTGTTTCTCTTTATTTCTTCTCAAAGGAATAGATGGAGGGTACACGCCTATTTATAGGCCACCACACACAACACAAAGTCCTACTCCACTATCTGGGACTAAACCAATACACAATTCTCTCAACACTCCCCCTCAAGCTAGAGCATGGAATGCTCAGCTTGTAGCACAAAGAAAACCCCTCTACACAGCAGAGCAAACAATACTCCTACAACTGACTCTGCTCTGCAGATGATAATTGCACTCTTGTTCATGCCTGTAGGCAGGTATGCTGATGACAACACATCAGACTGGCTGGAGCTTGACAATGAATTGCTGTAGTTGATTCTAACAAGGGCCTCTCCTCTAGAGACCTTAATTGGTGCTGGTAGCTCCCCATTCTATATCCCCGGTATGGGTCTTCCTCTGAAAACCTTGAAAGTAAATCTCCCTCTCTGGAATCCACGAAACTGGATCTCCCACATAGAAACCTAAAATAGGCTCTTCCTCTGAGGACCTCGAAATTAGATCTCCCTCTCTGGCGACCTCGAAACTCTGGACCTCCGCGAGTTTATGGTTTCTCATGTGTAGTCTAGGAACAAAAGAGACTCTTGAATGGGGGATGACTATAACAGACTTCCACACTCCCCCTTTCTCCCATACTCATATAGTAGAAAAAATAACAAGAAGAAATAATAAAGAACTAAAGAAGAGCCTCTCCCCCTCTTCTCATCATCATCATCATTTTCTTTTCTTTTGATTTTGTTTTCCTCTTTCTTTTTTTTTCATATTTTTCTTCTATCTTCCTTTCTTTGTTTTTCTTATATATATTTTTCCTTCTATTTTACTGCTCCTCTCGCCGCACCTTCCAAACAAATGACAACTTTAAAAAAGGAGGCAAACCCAACAAACCGAAGACACAACAAACAGCTCACCTTGCCATTCGATCAAAGTCTTCAACCGCAAGTCCATCAATCAATCTAAGGCCAACTCAGGGTTCCAAGTCACAATCCAACTTTATTCGTTCCTCCTTCGACACAGTTATCACCTCGAGTCACGCGAGCAATCTCAAGCAAGATCCTTGTCATGATTCTCGCCAGAAATCGCAGCCTGACGAGCGATCTCCCATCACCTCTAGGGTTCCACCTCCGCCCCCCTTGCGATGGACAACACGAAGCTCTAGGCTCTCTCCATGCTCTGATCCTCTGCGTCGCCTTCGCCTAAGTCCCCTAGTAGACAAGGGACTTTATGGTGCCTACGGTGTGGTGCCGAGCGTCGCCCTCAAGCGGAACAGGACCCTTGTCGCCTCCCACTAAGCAAAGTAGGTAGAGCAGGAGGCACCATCATTGCCCGCGGTGGCAGGCTTCCCACGAGATGAAGGTCGACCTCGTCAGCTCCTCTCGATGAAGACTCTCGTTGAGGCTCCTTTCTATTGTGTCGTCATCAACAGAGCCATGGCCATGTTAACCCTAAAGACTTGATGCTGCTCATGGGGGCAGCGCTCGTGGACAAGCCGACGTAGTGTTTACCGGTGCTATTGCTGTTGCAAGCACGACGTCATCAATGGCAACACTAAAGCAAATATATGTGTGTGGGTGCAGGCTCTCCTGATCTTGGACCACCTCCTACCGCATCGCCTGGCTCTCCTGATCTTAACCAAGATGCCGCGAGCGGTTGCCTGAGCGCCACCAACGACAACAGGGCCGCACCATCTTCTTCTCATTCTCTTCCTTACGCAAGATCATGGCGCGAAGTCCTCCAGATCAGCTCCTCTAAATGATTCAAGGAGTGGATGCCATGAATATGGCAGATCCACCACAAGAAAAAAAAGATAAACATGATAATCAAATAAACAAGATAACCCAAGAAACGAACCACTCTGATACCAAGTTAAAATCTTAAATAAGCATAAACAAATCAAAGCGAAAAAGACAATCAAAGAACACTTGGATTTACGTGGAAACGCCATTCACGAAGAGTGGACAGAAAACCACGAGAGAAGTGCCCTTATGGGTATGTTTCTCTTTATTTCTTCTCAAGAGAATAGATGGAGAGTACATACCTATTTATAGACCACTACACACAACACAAAATCTCACTCCACTATGTAGGACTAAACCACTACACAATTCTCTCAACAATTCCCTTGCAACTCTTACTTTTTATTGCTTTATTCATGACTTTCAATACTAAAAATTATAAAAAAAAATCAAAAGAATATAAAACATTAAAAAAATTAGCTTTAGTTCTAACTCACATTAGTTATGTTCTCGCTCATATGTACATGCATGATTTCTGAAATCTATTCTAACAAGTCTATATTTTCAAAAATCATGAAGATTTGTCGGAGCACGTATTTTTAAGTCTAGTTTCACGCTGCCAAATTTCATAGTGTAACTCAGATTTTATTTTCTAAAATTCATGCATGGATAGGGGGTCAAAATGCATATCAAAATCAAATTTTTCTAGCTTTCCTGATTTTTCCTGAATTTTATATTTATCCAAATTGCATGAAATAACTTTCATGCAATATTGAAAAATCCAAAAAAAAATACAAAAATGATTTCAAAAATCCCAAAATTATTAATGCATACTTAGGATTAGTAAGTAATCTGGACCAATCACTTCCTCGAGATCAACCTGGACTCCTAAATTATTTACTTTTTATCCTTTTAAATTGTAAAAGTGATCATGTTAAACTTGCAAGATAATGACAAAATTAACCTATATTGATTTTCAACAATCCGACTCCATATAAACAAGCCAAGCCTTTTTGTGAAGTCATTATTTTCTAGAAATTTTGTTAAAAAGCCATTTACACATATGTACCTATTTACTTTATTACGCCCACTAAGATAAAAATAGAAAGAAAGCCTTTCAAAATTTATTTTAAATGATTATTAATTGATTAGGATTGTTCATGTCGGTTTCGAAAAACTTCCTAATTGAATAATCATGTAAATTAATCAATTAACCCCACAAGGAGATTTCCAAAGTGGAGTTAATCAATTAATTTTCTCAAAATATTCTTTGACAAATCAATGCTAGAAAGAAACTAATCGATTAATTTCTTAAAGATTAATCGATTAAGAATGTTGTCGTGATTGTGTTAATTGATTAATTTTTAAGATTTTTTAACAGAATGTATCTTTTCACATACACATCTTTTCAATTTGAAATCAAAATGTTAAGAAATGATTTTTTAACAATTTCTAAGCCTTAAACCTTGTTTATAAATACCCTTTTGAAGGCTTTGAACACACTCCGCTTACACAACATCACTTCACTTCAACTGCTTTCAAACACACTCAAGAGATTTATTACATACAAAGCACCCACTTTCCCAATCCCACTTACAAAGAACTCTAGTACTCTACTTCTCTTGCACTCAACAATTACTCTTCAAATTCAGGAAATACAACAAAGTATTTTCTAATCCTATTGCATTTATTCACTTACACATTAGCTCTATAGGAGTATTGTACATTTATTTTCAGTTTTTATTATATATTAGGTACCTAAGTTGTAGGTTTCCCATTCTTCATAAAAGAAAGACAAAATCCTTTTTGAACATGTCCACGAGGGTTTTATGTAAAGTGAGGTACACCACCCTCAAGGTGTTGATGGTGTGGTTAGTGATTCCTGCGATGGTAGGGGCAAAATCCTACATATGGATATCTAGATAGAGGTTTTTCTCAGTTTGAATTTCCTCTATAAATTTTTATGCCCATTGTTATTGGTAATTGTTTTCAATTGCTTATATTTTCTTTTTAAGCATAAATCACCCCCCTCTTGTGCCAATTTCAAGATGAAGATTGCCTATGAAATCCTTACGAGCCTGAAGGAAATGTTCGAAGATGTGAATAGCACTCAGCGCTACAACGTACTTAGAGAGTTACTTTCATGCAAGATGAAACCAGGAACTCCAATGAGGAAGCACGTTCTAAAGATTTATAGACATTTCAGAGCTCTCAAGGTTGGGGATGAAAATTGTTGATGAGATTCTTATGAATATCATCTTACAATCTCTTTCAGGCTCCTTCACTAACGTCATAGTCTCATTTCATAAAGGAAAGATGAAAACAACCATAGTTGAGTTGATCTCTTTGCTTAAGTCCACTGAGGACATTATTAAGAAGGAAAGACTACCTGAGGTAATGGTTGCCGAGAACAGTTAGAGGTTCAAGTGGAAGAAGCAAGGCAAAGAGAAAGATTCCTAAAAGAAGAACTCTTAAGCTCCTTTTGCACATCTCACTTCTTCCAAGAAAAAGAAGGATAAGGTAGTGAGCACATGCCACTTCTGCAACAAGTTAGGCCATTGGAAATGGAACTGCCTGGAGTACCTCAAGTCAATAAAGAAAGACAAGGGAAAGGCTAATGCAAGTATAAAATCTCTTTTCGTCATTATGGATTCTATGACTAATGATGGATTATGGATTCTCCTTTTGTTGGATGAGTTGAAAGTTGGATTATGGATTCTAGTGCTTCTGTTCACATTTACAATATGTTACATCTATTTCAGGTGACCAGAAGGCTCAGAGAAGAACTACAGATCATGATGGAATCCGAGACAATGGTTATAACGAAAGTCGTAGGAATCTGTTGATTTAAGCTACCCAATAGGTAGATATTATTACTAAGAGATTGTCTTAGTACCTTCCATCAGAAGGAACCTTCCGTTTATATCTAAATTAGTTGGATTCAGGTATTCATTTCTTTTTTAGCAGATTCTACTATAAATTGTTATGACAAAGTTATTGCATCTGATTCCCTTCTAGTGGATTGTATAAATTGGATGAATATGAGACTACTATGAATGCTTCTGATGTTGTGATTGAGAATCAAACACAATCTAAGCGTGCCAAGGATGATATAGACAGATCTATGGTGATCTAGCATCAAAGACTTGAACATGTGTCTATTGATAAGATCAATAGATTGGTCAACGATGGACCGTTGAATTTTCTGAAGATCGAACCTTTACCTACCTACGAGTAATATATTTGTAGGAAGATGTCCATACCTCATTTTAATAGGAAAGGGGGTTAGATGTGGATACTTGTTGGACCTCATACATACTGATGTGTGGCCCATTTATTACTGCAACTAGGAATAGTCATCAATATTTTGTGATATTTACTGATGACTACTCGTACGGATTCATTTACTTTATGCATCACAGATCGGTAAACAAATCAAAGTAATTCAATCAAACCAAGGTGGTAAATACCTCTCCAAGGAATTCACAGAATACCTCAAAGAAAGGAATCATCGCTAAACTCACGCCTACCAGTTAAATGCCATATCTGAAGGATGCAATCGAATTCTATTGGATTTGGTATAGTCAATGATCTCGCTTTACTTCCGAAGATTACACTACAAACAGCCACATACAAAATAGAATTTCTACCAAATATGTTCCTAAAACCATACATGAGATGTGGTTTGGGAAGAAGTTGAGTGCTTGAACTTGCACATTTTAAATTGTATGGCTCATGTTAAGAATATGAACCCTGAAAAATTAGAATCCCATACTACCAAGTGCTACTTCATTGGGTATACAAAGGATGGTAGAGGTTTTTGCTTCTATGACCCTGACACCCAAAGGGTATTCATATCTAGGAATGCTAAATTCCTAATGGAACAATTCCTAGAAGTTCACGATAAGAACGAAAGGAACTTATTAAGTCTAATGAGACAAATGAAGTCCCTGACCCAAAAGAAAGAGATGAACCAGAACACATTGATACTCTCATTCCACTTAGAAGGAGTTCTAGAGCGATGCACCGACCTAAGAGATACAAATTCCACGTCTCAGAAGAGTCTAAGGTGGATCCTACTACATATGATTAAGCAATAAAGGATCATGAAGTGGGCAAGTAAAAGCTCGTAATGCAACATGAGATAAACTCTATGCATAAGAATGACATATGGATCCTGGTATATCCTCTAGATGGGTTAAAACCCACTGGGTGTAAATAGATCTTTAAGAGAAAAAGGTGATCGAATTGGAAGGTGGAGACCTTCAAAACACGGCTTATGGCCAAAGGCTACACCTAAAAGGAAGGGCTTTATTATGAGAAAACCTTCTCTCCTGTCACAATGCTTAAATCCATTCAGATATTGCTAGCCATAGCTACATACCATGACTAAAACATCTAGCATATGGATGTCGACATTTTTCCTCAATAGTTTCCTCAAGGACATATACACGAAACAACTTGAGGGTTTCCATGAAGATGGTAGAGAAACAAAAATATGCAAGCTGAAAAGATCCATTTATGAACTCAAGCAGACTTCTCGTAATTGGAACATCCATTTTGATGAGACCATAAAGTGTTATGGATTTCATCAAAATTCAAATGAACATTGTGTCTACAAGAAGACCAGTGGAAGTGCTATCACATTTCTGGTGCTATATGTGGACGACAACCTACTCATTTGGAATGATGTGGGAATGCTATTAAGATGAAGAATCTTGGAAATGCCTTTTATATCTTGGTCCGAAGATGTTCAGAAATAGAGAGAAGAGGATATTAGGATTATTGTAGTAAGGATACATCACTACAGTCTTGGAGAGATTCTGCATGGATAACTCCAAAGACTCTCTCAATCAAACATGGGATTTCCTTATAAAAGGAAATATCTCCTGAAACAGTTGAGGAAAACAAACCCATCAGTGGATGTCCATATGCATCTGCAATGGACAATTTGATGAACATCATGCTATGTACATGACCAAACATCTATCACATGGTGGGACTGGTAAACCGTTACCAATCTAACCCAAAACAGAACACTGGAGTGTTGTTAAGAACATTCTCAAATACTTGAGGAGAACAAAAAACTATTATCTAGTCTTTGGAGATAGAGATCTCCAAGTGTTGAGGTACACTAACTCTGACTTCCAATCAAACATTAACAATAGAAAGTTTACGTAATGGTTCATTTTCTTCTTGAACAATGATGTTGTGGTGGAGAAGCAAGAAGCAAGATGCCACAGTTAACTCAACAACAGAAGTCAAGTGCATCGTTGCATCTAATGTTGTAAACGAGGCAGTGTGAATACATAAGTTCATTGAGGAGCTTAGAGTAATTCCCTAAATACAGTTTCCAATCCCACTATTATGCAACAACACGGATATCATTGCACAGGCGAAGGAGCCATGCTCTCACCGAAAGAGCAAAGATATTAAAAGGAAGCACCACATCATCCGGGAGATTGTCAAGCGTGGCAATGTTACCATCACAGAAGTGGCCTCCATGGATAACATCGATGATCCCCTAACCAAGGCATTGACTAAAGAGTCATTTGATCGTCACGTGAGTTGCATAAGGTTGAATGAGGTCCAAAATGGCCTTGAGGGCAAAGGAAAATCTGTTGGATTTTACATCATAAGCGAGCCATCCGAATAATGTAATGAATTACATTTCATCTGAATAAAAGAATTATATTATTTTCCAATGCGTGAATTGGATCCCTTAGTACGAATAGGGTGACATACTTACCCAGATCGAATAAACCCGATGGGTGTCGAGTCAGAGATCTAAATGGTTTAGAGGATCCGATAACACATAAAAAAACCATCCATTCAATCGTATGTTTCTTGTCTGAGTTGAGATGGCAACCTTCTCTAGATGTCGTCACCTGATTGATGTTCTTGAATGGAGATTCAGAACCGTCATGCAGGCTAGGTTAAGGAGTTGACCTAATGAAACAGAAGATAGCCAAAGTCCATCTTCAATGTTACCATGGAGGTGTGTCCTCTAACCTGAGATAGATGTGTCCCTCTGTTCACTAACACATAAATTGGCAGAACAATAGCAAACGCACTAACCTTGGTGCCAATACTGGAAAGCTAATATCTGTCAAACGAGATAGAAGGCATACAATCTCTTGAAGAGATCACACAAATCTACCCTACAAGTGTATGTAGTAAACTAGAGAAATAAGCTCACTCTAAGTGTATTGAGAGACAATTCCACATGTGATCTCAAAGTCCTAATCAGAATCAAGCATGAAAGAGGAAAAAGCAGTCCTTTAAGAAATAAACTGACCTTTCTCGTCTCAATGATACAAGGACATCAAAATTAATTTTATCCGAGGAATAATAGCTGTCTAATGGGATTAGATCACATGGGTAATATTATCCTCTGAGTGTAAAGGATTCATGAGTATTTGATATACCTAAGAGAGGCGTAGTGCCATATTCCTCAAGTCCTAAACATTTTATTATTAGTGTGACAAAACCAATAATGATTTTGCAGCCACATCCTCCTAAGTACCCCCATCCTCTGTTCTATCTAGCCTCGACACGTCTACCAAGGCATCATTCCTCTTCATGTTCTCCCTTTCCCTGATTTTCTTTTTGTAATTTTAAGGAACACCCGCAAATCACTCAATTTGGACTCTAATTTCGCTATCGTCGAACCTACATATTGGAGGGACCTTTTGTCTTCTATGGCCCCTCTGAAGCCTTCTTCCAACAACCACGAATTGTCAACTTTGAAATAAATCCCAAATTGTCTTCCCCCACTCGTCTGCCACATCAGAGATGTATGGTCTAAGAAAGGTCTACCCATCAGTTAAGCATCTGCTAAGGGGAAGATCTCTACTACCTCCATACCGTAGAGAAACATACCAATTCTGAATTTTTGTCCTCTCGAATTCCTCCAAGTGAAAACACAAGAGGTGGGTAAGATATCCAAGAGACCATGCATGGAGACAAAGTCTGCAAATTCCTCGGATCCACGATCATTCTACCCTCTCCCTCCAAATTCGTCATCCATCAAGAGCGTGACATTGAAATTGCCTCCAATCAACCATGGCCTTCCCTAAACGTTATCCACCACCTAAGTCAAATCCTCCCAAATGCGTGCCCTTGTCGCATCATCCATTGGGTCGTACACCGCAGAAATGACTATCTTCAAATTGTTACTGCACCTCACCAGCATAGTTGTTAATACATGCATACCCATTATAGAATCCTCCAATTCAAACAAGTCATCTTTCTAACCCATAATAATGTCTCCTGATCTTCCAACCACATTAAGAGCTCGGAAGCTCTCCAAACATCCTCCACCCACTTCCTGCCAAGTTTGTTGGTCACAACTCTCCAACTTGGTCTCCTTAAGTAGTACCACAGCCAATCACCACAATTTGAAATATCCTCCTAGTGCTGCTCTTTCGAAAGGGTTGTTTAATCCCCTCATGTTCCATGAGAGAACCGAAGTCAATGGGAGCCAACATTGATCCCCTCATTTATGTGTCAGTACCCCAGCACAATTGCCACCATAGCCTTCTCGTGTGCTTCCTTATCATCCGCTTTACCCCCACCCTCATCCGCTATCTTGTCATCAATTGTCGCACTGGCCTCGCAGAACCTATGCTCCACCACTACATCCCTAACCTTCACCCCGCTCTACTTAGCACCACCTCCACCAGCCAGAGAACTACCATCACTGGCACTTCCTACCCTCAACGATGGCTCCTCCATTTGCAGTGTGGTTTCCACCTCTGTCCACATCGTGAAGGTCGATGATGGCCTCCCCATCTTCCCACGATACGTCCACTTAGGCCGGTAGAAGAGTCTCGCATTCGACTCTTTCATTGGACACCACCCCGTACCACGAACACCAATCACCTGCAAGCCTTACGCCCTAGTGACATCCAACGAACCATCCTTTCGACCTTCTCATAAGCCATCCTTCCGAACTTCTCAAAAGCCCGTCGTAAAGCTCCATTCACCAACTCCCATGGAAGAAAACTACACAAGTTCACGAACAAGAGGGGAGGCACTGCTTCGCTTAAAGGGGCTTCAAACAAGATGGGATGAAGGGTTAAGCAAGTGGGAGGCACCCAAACCCGATCCAAATACCAGCTAGTTTGGGCATATAACAACATCACTCCTCACGCTCAACAATACAATCTCCTTCGGTGGCACCACGTGGTTTCCATAGCTGTCTCAGCTTCTAGGGATTGTGCCACTTGCATTTACACAGTCCCCCTCACTAATCTCGATGTAGACCTCATCCTTCGCAATCTTTGCAATCTTTAATGCAATTTCGGATCCTACGGTGAGAACCTTGGCCTTCCAAACTCGCCTCACCATCGCCGGCCTCAGACTCCCCTCAGAGGCGGCCCTAGCGCCGATGGCTACCACCTAAGCGTACAACCTCACAACATCAACCACCGGCTTAATGGAGATTACCCACAATGCTCCATTGTCGAAGTCACCTTCCTGACCACCTTTCTACCAGGGATGAGTTCCATAAAAGGACGCACCACATAGATGTCACCCTCTACTAGGCCAATCCCCGTGCAAGATTTCACCATGGCAAACAGCACCACCACCACTTCCACAACCTCCTACGTGTGTGGTCGCAGCGGAACACCCTCAATGGCCACCACCATCATAGCCTTCAACAATGGCCGCTCCTTTGTCACACCATCATGGATCATTAAGTAGCACCATCTCATAAGCCCCTCAACACATCTCATCTCCCTAGACACTAAGGTCAAAAGTATCTTTTGGCAAAGCCCAGAAAGAAGAAACCTTCCCGATGCGAACTTGGCAATCTTGGCTCTACATCCGACCCTAGCCATATCGTCACCCCTCTCCTCACCTCCACCACCCCTGTCTAGCCTTTACACACAACAACTACTAGGGCTGAGGTGAGGATCGCCTCCAGCGATCCAACCTGAAGAGACCATGGCATTGTCACCGCTGCCAATGGCGCTTCCTCCAGTGGCAAAGGCTGCAACGTAGTGGTCGCCACTCTTAGCTTTACATTTCATGCACAAACCACCCTCTAATGGCCTAAACCACCACACTGAAGGCACCTCACTGGCTCCCTACACTCCATCGCTCGATGTCCTCTTCCACAACACTTAAAACAAAGAATCCCACCATCGCATCTTCTCCAAATTCGCTGGGCAGTGACAAGCATCCACCCTTAGGATGCACCACCCCTCTCTCACTCTCTCACCCATCATTCAACATCAGTTGCTAACCTAACTCCATATATTATGTATGTTACATAAATCCTAAATGAGCCAAAAACTTAAGTTAACAAGTTGAGCTGGGCTCGGCTTAAGCTCGACTTCGCAAGGTAAATGAGCCAATATCTTGGCTTGAGCTTGACTCAAAATCTCAATGAGCTGAGTTTGTGTGCCCTTATTGAGCCAAGCTCGAGCTTAGCTCTTCAATCTTGAGCTAGATGCCTACCCCAAGTGCTACTTAATCCACAAGAGAAGCCCCAACCATTGAATTATTCTATTTTCTTCTAACTGAAACAAGGAGTACAGGATATGATGTGGAATTAAACAAGATGCTAGATCTATTTAATTAACTAAATAACTAATCTTTCCTGGCAAGCATAGAATAGGAACAAGTCAAGCCTAATGAGAATGGCTTGTAACATGTAAGCTACTTGGAACATCAAAACATTTTGTTCTGGAGCATATAACAAACTAATAAAATCACTATATTTTGTACAAAGCACCTTATATGTTTTATTTTAGAAATCAAAATATAATTCT
Source organism: Thalassia testudinum (assembly GCA_037157565.1). NCBI lineage: Eukaryota > Viridiplantae > Streptophyta > Magnoliopsida > Alismatales > Hydrocharitaceae > Thalassia > Thalassia testudinum. The sequence goes on along the minus strand of JAZHRO010000007.1, from coordinate 64,822,133 downwards.
GTTCGATATTTGTCCATTTTTGATGGATGAAAGTCATGAACTACATATAATTTTTGCTTAAATTTTAAATTTGTTTCTTTGGGTGCTTCTTGAGCATGGTTAAGGTTTTTTTTTTTTTTGAAAGGAAGAAATGTTAATTTTTTATGGGAATTTCAAGGATAGATTGGGGGTTTGAACAAATAATTTTCCTAGCATGGTATTATGTTAGTGGATTACATGGCTGCATGGCATCAATTTAGACTAATAATGACTCTCATGTGCGATACAGAAGTCATCAAGAAGCTTTCCTTACCCTTTTATCAGGAGAAGATAAAGCTTATAGCTACATTCTTTTTGCTTGAAAAGAGATTGTAGAATGGTGGGGTGAGTTACATCACTGTAGTAGACTTCCATTGGGGACATACACACTTGGACAACTGTCATACCTTCTGAAGAAAGTGCAGACACACTTCTAAGTCAAGCTGTTTCTACAGATCGGTTTTCTTTTGTGTGTATATTTGAAATTAGCTTTAATCTTGAATTCTTTTCGTTGATATACCCTTGATCCTTGCAAGCTTAGATTAATTTGCAATAATTTGTTTCATTGGCACATTTACAGAATTCACGTGCAATAATTGCTTGTGTTTTGAGTTATAATTGCCTTGCCTTCCTAACAAATAAATCTAGAAAAAAGGCATTGTATTTTGCTATTTTGCCAAAACCAGCCCCAAGAAGTTCAAGCTTTAGACCCTACCCGTGATGTCACCATGAGAGTGCATTTTTTAGAAAAGTCAATTAAACAGGTAAGAAGAAGTTACAAATCGGAGGACTTGTGATGCCATAAGTAACTCAGGTTCACCTCCCCACGTATGAGGTCTTCTCATTTGAGAAACATATGAATCGAAATCTCCCTCAATTAACCTGCACAGGAAATTAGTTAGCCTGCAGTTTGAGATACAACATCAAGGATATCCTGTCCATGTATGTTGAACTTTAAGGTGCAAAACTCAACCAACATAATCCAAGTGGAAATAATTGCACAATAAACTACTGTATACCATTCTGTTTCTGCCTGTCTCTTGCTAAATTCATCTGCAACCTGAGCACAGAGAAAACAAAAGGGAAATCAGGGTATCAAACAGTGAGCATACCAAATAAGGTGATTTTTTTCCTTTTCACAAGAAATATATGAAGCACAGCAAAATTGAAAGGAAATGTTGCCTTATACAGAGCCAAAGATCGAGAGAAGTTTTCTTTTCCCTGTACTTTTGAGGAGGAGGAGGAGGATCGAGAGAATTCTCACTTGGTTCCGTAATTCATCAGCTAGGTTTCTTTGGAGTGCCTCATCAGGAATAGACTTTCCGCAACGAACGCAAGCGCCGTGGGCAACAGAGCGAAACAGGCATCTTCCATCCCCAGGTATACCTAAAAATGGTGGCAATAAAACAAGAGGGGGGAACATGGATTAACAAAAGCAACAGAAAAAAAGTAGCATATGCTTTTCACCAGTTATAGAGTAATCCCTGTAGACTTTTTTCCCTTGGGAGGAGCTGACAACCGATTTATCGATCTCTCCATCACATTCCCTCCGGGCTTCGGCGAGTGTTGTTTCTCGACTCGAAAAGGAAACACATATCCCAATTGAGCAGCCACCCAGTATCCAAGTTCTATGTTTCAGAGCCCAACTAGCTGTTGAAGACCTCTCATCATTAGGCAGTGAAAGACTCAAGCTTATACTTCGGTAACGGTTGGATTTTCCAAGATGCAAAATGTGTTGTGGAGAAGATGGCAACTCTAAAAGGTGCATATTGCTCTCTCTTTTAGATAATCTAGACTTAATCGATTTCCCCTTCGGTGTGTAGGAGGAAGAAGATGAAGAATCGCAGGCACTTGAACGAAAATTGTGGATGAGATTTAATGAAGACATGGGTAGACGGACAACAGTTGTTGGCCCTTTCACTACAGCTTTAGCAGCAGCCACAGAAAAGCTTCTTGGGCATAAACCAGCAAAGATGCTTGTCATATCAGAGAGCTTTCCGCGAGAAAAGAAACACTTGAACAAGCATTCATAGGCTTTTGAAAAGTTTGGGGAGGTTTGCCGAATTTTCTGGATCGAGCACAATCAATTAAAAGAAGAAGAAAACCCTGTGTGTAGACACGCCTACCCCAATCCCATCCTCTCTTCTTCCCTTTTTGATTGACTCCAAGGCCTAGTTTATGGAGGAGGTTAACCCCTACGAGAGAGGATAACCCAACCCACTTTTGGGTTCTTAACTTGGGTTTAAGTTATCCAAACGTCTGTGGATCCGTGGAACAACAAGGTACAAGGGAAAATTAGAAAAAATAATATTTCATCAACGGCATTGGCATGTTTTTTTTTAAGGGAAAATATTCTATTAGAAATGGGAAGAACCCAGCACATGAGGATGCACCCCCACTAGGGAAAGGGAAGAGGGAAAAGATTGAACACCCTCAAAAGGGAAAAGTAACCCCCGTAAAAATGGGGGAACTCCATCACGATGGAGTAAAATAAAACATCAGAAACTAAGACAAGAAACAAAGGAAAACAAAAAAGAAAACGTCCAAGTAGGAGTTGCAATCGTACTCCTCAAAGACCTGAAGGAGCAGCAACCCAACGCTTGTTGATACGGTGGCGGCACCAAGATAAAATCCCAGAGATCCGCACTAATGAGAAAATCGAAATAAATAAACATCCAACACTTGTCAGAAGATCTCGATCGTAATGGGCACGGGGTCACACATGACCCCTTCAAATAAAACAAAAAAAATCAAGAAAAAAGGACATTCCTTCCCATCGAGCGAGCACCAAGCAACACCAACCAGCCATTGCAAACGCGCACCCAACGAGCACGCACGATCATCGTTCCGCCACACCACGCATGACTGGTGAACAGCAACGCACGACCTTCAACCGATCGTGCGCAACCGGACTGCCACGCCTGACCGCCAAACAACCGCAACCACGCAACCGGCCATTGTAAACGAGCACCCAACAACCATGCGCAACCATCGTTCCGCCACGCCACACACTACTGGCGAATAGCAACGCGCGACCTTCGACCGATCGTGCGCAACCGAACCGCCACACCAGACCGCCAAACAACCACAACCACGCGACCGCGACCGCCATGACCACGACAACTGCCGCTCAACCACCCCACGATCGACACGACCGCCGAACGACGACGCCCAACCGCCAAACAACCGCGACTGTGAGACCATGATCTCCACGACCGCCGCAACTGCCACTCGACCACATGCGACCGCCACCACGTCGTCGAGGGGAAGACAAATGACGAAGCTGAAGTCTTGATCGACAAAGAACGAAGGTCCGGAGGGGAGGGAGAGGAAGAGCCGACAAGGGGGGCCCGATCAGCCGAGGGTAGCCGATCGGGGTTGGCAGCAGCAGAAGATTAAGGCTCTTTTAGGGCACAAGAGGGGGGGAGACAAGTGAAAATGCCATTTGCTCATTAGTAGGGCATTGCAGGTTCTTAGTTTTAGGATGGAGTGTGGAGGACTAGGTAGAATTCCAAAAGGAAGGAATAGCCTTCCCCTAACCCCACCTAAGTCGAAACTTGTTTTGCACAAGAATGCAAAAGGATACCCACCTTCTAGGGGAGGCGGAGACGAGTTCTTGTGCAGGTGTATGTGGATGGTGTGAAAGTGGCATCTTTCTTTTCTTTTCCTACGTGGAATTCCACAAGGAAAGTATAGCCCTTCCCCTAACCCCCCCAAGTCGAAATTGTTCTGCACAAGAATGTAAAAAGGCATGCACCTTCTAGGGGAGGTGAAGGGGACGACGGAGACAAGTTCTTATGCTGGTGTATGTGGGTGGTGTGGGGTTAGACCTCAGAGGCATGATTGCTTCACTTGAACTCTACTCTAAAAATTTATTCCCAATGCTTAAATTACCATTTTTCTAAGTAAAAATTACCATCTTTATGTGAGATACATGCATTAAACCTCTGATTTTACCATTTAACCATTATGCATTTATTGTCTCCATACCACCCATAAAATACTTTGAAGATTCATTGGAAATATCGTTATCACCGATGTGCAAATTCTTCCACCCATTAACAATTTCCATCACCCATCTCCTCTCATCCCTTTCCTCACTATCTCTCTCAAATGCTCCCATTGTTAGACCTTAGGCCACCAGTAGCAACGTTACCACCTCTCTGCAATGATGCTTCCTCTTTCCCCACCCTTGCATCAACTCCCTCATCAACATCACCACTTACGACAACCATCATCTCTACCTTGATGTTAATGGCCTCCTCTACTCTGAGCTCAAATATTGCCAACTCTAGCTACCTTTGCTACTTGCGCAATTACTACATTGACCCAATACTACAACCTTTGCCTACGACTACTCTCTCAATCCCTGTGATGACCTTGTTAGTGCAAAGTACTAATTAACCTAATTTTGATGTTAACAAAATGAGAATTATTGTTTCGAATAGCTTAACTTCATAATGCAGAACTACTTTTGAGATATGCATATAAACTATGCAATGATGATGATGAGATAAGCTCAAAAAGGAAGGAAGTTGAAGATTCAAGTCAAAAATTATCAAAGAAAGCTTCAAGATGAGCTTTAAGTAAAGTTTTGTAATTTTTAATGTTTCTAGAAGTTCATTAAAGGGCCAATTGCATTCCATTCATACACATGGCATCTCTTAGGAAAAATATTTAGAAAATCATTTTAAATTTGAAAATAATTCAAAATTAATTGATTAATAACATTTTTGAATTATCTACAAGATTAGTTATAGTTTTAAAAACACCACTTCATGAAAAAGCACTTGATTCCAATTTTCCAACATTCAAAATAGATGATTAATCTATTAAGAAAAAATGGTTAATTAATTAATTTCAGTTCTGAAAAGAGCATTAATTGATTCAAGTTGTATATTTTAATTGATTAAATGCCCATTAAGTAGTTCCTAGAATAAGGTTAATCGATTAATAGAGCCAGTTAATCGATTAATTTTGTGTATTTGTGTTTTGAGCTAAAATGAGATGTATAGAAATTAATCGATTAATTTTTTTTCTTTAATCGATTAACTATAATACATTAATCGATTAATATAAATGTTAATCGAATAATTTTGTTTTGCATCTTTTCAAAATCACATCTTTTCATTTTAAATTCAAATGTTCTAATCCGAATTTTTGGTGGTTACTATGCCTCTATTTATAGTATAGTCTATAAGTACCCTGTGATGGTTTAGAACCTAGATACACTACATATTCTCACTTGCTCATAAATACCAAGTCTCTTGAAATTTACAAGTTTCTCAAAGCACTCAATTGCTCATTTCCACTTATGAACTTTGCTTCTATCATACTTCACTTTAATATTTTCTAAAAGGAAAGTTTAAGGGAGTATATATAAAGTCCTATTTGCATTTACATTCATTTCATATGATATTAGCTCTATAGGATTTGTTGCATTATTTATTTTAGATTTTATGTATTGTTGGTTGCCTAAGTTGTAGGTTTCTCGTTCTTCTTGAAAGGAGAGGAACAAAGCCCTTCTTGGAGTTGTACTAAAAGTACACCATCCTTGGATTTGTGGTGTGATTAGTGATTCTTGCTTTAGCAAGAACAAAATCCTAAATAGAGGATATCCAGATAAACTTTTTCCTGAATTAGGTTTTCTCTCTAAATATTTATGTCCATTGTGATTTGATTATTGTGAAGTGATTTTTAATTTAGTTGTTTTATTTTTAAGCACAAATCACCCCCCTCTTGTGTCGATTTCAAACCTAATATCAAGCAGTATCGAGTTATAGATCCCAACTAGGATTTACATTGTCCAACACATAAACACGAAAAGCAGAACTATTATTAAATGAATAACTAACCAAAATATGAAGTATATGTAATTTCTCTACGGGAAGGGGTGAGATATGCGTGACTTAATATAAAATACAAAATTATGCAAACAATCTCATAAATAGCACAATCACACAATTACACAAGTATTTTTTAGGTGGAAATCCAAACCGAGTAAAAACCACCACCTAACCCTTTCGAGTTATGATTTTTCAATCAACAAAGTCGATCAAATCCACTAACATACTACTTTAACGAGGGTAGTACATCCTCAATACAACCACACTACGAGTACGAAGGTAGTGTTCCATAACCCTTCCTTTGCACAAGGAGGATTTTGTCTCATGAAGGAGACGGGAATTCGCGATGCGAATACCCAACACAATTACAAAGATAAATTACAACTCAACCTATAGAGTCACAAAGTGAATGATTAAATCTAGCTACTATAGGTAGCGGAACTTCCCTTTGGTGGGAGTGCGTCGGCATGACAACGCGGGTGCGTGAACCACGCAGGGGCACCTTGTTGCTCTCGTAATCGCGGAGGGAGAGCAGGTATGCAACTGGATTCAAGCTCTCTAGATGTGGAACAAAAGCTTAGAGCTTCTTCTAGATGATCTTCTACTTCTTTTTGACAGAAGAGATGTGGAAATGGTATTCAAGGTGTGTATCTATAAGGCAAGGGTCCTCCTCTATTTATAGAGGGCCTAAGAAGGCTTTGGAAGCCCTTAGAAAGCTTCCATAGCTGTTAAGGTTGAACCCAAGGTAAAATATGCCGTAATCAAAATCAATTATGATTCTGACAGGGTCATCAGACATCTGGTCCAAGTATCAGACGTCTGGAAAAACTAGTTTAAGACGTCTAGGAACTAAGTCAGACATTTGATTCTAGGCGGGTTTCCTTCCTGACTTGGTTCAGACCTAAACAAGGTTCTAGTGTAAGGCCATTAGACGACATACTGGATGTTTGGCACTAGGTCTGGACGTTTGGAAACCTATTGTACTGCGGGAATGGATTCCCAAGATAGGTTAATGTTTAGAAAATCTCACAAAGGTGATTTTGGGTCAGTCGAGGCAGAACGGTCACATATCAGACGTCTGGGGCCCTCTACGGACATCTGATATAAGCCTAACGGTCATAATCCTCAACGTTTACTTTGGCAGCCAACGTTCCACTAATTGGAGGTCTGGCACAACCATCAGACGTCTTCTAAGACGTTTGGACTAAGGTTTGGATGTTTGATTTCATTAGACAGAACCTACTAAGTCCAGCCTAAGTTATTGGATGTCTGAGTCAACAGTTAGACATCTTAAAAGTCACTATCAGATGTCTGATTTCCATATTAGACGTCAGATTAGGTTGATAGAACCCTATTTTAGTTTTCTAGGTTCTCTACAAAAAACCTAAGTATCCTAAGGTTGTGCAAGTATTCCTAGGACTACTTTTAGGGTACTTTGAGGGTCTTTAACATATATCTAGACACAAAGAATAAAGAGCAAAAGAATTACAAAAGAATACATGAAAAGAGAATCTATCCTATTCTTCTCTTCATGCTTTCGCTCCTTGCGAAGCTCCTTCTTCTCTATCAAGCTCCTCCAATTCACCATGGATGCGAGCTTGAACTCCATCTAAACATGTTTACATTTGCAATTTGACCTGAAAACTAAGACTCAAAAGCAAATGTTAAAAGACACGTGTTTTGTTATCATTAAAATAAACAATCGTGGTGCACTAGCACCAACAATCTCCCCCTTTTTGATGATGACAAAATCATAAAAAATAATCCATAAAATTCTCCCCCTTTTTGACATTATCAAAAAAGGTTTTTATCAATTTTAATTCTCCTAAACTCCCCTTTAAAACATGCTCCTCTAGTTTTTATGTTAAATTTCTTTTAATCAAGAATAATGTTCTCCCCCTTTTTGTAATAACAAGATAGCTATATATTTTTCTCCCCCTTTCTAAAGGAAATATAACTAACTTAACACCTCCCCCTTAATGACTGACAAATAGCTCATTAATTTTAATTCCCCCTATCTATATGCTAATGATAAAAAGATAGGGTTAAGGGTTACCTCACCTACCATGGCCAGTAAAATGGTTCTACTTTTATACATAGCATTTAGGTTCATTTTTGCTAGGTCTAACAAAAAGTAAGCATGGAGGCATGATAAGCACATATAAATTCATCATAAAATGCTTATTTATAATAGTTCCTATAAATATTGCATAGCATACATCATTCTGCATTTAGAGTAGTTGTATATATTTTAGGTTAATTAGGTCATTTTTATGGTCAGGAGAGAAGAGGATTTATTTCAGGGCCTTGGATGGACGATCAGACCATACAGATCTGATCGGGACAACGATCGGAGTCTAACGCCTCTAAAATCGTCCAGATCGAAGTCTTGTAGCATCACATGAAGCCCGAGGAAGATCAGCTGCCAGGGGGCATTGCGACATCCATACGGGTTTCGGATGGAAAATCCGACCGTATGGATGGATCCGAAGCGACGATCGCAGTTCGGCATCGCGAGAATCATCTCAATCTGAGCATCGTGTTACCCTCTACAAGAAGAAGAAGACAGATGGCCCACATTTGAGGCACATAATCAGATTTGATTTTCATCTACTCAACCGGGCTTCCGACCTGTGGACTCGATACACGAATTCAACACATAAAATAGTAGAAATCATATTAGGTTAACCACCTTTTTGTGTGCCTTAATCGGTGGTGCATTTGATCCAATTGATTCAATTGTTTGGACCGCACCACCTAATCTAAAAGATGCTCATTTTTTAGCTGCCCCATAGGATTCAATAATTAAGTCAAGCCAGGCACTCCATATTTTTCTTGAATTCTAAAGGAAAATACTTGAACACGTGCTTTCAAAAATAAACTTGGTGTGCCTCACAAAACTTGGTTGAAAACACCTAATATTTGAATCCTAAAAGCTATTAAGCAAGATTTAAACCCTAAAACTCACCTCATCATTAATAATCTTGCTTGAAAACCTCTTGGTTGTGCACATTCACATGTTCTCAAACAAATCATTAAGGGCCCATCACATTCCAGAGCACAAATTTCCCAAGCCTAACTAAAATCAATTAGACGTTGACCCTAAGGATTCATTCGCTCATCGGGATCCAGATTGAGATTATTCACAATTAACCTGCTTATACTAGTCAATCTGATGTCTAGCTAGGGGAGTAGCATTAAACGACCGCGGCTAAGGGGTACACTAGGAATCAAAGGCACAAGTCAAAAGAAGAACTTTCTCCCCAGTCCCTCCTTCTAACTGGTCGGATTGCCTGGACATAGGTAGAGTAAATTGTCCATAATCTTAGGATGGATTCTGAGAATCAGTAGACCTTAGGCTACCCCATCTAAGGACAGGCTTGTATTCTTGTGCTGCAGGGTTCCCTCTTTTCCCCGTCCTTCCGACTTCCTTCCAGTGTATGCTTGGGAGGAGGTCATTGAACCCAAATTGGAAGGACCTTTAGACCATTCTAGGAGGTGGAGGTTGAGCTATAGCCAAGCAAATCCCATGGCTGATCAACAACCACCTCCCCTGCCCATGAACCAGCAGGAGCTGATTTAGAGGCAATTGGAAGAATTGCAGCAGATGCAGCAATGGTTCCAACGTATGCATGGTCAGGGCGCTCGGCCCTTGAGGGATTTCTACGATCCTTCAAACTATGGGGAACATCCTAGAGTCATGATTCCCACTGGAAACATAGAAATCAAGCCCCAAGTCTTAAGTTTGATTAAGCATTTCCGTGGGCTTGGGTCGGAGGACCCATTCCAGCACCTGGAGGATCTGACCACTTTGGTTCTGACCACCAGAGCAAGGAATGTGAACGAAGAGCAAATGATCATGAGGCTTTTCCCCCACTCTCTTAGGGATAAGGCTGCACATTGGTACTGGACTATAGGAAGGCCGATTGAAACTTGGTCTGCTCTTAAGTTGGCTTTCTTGAAGAAATTCTTCCCTATCGGAAGGACCAATGCCTTGCGACGGGCGATTACCACTTTCGCTCAGCTGCCGGGGGAACCGTTTCATGGTGCCTGGGAGCGATTCCAGGAACTTTTGAGGAAGTGTCCACACCACGAGGTGTCGAAATGGCAACTCGTGCAAAATTTTCTATTGGTTGAGCAACTCTGTAATCACGTGGACGCCTCCTGCGGAGGCAATTTCCTCAACAGGGATGCAGATAGCGCATATGACCTATTTGAGGAAATGAGCGAGAACTCAATTAATCATGCCTCCATGGATGCATTCAACCGGTCCCAACAACCTAGGTCAAGTGATAATGAGATCCAGGATTCTCATTCATTTGACATGGAATTAATTTGTAATAAACTGGATAAAATGGACTTGGTTGCTAAGAAAATGGAAGAATGGATGTCTGGGAATTCAGGAAACACTTCTTTACCCACTCAATCCCAGAATTCGGGATTCCATCCCTCACAAGCTCCCACGGGGCGGGAATTCGTGAACCAACTTGATTCGACTCAACCTGTGAGCTAGGATTTCTCGGAACCATATGGGTTCCAAACTGGGGCCTTTAATCCCAGTTTCTCTAATCCTTCCTTCTCTCCATCCTCGTTTTATGAGGATGCATATGCAATGCAGGAGAATGTTAGGTCCAACCCGTATTCCAACGCTTATAACTCGGGGTGGAGGAACCACCCTAACTTCTCTTGGAAAAATTAGGGGCAACAAACCCAATCTCCACCCAGCAACTATGCATCTCAAAAACCTATGGGTCAGGGTAAAGTATACACCTAGTTGCCCCCAAGACCGATTAATCAGCCATCTTGGAATGCCCAACAATCCGTAGGGCAAGTTGATTTAAACCAACAAATGGTGGAAATGCAATGGTCCATGCTTCAGCTTATGCAACAAATGAAGACATCTTTAGATAACTTGCGATCCGGGTTAATTACTAACACCCGACAACCCGGATCTCTACCATCTCAACCTGTACCCAACCCACGCAATGTGCAAAATCAAGGCAATAGTGCCCAAGGGTACGAGAATCAAAGGGACTCATAGGCACATGCTCAGGTGGTTGAGTAGGGTCTCTTATCTTCTTCCTCTGGTTACATGACTAACCAAGAACCTCCAATCTTCACTAGCCCACCTCAATACCCAAACCCGTATGCCTCTGCAAACTCTATCACCTTGAGAAGTGGAAAGCAAATCCAGGACCCTAAATTGCCCTCTAGATGCCAAAACCCTGGGGAGCTTGAGAGAGAAAAGGAGGATATTGAAAAAGACAATAAGGCCTAAGGACCAGAAATTGAAAATTCCACCCATATCCTGTTCCCTGAGGCTCTATTGAAAACCAAGAAGAAGAAAACCCTAGACAACAACAAGGAGCTTCTGGATTTATTTAAGAGAGTAGAGATCAATATTCCGCTCCTCAATGCTATTAAGCACATCCCGGCTTACACTACATTTTTGAAAGAACTATGTACCCAAAAGCGTAAACTGAGAGAACCCACTCCGAGGAAGGTGATTCTCTCTGAGTAGGAAAGTTATGTGATCCTGCATCACCTTCCTCAAAAGAAGAAAGATCCAGGTGCTCCCTTGATCTCATGAATTATTGGGGAATACACTTTTGATAAGGCACTATTGGATCTAGGTATATCCATCAACCTGATCCCAACTTCTCTTTATGAGAGGTTTGGGTTAGGTGAACTAAGACCAACCTCAATAACGCTATAATTAGTGGACCGATCGATCACCACACCGAGAGGCGTTATTGAGGATGTAATTGTCAAGGTCAAGGATTTCTATTTTCCTGTAGATTTCCTCGTCCTTGACATGGATGTACCTAATGATTTGAGGAACATGCCCATCACTCTGGGGCATCCATTCCTAGCTACTGCCAAGGCCAACATAAACTGTGAAAGCGGTAGTATGGAGATCATCTTTGGGGATAAGAAATTAACTCTGGATATTTTTAAGGCGATAAGAGGATTTGAGGATTGTGGATTCATTGAGGAACTCAAGGATCAGGATCTTGAGATGTGTATGACAATCAATGCACTCGAGGACTCTATTAGCTTTAGCGAACCCAACCCACAACCCTCCTCCATGGTAGACCTACCACATCTTGAAGAGGCTGTTGATTTTGTTCATTCCCAGCCTCTTCCACTGGATCGTCCTGATGAATCTTCATCAGCATCCTCCCTACCTTATATTCTAAACCCACCCCAGCTGGAATTAAAACCATTGCCCAAAAATTTGAAATATGAGTTCTTAGGACCTGAAAACACGCTCCTTATGATTATTAGTGCTGATTTGACTAAGGAGCAAGAATCGAGGTTAATTAAGGTCCTTAAAGACAACAAGGAGGTAATTGGTTGGACCATCCACGACCTTAGGGGGATCGAGCCATCTTATTGTAATCATTGTATTTTCATGGAAGATGGATCCCGCCCTTCTAGCGAAATGCAAAGGAGACTAAACCCGAATATGCGAGAAGTGGTCAAGAAAGAGATAATCAAGTGGCTCGATGCTAGGATTATTTACCCAATCTCAGATAGTCTGTGGATTAGCACCGTTCATATTGTACCCAAGAAGGCGGGAATAACCGTTACGACTAATGAGAAAGGGGAAACCTTCACCACTCGTTCAGCTTCTACTTAGAGAGTCTGTATTGACTATAGGAAGATGAACACAGCCACTAAAAATGATCACTTTCCCTTGCCATTCATCGATCAAATCCTCGAAAGGTTAGCTGGGAAAAAATATTTTTGCTTCCTGGACTGTTATTCGGGATATAACCAAGTCCTTATCCATTCCAAAGACTAGGAAAAGACAACTTTCACATGTCCCTACAGAAATTTTGCATTCTGTAGAATGTTGTTCGGGCTTTGCAATGCACCGGCGACTTTTCAAAGGTGCATGCTGGCCATCTTTTCTGACATGGTGGGAGATTGTCTTAAGGTGTTCATGGATGATTTCTCCATTTTCGAAGATTCTTTTGAGTCTTGCTCGGCTAACCTAGAATTGATCCTCCAGAGATGCATCAAAACACGGCTGGTCCTTAGCTGGGAAAAGAGCCACTTTATGACTCAGGAAGGCATTGTCCTAGGTCATGTGGTCTCTAGTTGGGGTATTGAAGTTGATAAAGCTAAGGTGGATGCTATCTCTAGACTTCCTCCACCCACATCCGTAAAACAGATCCGCTCTTTCCTTGGGTATGTGGGTTTTTACAGAAGATTCATTAAAGATTTCACGAAGGTTGCTCGGCCCTTGAGTAACCTTCTGGCCAAAGACACGCCATTCGAGTTTGATGAATCATGCCTTAAGGCATTTGATTTATTGAAAACGGCAGTTACCTGTGCCCTGGTGCTACAACGACCCATCTGGACAGCCCCATTTGAGATTATGGCTGACGCATCTGTTTATGCCGTTGGGGCTGTCTTGGATCAAAAGATTGAGAAAAGGCCCTCTGTGATTTACTACGCTAGCAAGACTTTGGATGAGCTCCAAAGGAATTACACCATTATTGAAAAGGAATTGCTAGCCGTAGTTTTTGCTTTAGAAAAATTCAGGGCTTATCTGTTAGGTTCTCATGTCATCATTTATACCGACCACTCGGTCTTGAAACATCTCTGGGCCAAAAAGGATGCCAAACCCCAGCTTATTTGCTGGATTATCCTGCTTCAAGATTTCGATCTTGAAATCAGGGATAAAGTCGGGGCACAAAATGTAGCGGCGGATCACCTCTCGAGAATCCTAATTGATTCTCCTCATCTAGATGTCCCGATCTCTGATACTTTTCCGGATGAGACTATCCTCACAATCTCGGGTATCCGAACCCCCTGGTTTGCGGATATTGTCAATTATTTGGCTGTTGGTCAAATCCCCCAGGATTGGATCAAACAACAACAGGATAAACTTGTGTCTGAGGCCAAATATTATTTTTGGGATGATCCCGAGCTATACCGCATCAACGTAGACCAGATTATTCGCTGATGCGTCCCGTAAGTTGAGTTCCATAGAATACTTGAGCTCTGCCACACATCTACGTGTGGTGGACATTTTTCTGGGAAAAAGACGGCCGCAAAAATTTTGCAATCCAGATTCTATTGGCTATCATTATTTAAGGATGCCCAGGAATTCTCTAAGTCATGCATCCGATGCAAGACACTTGGGAACATGGCTAAGAGAGATATGATGCCCGTGAACCCAATTCTTTCCATCGAAATTTTTGACATTTGTGGCATCAACTTTATGAGACCCTTCCCTCCTTCATTTGGACACCAGTATATTCTGGTTGCTGTTGATTACGTATCCAAGTGGATTGAGGCAATTCCCACCCGAACCAATGACCACAAGGTGGTCATCGATTTTGTGAAGAGAAATATCTTCAGTCAATTCGGGGTTCCTAGGGCAATTATCAGTGATGGTGGACTTATTTCACTCATGCCTAGTTTCAGAATTTATTGGGAAAATACGGGGTGAATCATCGAATTTCCACACCTTACCATCCTCAGACGAACAGACAGGCCGAGGTCTCCAATAAGGAGATCAAGAACATTTTGCAGAAAACCGTTAGTCTTGATAGGAAGAATTGGACCCAAAAGCTAGATAATGCTCTTTGGGCTTACCGTACGGCATAGAAAATGCCTATTGGTATGCCTCCGTTCCATCTGGTGTTTGGTAAGGCATGTCACTTACCCGTAGAACTTGAACACCGGGCATTTTGGGCCATCAGGAAATGTAATGTGGGCCTTGAGTTGGCCAGGAAAACCAAAAAACTCCAACTATCTAAGTTGGAGAAGCTTCAAAATGATGCTTATGAAAACGCCAGAATCTATAAGGCAAGGACCAAAGCTCTCCATGACCAGATGATTTCACGTAAGAGCTTTGAGCCAAACCAGAAGGTCTGGCTTTTCGATTCTCGATTGAAGCTTTTCCCCAGTAAACTCAAGTCTAAGTGGGACGGCCCGTTCGTTATTGAGAAGATTTTCCCTAACAGGGCTGTTGAAATCTCTGACCCAAAGACGGGTAATATTTTCAAGGTCAACAGATAGTGTCTTAAACCCTTTGTTGACCATGTGTTCCCTGAACCCATCTCGGACAAGGTTGCTCTTACCTTGCCGTAACCATCGCGGGCTGATCATCGCCCAGCTTAAGGCACTAAACTCAACACATGTAAAGACTGTTCCAAGTAAATTAGAGTCTTATGGAAACCAGGTGCTATTCTTCCACTTCTACTCTCCTGCATGCTTTCGTTTTGAACAATGAGGACATTCAAATAGATAAGCATGGGGGGTGGAAATATCTTATAATCATTTTGTTAGCTATAGCAGTAATTTCTTGCTTTCTTTTATTCCATTTAAAAAAAAAACAAAAACAAAAAATTAGAATTAGGAGACAAGAACTTAGGCATTAGGAGTTGCAAACTTTATGAATTGATACTTTGAGACCTGAACACTTAGACTCTTTAAGTTTTCGGGCTTAATTTGCCTGGGTGTCCACTCGAATGTGGACTTAGTCTCGAGTCCTTGCCAATTCAAATTCATTTTTAATTTGGCTAATAAATTGGAATGATAAGTATGCAACTTATCAACCTGCCCTCTGATTTAGGGAGACTTTAAGCCTAAGCATCTACACACATTTTTTGCACTGACTCACTTTTTGGCGGTTTCTTTGGAAATTAGGTAGCTAACGAACTATCTAGGGTGGTATGGCTGGTAAGTTGTCGGTGGTAACAACTCATTGGCTTGTTGTCCAGAGCCCAGTCACAATACCATTTTCATTATACTACCTTTAGGTAAATCTTAGATCAGGAAAGCCACCTACTTAAAAAGAAAAAAGAAAAAAAATATATAGAAAAAAAATAGAAAAAGGAGAAAATAAAAAAAATAAATAAAACCACACTTCACCGCACGAGTATGGCTGGCAAGTTGTCGGTGTTAACAGCTCATCGGCTGGTTGTCCAGAACCCAGCTCACAAAAAAATGCACAATAATTCCCAAAACATTTAGGGAAGAAGCGGGAAAGTAGAATAAGCTGGGAAGATATACACTGGGTTCGCCCTTGTGTTGATCCCATAAATAAAAGAAGTAGGGAGAAAGCTACCGATCGAAAAGATAAACCTCTAGGCAAGGTTACCTAGGGTCGTAGAAACCCAAAGTCCTTTTTAACAGCTGTCTAGTGAGTCTTTCACTATTTTCAGAAGATGCTTAGCATTTAGAGTCCTTTTCAAGTTTTGAGCGAGTCGGGTAGCTGTAAAAAGTTATCCTAGAACTCTCAAACTCCAAAAGTACAAAAAAAAATTAGAAAAGAAGAAAAATAAAAAGATGTATTTTCCCTTTTCAAATAAGGTGAGGACTTGGACGGTTTGTATTCTGGCAGGCTCCTGGGCATTGTTGAGTTTTTGTAATTAGGTCTTAGGGTTGAGATTTTCTAAAGCAATCAATGAATTTTGCCTAAATACTCGAATCCTGATTCTACTTTTATACATAGCATTTAGGTTCATTTTTGCTAGGGACTAGCAAAAAGTAAGAATGCGGGCATGATAAGCACATATAAATTCATCATAAAATGCTTATTTATAATAGTTTCTAGGCATAGCATTGCATATCATGTTATGAATATTGCATAGCATGCATCATTCTGCATTTAGAGTAGTTGTATATAATTTTTGGTTAATTAAGTCCTTTTTATGGTTAGGAGAGAAGATGATTTATTTCAGGGCCTTAGATGGACGATAAGACCATACAGATCTGATTGGGACGACGATTGGAGTCTAACGCCTCTGAAATCGTCCAAATCGAAGTCTCGTAGCATCACATGAAGCCCGAGGAAGATCAACGGCCAGGGGGCAATGCGACATCCATACGGGTTTCGGATGGAAAATCCGACCGTACGGATGGATCTGGAGCGACGATTGCAGTTCGGCATCACATGACTCATCTCAATTTGAGCACCATGGCACCCTCTACAACAAGAAGTAGACAGACGGCCCAAATGGCACCACGTGGCGCCATCTAGGCTGCCCAACACCGGCCAATAGCCACCGCCCACTCCCTTCATCATCCACGCCCTTGAATCCTAGCCGTTGGATGAAGATCCAATGGCTGGGAAGCGTCTGCACCGAGCTCCTCCTCGTGACACAAAGGACGACCTAGTGCATTGGTGGGAACGACGGTTCACAGGGAGGGGCGCAGGTTCGAATCTTTGCAGCCCCCCCATTCTCAATTCAATCGGGCATAAGAAGCAGCAGCAACGCAGCATGTGCGAGCGCGCACGCCAGCGCACACGCATGCGACACGGCACGAGGAGCATGGGTGCGTAATGCGCGCAGCACTAACTGAGCGGGCACCAGCAGGGAGATGCGTGGGTCTTCAGCGATAATTACGAGGGCCTTTAGTGACGCTTGCAACTGTTACTAATGGCCTATGCGCTCCAGCAAAGGGCTTGAAGGGCGCGGATCTTCAGCGACAGCTGCAGCGACGATTTTTACCTCTTCTCCTCCACTATAGAAGGACCTACACCCCCTCCTTTCCAAGCCATCTCTACCTACTCTACTCCCACCTACTCCCAAGCTCTAGCAAGCCTACCAACTCTCCATTAGAGCTTATTCTCAAGCTCCCAAGGCGCCTATTAGTATAGCGAACCTCTGCCCCACCAAATACTCCTCCAACTTCCCATCCCCTTTCATAGGTTGCCTTGGAGCCGTCCTCTCACCTCCATTCCGGTAGCAGATCACCTCCGTCTTCTCACCTCCATTCCGGAGCCACGTCGAAGCTTTCCTCTACCCGACGTCCTCCTGCATCTCACCTCCGTCATCCCGCTCCTCACCTCCTTCATCCAAGCTTCCGCTAGGCACCGTCGTCTCACCGAGCAGCCGATTCAGGAGATTTCCTCTCACCCCCTCTCTTTTTATGCTTTCATAGTTGATTGTAATAGACATTGAAGTGATATCTATACCATTTTCGTTCCATCTTTATCTTGCGATTCGTTTGCTTGTTTTCTTCTTAAAAAAATGCAAAAAAATAACAAAACCCTAAAATACCAAAAGGAAACAAAATGAAGCGTGGTTTTCACTTAAAATAAACGTCGCTTCCCTGTGTTTGACCCGGGACTCCCTTGGAGTTTCGGTATAAATGGCATCTGATCGACGTATTTTGCAACTACGATGACGGGTTACTTGTAACCCTAATTTCTAACACGCGAAACTCACCCGACCATCCGGACATTGGCGCCGGTCTTCAATCTGGCGGTCGACGTATGACGGGTCGGTCTGTTGTTTGTCGTCTCACCTGTCTCCTCGTCCTCCTCCTTGGTCTACTCGGTCCACCCAACTTGAGTTGACCGTTTTTGAGCTTGTAGGTCCAGTCCTTTATGTTGTAATCTTTATGACCTACAAAACAAGATTCTAGTTCTTTCCTCGGTATCCATATTAATTTGGATTTGGTTCTGTTAACAAGTCTCCTTGACGGAGATCCTTTCTCAACCTTAGGGCTAGATAAATTTTCTACTTTATTGATCAAATTATTTGATTTCTCCCTAAGACATGCAAGTTCATCTTTAATAGCATGCATCTTATTTTTTAAGCTAGAAACTTTTAATTTTAAATTAGTGTTTTCCTCAATCAATTTGATATTTTCAATGATTAAGTCTAGAATCAAAGATTAATACCTTGAAATTTTGCTAAGGAACTAGCAAAAGCTAAGCATGGGGGTATGATGGGAACACCATCATGAGCCATAACTAACTTATTTTGACCCAATTAAGTCAATAAATGCTCCTACATAACCGCTATAGAGTCACATGTCATTACATATTCATTATGAAAGAAAAATAAGAAACTAGGGCTAAAACTGTAATTTTACCAGCTCATCTTGAATGTAGTACAACCAAGGGTTTTCTTAGGGGTTGAATGAAGGTCAATTGGTCTTAATAAGATAACAAGTGGGATAAGACAGACAGAAAAGGGTTTGCACATGTTCTTAGAATTAAATGACTTTTGAAATCTTAAAAACAAACCCACTTAATTAATTGAGGTTTGATCAGGATAAAATTCACCTAAGCCCTTTAAAATTCATAAAAAAATATTTTACAGGGTTTATAACTTTCAATTTAACTATCAGAACCCATTTTGACCCAAAATAGAACCACAGACAGATATTTGCCCTAATTTAGGTTTTTGCATAAATTACCTAGTCAAACATGGTTAAAATAAAAATCCAACTTCACCATTGGATTTCTTAGGTCCAAATTAGGTTTGTATCAAAATTTGGATCCAAGATGAATTTGTCTTGACCTAGCTTGCAAATTGGTCCTATCTAATTTCATTTCTACCCTTAACTTTTAAAATCCTTTCAAATAGGCCCCTAAATTTGTTGTCATTCTCACAGAAAGGTCCCTACCGCCATTAATCCTATTCCTACTTGCTCTGGCAACCTTAAAATGGAAATAACTCCCTGATTTCTTGATGAATCCCTTTCAAATTTGAAAGGGAAGTTCGTCAAGAAATTCCCTTTCTTTTGAATCCAATCCTAAGCCCTAGAACTTACCCAATCTCTTATGTGAATGCATGAGATATTTGAGTATCAAGGAACTCCCAAGTCCGGCAAGGCTTTCCAAGCTTGGAAAGCTTGTTTCCCAAGCTCAAACCGCCTCTAGATCCTTATATAAGAGAGCCCAGATTCTCCCGAACTTCCTTAAGCTTGAATTCGGCCAGAGAATCCCTCAAATTCTTCTTCCCTCCTCCGGCCGATTTGCTCTTCAAGCTCCGATGATTTTCCTTGTCTTCCCTCGTCGTTTGACCACCATACCTATGGCAGATTCTTCATCCTTATCTTCTTCCATGTCCTGCAGCACCTGCCGACGCTCCTAGCCCCCTTCATCCTCACCGATCACCTCCCTCTGAGCATCTTCGTCTCCGATGCCGGCCATACCTTAACCGGCGCCAACTCCACTCCCCTTCGTCTGCCTCCTCTCATAAATAACTCCTCGACTTCCCCTCTTCGTTTTCAGACCCTCACCGCCTTGTTTTGACCATCGACTTGCCCCATCGCCCTCTGTCTTCCACCTCGCTGGCAGACCTCCGGCGAGCCCTAGCAGCTTCCACACTCACCCAACCGTGCTGCTTCCATGCTCCTCACCATCTCCTCGACTCACCGACCAAAACCCCTCAAGTAATTGAGGGGATTGGCCTCTCTATCACCCCCCTGACTCACACACTCTCACACACAATCCGCGAGGTCGACAGACCTCCACAACCACTCGCACGCGACGCCACCACCTCAGTTGCATTCCCTGACGTCAGCGATACTCCCTGAACATTCTAACAGGGTCAAAAAGCTGTATTCCTGATTTCAGGTACAACCCCTCTCTGCCATTGATGCATAGCTATGAAGCAAGCTTTAGAGCTTATTCTTCACCTACAACTCCAAGACTCAACTCTAGTGGTTGCGGAATCGACTCAGCTTCATTCCTAACTAGGCAATTGGAGCGTTGACTACTTCCCTTGCGCGAATTGAATGGAGATACCCTACTGCTAGCTGCGTGAAGAAGAGGGACGTGTTTAGTCCCACATCGGAGACTCACGAGCGGTTGCTGTTGCATAAATTGAAAAAGTGTTAGAGGCTATTCGCCTCATAACATGGGGTGAGGTCCCTCTCACCCATGCACACCTGCGCCTCGTCCGCGACTCTGTCAACTGCGGATCTGGCCGACTCATTTACCCGCCTAGACTGACCTGCACTCCTCGCTCACTACCGCACGCCGATGAGCTTGGACCCAGGTGTGTACGGTCCGATAACTCGACTATCCTTACAGAGGCCCTGGGAGGGCGGAGCCTAAGATAGAAAGAGAAGGAGAGCTTGCACGTGGGGTAGGGGGAGGGTTTAGCTCTCAGGAGAGTCTGGCTGACACTTAGCCAATTCAAGAAGCCCCTCCCTTATATGCAGAAGGAAGAAGAAGGAGAAGGCTTAAGAAGCCAAAGCAGAAAAGAGAAGAAGAAGAGGAGCCGCACGCGAAGAAGAGGAAGAGAAGCAGAAGAAAAGAAGAAAAATAGAAGTTTAAGTCATCTGATTTCATAATCAGACGACAGTTTGGTTTGATTGCATACATATAGATTGAGTTCCTTAGTTGATATTGTAGGAGTATTTGGTGATCTTTTATTATTACATTTTACTCTCATCTTTTTGCACCTTGATCTTGTTATTATTACAAATTCTTTTACTTTAAATTGTGATCTTGAGCTTTAAATTCCCATATTGCTCCCTGTTTCGACCTCGAAACTTTTTCAAGTAATAAAATTTATTTGTTTAAATGCTATTTTGGCTATACTGCAACACGACATTCTTAAAACACCGATCTAGCATTCGAACACAGAGTTATTAGTTTCCAGACGTCCAGATCATGTGCCAGACGACCGACCTGTCGTCTGATCACTTTTACCTAGAACCCTGTGTAAGTCTGATGAAAGTCAGTAAGGGAACCCATCTAGTATTAGACGTTTGATCTAGTTTCCAGACATCTGATCTTTTTCCCAGACGTCTGATGACCTTATCAGAATCATTAATGATTCTGATTTCGACTTGTTTTTCCTTGAGATAATTCCCAACGGCTATAGAAGCCTTCCAAGGCCTTCTAAAGCCTTCTTAGGCCACCTATAAATAGAGGGGTAGCCCTCCCTTGTCAAGATACACCTTGTAACACTACTTTCACATTCCTTTGTGTCATTAAGAAGAAATCAAGACAAGAAGTGATCTTGCTCTCCAAGATCCATTCAACAAATCCGAGAGTGTCGTTACTCTACTAAGATCACGCCTACGTTCTTCCATCTAAGGGAAGTCTCTTTTGCCTATAGAAGCTAAGTTTAGGATTTATCTGTGTGGCTCTATAGGGTTGCTTTGTAATTTTACTTTGTAAATTGGTTGGGTATTCGTGTTGTGAATTCCCATCTCCTTCGTGAGACAAAAACCTTCTCGTGAAGAGAAGGGGTTTGAGGTACACTACCCTCGTATAAAGTAGTGTGGTTGTAAGAGGTTGTACTACCATCGTTTAAGTAGTATGTTAGTGGATTTGATCGACTCGGTCGATCGGGAAATCCTAAATCAAGAGAACTAGGTGGTGGTTTTTACCCGGATTTGGGTTTTCACCTAAAAATTCTTGTGTCTTGTGTGATTCTCTATTTGTGAGATTTTTATTTATTTAATTCAGCATTTTATATTACATCACATAAATCTCACCCCCTTACGTAGGAACCTTCAAATAGATCTTCTCCCTATGATACCTATGAATAGAACTCTCAACATCCAAGTACTAAAAGGAAAACCCAAGATCATATCTGACTTAGCTACAAGCCTAGCTAACTTGTAGGAAGGCATGCAATTCTCTAGCCACAGCGATCACTAACTATGAACACAGTATAAAGTCTGTGATCCAAGCAACCTTTTATTCATTGTCAACTCTTGTTAAGCGACATTATCACAACTCATGAATTTGTTATCAAGTCATAAACAATATCCTTATTCACAATTTTCAAATCATCGATATAAAGAATTCAATCGCATCATTTCTCAAAATAGCTATTAGATTGTTACTTTTTAAGTTTTGTCAATTATGTCAATCGTGTTTCCGAGTAAGGGTTGCAGAACTAATCATTGTTGGAACTTAGTTCCACTTATCTTTTATGTTTTGGTGTTAACAAAACTGTTTTAAAACTAATGAGTTTATGAAGTGTCATTTACAGGAAATCACAGATTTAGGAAGTATGGAAAAAGTATGGATGGCATTGTTCGACATGTAAATCGCATTTTAAAAGATTATTTAGTTGTAGTATAGCACAAAAACATGTTGACAAATAAATTTATAAACTTCAGTAAGTACCGGGTCGTTCGCAGGGAGGCAATCTGGATTTTTGCAAAAGCTTTTGTTGAAGCTGCGAGTTACTGCGCTATCGTATTTGGCTTTGAAAAACTTGTCGTAATTTGAAAGCGAAGAACTCATGTTCAACAAATAAAATTTATACTGGAATAGAAATCCCAAGTTGAACTCAGGGAGGCGGATGTTTGATTAAAAATACGCGTTTGTTTTATTTATCACGAAGCAGAATAATTGATTAGAAACTATCTATCTATTTACAATAAATAGAAGAGAGAGAGAGAATATTACAAACAAAAATCAAAAAGAGATGTGGAATGAACATGGAATTCACTATCAAAGAGATTATTCGTTACACTACTCATTACGACTAAAAAGCAGAAAATGATTACACTAGAAAGTAGTAAATCAACTCTAGAAAGCATTAAAAAGAATGGAGAGAGAAATATCCTCCTCGATGGTCACTTGGAGGACGAGCCAGACGGGACGATGCCTAGAAGACGGGGAATGGAGCAGGACGAAGGAGGATGAAGCAGGAAGAATGGGAACGGGGCAACACGTCGTCGTCGTCGCGGGATCCACTTCCGAAATGGGGGCGAAAATTTGACTTTATCTCTTGAGAAGCATCCCAGGTGTGGGACAAGCTTCTCTTGAGCTTTGGAGAGGGAGAGAAGAGAAAGAAGGGATGAAAATTTCGTATGGAGGGGGTCTCCTTTTAAAGTTACAAGGAGTGAGGCCAATTTGGTTTTTTTAATTTGAAAAACATTAATTCAGGACCTTTAGTGACGGATAAATCCATCGCTAAAGGTCCGAACGTGGCCTTCGTGGGTGGCGCTCGCGCGCCTGCTCGCCTCCCACACGTGAAATGCTCATTCACATTCTTGAAATCTCAGCCATTCGATCGCGAGATCGAATGGCTAAGATGCATCCTTGTTGCGCCTCAACCGCGCGCTCGCTTGCGTTTGATCTCGCGTAACACGCGGGCGTCTGATGCAGCGTGAGCGCTATCGAGTGCGCCCGATCGCTCGATCGCGATATAGTGGTCAATTGAGCCCCCTCACCGTACCTCAGCAGCCGCTCGCCAAGGCTCAAACGCGCGCCTCTTGATCTCGCGTGCACGTTCGACCAACGTGCTACATGCGCGTTTGTGTTGCGCTTGCGATTTGTGCGCGCATGTCCACAGCCATTGGATGATCATCCAACGGCTGAGAAGCGACGATCAAATTGAAGAAGAAAAGGAGCAGCAGGTGCAGCGGCTGGTTGGGCGGCTGAGATGGTGCCACGTGGCACCATCTTGGTCGTCCATCTTCTGGATGATGTAGATGGTGCCACGGCTATCGGATTGAGTCGATTTTTGCACCGTTGGGCTGCGATCGTCGATCAGAATCCATTCGTGCAGTCGGATTTGTTGTTTGAAGTGTGGATTCACACCATCTTGGCCCTTGATCTTCTAGGGCTCCTTGATCTCTATCTGATACTACAGATATCTGATTAGGGCGATCTTGGAGTCATTGAACTCCAATTGTCGCCCTAATCAAATCTGTACAGTTGGATCTTTGATCCGAGGCCCCAATAAAAATTTGCCCTATCCTTGAATATAAAAGGAGATAATTAACCTCCAATTTATTCAAACTAATCTAAATGCAAGATGATGCATGCTATGCAATATTTATAGTATGTTATGCAATTCTATACTTAAGAATATACATAAATAGATATCTTATGTAGTGAAAACATGTTTACATCAGCTTTTTAATAAAACTTGCTCTAAACAGATATTTATATATGTATATATGTATACGGATCAGATATCATGCATTCAAAAGATTAGAATTTTATTGCAATTAAATAGGTTTTCACAATAGAGAATGCTATTAGAAATAAATAGATAGAGAGAGAGAGAGAGAGACACAGAGAGAGAGATATATATAGAAAGTGGCAGAGAGACGACGCTGCTTGTAGGATGGTTATGCGAGGTGCAGTAGCACCTCAGATCCAAAGCGTTGGGATGAAGGTCGGAGCAGAGTTGCAGAGGGAGAGCTTTGGTCTGGAGGAAGGTGGAAGAGTTGTATCTCGAGTTGATAGCAGGAGTTGTTTGAAGAGATGCCTTCAACAGGGGGGCCTTAGGCCTTCTTTTATAGTTTTAATGAGGGGCAAAGTGGGTATTTAAGCCCTTTATGTCGTGCAATAACTCTTATTTGATCAGATTTTTTGATCGGGAGATCAACGGATTAGATATGGCCTCAAAACAACTTTAAAAGCCTTCTTATCGCTTAGATTTAATCTCATGTTGACACGTGGCACCTCCCATGGCCCTTGATCTGCGATCGAACGGCCGCGCTCGCTCCTCATGCCTGCTTCAACAGTTCTTCTCTCTCCCCGCACGCCCGCATGCCACATTCGAGCACTTTATCCTCGGTCGTTCGATCTTACGATCGGACGGCCCAGATTCGCACCCACACTGCCTCTCTTTCCATGAGTGCTCAAATTCCATCGCACGCCAACGTTCCTCGGCCGTTTGATAAAATGAGCACCATTCTTTGCTAAAGAGCGCGTGAAATTACACGTGCTTTGCAGAGCCATTTGATTGCACCACGCGATCGTCTCCCAATGCTCCGATCAGCATCCAATGGGCGATAGCGCTCGCGCGCGACTGGCTTTCCTAATTTCTCGTGTAGCATCGCTCGAACGCGCGTCTCGCGCTTATCGTTGAGCTCGCTCACCGTTGCGCCATGCGTCTAAATTTTTTGTGTTTATGTTTTAAGGAAACTTATTCTCGGTCGTTGGATGAAGATCTAATGGTCGAGATGTATTCCTCTTTGATGAGGTGCGGTGAGGCGGGTGACGTGGCGTGCTAGTGGCCATTGGATGAAGATCCAATGGCCCACAGTGCACGAGGGTAGCTTTCTCAAATGGGGTGGTGTTCGGCATGTGATCGCAATTAAAAGTTGTTTAGTTGTAGTATAGCGCGAAAACACGACAACAAATAATATTTATAAAATCGGTGAGTACCGAGTCGTTCGCAGAGAGGCAATCTCGATTTTTAATGGAAGCTTTTTAATAGAACTAGTTCTAACAAGATATTTATATATGTATATATGTATAAAGATGCATCAAATATTCATAAGATCAGATTTCATTGCATTGATAAAGAGTTTTTCATAATAGAAATTGCTATGCAAAAAGTAAAGATAGATAGAGAGAAAGAGAGAGAGGGAGAGAGAGAGAGAGATAGAAGAAAGTGTTAGAGAAACGACGCCGCTTGCGGGATGCTTATGCGAGATGCTGCAGTACCTTAGATCTAGAGCACCGGAACGGAGTTGGAGCGGAGTTGCAGAGGGATGGGGAGTTGCAGAGAAGACGGAATATGTCTGGAGTTAATGGAAGAGAGAGGTTCTAAGTGGATGCTTCAACTGGGGGGCCCTAGGCCTTCTTTTATAGCTTTTGTGAAGGGCAAAAAGGGTATTTCAGCCCTTAATCTTGTGCAACAACCCCTTGGCTAATCAGATCCGTTGATCGGGAGATCAACCGCTATGATTTGTCCTAAAAATAACCTTCGAAAGGCCTTCTATGCTCGGATTCATTCTGGTGGCGACACGTGGCACGCTGTGCGCCCTTAGATCCTCATCGCACGATTCCTGCTCCCTTGTGCCTTCACGTTTTCGCCTTCACCGCATGCCTTCAAATCCCGCCTCATCATCAGCCGTCCGATCTTGCAATCGGATGGCTTAAACGCATGCTCATTGCGCCTTTCAAATCCTACGCGTGCTTCTCGTACCTTCCTGATTTCGCAAAAGCCCACACGATCACGTGTCCGCTTGCGCCACCTGGACGCGCTTCAGCCCTTCGATCACGCAATCGCACCTATACGCGCCCGCTCACTGACGCCGCATCGATTTTGCATAGCACAGGGCTCGAACCCATGTCTCTCGCATACGCGCGCAGGCGCACGAGCCAATGCGTTGCGTAAACTCTTTATCATATATACTTGTTTATATTTATACTGATATAATGTAGGTGACGCCGTGGCTCGCTCATGGCCGTTGGATGAAGATCCAACAGCCTACGCTGCGAGGAGAGGTGCCTTCTGGAGTTGGGGGCATGGCGAGGGGCGGCTGCGATGGTGCCATGTGACGCCATCGTGGCTGTCCGTTCTTCTCTTTATATCTGATGACATAGGCCTCAGATTAAGTTGATTTTTGTGCCGTTGGACTGCGATCGTCGATTCGGATCCATCCGTGAGGTTGGATTCTTCATCTGAGGCTCGGATCTTTGTCCTTTGGCTCCATGATCTCCGTTCTTCTATGGACTGTACACGATGCTCTGGTTGTCTGATTAGGATGATTTCGAAAGCATTGGACTTCTGTCGTCATTCTGATCAGATCTGTCTGGTCTGATCTGACATCTACGGCTTCGAATCATTTGTGATTAAAATCATCTCTCTTTTAGGTCATAAAATGATGATATTATCTATATGACTAATAAGCTAACTAGTATGCGAATTACGATGCTTATGCATACATTGACTCGAAGTTATGCTAGAATCTAGCTCAATTCAGGTGTTTTAGGTTGCATGATTGATGTGCAATCACACCCCCATGCCTAAATCTTGCTAGTCCCTAGCAAATGTTAGACTAAATGGAAAGTGGTCCTACATGACAGATTTCTATCAAGAGTTTGACTAGAGATTTATGTCTTTTATTTTCATCAAATACTTTAGTAATCCAGATAATCATGAATGTGTTTTGTTGTAGTCTATGTAGCGAATCCAAGTGAAAAGCCAATCTACATCTAAAGCTCGTACTTGACCCTTAGTAAAAATCTATAGACTAGTACTTTAGAACCTAGATTTCTAGATTATTAAATAATTCAACTCAGAGAGAGGTGGAGAAATTGTGCTCTCTTTAGTTCCTTTGTACGCATTCTCTCTCTTTCTTTCTCTTTCATTTTCTTTTCTTTCTTTCTGAGCTCACAATCTCACCAGATTTATCAATATATTTGGTGGTCTCTCCTGACACTGACACTTTGATTAGGTTCTGATAACTCTACGACTAAGTCAGCATTCCTCAGCCCGTATTCAGGCAGCCAAAAATACAGAAAAGTAGGTCAAGGCTATTTTTGGTGGATCGTGAGGGTGATAGGTGTTGTTGCCTCAATACACTTAAAATAAACTCTAAAAACACTTACAAAGTCCTCTCTTCTTTTTTTTTCTCCCTTTTTTTTGTATATGTATATTATTATGCATAGACATATATACCACTTTTTTTTTTCTTTCTTTTTCTTTTTCTTTCGCATCCAAACATCTACTAACACAACACAGTAATACATACGACTTTTATTCAGGAGGCATTATTCGGGATTATGGGTGTTCAAAAGGATATTGGATGGCTTATTTGGAGGAAGTGCCTATTCTCAGCACCGGGAAAGGAATGGATGGGATAGTGTATTTCTGACCTTGATATCAAAACCCTCCTTCAGCTAAGGATTTCGTAAAGGATGGTCGTGACCATCTACCTCAGTCCTAGTTTTATCAGAACCTGCTCTCTGCGTATTTGCCTTATTTGGTGGCTCTCAAAAGTTATTTGCACTAAGAACTTGTATGCAGAAATTGAGAGCGAAAACTATGCCTAACTTTGAGTATCATTATCTCATTATCCAGATGTTAAGATTCCTCATACTAGCCTTAGAGCACCAGTAAACTTTCTATTCTCATCTCACACGTGTTTGGTGGAACTGTTAGAAGATAGTTTTTCTAACTCCCTAATTACTGCCCAAGGATTTAGGAGAAGCAATGCTTCTTCTCGACAAACTAAAGATGTTTATCGGTCTTCACATAGGATGCATTGCAAATTCTACGTGTAAGTGTGAAATTATACTGGATTCTAAACTCAGGAATCAACTTAAGAATAAATCCCTAATAAAACCTTAATAAAAATTCTTTATGCCTAAATGCATTTATTATTATTATTATTTTTACTTTTACTTTTTATTTTAGACATAAAGATAAGATATGCAATGTCCACCCCCCCATGCTTATTTATTACAATGTCCTCATTGAAATGTATGCATGAAAATAAAAAATATAATAAGCAAGAGGAGGGGATATCACCTGACTTTTCTTGTTGATCCTAGGTCAGCGTGGATGTAGAAGATGCATATCTACCTATAATGAATACTGGGTTACCTCCTAGCTAGCGCTAAGTTTAACGTCATTTGCCGGACTTAGTTCAGCTTCAATAAGATTCCAGAAGGTTGATGTGACTATTTGAAATGGGATCACAATTTTGAGTGATATAAGGTTTCAGCCTCTGACCATTTACCTGTGTTTCAAGACCAGACTTGGGATCTAGGATAAGCACGGCTCCATGAGGGTAGACTTTTCTTATAATGAAGGGACCTATCCACTTTGATCTTAATTTTCCCGGAAAGAGCCTCAAGAGTGCATCAAATAACCAAACCTTTTGATTAGGGACAAAGTTTTTTCTGGAGATGTATTTGTCATTTAAAGCCTTTGTCTTATTCTTATAGATTCTTGCACTTTCATAGGCATCATTTTGGATTTCATCCAATTAAGTCAATTGGAGTTTTCTTTGTCATCCAGATTGATCAAGATCTAGATTAAATGTTCTAATTATGTTCAAGTTCAACAGGCAGATGACAAGATTTTTCGTAGACCAGATGGAATGGAGACATTCCAATCGGAGTTTTATACGTAGTCCTGTAGGCCTAGAGAGCGTCATCTAATTTGGTAGACCAATCTTTCTGATCCGGGCGAACCGTCTTTTGAAGGATCTTTTTAATTTCTCGATTGGAGCTTTCAGCTTGTTCGTTGGTCTGCGGATGGTATGGAGTAGAGATTCTGTGAGTGACTCCATACTTGGCTAGTAAGGTCCTGAATTGATTGTGAGTGAAACCCGCCATCACTAATAAGAGCTTTGGGCACACCGAACCGACTAAAGATGTTCTTCTTTACAAAGTCCATGACCACTTTATGGTCATTGGTTCAGGTCAGGATGGCCTCAATCCATTTGGATACGTAGTCGATTGCCACCAGAATGTACAGGTACCCAAATGAATTGGTAAAAGGTCCTATGAAATCAATGCCCCACACATCAAAGATCTCAACTTCAAGGATTGGGTTTAGGGGCTTCATATCCTTCCTGGTCATGTTTCCTAAGGTTTGGCTATTGATACATGACCTACAAAAGTTGTATGAGTCGCAGAATAGAGATGGCCAATACAATCCACTCTGCAGTACCTTGGCTGCCGTCTTTTTTCCTAAAAAGTGACCTCCACAAGCATAAGTATGGCAAAATTCTAGTACACTTGTGATCTCCTCGTCTGGAATACAACGGTGGATAACCTAATCCGTGCAAACCTTGAATAGCTCTAGGTCTTCCCAAAAGTAGTATCTGGCATTGGTAATCAACTTATCCCACTTATGCTTAGGCCAATCCATGGGCAGTTTTCCAATGGCCAAGTAGTTGACAATATCTGTAAACCAAGGTAGTTTGCAAATAGTCAAGAGGGTCTCATCCGGGAAAGAATCACAGAGTTGAGGAGTTGTAGAGTCTACCAGGATTCTGGAGAGATGATCTGCTACTACATTTTGGGTACCCATTTTGTCTTTGATTTCTAAGTCAAATTCTTGTAATAGAAGGATCCACCTGATTAATCTCGGTTTTGCATCCCTTTTTGACATCAGGTGCCTTAATGCTGTGTGATCTGTGAAGATTGTGACATGAGATCCCAGTAGGTAAGATCTAAACTTCTCCAGAGCAAACACTACGGCCAGCAACTCCTTTTTTGTAGTGGTGTGGCTTCTTTGAGCTTCATCTAGGGTTTTACTAGCATAGTAAATCACAGATGGTTTCTTGTCTACCTTTTGTCCCAAGACTACCCCAACGGCAAAATCAGAGGCGTCGATCATGATTTTGAAAGGATGATCCCAATTAGGAGGTTGTAAGAGGGGAGATTGTGTAATAGCCTCCTCTAGCTGATTGAAAGCCCTTAAGCAATTGGAGTCAAATCAAAGAGTTGATCTTTTGCTAGCAAGTTGCTTAAGGGCCTCACCACCTTAGAAAAGTCCTTAATAATTCGGCGGTAAAATCCCACGTGTCCAAGGAATGATCTCACTTGCTTAACCGTCAAAGGTGGCGAGAGTTTAGTTATAGTGTCCACCTTGGCCTTATCCACTTTGATCCCCTTTTCAGACACAACCTAGCCCAGAACTATGCCATCCTTAACCATAAAGTGATTCTTTTCCCAAGATAGAACAAGATTCACCTCAATGCATTTCTGTAGAGTCTTATCTAGATTGATCAAACATGAGTCAAAAGAGTCCCCGAATACAGAAAAATCGTCCATGAAGATTTCCATGAAATCACCCACCATATCTGAAAAGATTGCAAGCATGCACCTTTGAAAGGTCGCTGGTGCATTGCATAATCCAAAAGGCATTCTACGGAAAGCAAATGTTTCGTAGGGACATGTGAAGGTGGTTTTTTCTTGATCATCGGGGTGGATGGCTACTTGATTGTAGCTGGAATAGCCATCCATGAAACATAAGAATTTTTGGTCGGCTAGTTTTTCCAAGATTTGATCAATGAAGGGTAGTGGAAAGTGGTCTTTCTTCGTTGTACTATTCAGCTTCCTGTAGTCGATGCTGACTCTCCACGAGGAAGTTGTACGAGTTGGAATCAATTCCCCATTATTATTAGTAATCACAATTAGCCCAGATTTCTTAGGAACCACTTGTATAGGACTGATCCAGGTGCTATCAGAGATTGGGTAGATTATTCCTGCATCTAACCACTTAATTATCTCCTTTTTCACTACCTCCCGCATGTTGGGATTCAATCGTCTCTGCATTTCCTGGGAGGGTCATGATCCATCCTCAGTGTTGATTTTATGGGTGCAGTAAGTAGGATTGATTCCCCTTAGATCATTCAATGTCCAACCAATTGCTCTACTGT
Source organism: Thalassia testudinum (assembly GCA_037157565.1). Lineage (NCBI taxonomy): Eukaryota > Viridiplantae > Streptophyta > Magnoliopsida > Alismatales > Hydrocharitaceae > Thalassia > Thalassia testudinum. The sequence continues at coordinate 64,790,442 of JAZHRO010000007.1, read as the reverse complement.
TTCTTCCCAAAACTTGAATTAATTGATTTTCCTGAGTTTGGGTTAAGTAAGAGCTAATGATTACTGAATAAGTCTGATCAGTTCCTAGGAAAACATACTTTAGATGATCAAGAAGAGGTTTAAGTTTAGGTTTGGGTCCTTGGGATAAAGGGTCCAACGGTGGATCATAGTTACCCTTAAGAGGTCTAAGAATCAAGTCAGTGATTGGTGGGCTGACCTCTTGATTGGTTTGGGTGTCAAGGCTTGTAGGATCAGATTGGGATATTCCTAATTTCATACAATATTCAATAGTATGATCCCCATAATCTTCTATCATTCACAATCCTCAAATTGTTTAATGGCCTTAAAGATGTTAATCTTGGTTTTCTTATCCCCGAATTTGATTTCCATATTGCCAGATTCACAATCAATGTTTGCCTTGGCAGTGGCTAAAAAGGGTCTTCCTAGGATTATTGGGGTATTCTTCAAGTTTTCTGGTACCTCCATGTCAAGGACCAAGAAATCTAGCGGGAAATAAAAATCACGGACCTTGACAATTATATCCTCAATAATCCCCCTTGGTGTGGTCATAGATCGATCAGCTAATTGTAATGCGACCTCAGTAGGTTTTAGCTCTCCAAAGTTGAATTTTTCATATAACATAGTTGGGATCAAATTTATGGAGGCACCTAAATCTAATAGAGCCCTTTCAAAAGTGGAATCTCCAATAGTGCACGAGATCAGAGGGGCTCCTGGGTCCTTTTGTTTTTAGGGTAGGTTTCTAAGGATAACAGCACTAGCTTGTTCGGATAACACTACCCTTTTTGCTATTTTGGCCTGTCATTTAGGTGTGCACATTTCCTTTAAAAATTTCGCACAGGCCGGGATATTCTTAATGGCTTCGAGGAGTGGTATGTTCACCTGGACTTGTTTAAAAATATCAAGCCACTCCTTAGATGGATTGAGTTTCTTTTTCCTAGGTTTGTTCAAGCCTTCAGGAAAGGGTGCTTGAGAAAAATCATGAGTGTTTTTGTTCTGATCCTTGTCTTCTTGATCTCTTAGGTCAAATATGGGCTCCTCAAGATCTTGTCTAGGTCTAGATTTAGAAGGGTAACGATCTTGGGTCTGTCTCCCACTTCTCAAGGTTATTGCACCAGCAAAGGCATTATGATTGAAGGGTTGAGGTGGGTTCTGCAAAATAGGTGGAGCCTGACTAGAGTTGGCAAAACCAGGTGGGTGTTGGGGAGCAGGTTGAACTACATGTGCTTATTGCTCCCGTGAGTTGCTTTGGTTAACCCTATTAAAATTTCTTGGGTTGGGGACAGGTTGGGATGGTAGCATCCTGTGTTGTCTAGCATTAACTAGCTGGTCTAGTCGTCTCGTTAGTTCTGTCCTCAATTGATTCATCTCTTCCTTATGTCTCAGATTCATCTCTCGCATTTCTTTGAGGACCAGAATCAAATCAGAGGGCTGGTTTTCCTGAGTAGGTTGTGGTTGATATGTGCGTGGTTGTGTATACCTACTAGGTTGCCCATAAGTGTTTGTCTTAGTCAAGTTAGGACCCTGGGCGGGTTTATGACTTGACCAAGCAAAGTTAGGATGGTTGCGCCATCCAAGGTTGTAAGTGTTTGAATAAGGCTCATTTCTAGTGTAACCCTGGAGTGCATTCACATCCTCAGGATAACTAGGCATCAAGTTGCCTAGTTCAGAATTCGAGGGCATCGAGGTCCCTCCTTGGCACCCAGAAAGAGATGGGTCCAAGTAAGTTGGCTCATAGGTGGAGCCATGGCTAGGTCATTGATGTTGAGCATGGATTCCTGACCTAAAGGGTTGGGGAATTGGTTGTGGGTCAACATATTCATTCCTTGGGTAGGCACAGGGTTTAATCTATATTGTATACCTAAGGAACTCCCACCTCTTAGAAGATTATCCAGTTTCTTATCCAAATTCTCCACATTCTTCCCACGAGTTCCACTTTGTCTAATCGTTGTGCAATTAGCTCTAAATCAGCCAAGTTTGAATTGTTGTTAACTTCATAAACTCTGCTTCTTGGTTGATTAGCTCTGTTAAAGGTGGACATTAAGGCATTGTTGAGGGAATTTTCACTCATATTCTTAGACAGTTGGAAGGCTCCCTCAGCATCTCGACTCAGGAAATTGCCCCCACATGCCGCATCAAAAAAATTTTTTAGATTATCACTCAACCCATAATAGAAAATATGGGCCAAGTACCACTTCAGAATCCCATGATGAGGGCATTTCCTAGCTAAATCATTGAACCTCTCCCAAGCCTCATGTAGTTGTTCCCTAGGATTCTACTTAAAGGTTGTTATGGCACATCTAAGGGCATTAGTTTTTCCTACAGGGAAGAATTTCTTTAGGAATGTGCTTCTTAGGTCTTCCCAAGTTAGGATTGGTCTACCAATTGTCCTCAACCAATGTGCAGCTCTATCTTTCAAGGAGAATGGGAAGATTTTCATCATTAGGGTGCCTTCATTCATGTTCCTAGGGCCAAAAGTTCTTCCTATGTGTAGGAGCTCCTCAAGGTGGTGGAAGGGGTCATCTGATTCACGGCCATGGAAGTGGGGAATCAAGTTAATGATCTAAGGTTTGAGTTCAAAATCTTCCCCATCCTGAGGTACCCTAACAAAGGGTTCAGGTTGGGCATTAAGAGGGTTATAGAAGTCACGGAGGGGCAGGTTTGCCCTTCCATTTTGGAGTCGAGTGATGGCCTGCACTATAGCTTTCATCTGTCGGTCACGATGCTGGCCTTGCTTAGTGATCTGCCTTTGTAAGAGAGTCATAGGATCCAGATTTTATTCATCGATCTCTTCTTTCTCATGATGACTAGCCATTGCAGAGGGTTTAGATTCAAATCCTAGATAAATATGTCTTCTCCTAAGATTTCTTTCTAATGGTGGTAGCAAATCAGGATTTTGAGATCTTCTACCTTGCATGTACTAGAAGAATGTCTGTAGATGAGAGAGAAGACAGATGAGCGAAACCCCGCCCACTCAATGCAAGCAATCAAACTGGTCCTTAGAGTGTCAACCCTAATTAGACCTGATCCTGGCTCCCCAAAACATGACTGGGTTAGATCAACCCTTGAATTACTTGGCTGGCTAGAAGGGTGGGACCCCATAGGACACCCTGCACGGCGGGACACCACTAAAGGTTAATGCGGTTACCGCATCGACCTTTCTTGTCACCAGTGGGTCCAAGTAGACAAGGCATTGACCTTAGCCCAATCTAGTTTCAAGTCCCCAAGTTTGTTAGTCCTGCCTAGGCACGTTTACTTAATTTTAGGTTTGGGTTTGATGTGCTTTTGGAATATGATGGGCGTTAGGGGGGGTTTGCCCTTAAGATTGATTTCAGAGATATGAAGTGCTCAGGCAAATAGGGTTCACAAGTAATTTCTTATGATGAAGTATCTTTTAAGATTCAAATGCTTGTGTTAATGAATTTTAGGGTTCACTTGATTAGATAATTTCAATCAAGGTTCTGATGAGACACACAAAAGTTTTGCAAATTCCAATTTGTTTGATAAATTTCCTTTAAGTGTGGAAATGCAGGTGTGCTTTATCCTTAGAGTGAAACCCTATGCACAGATATTTCTAAATGATTCTTCTAAGTTCAAAATGATGAGTGGTGTGACCCAAGCAATGAAATTAATTGATCTTCTTGCACCACTAACTAGGCACTTATAAAATATTTTTTTTAAGAATGTTAATGCATGTTTTCTATTTTTCAGATTTAAACTGTATTGGGGGTTTTGTAGTCTATTTTGATCCCCAATTGGTGATTAGATAATCCGTTCAATCAAGCATGCAATAAATATTTTTCTCAGATTTTTCTAAAATTCTTGACTTTCTCCGAAATTCAGTGCCTTAAATTTTAAGTCAATCAAAGTTGTGTAAAAATTCCTATGATATTTTGAACTCCAAAAAATCAGGAACACAATTTATATTGATAACAAATTAGTGTGTGAATTTTTAAAAATTTTATATAACTTCAATTTACGTGAATTTTTGATATGCCATTTCTAACTTTGAGATCCACGTCCAATAAAAATTTGATAATTTTTGGATGTGCGGAGCTTTGGGAATTGAATTTTTAAGATGAAAATTTATTTTAGCTTGAAAATCAGGAGAGAATTTTTTTTTTCACACAAGCAAATTCTAACTAATCCTAGGGTTCAAGCAAATCCTAAACTTTCTAAATCTAACTAATCTAGCCTACGGGTACTTACCTGAAATTCAAACTCGCACTTTCTTCGTTGTCGTGCTTGGTTCAGATTTCTTCATTCCTTGCACACACGAAATCATTAAAAAAATGTAGCGAGTTAGAAATCTCAGATGCATGCCGAAAAGTTTCAAAAATTTCCGTTGCCTCCCCAGCAATGACGCCAACTTGTTCGACGCATGATTGTGATTAAAAGTTGTTTAGTTGTAGTATAGCGCGAAAACACGACAACAAATAGTATTTATAAAATTGGTGAGTACCGGGTCATTCGCAGGGAGGCAATCTTGATTTTTAGCGGAAGCTTTTTAATGGAACTAGTTCTAACAAGATATTTATATATATATATGTATAGAGACGCATCAAATATTCATAAGATCATATTTCATTGCATTGATAAAGAGTTTTTCGTAATAGAAATTGCTATGCAAAAAGTAAAGATGGATAGAGAGAAAGAGAGAGAGGGGAAGAGAGAGAGATAGAAGAAAGTGGTAGAGAAACAACGCCGCTTGCGGGATGCTTGTGCGAGATGTGGTAGCACCTCAGATCCAGAGCACCGGGATGGAGTTGGAGCGGAGTTGTAGAGGGACAGAGAGTTGCTGAGAAGACGGAATATGTCTGGAGTTGATGGAAGAGAGAGGTTCTAAGTGGATGCTTCAACTAGGGGGCCCTGGGCCTTCTTTCATAGCTTTTGTGAAGGGCAAAAAGGGTATTCAACCCTTAATCTTGTGCAACAACCCCTTGGCTGATCAGATCCGTTGATCAAGAAATCAACGGCTCTGATTTGGCCTAAAAATAACCTTTAAAAGGCCTTTTATGCTTGGATTTGTTCTGGTGGCGACATGTGGCATGCTGTGCACCCTCAGATCGTCATTACATGGCTTCTCACTCGCTTGCGCCTTCGCATTTTCGCCTTCACCGCATTCAGCCGTCCAATCTTGCAATCGGATAGCTTAAATGCACGCTCATTATGCCTTTCAAATCCTACGCATGCTTCTCGTACCTTCTTGATTTCACAAAAGCCCACGCGATCGCGCGTCTACCCATGCCACGTGGACGCGCCTCAGCCCTCCAATCGCCCAATTGCGCCTGCACGTGCCCGCTCACGATGTCGCATCGATTTTGCGCAGCACAGGACTCGAACCCGCATCTCTCGCATACGCGTGCACGCAAGCCAATGCACTACGTAAACTATTTATCATATATACTTGCTTATTTATATTTATACTAATCTAATCTAGGTGTCGATGTGGCGTGTTCGTGGCTGTTGGATGAAGATACAACGGCCTACGCTGCGAGGAGAGGTGCCTTCAGGAGTTGGGGGCATGGTGAGGGGCAGTTGCGATGGTGCCATGTAGCACCATCGTGGCCGTCTGTTCTTCTTCTCTTTATATCTGATGACATAGGCCTCCGATTAAGTTGATTTTTGTGCCGTTGGACTGCGATCATCGATTCGGATCCATCAGTGCAGTTAGATTATTTATCTAAGGCTTGGATCTTTATTTTCGGCTCCATGATCTCCGTTCTTCTATGGATTGCACACGATGCTCTGGTTGTCTGATCGGGATGATTCCGGAAGCATTAGACTTCCGTCGTCGTTCTGATCAGATATGTCTGGTTTGATCTGACATCTGCGGCTTTGAATCATCTGTGATTAAAATCATCTCTCTTTTAGGTCATAAAATGATGCTATTTTGTAATTAATCCTATCTTTAATCTTCCTATTTTGCCCCTAACGGCTAGTAATCGTAGGGAAGGTGTTTAGTGGCCTATATAAACATCTTGTGTGTGTCATTTGCACGTAACACAAGCATAAAAATTCTCCTTGCTCAAATTTCTATATTTCTCAATTCTAGCTGCAAGGGTTATTGATTTGTTGCATTTTTTCTTTAAGGTGATTCTCACTTTGCAACTAGTCTTTTTTGGCAAATTCATTCTTCCTCGTAAAATCACTCTTTTTCGCTTTAGTGTTTTTCACTAGATTGATCAACTTTCTTTCAAGTTAATTCTTGTTGGAGACTTAGGAACTTAGTTGCAAGCTAAATTGTTTCTTGCTTACACTTATAACTTTTTGTTTTCTCTGATCTTGTAATTGGGCTGTGGTAACCCGTTAATTACCTCCGTTTATACTAAATTGATTCCCTCTAGATTGAGGTAATCGGGTTAAAAATTCTAAGTCAGGAGACTTAGGTAGTGGAGTACCCAAGTGAGGGGAACCACTATATATTTGGTGTACTATTTTTGTGGTTTGCTTATTTGCATATTTTTGTGACCCAGTTTCATGACACTAGTGTACGTCTGGGGAAGGGATTTAACCCTCAATTATCAGAAGTCATTTTTGGGAGTACAATATCAGGGCCCTTTTTTGGTAGCATGATCTCCTCTTTATAGAGGATTTTTTTTGTCATATTTAACTATGATAATTATTTACTTTTTGTTGAGCTTAATCAACTCAAGAGTTGCTTCATCTTTCATGTCATCACCTCTCACCTTATGTCACTACCTCAATTCTTGCACCATTGCCTTGATCCTCCTGCTGCCACTTCGATCTCTATACTGTTGCTACTCTTTCTGCTTGGTGCTGTCAAAGTTGGAGTGGTAGAAGACTAAAGGGTTTGTCTTTTGGTCAACTGAGCTAACCAATCACTCTTGGGTGCTTCTAGTAGGTGAATCAATCAATTGGCTCTGGGTGACCTGCCTAAGGTGGGGGCCGACCATCCTAGCATGCAAGGGCTTTTCACCCTTGGGCTGGGCTAGCTCCTTTTCGAGCCTCATTTGGGTTTATTCACTTTGTGGTCCGACTTTCAGTGGGCTTGTCTTCTCATCCCCCATTAGTTGCCCTCGCTCTCAGAGTCTACTATATAAACTTCAAGAGTAAACTTTTTTTTTGTAACTCTCCTTGCCCCCAGTAGTTATTACTTTGCTTTTCTGGGGGGTAGGAGCTCCCTACTATAAATCCCCAAACCGAGATTCTAGAGTCATTTTGGACTTAAGCATGTTAAGATGAACCTGTTGACGCTTGTCGGGCGCAAATCAAATCACGCTTTTTCATAATCACTTTTTGGCATCGTTGCCAAGGAGGCACGGCTTTGCATTATCTTATTTCTTTTGCTTGATATGCAGATCTCATCCCCTTCTCTTTGTTTCTTCTCATGTGTGCAGGCACTACAAGAAGAAGGAAGGATTTTTGGACCACGGATTCGAGGTTAGTGCCTTCTTACTTGTCACAATAAACCTAAAACTATCAAAAAATACTAAATCAAGCTTTTAGGTTCAAAAACATCTAAATTTGGTAGGGTGGTGATTCATAAAAATCATTGGTTGCTTGTTTGAACTATTTAGCACCACTTTACCCTAAGTGTTGGTGTTTTGATTTTCGGGTCCACACTTCTGTCTGGATTTCAAAAATCAATTTCCGACACCAAAGGCCTCCTAAAATGTTGAAATTTCATCCAGAGATTGCAATCAAGTCAGAAACATTTGTTCCAAATTTCAAAGCATTTGGAGTTGAAGAGAATTTTTAAAAATTTGCAAACCACAGGGGGGTCATCTAATCTAATTTCATTATTTTGTTACTATTCATGAATTTTAGGAATTTTTCTACTTGTTCAATTTCTATGAAATTTGACTTTCTGGAATCCTTGTGAAATTATACACAACATATAAAATTAGGAAAATTTTTGGTGGCCAGTGGTGTTATTGAAAAGTCAAAATACCCATGGGTGTCATTCTGGACTTTGACACTAGCACAAAGAAAAATGCAAAAGAAATATCAAACGAATTCCTAAAATCACAGAAAATTATTTTTTCGAATCCTTATTTGACTTGCCTTCTAGTAGTGGTGTTGTTTGCTCTGTTTGGATCACTACTTAATAATAAAAGCCTGAAAAGTTTCACTAATAATAAAATTTCTCCTTAAGGATTCAATTCAATTAGGGTTTGCTTTTAATTCTTAGTCCCACATTCTAAAGGAAATCTACCTTCACCAATACAACTTGATTTCTTTTTATTTGTGGAATTCAAACTTGTTTGAAATCATAAAAAGAAAACCCTAAAACACATTAAACAAAAATAAAACCCTAAAAGCAGAAAAACAACAAAAAAAAAATTTTGTGACAAACCTTTTGTTTTGGCATTGGACCCACTTCATCCAATTCGCACACACATTAAAAATTGAAATAACAGGGCATTACCCCAATTAATGCCCTCCACATCCCCGTGCACATTCAGGTACCCAATCCTAATTTAAAACAAGTAATCATTTGACCACTTAATGACTTCATCAAATTTAGTCTTTATATTCGACGTTTAAGAATCATTAAGCGCTCCTAATTCCCTTAGAAAATGCGGCAACAGACTTGGAGGGAAGTCAAACGATGGGTGTGGGTCTACACAAGCCCTTGGTGATTTTCCCAGGACATGCTTAGATCCAATCCACCTCTTTAGTCTAGCCTGGTGCTCTTTGGGGAGTGGGTTCACTTATTGTTCCCTTACTTGCCGGGTTCCCAAGTCTTTGGTTTCTAAGGAGTCAACCATAAGATAGAATTAGGTTTGTTTGTTTGATTTGCACACTTCTTCTCATCTATCTCTTCTCCTCCCCTCCTGTCTTCCATTAAGTGTATGCACGGCCGACGGTCCCAAAACCCGCACTTGGAGGGACCAACTGATTTTTTTTTTGAAACAAGGGACCAACTGATTTTTCAGCCTGCCGCACCGCCCATACTCGTTTGTTTGATTTTTCCTCAGAAAATCAAGTAAAAATGGAAAAAGCCCAAAACCAAACAAAAAATGCTAACAACCCATCATCTTCTAACCATCAAAATGGGAACACCAATTTTCAACAACCTAAAGTTGAAGTTCCTGAACCACAATTTGAAATGCCACCTCAGCAAAATCCGAGAGGAAATTTGAATCTTGGCAACACCAACCCGTTGCTCATGGTAGTAACCCAACTCCAACAACTCCAAGCGAATAAACAACAATTGACTAGGACTGTTACAAACCTAGCCAATAATAGACCACCCAATGCTGAACCCACTATTGCCTTGAGGGGTTTCTATGATCCCTCAAATTATGAAGAAAGACCTAGGGTGGTCATTCCTGATGGAGAGTTATAAATCAAACTCACAATCCTAAACCTCATTAAACATTTCGATGGCCTCAAGAAGACACGTTTAGCCACTTAGAGGAGCTCACGTCCTTGCCCAAACCACTAAGTCCCACAATGTGCAGGAAGATGTGTGGCTAATGCAGCTCTTCCCGCTCTCCCTTAAAGATAAGGCCGCTTATTGAAAGACGACTTTTCACTTTGCATTATAGTATTTAAGTGGTGGGAAAATCGACTAATAAAAAATAATGAAAATAACCACTCGCAGAAGAGCGGGTCGTGTCCACAGGGAGGCAATTATGCAATAAATACTTAATTATTTAATATTAATTTAGATAGTGCGAAATCCCTATTCAAATCTGACATAAAATGTGAAGGAAAGTAGATTTGCAATAACTTAAAAAGATAAGGGTATATGTATAGTGTTCCCTCACAGAAATACTTAATAAATTTATGATAAATTTATGCAATTTTCATGTGATGTGCACTAGAGAAAATTAGTACTTAAGTTAAGCCCAAAAATTAATCTTTAAACTAGTGAATATCAATATCATGCAATTATAAGGAACTATGAGTGTTCAAGAGTAATTCTGCCACAATATAATAATAATAAATAAAATCAAATTATGTGGCAATGGCACTGAATGTAAATACTAATTGGTGGAAAAATAGAGCTTTTTTGCTCTCTCCTCCTCTCGATGGAAAGAGAGAACCGGCAGGACTTTGGAGAGGCTAAGGAGGACGGCGAGGACGAGGGCTCCCTGATGGTGGCAGTGGCGACGACGAAGGTGGCCGGTGGCGGTGGTCGGAGCACCGGCCTGTTGGCTCTGTTGAAGGATGAATGTGTTGGCGGCAGGCGACGTTGGCGTGCGCGCGCTTACGGTGAGGCAGTGAGCAGAGGCTGGAGCGCGAAGGCAGGCGTGCGGGCGTGCGGTCTACAGGTGGGCAGAGGTAGCGCCTGTGGGTGCGCCTGCAAAGTGGTGGAAGGCGCTGGCGGGTGAGGTAGCGGCTGCGGGCTTGGTGCGCTGAAGGTTGGAACAGCTGTGGTGAGGCGTACCGGCGAGGCGGGTGCTGCAGATCTAGAGCGCGCGTGGAAGGGAGATGGGCGCACGGGTGCTTTGCTGCAGTGCAGTGCAGGAGCGGAAAGTAGGTGCGCCTACAGATGGAGCGGGTGAGTGGTGGGGCTTGCGGGCGTGCCTGTAGGGTGGAGAGGCGTTGTGAGGGGGAGGCGGTCTGCAGGGAGAGGCGGCCTGCAGGATTGGTGCGGGCGCTCTGCACGCAGCGCCTACCCTGGTGGCGTGCGGGCGTGCTGAAGGGAGGTACGCGGTGAGGCGTGCGGGCGTGCTGAAGAGAGGTGCGCCTGCAGTGAGGCACGCTGGTGGTGGAAGCGCCTGCGGGCGTGGCTGGAGGTGGGCGTGCCTGCAGATGGCGGTGAAGGAGCATAGCGCCTTTAGGCACGGCTAGAGGGAGATGCTGTGCGGGAGAGGCGCGTGGTTGGGAGCCTGCTGACGAGCATGCACAAGGTGGTGCGGGTTGGTGCGCTGAGTACACAGTGCATGCGGTGGCGTTTTCTTTTCCGCCAGGGGAAAGATGATCTCCGTTCTTCTCTCCACCTCCTCTCTTTAACTCCTCTCTCTCCCCGCGTGCGCCAATCCAGGGATTTCCAAATCCCTTTTCGATTTTCAACCAGTGGGTGTTGGAGAAGAGTTACAACTGGCCAGAGGAAAGGGAAAAGACCCGCCGGTTGTTGGGGAAATTTGCTCCCCAACCCTTTCTCTTTTTAAATATAATACCTGCACATGAAAACAACAAAATCATTAAGTTATAGAATGTTATAAACTTAAATCATGATGCGTACAAATCTTCTACAACTTAATTGCAATTATTAACACACCTACAAGGTACGATTAAAGGTACTTAGGCTTAATATTAGTCCATTAAAATGGACTCATCAAATACCCCCATGCCTAAGATTTGCTAGTCTCTAGCAAAAATGAAAAATAATAGAAGTAATCAGAAGATTTCTTCTTTTCTTACTTCAAAACTTTAGAAATCCAGACAAATGTGAAGTGCTGATAGCCTAGGTAACAGATCCAAGTGAAAGAGCCGACTCGCATTGGGAGTTCGTACATCACCCTTGGCAAAAATTTCTGTCGAGATAGGCAACTACTTCCCTCGGGGATAAAGCAGACGATAATCTGTAATTTGACCCCGATGTTCGGCTTAGGTAGGAGATATCGAGTTGAATGGATTTGTATTTGGTGGCACACACTCATCTGGTGCTACATATAGTCTAGTACCACAGACTCTAGATCTCTAGACTATTAGACAAGTCAACTCTGAGAGAGGCTACACAATTGTGCTCTCTTGATGTTCCTGGGTATTCTCTCTTTTCTTTCTTTCTGAGATCACAAATCTCGCTAGATTTAGAAATTGTACTCACCATTTGGTGGCCTCACATGGCATCTACACTTCAATTAAAGTCCTAATAACTCTACAACTAAGTTAGAGTCCTCAACCAATATTCGGGCGATCAGAAATACTAAAAGGTAGGTATGGGTCATATTTGGTGGAACGCGAAAGGTGTTCTGTTGCCTCAGAAATAAAATTACATTAGAAACTTAGACTTTTTTTTTGGTAATATAAATATTTCTTCTTTTTCTTCTTTCTATTTCTTCTTTTTCTACTTTTCTCTTTCCCCCCCTTTTTTTTCTTCTTGTTTTTGTTTCTCTTTCAATCAACACAACATGATACGGACTTTTATTTACGAGGCATTATTAGGGATGATGATGGTCAAGAGGAAGTTGTGTGGCTTATTTGGTGGAAGTGCCTATTCTCGGCACCGGGAAGGAATGGATAGGATAGGCGTATTTCTGACCTTTGACATTATTACCCTCCTTCAGCTGAGGACTCTATGAAGGACGGTCGTAACCATCCACCATAGTTATAGCTTTATTAAGACTCAATCTCTGTGTATCTGCCTTATTTGGTAACTTTTAGGAATTCACTCAAAGTACGCACACAGGAACAGAGAGTGAAAACTATGCCTAACTCTGAAGTATCATCATCTAATTATCCAGAACTTAAGAGTCCTTGCACTAGACTTAGCGCACCAGTAATCTTTCTACTTCTCACAAATATGAGGTGGATTTATTAGAAGATAGTATGCCTGGCTCTCTATGAACTGTCTAAGGGTTCAGTGGACTACAAATGCTTTTTGGTTTTCCTCAAGGATTCATTACCAAGTCTATGTGCACGTGAAATAAATGTACTAGATTCTAAACTTAAGAAATAATTCTGGAAGAAAAACCTCCAATAACAAAGGTGTTTTGCTAGGGACTAACCCAATCAGCTCAAGAAAAGAATTTTTTTTTAATATATATAAATATGTATGCAAATATTTATAAATGCTATAAATACTATAAACATTCTCAGGTTATACCCTCCCATGCCTAAGACTGACAATGTCCTCATTTGAAAAATACAGACATAGAAGAATATCACCTGAGGAGGAGAGTGGGAGGAGCTAAGGCTCCTCAAGCCGTAGTGCGTCCAAAACTTGGCAATCTGAAAGTGTAATATACGGTTTAAGTCGCTGGCCATTTACTTTAAAGCTCGCACCTGAAATAGGGTTCCTAATCTCTACAGCTCTATGAGGGAAGGTATTGATAACAACGTATGGCCCATCCCAACGGGACTTGAGCTTTCCAGGAAATAATTTCAGTCTAGAATTGAAAGGCCAGACCTGCTGGTTGGGCTCAAAAGTCTTTCTAATGATGTGCTTGTCATGGAAGACTTTTGTACATTGCTTGTAAGCTTGAGAAGTTTCATAAGCTTCATTACGAAGCTCCTCAAGCTCACTTAATTCTAACATACGTGCTTTTCCCGCTTTATCTAGATTTAAGTTAACATTTTTAATGGCCCAATAAGCTTTATGTTGGATTTCAACAGGAAGGTGGCACGCTTTTCCGTAGACAAGATGGAAAGGAGGCATGCCCAAGGGAGTCTTATATGCAGTTTTGTAGGCCCAAAGAGCGTCATTTAGTTTTTTAGACCAATCCTTCCGATCAGGCCTGACAGTTTTTTCTAAAATTCACTTAATCTCCCTATTAGACACTTCAACTTGTCCACTCGTTTGGGGATGATAAGGTGTGGCTATCATGTGGTTGACTCCCAAATTTTGGAGTGGTCTTGTGAAGTGTACATTCTTAAAGTGAGGTCCTCCATCACTTATGATCGTCCTTGGGCACCCATACTGAGAAATGATATTAGCCTTAACAAATCCCAAGACCACGGAATGGTCATTGGTTCCCGTGGGTATGGCTTCTATCCACTTTGATACATAGTCAACCGCCACAAGGATGTATTCATATCTGAAGGACACAGGAAAGGGACCCATGAAGTTAATGCCCCAAATATCAAAGATTTCAATAGGGAGGATAGGTTGTTGGGGCATCTCATCCCTTTTTCCAATGGTTCCCGTCTGCTGGCAACGTAGACGTGCACCCACATACGTATGTTCATCTCGGAATAATGTGGGCCACCAAAAACTAGACTGAAGAACCTTATGAGCAGTCTTCTTCCCACTAAAATGTCCCCCACAATGGAGGTCATGGCAGAAACTCAGAACACTTCTTTGTTCCTCATCAGGGACGCAACGGCGAAACAGCTGGTCAGGGCCTATTCTAAAAAGCTCGGGTTCCTCCCAGTGATAAAATTTAGCATTGGCGATAAACCTGTCTCACTTCTGCTTGTCCCAAGTACTGGGGGTGATGCCCGTGACCAGATAGTTCACTATGTCAGCGAACCAAGGAGTTTTAGCTTCCACGGCCATTAGAGACTCATCAGGGAAAGTCCCTTGAATACCGCTAGCAGGGTTTGATGCCTCAATAGGGATCCTAGACAAATGGTCTGCTACCACATTCTCAACTCCTTTCTTGTCTTTAATTTCTAGGTCAAATTCTTGGAGTAGTAGAATCCAACGAATTAGGCGTGGTTTGGTGTCCTTTTTAGCCAGAAGATGCTTAAGGGCTGAATGATCAGTGAACACCATAACCTTGGATCCCAAAAGATAAGATAGAAACTTTTCCAAAGCAAATAGTACAGCAAGTAATTCCTTTTCAGTGACCGTGTAGTTTTGCTAAGGATCCGTAAGGGTCTTGCTGGCATAATGCAGCACATGAGGTTTGCCATCAACCCTTTGATCTAAGATCGCTCCCACTGCAAAATCAGAAGCATCGCACATAAGCTCAAACGGGAGGGTCCAATCTGGTGCTTGGAGAATTGGCACGATAATGAGGGCTTTCTTCAAAGCTTGGAAAGCCTCGTCACATCTATCATCAAAATCGAAGGAGACATCCTTCGCAACAGGTCGCAGAGTGGCTTAGAGATTTTACTGAAGTCTCTAATGAAGCGCCTATAAAATCCAGCATGGCTAAGGAAAGATCTAACCTGACGAACATTGGCGGGGAATGGAAGCTTAGAGATGGAATCGATTTTTGCGGTGTCCACCTCTAATCCTCTCTCGGAAACTATATGCCCTAACACAATGCCTTGCTGGACCATAAAGTGGCTTTTCTCCCAGCTAAGCACCAGCTTTGCCTCTTCGCAACGGGTTAAGACTTTATCAAGGTGCGAAAGGCAAAGGTCAAACGACGAGCCATAAATGGAGAAGTCATCCATGAAAATTTCAACAAACTCGTCGATCATATCGGAAAAGATAGCCATCATACAACGTTGGAAAGTGGCAAGAGTGTTACATAACCCGAATGGCATTCGGTGGAACACAAAAGTGCCATAAGGACTCGTGAAGGTGGTACTCTCTTGATCATCAGGAAAAATGGCTACCTGATTGTACCCAGAGTACTCGTCAAGAAAACAAAAGTACTTGTTCCCTGCCAATCGTTCCAAAATTTGGTCGATAAACGGTTAGGGGAAATGGTCTTTCTGGGTAGCCGGGTTTAAACGACGGTAATCAATGCAGACCCTCCAACCAGTTGAGGGCCTAGTGGTCACCAGTTCTCCTTGGTCATTCTCCTCCACAGTGATTCCTGCCTTTTTTGGAACTACGTGAATTAGACTGACCCATTTACTATCTGAAATGGGATAGATAACCCTGCATCTAGCCATTTCAGAATCTCCTTTTTAATAACCTCCCGCATATTTGGATTGAGCCTTCTTTGCATGTCTCAGAAAGGCTTCACAGACTCGTCCGTGTATATATGATGCATGCAAAGAGAGGGACCAACACCCTTAATATCAGCAATTGTCCAGGAAATTGCTTCCTTGTGCCTTTGTAAACACTCAAGCAGAGCTCCCTCTTGCAATTCAGATAATGCAGACGAGATAATAACGGGGAGCGTGTTATTAGGGCCAAGGAAAGCATATTTCAATGTGCTCGGGAGGGGTTTCAACTCCAATTCAGGAGCCTTCTGGATTGAGGGTTTTAGTTGAGATGTCCCCACCTCAGGCAGAGGATCTACCTTCACAGTCCAGGGTGGGGACAGAGACTCAGTGTGTATCCCTAGCAACTCTTCTAGTTTGGGCATTTTCCTTTTAGTTTCTTTAATAATCGAGGGATGGTCCTGAGATATGACCTTCTGAAGGGGATCTCTACATAAGAGTGCTGGAGTAGTCTCTTCAATTGTTTCATCAACGACCTCAATCTGAGAACAATCTTCAAATCCGGGTTGCTTGTAAGTATCAAAAACATTAACCAGATCTTCTTGTTCCCAAAGCCCATTTTAAGTGCCCCGGATCTACAATTTATAGAGGCATTGGCTGTGGCCAAAAAGGGGCATCCTAGAATAATGGACGGCTTTGTGGGCTTATTAGATGGGTCAATATCAAGTACCAGAAAGTCAACGGGGAAGAAGAAATCCTCCACTCTCACAAGGACATCTTCCAGCAATCCCCGCGGTGTCTTAAGTGATCTGTCTGCAACCTGGAGGATTACTGGACTAGGCTTCAGCTTTCCTCCTCCCAAAAGGTCGTAGACAGAGCTCGATAGAATGTTTACCCCCGCACCCATATCGAGCAGAGCCTCGTCATTGTGTTGGTTACCTATAACCACTGAAATATACAGGGCCCCTGGGTCTTTCATTTTGGGGGGTGTTCCATGCTGAAGAATCGAGCTAACATGATCAGGCAGGATGACCTTGGTTTGGACCTGTTTCCTAGATCGACGCTTTTGGGTGCACAGGTCCTTCAGAAACTTGGCATAGGATGGAATTTGTTTAATTGCTTCCAACAGAGGCAAGTTAATCTGGACTTGCCTAAAAGTATCCATAATCTCTTCCGTCCTATCCTTGGCTCCAGACGAGCCAATAGAAGATTCCCCAGGAGCAGATAGGCGCTCTGGATAGGGCACCCTCGGCTTCTGGGTAGAGGGGTCGTCATGGCGGGAAAGGGGTGGTGGAAGGACAACATCCTCATTGTGGGTGATTTTTTGTGAGGGAGAGTGGTGTGGCTCTTCCTCGGGTGAGATGGAAGTTGGGTCAGGTGTGGAAGGGGAATTATGAGATGTAACCGTAGGAGTGTTATTAGGCTTGTCAATCTTTTTTCCACTCCTCAACATGGTCACTACTTGGGCGTGTTCCCTGAATACAACCCCCTTGCCCTTAGGGTTCTCCTCAGAAGAGCTAGGCAGCTTCCCTGGATCATGTTGCCTAGCTGCCACAGTAAGATGACCAATTTGGGATTGCATATCAGTAATCATCTTATTCTGAGATTGGATAACCATAGTTTGATGCTCTTGCATTGCTTTCATTATGGCCTTCAGTTCATCCATCTCAGAGGGCTTATTCGGAGGAGGGTTTTCATAAGAAGGTTGGTATGTGGGCTGGGGAGGTAAGGGTCTTGTATTCCCTGAGTTAGAAGCATCAGCTTGCTTCCAAGAGAAGTTTGGATGGTTCCGCCACCTTGGATTATAAGTGTTGGAGTAAGGGTTATTGCGAGGGGGTGGAAACCTTGGGCCGCGTTCAAGTCGGCCTGAATCAACTCAGGGAATTGGGTTGCCTGATGGCACTCCGCAGTGGCGTGTGTTGTGCTTTGGCAAATGGAGCATTCTCTTGAAGCCTGAAAAATAGAGGCTGCTTGCGGGTTCATCCCGGGGTTTGCTAAAAGCCTATCAAGGTTTTTATTCAATAGTTGAATCTGATAAGCCAAATCCTGAGAAGCTCCAGCTTCATGGGCCTCTATCTTCCTCTGCAAGATTGATGGTTTTCCTTCTTGATATGTAGAGGATAGATGTATGGAGTTGTTGCTTAAAGTTTCAAATAATGCCCAGGCTTCATCCTCAGTTCTGGTCATGAAGGTTCTTGCATAGGCTGCATCAATGGTTTGACTATGTCTTTCAGATAATTCGTTATAGAACCTTTCGACCAACTGCCATCTTAGCACTTGATGGTGGGGGCATAACCTAAGAAGGTCATTAAAGCGCTCCCAAGTCTCATGAAATTACTCCCCTTCTTGTTGAGTAAAACCCATAATCTCTCTTCTGTAATGGTTGGTTTTACTCATAGGAAAATATTTTTTTAAAAATTCTCCCTTAAGGGTAGCCCAATCATTTACCCTTGCATCGAGGGTATGATACTAGTGCTTGGCCTTATCCTTTAAGGAGAAAGGAAATAGAGTCCTCATCAGGGCTTCATCAGTAAAGCCCTGGAGCTTCACTGTGGAGCAGACCTCGGTGAATTCCTCCAAATGCTGGTAGGGGTCCTCCTTAGTAGTACCATAAAAAGAGGGCAATAAAGATATGGTACTGCTCTTGATCTCATACGGATTATCCCCTGTCGGTCGTCTTAGTGCTTGTGCAGGTTGGTTGGTAGGAATAAAATAGTCCCTTAGGGTCCTTTGTTGATTTGCACCTTGCTCAGCCATTCCTTCTTTTTCTTCTCCTAGGTGAGCTCTCTTAAGAATTCTCTCAGTCTCAAGATCAAACACTAGACTACCCTCAAGAGAGCGTCTACCAAGCATACAAAACACAATTCATATTTTTTTTTATTAAGTCAAACCTCCACTCCAAAAATAAGTCAATAGATCAAGACTTATCCCTCCATTCCCACGTAAGTGGTATAAGAGGGGTGTGGACTTGAAATCTTAACCTTCTTTATTGTGGATTTTGAATTAGTTAATATAAATGGCCAAACAAGTTTTTCACTGCAATTACATGCCTTAATTCAACCTTCGAGTGCCCTAGGACCTATACTTTGCTTGGATGATACTCCCAGGTGATCAAGTGAGAAGTTACTCCAAGGACGAACAAAGGGATGCAAGTAGGGCGAACTCTTCCTTTGAGGCGATGCATATGCAGTGCCCCTTAACTACCCTTTTGTTCCTTTAAGGGGTGTCCCCCTCCGTGGAGTATCAAAACACTTGATCAAAAGATAGTATCACCACCACCACAAAGCACAATAGGAGGGTTTGCACCGATAAAGAGATTGGTGCCTATAGCCTTAAGGGATCGAGCCTTAGTGCGGTGCCTAATGTGCGTGCTCAGTGTCAAAAGTGTGCAACACACAGCAAATCTTTGTAATTTCTTTTGAAATCGCAGACAAGTCCCTTAGAATCAGATCAAATGTGAATTACTTTTAGGGTTGAATCTGATTATTAGTTCCACTTTTAGTTATGTGACCACTGAATTAGTAAATTCAAACAACTTGGTGGTCTTGAATTTCAATTTTGAATGCAAATGCGTGAACCGGAGCTGGATTCAAAAGTTAGAAAGATATACCTGTCTCCAGCAATCTTCGTGCTAATATGCTTGCAATGCAATAATAAGATCTAATGTGCTGCTCAATCCCCCCTAAATGCGCGCACCTAAGGGCATACAATTTCTAAATAGGTAGCTCGATATTTTCTTTATTAGTTTATAAAAGCAAACAAGCAGAAAATATAATCATGCATGCACCAAAAATATTGTAAGCCCTAGTAGCTAAAGAATGCGGGGACAAACCCCCAAAAATTCAGCCCCAATTACTACAAGGGCGAAAAGACAGAATTAAATTTGTGACGACGGAGAATCCTCTGCGAAACAGGATCTTGGTCTCCTTCGTCTTTTCCTCGTGTGGCTTAACTCGTGGTTATTATCGCCGCTCTGTTTAGCCTCGTCGCCTTTTCAGATTCCTCGCACAATAATCAAAATGATTAGATAATTTTGCAACTTAGAAGATTTAAAAACAATAAAGTAAATCTATTGCGTCTGTTGCCTCCCCAGCAACGGTGCCAATTTGAAAGACGACTTTTCACTTTGCATTATAGTATTTAAGTGGTGGAAAAATTGACTAATCAAAAACATTGAAAATAACCACTCGCAGAAGAGTGGGTCGTGTCTACAGGGAGGCAATTATGCAATAAATACTTAATTATTTAATATTATTTCAGATAGTGCGAAATCCTTATTCAAATCTGACATAAAATGTGAAGGAAAGTAGATTTGCAATAACTTAAAAAGATAAGGGTATATGTGCAGTTTTCCCTCACAGAAATCCTCAATAAATTTATGATGAATTTATACAATTTTCACATGATGTGTACTAGAGAAAATTAGTACTTAAGTTAAGCCCAAAAGTCCATCTTCAAACTAGTGAATATCAATATCATGCAATTATAAGGAACTATGAGTGTTCAAGTGTAATTCTGCCGCAATATAATAATAATAAATAAAATCAAATTATGTGGCAATGGCACTGAATGTAAATACTAATTGGTGGGAAAACAGAGCTTTTTTCTCTCTCCTCCTCGCGATGGAAAGAGAGAACCGGCGGGGCTTTGGAGAGGCTAAGGAGGACGGCGAGGACGAGGGCTCTCCGATGGTGGCAGCGGCGGCGACAGAGGTGGCCGGAGTGCCGGCCCGTTGGCTCTGTTGAAGGATGAAGGTGCTAGCGGCAGGCGACGTTGGCGTGCGTGTGCTTGTGGTGAGGCGGTGAGCAGAGGTTTGAGCGCGAAGGCAGGCATGCGGGCGTGCGGTCTGCAGGTGGGTGGAGGTAGCGCCTGTGGGTGCGCCTGCAGAGTGGTGGAAGGCACTGGCGGGTGAGGTAGCGGCTGCGGGCTTGGTGCGCTGAAGGTTGGAACGGCTGCGGTGAGGCGTACAGGTGAGGCGGGTGCTGCAGATGCTAGAGCGCACGTGGAAGGGAGATGGGCGCACGGGTGCGTTGCTGCAGTGTGGTGTAGGAGTGGAAAGTAGGTGCACCTGCAGATTTAGCGGGTGAGCGGTGGGGCTTGCGGGCGTGCCTGCAGGGTGGAGAGGCGTTGTGAGGGGGAGGCGGTCTGCAGGGAGAGGCGGTATGCAGGATTGGTGCGGGCGCTCTGCACGCAGCGCCTACACTGGTGGCATGCGGGCATGCTGAAGGGAGGTACGTGGTGAGGCGTGTGGGCGTGCTGAAGGGAGGTGCGCCTGCAGTGAGGCGTGCTGGTGGTGGAAGCGCCTGCGGGCGTGGCTGGAGGTGGGCGTGCCTGTAGATGGCGGTGAAGCCACACAGTGCCTTTAGGCGTGGCTGGAGGGAGATGCTGTGCGGGAGACGCGCGGTTGGGAGCCTACCGACGGGCATGCGCAAGGTGGTGCAGGTGGGTGCGCTGAGTACATAGTGCATGCAGTGGCGTTTTCTTTTTCGCCAGGGGACAGATGATCTCCGTTCTTCTCTCCACCTCCTCTCTTTAACTCCTCTCTCTCCCTGCGTGCGCCAATCCAGGGATTTCCAAATCCCTTTTCTATTTTCAACCAGCGGGCGTTGGAGAAGAGTTACAACTGGCCGGAGGAAAGGGAAAAGACCCGCCGGTTGTTGGGGAAATTTGCTCCCCAACCCTTGCTCTCTCTAAATATAATACCTGCACATAAAAACAACAAAATCATTAAGTTATAGAATGTTATAAACTTAAATTATGATGCGTACAAATCTTCTACAACTTAATTGCAATTATTAACACATCTACAAGGTACGATTAAAGGTACTTAGGCTTAATATTAGTCCATTAAAATGGACTCATCAAATACCCCCATGCCTAAGATTTGCTAGTCTCTAGCAAAAATGAAAAATAATAGAAGTAATCAGAAGGTTTCTTCTTTTCTTACTTCAAAACTTTAGAAATCCAGACAAATGTGAAGTGCTGATAGCCTAGGTAACAGATCCAAGTGAAAGAGCCGACTCGCATTGGGAGTTCGTATATCACCTTTGGCAAAAATTTCTGTCGAGATAGGCAACTACTTCCCTCGGGGATAAAGCAGACGATAATCTGTAATTTGACCCCGGCGTTTGGCTTAGGTAGGAGATATCGAGTTGAATGGATTTGTATTTGGTGGCACACACTCATCTGGTGCTACATATAGTATAGTACCGCAGGCTCTAGATCTCTAGACTATTAGACAAGTCAACTCTGAGAGAGGCTACACAATTGTGCTCTCTTGTTGTTCCTGGGTACTCTCTCTTTTCTTTCTTTCTGAGATCACAAATCTCGCTAGATTTAGAAATTGTACTCACTATTTGGTGGCCTCACATGGCATCTACACTTCAATTAAAGTCCTAATAACTCTACAACTAAGTTAGAGTCCTCAACCAGTATTCGGGCGATCAGAAATACTAAAAGGTAGGTGTGGGTTATATTTGGTGGAACGCGAAAGGTGTTCTGTTGCCTCAGAAACAAAATTACATGAAAACCATGCAAGGAATGCAGCAACAAATGAATGATGTTACTCGTGCCATCTCTAATTTACAGAACCAAATCACGGTAATGCCCAATCAAAGGCCAATGGGAAATTTGCCCTCCTAACCTATCCCTAACCCTAGAAATCAGCGGAACCAATTTCAAAACGGAAATAATTAGGGTCAACAGAATCAACAACCAATAAATCCCGCAGCTCAATTCCCACCCGATTTTCAAAACCGCAGTAAAATCAATGTTTTCCACACCAAAACAATCACACTACCAATGTAGTAACATTAAGAAGTGGTAAAACTACACACAATGCGGGATCCCTAGGGGAAAACAAATTGGACCAAGAGCAAATTTTTCCCTCCTCCGTTCACTCTAAGGATAAAGAAGATAGGACAAACACAACACCCTTCCTACAGGCATTAAACTCCAAGAAAAAGAAACCTAGAAAAACTGGGCCAACTGAAGAACAATTACATAAATTATTTAGCAAGTGGAAATCAATATTCCTCTTCTAGATGTGATTAAATATGTTCCTACCTACGCAAAATTTTCAAAGGAAATTTGTACACCAAAAAGGTAGCCAATGTTGAACGGGTTGTTCAGGAGATTAAAGTGCCTCGTTGTGGTAAAGTCTCCTAAATTGCTCAATCAAAAAATACAATTTATAACTCGAATATAAGTCCGATTTCAAACACAGGGAGCAAATATGGAATTCACGCACTAATCTTTAAAAATCAATGAGCACAATTAATTGAGCATTAAAAATAGATATTCAATGAATAATAACCTATCACATTATTTATTCAATGTATCTAGAGATTGCACGGAATAAAAAGAGGAGAATAAAAGCAATGGTTATTTAGATCACCACTAATCCTCTTAATTAAGCATGTATGCAATTATTCAATCAGAACTCAATTGTAAACTATAGTAGTTAAATTATTCAACAGTAATTCAAATAATGCCACAGTTAGACGCCAAGTCTTAGATGCTACAGTGCAAAGGAACTATTCATCTTCTTCAACTCTTCTCTTCCTTCTTTCATAGCTCCCCTTCTCTCTTTCTTTCTTCTTTCAGCACACATAGGCCCTCTGCTTTTCTTCTCAAGCCTTCTCCTCTCTTCATGCACAAGGGCTACGCACCCTTCAGATTTGGCTAAGTGTTAGCCATTCTACAGAGCAAAACCCCCTTTCTTCGCACTCTTTCTCTTTCTTTCCTTCTCTTTTCTCTTCTCTCAAACCCAGAGCATAGTTGGATCCATGTACAGGTTAATGGGTAATCGGGTTTGGACCAGGCCCGCGTGCCATGTGCATGTGCGAGGTGTGAGGCGCAAGGAGGCGTGTGAGGGGGACCTCACCCCCTTATGTGTCTTGAGGCGATATAGCCACTTGACAAATACAATATATGCACTTTTGCTTGATTGATATCTCACAATGTGGGACTAAATTTGGTCCTCTTGTCGCATGCGGCTGTAGGAGGAGTGGCTTCCAATTGAAGCTGAAGTAGCACTCGGTGCTCCCAATTGGAGGCCTGGATCACTTCTTAGGAGGAATCTACAACACTTGAAGGGTGTAGCCTGAAGGTTGCTTGGCCTTGAGCATGAAGAACATGTTGGCGGTAATGGCGCGGTGGCGAAACGATGGTAGAACCTGAAATGTGAAAATACGAGCTTTAAGCTTAAATTAAAAGGTTCAGAAGCTTAGCTGTGCTGAGGCAAAGTCAATGGTGGCAATCAAAAGGCATATGGTGGTCAGAGAGAGGCTGTTGGTGACAGAGGAGACGCTGCGATGGTGTGGTGTTTGGTGGCACTGAGGAGAGGCCAATAGCCTCAATAACCAGAGGCTTTTGCTCTCTTGGATATGGCGGAGCTAATGGGTGTGGAGTGGCGGTGTTTTGAGTAGTGGAGTGGCGGGAAGGCGTCGCTGGAGCTTCATCGAAGCGGGAGAAGGCGAGGGCATCGAGGACGGTAGCGTGGTCATTTGGAAGTGTAGGTGAAAGGGAAATGATGTAGTGGGATAGAGGAAGGAATAAGGGGTCTTAGAGAAGAGGAAGGAGGCTGGAGAGCTCTGGTTGTGGCTGACTGGAGTCGGAGAAAGAGATGAAGGTGGGAAGATAGCAACGATGAACGGGGCAAGGAGGCATCCTTTCTTTGGTTGGAAAGGATCGTGAGGAAGAGAGGAAGGATATGGGTCGTCCAATGGATGGTTGGATAGCCAGACGAGGGTGAATGGAGGTCACCGGAGCAAACTTTGAAGCTGGCCAGAGGAAGAGGGGATTTTTGAGGCTAAATTTTGCTAAGGAACACAGCCTTGCATTGGGCATGCTTTAATAGGGCTTAGGATGGAGTTCCAAGCTTAGAAACAAGCTTGGAAACTCTGAGCTTCTTGCGCATGTGGGATACCCACATATTCCATGCGTTTTCATGGGAGATTGGGAAACAATTGGAGTTCAAGGCCAGGTTTGATTGAAAGAGAATTCCTCAATGAATCTCTGGTGTAAATCTAGGACTGATTGATTGAGAATTGAGCGAGAAATCCTCACTTGAAACTTGACGGTGAAGATCTGACCTTCCAAAAAATGGCATGAGGACCTTTTTTCAAAGAATGATGATAAAGTTAGGGACCTTATTGTAATTATTTCGAAAGTTAGGGGCATATGTGTGAGAGAAAAGAGTTAGACAGGACTAAATTGTAAATTAGGTCAAGGTGATCTCTGATTGGACCCAAATTTTGGTAAAAATCCAATTTGGACCCAAGGAATTTGATGGTGAAGTCTGATTTAGTTTTTGACCAAGTTTGACTGGGTAAATTGCATAGAAACCAAAATTAGGGCAACTACCTGTCTGAGACTCCGTTTTAAGTTAAAATGAGTTTCAATGGTCAAATCAAAGATGCCAAACCCTAGAGAATATTTTTCTATGATTTTTAGAGAGTTTAGGTGAATTTTATCCTGACCAAAACCTCAATGAATTAAGCGGGTCTATTTTTAGGATTTTAGCTGTCATTTAATTCTCGTAATGCGTGAAAACCCATTTCTATCTTGCTCGGACCCTCTTGTTAGACTTAATGCATATTTGACCTTTAATAAACCCATAAGAAAACTTGTGGTTTGTTCTATGATATGATGGTAAAATTACAGTTTTAACCCTGGTTTCATGTTAAACTCTCAGAAAGGATGTGTAGCGAATTACGATCCTTTGGTGGTTATGTAGGAGCATTCATTAATGGAATGTGACTAATTAAAGTTAGATATGGCTAATGATGATGTTATTATCAACCAAAAAATCTAGGAAAGGTGGTCCTTTTTGAGACAGTTAGCTCTGTTGGCTAGAGCAAGCTGCCTCACAAAAGAAAGAATCCGGGTGCCCCACTATTATCAGTTTTCATTAATGACACTACTTTTGATCGTGCCCTCTTAAACATAGGTGCATCTATTAATCTTATCCCTACCATACTTTTTGATGAATTCTAGTTTGGTGAACTTAAACTGGTGAAAGTCACCCTTCAACTCATTGACCAATCTGTTATTCACCTAAAAGGGATTGAAGAGGATGTCATTGTTCAGGTACAAAATTTCCTCTTCGCTATGGAATTCTTGGTCGTCGACATTGATGTACCCGAAGCTCTAAAAAATGCACCTATTATTCTCAGAAGACCCTTCCTCACCACCACTAAAGCTAATATAAATTGCGATTCCGGTAAAATGAACATCACTTGTAGTGGCGAGACACATTAGATATCTTTAGGGCTTCCAAACGATTCCACGAGCTAGATTTCTTTGACGACTCAGATTCTGAAACCTCAAATCTTGTTGAGGAAATGCTTTTTGTGGATACGTGTTTTGCAATCAATTCTCTTGAGTTGCAGCAATCGTTTAACCCACCCTCACCCACTAAACCTAATTTCAAGCTAACTACTAAGCTCATTGAAGAACCTATCTTACAATTGGATCTGAAACCTTTACCGAATTCTTTAAAATATGTGTTTTTGGGCCCACATCATACAAAGCCCCTTATCATTAATGCACATCTTTCTGGGGCACAAGAGGAAAAACTACTCCAACTTTTGAACAAATATCAAAAAGCAATTGTTTGGACTTTAAACGACTTAAAAGGCATTGACATGTCCTATTGCACTCACCGCATTTATCTTGAGGACGACTCTAGACCCTCCTGCCAACCCCAACGCACTTAAACCTAATATGCAGGAGGTCAAAAAATGGGAAATCATTAAATGGTTTGATGCGGCCATTATTTACCCTATCTTCGATAGCCAGTGGGTCAGCCCTACACAAGTTGTACCCAAGAAAGCTAGCCTCACTGTTGTTACAAATGATAAGGGTGAAGAAATCCCCACTCGGATTGCTTCTTCATGGTGTGTTTGCATTGATTATCAGAAGTTAAATATCGCCACAAAGAAGGATCATTTTCCACTCCCCTTTATTGATAAAATTTTGGAGTGGCTAGTTGGTCAAGAATATTGTTGTTTTCTTGATGGATATTCTGGCTATAATCAAGTGGCAGCCTACCTTGAGGACCAGGAAAAGACCACTTTCACCTGCCCCTTCGGATCCTTTGCTTTCCGAAGAATGCCCTTGGGATTGTGTAATGCACCCATGACTTTTCAACGATGCATGTTAGCAATCTTCTCTGATTTGGTAGGCGATTGCCTAGAGGTCTTTATGGATGATTTTTCCATTTTTAAAGATTCATTTGATCATTGTCTTTGGAATCTAGAAAGAACTCTCCAAAAATGTATTGAGGTTAACCTGGTGCTAAGTTGGGAAAAGAGTCATTTCATGGTTTAGGAAGTCATTGCCATAGGCCATGTTATCTCTAAAAAAGGAATCTCAGTAGATAAAGCTAAAGTTGATACAATATCCAAACTTCCCCCACCTAGTTCGATGAAATAAATACGATCTTTTCTTTGGCATGTAGGCTTCTACCGACGATTCATTAAGGATTTCTCTAGAATCTCTAGATCTTTAAGCCACCTTTTAACTAAAGACCAACCATTTGACTTTGATAAAAATTGCTTGGAGAGTTTTAATATTTTAAAACAATTGATTACTGAGGCACCCATTCTTCAAGCACCTGATTGGGCTCGTCCTTTTGAGCTTATGATAAATGCCTCAGACTACGCAGTAGGAGCCATCCTAGGGCAAAGAATCGACAAGAAACCCGTTGTGATTTATTATGCTAGTAAAACCCTTGACAAAACACAACAGAATTGTGCTGTCACTAAAAAAGAACTTCTTGCAATCATTTTTGCCCTTGAAAAATTCTATTCATATCTGTTAGGGTCACACATCACCATCTACATTGATCACTTGGCCTTGAAATATTTGTCTAACAAGAAAGATGCGAAACCCTGCTTAATTCGATGGATTTTATTGTTACAAGAATTTGATTTAGAGGTAAGGATAAAGCAGGTTCGCAAAATGTCGTGGCCAATCTCCTATCAAGACTTGAGACTGGTGATGTATTAACCCAAATAGCCATTTTTCCGGATGAAATGTTCCTAACACTGAAATCCCTCCCTTGGTATGCTGATTATGCTAATTATCTCGCCACTGGACGATTCCCCTCTAATTGGCCTAAACAAAAAAGGGATAAGTTCTTTGCTGAGATCAAATATTACTTTTGGGAGGACCCTAATCTGTTCTGCATCTGTGCTGACCAAGTCATTAGACAATGTGTTCCCGATTCATAAACATATGATATTCTAAACCACTATACTTCAATGGTTTGCGGTAGACATTTTTCGGGAAAGAAAATGGTGGCCAAGGTTTTAAATGTCGAATTTTATTGGCCTAGCATACAAAAGGATGCTCATGAGTTTTCACGATCCTGTGTGCGTTACTAGAGCATCGGCAACATGAACTCTAAAGATATGATGCCCCTTAACCCGATCTTTGGAAGTTGAAAATTTTGATGTGTGGGGCATTGATTTCATGGGACCGTTTGTCGCTTATTTTGTGTACCAGTTCATTTTAGTTGCTGTTGACTACGTATCAAAGTGGATCGAAGCGGTACCTACACGCACTACTGACCATCGAGTCGTCATAGAATTCATCAAGAAAAACATTTTTTCACGTTTTGGTGTTCCTAAGGTCATTATTAGTGACGGAGGATCGCATGTTACACACTCCCAATTCCTTCAACTACTTGCTAAATATGGGTTGAATCATAAAATCTCTACACCATATAACCCTCAAACAAATGGCCAAGCTGAAGTCTCCAACCAGGAGATTAAAAAACATTTTGTAAAAGATGGTAAAGCCCGATCGAAAAGATTGGTCCCTCAAACTTGACGATGCATTATTGGCTTACCATACGACTTTTAAAACTCCAATTAGCATGTCACCTTTCCTCCTTATTTTTGGCAAGGCATGTCACATCTCGGTTGAACTGGAACATAGGGTTTATTGGGCAATAAAATAATTTAATTACAATTTGGACACGACCGAAAAACACATGAAATTGCAATTAACTGAACTTGAAGAACTTCGCAACATGGCTTATGAAAATGCATGCATTTATAAAGATCGAACAAAGAAATTTCATGATAAATTTATTGTTCGGAAATCTTTTGAACCTAAGCAATGCGTGTGGCTTTTTGATGCAAGGTTACGAATATTTCCTGGTAAACTCAAATCTAAATGGACTAGTCCTTACATTCTAATTCAAACCTATCCCCATGGTGCCGTTGAAATTTTGGATCCAAAAACCAACAATACTTTTAAAGTCAACGGCCAACGGCTTAAGCACTATTTTGATAACACCCTCAATGCAAAATCTAACTCTCAAGACCTCCACGACGTACCCGATAATTAGTGACTTCATGCTCTATTGAATGATGTAAAAGATTGCACTGGATGGGAGGTAATCCATTATTTGTTCCTGCTTTCCGTTTTTCTTTTTCAGAGGTTTTGACTATCTAGATTCCAATCGACTTCACCAAAGTGATTTCTTTTCCCTTCCTATTGCATGAGGACATGGTATATCTTAAGAATGGGGGGTTGTGTTTAAATTTTGACGATCAATTCAAGATTTTCAAAACCTAAAAACATTCAATTTTTCTTTCATTTTTTGCATGCATACCTAAAAAAAATAAAAATGTTAAAGCTTTTTGAGAAATTTTTGAAAGCAGGACTAAGGTTGAGAAATTATTTCAAGGTACAATGGGATTTAATCTTTAACAAACTAAGGATTAAGATGTGGATCTGATTATTAGAATCTCTGGGTCTACTTTTGGACTAGATCAAGTATCCTTCTCTAAATTTTACCTAAACTCGTGATGATTCGGGTGACTTGATCTCTTTTTGTAACCTGGAAACTATTTGGCTTAGTTTTCGACTCAAAATCTTACATCCCTTGCAAAATTCTTGTGTTAAATTTCACACACAGCCAACACTTAAAAACAAAATAGAAAAAAATTAGAAAAACCCCTTGTTTAGTCTCAATGAAATCTGAAGCAGAAGATTGGTTTGAGTTCCCACCACTGAGGAGGAAAATGCCTCCTTTATGGACGTGATGTCAACAGGTTACTGCCTCAACGCTGCTCTATATCTATATTTCATATCTTTAGACAGAGCATTAGGCGCATTTTGCATCTCAAGTGTCTTGGACGATGCTCTACCCATAGTGTTGGAGCATGAGCTTGAGTTCGCTTGAAGCACCCCTTTACACCGCATTGTATTTTGGGGTTGTGAGATCCTGGGTGGTATCTTGGATAATACTATCAAGAAGTGTTGGCGCCAGAGCCCCCTCAAGTATTGGTAACGGGAATGATGATCTCGACACATCTATTGTAGGATTAAACTAGGAATAAGCATGGAGGAGACAAAAAAAATCCAAATAAAAACACGACCTTATAAATATTGGCATTCACAAGCACTGACACAAGGTTTTAAAAGATTATGGAAGTTGCGAGTTGAATTCAAGAGCTAAAGAAATCCTAACTGCAAAATAATTTTGGGTCATTTAAATTGTCAAGAAGTTAACTTGTGAATTTGTAAAGGATACATTGATCCTGATTCATCTAATTTTTGGATCTAAAGACGAATCTCGATGTTTATCTTTAACAAATCCCGTGCCTTTCATGTTTTAGTCAACCAAGGTCCAGTAATCTCCTTTTTCTCAAAAGTTAAAAACATTAGTCTTTCTCAAAAATCCATTTTGTGAAATTAAGTTTTGCTAAGAGACTAGCAAAAGATAAGCATGGGGGTGTAATAAATGCCAGTTTATCATCATTCTTATGCCCTAAAATAAATCTAGCTCTTAAGTTTTTAACTCTACAAATGGGTTTTCGGGTTGCATTTAGGCATTACCTAGGTTAGGCATGCATTGCATTCTTTTTGCATTTCTAGCATATTTATTTGAGTGTTAAGGATAAGAAGATGATTAGACCTCTAAAACCCTAGCACTCAAGAAGGCAAAAAGTGAAGAAGAAGATCATATTAGTTGAACCCTAGCTGGATCTAGCTCATCTCAGCTGGATATCAGCTCACCTGGGTTATGTTTAGCTCCCTCCAACTCCATTCAGCTCATCTTATCTGGACAGTAGCTCAAGGTAGCTCAAATTAGCTCAACCGACCTCAACTCAGCTCAAATCCAGCCTAACTTAATTGAGTCTAGCTTATCTTAGCTCCAATCAGTTCACTGGGAGCTTTAGCTAGCTCAGTTTAGTTGACAGGAGTTCATTCCAACTCCAACTTAGCTCATCCTAGCTCATCCTAGCTCTATTCAGCCCACAGGAGCTCCAGTCAATTTGGCTTAGCTACTAGTCTTCAGCTAGCTAAGCTAGGTCAGCAAAGAAATCCACAACCAGCTTCCCCCAGCTCTAGAATAGTTGAGAGTAGCTTCACTTAGCTCAACCTATTCAACTTAGCAGCTAGCAAAGAACTAGCTAGCTAAAGTTGAATAGCTAAGCTCCCAAGAAGACTTCTTCAACAACTGTTAGCTCCCACAAGCTTTAGAGCAGTTCAAAGCCACGTACTCTCAGCTAAACCCTAACTCCTCTACTACTACCCTACTAGCTAAGCTAGCTTAGCTAAGCTCAACACTAGCTCCTCCCCTTGGTCGTCCACCCTTCTCACTTAACCCAACCTAAACCTAACCTTAACCCACTCAATTTGGTGCCAAAACACACCTCTTGCATCCCTTCATCTTGGCACTAAATTGAGGCAACCGTTGACCCCACAACCAACACCAAGAGCCACCAATTTTGGTGCCAAAAGAACCCATCTACAAGCCCTCCTTTTGGCACCAAGAAGCCCCTTAATCTACTGATGTAGACACATCCATTTAGGTTAAAATGCCTATTTATGCATGTTCTTAAGCTTAGATATGCATTCCATATTATAAATATTGCATAGCATGCATCATTTTGCATTTAGAATATTTGGATAAATTTTAGGTTAATGTGCGTCCTTCTGTGTCCAGGAGAGAAGGAGATTTATTTTGGGACCTCGGATTGATGATCTGATCGTACGAATCTGATCAGGACGACAATCAGAGTCTAATGCCTTCAAAATCATCTTGATTGGAGTCCCGTAGCACATTGTGCAGTCTGAGGAAGATCAACGGCCAAGGGACTAGGTGATGCAATTCGAAGCTTCAAATGATAAATCCAACTGCATGGATGGATTCGAAACAATGATCACAGTCCGACAGTGCAAAATCATCTCAATCTCACATCTGTAGCAACCTCTACAAATGAAAGAAGATAGACAACCCAGATCGTGCCAAGTGGTGCTATCCAGGCCGCCCAAGGGACGCTGCTACCTCTCTCTCTTTCACACCCATCAGATCTGGGCCATTGGATCAAGATCCAATGGCCATGGAGAGGCATGCCACCATCCCAGCTGAATCAAAGAATTCATCTTTTTGACAAAGTGGAGGCCTTGGCGTGGTGGTCTTGAACACTATCACAAAAGGGAGGTCATAGGTTCAAGACCCGCAACCCCCCCAAATCCTCAATTGATCGCTCATGCCAGCAACAGCGAGCGCACAGCGCACTAGCAGCCGTACGAAGCACGGGAGAGTGACGTGCACGCCAGCAATGCACTGTGAGGGGCGTGCTCGAGTAGCGCGGAGCCAGCAGTGCTAACGGGTGTGTGAGCTAGACCTTCAGCGACATTTGTGGAGAGGCTTTAGCAACATCTTTGATGTCGCTGTTGACCCATGAAAGACCAAGCCTCTTCTCCTTCACTACAAAAGGACCCTTACCCCTCCCATTTCTCTTCATCTCTTCCTTTCTTACACTTACCACCTCCAAGGCTCTAGAGAAAGCTTGTCCCAAGCTCGGGATGCTCCTCTAGAGTAGAAATCAAATATTTTCTCTGCCTCTCACCCCCATTTGCAAAGCATCCCATGGCCATCTCTCTCACCACCTTCGGGAAGTAAATCCTCGCGCCGACACCGTCCTGCCTCGTCTTCCTTCCTCCACCGCTGTTCTCCTACCTCCAACACCTCGCCACCTTCATCTAGGCACCGTCAGAGTGGGTCGTCCACCAAAAGACCATTGAGGGGGATTCTTCTCACCTCTCTCTATCTTTTTGCTTTCTAGTGTAGCTTCCGCTTTTTTATCTGTAGCAAACTTTTTGAGATATACATTGATGCTCTCTCTCTCTCTTTGTCTTATTTTGCAAGTAGATTAGTTAGATTTCATCGATCTGATCTCTTGTAGTATAAATATCAAAAAAATTGCAAAAGATAAAACACAACAAAAATAAATAAAATCGAAGCGCAGATTTCAAAATCAAACGTTCGCCTCCTTATGTTAGACCTGGGACTCACTTCAAGTTTCGGTATAAATTTTATCTGGTAGCGATATTTTACGACTATGACGATGGGTTCTCCAAAACCTTGATTTCCCTCGTGAAATCTATGCCCGCCATTTTGGCGCCGTTGCCGGGGAGGTGACGCTTTTTGGTAATTTTTCCACGTTTTACGCCTTAATTACCTTTTATCTCACTTTTTCTTTGATCTTACTATGATTGTTGGTGCTCTTTCGAGGTAGGCCAGAGCGGTTAGATTGGAGAAAAGTGCGGATGAAGGTTCTTATAGAAACTTGAAGTGTTCTACTGAACTTATTGAATACACCTAAAGATTAAACCCTAAAAGCTACTAAACAAGGTTAAACCCTAAAAGACACCTCATCAAAACCTTGTTTGAAAACCATTGGTTGTGCACGCACACACATATTAACTAATTTTTAAGGGCATAACCCATCTAAAGGGCCCATCACATTCCAAGAGCACATTATCCCAAGCCTAATTAAAATTGAGTAGACGTTGGCCTTAAGAATTAACTCGCCTTTTAGGACTCCAACTAAGATTTTTTTCGATTAATCAGCTTCTACTGGTCCATCTGATGTCTAGCTAGGAGAGTAGTGACGTCGAGAAAATGCGTTAGGTTAAATTGTTCGTTGTAGCACATTTTATGACATCAATTTTAATTAGAAATATCGGATGTGAGTTCGAGTGTCGAACACATGGAGGCATGAAATCGGATCAAATACTCACTTTAATGTCACCAATTACATCAGTTTGTTCACTTGCAAAAAGAATAGAGAGAGAGATGATAGAGTTAGAAATCCATAGGAGAAATTGATTACTAAAAGAAGGTAGACTAATATCGTTGCTTAAAACATAGACTAGTAGAATATGGAATAAGATAACGAATTCTATTACATAAGCACAAATGTCTAACAATAAAGCTAGAGGAATGCTTAATCAAACATAAACATTAAAGAAAACTAGCAACTAATGGAGAGACGAGGCAGCCATGGTGGTGGAAGGATTTCATCGGTGGCTCGACAGCTCCGAGACCTTCCTTGAAGCTCTATGGAGGTGGGAGATTTGCTAGGTAGAAGATGCCTCCCAAAGTGGAGGAGGATGGGTCCTTTTATAATGGAGGAAAAATGCCAAAAATCATCTTCAGGTCAACAGCGACATTAAAGATGTCGCTAAAAGTTTGCCTCAAATGTCGCTAAAGCCCAGCACATGCATCGCTGGGCTACGCGCTCTGTGCCGTGTCCCGTGCACTGTCCCTCGTGCATGCACTGGCGCTACGTTGGCTCGAACCGCTCTGAGCACATGCGTTGCTGCCGCTGCTGCGCGCACGCTCACGCACGCTGCTGCTCTGCACCTTGCACTGCGCAATTGGAAAATTGAGGGGGTTGAGGGTTTCGAACCCGCGTCCTCTCTTTGAGAGTGCCCTTGTCGATCGCCGTGCTACACCCACGAAGTTGTCGTGACGAGGAGCTTCTAAAGCATGGCGCGAATCGCTTCTCAACCATTGGATCAAGATCCAAGGGTTGAGAATCGATGATGCAGATGAAGAGGAGCCAGTGGTGGGCCTGCTGGCTGGTGTTGAGTGGCCTAGATGGTACCACGTGGTGCCATCTGGGTCGTCCATCTTCTTTCTGTTGTAGAGGATGCCACGGTGCTCGGATCGAGATGATTTCCACATTGTCAGACTGCGAACGTCACTCCGAATCCATCCGTATGGTCAAATTTTTCATCCGAGGCTCATATGAATGTCGCATTGCCACCTGGCCATTGATCTTCCTTGGACTTGTTGTGGGAGCTACGGAGGTCGGATTGAGGTGATTTTTTGACTCCGTTGGACTCCATTCTTCGGTTCGGATCGATTCGTATGATCTAATTGCTCATCTGAGACCTGTTTCAATATGGACTTGTACACAAGGTCATTAAACATTGATTCTAAGCAATCTTAACATAAAGTAATGTAAAATACATGCAATGCCCCCAAACCCACTATAATATGACATTAATGCTCATGTGTCTTCAAAATTGACTCATTGATAATATTAACACTAATAATTGTAGAGTCATCAAGTAGGGTCAAACGACCGCGGTTGGGGGGTATCAAAGGAACTAGAGGCGCAAGCTAAAGGAAGAACCTTCTCCCCAACCCCTCCCTCTAACTGGTTGGATTGACTGGATAGAAGTAGACCAAATCATTTATTTCATCTCATGATAGGTCCTGGGAGTCTGTAGGTCTTTAGGCTACCCACCTAAGGATAGGTTTAGTTGATTGTACTACAGGGCACTTTTCTCTATTCTATTTTCCCTTCTACATCATCATGTATTCTTCCACACCATACACACAATTCCAATCCTACCCTCCTACCAGCAGTTATCCCCAAAATGATTATTATCCCAACCCTACTTATGACTATCCATACCCTAGTTGGGATAACCTTGTTTGGGGATATTATTCCGGAACTCAATGTCTAGGACCTAACCCTAAACATCATGATCATGATTACTATCCTTCACAGAGCTACACTGATTATAGATCATCGCCCTCTTATGAACAAACCAACCCAATCTACAATAAGGATATGATGATTTTAACACCTACCCTCCCCTGGATTATGCTGAATATAGGTCACCACCATTCTTTGAACAACCAGAAATGACCTACTATCAGGGAGGACCCTAAGAACCTCAATTTCTTGACTCCCCTAGTTTTAACCCAAACCCACCCAACCCTGAACCAAACCATTCGATTTAGGTGAACCAGGTCTAGGATAGGGTGTTGGCTAATTTGAGGAACACCATTAGATCTTTAGAAACCTAGCCAACACCCCGCAATGAAGAATTGGAGTCCCTGATTCAAATGATTGACGATTTGAATAGTTTGTTTTTGGATTGGCTCCAAGATATCGAGGATAATGGCTCGGGTGAGTTTTTGCTGGGGAAATTGTCGAGATGAGGATGAAATTCAGGGTTGCCTTAGTCCAATCTTAGGATGATTCTCAGGATGAACCCCCTTCAGGAGAGCCAATGTCAGAACCCACTCAGGTGCCTGTCAAGGGGGACACATTTTCTTAGACCAAAGATGACCAGGTTGGTCTAGAGCAACCCATTGGAGATGACCTAATCTTCTCACCTGAGATCCTCGAGCCAGGAAATGAAGAAAAATATGTCCCCATGAACCATGAAACGATAGACGATTGAGACATATATAAATGAGGATCATGAATTCTTTAATTCTGAGGGTGAGGAATCTCTTTGTGAAGTCTCACTTGAGCTTAAGGAAGATAATTTTAGTGAGACAAATAGGTTTGAGGAATCTGATGAATCATTTGATAGCTTGATAATTGAGGATTATGATCCAATTGGGGCCGACATGGAGGATTCTGATCTTGAGTTATTGGATGATTCAATCAGTAGCCCCATTCCTCAACCACACCCTAAAGAGTTGAATGATGATATTCTTGAGATCACCAGACCCAAGTCAATCTTGATTGAGCCACAATTGTTTGACTTGGATATCTTTGATGGGGTGTACAACGATCTGGAGGTCCCAGAAACATTGATTTTAGAAGAGCGGAGTTTGGAAGTTAAATTATGGGAAGTGGATTCCAAGGGAAATAGAGTTATTGATCTAACGGTTCTTTTGTGTCTGAAACCACCAGCTTTTTACCAGGACCCTTATGACATTTTTGATTATGAAGATGTGCAACCCAAGTACAGAACAGTTGACTATCTTTCTAAGCCAAATTCCACATGGATAAACAGACCCAGTGATTTAGACCTACCTAGTGTTCGCCACTTTAGACTTGGGTTGCACACCATAAAATTGCAGGCTCGGCCCCGCAAACATAATAATCTTCGGTTCTGTGTGGTTTTCATCTAGAACCTTAGAACCACTCAACCTTGGGGCATGGGTCTGCATCACAATTTGGTCCATATCTGTGGACATCTTTTTGCAGATCCCAAAGTCAATCTTCTTATTCTAATTTTGACTTGCGCTTTTGAACTTTTAATGTCTTCTTTACTTGTGAACCGTGCTTAGCTGAAGGCATTAAATTTAGCACGTGTGTATATTCTACTTTCTCTGCGGAACCGACCGGATTGTCACGAAATTCAGGTGATACTCTGCTTATTCCACCCTTTTCATGTCTTTATTTTTACAATGGGGACATTGCATCATTTAGGCATGGGGGGTGGATAGTTAATCCTGAAATTATTTTGTTAGTTCTATCGAATTTCTTTTATTTTCTTTACAAAAAGATAAAAAAAAGAATTAGGAGAAGAGAACTTAGGCATTAGGAGTTAACTTTAGGAAGTGATACTTTAGGACCTGAAACTTAGACTCTTCAGGTCTTTGGGCTTAATCAGCCTGGGTGTTACTAAAATGTGAACTTGTTCTCGAGTCCTTACTATGTTAATTTTACTTTAATTTGGCTAATAAATTAGGGTGATAAGTATGCGACCTATCAACCCACCCTCTGATTTGAGAGGACTCTAAGTATAAACCATCTACACACTATTTGCACTGACTCACTTTTCGATGGTTTTTACGAAAATTAGGTAGCTAATGAACTTTCTAAGGTTGCATGGTTAGCAAGTTGTCGTGGGTAACAACCTATTAGCCAGTTGTCCAGAGCCCAGCTACATGACCATACTCATTCTACTACTTTTAGGTAAATCTTAGATCAGGGAAAACACCTGATGTAGACACATTTAATTAGGTTAAAATGCCTATTCATGCATATTCCTATGATTAGATTTGCATTTCATGTTATAAATATTGCATAGCATACATCATTATGCATTTACAATAGTTGTGTATATTTTAGGTTAATTGCATCCTTTTTATGGAAAGGAGGGAAGGAGATTTATTTCAGGGCCTTGGATGGATGATTCGAATGTATAGATCTTATTAGAATGATGATTGGAGTCCAACGTCTCTGAGATCATCCTAATCGGAATCTCGTATCACCTTATGCAATCTGAGGAAGATCAATGGTCAACGGGGACGAGGGTTGGTGCGGATCTTCAAAGACAGTTGGGTGAATCTTCAGTGACAATTGCAATTGTCACTAATGCCTTATGCACGAATCCCTCCTCTTCCTTCCACTATAAAAGGACCTACCCTCCTCCATTCTTCACCATCTCTTCCTTTCTTCTCCTCACCACCTCCAAGGCTCTTGAAAGAGCTTGTCCCAAGCCTAGGATGCTCCTCTAGAGTAGAATCAAATATTTTCTCACATCTCATCCCCATTCGTGGAGCATCTCGCGTTGTCCTCTCACCTCCTTCAGGAAGAAGATCCTCGTTGTGATGACGTCTCGCCCCATCCTCCTTCCACCGCCATTCTCCTTCGTCCTGCTCCTTACCACCTTCATCCGGGCGTCGTCAGAGCGAGTTGTCCTCTAAGCGACCATTGAGGGGGATTCTTCTCATCTCTATATATCTTTACCGCTTTCTAGTGTAGTTTTCCTGCTTTCCTAGTTGAAACAAACATTTATTTTGAAATATATGTCTGTTTCTCTCTCTCTCTCTTTCTTTTATATTTTGCAAGTATATTAGCTAGATAAAATTTTATCGACCTGATCTCTTGCCCTATTAAAAATACAAAAAAAAATAAAAGATAAAAAATGACAAAAAAGAAATAAAGCGAAATGCATATTTTTCAAAACCAAACGTTCACCTCCTAGTATTTGACCCGGGACTCACCTTTTGAGTTTCGATTATAAATATTATCTGATCGATAGATTTTCTCGTGAATCAAACTACGACGATGGGTTTTCCAAAGCCAATCCTTTCAACGTGCGAATCTGATTCATCATTTTGGCGCCGTTGCCTTGGAGGCAACGCTCTTTGATTTTTTCACATTTTCCTGCATTGCTTACATATTTTTCTAACCTATCTTTCTTCTTTGATTTATTTTCTTGTAGGAACCTAGTTAAGGAGCTGAGGGCGGTAGATTGGAGTAAAGTGCGGGTAGTGACATTTGTAAGTTTTCCCTCACTTCCCCACTCACTAGATCATTTCGCCACTTAATAATCAAGACCTAATCTACTTACGTGTTTTCATAAACCCTAAGATAGAAATTGTTTGTCTTGTTTGTCACTTCACTCACCTCGCCATCCACATAAATTAAAAAAATAAAAAATAGTTATTGATGATAACGTCATCATTATCCATATTTAGCTTTAATTAGTCATAATCCATTGATAAATGCTCCTACATAATCGCCAGAAGATCGTATTTCATTGCATATCCTTCTTGAGAGATTAACAGTAAAACAGGGGTAAAACTACAGTTTTAATAGAATGCCCTAAAAGTAGAACAATTATGTGGTTTCTCAGGGGTTAATTAAAGGTCAAATGATTGTAAATGTATAATAAGTGGGTTCATGCTGACAGAAATGAGTTTTCACACATCTTGAGAATTAATGGACACCTGAAACCCTAATTTCAAATATGC
The DNA here is from genome assembly GCA_037157565.1 of Thalassia testudinum. Lineage (NCBI taxonomy): Eukaryota > Viridiplantae > Streptophyta > Magnoliopsida > Alismatales > Hydrocharitaceae > Thalassia > Thalassia testudinum. The sequence goes on along the minus strand of JAZHRO010000007.1, from coordinate 64,751,213 downwards.
TTAATTAACTTAGGTTCTGGTCAGGATAAAATTCACCTAAACCTTCTAAAAATCATAAAAAAATATTCCATAAAATTTGGTATCGTTTATTTGACCATTGGAACCCTTTTTGACCTAAATTAGAGTCTCATACAGGAAGTTACACTAATTTGGGTTTCTATGTAAATTACCCAGTAAAAATTGATCAAAACCTAAATCTAACTTCACCATCAGATTCCTTGGGTCTAAATTAGGTTTGTACCAAAATTTGGGCCCAATCAAATATCATCTTGATGTAGTTTGCATTTTGGTCCAGTCTAATTCTTCTTCTCTCAAATGGCCCCTCATCTTTCAAAATATATTGCAGAGACCCCCCTAACTTTGTCATCACCTTCACATCTAGGTCCATTCCACCATTAGGAGTAGCTGCAGCTCACTGACGACATTCAAGTGAGATTTTCTCGCTCGTTTCTCAGTCAATCAATCCCAAATTTGAACAAGAGATTCCTTGAGGAATTCTCTTTCAATTAGACCAAGCCTTGGACCCCAAGTTTTTCCCAATCTCTCATGCAAACACATGAAAGATTTGGGTATCATTTTGTGCCAAAGCTCTCAAGCTTTAAAGCTTCCTTCCAAGCTTGAAACACCCCCTAAGGCCTATAAAATGATCCCTCATGCATTTCCTTACCTCCTTAGCAAGGAAAACTTCTTTTGCTTATCTCTGGCCCCTCTCCGACCAAGCTCTGACGACCACCTTCCCTGTCTTCCTAGGGGCAGCCAATGACCAAATTGGCCTGCCCATCCTCTTCCTCATCTTTCTCCATGCCTCACCAGTTAAAGTGAGGGTCGTCTTCCCTGTTCCTCACCGTCGTCCCCCTTAGGAGGCTTCATCCTCTCTATCATCGACCTGCCAAAACTGACGTGGACTCTACCTCATTCATCCAATTAGAGTAAGTAGATTAGTTCCCTTAGTTCACTAAGTTCTAGCCCTTTATCCAAAACCCAAAAATAAACCCTCGACCTAACCGCACGCCACCTTCTTCCTCCACTCCAGCCACACCTCCGGCGAGGTTTTTTGCTCACCACACACATCCAACCGCCTCGCTACCTACTCCACAACCTCCGCCGTGCACCCACGAACAAAAGCCCTAACTTATTCCACCTTCTCGACCTCCCACAACCGCCACCGAGCAATCCACTGCCGCTTCTCCGCCACCAACCAACCTCCACACACGCTCTCCCACCACACAACCATCACTTACACACTCACCATGGTTTGGCGATGCTTATGAACTCGTTTAATGTTGCCGAGAGGCCGTGTTGATGATTCTCAAGTGATGTAGACACAATTATTGAGAATGAAATGCCTATTCATGTATGTTCTAAGGCTTAGATTTGCATTTCATGTTATAAATATGGCATAGCATGCATCATCCTGCATTTAGAGTAGTGTATATTTTAGGTTAATTACATCCTTTTTATGGACAGGTGGGAAGGAGATTTATTTTAAAGCCTTGGATGGACAATCTGACCGTACAGATCTGATCAGGACGACGATCAAAGTCTAATGCCTCCGAAATCATTTAGATCGAAATCCTGTAGCGCCATATGATATCCGAAGAAGATCAATGGCCAGGGGGCAATGCGATATTTTTACGAGCTTCGGATGAAAAATCCGACCGTACGGATGAATCTAAAGCGACGATTGCAGTCCAATAATGTGGGAATCATCTCTATCCAAGCACCGTGGCACGCTTTGCAACAGAAAGAAGATGGATGGCCCAGATGGTGCCACGTGGTGCCATCTAGGCCACCCAACATCGGCCAGCAGTGCCCGCCCACATCACACCTCATCCGCGACTTCCATTCCTAGTCGTTAGATCTTGATCCAACGGCTGAGAGCCCTCATCCACCACATGCCCTAAGACGTCTTCTCGACCATTTGGACTGCTTGGCACATTGGTTGGGGACCTGGCCACCAAGAGAGGGGCGTGGGTTCAAATCCCTGTGCCCCCCCCCCCCCCCCCCCCCCCCCGCAATTGAGCAATTGGCGCAGCAGCGTGTAAGGCCACACAGCGCGAGAGGCACGGGTGCATGATGCGCAGGCCAGCAGGGGTGTTGAATGGCACGGATCTTCAGTGACAGCTTGGCCGGGTCTTTAGTGACACTTGCAGCTATCACTAATTGCTTGTGCGTGAGAAGCCCTTCTTCCCTTCACTATAAAAGGACCCCCACACCCCCTTCCTCTTCATCTCTACCTACTCTACTCCCACCTACTCCTAAGCTCTAGTAGCCTACCAAAGCTCCCTTAGAGCTTATTCCCAAGCTCCAAAGGCCTCTTATTAGTGTAATGCTCCTATAACCCACCAAATATTCATCCTCCATCTCACCACCTTCATAGGAAACCTTGGAGCTATCCTCCCACCTCCTTTCCAGTAGAAGATCACCTCCAACTCCTTATCCCCATTTCAAAGCCTTGGTGAAGCATTCCTCTACCTGGCGTCCTCCTGCATCTCACCTTCGTTATCTAGCACCTCACCCTCTTCGTCCAAGTTGTCGCTAAGTGCTGTCGTCTCGCCAAATAGCCGATTTGGGAGATTTCTTCTCACCCCTATCTCTCTTTTGTATCTCTTAGCATATTGTAATAAACATTTGCATGTTATGTCAGATTTGTTTCCATCTCCTTTGTGAGTTATCTTGCTTGCCTTTTCTTTACAAAAACACCAAAAAAATCACAAAATGCTAAAACACCAAAAGGAAACAAAATGAAGCGCGAATTTCAACGAAAGTAAACGTCGCCTCCCTGTGTTCGACCTGGGACTCCCTTGGAGTTTCGGTTAGAAATTGTATTTGATAACGTGTTTTGCGAACTATGACGATAGGTTTCTCCTAACCCTGATTTTACTTCGCCAAAACCCGTTCACATTTTGGCGTTGTTTCCGGGGAGGCAATGCTCTTTGGTTTTTTCACGTTTTCCTGCATTACTTATATTTTTCTGACCTATCTTTCTTCTTCGATTTATTGTCTTGCAGGAACCCAGTTGAGGAGCCGAAGGCGGTAGATTGGAGTAAAGTGCGAGTAGAGACATTTGTAAATTTTCTCCCACCACCTCCACCCTAGATTTCATTTCACCACACTAATAACTCAAACCCAAATCAGCTTAGGTGCTTTTTATAAACCCTAGGATAGATCTAGTTGTTTGTTTGCCACCTCCACCCATCTCATCTCCACATACATTAAAAAAAGGATACTCCTCTTGTGACATTTACTGAAAGTGACACACATTAAACATTTACAACCTTCGACTTAAGGTGCACCATTCAACTTTGATTTTACCACTTAACTGGGATCTGACCTATGGATCCGGTACACTTCAACTCAATACACATAAGTTAGTAGAAATTTGAATAGGTTAAACATCTGTGTGCCTTAACTAAGTGGTGCAATAGGCCAATTGATGGAGTTGTTTGGGCTGCACCATTGAAGATAAAAGTCATTCATCAGTAGCTTGCCACTTAGGGTTAATCTTTAGGGCTGAACCAAGCACTCCACATTATTTTTTGATTTCTAAAGGAATATATCTTCACTAGTACTTTCAAAACTTGGAGTGTTCTCTTGAATTTGATTGAATACACTTAAGATTAAACCCTAAAAGCTACTAAACAAGGTTAAACCCTAAAAGACACATCATTAAGTAACCTTGTTTACAAACCCTAGTTGTGTATGCACACACATTTGAATTGATCATTAAGGGCACAACCCATCTAAAGGGCCCATCACATTCCAAGAGCACAATCATCCCAAGCCTAAATAAAACTGAGTAGATGTTGGCCTTAAGGATTAATTTGCTCTTCGAGGCTCAGATTGAGATTTTTTTTGATTAATCTGCTTCTACTGGTCCATCTGATGTCTAGCTAAGGGAGTAGCGTTAAATGACCGCGGCTATGGGGTACACTAGGAACCGGAGGCGCAAACCAAAGGAAAAACCTTCTTCCTAGCCCCTTCCTCTAATTGGTTAGATTGACTGGATAGAAGTAGACCAAATCATTTATAATCTCAAGACGGGTCCTGGGAGTCTCTAGGTCTTTAGGTTAACCCACCTAAGGATAGGGTTGATTGCTTGTATTGCAGGGCTCTTTTCTTTCTTCTGATTTCCCTCTTATTCTACCATATATCCTTCCACATCTTACACACATTTCCCATCTTACCCTCCTACCAACACTTATCCCCAAGATGAGTACTGTCCTGACTTGACTTATGACTACCCATCTCTTAGCCGGGACAACTTTGATTGGGGATATGAATCTGGACCTCAGTGTCCAGGGCCTAACCATGGACAACAAGACTATGATTATTATCCTTCCCAGAGCTACAATGATTATAGATCTCCACCCTTTGATGACAGAACCAACCCGATCTACAATCAAGAAAGATATGTTGATTATAACACTTACCCTCCCTAGTATTCCACTGAATATAGGTCGCCACCATTCTTTGAACAACCTGAAACGACCTATCATTAGGGATGGACCCGAGAATCTCAATATCTTGACTCCCCTAGATTTAACCCAAACCCACCCAAACCTGAATCGAACCATTCGGTTCAGGTGAACCAGGTCCAAGACAAGGTGTTGGCTAACTTGAGGAACACCACCCAATCTTTAGAAGCTCAGCTAATACCATGCACTTAAGCATTAGAGCCTATGATCAAAATGATTGATGAACTTAATAGTTCTTTATTGGATTTGCTCCAAAATGTTAGGGATAGGGGCTTGGGTGAGTTTCTACTTCGGAAATTATCGAGGTTGAGGATGAAATTTGTGGTTACCCTAGTCCAATCTTGGGATGATTCTTAAGATGAATCCCCTTCAGCAGAGCCAATGTCTGAACCTGCTCAGGTGCCTGTTGGGGGATACATGTTCTGAGATCAGGGATGACCAGGTTGGTCACTTAGAGTCTTTCACTCTTTTCACTTTTTTCACAAGATGCTTTTCACTCTTTCACTCTTTTCACAAAGATGACCAGATTGTTCTGAGATCAGGGATGACCAGGAATTCGAATCTTGGGTGGGTTAGGTAGCCGTAAAAAGTTATCCCGAAACTCTTAAACTCCAAAAGTCTAAAAAAATTAGAAAAGAAGAAAAACAAAAAAATGTATCTTCCATTTTCAAATAAGGCGAGGATTTGAGCGATTTGCATTCTGGCAGACACCTGAGTACTGATGAGTTTTCGTAGTTAGGACCTTGGTTGAAATTTTCTATTATTAATAAACAAGTTATGCCTAAGAGATCGAGTCCTAATTCTATTTTTATACATAGCATATGGTTTAATTTTGCTAGGGACTAGCAAAATAAAGGCATGGGGGTATGATGTAAACACATTTAATTAGGTTAAAATGCCTATTCATGCATGTTCCTAGGCTTAGATTTGCATTTCATGTTATAAATTTTACATAGCATACATCATTCTACATTTAGAATAGTTGTGTATATTTTAGGTTAATTGCATCCTTTTTATAGTCAGGAGGGAAGGAGATTTATTTCGAGGCCTCAGATGGACGATTCGAATGTACGGATCTGATTAGGATGATGATCGGAGTCTGACACCTCCAAGATTGTCCTAATCGAAATCCCGTATCAGCTTATGTGATCCCGTATCAGCTTCAGTGACAGTTGGGTGGATCTTCAGAGACGATTATAGCTATCACTAATGCCCTTTACACGAATTCCTCCTCTTCCTTCCACTATAAAAGAACCTACCCCCTCCATTCTTCAGCATCTCTTCCTTTCTTTTCCTCACTACCTCCAAGGTTCTTGAGAGAGCTTGTCTTAAGCCTAGGATGCTTCTCTAGAGTAGAATCAAATATTTTCCTACCTCTCATCCTCATTTGTAGAGCATCCCGCGGCAGCCCTCTTACCTTCTTCGGGAAGAAGATCCTAGCCGAGATGATGTCCTGCCCCGTCCTCCTTTTTTCACCATCATTCTCCTTCGTCTCGCTCCTCACCACCTTCATCCGGGCGCTGTCAGAGTGAGTCATCCTTCAAGGGACCGTCGAGGGGGATTCTTCTCATCTCTATCTATCTTTACCACTTTCTAGTGTAGTTTTCCTGCTTTCCTAGTTGTAACAAACATTTGTTTCGAAATATATGACTGTCTCTCTCTCTCTCTTTCTTTTATATTTTGCAAGTAGATTAGGTAGATAAAATTTCATCGACCTGATCTCTTGCCCTATTAAAATGCAAAAAAATATAAAAAATAAAAAATGACAAAAAAGAAATAAAGCGAAACGTGTATTTTTCAAAGCCAAATGGTCACCTCCCCATGTTTTACCCGGGATTCACCTTTCGAGTTTCGGTTATAAATATTATCTGATCGACGGATTTTCTTGCGAATCGAACTACAATGATGGGTTTTCCAAAGCCAATCCTTTCCGCGTGCGAATCCAATTCATCACCACCTACTCAGAAAAAGAAAAAATGATACTAAAAAATAAAAAGAAAAAAATAGAAAAAGGAGAAAAAAATAAATAAAGCCTCACGTTACCGTACGAGTATAGCTGGCAAGTTGTTGTGGGAAACATCCCATTGGTCAGTTGTCCAGAGCCCATCTCATAAAAAAGCATAAATAATTCCCAAAATACTTGGGGAATAAGCGGGGAAGTAGAATAAACTGGGGAGATATACACTAGGTTCGCTCCTGTGTTGACCACATAAAAAAATAGAAAAAGTAGGGAGAAAGCTACCGATCGGAAAGATAAACCTTAAGGCAGAATTTTTAGGTCACCTAAGGTCGTAGAAACCTGAAGTCCATTTTAACGGTCGCCTTGTGAGTCTATCACTTTTCACAAGATGCTTAGAATGTGAAGTTCTTCTTAAGTCTTAGGTGGGTTAGATAGCAGTAAAAAGTTGCCCTGAGACTTTAAACTCAAAAATTTAAAAAAATTAGAAAAGAAGGAAAAAATAGAAAAAATGTATCTTCCCTTTTCAAAGTAAGGCAAGGACTTGGGTGGTCTGCATTTTGGCCGGTACCCGGGCATTGTTGAGTCTTCGTAGTTTATGACCTCAGTCGAAATTTCCTTTTATTAATAAACAGCTAATGCCATAAGAGATCGAATCCTAATTCTATTTTTTATACATAGCATATAAGTTAATTTTGTTAGGGACTAGCAAAAGATAGGCATGGGGGTATGACGTAGACACATCCATTTAGGTTAAAAGGCTTATTTATGCATGTTCCTAAGCTTAGATATGCATTCCATATTATAAATATTACATAGCATGCATCATTCTGTATTTAGAATAGTTTGTATAAATTTTAGGTTAATGTGCGTCCTTTGTGTCTAGGAGAGAAGGAGATTTATTTTGGGGCCACAGATTAATGGTCCAACCATACAGATCTATTCAGAATGACAATCAGAGTCTAACGCTTCCGAAATCGTCTTAATTGGAGTCCCATAGCACATTGTGCAGTCCAAGGAAGATCAATGGCCAAGGGACTAGGTGATGCAATTCGGAGCTTCAAATGACAAATCCAACTGCACGGATGGATTCGGAAAAATGATTGCAGTCCGACAGCGTAGAAATCATCTCAATTCGACATCCGTAGCAGCCTCTACTAAAGAAAGAAGATAGATGGCCCAGATCGTGCCAAGTGGTGCTATCCAGGCCGCCTAAGGGACGCTGTCACCTCTCTCTCTTTCATGCCCATCATATCTGGGTCATTGCATCAAGATCTAATGGCCATGGAGAGGCCATGGCACCATCCCAGTTGAATCAAAGAATTCATCTTTTTGACAAAGTGGAGGCCTTGGCATGGTGGTCTTGAACTCTATCATAAAAGGGAGGTCGCAGGTTCTATAAGCACCTCTATTTTGATGCATCAAAATTATGTTTATTGCTACACTAATATTTCAGGACCATCTAAGATTAAAGCTTCTCTTTTGGATCAAGTTCAGATGGTTGCTGATTTGTGTCCTTTTTCCTTTTTTGAGTCTAGAATATTATTGTAAGGAACCTTAAGAATAAAACAATCAAACAATTTTTCGTGCTTCTTTGAAAACCAACTTTTAGGGTTATTGATCGACCAATATTCCCTCTTGATCGACCAACCGACCAACCAAGTTTCTTAATCGATCAAACCAGTCCTTTTTAGAAAGTTGATTAAAATTCTATTGATCAACCAACCAAGCTAATTAATCGACCAACTAGTGATCGATCAAATAACTTAATTGATTGACCAAATAGCTTTTTGATCAACCAAAATACCTTAATTGATCAATCAATTTGACTTCCTTTTTAGGCCAACTTTTTAGTATAAATAGAGGTCGTACGTAGCTCTTTCAAAACATAACTTTTCAATAGAAATACTCTCTAAAATTAGAGCTTCTCGTGCTTCTTTCAAGTGTTCTACACTTCACTATTCACGTCTTTCAAAAGCACGTTGTTTTGAACCTCTGGCAAAATCCTGGTTTGATCTTTTATTGAGGTTCCATAGATATATTTGTTATTCAACTTTGTTGTTTTTGATTAACGGATTCCAAGGTGTTGGAAAGATCCATGTTGTTATTGTTCTTCTCTTCAGGATAAAAAGAGAAGTGGTTGTAAAGAGGTTGTGCCACTCTCGTTCAAGTGGTACTTTAGTGGATTGACTAGCCTTGACTAGTTGGGAAAATCAAAAGTTGAGAGGCTTAAGTAGTGGTTTTTACTCAGGAAGGGTTTCCACTCTAAATCTAGGTGTGAATTGTGCTTGACTTTGTTGTGAATTTATTTCTATCTTTTACTATTTCAAGAAGCGATACTATTTACCCCTCCCCTCTAGTATTCGTTCGATCCACAGGAAAAGCTCTTAGGTTCGAGACCCACAACCTCCCCCCTAAATCCTCACCTACGCTAGTAGCAGTGAGCACGCAGCGCACTAACAGTGCAGCAGCAGCCATGCGAAGTAGGGAGAGTGACACGCAGGCTAGCAGCGCAGGAATGCGTGTGCGCGAGGGGCGTGCACCAGTGAGTGCATGAGCTGGACCTTCAGTGACATTTACAGTGAAGCTTTAGTGACGTCTTTGATGTCGCTGTTGACCCATGAATGACCAAGACTCTTCTCCACTATAAAAGAACCCCTACCCCTTCAATTTCTCTTCATCTCTTTCTTTCTCTCCCTCACCACCTTTAAGGCTCTAGAGAGAGCTTGTTCCAAGCCAGAGATGCTCCTCTAGAGTAGAAATCAAATATTTTTCTCACCTCTCACCCCCATTTGTGGAGCATCCTATGGCTGTCCTCTCACCACCTTTGAGAAGTGGATCCTTACCACGACGTCGTCCTGCCCTGTCCTTGTTCCTTCGCCGCCGTTCTCCTTCCTTCAACACCTCACCACCTTCATCCAGGCACTATCAGAGCGAGTCATCCTCCAAGCAACCGTTGAGGGAGATTTTTCTCACCTTTCTCTATCTTTTTGCTTTCTAGTGTAGTTTTTTTCTTTCTTATCTGTAGCAAACTCTTTGAGATATATATTAATGCTCTCTCTCGCTCTCTTTGTCTTATTTTGCAAGTAGATTAGTTAGATTTCATCGATCTGATCTCTTACCGTATAAAATATCAAAAAAATTGCAAACGATAAAAATAACAAAAACAAATAAAATTGAAGTGCGGATTTCAAAATCAAACGTTCGCCTCCCTGTGTTTGACCTGAGACTCACTTTGAGTTGTGGTATAAATTTTATCTGGTAGCGATATTTTGCGACTACGATGATGGGTTCTCCAAAACCTTAATTTCCCTTGCAACATCTACGCCCACCATCTACACCCTACATAACCCCTTTAACCTATCTCCACCATCCATAGAGGTTGGCACCAAAAGCACCTAACCTTAACCACCCAAAAATTGGCATCAACCATGCCCAACTTCCCTTAGCCATGCCTCCATACATCCCTTCCTTTGGCTCCAATAAACCTTAGACCTCCACCTTATAACCACCACTTAAAACACCATCCTAACCCTACACCTACCCTCCATGCCAACCTTAACCTAATCGCACCTAAACCACCACCTAACATACCCCCTCATGTGGCGCCAACAAACCTTATCCCTCCATCTCATAACCACTATCGTATGACCCCATCCTAACCCTACAGCACACCACACTAACCCATTAACTCTAGTCCCCACCTAGGGTTGGTGCCAACCATCAAATGCCCCTCCACTTAGGCACCAAAAAGCCTTAGCCCTAAGATATTATAATTGCCATCCACATCCCATCTTAGCCATCCCCTCTTAACCACACCTACGTCCCTCCCTTCATTCTATAAAAAGACCACAACTACCCACTTTCATGTCATCCATGGCTACACATATTCATATTCTTCCATCTTCACTCCACCATTCCAATGACCAAGGAGAAGAGGAGGAGAAGAAGAAGATTAAGGGGACACTCTGTCTCCTTGGTACCTTCAACTTCTTCCCTTCTTCTACCTTGTGTCTTCACCAAGCTAAGGAGGAAAAGCCGAGCAAGGAGGATGTCCAGAGGAGCAAGAAGGGTGGTCCACGCCACCCTAAGGAGGACTTCAGGAGTGGAAATATTCCACTCTAGGAGGAGCCAGGCATGCCCCACCTAGGACTTGCCAAAAAAGGAGAGCCAGGAGCAAGCTTCTTTCAATTAAGGGGCAACTTGAATTGGAGTGGAAGTTCTGGAGCATCATCACCTTCTTCTTAAGTTTTCTTCTACATTCTTTTTTGTATTTGTTGCATGGTAGTGTAATGTTTTAATTTTGTTGGAGATTATAAGTGAGAATCCCTCTCATTTGTGAGTTCTCCAACCTCGTTGTAAAATAGTTTTTATTTCAAGAAGCATTCCTCTACCCTTTGTTTAGATAGCTTGTGGTGTTTCTTGTTGTGTGTTGTTACTCCATTACTCTAAGCCTCCTGTTCTTGGAGTGAGTAGGAAAAACAAGGCACTCGTTGCTTTATTTGTCATAGTTGTAATCCCGTTCTCTCCGCATTTGATTTTGACCTTATTTAAAACCTAAAAAAATATATATATATTTGAAAACACAAAAAGAGAGTTGATTTCCAAAAATTCAAGCGAGAGTTTTCAAATTGCATTCCTACCCCCTTTAGGACGACTCAAATACTTTCCAAGTACTTGATCTTTACAAATTTTAAAAGTGATCATAATTACATGTTACAATGATAAAAACCCTAATTTACAAATCACGCTTTTTCGCGATCACCCTCCAAAACACCCTGCACCACCCTTGGATGTCCATTATAATCACTTCTGAAACACTATTCACGTCCAAGAAGTTTCCATATCCTTCCTTCCATGACTTTAGCCAATCAAGATTCTATCCTAATCTTAATCCTGAAATTCGTGGCAACTTGACTTACCTTTAGTATTTTGACCATAACTTTTTTATTCTAAATCTAAATTGAGTGATTCAAGTTTTATTTGAAAGATAATTTCAAGAGCTACAACTTTTCTTTTATATGTAATTTGAAATGCGAAACATAATGTGACAGAAAATTCCAGATAATTCATTGAAACCCTAAAAGGTTGTTGCAACACCCTTTATGAATACCTCCTTCCTCCATCTCCACCATCATCTAGCCTTCCTCTCTAGGTTTTTTTCTTCTTCTTTCCCCTTAAGTTTCCTCTTCATCTAGCCTTTAAGCCTCCTGAGTTACATTTAGTTCCTAGGTTCTTTAGTCTTCCATTTGGCTCCATACTTCTTCCTCCTTAGGTAGACAACCGTAGTAGCCTTCTTCCTTCTACCTCCACGCCAACCATTTCCACCACCTTCTCCACCTCCTCTATCTTCTATTTATAACCTTCTTCCTCCTTAGAGTCTTAATCTCCCTTTAGGTTGCCCGTTGGAAACATTCCTCTACCTACCAATATCTTCTCCTTCGTCTACTTCTCTGCATTTTTCTCTGCATCTTCTAGACTTCTTTGACTTCTCCCACTTCCTCCTTGCATCTCAGAGATTGAGGTGGAGTCTCCACCACCATTGCGAGCTCTTCGAGGCACTTTCATACTTCTCTACATTACTACGACTTGATTTCTCCACTTTCTTCTCTTCTATTTCAACTTGTCATTTACTTCTTATATTTGCTTTCTACTTGTAGAACCTTTGATTGAGTAGCAATAATATTTCTTAAGTTTTTAGTATCTCCCTTGTGTCTTTATTTTCTTGCTTTATTATCACAAAACCCAAAAAAATTCAAAATCCCAAAAATACCAAAAAAAAGTGTCCTTAGGTTCCTAGAAGTTCACACTGTTTTCAAAGTTTGAGTTTCGTTTTGAAAAATTTGTTTACCTTAGTATAGTCATCGTAAAATTACCAAATTTTTCATGCTGATAGGGATTCAAGTCTAGTTCATGGTACCAAATTTTAGAGAAAATTTTTTATATTTTATTTTATAAAATTCGTACACTAATAGAGTGTCAGATAGTAAAATAGAATAAACTTTTCTTGACTTTCCATATTTTTCCTGAATTTTATACTTATTCAATTTATGTAAAATCACTTGCATTCATTTGGTATTTAAATTATAAATCACTTATAAATTTGGTGATTTTTCCTGGTAGCTGTAAGTTTAGGGCCTAATAGAGTCATTAGTTAAGGGTCTGTTAGGATAGATTATCCTGAGTCCTATTTTAAAATCCAAAAAAAAAACAAAATAATCTAAAAAAACCCAAACAAATATTAGTTGGTTAGTTAGGTCAAGAAACACTTAAACATCATTGCCTCTCTATGAGACGATCTGTACTCTCGATATTACATTCGTATTTTTAAGAGACGGTTTATAAATTACAAATGACGTGTTTTCGCTACGATGACGTGATTTTCTTTCTTGTGATTTCATGATCAGTTTTTAATGTTGTTACTGGTGATGAGAGCCTCATCATTAGCTCTAACTAGCTCATTTTGACCCAAGAAAGAGAATAAAAGCTCCTAAATAACTTATAAGAGGGCTTAATTGAAGGAATAAGTGTTTAGAGAAGAAAACATGAAATAAAGGTTAAAACTGTAATTTTACCATTGCAGTACATAAACAGGATTTCTCAGATGCAAGACATAGGTCAAATGGTCTGAATAAGATAACAAGTGGGTTGGTTTAATCAGAAATGGGTTTATGTGCAAACCATGAATTAAATGACATCTTGTAACCCTAAAACAGACCCGCTTAATGCAACAAGGTTCTGATCAGGATAAAAATCAAGTAAACCCTCTAAAATTCATGGAAAAATATCCCCTAGGGCTTAGAACATTCAATTTGGCTTTTGGAACCTAGTTTGACCTAGATTGGGGTCCTAGCTCATCAATTGACCTAATTTGGGTTTTTATGCAAAATGTTTAGTTAAACGTGGTCAAACCTAAAATCCAACTTCACCATTGGATTCCTTAGGTCCAAATTAGGTTTTTACCAAAATTTGGACCTAAGGGGAGGTCATCTTGACCTACTTTGCAAATTAGTACACCAAATTACATTTTGGTCCCTATCTTTTGAAAACCATTGCACAGACCCCTCTAACTTCCTCACCACTCTTACAAGCAGGTCCCTCCACCATTAATTGGGAGAAATCCTACTCCGACGAGGAATGGAGGGGGAATACTCCCTGATTCCTCAGAGATCTCCTCCCAGATTTGGAAGGGAGATTCTCTGAGGAATTCCCTTCCATCTGAGCGTGGTCCTGATCTGTGATTTGCACCCAATTTCTCGTGCGAACGCACGAGAGATTTGGGTACCTAATAGATTTCCATCTTCGGTGAGGATTCCCACACTTGGAAGCTTGTCTTCCAAGCATAAGAACCCCTGCCAGTGCTTATAAATTGACCCCCAACTCCGGCCGCACCTCCTTAGCTTGACTTGGGCGAAATTCCACCTCGATTTCCTCTTCTCCTTCTGCCAAGGGGTGCAGCAAGATCCGGTGAGCCCCCTCCTCTTTCTCGTTGCTTTGCCACAATACCAGTGGCAGAGCTGTCCTCCCCATCCTCCTCGGCGTCGCGCAACACCCGCGCGCACATCCTTAGACCCGTCGTCGCCGCCGTCTTCCTCCACTGGATGCCTTCTCCTCCAGCGATAGCAGGTACTACCAACCGCCCTCTCACCCCCTTCATCCACTTAATTAGGTTATAACTGTTCATCTCTATCCACTCTTCAATTCCCCTCAACCTATTTCATAAAACGCCCCTCGACCGCCACTGTCCATCGCCATCTTCCTCATCTTCGGCCACTCTCCAGCGAGACACATTCATCACTCCGCACCCCCACACGTCTCGCCACCCACCTCACAACCTCCGTCACACTCCATTGAACATCCTCCACTCATCCACAGACCCTCTACACCACCACAATCGCCCCCGACCTAACCCATCAATCTGGCCACGAGCGACCTAGGCACGCACGTTTAGGCCGCTCCGCGGCCTGCCACCTACTGCCTCACCTTCACCGTGACATGACGAAGGTCCTCCTGTAGTCTGATAAAGCCGCAAGGCCCTTTTTGTGTCGTGCAGGGTCCGAGCACCAGCCGCCATTAGCGACGGCTCAAGGGGGTTGATAGCTCGCTCCAGGCTGAAGTGCTTCAGGATTCCAGGTCCAGTAGGTTCGGGGAAGTCTTGCACTTCCAGTTGTCCAAGCAATTGGCGTTGTGAGTCCTGAGGCTACTGCAATTGGATGGAAGATCTCCTGTGGGCGTGCGAGCAAAAGCGGTGGAACATAGTCCCACCTCGGTAAGTCGTGAGGTGTTTGCGTAGTTTAAATTGAAATTGTGATATTAGCTATTCACCGCAAGAACACATGGGGTGAGGTCCCTCACCTATACACACGCCTCGTCCGTGACTTCATCCCGCGGACCTGGTGACCCGATCCGACTACCCTCCTGAGCACTCCTCGCGCACCACACCCACGCCGGTGCACCTGGACCCGGGCGTGCAACCCGACCCGATTACCCGGCTCTGGGAGAGCGTACTAAAGAGTGATATACAAAGAGAGAGAGACGCGGGTGTGGGTAGAGGGGTAGGTTTTTCCCTCTTCGGTTTGTGCAGGGAAGGAGAAGGAGTGAAGCTGACACTTAGTCACAGAGGGAAAAGAGAAGGAAAGGCAAGGTAGAGGGAAGAGGCGAAGCCAAAGAGAAGAGGAATTGAAGAAGGAAGAAGAAATAAAGAAAGGGAAAGACAAGCAGAAGAAGAAGAAAAGCTAAAGCCAAGGGAAGCAGAGCCAAGGAAGGAAGAAGAAGAAGACCTGCAGAGAAAAGGAGAAAGAAACTGCAGAAGAGAGGCAAGGCAGAAGACAGAGGAAAGAAAAAGAAGGGCAAGAGCAGAGAAAGGAGCTGCAGAGAAGGAACAGGGAAGAAGAAGCACATGGTCAAAGAAGAAAAGAAGAATAGAGGAAAATCAGAAGAAGAAGAACAAGAAGCAGACAGGAGAAAACATCTTTTTAAGACGTCCAATTTCTCTATTTTTGCCACAATTAACTTTTAGACTCATGCATTTATATATTTTGAATTACGTTTTGAGTAATTAAGTGTTAAATTACATTCTTGAGATTAGTAATAAATTCCAATTGCTCCCTGTGTTCGACCTCGGATACTTAAGTTTTCGAGTAATAAATTTTTATTTGTTGACAATGCTTGGTCACCTATACTACGACGTAATTGACTATTAAAACACTATCAAGCTGCGCCAACATTTTGGCGCCGTTGCCGGGGAGTAACGCGCAATTTATCAGTAGTTTCTACATTCTTCTTGATCATATTGAACACTAACTTGCCCTACTTTGCTTTGTTGTGATCTTGCAGGTATTTCACGAGAAGATCCCTCCCGCAAGTCAACCACTCCAGGGCAGGTAATTTCTTTTCTTCCTTAAACCATCCCCTAATCCTTGAAAGACAAAAGGAAGAAATTAATTTAGGAATCAATTGCCTTCTTTCTATAGTAATCACCATCTTTAAGGCAAACGTTTCCTGATTTTGCGAAAATTTTTCAAATCTTCTTGAAGTTGGAGTAATTTTTTTTTTTTAGATTCTATCCCACAAAATTCATGTGCCTAATAGAAATCACGCTTAATCTCCACGGATAACACACTTCTTGCTTTTAAGTCCAAGGATAATTTTTGTGAAAAAGAGGAGTGGAAATAGAACCAAATTAGGGTTTCTACAGTAGGACCTTGAAGTGTTAGTTCACACATGCCTGTATAAAAGGAAATGAACCTTCCCGCATCAGTGTGCTACCCAAGCCCTTGATTGAAGAGATCTAAACAAGACAAACCCTAAGAAAGATTGAGCTTTAAAATCACTTGAATCTTAAAATCTTGGACCTAATAAACTGGGAGTCAAATCAGGGTGATCTCTAGGTCCCAAGCCTAGAATCATTCTGCCATCTTTAGGACAGGTCAGGTGAAGTTGACCCCTTGGGTCAACCAACCTCCAAATTAGGTCACAACATCAAAACATCTAAAGTTCAAGTAAGAACCCTAAAGCACCTTGGAAATAAAAGTGGTAGACTTAAGAGGTCAAGGTCCTCATTTTGGTCTACCTGGATCTCAGTGACAAGAGAGGTCGGGTGGGGGAAACCCTGTAACCTGTGGGGACGCTCTATCGTGTAGGGGTCTTTGTGGGACTCTCCCTCTTTGGCTACCCAGGTAATTCTCAGGTGGACGACCTTCCAATTTAGGGGTATCATCCGCCCCGAACCTCCATAGTCATCCAAACATCTTTGGGTGTCTTGATTGGGTCAAAAACATCTCCAGTCCCTCATCTTTTCTCTTTAGAGCACACACATACATTTTCAGTGGGACTCTTCAGTTAGATCTAATCGCTTCATAACTTGATTCTACACCTTGATTCAAACTCTGATTCTACATCTTGATTCCACCACCTGATCCAAATATGCAGCCAAACCACCTAGGACTACGATTCAAGAAACCTGAATATCGGAGATCCATGAGAGATAGGATGATTGAGGATGCCCTGAAATTCTATGAAAAAGAAGAAAAAACCTCAACACCAGTAGAAAACATTCAGGTTGATGTCCCAACAACCACAACCTTTATCATAACTTGTGCCCAAGTACTATTGGCAGAAGCCACAAAAGGATCAACCTGTTACTTGCTCATCACTGGGTACATTGAGATAGAAAAATTGCACAATCTTGAATACCTTCAATGTATGACAAATCCTCGACTTTGGAAGCAACACCAAGATGATCTTGAAAAACGAGAAGAGATAATGAGATTAGTAAAACAAATTATCGACCAGAAGTACTCGTATATACCATAAACAGAGGATGAACGATCTTGGGACAACATCGAGGATCAATCTAATCTCGAGTTTAAGGCACAAAATGGTTGTGGATTCCCAACCCAGATGGAGTACAATGTGCCTGATATTGAAGAAGGTTGGGAAGCTCCAAATGCAGGAAAACACCATGTTGAGCCCACTTTAGACCATGAATCACCAGGCTTAGAATCCCAAAACTCCTGCAATAATGAGAGTAAAACTGAACCTCTCGAGGGTGTAAATTCCGTCCCTTATTCTGATAAGGTGACCCTCGAAGGTTATTCAGACCTAGATTCTAGTAATTCAACCCACATCATAAGCCTAGGATCTAGATCTGAAACCTATTGGGAAGATTTCAAGGCCCCATATGAGGAAGATCAATCTTTCAATGAAGAATATGATTTTAGGTCTCTATTTGATGAATATCCCTCGCCAACATCCTCAGAGGAACTAATCGATTTTTTGGAAGTCATACCAATTTAAGATACAGGAACCGAGTTGGACGAGTGGGGTTTCAATTGGATCTGCCCTACCATCTTAGAACCTGAGCTTCTACCAAATAAGAATACCTTTTTAAGCTCAGAATTAACATCTAGGCTAGACCCCAGTTAGGCTGCTGAATCTATAGCATATGATTTATTCTATGGTGGAACTGATGATCTTGAATCTCATTCAGATTTTGATTTTCGCAAAATATCAGATGATTTCGAATCTAACCATAACATCGGAGAAAATATGCTTCCTGATTATAACAAGCCAATTCTCATTGAAGCCACCTCTTCCACACATATAGAACCGATCAAAACCCATTCTCTACCCCAACCAGCAACCGGACTCAATTTCTATTCTGATTCACCTCTCACTGAGCCGTTTGTAGATGATTCAACTCCACATCTATACCGGGTATCGGATATCGATCAGACTGAAAAATAGGAGCCATCATTCTCTGATCACCCCTGTAGGGTTTCCACACCATGCACTGATTATTTTTCGGAACCCTACCTTGACCAGGCTGATTCGACTCAGCCTAAACCCGAGTTTTCACTTCCATATCCATCCGAGCCACATTGCATATGGTGGGTTCCGCATATGTTGATCTACATCTATCAACCCACCAGACTGATTGGGTTTGGGTTGCATCATCAGCCCACTGATCTTAACAAGCACCTGGTTGGACCAACCAGGCTCTTAATCAAGGTGCTTGTTTTACAAAATTCCGCTAATTTGAGCACTCCCTCCCCACCCCATATTCTGCTCGGCTGAAGGCGTTAAATTTAGCGCTTAACGGGAGGCAACCCGTCGTTCCAAAAACAGAAACCTATTTGATTTTCCATCTATACTCCACGTCCATTGCACCTTGAGTTCATCCTTAGACAGTTGATCCCACCTCCGGTACACGTACCAGAGCTTGAAATCGTCCGCATCAGTCACTTTCGACCCGTTCACCCACCCGATGTATCCTGTTCTAAGTCCTTGACCTCAACACTATTTCACACCCTCTGTTTACAATGAGGACATTGCAAAAATTAGGCATGGGGGGGTGATAAAGTGTATACATACAGAACCAAGAAAAAGACAGAAGGATTCTCAGAAAAAAATTCACATATGTCAAAAACAAAAAAAAATTGAAAAATTATGAAAAAGAACAAAAAATTGGAGGAGGGAGGAAATTTTGTGAGCCACATAATTATAAGGAGAAAAAGAGCAAAAATGACAAAAAGGAGCACAAAATGAAAAAGAAAAAGAAATAGTCATTAGTAAGAGATTAAGGGATTAACCAAAGTTCTAGACCAGATCAAGAAAAGAGAAAAAAAAAGTGCTAAGGAGACATAAAAAGTGATTAGCAGGAATGCTGATCTTAGGCCTCTTGGGCTAGATTCTTTAGCTTAAAAATTCACGTATCCGCTAAGATCTGGATAATCCTCAAGAAGTTGGGGAAAATGCGAAGCTTAAGTATTAGGTCTAAGGTTTAGGAAGTATTCGGCCTCGTTAACTGACCTTCGATTTGCGGGATTCGGTAACCTAAGCACTCCAATCCACACACAGTCTGGTTCAGTGCGCATAAATATCAAAATCACACAAAAAGCGTTTCAATGTTCTGAAAAAGTCACCTAGATTAGGAATGGCCGATCAACACAAGTTGATTTGGACGAGTTCCCGACGTGGAGAGGCGGGAAATTCCCCTCGAAGATGCGTAACAACATATCATCTCCTCGGTGCTTGTCTCTTAGGATATTTAAATATCCTACCGGGGCATGTAAGCACTCTGCTGGTTCAGATATCATGGGCGGCATTATCATGAAATGTCGATTGCCGAGGTCTGAATTTGGCCACAGAACGTCACGGGCGGGATTATCTCAAAATCTCGAAAGCCATGGTTCTGGGGGTTGCCATGGGTGGTGCTATCACGAAGCATCGATTGCCAGGGACCCTTGAGGATTGATGATGGGGACGAGGAATCCGATGCAGACCGTGTTGAGAAGCCAATTCGAAGCTAGAAATAAAAAGAAAAGAGAGAGAAAACTCTCCAAACAAATAAATCTTCTATCTCTCTCTTACAAAAATGCACTGCAAACTGAACCTTGGCTAGAAATATCTCACGCACGGGTACTTTAACTGCGGAGTCCAACAAACCCTAGGATAGTTTCAGCGGGCCTTAAAGACCTTTGCGGAGGACTGAGGCTAAAGCGGGTCAGGTTTGAATTTTGGTTGATACTTGAGTACCTCTAGGCCTATTGTCGGCATTCTAACCTAATCACAAAAGAAAAAGAAAAGCACTTATCATAACTGATGATAGACATTCAGGGTCTAGAACAGAAGTTAAAACCTTAAAATTTTGCTAAGGGACTAGTAAAAGCTAGGCATGGGGGTATGATGAGAGCCTCATCATTAGCCCTAACTAGCTCATTTTGACCCAAGAAAGAGAATAAAAGCTCCTACATAACTTAGAAGAGGGCTTAATTGAAGGAATAAGTGTTCTGAGAAAACGTTAAAACTGTAATTTTACCATTGCAGTACATAAATGAGATTTCTCAGAGGCAAAACATAGGTCAAATGGTCTGAATAAGATAAAAAGTGGGTTGGTTTAATCAGAAATGGGTTTATGTGCAAACCAGGAATTAAATGACATCTTATAACCCTAAAACAGACCTGCTTAATTCAACAAGGTTCTGGTCAGGATAAAAATTAAGTAAACCCTCTAAAATTCATGGAAAAATATCCCCTAGGGTTTAGCGACGACTTAAGGAGGTTGCAAGCTCGCTCCAGGCTAAAGTGCTTCAGGATTCCAGGTCCAGCAGGTTCGGGGAAGTCTCGAGCATCTAGTTATCCAAGCAATTGGCGCTGCGAAGCTTGCGGCTGCTGCAATTAGATGGAAGATCTCCTGCGGGCGTGCGAGCAAAAGTGGTGGAACATAGTCCCACCTCGGTAAGTTGTGACGTGTTTGCGTAGTTTAAATTGAATTTGTGATATTAGCTGTTCGCCTCGAGAACACATGGGGTGAAGTCCCTCACCTATACACGTGCCTCGTCCGTGACTTCATCCCGCGGACCTGGTGACTCGACCCGACTACCCTCTTGAGCACTCCTCACTCACCACACCCACGCCGGTGCGCCTGGACCCAGGCGCGCGACCCGACCTGATTACCCGGCTCTGGGAGAGCGTTCTGAAGAGTGATATACAGAGAGAGAGAGACGTGGGTGTGGGTAGAGGGGTAGGTTTTTCCCTCTTCGGTTTGTGCAGGGAAGGAGAAGGAGGAGTGAAGCTGACACTTAGTCACAGAGGGAAAAGAGAAGGAAAGGCAAGGTAGAGGGAAGAGGCGAAGCCAAAGAGAAGAGGAATTGAAGAAGGAAGAAGAAATAAAGAAAGGGAAAGACAAGCAGAAGAAGAAGAAAAGCTAAAGCCAAGGGAAGCAGAGCCAAGGAAGGAAGAAGAAGAAGACCTGCAGAGAAAAGGAGAAAGAAACTGCAGAAGAGAGGCAAGGCAAAAGACAGAGGAAAGAAAAAGAAGGGCAAGAGCAGAGAAAGGAGCTGCAGAGAAGAAACAGGGAAGAAGAAGCACATGGTCAAAGAAGAAAAGAAGAATAGAGGAAAATCAGAAGAAGAAGAACAAGAAGCAGACAGGAGAAAACATCTTTTTAAGACGTCCAATTTCTCTATTTTTGCCACAATTAACTTTTAGACTCATGCATTTATATATTTTGAATTAAGTTTTGAGTAATTAAGTGTTCAATTACATTCTTGAGATTAGTAATAAATTCTAGTTGCTCCTTGTGTTCGACCTCGGATACTTAGGTTTTTGAGTAATATATTTTTATTTGTTGACAACGCTTGGTCACCTATACTACGACGTAACTGACTGTTACAACACGATCAAGCCGCGCCAACAACTGGGGACGCACGTGCTACTAGCATTTTTGTGTATTCATAAGGCTCATACTATCTCTTTTGGTAGGTATCGATTATGTGAAGCAAAGTCTTGGTGGGTTGCGAAAGTACATTGTAGAGGTGGAGATTCGCGTAGGTGGGACACGAGCAAGACATGCGTGAGGCATAGATTAGATTTTTTCCTTTATTTTAGGTTTCTTAGGTTTATTGGTGAGAGAGTTCTTTTTTGGACTGTAATAATCTAACGTCCCAAAATCTTGGTCTCGAGTCATTTCACTGTGGTTTGGGTCACTTTGAACTCGTAGACACGATTGCGGTTCGCTGTAAGTATAAGTACCTCTTAAAACATGCCAAAAATGCATATTTTTGGTCAACTACTAGCCAAACCTCATCAAAAGGGTGCCATGTATGGTATCATTGGATTCCTCTCATCATAAGCTTTCCAAAGATGCTTTTTTCACACGAATCTAAGGTGTATAGCTCAAGTTATGACCAAAATAAGTCATAAAAGACTTAAATGTAAGGTGAACCCAACCTAGGGGTAAATTCAATCTTTTACCCAACTAAGCTTAACTCTAAACAAAATTTGGCCCTATAAATATACCCTCTAGGGACCTGGGTTTTTCATTAATCCCTAAGGCTCTTAGATTGAGAGGGAAAGAGAGAAGAAAAGGAAATCTTAAACAAAATTTTTGGGGACTTAATCATAATTCTGAGAAGTCTAGGCTCCCCACCGCAATTCTTGTGGTGGTAGGGACGGTGCATGTTGAGAGGGAGATGCGTGGCAATGGTGGTTGACGCGGTGGTGACACGTGGCATGCAGCATCATGCAAGTGCTCTCGCTCACGCGAAGATGGGGAGAACAGGCGCTCTAGATCCCCGACATGTGGTAGGATCGATGGTGCTGGGCACGGGTAGTACGATCCATAGCATGTGATATGCGCCAATCACTTGTTGACACGTGTCAGGTGGGTGGACCGGTGACTGGTCTGACTGAACTGATTGGTTTAGCAACCACCTCGTGTTGTTCAAGCTGTTCAAGGCCTTCCTGACCTCGGATTTTGACAAATAAGGTACCGTTAGAATCGTCTCGATGAGTACTGATGAGAGCCTCATCATGAGCCCTAACTAGCTCATTTTGATTTAAGAAAGAGAATAAGAGCTCCTACATAACTTAGAGAAGGGCTTAATTTAAGGAATAAGTGTTTTGAGAAAAAAATATAAAATAAAGGTTAAAACTATAATTTTACCATTGCAGTAAGTAAACAGGATTTCTCAGAGGAAAAACATAGGTCAAATTGTCTGAATAAGATAAAAAGTGGGTTAGTTCAGTCAGAAATAGGTTATTATGCAATCCAAGAATTAAATGACATTCTGTAACCCCAAAACAGACCCGCTCAATTCAACAAGGTTCTGGTTAGAATAAAAATCAAGTAAACCCTCTAAAATTCATGGAAAAATATCCCCTAGGGTTTAGAACCTTCAATTCGGCCTTGGGAACCTCTTTTGACCTAGATTGGGGTCCTAGCTCATTAATTGACCTAATTTGGGTTTTTGTGTAAAATATCCAATTAAACGTGGTCAAACCTAAAATCCAACTTCACCATTGGATTCCTTAGGTCCGAATTAGGTTTGTACCAAAATTTGGACCTAAGGGGAGGTCATCTTGACCTACTTTTCAAAATAGTACACCCAATTATGTTTTGGCCCCTATCTTTTGAAAATCATTGCACAGACCCCCCTAACTTCCTCGCCACTCTTACAAACAGGTCTATCCACCATTAATGGGGAGAAATCCTACTCTGGCGTGAATGGAGGGGGAGTACTCCCTGATTCCTCAGAGATCTCCTCCCAGATTTGGAAGGGAGATTCTCTGAGGAATTCCCTTCCATCTGAGCATGGTCCTAATCTTTGATTCGCACCCAATCTCTCGTGCGAACGCACGAGAGATTTGAGTCTCCAACAGTTTCCATCTTTGGTGTGGTCTCTTGTGCTTGGAGGCTTGTCTTCCAAGCATAAGAGTCCCTGCCAGCGACTATAAAAGCACCACCACCTCCGGCCGCATCTCTTCAGCTCGACTTGGCCAGAGATCCACCCCAATTTCATCTTCTCCTCCGGTCAAGAAGTCCAACGAGCTCCGACGAGTCTCCCTCCTCTTTCTCGTTGCTCTGCCACAATACTGGTGGCAGATCCACCCTCACCATCTTCCTCCGCATCGCGCAACACCCGCACGAGCGCCTTTAGCCCCTTCGTCATCGCCGTCTCCCTCCACTGGACAACATCTTCTCCGGCGATAGCAGGTACCGCCAGTCGCCACCTCTCCCCCCTTCGTCCAATTAGCTAGGTTAGAATTATTCCCCTCTCTCCCCTCTTCATTTCCCTTCTTTCTATTTCAACTTTTGACCCCTCGCAACCACTGTCCACTGCCATCTTCTCCATCTTCAGCCGCCCATTGGCGAGGCGCCTCCACCGCTCCACACCTCCACACGCCTCGCCAAACACCTCTCCACCTCCGCCACAGTCCACTGATCACCTTCCGCACATCCACTGACCACCAGCACCGACCTAACCCATAAGCACGACCACAGGGTGACCTTGGTATGCATGCCTAGGCCACCCCGTGGCCTACCACCTACCGTCCCACCTTCGCCTTGACACGGCGAAGTTTCCCATGTGTTTTAATGGGGCCACAAGGCTGTATTTGTGTGTAACAGATCTGAGCACCGGCCACCATTGAAGCACGCAGCAAGAAGGTCGCAAGCTTCGCTTCAGGCTGCGTGCTCCAGGTGTCAAGGTCCCAGGTGAACCAGGATGAATGCACGACTTCATACAGCCAAGCAATTGGTTTAGCGAGTGACCCATCAGCAGCAATCGAAGAAGGGCTCCTACGGATGCGCGTGCAGAAGCGAGTGGGACATTTAGTCCCACCTCGTAAACGCAAGAGAGCGGTGAGTGCCTTAAATTCTTTTTGTGCTCTCTTCTTTTCGCCTTTAATACACAGGGGAGAGGTCCCTCGCCCCCTCACGCCTCGTCCATGACCTTCCCCTACGGACCTGGCACCTGACCCGATTACCTATCCGAGCACTCCTCGCGCATCACACCCACGCCAGTGCACCTGGACCTGGGCGCGCACCCGACCTGATTGCCCAGCTCTGGGAGAGCATACTGAAGAGAGAAATAGAGAGAGAGATGTGGGGGAGGGTAGGGGTAGGTTTTGCTCTTCAGTGAGTGTAGGGAGGAAGAAGGAAGAGGAAGGCGCAGCTGAAGCTAAGGCAAGGTGAAGCTAAGCTAAGACTTAGCCGTAGAAAGGAAGAGGAAGGGAGGCCAAAGAGAAGAGAAAGTCAAAGGAGACCCAAGGTAGAAGCTAAGGAAGGAAAAGGAAGAAGAAGGAAGGAAGAAAGGAAAGAAGCAGAAGAAAGAGAAAGCAAAGAGGGTGCGGCAAATAAGAGAAGTCAGAAGAGAAGAAAGAAAGACACGGCAGAAGGAGAGGCAAGCTAAAGAAGGAAGAAGACCGTAGAGGAAGAAGAGGGAAAAGGGCACTGTGCAAGAGAAGAACAAGGAAGGAGCAGATGGCAAAGACAAAGAAGAAGAGGAAAGTCAGAGAAAGAAAGAAAGAAGAGAAAAGCAGAAAGGAGAAGGAAATAAGAGCCAAAAGAGAGATATCTTTTTAAGACGTCTGATCATGGAATCAGATGTCCAATTCTATTTTGTTACAATTTTGACTCTTACATTCTTGCATTTATATTCTGAATTAAGTTTTGAGTAACTCTAAGTATTCAATTACATTATTGAGATTAGTGAATAAATTCCATTTGCTACCTGTGTTCGACATTGGATACTTAGGTTTTTGAGTAATAAATTCTTATTTGTTGTCAACGCTTAGTCACCTATACTACAACATGACTGACTTAAAAAGCCCGACAAAGTGTTGCAACATTTTGCAACGCTTTGTTGGGCTTTTTAAGTCAGTCGCGTTGTAACATTTTTCAACGCTTTGTCGGGCTTTTTAAGTCAGTCGCGTTGTAGTATAGGTGACCAAGCGTTGACAACAAATAAGAATTTATTACTCGAAAACCTAAGTATCCGAGGTCGAACATAGGGAGCAAATGGAATTTATTCACTAATCTCAATAATGTAATTGAACACTTAGAGTTACTCAAAACTTAATTCAGAATATAAATGCAAGAATGTAAGAGTCAAAATTCTAACAAAATAGAATTGGACGTCTGATTCCATGATCAGACGTCTTAAAAAGATATCTCTCTTTTGGCTCTCATTTCCTTCTCCTTTCTGCTTTCTCTTCTTTCGTTCTTTCTCTGACTTTCCTCTTTCCTCTTCTTCTTTGACTTTGGCCGTCTGCTCCTTTCTTATTCTTCTCTTGCACAGTGCCTTTTTCCTTCTTCCTCTGTGATCTTCTTCCTTCTTTGGCTTGCCTCTCCTTCTGCCTTGTCTTTCTTTCTTCTCTTTTGACTTCTCTTATTCGCTGCACCCTCTTTGCTTTCTCTTTCTTCTACTTCTTTCCTTTCTTCCTTCCTTCTTCCTTTTCCTTCCTTGGCTTTGCCTTGGTTCTCCTCTTACTTTCTCTTCTCTTTGGCCTCCCTTCCTCTTACTTTCTACGACTAAGTCTTAGCTTAGCTTCACCTTGCCTTAGCTTCAGCTGTGCCTTCCTCTTCCTTCTTCCTCCCTGCACTCACTGAAGAGCAAAACCTACCCCTACCCTCCCTCGCATCTCTCTCTCTCTCTATTTCTCTCTTTGGTATGCTCTTCCAGAGCTGGGTAATCGGGTCGGGTGCGCACCCAGGTCCAGGCGCACCAGCATGGGTGTGATGTGCGAGGAGTGCTCGGATAGGTAATCGGGTCGGGTGCCAAGTCCGCGGGGGAAGGTCGCAGACGAGGCGTGAGGGGGTGAGGGACCTCACCCCTGTGTATTCGAGGCGATAAGAAGAGAGCACAAAAATAATTTAAGGCACTCACCGCTCTCTTGCGTTTACGAGGTGGGACTAAATGTCCCACCTGCTTCTGCGCACGCATCTGCAAGAGCCCTTCTTCGATTGCTGTTGATGGGTCGCTCGCCAAACCAATTGCTCGGTTGTATGAAGTCGCGCATTCATCCCGCTTCACCTGGGACCCTGACGCCTGGAGCGTGCAGCCTGAAGCGAAGCTTTCAACCTTCTTGCTGCGTGCTTTAATGGCGGTTGGTGCTTAGATCTGTTACACACAAATACGGCCTTGTGGCCCCATTAAAACACATGGGAAACTTCGCCATGTCAAGGCGAAGGTGGGATGGTAGGTGGTGAAAGTTCGTCCCTACCAGGAGGGGTGACGTAATAAATTGCGGAAATAAAAATATAAAGCAATATCACAAGAAATTAAGCAATCACAAAATGTACACAAAGATTTTTAGGTGGAAACCCAAACCGGGTAAAAACCACCACCTAACCCTCTCGAGTTAGGATTTTTCGATCAACCAAGTTGATCAAATCCACTAACCGAATCACTTTGAACGAGGGTGATTCAACCTCAATACAACCACGCTACAAGTACGAGGGTAGCGTTCCTCAACCCCTTCTCTCCACGAGAAGGATTTTGTCCCACGAAGGAGACGGGAATTCGCAAAGCGAATACCCAACCAAAATACAAAGATAAAATAAACAACAGTCCTATAGAGCCAACAAAATTAAACCTAGCTTCTATAGGAAATAGGAAACTCCCCTTTGCAAGGAGTGCGTCGACGATGACGCGGTGCGTGTGCCACGCGATGGCGCTACGTCGCTCTCGTTATCAACAGTGGGAGAGCGGGCGCGCGAAGGCTTGATGCTCTCAAGAGAATGAAGCTAGAGCTTGGAGAGCAAGGGCCTCAATTGGACACAAAAGAGTGGAACTAAGTTGCTTAGGTGTGTCTCTTGTTTCTCTTAGTGTGTATCTTGTTTTTCTAAGTGTGTCTCTTGTGTGTTTTTGTTTACAAAGGTTCCTCTCTATTTATAGAGGACTTAGGAAGGCTTTGGAAGGCTTGGAAAAGCTTCCATAGCCGTTGGGTGCAAAACCCAAGAGAATCAGGCCGAAATCAGGACAATGATTACACTTCACAGGGTTATCAGACGTCTAACTCTGGCATCAGACGTCTGGAAGGCCACTTTAAGACGTCTGATTCCAAGGTCAGACGTCTGATTCTGTGCGGGTTTCTCCCTGACTTGAATCAGATCTAAACAGGGTTTTTGTACAAGTCCATCAGACGACATAGAGGACGTCTGGCACTAAGTCTGGACGTCTGGAAACCTACTTTTACCGTGGGAATTGATTTCCAAACGTTGCAACGGCTAGAAAATCTCTGAGAAGAGATTTTGGGTCAGCCGAGGCAAAACGGTCATTTATCAGACGTCTGGTAAGTCCTATGGACGTCTGATAAGGCTCTAACGGTCATATACTGCCGTGCTTGCTAAGTTAGCCAACGGTCCACTATCTGGACGTCTGGCAAATCCATCAGACGTCTTCTAAGACGTCTGGTCTAAGGTCTGGACGTCTGATTTCATCAGACAGAAAACTAAGTCCAGCCTAACAGTTATCAGACGTCTGAAACAACAGTCAGACGTCTTAAAATACTTTATCAGACGTCTGGAAATGCTGTTTGAACCCTATATTGGTTTTCTAAGTATTCTACAGAAAACCTAAGTATCCTAGGGTTGTGCAGGTGTTCCTAGGACTACTTTTAGGGTACTTTGAGGCTCTTTAACATAATGTTCTAAGGAATCAAAAAGAGCAAGAAAATAAATACAAGAGATACATGAAAGGATAAAAAAGAATCTATCCTATTCTTCTTGTCCTCCATCTCCAATCTTTCGCTCCACGCGAACCTCCTCTGTTTTCCGTCAAGCTCCTCCAATCCGTCCTGGATGCGAGCTCGAACTCCGTCTAAACACGTCCACATTTGCAATTGACCTGAAATCTAGGACTCAAATTGCAAATGTTAAATAACACGTGTTTTGTTATCATCAAAACAAATGATCGTGGTGCTCTAGCACCAACAATCTCCCCCTTTTTGATGATGACAAAATCGTAAATAATAATGCATAAAATTCTCCCCCTTTTTGACATTATCAAAAAGGTTTAATTGATTTTACATTTCTTATAACTCCCCCTTAAAACATGCTCTTCTATGAATTTATTTTAATAAAGGTAATATTCTCCCCTTTTTGTAACAACAAGATAGCTATTATTTTTCTCCCCCTTACTAAAGGAAATTTAGCTACCTTATTTCTCCCCCTTAAAAATTGACAATTTGCTCATAAAATTTTTAACTCCCCCTATCTAAATGCTACTGATAAAAAGATAGGGTAAAGGGTTTTACCTCACCTACCATGGCCAATAAAATGGCCCGAATGGTGGTGGTGGATGCCACATTGGATGGGGCTCCCATCTGTAGCT
This sequence comes from Thalassia testudinum, assembly GCA_037157565.1. Taxonomy (NCBI): domain Eukaryota; kingdom Viridiplantae; phylum Streptophyta; class Magnoliopsida; order Alismatales; family Hydrocharitaceae; genus Thalassia; species Thalassia testudinum. Next base: position 64,722,156 of record JAZHRO010000007.1, on the reverse strand, counting down.
TGGAGGCCCGAGCATCGGCGCCGGTCTCCAATCCGGTGGTCGACGTGCGGCGGGTCCGTCGTTTGTTCGCCGTCTCGTCGGTCTTCTTGTTCTCCTCCTTGGTCTACTCCTTGGTTCTCCCAATTTGAGTTGACCAGCCTTGAGCTTGTAGGTCCAGTCCCTTATGTTGTAATTATCCCTGAACCCTACAAAACAAGATTCTAATTCTTTTTTCGGTATCCAAGTGGGCTTGGATCCGGATTTGTTAGAAGGTCTCCTTGATGGAGATCCTTTCTCAACCTTAGGGCTATAAAAATTATCAACTTTGTTGATTAATTTGTTAGAATTTTCCCTAAGACATGCGATTTCTTTTTCTATAATATCCATCTTAGTCTTTAAATCAGAAATTTCTAACTTTAGACTATTATTTTCCTCAATTAATTTATTATTTTCATTGATGAGGTCTTGATTATCTAATAACAGGTTATTATCCTTAGGACTAGTCTCTATATCCTTGAGTTGTTTTTCTAACCTATCATTTTCATTTCTAAGAAAACTAAGGTTCTTTTTAATGCTTTTATTTTCTACCCTAAGTGATTTACTAATCTCAAAAAGTTCATTAAAAGCTTCTTGAAGATCATAACTTACCTCATTGTCGCTGTCGCTTCCGCTTTCGCTGTCGCTATTGCTTCCTCTGGCCATGAAACCAAAGCAAGCGGTTTCTTCTTCTTCTTCTTCTTCCTCCGAGCTGGAATCGTCCCAAGTGGCTTGGAACGCCTTCTTCTTAGATTTTTCCTTTTCCTTTTTCTTCTCCTTTTTGAGAAGAGGGCACTCTGGTCGTAGGTGTCCTTTCTCGTTGCAATGGTAGCAACGTCTCGGGCTTTCCTTCTCCTTTTTCTCTTTATTTAATTCCCTACAAAACTTGGAAAAATTTTTAAGTAAAATTCTAAAGTCTTCGTCGTCGGAACTTACCTCGCTATCCGACGCGGCTCTGAAGGCGAGAGTCTTCTTTAGTTTAGGCTCCGGTGTATCCTTCTTCTTCTGCTTCAACTTAGTCTCGTAGGCCATCAGATTACCTAGGAGATCTTCCATGTTGAGCTCCTCCATTTCGTTCACTTCCTCGATGGCGGTGACTTTCTGTTCCCACTCCGGTCCAAGGGAACGAAGAAGCTTCCCTTGAAGCTCCCCCTTGATGAAAGTTTTTCCTAAAGCTTTCAAGTTATTTACAATGAGAGTGAACCTAGTGTTCATCTCACTTAAAGACTCGTTAGATTTCATTGAAAAAGATTCAAATTCTTGAGAAAGTAAATTAATTTTTGAGGTTTTTACCTTAGAGGTACCTTCATGAGTTACCTCGAGTGTGTGCCAAATCTCGTATGCGGTGGCGCACTGCGAGATTCTGTTGAATTCTTCCGAGCTGAGCGCGCAGTAAAGGGCGTTCATGGTCTTTGCGTTTAAAGAGAGCTCACGGATTTGTTGCTGCGAGTAGCCTCCCACGGGTTTTTCTGGGATCTCAAATGGCGTCTCGCATCTGGCCCAGACTGTGAAGTCGGTGGCTTGAAGCCATGTCTTCATCCGCAGCTTCCAGTAGCTGTAGTTGTTCCCGTCAAAGTAGGGCGGACGGGTTGTGGACTGCCCCTCGGAAATCCTACTTGTGGAACAGCTTCCCTCCATGTTTAGATCCTCGCCGGTTTGTAACGCCGAAAATGCGAAACCCGGCTCTGATACCAATTGAAAGTTCGTCCCTACCAGGAGGGGTGACGTAATAAATTGCGGAAATAAAAATATAAAGCAATATCACAAGAAATTAAGCAATCACAAAATGTACACAAAGATTTTTAGGTGGAAACCCAAACCGGGTAAAAACCACCACCTAACCCTCTCGAGTTAGGATTTTTCGATCAACCAAGTTGATCAAATCCACTAACCGAATCACTTTGAACGAGGGTGATTCAACCTCAATACAACCACGCTACAAGTACGAGGGTAGCGTTCCTCAACCCCTTCTCTCCACGAGAAGGATTTTGTCCCACGAAGGAGACGGGAATTCGCAAAGCGAATACCCAACCAAAATACAAAGATAAAATAAACAACAGTCCTATAGAGCCAACAAAATTAAACCTAGCTTCTATAGGAAATAGGAAACTCCCCTTTGCAAGGAGTGCGTCGACGATGACGCGGTGCGTGTGCCACGCGATGGCGCTACGTCGCTCTCGTTATCAACAGTGGGAGAGCGGGCGCGCGAAGGCTTGATGCTCTCAAGAGAATGAAGCTAGAGCTTGGAGAGCAAGGGCCTCAATTGGACACAAAAGAGTGGAACTAAGTTGCTTAGGTGTGTCTCTTGTTTCTCTTAGTGTGTATCTTGTTTTTCTAAGTGTGTCTCTTGTGTGTTTTTGTTTACAAAGGTTCCTCTCTATTTATAGAGGACTTAGGAAGGCTTTGGAAGGCTTGGAAAAGCTTCCATAGCCGTTGGGTGCAAAACCCAAGAGAATCAGGCCGAAATCAGGACAATGATTACACTTCACAGGGTTATCAGACGTCTAACTCTGGCATCAGACGTCTGGAAGGCCACTTTAAGACGTCTGATTCCAAGGTCAGACGTCTGATTCTGTGCGGGTTTCTCCCTGACTTGAATCAGATCTAAACAGGGTTTTTGTACAAGTCCATCAGACGACATAGAGGACGTCTGGCACTAAGTCTGGACGTCTGGAAACCTACTTTTACCGTGGGAATTGATTTCCAAACGTTGCAACGGCTAGAAAATCTCTGAGAAGAGATTTTGGGTCAGTCGAGGCAAAACGGTCATTTATCAGACGTCTGGTAAGTCCTATGGACGTCTGATAAGGCTCTAACGGTCATATACTGCCGTGCTTGCTAAGTTAGCCAACGGTCCACTATCTGGACGTCTGGCAAATCCATCAGACGTCTTATAAGACGTCTGGTCTAAGGTCTGGACGTCTGATTTCATCAGACAGAAAACTAAGTCCAGCCTAACAGTTATCAGACGTCTGAAACAATAGTCAGACGTCTTAAAATACTTTATCAGACGTCTGATTTTGGGATTAGACGTCTGGAAATGCTGTTTGAACCCTATATTGGTTTTCTAAGTATTCTACAGAAAACCTAAGTATCCTAGGGTTGTGCAGGTGTTCCTAGGACTACTTTTAGGGTACTTTGAGGCTCTTTAACATAATGTTCTAAGGAATCAAAAAGAGCAAGAAAATAAATACAAGAGATACATGAAAGGATAAAAAAGAATCTATCCTATTCTTCTTGTCCTCCATCTCCAATCTTTCGCTCCACGCGAACCTCCTCTGTTTTCCGTCAAGCTCCTCCAATCCGTCCTGGATGCGAGCTCGAACTCCGTCTAAACACGTCCACATTTGCAATTGACCTGAAATCTAGGACTCAAATTGCAAATGTTAAATAACACGTGTTTTGTTATCATCAAAACAAATGATCGTGGTGCTCTAGCACCAACAGGTGGTAGGCCGCGGGGTGGCCTAGGTGTGTGTGCTTAGGTCACCCTATGGCCGTGCTTATGGGTTAGGTCGGTGGGTGTTTAGGGCGATGCTGACAGTCAGTGGATGTGCGGAAGGTGATCAGTGGACTGTGGAGGAGGTGGTGAGGTGTTTGGCGAGGCGTATGGAGGTGTGGAGTGGTGGAGGTGCCTCGCTAGTGGGCGGCCGGAGATGGAGAAGATGGCGGTGGATAGTGGTTGCAAGGGGTCGAAAGTTGAAATAGAAAGAGGGGAAATGAAGAGGGGAGAAAGGGGAATAATTCTAACCTAGCTAAGTGGATGAACGGGGAGAGGTGGCGACTGGCGGTACCTGCTGTTGCCAGAGAAGATGATGTCCAGTGGAGGGAGACGGCGACGACGAAGGGGCTAGAGGCGCTCGCGCGGGTGTTGCGCGATGAGGAGGAAGATGGTGAGGGAGGCTCTGCCATTGGTATTGTGGCAGAGCGACGAGAAAGAGGAGGGAGACTCGCTGGAGCTCGCTGGACTTCTTGACCGGAGGAGAAGATGAAATTGGGGTGGATCTCTGGCCAAGTCGAGTTGAAGAGATGCGGCCGGAGGTGGTGGTGCTTTTATAGTCGCTGGCAGGGACTCTTATGCTTGGAAGACAAGCCTCCAAGCATAAGAGACCTCACCGGAGATGGAAACTGTTGGAGACCCAAATCTCTTGTGCGTTCGCATGAGAGATTGGGTGCGAATCAGAGATTAGGACCATGCTCAGATGGAAGGGAATTCCTCAGAGAATCTCCCTTCCAAATCTGGGAGGAGATCTCTGAGGAATCAGGGAGTACTCCCCCTCCAATCATGCTAGAGTAGGATTTCTCCCCATTAATGGTGGATGGACCTATTTGTAAGAGTGGCAAGGAAGTTAAGGGGGTCCGTGCAATGATTTTCAAAAGATAGGGGCCAAAACATAATTGGGTGTACTATTTTGAAAAGTAGGTCAAGATGACCTCCCCTTAGGTCCAAATTTTGGTACAAACCTAATTCGGACCTAAGGAATCCAATGGTGAAGTTGGATTTTAGGTTTGACCACGTTTGATTGGATATTTTGCATAAAAATCCAAATTAGGTCAATTAATGAGCTAGGACCCCAATCTAGGTCAAAAGAGGTTCCCAAGGCCGAATTGAAGGTTCTAAACCCTAGGAGATATTTTTCCATGAATTTTAGAGGGTTTACTTGATTTTTATTTTAACCAAAACCTTGTTGAATTGAGCGGGTTTGTTTTGGGGTTACAGAATGTCATTTAATTCTTGGATGCATAATGACCCATTTCTGACTGAACCAACTCACTTTTTATCTTATTCAGACCATTTGACCTATGTTCTGCCTCTGAGAAATCCTGTTTATTTACTGCAATAGTAAAATTATAGTTTTAACCTTTATTTCATGTTTTCTTCTCAGAACACTTATTCCTTAAATTAAGCCCTTTTCTAGGTTATGTGGGAGCTCTTATTCTCTTTCTTAGGTCAAAATGAGATAGTTAGGGCTCATGATAAGGCTCTCATCATACCCACATGCCTAGCTTTTGCTAGTCACTTAGCAAAATTTTAAGATTTTAACTTTTGTTCTAGACCCTGAGTGTTTGTCACCAGTTATGATAAGTGCTTTTCTTCTTCTTTTGATTAGGTTAAGAATGTTGACAATAGGCCTAGAGGTACTCAAGTATCAACCAAAATCCAAACCTGACTCGCTTTAGCCTCAGTCCTCTGCGAAGGTTTTTAAGGCCTACAGAAACTATCCTAGGGTTTGTTGGACTTCGTGGTTAAAGCACCCATGCTTGAGGCATTTTTAGCCTGAATTCAGTTTGCAGTGCATTCTTGTAAGAGAGAGATAGAGGATTTATTTGTTTGGAGAGTTTTCTCTCTCTTTTCTTTTTATTTCTAGCTTCGGATTGGCTTCTCAACATGATCTGTATCGGATTCCTTGTTTCCATCATCAATCCTCAAAGGTCCCTGGCAATCGATGCTTCGTGATAGCACTAACCATGGCAACCCCCAGAACCCTGGCTTTCGAGATTTCGAGATAATCCCGTCCATGGCGTTCCGTGGCTGAATCCAGACCCTAGCAATCGACATTTCGTGATAATGCCGCCCATGGTATCTGAACCAGCAGAGTGCTTACATGCCCCCGGTAGGATATTTAAATATCCTAAGAGACAAGCACCAACGAGACGATATGTTGTTACGCATCTTCGAGGGGAATTTCCTGCCTCTTCGCGCCGGGAACTCGTCCAAATCAACTTGTGTTGATCAGCCACTCCTAATCTAGGCAACTTTTTCAGAGCATTAAAACACTTTTTGCATGATTTTGATAATTATGCGCACGGAACCAGACTTTGTGTGGATTAGGGTGCTTAGGTTACCGAATCCCGCAAATTGAAGGTCAGTTAACGAGGTCGAATACTTCCTAAGCCTTAGACCTAATACTTAAGCTTCGCATTTTCCCCAACCTCTTGAGGATTATCCAGATCTTAGCGGGTATGTGAATTTTTAAGCCTAAGAGTCTACCCCAGAAGGCCTAAGATCAGCATTCCTGCTAATATCTTTTGTGTCTCCTTAGCACTTTTCTTTCATTTTTCTCTTTTCTTGATGTGGTCTAGAACTTTGGTTAATTCCTTAATCTCTTACTAATGACTATCTCTTTTTCTTTTTCATTTTTTGCTCCTTTTTGTTATTTTGCTCTTTTTCTCCTCCTTATGATCATGTGGCTCACAAAATTTCCTCCCTCCATTTTTTTGTTCTTTTTCATAATTTTTCAATTTTTTTTTATGTTTTTGACATGAATTTTTTTTTTTTGTGAATCCTTCTGACTTTTTTCTTGGTTCAGTATGTATGCACTTTACCACCCCTGCATGCCTAAGTTTTCAATGTCCTCATTGTAAATGGAGGGTGTGAAATAGTGTCGAGGTCGGTGACTTAGAACAAGATACATCGAGTGGGTGAATGGGTTGGAAGTGACTGATGCGGATGATTTCAAGCTTTGGTACGTGTACTAGAGGTGGGATCAACTGCCTAAGGCTAAACTCAAGGTGCAATGGACGTGGAGTACAGATAGATAATTAGACGAGTCTCTATTTTTGGAATGACGGGTTGCCTCCCGTTAAGTGCTAAATTCAACGCCTTCAGCCGACCGGAACATGGGGTAGAGAGGGAGTGGTCAACTGAGCGGAATTTTGTAAAACAAGCACCTTGATTAAGAGCCTGGTTGGTCCAACCAGGTGCTTGTTAAGATCAATGAGCTGATGATGCAGCCCAAACCCAATTAGTCTGGTGGGTTGATAGATGTAGATCAACAGATGCGGAACTTACCATATGCAATGTGGCTTGGATGGATATGGAAGTGAAAACTCGGGTTTAGGCTGAGTCGAATCAGCCTGGTCAGAGTAGGGTTCCGAAAAATAATCAGTGCATGGTGTGGAAACCCTATAGGGGTGATCAGAGAATGATGGGTCATGTTTTTCAGTTTGATCGATACCCGATGCTCGGTATAGATGTGGAGTTGAATCATTTGCAAACAGCTCAATGAGAGGTGAATCAGAATAGAAATTGAGTCTGGTTGCGGGTCGGGGTAGAGAACGGGTTTTGATCAGTTTTGTATGTGTGGAAGAGGTGGCTTCAATGAGAATTGTGTATGAGGGCTCTTCTAAAAAGGAATGACGGGTGGTCTCAAGTAGAGAGTCCTCATAGTAACTTTCAAAATCAAAAGCGAATGCTTGGAGAGTGTCTATGGGATACTGGAAATCGGAGTAGAGAAAAGATTCGTATTCTGGGTCGCAATCATTCTCGGCATTTGCTGGTTCTGATTCCTGAGGATTGAAAAGAAATGATTCCATGTTATTGGAACCTGAATTGAAATCAATGATCTTGGGAACTGGGGCCTCAGAATTGGAGTTAGAGAATGAGTCATGTGAGCTGAGGTCGTCGATTGGCTTGTTATAATCAGGAAGTAGATTTTCTCCGATGTTATGGTTAGATTCAAAATTGTCGGAGAGTTTACGAAAATCAAAATCTGAATGAGATTCAAGATCATGAGTTCCACCATAGAATAAATCATATGTTGTAGATTCAGTAGCCTGACTGGTGTCTAGCCTAGATGTCAATTCTGAGCTTAAAAAGGTGTCCCTATCTGGTAGAGGCTGAGGTTCCAAGCTGGTAGGACAGTCCCAATTGAAACCCCACTCGACCAACTCCTCTATTTCTGTATCATAAATTGGCATGACTTCCAAAAAATCAATTAGTTTCTCTGAGGATGTTGCCAAGGGATATTCATCAAATAGAGGCCCAAAATCATATCCTTCATTGAAAAATTGATCTTCCTCATATAGGACCTCGAAATCTTCCCAATAGGTTTTAGATCTAGATTCTAGGCTTAGGATGTGGGCTGAATCACTAGAATCTAGGTCTGAATAATCTTCAAGGGTCACCTTATCAGAATAAGGGCCAAAATTTACACCCTCGAGAGGGTCAGTTCTACTTTCATTATTGCAGGAGTTTTGGGATTCTAAGCCTGGTAATTCATGGTCTAGAGTTGGCTCAACATTGTATTCTCCTACAATTGGAACTTCCCAACCTTCTTCAATATCAGGCACATTGTACTCAATCTGGGCTGAGAATCCACAACCATTTTGTACCTCAAACCCGAGATCAGATTGATCCTCGATGTTGTCCCAAGATGGTTCATCCTCTGTTTGTGCCATATACGGGTATTTCTGGTCGATAATTTATTTTAATAATCTCATTATCTCTTCCCATTTTTCACGATCATCTTGGTGTTGCTCCCAAAGTATAGGATTTGTCATGCATTGAAGGTATTCAAGATTATGCAATTTTTCTATCTCAATGTATCTTGTGATGAGCATGTCTTGAGTTGATCCTTTTGTGGCTTCTGCCAATAGTACTTGGGCACAAGTTATGATGAAGGTTGTGGTTGTTGGGACATCAACTTTAATGTTTTCTACTAGTGTTGAGGTTTTGTCTTCTTTTTCATAGAATTTCAGGGCATCCTCAATCATCCTATCTCTCATGGATCTTCGATATTCAGGTTTCTTGAATGGTAGTCCTACGTGGTTTGGCTGCATATTTGGATCAGGTGGTGGAATCAAGATGTAGAATCGGAGTTTGAATCAAGATGTAAAATCAAGTTATGAAGCGATTAAATATGAATAAAGAGTCCCATTGAAAATGTATGTGTGTGCTCTAAAGAGAAAAGATGAGGGACTGGAGATGTTTTTGACCTAATTAAGGCACCCAAAAATGTTGGATGACTATGGAGGTTCGGGGCTGATGTACCCCTGGATTAGAAGGTCGTTCACCTGAGAATTACTTGGGTAGCCAGAGAGAGAGAGTCCCGAAAAGACCCCTACACGGTAGAACGTCCCCACGGGTTACAGGGTTTCCCCCACCCGACCTCTCTTGTCATTGAAATTCCAGGTAGACCAGAATGGGGACCTTAACTTCTTAAGTCTACCACTTTTATTTCAAAGGTGCTTTAGGGTTTTCACTTGAACTTTAGATGTTTTGATGTTGTAATCTAATTTGGAGGTTGGTTGACCAAGGGGTCAACTTTACCTGACCTGTCCTAAAGATGGCAAAATGATTATAGGCTTGGGACCTAGATACCACCCTGATTTGACTCCCCGTTTATTAGGTCCAAGATTTTTTTAAGATTCAAGTGCTGTTAGAGCTCAATTTTTAAGGTTTATCTTGTTTAGATCTCTTCAATCAAGGGCTTGGGTCGCACATTGATGTGGGAGAGTTCATTTTCCTTTAAACAGGCACGTGTCAACTAGCACTCTAAGATCCTACTGTAGAAACCCTAGTTTGGTTCTATTTCCAATCCTCTTTTCTTCTTGAAAAAGGTTCTCTTTGGACTTAAAAGCAAGAAATGTGTTGTTCGTGGAGATTAAGTGTGATTTCTATTAGGCACAGGAATTTTGTGAAATAGGATATGTAAGAAATCGCTTCCACTTCAATAAGTTTTTAAAAATTTTCGTAAAATCAGGAAACCTTTGCCTTAAATATGGTAATTACTATAAAAAGAAGGCAATTGATTCCTAAGTTGGTTGCTTCCTTTTGTCTTTTAAGGATTAGGGGATGGTTTAAGGAAGAAAAGAGATCACCTGTCCTGGAGTAGTTGACTTGTGGGAGGGATCTTCTTGTGAAATACCTTGCAAGATCACAACAAAGCAAAGTAGGGCAAGTTAGTGTTCAATATGGTAAAAAAGAATGCAGGGATTAGTGATAAATTACGCGTTGCTCCCTGGCAACGGTACCAAAATGTTGCAACGCAACTGACTTAAAAAGCTCGACAAAGCGTTGCAACAAGTACTATGTGTTGGTGAAGTTTATTTCCATTTTCAAGTACCTTTCCATGGTGAAAATTCAGAAACGTGCTTAGGTGATTCCAACCCTATTTTTGGTCTATGGAAATTAGGATTTGTTCCTGATGCATGCACGGATTACGAGGTAGGAGTGGTGACTGTCCCCAGGCCCTTTGCACATGATTCAGAGTCACCGTGACCCTCTGGTGATGCTAGGTAGAGTAGTCTTCTATTCTCTTGTTCCCATGTTGTTTCTAAGTAACTGTAGACCTGTTTTGGGTGGTTCTGTTTGTATACCACATTGGTTGGCATGGTGATTCCTCTTTTGCTGAGTTCAAAACCTTCTTAAAGATTTAACTCTAATTTTGGGCACTTTATTGTGAAATAATTGGATGTTATGTGAACGATTAAGAATTAATGATCCAATGTACTCTTACCATCGCATGCATGAAACAAACTTTGATTTACGTGAAACAAGTTACATTGTATTCGTTAATTGATAAATAATATGGTACCATTGTCATAACTTGGAAAATACTGATGAACAGATGAGTTGGGGAATAACATGAATATCTGAAAATCTTGAAATTAATAAACATAACTGTTACTATACTTTGGTTTGATGACAATAAAAGATACAATTATCTAGAAATGACTAGATAATCAATATGACTGTTTAGTCGGGACTTAGTGGATGGATAACTGGTTTTAGCCCTACTACACGATGGAATTGGTTGTAGCTTTGGTCTTTCAGATCGGTTCTGGGTTGGTTTAGGGAGTTGCTGGCCTCTTTATAACTCTTTGGTTAGGCTTAGTGGCCAATTAGGATAGCAGGATGCGTGGTTTGAGGTTAGGAGTGGTTTCTTCTCAGCTGGTGTGTGGGTCATTGGATGTCTGTGGTTCAATGTACATAGCGCTTGTACGTATTCACACTACACGAGACGTGGACACCACCTCTTTCCGTAATGACCCCAGGGTGACAGAACATGGCGACTCGATGGGTATAAGCCATCTTCTCGGCCAAGAGTGTGGCTTATACCAGTCTTGCATCTCAAGAAGTTACACGAGATTGTCTTGTGCCTCGAGACATTGATTGCTGAATTATGGACTGTAATAATGTGGGCTTAAATGCATAAACAAAAGTGGATAAGTAATAATTAAATAAATAGATAATTGCTGATACAGTGCCCTCTTTCTTTACTTTTGTCACTATTGTTACTTTGTTGTATTTGTTTTACTCTACTCAATTTTTACTGACGTGTTTCTTGGGTTCCGTACTCAAGTGTTGCTGAGTAGTTGGATGTAGCGGCTGCTGTTGATCTGTCTATTGTAGGATCAAATCCTATTGTAGGAGACGATCTGTTCTAAGCACTGAGACACTTTTAGTTCTATTATTTTTTTGCTGTTAGACTTTTCTTTCATGTCTTTTGGTGATTATACTTGAGCACTTGTTACTTTCTACTTTTTGTGGTGGATTCTTCTTTATATTTTGTTAGCAGTTTATTTATTTTATTTAATGCATTATGAATAAATGTTTGACTATTGATGTTCTGTGATTATGTGCTGGGTGATTGCAATCTTGTGGTTGGTTGTGCTTGTGGTTAGCACACAGCTATTTAGGTTTTTGTCGATTGGTGGGGCTCGAGTCGTCACAAATAATTTTGTGGATTATGAACTTTTTCTCTCTTCCTCCCCTTCTCTCTAAACTCTTTAGTAGTAGTTAGTTTGTTTGCTTGATTACTTGCATATAAAAAAATCTCCACATACTTATCTAGAAGTTGCATACTGATCGATCAAATTCTCTTAGGTAAAATAAATCTAATGTTGTTGCGATTAACGAATTATACGAACAACAAAATTATAAAGTAAACCACACATAGTCTAGGAGTTGTTATCCACAGAGAGGCAACAAGCACACATTCAGAGTCTTATTCGATAACAAATCTGATAAATGTTTTTAGACATCAAAATAAAATCAAATAACACAAGAAGAATAAAAGGAATAGAAAAGCTTGACATGTGAGGTGGAAGATGGTCCTAGAGCTCCCTTGTGTTGTCACCACAAGAGGGACGTTAATGGTGGAACTCCTAGGCTTGGGGCTAGTGGCTCCTCTTAGCGAGACAATGGCTGAGGCGACGTCATGGCACAACCTTCTTGGATCTCCACGCTTGGGGAGTCGGAGAAGGCCAGCGTGTGGAGATGACCTCTCCATGGGATGGTGTTGGTGATGCTCGTCTAGAGGGGCGCATAGGTGATAGAGGAGCTTGACCCCCTCCTTAAGGGCTGCCATACGTCGAAGAGGAGGTCGGGCACCCCATGTTCATGAAGTGGTGGAGGAGGAGAGGGGAAGACCCTCCTCTCTTCTCCCTTCTTGAGTGTGGGAGATGATGGATGCTCCTGATGTGCATACATCTGATTAACCTAAAATGTCTATTAATGCATGTTCTTAGTGTCACATTAGCATCATACATTGTAAATAGTGCATAACATGCATAATCATGCATTTAGATCAAGTTGTATAAATTATACAGTAATTGTCTCCTTTTTATGGTCAGGGATAGGGTGACTTTTTATCGGGGCCTCAGATCGAATATCCAACCGTACGGATTTGATCAGGGAGATGATTGGAGTTCAACAACTTCAAGATCACCCTAATCGGACATCCGTAGCACCAGATAGAGATCAAGGAACCTTAAAGATCATGGGCCAAGATGGTGTTAATCCACACCTCAGACGACAAATCTGACCGCACAGATGGATTCGGATCGATGATCGCAACCTAACAGCACGAAAATCGATCCAATCCGATACTCGTGGCACCATCTACATCACTCAGAAGTTGGACGACCAGGATGGCGCCTTGTGGTGCCATCCTAGCCGCCCAATCGACCCCGAGGAACCGTTGCTGCATCTCCAAGGGATTTCCATCGCACGATCCTAGCTGTTGGATCTTGATCCAACGGCCACGATTGAATCGGATCGACCGCTTCATCTTCATCAAGTGAAAGAGCGCAGTGGATCTGGATCATTGGATATCGATCCAACGGCCATGAATCTGCGTGCTAAAATCCTCTTTGCAGCAAAGCAACAGCTACAGTGCAGCGGTTGCGCTATTGTGGGCGAGATGAAGGTCGCACGTTCGAGCTGCGCTACGCCTCAAATTGAAGAGCGCACGTGGAGCGGACAAGCGAGCAGAGCCGTGTGATGAAGATTGGGTGGCGTTGAGCGAGCGATAGCACCCACGCACGATCAGACGCGCGGTGCTTACGCATGATCGCATGCAGGTGAGGATGGTTTAAGCCATCCGATCTCTTGATTGGACGGCTGATATCGCGCGTACGTGCGTATGCATTTTGGGCGGAGAAGAGGAGCGGGTGCGTGCGGTGCGCGCACACGTCGCCCATGACGGACCTTTAGTGACGTTTAAGTCCGTCACTAAAGGTCCCATATTAATGTTTTTCAAATTAAAATGTCCAAAATGCCTCCACTCCTTGCAACTATAAAAGGAGACCCCCTCCATACGAATTTCTCATCCCTTCCTTCTCTTCTCTCCCTCTCTAAAGCTCAAGAGAAGCTTGTCCCACACCCGGGATGCTCCTCAAGAGCTAAAATCAATTTTTCGCCCCCATTCTGGAAGCAGATCCTGCGACGATGACAATGTGCTGCCTTGTTCCCATTCCTCCTGCTTCAACCTCCTTCCCACTCCGTTCCTCATCTTCCAGGCGTTGTCTTGTCCAGCTCGTCCTCCAAGCGATTGTCAAGGAGGATAACTTCTCTCTCCCATTCGTTTTTCCTACTTTCTAGAGTAGAATTTTCCTGCTTTCTAGTGTAATAATTTCTCACTTTCTAGTGTAATCTTTTCTCGCTTTCTTAGTTGTACAAACATTTTGCAACATCAAGTGAATATTTTCTCTCTCTCTCTCTTATTGTCTATATTTATTCCATTTCATTGTGATTATTCCGCTCTTTAAACAAAAACACAAAAAAAAAAATAATTGCGAATTTTGATCGACGTAGCCTCCCTGAGTTTGACCCGGGATTTCTTTTCCAGTATAAATTTTATTTGTTGAACCTGAGTTCTTTGCTAAAAATACAACAACAGGTTTTCAAAACCAACTCCGATAGTGTAGTCCTCCGACGTTCAACATTTTGGCTCCATTGTCGGGGAGGCAACGATTTTCTGATCTTTTCGCATTTCACTCACTTTACTATCTTTTAACTTGCTTTCTCTCGTGTCTATTGTTTTGATACCTCTATTAGGGAATCGTCAAGTGGCAGATCGAAGTAAAGTGCAGTTGAAGACGACTGTAAGTGCTCCACATTCTTCCCCCCTCCATAGATTTCATTTCATCACATTAAATTCAAATTCTAATTAACCTAGGTGTTTACATAAATCCTATGATTAGTTTGGTTGTTTGGATTTCCACTCACACTCACATTTCACCCTCGCATATAAAAAAAAATAAAAAGATAATTTTGTGGGGCAATTCAACATGCACACAACATACACCCACATTCAAGGCATTTAACCTAATTGATTTTCTTCTACTCAATCGGATTCTGATATGTGGAACTGGTACACACAAATCAACACAAAAGAGTAGAAATCATTCTAGGTTAATCATTTCTGTGTGCCTAACCTAGTGGTGCAATTGTAATTGTGGCTAATTGTTTGAATTCTTTGGGTCGCACCACTCAACCTAAAATCAACTTACCAAGTAGCTTCCTCTTAGGGTTTTCAATTTAGGTTCATACTAGGCACTCCACTTTATTTCTAATTTTAAAAGGAATGCAATCTTCACCTGTGCTTGAAAACCTGGTTTGCCTCAAACTTGATTGAAATCAACCTAATTCTAAACCCTAAAAGCTACTTAAGTAAGATTTGAACATTAAAATCTACTCATCACAAATAATCTTGCTTGAAAACCCTGGTTGTGCACGCACTTACACATACTCAATTGATCATTAAGGGCACAACCCATTTTAAGGGCTCACCACATTTCATAAGCACTAGAATCCTAGGCCTCAATAAAAACGAGTAGACGTTGGCCTTAAGGACTGATTCGCTCTTCGGGGCCTAGTTTGAGATTGTTTACGATTAACCTACTTGTATTGATCAATCTGATGTCTAGCTAGGGGAGTAGCATCAAACGACCGCAGCTGGGGGGTACATTAGGAACCGGAGGCGCAAGCCGAAGGAAGAACCTTCTCCCTAGTCCCTCCTTCTAACTGGTTGGATTGAGCAGACACAAGTAGAATAAATCATTTATAATCTTAAGGTAGGTTCTGGGAGTCTGTAGATCCTTAGGCTATCCCACTTAAGGACAGGCTTATTTTGTTGTGCTGCAGGGTTCTTATCCCCAGTCCTTCTGACCTATTCCTAGTTTATGCTGGGAAGAAGGTCATTGAATCCCTGATTGGAAGAACCACTAGAGTATTCTAGGAGGCATAGATTGGATTTTGGCCAAAGTGATCCCATGGTCGATCAACAACCTCCTTTGCCTCAGGATCCACAAGAGGAATTTCGAAGGCAGTTGGAATAAATGTAGAGAATGCAAGAATGGTTCCAGAGAATGCAAGGCGCTCAGCCCTTGAAGGATTTTTATGATCCTTTAAATTACGGGGAATGTCTCGATTTCCAGATTCCTGCCGGAGAAGTAGAAATCAAGCCCCAAGTGTTAAGCCTGATCAAACATTTCCTTGGGCTTAGCTCTGAAAACCCGTTTCAACACTTGGAGGACTTGACCACTTTGGTCCAGACCACCAAGGCGCGAAACGTGAATGAGGAGCAAATGATCATGAGGCTCTTCCCCCACTCTCTTAGCGATAAAGCCGCTCATTGGTACAGGACTATAGGAAGACCAATTGTAACTTGGAATGAGTTGAAGTCGGCCTTTCTGAAGAAATTCTTCCCTGTTGGACGTACCAATGCTTTGAGATGGGTAATCACTACCTTTACCCAATGGTCAGGGGAGTAGTTTCATGTGGCCTAGGAGCGATTCTAGGACCTATTGCGGAGGTGTCCACACCACGAGGTGCCGAAATGGCAAGTCATGCAGATCTTCTACCATGGGTTGACTGAGCAACTCAGAAATCATGTGGATGCTTCTTGCGGAGGCAATTTCCTCAATAAAGATGCAGATAGCGCGCATGATTTGTTTGAGGAAATGAGCGAGAATTCGATCAATCATGCCTCTATGGATACTTTTAACTGGTCCCAGTAGCCCATATCGAATGTTAATGAAGTCCACGATTCTCATTCATTCGATATGGAATTGATTTGTAATAAACTTGATAAGGTGGACTTGGTTGATAAGAGAATGGAGGAGTGGATGGCTGGAAATTCAATGAATAACTCTCAATCCACTCAATCCTAGAATTCGGGATTCCATTCCTCGTGAGCTCCTTTTGGACGGGAGTTCGTGAATCAACTTGATGCAGCTCAACCTGCGAGCCAACATTATTTGGAACCCCACGGGTTTCAGACTGGGGCCTTTGATCCCAGTTTTTCTGATCCTTCCCTTTCTTTCTCTCCATCCACACCTTATGAGGATGTTTGTGCTGTATAGGAGAATGTTAGATCCAACCCCTACTCCAATGCTTATAATCCGGGTTGGAGAAACCACCCTAACTTTTCCTGGAAAAACCCGGGGCAACAAACCCAATTCTGACCCAGCAACTATGCTCTGCAACGACCAATGGGTCAGGGTCATGTTTATACTTAGTTGCCCCCGAATCAGGTCAATCAGCCAACTTGGAATGCCCGTCAACCCATAGGGCAGGCTGATGAACAGACAAATGGTAGAGATGCAAGGATCCATGCTCCAGCTCATGCAGCAAATGAAAACCTCGCTGGACAACTTGCAAACCGGGCTCATAGCTAACCCTCGTCAACCTGGATCTCTACCATCTCAATTCGTACCCAACCCGCGAAATATCCTGAATCCGGGCAATCAAGCCCATGGGTACGAAAATCAGAGGGACTCACACGCATATGCTCAGGTGGTTGAGTAGGGTTCTTCTTCCTCTTCTTCTGCAAATCAATGATTCTTGGCTAATGAAGCCCCTCCAATCTTTCCTAACCCTCCCTAAGACCCAAACTCGTATGCATCTACAAATTCTATTATCTTGAGGAGTGGTAAACAAACTCAGGATCTACGACCACACTGTTTTGATTTACCGAATCCTGAAGAACCTAAGGAGAGAAAGGAGAATTCTGGAGAAGAAATCAAGGCTCAGGAATTTGATTCCAAAGATCTAACTCATGTTCCTTTTCCTGAAGCCTTGATCAGATCAAGAAAGAAGTCTGTTGATAGTAATGAGGAGCTTCTGAATATTTTCAAGAATGTCAAGATCAATACCCCGCTCCTCGACGCTATCAAGCATATACCGGCTTAAGCGAGATTTTTAAAGGATTTATGTACACAGAAGCGTAAGTCGAGAGAATCTGTTTTGAGGAAGGTGGTACTCTTCGAGTAGGCTAGTTATGTTATTCTGCACCACCTCCCTCAGAAAAAGAGAGATCCAGGTGCTCCTTTGATTTCTTGTGTCATTGGAGATTACACTTTTGATAGAGCACTGCTGGATCTGGGTGCATCCATCAACCTAATTCCGACTTCTCTTTACGGGAAGTTCGAATTAGGTGAACTTCGGCCAACTTCAGTAACGCTGCAGTTAGCGGACTGTTCGGTCACAAATCCGCCAGGCGTTATTGAAGATGTTATTGTTAATGTTAAGGATTTCTATTTTCCTGTAGATTTTCTGATCCTTGACATGGATGTACTTGAAAATCTGAGGAACACGCCCATCATTCTGGGGCATCTGTTCTTGGCTACCGCTAAGGCCAACATTAACTGTGAAAGTGGTAGCATGGAAATCACCTTTGGGGATCAAAGAATGAAATTGGATATTTTTAAGGCAATTAATAAATTCGAGGATTGTGGATTTATTAAGAAACTTGAGGAAGATAATGTGAATATTGAAACTTGTATGATGGTTTCTGCATTTGAAAGTTTCTCCTTTTATGATGAATTGGACCCGCAACCCTCTATGGTAGACCCGCCATCTTTTGAAGAGGTTATTGATTTTGTTCACTCTCAACCTCTTCCTCTTGATGAGTCTTCATCAGCATCTTCCTTACCTTCAATCATCAGCCCGCCTCAGCTTGAATTGAAACAATTGCCTAAGAATCTGAAATATCAGTTTTTAGGACCACATAAGACACTCCTTGTGATTATCAGTGCTAAATTAACAAAGGAGTAGGAGATTAAACTGATTAAGGTCCTGAAGGAACACAAGGAGGCAATTGGTTGGACCATTCATGACCTTAGGGGGATCGAGCCATCTTATTGTAATCATAGAATATTTTTGGAAGATGGACCCTTCCCTTCTCACTAGATGTAGAGGAGATTAAATCCAAATATGCGAGAAGTGGTCAAGAAGGAGATTATTAAGTGGCTCGATGCAGGAATCATTTATCCGATCTCTGATAGTCCTTGGGTAAGTCCCGTGTAGATTGTTCCCAAGCAAGCCGGGATTACCGTTGTGACTAATGAGAAAGGAGAATTTGTCACAACTCATTCAGCTTCCTTTTGGAGGGTTTGTATCGATTATAGGAAGTTGAACACGGTCACGAAAAATGATCATTTCCCTCTGCCTTTCATAGAGCAAATCTTGGAAATATTAGCTAAGCAGAAGTACTTTTGATTTCTTGATGGCTACTCGGGATACAACCAAGTTCCTATCCATCCCAAGGATCAGGAAAAAATTACTTTCACCTGTCCCTACGGAACCTTTGCTTTCCGTAGAATGCCATTCGGCTTATGCAATGCACCTGTGACTTTTCAAAGGTGTATGCTGGCTATATTCTCTGACATGGTGAGAGAGTTTATGGAAGTCTTCATGGATGATTTCTCTATTTTTGGAGAATTGTTTGACTCTTGTCTAGCTAATCTTGAAATGATTCTTAAACGACGCATCAAAACAAGATTGATCCTTAGTTGGGAAAAGAGTCATTTCATGACACAAGAAGGCATCGTCTTGGGTCATGTAATCTCTGAATGGGGAATTGAAGTGGATAAAGCTAAGGTTGATGCTATCGCTAAACTTCCTCCTCTCACATCAGTTAAACAAATTCGATCATTTCTGGGTCATGCGGGATTCTATAGAAGATTCATCAAGGACTTTTTGAAGGTTGCTCATCCTCTGAGTAATCTTCTCGCCAAAGAAATGCCGTTTGATTTCGACGAATCATGCCATAAGGCATTTGATTTTCTTAAAACGGCAGTCACTTGTGCTCCGGTGCTGCAACCACCGGTTTGGATAGCCCCTTTTGAGATCATGACCGACGCTTCTGATTACGCGGTCGGTGCTGTTTTGGGTCAGAAAGTTGATAGGAAGCCCTCTGTCATTTACTACGCTAGTAAAACTTTGGATGAGGCCCAGAGGAATTACACTACTGTTGAGAAGTAATTACTAGCTGTAGTATTTGCTTTGGAGAAATTCAGGGCTTATCTCTTAGGGTCTCATGTCATTATATATACCGACCACTCGGCCTTGAGACATCTCTTGGCCAAAAAGGATGCCAAACCCTGGCTTATTCGTTGGATTCTTCTGCTTCAAGAATTTGATTTTGAAATCAAGGATAAATCCGGGACACAAAATGTGGTGGCGGATCATCTGTCGAGACTTCTGAGTGATTCTTCTTGTCCAGACATCCCGATTGTTGACACTTTTCCGGACGAAACCATCCATACAGTTTCAGGCGTCCAAACCCCATGGTTTGCTGACATTGTTAGTTATTTGGCCGTTAGTCAAATCCCCTAAGATTGGACCAAGCAACAACGGGGTAGACTCAAATTTGAGGCCAAATATTACTTCTCGGAGGACCCTGAACTATACCGCATCGGCTCTGATCAGATTATTCACCGATGTGTTCCAGAGAACGAATTCAACAGTATACTCGAGTTCTGCCATGCATCTGCGTGTGGTGGACACTTCTTTGGGAAAAAGATGGCTGCAAAAATTTTGCAATCTGGATTCTATTGGCCGTCTTTATTCAAGGATGCCTAGGAATTCTCAAGGTCATGTTCCTGATGCCAGGCACTCGGGAGCATAACTAAGAGAGATATGATGCCCCTAAACCCAATTCTTCCTGTCGAAATCTTCAACATTTGGGGCATCGATTTCATGGGACCCTTCTTCCCTTCATTTGGACATCAGTACATTCTCGTTGCTGTTGATTACATGTCCAAATGGATTGATGCGATTCCTACCCGAACCAATGACCACAAAGTGGTCATCGATTTCGTCAAGAACATCTTCAGCAGGTTCGGGATTCTGAGGGCCATCATCAGTGATGGTGGCACTCATTTCACTAATGCCCAGTTCCATAGTTTGCTGGCTAAATACAGAGTTAATCACCGAATCTCCACACGTTATCATCCCCAGACGAATGGACAGGCTGAGATCTCCAATCGGGAGATCAAGAATATTCAGTAGAAAATGATTAGGCCTGATCGCAAAGACTGGACTGAAAAGCTTGAGGATGCTCTTTGGGCCTACCGTATGGCGTATAAAATGCCCATCGGCATGTCTCCGTTTGGTCTGGTGTATGGAAAGGCATGCCATTTACCCGTAGAGATTGGACATAGGGCATTTTGGGCAATCAAGCAGTGCAATCTAGATCTGAGTTTAGTCGGGAAGACCAGGAAACTCCAACTATCTGAGTTGGAGGAGCTTAGAAATGATGCATATGAGAATGCCAAGATCTACAAGGCTTGGACCAAAGCTCTACATGACCTATTGATTTTTCGCAAGAGCTTTGAGCCGAACTAGAAGATCTGGCTATTCGATTCTCGACTTAAGCTCTTTCCTTGCAAACTTAGGTCGAAATGGAATGGCCCGTTCATTATCGATCGGATTTTTCCAAATGGAGCTGTTCAGATCTCTGACTTGAAGATGGGTAATTCATTCAAAGTCAACAGGCAATGTCTGAAGCCTATTATTGTCTGTACTCTTCCAGAACCCGTCTTGAACACGGTTGCTCTAGCCATGTTGTGACTTCTTTGGCTGAACTTCGGCTAGCTAACGGTATTAAACTCAGCAGTTGCACATATGACTCAGAGTTGATCCGAGCTTCATATTCAGGTGATATCTTCCGTACTCTACCCTTCCTTTCATGTCTCTTTTTCTCAATGTGGACATTGCATCAGCTAGGCATGGGTGGGTGGATTCATTTTTGAATCATTTTGTCAGCTCTGTGAAATTCTTGTAAATTCTATTTCTCTTCTTATATATACATAAAAAAAAAGAATTAGGAAGGAATACTTGTACATTAGGACTTTTCAATCTTAGGAAATATTACATTAGGATCTGAACAGTAAGGCCTTTCAGGTCTTTGGGCTTAATCAGCCCGGCTATCCACTAA
Source organism: Thalassia testudinum (assembly GCA_037157565.1). Taxonomy (NCBI): domain Eukaryota; kingdom Viridiplantae; phylum Streptophyta; class Magnoliopsida; order Alismatales; family Hydrocharitaceae; genus Thalassia; species Thalassia testudinum. The sequence goes on along the minus strand of JAZHRO010000007.1, from coordinate 64,700,908 downwards.
AATGTGGATTTATTTTTTGAGTCCTCGCCATCCTGAAATCTATTGTAATTTGATTAAATAAGTTTGGGTGATAAGTACACGACTTATCAACCCACCCTCTGATTTGAGGGAACTCTAAGTCTAAGCATCTACACACTATCTTGTCACTGACTCGTTGTTCGGTGGTTTTAACGGAAATTGGGTAGCTAATGAACCTTCTAGGGTGATATGGCAGGTAAGTTATCGTGGGTAACAACCCATAGGTAGGTTGTCCAGAGCCCAGTCACTGGACCATTCTCTTCTTGCTACCTTTAGATAAATCTTAGACCAGGGAAAGCCACTCTTTAACCCTAAACTCAAAAAGTCCAAAAAAATTAGAAAAGAAGAAAAAGAGAAAAAGAAAATTTTCTTTGAATAAGGCGCGGGCTTGAGGCGGTCTGCATTTTGGCAGATACCCAAGCGCTGTTGTGTCTTTGAAAGTTCAGATCCTGAGTAAGAAATTTCTTAATGTTGAAAATAACTTATGCCCAAGTAATCCAACCTAATTCTTTTATAAATAGCATGTAGTTTTTGCTAGTGACTAGCAAAAGATAGGCACGGGGGTGTGATGTGTATACATCTGATTAACCTAAAATGTCTATTAATGCATGTTCTTAGTGTCACATTAGCGTCATACATTGTAAATAGTGCATAACCTACATAATCATGCATTTAGATCAAGTTGTATAAATTGTACAGTAATTGTCTCCTTTTTATGGTCAGGGACAGGGTGACTTTTTATCAGGGCCTCGGATCAAAGATCCAATCGTACGGATCTGATCAGGGCGACGATTGGAGTTCAACGACTCCAAGATCGCCCTAATCAGACATCTGTAGCACTAGATAGAGACCGAGGAACCCTAAAGATCATGGGCCAAGATGGTGTTGATCCGCACCTCAGATGATAAATTCAACCGCACGGATGGATTCGAATCGACGATCGTAGCCTAACGATGTGAAAATCGGTCCAATCCGATACCCGTGGCACCATCTACATCACTCAGAAAATGGACTGCCAGGATGGCGCCACGTGGTGCCATCCCAGTCGCCCAATCGGCCACGAAGAACCGCTGCTACATCTCCATGGGATTTCCATCGCACGATCCTAGCCATTGGATCATGATCCAATAGCCAGGATTGAATCTGATCGGCTGCTTCATCTTCATCAAGTGAAAGAGCGCAGCGGATCTGGATCGTTGGATCTTGATCCAACGGCCATGAATCTACGCACTAAAATCCTCTTTGTGACAAAGCAACAGCTGCAGCGCAGCGGTCAAGCTGCTGTGGGCAACATGAAGGTCACGTGTTCGAGCCGCGCTACGCCTCAAATTGAAGAGCACGCATGGAGCGGGCGAGCAAGCGGAGTCGTGCGATGAAGATCGGGCGGCGCTGAGTTAGCAATAGCGCCCATGCGCGATCAAACGCGCAGTGCTTACGCATGATTGCACGCGGGCATGCGACACAGGTAAGGATGGTTTAAGTAGTTTGAGCTGATATCACGCGTACACGTGTATGCATTTTTGGCGAAGAAGAGGAGCGGGCGAGCGCGGCGTGTGCACACATCGCCCACAACGGACCTTTAGTGACGTTTAAGTTCGTCACTAAAGGTCCCATATTAATGTTTTTCAAATTAAAATGTCCAAAATGCTCCCAACTCCTTGCAACTATAAAAGGAGACCCCCTCCATACGAATTTCTCATCCCTTCCTTCTCTTCTCTCCCTCTCCAAAGCTTAAGAGAAGCTTGTCCCATACTCGGGATGCTCTTCAAGAGCTAAAATCAAATTTTCGCCCCCATTTTGGAAGCGGATCCTGTGACGACAATGACATGTTGCCTTGTTCCCATTCCTCCTGCTTTGAACTCCTCCTTCTTGCTACGTTCCTCGTCTTCCAAGGTTTGTCTCGTCCGACTCATCCTCCAAGCGATCATTGAGGAGGATAACTTCTCTCTCCCATTTATTTTTCCTGCTTTCTAGAGTAAAATTTTCCTGCTTTCTAGTGTAATAATTTCTCGCTTTCTAGTGTAATCTTTCCTTGCTTTCTTAGTTGTACAAACATTTTGTAACATCAAGTGAATATTTTCTCTCTCTCTTATTGTCTATATTTATTCCACTCTTTAAACAAAAACACAAAAAAAATATAATTGCGAATTTTGATCGACGTAGCCTCTTTGAGTTTGACCCGGGATATCTTTTTTGGTATAAATTTTATTTGTTGAACCCAAGTTCTTCGCTACTCAAACTACGACAGGTTTTCAAAACCAACTCCGATAGCGTAGTCCTCAAACGTTCAACAGCTCCCAATGGTGGGTTGTGGGATGGTTAAAGTGGTAGGTGATGAGTCCACCTCAGTGGACTACATATCAAGACTAAGTTAGCTAATCCTTGCATGTCAAGTACCTTAATATTCACATGTGATTTAAATGCATGCATGTTCAGGTTGGTTTATGTGAAAATTTTGAAATTACATTGTAGTATAGTTATTGCATAAGCCCAACCAACAAATATTAATGAAATTTAGTTGTTAGAAACTGAGTCTCGGTCGAACTCAGGAAGGCAAATGGGTTACTGATTTTTTTTCCAATTTTGATCCTCTTTTGAATTCATTGTTTACGATATATTTTTTTAGTTTTTGTTTTTTATGACCAACTAACCTAATCAAACCTATGATCTAACATAATCTAAACCTAATCAGGTTCTAAACCATGATTGCAAGTTCCCTCAGGAGGACTTCACCTGTAGTGTTTGTCTCACAAATGACGAGGGTATGTGTCAACGAAATTTAAAATGTAAACGTGAATTGCTCGTTACGCATGATGTTGATTAATTGCACACTCTCGAGTGAGTTTAGAAAAACATTTGTGCCATTGACATGTATGGGAATAGCCATATATTTTTTTATTTTCATTTTGTGATTTTTTTCACATTTTTAATTTTTGAAATGAAAGAGACTAACCTAATTACAGTAATATGAAAAGCCCTAATCTAATTGGAGGATGATGATGGTGATGAGGTAGGTGATTCGTTAGGTGCGTTTGTGCATGGTGTGTGCAAGATGTGGGAATGGATTTGGTTTAAACTTAGTGGTGGTGGTGATGGGTGTGATGACGGGGAAAGCGACTAACATTTCTTTCTTTCTTTTTGTCTTTGTATATATATTTTTTACAATTTTGATTTTTTTGAAAACAATAACGAACACGATTCCTAATATGACTAAACCTAACTACGTGAATCGAAACCCTAATATCTAAACCTAACTAAGTGGCGTGGATGTGGTGATGGTGATGGTTGGCCAACCATCCCATGATGATGGTGATTGGTGTGTGTTGTTGGTGCAGGTGACGAGGCAAAAAACTACGACAAAAGCAATAGCGAAGGTGACATCAAATCAACAAGATAATAGTCAAGATGAAATAGATTATATCACATCAAAGAAAATAAACACATCAAACTGTTAGAACAACGAAATATAGTGAAGTGCTTGGCAAAATAAAAGACAACATTAATAGAAAACCACCTCATCAGTATTGCTTCTAATCAGCCTTTGGCTTTTGGAGGGTGGTGGTGGCTAGGCCTTGACCTCAAGAGGTCGCCTACATGCCACACAAGGGGAGGATCATGCCAAGAGCCTATGGGAGAGGCTTAGGTGTGACCTAAAGAGAGGAAGAGCACACATAAAAATAAAAATGGAGAGGGGGAGGTAGGTGGCTAGTTAATGGAGATGGAGAGGAGGATGGTGGTGGTGCTCCAAGGAGGAGGGTGCCATCGGCCTTGATGGTGGATGAAAGTGGTGGCTGGCCTCCCAAAGAGGAGGGGGACAACCTTGGAGTGGTGGTGGGAGGGGAGGTGATGGTGGTCATGACTTGGAGAGGGAGGAGGAAGATGATGGAATGAAGATGCAATTTTGAGAAGAGGATTTTTAAGGTGTGGAAGGTGTTGTTGTCGTCGCTTTTAAAGGCTTTGGTTGGGGGTGTGCGTTAAATGTGTGTGTGTTATGTGTGTTTGAAATCCGTAGACTGGGTTGTGGTGTTTAGGTAGAATTAGGTTAGGTTAACCTAGTCTAGGTGGTTGTGAACCTAATTAGGTCTAGGTGAATCCAATCAGGATTGGTTAAACCTAATTGGATATTGTTGTAGTGGAGAATCGTCACAAAAGGATTTTGAGTTTTGAAAACTCATCGTTGTAGCGTGATTTGCGAGAAAAATCAATAGATAAATTTAACCGTAACTCAAAAGGAATTTCGGGTTGAACACAGGGAGGTGGTCGTTTGCTTAAAAAATACGTTTGATTTGTTTGTCACGAAGTAGATTAGCTAATTGAATTGAATCTATGCTAACTATCTACTTAAAGAATAATGAATAGAAGAGAGAGAAAAGAATAATACAAATAAAGATAAAATAGAGATAGAATAAACAAGAATTTCATAATCAAGTGATGTTCATTACAACTACTCGTTACATTAGAAAACAGGAAATCTATGCTAGAAAGCAGAAAATCTACACTAGAAAGTGGTAAAAGAGAAGGTGGAGAGAAGTTATCCTCCTCGACGGTTGCTTGGAGGATGAACCACGTTGATGGAGTGCCCGGACGAAGGTGGTGAGATGCGGGACGAGGGAGAACGGAGACTGACGACAGAGGATGGGGCAGGGCAACGTTGCAATGGGATCCGTTTCCCGAACAACGGTGACAAAACAACCGCGAGATGCTCCATGAAGGAGGTGAGAAGATGGAAAATTATTTTTGTAACTCTAATGGAGCATCTCAGGCTTGGGACCAGCTTGTAGAGCCTCTGAGGGGGTGAGAGAAGAGAGGAAGGGATCAGAAATATGTGAGGGTCATAGGGCTATTTATAGGTGAGGTTTGAAGGGGCAATTAGGTCATTTCATCCTTTAAAACATTAACTCAAGGTCTTTAGTGACAGATTTATTTGTCATTAAAGCCCTGAACATGGGTTTAGTGCACGTGCTCGCCCATCCCTTCTCCTTTGTGCTTAAAATGCCTGCGCATGAATACACGCTCTCAGCCATCTGATCACAAGATCGGACGGCTTAAGATGCATGTACTTGCTCCTCTTCATCGTGCCCAATGCCAGCGCGTGCGATGGCACGTGGGCATGGGCGTCTGATCACGTGTGCGGCCGCGCCTTCATCTGGGCGCACCATGTTGCACGTTCTCTGCCGCCTAATCTACATTTAACGGCTGAATTGTGCCCAGACGATCCTCACGCAGCTGATTTGAGGCAAGTGGGGATTTAACCCGCACCCTCCCCTAGCGTGTGAAGTGCTCAACCACTGCACTGTGGCTGCCACTTTGTCACATTTTCATCTCCTTCGCGTGCTTTCTTGACCGTTGGATCTCAATCCAACGGTCAAGATCTTCCCTTGAGCTCTCTTCTTAGGTATGGGTAGGAGCGGCTAGGAAGGATCTCAGTCGTTGGATTGAGATCCAACGGCTGATATGCTTTGGCCATCATATGAAGAGGTGCTGCGGTAGGCTTGGGCTAGTGTTGGGTGGTTAGGATGGTGCCACGTGGCACTATATTGGCCGTCCATCTTCTCTAACTTGTAGATGGTGCTACGGATGTCGGATTGGATCGATTTTCATGTCGTTGAGTTGTGATCGTCGATCCGAACCCATCCGTGCGGTCAGATTTGTTATCTCAAGTAATGATTTGCACCACCTGGCCCCTTGACCTTTGATGTTTCTCGGATTGTATCTGATGCTGCGGAAATCCGATCGGGGCGATCTTGGAGTCGTTGAACTCCAATCGTCACCCTGATTACATCCGTATGGTTGGATCTTCAATCCAAGGCCCTGATTAAATATCACCCTGTTACCTGATCACAAAAAGAGAAAATTAACCTAAACTTTATATAATCTAACCTGAATGCTAGATGATGTATGTTATGCAATATTTATAATGCATGATGCAACTATACACCTAAGAACACGCATAAATAGACCATTTATGTGATATAAACGTGTTTACATCACACCCCCATGCCTATCTTTTACTAGTCCCTAGCAAAACTATATGTTATTTATAAGTGAATTAGAGTCAGATTTCTTGGGCAAAAGTTATTTTTCAACTCTTAAGAATTTGAACTAAAACCTGAACTACAGAGACACAACAGCACCTAGGTGTTGCCAAAATGCTGATCGCCTCAAGGCCTCGCCTTATTCAAAGAAGGATCTTTTTCCTTTTTTCTTCTTTTTGAGATTAGGGTTTTGGAGCAGCTTTCTACGTCTACTCAACCCACCTAAGACTCAAAGAGACCTTTAAGTTCTAAGCATCTTTTTATGTGAAGTGCTAGACTCATTGATCGGCAATCAGAATGTACTTTGGGTTTCTACGCCCCTAGGTGACCTTGAAAAGAATTTTGCCTAAAGGTGCATCTATCCGACTGGTAGCTTTTTCCCTACTTTTATTTTTATTGGGTCAACACAAGGGTGAACCTAGTGTATATCACCCCGGCTTATTCTACTTCTCCGCTTCTTCCTAAGTGTTTAGGACTTATACGTGCATTTCTTGAGCTGGGAACTGGATAACCTACCAATGGGCTGTTACCCACGATAACTTGCCAGCAATACTCGTGCGGTGAAGTGTGGCTTATTTATTATTTTTTTCTTTTCTTGTTTTCTATTTCTTTTCCTTTTCTTTTTGGATATTTTTCTTTCTTTTCTTTCTCTAAGTAGGTAGCTTCCCTGATCTAAGATTTACCTAAAGGGAGCAGAAAAAGAATGGTCGTGTGACTGGGTTCTGAACAACTGAGCAATGAGCTGTTACCCACAATAACTTGCCAGCCATACCATCCTAGAAGGTTCATTAGCTACCTAATTTTCGTAAAAATAGTTGAACAACGAGTCAGTGCGAAAAGTGTGTACATGCTTAGACTTAAAGTTCCCTCAAATCAGAGGGCGGGTTGATAAATCATGTACTTATCACCCCAACATATTTAATTAAATTAGAAATATATTTAGACTAGCGAGGACTCGAGAAACAAATCTACATTTTAGTGGACACCTAGGCTGATTAAGCTTGAAGACCTGAAGGGTCATAGTGTTCAAGTCATACAGTTTTATTCTCTAAGATTGAAATTTTCTAAAGCCAAAGTTCTCTTTCCTAATTTCACAATTTTTTTTAATAAATAAAAAGAAAACAAAATGAATCTACGAAGCTAACAAGATGATTCAGATAATGACATCCACCTCCCATGCCTATCTAATGTAATGTCCTCATTGTATTAAAAAGACATAAAACAGAGTGAAGTAGAGAAGAAAACACCTGAATTGCGTGAATAATAGGTTGGTTCCAAGATGAAAAGAAATTGTATATGTGCTGAGTTTAGTGGCTTCAACTAGGCACATTATACAAAGAAGAAATAAAGAATTCACAGGTGAAAGTCAGAATCAGGATAAAAAGATCTAGTTTTGGACCTGCCAGGAGAAGATGTCCACAGATGTGGACCAGATTGTGGTGCAGACCCATTTCCCATGGTCAAGTATATCTAAGGTTTTGGATAAAAATTATCCAAAACCTAAGATCAGCATGCAAGCGAGGTCGGGCTTGCGATTTGTGAGGATGCAACCTAAGACTAAAATGTTAGATAACAGAGAAATCAAGCTCAAAATGATATCCAATGAACTTGTGCTTAGGTTGCACATCCTCTGAGTCAAAGATGTCATAAGGGTCTTGATAGAAGGTTGGGGATTTCAAACAAATTGGAACCCTTAGACTCAGTCTTCTGCTTCCTCCGGAATTGACTTCCCAAAGTTTCACTTCCCAATTCCTATCCTCATTCAGAATTTCGAACTCCGGGACCTCCTACATATTAATCACCCCATCTGAAATTTCCAAGTCTAAAAGATGTGACTAAATCAGAATTAACTTGGGTTTAGTGATTTCAAAATCAAAATCATTAGTAAACTCAATGGGGTGTGACTGAGGATCGGGGCTATGAATTGAATCCTCCATAAGATGAGGATCTGAATCCACCTTGCAAGCCCCAACAGGATTAGGTTCCTCAATTTTGGGGCCATCAATTGATTTATTGAATTCCTCAGGCCCAGTCGTCTCACTGAAATCGTGTGCTGTAAACTTAAGTGAGACTTCGCATAATGATTCTTCACCTTCAGAATCAAAGAATTTTGAATCCACATTAATGTATCTCTCAAAATCATCAATCACTTTCTAATCCATGGGGACATACGTTTCGTCATTCCTCAGCTCAGGGATCTTAGGTGAAGAATTCAATTCATCCTCAATTGATTGCTCTAGAACAACTTGGTCAACCCCGGTCTCATAAAACATGTCCCCCCTACAAGTGTCTGAGCAAATTCTGACATCGGTTCTCCTGTCAGAGGTTCGTCTTAGGAATCCTCCCAAGATTGGACTAGAGCAATCACAAATCTCATCCACAATTTCGATAACTTCCCAAGTAAAAACTCACCCAGGTCCTTATCCTTAACATCCTAGAGCCAATCCAACAAATACTTGTTAAGATCATCAATCATTTCAATCAGAGGCTCCAATTCTTCAGTGTAGGGTGTTATCTGAGCTTCTAAAGATTGAATGGTATTCCTTAAGTTAGCCAACATCCTATCTTGGACTTGGTTCACCTGAACCAAACCATTTGGTTCAAAGGTGGGTGGGTTTGGGTTCAATCTGGGGGAGTCAAGGAATTGAGGTTCTTGGTACTCTCCCTGATAATAGGTCACTTCTGGTTGTTCAAAGAGGGTTGGTGACCTATATGCATTGCAATCTGGGGGAGGGTAAGTGTTGTAATCAGGATATCCTTCTTGATTGTAGATCGGGTTAAATTGATCATTAACGGGTGGAAATATATAATAATTATAGCTCAGAGAAGGATAGAAATCACAATCATGGTATTCAGGGTTAAACCCTGAACACGGAGGTCCGGAATTGTATCCCCAATTTGAGTTATCCCAATTAGTAGATGGTCGATTACAACACGAGTTGGGATAATAATCATTATATTGGGGATATGATGTATCAGGGGAGTAAGAGAGGGAATGCATGTAGAATGTGGAAAGATTCATGACAAACGGGAGGAAGAAAGGCATCCTGTAATACAAACAATCAAACCTATCCTTAAGTGGGCTAGCCTAAAGACCTACAGGCTCCCAGAACTCATCTTTAGATGAAGAAACAATTTGATTTACTTCTTTCTGGTCAATCCAACCAGTTAGAGGGAGGGGCTGGGGAGAAGGTTCTTCCCTTGGCTTTCGCCTCAGGTTCCTTTGATACCCCCGAACCGCGATCGTTTGATTCTGCTCTCCTAACTAAACATCAGATTGAATGGTAGAAACAGACTAATCAAAAATAATCTCGATCTGGGCTCCGAAGAGCGAGTCCAATCCTTAAGGCCAACATCTACTCTATTTTAATTAGGGTTAGGTTTGAATGTGCTTTGGAATGTGATTGGCCCTTTATTTGGGTTGTGCCCCTAATGATTGATTGATATGTGTGTGCGTGCACAACCAGTGGTTTTCAAGAAAGATTATTTTTGGATGTGGTGAATTTTAGGGTTTAAATCTTGCCTAGTAGCTTTTAGGATTCAACTTTAGTATATTCAATCAAATTCAGTTGGCACACCAGGTTTTGAAAGCACAGGTGAAGATGTTTTCCTTTAAAGCTTAAAAGAATGTGCAGTGCCTGGTAAATCCCTAAAAGTTGAACCTATGTGGCAGCTACTTGATGAGTTGTTTTTAGTTGAAGTGGTGCAGCCTAAATAACTCAAACAATTGGCCTGATGCACCACTTAATTAGGCACACAAGTGATTACCTAATCTGATTTCTACTTAATTATGTGTTGATGAGTGTACTGGTCCTAAAGATCAGGTTATCGGTTGAGTATGAAGAATCAAAAGAGGTTATGTACCTCTGTGGGATTTTTTTTAAAATTTTTCTTTTTATAAGTGAAGGGTGAGGCGAGTGGAGGTGTCAAACAAATTATCAAGACTAACCTTAGAGTTTATGCAAGCTCCTAGATTAATTAGGGTTTGTGTTATTAGGTGATGGAATGAAATCTAGTGGGTGCGGAGGTGGGATTACTTACAGACCCTTCAACAGCACTTTGCTCCAATCTGCTGCTTTTTCCTGCCTCATGAAAGTACCTGCAATCACAATAAGAAAGGAGAGAAGTGAGGTAAACGATCAGTAAGTCGGAAAACGCGAAAAATCAAAGAGCATCGCCTCTCCTGCAACGGCACCAAAATGTTGTAGCAGAGAATCATCGCAAAAGAATTTTGGGCTTTGAAAACCTGTCGTTGTAGCGTGATTTGAGAGAAAAATTGTCAACAGATAAATTTAACCGAAACTCAAAAGGAAATCCGGGTCGAATATAGGGAGGCAGACGTTTGATTAAAACCACGTTTGATTTGTTTGTCACGAGGTAGATTAGCTAGTTGAATTGAATCTAGCTAGCTGTCTACTTAAAGAATAATAAATAGAAGAGATAGAAAAGAATAATACAAATAAAGACAAAATAGAGATAGAATAAATAAGAATTTCATAATCATCAAGTGATGTTCATTACAACTAATCATTACAACTACTTGTTACACTAGAAAACAGGAAATCTACGCTAGAAAGTAGAAAATCTACACTAGAAAGTGGTAAAAGAGAAGGTGGAAAGAAGTTATCCTCCTCGACGGCTGCTTGGAGGATGAGCCACATTGATGGAGTGCCCAGACGAAGGTGGTGAGATGCGGGACGAGGGAGAATGAAAACTGACGACGAAGGACGGGGCAGGGAAACGTCGCAATGGGATCCGTTTCTCGAACGACGGTGACAAGACAACTGCGGGATGCTCCATGAAGGAGGTGAGAAGATGGAAAACTATTTTTGTAACTCTAATGGAGCATCTCAGGCTTGGGACCAGCTTGTAGAGCCTTTGAGGGGTGAGAGAAGAGAGGAAGGGATCAGAAATATGTGGGGGTTGTAGGGCTATTTATAGGTGAGGTTTAAAGGGGCAATTAGGTCATTTCATCCTTTAAAACATTAACTCAGGGTCTTTAGTGACAGATTTGTTCGTCATTAAAGCCCTGAATGTGGGCTTAGTGCGCGCACCCGCCTGCCTCTTCTCCTCTGCACTCAAAATGCCTGCGCATGAACACACACTCTCAGCTTAAGAAGGGTGCGCCCGCTCCTCTTCATCATGCTCAACGCCAGCGCGTGCAATCGCATGTGGGCTTGGGAGTCTGATCGCGCATGCGGCCGTGCCTTCATCTGGGCGCACCACGTCGCACGTTCTCCACCGCCCAATCTCCATCCAATGGTCGAATTCGCCTGGACGATCCTCACGCAGCTAATTTGAGGCGAGCAGGGATCGAACTCGCGCCCTCCCCTCGCACTTGAAGCATTCAACCACTGCACTACGGCTGCCACTTTGTCACGTTTTCATCTCCTTCGCGTGCTTTCTTGACCATTGGATTGAGATCCAACGGTCGAGATCTTCCCTTGAGCTATCTTCTTAGATATGGGTAGGAGCGGCTAGGAAGGATCTCAGCCGTTGGGTTGAGATCCAACGGCTGATATGCTTTGGCCATAGTATGAAGAGGTGTTGCGGTAGGCCTGGGCCGGTGTTGGGCAGTTAGGATGGTGCCACGTGTCACTATACTGGCCATCCATCTTCTCTAACTTGTAGATGGTGCTATAGATGTTGAATTGGATCAATTTTCATGTCGTTGGGCTGCGATCGTCAATCCGAACCCATCCGTGCGGTCGGATTTGTCATCTGAAGTACTGATTTGCACCACCTGGCTCCTTGACCTCTGATCTTTCTCGTACTGCATCTGATGCTACGGAAATCTGATCAAGGCGATCTTGGAGTCGTTGAACTCCAATGTCGCCTTGATCAAATCCATATGGTTGGATCTTCAATCCAAGGCCCCAATTAAATATTGCCCTGTTACCTGACCACAAAAAGAGAAAATTAACCTAAACTTTATACAATCTAACCTAAATGCTAGATGATGCATGTTATGCAATATTTATAATGCATGATGCAACTATATGCCTAAGAACACGCATAAATAGACGGTTTATGTGATATAAACATGTTTACATCAGCTATAGGTGAGCCCAATTAGGTATTGGCTAACCCAATTAACTCAAGAAGAGTCAAGCTAGGTTGCCTTTAGCTAATTGGAAATCTAAAAGGGTAATTGGGCTAGTGTTCTACATGCGATAAGTATGCAAAAATGCACTTTCGTTGTAGTAAGTACACATAGAAACTCTTAAATTTATTCCAAATCGAACTTGTGAATATAAAACTAAAGTTCAAAAGTCAGAGTTCTAATCGTTCGCAGGGAGGCTACTAGACTAATTTGCTTTCCTAATGCCTATGAACTAAGTAGAATAGCAAGTCGGAAGAGAACTACTAGAACTATAACTAAAATAAAATCTACTGAAACTACTAGCATGCAATTACTAACTAAAGTACTAGAACTAGAATAAGCATTAGAAGAAAGCAAGTAACTTGAAGGCAAGTTGAAAAAGAAATAGGGATTTTATTGTGAAATAAGAGTTTGAAAACAAGTAGCACCATGGATTACAACTATAAAAAATGCTTGGAAAATGAATCTAAGTACAACTAGAACTAGAACATAAATGCTAGAAAATAAGGGCTTCGAAGGTGAAGTTCGGAGTGGTGGCGTAGTAGTAGATGCGAAGATGCATCTAAGATCCCCAGGGGGAGGAAGAAGAAGAAGCAAGAAGGATTAGCTCTAGTTGGTGTGACTATTTGAAGTAGGAATAATTATATCCTCAAGGGGGGTGTATGTCTCTATTTATAGGGGTCCAGGTCTTGGAATGGAGTGCTAGGATTAATAGGTTAGGGATCAAGGGTTAGGATTAAGGACTAGGTGATAGGATAGGTTAGGTTTTTTTGTTGGAAATAGATCTAGCTAAGGCCTAGATTAGATTGGAAGAATGATAGATGGTGATAAACACCAATTTATCATCATTCTTATGCCTTAAAACACATCTAGCTCTTAGGTTTTGCACATTGCATTAAGGTGCTAGGTTAAACTTAGGCATTCTCTTAGGTTAAGCATGCATTGCATTTCTTTTGTTATTTTTGTTGGTGCTAGAGCACCACGATCATTTATTTTGATGATAACAAAACATGTGTCTTTTAACATTTGCTTTTGAGTCCTAGTTTTCAGGTTAAATTGCAAATGGAGACAGGTGTTTAGACGGAGTTCTAACTCGCATCTATGGTGGATTGGAGGAGCTGGATAGAGGCGGAGGAACTTTGCGAGGAGCGAAAGCTTGAAGATGGAAGGACAAGAAGAATATGATAGATTTCTATTTATCTTTTTCTATGTACTTTTGTCATTATATTTTTGCTCTTTTTATTTCTTAGAATATCTATTAAAGAGCCTCAAAGGATCCTTAAAGTAGTCCTAGGAACACTTGCACTACCCTAGGATACTTAGGTTTTCTATAGGGAACTTAGAAAATCAAAATAGGGATCAGACAACCTTTTTAGACGTCTAATCTGAATTTCTGACGTCTGATAAAAACTTTTAAGACATTTGACTGTTGACTCAAACGTTCGATTATTTAGGTTGGACTTAGTTACTTCTGTCTGATGAAATCAGACATCCAGGCCTTAGTCCAGACGTCTTAGGAGATGTCTGATGCCTTTGCCAGACGTCCAATTAGTGGACCGTTGGCTTCTTTAACAAACATTAAGGAAATGACTGTTAGCCTCATATTAGATGTCCGTAAAGACAATCCAGACCTTGTGCCAGATGTCCTGCGTGTCATCTGATAGCCGTACACTAGAACCCTGTTTAGGTCTGATTCAAGTCAGTAAGGAAACCCGCCTAGAATTAGACGTCTGACTTAGTTCCCAGACGTCTTAAGCAGGTTTTCCAGACGTCTGATGCCAGGACCAAATGTTTGATGATCCTGTCAGAATCATGATTAATTCTGACTACGGCCTGATTTGCCTTGGATTTGCACCCAACAGCTATGGAAGCCTTCTAAGGCATTCCAAAGCCTTCTTAGGCCCTCTATAAATAGAGGAGGACCCCTTGGCTTGAAAGATACACCAAGCAACACACTTTCACACCATTTTGTATCTTTTGATCTTAAGAAGAAAGCTCTAGCTCTTCAAGCCTAGTTCTACATCTAGAGAGCTTGATTCCTGTGCACCTGCTCTCCCGCCGACGTTACGAGAGTGTTGTTGTGCCAAAGTGTGGTTCACGCATACGCGTCACTGATTCGACACACTTCCAAGAAGAGGGAAGCATCCTAACACCTATAGAAGCTTAGTTTAAGAATTACTTTGTTGGCTCTATATGACTATTCATGTATTTGTTACTTTGTTATTTGGTTGGGTATTCGCGTTGCGAATTCCCATCTCCTTCGTAAGACAAAATCCTTCTCGTGAAGAGAAGGGGTTTGAGGCACACTACCCTCGTTCAAAGTAGTGTTGTTGTAAGAGGTTGAATCACCCTTGTTTAAGTGATTTAGTTAGTGGATTTGATCGACTAGGTCGATCAGAAAATCCTAACTCGAGAGGGTTAGGTGGTGGTTTTCACCCAGTTTGGGTTTCCACCAAAAAATTCTTATGCCTATTGTGTGATTGCTTAATTTTGTGAGATTGTCTATTTTTTATTCCACACTTTATTACGTCACGCATATCTCACCCCCTCCAAGTAGGGAATTACAGTTGGTATCAAAGTAGGTTTCGTATTTTTGGCGTTACACACCGGCGAAGATTCGATGGAGGGAAGCAACACCGCCACTAGAATCGTCGAGGGGTAGTCCACCGTCCGACCGCCTTTCTTCGATGGAAGCAACTACGGCTACTGGAAGTTACGATTGAAGATGTGGCTTCAAGCCACCGACTTCGCTTTATGGGAACGTTGTGAAACCCCATATGAAGTCCTAGAGAAACCAGAGAGAGGCTATTCGCAGCAGCAGACCCACGAGCTTTCCCTTAATGCGAAAGCTATGAACGCGTTGTACTGTGCCCTTAGCCTGGAGGAGTTCAACAGAATCTCGCAGTGCTCCACCGCATATGAGATTTGGCACACACTCGAGGTAACTCAAGAGGGTACATCTAAGGTAAAAGCTTCTAAACTTAATTTACTTTCATAAGAATTTGAGTCTTTTTCCATGAAATCTAATGAATCTTTGAGTGAGATGAACACTAGGTTCACTCTCATAGTGAATAATCTTAAGGCATTAGGAAAGCCTTTCATTAAGGGGGAGCTTCAAGGGAAGCTTCTTTGTTCCCTAGGAATAGAGTAGGAACAGAAGGTCACCGCTATCGAGGAGGCGACGAGGTGGAGGAGCTCAACATGGAGGATCTCCTAGGCAACCTAATGGCTTACGAGACAAAGCTAAAGCAGAAGAAGAAGGATATGCCGGAACCAAAACCAAAGAAGACACTCGCATTTAGAGCCACATCAGATAGCGAGGTAAGTTCTGATGATGAAAACTTTAAGCTTTTACTTAAAAAGTTTTCCAAGTTTTGTAGGGAGTCAAAGAAAGAAAATAAGGAGAAGGAAAGCCCGAGACATTGCTATCACTGCAATGAGAAAGGGCATCTACGACCAGAGTGCCCTCTTCTCAAGAAGGAGAAGAAGAAGAAAAAGGAGAAGTCTAAGAAGAAAGTGTTCCAAGCAACCTGGGATGACACGAGCTCAGAGGAAGAAGAAGAGCAGAACCCCAAGGAAGAAATCGCCTGCATGGGCTTCATGGCCATAGGAAGTGATATCGACAACGACAACAGCGATAATGAGGTAAATCCTGATTTACAAGATGCTTTCGATGAACTATTTGAGCTTAGTAAATCACTTAAGGTAGAAAATAAAAATATTAAAAAGAACCTTAGTTTTCTTAAAAATGAAAATGAAAGGTTAGACAAACAACTTAAGGATCTAGAAGCTAGTCCTAAAAATGATGACTTATTGTTAGAAAATCATAACCTTATCGATGAAAATAATAAGTTGATTGAGGAAAATACTAATTTAAAAATAGAAATTTCTAGCTTAAAAATCAAGATGTATGCTATTGAAGGTGAACTTGCATGTCTTAGGGAGAAATTAAATAATTTGATAAATAAGGTAGATAACTTATATAGCCCTAAGGTTGAGAAAGGATCTCCGTCAAGGAGACCCGCTAATAGATCCGGATCCAAATTAACTTGGATACCGAGGAGAGATCTAGAATCTTGTTTTGTAGGTTTCAAGGGTGACTATAATACAAGAGATTGGACCTACAAGCTCAAAAACGGTCAACTCGAGTTGGGAGGACCAAAGAGTAGACCAAGGAGAAGGACAAGAAGACCGACGAGACGACGAACAAATGATGGACCCGCTGCACGTTGACCTCCAGACTGGAGACCGGCGCCGATGCCTGGGCCTCCAAACTACGGATGGGAGCCCCATCCGATATGGCATCCACGACCTCCATTTGGGCCATTCTATTGGCTATGGTAGGTGAGGTAACTCTTAACCCTATCTTTTTATCATTAGCATATAGATAGGGGGAGTTAAAATTATGAGCTATGTGCCAATCATTAAGGGGGAGATCTTGTTAGCTATATTTCCTTTAGAAAGGGGGAGAAAAATAATAGCTATCTTGTTGTTACAAAGAGGGGGAGGACATTACTCTTGTTAAAAGAAATTCAACCCAATTATAGAAGAGCATGTTTTAAGAGGGAGATATAGGATATTTAAAATTGATAAAAACCTTTTTGATAATGTCAAAAAGGGGGAGGATTTTATGCATTATTATTTTTGGTTTTGTCATCATCAAAAAGGGGGAGATTGTTGGTGCTAGAGCACCACAATCGTTTATTTTGATGGTAACAAAACACGTGTCTTTTAACATTTGCTTTTGAGTCCTAGTTTTCAGGTCAAATTGCAAATGGAGATAGGTGTTTAGACGGAGTTCTAGCTTGCATCCATGGCGGATTGGAGGAGCTAGACAGAGGCGGAGGAGCTTCGCGAGGAGCGAAAGCTTGAAGATGGAAGGACAAGAAGAATATGATAGATTTCTATTTATCTTTTTCTATGTACTTTTGTCATTATATTCTTGCTTTTTTTATTTCTTAGAATATCTGTTAAAGAGCCTCAAAGGATCCTTAAAGTAGTTCTAGGAACACCTGCACTATCTTAGGATACTTAGGTTTTCTATAGAGAACTTAGAAAACCAAAATAGGGATTAGACAACCTTTTCGGACGTCTAATCTGATTTTCAGACATTAGATAAAAACTTTTAAGACGTCTGACTATTGACTTAGACGTCTGATTATTTAGGCTGGACTTAGTTCTGTCTGATGAAATCAGACGTCTAGACCTTAGTCTAGACGTCTTAGGAGATGTCTGATGCTTTTGCCAGACGTCCAATTAATGGACCATTGGCTTCCTTAACAAACATTGAGGAAATGACTGTTAGCCTTGTATCAGACGTCCGTAGAGGACCCCAGACGTCTGATACATGACCGTTTTGCCTCGACAGACCCAAAATCTTCCTTCAGAGATTTTATAGCCATTAGACTCGTTGGGAATCCATTTCCAGAGAACAAATAGGTTTCCAGACGTCCAGACCTTGTGGCAGATGTCCTGTGTGTCGTCTGATAGCCATACACTAGAACACTGTTTAGGTCTGATTCAAGTCAGTAAGGAAACCCACCTAGAATCAGATGACTGACTTAGTTCCCAGACATCTCAAACAGGTTTTCCAGACATCTGATGCCAGGACCAGACATCTGATGACCTTGTCAGAATCATGATTAATTCTGACTACGGCCTGATTTGCCTTGGATTTACACCTAACGGCTATGGAAGCCTTCCAAGGCCTTCCAAAGCCTTCCTAGGCCCTCTATAAATAGAGGAGGACCCCTTGGCTTGAAAGATACACCAAGCAACACACTTTCACACCATTTTGTGTCTTTTGATCTTAAGAAGAAAGCTTTAGCTCTTCAAGCCTAGTTCTACATCTAGAGAGCTTGATTCCTGTGCACCCGTTCTCCTGCCGATGTTACGAGAGTGTTGCTGTGCTAAAGCATGGTTGACGCATATGTGTCACTGATTCGATGCACTTCCAAGCAAAGGGAAGCATCCTAACACCTATAGAAGCTTAGTTTAAGAATTACTTTGTTGGCTCTATAGGACTATTCGTGTATTTGTTACTTTTTTATTTGGTTGGGTATTCGCGTTGTGAATTCCAGTCTCCTTCGTGAGACAAAATCCTTCTCGTGAAGAGAAGGGGTTTGAGGCACACTACCCTCGTTCAAAGTAGTGTTGTTATAAGAGGTTGAATCACCCTCGTTTAAGTGATTCAGTTAGTGGATTTGATCGACTAGGTCGATCGAAAAATCCTAACTTGAGAGGGTTAGGTGGTGGTTTTCACCCGGTTTGGGTTTCCACCTAAAAATTCTTGTGCCTATTGTGTGATTGCTTAATTTTGTGAGATTGTCTATTTTTTATTCCGCACTTTATTATGTCACGCATATCTCACGCCCTCCTAGTAGGGAATTACAATTTTGACATCTTTACTTTAGTGTCAAGGATGAATAGGCAATCAGATCCCACAAACCCTGGCACCCAAAAAGGTAGAAGATGAAGGAGAAGCCCAATTTAGCTAGATCCCAGCTAAATCCAGCTCATCTTAGCTGGATTCTAGCTCAACCTAGTTGGGATTAGCTTATCTTAGCTCCATTTAGCTCACCCCAGCTGGATGGTAGCTGAGGCTAGCTCATCTCAGCTCCATCCAGCTCACCTCAGTTGAATGGCAATTCAGGCCAGCTCAACTCAGCTGATCCCAGCTCCATTAGCTCCTCCCAACTCCATCCAGCTCTTGGAAGCTCTACTTGACTAGGTCAGCTGAAGTTCTCAACCAGCTCAGGCCTGCTCAACTCCAACTCCCGAAGACTCAACTCAGCTCAACTTGATTGAGCTGAGCTACTTGACCTAAGCTAACTACCTTAGCTAGCTAGACATTCTTCAAGAAGACCAACTTCAGCTCACCTAAGCTCAGGTTAGAAGAAACCAGCTTAACCAAGCTTGGTTTAGAAGCTACCAAAGAACTAGCTAGCTAAGCCTGCTATTGAGCTCAGCTTTATCTCTCTTCAGCAACAATCAGCTTCGGCAAGTTCCAATGCAGCTCCTTCTCAGCTCCTCCAACCAAAACCCTAGTTTCTCTACTCCTTCCTTCATTACCCTACTAGATAAGCTAGCTTAACTTAATTCCTACGCCCCTACCATGGCCAACCCTAACCTTAATACCACTTATATAAGCCTTCACCCTAGCTTTCCACTCAAGTCCACCTAAGCTACCTCAACCCCCTCCCTTTTGGCGCCACCATTAAGACACCCCTTCACCCCATCACAAGCACCAAAAGCCATGATAAAGATGGTGCCAAAACCCCCCATAACCAATCCCTTTTGGCTCCACTTTTCCCACAAAACCCATAAATCCCAACCCTACATCCACCCCTTAAGGCCATCACCACCCTCCATTTTCCCCTCCATCTTTTCCTTCTAGAAGCCCCCCAATTTTGATGCCAACCCATGGTGCCTTTCCACCATGGACGACCACCAAAGGGTGGCTAATCACCCTTAACCACCACCTCCTACCACCCCTTCAATTGGCGCCACCCATCTCTACCCTACATCCCTTAACCACCCCCAACGATTCAATCCTAACCATCCATCTATCCATGCCAACCCTCCCCCCTTCCCTTCCTATTTAAACCTCCATTCTACTACTAAAAAAAGGACACCCTTGGCTACATTTAATTCCTACCTAGATCCATTCCATAGCCATCCAAAGGAGGGTCTAAGGAAAAGAAGATTAAGGGAGCAAGCCTTCCTCCCTTGGTGCCTTCTTCTTCCTTCCCTCTTCCTTGGACCAAGCCATGGTGATCATCCATCAAAGGGGATGGCTAGGCAAAGGTGGAGGAGCACTTTGGGTGGTGGACGTCCACCCTTGAAGGATTCAGAGAGGAAGAAGAAAGGAGTAAGGAAGCATCCTCTTCAAGCCCAGGGATCATTCTGAGTTTCATCTGGAAAACTTTTCATCTTCATCTTTATTTTTATCACTTTTATATTAGCTTTCATTCTTGTAATCACAAATCCTTCATCTACTTGTGACTCTTTATGTTTTAACAATATAAAAGCAAGTTTGCCATTCAATTTCATGTGTTGTTAATTTCAAGCCTTTTTCTTTAACCTTTTAGTGCACTTCACTTTTTCTCTAATTATCCTAGGTCTCCACGTACCTAGGGTGAGCTTAGAGAGAAGTTCATTTTGTCTCTTTTTACGTAGTTAATCTTCATATTCCTTTTCATTACTCAATTATTCCAAAATCCTAAAAATTCGCAAAATAAAGAATACAAGTGTTGATTTGAGAGCGAGAGAGAGAGAGAGAACAAGCTACCTGAATAAGAAATTGGCCTCCTTGAATGACCGTAGATACTCACCCTATCTAGGTTTACAAATATTAAAAGCAATTGCGATTTTGCACGAACGACATTAAAACTTGCTTTTACAAAACGCGTATTTTTGCTCACTTTTTGGCACTGTTGCAGGGGAGGCAAGGCTTAGTCTTTTAAATGTATCTCTCTCTTGCATACTTTTATCTTCACTAGTTTTGTTTTTGCTTGGCCAGGTGCGAAATCAGGGCAAAAGCAGGATCATTACGACTTTGAGCGAGAGCTTTTAGTACCTTTTCTTCCTACGATTCTTAGGTAAGTACCTGCCAAAACCCCCTTGGAAACCCTAAGAAATCCTCTTCAAAAAATCTTTAAAATATCAAAAAAACATAAAAATAAGAAAAATTTGGGGTGGTTGAACCCTAAAAATCATTTGTTTGATTGTTTTCAACCATTATCCACCACCTTTATCTTATTGGTGTCTGATTTTTGAAAATCCAGACTTCTATCTTGATTTTCAAAAATCAGGTTCGGGCACTTAGAGGCTTCCTAAAATCACAAAACTTCACCTAGGGAAGCCTCTTTGAGTCATGAACCTTGAGTCCAACTTTCATTAGTTTTGGATAAATAGAAAAAATTAAAAAAATCTTGGATTGAACAAGTCTCACACCTTGTTTCTTTACTATTTTCTTACTATTTGTGAATTTTCTACTTATCTAGTTTTGATGAAATTTATATTTTTGGAATCCTTGAGAAAATCTCTACAACATATAAAATTTTCAAATATTTTAGAGATTGTTTGAGGATTCTGTAGAATTGATTTTCCAAATCTATCATTTCTACCTCTTGACACCGGTAAGAAGAAAAATTCTAAAGAAATATCAAAGTTCTAAAACCTCGAAAAAATCATTTTTGGATTTCTTATTTAATTTCCTATCATGGTGGTGTCGTTTGCTTGTTTGGGCCACCACCTTTAAAGATTTTGAAAAAAGTGATTCATATTAGGAGTTGCATACATAAGATTTTCAAATTTTAGGATTTTGATTTCTCTCTAGTACTTACATCAATTTCAAAGGAATTGACTTTCATCAACAACATTTTTGCTATTATTGTGTGGAACTTCAAAACCTTGGTTCAAATTTTAAATAGAGAGAACTCTAAAATCTACAAACCTTAATCAAACCCTAAAAATCATTCACCTTAATCCTTGTTTGCAAACCTATTTGTTTTGGCTTGGGCATCATATTTCCTGCCAATTCGCATACACAAAAAATTGCAATAATTGGGCATTACCCCAATTAATGCCCATCACATTCCTGTGTACTTTAAGTTCCTAAGCCTAACTAAAATTTGTAGTCACTTGACCACTAAGGACTTCATCAAATTCTAGGCTTGATATCTGGATTTTAAGTTATCTCGAAACATTCCTAATTCCCTTAATCAAATGCGGTGTTAGACTAGGAGGGAAGTTAAATGACGGGTACTGGTTTACACATGCCTCTGGTGATTTTCCCAGGACATACTTGGATCCAAGCCACCTCTCTAGTCTAGTCAGTTTAATTTTAGGAAGTAGGTTCACTTATTGATTTCTTGATTTTTTGGGTTCCCAAGTCTTAGGTTCTTCTTAAGGAGTCAACCTTAAGTTAGGCTTAGAATTTTGATTGCTTGATTTGCACACATTTCTCTCTCTTTTTCCCTTCTCCTCTACTCCCATTATTCTAGTGTATGCACGGGTGACGGTTTCAGAATGCACACTTGGAGGGACCTCTTGGTTTCGCTCCCTGCACTAGACATTCGACTTCTTATTATTATTCAAAGTGTAGATCACGTTAAAAGAATGATTACATCGTAGTATAGTGTGAAATATGTCTAAACAAATATAATTTTAATGAGAGGTGAGTCCCGATCGAACGTAGGGAGGCAGAAAATGCTCTTGAATTCACGAACTGATTTATAATGCTAACTAAAGAATTTATATATAAATTGAATGCTAATTGTTGGAACCTAGCTCTATTTCTCTTCTGTGTTTTGGTGTTAACAAAATCATTTTAAAATCTAATGTGTTTATGAAGTATTACAGGTCAAAAGAATCTATAGATGCAAGCAACAAGATAGCATATGAAGGAAGAAGATTAGAAGACTAGTTTTTGTTGTATTAATTATTTTTTAGAATCTTGTATGTCTCCTAACAAGTAAAATAGAATCTAGGATTAAAATCAAAGTAGAGATAATTAGGATTCAGAAAATCATTCATTCACTCGCTTCAAAACATAAAATCAATTTTTTCAAAATAAAGTCATTTAGAGTAGGTTGGATATCTCAAAAAATTGACTTACACTTGTAAAATTTGGTACTTGTAGCAAGTACCAGTACTGGTGATAAGTACCGGTACATGCTAGGCACAGGTTTGGGCCTAAGTCCCAAACTGTGAACAACAAGTACCGATACTCATCGTTAGTACTGGTACCAAATGGTCACAGTTTGTGCACTTGATTTTTACCTGAACCTTACAAGTACCGGTACTAATCACTAGTACCGGTACATATAGGTCACTAGACCCAAATCTGTGAGTCACAAGTACCGATACTCATCATGAGTACCGGTACCCAATGACTTAGTTGAGTTGACTGTAGGTAGTCATTACTGGTACCAAAAGTTTAGTATCGGTACCAACTAACCATTGTGATCAATCCAAACGGCTATTTTGCAATTAAACCTATCCCTAATCTTCCCAAAATGCCCCTAACGACTAGTAATTGTATGGAAGGTGCTTAGTGGGTTATATAAGCACTCTTTGAGTGTCTTTTGCACACAACCAAGAAGCCAAAATTCTATCTTTGCCTACACCTTCATCTCTCAAATTACTAGCTACAAAAGAGCTTGTCTTGTTGCAATTTTCTCAAGGCCATTCTCCACTTGCAACAAGTCATCAAGGCGATCGGGTTCTTCTCTGATAAATTCATTTATTTTTCGCCTTAATATTCTCATTAGATTTATTTACATACTCATATTAAGCAATATAATTGTTGGAGACTTAGTGATTAGTTGTAAGCTTTTATTTGCATTTTGCTTACATCTATATCTTTATTTCTTTTTAATATCTTGTAATTAGGTTGAGGTAACCTGTTAATTACCTCAAGGTTTTAGTAAATTGATTCCCTTCGAATTGAGGAAATCAGGTTAAAAATCCTAAGTCGGAGACTTAGGTAGTGGAGTACCCAAGTGAGGGGAACCACTATATATCTTGTGCATTTTGTGGTTTGATTTGTCTTGCAAAATTTTTTCTACCACACTATTCATCCCCCTTCTAGTGTGCTTGTGATTTACAGGTCCTACACTAATCACAATATATGGAGTGGAAGTCTAATCATAATATAGATATGAAGCAGTTGAGTTGCAGACATAACTAATGCAATGCTAAAACAAGAATAAAATAGCTATCTAATCTATCAGAATAAGGGCACCACGGGTGGTTCGTGGTGGCCTTTTGGAGAGGTTGGGGAGAGCAACAGTGATGCACCAAGGTGGCTTGGTGGGTGCTTCAGAGGGGGAGAGCTAGAGAAGATCTAGAGAGTTGGCGAGGGTCTGGAGATAGTTGTTCTTCAATTGGGGGCCTTGGGGCTCTTTTCATAGCTTCATGAGGGGCAATATGGGCATTTGAGCCCTCCAGCTCATGCACAAGGCTCAGATTTATCAGATCCATTGATCGAGAGATCAATGGCTCTGCTTGTGCTTCAAAAGGTCTTCTAAAACATTCTCCATGTGCTGATGTGTTCTGGAGATGCCACGTGACACGCCCCCTACCGTCTGATCTGCATCGCGCGGTCGTGCGCATGCCTCGCACCCGCTTCATCAACTGCAGCGCCCCAAATTACGCAATCGCACGCGCTTAATCCTCAACCATCTGATCTCGCGATCGGATGGCTTAAGAGCCTCGCTATCACCGCATTCAAATTTCTAACGCGCTCACATGCATCTTCATCCGATGCTCGCCAGTGCGCCACGTGATCGCTCATCACCGTCTGCTGGAGATCCGATGCTCCAATTGGATCTAGTGCACTGCCTTGTTCAATTTTTCACGAATCGTGCCTCGATCGGTCGATGCTTGATCTTGCACCATTGCGTGAACCAACGCACTATGCCTACGCTTTGTTGTGGTTTCCATTTCATGCACGACTGCCCTTAGTCGTTGGATGGAGATCCAACAGCTGAGGATGATCCTCCTTAATTGAGCACGAGGGAGCGGTCGACGTGGCACCTTTGTGGCCGTTGGATGACGATCCAACATCCCACAAGGCGCGAGAGAGGTCTTCTTTAGAGGTTGGGTGGTGATGTTGGGCAGTTGTGATGGCGCCATGTGGCACCATCATGGTCGTCTATCTTCTATTCTTTGTAGATGGTGCTATAGGCTTCTGATCGAGATGATTCTTACACCGTTGGACTGCAATCGTTGATCCGGATTCATCCGTGTAGTTGGATTTGACATCTAAGGTTTGGATTTCCACCTATTTGCCTCTTGGCCCTTACTCTTCTACGGACTCCATAGGATGTTACGGGAGTCCGATCGATGCGATCTCAGAGGCGTTGGACTCCTGTCGTCGTTCTGAGCAGATTCATATGATTGGATTAGTCATCCGCAACCCTGAATTACCTATGATTGTTAATACCTCTCAATTAGAACATAATATGACATTATTATTTACACAACTAATAAATCAACTATTATGCAAAGTATGATGCGTATGTATGCAGAATGCCTAAGTTAAGCTAGGATCTAACTTAATTCAGGCATATTAGGACCTATGATTGTTGCGCAATCATACCCCCATGCCTAAATCTTGCTAGTCCCTAGCAAGTGCAAGAGTAAATGTATTCTACCAAGAGTTTGACTAGAGATTTATTTCTTTTTGTCTTCATCTAGAAATTTAGAATCCAGATAAGCGTGAAAGTATAGTATTGTAGCCTATGCAACAGATTCAAGCGAAAATTCAATACACATCTAAAGCTTGTGCTTGACCCTTAGTAAAATTCTGTTGGGATAGGCAACCTCTTCTCTCGGGGACATAGAATAACCTCTAGTTTTTAACCCCGTCTTTTTGGCTTAGGTAGAAGATGTTTGAGTTAAATGGATTTGTATTTGGTAGCTCAATCTCCTCTGGTGCTACATAGAGACTAGTATTTCAGAATATAGATTTCTAGATTATCAAATAAATTCAACTTAGAGAGAGGCTAGAAAACTATGCTCTCTTAAGTCCTTTGTACTCATTCTTTTCTCTTTTTCCTCTCTTTTTCTTTTCTTTTCTTTTTCTTCTTGGGCTCACATCTCACCAGATTTGTAAATATGTTTGGTGGTCTCTCATGGCATTACACTTCAATTAGATTCTGATAATCCTATAACTAAGTCAAAATTCCTCAGCCCATATTCAGGCGGTCAGAAATATAGGAAAAGTAAGTCAAGGCTGTATTTGATGGATCGTGAGGGTGATAGGTGTTGTTGCCTTAATGTACTTGTCTCAACTAAAACATAACTCACACTTCTCAACATGGCATTTTTTTTTTGTATACTCTTTTTTCATATCCATATCTACTAACATAATGCCATATCCACTAACACAACACAACATAGCATACATACTTTTATTCTCGAGGCATTATTTGGGATTAGGGATGTTGAAGAGGATATCGGGTGGCTTATTTGGTGGAAGTGCCTATTCTCGGCACTGGGACAGGAATGGATAGGACAACGTATTTCTAACCTTGACATTAGTACCCTCCTTCAGCCGAGGATTTTGTATAGGACAGTCATGACCATCCACCTTAGCCTTAGTTT
Source organism: Thalassia testudinum (assembly GCA_037157565.1). Taxonomy (NCBI): domain Eukaryota; kingdom Viridiplantae; phylum Streptophyta; class Magnoliopsida; order Alismatales; family Hydrocharitaceae; genus Thalassia; species Thalassia testudinum. Next base: position 64,674,637 of record JAZHRO010000007.1, on the reverse strand, counting down.
TAGTAGAACCCGCTCTCTGTGTATTTGCCTTATTTGGTGGCTCTCACAAGGATTCTCACAAAAGAAATTTGTATGCAAGAATCGAGAGTGAAAACTATGCCTAACTCTGAGTATCATTATCCAATTATCTAGAAATTTAGATTCCTCACACTAGACTTAGAGCACTAGTAGACTCTCTACTCTCATCTTACAATTATTTGGTGGTTCTATTAGAAGATGGTTTGCCTGACTCCTTGATTACTGTCCAAGGGTTTAGGAGGAGAAGCAATGCTTCTTCTCAACAAACTAAAGATGTCTATCGGTCTTCACAGTGGATCCATTGCAAATTCTACGTGCAAGTGTAAAAGTGTACTGGATTCTAAGTTCAGAAATTAAATAAAAAATAAATCCCTAATAAAACCTCTTGATTAAAAGATCTATTTCCTAAGGTGTTGGCAGAAAATTTTTCAGTTTATATGTACTACCCCCCCATGCTTAAGTTCTTGCATGTCCTTATGCATGAATAAGATGACTTGGAGCTACTCCTGATAAGATCACTTGGAGTTGCTCCTGATTTGTCGTTTAACTCATGCCAATACTACAATGGTAATTACAATATACATAATAATATGCCAGAATGAAATATACTATGTATAAAAGATATATATATATATATATATATAAGTGCTGAGTTTAACGCCTCAAGCTAGGCGAAAAATTAGGCACACGTCCTCGAGAAGATGTATCGTTTCATCAACAGGAGGAGGTTTCTAGGCTAAAAATGGCTTTAGGCACTGGCCATTAAACGTAAAAACCTACCCAGATTTTGGGTCCATAATTTAGACCATCCCGTTAGAATATGGGTGGATCACCAGATACGACCCTCCTACAAAGAATTTGAGCTTTCCTGCAAAGAATTTGAATTGGGAATCAAATAACCAGACTTGCTGGTTAGGTGTGAATTCCTTCCTCCAGATGTGTCGGTCATGGAAAGCCTTAGTTTTATCTTTGTATATCTTTGCATTCTCATACGCTTCCCGCTGAATCTCTTCTAACTCGCTGAGCTGGAGCTTCCTTTCATAACTATTTTCATCAAGGTTAAAATTATACTTCTGCATCACCCAAAAGGTGCGGTGCTCCAGCTCCATAGGAAGGTGACAAGACTTTCCATACACCATGCGGTATGGTGACATTCCGAGCGGGGCCTTGTATGTGGTCCGATATGCCCAAAGTGCGTCGATCAATTGATCGGACCAATCCTTCCCATCAGGTCTAACCGTCTTTTGAAGAATAAGCTTGATTTGATGGTTAGATACTTTAGCCTACCCATTGGTCTGTGGATGATATGGGGCAGCAATGTAGTGATGTACCCTGTATTTCTTCAATAGAGATTTAAAATGTGCATGGATGAAGTGGCTACCCTCGTCGCTAATCAAAGCGCAGGGGACTCTGAATGTTGCGAAAATAAATTCTCGAACGAAGGATATAATGGTCTTATGATCATCCCATCTTGCTGGGATAGCTTCAACCCACTCGAGACATAGTCAACTGTAAGAAGTATGTACTCGAAGTCATGCGAGTTTGGGAAAGGGCCCATAAAGTCGATGCCCCAGATGTCGAACACTTCTATGACCAGAATAGGTTGGAGAGGCATCATGTCTCTTCGAGTCATAGAACCGATCGACTGACACCGCTTACAGCATTTGGCAAACTCATGTGTCTCTGAAAATGGTTGGTAAGAAGAATCCAGATTGCAAAATCTTTGCAGCATTTTTCGGCTTGAGAAATGACCTCCACAGGCATTGCTATGGCAAAAGGATAACACACTTGAGATTTTTGAGTCTGGGATGCATCTTCTAATGATCTGATCAGCCCCAATGCTAAAGAACAGTGGGTCGTCCCAGAAATAAAACTTAGCCTTTGAAATAAATCTGAGTTTTTGATCCTTAGATAACCCTACAGGCAGCTTGCCTGCAACAAGATAATTTGCAATATCAGCGTACCAAGGAAACTCAACAGAGTTGACAGCCAATAGAGACTCATTCAGGAATTGATCAGAGATAGGCGGGGAGTATGGGATGTGTTTTGGGTCTAGTTGAGACAAGTGATTTGCCACAACATTATGGGCTCCGACTTTGTTGCGGATCTCGACATTAAACTCCCTCAAAAGAAGGATCCATCTGATAAGTTGGGGTTTGGCATCTTTTTTGCTAGCAAATGCCGGAGGGCAAAATGGTCAATGAAAATAATCACTTTTGACCCAAGTAGGTATGATCTAAACTTCTCCAACCCAAATACAATGGCTAGCAGTTCTTTCTCAGTAACAGTATAGTTATGCTAAGCCTCATTGAACGTCTTGCTAGCATAGTATATTACGAATGGATGGCACTCCTGACGTTGGCCTAGAACGACTCCGACAGCGAAGTCTGAGGTGTCACACATCATCTCGAAGTTGAGAGCCAGTCGAGTGGTTGGAGAATAGGTGCATTTGAAATAATGCTTCTCAAGGTCTCGAAAGCGCTGACACGAGGAATCGAAGTTAAAGGGGATGTCGGCTACCAAAAGATTTGTCAATGGATGGGCAATTTTCGAGATGTCTCATATGAATCTTCGGTAGAATCTGACATGCCCTAAGAATGATCTGATTTGTTTTATCGAGCTAGGTGGAGGAAATTGAGAAATGATTTCGGACTTAGCTCGGTCGACCTTGAGTCCATTAGAAGAGATGTTGTGACTTAGTACAATGCCATCCCTCACCATGAAATGGCTTTTCTCCCATGAAAGTACTAGGTTAATGTCTATGCACCTCCTCAAGATCTTTGTGAGGTTATCAAGAAAAGAAGGGAAGTCATCTCCGAAAATGGAAAAGTCGTCCATAAATACTTCTACGTAGTCCCTGATCATATCGGAGAAGATGGCCATCATGCAATGTTGAAATGTTGCTGGTGCGTTACAAAGGCCAAAGGGCATCCGCTTATAAGCGAGTGTTCCAAAGGGACACGTAAAAGTTGTCTTGTCTTGGTCTTCTAGGTTGATCGCAACTTGGTTATACCCGAAGTATCCATCCAGAAAGCATAAGAAACTACGCCCTGCTAACCTTTCTAAAATCTAATAAATAAAAGGTAAAGGAAAATGATCCTGTTTGGTAGCCGTGTTCAATTTCCTGTAATCAATGCAAACCCGCCATGAAGTAGTGGTGCGGGTCGAGATGGATTCGCCTGCTTCATTCTTGATTACGGTGAGTCTTGCCTTTTTGGGCATAATCTGAATAGGACTCACCCACTGGTTGTCGAAAATTGGATAAATAATGTCCACATCTAGCTATTTGATGATCTTCTTGACAACCTCCAGCATATTTGGGTTCGAGCGCCTCTGAGGTTGTCTCGTTGGTTTCACCCATTCATCTGTGTAGATATGATGAGTGCAATATGAGGGGCGAATCCTGTGGAGATCAGTAATGCTCCACCCAATAGCAGCCCTATGTGCTTAAAGTACAAAGGTGAATTGATGTTCATGCTCCAAGGTCAAGTGAGTGTTGATGATCACTGGGTATGTCTCACTTTCTCCCAGAAACACATATTTGAGTGAATTAGGTAAGGGCTTTAACTCAATTATCGGTGGGTGGCAAGTAGGTCCGTACGTGGGAGGAGAGGAATCAATAGCGGAAATATGACGATCCTGACTGACGGGAAATCTGCTTGCAGAGATCATAAAATTCTATCTTAATGGGAGCAGATCAATGCTTGGCAGGATAGCATACTCAGGATCAGGGGTGTTATGATCAGACGAACACCCTGGATAATCAAATCCACGAGATGAAATGTGCATGTCATTAACCTCAGTCCCGGGTGGATCCAGATTCAAGAACCCTGATAGTGAAGATGAATGTGCCATTAGGTCATTGCAGAGGAGCCCAATGTTCCCACAGAAAGCTGAATCTTTATCTTCACCATCCTCCTCGATTAGATCACAGTTGAAGTTCCTTGATGCCCTGAAGATGTCTAGTTTAAGCTTTTCGCTTCTTAAGGCTATCTCCATACACCCAGATGCACAGTCGATGTTTGCGCGGGCTGTTGCTAAGAATGGGTGACCTAAAATGATCGGTGCATCATGGAGATTAGGAGGAACCTCCTTATCGAGAACAAAAAAATCCGCTGGAAAGCAAAATCCTTGGAACTTTATGATCACATTTTCAACCACCCCCCTCGGTGTTTTCACTGATCGGTCAGCCAACTTTATGGTAACTGAGGTGGGTTTCAACTCCCAAATCGGAATCGATTAAATACTGCGGTGGGAGTTAGGTTGATGGATGACCCCAAATCAAGAAGGGCCTGATCAAATGGAGAATCCTATAATAAGCAGGAAATAAGTGGTGTGCCCAGGTCTTTCTTTTTGGGTGGTAAGTTAGCTAAAATAACAATGCTAGCTTCTTTTGACAATATCGCTTGTCGTCCATTTTTCTACTATTGTTTCGGAGTACAGTAGTCCTTGAAGAACCTAGTGACAGCAAGGATGTGATCTATTGCCTCGAGGAGAGGGACCTGAATGTGAACTTCTTTGAACATGGATTTCAAGTCCTCAAAATTCCGCTTATCCTTTTCCAGCCTGAATCTCACGTTAGAGCCTCGAGAAAGGGGACGGGAATCTCAGGGTTAGCTAGCTTCTTTCCTTTGTCTACAGAAGGTGGCTTTGTAGAGGAAGAGGGTGATGAGCCATCTTGCGGTAGAGAGCATGAGAAATCATGACCCGCTTGCCTAGGTAGCGGGTCCTGTGTATCTTTCCACTCCTCAAAGTGACAACCTTTGCATCGGGTGCTGTCCATGAGGTGGGGGAGGAGTGGAAGGAACATAATATGCGGGGTTTTGTAGTAAAGGTGGCTGACCTTGCCCATAACCAGGTGGTGCAGGAGGTTCTTGTAAAACAGCATGTGCTTGTCCTTGTGGTGCCTAGAACCTAGGCGGGGTGCCTTAATTCTGCACGTATCTTGGGTTCGAGATAGGTTGGGAGGGCAAGGCTCCCTATGATTTATGCTCTTGCAACATCTGATTCTGGATACACTATGTTTACGTGCAGAATCGAGATTTTAAAATCACTTCGTTGCAATATGTCCAAAATAGCGCATGAACAGATACAATTTATAGCTCGAATTCAAAAGAGTATCCGAGGTTGCACACAGGGAGCAATTATAGCAATTTAACCTCAGAGATCACATTAGAATCACAAATATAAGCAATTATAACAAGAGGAATAATGATATATCAGAAGATTCAAGTCTGAAAATGTAAAAAGATTAGGGTAAAATGGTGATTTGAATCACCAAATTACTCTTTAAGTTTACAAGCACTTAATGTCAACCACAGTATCAATTCCTCAAAATATCAGACATCAGAATAGGCGCTCAGACGCCTTAACCAGCAGAGGCAAAGGCCTCTCTTTTTAAGTCACGCACAGAGGCAGAGGCCTCTTCTTTTCGAGCCTTAGGGAGAGGCACAGCAACCATGCACAACAGAGGCAAAGGCCTCTCTGAATTCTTCTAAGTGTTGGAGTGTTAGAGAGCGAGGCAAAACACCCCCTTCTCTCTCTTTCTTTTCTTCTTTCTCTCAAACCTGACTAATCGGGTAATTGGACTAGGGACCAGACCTATCTGCGTGGTGTAGTGGGTGAGGAGTGAGTGCGAGGAGGCGCGTGCATGGGGATCTCACCCCCAGTGTGTCGAGGCGATAAGGCCTAAACACAAAAATAACTTATATCACTCCTTTGCTTCTTTCCTTTATGATGTGGGACTAAATGTCCCACATCTTCCTCACGCAGCTATAGTAGATGGCTAAAGCTCCAATTGCGGTTGAAGATGGGTCTGCAGTGGCGAATTGAAGGCTTGGCAAAGGACCTGGAACTGAGCTACAACACCTGGAGGTGAGACCTGGAGGAGTTGCGACCGAAGGACTAAAGGCTTTGTCAGAGAAGTCGCAGCGGCGGTGGAGGTTCGGTGAGGCACCTGAAAAGTAAAATACGGGTGCTATACCCCAATTAGAAAGATCAGGGGCTTCGCCTGGACTTGGCAAAGGTGATGGTGGCGATGGTGTGCGGTGCGAGTGCGTGTGTGAGTGGGGAGGAGGAGAAGGTCGGAGTTCGTGGAGGTGTTCGGTGGACGGTTAGGGCAAGCAATCCCCTCAATTTCTTGAGGGGTTTTGCTCGCTTGGATGAGGTGGAGCTTTTGGGAACGGCGGGAGGTGATTTGGTGGAGTGAAGTGGACACGCGACCACGTCAGAGGTATGCCAGCCGTGGGGAAGACGGAGGTGGCTCAGGTGCGGTAGTGGTCAAAATTGAGTTGCAGCAGTAGGTGATGAAGAGTAGATGCTAAGGAGTTGATGAAGCTAGCTAATGGACGAAGGGGAGTGGAGATGGCTCCGGTTGCGGTATGGCCGGCACCGGAGACGAAGGGTGCTCCGGTGAGAGATATCGGCGACGACGGAGGGGTAGAGGGCACCTCGTCGGTATTGCGAGGTGCGGAAAGACAATGGGAAGAAGAACCGACTGCCTATCGTACGTGGTGGCCGGTGAAGAGGCCGAAGGTAGGGAATCGCCGGAGCGAGGTGGAGCGAGCCGATGGTTGAGGAAGAAATGTTTTTTGGCTCAAATTCTCGCTAAGGAGGTGAGGAAGGGCTTGGGTAGCTTTTATAGGCATAAGGATGAGTCTCCAAGCTTGGAAACAAGCTTGAAGAGCGCGGATTTTGGGGTATAGGTTTCCTGATTTCCAAGCATTCGCACGAGCTTTTGGATAAGAATTAGAGGTTGAGATGCGGTCCAAAATCAAGAGGATCTCCTCAGGAGTCTCCCTTCCAAATTTGGAAGAGATTGATCAAGAAATTAAGGAGGAATCCTTGATTGAAGGTCGGCCTCTTTGGGTTCACACCTACCATGGCGAAAGGGACCCAACTGCAAAGAATGAAGTAAACATAGGGGCATTTTGTAAAGTTTTCAAAACCTAAGGGGCTATAAGAGAGAAAATATGTTTAAGAGGACCAAAATGCAAACTAGGTCGAGATAGACTCTGATTGGACCTAAATTTTGGTACAAACCTAATTTAAACCTAAGGAATCTAATGGTGAATTCAGATTTTGGTTTTGACAAAGTTTGACTGGAAAATTTGCGTAGAAACCTAAATTAGAGCAACTGTCCGTTTGAGACCCTGTTTTAGGTCAAAATGGGTTCCAATGGTCAAATCAAAGGTATCAAACCTTATAGAATATTTTTCTATGATTTTTATAAGGTTTAGGTGAATTTTATCTTGACTAGAACCTCATTTAATTAAGCAGGTTTGTTTTTAGGATTTCAGATGTCCATTAATTCTCGAGATGTGTGAAAACCCATTTCTGTCTGCATGGACCCTTTTATTGGACATTAATGATATTTGACCATTAATTAACCCTTGGAATTCCTCGTAGTTATTTTGTATTTGTGAAATGTAGTTAAAATTGCAGAAATAACCCTGGTTTCTTATCTTCTTCTCAAAATAGAACATTATGCTTATATGACCCTCTGATGGTTATGTAGGAGCTTTTATCAACTTTATGAGACCAAATTAAGCTAGTTATGGATCATGATGGTGTTCCCATTATACCCCCATGCCTAGATTTTGCTAGTCCCTTAGCAAAACCTTATGGATTAAACCAGTTATCTAGGTCAGATGTAACCATCAGGATGCCCTACTAAGCCGCATCTCTAGGAATTAGATTTAAATACCAATAATAGGCCTAGAGGTACTCAAGTACCAGCCTAGATCCAGACCTGACTAGCTTTCGCCTCAGTCTACCATGAGGGTTTCTAAGGCCCGCAGGAATTATCCTAAGGCTTGTTGGACCCAGCAGTTAAAGCACCCGTGCTTGTAACATGGTTAGCCTAGGTTCAGTTTGCCAATGCATTTTTGTAAGAGAGAGAGATAGAAGAATTATTTCATTTTTGGAGAGCTTTCTCTCTCTTTTTCTTTTCATTATATTTTTCCTTAGATCCAACCTCAGATTGGCCCTAAACACGTTCTGTATCGGATTCCTTGTCCCCACCATCAATCCTCGCAGGGTCCTTGGCAATTAATGCTTCGAGATAGCATCACCCATGGCAACTCTGAGAACCCTGGCTTTCGACACTTCGGGATAGTGCCACCCATGGCGTTCTGTAGCTAAATCCAGACCCTAGCAATCGACATGTCGTGATAATGCTGCCCATGGCATCTAAACCAGCACAAGGTGCTTATGTGCCCCTGGTAGGATATTTAGATATCCTAGGAGACAAGCACCGAGGAGACGATATGTTATTACACATCTTCGAGGGGAATTTCTCTCATCTCCACGCTGGGAACTCGTCCAAATCAACTTGTGTTTTCGAGCTGCTCCTTATCTAGATCTTAAGACCATTTACAGAATAGTATAAACGCTTTTTGGCATGATTTCATATTTAAGTGCACTGAACCAGATTGTGTGTGATTTAGGGTACTTAAGTTATCAAGTCTCTCAAACCAGAGGTCAGTTAACAGGGTCGAATAATCCCTAAGCTTTAGACCTAATACACAAGCTTTGAATTTTCCTCAACCTCTTGAGGACTAATTCAGATCTTGACAAGTATGTGAGTGTTTTAATCTTAGAACAGATCCAAGAGGACTAAGGTCGGTATTCGCCACTAATCCCTTAAGTTTTAGCCTTCCAGGTCTTAATTCATCATTCGATCCAACCTAGAAGTTAGGTAAGTTCCATATCATTTTGAAGGGACTAAATTTCTTTCTTTATCTTTTTGCTCCTTTCTTTTCTGTTCAATTTTCCTCCTTTTTCTCATTTTTTTCTCAAATGGATCCTTTTTTTTCCTCAACCTCCATTTTTGTTATACGAAATCCTTTTGTGAGATTTGATTTTCATGACGTTTTGCATTTTAATACCCCCCCATGTCTACGATTTGCAATGTCCTCATTGTAAATTAGGTGAGTTTGAGTTCAGCTTAGATCGTACATTAGAATAGGTTCATAGGGCGGGTGGATGGGTCGGGGTGATTGTTGCGGATGATTGCAAGCTCTGGTACGTGTACCAGAGGTGGGGTCGACTGTTCTAGTAGACGAACCCTAAAGTACAATTTTAGTTTAGCAGAGAGTTATGTCAAAAGGATTTTGGGTTTTTCAAAGAGATGATGGGTTGCCTCCCGTTAAGTGCTAAGTTTAATGCCATCAGCTAGGTGCAATAAGCTCAGGGAGAATGGAGATCAAAAGATAACTCAGCCAAGTTTGTATTGGTGAGTTCAATGAATGGTTTGAGTCTCTGACTGTTCATGATAAATGGTTCAGAATCATGGCTGAGTTCATTGATTTCTATAGCCCCATTTCCAAAAATACGTCTAACAAGGAATGATCCAATCCATTGTGATCTGTGTTTGCCTAGGAATAGTTTGAGTTTGGCATCAAAGAGTAGGACCTTTTGACTAGGATGGAAAGTTTTTCTTGATATGTGCTTGTCATGAAAGGCTTTAGCCCGTTCTTTGTAAATTTGCAAGTTCTCGTACGCGTCATTGCGTAGTTCCTCGATCTCGCTCATTTTAATTTTCTGTGGGTTCCAGCCTTATAAAGATCTAGATTACACTTCCGTACTGCCCAATAGGCCTTGTGCTCCATTTCGACGGGTAGGTGGCATAACTTCCCGTGCACGAGTCTGAATGGAGACATATCTAATTTGGTTTTGTGGGCGGTCCTATATGCCCGCAAAGCTTCCGAAAGGCAGGTCGGCCAATCTTTCCTATTAGGCCGAATAGTAACCTGAAGGATTTTCTTGATCTCTCGATTAGACAGTTTAGCTAATCTGTTGGTTTGGGGGTGATAAGGAGTCGATATTCGGTGCGATACCCCATACTTTGTCATTAGGGATCTGAATTGTGCATTTGCAAAATGGGTCCCTCCATCAGAGATAATAACATGTGGGACACCAAACTGTGAGAAGATGTGCTGATGAATAAACTTGATTACCACTTTATGATCATTGGTCCAGGTCAGGATCGCTTTGACCCATTTGGACACAGTCAACTACGAGGAGAATGTATTCGAAACCATCTGATTTGGGGAAGGGGTCTATAAAATCAATCCCCTATATATCGAAGATTTTGCACACGAGAATCGATTGTAAGGGCATCATATCGTGGTGGCTCATGTTGCCCAAGGTCTGGCAATGAGTGCATGCCTTACAGTAATCGTGTGTGCCCTTGAAGATCGTGGGCCAATAAAAGCCACACTAGAGGACTTTAGCTGCGGTTTTATGTCTGGAGAAGTGTCCGCCGCAGGCCTGGTCATGGCAGAAGGACAAGATGTCTTGAATCTCTACTTCCGGGATGCATCATCTGATGATCGGATCAGCACTAATGCAGAAGAGGTATGGGTCTTCCCATATGTAATATTTGGCATTAGAAAGCAATTTGTCTTTCTTGGCCTTCGGCCAATCGGACGGGATCTGATGAGATGACAAGTAATTAACCAAATCAGCGTACCAAGGAAGTTCCACACCAATAGTCAGGAGGTGCTCATTAGAAAAATGTTCCGTGATCGGGTCGGAAGGGTCGATGATAGTAGAAGGAAGGCAGGACAAGTGATCAGCTACCACGTTAAGTTTTCTTGCCTTGTTGCGAATCTCGAGGTCGAATTCTTGCAACAGCAAGATCCAGCGGATTAGTCGAGGTTTCGCGTCCTTCTTTGCGAGAAGGTGCCTCACTGTGGTGTGATCTAGTATATGATAACATGGGAACCCAAGAGATAAGATCAAAATTTTTCTAGGCCAAATACTATGGCTAGCAGCTCTTTCTCAGTAACTGTGTAGTTATACTGAGCCTTGTCAAGTGTTTTGCTAGTGTAGAAGATGACCATGGGTTTCCCGTCAATTTTCTACCCAAGCATGGCACCTACTACAAAGTCAGATGGATCAGGGTTGAGACCAATCAGGGGATTGTAGGATAGGTGCTTGGGTGACTCGGTCGCATAGACTTTCAAATAAACGAGTGCACTCCTTGGTGATTTCGAAGGGGAAATCTTTTTCTAGAAGTTTAGCCACGGGGCTTGCGATTTTCAAGAAATTAGGAATGAATCGACGGTAAAAATCGATGTGCCCCATAAAAGAGCTGATGTCCTTGACTGAGCTAGGGATAGGCAGTTTGGAAATCAAATTAACCTTAGCTCGATCAACCTGGATGCCATTCTCGGATATAAGATGTCTCAGGACAATTCCTTCAGGAACCATGTAATGGCTCTTTCCTAGGAAAGAACCAAATTCATGTCAATGCATCGCCTGAGGATTTGGACCAAGTGCAGGAGGAAATCATCGAAAGATTCCCCAAATACTGAGAAGTCATCCATGAAAACTTCAAGGTAATCACCTGCCATATCAGAGAATATGGCGAGCATGCACCGTTGAAAGGTGGTGGGTGCATTGCAGAGCCAGAAAGGCATCCTGTGGAACGCATATGTTTCGTAGGGCCAGGTGAAGGTAGTCTTCTTTTGGTCCTTAGGATGGATTGCCACTTGATTATAACCAGAGTACCTGTCCAAGAAGCAGAAGAATCGATTTCCTGCCAATTTCTCAAGTATCTAATCAATAAATGGTAGTGGAAATGATCTTTTTTCGTGGAGACATTCAGTCTTTGGTAATCAATGCAGACTCTCCATGAGTTTGGGATATGGGTCGGAATGTTTTCTCCGATTTTAGTCGTAATCACGGTGAGCCCTGCCTTCTTAGGCACAACCTGGATTGGACTTACCCAACGACTGTCAGAGATCAGGTAGATGATCTCAGCATCTAACCACTTAATGATCTCCTTTTTGACGACATCCTGCAGGTTTGGATTCAGATGTTTCTGCATCTCATGGGATGGTCGTGAGTCCTCTTCAGTGTAGATGTAGTGTGTGCAGTATGAAGGGTTGATACCAGTCAAGTCATCTAGAGTTTAACCAATGGCTCTCTGATGCTGCTGGAGGATAGAAATCAATCGTGTTTCCTGATCACAAGTTAGTCAGGAATTGATAATCACAGGAAATGTCTGATTGGAACCCAAAAGACGTACTTCAGATGATCAGGAAGGGGCTTCAATTCCATGATAGGATTGTTAGTAGCAATAGGCGGTTCAGGGTGGGGTTCGAGACTAAAGGTAGGGGTTGTAGGTGTGTCTAGGTCAAGTCTAAGCTCCTCTAATTGTCGGGCTTAATCCTCTTGTGGTTGAATATCAAGGATAAGCGAGTTTTCCTCAACAAATGGATCTTCAACCACGGATTCGATATCGCAGATCTGCTCGATAACCCCACAATTTATTCCTTTTTAGGCCTTAAAGATATCAATTTTCAAAGTATTGTCCCCAAATTTCAACTCAAACGGACGCTCTTCACAATTGATGTTGGCCCTAGACGTGGCCAAAAATGATCTCCCTAATATGATTGGTGTATCTTTCAATTTCTCAGGAGCATCCATGTCTAGCACAATGAAGTCTATGGGAAAATAAAAGTCACGTATCCGAACTATAACATCCTCGAGAATTCCTTTAGGTGACTTGATGGATCGATCTGCTAATTACAAGGTCATCTCTATCAGTTTTAGCTCAGATTCTTCAAAGTGGTCTAGTAGGGATGTGGGTATCAAATTTATGGAAGATCCTAGGTCCAATAAAGCTCTATCAAACTGTACATCACCAATTGCACAGGAGATCGGAGGGGTACTTGGGTCGTTTTCCTTAGGAGAGAGTTTGCTCAAAATGATGGAGCTGGTTTGCTCTAACAATATGATCATATTCCCACCTTTGGTTTGCTGCTTACGCTTAGGTGTACATACATCTTTCAGAAATCTTGCGTAGGCCGGTACGTGGCGTATTGCCCCATCAAGGGGATGTTTATTTGGACCTACTCAAAGAGCTTGACCAGGTCCTCTCAAGTGCCATGATTTTGGGTTTCCTCTTTTCCTTGGTCAAAGCCTCAAGAAATGGAACCTCAGTTGGTTCCTCTAGAATTGGCTCAGGCTCTTTATCAGGGATAGGGGTGTCTTGGATGACCAATCTAGGGTTAGGGTTTGTAGTATCAGGCTTGTTGTGGCTAGGAAATGGTGGGTCTTGCATCGTTTTGCCACTACGGGTGATGACGGAGTTTAATCCTTCCTGATTCTGGTTTGGGTTAGGCAAAATAGGTGTCTGCTACTAAAATCTAGAGTATGAAGTTGAAGCGTCCATCTCGTCAGGTGATGGAGTAGAAGGGGCTTGATAAACAAAGTGTACTTGGCCCTGATTTGGGTTCATAATGGGCCTTTGGTTTGGCACGTTATTCAGGTTAGGAAGAGGCTGAGAAGGGAGTGCACTAGGCTGGCGAGCACTTGCCAGCTGGGCCAATTGATTGCGTAGTTCAGAGATCTCTTCTTTGTGTTATTTCTGCATGTCTGCAAGGTCTGAAGAATCAAAGATGTCTAGTCCTTCTTAGGTGGGCCAGATTGGAAATTTTGATTGGTCCTTGGTTAAGTGGGCTTATACGGTCGCGAGTTTTGTGGTTGGGGTTGGAATTGAGGTCTCGGATTCGGGTTATTTCCCGACCACACAAAGTTGGGATGACTACGCCATCCAGGGTTGTAGGTATTAGAGAAAGGATTGTTCTGGATGGTGTGGAGATTCTCGCAGGTTTGAGGAACTCTAGAAAAATCAGGATACGAAGGTTCAGAGTTCCCCCAACTGTGGTAGGCTGGCCTAGAGTTTCCTCCAAGATCGAAATCAGATGGGGATGGATAGGCATCCATCCCCTGAGAGTGGTAGATGTTGTGTGCAGCCTTCCTTCCTGATGGCGTGTGTGCGTATGGGCTTTGCGGTGTAGTGGTGGTCTTATGCAGATGTCGAGTGATGTCATCCACTTTTTTCTCAATGATAGAGACCTTATCCAATTGACTAGCTACCAACTCCAAGTCAACGGATGTGGAAAGGCCTCAGGTCTCGTGTACCCCTCGATTGTTTGTCAATGCGTGGGTGGACGTCCGGTCGTACGCACCCAGTGACTCATTGTTTAGGGAGTTCTCGCATATATTTTCGAGAATGCCCCAAATCTTGTCTTCATGCTGACCCACGATACTGCCACCACAAGTTGCGTTGACAAAGAGATTGATGTCGTCACAGAGTCCATGGTAAAAGGATTGGACTTGTTCCAACTTCAGGACTCCGTGATGGGGGCATTTGCTCATGAGATCCAGAAAACAATCCCATGCCTCGTGTAGAGATTCTCCCGCTCCTTATGAGAAGTGTGTGATTTGGTGTCGCATTGCATTAGTTCGACCAATGGGATAGAATTTTTGTAAGAAAGCAGTCTGAAGTTCTTCCCATGTGTTGATCTGGTGAGGGTATGTCTGAAACCAATTGGCGGCTTTGTCCGCTAGAGAGAAGGAGAAGATTTTCAAGAGTAGATCATCTTGATTATGTAAGTTTGCCCGAATGTGTAGGACAGATGTTTTAGATTCTTGATGTGTTGGAAAGGATCCTTGGAGTTCAAGCCATGAAATTTTGAGGCCATGTGAAGCATACTAGGCTTGAGCTCCACCTCGGGTCCTCCCACAGGAATGTTGATTCGAGGTTCGATCTCCACCGCAACGGGATTGTAGTGATCTCACATTTGAGGATGCAGTGGTGGGCTGATGTAGGCATTGATATGATCTCTGAAATCAAAGAATTGTTGAGGTTCAAAGTTAGGTTGTTCTCTTTGATGATCCATGATTGTGGTTGGAGATTCAGGCTCAAAAGCGGAGGAGTTGGAAGAGATATTGATGTGATCGGGTAGTTGCACAAACAAGGATGTCAAGGCTTGGCCTCGACGAGAGTGAAAAACAACCATACATACACCGATGGAATAGACGAGGGACAGAAGGTGTGATGGACCCAATCAAGACACCCAAAGATTTTTGGATGACTATAGAGGTTCGAGGCGGATGATACCTCTAGATTACGAAGTCGTCCACCTGAGAATTACCTGGGCAGCCAGGAAGGAAGAGTTCCGCAAAGACCCTTACATGGTAGAGCATCCCCACGGGATACAGGGTTTCCCCCACCCGACCTTCCTTGTCATCCCAGATCCAGGTAGATTAGAATGGATAACTTGACCTCTTAAGTCTACCAATTTTAAGTATAGATGAGGTGCTTAGGATTTCACTTGAACTTTAGAATGAATTTGTGAGTGGTGACCTAATTTGAAGATTGGTTGACCCCATAAGGTGGGTCAACTTCACCTGCTTTGTCCTTGAAATTATTAGGTCCCTGATTTTAGAATTCAAGTTGATGTTTAGAGCTTGCTTTTAGGGTTTGCTTGGTTAGGTAAATTCAATCAAGGCTTAGGAAACACATAGTTTGGGAAAGTAGATTCTTTTTTAGGCAAGTGTGGCCCTCAACCATAGAATAGAAACCCTAATTTGGCTCTAATTGGTCCAATCCGTTTTGTCCAAATTTGGCACCTAGGGCTCAATCAAGAAGGTGAGTAGCCCTAGGTGTCTTAAATCCCTAATAGGTGCAGAAAATCAGGTTTGGAATTTTTTCTAATCAAATCAGACAACTTGGTGATTAATTCTAAGTACAAAATGCAAGTTGATCCTAATTGATTTCTTCCTTTTTTTAGCTTTTCTCAGAATTGGGGGCTTTAATGGAAAAAGAAGATGAGATTATTTGCCCCTGGAGTATTTGATGTGCGGCTGATCTCCTCAAATGAATCCCCTAGCCCTGGAGTGTTTGATGTGTGGCTGATCTCCTCGAATGAATCCCCTGCATAGATCATAGCAAAAGAGATAGATCAAGTTAGTACTAGATCAGAAATTGTAATTAGAGAGATCAAATTGCGCATTGCTCCTCGTCAATGGCACCAAAATGTTTGTTGCTGAATCAGGGTTTTAAAATCACTTCGTTGCAATAAAGCCGAAATAGCACGTGAACAAATACAATTTATAGCTCGAATTCAAAAGAGTATTCGAGTTCGAATATTGGGAGCAATTATAGCAATTTAACCTCAGAGACCATAATAGAATCACAAATATAAGCAATTATAATAAGGGGAATAATGATATATCAGAAGATTCAAGTCAGAAAATGTAAAAAGATTAGAGTAAAATGGTGATTTGAATAACCAAATTACTCTTTAAGTTTTACAAGAACTTAATGTCAACCATAGTATTAATTCCTCAAAATATCAGACATCAGAATAAACACTCAGATGCCTTAACCAGTAGAGGCAAAGGCCTCTTCTTTTCAAGCCTCAAGGAGAGGAACAACAACCATGCACAACAGAGGCAAAGGCCTCTCTGAAATCTTCTAAGTGTTGGCGAGTTAGAGAGCAAGGCAAAACACCCCCCTCTCTCTCTCTTTCTTTTCTTCTTTCTCTTAAACCTGAATAATTGGGTAATTGGACCAGGGACCAGACCTGCCTGCATGGTGTAGCAGGTGAGGAGTAAGCATGAGGAGGAGTATGAGCGGGGACCTCACCTCCGGTTTGTCAAGGTGATAGGGCCTAAACACAAACAACTTATATCACTCCTTTGCTTCTTCCCTCTATGATGTGGGACTAAATGTCCCACATCTTCCTCACGCAGCTGCAGCAGATGGCTGAAGCTCCAATTGCGGTCGAAGAAGGGTCTGCAATGGCGAATTGAAGGCTTAGCGAAGGACCTGGGACTGAGCTGCAGCACCTGGAGGTGAGACCTGGAGGAGTTGTGACCGGAGGACTGAAGGCTTTATCGGAGAAGCCGCAGCGACGGGGGAGGTCCAGTGAGGCACCTGAAAAGCAAAATACGGGCGCTACGCCCCAATTAGAAAGCTTAGGAGCTTCGCCTGGACTTGGAGAAGGTGATGGTGGCGGTGGTGTGCGATGCGAGTGCATGTGTGAGCGGGGAGAAGGCGAAGCAGGCCAGAGTTCGTGAAGGTGTTCGGTGGACAGTTAGGGCAAGCAATCCCCTCAATTTCTTGAGGGGTTTTGCTCGCTTGGATGAGGTGGAGCTTTTGGGATAGGCAGGAGGAGGTTTGGTGGGCATGACCACGTCGAAGGTATGCTGGCCGTGGGGAAGACGGAGGTGGCTCAGGTGCGGTAGTGGTCGAAATCGAGTTGTAGCAGTACGATGATGAAGAGTAGATGCTAAGGAGTCAATGAAGTTAGCTAACGGACGAAGGGGAGCGGATGGCGTCGGTTGCGGTATGGCCGATGCCAGAGATGAAGGGTGCTTTGGTGAGAGATATCGGCGACGATGGAGGGGTAAAGGGCACGTCGCCGGTATTGCGAGGTGCGAAAAGACAAGGGGAAGAAGAACTAATCGCCTATCGTACGTGGCGGCCGACGAAGAGGCCGAAGGTAGGGAATCATCGGAGTGAGGTTGAGCGAGCTGGTGGTTGAGGAAGAAGAGATGCTTGTTAGCTCAAATTCTCGCTAAGGAGGTAAGGAAGGGCTTGGGTAGCTTTTATAGGCATAAGGACGAGTCTCCAAGCATTTATAGGCATAGGGTTTCAGATGTCCATTAATTCTCTAGATGTGTGAAAACCCCTTTCTATCTACATGAACCCTCTTATTGGACATTAATGACCATTTGACCTTTAATTAACCCCTGGAATTCCCCATGGTTATTCTATATTTGTGAAATACAGTTAAAATTACAGAAATAAGCCTGGTTTCTTATTTTCTTCTCAAAACAGAACATTATGCTTATATGACCCTCTAATGGTTATGTAGGAGCTTTTATCAACTTTATCAGACCAAATTGAGCTAGTTATGGCTCATGATGGTGTTCCTATTACTCTGTATACTCTGTATCTGATCAGCCATTGCTTTCATAATTTGCAGATTATCATGAGTCGATTTTCGGATTGATTCTTGCAATTCCTCCTTCAATGACTCCAAAGGGTTGGCTCGCTTCAGAGGGTAATTGGTAGCTTGGTGTAGTGGCTGATAAACAGAACGTGTTTGCTATTGAGATGGGAATGGTTGCTGCCTCGGGTATGTGTTCTGCACATTCCCGTATTGTTTGGTCTGGTAGTGTGGATTGGGTCTCTGTGAGTTACCAGACCAGGAGAAGTTAGGATGCTGGTGCCAACTAGGATTATACGTCTCGGAATATGGGTTATTACGCCCATAACCTTGGATAGCACTGACATCTTTGTAGGCCGAGGATGTCTCAAATGTAAATTCATCAAAGGAATACTCACTCAAATTGTCATGTGGTGCGTAACCCTTATTGTATGATGCCTGATCCAAATTATTCACGGATTCCTGATACATAGGATCCCGCGGAGGTGGAGAAGAAACATCTCGAGTGAAAAGATGTCCGTGAGTAGGAGGGGCTTGAGATGCAAGAGAGGAGTGTGCCGCAGCCATATTGCCAAAAAACCCAGATCTTGCTCGCATTAATTCATCGAGCTTTTTATTAAGCAGATCCACCTTGTCCAACTTCTTGGTGATAAAGTCCATATCAGCTAGAGCAGATTTGGCATGAGCTTCGTGGACATTAACTTGTTGCTGTCCAGGTCGCTGGAATTGGTTCATAGAGGCGGCATTCATCGAGTTCTCTGCTAAGGATTTGAACAGTTTGAATGCGCTGTTCTCGTCCTTCATGAGGAAATTCCCACTGCTAGATGCATCGGCCAAGTGCTGATGTGTGTCATCCAACCCACGGTAAAAGACTTGTGTAAGGTGCCGTCTGGGTACACCATGGTGCGGGCATTTCTTGAGAAGATTGTGGAATCTATCCCAGGCGTCATGCAGTTTCTCTCCTGGGCCTTGGGAAAAGGTTGTGATTGCGTGTCTCATTGCATTTGTTCGACCAATCGGGAAGAACTTTTGGAGGAATTTGTGACGTAATTCCTCCTAGGTTCCAATTGGCCTCCTGATAGTCTTGAACCAATAGGAAGCTTTATCCTTGGGAGAGAAAGGAAAAGCTTCCTCAGAACAATTCCACTGTCTACATTTCTGGGTCGAACTGACTTTGCAATTCGACTCAAATCTTCGATGTGTTGGAAGGGATCCTCATTCAAGTTTCCATGGAAGTAAGTTTGAATTAGACTTATAATGTTTGGCTTTAACTCAAATGCGTCTTCGCTTGCAGGAATTCAGACCTGAGGTGCTATAATCATCATTGCTGGATTGTAGAAGTCCCGCAGTTGTTCTCCGCATGGTGGATGTTGCATCCTGTCTAGCGTCGTGAGGATCCTATCAATGCTCTGCTCGTATCTCTATTCAGAATCCTTGACCCTGGCTTCTAGATGAGCCATTGGGTCTTGATTCTCAGGGCCTTCCCAGCTCCAGGATTGGGATTAGCCATCTCAGCTAATCGAGATGAAGAAGGTTGGGAAGAAGGTTTAGGCGAGAGTCGCCTTTGCCGCCTCGAGTTTGGTTCCTAAGGAACCACAAGTCTAGGTCTTAATGACCTTCTTCCTTGCATACACCAACACAAAGGGTTGGTGTAGTCAAGCCAAACAAGGCTAAGACCTTGTTAATCAGATTGGTCCTTAAGATTAGATGACCAGATTTTTCGTTCAAGTTTGAATTATTGAAGAAATTCATCGAGAAACCGACTGAAAATAATCCCTGCCTCTTAAGCTAACCCAGCCAATCTGCTAATGAGGGTACTAAGAGGAAGGTTCTTCCTTCGGCTTTCGCCTCTGGTTCCTTTGTACCCCTTAGCCACGGTCGTTTGATACTACCCCGCAGGCTTAGTCACCAAATTTGGCAGAAGAGGTTGAAATCACCCAATAGTTTCAAGATAAATGCAGGTTATTAGATATGTTCTTGTGATTTTTAACATTTTTCTTCAATTTAGTAGGTGGTGAGCGGTCCACAAGGTGACTCAACTCACTGACTAACCACAAGCCTCAACTAAGTCTAGGCTAGTCAAATGTGGTCCTAAGGGCTTATGCACTTCAATGTTTTTGGAGATAGTAGACCACTAGTTAAACATGTACTCTCAGGTAAAGTTGAAATCCAAATGATTTGAAAATTGGCAGGAAAATTCCTTTTTAAAAAATCTTTCTAAAGAGTATTTTTTTAGAATTTTTACTATTTTAAATAAATAGTTATGAATTTTTACCTAACAGAGGGTCAAATCTAAGATTTTGGCCCCATGTTGGTTTTTTTGTTGGAAACAGTAACACATGTGATCCACAAATTTGGGAAAAATATGAGAATGAAATCTAATTTGATTATGTTTCAAACCTCACCATTCTTGGGTCAATCAGACTTGTGAGTTGGTCAGAATCGATTTTTAAAGTTCATAAAGATTCAGTTTTCAGTCTGTCTAACCCCTATGTACTCCATGAATTTTTAAAAATTCCACAAATTGAATTTATTTTTGGGAATGGTGGCGTTGGAAATATAGTTTGAAAATCTAGTTCCTTCTCGAATTTGAAGATTTTTGGGTCACTAAAAACATGATAATTGAATTTTTAAAATTATGTATAATTTTTGGTCGAGTTTCTAAAAATAACAGAGATTTTTTTTTTCTTTTTTTTTTTAAGGCAAAGTAAATCCTAAAGTACCTAACAAATCCTTTTTTTTTTCAAATAACACCTATCCTAATCAAATCTAAAATTTGACCAAGATGAATGTGTGCATCTGATAATCTTCACCTGTGCTCAATGTGTGCACAGATCCTCGCTTCATTCCTGCACAGAAAAAATACACTAAATCAGATATGAATCAAAAGTCACCGTGCCATCCCGGCAATGGCGCTAATTTGTTTGAAGAGTAGATCATGTTAAAAGAATGATTATATCATAGTATAGTGTGAAATATGTCGAAACAAATATAATTTTAACGAGAGGTGAGTCCCGATCGCACTCAGGGAGGTTGAAAATGCTTTTGAATTCACGAACTGATTTAGAATGCTAACAAAAGAATGTATATATAAACTAAATGCTAATCACAATATATGGAGTGGAAGTCTAATCATAATATATATATGAAGCGGTTGAGTTGCAGACATAACTAATGCAATGCTAAAACAGGAATAAAATAGTTATCTAATCTATCAGAATAAGGGCACCATGAGTGGTTCGTGGTGGCCTTTTGGAGAGGTTGGGGAGAGTAGCAGCGGTGCACCAAGGTGGCTTGATGGGTGCTTTAGAGGGAGAGAGCCGGAGAAGATCTGGAGAGTTGGAGAGGGTCTGGAGAGAGTTGTTCTTCAACTGGGGGCCCTGGGGCTCTTGTTAGAGCTTCATAGAGGGGCAATATGGGCATTTGAGCCCTCAAACTTGTGCACAAGGCTTAGATTTATCAGATTCGTTGATCGGGAGATTAATGGTTTTGATTAAGCTTAAAAGGCCTTCTAAAACGTTCTCCACGCACAGATGTGTTATGGAGATGCCATGTGGGGTGCCCCCCACCGTCTGATCTGCATTGCGCGATCGTGTGTGCGCCTTGCACCTGCTTCATCAATTGCAGTGCCTCAAATTGCGCAATCGCGTGCGCTTAATCCTCAGCTGTCTGATCTCTCGATGGGACGGGTTAAGCGCCTCACCTGCATCGCTTTCAAATTTCTTTTGGACGTGCGCACACACGTTCAGTTGTGCATGATCGCATGTGTCTTCATCCGATGCTCGCCAGTGCGTCATGCAGTTGCACTATCACTGTCTAATGGAAATCGACGCTCCAATTAGATCTAGCGCATTGCCTTGTTCGATTTTCTGTAGATTTTGCCTTAATCGCTCGTCGCTCGATCTCACACTAGTGAGTGAACCAACATGCTATGCCCTCGCTTTATTGCGGTTTCCATTTCGTGCAAAGCTGCCCTCAGCCGTTTGATGGAGATTCAACGACTGAGGATGATCCTCCTTAACTGAGCGCGAGGGAGCGGTCAATGTGGCGCCTTTGTGGCCTTTGAATGATGATCCAGTGGCCCAAAAGGCGCAAGAGAGGTCTTCTTTAGAGGTTGGGTGGCAATGTTGGGTGGTTGCGATGGCGCCACGTGGCACCATCGTGGCCGTCTATCTTCTCTTCTTTGTAGATGGTGCTATAGGCCTCCGATCGAGATGATTCTTGCATCGTTGGACTGCAATTGTTGGTCCGGATCCATCCGTGTGGTTGGATTTGACATCTGAGGTCCAGATTTCCACCTATTTGCCTCTTGGTCCATGCTCTTCTGTAGTCCCATAGGATATTACGGGAGTCTGATCAGTGCGATCTCGGAGGCGTTGGACTCTCGTTGTCATTCTGAGTTGATCCATATGATTGGATCGGTCATTCGTTGCCCCATATTACCTGTGCTTTTTAATACCTCTCAATTAGAACATAATATGACATTATTATTTATACAACTAATAAATCAACTATGATGCAAGGTATGATGCGTATGTATGCAGAATGCCTATGTTAAGCTAGGATCTAACTTAATTGTGGTATATTAGGACCTATGATTGCTGCGCAATCAGTTATTTGCATTATTCCTCTTATCATAAAAACATGGAAAATACACAAAATAGGTCTGCATCTTCCACCTCTCAACCCCCCTCTAACTCGCAGGCTAATTTTCCCATCCCCGACCTTCTTAACCTAGAGCTTCCTGAAAATCATGAGTTGCTGCCAAATCAAATTCAGCTCCCTCGCCTAATTCGTTGTTGATGATGGTTGAGCAATTAGCTCAACTTCGCACCAATCAACAACAATTGGCTAGGATTGTGACAAACCCAGCCAATCAATGAGGCAATTTACCACCCTAGGATCCGATCATTCCTCTGAAGCATTTTTATGATCCTTCCAACTATGAAGAATGACCGGGATTGGTAATCCTAGTGGGAGACTTCAAGATTAAGCTGATTATCCTGAACCTCATTAAGCATTTTTTTGGCCTTCCCAGAGAAAACCCTTTTAGCCATTTGGAGGAACTAACTATTCTTGCCCAAACTACTCGCTCCCACAATGTGCAGGAGGACCTATGGCTCATGAAATTATTTCCTCTCAGCCTCAAGGATAAGGCTTCTTACTGGTTCAGGATTGTCGGCCCACCTATAACCACACAGCCGCAACTCAAAAGTGCCTTTCTCAAATTTTTTTTTCCAATTGGTCATATTAATGCATTACGAAGATCAATTACTACCTTCCAACAATAACACAGTGAATCTTTACACGAGTCATGGGAGCGATTTCAGGATTTATTACGGAGTTGCCCTCATCATGAAATCTCACTTTGATTGTTAGTGTAGATCTTCTATCATGGATTAGAAGATTAATTATGGAAATTTGTGGATGCTTCATGTGGGGGTAATTTCCTGAATAAAGTTGTCGAAGGTGCATACCAATTATTTGAGGAGATGAGTGAAAACTCTTTCAACCATGCCTCAATTGATAGTTTTAGCAGGAATTCTAATCTCGGCTTAAATGAAATTGACTCTAGATTTGCATCTATTCCAGTAACTCAAGATGATATTTAGAAGATTGCACAAAGACTGGATCAAATGCAAATTCACCAAAAGAAACTTAAGGAAAAAGTTGATTAGAAACAAGCTCCACATCTTACTCCACCTAACATCATGAAGAGAGAAAACTTGAACAATGTTGGTGTTGTCTCGGCTGAGCCAAATTATTTTTCTGATGTTATATCAAATATAACTAGAACACAATGATACTCTCATTCCACTTAGGAGTTCTAGAGCGATGCACCGACCTAAGAGATACAAATTCCACGTCTCAGAAGAGTCTAAGGTGGATCCTACTACATATGATTAAGCAATAAAGGATCATGAAGTAGGCAAGTAAAAGCTAGTAATGCAACATGAGATAAACTCTATGCATAAGAATGACATATGGATCCTGGTATATCCTCTAGATGGGTTAAAACCCACTGGGTGTAAATAGATCTTCAAGAGAAAAAGGTGATCGGATGGGAAGGTGGAGACCTTCAAAACATGGCTTATGGCCAAAGGGTACACCTAAAAAGAAGGGCTTTATTATGAGAAAACCTTCTCTCCTGTCGCAATGCTTAAATCCATTCAGATATTGCTAGCCATAGCTACATACCATGACTATAACATCTAGCATATGGATGTCGACATTTTTCCTCAAGGGTTTCCTCGAGGACATATACACAGAACAACTTGAGGGTTTCCATGAAGATGGTAGAGAAACAAAAATATGCAAGCCGAAAGGATCCATTTATAAACTCAAGCAAACTTCTCGTAATTGGAACATCCATTTTGATGAGACCATAAAGTGTAATGGATTTCATCAAAATTCAAATGAACATTGTGTCTACAAGAAGACCAGTGGAAGTGCTATCACATTTCTGGTGCTATATGTGGATGACAACCTATGTTGGAACCTTGTTCCACATCTTGTTTTGGTGTTAACAAAATTATTATGGATTAATGTTTGCCATTAAGTATTTTTCAGATTTAGGTGAAGGAGCAAGGCAAACAAGAAATGATGGAGGCATGATGGTGAGAAGAAAAAGATCATGTCATGGAGGATGACAAGGATGTGTCGAGGAGAAGAAGATCATCTTAGATCCTTTATTTTTTATTTTTTAGTTTAGGTTTTCATAGATTATACGCCTCTTAATAAGAGAATTTAACTTAGATCATAAAAATCAATTAGAGATAAATTAGGATTTATATGGCATTCGTTTTTGAAGAACATAATCGATTAAATCGCTTAAAATAGGTACTTGTAAGCAAGTACCGGTACTGTTCATCAGTACTGGTATTTGCAAGGCACAGGTTTGAGAATTTGTCTCAAACTGTGAACAACAAGTACCGGTACATGTTGGCCATAGGTTGAAGCCTTTTTTTGGCCTGAACCTTACAAGTACCGATACCCATGATGAGTACCGGTACAGGTAGGTTACTGTGCCCAAGGAATTCAAAACCTAAAGTCACAAGTACCGGTACCCATGATGAGTATTGGTACCAGGACTCATGTACTGGTAGCAGTGAGCTGCTAGTACCGGTACCAGCTCGTCGTTGGCCCAAAATAGAATGGTAGAAATATTAATTCCAACAATATGAACGTTGGGAATTAAATCCCAACATCTAGTAAACGAGTATCCTTGGTCCTAAACTTTATAAATAAACCCTTGGACCCTTAGTTTGTATAGAGAAATAGAGAAGAAAAATTCTAGAGCTATATTTCACATTCTTACAATATTTTGAAGAAGGAATAGTTTGCTGCTATCAATTTCTCTACGCTTTTGCAAACACTTCGACGTGATTTTTTCATGCATTGTCAAGGCATTCATGCTCATTCTAGGCTCTCAAATCGGTAACATTACATTTACATTTGTTGAGAGGCTTAGGAACTTAGTTGTAAGATCTTTCTTTCTTACACCTGTATTTCATTTGTTGTTGAGCATTTGCTCGTTGGGTTGTAACAAACCCATTTTTGTAATTGGGTTGAGGTAACCTGTTAATTACCTTAGTTTAGTAAATTGATTCTCTCAGGGTTGAGAGAATCGGGTTAAAAACCCTAAGTTGGGAGGCTTAGGTAGTGGAGTACTCAAGGGAGGGGAACCATTATACATATTGTGCCTATTTCTGTGGTTTGATTGATTGTGCAAATTGTCTTGTTATTATTAATATTGTTCTTGAGTGTTTGTGCATGTAGCCATATATCCTATCTTTAGATCCTATCAAGTGGTATCAGAGGTCCAACATTCTTGGTCTTCATCGAACCTATAGAAAGGTTGAAGTGTTCCGTTATGTGCCTTGAATACCCATTGATTACTTTGATCCACTCCTGCAAAACAAATATCTTTTCTAGGTACCCATTTTCTTGTGGGTCCTTTAGAGTTAGCACCTTTCAAATCCTGAGATTTATAGAACTTTTTATATTATTTGGAATGATGTGGGAATGCTATTAAGATGAAGAATCTTGGAAAAGCCTTTTATATCTTGGTCCGAAGATGTTTAGAAATAGAGAGAAGAGGATATTAGGATTATTGTAGTAAGGATACATCACTACAGTCTTGGAGAGATTTCGCATGGATAACTCCAAAGACTTTCTCTCAATCAAACATGGGATTTCCTTATTAAAGGAAATATCTCCTGAAACAGTTGAGGAAAACAAACCCATCAGTGGATGTCCATATGCATCTGCAATGGGCAATTTGATGAACATCATGCTATGTACATGACCAAACATCTATCACATGGTGGGACTGGTAAGTCGTTACCAATCTAACCCAAAATAGAACACTGGAGTGTTGTTAAGAACATTCTCAAATACTTGAGGAGAAAAAAAAACTATTATCTAGTCTTTGGAGAAAGAGATCTCCAAGTGTTAAGGTATACTAACTCTGACTTCCAATCAGACATTAACAATAGAAAGTTTATGTAAGGGTTCATTTTCTTCTTGAACAATGATGTGATGGAGAAGCAAGAGGCAAGATGCCATGGTTGACTCAACAACAGAAGTCAAGTGCATCGTTGCATCTAATGTTGTAAACGAGGTAGTGTGAATACATAAGTTCATTGAGGAGCTTAGAGTAATTCCCTAAATATAGTTTTTCCAATCCCACTATTATGCAACAACATGGATACCATTGCATAGGCGAAGGAGCCACGCTTTCATTGAAAGAGCAAAGATATTAAGAGGAAGCACCACATCATCTGGGAGATTGTCAAGCGTGGCAATGTTACCATCATAGAAGTGGCCTCTATGGATAACATCGATGATCCCCTAACCAAGGCATTGACTAAAGAGTCATTTGATCGTCACGTGAGTTGCATATGGTTGAATGAGGTCCAAAATGGCTTTGAGGGCAAAGGGAAATCTGTTGGATTTTACATCATAAGTGAGCCATCTGAAAAATGTAATGAATTACATTTCATCTGAATAAAAGAATTAGATTATTTCCAATGCGTGAATTGGATCCCTTAGTACGAATAGGGTGACATACTTACCCAGATCGAATAAACCCGATGAGTGTCGAGTCAGAGATCTAAATGGTTTAGAGGATCTGATAACACATAAAAAAACCATCCATTCAATCATATGTTTCTAGTCTGAGTTGAGATGGCAACCTTCTCTAGATTATGTCACCTGATTGATGTTCTTGAATGGAGATTCAGAACTGTCATGCAGGCTAGGTTAAGGAGTTAACTTAATGAAATAGAAGATAGTAAAAGTCCATCTTCAATGTTATCATGGAGGTGTGTCCTCTAACCTGAGCCAGATGTGTGCCTCTATTCACTAACACATAAATTTGGTAGAACAATAACAAACGCATCGACCTTGGTGCCAATACTAGAAAGCTGATATCTGTCAGACGAGACAGGAGGCATACAATCTCTTGAAGAGATCACACAAATATACCCTACAAGTGTATGTAGTAAACTAGAGAAATAAGCTCACTCTAAGTGTATTGAGAAAGACAATTCCACATGTGATCTCAAAGTCCAAATCAGAATCAAGCATGAAAGAGAAAAAAGCAGTCCTTTAAGAAATAAACTGACCTTTCTCATCTCAATGATACAAGGACATCAAAATTAATTTTATCCGAGGAATAATAGCTGTCTAATGGGATTAGATCACATGGGTAATATTATCCTTTGAGTGTGAAGGATTCATGAGTACATGGAATACCTAAGAGAGGCGTAGTGCCATATTCCTTAGGTCCTAAACATTTTATTATTAGTGTAACAAAGCCAATAATGATTTTGCAGCCACATCCTCCTAAGAAAGTACCCCCCCATCCTCTTTCTATCTAGCCTCGACACGTCTACTAAGGCATCATTCCTCTTCATGTTCTCCCTTTCCTTAATTTTCTTTTTGTAATTTTAAGGAACACCCGCAAATCGCTCAATTTCGACTCTAATTTCGTTGTTGTTGAACCTACATATTGGAGGGACCTCCTTTTGTCTTCTATGGCCCCTCTGAAGCCTTCTTCCAACAACCACGAATTGTCAAATTTGAAATAAGTCCCAAATTGTCTTCCCCCACTCGTTTGCCACATCAGACGTGTATGGTCTATTAAAGTTCTACCCATCAGTTAAACATCTCCTAAGGGGAAGATCTCTGCTACCTCCATACTGTAGAGAAACATATCAATTCTGAATTTTTGTCCTCTTGAATTCCTCCAAGTGAAAACATAAGAGGTGGGTAAGATATCCAAGAGATCATGCATGGTGACAAAGTCTGCAAATTCCTCCGATCCACGATCATTCTACCCTCTCCCTCCAAATTTGTCATCCATCAAGAGCGTGACATTGAAATTGCCTCCAATCAACCATGGCCTTCCCTAAACGTTATCCACCACCTAAGTCAAATCCTCCCAAATGCATGCCCTTGTCGCATCATCCTTTGGGTCGTACACTGCAGAAATGACTATCTTCAAATTGTCACTGCTCCTTACTAGCATAGTTGTTAATACATGCATACCTGTTGAAGCTATGGGTTACTACGCTATCGTATTTGGTTTTTGAAAACTTGTCGTTGTAGTTTGAAAGTGAAGAACTCGTGTTCAACAAGTAAAATTTATACTGGAATAGAAATCCCAGGTCGAACTCAGGGAGGCTAAGTCGATCTAAATTCACAATTATATTTTTTAGGGTTTTTGTTGAAAAGTGGAGTAATTACAATGTAGCAATATAAACAATCAAAATAATAGAGAGAGAGAGAAAACATACACTTAATATTTCAAAATGTTTATACAATTAAACCAGTGAGAAATTACACTAGAAAGCAGGAAAACTATTATACTTGAAAGTAGGAAAATTCTACTCTAGAAAGCTGGAAAGAGAAATGAGAAAGAGAAGTTATCCTCCTCAACGATCGCTTGGAGGACGAGCCGGACGGGACGACGCCTGGAAGACGAAGGATGGAGCAGGAAGAAGGAGGTCGAGGCAAGAAGAATGAGAATGGGGCAGCACGTCATCGTTGTCGCGGGATCCGCTTCCGAAATGGGGATGAAAATTTGACTTTATCTCTCAAGGAGCATCCTGGGGGTGGGACAAACTTCTCTTGAGCTTTGGAGAGGGAGAGAAGAGAAGGAAGGGATGAGAAATTCGTATGGAGGGGGTCTCCTTTTATAGTTGCAAGGAGTGGGGGCATTTTGGGCATTACAAATTCAAAATATTAAATGAGGGGCCTTTAGTGACGGAATTAAGCGTCGCTAAAGCCCAAATTGTGGGCGACGTGCACCCACGCCTGCCGTCTGCTCCTCTCCCGCGCCGTGCTCAACCCCCCACGTTCATCAATCTTTGGCCGTCCGATCGTAAGATCGGAACGATCGGATGGCTTAAGATTCGTTAACCACCAGTGCCTTATCGCACGCCTGGCGTGTCTAATGGCGCATTCGCGCATCACTGCCTCTGAGAGTGCCATGTCTCCGCCCTCGTCGCCGCTCATCCTTGATCCAATGACCCAATTTGAGCCATCCCTTGCGTTTGTGCTAAATTGAGGCTTGCGAGGGCTCGAACTCGTGCCTCTTCTTCACGATAAAGCCTTCGACCGCTGCGCTATAGCGGCTAAGTTGTCACACGGACGCTTTATGGCATGGGCATGCGTGGCCGTTGGATGGCGATCCAACGACCAAGATCCATCGCGCGGTGAGGAGAGAGAGAGAGGGTGTGGCGGTCTCCTAGATTGGCTGGGCCGGTTTAGGTGGTTGAGATGGCACCACATGGCACCATCTTGGCCGTCCATCTTCTGAGTGATATAGATGGTGCCACGAATATTGGATTGGACCGATTTTCACGCTGTTAGGCTGCGATCGTCGATCCGAATCCATCCGTGTAGTTGGATTTGTCGTCTGAGGTGCAAATTTATACCATCTTGGCCCATGATCTTTAGGATTTCTCGGTCTCTATCTGGTGCTATGGATGTCCGATTAGGGAGATCTTAGAGTCGTTGAACTCCAATCGTCGCCCTGATAAAATCTGTACGGTTGGATCTTCGATTTGAGTCCTCGATAAAAAGTCTCCCTGTCCTTGACCATAAAAAGGAGACAACTACTGTACAATTTATACAACTTAATCTAAATGCATGATTATGCATGTTATGCACTATTTACAATGTATCATGCTAATGTGACACTAAGAACATGCATTAATAAATATTTTAGGTTAATTAGATGTATGCACTTCACACCCCCATGCCTATCTTTTGCTAATCCCTAGTAAAAACTACATGCTATTTATAAAAGAATTAGGTTGGATTACTTGGGCATAAGTTATTTTCAACATTAAGAAATTTTTTGCTTAGGATCTGAACTTTCAAAGATACAACAGTGCCCGGGTATCTGCCAAAATGTAGACACCTCAAGCCCTTGCCTTATTCAAAGAAAATTTTCTTTTTCTCCTTTTCTTCTTTTCTAATTTTTTTGGATTTTTGAGTTTAGGGTTAAAGAGTAGTTTTCTACGGCCATTCAACTCACCCATGATTTGATGAGAACCCTAAGTTCTAAGCATCTTATTGTGAATGTGATAGATTTGTTGATCAGCAATTAGAACAGACTTCGGGTTTCTATGCCTCTAGGTGACCTTAAAAAGAGAGTTCTGCATAAAGGTGTATCATTTCAACCGATACCTTTCTCCCTACTTTTATTTTTATGGGGTCAACACAAGGGTGAATCCAATGTATATCTCCCCGGTTTATTCTACTTCTCCCCTTCTTCCTAAGTATTTTGGAAATTTTCAGTGCATTTCTTGAGATGGGTTCTGGATAACCGGTCGATGAGCTGTTACCACCGACAACTTGCCAGCTATACTCGTGCGGCGAAGTGTGGCTTATTTCTTTTATTTTCTTTTTCTTTTCTCCTTTTCTTTTTTTTTCTTTTCGACTTTTTTTTTAAGTAGGTGGCTTCCTTGGTTTAAGATTTACCTAAAGGCAGCAAGAAGAGAATGGTCCAGTGACTAGGCTCTGGACAACCTACCTATAAGCTGTTACCCACGATAACTTGCCAGCCATATCACCCTAGAAGGTTCATTAGCTACCCAATTTCCGTTAAAACTGTTGATCAACAAGTCAGTGAAAAAAAAGTGTGTAGATGCTTAAGACTCAAAGTTCCCTCAAATCAGAGGGTGGGTTGATAAGTCGTCTACTTATCACCTAAACTTATTTACTCAAATTACAATAGAATTAAGCTGGCTGGGACTCAAGAAACAAATCCACATTTTAGTGGATACACGGGTCGATTAAGTCCAAAGACCTGAAGGATTTTTGTGTTCAGATCCTAATGTAATATTTACTAAGATTGAAAAGTCCTAATGTCTAAGTATTCCTTTCTAATTCAATTTTTCCTTTTTTTATGTATATATAAGAAGAGAAATACAATTTACAAAAATTTCACAAAGCTGACAAAATGATTAAAAAATGAATCCACCCCCTTATGCCTAGCTGATGCAATGTCCACATTGAGAAAGAGACATGAAAGAAAGGGTAGAGTATGAAAGATATCACTTGAATATGAAGCTCAGGTCAGCTTTGTGTCATATGTACAACTGCTGAGTTTAGTGCCATCAGCTAGGCAAAATCCAGCCAAAGAATTCACAATATGGCTAGAGCAACCGTGTCTGAAACGGGTTCTGGAAGAGTACGATCAATAATAGGCTTCAGGCATTGACCGTTGACTTTAAATGTGTTACCCATCTTTGGGTCAATAACGGCTCCATTTGGAAAAATCTGGTCGATAATGAACAGGTCGTTCCATTTAGATCTAAGTTTGCTGGGAAAGAGCTTGAGTCGAGAACCAGATAACCAGACCTTCTGGTTTGACTTAAAGCTCTTGCGGGAAATCAATTGATCATGTAGAGCTTTGGTCCGAGCCTTGTAGATCTTGGCATTCTCATATGCATCATTTCTAAGCTCTTCCAACTCAGATAGTTGGAGTTTCCTGGTCTTCCCAGCTATGTTCAGATCTAAATTGCACTGCTTGATCGCCCAGAATGCCCTATGTTCAATCTCTATGGGTAGATGACATGCCTTTCCATACACCAAATGAAACGGAGACATGCCGATGGGCATTTTATACGCCGTACGGTAGGCCCAAAGAGCGTCCTCAAGCTTTTGAGTCCAGTCCTTGCGATTAGGCCTAACTATTTTCTGCAAAATATTCTTGATCTCCCGATTAGAGATCTCGACTTGTCCATTCGTCTGGGGATGGTAAGGAGTGGAGATTCGGTGATTAACCCGTATTTGGCCAACAAATTTCAGAATTGGACATTAGTAAAATGAGTGCCACCATCACTGATGATGGCCCTTGGAATCCCAAACCTGTTGAAGATATTTTTCTTGACAAAATCGATGACCACCTTGTGGTCATTGGTTCGGGTGGAAATCGCCTCAATCCATTTGGACACATTATCAACAGCAACAAGGATGTACTGATGTCCAAATGAAGGGAGAAAGGGTCCCATGAAATTGATGCCCCAAACATCGAAGATTTCGACAGGAAGAATTGGGTTTAGGGGCATCATATCTCTCTTAGTTGTGCTCCCGAGTGCCTGACAATGAGAACATGACCTTGAGAAATCCTGGGCATCCTTAAATAAAGATGGCCAATAGAAGCCAGATTGCAAAATTTTCGCAGCCGTCTTTTTCCGGAGAAATGTCCACCGCATGCAGATGCATGGCAGAACTCGAGTATAATGTTGAATTCATTCTCCGAAACACATCGGTGAATAATTTGATCAAAGCCGATGCGGTACAGTTCAGGGTCCTCCTAGAAGTAGTATTTGGCCTCAGATTTAAGTCTATCTCGTTGTTGCTTGGTCTAATCCTGGGGGATTTGACCAACGGCCAAATAATTAACAATGTCAGCAAACCACGAGATTTGGACACCTGAAATTGCAAGAATAGCTTCGTCTGGAAAAGTGTCAGCAATCGGGATGTCCGGACGAGAAGAATCACTTAGAAGTCTCGACAAATGATCCGCCACCACATTTTGTACTCCGATTTTATCCTTGATTTCAAGATCAAATTCTTGAAGCAGAAGAATCCAACAAATAAGGTGGGGTTTGGCATCCTTTTTGGCCAAGAGATGTCTCAAGGCTGAGTGGTCGGTATAGATGATGACATGAGACCTTAAGAGATAAGCCCTGAATTTTTCCAAAGCAAATACTACGGTTAGTAATTCCTTTTCAGTAACAGTGTAATTCTTCTAGGCTTCATCTAGAGTTTTACTAGCGTAGTAGATGACAGAAGGCTTCCTGTCTATTTTTTGACCCAAAATAGCCCCAATTGCGTAATCAGAAGCGTTGGTCATGATCTCAAAAGGGGCTGTCCAAATCAGTGGTTGCAACATTGAAGCACAAGTGACTGCCATTTTCAGGAAATCAAATGCCTTACGACATGATTCGTCGAAAATAAACAGCGTTTCTTTGGCGAGAAGATTGCTTAGGGGACAAGCAACCTTCGAGAAATCCTTGATGAATCTTCTATAGAATCCCACATGACCAAGAAATGATCGAATTTGTTTAGCAGATGTGGGAGGAAGTTTAGCAATAGCATCAACCTTAGCTTTATCCACTTCAATTCCCCATTTAGAGATTATATGATCCAAGACGATGCCTTCTTGTGTCATGAAATGACTTTTCCCAGCTAAGGACCAATCATGTTTTGATACATCGCTTAAGAATCATTTTTAGATTAGCCAAACAAGAGTCAAACGATTCTCCAAAAACAGAGAAATCGTCCATGAAGACTTCCATAAACTCTCCCACCATGTCAGAGAATATGGCTAACATACACCTTTGAAAAGTCGCAGGTGCATTGCATAAACCAAAAGGCATCCTACGGAAAGCAAAGGTTTCGTAGGGACAGGTGAAAGAAGTTTTTTCCTGATCCTCGAGATGGATAAGAACTTGGTTGTATCCTGAGTAGCCATCAAGAAAATAGTACTTCTGCCTGCCTAGTCTTTCTAAGATTTGATCAATGAAAGGTAGGGGGAAATGATCCTTTTTCGTGGCCATGTTCAGCTTTATGTAATCGATACAAACCCTCCAAGAGGAAGCTGAACGAGTTGTGACAGATTCTCCTCTCTCGTTAGTCACAACGGTAATCCCGACTTTCTTGGGAACAATCTGCACGGGACTTACCCAGAGACTATCAGAGATTGGATAAATAATTCCTGCATTGAGCCACTTAATGATTTCCTTTTTGACCACTTTTCGCATATTTGGATTTAATCTCCTCTGCATCTGGTGAGAAGGGCGGGATCCATCTTCCAAGAATATTCTATGATTGTAGTAAGATGGCTCGATCCCCCTAAGGTCATGAATGGTCCAACCAATTACCTCCTTGTATTCCTTCAGGACCTTGATCAATTTAATCTCTTGCTCCTTTGTTAATTTAGCACTGATAATCACATGTAGCATCTTCTGTAGTCCTAAAAATTGATATTTCAAATTCTCAGGCAATGGTTTCAGTTCAAGCTGGGGCAGGTTGATGATTGAAGGTAAGGAAGATGCTGAAGACTTATCAAGAGGAAGAGGTTGAGAGTGAACAAAATTAATAACCTCTTCAGAAGATGGCAGGTCTGCCATAGAGGGTTGCGGGTCCAATTCATCATCAAATAAGGAACTTTCAATTGAAGAAATCATCAAACAAGTTTCAATGTTTACATTATCCTCCTCAAGTTCCTCAATAAATTCACAATCCTCAAATTTATTAATCACCTTAAAAATATTCAATTTCATTCATTGATCCCCAAAAGCGATTTCCATGCTATTGCTTTCACAGTTAATGTTAAACTTAGCGGTAGCCAGGAACGAACGCCCCAAAATGATGGGCGTGTTCCTTAGATTTTCCGGTATATCCATGTCAAGGACAAGGAAATCTACTGGAAAATAGAAATCCTTGATTTTAACTATAACGTCTTCAACAACGCCTCGCAGATTTGTGACCGAACGGTCCGCTAATTGTAGCGTTACTGAAGTCGGCCAATGTTCACCTAATCCAAACTTCTCGTAAAGAGAAGTTAGAATTAGGCTGATGGATGCACTTAGATCCAGAAGTGCTCTATCAAACGTGTAATTTCCGATGACACAAGAAATCAACGGAGCACCTGGATCTCTCTTTTTTTGAGGGAGGTGGTGCAGGATAACAGAACTAGCCTACTTGGAGAGTACCACCTTCCTCGGAACAGATTTTCTCGACTTACTCTTTTGTGTACATAAATCCTTTAAAAATCTCGCGTAAGCTGGTATATGCTTGATAGCATTGAGGAGCGGGATATTGATCTCAACATTCTTAAAAATATTCAGAAGCTCCTCATTGCTATCAACAGGCTTCTTCTTCTTTGATTTGATCAATGCTTCAGGAAAAGGAACATGAGTCAGATCTTTGGAATCAGGTTCCTGAGCCTTGATTTCTTCTTTAGAATTCTCCTCTCTCTCCTCAGGTTCTTCAGGATTTGGTAGATCAGAACAGTGTGGTTGTAGATCCTGAGTCTGCTTACCACTCCTCAAGGTAACAGAATTTGCCGATGCATAAGAGTTTGGGTCTTGGGGAGGGTTAGGAAAGATTGGAGGGGCTTGATTAGCCAAGAATTGTTGATGTGCAGAAGAAGAAGAGGAAGGACCCTGCTCAACCACCTGAGCATGTGCGTGTGGGTTCCTTTGATTTCCGTACCTATGGGCTTGGTTACCCTGATTCAGAATATTTCATGGGTTGGGTACAGGTTGGGATGGTAGAGATCCGGGTTGGCAAGAGTTGGCAATAAGCCCGATCTGCAAGTTGTCCAGTGAGGTTTTCATTTACTGCATAAGCTGGAGCATGGATCCTTGCATCTCTACCATTTGCCGGTTCAAATCAGCCTTCCCTATGGGTTGATGGGCATTCCAAGCTGGCTGATTGACCTGATTTGGGGGCAACTGAGTATACACATGACCCTGACCCATTGGTCGTGGTGGAGCATAGTTGCCGGGTGGGAATTGGGTCTATTGCCTTGGGTTTTTCCAGGAGAAGTTAGGGCGGTTTCTCCAACCTGGATTATAAGCATTAGAGTAGGGGTTGGATCTAACGTTCTTTTGTACAACACAGACATCCTCATAGGGTGAGGATGGAGAGAAAGAAAGAGAAGGATCAGAAAAACTGGGATCAAAGGCCCCAGTTTGGAACCCGTGGAGTTCCGAATAATGCTGACTCACAGGTTGAGCCACATCGAGTTGATTCACGAACTCCCGTCCAGAAGGAGCTCACGAAGAATGGAATCCCGAATTTTGAGATTGAGTGGATTGAGAGTTCATAGAATTTCCAGCCATCCACTCTTCCATTCTCTTAGCAACCAAGTCCACCTTATCAAGTTTGTTACAAATCAATTCCATATCAAATGAATGAGTCATGGACTACATAACATTTGATCTGGGCTGCTAGGACTGGTTAAAAGTATCCATGGAGGCATGATTGATTGAATTCTTGCTCATTTCCTCAAACAAATCGTGTGCACTATCTGCATCTTTGTTGAGGAAATTGCATCCGCAAGAAGCGTCCACGTGATTTCTGAGTTGCTCAGTCAACTCGTGGTAGAAGATCTACACGAGTTACCATTTCGGCACCTCGTGGTGTGGACACCTCCGCAATAGGTCCTGGAATCACTCCCAGGCCACATGAAACTGCTCCCCCGGCTGCTGGGTAAAGGTAGTGATTGCTCGTCTCAAGGCATTGGTACGTCCGACAGGGAAGAATTTCTTCAGAAAGGCCGATTTCAACTCATTCCAAGTTGCAATTGGTCTTCCTATAGTCCTGTACCAATGAGTGGCTTTATCCCTAAGAGAGTGGGGGAAGAGCCTCATGATCATTTGCTCCTCCTTCATGTTTTGTGCTTTGGTGGTCTGGACCAAAGTGGTCAAGTCCTCCAAGTGCTGAAACGGGTCTTCGGAGCCAAGCCCATGGTAATGTTCGATCAGGCTTAACACCTGGGGCTTGATTTCTACGTCTCCGGTCGGAATCTGGATGCTAGGACGTTCCCTGTAATTTGAAGGATCATAAAAATCTTTCAAGGGTTGAGCGCCCTGCATTCTCTGGAACCATTCCTGCATTCTCTGCATTTGTTCCAGCTGCCTTCGGAATTCCTCTTGTGGATCCCGAGGCAAAGGAGGCTGTTGGTCGGTCATGAGATCAATTTGACCAAAATCTAATTTGCACCTCCTAAAATACTCTAGTGGTCCTTCCAATCGGGGATTCAATGACTGTCTTCTCAGCATAAACTAGGAGGTCAGAAGGATTGGGGATAAGGACCTTGCAGCACAACAAAACAAGCCTGTCCTTAAGTGGGGTAGCCTAAGGATCTATAGACTCCCAAAACCTGCC
This sequence comes from Thalassia testudinum, assembly GCA_037157565.1. NCBI lineage: Eukaryota > Viridiplantae > Streptophyta > Magnoliopsida > Alismatales > Hydrocharitaceae > Thalassia > Thalassia testudinum. Next base: position 64,637,435 of record JAZHRO010000007.1, on the reverse strand, counting down.
TTAAGATTATAAATGATTTACTCTACTTGTGTCTGCTTAATCCAACCAGTTAGAAGGAGGGACTGGGGAGAAGGTTCTTTCTTCAACTTGCGCCTCCGATTCCTAGTGTACCCCCCAGCAGCGGTCATTTGATGCTACTCCCCTAGCTAAACATTAGATTAATCAGTACAAGTAAGTTAATAAAAAACAATCTCAGACTAGGCCCCGAAGAGTGAATCAGTCCTTAAGGTCAATGTCTACTCGATTTTATTAAGGCCTGGGATTGTAGAGCTTATGGAATGTGATGGGCCCTTAAAATGGGTTGTGCCCTTAATGATTGATTGAGACTTGTGTAAGTGCATGCACAACCAGGGTTTTCAAGCAAGATTATTTGTGATGTGTAAATTTTAATGTTCAAATCTTGCTTAAGTAGCTTTTAGGGTTTAAAATTAGGTTGATTTCAATCAAGTTTAAGGCAAACCAGGTTTTCAAGCATGGGTGAAGATTATTTTCCTTTAAAACCAGAAATAAAGTGGAGTACTTGGAATAAACCTAGATTGAAAACCCTAAGGAGAAGCTACTTGATGAGTTGATTTTAGGTTGAGTGGTGCGGCCCAAACAACTCAAACAACTGGCCACAACTGCGCCACTAGATTAGGCACACAGAGATGGTTAACTTAGAATGATTTCTACTCTTTTATGTGTTTCTTTGTGTGTATCGGTTCCACAGATCAGAACCCAGTTAAGTAGAAACAAATCAAGTAGGTTAAGTGCCTTGAATGTGAGTGTATGTTATGTGTCTGTTGAAAATTATCCCACAAAATTATCTTTATGTTTTTTTTTTAAGTGAGGGTGGAATGAGTGTGAGTGAGAATCCAAGCAACCAAACTAATCCTAGGATTTATGCAAACACCTAGGTTAATTAGAATTTGAATTTAATGTGACAAATGAAATCTATGGAGGGGGGAAGAATGGGGAGCACTTACAGTTGTCTTCAACTGTACTTTACTCTAGTCTATCGCTTGACGATTCCCTGATGGAGGTCTCTGCAAAACAATAGACACAAGAGAAAGCAAGTTAAAAGATAATAAATTGCGTGAAATGCGAAAAGAAGATCGGAAATCGTTGCCTCCCTGGCAACGACGCCAAAATGTTGAAACTACAGATTACTATGCTATCGTATTTGGTCTTTGAAAACCTGTCGTTGTAGTTTGAAAGCAAAGAACTCGTGTTTAACAAATAAAATTTATACCGAAATAGAAATCCCGGGTCGAACTCAGGGAGGCTACGTCGATCTAAATTCGCAATTATATTTTTTAGGATTTTTGTTGAAAGGCGGAGAAATTACAATGAAGCAATATAAACAATCACAATAAGAGAGAGAGAGAGAAAACATGCACTTAATATTTCAAAATGTTTATACGATTAAACCAGTTAGAAATTACACTAGAAAGCAGGAAAACTATTACACTAGAAAGTAGGAAACTTCTACTTTAGAAAGCTGGAAAGAGAAATGGGAGAGAGAAGTTATCCTCCTCGACGATCGCTTGGAGGACGAGCTGGTTGGGACGATGCCTAGAAGATGAAGGACGGAGCGGGAAGGAGGTCGAGGCAGGAAGAATGAGAACGGGGCAGCACGTCGTCGTCATCGCGGGATCTGCTTTCGAAATGGGGGTGAAAATTTGACTTTATCTCTCGAGAAGCATCCTAGGTGTGGGACAAGCTTCTCTTGAGCTTTGGAGAGGGAGAGAAGAGAAGGAAGGGATGAGAAATTTGTATGAAGGGGGTCTCCTTTTATAGTTGCAAGGAGTGGGGGCATTTTGGGCATTACAGATTCAAAATATTAAATGAGGGGCCTTTAGTGATGGAATTAAGCATCACTAAAGCCCAGATCGTGGGCGACGTGCACCCGTGCCTGCCGTCTGCTCCTCTCCCGCGTCGTGCTCAGTCACCCACATTCATCAATCTTCGGCTGTCCAATCGTAAGATCGGACGGCTTAAGATTCGCTAACCGCTAGCGCTTCATTGCGCGCTTGGCGCGTCCAATCGCGCATTCGCGCATCACTGCCTCTGAGCGTGCCACGTCACCACCCTCACCACCGCTCATCCTTGAGTCTTGTGTCTGCGCTAAATTGAGGCTTGCGAGGGCTTGAACCTGCGCCTCTTCTTCGCGATAAAGCCTTCGACTGCTGTGCTACAGCGACTAAGTTGTCACGTGGACGCTTTAAGGCGTGGGCGTCCGTGGCCGTTGGATGGTGATCCAACGGCCAAGATCCATCACGCGGTGAGGAGAGAGAGAGGGTGCAGCGGTCTCCTAGGTTGGCTAGGCCGATTTGGGTGGCTGAGATGGCACCACGTGGCACCATCTTAGCCATGCATCTTTTGAGTGATGTAGATGGTGCCACGGATATCGGATTAGATTGATTTTCGCATCGTTAGGCTGCGATCGTTGATCCGAATCCATCTATGCGGTCGGATTTGTCGTCTGAGGTGTAGATTTACACCATCTTGGCCCATGATCTTTAGGGTTCCTCAATCTCTATCTGGTGCTACGGATGTCCGATTAGGGCAATCTTGGAGTTGTTGAACTCCAATCGTCGCCCTAATTAAATTCGTACGATTGGATCTTCGATTCAAGTCCCAGATAAGAAGTCACCCTGTCCCTGACCATAAAAGGAAGATAAGTACTGTACAATTTATACAACTTAATCTAAATGCATGATTATGCATGTTATGCACTATTTACAATGTATGATGCTAATGTGACACTAAGAACATGCATTAATTGACATTTTAGGTTAATCAGATGTATGCACATCAATACCCACTATAGAATCCTCAAACTGAAACAAGTCATCTTTCTAACCCATAATAATGTCTCCTGATCTTCCAACCACATTGAGAGCTCAGAAGCTCTCCAAACATCCTCCACCCACTTCCTACCAAGTTTGTTGGTCACAACTCTCCAACTTGGTCTCCTTAAGCAGTACCGCAACCAATCACCACAATATGAGATTTCCTCCTAGTACTGCTCTTTCGGAAGGGTTGTTTAATCCCCTCATGTTCCATGAGAGAACCGAAGTCATTGGGGGCCATTGATCCCCTCATTTATGTGTCAGTACCCCAACACAGTTGCCACCATAGCCTTCTCGTGCGCTTCCTTATCATCCGCTTTACCCTCACCCTCATCCGCTATCTTGTCATTGATTGTCGCACTAGAGTCACAGGACCTATGCTCAGCCACTACATCCCTGACCTTCACCTCGCTCTGCTTGGCACCACCTCCACTAGCCAGCGAACTACCATCATCGGCACTTCCTACCCTCAATGATGGCTCCTCCATTTGCAGTGTGGTTTCCACCTCTATCCACATCGTGAAGGTCGATGATGGCCTCCCCATCTTCCCATGATATGTCCACTTAGGCTGGTAGAAGAGTCTCACATTCGACTCTTTCATTGGACACCACCCCATACCACGAACACCAAGCACCTGCAAGTCTTGCACCCCGATGATGTCCGACGAACCATCCTTTCGACCTTCTCGTAAGCCATCCCTCTGAACTTCTCGAAAGCCCTTCGTAAGGCTCCATTCACCAGCTCCCATGGAAGAAGACTACACAAGTTCACGAACAGGAGAGGAGGCACTGCTTCGTGTAAAGGGGCTTCAAACAAGATGGGATGAAGGGTTAAGCAAGTGGGAGGCACCCAAACCCGATCCAAATACCAGCTAGTTTGGGCATATAACAACATCACTCCTTACGCTCAACAATACAATCTCCTTCGGTGGCACCACGTGGTTTCCGTAGCTGCCTCAGTTTCTAGGGATTGTGCCACTCACATTTACATAGTCCCCCTCACTAATCTCGATGTAGACCTCATCCTTCACAATCTTTGCAATCTTCAATGAAATTCGGATCCTATGGTGAGAACCTTGGCCTTCCAAACTTGCCTCGCCATCGCCGGCCTCAGACTCCCCTCAGAGGCGGCCCTAGCGCTGATGGCTACCACCTGAGCGTACGACCTCACAACATCAACCACCGGCTTAATGGAGATTACCCACAACGCTCCACTATTGGAGTCACTTTCCTGACCACCTTTCTACCAGGGATGAGTTCCATAAAAGGACGTACCACAGAGATGTCAACCTCTACTAGGCCAATCCCCGTGCAAGATTTCACCATTGCGAACGGCACCGCCACTGCTTCCACAACCTCCTACGTGTGTGGTCGCAACGGAACACCCTCAATGGCCACCACCATCATAGCCTTCAACAATGGCCACTCCTTTGTCACACCATCATGGATCATTAAGTAGCACCATCTCATAAGCCCCTCAACACGTCTCATCTCCCTAGACACTAGGGTCACAAGTATCTTTTGGCGAAGCCTAGAAAGAAAAAACCTTCCCGGTCTGAACTTGGCAATCTTGGCTCTACATCCGACCCTAGCCCAATCGTCACCCCTCTCCTCACCTCCACCACCCCTGTCTAGCCTTTACACACAACAGCTACTAGGGCTGAGGCGAGGATCGCCTCTAGCAGTCCAACCTGAGGAGACCATGGCATTGTCACCGCTGCCAATGGCACTTCCTCCAGTGGCAAAGGCTGCGACGTAGTGGTCGCCACTCTCAGCTTTATGTTTCATGCACAAACCACCCCCCAATGGCCTAAACCACCACACTGAAGGCACCTCACTGGCTCCCTACACTCCATCGCTCGATGTCCTCTTCCACGACACTTAAGATAAAGAATCCCACAATCGCATCTTCTCCAAACTTGCTGGGCAGTGACAAGCATCCACCCTTAGGACGCACCACCCCTCTCTCACTCTCTCAACCATTATTCAACATCAGATGCTAACCTAACTCCATATATTATGTATGTTATATAAATCCTAAATGAGCCAAAAACTTGAGTTAACAAGTTGAGCTGGGCTCGACTCAAGCTCAACTTTGCAAGGTAAATGAGCCAATATCTTGGCTTGCGCCTGACTCAAAATCTCAATGAGCTGAGTTTGTGTGCCCTTATTGAGCCGAGCTCGAGCTTAGCTCTTCAATCTTGAGCTAGATGCCTACCCCAAGTGCTACTTAATCCACAAGAGAAGCCCCAACCATTGAATTATTCTATTTTCTTCTAACTGAAACAAGGAGTACAGGATACAATGTGGAATTAAACAAGATGCTAGATCTATTTAATTAACTAAATAACTAATCTTTCCTGGCAAGCATAGAATAGGAACAAGTCAAGCCTAATGAGAATGGCTTGTAACATGTAAGCTACTTGGAACATCAAAACATTTTGTTCTGGAGCATATAACAAACTAATAAAATCACTATATTTTGTACAAAGCACCTTATATGTTTTATTTTAGAAATCAAAATATAATTCTGTTCGATATTTATCCATTTTTGATGGATGAAAGTCATGAACTACATATAATTTTTGGTTAAATTTTAAATTTGTTTCTTTGGGTTCTTCTTGAGCATGGTTAAGGTTTTTTATTTTTTTGAAAGGAAGAAATGTTAATTTTTTATGGGAATTTCAAGGATAGATTGGGGGTTTGAACAAATAATTTTCCTAGCATGGTATTATGTTAGTGGATTACATGGCTGCATGGCATCAATTTAGACTAATAATGACTCTCATGTGCGATACAGAAGTCATCAAGAAGCTTTCCTTACCCTTTCATTAGGAGAAGATAAAGCTTATAGCTACATTCTTTTTGCTTGAAAAGAGATTGTAGAATGGTGGGGTGAGTTACATCACTGTAGTAGACTTCCATTGGGGACATACACACTTGGACAACTGTCATACCTTCTGAAGAAAGTGTAGACACACTTCTAAGTCAAGCTGTTTCTACAGATCGGTTTTCTTTTGTGTGTATAATTGAAATTAGCTTTAATCTTGAATTCTTTCGTTGATATACCCTTGATCTTTGCAAGCTTAGATTAATTTCTCAGACAAATTCGCTTCATTTTTGCAATAATTTGTTTCATTAGCACATTTACAGAATTCACATGTGCAATAATTGCTTGTGTTTTGAGTTATAATTGCCTTGCCTTCCTAACAAATAAATCTAGAAAAAAGGCATTGTATTTTGCTATTTTGCCAAAACCAGCCCCAAGAAGTTCAAGCTTTAGACCCTACCCGTGATGTCACCATGAGAGTGCATTTTTTAGAAAAGTCAAGTAAACAGGTAAGAAGAAGAAGTTACAAATCGGAGGACTTGTGATGCCATAAGTAACTCAGGTTCACCTCCCCACGTATGAGGTCTTCTCATTTGAGAAACATATGAATCGAAATCTCCCTCAATTAACCTGCACAGGAAATTAATTAGCCTGCAGTTTCAGATACAACATCAAGGATATCCTGTCCATGTATGTTGAACTTTAAGGTGCAAAACTCAACCAACATAATCCAAGTGGAAATAATTGCACAATAAACTACTGTATACCATTCTGTTTCTGCCTGTCTCTTGCTAAATTCATCTGCAACCTGAGCACAGAGAAAACAAAAGGGAAATCAGGGTATCAAACAGTGAGCATACCAAATAAGGCGATTTTTTTTCCTTTTCACAAGAAATATATGAAGCACAGCAAAATTGAAAGGAAATGTTGCCTTATACAGAGCCAAAGATCGAGAGAAGTTTTCTTTTCCCTGTACTTTTGAGGAGGAGGAGGAGGATCGAGAGAATTCTCACTTGGTTCCGTAGTTCATCAGCTAGGTTTCTTTGGAGTGCCTCATCAGGAATAGACTTTCCGCAACGAACGCAAGCGCCGTGGGCAACAGAGCGAAACAGGCATCTTCCATCCCCAGGTATACCTAAAAATGGTGGCAATAAAACAAGAGGGGGGAACATGGATTAACAAAAGCAACAGAAAAAAAGTAGCATATGCTTTTCACCAGTTATAGAGTAATCCCTGTAGACTTTTTTCCCTTGGGAGGAGCTGACAACCGATTTATCGATCTCTCCATCACATTCCCTCCGGGCTTCGGCGAGTGTTGTTTCTCGACTCGAAAAGGAAACACATATCCCAATTGAGCAGCCACCCAGTATCCAAGTTCTAGGTTTCAGAGCCCAACTAGCTGTTGAAGACCTCTCATCATTAGGCAGTGAAAGACTCAAGCTTATACTTCGGTAACGGTTGGATTTTCCAAGATGCAAAATGTGTTGTGGAGAAGATGGCAACTCTAAAAGGTGCATATTGCGCTCTCTTTTAGATAATCTAGACTTAATCGATTTTCCCTTCGGTGTGTAGGAGGAAGAAGATGAAGAATCGCAGGCACTTGAACGAAAATTGTGGATGAGATTTAATGAAGACATGGGTAGACGGACAACAGTTGTCGGCCCTTTCACTACAGCTTTAGCAGCAGCCACAGAAAAGCTTCTTGGGCATAAACCAGCAAAGATGCATGTCATATCAGAGAGCTTTCCGCGAGAAAAGAAACACCTGAACAAGCATTCATAGGCTTTTGAAAAGTTTGGAGAGGTTTGCCGAATTTTCTGGATCGAGCACAATCAATTAAAAGAAGAAGAAAACCCTGTGTGTAGACACGCCTACCCCAATCCCATCCTCTCTTCTTCCCTTTTTGATTGACTCCAAGGCTAGTTTACGGAGGAGGTTAACCCCTACGAGAGAGGATAACCCAACCCACTTTTGGGTTCTTAACTTGGGTTTAAGTTATCCAAACGTCTGTGGATCCGTGGAACAACAAGGTACAAGGGAAAATTGGAAAAAAATACTATTTCATCAACGGCATTGGCATGCTTTTTTTTTAAGGGAAAATATTCTATTAGAAATGGGAAGAACCCAGCACATGAGGATGCACCCCCACTGGGGAAAGGGAAGAGGGAAAAGATCGAACACCCTCAAAAGGGGAAAATAACCCCCTCGTAGAAACGGGGGAACTCCATCAAGATGGAGTAAAATAAAACATAAGAAACTAAGACAAGAAACAAAGGAAAATAAAAAAGAAAATGTCCAAGCAAGAGTTCCAGTTGTACTCCTCAAAGACTTGAAGGAGCAAGCAACCCAACGCTCGTTGATACGGCAGCGGCACCAAGATAAAATCCTAGAGATCCGCGCTAACGAGAAAATCGAAATAAATCGACATCCAACACTTGTCAGAAGATCTCGATCGTAATGAGCACAGGGTCACACATGGCCCTTTCAAACAAAACAAAAAAAACCAAGAAAAAAGGACAATCCTTCCCATCGAGTGAGCACCAAGCAGCACCAACTAGCCATTGCAAACGTGCACCCAACGACCATGCACGACCGTTGTTCTGCCACGCCATGCACGACTGGCGAACAACAATGCATGACCTTTGACCGATCGTGCACAACTGGACTGCCATGCCCAACCGCCAAACAACTACAATCGTGCAACCAGCCATTGTAAACGTGCACCCAATGACCATGCGCGACCGTCGTTCCGCCACACCACACACGACTGGCGAACAGCAACGCGCGACCTTTGATCGATCGTGCGCAACCGGACCGCCACACCCGGTCGCCAAACAACCACAACCGTGTCACTGCGACCACCTTGACCACCACAATTGCCACTCGACCACGCCACGATCGACGCGCCCATCGAACGACGATGCCCACCCACCAAACAACTGCGACTGTGCGACCATGATCTCCACGACCGCCGCAACTGCCACTCGACCACATGCGACCGCCACCACGTCATCGAGGGGAAGACAAATGACGAAGCTGAAGTCTTGATCGACAAAGAACAAAGGTCCGGAGGGGAGGGAGAGGAAGAGCCGACAGGGGGGGCCCGATCAGCCGAGGGTAGCCGATCGGGGTTGGCAGCAGCAGAAGATTAAGGCTCTTTTAGGGCACAAGAGGGGGGGAGACAAGTGAAAATGCCATTTGCTCATTAGTAGGGCATTGCACGTTCTTAGTTTTAGGATGGAGTGTGGAGGATAAAAGCAAAAGTGGCGTCTTTCTCTTCTTTTCCTACGTAGAATTCCAAAAGGAAGGAATAGCCTTCCCCTAACCCCACCTAAGTCGAAACTTGTTTTGCACAAGAATGTAAAAGGGCACCCACCTTCTAGGGGAGGCGGAGACGAGTTCTTGTGCAGGTGTATGTGGATGGTGTGAAAGTGGCATCTTTCTTTTCTTTTCCTATGTGGAATTCCATAAGGAAAGTATAGCCCTTCTCCTAACTCCCCCCCCCCCCCCCCCCCAAGTCGAAATTGTTTTGCACAAGAATGCAAAAAGGCATGCACCTTCTAGGGGAGGCGAAGGGGATGGCGGAGACAAGTTCTTGTGCTGGTGTATGTGGCTGGTGTGGGGTTAGACCTCAGAGGCATGATTGCTTCACCTGAACTCTACTCTAAAAATTTATTCCTAATGCTTAAATTACCATTTTTCTAAGTAAAAATTACCATCTTTGTGTGAGATACATGCATTAAACCTCTAATTTTACTATTTAACCATTATGCATTTATTGTCTCCATACTATCCGTAAAATACTTTAAAGATTCATTGGAAATATTGTTATCACTGATGTGCAAATTCTTCCACCCAAATTTCCATCACCCATCTCCTCTCAACCCTTTCCTCACTATCTCTCTCAAATGCTCCCATTGTTAGACCTTAGGCCACCATTAGCAACGTTATCACCTCTCTGCAATGATGCTTCCTCTTTCCCCACCCTTGCATCAACTCCCTCATCGACATCACCACTTACGACAGCCATCAGCACTACCTTGATGTTAATGTCCTCCTCTACTCTGAGGTCAAATATTGCCAACTCTAGCTACCTTTGCTACCTGCGCAATTACTTCGTAGACCCAATACTACAACCTTTGCCTACGACTACTCTCTCAATCCCTGTGATGACCTTGTTAGTGCAAAGCACTAATTAACCTAATTTTGATGTTAACAAAATAAGAATTATTGTTTGGAATAGCTTAACTTCATAATGCAGAACTACTTTTGAGATATGCATATAAACTATGCAATGATGATATGAGATAAGCTAAAAAAGGAAGGAAGTTGAAGATTCAAGTCAAAAATTATCAAAGAAAGCTTCAAGATGAGCTTTAAGAAAAGTTTTGTAATTTTTCATGTTTCTAGAAGTTCATTAAAGAGCCAATTGCATTCCATTCATACACATGGCATCTCTTAGGAAAAATATTTAGAAAATCATTTTAAATTTGAAAATAATTCAAAATTAATTGATTTAACATTTGTGGATTATCTACAAGGTTAGATATAGGTTTAAAAGCACCCCTTCATGAAAAAGCACTTGATTCCAATTTTCCAATGATTAATCTATTAAGAAAAAATGGTTAATTGATTAATTTCAGTTATGGAAAGAGCATTAATTGATTCAAGTTGTATATTTTAATTGATTAAAAGCCCATTAAGTAGTTCCTAGAATAAGGTTAATCGATTAATAGAGTCGATAATTCGATTAATTTTGTGTATTTGTGTTTTGAGCTAAAATGAGATGTATAGAAATTAATTGATTATTTTTTTTTCTTTAATCGATTAACTACAATGCATTAATTGATTAATATAAACATTAATCGATTAATTTTGTTTTGCATCTTTTCAAAATCACATCTTTTCATTTTAAATTCAAATGTTCTAATCTGAATTTTTGGTGGTTACTATGCCTCTAATTATAGTCTATAAGTACCCTATGATGGCTTAGAACCTAGATACACTACATATTTTCACTTGCTCATAAATTTCAAGTCTCTTGAAATTTACAAGTTTCTCTAAGCACTCAATTGCTCATTTCCACTTATGAACTTTGCTTGTATCATACTTCACTTTAATACTTTTTAAAAGGAAAATTTAAGGGAGTATATATAAAGTCCTATTTGCATTACATTCATTTCATATGATATTAGCTCTATAGGATTTGTTGCTCAATTTATTTCAGATTTTATGTAATGTTGACTGCCTAAGTTGTAGGCTTCTTGTTCTTCTTGAAAGGAGAGGAACAAAGCCCTTCTTGGAGTTGTACTAAAGGTACACCATCCTTAGATTTGTGGTGTGATTAGTGATTCTTGCTTTAGCAAGAGCAAAATCCTAAATAGAGGATATCTAGGTAAACTTTTTCCCAAATTAGGTTTTCTCTCTAAATATTTATGTCCATTGTGATTTGATTATTGTGAAGTGATTTTTAATTTGTTTGTTTTATTTGTAAGCACAAATCACCCCCCTCTTGTGTCGATTTCAGACCTGATATCAAGCAGTATTGAGTTATAGATCCCAACTAGGATTTACATTGTCCAACACATAAACATGAAAAGCAGAACTATTATTAAATGAATAATTAACCAAAATATGAAATATATGTAATTTCCCTATGGAAGGGGGTGAGATATGCGTGACTTAATATAAAATGCAAAATTATGCAAACAATCTCACAAATAGAACAATCACACAATTACACAAGTATTTTTTAGGTAGAAACCTAAACCGAGTAAAAACTATCACCTAACCCTTTCCAGTTATGATTTTCAGATCGACAAAGTCCATCAAATCCACTAACATACTACTTTAATAAGGGTAGTACAACCTCGATACAACCACACTACAAGTATGAGGGTAGCGTTCCTCAACCCCTCCTTTTCACAAGGAGGATTTTGTCTCATGAAGGAGATGGGAATTCACTATGTGAATACCCAACACAATTACAAAGATAAATTATAACTCAACCTATAGAGCCACAAAGTGAATGATTAAATCTAGCTACTATAGGTAAGGGAACTTCCCTTTTGTGGGAGTGCGTCGGCGTGACGACGCGGGTGCGTGAACCACGCAGGGGCATCTCATTGCTCTCGTAATCGTGGAGGGAGAGCGGGTGCGCAACTGGATTCAAGCTCTCTAGATGTGGAACAAAAGCTTAGAGCTTCTTTTAGATGATTTTTACTTCATTTTGACACAAGAGATGTGAAAATGGTATTCAAGGTGTGTATCTACAAGGCAAGGGTCCTCTATTTATAGAGGGCCTAAGAAGGCTTTGGAGGCCCTTAGAAAGCTTCCAAAGCCGTTGGGGTTGAACCCATGGAAAAATAGGCTGTAATCAGAATCAATTATGATTCTGACAGGGTCATTAGACGTCTGGTCCAGGTATCAGACGTTTGGAAAAACTAGTCTAAGACATCTGGGAACTAAGTTAGACGTCTGATTTCAGGTGGGTTTCCTTCCTAACTTGGTTTAGATCTAAACAGGATTCTAGTGTAAGGCCATTAGATGACATACAAGACATCTAGCATTAGGTCTGGACATCTGAAAACCTATTATACTGCGGGAATGGATTCCCAAGATAGGTTAATGGCTAGAAAATCTCACAAAGGTGATTTTGGGTCAGTCGAGGCAGAATGGTCACATATCAGATGTCTGGGATCCTCTACAGATGTCTGATATAAGCCTAACGGCCATAATCCTCAACGTTTACTTTGGCAGCCAATGTTCTACTAATTAGACGTCTGGCACAACCATCAGATGTCTTCTAAGACATTTGGACTAAGGTCTGAATGTCTGATTTCATTAGACAGACCCTACTAAGTCCAACCTAAGTTATTGCACGTCTGAGTCAATAGTCAGACGTTTTAAAAGTCATTATCAGACATCTGATTTCCAGATTAGATGTCAGATTAGGTTGACAGAACCTTATTTTAGTTTTCTAAGTTCTCTACAGAAAACCTACGTATCATAGAATTGTGCAAGTGTTCTTAGGACTATTTTGAGGGTACTTTGAGGGTCTTTAACATATATCTAGACACAAAGAATAAAGAGTAAAAGAATTACAAAAGAATACATGAAAAGAGAATCTATCCAATTCTTCTCTTCATGCTTTCGCTTCTCGCAAAGCTCCTTCTTCTCGATCAAGCTCCTCCAATCCGCCATGGATGCGAGCTTGAACTTCATCTAAACATGTTTCCATTTGCAATTTGACCTCAAAACTAAGACTCAAAAGTAAATGTTAAAAGACACGTGTTTTGTTATCATCAAAATAAATGATCGTGGTGCACTAGCACCAACAATCTCCCCCTTTTTGATGATGACAAAACCATAAAAAATAATCAATAAAATTCTCCCCCTCTTTGACATTATCAAAAAAGGTTTTATCAATTTTAATTCTCCTAAACTCCCCCTTAAAACATGCTCTTCTAGTTTTTGGGTTAAATTTCTTTTAATCAAGAATAATGTTCTCCCCATTTTTGTAATAATAAGACAGTTATATATTTTTCTCCCCCTTTCTAAAGGAAATATAGCTAACTTAACACCTCCCCCTTAATGATTGACAAATAGCTCATTCATTTTAACTCCCCCTATCTATATGCTAATGACAAAAAGATAGGGTTAAGGGTTACTTCACCTACCATGGCCAATAGAATGGCCCAAATGGTGGTGGATGCCAAACTGGATGGGGTTCCCATCCATAGCTTGGAGGTTCGGGCATCGGCGTCAGTCTCCAATCTGGCGGTCGACGTACGACGGGTTGGTCGGTTATTTGTTCTCTCGTCGGTCTCCTCGTCCTCCTCCTTGGTCTACTCCTTGGTCCTCCCAACTCGAGTTGACCATTTTTGAGCTTATAGGTCCAATCCTTTGTGTTGTAATCTTTATGACCTACAAAACAAGATTCTAGTTCTTTCCTCGGTATCCATATTAATTTGGATCCAGTTCTGTTAGCAGGTCTCCTTGATGGAGATCCTTTCTCAACCTTAGGACTAGATAAATTTTCTACTTTATTGATCAAATTATTTGATTTCTCCCTAAGACATGCAAGTTCATCTTTAATAGCATGCATTTTGTTTTTTAAGCTAGAAACTTCTAATTTTAAATTAGTGTTTTCCTCAATCAATTTGCTATTTTCAATGTTTAGGTTGTGATTTTCTAATGACAAATCATCGTCTTTAGGACTAGAACTACTTTTTAGGTTCTTAAGTTTTATTTCTAACCTATCATTTTCAGATTTAAGGAAACTAAGATTCTTTTTCATGTTTTTGTTTTCTACCTTTAATGATTTACTAATTTCATAGAGTTCATCAAAGGCATCTTGGAATTCAGATTTTACCTCATTATCACTGTTGTCGCTGTCACTTTCTTCGATTGCCATGAAACCCATGCAAGCAGTTTCATTCTTCTTCTCAGGATTTTCTTCTTCTTCCTCTGAGCTCGAGTTGTCCCATGTTACTTGGAATGCCTTCTTCTTGTGTTTCTTCTCCTCTTTCTTCTCTTTCTTGAGAAGAGGGCACTTTGGTCTTAGATGCCCTTTCTCATTGTATTGGTAGCAACGTCTTGGGCTACCTTGCTCCTTTTCTTTCTTTTCTCTCTTAGAATCCCTACAAAACTTAGAGAATTTTTTAAGTAAAAATTTAAAATCTTCGTCATCAGAACTTACCTCGCTATCCGACGCGGCTTTGAATGCGAGGGTCTTCTTCGATTTTGGCTCTGGTGTGTCCTTCTTCTGCTTCAGCTTTGTCTCATAGGACATTAGATTGCTTAGGAGATCCTCCATGTTGAGCTCCTCCACCTCGTTCGCCTCCTCGATGGCTGTAACCTTTTGTTCCCATTCCGATCCAAGGGAATGAAGAAGCTTCCCTTGAAGCTCCCCTTTAATGAAGGTCTTTATTAATGCCTTAAGATTGTTCACTATGAGAGTGAACCTAGTGTTCATCTCACTTAAAGATTCATTAGTCTTCATAGAAAAAGATTCAAATTCTTGAGAAAGTAAGTTGAGTTTAGAAGACTTTACCCTGGAGGTACCCTCGTGAGTTACCTCAAGTGTGTGTCAAATCTCGTATGTGGTGGCGCACTGTGAGATTCGGTTGAATTCTTCCGGGCTCAATGCGCAATACAATGTGTTCATTGTTTTTGCGTTTAGAGAGAGCTTACGGATTTGTTATTGCGAGTAGCCTCCCGTAGGTTTCTTTAGGATGTCAAACGGCATCTCGCATCTGGACCAAATCGTGAAGTCGTTGGCTTGAAGCCATGTCTTCATCTACAGCTTCCAGTAGGGGTAGTTGCTCCTTTCGATGAAAGGTGGACGGGTCATGGACTACCCCTCTGAAATCCTAATCGTAGAACTGCTCCCCTCCATTGGATCTTCCATGGATATAACTCCTAAAAAGCGGAAACCTACTCTGATACCAATTGTAATTTCCTTACAGGAGGGGGTGAGATATGCATGACGTAACATAAAATGCGGAATTATGCAAACAATCTCACAAATAGCACAATCACACAATTACACAAGTATTTTTTAGGTGGACACCTAAACTGGGTAAAAACCACCACCTAACCCTTTCGAGTTAAGATTTTTCAATCGACAAAGTCAATCAAATTCACTAACGTTCTACTTTAATGAGGGTAGTACAACCTTAATACAGTCACGCTACAAGTACGAGGGTAGCATTCCTCAACCCTTTCTTTTCACAAGGAGGATTTTGTCTCACAAAGGAGATGGGAATTTGCAATGCGAATACCCAACACAATTACAAAGATAAATTACAACTCAACCTATAGAGCCACAAAGTGAATGATTAAATCTAGCTACTATAGGTAAGGGAACTTCCCTTTGGTGGGAGTGCGTCGGTGTGACGATGCGGGTGTGTGAACCATTTGGGGCACCTCGTTGCTCTTGTAATTGCGGAGGGAAAGCGGGTGTGCAACGAGATTCAAGCTCTCTAGATGTGGAACAAAAGCTTAGAGCTTCTTCTATATGATCTTCTACTTCTTTTTGACACAAGAGATGTGGAAATGGTATTCAAGGTGTGTATCTACAATGAAAAGGTCCTCCTCTATTTATAGAGGGCCTAGGAAGGCTTTGGAAGCCCTTAGAAAGCTTTCATAGTCGTTGGGGTTGAACCCAAGGCAAAACAGGCCGTAATCAGAATAAATTATGATTCTGATAAGGTCATCAAACGTCTAGTCTAGGTATCAGATGTCTGGAAAAGCTAGTCTAAGACGTCTGGGAACTAAGTCAGACATCTGATTCTAGGTGAGTTTCCTTCCTAACTTGGTTCATACCTAAAAGGGTTCTAGTGTAAGGCCATCAGATGACATACAAGACATCTGGCGCTAGGTCTGGACGTCTGGAAACCTATTGTACTATGGGAATGGATTCCTAAGATAGGTTAATGGCTAGAAAATCTCGCAAAGGTGATTTTGGGTCAGTTGAGGCAGAACGGTCACATATCAGATGTCTGGGGTCCTCTACAGACGTCTGATATAAGCCTAACGGTCATAATCCTCAACGTTTTCTTTGGCAGCCAACGTTCACTAATTGGACATCTGGCACAACCATCAAACACCTTCTAAGACATCTGGACTAAGGTGTGGATGTCTGATTTCATTAGACAGAACCTACTAAGTCCAGCTTAAGTTATTGGACGTCTGAGTCAACAATCAGACATCTTAAAAGTCACTATCAGACGTCTAATTTCCAGATTAGACTTCTGATTAGGCTGATAGAACCCTATTTTAGTTTTCTAAGTTCTCTACAGAAAACCTAAGTTTCCTAGGGTTGTGCAAGTGTTCCTAGGACTACTTTGAGGGTACTTTGAGGGTCTTTAACATATATCTAGATACAAAGAATAAAGAGCAAAAGAATTACAAAAGAATATATGAAAAGAGAATCTATCCTATTCTTCTCTTCACGCTTTCGCTCCTTGGAAAGCTCCTTCTTCTCCATCAAGCTCCTCCAATCTACCATGGTGCAAGCTTGAACTCCGTCTAAACATGTTTCCATTTGCAATTTGACCTGAAAACTAAGACTCAAAAGTAAATGTTAAAAGACACGTGTTTTGTTATCATCAAAATAAACAATCGTGGTGCACTAGCACTAACAGTATAGAATAATAAGAACAATATTAGGTCCATATCCATGTAGAAATAAAATAAAAGTGGTCTAAAAAAGTTTACTAATCTAGTAATCACGAAGAAAACTAAAAAGGAAAATAGCTACTTCTAAGAGGGAGATGTGGGTAACTAGTAAGTCCTCATCTCATTGGTCTGCACCCTACTCCAAGATCTCTCCAACCGTTGTTATAGCTTAGGACGGTTCACCTGCATCTGAAGTTAGGCTAATGAAAAAACTCCCAGTAGAAC
Source organism: Thalassia testudinum (assembly GCA_037157565.1). Taxonomy (NCBI): domain Eukaryota; kingdom Viridiplantae; phylum Streptophyta; class Magnoliopsida; order Alismatales; family Hydrocharitaceae; genus Thalassia; species Thalassia testudinum. The sequence goes on along the minus strand of JAZHRO010000007.1, from coordinate 64,620,362 downwards.
GTAATTGAAACTACTTAACTAATGTATAGGCAACTAAAGCCAAGGCATCGAGAATATAATAAAGGAAATAAGGATGATAGGAATGCGTAATTAGTATCTAATCAATTATTTTGAACTTTGTGGGAATAGTTAATAACTTAGTTCATTAGTTAATTAACTATTTATTATTCTGTTGTCCATTGTTTTATTCGTTGAAGATTCGAGTTATAGATATGAACTCGTCTCTACTCACGAAGTCCCTCAAATTGGGCTAAAATGGGGGCTAGTGGTATCTTGTCCACCTCGAGGACCTACAATGTGGGATGCAATCGGTATACAATCTTAAAACAAAATCAAGGGTGGCCCATCTCAAGGGTAAGGTGCCATCTATCCTAAATAGTGTTGGTGCAAGGGCACCATGATCGTTTATTTTGATGATAACAAAATACTTGTTATTTAATATTTGCTTTTGAGTCCAAGATTTCAGAACAATTGCAAATGGATACAAGTGTAAAGATGAAGTTCGAGCTTGCTTTTATGGTAGATTGGAGCAGCATGACAGAGGAGATGAAGTGTCGCGAAGAGCGATAACATGAAGAAGGCGTGAAGACAAGAATATGATAGATTTCGTTTTATCTTGTTGTATGTATCTTTCTTTTGTTGCTCTTTATTTTTTTCTTTCTTAGATTTATGTTAAAGAGTCTCAAAGTACCCTTACAATAGTTCTAAGAACTCTTGCACAACCCTGGATACTTAGGTTTTCCATAGAGAACTTAGAAAACCTAAATAGGTTTCAGACAGCTTTATCAGACGTCTAATAGTGAACTTTAAGATGTCTGTATGTTGTATTAGACGTCCAATCATTTAGGGCTGGTCACAAAACCTTTTGTCTGCTGATTTCAGACGATCGACCCTTAGTCCAGATGTCTTAGCAGATGTCTGATGACTTGGCTAGACATCCAATTAGTGGAACATTGGCCTTCAGAATATAATCGTTGAGAAATGACCTTTAGGCTTCTATCAGACGTCCGTAGAGGACCTCAGACGTCTGATAAATAGACGTTGAGCCTCATTTGATGCCAAATCATTTTTGTTAAGAGTTATAGCTGTTAAGCACTCTTGGGAATCAATTCCCATAGAGTTATTAGTTTCCAGACGTTCAGATCATGTGCCAGACGATCGACTGATTGCACAGCAATCATAGGTCATAATTGACCTAAATTAGGCTAGGACTCGGCATAAGTTAGGGTAATTCATGTATGCATAAGCATTATCTGCATCTTTACTACTTTCTTTTAGCTATGTATAAAATAATTCTATAATGTGCTGATTAGGTGCATTATGTCAATTACAGGTAATAAGCTGGATCTGAAGTTGGATTTGAAGCTGGATCAGGAATAATGGGTGTTGCAGTACAGATGGAGCTGAAGACTTATATTAGATGTAGTAGATAATAATGTAAGGGATTTAAGGTATGCTATTCTATTAAGTAGGCATAAAGCAGTAAAATGTGAAGATCTTAGGTCCATCCTAGCCCTAGGATAGCCTAGAGACTTCCCCAAGCCTTAACCACCCTTAGATTAGGTCACCACACCCTAGGAAACCTTAAAACCCTAGTTCCAAACCTTATCTGGACGTCCAGATAAGTTATAGGATGTCCAGAACCCTTAGCCAACTCCCGCACACCTTAAACCCACTTCTGCAGTGTTATTGGACGTCCAGACACTTTGTCAGGTGTCCAATTTTTGCAGAATACCCAAGACAGAACATTGAATCCTTCCTGACTCTGCTTAGACGTCTAGACAACAAGTCTGGACTTCTGATTTTTGAGTATAAGATGTCTGATTCCATTTTTGGATGTCTGGAACTGCTCTTCAGTTCCTGTTTTGAGATTCAAGCCTTGGTCTTGGATCTCTAGCTCCTTAGACCCAATTCCAACCCCATAAGAACCTAAAGTAAGGTACCCTAACCCTAGTACATCACCTCTAGACCTCCCTAAGGACCTAATTAGGTCCTCACCAAACCCAATTGACTTAGATCATAGTCAATTACCATTACCTAAGCCAATTGGACTCATTGAGTCCAATTGAGTTCAGATCTCAACCCACATAAGTCCAATTGGACTTAGTGAGAGTCCAATTGACCTAAGCCCAACCTAATTGAGTTATTTCACTCTCAAATAGGTTCACACTCATTCAATTAAACTTAGGTTAAGTTTAATTGCAATTCTCCCTTAGAAATTAGGGTTTGTAACCCTAATTTAAGGCCTACACCTACCTAAACACCTTAGGACCTAACTGATCGGTCGGCCCGGATAGGTTGTTAATATGATGATTTAATCGTTGAAATGTATATAGTGGTTAACCTAATTTGGACCTAACCATCTCTTTACAAAAATTTTTAACTTGGCCTAATTGATTTTATCTTGTCACTTTTAGGCCCAGGGTCGAACTCAGGGAAGTGGGGTTCAAGTCAAATTTCTACGTTTTCCTTAAAACGCATCTCTTCCATTCGTTTATTGTGTTTTTAGTCTTTTTCTTATTTAGGTTTTTTATGGTAATCCTTGTTCTTGAGGCACACCCTCAAAATTGTATCCTTGGCTTTTAGGCAAAACAGAGTTCCAAAACACGCCTTGCTACTCGCAAGTCGGCGTACCTGCAAATCAAAGATTATCTTTTCTCTTTTATATTTTTTTTATCTTTTTACTAAGAAGGAAGTTAACAAACAAAAAGTAAATATAGTATCTATATATATATATATATATATATATATATATATATATATATATATATATGTAGTATATATATAAAGGGGTGGGGGTGGAGGTGACGATGGAGTGTAGCACCGTGTTGGGTCGGTCGTCGTCTAGAGAGACGCAACCAACACAACTATGTGCCACGTGGAATGAGGATGGATGATGGATGATGGATGATGACTGTGTCCACGCTTTTTATACGCGTGTATCGGGGAATATCAGCAACTGGTGCAGATATTCCCGCGATACAGCGTATAGTAAATAACATGAAAATATATGTACATATGTATGTATATAAGCAAATATATATATATATATATATATATATATATATTTAAATGTATAAGTATATATGTATAGATATATATAGATATATATGTATGTATATATATAGGTGTAGATGTATATATATATATATGTATATATGTATGTATATAGATATGTATATATGTATATAAGTATATATATATTATACTATATATATATATATGTATATAAGTATATGTATTGAGATATATGTATATATATAGGTATAGATATATGTATGTATATATATTAATGTATGTATATATATATGTTACTATAAGTGTGTGAGTGTGTGTGTATGTGTTGGTATAGGTGTGTGTGCGTCGGTGAATGTGTGTGTGTGTGTTGCTGTGAGTAAAAGAGAGAGAGAGAGAGCGGGCGGGAGAGATCGGACGCGCGCGTAGGGTTCTGCAGGCGCACGCGAAGTCGACAGGCGGGCGAAGGTGCGGAGGAGCGAGTGTGGAGGTTTTGCGGTGGTCGCAGAGGGTCGCGGAGGAGGGCAGGGTGCGGCGCGAGGCCGTAGCCGGCCGTTGCAGTGCGCGCGGCGGATGGCTACAGGTGCAACTGCGGGGACGGTCACGGAGGAGTGGGAGGACCTGTTGCTGCTGCTGCGTGGCTGCTGCTGCCGTGGCTTCAAGCTTCGAAGCTTGGAGCGGCGGCAATGGCGTTAAAGAGAAAAAAAATGGAGTGAGGGAATGCACCACGCCCACCGGCTTGTCGAAGAGCTGGGCGATGGTGCTCCCACTGTGGTGGTGTGCACCACAGTGGATTCTCCTGCTCGTCGGGTGCCTCCTCGACGGAGGGCCGATGTATGGGAGGGGAAGACGGTGGAGGAGGTGGTGGCTGCAGGTTCTTCTCTGCAGCAGCGTGTGTGGTCTCGCGAGGAAGAGGCTGCTGCTTTATAGGGGAGGAGAGCGTGGCTGCCAGCATGGTTGTAGCAGGGAGAGGGCGTGGGAGAGTGGCAGCCGGATGGAGTGGCGTTGGCAGGGAATGGCATCGCATGCAGCATGGCGTGCATGAGGGCGCGGGAAGAAGGCAGCCGCGGGAAGAAGAAAAGAAGAAATGAAGAGAGAAAAAATAAAAAGAGGTGGAATTTGCAAGGAGGCACTTGAGATAAAATGTAACTATGCAAGCCATTGTTAAACTCTTCCTCTCTTGATTAAATGCATGCATGCAAGCGTTTTTACAAATGAGACTACAGGATCCTAATATGCAATGTTAATGCTAGAAAATAGCATAAGAAGGCGTTATTACAGGCGTGTTTTGAGGTGCAAACATATACCCCCATGACTATCTTTTGCTAGTCCCTAGCAAAATCGTATTTAGAAATGATCTTAAGCTGAAGATTTTCTTCTGAGGTGATACAGGTGTGTTTAATGTCAGATATTGTGAGAACCAATTGTAGAGAAGACTACCAGTACTTTAAGTCTCACATGACGAAGATCATCTCTCAACTAACCAGGACTCTTGATATTTAAACCTTAAGTACGATTTCCAGGACTCAGGAGGTTTTTGCCGTACTTGAGAGCTTAAGAGGTTATGGTTTGTGCAAAGTGAAGGATCAAGACTAACCAGATGAACATTAAAACTCAATCCCAGGGTTTCACGAATTTTTAAGTACAGGTTGGTCCCAGTTTCAGCTTATGTCTTCGGATTGACCCTTAAGATGATGACGGAAAACTCAACTCCCATTTATCTGACATTTGTGGCTCACAGGAAAGTAGAGTATTTGTAACCTGCCCTGAAGAACTTCTTATAGGGCAAAGACTTTACAGACATTTATGAGATATATTGACTCTTTTGCAACATTCTTTTTTTTTTTTTGAAACGCGTGTCAGTATATCTCTTACAACACATTTTGAAAGAGCACACTTTTTTTTCCTTTTGGTGGGAGAGTTTTTTTTTGGTGGAAAGAGTCGCTCCTAAACACAAGACTAAAGCCTGGGATAAAAAGTCTACCTGCGCGCACAGGTAAGGACTCCACCTTCCCTAATGAACACTAGGGTTTGATCTTATGTTCACCTGGTCTTTCCTGATATGTGTAGTGTGAACCAAGTTCACTTAAGCTCTCAAGAAAAATCAAACCAACGGATCCTGTACTGGTGTCTCAGGTATAAGAATACGTCCTTAGTTAAGAGATATTTTGATCTATTTCGTCAATGCTTTAAGTGAATTAAGCCGAGCCTGAGTGAATCAAGCTTCTGTGGCTTGGAAATTCTTCAAAACAGAGGTTGAATATCCATAAACACTTATTGTATTTTTGTTTCAGCTTTCAGATCATTACTAAACACCTTCTCTTTTTTTTTTTTTTTTAGAGATTGCATGATACCCTAAAATACCCAGATCCTAAGGATGCCTATCCACCCCCCCATGCCAAACAATGCTATGTCCTCATATGCATGCAGGGAAGGGTAGAGAAAGGACGAGAGATTGGGTAACGAGAGCTAAAGTGCAGGGTATACAGCAGGGCGGTAGGGCAGGTGGATGGTGGGTGGTGAAGTGAAAAGTGAAGTGATCGTGGAATGGTGAGTGTTGTTAGGGTGCCTCCTAACGAGCGCTGAATTTAATGTCCCCAGCTGGACTCAGGTTGAGGCAAAGAATTAGTTACCCTCCAGCAGGGCAATGGTTTCCCCAACGGGGGCAGGTTCATGAGTCAGAAAGGGTTTCAAACGCTGCCCGTTGACCGTAAATTTACGCCCAGATTTGGGCTCTTCGATCTCGACGGCCCCGTTGGGGAATGGTCTTGAGACCAAGAAAAGACCAGTCCATTTGGACTTTAATTTCCCAGGAAAGAATTTGAGTCAAGCATTATAGAGCCAAACTTGCTGAGATGGCTCAAATTCCTTCCACCGAATATGGTTGTCGTGAAAAGCTTTAGTGCGCTGTTTAAAGGTTAGAGCAGAATCATAGGCTTCACGACGGAGCTCTTCCAGCTCTTGGAGTTGGAGTTTCCTTTCTCGACCACACAAGTCCGGGTCGAGGTCACATTGGCGTACCGCCCAATAAGCGCGGTGCTCCAACTCCACGGGCAGATGACAAGGCTTCCCGTAAACGATTCTATAAGGAGACATACCAAGGGGAGCCTTGAAGGTGGTCCGATACGCCCAAAGTGCGTCAGTCAGCTTGTCGGACCAATCCTTACGGTCAGGCCGAACCGTTTTCTGGAGAATCTGCTTGATTTGCTGGTTCGACACTTCTGCCTGGCCGTTCCTCTGAGGATGATACGGGGATGCAATACGATGGTGGACTCTGTACCTCCTCAGGAGTGCTCGAAAAGAAGCATGGGTAAAGTGGCTTCCTCCATCCGAGATAATGGCTTGAGGGATCCCAAAGCACGCAAAGATGTGGTCCTTTACGAATCGGGTGGAGATAACATGGTCAGCACGGCGCGCGGGAATAGCCTCAATCCATTTCGAAACATAGTCAATGGCCACGAGGATGAATTCAAAGCCGTTGGATGGAGGAAAGGGACCCATGAAGTCAATTCCCCAGATGTCGAAGATTTCCGCAGCTAGGATGGGTTGCAAGGGCATCATGTCACGACGTGCCATTGACCCTAACAACTGGCACCTAGTGCAATGCTTGGCATAATCGTGTGCATCCTAGTGAAGGGAGGGACAAAAGAAACCACACTGCAACACCTTGGCTGCAGTTTTCCTCCCAGAGAAATGGCCTCCGTAGGCCTGATCGTGGCAGAAGGATAGCACACTGGGGAACTCGCTGTCAGGAATACAGCGACGGATGATTTGATCAGCACCTATCCGAAAAAGAAGTGGATTGTCCCAAAAATAATACTTTGCTTCTGCCATGAGACGCTTGCGCTGGTTTTTAGGCAGCCACGTGGAAGAGATCCAGAAGCAAGGTAATTGGCAATGTCGGCATACCACGGTCCACTTGCCATATTTATTGCCAATAGGTGCTCATCGGGAAAAAATTCATTGATCGGCAGAGTAAGTCCAATATGGTCAGGGTCCAGCCTGGAAAGGTGATCAGCTACAACATTCTGGGCCCCGGCCTTATCGCGAATCTCAATATCAAATTCCTGGAGCAGATGGATCCAACGAATCAGTCTAGGCTTGGCATCCTTCTTGTGCATGAGATGGCGAATGGCCGCGTGATCAGTGAAAACAATAACGTGAGAGCCCAGAAGGTAAGAGCAGAATTTCTCTAGCCCAAAGATGACCGCCAGTAGCTCCTTTTCAGTGGTAGTATAATTACGCTGGGCCTCGTCCAACGTCTTACTGGTGTAGTACACCACGAAGGGGTGTCTATCGGGTCTTTGTCTCAGGATGGCTCCGACTGCAAGGTCTGAAGTGTCACACATAAGTTCAAAGTCGAGGGACCAATCAGGCGGCTGGAGAACAGGGGCCTTGGTGACAGCATTACGCAGCTGCGTAAATGCTTGTATACAGTCGGGGCCCATGTCGAAGGGCACGTCGGTTGATAGGAGATGAGTTAAGGGTCGAGAAATTTTGGAGAAATCATTGATGAATCTCCTATAGAAACCGACATGTCCCAAGAAGGAGCGGATTTGTTTGACAGAACTAGGCATAGGTAAATCAGCAATGACGTCGAGCTTAGCTCTGTCAACCTCGATACCCCTATCGGAGATGATATGTCCGAGAACAATTCCCTCGTGCACCATAAAATGACTTTTTTCCCAGGAAAGCACGAGGTTTACATCAATACATCTCCTAAGGATGCGAGTCAGGTTGGCAAGACATTCGTTGAAAGAAGGTCCAAAGACAGAAAAGCCATCCATGAAGACCTTGAGAAAGTCACCCACCATGTCATGGAATATTGCCAGCATGCATCTCTGGAAAGTCCGAACGGCATCCTTCTAAAGGCGAAGGTGCCGAAAGGGCAGGTAAAAGTGGTTTTCTCTTGGTCACGGGGGTCAATTGCCACCTGGTTATATCCTGAGAATCCATCCAGGAAACAGAAAAATTTATTTCTCGCTAACCGCTCCAGGATTTGGTCAATAAATGGTAGTGGGAAGTGATCTTCTTGGTTGTAGCATTGAGTTTCCTATAATCTACACACACTCTCTAAGATGTAGGAGTGCGTGTAGGGATGGATTCGCCCCTGTCATTGACACGGATGGTGAATCCTGCCTTTTTGGGCACAACGTGAATCGGATCACCCAGGGGTTATCGCTGATCGGGTAGATTATACCCGCATCCAGTCACTTAATGATTTCTTTCTTAACGACTTCCTGTATGTTAGGGTTGAGACGTCGCTGCATCTCGCAGGAGGGTCGAGCCTCCTCCTCCGTATATATACGGTGAGTGCAGTAGGAGGGGCTAATGCCAGATAAGTCTGATAAAGACCATCCAATAGCTGCCTTGTGTTCTAGGAGGACCTTAGTTAGTTTGCACTCCTGCTCCCTGGTCAATTTTGAACTGATGATTACGGGGAGCGTTTCATTTGGTCCCAGGAAAACATACTTAAGTGTGTTAGGCAGCTCTATCAGTTCGGGAGTGGATGGCGAAGGATCTGGCATTTCATGGGACGAGAGTGTCCCAGACGGGTAGGAGAACAAGTCAGGAGGAAGAAATTGGCCTTCAGATGGGCCAAGAAGAGGGGCTTCTTGGATAGATGGATCCAAAAATGAATAGCCCCAGTGAGAAGTATATGGGCTCAAGGTCCCAGTGTGGATTTGCAAATCCGCCTGATTTGGCAGGGAAGAAAGGGCAATTCGATCTTCAGGAGTGTGGACCGACAGTGAGTAGCCCGGATATGACTCAGACCACGAGGTATGGGAAGCGGAGAAAACCTCGTCAGAAGTCTGGCCAGGAGAAGGTATGGGACACGGGAGGGATTGGGGAACATCACGGTATGTGTGGGTCAGACAGTCGTCAGTGTTTATAGGTAATCCGCAGCAGTTCGAATAGGTCCCAATAAGTCCGATACACTCGCTGACGGCCATGTCCTCGTCATACGTGTCATCCTCGATGCAATCGCAATCAAAGTTCTTGGCTACCTTGAATATGTTAAGCTTGAGCTTCTCAGATCCAACGGCGATCTCAATACAGCCCGACTCGCAATCGATATGGGCGCGAGTTGTGGCCAAGAAAGGTCGACCGAGGATGATCGGACAATTAGAAAGTGAACTAGGAACTTCCATATCTAAAACAAGAAAGTAAACAGGAGAACAGAGACTGTTGACCCTAACCACCACGTCTTCCACCACACCCTTCGGGATTTTGACAGAACGATCTGCCAACTATAATGTGACAGGGGTGGGTTTCAGATTTCCCAAGGAAAATTTTTCGAGCATGATGGTCGGTATGAGATTGATGGAAGATCCTAGATCAAGCAGGGCACGATTAAAACTGCAGCCTTGGATGCTACAGGAAATCAGCGGTGTGCCCGGATCTTTCTGCTTCGGTGGTAAGTTTGATAGTATAGCACAACTCGCATGAGGCGAGAGAACCACCGGATTCTTAGTCTTCTTTGACTGTTGCCTGGGTGTTGTGTAGTCTTTGAAAAATTGGGCGACAGTAGGTATGTGGTCGATTGCCTCGAGTAGGGGTACCTTGATTTCTACATCCCTGAATAAATTACGCAGGTTGTCAAAGGCCTACGTATTTTTCTTTTTGCCTTTTGGCTCCCTTAGTAGAGCCTCAGGGAATGGGACTAATTCTGGCACAAGTTTTGGTGCATCATCCTCTCGCGAATGCGGTATGCATCCCGAATGAGAGGGCGAGGAAGAAGGCGGGCCAGGATCAGGTCGAGGTGGATCGACGGTCTGCTTACCGCTCCTCGTAGTGATAGCATTGGACGATGCGGGTCCAGTGGGATCATACGAAGGAGGAGGGTTTACAATGGGGACATAAGAGTGTGGTGCTGTAGCAGGATTAGCCTGAAATCCCGGTGGAATGCTCGGAGCCTGCAGAACTTGATTAACCTGTCCCTGAGAAGGTCGTACCTGTGGTTGAGAACCACGTGGTACGAAATTTCACGGGTTTGGAACAGGTTGGGCGGGAAGAGTGCCCTGAGATTGAGTCGCCATACGTAGTTGACTGATCTCGACGTTCTGCTGCGCCAATTGGTGCTGAAGAGAGGTTATGTTCTCTTCATGGTGCTTTGACATTTCCGTCATCATTCGCATTAATTTGTCAAGAGGGCTTGATGCGTTTTCAGTTTGTGGTACGCAAGGGCCTGATGGCTGATTTGCCATAGGATTAAACTGAGCCCTTGGGATGACAGGTGTGGACGGACACATTGGTCCACCCGCGGGGTTTTGGCGCTGCAGGTTGTTGGACCATGCGAAGTTCGGATGATTATGCCACCCTGGGTTATAAGTGGCAGAGAACGGGTTGTTCCCCAGGGCGCAAGCGTCTTCTATGACAGAAGATGCATCCGCATGTAGATATGCATCCGAGCACACGGAAGCTTGGTCCTCCTTGTTGAAATACTGGCTCGTAGAAGCCAGTTCCACATGACTTACCGAATCGCTTGGCACGACACTCGGTAAGGAAGGTCTAACGGGGTTTCTCAGGATAAGCCTGGTGTTTGAAGAATTTGGATTGTGATGAAGTGGTGAAGAGGTGGTGTTCGCCAGAGATCGGGCGGGGTTGGCCAGAAGCTCGTCCAGCTTCTTGTGCACGACGGAGACTTCATCCAGTTTTTGTGCAATAAGGCTTAAATCAGTGGATGAATGGGAGGGTCCCGTGTCAATTTCGTGGACATTTCGGGGTTGGCTGAAACGATTAAAGGCGACAATGGAAGCATTGTTCATCGAGTTTTCACTCATATTTTCAAACAGTTCGAATGCTCCATTCTCGTCTTTATTCATGAAGTTCCCTCCGCAGGAAGCGTCTGCAATCTGCTTCAAAGTCACATTTAGCCCATAATAGAAAATCTGGGCTATATGCCACTTAGGCAGACCATGGTGCGGACACTTCCTGAGGAGGTTGTTATACCTCTCCCATGCCTCATGAAATTGTTTGCCGTTTTGTTGCATAAAAGAGGTGATAGCACGGCGAAGCGCATTGTTCGCCAGATTGGGAATAACTTCTTGAGAAACGTAGTTCGCATCTCTTCCCAAGAGTGGGTGGTTCTCCCAAGCGTGTGTAACTATTGCGACGCTTTATCCCGCAATGAAAACGGGAACATCTTCATGAGGACTATAGGTAACCCGACATTTCTTGGTTTAACGGTTTCAGCAAGTCGGGTTAGGTCTTCCAAGTGGAGAAATGGGTCTTCACTTGCAAGACCATGAAAGTGAAAATTGATTAGGCCAATTATGTTTGGTTTTAATTCAAAGTCGTCCTCGCCCATGGGAACCTGAATTTGTCTTATAGTCTCTGTAGCAGCGGGATTCTGATAAGAGCTAAGAGACCTAGGCTCCTCCCATTCGGGAGGGTTCTGCATTTCCTCCAATGTTTCCCGAATGGCTTCGATTTGCTCATTATACATCTCCATTTGGGCTTGGAGGCGGGTTATGGGATCAACGGCTCCACCACCTGGTGGATTCTGAGGGCGATTTCCTCCCTCAGGATTTGGGGGTGGGCGTGCAGCCATGTTTGTAGAGGAGGAGGATGATTCGACTTCTTTTCTTGATTTATCAGTCAATTCAAACAATTCAGGATTTTGTGACCTCCTCTCAAACATGCACTACCGGAGGAAGAGTTAGGGAGATGAGAAGGGAAAAGAGATGAGAGAAATGATGCCGCAAAGGTACACTTGATTACAAATCAATACAGTCAAGTTCCTAACCTCTACAGTGTGCCCTTAGACCTAAAGATCTACGTTACCTATCACGAACTACGGAACCGAATGCGAGCACCGCGGAACCACCAGGCCAGATTGAAAGGCCATTGGCCCCAGTCTTAGACACCCGATAGCACGCAGGAACTCTCACCAGCACATAGTCGCTACACGCATGTAGTTAGACCTCCAATCCTTAAAAAGGGTCAAGTTACTACCAGTTTTAATTAGAGGCTTAGGGTCAAGTGCTTTTGGAATGTAAAGGGCATTTTTTACGGGTAATGCCCAAGTGATTGATTTTCAGAGTGTGTAAAACAAGCATGCAACGGGGAAATCTCCCCGAATTGAAGTTTTTAATTGGTGAATGGTTTTTAGAGTTCAACCTTAAGTAGTATAAATTTTAGGGTTTTGCTGAATTACTAATTCAACCAATCTCTGGGTTTTTGCAAAAATACAGGTTTTCCTTCTAAAGCCCAAGAAACCCTTCTTCAACTATCAGTTAGTTAATGCATGATAAAATGCAGTGTGCTACCCTAAATGGAGATTTCTATGTGTGGATGCACGAATCAGTTTTATATCAATGTGAAAGGGAGCCAAGGCACTTCAATTCAAGTGCTCCAAATCACCAAGATAAATGTCCACACAAGGCTCAACCAATAGATAAAGAAAATAAAGTTGTTGGTGTTGAAGTATTAGGGATCGAATCTCAGGCAAGTTGAAAAGTCAAGGTGGGGCTGGAATTAACTCAATTCCAAGTCTCCCCACCAAAAATGTGATCCTGAATTGAAAATAAGTGAGGCAAAAGAGGGATGCAAGCAATCTTTTTCTTTGCCTCAAAGAATACTTCCCACGGCGAAAAATCTAAGAATCAAGATTCTCGAATTTTTGCTACCCGAAGTGTGGCGGAAAATCCCAGGGCAGTGGGAGTGAAGACAATTAATCAAACAAGTGAATTTTAATCCACTTGCCCCAAAAAAAATCCCATGAAGTTTTTCTAGTTTTTATTAGTTTTTAGTTTTTTTTGGGGTGGCAAGCTAACCCTAATTTGCTAAGAAAAAGAAAACCTACTTGTTCGGCAACGTGTGAGAAGCTCCAATGCGGTGTCGGCGTCTTTACGCTCTCATTCCCGCCTTGGATCTGCTCACATCTTAACTTCGTCTGCCTTCCTTCTCCTTCCACCAGGTTTACCTGCACACAAAAAAACAACAATACCCGTGAAGAGAGAAGAGAACAATTGAAAGAATTGGATAGAAACTTACTCGAAAGCGCACCTCCCCGGCAACGGCACCAGAAAAGTGATGATCGGTCGGCCCGGATAGGTTGTTAATATGATGATTTTATCGTTGAAATGTATATAGTGGTTAACCTAATTTGGACCTAACCATCTTTTTACAAAAATTTTTAACCTGGCCTAATTGATTTTATCTTGTCACTTTTAGGCCCAGGGTCAAACTCAGGGAAGTGGGGTTCAAGTCAAATTTCTACGTTTTCCTTAAAACGCGTCTCTTCCGTTCGTTTATTGTGTTTTTGGTGTTTTTCTTATTTAGGTTTTTTATGATAATCCTTGTTCTTGAGGCACACCCTCAAGATTGTGTCCTTGGCTTTTAGCTAAAACAGAGTTCCAAAACATGCCTGTCTACTTGCAAGTCGGGGTACCTGCAAATCAAAGATTATCTTTTCTCTTTTATATTTTTTTTATCTTTTTACTAAGAAAGAAGCTAACAGACAGAAAGTAAATATAGTATCTATAGATATATATATATGTAGTATATATATAAAGGGGTGGGGGTGGAGGTGGCGATGGAGTGTAGCACCGTGTCGGGTCGGTCGTCGTCTAGAGAGACGCAAACAACACGACTATGTGCCGCATGGAGTGAGGATAGATGATGGATGATGACTGTGTCCACGCTTTTTGTACGCGTGTATCGGGGAATATCAGCAACTGATGCAAATATTCCCGCTATACAGCGTATAGTAAATAACATGAAAATATATGTACATATGTATGTATATAAGTAAATATATATATATATATATTTAAATGTATAAGTATATATGTATAGATATATATAGATATATATGTATGTATATATATAGGTGTAGATGTATATATATAGGTATAGATATATGTATGTATATATATTAATGTATGTATATATATATATGTTACTATAAGTGTGTGAGTGTGTGTGTATGTGTTGGTATAGGTGTGTGTGCGTCGGTGAATGTGTGTGTGTGTTGCTGTGAGTAAAAGAGAGAGAGAGAGAGAGAGAGAGAGCGGGCGGGAGAGATCGGACGCGCGCGGGCGCGGCTTCGCGTAGGGTTCTGCAGGCGCACGCGAAGTCGACGGGCGGGCGAAGGTGCGGAGGAGCGAGCGTGGAGGAGGTTTTGCGGTGGTCGCGGAGGGTCGCGGAGGAGGGCAGGGGGCGGCGCGAGGCCGTAGTCGGCCGCTGCAGTGCACACGGCGGACGGCTATAGGTGCAACTGCGGGGACGGTCATGGAGGAGCGGGAGGACCTGCTGCTGCTGCCGTGGCTTCAAGCTTCGAAGCTTGGAGCGGCGGCAATGGCGTTAAAGAGAAAAAAAAATGAAGCGAGGGAATGCACCACGCCCACCGGCTCGTCGAAGAGCTGGGCGGTGGTGCTCCCACTGTGGTGGTGTGCACCACAGTGGATTCTCCTACTCGCCGGGTGCCTCCTCGACGGAGGGCCGACGTATGGGAGGGGAAGACGGTGGAGGAGGTGGTGGCTGCGGGTTCTTCTCTGCAGCAGCGTGTGTGGTCTCGCGAGGAAGAGGCTGCTGCTTTATAGAGGAGGAGAGCGTGGCTGCCAGCATGGTTGTAGCAGGGAGAGGGCGTGGGAGAGTGGCAGCCGGATGGAGTGGCGTTGGCAGGGAATGGCATCGCATGCAGCATGGCGTGCATGAGGGCGCGGGAAAAAGGCAGCCGCGGGAAGAAGAAAAGAAGAAATGAAGAGAGAAAAAATAAAAAGAGGTGGAATTTGCAAGGAGGCGCTTGAGATAAAATGTAACTATGCAAGCCATTGTTTCACTCCTCTTCCTCTCTTGATTAAATGCATGCATGCAAGCATTTTTACAAATGCGACTACAGGATTCTAATATGCAATGTTAATGCTAGAAAATAGCATAAGAAGGCGTTATTATAGGTGTGTTTTGAGGTGCAAACACAAACCTATATCACTTAGACACCTAGGTCACGACCACACACTCACACACACACACACACATTCAAGCACACACGCTCACACACACACACATTCAAGCACACACACTCATCTAGAGTTCTCTAGAACTCTCTACAATGGCGCCACTCTTGGTTGCCAAAATTAGAAACCAAGAGCCATTCAAATTGAGATCCACCTTTTGTGGATCTAAAAACCACTTGGACGGCGAATCTTGGGACTCTCTCTAGAGAGTTCCACACTTCTCTAGAGAGACTCCCTTAGGTCTATAAAAAGACCTAAGGGGTGGCCATTTGCACCCATCCACTCTTGGCTAAATTCCATTCTTGGTACTCATTCCACTTAGGCTAGCCACATTTATCTCCACTCCACCTCCACGAGAAGCACCACCATGGAGGTCACCATTGTAGGTTCTCCCTTCGAAGAGGGGTGACGTAATAAATGCGGAAATAAACAATATTCACAAAATAAGCAATCACACAATGTACACAAATGTTTTTAGGTGGAAACCCAAACCGGGTGAAAACCACCACCTAACCCTCTCGAGTTAGGATTTTCCGATCAACCAAGTTGATCAAAATCCACTAAACCGAATCACTTTAAAACGAGGGTGATTCAACCTCAATACAACCGCGCTACAAGTACGAGGGTAGCGTTCCTCAACCCCTTCTCTCCACGAGAAGGATTTTGTCCCACGAAGGAGACGGGAATTCGCAAAGCGAATACCCAACCAAATAACAAAGATAAAATAAACAACAATCCTATAGAGCCAACAAAATAATTATAAACCTAAGCTTCTATAGGAATTAGGATGCTTCCCTTTGAAAGGAGTGCGTCGAGGATGACGCGGGTGCGTAAGCCACGCAACGGTGCAATGTCGCTCTCGTGAACAACGGCGGGAGAGTGGGTGCGCGAAGGCTTGATGCTCTCAAGGGAATGGAGCTTAAGCTTGGAGAGCAAGATCTTTTCTGGACACAAAAGAGTGTGAAAGTGTGTAGCTAAGTGTATCCAAGTGTGTCTTGGTGTGTCAAAGGCTCCCCTCTATTTATAGAGGCCTTAGGAAGGCTTTGGAAGGCTTAGGAAATGTTCTATAGCCGCTGGGAACAAAGCCCAAGAGAATCAGCCTGAAATCAGGAACAATCATTGTTCTGACAGGCTTATCAGATGTCTAATTCTGGTATCAGACGTCTGGAACGCCACTTTAAGACGTCTGATTCCAAGGTCAGACGTCTGATTTTGGGCGGGTCTCTCCCTGACTTGAATCAGATCTAAACAGGGTTTTTGCGCAAGTCCATCAGACGACATATAGGACGTCTGACACTATGTATGGACGTCTGGAAACCTACTTTTACTGTGGGAATTGATTTCCAAACGTTGCAACGGCTAGAAAATCTCTGAGAAGAGATTTTGGGTCAGCCGAGGCAAAACGGTCAATTATCAGACGTCTGGAAAGTCCTAAGGACGTCTAATAAGGCTCTAACGGTCATATTCTTGAGTGCCTGCTAAGCTAGATGGTGTATAACGATGGCTTCGAGAGATAACCGGGTTTTATTGTTATGTCGTTGTAATATAGCCAGTTGTTGCCATCATTTCAAATATAAAATTTTTTTACTCGGAAAAGAGTTCCCGAGGTCGAACTCAGGGAGCAAGTTGTATTCTAGAGATATACATGTTTCTTTTACAAAAATAAAGAGAGAAAGGATTTGTTGTTTTCTCTTTGTTTCTCCTCGTCTCAGATCTTCTTCTTCTTCGTTCTGCAGAGGTGATGCTCTTCTTTCTTTCTTCAGATCTCCTTCTTTCTTCTTTGTTCTGCAGAGGTGATCTTCTTCTTCTTTGTTCTGCAGAGGTGATCTCCTTCTTCTTTGTTCTGCAGAGGTGATGCTCTTCTTTCTTTCTTCAGATCTCCTTCTTCCTTCTTTTCTTTTTCCAGTCAGGGACGTCGCCCCTCCTTCTTTCTTCTTTTCCCTTCAGGCCGTCGTCTGATTTCCAAATCAGACGACTTAAACTGCCTGTTGCTACAGTATCTTCCTCAGCTTCCTTCTTCTTCCGCGGTCCTTCTTCTTCACCTGTTCCTGCACACTTCAGAGCTTACGTCAGAGGCAAAACCTACTCTACCCTCTCCCCCCGCGTCTCTCTCTCTGAAACCACTCTTGGGAAAGCTCTCCCAGAGCTGCCGGGTAATCGGGTACGGGTCGTGCCCGGGTCCAGGCCCACCGGTGTGCGTGGTGGGCGAGGAGTGCAGGTCAGTCTAAGTCGGGTCGGGTCGGGTCAGGTCCGCGGGGCGTGAGCGCGGACGAGACCGGGTAACCGGGCGGGTGAAGGGGACCTCACCCCGTGTGCTGAGGCAGTAGGCCTCCAGCACTTTTGCGTCTTATATCGCTGCGCCTCTTCAGACTTTTCCGAGGTGGGACTAAATGTCCCACCTCAATTGCGCGCCCGCAGCGGGGAAAGCAGCGGGCGATCGCGGCGTCACGCGAAGCCTTCTGCCTTAGCTGCGAGCCTGGTGTTTTGTCGAAACGCCTCGCAAGGCCTGGGAGTCGAATCTGGGCGTGGCGCTGAGCGTGGCGCGCCTGTAGCTGCAGGCGGAAGCAGCTCCTTCTGCACGGCAATGGCGGCGGAGGTCGGGTGGCCTGTTCACAAAAAAAAACGGCCTCTCGGCCTAATCAGAAAGTGCCGGGAGCTTCGCCAGGGTGCGGCGAAGCTCGTGTGGGTGGTGGCGAGGCGTGGGGCGGCGTGCAAGGGCTGCCCTAGGTCGGACTGTGGGTCGGAGGATGGGTTTGTTGGGGGAAGCGTTACGGAGGTGTGGAGTGGCAGTGAAGGGGTGGGGGGTGCTCAGTGTGATGAGGCGGAGGTTCGGTGAGGGTCGGCGAGGTGTGTGAGGCTGTGGAGCGATGGGAGCATCTCGCCGGAGGGTGGCCGGAGACGAAGGGGGTGACGATGGTCAGGGTCGGTCGAGGGCTTAATTGAATAAATTGAAAGCGGGGAAAGAAAGAGGAGAAGAAGGGGAGTAGTTCTAGCTTACTTGCAGGGACGAAGGGGGAGTAGCAGGGCGACAGTCAAAAGAAAGAGGAGAAGAAGGGGAGTAGTTCTAGCTTACTTGCAGGGACGAAGGGGGAGTAGCAGGGCGACAGTCGTATCGACTGTCGCCGGAGAAGACGATGCTCAGGGAAAGGGGCGGCGGCGAGCAGAGAGCCGGAGAGGCGCCAGCTGGGTGCGGCGTGGCGCGGGAAGAGCAGGGGAGGAAGTCTCTGCTGCTGGTATTGCGGCAGGGCGAAGAGGAGAAGGGGGAGGAACCGCCGGAGCTGGTGAGCGTCTGCCGGAGAGAGAAGAGAGGAAAGTTGGGGGTTTTCTCCATCAGATCCAAGCTCCCCCGGTCGGTGGAGCAACGGGGGGTATTTATAGGGATCAAAACAGGGAGGAAGGCGGAGGGAGACGACGTGTCTCCCTCGCCGGAGGACGCCGGAGATGGATACCCATACCGTCCGTGCGTTCGCACGGCCGGTATGGTGGGTTACAACGACCAAGGGGGTGTCCCTGCGACGGCTGACGACGCAGGGCACCCCCGGTTTACTTGCCAGGTCCCCCCCCTCACCCTGCGCGGCGCCATGCTCCGCGCAAGGTCGCCGGAGCATGGTGCTGGCAGGTTTTGCAGGGGGGACCTGATCGCAAAGAACGAAGGAGAGTTAGGGGCCAAAATGAGAGGGTTCAAAAGTTGAGGGCCAAAGAGTAAATATATGAGGACCAAAGTGTAAAGTCGGTCAAGGAGGTTTCTTCTTAGGCTCAAGTTTTTATACATGATTAATTAGGACCTAAGGAATCTGATGGTGAATTTCATTTCTATATTAAACCTTGTTTGACCGGTCAATTTACGCAAAAACCCAAATTAAGTTATTAATTGGGCATGGTTCTCAATGTAGGTCAAAATGGGTTCTGAAGGCCAAATTGAAGGTTCTAAACCCTAGAGATTATTTTTCTATGAATTTTAGAGGGTTTATTCTATTTTTACTTTGCCTCGAACCTTGTGAATTGAAGTGGGTTGGTTTAGGGTTACAGATTATCATTTAGTTTCTTGGAAGTGCTGTAGCCCTTGCTAGATCATCTCATCCCACTTTTATTCTTATTAAGCTGCTTTGACCTATGTTTGGGCCCTGAATTACCCTGTATGCAGATTATACTGGTAAAATTGCATTTTTACCCCTTATGACTTATTTTCTTCTCAAACTCAGAATTCTCTGAGTTAAGCCTTTCCTTGAGATATGTAGGAGCTTTTATCCTTTGTATTAGGTCAAAATGAGCTAGTTATGGCTCATGATGAGGTTCTCATCATACCCCCATGCCTAGCTTTTGCTAGTCCCTTAGCAAAAACTTAAGGTTTCAACCCTTGTTCTAGACCATGAAGTTTTTAATAGTTTTAGATAAGTGCCCTTTTTTATTTGAGCATAGATTAGGTTAGAATGCTGACCATAGGCCTAAAAGGTACTCTAGTACCAATCAAGATCCAAATCTGTCTAGCCTTAGCCTCAGTCTTTTAGCAAAGGTTTTTAAGGTCCACAAGAACTAACCTAAGGTTTATTGGACTTCGTGGTTAAAGCACCCGTGCTTGAAATGATTTTAGCCCTGGCTCAGTTCGCAGTGCGTTTTGTAAGAGAGAGATAGAAAGTTTTTCTGTTTGGAGAGTTTTCTCTCTCTTTTTCTTTTTAGTTCTAGCCTAGGATTGGCTTTTCAACACGGTCTGTATCAGATTCCTTGCTCCCATCATCAATCCTCAAGGGTTCCTGGCGATCGATGTTTCGAGATAGCACCGCCCATGGCAATCCCCGGAACCCTGGCTATTGAGATTTTGAGATAATCCCATCCATGGTGTTCCGTGGCCGAATCCAGACCCTGGCAATTGACACTTCGAGATAATGCCATCCATGGAATCTGAACCAGCAGAGTGCTTACATGCCCCCAGTAGGATATGTAAATATCCTAAGAGACAAGCACCGAGGAGATGATATTTTGTTACGCATCTTCGAGGGGATTTCCCGCCTCTCCGCGCTGGGAACTCGTCCAAATCAACTTGTGTTGATCGGCCGCTCCTATTCTAGGTGTTCCTTTCAGAATTTTGCGACGCTTCTGCATGATTCTGATTTTTTTACGCTTATTGAACCAGGCTGTGTGTGAGGTTAGGGTGCTTAGGTTACTGAGTCCCGTAAACCAAAAATTAGTTAACGAGGCCGAATACTCCCTAAACCTTAGACCTAATACTTCAGCTTTTCATTTTCCTCAACCTCTTGAGGAGTGTCCAGATCTTAATGGGTACTAAGAGTCTATTCAAGAATGCCTAAGGTTTGCATTCTTTACTAATCTCCTTGTGCACTTTTCTTGAATGAGGTCTAGAACTTAGGTTAATTCCTTAGTTCCTTACTAATGACTATCACTTTTTCTCATAATTTTGTGCTCCTTTTTCATTTTGTTTCTTTTCTCCTTCACAAAATTTCCTTCTCCTCTTTTCCTCTTATTCTTTTTCGAATTTTTTTTTTTTTTTTTTGAAACCTTTTCTTACAAGTTTTGCACTTTCATACCCCCCCATGCCTAAGATTTGCAATGTCCTCATTGTAACCTAGGGGGTCTTAGTTCATTCCCTAAGACAGAAATTTGGATGAGTGGATGGGTCGGGTTGAATTTTTTTTTTTTTTTTTTTTTTTTTTTTTTGCGGACGATTTCAAATCCCAGATGCAAGCATCTGAGTTGGGGTCGGCTGTCTACAAGGGTGAACTTCGAGTGCTAAAAGGTGTCAGAACAAGTTTCAGGTTTTCAAAGAGAATGACGGGCTGCCTCCCGTTAAGCGCTGAGTTTTACGCCATCGGCTGGGCGCAATAAGCTCAAGGGGAAAGGAGGATATAAGATGTCTCAGCCAAATCAGTAGAAGTTACATCAATGAACGGCTTGAGTCTCTGACCGTTCACGATGAAAGGTTCAGAATCGTGGCTGAGTGGACTGATTTCGATTGCTCCATTTCCAAAAACCTGTCGGACCAAATATGGTCCGACCCACTTAGATCTCAGTTTTCCTAGGAAGAGTTTGAGTCGGGTATCAAAGAGTAGGACCTTTTGACCAGGATGAAAGATCTTTCTCGAGATGTGTTTGTCGTGGAAGGCTTTAACCCGCTCCTTGTAGATTTGCGAGTTCTCGTACGCGTCTATGCGTAATTCATCGATCTCGCTGATTTGGAGTTTTCTGTGGGTCCCAGCCTTGGAAAGATCTAGATTACAGTTCCGTACTGCCCAATAGGCTTTATGCTCCAGTTCGACGGGAAGGTGGCATGCCTTTCCGTACACCAGCCTAAAGGGAGACATGCCTAATTGGGTTTTGTGGGCGGTCCTATAGGCCCACAGTGCTTCCGGAAGTCGGGACGACCAGTCCTTCCTGTCAGGTTGAACAGTGACTTGCAGGATTTTCTTGATCTCCCGATTGGACAGCTCAGCTAGACCATTAGTTTGGGGGTGGTAAGGAGTAGAGATTCGGTGAGACACCCCGTATTTGGTCATCAGTGACCTAAACTGAGCATTTGTGAAATGGGTCCCCCCATCAGAGATTATTGCACGAGGAATCCCGAACCTTGAGAAAATGTGTTGATGAATGAATTTGAGAACGATTTTGTGATCACAGGTTCGGGTCGGTATGGCTTCGATCCATTTGGACACGTAGTCCACAGCCAACAGAATGTATTCGAAACCATCCGAAACAGGAAAGGGACCCATAAAATCAATCCCCCAAACATCAAAGATTTCGCATACTAGAATCGGTTGCATAGGCATCATGTCGCGATGGCTCATGTTGCCCAAAGTCTGGCAACGAATGCATGCCTTGCAGTGATTGTATGCGTCTTTGAACAGTGTGGGCCAGTAAAAGCTGCACTGGAGGACTTTTGATGCGGTTTTATGCCCGGCAAAATGGCCACCGCATGCTTGGTCATGGCAGAAAGAGAGGATGCTGTTGAATTCCCCTTCCGGGACACATCTCCGGATGATCTGATCGGCACCTATGCGGAAGAGGTACGGGTCTTCCCAAATGTAATACTTGGCATCGGAGCGTAATTTGTCTTTCTTGGCCTTCGGCCAATCGGACGGGGTCTGATGAGATGACAAGTAATTTACTATATTAGCAAACCATGGAAGGCTAGTACCAATAGTCAGCAGGTGCTCATCGGGAAAATGCTCAGTGATGGGTCCGGAAGGGTCAATTAATTCAGAAGGAAGACGGGACAAGTGATCAGCTACCACGTTTTGCTTTCCCGCTTTGTCGCGAATCTCAAGGTCAAATTCTTGCAACAGCAAGATCCATCGGATTAATCGAGGTTTCGCGTCCTTCTTTGCAAGGAGATGCCTTACAGCTGTGTGATCCGAGTATATGATGACACGGGAACCCAGAAGGTACGATCTGAACTTTTCTAGGGCAAATACTACAGCTAGCAGCTCTTTCTCAGTAACCGTATAGTTACGCTGAGCCTCATCGAGTGTTTTGCTGGCGTAGTAAATGACCACAGGTTTCTTGTCAATTTTCTGTCCCAAAACCGCTCCTACAGCGAAGTCGGATGCATCACACATGATCTCAAAGGGTTGAGACCAATCAGGGGACTGTACGATCGGGGCTTGGGTGACTCGGTCACGCAGGATTTCAAATGCTTGAGTGCATTCCTTGGAAATTTCGAAGGGAACATCCTTGGAGAGAAGTGTGGTCAGCGGGCGTGCGATTTTTGAAAAATCAGGGATAAATCGTCGATAAAAACCGACATGCCCTAAAAAGGATCGGATGTCCCTGATCGAGCTAGGCATAGGAAGGTGAGAGATCAGATTAACCTTAGCTCGATCCACTTGGATACCTTTCTCCGAAATTGAGTGTCCCAGGACAATTCCCTCAGGCACCATGAAATGGCTCTTTTCCCAGGAAAGAACCAAATTCACATCGATGCACCGCCTGAGTATCTGGACCAAGTGTTGGAGGCAATCGTCGAATGATGCTCCGGAAACTGAAAAGTCATCCATGAAGACTTCCAGATAATCACCTACCATATCTGAGAATATGGCAAGCATGCATCGCTGAAAAGTAGCGGGTGCATTGCAAAGACCGAAAGGCATCCTTCGGAAAGCGTATGTTCCGAAGGGGCAGGTGAACGTGGTCTTTTCTTGGTCCTCAGGATGGATTGCCACCTGGTTATAACCGGAGTACCCGTCAAGAAAGCAGAAGAACCTATTTCCCGCTAGTTTTTCGAGAATTTGATCAATGAAGGGTAGTGGGAAATGATCCTTCTTCGTGGAGGAATTGAGTCGACGGTAATCTATACAGACTCTCCACGAGTTGGCTAATCGGGTAGGAATGATTTCTCCGGTCTCAGTCGTTATAGTGGTAAGTCCTGCCTTCTTGGGCACGACCTGAATTGGGCTCACCCAACGACTATCGGAGATCGGGTAGATGATTCCGGCATCTAACCATTTGATGATCTCCTTTTTCACGACCTCCTGCAGATTGGGGTTTAAGCGTCTCTGCATTTCACGAGAAGGTCGTGTGCCCTCTTCTGAATAGATATGATGAGTACAATAAGAGGGACTTATTCCAGTCAGATCATCGAGAGTCCATCCGATGGCTCTGCGATGTTGCTGGAGGACAATAATCAGACGGGATTCCTGTTCAGGACTGAGGTTGGAATTGATAATCACAGGAAAGGTCTGATTAGAACCCAAAAATACGTATTTCAAGTGAGCAGGAAGGGGTTTCAGTTCGAGGATGGGGTTTTCAGCAGCAGCGGGTGGTTCAGTATAGATGTGAGGTTCAAGGGTGGAGGTTACTGGGTTGTTCATATCTGGATTCGACTCCTCTGTTTGCGGGTCAAGATCCTTCTGTGGTTGATGAGGCATAATCGAGTCATTCTGGAGGTGTGATTCATCAACCAAAGTCTTGATGTCACAAATTTGTTCGATGACGCCGCAATTAATTCCTTGTTGGGCCTTAAATATATCAATTTTTAGTGTTTGATCTCCAAACTTAAGCTCTATTTGGCCCTCCTCACAGCTGATGTTGGCTCTAGCAGTAGCCAAGAAAGGTCTCCCTAGAATGATTGGTGTATCCTTAGGGTTCTCAGGTGCATCCATATCTAAGACTATAAAGTCTACTGGAAAATAGAAATCCCGCACTCTCACGATAACATCCTCGAGAATCCCTTTTGGTGACTTTATAGATCGATCTGCTAATTGTAATGTCACCTCGGTTGGTTTCAGCTCAGATTCTTCTAGATGGTCAAGTAAGGATGTGGGTATCAGGTTTATGGATGCACCCAAGTCTAACAATGCTCTATCAAATTGGGTACCACCTATCTTACAGGAAATCAGGGGAGTTCCAGGATCTTTTGCCTTGGGTGGGAGTCTACTGAGGATTACAGAGCTGGCTTGCTCTGACAGAACAATTGGGCTCCCTCCCTTGGTTCGCGGCTTACGCTGGGGTGTACATATATTCTTTAGAAATCGTGCGTAAGCTGGTACGTGGCGGATTGCATCCATCAAGGGGATGTTTATGTGGACCTGCTCAAAGAGCTTGACCAGGTCCTCCTCAGGGGCCACGGGTTTGGTGGTTTTCTTTCCCTTGGTCAGGGCCTCGGGAAACGGGATCTTGGTTGGTTCTTCTAGGATAGGTCCAGGTTGTGGATCTGGAACAGCGGTGCCTTGGATAACTATCCTAGGGTCATGGTTATCAGGCTTGGAGTGGTTTGGATAATGCGGGTCTTGAGTATTTTTACCACTACGTGTTGTTACAGAATTTAATCCGGCCTGATTTTGGTTTGGGTTTGGTAGGAGGGGTGGCTGCTGCTGAAATCCCGCATAAGAAGTTGAGGCTTCCATCTCGTCTGGAGATGGAGCAGTAGGAGCCTGATAAATCCATTGGGCGTGGCCTAAATTTGGATTCATAACGCGCTTCTGGGTTGGCACGTTATTTGGGTTAGGAAGAGGTTGGGAAGGGAGTGTGCCTGGTTGGCGAGAATTTGCCAACTGGGCCAGTTGAGTTTTAACTTCTGTAAGCTCGTCCTTGTGCTGTTTCTGAATAGCCGCATTCATTTTTTGAATGTCAGCCAGGGTCTGAAGGATTAGGGACATTTGATCCTGATTTGGCCCTGATGGATAAGTAGGGTTGGGCCGAGGCTGAGGCGGCTGGTAGTGACGAGAGGGCTGTGGGCGGGACTGAAAAGGTGGTCTTTGGTTTTGGGAATTTCCCGCCCACTGAAAATAGGGATGGTTTCGCCATCCAGGGTTGTAAGTGTTGGAGAATGGGTCGTTCTGGATGGCGTTGAGGTCCTCGCAGGTCTGAGGAACCTCCTGAGAATCAGGGAAAGGGGGAATGGAGTTCCCCCGGCTGGTGTAGAAAGGATCGGATGATCCTCCGATCCAAGAATCAGATGGGGATGGATATGGATCCATCCCAGGGGAAGATCGGTGGAGGATGTTTTGCACAGTCTCTTGTGTGGAAGGAGGTTGTGCAAAGGAGTTACGCGCGGAGGTGGCTCGCTGCAAGTGCTGAGTCAGCTCATCCACCTTCTTTTCAATGATTGAGACCTTGTCCAATCGACTGGCCATTAATTCCAGGTCGACTGATGCGGACAGGCCCTGCGTCTCATGTGCTCCCTTAAGATTCGTCGCTGCGCGGGTATTTGTCTTGTCGAATAATCCCATGGAGTCATTGTTGATGGAGTTCTCGCACATGTTTTCGAGAATCTCCCAAACGGTGTCTTCATGTTGACCCATGATGTTTCCTCCGCAAGTTGCATTGACGAAAAGGCGGATGTCCTCACGGAGTCCCTGGTAAAAAGATTGGACTTGTTCCCATTTAGGAACTCCGTGATGGGGGCACTTTCTCATGAGATCCTGAAAACGATCCCATGCCTCATGGAGAGGTTCTCCTGATTGTTGAGTGAAGTGTGTAATCTGATGGCGCAAGGCGTTGGTCCGACCAACGGGAAAGAACTTTTTCAAAAACTCGGATTGAAGTTCTTCCCAAGTGTTGATCGGCCGGGTCTGAGTTTGATACCAATGGGCGGCCTTGTCCATAAGAGAAAAGGAGAACATCTTCATGAGAAGAATATCCCGATTTTGCGCATCTGATCCAAAAGTGTGGGCCAGATGCTTTAGCTGTTTGATGTGCTGGAAGGGATCTTCAGAATTAAGCCCATGGAATTTAGGTATAGCATGAATCATGTTGGGCTTTAGTTCGGAATCAGGTCCTCCAGTCGGGATTCTGACTCGAGGCTCAATGGCCACCGCAGCAGGATTGTAGTGGTCCCGCATCATAGGACGCTGTGGAGGGTGCACGAAGTTTTGGAAGAGGTCATTGAGTCGCTGGAGCTGGTGTTCCAGATTATTTTCTTCCTCAACTGGCTGAGCCATGATGGGGGAAGAAGAACTTGGTTCTGAATCAGAAGAGAGAATAATGTGAGGGTGTTTCTGCACAAACACGGGCGTCGAGGCTTGGCCTTGACGAGAGCGAATTTCTAAAGGAGGTCTTAAGGGTGGTCTTAGAGACCTCCTTCCGTACATGCACAGTTGGAAGAGGTAAGTTTAGAAGGTGCTGGACCCAATCAAGGCACCCAAAAATGTGTTGGGTGACTATAGAGGTGCGGGGCAGATGGACCCCTTGATCAGAAAGATCGTCCACCTGAGAATTACCTGGGCAGCCAGAGAGGGAGAGTCCCGCGAAGACCCCTACACGGTAGAGCGTCCCCACGGGTTACAGGGTTTCCCCCACCCGACCTCTCTTGTCACTGCGGGTCCAGGTAGACCAGAATGGGGGTCTTGACCTCTTAAGTCTACCAATTTTAGCTTAAGATCAGGGTGCTTAAAGTTACACTTGAACTCTTAGGTATTTTGAGTGAGAAAGTGACCTAATTTTAAGGTTGGTTGACCCAAGGAGTCAACTTTACCTCTTGTTCCTTTGAGAGCTTTTTGGGTCCTTTCTTTTAGGGTTCAAGTGTTTAGAGAGCCAATTGTTTTAGGTTTTCTTTGAATAGGTATTTTCAGACAAGGGCTTGGGCACACTTCATTTGGTTTTCTCAATTCTTGCTTAAGGAGTGTGTCTCTAAATCCCTAGTGTTGGATCCTAGGTTGGCTCTACTTGGTCTAGTTAATTCTTTGTTGGGTAATTAGGGCTCAAGCAAGAATGTGTTAGCCCTTAAATACCCTTAATAGTGTGCAGGAATAATGAGTTGAAAACATGCAACTTTTATGGTTACTAAGTATGGAGGACAGGTTAGCCCTATATTGCTTGTTCTTTTCTTTCTTTTGAGTTTTAGGGGTTAATAGTGAGAGGAAAAATTTACCTGTCCTCGGAGTGGTTGTTGTGCGGTTGCTTGTCTTCTTGATTTCCTGTAGTTTTCTGCACAAAAGAGAGGAGATTATCAGAATTTAAAAAGAAACAGGAATGTTTACCTCTAGAATAGCCGTTGCTCCCCGGCAACGGCGCCAATTGGTGTATAACGATGGCTTCGAGAGATAACCGGGTTTTATTGTTATGTCGTTGTAATATAGCCAGTTGTTGCCATCATTTCAAATATAAAATTTTTTTACTCGGAAAAGAGTTCCCGAGGTCGAACTCAGGGAGCAAGTTGTATTCTAGAGATATACATGTTTCTTTTACAAAAATAAAGAGAGAAAGGATTTGTTGTTTTCTCTTTGTTTCTCCTCGTCTCAGATCTTCTTCTTCTTCGTTCTGCAGAGGTGATGCTCTTCTTTCTTTCTTCAGATCTCCTTCTTTCTTCTTTGTTCTGCAGAGGTGATCTTCTTCTTCTTTGTTCTGCAGAGGTGATCTCCTTCTTCTTTGTTCTGCAGAGGTGATGCTCTTCTTTCTTTCTTCAGATCTCCTTCTTCCTTCTTTTCTTTTTCCAGTCAGGGACGTCGCCCCTCCTTCTTTCTTCTTTTCCCTTCAGGCCGTCGTCTGATTTCCAAATCAGACGACTTAAACTGCCTGTTGCTACAGTATCTTCCTCAGCTTCCTTCTTCTTCCGCGGTCCTTCTTCTTCACCTGTTCCTGCACACTTCAGAGCTTACGTCAGAGGCAAAACCTACTCTACCCTCTCCCCCCGCGTCTCTCTCTCTCTGAAACCACTCTTGGGAAAGCTCTCCCAGAGCTGCCGGGTAATCGGGTACGGGTCGTGCCCGGGTCCAGGCCCACCGGTGTGCGTGGTGGGCGAGGAGTGCAGGTCAGTCTAAGTCGGGTCGGGTCGGGTCAGGTCCGCGGGGCGTGAGCGCGGACGAGACCGGGTAACGGGGCGGGTGAAGGGGACCTCACCCCGTGTGCTGAGGCAGTAGGCCTCCAGCACTTTTGCGTCTTATATCGCTGCGCCTCTTCAGACTTTTCCGAGGTGGGACTAAATGTCCCACCTCAATTGCGCGCCCGCAGCGGGGAAAGCAGCGGGCGATCGCGGCGTCACGCGAAGCCTTCTGCCTTAGCTGCGAGCCTGGTGTTTTGTCGAAACGCCTCGCAAGGCCTGGGAGTCGAATCTGGGTGTGGCGCTGAGCGTGGCGCGCCTGTAGCTGCAGGCGGAAGCAGCTCCTTCTGCACGGCAATGGCGGCGGAGGTCGGGTGGCCTGTTCACAAAAAAAATGGCCTCTCGGCCTAATCAGAAAGTGCCAGGAGCTTCGCCAGGGTGCGGCGAAGCTCGTGTGGGTGGTGGCGAGGCGTGGGGCGGCGTGCAAGGGCTGCCCTAGGTCGGACTGTGGGTCGGAGGATGGGTTTGTTGGGGGAAGCGTTACGGAGGTGTGGAGTGGCAGTGAAGGGGTGGGGGGTGCTCAGTGTGATGAGGCGGAGGTTCGGTGAGGGTCGGCGAGGTGTGTGAGGCTGTGGAGCGATGGGAGCATCTCGCCGGAGGGTGGCTGGAGACGAAGGGGGTGACGATGGTCAGGGTCGGTCGAGGGCTTAATTGAATAAATTGAAAGCGGGGAAAGAAAGAGGAGAAGAAGGGGAGTAGTTCTAGCTTACTTGCAGGGACGAAGGGGGAGTAGCAGGGCGACAGTCGTATCGACTGTCGCCGGAGAAGACGATGCTCAGGGAAAGGGGCGGCGGCGAGCAGAGAGCCGGAGAGGCGCCAGCTGGGTGCGGCGTGGCGCGGGAAGAGCAGGGGAGGAAGTCTCTGCTGCTGGTATTGCGGCAGGGCGAAGAGGAGAAGGGGGAGGAACCGCCGGAGCTGGTGAGCGTCTGCCGGAGAGAGAAGAGAGGAAAGTTGGGGGTTTTCTCCGTCAGATCCAAGCTCCCCCGGTCGGTGGAGCAACGGGGGGTATTTATAGGGATCAAAACAGGGAGGAAGGCGGAGGGAGACGACGTGTCTCCCTCGCCGGAGGACGCCGGAGATGGAGACCCATACCGTCCGTGCGTTCGCACGGCCGGTATGGTGGGTTACAACGACCAAGGGGGTGTCCCTGCGACGGCTGACGACGCAGGGCACCCCCGGTTTACTTGCCAGGTCCCCCCCCTCACCCTGCGCGGCGCCATGCTCCGCGCAAGGTCGCCGGAGCATGGTGCTGGCAGGTTTTGCAGGGGGGACCTGATCGCAAAGAACGAAGGAGAGTTAGGGGCCAAAATGCGAGGGTTCAAAAGTTGAGGGCCAAAGAGTAAATATATGAGGACCAAAGTGTAAAGTCGGTCAAGGAGGTTTCTTCTTAGGCTCAAGTTTTTATACATGATTAATTAGGACCTAAGGAATCTGATGGTGAATTTCATTTCTATATTAAACCTTGTTTGACCGGTCAATTTACGCAAAAACCCAAATTAAGTTATTAATTGGGCATGGTTCTCAATGTAGGTCAAAATGGGTTCTGAAGGCCAAATTGAAGGTTCTAAACCCTAGAGATTATTTTTCTATGAATTTTAGAGGGTTTATTCTATTTTTACTTTGCCTCGAACCTTGTGAATTGAAGTGGGTTGTTTTAGGGTTACAGATTATCATTTAGTTTCTTGGAAGTGCTGTAGCCCTTGCTAGATCATCTCATCCCACTTTTATTCTTATTAAGCTGCTTTGACCTATGTTTGGGCCCTGAATTACCCTGTATGCAGATTATACTGGTAAAATTGTATTTTTACCCCTTATGACTTGTTTTCTTCTCAAACTCAGAATTCTCTGAGTTAAGCCTTTCCTTGAGATATGTAGGAGCTTTTATCCTTTGTATTAGGTCAAAATGAGCTAGTTATGGCTCATGATGAGGTTCTCATCATACCCCCATGCCTAGCTTTTGCTAGTCCCTTAGCAAAAACTTAAGGTTTCAACCCTTGTTCTAGACCATGAAGTTTTTAATAGTTTTAGATAAGTGCCCTTTTTTATTTGAGCATAGATTAGGTTAGAATGCTGACCATAGGCCTAAAAGGTACTCTAGTACCAATCAAGATCCAAATCTGTCTAGCCTTAGCCTCAGTCTTTTAGCAAAGGTTTTTAAGGTCCACAAGAACTAACCTAAGGTTTATTGGACTTCGTGGTTAAAGCACCCGTGCTTGAAATGATTTTAGCCCTGGCTCAGTTCGCAGTGCGTTTTGTAAGAGAGAGATAGAAAGTTTTTCTGTTTGGAGAGTTTTCTCTCTCTTTTTCTTTTTAGTTCTAGCCTAGGATTGGCTTTTCAACACGGTCTGTATCAGATTCCTTGCTCCCATCATCAATCCTCAAGGGTTCCTGGCGATCGATGTTTCGAGATAGCACCGCCCATGGCAACCCCCGGAACCCTGGGTATTGAGATTTCGAGATAATCCCATCCATGGTGTTCCGTGGCCGAATCCAGACCCTGGCAATTGACACTTCGAGATAATGCCATCCATGGAATCTGAACCAGCAGAGTGCTTACATGCCCCCAGTAGGATATGTAAATATCCTAAGAGACAAGCACCGAGGAGATGATATTTTGTTACGCATCTTCGAGGGGATTTCCCGCCTCTTCGCGCTGGGAACTCGTCCAAATCAACTTGTGTTGATCGGCCGCTCCTATTCTAGGTGTTCCTTTCAGAATTTTGCGACGCTTCTGCGTGATTCTGATTTTTTTACGCTTATTGAACCAGGCTGTGTGTGAGGTTAGGGTGCTTAGGTTACTGAGTCCCGTAAACCAAAAATTAGTTAACGAGGCCGAATACTCCCTAAACCTTAGACCTAATACTTCAGCTTTTCATTTTCCTCAACCTCTTGAGGAGTGTCCAGATCTTAATGGGTACTAAGAGTCTATTCAAGAATGCCTAAGGTTTGCATTCTTTACTAATCTCCAATCTGGTGGTCGACGTGCGGCGGGTCCGTCGTTTGTTTGCCGTCTCGTCGGTCTTCTTGTTTTCCTCCTTAGTCTACTCCTTGGTTCTCCCAACTTGAGTTGACCAGCCTTGAGTTTGTAGGTCCAGTCCTTTGTGTTGTAATTATCCCTGAATCCTACAAAACAAGATTCTAATTTTTTCTTCGGTATCCAAGTGAGCTTGGATCCGGATCTGTTAGCGGGTCCTTGATGGAGATCCTTTCTCAATCTTAGGGCTATATAAATCATCTACTTTATTGATTAGTTTGTTAGAGTTTTCCCTAAGACATGCAATTTCTTTTTCTATAGTATTCATCTTAGTCTTTAAATCAGAAATTTCTATTTTTAGACTAACATTTTCCTCAATCAATTTATTATTTTCATTGATGAGGTCTTGATTTTCTAATAATAGGTTATCATTTTTAGGACTAGCTTCTTTGTCCTTAAGTTGTTTTTCTAACCTATCATTTTCATTTTTAAGAAAACTAAGGTTCTTCTTAATGCTTTTATTTTCTATCTTAAGTGATTTACTAATCTCAAAAAGTTCATTAAAAGCTTCTTGTAAATCGAAATTTACCTCGTTGTCGCTGTCGTCTCTTCCGCTTTCGCTGTCGCTGTTGCTTCCTCTGGCCATGAAACCAAAGTAAGCGGTTTCTTCCTTTTCTTCTTCTTCCTCCGAGCTGGAATCGTCCCAAGTGGCTTGGAACGCCTTCTTCTTAGATTTCTTTTCCTTTTCCTTTTTCTTCTCCTTTTTGAGAAGAGGGCACTCTAGTCATAGGTGCCCTTTCTCGTTGCAGTGGTAGCAACGTCTCGGGCTTTCCTTCTTCTCCTTTTTCACTTTCTTTAATTCCCTACAAAACTTGGAAAAATTTTTAAGTAAAATTCTAAAGTCTTCGTCGTCGGAACTTACCTCGCTATCCGACGCGGCTCTGAAGGCGAGAGTCTTCTTCAGTTTTGGCTCCGGTGTATCCTTCTTCTTCTGCTTTAACTTTGTCTCGTAGGCCATTAGATTGCCTAGGAGATCTTCCATGTTGAGATCCTCTACTTCGTTCGCCTCCTCGATGGCGGTGACTTTCTGTTCCCACTCCGGTCTAAGGGAACGAAGAAGCTTCCCTTGAAGCTCCCCCTTGATGAAGGTCTTCCCTAAAGCTTTTAAATTGTTTACTATGAGAGTGAACCTAGTGTTCATCTCACTTAAAGTTTTGTTAGATTTCATAGAAAAAGCCTCAAATTCTTGTGAAAGTAAATTGAATTTAGAAGTTTTTACCTTAGAGGTACCTTCGTGAGTTACCTCAAGTGTGTGCCATATCTCGTATGCGGTGGCGCATTGCGAGATTCTGTTGAACTCCTCCGAGCTGAGCGCACAATACAACGCGTTCATTATTTTCACGTTGAGAGAGAGCTCCCGGATCTGCTGCTGCGAGTATCCTCCGGCGGGTTTCTCTGGGATGTCGAAGGGGGTCTCGCACCTGGCTCAGACTGTGAAATCGGTGGCTTGAAGCCACGTCTTCATCCGCAACTTCCAGTAGGGGTAGTTGCTCCCGTCGAAGAACGGCGGACGGGTTGTGGACTGCCCCTCGGAAATCCTGCTTGTGGAACAGCTTCCCTCCATGATCTTCTTGCCGGGTGTTACTCCGATCTTGCAAGAACCTGCTCTGATACCAATTGTAGGTTCTCCCTTCGAAGAGGGGTGACGCAATAAATGCGGAAATAAACAATCTTCACAAAATAAGCAATCACACAATGTCCACAAATGTTTTTAGGTGGAAACCCAAACCGGGTGAAAACCACCACCTAACCCTCTCGAGTTAGGATTTTCCGATCAACCAAGTTGATCAAAATCCACTAAACCGAATCACTTTAAAACGAGGGTGATTCAACATCAATACAACCACGCTACAAGTACGAGGGTAGCGTTCCTCAACCCCTTCTCTCCACGAGAAGGATTTTGTCCCACGAAGGAGACGGGAATTCGCAAAGCGAATACCCAACCAAATAACAAAGATAAAATAAACAACAATCCTATAGAGCCAACAAAATAATTATAAACCTAAGCTTCTATTGGAATTAGGATGCTTCCCTTTGAAAGGAGTGCGTCGAGGATGACGCGGGTGCGTGAGCCACGCAACGGCGCAATGTCGCTCTCGTGAACAACGACGGGAGAGCGGGTGCGCGAAGGTTTGATGCTCTCAAGGGAATGGAGCTTAAGCTTGGAGAGCAAGATCTTTTCTGGACACAAAAGAGTGTGAAAGTGTGTAGCTAAGTGTATCCAAGTGTGTCTTGGTGTGTCAAAGGCTCCCCTCTATTTATAGAGGCCTTAGGAAGGCTTTGGAAGGCTTAGGAAAGGTTCTATAGCCGCTGAGAACAAAGCCCAAGAGAATCAGCCCGAAATCAGGAACAATCATTGTTCTGACAGGCTTATCAGACGTCTAATTCTGGTATCAGACGTCTGGAACGCCACTTTAAGACGTCTGATTCCAAGGTCAGACGTCTGATTTTGGGCGGGTCTCTCCCTGACTTGAATCAGATCTAAACAGGGTTTTTGCGCAAGTCCATCAGACGACATATAGGACGTCTGGCACTATGTATGGACGTCTGGAAACCTACTTTTACTGTGGGAATTGATTTCCAAACGTTGCAACGGCTAGAAAATCTCTGAGAAGAGATTTTGGGTCAGCCGAGGCAAAACGGTCAATTATCAGACGTCTGGAAAGTCCTAAGGACATCTGATAAGGCTCTAACGGTCATATTCTTGAGTGCCTGCTAAGCTAGCGAACGGTCCACTATCTGGACGTCTGGCAAGTCCATCAGACGTCTCCTAAGATGTCTGGTATAATGTCTGGACGTCTGATTTCATCAGACAGAACTACCTATGTGCAGCCTAACAGATATCAGACGTCTGAAACAACAGTCAGACGTCTTAAAATACTTTATCAGACGTCTGATTTGGGAATTAGACGTCTGGAAGTACTGTTTGAGCCCTATATTGGTTTTCTAAGTATTCTACAGATAACCTAAGTATCCTAGGGTTGTGCCGGTGTTCCTAGGACTACTGTTAGGGTACTTTGAGGCTCTTTAACAATATTCTAAGGAAAATAAAAAGAGTAAGAAAATAAAGACAAGAGATACAAGAAAGGATTAAAAAGAATCTATCCTATTCTTCTTGTCTTCTATCTTCAATCTGTCGCTCCACGCGAACCTCCTCTGTTTTCCGTCAAGCTCCTCCAATCCATCCTGGATGCGAGCTCGAACTCCGTCTAAACACGTCCACATTTGCAATTGACCTGAAATCTAGGACTCAAATTGCAAATGTTAAATAACACGTGTTTTGTTATCATCAAAACAAATGATCGTGGTGCTCTAGCACCAACAACCATCTCCACGCCAAGATGCTAGATCATCTCTCCAACCTCTCTCCAAGGGCCAGCCTAAGCACCATTGGCCGCCCCTCCTCTTAGCCATTCAAAGGCCATCAGAGCCCACCTCCGAATGCCCTTCTTTTCTACTAGATTAGTAACTTAGCTCTTCGTAGTTTTACTACTTTCATTTATTGCTTAGTAGTGTAGCTCTTATTCTTCCCCAATGATGCATGCAAAATCTCCCCATAGATTCCTGTATGCGATCATTTTCTGTTAGCTAGTTTTATGTTTTCAAGCTTTCCTATACAAGCTTTCCTCTACATTCCATGTTGCAAACATCCTCTGAATGAATGAATAAAAGATATATTTTTTTATATATATGTCTCTATGTTGGAAATCACCATGAGCTTGTTGGTTGCAATCTGATTTGTGTGATTTTAGTTGCCTATTTTTCAATTATATATATACTTTGCAACAAGCATGTCGGTTCCGGAAAATACAGAAAATCTAACTATAAATTCATTTTCTATAAATAGCACCACATCACTAGAATTGTGCGCACTAAAACTCATACTTTCACTTTCATTATCTATCTGACACACGCGCATGTAATCAGAATTCATAATAGAAGTGGCGAAACTTTAATATGAAGATTGGAAATCGATGTGCGATTTTAAATAAAGTAGAGCGATAAAGGATAGATTTCAGATTTGAACAAATGCCTCCCAGAGACGAACGACCGGGACTCAAAGTCTCATTATCATTTTATAAATGTTTTTGTTTGATCGTATTGCGCACTATACTATGACGCTTTTTCATATCAAAAATGCGCTCTACGCATGCAAACATCGACCTGTCGTTTGATCACTTTAACCTAGAACCCTGTGTAGGTGTGATGAAAGTCAGTAAGGGAACCTGTCTAGTATTAGACGTTTGATCTAGTTTCCAGACATCTTAAACATGACTTCCTGACGTTTGATCTTTTTCACAGACTTCTGATGACCCTGTCAGAATCATTAATGATTCTGATTTTGACCTATTTTTCCTTGGGATAATTCCTAATGGCTATATAAGCCTTCCAAGGCCATCCAAAGCCTTTTTAGGCCACCTATAAATAGAGGGGTAGCCATCCCTTGTTAGGATACACCTTGTAACACTACTTTCACATTCCTTTGTGTCATCGAGAAGAAATCAAGACAAGAAGTGATCTTGCTCTCCAAGCTCCATTCAACAAATCTGAGAGTGTCGTTACACTGCTGAGATCACACCTACGTTCTTCCATCTAAGGGAAGTCTCTTTTTCCTATAGAAACTAAGTTTAGGATTTATCTGTGTGGCTCTATAGGTTTGCTTTGTAATTTTACTTAGTAAATTGGTTGGGTATTTGAGTTGCGAATTCTCGTCTCCTTCATGAGACAAAAACCTTATTGTGAAGAGAAGGGGTTTAAGGTACACTACCCTCGTATAAAGTAGTGTGGTTGTAAGAGGTTGTATTACCCTCGTTTAAGTAGTATGTTAGTGGATTTGATCGACTTGGTCGATCGGGAAATCCTAAGTCAAGAGACTTAGGTGGTGGTTTTTACCTAGGTTTGGGTTTCCATCTAAAAATTCTTGTGTCTTGTGTGATTCTCTATTTGTGAGATTGTTATTTATTTAATTCTACATTTTATGTTACATCACGCAAATCTCACCCCCTCACGTAGGAACCTTCAAATAGATCTTCTCCCTATGATACCTATGAATAGAATTCTCAACATCCAGGTACTAAAAGGAAAACCCAAGATCATATCTAACTTAGCTACAAGCCTAGCTAACTTGTAGGAAGGCATGCAATTCTCTAGCCACAGCAATCACTAATTATGAGCACAGTATAAAGTTTGTGATCCAAGCAACCTTTTATTCGTTGTCAACTCTTGTTAAGCGACATTATCACAACTCATGAATTTGTTATCAAGTCATATATAATATCCTTACTTATTCACAATTTTCAAATCATCGATATAAAGAATTCAATCGCATCATTTCTCAAAATAGCTATTAGATTGTTACTTTTTAAGTTTTGTCAATCATGTCAATCGTGTTTTCAAGTAAGGGTTGCAGAACTAATCATTGTTGGAACCTAGTTCCACTTCTCTTTTATGTTTTGGTGTTAACAAAACTGTTTTAAAACTAATGAGTTTATGAAGTGTCATTTACAGGAAATCACAGGATTTAGGAAGTATGGAAGAAGTATGGATGGCATTGTTTGACGCATAAATCGCATTTTAAAAGATTATTTAGTGTAGTATAGCGTGAAAACACGTTGACAAATAAATTTATAAACTCCGGTGAGTACCAGGTCATTAGCAGGGAGACAATCTCGATTTTTGCAAAAGCTTTTTAATAAAACTTGCTCTAAGTAGATATTTATATATATATATGTATACAAATTAGATATCATGCATTCAGAAGATCAGAATTTTATTGCAATTAAATAGAGTTTTCACAATAGAGAATGCTATTAGAAATAAATAGATAGATAGAGAGAGAGAGACAGAGAGAGATATAGAAAGTGGCAGAGAGACGACGTCGCTTGTAGGATGGTTGTGTGAGGTGCAGTAGCACCTCAGATCCAAAGCGCTGGGATGAAGGTCGGAGCAGAGTTGTAGAGGGAGAGCTTTAGTCTGGAGGAAGGTGGAAGAGTTGTATCTAGAGTTGATAGCAGGAGTTGTATGAAGAGATGCCTTCAACAAGGGGCCTTGGGCCTTTTATAGTTTTAATGAGGAGCAAAGTGGGTATTTAAGCCCTTTATCTCATGTAACAGCTCTTATTTGATTAGATCTGATCGGGAGATCAATGAATCAGATCTGGCCTCAAAACAACTTTAAAAGCCTTCTTATCGCTCGGATTTAATCTCATGCTGACACGTGGCTCCTCCCATGGCCCATGATCTACGATCGAACGGCTACGCTTGCTCCTTGTGACCGCTTCAGCAGTTCTTCTCTCTCCATGCATGCCCACATGCCACCTTCGAGCACCTTATCCTCGGTCGTTCGATCTTACAATCGAACGACCCAGATTCGTGCCCACACCGCCTCTCTTTCCATGTGTGCTTAAATTCCATCGCACACCAACGTTCCTTGGCTGTCTGATAAAACAAGCACCGTTCTTCACTAAAGAGCGCGTGAAATTACATGTGCTCTGCAGAGCCATTTGATCGCACCACGCGACCGTCTCCCAATGCTCCGATCAGCATCCAACGAGCGATAGCGCCAGCGTGTGACTGGCTTTCCCAATTTCTCGTGCAGCACCGCTCGAATGCGCGTCTCACGCTTGCGGTTGAGCGCACTCACCGTTGTGCCACGCGTCCAAATTGTTGTGTTTTTGTTTTAAGGAAACTTATTCTCGGTCGTTGGATGAAGATCCAACGGTCGAGATCTATTCCTCTTTGATAAGGCGCGATGAGGTGGGCGACGTGGCGTACTCGTGGCCGTTGGATGAAGATCCAATGGCCCACAGCAAGCGAGGGTAGCTTTCTCAAATGGGGTGGCGATGAGGGGGTGGTTGTGATGGTGC
Organism: Thalassia testudinum; assembly: GCA_037157565.1. NCBI lineage: Eukaryota > Viridiplantae > Streptophyta > Magnoliopsida > Alismatales > Hydrocharitaceae > Thalassia > Thalassia testudinum. The sequence goes on along the minus strand of JAZHRO010000007.1, from coordinate 64,582,218 downwards.
CACGTGGTGCCATCATGTATATCTTTTCCTTGTATCTGGTGATGTAGATCTCCGATTGAGTTGATTTTTGCACCGTTGAACTGCGATCGTTGATTCGGATCCATCAGTGTGGTTAGATTTTCATCTGAGGATCAAATCTTTGTCCTTTGGCTCCATGGTCTCTATTCTTCTATGGACTGCACAAGACACCATGGTTGTCTAATCGAGATGATTTCGGAAGCGTTGAACTCCCGTCGTCGTTCTGATTAGATCTGTCCGGTTTGATTTGACATCTGTGGCTTTGAATCATCTGTGATTAAAATCATCTCTCATTAGTACATAAAATAATGATATTATCTATATGAATAATAAACTAGCTATTGTGCAAATTTTGATGCCTATGAATGCATTATTCCTAAGTTATGCTTGAATTTAGCTTAATTCAGGTGATTTAGGTTGCATGATTGCTGTGCAATCAGGCATGAAGAATGAAGATTGATTTTATATTATTTTTATATGTTGTAAATTAGATTCTTGTATGTCTCTTAAAGAAAAAAAATGATTTAGGAGTTAAAATCTTAATAGAGATAATTAGGTATCATACTCCTGTTCAATCATTCATTTGAAAAGCTAAAATCATTTCTTTGTCATATTAATCATATATTTGCATTCAAATATCACTAAGATCGATGAATAAAATTTATTCAAGGTGCTTGTTGCAAGTACCGATATTGTTCACCAGTACCGATACCTGCTAGGCATAGGTTTGGGCCCTAGTCCCAAACTGTGAACAACAAGGATCGATACTCATCATGAGTACCGGTACCAGGTGCTCACAGTTTGTTGACATGAGTAGTGTTTGGACCTTACAAGTACAGTACTAATCACTAGTACCGATACATGTAGGCCACAGTTTGTAACTTGACTTAAATATGTGAGTCACAAGTACCGGTACTTATCATGAGTACTGGTACCTGGTGACTTAGTTGGTACTCAATTGTAAGCACTGAGTACCGGTACCTATGATGAGTACCAGTACCTTGGCTTTGTTGGGCTGGTTGCTGGTTAACTGTGAGCAGTCAGTATCGGTATCACAATTTTAGTACCGGTACTAACTAACCGTTGTGCCTAATCTGAACGGCTATTTTGTAATTAATCCTATCTCTAATCTTCCCATTTTGCCCCTAATGGCTAGTAATCGTAGGGAAGGTGTTTAGTGGCCTATATAAACACATTCGGTGTGTCATTTGCACATAACAAAAGCATAAAAATTCTCCTTGCTCAAATTTCTATATTTCTCAATTCTAGCTGCAAGGGTTATTGATTTGTTGCATTTTTTCTTTAAGGTGATTCTCACTTTGCAACAAGTCTTTTCTGGTGAATTCGTTCTTCCTCGTAAAATCACTCTTTTTCGCTTTAGTGCTTTTCGCTAGATTGATCAACTTTCCTTTAAGTTAATTCTTGTTGGAGACTTAGGAACTTAGTTGTAAGCTAAATTGTTTCTTGCTTACACCTATAACTTTCTGTTTTATCTGATCTTGTAATTGGGTTGAGGTAACCCGTTAATTACCTTCGTTTCTAGTAAATTGATTCCCTCTAGGTTGAGGTAATCGGGTTAAAAATTCTAAGTCAGGAGACTTTGGTAGTGGAGTATCCAAGTGAGGGGAACCACTATATATTTGGTGTACTATTTTTGTGGTTTGCTTTATTTGCATATTTTTGTGACCCAGTTTCATGACACTAGTGTACGTCTGGGGAAGGGATTTAACCCTCAATTATCATAAGTCATTTTTGGGAGTACAAAATTGGGGCCCATTTTTGGTAGCATGATCTCCTCTTTATAAAGGATTTTTTTTGTCATATTTAACTATGATAATTATTTACTTTTTGTTGAGCTTAATCAACTCAAGAGTTGCTTCATCTTTCATGTCATTGCCTCTCGCCTTGTGTCACTACCTCAATTCTTGCACCATTGCCCAGATCCTCGTGCTGCCACTTCGATCTCTGTACTGTTGCAACTCTTTCTGCTTGGTGTTGTCGAAGTTGGAGTGGTAGAAGACTAAAGGGTTTGTCTTTTGGTCAACTGAGCTAACCAATCACTCTTGGGTGCTTCTAGCAGGTGAATCAATTGGTTGGCTTTGGGTGACCTGCCTGAGGTAGGGGCCGACCATCCCAGCATGCAAGGGCTTTTCACCCTTGGGCTGGGCTAGCTCCTTTTTGAGCCTCATTTGGGTTTGTTCACTTTGTGGTTCGACTTTCAGCGGGCTTGTCTTCTCATCCCCTATTAGTTGCCCTCGTTCTCAGAGTCAACTATATGAACTTCAAGAGTAAACTTTTTTTTTGTAACTCTCCTTGCCCCCAGCAATTATTGCTTAGCTTTTCTACGGGGTAGGAGCTCCTTGCTATAAATCCCCAAACCTAGATTCTAGAGTCATTTTGGACTTAAGCATGTTAAGATGGACCTATTGACGCTTGTCGGGTGCAAATCGGGTTAATGAAGCCCGAAAATAGAACATCTATTTTGGTCAAACTTGGTCAACTCATTTTAGAATTTGCCTAAAAACTTTATAATTGATACTGTTGGATTCCTATTTTTGTAAGCTTTCCAATGGTTCCTGTTTCATGGAAATCCAGGTTATGTAGCACAAGTTACGCATGAAACATATACAAACCCATATACAATCCACCTAGAAACCTCACCATGTTAATGACCTCGGATTCAAAATTCATGAAATTTGTCAAATTTCTTGTCTCGTAATGAATCTAATGATATGTGTTGATAAGTATCCATATTTATATGTTAACATGCTTAACTTTGCTGGTTTTGTAACATGAGTTGCATTAGAATTAGAACATATTATGAATAATTGCATGCATGCATGATAGGAGTTAGGATTATATTATTAAGTCAAATTATTCATTGTTTACTTTTTGAGGATCTTTGCTTTACAGGTTAGTTAGAGTTCTTCAAATTGCATGAGAAGAAAGGAGAAGAAATCATCTCAGCCATCTCCTTGAAACCCTAACGCTAAACCACTTCGAAACCTACCTTATATAGCCTACACCCAAATCCTAATCCTAAACCCTAACCAGCTCTCCTCAACTCTCCTAATCCTAATCCTAACCCACACCTCATTCTTAACCTAGTCCTAAAATCCTAGCTTACATTCCTAGTGACACTCTCCTAATCGTAGTCCTAATCCTACCTTCTAGAACCTACTACCTTTCCATGTGCCACATGATTTTTATACATCTAAAATTGTATCAAATACTCCTTAGAAGGAATTGATAAAACGTGGTAATCAATCAATTAGATTAGGTATCCAATTACCTCCTTAATTTTCTATCAATTAAGATTAATGTGAACACAATTTGTGATGTGATTGAGCCTACATTCTAGGAGCCTCAATCAAATCACGCTTTTTTGCAATCACTTTTTGGCACCGTTGTTGGGGGGGCACGACTTTGCATTATCTTATTTCTCTTGTTTGATACGCAGATATCATCCCCTTCTCTTTATTTCTTCTCGTGTGTGCAGGCACTATAGGAAGAAGGAAGGATTTTTGGAAGCGAAAGCTTAAAGTCCTCATCTTCCCACAGATTCGAGGTTAGTGCCTTCTTACTTGTCACAATAAACCAAAAACTATCAAAAAATACTAAATCAGGCTTTTAGGATAAAAAAATCTAAATTTGGTAGAGTGGTGATTCATAAAAATCATTGTTTGCTTGTTTGAATTATCTCGCACCACTTTACCCTAAGTGTTGGTGTTCTGATTTTCAGGTCCAGACTTTTGTCTGGATTTCAAAAATCAATTTCCAACACCACAGGCCTCCTAAAACGTTGAAATTTCATCCAGAGATTGCAAATCAAGTTAGAAACATTCGTTTCAAATTTCAAAGCATTTGGATTGAAGAGAATTTTTAAAAATTCGCAGACCGCAGGGGGTCATCTCCTCTGATTTCATTATTTTGTTACTATTCACGAATTTTAGGAATTTTTCTACTTGTCCAATTTCTATGAAATTTGACTTTCTAGAATACTTGTACAATTCTACACAACATATAAAATCAAAAAAATTTTTGGTTTCCAGTTGTGTTATTGAAAAGTCAAAATACCCACAGGTATCATTTTTGGACTTTGACACCAGCACAAAGAAAAATGCAAAGAAATATCAAATGAATTCCTAAAATGACAAAAAAATATTTTTTTGATCCTTGTTTGACTTGCCTTCTAGTAGTGGTGTTGTTTGCTCTGTTTGAACCACTACTTAACAATAAAAGCCTGAAAAAATTTACTGATAGTAAAATTTCTGCTTAAGGATTCAATTCAATTAGTGTTTGCTTTCAATTCTTAGTCTCACATTCTAAAGGAAATCTACCTTCACCAACACAACTTGATTTCTTTTTATTTGTGGAATTCAAACTTGTTTGAAATCATAAAAAGAAAACCCTAAAAGCAGAAAAATAGCAAAAAAAAGTTTTGTGACAAACCCTTTGTTTTGGCATTGGACGCACTTCATCCAATTTGCACACACACTAAAAATTGAAATAAGAGGGCATTACCCCAATTAATGCCCTCCACGTCCCCGTGCACATTCAAGTACCCAAGCCTAATTTAAAACAAGTAGTCATTTGACCACTTGAGGACTTCATCAAATTTAGTCTTGATATCCGACATTTAAGAATCATTAAGCGCTCCTAATTCCCTTAGAAAATGCGGCAACAGACTTGGAGGTGATTTTCCCATGACATGCTTGGGTCCAATCCACCTCTTTAGTCTAGCTCGGTGCTCTTTGGGGAATGGGTTCACTTATTGATCCCTTACTTGCCGGGTTCCCAAGTCTTAGGTTTTTAAGGAGTCAACCCTAAGATAGAATTAGGTTTGTTTGTTTGATTTGCACACTTCTTCTCATCTATCTCTTCTCCTCCCCTCCCATCTTCCATTAAGTGTATGCACGGCCGACGATCCCAAAACCCACACTTGGAGGGAGCAACTGATTTTTCGACCTACCGCACCACCCTTACTCGTTTGTTTGATTTTTCCTCAAAAAATCAAGAAAAATGGAAAAAGCCCAAAATCAAACAAAAAATGCTAACAACCCATCATCTTCTAACCATCAAAATGGGAACACCAATTTTCAACAACCTGAAGTTGAAGTTCTTGAACCACAATTTGAAATGCCACCTCAACAAAATCCGAGAGGAAATTTGAATCTTGGCAACACCAACCCGTTGTTCATGGTAGTAACCCAACTCCAACAACTCCAAGCGAATAAACAACAATTGACTAGGACTGTTACAAACCTAGCCAATAATAGACCACCCAATGCTGAACCCACTGTTCCCTTGAGAGATTTCTATGATCCCTCAAATTATGAATAAAGACCTGGGGTGGTCATTCCTGATGGAGAGTTAGAAATCAAACTCGTCGTCCTAAACCTCATTAGACATTTTCATGGCCTCGAGAAGACACGTTTAGCCACTTAGAGGAGCTCACGTCCTTGCCCAAACCACTAAGTTCCACAATGTGTAAAAAGATGTGCGGCTAATGCGGCTCTTCCTGCTCTCCCTTAAAGACAAGGCCGCTTATTGGTTTAGAATAGTGGGAAAACCCATCACTACCTGGACACAATTAAAAAGTGCATTTCTTAAAAAATACTTCCCTATTGGTCGAACTAACACTTTATGCCATGTAATAACCACCTTCCAACAAAAATCCGGTGAGCCTATGCATGAAGCACGGGAAAGATTTCAGGACTTATTAAGAAGCTACCCCCACCACAAGGTGCCACTTTGGCAACTCGTGCAAATATTCTACCATGGTCTTGATGACCAATTGAGGTGATTTGTTGATGCCTCATGTGGGGGCAATTTTTTAAATAAAGATGCTGAAAGCACCTATGAACTTTTCGGCGAAATAAGTGAAAACTCTTTTAACCATTTGTCCATGGACACTTTTGGAAGAAATGCCAATCCTCGTGTAGGTGCCATGAAGTAGGCACACAACACCAATCTCTTCTTATCACACAAGAAGATTTGCAACTTTTTGCACAAAAGCTCGATCAAATGCAAATCAATCAAAAGAAAATGGAAGAAAAATTTAATGCACAACTACAAACCTCTATTCTGACTAACCCTAACCTTCGCTTTTCTAACCCTGACACTAACTCGACCCTCCTCCGCCGGAAAATTTGCAATAAATTGACACAAGCATATTTCAAAACCCTAACCTTACACCTGATTTTACTGGGACTTTTGACAATTCTACCATGTTTGTCTCAGTTAATGAGAATATTTCTGTTCTCCAGGATAATTTCAGAAATAATTCCTCCAACTTCTATAATCTCACTTGGAGGAATAAACCTAATCCTGGAGAAATGCCAATCAAGTTTCGCAATTTCAAAATCAAATGGGGAATTTTGGCCAAAATGAACCTTCGCAAGCTGATATTAATAACCAATTAATGAAAACCTTGCAAGGAATGCAGCAACAAATGAATGATTTTACTTGTGCCATCTCTAATTTACAAAACCAAATCACGGTAATGCCCAATCAAAGGCCAATGGGAAATTTTCCCTCCCAACCTATCCCTAACCCTAGAAATCAGTGGAACCAATTTCAAAACGGAAATAATCAGGGTCAATAGAATCAACAACCAATAAATCCCGCACCTCAATTCCCACTCGATTTTCAAAACTGCAGTAAAATCAATGTTTTCCACACCAAAACAATTACACTACCAATGTAGTAACATTAAGAAGTGGTAAAACTACATACAATGTGGGACCCCCATGGGAAAACAAATCGAACCAAGAGCAAATTTTTCCCTCCTCCGTTCACTCCAAGGATAAAGAAGATAACACAAACACAACACCCTTCCTACAGGCATTAAACTCCAAGAAAAAGAAACCTAGAAAAATTGGGCCAACTGAAGAACAATTACATAAATTATTTAGCAAGTGGAAATCAATATTCCTCTTCTAGATGTGATTAAATACATTCCTACCTACGTAAAACTTTTAAAGGAAATTTGTACACCAAAAAGGTAGCCAATGTTGAATGGGTTGTTCAGGAGATTAAAGTGTCTCGTTGTGGTAAAGTCTCCTAAATTGCTCAATCAAAAAATACAATTTATAACCGAATATAAGTCCGATGTTGAACACAGGGAGCAAATATGTAATTCACGTACTAATCTTTAAAAACCAATGAGCACAATTAATTGAGCATTAAAAATAGATATTCAATGAATAATAACATGTCACATTATTTATTCAATGTATCTAGACATTGCATGGAATAAAAAGAGGAGAATAAAAACAATGGTGATTTAGATCACCATTAATCCTCTTAATTAAGCATGTATGCAATTATTCAATCAGAACACTATAGTACTTAAATTATTCAACAGTAATTCAAATAATGCCACAGTCAGACGCCAAGTACTTAGATGTTATAGTGTAAAGGAACTATTCATCTTCTTCAACTCTTCTCTTCCTTCTTTCAAAGCTTCCCTTCTCTCTTTCTTTCTTCTTTCAGCATGCACAGGCCCTCTGCTTTTCTTCTCAAGCCTTCTCCTCTCTTCATGCACAAGGGCTACGCACCCTTCAGATTTGGCTAGGTGTTAGCCATTCTACATAGCAAAACCCCCTTTCTTTGCACTCTTTCTCTTTATTTCCTTGTCTTTTCTCTTCTCTCAAACCCAAAGCATGGTCGGATCCGTGTACAAGTTAATGGGTAATCAGGTTTGGACCAGGCCTGCGTGCTGTGTGCATGGGCGAGGTGTAAGGCGCAAGGAGGCGTGTGAGGGGGACCTCACCCCCTTATGTGTCTTGAGGCGATATAGCCACTTGACAAATACAATATACGTGCTTCTGCTCGACTGAGATCTCACGATGTGGGACTAAATTTGGTCCTCTTGTCGCGTGCGGTTGCAGGTGGAGTGGCTTCCAATTAGAGCTGAAGTAGTGCTGGTGCTCCCAATTGAAGGCCTGGATCACTTCCTGGGAGGAATCTACAGTGCTTGGAGGGTGTAGCCTGGAGGTTGCTTGGCCTTGAGCATGAAGAACACGTCGGCGGTAATGGCGCGATGGTGAAATGATTGTAGAACCTGAATGTCAAAATATGAGCTTTAAGCCTAAATTAAAAGGTTCAGAAGCTTAGCTGTGTCGAGGCAAACTCAATGGTGGCGGTCAAAAGGTGTATGGTGGTCGGAGAGTGGCTGTCGGTGATGGAGGAGACGCTGCGGAGGTGTGGTGTCTGGTGGCATTGAGGAGAGGACAATAGACTCAATAACCAGCGGGCTTTTGCTCTCTGGGATACGGCGGAGCTAATGGGTGTGGAGCGGCGGCGTTTTGAGCAATGGAGTGGTAGGAAGGCATCACTGGAGCTTCATCAAAGCAAAAGAAGGTGAGGGCATCAAGGGCGGTAGCGTGGTCATTTGGAAGTGTAGGTGAGGGGGAAATGATGTAGAGGGATAGAGGAAGGAATAAGGGGTCTTAGAGAAGAGGAAGGAGGCTGGAGAACTCTGGTTGTGGCTGACTGGAGTCGGAGAAGGAGAGGAAGGTGGGAAGACGACGACAACAAACGGGGCAAGGAGGCATCCTTTCTTTGGCTTGAGAGGGTCGTGAGGAAGAGAGGAAGGATATGGGTTGTCCAATTTGATGGTTGGACGGCCAGACAAGGGTGAATGGAGGAGGTCACCAGAGCAAACTTTGAAGATGGCCAGAGAAGGAGGAAGAGGGGATTTCTGAGGCTAAATTTTGCTAAGGAACACAACCTTGCATTGAGTGTGCTTTTATAGGGCTTAGGATGGAGTTCCAAGTTTGAAAAAAAGCTTAGAAACTCCGAGCTTCTTGCGCATGTGGGATACCCACATATCCCATGCGCTTTCATGGGAGATTGGGAAAGAATTGGAGTCCAAAGTCGAATTTGATTGAAAGAGAATTCCTCAATGAATCTCTGGTTCAAATCTAAGACTGATTGATTGAGAATCGAGTGAGAAATCCTCACCAGAAACTCGACGGTGAAGGTCTGACCTTCCAAAAATGGCATGAGGACCTTTTTGTAAAGAATGATGATAAATTTAGGGACCTTATTACAATTATTTCGAAAGTTAGGGGCATATGTGTGAAAGAAAAGAGTCAGACAAGACTAAAATGTAAACTAAGTCAAGGTGATCTCTGATTAGACCAAAATTTTGGTAAAAACCTAATTTGGACCCAAGGAATCTGATGGTGAAGTTGGATTTAGGTTTTGACCAAATTTGTCTAGGTAAATTGCATAGAAACCCAAATTAGGGCAACTGCCTGTCTGAGACTCCATTTTAGGTTAAAATGGGTTTCAATGGTCAAATCAAAGTTGCCTAACCCTAGAGAATATTTTTCTATGATTTTTAGAGGGTTTAGGTGAATTTTATTATAACCAGAACCTCAATGAATTAAGCGGGTCTGTTTTTAGGATTTCAGATGTCATTTATGCGTGAAAACCCATTTCTGTCTTGCACGGACCCTCTTGTTAGACTTTAATGCATATTTGACCTTTAATAAACCCATGAGCAAACCTGTGGTTTGTTCTGCATTTATGATATGATGGTAAAATTATAGTTTTATCCCTGGTTTCATGTTAAACTCTCAGAAAGGATGTATAGGGAGTTACGATCCTTTGGTGGTTATGTAGGAGCATTTATTAATGGAATGTGACTAATTAAATCTAGATATGGCTGATGATGATGTTATCATCAGCCAAAAAATCTAGGAAAGGTGGTCCTTTTGGAGACAGTTAGCTCTGTTGTCCAGAGCAAGCTACCTCACAAAAGAAAGAATCTAGGCACCCCACTATTATCAGTTGTCCTTAATGACACTACTTTTGATCGCGCCCTCTTAGGCATAGGTGCATCTATTAATCTTATCCCTACCATACTTTTTGATGAATTCCAGTTTGGTGAACTTAAACTGGTGAAGGTCACCCTTCAACTCACTGACCGATCTATTATTCACCTAAAAGGGATTGTAGAGGATGTCATTGTTCGGGTACAGAATTTCCTCTTCGCTGTGGACTTCTTGGTCCTAGACATTGATGTACCCGAAGCTCTAAAAAATGCACCTATTATTCTCAAAAGACCCTTCCTCACCACCACTAAAGCTAATATAAATTGCGATTTCCGTAAAATGAACATCACTTGTAGTGGCGAGACACTCACATTAGATATCTTTAGAGGTTCCAAACGATTCCACGAGCTAGATTTCTTCGATGACTCAGATTCTGAAACCTCAAATCTTGTTGAGGAAATGCTTTCTGTGGATATGTGTTTTGCAATCAATTCTTCTCTTGAGTTGCAGCAATCATTTAACCCACCCTCACCCACCAAACCTAATTTCACGCTAACTACTAACCCCATTCTAGAACCTAGCTTACAATTGGATCTGAAACCTTTATCGAATTCTTTAAAATATGTGTTTTTGGGCCCACATCATACAAAGCCCCTTATCATTAATGCACATCTTTTTGGGGCACAAGAGGAAAAACTACTCCAACTTTTGAACAAATATCAAAAAGCAATTGGTTGGGCTTTAAACGATTTAAAAGGCATTGACATGTCCTATTTCACTCACCGCATTAATCTTGAGGATGACTCGAGACCCTCCCGCCAACCCCAACGCACTTAAACCTAATATGCAGGAGGTCAAAAAATGGGAAAATCATTAAATGGCTCGATGTAGCCATTATTTACCCTATCTTCGATAGCCAGTGGGTCAGCCCTACATAAGTTGTACCCAAGAAAGCTAGCCTCACTGTTGTTACAAATGATAAGGGTGAAGAAATCCCCACTCAGATTGCTTCTTCGTGGCGTGTTTGCATTGATTATCAGAAGTTAAATATCACCACAAAGAAGGATCATTTTCCACTCCCCTTTATTGATAAAATTTTGGAGCGTCTAACCGATCAAGAATATTTTTATTTTCTTGATGGATATTTTGGCTACAATCAAGTGGCATCCCACCTTGAGGACCAGGAAAAGGCCACTTTCACCTGCCCCTTCGAAACCTTTGCTTTCCGAAGAATGTCCTTTGGATTGTGTAATGCACCCATGACTTTTCAATGGTGCATGTTAGCAATCTTCTCTGATTTGGTAGGCGATTGCCTGAAGGTCATTATGGACGATTTTTCCATTTTTAAAGATTCTTTTGATCATTGTCTTTGGAATCTAGAAATAACTCTCCAAAAATGTATTGAGGTTAACCTGGTACTTAGTTGGGAAAAGAGTCATTTCATGGTTCAGGAAGGCATTGTCCTGGGCCATGTTATCTCTGGAAAAGGAATCTCGGTAGAAAAAGCTAAAGTTGATACAATATCCAAACTCCCCCCCCCCCCAATTTGATGAAACAAATACAATCTTTTCTTGGGCATGTGGGATTCTACTGACGATTCATTAAGGATTTCTCTAGAATCTCCAAACCTTTAAGCCACCTTTTAACTAAAGACCAACCATTTGACTTCAAAAAAATTGCTTGGAGAGTTTTAATATTTTAAAATAATTGATTACTGAGGCACCCATTCTTCAAGCACTTGATTGGGCTCATCCTTTTGAGCTTATGACAAATGCCTCAGACTACGTAGTAGGAGCCATCCTAAGGCAAGGAATCGACAAGAAACCCGTTGTGATTTATTATGCCAGTAAAACCCTTGACGAAACACAATGGAATTGTACTGTCACCGAAAAAAAACTTCTTGCAATCATTTTTGCCCTTGAAAAATTCTGTTCATATCTGTTAGGGTCACACATCACCATCTACATTGATTACTTGGCCTTGAAATATTTGCTTAACAAGAAAGATGTGAAACCCTACTTAATTTGATGGATTTTATTGTTACAAGAATTTGATTTAGAGGTAAGGATAAATCAGGTTCACAAAATGTCATGGCCAATCACCTATCAAGACTTGAGACTGGTGATGTATTAACCCAAACAACCATTTTTCCAGACGAAATGCTCCTAACACTGAAATCCCTCCCTTGGTATGCTGATTATGCTAATTATTTCGCCACTAGACAATTCCCCTCTAACTGGACTAAACAAAAAAGGGATAAGTTCTTTGCCGAGATCAAATATTACTTTTGGTAGGACCCAGATCTATTCTGCATCTGTGTTAACCAAGTCATTAGACAATGTGTTCCCGATTCAGAAACACATGATATTCTAAACCACTGTCCTTCAATGGCTTGCGGTAGACATTTTTTGGGAAAGAAAATGGCGGCCAAGGTTTTAAATGTCGAATTTTATTGGCCTAGCATAAAAAAGGATGCTCATGAGTTTTCACGGTCCTGTGTACGTTACTAGAGCATCGGCAACATGAACTCTAAAGATATGATGCCCCTCAACCTGATTTTTAGAAGTTGAAATTTTTGATGTATGGGGCATTGATTTCATGGGACCATTTGTCGCTTATTTTGTGTACCAGTTCATTTTAGTTGCTGTCGACTACGTATCAAAGTGGATCGAAGTGGTACCCACATACACTATTGACCATCGAGTTGTCATAGAATTCATCAAGAAAAACATTTTTTCACGTTTTGGTGTTTCTAAAGTCATTATTAGTGACGGAGGATCGCATGTTACACACTCCCAATTCCTTCAACTACTCGCTAAATATGGGTTGAATCATAAAATCTCTACACCATATAACCCTCAAACAAATGGCCAAGCTAAAGTCTCCAATCGGGAGATTAAAACACATTTTGCAAAAGATGGTAAAGCCCGACCGACAAGATTGGTCCCACAAACTTGACGATGCATTATTGGCTTACCATATGGCTTTTAAAACTCCAATTGGCATGTCACCTTTCTGCCTTATTTTTGGCAAGGCATGTCACCTCCCAGTTGAACTGGAACATAGGGTTTATTGGGTGATAAAAGAATTTAATTACAATTTGGACGTGACCAGAAAACACAAGAAATTGCAATTAATTGAACTTGAAGAACTTTGCAACATGGCTTATGAAAATGCACGCATTTATAAAGACCGAACAAAGAAATTTCATGATAAATTTATCGTTCGGAAATCTTTTGAACCTTAGCAATGCATGTGGCTTTTTGATGCGAGGTTACGAACATTTCTTGGTAAACTCAAATCTAATGGACCAGTCCTTACATTGTAATTCAAACCTATCCCCATTGTGCTGTTGAAATTTTGGACCCAAAAACCAACAATACTTTTAAAGTCAACGGCTAACGGCTTAAGCCCTATTTTGATAACACCCTCAACGCAAAATTTGACTCCCAAGACCTCCACGACGTACCAGATAATTAGTGACTTCATGCTCGGTTGAATGATGTAAAAGATAGCACTGGATGGTAGGTAATCCATCATTTTTTCCTGCTTTCCGTTTTTCTTTTTCAGAGGTTTTGACTATCTAGATTCCAACCGACTTCACCAAAGTGATTTCTTTTCCCTTCCTATTGCATGAGGACATGGCATATCCTAAGAATGGGGGGTGTATTTAAATTTTTACGATCAATTCAAAATTTTCAAAACCTAAAAACATTAAATTTTTCTTTCATTTTTTGCATGCATACCCAAAAATAATAAAAATGTTAAAACATTTTGAGAAATTTTTGAAATCGGGACTAAGGTTGAGAAATTATTTCAGGGTACAATGGGATTTAATCTTTAACAAACTAAGGATTAAGATGTGGATCTGACAATTAGAATCTCTGGGTCTACTTTTGGACTAGATCAAGTATCCTCTAAATTTCACCTAAAGTCATGATGATTTGGGTGACTTGACCTCTTTTTGCAACTTGGAAACTATTTGGCTTAGTTTTCGACTCAAAATAATGCATCCCTTGCAAAATTCTTGTGTTAAATTTCACACATAGCCAACACTTAAAAAAAAATAGAAAAAATTTAGAAAAACCCCTTGTTTAGTCTCAGTGACATCTGAAGCAGAAGATTGGTTTGAGTTCCCACCGTCGAGGAGGAAAATGCCTCCTTTGAGAACGTGATGTCAATAGGTTACTGCCTCGACAATGCTCTATATCTATATTTCATATCTTTAGACAGAGCATTAGGCGCATTTTGGGTCTCAAGTGTCTTGGACGATGCTCTACCCATAGTGTTGGAGCAAGAGCTTGAGTTCGTTTGGAGAACCCCTTTACACCGCATTGTATTTTGGGGTTGTGAGCTCCTAGGTGGTATCTTGGATAGTACTATCTAGAAGTGTTGGCGTCAGAGCCCCCTCATGTATTGGTAATGGAAATGACGATCCCGACAGATCTATTGTAGGATTAAACTAGGAATAAGCATGGAGGAGACAAAAAAAAAATCCAAATAAAAGCACAACCTTATAAATATTGGCATTCACAAGCACTGACATAAGATTTTAAAAGATTATGGAAGTTGCGAGTTGAATTCAAGAGCCAAAGAAATCCTAACTGCAAAATAATTTTGGGTCATTTAAATTGTCAAGAAGTTAACTTGTGAATTTATGAAGGATACATTGATCCCAATTCATCTAATTTTTGGATCCAAAGACGAATCTCAATGTTTATCTTTAACAATCTCGTGCCTTTCATGTTTTAATCAACCAAGGTCCCGTAATCTCCTTTTTCTCAAAAGTCAAAAACATTAGTCTTTCTCAAAAATCCATTTTGTGAAATTAAGTTTTTCTAAGAGACTAGCAAAAGATAAGCATAGGGGTGTAATAAACACCAGTTTATCATCATCCTTATGCCCTAAAAAAAATCTAACTCTTAGGTTTTTAACTCCACAAATGGGTTCTCGGGTTGCATTTAGGCATTACCTAGGTTAGGCATGCATTGCATTCTTTTTGCATTTTCAGCATATTTATTTGATTGTTAAGGATAAGAAGATGATTAGACCTCTAAAACCCTAGCACTCAAGAAGGCAGAAAGTGAAGAAGAAGACCATATTAGCTGAATCCTAAATGGATCTAGCTCATCTCAGCTGGATATCTGCTCACCTGGGTTACGTTTAGCTCCCTCTATCTCCATTCAGCTCATCTTAGCTGGATAGTAGCTCAAGGTAGCTCAAATTAGCTCAACCTACCTCAACTCAGCTCAAATCTAGCCCAACTTAATTGAGTCTAGCTTATCTTAGCTCCAATCAGTTCACTGGGAGCTCTAGCTAGCTTAGCTTAGTTGACGGGAGTTCATTCCAACTCAGCTTAGCTCATCCCAGCTGATCCTAGCTCTACTCTGCCCATAGGAGCTCCAGTCAATTTGGCTTAGCTATTAGTCTTTAGCTAGCTAAGCTAGGTCAGCAAAGAAATCCACAGCTAGCTTTCCCAGCTCCAGGATAGTTGAGAGTAGCTCTACTCAGCTCAACCTATTCAACTTAGCAGTTAGCAATGAACTAGCTAGCTAAAGTTGAATAGCTAAGCTCCCAAGAAGACTTCTTCAGCAACTGTTAGCTCCCGCAAGCTTTAGAGCAGTTCAAAGACACCTACTCTTAGCTAAACCCTAGCTCCTCTACTGCTACCCTATTAGCTAAGCTCAACACTAGCTCCTCCCCTTGGACGTCCACCCTTCTCACTTAACCCAACCTAAACCTAACCTTAACCCACTCAATTTGGCACCAAAACACACCTCTTGCGTCCCTTCATCTTGGCACTAAATTGAGGCAACCGTTGACCCCACAACCAACACCAAGAGCCACCAATTTTGGTGCCAAAAGAACCCATCTACAAGCCCTCCTTTTGGCGCCAAGAAGCCCCTTAATCTACTGATGTAGACACATCCATTTAGGTTAAAATGCCTATTTATGCATGTTCTTAAGCTTAGATATGCATTCCATATTATAAATATTGCATAGCATGCATCATTCTGCATTTAGAATAGTTGGATAAATTTTAGGTTAATGTGCGTCCTTTTGTGGCCAGGAGAGAAGGAGATTTATTTTGAGGCCTTGGATTGATTATCCGACCGTACGAATCTGATCAGGATGACAATCAGAGTTTAACACCTTCAAAATCATCTTGATCAGAGTCTCGTAGCACATTGTGCAATCCGAGGAAGATCAATGGCCAAGGGACTAGGTGATGCAATTCGAAGCTTCAAATGACAAATCCAACCGCATGGATGGATCCGGAACAATGATCGCAATTCGACAGTGCAAAAATCATCTCAATCTGACATCTATAGCAGCCTCTACAAATGAAAGAAGATAGACAACCTAGATCGTGCCAAGTGGTGCTATCTAGGCCGCCTAAGGGATGCTGCTACCTTTCTCTCTTTCACACCCATCAGATTTGGGCTTTTGGATCAAGATCCAATGGCCATGGAGAGGCATGCCACCATCCCAGCTGAATCAAAGAATTCATCTTTTTGACAAAGTGGAGGCCTTGGCGTGGTGGTCTTGAACACTATCACAAAAGGGAGGTCACAGGTTCAAGACTTGCAACCCCCCAAATCCTCAATTGATCGCCCATGCTAGCAGTAGCGAGCGTGCAGTGCACTAGCAGCTGCACGAAGTGCAGGCGCATGACACGTGTGCCAGCAATGCACGCGTAAGGGGCATGCGCGAGTAGCGCAGAGCCAGTAGCGCCAGCGGGTGTGTGAGCTGGACCTTCAACGACATTTGTGGAGAGGCTTTAGCAACATCTTTGATGTCACTGTTGACCCTTGAATGACCAAGACTCTTCTCCACTACTACAAAAGGACCCCTACCCCTCCCATTTCTCTTCATCTCTTCCTTTCTTTCCCTTACCATCTCCAAGGCTCTAGAGAGAGCTTGTTCCAAGCCTGGGATGCTCCTCTATAGTAGAAATCAAATATTTTCTCCACCTCTCACCCCCATTTGTGAAGCATCCCATGACCATCCACCACCTTTGGGAAGTAGATCCTCACCGCGATGCTATCCTGCCTCGTCCTCCTTCCTCCGCAGCCGTTCTCCTTCCTCCAACACCTCACCACCTTCATCTAGGCGTCGTCAGAGTGGGTCGTCCTCCAAGCGACCATCGAGGGGGATTCTTCTTACCTCTCTCCATCTTTTTACTTTCTAGTGTAGCTTTCCGCTTTTTTATCTGTAGCAAACTCTTTGAGATATACATTGATGCTCTCTCTCTCTCTTTGTCTTATTTTGCAAGTAGATTAGTTAGATTTCATCGATCTGATCTCTTGCAGTATAAAATATCAAAAAAATTGCAAAAGATAAAACACAACTAAAATAAATAAAATCGAAGCGTAGATTTCAAAATCAAACGTTCGCCTCCTTGTGTTAGACCTGGGACTCACTTCGAGTTTCGGTATAAATTTTATCTGGAAGCGATATTTTGTGACTACAATGATGGGTTCTCCAAAACCTTGATTTCCCTCGTGAAATCTACGCCCACCATTTTGGCGTCGTTGCCGGGGAGGCGAAGCTCCTTGGTTTTTTTTTCTGCATTTTACGCTTAATTAACTTTTATTTCACTTTTTCTCTGATCTTACTATGATTGCAGGTACTCTTCCGAGGTAGGCCAGAGTGGTTAGATTGGAGAAAAGTGTGAATGAAGGTTCTGTAAGTGTAACCCCACCACCCCCACCCTAGATTTCATTTCGCCACATTAATAAATCAAACCCAAATTGACTTAGGTGCTTACATAAACTCTAGGTTATGAGAGTAGGAGGATATCTTGCGGATCGCAACGTATACTAGAGGGGAGGGGTGAATAGTATTGCCTTAAAAAATATATATGCACAGAACAAAAATAAATCACAAGAGATTCAAGCATAGAGTATACCTGATTTATAGTAAAAACCCAAATCGGGTGAAAACAACTACCTAAGCCTCCCAGCTTAGGATTTTTTAAACTAGTCTAAGCTAGTTAATCCACTAACCGTATCACTTGAACGAAGGTGGCACAACCTCTTACAACCACTTCTCTTTTTATCCTGAAGAGAAGTAAAAATAATAACCACGGATCTTCCCAAAAATCTTGGGATCTGTAAATCAAAGCAACAAGATAGAATAACAGAAATAACTTCAATGGAACCTCAATAAAAGATCAAATCGAATTTTTCACAGAGGTTCGAGGCGTCGTGCTTTTGAAGAATGTGAAGAATGGGGCACAGAGGCCTTTGCAATAAGCACGAGAAGCTTTACTTTTTTTGAAAGGTATTTCTCTTGAAGGTTAATTTTAGATGGGTTGCGATGACCTCTATTTTTACTAAAAATTTTGCCTGAATAGGAAGTTAAATTGGTCGATCAATTGAGGTTAATTAGTTGATCAAAAGGCAATTTGGTCAATCAATTAAGGTGGTTGGCCGATCACTAATTGATCGGTCAATTTACTTGGTTGGTCGATCAAAAGGATATTTATCAACTTCCTAAAATGGGCTGATTTGATCGGTTAATGAAGTTGGTTGGTCGATCAAAGGATTTTGGTTGATCAAATAACTAATTTGGTCGATTAATATCCCTAAAAACTTGGTTTGAAAAGATATGCGAAAATCCATTTTTGAGTTTTATTTGAGGTTCCTTACAATAATGTCCTGGACTTAAATAAAGATAAAAAGCCACATCAGCAACTATCTGCAGTTGGCTTGAAAGACGCTTTAATCTGAGATAGTCTTGAAATGTTAGTCTGGTAATAAGCATAATTTTGGTGCATCAAAACAGAGGTGCTTATAGGTTAGTCCTTGTTGTTTGATTGCCACTTCACCTCACCTCACCCACCCACATAAATAAAAAAAAACTCTTCTCTTATGGGATTTAATTGAAAGTTACACAGATTAACACCTACAAATTCTCATCCTAAGGTGTACAATCACTTTGATTCTACCACTTAGCCTAGATTTGACTTGTGATCCGATACACCTTAACTCGATACACGCATAAGTGAGTAGAAATCTGATTAGGTTAAGACATTTTGTGTGCCTTGATCAAGTGGCACAACAGGCTAATTGCTTGAATTATTTAGGCTGCAACACTCAATTTAAAATTGATTCATCAAGTAGCTTGCCACTTAGGGTTCAATTTTTAGGAACTAACCAGGCACTCCACATTCTTTTTGATTTTCAAAGGAATATATCATCATCGGTGCTTGTAGAAACTTGAAGTGTTCTACTGAACTTGATTGATACACCTAAAGATTAAACCCTAAAAGCTACTAAACAAGGTTAAACCGTAAAAGACACCTCATCAAAACCTTGTTTGAAAACCATTGGTTGTGCACACACACATATTAACTGATTTTTAAGGGCACAACCCATCTAAAGGGCCCATCACATTCCAAGAGCACATCATCCCAAGCCTAATTAAAATTGAGTAGACGTTGGCCTTAAGGATTAACTCACCTTTTGGGACCCCAACTAAGATTTTTTTCGATTAATCAACTTCTACTGGTCCATCTAATGTCTAGCTAGGGGAGTAGTGACGTCGAGAAAATGCGTTAGGTTAAATTGTTCGTTGTAGCACATTTTACGACATAAATTTTAATTAGAAAAATTGGATGTGAGTCCGAGTGTCGAACACAGGGAGGTGTGAAATCGAATCAAATACTCACTTTAATGTCACCAATTACGTTAGTTTGTTCGCTTGCAAAAAGAATAGAGAGAGAGAGATGATAGGTTTAGAAATCCATAGGAGAAATAGATTACTAAAAGAAGGTAGACTAATATCATTGCTTAAAACATAGACTAGTAGAATATGGAACAAGATAACAAATTCTATTGCATAAGCACAAATGTCTAACAATAAAGCTAGAGGAATGCTTAATCAAACATAACCATTAAAGAAAACTAGCAGCTAATGGAGAGACAAGGCAGCCATGGTGGTGGAAAGATTTCATCAGTGGCTCGACAGCTCCGAGACCTTCCTTGAAGCTCTATGGAGGTGGGAGATTTGCTAGGTAGAAGATGCCTCCCAAAGTGGAGGAGGATAGGTTCTTTTATAATGGGGGAAAAAGGCCAAAAATCATCTTCGAGTCAACAGCGACATTAAAGATGTCACTAAAAGTTTGCCTCAACGTCACCGAAGCCCATCTCACGTGCCTCTGGCCTACGCACCCTGCGCCGTCCCTCGCGCATGCACTGGCACTGCATTGGCTCGAACCGCTCTATGCACATGCGCTGCTGTCGTTGTTGCATGCACGCTCACGCGCGCTATTGCTCTGCACCTTGCACCGTGTAATTGGAAAATTGAGGGGGTCGAGGGTTCCGAACCCGCATCCTCTCTTTGAGAGTGCCCTTGTTGACCGTCGTGCAACACCCACAAAGTTGTCGTGAGGAGGAGCTTCTAAAGCATGGAGTGGATGGCTTCTCAGCCATTAGATCAAGATCTAATGGCTGAGAATCGATGATGCAGATGAAGAGGAGCTAGTGTTGGGGCTGCTGGCCGGTGTTGAGCAGCCTAGATGGTGCCACATGGTGCCATCTAGGTTGTCCATCTTCTTTCTATTGTAGAGGATGCCACAGTGCTCGGATCGAGATGATTTCCATGTTGTCGGACTGCGAACGTCGCTCCGAATCCATCCGTATGGTCTATTTTTTCATCCGAGGCTTGTATGGATGTCGCATTGCCCCCTGGCCATTGATCTTCCTTGGACTTATTGTGGGAGCTACGGAGGTCGGATTGAGGTGATTTTTTGACTCTGTTGGACTCCATTTGTCGATCCGAATCGATTCGTATGGTCCGATTACTCATCTGAGACCTGTTTCAATATGGACTAGTACACAAGGTCATTAAACATTGATTCTAAGCAATCTTAACATAAAGTAATGCAGAATGCATGCAATGCCCCCAAACCCACTATAATATGACATTAATGCCCACGTGCTTTCAATATTGACTCTAATTGATAATATTAACACTAATAATTGTAGAGTCATCAAGTAGGGTCAAACGACTACGGTTGGGGGGTATCAAAGGAACCAGAGGCGTAAGCTAAAGGAATAACCTTCTCCTCAACCCCTTGCTCTAACTGGTTGGATTGGCCGGATAGAAGTAGACCAAATCATTTATTTCATCTCAAGATGGGTCCTGGGAGTCTGTAGGTCTTTAGGCTACCCACCTAAGGATAGGTTTGGTTGATTGTACTACAGGACACCTTTCTCTATTCTGTTTTCCCTTCTACATCATCATGTATTCTTCCACACCATACACACAATTCCAATCCTACCCTCCTACCAGCAGTTATCCCCAAAATGATTATTATACCAATCCGACTTATGGCTATCCATACCCTAGTTGGGATAACTTTGATTGGGGATATGATTCCGGAACTCAATGTCCAGGACCTACCCTAAACATCATGATCATGATTATTATCCTTCACAGAGCTACATTGATTATAGATCATCGCCCTCTTATGAACAAACCAACCCAATTTACAATTAGGATATGATGATTATAACACCTACCCTCCCTTGGATTATGCTAAATATAGGTCACCACCATTCTTTGAACAATAAAAAATGACCTACTATCAGGGAGGACCCTAAGAACCTCAATTTCTTGACTCCCATAGTTTTAACCCAATCCTACCCAACCCTGAACTGAACCATTCGGTTTAGGTGAACCAGGTCCAGGATAGGGTGTTGGCCAATTTGAGGAACACCATTAGATCTTTAGAAACCTAGCCAACACCTCGCAATGAAGAATTGGAGTCCCTGATTCAAATGATTGACTATTTGAATAGTTTGTTATTGGATTGGCTCCAAGATATCGAGGATAAGGGCCTGGGTGAGTTTTGCTGGGGAAATTGTCAAGATGAGGATGAAATTCGTGGTTGCCTTAATCCAATCTTGGGATGATTCTTAGGATGAACCCCTTTCAGGAGAGCCAATGTCAGAACCCACTCAGGCGCCTGTCAGGGGGGACACATTTTCTTAGACCAGAGATGACCAGGTTGGTATAGAGCAACCCATTGGGGATGAACTAATCTTCTCACCCAAGATCCCCGAGCCAGGGAATGAAGAAAAATATGTCTCCATGGACCATGAATCGATAGACGATTTTGAGCCATATATAAATGAGGATCATGAATTCTTTAATTCTGAGGGTGATGAATCTCTTAATGAATTCTCACTTGAGCTTAAGGAAGATAATTTTAGTGAGACAAACAGGCTTGAGGAATCTGATGAATCATTTGATAGCTCAATAATTGAGGATTATGATCCAATTGGGGCCGACATGGAGGATTCTGATCCTGAGTTATTGGATGATTCAATCAGTAGCCCCATTCCTCAACCACACCCTAAAGAGTTGAATGATGATATTCTTGAGATCACTAGACCGAAGTCAATCTTGATTGAGCCACAATTGTTTGACTTGGATATCTTTGATGGGGTGTACAACGATCTTGAGGTCCCGGAAAAATTGATTTTAAAAGAAAGGAGTTTGGAAGTTAAATTGTGGGAAGTGTATTCCAAGGGAAATAGAGTTCTTGATCTAAGGGTTCCTTTGTGTCTGAAACCACCAACTTTTTACCAGGACCCTTATGACATTTTTGATTATGAAGATGTGCAACCCAAGTACAGAATAGTTGACTATCTTTCTAAGCCAAATTCCACATGGAAAAATAGACCCAATGATTTAGACCTACCTAGTGTCCGCCACTTTAGACTTGGGTTGCACACCACAAAATCGCAGGCTCGGCCTTGCAAACACAACAATTTTCAGTTCTGTGTGATTTTCATCTAGAACCTTAGAAGCACTCTACCCTAGGGCATGGGTCTGTGATGGGAAAACCATCATGAGCCATAACTAGCTCATTTTGACCCAATTAAGTCAATAAATGCTCTTACATAATCGCTAGAGAGTCACAAGTCATTGCATATTCATTCTGGATGAAAAATAAGAAACTAGGGCTAAAATTGTAATTTTACCAGCTCATCATGAATGCAGTACAACCAAGGACTTTCTTAGGGGTTGAATAAAGGTTAATTGGTCTTAAAAAGATAACAAGTGAGTTAAGACAGACAGAAAAGAGTTTGCATGTGTTCTGAGAATTAAATGACTTTTGAAACCCTAAAAATAGACCTGCTTAATTAACTGAGGTTTTGATTAGGATAAAATTTACCTAAACCCTCTAAAATTCATATAGAAATATTCTATAGGGTTTATAACTTTCAATTTGACCATCAGAACCCGTTTTGACCCAAAATAGAACCATAGATAGACATTTGCCCTAATTTAGGTTTTTGCATAAATTACCTAATCAAACATGGTCAAAACCAAAATCCAACTTCACCATTAGATTCCTTAGGTATAAATTAGGTTTTTTTTCAAAATTTAAACCCAGGATGAGTTTGTCTTGACTTAGTTTGCAAATTGGTCTTGTCTAATTTTATTTCTGCCCTTAACTTTCAAAATCCTTTCAAACAGGCCCCTAACTTTATCGTCATTCTCACAGAAAGGTCCCTGATGCCATTAATCTTATTCCTACTTGCTTCGACGACCTTACAATGGAAAGAACGCCCTGATTTCTTGATGAATCCCTTTCAAAATTGAAAGAGAAGTTCGTCAAGAAATTCCCTTCATATTGGACCCAATCCTAAGCCCTAGAACTTACCCAATCTCTCATGCGAATGCATGAGAGATTTGGGTCTCAAGAAAATCCCAAATCTGGTGACACTTTCCACACTTGGAAAGCTTGTTTCCCAAGCCCAGGCAGTCTCTAAAGGCCCATATAAGAGAGCCTAGATCCTCCCAAACTTCCTACGCTCGAATCGGTTGAGATTCCCCATAATTCCTCTCTCTTTCACGGCTGAAGGTTCCTCGATGTCCGATGATCCCCTCTACTTCTCCTCGTCATCCATCTGCCATACCAGGAATGGATTGTTCTCCCTCACTTCCTTCCGCGTCTCACCATACCAGCAGATGCCTCCTCTGTTATCCTCACCGTTTCTTCTCCATTGGAGCCACCTTCGTCTCCGGCGTCGGCAACACCTCAACCGATGCCATCTCCGCCTCGCTTCTTCCAACAACATCCTAGCTAAGTCCCTTACCTTCTGTTCTTCATTCTCACACTCACCCCACTTTAAATCGATCATCGACGACCCTCTACGACTTCATCTCCTCCATCTCCGATGACCACTTCGGTGAAGGATTCCGCCTGCTACACGCAACCATCCCCTTTGCTGAGCATCCTATAAGCTCCACCTCACCTTCCCACACAAAACCCACCTCCTATTTTATCCTCTCGCTCACTCAAACTCACACCCAAACAAACCCATCCTCTTCGACCATTCCTGTCACCGTCTGGACACCACAGCTACTCTCGCTCCATGCCACCACTCCCATCACATTCGCCATGTTCCGGCGATCATTCTTGAATGTTTTAACATGGTCGAAAGGCCCTATTGCTGATTTTAGGTCTTTAGGTGGAGCTCGCCATTAATGCAAGCTTCTAACAAGCTTTAAAGCTGCTCCAAGTGCCTTCGCTCCAGAATCTCACCTCCAGGCGATGCGGAAAGCATCCAGGACTTCGTCCGGGCTGACAATTGTAGGAGTCTACCTCCTCATTGCACGGATTTGACGAAGGAGTTGTTGCTGCGATCGCGCGAAGAAAGGAGGGTGGGATAGTCCCACCTCGGAAGCGGCAGAGTCCCTACGCAAGAATAAATTGCAAAAGTGTTAGAGGCTATTCGCCTCATAACACGGTGTGAGGTCTTACTCACCCACACACACCTGCATCTCATCCGTGACTCTGTCCCTTGCGGATCTGTACGACCTGTTTACCCTCCTAGACTGGCCTACACTACTCGCTCACTACCGCATGCCAGTGAGCCTGGACCCAGGTGCGTACGATCCGATAACCCAATTACCCGTGGCCCTGGGAGGGTGGAGCCTAAGAGAGAGAAGGAAAGGAGAGATTACGCGAGGGTAGGGGAGGGTTTTGCTGTTGAAGGCTTTGGCTGACACTTAGCCAATTTGAGAAGTCCCCCTCCTCTATGAGAAAGAAGAGAAGGAAGCAGAAGCAGAGAGAAAGAAAGAAGAAGAAGCAAAAGAAAGGAAGGAACAGAGAACGAAGAAGAAATCCAAGCATTGTAGAATCAGACGTTTAAGACGTCTGATCCTACCATTAGACAACACATTTGAGCATTATTTCATATATTGGTATTTGAGTTCCTTAGCTATTATTGTAAGGAGTATATGGTGGTTTAAACCACCATTTTACTCCATTATTTTTGCGAATTGATATTTGATCCTAGTGCTACATTATTTTGAAATAATTCTTGATTTCAATTCTATTGCTTTCTTGTCTTATATTGCCATTCTTGAGATTTAAATTCCCATATTGCTCCCTGTGTTCAACTTCGGAACTTTTTCAAGTAATAAAATCTATTTGTTTTCAAAGCACTTTCGACTATATTACAATGCTTTATTTTAAAACGACGATATCGCCTTGCGAACAATCTACATCACAATTTGGTCCACATCTGTGGACATCTTTTTGCAGATCCCAAAGTTAATCTTCTTATTCTAATTTTGACTTGCACTTTTGAACTTTTAATGTCATCTTTACTTGTGAACTGTGCTTAGCTGAAGGCATTAAATTTAGCATGTGGGTATATTCTACTTTCTCTGCGGAGCCAACCAGATTGTCACAAAATTCAGGTGATACTATGCTTATTCCACCCTTTTCATGTCTTTATTTTTACAATGGGGACATTGCATCATTTAGGCATGGGGGTGGATAATTAATCCTGAAATTATTTTGTTAGCTCTATGGAATTTCTTTTATTTCTTTACAAAAAGACAAAAAAAAAGAATTAGGAGAAGAGAACTTAGGCATTAGGAGTTAACTTTAGGAAATGATACTTTAGGACCTGAAACTTAGACTCTTTAGGTCTTCGAGCTTAATCAGCCCAGGTGTTTACTAAAATGTGGACTTGTTCTTGAGTCCTTGCCACGTTAATTTTACTTTAATTTGGCTAATAAATTAGGGTGATAAGTATGTGACTTATCAACCCGCCCTCTGATTTGAGGGGACTCTAAGTCTAAAGCTTCTACACACTATTTGCACTGACTCACTTTTTGGTGGTTTTTACGGAAATTAGGTAGCTAATGAACTTTCTATGGTAGTATGGTTAGCAAGTTATCATGGGTAACAGCCTATTGGCCGGTTGTCCAGAGCCCAGTTACATGATCATACTCATTCTACTGCTTTTAGGTAAATCTTAGATCAGGGAAGCCACCTGATGTAGACACATTTAATTAGGTTAAAATGCCTATTCATACATGTTCCTAGGCTTAGATTTGCATTTCATGTTATAAATATTGCATAGCATGCATCATTTTGCATTTAGAATAGTTGTTTATATTTTAGTTTAATTGCATCCTTTTTATGGCAAGGAGGGTAGGAGATTTATTTTAGGGCCTCGGATGGACGATTCGAATGTACGGATCTGATCAGGATGATGATCGGAGTTCAACGCCTCCGAGATCGTCCTAATCGGAATCCCGTATCACCTTATGCAATCCGAGGAAGATCAATGGCCAGCAGGGGCAAGGGTTGGTGCAGATCTTCAGCAACAGTTGGGTGGATCTTCAGTGACGATTGCAGTTGTCACTAATGCCTTATGCACGAATTCCTCCTCTTCCTTCCACTATAAAAGAACCTACTCCTTTCCATTCTTCACCATCTCTTCCTTTCTTCTCCTCACCACCTCCAAGGCTCCTGAGAGAGCTTGTCCCAAGCCTAAGATGCTCCTCTAGAGTAGAATCAAATATTTTCTCGCCTCTCATCCCCATTCATGGAGCATCCTGTGCCGTCCTCTCACCTCCTTCAGGAAGAAGATCCTCTTCGCGACAACGTCCAGCCCCGTCCTCCTTCCGCTGCCGTTCTCCTTTGTCCCGCTCCTCACCACCTTCATCCGGGCATCGTCAGAGCGAGTTGTCCTCTAAGTGACCGTCGAGGGGGATTCTTCTTATCTCTATCTATCTTTACCACTTTCTAGTGTAGTTTTCCTGCTTTCCTAGTTGTAACAAACATTTATTTCGAAATATATGACTGTTTCTCTCTCTCTCTTTCTTTTATATTTTGCAAGTAGATTAGCTAGATAAAATTTCATCGACCTGATCTCTTCCCTATTAAAAATACAAAAAAATACAAGATAAAAAATGACAAAAAAGAAATAAAGCGAAATGCATATTTTTCAAAACCAAACGTTCGCCTCCTCGTGTTTGACCCGGGACTCACCTTTTGAGTTTCAATTATAAATATTATCTGATCGATGGATTTTCTCATGAATCAAACTATGACGATGGGTTTTGCAAGGCCAATCCTTTCCACGTGCGAATCCGATTCATTATTTTGGCAACATTTCCTTGGAGGCAACACTCTTTGGTTTCTTCGCATTTTCCCGCATTACTTACATATTTTTCTAACCTATCTTTCTTCTTTGATTTATTATCTTGTAGGAACCTGGTCGAGGAGTTGAAGGCGGTAGATTGGAGTAAAGTGCGGGTAGAGACATTTGTAAGTTTTCCCTCACTTCCCCATCCACTAGATCATTTCGCCACCTTGATAATCATGACCTAATCTACTTAGGTGTTTTCACAAACCCTAGGATAGAAATTGTTTGTCTTGTTTGTCACTTCACTCACCTCGTCATTCACATAAATTAAAAAATAAAAAAAATTATTGATGATAACGTCATCATTAGCCATATCTAACTTTAATTAGTCATAATCCATTGATAAATGCTCCTACATAACCGCAAGAAGACCGTAATTCTCTGCATATCCTTCCTGAGAGATTAACAGTGAAACATGGGTAAAACTATAGTTTTAATAGAATATCCTAAATGCAGAACAATCACAGGGTTTCTCAGGGGTTAATTAAAGGATGGTCGTAAATGTATAATGGTGGCGGGTTTTGTGTAACTGCCACCGGTTTGATTATATTTTATTACTCGAACACAAAAATCTCTGAGGTTGAACTCAGGGAACAAACCTGATTCTAGAAGCGTAGAAAATCACAATTTACAAAAAGATTAAAGAGAGAAAAATAAAAATGTCTCCTCTTTTCTTCTTTTGTCTTCTTTTTTCTCTCTCTTTTCGGATGTCTGACTCCAAGGGTCAGATGCCTTAAGTGCCACTTGCTACAGTGCTTGTGCTCTCCTTCTTTCCAGCTACTGCTGCTGCTGCTTCTTCTTCTTCTTCTTGGCTTCTTTTTCTCTTTGCTGTCTCTGCCTTTCTTCTGACTTCTTCTTCTTCTTGCTTCTCTACTGCGCACCTTTTGCTTTCTTATTTCTTCCTTCTTCTGCCTCAGCTTCTCTGCGGCTACAGTGCCGTCTTCCTCCTCCTCCTTTGCTTCTCTGCTGCTCCAAGTCCTTCTTCCATTCTCTCTGGCCGCGGGTGTCTTCCCGCGGCTAAGTCCTCAGTCGCTCCTTCCTTGCTTCCTCTCCTGTTCCCTACACAGGCGTATGGTTAGGAAAAACCTAACCCCTACCCTCCCCGCGTCTCTCTCTCTCTATTTCATTCTTAGGACAGCTCTCCCAGAGCCTTCTCAGGTTATCGGGTCGGGTAAGCGTGCCCGGGACCAGGAGCACCGACGTGGGTGGTGCGCGAGGTGTGCATAGGTTGGGTAATCGGGTCAGGCCAGGTTCGTGGGGGCGTGGGTCGCGGACGAGGCTGAGTGGTGGGCGAGGGAAATCACCCCGTATAGTTGGAGGCAATAAGCCCTATGCAGTTTTACAATTTATGCCGCCCACCAAGCTCTTACGTTTATGAGTTGGGACTAAATGTCCCACCTGCTTTTGCTGGCACCCGCAGGAGGTGAGCTTCACCTAATTGGAGCAACTGTGAGTTGCGCAAGGCCTATTCTTAGGTTGGATGCACTCGCCCACTCAACGCACGTCGCCTGGAATCCTGAAGCTTGGAGTGTGCGACCTAGAGCTCGGGAACAAGCAAGCTTTCTTTCTCGTTAATGGCGAATGGAGGCTCGGATCTGCATGACACAAGAATGGCCTTGCGGCCTTGTCAAACAATGGGAAAACCTTCACCGTATCACGGCGAAGGTGAAGAGGGGGTCAGCTGGCCATGGGGTGGCCTAGGTGTGCATGCCCAGGTCTCCCTGTGGCTGTGAAAATGGGTGTGTTCAGGGGAAGTGTTGGGAGCATGTGGCGGTGAATGGGAAGAGGGGTTATGATCAGTGAGTCGTGGCGGAGCTTATGAGGTGGTTGGCGAGGTGGGTGGATGCGTGGAGCGGTGGATACACCTCGCTGGTGGTCTGTCGGAGGTGGAGAAGATGGCGGTGATCTACGAGCGGTGAGGCGAAATAACAAAAATAAATGAGGGAAAAATAAAAAGCAGAGAGAGAGGGCTTATCTAAGAGTCTCTGGATGAAGGGGGGAGACGGGGTGGCGAGCGGCTATGCTGCCGTCGCCAGAGACGAAGGCGCCTAGGGGAAGAGACGGCGATGAGGAAGAGGGACTGAAGGGCGCCTGCTGGTGCGGCGAGGCGTGGCAGAAGATGGCGGAGATGACTTTGCCACTGGTATGGTGGTAGAGTGATGAGAGGAGGAAGAGGAAGTCACCGGAGCTTGCGAGCAGACGACCGAAGATGAGGAAGACAAAAATGAGGGGGATTCTCAGGCCAGAACAAGCTTGAAGGATGCGGCAGAGGGTGCTGCTCCTTAAATAGGCGTTGGCAGAGAGAGAGTCGCAAGGAGGAGATGGGAATACCTCGTCGGAGGTATGGATGGAGTGAGACCCATACCTCTCGAGCATTCGGATGAGAGGTATGATGGCCGACAGTGCATGGGAGCCAGCCCATGCTGTAGGGGACAACGCAGGGAGTCTCCCTTTCACATCTTGGGCCGGCTCCCCGTGCATGAGCGGTGCCATCCTCCGCACAAATTCGCCAGAGGTATGGCCTGCACAGGTGGGTGGCAAAGGGACCCGATTGAAGAAGATGACGGGAAAGGCAGGTGGTCCCTGCAAGGCTTCAAAAAGCTAAGGGTCAAAAAGTAATTATTGAGAACCATTTTGTAAAATGGGTCAAGGCGACCTTTCCTTAGGTCGAAATTTTGGTATAAGCCTAATTTTGACCTAAGGAATCCAATGGTGAGGTTTGATTTTAGGTTTGACCATGTTTGATCGAACATTTTGCACAAAAACCCAAATTAGGTCAAAAATTGGGTATGGTTCTCAATCTAGGTCAAGATAGCTTCCAATGGCCAAATTGAAGGTTCTAAACCCTAGGAGATATTTTTGCATGAATTTTAGAGGGTTTAATTGATTTTTATCTTGACAGGAACTTTGTGAATTAAAGTGGGTTTGTTTAGGGTTACGGAATGCCATTTAATTCTCAGATTTTGTCATAACCCTTTTCTGATCAAATCATCCCACTTTTTTCTCTTATTAAGTCCATTTGACCTGTGTATAGACCCTTAGAAATCCCATTTATATATTGCAATGGTAAAATTACAGTTTTACCCCTTGTGTATTATTTTATTCTCAGATTTGCAATTCCCTGATTTAGGCCTTCCCTTAGGTTTTGTAGGAGCTTTTGTTCAATTTATTAGGTCAAAATGTGCTAGTTAGGGTTCATGATGAGGTTCTCATCATATAATAAGTGGGTTCATGCAGATAGAAATGAGTTTTCACGCATCTCGAGAATTAATGGACATTTGAAACCCTAATTTCAAACCTGCTTAATTAACTAAGGTTTTAGTCAAGATTTCACCTAAACCTTCTATAAATCATATAAAAATATTTCATAAGGTTTGGTATCCTTTATTTGACCATTAGAATCCTTTTTGACCTAAAATAGAGTCTCAAACAGGAAGTTACCCTAATTTAGGTTTCTACGTAAATTACCTAGTAAAACTTGGTCAAAACCTAAATTTAACTTCACCATCAGATTCCTTGGGTATAAATTAGATTTATACCAAAATTTTGGCCCAATTAGAGATCATCTTGACCTAGTTTGCATTTTGGTCCAATCTAATTCTTCTTCTCTCAAATGGCCCCTCATCTTTCAAAATATATTGCAGAGACCCCCCTAACTTTGTCATCACCTTCACATCTAGGTCCCTGCTACCATTAGGAGTAACTGTAGCTCACCGACGAGGTTCGAGCGAGATTTTCTCACTCGTTTCTCAATCAATCAATCCCAAATCTTAACAAGAGATTCCTTGAGGAATTCTCTTTCAATTAGACCCAACCTTGGACCCCAAGTATTTCCCAATCAATCAATCCCAAATTTGAACAAGAGATTCCTTGAGGAATTCTCTTTCAATTAGACCTAGCCTTGGACCCCAAGTCTTTCCCAATCTCTCATGCAAACGCATGAAAGATTTAGGTATCATTTTGTGCGCAAAGCTCTCAAGCTTGAAACACCCCCTAAGGCCTATAAAATGATCCCTCATTCATTTCCTTACCTCCTTAGCAAGGTTTGGGGCCAAAAACTTCTTTTACTTATCTTTGGCCCCTCTCCGACCATGCTCCGGCACCCTCCTTCCCCGTCTTCCTAGGGGAGCCAACGGCCAAATTGGCCTGCCCATCCTCTTCCTCATCTTCCTCCATGCCTCACCAGTCAAAGCGAGGGCCGTCTTGCCCATTCCTTGCCGTCGTCCCCCTCAGGAGGCTTCATCTTCTCTGCCGCCGACCTACCAAAATCGACGTGGACTCTACCTCTTTCGTCCAATTAGAGTAGGTAGATTAGTTCCCTTAGTTCCCTAGGTTCTAGCCCTTTATCCAAAACCCAAAAATAAACCCTCGACCTAACCGCATGCCACCTTCTTCCTCCACTCTGGCCACACCTTTGGCAAGGTTTTCCGCTCACCACACACGTCCAACTGCCTCGCTACCTACTCCATAACCCCCGCTGTGCACCTACGAACAAAAGCCCTAACTTATTCCACCTTCTCGACCTCCCACAACCGCCACTGAACAACCCACTTCCGCACATCCTTCTCTGCCACCGACCAACCTCCACACAAGCTCTTGCACCACACAACCATCACTCACACACTCGCCGTGGTCTGGCGATGCTTATGAACTCGTTTAATGTGGCCGAGAGGCCGTGTTGATGATTCTCAAGTGATGTAGACACAATTATTGAGGATGAAATGCTTATTCATGCATGTTCCTAGGCTTAGATTTGCATTTCATGCTATAAATAAGGCATGGCATGCATCATCCTGCATTTAGAGTAGTTATGTATATTTTAGGTTAATTACATCCTTTTTATGGACAGGAGGGAAGGAGATTTATTTTAGAGCCTTGGATGGACAATCTGATCGTACGAATCTGATCAAGACGACGATCGGAGTCTAATGCCTCCGAAATCATTTAGATCGAAATCCCGTAGCATCATATGATGTCCAAAGAAGATCAATGGCCAGGGGCAATGTGACATCCTTACGGGCTTCGGATGAAAAATCTGACCATATAGATGAATCCGAAGTGACAATTGCAGTTCGACAATGTGGAAATCATCTCAATCCAAGCACCATTGCACCCTCTGCAACAAAAAGAAGATGGATGGCTTAGATGGTGCCACATGGAGTCATCTAGGCCACCCAACATCAGCCAATAGTGCCTGCCCACATCGCACCTCATCCGCGACCTCCATTCCCAGTCGTTGGATCTTGATCCAACGGCTGTGAGCCCTCATCCACCACGCGCCCTAAGACATCTTCTCGACTATGTGACAACTTGGTGCAGTGGTTGGGGACCCAGCCACCAAGAGAGGGGCGCGGGTTCAAATCCCTGCACCCCCCTCCCAATTGAGCAATTGGCACAGCAACGTGCAAGGCTGCACGTGTGCACAGCATAGCTGCAGCCGCGCATAGCAGTAGTGTAGAGCATGCCAGCATACGCGTGTGCAACACAGCGCGAGAGGCATGGGCGCGTGATGCGTGGGCTAGCGGGAGCATTGAATGGCGTGGATCTTTAGCGACAGCCTGGGCGGGTCTTTAGTGACGCTTGCAGCTGTCACTAATTGCCTGTGCATGGGAAGCCCCTCTTCCCTTCATTATAAAAGGACCCCTACACCCCCCTTCCTCTTTATCTCTACCTAGTCTACTCCCACCTACTCCTAAGCTCTAGTATCCTACCAAAGCTCCCTTAGAGCTTATTCCCAAGCTCCAAAGGCCTTCTATTAGGGTAATGCTCCTATAGCCCACCAAATATTCGTCCTCCATCTCACTACCTTCATAGGAAACCTTGGAGCTATCCTCCCACCTCCATTCCAGTAGAAGATCACCTCCAACTTCTCATCCCCATTCTGAAGCCTTGGTGAAGCATTCCTCTACCTGGCATCCTCTTGTGTCTCACCTCCGTCATCTAGCACCTCACCCTCTTCGTCCAAGCTGCCGCCAAGTGCTGTTGTCTCGCCAAACAGCCGATTTGGGAGATTTCTTCTCACCCCTATCTCTCTTTTGTTTTTCTTAGCATATTGTAATAAACATTTGCATGTTACATCAGATTTGTTTCCATCTCCTTTGTGAGTTATCTTGCTTGCCTTTTCTTTACAAAAACACCAAGAAAATGACAAAACCCTAAAACACCAAAAAGAAATAAAATGAAGCGCGAATTTCAACGAAAGTAAACGTCGCCTCCCTGTGTTCGACCCAGGACTCCTTTGGAGATTCGGTTAGAAATTGTATTTGATAACATGCTTTGCGAACTACAACAACGGGTTTCTCCTAACCCTGATTTTACTTCGCCAAAACCCGTTCATCATTTTGGCATCGTTTCCTAGGAGGCAACGCTCTTTGGTTTTTTCACGTTTTCCCACATTACTTATATTTTTCTAACCTATCTTTCTTCTTCGATTTATTGTCTTGCAGGAACCCGGTCAAGGAGCCGAAGGCGGTAGATTGGAGTAAAGTGCGGGTAGAGACATTTGTAAGTTTTCTCCCACCACCCCACCCTAGATTTCATTTCACCACACTAATAACTGAAACCCAAATCAACTTAGGTGCTTTTTATAAACCCTAGGATAGATCTGGTTGTTTGTTTGCCACCTCCACCCATCTCATCCCCGCATATATAAAAAAAATGATACTCCTCTTGTGACATTTACTGAAAGTGACACACATTAAACACCCATAACTTTCGACTTAAGGTGCATCATTCCACTTTGATTCTACCACTTAACTGGGATCTGACCTGTGGACCCAGTACACTTCAACTCAATACACATAAGTTAGTAGAAATCTGAATAGGTTAAACATCTGTGTGCCTTAACTAAGTGGTGTAATAGGACAATTGATGGAGCTGTTTGGGCTGCACCATTGAAGATAAAAGCCATTCATCAGTAGCTTGCCACTTAGGGTTAATCTTTAAGGCTGAACCAGGCACTCCACATTATTTTTTGATTTCTAAAGGAATATATCATCACCAGTGCTTTCAAAACTTGGAGTGTTATCTTGAATTTGATTGAATACACCTAAGATTAAACCCTAAAAGCTACTAAATAAGGTTAAACCCTAAAAGACACATCATTAAGTAACCTTGTTTGCAAACCCTGGTTGTGCACGCACACACATTTGAATTGATCATTAAGGGCACAACCCATTTAAAGGGCCCATCACATTCCAAGAGCACAATCATCCCAAGCCTAATTAAACTGAGTAGACATTGGCCTTAAGGATTGATTCACTCTTCGAGGCTCAGACTGAGATTCTTTTTGATTAATCTACTTCTATTGGTCCATCTGATGTTTAGCTAGGGGAGTAGCATCAAACGACCGCAGCTGCAGGGTACACTAGGAACCGGAGGCACAAACCAAAGGAAGAACCTTCTTCCCAGCCCCTCCCTCTAATTGGTTGGATTGACTGGATAGAAGTAGATCGAATCATTTATAATCTCAAGACGGGTCCTGGGAGTCAGTAGGTTTTTATGCTAACCCACCTAAGGACAGGGTTGATTGCTTGTATTGCAAGGCTCCTTTCTTTCTTCCGATTTCCCTCCTATTCTACCATGTATCCTTACACATCTTACATTTCCCATCTTACCCTCCTACCAGCATTTATCCCCAAGATGATTACTATCCCGACTTAACTTATGACTACCCATCTCCTAGCCGGGACAACTTTTATTGGGGATATGAATCCGAACCTCAGTGTGTAGGGACTAACCATGGACAATAAGACTATGATTACTATCCTTCCTAGAGCTACAATGATTATAGATCTCCACCCTTTGATGATCAAACCAACCCGATCTACAATCAAGAAAGATATGTTTATTATAACACTTACCCTCCCTAGTATTCCACTGAATATAGGTCACCACCATTCTTTGAACAACCTGAAATGACCTACTATTAGGGATGGACCCGAGAACCTCAATATCTTGACTTCCCTAGATTTAACCCAAACCCACCCAAATCTGAACTGAACCATTCGGTTCAGGTGAACTAGGTCCAAGACAAGGTATTGGCTAACTTGAGGAACACCATCCAATCTTTAGAAGCTCATCCAATACCATGCACTGAAGCATTGGAGCCTACGATCAAAATGATTCATGAACTTAATAGTTCTCTATTGGATTTGCTCCACAATGTTACAGATAGGGGCTTGGGTGAGTTTCTACTTTGGAAATTATTGAGGTTGAGGATGAAATTTGTGGTTGCCCTAGTCCAATCTTGGGATGATTCTCAAGATGAACCCCCTTCAGGAGAGCCAATGTCTGAACCTGCTCAGGTGCCTGTCGGGGGGATACATGTTTTGAGATTAGGGATGACCAGGTTGGTCACTTAGAGTCTTTCACTCTTTTCACAGAATTCTTAGCACTTAGAGTCCTTTTCGAGTCTTGGGTGGGTCAAGTGGTTGTAAAAAGTTATCCCGAAACTCTCAAAATCCAAAAGTCAAAAACCTAGAAAAGAAGAAAAATAAAAAAATGTATCTTCCATTTTCAAATAAGGCGAGGACTTGGGCGATTTGCATTCTGGCAGACACCCAGGTACTGTTGAGTTTTCGTAGTTAGGACCTTAGTTGAAATTTTCTAGTGTTAATAAACAACTTAGGCCTAAGCGATTGAGTCCTAATTCTATTTTTATACATAGCATATGGTTTAATTTTGCTAGGGACTAGTAAAAGATAGGCATGGGGGTATGATGTAGACATATTTAATTAGGTTACAATGCCTATTCATGCATGTTCCTAGGCTTAGATTTGCATTTCATATTATAAATATTGCATAGCATGCATCATTCTACATTTAGAATAGTTGTGTATATTTTATGTTAATTGCGTCCTTTTTATGGCCAGGAGGGAAGGAGATTTATTTCAAGGTCTCGGATGGACGATTCGAATGTACAGATTTGATCAGGATGATGATCGGAGTCCAACACCTCCAAGATCGTCCTAATTGAAACCCCGTATCACCTTATGCAATCCGAGGAAGATCAATGGCCAGCAGGGGAGAGGGTTGGCATGGATCTTCAGTGACAGTTGGGCGAATCTTCAAAGACAATTGCAGCTGTCACTAATGCCCTATGCACGAATTCCTCCTCTTCCACTATAGAAGAACCTACCCCCCTCCATTGTTCACCATCTCTTCCTTTCTTCTCCTCACCACCTCCAAGGTTCTTGGGAGAGCTTGTCCCAAGCCTAGGATGCTCCTCTAGAGTAGAATCAAATATTTTTTTGCCTCTCATCCTCATTTGTGGAGCATCCTGCGGTAGTCCTCTCACCTCCTTCAGGATGAAGATCCTAGCCGCGATGACGTCCTGCCCCGTACTCCTTCCGCCATCGTTCTCCTTCATCTCGCTCCTCACCACCTTCATCCGGGCACTGTTAGAGCGAGTCATCCTCCAAGTGATCATCGAGGGGGTTTCTTCTCATCTCTATCTTTCTTTACCGCTTTCTAGTATAGTTTTCCTGCTTTCCAGTTGTAACAAACATTTGTTTCGAAATATATGCCTGTTTCTCTCTCTCTCTCTTTCTTTTATATTTTACAAGTAGATTAGCTAAATAAAATTTCATCAACCTGATCTCTTGCCCTATTAAAAATACAAAAAAATTATAAAAGATAAAAAATGACAAAAAAGAAATAAAGCGAAATGCGTATTTTTCAAAACCAAACGTTCACCTCCCTATGTTTGACCTGGGACTCACCTTTCGAGTTTCGGTTATAAATATTATCTGATCGACGGATTTTCTTGCGAATTGAACTACGATGATGGGTTTTCCAAAGCCAATCCTTTCCACGTGTGAATCCAATTCATTACCACCTACTCAGAAAAAGAAAAAATGATACTCAAAAATAAAAATAAAAAAAATAGAAAAAGGAGAAAAAAATAAATAAAGCTACACTTCACCGCACAAGTATGGCTGGTAAGTTGTGGGTAACAGTCCATTGGCCAGTTGTCCAGAGCTCAGCTCATAAAAATGCACAAATAATTCCCAAAATACTTAGGGAATAAGCGGGGAAGTAGAATAAATCGGAGAGATATACACTAGGTTCACTCCTGTGTTGACCACATAAAATAATAAAAAAAGTAGGGAGAAAGCTACCAACCGGAAAGATAAACATTGAGGTAGAATTTTTAGGTCACCTAGGTTTGTAGAAACCTGAAGTTTGTTTTAATGGCCGCCTTGTGAGTCTATCACTTTTTACAAGATGCTTAGACCGTGAAGTTCTTCTCGAGTCTTAGGTGGGTTAGGTAGCGGTAAAAAGCTGCCCTGAAACTTTAAACTCAAAAATTTAAAAAAATTAGAAAAGAAGAAACAAAATAGAAAAAATGTATCTTCCCTTTTCAAAATAATGCAAAGACTTGGACGGTCTGCATTTTGGCTGGCACCCGGGCATTGTTGAGCCTTTGTTGTTTAGGACCTTAGTCGAAATTTCCTTTTATTAATAAACAGCTAATGCCATAAGAGATCGAATCCTAATTCTATTTTTTATACATAGCATATAGGTTAATTTTGCTAGGGACTAGCAAAAGATAGGCATGGGGGTATGATGTAGACACATCCATTTAGGATAAATTGCTTATTTATGCATGTTCCTAAGCTTAGATATGCATTCCATATTATAAATATTGCATAGCATGCATCATTCTGCATTTAAAATAGTTTGTATAAATTTTAGGTTAATGTGCTCCCTTTATGTCTAGGAGAGAAGGAGATTTATTTTGGGGCCACAGATTAATGATCCAACCGTACAGATCTATTTAGAACGACAATCAGAGTCTAACGCCTCTGAAATCGTCTTGATTGGAGTCCCGTAGCACGTTGTACAATCTGAGGAAGATCAATGGCCAAGGGTCTAGGTGACGCAATTCAGAGCTTCAAATGACAAATCCAACCGCACAAATGGATTCAGAAAAACGATCATAGTCCGACAGTGTAGAAATAATCTCAATTCGACACCCGTAGCAACCTCTACTAAGGAAAGAAGATAGATGGCCCAGATCGTGCCAAGTGGTGCTATCCAGGCCGCCTAAGGGACGTTAGCACCTATGATGAGAACCTCATCATGAGCCATAACTAGCTCATTTTGACCCAATACAAAGGATAAAAGCTCCTACATAACTCAAGGAAAGGCTTAACTCAGAGAATTCTGAGTTTAAGGAGAAAACAAGTCATAAGGGGTAAAAATGCAATTTTACCAGTTAATCTGCATACAGGGTAATTCAGGGTCCAAACACAGGTCAAACAAACCAAATAAGAAGGAAAGTGGGATGATCTGATAAGGGCTACAGCAATTCCAAGGAACTAAATGATAATCTGTAACCCTAAAGCAAACCCACTTCAATTCACGAGGTTCGAGGCAAAGTAAAAATAGAATAAACCCTCTAAAATTCATAGAAAAATAATCTCTAGGGTTTAGAACCTTCAATTTGGCCTTCACAACCCATCTTGACCTACATTGAGAATCATACCCAATTAATAACTTAATTTGGGTTTTTGCGTAAATTGACCAGTCAAGCAAGGTTTAATCTAGAAATAAAATTCACCATCAGATTCCTTAGGTCCTAATTAGTCATGTATAAAAACTTGAGCCTAAGAAGAAACCTTCTTGACCAACTTTACACTTTGGTCCTCATATATTTACTTTTTGGCCCTCAACTTTTGAACCCTCGCATTTTGGCCCCTAACTCTCCTTCGTTCTTTGCGTACAGGTCCTCCCTGCAAAACCTGCCAGCACCATGCTCCGGCGACCTTGCGCGGAGCATGGCGCCGCGCAGGGTAAGGGGGAGGGTCTGGCAAGTAAACCGGGGGTGCCCTGCGTCGTCAGCCGTCGCAGGGACACCCCCCTGGTCGCTGTAACCCACCATACCGGCCGTGCGAACGCACGGACGGTATGGGTTTCCATCTCCGGCGTCCTCCGGCGAGGGAGACACGTCGTCTCCCTCCGCCTTCCTCTCTGATTCGGTCCCTATAAATACCCCCGTCGCTCCACCGTTCTTCCCAGCTCGGATCTGACGGAGAAAACCCCCAACTTTCCTCTCTTCTCACTCCGGCAGACGCCCACCAGCTCCGACGGTTCTTCCTCCTCCTCCTCTTCGCTCTGCCGCAATACCAGCAGCAGAGACTTCTTCCCCTGCTCTTCCCGCGCCACGCCGCACCCAGCTGGCGCCTCTCCGGCCCTCTGCTCGCCGCCGCCCCTTCCCCCGGGCATCTTCTTCTCCGGCAACAGTCGATACGACTGTCTCCCGCTCCGACCCCTCCTCGTCCTGCTAAGTAGGTAGAACTCCTCCTCTTCCTCCCCTCTTCCTTTTCCTCACTTTAAACATCTACTGTCGCCCTCGATTCCGACCAATCACCCTCACCTTCTCCGCCTCCGGCCATCCTCCGGTGAGCCGCTCCCATCACT
Organism: Thalassia testudinum; assembly: GCA_037157565.1. Lineage (NCBI taxonomy): Eukaryota > Viridiplantae > Streptophyta > Magnoliopsida > Alismatales > Hydrocharitaceae > Thalassia > Thalassia testudinum. The sequence goes on along the minus strand of JAZHRO010000007.1, from coordinate 64,542,512 downwards.
CCAGCATCCCACACGGCTCGCCGACCTGCACATAATCTCCGCCTCCTCACCCTAATCCATTTCCGCCCCTCCACTTCCCCCAAATCACCCTCTGCAACTCCACTGAACAAACCCATCTCCCGACTCACAGTCCGGCCTAGGGCAACCCTTAGGCTCCGCCCCGCCGCCTGCACACCCCCCGACCACCTTCGCCGTGCCACGGCGAAGGTCCTCCGCATTTCTGATTGGGCCGAGAGAACGTTTTTCTGTGGGCAGGTACCTGCGCTCGTCGCCGCCATTGTTGAAGCGAAGCAGCTTCTTCACCTGCTGCCCCAGGTGCGCCACGCCCAGGTTACGCTCCCAGACAGCGCGAGGCGCCTTCGCGAAGTACCAGGCTGCAGACGAGTCGAAGCCCTCGCGCGAAGGCCTCACGTAACGCTGCGATTACCAGCTGCTTCCTCCGCGCAGGTGCGAAATTGGGGTGGGACATTTAGTCCCACCTCGGAAGGCTCTGAAGGAGCGCAGCGGTATAAAGCGAAAAAGTGCTGGAGGCTTATTGCCTCAGCACACGGGGTGAGGTCCCCTTCACCCGCCCGGTTACCCGGTCTCGTCCGCGCTCACGCCCCGCGGACCTGGCTCGACTCGACTTAGACTGACCTGCACTCCTCGCCCACCACGCACGCCGGTGGGACTGGACCCGGGCGCGACCCGTACCCGGTAACCCGGCAGCTCTGGGAGAGCTTTCCTAAGAGCAGATTCTGTGAGAGAGAGACGTGGGGGAGGGTAGAGATAGGTTTTACCCCTCTCTGATCAAGCGGTGCAAGTTTGCAGGCACAGGTGAAGAAGAAGAACCAGAGAAGAAGGACGACGAAAGCTGAAGGAAGGAGCACCGAGCGGCACTGTAGCAGCGGCGGTTTAAGTCGTCTGATTGGAAAATCAGACGACGTCCTGAAGGCAAAGAAGGAGAAGGAAGGCGAGGCAGAGGAGGAACACAGAGAGGCCAAGTGAAGACTCTGCAGAAGAAGATCTGAAGAAAGGAAAAGAAGAAAGAAAGAAGAAGAAGAAGAACAGGACCGCTCTGCAGAAGAAAGGAAAAGAAAGAAGAAGAAGAACAGGACCGCTCTGCAGAAGAAAGGAAAAGAAGAAAAAGAAGAAGAACATCACCACTGCAGATAAAGAAGAAGAACAAAAGAAGAGAGCAGAAGATCTGAGAAGGAAGAAGAGGAGAAGCAAAGAGAAAAGAAGAAAAGCCAACAAATTCTCTCTCTCTCTCTTTCTTTATTTTTGTAAAAGAAACTTGTACCCCTAGAATACAACTTGCTCACTGAGTTCGACCTCGGGAACTCTTTATTTCTGAGTAACAAATTGTATTAAACTGGTAATCACCTCTCTCTATACTATACTACGACGAAATAATAAAACCATAGAGGAAGGTAGCCCACCAACCTATCTCTGTTTCATGCCTACTAGATCTGGGTCATTGCATCAAGATCCAATGGCCATGGAGAGGCCATGCCACCATCCCAGTTGAATTAAAGAATTCATCTTTTTGACAAAGTGGAGGCCTTAGCATGGTGGTCTTGAGTTCTATCATAAAAGGGAGGTCGCAGGTTCTATAAGCACCTCTATTTTGATGCACCAAAATTATGTTTATTGCTACACTAATTTTTCAGGACCATCTAAGATTAAAGCTTCTCTTTTGGATCAAGTTCAGATGGTTGCTGATTTGTGTCCTTTTTCCTTTTTTGAGTCTAGAATATTATTGTAAGGAACCTTAAAAATAAAACAATCAAACAATTTTTCATGCTTCTTTGAAAACCAACTTTTAGGGTTATTGATCAACCAATATTCCCTCTTGAACGACCAAAATTGATTGATTGACCAACCAAGTTTTTTAATCGATCAAACCAATCCTTTTTAGGAAGTTGATTAAAATCCTATTGATCAACCAACCAAGATAATTAATCGACCAACTAGTGATCGATCAAATGACTTAATTGATCAACCAAATAGCTTTTTGATCAACCAATGCACCTTAATTGATCAACCAATTTGACTTCCTTTTCAGGCCAACTTTTTAGTATAAATAGAGGTCGTACGCAGCTCTTTCAAAACACAACTTTTCAATAGAAATACCCTCTAAAATCAGAGCTTCTCATGCTTCTTTCAAGTGTTCTATGCTTCACTCTTCATGTCTTTCAAAAGCATGTCGTTTCAAACCTCTGGCAAAATCCTGGTTTGATCTTTTATTGAGGTTCCATAGATATATTTGTTATTCAACTTTGTTGTTTTTTATTAACGGATTCCAAGGTGTTGGAAAGATCCATGTTGTTATTGTTCTTCTCTTCAGGATAAAAAAGAAGTGGTTGTAGAGAGGTTGTGCTACTTTCGTTCAAGTGGTACTATAGTGGATTGACTAGCCTTGATTAGTCAGGAAAATCTAAAGTTGAGAGGCTTAGGTAGTGGTTTTTACTCGGGAAGGGTTTCCACTCGAAATCCAGGTGTGAATTGTGCTTGACTTTGTTGTGAATTTATTTCTATCTTTTACTATTTCAAGAATCAATACTATTCACCCCTCCCCTTTAGTATTCGTTTGATCCACAGGAATAGCTCTTAGGTTCGAGACCCACAACCTCCCCCCCAAATCCTCACCCATGCTAGCAGCAGCGAGCACATAGCGCACTAACAGTGCAGCAACAGCCACGCGAAGTAGGGCAAGTGACACACGACTAGCAGTGCAGCAGCGCGTGTGTGCAAGGGGAGTGTGCCAGTGAGTGCGTGAGCTGGACCTTCAGTGACATTTACGGTGAAGCTTTAGTGACGTCTTTGATGTTGCTGTTGACCCATGAACGACCAAGACTCTTCTCCATTATAAAAGAACCCCTACCCCTCCCATTTCTCTTCATTTCTTCCTTTCTCTACCTCACCACCTCTAAGGCCTTAGAAAGGGCTTATTCCAAGCTAGAGATGCTCCTTTAGAGTAGAAATCAAATATTTTTCCTGCCTCTCACCCCCATTTATGGAGCATCTCGTGGCTGTCCTCTCACCACCTTTGAGAAGTAGATCCTCGTCGCGACGCCGTCTTGCCCTGTCCTCGTTCCTCCACCACCATTCTCCTTCTTCAACACCTCACCACCTTCATCCAGGCACTGTCAGAGCGAGTCATCCTCCAAGCAACCGTCGAGGGGGATTTTTCTCACCTTTCTCTATCTTTTTGCTTTCTTATCTATAGCAAACTCTTTGAGATATATATTGATGCTCTCTCTCTTGCTCTCTTTGTCTTATTTTGCAAGTAGATTAGTTAGATTTCATCGATCTGATCTCTTTCCGTATAAAATATCAAAAAAATTGTAAAAGATAGAAATAACAAAAACAAATAAAATCGAAGTGCGGATTTCAAAACCAAACGTTCACCTCCCTGTGTTCAACCTGAGACTCACTTTATCTGGTAGCGATATTTTGCGACTACGATGACGGGTTCTCCAAAACCTTAATTTCCGTTGCAAAATCTACGCCCACCATCTACACCCTACATAACCCCTTTAACCTATCTCCACCATCCATAGAGGTTGGCACCAAAAACACCTAACCTTAACCACCTAAAAATTAGCACCAACCATGCCCAACTTCCCCTAGCCATGCCTCCATACATCCCTTCCTTTGGCTCCAATAAACCCTAGACCTCCATCTTATAACCACCACTTAAAACACCATCCTAACCCTACACCTACCCTCCATGCCAACCTTAACCTAACCGCACCTAAACCACCACCTAACACACCCCCTCATGTGGCACCAACAAACCTTAGCCCTTCATCTCATAATCACTACCGTATGACCCTATCCTAACCCTACAACACACCACACTAACCCATTAACTCTAGTCCCCACCTAGGGTTGGTGCCAACCATCAAATGCCCTCCACTTTGGCACCAAAAAGCCTTAGCCCTAAGATACTATAACCACCATCCACATCCCATCCTAGCCGTCCCCTCTTAACCACACCTACCTCCCTCCCTTCATTCAATAAAAAGACCACTAACTACCTACTTTCATGTCATCCTTGGCTACACATATTCATATTCTTCCATCTTCACTCCACCATTCCAATGACCAAGGAGAGGAGAAGAAAAAGATTAAGGGGACAATCTGTCTCCTTGGTACCTTCAACTTCTTTCCTTCTTCTACCTTGTGTCTTCACCAAGCTAAGGAGGAAAAGCCAAGCAAGGAGGACGTCCAGAGGAGCAAGAAGGGTGGTCCACGCCACCCTAAGGAGGACTTCAGGAGTGGAAATCTTCCACTCTTGGAGGAGCCAGGCATGCCCCACCTAGGGCTTGCCAAAAAAGGAGAGCTAGGAGCAAGCTTCTTTTTATTAAGGGGCAACCTGAATTGGAGCGGGAGTTTTGGAGCATCATCACCTTCTTCTTAAGCTTTCTTCTACATTCTTTTTTGCATTTGTTTCATGGTAGTGTAGTGTTTCAATTTTGTTGGAGATTACAAGTGGGAATCCCTCTCACTTGTGAGTTCTCCAACCCCATTGTAAAATAGTTTTTATTTCAAGAAGCATTCCTCTACCCTTTGTTTAGATAGCTTCTTTTGTTTCTTGTTGTGTGTTGTTACTCCATTACTCTAAGCCTCCTATGCTTGGAGTGAGTAGGAAAAACAAGGCACTCATTGCTTTATTTCTCATAGTTGTAATCCCATTCTCTCCGCATTTGATTTTGCCCTTATTTAAAACCCAATATATATATATATTTCAAAACACAAAAAGAGAGTTGATTTCCAAAAATTCAAGCGAGAGTTTTCAAATTGCATTCCTACCCCCTTGGGATGACTCAAATACTTTCAAAGTACTCGATCTTTACAAATTTTAAAAGCGATCATAATTACATGTTACAACGATAAAAACCCTAATTTACAAATCACGCTTTTTCGCGATCACCCTCCAAGACACCCTCCACCACCCTTGGATGTCCATTATAATCACTTCTGAAACACTATTCACGTCCAAGAAGTTTCCATATCCTTCCTTCCATGACTTTAGCCAATCAAGATTCTATCCTAATCTTAATCCCGAAATTCATGGCAACTTGACATACCTTTAGTATTTTAACCATAACTTTTTTATTCTAAATCTAAATTGAGTGATTCAAGTTGCATTTGAAAGATAATTTCAAGAGCTACAACTTTTCTATTATATGTAATTTGAAATTCGAAACATAATGTGATAGAAAATTCCAAACAATTCATGGAAACCCAAAAAGGTTATTGCAACACCCTTTATGAATACCTCCTTCCTCCATCTCCACCATCATCTAGTCTTCCTCTCTAGGTTTTATTCTTCTTCCTTCCTCTTAAGTTTTCTCTTCATCTAGCCTTTAAGACTCCTTAGTTACATTTAGTTCCTAGGTTCTTTAGTCTTCCATTGGGCTCCATACTTCTTCCTCCTTAGGTAGACAACCGCAGTAGCCTTCTTCCTTCTATCTCCACGCCAACATTTTCCACCACCTCCTCTATCTTCTATTTAGAACCTTCTTCCTCTTTAGATTCTCAATCTCCCTTTAGGTTGCCAGTTGGAAACATTCCTCTACCTACCAATATCTTCTCCTTCGTCTACTTCTCACTTTTCTCTGCATCTTCCAGACTTCTTTGACTTCTCCCACTTCCTCCTTGCATCTCAGAGATTGAGGTGGAGCTCTCCACCACCGTTGTAAGATCTTCGAGGCACTTTCGCACTTCTCCGCATTACAACGACTTGATTACTCCATTTTCTTCTCTTCTATTTCTACTTGTCATTTACTTCTTGTATTTGCTTTCTACTTGTAGAACCTTTGATTGAGTAGCAATAATATTTCTTAAGTTTTTAGTATCTTCCTTGTGTCTCTATTTTCTTGCTTTATTATTACAAAACCCAAAATAATTCAAAATCCCAAAAATACCAAAAAAAAGTGTCCTTAGGTTCCTAGAAGTTCACACTATTTTCAAAGTTTGAGTTTTGTTTTGAAAATTTTGTTTAGCTCAGTATAGTCATTGTAAAATTACCAAATTTTGGATGTTGATAGGGATTCAAGTCTAGTTCATGGTACCAAATTTTAGAGAAAATTTTTTATATTTTATTTTATAAAATTCGTACACTAATAGAGGGTCAGATAGTAAAATAGAATAAACTTTTCTTGACTTTCCATATTTTTCCTGAATTTTATACTTATTCAATTTATGTAGAATGACTTGCATTCATTTGGTCTTTAAATTAGAAATCTCTTATAAATTTGGTGATTTTTTCTGGTAGCCGTAAGTTTAGGGCCTAATAGAGTCATTAGTTAAGGGTTTGTTAGGATAGATTGTCCTGAGTCCTATTTAAAAATCCAAAAAAATTAGAAAATAATCTAGAAAAACCCAAACAAATATTAGTTGGTTAGTTAGGTCAAGAAACACTTAAACATCATTGCCTCTCTATGAGAAGATCTGTACTCTCGATATTACATTCATATTTTTAGGAGACGGTTTATAAATTACAAACGACGTGTTTTCGCAACTACAATGACGTGATTTTCTTTCTTGTGATTTCATGATCAGTTTTTGACGTTGTTACTGGGAGGCACGTGCTACTAGCATTTTTGTGTATTCATAAGCCCCATACTATCTCTTTTGGTAGGTATCAATTACGTGAAGTAAAGTCTTGGTGGGTTGCGAAAGTACGTTGTAGAGGTGGAGATTCTCATAGGTGGGACGCGAGCGAGACAAGCGTGAGGCATAGATTAGATTTTTTCCTTTATTTTAGGTTTCTTAGGTTTATTGGTGAGAGAGTGTTCTTTTTTGGACTGTAATAATGTAACATCCCAAAATCTAGGTCCCGAGTCATTTCAGTGTGGTTCGGGTCACTTTGAACTCAGACACGATTGCAGTTTGGTGTAAGTATAAGTACCTCTTAAAACATGCCAAAAATGCGTATGTTTGGTCAACTACTAGCCAAACCTCATCAAAAGGGTGCCATGTATGGTATCATTGGATTCCTCTCATCATAAGCTTTCCAAAGTTTTTTTCACATGAATCTAACGTGTATAGCTTAAGTTATGACCAAAACAAGTCATAAAAGACTTAAATGTAAGGTGAACCCAACCTAGGGGTAAATTCAATCTTTTACCCAACTAAGCTTAACTCTAAACAAAATTTGGCTCTATAAATATACCCTCTAGAGACCTGGGTTCTTCATTAATCCCTAAGGCTCTTAGATTGAGAGAGAAAGAGAGAAGAAAAGGAAATCTTAAACAAAATCAGGTTTCCCACCGCAATTCTTGCGGTGGCAGGGGCGGTGCACGTTGAGAGGGAGATGTGTGGCAATGGCGGTTGACGTGGCGGTGACACATGGCATGTAGCGTCGTGCAAGCGCACTCGCTCGCATGAAGACAGGGAGCACAAGCGCTCCATAGCATGCGATACGTGCCAATCACTTGCTGACACATGTCAGGTGGGTGGACCGGTGATCGGTTTGACTGAACTGATTGGTTTAGCAACCACCTCGTGTTATTTCAAGCGGTTCAAGGCCTTCCTGACCTCGGATTTTGACAAATAAGGTACCATTAGAATCATCTCGACGAGTACTATGCATTGAAGTTTATTTCCATTTTTGAGTACCTTTCCATAATAAAAATTCAGAAACGTGCTTAGGTGATTCCAACCATATTTTTGGTCTGTGAAAATTAGGATTTGTTCTTGGTGCATGCACGGATTACGTGGTAGGAGTGGTGACTATCCCCAGGCCCTTTGCACATGATTCGGAGTCACCGTGACCCTCTAGTGATGCTAGGTAGAGTAGTCTTCTATTCTCTTGTTCCCATGTTGTTTCTAAGTAACTGCAGACCTATTTTGGGTGGTTTTGTGTGTATACCACATTGGTTGGCATGGTGATTCCTCTTTTGCTGAGTTCAGAACATTCTTAAAGATTTAACTCTGATTTTGGGCACTTTATTGTAAAATAATTGGATGTTATGTGAATGATTAAGAATTAATGATCCAATTTACTCTTACCATCATATGCATGAAACAAACTCTAATTTACGTGAAACAAGTTACATTGTGTTCGTTAATTGATAAATAATATGGTACCACTATCATAACTTGGAAAATACTGATGAACAGATGAGTTGGGGAATAACATGAATATTTAAAAATCTTGAAATTAATAAACATAACTGTTACTGTACATTGGTCTGATGATAATAAAAGATACAGTTATCTGGAAATGACTAGATAATTAATATGACTGTTTAGTTGGGACCTATAGGATGGATAATTGGTTTTAGCCCTACTACTCGATGGAATAGGTTGTAGCTTTGGTCTTTCGAACCGATTTTGGGTTGGTTTAGGGAGTTGCTGGCCTCCTTATGACTCTTTGGTTAGGCTTAGTGGCCAATTGGGATAGCGAGATGCGTGGTTTGAAGTTAGGAGTGGTTTCTTCTCAACTGGTGTGTGGGTCATTGGCTGTTTGTGGTTCAATGTACATAGTGCTTGTACGTGTTCACACTACACGAGACGTGGCCACCACCTCTTTCCGTAATGACCCTAGGGTGATAGAGCATGGCGACTCGATGGGTATAAGCCATCTTCTCAGCCAAGAGGGTGGCTTATACCAGTCTTGCATCTCAAGAAGTTACACGAGATTGACTTGTGCCTCGAGCATTGATTGCTGAATTATGGACTGTAATAATGTGGGCTTAAATGCATAAACAAAAGTGGATAAGTAATAATTAATAAATAGATAATTGTTGATACAGTGCCCTCTTTCTTTACTTCTGTCACTATTGTTACTTTGTTGTATTTGTTTTACTCTACTCAATTTTTACTGACGTGTTTCTTGGGTTTCGTACTCAAGTGTTGCTGAGAAGTTGGGTGCAGCGGCTGCTGTTGATTCGTCTATTGTAAGATCGAATCCTACTGTAGGAGACGATCTGTTCTAAGCACGGAGACTCGTTTAGTTCTATTCTTTTTTCGTTGTTAGACTTTTCTTTCATGTCTTTTGGTGATTATACTTGAGCACTTGTTACTTTCTAATTTTTGTGGTGGATTCTTCTTTATATTTTGTTAGCAGTTTATTTATTTTATTTAATGCATTATGAATAAATGTTTGGCTATTGATGTTCTGTGATTATGTGCTGGGTGATTGCAATCTTGTGGTTGGTTGTGCTTGTGGTTAGCACATTGCTATTTAGGTTTTGTCGATTGGTGGGGCTCGGGTCGTCACAAATAATTTTGTGGACTATGGACTTTTTCTCTCTCCTTCCCTTTCTCTCTAAACTCTTTAGTAGTAGTTAGTTTTTTTGCTTGATTACTTGCATATAAAAAAATCTCCACATACTTATCTAGAAGTTGCATACTGATCGGTCAAATTCTCTTAGGTAAATAAATCTAATGTTGTTGCAATTGACGAATTGTACGAACAACAAAATTATAAAGTAAACCACACATAGTCTACGAGTTGTTATCCACAGAGAGGCAACAAGCACACATTCAGAGTCTTATTCGATAACAAATCCGATAAATGTTTTTAGACATCAAAATAAAATCAAATAACACAAGAAGAATAAAAGGAATAGAAAAGCTTGGCATGTGAGGTGGAAGATGGTCCTAGAGCTCCCTTGTGTTGTCACCACAAGAGGGACGTCCATGGTGGAACTCCTAGGCTTGGGCCTAGTGGCTCCTCTTAGTGAGACGATGGGTGAGGTGACGTCATGGCACAACCTTCTTGGATCTCCACGCTTGGGGAGTCGAAGAAGGCCAGCGTGTGGAGATGACCTCTCCATGGGATGGTGTTGGTGATGCCCGTCTAGAGGGACACATAGGCGATAGAGGAGCTTGACCCCCTCTTTAAGGGCTGCCATACGTTGAAGAGGAGGTTGGGCACCCCACATTCATGAAGTGGTGGAGGAGAAGGAGAGGGGAAGACCCTCCTCTCTTCTCTCTTCTTGCATGTGGGAGATGATGGATGCTCCCAATGGTGGGTTGTGGGATGGTTAAAGTGGTAGGTGATGAGTCCACTTCAGTGGACTACATATCAAGCCTAAGTTAGTTAATCCTTGCATGTTAGGTACCTTAATATTCACATGTGATTTAAATGCATGGATGTTCAGGTTGCTTTATGTGAAAATTTTGAAATTACATCGTAGTATAGTTAGTTAGAAATTGAGTCTCGGTCAAACTCAGGAAGGCAAATGGGTTACTGATTTTTTTTTCAATTTTAATGCTCTTTTGAAATCATTGTTTACGATATATTTTTTTAGTTTTTTTTTTTATGACCAACTAACCTAATCAAACCTATGATCTAACATAATCTAAACCTAATCGAGCTCTAAACCCTGATTGCTAGTTCCCTTAGGAGGACTTCACCTATAGTGTTCGTCTCACAAATGACGAGGGTATGTGTCAACGAAATGTAAAATGTAAATGTGAATTGCTCGTTACGCATGATGTTGATTAATTGCACACTCTTGAGTGAGTTCAAAAAAACATTTGTGTTGTTGACATGTATGGGAACTGCCATAAATTTTTTTATTTTCATTTTGTGATTTTTTTTGCATTTTTAATTTTTGAAATGAAAGAGACTAACCTAATTACAGTAATACGAAAAGCCCTAATCTAATTGGAGGATGATGATGGTGATGAGGTAGGTGATTCGTTAGGTGCATTGGTGCATGGTGTGTGCAAGATGTGGGAACGGATTTGGTTTAAACTTAGTGGCGGTGGTGATGATGGGCGTGATGACGAGGAAAGCGACTAACATTTTTTTCTTTCTTTTTGTCTTTGTATATATATTTTTTTATGATTTTGATTTTTTTGAAAACAATAACGAACATGATTCCTAATATGACTAGACCTAACTACGTGAATCGAAACCCTAATGACCTAAACCTAACTAAGTGGCATGGATGTGGTGATGGTGATGGCTGGCCAACCATCCCATGATGATGGTGATTGGCGTGTGTTGTTGCTGAAGGTGACGAGGCAAAAACTACGACAAAAGCAATAGCGAAGGTGACATCAAATCAACAAGATAATAGTCAAGATGAAATAGATTATATTGCATCAAAGAAAATAAACACAGCAAACTGTTAGAACAACGAAATATAGTGAAGTGCTTGGCAAAATAAAAGACAACATTAATAGAAAACCACCTCATCAGTATTGCTTTTAATCAGCCTTCAGCTTTTGGAGGGTGGTGGTAGCTAGGCGTTGACCTTAAGAGGTCGCCTACATCCACATGAGGGAAGGATCATGCCAAGAGCCTATGGGAGAGGCTTAGGCATGACTTAAATAGAGGAAGAGCACACATAAAAATAAAAATGGAGAAGGGGAGGTAGGTGGCTAGTTAATGGAGATGGAGAGGAGGATGGTGGTGGTGCTCCAAGGAGGAGGGCACCATCGGCCTTGATGGTGGATGAAGGTGGTGGCCGGCCACCCAAAGAGGAGGGGGACAGCCTTGGAGTGGTGGTGGGAGGGGAGGTGATGGTGGTCATGACTTGGAGAGGGAGGAGGAAGATGATGGAATGAAGATGCAATTTTGAGAAGAGGATTTTTAAGGTGTGAAAGGTGTTGTTGTCGTCGCTTTTAAAGGCTTTAGTGTTGGAACCTTGTTCCACATCATGTTTTGGAGTTAACAAAATTATTATGGATTAATGTTTGCAATTGAGTGCTTTTCAGATTTAGGTGAAGGTCAAGGCAAACAGGAAGTGATGGAGGCATGATGATCATGTCATGGAGGTTGACAAGGATGAGTCAAGGAGAAGAAGATCATCTTCGACTTTAGTTTCTGTAGTTTAGATTTTATATTTATAGATTATATATGCCTCTTAACAAGAGAATTTAACTTAGATCATAAAAATCAATTAGAGGTAAATTAGGATTAATATTGCGATCATTTTCAAAGAACGTAATTGATTAAATCACTTAAAAAAGGTACTTGTAAGCAAGTACCGGTACTGTTTATCAGTTCTGGCATTTACAAGGCACAGGTTTGAGAATTCATCTCAAACTGTGAACAAGTATTGGTACAAATCATGAGTACCGGTACATGTTGGCCACAGGTTGAAGGCTTAATTCTGGCCTGAACCTTACAAGTACCGGTACCCATGATGAGTACTGGTACAGGTAGGTTACTGTGCCCAAGGAATTCCAAACCTGGGAGTCACAAGTACCAGTACCCATGATGAGTACCGGTACCAGGACTCATGTACTAGTGGCAGTGAGCTGCTAGTACCGGTATAGGTACTTTAGTATCGGTACTAGCTAGCCATTGGCCCAAAATAGAACTGCTGAAATATTAATTCCAACAATGTGAACGTTGGGAATTAATTCCCAACGTCTAGTAGACGAGTATCCTAGGTCCTAAACTTTATAAAATGACCCTAAGACTCTATGTTTGCACACAAGAAATATTAGAAATACAAGGAAAATTCCTAAAGCTATATTTCACAATTTTCCACCACATATTCAAGAGAAGAAATAGTTTACTGCTCTCAATCTTTCTACGCTTTTGCAAACACTTCAACGACGTGTTTTTCTCACGCATCTATGAAGAGATTCACGCTCATTCTAGGCTCTCAAATTGGTATCATCTTTTAATTATTGTTGAGAGGCTTAGGTTCTAGTTGTAAGATTCTTTTTGTCTTACACCTGTACTTCTTTTATATTTGAGCTTGTTGCTTGTTGGGTTGTAACAAACCCGTTATTGTACTTGGGTTGAGGTAACCTATTAATTACCTCGATTTAGTAAATTGATTCTCTCGGGGTTGAGAGAATCAGGTTAAAAACCCTAAGCTTGGAGGCTTAGGTAGTGGAGTACCCAAGGGAGGGGAACCACTATACATTTTGTGTCTTTTGTGGTTTGAATTGTTCCTGCAAATCTTTTTGTTATTACTAACATTGTGCTTAAGTATTTGTGTGCACATAGCCATATATTCCTCTATCTTTAGATCCTACAGGTGGTATCAGAGCTTCTACAATTGGTATCAGAGCGGGTAGTGAGAAGAAGTAAAAACTCTTGCTCACGATGGCATCAACCTCAAGGCACACCGAAGGACAATCGTCGACTCGTCCTCCCTATTTCGATGGGATGGATTATGGGTATTGGAAGAGGAGGATGCAAGTCTTCCTCAAGGCAATGGATGAGGAGTCGTGGACACATTCAAGAGAAATACTCAGATCCGGAGTCACAAGAAGGAGTGGCATGGACGACGGATCAAAACAAGAAAATTGCCGGCAATGCGAAGGCGATGAACGCACTCTATTGTGCGTTATCAAGAGAAAAGTTCAACCAGATCTCTGCATGCGAGTCCACCTACGAGATTTGGAACACTTTGCAAATCACCTATGAAGGTACGAGTAAGGTTGAAGAAATAGAAGTTGCACATCTTTGCTTAATGACAAACAACGACAACTCAGAAAATGAGGTAGATTTTGAAGTCACCTTTAACGAATTAGTACAAGCATATGAAGATTTATATAGTAAGGCTAGGATGATTAAAAAGGAAAATAAGGTTTTGCATGATAGTTATAGAACTCTAGAAATAGAGAAATCTTGTTTAGAAATAAAATTAGATATGTCCAAAGAAACTAACAATCAATTACATGCAAAAATAGTAGAATTAGAAGATATTTATGAACACTTTGAATAATTTAAAAACAACAACTAGGCTGAATACGAAATTTTGTAATAGTTTAAAAGCCAAGTTCAATAATAAGAACACACAAAATAAATCACATGCACCTAGACATGCATGGATTTATCAAAAGGTCAAGAATCCTAAGAATTATAGATCAACACTAAAGTGATCTATAAACCTAAGGATTTGAAAGGTACTAACCATCAAGGACCCAAAAGAAAATGGGTACCTAGAAAAGATATTTATTTTGCAGGAATAGATCAAAGAGATCAGTGGGTGTTAAAGGCACACAACGGAACATTTCAACCCTTCTATAGGTTGAATGAAGACCAAGAACGATGGCCTAACGGAGCTTGGCACCCACATTTATCATTTACTATTGGTAAACTTTATGGTATGATATTTCTTCATTTTTTTGTGATTGACAAAAAGGGGGAGAAAAATAAAGGGCAAATAGCAATATTTTTAGGGGGAGCTTATATTGAGGGGGAGGATTAAAATGAAAATTTTTCCTTCATATAACATTGTTAAATTTTTTAATTATTTATTTGCAAGATAGTTTTGTCAACACCAAAAAGGAGGAGATTGTTGGCACCTTGTTCCACATCATGTTTTGGTGTTAACAAAATTATTATAGATTAATGTTTGCAATTGAGTGCTTTTCAGATTTAGGTGAAGGTCAAGGCAAACAGGAAGTGATGGAGGCATGATGATCATGTCATGGAGGTTGACAAGGATGAGTCAAGGAGAAGAAGATCATCTTCGACTTTAGTTTCTGTAGTTTAGATTTTATATTTATAGATTATATATGCCTCTTAACAAGAGAATTTAACTTAGATCATAAAAATCAATTAGAGGTAAATTAGGATTAATATTGCGATCATTTTCAAAGAACGTAATTGATTAAATCACTTAAAAAAGGTACTTGTAAGCAAGTACCGGTACTATTCATCAGTACTGGTATTTGCAAGGCATAGGTTTGAGAATTCATCTCAAACTGTGAACAACAAGTACCGGTACTAACCATGAGTACCGGCACATATTGGCCATAGGTTGAAGGCTTAATTCTGGCTTGAACCTTACAAGTATCGGTACTCATGATGAGTACCAGTACAGGTAGGTTACTGTACCTAAGGAATTCCAAACCTGGGAGTCACAAGTACCGGTACCCATGATGAGTACCGGTACCAGGAATCATGTACTGGTGGCAGTGAGTTGCTAGTATCGGTATAGGTACTTTAGTACCGGTACTAACTAGCCGTTGGCCCAAAACAGAATGGCTGAAATATTAATTCCAACAATGTGAACGTTGGGAATTAATTCCCAACGTCTAGTAGACGAGTATCCTAGGTCCTAAACTCTATAAAATGACCCTAGGACTCTTTGTTTGCACACGAGAAATATTAGAAATACAAGGAAAATTCCTAGAGTTATATTTCACATTTTTCCACCACATATTCAAGAGAAGAAATAGTTTGCTGCTCTTAATCTTTCTATGCTTTTGCAAACACTTCAACGACGTGTTTTTCTCATGCATCTACGAAGAGATTCACGCTCATTCTAGGCTCTCAAATTGGTATCATCTTTTAAATGTTGTTGAGTGGCTTAGGTTCTAGTTGTAAGATTCTTTTTGTCTTACACCTGTATTTCATTTGTATTTGAGCTTGTTGCTCGTTGGGTTGTAACAAACCCGTTATTGTACTTGGGTTGAGGTAACCCGTTAATTACCTCGGTTAGTAAATTGATTCTCTCGGGGTTGAGAGAATCGAGTTAAAAACCCTAAGCTGGGAGGCTTAGGTAGTGGAGTACCCAAGGGAGGGGAACCACTATACATATTGTGCCTTTTTCTATGGTTTGATTGTATTTTGCGCAAATCTTTTTGTTATTACTAACATTGTGCTTAAGTATTTGTGTGCGCATAGCTATATAGATATTCCATATTTTAGTCATTTTCAGAGTTCGTAATGGATTAAAATGCTTAAAATAGGTACTTGTAAGTAAGTACCGGTACTGCTCATCAGTACTTGTATTTGCAAGGCACAAGTTTGAGAATTCATCTCAAACTGTGAACAAGTACCGGTACTAACCATGAGTATCGGTACATGTTGGCCACAGGTTGAAAGCTTAATTCTGGCTTGAACCTTACAAGTACCGATACCCATGATGAGTACCGGTATAGGTAGGTTACTGTGCCCAAGGAATTCCAAACTTGGGAGTCACAAGTACCGGTACCCATGATGAGTACCGGTACCAGGAATCATGTACTGGTGGTTGTGAGTTGCTAGTATCTGTACGGGTACTTTAGTACCGGTACCAGCTAGCCATTGGCTTAAAATAGAATGGTTGAAATATTAATTCCAACAATGTGAACGTTGGGAATTAATGCCCAACATCTAGTAGATGAGTATCCTAGGTCCTAAACTCTATAAAATGACCCTAGGACTCTTTGTTTCCACACAAGAAATATTAGAAATACAAGGAAAATTCCTAGAGCTATATTTCACATTTTCCACCCCATATTTAAGAGAATAAATAGTTTACTGCTCTCAATATTTCTATGCTTTTGCAAACACTTCAATGACTTATTTTTCTCATGCATCTACGAAGAGATTCACGCTCATTCTAGGCTCTCAAATTGGTATCATCTTTTAATTGTTGTTGAGTGGCTTAGGTTTTAGTTGTAAGATTCTTTTTGTCTTACACCTATATTTCATTTGTATTTGAGCTTATTGCTCGTTGGGTTGTAACAAACCCGTTATTGTACTTGGGTTGAGGTAACCTATTAATTACCTCGGTTAGTAAATTGATTCTCTCGGGGTTGAGAGAATCGGGTTAAAAACCCTAAGCTGGGAGGCTTAGGTAGTGGAGTACCCAAGGGAGGGGAACCACTCTACATATTGTGCCTTTTTCTATGGTTTGATTGTATTTTGTGCAAATCTTTTTGTTATTACTAACATTGTGCTTAAGTATTTGTGTGCGCATAGCCATATAGATATTACATATTTTAGTCATTTTCAAAGTTTGTAATGGATTAAAACACTTAAAACAGGTACTTGTAAGCAAGTACCGGTACTATTCATCAGTACTGGTATTTGCAAGGCACAGGTTTGAGAATTCATCTTAAATTGTGAACAAGTACTGGTACTAACCATGAGTACCGGTACATGTTTGCCACAGGTTGAAGGCTTAATTCTAGCCTGAACCTTACAAGTACTGGTACCCATGATGTGTACTGGTACAGGTAGGTTACTGTGCCCAAGGAATTCCAAACCTGGGAGTCACAAGTATCGATACCCATGATGAGTACCGGTACCAGGACACATGTACTGGTGGCAGTGAGCTACTAGTACCGGTACAGGTACTTTCGTACTGGTACCAGCTAGCCGTTGGCCTAAAACAGAATCGCTGAAATATTAATTCGAACAATGTGTGTACCCATGATCGAGGGGTTGCCTCTGCATCTGAGGTCGAAGGAGGTCGTATCATCAATGATTTCAGGATTTGCATCAGTGGCAGAAGATGCGGTTGTTGGACTGCTTGAGGGTGATGGGTGCCTGTTGAGTGTGATGGTCGATGTATTTAAAGCTGGCTCTATACCTGATAGACTGATTCTGAGATGTGGTGGGAGCTCCTGGATGCTGAGGCTGAGGTTCGTGGTGGGTGACACTGTAGCAAAGCAAGATAAGTCATCTGGACCTAAAGATAGTGAAGAGGCGGATGCGTAGGACCTGTGCACGGCTCCTTTTGAAGAACCCCCATCTATCAAAAATCGTAAGGATCTCCATGTGGCGGAGAAGGGGGAGGTTTTGAATGTAGAGGAGGAATCGGGTGGGGTGGAAGCAGCAGGACCAACATCCATGGTGGCAGGGGATGTGCTGCCAGGCAGTGCGGAGACTGAGGAGTAGGGGATTCAAGCGACGCAGCTTGAGTCTCTGAAGGATAAACAGGACCTGCATGAGATGGTGGGCCTTAAATTTGATGGTGGTTCTTGCACTAAAACTGGTAAGGGTAGAACACCTTATAGCCTTAGATAGAGGAAGTCAAAGGCTGTCATTCTGATGGATGAAGACGAGATTGCGAAAGTTATGCAGGTATGTAAGTGCCAAACCCTCTGGGGGGAGGGGTCTCGTGAGGATAGATGAGAATCCTCACTTGGAACATGCGTGGGTTGCGCGACAAAAGCCGGAGGGCTTCTCTGATGAGATATTTGAGAGAATGGGGGATTGAATGTGCGATCATTCAAGAGATGCACATTGAGAGAAACTCTGATAAGCTTTGGTATAACTTGCTGGCTTCAGGGATGAACGAATGTGTGAACATTTATGCACAGGGGAGATCGGGAGGTATTGCTATCTGGTGGAGGAAGGTGTGGGCTCAATGTTTGGAAGTTCACAAAGCAAGGCATATGTTGACTTGCAAATTCTAAATTCACTAGGGGCATGAGTATATCTGGGTTACTGGGGTATATGGACCATGTGCTACATCTACTAGGCAGGAGCTATGGGAGGAGTGGACTGCTATGGCTGAGTTGGTGCAGGGGGAGTATGGTTGACTAGTGGGGATTTCAATTGTGTGTTAACAAAGGCAGACAGACCTAATGGTGGCATAGACAGCTCAGCTGTTGGCTTCCAGATGGTGGTTCAATCGCTTCATCTGAGTGAGTATCCGTCTTCTGGTGTGGAATCTACATGGTGCAACGGAAATGGGCTGGCATCCAGACTAGACAGATTTTTTGGGAATGTGAACATTCTTGAAAGATTTCAGTTGTCGAATGTGAGTGGATTGGACTGACCTTTCTCTGATCACACCCCTTTGGTGTGGGACAGTGGGGAAGAAACCCAAGTTGGCTCCTACTTGAAGCTTAAAAGATCTTGGATGAATGAACTGGGCTTCTGTCAGATGGTCAGCTCATGGTGGCAAGCTAAAAAGGTGGAGGGCGATGGTACTATCAGATTGGCAACCAAGCTGAATGATTTGCGTACTATCTTAAGAGAGTATGGATTTACTGTTAGCTTGATGAGGCAGCAAAGGAGGAGGGAGGCTCTGAATAAAATTCAGGAGTTGGACTCTAAGGAAGCAGCTGGCCCTTTGTCTGAGGAAGAACTTGCTGAGAGGAAGGTGTGGTAGGGTGTGATACTGGATGAAGACCTTAAACAAGAAATTGATTGGAGGGAGAGATCAAGGCAATTATGGCTTAAGGAGGGAGATGAAAACACAAAATTCTTCCATCTTGCGGCTAGCTCTCGGAGGCGTGTTAATTTTATTTCTTCTATTCTCAGAGATGGACACAGGATCTCTTCCACTCAGGAGATAAAATTTGAAGCCATTAAATATTATAGAGAGGCTTCTCCAGCAGCTAAGAGGGGGAAATGGAGAATGGCAGGAAGTGATGTTCCTAGGGTGACGAGTGAACAAGCCTCTCAGCTGACTGCAATCATCACTGAACAGGAGACCCTGCAAGCAATCAGAGAGCTCAATATGGAAGGGTCCCTAGGCCCTGATGGAATACAAGTTTTCTTCTACAGAGAGATGTGGAGTGTGGTGGGCAAGGAAGTTATGGATGTCATTAGAGAATTTGAGAAGGGAAATGCTGGGTTTGAAAGGATCAACAAGTCATATCTTTTTCTATTGCATAAATCAATGGGAGCAGAAAAATTCTCAAACTTTAGGCCGATCTCCCTTTCAAATTCCATCTACCTTGTCATCAGCAAGATTTTGGCTAATCGGCTGAGAATAGTTCTACAGAGCTTGATCCATTCGGTGCAAGCTGCATTCTTGCCTAGCAGATCACTCCAAGAATCTTTCATTTTGGCTCAGGAAATGGTGAGTGGATGGCACAGAAGGAAATGCAAGGCATTCATGTGGAAAGTTGATTTCCAGAAGGCATATGATTCGATCTCTTGGCCGTATCTCTAGGAGGTTTTTAAAAGGAGAGGTTTTCCTCCCTTATGGATCCAATGGATGAAACATTGTATCACAACTACTTCCTTTTCTCCATTGATCAATGGGAAGCCTTATGGTGTTTGGATTCAGCCTCAACGTGGGGTTAGACAAGGGTGTCCTTTAACCCCTTTTGTGTTTAACCTTGCGGTGGATGGGCTTGCAAGGTATGCTTGCAGATTGGCAGAGGTGGGTCTAATTAAAGGGTATTCATTATCCAACAGGAGAAATCTGGCCCCCATTTTGCAATATGCAGATGACACGGTATTCTTTGTGGAAGGGTCCAAGCCTGCGGCACATGCTCTGGGGTTATTGGTAAAGATCTTTGGGGATATTTCAGGCCTATGTTTGAATAAGGAAAAGTCTATCTTCATATGTTTTGGCATGAATGAACAGGAGCAGATGGATTTAGAGAATACATTGGGATCACCTTGAGCTAAACTTCCACTGAGGTACCTAGGACTGCCATTGAGGGCTGCAAAATTGAAGAAATTTGATTGGAATGTCTTGTTTGATAAGGTTTCTGGAAAGCTGAAAGGATGGAGTAGTAAGTTCTTATCTAAGGGTAGGAGACTAATCCTTCTTAATTCAGTCATTACATCCATCCCTGTCTTTTATTTTAGCATATTCAGGGCCCGAAGTCTGTTTGGAAGTGATTGGATGTTATGAGGAAAAGATTCTTTTGGAAAGGAGCTGGTCATGAGGGCGGCTTTATGCAGCCCATCAGATGGAACAAAATCTGCAGGCCAAAGGAGATTGGTGGTATATGGATTAAGGCACCCAAGGAGTTCAATGAGGCTTTATTGATTAAATGGGCCATCAAGATTCTGGACTGCAAGGAGGGTTTGATGGCAGATTTGATCAGGGACAGCTATGGGGGATCAAACAGCAGTCTGCAGAGGCTACAACTGAAGAAACCTTCCCCCTTTTGGCGATCAGTTATCATTGCAATCAGCAAATACTGGCACATGCTGAAGCCTAGACTCGGAGATGGCAGAGATTTTAGTTTGTGGAATGAGCAGTGGTATGGTCTAAGGGTGCTGAAAGAGGTATATCTGAGAGCTTACGTTGCTGCTGCAGACAAGGAGGCCAAAGTCAGCAGCTTGTGGTCTGCTGCAGAGGGCTGCTAGCGGCTAGAAGGGCTGGAACATTGCAGATTAGGCACTCGATTATGGGTGGATAGGCAGAAGCTGATGGCTGATCTACAACAGGTGCCTCTTAGGGTGAATGTGACTGATACATATGTCTGGCAGGGTATATTTTTGGTGCAGCAGGCATATGAGATGGTCATTAGGTCTAACATTGAGGTGGAGTGTGACCCTATTGACAGAATGATTTGGTTATTGAAAGTCCCCTTGAAGGTTCAGATATTCTTGTGGCTTTGCAAACGGGAAGGCCTGATCACTAGTGATCTTAGACATAGAAGAATGGGGACTACTTTGAATGCTTGCCATCTCTGTGGATTACACTCTGACAGTACGTGTTGGTCGGGCCTGGATAGGTGTGTTAATATGGTGATTTTATCGTTGAAGTGTGTATAGTAGTTAACCTAAATCGGACCTAACCATCTCTTTACAAAATTTTTAACCTGGCCTACTTGATTTTATCTTGGTCACTTTTAGGCCCAGGGTCGAACTCAGGGAAGTGGGGTTAGAAGTCAAGTTTCTATGCCTGTCCTACAACGAATCTCTTCCGTTCGTTTATTGTGTTTTTGGTGTTTTTCTATTTAAGATTTTTTTCTGATAATCTTTGTCCTTGAGGCACACCCTCAAAATTAAATTCTTAGCTTTGAGCCAAATCAGGATTCCAAAACGGGTCTTGTTATTCACAAGATGTAGTACCTGCAAGTCAAAGATTATCTTTTCTCTTTTATATATTTTTTATCTTTTTATGGGCATGCAAGAGAAATAGAAATAAAGTAAATATAGTATAGATATATATGTATATACTATATATGTATAAAGGGGTGGGGGTGGAGGCGGAGATGGAGTGTAGCACGGTGTCGAGTCGGTCGTCGTCTAGAAAGACGCAACCAATAGGACGAGGTGCCGCGTGGAGTGTAGGATGGATGGTGGAAGATGTGTGTGACCACGCTTTTTGTACGCGTGTATCGGGGAATATCAGCAACTGGTGCAGATATTCCCGCGATACAACATATGGTAAGTAATGTGAATATATATATATATATGTATATAGGTAAATATATCTATATGTATATATTGTTATAAATATATAAGTATATATATATATGTATGTATAAGTAGGTGTGTGTGTATATATATATATATATATGTATCTATACTTATGCTTAGTTATATAGGTACAAATATATATATAGATATATGTATATATATATATGTGTGTGTGTATATAAGTATATGTAGATATGTAAATATATATGTATATATATATTTAGATAAGTATATAGATATATATATATGTATGTATACTAATACTTAAGTATATAGATACTATTATATGTATAGATATAAGTATATATATATGTATATAAATATATATAGATATAAATATATATATGTATATATATATATAAGTATATAATAGTATATAGCTGTGTGTGTGCGAGAGTGTGAGTGTGTGTGTGTATGTGTATTTGCAGAGAGAGAGGGAGAGTGTGCTGTGAGAGAGAGAGAGAGAGAGAGAGAGAGCCTGTAGAGGAAGGAAAGGCAGGTTAAGACGTCTGCAGCAATGGAGCGTCGTCTGGTGTCCTCGCATGCATGTCCAGGCGCGTATGCGTGCAAAGAGGCACGAGCTGGAGGGCGTGGAGAGAGGACCGCAGCGCACAGCGCTGCGTAAAGGGCTGGATCGGGCGCACACAGGCGCACGCGGGCGGGTGAGCGTACTCAGGCGAAGACGCTGAAGCGGGTAGGCACTGGCAGAAAACCGCACGCAGACGCGGGGGCGGGCACTGGAGCGGGACGCAGGGTGAAACACACGCGCGGGAGAAGGCCGGTTGCGGTGCACCGGGTGACCGGATAAGTGAGAAACTTACCGGTCACCCCATTGTAGCCACAGTGTTCCGCAGAAATGCGTGAACAGTGGCTACAGTGGCCGGTCGAGCCGCGCAATCGGGAGCTGCAGGTGCTGTGAGTGCGGGTGACTTGCGGCTGGCACGCGCGGGTTAGCGCGCACGTGGAAGGGTTGCGCCGTCCTATGGCTTGCGGGAAGAACTCGCGACAGGGCGTGCGGAGAGGCTAGGTCGCGGGCGAAGGAGTGCGACAGGGCGTGCGGTGGGGCTACGGGTGTTGGCTGGCGTGCGTGGAGAAGCTTGGCCGGTCGCTGCAGGGGCGTGCAGTGGCCGGTTGTGGGTGGACAGGCGAGTGCAGTGCGAAAAAGCAGGAGGCGAGGGCAGCCTGCAGGCGCGTGCGATGGCGAGGGCGGCCTGCAGGCGTGCGCTGGAAGGGCTGGGGCGGCTGCTGCTATCTTGCTGCTGCTGCTGTGTGCGGAGCTTTGAGCTTCAAAGCTTGAAGCTCCTGCTCCAATGGCTGAAAAGGCTTGAAAAGTTGAAACAGGGAATACCACCACGCCCACCGGCTCCTTGATGAGTTGGGTGGTGGTGGTCTCACGGTGGTGGGTGTGCACCACCGTGAGGTACTCCTGCCTGCAGAGTGTCTCCTTAGAGGAGGAGGGCCTGCATATGGAGGGAGAGGGAAGGAGATGGTGGCCTGGAGAAGAAGCTGCGTTGGGTTCTATTGGCTGGACCAAGCTCCCCTTGCAAGAAGAAGCCATGCCTGCTGTATAGAGGAAGAAGGCATGCATAGCCATGCCCTGGCTATGCATGGGTTGTGCATGGCTTGGTAGGGAGAGCATGAGCAGGGAATGGCTGAGCAGGACATGGCACGAAGAAGAAGATTCAGCCATGCCATGCCTTGCAGTCGTGGGAAGAAAGTCAAAAATCAAAAAGAAATAAAAAATGAAGATGGAAATTTTGCGAGGCAGCACTTGAGGAAAAATGTGAATTGTGAGGCCATTTTATTCGCTCTCGTCCCCTCTCAATTAATTGCATGCATGCATGTGTTTTTACAAATGTGACTATGGAAACCTAATATGCACTGGTAATGCTAGGAAATAGCACAAGACGGCACAATTGCAGGTGCATTTTTGCGGTGCAATCATACCCACATGCCTATCTTTTGCTAGTCCCAGCAAAACTGTATTTAGAAATGATCTTAAGCTGAAGATTTTCTTCTTAGGTGACATAGGTGTGTTTATTGTTGGATAGTGTGAGAACCAATTGCAGAGAAGACTATCAGTACTTTAAGTCTCACATGACATAGATCATCTCTCGACTCACCAGGACTCTTGATATTTAAACCTTAAGTACGATTTCCAGGACCCAGGAGGTTTCTTCCGTACTTGAGAGCTCAAGAGATTATGGCTTGTGCATAGGGAAGGATCAAGACTGACCAGATGAACATTAAGACTCAAGCCCAGGGTTTCATGAATTTTTAAGTACAAGTTGGTTCCAGTTTCAGCTCGTGTTTTCGGATTGACCTTTAAAAGATGACGGAAAACTCAACTCCCATTTTTTGACATTTGTGGCTCACAGGAAAACAGGGTATTTGCGACTTGCCCTGAAGAACTTTTTTAGGGTAGAGACTTTACCGACATTTGCGAGATATATTGACTTATTTGCATCTTTTCTTTTTTTTTGAAACACGTGTCAGTATATCCCTTACAACATTATTTGGAGGAGCACACTTTTCTTTTTGGTGGGAGAGTTCTTTCTTGGTGGAAAGAGTCGCTCCTAAACACAAGACTAAAGCCTGGGATAAAAAGTCTACCTGCGCGCATAGGTAAGGACTCCACCTTCCCTAATGAACACTAGGGTTGGATCTTATGTTCACCTGGTCTTTCTTGATATGTGTAGTGTGAACCAAGTTTACTTAAGCTCTCAAGTAGAAGCAAACCAACGAATCCTGTACTGGTGTCTCAGGTACAAGAATACGTCCTTAGTTAGGAGAGATTCCGATCTATCTTGTCAATGCTCAAGTGAATTAAGCTGAGCCTGAGCGAATCAAGCTTCTGTGGCCTGGAAAGTCTTCAAAACAACGGTTGAATATCCATAAACACTTATTGTATTTTTATTTTAGCTTTCGGATCATTACTAAACACCATTTTCATTTTTCATCATTTATATATATATATTTAGGTGGAAACTGCATGATACCATAAAATACCCAGATCCTAAGGATGCCTATCCACGCCCCCATGCCAAACGATGCTATGTCCTAATATGCATGCAGGGAAAGGTAGAGAAAGGACGAAAAATCGGGTAACGAGAGCTGAGGTGCAGGGTATACAGCAGGGTGGTAGGGTGGGTGGATGGTGGGTGATGAAGTGAAAAGTGAAGCGATCATGATAGTGGCGTGAAAAGTGATGGTGGATGGTGAAAGGTCTGGCATTTCATGGGACGAGAGTGTCCTAGGCGGATCGGAGAATAAGTCAAGAGGAAGAAGTTGGCCCTCAGATTGGCCAAGAAGAGGGGCTTCTTGGATGGATGGATCCAAAAGGGAATAGACCCAGTGAGTAGGATGTGGGCTCAAGGTCCCAGTGTGGAGTTGCAAATTCGCCTGATTTGGCGGGAAAGAAAGGGCAATCCGGTCTTCAAGAGTGTGGGCTGGCGGTGAGTAGCCTGGATATGACTCAGACCACGAGGTATGGGAAGCAGAGAAAACCTCGTCAGAAGTCTGGTCAGGAGAAGGTATGGGAATAGGGAGGGATGGGGGAACGCCACAATATGTGTCGGTCAGGCAATCGTCAATGTTTTCAGGTAATCCGCAGTAGTCAGAATAGGTCCCAATTGGTCCGATACATGTGCTGACGGCCATGTCCTCGTCAAACGTGTTATCCTCGATGCAATCGCAATCAAAGTTCTTGGCTGCCTTGAAGATGTTAAGCTTGAGCTTTTCAGATCCAATGGCAATCTCAATACAGCTCGACTCGTAGTTGATAAGGGCATGGGCTGTGGCCAAGAAGGTTCGACCGAGGATGATCGGACAATCAGAAAGTGAACTAGGAACTTCCATATCTAAAACAAGAAAGTCAACAGGAAAACAGAGACTGTTGACCTTAACCACCACGTCTTCTACCACACCCTTCTGGATTTTGACAGAATGATCTGCCAATTGTAACGTGATAGGGGTGGGTTTCAGATTTCCCAAGGCAAATTTTTCGAGCATGATGGTTGATATAAGATTGATGGAAGATCCTAAATCAAGCAAGGCACGATTAAAATTGCAGCCTTGGATGCTATAGGAAATAAGCGGTGTGCCCGGATATTTCTACTTCGGTGGTAGGTTTGACAGTATAACACAACTCGCATGAGGCGAGAGAACCACCGAATTCTTAGTTTTTTTTGATTGTCGCCTGGGTGTTGTGTAGTATTTGAAAAATCGGGTGACAGTAGGTATGTGGTCGATAGCCTCGAGCAGGGGTACCTTGATTTCTACATCCCTGAACAAATTACGCAGGTTATCAAAGGCCTGCGTATCTTTCTTTTTGCCTTTTGGCTCCCTCAGTAGAGCCTTAGGGAATGAGACTGATTCTGGCACCAATTTGGACGTATCGTCCTCTCACGAATGCGGTGCGCATCCTGAATGAGAAGGCTATGAAGAAGACGGGCCAGGATCAAGTCGAGGCTGATCGACAGTCAGCTTACTGCTCCTCGTAGTGATAGCATTGGACGATGCGGGTCTAGTGGGATCATACGGCGGCGGAGGGTTCGTAATAGGGACATAAGAGTGCGGTGCTACAACAGGATTAGCCTAAAATCCCGGTGGAATGCACGGAGCCTAAAGAATTTGATGAACCTGCCCCTGAGAAGGTCGTACCGGTGGTTGAGGACCACAGGGTACAAAATTTCGTGGGTTTGGGACAGGTTGGGTGGGAAGAGTGCCCTGAGATCGAGTCATCATGCGTAGTTGACTGATCTCAGCATTCTGCTGAGCCAATTGGTGCTGAAGAGAGGCCATGTTCTCCTCATGGCGCTTTGACATTTCCATCATCATTCGCATCAATTTGTCAAGAGGACTTGATGCGTGTTCTGTTTGTGGTACGCAAGGGCCTGATGGCGATTTGCCATAGGATTAGACTGGGCCCTTGGGATGACGAGTGTGGATGGTCGCATTGGTCCACCTGTAGGGTTTTGGCGCAGCAGGTTGTTGGACCATGAGAAGTTTGGATGATTTCCCCACCCTGGGTTATAAGTGGCAGAGAACGGGTTGTTCCCCAGGGCGCAAGCGTCTTCTATGCCAAAAGATGCGTCCTCTTGTAAATACGCGTCCGAGCACATGGAGGCTTGGTCCTCCGTGTCGAAATACTGGCTCGCAGAGGCCAGATCCACATGACTTACCGAGTTGCTCGGCGTGACACTCGGTAAGGAAGGTCTTTCGGGGTTTCTCGGGATAAGCCTGGTATTGGAAGAATTTGAATTGTGACGAAGTGGTGAAGTGGGGGTGTTTGCCATAGAACGGGTGGGGTTGGCCAGAAGCTCGTCCAGCTTCTTGTGCACGACAGAGACTTCATTCAATTTCTGTGCGATAAGGCTAAGATCAGTGGATGAATGGGAGGGTCCCGTGTCAACTTCGTGGACATTTCGGGGCTGGCTGGTACGATTAAAGGCGATAATGGAGGCATTGTTCATTGAGTTTTCGCTCATATTTTCGAATAATTCGAATACTCCATTCTTGTCTTTATTCATAAAATTCCCTCCGCAAGAAGCGTCTGCAATCTGCTACAAAGTCTCATTTAGCCCATAGTAGAAAATCTGGGCTATATGCCACTTAGGCAGACCGTGGTGCGGACACTTCCTGAGAAGGTCATTATATCTCTCCCATGCCTCATGAAATTGTTCGTTGTTTTGTTGCTTAAATGAAGTGATGGCACGGCGAAGCGCATTGGTTCGCCCGATTGGGAAGAATTTATTGAGAAACGCTGTTCCAATCTCTTCCCAAGAGTGAATGGTTCTCCTGAGGGTGCTTAACCATTGCGATGCTTTATCCCGCAATGAAAACAGGAACATTTTCATGACTATAGGTAACCCGATATTTCTAGGTTTAACAGTTTCAGCCAATCAGGTTAAGTCTTCAAAGTGGAGAAAAGGATCTTCGCTTGCAAGACCATGAAAGTGAAAATTTATCAGGCCAATTATGTTAGGTTTCAGTTCAAAGTCATCCCCACCCATGGGGACCCGAATTTGTCTTATGGTCTCTGTAGCAGCGGGATTCTGATAAGAGCTAAGAGACCTAGGCTTCTCCCATTCGGGAGGGTTCTACATTTCCTCCAATGTTTCCTTAATGGCTTCAATTTGTTCATTATACATTTCCATTTGGGCTTGGAGGCGGGTTATGGGATCTAAGGCTCCACCACCTGGTGGGTTTTGAGGGCGGTTTCCTCCCTCGGAATTTGGGGGTGGGCGTGCAGCCATGTTTTGTGGAGGAGGAGGACGATTCGGCTTCTTTTCTAAATTTATTAGGCAATTCAAATAGTTCAGGGTTTTGTGACCTCCTCCCAAACATGCACTACCGCAAGAAGAATTGGGGAGATAAGAAGGGAAAAGAGATGAGAGAAATGACGCCGCAAAGGTACACTTGATTCAATCAAATTCCTAACCTCTACAGTATGCCTTTAGACCTAAATATCTAAGTTACCTACTATCACGAACTACGAAACCGACTGCGAGCACCGCGGAACCACCGGGCCAGATTGAAAGGCCGTTTGCCCCAGTCTTAGACACCCAATAGCATGCTGGAACCCTCACCAGCACGTAGACGCTACACATAGGTAGTTAGACCTAAGGGTCAAGTTACTACCAATTTTAGTTAGAGGCTTAGGATTAAGTGCTTTTGGAATGTGAAGGGCATTGTTTATAGGTAATGCCCAAGTGATTGATTTTTCAAGTGTGTAAACCAAGCATGTAATGGGGAAATCTCCCCAAATTGAAGTTTTTAATTGGTGAATGATTTTTTGAGTTCAGCTTTAAGTAGTATGGATTTTAGGATTTCGCTGAAATACCAATTCAACCAATCTCCGGGTTTTGCAAGAATACAAGTTTTCTTCTAAGCCCAACAAACCCTTCTTCAATGTCAATTGGTTAATGCATGCTAAAATGCAATGGGCTACCCTAAATGGAGATTTCTATGGTGGATGCACGAATCAGTTTTAAATTTATGTGAAAGGGAGCCAAAGCACTTCAATTCAAGTGCTCCCAATCACCAAAAAGATGTCCACACACAAGGCTCAACCAAAAGATAAGGAAAATCAAATTGTTGGGGTTGAAGTATTCGGGATCGAATCTTAGGCAAGTTGAAAAGTCGTGGTCGGGTTGGAATCAACTCAATTCCAAGTCTCCCCACCAAAAATGTGATCCCGAATTTGCAGATAAGTGAGGCAAAAGAGGGGTGCAATCAATCTTTTTATGTTTGCCTCAAAGAATACTTCACATGACGAAAAATTCAAGAATCAAGATTCTTGGATTTTCGCTATGCGAAGTAAGGCAAGAAATCCCAGGGCGGTGGGAGTAAAGGCAATCAATCACACAGTGAATTTTAATCCACTTGCCCCAAGAGATCCCAAGAAGTTTTTCTAGTTTTTTTTTTTTTAGGTGACAAGTTAACCTAAGTTGCTAAGAAAAGAAGGCCTACTTGTTCGGCAACGTGTGCGAAGCTCCAATGCGGTGTCAGCGTCTTCATGCTCTCGTTCCCGCCTTGGATCTGCTCACGTCTTCAACTTCGTCTGCCTGCCTTCTCCTTGCAACAGGTTCACCTGCACAGCAATAAACAAAAACACCTGTGAAGAGAGAAGAGAAAAATGAAAGGAATGGAATAGAAACTTACTTGCAGGTGCACTTCCCTGGCAACGGCGCCAGAAAGGATGTTGGTCGGGCCCGGATAGGTGTGTTAATATGGTGATTTTATCGTTGAAGTGTGTATAGTGGTTAACCTAAATCGGACCTAACCATCTCTTTACAAAATTTTTAACCTAGCCTACTTGATTTTATCTTGGTCACTTTTAGGCCCAGGGTTGAACTCAGGGAAGTGGGGTTAGAAGTCAAGTTTCTATGCCTCTCCTACAACGAATCTCTTCCATTCGTTTATTGTGTTTTTGGTGTTTTTCTATTTAAGATTTTTTTCTGATAATCTTTGTCCTTGAGGCACACCCTCAAAATTAAGTTCTTGGCTTTGAGCCAAATCAGGGTTCCAAAATGGGTCTTGTTATTCGCAAGACGGAGTACCTACAAGTCAAAGATTATCTTTTCTCTTTTATATATTTTTTATCTTTTTATGGGCATGCAAGAGAAATAGAAATGAAGTAAATATAGTATAGATATATATGTATATATTATATCTGTATAAAGGGGTGGGGGTGGAGGCGGAGATGGAGTGTAGCATGGTGTCGAGTCGGTCGTCGTCTAGAAAGACGCAACCAACAGGACGAGGTGCCGCGTGTTGTGTAGGATGGATGGTGGAAGATGTGTGTGACCACCCTTTTTTGTACGCGTGTAGCGGGGAATATCAGCAACTAGTGCAGATATTCCCGCGATACAATGTATGGTAGGTAATGTGAATATATATATATATATGTATATATGTAAATATATCTATATGTATATATGGTTATAAATATATAAGTATGTATGTAGCTATATATATATATATGTATAAGTGGGTGTGTATGTATGTATATCTATATATATATATGTATCTATACTTATGCTTAGTTATATAGGTAATAATATATATATAGATATATGTATATATATATATATGTGTGTATATAAGTATATGTAGATATGTACATATATATTTATATATATATTTAGATAAGTATATATACTAATACTTAAGTATATAGATACTATCATATGTATAGATATAAGTATATATATATATATGTATATAAATATATATATAGATATAAATATATATATGTATATATATATATAAGTATATAATAGTGTATAGGTGTGTGTGTGCGTGAGTGTGAGTGTGTGTGTATGTGTATTTGCAGAGAGAGAGGGAGAGTGTGCTATGAGAGAGAGAGAGAGAGCCTGCAGAGGAAGGAAAGGCGGGTTAAGACATCTGCAGCAGTGGAGCGCCGTCTGGTGTCCTCGCGTGCACGCGCAGGCGCGTATGCGCGCAAAGAGGCACGCGCTGGAGGGCGTGGGTGTGGATAGAGGACCGCAACGCACAGTGCTGCGCGAAGGGCTGGAGTGGGCGCACGCGGGCGGGTGAGCGTACGCGGGCGAAGATGCTGAAGCGAGCGAGTGCTGGCAAAGTACCGCACGCAGACGCGCAGGTGGGCGCTAGAGTGGGACGCAGGGCGAGACGCGCACGCGTGCGAAGGCCGGTTGCGGCGCACCGAGTGACCGGATAAGTGAGAAACTTACCGGTCACCCCACTGTAGCCACAGTGTTCCGCAGAAATGCGTGAACAATGGCTACAGTGGCCAGGCGAGCCACGCAACCGGGAGCTGCAGGTGCTGTGAGTGCGGGCGGCTTGCGGCAGGTGTGCGCGGGTTGGCACGCGCGTGGAAGGGTTGCACCGACCGGTGGCTTGCGGGCGGAACTCGCGACAGGGTGTGCGGAGAGGCTAGGTCGCGGGCGAAGGAGCACGACAGGGCACGCGGTGGGGCTACGGGTGTTGGCTGGCGTGCGCGGAGAAGCTTGGCCGGCCACTGCAGGGGCGTGCGGTGGCCGATTGCTGGTGGACAGGTGAGTGCAGTGCGAAGAAGCGGGAGGCGTGGGCAGCTTGCAGGCACGCACGGTGGCGAGGGCGGCCTGCAGGCGTGCGCTGGAAGAGCTGGGGCGGCTGCTGCCGTCTTGCTAGTGCTGCTGCATGCGGAGCTTTGAGCTTCAAAGCTTGAAGCTCCTGCTCCAATGGCTGAAAAGGCTTGAAAAGTTGAAACAGGGAATACTACCACGCCCACCGGCTCCTTGATGAGTTGGGCGGTGGTGGTCTCACGGTGGTGGGTGTGCACCACCGTGAGGTACTCCTGCCCGCAGAGTGTCTCCTCAGAGGAGGAGGGCCTGCATATGGAGGGAGAGGGAAGGAGATGGTGGCCTGGAGAAGAAGCTGCGTGATGTTCTATTGGCTGGACCAGGCTCCCCTTGCAAGAAGAAGCCGTGCTTGCTTTATAGAGGAAGAAGGCATGCACAGCCATGCCCTGGCTGTGCATGGGTTGTGCATGGCTTGGCAGGGAGAGCATGAGCAGGGAATGGCTGAGCAGGACATGGCGTGAAGAAGAAGATCCAGCCATGCCATGCCTTGCAGCCGCGGGAAGAAAGTCAAAAATCAAAAAGAAATAAAAAATGAAGATGGAAATTTTGTGAGGTAGCACTTGAGGAAAAATGTGAATTGTGAGGCCATTTTATTCACTCTCTTCCCCTCACAATTAAATGCATGCATGCATGTGTTTTTACAAATGCGACTATGGAAACCTAATATGCATTAGTAATGTTAGGAAATAGCACAAGACAACCCAATTGCAGGTGTATTTTTGCGGTGCAATCAGTACATCACATATTTTCTCCTCTCGCCTGGTCACCGACAAGATTTGGAGGATGATTTGCTTACAACCTCTTCCCACCTGGAATTCACTGTGGTAGAGGTTCATTGCTCCTAGCTGGCCATATGGGGCTATGGCTGCCATTTTGTGGTGTGTGTGGAGGGTGCGTAATGATAAATTTTTTCAGGAGAGACCAGTTAGATGTCAGAACATTGTAAATGAATGCCGGTCCCTCATACATAGCTGGGGATCTCTTTTTTAATGTTTTGTTTGATATGAAATATATTGCCCTCCAGATTACTATTGGATCACGATAGCAATCCTCACTGTTTCAAACAAAAAATAATTACAACAATGTGAACATTGGGAATTAATTCCCAACGTCTAGTAGATGAGTATCCTAGGTCCTAAACTCTATAAAATGACCCTAAAACTCTTTGTTTGCACACAAGAAATATTAGAAATACAAGGAAAATTCCTAGAGCTATATTTCAAATTTTTCCACCACATATTCAAGAGAAGAAATAGTTTGCTGCTCTCAATCTTTCTACGCTTTTGCAAACACTTCAACGATGTGTTTTTCTCACGCATCTACGAAGAGATTCATGCTCATTCTAGGCTCTCAAATTGGTATCATCTTTTAATTATTGTTGAGAGGCTTAGGTTCTAGTTGTAAGATTCTTTTTGTCTTACACCTGTACTTCTTTTATATTTGAGCTTGTTGCTCGTTGGGTTGTAACAAACCCATTATTGTACTTGGGTTGAGGTAACCCGTTAATTACCTCGGTTTGGTAAATTGATTCTCTCGGGGTTGAGAGAATCGACTTAAAAACCCTAAGTTGGGAGGCTTAGGTAGTGGAGTACCCAAGGGAGGAGAACCACTATACATTTTGTGTCCTTTGTGGTTTGAATTGTTCGTGCAAATCTTTTTATTATTACTAACATTGTGCTTAAGTATTTGTGTGCACATAGCCATATATTCCTCTATCTTTAGATCCTATAGGTGGTATCAGAGCTTCTACATTTAGTTGGGGGTGTGCATTAAATGTGTGTGTGTGGTGTGTGTTTGAAATCCGTAGACTAGGTTGTGGTGCTTAGGTAGAATTAGGTTAGGTTAACCTAGTCTAGGTGGTTGTGAGCCTAATTAGGTCTAGGTGAATCCAATCAGGTCTGGTTAAACCGAATTAGATATTGTTGTAGTGGAGAATCGTCGCAAAAGGATTTTGAGTTTTGAAAACCCTCCATTGTAGCATGATTTGTGAGAAAAATCATCAACAGATAAACTTAACCGAAACTCAAAAGGAATTCTAGGTCGAATATAGGGAGGTGGTCGTTTGATTAAAAACTACATTTGATTTGTTTGTCATGAAGTAGATTAGCTAATTGAATGAAGTAGATTAGCTAATTGAATTGAATCTACGCTAGCTATCTACTTAAAGAATAATGAATAGAAGAGAGAGAAAAGAATAATACAAATAAAGACAAAATAGAGATAGAATAAACAAGAATTTCATAATCAAGTGATGTTCATTACAACTAATCATTACAACTACTCGTTACACTAGAAAATAGGAAATCTACGCTAGAAAGCAGAAAATCTACACTAGAAAGTGATAAAAGAGAAGGTGGAGAGAAGTTATCCTCCTTGACAGTTGCTTGGAGGACGAGCCGCGTTGATGGAGCGCCCGGACGAAGGTTGTGAGATGCGGGACGAGGGAGAATGAAGACTGACGACGGAGGATGGGGCGGGGCAACATCGCAGCGGGATCCACTTCCCAAATGACGGTGAGAAGACAACCACGGGATGCTCCATGAAGGAGGTGAGAAGATGGAAAATTATTTTTGTAATGCTAATGGAGCATCCCGGGTTTGGGACAAGCTCGTAGAGCCTTTGAGGGGGTGAGAGAAGAGAGGAAGGGATCAGAAATATGTGGGGGTCATAGGGCTATTTATAGGTGAGGTTTGAAGGGGCAATTAGGTCATTTCATTCTTTAAAACATTAACTCAGGGTCTTTAGTGACAGATTTATTCGTCACTAAAGCCTTGAACATGGGCTTAGTGTGTGTGCTCACCCGCCTCTTCTTCTCCTTTGCGTTCAAAATGCCTATGCATGAACACGCACTCTCAGCCGTCTGATCACAAGATCGAACGACTTAAGATGTGTGTGTCTGCTCCTCTTCATCACGCCCAACACTAGCACGTGCGATCGCATGTGGGCTTAGGCGTCTGATCATGCGTGCGGCCGTGCCTTCATCTGGGCGCACCATGTTGCACGTTCTCTACCGCCTAATCTCCATCTAACGGTCGAATTGTGCCTAGATGATCCTCAAGCAGCTGATTTGAGGTGAGCAGGGATCGAACCCGTGCCCTCCCTTAGCGCATGAGGCGCTCAATCACTGCACTGTGGCTGCCACTTTGTCACATTTTCATCTCCTTCGTGCGCTTTCTCGACTGTTGGATCTCAATCCAACAGTCGAGATCTTCCCTTGAGCTCTCTTCTTAGATATGAGTAGCCGCGGCTAGGAAGGATCTTAGCTGTTGGATTGAGATCCAACGGTTGATATGCTTTAGCCATCGTATGATGAGGTGCTGCAGTAGGCTTGGGCTGGTGTTGGGTGGTTAGGATGGTGCCACGTGCACCATATTGGCCGTCCATCTTCTCTAACTTGTAGATGGTGCTACAGATGTCGAATTGGACCGATTTTCATGCCGTTGGGCTGCAATCGTTGATTCGAATCCATCTATGTGATCGGATTTGTTATCTCAAGTAATGATTTGCACCACCTGGCCCCTTGACCTCTGATGTTTCTCAGACTGCATCTGATGCTACGGAAATCCGATCAGGACGATCTTGGAGTTGTTGAACTCCAATCGTCACCCTGATTAGATCTGTACGGTTGGATCTTCAATCCGAGGCCCCGATTAAATATCGCCCTGTTACCTGACCACAAAAAGAGAAAATTAACCTAAACTTTATACAATCTAACCTAAATGCTAGATGATGTATGTTATGCAATATTTATAATACATGATGCAATTATACACCTAAGAACACGCATAAATAGATGGTTTATGTGATATAAATGTGTTTACATTACACCTCCATGCCTATCTTTTGCTAGTCCCTAGCAAAACTACATGCTATTATAAGTGAATTAGAGTCAGATTTCTTGGGTAAAAGTTATTTTTCAACTCTTAATAATTTCAACTAAAACATGAACTACAGAGACACAATAGCACCCGAGTGTCTGCTAAAATGCTGACCGCCTCAAGCCCTCACCTTATTCAAAGAAAGATCTTTTTCCTCTTTTCTTATTTTCTTTTCTTTTTTTTTTGAGAGTAGGGTTTTGGAGCAGCTTTCTACATCTACTCAACCCACCCAAGCCTCGAAGAGAACTCTAAATTCTAAGCATCTTTTTGTGTGAAGTGCTAGACTCATTAATCAACAATCAGAATGGACTTTGGGTTTCTACACCCCTAGGTGACCTTAAAAAGAATTTTGCCTAAAGGTGCATCTATCCAACTGGTAGCACTCCCTATTTTTATTTTTGTTGGGTCAACGCAAGGGCGAACCAAGTGTATATCTCCTCGGCTTATTCTATTTTTTTGCTTCTTCCTAAGTGTTTAGGAATTATATGTGCATTTCTTGAGCTGGGATCTGGACAACCTACCTATGAGATGTTACCCACGATAACTTGCCAGCCATACTCGTGCGGTGAAGTGTGGCTTATTTCTTTTTTTTTTTTTTTCTTTTCTCTTTTTTCTATTTCTTTTCCTTTTCTTTTTGGATATATTTTTTTTTCTTTTCTTTCTTTAAGTAGGTGGCTTCCCTGATTTAAGATTTACCTAAAGGCAACAGGAAAAGAATGGTTGTGTGACTGGGCTATAGACAACCGACCAATGAGTTGTTACCCATGATAACTTGCCAGGCATACCAGCCTAGAAGGTTCATTAGCAACCTAATTTTCCTAAAAATCGTCGAATAACGAGTTAGTGCGAAAAGTGTGTAGATGCTTAGACTTAAAGTTTCCTTAAATCAGAGGGCGGGTTGATAAGTCGTGTACTTATCACCCTAACTTATTTAATCAAATTAGAAATATATTCAAACTAGCGAAGACTCGAGAAACAAATCCACATTTTAGTGGACACCTAGGCTGATTAAGCCCGAAGACCTGAAGGGTCTTAGTGTTCAAGTCATATAATTTTATTCTCTAAGATTGAAATTTTCTAAAGCCAAGTTCTCTTTCCTAATTCCAAAATTTTTTTTTAATAAATAAAAAGAAAACAAAATGAATCTACGAAGCTAACAAGATGATTCAGATAATGATATCCACCCCCCATGCCTATCCAATGCAATGTCCTCATTGTATTAAAAAGACAAAATATAGTGTAGAGAAAAAAGCAACTGAATTGCGTGAATAACAGGTCAGCTCCGAGATGAAAAGAAACTGTATACGTGCTGACTTTAGTGCCTTCAACTAGGCACATTATACAAAGAAGAAATAAAGAATTCACAGGTGCAGGTCAGAATCAGGATAAGAAGATCTAGTTTTGGACATGCCAAGAGAAGATGTCCACAGATCTGGACAAGATTGTGGTGCAGACCCATGTCCCATAGTCGAGTATATCTAAGGTTTTGGATAAAAATTATCCAAAACCTAAGATCAGCATGCAAGCGGGGTCGGGCCTGCAATTTGTGAGGATGCAACCTAAGACCAAAATGTCAGATAACAGAGAAATCAAGCTCAAAATGATATTCAATGAATTTGTGCTTAGGTTGCACATCCTATGAGTCAAAGATGTCATAAGGGTCATAATAGAAGGTTGGGGATTTCAAACAAATTGGAACCCTTAGACTTAGTCTTCTACTTCCTCCGGAATTGACTTCTCAAAGTTTCACTTCCCAATTCTTATCCACCTCATTCAGAATTTTGAATTCCGAGACCTCTTGCATATTAATCACCCCATCTGAAATTTCCAAGTCTAAAAGATGTGACTGAATCATAATTAACTTGGGTTTAGTGATTTCAAAATCAAAATCATCAGTAAACTCAATGGGTGTGACTGTGGATCGGGGCTATGAATTGAATCCTCCATAAAATGAGGATCTGAATCCACCATGCAAGCCCCAACTGGATCAAGTTCCTCAATTTTGGGGCCATCAAATGATTTATCGAATTCCTCAGGCCCAGTTGTCTCACTAAAATCATGTGCTGTAAACTCAAGTGAGACTTCACATAATGATTCTTTACCTTCAGAATCAAAGAATTCTGAATCTGTAGTATTGTATCTCTCAAAATCATCAATTACTTTCTGATCCATGGAGACATACGTTTTGTCATTCCTCGGCTCAGGGATCTCAGGTGAAGAATTCAATTCATCCTCAATTGATTGCTCTAGAACAACTTGGTCAACCCCGATCTCGTAAAACATGTCCCCCCTACAGGTGCCTGAGCGGATTCTGACATGGGCTCTTCTATCAGAGGTTCATCCTAGGAATCCTCCCAAGATTGGACTAGAGAAATCACAAATCTCATCCTCAATTTTGATAACTTCCCAAGTAAAAACTCACCCAGGTCCTTATCCTTAACATCCTGGAGCCAATCCAACAAATACTTATTAAGATCTCAATCATTTCAATCAGAGGCTCCAATTCTTCAGTGTAGGGTGTTGGATGAGCTTCTAAAGATTGAATGGTATTCCTTAAGTTAGCCAACACCCTATCTTGGACATGGTTCACCTAAACCAGACCATTTGGTTCAGGGTTGGGTGGGTTTGGGTTCAATCTGGGGGAGTCAAGGAATTGAGGTTCTTGGTACACTCCTTGATAATAGGTCACTTCTAGTTGTTCAAAGAGGGTTGGTGACCTATATACATTGCAATCTAGGGGAGGGTAAGTGTTGTAATCAAGATATCCTTCTTGATTGTAGATCAGGTTAAATTGATCATTAACAGGTGGAGATATATAATCATTATAGCTTAGAGAGGGATATAAATCACAATCATGGTATTCAGGGTTAAACCTTGAACACGGAGGTCCAGAATTGTATCCCCAATTCGAGTTATCCCAACTAGTAGATGGTTGATTACAACATGAGTTGAAATAATAATCATTATATTGAGGATATGATGTATCAAGAGGGTAAGAGAGGGAATGCGTGTAGAATGTGGAAGGATTCATGACAAATGGGAGGAAGAAAGGCATCCTGCAATACAAACAATCAAACCTGTCCTTAAGTGGGCTATCCTAAAGACCTATAGGCTCCTAGAACTCATCTTGAGATGAAGAAACAATTTGATCTACTTCTTTCTGGTCAATCCAACTAGTTAGAGGGAGGGGCTAGGGAGAAGGTTCTTCCCTTGGCTTTCGCCTCAGGTTCCTTTGATACCCCCCAACCGCGATCGTTTGATTCTACTTTCCTAGCTAGACATCAGATTGAACGGTAGAAATAGACAAATAAAAAATAATCTCGATTTGGGCTCCGAAGAGTAAGTCCAATCCTTAAGGCCAATGTCTACTCTATTTTAATTAGGGTTAGGTTTGAATGTGCTTTGGAATGTGTTGGGCCCTTTATCTGGGTTGTGCCCTTAATGATTGATTGATATGTGTGTTCGTGCATAACCAGTGGTTTTCAAGAAAGATTATTTTTGGATGTGGTGAATTTTAGGGTTTAAATTTTGCTTAGTAGCTTCTAGGATTCAACTTTAGTATATTCAATCAAATTCAATTGGCACACCAGGTTTTGAAAGCACAGGTGAAGATATATTCCTTTAAAGCTTAAAAGAATGTAGAGTGCCTAGTAAATCCCTAAAAGTTGAACCTATGTGGCAACTACTTGATGAGTTGTTTTTAGTTGAAGTGATACAGCCCAAACAACTCAAACAATTGGCTTGATGCACCACTTAATTAGGCACACAAGTGATTACCTAATTTGATTTCTACTTAATTATGTGTTGATGAGTGTACTAGTCCCAAAGATCAGGTTATCGGTTGAGCATGAAGAATCAGAAGAGGTTATGTACCTCTGTGGGATTTTTTTTAAAATTTTTCTTTTTATAAGCGACGGGTGAGGCGGGTGGAGGTGTCAAACAAATTATCAAAAGTAACCTTAGAGTTTATGCAAGCTCCTAGATTAATTAGGGTTTGTGTTATTAGGTGATGAAATGAAATCTAGTGAGTGCGGAGGTGGGATCACTTATAGACCCTTCAACAGCACTTTGCTCTAATCTGTTGCTTTTTCCTGCCTTGTGAAAGTACCTGCAATCACAATAAGAAAGGAGAGAAGTGAGGTAAATAATCAGTAAGTCAGAAAATACAAAAATCAAAGAGCGTCGCCTCCCCTGCAATGGCACCAAAATGTTGTAGTAGAGAATCATCGCAAAAGAATTTTGAGTTTCGAAAACCCGTCGTTGTAGCGTAATTTGCCAGAAAAATCGTTAATAGATAAATTTAACCGAAACTCAAAAGGAAATTTAGGTCGAACACAGGGAGGAGGATGTTTGATTAGAAACCATGTTTGATTTGTTTGTCACCAAGCAGATTAGCTAGTTGAATTGAATCTACGCTGGCTATCTACTTAAAGAATAATAAATAGAAGAGAGAGAAAAGAATAATACAAATAAAGACAAAATAAAGATAGAATAAACAAGAATTTCATAATCATCAAGTGATGTTCATTACAACTAATCATTACAACTACTCGTTACACTAGAAAACATGAAATCTACACTAGAAAGTAGAAAATCTACACTAGAAAGTGGTAAAAGAGAAGGTAGAGAGAAGTTATCCTCCTCGATGGCTGCTTGGAGGATGAGCCGCGTTGACGGAGTGACCGGACGAAGGTGGTGAGATGTAGGACGAGGGAGAACGAAAACTGACGATGGAGGATGGGGCAGGGTGACGTCACAATGGGATCTGTTTCCCGAACGACGATGACAAGACAACTGCGGGATGCTCCACGAAGGAGGTGAGAAGATGGAAAATTATTTTTGTAACTCTAATGGAGCATCCCGGGTTTGGGACCACCTTGTAGAGCCTTTGAGGGGGTAAGAGAAGAGAGGAAGGTATCAGAAATATGTGGGGGTCGTAGGGCTATTTATAGGTGAGGTTTGAAGGGGCAATTAGGTCATTTCATCCTTTAAAACATTAACTCAGGGTCTTTAGTGATGGATTTGTTCGTTACTAAATCCCTGAACATGGGCTTAGTGCACGCACCCGCCCGCCTCTTCTCCTCTACGCTCAAAATGCCTGCGCATGAACACGTGCTCTCAGCTTAAGATGGGTGCGCCTGCTCGTCTTCATCACGCCCAACACCAGCGCGTGCAATTACACGTGGGCTTGGGCGTCTGGTCGCATGTGCGGCCGTGCCTTCATCTGGGTGCACCACGTTGCACGTTCTCCACCGCCCAATCTCCATCCAACGGCTAAATTCGCCCAGGCGATCCTCGCGCAGCTGATTTGAGGTGAGCGGGGATCAAACTCGCGCCCTCCCCTCTCACGTGAAGCATTCAACCACTGCACTACGGCTGCCACTTTGTCACATTTTCATCTTCTTTTAGTGCTTTCTCGACCATTGGATTGAGATCCAACGGTCGAGATCTTCCCTTGAGCTCTCTTCTTAGATAAGGGCAGGCACGGCTGGGAAGGATCTCAGCCGTTGGATTGAGATCCAACAGCTGATATGCTTTGGCCATAGTATGAAGAGGTACTGCGGTAGGCTTGGGCTGGTGTTGGGTGGTTAGGATGGTGCCACGTGTCACTATACTGGCTGTCCATCTTCTCTAACTTGTAGATGGTGCTACGGATGTTGGATTGGATCGATTTTCATGTCGTTGGGCTGCGATTGTCTATCCGAACCCATCCGTGTGGTTGGATCTGTCATCTAAAGTACTAATTTGCACCACCTAGCTCCTTGAACTCTGATCTTTCTCGAACTGCATCTGATGCTACGGAAATCTAATCGGGGCGATCTTGGAGTCGTTGAACTCCTATGTCACCCTGATTAGATCCATACGGTTGGATCTTCAATCCAAGGCCTCGATTAAATATCACCCTATTACCTGACCACAAAAAGAGAAAATTAACCTAAACTTTATGCAATCTAACCTAAATGCTAGATGATGTATGTTATGCAATATTTATAATGCATGATGCAACTATACACCTAAGAACATGCATAAATAGATGGTTTATGTGATATAAACGTGTTTACATCAGATATAGGTGAGCCCAATTAGGTATTGGCTAGCCCAATTGACTCAAGAAGAGTCAAGCTAGGTTGCCTTTAGCCTAATTGGAAATCTAAAAGGGTAATTAGGCTAGTGTTCTACATGCGATAAGTACGTGAAAATGCACTTTCATTGTAGTAAGTGCACATAGAAACTCTTAAATTTATTCCAAATTGAACTTGTGAATATAAAACTAAAGTTCAAAAGTCAGAGTCCTAATCATTCGCAGGGAGGCTACTAGACTAATTCGCTTTCCTAATGCCTATGAACTAAGTAGAATAGCAAGTCGGAAGAGCACTACTAGAACTATAGCTAAAATAAAATCTACTAAAACTAGTAGCATGCAATTACTAACTAAAGTACTAGAACTAGAATAAGCATTAGAAGAAAGCAAGTAACTTGAAGGCAAGTTGAAAAAGAAATAGGAATTTTATTATGAAATAAGAGTTTGAAAACAAGTAGCACCACGGATTACAACTAAAAAAATGCTTGGAAAATGAATCTAAGTACAACTAGAACTAGAACATAAGGGCTTCGAAGGTGAAGTTCGGAGCGGCGGTGTAGTAGTAGATGCGAAGATGCATCTAAGATCCCCAGGGGGAGGAAGAAGAAGAATCAAGAAGGATTAGTTCTAGTTGGTGTGACTATTTGAAGTAGGAATAATTATATCCTCAAGGGGGGTGTAGGTCTCTATTTAGAGGGTTCCAGGTCTTGGAATGGAGTGCTAGGATTAATAGGTTAGGGATCAAGGGTTAGGATTAAGGACTAGGTGATAGGATAGGTTAGGTTTTTTTGTTGGAAATAGATTTAGCTAAGGCCTAGATTAGATTGGAAGAATGATAGATGGTGATAAATGCTAGTTTATCATCATTCTTATGCCCTAAAACACATCTAGCTCTTAGGTTTTGCACATTGCATTAAGGTGCTAGGTTAAACTTAGGCATTCTCTTAGGTTAAGCATGCATTGCATTCTTTTTGTTATTTTGAGATCTTTACTTTAGTGTCAAGGATGAATAGGCAATCAGATCCCACAAACCCTTGCACCCAAAAAGGTATAAGATGAAGGAGAAGCCCAATTTAGCTGGATCCCAGCTAAATCTAGCTCATCTTAGCTGGATTCCAGCTCAACCTAGTTGGGATTAGCTTATCTTAGCTCCATTCAGCTTACCCCAGCTGGATGGTAGCTGAGGCTAGCTCATCTCAACTCCATTCAGCTCACCTCAGTTGAATGGCAATTCAGGCTAGCTCAACTTAGCTGATCTTGATCGCATTTTTGCGCGGTTTGTTAAATTAGGGTTTTAAGTCGTTGCAACGCACAAAAATAGATTCGCTTTTAAATTTATATTCCTAGATAGGGGAGTATCTAGGGTCGTCCAAGGAGGCCAAATGTTTGTAAAATTAAATCCCTTGCTTGGTAATTGAGCTCAACTTTCTTTTTGGTGTTATATATATATGATTTTTATAGGTTTTTGAAATAACGGCAATACGAATTTTGTTGATCTTAAGGTACCTCTATGTCTAGGACTAAAAAGTCTACTGCGAATAGACAATTTTTGACCCGGACAATAACATCTTCAACAATTCCCCTTGGTTTAATCGTAGATCGGTCGGCTAATTGGAGAGTAACCTCAACAGGCTTCAATTCACCGATCTTAAATTCCTCAAAAACAACTGTGGGGATAAGATTAATTGAGGCACCAAGATCCAACAGAGCGCGGTCAAATGAGGTATCGTTAATGATAACTTGGATTAGGGGGGTGCCGGGATCTTTTCTCTTAAGAGGCAG
Source organism: Thalassia testudinum (assembly GCA_037157565.1). Lineage (NCBI taxonomy): Eukaryota > Viridiplantae > Streptophyta > Magnoliopsida > Alismatales > Hydrocharitaceae > Thalassia > Thalassia testudinum. Next base: position 64,499,396 of record JAZHRO010000007.1, on the reverse strand, counting down.
TCGGCTCTGTACAACTGAGCTGACTGTCTCTGGAAGAATTACCTTTCCTAAATTTTTGGGCTGCCTTTTTGGAGTACATAAATCTTTTAAGAATTTTGCATAGGCAGGGATATACTTAATGGCATCTAGGATAGGGATATTAATTTCTACTTACCCAAATAAATCCATTAGTTCCTTCTCAGTGGGCTCGGATTTTGTCTTTTTCTTTTTTGAAGAGTGGAGGGCTTGTGGAAATGGGGTAGGGTTGCCCTGTTTTGCATGAATTGGTTCCTAAACAATAGGAGGGGAAGAGTTAATCTGTGTGTCATTAGAGTGGGTTTCTTTAACAGGTAGGGTATTGTGAGTGGTTTTCTCATTCCTCAAGGTAACTGCATTTGTAGTCTGGTTGTTTCTAGGATGAGGACGGGGGGCCTGGCTATTATTGAAGCCCGGCGGATGCTGAGGTGCTAGCTGAATGGGTTGACTGGGATATCCACCTTGGAATTGATTCCTTTGATTATTTGGGTTGGGCATGGGTTGGGAAGGTAAATTCCCAATAGGTCGATGATCAGGAGTAACCTTAACTTGGTGTTGCAAATTGGTAATCATGCTGGTTACTTCTGTCATTTGAGTCTGCATTCCTTGCAGAGTTTTCATGACCTGATTATTAATATCATCCTGGGATGGTCCAGGTTGATACATAGGCTGCCCATAATTCCCAAAATAGTTTTGTTTGGGAAAAGGAATCGAATTCGGGTTTTTCCAGGAGTGATTCGGGTTAGTCCTCCAGTTTTGATTGGAAGTGTTGGAGGGGTTTCTAAATTGCTCTTGGAGAGCATAAATATTTTTCGAGGTGGCATCAAAAATATTTTGATCAAAATTCCCGGTTAAATCTTGCGGGAAATCAACCGGAAATTGCTGGCCAGCAGATGAGGCATCAATATTGTGTAGATTTTCTCTTCGGAGAATGTGTGGGGGGTTAGTGTGTGGAGAGTGGACGTGTGGAGCTTGTTTGTTTATGAACTTTTCTTCCATTTTCTTTTGGTGAATTTGCATCTGGTCCAATCGTTGAGCTAACATATATAAATCATCTTGCGTGACTGGAACAGAGGTGGATTTGGAATCAATTTCATGGACTCCGTGTTTGGGGTTTTGTGATCTGCTAAAAGTGTCCATTGAAGTCATGTTAAATGAGTTTTCACTCATTTCTTCAAAGAGAAGATAGGCACTTTCGGCGTCTTTGTTAAGAAAATTGCCCCCACATGAGGCATCCACAAATCGTTTCAATTGATCTTCTAATCCATGATAGAAGATCTGCACTAACTGCTATTGTGGAATTTTATGGTGGGGACAACTTCTTAAAAGTTCCTAAAATCTTTCCCAGGCTTCTTGGAGGGGTTCACCAATTTTTTGTTGAAAGGTCGTTATGGATCTTCTTAATGCATTCGTTCGACCGATCGGAAAATTTTTTTTAAGAAAAACACTTTTTAATTGGGGCCAGGTGGTAATAGGGCACCCAACCGTTCTAAACCAATGCGATGCTTTGTCTTTAAGAGAGAGAGGAAAGAGTCTCATTAACCACATGTCTTCCTGCACATTGCGGGAATGAGTGGTTTGAGCGAGGATAGTTAATTCCTTGAGATGACAAAAAGGGTCCTCTCTTGGAAGACCATGAAAATGCTTGATAAGGTTTAGAATTGCTGGTTTGATCTCGAAATCCCCTTGTGGTATGACCACCCCTGGTCTTTCCTCATAATTGGAAGGATCATAGAAATCCTTAAGAGGAACGACAGGCTGTTGGCGGGGTGGTGGATTTTGTCCTTGATTAGCTAGGTTCGTGACAGTCCTAGCTAGATCTTCTTGATTTTGTTGTAGTCGAGCCAAATGGTCGACCATTAATGCAAAGGGATTTGTATTTTGGGTTATAATTGGAGGGCCACCTGGCCCTGCTGGTATTTGTGGTTGCTCCAAGTTAGGAAGGTGAGGGAGGGTGAAGTCAGCTTGTGGGTCGGCTGACGGGTTAGAAGTGGAAGCAGAAATTTTTTGACGGCTTCCAGGGTTTTCCATTTTCTAGAAGAGGAGGGGGAAGAAAACAATGATTTCCTGCTGCGGGGAGCGAAATCAGATAGCCCCTCGAGGTGTGGTTTTTGGGACCGTCGCCTGTGCATGCACTACTTGGAAGAATTGGAGGGGAGGAGAAGAGAAAGAGATGAGAGAAAGTGTGCAATTCAAACAAACAAAACTAGACCTAACTTAAATGCGACTCCCTAATAATAACCTAAGACTTGGTCTATGTAGGAAATAAGTAGTCGATAGTGAATACCCGTTTTATCAACAAATCTAGCCAAGTTGCTTAAGGGGAGGTTTGGGCCCAAACATTTCCTAGGGAAAACCCTAGGTGCTTGTACAAACCCGCGCCTGGTCGTTTGACATGGCCCCTCAGCCAGAACACCAGATATAGATGACAGAATTGGTACTAACTAAAGAAAACTTAAGACCTAAATAGCAAGCCTGAGTTGATAAAGCCTTAGGGGTCAAGTTGCTACAAATTTTTAATTAGGTCTAGGATGCTATAGTGCACACGGAATGTGGAGGGCATTTATTGGGTTGTTGCCCTGTTATTTTGATTTTTTTTTTGTGTGTGTGTAGGAATTGGAGAGTGGCTCCAATGAAAATCAAGTTGTCACACAATTTTTTTGTATTTTTGTCTTTCAGGATTTGATTTAATTAAATGTATTTTAGGGTTTTTCTCTTTAAATTTTCAAACAAGTTTGAAAGTTCACAATCAAAGGAAAGACAAGTTGTATGGGTGATGGTTAATTTCCTTTAATGTGAGTCTTTAAGAGGAAGGAAAGAAACCCTAAGTCAATTATCCCTAAGACAGAAAATTACTACCAATGAATTAATTTTAGGCTTTCTGAATTAAGTAGTGGTCCAAACAAGTTAAACAACACCACTAATTTGAATAAAATCAAACAAGGATTCCAAAAAATATTTTTTTAAGATTTTAAAAATTTGTTTGGTAATTATTTTTAATTTTTAATTGTACTGGTGTTAAAGTCCAGAAATGATACCTGTGGGTATTTTGGATTTTTCAGTATTACCACTGACTCAGAAAATTTTTTTGATTTTACATGATGTGTAAAATTTCACAAGGATTCCAGAAAACTAAATTTCACAAAAATTGGATGAGTATAAAAATTCAAAAAATTCACGGATAGTAGCAAAACCGGAAGATTAGAGGGTGTGACCCCTCTGAGTCAATGAATTTTTAAAAATTAAATACAAATTCTATTGATCTGAAATTTGGAACAGATGTTCCTAACTTAATTTGGAATCACTATGTAAAATTTTATGATTTTATGAGGCCTGTGGTGTTAGGAATCGATTTTTCAAGTCCAGACAGAAATATGGACCCGAAAAATAGAACACCAATACTTGCAATGGAGTGGTGTTAAAGAAGCATTCAAGCAAGCAATGGATTTTATATGGGCACCACTCCACTTAATTAAAGTGTTTAGGGTCCTGAAAGCCAAATTTAATATTTTTTTGGTAGTCTTTTAGCCTAAATGTGACAAGAAAGGAGAACCAACCTGAATTTCATGGGAAGAAAAGGATCGTTGAGCTCTCGCTTCCAGATTCCCACCTTCCCGCTGTAATTCCTGCACACACAAAAGAAAGAAAGAGAAGGGGATGAGATCCACTTCAAGCAAGGGAAAATTAACTAATGCAAAGCCGTGCCTCCCCGGCAACGGCGCCAAAAAGTGATAGCGAAATACGCGTGATTTGTAAAAGCGGGTTTTTAACGTCGTTGTAACACGTGAATTCGCATACGCTTTTAAATTTATAAACCTAGATAGGGGAGTATCTAGGGTTGTCCAAGGAGGAAAAAATTGCAATTCAATTCTCTTGCTAGAAACAATCTCAACTTTCTTTTTGGTATTTTAAATATGTAATTTTTTTTTTGTTTTGAAAAGACGAGGGCAAAATGCGAATTGTAACGGAAAGTACTAACACCTACGATTGCTTAACTAAAATTTAAAAGATAGAAATATCTTCTTCCTAAGCTTACTCTAGGAAAGTGGAGGCCTAGAGTAATTAGGAAGAAGAGGTGAAACAAGTGCTAGAACCAAAAGTAACAATTGCAATAAAAAGCTAAAAGAAGGCAATTTAATTTACTAGAATTAGTGTTCTTTTCAAGGACGAGTAGAGGAATGCTTCTACTAGAACTAAACAAATTTAAAAGCAAATAAAGAAACACTAATCCTCTTGCAAAATTTGGTGAAGAAGGGAGTCTTCTTGCTCCAAGCTTAGCTGCTCCTTGGCTTGAAAAGAGGGCCTCCTTCTTCTCCTTCCTTGAGAGCTCCTCCAAGGTGGAAGCTACCACCTTCAATGCTCTCTCCAAGGGGTGGGTGTGCACCACCCTCAAAAACTCCTCCAAGGTGGCATGGACCACCTTCAAGATCTCCTCCAAAGATCTTCCTTGCCTGGCTTCTCCTTTGGCTGGCGTGACCCAAGAGAGAAGGGAAGAGGGGAAGGCACCAAAGGGACAGAATATCCCCTTAATCTTCTTCTTCTTCTTCTCTCTTGGACGTGGGCTTCTAGGTGGAATATGAGAGTGAATTTGCTAGCCAAGGATGCCTTGAATGGTAGTGGGTAGCAGTCTTTTTATAGGGTAGGATGGGGGGTTAAGGTGCCCCTTGAAATGGAGGGCTAGGATGGAAGGATGGAGGTGGTTAAGGATCCAATGGCCAAGGTTAATTGGCGCCACCTTAAGGGACACCTAGGGGGTGGTTATGGGTGTTGACACCCCTTGATGTTGGCACCAAAATGGCTTCTAGAAGGGGTCTAAGTTGGCGCCAAGAAGGGTTCTAGAAGAAGGGGTAGGTGGATGGCTAGGATGGGTTATGTGGGTAGGTGTAGGGTGGATGAAGGGCTGAAAGTTGGTGCCAAAATAGAGGTGGTTAGGGGTAGTTTTTGGTGCCAACTTTTGGTGTCTTTTGGTGGTGATGATGGGGTGAAGGGGTGGCTAGGAGGTGGCGCCAACTTGAGTAGGGTAGTTAGCTTAGTTAGCTTAAGTTGGTGGAGCTAGCTAGGGTTGAATTTGAAGGTGGTGGATGGCCAAGGAGCTGGTTGCTAGCTAAGCTAAGCTAGCTTAGCTAAAGGGGGAGTAGAGGAGAAGGTGTTGGAGCTAGGGTTTGGAGGGAGGAGATGAGGAGGAGAAGTCTGGAGCTGGAGCTGGAGCTGGCTGCTGCTGAAGAGGCTAGCATGGGGTTACTCTAGCTGGCTTAGCTTGCTAGTTCTTTGCTAGTTGCTAAGCCAAGCTGAAGTGAGCTAGCTTCTACCATAATGAGCTGAGGTGAGCTAGTTATGGTGCTCCCGGGGAGGATCAAGCTGGTTGAGACAGCTAAGGTAGCTAAGCTCAACTGAGTTGAGCTAAGCTGAGTCCCCGGGAGCTGGACTTGAGCTTCTTGAGCTGGGATGAGTTCTTCTTCAGCTGGCTGGAGTTGAGTGGAGCTGGATGTAGCTGAATCTGAGCTGGGGTGAACTCCTGTCAACTTAGCTGAGCTAGCTAAAGCTCCCTGTGGACTAGTGGGAGCTGAGATGAGCTAGACTCAGCTAAGTTGAGCTGGATCTGAGCTGACTTTAGCTAGGGTGAGCTAAGATGAACTCTCTTGAGCTGCCATTCAGCTGAGATTAGCTGAATGGAGCTGGGATGAGCTAACCCTAGTTCAAGTGAGCTAGGTTCCAGCTATGGTGAGCTGGATCAAGCAGAATTCCAGCTAGTCTGAGCTTCTCCTTCACCATTTGCCTTCTTGAGTGCTAGGGTTTTAGGGATCTGTATATCTGTTCATCCCTAACACTCACAAAAACATATCAAAAAGACAATGAAAAATGCAATGCATGCCTAACCTATTTTATGCCTAAATGCAGCCCAAAAACCCGTTTGCGGAGTAAAATCCTAAGAGCTAGGTTTGTTTTAATGCATAAGAATGGTGATAAACTGGCGTTTATCACCTCTCCCTAAGCTCACCCTAGGCACGTGGAGGCCTAGAATAATTAGGGAGAGGGAGTGAAACAAATGCTAGGCAAAAATTGTAAAAAGCTATGCAACAAAAATTGAAAGAAGGCAACTTGAATTAAAAATGAACTTGTTCTACACAAAACATATAGAGGAAAGCTTCTAATCTACTTGAAATGCAAGAAGATAAAAACACAAATCCTATAAATGAAATGGTGAAGAAGATGATGGCTTCTTGCTCCAAGCCTAGTAACTCCCGGGCTTGAAAAGAGTCCTCCAACTCCTTCTCCTTCTTAAGATGCTCCTCCAAATGATGTCCTCCAAGGTGGTAGCTACCACCTTCAATTCTCCTCCTCCAAGGGTGGACATCCACCCTAGGTCTTTCTCCCTTGCTTGGCCGTCCTCCTTGAATTGGAATAGCCCTCCTCCTTGGCATGGCCCAAGTTGAAGAGAGTGGGGAGAAGAAGGCACCAAAGGGGCGGGTGATGTGCCCCCTTAATCTTCTTCTCTACTCCTTCTTCTTGGCCGTAGGTGTAGGTGGGTATTGGTAGAATAATACACTAACGGAGGATGGTTTGAATGGTGGTGGGTAGTGGTCTTTTTATAGGGTAGGATGAGGGGTTAAGGTGACTCTTGAAATGGAGGGCTAAGATGGGAGGATGGAGGTGGTTAGGTGATCCTAGTGTTAAGGATGGTTGGCACCACCTAAGGGGTGTAAGAGGGGTAGTTATGGGTGGCCAAGGGACACCTAAAAGTGGCATCAAACATGGGAGGAGCCATGGGTTGGCACCAACTTCTAGGCTTCTAGAGGGAGGTTGAGGTGGATGGTGGAGATGGCATGGAGGGGTTATATGTAGGGTAGATATGGGGGTTGAGGTTGGAGCCAAAAGGGAGGTAGTTGGGGTTGGTTTTGGCACCAACTTTAGGTGTATTTTGGTGGTTAGTTGAGGGGTGAAAGGTGGTGAAGAGGTGGCGCCAACTTTTAGTAGAGGTGGAGCTAGCTTAAGTAGGCTTAAGTAGACTTGGAGTGGTAGGTTATGTAGGTGGAGTTAGGGTTAGGTTTTTGGTACCATGGAGGTGGATGCTAGCTAAGCTAAGCAAGCTTAGCTAGCTATAGAGTAGAGGAATATGCATGTGGAGCTTAGGGTTTGAGGAGAGGAGCTGAGGAGGAGAAGCCTGGAGCTGAACTGGAGCTAACAGTTGCTGAAGAGGTGGCATGGAGCTACTCTAGCTGGCTTAGCTTGCTAATTCTTTGCTAGCTGCTAGGACAAGCTAAAGTAAGCTGGATTCTACCATAATGAGCTGAGGTGAGCTGGGTCTGATGCTCCTGGGGTGGATCAAGCTGGTTGAGGCAGCTAAGGTAGCTTAGTTCAACTAAGTTGAGCTAGGTTGAGTCCCCGGGAGCTGGACTTGGGCTTCCTGAGCTAGGATGAATTCATCTTCAGTTGGCTAGAGTTGAGTGGAGTTGGATGTAGCTGGATCTGAGCTGAGGTGAACTCCAGTCAACTCAGCAGAGCTAGCTAGAGCTCCTTGTGGACTAGTGGGAGCTGAGATGAGCTAGACTCAACTAAGTTGAGCTGGATCTGAGCTGACCTAAGCTAGGGTGAGCTAAGATGAGCTCTCTTGAGCTGCCATTCAGCTGAGATTAGCTGAATGGAGCTGGGATGAGCTAACCCTAGTCGAAGTGAGCTAGGTTCCAGCTGTGGTGAGCTAGATCAAGCTGAGTTCCAGCTAATCTGAGCTCCTCCTTCACCATTTGCCTTCTTGAGTGCTAGGGTTTTAGGGATCTGTATATCTGTTCATCCCTAACACTCACAAAAACACATTAAAATAACAAAAGAAAATGCAATGCATGCGTAACCTAGTTAATGCCTAAATGCAGCCCAGAAACACGTTTGCGGAGCAAAACTCTAAGAGCTAGGTTTGTTTTAATGCATAAGAATGATGATAAACTGTTGTTTATCAGATCCCAGCTCCATTAGCTCCTCCCAACTCCATCCAGCTCTTGGAAGCTCTACTTGACTATGATTAGCTACTACCATAAACTAACTAAGCCTAATCAGCTGAAGAAGTTCTCAACCAGCTCAGGCCTGCTCAACTCCAACTCTTGAAGACTCAACTCAGCTCAACTTGATTGAGCTGAGCTACCTGACCTAAGCTAACTTACCTTAGCTAGCTAGACAGTCTTCAAGAAGACCAGCTTCATCTCACCTAAGCTAAGGTCAGAAGAAACCAGCTCAACCTAGCTTGGTTTAGAAGCTAGCAAAGAACTAGCTAGCTAAGCTTGCTATTGAGCTCAGCTTTAGCTTTCTTCAACAATAATCAGCTCCAGCAAGTTCCAATGCAGCTCCTTCTTAGCTCCTCCAACCAAAACCATAGTTTCTCTACTCCTTCCTCCATTACCCTACTAGATAAGCTAGCTTAACTTAACTCCTACTCCCCTACCATGGCCAACCCTAACCCTAATACCACCTATAAGCCTTCACCCTACCTTTCCACTCAAGTCCAACTAAGCTACCTCAACCCCCTCCCTTTTGGAGCCACCATTAAGACACCCCTTCACCCCATCACCAACACCAAAAGCCACCATAAAGATGGTGCCAAAACCCCCCATAACCACCCCCTTTTGGCTCCACTTTTCCCATAAAAACCCATAAATCCCAACCCTACATCCACCCCTTAAGGCCATCACCACCCTTCATTTTCCCCTCCATCCTTTCCTTCTAGAAGCCCCCCAATTTTGATGCCAACCCATGGTGCCTTTCCACCATGGATGACCACCAAAGGATGTCTAATCACCCTTAACCACCATCTCCTACCACCCCTTCAATTGGCGCCACCCATCTCCACCCTACATCCCTTAACCACCACCCATGATTCAATCCTAACCATCCATCTATCCATGCCAACCCTCCCCCCTTCCCTTCCTATTTAAACCTGCATTCTACTACCAAAAAAAGGACACCCTTGGCTACATTTAATTCCTACCTAGATCCATTCCATAGCCATCCAAAGGAGGGTCAAAGGAAAAGAAGATTAAGGGAGCAAGCCTTCCTCCCTTGGTGCCTTCTTCTTCCTTCCCTCTTCCTTGGACCAAGCCATGGTGATCATCCATCAAAGGGGATGGCTAGGAAAAGGTGGAGGAGCACTTTGGGTGGTGGACGTCCACCCTTGAAGGATTCAGAGAGGAAGAAGAAAGGAGTAAGGAAGCATCCTCTTCAAGCCCAGGAGCTATGGAGCTTGGAGTGAGGATCATTCCGAGTTTCATATCGAAAACTTTTCATCTTCTTCATCTTTATTTTTATCACTTTTATATTAGCTTTCATTCTTGTAATCACAAAGCCTTCATCTACTTGTGACTCTTTATGTTTTAACAATATAAAAGCAAGTTTGCCATTCAATTTCATGTGTTGTTAATTTCAAGTCTTTTTCTTTAACCTTTTAGTGCACTTCACTCTCTCTCTAATTATCCTAGGTCTCCACGTACCTAGGGTGAGCTTAGAGAGAAGTTCATTTTGTCTCTTTTTACGTAGTTAATCTTCGTATTCCTTTTCATTAATCAACTATTTTAAAATCCTAAAAATTCATAAAATAAAAAATACAAGTGTTGATTTGAGAGAAAGAGAGAGAGAGAGAGAGAGAGAGAGAGAACAAGCTACCTGAATAAGAAATTGGCCTCCTTGAATGACCCTAGATACTCACCATATCTAGGTTTACAAATATTAAAAGTGATTGCGATTTTGCACGAATGACATTAAAATTTGCTTTTACAAAACGTGTATTTTTGCTCTCACTTTTTGGCACTGTTGCAGGGGAGGCATGGCTTAGTCTTTTAATTGTATCTCTCTCTTGCATAATTTTATCTTCACTAGTTTTGTTTTTGTTTGGCCAGGTGCAAAATCAGGGCAAAAGCAGGATCATTACGACTTGGAGCGAGAGCTTTTAGTACCTTTTCTTCCTTCAATTCTCAGGTAAGTACCTGGCAAAACCCCTTGGAAACCCTAAGAAAATCTCTTCGAAAAATCTTTAAAATATCAAAAAAACATAAAAATAAGAAAAATTTGGGGTGGTGGAACCCTAAAAATCATTTGTTTGATTGTTTTCAACCATTATCCACCACCTTTACTTATTGGTGTCTGATTTTTGAAAAACCAGACTTCTATCTTCATTTTCAAAAATCAGGTTCAGGCACTTAGATGCTTCCTAAAATCACAAAACTTCACCCAGGGAAGCCTCTTTGAGTCATGAACCTTGAGTCCAACTTCCATAAGTTTTGGATAAGTAGAAAAAATTAAAAAAATCATGGATTGAAAAAGTCTCACACCTTGTTTCTTTACTATTTTCTTACTATCTAAAAATTTTCTATATTTTTCTACTTATCCAATTTTGATGAAATTTATATTTTTGGAATCCTTGAAGAAATCTGTACAACATATGAAATTTTCAAATATTTTAGAGATCATTTGAGGATTCTACAGAATTGATTTTTCAAATCTATCATTTCTGCCTTTTGACACAATAAGAAGAAAAATTTCAAAAAAATATTAAAGTTCTAAAATCTTGAAAAAATAATTTTTGGATTTCTTGTTTAATTTCCTATCATGGTGGTGTTGTTTGCTTGTTTGGATCACCACCTTTAAAGATTTTGAAAAGAGTGATTCATATTAGGAGTTGCATACATAGGATTTTCAAACTTTAGGATTTTGATTTCTCTCTAGTACTACATCAATTTCAAAGGAATTGACTTTCATCAACAACATTTTTGCTATTATTGTGTGGAACTTCAAAACCTTGGTTGAAATCTTAAACAGAGAGAACTCTAAAATCTACAAATCTTGATCAAACCTTAAAAATCAATCACCTTAACCCTTGTTTGCAAACCCTATTTGTTTTGGCTTGGGCATCACATTTCTCACCTAATTCGCATACACAAAAAATTGCAATAATTGGGCATTACCCCAATTAACGCCCATCACATTCCTTTGTACTTTAAGTTCCTAAGACTAACTAAAATTTGTTGTCACTTGACCACTAAGGACTTCATCAAATTCTAGGCTTGATATCTAGATTTTAAGTTATCTTGAAACATTCCTAATTCCCTTAATCAAATGCGGTGTTAGACTAGGAGGGAGGTTAAATGACGGGTACGGGTTTACACAAGCCTCTGGTGATTTTCCCAGGACATTCTTGGGCCCAAGCCACCTCTCTAGTCTAGTCGGGCTAATTTTAGGAAGTAGGTTCACTTATTGATTTCTTGATTTTTTGGGTTCCCAAGTCTTAGGTTCTTCTTAAGGAGTAAACCTTAAGTTAGGCTTAGAATTTTGATTGCTTGATTTGCACACATTTCTCTCTCCTTTTCCCTTCTCCTCTCCTCCTATTATTCTAGTGTATGCACAGGTGACGGTCTCAGAATACACACTTGGAGGGACCTCTTGATTTCGCCCCCTGCACTAGACATTCGACTTCTTATTATTATTCAAAGCGTAGATCATGTTAAAAGAATGATTACATCGTAGTATAGTGCGAAATACGTCGAAACAAATATAATTTTAATGAGAGGTGAGTCCCGATCGAACTCAGGGAGGTAGAAAATGCTCTTGAATTCGCGAACTAATTTAGAATGCTAACTAGAGAATTTATATATAAATTGAATGCTAATTGTTGGAATTTAGCTCCATTTCTCTTCTATGTTTTGGTGTTAACAAAATCATTTTAAAATCTAATGTGTTTATGAAGTATTACAGGTCAAAATATTCTATGGATGCAAGTAACAAGATAACATATGAAGAAAGAAGATTAGAAGACTAGTTTTTGTTGTATTAATTATTTTTTAGAATTTTTGTACGTCCCCTAACAAGTAAAATAGAATCTAGGCATTAAAATCAAAGTAGAGATAATTAGGATTCAGAAAATCGTTCATTCACTCATTTCAAAACTCAAAATCAATTTTTTCAAAATAAAGTCGTTTAGAGCAGGTTGGATATCTCTAAAAATTGACTTACACTTACAAAATTTGGTACTTGTAGCAAATACCGGTACTGGTTATAAGTAGCTGTATATGCTAGGCACAGGTTTGGGCCTAAGTCCCAAACTGTGAACAACAAGTACGGATACTCATCGTTAGTACTGGTACTAAGTGGTCATAGTTTGTGCACTTGGTTTTTGCCTGGACCTTACAAGTACCGGTACTAATCACTAGTACCGGTACATGTAGGTCACTGGACCCAAATTTATGAGTCACAAGTACCAGTACTCATCACGAGTACCGATACCCAGTGGCTTAGTTGGGTTGACTGTAGGCAGTCAGTACCGATACCAAAAGTTTAGTACCGGTACCAACTAACCATTGTGACCAATTTGAATGGCTATTTTGCAATTAAACCTATCCCTAATCTTCCCAAATTGCCCCTAATGACTAGTAATCGTAGGGAAGATGCTTAGTGGGTTATATAAGCACTCTTTGAGTGTATTTTGCACACAACCAAGAAGACAAAATTCTCTTTGCCTACACCTTCATTTCTCAAATTACTAGCTGCAAAAGAGCTTGACTTGTTTCAATTTTCTCAAGGCCATTCTCCACTTGCAACAAGTCATCAAGGCGATCGTGTTCTTCTCTAATAAATTCGTTTGTTTTAGGCCTTAATATACTCATTAGATTTATTTACATACTCAGATTAAGCAATATAGTTGTTGGAGACTTACGGATTAGTTGTAAGATTTTATTTGCATTTTGCTTACACCTATATCTTTATTTCTTTTTAATATCTTGTAATTGGGTTAAGGTAACCTGTTAATTACCTCAAGGTTTTAGTAAATTGATTCCCTTCGAATTGAGGGAATTGGGTTAAAAATCCTAAGTCGGGAGACTTAGGTAGTTGAGTACCCAAGTGAGGGAAAACACTATATATCTTGTGCATTTTGTGGTTTGATTTATCTTGCAAATTTTTTTCTACCACACTATTCATCCCCCTTCTAGTGTGCTTATGATTTACAGATTCTACACTAATCACAATATATGGAGTGGAAGTCTAATCATAATATAGATATGAAGTAGTTGAGTTGCAGACATAACTAATTCAATGCTAAAATAGGAATAAAATAGCTATCTAATCTATCAGAATAAGGGCACCATGGGTGGTTCGTGGTGGCCTTTCGGAGAGGTTGGGGAGAGCAACAGCAATGCACCAAGGTGGCTTGGTGGGTGCTTTAGAGGGAGAGAGCCAGAGAAGATCTAGAGAGTTGGAGAGGGTTTGGAGAGAGTTGTTCTTCAACTGGGGGCCGTGGGACTCTTTTCATAGCTTCATGAGGGGCAATATGGGTATTTGAGCCCTCCAACTCATGCACAAGGCTCAGATTTATCAGATCCATTGATCGGGAGATCAACGGCTCTACTTGTGCTTCAAAAGGCCTTCTAAAACATTCTCCATGTGCTGATGTGTTCTGGAGATGCCACGTGACACACCCCCCACCATCTGATTTGCATCGCGCGGTCGTGCGCACGCCTCGCACCCGCTTCATCAACTGCAACGCCCCAAATTATGCAATCGCACACGCTTAATCCTCAACCGTCTGATCTCGCAATCGAATGGCTTAAGCACCTCGCTATCACCGCCTTCAAATTTCTAACGCACTCACATGCGTCTTCATCCGATGCTCGCCAGTGAGCCATGTGATCGCCAGCACCGTCTGATGGAGATCTGATGCTCCAATTGGATCCAGCGCACTGCCTTGTTCGATTTTTCGCGGATCATGCCTCGATCGGTTGATGCTTGATCTTGCACAGTTGCGTGAACCAACGGGCTTTGCCCGTGCTTTGTTGTGGTTTCCATTTTGTGCATGGCTGCCCTTAGCTGTTGGATGGAGATCCATCCAACAGCTGAGGATGATCCTCCTTAACTGAGCATGAGGGAGCGGTCGACATGGCACCTTTGTGGCCATTGGATGATGATCCAACAATCCACAAGGCACGGGAGAGATCTTCTTTAGAGGTTGGGTGGTGATGTTGGGCGGTTGTGATGGTGCCACGTGGCACCATCATGGTTGTCTATCTTCTCTTCTTTGTAGATGGTGCAATAGGCTTCTGATCGAGATGATTCTTGCACCGTTGGACTGCAATCGTTGATCCGAATCCATCCATGTAGTTGGATTTGACATCTGAGGTTTGGATTTCCACCTATATGCCTCTTGGCCTTACTCTTCTACGGACTCCATAGGATGTTACGGGAGTCCGATCGATGTGATCTCAAAGGCGTTGGACTCCTATCATCGTTCTGAGTAGATCCATATGATTGGATCAATCATCCAAAACCCTAAATTACTTGTGATTGTTAATACCTCTTAATTAGAACATAATATGACATTATTATTTACACAACTAATAAATCAACTATTATGCAAAGTATGATGCGTATGTATGTAGAATGCCTAAGTTAAGCTAGGATCTAACTTAATTCAGGCATATTAGGACCTATGATTGCTGCGCAATCATACCCCCATGCCTAAATCTTGCTAGTCCCTAGCAAGTGCAAGACTAAATGTATTCTACTAAGAGTTTGACTAGAGATTTATTTCTTTTTGTCTTCATCCAGAAATTTAGAATCCAGATAAGCGTGGAAGTATAGTATTGTAGCCTATGCAACAGATCTAAGCGAAAATTCGATACACATCTAAAGCTTGTGCTTGACCCTTAGTAAAATTATGTTGGGATAGGCAACCTCTTCTCTCAGGGACATAGAATAACCTCTAGTTTTTAACCCCATCTTTTTGGCTTAGGTAGAAGATGTTTGAGTTAAATGGATTTGTATTTGGTAGCTCAATCTCCTCTAGTGCTACATAGAGATTAGTATTTCAGAATCTAGATTTCTAGATTATCAAAAAAATTCAACTTAGAGAGAGGCTAGAAAACTATGCTCTCTTATGTCCTTTGTACTCATTCTTTTCTTTTTTTCCTCTCTTTTTCTTTTCTTTTCTTTTTCTTTTCTTTTTCTTCTTGAGCTCACATCTCACCAGATTTGTAAATATGTTTGGTGGTCTCTTATGGCATTACACTTCAATTAGATTCTGATAACCCTATAACTAAGTTAGAATCCCTCAGCCCGTATTCAAGCAATCAGAAATATAGGAAAAGTAGGTCAAGGCTGTATTTGGTGGATCGTGAGGGTGATAGGTGTTGTTGCCTCAATGTACTTTACTCAACTAAAACATAACTCACACTTCTCAACATGGCATTTTTTTTTGTAGTCTCTTTTTTTTTCATATCCATATCTACTAACATAATGCCATATCCACTAACACAACACAACATAGCATACATACTTTTATTCTCGAGGCATTATTTGGGATTGGGGATGTTGAAGAGGATATTAGGTGGCTTATTTGGTGGAAGTGCCTATTCTTGGCACTGGGACAGGAATGGATAGGACAGCGTATTTCTGACCTTGACATTAGTACCCTCCTTCAGCCAAGGATTTTGTATAGGACAGTCATGACCATCCACCTTAGCCTTAGTTTTAACAGAACCCGCTCTTTGTGTATTTGCCTTATTTGGTGGCTCTCACAAGGATTCTCACAAAAAAAAATTGTATGCAAGAATCGAGAGCGAAAACTATGCCTAACTTCGAGTCTCATTATCCAATTATCTAGAAATTAAGATTCCTCACACTAGACTTAGAGCACTAGTAGACTCTCTACTCTCATCTTACAATTATTTGGTGGATTTATTAGAAGATGGTTTGCCTGACTCCCTGATTACTGTCTAAGGGTTTAGGAGGAGAAGTAATGCTTCTTCTCGACAAACTAAAGATGTCTATCGGTCTTCACAGTCGATCCATTGCAAATTCTATGTGCAAGTGTAAAAGTGTACTGGATTCTAAGTTCAGGAATTAACTAAAGAATAAATCCCTAATAAAACCTCTTGATTAAAAGATCTATTTCCTAAGGTGTTGGCAGAAAATTTTTCAGTTTATATGTACTACCCCACCATGCTTAAGTTCTTGCATGTCCTCATGCATGAATAAGAGAAAATGAAATAAGACAAGGCATAAGTGGGTAGAAATCACTTGAAG
Organism: Thalassia testudinum; assembly: GCA_037157565.1. NCBI lineage: Eukaryota > Viridiplantae > Streptophyta > Magnoliopsida > Alismatales > Hydrocharitaceae > Thalassia > Thalassia testudinum. The sequence goes on along the minus strand of JAZHRO010000007.1, from coordinate 64,483,331 downwards.
CTACTCCTGATTTGTCGTTTAACTCATGCCAATACTACAATGGTAATTACAATATGCATAATAATATGCCAGAATGGAATATACTACGTATAAAGGATATATATATATATGTATAAGTGCTGAGTTTAACACTTCCAGCTGGGCGAAAAATCAGTCACACGTCCTCGAGAAGATGTATCGTTTCATCCGCAGGAGGAGGTTTCTAGGCTAAAAAAGGCTTTAGGCACTGGCCATTAAACGTAAAAACCTACCCAGATTTTGGGTCCATAATTTGGACTGCCCCGTTAGAATATGGGTGGATCACCAGATATGGCCCTCCCGCAAAGAATTTGAGCTTTCCTGTAAAGAATTTGAACTAGGAATCAAATAACCAGACTTGCTGGTTAGGTGTGAATTCCTTCCTCCGGATGTGTCGATCATGGAAAGCCTTAGTTTTATCTTTGTATATCTTTGCATTCTCATACTCTTCTCGCCGAATCTCTTCTAACTCGCTGAGCTGGAGCTTCCTTTCATAACCTCCTTCATCAAGGTTAGAATTACACTTCTGCATCACCCAAAAGGCACGGTGCTCTAGCTTCAAGGAAGGTGACAGGCCTTTCCATACACCATGTGGTATGGTGACATTCCGAGCGGGGCCTTGTATGTGGTCCGATATGCCCAAAGTGCGTCGATCAATTGATCGAACCAATCCTTCCTATTAGGTCTAACCATCTTTTGAAGAATAGTCTTGATTTAATGGTTAGATACTTCAGCCTGCCCATTGGTCTGTGGATGATACGGGGTAACAATGCAGTGATGTACCTCGTATTTATTCAATAGAGATTTAAAATGTGCATGGATGAAGTGGCTACCCTCGTCGCTAATTAAAGCGCGGGGGACTCTGAATGTTGCAAAAATAAATTCCTGTATGAAGGATATAATGGTCTTATGATCATCCCATCTTGCTGGGGTAGCTTCAACCCACTCGAGACATAGTCAACTGCAAAGAGTATGTACTCGAAGTCATGCGAGTTCGGGAAAGGGCCCATAAAGTCGATGCCCCAGATGTCGAACACTTCTACGACCGGAATAGGTTGGAGAGGCATCATGTCTCTCCGAGTCATAGCTGACCGACTGACATCGCTTACAGCATTTGGCAAACTCATGTGTCTCTAAAAATGGTTGGCAAGAAGAATCCAGATTGTAAAATCTTTGCATCATTTTTCGGCCTAAGAAATGACCTCCAAAGGCATTACTGTGGCAGAAGGATAACACACTTGAGATTTTTGAGTCTGGGATGCATCTTCTGATGATCTGATCAGTCCCAATGCTAAAGAACAGTGGGTCATCCCAGAAATAAAACTTAGCCTCTGAAATAAATCTGAGTTTTTGATCCTTAGATAACCCTGCAGGCAGCTTCCCTGCAACGAGATAATTTGCAATGTCAGCGTACCAAGGAAACTCAACAGAGTTGACAGCCAATAGAGACTCATTCAGGAATTGATTAGAAATAGGCGGGGAGTATGGGATGTGTTTTGGGTCTAGTTGTGACAAGTGATTCGCCACAACATTATGGGCTCTGACTTTGTCGCGGATCTCGACATTAAACTCCCTCAAAAGAAGGATCCATCTGATAAGTTTGGGTTTGACATCCTTCTTTGCCAGAAAATGCCGAAGGGCGAAATTGTCAATGAAAATAATCACTTTTCACCCAAGTAGGTATGATCTAAACTTCTCCAACCCAAATACAACGGCTAGTAGTTCTTTCTTAGTAACCGTATAGTTACGCTGAGCCTCATTCAACGTCTTGCTAGCGTAGTATATTACGAATGGATGGTGCTCCCAACGTTGGCCTAGAACGACTCCGACAGCAAAGTCTGAGGTGTCACACATCAGCTCGAAGTTGAGAGCCAGTCGAGTGGTTGGAGAATAGGTGCATTCGAAACAATGCTTCTCAAGGTCTCGAAAGTGCTGAGACACGAGGAATCGAAGTTAAAGGGGATGTTGGCTACCAAAAGATTTGTCAATGGATGGGCAATTTTCGAGAAGTCTCAAATAAATCTTCGGTAGAATCCGACATGCCCTAAGAATGATCTGATTTGTTTTATCGAGCTAGGTGGAGGTAATCGAGAAATGATTTCGGACTTAGCTCGGTTGACCTTGAGTCCATTAGAAGAGATCTTGTGACTTAGTACAATGCCATCCCTCACCATGAAATGGCTTTTCTCCCATGAAAGTACTAGGTTAACGTCTATGCACCTCCTCAGGATCTTTGTGAGGTTATCAAGAAAACAAGAGAAGTCATCTCCGAAAATGGAGAAGTCATCCATAAATACTTCTACGTAGTCTTCGATCATATCAGAGAAGATGGCCATCATGCAACATTGAAATGTTGCTAGTGCGTTACAAAGGCCAAAGGGCATCCGCTTGAAAGCGAATGTTCCGAAGGGACATGTAAGAGTTGTCTTGTCTTGGTCTTCTAGGTTGATCGCAACTTGGTTATACCCGGAGTATCCATCCAGAAAGCATAAGAAACTGTGCCCTGATAACCTTTCTAAAATCTAATCAATAAAAAGTAAAGGAAAATGATCCTATTTGGTAGCTGTGTTCAGTTTCCTGTAATCAATGCAAACCCGCCATGAAGTAGTGGTGCGGGTCGAGATGGATTTGCCTGTTTCATTCTTGATTATGGTGAGTCCTTCCTTTTTGGGCACAATCTGAATAGGACTCACCCACTGGTTGTCGAAAATTGGATAAATAATGTCCACATCTAGCCATTTGATGATCTCCTTCTTGACAACCTCCAGCATATTTGGGTTCAAGCGCCTCTGAGGTTGTCTCGTTGGTTTCACCCATTCATCTGTGTAGATATGATGGGTGCAATATGAGGGGTGAATCTTGTGGAGATCAGTAATGCTCCACCCGATAGCAGCCCTATGTGCTTACAGTACAAAGATCAATTGATGTTCTTGCTCTAGGGTCAAGTGAGCGTTGATGATCACTGGGTATGTCTCACTTTCTCCTAGAAACACATATTTGAGTGAATTAGGTAAGGGCTTTAACTCAATTATTGGTGGGTGGTGAGTAGGTTCGTACGTGGGAGGAGAGGAATCAATAGCGGAAATATGACGATCCTAACTGATGAGAAATCTGCTTGCAGAGATCATAAAATTCTACCTTAATGGGAGCAAATCAGTGCTTGGCAAGACAGGATACTCAGGATCAGGGGTGTTGTGATTAGATGAACACCTCGAATAATCAGATCCGCAAGATGAAATGTGCATGTCATTAACCTCAGTCCTGGGTGGATCTAGATTCAAGAACCCTGATAGTGAAGATGAATGTGCCATTGGGTCATTGCAGAGGAGCCCAATGTTCCCACAGAGAGCTGAATCTTCATCTTCACCATCCTCCTCTATTAGATCACAGTCGAAGTTCCTTGATGCCCTGAAGATGTCTAGTTTAAGCTTTTTGTTTCTTAAGGCTATCTCCATACACCCAAATGCACAATCGATGTTTGTGTGGGCTGTCGCCAAGAATGGGTGACCCCAAATGATCAGTGCATCATGGAGATTAGGAGGAACCTCCATATCAAGAACAAAAAAATCCGCTTGAAAGAAAAATCCTTGGAACTTTACGATCACATTTTCAACCACCCCCCTCGGTGTTTTCACTGATCGGTCAACCAACTATATGGTAACTAACGTGGTTTCAACTCCCCAAATCGGAATCAATTAAATACTGTGGTGGGAGTTAGGTTGATGGATGACCCCAAATCAAGAAGGGCCCAATCAAATGGAGAATCCTGTAATAAGCAGGAAATAAGTGGTGTGCCCAAGTCTTTCTTTTTGGGTGGTAAGTCAGCTAAAATAACAATGCTAGCTTCTTTTGACAATATTGCTTGTCGTCCAGTTTTCTACTATTATTTCGGAGTACAGTAGTCCTTGAAGAACCTAGTGATAGCAAGGATGTGATCTATTGCCTCGATGACAGGGACCTGAATGCGAACTTCTTTGAACATGGATTTCAAGTCCTCAAAATTCCGCATATCCTTTTTCCAGCTTGAATCTCGCATTAGAGCCTCAGGAAAGGGGACAGGAATCTCAGGGTCAGCTAGCTTCTTTCCTTTGTCTACAGAAGGTGGCTTTGGAGAGGAAGAGGGTGATGAGCCATCCTGTGGTAGAGAGCATGAGAAATCATGACCCGCTTGCCTAGGTAGCGGGTCATGTGTATCTTTCCACTGCTCAAAGTGACAACCTTTGCATCGACGTGTTGTCCATGAGGTAGGGGAGGAGTGGAAGGAACAGAATATGAGGGGTTTTGTAGTAAAGGTGGTTGACCTTGCCCATTACCAGGTGGTGTAGGAGGTGCTTGTAAAATAGCATGTGCCTGTCCCTGTGGCGCTTGGAACCTAGGTGGGGTGCCCTAATTCTGCACGTATCTTGGGTTTGAGACAGGTTGGGAGGGCAAGGCTCCCTGTGATCTATGCTCTTGCAGCATCTGATTCTGTGTACTCTATTTTTACGTGCTGAATTGGGATTTTAAAATCACTTCGTTGCAATATATCCGAAATAGTTCATGAACAAAAACAATTTATAGCTCGAATTCAAAAGAGTATCCGAGGTCGAACATAGGGAGCAATTATAGCCATTTAACCTCAGAGATCACAATAGAATCACAAATATAAGCAATTATAACAAGAGGAATAATGATATATCAGAAGATTCAAGTCTGAAAATGTAAAATGATTAGAGTAAAATGGTGACTTGAATCACCAAATTACTCTTTAAGTTTTACAAGCACTTATTGTCAACCACAGTATCAATTCCTCAAAATATCAAACATTAGAATAGGCACTCAGATGCCTTAACCAGCAGAGGCAAAGGCCTCTCTTTTTAAGTCACACACAGAGGCAAAGGCCTCTTCTTTTCAAGCCTCAGGGAGAGGCACAGCAACCACGCACAATAAAGGCAAAGGCATCTCTGAAATCTTCGAAGTGTTGGAGAGTTAGAGAGCGAGGCAAAACACCCCCTCTCTCTCTTTCTTTTCTTCTTTCTCTCAAACCTGACTAATCGGGTAATTGGACCAGGGACCAGACCTGCCTACGTGGTGTAGTGGGTGAGGAGTGAGTGCAAGGAGGCACGTGTGTGGGGATCTCACCCCCAGTGTGTTGAGGCGATAAGGCCTAAACACAAAAATAACTTATATCACTCCTTTGCTTCTTTCCTTTATGATGTGGGACTAAATGTCCCACATCTTCCTCACGCAGCTGTAGTAGATGGCGAAAGCTCTAATTGTGGTTGAAGATGGGTCTGTAGTGGCGAATTGAAGGCTTGGCGAAGGACCTGGGACTGAGCTGCAGCACTTGGAGGTGAGACTTGGAGGAGTTGCAACCGAAGGACTGAAGGCTTTGTCTGAGAAGTCGCAGTGACGATGGAGGTTCGGTGAGGCACCTGAAAAGTAAAGTACGGGTGTTATACCCCAATTAGAAAGATCAGGGGCTTCACTTGGACTTGGCGAAGGTGATGGTGGCGATGGCGTGCGGTGCGAGTGCGTGTGTGAGTGGGGAGGAGGAGAAGGTCGGAGTTCGTGGAGGTGTTTGGTGGATGGTTAGGGCAAGCAATCCCCTCAATTTCTTGAGGGTTTTGCTCGCTTGGATGAGGTGGAGCTTTTGGGAACGGCAGGAGGCGATTTGGTGGAGTGAAGTGGACGCGCGACCACGTCGAAGTTATGCCAGCTGTGGGGAAGACGGAGGTGGCTCAGGTGCAGTAGTGGTCGAAATCGAGTTGCAGCAATAGGTGATGAAGAGTAGATGCCAGGGTGTCGATGAAGCTAGCTAATGGACGAAGGGGAGCGGAGATGGCGCCGGTTGCGGTATGGCTGGCGTCGGAGACGAAGGGTGCTTCGGTGAGAGATATTGGCGACTATGGAGGGGTAGAGGGCACCTCGCCGGTATTGCGAGGTGCGGAAAGACAAGGGGAAGAAGAGTCAACCACCTATTGTACATGGTGGACGATGAAGAGGCCAGAGGTAGGAAATCGTCGGAGTAAGGTGGAGCGAGCCGATGGCTGAGGAAGAAATGTTTTTTGTCTCAAATTCTCACTAAGGAGGTGAGGAAGGGCTTGGGTAGCTTTTATAGGCATAAGGATGAGTCTCCAAGCTTGGAAACAAGCTTGAAGAGTGCGGATTTTGGGGGATAGGTGTCCTGATTTCCAAGCATTTGCATGAGCTTTTGGATAAGAATCAGAGGTTGAGATGCGATCCAAAATGAAGAGGATCTCCTCAGGAGTCTCCCTTCCAAATTTGGAAGAGATTGACCAAGAAATTAAAGAGGAATCCTTGATTGAAGGTTGGCCTCTTTGGGTTCACACCTACCATGGCGGTAGGGACCCAACTTCAAAGAATGAAGATAAACCTAGGGGGCATTTCGCAAAGTTTTCAAAACCTGAGGGGCTATAAGAGAGAAAATATGTTTGAGAGGATCAAAATGCAAACTAGGTCGAGGTAGACTCTGATTGGACCCAAATTTTGGTACAAACCTAATTTGAATCTAAGGAATCTAATGGTGAATTCAGATTTTGGTTTTGACAAAGTTTGCTAGGAAATTTGCATAGAACCCTAAATTAGGGTAATTGTCCGTCTGAGACCCTATTTTAGGTCAAAATGGGTTCCAAAGGTCAAATCAAAGGTATCAAACCTTATAGAATATTTTTCTATGATTTTTATAGAGTTTAGGTGAATTTTATCCTGATCAGAACCTCATTTAATTAAGCAGGTTTGTTTTTAGGGTTTCAGATGTCCATTAATTCTCGAGATGTGTGAAAACTCGTTTCTATCTGCATGGACTCTTTTATTGGACATTAATGATATTTGACCATTAATTAACCCTTAGAATTCCCTGTAGTTATTTTGTATTTGTGAAATGCAGTTAAAATTGCAGAAATAACCTTGGTTTCTTATCTTCTTCTCAAAATAGAACATTATGCTTATATGACCCTCTAATGGTTATGTAGGAGCATTTTTGTAAGAGAGAGAGATAGAAGAATTATTTCATTTTTGGAGAGCTTTCTCTCTCTTTTTCTTTTCATTATATTTTTCCTTAGATCCAACCTCAGATTGGCCTTAAACACGTTCTGTATTAGATTCCTTGTCCCTACCATCAATCCTCGTAGGGTCCTTGGCAATCAATGCTTCGAGATAGCATCACCCATGGCAACTCTACTTCGGGATAGTGCCACCCATGGCGTTCTGTAGCTAAATCTTGACCCTAGCAATCGACATGTCGTGATAATGCTGCCCATGGCATCTGAACCAGCAGAAGGTGCTTATGTGCCCCTGGTAGGATATTTAGATATCCTAGGAGACAAGCACCGAGGAGACGATATGTTATTGCGCATCTTCAAGGGGAATTTCTTGCCTCTCCTCACTGGGAACTTGTCCAAATCAACTTGTGTTTTCGAGCTGCTCCTTATCTAGATCTTAGGACCATTTACAGAATAGTATAAATGCTTTTTGGCATGATTTCATATTTAAGCGCACTAAACCATATTGTGTGTGATTTAGGGTGCTTAAGTTATCGAGTCTCGCAAACCAGAGGTCAGTTAACAGGGCCGAATAATCCCTAAGCTTTAGACCAAATACACAAGCTGTGAATTTTCCTCAACCTCTTGAGGACTAATTCGTATCTTGACAAGTATGTGAGTGTTTTAATCTCAGAACAGATCCAAGAGGATTGAGGTCGGTATTCTCCACTAATCCCTTAAATTTTAGCCTTCCAGGTCTTAATTCATCATTCGATCCAACCTAGAAGTTAGGTAAGTTCCATATCATTTTGAAGGGACTAAATTTCTTTCTTTATCTTTTTGCTCCTTTCTTTTCTGTTCAATTTTCCTCCCTCCATTTTCTCATTTTTTTCTCAAATGGATCCTTTTTTTTTTCCTTAACCTGCATTTTTTTTATACGAAATCTTTTTGTGAGATTTGATTTTCATGACATTTTGCATTTTAATACCCCCCCATGTCTACGATTTGCAATGTCCTCATTGTAAATTAGGTGGGTTTGAGTTTAGCTTAGATCATACATTAGAACAGGTTCATAGGGTGGGTGGATGGGTCGGGGTGACTGTTGCGAACGATTGCAAGCTCTGGTATGTGTACCAGAGGTGGGGTCTACTGTTCTAGTAGATGAACCCTAAAGTGCAATATTAGTTTAGCAGAGAGTTATGTCAAACGGATTTCGAGTTTTTCAAAGAGATGATGGGTTGCCTCCCGTTAAGTGCTAAGTTTAATGCTATCAGCTAGGTGCAATAAGCTCATGGAGAATGGAGATCAAAAGATAACTCATCCAAGTTTGTGTTAGTGAGTTCAATGAATGGTTTGAGTCTCTGACCGTTCACGATAAATGATTCAGAATCATGGCTGAGTTCACTGATTTCTATAGCCCCATTTCCAAAAATACGTCTAACAAGGAATGATCCAATCCATTTTGATCTATGTTTTCCTAGGAATAGTTTGAGTTTGGCATCAAAGAGTAGGACCTTTTGACTAGGATGGAAAGTTTTTCTTGATATGTGTTTGTCATGAAAGGCTTTAACCCATTCTTTGTAAATTTGCAAGTTCTCGTTTGCGTCATTGCATAGTTCCTCGATCTCTCTCATTTGTAATTTTCGATGGGTTCCAGCCTTATAAAGATCTAGATTGCACTTCCGTACTACCCAATAGGCCTTGTGCTCCATTTAGACGGGTAGGTGACATGCCTTCCCGTACACGAGTCTGAATGGAGACATATCTAATTTGGTTTTGTGGGCGGTCCTAGATGCCCACAAAGCTTTCGGAAGGAGGGTCGACCAAGCTTTCCTATCAGGCCGAATAGTGACCTGAAGGATTTTCATGATCTCTCAATTAGATAGTTCAGCCAATCCGTTGGATTGGGGGTGATAAGGAGTCGATTCGGTGTGATACCCCATACTTTGTCATTAGGGATTTGAACTGTGCATTTGCGAAATGGGTCCCTTCATCAGAGATAATAACATGTGGGACACCGAACCATGAGAAGATGTGCTGATGAATGAATTTGATTACCACTTTATGATCATTGGTACGGGTCAGGACTGCTTTGATCCATTTGGACACAGTCACCTACGAGGAGAATGTATTCGAAATCGTCTGATTTGGGGAAGGGGCCTATAAAATCAATCCCCCATATATCGAAGGTTTTGCACATGAGAATCGGTTGTAAGGGCATCATATCATGGTGGCTCATGTTGCCCAAGGTCTGGCAACGAGTGCATGCCTTACAGTAATTGTGTGCGCCCTTGAAGATTGTGGGCCAATAAAAGCCACACTAGAGGACTTTAGCTACGATTTTATGTCTGGAGAAGTGTTCGCCGCAGGCCTGGTCATGGCAGAAGGACAAGATGTCTTGAATCTCCACTTCCGGGATGCATCGTCTGATGATCGGATCAGCACTAATGCAAAAGAGGTACGGGTCTTCCCATATGTAATATTTGGCATCAGAAAGCAATTTGTCTTTCTTGACCTTCGACCAATCGGACGGGATCTGATGAGATGCTAAGTAATTAACTAAATCAGCATACCAAGGAAGTTCCACACCAATAGTCAGGAGGTGCTCATCAGAAAAATGTTCCGTGATTGGGTCGGAAGGGTCGATGATAGCAGAAGGAAGGCAGGACAAGTGATCAGCTACCACATTTTGTTTTCTTGCCTTGTTGCGAATCTCGAGGTTGAATTCTTGTAACAGCAAGATCCAGCGGATTAGTCGAGGTTTCGCATCCTTCTTTGTGAGAAGGTGCCTTACTGTGGTGTGATTGAGTATATGATGACATGGGAACCCAAGAGGTAAGATCAAAATTTTTCTAGGCCAAATACTATGGCTAGCAGCACTTTCTCAGTAACTGTGTAGTTATGCTGAGCCTTGTCAAGTGTTTTGCTAGCGCAGTAGATGATCATGGGTTTCCCGTTAATTTTCTACCAAAGCATGGCACCTACTGCAAAGTCAGATGGATCACACATGATCTCAAAGGGTTGGGACCAATCAGGGGATTGTAGGATAGGTTCTTGGGTGACTCAGTCGCGTAGACTTTCAAATGCACGAGTGCACTCCTCGGTGATTTCAAAGGGGAAATCTTTTGCTAGAAGTTTAGTCACGAGACGTGTGATAACACCACGCAAGGGGGTAGTAATTAGGTTGAATATGGCCCATCTTTAGAATAAAAGGCACAACATAAAGTAGAATAGGAGCATTGCATGCATCAAGTACCAAGATTGCTTATAAACTGTATTAATGGCCATTTGTGTAAAGCATTTGTCAAAGCAGGCCTCAGATGAGCAATCGGACCGCACGGCTGGATTCAAGACGACGAAGAAGTCTAACGGACTCAAGATCGGCCAAATCCGACATTCGGAGCTCCCACAATGGGCCCAAGAAATCCTGACCGTTGATCTGGAGATCAACGGCCTAGAACGCGCCACGTCGCCCTGCCCCCGCCGCTCGCACGCCCCCAAGCCAGCCAAGGACGCATCTCGGCCGTTGATCTTCGATCGAACGGTCGAGATCCGCGCGCTCGCCCGCGGTCGCCGCGACAAAGTGCGGGCGTGGCGCAACGGTTAGCGCGCACGCCCGCGTCGCGACTACGCGCGTTCGAATCGCGCGGAGCGGAAATCACTTGCGGGCGAAGGGCGCGGCAAAATTGAGCCGCGCGATCAGAAGCGAGCGGCTAGGATTGCGCCACGCGGCGCGACGACAGCGCCCCACCTCCCACGCGCGCGCGCACGCCGGGCGGAAACGCGCGCGCGCACGCGCGCCCGAAGCGCGATCCTAGCGCAGGCGCGGGAGGATCTCAGCTGTTCGATCATCAATCGGACGGCTCTCGTTCGACATCCACGGATCGCGCCTGAAGAGAGAGTGGGGCGGGCGGCTGACCGGCGGCAGAAGGCCTTCACCGACGTATCTGGAAGCGGTTTTAGCGACGTTCTGGATGTCGCTAAAGCACATTCTTGTTTTAGGAAGCCCTTAACTCTATTTAAACCCCCTTCTACCACCATTCAAGGATCCTCTCCCACTTGCAACTACTCCACTCCTCTCCTAGCTAGTCTTAGGCACTCTTGTAATCGCCGGAGACGACGAGCCGCCGACGGAGCCTCCTCCACCGCCGTGGCTGCCTCGTCGCTCTCCACTCTCTCTCTACCTACCTCTCTCTCTCTCTTTTAAGCTTTCATTTACTTTTGTTGAAGCATGTATTTAATATTGTAAACCATGAACTATGAATGCATGTTTAATGAAATTATTTTCCATTTAGTTGCCATTTTAATTTCTGTTTAAAGTGCATGATCAAAACCAAGAGCTTTCTAACCCTAAACTCTCTCTATCTCTCGCTTTTCAAAACCGTCTCTTTCGCAAGCAAAACTCCGCCTTTTTCGTGACAACAAGTGGTAAACAAAATCCGATTTCCACGCCTCCCTGAGATCGACACTCGGACTCACCTCCGTTTACTTCTTTTAAAACCGACGTATCAAGTGCAACTATAACGACACCTCTTAACACACACGCACGAAGGCACGTCAGTTTTTGGCGCCGTTGCCGGGGAGGCAACGGATTTGTTTTATCACCTCCATTCCACCTTCATTCTCATATCGTCTAATGCCCTATTTTCCTTTTTACTTGACGGTTGCAGGAATTCGGCGCATGGACGGCGAAGCGACGCATTCCACTATGGTAGCAAGGAAGTAGGCGCCTCGAGGACCGATAGTGAGTACTCTCTCTCTCATTGTTTGCTTGCGTGAAAAAGCTAAAAAAAATCATAAAAACTAAAAGAATTGGCGTGGTGAATGATTGCTTGACCCACATTCTTAACACATCACCCTACAAAAAAATGTACACTCTAATATGCTGGATAAATTCTTGGAGTGTTCTTTTCTCTTTCTCTTGAGTGGTGTTTGCGAAGCCACCGTGAGTTGACCTGGGCCGCACCACTCAACCCTAAAACTGACTCATCTAATAGAAGCTGCATGATTATCAGGATGAGTACACTAGGGTTTTAGAGCCTCTACAAAATAAAAGGAAATCTACTTTCACTAAGTTGTGTGCAGAACTTGACGTGCCCACTGAAACTTGTTTGAAAATATTAAGACACGTCAACCCTAAAAAGTACTTAAGTAAGGATGAAACACTAAAAGACACTATATCTTAACAAATCCTTGCTTGAAAATCATGTTTTGCTAGAAGCACACACTTTGAAAGTAGAACATTAAGAGGCACCACCCCAATCAACGCCTCATCACATCACCCTAAGCACAAGCACTATCCTAGCCCTTTAAAACTGAGTAGACGTGCCCTAGGCAGGACTGAGTTAAGTCTCAAAAGGTGAGGTTTTGTCTGCTAGGCACTTGGCTTTCATTCCCTTGGTAGAATCTGGTGACTAGGCTGCGGGGCAGTGTCAAACGACCGCGGTTGTGGGGTCTATGGAACCGGAGGCGCAAGCCAAAGGAAGAACCTTCCCTGCAATCCCCTCGTAATCAACCTGGCCAGATTAGCCTTGAGAAGGGAAGTCCAGTGCTTACGGACTTAATCACCCTTTGTGAGATTTCTAGGTCTCCTAAGGAATACACCATAAGGATTAGGCTTGCGTGCTTGATTGAAACACATTTCTCGCATCTGTCGCCCTCCGCATCCCCTCCTGTTCTTCTCTAGTGTATGCACGGGAGGCGCTCACTGCATCCCGAATTGTGTGTTTTGGGGCAGGAATCTAGGCGACGTAATTCTGTTGAAAACATGGCTGAACCTAGGGTAGATGAGGCTGAAGATCAACCCCCACCAGATGCTATGGCTGTCGTCCAGGCTCAAATCAATGCTAACCATCGGCTTCAGCAACAACAAATCCACACCATCATGCAAGCCATACAACGGTTACAGAACCCGCAAGAACAACCACCACCTTTCAATGACATACCAGGACAACCACCACTTGATTTACCACCATTTCAGGACCAGCCAAGACCCCTCCGTGATTTCTATAACCCTTCTGCCATTAGAGTCGAGCCACACCTTAGGATCCCCGAAGGGGGAGACGATTTTGAGCTAAAACCTAATGTATTAAGTCTAATCCAGAGCCACTTTCATGGAAGCTCAAATGAAGACCCCTTTCAGCACCTAGAAGATCTCGACTGCATAGCAAGAACAGTAAAACCTAGGAACATTAGCCTTGACATTGTTCTAATCAAGATGTTCCCTTTCTCATTAAGAGACATGGCTTCTCATTGGCTTAGAACCCTAGGTAGACCCATCACCACCTGGGAGGAACTGAGGCATGCATTTTTAAAGAAATTCTTCCCCATAGGAAAGACCAATGCCCTCAGAAGAGCTATCACTACCTTCACACTCCAGGGTGGGGAACAATTTCATGAGGCGTGGGAAAGATTCAATGAACTTTTGAGGAAATGCCCACACCACGAAGTTCCAAGGTGGCAATTGGCCCAGATCTTCTACCACGGTCTGGATAGCAACCTACGGAACTTCGTCGATGCCTCATGCGGGGGAAACTTCCTAAACAAAGACGAGGAGAGCGCGTTTGAGCTCTTTGAGTCTATGAGCGAGAATTCGCTCAACAATGCCTCCATGAACCAGTTTAACAGATCCAGTCAACCCCGTGGTGGGATTTATGAGGTGCAAGCAAATTCTGGAATGGTTGACATGGACATCATTGCCAAAAAGTTGGATCGAGTGGAATTGGTGGACAAGAAGATTGATGAGCTTCTAAACCAGACCAGGAACCCCTTGCAGACTTTCACCCTAGCAAAAGGAGCACATAATGTTGACCTGGTCCAACCCTTCACCCAACTGAACCTGGAACAACCCCCAACCATGTTCCAAGGAGGGACCTTTGCTCCCTCGACCCTTGATTACTCCCTTCCTTCTTCATCAACATCGGCTATTCTAGAAGATGTGCAAGCCGTCCAAGGATATGCAAAACCTGACCCTTTCTCCAACACTTACAACACCGGCTGGCGTAATCACCCCAACTTTGGTTGGACAAACCAGAAACTACCGCAATTCCAAAACCAGCTCAGGCCAAACCAACAGCCACACTTGCCCCCCTATCAGCAAGGACCACCAGTTAGACCCCAATATAACCAAAATAGGGCGGCCCCTCCCCCACAAAACCAAATGGACACCCTAATAAAGATGATGGCTGACATGAACCAAAAACATCAGGAAGAAATGGCCTTGGTAAAGGGACAGTTAAGCCAACTCTTGGACTGTAAACAGCAAGGATCTCTACCTTCCCAACCACAACCAAACCCGCGAAACATAATTAACAGAGGCCCCAATTCGCAAGGGTTCCAAGGCAACCCCGGGCAGGCTCATATGGTCCAACCGGCTCCACAAACACCTCCTGGGTTTGGCGCCTCTTCATCCTCGTCTTCTCAAGGATCACCCCATGGCCCCAATGCCTCTGCGAATGCGGTGACCTTGAGAAGCGGCACCAAAACCCAGGATCCCAAATGGCCGACTCTCCCCGAGACTTTTCCCGACTTAGAAGAAACACCAACCAAGGACCCAAACATGGAACCAATTCAGACACCCTATCCTGAGGCCTTGGAAACAATCAAGAGAAAAAAGAATACTGTGGAAACTGAGGAGCTGATGGAAATTTTTAAACAAGTACAGATTAATATTCCGCTTCTAGAAGCTGTCAGACACATCCCCGCTTACGCCAAGTTCTTAAAGGATGCCTGTACACCCAAGCGTAAGCCGAGACCTCAAGCACCTAGGAAGGTTGTACTCTCTGAGCAAGCCAGTTCTGTGATATCAAGCAACCTTCCACTCAAATGAACTGACCCAGGAGCACCCCTGATTTCCTGCAACATCGGGGACATGACATTTGATAGAGCGCTCCTGGACCTAGGTGCTTCTATCAACCTAATTCCCACAACCTTGTACCACCAATTTGGTTTTGGGGAGCTGGCACCAACCCCTGTCACCATCCAGCTGGCGGATAGATCAGTGAAAACCCCGAAGGGGGTTGTCGAGGACGTGATTGTACGGGTCAAGGACTTCTATTTCCCAGTCGACTTTTTGGTGCTCGACATGGAAGTCCCTGAAAAATTACAGAACGCACCCATAATCTTAGGCAGACCTTTCTTAGCCACGGCTAAAGCAAACATCGATTGCGACACAGGATGTATGGAAATCGCCTTCGGAGACAGGAAAATGCAATTGGATATCTTCCGGGCAACAAAGTCTTTTGATTGTGATTACATTGAGGAACATGATCCCGTGGAAACTTTAATCGAGGAATGCCTTACCCTCAATTCTGTCTCAGACCACCAAACCCGTAGTTCTGACTCGTCACCATCATTACCTGTGGACCTCTGTAAGGCTGAGTATCATCACATGACACCATTTGAAGAAATCGATGTTGATCAACTACCGCCCTTTCCATTCCCATCGACTGTGGTCCCACCCGCACCTGAACTTAAACCATTGCCCGAGAATCTCAAGTACGTCTTCTTGGGACCTGGCCAGACCTTCCCAGTGATTATTAATTCCCATCTAACCAAGGATCAGGAACTAAGGTTGACTGCAACTCTTTCAGAACATCGGGCCGCCATTGGTTGGACCATCTCAGATCTAAGAGGAATTAGCCCCACCTATTGCACCCACAAGATTTACCTGGAAGACGGGGCCCGACCTTCCCGCCAGATGCAGAGACGGTTAAACCCTAACATGCGGGAGGTCGTTAAAAAAGAAATTATCAAGTGGTTCGACGCCGACATCATCTACCCTATCTCTGATAGCCCCTGGGTGAGCCCCACTCAAGTGGTTCCAAAGAAGGCTGGGCTCACCGTTGTCACTAATGATCATGGTGAATCCATTCCCACCAGCACCACCACCGCATGGCGGGTGTGTATTGATTATAGGAAGCTTAATGAAGCCACTAAGAAGGACCACTTCCCCTTGCCATTCATTGACCAAATCCTTGAAAGATTGGCAGGGCAGAAGTATTTTTGCTTCCTGGATGGATATTCAGGATATAACCAAGTCGCAATTGCTCCGGAAGATCAGGAAAAGACCACATTCACTTGCCCGTATGGCACGTTTGCATTCCGTCGAATGCCGTTCGGGTTATGCAACGCACCCGCGACCTTCCAGCGTTGCATGCTAGCCATTTTTTCAGAAATGGTGGGTGAATACTTGGAGGTCTTTATGGATGATTTCTCTGTATTCGGGAATTCATTCGACCATTGTTTGAGCAACTTGGAGAAAATCCTGAAACGATGTATCGAGGTTAACTTGGTGTTAAGTTGGGAAAAGAGCCATTTTATGGTTCAAGAAGGAATTGTCCTCGGACACATCGTTTCGCATAAGGGCATCGAGGTAGATCGAGCTAAGGTTGATTTAATTTCCAAACTTCCTCCACCTAGTTCGGTCCGACAGATTCGCTCTTTCCTAGGACATGTTGGCTTCTACCGAAGGTTCATCAAAGACTTTTCCAAACTTTCCAAACCCTTGACCGACCTTCTAGCCAACGACGCCACTTTCCACATGTCTCCTGATTGCACCCAGGCTTATCATACCCTCTGGGACTTAGTCTCCACCGCACCTGTACTTCAACCCCCAGACTGGTCCCAGGATTTTGAGATTATGTGTGACGCATCAGATTTTGCCATAGGCGCTGTCCTGGGACAAAGGCAAGACAAGAAGCCCGTGGTGATCTACTACGCGAGCAAAACGTTGGACGAGGCCCAACGTAATTATACGGTCACAGAAAAAGAGTTGCTTGCTGTAGTCTTTGGACTGGAAAAATTCCGATCATACTTGCTGGGATCCCACGTGACTATCTACACCGACCATTCAGCCATCCGGCACCTGTTGGCCAAAAAGGACGCAAAACCCAGGCTCATCAGATGGATCCTGCTTTTGCAGGAATTTGACCTGGAAATCCAAGACCAGGCTGGATCGGAAAATGTGGTGGCTGACCACCTGTCAAGACTTCATCCAGACCACATTGGACCCTCCCTACCTCTATCTGATACCTTCCCTGATGAACACATCCTAGCCGTGCAAGACAAGAAAATGCCATGGTATGCTGACTATGTCAACTACCTGGTTATAGGACAAACCTCGCACAGCTGGTCCAGACAGCAACGGGACAGGTTCTTGGCTGAGGCCAAGCACTATTTCTGGGATGATCCCATGCTGTTTCGCCTCTGTGCTGATCAGATCATCAGGAGGTGCCTCCCCGAAGACGAAGTTCAGAGTGTGCTTTCCTTTTGTCATGACCAAGCATGTGGCGGCCATTTCTCTGGCAAGAAAACAGCTGCAAAAGTTTTGCAGTCTGGATTTTATTGGCCGTCCCTATTCAAGGATGCACACATCTTTGCCAAGGCTTGCTCACGATGCCAAACACTAGGGACAATGACCAAAAAAGATATGATGCCCCTTCAGCCCATTTTGATTGTCGAAATTTTCGACGTTTGGGGTATCGATTTTATGGGCCCCTTTCCACCATCCAACGGCTTCGAGTATATCCTGGTCTCGGTAGACTATGTTTCCAAATGGATTGAAGCCGTCGCCACCCGACGATGCGATCACAAGACGGTCATGGACTTTGTAAAGAAGAACATCTTTTCCCGGTTTGGAATACCCAAGGCCATGATCAGTGATGGTGGAAGCCATTTTATCCATTCCCAGTTCCGTGCCCTACTTAGAAAATACGGGGTAAACCACCGCATTGCCACCCCGTATCATCCACAAACAAATGGGCAGACTGAGGTCTCAAACAGACAAATCAAGAACATTTTACAGAAGACTGTGAGACCTGACAGGAAAGACTGGTCCACACGACTTGATGATGCCCTGTGGGCATACAGGACCGCTTTTAAGACCCCGATAGGCATGTCACCTTACCGCTTGGTCTTTGGCAAAGCTTGCCATCTCCCTGTCGAATTAGAACACCGGGCTTACTGGGCTGTTAAGCAATGTAACATGGATCCCCAGTTAGCTGGTGCGCAAAGGACTCTTCAATTATCTGAGCTTGAAGAAATTCTTCGTATAGTTCCTCTTATTGACAAGCAACGAAGTGCCTAAGCAATTACTTCTTGAATTCGCCAAAGAAATAAAGGCTAGAATAAACCTTGCTAGGGACTAGCAAGGAGTAAGCATGGGGGTATGATAACACCACGCAAGGGGGTAGTAATTAGGTTGAATATAGCCCATCTTTAGAATAAAAGGCACAACATAAAGTAGAATAGGAGCATTGCATGCATCAAGTACCAAGATTGCTTATAAACTGTATTAATGGCCATTTGTGTAAAGCATTTGTCAAAGCAGGCCTCAGATGAGCAATCGGACCGCACGGATGGATTCAGGACGACGAACGGAGTCTAACGGACTCAAGATCGGCCAAATCCGACATCCGGAGCTCCCACAATGGGCCCAAGAAATCCTGACCGTTGATCTGGAGATCAACGACCTAGAACGCGCCACGTCGCCCCGCCCCCGCCGCTCGCACGCCCCCAAGCCAGCCAAGGACGCATCTCGGCCGTTGATCTTCGATCGAACGGCCGAGATCCGCGCGCTCGCCCGCGGTCGCCGCGACAAAGCGCGGGCGTGGCGCAACGGTTAGTGCGCACGCCCACGTCACGGCGACGCGCGTTCGAATCGCGCGGAGCGGAAATCACTTGCGGGCGAAGGGTGCGGCAAAATTGAGCCGCGCGATCAGAAGCAAGCGGCTAGGATTGCGCCACGCGGCGCGACGACAGCGCCCCACCTCCCACGCGCGCGCACGCCGGGCGGAAACGCGCGCGCGCACGCGCGCCCGAAGCGCGATCCTAGCGCAGGCGCGGGAGGATCTCAACCGTCCGATCATCAATCGGACGGCTCTCGTTCGACATCCACGGATCGCGCCTGAAGAGAGAGAGGGGCGGGCGGCTGACCGGCGGCAGAAGGCCTTCATCGACGTATCTGGAAGCGGTTTTAGCGACGTTCTGGATGTCGCTAAAGCACATTCTTCTTTTAGGAAGCCCTTAACTCTATTTAAACCCCCTTCTACCACCATTCAAGGATCCTCTCCCACTTGCAACTACTCCACTCCTCTCCTAGCTAGTCTTAGGCACTCTTGTAATCGCCGGAGACGACGAGCCGCCGACGGAGCCTCCTCCACCGCCGTGGCTACCTCGTCGCTCTCCACTCTCTCTCTACCTACCTCTCTCTCTCTCTCTTTTTAAGCTTTCATTTACTTTTGTTGAAGCATGTATTTAATATTGTAAACCATGAACTATGAATGCATGTTTAATGAAATTATTTTCCATTTAGTTGCCATTTTAATTTCTGTTTAAAGTGCATGATCAAAACCAAGAGCTTTCTAACCCTAAACTCTCTCTATCTCTCGCTTTTCAAAACCGTCTCTTTCGCAAGCAAAACTCCGCCTTTTTCGTGACAACAAGTGGTAAACAAAATCCGATTTCCACGCCTCCCTGAGATCGACACTCGGACTCACCTCCGTTTACTTCTTTTAAAACCGACGTATCAAGTGCAACTATAACGACACCTCTTAACACACACGCACGAAGGCACGTCAACGTGCGATTTTCTAGAAATCAGGAATGAATCGACGGTAAAAATCGACATGCCCCATAAAAGAGCTGATGTCCTTGACCGAGCTAGGGATAGGCAATTTGGAAATCAAATTAACCTTAGCTCGATCAACCTGGATGCCATTCTCGGAGATAAGATGTCCCAGGACAATTCCCTCAGGAACCATATAATGGCTCTTTCCTAGGAAAGAACAAAGTTCATGTCAATGCATTGCCTGACGATTTGGACCAAGTGCAAGAGGCAATCATCGAAAGATTCCCCAAATACCAAGAAGTCATCCATGAAGACTTCAAGGTAATCACCTACCATATCAAAGAATATGGCGAGCATGCATCGTTGAAAGGTGGTGGGTGCACTGCAGAGCTAGAAAGGCATCCTGTGGAACGCGTATGTCTCGTAGGGGCAAGTGAAGGTAGTCTTCTTTTGGTCCTCAGGATGGATTGCCACTTGATTATAACCGAAGTACCCGTCCAAGAAGCAGAAGAATTCCCACTACCTTTAGGTGACTTGATGGATCGATCTGCTAATTACAAAGTCATCTCTATCAATTTTAGCTCAGATTCTTCAAAGTGGTCTAGTAGGGATGTGGGTATCAAATTTATGGAAGATCCTAGGTCCAATAAAGCTCTATCAAACTATATATCACCGATTGCATAGGAGATCGGAGGTGTACTTGGGTCTTTTGCCTTAGGCGAGAGTTCGCTCAAAATGATGGAGCTGGCTTGCTCTAACAATACGATCGGATTCCTGCCTTTGGTTCACTGCTTATGCTTAG
Source organism: Thalassia testudinum (assembly GCA_037157565.1). Classification (NCBI taxonomy): domain Eukaryota; kingdom Viridiplantae; phylum Streptophyta; class Magnoliopsida; order Alismatales; family Hydrocharitaceae; genus Thalassia; species Thalassia testudinum. Next base: position 64,462,960 of record JAZHRO010000007.1, on the reverse strand, counting down.
GTGTACATACATCTTTCAGAAATCTTACGTAGGCTAGTACATGGCGTATTGCATCCATCAAGGGGATGCTTATTTGGACCTGCTCAAAGAGCTTGAGCAGGCCCTCCTCAAGTGCCACGGTTTTGGGTTTCCTCTTTCCCTTGGTCAAAGCCTTAGGAAATGGAACCTCAGTCAGTTCCTCTAGAATTGGCTCAGGCTCTTTATCAGGGATAAGGGTGTCTTGGATGACCAATCTAGGGTTAGGGTTTGCAGTATCAGGCTTGTTGTGGCTACGAAATGGTGGGTCTTGCATTGTTTTACCACTACGGGTGATGACGGAGTTTAATCCTTCCTGATTCTGGTTTGGGTTAGGCAAAATAGGTGTCTGCTACTAAAATCTAGAGTATGAAGTTGAAGCATCCATCCTGTTTGGTGAAGGAGTAGAAGGGGCTTGATAAACAAAGTGTGCTTGGCCCTAATTTGGGTTCATAATGGGCCTCTGGTTCGGCACATTATTCGGGTTAGGAATAGGTTGAGAAGGAAGTGCACCAGGCTGGCGAGCACTTGCCAGCTAGGCCAATTGATTGTACAGTTCAGAGATCTCTTCTTTGTGTTGTTTCTGCATGTCTACCAAGGTTTGAAGAATTAGAGATGTTTGGTCCTTCTTAAGTGGGCCAGATTGGAAATTTTGATTGGCCCTTGGTTGAGTGGGCTGATATGGTCACAGGTTTTGTGGTTGGGGTTGGAATTGAGGTCTCAGATTTAGGTTATTTCCCAACCACACAAAGTTGAGATGATTATGCCATCCAGGGTTGTCGGTATTAGAGAAAGGATTGTTCTGGATGTCATGGAGATTCTCGCAGGTTTGAGGAACTCCAGAAAAATCAAGATATGAGGGTTCGGAGTTCCCCCAACTGTGGTAGGCTGGGCCGGAGTTTCCTCCAAGATCGAAATCAGATAGGGGTGGATAGGCATCCATCCCCTGAGAGTGGTAGATGTTGTGTGCAGCCTTCCTTCCTGATGGCGTGTGTGTGTATGGGCTTTGCGGTGTAGTGGTGGTCTTATGTAGATGTTGAGTGATGTCGTCCACTTTTTTCTCAATGATAGAGACCTTATCCAATTGACTAGCTACCAACTCCAATTCAACGGATGTGCAAAGGCCTCGGGTCTCATATACCCCTCGATTGTTTGTCAATGCGTGGGTGGACGTCCGGTCATACGGACCTAGTGACTCATTGTTTAGGGAGTTCTCGCACATATTTTCGAGAATTCCCAAATCTTGTCTTCATGTTGACCCACGATACTGCACCACAGGTTGCATTGACAAAGATATTGATGTCATCATAGAGTCCATGGTAAAAGGAATGGACTTGTTCCCACTTCAGGACTCCATGATGGGGGCATTTGCTCATGAGATCCAGAAAATGATCCCATGCCTCGTGTAGAGATTCTCCCGCTCCTTATGAGAAGTGTGTGATTTGGTGCTACATTGCATTAGTTCGACCAATGGGATAGAATTTTTGTAAGAAAGCAGTCTGAAGTTCTTCCCATGTGTTGATCTGGTGAGGGTATGTCTGAAACTAATTGGCAGCTTTGTCAGCTAGAGAGAAGGAGAAGATTTCAAGAGTAGATCATCTTGATTATGCAAGCTTGCCCCGAATGTGTGGGCCAGATGTTTTAGATTCTTGATATGTTGGAAAGGATCCTTGGAGTTCAAGCCATGAAATTTTGGGATCATGTGAAGCATACTAGGCTTGAGCTCCACCTCAGGTCCTCCCATAGGAATGTTGATTCGAGGTTCGATCTCCACCGCAGTGGGATTGTAGTGATCTCACATTTGAGGATGCAACGATGGGTTGATGTAGGCATTGATCTGATCTCTGAAATCAAAGAATTGTTGAGGTTCAAAGTTAGGTTGTTCTCTTTGATGATCCATGATTGTGGCTGGAGATTCGGGCTCAGAAGTGGAGGAGTTGGAACAGATATTTGATGAGTTCATTTTAATGGACTAATATTACGCCTAAGTAACTTTAATTATATCTTTTAGTTTTGTTAATAACTATATTAAGTTATAGAATGTTTGCATGCATCTTGCTTTAGGTTTACATCTATTCTATAACTTAATATGTGCTTTTTATGTGCAGGAAAAATAAGTGGCAAAAGAATGAGGAGGAAAGGGTAAATTACCCTTTCAAATGACCAGCAGCTGCTCTTTTCCCTTTCTATCGGTAACCCTCAACAGCCGTCGGCCAGAAATAGTTAAGGGATTTGAAAATCCCTTAACTCTCGAAGGCGCAACTGAGGAGGAGTTAAAAAGAAGAGGCGGATCCAGGGAGAGAGGGGGAATCATCCAAGAAGAGAAGAACGGGCACCATCTTCTCCAGCGTGCACTATGGATCATCTTCCCCCTTGCGGGGAAAAACCTCATCTTCTGCATCGCACTGCACTACCTGCAAGTGCCCATAGGCACTCCCTACTCCAGTGCCTGCAGGTGCTGCTGCCATCTACACCGCCAAGCCACCAAGCGCCCCTGCAAGTGCGCCTGCAGGCATCCGCCTTGCGCACCCTCTCGCCTGCGTGCGCCTCAACCTTCAAATCTCACCGCATGGCCGCACCTTCCAGCACCCACAGGCGCCACCTCCCTTTAGCCTGCATTGTGCCCTAGCGCAGCACCGCTCACCCGCGCCATCTACAGGCGCGCCTACCTCCCTTCAGCCTGCATTGCGCCCGCACGCCTCACCGTAGCCAACCTCTTCAGCGCTCCCTGCAGAGTGCCATCTCGCCTCAGCACGCCCGCCTTCCTCTAGCACACCAAGCCCACAGCTGCTACCTCACCTGCCAGCGCCTTCCACCTCTTTGCAGGCACACCCGCAGTTGCCCACTTAGCCCACCTGTAGACTGCCTCGCCCGCACACCTGCCTTCACGCCCAACCTGCAGGCATCACCCCCTCCTCCCCACAGGTGCTCGCACAGCATCAAGCCTGCAGTCGTGCCCTCGCCCCTCTGCAGACTCGCCTCACCGCAAGCGCGCGCACGCCCAAACACCGCTTGCCGCCAGCGCCTTCATCTTTCAACAGAACCTTCACGCCGGCGTCTTCTCCTTTGCCGGCCGGGCACCTCCGTCGACATCGCAGCCACTATCGGAGAGCCCTCGTCCTCGCCGACCTCCCTAGCCTCTCCAAAGCCCCGCCTGTGCTCTCTCTCTCTCGCGAGGAGGAGAGAGAGCAAAAGCGCTGTTTTGAAATTCATTCAAAATTACATTCACTGCCATTGTTGATTTTTATTTATTGTTATTATATTTTGGCGATATTGCGCATGCACACTTATATTCTCTGATAATTGCACATTCATGATATTCATCTATTTCAAGATTGATTTTGGGCTTAACTTAAGTACTAATTTTCTCTAGTGCACGTCACGTGAAAATTGTATAAATTCATCATAAATTTATTGAAGATTTTTGTGAGGGAAAACTGCACATATACCCTTATCTTTTTACGTTATTGCGAATCTACTTTCCTTCGCATTTATGCCAGATTTGAATAGGGATTTTGCACTATCCGAAATAATATTAAATAATTAAGAATTTATTGCATAATTGCCTCCCTGTGGACACGACCCACTCTTCTGTGAGTGGTTATTTTTATTATTTTTGATTAGTCAATTTTTCCACCACTTAAATACTACAACGCAAAGTGAAAAGTCAACCCGTCAAATTGGCGCCGTTGCTGGGGAGGCAACAGACGCAATAGATTTACTTCATTGTTTTTAAATCTTCTGAGTTGCAAAATTATCTAATCAATTTTTTTTTACTGTGCGAGGAATCTGAAAGGCGACGAGGCGCAACAGAGCGGCGACAGCAATCACGAGTTAAGCTACACGAGGAAAAGATGAAGGAGACCAAGATCCTATTTTCGTAGAGGATTCTTCGTCTTCACAAATTTAATTTTATCTTTTCACCCTTGTAGTGATTGGGGCTAAATTTTTGGGGGTTTGTCCCTGCATTCTTTAGCTACTAGGGCATACAATACTTTTTGTGCATGCATGATTATATTTTCTGCTTGCTTGTTTTTAAAAACCAATAAAGAAAATATCGAGCTACCTATTTAGAAGTCGCGTGCCCTTAGGTACGTGCATTTAGGGGTGATTGAGCAGCACATTAGATCTTATTATTGCATTGCAAGCATATTAGCACGAAGATTGCTGGAGACAGGTATATCTTTCTAACTTTTGCATCTAGCTCCTGTTCACGCATTTGCATTCAAATTTAAATTCAAGACCACCAAGTTGTTTGAATTTACCAATTCAGTGGTCACATAACTAAAAGTGGAACTAATAATCAGATTCAACCCTAAAAGCAATTCACATTTGATCTGATTCTAAGGGACTTATCTTCAATTTCAAAAGAAATTACAAAGATTTGCGGTGTGTTGCACACTTCTAACACTGAGCATGCACATTAGGCACCGCACTAAGGCTCGATCCCTTAAGGCTATAGGCATCGATCTCTTTATCGGTGCAGACCCTCCTATTGTGCTTTGTGGTGGTGGTGATACTATCTTTTGACCAAGTGTTTTGATACTCCACGAAGGGGGACACCCCTTAAAGGAACAAAAGGGTAGTTAAGGGGCACCGTATACGCATCGCCTCAAAGAAAGGGTTCGCCCTACTTGCATCCCTTTGTTCATCCTTGGAGTAACTTCTCACTTGATCACCTGGGAGTATCATCCAAGCAAAGTATAGGTCCTAGGGCACTCGAAGGTTGAATTAAGACACGTAATTGTAGTGAAAAACTTGTTTGGCCATTTATATTAACTAATTCGACATCCACAATAAAGAAGGTTAAGATTTCAAGTCCACACCCCTCTTATACCACTTACGTGGGAACGGAGGGGTAAGTCTTGATCTTTTGACTTATCTTTGGAGTGGAGGTTTGACTTACTCAATAAAAAAAAAATCTGAATTGTGTTTTGTATGCTTGGTAGACTCTCTCTTGAGGGTAGTCTAGTGTTTGATCCTGAGCCTGAGAGAATTCTTAGGAGAGCTCACCTAGGAGAAGAAAAAGAAGGAATGGCTGAGCAAGGTGAAAATCAACAAAGGACCCTAAGGGATTATTTTATTCCTACTAACCAACCTGCACAAGCACTAAGACGACCAGCAGGGGATAATCCGTATGAGATCAAGAGCAGTACCATATCTTTATTGCCCTCTTTTTATGGTACTACTAGGGAGGACCCCTACCGGCATTTGGAGGAATTCACTGAGGTCTGCTCCACGGTGAAGCTCCAGGGCTTTATTGATGAAGCCCTGATGAGGACTCTATTTCCTTTCTCCCTAAAGGATAAGGCCAAGCACTGGTATCATACCCTCGATGCAAGGGTAAATGATTGGGCCACCCTTAAGGGAGAATTTTTAAAAAAGTATTTTCCTATGAGTAAAACCAACCATTACAGAAGAGAGATTATGGGTTTTACTCAACAGGAAGGGGAGCAATTTCATGAGACTTGGGAGCGCTTTAATGACCTTCTTAGGTTATGCCCCCACCATCAAGTGCCAAGATGACAATTGGCCGAAAGGTTCTATAACGGATTATCTGAAAGGCATAGGCAAACCATTGATGCAGCCTGTGCAGGAACCTTCATGACCAGAACTAAGGATGAAGCCTGGGCATTATTTGAAACTTTAAGCGACAACTCCATACATCTGTCCTCTGCCTATCAAGAAAGAAAACCATCAATCTTGCATAGGAAGATAGAGGCCCATGAAGCTGGGGCTTCTCAGGATTTGGCTTATCAGATTCAACTATTGAATAAAAACTTTGATAGGCTTTTAGCAAACCCCGGCATGAATCCGCAAGCAGCCTCTATTTTTCAGGCTTCAAGAGAATGCTCCATTTGCCAAAGCACAACACACGCCACTGCAGAGTGCCATCAGGCAAACCAATTCCCTGAGTTGATTCAGGCCGACTTGAACGTGGCCCAAGGTTTCCGCCCCCTCGCAATAACCCTTACTCCAACACTTATAATCCAGGGTGGCGGAACCATCCAAACTTCTCTTGGAAGCAAGCTGATGCTTCTAACTCAGGGAATACAAGACCCTTACCTCCCCAGCCCACATACCAACCTTCTTATGAAAACCCTCCTCCGAATAAGCCCTCTGAGATGGATGAACTGAAGGCCATGATGAAAGCAATGCAAGAGCATCAGAATATGGTTATCCAATCTCAGAATAAGATGATTACTGATATGCAATCCCAAATTGGTCATCTTACTGAGGCAGTTAGGCAACGTGATCCGGGGAAGCTGCCTAGCTCTTCTGAGGAGAACCCTAAGGGCAAGGGGGTTGTATTTAGGGAGCACTCCCAAGCAGTGACTGTGTTGAGGAGTGGAAAAAAGATTGACAAGCCTGATAACACTCCTATGGTTACATCTCAGAATTCCCCTTCCACACCTAACCCGACTTCCATCTCACCCGAGGAAGAGCCACACCACTCTCCCTCACAAAAAATCACCCACAATGAGGATGTCGTCCTTCCACCACCCCTCTCCCGCCATGACGACCCCTCTACCCAGAAGCCGAGGGTGCCCTATCCAGAGCGCCTATCTGCTCCTGGGGAATCTTCTGTTGGCTCGTCTGGAGCCAAGGATAGGACGGAAGAGATTATGGATACTTTTAGGCAAGTCCAGATTAACTTGCCTCTATTGGAAGCGATTAAACAGATTCCGTCCTATGCTAAGTTTCTAAAGGACCTGTGCACCTAGAAGCGCCGATCTAGGAAACAGGCCCAAACCAAGGTCATCTTGCCTGACCATGTTAGCTCAGTTCTTCAGCATGGAACACCCCCCAAAATGAAAGACCCAAGGGCCCTGTATATTTTAGTGGTTATAGGTAACCAACACATTGACGAGGCTCTTCTCGATCTGGGTGCGGGGGTAAACATTCTACCGAGCTCTGTCTATCACCTTTTGGGAGGAGGAAAGTTGAAGCCTAGTCCAGTAATCCTCCAGGTTGTAGACATATCACTTCAGACACCGCGGGGATTGTTGGAAGATGTCCTTGTGAGAGTGGAGGATTTCTTCTTCCCTGCTGACTTTCTGGTACTTGATACTGACCCATCTAATTAGCCCACAAAGCCGTCCATTATTCTGGGACGCCCCTTCTTGGCCACAGCCAATGCCTCTATAAATTGTAGATCTGGGGCACTTAAAGTGGGCTTTGGGAACAAGAAGATCCGGTTGAATGTTTTTGATACTTACAAGCAACCCGGATTTGAAGATTGTTCTCAGATTGAGGTCGTTGATGAAATAATTGAAGAGACTACTCCAGCACTCTTATGTAGAGATCCCCTTTAGAAGGTCATATCTCAGGACCATCCCTTGATTATTAAAACTGAAAGGAAAATGCCCAAACTAGAAGAGTTGCTGGGGGTACACACTGAGTCTCTATCCCCACCTGCACTATGAAGGTAGATCCGCTGCCTGAGGCGGGGACATCTCAACTAAAACCCTCAATCCAGAAGGCTCCTGAATTGAAGTTGAAAACCCTCCCGAGCACATTGAAATATGCTATCCTTGGCCCTAATAACACGCTCCCCGTTATTATCTCGTCTGCATTATCTGAATTGCAAGAGGGAGCTCTGCTTGAGTGTTTACAAATGCACAAGGAAGCAATTTCCTGGACAATTGCTGATATTAAGGGTGTTGATCCCTCTCTTTGCATGCATCATATTTACACGGACGAGTCCGTGAAGCCCTTCCGAGATATGAAGAGAAGGCTCAATCCAAATATGTGGGAGGTTGTTAAAAAGGAGATTCTGAAATGGCTGGATGCAGGGATTATCTATCCCATTTCAGATAGTAAATGGGTCAGTCCTATTCATCTAGTTCCGAAAAAGGCAGGAATCACTGTGGAGGAGAATGACCAAGGAGAACTGGTGACCACTAAACCCTCAACTAGTTGGAGGGTCTGCATTGATTACCGCCGTTTAAACACGACTACCCAGAAAGACCATTTCCCCTTACCATTTATCAATCAAATTTTGGAACGATTGGCGGGGAACAAGTACTTTTGTTTTCTTGATGGGTACTCTGGGTACAATCAGATAGCCGTTTTCCGGATGATCAGGAGCGTACCACCTTCACGAGTCCGTATGGCACTTTTGCGTTCCGCCGAATGCCATTCAGGTTATGTAATGCTCCTGCCACTTTCCAACGTTGTATGATGGCTATCGTTCTGATATGATCGACGAGTTTTTTGAAATTTTCATGGATGACTTCTCCATTTGTGGCTCGTTGTTTGACCTATGCCTTTCGCACCTTGATAAAGTCTTAACCCGTTGCGAAGAGGCAAAGCTGGTGCTTAGCTGGGAGAAAAGCCACTTTATGGTCCAGTAGGGCATTGTGTTAGGGCATATAGTTTCCGAGAGAGGATTAGAGGTGGACACCGCAAAAATCGATTCCATCTCTAAGCTTCCATTGCCCGCTAATGTTTGTCAGGTTAGTTCTTTCCTTGGCCATGCTGGATTTTATAGGCGCTTCATTAGAGATTTCAGTAAAATCTCTAAGCCACTCTGCGACCTGTTAGCGAAGGATGTCTCCTTCGATTTTGATGATAGATGTGGCAAGGCTTTCCAAGCTTTGAAGAAAGCCCTCATTACCACGCCGATTCTCCAAGCACCAGATTGGACCCTCCCGTTTGAGCTTATGTGCGATGCTTCTGATTTTGCAGTAGGAGCGGTCTTAGGTCAAAGGGTTGATGGCAAACCTCATGTGCTGCATTATGCCAGCAAGACCCTTATGGATCCTCAGCAAAACTACACGGTCACTGAAAAGGAATTACTTACTGTAGTATTTTCTTTGGAAAAGTTTCGATCTTATCTTTTGGGATCCAAGGTTGTGGTGTTCACTAATCATTCAGCCCTTAAGCATCTTCTAGCTAAAAAGGACACCAAACCTCGCCTAATTTGTTGGATTCTGCTACTCCAAGAATTTGAACAGGAAATTAAAGACAAAAAAGGTGTTGAGAATGTGGTAGTAGACCATTTGTCTAGGATCCCTATTGAGGCATCAAACGCTCCTTGCGGTATTCAAGAGACTTTCCCTGATGAGTCACTAATGGTCGTGGAAGCTAAAACTCCTTGGTTCGCTGACATAGTAAACTATCTGGTCATGGGCATCACCCCCAGTACTTGGGACAAGCAGAAGCGAGACAGGTTTCTCGCCAACGCTAAATTTTATCATTGGGAGGAACCTGAGCTTTTTAGAATAGGCCCTGACTAGCTATTTCGCCGTTGCGTCCCTGATGAAGAACAAAGAAGTGTTCTGAGTTTCTGCCATGACCTCTACTGTGGGGGACATTTTAGTGGGAAGAAGATTGCTCATAAGGTTCTTCAGTCTGATTTTTGGTGGCCCACATTATTCTGAGATGCACATACGTATGTGGGCGCATGTCTACGTTGCCAACAGACGGGAACCATTGGAAAAAGGGATGAGATGCCCCAACAACTTATCCTCCCTGTTGAAATCTTTGATATATGGGGCATTGACTTCATGGGTCCCTTTCCTGTGTCCTTCGGATATGAATACATCCTTTTGGCTGTTGACTATGTATCAAAATGGATAGAAGCCATCCCCACACAAACCAATGATCATTCCGTGGTCTTGGGCTTTGTTAAGGTTAATATCATTTCTCGGTATGGGTAGCCAAGGATGATCATAAGTGATGGAGGACCTCACTTTAAGAATGTATGATGAGTCCATCAAAATGGACTAATATTAAGCCTAAGAATATTTAATCGTATAGTTTAGGTGTGTTAATAATGGCAATTAAGTTATAGAATATTTGTATGCCTTATAATTTGAGTTTATAACATTCTATAACTTAATTATTTTGTTATTTTTATGTGCAGGTAATAAAATCCGAAAAGAACAAGGGTGGGGGGATAATTTCCCCAAACAGCCAATTCTTTCCCCCCTCCCCCGCCGGACATTGGGGCAATCTTCTCCAACGCTCGCCGGCCAAAAATAGAAAGGGATTTGCAAATCCCTGGATTGGTGCACGGAGGGAGAGAGAGGAATTAAAAAGAGAAGAGGCGGCGTGCACAAAGGAATCTTTTCCCCTCGTGGGGAACTGCTTCACCATGGAAAAGGCGAACCCTGTGATCCAGCAGCGTGCACTGTGTCCTCTTCCCCCTTGCGGGGAAAAACCTTCACCAGTGCGCACGCCTCCGCCCATGCGCCTCTTCCTGTCACAAGCACCGCTCACCAACTACCCGCTCCAGCCCCCTGTAAATCAGACGCCGCACCCTCTCTGCCCGCGCGCACCAGCGCGCCCCTCCCTTCCAACCGTCCTTGCAGCACGCCTCAACATTGCGTGCCCGCACCCGCAGGCGCTGCATAGCGCCATCATGCCACCCCTGCCCGCGCGCCTTCCTCCTGCCGCTCCAGCTCCCTACTGAAGGCGCATCCCTGTGTTCCTCTCCGCCCGCTCGCTACTGCAGGCAACCACCCCCACGCCACAGCGGGTGCTCGCACCCAAGCCCGTGCCTCTCCAGCGCGCCCCACCGCCAGCTGTAGGCGTACTCCACCCTACGCGCCTCCACGCCACCTGCAGGTGCTCCCTGCCCGCACACCAGCGTGCGTGCGCGCCCGCTCGAATAGCCGCAGCAGCAGCCGCCCTCTAGCAGACCGGCGTTCTTCACCTCTGGCCACCTCCGGCCACCTCCGCCGCCGCCGCTGCCACCGTCGGAAAGCTCTCGACCTCTCTGTCCTCTTGAGCCCTGCATCGATCCTCGCGGTGCCCTCTCTCTCTCGCGAGGAAGAGAGAGAGCAAATGCTTTGTTTTTATCTTAATTAGAAATTACATTCAATGCCATTGCCACCAATTTTGATTTTCTTTATTATTATTATATTATGGAAGAATTGCATTCAAGCACTCATAGTTCTTTCTAATTGCATGGTATTGATATTGGCTAGTTTAAAGATTGATTTTGGACTTGATTTAAGTACTAATTGTCTTTAGTACACATCATGTGAAAACTGCATTAATTCATCCTACCTTTATTGAGGATTTTTGTGAGGAAAAACTGCACTTACACCCTTAACTTTTTAGGTTATTGCAAATCTACTTTCCTTCACATTTTAAGTCCAATTTGAAAAGGGATTTTGCACTATCTGAAATAACATTAAATAATTAAAGTATTGATTGCATCATTGCTTCCCTGTGGACACGACCCGCTCTTCTGCGAGTGGTTATTTTTATTGTTTCCGATTAGTCGATTTTTCCACCACTTAAATACTATAACGCTAAGCGAAAAGTCGACCATTAATGTACACTTCACAAGACTAATCCAAAATTTGGGAGTCAACCACATGATAGCCACACCTTATCATCCCCAAACGAGTGGACAAGTTGAAGTGTCTAATAGGAAGATTAAGCGAATTTTAGAAAAAACTGTCAGGCTTGATCGGAAGGATTGGTCTAAAAAATTAAATGATGCTCTTTGGGCCTACAGAACTGCGTATAAGACTCCCTTGGGCAAGTCACCTTTCCGTCTTGTCTACGGAAAAGCATGCCACCTTCCCGTTGAAATCTAACATAAAGCTTATTGGGCTATTAAAAACATTAACTTAAATCTGGATAAAGCGGGAAAAGCACGTATTTTAGAATTAAGTGAGCTTGAGGAGCTTCGTAATGAAGCTTATGAAGCTTCTCAAGCTTACAAGCAACGTACAAAGTCTTCCATGACAAGCACATCATTAGAAAGACTTTTGAGCCCAACCAGTGGGTTTGGCTTTTCAATTCTAGACTTAAATTATTTCCTGGAAAACTCAAGTCCCGCTAGGATGGGCCATACGTTGTTATCAATACTTTCCCTCATGGAGCTGTAGAGATTAGGAACTCTATTTCAGGTGCGAGCTTTAAAGTAAATGGCTAGACTTAAACCGTATATTACTCTTTCAGATGGCTAGGTTTTGGATGCACTTTGGCTTGAGGAGCCTTAGCTCCTCCCACTCTCCTTCTCAGGTGATATTCTTCTATGTCTATATTTTTCCAATGAGGACATTGTCAGTCTTAGGCATGGGGGGGTATAACCTGAGAATGTTTATAGTATTTATAGCATTTATAAATATTTGCATACATATTCATATATATATATAAAAAAATTCTCTTTTCTTGAGCTGAATGGGTTAGTCCCTAGCAAAATACATTTGTTATTGGAGGTTTTTCTTCCAGAATTATTTCTTAAAGTTTAGAATCCAGTACATTTATTTCACGTGCACATAGACTTGGTAATGGATCCTTGAGGAAAACCAATAAGCATTTGTAGTCCACTGAACCCTTGGATAGTTCATAGGGAGTCAGGCATACTATCTTCTAGTAGATCCACCTCATATTTGTGAGAAGAAGTAGAGAGATTACTGGTGTGCTAAGTCTAGTGCAAGGACTCTTAAGTTTTGGATAATTAGATGATGATACTTCAGAGTTAGGCGTAGTTTTCACTCTCTGTTCCTGTGTGCGTATTTTGTGTGAATTCCCGAGAGTCACCAAATAAGGCAGATACACAGAGATTGAGTCTTATAAAGCTATAACTATGGTGGATGGTTACGACCGTCCTTCATAGAGTCCTCGGCTGAAGGAGGGTAATAATGTCAAAGGTCAGAAATATGTCTGTCCTATCCGTTCCTTCCCGGTGTCGAGAATAGGCACTTCCACCAAATAAGCCACACAACTTCCTTTTGACCATCATCATCCCTAATAATGCCTTGTAAATAAAAGTCCGTGTCATGTTGTGTTGATTGAAAAAGAAATAAAAATAAGAAGAAATAAAAAAAAAAGAGAGAAAAGAAGAAAAAGAAGAAATAGAAAGAAGAAAAAGAAGAAATAGTTATATTACAAAAAAAAAAGAGTCCAAGTTTCTAATGTAATATTGTTTCTGAGGCAACAGAACACCTTTCGCGTTCCACCAAATATGACCCATGCCTACCTTTTAATATTTCTGATCGCCTGAATACTGGTTGAGGACTCTAACTTAGTTGTAGAGTTATTAGGACTTTAATTGAAGTGTGGATCCCATGTGAGGCCACCAAATAGTGAGTACAATTTCTAATTCTAGCGAGATTTGTGATCTCAGCAAGAAAGAAAAGTGGGAGTACCCAGGAACATCATGAGAGCACAATTGTGTAGCCTCTCTCAGAGTTGACTTGTCTAATAGTCTAAAGATCTAAAGTCTGCAGTACTAGACTATATGTAGCATCAGATGAGTGTGTGCCACCAAATACAAATGCATTTAACTCGATATCTCCTACCTAAGCCAAATGCCGGGGTCAAATTACAGATTATCATCTGCTTTATCCCTGAGGGAAGTAGTTGCCTATCTCGACAGAAATATTTGCCAAGGGTGATTTACGAACTCCCAATGCGAATTGGCTCTTTCACTTGGATCTGTTACCTAGGCTATCAACACTTCACATTTGTCTGGATTTCTAAAGTTTTAAAGTAAGAAAAGAAGAAATCTTAGGCATGGGGGTATTTGATGAGTCCATTTTAATGGACTAATATTACGCCTAAGTAACTTTAATTATATCTTTTTGGTTTGTTAATAACTATATTAAGTTATAGAATGTTTGCATGCATCTTGATTTAGGTTTACATCTATTCTATAACTTAATATGTGCTTTTTATGTGCAGGAAAGATAAGTGGCAAAAGAATGAGGAGGAAAGCTTAAATTACCCTTTCAAATGACCGGTGGCTACTCTTTTCCCTTTCTATTGGTAACCCTCAATAGCCGCCGACCAGAAATAGTTAAGGGATTTGAAAATCCCTTAACTCTCAGAGGCGCAACCGAGGAGTTAAAAGGAAGAGGCAGATCCAGGGAGAGAGGGGGAATCATCCAGGAAGAGAAGAACGGGCACCATCTTCTCCAGGGTGCACTGTGGATCATCTTCCCCCTTGTGGGGAAAAACCTCATCTTCTGCACCGCACCACACTGCCTGCAAGTGCCCGCAGGCACTCCCTTCTCCAGCGCCTGCAGGTGCTGCTGCCATCTACACCGCCAAGCCACCAAGCGCCCCTGCAAGCGTGCCTGCAGGCATCCGCCTTGCGCACCCTCTCGCCCGCGCGTGCCTCAACCTTCAAATCTCACCGCGTGCCTGCATCTTCCAGCACCCACAGGCACCACCTCCCTTCAGCCTGCACCGCGCCCTAGCGCAGCACCGCTCAATTGCGCCATTTGCAGGCGTGCCTACCTCCCATCAGCCTGCATCGCGCCCGCACGCCTCACCGCAACCAACCACTTCAGCGCTCCCTGCAGAGTGCCATCTCACCTCAGCACGCCCGCCTTCCTCTAGCGCACCAAGCCCGCAGCCGCTACCTCACCCGTCAACGCCTTCCACCTCTCTGCAGGTGCACCCACAGGCGTTACCTCCCCGCCAGCGCCTTCTACCTCTCTACAGGCGCACCCGCAGTTGCCCACTTCGCCCACCTGCAGACTGCCTCGCCCGCACACTTGCCTTCGCACCCAACCTGCAGGCATCGCCCCCTCCTCCCCGCAGGCGCCCGCACCGCATCACGCTCGCAGCCGTGCCCTCACCCCTCTGCAGACCCGCCTCACCGCAAGCGCGTGCACGCCTAAACGCCACCTGTCGCCAGCGCCTTCATCTTTCAACAGAACCTTCATGCCGGCGTCTTCTCCTCCATCGGATGGCCACCTCTGGCCACCTCCGTCGATGCCGCAGCCGCTATCGGAGAGCCCTTGTCCTCGCTGACCTCCCTAGCCTCTCCAAAGCCCCGCCGGTGCTCTCTCTCTCGCGAGGAGGAGAGAGAGCAAAAGCGTTGTTTTGAAATTCATTAAAAATTACATTCACTGCCATTGTTGATTTTTATTTATTATTATTATATTTTGGCGATATTGCACATGCACACTTATATTCTCTGATAATTGCACATTCATGCTATTCATCTATTTCAAGATTGATTTTGGGCTTAACTTAAGTACTAATTTTCTCTAGTACACGTCATGTGAAAATTGCATAAATTCATCATAAATTTATTGAAGATTTTTGTGAGGGAAAACTGCACATATACCCTTATCTTTTTAAGTTATTACGAATCTACTTTCCTTCGCATTTTATGCCAGATTGAATAGGGATTTCGCACTATCAGAAATAATATTAAATAATTAAGAATTTATTGGATAATTGCCTCCCAGTGGACATGACCCGCTCTTCTTCGAGTGGTTATTTTCATTATTTTTTATTAGTCGATTTTTCCACCACTTAAATACTACAACACAAAGTGAAAAGTCAGCCCGTCAATATTGATGTGATCGGGTAGTTGCACAAACAAGAATGTCGAGGCTTGGCCTCGACGAGAGTGAAAAACTACCATACATACACTGATGGAATAGATGAGGGACAAAAGGTGTGATGGACCCAATCAAGACACCCAAAGATTTTTGGATGACTATAGAGGCTCGAGGCAGATGATACCTCTAGATCACGAAGTAGTCCACCTGAGAATTACCTAGGCAGCCAAGAAGGAAGAGTCCCACAAAGACCCCTACACAGTAGAGCGTTCCCATGAGTTACAGGGTTTCCCCCACCCGACCTTCCTTATCACTGCGGATCCAGGTAGACCAGAATGGATAACTTGACCTCTTAAGTCTACCAATTCTAAGTTTAGATGAGGTGCTTAGGATTTCACTTGAACTTTAGAATGAATTTGTGAGTGGTGACCTAATTTGAAGATTGGTTGAACCCACAAGGTGGGTCAACTTCACCTGCTTTGTCCTTGAAATTATTAGGTCCCTGATTTTAGAATTCAAGTTGATGTTTAGAGCTTGCTTTTAGGGTTTGCTTGGTTAGGTAAATTCAATCAAGGCTTAGGAAACACACAGTTTGTGAAAGTAGATTCTTCTTTTAGGCAAGTGTGGCCCTCAACCATAGAATAGAAACCCTAATTTGGCTCTAATTGGTCCAATCTGTTTTGTCCAAATTTGGCACCTAGGGCTCAATCAAGAAGGTGAGTAGCCCTAGGTGTCTGAAATCCCTAATAGGTGTAGAAAATCATGTTTGGAATTTTTTCTAATCAAATCAGACAACTTGGTGATTAATTCTAAGTACAAAATGCAAGTTGATCCTAATTGATTTCTTCCTTTTTTTAGCTTTTCTCAGAATCAGGGGCTTTAATGGAAAAAGAAGATGAGATTATTTGCCCCTGGAGTATTTGATGTGCGGCTGATCTCCTCGAATGAATCCCTTACCCTTGGAGTGTTTGATGTGTGATTAATCTCCTCGAATGAATCCCTTGCATAGATCATAGCAAAGGAGATAGATCAAGTTAGTACTAGATCAGAAATTGTAATTAGAGAGATCAAATTGCACATTGCTCCTCGACAATGGCACCAAAATGTTTGGTGCTGAATCATGGTTTTAAAATCACTTCATTGCAATATAGCCGAAATAGCGCGGAACAAATACAATTTATAGCTCGAATTTAAAAGAGTATCCAAGGTCGAACACCAAGAGCAATTATAGCAATTTAACCTCAGAGATCATAATAGAATCACAAATATAAGCAATTATAACAAGGGGAATAATGATATATCAGAAGATTCAAGTTTGAACATGTAAAAAGATTAGAGTAAAATGGTGATTTGAATCACCAAATTACTCTTTAAGTTTTACAAGAACTTAATGTCAACCACAGTATTAATTCCTCAAAATATCAGACATTAGAATAGGTGCTTAGATGCCTTAAACAGTAGAGGCAAAGGCCTCTCCTTTTAAGTCATGCACGGAGGCAAAGGCCTCTTCTTTTCAAGCCTCAGGGAGAGGAACAACAACCATGCACAACA
This sequence comes from Thalassia testudinum, assembly GCA_037157565.1. Lineage (NCBI taxonomy): Eukaryota > Viridiplantae > Streptophyta > Magnoliopsida > Alismatales > Hydrocharitaceae > Thalassia > Thalassia testudinum. The sequence continues at coordinate 64,446,125 of JAZHRO010000007.1, read as the reverse complement.
GAGGCAAAGGTCTCTCTGAAATCTTCTAAGTGTTGGCGAGTTAGAGAGTGAGGCAAAACACCCCCCTCTCTCTCTTTCTTTTCTTCTTTCTCTTAAACCTGAATAATCAAATAATTGTACCAGGGACTAGACCTGCCTGTGTGGTGTAGCGGGTGAGGAGTGAGTGTGAGGAGGCATATGAGCAGGGACCTCACCTCCGGTGTGTCGAGGCGATAGGGCCTAAACACAAAAATAACTTATATCACTCCTTTGCTTCTTTCCTTTATGATGTGGGACTAAATGTCCCACATCTTCCTCATGCAGCTGCAGCAGATGGCTAAAGCTCCAATTGTGGTCGAAGAAGGGTCTGCAATGGCAAATTGAAGGCTTGGCGAAGGACCTGGGACTGAGCAGCAATACCTGGAGGTGAGACCTGGTGGAGTTGCGACCGAAGGACTGAAGGCTTTATCGGAGAAGTTGCAGCGATGACGGAGGTCCAGTGAGGCACCTGAAAAGCAAAATACGGGCACTACGCGCCAATTAGAAAGCTTAGGAGCTTCGCCTGGACTTGGAGATGGTGATGGTGGCGGTGGCATGCGGTGTGAGTGCGTGTGTGAGCGTGGAGAAGGTGGAGTAGGGCAAAGTTCGTGAAGGTGTTCGGTGGACGATTAAGGTAAGCAATCCCCTCAATTTCTTGAGGGGTTTTGCTCGCTTGGATGAGGTGGAGCTTTTGGGATCGGTAGGGGGTGGTTTGGTGGAGTGAAGTGGACGCACGACCACACCGGAGGTATGCCGGACGTGGGGAAGACGGAGGTGGCTCGGGTGCGGTAGTGGTCGAAATCGAGTTGTAGCGATACGGTGATGAAGAGTAGATGCTAAGGAGTCGATGAAGATAGCTAATGGACGAAGGGGAGCCGATGGTGCCGGTTGTGGTATGGCTGACGCCAGAGACGAAGGGTGCTTTGGTGAGAGATATTGGCGACGATGGAGGGGTAAAGGGCACATCACCGGTATAGCGAGGTGCGGAAAGACAAGGGGAAGAAGAACTGATCGCCTATCGTACGTGGCGGCCAATGAAGAGGCCGAAGGTAGGGAATCATCAGAGTGAGGTGGAGCGAGCTGGTGGTTGAGGAAGAAGAGATGTTTGTTAGCTCGAATTCTTGCTAAGGAGGTGAGGAAGGGCTTGGGTAGCTTTTATAGGCATAAGGACGAGTCTCCAAGCTTTTATGGGCATAGGGTTTCAGATGTCCATTAATTCTCGAGATGTGTGAAAATCCCTTTCTATCTATATGGACCCTCTTATTAGACATTAATGACCATTTGATCTTTAATTAACCCCTGGAATTCCCCATGGTTATTCTATATTTGTGAAATGTAGTTAAAATTGTAGAAATAAGCTTGGTTTCTTATTTTCTTCTCAAAATAGAACATTATGCATATATGACCCTCTGATGGTTATATAGGAGCCTTTATCAACTTTATCAGACCAAATTGAGCTAGTTATGGCTCATGATGGTGTTCCCATCACTTTGTATACTCTGTATCTGATTAGCCATTGCTTTCATAATTTGCAGATTATCATAAGTCGATTTCCGGATTGATTCTTGCAATTCCTCCTTCAGTGACTCCAAAGGGTTGGCTTGCTTCAGAGGGTAATTGGTAGCTTGGTGTAGTGGCTGATAAACAGAATGTGTTTGCTATTGAGACGGGAATGGTTGCTGCCTCGGGTATGTGTTCTGCGCATTCTCGTATTGTTTGGTCTGGTAGTATGGATTTGGTCTCTATGAGTTACCAGACCAGGAGAAGTTAAGATGCTAGTGCCAACTAGGATTATACGTCTCGAAATATGGGTTATTACGCTCGTAACCTTGGATAGCATTGATATCTTTGTAGGCTGAGGATGTCTCAAATGTAAATTCATCAAAAGAATACTCTCGAATTGTCAAGTTGTGCGTAACCCTTATTGTATGATGCCTGATCCAGATTATTCATGGATTCCTGATACATAGGATCCTACGGAGGTGGAGAAGAAACATCTCTAGTGAAAAGATGTCCACGAGCAGGAGGGGCTCGGGATGCAAGAGAGGAGTATGCTGCAGCCATATTGCCAGAAAACCTAGATCTTGCTCGCATTAATTCATCGAGCTTTTTATTAAGCAGATCCACCTTGTCCAGCTTCTTGGTGATAAAGTCCATATCAGCTCCGGCAGATTCGGCATGAGCTTCGTGGACATTAACTTGTTGTTGTCCAAGTCGTTAGAAATGGTTCATAGAGGCAGCATTCATCAAGTTCTCTGCTAAGGATTCAAACAGTTCGAATGTGTTATTCTTGTCCTTCGTGAGGAAATTCCTGCCGCTAGATGCATTGGCCAAGTACCGATGTGTGTCATCCAACCCACGGTAAAAGACTTGTGCAAGGTGCCATCTGGGTACACCATGGTGCGGGCATTTCCTGAGAAGATCATGGAATCTATCCTAGGCGTCATGCAGTTTCTCTCCTGGGCCTTTGGAGAAGGTTGTGATTGCGTGCCTCATTGCATTTGTTCGACCAATCGGGAAGAACTTTTGGAGGAATTTGTGACGTAATTCCTCCTAGGTTCCAATTGGCCTCCTGATAGTCTTGAACCAATAGGAAGCTTTATCCTTGAAAGAGAAAGGAAAAAGCTTCATCAGAATAATTCCACTATCTACATTCCTGGGTTGAACTGACTCTGCAATTCAACTTAGATCTTTGATGTGCTGGAAGGGATCCTCATTCGAGTTTCCATGGAAGTAAGTTTGAATTAGACTTATGATGTTTGGCTTTAACTCAAATGCGTCTTCACCTGCAGGAATTCGGACCTGAGGTGCTATAATCATCGCTGCTGGATCGTAGAAGTCCCACAGTTGTTCTCCGCATGGTGGATGCTGCATCCTGTTTAGCATCGTGAGGATCCTGTCAATGCTCTGCTCGTATCTCTGTTCAGAATCCTTGACCCTGGCTTCCCGATGAGCCATTGGGTCTTGATTCTCAGGGCCTTACCAACTCCAGGATTGGGATTAGCCATCTCAGCTAATCGAGATGAAGAAGGTTGGAAGGAAGGTTTAGGTGAGATTCGCCTTTGCTGCCTCAGGTTTGGTTCCCAAGGAACCATAACTCTAGGTCTTAATGACCTTCATTGCATACACGAACACAAAGGGTTGGTGTAGTCAAGCCAAACAAGGCTAAGGCCTTAGTAATCAGATTGGTCCTTAAGATCAGATGACCAGATTTTTTGTTCAAGTTTGAATTATTGAAGAAATTCATCGAGAAACCGACTGAAAATAATCCCCGCCTCTTAAGCTAACCCAGCTAATCTGGTAATGAGGGTACTAAGAAGAAGGTTCTTCCTTCGACTTTCGCCTCTGGTTCCTTTGTACCCCTTAGTCGTGGTCGTTTGATACTACCCCACAGGCTTAGTCACCAGATTTGGAAGAGGTTGAAATCAACCAGTAGTTTCAAGATAAATGCAGGTTATTAGATATGTTCTTGTGATTTTTAACATTTTTCTTCAATTCAGTAGGTGGTGAGTGGTCCACAAGGTGACTCAACTCACTGACTAACCACTAGCCTCAACTGAGTCCAGGCTAGTCAAATGTGGTCCTAAGGGCTTATGCACTTCAATGTTTTTGGAGATAGTAGACCACTAGTTAAACATGTACTCTCAGGTAAAGTTGAAATCCAAATGATTTGAAAATTGGCAGGAAGTTTCCTTTTTAAAAAAGCTTTCCAGAGAGTTTTTTTAGAATTTTTACTATTTCCAATAAATAGTTATGAATTTTTAACTAACAGAGAGTCAGATCTAAGATTTTGGCCCCATGTTGGTTTTTTTGTTGGAAACAGTAACACATGTGATCCACAAATTTGGGAAAAATATGAGAATGAAATCTAATTTGATTATCTTTCAAACCTCACCATTCTTGGGTCAATCAGATTTGTGAGTTGGTCAGAATCGATTTTTAAAGTTCATAAAGATTCAATTTTCAGTCTGTCTAACCCCTATGTACTCCATGAATTTTTAAAAATTCTACAAATTGAATTTCTTTTTGGGAATGGTGGCATTGGAAATATAGTTTGAAAATCTAGTTCCTTCCTGAATTTGAAGATTTTTGGGTCATTAAAAACATGGTAATTGAATTTTTAAAATTGTGCATAGTTTTTGGTCAAGTTTCTAAAAATAACAGAGAATTTTTTTTTCTTTTTTTTAAGGCAAAGCAAATCCTAAAGTACCTAACAAATCCTTTTTTTCTTTTTCAAATAACTCCTATCCTAATCAAATCTAAAATTCGACCAAGATGAATGTGTGCATCTGATAATCTTCACCTGTGCTCGATGTGTGCTCAGATCCTCGCTTCATTCCTGCACACAGAAAAAATACACTAAATCAGATATGAATCAAAAGTCACCGTGCCTCCCTGGCAATGGAGCTAATTTGTTTGAAGTGTAGATCATGTTAAAAGAATGATTATATCATAGTATAGTGCAAAATATGTCGAAACAAGTATAATTTTAATAAGAGGTGAGTCCCGATCGCACTCAGGGAGGTAGAAAATGCTTTTGAATTCACGAACTGATTTAGAATGCTAACTAGAGAATTTATATATAAACTGAATGCTAACCATAATATATGGAGTGGAAGTCTAATCATAATATAGATATGAAGCGGTTGAGTTGCAGACATAACTAATGCAATGCTAAAATAGGAATAAAATAGCTATCTAATCTATCAGAATAAGGGCACCATGGGTGGTTCGTGGTGCCATTTTGGAGAGGTTGGGGAGAGTAGCAGCGGTGCACAAGGTGGCTTGGTGGGTGCTTCAGAGGGAGAGAGCCGGAGAAGATCTGGAGAGTTGGAGAGGGTTTAGAGAGAGTTGTTCTTCAACTGGGGGCCCTAGGGCTCTTTTTATAGCTTCATAGAGGGGCAATATGGGCATTTGAGCCCTCCAACTCGTGCACAAGGCTCAGATTTATTAAATCCATTGATCGGGAGATCAATGGTTCTGATTGAGCTTCAAAAGGCCTTCTAAAATGTTCTCCACGCACAGATGTGTTCTGGAGATGCCACGTGGGGTGCCCTCCACTGTCTGATCTGCATTGCGCGATCATGTGCGCGCCTTACACCTGCTTCATCAATTGAGCGCCTCAAATTGCGTAATCGCGTGCGCTTAATCCTCAGCTGTTTGATCTCTTGATCGAACTGGTTAAGCGCCTCGCCCGCACCACCTTCAAATTTCTTATGGACGTGTGCACACATGTTTAGTTGTGCATGATCGCATGCGTCTTCATCCGATGCTTGCCAATGCATCATGCGGTCGCACTATCACTGTCTGATGGAGATTCGACGCTCCAATTGGATCCAGCGCACTACCTCGTTTGATTTTCTATGGATCGTGCCTTAATCACTCGCTGCTCGATCTCACACTAGCGAGTGAACCAACATGCTATTCCCTCGCTTTGTTGCGGTTTCCATTTCGTGCACAGCTGCCCTTAGCCATTCGATGGAGGTCCAACGACTCAGGATGATCCTCCTTAATTGAGCGCGAGGGAGCGGTCAACGTGGCGCCTTTGTGGCCATTGGATGACGATCCAGTGGCCCAAAAGGTGCAAGAGAGGTCTTCTTTAGAGGTTGGGTGGCGATGTTGGGTGGTTGCGATGGCGCCACATGGTATCATCATGGCCGTCTATCTTCTCTTCTTTGTAGATGGTGCTATAGGCCTCCGATTGAGATGATTCTTGCATCGTTGGATTGCAATTGTTGATCCGAATCCATCCGTGTGGTTGGATTTGACATTTGAGGTCCAGATTTCCACCTATTTGCCTCTTGGCCCATGCTCTTCTGCAGTCTCCATAGGATGTTACGGGAGTCTGATCAGTGCGATATCAGAGGCATTGGACTCCCGTTGTTGTTCTGAGTAGATCCATATGATTGGATCGGTCATTCGTTGCCCCATATTACCTGTGTTTTTTAATACCTCTCAATTAGAACATAATATGACATTATTATTTATACAACTAATAAATCAACTATGATGCAAGGTATGATGCGTATGTATGCAGAATGCCTAAGTTAAGCTAGGATCTAACTTAATTGTGGTATATTAGGACTTATGATTGCTGCACAATCAGTTATTTGCATTATTCCTTTTATCATAAAAACATGGAAAATACACAAAAGAGGTCTGCATCTTCCACCTCTCAACCCCCCTCTAACTCGCAGGCTAATTTTCCCATCCCCAACCTTCTTAACCTGGAGCTTCCTGAAAATCATGAGTTGCTACCAAATCAAAATCAGCTCCCTCGCCTAATCCGTTGTTGATGATAGTTGAGCAATTAGCTCAACTTCGCACCAATCAACAACAATTGGCTAGGATTGTGACAAACCCAGCCAATCAATGAGGCAATTTACCACCCTAGGATCCCATCGTTCCTCTGAAGGATTTTTATGATCCTTACAACTATGAAGAATGACCGAGATTGGTAATCCTAGTGGGAGACTTCAAGATTAAGCTGACTATCCTGAACCTCATTAAGCATTTTTTTGGCCTTCCCAAAGAGGACCCTTTTAGCCATTTGGAGGAACTAACTGTTCTTTCCCAAACTACTCGCTCCCACAATGTGCAGGAGGACCTATGGCTCATGAAATTATTTCCTCTCAGCCTTAAGGATAAGGCTGCTTACTGGTTTAGGACTGTCGGCCCACCTATAACCAGATGGCTGCAACTCAAAAGTGCCTTTCTCAATTTTTTTTTCCAATTGGTCATATTAATGCATTACGAAGATCACTTACTACCTTCCAACAAAAACACGGTGAATCTTTACATGAGTCATGGGAGCGATTTCAAGACTTATTGCGGAGTTGCCCTCATCATGAAATCTTGCTTTGATAGTTAGTGTAGATCTTCTATCATGGATTAAAAGTTTAATTACGAAAATTTGTGGATGCTTCATGTGGGGGTAATTTCCTAAATAAAGATGTTGAAGGTGCATACCAATTATTTGAGGAGATGAGTGAAACTCATTCAACCATGCCTCAATTGATAGTTTCGACAGGAATTCTAATCTCGGCTTAAATGAAATTGACTCTAGATCTGCATCTATTCTAGTAACTCAAGATGATATTTAGAAGATTACACAAAGACTGGATCAAATGCAAATTCACCAAAAGAAACTTAAGGAAAAAGTTGATCAGAAACAAGCTCCACATCTTACTCCACCTAACTTCATGAAGAGAGAAAACTTTAATAATGTTGGTGTTGTCCCGGCTGAGCCAAATTATTTTTCTAAGGTTATATCAGATATAACTAGAACACAATGATACTCTCATTCCACTTAGAAGGAGTTCTAGGGCAATGCACCGACCTAAGAGATACAAATTCCACATCTCAGAAGAGTCTAAGGTGGATCCTACTACATATGATTAAGCAATAAAGGATCATGAAGTAGGCAAGTAAAAGCTAGTAATGCAACATGAGATAAACTCTATGCATAAGAATGACATATGGATCTTGGTATATCCTCTAGATGGGTTACAACCCACTGGGTGTAAATAGATCTTCAAAGAAAAAGGTGATTGGATGGGAAGGTGGAGACCTTCAAAACACGGCTTATGGCCAAAGGCTACACCTAAAAAGAAGGGCTTTATTATGAGAAAACCTTCTCTCCTGTCGCAATGCTTAAATCCATTCAGATATTGCTAGCCATAGCTACATACCATGACTATAACATCTAGCATATGGATGTCGACATTTTTCCTCAAGGGTTTCCTCGAGGACATATACACGGAACAACTTAAGGGTTTCCATGAAGATGGTAGAGAAACAAAAATATGCAAGCTGAAAAGATCCATTTATATACTCAAGCAGACTTCTCGTAATTGGAACATCCATTTTGATGAGACCATAAAGTGTTATGGATTTCATCAAAATTCAAAAGAACATTGTGTCTACAAGAAGACCAGTGGAAGTGCTGTCACATTTCTGGTGCTATATGTGGACGACAACTTTTGTTGGAACCTTGTTCCACATTTTCTTTTGGTGTTAACAAAATTATTATGGATTAATGTTTGCCATTAAGTGTTTTTCAGATTTAGGTGAAGGAGCAAGGCAAACAAGAAATGATGGAGGCATGATGGTGAGAAGAAAATGTTCATGTCATGGAGGATGACAGGGATGTGTCGAGGAGAAGAAGATCATCTTCGATCCTTTGTTTTTTTTTTTTAGTTTAGGTTTTCATAGATTGTATGCCTCTTAACAAGAGAATTTAACTTAGATCATAAAAATCAATTAGCGATAAATTAGGATTTAAATGACATTCATTTTTGAAGAACGTAATTGATTAAATTGCTTAAAATAGGTACTTGTAAGCAAGTATCGGTACTGTTCATCAGTACTGGTTTTTGTAAGGCACAGGTTTGAGAATTCATCTCAAACTGTGAACAACAAGTACCGGTACCAACCATGAGTACCGGTACATGTTGGCCATAGGTTGAAGCCTTTTTCTAGCCTGAACCTTACAAGTACCGGTACCCATGATGAGTACCGGTACAGGTAGGTTACTGTGCCTAAGGAATTCCAAACCTGGGAGTCACAAGTACCGGTACCCATGATGAGTACCGGTACTAGGACTCATGTACTGGTGGCAGTGAGCTGCTAGTACCAGTACAGGTACTTTAGTACTGGTACCAGCTAGCCATTGGCCCAAAATAGATTGGCAGAAATATTAATTCCAACAATATGAACGTTGGGAATTAAATCATGATGTCTAGTAAACGAGTATCCTAGGTCCTAAACACTATAAATAAACCCTTGGACCCTTAGTTTGTATAGAGAAATAGAGAAGAAAAATTCTAGAGCTATATTTCATATTCTCACAATATTTTGAAGAAGAAGGAATAGTTTGCTGCTATCAATTTCTCTACGCTTTTGCAAACACTTCGACGTGATTTCTTCACGCATTGTCAAGGCATTCACGCTCATTCTAGGCTCTCAAATCGATAACATTACATTTACATTTGTTGAGAGGCTTAGGAACTTAGTTGTAAGATCTTTCTTTGTTTCACCTATATTTCATTTGTTCTTGAGCATTTGCTCATTGGGTAGTAACAAACCCATTTTTGTACTTGGGTAAAAGGTAACCCGTTAATTACCTCGGTTTAGTAAATTGATTCTCTTGAGGTTAAGAGAATCAGGTTAAAAACCCTAAGCTGGGAGGCTTAGGTAGTGGAGTACCCAAGGGAGGGGAACCACTATACATATTGTGCCTATTTCTATGGTTTGATTGATTGTGCAAATTTCCTTATTATTACTAATATTGTTTTTGAGTGTTTGTGCACATAGCCATATATCCTATCTTTAGATCCTATCAAGTTGTATCAGAGGCCCAACATTCTTGGTCTTCATTCAACCTATAGAAAGGTTGAAGTGTTCTGTTATGTGCCTTGAACACCCATTGATTACTTTGATCTACTCCTGCAAAATAAATATCTTTTCTAGGTACCCATTTTCTTGTGGGTCCTTTAGAGTTAGCACCTTTCAAATCCTGAGATTTATAGAACTTTTTATATCATTTGGAATGATGTGGGAATGCTATTAAGATGAAGAATCTTGGAAAAGCCTTTTATATCTTGGTCCGAAGATGTTCAGAAATAGAGAGAAGAGGATATTAGGATTATTGTAGTAAGCATACATCACTACAGTCTTGGAGAGATCCCGCATGGATAACTGCAAAGCTTTCCCTCAATCAAACATGGGATTTCCTTATCAAAGGAAATATCTCCCGCAACAGTTGAGGAAAACAAACCCATCAGTTGAGGAAATGCATCTGCAATGGGCAATTTGATGAACATCATGCTATGTACATGACCAAACATCTATCACATGGTGGGATTGGTAAGCCGTTACCAATCTAACCCAAAACAGAACACTGGAGTGTTGTTAAGAACATTCTCAAATACTTGAGGAGAACAAAAAACTATTATCTAGTCTTTGGAGATAGAGATCTCCAAGTGTTAAGGTACACTAACTCTGACGTCTAATCAGACATTAACAATAGAAAGTTTATGTAAGGGTTCATTTTCTTCTTGAACAATGATGTTGTGATGGAGAAGCAAGAGGCAAGATGCCATGGTTGACTCAACAACAGAAGTCAAGTGCATCGTTGCATCTAATGTTGTAAATGAGGTAGTGTGAATACATAAGTTCATTGAGGAGCTTAGAGTAATTCCCTAAATATAGTTTCCAATTCCACTATTATGCAACAACACGGATATCATTGCACAGGCGAAGGAGCCACGCTTTCATCGAAAGAGCAAAGATATTAAGAGGAAGCACAACATCATCTGGGAGATTGTTAAGCGTGGCAATGTTACCATCATAGAAGTAGCCTCTGTGGATAACATCGATGATCCCCTAACCAAGGCATTGAGTAAAGAGTCATTTGATCATCACGTGAGTTGCATAAGGTTGAGTGAGGTCCAAAATGGCTTTAAGGGCAAAGGGAAATCTGTTGGATTTTACATCATAAGTGAGACATCCGAAGAATGTAATGAATTACATTTCATCTGAATAAAAGAATTAGATTATTTTCCAAGGCATGCATTGGATCCCTTAGTACGAATAGGGTGACATACTTACCCAGATTGAATAAACTCGATGGGTGCCGAGTCAGAGATCTAAATGGTTTAGAGGATCTGATAACACATAAAAAAACCATCCATTCAATCATATGTTTCTGGTCTGAGTTGAGATGGCAACCTTCTCTAGATGTCGTCACCTGATTGATGTTCTTGAATGGAGATTCAGAACTGTCATGCAGGCTAGGTTAAGGAGTTGACCTAATGAAATAGAAGATAGTCAAAGTCCATCTTCAATGTTATCATGGAGGTGTGCCCTTTGACCTGAGACAGATGTGTGCCTCTATTCACTAACACATAAATTTGGCAAAACAATAGCAAATGCACTGACCTTGATGCCAATACTGGAAAGCTGATATCTGTCAGACGAGACAGGAGGCATACAATCTCTTGAAGAGATCACACAAATCTACCCTACAGGTGTATGTAGTAAACTAGAGAAATAAGCTCACTCTAAGTGTATTGAGAAAGACAATTCCATGTGTGATCTCAAAGTCCTAATCAGAATGAAGCATGAAAGAGAAAAAAGCAGTCCTTTAAGAAATAAACTAACCTTTCTCATCTCAATGATACAAGGACATCAAAATTAATTTTATCCGAGGAATAATAGCTGTCTAATGGGATTAGATCACATGGGTAATATTATCCTTTGAGTGTGAAGGATTCATGAGTACATGGATTACCTAAGAGAGGCGTAGTGCCATATTCCTCAGGTCCTAAACATTTTATTATTAGTGTGACAAAGCCAATAATGATTTTGCAGCTACATCCTCCTAAGAAAGTACCCCCCCATCCTCTTTCTATCTAGCCTCGACACGTCTACCAAGGCATCATTCCTCTTCATGTTCTCCCTTTCCCTAATTTTCTTTCTGTAATTTTAAGGAACACCTGCAAATCACTCAATTTCGACTCTAATTTCGTTGTTGTCGAACCTACATATTGGAGGGACCTCCTTTTGTCTTCTATGGCCCCTCTGAAGCCTTCTTCCAACAACCACGAATTGTCAAATTTGAAATAATTCCCAAATTGTCTTTCCCCACTCGTTTGCCACATCAGAGGTATATGGTCTAAGAAAGGTCTACCCATCAGTTAAACATCTGCTAAGGGGAAGATCTCTACTACCTCCATACCGTAGAGAAACATGTCAATTCTGAATTTTTGTCCTCTCGAATTCCTCCAAGTGAAAACACAAGAGGTGGGTAAGATATCCAAGAGACCATGCATGGAGACAAAGTCTGCAAATTCCTCGGATCCACGATCATTCTACCCTCTCCCTCCAAATTCGTCATCCATCAAGAGCGTGACATTGAAATTGCCTCCAATCAACCATGGCCTTCCCTAAATGTTATCCACCACTTGAGTCAAATCCTCCCAAATGCATGCCATTGTCGCATCATCCATTGGGTCGTACACTACAGAAATGACTATCTTCAAATTGTCACTATGCCTCACCAGCATAGTTGTTAATACATGCATACTTGTTGAAGTTACGAGTTACTACGCTATCGTATTTGGTTTTTGAAAACCTGTTGTTGTAGTTTGAAAGCGAAGAACTCGTGTTCAACAAATAAAATTTATACCAAAATAGAAATCTCGGGTTGAACTCAGGGAGGCTACGTCGATCTAAATTTGCAATTATATTTTTTAGTGTTTTTGTTGAAAAACAGAGTAATTACAATGAAGTAATATAAACAATTAGAATAATAGAGAGAGAGAAAACATGCACTTAATATTTCAAAATATTTATACAATTAAACCAGTGAGAAATTATACTAGAAAGCAGGAAAACTATTACACTAGAAAGCAAAAAAATTCTACTCTAGAAAGATGGAAAGAGAAATGGGAGAGAGAAATTATCCTCCTCAATGATCACTTGGAGGACAAGTCGAACGAGATGACGCCTGGAAGATGAAGGTTGGAGTGGGAAGAAGGAGGTCGAGGTAGGAAGAATGAGAACGAGGCAGCATGTCGTCGTCGTTGCGTGATTCGCTTCCGAAATGGGGCAAAAATTTGACTTTATCTCTCAAGGAGCATCCCGAGTGTGGGGCAAGCTTCTCTTGAGCTTTGGAGAGGGAGAGAAGAGAAGGAAGGGATGAGAAATTCGTATGGAGGGGGTCTCCTTTTATAGTTGCAAGGAGCGGGGGCATTTTGGGCATTACAAATTCAAAATATTAAATGAGGGGCCTTTAGTGATGGAGTTAAGCATCATTAAAGCCCAGATCGTGGGCGACATGCACCCACGCCTACCGTCTACTCTCCCGCGCCGCGCTCAGCCGTCCACGTTCGTCATTCGCTAACCGTCAGTGCCTCATCGTGCACCTGGTGTGTCCAATCGCACGTTCGCCCATCACTGCCTCTGAGCACGCCACGTCTCTGCCCTCGCTGCCGCTCATCCTTGATCCAACGGCCTAGTTTGAGCCATCCCTTGCATCTACTCTAAATTGAGGCTTGCGAGGGCTCGAACCCGCACCTCTTCTTCGCGATAAAGCCTTCGACTGCTGCGCTACAGCGGCTAAGTTGTCACGCGGATGCTTTAAGGCGTGGGCATCCGTGGCTATTGGATGGCGATCCAACGGCCAAGACCCATTGCATGGTGAGGAGAGAGAGAGGGTGTGGCGGTCTCCTAGATTGGCTGGGCCGATTTGGGTGGCTGAGATGGCACCATGTGGCACCATCTTGGCCGTCCATCTTCTAAGTGATGTAGATGATGCCACGAATATTGGATTGGATCAATTTTTGCACCGTTAGGCTGCGATCGTCGATCTTAATCCATCCGTGCAGTCGGATTTGTCATCTGAGGTGCATATTTACATCATCTTGGCCCATGATCTTTAGGGTTCCTTGGTCTCTACGGATGCCCGATTAGGATGATCTTGGAGTCGTTGAACTCAAATCGTCACCCTGATAAAATTCATACGGTTGGATCTTCGATCCGAGTCCTCGATAAAATGTCTCCCTATCCCTGACCATAAAAAGGAGACAATTACTGTATAATTTATACAGCTTAATCTAAATGCATGATTATGCATGTTATGCACTATTTACAATGTATGATGCTAATGTGACACTAAGAACATGTATTAATAGACATTTTAGGTTAATCAGATGTATGCACATCACACCCTCATGCCTTTCTTTTGCTAGTCCCTAGCAAAAACTACATTCTATTTATAAAAGAATTAGGTTGGATTACTTGGGCATAAGTTATTTTCAACATTATGAAATTTTTTACTTTGGATCTAAACTTTCAAAGACACAACAGCGCCCAGGTATCTGCCAAAATGCAGACTGCCTCAAGCCCTTGCCTTATTCAAAGAAAATTTTCTTTTTCTCTTTTTCTTCTTTTCTAATTTTTTTGGATTTTTGAGTTTAGGGTTACAGAGTGGCTTTCTACAGCCATTCAACTCACCCAAGATTTGATGAGAACCCTAAGTTCTAAGCATCTTATTATGAATGTGATAGACTCGTTGATAAGTAATTAGAACAGACTTCAGGTTTCTACGCCTTTAGGTGACCTTAAAAAGAGAGTTCTACATAAAGGTGTATCATTTCAACCAATAGCTTTTTGCCTACTTTTATTTTTATGGGGTCAACACAAGGGTGAATCCAGTGTATATCTCCCCGATTTATTCTACTTCTCCGCTTCTTTCTAAGTGTTTTGGGAATTTTCAGTGCATTTCTTGAGCTGGGTTCTAGACAACCGGTCGATGAGCTGTTACTACCGACAACTTGCCAGCCATACTCATGCGGCGAAGTGTGGCTTATTTCTTTTATTTTCTTTTTCTTTTCTCATTTTCTTTTTTTTTCTTTTTGACTTTTTTTTAAGTAGGTGGCTTCCCTAGTCTAAGATTTACCTAAAGGCAGCAAGAAGAGAATAATCTAGTGACTGCGCTCTGGACAACCTACTTATGGGCTGTTACCCACGATAACTTGCCAGCCATATCACCCTAGAAGGTTCATTAGCTACCCAATTTCCATTAAAACTGCCGATCAATAAGTCAGTGAAAAGAAAGTGTGTAGATGCTTAAGACTCAAAGTTCCCTCAAAATCAAAGGGTGGGTTGATAAGTCGTCTACTTATCACCCAAACTTATTTACTCAAATTATAATAGAATTAAGATGGCGAGGACTCAAAAAATAAATCCACATTTTAGTGGATACACAGGCCGATTAAGTCCAAAGACCTGAAGGATCTTTCTATTCAGATCCTAATGTAATATTTCCTAAGATTGAAAAGTCCTAATGTCCAAGTATTCCTTCCTAATTCAAATTTTCCTTTTTTTCTATGTATATATAAGAAGAGAAATACAATTTACAAGAATTTCACAAAGCTGACAAAATGATTCAAAAATGAATCCACCCCCCCATGCCTAGCTGATGCAATGTCCACATTAAGAAAGAGACATGAAAGAAAGGGTAGAGTATGAAAGATATCACCTGAATATGAAGCTCGGGTTAGCTTTGTGTCATATGTACAACTGCTAAGTTTAATGCCGTCAGCTAGGTGAAATCCAGCCAAAGAATTCACAATATGGCTAGAGTAACTGTGTCTGAAACGGGTTCTGGAAGAGTACAGTCAATAACAGGCTTCAGATGTTGACCGTTGACTTTAAATGTGTTACCCGTCTTTGGGTCAGAGATTTGAACGGCTCCATGTGGAAAAATCTGGTCGATAATGAACGGGCCGTTCCATTTAGATCTAAGTTTGCCGGGAAAGAGCTTGAGTTGAGAACCGGATAACCAGACCTTCTGGTTTGGCTTAAAGCTCTTGCGGGAAATCAATTGATCATGTAGAGCTTTGGTTCGAGCCTTGTAGATCTTGGCATTCTCATATGCATCATTTCTAAGCTCTTCCAACTCAGATAGTTGGAGTTTCCTGGTCTTCCCAGCTAAGTTTAGATCTAAATTGCATTGCTTGATCGCCTAGAATGCCCTATGTTCAATCTCTACGGGTAGATGACATGCCTTTCCATACACCAAACGAAACAAAGACATGCCGACAGGCATTTTATACGTCGTATGGTAGGCCCAAAGAGCATCCTCAAGCTTTTGAGTCCAGTCCTTGCAATTAGGCCTAATCGTTTTCTGCAAAATATTCTTGATCTCCCGATTGGAGATCTCGACCTGTCCATTCATTTGGGGATGGTAAGGTGTGGAGATTCGGTGATTAACCCTGTATTTGGCCAATAAATTCTGAAATTGGGCATTAGTAAAATGAGTGCCACCGTCACTGATGATGGCCCTCAAAATCCCGAACCTGCTGAAGATATTTTTCTTGACAAAATCGATGACCACCTTATGGTCATTGGTTCGAGTGGGAATCGCCTCAATCCATTGGACACATAATCAACAGCAACAAGGATGTACTGATGTCCAAATGAAGGGAGAAAGGGTCCCATGAAATCGATGCCCCAAACATCAAATATTTCGATAGGAAGAATTGGGTTTAGGGGCATTATATCTCTCTTAGTTATGCTCCCAAGTGCCTGACATCGAGAACATGACCTTGAGAAATCCTAGGCATCCTTAAATAAAGATGGCCAATAGAAGCCAGATTGCAAAATTTTTGCAGCCATCTTTTTCCGGAGAAATGTCTACCACACGCAGATGCATGGTAGAACTCGAGTATACTGTTGAATTCATTATCTGGAACACATTGGCGAATAATTTGATTAGAGCCGATGCGGTACAGTTCAGGGTCCTCCCAGAAGTAGTATTTGGCCTCAAATTTAAGTCTATCCTGTTGTTGCTTGGTCCAATCCTGGGGGATTTGACCAACGGCCAAATAATTAACAATGTCAGCAAACCACGGGGTTTGGACACCTGAAACTGCAAGGACAGCTTCGTCTGGAAAAGTGTCAGCAATCGGGATGTCCGGACGAGAAGAATCACTTAGAAGTCTCGAAAAATGATCCTCCACCACATTTTGTACCTCGGTTTCATCCTTGATTTCAAGATCAAATTCTTGAAGCAGAAGAATCCAACGAATAAGCTGGGCTTTGGCATCCTTTTTGGCCAAGAGATGTCTCAAGGCCGAGTGGTCGGTATAGATGATGACATGAGACCTTAAGAGATAAGCCCTGAATTTTTCCAAAGTAAATACTACGGCTAGTAATTCCTTTTCAGTAATAGTACAATTCCTCTGGGCTTCATCCAGAGTTTTGCTAGTGTAGTAGATGACAGAGGGCTTCCTATCTATTTTTTGACCCAAAATAGCCCCAATCGAGTAATCAGAAGCGTTGGTCCTGATCTTAAAAGGGGTTGTCCAAATTGTTGGTTGCAACACTGGAGCACAAGTGACTGCCATTTTCAGGAAATCAAATGCCTTACGACATGATTCGCCAAAAACAAATGGCGTTTCTTTGGCGAGAAGATTGCTTAGGGGACGAGCAACCTTTGAGAAATCCTTGATGAATTTTCTGTAGAATCCCACATGACCAAGAAATGCTCGAATTTGTTTAACAGATGTGGGAGGAGGAAGTTTAGTGATAGCATCAACCTTAGCTTTATCCACTTCAATTCCCTGTTTAGAGATTACATGACCCAAGACATTGCCTTCTTGTGTCATGAAATGACTCTTTTCCCAGCTAAGGACCAATCGTGTTTTGATACATCGTTTAAGAATCATTTCCAGATTAGCCAAACAAGAGTCAAACGATTCTCCAAAAATAGAGAAATCATCCATGAAGACTTCCATAAACTCGCCCACCATGTCAGAGAATATGGCTAGCATACACCTTTGAAAAGTTGCAGGTGCATTGCATAAACCGAAAGGCATCCTACAGAAAGCAAGGGTTCCATAGGGATAGGTGAAAGTAGTTTTTTCCTGATCCTCGGGATGGATAGGAACTTGGTTGTATTTCGAGTAGCCATTAAGAAAACAGAAGTACTTCTTCCTGGCTAGTCTTTCTAAGATTTGATCAATGAAAGGCAGGGGAAATGAACCTTTTTTGTGGCTGTGTTCAGCTTCTTGTAATCGATACAAACCCTCTAAGAGAAAGCTGAATGAGTTGTGGCAGATTCTCCTCTCTCGTTAGTCACAATGGTAATCCTGGCTTTCTTGGGAACAATCTGCATGGGACTTACCTAGAGACTATCAGAGATTGGATAAATAATTCCTGCATTGAGCCACTTAATGATTTCCTTTTTGACCACTTCTCGCATATTTGGATTTAATCTCCTCTGTATCTGGTAAGAAGGGTAGGATCCATCTTCCAAGAATATTCTATGATTGCTGTAAGATGGCTCGATCCCCCTATGGTCATGAATGATCCAACTAATTGCCTCCTTGTGTTCCTTCAGGACCTTGATCAATTTAATCTCTTGCTCCTTTATTAATTTAGCACTGATAATCACAGGGAGCATCTTCTGTGGTCCTAAAAATTGATATTTCAAATTATCAGGCAATGGTTTCTGTTCAAGCTAGGGTGGGTTGATGATTGAAGGTAAGGAAGATGTTGAAGACTCATCAAGAGCAAGAGGTTGAGAGTGAACAAAATCAATAACCTCTTCAGAAGATGGTAGGTTTGCCATAGAGGGTTGCGAGTCCAATTCATCATCAAATAAGGAACTTTCAATTGAAGAAACCATCAAACAAGTTTCAATGTTTACATTATCCTCCTCAAGTTCCTCAATAAATCCACAATCCTCAAATTTATTAATCGCCTTAAAAATATCCAATTTCATTCATTGATCCCGAAAGACGATTTCCATGCTATTGCTTTCACAGTTAATGTTAGCCTTTGTGGTAGCCAGGAACGGATGCCCTAGAATGATGGGCGTGTTCCTCAGATTTTCCAGTACATCCATGTCAAGGACAAGGAAATCTACTGGAAAATAGGAATCCTTGACTTAACTATAATGTCTTCAAACGTGTAATCTTCGATGACACAAGAAATCAACGGAGCACTTGGATCTCTTTGTTTTTGAGGGAGGTGGTGTAGGATAACAGAACTAACCTGCTCGGAGAGTACCACCTTCCTCGTAACAGATTCTCTCGACTTACGCTTTTGTGTATATAAATCCTTTAAAAATCTCGCGTAAGCCGGTATATGCTTGATAGCATTGAGGAGCAGGATATTGATCTCAACATTCTTAAAAATATTCAGAAGCTCCTCATTGCTATCAACATACTTCTTCTTCTTTGATTTGATCAAAGCTTCAAGAAAAGGAACATGAGTCAGATCTTTGGAATCAGGTTCCTGAGCCTTGCTTTCTTCTTCAGAATTCTCCTCTCTTTCCTCAGGTTCTTCAGGATTCGGTAAATTAGAATAGTGTGGTTGTGGATCCTGAGTCTGCTTACCACTCCTCAAGGTAACAGAATTTGTCGATGCATAAGAGTTTGGGTCTTGGGGAGGGTTAGGAAAGATTGGAGGGGCTTGATTAGCCAAGAATTGTTGATGTGCAGAGGAAGAAGAGGAAGGACCCTGCTCAACCACCTGAGCATGTGCGTGTGGGTTCCTCTAATTTCTGTGCCCATGGGCTTGGTTGCCCAGATTCAGAGTATTTCGTGGGTTAGGTACGGGTTGGGATGGTAGAGATTCGGGTTGACGAGAGTTGGCAATGAGCTGGTCTGCAAGTTGTCCAGCGAGGTTTTCATTTGCTGCATAAGCTGGAGCATGGATCCTTGTATCTCTACCATTTGCCGATTCAAATAGCCTGCCCTACGGGTTGACGGGCATTCCAAGCTAGCTGATTGACCTGATTTGGGGGAAACTGATTATACACATGACCTTGACCCATTGGTCGTTGTGGAGCATAGTTGCTGGGTGGGAATTGGATCTGTTGCCCCAGGTTTTTCCAGGAGAAGTTAGGGTGGTTTCTCCAACTCGAATTATAAGCATTAGAGTTGGGGTTGGATCTAACATTCTCCTGTACAGCACAGACATCCTCATAGGGTGAGGATGGAGAGAAAGAAAGAGAAGGATCAGAAAAATTGGGATCAAAGGCCCCAGTTTGGAACCCGTGGGGTTCCGAATAATGCTGACTCACAGGTTGAGCCGCATCGAGTTGATTCACAAACTCTCGTCTAGAAGGAGCTCACGAAGAATGGAATCCCAAATTTTGAGATTGAGTGGATCGAGAGTTGTTCATAGAATTTCCAGCCATCTACTCTTCCATTCTCTTAGCATCCAAGTCCACCATATCAAGTTTGTTACAAATCAATTCCATATCTAATGAATGAGTCATAGACTTCATTAACATTTGATCTGGGCTGCTGGGACTGGTTAAAAGTATCCATGGAGGCATGATTGATTGAATTCTCACTCATTTCCTCAAACAAATCGTGTGCACTATCTGCGTCTTTGTTGAGGAAATTGCCTCCGCAAGAAGCGTCCACATGATTTCTGAGTTGCTTAGTCAACCCATGGTAGAAGATCTACACGAGTTGCCATTTCGGCACCTCGTGGTGTGGACACCTCCGCAATAGGTCCTGGAATAGCTCCTAGGCCACATGAAATTGCTCCCCCGGCCGCTGGGTAAAGGTAGTGATTGCCCGTCTCAAGGCATTGGTACGTCCGACAGGGAAGAATTTCTTCAGAAAGGCCAATTTCAACTCATTCCAAGTTGCAATTGGTCTTCCTATAGTCCTATACCAATGAGCGGCTTTATCCCTAAGAGAGTGGGGGAAGAGCCTCATGATCATTTGCTCCTCATTCACGTTTTGTGCCTTGGTGGTTTGGACCAAAGTGGTCAAGTCCTCCAAGTGCTGAAATGGGTCTTCGGAGCCAAGCCCATGGTAATGTTTGATCAGGCTTAACACCTGGGACTTGATTTCTACGTCTCCGGCCGGAATCTGGACGTCGGGACACTCCCCGTAATTTGAAGGATCATAAAATTTCTTCAAGGGCTGAGCATTCTGCATTCTCTGGAACCATTCCTGCATTCTCTGCATTTGTTCCAGCTGCCTTCAGAATTCCTCCTGTGGATCCCGAGGCAGAAGAGGTTGTTGGTCGGCCATGGGATCAATTTGACCAAAATCCAATTTACGCCTCCTAGAATACTCTAGTGGTCCTTCCAATTGGGGATTCAATGGCCGTCTTCCCAGCATAAACTAGGAGGTCAGAAGGACTGGGGATAAGGACCCTGTAGCACAACAAAACAAGCCTGTCCTTAAGTGGGGTAGCCTAAGGATCTACAGACTCCCAAAACCTGCCTTAAGATTATAAATGATTTACTCTACTTGTGTCTACTCAATCTAACCAGTTAGAAGGAGGGACTGGGGAGAAGGTTCTTCCTTCAGCTTACGTCTCCGGTTCATAGTGTACCCCCCAGCCAAGGTCGTTTGATGCTACTCCCCTAGCTAGACATTAGATTAATCAGTACAAGTAGGTTAATCAAAAACAATCTCAGACTAAGCCCCGAAGAGTGAATCAATCCTTAAGGCCAACGTCTACTCGATTTTATTAAGGCCTGGGATTGTAGTGCTTATGGAATGTGATGGGCCCTTAAAATGGGTTGTGCCCTTAATGATTGATTGAGAATTGTGTAAGTGCATGCACAACCAGGGTTTTCAAGCAAGATTATTTGTGATGTGTAGATTTTAATGTTCAAATCTTGCTTAAGTAGCTTTTAGGGTTTCAAATTAGGTTGATTTCAATCAAGTTTGAGGCAAACTAGGTTTTCAAGCATGGGTGAAGATTGCTTTCCTTTAAAATCAGAAATAAAGTGGAGTGCCTGGAATAAACCTAGATTGAAAACCCTAAGGAGAAGCTACTTGATGAGTTGATTTTAGGTTGAGTGGTGCGGCCCAAATAACTCAAACAACTGGCCACAACTGCACCACTAGATTAGGCACACAGAGATGGTTAACCTAGAATGATTTCTACTCTTTTATGTGTTGCTTTGTGTGTACCGGTTCCACAGATCAGAACCCAGTTAAGTAGAAACAAATCAAGTAGGTTAAGTGCCTTGAATGTGGGTGTATGTTATGTGTCAGTTGAAAATTATCCCACAAAATTATCTTTATGTTTTTTTTTAAGTGAGGGTGGAATGAGTGTGAGTGAGAATCCAAACAACCAAACTAATCCTAGGATTATGCAAACACCTAGGTTAATTGGAATTTGAATTTAATGTGACAAATGAAATCTATGGAGAGGGGAAGAATGGGGAGCACCTACAGTTGTCTTCAACTGCACTTTACTCCAATCTACTACTTGATGATTCCCTGATGGAGGTCTCTGCAAAACAATAGACACAAGAGAAAGCAAGTTAGAAGACAATAAACTACGTGAAATGCGAAAAGAAGGTCGAAAATCATTGCCTCCCTGGCAACGGTGCCAAAATGTTGAAGCTACGGGTTACTACGCTATCGTATTTGGTTTTTGAAAACCTGCCATTGTAGTTTGAAAGCGAAGAACTCGTGTTCAACAAATAAAATTTATACCAAAATAGAAATCCCGGGTTGAACTTAGGGAGGCTACGTCGATCTAAATTCGTAATTTTTGTTGAAAAGTGGAGTAATTACAATGAAGCAATATAAACAATCAGAATAAGAGAGAGAGAGAGAGAACATGCACTTAATATTTTAAAATGTTTATACAATTAAACCCGTAAGAAATTACACTAGAAAGCAGGAAAACTATTACACTAGAAAGTAGGAAAATTCTACTCTAGAAAGCTGGAAAGAGAAATGGGAGAGAGAAGTTATCCTCCTCGACGATCGCTTGGAGGATGAGCCAGACGGGACGATTCCTGAAAGACGAAGGACAGAGTGGGAAGAAGGAGGTTGAGGCAGGAAGAATGAGAACGGGGCAGCACGTCATCATCGTCCTAGGATCTGCTTCCGAAATGGGGGCAAAAATTTGACTTTATCTCTCGAGGAGCATCCCAGGTGTGGGACAAGCTTCTCTTGAGCTTTGGAGAGGGAGAGTAGAGAAGGAAGGGATGGGAAATTCGTATGGAGGGGGTCTCCTTTTATAGTTGTAAGGAGTGGGGGCATTTTGGGCCTTACAAATTCAAAATATTAAATGAGGAGCCTTTAGTGAAGGAATTAGGCATCACTAAAGCCCAGATCGTGGGCGACGTGCACCCGCTCCTGCCGTCTGCTCCTCTCCCGCACCGCGGTTAGTCGCCTACATTTGTCAATCTTCGGCTGTTCGATCGTAAGATCAGACGACTTAAGATTCGCTAATCGCCAACGCCTCATCACACGCCTGGCGCGTCCAATTGCGCGTTCGCGCATCACTGCCTCTGAGCATGCCACGTCTCCACCCTCACTGCCACTCATCCTTGAGTCTTGCGTCTGCGCTAAATTGAGGCTTGCGAGGGCTCGAACCTGCGCCTCTTCTTTGCGATAAAGCCTTCGACCGCTGTGCTACAGTGGCTAAGTTGTCACGTAGACACTTTAAGGCGTGGGCATCCGTGGCTATTGGATGGTGATCCTACGGCCAAGATCCATCACGTGGTGAGGAGAGAGAGAGGGTGCGACGGTCTCCTAGATTGGCTGGGCAAGTTTGGGTGGCTGAGATGGCGCCACGTGGCACCATCTTGGTCGTCCATCTTCTGAGTGATGTAGATGGTGCCACGGATATCGGATTGGACCGATTTTCGCACCGTTAGGCTGCGATCGTCGATCCGAATCCATCTGTGCGGTCAATTTGTCATCTAAGGTTAAGATTTACACCATCTTGGTCCATGATCTTTAGGTTCCTCGATCTCTATCTGGTGCTACGGATGTCCGATTAGTGCGATCTTGGAGTCGTTGAACTCCAATCGTCGCCCTGATCAAATTTGTACGGTTGGATCTTTGATCCAAGTCCCTGATAAGAGGTCACCCTATCCCTGACCATAAAAATGAGACAATTACTGTACGATTTATACAACTTAATCTAAATGCATGATTATGCATGTTATGCACTATTTACAATGTATGATGCTAATGTGTCACTAAGAACATGCATTAATAGACATTTTAGGTTAACTAGATGTATGCACATCAATACCCACTATAGAATCCTCCAACTCAAACAAGTCATTTTTCTAACCCATAATAATGTCTTCTGATCTTCCAACCACATTGAGAGCTCGGAAGCTCTCCAAACATCCTCCACCCACTTCCCGCCAAGTTTGTTGGTCACAACTCTCCAACTTGGTCTCCTTAAGCAGTACTGCAGCCAATCACCACAATCTGAGATTTCCTCCTAGTACTACTCTTTCAGAAGGGTTGCTTAATCTCCTCATGTTCCATGAGAGAACCGAAGTCATTGGGGCCATTGATCCCCTCATTTATGTGTCAGTACCCCAACACAGTTGCCACCATAGCCTTCTCGTGTGCTTCCTTATCATTCGCTTTACCCCCACCCTCATCCGCTATCTTGTCATCAATTGTCACACTAGCCTCACAGGACCTATGCTCAGCCACTACATCCTTGACCTTCACCCCGCTCTACTTGGCACCACCTCCACCAGCCAGCGAACTACCATCATCGACACTTCCTACCCTCAATGATGGCTCCTCCATTTGCAGTGTGGTTTCCACCTCTATCCACATTGTGTAGGTCGATGATGGCCTCCCCATCTTCCCACGATATGTCCACTTAGGTCGGTAGAAGAGCCTCGCATTCAACTCTTTCATTAGACACCACCCCATACCACGAACACCAAGCACCTGCAAGTCTTACGCCCTAGTGACGTCCAACAAACCATCCTTTCTACCTTCTCGTAAGCCATCCTTCCAAACTTCTCGAAAGACCTTCGTAAAGCTCCATTCACCAACTCCCATGGAAGAAGACTACACAAGTTCACGAACAGGAGGGGAGGCACTGCTTCGCTTAAAGGGGCTTCAAATAGGATGGGATGAAGGGTTAAGCAAGTGGGAGGCACCCAAACCCGATCCAAATATCATCTTGTTTGGGTATATAACAACATCACTCCTCACGCTCAACAATACAATCTTCTTCGGTGGCACCACGTGGGTTGCATAGCTATCTCAGTTTCTAGGGATTGTGCCACTTGCATTTACACAGTCCCCCTCACTAATCTCGATGTAGACCTCATCCTTCGCAATCTTTGCATTCTTCAATGAAATTTTGGATCCTACAGTGAGAACCTTGGCCTTCCAAACTTGCCTCGCCATCACCGGCCTCAGACTCCCCTCAGAGGCGACCCTAGCACCGATGGCTACCACCTGAGCATACGACCTCGCAACATCAACCACCGGCTTAATGGAGATTACCCACAACGCTCCACTGTTGGAGTCACCTTCCTAACCACCTTTCTACTAGGGATGAGTTCCAAAAAAGGATGCACCACAGAGATGTCAACCTCTACTAGGCCAATCCCCGTGCAAGATTTCACCATTGCGAACGACACCACACTGCTTCCACAACATCCTATGTGTGTGGTCATAGCGGAACACCCTCAATGGCCACCACCATCACAGCCTTCGACAATGGCTGCTCCTTTGTCACACCATCATGGATCATTAAGTAGCACCATCTCATAAGCCCCTCAACACATCTCATCTCCCTAGACACCAGGGTCACAAGTATCTTCTGGCGAAGCCCAGAAAGAAGAAACCTTCCCGGTGCGAAATGGCAATCTTGGCTCTACATCCGACCCTAGCCCTATCGTCACCCCTCTCCTAACCTCCACCACCCTTGTCTTGCTTTTACACACAACAGCTACTAGGGCTGAGGTGAGGATCGCCTCCAGCGGTCCAACCTAAGGAGACCATGGCATTGTCACCGCTGCCAATGGCACTTCCTCCAGTGGCAAAGGTTGTGACGTAGTGGTCATCACTCTCAGCTTTATGTTTCATGCACAAACCGCCCTCCAATGGCCTAAACCACCACACTGAAGGCACCTCACTGCCTCCCTACACTCCATCACTCGATGTCCTCTTCCACAACACTTAAAACAAAGAATCCCACCATCGCATCTTCTCCAAATTCGCTAGGGAGTGACAAGCATCCACCCCTAGGATGCACCACCCCTCTCTCACTCTCTCACCCATCATTCAACATCAGATGCCAACCTAACTCCATATATTATGTATGTTACATAAATCCTAAATGAGCCAAAAACTTGAGTTAACAAGTTGAGCTGGGCTCGGCTCAAGCTCAACTTCGCAAGGTAAATGAGACAATATCTTGGCTTGAGCTTGGCTTGAAATCTCAATGAGTTGAGTTTGTGTGCCCTTATTGAGCCGAGCTCGAGCTTAGCTCTTCAATCTTGAGCTAGATGCCTACCCCAAGTGCTACTTAATCCACAAGAGAAGCCCCAACCATTGAATTATTCTATTTTCTTCTAACTGAAACAAGGAGTACAGGATACGATGTGGAATTAAACAAGATGCTAGATCTATTTAATTAACTAAATAACTAATCTTTCCTGGCAAGCATAGAATAGGAACAAGTCAAGCCTAATGAGAATGGCTTGTAACATGTAAGCTACTTGGAACATCAAAACATTTTGTTCTAGAGCATATAACAAACTAATAAAATCACTATATTATATACAAAGCACCTTATATCTTTTATTTTAGAAATCAAAATATAATTCTATTCGATATTTGTCCATTTTTGATGGATGAAAGTCATGAACTACATATAATTTTTGCTTAAATTTTAAATTTGTTTCTTTGGGTGCTTCTTGAGCATGGTTAAGGTTTTTTATTTTTTTGAGAGGAAGAAATGCTAATTTTTTATGGGAATTTCAAGGATAGATTGGGGGTTTGAACAAATAATTTTCCTAGCATGGTATTATGTTAGTGCATTACATGGCTGCATGGCATTAATTTAGACTAATAATGACTCTCATGTGCGATACAGAAGTCATCAAGAAGCTTTCCTTACCCTTTCATCAGGAGAAGATAAAGCTTATAGCTACATTCTTTTTGCTTAAAAAGAGATTGTAGAATGGTGGGGTGAGTTACATCACTGTAGTAGACTTCCATTGGGGACATACACACTTGGACAACTGTCATACCTTCTGAAGAAAGTGCAGACACACTTCTAAGTCAAGCTGTTTCTACAGATCAGTTTTCTTTTGTGTGTATATTTGAAATTAGCTTTAATCTTGAATTCTTTCGTTGATATACCCTTGATCGTTGCAAGCTTAGATTAATTTCTCTGACAAATTCGCTTCATTTTTGCAATAATTTGTTTCATTGGCACATTTACAGAATTCACATGTGCAATAATTGCTTGTGTTTTGAGTTGTAATTGCCTTGCCTTCCTAACAAATAAATATAGAAAAAAGGCATTATATTTTTCTATTTTGCCAAAACTAGCCCCAAGAAGTTCAAGCTTTAGACCCTATTCGTGATGTCACCATGAGAGTGCATTTTTTAGAAAAGTCAATTAAACAGGTAAGAAGAAGAATTTACAAACCGAAGGACATGTGATGCCATAAGTAACTCAGGTTCACCTCCCCACGTATGAGGTCTTCTCATTTGAGAAACATATGAATCGAAATCTCCCTCAATAAACCTGCACAAGAAATTAGTTAGCCTGCAGTTTGAGATACAACATCAAGGATATCCTATCCATGTATGTTGAACTTTACGGTGCGAAACTCAACCAACATAATCCAAGTGGAAATAATTGCACAATAAACTACTGTATACCATTCTGTTTCTGCCTGTCTCTTGCTAAATTCATCTGCAACTTGAGCACAGAGAAAACAAAAGGGAAATCAGGGTATCAAATAGTGAGCATACCAAATAAGGCAAGTTTTTTCCTTTTCACAAGAAATATATGAAGCACAACAAAATTGAAAGGAAATGTTGCCTTATACAGAGCCAAAGATTGAGAGAAGTTTTCTTTTCCCTGTACTTTTGAGGAGGAGGAGGAGGAGGCGGATCGAGAGAATTCTCACTTGGTTCCGTAGTTCATCACCTAGTTTTCTTTCGAGTGCCTCATTAGGAATAGACTTTCCGCAACGAACGCAAGTATCGTGGGCAACAGAGCGAAATTGGCATCTTCCATCCCCAGGTATACCTAAAAATGGTGGCAATAAAACAATAGGGGGGAACATGGATTAACAAAAGCAACAGAAAAAAAGTAGCATATGTTTTTCACTAGTTATAGAGTAATCCCTGTAGACTTTTTTCCCTTGGGAGGAGTTGACAACCGATTTATCGATCTCTCCATCACATTCCCTCCGGGCTTCGGTGAGTGTTGTTTCTCGCTTGAAAAGGAAACACATATCCCAATTGAGAAGCCACCCAGTATCCAAGTTCTATGTTTCAGAGCCCAACTAGCTATTGAAGACCTCTCATCCTTAGGCAGTGAAAGACTCAAGCTTATACTTCGGTAACGGTTGGATTTTCCAAGATGCAAAATGTGTTGTGGAGAAGATGGCAACTCTAAAAGGTGCATATTGCTCTCTCTTTTAGATAATCTAGACTTAATCGAGTTCCCCTTCGGTGTGTAGGAGGAAGAAGATGAAGAATCGTAGGCATTTGAACGAAAATTGTGGATGAGATTTAATGAAGACATGGGTAGACGGACAACAGTCGTCGACCCTTTCACTACAGCTTTAGCAGCAACCACCGAAAGGCTTCTTGGGCATAAACCAGCAAAGAGGCATGTCATATCAGAGAGCTTTCCATGAGAAAAGAAACACCTGAACAAGCATTCATATGTTTCTGAAAAGTTTGGAGAGGTTTGCCAAATTTTCTGGATCGAGCACAATTAATTAAAAGAAGAAAACCCTATGTGTAGACATGCCTACCCAATCCCATCTTCTCTTCTTCCCTTTTTGATTGACTCCAAGGTCTAGTTTACGGAGGAGGTTAACCCCTATGAGATAGGATAACCTAATCCACTTTTGGAATCTTAACTTGGGTTTAAGTTATCCAAATGTTCGTGGATCCATGGAACAACAAGGTACAAAGGAAAATGGGAAAAAAATAATATTTCATTGACGGCATTGTCATGTTTTTTTTTTAGGGAAAATATTCCATTAGAAATGGGAAGAACCCAGCATAGGAGGATGCACCCCCATTGAGGAAAGGGAAGAGGGAAAAGATCGAACACCCTCAAAAGTAGCTTCTTCTCGATCAAGCTCCTCCAATCCACCATGGAGGCGAGCTTGAACTCCATCTAAACATGTTTCCATTTGCAATTTGACCTAAAAACTAAGACTCAAAAGCAAATGTTAAATGACACATGTTTTGTTATCATCAAAATAAATGATCGTGGTGCATTAGCACCAACAATCTCTCCCCTTTTGATGATGAAAAAATCATAAAAAATAATCAATAAAATTCTCCCCCTTTTTGACATTATCAAAAAAGGTTTTTATTAATTTTAATTCTCCTAAACTACCCCTTAAAACATGCTCTTCTAGTTTTTGGGTTAAATTTCTTTTAATCAAGAATAATGTTCTCCCCCTTTCTGTAATAACAAGATAGCTATATATTTTTCTCCCCCTTTCTAAAGGAAATATAGCTAACTTAACACCTCCCCCGTAATGATTGACAAATACCTCATTAATTTTAACTCCCCCTATCTATATGCTAATGATAAAAAGATAGGGTTAAGGGTTACCTCACCTACCATGGCCAATAGAATGGCTCAAATGGTGGTGGATGCCAAACCAGATGGGGTTTCCATCCATAGCTTGGAGGTCCGGGCATCGGTGCCAGTCTCCAATCTGGCGGTCGATGTACGACGAGTCGGTCGGTTGTTTGTTGTCTCGTCGGTCTCCTCGTCCTCCTCCTTGGTCTACTCCTTAGTCCTCTCAACTCGAGTTGACCATTTTTGAGTTTGTAGGTCCAATCCTTTGTGTTGTAATCTTTATGACCTACAAAACAAGATTCTAGTTCTTTCCTCGGTATCCATATTAATTTGGATCTAGTTCTGTTAGTAGGTCTTCTTGACGGAGATCCTTTCTCAACCTTAAGACTAGATAAATTTTCTACTTTATTGATCAAATTATTTGATTTCTCCCTAAGACATGCAAGTTCATCTTTAATAGCATGCATCTTATTTTTTAAGCTAGAAACTTCTAATTTTAAATTAGTGTTTTCCTCAATCAATTTGCTATTTTCAATGTTTAGGTTGTGATTTTCTAATGACAAATCATCGTCTTTAGGACTAGAAGTACTTTCTAGGTCCTTAAGTTTTATTTCTAACCTATCATTTTCAGATTTAAGGAAACTAAGATTCTTTTTTATGTTTTTGTTTTCTACCTTTAATGATTTACTAATTGCATAGAGTTCATCAAAGGCATCTTGGAATTTAGAATTTACCTCATTGTCGTTGTTGTCGCTGTCGTTTTCTGCGATTGCCATGAAACCCATGCAAGCGGTTTCATTCTTCTTCTCGGGATTTTCTTCTTCTTCTTCCTCCAAGCTTGAGTCATCCCATGTTGCTTGGAATGCCTTCTTCTTGTGTTTCTTCTCCTTCTTCTTCTCTTTCTTGAGAAGAGGGCACTCTGGTCCTAGATGCCCTTTCTCATTGTACTGGTAGCAACGTCTTGGGCTACCTTGCTCCTTTTCTTTGTTTTCTCTCTTAGAATCCCTACAAAACTTAGAGAATTTTTTAA
This sequence comes from Thalassia testudinum, assembly GCA_037157565.1. Taxonomy (NCBI): domain Eukaryota; kingdom Viridiplantae; phylum Streptophyta; class Magnoliopsida; order Alismatales; family Hydrocharitaceae; genus Thalassia; species Thalassia testudinum. Next base: position 64,416,001 of record JAZHRO010000007.1, on the reverse strand, counting down.
GTAAAAATTTAAAATCTTCATCATCAGAACTTACCTCGCTATCCGACACGGCTCTGAATGCGAGAGTCTTCTTCGATTTTGGCTCTGGTGTATCCTTCTTCTGCTTTAGCTTTGTCTTGTAGGCCATTAAATTGCCTAGGAGATCCTACATGTTGAGCTCCTCCACCTTGTTCGCCTCCTCGATGGCTGTAACCTTCTGTTCCCATTCCGGTCCAAGGGAACAAAGAAGCTTCCCTTGAAGCTCCCATTTAATGAAGGTCTTTCCTAATGCCTTAAGATTGTTCACTATGAGAGTGAACCTAGTGTTCATCTCACTTAAAGATTCATTAGTCTTCAGAGAAAAAGATTCAAATTCTTGAGAAAGTAAGTTGAGTTTAGAAGACTTTACCTTGGAGGTACCCTCGTGAGTTACCTCAAGTGTGTGCCAAATCTCGTATGCAGTGGCGCACTATGAGATTTGGTTGAATTCTTCCGGGCTTAACGCGCAATACAATGTGTTCATTATTTTTGCGTTGAGAGAGAGCTTACGGATTTGTTGTTATGAGTAGCCTCCCGCGGGTTTCTCCGGGATGTCAAACGGCGTCTCGCATCTGGCCCAAATCGTGAAGTCATTGGCTTGAAGCCATGTCTTCATTTGCAGCTTCCAATAGGGGTAGTTGCTCCTTTCGAAGAAAGGTGGATGGGTCATGGACTACCCCTCTGAAATCCTAATCGCAGAACTGCTCCCCTCCATTGGATCTTCCATGGATATAACTCCTAGAAAGAGGAAACCTACTCTGATACCAATTGTAATTTCCCTACGGGAGGGGGTGAGATATGCATGACGTAACATAAAATGCAAAATTATGCAAACAATCTCACAAATAGCACAATCACACAATTACACAAATATTTTTTAAGTGGAAACCCAAATCGGGTAAAAATCACCACCTAACCCTTTCGAGTTAAGATTTTCTGATCGACAAAGTCGATCAAATCCACTAACGTTCTACTTTAATGAGGGTAGTACAACCTTAATACAACCACGCTACAAGTACGAGGGTAGCATTCCTCAACCCCTCCTTTTCGTAAGGAGGATTTTGTCTCACAAAGGAGATGGGAATTCGCAATGTGAATACCCAACACAATTACAAAGATAAATTACAACTCAACCTATAGAGCCACAAAGTGAATGATTAAATCTAGCTACTATAGGTAAGGGAACTTCTCTTTGGTGGGAGTGCGTCGGTGTGACGATGTGGGTGCGTGAACCATGCGGGGGCACCTCGTTGCTCTCGTAATCGCAAAGGGAAAGCGGGTGCACAACTGGAGTCAAGCTCTCTAGATGTGGAACAAAAGCTTAGAGCTTCTTCTAGATGATCTTCTACTTCTTTTTGACACAAGAGATGTGGAAATGATATTCAAGGTGTGTATCTACAAGGCAAGGGTCCTCCTCTATTTATAGAGGGCCTAGGAAAGCTTTGGAAGCCCTTAGAAAGCTTTCATAGCCGTTGGGGTTGAACCCAAGGCAAAATAGGCCGTAATCAGAATTAATTATGATTCTGACAGGATCATCAGACGTCTGGTCTAAGTATCAAATGTCTGGAAAAACTAGTCTAAGACGTCTAAGAACTAAGTCAGACTTCTGATTCTAGGCGAGTTTTCTTCCTAACTTTGTTCATACCTAAACAGGGTTCTAGTGTAAGGCCATCAGACGACATACAGGACGTCTGGCACTAGGTCTGGATGTCTGGAAACCTATTGTACTGTGGGAATGGATTTCTAAGATAGGTTAAGGGCTAGAAAATCTCACAAAGGTGATTTTGGGTCAGTCGAGGCAGAACGGTCACATATCAGATGTCTAGGGTCCTCTACAGAGGTCTGATATAAGCTTAACGGTCATAATCCTCAACATTTTCTTTGGCAGTCAACGTTCACTAATTGGACATTTGGCATAACCATCAGACGTCTTCTAAGACGTCTGGACTAAGGTTTGGATGTCAGATTTCATTAGACAGAACCTACTAAGTCCAGCCTAAGTTATTGGACGTCTGAGTCAATAGTCAGACGTCTTAAAAGTTACTATCAGACGTCTGATTAGGCTGACAGAACCCTATTTTAGTTTTCTAAGTTCTCTACAGAAAACCTAAGTTTCCTAGGGTTGTGCAAGGGTTCCTAGGACTACTATGAGGGTACTTTGAGGGAGACACAAAGAATAAAGAGCAAAATAATTACAAAAGAATATATGAAAAGAGAATCTATCCTATTCTTCTCTTCACGCTTTCGCTCCTTGCAAAGCTCCTTCTTCTCCATCAAGCTCCTCCAATCTGCCATGGATGCGAGCTCGAACTCCGTCTAAACACACTTCCATTTGCAATTTGACCTGAAAACTAAGACTCAAAAGTAAATGCTCAAAGGCACGTATTTTGTCATCATCAAAATAAACAATCGTGGTGCACTAGCACCAACAGTATAGAATAATAAGAACAATATTAGGTCCATATCCAAGTAGAAATAAAATAAAAGTGGTCTAAAAAAAGTTTACTAATCTAGTAATCACGAAGAAAACTAAAAAGGAAAATAGCTACTTCTATGAGGGAGTTGTGGGTAACTAGTAAGTCCTCATCTCATTGGTCTGCACCCAGCTTCAAGATCTCTCCAACCGTTGCTGTAGCTTAGGACGGTTCACCTGCATATGAAGTTAGGCTAATGAAAAAACTCCCAGTAGAACGTAACTGAAACTACTTAACTAATGTATAGGCAACTAAAGGCAAGGCATCGAGAATACAGTAAAGGAAATAAGGATGATAGGAATGCGTAATTAGTATCTAATCAATTATTTTGAACTTTGTGGGAACAGTTAATAACTTAGTTCATTGGTTAATTAACTATTTATTATTTTGTTGTCCATTGGTTTATTCGTTGAAGATTCGAGTTATAGATATGAACTCGTCTCTACTCACGAAGTCCCTCAAATTGGGCTAAAATGGGGGTAGCGGTATCTTGTCCACCTCGAGGACCTATAATATGGGATGCAATCGGTATACAATCTCAAAACAAAATCAAGGGTGGCCCATCTCAAGGGTCAGGTGCCATCTATCCTAAATAGTGTTGGTGCAAGGGCACCACGATAGTTTATTTTGATGATAACAAAATACTTGTTATTTAACATTTGCTTTTGAGTCCAAGATTTCAGAATAATTGCAAATGGATACAAGTGTCAAGATGAAGTTCAAGCTCGCATCTGTGGTAGATTGGAGCAGCATAACGGAGGAGATGAAGCATCGCGAAGAGCGATAGCTTGAAGAAAGCGTGAAGACAAGAATATGATAGATTTTGTTTTATCTTGTTATATGTATCTTTCTTTTGTTGCTCTTTATTTTTTTCTTTCTTAGATTCATGTTAAAGAGCCTCAAAGTACCCTTACAGTAGTTCTAGGAACTCTTGCACAACCCTATGATACTTAGGTTTTCCATAGAGAACTTAGAAAACCTAAATAGGCTTCAGACAGCCTTATCAGACGTCTAATAGTGAACTTTAAGACATCTGAATGTTGTATCAGACGTCCAATCATTTAGGGTTGGTCTCAGAACCTTTTGTCTGCTGATTTCTGACGACCGACCCTTAGTCTGTTGTCTTAGTAGATGTCTGAAGACTTGGCAAGACATCCAATTAATGGAATGTTAGCCTTCAGAATATGATCGTTGAGAAATGACCTTTAGGCTTCTATCAGATGTTCGTAGAGGACCTCAGACATCTGATAAATAGACATTGAGCCTCATTTGATGCCAAATCATTTTTGTTAAGAGTTATAGCCATTAAGCACTCTTGGGAATCAATTCCCAATGAGTCATTAGTTTCCAGACGTCCAGATCATGTGCCAGACGATCGACTGATTACACATCAATCATAGGTCTTAATTGACCTAAATTAGGCTAGGACTCAGCATAAGTTAGGATAATTCATGTATGCATAAGCATTATCTGCATCTTTACTACTTTCTTTTAGCTATGTATAAAATAATCCTATAATGTATTGATTAGGTGCATTACGTCAATTACAGGTAATAAGCTGGATCTGAAGCTAGATCAGGAATAATGGGTGTTGCAGCAGAGTTGGAGCTGAAGACTTAGATTAGATGTAGTAGATAATAGTGTAAGGGATTTAAGGTATGCTATTCTATTAAGTAGGAATAAAGCAGTAAAATGTGAAGGGCTTAGGTCCATCCTAGCCCTAGGATAGCCTAAAGACTTCCCCAAGCCATAGCCACCATTAGATTAGGTCACCACACCCTAGGAAACCTTAAAACCCTAGTTCCAATCCTTATCTGGACATCCAGATAAGTTATAGGATGTCCAGAACCCTTAGCCAACTCCCGCACACCTTAAACTCACTTCTGCAATGTTATTGGACATCCAAACACTTTGTCAAATGTCCAATTTCTGTAGAATACCCAAGATAGAACCTTGAATCCTTCTGACTCTGATTAGACGTCCAGATAACAAGTTTGGACTTCTGATTTTTGAGTATTAGATGTCTGATTCCATTTTTGGACATCTGGAACTGCTCTCTAGTTCCTGTTTTGAGATTCAAGCCTTAGTTTTGGATCTCTAGCTCCCTAGACCCAATTCGAACCCCATAGGAACCTAAATTAAGGTACCCTAACTCTAGACCTCCCTAAGGACCTAATTAGGTCTTCACCAAACCCAATTGACTTAGATCATAGTCAATTACCATTACCTAAGCCAATTGGACTCATTGAGTCCAATTGAGCTCAGATCTCAACCCACACAAGTCCAATTGGACTTATTGAGAGTTCAATTGACCTAAGCCCAACCTAATTGAGTTATTTCACTCTCAAATAGGTTCACACTCATTCAATTAAACTTGGGTGAAGTTTAATTGCAATTCCCCCTTAGCAATTAGGGTTTGCAACCCTAATTTAAGGCCTACACCTACCTAAACCCCTTAGGACCTAACCTATATCACTTAGACACCTAGGGCATGACCACACACTCACACACACACACACATTCATGCACACACACTCATCTAGAGTTCTCTAGAACTCTCTTCAAGTGGCGCCACTCTTGGTTGCCAAAATTAGCAACCAAGAGCCATTCAAATTGAGATCCACCTTTTGTGGATCTAAAAATCACTTGGCTGGCCAATCTTGGGACTCTCTCTAGAGAGTTCCACACTTCTCTAGAGAGACTCCCTTAAGTCTATAAAAAGACCTAAGGGGTGGCCATTTGCAACCAACCACTCTTGGCTTAATTCCATTGTTGGCACTCATTCCACTTAGGCTAGCCACATTCATCTCCACTCCGCCTCCACAAGGAGCACCACCATGGAGGCCACCATCTCCACGCTAGGATCTCCAACCTCTCCCCAAGGGCCAACCTAAGCACCATTGGCCACCCCTCCTTCTCCTCTTAGCCATTCAAACGCCATTAGAGCCCACCTTCGAATGCCCATCTTTTCTGCTAGATTAGAAACTTAGCTCTTCGTAGTTTTACTGCTTTCATTTACTATTTAGTAGTGTAGCTCTTATTCTTCCCCAATGATGCATGCAAAATCCTCCCATAGATTCCTATGTGCGATCATTTTCTATTAGCTAGTTTTATGTTTTCAAGATTTCCTCTACATTCCATGTTACAAACATCCTCAGAATGAATGAATAAAAGATATTTTTTTTATATATATGTCTCTATGTTGGAAATCACCATGAGCTTATTGGTTGCAATCTGATTTGCGTGATTCAAGTTGCCTATTTTTCATTTATATATATACTTTGCAACAAGCATGTCGGTTCCGGAAAATATAGAAAATCTAACTATAAATTCATTTTCTGTAAACAGCCACCACATCACTAGAATTGTGGGCACTGAAACTCATACTTTCACTTTCGTTATCTATCAGACACATGCGCATGTAATCAGAATTCATAATAGAAGTGGCGAAACTTTAATACGAAGATTAGAAACTGGCGTGTGATTTTAAGAAAAATAGAGCGATAAAGGATCGATTTCAGATTTGAACAAATGCCTCCTAGAGACGAACGACCGGGACTCAAAGTATCATTATCATTTTATAAATATTTTTGTTTGATCATATTGCGCACTATACTACGACGCTTTTTTATATCAAAAATGCGCTCTACGATGCAAACATCGACCTATCGTTTGATCACTTTAACCTAGAACCCTGTGTAGGTGTGATGAAAGTCAGTAAGGGAACCTGTCTAGTATTAGACGTTTGATCTAGTTTCCAGACATCTTAAACATGACTTCCAGACATCTGATCTTTTTCCCAGACGTCTAGTGACCCTGTCATAATCATTAATGATTCTGATTTTGACCTGTTTTGCCTTGGGATAATTCCCAACGGCTATATAAGCCTTCCAAGGCCATCCAAAGCCTTTTTAGGCCACCTATAAATAGAGGGGTAGCCCTCCCTTGTTAGGATACACCTTGTAACACTACTTTCACATTCCTTTGTGTCATCGAGAAGAAATCAAGACAAGAAGTGATCTTGCTCTCCAAGCTCCATTCAACAAATCTGAGAGCGTCATTACCTTGCTGAGATCACGCCTACGTTCTTCCATCTAAGGGAAGTCTCTTTTGCCTATGGAAACTAAGTTTAGGATTTATCTGTGTGGCTCTATAGGGTTGCTTTGTAATTTTACTTTGTAAATTGGTTGGGTATTCACGTTGCGAATTCTCGTCTCCTTCGTGAGACAAAAACCTTCTTCTGAAGAGAAGGGGTTTGAGGTACACTACCCTCATATAAAGTAGTGTGGTTGTAAGAGGTTGTACTACCCTCATTTAAGTAGTGCGTTAGTGGATTTGATCGACTCGATCGATTGGAAAATCCTAAGTCGAGAGACTTAGGTGGTGTTTTTTACCCAGGTTTGGGTTCCACCTAAAAATTCTTGTGTCTTGTGTGATTCTCTATTTGTGAGATTGTTATTTATTTAATTCTACATTTTATATTACATCATGCAAATCTTACCCCCTCACGTAGGAACCTTCAAATTGATCTTCTCCCTATGATACCTATGAATAGAATTCTCAACATCCAGGTACTAGAAAGAAAACCCAAGATCATATCTGACTTAGCAACAAGCCTAGCTAACTTGTAGGAAGGCATGCAATTCTCTAGCCACAATGATCACTAACTATGAGCACAGTATAAAGTTTATGGCCCAAGCAACCTTTTATTCGTTGTCAACTCTTATTAAGCGACATTATCACAACTCATGAATTTGTTATCAAGTCATATACAATATCCTTACTTATTCACAATTTTCAAATCATTGATATAAAGAATTCAATCGCATCATTTCTCAAAATAGCTATTAGATTGTTACTTTTTAAGTTTTGTCGATTATGTCAATTGTGTTTTCAAGTAAGGGTTGTAGAACTAATCATTACTGGAACCTAGTTCCACTTCTCTTTTATGTTTTGGTGTTAACAAAACTGTTTTAAAACTAATGAGTTTATGAAGTGTCATTTACAGGAAATCATAGGATTTAGGAAGTATGGAAGAAGTATGGATGGTATTGTTCGCTGCGTAAATCGCATTTTAAAAGATTATTTAGTTGTAGTATAGTGCGAAAGCACATTGACAAATAAATTTATAAACTTCGATGAGTACTGGGTCGTTCACAGGGAGGCAATCTTGATTTTTGCAAAAGCTTTTTAATAAAACTTGCTCTAAATAGATATTTATATATGTATATATGTATATGAATCAAATATCATGCATTTAGAAGATCAGAATTTTATTGCAATTAAATAGAGTTTTCACAATAGAGAATGCTATTAGAAATAAATAGATAGATAGAGAGAGAGAGACAGAGAGAGAGAGATATAGAAAGTGGCAGAGAGACGACGCATCTTGTAGGATGGTTGTGTGAGGTGTGGCAGCACCTCAGATCCAAAGCACTGGGATGAAGGTCAGAGCAGAGTTGTAGAGGGAGAGCTTTAGTCTAGAGGAAGGTGGAAGATTTGTATCTGGAGTTGATAGCAGGAGTTGTATGAAGAGATGCCTTCAACAGGGGGCCTTGGGCCTTCTTTTATAGTTTTAATGAGGGGCAAAGTGGGTATTTAAGCCCTTTATCTCGTGCAACAACTCTTATTTGATTAGATCTGTTGATCAGGAGATCAACGGATCAGATCTGGTCTCAAAACAACTTTAAAAGCCTTCTTATCGCTTAGATTTAATCTCATGCTGACACGTGGCTCCTCTCATGGCCCTTGATCTGCGATCGAACGCCTTCACTCACTCCTCATGATCGCTTCAATGGTTCTTCTCTCTTCGTGCATGCCCGCATGCCACATTCGAGCACCTTATCCTCGGTCATTCGATCTTACAATCGAATGGCCCAGATTCGCGCCCACACCACCTCTCTTTCCATGCGTGCTCAAATTCCATCGCACTCCAACATTCCTCGGTTGTCTAATAAAACAAGTACCGTTCTTCACTAAAGAGTGCATGAAATTACATGTGCTCTACAGAGCCATTTAATCACACCACGCGACCATCTCCCAATGCTCCGATCAGCATCCAATGGGTGATAGCACCGGCGTGCGACTGGCTTTCCCAATTTCTCGTGCAGCACCGCTCGAACGCACATCTCACGCTTGCGGTTGAGCGCACTCATCGTTACACCACCCGTCCAAATTGTTGTGTTTTTGTTTTAAGGAAACTAATTCTCGGTCGTTGGATGAAGATCCGATGGTTGAGATCTATTCCTCTTTGATGAGGCGCGGTGAGGCGGGCGACGTGGCGTACTCGTGGCTGTTGGATGAAGATCTAATGGCCCACAGTGCGTGAGGGTAGCTTTCTCAAATGGGGTGGCGATGAGGGGGTGGTTGTGATGGTGCCACGTGGTGCCATCATAGCCATCCATCTTTTTTTCCTTGTATCTGGTGATGTAGACCTTCGATTGAGTTGATTTTTGCACCGTTGAACTACGATCGTTGATCTAGATCCATTCGTGTGGTTGGATTCTTCATTTAAGGCTCGAATCTTTGTCCTCTGGTTCTGTGGTCTCTATTCTTCTATGGACTGCACAAGATGCCCTGGTTGTCTAATCGAGATGATTTCGGAAGCGTTGGACTCTCGTCGTCGTTTTGATCAGATCTATCCGGTTTGATCTGACATCTGTGGCTTCGAATCATCTGTGATTAAAATCATATCTCATTAGTACATAAAATGATGATATTATCTATATGAATAATAAACTAGCTATTGCGCAAATTTCGATGCCTATGAATGCATTATTCCTAAGTTATGCTAGAATCTAGCTTAATTCAGGTGATTTAGGTTGCATGATTGCTGTGCAATCAGGCATGAAGAATGAAGATTGATTTTATATTATTTTATATGTTGTAATTTAGATTCTTGCATGTCTCTTAAAGAAAAGAAATGATTTAGGAGTTAAAATCTAAATAGAGATAATTAGGTATCATACTCCTGTTCAATCATTCATTTGAAAAGCTAAAATCATTTCTTTGTCATATTAATCGTATATTTACATTCAAATATCACTAAGATCGATGAATAAAATTTATTCAAGGTACTTGTTGCAAGTACCGGTATTGTTCACCAGTATGAATACCTGCTAGGCATAGGTTTGGGTCCTAGTCCCAAACTGTGAACAACAAGTATCTGTACTCATCATGAGTACTGGTACCAGGTGCTCATAGTTTGTTGACATGAGTAGTGTCTGGACCTTACAAGTACAGTACTAATCACTAGTACTAGTACATGTAGGCCACAGTTTGTAACTTGACTTAAATATGTGAGTCACAAGTACTGGTACTTATCATGAGTATCGATACCTGGTGACTTAGTTAGTACTCAACTGTAAGCACTGAGTACCGGTACTCAGGATTTGTTGGGCTGGTTGATGGTTAACTGTGAGCAGTCAGTATTGGTATCACAACTTTAGTACCGGTACCAACTAACTGTTGTGCCTAATCTGAATGGCTATTTTGTAATTAATCCTATCTCTAATCTTCCCATTTTGCCCTTAACAGCTAGTAATCGTAGGGAAGGTGTTTAGTGGCCTATATAAACACTTTGTGTGTGTCATTTGCACATAACACAAGCATAAAAATTCTCCTTGCTTTAATTTCTATATTTCTCAATTCTAGCTGCAAGGGTTATTGATTTGTTGCATTTTTTCTTTAAGGTGATTCTCACTTTGCAACAAGTCTTTTCTAGCGAATTCATTCTTCCTCGTAAAATCACTCTTTTTCGCTTTAGTGTTTTTCGCTAGATTGATCAACTTTCTTTTAAGTTAATTCTTGTTGGAGACTTAGGAACTTAGTTGTAAGATAAATTGTTTCTTGCTTACACCTGTAACTTTTTGTTTTATCTGATCTTGTAATTGGGCTTAGGTAACCTGTTAATTACTTTCGTTTCTAGTAGATTGATTCCCTCTAGGTTGAGGTAATCGGGTTAAAAATTCTAAGTCAGGAGACTTAGGTAGTGGAGTACCCAAGTGAGGGGAACCACTATATATTTGGTGTACTATTTCTGTGGTTTGCTTTATTTGCATATTTTTGTGGCCCAGTTTCATGACACTAGTGTACGTCTGGGGAAGGGATTTAACCCTCAATTATCATAAGTCATTTTTGGGAGTAAAAAATTGAGGCCCTTTTCTGGTAGCATGATCTCCTCTTTATAAAGGATTTTTTTTATCATATTTAACTATGATAATTGTTTACTTTTTGTTGAGCTTAATGAACTCAAGAGCTGCTTCATCTTTCATGTCATCACCTCTCGCCTTATGTCACTACCTCAATTCTTGCACCATTGCCTTGATCCTCATGCTGCCACTTCGATCTCTATACTGTTGCTACTCTTTCTGCTTGGTGCTGTCGAAGTTGGAGTGGTAGAAGACTAAAGGGTTTGTCTTTTGGTCAACTGAGCTAACCAATCACTCTTGGGTGCTTCTAGCAAGTGAATCAATTGGTTGGCTTTGGGTGACCTGCCTGAGGTGGGGGCCGACCATCCCAGCATGCAAGGGCTTTTCACCCTTGGGCTGGGTTAGCTCCTTTTTGAGCCTCATTTGGGTTTGTTCACTTTGTGGTCCGACTTTTAGCAGGCTTGTCTTCTCATCCCCCATTAGTTTCCCTCGTTCTCAGAGTCTACTATATAAACTTCAAGTGTAAACTTTTTTTTTGTAACTCTCCTTGCCCCCAGCAGTTACTGCTTAGCTTTTCTAGGGGGTAGGAGCTCCTTGCTATAAATCCCCAAACCTAGATTCTAGAGTCATTTTGGACTTAAGCATGTTAAGATGAACCCGTTGATGCTTGTCGGGTGCAAATCGGGTTAATGAAGCCCGAAAATAGAACATGTATTTTGGTCAAACTTGGTCAACTCATTTTAGAATTTGCCTAAAAACTTTATTATTGATACTGTTGGATTCCTATTTTTGTAAGCTTTCTAATGGTTCCTATTTCATGGAAATCCAGGTTATGTAGCACAAGTTATGCATGAAACATATACAAACCCATATACAATCCACCTAGAAACCTCACCATGCTAATGACCTTGGATTCAAAATTCGTGAATTTTGTCAAATTCCTTGTCTCGTAATGAATCTAATGATATGTGTTGATAAGTATGCATATTTATATGTTAACATGCTTAACTTTGCTGGTTTTGTAACATGAGTTGCATTAGAATTAGAACATATTATGAATAATTGCATGCATGCATGATAGGAGTTAGGATTATATTATTAAGTCAAATTATTCATTGTTTACTTTTTGAGGCTCTTTGCTTTACAGGTTAGTTAGAGTTCTTCAAATTGCATGAGAAGAAAGGAGAAGAAATCATCTCAGCCATCTCCTTGAAACCCTAACTCTAAACCATTTCGAAACCTACCTTATATAGCCTACACCCAAATCCTAATCCTAAACCCTAACTAGCTCTCCTCAACTCTCCTAATCCTAATCCTAACCCTACACCTCATTCCTAACCTAGTCCTAAAATCCTAGCTTACACTTTTAGTGACACTCTCCTAATCGTAATCCTAATCCTACCTTCTAGAACCTACTACCTTATCCATGTGCCACATGATTTTTATACATCTAAAATCATATCAAATATTCCTTAGAAGGAATTGATAAAACGTGGTAATCAATCAATTAGATTAGGTATCCAATTACCTCCTTAATTTGTTATCAATCAAGATCAATGTGAACACAATTTGTGATGTGATTGAGCTTACATTCTAGGAACCTCAATCAAATCATGCTTTTTCGCAATCACTTTTTGGCACCGTTGCTGGGGAGGCACGACTTTGCATTATCTTATTTCTCTTGCTTGATACGCGGATATCATCCCCTTCTCTTTGTTTCTTCTCGTGTGTGTAGGCACTACAGGAAGAAGGAAGGATTTTTGGAAGTGAAAGCTTAAAGTCCATATCTTCCCATGGATTCGAGGTTAGTGCCTTCTTACTTGTCACAATAAACCTAAAACTATCAAAAAATTCTAAATCAGGCTTTTAGGATAAAAAACATCTAAATTTGGTAGAGTGGTGATTCATAAAAATCATTGTTTGCTTGTTTGAATTATCTCACACTACTTTACCCTAAGTGTTGGTGTTCTGATTTTCGGGTCCAGACTTCTGTCTGGATTTCAAAAATCAATTTCCAACACAATAGGCCTTCTAAAATGTTGAAATTTCATCCAAAGATTGCAAATCAAGTCAGAAACATCTGTTCCAAATTTCAAAGCATTTCGATTGAAGAGAATTTTTAAAAATTCATGGACCACAGGGGGGTTATCTCCTCTGATTTCATTATTTTGTTACTATTCACGAATTTTAGGAATTTTTCTACTTGTCCAATTTCTATGAAATTTGATTTTCTGGAATCTTTGTAAAATTATACACAACATATAAAATCAGAAAAATTTTTGGTGGCCGGTGGTGCTATTGAAAAGTCAAAATACCCACGGGTATCATTTCTGGACTTTGACACCAGCACAAAGAAAAATGCAAAAGAAATATCAAATGAATTCCTAAAATCACATAAAAATATTGTTTCGAATCCTTGTTTGACTTGCCTTCTAGTAGTGGTGTTGTTTGCTCTGTTTGGACCACTACTTAATAATAAAAGCCTGAAAAAATTCACTGATAGTAAAATTTCTACTTAAGGATTCAATTCAATTAGGGTTTGCTTTCAATTCTTAGTCCCACATTCTAAAGGAAATCTATGTTCACCAACACAACTTGATTTCTTTTTATTTGTGGAATTCAAACTTGTTTGAAATCATAAAAAGAAAACCCTAAAAGACATTAAACAAAAATAAAACCCTAAAAGCAGAAAAACAGCAAAAAAATTTTTTTTGTGACAAACCTTTTGTTTTGGCATTGGACCCACTTCATCCAATTCGCACACACATTAAAAATTGAAATAATAGGACATTTCTCCAATTAATGCCCTCCATGTCCCCGTGCACATTTAGGTACCCAAGCCTAATTTAAAACAAGTAGTCATTTGACCACTTAAGGACTTCATCAAATTTAGTCTTGATATCCGACATTTAAGAATCATTAAGCACTCCTAATTCCCTTAGAAAATGCGGCAACAGACTTGGAGGGAAGTCAAACGATGGGTGTGGGTTTACACAAGCCCTTGGTGATTTTCCCATGACATGCTTGGGTTCAATCCACCTCTTTAGTCGAGCTCGGTGCTCTTTGCGGAGTGGGTTCACCTATTGATCCCTTACTTGCCAGGTTCCCAAGTCTTAGGCTTTTAAGGAGTCAATCCTAAGATAGAATTAGGTTTGTTTGTTTGATTTGCACACTTCTCATCTATCTCTTCTCCTCCCCTCTCGTGTTCCATTAAGTGTATGCACGGCCGACGGTCCCAAAACCTGCACTTGGAGGGACCAACTGATTTTTTGGCCTACCGCACTGCCCTTACTAGTTTGTTTGATTTTTCCTCAGAAAATCAAGAAAAAATGGAAAAGCCCAAAGTCAAACAAAAAATGCTAACAACCCATCATCTTCTAACCATCAAAATGGGAACACCAATTTTCAACAACCTGAAGTTGAAGTTCCCGAACCACAATTTGAAATGCCACCTCAGCAAAATCCGAGAGGAAATTTGAATCTTGGCAACACCAACCCGTTGTTCATGGTAGTAACCCAACTCCAACAGCTCCAAGCAAATAAAAACAATTGACTAGGACTGTTACAAACCTAGCCAATAATAGACCACCCAATGCTGAACCCACTGTTCCCTTGAGGGATTTCTATGATCCCTCAAATTATCAATAAAGACCTGGGGTGGTCATTCCTGATGGAGAGTTAGAAATCAAACCCGCAGTCCTAAACCTCATTAAACATTTCCATGGTCTCGAGAAGACACGTTTAGCCAATTAGAGGAGCTCACATCCTTGCCCAAACCACTAAGTCTCACAATGTGCAGGAAGATGTGTGGCTAATGCGGCTCTTCCTTCTCTCCCTTAAAGACAAGGCTGCTTATTGTTTTAGAACAGTGGGAAAACCCATCACTACCTAGACACAATTAAAAAGCGCATTTCTTAAAAAATACTTCCCTATTGGTCGAACTAACAATTTATGTCGTGTAATAACCACCTTCCAACAAAAATCTTGTGAGCCTATGCATGAAGCATGGGAAAGATTTCAGGACTTATTAAGAAGCTACCCCCACCACAAGGTGCCACTTTGGCAACTCGTGCAAATATTCTACCATGGTCTTGATGACCAATTGAGGCGATTTATTGATGCCTCATGTGGGGGCAATTTTTTAAATAAAGATGCTGAAAACGCCTACGAACTTTTCGGCGAAATGAGTGAAAACTCTTTTAATCATTTGTCCATGGACACTTTTGGCAGAAATACCAATCCCCGTGTAGGTGTCCATGAAGTAGGCACACAGCACCAATCTCTTCCTATCACACAAGAAGATTTGCAACTTTTTGCACAAAAGCTTGACTAAATGCAAATCAATCAAAAGAAAATGGAAGAAAAATTTAACGCATGACTATGAACCTCTATTTTGACTAATCCTAACCTTCGATTTTCTAACCCTGACACTAACTCGACCCTCCTCCACCGAAAAATTTGCAACAAATTGACACAAGCATATTTCAAAACCCTAACCTTACACTTGATTTTACCGGGACTTTTGACAATTCTACCATGTTTGTCCCAGTTAATGAGAACATTTCTACTCTCCAGGATAATTTCAAAAACAATTCCTCCAACTTCTATAATCTCACTTGGAGGAATAAACCTAATTTTTCCTGGAAAAATACCAATCAAGTTTCGTAATTTCAAAATCAAATGGGGAATTTTGGCCAAAACCAACCTTCACAAGTTGATATTAATAACCAATTAATGAAAACCCTACAAGGAATGCAGCAACAAATGAAGGATGTTACTCGTGCCATCTCTAATTTACAAAACCAAATCACGGTAATGCCCAATCAAAGGCCAATGGGAAATTTGCCCTCCCAATCTATCCCTAACCCTAGAAATCAGCGGAACCAATTTCAAAACGGAAATAATCAGGGTCAATAGAATCAACAACCAATAAATCCCGCACCTCAATTCCCACCCAATTTTCAAAACAGCAGTAAAATCAATGTTTTCCACACTAAAACAATCACACTACCAATGTAGTAACATTAAGAAGTGGTAAAACTACACACAATGTGGGACCCCCATGGGAAAACAAACCAGACCAAGAGCAAATTTTTCCCTCCACCGTTCACTCTAAGGATAAAGAAAATAGCACAAACACAACACCCTTCCTACAGGCATTAAACTCCAAGAAAAAGAAACCTAGAAAAATTGGGCCAACTGAAGAACAATTACATAAATTATTTAGCAAGTGGAAATCAATATTCCTCTTCTAGATGTGATTAAATATGTTCCTACCTATGTAAAACTTTTAAAGGAAATTTGTACACCAAAAAGGTAGCCAATGTTGAATGGGTTGTTCAGGAGATTAAAGTGTCTCGTTATGGTAAAGTCTCCTAAATTGCTCAATCAAAAAATACAATTTATAGCCGAATATAAGTCCGATGTTGAACACAGGGAGCAAATATGGAATTCACGCACTAATCTTTAAAACTCAATGAGCACAATTAATTGAGCATTAAAAATAGATATTCAATGAATAATAACATGTCACATTATTTATTCAATGTATCTAGAGATTGCATGGAATAAAAAGAGGAGAATAAAAACAATGGTGATTTAGATCACCACTAATCCTCTTAATTAAGCATGTATGCAATTATTCAATTAGAACTCAATTGTAAACTATAGTACTTAAATTATTCAACAGTAATTCAAATAATGCCACAGTCAAATGCCAAGTACTTAGATGCTACAGTGCAAAGGAACTGTTCATCTTCTTCAACTCTTCTCTTCCTTCTTTCAAAGCTTCCCTTCTCTCTTTCTTTCTTCTTTCAGCACGCACAGGCCCTCTACTTTTCTTCTCAAGCCTTCTCCTCTCTTCATGCACAAGGGCTACGCACCCTTCAGATTTGGCTAAGTGTTAGCCATTCTACAGAGCAAAACCCCCTTTCTTCGCACTCTTTCTCTTTCTTTCCTTCTCTTTTCTCTTCTGTCAAACCCAAAGCATGGTTGGATCCATGTACAGGTTAATGGGTAATCGAGTTTGGACTAGGCTCGCGTGCTGTGTGCATGGGCGAGGTGTGAGGCATGAGGAGGTGCGTGAGGGGGACCTCACCCCCTTATGTGTCTTGAGGCGATATGACCACTTGACAAATACAATATATGCGCTTCTGCTTGACTGAGATCTCATGATGTGGGACTAACTTTGGTCCTCTTGTCGCATGCGGCTGCAGGTGGAGTGGCTTCTAATTGGAGCTGAAGTAGCACTCGGTGCTCCTAATTAGAGGCCTGGATCACTTCCTGGGAGGAATCTACAGTGCTTGGAGGGTGTAGCTTGGAGGTTGCTTGGCCTTGAGCACGAAGAACACGTCGACGGTAATGGCGCGGAAGCGGAACGATGGTAGAACCTGAAATGTCAAAATACGAGCTTTAAGCCTAAATTAAAAGGTTCAGAAGCTTAGCTATGTCGAGGCGAACTCAATGGTGGAGGTCAAAAGGCACATGGTGGTTGGAGAGCGGTTGTCGGTGACGGAGGAGACACTACGGAGGTGTGGTGTCTGGTGAGAGACCAATAGCCTCAATAACTAGAGGGCTTTTGCTCTCTGGGATACGGCAGAGCTAATGGGTGTGGAGCGGCGGCATTTTGAGCAATGGAGTGGCAGGAAGGCATCACTGGAGCTTCGTCAAAGCAGAAGAAGGTGAGGGCATCGAGGGTGGTAGCATGGTCATTTGGAAGTGTAGGTGAGGGAAAAATGATGTAGAGGGATAGAGGAATGAATAAGGGGTCTTAGAGAAGAGGAAGGAGGCTGGAGAACTTTGGTTGTGGTTGACCAGAGCCGAAGAAGGAGATGAAGGTGGGAAGACAGCGACAATGAACGGGGCAAGGAGGCATCCTTTCTTTGGCTTGAGAGGATCGTGAGGAAGAGAGGAAGGATATGGGTTATCCAATTTGATGGTTGGATGGCTAGACAAGGGTGAATGGAGGAGGTCACTGGAGCAAGCTTTGAAGATGGCTAGAGAAGGAGGAAGAGGGGATTTTTTAGGCTAAATTTTGCTAAGGAACGCAACCTTGCATTGAGAGTGCTTTTATAGGGCTTAGGATGGAGTTCCAAGCTTGAAAACAAGCTTGGAAACTCTGAGCTTCTTGTGCATGTGGGATACCCACATATCCCATGCGTTTTCATGGGAGATTAGGAAAGAATTGGAGTCTAAGGCTGGGTTTGATAGAAAGAGAATTCCTCAATGAATCTCTAGTTCAAATCTGGGACTGATTGATTGAGAATCGAGAGAGAAATCCTCACTAGAAACTCGACGGTGAAGGTCTGACCTTCCAAAAATGGCATGAGGACCTTTTTGCAAAGAATAATGATAAAGTTCGGGACCTTATTGCAATTATTCAAAAGTTAGGGGCATATGTGTGAAAGAAAAGAGTCAGACAGGACTAAAATGTAAACTAGGTCAAGGTGATCTTTGATTGGACCAAAATTTTGGTAAAAACCTAATTTGGACCCAAGGAATCTGATGGTGAAGTTGAATTTAGGTTTTGACCAAGTTTAATTAGGTAAATTGCATAGAAATCCAAATTAGGGCAACTACCCATCTGAGACTCCATTTTAGGTTAAAATGGGTTTCAATGGTCAAATCAAAGATTCCAAACCCTAGAGAATATTTTTCTGTGATTTTAGAGGGTTTAGGTCAATTTTATCCTAACCAGAACCTCAATGAATTAAGCGGGTCTGTTTTTAGGATTTCAGATGTCATTTACGCGTGAAAGCACATTTCTGTCTTGCACGGACCCTCTTGTTGGACTTTAATGCATATTTGACCTTTAATAAACCCATGAGCAAACCTGTGGTTTGTTATGCATTTATGATATGATGGTAAAATTACATTTTTATCCCTGATTTCATGTTAAACTCTCAAAAAGGATGTGCAGTGAATTACGAACCTTTGGTGGTTATGTAGGAGCATTTATTAATGGAATGTGACTAATTAAATCTAGATATGGCTGATGATGACGTTATCATCAGCCAAAAAATCTTGGAAAGGTGGTCCTTTTGGAGACAGTTAGCTCTGTTGTCCAGAGCAAGCTGCCTCACAAAAGAAAGAATCTGGGCGCCCCACTATTATCAATTGTCCTTAATGACACTACTTTTGATCGCGCCCTCTTAGACATAGGTGCATCTATTAATCTTATCCCTACCATACTTTTTGATGAATTCCAGTTTGATGAACTTAAACTGGTGAAGGTCACCCTTCAACTCACTGACCGATCTATTATTCACCTAAAAGGGATTGTAGAGGATGTCATTGTTCGGGTATAGAATTTCCTCTTCGCTGTGGACTTCTTGGTCCTCGACTTTGATGTATCCGAAGCTTTAAAAAATGCACCTATTATTCTCAAAAGACCTTTCCTCACCACCACTAAAGCTAATATAAATTACGATTCCTTTAAAATGAACATCACTTGTAGTGGCGAGCACTCACATTAGATATCTTTAGGGCTTCCAAACGATTCCACGAGCTAGATTTCTTCGATGACTCAGATTCTGAAACCTCAAATCTTGTTGAGGAAATGCTTTCTGTGGATATGTGTTTTGCAATCAATTCTTCTCTTGAGTTGCAGCAATCGTTTAACCCACCCTCACTCACCAAACCTAATTTCATGCTAACTACTAACCCCATTCTAGAACCCAACTTACAATTGGATCTGAAACCTTTACTAAATTCTTTAAAATATGTGTTTTTGGGCCCATATCATACAAAGGCCCTTATCATTAATGCACATCTTTCTGGGGCACAAGAGGAAAAACTACTCCAACTTTTGAACAAATATCAAAAAGCAATTGGTTGGACTTTAAACGATTTAAAAGGCATTGACATGTCCTATTGCACTCGCTGCATTTATCTTGAGGATGACTCTAGACTCTCCCGCCAACCCCAACGCACTTAAACCTAATATGCAGGAGGTCAAAAAATGGAAAATCATTAAATGGCTCAATGTGGCCATTATTTACCCTATCTTTGATAGCCAGTGGGTCAGCCCTACACAAGTTGTACCCAAGAAAACTAGCCTCACTGTTGTTACAAATGAAAAGGGTGAAGAAATCCCCACTCGGATTGCTTCTTCGTGGCATGTTTGCATTGATTATCAGAAGTTAAATATCACTACAAAGAAGGATCATTTTCCACTCCCTTTTATTGATAAAATTTTGGAGCGGCTAGCCGGTCAAGAATACTTTTGTTTTCTTGATGGATATTCTGGCTACAATCAAGTGGCAGCCCACCTTGAGGACTCGGAAAAGACCACTTTCACCTGCCCCTTCGAAACCTTTGCTTTCCGAAGAATGCCCTTTGGATTGTGTAATGCACCCATGACTTTTCAACGGTGCATGTTAGCAATCTTCTCTGATTTGGTAGGCGATTGCCTGAAGGTCTTTATGGATGATTTTTCCATTTTTAAAGATTATTTTGATCATTGTCTTTGGAATCTAGAAAGAACTCTCCAAAAATGTATTGAGGTTAACTTGGTACTCAGTTGGGAAAAGAGTCATTTCATGGTTCAGGAAGGCATTGTCCTAGGCCATGTTATCTCTGGAAAAGGAATCTCGGTAGAAAAAGCTAAAGTTGATACAATATCCAAACTTCCCCCCCTCCCCAGTTCGATGAAACAAATACGATCTTTTCTTGGGCATGTGGGATTCTACCGACGATTCATTAAGGATTTCTCTAGAATCTCTAGACCTTTAAGCCACCTTTTAACTAAAGACCAACCATTTGACTTTGAAAAAATTGCTTGGAGAGTTTTAATATTTTAAAACAACTGATTACTGAGGCACCCATTCTTCAAGCACCTGATTGGGCTCATCCTTTTAAGCTTATGACAAATGTGTCAGACTACGCAGTAGGAGCCATCTTAGGGCAAGGAATCGACAAGAAACCCGTTGTGATTTATTATGCCAGTAAAACCCTTGACGAAACACAACAGAATTGTACTGTCACCGAAAAAGTACTTCTTACAATCATTTTTGCCCTTGAAAAATTATGTTCATATCTATTAGGGTCACACATCACCATCTACATTGATCACTTGGCCTTGAAATATTTACTTAACAAGAAAGATGCGAAACCCTGCTTAATTCGATGGATTTTATTGTTACAAGAATTTGATTTAGAGGTAAGGATAAAGCAGGTTTGCAAAATGTCATGGCCAATCACCTATCAAGACTTGAGATTGGCAATGTATTGACCCAAACAGTCATTTTTCTGGATGAAATGCTCCTAACACTGAAATCTCTCCCTTGGTATGCTGATTATGCTAATTATCTTGCCACTGGATGATTCCCCTCTAACTGGCCTAAACAAAAAAGGGATAAGTTCTTTGCCGAGATCAAATATTACTTTTGGGAGGACCCTAACCTATTCTGCATCTGTGCTGACCAAGTCATTAGACAATGTGTTCCCGATTCAGAAGCACATGATATTCTAAACCACTGTCCTTCAATGGCTTGCGGTAGACATTTTTCGAGAACAAAAATGGCGGCCAAGGTTTTAAATGTCGAATTTTATTGGCCTAGCATAAAAAAGGATGCTCATGAGTTTTCACAGTCCTGTGTGCATTACTAGAGCATCGGCAACATGAACTCTAAAGATATAATGCCCCTCAACCTGATTTTTAGAAGTTGAAATTTTTGATGTATGGGGCATTGATTTCATGGGACCGTTTGTCACTTATTTTGTGTACCAGTTCATTTTAGTTGCTATCGACTACGTATCAAAGTGGATTGAAGCGGTACCCACACACACTACTGACCATCGAGTTGTCATAGAATTCATCAAGAAAAACATTTTTTCACGTTTTGGTGTTCCTAAAGTAGATATTAGTGATGGAGGATCGCATGTTACACACTCCCAATTCCTTCAACTCTCGCTAAATATGGGTTGAATCATAAAATCTCTACATCATATAACCCTCAAACAAATGGCCAAGCTAAAGTCTCCAACCGAGAGGTTAAAACACATTTTGCAAAAGACGGTAAAGCCCGACCGAAAAGATTGGTCCCTCAAACTTGACAATGCATTATTGGCTTACCATATGGCTTTTAAAACTCCAATTGGCATGTCACCTTTCCGCCTTATTTTTGGCAAGGCATGTCACCTCTCGGTTGAACTGGAACATAGGGTTTATTAGGCGATAAAAGAATTTAATTACAATTTGGATGCGACCAGAAAACACAAGAAATTTCAATTAACTGAACTTGAAGAACTTTGCAACATGGCTTATGAAAATGCACGCATTTATAATGATCGAACATCGAAATTTCATGATAAATTTATCATTCAGAAATCTTTTGAACCTAAGCAATGCATGTGGCTTTTTGATGCGAGGTTACGAATATTTCTTGGTAAACTCAAATCTAATGGACCAGTCCTTACATTGTAATTCAAACCTATCCCCATGGTGCCATTGAAATTTTGGACCCAAAAACCAGCAATACTTTTAAAGTCAACGGCCAACGGCTTAAGCCCTATTTTGATAACACCCTCAACGCAAAATTTGACTCCCAAGACCTCCACGACGTACCCAATAATTAGTGACTTCATGCTCGGTTGAATGATGCAAAAGATAGCACTGGATGGTAGGTAATCCATTATTTTTTCCTGCTTTCCATTTTTCTTTTTCAGAGGTTTTGACTATCCAGATTCTAACTGACTTCACCAAAGTGATTTCTTTTCCCTTCCTATTGCATGAGGACATGGCATATCCTAAGAATGGGGGGTGTATTTAAATTTTGAGGATCAATTCAAGATTTTCAAAACCTAAAAACATTCAATTTTTCTTTCATTTATTGCATGCAAACCCAAAACAAATAAAAATGTTAAAACTTTTTGAGAAATTTTTGAAATTGGGACTAAGGTTGAGAAATTATTTTAGGGTACAATGGGATTTAATCTTTAACAAACTAAGGATTAAGATGCAGATCTAACAATTAGAATCTCTGGGTCTACTTTTGGACTAGATCAAGTATCCTCTAAATTTCACCTAAAGTCGTGATGACTCTGGTGACTTGACCTCTTTTTGCAACTTGGAAACTATTTGGTGTAGTTTTCGACTGAAAATCTTACGTCCCTTGCAAAATTCTTGTGTTAAATTTCACACACAGCCAACACTTCAAAAAAAAATAGAAAAAAATTAGAAAAACCCCTTGTTTAGTCTCAGTGAAATCTGAAGCAGAAGATTAGTTTGAGTTCCCACCGCCGAGGAGGAAAATGCCTCCTTTGAGGACGTGATGTCAATAGGTTACTGCCTCGACGATGCTCTATATCTATATTTCATATCTTTAGATAGAGCATTAGGTGCATTTTACAGCTCAAGTGTCTTGGACGATGCTCTACCCATAGTGTTGGAGCAAGAGCCTGAGTTTGCTTGGAGCACCCTTTTACACCGCATTGTATTTTGGGGTTGTGAGCTCCTGGGTGGTATCTTGGATAGTACTATCTAGAAGTGTTGGCGCTAGAGCCCCCTCAAGTATTGGTAATGGGAATGATGATCTCGACACATCTATTGTAGGATTAAACTAGGAATAAGCATGGAGGAGACAAAAAAAATCCAAATAAAAGCACGACCTTATAAATATTGGCATTCACAAGCACTGACACAAGATTTTAAAAGATTATGGTAGTTGCGGGTTGAATTCAAGAGCCAAAGAAATCCTAATTGCAAAATAATTTTGGGTCATTTAAATTGTCAAGAAGTTAACTTGTGAATTTGTGAAGGATACATTGATCTCGATTCATCTAATTTTTGGATCCAAAGACGAATCTCAATGTTTATCTTTAACAAATCCCGTGCCTTTCATGTTTTAATCAACCAAGGTCCCGCAATCTCCTTTTTCTCAAAAGTCAAAAAATTAGTCTTTCTCAAAAATCCATTTTGTGAAACTAAGTTTTGCTAAGAGACTAGAAAAAGATAAGCATGGGGGTGTGATAAACGGCAGTTTATCATCATTCTTATGCCCTAAAACAAATCTAACTCTTAGGTTTTTAGCTCCACAAATGGGTTCTCGGGTTGCATTTAGGCATTACCTAGGTTAGGCATGCATTGCATTCATTTTGCATTTTTAGCATATTTATTTGAATGTTAAGGATAAGAAGATGATTAGACCTCTAAAACCCTAGCACTCAAGAAGGTAGAAAGTGAAGAAGAAGATCATATCAGCTGAACCTTAGCTGGATCTAGCTCATCTCAACTGGATATCAGCTCACTTGGCTTATGTTTAGCTCCCTCCAGCTCCATTCAGCTCATCTTAGCTGGATAGTAGCTCAAGGTAGCTCAAATTAGTTCAACCCACCTCAACTCAGCTCAAATCTAGCCCAACTTAATTGAGTCTAGCTTATCTTAGCTCCAATCAGTTCACTGGGAGCTCTAGCTAGCTTAGCTTAGTTGACGGGAGTTCATTCCAACTCCAGCTTAGCTCATCCCAGCTCATCCTAGCTCTACTCAGCCCACAGGAGCTCCAGTCAATTTGGCTTAGCTACTAGTCTTCAGCTAGCTAAGCTAGGTCAGCAAAGAAATCCACAGCTAGCTTCCCCCAGCTCCAGCATAGTTGAGAGTAACTTTGCTCAGCTCAACCTATTCAACTTAGCAGCTAGCAGTGAACTATCTAGCTAAAGTTGAATAGCTAAGCTCCCAAGAAGACTTCTTCAGCAACTGTTAGCTCCCGCAAGCTTTAGAGCAGTTCAAAGCCACCTACTTTGAGCTAAACCCTAGCTCCTCTAGTACTACTCTACTAGCTAAGCTAGCTTAGCTAAGCTCAACAGTAGCTCCTCCCCTTGGCCGTCCACCCATCTCACTTAACCCAACCTAAACCTAACCTTAACCCACTCAATTTGGTGCCAAAGCACACCTCTTGCATCCCTTCATCTTGGCATTAAATTGAGCCAACCGTTGACCCCACAACCAACACCAAGAGCCACCAATTTTGGTGCCAGAAGAACCCATCTACAAGCCCTCCTTTTGGCACCAAGAAGCCCCTTAATCTACTGATGTAGACACATCCATTTAGGTTAAAATGCCTATTTATGCATGTTCTTAAGCTTAGATATGCATTTCATATTATAAATATTGCATATCATACATCATTCTGCATTTAGAATAGATGGATAAATTTTAGGTTAATGTGCATCCTTTTGTGGCTAGGAGAGAAGGAGATTTATTTTGGGGCCTCAGATTGATTATCCGACTATACGAATCTGATCAGGACGACAATCAGAGTCTAACACCTTCAAAATCATCTTGATCGGAGTCCCGTAGCACATTGTGTAGTCCGAGGAAGATTAACGGCCAAGTGACTCGATGATGCAATTCAAAGCTTCAAATGACAAATCCAACTGCATGCATGGATCTGGAATAATGGTTGCAGTCCGACAGTGCAAAAATCATCTCAGTTTGACATCTATAGCAGCCGCTACAAATGAAAGAAGATAGACAACCCAGATCGTGCCAAGTGGTGCTATCTAGGCCGCCCAAGGGATGCTGCTACCTTTCTCTCTTTCACACCCATCAGATTTGGGCAGTTGGATCAAGATCCAATGGCCATGGAGAGTCACGCCACCATCTCAGCTGAATCAAAGAATTCATCTTTTTGATAAAGTGGAGGCCTTGGCGTGGTGGTCTTGAACACTATCACAAAAGGGAGGTCACAGGTTCAAGACCCGCAACCCCCCCAAATCCTCAATTGATCGCCCATGCTAGCAGTAGTGAGCGTGCAGTGCACTAGCAGTCGCACGAAGCGTGGGCACGTGACGCATGCGCCAGCAATGCACGCGTAAGGGGCGTGCGTGTGTAGCGTGGAGCCAGCAGAGCTAGCGGGTGTGTGAGCTGGACCTTCAGTGACATTTGTGGAGAGGCTTTAGCAACATCTTTGATGTTGCTGTTGACCCATGAACGAGCAAGACTCTTCACCACTACAAAAGGATCCCTACCCATCCCATTTCTCTTCAACTCTTCCTTTCTTTCCCTTACCACCTCCAAGGCTCTAGAGAGAGCTTGTTCCAAGCCTGGGATGCTCCTCTAGAGTAGAAATCAAATATTTTCTCCGCTTCTCACCCTCATTTGTGAAGCATCCCATGGCCATCTCTCTCACCACCTTTGGGAAGTAGATCCTCGTCGCGACATTATCCTGCCTTGTCCTCCTTCCTTCGCCTCCATTCTCCTTCCTCCAACACCTCACCACCTTCTTCCAGGCACCGTTAGAGTGCGTCATCCTCCAAGCGACCATCGAGGGGGATTCTTCTCACCTCTCTCCATCTTTTTGCTTTCTAGTGTAGCTTTTCGCTTTTTTATCTGTAGCAAACTCTTTATACATTGATTCTCTCTCTCTCTCTATCTTATTTTGCAAGTAGATTAGTTAGATTTCATCGATTTGATCTCTTGCAGTATAAAATATCAAAAAAATTGCAAAAGATAAAACACAACAAAAACAAATAAAATCGAAGCATAGATTTCAAAATCAAACATTCGCCTCCTTGTGTTAGACTTGGGACTCACTTTGAGTTTCGGTATAAATTTTATCTGGAAGCGATATTTTGCGACTACGATGATGGGTTCTCCAAAACCTTGATTTCCCTCGTGAAATCTACTCCCACCATTTTGGCGCCGTTGCCGGGGAGGCGACGCTCTTTGGTTTTTTTTCTGTGTTTTACGCCTTAATTAACTTTTATCTCACTTTTTCTCTAATCTTACTATGATTGTAGGTACTCTTCCGAGGCAGGCCAAAGCGGTTAGATTGGAGAAAAGTGCGAATGAAGGTTCTGTAAGTGTAACCCCACCACCCCTACCCTAGATTTCATTTCACCACATTAATAAATCAAACCCAAACTGACTTAGGTGCTTACATAAACTCTAGGTTATGAGAGTAGGAGGATATCTTGTGGATCGCAACGTATACTAGAGGGGTGGGGTGAATAGTATCACCTTAAAAACAATATATACATAGATAAAAAATAAATCACAAGAGATTCAAGCATAGAGTACACTTGATTTATAGTAAAAACCCAAACCGGGTGAAAACGACAACCAAAGCCTCCCAGCTTAGGATTTTTTCAACTAGTCTAAGCTAGTTAATCCACTAACCATATCACTTGAACGAGGGTGGAACAACCTCTTACAACCAGTTCTCTTTTTATCCTAAAGAGAAGCAAAAATAATAACCTCGGATCTTCCCAACAATCTTGGGATCCGTAAATCAAAGCAACAAGATAGAATAACAGAAATAACTTCTATGGAACCTTAATAAAAGATCAAATCGAATTTTTCGCAGAGGTTTGAGGCGTTGTGCTTTTGAAGAACGTGAAGAATGGGGCACGGAGGCCTTTGCAATAAGCATGAGAAGCTCTACATTTTTTGAAAGGTATTTCTCTTGAAAGTTGATTTTAGATGGGTTGCGATGGCCTCTATTTTTACTAAAAATTTTGCCTGAATAGGAAGTTAAATTGGTCGATCAATTAAGGTTAATTGGTTGATCAAAAGGCAATTTGGTCGATCAATTAAGGTGGTTGGTCAATCACTAATTGATCAGTCAATTTACTTGGTTGGTCGATCAAAAGGATATTTATCAACTTCCTAAAATGGGCCGATTTGATCGGTTAATGAAATTGGTTGGTCGATCAAAGGATTTTGGTTGATCAAATAACTAATTTGGTCAATTAATATCCCTAAAAACTTGGTTTTGAAAAGATACGCGAAAATCCATTTTTTAGTTTTATTTGAGGTTCCTTACAATAATGTCCTAGACTCAAATAAAGATAAAAAGCCACATCAGCAACTATCTACACTTGGCTTGAAAGATACTTTAATCTGAGATAGTCTTGAAATGTTAGTCTGGCAATAAGCATAATTTTGGTGCATCAAAATAGAGGTGCTTACAGGTTAGTCCTTGTTGTTTGATTGCCACTTGACCTCACCTCACCCACCCACATAAATTAAAAGAAAAAAACTCTTCTCTTATGGGATTTAATTGAAAGTTACATGATTAACACCTACAAATTCTCATCCTAAGGCGTATAATCACTTTGATTCTACCACTTAGTCGAGATGACCTGTGATCTGATACACCTTAACTCAATACACACATAAGTGAGTAGAAATCTGATTAGGTTAAGACATTTTGTGTTCCTTGATCAAGTGGCACAACAGGCCAATTACTTGAATTGTTTAGGCCGCACCACTCAATTTAAAATTGATTCATCAAGTAGCTTGCCACTTAGGGTTCAATTTTTAAGAACTAACCAGGCACTCCACATTCTTTTTGAGTTTCAAAGGAATATATCATCATCGGTGCTTGTAGAAACTTGAAGTGTTCTATTGAACTTGATTGATACACCTAAAGATTAAACCCTAAATGCTACTAAACAAGGTTAAACTGTAAAAGACACCTCATCAAAACCTTGTTTGAAAATCATTGGTTGCGCACACACACACATATTAACTGATTTTTAAGGGCACAACCCATCTAAAGGGCCCATCACATTCCAAGAGCACATCATTCTAAGCCTAATTAAAATTGAGTAGACGTTGGCCTTAAGGATTAACTCACCTTTTGAGACTCCAACTAAGATTTTTTTTTATTAATCCGCTTCTACTGGTTCATCTGATGTCTAGCTAGGGGAGTAGTGACATCGAGAAAATGCGTTAGGTTAAATTGTTCATTGTAGCACATTTTACTACATCAATTTTAATTAGAAATATCGGATGTGAGTCCGAGTGTCGAACATATGGAGGCATGAAATCAAATTAAATACTCACTTTAATGTGACCAATTACGTCAGTTTGTTCTCTTGCAAAAAGAATAAAGAGAGAGAGAGAGATGATAGGGTTAGAAATCCATAGGAGAAATTGATTACTAAAAGAAGGTAGACTAATATCACTGCTTAAAACAAAGACTAGTAGAATATGGAACAAGATAATGAATTCTATTGCATAAGCACAAATGTCTAACAATAAAGCTAGAGGAATGCTTAATCAAACATAACCATTAAAGAAAACTAGTAGCTAATGGAGAGGTGAGGCAGCCACGGTGGTGGAAGGCTTCCGTCAATGGCTCGACAGCTCCGAGACCTTCCTTGAAGCTCTATGGAGGTGAGAGACTTGCTAGGTAGAAGATGCCTCCCAAAGTGGAGGAGGATAGGTCCTTTTATAATGGAGGAAAAAGGCCAAAAATCATCTTTGGGTCAACAGCGACATTAAAGATGTTGCTAAAAGTTTGCCTCAAACGTCACTGAAGCCCATCTCACATGCCTCTGGCCTATGTGCCCTGCGCCATCCCTCACGCATGCAGTGTTGCTGCGTTGGCTCGAACCGCTCCGCACACATGCACTGTTGTCGCTGCTGCGTGCACGCTCAGGAGTGCTGCTGCTCTGCACCTTGCACCATGCAATTGGAAAATTGAGGGGGTCGAGGGTTTCAAACCCGCATCCTCTTTGAGAGTGCCCTTGTTGACCGCCGTGCAACACCCACGAAGTTTTCGCAAGGAGGAGCTTCTAAAGCATGGCGTGGATGGCTTCTCAGCCATTGGATCAAGATCCAATGGCTGAGAATCGATGATGCAGATGAAGAGGAGCCAGCGGTAAGGATGCTGGTCGGTGTTGAGCGGCCTAGATGGTGCCACGTGGTGCCATCTAGGTTGTCCATCTTTCTGTTGTAGAGGATGCCACGGTGCTCGGATCAAGATGATTTCCACTTTGTCGGACTGCGAACATTGCTCTGAATCCATCTGTATGGTCGATTTTTTCATCTAAGGCTTGTATGGATGTTGCATTGCCCCCTTGCCATTGATCTTCCTCGGACTTATTGTGGGAGCTACAGAGGTCAGATCGAGGTGATTTTTTGACTCTGTTGGACTCCGTTCGGCAATCCGGATCGATTCGTATGGCTCGATTGCTCATCTGAGACCTGTTTCAATATGGACTTGTACACAAGGTCATTAAACATTAATTCTAAGCAATATTAACATAAAGTAATGCAGAATGCATGCAATGCCCCCAAACCCACTATAATATGACATTAATTCCCATGTGCCCTCAAAATTGACTCTAATTGATAATATTAACACTAATAATTGTAGAGTCATCAAGTAGGGTCAAACGACCGCGGTTGGGGGGTATCAAAGGAACCAGAGGCGCAAGCTAAAGGAATAACCTTCTCCCCAACCCCTCCCTCTAACTGGTTGGATTGACCGGATAGAAGTAGACCAAATCATTTATTTCATCTCAAGATGGGTCCTGGGAGTCTGTAGGTCTTTAGGCTACCCACTTAAGGATAGGTTTGGTTGATTGTACTACAGGACACCTTTCTCTATTCTGTTTTCCCTTCTACATCATCATGTATTCTTCCACACCATACACACAATTCCAATCCTACCCTCCTACCATCAGTTATCCCCAAAATGATTATTATACCAATCCGACTTATGACTATCCATACCCTAGTTGGGATAACTTTGATTGGGGAATGGTTCTGGAACTCAATGTCCAGGACCTAACCCTAAATATCATGATCATGATTGTTATCCTTCACAGAGTTACATTGATTATAAATCATCGCCCTCTTATGAACAAACCAACCTAATCTACAATAAGGATATGATGATCATAACACCTACCCTCCCCTAGATTATGCTGAATATAGGTCACCACCATTCTTTGAACAATTAGAAACGACCTACTATCAGGGAGGACCCTAAGAACCTGAATTTCTTGACTCCCCTAGTTTTAACCCAATCCCACCCAACCTTGAACTGAACCATTTGGTTTAAGTGAACCAGGTCCAGGATAGGGTGTTGGCCAATTTGAGGAACACCATTAGATCTTTAGAAACCTAGCCAACACCCCACAATGAAGAATTGGAGTCCCTGATTCAAATGATTGAAGATTTGAATAGTTTGTTATTGGCTTGGCTCCAAGATATCGAGGATAAGGACCCGGGTGAGTTTTTGCTGGGGAAATTGTCGAGATGAGGATGAAATTCTTGGTTGCCTTAATCCAATCTTGGGATGATTGTTTGGATGAACCCCTTTCAGGAGAGCCAATGTCAGAACCCACTCAGGCACCTGTCAAGGGGGACACATTTTCTTAGACTAGAGATGACCAGGTTGGTCTAGAGCAACCCATTGGGGATGAACTAATCTTCTCACCCGAGATCCCTGAGCTAGGGAATGAAGAAAAATATGTCTCCATGAACCATGAAGCGATAGACAATTTTGAGACATATATAAATGAGGATCATGAATTCTTTAATTCTGAGGGTGAGGAATCTCTTAATGAAGTCTCACTTGAGCTTAAGGAAGATAATTTTAGTGAGACAAACATGCCTAA
This sequence comes from Thalassia testudinum, assembly GCA_037157565.1. Classification (NCBI taxonomy): domain Eukaryota; kingdom Viridiplantae; phylum Streptophyta; class Magnoliopsida; order Alismatales; family Hydrocharitaceae; genus Thalassia; species Thalassia testudinum. The sequence goes on along the minus strand of JAZHRO010000007.1, from coordinate 64,385,004 downwards.
GGAATCTGATGAATCATTTGATAGCTCGATAATTGAAGATTATGATCCAATTGGGGTCGACATGGAGGATTCTGATCCTGAGTTATTGGATGATTCAATCAGTAGCCCCATTCCTCAACCACACCATAAAGAGTTGAATGATGATATTCTTGAGATCACCAAACCCAAGTCAATCTTGATTGAGCCACAATTGTTTGACTTGGATATCTTTGATGGGGTGTACAACGATTTGGAGGTCCCGGAAACATTGATTTTAGAAGAGAGGAGTTTGGAAGTTAAATTGTGGGAAGTGGATTCCAAGGGAAATAGAGTTCTTGATCGAAGGGTTCCTTTGTGTCTGAAACCACCAACTTTTTACCAGGACCCTTTTGACATTTTTGATTATGAAGATGTGAAACCCAAGTATAGAACAATTGACTATCTTTCTAAGCCAAATTCCACATGGAAAAACAGACCCAGTGATTTAGACCTACCTAGTGTCTGCCACTTTAGACTTGGGTTGCACACCACAAAATCGCAGGCTTGGCCTTGCAAACACAACACTTTTTGGTTCTGTGTGATTTTCATCTAAAACCTTAGAAGCACTCGACCTTAGGGCATGGGTCTGTGATGGAAACACCATCATGAGCCATAACTAGCTCATTTTGACCCAATTAAGTCAATAAATGCTCTTATATAACCGATAGAGAGTCACAAGTCATTGCATATTCATTCTAGATGAAAAATAAGAAACTAGGGCTAAAACTATAATTTTACCAGCTTATCATGAATGCAGTACAACAAGGGTTTTCTTAGGGGTTGAATAAAGGTCAATTGGTCTTAAAAAGATAACAAGTGGGATAAGATAGACAAAAAAGGGTTTGCACATGTTCTGAGAATTAAATGACTTTTGAAACCCTAAAAATAGATCCGCTTAATTAACTGAGGTTCTGATCAGGATAAAATTTACCTAAACCCTCTAAAATTCATATAAAAATATTCTATAGGGCTTAGAACTTTCAATTTTACCATTAGAACCCGTTTTGACCCAAAATAGAATCACAGATAGACATTTGCCCTAATTTGGGTTTTTGCATAAATTACCTAGTCAAACATAGTCAAAACCAAAATCCAACTTCACCATTGGATTCCTTAGGTCTAAATTAGGTTTTTATCAAAATTTGGCCCCAAGATGAGTTTTTCTTGACCTAGTTTGCAAATTGGTCTTGTCTAATTTCATTTCTACCCTTTACTTTAAAAATCCTTTCAAACAGGCCCCTAACTTTGTCGTCGTTCTCACAAAAAGGTCCCTAATGCCATTAATCCTATTCCTACTTACTCCGACGACCTTAAAGTAGAAAGAATGCCCTGATTTCTTGACGAATCCCTTTCAAAATTGAAAGAGAAGTTCGTCAAGAAATTCCCTTCCTATTGGACCCAATCCTAAGCCCTAGAACTTACCCAATCTCTCATGTGAACGCATGAGAGATTCCCAAATCCGATGACGCTTTGCACTCTTGGAAAGTTTGTTTCCCAAGCCCAGGCAATCTCTAAAGGCCCATATAAGAGATCCTAGATCCTCCCAAACTTCCTACAGTCGAAATCGGCTGAGATTCCCCATAATTCCTCTCTCTCTCTTTCTTGGCCGAAGGTTCCTCGACGTCCAACGATCCCCTCTGCTTCTCCTCATCATCCGTTTGCCATACTAGCGGTAGATTCATCTCCCTCACTTCCTTCCACGTCTCACCGTACCAGCAGACGCCTCCTCCGGCATCCTCGCCGTTTCTTCCCCATCGGAGCCACCTTCGTCTCCGGCGTCGGCAACACCTCAATCGATGCCATCTCCGCCTCGCTTCTTCCAACAACCTCCTAGATAAGTCCCTTACCTTTTGTTCTTCATTCTCACACTCACCCCACTTTAAATCAACCATCGACGACCCTCCGCGACTTCATCTCCTCCATCTCCAGCGACCACTTTGGTGAAGGATTCCGCCCGCTACATGCGACCATCCCCTTCGTCGACCACCCTATAAGCTCCACCTCACCTTCTCGCACAAAACCCACCTCCTATTTTATCCTCTCGCTCACTCAAACTCACACCCGAACAAACCCATCCTCTCTGACCATTCCCGTCACCGTCCGGACACCACAGCTACTCTCGCTCCATGCCACCACTCCCATCACGTTCGCCATGTTCCGGTGATCATTCCTGAATGTTTTAACGTGGCTGAAAGGCCCTATTGCTGATTTCAGGTCTTCAGGTGGAGCTTGCCATTAATGTAAGCTTCTAGTAAGCTTTAAAGTTGCTCTTGGTGCCTTTGCTCCAGAATCTCACCTCCAGGTGATGCGGAAAGCATCTAGGACTTTGTTTGGGCTGACAATTGGAGTCTACCTCCTCATTGCACGGATTTGATGAAGGAGCTGCTGCTGCAACCGCACGAAGAAAGGAGGGTGGGATAGTCCCACCTCGGAAGCGGTAGAGTCCCTACGCACGAATAAATTGCAAAAGTATTAGAGGCTATTCGCCTCATAACACGGCGTGAGGTCTTACTCACCCACGCACACATGAGCCTCGTTCGTCACTCTGTCTCTTGCGAATCTAGCTGACCCGTTTACTTGCCTAGACTGGACTGCGCTCCTCACTCACTTCCATAAGCTGGTGAACCTGGACCCAGGGGCATACAATCCGATAACCCAATTACCCGTGGCCCTGGGAGGGCGGAGCCTAAGAGAGAGAAGGAAAGGAGAGATTACATGGGGGTAGGGGAGGGTTTTGCTGTTGAAGGCTTTGGCTGACACTTAGCCAATTTGAGAAGTCCCCCTCCTCTATGAGAAAGAAGAGAAGGAAGCAGAAGCAGAGAGAAAGAAGAGAAGGAAGAGAGCAGCAGAGAAAGAAAGAAGAAAAAGCAGAAGAAAGGAAGGAACATAGAACGAAGAAGAAATCCAAGCACTATAGAATCAGACGTTTAAGACGTCTGATCCTGCCATTAGACAACACATTTGAGCATTATTTCATATATTGATAGTTGAGTTCCTTAGCTATTATTGTAAGGAGTATATGGTGGTTTAAAACACCATTTTACTCCGTTATTTTTGCAAATTGATACTTGATCCTAGTGCTACATTATTTTGAAATAATTCTTGATTTCAATTCTATAGCTTTGTCTTATATTGCAATTCTTGAGATTTAAATTCCCATATTGCTCTCTGTGTTTAACCTCAGAACTTTTTCGAGCAATAAAATCTATTTGTTTTCAAAGCGATTTCAAGTATATTACAACACTTTATTTTAAAACAACGATATCACCTTGCGAACAGTCTACATCACAATTTGGTCCACATCTGTGGACATCTTTTTGTAGCTCCCAAAGTCAAGCTTCTTATTCTAATTTTGACTTGCACTTTTGAACATTTAATGTCTTCTTTACTTGTGAACCGTGCTTAGCTGAAGGCATTAAATTTAGCATGTGTGTATATTCTACTTTCTCTATGGAGCCGATCGGATTGTCACGAAATTTAGGTGATACTTTGCTTGTTCCACCCTTTTCATGTCTTTATTTTTACAATGGGGACATTACATCATTTAGGCATGGGGGTGGATAATTAATCCTAAAATTATTTTGTTAGCTCTATGGAATTTCTTTTATTTCTTTACAAAAAGACAAAAAAAAAATTAGGAGAAGAGAACTTAGGCATTAGGAGTTATCTTTAGGAAATGATACTTTAGGACCTGAAACTTGGACTCTTTAGGTCTTCAAGCTTAACCAGCCCAGGTGTTTACTAAAATGTGGACTTGTTCTCGAGTCCTTACCACGTTAATTTTACTTTAATTTGGCTATTAAATTAGGGTGATAAGTCTGCGACTTATCAACCCTCCCTCTGATTTGAGGGGACTCTAAGTCTAAAGCATCTACACACTATTTGCGTTAACTCACTTTCCGGTGGTTTTTATGAAAATTAGGTAGCTAATGAATTTTCTACGGTAGTATGGTTAGCAAGTTGTCATGGGTAATAGCCTATTGGTCGGTTGTCTAGAGCCTAGCTACATGACTGTACTCATTCTACTACTTTTAGGTAAATCTTAGATCAGGGAAGCCACCTGATGTAGACACATTTAATTAGGTTAAAATGCCTATTCATGCATGTTCCTAGGCTTAGATTTGCATTTCATGTTATAACTATTGCATAGCATGCATCATTCTGCATTTAGAATAGTTTATATTTTAGGTTAATTGCATCCTTTTTATGGCAAGGAGGGAAGGAGATTTATTTCAGAGCCTCAGATGGACGATTCGAATGTACGGATTTGATCAGGATGATGACCGGAGTCAAACGCCTCCGAGATTGTCCTAATCGGAATCCCGTATCACCTTATGCAATCCGAGGAAGATCAATGACCAGTGGGGGCGAGGGTTAGTGCGGATCTTTAGCGACAGTTGGGTGGATCTTCAGTGACGATTGCAGTTGTCACTAATGCCTTATGCACGAATTCCTCCTCTTCCTTCCACTATAAAAGAACCTAACCCCCTCCATTCTTCACCATCTCTTACTTTCTTCTCCTCACCACCCCCAAGGCTCTTGAGAGAGCTTGTCCCAAGCCTAAGATGCTCCTCTAGAGTAGAATCAAATATTTTCTTGCCTCTCATCCCCATCTGTGGAGCATCTTGCATCGTCCTCTCACCTCATTCAGGAAGAAGATCCTCATCACGATGATGTCCCACCCCGTCCTCCTTCCGCTGCCGTTCTCCTTCGTCCCACTCCTCACCACCTTGATCCAGGCATCGTTAGAGTGAGTTGTCCTCTAAGCGACAGTCGAGGGGGATTCTTCTTATCTCTATCTATCTTTACCACTTTCTAGTGTAGTTTTCCTGCTTTCTTAGTTGTAACAAACATTTATTTCGAAATATATGACTATTTCTCTCTCTCTCTCTTTCTTTTATATTTTGCAAGTAGATTAGCTAGATAAAATTTCATTGACCTGATCTCTTCCTTATTAAAAATACAAAAAAAATACAAGATAAAAAATGAAAAAAAAGAAATAAAGCGAAATGCACATTTTTCAAAACCAAACGTTCGCCTCCTCGTGTTCGACCCGGGACTCACCTTTTGAGTTTCGGTTATAAATATTATCTGATCGATGGATTTTCTCGAGAATCAAACTACGATGATGGGTTTTGCAAGGCCAATCCTTTCCGTGTGAGAATCCGATTCATCATTTTGGCATCATTGCCTTGGAGACAACACTCTTTGGTTTTTTCATGTTTTCCCGCATTACTTACATATTTTTCTAACATATCTTTTTTCTTCAATTTATTGTCTTGTAGGAACCTGGTCGAGGAGTTGAAGGCAGTAGATTGGAGTAAAGTGAAGGTAGAGACATTTGTAAGTTTTACCACTTCCCCACCCACTAGATCATTTTGCCACCTTAATAATCAAGACCTAATCTACTTAGGTGTTTTCACAAACCCTAGGATAGAAATTGTTCGTCATGTTTGTCACTTCACTCACCTCATCATTCACATAAATTAAAAAAATAAAAAAAAGTTATTGATGATAACGTCATCATTAGCCATATCTTACTTTAATTAGTTATAATCCATTGATAAATGCTCCTACATAATCGCCAGAAGATCATAATTCACTGCATATCCTTCATGAGAGATTAACAGTGAAACAGGGGTAAAACTACAGTTTTAATAGAATATCCTAAATGCAGAACAATCACGTGGTTCCTCAGGGGTTAATTAAAGGCCAAATGGTCGTAAATGTATAATAAGTGGGTTCATGCAGACATAAATGAGTTTTCATGCATCTCGAGAATTAATGGACATCTGAAACCCTAATTTCAAACCTGCTTAATTAACTGAGTTTTTGGTTGGGATAAAATTCACCTAAACCTTCTAAAAATCATAGAAAAATATTTTATAAGGTTTGGTATCCGTTATTTGACCACTAGAACCCTTTTTGACCTAAAATAGAGTCTCAAACAGGAAGTTACCCTAATTTAAGTTTCTACGTAAATTACCCAATAAAACTTGGTCAAAACCTAAATCTGACTTCACCATCAGATTTCTTGGGTTTAAATTAGGTTTATATCAAAATTTGGGCCTAATCAGAGATCATCTTTACCTAGTTTGCATTTTGGTCCAATCTAATTCTTCTCTCAAATGGCCGCTCATCTTTCAAAATATATTGCAAAGACCCCCCTAACTTTTTCATCACCTTCACATCTAGGTCCCTACTGCCATTAGGAGTAGCTATAGCTAACCAACGAGGTTCAAGCGAGATTTTCTTGCTTGTTTCTCAATCAATCAATCCTAAATTTGAATAAGAGATTCCTTGAGGAATTCTCTTTCAATTAGACCCAGCCTTAGACCCCAAGTCTTTCCCAATCTCTCATGCAAACGCATGAAAGATTTGGGTATCATTTTGTGCTCAAAGCTCTCAAGCTTGAAACACCCCCTAAGGCCTATAAAATGATCCCTCATGCATTTCCTTACCTCAGAAAGGTTTGGGGCCAAAAACTTCTTTTCCTTATCTCTAGCCCCTCTCCGACCACGCTCCGGCGACCTCCTTCCCCGTCTTCCTAGGGGCAGCCAATGGCCAAATTGGCCTGCCCATCCTCTTCCTCATCTTCCTCCATGCCTCACCAGTCAAAGAGAGGGCCGTCTTGCCCATTCCTTACCGTCGTCCCCCTCAGGAGGCTTCATCTTCTCTATCGCCGACCTACCAAAACCGACGTGGACTCTAACTCTGTCATCCAATTAGAGTAGGTAGATTAGTTCTCTTAGTTCCCTAGGTTCTAGCCCTTTATCCAAAACCCAAAAATAAACCCTCGACCTAACCGCACGCCACCTTCTTCCTCCGCTTCGACCACACCTCCGACGAGGTTTTCCGCTCACCACACATGTCCAACAGCCTCGCTACCTACTCCACAACCTCCGCTGTGCACCCATGAACAAAAGCCCTAACTTATTTCACCTTCTCGACCTCCCACGACCGCCACCGAACAACCCACTGCCGCACATCCTTCTCCACCACCGACCAACCTCCACACATGCTTTCGCACCACAAAACCATCACTCACACACTTGCCGTGGTCTGGCGATGCTTATGAACTCGTTTAATGTGGCCGAGAGGCCATGTTGATGATTCTCAAGTGATGTAGACACAATTATTGAGGATGAAATGCCTATTCATGCATGTTGCTAGGTTTAGATTTGCATTTCATGTTATAAATATGGCATAGCATGCATCATCCTGCATTTAGAGTAGTGTATATTTTACGTTAATTACATCCTTTATATGGACAGGAGGGAAGGAGATTTATTTTAGAGCCTCGGATGGACAATCTGATCGTACGGATCTGATTAGGACGACGATCGGAGTTTAACGCCTCCGAAATTATTTAGATCGAAATCCTGTAGCGCCATATGATGTCTGATGAGTCCATTTTAATGGACTATTGTTACGCCTAAGTTAACTTTATTCTTACCTTTTAGGTTTGTTAATAACCACATTAAGTTATAGAATGTTTGCATGCATCATTATTTAAGTTTACATCTATTTTATCGCATTCTATAACTTAATATGTAATGATTTTATGTTTTGCTATTGTAGGAATAAGGTTGGAAAAGAACAGGAGGGGGTAAAAGAAATTTCCCCCAACAACCTCAACTTCACCTCACCCAATCTCCGGCGGCCTCAACACCTCCAACAGCTGCCGGCCAAAATTAGTAAAGGGATTTGAAAATCCCTTAACTCACACGGGGAGAGGAGATAAAAAGGCTTTGCAAAGGGTTGGATCTTGGGTTCTTCCTCCCCCTTGAGGGGATATCCTTCTTCTCCACCATCGAAGGCTGCATGCACTGTGCAACCAGCGTGCACTGTGCACCAACGCCCTTGCATTGCACACAGCCAAGCCCTTCCAAGCATTGCGTGCACTGTGCACCAACGCCCTTCATTGCCTCCCATGCAACCCTGCAAGCAGCCTGCACCCAAGCCTCCCATCCCGCACAAGAGGTAGCCTACGCCCTACATACAGCATTCTCGCGTGTCCCCACTAGTGCTGCGACCGCAGCGCACCCTCGCCGGTACCTGTGCTCTCACCACACCAGACCTATGCTCTCAGCGCGCCTGCACCAAGTGCCACCTTCCACCGCTGTGCCTGCCCTCCCAAGCGCCACAACGCCAAGCCTTCCACCGCCTGCACCCGAGCCCTCTGCAGGCGCAGCCCTCTCCACTGTAGGCGCACCCCCACAGGTGAACCCCCTCCAACGCCTTTGTGCCTTCTGCCTCAGTGCCCCACCGCGCCCTGCTAGACCTCCCGCAGGCACCCCCACGCTGCACCAGTGCCCGCAAGCAGCAGCAAGCCAGCGACCAACCCTGCAAGCGCTTACCCCATGCGCCCAGCACGCAGCCGTGCGGGCTGCAGCAGCGATGCCATCCTCTTCATGCGTGGCCTCCTCCTCCAATAGGCCAGCGGCCATTCTCCTCCGCTCGACCGTCGTCGACCACCTCTGACCGCCGCGTCACCACCGTTGCGTAGCCCTCGTTGAGGCGCACCTCCCCGTCGACTCTAGCCGCCAACTGTGCGCGGCCACCCACGCGAGGAAGAGAGAGGAGAAATCCTCTATTTTCTTCTCAAATAAAATTTACAATCAATGACATTGCCAATTATATATTCATATTTTATTCAGGCCACATTGCATTGATGCACTCATACTTTCCTGAAATTATTTCACTTGTGTTATGTGCATGATTTAACTTTGAATTTCAAATCAGATTTGCATGCAAGTTGAATTTATATGATATGCCATTACACATGCATCATATGCATATTTTTGGAGCTTAATTCCTGACGTGAAAACTCCATAAATAGCCATGAATTTTTAAGGAAATTGCAAGCTCCATTTAAAGTAGCATATTCCTCGTATTAAAGTCACGAAAGTGTCTGCGAACAGTATATTCCTCAACTCGTGAATTTATTGGTCTATTCCTCCTAGTGGATACGACATCCTTTTCATGGTTTAAATTCATATATATGTTAATCTTTGATTGAGAGATTTCCACCACATTAAATACGACACATCCTTCTATTGCTATCATAAATAAGCGAAACTCTCTCCATCAATGTTCAAGGAAGATCAATGGCCAAGGGGCAATGCGACATCCTTACAGGCTTCAGATGAAAAATCCGACTGTACGAATGAATCCGAAGTGACGATTGCAGTCCGATAATGTGGGAATCATCTCGATCTGAGCACCATGGCACCCTCTGCAACAAAAAGAAGATGGATGGCCTAGATGGTGCCACGTGGTGCCATCTAGGCCACCCAACATCGACCAGTAGTGCCCGCCCACATCACACCTCTTCCACGACTCCATTCCCAGTCATTGGATCTTGATCCAACCGCTGTGAGCCCTCATCCACCACGTGCCCTAAGGCATCTTCTCGACCATTTGGACGACTTGGCACATTGGTTGGGGACCCGGCCACCAAGAGAGGGGCGTGGGTTCAAATTCATGCGCCCCCCTCCCAATTGAGCAATTGGCACAGCAGCGTGCAAGGTTGCGCGTGCACACAGCATAGTTGCAGCTGCGCACAATAGTAGTGTAGAGCATGCCAGCACATGCGTGCACAACACAGCACGAGAGGCATGGGCGCCTGATGTGCGGGCCAGTGGGAGCGTTGAATGGCGTGGATCTTCAGCGATAGCCTGGGCGGGTCTTTAGTGATGCTTGCAGCTGTCACTAATTGCCTGTGCGTGGGAAGCCCTTCTTCCCTTCACTATAAAAGGACCCCTACACCCCTCCTTCCTCTTCATCTCTACCTACTCTACTCCCACCTACTCCTAAGCTCTAGTAGCCTACCAAAGCTCCCTTAGAGCTTATTCCCAAGCTCCAAAGGCTTTCTATTAGTGTAATGCTCCTATACCCCACCAAATATTCATCCTCCATCTCACCACCTTCATAGGAAACCTTGGAGCTGTCCTCCCACCTCCATTCCAACAGAAGAACACCTCCAACTCCTCATCCCCATTCTGAAGCCTTGGTGAAGCATTCCTCTACCTGGCGTCCTCCTGCATCTCACCTCCGTCATCTAGCACCTCACCCTCTTCGTCGAAGCTGCCATCAAGTGTTGTTGTCTCACCAAACAGCCGAACTAGGAGATTTCTTCTCACCCCTATCTCTCTTTTGTATTTCTTAGCATATTGTAATAAACATTTGCATGTTATGTCAGATTTGTTTCCATCTCCTTTGTGAGTTATCTTGCTTGCCTTTTCTTTACAAAAACACCAAAAAAATGACAAAACCCTAAAACACCAAAAAGAAACAAAATGAAGAACGAATTTCAACGAAAGTAAACGTTGCCTCCCTGTGTTCGACCCGGGACTCCCTTGGAGTTTCGGTTAGAAATTGTATTTGATAACGTGCTTTGCGAACTACGACAACGGGTTTCTCCTAACCCTGATTTTACTTCGCCAAAACCCATTCATCATTTTGGCATCGTTTCCGGGGAGGCAATGCTCTTTGGTTTTTTCGTGTTTTCCCACATTACTTATATTTTTCTAACCTATCTTTCTTCTTCGATTTATTGTCTTGTAGGAACCCAGTTGAGGAGTTGAAGGTGGTAGATTGGAGTAAAGTGCGGGTAGAGACATTTGTAAGTTTTCTCCCACCACCCCACCCTAGATTTCATTTCACCACACTAATAACTCAAACCCAAATCAACTTAGGTGCTTTTTATAAACCCTAGGATAGATCTGGTTGTTTGTTTGCCACCTCTACCCATCTCATGCCCACATATATAAAAAGAATGATTCTCCTCTTGTGACATTTACTGAAAGTGACACATTAAACACCCACAACTTTTGACTTAAGGTGCACCATTCCACTTTGATTCTACCACTTAACTGGGATCTGACCTATGGACCTAGTACATTTCAACTCAATACACATAAGTTAGTAGAAATCTGAATAGGTTAAACATCTGTGTGCCTTAACTAAGTGGTGTAATAGGCTAATTGATGGAGCTGTTTGGGCTGCACCATTGAAGATAAAAGCCATTCATCAGTAGCTTGCCACTTAGGGTTAATCTTTAAGGCTGAATCAGGCACTCCACATTATTTTTTGATTTCTAAAGGAATATATCATCACCAGTGCTTTCAAAACTTGGAGTGTTCTCTTGAATTTGATTGAATACACCTAAGATTAAACCTTAAAAGCTACTAAACAAGGTTAAACCGTAAAAGACACATCATTAAGTAACCTTGTTTGCAAACCCTGGTTGTGCACGCACACACATTTGAATTGATCATTAAGGGCACAACCCATCTAAAGGGCCCATCACATTCCAAGAGCACAATAATCCCAAGCCTAATTAAACTGAGTAGATGTTGGCCTTAAGGATTGATTAACTCTTTGAGGCTTAGACTGAGATTTTTTTTTATTAATCTACTTCTACTGGTCCATCTGATGTCTAGCTAGGGGAGTAGCATCAAACAACCGTGGCTGCAGGGTACACTAGGAACCGGAGGCACAAACGAAAGGAAGAACCTTCTCCCTAGCCCCTCCCTCTAACTGGTTGGATTGACTGGATAGAAGTAGACCAAATCATTTATAATCTCAAGATGGGTCCTGGGAGTCTGTAGGTCTTTAGGCTAACCCACCTAAGGACAGGGTTGATTGCTATATTGCAGGGCTCCTTTCCTTCTTCTGATTTCCCTCCTATTCTACCATGTATCCTTACACATCTTACACATATTTCCCATCTTACCCTCCTACCAGCATTTATCCCCAAGATGATTACTATCCCAACTTGACTTATGACTACCCATCTCCTAGTCGGGACAACTTTAATTGGGGATATGAATCCGGACCTCAATGTCCAGGGACTAACCATGGACAACAAGACTATGATTACTATCCTTCCTAGAGCTACAATGATTATAGATCTCCACCCTTTGATGACCGAACCAACCTGATCTACAATCAAGAATTATAACACTTACCCTCCCTAGTATTCCATTGAATATAGGTCGCCACCATTCTTTGAACAACCTGAAATGACCTACTATTAGGGATGGACCCGAGAACCTCAATATCTTGACTCCCCTAGATTTAACCCAAACCCACCCAAATCTGAACCGAACCATTCGGTTCAGGTGAACCAGGTCCAAGACAAGGTGTTGGCTAACTTGAGGAATACCATCCAATCTTTAGAAGCTCATCCAATACCATGCACTGAAGCATTGGAGCTTATGATCAAAATGATTGATGAACTTAATAGTTTTAGATTGGATTTGCTCCAAAATGTTAGGGATAGGGGCTTGGGTGAGTTCCTACTTCGGAAATTATCAAGGTTGAGGATGAAATTTGTGGTTGCGCTAGTCCAATCTTGGGATGATTCTCAAGATGAACCCCCTTCAGGAGAGCCAATGTCTGAACCTGCTTAGGATCCTATCGAGGGGATACATGTTTTGAGATCAGGGATGACTAGGTTGGTCACTTCACTCTTTCCACAAGATGCTTAGCACTTAGAGTCCCTTTCGAGTCTTGGGTGGGTCAGGTAGTCGTAAAAAGTTATCCTGAAACTCTCAAACTCCAAAAGTCCAAAAAACTTAGAAAAGAAGAAAAACAAAAACAATGTACTTCTATTTTCAAATAAGGCAAGGACTTGGGCGATTTGCATTCTGGCAGACACCCGGGTATTATTGAGTTTTCGTAGTTAAGACCTTAGTTGAAATTTTCTATTGTTACTAAACAACTTAGGCCTAAGCAATCGAGTCCTAATTCTATTTTTATACATAGCATATGGTTTAATTTTGCTAGGGACTAGTAAAAGATAGACATAGGGGTATGATGTAGACACATTTAATTAGGTTTAAATGCCTATTCATGCATGTTCCTAGGCTTAGATTTACATTTCATATTATAAATATTGCATAGCATGCATCATTCTACATTTATAATAGTTGTGTATATTTTAGGTTCATTGCGTCCTTTTTATGGCCAGGAGGAAAGGAGATTTATTTCGAGGCCTCGGATGGACGATTTGAATGTACGGATCTGATCAGGATGATGATCGGAGTCCAACACCTCCAAGATCATCCTAATCGAAATCCTGTATCACCTTATGCGATCTGAGGAAGATCAATGGCCATCGGGGGAGAGGGTTGGCACGGATCTTCAGTGACAGTTGGGCTGATCTTCAGAGACAATTGCAGCTGTCACTAATGCCCTATGCACGAATTCCTCCTCTTCCTTCCACTATAAAAGAACCTACCCCCCTCCATTCTTCACCATCTCTTCCTTTCTTCTCCTCACCACCTCTAAGGTTCTTGAGAGAGCTTGTCCCAAGCTTAGGATGCTCCTCTAGAGTAAAATCAAATATTTTCCCTCCTCTCATCGTCATTTGTGGAGTATCCCATGACAGTCCTCTCACCTCCTTCAGGAAGAAGATCCTAGCCACGATGACATCCTGCCCATCCTCCTTCTTTCACCACCGTTCTCCTTCGTCCCGCTCCTCACCACCTTCAACCGGGAGCTGTCAGAGTGAGTCGTCCTCCAAGCGATCATCGAGGGGGTTTCTTCTCATCTCTATCTATCTTTACCGCTTTCTAGTATAGTTTTCCTGCTTTCCTAGTTGTAACAAACATTTGTTTCGAAATATATGACTGTTTCTCTCTCTCTCTCTCTCTCTCTCTTTCTTTTATATTTTGCAAGTAGATTAGCTAAATAAAATTTCATTGACCTGATCTCTTGCCCTATTAAAAATACAAAAAAATTATAAAAGATAAAAAATGACAAAAAAGAAATAAAGCGAAATGCGTATTTTTCAAAACCAAATGTTCACCTCCCTATGTTTGACTTGGGACTCACCTTTCGAGTTTTGGTTATAAATATTATTAGATCGACGAATTTTCCTGCGAATTGAACTACGACGATGGGTTTTCCAAAGCCAATCCTTTCCGCGTGTGAATCTGATTCATTACCACCTACTCAGAAAAAGAAAAATTGATACTCAAAAATAAAAGGAAAAAAATAGGAAAAGGAGAAAAAAATAAATAAAGCCACACTTCAGCGCATAAGTATGGCTAGTAAGTTGCTGTGGGTAACAACCCATTGGCCAGTTATCCAGAGCTTAGCTCATAAAAATGCATAAATAATTCCCAAAATACTTAGGGAATAAGTAGGGAAGTAGAATAAACTGGGGAGATATACACTAGGTTCACTCCTGTGTTGACCACATAAAATAATAAAAAAAATTGGGACAAAGCTACCAATCGGAAAGATAAACCTTAAGGTAAAATTTTTAGGTCACCTACGGTCGTAGAAACCTGAAGTCTGCTTTAATGGCCGCCTTGTGAGTCTATCACTTTTCACAAGATGCTTAGAATGTGAAGTTCTTCTCGAGTCTTAGGTGGGTTAGGTAGCGATAAAAAGCTACCCCAAAACTTTAAACTCAAAAATTCAAAAAAATTAGAAAAGAAGAAAAAAAATAGAAAAAATGTATCTTCCTTTTTCAAAATAAGGCAAGGACTTGGACGGTCTGCATTTTGGCTGGCACCCGGGCATCATTGAGTCTTCGTAGTTTAGGACCTTAGTCGAAATTTCCTTTTATTAATAAACAGCTAATGCCATAAGAGATTGAATCCTAATTCTATTTTTTATACATAGCATATAGGTTAATTTTTCTAGGGGTTAGCAAAAGATAGGCATGGGGGTATGATGTAGACACATCCATTTAGGTTAAAATGCTTATTTATGCATGTTCCTAAGCTTAGATATGCATTCCATATTATAAATATTGCATAGCATGCATCATTTTGCATTTAGAATAGTTTGTATAAATTTTAGGTTAATGTGCGCCCTTTGTGTCTAGGAGAGGAGATTTATTTTAGGGCCACAGATTAATGATCCAACCATATAAATCTATTCAGAACAACAATCAGAGTCCAACGCCTCTGAAATCGTCTTGATTGGAGTCCCGTAGCACATTGTGCAATCTGAGGAAGATCAACCGCCAAGGGGTTAGGTGACACAATTCGGAGCTTCAAATGACAAATCCAACTACACAAATGGATTCAGAAAAACGATCACAGTCCGACAGTGCAGAAATCATCTCAATTCGACATCCGTAGCAGCCTCTACTAAAGAAAGAAGATAAATGGTCCAGATCGTGCCAAGTGGTGCTATCCAGGTCGCCTAAGGGATGCTGCCACCTCTCTCTATTTCATGCCCACTAGATCTGGGTCATTGCATCAAGATCCAATGGCCATGGAGAGGCCATGCCACCATCCCAGTCGAATCAAAGAATTCATCTTTTTGATAATATGGAGGCCTTAGCGTGGTGGTCTTGAGTTCTATCATAAAAGGGAGGTCGCAGGTTCTATAAGCACCTCTATTTTGATGCACCAAAATTATGTTTATTGCTACACTAATATTTCAAGACCATCTAAGATTAAAGGTTCTCTTTTGGATTAAGTTCAGATGGTTGCTGATTTGTGTCCTTTTTCCTTTTTTGAGTCTAGAATATTATTGTAAGGAACCTTAAAAATAAAACAATCAAACAATTTTTCGTGCTTCTTTGAAAACCAACTTTTAGGGTTATTGATCAACCGATATTCCCTCTTGAGCGACCAAAATCGATTGATTGACTAACCAAGTTTTTTAATCAATCAAACCAATACTTTTTAGGAAGTTGATTAAAATCCTATTGATCAACCAACCAAGCTAATTAATCGACCAACTAGTGATCGATCAAATAACTTAATTGATCGACCAAATAGCTTTTTAATCAACTAATACACCTTAATTGATCAACCAATTTGACTTCCTTTTCAGGACAACTTTTTAGTATAAATAGAGGTCGTACGCACCTCTTTCAAAACATAACTTTTCAATAGAAATAATCTCTAAAATCAGAGCTTCTCATGCTTCTTTCAAGTGTTCTATGCTTCACTATTCACGTCTTTCAAAAGCACGTCGTTTCGAACCTCTAGCAAAATCCTGGTTTGATCTTTTATTGAGGTTCCGTAGATATATTTGTTATTCAACTTTGTTGTTTTTGATTAACGGATTCCAAGGTGTTGGAAAGATCCGTGTTGTTATTGTTCTTCTCTTCAGGATAAAAAAAGAAGTGGTTGTAAAGAGGTTGTGCCACTCTCATTCAAGTGGTACTATAGTGGATTGACTAGCTTTGACTAGTCGGGAAAATCCAAAGTTGAGAGGCTTAGGTAGCGGTTTTTACTCGGAAGGGTTTCCACTCTAAATCCAGGTGTGAATTGTGCTTGACTTTGTTGTGAATTTATTTCTATCTTTTACTATTTCAAGAAGCGACACTATTCACCCCTCCCCTCTAGTATTCGTTCGATCCACAGGAAAAGCTCTTAGGTTCGAGCCCACAACCTCCCCCCAAAATCCTCACCCACGCTAGCAATAGCGAGCATGTAGCGCACTAATAGTTCAGCAACAGCCACGTGAAGCAGGGCGAGTAACACACGCGCTAGCAGCGCAGTAGCACGTGTGCGTGAGGGGAGTGTGCCAGCGAGAGCGTGAGCTGTATCTTCAGTGACGTTTACGGTGAAGCTTTAGCGATGTCTTTGATGTCGCTGTTGCCCATGAACGACCAAGACTCTTCTCCACTATAAAAGAACCCCTAGCCCTCCTATTTCTCTTCATTTCTTCCTTTCTCTCCCTCACCACCTCTAACGCCCTGGAGAGAGCTTGTTCTAAGCCAGAGATGCTCCTTTAGAGTAGAAATCAAATATTTTTCCCGCCTCTCACCCCCATTTGTGGAGCATCCTGTGGTTATCCTCTCACCACCTTTGAGAAGTAGATCCTCGCCGCGATGCCATCTTTCCTTGTCCTCATTCCTTCACCACAGTTCTCCTTCCTTCAACACCTCACCACCTTCATCCAGGCGTCGTCAGAGCGAGTCATCCTCCAAGCAACCATTGAGGGGGATTTTTCTCACCTTTCTCTATCTTTTTACTTTCTAGTGTAGTTTTCCGCTTTCTTATCTGTAGCAAACTCTTTGAGATATATATTGATGCTCTCTCTCTCTTTGTCTTATTTTGCAAGTGATTAGTTAGATTTCATCGATCTGATCTCTTACCGTATAAAATATCAAAAAATTGCAAAAGATAGAAATAACAAAAACAAATAAAATTGAAGTGCGAATTTTAAAACCAAACATTCGCCTCCCTGTGTTCGACCTGAGACTCACTTTGAGTTTCAGTATAAACTTTATCTGGTAGCGATATTTTGCAACTACGATGACGGGTTCTCCAAAACCTTAATTTCCGTTGCAAAATCTATGCCCACAATCTACACCCTACATAAACCCTTTAACCTATCTCCACCATCCATAGAGGTTGGCACCAAAAACACCTAACCTTAACCACCAAAAAATTGGCACCAACCATGCCCAACTTCCCTTAGCCATGCCTCCATACATCCCTTCCTTTGGCTCCAATAAACCCTAGACCTCCATCTTATAACCACCACTTAAAACACCATCCTAACCCTACACCTACCCTCCATGCCAACCTTAACTTAACCGCACCTAAACCACCACCTAACACACCCCCTCATGTGGCACCAACAAACCTTAGCCCTCCATCTCATAACCACTACCATATGACCCCATCCTAACCCTACAACACACCACACTAACCCATTAACTCTAGTCCCCACCTAGGGTTGGCACCAACCATCAAATGCCCCTCCACTTTGGCACCAAAAAGCCTTAGCCCTAAGATACTATAACCACCATCCACATCCCATCCTAGCCGTCCCCTCTTAACCACACCTACCTCCCTCCCTTCATTCTATAGAAAGACCACTAACTACCCACTTTCATGTCATCCTTGGCTACACATATTCATATTCTTCCATCTTCACTCCACCATTCCAACGACCAAGGAGAGGAGAAGAAGAATATTAAGGGGACACTCTGTCTCCTTGGTACCTTCAACTTCTTTCCTTCTTCTACCTTGTGTCTTCACCAAGCTAAGGAGGAAAAGCCAAGCAAGGAGGACGTCTAGAGGAGCAAGAAGGGTGGTCCATGGCACCCTAAGGAGGACTTCAGGAGTGGAAATCTTCCACTCTTGGAGGAGCCAGGCACGCCCCACCTAGGGCTTGCCAAAAAAGGAGAGCCAGGAGCAAGCTTCTTTCTATTCAGGGGCAACCAGAATTGGAGCGGGAGTTCTGGAGCATCATCACCTTCTTCTTAAGCTTTCTTCTACATTCTTTTTTGTATTTGTTGCATGGTAGTGTAGTGTTTTAATTTTGTTGGAGATTACAAGTGGGAATCCCTCTCACTTGTGAGTTCTCCAACCCCATTGTAAAATAGTTTTTATTTCAAGAAGCATTCCTCTACCCTTTGTTTAGATAGGTTGTGTTGTTTCTTGTTTTGTGTTGTTACTCCATTACTCTAAGCCTCCTGTGCTTGGAGTGAGTAGGAAAAACAAGGCACTCATTGCTTTATTTCTCATACTTGTAATCCCGTTCTCTCCGCATTTGATTTTGCCCTTATTTAAAACACAAAAAGAGAGTTGATTTCCAAAAATTCAAGCGAGAGTTTTCAAATTGCATTCCTAGCCCCTTGGGATGACTCAAATACTTTTTAAGTACTCGATCTTTACAAATTTTAAAAGCGATCATAATTACATGTTACAACGATAAAAACCCTAATTTATAAATCACGTTTTTTCGCAATCACCCTCCAAGACACCCTCCACCACCCTTGGATGTCCAATATAATCACTTCTGAAACACTATTCACATCCAAGAACTTTCCATATCCTTCCTTCCATGACTTTAGCCAATCAAGATTCTATCCTAATCTTAATCCCGAAATTCATGGCAACTTGACATACCTTTAGTATTTTGACCATAACTTTTTTATTCTAAATTTAAATTGAGTGATTCAAGTTGCATTTGAAAGATAATTTTAAGAGCTACAACTTTTCTTTTATATGTAATTTGAAATTCGAAACATAATGTGATAGAAAATTCCAGATAATTCATGGAAACCCTAAAAGGTTATTAAAACACCTTTTATGAATACCTCCTTCCTCCATCTCCACCATCATCTAGCATTCCTCTCTAGGTTTTATTCTTCTTCCTTCCCCTTAAGTTTTCTCTTCATCTAGCCTTTAAGACTCCTTAGTTACATTTAGTTCCTAGGTTCTTTAGTCTTCCATTAGGCTCCGTACTTCTTCCTCCTTAGGTAGACAACTGTAGTAGCCTTCTTCCTTCTACCTCCACACCAACATTTTCCATCACCTTCTCCACCTCCTCTATCTTCTATTTAGAACCTTCTTCCTCTTTAGATTCTCAATCTCCCTTTAGGTTGCCCATTGGAAACATTCCTCTACCTACCAATATCTTATCCTTCGTCTACTTCTTCGCATTTTTTCTGCATCTTCCAGACTTCTTTGACTTCTCCCACTTCCTCCATGCATCTCAAAGATTGAGGTGGAGCTCTCCACCACCGTGAGATCTTCGAGGCACTTTCGCACTTCTCCGCATTACTATGACTTGATTTCTCCATTTTCTTCTCTTCTATTTCTACTTGTCATTTACTTCTTGTATTTGCTTTCTACTTGTAGAACCTTTGATTGAGTAGCAATAATATTTCTTAAGTTTTTATTATCTCCCCTGTGTCTCTATTTTCTTGCTTTATTATCACAAAACCCAAAAAAATTCAAAATCCCAAAAATACCAAAAAAAAGTGTCCTTAGGTTCCTAGAAGTTCACACTATTTTCAAAGTTTGAGTTTTGTTTTGAAAAATTTGTTTAGCTCAATATAGTCGTTGTAAAATTACCAAATTTTGCATGCTGATAAGGATTCAAGTCTAGTTCATGGTACCAAATTTTAGAGAAAATTTTTTATATTTTATTTTATAAAATTTGTACACTAATAGAGGGTCAGATAGTAAAATAGAATAAACTTTTCTTGACTTTACATATTTTTCCTGAATTTTATACTTATTCAATTTATGTAGAATGACTTGCATTTAGTTGGTCTTTAAATTAGAAATCTCTTATAAATTTGGTGATTTTTTCTAGTAGCCGTAAGTTTAGGGCCTAATAGAGTCATTAGTTAAAGGTTTGTTAGGATAGATTGTCCTGAGTCCCATTTAAAAATCCAAAAAAATTAGAAAATAATATAAAAAAACCCAAACAAATATTAGTTGGTTAGTTAGGTTAAGAAACACTTAAACATCATTGCCTCTCTATGAGACAATTTGTACACTCGATATTACATTCATATTTTTTGGAGACAGTTTATAAATTACAAATGACGTGTTTTCACAACTACGATGACGTGATTTTCTTTCTTGTGATTTCATGATCAGTTTTTGATGTTATTATTGGGAGGCACGTGCTACTAGCATTTTTGTGTATTCATAAGCCTCATACTATCTCTTTTGGTAGGTATCGATTACGTGAAGCAAAGTCTTGGTGGGTTGCGAAAGTACATTGTAGAGGTGGAGATTCTCATAGGTGGGACGTAAGCGAGACACGCATAAGGCATAGATTAGATTTTTTCCTTTATTTTAGGTTTCTTAGGTTTATTGGTGAGAGTGTTCCTTTTTGGACTGTAATAATGTAACACCCCAAAATCTACGTCCCAAGTCATTTCAGTGTGGTTCGGGTCACTTTGAACTCGTAGACACGATTGCGGTTTGGTGTAAGTATAAGTACCTCTTAAAACATGCCAAAAATGCGTATTTTTGGTCAACTACTAGCCAAACCTCATCAAAAGGGTGCCATGTATGGTATCATTGGATTCCTCTCATCATAGGCATTCCAAAGATGACTTTTTCACATGAATCTATGGTGTATACCTCAACTTATTACCAAAACAAGTCATAAAAGACTTAAATGTAAGGTGAACCCAACCTAGGGGTAAATTCAATCTTTTACCCAACTAAGCTTAACTCTAAACAAAATTTGGCTCTATAAATATACCCTCTAGAGACCTGGGTTCTTCATTAATCCCTAAGGCTCTTAGATTGAGAGAGAAAGAGAGAAGAAAAGGAAATCTTAAACAAAATTTTTGGGGACTTAATCGTAATTCTGAGAAGTCTAGGCTTCCCACTGCAATTCTTGCGGTGGCAGGGGTAGTGCACGTTGAGAGGGAGATGTGTGGCAACGGCGATTGACGTGGTGGCAACACGTGGCATGCAGCGTCGTGTGAGCACGCTCGCTCGCGTGAAGACAGGGAGCACAGGCGCTCTAGATCCCCGACATGTGGTAGGATCGATGGTGTTGGGCATGGGTAGTGCAATCCATAGCATACGATACATGCCAATCACTTGCTGACACGTGTCAGGTGGGTGGACCGGTGACCGGTCTGACTGAACTGATTGGTTTAGCAACCACCTTGTGTTGTTTCAAGCGGTTCAAGGCCATCCTGACCTCGAATTTTGACAAATAAGGTACCGTTAGAATCGTCTTGATGAGTACTATGCGTTGGTGAAGTTTATTTCCATTTTTGAGTACCTTTCCATAATGAAAATTCAGAAACGTGCTTAGGTGATTCCAACCTTATTTTTGGCCTGTGAAAATTAGGATTTGTTCTTGGTGCATGCGCGGATTACGAGCTAGGAGTGGTGACTGTCCTCAGGCCCTTTGTACATGATTTGGAGTCACTGTGACCCTCTGGTGATGCTAGGTAGAGTAGTCTTCTATTCTCTTGTTCCCATGTTGTTTCTAAGTAACTGTAGACCTATTTTGGGTGGTTCTGTGTGTATACCACATTGGTTGGCATGGTGATTCCTCTTTTGCTGAGTTCAGAACCTTCTTAAAGATTTAACTCTGATTTTGGGCACTTTATTGTGAAATAATTGGGTGTTATGTGAACGATTAAGAATTAATGATCCAATGTACTCTTACCATCGCATGCATGAAACAAACTCTGATTTACGTTAAACAAGTTACATTGTGTTCGTTAATTGATAAATAATATGGTACCACTGTCAGAACTTGGAAAATACTGATGAATAGATGAGTTGGGGAATAACATGAATATCTAAAAACTTGAAATTAATAAACATAACTGTTACTATACATTGGTTTGATGACAATAAAAGGGTTTAGTTGATGACTAGATAATCAATATGACTGTTTAGTTGGGACTTATAGGATGGATAATTGGTTTTAGCCCTACTACTCGATGGAATTGGTTGTAGCTTTGGTCTTTCAGATCGGTTCTGGGTTGGTTTAGGGAGTTGCTGGCCTCTTTATGACTCTTTGGTTAGGCTTAGTGGCCAATTGGGATAGCGGGATGCGTGGTTTGAGGTTAGGAGTGGTTTCTTCTCAACTGGTGTGTGGGTCATTGGCTGTCTGTGGTTCAGTGTACATAGCGCTTGTACGTGTTCACACTACACGAGACGTGGCCACCACCTCTTTCTATAATGACCCTAGGGTGATAGAGCATGGTGACTCAATGGGTATAAGCCATCTTCTCGGCCAAGAGGGTGGCTTATACCAGTCTTGCATCTGAAGAAGTTACATGAGATCGTCTTGTGCCTCGAGACATTGATTGCTGAATTATGGACTGTAATAATGTGGGCTTAAATGCATAAACAAAAGTGGATAAGTAATAATTAATAAATAGATAATTGTTGATATAGTGCCCTCTTTCTTTACTTCTATCACTATTGTTACTTTGTTGTATTTGCTTTACTCTACTCAATTTTTACTGACGTGTTTCTTGGGTTCTGTACTCAAGTGTTGCTGAGTAGTTGGGTGCAGCGGCTGCTATTGATTCATCTATTGTAGGATCGAATCCTACTGTAGGAGACAATCTGTTCTAAGCATGGAGACTCTTTTAGTTCTATTTCTTTTTTCGCTGTTAGACTTTTCTTTCATGTCTTTTGGTGATTATACTTGAGCACTTGTTACTTTCTAATTTTTGTGGTGGATTCTTCTTTATATTTTGCTAGCAGTTTATTTATTTTATTTAATGCATTATGAATAAATGTTTGACTATTGATGTTCTGTGATTATGTGCTGGGTGATTGCAATCTTGTGGTTGGTTGTGCTTGTGGTTAGCACACTGCTATTTAGGTTTTGTCGATTGGTGGGGCTCGGGTCATCACAAATAATTTTGTGGACTATGGACTTTTTCTCTCTCCCTCTCTTTCTCTCTAAACTCTTTAGTAGTAGTTAGTTTGTTTTCTTGATTACTTGCATATAAAAAAATCTCCACATACTTATCTAAAAGTTGCATACTGATCGGTCCAATTCTCTTAGGTAAAATAAATCTAATGTTGTTGCGGTTAACGAATTGTACGAACAACAAAATTATAAAGTAAACCACACATAGTCTACGAGTTGTTATCCACAGAGAGGCAACAAGCACACATTCAGAGTCTTATTCAATAACAAATCTGATAAATGTTTTTAGACATCAAAATAAAATCAAATAACACAAGAAGAATAAAAGGAATAGAAAAGCTTGGCATGTGAGGTGGAAGATGGTCCTAGAGCTCCCTTGTGTTGTCACCACAAGAGGGACGTCCATGGTGGAACTCCTAGGCTTGGGCCTAGTGGCTCGTCTTTGTGAGACAATGGGTGAGGTGACGTCATGGCGCAACCTTCTTGGATCTTTACGCTTGGGGAGTCGAAGAAGGCCAGCGTGTGGAGATGACCTCTCCATGGGATGGTGTTGGTGATGCCCGTCTAGAGGGGCGCATAGGTGATAGAGGAGCTTGACCCCCTCTTTAAGGGCTGCCATACATCAAAGAGGAGGTTGGGCACCCCACATTCATGAAGTGGTGGAGGAGAAGAAGAGGGGAAGACCCTCCTCTCTTCTCTCTTCTTGCATGCGGGAGATGATGGATGCTCCCAATGGTGGGTTGTGGGATGGTTAAAGTGGTAGGTGATGAGTCCACCTCAGTGGACTACATATCAAGCCTAAGTTAGTTAATCCTTGCATGTTAGGTACCGTAATAATCACATGTGATTTAAATGCATGCATGTTCAAGTTGCTTTATGTGAAAATTTTGAAATTACATCATAGTATAGTTATTGCATAAGCCCAACCAACAGATATTAATGAAATTTAGTTGTTATAAATTGAGTCTCGATCGAACTCAGGAAGGAAAATGGGTTACTAATTTTTTTTTCAATTTTAATGCTCTTTTGAAATCGTTGTTTACGATATATTTTTTTAGTTTTTATTTTTTATGACCAGCTAACCTAATCAAACCTATGATCTAACATAATCTAAACCTAATCGAGCTCTAAACCCTGATTGCCAGTTCCCTCAGGAGGACTTCACCTATAGCGTTCGTCTCACAAATGACGAGGGTATGTGTCAACGAAATGTAAAATGTAAACGTGAATTGCTCGTTACACATGATGTTGATTAATTGCACACTTTTGAGTGAGTTCAGAAAAACATTTGTGCAATTGACATGTATGGGAATTGCCATAAATTTTTTTATTTTCATTTTGTGATTTTTTTTGCATTTTAATTTTTGAAATGAAAGAGACTAACCTAATTACAGTAATACGAAAAGCCCTAATCTAATTGGAGGATGACGATGGTGATGAGGTAGGTGATTCGTTAGGTGCGTTGGTGCATGGTATGTGCAAGATGTGGGAATGGATTTGGTTTAAACTTAGTGGTGGTGGTGATGATGGGCGTGATGACGAGGAAAGTGACTAACATTTTTTTCTTTCTTTTTGTCTTTGTATATATTTTTTTTACGATTTTGATTTTTTTGAAAACAATAACGAACACGATTCCTAATATGACTAAACCTAACTACGTGAACCGAAACCCTAATGATCTAAACCTAACTAAGTGGCGTGGATGTGGTGATGGTGATGGCTGGCCAACCATCCCATGATGATGGTGATTGGCGTGTGTTGTTGGTGAAGGTGACGAGGCAAAAAACTATGACAAAAGCAATAGCGAAGGTGACATCAAATCAACAAGATAATAGTCAAGATGAAATAGATTATATCACATCAAAGAAAATAAACACAACAAACTGTTAGAACAACAAAATATAGTGAAGTGCTTGGCAAAATAAAAGACAACATTAATAGAAAACCACCTCATCAGTATTGCTTTTAATCAGCCTTCGGCTTTTGGAGGGTGGTGGTGGCTAGGCCTTGACCTTAAGAGGTCGCCTACATCCACACGAGGGGAGGATCATGCCAAGAGCCTATGGGAGAGGCTTAGGCGTGACCTAAAGAGAGGAGGAGCACACATAAAAATAAAAATGGAGAGGGGGAGGTAGGTGGCTAGTTAATGGAGATGGAGAGGAGGATGGTGGTGGTGCTCCAAGGAGGAGGGCACCATCGGCCTTGATGGTGGATGAAGGTGGTGGCCGGCCACCCAAAGAGGAGGGGGACAGCCTTGGAGTGTTGGTGGGAGGGGAGGTGATGGTGGTCATGACTTGGAGAGGGAGGAGGAAGATGATGGAATGAAGATGCAATTTTGAGAAGAGGATTTTTAAGGTGTGAAAGGTGTTGTTGTCGTCACTTTTAAAGGCTTTAGTGTTGGAACCGTGTTCCACATCATGTTTTGGTGCTAACAAAATTATTACGGATTAATGTTTGCAATTGAGTGCTTTTGAGATTTAGGTGAAGATCAAGGCAAACAAGAAGTGATGGAGGCATGATGATCATGTCATGGAGGATGACAAGGATGAGTCGAGGGGAAGAAGATCATCTTCGACTTTAGTTTCTCCAGTTTAGATTTTATATTTATAGATTGTATATGCCTCTTAACAAGAGAATTTAACTTAGATCATAAAAATCAATTAGAGATAAATTAGGATTTATATGGCATTCGTTTCCAAAGTTCGTAATGGATTAAAACGCTTAAATTAGGTACTTGTAAGCAAGTACCGATACTGTTTATCAGTACTAGTATTTGGAAGGCACAGGCTTGAGAATTCATCTCAAACTGTGAACAAGTACTGGTACTAACCATGAGTACCGGTACATGTTGGCCATAGGTTGAAGGCTTAATTCTGGCTTGAACCTTACAAGTACCGGTACCCATGATGAGTACCGGTACAGGTAGGTTACTGTGCCCAAGGAATTCCAAACCTGGGAGTCACAAGTACCGATACCCATGATGAGTACTGGTACCAGGACTCATGTACTGGTGGCAGTGAGTTGCTAGTACTGGTACCAGCTAGCCATTGGCACAGAACAGAATGGCTAAAATATTAATTCCAATAATGTGAACGTTGAGAATTAATTCCCAACATCTAGTAGATGAGTATCATAGGTCCTAAACTCTATAAAATGACCCTAGGACTCTTTGTTTGCACACAAGAAATATTAGAAATGCAAGGAAAATTCCTAGAGCTATATTTCACATTTCTCCACCACATATTCAAGAGAAGAAATAGTTTACTGCTCTCAATCCTTTTACGCTTTTGTAAACACTTCAACAATGTGTTTTTCTCACGCATCTACAAAGAGATTCATGCTCATTCTAGGCTCTCAAATTGGTATCATATTTTAATTATTGTTGAGAGGCTTAGGTTCTAGTTGTAAGATTCTTTTTGTCTTACACCTGTACTTCTTTTATATTTGAGCTTGTTGCTCGTTGGGTTGTAACAAACCCGTTATTGTACTTAGGTTGAGGTAACCTGTTAATTACTTTGTCTTAGTAAATTGATTCTCTCAGGGTTGAGAGAATCAGGTTAAAAACCCTATGCTGGGAGGCTTAGGTAGTGGAGTACTCAAGGGAGGGGAATCACTATACATTTTGTGTCCTTTATGGTTTGAATTATTCGTGCAAATCTTTTTGTTATTACAACACTGTGCTTAAGTATTTGTATGCGCATAGCCATATATTCCTTTATCTTTAGATCCTACAGGTGGTATCAGAGCTTCTACAATTGGTATCAGAGTGGGTAGCGAGAAGAAGTAAAAACTTTTGCTCGTGATGGCATCAACCTCAGGGCACACTGAAGGACAATCGTCAACCAGTCCTCCCTATTTCGATGGGACTGATTATGGGTATTGGAAGAGGAGGATGCAAGTTTTCCTCAAGGCAATGGATGAGAAGTCGTGGACACTCATTCAAGAGAAATACTTAGATCCGGAGTCCCAAGACGGAGTGGCATGGACGGCGGATCGAAAGAAGAAAATTGTCAGCAACACAAAGGCGATGAACGCACTCTATTATGCGTTATCAAAAGAAGAGTTCAACCAGATCTCTGGATGCGAGTCCGCCTACGAGATTTGGAACACTTTGCAAATCACCTATGAAGGTACGAGTAAGGTTGAAGAAACAGAAGTTGCACATCTTTACTTAATGGCAAACAACGACAACTCGGAAAATGAGGTAGATTTTGAAGTCACCTTTAATGAATTAGTACAAGCATATGAAGATTTATATAATAAGGCTAGGATGATTAAAAAGGAAAATAAGGTTTTGCATGGTAGTTATAGAACTCTAGAAATAGAGAAATCTTGTTTAGAAATAGAATTAGATATGTCCAAAGAAACTAATAATAAATTACATGCAAAAATAGTAGAATTAGAAGATATTTATGAACATTTTGAGGACACTTTGAATAATTTAAAAACAACTAGGCTGAATACGGAATTTTGTAATAATTTAAAAGCCAAGTTCAATAAAAGAAGAACACAGAAAATAAATCACATGCACCTAGACATGCATGGATTTATCAAAAGGTCAAGAATCCTAAGAATTATATATCTAACACTAAAGTGATCTATAAACCTAAGGATTTGAAAGGTACTAACCATCAAGGACCCAAAAGAAAATGGATACCTAGAAAAGATATTTGTTTGGAAAGAATAGATCAAAGAGATCAATGGGTGTTCAAGGCACACAATGGAACATTTCAACCTTTCTAGAGGTTGAATGAAGACCAGGAACGATGGCCTAACGGAGCTTGATACCCACATTCATCATTTTACTATTGGTAAACTTTATGGTATGATATTTCTTCATTTTTTTGTGATTGGCAAAAAAGTGGAGAAAAATAAAGGGCAAATAGAAATATTTTTAGGGGGAGCTTATATTGAGGGGGAGGATTAAAATGAAAATTTTTTCTTCATATAACATTGTTAAATTTTTTAATTATTTATTTGCAGGATAGTTTTGTCAATACCAAAAAGGGGGAGATTGTTGGAACCTTGTTCCACATCATGTTTTGGTGTTAACAAAATTATTATGTATTAATGTTTGCAATTGAGTGCTTTTCAGATTTAGGTGAAGATCAAGGCAAGCAGGAACTGATGGAGGCATGATGATCATGTCATGGAGGATGACAAGGATGAGTCGAGGAGAAGAAGATCATTTTCGACTTTAGTTTCTCTAGTTTAGATTTTATATTTATAGATTGTATATGCCGCTTAACAAGAGAATTTAAATCAGATCATAAAAATAAATTAGAGATAAATTAGGATTAATATTGCGATCATTTTCAAAGAACGTAATTGATTAAATCACTTAAAAGAGGTACTTGTAAGCAAGTACCAGTACTATTCATCAATACTGGTATTTGCAAGGCACAGGCTTGAGAATTCATCTCAAATTGTGAATAACAAGTACCAGTACTAACCATGAGTACCGGTACATGTTGACCACAGGTTGAAGGCTTAATTCTGGCCTGAACCTTACAAGTACTGGTACCCATGATGAGTACCAGTACAGGTAGGTTACTGTGCCCAAGGAATTCCAAACCTGGGAGTCACAAGTACCGGTACCCATGATGAGTACCGGTACCAGGACTCATGTACTGGTGGCAGTGAGCTGCTAGTCCTGGTACAGGTACCTTAGTACCGGTACCAGCTAGCCGTTGGCCCAAAATAGATTGGCTGAAATATTAATTCCAACAATGTGAATGTTGAGAATTAATTCCCAACATCTAGTAGACAAGTATCCTAGGTCCTAAACTCTATAAAATGACCCTAGGACTCTTTGTTTGCACACAAGAAATATTAGAAATACAAGGAAAATTTCTAGAGCTATATTTCACATTTTTCCACCACATATTCAAGAGAAGAAATAGTTTGTTGCTTTCAATCTTTCTACTCTTTTGCAAACACTTCAGCAACATGTTTTTCTCACGCATCTACGAAGAGATTCACGCTCATTCTAGGCTCTCAAATTGGTATCATCTTTTAATTATTGTTGAGAGGCTTAGGTTCTAGTTGTAAGATTCTTTTTGTCTTACACCTGTATTTCATTTGTATTTTAGTTTGTTGCTCGTTGGGTTGTAAAGAACCCATTATTGTACTTGGGTTGAGGTAACCCGTTAATTACCTCGGTTAGTAAATTGATTCTCTCGGGGTTGAGAGAATCGGGTTAAAAACCCTAAGCTAGGAGGCTTAGGTAGTGGAGTACCCAAGGGAGGGGAACCACTATACATATTATGCCTTTTCTGTGGTTTCATTGTATTTTGCACAAATCTTTTTGTTATTACTAACATTATGCTTAAGTATTTGTGTGCCCATAGCCATATAGATATTCCATATTTTAGTCGTTTTCAAAGTTCGTAATGGATTAAAACGCTTAAAACAAATACTTGTAAGCAAGTACCGGTACTGTTCATCAGTACCGGTATTTGCAAGGCACAGGTTTGAGAATTCATCTCAAACTGTGAACAAGTACCGATACTAACCATGAGTACCGGTACATGTTGGCCACAGGTTGAAGGCTTAATTCTGGCCTGAACCTTACAAGTACCGGTACCCATGATGAGTACCGATACAAGTAGGTTACTGTGCCCAAGGAATTCCAAACCTGGGAGTCACAAGTACCGGTACCCATGATGAGTACCGGTACCAGGACTCATGTACTAGTGGCAGTGAGCTGCTAGTACCTGTACTAGCTAGCCATTGGTCCAAAACAGAATGGCTGAAATATTAATTCCAACAATGTGAACGTTGGAATTAGTTCCCAATGTCTAGTAGACGAATACCCTAGGTCCTAAACTCTATAAAATGACCCTAGGGCTCTTTGTTTGCACACAAGAAATATTAGAAATACGAGGAAAATTCCTAGAGCTATATTTCACATTTTTCCACCACATATTCAAGAGAAGAAATAGTTTGCTGCTCTTAATCTTTCTACGCTTTTGCAAACACTTCAACGACGTGTTTTCTCACGCATCTACGAAGAGATTCACGCTCATTCTTGGCTCTCAAATTGGTATCATCTTTTAATTATTATTGAGAGGCTTAGGTTCTAGTTGTAAGATTCTTTTTGTCTTACACTTGTACTTCTTTTATATTTGAGCTTGTTGCTCGTTGGGTTGTAACAAACACATTATTGTACTTGGGTTGAGGTAACCCGTTAATTACCTCAATTTAGTAAATTGATTCTCTCGGGGTTGAGAGAATTGGGTTAAAAACCCTAAGCTGGGAGGGTTAGGTAGTGGAGTACCCAAGGGAGGGGAACCACTATACATTTTGTGTCCTTTGTGGTTTGAATTGTTCGTGCAAATCTTTTTGTTATTACTAACATTGTGCTTAAGTATTTGTGTGCACGTAGCCATATATTCCTCTATCTTTAGATCCTACAGGTGGTATCAGAGCTTCTATATTTAGTTGGGGGTGTGCGTTAAATGTGTGTGTGTGGTGTGTGTTTGAAATTCGTAGACTAGGTTGTGGTGTTTAGGTAGAATTAGGTTAGGTTAACCTAGTATAGGTGGTTGTGAACCTAATTAGGTCTAGCTGAATCTAATCAGGTCTGGTTAAACCAAATTAGATATTGTTGTAGCGGAGAATCATCGCAAAAGGATTTTGAGTTTTGAAAACCCATCGTTGTAGCGTGATTTGTGAGAAAAACTGTCAATAGATAAATTTAACCGAAACTCAAAAGGAATTCCAGGTCGAACATAGGGAGGAGGTCGTT
The DNA here is from genome assembly GCA_037157565.1 of Thalassia testudinum. Lineage (NCBI taxonomy): Eukaryota > Viridiplantae > Streptophyta > Magnoliopsida > Alismatales > Hydrocharitaceae > Thalassia > Thalassia testudinum. Next base: position 64,354,133 of record JAZHRO010000007.1, on the reverse strand, counting down.
TGATTAAAAACTACGTTTGATTTGTTTGTCACGAAGCATATTAGCTAATTGAATTGAATCTACACTAGCTATCTACTTAAAGAATAATGAATAGAAGAGAGAGAAAAGAATAATACAAATAAAGACAAAATAGAGATAGAATAAACAAGAATTTCATAATCAAGTGATGTTCATTACAACTAATCATTACAACTACTCGTTACACTAGAAAATAGGAAATCTATGCTAGACAGCAGAAAATCTACACTAGAAAGTGGTAAAAGAGAAGGTGGAGAGAAGTTATCCTCCTCGACGGTTGCTTGCAGGACGAGCTACGTTGATGGAGCGCCCAGACGAAGGTGGTGAGATGCGGGACGAGGGAGAATGAAGACTGACGATGGAGGATGGGGTAGGGCAACATTGCAGCGAGATTTGCTTCCCAAATAACGGTGAGAAGACAACCACGGGATGCTCCATGAGGGAGGCAAGAAGATGGAAAATTATTTTTGTAATGCTAATGGAGCATCCTGGGTTTGGGACAAGCTCGTAAAGCCTTTGAGGGGGTAAGAGAAGAGAGGAAGGGATCAGAAATATGTCGGGGTCATAGGGCTATTTATAGGTGAGGTTTGAAGGGGCAATTAGGTCACTTCATTCTTTAAAACATTAACTTAGGGTCTTTAGTGACAGATTTATTCGTCACTAAAGCCCTGAACATGGGCTTAGTGCGTGTGCTCGCCCACCGCTTCTCCTTTGCGCTCAAAATGCCTACGCATGAACATGCACTCTCAGCCATCTGATCACAAGATCGAACGACTTAAGATGCGTGTGCCCACTCCTCTTCATCACGCCCAATGCTAGCATGTGCGATCGCGCGTGGGCTTGGGCATTTGATCGCTCGTGCGGCTGTGCCTTCATCTGGGCGCACCATGTTGCACATTCTCTACCGCCTAATCTCCATCTAACGGTCGAATTATGCCCAGACGATCCTCGTGCAGCTGATTTGAGGTGAGCGGGGATCGAACCCGCGCCCTCCCCTAGCACGTGAAGCACTCAATCGCTGCACTGCAGCTGCCACTTTGTCACATTTTCATCTCCTTCGCGCACTTTCTCGACCTTTGGATCTCAATCCAATGGTCGAGATCTTCCCTTGAGCTCTCTTCTTAGATATGAGCAGGCGCGGCTAGGAAGGATCTCAGCGGGTGGATTGAGATCCAACGGCTGATATGCTTTGGCCATTGTATGAAGAGGTGCTGCGGTAGGCTTGGGCTAGTGTTGGGTGGTTAGGATGGTGCCACGTGGCACTATATTGGCCGTCCATCTTCTTTAACTTGTAGATGGTGCTACGGATGTTGGATTGGACTGATTTTCATGCCATTGGGTTGCAATCGTTGATTCGAACCCATCCGTATGGTCAGATTTGTTATCTCAAGTAATGATTTGCACCACCTAGCCCCTTGACCTCTGATGTTTCTTAGACTGCATCTAATGCTATGGAAATCTGATCGAGGCGATCTTGGAGTCGTTGAACTCCAATTGTCACCCTGATTAAATCTGTATGGTTGGATCTTCAATTCGAGGCCCCGATTAAATATCACCCTATTACCTGACCACAACAGGAGAAAATTAACCTAAACTTTATACAATCTAACCTAAATGCTAGATGATGTATGTTATGCAATATTTATAATACATGATGCAACTATACACCTAAGAACACGCATAAATAGACGATTTATGTGATATAAACGTTTTTACATCACACCCCCATGCCTATCTTTTGTTAGTCCCTAGCAAAACCACATGCTATTATAAGTGAATTAGAGTCAGATTTCTTGGGCAAAAGTTATTTTTCAACTCTTAAGAATTTCAACTAAAACCTGAACTACAGAGACACAATAGCGCTCGGGTGTCTGTCAAAATGTTGACTGCCTCAAGCCCTCACCTTATTCAAAGAAGGATCTTTTCCTCTTTTCTTCTTTTCTTTTATTTTTTTTTTAGATTAGGGTTTTGGAGTAGCTTTCTACATCTACTCAACCCACCCAAGACTCGAAGAGAACTCTAAGTTCTAAGCATCTTTTTGTGTGAAGTGCTAGACTCATTAATCAGCAATCAGAATGACTTCGGGTTTCTACGCCCCTAGGTGACCTTGAAAAGAATTTTGCCTAAAGGTGCATCTATCCAACCAGTAGCTTTCTCCCTACTTTTATTTTTGTTGGGTCAACACAAGGGAGAACCCAGTGTATATCTCCCCGGCTTATTCTACACTTTCGCTTCTTCCTAAGTGTTTAGGAATTATATGTGCATTTATTGAGCTGGGATCTGGACAACCTACCAATGGGATGTTACCGACGATAACTTGCCAACCATACTCGTGCGGTGAAGTGTGGCTTATTTCTTTTTTTTTTCTTTTCTCTTTTTTCTATTTCTTTTCCTTTTCTTTTTGGATATTTTTCTTTCTTTTCTTTCTTTAAGTAGGTGGCTTCCCTGATCTATGATTTACCTAAAGGCAACAGGAAAAGAATGGTCGTGTGACTGGGCTCTAGACAACCGACCAATGAGCTATTACTCATGATAACTTGCCAGCCATACCAGCCTAGAAGGTTCATTAGCAACCTAATTTTCCTAAAAACAGCCGAATAATGAGTCAGTGCGAAAAATGTGTAGATGCTTAGACTTAAAGTTCCCTCAAATCAGAGGGCAGGTTGATAAGTAGTATACTTATCACCCTAACTTATTTAATCAAATTAGAAATATATTCAGACTAGTGAGGACTTGAGAAACAAATCCACATTTTAGTGGACACCTAGGCTGATTAAGCCCGAAGACCTGAAGGGTATTAGTGCTCAAGTCATACAGTTTTATTCTCTAAGATTGAAATTTTCTAAAGCCCAAGTTCTCTTTACTAATTCCACAAACTTTTTTTAATAAATAAAATGAAAACAAAATGAATCTACAAAGCTAACAAGATGATTCAGATAATGATATCCACCCCCCCATGCCTATCTAATGCAATGTTCTCATTGTATTAAAAAAATAAAATAGAGTGTAGAGAAGAAAGCACCTAAATTGTGTGAATAATAGGTCAGCTTCGAGATGAAAAGAAACTATATACATGCTGAGTTTAGTGCCTTTAACTAGGCACATTATACAAAGAAGAAATAAAAAATTCACAGGTGCAGGTCAGAATCAGGCTAAAAGGATCTAGTTTTGGACCTGCTAAGAGAAGATGTCCACAGATGTGGACCAGATTGTGGTGTAGACCCATGTCCCATGGTCGAGTATATCTAAGGTTTTGGATAAAAATTATCCAAAACCTAAGATCAGCATGCAAGCAAGGTCGGGCCTGCAATTTGTGAGGATGCAACCCAAGACCAAAATGTCAGATAACAGAGAAATCAAGCTCAAAAAGATATTCAATGAATTTGTGCTTAGGTTGCACATCCTCTGAGTCAAAGATGTCATAAGGGTCATAATAGAAGGTTGGGGATTTCAAACAAATTGGAACCCTTAGACTCAGTCTTCTACTTCCTTCGGAATTGACTTCCCAAAGTTTCACTTCCCAATTCTTATCCACCTCATTCAGAATTTCGAATTCTGGGACCTCTTGCATATTAATCACCCCATCTGAAATTTCCAAGTCTAAAAGATGTGACTGAATCATAATTAACTTGGGTTTAGTGATTTCAAAATCAAAATCGTCAGTAAACTCAATGGGTGTGACTGAGGATCGGGGCTATGAATTGAATCCTACATAAAATGAGGATCTGAATCCACCATGCAAGCCCCAATTGGATCAAGTTCCTCAATTTTGCGGCCATCAAATGATTTATCAAATTCCTCAAGCCTAGTCGTCTCACTAAAATCGTGTGCTGTGAACTCAAGTGAGACTTCACATAAAGATTCTTCACCTTCAGAATCAAAGAATTCTGAATCTGCATTAATGTATCTCTCAAAATCATCAATCACTTTCTGATCCATGGAGACATACGTTTCGTCGTTCCTCAGCTCAAGGATCTCAGGTGAAGAATTCAATTCATCCTCAATTGATTGCTCTAGAATAACTTGGTCAACCCCGGTCTCGTAAAACATGTCCTCCCTACAGGTTCCTGAGCGGATTCTGACATCAGCTCTCCTGTCAAAGGTTGGTCCTAGGAATCCTCCCAAGATTGGACTAGAGCAATCACAAATCTCATCCTCAATTTTGATAACTTCCCAAGTAAAAACTCACCCAGGTCCTTATCCTTAACATCCTGGAGCCAATCTAACAAATACTTGTTAAGATCATCAATCATTTCAATCAGAGGCTCCAATTCTTCAGTGCAGGGTGTTGGCTGAGTTTCTAAAGATTGAATGGTATTCCTTAAGTTAGCCAACACCCTATCTTGGACTTGGTTCACCTGAACCAAACCATTTGGTTCAAGGTTGGGTGGGTTTGGGTTCAATCTGGGGGAGTCAAGGAATTGAGGTTCTTGGTACACTCCTTGATAATAGGTCACTTCTGGCTGTTCAAAGAGGGTTGGTGACCTATATACATTGCAATCTGGGGGAGGGTAAGCGTTGTAATCAGGATATCCTTCTTAATTGTAGATCGAGTTAAATTGATCATTAATGGGTGGAGATATATAATCATTATAGCTCAGAGAAGGATAGAAATCACAATCATGGTATTTAGGGTTAAACCCTGAACACGGAGGTTGGGAATTATATCCCCAATTCAAGTTTTCCCAACTAATAGATGGTTGATTACAACATGAGTTGGGATAATAATCATTATATTGGGGATATGATGTATCAGGAGGGTAAGAGAGGAATGCGTGTAGAATGTGGAAGGATTCATGACAAATGGTAGGAAGAATGGCATCCTGCAATACAAATAATCAAACCTGCCCTTAAGTGGGCTAGCCTAAAGACCTATAGGATCCCAGAACTCATCTTTAGATGAAGAAACAATTTGATCTACTTCTTTCTGGTCAATCTAACTAGTCAGAGGGAGGGGCTAGGGAGAAGGTTTTTCCCTTGGCTTTTGCCTCAGGTTCCTTTGATACCCCCCAACCGCGATCATTTGATTCTACTCCCCTAGCTAGACATCAGATTGAATGCTAGAAATAGACTAATCGAAAATAATCTCGATCTGGGCTCCGAAGAGAGAGTCCAATCCTTGCGGCCAACGTCTACTCTATTTTAATTAGGTTTAGGTTTGAATGTGCTTTGGAATGTGATGGGCCCTTTATCTAGGTTGTGCCCTTAATGATTGATTGATATGTGTGTGAGTGCATAACCAATGGTTTTCAAGAAAGATTATTTTTGGATGTGGTGAATTTTAGGGTTTAAATCTTGCTTAGTAGCTTCTAGGATTCAACTTTAGTATATTCAATCAAATTCAGTTGGCACACCAGGTTTTGAAAGCACAGGTGAAGATGTTTTCCTTTAAAGCTTAAAAGAATGTGGAGTTCCTGGTAAATCCCTAAAAGTTGAATCTATGTGGCAGCTACTTGATGAGTTGTTTTTAGTTGAAGTGGTGCAGCTGAAACAGCTCAAACAATTGGCTTGATGCACCACTTAATTAGGTACACAAGTGATTACCTAATCTGATTTCCACTTAATTATGTGTTGATGAGTGTACTAGTCCCAAAGAGCAGGTTACCGGTTGAGTATGAAGAATCAAAAGAGGTGAGGTGGGTGGAGGTGTCAAACAAATTATCAAAACTAACCTTAGAGTTTATGCAAGCTCCTAGATTAATTAGGGTTTGTGTTATTAGGTGATGGAATGAAATCTAGTGAGTGCGGAGGTGGGATCACTTATGGACCCTTCAACAGCACTTTGCTCTAATCTGCTGCTTTTGCCTGCCTTGTGAAAGTACTTGCAATTACAATAAGAAAGGAGAGAAGTGAGGTAAACAATCAGTAAGTCAGAAAATGTGAAAAATTAAAGAGCGTCACCTCCCCTACAACGACACCAAAATGTTGTAGCAGAGAATCATCGCAAAAGAATTTTGAGTTTTGAAAGCCCATCGTTGTAGCGTGACTTGCCAGAAAAATCGTCAACAAATAAATTTAACTGAAACTCAAAAGGAAATTCTGGTCGAACACAGGGAGGCGGATGTTTGATTAAAAGCCACGTTTGGTTTGTTTGTCACTAAGCAGATTAGCTAGTTGAATTGAATCTACGTTAGTTATCTATTTAAAGAATAATAAATAGAAGAGAGAGAAAAGAATAATATAAATAAAGACAAAATAGAGATAGAATAAATAAGAATTTCATAATCATCATGTGATGTTCATTACAACTAATCACTACAACTACTCGTTACACTAGAAAACAGGAAATCTACGCTAGAAAGTAGAAAATCTACACTAGAAAGTGGTAAAAGAGAAGGTGGAGAGAAGTTATCCTCCTAGATGGCTGCTAAGAGGACGAGCCGCGTTGACGGAGTGCCTGGACAAAGGTGGTGAGATGCGGGACGAGGGAGAACGAAGACTGACAACGGAGGATGGGGCAGGGTGACATTGCAACGGGATCCATTTCTCGAACGACAGTGATAAGACAACCATGGGATGCTCCACGAAGGAAGTGAGAAGATGGAAAATTATTTTTGTAACTCTAATGGAGAATCCTGGGTTTGGGACCAGCTGGTGGAGCCTTTGAGGGGGTGAGGAAGAGGGAAAGGGATTAGAAATATGTGGGGGTCGTAGGGCTATTTATAGGTGAGGTTTGAAGGGGCAATTAGGTCATTTCATCCTTTAAAACATTAACTCAGGGTCTTTAGTTATGGATTTGTTTGTCACTAAAGCCCTGAACGTGGGCTTAGTGCGCGCACCCGCCTGCCTCTTCTTCTCCTCTATGCTCAAAATGCCTGTGCATGAACACACACTCTCATCTTAAGATGGGTGCGCCTGCTCCTCTTCATCACGCCCAACGCCAGCGCGTGCAATTGCACGTGGGCTTGGGCGTCTGATCACGCATGCGGCCATGCCTTCATCTGGGCGGACCACGTCGCACGTTCTCCACTGCCCAATCTCCATCCAATGGCTGAATTGCCCAGGCGATCCTCGCGCAGCTGATTTGAGGTGAGCGAGGATCGAACTCGCACCTTCCCCTCGCACGTGAAGCATTCAACCGCTGCACTGCAGCTGCCACTTTGTCACGTTTTCATCTCCTTCGAGTGCTTTCTCGACCGTTGGATTGAGATCCAACGGTCAAGATCTTCCCTTGAGCTCTCTTCTTAGAAATGGGTAGGCACGACTAGGAAGGATCTCAGCCGTTGGATTGAGATCCAACGGCTGATATGCTTTGGCCATAGTATGAAGAGGTGCTGCGGTAGGCTTGGGCCGGTGTTAGGTGGTTAGGATGGTGCCACGTGTCACTATACTGGTTGTTCATCTTCTCTAACTTGTAGATGGTGCTATGGATGTTGGATTGGATCGATTTTCATGTTGTTGTGCTGCGATCGTCGATCCGAACCCATCCGTGCGGTCGAATTTGTCATCTAAAGTACTAATTTGCACCACCTAGCTCCTTGAACTCTGATCTTTCTCGGACTGCATCTGATGCTACGGAAATCCGATTGGGGCGATCTTGGAGTCGTTGAACTCTAATGTCGCCCTGATCATATCCATATGGTTGGATCTTCAATCTGAGGCCTCAATTAAATATCGCCCTGTTACCTGACCACAAAAAGAGAAAATTAACCTAAACTTTATACAATGTAACCTAAATGCTAGATGATGCATGTTATGCAATATTTATAATGTATGATGCAACTATACACTTAAGAACATGCATAAATAGATGGTTTATGTGATATAAACGTGTTTACATCAGATATAGGTGAGCCCAATTATGTATTGGCTAACCCAATTAACTCAAGAAGAGTCAGGCTAGGTTGCCTTTAGCTTGATTGGAAATCTAAAAGGGTAATTGGGCTAGTGTTCTACATGCGATAAGTACGCGAAAATGCACTTTCGTTGTAGTAAGTGCACATATAAACTCTTAAATTTATTCCAAATCGAACTCGTGAATATAAAACTAAAGTTCAAAAGTTAGAGTCCTAATTGTTCGTAGGGAGGCTACTAGGCTAATTCGCTTTCCTAATGCCTATGAACTAAGTAGAATAGCAAGTCGGAAGAGCACTACTAGAACTATAACTAAAATAAAATCTATTGAAACTACTAGCATGCAATTACTAACTAAAGTACTAGAACTAGAATAAGCATTAGAAGAAAGCAAGTAACTTGAAGACAAGTTGAAAAAGAAATAGGAATTTTATTATGAAATAAGAGTTTGAAAACAAGTAGCACCATGGATTACAACTAAAAAAAATGCTTGGAAAATGAATCTAAGTACAACTAGAACTAGAACATAAATGCTAGAAAATAAGGGCTTCGAGGGTGAAGTTCGGAGCGGCGGCGTAGTAGTAGATGTGAAGATGCATCTAAGATCCCCAAGGGGAGGAAGAAGAAGAAGCAAGAAGGATTAGTTCTACTTGGTGTGACTATTTGAAGTAGGAATAATTATATCCTCAAGGGGGGTGTAGGTCTCTATTTATAGGGTTTTAGGTCTTGGAATGGAGTGCTAGGATTAATAGGTTAGGGATCAAGGGTTAGGATTAAGGACTAGGTGATAAGATAGGTTAGGTTTTTTTGTTGGAAATAGATTTAGCTAAGGCCTAGATTAGATTGGAAGAATGATAGATGGTGATAAATGATAGTTTATCATCATTCTTATGCCATAAAACACATCTAGCTCTTAGGTTTTGCACATTGCATTAAGGTGCTAGGTTAAACTTAGGCATTCTCTTAGGTTAAGCATGCATTGCATTCTTTTTGTTATTTTGACATCTTTACTTTAGTGTCAAGGATGAATAGGCAATCAGATTCCACAAACCCTGGCACCCTAAAAGGTAGAAGATGAAGGAGAAGCCCAATTTAGCTGGATCCCAACTAAATCCAGCTCATCTTAGCTGAATTCCAGCTCAACCTAGTTGGGATTAGCTTATCTTAGCTCCATTTAGCTGACCCCAGCTGGATGGTAGCTAAGGCTAGCTCATCTCAGCTCCATTCAGCTCACCTCAGTTGAATGGCAATTCAAGCTAGCTCAACTCAGCTGATCCTAGCTCCATTAGCTCCTCCTAACTCCATCCAGCTCTTGGAAGCTCTACTTGACTAGGATTAGCTACTACCATCAACTAACTAAGCCTAGTTAGCTGAGGAAATTCTCAACCAGCTCAGGCCTGCTCAACTCCAACTCCCGAAGGCTCAACTCAGCTCAACTTGATTGAGCTGAGCTACTTGACCTAAGCTAACTACCTTAGCTAGCTAGATAGTCTTCATGAAGACCAGCTTCATCTCACCTAAGCTCAGGTCAGAAGAAACCAGCTCAACCTAGCTTGGTTTAGAAGCTAGCAAAGAACTAGCTAGCTAAGCTTGCTATTAAGCTCAGCTTTAGCTCTCTTCAGCAACAATCAGCTTCGGCAAGTTCCAATGCAGCTCCTTCTCAGCTCCGCCAACCAAAACCTTAGTTTCTCTACTCCTTCCTCCATTACCCTACTAGATAAGCTAGCTTAACTTAACTCCTACTCCCCTACCATGGCCAACCCTAACCCTAATTCCACCTATATAAGCCTTCACCCTAGCTTTCCACTCAAGTCCACCTAAGCTACCTCAACCCCCTCCCTTTTGGCGCCACCATTAAGACACCCCTTCACCCCATCACCAGCACCAAAAGCCACCATAAAGATGGTGCCAAAACCCCCCATAACCACCCCCTTTTGGCTCCACTTTCCCCATAAAAACCCATAATTCCCAACCCAACATCCACCCCTTAAGGCCATCACCACCCTTCATTTTCCCCTCCATCTTTTCCTTCTAGAAGCCCCCCAATTTTGATGCCAACCCATGGTGCCTTTCCACCATGGATGACCACCAAAGGGTGGCTAATCACCCTTAACCACCACCTCCTACCACCCCTTCAATTGGTGCCACCCATCTCCACCCTACATCCCTTAACCACCCCCCATGATTCAATCCTTACCATCCATCTATCCATGTCAACCCTCCCCCCTTCCCTTTCTATTTAAACTTCCATTCTACTACCAAGAAAAGGACACCCTTGGCTACATTTAATTCCTACCTAGATCCATTCCATAGCCATCCAAAGGAGGGTCTAAGGAAAAGAAGATTAAGGGAGCAAGCCTTCCTCCCTTGGTGCCTTCTTCTTCCTTCCCTCTTCCTTGGACCAAGCCATGGGGATCATCCATCAAAGGGGATGGCTAGGCAAAGGTGGAGGAGCACTTTGGGTGGTGGACGTCCACCCTTGAAGGATTCAGAGATGAAGAAGAAAGGAGTAAGGAAACATCCTCTTCAAGCCTAGGAGCTACGGAGCTTGGAGTGAGGATCATTCCGAGTTTCATCTGGAAAACTTTTCATCTTCTTCATCTTTATTTTTATCACTTTTATATTAGCTTTCATTCTTGTAATTGCAAAGCCTTCATCTACTTGTGAGTCTTTATGTTTTAACAATATAAAAGCAAGTTTGCCATTCAATTTCATGTGTTGTTAATTTGAAGTCCTTTTCTTTAACCTTTTAGTGCACTTCACTTTCTCTCTAATTATCCTAGGTCTCCACGTACCTAGGGTGAGCTTAGAGAGAAGTTCATTTTGTCTCTTTTTACGTAGTTAATCTTCGTATTCCTTGTCATTACTCAATTATTCCAAAATCCTAAAAATTCGTAAAATAAAAAATACAAATGTTGATTTGAGAGTGAAAGAGAGAGAGAGAGAACAAGCTACTTGAATAAGAAATTGGCCTCCTTGAATGACCCTAGATACTCACCATATCTAGGTTTACAAATATTAAAAGCGATTGTGATTCTGCACGAACGACATTAAAACTTGCTTTTACAAAATGTGTATTTTTGGTATCACTTTTTGGCACTGTTGCAGGGGAGGCATGGCTCAGTCTTTTAATTGTATCTCTCTCTTGCATAATTTTATCTTCACTAGTTTTGTTTTTGTTTGGCCAGGTGCAAAATTAGGGCAAAAGCAGGATCATTACGACTTGGAGTGGGAGAATTTAGTACCTTTTCTTCCTGCGATTCTCAAGTAAGTACCTGCCAAAACCCCCTTGGAAACCCTAAAAAATTCTCTTCAAAAAATCTTTAAAATATCAAAAAAACATAAAAATAAGAAAAATTTGGGGTGGTGGAACCCTAAAAATCATTTGTTTGATTGTTTTCAACCATTATCCACCACCTTTATCTTATTGGTGTCTGATTTTTGAAAATCTAGACTTCTATCTTGATTTTCAAAAATTAGGTTCAAGCACTTAGAGGCTTCCTAAAATCACAAAACTTCACCCAGGGAAGCCTCTTTGAGTCATGAACCTTGAGTCCAACTTTCATAAGTTTTGGATAAATAGAAAAAATTAAAAAAATCGTGGATTGAACAAGTCTTACACCTTGTTTCTTTATTATTTTCTTACTATCTACGAATTTTCTATATTTTTCTACTTATCCAGCTTTGATGAAATTTATATTTCTAGAATCCTTGGAAAAATTTCTACAGCATATAAAATTTTCAAATATTTTAGAGATCGTTTGAGGATTCTACAAAATTGATTTTCCAAATCTATCATTTCTACCTTTTGACACCAATAAGAAGAAAAATTACAAAAAAATGTCAAAGTTCTAAAATCTCGAAAAAATAATTTTTGGATTTCTTGTTTAATTTCCTATCATGGTGGTGTTGTTTGCTTGTTTGGACCACCACCTTTAAAGATTCTGAAAAAAGTGATTCATATTAGGAGTTGCATACATAGGATTTTCAAACTTTAGGATTTTGATTTCTCTCTAGTACTACATTAATTTCAAAGGAATTGACTTTCATCAACAACATTTTTGCTATTATTGTGTGGAACTTCAAAACGTTGGTTGAAATCTTAAACAGAGAGAACTCCAAAATCTACAAATCTTGATTAAACCCTAAAAATCATTCACCTTAATCCTTGTTTGCAAACCCTATTTGTTTTGGCTTGGGCATCACATTTCCCGCCCAATTTGCATACACAAAAAATTGCAATAATTTGGCATTACCCCAATTAACGCCCATCACAGTCCTGTGTACTTTAAGTTCCTAAGCCTAACTAAAATTTGTAGTCACTTGACCACTAAGGACTTCATCAAATTCTAGTCTTGATATCTGGATTTTAAGTTGTCTTGAAACATTCCTAATTCCCTTAATCAAATGCGGTGTTAGACTAGGAGGGAAATTAAATGATGGGTACGGGTTTACACAAGCCCCTGGTGATTTTCCCAAGACATGCTTGGGCCCAAGCCACCTCTCTAGTCTAGTTGGGCTAATTTGAGGAAGTAGGTTCACTTATTGATTTCTTGATTTTTTGGGTTCCCAAGTCTTAGGTTCTTCTTAAGGAGTAAACCTTAAGTTAGGCATAGAATTTTGATTGCTTGATTTGCACACATTTCTCTCTCCTTTTCCCTTCTCTCCTCCCATTATTCTAGTGTATGCATGGGTGATGGTCTCAGAATCCACACTTGGAGGGACCTCTTGATTTCACCCCCTGCACTAGACATTCGACTACTTCTTGTTATTATTCAAAGCATAGATTGCGTTAAAAGAATGATTACATCGTAGTATAGTGCGAAATACATCGAAAGAAATATAATTTTAATGAGAGGTGAGTCTTGATCAAACTCAAGGAGGTAGAAAATGCTCTTGAATTCATGAACTAATTTAGAATGCTAACTAGAGAATTTATATATAAATTGAATGCAAATTGTTGGAATCTAGCTCCATTTCTCTTTTGTGTTTTGGTGTTAACAAAACCATTTTAAAATCTAATGTGTTTATGAAGTATTACAGCTCAAAAGAATCTATGGATGCAAGCAACAAGATAACATATGAATGAAGAAGATTAGAAGACTAGTTTTTGTTGTATTAATTATTTTTTAGAATCTTTGTACGTCTCCTAACAAGTAAAACGGAATCTAGGAGCTAAAATCAAAGTAGAGATAATTAGGATTAAGAAAATTGTTCATTCGCTCATTTCAAAACTCAAAATCAATTTTTTCAAAATAAAGTCATTTAGAGTAGGTTGGATATCTCTAAAAATTGACTTACACTTACAAAATTTGGTACTTGTAGCAAGTACCGGTACTGGTTATAAGTACCTGTATATGCTAGGCATAGGTTTGGGCCTAAGTCCCAAACTGTGAAAAATAAGTACCGATACTCATCGTTAGTACTGGTACCAAGTGGTCACAGTTTGTGCACTTGGTTTTTGCCTGGACCTTACAAGTACCGGTACTAATCACTAGTACTGGTACATGTATGTCATTGGACCCAAATCTATGAGTCACAAGTACCGATACTCATCATGAGTACCGATACCCAGTGACTTTGTTGGGCTGACTGTAGGCAGTTAGTACCGATACCAAAAGTTTAGTACCGGTACCAACTAACCATTGTGATCAATCTGAACGGCTATTTTGCAATTAAACCTATCCCTAATCTTCCCAAATTGCCCCTAACGGCTAGTAATCATAGGGAAGATGCTTAGTGGGTTATATAAGCACTCCTTGAGTGTCTTTTGCACACAACCAAGAAGCCAAAATTCTCTTTGCCTACACCTTCATTTCTCAAATTACTAGCTACAAAAGAGCTTGTCTTGTTGCAATTTTCTCAAGGCCATTCTCCACTTGCAACAAGTCATCAAGGCGATCATGTTCTTCTCTAATAAATTCGTTTGTTTTAGGCCTTAATATTCTCATTATATTTATTTACATCTCATATTAAGCAATATAATTGTTGGAGACTTACGGATTAGTTGTAAGCTTTTATTTGCATTTTGCTTACGCCTGTATCTTTATTTCTTTTTAATATCTTGTAATTGGGTTGAGGTAACCTGTTAATTACCTCAAGGTTTTAGTAAATTGATTCTCTCCGGATTGAGGGAATTGGGTTAAAAATCCTAAGTTGGGAGACTTAGGTAGTGGAGTACCCAAGTGAGGGGAACCACTATATATCTTGTGCATTTTGTAGTTTGATTTGTCTTGCAAATTTTTTTCTACCACACTATTCATCGCCCCTTTTAGTGTGCTTATGATTTACAGATCCTACAGGTGGTATCAGAGCAGGTTGCGAATAGAAGAAGTAACCATTCTTTTTCGCAATGGCATCTTTAGTCAAGCACACCGATGGACAGTCATCCACATGTCCTCCCTACTTTGATGGGACAGAATATGGATACTGGAAGAGGAGGATGCAAATCTTCCTCAAGGCCATGGATGAGGACTCATGGACTCTTATACAAGAGAAGTACATGGATTCGGAGCCACAAGAAGTGCTGTTTGGACTATAGAAATAAAAGAAAAGAATTGCGGGAAATGCAAAAGCAATGAACACACTCTATTATGCGTTTTCAATGGAAGAGTTTAACTGTATCTCTGCATACTAGTCCGCATACGAGATATGGAACACGTTGCAAGTCACCTATGAAGGTATGAGTAAGGTAAAAGAAATACATATTTCTATTATAACAGAAAGCTATGAGTGTTTTAGGATATAGAAAGGTGAAACAATCAAAGGAATGTACACAAGATTTGGAGAGATCATAAATCCAATGAAGAACCTTGGAGTCAAGCTGAAGGAGGAGCAGCTTGTAAGGAAGATCTTGAGATCCCTTACAAGCGATTGGTCTCCAAAGGCCATAGCCATCCAAGAGGCGAAAGACCTTTCTACTCTCTCCTTGGATGATTTGATTGGAAGCCTCATGGCATATGAAGTCCAATTGGAAAATATGAAGAAGATTGAAGAAAAATCCATAAGCAAGAAGAAGGAGCTTGCACTTAAAGCTATAAAGGAGGAGTCAGACCTCAATGATTCCAACTCTGATGAAGGAGAGGAGCTTGCTCTTCTAACAAGAAGATTCATTCAAAAATAAGGTAAGAAAGTAAATAAATTTACAAATGACATTATTTGTTTTGAGTGTAAGAAGAAGGGGCACGTATGAAAAGATTGTCCAACGATCAAAACGAAGAAGGAAGAAAAGAAGAAAGACAATGAACTTGATTAGAAGAAGAAGATTTCAAGAAAGACATACAAGGCGACTTGGGATGATAGTGATTCTAACACAGAATCATCTTCTGAGGAATCTGAAGAAATAGAAGTTGCACATCTTTGTTTAATGGCGAACAACGACAGTTCAAAAAATGAGGTAGGATCTGAAGTCACTTTTAATGAGTTATTACAAGCATATGAAGATTTGTATCACAAAGCTAGGTTGATTAAAAATGAAAATAAGGTCTTGCATGATAGTTATAAAACTTTAGAAATAGAGAAATCTTGTTTAGAAATAGAACTAGAAATGTCAAAAGAAACTAACAATCAATTGCATGCTAAAATAGTAGAATTAGAAGATATTTATGAACATTTTGAGGACACTTTGAATAATCTAAAAACAACAACTAGGTTAAATACAGAATTTTGTAATAATTTAAAAGCCAAGATCAATAATAAAAAGAACACACAAAATAAATCACATGGACCTAGACATGTATGGATTTATCAAAAGGTCAAGAATCCTAAGAATTATAGATCTAACACTAAAGTGATCTATAAACCTAAGGATTTGAAGGGTACTAACCATCAAGGATCCAAAAGAAAATGGGTACCTAACATAGATTTAATAAACTATTTTGCAGGTCAAGAAGGACAAATGGATCCAAGACAGTGGGTGTTCCAAGCACATGACGAGACACTCTGACCTCTTTATCAAGTGGACCAGAATTGAAGATGAAGGACATGTCAAGTTAGGTGACAACAAACGTTGTCGCATTATTGGTGAAGGTACAATAGGTAATTCTTCTAAGCAGGTATGTAATGTTCTTTTAGTAGAAAACTTAGAACATAACCTACTTAGTGTTAGTTTAATATGTGATAATCGATGTGATGTTTTGTTTACTAAAGTTGGATTTAAATTATTAAAAGAAGGAACAAATACGATTTTAATTGAAGGCTTTAGATATGAAAATATCTATGCTCTTCATTTTTCACAAGAGAAATTTGTAAAATGTTTACTTGCCTCTGATGGAGCTGCGTTTCGCAAATTAAAAATTGGGCTTCGGAGAACCCGTCGTCATAGCTTGTAAAACGTGTCTATCAGATAAAAGTTATAATTGAAACTCGAAAAGTGAGTCCCGGGTCAAACATGGGGAGGCAAACGTTTGGTTTTATAAAAATTCGCGCTTCGCTTTTATTTGTTTTTGGTCATTTTTGTCTTTTTAAAATTTTTCGGTATTTTTAATAGGGCAAGAGATCAAGTCGATGAAATCTAGCTAATCTACTTGCAAAATAAAAAGAAAAGAGAGAGAGGAACAATCACATATATTTCTGAATCCAATGTTTTCTACAACTAAGAAAGCGGGAAAAACTACACTAGAAAGCAGTAAATATAGATGGAGATGATAAAATCCCCCTCGATGATTGCTTGGAGGACAACTTGCTCTGACGTTGCCTGGAGGAAGGTAGTGAGGAGTGGGATGAAGGAGGATGGAGCCGGAGGACGGAGGGTGGGGCAGGATGGCGTTGCGGCGAGGATGTTCTTCCCGAAGGGCAGTGAGAGGACGACCATGGGATGCTTCACGAATAGGGACGAGGGGAGGGAAAACTATTTGATTTTCTACTCTAGAGGAGCATCCCAGGCTTGGGACAAGCTCTCTCTAGAGCCTTGGAGGTGGTGAGAGGAAGAAAGGAAGAGATGGTTTGGAATGGTGGTGGGTAGGTCCTTCTATAGTGGAGGAGGAAGAACAAATTTGTATCTGGGTCATTATTGACATCCGTAAACGTCACTACAGATCCTTGCAGCTATCGCTGAAGATCCACCCTCCAATTCCTCTTGCTGCCACGCGTAGACCATTAGTGACAGTTGCAAGCGTCACTAAAGGCCCGCGTCGTTGAAGATCCGTGCCTACCCTTCGCTGGCACTAGCTTCGCTCGTGCGCACATCGTGTATTGCGCTGTTCATGCACCCGTGCTCCCCGCACCGTGTCACGTGCGCGTGCTGGCATGCACTGCGCTACTGCTGCATGTGGCTGTGGTTGTGCGTGGTGCACCACTGCTGGCCGACGTTGGGCGGCCTGGATGGCGCCACACGGTGCCATCTTGGCCATCCATTCTTCTTTCTTTTGTAGAGGGTGCCACGGTGCTCAGATTGAGATGATTCCCACGTTGTTGGATTGCGATCATTGCTTCAGATCCATCCGTATGGTCGGATTTTCCATCCGAAGCCTGTATGGATGTCGCATTGCCCCCTAGCCATTGATCTTCCTCAGACTTCATACGATGCTACATGATGCAAACTCGAATAGGTCTTACTAATATGGTGATATTATCACCGGGTTGGGGAAAAATGAAGGAGAGAGGGAGAGAAGGTGCGTGGCGTCGGGCGACAGGAGGTGACGGCGAGGAAGCGGCTAGGGCTGGGGATGGGGGTGAGTGGAAGACCTAGAGATCGAGAAACTGGAGGAGGGAGAGGGGATGGCAGTCGCATGAAGGTAGGGCATTCAGATTCATTCCAAGAGGGGCCTAGAGGAGATCTAATGGAGAGGTTTTGTGCTTTAGATGCAGATGAAGAGGTCACATGGCTACGGTGTGTAGAAATCCTCTTGTCTGTTCGGCATGTGGGGGTGAATGGCACAAGCATGATTCATGCCCTAGGGCGATGCCGCAACACACAAAAAAGACCCCTCAACACCCAGTTCAGGAAGTGGTGAAGGAGCCCCGACTACCCTCACCGCCGGTGCTTGGTAGTCATACAATAGATGTGGAGATTCCATTATCTGAGGAGATTATCTCTGCAGAGATCATGCTGAGGGGAGCACTGATCGGTGAGGTCATGACCGGCAATTCCTCGATCGAGAGGTTTCAACAACTGGTGAGTTCCTTAACCCTTGTGTCATCGGGTTGGAAGGTGGCAATGCTATCCTAGACTTGCTTTCTTGTGTTTGGTCTAGGGATGATATATGTGGTTGCGCTTTCGATCGAGTTCCTTTGAAAATATCAATGTGCTGTGGAGGATGGTCTCCCCCTTTGATGGGGCACTCCCTGATCGCCCCCCCCAGAGGTTGGGAACTAGGAGGGTGATTCTTGAGATCAAAGGGTTGCCACTGCACTTGAGATCTAAAGGGGTTGTCGCCAAGATGGTTGCAGACTTTGCATCCATCTGTGAAGACTCTGAAATCATGATTGGGGAGGGTGATGCTCATTCACTTCGATTTGAGGCTGAAGTCCTTAAAAGTGGGTCAATGCCAGACAGAATTATTCTCAGGTGTGGGGGCTCCTCGTGGTTCATTCGCTTATAAGTGGCTAGGCAGGTCTCTGTGTTACCAGAACAGGGATATGTTAAGATGTCTATGGTTAGATCTGAGGAGGTGCAACAGGCTAAACTGTTGGGTCGTGAGTCACCAGATGAGGCCCTTGAATCAAAGAAGAGGAAAGATTGTCACATGGAAACCTCAAAGAGGGACTTGATGACTATCGATGATGTTACTGTCTTGGGATGTAGCAACCAAATCCTTGTGGCCAAAGGCAAGGGGTCCATGGCTAGTGCAATTGTCTTAGAGAGGGACTTAGGCAATTCTATTGGAAATGACGAGGTAAAATTGGGTATGGAAATAGTAGTCAGCTGTGGTAGAAGTGCCCTTAAGGAGGTGAATCAAGTGCAGTTCATTGTCCCTGGTGAACTGAAGTTTGGGAGAGCGACAAATAAAAAAAGGGGGCTTGGTCGCTCCCCTTACATGCTCAGAAGGCGAAGGAAGGAGAACTTGACCCCTATAGTGGAGGAAACTATCGCAAAGTCGATCATGGTTGAGTATGTGAACAATTTGGCTCAAGTGGATCAGCCATGCAAGGAATGAGAGTTCTAACATTGAATGTGCCCTATAGTGGAGGAAACTATCGCAAAGTCGATCA
Organism: Thalassia testudinum; assembly: GCA_037157565.1. NCBI lineage: Eukaryota > Viridiplantae > Streptophyta > Magnoliopsida > Alismatales > Hydrocharitaceae > Thalassia > Thalassia testudinum. Next base: position 64,335,170 of record JAZHRO010000007.1, on the reverse strand, counting down.
TGGTTGAGTATGTGAACAATTTGGCTCAAGTGGATCAGCCATGCAAGGAATGAGAGTTCTAACATTGAATGTGCGTGAGTTGCGCAACAAGGTGAGAAGGGCATCTCTAATCAGATATCTTACTGAGTGGGAAACTGACTGTGCTCTCATTCAAGAGACATTTGGAGGAGGAGAGTGGCCATGTCTGGGACTTTCTTAGACTGTCAGGGAAAGCAGATTGTGTGGGGAAGGGTGAAGCTGGAAGGTCTGGTGGGATGGCCATATGGTGGAGAAAATCTTGTCTCAAAGTAACTGAAGTCTTTCATGACAGACATGTGCTCACCTGCAGATGTCAAAACCTTCAAGGTGATTTGGAGTGGTTTATCTCCTGCATCTATGGACCTTGTGCAGCTGCTGATCGGGCAGAATTGTGGGAAGATCTATCAACACTGCATCAAAGAGTCTAGGAGGTACCATGGCTCATTGGGGGTGATTTCAATTGTCCTCTTTCAAGTGGTGACAGACATGGGGGCAGAACTGATAGTGCAATGGCTGCATTCCAATTGGCTATGTAGAGATTGGGAGTCACAGAATACCTTATCAGTGGGGTGGAGTTCACTTGGAGAAATGGCAGTGGATAGACGTCAAAGCTGGACAGATTCTTTGGTAACCCAAGTCTATTGGAGAAATTCCAACTATCGTCTGCTGAGCCTTGACAGGCCATTTTCTGACCACACTCCAATTGTCTGGGACAGTGGGGTGAATATTGATATTGGATCATACTTCAAACTTAAGAAATCTTGGTTTAGGGAGGAGGGTTTTGCTGAGATGCTATCCAGTTGGTGGTAGAACAAGGTAGTGAATGGCTAGGCCATATAGCAGTTGGCTTCCATGTTGGTAGGCATGTGCTCTATGCTAAAAGAGTATGGGTAGACAGTGTCAACCATCAGAGAGCAGAGGAGGGTGAAGGCACTGGCAGTGATCCAAAGTCTGGATCTGAAGGAGTGCAAGTAGCCTCTGAGTTCTCATAAACATGAACAAAGACAATAGATGCAGCAGGTTGTTAAGGAGGAGGATTTGAAGAAAGAAATGGACTGGCGTGAGAGATCTAGACAGCTGTTGCTCAAGGAAGGTGATGCCAACACGAAGTTCTTTCATCTTGCTTCCAGTGCTAGGAGGAGGTTTAATCTCATTTTATCTATTAAAATGGGTGAGAGAACCATCACATCTATCAATGAAATCAGATGTGAAGCTGGCAGGTACTTTAAAGAGCTAGCCAAGGCTGCACCAAAAGGTTCATGGAGGATGGCTTCTGTTGGACCCTAGTTCCATCTCTCTTTTGTGTTTTGATGTTAACAAAACCGTTTTAAAATCTAATATGTTTATGAAGTAATGACATGTCAAAAGAATCTGTGGATGCAAGTAAAAAGATTGCACATGAAGGAAGAAGTTTTGAAGACTTTAGTTTTTATTGTATCTTAGAATTTTTGTATGTCTCCAAACAAGTAAAACATAATCTAGGTGTTAAAATCAAAGAAGAGATAACTAGGATTCAGAATATCATTCATTTACTCAGTTCTTAACTCAAAATCGACTCTTTCAAAACAAAGTCGCTTAGAGTAGATTGGATTCCTCTAAAATTTGTTTTACACTAATGATCTTCGGTACTTGCTACAGGTTTGGACCTAAGTTTCAAACTGTGAACATCAAGTACCGGTACTCATCATGAGTACCAGTACATGTAGGTCACAGGACCCAAGTCTGTGTGTCACAAGTACTGGTACTCACAATGAGTACCAGTACCTAGTGATTTGGTTGTACTGACTGTATGCAGTTAGTACCAATACCAAGAGTTCAGTACTGGTACCAACTACCGTTATGACCAGTCTGAACGGCTATTTTGTAATTAATCCTATTTCTAATGTTCCTAAAATACCCCTAATGGCTAGAATTCGTGGGAGAGGTGATTTGTGACTTATATAAGCACCCTTTGAGCATTTTTTTTGACATCTCAAAAACAAAAAATCATACTCTTGCCTACACCTTCAATCCTCAATTTTAAACCTGAAAAAGAGCTTGGTTTGTTGCATACCTTTCAAGGCCTCTCACCATTTGCAACAAATCATCAAAGGTGATCGTGTTTTTCTGTATTCAATCGTTTGTTTTCCGCCTTAGTTTTCTTGTTAGATTTGGTTATACTTGTTGCAAGAAATATTCTTGTTGGAGACTTAGGAAATAGTTGTAAGCTACTACTTACATTTTGCTTACACTTGTATCTTTATCTCTTTTCATATCTTGTAATTAGGTTGAGGTAACCCGTTAATTATCTTTGATATTAGTAAATTGATTCCCTCTGAGTTGAGGGAATCGGGTTAAAAATCCTAAGTCAGGAGACTTAGGTAATGGAGTATCCAAGTGAGGGGAACCACTATATATCTTGTGCCTTTATTTTTGTGATTTGTTTTGTCTTGCTATTTTTATTTCCCACACTATTCATCCCCCTTCTAGTGTGCTTGTGATTTACAGATCCTACAGGTGGTATCAGAGCCAAGTTGGGAGAAGACATTACAAATCGACTTGCAATGGCATTTTCAGTCAAGCACACCGAAGGACAATCATCCACTCATCCTCCCTTCTTTGATGGGATGGACTATGGATACTGGAAGAGGAGGATGCAAATCTTCCTCAAAGCCATGGATGAAGATTTGTGGACTCTCATTCAAGAGAGGTACATGGATCTGGAACCGCTGGAAGGAGTTGAATGGACAGAAGAGCAAAAGAAAAAGATTGCGGGAAATGTGAAGGCGATGAACGCACTCTATTGTGCATTAAGGGAAGAGTTCAACTGGATCTCCGCATGCGAGTCCACCTACGAGATATGGAATACTCTGCAAATCACCTATGAAGGTACGAGTAAGGTTAAAGAAACACATATTTCTGTTATAACAGAAGGCTATGAGTGTTTCAGGATGCAGAAAGGTGAAACAATCAAAGGGATGTACACAAGATTTGGAGAGATCGTGAATCCAATGAAGAATCTTGGAGTCAAGCTGAAGGAGGAGCAGCTTGTAAGGAAAATCTTAAGATTCCTTACAAGCGATTAGTCTCGAAAGACCACAGCCATCTAAGAGGCAAAATATCTTTCTACTCTCTCCTTAGATGAGTTAATTGGAAGCATCATGGCATATGAAGTCCAATTGGAAAATATGAAGAAGAATGAAGAAAAATCCATAAGCAAGAAATAGGAGCTTGCTTTCAAAGCTTTAAAGGAGGTATCGGACTTTGATGACTCCAATTTCGACGAAGAAGAAGTGCTTGCTCTTCTAACGAGAAGATTCAGAAGATTCATCCGAAAACAAGGTAAGAAAGTCAATAAATTTTCAAATGACATTATTTGTTTTGAGTGGAAGAAGAAGGGGCACATACAAAAAGATTGTCCAATGATCAAGAAGAAGAAACAAGAAAAGAAGGACAAAGAACTTGATCGAAAGAAAAAGAAGATTTCAAGAAAGGCATACAAGGTAACTTGGGATGATAGTGATTCTGACACGGAATCGTCTTTCAAAGAATCTGAAGCAACAAATGTTGCACATCTTTGCTTAATGGCAAACAATGACAACTCGAAAAATGAGGTAGATTTTGAAGTCACCTTTAATGAATTAGTACAAGCATATGAAGATTTATATAATAAGGCTAAGATGATTAAAAAGGAAAACAAGGTTTTGTATGATAGTTATAGAATTCTAGAAATAGAGAAATCTTGTTTAGAAATAGAATTAGATATGTCCAAAGAAACTAATAATAAATTACATACAAAAAATAGTAGAATTAGAAGATATTTATGAACATTTTGAGGACACTTTGAATAATTTAAAAACAACAACTAGGCTGAATACGAAATTTTGTAATAATTTAAAAGCCAAGTTCAATAATAAGAAGAACACACAAAATAAATCACATGCACCTAAACATGCATGGATTTATCAAAAGGTCAAGAATCCTAAGAATTATAGATCAACACTAAAGTTGATCTATAAACCTAAGGATTTGAAAGGCACTAACCATCAAGGACCCAAAAGAAAATGGGTACCTAAAATAGATTTAATAAATTATCTTGCAGGTCAAAAAGGATAAATGGATCCTAGACAGTGGGTGCTCCAAGTACATGACGAGACACTCCGACCTCTTTATCAAATGGACCAAAATCGAAGATGGAGGACACATTAAGTTGGGCAACAACAAACATTGTCACATTATTGGTGAAGGTACAATAGGAAACTCTTATAAGTAGGTACGTAATGTACTTTTAGTAGAAAACTTAAAACATAATCTGCTTAGTGTTAATCAAATATGTGATAATGGATGTGATGTTTTGTTAACTAAAGTTGGATTTAAAATATTAAAAGAAGGAACAAATACGGTTTTAATTGAAGGCTTTAGATATGAAAATATTTATGCTCTTCATTTTTCAAAAGAGAAATATGTAAAATGTCTGCTTGCCTCCCATATTGAAGTAGATCTTTGGCACCGCAGGCTAGGTCACATTAATCACAAATATCTTAATAGGTTAGCCAAAAATGAGTTAGTAAGGGGCCTACCTAAACTAACTTATAAGAAGGATGTTTTGTGCAAGTCGTGTGAACTTGGAAAATTGCACAAAGCTTCTTTTAAACCTAAAGACTTAGTTTCAACAACACGACCTTTAGAGTTGTTACACCTTGATCTATTTGGACCAACATGATTTGAGAGTCTAAATGGATCAAAATTTTGCTTAGTTATTGTTGATGACTTCTCTAGGTTCACTTGGGTCATCTTTTTGAAATATAAGGATGACTCATTTGATTCCTTCCTAAGTCTTACTCGAAGACTTCAAAAGGAAAAATCATCCTCTATTCTTAGACTTAGGACTGATCATGGGGGTGAATTTGAAAATGAAAAATTTTCAAGTTTTTGTGTCAATTTTGGCATAACCCATGAATTTTCATTTCCTCGGGCTCCATCTCAAAATGGTGTTGTAGAGTGCAAGAATCGCACTCTACAAGAATGTGCCCGAACTTTGCTCTTGGAGTCTGGGCTTCAAAAATATTTCTGTGCAGAAGCCATTAATACGGCATGTTATGTTCTAAATAGGACACTTTTAAGGCCTATTATTAAGAAAACTCCATATGAGCTTTATTATGAGAAGTCTCCTAGGATATGATATTTTAGGGTGTTTGGAAGTAGATGTTATTTATTAAACACCCGTGATCAGCTTGATAAGTTTGATGCTAAAGGTGATGAAGGCATTTTTATTAGCTATTCAACAAGAAGCAAAGCTTATCGAGTCTTTAATAAAAGGACTTTTTTCATTGAAGAATCCCTGCATGTTTCATTTGATGAAATAAACTTTGGTGAACTGGAACCAAATCATTTAAATTCTGATGATGAAGATACCCCCTTCATTGATGTATCAAAAATAGAAGATTCACGAAATGTACATGATCTTCCAAAAGAATGGGTACACCATAAGGATCACCTTCAAGAACAGATTATTGGTGATATTGAACAAGGTGTAAAAACCCGATCTCACTTTAGAGTTGATTTTGTCCTTAATGCTTTTGTTTCACAACTTGAACCCAAGAAAGTTGATAAGGCATTAAAGGACGAATCATGGGTTGTATCTATGCAGGAGGAGCTACTCCAATTTACTAGGAACAATGTATGGAACTTGGTACCCGCTCTTGAGGGTAATTCCATCATTGGAACCAAGTGGGTGTTTCGAAATAAATTGGATGAATATGGTTTAGTGATCAGGAATAAGGCCAAACTTGTAGCTCAAGGCTATAACCAACAGGAGGGTATTGACTTTGATGAGACATAAGCTCCTGTTGCTCGCTTGGAGTCTATACGGATGCTACTTGCCTTTGCAAGTGCAAAGGACTTCAAGCTATATCAAATGGATGTCAAGAGCGCTTTTCTTAATGGTTATATTAAGGAAGAAGTTTATGTTCTTCAGCCTCTCGGGTTCGAGGACCCAACACACCCAGAGCATGTATACAAGCTCAATAAGACGTTATATGGACTTAAACAAGCTCCCAAGGTCTGGTATGATAGGCTTAGGACCTTTCTTTTTCAGCACGATTTTAGAATTGGAGTTGTTGATTCAACTCTTTTTGTAAACGAAGGTAATGACATCTTATTGGTTCAAATATATGTCGACGATATTGTATTTGGATCAAATAAGGAGTCCCTGTGTCAACATTTCTGTGAGACTATGAAGACTGAGTTTGAAATGAGTATGATGGGTGAACTCAGATTCTTTTTAGGACTCCAAATTCAACAATTAGACATAGGAATTTACATTAGTCAAACAAAATATGTTCTTGAAATTCTCGAGAAATTTGACTTTGAAAATGTAAATGGCAAAGAGACTCTGATTGCTCTATCTACTTCTCTTGGTGAAGATTTATCCGACAAGAGGGTAGATGAAAAGAAATACTGGGGAATTATAGGTTCACTACTATATCTCACAGCTTCTAGCCCTGATATTCGTTTTGCTACATGTTTATGTGTGAGATTCCAATCCAAACCCAAGGAATCTCATTTTAATGCAGTAAAAGGAATATTTAGATTCCTAAACAGCACAAAAGACCTTGGTCTTTTCTATCCTAAAGCATAATCCTTAGATCTATTATCCTATAGTGATGCAGACTATGCAAGGAGTCAGACAGACCGAAAGAGCACAAGCAGCACATGTCATTTTATTGGAGAATCTCTAGTCTCATGGTTCTCTAAGAAGCAGACTTGTGTTGCACTTTCTACAGCTGAAGTAGAGTATATTGTAGCTTCACTTGCTTGCTCTCAGGTCATTTGGATGAGATAGACTTTGTTCGACTTTGGATTGATTTTTGCGCAATCCAAGATATTATGTGATAATACAAGTGTAATAAATCTATCCAAAAATCTAGTACATCATCCACGTACCAAACATATAGACATTAGACATCATTTCCTCAGAGATAATGTACTTCAAGGCTCTATTCAATTAGAATTCATTGACACTCAAAACCAATTGGCAGACATCTTTACAAAACCTTTTGCAGTAGAGAGATTCTGCTTTATAAGGAGAAAATTAGGACTTTGGACAATAAAAGAGATTCTAATCTAACAATTTGTTTGATATGAACTTTGTTTGTACTTATGAAAATTCCTGAGGGCTTTCTTGTAAATTACCCATGCTTACTAAAATTGGGGTAAATTGTAATATTTTCATATGTCTGGAAATACCAGGGTGTTGTTTGCAATTTGGTTGCTTAACTTAGGTTGTTGACTACATTATTTTTTTTAACACCTAAGTTGTCAATTTTTCTTCTCTCAACCACTTAAGTGGTCATGTAACAAGCACATGACCCATCCCATATAAAAGAGGTCAAGTGCAAACACTTGCCTTATTTCATCACAACCAAACCCTAGTTCCACCACAAGTCTCTCCAAGCCCTTGCCAAGAAGAAGAAGAATCATCTCCAATTTTCATACCCTAGGTACATTCCTCTCTTCTCATCAAATCATGTTTCCTTGAGTCATTCTACATCATTTTTCATCTTTTCTCGACGTCATTTCTGCTGTTGCAATGTGTTCTCATCAGGTACCAGATGGTACCGGTACTCGTTGGGTGCAGCAATGCCTGCTTTAGAGAGTAGGTACCAGTACTAAAGATGAGTATCGGTATTAGCTCGAATTTCTAGTTGGGACAGAAACCAACCAGTACCAGTACCAATCACTAGTATCGGTACCAATCACCAGTACCCGTACATGCAGGCTTAAATGTGTTGTTACCTGAACACATGATAAGAAATTATCTTTATCTCTAATTGTATTTCCCATTTCTTGTTGTTGTATGTTTTCAGATGGCACCTAAATCTAAAAGTAAGGGAAAAGCACCTCAAGATGCATTCCACAAGTTTTGCATCAATGAGGATGCTAAATCAAAATTTGATTGGTATAAAGGCCTAAAACTCCATCACTGTAGGCCTATTGAGTGGAAAGATTTTTCTCTTCAAATCTATGAGTTTACTACCTATCTTTCCAAACAGCATCTTATGCATTTCTTTGATGAGTTTACCCTGACATTAATTGTCTATTTTTTGCTAATCTCCAAGAACAAGAAAATCGAGGCCATCTAATCTTAACATCCAAAGTTTTTAGTCAAAAAATCACCATTACTCCTAAATTTTTATCAACCATTACCCAATGCCCGAATGAAGGTCATCCTTTTAACACACTTAAGGAGCAATTTCCTACTCACAAAATTCATGAAACTCTATTGCTTCCTAATTGCCAGGGCAAAGCATTGGTTGCCCCGAACATGACTCTTTTTGCTCCTGTTCTTTTCCGTATCTTAGCATAGAATTTAAGGGCTAAAAATTTGGGTGTTCACAAAATTCTCGTTGACATTTTACCCTTAATTTATGCTATCATTACAAGATTTCCAATCAACTGGAACACGATTTTCATTCACTTTCTTAGACCTCATTACCGTGCATCGGCTTTACCCTTAGATATCTTGGTGTCTCACATATTTCATAAAAATAAAATTGACCTTTCTAATTTCACTCCTCTTAGAAAAGTAGTCTATTTCAGATGGTCCACTCTCCGGAAAATGGGAGTGAAACCCACTAGAGAGGAATCTACTAGTGATGATGAAGAAGATGAAGTTGATTGAAATGCTTAATCTTCTCATCCACCTCCTGAGTCATCTTCAGCTTTTGTCCCCATTACCTATCCCTTTCCAGAAGCCAAAACTCCTTGGAGGAACCTATCTCATGAGTCTGGCACTGATCCCTATATGATCAACACTTTCAATTATATTGGTCAAAATTTAACCAATCTGAATTTTGCCTTCCGTCACATGGAACGCAAATTTCATGATCTTTCTATGTCTCTTGAGTCTTCATATGTTGCGTCTTCCACTCAACAAACTAAACAAAGGAAGCAGACTCAACCAAATGCACCTCCGGAATACAGTGAAAGAAGATAGAAACACTTCCAAGATCCATCTTTTGTTTCTTCTACAGTAGCAGAAAAGGAACCTATTATCCATGAACATGACGAAGAAGAAGACATGGAAGATGAAGAAAATGTTTCATATGAAGAAGATGATGATGATAATGACGACGGAAATGACGATGATGATAATGATGATAACAACGATGATGATGACAATGACAATGACAACGACGATGATGAGGATGAACAACCACTTATTAGAAAATGTCATAGAAATTAGTTTAGTTTTTAAGTATGTAAGCTTATTGTTGCTTGTATGACTCTTAAGATTGTTAAACTGTATGACTCTTAATATTTCTTTTGTGTCACGAACTTTTTCATGTTATGAAAGTTGATGCTTTGTTTGATAATGTGAGCTTGTTTGATAGTGTCATGCTTTATGGTATTTGCTCATTTTTTTTGCTTGCTTGACAAAAAGGGGGAGAAATGAAATGAATGAATAGATACTTCATATCTAAAATAAGGAGAGCTTAGTTTGAGGGGGAGGTTTTTCACTCTCTTGTAGAGTTTTTTTATTCTTCTCTTATTAAGTCTCTGTTTATCTTTAATATGAGTATCTTGTTTGTTTTGTCAACATTAAAAAGGGGGAGATTGTTGAACCCTAGTTTCATCTCTCTTTTGTGTTTTGGTGTTAACAAAACCATTTTAAAATCTAATATGTTTATGAAGTAATTACAGGTCAAAAAGAATCTATGGGTGCAAGTAAAAAGATTGCACATGAAGGAAGAAGTTTTGAAGACTTTAGTTTTTATTGTATCTTAGAATTTTTGTATGTCTCTAAACAAGTAAAACATAATCTAGGTGTTAAAATCAAAGTAGAGATAACTAGGATTCAGAATATCGTTCATTTACTCGGTTCTTAACTTAAAATCGACTCTTTCAAAACAAAGTCGCTTAGAGTAGATTGGATTCCTCTAAAAATTGATTTACACTAATGATCTTCGGTACTTGCTATAGGTTTGGACCTAGGTTCCAAACTGTGAACATCAAGTACCGGTACCCATCATGAGTACTGGTATCAAATGGTCACAGTTTGTGCACTGGGTTTTTGCCTAGATCTTTCAAGTGCCAGTACTCATCATGAGTACTGGTACATGTAGGTCACAGGATCCAAGTCTATGTATCACAAGTACCGGTACTCGCAATGAATACTGGTACCTAGTGATTTGGTTGTACTGGCTGTATGCAGTCAGTATCGATACCAAGAGTTCAGTACCGGTACCACCTAACCGTTGTGACCAGTCTGAATGGCTATTTTGCAATTAATCATATTTCTAATGTTCCTAAAATATCCCTAACGGCTAGAATTTATGGGAGAGGTGATTAGTGAATTATATAAGCACCCTTTGAGTTTTTCTTGTTTACATCTCAAAAATAAAAAATCATACTCTTGCCTACACCTTCAATCCTCAATTTTCAAGCTAAAAAAGAGCTTGGTTTGTTGCATACCTTTCAAGGCCTCTCACCATTTGCAACAAGTCACCAAATGTGATCGTGTTTTTCTGTATTCAATCATTTGTTTTACGCCTTAGTTTTCTTGTTAGATTTGGTTATACTTGTTGTAGGAAATATTCTTGTTGGAGACTTAGGAAATAGTTGTAAGCTGCTACTTACATTTTGCTTACACCTATATCTTTATCTCTTTTCATATCTTGTAATTGGGTTGAGGTAACCCGTTAATTATCTCTGATATTAGTAAATTTATTCCCTCTGAGTTGAGGGAATCGGGTTAAAAATCCTAAGTTAGGAGACTTAGGTAGTGGAGTACCCAAGTGAGGGGAACCACTATATATCTTGTGCCTTTGTTTTTGTGGCTTGTTTTGTCTTGCAATTTTTATTTCCCACACTATTCATCCCCTCCTTCTAGTGTGCTTGTGATTTACAGATCCTATAGCTTCAGCAGATTTCCCATGTGTTAGCAATGATCAGATGGTGATGCTAATTGCTCCTATTTCTGAATAAGAAATAGTGAAAGCAATTAAAGACTTGAATAATGAGGGAGTTCCTGGACCGGATGGGGTTCAGGTATTTTTTTATAGAGAAATGTGGAATGTCCTTAAAAAGGATGTGATGGATGTTATACATGAATTTAAAATGGGTAACTTTAGTTTTGAAAGACTGAATAAGTCCTACTTGTTTTTGCTACCAAGGAAGTCGGGTGCGGAGAATTTTTCAGATTATAGACCCATTGCTTTGTCAAACTCCATCTACCTTATTATCAGCAAGATTTTAGCCAACAAAATTTGTGATGTACTACAAGATTTGATAATGCCTGTTCAATCTACCTTTCTACCTGGGAGGTCTCTGCAGGAATCCTTCATCATGGTGCAAGAGATGGTGATGGGGTGGCACAGCCGAAAGTCCAAGGCCTTTCTATGGAAAGTTGATTTCACCAAAGCCTATGACTCAATCTCCTGGCCGTACCTTTGGGAAATTCGTAAAAGGAGAAATTTTTTCCCCCATCTGATACAATGGGTGAAGAGATGCATCACGACTGCTTCCTACTCCCCTCTGATAAATGGGAAACCATGTCGAGCCTGGATTCAGCCTCAGTGTGGGTTAAGGCAAGGATGTCCACTAGCCCCCTTGATCTTCAATCTCACAGTGGATACATTAGTAAGATATGCATGCAAACTAGCAGCTGATGGGTTGATAAGGGGATACTCTATGTCTAACAACAGGGCTTTGGGCCCCATTCTCCAATATGCAGATGACACTATTTTTTTTGTGGAAGGTGGGAAGAGGGAAGCACAAGTGCTATACTACATGGTTAAAATTCTTGGTGAGATTTCTGGCTTAAAACTTAATGGAAGCAAGTCCTCCTTGGTTTGCTTTGGTATGAATGGAATAGACCAGAATGACATCTCCACCATCTTTGGCATGCCTGTGATTTCACTGCCTGTCAAATACCTGGGTTTACCTCTGAAGTGCACAAAACTGAGGAAAGCAGATTGGTCATTTCTATATGAAAAGGTGGCTATGAAATTAGAGGGCTGGAGTAGTCTCTACTTATCAAAAGGTGGGAGGTATATTTTACTGAATTCAGTCATCACGTCCATTCCAGTCTTTTTCTTTTATGTTCTTAGAGCCCCAAAATCAATTTGGAAGAAACTTGATGTGATGCGCAAGAGGTTCTTCTAAAAAGGGGCTTCTCATCAAGGTGCTTTCCTCCAACCTGTAAAGTGGGAATCAATTTGTTTGCCAAAGAAGTTCGGTGGCATGGGAATCAGGTCCCTCAAAGAATTTAATGACACCCTGCTTCTGAAGTGGGCTATTCCGCTGCTTCAAAGGGAAAAAAATGTGGACAGAGATCATCCAGGATAGCTATGGGGTGGCCAATGATGAGAAGAATCACCTAAATCCTCATAAACCATCTCCTTTCTAGTCATCAGTGGTGGATAATTGGAGTCTTTTCAAGTCTATCTTAGGAGATGGGAAAAGCTTCAAATTTTGGTTGGAAAATTGGCTGCCTGGTGGGGTGATAAAAGATAAGTACCCTCTTGCATTTTCAGCTGCTACTAATAAAGATGATGTGGTATATGACTATTGGGACAAGGCCTCTAAGAATTGGTCTTTGAACAATGAGATGGGGAATGGTCATGAAACAAGAACATGAGCAGAAAATGAACATCTTATGCAGGAACTTGTTGCATTCAAACCCACACCTGAGGAGTATGACACATACAAATGGGAGGGAACATTCTCCTCAGCAGCTACTTATGATAAGCTTGTCAATTCGTCCAGAATGGCTGAAGTGGATGAGGTGGGGAAAAAGCTATGGAAATTGAAGGTACCTTTGAAGGTACAAATTTTTTTGTGGTTATGCAGAAGAGATGGCCTGATAACTGGAGATTTAAGGCATAGGAGAATGGGCACCCCCACTCACTTCTGCCACTTGTGTGGGATGCATAATGATTCCAGTATTCATATTTTTCTACTTGCATGATTATAGATTGTGTCTGGAGAAAGGTGTGTAGGGAATCTATTCCCACGTGGGAGAGTCTCTAGAGTTCCTTCTTGAGGGTGAATAAGCCATACTTGCCCACGGTGGCACTTCTATGGTCGATATGGAGAGCTAGAAATGAGAGCTTGTTTCAGGAGAGTCCAGTGAATGTCGATAATATTGTCAACAATTGCTAGAATCTCATACACCAATGGGGTTCACTCATGTAACTTTTTTGCTATCTTTTTATTAATAAAAGATCTCCTGGATTGCTATCAGTGATTCGATAGCATTCCTTTTCACCTCAAAAAAAAATATGGTGATATTATCGCTGAAATTAGTATAGTGAATTAACCTAAATCGAGTCTACACCAGTTTCACAAAATTTTTAACCTGGCCTACTTAATTTTATCTTGGTCACTTTTAGGCCTAGGGTCGATCTCAGGGAGGTGGGGATTAGGAGATCAAGGAGTTTCTACGCCTTTCTTAAAACGTATCTCTTCCTTGCATTTATTATGTTTTTGCTTTTTCTACTTTTAAGATTTTTTTTGTGATAATGTTGTTCTTGAGGCACACCCTCAAAAATGATGTCCTCGGCCTTGAGCCAAATGGTCCTTGGCTTGAAGCCAACTTAGGGTTCCAAAATCGATCTTGTTCTCACAAGATCGAGTACCTGCAAGACAAGAATTATCTTTTCTCTTTTATACTTTTTTTTTGATCTTTTTAATAAATAAAAGACAAATGAAAGCAGAATAAATTGCAAGGAAAGAAATGAGAAGAAATACTTAGCTCAGTATATATATATATATGTATATATATATAGTTGTATATTATATGGATAGGGGTGGAGGTGGAAATGGAGATGGAATGTAGCACGGTGTCAAGTTGTTCCACGTCTAGCAAGATGCAACCAACAACACTAAGTGCCGCGTGGAGTGTGGAACGGGTGTGTGTGTGTGGGTGGAAGCGCTTGCTTTGCGCAGGTATCGGGAAATATTGGCAACTAGTGTAAATATTCCCACGATACGATGCACGGTGAAGGGGTGAGTGCACGGGTATGTGGGTAGTAGATGTGAGGTGAATGTGTGTATGGGAGAATGTGGATATGTGGATATAAAAGTATATATGTACATTTATAAGTAGCTATAACTATATAGATATATATATGTATAGGAATATATATATTTATTTAAATATATATATATTTATGTATATATAGATATTTAAGAGTGAGAGTGTGTGAGTATATATATATGTATGTATGTATGCGTGTAGGTGTGTGAGTGTCTGTGAGTGTGTGTGTCACGGTGTGTGTGTATGCGGTAGGATGGCACGCAGTGCAGGCGCTGAAGGAGCACCGCACTGTGCGCAAAGGGGGAGGGACGCCGCATGCGCAGCGCACAAGGGCTGCACGTTGGGAGGGTGATGAGTTAAGACGTCTGGAGGCGTTGTGCGTCATCTGGCGAGTGGGCGTGGGTCGCTTCCACGCGCAGGCACGCTAGGGATGTGTAGGTGCAGCACGCAGCGCACAAGGTCACGAGCTTGAGTAGTGAGGTGAGGATGCTGGGTGACCAGGTGGAAGTGGTAATGGTGAGGATAGAGAACGCAAAGCCACCAGCTAAGTGAGAAACTTACCGGTGGCTATAGTGTCGCATAGACTGTGATGAACAGTGCTCTATAGTGTAGCATGGGAAGCGGTGGCTGGCTTAGGCGGTGTGGTGCGCGGAGAAGTCACAGAGCACGCACACACACGCGGAAAGGGAAGCTAGGTTCTGTGCACGCACGTAGAGGTGTTCGGAGGTCCGTGGAGGCGCATGGAGGCACGTGTAGGTGTAGGCCAAGCTTGAAAGCTTGAAGCTCTGCAACAATGGCAACTGGGCGATGAAATGAAGAAAAACAAAACTAAAAACGAAATCAAAAAACAAAGGCGACTACGTAAATAACACGAAAAAGGAAACCACCACGCTCACTTGCTCACGAAGGAGCTTGGCGGTGGTGGAGCTTACAATGGGGTCTTGAGACCACTGTGAACTTCTCCTGCACATAGTGTGCATCTTCTCAACTTGTGAGAAGAGGAACTGTGTATGGAGAGGGAGAGGGGAAGAAAGTGGTCGACGGGTGTGTGTGGTGTTGTGTGTGTTGTCTGAGGGTGGAGATGAGTGTGTCTGCGGGTGGAGGGCTGGCCCCTCCAGCAGGGAAGAGTGCATGCTCTTTTATAGAAAGAGTGCACGCCTCTCCCCATGCAACTAGCATGAGGGCGGTGAGAAGACGTGCATAGCAGCCGTGGAATATAGAAATGGGAGTGGTGAAATTGCAATGGACACACACAATGAAGATGTTAATTATTGAAGTGGATTGAATGGCCATTTATTCTCACTCTCTTTACCTCTTTATAAATGCATGAATGTGAATATTTACAAATGCAAGTATGGCTACATAAGATGCATGGGTAATGCTTGGAAATAACATAAGATGGCATATTTATTGGCATAGCTTGCTGTGCAATCATACCCCCATGTCTATCCTTTGCTAGTCCCTAGCGAAACATTTGTATTGTGTTTAGAAATGATCTTAAGTTGAAGATTTTTTTTTTTTGAAGCAACATTAATGTGTTTATCAGTTGGATATTGTGAGAACCAATTGCAGAGAAGACTACTAGTACTCAAGTCTTACATGATATAGACCATCTCTCGACTAACCTGGACTCTTGATATTTAAACCTTAAGTACGATTTCCAGGACTTAGAGGGTTTTGCTATACTCTAGAGCTAAGAGATTATGGTTTGTGCATAGTGAAGGATCAAGACCGACCAGATGAACATTAAGGCTCAAGCCCAAGGTTTCACATGTTTTTAAGTACAGGTTGGTCCCAGCTTCAGCTCATGTCTTCGGATTAACCCTCAAAAAGATGATGGAAAAACTCAACCCCACTTTTATTATTTTTGTGGCTCAAAGAATATATGGTAGAAACAGGGTATTTGTAACGTGCCCTGAAAAACATTTGAGAAGAATTTACAGACATTTGTAAGATATACTGACTTATTCGCAAGATTTTTTTTTTTTTTTGAAACAAGTGTCAATATAACTCCTACAACTTTATTTGGAAGAGCACACTTATTTGGTGGGTGAGTACTTTTTCAGTGGAAAGAGTTTCTCTTAAAGATAAGACTAAAGACCAGGATAAAAAGTCTACCTGCGCTCATAGGTAAGGACTCCACTTTCCCTAATGAACACTAGGGTTGGATCTTATGTTCACCTAGTCTTTCTCGATATGTGTAGTGTGAACCAAGATTACTTAGACCCTCAAGTAGAGGCAAACCAACAAATCCTGTACTGGTGACTCAGGTACAAGAATACGTCCTAAGTTGGGAGAGATTCTGATCTATCTTATCAATGCTCGAGTGAATTAAGCCAAGCCTGAGCGAGTTAAGCTTCTGTGGCCCGGAAAGTCTTCAAAGCAGAGGTTGAATATTCATAAACACTTATTGTATTTTTGTTTTAGCTTTTAGATCATTGCCAAACACTTTACACACACTTTCTTTTCTTTTCTTCTCCTTTTTTTTCTTTAAATTAGGCTATGTACATATTTATAGATGGATATGTATAATGGATGCAAAAGCTGCATGATACCCGTATAATACCCAGATCCTATGGATGCTTATCCACCCCCCCATGCCAAATGATGCAATGTCCTCATATGCATGCAGGGTTAAGCAAGGTCCAAGGGTCTTGGTATGGGAGCTGAGGTGTGAGGTATACAGTAGGGTGGTAGGGTGAGTGGATGGTGGGTGGTGAAGTGAAAAGTGAAGAAGTGCGAAGTGAAGTGAAGTGAAATGGAATGTGTAGGCGAAAGTGGAGGAGTGTTGCTGGGGTGCCTCCCAACGAGCACTGAATTTAACATCCCCAGCTAGACTCAGAGTGAGGCACGAAGTCAGTTACCCTCTAGTAGGGCAATAGTTTCACCAGTGGGAGCAGGTTCATGAGTAAGATAGGGTTTTAACCGCTGCCCATTGACCGTAAATTTATGCCCAGATCTGGGATCTTCAATTTTGACGGCCCCGTTGGGAAATGGTCTCGAGACCAAGTAGGGACCAGTCCATTTGGACATTAATTTCCCTAAAAAGAATTTGAGCCGGGCATTGTAAAACCAAACTTGCTGAGATGGCTCAAATTCCTTCCGTCGAATGCGGCTGTCGTGAAAGGACTTAGTGTGTTGTTTGAAAGTTAAGGAAGAATCATAGGCCTTACGATGGAGCTCTTCCAGCTCCTGGAGTTGAAGTTTCCTTTCTCGATTACACAGGTCTGGGTTGAGGTTACATTGGCGAATCGCCTAATAAGTGCGGTACTCTAGCTCCACGGGCAAATGACAAGGCTTCCCATAAACAATTCTATAAGGAGACATACCAAGGGGAGCCTTGAAGGCGGTCTGATATGCCCAAATTGCGTCAATCGACTTGTTGGACCAATCCTTACAGGCCGAACCATTTTCTAGAGAATATTCTTGATTTACTGGCTTGACACCTCAGCCTGGTCGTTCATCTGAGGATGATATGGATATATGATATGATGGTGGACTCCATCTTTCCTTAAAAGGGCCCGAAAAGAAGCATGGGTAAAATGACTTCCTCCATCAGAGATAATGGCTCGAGGGATCCCAAAGCGTGCAAAAAATGTGGTTTTTGACAAATTGGGTAGATATGACATGGTTAGCATGGTGCATGGGAATAGCCTCGATCCATTTTGAAACATAGTCAACAGCAACGAGGATGTACTCAAAGCTGTTGGAAGGAGGAAAGGGACCCATGAAATCGATTTCCCATATGTCAAAGATTTCAACAGCTAGGATGGGTTGCAAGGACATCATGTCATGATGTGACACTGACCCTAGCGACTGGCACCTAGTGCACCATTTAGCATAATTGTGTGCATCCTGGTGAAGGGAGGGCCAAAAGAAATCGCACTACAACACCTTGGCTGCAGTTTTCCTCCCAGAGAAATGGCCTCCATAGGCCTGATCATGATAGAAGGATAGCACACTGTTAGGAATACAGGGACGGATGATTTGATCAGCATCTACTCAAAAAAGTAGTGGATTATCCCAGAAATAGTACTTTGCTTCTACGATGAGACGCTCAAGCTGGTTTTTAGGCCAGCCACGTGGAAGGGAACCAGAAGTAAGGTAATTGGCAATGTCTGCATACTAAGGTCCACTTGCCACATTAATTTCCAGTAGGTGCTCATCGGGAAAAACCTCATTAATCGGTAGGGTAAGGCTAATGTGGTCGGGGTCCAGTCTCGAGAGATGATCAGCAACAACATTCTAGGCTCTAGCCTTATCGCGAATCTCAAGGTCAAATTCTTGGAGCAAAAGGATCCAAGGAATTAGTCTAGGCTTGGCATCCTTCTTGTGCATGAGATGACGAATGGCCGCGTGATCAGTGAATACAGTAACATGCAAGCCCAGAAGGTAAGAGCGGAATTTCTCCAACCCAAAGATGACCGCCAGTAGTTCTTTCTCAGTAGTCGTATAATTACGCTGGGCCTCATTCAACGTCTTACTGGCATAGTACACCACGAAGGGGTGTCTATTGCGTCATTGTCCCAGGATGGCTTCGACTGCAAGGTCGGAAGCGTCACACATGAGTTCAAAGTCGAGGGACCAATCAGGTGGTTGGAGAACAGGGGCTTTGGTGACAGCATCATGTAGTTGCATGAATGCTCATATACAGTCAGGGCCCATATCAAAGGGTACATCGATTGATAGGAGATGAGTTGAAGGTCTAGAAATCTTGGAGAAGTCTTTGATGAATCTCCTATAGAAACTGACGTGTCTTAAGAAGGAGCAGATTTCCTGGACAGAGCTAGGCACAGGTAAATCAGCAATCACATCAAGCTTAGCTCTGTCCTCCTCAATACCCTAATCAGAGATGATGTGACCAAGAATAATTCGCTCATGCGCCATAAAATGACTTTTCTCCCAAGAAAGCACGAGGTTCACATCAATACATCTCCGAAGGATGTGGGTCAGGTTGGCTAGACAATCATCAAATGAAGGTTCGAAGATTGAAAAGTTGTCCATGAAGACCTCAAGAAAGTCACCCACCATATCATGAAATATCGCCAGCATACATCTCTAGAAGGTTGCTGGCGCATTACAAAGTTCGAATGGCATCCTTCTAAATGCGAAGGTGCCAATGGGGCAGGTGAAGGTGGTTTTCTCTTGGTTTGGGAGGTCAATAGCCACCTGGTTATATCCAGAGAATCCATCCAGGAAACAGAAAAATTTATTTCCCACTAACCGCTCCAGGATTTGGTCAATAAAAGGTAGCGGAAAATGGTCTTTCTTTGTTGCAGCATTCAGCTTCCTATAATCTACACACACTCTCCAAGATGTAGGAGTGCGTGTAGGGATGGATTCACCTCTATCATTGACACGGATGGTGAGTCCCACCTTTTTGGGCACGACATCAATCGGGCTCACCCAGGGGCTGTTGCTGATCGAGTAGATTATACCCTCATCCAGCCACTTAATAATTTCCTTTTTAACGACTTCCCGCATGTTAAGGTTGAGACGTCGTTGCATCTCGCGGTAAGGTCGAGTCTCCTCCTTCGTATATATACAGTGAGTGTAGTAGGAGGGGCTAATGCCAGTTAAGTCAGATAAGGACCATCCAATGGCTGCCTTGTGTTCCATGAGTACCTTGATTAGCTTGCACTCTTGCTCCCTGGTCAATTTTGAACTGATAATTACGGGGAGCATTTCATTTGGCATAAGAAAAGCATATTTAAGCATGTCAAGCAACGCTTTTAGCTTAGGAGTCGATGGTGAAAGATCTGGCATTTCTTGGGATGAGAGTGTCCCAAAAGGATCAGAAGAAAGAAGGGCAAGGGAAAGAAGTTGGCCCTCAAATTGGCCAAGAAGAGGGGCATCTTGGATTGATGGATCCAAGAAAGGAGAGCCCCAGTGATCAGCGTTTAGGTTCAAGGTCCCAGTGTGGAGTTGCATTTCCGCCTGATTTGGCGGGAAAGAAAGGGCAATCTGGTCTTCAAGAGGATGGATCAGCGGTGAGTAGCCAGATATGACTCAGACCGCGAGGTGTGGGAAGCGGAGAAAGCCTCATCAAAAGTCTGGTCAGGAGAAGATATGGGTAAGGAGAGGGGTGGGGAAATGTCACAGTGTACGTCTGTCAGGCGATGGTCTGTGTTTAGGGGCAATGCACAGCAGTCAGAATAGGTCCCTATTAGTCCAATACATGCGCTGACGGCCATGTCCTCGTCAAACGTGCCATCCTCGATGTAATTGCAATCAAAGTTTTTGGCGACCTTTAAAATGTTTAGCTTGAGCTTCTTAGAGCCAACGGTGATCTTAATGCAACCTAACTCACAGTCGATATGGGCATGGGCTATCACCAAGAAAGGTTGACCAAGGATGATCGGATAATCAGAAAGTGAGCTAGAAACTTCCATATCCAAAACAAGAAAGTCAACAGGAAAACAGAGACTGATGACCCTAACCACCACGTCTTCCACCACACCCTTCAGGATTTTGACAGAACGATCTGCCAACTACAACGTGATAGGGGTGGGTTTTAGATTTCCTAAGGCAAATTTCTCGAGAATGATGGTTGGTATAAGATTGATGGAAGATCCTAGATCAAGCAGAGCACAATTAAAAATGCAGCCTTGGATGCTACATGAAATAAGCGGTGTGCCCAGATCTTTCTACTTCAGTGGTAGATTTGACAGTATAGTATAGCTCGCATGAGGTGAGAGGACCACCAGATTCTTTGTTTTCTTTGACTGTCCCCTGGGTGTAGTGTAGTCTTTGAAGAATCGAGCGACAGTGGGTATATGGTCGATAGCCTCCAATAGGGGTACTTTGATCTCAACATCCCTGAATAAATTACGTAGGTTATCAAAGGCTTGCTTATTCTTTTTCTCTCCTTTTGGCTCCCTCAGTAGAGCCTTAGGGAATGGGACTGATTTCGGCACCAGTTTAGGCGTATCGTCCTCACGAGAATGTGGTGCGCATCTCGAATGAGAGGGCGATGAAGAAGATGGGCCAGGATCTGGTCGAGACAGATTGACGGTTTGCTTACCACTCCTCGTAGTAATCGTAGTGGAAGTCGCAAGTCCAGTGGGATCATGAGGCGGAGGAGGGTTCATAATAGGGACATAAGGGTGATGTGCTACTGCGGGTTTAGCCTGGAATCCTGGTGGAGTGCTCGGAGCTTGCAGAATCTGATGAACTTGCCCCTGAGAAGGTCGTACCTGTGGTTGTAGACCACGGGGTACAAAATTTCATGGGTTAGGAACAGGTTGGGTTGGAAGAGTGCCCTGAGATCGAGTCATCATGCATAGTTGACTAATCTCAGCATTTTGCTGCGCCAATTGGTGCTAAAGAGAGGTCATGTTTTCTTCATGGCGCTTCGACATTTCCATCATCATTCGCATCAATTTATCAAGAGGACTTGATGCGTGTTCTGTTTTAGGTACGCAAGGACCCGATGGCTTATTTGCCATAGGTTATACTGGGCCCTTGGGATGATGGGTGCAGACGGTCGCATTGGTCCACTCGCAGGGTTTTGGCACTGCAGGTTACTGGACCATCCGAAGTTAGGATGATTTCGCCACCTTGGGTTATAAGTAGCAAAGAATGGGTTGTTCCCTAGGACACAAGCGTCTTCTAAGCTAGAAGACGAGTCCGTATGTGTATATGCATCCGGGTACACGGAGGCTTGGTCCTCCATGTCAAAATACTAGCTCGCAGAAGCCAGGTTCACATTGCTTACCGAATCGCTCAGTGCGATACTCGGTAAGGACGGTCTCACAGGATTATTGGGAATAAGCCTAGCATTGGAAGGATTAAGGTTGTGATGGCGTGGAGGTGTTCGCCATAGAGTGGGCAGGGTTGGCCAAAAGCTCGTCCAGCTTCTTATGCACAACGGAGACTTCATCCAATTTTTGTGCAATTAGGTTGAGATTTGTGGATGAATGGGAGGGTCCCGTGTCAACTTCGTGAACATTGCAGGGTATGCTGGTATGATTAAAGGCGACAATGGAGGCATTATTCATTGAGTTTTCACTCATGTTTTCAAACAATTAAAATGCTCCATTCTCATCTTTATTCATGAAGTTCCCTCCGCAGGAAGCGTCAGCGATCTGTCGTAAAGTCTCATTTAGCCCATAATAGAAGATTTGGGCTATATGCCACTTTGGAAGACCATGGCGTGGGAACTTCCTAAGGAGGTCATTATACCTCTCCCAAGCCTCATGAAATTGCTCGCCGTTTTGTTGCACGAATGAAGTTATAGCCCGGCAAAGTGCATTGGTTCGCCTGATTGGGAAGAATTTCTTGAGAAATGTTGTTCGCATCTCTTCCCAAGAGTGGATGGGTCTCCCAAGGGTGCGCAACCATTGCGACACTTTGTCTCTCAATGAAAATGGGAACATTTTCTTGAGGGCTATTGATAATCCGATGATTCTTGGTTTAACAGTTTATGCTAATCAAGTTAAGTCTTCCAAATGAAGAAAGGGATCTTCACTTGCATGACCATGGAAGTGGAAGTTAATTAGGCCAATGACATTAGGTTTTAAATCAAAATCGTCCCTGCCCATGGGGACCCGAATTTGCCCAATGGTCTCTGTAGTAGCGAGATTTTGATAGGAACTAAGAGACCTGGGTTCCTCCCTTTCAAGGGGAGGGCGATCATTTCCTCCAATGTTTCCCTTATGGCCTCGATTTATTCATTATACAGTGCCATTTGGGCTTGGAGGCGAGTTATCGGGTCTACAGCTCCACCACCACCTGGTGGGATTGGAGGCAGACGATTTCCTCCCTCGGGATTTGGGGGTGGGTGTGTAGCCATGTTTGTGGAGGAGGATGATGATTCACCAGTTTCTACCCTTCTAGAATTATCAGACAATTCAAACAATTCAAGGTTTTGTGACCTCCTCCCAAATATGCACTACCGCAGGAAGAATTGGGGAGATGAGAAGGGAAAGGGGATGAGAGAAACAATGTCGTAAGGGTACACTTGATGAAAAATCAAAGCAATCAATTTCCTAACCTCTATAATGTGCCCTTAGACCTAAAGATCTAAGTTACCTACTATCACAACCAACAGAACCAAATTATAGCACCGTGGAACCACCAGGCCAGATTGAAAGACCGTTTGCCCTAGTCTTAGACACCTGATAGCACGTGGGAACCCACACCAGCACATAGGTGCTAAATGTAGGTAGTTAGACCTCCAATCCTTAAGAGGGGTCAAGTTGCTACCAGTTTTAATTTAGAGGCTTAGGATCAAGTGCTCAAGGAATGTGAAGGGCATTGTATATGGGTAATGCCCAAGTGTGTCGATTTTAAGAGTGTGTAAATCAAGCATGCAACGGGGAAATCTCTTCGAATTGAAGTTTTAGATGGTGAATGGCTTTTAGAATTTCAACCTCAAGTAGTATGGATTTTATGATTCCACTGGATTACCAATTCAACCAATCTTCGGATTTTCAAAAAATATAAGTTTTCTATGCCCAACAAACCCTTCTTCAATGTGAATTAGTTAAAGCATGGTAAAAATGCAATAGGCTTCCCTAGATGAAAATTTCTAAGTGTGGATGCATGAGTCAATTTTAGCTTAATGTGAGAGGGAGCCAACACACTCAATTCAAGTGCTCCCAATCACTAAAATGATAATCTACACAAGGCTCAACCAGCAAATGATGTAAAGAAAATGAAAATGTTGGCGTTGAAATATTCGGGATCGAATCTAAGGCAAATGTAAAGTCGTGGTGGGGTTGGAATCAATTCAATTCCAAGACTCCCCACCAAAAATGTGATCCCAAAATACTAATAAATGAGGCAAGGAAGGATGGCAATCAATCAATTTTTATCTTGCCTCTAAGAAGACTTCACACAATGAAAAAAACAAGAATCAAGATTCTTGGATTTTCGCTATGCGAAGTTTGTGGGAAATCAAGGGGTGGTGGGGGTGATAGCAAACAATCAACAAGTGGGTTTTAGTCCACTTGCCCCAAGAAATTCCTAAGAAGTGTTTTTTGGTTTTTGGAATTTATAGATTTTTTTTCTCTTTTTTTTTTAAAGGTGACAAGATGACCTAAGTTACTAAGAGGAAGACACCTACCTCCTCAGCAACATGGGTAAGGCTCCAATGCGGCATCAGCGACTTCACTTTCACGCACCCACCTTAGATTTGCCCATGTCTCTGACCTCCCATGCATGTCTCCTCCTTGCAACAGGTACACCTACACACAAACAAACAAAACACCTGTGAAGTGAAGGGTGGAAAAAGAGAAAATCAAAGGGAGAGAGTAGAAACTTACTCCAAATAGCACCTCCCCGACAACGGTGCCAGAAAAATGTGATGCGAACTCGAATAGGTCTTATTAATATGGTGATATTATCGTTGAAATTAGTATAGTGAGTTAACCTAAATCGAGTCTACACAAGCTTCACAAAATTTTTAACCTGGTCTACTTGATTTTATCTTGGTCACTTTTAGGCCTAGGGTCGATCTCAGGGAGGTGGGGATTAGGAGATCAAGGAGTTTCTACGCCTTTCCTAAAACGTATCTCTTCCTTGTGTTTATTATGTTTTTGATTTTTCTACTTTTAATATTTTTTTATGATAATGTTGTTCTTGAGGCACACCCTCAAAAATGAAATCCTTGGCCTTGAGCCAAATGGTCCTTGGCTTGAAGCCAACTTAGGATTCTAAAATCGATCTTGTTTCTCACAAGATCGAGTACCTGCAAGACAAGAATTATCTTTCCTATTTTATACTTTTTTTTTGGTCTTTTTAATAAATAAAAGACAAATGAAAGTAGAATAAATTGCAAGGAAAGAAATGAAAAGAAATACTTAGCTTAATATATATATATGTATATATATATAGTAGATATAGAATATATATATATAGTTGTATATTATATAGATTAGGGTGGAGGTGGAAATGGAGATGGAATGTGGCACGGTGTCAAGTTGGTACACATCTAGTAAGACGTAACCAACAAGACTAAGTGATGCGTGGAGTGTGGAACAGGTGTGGGGGTGATAGCAAACAATCAACAAGTTGGTTGTAGTCCACTTCCCCCAAGAAATTCCCAAGAAGTGTTTTTAGGTTTTTCGAATTTTTAGATTTTTTTCTCTTTTTTCTTTTAAGGTGACAAGATGACCTAAGTTACTAAGAGGAAGACACCTACCTCCACAGCAACATGGGCGAAGCTCCAATGCGGCGTTGGCGACGTCACTCTTACGCACCCGCCTCAGATTTGCCTACGTCTCTAACCTCCCATGCATGTCTCCTCCTTACAACAGGTACACCTGCACACAAACAAACAAAACACCCATGAAGAAAAGGGTGGAAGAAGAGAAAATCAAAGGAAGAGAGTAGAAACTTACTCCAAATAGTGCCTCCCCAGCAACGGCGCCAGAAAAATGTGATGCGAACTCGAATAGGTCTTATTAATATGGTGATATTATCGTTGAAATTAGTATAGTGAGTTAACCTAAATCGAGTCTACACAAGTTTCACAAAATTTTTAACCTGGCCTACTTGATTTTATCTTGGTCACTTTTAGGCCTAGGGTCGATCTCAGGGAGGTGGGGATTACGAGATCAAGGAGTTTCTACGCCTTTCCTAAAACGTATCTCTTCCTTATGTTTATTATATTTTTGGTTCTTCACCTTTAAGATTTTTTTGTGATAATGTTGTTCTTGAGGCACACCCTAAAAAATGAAGTCCTTGGCCTTGAGCCAAATGGCCCTTGGCTTAAAGCCAACTTAGGGTTCCAAAATTGATCTTGTTACTCATAAGATCGAGTACCTGCAAGACAAGAATTATCTTTCCTCTTTTATACTTTTTTTCTGGTCTTTCTAATAAATAAAAGACAAATGAAAGCAGAATAAATTGCAAGGAAAGAAATGAAAAGAAATACTTAGCTTAGTATATATATGTTTATATATATAGTAGGTACAGAATATATATATATAGTTTATATTATATAGATAGGGGTGGAGGTGGAAATGGAGATGGAATGTAGCACGATGTCAAGTTGGTCCACGTCTGGCAAGATGCAACCAACAAGACTAAGTGCCACGAGGAGTGTGGAGCGGGTGTGCATGAGTGTGGGTGGAAGCGCTTGCTTTGCGTGGGAAACGGGAAATATTGGCAACTGGTGCGAATATTCTCGTGATACGATGTGCGGTGAAGGGGTGAGTGCATAGGTATGTGGGTAATAGATGTGAGGTGAATGTGTGTATGGGAGAATGTGGATACGTGGATATGTAATTATATATGTACATATATAAATAGCTATAACTATATATATATATATTTACGTATATATAGATATTTAAGGGTGAGAGTGTGTGAGTATATATATATATGTATGAGTGTAGGTGTGTGTGTCTGTGAGTGTGTGTGTCAGGGTGTGTGTGTATGCAGGAGGATGGCACACAATGCAGGCGCTGAAGGAGCACCACACTGCGCGAAAAGAGAGGGACACCGCACGTGCAGCGCACAAGGTCTGCGTGCAAAGTCGCAGCGCACAAGGGTTGTGCATTGGGAGGGTGATGAGTTAAGATGTCTGGAGGCGTCGCATGTCATCTAGTTAGTGGGCGTGGGTAGCTTCCACGCGCGGGTGCACTAGGGATGTGCGGGCGTAGCACGCAGTGCACAAGGGCAAGCATTGAGGGGTGAGGCACAAGTGCTGGGTGACCGGGTGGAGGTGGTAATGGTAAGGAGAGAGAATGTGAAGCCATCGGTTAAGTGAGAAACTTGCTGGTGGCTACAGTGTCACGTAGACTGTGATGAACAGTGTGCTATAGTGTAGCATGGGGAGCAGTGACCGGCTGAGGTGGTGCGACGTGCAGAGAAGCTGCACAGCACATACATGCGCATGGAAAGGGAAACTGGGTTCTATGCACGTGCGCGAAGGTGTTCGGAGGTGCGAAGAGGCGCGTGAAGGTGTAGGCTGAGTTTCAGAGCTTGAAGCTTTGTAACAATGGCGACGAGGGAGATGAAACGAAGAAAAAGAAAACTAAAAACGAAATCAGAAAACAAAGGCGACTACACAAATAACACAAAAAAAGGAAACCACCACGCCCACCTGCTCATGAAGGAGCTGGGCGGTGGTGGAGCTCATAGTGGGGTCATGAGACCACTATGAACTTCTCCCACACACAGTGTGCCTCTTCTCAACTTGTGAGAAGAGGAACTGTGTATGGTGAGGGAGAGGGGAAGAGAGTGGCTGGCAGGTGTGTGTGGTCTTGTGTGTGCTGTCTGAGGGTGGAGATGGGTGTGTCTGCGAGTGGAGGGCCGGCCCCTCCAGTAGGGGGGAGTGCATGCTCTTTTATAGAAAGAGTGCATGCCTCTCCCCATGCAACTGGCATGAGGGCGGCGAGGAGACGTGCACAACAGCCGTGGAATATAGAAATGGGAGTGGTGAAATTGCAATGCACACACACAATGAAGATGTTAATTATTGAAGTGGATTGAATGACCATTTATTCTCACTCTCTTCCCCTCTTTATAGATGCATGCAAGTGAATATTTACAAATGCAAGTATGACAACATAACATGCATGGGTAATGTTAGGAAATGACATAAGATGGCATATTTATTGGCGTAGCTTGCTGTGCGATCACTACGATTCTCTGATCTAGACGATTTTAGAGGTGTTAGACTCTGATCGTCGTCCTAATCAGATCTGTACGGTCCAATTATCCATCTAAGGCCTTGAAATAAGTCTTCTTCTCTCCTGACTATAAAAAGGACCTAATTAACCTAAAATATATACAACTACTCTAAATGCAGAATGATGCATGCTATGCAATATTTATAACATGAAATGCAAATCTAAGCCTAGGAACATGCATGAATAGGCATTTTAACCTAAATAGATGTCTCTATATTATATCCTCATGCCTATCTTTTGCTAGTCCCTAGCAAAATTAAACTACATGCTATGTATAAAATCAAAATTAGGATTTGATCACTTAGGCCTAAGTTGTTTATTAACAATAGAAAATTTCAACTAAGGTCCTAAACAACGAAAACTCAATAGCACCCGAGTGCCTGCCAGAATGCAAACTGTCCAAGTCCTTGCCTTATTTGAAAAGGGAAGATACATTTTTTTTCTTCGTTTCTAATTTTTTTTGTACTTTTGGAGTTTGAGAGTTTCAAGATAACTTTTTACGGCTACCCTACCCGCCCAAGACTCGAAAAGGATTCTAAGTACTAACCATCTTGTGAAAATAGTGAAAGACTCACTAGGCGACCGTTAAAACAGACTTCGGGTTTCTACGACCCTAGGTGACCTTGCCTAAAGGTTTATCTTTTTGACTAGTAGCTTTCTCCCTATTTTTGTTTATGGGGTCAACACAAGGGAGAACCCAGTGTATATCTCCCCAGTTTATTCTCCTTCCCCACTTCTTCCCTAAGTGTTTTGGGAATTATTGTGCATTTTTGTGAGTTGGGCTTTGGACAACCGGCCAATGGGTCGTTACCCACGACAACTTGCTAGCCATACTCTTGCGGTGAAGTGTGGTTTTATTTGTTTTTTTTTCTCCTTGTTCTATATATTTTTTTTCTTGTTTCTTTTTATTTTTTTTTTCTTTAAGTAGGTGACTTTCATGATCTAAGATTTACCTAAAGATAGTACAATGAAAATGGTCTTGTGACTAGGGTTTGGACAACCGTCCGATGAGCTATTACCACTGACAACTTGCCAGCCATATCACCCTAGATAGTTCAGTAGCTATTCAATTTCCGAAGAAATCACCGAAAAGTGAGTCAGTGCAAAAAAAAAAGTGTGTAGATGCTTAGGCTTAAAGTTCCCCCAAATCAGAGGATGGGTTGATAAGTCGCATACTTATCATCCTAATTTATTTACCAACTTAAAATGAATTTTAATTGGCGAGGACTCGAGACTAAGTCCACATTCGAGTGGACACCCGGGCTAATTAAGCTCGAAGACCTGAAGAGTCCAAGTGTTTAGGTCCTCTTGTATCATTTCCTAAAGTTAATAACTTCCAAATGCTTAAGTTCTCTTTTCCTAATTTCTTTCTTTTTATATCTTCTTCAAATTTTCAATTTTTTTTTAAATTTTATAAGAAACTAAAAGAAATTCTACGAAGTTAACATAATGATTTCAGGAATTGATTATCCACCCCCCCATGCCTAAATGATGCAATGTCCTTATTGTAAAAATAAAGATATGAAAAGGGTAGAGT
Source organism: Thalassia testudinum (assembly GCA_037157565.1). NCBI lineage: Eukaryota > Viridiplantae > Streptophyta > Magnoliopsida > Alismatales > Hydrocharitaceae > Thalassia > Thalassia testudinum. The sequence continues at coordinate 64,305,949 of JAZHRO010000007.1, read as the reverse complement.
AAATAGAATGTCACCTGAATTTCGTGACAACTCGGTTAGCTCCGCAGAGAGAAGAGAGTGTACACATGTGATAAGTTTAATGCCTTCAGCTAGGCATAATATACATACAAAGAAGAAATTGAGAATTCACAAGTGCGGGTCAGAATCAAAATAAAAATATTGATCCTGAAACTCGCCAGCAGAAGATGTCCATAGACGTGGACCAGATTATGGTGCAGACCCATGCCCTAGGGTCGACTAGTTCTTAGGTCTTGGATGAAAATCACTTAGAACCGAAGGCTGTTGTGTTTGCGGGGCCAGGCCTGTAGTTTAGTGGTGTAAAACACTAGACCAAAGTGTCAGACAATGGGTAAAGATGGTTCAATTGGTGTTGTTGTCCACTTAACATCTAGCTCAGAAAAATAATCAGTTATTTCGAGCTTGGGTTGCACGCGAAAGATATAGTAAGGGTCATGCTAGAAACTAGGTGGTTTCAGGTCAATAGGTACCCTTAGATCCAAAATCAAAGTTCCCTCAGAATTAGCCTCCCAAATTTTTATTTCAACAATTCTATCTTCCAACATCAAGGGCTCGAGCTTCGAGACCTCTAGCATATCATTCACCCCATATGATTCTCCTAAGTCCAGAAATCATGGCTGAATCAAGATTGACTTGGGCACAATGATCTCAGAAGTCAGTTCTTCAGGGTGCAGATGAGGAATGGGGTCACTGATTGAATCATCAGGTAAATGAGGATTCGAATCCTCCATGTTAGTCCCAACCGAATCAAAATCTTCAATGACTGGGCTTTCAAATGGTTCGTCATGATCCTCGAGTTCATTTATCTCACTAAAATCATCTTCCTTAAGCTCAAGTGAGACTTCACTAAGAGATTCCTCACCCTCAGAATCAAAGAATCCATGATCCTTATTTATATATGTCTCAAAATCATATGTCATTTCATGGTCCGTGGAGACATATTTTTCGTCATTCCCTGACTGTAGGATCTTGGGTGAGAAGCTTGATTCATCCTCAAAGTGTTGCTCTTGCCCAACTTGGTCATCTCCAATCTCAAAATATGTATCCCCCCTGACAGGTGCCTGAGCGGGTTCAGACATTGGCTCTCCTGAAGGGGTTCATCTTGAGAATCATCCCAAGATTTGACTAGGGCAACCACAAATTTCATCTTCAACCTCGATAATTTCCCAAGAATAAACTCACCCAGGTCCCTATCCCTAACATTTTGGAGCAAATACAATAAAGAACTATTAAGTTCATCAATCATTTTGATCATAGGCTCTAGTGCTTCAGTGCATGGTGTTGGCTGAGCTTCTAAAGATTGTATAGTGTTCTCAAATTAGCCAACACCCTATCCTGGATCTGGTTCACCTGAAGTGACTGGTTCGATTCAGGTTTAGGTAAGTTTGGGTTAAATCTAAGGGAGTCAAGATGTTGAGGTTCTCGGGTCCCTCCCTGAAAGTAGGTCGTTCTAGGTTGTTCAAAGGATGGTGGCAACCTGTATTCAGTGGAATACTGGGGAGGGTAGGTGTTATAATCATTATATCCTTCCTAATTGTAGATTGGGTTGGTTTGGTCATCAAAGGATGGAGATCCATAATCATTGTAGGTTTGGGAAGGATAGCAATCATTGTCTTGTTATCTAGGGTTAGGCCCTGGACATTGAGGTCCAGATTCGTACCCTCAATCAAAGTTATCCTAGCTAGTGGATGGATAATTACAAGTCAAGTTAGGATAGTAATCATCTTGGGGATAAGTGGTGGCAGGAGGATAGGATTGGAAATTTGTGTAAGATGTTGAAGGGTACATGGTGAGGTAAGGAGGGAAATCAGAAGAGAAAGAAGGAGCCCTGTAATACAAAAATGCAAGCCTGTCCTTAGGTTGGGTAGCCTAAAGGTCTACAGTCAGAATCCATCCTAAGATTATGGTCGATTTACTCTACTTATGTCTAGGCAATCCAACGAGTTAGAAGGAGGGACTGGGGAGAAGGTTCTTCCTTTGGCTTGCGCCTCTGGTTCCTAGTGTACCCCCCAACTGCGATCGTTTGACGCTACTCCCCTAGCTAGACATCAAATTAACTAGTACAAGTAGGTTAATCGTGAACAATCTCAATCTGGATCCCGACAAGCGAACCAGTCCTTAGGGTCAACATCTAATCAATTTTAGTTAGGCTTGAGACAATGGTGCTTCAGGAATGTGATGGGCCCTTTAGATGGGTTGTACCCTTAATAATCAGTTAAAATGTGTGTGTGTGCACAACCAAGGTTTTCAAACAAGGTTATTTGATGATGTGCCTTTTAGGGTTCAACCTTGTTTAGTAGCTTTTAAGGATTAATCTTTAGGTATATTCAGTCAAGGTTCAGTAGAACACTCCAAGTTTTGAAAGTATTGGTGTAGATATATTCCTTCAAAAATCAGAAATAAAATGTGGAGTGCCTGGTTCAGTCCTAAAAATCAACACTAAGTGGCAAGCTACTTAATGAATCGCTTTTATCTTAAGTGGTGCGGCCCAAACAGTTCAATCAATTGGCCTATTGCACTACTTAGTTAAGGCACACAGAAATGTTTGAACTATTCAGATTTCTACTCACTTATTTGTGTGTTGAATTAAATGTACCAGGTCCATAGCTCAGATCCCGGTTAACTGGTAGAATTGATGTGATTGTGCATTTTAGGGTGAGAAGTAGTGGGTGTTAAGTGTGTAGCTTTCAGAAAATCCCACAAGAGAAGAGTATTTTTTTGTTATATATGCGGGGGAGAGATGAGTAGGGGTGGCAAACAAACAACCAAACCTATCCTAGGGTTTATAAAAAGCACCTAAGTTGATTTGGGTTTGAGTTATTAGTGTGGTGAAATGAACTAGTGGGTGGGGGTAGTGGGGATAAACTTACAAAACCTTCATCCACACTTTTCTCTGATCTAACTGCTTTGGCCCACCTCGGAAGAGTACTTGCAATCACAGTAAGATCAGAGAAAAAGTGACACAAAAGTTAGGTAAGGCAGAAAAAACTTGAGAAAAACCAAAGAGCGTTGCCACCTCGGCAATGGTGCCAAAATGATGGAGGTACGTTTCGCGAATTAAAAATTGGGGTTCGGAGAACTCGTCGTCGTAGCTCGGAAAATGTGTCTATCAGATAAAATTTATAATCGAAACTCGAAAAGTGAGTCTCGGGTCGAACACGGGGAGGCGAACGTTTGGTTTTGTAAAAATCCGTGCTTTGCTTTTATTTTTTTTGTCATTTTTATCTTTTTTAATTTTTGGTATTTTTAATAGGGCAAGAGATCAAGTCGATGAAATCTAGCTAATCTACTTGCAAAATAAAAAGAAAAGAGAGAGAGAGGAACAATCACATATATTTTGGAATCCAATGTTTTCTACAACTAAGAAAGCGAGAAAAACTATATTATAAAGTAGTAAAGATAGATGGAGATGAGAAAATCCCCCTCAATGGTTGCTCGGACGATGACTCGCTCTGACATCACTTAGAGGAAGGTGGTGAGGAGCGAGATGAACGAGGATGGAGCCGGAGGATGGAGGGTGGGGTAGGACGACGTCACGGAGAGGATCTTCTTCCTGAAGGGCGATGAGAGGAGGACCACGGGATGCTCCACAAATGGGGATGAGGGGAGGGAAAACTATTTGATTTTCTACTTTAGAGGAGCATCCAGGGCTTGGGACAAGCTCTCTCTAGAGCCTTGGAGGTGGTGAGAGGAAGAAAGGAAGAGATGGTTTGGAATGGTGGTGGGTAGGTCCTTCTATAGTGGAGGAGGAGGAATAAATTCGTATCTGGGTCATTACTGATGTCTGTAAACGTCGCTACAGATCCTTGCAGCTGTCGCTGAAGATCCACCCTTCAATTCCTCTTGCTGGCGCGTGCAGACCATTAGTGACAGCTGTAAGCATCACTAAAGGCCCGCGTCGCTGAAGATCTGCGCTTATCCTTTGCTGTCAGTTGCTCCACTAGAGCGCGCTTCACGCGCCGTGTCGCAAGTGCACGCGCTGGCTACGCTGCGCTACTGCTACACATGACTGCGGCTGTGCATGGTGCATTGCTGCTGGTCGGCGTTGGGTGGCCTGGATGGCACCACCTGGCACCATCTGGGCTGTCCATTCTTCTTTCTTTTGTAGAGGGTGCCACGATGCTCGGATCAAGATGATTTCCATGCTGCTAGACTGCGATCGTCGCTCAGGATCCATCTGTACGGTTGGATTTTCCATCCGAAACCCATATGGATGTCTCATTGCCCCCTAGTTGTTGATCTTCCTCTGACTTCATATGATTCTACAGTTCTCCAATCTAGACGATTTTAGAGGCCTTAGACTCCGATCGTCATCCTAATCAGATCCGTACGGTCTGATCATCCATCTGAGGCCCTGAAATAAGTCTTCTTCTCTCCTAACCATAAAAAGGACCTAATTAACCTAAAATACATACTACTCTAAATGCATAATGATGCATGCTATGCAATATTTATAACATGAAATGCAAATCTAAGCCTAAGAACATGCATGAATAGGCATTTTAACCTAAACATATGTGTTTATATTAGCCTCCCATATTGAAGTAGATCTTTGGCATCGTAGGCTAGGTCACATTAATCACAAACATCTTAATAGGTTAGCCAAAAATGAGTTAGTAAGAGCCCTACCCAAACTAACTTATAAAAAGGATGTTTTGTGCAAATCTTGTGAACTTGGAAAAATGCACAAAGCTTCTTTTAAACCTAAAGACTTAGTTTCAACAGCACGACCTTTAGAATTGTTACATCTTTATTTATTTGGACCAAACTATTTGAGAGTCTAAATGGATAAAAATTTTGCTTAGTTATTGTTGGTGACTTCTCTAGGTTCACTTGGGTCATCTTCTTGTAATATAAGGATGACTCTTTTGATTCCTTCCTAAGTTTTGCTTGAAGACTTCAAAAGGAAAATCATCCTCTATTATTAGACTTAGGACTGATCATGAGGGTGAATTTGAAAATGAAAAATTTTCAAGTTTTTATGTCAATTCTGGCATAACACATGAATTTTCATTTCCTTAGGCACCATCTCAAAATTGTGTTGTAGAGCCAAAGAATCACACTCTACAAGAATGCGCCCGAACTTTTCTCTTGGAGTCTGGGCTTCAAAAATATTTCTGGGTAGAAGCCATTAATACGACATGTTATTTCTTAATAGAACTCTCTTAAGACCTATTATTAAGAAAACTCCATATGAGATTTACTATGAGAAGTCTCCTAGGATTTCATATTTGAGTGTTTGGAAGTTGCTGTTATTTATTAAACACCCATGACCAGCTTGATAAGTTTGATGCTAAAGGTAATGAAGGCATTTTTATTGCCTATTCAACAAGAAGCAAAGCTTATCGAGTCTTTAATAAAAGAACTTTTGTTATGGAAGAATCCCTGCATGTTTCATTTGATGAAACAAACTTAGGTGAACCTGAACTAAATCATTTAGATTCTGATGATGAAGATACCCCCTTCATCAATGTATTAATTAAGTGTTGGAGAGTTAGAGAGCAAGGCAAAACACGCCCCCTCTCTCTCTCTCTTTTCTTCTTTCTCTCAAACCTGACTAATTGGGTAATCGGACCAGGGACCAGACCTGCCTGCGTGGTGTAGTGGGTGAGGAGTGAGTGCGAGGAGGCACGTGAGCAGGGACCCCACCCCCAGTGTGTCGAGGCGATAAGGCCTAAACATAAAAACAACTTATATCACTCCTTTGCTTCTTTCCTTTATGATGTGGCACTAAATGTCCCACATCTTCTTCACGCAGCTGCAACAGATGGTTGAAGCTCCAATTGCGGTTGACGATGGGTCTACAGTGGTGAATTGAAGGCTTGGCGAAGGACCTGGGACTGAGCTACAGCACTTGGAGGTGAGACCTGGAGGAGTTGCGATCGATGGACTGAAGGCTTTGTTGGAGAAGTCACAGCGGCGGCAGAGGTTCGGTGAGGAACCTGAAAAGAAAAATACAGGTGCTATGCCCCAATTAGAAAGATCAGGAGCTTCGCCTAGACTTGGCGAAGGTGATGGTGGCGGTGGCATGCGGTGCGAGTGCGTGTGTGAATGGGGAGGAGAAGGTCGGAGTTCGTGGAGGTGTTCGATGGATAGTTAGGGCAAGCAATCCCCTTAATTTCTTAAGGGGTTTTGCTCGCTTGGATGAGGCAGAGCTTTTGGGAATGGTGGGAGGTGATTTGGTGGAGTGAAGTGGACGTGCGACCACTTCGGAGGTATGCCAGCTCTGGGGAAGACGGAATGGCTCAGGTGAGGTAGTGGTCGAAATCAAGTTGTAGCGATAGGTGATGAAGAGTAGATGCTAGGGAGTCGATGAAGCTAGCTAATGGATGAAGGGGAGTGGAGATGGCACTGGTTGCAGTATGGTAGGCACCGGAGATAAAGGGTGCTCCGGTGAGAGATATTAGCGACGACGGAGGGGTAGAGGGCACCTCGCCGGTATTGCAAGGTGCGAAAAGACAAGGGGAAGAAGAACCGATCACTTATCGTACGTGGCGGCCGGTGAAGAGGCCGAAGGTAGGGAATCGCTGGAGCGAGGTGGAGCGAGCTGATGGTTGAGGAAGAAGTGATGTTTTTTGGCTCAAATTCTCACTAAGGAGGTGAGGAAGGGCTTGGGTAGCTTTTATAGGCATAAGGATGAGTCTCCAAGCTTGGAATCAAGCTTGAAGAGCGTGGATTTTGGGGTATAGGTTTAGTGATTTCCAAGCATTCGCACAAGCTTTTCGACAAGAATTAGAGGTCGAGATGTGGTCCAAAGTGAAGAGGATCTCCTCAAGAGTCTCCCTTCCAAATTTGGAAGAGATTGACCAATAAATTAAGGAGGAATCCTTGATTGAAGGTCGGCCTCTTTGGGTTCACACCTACTATGGTGGTAGGGACCCAACTGCAAAGAATGAAGATAAACCTAGGGGGCATTTCACAAAGTTTTCGAAACTTGAGGGGCTGTAAGCGATAAAATATGTTTGAGAGGACCAAAATGTAAACTAGGTTGAGATAGACTCTAATTGGATCCAACTTTTGGTACAAACCTAATTTGGACCCAAGGAATTTAATGGTGAAGTCGAATTTTGGTTTTGACCAAGTTTGATTGGGAAATTTGCGTAGAAACCTAAATTAGGGCAACTGTCCGTCTAAGACCCTATTTTAGGTCAAAATGGGTTCCAGTGGTCAAATCAAAGGTACCAAACCTTATAGAATATTTTTCTATGATTTTTAGAAGGTTTAGGTGAATTTTATTCTGACCAGAACCTTATTTAATTAAGCAGGTTTGTTTTTAGGATTTCAGATGTCCATTAATTCTTGAGATATGTGAAAACTCATTTCTGTCTGCATGGACCCTTTTATTGGACATTAATGATATTTGACCATTAATTAACCCCTGAAATTCCCCGTAGTTATTTTGTATTTGTGAAATGTAGTTAAAATTGTAGAAATAACCCTAGTTTCTTATCTTCTCAAAATAGAACATTATGCTTATATGACCCTCTGATGGTTATGTAGGAGCTTTTATCAACTTTATCAGACCAAATTGAGCTAGTTATGGCTCATGATGGTGTTCCCATCATACCCCCATTCCTAGCTTTTGCTAGTCCCTTAGCAAAACCTTATGGATTAAACCAGTTATCTAGGTCAGATGTTACCGTCAAGATGCCTTACTAAGCCACATTTCTAGGAATTAGATCTCAATACCAACAATAGGCCTAGCGATACTCAAGTACTAGCCCAGATCCAGACCTGACTATCTTTCCCTTAGTCTACCGTGAAGGTTTCTAAGGCTCGCAGGAACTATCCTAAGGTTTGTTGGACCCAGTGGTTAAAGCACCCATGCTTGTAACATGGTTAGCCCAGGTTCAGTTTGCCAGTGCATTTTTGTAAGAGCGAGAGATAGAAGAATTTTTTCATTTTTGGAGAGCTTTCTCTCTCTTTTTCTTTTCATTATATTTTTCCTTAGATCCAACCTCGAATTGGCCCTAAACACGTTCTGTATCGGATTCCTTGTCCCCACCATCAATCCTCACAGGGTCCTTGGCAATCAATGCTTCGAGATAGCATCGCCCATGGCAACCCCCAGAACCCTGGCTTTCGACACTTCAGGATAGTGCCGCCCATGGCATTCCGTAGCTAAATCCAGACCCTAGCAATCGACATGTCGTGGTAATGCTGCTCATGGCATCTGAACCAACACAAAGTGCTTATGTGCCCCTGGTAGGATATTTAGATATCCTAGGAGACAAGCACTGAGGAGAGGATATGTTATTGCGCATCTTCAAGGGGAATTTCTCACCTCTCTACACTGGGAACTCATCCAAATCAACTTGTGTTTTCGAGCCGCTCCTTATCTAGATCTTAGGACAATTTACAGAACAACATAAATGCTTTTTGGCATGATTTCATATTTAAGCGCACTGAACCATACTGTGTATGATTTAGGGTGCTTAAGCTATCGAGTCCCACAAACCAGAGGTCAGTTAACAGGGTCGAATAATCCCTAAGCTTTAGACCTAATACACAAGCTTTGAATTTTCCTTAACCTCTTGAGGACTAATTTGGATCTTGACAAGTATGTGAGTGTTTTAATCTCAGAACAGATCCAAGAGGACTAAGGTTGGTATTCTCCACTAATTCCTTAGGTTTTAGCCTTCCAGGTCATAATTCATCATTCGATCCAACGTAGAAGTTATGTAAGTTCCATATCATTTTGAAGGGACTCAATTTCTTTCTTTATCTTTTTGCTCATTTCTTTTCTATTCAATTTTCCTCCTTCCTTTTTCTCATTTTTTTCTCAAATGGATCATTTTTTTACTCAACTTTCATTTGTTTTATATGAAATCCTTTTGTGAGATTTGATTTTCATGATGTTTTTTATTTTAATACCCCCCCATGTCTACGATTTGCAATATCCTCATTGTAAATTAGGTGGGTTCGAGTTCAGCTTAGATCGTACATTAGAACAGGTTCATAGGGTGGGTGGATGGGTCAGGGTGACTATTGCGGATGATTGCAAGCTTCGGTACGTGTACCAGAGGTGGGGTTGACTATTCTAGTGGACGTATCCTAAAGTGCAATATGAGTTCAGTAAAGAGTTATGTCAAAAGGATTTCGGGTTTTTCAAAGAGATGATGGGTTGCCTCCCGTTAAGTGCTAAGTTTAATGCCATCAGCTAGGTGAAATAAGCTCAAGGAGAATGGAGATCAAAAGACAACTCAGCCAAGTTTGTGTCAGTGAGTTCAATGAATGGTTTGAGTCTCTGACCATTCACGATAAATGGTTCAGAATCATGACTGAGTTCATTGATTTCTATAGCCCCATTTCCAAAAATATGTCTAACAAGGAATGATCCAATACATTTTGATCTGAGTTTGCCTGGGAATAGTTTGAGTTTGGCATCAAAGAGTTGGACCTTTTGACTAGGATGGAAAGTTTTTCTTGATATGTGCTTGTCATGAAAAGTTTTAACTCATTCTTTGTAAATTTGCAAGTTCTCGTATGCGTCATTGTGTAGTTCCTCGATCTCTCTCATTTGTAATTTTCGGTGGGTTCCAGCCTTATAAAGATCTAGATTACACTTCCGTACTACCCAATAGGTCTTGCGCTCCATTTCGACAGGTAGGTGACATGCCTTCCCGTACACAAGTCTGAATGGAGACATATCTAATTTGGCTTTGTGGGTGATCCTATATGCCCACAAAGATTCCAGAAGGCGGGCCGACCAATCTTTCATATCAGGCCGAACAGTGACCTGAAGGATTTTCTTGATCTCCTGATTAGATAGTTCAGCCAATCCGTTGGTTTGGGGGTGATAAGGAGTCGAGATTCAATGCGATACCACATACTTTGTCATTAGGGATCTGAACTGTGAATTTGTGAAATGGGTCCCTCCATTAGAGATAATAGCACGTGGGACACCGAACCGTGAGAAGATGTGCTGATGAATGACCTTGATTACCACTTTATGATATTGGTACTGGTCAGGACCGCTTTCATCCATTTGGACACATAGTCAACTACGAGGAAAATGTATTCAAAACCGTCTGATTTGGGGAAGGGGCCCATAAAATCAATCCCCCATATATCGAAGATTTCACACATGAGAATCAGTTGAAGGGCATCATATTGTGGTGGCTCATGTTGCCCAAGGTCTAGTAACGAGTGCATGCCTTACAGTAATCATGTGCATCCTTGAAGATCGTGGGCCAATAAAAGCCACACTAGAGGAGTTTAGCTACAGTTTTATGTCTAGAGAAGTGTCCGCCGCAGGCCTGGTCATGGAAGAAGAACAAGATATCTTGAATCTTCGCTTCCGAGATGCATCGTCTGATGATCTGATCAACACTAATGCAGAAGAGGTACGGGTCTTCCCATATGTAATATTTAGCATCAGAAAGCAATTTTTCTTTCTTGGCCTTCGGCCAATCGGACGGGATCTGATGAGATGCCAAGTAATTAACCAAATCAACGTACCAAGGAAGTTCTGCACCAATAGTCAAGAGGTGCTCATCAAGAAAATGTTCCATGATCGGGTCTGAAGGGTCGATGATAGTAGAAGGAAGGCGGGACAAGTGATCAGCTACCACATTCTATTTTCCGACCTTGTCACGAATCTCGAGGTCAAATTCTTACAATAGCAAGATCCATCAGATTAGTCGAGGTTTCGTGTCCTTCTTTGCGAGAAGGTGCCTCACTATGGTGTGATCAAGTATATGATAACATTGGAACCCAAGAGATAAGATCAAAATTTTTCTGGGCCAAATACTACGACTAGTAGCTGTTTCTCAGTAACTATGTAGTTATGCTAAGCCTTGTCAAGTGTTTTGCTAGTGTGGTAGATGACCACGGGTTTCCCGTCAATTTTCTACCCAAGCACGACACCTACTGCAAAGTCAGATGGATCACACATGATCTCAAAGGGTTGAGACCAATCAGGGGATTGCAGGATAGGTGCTTGGGTGACTCAGTTGCGTAGACATTCAAATGCACGAGTACACTCCTCGGTGATTTCAAAGGGGAATCTTTTACTAGAAGATTAGTCACGGGGCATGCAATTTTTGAGAAATCAGGAATGAATCGACGGTAAAAATCGACGTGCCCTAGAAAAGAGCTGATGTCCTTAACCGAGCTAGGGATAGGTAGTTTGGAAATCAAATTAACCTTAACCCGATCAACCTAGATGCCATTCTCGGAGATAAGATGTCCTAGGACAATTCCCTCAGGAACCATGAAATGGCTCTTTTCCTAGGAACGAACCAAATTCATGTCAATGCATTGCCTGGGGATTTGGACCAAGTGCAGGAGGCAATCATCGAAAAATTCCCAAAATACTGAGAAGTCGTCCATGAAGACTTCAAGGTAATCACCTACCATATCAGAGAATATGGCGAGCATGCACCGTTGAAAGGTGGCGGGTGCATTGCAGAGCCAGAAAGGCATCTTGTGGAACACGTACGTCCTGTAGGGGTAGGTGAAGGTAGTCTTCTTTTGGTCCTCAGGATGGATTGCCACTTGATTATAATCGAAGTACTCGTCCAAGAAGCAGAAGAATCGATTTCCCGCCAATTTCTCTAGTATCTGATCAATAAAGTGCAGTGGGATTGATCTTTTTTCCTGGAGGCATTCAGTCTTCGGTAATCAATGCAGACTCTTCACAAGTTTGCAATACGGGTCGGAATGTTTTCTCCAGTTTTAGTCATAATCACGGTGAGCCCTGCCTTCTTAGGCACAACCTGGATTGGACTCACGCAACGACTGTCGGAGATCGGGTAGATGATATCAGCATCTAACCACTTAATGATCTCCTTTTTGACGACATCCTGCAGGTTCAGATTCAGATGTCTTTGCATCTCACGGGATGGTCGTGAGCCCTCTTTAGTGTAGATGCAGTGTGTGCAGTACGAAGGGTTGATACCAGTCAAGTCATCGAGAGTTTAACCAATGGCTCTCTGATGCTGCTGGAGGATAGAAATCAATCGTGTTTCCTGATCAGAAGTTAGTCGAGAATTGATAATCACAGGAAACATCTGATTGGAATCCAAAAGAAGTACTCAGATGACCAAGAAGGGGCTTAAATTCTATGACAGGATTGTCAGTAGTAGCAGGCGATTCAGGGTGGGGTTCGAGAGTAAAGGAAGGGGATGTAGGTGTGTCTAGGTCTGGTCTAGGCTCCTCTAACTGTGGGGCTTGATCCTCTTGTGGTTGAATATCAAGGATAAGCAAGTTTTCCTCAACAAATGGATCTTGAACCACGGATTCAATATCGCAGATCTGCTTGATAACCCCATAGTTTATTCCTTTTTGGGCCTTAAAGATATCAATTTTCAAAGTTTTGTCCCCAAATTTCAACTCAATCTGACCCTCTTCACAATTGATGTTGGCCCTAGCCGTGGCCAAAAATGGTCTCCCTAATATGATCGGTGTATCTTTCAATTTCTCAGGAGCATCCATGTCTAGCACAATGAAGCCTATGGGAAAATAAAAGTCACGTGTCCGAACTATAACATCTTTGAGAATTCATTTAGGTGACTTGATGGATTGATCTACTAATTGCAAAGTCATCTCTATCAGTTTTAGCTTAGATTCTTCAAAGTGGTCCAGTAGGGATGTGGGCATCAAATTTATGGAAGATCCTAGGTCCAATAAAGCTCTATCAAATTGTATATCACCAATTGCACAGGAGATCAGAGGGGTACTTGGGTCTTTTGCCTTAGGTGAGAGTTTGCTCAAAATGATGGAGCTGGCTTGCTCTAACAATACGATCGGATTCCTGCCTTTGGTTCACGACTTACGCTTTGGTGTACATACATCTTTCAGGAATCTTGCATAGGCTAGTACGTGGCGTATTGCATCCATCAAGGGGATGTTTATTTGGAATTGCTCAAAGAGCTTGACCAGGTCCTCCTCAAGTGCCATGGTTTTGGGTTTCCTCTTTCCCTTGGTCAAAGCCTCAGGAAATGGAACCTTAGTCGGTTCCTCTAGAATTGGCTCAAGCTCTTTATCAGGGATAGGGGTGTGTTGGATGACCAAACTAGGGTTAGGGTTTGTAGTATCAGGCTTGTTGTGGCTAGGAAATGGTGGGTCTTGCGTCATTTTACCACTATGGGTGATGACGGAGTTTAATCCTTCCTGATTCTAGTTTAGGTTAGGAAAAATAGCTGTCTGCTACTAAAATCCAGAGTATGAAGTTGAAGCATCCATCTTGTCAGGTGATGGAGTAGAAGAGGCCTGATAAATAAAGTGTGTTTGGCCATGATTTGGGTTCATAATGAGCCTCTGGTCGGCACATTATTCAGGTTAGGAAGAGGTTGAGAAGGAAGTGCACCAGGCTGGGGAGCACTTGCCAGTTGGGCCAATTTATTGCACAGTTCAGAGATCTCTTCTTTGTGTTGTTTCTGCATGTCTACCAAGGTCTAAAGAATCAGAGATGTCTGGTCCTTCTTAGGTGGGCCAGATTGGAAATTTTGATTGGGCCTTGGTTGAGTGGGCTGATACAGTTGCGACTTTTGTGGTTGGGGTTGGAATTGAGGTCTCAGATTCAGGTTATTTCCCGACCACGCAAAGTTGGGATGATTACGCCATCCAAGGTTATGGGTATTAGAGAAAGGATTGTTCTGGATGACATGGAGATTCTCACAGGTCTGAGGAACTCCAGAAAATCAGGATATGAGGGTTCAGAGTTCCCCCAACTGTGGTAGGCTGGCTCGGAGTTTCCTCCAAGACCGAAATTAGATGGGGGTGGATAGGCATCCATCCCCTGAGAGTGGTAGATGTTGTGTGCAGCCTTCCTTCCTGATGGTGGGTGTGCATATGGGCTTTGCGGTGTAGTGGCGGTCTTGTGTAGATGTCGAGTGATGTCGTGCACTTTTTTCTCAATGATAGAGACCTTATCCAATTGACTGGCTACCAACTCCAAGTCAACGGATGTGGAAAGGCCTCGGGTCTCGTGTACCCCTCGATTGTTTGTCAATGCTCGGGTGGATGTCTGGTCATACGCACCTAGTGACTCATTGTTTAGGGAGTTCTTGCACAAAATTTCAAGAATTCCCAAAATCTTGTCTTCATGCTGACCCACGATGCTGCCACCACAGGTTGCATTGAAAAAGAGCTTGATGTCGTCACAGAGTTTGTGGTAAAAGGATTGGACTTGTTCCCACTTCAGGACTTCGTGATGGGGGCATTTGCGCATGAGATCTAGAAAATGATCCCATGCCTTGTGTAGAGATTCTCCCGCTCCTTGTGAGAAGTGTGTGATTTGGTGCCGCATTGCATTAGTTCAACCAATGGGATAGAATTTTTGTAATAAAGCAGTCTGAAGTTCTTCCCATGTGTTGATCTGGTGATGGTATGTCTGAAACCAATTGGTGGCTTTGTCAGCTAGAGAGAAGGAGAAGATTTTCAAGAGTAGATCGTCTCGATTATGTAAGTCTGCCCCGAATGTGTGGGCTAGATGTTTTAGATTCTTGATGTGTTGGAAAGGATTCTTGGAGTTCAAGCCATGAAATTCTGGGGTCATGTGAAGCATACTAGGCTTGAGCTCCACCTCGGGTCCTCCTGCAGGAATGTTGATTCGAGGTTTGATCTCCACTGCAGCGGGATTGTAATGATCTCGCATTTGAGGATGTGGCGGTGGGTTGATGTAGGCATTGATCTGATCTCTGAAATCAAAGAGTTGTTGAGGTTCAAAGTTAGGTTGTTCCCTTTGATGATCCATGATTGTGGCTGGAGATTCGGGCTCAGAAGTGGAGTTGGAAGAGATATTGACGTGATCGGGTAGTTGCACAAACAAGGATGTCGAGGCTTGGCCTCGATGAGAGTGAAAAACTACCACACATACACCGATGGAATAGATGAGGGACAGAAGGTGTGATGGACCCAATCAAGACACCCAAAGATTTTGGATGACTATAGAGGTTCGAGGTGGATGATACCTCTAGATCACGAAGTCATCCACTTGAGAATTACTTGGGCAGCCAGGAAGGGAGAGTCCTGCAAAGACCCCTACACGGTAGAGCGTCCCCACAGGTTACAGGGTTTCCCCTACCCGACCTTCCTTGTCACCACGGATCCAGGTAGACCAGAATGGATAACTTGACCTCTTAAGTCTATCAATTTTAAGTTTAGATGAGGTGCTTAGGATTTCACTTGAACTTTAGAATGAATTTGAGAGTGGCGACTTAATTTGAAGATTGGTTGACCCTACAAGGTGGGTCAACTTCACCTGCTTTGTCCTTGAAATTATTAGGTCCCTGATTTTAGAATTCCAGTGGTTGTTTAGAGCTTGCTTTTAGGGTTTGCTTGGTTAGGTAAATTCAATGAAGGCTTAGGAAACACACAATTTGGGAAGGTAGATTCCTTTTTAGGCAAGTGTGGCCCTAAACCATAGAATAGAAACCCTAATTTGGCTCCATTTGGTCCAATCCGTTTTGTCCAAATTTGGCACCTAGGGCTCAATCAAGAAGGTGAGTAGCCCTAGGTGTCTTAAATCCCTAATAGGTGCAGAAAATCAGGTTTGGGATTTTTTCTAATCAAATCAGACAACTTGGTGATTAATTCTAAGTACAAAATGCAAGTTGATCCTAATTGGTTTCTTCCTTTTTTTAGCTTTTCTCAGAATCAGGGGCTTTAATAGAAAAAGATGAGATTATTTGCCCCTGGAGTGTTTGATGTGCGGTTGATCTCCTCGAATGAATCCCCTACACAGATCACAGCAAAAGTGATAGATCAAGTTAGTACTAGATCAGAAAATGTAATTAGAGAGATCAAATTGTGCATTGCTCCTCGACAGTGGCACCAAAATGTTTAGTGTTGAATTGAGGTTTTAAAATCACTTCGTTGCAATAGCACGTGAACAAATACAATTTATAGCTCGAACTCAAAAGAGTATCTGAGGTCGAACACAGGGAGCAATTATAGCAATTTAACCTCAGAGATTATAATAGAATCACAAATATAAGTAATTATAACAAGAGGAATAATGATATATTAGAAGATTCAAGTCTAAAAATGTAAAAAGATTAGAGTACGATGGTGATTTGAATCACCAAATTACTCTTTAAGTTTTACAAGATCTTAATGTCAACCAGAGTATCAATTCCTCAAAATATCTGACATCAGGATAGGTGCTTAGATGCCCTAACTAGCAGAGGCAAAGGCCTCTCTTTTTAACTCATGCACAAAGGCAAAGGCCTCTTCTTTTCAAGCCTCAGGGAGAGGAACAGCAACCACGCACAACAGATGCAAAGGCCTCTCTGAAATCTTCTAAGTATTGGCGAGTTAGAGAGCGAGGTAAAATACTCCTATCTCTCTCTCTCTCTTTCTTTTCTTCTTTCTCTTAAACCTGACTAATCAGGTAATCGAACCAGGGACCAGACCTACTTGCATGGTGTAGCAGGTGAGGAGTGAGCATGAGGTGGAATGTGAGTAGGGACCTCACCCTTAGTGTGTCGAGGCGATAGGGCCTAAACACAAAAACAACTTATATCACTCCTTTGCTTCTTTCCTTTATGATGTGGGACTAAATGTCCCACATCTTCCTCATGCAGCTGCAGTAGATGGCTGAAGCTCCAATTACGGTCGAAGAAGGGTCTGCAATGGCGAATTGAAAGCTTGGTGAAGGACCTGGGACTGAGCTGCAACACCTGTAGGTCAGACCTGGAGGAATTGTGACCGGAGGACTAAAGGCTTTGTCAGAGAAGTCGCGGTGGTGGCGGAGGTCCAATGAGGCACCTGAACAGCAAAATACGGGTGCTACACCCCAATTAGAAAGCTTAAGAGCTTCGCCTGGACTTGGCGAAGGTGATGGTGGTGGTGGCGTGCAGTGCAAGTGCATGTGTGAGCGGGGAGAAGGCGAAGCAAGCTGGAGTTCGTGGAGGTGTTTGGTGGATGCTTAGGGGAAGCAATCCCCTCAGTTTCTTGAGGGGTTTTACTCGCTTAGATGAGGCGGAGCTTTTGGGATCGGTAGGAGGTAGTTTGGTGGAGTGAAGCGATTGTGCAACCACGCTGGAGGTATGCTGGCCGTGGGGAAGATGGAGGTGGCTTGGGTGCGGTAGTAGTCGAAATCAAGTTGTAGTAGTATGGTGATGAAGAGTAGATGCTAAGGAGTTGATGAAGCTAGCTAACAGACGAAGGGGAGTGGAGATGGCATCGATTGTGGTATGGCTGGCGCCAGAGACGAAGGGTGCTTCGGTGAGAGATATCGGCGATGATACAGGGGTAAAGGGCACGTCGCTGGTATTGCGAGGTGCGGAAAGACAAGGGGAAGAAGAACTGATTACCTATCGTAAATGGCAGCCGGCAAAGAGGCCGAAGGTATGGAATCGTCGGAGTGAGGTGGAGCAAGCTGGTGGTTGAGGAAGTAGAGATGTTTGTTTGCTCAAATTCTCGCTAAGGAGGTGAGGAAGGGCTTGGGTAGCTTTTATAGGCATAAGGACGAGTCTCCAAGCTTGGACACAAGCTTGAAGATCTTAGATTTTGCGGTATAGGCTTATGGATTTCCAAGCGTTCGCATGACCTTTTGGACAAAATCAAAGGTAGCGATGCAGTCCAAAATGAAAGGATCTCCTCAGGAGTCTCCCTTCCAAATTTGGAAGAGATTGACTAAGAAATCAGGGAGGAATCCTTGATTGAAGCTCAGCCTCTTTGGGTTCACACCTGCCATGGTGGTAGGGACCCAACTGCAAAGAACGAAGACAAACCTACGGGGCATTTCACAAAGTTTTCAAAACTTGAGGGGCTATAAGAGAGAAAATAAGTCTAGGAGGCCCAAAATGCAAACTAGGTCGAGATAGACTCTAATTGGGGCCAAATTTTCGTACAAAACTAATTTGGACTCAAGAAATCTAGTGGTGAAATCGGATTTTGGTTTTGACCAAGTTTGTTTAGGAAATTTGTGCAAAAATCCAAATTAGGGTAACTTTCCGTCTGAGACATTGCTTTAGGTAAAAATGGGTTCCAGTGGTCAAATAAAGGGTACCAAACCTTATAGAATATTTTTCTATAATTTTTAAAAGTTTTAGGTGAATTTTATCCTAACCAGAACCTCAACTAATTAAGCAGGTTTGTTTTTAGGGTTTCAGATGTCCATTAATTCTCAAGATGCGTGAAAACCCCTTTCTATCTACATAGACCCTCTTAATGGACATTAATGACCATTTGACCTTTAATTAACCCCTAGAATTCCCCATGATTATTTTATATTTGTGAAATGTAAAAATTGTAGAAATAACTGTGGTTTCTTATTTTCTCCTCAAAATAGAACAACACTCTTATATGACCCTCTGATGGTTATGTAGGAGCTTTTATCAACTTTATCAGACTAAATTTAGCTAGTTATGGCTCATGATGGTGTTCCCATCACTCTGTATACTCTATATCTGATCAGCCATTACTTTCATAATTTGCAGATTATCATGAATCGATTTCCGGATTGACTCTTGCAATTCCTCTTTCAGTGACTCCAAAGGGTTGGCTCGCTTCAGAGGATAATTTGTAGCTTGGTGCAGTGGCTAATAAACAGAACATGTTTGCTGCTGAGATGGGAATGGCTGCTGCCTCAGGTATGTGTTCTGTGCATTCTCGTATTTTTTGGTCTGGTAGTGTGGATTTGGTCTCTGTGAGTTACCAGACCAGGAGAAGTTAGGATGTTGGTGCCAACCATGATTATACATCTCGGAATATGGGTTATTATGCCTGTAACCTTGGATAGCACTGACATCTTTGTAGGTCGAGGATGTCTCAAATGTAAATTCATCAAAGGAATACACACTCGAATTGTCATGTGGTGCGTAACCCTGATTGTATGATGCTAGATCCAGATTATTCACAGATTCCTGATACACAGGATCCCATGGAGGTGGAGAAGAAACATCTCGAGTGAAAAGATGTCCACGAGCAGGAGGGGCTCGGGATGCAAGAGAGGAGTGTGCTGCAGCCATACTGCCAGAAAACCCAGATCTTGCTCGCATTAATTCACCAAGCTTTTTATTAAGTAGATCCACCTTGTCCAGCTTCTTGGTGATAAAGTCCATATCAGCTCGGGCAGATCAGTATGAGCTTCGTGGACATTAACTTGTTGCTGCCTAGGTCGCTGGAATTGGTTCATAGAGGCGGCATTCATCGAGTTCATTACTAAGGATTTGAACAGTTCAAATGCGTTGTTCTCATCCTTCGTGAGGAAATTCCCATCGCTATTTGCATCGGCCAAGAGCTGATGTGTGTCATCCAGCCCACGATAAAAGACTAGTGCAAGGTGCCATCTGGGTACACCATGGTGCGGACATTTCCTGAGAAGATTGTGGAATCTATCCCAGGAGTCATGCAATTTCTCTCCTAGACCTTGGGAGAAGGTTGTGATTGCGTGCCTCATTGCATTTGTTCAACCAATCGGGAAGAACTTTTGGAGGAATTTGTGACATAATTCCTCCTAGGTTCCAATTGGCCTCCCGATAGTCTTGAACCAATAGGAAGCTTTATCCTTGGGAGAGAATGGAAAAAGCTTCATTAGAACAATTCCACTATCTACATTTCTAGGTCGAACTGACTCTGCAATTCGACTCAAATCTTCGATGTGCTGGAAGGGATCCTCATTCGAGTTTCCATGGAAGTAAGTTTGAATTAGACTTATGATGTTCTGCTTTTACTCAAATGTGTCTTCGCTTATGGAAATTCAGACCTGAGGTGCTATAATAACTGCTGCTGGATCGTAGAAGTCCTGCAGTTGTTCTCCGCATGGTGGATGCTGCATCTTGTCTAGCATCATGAGGATCCTGTCAATGCTCTACTTATATCTCTGTTCAGACTCCTTGACCCTAGCTTCCAGACGAGCCATTGGGTCTTGATTCTCAGGGCCCTGCCCAGCTCCAGGATTGTGATTAGCCATCATAGCTAACTGAGAGGAAGACGGTTGGGAAGAAGGTTTAGGTGAGAGTCGCCTTTGCCGCCTTGGGTTTGGTTCCCAAGAAACCACAAGTCTAGGTCTTAATGACCTTCTTCCGTGCATACACCAACACAAAGGGTTGGTGTAGTCAATCCAAACAAGGCTAAGGCCTTATTAATCAGATTGGTCATTAAGATCAGATGACCAGATTTTTCGTTCAAGTTTGAATTATTAAAGAAATTCATCAAGAAACTGACTGAAAATAATCCTCGCCTCTTAAGCTAACCCAACCGATTTGGTTATGAGGGGACTAAGAGGAAGGTTCTTCCTTCGGCTTTCATCTCTGGTTCCTTTGTACCCCTTACCCACTGTCGTTTGATACTACCCCGCAGGCTTAGTCACCAGATTTGGCAGAAGATGTTGAAATCACCCAGTAGTTTCAAGATAAATGTAGGTTATTAGATATGTTGTGATTTTTAACATTTTTCTTCAATTCAGTAGGTGTTGAGCGGTCCACAAGGTGACTCAACTCACTGACTAACCACTGGTCTCAACTTAGTCCAGGTTAGTCAAATGTGGTCCTAAGGGCTTATGCAATTCAATGTTTTTGGAGATAGTAGACCATTAGTTAAACATGTACTCTCAGGTGAAGTTGAGATCCAAATGAAATGAAAATTAGCATGAAGATTCCTTTACAAAAAATCTTTTTAGAGAGTATTGTTTTAGAATTTTTACTATTTCCAATAACTAGTTATGAATTTTTAACTAACAGAGGGTCAGATCTGAGATTCTGACCCCATGTTGGCTTTTCTGTTGGAAACAGTAACACATATGATTCACAAATTTGGGAAAAATAAGAGAATGTAATCTAATTTGATCATCTTTCACACCCCACCATTCTTGGGTCAATCAGATTTGTGAGTTGGGCAGAATCGATTTTTAAAGTTCATAAAGATTTAGTTCTCAGTTTATCTAACCCTTAGGTACTCCATGAATTTTTAAAAATTTTACAAATTGAATTTCGTTTTGGAAATGGTGGCATTGGAAAGATAGTTTGAAAATCTAGTTCCTTCCTAAATTTGAAGATTTTTGAATCATTAAAGACATGGTAATTGAATTTTTAAAATTGTGTATAGTTTTTGGTCGAGTTTCTAAAAATAATAGACTTTTTTTTTTCAATTTTTTTAAGGCAAAGAAAATCCTAAACTACCTAACAAATCCTTTTTTTTTCAAATAACTACTATCCTAATCAAATATAAAATTCTACCAAGATGAATGTGTGCACTTGATAATCTTCATCTGTGCTCGATGTGTGCATAGATCCTCGCTTCATTCCTGCACACAGAAAAATACACTAAATCATATATGAAATCAAAAGTCGCCATACCACCTCAGCAATGGTGCTAATTTGTTTGAAGCATAGATCATGTTAAAAGAATGATTACATCATAGTATAGTGTGAAATATGTCGAAATAAATATAATTTTAACGAGAGGTAAGTCCCGGTCGTGCTCAGGGAGGTAGAAAATGCTTTTGAATTCACGAACTGATTTAGAATGCAAACTAGAGAATTTATATATAAAATGAATGCTAATCACAATATATGGAGTGGAAGTCTAATCATAATATAGATATGAAGCGGTTGAGTTGTAGACTTAGCTAATGCAATGCTAAAACAGGAATAAAATAGCTATCTAATCTATGAGAATAAGGACACCACAGGTGGTTCATGATAGCCTTCTGGAGAGGTTAGGGAGAGTAGCAGCGGTGCACCAAGGTGCTTGGTGGGTGCTTCAGAGGGAGAGAGCCGGAGAAGATCTGGAGAGTTTGAGAGGGTCTGGAGAGAGTTGTTCTTCAACTAGGGGCCCTCGGGCTCTTTTCATAGCTTCATAGAGGGGCAATATGGGCATTTGAGTCCTCCAACTCGTGCACAAGGCTCTGATTTATTAGATCCGTTGATCGGGGGATCAATGGTTCTGATTGAGCTTCAAAAGGCCTTCTAAAACATTCTCCACGTGGAGATGTGTTCTGGAGATGCCACGTGGGGCACCCCCCATCGTCTGATCTGCATTGCCTCACTCCTACTTCATCAATTGCAGCGCCTCAAATTGCGCAATCGCGTGCGCTTAATCCTCATCCGTCCAATCTCTCGATCGGATGGCTTAAGCACCTTGCCTGCACCACCTTCAAATTTCTTATGCACATGCGCACGCACGTTAAGTTGCGCATGATCGTGTGCATCTTCATTCGATGCTCGCCAGTGCATCACGTGGTCGTGCTATCACTGTCTGATGGAGACCTCGTTCAATTTTCTATGGATCATGCCTTGATCACTCGCTGCTCAATCTTGCACTAGCGAGTGAACCAACACGCTATGCCCACACATTTTTGTGGTTTCCATTTCGTGCACAGCTACCCTCAGCCATTCGATGGAGATCCAACAACTGAGGATGATCCTCCTTAACTAAGTGCGAGGGAGTGGTCAACGTGGTGCCTTTGTGGCCATTGGATGATGATCCAATGGCCCAAAAGGTGCAAGAGAGGTCTTCTTCAGAGGTTGGGTGGTGATGTTGGATGGTTGCAATGGCACCACGTGCCACCATCGTGGCCGTCTATCTTCTCTTCTTTGTAGATGGTGCTATAGGCCTCCGATCGAGATGATTCTTGCATCGTTGGACTGCGAGTGTTGATCTAGATCCATCCATGTGGTTGGATTTGACATCTGAGGTCCAGATTTCCACCTATTTGCCTCTTGGCCCATGCTCTTCTACAGTCTCCATAGGATGTTACGGGAGTCTGATCAGTGCGATCTCGGAGGTGTTGGACTCCTATTGTTGTTCTGAGTAGATCCATATGATTGGATCGGTCATTCGTTGCCCCGTATTACCTATGATTTTTAATACCTCTCAATTAGAACATAATATGACATTATTATTAACACAACTAATAAATCAACTATGATGCAAGGTATGATGCATATGTATGCAAAATGCCTAAGTTAAGCTAGGATCTAACTTAATTGTGGTATATTAGGACTTATGATTGCAGCACAATCAGTTATTTACATTATTCCTCTTATCATAAAAACATGGAAAACAAACAAAATAGGTCTGCACCTTCCACCTCTTAATCCCCCTCTAACTCGCAGGCTAATTTTCCCATCCCAGACCTTCTTAACTTGGAGCTTTCTGGAAATCATGAGTTGCCTCCTGATGTGCATACATATGATTAACCAAAAATGTTTATTAATGCATGTTCTTAGTGTCACATTAGCATTATACATTGTAAATAGTGCATAACATGCATAATCATGCATTTATATTAAGTTGTATAAATTGTATAGCAATCGTCTCCTTTTTATGGCCAGGAACAGGGCAACTTGTTAATCAAGGCCTCGGATCAAAGATCCAACCATACGGATCTGATTAGGGCGATGATTGGAGTTCAACGACTCCAAGATCGCCCTGATCAGACATCCATACCATCAGATAGAGACCAAGGAACCCTAGAGATCAAGGGCCAAGATGGTGTTAATCCGCACATTAGATGACAAATCTGACCGGACGGATGGGTTCAGATCGACGATCGCAGCCTAATGGAGTGAAAATCGGTCCAATTTGACATCCGTGGCACCATCTACAACACCCAGAAGATGGATAGCCAAGATGGTACCACGTGGCACCATCTCAGCCGCCCAACCGGCCACAGCTCCTCTCTTCTTCACTCGCTTGACGAATCTGGGTTGTTGGATCACCATCCAACGGTCGCAGATCGCGCGTGCACAAATCGTGCGCTCGCCTCAAGAGTGAGCACAATGCAGTGGTCAAGCACCCCTTTATGAGCGAAGGGTGCACGTTCGAGCCGCACTACGCTTCAAAATCAGAGGGGTCGCGGGTGTGGGTGCACCATCACAGCCGTGCGATCAAGATCGAGTAGCGCGGATCAGCTAATAGCACCCACACAGGATCAGATGTGCAGTGCAAATGCCTGATTGCATGGGGGCATGCAACGTATTAGAGGGTGGTTTAAGCCGTCCGATCTCTTGATCGGACAGCTGAGCGTGCACAGTTGTGCGAAGGTGTTGAGAGCATGAAGGCGAGGGGGTGCACGCACGTCGGCCACGTTCAGGCCTTTAGTGTTCAATAAATCTATCACTAAAGGTCCTGATTTAATGTTTTTAATGTTGTAATGTCCAAAATGCCCCCACTCCTTGTAACTATAAAAGGAGACCCCTACCATACGAATTTCTCATCCCTTCCTTCTCCTCTCTCCTTCTACAAAGCTTAAGAGAAGATTGTCCCACACCTGGGATGCTCCTCAAGAGTTAAAACCAAGTTTTCACCCTTGTTCCAAAAGCAGATCCCACGACGACGACGACGTGCTGCTTCATTCCTATTCCTCCTGCTTCATCCTCCTTCTTCCCACTCTGTTTCTCGTCTTCCAGCCATTGTCCCATCCGACTCGTCCTCCAAGCGATTGTCGAGGAGGATAACTTCTCTCTCCCATTCTTTTTACTGTTTTCTATAGTAGAATTTTCCTACTTTCTGGATGTAATAATTTCTCACTTTCTAGTGTAATCGTTTCTCACTTTCTTAGTTGTAAAAACATTATTCAATATCAAGTGATTATTCTTTCTCTCTCTCTCTCTTATTGTCTATATTGCTTCCATTGTGATTATTTCGCCCTTTAAACAAAAACACAAAAAAATATAATTGTGAATTTTGATCGATGTAGCCTCCCTGTGTTCAACCTGGAATTTCTTTACAAATTTTTCGGTGTAAATTTTATTTGTTGAACGATTTTCTTTGCGACTCGAACTATAACGACAGGTCTTCAAAACCAATTATGATAGCGTAGTCATTTGCTAGTTAACATTTTGGCGCCGTTGCCGGGGAGGCAATGATTTTCTGATCTTCTTTTCGCATTTCATGCACTTTACTATTTTTTAACTTGCTTTATCTCATATCTATTGTTTTGTAGATATCTCTATCAGGGAATTGTCAAGTAGTAGATCGGAGTAAAGTGCAATTGAAGACAACTGTAAGTGCTCCCCATTCTTCCCCCTCCATAGATTTCATTTCATCACATTAATTCAACTCCAATTAACTTAGGTGTTTGCATAAATCCTAGGATTAGTTTGATTGTTTAGATTTCCACCCACATTCATTTCACCCTCGCATATATATAAAAAAAGAACAAAAAGATAATTTCTTGTGGGGTAATTCAACCTACACACAACATACACCCACATTCAAGGCACTTAACCTAATTTATTTTCTTCTACTCATCCGGATTCTGATATGTGGAACTGGTACATGTAAATCAACACATAAAAGAGTAAAAATCAGTCTAGGTTAATCATTTTGTGTACCTAACTCAGTGGTGCAATTCTGGCCAATTGTTTGAGTTGTTTGGGTCACACCACTCAACATAAAATCAACTCACCAAGTAGCTTCCTCTTAGAGTTTTCAATCTAGGCTCATACCAAGCACTCTACTTTATTTCTTATTTCAAAAGGAAAGCGATCTTCACCCATGCTTGAAAACCTGGTTTGCCTCAAACTTGATTGAATTAAACCTAATTCTAAACCCTAAAAGCTACTTAAGCAAGATTTGAACTCTAAAATCTACTCACCACAAATAATCTTACTTGAAAACCCTAGTTGTGCACACACTTACACATACTCAATTGATCATTAAGGGCACAACCCATTTTAAAGGCCCGCCACATTCCATAAGCACTACAATCCCAAGCCTAAATAAAATGAAGTAGATGTTGGCTTTAAGGATTGATTCGCTCTTTGGGGCCTAGTCTGAGATCGTTTATGATTAACCTGCTTGTACTGGTCAATCTGATGTCAAGCTAGGGGAGTAACATCAAATGACCGTGGCTGGGGGTATACTAGGAACCAGTGGTGCAAGCCGAAGGAAGAACCTTCTCCTTAGTCCCTCCTTCTGACTGGTTGGATTGAGTAGACACAAGTAGAGTAAATCATTTATAATCTTAAGGTGGGTTCTAAGAGTCTGTAGATCCTTAGGCTACCCCAATTAAGGACATGCTTGTTTTGTTATGCTACAGGGTTCTTATCCCCAGTCCTTCCGACCTTTTCCTACTTTATGTTGGGAAGAAGGTCATTAAATCCCCAATTGGAAGGACCACTAGAGTATTCTAGGAGGCGTAGATTGAATTTTGGCCAAATTGATCCCATGGCTGATCAACAGCCTCCTCTACCTCAAGATCCATAGGAGGTATTTCGAAGGTAGCTAGAACAAATCCAGAGAATGCAAGAATGGTTCCAAAGAATGCAGGATGCTCAGCCCTTGAAGGACCTTTATGATCCTTCAAATTACGGGGAACATCTCGGTGTCCAGATTCTTGCTAGAGACGTAGAAATCAAGGCCCTGGTGTTAAGCCTGATCAAACATTTCCATGGGCTTGGCTCTGAAAACCCATTTTAGCACTTGGAGGACTTGACCACTTTGGTCTAGACCACCAAGGCATGAAACGTGAATGAGGAGTAAATGATCATGAGGTCTTCTCCTACTCTCTTAGGGATAGAGCCACTCATTGGTACAGGACTATTGGAAGACCAATTGCAACTTGGAATGAGTTGAAATCGGCCTTCCTGAAGAAATTCTTCCCTATCAAATGTACCAATGCGTTGAGACGGGCAATTACTACAGTCACCCAGTGGCCGGGGGAGTAGTTTCATGTTGCCTGGGAGTGATTCCAGGACCTATTGTGGCGGTGTCCACACCATGAGGTGCCGAAATGGCAAGTCATGTAGATCTTCTACCACAGATTGACTGAGCAACTCAGAAATCATGTGGATGCTTCTTGCGGACGCAATTTCCTCAATAAAGATGCAGATAGCACGCACGATTTGTTTGAGGAGATGAGTGAGAATTCGATCAATCATGCCTCCATGGATACTTTTACCCGGTCCCAGCAGCCCATATCGAATGTTAATGAAGTCCACGACTCTCATTCATTCAATATGGAATTGATTTGTAATAAACTTGATAAGGTGGACTTGGTTGCTAAGAGAATGGAGGAGTGGATAGCTGGAAACTCAATAAACAACTCTCGATCCACTCAATCCTAGAATTCAGGATTCTATTCATGCTAGGATCTATGCTCCAGCTCATGTAGCAAATGAAAACCTCGTTGGACAACTTGCAAATCGGGCTCATAGCTAATTCTCGTCAACCCGGATCTCTACCATCTCAACCCGTACCCAACCCGAGTAATATCCTGAATTCGGGCAATCAAGCCCATGGGTACGGGAATCAAAGCGACTCACACGCACATGCTCAGGTGGTTGAGCAAGGTCCTTCCTCTTCTTCTGTAGATCAACGGTTCTTGGCTAATGAAGCCCCTCCAATCTTTTCTAACCTTCCCCAAGACCCAAACCCATATGCATCTGCTAATTCTATTACCTTGAGGAGTAGTAAACAAACTCAGGATCCACAACCACACTGTTCTGATTTACCGAATCCTGAAGAACCTGAGGAGAGAAAGGAGAACTCTAGAGAAGACATCAAGGCTCAGGAACCTGATTCTGAAGATCTGACTCATGTTCCTTTTCCTGAGGCCTTGATTAGATCAAGGAAGAAGTTTGTTGATAGTAATGAGGAGCTTCTGAATATTTTCAAGAATGTCAAGATCAATATCCTGCTCCTTGATGCTACCAAACATATGCCGTCTTACGCAAAATTTTTAAGGGATTTATGTACACAGAAGTGTAAGTCAAGAGAATCTGTTCCGATGAAGGCGATACTCTTCAAGCAGACTAGTTCTGTTATCCTGCACCACCTCCCTTAGAAAAAGAGAGATCCAGGTGCTCCTTTGATTTCTTGTGTCATCGGAGATTACACTTTTGATAGAGCACTGCGAGATCTGGGTGCATCCATCAACCTAATTCCTACTTCTCTTTACGAGAAGTTCGGATTAGGTGAACTTCGACCGACTTCAGTAACACTGTAGTTAGCAGACCATTCGGTCACAAATCCGTGAGGTGTTATTGAAGATGTTATTGCCAAGGTTAAGGATTTCTATTTTTCTGTAGATTTCCTTGTCCTTGACATGGATGTACTTGAAAATCTAAGGAACATGCCCATCATTCTGGGGCGTCTGTTCTTGGCTACCGCCAAGGCCAACATTAACTGTGAAAGCGATAGCATGGAAATCAACTTTGGGGATCAAAGAATGAAATTGGATATTTTTAAGGCGATTAATAAATTCGAGGTTTGTGGATTTATTGGGGAACTTGAAGACGATAATGTGAATATTGAGACTTGTATGATGATTTCTACAATTGAAAGTTCCTCCTCTGATGTTGAATTGGACCTGCAACCTTCTATGGTAGACCCACCATCTTCTGAAGAGGTTATTGATTTTGTTCACTCTCAACCTCTCCCTCTTGATGAGTTTTCATCAGCATCTTCCTTACCTTCAATCATCAAGCTGCCCCAGCTTGAACTGAAACCATTGCCTAAGAATCTAAAATATCGATTTTTAGGACCACATAAGGCGCTCCCTATGATTATCAGTGCTAAATTAACAAAGGAGTAGGTGATTAAATTGATTAAGGTCCTAAAGGAACACAAGGGGGCAATTGGTTGGACCATTCATGACCTTAGGGGGATCGAGCCATCTTATTGCAATCACAGAATATTTTTGGAAGATGGATCTTGCCCTTCTCGCCAGATGCAGAGGAGATTAAATCCAAATATTCAAGAAGTGGTCAAGAAGGAGATTATTAAGTGGTTCGATATAGGAATCATTTATCCGATCTCTGATAGTCCTTGTGTAAGTCCCATGCAGATTGTTTCCAAGAAAGCTGAAATTACCATTGTTAATAACGAGAAAGGAGAATCTATCACAACTCGTTCAGCTTCCTCTTAGAGGGGCTATATCGATTATAGGAAGCTGAACACAACCACGAAAAAGGATAATTTTCCGTTTCCTTTTATTGATCAAATCCTTGAAAGACTAGTAAGCAGAAGTACTTCTGTTTCCTTGATGGAAACTCAGGATACAACCAAGTCCCTATCCATCTCGAGGATCAGGAAGAAACTACTTTTACATGTACCTATGGAACCTTTGCTTTCCATAGGATGCCATTTGGCTTATGCAATGCACCTGTAACTTTTCAAAGGTGTATGCTGGCCATATTCTCTGACATGGTGGGAGAGTTTATGGAAGTCCTCATGGACGATTTCTCTATTTTTGGAGAATCGGTTGACTCTTGTGATGGGAACACCATCATGAGCCCTAACTAGCTCATTTTGACCTAGAAAAGTGAATAAAGGCTCCTACATAACTGATAACACTGCATTTAGGGGTGATAATTCTGTTAAATAGGGCCCATCTTAAGAATAAACGGCACAACATAAGTAGAATGGGAGCATTGCATGCATCATATGCCAAGATTGCTTATAAAACAGTATTAATGGCCATTTGTATAAGCACTTGTCAAAGCAAGCCTCAAATGAGCAATCGGACCGCACGGATGGATTTAGAACGATGAACGAAGTCTAACGGACTCAAAATCAGCCAAATCTGACATCCGGAGCTCCCACAATGGGCCCAAGAAGTTCTGACCGTTGATTTGATGATCAACGACCCTCGATGCACCATGTGGTGCCCGCTCACCGTGTGCCTGCTTCCACCTTCAGCCGGAGATCAGATCTCAGCCGTCGATCTCTGATCAGACAGCCGAGAACCGCGTGCACACCCACGGTCTCCGCGACAAAGCAGCGGGCGTAGTGCAGCGGTTAACACGCAGGCCCGCACCCACGCAATGCATGTTCGAGCCACGCAGTGCGGGAATTCGAAGACACCGAGGTGCGTGGACAAAATTCAGTCGTAGATCCGCAAGCGAACGGTGACGATAGCGCCACGCGGCACGTCCTTAGGCGATGATCGTCCACGCGTGCGCGCAAGCCAGACGACAATGCCTGCGTGCACGCGCACTCAAGGCACGATCCAAGTGTGCTCGGGTGAAGATCTCAGCCGTCCGATCTTTGATCGGATAGCTCTCATGCCGCGTCCACGGAGCCAGTGCGAGGAAGAACGGCGCGGGCGAGCGTCCGACGGGCTGGGGGCTTCACCAACGTTTTTGGAAGGGTTTTAGCGATGCCCCAGACATCGCTAAAACCCCTTCATTTGGAAAGCCCTTCTCCCTATTTAAACCCCTTCCAACCATTCATTCAAGGCATTCACTCCCCTTGCAACTACTCTACCCCTCTCTTAGCTAGCTTTAGGCCCTCTTGTAATTGCCGGAGACGATGAGCCGCCGACGGAGCCTTCTCCACCACTATGGCTGCCTCGTCTCCCTCCCTCTCTCTCTCTTTCTTCTTCTCTTTTAAGCTTTACTTTACTTATGTTTAAGCATGTATCTAATGTTGTAATGTATGAACTAAAGCTGCATGATTAATGAAGTTGTTTTCCATTCAGTTGTCTACTCGATTTCCTATTCAAGTTGCATGTTAAGAATGAAATGATTCTAACCCTAATCTCTCTCTCTCTCTCACTTTTCACCCGCGTCTTTCCGTAAGCAAAACTCCACGATTTCCATGACAACAACTGACAAGAAAAATCCAATTTTCATGCCTCCCTTAGACTGACACTCGGACTCACATCATTTCTTTACTTTAAAATCGACGTTGCAAGTGCGAACTATAACGACACTTCTTAACACACACGCACGAAAGCACGTCAGTTTTTGGCACCATTGCCGGGGTGGCAATGGATTTGTTTTGTCACTTCTATTCCACATCCATTCTCACATCATCTAATGCCTTGTCTCCTTTTTACTTGATGGTTGCAGGAATTCAGCGCTTGGACGGCGAAGCGACACATCCCATGATGGTAATAAGGGAGTAGGTGCAACAAGGACCGGTAGTGAGTAATTCTTCACTCATGACTGTTTACTTGCGTGAAAAAAAAAATTTAAAAAATTGTAAAAATTGAAAAAAGATTGGCACGGTGTACGATTACTTGACCCACATCCTTAACGCATCACCCAACAAAAAAATGTACACTCTAACATTCTGAATAAATTCTTGGAGTGTTCTTTTCTCTTTTTGAGTGGTGTTTGTGAAGCCACCGTGGATTGACTTGGGCCGCACCACTCAACCCTAAAAATGACTCATCTAATAGAAGCTGCATGATCATTAGGATGCGTACATTAGGGTTTTAGAGCCTCTACAGAATAAAAGGAAATCTACTTTCACCAAATTGTGTACAAAACTTGATATGCCCATTGAAACTTGTCTGAAAATATTAAGACACGTCAACCCTAAAAGACACTAAAGTAAGGATGAAACACTAAAAGACACCACATATTGAAAAAAATCCTTGCTTGAAAACCATGTTTTGGTAGAAGCACACACAATGAAAGTGGAAAATTAAGAGGCACCACCCCAATCAACGCCCCATCACATAACCCTAGCACAAGCACTATCCTAGCCCTTTTAAAACTGAGTAGACGTGCCCTAGGCAGGACTGAGTTAAGTCTCGAAAGGCGAGGTTTTGTTCGCTGGGTACTTGGCTTTCATTCCTTGGTAGAATCTGGTGACTAGGCTGCGGGGCAGTGTCAAACGACCGCAGTTGTGGGGTCTACGGAACCGGCGGTGCAAGCCAAAGGAAGAACCTTCCCTGCAATCCCCTCATAATCAACCTGGCCAGATTAGCCTTAGGAAGGGGAGTCCAATGCTTATGGACTTAATCACCCTTTTTGAGATTTCTAGGTCTTCTAAGGAATACACCATAAGGACTAGGCTTGTTTGCTTGATTGAAGACATTTCTCTCATCTGTTGCTCTCTGCATCCCCTCCTGTTCTTCTCTAGTGTATGCACGGGAGATGCTCACTGCATCTTGAGTTGTTTGTTCTAATACAGGAATCTAGGCGACGTAATTCTGTTAGAAACATGGCTGAACCTAGGGTAGATGAGGCTGAGGATCAACCCCCACCAGACACAATGGCCATCATCCAAGCCCAGATTAATGCAAACCACCAGCTTCAGCAACAATAGATCCACACCATCAAGTAAGCCATACACCGGTTACAGAACCCACAAAGGCAACCAGCACTCGATGTACCACCATTTCAGGATCAACCGAGACCTCTCCACGATTTATATAATCCTTCTGCTATTAGAGTCGAGCCACACCTTAGGATCCCCGAAGGGGAGATGATTTTGAGCTAAAACCAAATGTCTTAAGTCTGATCCAGAGCCACTTCCATGGAAGCTCAAATGAGGACCCATTCCAGTACCTAGAGGATCTCGACCGCATAGCATGAACTATGAAACCTAGGAACATTAGCCTTGACATTGTTCTAATTAAGATGTTCCCCTTCTCGTTGAGAGACAAGGCTTCCCATTGGCTTAGAATCCTAGGTAGACCCACCACCACCTGGGAAGAACTGAGGCATGCATTCCTAAAGAAATTCTTCCCCATAGGAAAGACCAATTCCCTCAGAAGAGCTATTACTACCTTTACACTCCAGGGTGGGGAATAGTTCCATGAGGCATGGGAAAGATTTAATGAACTCTTGAGGAAATACCCACACCACGAAGTACCAAGGTGGCAATTGGCCCAGATTTTCTACCATGGTCTGGATAGCAACCTACGGAACTTCGTCGATGCCTCATGCGGGGGAACTTCCTGAACAAGGACGAGGAGAGTGCGTTTGAGCTCTTTGAGTCCATGAGCAAGAATTCACTTAACAATGCCTCCATGACCCAGTTTAACAGGTCCAATCAACCCCGTGGGGGGATTTATGAGGTACAAGCGAATTCTGGAATGGTTGACATGGACATCATTTCCAAGAAACTAGATCGATTGGAATTGGTGGACGAAAAGATTGATGAGCTACTGAACCAGACCAGGAACCCTTTACAGACCTTCTCCCTAGAAAAGGGAGCACATAATGTTGACCTGGTCCAGCCCTTAACCCAACTGAACCTGGAACAACCCCTGACCGCGTTCCAGGGAGGGGCCTTTGTTCCCTCAACCCTTGATTACTCTCTTCCCTCTCCATCGACATCGGCTATCCTTGAAGATGTGCAAGCTGTCCAAGGTTATATGAAACTTGACCCTTTCTCCAACACTTACAACACTGGCTAGCGTAACCACCCCAACTTTGGTTGGACAAACCAGAAACCACCGCAATTCCAAAACCAGCCCAAGCCAAACCAGCAGCCACACTTGTCTCCTATCAGCAAGGACCACCAGTTAGGCCCCCATATAATGAAAATAGGGTGGCTCCTCCACCACAAAACCAAATGGACACCCTAATAAAGATAATGGCTGACATGAACCAGAAACATTAGGACGAAATGGCCTTGGTAAAGGGACAGTTAAGCCAACTCTTGGACTGTAAACAACAAGGATCCCTACCTTTCCAACCACAACCGAACCCACGAAAAATAATTAACAGAGGCCCCAATTCGCAAGGGTTCCAAGGCAATCCCGGGCAGGCTCACATGGTCTAGCCTGCCTTGCAAACGCCCCCTGGGTTTAGTGCTTCTTCATCCTTGTCTTCTCAAGGATCAACCCATGGTCCCAATGCCTCTGCGAATGCGATGACCTTGAGAAGCGGCACCAAAACCTAGGATCCCAAATGGTCGACTCTCCCCGAGACTTCACCCGCTGAAATACCTGACTCAGAAGAAGCACTAAAAAAACCCAAGGACCCAGAAATAGATCCGATTCACATTCAGACACCCTACCCTGAGGCCTTGGAAACAATCAAGAAAAAGAAGAATGTTGTGGAAACTGAGGAGCTTTTGGAGATCTTTAAGCAGGTACAGATTAATATTCCACTCCTCGAAGCTGTTAAGCACATCCCGGCTTACGCCAAGTTTTCAAAAGATGCCTGTACACCCAAACGTAAGCCAAGACCTCAAACACCTAGGAAGGTTGTGCTCTCCGAACAGGCAAGTTCTATAATATCCAGCAACCTTCCGCTCAAGCGAACTGACCTAGGAGCACCCCTGATTTCCTGCAATATCGGGGACATGACACTTGATAGAGCGCTCCTGGACTTAGGTGCTTCTATCAATCTGATTCCAACAACCCTGTACCACCAATTTGGTTTCGTAGAGTTGACACCCACACCTATCACCATCCAGCTGGCTGATAGATCAGTGAAAACCCTGAAGGGGGTTGTCGAGGATGTAATCATACGGGTCAAGGACTTCTATTTCCCAGTTGACTTCTTAGTGCTCGACATGGAAGTCCCTGAAAAACTACAGAACGCACCCATAATCTTAGGTAGACCTTTCTTAGCTACGGCTAAGGCAAACATTGATTGTGACACAGGATGTATGGAAATCTCCTTCGGAGACAGGACCCATAATCTCCTTCTTAGCTACAGCTAATGAAGTTGGTTTCCATTCAGTTGTCTACTCTATTTGCTATTCAAGTTGCATGTTAAGAATGAAATGATTCTAACCATAATCTCTCTCTCTCTCGCTTTTCACCCGTGCCTTTTCGCAAGCAAAACTCCGAGATTTCCGTGACAATAAGTGACAAGAAAAATTCAATTTTCATGCCTCCCTGAGACCGACACTTGGACTCACATCCATTTCTTTACTTTAAAACTAGCGTTGCAAGTGTGAACTATAACGACACTTCTTAACACACACGCACGAAAGCACGTCAATAACCTAGAGAAGGGCCTAATTCAAGGGATAACTGTCCTGAGAAGAAAATAAGAAACAATGGGAAAAATTGTAATTTTACCATTGCAGGACAACAACAGGATTTTTCAGGGGTTAAACATGGGTCAATTGGACTTAACAAGAGGAAAAGTGGGATGGTTCAAGCAGAAATGGGTTTATGTGCAATCTAAGAATTAAATGACATCCTGTAACCCTAAAACAAGTCCACTTAATTTTACAAGGTTCTGGTATGGATAAAAATCAACTAAACACTCTAAAATTCATGGAAAAATATGCTCTAGGGTTTATAACCTTCAATTTGGCCTTTGAAAACTATTTTGACCTAAATAGAGGTCCTAGCTAATTATTTGGCCTAAATTGGGTTTTTATGCAAAATTTTCAGTCAAATGTGGTCAAACCTAAAATCGAACTTCACCATTGGATTCCTTACAACCAAATTAGATTTGTAACAAAATTTGGATTTAAGGGAGGTCACCTTGACCTACTTTACAAAACAGTCTACCCAATTACATTTTGATCCCTGGCTTTTGAAAACCATTGCGTAGACCCCCCTATCTTCCTCGCCACTCTTTGCAATTAGGTCCCTCAGCCATTACATTGGAGGAGTCCTACTGTAGCGAGGATTCGAGGAGGATTTCTCCCTGATTCCTCGGAGATCCCCTCTCAGATTTGGAAGGGAGATTCTCTAAGGAATTCCCCACCATATGAACGCAATCTCCAGCCTTGATTCGCACCCAATCTCTCATGTGAACGCTCGAGAGACATGGGTATCCTCCGCACATTCCTACTCCAGTGAGGATTCTTGCACTTGGAAGCTTACCTTCCAAGCACAAGAACCTCTGCCAGTGCCTATAAAAGGGCTCCATTTCCTTGTCGCAGAGATTAAGCTTGAATTGGCCGTAGAAAACCCCTAAATTCTTCCTCTCCCATCTCTGGCCAATAGCTTGCAAGCTCTAGCGATCTCTCCTCCCTCTTCTTGTCACTCTGCCACCATACCAGTGGTAGAGCCTTCTCCACCTCACTCCTCCGCGTCGCACCAAACCTATGCATGCTTCTCCAACCCCTTCGTCGTCTCCGTCTTCCTCATCTCGTGGCATTCTTCTCCG
The DNA here is from genome assembly GCA_037157565.1 of Thalassia testudinum. Taxonomy (NCBI): domain Eukaryota; kingdom Viridiplantae; phylum Streptophyta; class Magnoliopsida; order Alismatales; family Hydrocharitaceae; genus Thalassia; species Thalassia testudinum. The sequence goes on along the minus strand of JAZHRO010000007.1, from coordinate 64,270,265 downwards.
GCAATAGCAAACACACGCCGCTCAATGAATTATGGTCCTCTGAAAATTTTGTTGGAGCATTTATCTGTTGATTATCGCTAATAAATGCTAGATATGGCTGATGTCGACATTATAATCATACCCCCATGCCTGACTTTTGCTAGTCCCTTAGCAAAATCTTACGAAATTAACTCAAATTCTAGACCATGCCTTTAATGCTTAGATTCTCGAATCACGCTATTTTCCTTGAATTAAGCTGGTATGCTGAAAATAGGCCTAGAGGTACTCAAGTATCAATCAAGATCCAGACCTGACCAGCTTTAGCCTCAGTCTACCACGAAGGTTTCTACGGCCCATGGAAGCTAACCTAAGGTTCGTTGAATCCAGCGGTTAAAGCACTCGTGCGAATACATAGTGTGTCTTGGTTTAGTTTACCAGTGCATTTTTGTAAGAATGATATAGAGGATTTTTTTCATTTTTGGAGAGTTTTCTCTCTCTTTTTTCTTTATTTCTAGCTTCGGATTGGCCTTAAAACATAATCTATATCGGATTCCTTGCTTCCACCATCAATCCTCGAAGAGTCCCTAGCTTTTGATGTTTCGAGATAACACCGCCCATGGCGACCCCCAGAACCCTGGCTTTCGGCACTTCGGGATAGTGCCACCCATGGCATTCTGTAGCTAAATTCAAGCCCTGGTGATCAAGATTTCCGGATAATCCCGCCCATGGAACCTGAATTAGCACAAAGTGCTTACGTGCCCCCAATAGGATATTTAGATATCCTAGGAGACAAGCACTGAGGAGACGGTATGTTATTATGCATCTTCCAGGGGAATTTTCCTGCCTCTTCGCACTAGGAACTCGTCCAAACAAACTTGTGTTTATAAACCACTCCTAATCTAAGTGGCATTTTCATAACAGAATTAATGCATTTGCATGATTTTGATATTAAGCACATTGAACCAGACTGTGTGTGGATTAGGGTGCTTTAGTTACCGAATCCCTTAAACCAAAGGTCAGTTAACGAGGTCGAATACTCCCTAAGCCTTAGACCTAATTCGTAAGCTTCGCATTTTCCTCAACCTCTTGAGGATTAATCCAGATCTTAACGGATACGTGAATTTTTATGCCTAAACCCAAGAGGCCTAAGAACAGCACACGTGCTAATCTTCATATTTCTTCAGCATTATTTGACTTCATTTTTCTTTTCTTTTGATTTGGTCTAGAACTAAGTAAATCCCATAATTATTTGCTAATGACTATCATTTTTGCTCAAATTGTTGCTCTTTTTCGTCATTTAAATCACCTCCTTTCTTCCTCAAAATGACATGCAATTAATCCACTCAAAATTCCCTCCCCTTTCTACATTTTTTATTTTTTTTTATTTTTTTGGTTTTTTGAATATGAGTAATTTTTTGTGAGAACCCTTTATAAACTTGAATTCTTATGTGTTTGCACTTTAACACCCCCTATGCCTAAGTTTTGCAATGTCCTCATTGTAAAGTAGAGGGTATGAAATCAGCTTGGTTCATGGGTTAGAACAAGGTAAAAGGGTGGGTGAATGGGTCGGGATGACTGTTGCGAATGATTTCAAGCTCTGGTACGAGTACCAAAGGTGGAGTCGGCTATTCTAACATTGAACTCTAAGTGCAGTAGATGTGAAGCTCAAAAGGATAATCAGAAGGATCTCAGGTTTTTTTGAATGATGGGTTGCCTCCTGTTAAGAACTAAATTCAATTCATTCAATCGAGCAGAAAATGGTCGAGGAGTGGTCAAATCAGAGGAGTTCTGTAGAACAAGCACCTTAATCGAAAGCCTGGTTGGTCCAACCAAGTGCTTGGTCAGAACAACAAGTTGATGATGCAGCCCAAACCCAATCAATCTAGTGGGTTGATGGATGTGGATCAAGAGATATGGTGCCCACAAGATAATCTGTGACTCAGAAGGATGTGGAAATGAAAATCCAGGGTTTGGCTGATTCGATTTAGCTTGGTCAGAGTAGGGATCCTCAAATGAAAAAGAGTCTGTGGAGGATGTAGGAACCCTACACGAGTGATCAGAGAAAGATGGGGCATGATTATTAGTTTGATCGATATCCAAAACCCGATCACAATGTGGAGAGGAATCAAGGCAACCAGATTAGAGAGAGGAGAATTCGAATAGAAATTGATTTTGGCTGCGGGTCGGGGGTGGGATCGGATTTGAGTGGATTCTGTATGTGCTGTAGAAGAAGTGGCTTCCAAGAGAACTATGTGTGAAGGCTCCTTTAGAAAAGGTTCAAAGGTAGGTGTATCTAGAGAGTCCTCATAGAGCCCATCAAAATCAAATGTAAATGCCTGGAGAGTGCTTATAGGATCATCAAAATCGGAGTCAAGAAAAGATTCAAACTTTGGATTGCATACATTCTTGGCACTTGTAGTTTTTGAATCCTATAAATCATAAAGAAATGATTCCAAGTCAGTGGAACTCGATTTTGAATTGATGATCTCTGGATCAGGGACCTTAGAGTTAGAGTCGAAGAATGGGTCATGGATGCTGAGGTTGTAAATTGGCTCGTAGTCGTCAGGAAACAAAGATTCTCTAAAATCAAAGTAAGATTCGAAATCATCGGAGAATTTGCAAAGATCATGTTCTGAGTTCGATTCCAGATCAGAGGTTCCACCACAGAAAGGATTAAGATGTGTAGAATCAGCAACCTGACTTGGATCTAACCTATTTTTAGATTCTGAGTTTAAAAAGGTGTCCTAATTAAGCATAGGCTCAAGTTCTTGGATCTTAGGTGATGAAAGCCTCATCATGAGCCATAATTAGCTCATTTTGACCCACTAAAGAGAATAAAAGCTCCTACATAACTTAGAAGAAGGCTTAATTAAAGGAATAAGTGTTCTGAGAAGAAAACACGAAATAAAGGTTAAAACTGTAATTTTACCATTGCAGTACATAAATGGGATTTCTCATAGGCAAAACATAGGTCAAATGGTCTGAACAAGATAAAAAGTGGGTTGGTTCAATCAGAAATGGGTTTATGTGCAATCCAGGAATTAAATAACATGTGGTAACCCTAAAACAGACCCACTTAATTCAACAAGGTTTCGGTCAGGATAAAAATCACATAAACCCTCTAAAATTCATGAAAAAATATCCCATAGGGGTTAGAACATTCAATTTGGCCTTTGGAATCTATGTTGACCTAAATTAGGGTCCTAGCTCATCAATTGACCTAATTTGGGTTTTTATGCAAAATGTCCAGTCAAACGTGGTCAAACATAAAATTCAACTTCACCATTGGATTCCTTAGGTCCAAATTAGGAATGTACCAAAATTTGGACTTAAGGGGAGGTCATCTTGACCTACTTTGCAAATTAGTACACTTAATTACAGTTTGGTCCCTATCTTTTGAAAGCCATTGCATAAACCCACCTAACTTCCTCGCCACTCTTACAAGCAGGTCCCTCCGCCATTATTGGGGAGAAATCCTTCTCCAGCGAGGAATAGAGAGGGAATACTCTCTGATTCCTTAGAGATCTCCTTCCATATTTGGAAGGGAGATTCTCTGAGGAATTCCCTTCCATTTGAACTCAATCCTGATCCCTGATTTGCACCCAATCTCTCGTGCGAACACACGAGAGATTTGGGTCTCTTAACTGTTTCCATGTTCGACGAGGATTCCCACGCTTGGAAGCTTGGCTTCCAAGCATAGGAGTCCCTACCTGTGCCTATAAATTAACCCCCAACTCCGGCTGCACCTTCTTAGCTCGACTTGGTCGGAATTCCACCTCAATTTCAACTTCTCCTCCGGCCAAGGGGTCCAGCGAGCTCCGGCGAGCCCCCCTCCTCTTCCTCGTTGCTCTACCATAAAACCAGTGGTAGAGCTATCCTCCTCATCCTCCTCCATGTTGCGCAACACCCACGCGCACTGCCCTAGCTCTGTCGTCGCTGCCATCTTCCTCCACTGGACGCCTTCTTCTCCGGCGACAGCAGGTACTGCCAACCGCCCTCTCGCCCCCTTCGTCCACTTAGTTAGGTTAGAACGGTTCATCTCTATCCCCTTTTTCATTTCCCTCATCTTATTTCACCAAATGCTCCTCGACCGCCGCTGTCCACCAACATCTTCCTCATCTCCGGCCACCCTTCGGCGAGACGCTCCCGTCACTCTGCAGCCCCACACGTATCGCCAACCACCACATAACCTCCACCACACGCCACTGAACATCCCCCACTCTTCCACAGACCCTCTACACCAGCACAACAGCCCCACGACCAAACCCATTCGGCCGGCCGCAGAGCGACCTAGCACGCATGCCTAGGCTACCCCATGGCCTGTCACCTATCGCCTCACCTTCGCCGTGACACGGAGAAGGTGCTCCTGTTGTCTGATGGAGCCGCAAGGCCCTTTTCGTGTCGTGCAGGGTCAAGTGTCTAGCCACCATTAATGACGACTCGAGCTCGACTGTTCTTCAACTCTAGGTCGTGATCAACTGCTCCCAGGCTTCCAGACCACGCGGGTTGCGAGTGTACGCAAGCCTAACCTAGTAAATGGCACTGCGAGGCCTGCAGTGCTGCAATTGGAGAACGATCTGCTACAGGCGTGCGCGAAAGAGCGGTGGAACATTAGTCCCAGCTTGGTAAGTTGTAAGGCGTGTGAGTAGTTTATATTGATTTTGTGATATTAGCCAATCGCCTTGAGAACACATGGGGTGAGGTCCCTCCTCACCTAAACACAACGCCTTGTCCGTGGGCTCATCACATGGATCTGGTGACTTGACCCGATAACCTCCTGAGCACTCCTCTCGCACCACACCCACGCCGGTGCGCCTGGACCCGGGCACGCAACCCGACCCTATTACCCGGCTCTGGGAGAGCATGCTGATTAGTGATACAGAGAGAGAAAGATGCAGGTGTGGGTAGAGGGGTAGGTTTTGCTCCTCTTTGGTTTGTGCATGGAAGGAACTGAAGAAGGCAATAGGGACATAGCCACTGCAAGCGAAGGAAAAGAAGAAGAAGGAAGGAAGCCTTCGCATAGGAAAAAGAGAAAGGCAAGGCAAAGAGAAGAGGAACTGAAGAAGGAAGAAAAAATAAAGAAAGGGAAACGACAAGCTGAAGGCAAGGGAAGCAGAACCAAGGAAGGAAGAAGAAGAAGGCCCACAGAGAAAAGAAAGAGAAAGAAAACTGCAGGAGAGAGGCAAGGCAGAAGACAGAGGAAAATAAGAAGAAAGAAGCAAGGCAAGAGAACTGCAGAGAAGGAAGAAGAAGCACAAAGAACAAAGGAAGAAAATCAGAAGTACACAGCCAAAGAAGAACAAGAAGCAGATAGAGGAGAAAACATATTTTTAGGACGTCTGATCCCATGATCAGATGTCTAAATTCCTTCTTTTTGCCACAATTTACTTTTAAACTCATGCATTTATATATTTTGAATTAAGTTTTGAGTAATTAAGTGTTCAATTACATTCTTGAGATTAGTAATAAATTCCAATTGCTCCCTGTGTTCGACTTCGGATACTTAGGTTTTCGAGTAATAAACTTTTATTTGTTTACAACGCTTGATCACCTATACTACGACGTAACTAATTGTTAAAACACGATCAAGATGCGTCAACATTTTGGCGCCTTTGCTGGGGAGCAACGCGCAATTTATCACTAATCTCTACATTCTTTTTATCATATTGAACACTAACTTGCCCTACTTTGCTTTGTTGTGATCTTGCAGGTATTTCACGAGAAGATCCCTCCCGCAAGTCAACTACTCCAGGGCAGGTAATTTCTTTTCTTCCTTAAATTATCCCCTAAGCTTTGAAAGACAAAAAGAAGAAATTAATTTAGGAATCAATTGCCTTCTTTCTATAGTAATCACCATCTTTAAGGCAAACGTTTCCTGATTTTGCAAAAATTTTTTCAAATCTTCTTGAAGTTGGAGCGATCTTTTTTAGATTCTATCCCACAAATTCATGTGCCTAATAGAAATCACGCTTAATCTTTGCGGACAACACACTTCTTGCTTTTAAGTCCAAAGAGAATTTTTGTGAAAAAGAGGATTGGAAATAGAACCAAATTAGGGTTTCTACAGTAGGGTCTTGAAGTGCTAGTTCACACATGCCTATATAAAAGGAAATGAAACCTCCTGCATCAATGTGTGACCCAAGCCCTTGATTGAAGAGATCAAAACAAGACAAACCCTAAAAATTAAGCTCTAAAATCACTTGAATCTTAAAATCTTGGACCTAATAAACTGGGCATCAAATCAGGGTGATCTCTAGGTCCCAACCCTAGAATCATTCTGCCATCTATAGGATAGGTCAGGTGAAGTTGACCCCTTGGGTCAACCAACCTCTAAATTAGGTCACAACATCAAAACATCTAAAGTTCAAGTGAGAACCCTAAAGCACCTTTGAAATAAAAGTGGTAGACATAAGAGGTCAAGGTACCCATTCTGGTCTACCTGGAATCTCAGTGACAAGAGAGGTCGGGTGGGGGAAACCTTGTAACCGGTGGGGACGCTCTACCGTGTAGGGGTCTTTGCGGGACTCTCCCTCTCTGGCTGCCCAGGTAATTCTCAGGTGGACGATCTTCTGATCCAGGGGTATCATCCGCCCCGAACCTCCATAGTCATCTAAACGTCTTTAGGTGTCTTGATTGGGTCAAAAACATCTCTAGTCCCTCATCTTTTCTCTTTAGAGTACACACATACATTTTCAGTGGGACTCTTTATTCAAATTTAATCGCTTCATAACTTGATTCTACATCTTGATTCAAACTCTGATTCCACATCTTGATTCCACCACCTGATCCAAATATGCAGCCAAACCACTTAGGACTACCATTCAAGAAACCTGAATATCGGAGATCCATGAGAGATAGGATGATTGAGGATGCCCTAAAATTCTATGAAAAAAAAGACAAAACCTCAACACCAGTAGGAAACATTCAGGTTGATGTCCCAACAACCACAACCTTTATCATAACTTGTGCCCAAGTACTATTGGCAGAAGCCACAAAAGGATCAACCCGTGACTTGCTCATCACTGTGTACATTGAGATAGAAAAACTACACAATCTTGAATACCTTCAATGTATGACAAATCCTCGACTTTGGAAGCAACACCAAGATGATCTTGTAAAATCGGAAGAGATAATGAAATTAGTAAAACAAATTATCGACCAGAAGTACCCATATATACCACAAACAGAGAATGAATCATCTTGGGACAACATCGAGGATCAATCTGATCTCGGGCTTGAGGCACAAAATGGTTGTGGATTCCCAACCTAGATGGAGTACAATGTGCCTGATATTGAAGAAGGTTGGGAAGCTCCAAATGCAGGAAAACACCATGTTGAGCCCACTCTAGACCATGAATCACCAGGCTTAAAATCCCAAAACTCCTGCGATAAGGAGAGTAGAACTGAACCTCTCAAGGGTGTAACCGCCCCTTATTCTGATAAGGTGACCCTCGAAGGTTATTCAGACCTAGATTCTAGTGATTCAACCCACATCCTAAGCCCAGGATCTAGATCTGAAACCTATTGGGAAGATTTCAAGGCCCCATATGAGGAAGAGCAATCTTTCATTGAAGAATATGATTTTGGGCTTCTATTTGATGAATATCCCTCGCCAACATCCTCAGAGGAACTAATCGATTTTTCGAAAGTCATGCCAATTTACGATACAGAAACTGAGGAGTTGGACGAGTGGGGTTTCAATTGGGGCTGCCCTACCAGCTTAGAACCTAAGCCTCTACTAGATAAGGACACCTTTTTAAGCTCAGAATTAACATCTAGGCTAGACCCCAATCAGGCTGTTTAATATACAGCATATGATTTATTCTATGGTGGAACTCATGATCTTGAATCTCATTCAGATTTTGATTTTCGTAAACTCTCTGACGATTTTGAATCTAACCATAACATCGGAGAAAATCTACTTCCTGATTATAACAAGCCAATTCTCTTTGAAGCCACCTGCTCCACACATACAAAACTAATCAAAACCCATTCTCTACCTCGACCCGCAATCAGACTCAATTTCTATTCTGATTCACCTCTCACTGAGCCATTTGCAGATGATTCAACTCCATATCTATACCAGGTATCGGGTATTATTAGACCAAAAAACAGGAGCCATCATTCTCTAATCACCCTTGTAGGGTTTCCACACCATGCACGAATTATTTTTCGGAACCCTACTCTGACCAGGCTGATTCGACTTAGCCTAAACCCGAGTTTTCACTTCCATATCCATCCGAGCCACATTGCATATGGTGGGTTCTGCATTTGTTGATCTACATCTATCTACCCACCAAACTTATTGGCTTTAGGCTACATCATCAGCCCACTGATCTTAACAAGCACCTGGTTGGACCAACCAGGCTCTTAATCAAGGTGCTTGTTTTATAAAATTCCACTGATTTGACCACTCCCTCGCCACCCCATGTTCCGCTCGGCTGAAGGCATTAAATTTAGCACTCAATGGGAGGCAACCCGTCATTCCAAAAAATAAAGACTCGTCTAATTATCCGTCTGTACTCCACGTCCATTGCACCTTGAGTTCAGCCTTAGACAGTTGATCCCACCTCTAGTACACGTACCAGAGCTTGAAATCGTCCGCATCAGTCAGTTCCGACCTGTTCACCCACCCGATGTATCCTATTCTAAGTCCTTGACCTCAACACTGTTTCACACCCTCTGTTTACAATGAGGACATTGCAAAACTTAAGCATGGGGGGGTGATAAAGTGCATACATATAGAACCAAGAAAAAGTCAGAAGGATTCTCACAAAAAAATTCACATATGTCAAAAACATAAAAAATTGAAAAAATTATGAAAAAGAATAAAAAAATGGAGGGAGGAAATTTTATGAGCCACATAATCATAATGAGGAGAAAAAGAGAAAAATGCCAGAAAAGGAGCACAAAAAGAAAAAGAAATAGTCATTAGTAAAAGATTAAGGGATTAACTGAAGTTCTAGACCAGATCAAGAAAAGTGTTAAGGAGACATAATAAGAGACTAGCGGGAACGCTGGTCTTAGGCCTCTTGGGCTAGATTCTTTAGCTTAAAAATTCACGTATCCGCTAAGATCTGGATAATCCTCAAGAGGTTGGGGAAAATGCGAAGCTTAAGTATTAGGTCTAAGGCTCAGGAAGTATTCGGCCTCATTAACTGGCCTTCGATTTGCAGGATTCGGTAACCTAAGCATCCCAATTCACACACAGTCTGGTTCAGTGCGCATAAATATCAAAATCATGCAAAAAGCATTTCAATGTTCTGAGAAAGTCACCTAGAATAGGAGCGGCCGATCAACACAAGTTGATTTGGACGAGTTCCCAACGCGGAGAGGCGGGAAATTCCCCTCGAAGATGCATAACAAAATATCATCTCCTCGGTGCTTAACTCTTAGGATATTTAAATATCCTACTAGGGGCATGTAAGCACTCTGCTTGTTCAGATACCATGGGCGGCATTATCACGAAATGTCGATCGCCAGGGTCTGAATTAGGCCATGGAACGCCATGGGTAGGATTATCTCAAAATCTCGAAAGCCAGGGTTCTGGGGGTTGCCATGGTGATGCTATCTCGAAGCATCGATAGCCAAGGACCCTTGAGGATTGATGATGAGGACGACGAATCCGCTACAGACCATGTTGAGAAGCCAATTCGAAGCTAGAAATAAAAAGAAAAGAGAGTGAAAACTATCCAAACAAATAAATCTTCTATCTCTCTCTTACAAAAAATGCACTACAAATTGAACCTAGGCTAAAAATGTCTCAAGCATGGGTGCTTTAACCGTGGAGTCCATCAAACCCTAGGATAGTTTTTGCGGGCCTTAAAAACCTTTGTGGAAGACTGAGGCTAAAGCGGGTCAGGTCCGGATTTTGGTTGATACTTGAGTACCTCTAGGCCTATTATTGGCATTCTGACCTAATCACAAAAGAAAAAGAAAAGCACTTATCACAACTGATGATAGACACTCAGGGTCTAGAACAAAAGTTAAAACCTTGAAATTTTGCTAAGGGACTAGCAAAAGCTAGGCATGAGGGTATGATGAGAGCCTCATCATGAGCCATAGCTAGCTCATTTTGACCCACTAAAGAGAATAAAAGCTCCTACATAACTTAGAAGAGGGCTTAATTGAAAGAATAAGTGTTTTGAGAAGGAAACACGAAATAAAGGTTAAAACTGTAATTTTTCCACTGCAGTCCATAAACGGGATTTCTCAGAGGCAAAACATAGGTCAAATGGTCTAAACAAGATAAAAAGTGGGTTGGTTCAATTAGAAATGGGTTTATGTGTAATCCAAGAATTAAATGACATCTAGTAACCCTAAAACAGACCCGCTTAATTCAAAAAGGTTTCGGTCAGGATAAAAATCACATAAATCCTCTAAAATTCATGGAAAAATATCCCATAGGGGTTAGAACATTCAATTTGGCCTTTGGAACCTATTTTGACCTAGATTAGAGTCCTAGCTCATCAATTGACCTAATTTGGGTTTTTACGTAAAATGTCCAGTCAAATGTGGTAAAACCTAAAATCCAACTTCACCATTTGATTCCTTAGGTCCAAATTAGGTTTGTACCAAAATTTGGACCTAAGGGGAGGTCATCTTGACCTACTTTGAAAATTAGTACACCTAATTATAGTTTGGTCCCTATCTTTTGAAAGCCATTGCATAAACCCCCCCTAACTTCCTCGCCACTCTTACAAGCAGGTCCCTCCGCCATTATTGCGGAGAAATCCTTCTCCGGCGAGGAATAGAGAGGGAATACTCTCTGATTCCTCAGAGATCTTCCAGATTTGGAAGGGAGATTCTTTAAGGAATTCCCTTCCATCTAAACTCAATCCTGATCCCTGATTTGCACCCAATCACTCATGCAAACACACGAGAGATTTGGGTCTCTTAACTGTTTCCATCTCCGACGAGGATTCCCATGCTTGGAAGCTTGGCTTCCAAGCACAGGAGTCCCTGCCTGTACCTATAAATTAACCCCCAACTCCAGCAGCAGCTCCTCGGCTCGACTTGGCCAGAATTCCACCTCAATTTCCTCTTCTTCTCATCCGGCCAAGGGGTCCAATGAGCTCTGGAGAGCCCCCCTCCTCTTCCTCGTCGCTCTGCCACAAAACCAGTGGCAGAGCTGTCCTCCTCATCCTCCTCCGCGTCGCGCAACACCCGCGCACGCTGCCCTAGCTCCGTCGTTGCCGCCGTCTTCCTCCACTGGACTCCTTCTTCTCCGACGACAGCAGGTGCTGCCAACCACCCTCTCACCCCCTTCGTCCACTTAGTTAGGTTAGAACGGTTTGTCTCTATCCCCTCTTTCATTTCCCTCATCATATTTCACCAAACACTCCTCGACCGTCGCTGTCCACCACCATCTTCCTCATCTTCGACCACCCTCCGGCGAGACGCTCCTGTCACTCCACAGCCCCACACGTCTCGCAAACCACCGTATAACCTCTACCACACGCCACTGAACATCCCCCACTCTTCCACAGACCCTCTACACCACCGCAACTGCCCCCCGATCAAACCCATCAGCCCGACCATAGAGCAACCTAGGCATGCACGCCTAGGCCACCCCGCGGCCTGTCATGTACCACCTCACCTTCGTCGTGACACGGCGAAGGTGCTCCTGTGGTCTGATGGAGCTGCAAGGCCCTTTTCGTGTCGTGGAGGGTCAAGCATCCAGCTGCCATTGTTCTTCAGCTCCAGGCCGTGATCGACCACTCCCAGGTTTCCAGATCACGCGGGTTGCGAGTGTGCGCAAGCCCAACCTAATAAAGGGTGCTGCGAGGCCTGCAGTGCTATAATTGGAGAATGATCTACTACGGGTGTGTGCGAAAGAGCGGTGGAACATTAGTCCCACCAGGGTAAGTTGTAAGGCGTGCGAGTAGTTTATATTGATTTTGTGATATTAGCCAATCGCCTCAAGAACACATGGGGTGAGGTCCCTCCTCACCCGTGAGCTCATCACACGGATCTGGCGACCTGACCCGATAACCTCCTCAGCACTCCTTGCGCACCACACCCACGTCGGTGTGCCTGGACCCGGGCATGTGACCCGACCTGATTACCCGGCTCTGGGAGAGCGTGCTGAAGAGTGATACAGAGGGAGAGAGAGATGTAGGTGTGGGTAGAGGGGTAGGTTTTGCTCCTCTTTGGTTTGTGTAGGGAAGGAACTGAAGAAGGCAGTAGGGACTTAGCCGCTGCAAGTGAAGGAAAAGAAGAAGGAAGGAAGCCTTTGCAGAGGAAAAAGAGAAAGGCAAGGCAAAGAGAAGAGGAATTGAAGAAGGAAGCAGAAATAAAGAAAGGAAAAAGGCAAGCTAAAGGCAAGGGAAGCAGAACCAAGGAAGGAAGAAGACCCGTAGAGAAAAGAAAGAGAAAGAAAACTGCAGTAGAGAGGCAAGGCAGAAGACAGAGAAAAATAAGAAGAAAGAAGCAAGGCAAGAGAACTGCTGAGAAGGAAGAAGAAGCACAAAGAAGAAAGGAAGAAAATCAAAAGTACACGGCCAAAGAAGAGCAAGAAGCAGATAGAGGAGAAAACATATTTTTAAGACGTCTGATCCCATGATCAGACGTCCAAATTCCTTCTTTTTGCCACAATTGACTTTTAAACTCATGCATTTATATATTTTGAATTAAGTTTTGAGTAATTAAGTGTTCAATTACATTCTTGAGATTAGTAGTAAATTTTAATTGCTCCCTGTGTTCGACCTCGGATACTTAGGTTTTAGAGTAATAAACTTTTATTTGTTGACAACGCTTGATCACCTATACTACGACGTAACTAATTGTTAAAACTTGATCAAGATGCATCAACATTAGGGTAGACGAAGTCAATTCCCAACTCATCCAACTCCTCGATTTCTGCATTATAGATTGGTGTGACTTTCGAGAAATCAATTTGTGTCTCGGAGGAGTCTGGAGAGGTGTAGTCATCAAACATAGGCCTAGAATCGTAGTTCAACTCAAAAACCTGAGTCTCATCACATGGGGTCTCATAATTATCCCAAATAGGCTCGAATCCAGATTCTAGGTTAGAGGTAGGGATTGGATCACTAAAATCTAGGCTGGGCTCTATTGGGATGTTAGAAGCATCCTCGAGAATTACCTTAATAAGATAAGGCTCGGGATTTACATTCTTGAGGAGTTCTGTTTTAAGCTCATTATTACAAGTGTCAGGGATTTCAAAGTTAGGCAAACCAGGTTCTCATATCTCTAGGGCTGGCTCGACATCGGGAACACCTGCAATTGGATCTTCCCAACCCACTCAAGATTAGACGTATCAGTCTGCACATAAGTTGGATCATATTCCATCTGGGTTGGGGATCCACAATAACCTTGATTCTCGAACCTGGGATTTGGGAAATTAGATTGATCCTCAGTCTTATTCCAAGATGTTTTGCTAAACGCTTGGGGAATATATGGGTATTTTTGATCGATAATCTGTTTCTCAAGGTCATCTTGGTGTCTTTCCCAAAGTACAGGATTTGTCAGACATTGGAGATATTCAAAGTTAAGAAATTTCTCTAATTCAATATATCTTATCATGAGAATATCCTGGATTGATCCATTTGTTATTTGTGTCAATATTAATTGAGCACAATTTGCAATAAAGGCAGTTGTTTCTGGGATATTAACTTGAATCATGCTGATTGGATTTGAGGTTTTGTCATTAGCTCCATAAAATTTCTGGGCATCCTCAATCATTCTATCTCTCATGGACATTCGGGATTCAAGTTTCTTAAATGGTCTTCCTAAACTGCCAGGTGATCGCACGTGTTTCGTGAGTTTGAAATCAAGGTTACAATAACCCATCGTCGTAGTTGAAAACTCGTGGTCAAATAAAATTTATACCGAAACTCCAAGGGAGTCCCGGGTTGAACACAGGGAGGAGATGTTTACTTTATTTGAAAACCACTCTTTGTTTTGTTTGTTTATGGTATTTTAGGATTTTGTTATTTTTTTGTATTTTTGAAAGAAGACAAGCAGAATGAATCATAGGAGATATGGAACAAATTTGATATATAAATCACTCCAATGTTAGTTACAATAAACTATGAAAGCATAAAAAGAGAGGGAGGTGAGAAGGGATCTCTCGAATCGGTTGTTCGACGAGACGACAATGCCTAGCAGAAGCTCGCACGAAGGAGGAGAGGAGCAGGACGGCGGAGGTGAGATGCAGGAGAACATCGGGTAGAGGAAAGCTTCGGCGTAGCTCCGAAATGGAGGTGAGAAGGCAGAGATGATCTGCTATCGGAATGGAGGTAGGAAGATGGCTCCAAGGCGACCTATGAATGGGGATGAGAAGTTGGAGGAGTATTTGGTGGGGTAGAGGTTCGCTATACTAATAGGCTCCTTGGGAGCTTGAGAGCAAGCACTAACAAAGCATTGGTAGGCTTGCTAGAGCTTGAGAGTAGGTGGGAGTGAGTAGGTAGAGATGGCTTGGAGGGGAGGGGGTGTAGGTCCTTTTATAGTGGAGGAGAAGAGGCAAAAATAGGTATGGGACCATTAGTGACTTCCAAGTTGTCACTGGAAGCGTCGCTATAGGAAGCATGCCTGCTCACGCCCGCTCACATCCACAGCTGGCTTTGCTGGCATGCGAAGAATTAGCGACAGCTGTAAGCATCGCTGTAGATCCAGCTCATGCGTCACGTAGGCTAGCGCCAACCGAGCACACGCCAACCAAGCATGTCCCCATGCTACCACTACGCTGGCACTCGCATCGCGCACCGTGTCCCTCGCGCACACGCTCACACGCTGGCACTGCGCTATGCGCATGCGTGCCGCTGCGCGCGTGCACGCACCCACACTGCTGTGCACGTGTGGTGGCGCATGTGTGCACATGGGAGGCTTGGGTTGCGCCACATGGCGCAATTTTGGCGATCCATCTTCTTTCCGTTATAGGGGTTGCTATAGAGGTGACGCCACGTGGTGACCGTATGGATTGAGTCGATTTTCATGCCGTTAGGCTAGGATTGTTGACCCGAATCCATCCGCGTGGTCGGATTTGTCATTTGAAGCTCCAAATTATGTCACCTAGTCCCTTGGCCATTGATCTTCCTCGAACTGCATATGGTGCTATGGGACTTCGATCAAGGCGATTTTGGAGGCATTGGACTCTGATCGTCATCTTAATAAGATCCAAACGGTCAGATTGTCAATCTGAAGCTCCGAAATTAATACCCTTCTGTTTTGACCACAAAAATGATGCAATTAACCTAAATTATATACAACTACTCTAAATGCAGAATGATGCATGCTAGGCAATATTTACAACATGAAAAGCAAATCCAAGCATAGGAACATGCATGAATAGGCATTTTACCCTCAATAAATGTGTTTATATCATACCCCCATGCTTATCTTTTGCTAGTCCCTAGCAAAATTAAACTATATGCTATGTATAAAAGTAGAATTAGGATTAGATCACTTTGGCCTAAGTCGTTTATTAATAATAGAAAATTTCAACTAAGGTCCTAAATTACGAAGACTCAACAGTAACCGGGTGTCACTGCCCAAGCCCTCGCCTTATTTGAAAAGGGAAGATACATTTTTTATTTTTCTTCTTTCCTAATTTTTTTGTACTTTTGGAGTTTGAAAGTTCCGGGATAACCTTTTACGGCTACCCGACCCACCTAAGACTTAAAAAGGACTCTAAGTGCTAAGCATCTTGTGATAATAGTGAAAGACTCACTAGGTGGCCGTTAAAATGGACTTCGGGTTTCTACGACCCTAGGTGACCTTGCCCAGAGTTTATCTTTTCAATCGGTAGCTTTCTCCCTACTTCTTTATTTATGGGGTCAACACAAGGGTGAACCCAGTGTATATCTCCCCGGTTTATTCTACTTCCCCGCTTCTTCCCTAAGTGTTTTGGGAATTATTGTGCATTTTCTGTGAGCTGGGTTTTGGACAATTGGCTAATGGGATGTTACCCATGGCAACTTGCCAGCCATACTTGTGCAGTGAAGTGTGATTTTGTTTATTTTTTTATTTTTTTCTCCTTTTTCTACATATATATATATATTTTAAGTAGGTGGCTTCCCTGATCTAAGATTTACCTAGAGGCAGTACAACGAAAATGGTCTTGTGACTTGGCTCTAGACAACCTGTCGATGAGCTGTTGTCACCAGCAACTTGCCAGCCATACCACCTTAGATAGTTCATTAGCTACCTAATTTCCAAAGAAACCGCTGAAAAGTGAGTTAGTACAAAAAAAAGTGTGTAGATGCTTAGGCTTAAAGTCCCCCCAAATCAGAGGGTAGGTTGATAAGTCGCATGCTTATCATCCCAATTTATTTACCAACTTAAAATGAATTTTAATTGGTGAGAACTCGAGACTAAGTCCACATTCGAGTGGACACATGGGCTAATTAAGCCCAAAGACCTGAAGAGTCTAAGTGTTTAGATCCGCTTGTGTCATTTCCTAAAGTTAATAATGCCTAAAAGCCAAAGCTCTCTCCACCTAATTCTTTTTTTTTTTCTTTTTGAATTTTTTTTTAAAAGAAACTAAAAGAAATTCTACGGAGTTAACAAAATGATTTCAGGATAAAGTATTTACCCCCCATGCCTAAATGATGCAATGTCCTCATTGTAAAAATAGAGACATGAAAATGGCAGAGTAAATAGAATATCACCTAAATTTCAAACAACTCGATCAGCTCCGCAGAGAGAAGAGAGTATATGCATATTCTAAGTTTAATGCCTTCAGCTAGGCATAATATACATACAAAGAAGAAGTTGAGAATTTACAAGTGCAGGTTAGAATCAAAATCAAAAGGTTGATCTTGAAACTCGTCAGCAGAAGATGTCCACAGACGTGGACCAGATTATGTTGTAGACCCATGCCCCAGGGTCGAGTGGTTCTAAGGTTCTGGATGAAAATCACCCAGAACCTAAGATTATTGTGTTTGTGGGGCCGGGCCTATAGTTTTGTGGTGTGCAACCCAAGACCAAAGTGTTGGACAACAGGTTGATCTGATTCATTAAAATTGGGTGTCCACTTATAGTGCAGCTTAGAAAAATAATCAGTTATTTCGAGCTTGGGTTGCACGTGAAAGATATCGTAAGGGTCCTAGTAAAAAGTTGGTGGTTTTAGGTCAATAGGAACCCTTAGATCCAAACTTGTTTTTCCCTCAAAATTAACCTCCCAAATTTTCATTTCAACATTCCTATCCTCCAACATCAAGTGCTCAGGTTCCGGGACCTCTAGCATACCGTTCACCCCATATGATTTACCCAAGTTCAGAAATCGTGGCTGACTCATAATTGACTTGGGTACAATGATTTCCAAATCAAAATCAATCCCTATGGGGTGTGGTTGAGGAATGGGGCTATTGATTGAATCTTCTAGTAAATGAGGATTCGAACCTCCAAGTTAGCCCCAACCGAATCCAAATCTTCAATAATTAGGCTATCAAACGGTTCGTCAGATTCATCAAGCCCGTTTGTCTCACTAAAATCATCTTCCTTACGCTCAAGTGAGACTTCATTGAGAGATTCTTCACCCTCAGAATCAAAGAATCCATGATCCTCATTTATATATGTCTCAAAATCGATTGTCATTTCTTAGTTCAAAGAGACATATTTTTCCTCGTGCCCTGGCTCGGGGATCTCGGGTGAATCAATCGGTTCATCCTCAATGGGTTGCTCTAGCCCAATCTAGTCATCCCCGATCTAAAAAAATGTATCCCCCTCGACAGGCGCCTGAGCAGGTTCAGACATTGGCTCTCCTGAAGGGGGTTCATCTTGAGAATCATCCTAAGATTTGACTAGGGCAACCACAAATTTCATCCTCAACTTCAATAATTTCCCAGGAAAAAACTCACCCAAGTCGCTATCCTTAACATTTTGGAGCAAATCCAATAGAGAACTATTAAGTTCATCAATCATTTTGATCATAGGCTCCAATGCTTCAGTGCATGGTGTTGGCTGAGCTTCTATAGATTGTATGGTATTCCTCAAATTAGCCAACACCCTATCCTGGATCTGGTTCGCCTGAACCGAATGGTTCGGTTCTGGTTTGGGTGGGTTTGAGTTAGATTTAGGGGAGTCAAGATATCGAGGTTCTAGGGTCCCTCCCTGATAGTAGGTCGTTTCAGGCTGTTTAAAGGATGGTGGTGACCTATATTTGGTGGAATACTGGGGAGGGTAGGTGTTATAATCATCATATCCTTCTTGATTGTAGATCGGGTTGGTTTTGTCATTAAAGGCTGGAGATATATAATCATTGTAGCTCTAGGAAGGATAGTAATTATAGTCTTGTCCAAGGTTATGCCCTGGACACTGAGTCCGGATTCATATCCCTAATCAAAGTCATACCGACTAGTGGATGGGTAATTACAGGTCAGGTCAGGAGAGTAATCATCTTGGGAATAAGTGGTGGTCAAGTCAGGATAGCTACTCCCCTAGCTAGACATCAGATGGACTAACAAAAGCAGATTAATTGAAAAAAATTTCAGTCTGAGCCCCGAAGAGCGAATCAATCCTTGAGGCCAACGTTTACTCAGTTTTAATTAAGCTTGGGATGATTGTGCTCTTGGAATGTGATGGGCCCTTTAGATGGGTTGTGCCCTTAATGATCAGTTAAAATGTGTGTGCGTGCACAACCAGGGTTTTCAAAGAAGGTTATTTGATGATGTGTCTTATAGGGTTTAACCTTGTTTAGTAGCTTTTAAGGTTTAATTCTTAGATTGGTTCAATCAAGGTTTAGTAGAAAACTCCAAGTTTTGAAAACATGAGTGATGATATGTTCCTTTAAAAATAAAAAATAAAGTGGAGTGCCCGGTTCAGCCCTAAGAATCAACTATAAGTGGCAAGCTATTGATGAATCACTTTTAATTTGAGTGGTGCAGCCCAAACAAATCAATCAATTGGCCTATTCACACCATAGATTAAGGCACACAATGTCTTAGCCTAATCAGATTTCTACTCACTTATGTGTTTTGAGTTAAAGTGCACCGGGTCCACAGGTTAGATCCTGGTTAAGTGGAAGAATCAAACTGGAGTGGTA
Organism: Thalassia testudinum; assembly: GCA_037157565.1. Classification (NCBI taxonomy): domain Eukaryota; kingdom Viridiplantae; phylum Streptophyta; class Magnoliopsida; order Alismatales; family Hydrocharitaceae; genus Thalassia; species Thalassia testudinum. The sequence continues at coordinate 64,251,280 of JAZHRO010000007.1, read as the reverse complement.
CACCTCAAGTCGAGAGTTGTGGGTGTTAAGGTGTGTCTCTTTCAGAAAATCCCACAATCAGATAACACTCTTTTTATTTTTTTATTTATGTGGATGGCGAGGTGAGTGGAGGTGGCAAACAAAGAACAAATCTATCCTAGGGTTTATAAAAAGCACCTAAGTTGATTTAGGTTTGAGTTATTAGGTTGTGGAATGAAAACTAAGGTGGGGGTGGTGTGGGGGACACTTACAAAACACTCTACCCGCACTTTACTCCGGCCTACCGCACTTGGATTTCCATGCCAGGGTACCTGCAAGACAATAGATCAGAGATAAGCAGGGTTAGTGCAAATGCAAAGAAGCGCAGAAAGCAATAAAGTAAATTCCGTTGCCTCCCCGGTAACAGCGCCAAAATGATTGCACGTGTTTCACAAGTTTGAAATCAGGGTTACAAGTAACTCGTCATCGTAGTTGCAAACTCGTGGTCAAATAAAATTTATATCGAAACTCCAAGGGAGTCCCAGGTCGAACACACGGAGGCGACATTTACTTTAATTGAAAATCGCTCTTCGTTTTGTTTGTTTTTGGTATTTTAGGATTTTGTTATTTTTTGTATTTTTGAACGAAGAAGACAAGTAGAATGAATCACAAGAGATATGGAACAAATATGATATATAAATCACTCCAATGTCAATTACAATAAACTATGAAAGCATAAAAAGAGAGGGAGGTGAGAAGGAATCTCTAGAATCAGCTGTTCGGTGAGATGACGGTGCCTGGCCAAAGCTCAGACGAAGGAGGTGAGGAGCGGGACGACGGAGGTGAGATGCAGGAGGACATTGGGTAGAGGAAAGCTTCGGCGTAGCTCCAGAATGGAGGTGAGAAGGCGGAGATGATCTGCTACCGGAATGGAGGTGGGAAGATGGCTCCAAGGATACCCATGAATGGGGATGGGAAGTTGGAGTATTTGGTGGGGCAGAGGTTCGCTATACTAATTGGCTCCTTGGGAGCTTGAGAGCAATCTCTAACAAAGCGTTGGTAGGCTTGCTAGAGGTTGGGAGTAGGTGGGAGTAGAGCAGGTAGAGATGGCTTGGAAGGGAGGGGGTGTAGGTCCTTTTATAGTGAAGAGGCAAAAATAGGTCTGGGACCATTAGTGACTTCCAGGTCATTGTTGGAAGCGTCACTGTAGGTAGCTCATGCCCACTCACGCTCGCTCACACCCACATCTAGCTTTGCTGGCGTGTGAAGAATTAGCGACGGTTGTAAGCGTTGCTGTAGATCTAGCTCATGATTCGCTGTAGGCTGTCGCCAACCGAGCATGCGCCCATGCTGCTACTGCATTGGTGCGCGCTTTGCATGCCATATCACCCTCGCGCACGCTCATGTGCTGGCACTGCGCTGTGCGCATGAGTACCTCCATGCGTGCATGCACACCCGCGCTACTGTACGCATGCGGTGGTGTGTGCGTGTGCATGGGTGGCCTAAGCTGCGCCACGTGGCGCAATCTGGGTCGTCCATGTTGTTTTCATTGTAGGAGCTGCTATAGAGGTCGGATTAAGTTGATTTTCACGCAGTTAGGCTGCAATCATCGACCCGAATCCATCTGCATGGTTGGATTTGTCATTTGAAGCTCCGAATTATGTCACATAGTCTCTTGGCCGTTGATCTTCCTCAGAGTGGATATGGTGCTACGGGACTCCGATCGAGGCGATTTCAGAGGTGTTGGACTCCGATCATTGTCTTAATCAGATCCGTATGGTCAGATCATCAATCCGAGGCTCCAAAATTAATACCCTTTTCTCCTGACCACAAAAAGGATGCAATTAACCTAAATTATATACAACTACTCTAAATGCAGAATGATGCATGCTATGCAATATTTATTACATGAAATGCAAATCTAAGCCTAGGAACATGAATGAATAGGCATTTTACCCTCAATAAATGTGTTTATATCACCAGGCTGCATCTTCAAATCAGGTGGTGGATCAGAATGTAGAATCAAATTCAGGTTCAGATTGAAGTGATCCGATCAGATCAAAAATCCCGTAGAAGATCTAATGAGGCCTCCTAGGTTAAAAACCCAAGGACCTTCCTGTGTGTGTGATCTAAAGAATAGATGAGGGACTGGATATGAATTGGACCCAATCAAGGTACCCAAAGATTTTTGGATGACTATAGAGGTTCAGGGTGGATGATACCCCTGGATCAGAAAGTCGTCCACCTGAGAATTACCTGGGTAGTCAGGAAGGGAGAGTTCTGTGAAGACCCCTACATGGTAGAGCGTCCATATTGGTTACAGGATTTTCCCCACCCGACCTTCCTTATCACTGCAGATCTAGGTAGACCAGAATGGATAACTTGACCTCTTAAATTTACCAGTTTTAAGTCCTAATTTGTGCCTTTAGTTTCACTTGATTAGAAGTTGATTGGACTTGTGACCTATTTTGGAGGTTGGTTAGCCCACAATGTAGACCAACTTCACCTGACCTACCCTAAAGATAGTAGAATGAAATCTAGGTTAAGACCTAGAAATCACCCTGAATTGACTCTTAGGTTATTAGGTGCAAGATTTTAGGGTTCAAGTGAAATTAGAGCTTGATTTTTAGGGTTTTTCTTGATTAGATCTTTTCAGAAAGGGCTTGGGTAGACACAAATGCAGGAGGGTTTATTTCCTTTTTATGCAGGCAAATGTGTACTAGCACTTCAATCCCTAATGTAGAAACCCTAATTGGCTCTATTCTGAATCCAGTTTGATCTTTAAAATGTTCTTCTTGGACTTCAAACATGAAGTGTGCAGTCCAAGAAGATTAGAAATTAAGCGTAATCCCTAATAGGTACTGGAACTTAGGGTCGGGATCTCTAACAGAATCGTTTCGATTTCAATCAGATATGAAATTTTTCTACAATTCAGGAAAACTTGCCTTTTAGGTAAAAAAAATTCTATGAAACTAAGGCAGGTGATTCCTAATTGATTGTTTTCTTTTTTATCTTCCCAAGATTTGGAGGTTGATTAGGGAAGAACAAAAATTACCTGGCTCGGGAGTGGCTTATTTGCGCTGAAGATCTCCTCGTGAAGTACCTCACAAAATCACAAGAAAATAGATAGGGCAAGTTAGTGCTCAACGATGCCAAAATGTTTAAGCATGAATTCATCATTGTTTAAGATATGTGTTGTAGTATCGGATAAATGCGCTTAAAAAAATAAAATTTATAACTCGAATAGAAAATCGCGGTCGAACATAGGGAGCAAGTATTGTAATTCACATACTAATCGAAATGAATGTATACATGAGCACGAGAAACTAAGCCAAATAATGATATTCAATGGATGGTAATTACTCAAAATTGATCATCAACGTATAACATGAGTATATGAAGAGTTTGACACAGCAAAAAGAAACCTAGAGCAAAAACAATGGTGATTTATATAACCAATTATTTAGTCTAGATACATATATATTAGCTAATCAATATTGCTACAGTAATCAGGACCACTTAGCCAATTTCCATGTCATGAAATAAACCAACAGCATCAATCTCAAAGGGGCTATCAGACGTTGGTCCTGTGCATCAGACGGCTTAAGTGAACATAAGCATAAGGCTTCTCAAAGCCTTTCTTCTTCTTCTTTCTCTCTTTCCTTTCTCAACGTTTTCTTCTCTTCACATACAAGGGCTACGCACCCTTCCTCAGCAACTAAGTGATGGGAGATTTCCCTGGAGAGCAAAACCCCCACTCTCTTCTCACAATTCCTCCTCTATCTTTTCTCTTCTTTCTCTCAAACCTGGGTATATAAGCGGATACATGAATCCGGGTAATCAGACCTACGCCTAGACTCGCGTGGTGTGAACTGCGGGCAAAGGCACGTGCATTGGCGTGTGCGTGAGAGGACCTCACCCTCGTGCTTACTAAGGCAGAGAGCCCATAGCACAAATTCAATTTATCCACTACTGCCACCTCTTCCCTACACGAGGTGGGACTAAGTCCCACCATCCTGTTCGCTCATCTGCAGCAGAAGAGGCTTCCTTAATTGGAGCAGCAGTAAGTGGTGGTGCCTTCAATTTACTACTTGGGAAGATGCCTGGAAGTCACCCGCAACTCTTGGGTGTAGCACCTGGGCCTTTGTAGCTTGGAGCTTGAAGAACGAAGGTGGTGGCAATGGTGGTAGCGGTGTGACGGCGAGGAACCTGAAATCCAAGAATACGGGTGCTAAGCCCCAATTAGAAAACTCAAGAGCTTTGCCTGGACTTGGAGAAGGTGGTGGAGGTGGTCTCATGGTTAGTGGAGGTGTGTGGTAGAGTAGCGAAGTCGGGAAGTGCGTATGAAGATGGGTGGATGGTTTGGGAAGTGCGTATGAAGATGGGGTTGTTCGGTGGATGGTTTGGGAAGTGTGTATGAAGATGGGGTTGTTCGGTGGAGAGGGCTTTTGATTGTGGTGGAATGGCATAGCTTTTGGAAGGGGAATGGAGTGGTTTGGTGGTCTGTGGAGTGCGGGAGGCATTGCCGGAGCTTCGCCAGAGCGGAGGAAGATGACGACATGGAAGGTGGAGTGCTGCTTGAGACAAAGATTAAAGAGATCTACTCTAACCTACAAAGGTAGAGGAGGAGTTTGAGAACCTAATTAATGGTCAAAAGGGACAGAGAGGCATCAGCTTTGATTGGCTGGCACCGTGGAAGGTGAATACTCCGGGGTGGGAAATGGCGGCGAGGAAAGTTCGAAAACGACATGGTTTTGGCTGGCCACTGTCGGAGGAAGGAGGGGAGGACAACTATGCCTCCAATTTGACAGTTTGAGGTGCAGACGAAGGATAACGAGGTGGACCCCCGGAGCATCGGTCGGAGGAGGCCAGAGATAGGGAAAATGGAAGATTTTTTAGGCCAAACCTAGCTAAGGAGGATGGTTTGTCCTCAGGGGGTCTTTTATAGGCCTGAAAAGGTCATTCCAAGCTTGGAAACCAAGCTTGGAAGCTTGGAGATTGCGAGCCTGTGGGATATGAATGCATGGAAGATTGGGAAGGAAATAGAAATCAAGGCTTGGTTCAATTGGAAGAGAATTTCTCAACGAATCTCCGATTCAAATTTGGGATTGATTTATTAAGAATCGAGCGAGAAATCCTCGCTCGAATCTCAATGGTGGAGCATCTATTCACACCTAATGGTTGTAGGGGACTCTTTCTGAAGACGATGAAGTTAGGGAGGTCCCTGCAAGGATTTCAAAAGCTGAGGGGTTCTTTGTAAGAAAAAGAGTTAGAACAGGATTAAAATGCAAACTAGGTCATGATGATCTCTGATTAGGCCCAAATTTTGATACAAACCTAATTTGGACCCAAGGAATTTGATGGTGAAGTCAGATTTAAGTTTTTACCAAATTTAACTGGGTAAATTGCATAGAAACCCAAACTACTCTATTTTATGTCAAAATAGGTTCAGATGGTCAATTCAAAGATACCAAACCTTAGGGAATATTTTTCTATGATTTTTAGAAGGTTTAGGTGAATTTCATATTTACTATAACTTCAGTTAATTAAGCGAGTCTATTTTTAGGGTTTCAGATGTCATTTAATTCTCGTAATACGTGAAAACCCATTTCTACCGGTACGGACTCTCTTGTTGGACTTTAATGCATATTTAACCTTTAATAAACCTCTGAAAAAACCCATGGTTGTTCTGCATTTATGATATGCTAGTAAAATTACAGTTTTAACCTTGGTTTCCTGTTTATCTCTTAGAATGGATATGCAATGAATTATGGTCCTCTGAAAATTAAGTAGGAGCATTTATCTATTGATTATGGCTAATAAAAGCTAGATATGGCTGATGATGACGTTATCATCTGCCAACGGTGAGGGTTGGCTATGATGGCTCTGCGTGGCTCCATCATGGCCATCCATCTTTTTTTTGTACTTGGTGATGTAGACCTCCGATCGGGTTGATTTTTGCACCGTTGGACTATGGTCGTTGATCCGGATCCATCCGTGTGGTTGGATTTTTCATTTGAGGCTTGGATCTTTGTCCTCTAGCTCCATGGCCTCTATTCTTCTATGGACTGCACATGATGCTCTGGTGGTTTGATCAAGATGATTTCGGAAGCATTGGACTCTCATCATCGTCCCGATCAGATCTGTACTATCTGATCTATCATCCACGGCTTCGAATCATCTGCAATTTATTTCATCTCTTTTAGTACATAAAATGACAATATTATCTATGTAGCTAATCAAACTAACTATTATGCATATTATGATGCTTATGAATGCATTGTCCCTAAGTTATTCTAGAATCTAACTTAATTCAAGTGATTTAGGTTGAATGATTGTTGTACAATCAGGCAACCACACTTGGACCAAGGGCCATCTAGACTTCTACAGAGGATCCCTCTCTTCTTCATCTTCCACTTTATCTTTTGTATTAGCTAGTAGTTTATTATTTCTGTAAGAAGCATTCCTCTACATGTACTTCAATTTCTAACAATACAAGTTAATATTTCCCTTCCAATTTCCATTTCTATCTTGGTGTGTTTTGATGCTATTAGTAGCTTAGTGCACCACACCTTCTTCTTCTTCTAATTACCTTAGGTACACTTGCCTAGGGTGAGCTTAGAAGAAAAGGTTTTCATCTTGTCACTTAGGTTTAGTGATAGGTGTAGTCTTTAGCATAGTTTCATCTTCTCATCCCTTGCTCGACTATTTCTGAAAACCCTGAAAACAACATAAATCAAAATCATAAAAATACAAGTGCGGATTTGAGAAACGAGAGAGAACCATTTTTGTGACTAACAATTTGGCCTCCTTGGACAACCCTAGATACTCACCCTATCTAGGAATATAAATTGTAAAAGTTGATTGTGAATTTATGTGTTGCAACGACACTACTTCGCATAATTAACAAACCGTGTATTTTTGACATCATTACCGCCTCAGCGCTGCTCTATATATATATTTCATATCTTTAGATGGAGCATTAAGGTGCATTTTTGCGGCTCAGGTGTCTTGGATAGTGCTTTACCCATAGTGTTGGAGCAAGAGCCTGAGTTCGCTTGGAGAGCCCCTTTACACCGCTTTGTGTTTCGGGGTTGTGAGCTCCTTGGGAGTGTCATGGATGGTGCTATCTCAAAGTATCGATGTTAGAACCTCCTCAAGGATTGATAATGAGAATGATGATCCCAACACATCTGTAGTAAGATTGATCTAAGGATAAGCATGGGGGAGCCAAAGAAAAAAAAAGACCATGTAAATATATTATCCTAATAATGTTGGCAAATCACAAAGCACTGACACTTGATTCTTAATAATTACGCAAGTTGCGGATCGGGTTCATAAGCCAAGGAAATCCTAACTGTGAAAACAATTTTGGGTCATTTGAATTAGAAAAGGGTTAATTAGTGATTTTTTGAAGGATACAATGATCCTGATTAATCTAACCCTTGGATCCAAAGATGAATCTTGATGTTTATCTTTAACAAATCCCATACCATCCTTGTTTACAATCAACCAAAGTTCCATACTAATGTTTTCCTCAAAAGTAAAAAAAAATTAGCTTTTCCAAAACCATTTTGCGAAATTGAATTTTTCTAAGAGACTAGCAAAGGATAAGCATGAGGGTGTCATAAATGCCAATTTATCATCATTCTTATGCCCTAAAACACATCTAGCTCTTAGGTTTGCACGTTGCATTAAGTTTCTAGGTTGCATTTAGTCATGCTCTTAGGTTAGGCATGCATTGCATTCTTTTTGTTATTTTGACATCTTTAGTTTAGTGTTAGGGATGAATAGACAATCAAATCCCACAAACCTTGGCACCCAGAAAGGTAGAAGATGAAAGAGAAGCCCAATTTAGCTGGATCCCAGCTAAATCCAACTCATCTCAACTAGATTCCAGCTCAACCTAGTTAGGATTAGCTTATCTCAGCTCCATTCAGCTTACCTCAACTGGATGGTAACTTGGGCTAGCTCATCTCAGCTCCATTCAGCTCACCTTAGTAGAATGGTAGTTCAGGCCAGCTTAACTCAGCTGATCCCCACTCCATTTAGCTCCTTCCAACTCCATCTAGCTCTTGGAATCTCTACCTAACTAGGATTAGCTACTACTATCAACTAGCTAAGGCTAGTCAACTGAAGAAGTTCTCAACCAGCTCAAGCCTACTCAACTCCAACTCCCTAAGACTCAACTCAACACAACTTGATTAAGCTGAGCTACTTGACCTAAGTAGCCTTCGGAAAGACCATCCCTAGAGTACCTAAGCTCAGGTTAGAAGAAACCAACTCAACCTAGCTTGGTTTAGCAGGTAGTAAAGAACTAGCTAGTTAAACTAGCCATTGAGCTTAGTTTCAGCTCTCTTCAGTAGCAATCAGCTTCGGTAAGTTCCAATGTAGCTCCTTCTCAGCTCCTCCAAGTAAAACCCTATCTTCTCTACTCCTTCCTCCATTACCTTTTTAGCTAAGCTAACTTAGCGTAACTCCTACTCCCCTACCATAACCAACCCTAACCATAATAACACCTACATAAGTGAAACGTTGGCTTCGAGAGATAACCGGGTTTTATTGTTATAGCATTGTAGTATAGCCAGTTATTGCCATCATTTCAAATATATAAATTTTTTTACTCGGAAAATAAAAGAGAGTTCCCGAGGTCGAACTCAGGGAGCAAGTTGTATTCTAGGGGTACAAGTTTCTTTTACAAAAAGAAAGAGAGAGAGAGAATTTGTTGGCTTCTTCTCTTCTTTTCTCTTTGCCTATCTTCTTCTGCTTGACTCTTCTGCTTTATCTGCAGCAGTAGTGATGCTTTTCTTCTTCTTTCAGTTCTTGTTTCTGCTCGTCTCTTTCTTTTTCTTCTCCCTTGTGGTCCTGTTCTTCTTCTTCTTCTTTCTTTCTTCTTTTCCTTTCTTCAGACCTTCTTCTTCTCGTGTTCTTGTCTTGGCCTCTCTGCGTTCTCCTCTGCCTCGCCTTCAGGACGTCGTCTGATTTTCCAATCAGACGACTTAAACCGCCGCTGCTACAGTGCCGCTCGGTGATCCTCCTTCCTTCAGCCTTTGTCTTCTTCCACGGTTCTTCTTCACCTGTGCCTGCACACTTACACAGCTTGATCAGAGAGGGGCAAAACCTATCTCTACCCTCCCCCCGCGTCTCTCTCTCACAGAAGCCACTCTTAGGAAAGCTCTCCCAGAGCTGCCGGGTAGTCGGGTACGGGTCGCGCCCGGGTCCAGGCCCACCGACGTGCGTGGTGGGTGAGGAGTGCAGGTCAGTCTAAGTCGGGTCGGGCCAGGTCCGCGGGGCGTGAGCGCGGACGAGACCGGGTAACCGGGCGGGTAAAGGGGACCTCACCCCGTGTGCTGAGGCAATAAGCCTCCAGCACTTTTTCACTTTATACCGCTGCGCCTCTTCATAGTTTTCCGAGGTGGGACTAAATGTCCCACCCCGAGTTGGCGCCCACGCGGAGGAGACAGCTGGTAATCGTGGCGTTACGCGAGGCCTTCGCGCGAGGGCTTCGCTTCAGCTGCAGCCTGACGCTTTGTCGAAATGCCTCGCAAGGCCTGGGAGTCGAATCTGGGCGTGGCGCGCCTGCAGCTACAGGCGGAAGCAGCTCCTTCTTCACGGCAATGGCGGCGGAGGTCGGGTGACCTGTTCACAGCAAAACGGCCTCTCGGCCTAATCAGAAGGTGCCGGGAGCTTCGCCAGAGTGCGGCGAAGCTCGTGTGGGTGGTGGCGAAGCGTGGGGCGGCGTGCAAGGGCTGCCCTAGGTCGGACTGTGGGTCGGAAGATGGGTTTGTTCGGTGGAGTTGCAGAGGGTGATGTGGGGGAAGTGGAAGGGCGGGGGTTGATCAGGGTGAGGAGGCGGAGGTTCTGCGGTGGTCGGCGAGCCGTGTGGGTTGCTGGGGTGATGGGAGCGGCTCGCCGGAGGATGGCCGAAGGCGGAGAAGGTGAGGGTGAGGAATCGAGGGCGACAGTAGATGTTTAAAGTGAGGAAAAGGAAGAGGGGAGGAAGAGGAGGAGCTCTACCTACTTAGCAGGAGGAGGAGGGGCCGGAGCGGGCGACAGTCGTATCGACTGTCGCCGGAGAAGAAGATGCCCGGGGGAAGGGGCGGCGGCGAGCAGAGGGCCGGAGAGGCGCCAGCTGGGTGCGGCGTGGCGCGGGAAGAGCAGGGGAAGAAGTCTCTGCTGCTGGTATTGCGGCAGAGCGAAGAGGAGGAGGAGGAAGAACCGCCGGAGCTGGTGGGCGTCTGCCGGAGTGATAAGAGAGGAAAGTTGGGGGTTTTCTCCGTCAGATCCGAGCTAGGAAGAACGGTGGAGCGACGGGGGTATTTATAGGAACCGAATCAGGGAGGAAGGCGGAGGGAGACGACGTGTCTCCCTCACCGGAGGACGCCGGAGATGGAAACCCATACCGTCCGTGCGTTCGCACGGCCAGTATGGTGGGTTACAGCGACCAGGGGGTGTCCCTGCGACGGCTGACGACGCAGGGCACCCCCGGTTTACTTGCCAGGCTCTCCCCCTCACCCTGCGCGGCGCCATGCTCCGAGCAAGGTCGCCGGAGCATGGTGCTGGCAGGTTTTGCAGGGGGGACCTGAACGCAAAGAACGAAGGAGAGTTAGGGGCCAAAATGCGAGGGTTCAAAAGTTGAGGGCCAAAAAGTAAATATATGAGGACCAAAGTGTAAAGTTAGTCAAGAAGGTTTCTTCTTAGGCTCAAGTTTTTATACATGACTAATTAGGACCTAAGGAATCTGATGGTGAATTTTATTTCTAGATTAAACCTTGTTTGAATGGTCAATTTACGCAAAAACCCAAATTAAGTTATTAATTGGGTATGGTTCTCAATGTAGGTCAAGATGGGTTCCTAAGGTCAAATTGAAGGTTCTAAACCCTAGAGATTATTTTTCTATGAATTTTAGAGGGTTTATTCTATTTTTGCTTTGCCTTGAACCTCGTGAATTGAAGTGGGTTTGTTTTAGGGTTACAGATTATCATTTAGTTCCTTGGAATTTCTGTAGCCCTTGCTAGATCATCTCATCCCACTTTTATTCTTATTAAGTTGCTTTGACCTATGTTTGGACCCTGAATTACCCTGAATGCAGATTATACTGGTAAAATTACATTTTTACCCCTTATGACTTGTTTTCTCCTTAAACTCAGAATTCTCTGAGTTAAGCCTTTCCTTGAGTTATGTAGGAGCTTTTATCCTTTGTATTGGGTCAAAATGAGCTAGTTATGGCTCATGATGAGGTTCTCATCAATAAGCCTTCACCATAGCTCTCCACTCAAGTAGGGATGCAAGTTTTGGTAAATTTGACTCGAATCTGGCCAAACCCGACTAGAAAAGGATGGGTAAAACCTGACCCAAACTCGATCGAGTTCAGGTATGGGTTTTATCTAAAAAACCCGTCTGGGTTTGGGTATGGGTATGAATCTATACCCGATTACCCTACCTGAATACCTGAATAAAATCCCCATTTACCCGAGATATATATCAGTCTCACGCGAAGTCCCTCATTCCCCCAACCCTAATCTTCTTCATGATTCCCTCTATGATTTTGAAGGCTGGGAATGCTTCTGAAGCTACCATAAACATTTATTTTGAAATGGGGATTTTTGTTTGAAAGGTACTTGTATTTAGTCTTTCTATGTATCTTTTGTATTTTTATTTTTGATGTATTCCCCTTGAAAGGCTCTTTTTGTAATAATTTTAGTTGAGATCAATAAAATTAGAGTAACCCAAGTTCCTATGTTGAGAGCTTGCTAAAAATAAACAATTAATGAATTGTGTTATAGGTTTCTCTTCTTTGACTCTAATTTGGCACAATTTGAATGTGAGATCAATTTATAAATGGGTACTCAATGGGTAAATAGGTACCCGATGGGTAGATGGGTGATTGTACAACAATCATAGGTCCTAATATACTTGAATTATGTTAGATCCTAGCTTAACCTAGGAATAATGCATGCATAAGCATTATATCTTACATCATAGTTGATTTGTTAGCTTTATGAATAATAATTGTATATTATGTTCTAATTAAGAGGTATAATAAGCACAGGTAATTCAGGGCTGCGGATGATGAATCCGACCTTATGGATCTATTTAAAACGATGATGGGAGTCCAATGCTTCTGAGATTTTCTTGATCGGACTCTCGTAGCATCTTACGGAGTCTGCAGAAGAGCAAAGTCCAAGAAGCAAGATGGTGAAAATCTGAACCTCAGATGTCAAATCCAACCATACGGATGGATTCAGATCAATGATCACAGTAGAACAACACAAAAATCAGCTCGATTGGAGCCCTACAGTACCATCTACAAAGCAAAGAAGATGGACAGCCACAATGGTGCCATGTGGCACCATCATATCCTCCTAAGGCTATTGCCCCATCCACTGAAGGAATTTCACATGCCTTGTGGGCTGTTAGATCGTCATCCAACAACCACAAGAGAGCCACGCCACCACTTCACTCGTGCCTCATCAAGGAAGAATCACCCATAGCTATTAGATCTTCATCCAATGGCTGAGGCAGCACATGCGAATAAATAAGCATGTGACCATCCACATGCATAGCATGTTGGTCAACACACGTGAAAACAAGTAGGCATCGAGTGTTCGAAGCGCGCGATACATAAAATTGAAGTGGCGGCGAGGTGCGATGAAATTGGAGCGTCAGATCGCAATCTGACAATGCAGGTGAACACATGGCATGCTATCACACGTCTGATTAGGCAGTATGATGCATGCACGAGATGATGCATAGTTAGACAAGTCGATATACGTGGCTTGGTGAGGCGGCAGTGTGCGCATCCTTTGCCGTTGATCTCCACGATCAAATGGTTGAATTTGAATCTACGTGTGCGCGAGAAGAGGATGTGTGGGCGCACTTTTAAGCTATCCAATCGTAAGATCGGATGGCTAGATTTAAATGTGCACACGTGCACCCGAAAGGGGTGAAGGCGATGGAGTGCGCACGATCACGACCGTGAGATCTTGATCCGAAGAGCGAGCAGTGTCACATGTCCCAATCTGGTGCGTTTCGTGCGTACAAGGATTTATGGAGGCTATTTTGAGGCGAATTAGAGCTGTTGATCTCCTGATCGATGGATTTGATCAATCGAAAGTTGTTTCACGAGTTAAATGCCATATTCACCCCTCATCGTTTCTATAAAAAGGACCCTAATGTTCCCATCTAAAGGCATCTTCTCCTCCATTTCTCCCTCCAGACACCTCCAAGCTTCTCCGGCTCCCTCTTCCTTTGAGGCATCCACCAAGACCACCTTGGTGCACCGCTACTGCTTTTCCCAACCTCTCCAAAGGCCACTAAGGTTCACCCTTGGTGCCCTTGTTCTAGTAGCTTAGATAGCTATTTTTATTTCCAATAGTTTTAGTAATTTCCTTTAGTTCTAGTTTTAGTTATTCTTATATCTAAAAAATCTGATCTGAACAAATTTTCTATATATATATCTAATTATTCTAGAACTAGTTAGCTCTAAATCAATATTACAATCAAGTCATTTTCTACCTCCCTGAGTTTGACTGGGACTCACCATTTCGTTATATTTATTTGTTTCAACGTATTTTCATGCTATACTATGACTTAATCACCTTTAAACACCATCTTATGCTAGAACAAATTGGCGTCGTTGCTGGGGAGGCACGGTGATTCTTGATTTAATAATTGATTTAGTGTACTTCTCTTTGGTGTGCAGGTATGAAATGAGGATCCATGTACGCATCTAGTGCGGGTGAAGACAATCAGGTGCACACAATCATCTTAGTAAGAATTTAGAATAATGTTTGATTAGGGTAGAAGTTATTTGAAAAAAAAGAGGAGTTATTTGTTAGGTAGTTATGATTTGCTTTGCTTTGGAAAAAAAATAGTTTGAAAAAATTTGCTATTATTGTTTTTGGAAACTTTGCTAGAAATTGAATGTGAATTTAAAAATTCATTTGCCATGTTTATAATGGTTGAAAAATTTTGAAATTTTGGTAGGAGCTATATTTTCAAGTTATCTCTCCAACACCATCTATTCCAAGAAAAAATCAATTTTTGGAATTTTTAAAAATTTGCAGAATGCATAGGGGTCAAATAGATTGAAATCCACATTTTTCTTAAACTTAAAAATTAATTTCAAATAGTAAACGAATTTGATTGACCCAAATTTGGTGGGGTTTGAAAGGTAATCAAGTTATCTTTCATTCACATATTTTTCTATAATTTTTGAATCACATTTGATATTGTTTCAAAAAAAAAAACCAACATGGGGTCAAAATCTCATATTTGACTCCCTGTTAGTTAAAAATTCATATATATTTATTTGAGATAGGAAAAATTCTAAAAAAATACTCTCTAAAAAAATTATTGAAAAGGAAATCTTCCTGCCAATTTTCAAATCATTTGATTCCAATTTTATTTGAGAGAGTATTTCTTTGATTGGTGGTCTGCTGTTTGAGAAACTTAGAAGTGTATGAGCCCTAGGACCACATTGGACTAGCCTGGACTCAATTGAGCCCAATAGTTAGTAAATGAGTCGAGTAAACTTGTGGACCACTCATCACATACCAAATCGAAAGAAAGGCTGAAAAAACATAAAGAATATCTTAATAACCCACATTTGTACTTTGACTACTAGGTAGTCTCAACCTCTTTTGCCAAACCTGGTGACTAAGCTTGCGGGGTAGTGTCAAACGATCTCGTATAAGGGATACAAAGGAACCGGAAGCGAAATCTGAAGGAAGAACCTTCTTCTTAGTTCCCTCGTATATAAATTGGCCAGGTTAGCTTAAGAAGCGAGGATCATTTTCAGTTAATTTCTTGACAAATTTTCTTCAATAATTTAAACCTAAACAAAAAAATATAGTCATCTGATTTTAAAGGACCAATCTGATTAACAAGACCTTAGTCTTGTTTGGCTTGGCTACACCAACCCTTATTGTTGGTGTATGCAAGGAAGAAGGTTGTTAAAACCTAAACTTGTTGGACCTTGGGAACCAAACCCGAGGTGGCGAAGGAAAGTTTCACCCGACCCTTCTTCCCAACCCTCATCCTCCTCTCGATTAGCTGAGATGGCTAATCCTGGTCCTAGACCTGGTTAGGGCCTCGACAATCTAGACCCAATGGCTCGCCTGGAAGCCAGGATCAAGGAATCAGAACAAAGATAGAGTAGAGTATTGATAAGATTCTCACCACACTAGATAGGATGCAACATCCACCACACGGAGAACAACTGTGGGACTTCAATGATCCGGCAGCTATGATTTTGGGACCTCAAGTCCAGATTCCCGTAGGCGGAGATGCATTCGAGTTGAAGCCGAACATAATAAGTCTGATTTAGACTCATTTTCATGGAAAGTCGAATGAGGATCCCCTCCAGCACATTGAGGATCTGAGTCGAATTGCAGAAACAACTTGACCCAGAAATGTTGATATAGGGACTTTTCTCATGAAGCTTTTTCCTTTCTCTCTTAAAGATAAAGTTTCTTATTGGTTCAAGACCATCAGGAGGCCGATTGGAACCTGGGCAGAGTTACATCGCGAATTCCTCCAAAAGTTCTTCCCGATTGGTCGAACAAATGCAATTATGACTTTCTCCTACGGACTATGGGAGAAATTGCATGACACCTGCGATAGATTTCATGACCTTCTCAGGAAATGCCCACACCAAGATGTACCCAGATGGCACGTAGCACAAGTTTTCTCCATAGGTGATGGGAACACCATCATAGGTCCTAACTGGCCAATCTTAGTTAGGTTTAAAATATAAATGCTCCTACATAACCATCTGAGGGTTGTAACTCCACTTTGAGCTGTTTCAAGAAGAGAACAAGATACCAGGGTTAATTCTGTAATTTTAGTGGTGGCTTTTGGTGGAGGTTGAGGGGTGAAGGGATGTGTGGTGGTGGCGCAAAATGAGGTGGAAGTGGAGGTAGCTTAGATGGAGCTTAGGTAGGCTTATTTGGTAGAGCTAGTTAGGTGGGTGGGTTTTAGGGTTAGGTTGGGATGCCATGGAGGTGGACTAGCTAAGATAAGCTAGCTAAGCTAGCTTAGCAAGTAGGGAGTTGGGGAGAGAGGTAGAGGGGGCTAGGGTTTTGGAGGTGATGAGCTGGAGGAAGCTATCTTGAGCTACATTGGAGCTGGTGGCTGCTGAAGAGAGCTGTAAGGAGCTACTTTAGTTGGCTTAGCTTGCTAGTTCTTTACTAGCTGCTAAGCCAAGCTAAGATGAGCTGGCTGCTGCTGATGTGAGCTAAGGTGAGCTGAGTCTGTTCTTCCTGGAGATTGCTGAGCTACCTAGAGTAGCTAGCTTAGGTTAAGTAGGTCGGCTCAACTTGAGCCTTCAGGAGTTGGACTTGAGCTGGTTAAGGTCATCTTTAGCTGACTAGGTCTAGCTAGTAGCTAGTCCTAGTCAGGTTGAACTTCCAGTGATCCCTTCTGAGTTGGCAGAGCTGGGATCAATTGACTTGAGTTGGTTTGAGTTGCCATCTAGCTAAGGTGAGCTGAATGGAGCTAAGGTGAACTAGCTGGAGCTACCATTCAGCTGAGATGAGCTGCATGGATCTAGGGATGAGTTGATGCAGCTAGAAGGAGCTGGGATCCATCTGGGATGAGCTGGACTTAGCTGGAATCCAACTAAAAGGAGTTTCTTCTTCATCTTCTACCTTCTCGAGTGCCAAGGTATGTGGGATCTGACTCTCTGTCTATCCTTGACACTCAAGTAAACACATTAAAAATACAAGTAAAATGCAATGCATGTCTATCCTAGTTAAATGCCTAAATGCAACCCGAAAACCCATTTGTGGAGTTAAAACCCTAAGAGTTAGATCGGTATTAGGGTATAAGAATGATGATAAATTGACGTTTATCACCCTTCTCTTTAGCGCAATCTTATCATGGGATATATTGTATTAACTCGATCAGCACCTCATTTCTCTTTCATTTGAAGTTAGCTCTATCCACCAATTTCTTATGTCTTTTCTTCTTTACTGACCTGTTCTCTATGTGGCCATGTTTGTTATAAGGTACTAGAGGAGTTCAGAAGGATCCATGGCTAGTCCCTTCAAATTAATGATGTACTGGTACAACTTTAAGTGTGGTTGCTAGTTTGTTAGGTGTTTGTGTTCCTGGTTCAGGACAGAATCACGGCATTTCTTGGCATCCCATCAATAAAGGGACCTAGGTCAGTGAGTTCCATTTTCCTTTCTCTTCGTTTTCATAAAGGACAAGTCATGATTCCAAACTTGAACCTTTGACCCATGTGGTTACCACTATAGATACCACTGTAGAGGTTGACTCATGATTTACTGTAGATTAATGGTTTATTTACCTGATGCTGCAAATAGAGCTATGATCCTTAAATTAATCCTTACAAAGGAAGAACTGGCTCCTAACATTGATACAGATTCAATTGCAAGCATGACAGATTGGTATTTGACGTGTCGTTGTGCATGTGTGTTAAGGAGTGTCGTTATAGTCGCACTTGCAATGTCGGTTTTAAAATAATTAAACGGAGGTGAGTCCGAGTGCCGGTCTCAGGGAGGCATGAAAATCAGATTTTTACTTTACCACTTGTTGTCACGGAAAGTGCAGAGTTTTGCTTGCGAAAGGTGCGATTTTGAAAAGTGAGAGAGAGATAGAGAGAGAGAAGGTTTAGGGTTAGAAAGCTCTTTGTTTTGATCATGCAACTTGAACAGAAATTAAAATGGCAACTGAACGGAAAATAACTTCATTAAACATGCACTTGTAGTTCATGACTTACAACATTAAATACATGCTTCAACAAAAATAATAAAAAGCTTAAAAGAGAGAGAGAGATAGAAAGAGAGTGTGTGTGGAGAGCGACGAGGCAGCCACGACGGTGGAGGAGGCTCCGTCGGCGGCTCGTCGTCTCCGACGATTACAAGAGTGCCTAAGGCTAGCTAAGAGAAGGATAGAGTAGCTGCAAGGGGGAGTGAATGCCTTGAATGGTGGTTGGAGGGGGTTTAAATAGAGTTAAGGGCTTCCTAAAAGAAGAAGGGGCTTTAGCGACATCCAGAGCGTCGCTAAAACCGCTTCCAAAAGTGTCAGTGAAGCCCTCTCGCCGCTGGTCAGCCGCCCGCCTCGTTCCTTCTCCTTGCACGATCCACGGCTGCTAAACGAGAGCCGTTCGATCAAAGATCGGACGACTGAGAGTCTTCCTCTCCTGCGCTGTGATCGCACCTCGGGCGCGCGTGTGCGCGCACGTCTCCACCCGGCGTGCGCGCACGCGTGGACGCTCTTGAGCTGTGGTCGCGCCGCGTGGCAAGATCCCGGTCGCCCACTACTGATAGGGCGGCCCAATTTCTCCACGCCCGCGCCCGTCTTCAAATCCGCTCCGCGTGGCTCGAACGCGCGTCGCGTGGGTGCGGGAGTGCGCGCTCACCGTTTGCCACGCCCCCGCTTTGTCGCGGCGTTGCGGGCGGGTGCGCGAATCTCGATCGTTCGATCGAAGATCGACGGCCGAGATTTGATTTCGGCTGGCTGAAGGCGCGACGAGCGCGGGGGCAGGGCTGACGTGGCGCAATCTGGGCCCAGATCAACGGTTAGAACTTCTTGGACCCATTGTAGGAGCTTCGGATGTCGGATTTGGCCGATCTTGAGTCCGTTGGACTCCATTCGTCGTTCTGAATCCATCCGTGCGGTTCGATTGCTCGTTTGAGGCCTGCTTTGACAAATGCTTACACAAATGGCCATTAATGCAGTTTATAAGCAATCTTGGTACATGATGCATGCAATGCTCCTATTCAACTTATGTTGTGCCTTTTATTCTAAAGATGGGCCATATTCAACATAATTATCACCCCCTTGTGTAGTGTTGCCATACCCCCATGCTTACTCCTTGCTAGTCCCTAGCAAGGTTTATTCTAGCCTTTATTTCCTTGTAGAATTCAAGAAGTAATTGCTTAGGCACTTCGTTACTTGTCAATAAGAGGAAATATATGAATATCTTAATCTACAAAGACTAAGCAGCGCCCGGGTGTCTACCAAAATACGAATCGCTCGAATCCTTGCTTTAATGTATATATAACTATACATATGTATATGTATATATATATATATTTTAGAATTTTTTTCGGAATTCAGTGTTGGTTGGTAACTTTTTACGGCTACCCAACCTACCCAAAACTTGGTCAAAACCCTAAGTGCTAAGCATCTTGGTGTGAATGTTGTGATAGACTCACTTAACGGTAATTGAGACAGACTTCGAGTTTCTTTCCTCTAGGTGATCGGAAAAGAAAATAAATTTTGCTTGAAGGTGTATTTGTCCGATTGGTAGCTTTCTCCCTACGTTTGTTTTAATTAGGGCCAACACAAGGATTTTTCCAGTGTATATCTCCCCGGCTTGTAGTACTTCCCCGCTTCTTCCTTAGGTGTTTTGGTCTTTTTTTGTGTAATTATTGAGCTGGGCTCTGGACAACCAACCAATGGGCTGTTACCCACGATCACTTGCCAGCCATACTTATGCGGTGAAGTGTGGTTTATTTTCTTTTCTTCTTCTTCCTTCCTTTTTTTTTTTCGTAGGTGGCTTCCCTGATCTCAAATGTACCTAGAGGCAACGAAAAAAGAAATGGCCTGTGGCTGGGTTCTGGACAACCTGCTAATGGGCTGTTACCCACGACAACTTGCCAGCCATACCACCCTAGAGAGTTCATTAGCTACCCAATTTCTGTCAAAATCTCCAAGAAGTGAGTCTGTGCAAAAATGTGTGCAGATGCTTAGACTCAAAGTTTTCCTGAGTTAGAGGGGGAGTTGATAAGTCGTATACTTATTACCTTATTTAGTAGGTGGATTAGAATGGCTTAAGGTTGCAAGGATTCGCCGCTAAATCCATATTTTAACAGACACCAGGGCTGATTAAGCCTGAAGGTTTGAAAAGTCTAAGTGTTTAAGTTCCTTTTGTATTATTTCCCACTATTGACAAGTTTCTAATGCCTAAGTTTTCTTCCTAAATTCAATTTTTTTTTTAAATTAAATTAATTTATTCATTCAGATTGATTAATTGAGCTCAGGATTATGCAATTTACCATCCTCCCCATGCTTAAGTTGGACAATGTCCTCATTGGCAGATTCATGGATGCAAAAGGGTTCAAAAAGATAGTACCTGAGTGACGTAATCTACCAGATCAGTCTGAATCCTCTGGGTTGCCTCCCAGGAAGCGCTTAGTTTAACGCCTCCAACTTGACAGTGCACAAACAGGAATGGCTTGGGTCAAGGAGGTATGTACAAAATCAACCAGACCCAAAATCAGAAGTCCACAGACGCGAACAAGGTTGTGGTGTAGTCCCGTTCCTAAGGGGCAGGAATTCTGTATCATGCATGCCCGTGTCAGATCCTCTCTTAGTCTGCGGGCATGCAAACAAGTTGATGTGGATGAACGCACCCCAAATACGACATGCCAGACACTAAAGATGTAGGTTTTATAGTCAGCCTGTTTCCCGATAAGATTGTAATCTATCAAAAGTGTATCAATTCCAGTGCATTTGGGTTGTGGGATCTTTATTCTGGTAGGGCAGGTGACGTGCCTTCGTGCGTGTGTGTTAAGAGGTGTCGTTATAGTTGCAATTGATACGTCGGTTTTAAAAGAAGTAAACGGAGGTGAGTCCGAGTGTCGATCTCAGGGAGGCGTGGAAATCGGATTTTGTTTACCACTTGTTGTCACGAAAAAGGCGGAGTTTTGCTTGCGAAAGAGACGGTTTTGAAAAGCGAGAGATAGAGAGAGTTTAGGGTTAGAAAGCTCTTGGTTTTGATCATGCACTTTAAACAGAAATTAAAATGGCAACTAAATGGAAAATAATTTCATTAAACATGCATTCATAGTTCATGGTTTACAATATTAAATACATGCTTCAACAAAAGTAAATGAAAGCTTAAAAGAGAGAGAGAGAGAGGTAGGTAGAGAGAGAGTGGAGAGCGACGAGGCAGCCACGGCGGTGGAGGAGGCTCCGTCGGCGGCTCGTCGTCTCCGGCGATTACAAGAGTGCCTAAGACTAGCTAGGAGAGGAGTGGAGTAGTTGCAAGTGGGAGAGGATGCCTTGAATGGTGGTAGAAGGGGGTTTAAATAGAGTTA
Source organism: Thalassia testudinum (assembly GCA_037157565.1). Taxonomy (NCBI): domain Eukaryota; kingdom Viridiplantae; phylum Streptophyta; class Magnoliopsida; order Alismatales; family Hydrocharitaceae; genus Thalassia; species Thalassia testudinum. The sequence continues at coordinate 64,230,245 of JAZHRO010000007.1, read as the reverse complement.
AGGGCTTCCTAAAAGAAGAATGTGCTTTAGCGACATCCAGAACGTCGCTAAAACCGCTTCCAGATACGTCGGTGAAGGCCTTCTGCCGCCGGTCAGCCGCTCGCCCCTCTCTCTCTTCAGGCGCGATCCGTGGATGTCGAACGAGAGCCGACCGATTGAAGATCGGACGGCTGAGATCCTCCCGCGCCTGCGCTAGGATCGCGCTTCGGGCGCGCGTGCGCGCGCGCTTTTCCGCTCGGCGTGCATGCGCGTGTTTCCGCTCGGTGTGCGCGCGCGCGTTTCCGCTCGGCGTGCGCGCGCGCGTGGGAGGTGGGGCGCTGTCGTCGCGCCGCGTGGCGCAATCCTAGCCGCTAGCTTCTGATCGCGCGGCTCAATTTTGCCGCGCCCTTCGCTCGCAATTGATTTCCGCTCCGCGCGATTCGAACGCGCGTCGCCGCGACGTGGGCATGCGCGCTAACCGTTGCGCCACGCCCGCGCTTTGTCGCGGCGACCGCGGGCGAGCGCGCGGATCTCGGCCATTCGATTGAAGATCAACGGCCGAGATGCGTCCTTGGCTGGCTTGGGGCGTGCGAGCGGCGGGGTCGGGGCGACGTGGCGCGTTCTAGGCCGTTGATCTCCAGATCAACGGTCAGGATTTCTTGGGCCCATTGTGGGAGCTCCGGATGTCGGATTTGGCCGATCTTGAGTCCGTTAGACTCCGTTCGTCGTCCTGAATCCATCCGTGCGGTCCGATTGCTCATCTGAGGCCTGCTTTGACAAATGCTTTACACAAATGGCCATTAATACAGTTTATAAGCAATCTTGGTACTTGATGCATGCAATGCTCCTATTCTACTTTATGTTGTGCCTTTTATTCTAAAGATGGGCCATATTCAACCTAATTACTACCCCCTTGCGTGGTGTTATCATACCCCCATGCTTACTCCTTGATAGTCCCTAGCAAGGTTTATTCTAGCCTTTATTTCTTTGGGGAATTCAAGAAATAATTACTTCGGCACTTCGTTACTCGTCAATAAGAGGAAATATATGAAGATCTTAATCTACAAAGACTAACCAGCGCCCGGGTGTCTTCCAAAATACAAATCGCCCGAATCCTTGCTTTGTATATATAACTATACATATGTATACGTATATGTCTATATATGTCTTTTTAGAATTTTCGGAATTCAGTGTGGGTTGGTAACTTTTTACGGCTACCCAACCCACCCAAAACTCGATCAAAACCCTAAGTGCTAAGCATCTTGGTGTGAATGTTGTGATAGACTCACTTAACGGTAATTGAGACAGACTTCAAGTTTCTACGCCTCTAGGTGTCCGGAAAAGAAAATAAATTTTTGCCTGAAGGTGTATTTGTTCGACTGGTAGCTTTCTCCCTACGTTCATTTTACTTGGGGTCAACACAAGGATTTTCCAGTGTATATCTCCCCGGCTTGTACTACTTCCCCGCTTCGTCCTTAGGTGTTTTGGTCTTTTTTGTGCAATTATTGAGCTGGGCTCTGGACAACCGACCAATGGGCTGTTACCCACGATCGCTTGCCAGCCATACTTGTGCGGTGAAGTGTGGTTTATTCTCTTTTCTTTTTTTTTTTTTTTTTCGTAGGTGGCTTCCCTAATCTCAAATGTACCCAGAGACAACGAAAAAGAAATGGCCTGTGGCTGGGTTCTGGACAACCTGCCAATGAGCTGTTACCCACAACAACTTGCCAGCCATACCACCCTAGAGAGTTCATTAACTACCCAATTTCTGTCAAAATCTCCGAGAAGTGAGTCTGTGCAAAAATGTGTGTAGATGCTTAGACTCAAAGTTTTCCTGAGTTAGAGGGTGAGTTGATAAGTCGTATACTTATTACCTTATTTATTAGGTGGATTAGAATAGCTTAAAGTTGCAAGGATTCGCCGCTAAATCCATATTTTAATGGACACCAGGGCTAATTAAGCCTGATGGCCTGAAAAGTCTAAGTGTTTAAGTTCTTTTTGTATTATTTCCCACTATTGACAAGTTTCTAATGCCTAAGTTTTTCTTCCTAAATTCAATTTTTTTTTTTTTAATCAATTAATTTATTCATTCAGACTGATTAATTAAGCTCAGGATTATGCGGTTTATCATCCCCCCCATGCTTAAGTTGGACAATGTCCTCATTGGCAGATGCATGAATGCAAAAGGGTTCAAAAAGATAATACCTGAGTGACGTAAACTACCAGATCAGTCTGAATCCGCTGGGTTGCCTCCCAGGAAGCGCTGAGTTTAACGCCTCCAGCTGGGCGGTGCTTGGTGTCAGCCCTCAACAAGGGTGACACTTTCCTTGCGGGGTACCTGGGCCAGGAAATGCTTCAATCTTTGACCATTGACTATAAAGGTGTGCCCGGTATTAAGATCGGCGATTTCGACTGCCCCATTGGAATAGGGCTTGACCACCCGAAATGGTCCTGTCCATTTGGACCTAAGTTTCCCTGGGAAGAGTTTCAGGCGTGCATCAAATAGCCAGACTTGTTGGTTTGGCTCAAAGGTTTTCCTATGAATGAGTCGGTCGTGGACGGCTTTCATTTTCTCCTTATATAGCCGACTATTGTCAAAGGCGTCCCGACGAATTTCTTCAAGCTCAGATAATTGAAGAGTCCTTTGCGCACCAGCTAACTGGGGATCCATGTTACATTGCTTAACAGCCCAGTAAGCCCGGTGTTCTAATTCGACAGGGAGATGGCAAGCTTTGCCAAAGACCAAGCGGTAAGGTGACATGCCTATCGGGGTCTTAAAAGCGGTCCTGTATGCCCACAGGGCATCATCAAGTCGTGTGGACCAGTCTTTCCTGTCAGGTCTCACAGTCTTCTGTAAAATGTTCTTGATTTGTCTGTTTGAGACCTCAGTCTGCCCATTTGTTTGTGGATGATACGGGGTGGCAATGCGGTGGTTTACCCCGTATTTTCTAAGTAGGGCACGGAACTGGGAATGGATAAAATGGCTTCCACCATCACTGATCATGGCCTTGGGTATTCCAAACTGGGAAAAGATGTTCTTCTTTACAAAGTCCATGACCGTCTTCTGATCGCATCGTCGGGTGGCGACGGCTTCAATCCATTTGGAAACATAGTCTACCGAGACCAGGATATACTCGAAGCCGTTGGATGGTGGAAAGGGGCCCATAAAATCGATACCCCAAACGTCGAAAATTTCGACAATCAAAATGGGCTGAAGGGGCATCATATCTTTTTTGGTCATTGTCCCTAGTGTTTGGCATCGTGAGCAAGTCTTGGCAAAGATGTGTGCATCCTTGAATAGGGACGGCCAATAAAATCCAGACTGCAAAACTTTTGCAGCTGTTTTCTTGCCAGAGAAATGGCCGCCACATGCTTGGTCATGACAAAAGGAAAGCACACTCTGAACTTCGTCTTCGGGGAGGCACCTCCTGATGATCTGATCAGCACAGAGGCGAAACAGCATGGGATCATCCCAGAAATAGTGCTTGGCCTCAGCCAAGAACCTGTCCCGTTGCTGTCTGGACCAGCTGTGTGGGGTTTGTCCTATAACCAGGTAGTTGACATAGTCAGCATACCATGGCATTTTCTTGTCTTGCACGGCTAGGATGTGTTCATCAGGGAAGGTATCAGATAGAGGTAGGGAGGGTCCAATGTGGTCTGGATGAAGTCTTGACAGGTGGTCAGCCACCACATTTTTCGATCCAGCCTTGTCTTGAATTTCCAGGTCAAATTCCTGCAAAAGCAGGATCCATCTGATGAGCCTGGGTTTTGCGTCCTTTTTGGCCAACAGGTGCCGGATGGCTGAATGGTCGGTGTAGATAGTCACGTGGGATCCCAGCAAGTATGATCGAAATTTTTCCAGTCCAAAGACTACAGCAAGCAACTCTTTTTCTGTGACCGTATAATTACGTTGGGCCTCGTCCAACGTTTTGCTCGCGTAGTAGATCACCACGGGCTTCTTGTCTTGCCTTTGTCCCAGGACAGCGCCTATGGCAAAATCTGATGCGTCACACATAATCTCAAAATCCTGGGACCAGTCTGGGGGTTGAAGTACAGGTGCGGTGGAGACTAAGTCCCGGAGGGTATGATAAGCCTGGGTGCAATCAGGAGACATGTGGAAAGTGGCGTCATTGGCTAGAAGGTCGGTCAAGGGTTTGGAAAGTTTGGAAAAGTCTTTGATGAACCTTCGGTAGAAGCCAACATGTCCTAGGAAAGAGCGAATCTGTCGGACCGAACTAGGTGGAGGAAGTTTGGAAACTAAATCAACCTTAGCTCGATCTACCTCGATGCCCTTATGCGAAACGATGTGTCCGAGGACAATTCCTTCTTGAACCATAAAATGGCTCTTTTCCCAACTTAACACCAAGTTAACCTTGATACATCGTTTCAGGATTTTCTCCAAGTTGCTCAAACAATGGTCGAATGAATTCCCGAATACAGAGAAATCATCCATAAAGACCTCCAAGTATTCACCCACCATTTCTGAAAAAATGGCTAGCATGCAACGCTGGAAGGTCGCGGGTGCGTTGCATAACCCGAACGGCATTCGACGGAATGCAAACGTGCCATACGGGCAAGTGAATGTGGTCTTTTCCTGATCTTCCAGAGCAATTGCGACTTGGTTATATCCTGAATATCCATCCAGGAAGCAAAAATACTTCTGCCCTGCCAATCTTTCAAGGATTTGGTCAATGAATGGCAAGGGGAAGTGGTCCTTCTTAGTGGCTTCGTTAAGCTTCCTATAATCAATACACACCCGCCATGCGGTGGTGGTGCGGGTGGGAATGGATTCGCCATGATCATTAGTGACAACGGTGAGCCCAGCCTTCTTTGGAACCACTTGAGTGGGGCTCACCCAGGGGCTATCAGAGATAGGGTAGATGATGTCGGCGTCGAGCCACTTGATAATTTCTTTTTTAACGACCTCCCGCATGTTAGGGTTTAACCGTCTCTGCATCTGGCGGGAAGGTCGGGCCCTGTCTTCCAGGTAAATCTTGTGGGTGCAATAGGTGGGGCTAATTCCTCTTAGATCTGAGATGGTCCAACCAATGGCGGCCCGATGTTCTGAAAGAGTTGCAGTCAACCTTAGTTCCTGATCCTTGGTTAGATGGGAATTAATAATCACTGGGAAGGTCTGGCCAGGTCCCAAGAAGACGTACTTGAGATTCTCGGGCAATGGTTTAAGTTCAGGTGCGGGTGGGACCACAGTCGATGGGAATGGAAAGGGCGGTAGTTGATCAACATCGATTTCTTCAAATGGTGTCATGCGATGATACTCAGCCTTACAGAGGTCCACAGGTAATGATGGTGACGAGTCAGAACTACGGGTTTGGTGGTCTGAGACAGAATTGAGGGTAAGGCATTCCTCGATTAAAGTTTCCACGGGATCATGTTCCTCAATGTAATCACAATCAAAAGACTTTGTTGCCCGGAAGATATCCAATTGCATTTTCCTGTCTCCGAAGGCGATTTCCATACATCCCGTGTCGCAATCGATGTTTGCTTTAGCCGTAGCTAAGAAAGGTCTGCCTAAGATTATGGGTGCGTTCTGTAATTTTTCAGGGACTTCCATGTCGAGCACCAAAAAGTCGACTGGGAAATAGAAGTCCTTGACCCGTACAATCACGTCCTCGACAACCCCCTTCAGGGTTTTCACTGATCTATCCGCCAGCTGGATGGTGACAGGGGTTGGTGCCAGCTCCCCAAAACCAAATTGGTGGTACAAAGTTGTAGGAATTAGGTTGATAGAAGCACCTAGGTCCAGGAGCGCTCTATCAAATGTCATGTCCCCAATGTTGCAGGAAATCAGGGGTGCTCCTGGGTCAGTTCGTTTGAGTGGAAGGTTGCTTAATATCACGGAACTGGCCTGCTCAGAGAGTACAACCTTCCTAGGTGCTTGAGGTCTCGGCTTACGCTTGGGTGTACAGGCATCCTTTAAGAACTTGGCGTAAGCGGGGATGTGTTTGACAGCTTCTAGAAGCGGAATATTAATCTGTACTTGTTTAAAAATTTCCATCAGCTCCTCAGTTTCCACAGTATTCTTTTTTCTCTTGATTGTTTCCAAGGCCTCAGGATAGGGTGTCTAAATTGGTTCCATGTTTGGGCCCTTGGTTGGTGTTTCTTCTAGGTCGGGTAAAGTCTCGGGGAGAGTCGGCCATTTGGGATCCTGGGTTTTGGTGCCGCTTCTCAAGGTCACCGCATTCGCAGAGGCATTGGGGCCATGGGGTGATCCTTGAGAAGACGAGGATGAAGAGGCGCCAAACCCAGGAGGTGTTTGTGGAGCCGGTTGGACCATATGAGCCTGCCCGGGGTTGCCGTGGAACCCTTGCGAATTGGGGCCTCTGTTAATTATGTTTCGCGGGTTTGGTTGTGGTTGGGAAGGTAGAGATCCTTGCTGTTTACAGTCCAAGAGTTGGCTTAACTGTCCCTTTACCAAGGCCATTTCTTCCTGATGTTTTTGGTTCATGTCAGCCATCATCTTTATTAGGGTGTCCATTTGGTTTTGTGGGGGAGGGGCCGCCCTATTTTGGTTATATTGGGGTCTAACTGGTGGTCCTTGCTGATAGGGGGCAAGTGTGGCTGTTGGTTTGGCCTGGGCTGGTTTTGGAATTGCGGTAGTTTCTGGTTTGTCCAACCAAAGTTGGGGTAATTACGCCAGCCGGTGTTGTAAGTGTTGGAGAAAGGGTCAGGTTTTGCATATCCTTGGACGGCTTGCACATCTTCTAGAATAGCCGATGTTGATGAAGAAGGAAGGGAGTAATCAAGGGTCGAGGGAGCAAAGGTCCCTCCTTGGAACATGGTTGGGGGTTGTTCCAGGTTCAGTTGGGTGAAGGGTTGGACCAGGTCAACATTATGTGCTCCTTTTGCTAGGGTGAAAGTCTGCAAGGGGTTCCTGGCCTGGTTTAGAAGCTCATCAATCTTCTTGTCCACCAATTCCACTCGATCCAACTTTTTGGCAATGATGTCCATGTCAACCATTCCAGAATTTGCTTGCACCTCATAAATCCCACCACGGGGTTGACTGGATCTGTTAAACTGGTTCATGGAGGCATTGTTGAGCGAATTCTCGCTCATAGACTCAAAGAGCTCAAATGCGCTCTCCTCGTCTTTGTTTAGGAAGTTTCCCCCGCATGAGGCATCGACGAAGTTCCGTAGGTTGCTATCCAGACCGTGGTAGAAGATCTGGGCCAATTGCCACCTTGGAACTTCGTGGTGTGGGCATTTCCTAAAAAGTTCATTGAATCTTTCCCACGCCTCATGAAATTGTTCCCCACCCTGGAGTGTGAAGGTAGTGATAGCTCTTCTGAGGGCATTGGTCTTTCCTATGGGGAAGAATTTCTTTAAAAATGCATGCCTCAGTTCCTCCCAGGTGGTGATGGGTCTACCTAGGGTTCTAAGTCAATGAGAAGCCTTGTCTCTTAATGAGAAAGGGAACATCTTGATTAGAACAATGTCAAGGCTAATGTTCCTAGGTTTTACTGTTCTTACTATGCGGTCGAGATCTTCTAGGTGCTGAAAGGGGTCTTCATTTGAGCTTCCATCAAAGTGGCTCTGGATTAGACTTAATACATTAGGTTTTAGCTCAAAATCGTCTCCCCCTTCGGGGATCCTAAGGTGTGGCTCGACTCTAATGGCAGAAGGGTTATAGAAATCACGGAGGGGTCTTGGCTGGTTCTGAAATGGTGGTAAATCAAGTGGTGGTTGTCCTGGTATGTCATTGAAAGGTGGTGGTTGTTCTTGCGGGTTCTGTAACCGTTGTATGGCTTGCATGATGGTGTGGATTTGTTGTTGCTGAAGCCGATGGTTAGCATTGATTTGAGCCTGGACAACAGCCATAGCATATGGTGGGGGTTGATCTTCAGCCTCATCTACCCTAGGTTCAGCCATGTTTTCAACAGAATTATGTCGCCTAGATTCCTGCCCCAAAACACACAATTCGGGATGCAGTGAGCGCCTCCCGTGCATACACTAGAGAAGAACAGGAGGGGATGCGGAGGGCGACAGATGCGAGAAATGTGTTTCAATCAAGCATGCAAGCCTAATCCTTATGGTGTATTCCTTAGGAGACCTAGAAATCTCACAAAGGGTGATTAAGTCCGTAAGCACTGGACTCCCCTTCTCAAGGCTAATCTGGCTAGGTTGATTACGAGGGGATTGCAGGGAAGGTTCTTCCTTTGGATTGCGCCTCCGGTTCCATAGACCCCACAACCGCGGTCGTTTGACACTGCCCCGCAGCCTAGTCACCAGATTCTACCAAGGGAATGAAAGCCAAGTGCCTAGCAGGCAAAACCTCACCTTTTGATTCTTAACTTAGTCCTGCCTAGGGCACGTCTACTCAGTTTTAAAGGGCTAGGATAGTGCTTGTGCTTAGGGTGATGTGATGAGGCGTTGATTGGGGTGGTGCCTCTTAATGTTCTACTTTCAAAGTGTGTGCTTCTAGCAAAACATGATTTTCAAGCAAGGATTTGTTAAGATATAGTGTCTTTTAGTGTTTCATCCTTACTTAAGTATTTTTTAGGGTTGACGTGTCTTAATATTTTCAAACAAGTTTCAGTGGGCACGTCAAGTTCTGCACACAACTTAGTGAAAGTAGATTTCCTTTTATTTTGTAGAGGCTCTAAAATCCTAGTGTACTCATCCTAATGATCATGCAACTTCTATTAGATGAGTCAGTTTTTAGGGTTGAGTGGTGCGGCCCAGGTCAACTCACGGTGGCTTCACAAACACCACTCAAGAGAAAAAGAAAAGAACACTCCAAGAATTCGTTCAGAATGTTAGAGTGTACATTGTTTTGTGGGGTGATGTGTTATGGATGTGGGTCAAGCAATCATACACCACACCAATTTTTTTCAGTTTTTTACAAAATTTTTTAGCTTTTTCATGCAAGCAAACAATGAGAGAGAGATTTCTCACTATCGATCCTCGAGGCACCTACTCCCTTGCTACCATCGTGGAATGCGTTGCTTCGCCGTCCATGCGCCGAATTCCTGCAACCGTCAAGTAAAAAGGAAAATAGGGCATTAGACGATGTGAGAATGAGTGTGGAATGGAGGTGATAAAACAAATCCGTTGCCTCCCCGGCAACGGCACCAAAAACTGACGTGCCTTCGTGCGTGTGTGTTAAGAGGTGTCGTTATAGTTGCACTTGATACGTCGGTTTTAAAAGAAGTAAACGGAGGTGAGTCCGAGTGTCGATCTCAGGGAGGCGTGGAAATCGGATTTTGTTTACCACTTGTTGTCACGAAAAAGGCGGAGTTTTGCTTGCGAAAGAGACGGTTTTGAAAAGCGAGAGATAGAGAGAGTTTAGGGTTAGAAAGCTTTTGGTTTTGATCATGCACTTTAAACGGAAATTAAAATGGCAACTAAATGGAAAATAATTTCATTAAACATGCATTCATAGTTCATGGTTTACAATATTAAATACATGCTTCAACAAAAGTAAATGAAAGCTTAAAAGAGAGAGAGAGAGAGGTAGGTAGAGAGAGAGTGGAGAGCGACGAGGCAGCCACGGCGGTGGAGGAGGCTCCGTCGGCGGCTCGTCGTCTCCGGCGATTACAAGAGTGCCTAAGACTAGCTAGGAGAGGAGTGGAGTAGTTGCAAGTGGGAGAGGATGCCTTGAATGGTGGTAGAAGGGGATTTAAATAGAGTTAAGGGCTTCCTAAAAGAAGAATGTGCTTTAGCGACATCCAGAACGTCGCTAAAACCGCTTCCAGATACGTCGGTGAAGGCCTTCTGCCGCCGGTCAGCCGCCCGCCCCTCTCTCTCTTCAGGAGCGATTCGTGGATGTCGAACGAGAGCCGTCCGATTGAAGATCGGACGGCTGAGATCCTCCCGCGCCTGCGCTAGGATCGCGCTTCGGGCGCGCGTGCGCGCGCGCATTTCCGCCCGGCGTGAGCGCGCGCGTGGGAGGTGGGGTGCTGTCGTCTCGCCGTGTGGCGCAATCCTAGCCGCTCAATTCTGATCGCGCGGCTCAATTTTGCCACGCCCTTCGCTCGCAATTGATTTCCGCTCCGCGCGATTCGAACGTGCGTCGCCGCGACGCGGGCGTGCGCGCTAACCGTTGCGCCACGCCCGCGCTTTGTCGCGGCGACCGCGGGCGAGCGCGCGGATCTCGGCCGTTCGATCGAAGATCAACGGCCGAGATGCGTCCTTGGCTGGCTTGGGGGCGTGCGAGCGGCGGGGGCGGGGCGACGTGGCGCGTTCTAGGCCGTTGATCTCCAGATCAACAGTCAGGATTTCTTGGGCCCATTGTGGGAGCTCCGGATGTCGGATTTGGCCGATCTTGAGTCCGTTAGACTCCGTTTGTCGTCCTGAATCCATCCGTGCGGTCCGATTGCTCATCTGAGGCCTGCTTTGACAAATGCTTTACACAAATGGCCATTAATACAGTTTATAAGCAATCTTGGTACTTGATGCATGCAATGCTCCTATTCTACTTTATGTTGTGTCTTTTATTCTAAAGATGGGCCATATTCAACCTAATTACTACCCCCTTGCGTGGTGTTATTAGCAGGTAACAAAGTTAAGAGTTTCATAATGAGCCCTACAATCAAGTATGAAGCCTCTCTCCAAAGACAAATCTATCTCTTCCGCAACTATGGTTTCATTGCTTATTCCCTCCAAGCCCTTGATCTCAAGAATATTTTCTACAACCTCCTTTGTACCAAATTCACTGTTTGGGGTTGCATTAGAGGTAGGGTCAATTTCATCCTTTATATCATATTCTTTCTCTCGGCCCTCCTCCAAATTTGTGATGGGGGTTCCAATCGATTCATAATCTATTTCTTTGAAATTGTAACTCCATTCCCCATTTCCGATGTTGGTTGCTGTTCCCACCGGATTACTTCTCTTGGGCCGATTAGATTCGGATTCCAAGGCATCTCCCCTCACATTCTCAGTTTCCTCCTGATGTTTGTCCTCAATGCTCCCCAAATTGTGTTCTTAGGAATCCTTACTGTCCTTATCCACTGAGCTGTCCAACTCCTGAGGCGTATCAGGGTGACTAGGTGTAGTCCAATTGATCATGGTAGGTCCTTGCTTTATGAATTCCATGAATGGCGTTGTGTGCAACAGCTTTTTATGGCCTTCTTCCCATAATTGCTGGAACAAATCCATCAAGGCCTGTTGCCCTTTAACCAATTCTTGATTCTGTTTATGTAGTTCTAACTGGAGGTTATCAAGAATTGACATGGTGTCATTTGGTGTCCTTTGGATTTCCTCCTTGAAATCCAGGTTAAGAGAGTATGGTTGAGTTTGTGGATCAGAACCCACACTGGTGTTTAGGTTCTTGGGTGGGTCCTCTATTCTATCATGTTCAGGGTATAGTTCTTCAAGAGGAACCATTCTCTGTTTGGTCCTACTCCAGAATAGTTGAGGTTCTAAGTTCTCCTCTCAGTCAGATTCTTCATCAGGGAACCAAATCAAAGGTTGATGATCCTAGGCTTGCCAAGATTTCTGATCATTTTCTGATTTCCATTTGTCTAGAACTCCTAATCCAAAGGTCAAGTAGGAAAGGTTGTTGAATTCAGATGACCTTTCTTGGTTATTATCCTGGGAAGGGTAGGGTTCTTGGTGTTCTCCTACAGTGTAGGTCCTATCAAAGTAGAGCGGGTTGGACCTAAATGTGGAGGCATCGTGAGGAGAATCGAGATATGGAGCCCCACAATTTGAATCATACCCTTGGGTGGCTATGTTGGGTGTATTCCAATAAGAGGTTGGTGCGGTTTGGTCATAGTTGGGCCAAGAGGGATATTCAAGGTTGTATCCCCAACTTGGTGGTTGGTTAGCCCAAGTAGGCTGTGGGTATGGTCCACTTGGGTTAGCATACAAATCCTGTTGGGGGCAGTTTGGGTAAGATGGATAGGCATTGAAATCCATGGTTTGGAAGAAATGGAGGGATGCGGGAAGAACAGATGAGAGAGAGTTGTGTACTCAACCAAGCAAACAACCCTAGTCCTTATGGTGTATTCCTTAGGAGACCTAGAAATCTCACAAAGGTTGATTAAGTTCGTAAGCACTGGACTCCCCTTCCCAAGGCTAATCTGGCCAGGTTGATTATGAGCGGATTGTAGGGAAGGTTCTTCCTTTGGCTTGCGCCTCCGGTTCTGTAGACCCCACAACCGTGATCGTTTGACACTACCCTACAGTCTAGTCACCAAATTATACCAAGGAAAGGAAAGCCAAGTGCCTAGCGAACAAAACCTCGCCTTTTGAGACTTAACTCAGTCCTGCCTAGGGCACGTCTACTCAGTTTTAAAGGGTTAGGATAGTGCTTGTGCTTAGGGTGATGTGATGAGGCGTTGATTGGGGTGGTGCCTCTTAATTTTCCATTTTCAAAGTGTGTGCTTCTAGCAAAACATGATTTTCAAGCAAGGATTTGTTAAGATGTGGTGTCTTTTAGTGTTTCATCCTTACTTTAGTATTTTTTAGGGTTGATGTGTCTTAATGTTTTCAACCAAGTTTCAGTGGGCACGTCAAGTTCTGCACACAATTCGATGAAAGTAGATTTCCTTTTTATTCTTTAGAGGCTCTAAAATCCTAGTGTACTCATCCTAATGATCATGCAGCTTCTATTAGATGAGTCAGTTTTAGGGTTGAGTGGTGCGGCCCAGGTCAACTCATGGTGGCTTCGCAAACACCACTCAAGAAAGAGAAAAGAACACTCCAAGAATTTGTTCAGAATGTTAGAGTGTACATTTTTTTGTGGGGTGATGTGTTAAGGATGTGGGTCAAGCAATCATACATCACGCCAATTTTTTTCAGTTTTTACAATATTTTTAGCTTTTTCACACAAGCAAACAATGAGAGAGAGATTGCTCACTATCGGTCCTCCAGGCGCCTACTCCCTTGCTACCGTCGTGGAATGCGTCGCTTCACCGTCCATGCACCGAATTCCTACAACCGTCAAGTAAAAGGGAAAATAGGGCATTAGACGATGTGAGGATGAATGTGGAATGGAGGTGATAAAACAAATCCGTTGCCTCCCCGGCAACGGTGCCAAAAACTGACGTGTCGCTGTGCGTGTGTATTAAGGAGTGTCGTTATAGTCGCACTTGCAATGTTGGTTTTAAAATAATTAAACGGAGGTGAGTCCGAGTGCCGGTCTTAGGGAGGCGTGAAAATCAGATTTTTACTTTACCACTTGTTGTCACAGAAAGTGCAGAGTTTTGCTTGCGAAAGGTGCGATTTTGAAAAGCGAGAGAGAGAGATAGAGAGAGAGAGAAGGTTTAGGGTTAGAAAGCTCTTTATTTTGATCATGCAACTTGAACAGAAATTAAAATGGCAACTGAACAAAAAATAACTTCATTGAACATGCACTTGTAGTTCATGACTTACAACATTAAATACATGCTTCAACAAAAATAATAAAAAGCTTAAAAGAGAGAGAGAGAGAAAGAAAGAGAGTGTGTGTGGAGAGCGACGAGGCAGCCACGGCGGTGGAGGAGGCTCCATTGGCGGCTCGTCGTCTCCGGCGATTACAAGAGTGCCTAAGGCTAGCTAAGAGAGGGGTAGAGTAGTTGCAAGGGGGAGTGAATGCCTTGAATGGTGGTTGGAGGGGGTTTAAATAGAGTTAAGGGCTTCCTAAAAGAAGAAGGGGCTTTAGCGACATCCAGAGCATCGCTAAAACTGCTTCCAAAAGCGTTGGTGAAGCCCTCTCACCGCTACTCAGCCACCCGCCTCATTCCTTCTCCTCGCGCGATCCGTGGCCGTTGAACGAGAGCCGTTCGATCAAAGATCGGACGACTGAGAGTCTTCCTTGCCTGCGCTGGGATCGCACCTCGAGCGCACGTGTGCGCGCGCATCTCTGCCCAGCGTGAGTGCGTGCGTGGACGCTCGTGAGCTGCGGTCGCGCCGTGTGGCAAGATCCCGGCCGCCCACTACTGATCGGGCGGCCAAATTTCTCCGTGCCCGCGCCCGTCTTCAAATCCCGCTACGCGCGGCTCGAACGCGCGTCACGTGGGTGCGGGCGTGCACGCTCACCATTGCGCCACGCCCGCACTTTGTCGCGGCGACCACGGGCGGGCGCGCGAATCTCGACCGTTCGATCGAAGATCGACGGCTGAGATTTGATCTCGGCTGGCTGATGGCACGACAAGTGTGGGGATGGGGCTGACGTGGGCAATCTGGGCCGTTGATCTCCAGATCAACGGTCAGAACTTCTTGGGCCCATTGTTGGAGCTTCGGATGTCGGATTTGGCCGATCTTGATTCCGTTGGACTCCGTTCGTCGTTCTGAATCCATCCGGGCGGTCCGATTGCTCGTCTGAGGCCTGCTTTGACAAATGCTTACACAAATGGCCATTAATGCAGTTTATAAGCAATCTTGGTACATGATGCATGCAATACTCCTATTCTACTCATGTTGTGCCTTTTATTCTAAAGTTGGGACATATTCAACATAATTATCACCCCTTTGTGTAGTGTTATCAGTATTCTAGAAATGACATGAAGAATCTTTGTGTAACAACTAGACATTGTCCCATTCCAGAGATATTAGATAAGGAGAAAAAGGAAAGGAATTTGGCCTTAACAGAAGGAAGACCCCCTCCATCTCTACATGGTAGCAAGGATATCCACCCTCTAACATGGAAGATTTCAGATATGCACATGAGCAGGTTTGTGCTAGTGTATCATCAGAATCAGTAAATATGAATGAACTTATCCAGTGGAATGATTTGGATGGTGAAGGTGGATTAAGGAAGAAGGAACCATTGAGGTATTTTATGTAGGGACATCAATAGTTGAAAATACCCAACTATTGTGGCAGGAGGATGATAAAGTAGAGGACCCTTTTTGTATAGCCCCAGTACCCCTACCTTTTCTCCATGAAATATCTAGCACATAGTAGTCAATGCTAATGGTACTACCCGTAGCTCTCATCTGCAAAAGTTTAAGTATATAGTAGTCAATGGAAATGCTACCTTGTGCAATTTCCAAGGTAGGTTCTGTGTATCATATGAAATGGATGTCTGATCATTTAGCTCATACTAATATATATATATATATGTATGCATGTATGTATGTATTCCATGTTTGAGATGACAGATATCAATAGTCATATTGAGGCTCTTCATTGAGTCATTTTTCATTTGCCAATAGCATTCCAAATAGAGGCTTTTGTCAATATCTTTGAGTTCTTTGAGAAAGAAAATGATTCTTTTTTATAAAAATAGTCCTTGGAGGTAGTTTATCTACCATGCTTTGTGCGAGAAACTGGTTTAATTCCCAATTCTTGTAGGCTAGTTAGAAATACATCTTAAATTTTTGTTAAAGGAATTTATGGAGAAAAATATTTATATCTTCTTAAGATAGACTAAAGTCAATCTCAAACCATGTTAACACCCTATAATTTCCATTTTGCCTACATCTGGTTTCCATATATCAGTAATGCCTTCTGCAGCAACTTCCTTTTCCTTATGGTTCTGTGACTTAAAAGTGTAGATTGCCTTGAAGAATTTGCCTGAACCATTTCTCTCTTACAAAGGTGTGGATGAAGGTGCTGCTTGTGGTGTCGGACCCAAATAGGTTGTTAATATGATGATTTTATGGTTGAAGTGTGTATAGTGGTTAACCTAAATCGGACCTAACCATCTCTTTACAAAATTTTTAACCTTGCCTATTTGATTTTATCTTGGTCACTTTTAGGCCCAGGGTCGAACTCAGGGAAGTGGGGTTACAAGTCGAGTTTCTACGCCTTTCCTACAACGAGTCTCTTCCATTCGTTTATTGTGTTTTTGGTGTTTTTCTTATTTAGATTTTTTTCTGGTAATCTTTGTCCTTGAGGCACACCCTCAAAATTGAGTTCTTGGCTTTGAACCAAAATAGGGTTCCAAAATGGGTCTTGCTCTTCGCAAGATGGAGTACCTACAAGTCAAGGATGATCTTTTCTCTTTTATATATTTTTTTATCTATTTACTAACAGGAAAGAGAAACAGAAATAAAGTAAATACAGCATATATATATAGGTATATATTATGTATATAAAGGGGTGGGGGTGGAGGCGGAGATGGAGTGTAACACGATGTTGAGTCAGTCGTCGCCTTGAGAGACGCAACCAACAGGACTAGGTGTTGTGTGGAGTATGGGATGGATGGTGGAAGATGAATGCGAACACACTTTTTGTACGCGTGTATCGGGGAATATCGTCAACTGGTGCAGATATTCCCGTGATACAGCGTATGGGAAATAATGTGAAAATATATATATATGTAAATATGTAAATATATCTATATGAATATATATATATGGTTATAAATATATAGGTATATATATATAAATATGTATGTATGTATATGTATATATATATAGGTATGTAAATATATATAAGTATATCCATAGATAGATATATGTATAGATGTATATATATATATATATATCTATGTATGCATGTATGTATATAATACTATATAGATGTATATATGTATATATATATATACGTTTATATATATATAATAATATATGTATATAGGTATATGTATCTAGATATGTATATATATGTATATATGTATGTATATATAAGTGGGTGTGTATATATGTACATATATATATATATATATACATATGTATCTATACTTATTTATATAGGTAATAGTATATAGATAGATATATGTATATTTATATATATATAAATGTATATAAATGTATGTATATATATCAGTATATATATGTGTATATATATATATATAAAAGTATATAGATATATATATATATGTATATGTATGTATATAGACTAGTACATGGTTATATAAGTACTAATATATGTATAGATATATGTATAAATATTTATATATATATATATAAGTATATAGATATATGTATATATATGTATATGTATTTGTATATATATAAGTATATATATATATGCGTGTATCTATACTAATATAAAAGTATATAGGTGCTACTATATGTATAAATATAAATATATATATATATGTATTTATATATATATGTATATAAATATATGTATATATATATCAAAATATATAAGTATACGTATATATATAAATGTTTATAATAGAGTATAGGTGTGTGTGTGTGTGTGTGGAAGTGTGAGTGTATGTGTGTGTAAACATCGGTGTAAAGAGAGAGTGAGAGAGAGAGAGAGAGAGAGTGGGAGAGAGAGAGCTAGAGAGATGGCACTGCTGGAGTTAAGGCATCTGCAAACCAGGGTCGACGTCTGAGTACTTCAAGCTCGCATGTAGGCGTGCATGCACGCAGACAAGCGCACGCTGGAGGGCGAAGGGTGCGGAGAGGAGACACAGCGCACCGTGCTGTGCGATGGCTGGAGCGGGCGAACGTAGGCATGGGCGAAGGAAGCGGGTGACGCGGGTGCACGCGGGCGAGTGGGGCGGGCGAAGGCAGTCGTACGCAGGCTGGCAGACGCGCGGGCGGGCGTGCGCACGGGCGAAGGCCAGTTGAGGCACGGCGGGTGACCGGATAAGTGAGAAGCTTTCCGGTCACCCCACTGTAGCCACATTGTCACGTAGACTCGCGTGAACAGTGGCTACAGTGGAAGGCCGCGCCGCGCGACTGGGTACGGGTGGTTGTGTGAGTGCGGACGGCTCAGCAAGCGCGGTGGAGTGGCTTTGGCTGCTGGCTTGCAGGCGTGACCTCGCGACAGAGAGCACGGAGGGGGGTTGGGTCGCGAGCAAAGGGGCACGACAGTGCGCGCGGAGGTCTGTGGGTACTGCAGGGGTGCTTGGCCGGCCGCTGCAGAGGCGCTCAGAGGCCAGTTGCGGGAGGAAGAGAGCACGACAGGGCGGAGAAAGCGGGAGGCGGAGAGGCCTGCAGGCACGTGCGGAGGGCGAGGGAGCCTGCAGGCGCGCGCGGAAGGGGCTGGGGCTGCTGCTGTTGCTGCCGCCGAGCTTCGAGCTTCAGACCTTGAAGCTTGCGACCATGGCTGAAGGTGCTGAAAATGTAAACAAAATGAGAAAAGAGTCACCACGCCCATCGGCTCTTTGAAGAGTTGGGCGGTGGTGGTCTCACTGTGGTGGTGCGCACCACAGTGAGGGCTCCTGCCCACCGGGTGTCTCCTCAGAGGAGGAAGGCCGACGTATGGAGGGATAGGGAGGAGAGGATGGTGGCCTGGAGAGCTGCTGTGTTGGGTCTTTTTTCATGGAAGGACCAGGCTATTTGCAAAGGAGCCGTGGTCTTTTATAGAGGAAGAAGGCATGGCTGGGAATGGCTGCATGCAGCTGTAGGGAGAGGCAACCGTAGGGAACGGTAGCTACAGTGAAGCATGGCGGGAGGAGAAGAAGATGCATGCAGCCGCGGGAAAATCAAGTGAAATAAAAAATGAAAAGATGGTGAATTAGCAGAGATGCACTTGAGGAAAAAAGTAAATTGCGAGGCCATTTATTTATTCTCCTCTCCTCTCAATTAAATGCATGCATGCATGTATTTTTACAAATGTGATTATGGAACCCTAATATGCATAGGTAATGCTAAGAAATAGCACAAGAAGGCACTATTGCAGGTGTATTTTTGCAGTGCAGTCATACCCCTATGCCTATCTTTTGCTAGTCCCTAGCAAAACAGTATTTAGAATTGATCTTAAGCTGAAGAGTTTCTTCTGAGGCAATATAGGTGTGTTTATTGTTGGATATTGTGAGAACCAATTGTAGAGAAGACTACCAGTACTTTAAGTCTCACATGATATAGATCATCTCTCGACTAACTAGGACTCTTGGTATTTAAACCTTAGGTACGATTTCAGGACCCAAGAGGTTTTTGCCGTACTCGAGAGCTCAAGAGATTATGGCTTGTGCTTAGTAAAGGATCAAGACTGACCAGACGAACATTAAGACTCAAGCCCAAGGTTTCACGAATTTTTAAGTAAAGGTTGATCCCAGTTTTAGCTCGTGTTTTCGGATTGAGCCTTAAAGAGATGATGGAAACTCAACTCCCATTTTCTGATATTTGTGGCTCAAAGAGAATAGGATAGAACCTGTTTTAGGGTAGCGACTTTGCATACATTTGCGAGATATACTGACTTATTTGCATCTTTTTTTTTTTTTAGAAACATGTGTCAGTATATCTCTTACAACATTATTTGGAGGAGCACACTTCTCTTTTTGGTGGGAGAGTTTCTTTTTTTGGTGGAAAGAGTCGCTTCTAAACACAAGACTAAAACCTGGGATAAAAAGTCTACCTACGCGCACAGGTAAGGACTCCACCTTCCCTAATGAACACTAGGGTTGGATCTTATGTTCACCTGGTCTTTCCTGATATGTGTAGTGTGTACCAAGTTTACTTAAGCTCTCAAGTAGAAGCAAACCAACGAATCCTGTACTGGTGTCTCAGGTACAAGAATACGTCCTTAGTTAGGAGAAATTTCGATCTATTTTGTCAATGCTCAAGTGAATTAAGCCCGAGCCTGAGCGAATCAAGCTTCAGTGGCCTGGAAAGTCTTCAAAACAGAGGTTGAATATCCATAAACACTTATTGTATTTTTGTTTCAGCTTTCAGATCATTACTAAACACCATTTATTATTATTATTATTACTATTATATATATATTATATATATATTTTTTTTTTCTTTTTCTTTTTCTAGCATATTTATAAATAGGTGGGAACTGCATGATGCCATAAAATACCCAGACCCTATGGATGCTTATCCACCCCCCCATGCAAAACAATGCTATGTCCTCATATGCATGTAGGGAAAGGTAGAGAAAGGACGAAAGATCGAGTAACGAGAGTTGAGGTGTAGGGTATATAGCAGGGTGGTAGGGTGGGTGGTGAAGAGAAAAGTGAAGTGATCGTGATAGTGGCGTGAAAAGTGATGGTGGATGGTGAAGGGTGTAGCATTTCATGGGATGAGAGTGTCCCAAGCGGAACAGAAAACAAGTCGGGAAGAAGAAGTTGGCCCTCAGATTGGCCAAGAAGAAGGGCTTCTTGGATAGATGGATCCAAAAAGGAATAGCCCCAGTGAGTAGTATGTGGGCTCAAGGTCCCAGTGTGGATTTGCAAATCCGCCTGATTTGGCGGGAAAGAAAGGGCAGTCCGGTCTTCAAGAGTATGGACCGACGGTGAGTAGCCCGGATATGACTTAGACCATGAGGTATGGGAAGTGGAGAAAACCTCGTCAGAAGTCTGGCCAGGAGAAGGAACGGGACAAGGGAGAGATGGGGGAACGTCACAATATGTGTTGGTCAGGCAGTCATCAGTGTTTATAAGTAATCCGCAGCAGTCTGGATAGGTCCCAATTAGTCCGATACACGCACTGACGGTCATGTCCTCGTTAGACATGTTGTCCTTGATGCCATCGCAATCAAAGTTCTTGGCTGCCTTGAAGATGTTAAATCTGAGCTTTTCAGATCCAACGGCAATCTCAATATAGCCCGACTCGCAATTGATAAGGGCGCAGGCTGTGGCCAAGAAAGGTCGACCAAGGATGATCGGACAATCAGAAAGTGAGCTAGGAACTTCCATATCTAAAATAAGAAAGTCAACAGGAAAACAGAGACTGTTTACCCTAACCACCACATCTTCCACCACACCCTTTAGGATTTTGACAGAACGATCTGCCAACTGTAACATGACAGGGGTGGGTTTCAGATTTCCCAAGGAAAATTTTTCGAGCATGATGGTTGGTATAAGATTTATGGAAGATCCTAGATCAAGGAGGGCACGGTTAAAACTGCAGCCTTGGATGCTACAGGAAATTAGTGGTGTGCTCGGATCTTTCTGCTTCGGTGGTAGGTTTGACAGTATATCACAACTCGCATGAGGCGAGAGAACCACAGGATTTTTAGTTTTCTTTTACTGTCGCCTGGGTGTTGTGTAGTCTTTGAAAAATCGGGTGACAGTAGGTATGTGATCGATAGCCTCGAGTAGGGGTACTTTGATTTCTACATCCCTGAACAAATTGCGCAGGTTATCAAAGGCCTACATATCTTTCTTTTTGCCTTTTGGCTCCCTCAGTAGAGCCTCAGGGAATGGGACTGATTCTAGCAACAATTTGGGTGTATCATCCTCTCGCGAATGCAGTGCGCATCCTGAATGAGAGGGCGATGAAGAAGACGGGCCAGGATCAGGTCGAGGCGGATCGATAGTCTACTTGCCGCTCCTCATAGTGATAGCATTGGACGATGCGGGTCCAGTGGGATCATACAGCGGAGGAGGGTTCGCAATAGGGACATAAGAGTGCGGTGCTGTAGCGGGATTAGCCTGAAATCCCGGTGGAATGCTCAGAGCTTGCAGAATCTGGTGAACTTGTCCCTGAGAAGGTTGTACCTATGGTTGTGGACCACGGGGTACGAAATTTCGTGGGTTTGGAACATGTTGGGCGGGAAGAGTGCCCTGAGATTGAGTCGCCATGTGTAGTTAATTGATCTCAGCATTCTACTGCGCCAATTGGTGCTGAAGAGAGGTCATGTTCTCTTCACGGTGCGGACACTTCCTGAGGAGGTCATTATACCTCTCCCATGCCTCATGAAATTGTTCATCGTTTTGTTGCGTAAATGAAGTGATAGCACGGCGAAGTGCATTGGTTCGCCCAATTGGGAAGAACTTCTTGAGAAACGCTGTTCGCATCTCTTCCCAAGAATGGATGGTTCTCCCAAGGGTGCGTAACCACTGCGACGCTTTATCTTGCAATGGAAACGGGAACATTTTCATGAGGACTATAGGTAACCCGACATTTCTTGGTTTAACCATTTCAGCCAGTCGGGTTAGGCCTTCCAAGTGGAGAAATGGATCTTCACTTGCAAGACCATGAAAGTGAATTTATTAGGCCAATTATGTTCGATTTCAGTTCAAAGTCATCCCCGCCCATGGGGACCCGAATTTATCCTATGGTCTCTGTAGCAGCGGGATTCTGATAGGAGCTAAGAGACCTAGGCTCCTCCCGTTTGGGAGGGTTCTGCATCTCCTCCAATGTTTCTCGAATGGCTTCAATTTTTTCATTATACATTTCCATTTGGGCTTGGAGGCGGGTTATGGGATCTAAGGCTCCACCAGCTGGTGGGTTCTGAGGGCGGTTTCCTCCCTCGGGATTTGGGGGTGGGCGTGTAGCCATGTTTGTGGAGGAGGAGGACGATTCGGCTTCTTTTCTAGATTTATCAGGCAATTCAATCAGTTCAGGGTTTTGTGACCTCCTCCCAAACATGCACTACCGTAGGAAGAATTGGGGAGATGAGAAGGGAAAAGAGATGAGAGAAATGACGCCGCAAAGGTACACTTGATGACAAATCAATTCAATCAAATTCCTAACCTCTACTGTGTGCCCTTAAACCTAAAGATCTAAGTTACCTACTATCACGAACTACGGAACCAAATGCGATCACCGCGGAACCACCGGGCCAGATTGAAAGGCCGTTTGCCCCAGTCTTGGACACCCGATAGCACGTAGGAACTCTCACCAGCACGTAGGCACTACACGCAGGTAGTTAGCCTCCAATCCTTAAGAAGGGTCAAGTTACTACCAATTTATTTAGAGGCTTAGGGTCAAGTGCTTTTGGAATGTGAAGGGTGTTGTTTACAAGTAATGCCCAAGTGATTGATTTTCAGAGTGTGTAAAACAAGCATGCAACGGGGAAATCTCCCCGAATTGAAGTTTTTAATTGGTGAATGGTTTTTAGAGTTCAGCCTTAAGTAGTATGGATTTTAGGATTTTGCTGAATTACCAATTCAACCAATCTCTAGGTTTTTGTGAGAATACAAGTTTTCTTTCTAAGCCCAACAAACCCTTCTTCAATATCAGTTAGTTAATGCATGCTAAAATGCAATGGGCTACCCTAAATGGAGATTTCTATGTGTGGATGCACGAATCAGTTTTATATTAGTGTGAAAGGGAGCCAAAGCACTTCAATTCAAGTGCTCCCAATCACCAGAAAGATTTCCACACAAGGCTCAATCAACAGATAAAGAAACTAAAATTGTTGGTGTTGAAATATTCAGGATCGAATCTTAGGCAAGTTAAAAGCCGTGGTGGGGTTGGAATCAACTCAATTCCAAGTCTCCCCACCAAAAATGTGATCCCGAATTGAAGATAAGTGAGGCAAAAGAGGGGTGCAATCAATCTTTTTGTGTTTGCTTCAAAGAATACTTCACACGACAAGAAATTCAAGAATCAAGATTCTTGGATTTTCGCTATGCGAAGTAAGGCAGGAAATCCCGGGGCGGTGGGAGTGAAGACAATCAATCAAACAAGTGAATTTTAATCCACTTGCCCCAAGAGATTCCAAGAAGTTTTTCTAGTTTTTTAGTTTTTTAATTTTTTTTATTAATTAAGGTGGCAAGTTAACCCTAGTTTGCTAAGAAAAGAAAACCTACTTGTTCGGCAATGTGTGCGAAGCTCCAATGCGGTGACGGCGTCTTCACGCTCTCGTTCCCGCCTTGGATCTGCTCACGTGTTCGACTTCGTTTGCCTGCCTTTTCCTTGCAATAAGTTCACCTGCACACCAAAAATAGAGACACCCGTGAAGAGAGAAGAGAAAGAATTATAGGAATGGAGTAAAAACTTACTTGAAGGCGCACTTCCCCGGCAACGGCGCTAGAAAAGATGTGGTGTCGGACCCGAATAGGTTGTTAATATGATGATTTTATCATTGAAGTGTGTATAGTGGTTAACCTAAATTGGACTTAACCATCTCTTTACAAAATTTTTAACCTGGCCTATTTGATTTTATCTTGGTCACTTTTAGGCCTAGGGTCGAACTCAGGGAAGTGGGGTTACAAGTCGAGTTTCTACGCCTTTCCTACAACGAGTCTCTTCCGTTCGTTTATTGTGTTTTTGATGTTTTTCTTATTTATATCTTTTTCTGGTAATCTTTGTCCTTGAGGCACACCCTCAAAATTGAGTTCTTGGCTTTGACCCAAAACAGGGTTCCAAAACGGGTCATGCTCTTCGCAAGACGGAATACCTGCAAGTCAAGGATGATCTTTTCCCTTTTATATATTTTTTTATCTTTTTACTAATAGGAAAGTGAAACAGAAATAAAGTAAATATAGTATATCTATATATAGGTATATATTATGTATATAAAGGGGTGGGGATGGAGGCGGAGATGGAGTGTAACATGGTGTCGAGTCGGTCGTCGTCTAGAGAGATGCAAGCAACAGGACTAGGTGTCGCATGTAGTGTGAGATGGATGGTGGAAGATGAATGCGAACACTCTTTGTGTACGTGTGTATAGGGGAATATCAGCAACTGGTGCAGATATTCCCGCGATACAGCGTATGGTAAATGATAAACGTCAGTTTATCATCATTCTTATGCATTAAAACTAACCTAGCTCTTAGGATTTTACTCCGCAGACGGATTTTTGGGCTGCATTTAGGCATAAATTAGGATAGGCATGCATTGCATTTTTTTATTGTCGTTTTAATGTGTTTTTGTGAGTGTTAGGGATGTACAGATGCACAGATCCCTAAAACCCTAGCACTCAAGAAGGAAAATGGTGAAGGAGAAGCCCAGACTAGCTGGAACACAGCTTGATCCAGCTCACCACAGCTGAAACCTAGCTTACTTGAACTAGGGTTAGCTCATCCCAGCTCCATTTAGCTAATCACAGCTGGATGGTAGCTCAAGAGAGTTCACCTTAGCTTACCCTAGCTCAAGTCAGCTCAGATCCAGCTCAACTTAGCTGAGTCTAGCTCATCTCAGCTCCCACTAGTTCACAGGGAGCTCTAGCTAGCTCAGCTGAGTTGACAGGAGTTCACCTCAGCTCACATCCAGCTCAACTTAGCTGAGTCTAGCTCATCTCAGCTCCCACTAGTTCACAAGGAGCTCTAGCTAGCTCAGCTGAGTTGACAGGAGTTCACCCCAGCTCAGATCCAGCTACATCCAGCTCCACTCAACTCCAGCCAGCTGAAGAAGAATTCATCTCAGCTAAGGAAGCTTATGTCCAGCTCCCGGGGATTCAACTTAGCTCAACTCAGTTGAGCTAAGCTACCTTAGCTGCCTCAACCAGCTTGATTCTCCCCGAGAGCACCAGACCTAGCTCACCTCAGCTCATTTTGGTAGAAGCTAGCTCACTTTAGCTTGGCTTAGCAACTAGCAAAGAACTAGCAAGCTAAGCTAGCTAGAGTAGCCCCATGCCAGCCTCTTCAGCAGCAGCCAGCTCCAGCTCTAGCTCCAGACTTCTCCTCCTCAGCTCTTCTCCCTGAAAACCCTAGCTCCAAATGCCTCCAACTCTACTCCCTATTAGCTAAGCTAGCTAAGCTGCTTAACATAGCTAGTCCACCTCCATGGCACCAAAACCTACTACCCTACTACCTAAGCTCCAGCAAAAAGACCACCTACTCCTACTTTATTTTGGTGCCAACTATCCCTTCCATCACCACCCTACATCCACCATCAAAGCCCATCTCCACCCTCCATTTTTTCTCTCCAAAATTGCCTTCTAGAAGGTATTTTTGGAGGGAAAATCAAGGCACCTCTTCATTTCCCTCCCATTTTTCCCTCCAAAAATAACCAAGCACCCCTTCATTTCCCTCCAAAAAAACACCATAACCACCCCCTTTCCCATCCTATAAATACCCTACCCTACCACCACATAATTCCCATCCTCCCTTAGTGTATTTTCTACCTACATCCACCTATACCTACGCCCAAGGAGAAGGAGTAGAGAAGGAGATTAAAGGGGCACACCACCAGCCCTTTTGGTGCCTTCTTCTCCCCACTCCCTTCAACTTGGGCCACGCCAAGGAGGAGGACTCTCGCACTTCAAGGAGGATGGCCAGGCAAAGGCGAAAAGCTTAGGGTGGACGTCCACCCTTGGAGAGAAACTTAGGGCACGCCCCCTTAGGGCTTGCCTTGGAGGTCATCACCTTGGCGGAGTTCTGCAAGGAAGGAGTTGAAGGATTCTTTTCAAGCTTGGGAGCCACCAACCTTGGAGCAAGAAGCCCTCTTCTTCACCATCTATTTAGAGGATTTGTGTTTTCTTTTACTTCAATTATCTAGTAGTAGAAGCATTCCTCTACTAGGCATTTTTTGTTAAACACTTTATCAATTATCTAGTTGCCTTCTTCGCATATTTTGTTTGCATTTCTATTTGCTTATTTTCAGCATTCTTCACTTCCTTTCCCTAATTATTCTAGGTTTCCACTTGCCTAGAGTGAGCTTAGGGAGAGGCTCTACTTGCCACTTTAGAGTAGTTTACTTAATTGGAAGTGTAAACACTTTTCCCGCCATAATTTCGCATGTTGCCTTAGTTCAAAAACAAAAAAAAATGGTATATTGAAAATTACCAAAAGAAAGTTGAGATATATTCCAAGCAAGAGAATCAATTTTGCAACCATATTGCCTCCTTGGACGACCCTAGATACTTCCCTATCTAGGATTATAAATTTAAGAGCGAAAGCGGATTTACGCGTTACAACGACGTATTTTAACAAACCGCGTATTTTCGCTATCAGTAAATAATGTGAAAATATACATATGTAAAT
Source organism: Thalassia testudinum (assembly GCA_037157565.1). Taxonomy (NCBI): domain Eukaryota; kingdom Viridiplantae; phylum Streptophyta; class Magnoliopsida; order Alismatales; family Hydrocharitaceae; genus Thalassia; species Thalassia testudinum. The sequence goes on along the minus strand of JAZHRO010000007.1, from coordinate 64,203,874 downwards.
ATGAAAATATATCTATATGTATATATATATATATATATGGTTATAAATATATAGGTATATAAATATATGTATATATGTATATGTATATGTATATATATATAGGTTTGTAAATATATATATAAGTATATGTATAGATGTGTATATATATATATGTATGTATGTATGTATATAATACTATATAGATGTATATATATATATATATATGTATATATATATATAATAATATATGTTTATAGGTATATGTATCTAGATATGTATATATATGTATATATGTATGTATATATAAGTGGGTGTGTATATATATATATATGTATCTATACCTAGTTATATATGTAATAGTATATAGATAGATATATGTATATTTATATATATATATGTATATAAATGTATGCATATATATCAGTATATATATGTGTATATATATATATATAAGTATATAGATATATATATATGTATATGTATGTATATAGACTAGTACATGGTTATATAAGTACTAATATATGTATAGATATATGTATAAATATATATATATATATATATATGTATGTATGTATACTAATACAAAAGTATATAGGTACTACTATATGTATATATGTATATATATATATGTATATAAATATATATATATATATATCAATATATATAAGTATACGTATATATATATATATATATATATATATATGTTTATAATAGAGTATAGGTGTGTGTGTGTGTAAACGTCGGTGTAAAGAGAGAGTGAGAGAGAGTGAGAGAGAGAGAGAGAGTGGGAGAGAGAGAGCTGGAGAGATGGCGCTGCTGGAGTTAAGGCGTCTGCAGACCAGGGCCGATGTTTGAGGACTTCAAGCTTGAGTGTAGGCGCGCATGCACGCAGACAAGCGTCCACTGGAGGGTGAAGGGCTCGGAGAGGAGATGCAGCGCACCGTGCTGTGCGAAGGCTGGAGCAGGCGAACACAGGCGCAGGCAAAGGAAGTTGGTGATGCGGGTGCACACGGGCGAGTGGGGCGGGTGAAGGTAGGTGTACGTGGGTTGGCAAATGCGCGGGCGGGCACGCGCAAGGGCGAAGGCCGGTTGCGGCGTGCCGGGTGACCGGATAAGTGAGAAGCTTTCCGGTCACCCCACTGTAGCCACAGTGTCACGCAGACTCGCGTGAATAGTGGCTACAGTGGAAGGTTGCATCGCGCGACTGGGTACGAGTGGTTATGTGAGTGCGGATGGCTTGGTGCGTGTGGCGGAGTGGCCTCGGCTGCTGGCTTACGGGCGTGACCTTGCGACAGAGCACGCGGAGGGGGGTTGGGTCGCGAGTGAAGGGGCGTGACAGGGCACGCGGAGGTCTGTGGGTGCTGCAGGGGTGCTTGGCCGGCCTCTGCAGAGGCTGGTTGCGGGTGGAAGAGAGTGCGACAAGGCGGAGAAAGCGGGAGGCGGAGAGGCCTGCAGGCGCACGCGGAGGGAGAGGGCGCCTGTAGGCACTCGCGGAAGGGGCTGGGGCTGCTGCTGCTGCTGCCTTGCCGCTGCTGCTGCCGCCGAGCTTCGAGCTTCAGACCTTGAAGCTTGCGGCCATGGCTGAAGGTGCTGGAAACATAAACAAAATGAGAAAAGAGCCACCACGCCCACCGGCTCTTTGAAGAGCTAGGCGGTGGTGGTCTCATTGTGGTGATGTGCACGACAGTGAGGGCTCCTGCCTGCCGGGTGTCTCCTCGGAGGAGGAGGGCCGGCGTATGGAGGGAGAGGGAGGAGAGAACGGTGGCCTGGAGAGCTGCTGTGTTGGGTCTTTTTTCGTGGAAGGACCAGGCTATTTGCAAAGAAGGAGCCGTGGCCTTTTATAACGGAAGAAGGCATGGCTGGGAATGGTTGCATGCGGCTGCAGGGAGAGGTTGGTATGGCTTGGCAGGGAGAGGCAGCCACAGGGAAGGGCAGCTGTAGGGAAGCATTTCGAGAGGAGAAGAAGATGCATGCAGCCATGGGAAAATAAAGTGAAATAAAAAATAAAAAGATGGTGAATTAGCAGAGATGCACTTGAGGAAAAAAGTAAATTGCGAGGCCATTTATTTATTCTCCTCTCCTCTCAATTAAATGCATGCATGCATGTACTTTTACAAATGTGATTAGGGAACCCTAATATGCATAGGTAATGTTAGGAAATAGCACAAGAAGGCACTATTGCAGGTGTATTTTTGCGGTGCAATCACTGCTTCACTTTACAATAAGGCAGTCAAGTTCTACAAAGGACTGGCAAAGCAGCTTGTCGATCAGGGGCATTAATGAGGTGTGGCTCATCATAGCTAAAATGCCTAAGTTAAGCTAGAAACTAGGTTAAACACTACATTATTAACATGATAAAAGGGTTTAGTATGGAAATTAACAGAAATGACCTAAACATTTAATTTGTGTTAGAAATGCATAATTATGTCACTAAATAAGATATTCTATTCAAAATGCAAAATGATGAACCAATTGCAAATTGAATACATGTTTGAGTTCAAAAGTACAAATTAAGAGTTGAATTAACTTCTTAAATGTTCAATTGAGCTCCAATAAGAATCTAATTGCATTTAAACATCAATAGGATCATGTATTCATTAGATTACATTTAGGTCCTCATGCGTAACATTTTATTCTTGCATAAAACCTCCAAGGACCTTTTTGGAAAGCTGCAGGGATCTTTTTGAGAGACTATAAGGACCTTTTGGTTATTATTCTTATCACTAATGGGTTCCATCGCAATCCTTCCATCATTTCGCCCATTTGGGCTTGTTTGCAAAATTCTCAACACACTTGCTACTTGTGGTCAACTGTTCATCTGAAGAACAACCCATCTGGGCCGTCGTTCCTTTGATCCACCCATTGGACAATGGATGTCGATCCAAAGTTCCTGTGCCTTTGCACGATATCCCTTACCTCCCCTAGATTTGATCCTAGAGCTAGATTTTATCCAAATTCTTCCCACGCACCCATCTCTCTCAACCCATCATCTGCCCTAATCATGATTAAACTCACCTCGCGATGCTTGGAATCACTTGTGTGCCCACTTAAGAAGGTCCACTGATCCTCGCGTGCAACACCAGCTCCCTCCCCATTTGAGCCGATCCTTTCATCCAAGTCTCCAGCTGCTCTTCCTTCTTCGTCGACTACCAGTGATAGGAGTGATGTTTCCTCCTCCAATTCCTCGTTGTAGTGACCAGCTGCAGCCTAGAGACCTCATTCACTCACTGGAGATCCTTGCATCCTCCTTTGTCGCCACGGAAACCCGCTATGGATCCAGGCATCTCATTCATCCACTTAGCTAGGAATTTTAATGCTTTCATTAATTAGATTTACTATTTTCTAGGAGTAGAATTAGTTAGTAACTCACTGATGAATTGTTGGATTAATTAGGAGTAGAGTTAGCCTAGATCGACTTCGCCCTCTCTGATCAATTCAGATCAGAGAGGTGGTTTTTCACCGTCATACCGATCCATTCATCTCCCTCAGCATCTCACACTTGTTTCTGAACATTTTCCTTGCATTTAAATGGCCAATCACTCGTTCACACAAGCATTCAGCAGATCTGAAGCTCATTAGCGTTTAGATCTGCTAGAGCGCTAGAAATCAACTTGAGAGCATCTCATTCAGCTCACACATTCACCAATGCTCTCATCGTGGATTCAATTGTAATTGATTCATTTGATTCATACAGATTTGCTTCTCATGTTTGGTTGGAAGGCCAAGATTTAATTTGATTTTAACGAGTTTTAATCAAGTGAATCGAGCTCATTTTTTGGGTAATTGGATTGAGTGTAGTGGGTTTGAGTTTCAATGCCTTGATTTTCAACCCAATTTTCAGAGTTGACTCTGTTTTTGAGGTAGTTAGGCCTAGGAAACTTAGATTCACTAAGATGAGGCCTAAACCATGACCTATTGGCTTTCACAAGATTGATCAAGGTCATGAGCATTGAGCTCTAGTGCTTAGGAGCTCCTGGTGATCAGATTACCTAGGCAAATCCTAAAATAAAGGCCCAAAATAGGGCTACATGAATTTTTGCCTCAAATGATTTCACATTGATTTTCAAAAAATCAAATGATGTTTCCAAGTCTCTAATGGTGATTTTGAGTTGTTTAGAAATGATTTCAACACCTAATGTGATTTTCTTCTCGACATTGTCTATAAGGTAAAGAGATCTTATTAGAGTCTTTTGAGAATTTTAAAGAATGACAATTGTCCCTTATTGGTGCTAGAGCATGACAATCATTTATTTTGATGATAACAAAGCACCTGTGATGTAAACACGTTTACACTACTAAAGATGTCTATTTATGCATGTTCTTAAGTATAGGATTGCATTGCATGCTATAAATATTGCATAACATGCATCATCTTACATTTAGAGTAGTTTGAATAAAATGGAGGTTAATTGTCTCCTTTTATGTGCTTGGACAGGGCAAATTTTTATCGGGGCCTCGGATCGAAGATCCAACCGTACAAATGTGATCAGGGCGACGATTAGAGTTCAACGACTCCAAGATACTTCCCTATCTAGGATTATAAATTTAAGAGCGAAAGCGGATTTACGCGTTACAACGACGTATTTTAACAAACCACGTATTTTCGCTATCACTTTTTGGCGCCGTTGCCGGGGAGGCACGGCTTTGCATTAACTCATTTTCTCTTGCTTGAAGTGGATCTCATCCCCTTCTCTTTCTTTCTTTTGTGTGTGCAGGAACTACAGCGGGAAAGCGGGAATCTGGAAGCGAGAGCTTAAAGATCCTTTTCTTCCCGCGAAAATTCAGGTTGGTTCCTCTTTCTAGTCACATAATTAATTAAAACTACCAAAAATATATTAAACTTGGCTATCAGGACCCTAAACACTTAAATTAAGTGGAGTGGTGCATTTTAAAATCATTGTTTGCTTGTATGCTTCTTTAGCACCATTCCATTGCAAGTATTGGTGTTCTATTTTTCGGGTCTAGATTTCTATCCAGACTTGAAAAATTGATTCCTAACACCACAGGCCTCCTAAAATCATAAAATTTCATAGAGTGATTCCCAATTAAGTTTGGAACATCTGTTCCAAATTTCAGATCAATTGGATTTGTATTTAATTTTTAAAAATTCGTGGATTACAGAGGGGTCACACCCTCTAATCTTCCTGTTTTGCTACTGTCCGCGAATTTTCAGAATTTTTATACTCATCCAATTTCTATGAAATTTATCTTGTTGGAATCCTTGTGAAATTTTACATATCATATAAAATCATAAAAATTTTCTGAGGTCGGTGGTAATACTGAAAAGTCTATAATACCCACGGGTATTATTTCTGGACTTTGACACCAGTACAATTAAAAATTCAAAACTATTATCAAACAAATTCCTAAAATCTTACAAAAATCTTTTCTGGAATCCTTGTTTGATTTTCTTCAAAGTAGTGGTGTTGTTTGACTTGTTTGGACCATTACTTAATTCTGAAAGCTAAAAATAATTCATTGGTAGTTAAATTTCTGTCTCAGGGATAATTGGTTTAGGGTTTCTTCTTTCTCTTTAGAGACTTAATTAAAAGGAAATATACAATCACACATACAACTTGTCTTTCCTTTGATTGTGAACTTTCAAACTTGTTTGAAAACTTAAAGAGAAAAAACCTAAAATTCATTTAATTAAATCACATCCTAAAAGACAAAAATATAAAAAAAATTGTGTGACAACTTGATTTTCATTGGAGCCACTCTCCAATTCCTGCACACACACAAAAAAATCAAATAACAGGGTAACAACCCAATAAACGCCCTCCACATTCCGTGTGCACTATAGAATCCTAGACCTAATTAAAATTTGTAGCAACTTGACCCCTAAGGCTTTATCAACTTAGGCTTGCTATTTAGGTCTTAAGTTTTCTTTAGTTAGTACCAATTCTGTCATCTATATCTGGTGTTCAGGCTGAGGGGCCATGTCAAACGACCAGGCGCGGGTTTGTACAAGCACCTGGGGTTTTCCCTGGGAAACGTTTGGGCCCAAACCTCCCCTTAAGCAACTTGGCTAGATTTGTTGATAGAACGGGTATTCACTATTGACTACTTATTTCCTATATAGACCAAGTCTTAGGTTATTATTAGGGAGTCACATTTAAGTTAGGTCTAGTTTTGTCTGTTTGATTTGCACACTTTCTCTCATCTCCATCTCTTCTCCTCCCCTCCCGTTTCTTCCATTTTGCACGGGCGGCGGTCCAAAACTCCACACTTGGAGGGACCACTTGATTTTGCCTCCCCAAGAAAAGACTTTTCTGCATTCTTCCTCTTCTTTTAAAATGGAAAATAAAAATTGGTCCTCTAACACGCATGCTAATTTTTCTTTCCCCTATTTTTCCACCCAGGAGCTTCTTAATCAGGCCCCTCCACCTAATTTCTACTCTATCATGGCTCAGCTACAAGTTAAGCAACAACAGTTGCATAAGGATTTAACAAACCTGGCCAACCAAGGGAATCCTGCCACACCTGCCCAAGCTCCACACATTCCACATCTCACCCCTTTTAACACCTGCAAGAGAGAAAATCTGCATAAATCCCATGCTGAGTATAATTGTTATTCTGAGGCTTTCTATGGTTCAACAGGGAATTATGTTTATCCCAATCATCACCCCACCCAAAATGTCCCTACTATCCAGGATAAATTGAAAAATTCCTCTAATGGGGGGGATTATCCGACCCACTCCTGGACCAATCCGATTCCACACCAACAACAGAACCCGTTTGGAGGGTATGGTTCAAATCAGACTTATCAATCTGGGCAATCTCAAGAAGACATTAATGCCCAGATGATGAAAACCTTGCAAGAGTTACAAAGAAAAACAAAGGAAACAACCCATCTTATTAACAATCTCAATGATCAAATTGGGGATATTCCGACTCAAAGACCTGCAGGACACTCACCATCCCAACCCACACCAAACTTTATTAATCACAGGAACCAACACCCGGGTGTCTACCAACATCAGAACCACATGATTCAGCCTCCTATTAACCCAATATCACAGCACCTACCCAGTTTCTTTCAACATCAGGCCCCCCTACCTCCTCTCAGTGAACACCAAGCTGCATATGCAGAGACTATGAGGAGTGAGGAAACCACCATGGATTTAAGGCCTTCTCAATCAAATGATGAAACTGATTCTCAACCAATGCAGATTGACCCCCCTAACCTTAATAAGGAAGAAGAAAAAGAAACCCCAAAAACACTTGATTCAAACCCTATTTCCCACTCTCAAAAACTGCAATCCAACAATCCAAAATCAGAGCCCTCTGACCACAATTCTTTGGATTTATTTGAGCAAGTCGAGAGGAATATTCCCTTCCTAGATTCCCCCCATGCCTCTAAAGAATTTACTGCAAAAGGGCATGATCAGAATCTAGAAAGGTTGGTCCTTTCAAAGACAGCCAACTCAGTTTTTCAGAGCAAGCTGCCTTTCACAAAAAAGGACCAAGGCACATCACTTATCTCAATTGTCGTAACTGACACCATTTTTCGTGCCCCTCTTGACTTAGGTACCTCTAGTAATCTCATCCCCCCTGTCTTATTCGAGGAATTTCGATTCAGTGATTTAAAACCTACCAAGGTTCAATTTCAATTGGAAGATCGATCTACCATTCAACCGCGGGGAGTTGTTGAGGATAGTATTATCAAGGTCCGGAATTGTCTATTTCCGGTAAATTTTCTGGTCCTTGACATAGAGGTACCCAAGGCTCTCATTAATGCCATCCTTGGAAGACCTTTTTTGATTATGGCAGCAGCTAATATCAATTCTCATTCTGGGAAAATGAATATAAGTTGCAGTAACCAGACCTTCTCATTAGATTTATTTCAAGCTTCCAAGAGGTCCATTAATCACAAAATTTTTGAGGACACTGATAATAAAATGGAAGCAGTATTTGAAATGTCTATGTTGATCCAATCTCATTCATCTTTGACCACTATTGATCTAGATTTTATTGATTCTTATTCTAAGGATAGTTATGTGGTCCAAGACTTTCCAGATCAACTAGGGTTTGACTTTCCCCCTTTTCATCTTCCTGAAACATCCACACTAACTTCACACACCCTACATCTCATTGACTCCATTCCCCATCCCTTTCCATTGGACCTATCACTCGACCCACCAGAATCTGGCAATTTACAAGCACTTAAACCATGGCCAGATCCGGGTCATTTTTCCATTTCTCTATTTTATTTTGATCCCTTTATCTTTACCACTCATCTTTTTAGGGATCTTGAGGAAGACACTTTTATTGCGGACATCCAAGTGTCCAATTATTTACATGATCTTACGTCTTCCGTGCATACCTTCACGCCCAGCTGAATGGCGTAAAAGATAGCACTGGATGGGAGGTAACCCATCATTTTCTTGCTTTCCTTTTTTCTTCTTTTTCCAGGTTTTATTCATCCTAGACCTGACCGTTCTTCACTAAGGTGATTCCTTTTCCCTCCTAATGCATGAGGACATGGCATATCTTAAGCATGGGGGGGTGTTTTTAAATTTTTACGATCGATTTAGGATGTTTAAAACCTAAAAACATGCATTTTTCTTTAATTTATTTCCTGCTTGCATACCCAAAAAAAAAAAAAAATTTGAAAACTTTTTGAGGAAAAATTTTGAAATCAGGACTAAGGTCGAAAAATTCACTTCTGGTACAATGGGATTTAATCTTTAACAAACTAAGGATGAGGATTTGGATCTAATCATTAGAATTCCAGGGTCTATTTTAGACTAGATCAGATATCCTTCTCTAAAATTCCAGCTGAACTCATGATAGTTCAGGTGACTTGATCCTATTTTGTAATATGGAAAGTATTTGACTTAGTTTCTGATTCAAAAACTTACAGGTCTCAAGAAACTTCTTGTGTCAATTTTCACACACAAGTCAACACTTAAAAACAACTAAAAATTTGAAGAACTCCCTTGTTTGGATTTAGTAAAAGTCTGAAGCAGATCATTGGTTTGAGTTCCCACCGCTGAGAAGAAGGAAAATACCTTCTTTGAGGACGCGATGTCAACATGTTACCGCCTTGGCGCTGCTCTATATCTATATTTCATATCTTTAGATAGAGCATTAAAGCGCATTTCAGTAGCTCAAGTGTCTTGGACGGTGCTCTACCTATAGCGTCGGAGCAAGAGCTTGAGTTTGCTTGGAGCGCCCCTTTTCACCGCATCGTGTTTTGGGGTTGTGAGCTCCTGGGTGGTGTCATGGACAGTGCTATCCCGAAGTACTGGCGCCAGAGCCCCATCGAGGAATGGTAACGGGAATGATGATCCCGACACATCTGTTGTAAGACTAAGCTAAAAATAAGCATGGGGGAGAAAAAAAAAGAAAAAAAGAAAAAAAAAATAATAATAACACGTCCTTATAAATGTTGACTTTTCACAAGCACAGACACAAGGTTTTAAAGGAATTTGCAAGTTGCGAATCAGATTCACGAGCCAGAAAAATCCTAAAAACAAACATTTCAAGTCATCTGAATTAACAAGGAGTTAATTTGTGAATTTTCTGGAGGATATATTGATCCCGTTCTGTCTAATGGTTGGATCCAAAAATAAATCCTGATGTTGATCTTTAACAAATCCCGTACCTCCTGTGTTTTAATCTACCAAGGTCCCTTAATCTCTTTTTCTCCTCAAAAGTCAAAAAATTAGATTTCCCAAAAATTTCATTTTCCAAAAAAATTAAAGTTTTGCTAAGAGACTAGCAAAAGATAAGCATGGGGTGTGATAAACGTCAGTTTATCATCATTCTTATGCATTAAAACTAACCTAGCTCTTAGGATTTTACTCCGCAAACGGATTTTTGGGTTGCATTTAGGCATAAATTAGGATAGGCATGCATTGCATTTTTTTATTGTCATTTTAATGTGTTTTTGTGAGTGTTAGGGATGTACAGATGCACAGATCCCTAAAACCCTAGCACTCAAGAAGGAAAATGGTGAAGGAGAAGCCCAGACTAGCTGGAACACAGCTTGATCCAGCTCACCACAGCTGAAACCTAGCTTACTTGAACTAGGGTTAGCTCATCCCAGCTCCATTTAGCTAATCACAGCTGGATGGTAGCTCAAGAGAGTTCACCTTAGCTTACCCTAGCTCAAGTCAGCTCAGATCCAGCTCAACTTAGCTGAGTCTAGCTCATCTCAGCTCCCACTAGTTCACAGGGAGCTCTAGCTAGCTCAGCTGAGTTGACAGGAGTTCACCTCAGCTCACATCCAGCTCAACTTAGCTGAGTCTAGCTCATCTCAGCTCCCACTAGTTCACAAGGAGCTCTAGCTAGCTCAGCTGAGTTGACAGGAGTTCACCCCAGCTCAGATCCAGCTACATCCAGCTCCACTCAACTCCAGCCAGCTGAAGAAGAATTCATCTCAGCTAAGGAAGCTTATGTCCAGCTCCCGGGGATTCAGCTTAGCTCAACTCAGTTGAGCTAAGCTACCTTAGCTGCCTCAACCAGCTTGATTCTCCCCGAGAGCACCAGACCTAGCTCACCTCAGCTCATTTTGGTAGAAGCTAGCTCACTTTAGCTTGGCTTAGCAACTAGCAAAGAACTAGCAAGCTAAGCTAGCTAGAGTAGCCCCATGCCAGCCTCTTCAGCAGCAGCCAGCTCCAGCTCTAGCTCCAGACTTCTCCTCCTCAGCTCTTCTCCCTGAAAACCCTAGCTCCAAATGCCTCCAACTCTACTCCCTATTAGCTAAGCTAGCTAAGCTGCTTAACATAGCTAGTCCACCTCCATGGCACCAAAACCTACTACCCTACTACCTAAGCTCCAGCAAAAAGACCACCTACTCCTACTTTATTTTGGTGCCAACTATCCCTTCCATCACCACCCTACATCCACCATCAAAGCCCATCTCCACCCTCCATTTTTTCCCTCCAAAATTGCCTTCTAGAAGGTATTTTTGGAGGGAAAATCAAGGCACCTCTTCATTTCCCTCCCATTTTTCCCTCCAAAAATAACCAAGCACCCCTTCATTTCCCTCCAAAAAACCACCATAACCACCCCCTTTCCCATCCTATAAATACCCTACCCTACCACCACATAATTCCCATCCTCCCTTAGTGTATTTTCTACCTACATCCACCTATACCTACGCCCAAGGAGAAGGAGTAGAGAAGGAGATTAAAGGGGCACACCACCAGCCCTTTTGGTGCCTTCTTCTCCCCACTCCCTTCAACTTGGGCCACGCCAAGGAGGAGGACTCTCCCACTTCAAGGAGGATGGCCAGGCAAAGGCGAAAAGCTTAGGGTGGACGTCCACCCTTGGAGAGAAACTTAGGGCACGCCCCCTTAGGGCTTGCCTTGGAGGTCATCACCTTGGCGGAGTTCTGCAAGGAAGGAGTTGAAGGATTCTTTTCAAGCTTGGGAGCCACCAACCTTGGAGCAAGAAGCCCTCTTCTTCACCATCTATTTAGAGGATTTGTGTTTTCTTTTACTTCAATTATCTAGTAGTAGAAGCATTCCTCTACTAGGCATTTTTTGTTAAACACTTTATCAATTATCTAGTTGCCTTCTTCGCATATTTTGTTTGCATTTCTATTTGCTTATTTTCAGCATTCTTCACTTCCTTTCCCTAATTATTCTAGGTTTCCACTTGCCTAGAGTGAGCTTAGGGAGAGGCTCTACTTGCCACTTTAGAGTAGTTTACTTAATTGGAAGTGTAAACACTTTTCCCGCCATAATTTCTCATGTTGCCTTAGTTCAAAAACAAAAAAAAATGGTATATTGAAAATTACCAAAAGAAAGTTGAGATATATTCCAAGCAAGAGAATCAATTTTGCAACCATATTGCCTCCTTGGACGACCCTAGATACTTCCCTATCTAGGATTATAAATTTAAGAGCGAAAGCGGATTTACGCGTTACAACGACGTATTTTAACAAACCGCGTATTTTCGCTATCAGTAAATAATGTGAAAATATACATATGTAAATATGAAAATATATCTATATGTATATATATATATATATATATGGTTATAAATATATAGGTATATAAATATATGTATATATGTATATGTATATGTATATATATATAGGTTTGTAAATATATATATAAGTATATGTATAGATGTGTATATATATATATGTATGTATGTATGTATATAATACTATATAGATGTATATATATATATATATGTATATATATATATAATAATATATGTTTATAGGTATATGTATCTAGATATGTATATATATGTATATATGTATGTATATATAAGTGGGTGTGTATATATATATATGTATCTATACCTAGTTATATATGTAATAGTATATAGATAGATATATGTATATTTATATATATATATGTATATAAATGTATGCATATATATCAGTATATATATGTGTATATATATATATATAAGTATATAGATATATATATATGTATATGTATGTATATAGACTAGTACATGGTTATATAAGTACTAATATATGTATAGATATATGTATAAATATATATATATATATATGTATGTATGTATACTAATACAAAAGTATATAGGTACTACTATATGTATATATGTATATATATATGTATATAAATATATGTATATATATATCAATATATATAAGTATACGTATATATATATATATATATATATATATGTTTATAATAGAGTATAGGTGTGTGTGTGTGTAAACGTCGGTGTAAAGAGAGAGTGAGAGAGAGTGAGAGAGAGAGAGAGAGTGGGAGAGAGAGAGCTGGAGAGATGGCGCTGCTGGAGTTAAGGCGTCTGCAGACCAGGGCCGATGTTTGAGGACTTTAAGCTTGAGTGTAGGTGATGAGTGGCTACTCATCATGGCTAAAAGGCTGAAATTAAGCTAGACACTAAGCAAAACAATATCAAATTAACACATAAAAAGGGTTAAGTGTGGGAATTAAAGAAAAGACCTAAAACTTTCAACATGTGTTAAAATCTCCTAATTAGGTCACAAAAATGAGATATTCTGAAAACTAAAGAACAAATGATGATCCATGTATCAATTGAACACATAAACAAGTTTGAAAAGCCAAATCAGAAGTAAAATCAATGTCGTAAATGTTCAATTAAGCACATGTAAAAATTTGAAAGCAATTGGACATCATTTAGGCTTAGAAATAAATAGATTACAATTAGGTCCTTCATGCATTACATGTCTACCCTTCAAAACTCCTTTTTTGGACCTATTTGCAAGCCGCAGGGACCCTTTTGTAAGACTGCAGGGCCCTTCCAGCTGCTATTCTTCTCACTTTTGGACCTGCACGCTATTCTTCTACCCCTTCTTCTAAGGGTCCGTCTGCAAATTTCCCCTTTATTTCAAAGAGAAGCCTGTGTTCTTCACGCGCACTGTAGCGCGCGAAGAACACAGCCATTCTCGACCGTCCATCGCACTTTTGATCTCGATCTGCGGCTGGATTCAAATGGAACCTTCACGCGATTCGGTGCGTGCGTTCACCTCTCTTCCCAGATCTCATCTGACGGTCAGATTTCTCTCTTGACTCGCCGCACGCTCTACCCATCTCATCCTCACCGCCGGCCTGATTCTGATTAACCTCACCCTTGCGGTGATCTCAGTCACTGAGCTGCTATTTAAGCACCTCAGTGGTGTCGCGCGCGAAGGATCGCTCCCTCCTACATCTCTTAGCGATCAATTCTTCCACTCCAGTCTCTCCTCCTCACCTAGACCCTGATTTCACAGCCACCGGCTGTGGAATCATCGCCTGCTCTCGACCCTCCTCGTCGCTAAGGACCTCGTAGCACCTGAGGACGACCCTGGAGTCTCACTAGCAGACTCTTCCCTCCGCTGGAGTCACCCTCCTCCTTTCTTCCTCCTTAGCCGCCGGCTAAGGACCCATAGGTCCCATTCTTCCTTTTAGTTTAGTTTTTAATTCTGCACAAGTAGTGTTAGATTTAGTTTGCAGTAGTTTAGAATAGATTTAGTTTTAATCGTTAGCGTTTAATGTTAGCTGTAGTTAGATTAGTCTTAGGAGTAGAATTAGTATTAGATCCCCTCCCTCACCTCCTCTGATCAGTCCAGATCAGAGGGGAAGAATCATCTGCTCATTAATCAATTTATCTCCCTCTTCATGTTTTGTTTTTCCACCATCCAATTCTGATTTATGTTCCTTTTAACGACGAATCTTTCATCTGTCACCCACACATCCGGACCCAATTCCAGATCTGATGGTGTACTGCCTCAGTTTGTCAGATTCACTTTAACATGGGTTTTGAAGAGATTTGCTTTCTGAAATGTCTTGACAGATCTGACAAGTTGAAGGGATTTTGGTTTTCCTTGAGGGCAAGGATTCTGAGAAGTTCTCTGGTGACAGAGAACAAATCAGAAGAGCCTTTCATGAATTTGCTTCTGCCTTGATCTGAATGCATTCGCTAGCTTTTATAAATTCCTTTAATGCATTCTTTTTCTGATTTGTCATTTCAGAACTGCCATACACCACCTGTTTGATAATTATTTTTGTATGGTGATTCTCTAACCTAAGGAGTTTTCCATACTCCTTAAGGTTGCAAGAAACTGGGATTGTATGCTTTTGGTTTTAATTGATTGAGTTAAGTCTTCCTTCATGCTGTCTATGGCATTAGGAAGACTAACTCAATGCCATTTGTGTTTTGATCTGAAATGATGCTTTTGATAAGGGCTTTTCCTTGTGGGTATTTGAACTGAATTCTTATGTGATTTTCGTGAGATTTATACCCTTATCAGATTTGGATTTCAACTCTTTAATTTTTAGTTTGTTCTGAATTTTCTCTTATTCCCAGTTATACAGTAAAATGCTGCAAACTGCAGCAACATTCCCCTCTTCTCTAAATTCTCCTCTTCTCTGTGAATACTTTCCCCCTCTTCAAATGGACTAACTGCAGCAGCAGTTAGCCCATTTGACAGTGGCTTAAGCCACTGACACTGCTAAAACACCCTGAGCAGCACATTCTCTTCCCTCTCCATCTTCTCTGACAGTAGCTTAGCTGCTGTTTAAAATGAAATAAAAACTTAATTAACCCTCATTCCCTAAATTCCTACTAAAACCTAATTATACATACTTAATTTGACACTGTAAATATACATATCCATACTATTATAACTATAATATACAGCCTGATTATGTACGTAGACATACATAGATATACTGTAAATACTGTATAAACTTGTACATAAATCTATATACATATGTAATCTATGTAAATATATGTATAAATACTGAACTATTATGTATGTATTTACTGATATATGTATATGTATATATACAGATTCATATGTACATATTCAGTAGCTATATTGTAGAATAAATTAGCTAAATTAATAATTTAGAGCTATAATTAAGTAAATAAATCTATAGACTTAGGTTAACATATATAGTAAGTAATTTAAGTTAGTTAAAGTACAATTATACCTAGTATAGCTTACTGTAACTTAGTTTTATTTAAAACACTCAGAACAGCTAGTTTAGCTTAAATAAAATAGAAATAAATTCGTAAATATACAAGAAAAATATGTATAAAATACTTAAGTATGTAAATTAAATCTGTATAAGGTCAATTAGACCATTTACTAACTATTTTATAAGTAATTAACTATTCAATCACCTAAATCAACCTGTACAATCAGCCTAGTTTAGCGAATTTATTTGTATAGTAAACATATTTAAAATTCAAAATTAATTAATCAATTATGTAGTATTATGTAAATACTTTATTAACCATATTTTATTTTATTTTATTTTATAATTTATGGCCCCCAAATCGAGGGCCAAAAGCACGATCAGACGCAGCTGCGCCTGATTTCCAGCGCACGATGTGGCGCTGGAATAGCACCACATCGTGTGCTGCAAGTCAAGCGTAGCCACATAAATGTGATTTGTGATTCTTACAGCCCAGTCGTCACGGGCGCCGGGCGCCCGAAACACTGCCTTTACCCGATTACCCAATGAGCTCCGGTCTGAGTACTCTGTCTGATTTGCGATTAGTATGTGACGCGTGTGTGTGGCCGGGGCCCGAGCGTGTGCGAGCATATGGCGTTGGGCTGAGGCCTGGCGCTGAGATTAAAGACATAATTAAGCCACCTAATCTGAGATTAGGGCGCGCTTAGTAGAGGTCTGGTCCCACCCTTAGGGTGCTGTGTATCCCTCGAAAAGCGTGTCCGCAAACTAAACACGTTTTAAACTAATGATATTAGCCTAATCCCCTCCCCACCGCAGCCTCTGAAATATGCTAAGACAGAAGAGTTAACAAAGAGAAGAACAAAGAGTTAACACGAAAAAAAAAAAGAGAAAAGAGTACAAGAACAACAGAGAAAAGAACAAGAGTAATAAAAAGAGAAAGAAGAAGATGAATACTTAAAACAGAAATATGAACACAAGAAGAACAGGAGTTAAGAATACAAAGAACAGAGACTTAATGAAGAAAGAAAGAGAAACAAAGAATAAGTAGTATACATACGTATAAGTAAATTTATATAATTGCTAACAGAATAAAGTGACACTATAAACGTCGCTAAAGATCTCAGTTTTGCCTCTTTAGGTTGTATATAGTGTTTTCTGAGATTTAGCGACGCTTATATCTGTCACTGAAACTGCTGTATATGTTACTGTACATAACAGACTAATAAGTTAAATTTCTACACCATTGCATTCTAATGTATTATATACTATTATGATAGTACTAATAGGATAACTTGTAAATACATAGTTTAGAGTATAATAATAGATTGTTTGATGCTTGTTCATAGTTAGTATTTTTGCAAGCATTTCTTAGTAATTAGGTAAATAAAACACACATTCATTCATTCTTTAATAAAATGTAAAGTTTTTTTTTTTTTGAATAAGAAGACAATTTTGAGATAATCAAAGAGTGACCGAATTAAATTCAATAAATTGCCTCCCAGTGAACGACCTGGAACAAAACCAGTAAAAATTAGATAAATAAGCAAATGATAATAATGGTTGTAATGACTGGAACTCTCCCATACTCACCACTACAACGACATAATCAACAATTATTACCAATTTCAAACACAACAACCGAAACAACCATCATTATTTTGGCGCCGTTGCCGGGGAGGCAACGCTCTTTGCACCAAAATTTTCTTTTCATTCTTTTGTATATAGAAATTCTTCATTCATTCATTATAATTGCTTTTATTTTCCAGTGAATTAATTGTGTATACATTCCTTTATTCTTTTACTAATCATTTGTTTTTTCCACAGCACTTGAGGAGGAGTGTCGTCTTCCTGGTGGAGTCGCTGCGCTCCAGATCCGTCTTCCTGGTGGAGTTTTGCCTTGAAGTCGCTGTAGGATTTTAGTATTAGTTTTAGTATAGATAGTTTTAGGTTTATTGATTAGGATCAATTGTTAGTCATAAGTTGTGAGAGCTTGTTCTCACACAATTTTTGTAATAATTCTGGACTATCTGGACTTTATTTCTTTCTCTTCTTAATTTCTTTCCTTACTTTTGAATTGCATATAAAATTTTTCAAAAAGAAAGAAAAAAAAAAAAAATCAAAAAGACCTCATACTTATCTAGCAGCAGCATAACCTCAGGCATCCATTTTTAGGATTGCATTTCATTCCTGCTAGATTTTAATTCAAGTCAAATCTGCATTAGAAGATTTCTGGAGTCAGGTACGCATTTCTTACCTAACTCTAACTCCTGCCATATTTGCATTTGACTTAAAATTAAAGAAGACCACTACTTGTTCTGAATTTAGTAAAAAGTGAAATGAGCAGCATAGAAAACATATTTTAATCACTTTAATTAAATCAAAAAGGAGATAGCAAAATTAGGTGAAACCATGTTTGAGATTTTAATCGCCTTGTGTTGAATGTTATCGTGCACACAGCACGATCACTTAAGGCCACAATACACGGGTTTCTACCTCATCTTTCTGCAACCACAGGATCTGGATCCGCACGCTCAGTCTTATCCAGATTCCCAGTGGATTTTAGAGGTCTGCACTTCGCTAGGTTTATCTTAGGATACGTACAATTGCTTGAAACAATTGTTTGCGTATAACATACTTTGCGTAGCAGCCTCTAGGAAAAATTTTCTCCGATTCATTTCGATTGATTGGTCTTCTTGAATTGAGATTTTATTGGGATTCTTCTGTTTTATTGTGAACGTTAAAAATTTTTTCCCATTGAGTTGGATCGAATTAGAGTAAACGGGATTTCAAAAAAAATCAACTCAATGGAAGGTAGGAGATCCCAAAACCCAGAACTTGTACTCCCCTTGGGTACTGCTACCCAAGCTACTGCATCATCTTCTTTGCCTTCCACTTCTAATCCCTTACCTCCTGAGTCTCAAAATACTTTCCACAATCCCCCCTCGCCAAGAGGATGATCTTGATTCTTCACACTTTGAGGATTTTGAAGAACTTCCTCCAGACTTAGTTGCACATCCTCTACCACAGCAACCACCTATCCCTAGGTTCCAACCTC
Organism: Thalassia testudinum; assembly: GCA_037157565.1. Lineage (NCBI taxonomy): Eukaryota > Viridiplantae > Streptophyta > Magnoliopsida > Alismatales > Hydrocharitaceae > Thalassia > Thalassia testudinum. The sequence goes on along the minus strand of JAZHRO010000007.1, from coordinate 64,185,451 downwards.
CACCTTATCCTAATCATCCTAATCCACCCCCGGAGAGAGGACCTATGCCTCATCTTCAGCACCTTTTCGATACACAACTACAAATGAATACCTTAACCCAACAGGTGCAACAACTTGCTCAAGCTGTAAATCTATTAGCTAACCCCCAACCACAACCACTTCAACCTAGAAATCCTCAGGCACCACCCCAACCCCGTAGACCTCAACTACGAGATTACTATAATCCCGCAGTTGCCCAACCAATGCCTGTGGTACGTTATCCCAATGGGGGTCGTGCTGCTGAACTGAAGCCGAACATTATAGCACTCATTCCTCACTTCCATGGACTTGCTTCTGAGGACCCTTTTCAGCATTTAGAGGAGCTGAAGAATCTTGCCCAAACTTTGGGTCCGCAAGGACATGATCAGCACACGCTTTTGATGAAAATGTTCTCCTTTTCATTAAAAGATAAGGCAGCCTTTTGGTTTAGAACACTTGCACGGACTACACCTATAGATTCCTGGGCTTCTTTAGAACATGAGTTCTTAAAGAAGTACTTTCCTGTAGGCCGCACTAATGCCTTAAGGCGTGCCATCACCACCTTCACCCAGAATTTAGGAGAACCTATGCACGAGGCTTGGGAGAGATTCCATGAGCTTTTGAGAAAATGTCCCCACCATGGTGTCCCACGCTGGCAACAGGTCCAGATCTTCTACCATGGGCTCCATGATGACACACGGAATTTTGTAGATGCCGCTTGTGGAGGCAATTTCCTGTGTCGGGATGAGGACTCAGCCTTTGAGCTCTTTGAAGGCATGGCCGAAAACTCTATTAACAATGCTTCAATGAGCGTGTTTAATAGAAAGTCCTCACATTCCCACTCACACACGGGGTACATGAAGCCCAATCCAGTAGCAAAGACTTAGAGATAGTGGCTAGTCAACTGGATAAAGTGGGCTTAATCGAGAAGAAAGTAGATGAAGTATGGAAATTTCTCTCAAAACACCCATCTTCTTCTTCTCAGTCACCAGCACAAAACACTTCTTCTCAGTTTCCCACAGGGAGGGAAACTGTGAATAACCTTTCTGTGACACAAACTGCATTACCGGATTTTCCATTTCCATATCCTTCACCGGTTGGAGGAACCTTTGTTCCTCCCTTCACTGACTTCCCTGCACCTTCTGGAGCTTCGGAGGAGCTTCATGCCATTCACAATGATCCTTTCACACAAACCTATAACCCTGGATGGCGTAATCATCCAAATTTCTCGTGGTCGGGAAATTCACAAAGACCTCCTTTTCAACAACCTTCTGCACCACCATTGCACAACCCGATCCGAGCACCACCTCCACAACCACACGGATATCCACCGCGTACCTACCAGCAACCCCAACCCAGGCCCACCCAATACTCTCAATCTGGGCCTACACGAGATGACCAGTTGGGGTCTATCATGAAAGCTCTTGCTGATATGCAACAACAGAATATTGCTATGCAGCAGAGACAGGACGCGGCCTTAGCTGAGATGAGAGCCCAGCTATCACACTTGACGGAGTCCCGTCAACCACATTCACTCCCATCCCAAGCACAACCCAACCCTAGGAACATACCTGCTCAAAGGTATGTCCAACCTAGACCAACACTGCAAAACCAAACACATGACATTTCACAAGCAGTGCACAACACTGAATTCTTCACTGACTCAAATTCTTCTCTTGCACAAACGCAACCACCTTTGCTACCTAACAATGATTTACCATCTACCTCTAGAGCTGAACTAAATGCCATAGTCACTAGGAGTGGTAAATGCACACTAGATCCACCTCTTCCAACACCTACCACTTCTAGTTCTGCTCCTCCACTTCCTACTTCTCCTCTACCTATAACTGAACCTCTCACAACTCCAGTACCTTTTCCTGAAGCTTTAAAGAAGAAGGAGAAAGGAAAGAAAAAGACCTGTGTGGCACCTGAGGAGGATTTGCTTAAGCTCTTTGAGCAAGTCCACATAAACATCCCCTTGTTGGATGCAATCCGCCACATCCCTCTTTACGCTAAGTTTTTAAAAGACCTATGTACACCTAAGCGTAAAGCAAGAATTCAAAAAGGGAGTAGTCCAATCATTCTCTCGGAACAAGCTAGTTCCATCATCTCTAGTACCCTCCCAACTAAGATGAAAGACCCAGGCACCCCTCTCTTATCCTGCATGATTGGTAACACCACATTCAATAGAGCACTACTTGACCTAGGTGCTTCCATCAATCTTATCCCAACCTCTCTACTGACACATTTTGAGGTTGGCAATTTGAAGCCAACCAAGGTGTCCCTGCAATTAGCTGACAGATCAGTTAAGACACCTCAGGGAGTGTTGGAAGATGTCATAGTGCGGGTCAAGGATTTTTACTTCCCTGTAGACTTTATAGTCCTTGACATGGAAGTACCTGAAGATATCCAGAATACACCTATCATTTTAGGAAGACCTTTCTTGGCTACGGCCAAGGCAAACATCAATTGTGAGGAGGGCCTTATAGAATTAAAGTTTGGAGATCAGAAAATAAAAATTGATATTTTTCAGGCCCAAAGAGGACCGACCTGTAGTTTAATTGAAGAAATCTTCTCCCTGGATTCATTGGATCAATTGGTTGAGGACACCTTGATCAATTCATTAAATTTAGAACCTCAACACTCTTTGGACTCTGACGTGACTTCCACTGAGATACCAAATTTAGAGACTGAGGACCTTCCTCCCATTCCATTAGTATCTCTAGGATCTCCTGAAACTTTCACACCTGCTCCTTCTGATCCTGTGCCTGTTGAACTCAAACCTCTTCCTGACTCTCTCAAATATGTTTTCTTAGGACCTGATCAGACCTATCCGGTGATTGTTAACTCTTCCCTTTCTTCTGATCAAGAGTCACGACTCTTATCTGTCCTAAGAGCACATAGGCAGGCTATAGGATGGAGCCTTTCTGACCTTACTGGCATCAGTCCTTCTTATTGCACACATAGGATTTTCACTGAAGAAGGATCTAGACCTACTAGACAGCCCCAGCGTAGATTAAATCCTACATTACAAGAGGTGATAAAAAGTGAAATGATTAAATGGCTGGACAATGGAATTATCTACCCAATTTCTGACAGTAGATGGGTAAGTCCTGTTCAGGTTGTGCCAAAAAAGGTCGGACTTACCATCATCACCACTGATTCTGGAGAAGTCATCCCTACACGCATTGCTAGTTCGTGGCGAGTATGTATAGATTACCGAAAACTCAACCAAGCCACGAAGAAAGATCATTTCCCTTTGCCCTTCATTGATCAAATACTGGAAAGAGTGGCAGGGAATAGATTTTTCTGCTTTTTGGATGGCTATTCAGGATATAATCAGGTGGCAATTCACCCCGATGATCAGGAGAAAACAACATTCACCTGCACCTACGGAACCTTTGCATTCCGTAGGATGCCTTTTGGATTGTGCAACGCACCTGCTACATTCCAGCGGTGTATGTTTGCAATCTTTTCTGACTTAGTAGGCGATTGTTTAGAAGTCTTCATGGATGACTTCTCGGTCTTCGGGAGCACATTTGATGCATGTCTAGACCACCTGACCAAGGTCCTGCAAAGATGCATTAATGTGAATCTGGTACTTTCCTGGGAGAAATCTCATTTCATGGTAACTGAAGGACTTGTATTAGGTCACCTTATTTCTGAGAGAGGAATTGAGGTTGACCGCGCGAAGGTAAAGTTGATTTCTGATTTACCACTACCTTCGTCGGTTAAGCAAATTCGATCTTTCCTCGGGCATGTTGGTTTTTATCGCCGCTTTATAGCGGATTTCTCGAAAATAGCCCGACCTCTCACTACTCTCCTCTCTAAAGACGTAGACTTCCAGATCTCTGACGATTGTGTTCGTGCCTATACGACACTTCGTGATCTGATTACCAAGGCACCCATACTGCAACCCCCGAATTGGTCTCACCCTTTTGAGATCATGTGTGATGCCTCTAATTATGCAGTAGGAGCTGTCCTTGGTGAAAAATTGGACGGGAAACCCACAGTCATCTATTACGCTAGCAAGACCTTGGATGAAGCTCAGAGGAATTACACCGTCACGGAAAAGGAATTGCTAGCTGTAGTATATGCACTGGAAAAATTCAGACCTTATCTTTTAGGTTCCCACATTATAGTCTACACTGACCACACGGCAATTCGATATCTTCTCGCCAAGAAGGACGCGAAATCTCGTCTGATTAGATGGATCCTACTTTTACAGGAATTTGATTTAGAGATTCATGATAAGGCTGGAAAGCAGAATGTGGTAGCTGACAACTTATCCCGCCTTCCTTCTGAAGCGATTTCTCCTTCTTTACCCATCTCTGACCACTTCCCTGACGAGCAATTGCTGGTCATTCATTCTGATCTTCCCTGGTATGCTGACATTGTCAACTACCTGGCTTCTGGACTCATCCCCACTAATTGGGTCCGACATCAAAAAGACAGACTTAGATCCGAGGCCAAGCACTATTACTGGAAGAACCTTGGCTTTTCAAGCATTGTAAAGACCAGATCTTTAGGAAGTGCGTCCCTGATAAGGAGATTAGAAGCATCTTATCATTCTGCCACGACCAGGCGTGCGGCGGTCACTTCTCTGGCAAAAAGACCGCTGCAAAGATTTTGCAGAGTGGTTTCTATTGGCCCACAATCTTCAAGGATGCACACGAATATAGCAGGGCATGTTCACGCTGTCAGTCTCTTGGTAGTATTGGCCGCCGAGACATGATGCCCTTGAATCCGATCATGGTGTGCGAAATCTTTGACATTTGGGGCATTGACTTCATGGGACCTTTTCCTAAATCTTATGGCTTCGAGTACATATTGTTGGCAGTTGAGTATGTTTCAAAATGGATTGAAGCCATCCCCTCAAGGACTAATGATCATAGAGTTGTGACACAATTTGTTCAAGATTTCATCTTCTCTAGATTCGGGGGTACCTAAAGCCATCATTAGTGATGGAGGGTCTCATTTTAGAAACACACATTTTCAGTCCCTACTGCAAAAGTATGGGGTGTCACATAGGATTGCTACATCTTATCACCCTCAAACCAATGGACTTGCTGAATTATCTAATCGGGAGATCAAAAAGATTTTACAGACTACCATCCGACCTGATAGAAAGGATTGGTCTTCCCGCCTTTCTGATGCGTTGTGGGCATATAGGACAGCCCACAAAACCCCTTTAGGCATGTCTCCTTTTAGACTTGTGTACGGGAAACACTGTCATCTTCCTGTCGAATTAGAGCACAAAGCCTATTGGGCCATCAGAAAGTGTAACTTAGACTTAGAGAAGGCCGGTGATCTTAGGAAATTACAAATGTCTGAGCTCGATGAATTAAGGAATGAATCTTATGAAAGCTCAAGGATGTATAAGGACAAACTTAAGGCCTTCCATGACCGTCACATTCTTAGGAAATCTTTTCACCCTGGTAAAAAAGTCCTTCTCTTCGACTCTAGACTGAAACTCTTTCCTGGGAAGTTAAGATCAAAATGGATTGGACCTTTCAAAATCTTGAGATTATTTGATAATGGAGCCGTTGAGATCACTGAACTTGACAAATCTGAACCCTTTATTGTTAATGGACAAAGACTGAAACCTTTCATTGAGCCGCATGATCTCAGACTTGTCAATTCCACCATTTCGCTCCTACATTTTGAATTACCATGTAAGTTTTCGCCTAGCTGAAGGCGTTAAACTTAGCAACACCTACCCTTGTATATAGCTGTTTTACACTTTTCTTACTCTTACCTTTATTTGCATATAGTGTCTACCCTTGCATTCTGAGCATACATTCATTTGCACACATGTCATGCATTTCACTTCCTAGCCCGACTGTTCACTCTGATCTTAGATCAGACTTAAAATCGTCCGCACAGAGATTTTATCTCCTCATTCCGACTTCCTTCCATCACCCAGCCTAGGATAGTGAAAAGCAGAGCATGCATTTGCATCCACCCTTTCATTCAATGAGGACATTGAAACATTTAAGCATGGGGGGGTGTAAATGGTAAACCATTTAAACCAAAATGCAATTGTAGACACAACTATAGTACATATAGTATTATCAAAAAATTATATACTTCAAAAAAAAAAAAATTGAAAAAATTTTGAAAAAATTTTTTGAAAAAAAATTACAAAGCTAAAAATACAAAAAAATAACAAATCAGAAAAATTCCAAAAATACAATAAGGGACATGTACTTTATTTGTCAAAGGAGGATATTCATTTCAAGAGAGGAGGGAGAAAAAGAAAAAAGAAAAGATAAGTGATCTTATAGCTGAAAACAAAAAATAGAATAAGTGTCTATGGACATTCAACCATTACTGGTTTGACCTACCGGGCCATAGGAGCTTGATACAAGCTTAGGCTTAATACACTTCGAGCCTTGACAAGATAGACCACAGTCTCTCCTAACTTTAGGACAATTCTTGTACCTGAGTCACCAGTACAGGATTCGTTGGTTTGCTTTGACTTAGGAGTCTAAGTAACCTTGGCTTACACTACACAATGTCAGGAAAGACCACTTGAACCTAAACCTCAACCCTTGTGTTCATTAGGGAAGGTGGAGTCCTTACCTGTGCGTGCAGGTAGACTCTTTGTCCTAATCTTTAGTTTTGTGTCTAGGAGAAGCTCTTTCCACAAAAGAAATCCACCCACCAAATACAGTGCGCTCTACCAAATAAGTTTTGGAGACATACTGTTCAAAAAAAAAAAAAAAAAAAAAAAAAAAAAAAAAGAAGTTAAGTATGTTCTCCAAAAAGTCTGAAAAACAACTCTTCCACCAAAAATGTTTTCAGGGTTCAAAATAAATACCCTATTTTTCCACCAAAAAAATCTTCTCTGAGCCACAAATACAATAAGGGTTGGGTTTGAATACCATCAATTTTTGAGAGTCATCCGAAAACATGAGCTGAAGTTAGGACCAACCTGGACTTAAAAAGAAGTGAAACCCTGGGATTGAGCCTTAGAATTCACCTGGTTAGTCCTGACTTATCACAAAGCACAGCCATAACTTCATAGCATTCTGAGTCTCTGTAAAAACCTCCTGAGTCCTGGAATTCGACTTAAGGTTTAAATATCAAGAGTCCTTGTTGGTTGAGAGATGGTCTATGTCATTTAAGCCTCGAGTTCTGGTAGGTTATCCTCAGTAACCAGGTTCTCACAATGTCCAAAAAACACAGTTGGTATTGGAAAATGTTTCAGCTTAAAGATCATCATCATAAACACTTAAAAATTTTTGAAAGAAGAAAAAGATATCTTTACACACTTACCTTGCTGATACTTAAATTGCCTTACACTTCAACATATTGTTTGCTAAGGGACTAGCAAAACGTAAGCATGGGGGTATGATGAGTGGCTACTCATCATGGCTAAAAGGCTGAAATTAAGCTAGACACTAAGCAAAACAATATCAAATTAACACATAAAAAGGGTTAAGTGTGGGAATTAAAGAAAAGACCTAAAACTTTCAACATGTGTTAAAATCTCCTAATTAGGTCACAAAAATGAGATATTCTGAAAACTAAAGAACAAATGATGATCCATGCATCAATTGAACACATAAACAAGTTTGAAAAGCCAAATCAGAAGTAAAATCAATGTCGTAAATGTTCAATTAAGCACATGTAAAAATTTGAAAGCAATTGGACATCATTTAGGCTTAGAAATAAATAGATTACAATTAGGTCCTTCATACATTACATGTCTACCCTTCAAAACTCCTTTTTTGGACCTATTTGCAAGCCGCAGGGACCCTTTTGTAAGACTGCAGGGCCCTTCCAGCTGCTATTCTTCTCACTTTTGGACCTGCACGCTATTCTTCTACCCCTTCTTCTAAGGGTCCGTCTGCAAATTTCCCCTTTATTTCAAAAAGAAGCCTGTGTTCTTCACGCGCACTGTAGCGCGCGAAGAACACAGCCATTCTCGACCGTCCATCGCACTTTTGATCTCGATCTGCGGCTGGATTCAAATGGAACCTTCGCGCGATTCGGTGCGTGCGTTCACCTCTCTTCCCAGATCTCATCTGACGGTCAGATTTCTCTCTTGACTCGCCGCGCGCTCTACCCATCTCATCCTCACCGCCGGCCTGATTCTGATTAACCTCATCCTTGCGGTGATCTCAGTCACTGAGCTGCTATTTAAGCACCTCAGTGGTGTCGCGCGCGAAGGATCGCTCCCTCCTACATCTCTTAGCGATCAATTCTTCCACTCCAGTCTCTCCTCCTCACCTAGACCCTGATTTCACAGCCACCGGCTGTGGAATCATCGCCTGCTCTCGACCCTCCTCGTCGCTAAGGACCTCGTAGCACCTGAGGACGACCCTGGAGTCTCACTAGCAGACTCTTCCCTCCGCTGGAGTCACCCTCCTCCTTTCTTCCTCCTTAGCCGCCGGCTAAGGACCCATAGGTCCCATTCTTCCTTTTAGTTTAGTTTTTAATTCTGCACAAGTAGTGTTAGATTTAGTTTGCAGTAGTTTAGAATAGATTTAGTTTTAATCGTTAGCGTTTAATGTTAGCTGTAGTTAGATTAGTCTTAGGAGTAGAATTAGTATTAGATCCCCTCCCTCACCTCCTCTGATCAGTCCAGATCAGAGGGGAAGAATCATCTGCTCATTAATCAATTTATCTCCCTCTTCATGTTTTGTTTTTCCACCATCCAATTCTGATTTATGTTCCTTTTAACGACGAATCTTTCATCTGTCACCCACACATCCGGACCCAATTCCAGATCTGATGGTGTACTGCCTCAGATCTGAAATTGGCGTCACAAGCACCATTTGGGGCTTCTCACTCACCCCATTTGTGTTCACAAAAGCCCCTTTTATTTTAGATTGATTGCCTCAGTTTGTCAGATTCACTTTAACATGGGTTTTGAAGAGATTTTGCTTTCTGAAATGTCTTGACAGATCTGACAAATTGAAGGGATTTTGGTTTTCCTTGAGGGCAAGGATTCTGAGAAGTTCTCTGGTGACAGAGAACAAATCAGAAGAGCCTTTCATGAATTTGCTTCTGCCTTGATCTGAATGCATTCGCTAGCTTTTATAAATTCCTTTAATGCATTCTTTTTCTGATTTGTCATTTCAGAACTGCCATACACCACCTGTTTGATAATTATTTTTGTATGGTGATTCTCTAACCTAAGGAGTTTTCCATACTCCTTAAGGTTGCAAGAAACTGGGATTGTATGTTTTTGGTTTTAATTGATTGAGTTAAGTCTTCCTTCATGCTGTCTATGGCATTAGGAAGACTAACTCAATGCCATTTGTGTTTTGATCTGAAATGATGCTTTTGATAAGGGCTTTTCCTTGTGGGTATTTGAACTGAATTCTTATGTGATTTTCGTGAGATTTATACCCTTATCAGATTTGGATTTCAACTCTTTAATTTTTAGTTTGTTCTGAATTTTCTCTTATTCCCAGTTATACAGTAAAATGCTGCAAACTGCAGCAACATTCCCCTCTTCTCTAAATTCTCCTCTTCTCTGTGAATACTTTCCCCCTCTTCAAATGGACTAACTGCAGCAGCAGTTAGCCCATTTGACAGTGGCTTAAGCCACTGACACTGCTAAAACACCCTGAGCAGCACATTCTCTTCCCTCTCCATCTTCTCTGACAGTAGCTTAGCTGCTGTTTAAAATGAAATAAAAACTTAATTAACCCTCATTCCCTAAATTCCTACTAAAACCTAATTATACATACTTAATTTGACACTGTAAATATACATATCCATACTATTATAACTATAATATACAGCCTGATTATGTACGTAGACATACATAGATATACTGTAAATACTGTATAAACTTGTACATAAATCTATATACATATGTAATCTATGTAAATATATGTATAAATACTGAACTATTATGTATGTATTTACTGATATATGTATATGTATATATACAGATTCATACATATTCAGTAGCTATATTGTAGAATAAATTAGCTAAATTAATAATTTAGAGCTATAATTAAGTAAATAAATCTATAGACTTAGGTTAACATATATAGTAAGTAATTTAAGTTAGTTAAAGTACAATTATACCTAGTATAGCTTACTGTAACTTAGTTTTATTTAAAACACTCAGAACAGCTAGTTTAGCTTAAATAAAATAGAAATAAATTCGTAAATATACAAGAAAAATATTTATAAAATACTTAAGTATGTAAATTAAATATGTATAAGGTCAATTAGACCATTTACTAACTATTTTATAAGTAATTAACTATTCAATCACCTAAATCAACCTGTACAATCAGCCTAGTTTAGCGAATTTATTTGTATAGTAAACATATTTAAAATTCAAAATTAATTAATCAATTATGTAGTATTATGTAAATACTTTATTAACCATATTTTATTTTATTTTATTTTATAATTTATGGCCCCCAAATCGAGGGCCAAAAGCACGATCAGACGCAGCTGCGCCTGATTTCCAGCGCACGATGTGGCGCTGGAATAGCACCACATCGTGTGCTGCAAGTCAAGCGCAGCCACATAAATGTGATTTGTGATTCTTACAGCCCAGTCGTCACGGGCGCCGGGCGCCCGAAACACTGCCTTTACCCGATTACCCAATGAGCTCCGGTCTGAGTACTCTGTCTGATTTGCGATTAGTATGTGACGCGTGTGTGTGGCCGGGGGGCCCGAGCGTGTGCGAGCATATGGCGTTGGGCTGAGGCCTGGCGCTGAGATTAAAGACATAATTAAGCCACCTAATCTGAGATTAGGGCGCGCTTAGTAGAGGTTTGGTCCCACCCTTAGGGTGCTGTGTATCCCTCGAAAAGCGTGTCCGCAAACTAAACACGTTTTAAACTAATGATATTAGCCTAATCCCCTCCCCACCGCAGCCTCTGAAATATGCTAAGACAGAAGAGTTAACAAAGAGAAGAACAAAGAGTTAACACGAAAAAAAAAAAGAGAAAAGAGTACAAGAACAACAGAGAAAAGAACAAGAGTAATAAAAAGAGAAAGAAGAAGATGAATACTTAAAACAGAAATATGAACACAAGAAGAACAGGAGTTAAGAATACAAAGAACAGAGACTTAATGAAGAAAGAAAGAGAAACAAAGAATAAGTAGTATACATACGTATAAGTAAATTTATATAATTACTAACAGAATAAAGTGACACTATAAACGTCGCTAAAGATCTCAGTTTTGCCTCTTTAGGTTGTATATAGTGTTTTCTGAGATTTAGCGACGCTTATATCTGTCACTGAAACTGCTGTATATGTTACTGTACATAACAGACTAATAAGTTAAATTTCTACACCATTGCATTCTAATGTATTATATACTATTATGATAGTACTAATAGGATAACTTGTAAATACATAGTTTAGAGTATAATAATAGATTGTTTGATGCTTGTTCATAGTTAGTATTTTTGCAAGCATTTCTTAGTAATTAGGTAAATAAAACACACATTCATTCATTCATTCTTTAATAAAATGTAAAGTTTTTTTTTTTTGAATAAGAAGACAATTTTGAGATAATCAAAGAGTGACCGAATTAAATTCAATAAATTGCCTCCCAGTGAACGACCTGGAACAAAACCAGTAAAAATTAGATAAATAAGCAAATGATAATAATGGTTGTAATGACTGGAACTCTCCCATACTCACCACTACAACGACATAATCAACAATTATTACCAATTTCAAACACAACAACCGAAACAACCATCATTAGGCGCGCATGCACGCAGACAAGCGTCCACTGGAGGGTGAAGGGCTCAGAGAGGAGATGCAGCGCACCGTGCTGTGCGAAGGCTGGAGCAGGCGAACACAGGCGCAGGCAAAGGAATTTGGTGATGCGGGTGCACACGGGCGAGTGGGGCGGGTGAAGGTAGGTGTACGTGGGTTGGCAAATGCGCGGGGCGGGGCACGCGCAAGGGCGAAGGCCGGTTGCGGCGTGCCGGGTGACCGGATAAGTGAGAAGCTTTCCGGTCACCCCACTGTAGCCACAGTGTCACGCAGACTCGCGTGAATAGTGGCTACAGTGGAAGGTTGCATCGCGCGACTGGGTACGAGTGGTTATGTGAGTGCGGATGGCTTGGTGCGTGTGGCGGAGTGGCCTCGGCTGCTGGCTTGCGGGCGTGACCTTGCGACAGAGCACGCGGAGGGGGGTTGGGTCGCGAGTGAAGGGGCGTGACAGGGCACGCGGAGGTCTGTGGGTGCTGCAGGGGTGCTTGGCCGGCCTCTGCAGAGGCTGGTTGCGGGTGGAAGAGAGTGCGACAAGGCGGAGAAAGCGGGAGGCGGAGAGGCCTGCAGGCGCGCGCGGAGGGAGAGGGCGCCTGCAGGCACTCGCGGAAGGGGCTGGGGCTGCTGCTGCTGCTCCCTTGCCGCTGCTGCTGCCGCCGAGCTTCGAGCTTCAGACCTTGAAGCTTGCGGCCATGGCTGAAGGTGCTGGAAACATAAACAAAATGAGAAAAGAGCCACCACGCCCACCGGCTCTTTGAAGAGCTAGGCGGTGGTGGTCTCATTGTGGTGATGTGCACGACAGTGAGGGCTCCTGCCTGCCGGGTGTCTCCTCGGAGGAGGAGGGCCGGCGTATGGAGGGAGAGGGAGGAGAGAACGGTGGCCTGGAGAGCTGCTGTGTTGGGTCTTTTTTCGTGGAAGGACTAGGCTATTTGCAAAGAAGGAGCCGTGGCCTTTTATAAAGGAAGAAGGCATGGCTGGGAATGGTTGCATGCGGTTGCAGGGAGAGGTTGGTATGGCTTGGCAGGGAGAGGCAGCCACAGGGAAGGGCAGCTGTAGGGAAGCATTTCGAGAGGAGAAGAAGATGCATGCAGCCATGGGAAAATAAAGTGAAATAAAAAATAAAAAGATGGTGAATTAGCAGAGATGCACTTGAGGAAAAAAGTAAATTGCGAGGCCATTTATTTATTCTCCTCTCCTCTCAATTAAATGCATGCATGCATGTACTTTTACAAATGTGATTAGGGAACCCTAATATGCATAGGTAATGTTAGGAAATAGCACAAGAAGGCACTATTGCAGGTGTATTTTTGCGGTGCAATCACTGCTTCACTTTACAATAAGGCAGTCAAGTTCTACAAAGGACTGGCAAAGCAGCTTGTCGATCAGGGGCATTAATGAGGTGTGGCTCATCATAGCTAAAATGCCTAAGTTAAGCTAGAAACTAGGTTAAACACTACATTATTAACATGATAAAAGGGTTTAGTATGGAAATTAACAGAAATGACCTAAACATTTAATTTGTGTTAGAAATGCATAATTATGTCACTAAATAAGATATTCTATTCAAAATGCAAAATGATGAACCAATTGCAAATTGAATACATGTTTGAGTTCAAAAGTACAAATTAAGAGTTGAATTAACTTCTTAAATGTTCAATTGAGCTCCCAATAAGAATCTAATTGCATTTAAACATCAATAGGATCATGTATTCATTAGATTACATTTAGGTCCTCATGCGTAACATTTTATTCTTGCATAAAACCCCAAGGACCTTTTTGGAAAGCTGCAGGGATCTTTTTGAGAGACTATAAGGACCTTTTGGTTATTATTCTTATCACTAATGGGTTCCATCGCAATCCTTCCATCATTTCGCCCATTTGGGCTTGTTTGCAAAATTCTCAACACACTTGCTACTTGTGGTCAACTGTTCATCTGAAGAACAACCCATCTGGGCCGTCGTTCCTTTGATCCACCCATTGGACAATGGATGTCGATCCAAAGTTCCTGTGCCTTTGCGCGATATCCCTTACCTCCCCTAGATTTGATCCTAGAGCTAGATTTTATCCAAATTCTTCCCACGCACCCATCTCTCTCAACCCATCATCTGCCCTAATCATGATTAAACTCACCTCGCGATGCTTGGAATCACTTGTGTGCCCACTTAAGAAGGTCCACTGATCCTCGCGTGCAACACCAGCTCCCTCCCCATTTGAGCCGATCCTTTCATCCAAGTCTCCAGCTGCTCTTCCTTCTTCGTCGACTACCAGTGATAGGAGTGATGTTTCCTCCTCCAATTCCTCGTTGTAGTGACCAGCTGCAGCCTAGAGACCTCATTCACTCACTGGAGATCCTTGCATCCTCCTTTGTCGCCACGGAAACCCGCTATGGATCCAGGCATCTCATTCATCCACTTAGCTAGGAATTTTAATGCTTTCATTAATTAGATTTACTATTTTCTAGGAGTAGAATTAGTTAGTAACTCACTGATGAATTGTTGGATTAATTAGGAGTAGAGTTAGCCTAGATCGACTTCGCCCTCTCTGATCAATTCAGATCAGAGAGGTGGTTTTTCACCGTCATACCGATCCATTCATCTCCCTCAGCATCTCACACTTGTTTCTGAACATTTTCCTTGCATTTAAATGGCCAATCACTCGTTCACACAAGCATTCAGCAGATCTGAAGCTCATTAGCGTTTAGATCTGCTAGAGCGCTAGAAATCAACTTGAGAGCATCTCATTCAGCTCACACATTCACCAATGCTCTCATCGTGGATTCAATTGTAATTGATTCATTTGATTCATACAGATTTGCTTCTCATGTTTGGTTGGAAGGCCAAGATTTAATTTGATTTTAACGAGTTTTAATCAAGTGAATCGAGCTCATTTTTTGGGTAATTGGATTGAGTGTAGTGGGTTTGAGTTTCAATGCCTTGATTTTCAACCCAATTTTCAGAGTTGACTCTGTTTTTGAGGTAGTTAGGCCTAGGAAACTTAGATTCACTAAGATGAGGCCTAAACCATGACCTATTGGCTTTCACAAGATTGATCAAGGTCATGAGCATTGAGCTCTAGTGCTTAGGAGCTCCTGGTGATCAGATTACCTAGGCAAATCCTAAAATAAAGGCCCAAAATAGGGCTACATGAATTTTTGCCTCAAATGATTTCACATTGATTTTCAAAAAATCAAATGATGTTTCCAAGTCTCTAATGGTGATTTTGAGTTGTTTAGAAATGATTTCAACACCTAATGTGATTTTCTTCTCGACATTGTCTATAAGGTAAAGAGATCTTATTAGAGTCTTTTGAGAATTTTAAAGAATGACAATTGTCCCTTATTGGTGCTAGAGCATGACAATCATTTATTTTGATGATAACAAAGCACCTGTGATGTAAACACGTTTACACTACTAAAGATGTCTATTTATGCATGTTCTTAAGTATAGGATTGCATTGCATGCTATAAATATTGCATAACATGCATCATCTTACATTTAGAGTAGTTTGAATAAAATGGAGGTTAATTGTCTCCTTTTATGTGCTTGGACAGGGCAAATTTTTATCGGGGCCTCGGATCGAAGATCCAACCGTACAAATGTGATCAGGGCGACGATTAGAGTTCAACGATTCAAAGATCGCCCTAATCAAGCATTTGTAGCATCAGATAGTGATCGGGGAACCCTAGAAGATCAAGGGCTAAGATGGTGTAAATTCGTACTTGAAATGACAAATCCAACCTCACAGATGGATTCGGATCGACGATCGCAGCCTAACGACACAAGAATCGAGTTAGTCCGACATCCGTGGCACCATCTACTTCATCCAGAAAATGGACGGCCAAGATGGTGCCACATGGCGCCATCTCGGCCGCCCAATTGCCCGCACGCACCCGCTGAAGCCCCTGCATCTGCCCTTCCCCACCGTTGGATCAAGATCCAATGGCTGTGGATGCGCGTGCTTGATTTCATCTACGCGACTATTTGGACGGCGTAGCACAGCGGTTCAGCACCTTATCGCGAGGCGCTGGCTCGAGATCAAGTCGCAGCTAGTAGGTGAAGGGCACGGGCAATCAGGCGCGGGCTTGCGTCGGATCGCGATCGAACGGTCGTGCGCGCCCGATAGCGCCCACGCGTTATTGCACGTGCAGCGATAACGTGGCATCGCACACGATCGGGCACGCGCTGAGGAGGTGGGAGTAGCACTATCTGAGCCATCCGATCGCTGGGGATGGCCGGATGTGTGCATGTGTTGTGCACATGGGCAAGCGAGCGGGCGTGCGCGCGTCGCCCACTACGCCCACATTCAGACCTTTAGCGACGTTTTATCCATCACTAAAGGTCCTGAATTAATGTTTTTAAAGATGTAATGACCAAATTGCCCCAACTCCTTGCATCTATAAAAGGAGACCCCCTCCACATGAAATTCTCATCCCTTCCTTCTCTTTTCTACCTCTCCAAAGCTCAAGAGAAGCTTGTCCCACACCTGGGATGCTCCTTGTGAGATAAAGTCAAATTTTCATCCCCCATTCAGAAGCGGATCCCGCGACGGCGACGACGTGCTGCCCCATTCCCGTTCTTCTACTTCGTCCTCCTTCGTCCTGCTCCGTCCTCCTTCATCCAGGCGTCGTCCCGTCCGGCTCGTCCTCGAAGCGATCGTCAAGGAGGATAACTTCTCTCTCCCATTCTTTTTTACAGCTTTCTAGTGTAGAATTTTCCTGCTTTCTAGTGTAGCCGATTTCCCGCTTTCTAGTGTAATTCTTATTTGGTTTTATTGTATAAACATTTTGAATTATTGAATGCATGTTTTCTCTCTCTCTCTCTCTCCCTTTTTAGTCTGATTGTTGTTATAGCTTCATTGTAATTACATCGCCTCGCTTTTTAAGAAAAATTCTAAAAAAAAAATATAATTGCGAATATAGATCGACGTAGCCTCCCTATGTTCAACCCGGAATTTGAATTTCGATATAAATTTTATTTGTTGAACATGAGTTCTTCGCTTTCAAGATACAACGACAAGGTTTTAAAAACCAAACACGTTAGCGTAGCAACTTGAACGTTCAACATTTTGGCACCGTTGCTAGGGAGGCAATGATTTCCGATCTTCTTGTCGCATTTCTTGCACTTTATTATTTTTTAACTTGCTTTCTCTTGTGTCTATTGTTTTGCAGAGATCTCCATCAAGGAATCATCAAGCGGTAGACTGGAGTAAGTGCAGTTGAAGACAACTGTAAGTGCTCCCCATTCTTCCCCCTCCATAAATTTCATTCGTCACATTAAATCCAAATTCCAATTAACCTAGGTGTTTGCATAAATCCTAAGAATAGTTTGGTTGTTTGGATTCTCACTCACATTCATTGCACCCTCATTTATAAAAAAAAGAAATAACAAAAAGATAATCTTGTGGGGAAATTTTCAACAAACACACAACATACACTCACATTCAAGGCACTTAATCAAATTGATTTGTTTCTACTCAATCCGGTTCTAATCTATGGAACCGATACACACAAAGCAACACATAAAAGGGTAGAAATCATTCTAGGTTAACCATCTTTGTGTGCTTAACTTAGTGGTGCATTTGTGGCCAGTTGTTTGGGCCGCACCACTCTACTTAAAATAAACTCATCAAGTAGCTCCTCCTTAGGGTTTTCAATCTAGGTCTATTCCAGGCACTCCACTTTCTTTCTGGTTTTAAAGGAAAACAATCTTCACCCGTGTTTGACAACTTGGTTTTCCTAGAAACTTGATTGCAATCCACCTAATTTGAAACCCTAAAATCTACCTAAGAAAGATTTGAACATTAAAGTCCATGCATCACAAATAATCTTGCTTGAAAACCCTGGTTGTGCACACACTTATACAAATCTCAATCAATCATTAAGGGCACAACCCTTTTTAAGGGCCCATCACATTCCATAAGCACCACAATCCCAGGACTTAATAAAATTGAGTAGACGTTGGCCTTAAGGTCAGATTCGCTCTTCAGGGCCTAGTCTGAGATTGTTTTTAATTAACCTACTTGTATTGAGTAATCTGATGTCTAGCTAGGGGAGTAGCGTCAAACGACCGCGGCTGGGGGGTACACTAGGAACCAGAGGCGAAAGCCAAAGGAAGAACCTTCTCCCCAGTCCCTCCTTCTAACTAGTTGGATTAAACAGACGCAAGTAGAGTAAATCATTTACAGTCTTAAGGCAGGTTTTTGGAGTCAGTAGATCCTTAGGCTACCCTACTTAAGGACAGCCTTGTTTTGTTGTGCTGTAGGGTCCCTATCCCCAGTCCTTCCGACCTTCTCCTAGTTTATGCTGGGAAGACAGTCATTGAATCCTCGATTGGAAGGACCATTAGAGTATTTTAGGAGGTGCAAATTGGATTTTGGTCAAATTGATCCCATGGCCGACCAACAGCCTCTCTACTTGGAAATCCACAGGAAGAATTTTGAAGGCAGCTGGAACAAATGTAGAGAATTCAGGAATAGTTCCAGAGAATGCAGGGCGCTTAGCCTTTGAAGGATTTTTATGATCCTTCAAATTACGGGGAACGTTCCAATGTCCAGATTCCAGTCGATGACGTAGAAATCAAGCCCCAGGTGTTAAGCCTGATTAAACATTATCATGGGCTTGGCTCCGAAGATTCGTTTTAGCACTTGGAGGACTTGACCACTTTGGTCCAGACCACCAAGGCACGAAACGTAAACGAGGAGCAAATGATCATGAGGCTCTTCCCCCACTCTCTTAGGGATAAGGCCGCGCATTGGTATAGGACAATAGGAAGACCAATTACAACTTGGAATGAGTTGAAATCGTCCTTTTTGAAGAAATTCTTCCCAATTGGACGTACCAATGCTTTGAGATGGGCAATCACTACCTTTACCCAACGGCCGGGGAAGCAGTTTCATGTGGCCTGGGAGCGATTCTAGGACCTATTGCGGAGGTGTCCACACCACGAGGTGCTGAAATGGCAACTCGTGCAGATCTTCTATCATGGGTTGACGAGCAACTAAGAAATCATGTGGATGCTTCTTGTGGAGGCATTTTCCTCAATAAAGATGCAGATAGTGCACATGATTTATTTGAGGAAATGAGTGAGAATCCAATCAATCATGCCTCCATGGATACATTTAACCGGTCCCAGTAGCCCAGATCAAATGTCAATGAAGTCCATGACTCTCATTCATTTGATATGGAATTGATTTGTAACAAACTTGATAAGGTGGACTTGGTTGCTAAGAGAATGGAAGAGTGGATGGCTGGCAATTCCTTGAACAACTCTCGATCCACTCAATCCCAAAATTCGGGATTCCATTCTTCACGAGCTCCTTCTAAACAGGAGTTCGTGAATCAACTCGATGCGGCTCAACCTATGAGTTAGCATTTTTCAGAACCCCACGGGTTCTAAACTAGGGCCTTTGATCCCAGTTTTTCTGATCCTTCCCTTTCTTTCTCTCCATCCTCACCCTATGAGGATGTCTGTGCTGTACAAGAGAATGTTAGATCCAACCCCTACTCTAATGCTTATAATCCGGGTTGGAGAAACCACCCTAACTTCTCTTGGAAAAACCTGGGGCAACAGATGCAATTCCGACCCAGCAACTATTCTCCGCAACGACCAATGGGTCAGGGTCAAGTATATACTCAGTTGCCTCTGAATCAGGTCAATCAGCTAGCTTGGAATCCCCGTCGACCCGTAGGGCAGGCTGATTTGAACCGTCAAATGGTAGAGATGCAAGGATCCATGTTCCAGCTCATGCAGCAAATGAAAACCTCGCTGGACAACTTGCATTCCGGGCTCATTACTAACTCTCGTCAACCCGGATCTCTACCATCCCAACCCGTACCCAACCCATGAAATATTATGAATTCGAGCAACCAAGCCCATGGGTATGGAAATCAGAGGGACCCACACGCACATGCTCAGGTGGTTGAGCAGGGTTCCTCGTTCTCTTCTTCTTCTTCTGCAAATCAATAATTCATGGCTAATCAAGCCCCTCCAATCTTTCCTAGCCCTCCCTAAGACCCAAATTCTTATGCATCTGCAAATTCTATCACTTTGAGGAGTGGTAAGCAGACTTAGGATCCACAACCACACTATTATGATCTTTTGAATCTTGAAGAACCTGAGGAGAGAGAGGAGAATTCTAGAGGAGAAATCAAGGCTCAAGAACCTGATTCCAAAGATCTGACTCATGTTCCTTTTCCTGAAGCCTTAATCAAATCAAAGAAGAAGTTTGTTGATAGCAATGAGGAGCTTCTGAATCTATTTAGGAATGTTGAGATCAATATCCCGCTCCTTGATGCTATCAAGCACATACCGGCTTACGCAAGATTTTTAATGGATTTATGTACACAAAAGCGTAAGTCAAGAGAATCTGTTCTGAGGAAGGTGGTACTCTCTGAGTAGGCTGGTTCTATTATCCTTCACTACCTTCCTCAGAAAATGAGAGATCCTGGTGCTCTGTTGATTTCTTGCATCATCGGAGATTATACATTTGATAGAGCACTTTTGGATCTAGGTGCATCCATCAACCTAATTCTGACTTTTCTTTACAAGAAGTTTGGGTTAGGTGAACTTCGACCAACTTCAGTAATGCTACAGTTAGCGGACTGCTAGGTCACAAATCCGCGAGGCATTATTGAAGATGTTAAAGTTAAGGTCAAGGATTTCTATTTTCCTGTAGATTTCCTTTTCCTTGACATGGATGTACCTGATAATCTGAGGAACATGCCCATCATTCTGGGGCATCCGTTCCTGGCTACTGCTAAGGCTAACATTAATTGTGAAAGCGGTAGCATGGAAATCGCCTTTGGGGATCAATGAATGAAATTGATTATTTTTAAGGCGATCAACAAATTTGAGGATTGTGGATTTATTGAGGAACTTGATGAGGATAATGAAAACATTGAAATTGGTTTGATGGTTTCTTCAATTAAAAGTTCCTCTTTGGATGACGAATTTGACCCGCAACCCTCTATGGTTGACCTGCCATCTTCGGAAGAGGTTATTGATTTTGTTCACTCACAACCTCTTCCTCTTGTTGAATCTTCAGCATCTACCCTACCATTAATCATCAACCCGCCCTAGCCTGAATTGAAACCATTGCCTGAGAATTTGAAATATCAATTTTTAGGACCTCAGAAGATGCTCCCTGTGATTATCAGTGCTAAATTGACAAAGGAGCAAGAGATTAAATTGATCAAGGTCCTGAAGGAACATAAGGAGGCAATTGGTTGGACCATTCATGACCTCAGGGGGATCGAGCCTTCTTACTGTAATCATAGAATATTCTTGGAAGATGGATCCCGCCCTTCTTGCCAGATGCAGAGGAGATTGAATCCAAATATGCAAGAAGTGGTCAAAAAGGAAATCATAAAGTGGCTCGATGTAGGAATTATTTATCCAATCTTTGATAGTCCCTGGGTAAGTCCCATACAGATTGTTCCGAAGAAAGTCGGGATTACCGTTGTGACTAACGAGAGAGGAGAATCTGTCACAACTCGTTCAGCTTCCTCTTGGAGGGTTTGTATTGATTATAGGAAGCTGAACACAACCACTAAAAAGGATCATTTTCCCCTGCCCTTCATCGATCAAATCTTGGAAAGATTAGCCGAGCAGAAGTACTTCTGTTTTCTTGATGGCTACTCGGGATACAACCAAGTTCCTATCCATCCTGAGGATTAGGAAAAAACTACTTTCACCTGTCCCTACAGAACCTTTGCTTTTCGTAGGATGCCTTTCGGGTTATGCAATACACCTGCGACTTTTCAAAGGTGTATGCTAGCCATATTTTCTGACATGGTGGGAGAGTTTATGGAAGTCTTCATGGATGATTTCTCTATTTTCGGAGAATCATTTGACTCTTGTTTGGCTAATCTGGAAATGATTCTTAAGCGATGTATCACAACACGATTGATCCTTAGTTGGGGAAAGAGTCATTTCATGACCCAAGAAGGCATCGTTTTGGGTCATGTAATCTCTGAACGGGGAATTGAAGTGGATAAAGCTAAGGTTGATGCTATCGCTAAACTTCCTCCTCCCACATCTGTTAAACAAATCCGATCATTTCTTGGCCATGTGGGATTCTATCGAAGATTCATCAAGGATTTCTCGAAGGTTGCTCGTCCCTTGAGCAATCTTCTTGCCAAAGAAACGCCGTTTGTTTTTGACGAATCATGACGAAAGGCATTTGATTTCCTGAAAGCGGCAGTCACCTATGCTCCAGTTTTGCAACCACCAATTTGGACAGCCCCTTTTAAGATCATGACCGACGCTTCTGATTACGCGGTCGAGGTTGTCTTGGGTCAGAAAATTGATAGAAAGCCCTCTATTATCTACTATGCTAGAAAAACTCTGGATGAAGTCCAGAGGAATTACACTGTTACTGAAAAGGAATTACTAGCTGTAGTGTTTGCTTTGAAAAAATTTAGGGCTTATCTCTTATGGTCTCATGTTATCATCTATACCGACCACTCAGCCTTGAGACATCTCTTGGCCAAAAAGGATGCTAAACCCCGGCTTATTCGTTGGATTCTTTTGCTTCAAGAATTTGATCTTGAAATCAAGGATAAAATCGAGGTACAAAATGTGGTAGCGGATCATTTGTCGAGACTCCTAGGTGATTCCTCTCATCCGGACATTTCGATTGCTGACACTTTTTCGGATGAAACTATTCTTACAGTTTTAGGTGTCCACACCCCATGGTTTGCTAACATTGTTAACTATTTGGCCGTTGGTCAAATCCCCCAGGATTGGACCAAGCAACAAAGGGATAGACTCAAATCTGAGGCCAAATACTACTTCTGGGAGGACCTTGAGCTGTACCGCATCAGCTCTGATCAGATTGTTCGCCGATGTATTCTGGAGAATGAATTCAACAGTATACTCGAGTTTTGCCATGCATCTGGGTGTGGTGGACATTTCTCCGTGAAAAAGACGGCTGCAAAAATCTTGCAATCTAGCTTCTATTAGTCGTCTTTATTCAAGGATGCCCAGAATTTCTCAAGGTCATGTTCTCGATGTCAGGCACTCGGGAGCATAACTAAGAGAGATATGATGCCCCTAAACCCAATTCTTCCTATCAAAATTTTTGATGTTTGGGGCATTGATTTCATGGGACCCTTTCTCCCTTCATTTGGACATCAGTACATTCTTGTTGCTGCTGATTACGTGTCCAAATGGATTGAGGCGATTCCCACCCGAACCAATGACCACAAGGTGGTCATCGATTTTCTCAAGAAAAATATCTTCAGTAGGTTCAGGATTCCGAGGGCTATCATCAGTGATTGTGGCACTCATTTTACTAATACCCAATTCCAGAATTTATTGGCCAAATACGGGGTTAATCATCGAATTTCCACACCTTTCAATCTCCAAGATCTCCAATCGAGAGATCAAGAACATTCTGCAGAAAACGGTTAGGCCTGATCGTAAGGATTGGACTCAAAAGCTTGAGGACGCTCTTTGGGCCTACCGTACGGTGTATAAAATGCCCATCGGCATGTCTCCATTCCGTTTGGTGTATGGAAAGGCATGCCATCTACCTGTAGAGATTGAACACAGGGCATTCTGGGCGACAAAACAATGCAATTTAGATCTGAATTTAGCTGGGAAGACAAGGAAACTTCAACTATCTGAGTTGGAGGAGCTTAGAAATGATGCTTATGAGAATGCCAAGATCTACAAGGCTTGGACCAAAGCTCTACATGATCAACTGATTTCTCGCAAGAGCTTTGAGCCGAACCAGAAGGTCTGGTTATTCAATTCTAAACTTAAGCTCTTTCCTAGCAAACTTAGATCTAAATGGAATGGCCCATTCATAATTGTCCAGATTTTTCCAAATGGAGCCATTTAGATTTCTGACCCAAAGACAGGTAACACATTTAAAGTCAACGGTCAATGTCTGAAGCCTATTATTGACCGTATTCTTCCAAAACCCGTCTCAAACACAGTTGCTCTAGCCATTCTGTGACTTCTTTGGCTGGACTTTGCCTAGGTGACGGCATTAAACTCAGCAGTTGTACATATGACACAAGGATGATACGAGCTTCATATTTAGGTGACATCTTTCATATTCTACCCTTTCCTTCATGTCTCTTTTTCAAAGAGGACATTACATCAGCTAGGCATGGGGGGTGGATTCATTTTTGAATCATTTGGTCAGCTTTGTGAAATTCATGTAAATTGTTTTTCTCTTCTTATTTAAACATAAAAAAAAATCAAAATTAGGAAGGATTAGTTAGACATTAGGACTTTTCAATCTTAGGAAATTTTACATTAGGATCTAAACACAAAGACCCTTCAGGTCTTTGGACTTAATTAGCTCGTGTATCCACTAAAATGTGGATTTTTCTTTCGAGTCCTCGCCATCTAAATTCAATCGTAATTGGAGTAAATAAGTTTGGGTGATAAGTACACGACTTATCAACCCACCCTTTGATTTGAGGGAATTTTTTAGTTTTAAGCATCTACACACTTTCTTTGCACTGACTCGTTGTTTGACGATTCTAATGGAAATTGGATAGCTAATGAACCTTCTAGGGTGATATGGCTGACAAGTTATCGTGGGTAATAGCCCATACATAGGTTGTCCAGAGCCCAGTCACTGGACCTTTATCTTTTTTGCTGCCTTTAGGTAAATCTTAGACCAGGGAAGCCACCTACTTAAAAAAAAAAGAAAAAAAAATCAAAAAGAAAAGGAGAAAAGAAAAAAGAAAGAAATAAACCACACTTCGCCACACGAGTATAGCTGGCAAGTTGTCGGTGGTAACAGTTCATTGACTGGTTGTCCAGAACCCAACTCAGTAAATGTACTGAAAATTCCCAAAACACTTAGGAAGAAGCGGAGAAGTAGAATAAACCGGGGAGATAAACACTGGATTCACCCTTGTGTTGACCCAGTAAAAAAAATAAAAGTAGGGAGAAAGCTATCGGTTGTAAAGATACACCTTTAGGTAGAATTCTTTTTAGGTCACCTAGAGGCATAGAAATCCAAAGTCCGTTTTAACTGCCAATCAACGAGTCTATCACATTCACCATAAGATACTTAGAACTTAGGGTTCTCATCAAATCTTGGGTTAGTTGAATGGCTGTAGAAAGCCATTCTTAAACACTAAAACTTGAAAATCTAAAAAACATTAGAAAAGAAGAAAAAAAGAAAAATAAATTTTTCTTTGAATAAGGCAAGGGCTTGAGGCGGTCTGCATTTTGGCAGATACTCGGGCACTGTTGTGTCTTTGAAAGTTCAGATCCTAAGTAGACATTTTCTTATTGACTGAAAATAACTCATGCCCAAATAATCCAACCTAATTCTTTTATAAATAACATATAGTTTTTGCTAGGGACTAGCAAAAGATAGGCAGGGGGGTATGATGTAAACACGTTTACACTACATAAGATGTCTATTTATGCATGTTCTTAAGTATAGGATTGCATTGCATGCTATAAATATTGCATAATATGCATCATCTTGCATTTAGAGTAGTTTGAATAAAATAGAGGTTAATTGTCTCCTTTTATGTGCTTGGATAGGGAAAACTTTTATCAGGACCTCAGATCAAAGATCCAACCATACAGATGTGATCAGGGCAACGATTAGAGTTCAATGACTCCAAGATCTCCCTAATCAGGCATCTGTAGCATCAGATAGTGACCAGGGAACCCTAGAAGATCAAGGGCTAAGATGGCGTAAATCCACACTTCAAATGACAAATCCAACTACACGGATGGATTCGGATCGACGATTGTAGCCTAACGACACAAAAATCGAGTCAATCCGACATCCGTGGCACCATCTACATCATCTAGAAGATGGACAGCCAAGAAGGCGCCACATAGCGCCATCTCGGCCGCCCAATCGCCCACACACACCTGCTGAAGCCCCCGTATCCGCCCTTCCCCGCCGTTGGATCAAGATCCAACGGCCGTGGATGTGCGCTTTTGATTTCATCTGCGTGACTATTTGGACGGCGTAGCGCAGCGGTTCAGTGCCTTATCGCAAGGCGTTGGCGCAGGATCGAGTCGTAGCTAGCAAGCAAGGAGCGTGGGAGATCGGGCGCGGGTGAGTGTCGGATCGCAATCGAATGGTCGCGCGCACCCGATAGCGCCCACACGTCATTGCACGCGCAGTGGTAACGCGGCATCGCACGCGATCGGGCATGTGCTGAGGAGGCAGGCGTAGCGCGATCTGAGCCGTTCAATCGTGAGGATGGCCGGATGTGCGCATGCGTTGCGTGCGTGGGCAAGCGAGCAGGAGCGCACGTGCCGCCCACATTTAGACCTTTAGCGATGGTTTTATCCGTTACTAAAGGTCCTGAATTAATGTTTTTAAAGATGTAATGACCAAATTGCCCCCACTCCTTGCAACTATAAAAGGAGACCCCCTCCACATAAAATTCTCATCCCTTCCTTCTCTTCTCTACCTCTCCAAAGCTCAAGAGAAGCTTGTCCCACACCCAGGATGCTCCTCGTGAGATAAAGTGAAATTTTTGTCTCTCGTTCGGAAGCGGATCCTGCGACGACGATGACATGCTGCCCCATTCCCATTCTTCTGCTTCGTCCTCCTTCATCCTACTCCATCCTCCTTTGTCCAGGCGTCATCCCGTCTGGCTCGTCCTCCAAGCGATCGTCAAGGAGGATAACTTCTCTCTCCCATTCTTTTTTACAGCTTTCTAATGTAGAATTTTCCTGCTTTCTAGTGTAGCTGATTTCCCGCTTTCTACTGTAATTCTTATTTGGTTTTATTGTATAAACATTTTGAATTATTGAATGCATGTTTTCTCTCTCTCTCTCTCTCCCTTTTTAGTCTGATTGTTGTTATAACTTCATTGTAATTACATCGCCTCGCTTTTTAAGAAAAATTCTAAAAAAAATATAATTGCGAATATAGATTGACGTAGCCTCCCTGTGTTCGACCCAGAATTTGAATTTCGGTATAAATTTTATTTGTTGAACATGAGTTCTTCGCTTTCAAGCTACAATGACAGGGTTTTAAAAACCAAACACGTTAGCGTAGCAACTCGAACATTCAACAACGTGTTATTTAACATTTGCTTTTGAGTCTTAGTTTTCAAATTAAATTGTAAATGGAAACATGTTTAGACAAAGTTCGAGCTCGCATTCATGGTGGATCGGAGGAGCTTGATGGAGAAGAAGGAGCTTCGCGTGGAGCGAAAGTATGAAGAGAAGAATAGGATAGATTTTCTTTTCATGTACTCTTTTGTAATTCTTTTGCTCTTTATTCTTTGTCTCTAAATGTATGTTAAAGAGCCTTAAAGTACCCTCAAAGTAGTCTTATGAACACTCGCACAACCCTAGGATACTTAGGTTTCCTATAGAGAACTTAGAAAACCAAAATAGGGTTCTGTCAGCCTAATCAGACATCGAATCTGGAAATCAGACGTCTGATAGTGACTTTTAAGACATTTGACTGTTGACTCAGATGTCCAATGACTTAGGCTGGACTTCGTAGGTTCTGTCTGATGAAATCAGATGACCAGACGTTAGTCCAGGCATCCTAGAAGATGTCTAATGGTTGTGCCAGACGTCCTATTAGTGGAACATTGGCTACCAAACTGAACGTTGAGGATTATGACTGTTAGGCTTATATCAGATGTCCGTTGAGAACCCCAGACATCTGATATGTGACCGTTTTGCCTCGACTGACCCAAAATCACTTTGTAAGATATTTTAGCCATTAACCTACCTTGGAAAATCCATTCCCACAATACAATAGGTTTTTAAACATCCAGACCTAGTGTCAGGTGTCTTGTACGTTATCTTATGGTTATACACTAGAACCCTGTTTAGGTTTGAAACAAGTCAGGAAGGAAACCCGCCTAGAATCAGACATCTGACTTTGTTCCCAGACCTCTTAAACAAGTTTTCCAGACGTCTGATACCTGAACCAGACATCTGATGACCTTGTCAGAATCATAATTGATTCTGATTACAGCCTGTTTTGCCTTGGGTTCAATCCCAGCGGCTATGGAAGCTTTCTTAAGGGCTTCCAAAGCCTTCCTAGGCCCTCTATAAATAGAGGAGGACCCTTTCCTTGCAAAGACACACCTTGAATACTATTGCCACATCTCTTGTGTCAAAAAGAAGTAGAAGATCATCTAGAAGAAGTTCTAGCTCTCCAATCTTTTGTTCCACATCTAGAGAGCTTGAATCCAGTTACGCACCCGCTCTCCCTCAACGATTACGAGAGCGATGAGGTGCCCCCGTGTGGTTCATGCACCCACGTTGTCATGTCGACTCACTCCCACCAAAGGGATGTTTCTTTACCTATAGTAGCTAGGTCAATCTTTGTTGGCTTTATAGGTTGTTTTGTATTTTTTCTTTGTAATTGTGTTGAGTATTCACGTTGTGAATTCCCGTCTCCTTCATGAGACAAAATCCTTCTCATGAAGAGAAGGGGTTTTGAGGTACACTACCCTCGTTCAAAGTAGTGTGGTTGTAAGAGGTTAAGTGCTAAATGCTAGTTTATCATCATTCTTATGCATTAAAACAAACCTAGCTCTTAGGATTTTACTCCGCAAATGGGTTTTTGGGTTGCATTTAGGCATTAATTAGGTTAGGCATGCATTGCATTTTTTATTGTCTTTTTGATGTGTTTTTGCAAGTGTTAGGGATGAACAGATATACAGATCCCTAAAACCCTAGCACTCAAGAAGGCAAATGGTGAAGGAGGAGCTCAGACTAGTTGGAACTCAGCTTGATCCAGCTCACCACAGCTGGAACCTAGCTCACTTGAACTAGGGTTAGCTCATCCTAGCTCCATTTAGCTAATCTCAGCTGAATGGTAGCTCAAGAGAGTTCATCTTAGCTCACCCTAGCTCAAGTCAGCTCATATCCAGCTCAACCTAATTGAGTCTAGCTCATTTTAGCTCCCACTAGTCCACAGGGAGCTCTAGCTAGCTCAGCTAAGTTGACTGGAGTTCACCCCAGCTCAGATCCAGCTACATCCAGCTCCACTTAACTCCAGCCAGCTGAAGATAACTTCATTCCAGCTCAGGAAGCTCATGTCCAGCTCTCGGGGACTCAGCTTAGCTCAACTCAGTTGAGCTAAGCTACCTTAGCTACCTCAACCAGCTTGATCCTCCCTAGGAGCACCAGACCCAGCTCACCTCAGCTCATTATGGTAGAAGCCAACTCGCTTTAGCTTGGCTTAGAAGCTAGCAAAGAACTAGCAAGCTATGCCAGCTAGAGTAGGCCCATGCCAGCCTCTTCAGCAGCTGCCAGCTCTAGTTCCAGCTCCAGACTTCTCCTCCTCAGCTCCTCTATTCAAACCCTAGCTCCAATACCTCCTCCTCTACTCCATAGCTAGCTAAGCTAGCTTGGCTTAGGTTAGCTTAGCTAGCACCCAGCTCCTTGGCCATCCACCACCTTCAACTCAACCCTAGCTAGCTCCACCAACTTAAGCCCTACCTAAGCTAGCTATCCTACTCCAAGTTGGCGCCACCACTTAGCCACCTCTTCACCCCATCATCACCACCAAAAGGCACCAATTTTGGCGCCAAAACCTAACCCTAACTACCCCCCTTTTTGTCACCAACATCCACCATACACTTAACCCTACAACCCATCCTAGCCACCCACCTACCCCTCATTCTAGGACCTTACTTGGAGCCACCTAATCCCCCCTTCTAGAAGCTATTTTGGTGCCAACTTCAAGGGGTGCCACCACCCATAACAACCCCCTAGGTGTCCCTTGGGTTGGTGCCAATTGACCTTAGCCATAGGATCCCCAACCACCTCCATCTTCCCATCTTAGCCCTCCATTTCAAGAGTCACCTTAGCCCCCTTCCTACTCTATATAAACCCACCACCTACCACCATTTTAGAGCATCCTCCATTAGTGTGTACTTCTACCTACATCCACCTATACCTACGGCCAAGAAGGAGTAGAGAAGAAGATTAAGGGGGCACATCACCTGCCCCCTTGGTGCCTTCTTCTCCCCATTTCTTCTCCCTTGTGCCACGCCAAGGAGGAGGAGCACTCCACCACTAGGAGGACGGCCAGGCAACGAGGAGCAAGGGTGGTGCACGCCCACCCTTGGAGGGGAGCATTGAAGGTGGTAGCTTCCACCTTGGAGGAGCATCTCAAGGAAGGAGGAGGAGCCCTTTTCATGCCTATGAGCCCCTAAGCTTGGAGCAAGGAGCTTCCCCTCTTCACCAACAATTCAGGAGGAGTTGTGTTTTATTTTATTTATTGCAATTCTCTAGTAGTAGCAGCATTCATCTACTAGGTTTTTCTGTAAAATACTTTCTCATTAATCTAGTTGCCTTCTTTGAAATTTCTTTTAGTTGCATTTTGATTATTGTGATTCTAGCACTCTTCACTCCCTCTCCCTAATTACTCTAGGTCTCCATGTGCCTAGAGTGAGCTTAGGAAGAGGAATTACTTGTCACTTAGGTGTTAGCTTAGTGATCATAGTTGTTATTTACTTTTTTGCCAACAACTCGTGTTTTCCCTCGTTATTTCAAAACCCTAAAAAAAATGATATAGTTGAAAAGACAAAAAAAGAAAGGTGATTTCTATTTCCAAGCAAGAGACCTGAATTTTGCAAACATATTGCCTCCTTGGACGACCTTAGATACCCCACTATCTAGGTTTATAAATTTAAGAGTTGATCGATTTTGCACGTTACAACAACGTATTTTACAAACTGCGTAAAATCCGTATCATTAAGTCACCCTCGTTGAACTGACTTGTTTAGTGGATTTGATTGACTAGGTCGATCGGGAAATCCTAACTTGAGAGGGTTAGGTCGTGGTTTTCTCTCAGTTTGGGTTTCCACCTAAAAATTATTGTGCCTTTTGTGTGATTGTGCTATTTGTGAGATTGTTTACATAATTTTGCATTTCATATTACGTCATGCATATCTCACCCCCTCCCATAGGAAATTACAATTAGTATCAGAGCATGTTTCCACTTTCTAGGAGTAATATCCGTAGAAGATCAAATGGAGGGGAGCAGTTCCACGACGAGGATTCTAGAGGGGTAGTCTACCTCTAGACCGCCATTCTTCGAAGGGAACAACTACCCATACTGGAAGCTGCAGATGAAGGCTTGGCTACAAGTCAACGACTTTACCATCTGGGCCAGATGCGAGACACCGTTCAACATCCCGAAGAGACTCGCCATAGGATACTCGCAGTAGCAGATCTAGGAACTCTCGCTCAACACGAAGATGATGAATACGTTGTATTGCGTGCTTAGCCCGGAGGAGTTCAATTGAATCTTACAATGCGCCACCGCATATGAGATTTGGCATACACTTGAGGTAACTCATGAGGGTACCTCCAGGGTAAAGGCTTCTAAGAGTAATATTTTATTGCAAGATTTTGAATCTTTTTCTATGAGGCCTAACGAATCTTTGAGTGAGATGAACACTAGGTTCACTCTCATTGTGAATGGATTAAAAGCATTAGGGAAGACCTTCATCAAGGGGGAGCATCAAGGGAAGCTTCTTCATTCCCTAAGACTAGAGTGGGAATAGAAGGTCACTACCATCGAACAGGTGAACAAGGTGGAGGAGCTCAACATGGAGGATCTCCTAGGCAATCTGATGGCCTACGAGACAAAGTTTAAGTAGAAGAAGAAGGATACATCGGAACCAAAATCGAAGAAGACCCTCGCATTCAGAGTCGCGTCGAATAGCTAGGTAAGTTCTGATGACAACGATTTTAAATTTTTACTTAAAAAATTTTCCAAGTTTTGTAGGGAATCAAATAAAGAAAAGAAAGAGAAGAAGGAAAAAGATAGTTCAAGACATTGCTACCACTGCAACGATAAAGGGCATCTACGATCAGAGTGCCCTCTTCTCAAGAAGGAGAAGAAGAAGGAAAAGGAGAAGAAGTATAAGAAGAAGGCATTCCAAGCAACTTGGGACGATACGAGCTCGGAGGAAGAAGAAAAGGAGAATCTCGAGGAAGAAATTTCCTACATGGGTTTCATGGCGACAGCAGGCGATAGTGAAAGTGACTCCGACAATGAGGTAAATCTGAACTATAGGATGCATTTGATGAATTATTTGAAATTAGTAAGTCACTTAAGGTAGAAAATAAAAACATTAAAAGAAATCATAGTTTTCTTAAAAGTGAAAATGAAAGGTTAGAAATAAAACTCAAGGATATAGAATCTAGTCCTAAGGATAATAATTTGTTATTAGAAAATAAAGACCTAATCAATGAAAATAGTAAATTCATTGAGGAAAACACAAATTTAAAAATTGAAATTTCTTGCTTAAAAACCAAGATGCATGCTATTGAAGATGAACTTGCATGTTGTAGGGAGAAATCAAATAATTTGATCAATAAAGTAGAAAATTTATCTAGCCCTATGGTTGAGAAAGCATCTCTGTCAAGGAGACCCATTAACAAATACGGATTCAAGCTTACTTGGATACCGAAGAAAGATTTGGAGTCTTGTTTTGTAGGTTATAAAGATTTTAACATCCAAGACTGGACCTACAAAATGAAGAACGGTCAACTCACGTTGGGAGGACTAAGGAGTAGACCAAGGAGAAGAACGAGAAGACCGACGAAATAGCGAACAAATGATCGAATTGCCGCACGTTGACCGCCTGATGTAAACACATTTACACTACTTAAAATGTCTATTTATGCATGTTCTTAAGCATAGGATTGCATTTCATGATATAAATATTGCATTACATGCATCATCTTGCATTTAGGGTAGTTTGAATAAAATGGAGGTTAATTGTCTCCTTTTATGTGCTTGGACAGGGCAAACATTTTATCGGGGCCTCGGATCAAAGATCCAACCGTATGGATGTGATCAGGGCGACGATTAGAGTTCAACGACTCCAAGATCGCCCTAATCAGGCATCCGTAGCATCAGATAGTGACTTGGGAACCCTAGAAGATCAAGGGCTAGGATGGTGTAAATCTGCACTTCAGATGATAAATCCGACCACACCGATGAATTTGGATCAACGATCGCAGCCCAACGACACAAAAATCGAGTCAATCCGACATCCGTGGCACCATCTACAACTTATAGAAGATGGACGACCAAGATAGCACCACGTGGCACCATCTCAGCCACCCAAATGGCCGCTTGCATCTTGTGAAGGCCCCGCGCCTGCTCGCTCTCCGCCGTTGGATCTTAATCCAACGGCTGTGGGCGCTCGCGCTTAAAAGCGTCCGCTCGACCATCCGCGCCCCATAGCGTAGTGGTCGAGTGCGCTATCGCGAGCGCCGGGCGCGGGTTCGAGCCGTGGAGAGGAACGGCAGGCGGGGGCGATTGGGTGCGGGTGGAGTGTCAGATGGAGATCGGACGGCCGCGCGCGCCCGATAGCGTCGACGCGCAATTGGACGTGCAATCGGACGCGCGGGCGGGCGTGCAACGCAGCGGGCGGAGATGCATCTTAAGCCGTCCGCTCTCGCGATCAGACGGCTGAAAAGCGGCGAACGTGCGCAAGCCGTTGAGCACGGGAGCCGGCCATGACGCCCACGTCGGGGCATTAGTGACGGATTTATCCGTCACTTAAGACCCCTCTTTTATTATTTTGAAGTTGTATTGTCCATTTTGCCCCCACTCCTTGCAACTATAAAAGGAGACTCTCACCATACAAAATTCTCATCCCTTCTTTCTCCTCTCTACCCCTCCAAAGCTCAAGAGAAGCTTGTCCCACACCCGGGATGCTTCTCGCGAGATAAAGTCCAATTTTCGTTCCCCTTCGAAAGTGGATTCTGCGACGACGGCGGCGTGCTGCTTCTTTCCCGTTCTTCTGCTTCGTCCTCCTTCGTCCTACTTCATTCTCCTTCGTCCAGGCGTCGTCCCGTCCGACTCGTCCTCCAAGCAACCGTCGAGGAGGATTTCTCTCTCCCTATTCTTTTTACTGCTTTCTAGTATAGATTTACTGCTTTCTAGATTAATCTACTCGTCCTCCAAGCAACCGTCGAGGAGGACATTTCTCCCTCCATTCGTTTAATGCTTTCTAGAGTAAATTTATCACTTTCTAGTGTAATTATTTTATGCATTCTAATTGTAATGAACAGTCTTTTCTATGATAAATTCTTTGTTTATTCTACATCTCATTTTGATTTCCATGTGTAATACTCTCTCTCTCTCTTACCCTCTCTCTCTCTTTTATTAATTGTAAATAATTAGATAGTTTAAATTGAATTACTTCGTGACAAATAAAAAGAAATGCGAAGTTTTTAAATCAAACGTCAGCCTCCCTATGTTAGACCTGGAATTTTCATTTCGGTATAAATTTTATTTGTTGAACACGAATTCTTCGCTTTCGAACTACAACGACAGGTTTTCCAAAACCAAACACATAAGCGTAGCGATTCGCAAAAATCATTCAACACCGCCCAATTGGAGACCAACGGCAATGCTCGAGCCTCCAAGCTACGGATGGAAGCCCCATTTGGTCTGGCATCCACCTCCCTTTGGGCCATTCTATTGGCTATGACAGGTAAGGTAAATTCTTTACCCTATCTTTTAATTTATAGCATCTAGATAGGGGGAGTAAAAAAGTTGATGAAGCTAATTGTCCATCTTTAAGGAGGAGTTTTAAAAATGACATAGCTATATTTCCTTTAGGAAGGGGGAGGTAACAACATAACTATCTTGTTTTTATGAAAAGATGAAATTAGAAGAGCATGTTTTAAGGGGGAGTTTAGGATAATTAAAAATCATGTGATACCTTTTTGATAATGTCAAAAAGGGGGAGAATTTTATGATTTTGTCATCATCAAAAAGGAGGAGATCGTTGGTGCTAGTGCACCACGATCATTTATTTTAATGATAACAAAACACGTGTTATTTAACATTTACTTTTGAGTCTTAGTTTTCAGATCAAATTGCAAATGGAAATGTGTTTAGACGGAGTTTGAGCTCGCATCCATGGCAGATCAGAGGAGATTGATGGAGGAGCTTCATGAGGAGCGAAAGCATGAAGAGAAGAATAGGATAGATTCTCTTTTCATGTATTCTTTTGTAATTCTTTTGCTCTTTATTCTTTGTGTCAAGATATATGTTAAAGAGCCTCAAAGTACCCTCAAAGTAGTCCTAAGAACACTTGTAGAATCCTAGGATACTTAGGTTTTCTGTAGAGAACTTAGAAAACTAAAATAGGATTCTGTTAGCATAATCAGACGTCTAATCTGGAAATCAGACGTATGATAGTGACTTTTAAGATGTCTGACTGTTGATTAAGACATCCAATGACTTAGGCTGGACTTCGTAGGCTCTGTCTGATGAAATCAGACGACCAGACATTAGTCTAGATGTGTTAGAAGACGTCTGATGGTTGTGCCAGACATCTAATTAGTGGAACATTGGCTACCAAACTGAACGTTGAGGATTATGACCGCTAGGCTTATATTAGACATCCGTAGAGGGCCCCAGACGTTTGATATGTGACCATTTTGCCTCAACTGACCCAAAATCACTTTGTAAGATATTCTAGCTGTTAACCTACCTTGGGAAATCCATTCCCGTAGTACAATAGGTTTCCAAACGTCCAGACCTAATGCCAGACATATTGTATGTCGTCTGATGGTTATACACTAGAACCCTATTTAGGTCTAAACAAGTCAGGAAGGAAACCCACCTAGAATCAGACGTCTGACTTTGTTCCTGGACGTCTTAAATAAATTTTCCAGATGTCTGATACCTGGACCAGACATTTGATGATCCTGTCAGAATCATAATTGATTCTGATTAGAGCCTATTTTGCCTTGGGTTCAACCCCAACATCTATGGAAGCTTTCTAAGGGCTTCCAAAACCTTCTTAGGCCCTCTATAAATAGAGGAGGACCCTTGCTTTGCAAAGACACACCTTGAATACCATTTTCACATCTCTTGTGTCAAGAAGTAGAAGATCATCTAGAAGAAGTTCTAGCTCTCCAAGCTTTTGTTCCACATCTAGGGAGCTTGAATCCAGTTGTGCACCCGCTCTCCCTCTGTGATTATGAGAGCGATGAGGTGCCCCTGCGTGGTTCATGCACCCATGTCGTCACGCCGATGCACTCCCACCAAAGGGAAGTTTCTTTACCTATAGTAGCTAGGTTAATCTTTGTTGGCTCTATAGGTTGTTTTGTAATTTTTCTTTGTAATTGTATTGGGTATTCACATTGTGAATTCTCGTCTCCTTCACGAGACAAAATCCTTCTCGTGAAGAGAAGGGGTTTTGAGGTACACTACCCTCGTTCAAAGTAGTGTGGTTGTAAGAGGTTAAGTCACCCTCATTGAAGTAACTTGTTTAGTGGATTTAATCGACTAGGTCGGTCGGGAAATCCTAACTCGAGATGGTTAGGTGGTGGTTTTCACCCGGTTTGAGTTTCCACCTAAAAATTCTTGTCCTTTTTGTGATTGTGCTATTTGTGAGATTGTTTACATAATTTCACATTTCATATTACGTCACGCATATCTCACCCCCTCATATAGGGAATTATAGCCCTATGTATTTCAGATCTTCATATATGGTTTTCAAAGAATTTTTAAACAAATATGATTTTTTTGAGATGTGATTTGCCTTAGATCAGACCTTTTCATGTCTGATCTGGGTTGATTTCAGTGAATGTAGTAGCTTATGCAGCTGCTGGTTTCAATTGCAATAACCCCTGCAGCAACTTATGTTGCTGGCTTCTTCTTGGAGTAGCAATTGCTGCTGAATTAGAGTAGCAAGAGCAGCTGATTCAGCTGTTAGAATTATGCAGCAGCTACTGCTGTCTTAATTGCAGCAGATGGACTGGATGAGATGAGTTTAGGTTGGATTTCGGTTATTTTTTAAGAAATGAAGAAGCTAACTTGTGTATATTATTAGGACTTCATGAAACAAGCTTTCATGTACTTGAATTTGATTTTTAAATGTGATTATGATAGCTTGTAATCTTTTGTCAGCTAATGAATTGATTTAATTGTTCAACATGGGCATTTAGTGAAATTTGTTGTGAAAACCATGTTTAATTACTCCAACATGTTTCTTATGATGCGCAGAATGTTTTTGAGTGTTTAAACACCTGTTCCAACCATCAAAAGTTGAGTTGAGGCCTTAGGTTCTTAGTTTAACACCCTCTCAAGGCCTCTTATGTGTGAACTTTTTAAATAAATAAAAATGATAAAAAAATCACAATAAAATAAAATAAACCTGTCTTGATTAAGATCAGGTATATCTTCGAGAGTGTGCCAAATTTCAAAATATTTTGAATCCCCGACTTGGTAGAACATACCAACCGACGGTTGTGTCTACTTTGGAAAAGAACCAAATCTAAAAACACCAAAAAGAGTTCTTCTTTCTCTCTTATCTCACTCTTTCTCTCTCATCTCCTACCTCTATAGAATATATAAAAATCATAAAAATCAGCTAATACCAAAAAATACCTAAAAATACCGTGTATATTATATTTATACTTGTAAGTATAATTTAATGCTAAGTTATATGTAGATATTGTAATATAAGTAAATAATGTACATAAATAACTTATAATTGTATTATATATATTTAAATAAGTATTTAGAATGATTTAATGTGTATATAACCTTATTGTATAATTATATCTTAATTTATATTAGATTAAATGTATATAATCCTAAGTAATTATAAATAATTATGTACATTCCTATAATAGCATCTAACACTGTACATACATATTTAACTAATTAATATATATAGTATTATGCCTGTATATTAATTTATTTATGTATTTATTGTAGGTAATTAAGTTATTAAGTTAATTAGGTAAATTACTAAGTTAAAATAAAATCAATTAGTAAATTAAGTTAATACTAAAGTAATCTATAATGTATATTTTTTTAGTATTATTTTAAGTACTTCTGAACTATTTATACTATATTTGTATTATATTATAGTATTTATACATTAAATATGTATATATCTATCTAAAACATGTATTTAAATGTATATAAATTAAAATAAATGTTTTAAAATAAATTTAAAATGTGTAATAAATACCTTATTATATAAATTAACTAATTATAAAGTCAATTGCATCATTAATTTATCAATTTGTACATTAATTAAGAAATTAAACCTTAATTTAATGTGTACAAATCCCTAATTTGAACTAATTTTAGTCTATACTCAAATAACTTATTTTTGTAAATTAATTATATAATCATGTAGACCTATATAAGGGCTTTCTAAATATATAATTTTTTTAAAATTTGGAATTGATTTTGGCCCCCAAATTGAGGGCCAAAACCTTGAAATTAGAATGCGTGCGCACGCGACTTAGCACTTACTTCACGCTATGCCTTAGCACCACAATGTGGAGCTCAAAGGCGTGTAGCAGTATAAATTGTTTTTGCATTGTAGCCATGCCAGTCATCAAAGCGCAGGGTGCATATATACCATTCCCTTCTCTATCCTCTCTCGAGCATTAAATGAGCATATATTGTGCAATGAATTGGTGTGTGACTTGGGAGCCCGTGCACTGTGCTGGGCCTCTATTGGGCCTAATGTGGGCCTACTATGGGCTTGTGAACATAAATTAAAATGCACATTAATTGAACTAGGGCCGACTTAGTAGTGGTCTGGTCCCATGCAATTGTAGTGCTGTGTATCCCATAAAGGGCTGGTTCGCCCACTAAAAAAAACCAAAATTTGACTAAATGAATAGTAACTCGAGCTGCTGTGTTGAGAGAGAGAACTTGAAAAAAGACCAAGTGTTGTGAGAGAGTGAGAGCTGTGCTAAGAGAGTGAGAGCATGAGACACAAATTGGCTAAGTGTTGGAAGTGTCTGTGCTGTGTGTGTAAAGCTTGTGAGTACAGTGTATATGTATAGTATGTATATAAGTATATAATATAATATAATATATATATGTATATGTACAATAAATAAAATATGTATATATAATGTATATGTATACATAGGTAATATATATATAAATAAATAAATAAATATATATAAATAGAATAGTATATATCGTTTGAGCCTTATATATATAAATAAACTCTAAGACTTTAGTGACACATGTATCCGTCACTGTAGATATGCATAAATGTTAGTAAATATAATTCTTTTGCCTTATGTTTTTTACATATTTTTACTAAGGCTATAGTAACACTTATATATGTTACTGTATATATAGTGTATGTTACTAAAGTTAATATTATATGTTAGTATATTTAGTCTTGGTATATTAGTAGTATTTTTGTACCTATACTAAGGTATTACTTAGGATAGTTGTACATAACTAACATAGAGTAGTTATACATAGTTTTTGATGCCTATTTAGTAGTAAATATGTTTAAGGCATTACAGTGAATATTAATTAAGTATTTTGTACATAATTGACTAATTCATTTATTAATTGATTCATTGATTCATTTTGTAAATATACTTGAAATTGTTAGAATAAAAGAATATTTTTTAAACATAGAGAGTAATGTATATCAATAATTGCCTCTTAGTGAACAACCTGGAATAAACCAGTAAAAATTATATAAATAAATAAAATAACACGACATTTGTTTGCATTTTGACAACTATATTACAACAATGAAAACATTAAAACATGATTTTTATTGCAACACAGATTGCCGTCGATCGGGCACAAGCTTGATTTGTTTGCTTGTGCACTTGACCAGGTTTAACTCTTGAAACCTTGATAACACAACAGAAAAATTAGCATGGGCATTTATTTAATGCATGCATCTAAGTTTAACCCTTGTGCTGCTAGCCAATCAACAATTCTCTACATATAGGAAGGGAAGTCTTTATTTATTGCATGGGCATTTGTATAATGCATGCATCTAAGTTTCATTATCACAGTTCTAGTGGAACTTATTATTTCTGAAAGGTTAAAGAACTGTTTAACATGATGTAACAATTAAAATAGGGTAAAGTCAATATAGGGCTAGAGAGGTACAAGATACTAAAAGGTACATGATGTAACATCCCTTAGATATGAGGTCGTATCTGAACCTATACGAGGCCATATCTAGAGCTATGGGAAATAACACCTCCTTTATGTAATATCATGGATTGCAAAAAATTGACCTTTAGTCACCTAAGCAGCATGGTGGCCTCAGAACATGTGCTGGTAAATTAGGTGACCACTGGGAGAAAGTCCAAGTTTTTCTTTAAGAATTGGCAGCCTTCTGAAAAGGTGTGGCCTCAATTTCCTTTTCCATCTCCAATTTCTTTGCCCTCTTTTACTCATAGTCTTTTATAGCTACCTTGGTAGCATCCTCTGCCAGCATGTTGCAATGAAGCATCATAAGTGGTAGTGAAAGATGCTTTGTGATTTCCTTGAAATTTCAAAACCACAAACTATTGCACAAGTTCTCGACTATTTATATAGGACCTTACTTCAAAAGGCAAATAAAATCCTGAAACAACATTTATCTTTCACTGATTTTGAGGCCTAAGAATTTAAGATTTTATTTTTCTCCTAATGAGCCAAGCTGAACTGATCTAATCCTAACCCATAAAGTTTGGTTTACTCATACATCAAACTCTAGTTTAGTATCAAAATTGATGTCTAGAAATGAAATAGGAGCCTCTCCCTATCTCATAGCTCTTTGTAATATGACTGCTAACCCCACTTAGTAGTTTTTGTTTTAGAGAAACTGCAGCACCTAACCCTTTTTTTCAAGTGTTGCAATTGACTTTTGCTAACCTAGCTAAATGAATGGTGCTAGGGTGGCAAAAGATTACTCACAAAATGGACTGGGTTCTAATGAGACCTTACAATAATTTTATTTCAAGAACAAGAAGAAAATTTGTATAAATTTTCTAAGATTTCACCAATAAACGGTAAAACATCTAATGTCTACCACATTTCACTCATGGTCTAATGAAGTCTTCTCTCCAAGACTCCTGTACTCCACTTGGTGCTTGTCTTCGCTTCTCTCCATTTTATCCTCCTATAATCCTATTCACCCATGACCTAATCTTTTCTTGTCCAAACCTGTGCTCATCTTAGAAGTTCATGCACCACCTTGAACTGCTATTCACCAACCACCTAATCTCTGGTAACAACTCCACTTTGGTAGAGCCATCCTTTCTTTTGCGTACTGAAGCAATGGTGCTTTATCTTTATACATTCCACTTTTGTCAGATAGATTTCTTGATCAAAGAGTTACAAAAGAAGAAAAGAAGCAATATTTAGACACCCCTTCAGCACTCAAAATTGTCACTGTTGTTAAAAATTAAAAGGAGAAAATTCTCCTCTCTCGAGTAAAAGTTAAGAATAAGAATGACTTAAATTTAGGCATGGGCAAGATCCATCATTCTTCGCCTTCTTTTGTCAACCAAAATCTTCCTGCAAGCCTCATAAGACATGAATGAAATCCCAGCAGCTGGAATGTACTTCATGCAGCTTGGTCCTAATCCTTTGTAGAGGCCACCAATACCTTCTTTCTCTAAAATGCTTAATATGGCAGAAGCATACTCGTATAAATTTGCTTGCCATGTACTACCCCTATTTGCATGTGTGCGTAGGCTACCTCGAGAGGAAAGGTAGTGGTTCTCGAAATGGCACCTGTAGGTGATCCTATCAGTAGAGTCTGAATATTGTCCATATCCTCTTGCCTGAAAACTTTGTTGTATGCCTTTCTCGATGCATCGTAGGAGTAGTGGTATTACTCCTATTATGCTAGGAGTAAGGCCCCTGTTCAGCTCCCCTGGCTCTTCATCCCACACAACTTTGCTGAGGGCATCTAAGAGGCTGTTATATGAATCCCCCTGTATGGTTATTCACATCTTAAGCAAACTCCAGAGGGTATGTGTACAACATTGAAGAGATTCCAGCACATGCTCTAGCAACAAGGAATGGAGGAAATGGAATTTTTCAAGGTTCCCCAAGCTTGGGGGTGAGAATGTTTTAAACTATATCAAAGGAAAATACCTCTATGGACTTGCTAGGAGCAACCCGAATCACATTCAGAAAATTTCTCGAAACAGTCCTCTCCATCTGTCATTCTTCATAATATTCTCAAAGACCTAAATTGTGGAGTGCCCATTGTTCCCAACCATTAAATGTGTTCTAATCATCTTGAAAGGTGAAACAACTATTCTGGATACAGCTCCGACAATTCCACCACTAATTAACCTCCTCAAAGAAGGGTTTGCAATCTTTAACTTGAGCTTAAATGCCTTATTCCTCTTCTTCACAACACTTGTGGTTTCTACATCCATCTCTTGCGGAATCTCAATAGTACAGTACCCAGTTTCAGGTGTCACATACTTCAGATAAAGATTGTATAAGGAATCTTCAAGCCATTATCTTTACGATTAGAGGGGGTTGATGTAATGCCAAATCCAACTCCCATCTGCCCAACACTAGCAAACAGACCGCCTGGATGATAAGCCCCATCTTGGGGACTCCATGGTAAGAACCATGGTTCTGAGATACTAAAGTGACCATCTTTCTTCTTCTCAATGGCCCTTAGATTCTTCCTACCCATAGCTTCCCCAGACACAATTCGCGCAATTTCTGAGACTGGAGGCAAAATGCACCAACCTTCTCACTTGAATCGGAGAGTAGAGGGCATTTGGATTCACCTTCTCCCTCTTGTGAGTCCTTCGTTAAGTGGTTTGAGGCATGGGTTGATAGGGCCATCCAACAATTTAACTCCAAAAGACAACTCCATAATCAATAGAAAAGTGGTGCCAATGGTTATAATTATAGCATGTATCCTAATCAATTTGGTGTACATTACTTATTGTTTCTCGAGTCTTCAACGACTTTATGTTTTCTTTTTATACACTTTTTTATTTTATGGCACAAGGTGGCAAAGCCCGTAGATCCATGTTTTACTTTATATATCAGCAACTAAAATTTCTTCTAAAATTTAGTTTGGCGGTTATGTTTGATGGGTAGATTTTTCCTTAAAAATTAGCTATTCATGGGTTTATCTATTGGCTTGGAACTGTCCTTATTGAACCACTTGGATGTCGTGAAGTAGTTGTCAATGGGTGTTTTGGTAGGGATAAGATTGATGCTTTCTTATTTCATTGCCTTTAAGGGCCAATTACCAGATCTTTCTTTGTGCACAAGCAAACAGCACATAAAGAGAGGATAATCATGGGGCTGTAGAATTTCCAACCATACATATCTTTAGGATAGTCACCTTCCTCTATCCTCTTACCCTTTCAAGAATCAAGGCACTAAAAATTTCAGCAAATTATCATTAATCTCATTACTCAGATTTTATAGAAAGTCCAATGAGGAGATAAAAGTCAAAAAAATTCAACCAACAACAAATTACTCTTTTACCGAGGAAGCCATAGATATAGCATATGATTGTCATTGAAAAGATTCTTATGTTATAGATTATTGAGAGTATGGTGACATTTTCTTTTATCAGCTGCAAGTTGTTACAAAGACATGCAAGAAGCTTCAAGAAATAAGACAACAAAAGCATAGGGATCAAAGAAGAAAATATGCAAGACATTGTAGTAAAGGAAAATGGGAAAGAGGTGTTGCTGAGGTCTGAGAAGAAATTGAATATCTTAAGAAGCTGAAGTCAACTTTAGCACCAATAGTTGGTAAAATGCCATTTTCACTTGACACAAAGTAACATTTCGACTAATCAATGCTGAGACCAATGCCTTAAGAACCATACAAGGATCCCTGTATTATATTTCCTCATCAAGAGCCTTCTATAGGATAATTCTTTTCATTGATCCTTACAACAATCAGCATGATGCACATGAAGTTGAAATATGTCAAAAGATCACATTGGTTCTCATCACGATGTTCAAGCTTTGACATTTTGGATTAAGATTACAAGGGGTTGCACTTTTATTTGAAATAAGATTTGATAGTGCTTCACACTTTCTACTCATTGAAATAATATTAAGGAATTAATATTATTAAGAAGGACTTCAAGATTATTCATTTTTTGACCACTCCTACTTTGGTTAATTTAGGTTCATGAAATATGAATAGAACTAGTGGTCTAGTGGTAGAATAGTACCTTTCCACAGTATAGACTCGAGTTCGATTCCCGGCTAGTGCATCATTTCTTTGGTTCCAAGTTAAAGCATCTATTTTTTAATCTTTATGTTTCATGAATTTCTTTATTGCAAACATAGAAATGGGTGGTTATTTAAGGATGCAGTCATGAAGTGCAACGGAATTATAAATAATTACATGTTGCTAATTTCTTATCTATTTCATGACAATCATGCAACTTGTATTTTGAATTTTGGGCAAATGTTGTGTTTGTTGTAGGATGTTTAGCTAACTATTTTTAGGGACAAATGATGTGGAGGTGTATAAAGTGAAGAAAAAATATATATGGAATAATAGCCATGATCATGCTATTTGTTCGTGTTAAATCACAATTATGGAGTAGTGTCTTAAACTTGTACAGAGAGATGATTTTTTTATTAATACAATAATTATATCATGAAGTAGTTCAAGGAAGGGCGATAATGAATATATTGCAAATTAGGTCCTTGTCAAGTTGTATCTAGACCATAATTTTGTTAACACTTGATTGTCTAAACCACAATTTTGCATTCATTGATCTTCTCTTCCCAAGTCAAATCAAATAGAATTTTTAACAAATTGAAGCCATATAATCACAAGTCAAAGCTAATAAGCTATCATTTCAAAACCTTATTAGCTGGCAATTTGTTATTGGTTTCATTTTGATTATAAAGAGGATGTTG
Source organism: Thalassia testudinum (assembly GCA_037157565.1). NCBI lineage: Eukaryota > Viridiplantae > Streptophyta > Magnoliopsida > Alismatales > Hydrocharitaceae > Thalassia > Thalassia testudinum. The sequence goes on along the minus strand of JAZHRO010000007.1, from coordinate 64,141,095 downwards.
CTAATCATGAACTTCGTTGAGTTTCAAAAACTTTTGATGACATTTTTTAGTAAGATAGCATTTTGCATACTGTGACCATATCTTGTGCTGACTAAGCTAGGGGAGAACTTTAAAAAGGAGAGGATGAAGTGTCTAATGCACAACTTGGCACATTTTTTGCTATCATGGCAGTTCATACAAATCCTAAAAAGTAAGGGGATCTCTTCTTGCTGCATTTCTTATAGGGCAGCGCATGAACAAGGAAAGTGATTGAGAACTCAAAGCATATTGCCTCGCATTTGATGATGAATTAGGTGATCATTCTTGACATTATTTTAATTGTGCTTGCTTGTAGAGCACTTTGATATGTAATTAAGCATTTTGCTTTTCACAATTACTATCCTATGTGATAAGTCATTTGTTCTTTTAGGGATCTCCACTTGTAGTTGATGTTAGATCCTTAACTCACTATGGTGAACCTAACGATGGAAATACTCGCTTCTTTGTTATTTATTGCTAGCATCTGAGCATGCTATGGAGAATCTTGCCTCATTCATGGTGTTGATTGGATGCCTCCTAAGGTCTGACTACAATGCACACATCATTCTCATTAACTAGTAAATGAGACTTCATTTGCCATTTAATTCCCATAGAATTGTTCTAAGGTGAAACTTTGATGATCAAACTTGGGATTTGATCCAATGAGTTTTCCAGATTCCCTTGACTTTTGTGTATCATTGAATACACTACCATAAAAGCTTTGTTATTATGAGATTGGGTAAACACCAGTGGGTGATATGGGTTTTTTTTTTATTGAAATATATAATTGATGTTTAAAAGAAATAGGTCAATGCAGGTATATATTTTACTAGGGATATTAGTAAATATTAGATAAAAGGCCTATTGTGACGATTGTAGCGATAAATAAAATTGCCAATTTTGCTCACAATTTTTCTCACTAATGAACATATAGTGGTACACCGACATAAACAAGTGTCAATGATAGCATCTACATCGACAGTCAAAACCATCGCTGTTGGTATAAACACAAAATTATGCAGCCTTATAATGTCGACAATTGCTTTAGCACCAGGTGCAACACCAACGAGTTTTACCGTCGGAGTACCCTACAGCGACACCTCCTAACACAATGCTAAGAATGATCATCGGAATAGGTCCCTAGAGAAACAGCAATGGTATTTTTGACTGATATTGATAGATTTTGACCGTCAGTGTAGGTACAAATTATTGTAATGATAGTGTCATCATTCACCTAGTGTATAATTCGTATATTAATTCATATATTTTTATGACCAAAGGATAGGGAGACACTTTTATGAGCTTTAGATGGAAGATCTGATCGTATGGATGGACTTAGAGTGATGATCGCAGTCCAACGATGTGAGAATTGTCTCGATCGGAGCTCTGTAGCATTCAATACGAAGAGAAGATGGATGACCTAGATGGCACCACGTGGACCATCCAGACCATCCGAGGCCACCCAAGTCCCCCTATTCAACTCTAAAGGGGTATCCATCACATGATCTCAGCCGTTGGATCACCATCCAATGGCTAAGATGAAAGCACACTCGCCTTTTCACGCATATGAAGGAGACACCTACACTAAATCTCAACCATTGGATCTCCCTCCAACGGTCGAGATCTCACGCCACAATCATTATCAGATCGATAATTTTGCACCCCTAGCACAACAGTGGCATGTACGCCTCTTAAACAAGAGGTGCGGGTTCGAGATGCCATAAGCCGCACCCTTAGCATGCATCCATCAAAATTGGACTGCTTGATCGTAATCGAGAAATTGAGCCACATCAGTCGAGAACAGGTTAAAAGTGATCCAAGGAGCGCAAAGGATGGTGGATTGAGTGCCACGTGGTGCTACAGATCTACACTGCCAACAAACTCCCGATCATACGCACCTCAGTGCGCGATCCTAGCACATGGAGAGGTGCAATCTGATGCGTCCAATTCATATCTAATGGTGGTGGTGTGCTCCTCACAATCTTAAAAGCGCACTGTGTGTGATTTGGATGCGTGGGCTCCACACCTTCTCTGCCCTTAGATGAAGATCTGATAGCTGTGGATGCTTCCCACACGTGCCAGCTGATGGATGGTGTGTTTTACCAGCAGGAGTGCGAGACATGCGTGCATGTCAAATGCATGTCCATTAAGGACCCAAGGCCGAATTCCACTTCCTTCTAACACTATAAAAACCCCCTACACCTCCCATTGATCCTCATCTCTACTTACATCCTCCTCTCCCATTCTAGTGCTCTAAGAAGCTCCCCAAGTTCTAAGAAGCCTCCTATTAGTTAGTAACCCTATCCCTTTACCTATAATCATCCCACTCCTTACCACCTTCATAGGATAACTTAGAGTCATCCTCTCACCCCCATTCGTGTAGTAGATCACCTTCATTTCCTCATCCCCTTCCTCATAGCCTAGATGCTCCCATCTACCTCACCATTAGCTTGGTTAATCATTCCTCTACCCATCTTCCTTCTGCACGTCATCTTCATCATCTTACGCGCCACCTCCTTCATCCAGCTGCCACCAAGCACCATCCTCTTGCCAGGCAACTGTCTCGGGAGAATCCTCTCTCCAATTGTCTCTCTTTCATTGTGCTTATTCACGTTTATTTAATTTATTGTTTAGTAAACATTATTTGGTTTCAATATATATCATATTCTCTCACTCTCTTTTTCTCTTTGATTATCTGCTAAGTATATTAGTCTTCTCTCTTGTATACCTAGCTTAGATTAATTTCCACTTGGTATCTTGCTTGTAGAAAATGTCAAAAAAATTGCAAAAGCCAAAAATTCCCAAAAAGAAATAAACCAACACGGATTTCATAAAAATCATACATTGCCTCCCTACATTCGAATTGGGACTCACCATCTTGGTTACAAATATTATTTGATGAAATGATCCTCTCTAAGGGCCATTCAGGCATTTTCCTAAATTATTGGGGCCTTGACGTAAAATTTCTTGCACCAGGAAACCCACTGAGGGACCCCATTCAAGTTATTTAGCTCGTAGAGGGGCTTAATGTAAACTTTACACCCCTACTTCTCACCTTTTTGACCCCACGTAAACAACTCTAAGAACCTTGGACTATTTCATAAATTTTCCCCAACCCCACGAGTCCTAAAACCCTACCTGCTAGCCCTTTAAAACCTTTCCCATGCAACCCCCACTCCTTCCCCACACCACTTTGAGTGGTGCACCCTACCCCTCTTCCCCGTTGCAAATAGTGAGTGAGGGAGAATGAGAAGGAGAGGGAGATGGGGAGAGAGAGAGAGCAAGGAGAAGGTAGGTTGCTGTAGGCACGGCTAGCGAGGCAGTAGGCAATGCACATGGCTTGCGAGGCAGAGTGGCATGGCAAGCGAGGTCGCTGCAGGCACTACGCTTGTAGAGCGGGTGAACCTGTGGCCATTAGACATCTACAATGCCTTGCGGATGGCCAAGGGATCCTGCAAACGGTTGGAACGAGCTTTGGACGTTAGTAGATGCATGGGGCACTAAGGCTGGCCTGCCCTAGGTGCCTGTGGCATGTTCGGGTGAGAGCTTGCATAGGTAAGCAGTGCTTGCGCAGGGGAGGCTATAAGGGGAAGCACACATGCACGACACCCGAGGCAATTTTGGACATTTGAAGGTGGTACCAGACATTCGGGTAAAGTCTCAGACGACTGGGGTTGGCAGCTGACGACGAAGGGGGAGTAGGAACTTTAGGCAGGGCTCTGCATAAATTTAAGATGCTTGGGACTCACTCCAGACATCTGATAGTGGCAGGGGGTGCACGCCTGCTATAGGAGGCAATCGGTCCAGCCAGACCAACCCGCCCAGCTTGGTTCAAGCGAACCAGGAAGGGTTTTTGCATCGATTCAGGGCCCAAACGAGGTCGGAATCACGCAATCAAGGTATCATTGGAAAGCTTCTGGAATTTCCTACCTTTTAAAATCTTGTCTACACTGTTTTGAGCTATTTTTCAATACTAAAATGTCAGTCAATGTGTCTAATGCCCCATTTGACCTATAAATTAGTGTAGGCCCCAAGTCCGTAGTGCATACGGGACCTGCGGAGGTGTTGGGATCTACCGCTCGTGCCCCCATACCCCTTGTACTCCTTGGTAGAGTGGTCTTCCTCTACTCTTCTTCGATTTTAGTAAATGAATGTTCAAATTAGAGATTTTTGTTTGAAACCTAGGTTATGAAACACAAGTGTGAAGTCATTTATGCCCCGTCTATTTATGGAATTGATGTCTGCCACCCTAACCTTATGGGTTTGTTATTAGGCTAACACTTTAATCTAGGGTTGTTAGCTAAATATATAGGATATCATAGAGCTTGGTTGTTATGGAATAAACCCTATGTGAATGATGCATGTTCTCCTCAATACATGGATCTTGCTTTATGTAATAAAAATGAGAATGATGGATGTTCATCTTCAATACATGGACTTTGTTTGATATAACATAAACATGAATGATGTTTGTTTCTCTTAATGGATGGAACTATCATTGAATGAGCTTGGTAACAATAATAGTTAAGACATATTTGAACACTAAGGTGTACTACAAGAATAATCTACCTGCTATGGTATGAAACTTGGACAATGATGGAATAACTCGCCTATAGTGTGGTACGTTTGATTCTTGGACTCTAGTTTGGGGGCGAGCTGGCCCTCGTGTATGTACGTACCGAGGAGAGCTATTGACCCCTTTTGTAGGGAGAGAGCTATCCTTTCCTTGGGTCAACCCAAGGTAGGAATGGCCTCCCAGCATCGATTCCTATTAGGCCCATGAGGCCAACCGGATATTTGGGTGAGGGTGCGCAGACTGGTGAGGGGTGCGACCCTTATTCTATTCTATGCTGTATGACTTAGAGCATACCCCTTAGTGGAAAGGACTGACAGCATGCCAGTGCGGGATAGATTCCCGTGCATTTATTGTGTGTGCTGTAGTCACCTCTACATCACGACCATGACCCTAGGGTTGTAGACCGGGTGTAGGATGAATGCGGGGTGTTCTCTCAGCCAAAAGAGTACCACATGCATGTCCTGCACCACGAGGAAAACTACAACAAGATCGTTCCATTAGGGAACATGTGAACCAAGAGATAATGAGACCCTTTGTTAGAATTTTCGAAACACTAAACAACTGGTATCTATAAATGGAAACAAAATTTGAAAGTGTGTGAACGATTACAATTACCTGAAATGTTTACTGTTTTTTTTTAATTTTAAATGCATTAGTTAATCTTGCACTTGTCACTCTACTCGGCTTTTGCTGACAACTGCCACTTATGTTCAGGTCAAGGAGGCAAGCAGCCAGTACCACCAACTATAGAATGTGCTGGGCCTAGTCGAGCCCAGCCTTAGTCAGTTTTCTGTTTCCCTTGTAGCTGGATTTTACTATTGCTATAGTGAGTACTCTTGCTTTGAACTATTAGTTACGTTTCTGTTCTTCGCTTTGGTTGTGATGGCTATGTAGAGAATCTTGCCATTCTCTTGTGATACTGTTTACAGTCTACTCTTCAGTTTTCTACAGTCATTTAAGTTCTAGCTATGTTCATGTGTGGATTGCTTGCCTTGGTGATGTTATTTCTCATTGGATGACTAGGTCTTGGGTTAGTCAAGGTGCCCCGACCCTGGAATCCACGTGGAGCCAGGTTATAGTCGTAACATTTGATAAGTCATATTTTTTTTACAAAATATGACGGCGTGGGTTTCTCTTCCTGAAACCCTAAAACCACATTTTCTTCACACGAAATTTCCCGACTATCACAATTTAAGCCAAATTACCCTTAGACTAACATTAGTTAGGCATTAATTAACATAAAGAAATATGGAATTATCATCTAGGGATAGTGGAATTGGGATAATGGATAGTGAGGATAGGGTCGTGGATAGTGTTATCTATGGTTTTGGGTTATAGGATTAGGTCAACTAAGGTGGAGGTGGTTCTAGGTTTGGGTTAGGCAATGCTAGGGTTTAGGGATTGGGATAAGGTTATCGTCTTCTCCTCTTATTCATTTTGTGCTTGTCTCTCTCGCTTTCTTCAGTCTTCTGCCCCTTATTCCATGCTTTTTATTCTTCTCTCAGTGTACCAGCAATCTTCTCTACTTCTCTTTATTCCATGTCCATGTCAGGATCATCACCTGATCTTCTTATTGCCTGTGAACATGAATAAAACATCAAATAGCAAGATAATCTGTCATTATTACATGTATAGCTATATAAAATGATGCAATGCATGATATGTTGAATATGGATACAATATGTAATTCACTAGATGGAGGGGGTGAGATCGAGCATAATACAAAAATGATATGGAAATAATATAACAATCATACAAATGATAATCTCACAAGTACACAAGGAATTTTAGGTGGAAACCTAAACCCAGGTAAAAACGACCACCTAAGCCTCTCAGCTTAGGATTTCTCGATCGACCTAGTCGATCAAATCACTTTAAATGAGAGTGACTTAACCTCTTACAACCATGCTACTTTGAACCTGAGGGTAGCGTAACCTTAGACCCCTCCCTTTCACGAGGAGTATTTTGTCTCATGAGGGAGATGGGAATTCGCAAAGTGAATACCCAAACAAAGACAATTACAAAATATCCTATAGAGCCACAAAGTAAATACGTTGATCTAGCTACTATAGGCAAAAGAAACTTCCATTAATGAAAGTGCATCGGCTAGCAACGTGGTGTGCGTGAACCACGCAATGGCACGACAATGCTCTCGTATGCGAAGGCGGGAGAGTGAGTGTGCAGTGATGATGGCGCTCTCAAGATGTGTAGACTAAGGCTTGGAGAGCAAGATCACTTTTCTATCTTCTTTGACACAATATAATGCAGAAGTAGTTTCTCTAGGTGTGTATTGCTTAGGAAGGGTGCTCCTCTATTTATAGAGGTCCTAAGAAGGGTTTAGAAGGCCTTGGAAGGCTTCTATAGCTGTTGGGAATAAATCAAGCCAAAATCCCAATTAAATCAGGGTCATTTATGATTCTGACAGGGTTATCAGAGGTCTAGACTTAAGGTTAGACTCTAGGTCTTCGTTTAATCTAAAGGTTGATCATCCGATTTAGAAGGGTTGATCATTTGGATGGTGTTGGATCAAGATGAACGTTTAAGAAGTCATTATAAGACGTCTGGGAAACTAATCAAACATTTAATTCTAAGATGAGTTACTTCCTATTTTCACCAGATCGAAACAAGGTTCTAGAGTCTAGTTGCTTAGACGACAAGTCGGACATCTGGAAAGATGTCTGGTCATTTAGAAATATAATTCTCTGTGGGAATTGATTTCTCAAGGCTCAAATGGCTATAATCATCTGACAAAAGTGATTTAGGTCAGATCATAGCCTAACGTCTATTTATTAGATATCTGGGATGTTCTATGGACATCTGGAAAGCTAATTAGATATAATCATAGGTTAATCCTCCAAGATTATGTCAGATAGGCCAACGGTCCTGTAGTTGGACATCTGGCAAGGTCTTCAGACATCTTCTAAGATGTCTAGATAATGGGATGGTCATCTGAAAGTAAAAGGACAGAGAGTCTGATTCCAACCTAGGTGTTTGGATGTCTAGTCAAACAGTCAAACATCTTAAAGTCCAAGATCAGACGTCTGAGGTCTAGATTGGATGTTTGATTGGGTTATTTGCAGGCTATACAAGTTTTCTGAGTTTTCTACGAAAAGCCTAAGTGCTCGTCTAAGAGTCTTAATGATGAAATAGTGTTCCTAGGACTAAAGTAAGGTACTTTGGGCTCTTTACATGAATCTACGAAAGTAAAAGAGTAAAGTACAAAAACAACAAGTACAAAATACATGAACATAATAAATTTCTATCTTATTCTTCATCTCCATGAATGTTCAAGCTCTCGCTCCATACAAGGCTCCATCTTCTCTTCTCCTCCATCAAGCTCTTCCAATTTTCCATGAATACGAGCTTGAGCTCCTTCACACTTGAATCCATTTACATTATTCCTGAAAACTCAAACTCAATGCAAATGTTAAATATCAAATGTTCTGTTATCATCAAAATCAACGATCGAGGTGCTCTTGCACTAACACAATATGTACAATGTAGCTAGGTTCCTAACATTATTTAGGTTAATTATGTCCTATGATTGTTGCGCAATCATACCCCCATGCCTAAACTTTGCTGGTCCCTTGAAAAAATTACATGAATGCTTTATCTCCAGCCAGAGTTTTGTAGATTAACTAGACACTCATTATAATCAAATTTCAGAGAGAAAATTAGGACTCTTATTCCAATAGGCCTACAATGTTAAGGATGGACATCTAGACACGGGTGGCTAAATCTTTCTCTCTTTTAAGCTTTACCCTCTAGTTTTTGAAGTTTGATTCCTTAGGCTTCACTGCCCACTCAGAGTTTGGTAGCTATGAGTTTAAAGCATTTGTGCATGTGTAATAGCTTCAACCTACAAGCATCCAAGGTTGTAAAAATCCAAATCTCAAGGCATCAAAATTCAATCCTCTCAACTTAATTTTCACCTTTAGTTTGGCCTTACTCAAAATTGGTAGCTCTCTCCTCACCTATTTCTATCCTGAGGTCAACACTCATTGGCATATATTTCCCCGGTTGGACTCTAGGTCTCTTTTCCTAATATTTTTTTCTTCATATTTTTTTTCTCTTTCTATTTTTTTTTTCTATAGGATAAACATTCATTTGTAGTGAGATGCTTTTATTTGGTGCTCATCTATAACGAGGTGCTTATTTACTTGAGATTTCCCAACTTCTCATTTTTTCTTTTCTTTTCTTTCTCTTTATTTTCTCTAATTGAATTTTTTAGGTGAGTGAGATCCTTAGGGTAAAAAGGAAATAAATCTGATCCCAGTGATATTTGTGTTTTCAGGATTTTATATGCTTGACATTAAATTCTAATGTGTGTGAACTTTGGACTGCTTAGATTATTTAGCTCTCAAATCGAAAAGTGGATTGGAAAGCCCTATACTTTCTTACTTCTAGACCATTGGTTTTGACTAGCCAGATCATCAAGAATTAGATCAGACCCAAATCTAATGGACCATCCTCGACTGATTAAGCTAACTATTGCCAATAAGGCCTATGGTTTATGGTTCCTTACTAACTTGTTGCTTTTATTAACTCTAAGTGTTTAGTCTTTCCACTCAACTTAGTTGGAGACATGTAAAACATGCTATTTATAACAATAAAAAGCCTTATTTTTGTCATTTTGCAACTTTTTTTTAACAATTTTTAGAATTGAAATGAAACTATAGGAACTTCTAGGTATTGATAGAATAAATTCAGCAAATGTACTACCCCCCATGCCTAAGTTCTTGGATGTCCTCATGCATGAAAATAAACATCAAGTACAAAGGGATAGAAATCACTTGGAATGGTATTCAAGTTTTTTTCCTTCAGCACATTCAACACCTATATAGCAGAAATGAAAGAAGAAATTCTATTCACAAAATAAAATAGAAACTTTGTATATGTGTATAAATGCAGAGTTTAACGCCTCCAGTTGGGCAAAAACTCAATTTCCTCTATTAGATGAATCGTTTCATTAGCAGGAGGTTCCTGGGCCAAGAATGGGTTGAGGAGTTGGCCATTCATAGTAGAAACATGCCCAGTTTTTGGGTCCTAGATTTGGATAGCCCCATTAGAATACGGGCAGATCATAATAAATAGGCTAGTCCACTTTGACTTTAATTTCCCTGTAAGGAATTTAAGTTTGGAATCAAATAACTAGACTTACTGGTTAGGAATGAAAGTTTTCCTCTGGATGTTGCGATCATGAAAGGCCTTTATTTTATCCTTGTAAATTTTTGCATTCTCATAGGCCTCTCACCGAATCTCTTCTAATTTGTTGAGCTGGATTTTTCTCTTATATCCTACGCATCGAGGTTGAAGTTTCACTTGTGCACCACCCAAAAGGCATGGTGTTCCAGGCCAACCGGAAGGTGACAGGCTTTTCCATACACCATTCGGTATGGTGACATTCGAAGTGAAGCCTTGTATGTAGTCTGATATGCCCATAGTACATCGATCAATCGATCAAACCAATCCTTGTGATTGTGTCATATTATCTTTTGTAAAATAAGCTTGATTTGACAGTTTGACACCTCAACTTGCCCATTCATCTGAGGATGATATGGGGTAGTAATACGGTGATTCACCCCATATTTCTTTAAAATACTTCGAAATTAGCATGAATACAATGACTACCCCTGTTGCTAATAAGCGCACAGGGAGCATCGAATCTTGCAAAAATATATTCTTGAACGAATGAAATAATAATTTTATGATCGGTATGTCTCATTTGGATGGCTTTTGCAAAATTTGAGACAACCAACATTAGGAAGTATACACTCGAAGTCATGCAAGATAGGAAAAGGGCCCATAAAATCGATGCCCTAAATGTCAAACACTTCCATGGCCAAGATGGGTTGGAGAGGCATCATGTCTCTCCTTGTCATGGAACCTGTTGACTGGCACTGCTTGCAGTTCTTGGAAAAATCATGTTTGCCTTTAAAGATAGATGTCCAGAAGACACCTGACTGCAAGACTTTTGTAGTAGTCTTCCAATCTAAGAAATGCCCACTACAGGCCTCACTGTAGCAAAAGGAAAGCACACTTAAGATTTTAGAGTTAGGGGCACACCTCCTGATCACTTGATTAGACCCTAATCGAAAAATTAGGCATTTTGTGCGTGGATATGCTTGTGAAAGATATGCTTTTGTTGTAGTATAAGCATGTAGAAACACTTCAATTTATTTCAAAATCGAACTCGAAGATATGAAAATCGAGCTTTTCAAATTGGAGTTTGAGTTGTTCGTAGGGGGGCAGTTGGAATAATTCACTTTCCTAATGCTAAGAAATATATAAACAGATTGAATGCGAGATTACTACTACTAGAATAAAACTAGAACTAATAGCATGCAACTAATATAAATACAAGAAGAGAGAAAAACACTTGAAGGCAAGTTGGAGAACTACTGGAACTTTTCCTAACTCTAATATTAGACGATGATTACAGATAGAAGAATGCTTGAAATCAAATCTAATTACAACTAGAACTAGAAAATAAAGACTAGGAACTAAAGACTTCAAAGGCAAAGTTCAGAGTGGTGATGTAGAAGTAGATGCAAAGCTACACCCACAATCTCCAAGGAGAAGAAGATGAAGTAGAGGACTAGTTCTAGTTGGTGGATCTATTTGGAGGTAGAAAAATAAGTAGGAAAAGTTGATCCTAATGGGGGGTGGCTAGGGTGTTTATATAGAGGTCAAGAAGGCTTGTGATTGGTTAATCCAAGTTGCCTTGGATCACCCAAATAAAGGGCTAGTATTAGGAGTCTAGGAATCAAGTGGTATGATGAAGGAATAGGTGGATAGAATAGGTTAGGTGTTGTTGGAATTGATGGAGGGATAGGATGGCCTTGCGAGGATAATGGAGAGCTATGATTCCCTCGAATTTTTTCCCTCTTTTTACTCTAAATTTCAAGTTGTACATAAAAGAAAAGTTGTAACCCTTGAAATTAGCTTTCCAATGCAACTTGAATCATTAAATTTGGATTTGAAATGAAAAGGTAATAGTTAAAATAGTAAAAATGTGTCATGTTACGAATTTCAAAGTTAAGTTTAGGATTAGGATTATGATTTGGTTTAGGGTTTCAAGATAGGGATTTAAGTAGGCAATTTAGGACCCTAGGTTGTTGATCTAGTGGTGTTTAAATTATGGTGTATTTTGACCATCCAAAATATTATTTATTGGCTTTGTCAAAAAGAAAAAAAATTGTTGGAGGATAAAGGGGATGGCCAAATAAGGTTGTTGGGTTAGGATAAGGTCTAGGTTTTTCTAAGTTTTGTTGGGATTTTAGGTAGATAGGGTTAGGTGATCTAGAGGTTGACTACTATAGATTTTAGGACAAGATTTTGGTCTATCCTAAAGGGGTTTCTAGGCTAGGTAATTAGGTTCCTAAATTGGGTTAGGGTCTAGGTTAGTTGGGTCTCCAAATGTGTCCACCAACTAGGCTAGTCCTCTTTCAAATGAGCTTAATTCAAAAAATCCAATCAACCTTTCTTCAATCAACCTAAAATTTTGTATCTGTGCATATAAAAATAAACACATCAAAGTACCAGATACAATTGCAGGAAACATTGCACAAAAGCCCGCAGGTATGCATTATTTATAAAATGACCTAAAATGACTAATCTAACCTAATTGAATACAATCTAACTCAAATTACCCTCCGACTAACATTAGTTAGGCCTTAATTAACATAAATAAATATGGAAATATCAGCAGGGGGTCATACTAAAAATAGAACTTGGCCTCAAAAAGAAATTTGACCTTTTGGTCCTTAGATGATCCTAAGGGCATCTTGCCTCTGGCAAGATAATTTACAATATTCATGAACTAGGGAGGCTTTGATGAATCCATAGCCAAAAGAGATTCATCCGGGAATTTCTCATAAATGGGAGGGGAAAGAGAAATGTGGGCTAGGTTAAGATGAGACAAGTGATTAGTATGAGATTTAGTGCTTCGACTTTATCGCGAATCTCAATATCAAATTCTTGTAAAAGAAGGATCCATCCTTCTTCACCAACAAATGTCGAAGGGTTGAATGATCAGTAAATGATAAACAAATGTTTATCATCATTATTAGCCTCAAACTCACACTTAGTTCCTATGATTTTTGCATTTGCATTACATTATTGGGTTGCATTTAGCTCTTCATTCATAATTAGGATTTAAGCATGCATTAGTAGGTTCTTTTATCATTTTATATACTTATAGATTTCAATTTTTTGTTAGGGAATGAAGAGATAGTAGAAATCAGTAAACCCTGACAGATTAAAGGCATGAGTATCAAGAAGAAGAAGATAGAAGCTCATATCAACTGCATTTTAGCTCGTGCTAGCTCGTCTCTAGCTTATGCAACTCATTTTAGCACAACTCAGTTGAGCTTGGCTACGAGTCCTAAGCGAGCTAGATAAGCTAGTTGGGAAGTTTTCAAGTAGCTCATCTTCAACTCCCCTCAGCTTCAGGACAACTCAAAGAAGCTCCAAGTCAACTCCACAAGCTACTAGCTAGCTTAAGCTCGCTAAGCTAGCTCCACCTAGCTAGCTACCTAACCTACTCCTCCTATACTAAATGGCTGACCATCCTCCTTCTAAAAATCACCAAAACCACCACCTTCTCCTCCTCTATTTTGGTGCCAACTTGTGGCAACCACCTCCGCCACTCACACCTCTTCAAGTGGTGCCAATATAGGCACCTATTCACCCACCAACCACCACCATAACCACCCTTTATTTGGCACCAAATCATCACCACCCTTCATCACACAACCACCATCCTATAGGTCCATCTAACCCTCAATTTTGGCGCCAAAAACCTACCCTTCTAGAACACTTGGGTTGGTGCCAAAACCATGGCATCTCTTCATGGTTGGTGCCACTCATGGTGCCCTTTCAATCACCATTACCACGCCCCTTCCCATTCTATAAATACCCTACCATACCTTCACATGTTTCCTATCCTTGACTACATTATTTCCTATGCCAAAACACTACACAAGGCCAAGGAGGAGGAGGTTAGGCATTCACACTAGAAGGGTTCCATACCATGCCCTTCTAGTCTTTACACCCTAATTTCTTCTTCCTTGGAAGCAAGCCAAGGAGGAACTAAGGAGGACGACTAGGTAAGGAAGAAAAGGGTGGTGGACGTCCACCCTTGGGAGCTTGGAGGATCATCATCATTATTGGAGCATAGAAGGAAAGAAGGAATCCTCTTCAAGTGCGAGAGCATCCACACTTGGAGTGAGGGCTTTCTTCTTTATTTAGGAGACTCTTCTACTTTTCTTTTTCTTCTTTGTGTTTATTTTAGTAGAAGCATTCCTCGACTTAGGGATTAATTGTGTGGGATCCTTCCACACAATTGAGCTCTCCAAGCATCTTGTAGACATTTCTTCTTAATCAATTTCAAGTGCCTTTCATCATTTTATGTGCCAAAAATTAAGCTCTATTATCTTCTTTAGTGCACACACTCCCTAATTATTCTAGGTCACACATGCCTCAAGTGAGCTTAGGGAGGTCAGGTTTTTCATCTTCATATTTTCGCATTTCAACTATTATCTTAATCTTTGTTGCCTCTATTTAAAACCCAAAAAAGTCACAAACCCTAAAGAGACTAAAAAAAGAAAATTTGAGAGAGAAAAGAGAGAATATCATTTTGATAACTAACAATTGCCTCCTTGGACCACCCTCGATATCTCCACTATCTAGGTTTTATAAATTTAAAAGTCGATCCATTTTACGTGTTACAATGACTCAAAAACCTGTATTTATGAACTACGTAGAATTCGTATCACTTTTTGGCATTATTGTCGGGGAGGCACGACTTAGTAATGTATTATATCTCTCTCTTGCTTTATTAGATCTTCACTTGTTTTATTTTTGTGTTTTGCATAAGTGACAAATGGAAGCGGGAGCAAGATTTGGAGTTACTTCGAGTGGAAGCTTTAAGATATCTGTTCTTCCCGTGGTTTCCAAGTACCTTGCCAAAACCCTCTAGAAATCCTAAGAAAGTACCAAAAAAATATTTTAAAATATCAAAACCTACAAAAAAAAAATTCAAGGGTGGTGTAACCCTAAAATTGATTTGTTTGCCTGCTTGCATCACTTTTCCATCAACTTCATTACATTGTGCTTCATTTTTGAAAATTGATTCTGTCTTGACTTTCAAAAATCAATTTCGAGCACAAGGAGGTTTCCTAAAATCCTCAAATTCTACCAATAGTAGCCCCTTTGAGTTAGGAACTTAAGTACTAAATTTCAAAAGATTTGGTCAAGTAGAAAAAATTAGAAAATTCAGGGACTGTAAGGTGGTCAAATCCTGATCCGTCCTATTTTCTTATTGTTTTTGAATTTTATAAATTGTTCCACTCATCATATTTGAAAAAAAATTATATTTATGGAATCCTTTAAATAATATCTACAACATATAAAATTTTCAAAAAATTTTGAGGTCATTTGATGATTCTGCAGAATCAATTTTTCAAACCTATCTTTCTTGGATTTTGACACTAGTGTAGAAAACAAATCTCAAAAAATATCAAATGCTTTTGAAAAATAAAAAAAAATCATTTCAAAATACTTATTTGATTTTCTTTCCGGTGGTGGTGTTGTTTGCCTTATTTGGATCACCACTTAAAAATATATTTTAAAATCAACTCATTTTCTTAGGAGTTGCCTACTTAAGGTTTCACAATTAGGGTTTCATTTTCTCTTAATCACACGTCAAATTTAAAGGGAACTACACTTCACCAACCCCAAAGCTTGCTTGAACTTTCTTGCATGACATTCAAACTTGTTTGAAAATTTGAAAAGTGAAAATCTTAAAACACAAAAATTTACACATCCAAACCCTAGAAGCCTTTCGTTGAACCCTTTGTTTGCAAAACAATTTTTGTTTTGGCATTGGGCATCACCCTTCGCCCAATTCGCACACACCAAAAAATATTAATCTGGGAAACTGCCCCAATGACGCCCTTCATAAACCCGTAAACTTTAAGTTTCTTAAGCCCAAACTAAAATCGGAAGCAACTTGACCCCTTTCAACCAACTTAGCCTTGCTATTTATTTAGTAAGTTATTTTCAATTGATCTGATCGCACGGGTTTCGCGAGTTAGAAATCGAGGTTACAAGTAACCTGTTGCCGTAGTTGCAAAATGCGTGCTCAAATAAAATTTACACCAAAACTCCAAGGGAGTCCGGAGTCGAACATAGGGAGGCGACGGTTACTTTAACTGAAAGCCGCGCTTCATTTTGTTTGTTTTTGGTATTTTAGGGTTTTGTCATTTTTTTTTGTTTTTGAAATAAGAGACAAGCAATCACAAGATAGAGATGGAATCAAATGTGATGTATTGCATTAATGTCTGTTACAATAACCTACGAAAGCATAGAAAGAGAGGGAGGTGACAGGAAATGTCCTGAATCAGCTGTTCGGTGAGACGACGGTGCTTGGCGGAAGCTCAGACGAAGGAGGTGAGGAGCAAGACAACAGAGGTGAGATGTAGGAGGATGTCAGGTTGAGGAAAGCTTCGGCGTGGCTCCGGAATGGAGGTAAGAAGGCGGAGATGATCTGCTACCGGAATGGAGTTGGGAGGACGGCTCCAAGGCAACCTACGAATGGGGATGGGATGAGGGATGAATATTTGGTGAGGCAGAGGTTTGCTACACTAATAGGAGCCTTGGGAGCTTGAGAACAAGCTATAATGGAGCGTTGGTAGGCTTGTTAGAGCTTGGGAGTAGGTGGGAGTAGAGTAGGTAGAGATGAAGAGGAATGAGGGGTGTAGGAGTGTTTATATAATGGATGGAAGGAGAAAGTTTCGTGCACGGGCATTCAGTGGCAGCTATAAGCGTCACTAAAGGTTGCTCGAGCTGTCGGTGAAGATACGTGCCTCTTCATTACTTGGGCCGGTGCACGCACTACGTAGGCCATTTAGTGATAGCTGCAAGTGTCACTAAAGGCTTGCTCTTCTGTCATTGTAAAGCCTGCGCCCAACGGTCCTGCTTGCAGCTTTTAAAGGTGCGGTAATCATCAACCGTTAGATCAGGCATGGACGATTGTGATTGCGAGAGGAGAGCGTGTGCCTACCAGCGTTTGAATTTCGAATCGCTGGTGCGTGTGCTGGCCGCCGTTGGATGCTGCATCACACGATCGATATGCGCCTGCATATCGCACGCGCATTGATTTGAATCGCGCACCTCGCGCGATTGAGGAGATCAGATGGTGGGTGCTGCACACCTCAGATGGCATGCGTGTGATTTGGTATACGCCTTCATGTCGATAGGTGGCATTGGATCACGCGTGGGGAACCTCTACCGTTCGTTTGCGATCGGGTGGCCCTATTGCGTACGACACTATAGTGGGGCACGACGAATCACGGCTCGATCTCACGCCCATTCTTTGGGAGTGCTTGACCTCACCACTACGCCACACCTGCAGGTGTGATGTGAAGAAGAGTTGTGCTCACATGGTGAGGGCAGCCTCTCAGCCATTGGATCTTCATCCAACGGCTGAGATCACTCAATGGGGTAGCCTTTGGAGATGTGTGGGTGACTTTCGGCGCTCCAAATGGTGCCACGTGGTAGCATCTGGACCATCCACCCTTCATTGCTTGCAGAGGATGCCACGGTGCTCAGATTGAGGTGATTTCTATGTACTTGGACTGTGATTGTCGCTCTGGTTCCATTAGTACGATCGGATTTTTCATCCAAAGTCCGTAAGGATGTCGCATTGCCTCTTGGTCGTATAAAATGAAGGAATTAATGTACAAAACATACATCTATCCTAAATGCCATGCAATGGATGTTATGTAATATTTATAATATGATATGCAATGCTAAGCCTGGGAACTATCATAATTAAACAATTTATCATGAATCCATGTGTGTTTATCATAACCCCATGCTTACTTTTTGCTAGTCCCTAGCAAAATTAACCTAAATGCTATGTATAAAAATAGAATCAAGGTTCGAGTATTTAGGAAAAAATTCGTTGATTACTTTAGAAAATCTCAACCTCACGACCTACTTACAAGAACTCAATAGTGCCCGGGTGCCTACTAGAATGCAGACCGTCCAAGCCCTCACCTTATTTGAGAAGAGAAGATACAAATTTTTTTTTCTTGTTTTTCTTCTTTTCTAATTTTTTTGTATTTTTGGAGTTTAAGAGTTCCGAGATAACTTTTCACTGCTACCCGACCCGCCCAAGACTCGAAAAGGGCTCTAAATGCTAAGCATCTTGTGAAAATAGTGAAAGACTCACTAGACGGTTGTAAAAGTGGACTTTGGGTTTCTACAACCCTTGGTGACCTTGCCTAGAGGTTTATCTTTTCGAACGGTAGCTTTCTCCCTACTTTTATTTATGGGGTTAATACAAGGGTGAACCCAGTGTATATCTGCCCGGTTTATTCTACTTCCTCGCTTGTTCTCTAAGTGTTTTGGGAATTATTGTGCATTTTTTTTGTAACCTGTGTTCTGGACAACTAGCCGATAAGCTATTACCACCAACAACTTGCCAGCCATACTCGTGTGGTGAAGTGTGGTTTTATTTATTTTTATTTTCTCCTTTTTCTATTTTTATTCTATATTTTCTTTTCTCTTTTTTTTTTCTTTTTCTTTTAAGTAGGTGGCTTCCCTGATCTAAGATTTGCCTAACGGTAGTACAATGAAAATGGTCTTGTGATTGAGCTCTGGACAACCGGCCGATGAGCTATTACCACTGACAACTTGTTAGCCATACCACCCAAGATAGTTCATTAGCTACCCAATTTCCGAAGAAACTGCCGAAAAGTGAGTCAGTGCAAAAAAATGTGTGTAGATGCTTAGGCTTAAAGTCACCCTAAATCAGAGGGCGGGTTGATAAGTCGCATACTTATCATCCCGAATTGTTAGCTAAATTAAAAATGAATTTTAATTCACGATGACTTGAGACTAAGTCAACATTCGAGTGGACACCCGGGCTAATTAAGCCCGAAGACTTGAAGAGTCTAAGTGTTCAGGTCTCAAAGTATTGATATAAATACATTTATTATGGGTAAAATGCCTATTCATGCATGTTCCTAGGCTTAGATTTGCATTTCATGTTATAAATATTGCATAGCATGCATTATTCTACATTTAAAGTAGTTGTATATAATTTAGGTTAATTGCATCCTTTTTGTGGTTAGGAGAAGAGGTTATTTATTTTGGAGCCTCGGATTGACGATCCGACCGTACGGATCTGATTAAGATGACGATTGGAGTCCAACGCCTCTGAAATCATCTCGATCGGAGTCCCGTGGCACCATATGCAATCTAAGGAAGATCAACGGCCAAGGGACTAGGTGACATAATTCGGCACTTCAAATGACAAATCTGACCACGCAGATGGATTCGAGTCGATGATCTTAGCCTAACAACGTGAAAATCGACTCAATCCGACCTCTGTAGCAGCCCTACAACGACAAGAAGATGGATAGCCTAGATTGCGCTACGTGGCGCAACCCAGGTCGCCTAGCGCACGCACGTGCCACCGCACCCACGCAACAGCGTGGGTGCGTGCGTGTGGAGGTGTGCATGCGCACAGCACAGCACCAGCGCATGGGTGCACGCGCACGCAGCAAAGGCGGGGAGCACAACGTCAGTAGCTCATGAGCTGGCCTATAGCAATGCATGAGCTAGACCTACAGTGATGCTTACAGCCATCACTAATTCTTCACATGCCAGTAAAGCTAGCTATAGGCATGAGCTGCCTACAGCGACACTTCCAACAACGGCCTGGATGTCACTAATGCTCCCATACCTATTTTTTCCTCTTCTGCTCGACTATAAAAGGACCTACACCCCCTCCCTTCCAAGCCATCTCTACCTACTCTACTCCCACCTACTTTTAAGCTCTAGCAAGACTACGAACGCTCTATTAAAGCTTGATCTCAAGCTGCCAAGGTGCCTATTAGTCTGGCAAACCTCTGCCCCACCAAATACTCCAACTTCCCATCCCCATTCATAGGTCACCTTGGAGTCGTCCTCCCACCTCCATTCCAGTAGCAGATCACCTCTGTCTTCTCACCTCCATTTCGGAGCCACGCCGAAGCTTTCCTCTACCCAACGTCCTCTTGCATCTCACCTTCGTTGTCCCGCTCCTCACCTCCTTCGTTAGAGCTTCCGCCAGGCACCGTCGTCTCGTCGAACTGCCGATTCGGGAGATTTCCTCTCACCTCCCTCTCTTTTTATGCTTTTATAGTTCATTGTAATCGACATTGGATTGATATATATATCATATTTGTTCCATTTCTATCTTGTGATTCATTCTACTTACCCTCTTTTCAAAAATATAAAAAAGTATCAAAACCCTAAAATACCAAAAAGAAAAAAAATGAAGCACTATTTTCGCTTAAAATAAACGTCTCCTCCTTGTGTTCGACCCAGGACTCTCTTGGAGTTTCGGTATAAATTTTATCTGATCGATGTGCTTTGCAACTACGACAACGGGTTACTTGTAACCCCGATTTCTAACATGCGAAACACATGCCTGACCATTTTGTCACCGCTACCGGGGAGGCAACGGAATTTACTTTGTTGTTTTCTGCGCTTCTTTGCATTTACATAACACTAACCTCGCTTATCTCTGGTCTATTGTCTTGCAGGTACCCTAGCATGGAGATCCAAGTGCGGTAGATCGGAGTAAAGTGTGGGTAGAGTGTTTTGTAAGTGTCCCCCACACCACGCCCACGTTAGTTTTCATTCCATAACCTAACAACTCAAACCCAAATCAACTTAGGTGCTTTTTATAAACACTAGGATAGATTTGGTTGTTTGTTTGCCACCTCCACTCACCTCGCCATCCACATAAATAAAAAAAAGTAAAAAAAGTGTTATATGATTGTGGGATTTTCTGAAAGCTATACACTTAACACCCACTACTTCTTATCCTAAGGTGCACAATTACTTTGATTCTACCACTTAACTGGGATCTGACCTGTGGACCTGGTACACTTCAACTCAATACACATAAGTGAGTAGAAATCTGAATAGGTTAAACATTCTTGTATGCCTTAACTAAGTGGTGCAACAAGCTAATTGATTGATTTGTTTCGGCCGCACCACTCAAGTTAAAAGCAATTCATCAATAGCTTGCCACCTAAAGTTATTCTTAGGGCTGAACCAGGCACTCCACATTATTTTTTATTTTTAAAGGAACATATCATCATCCGTGTTTTCAAAACTTGGAGTGCTCTACTAAACCTTGATTGAACCAACCTAAGAATTAAACCCTAAAAGCTACTAAACAGGGTTAAACCCTAAAATACACATCATCAAATAACCTTGTTTGAGAACCCTGGTTGTGCACGCACACACATTTTAGCTGATCATTAAGGGCACAACCCATCTAAAGGGCCCATCACATTCTGAGAGCATGATCATCCCAAACCTAACTAAAACTGAGTAGACGTTGGCCTTAAGGATTGATTTGCTCTTCGGGTTTCAGACTGAGATTTTTTTTGATTAATCTACTTTTGCTAGTCCATCTGATGTCTAGCTAAAGGAGTAGCATCAAACGACCGTAGCTAGGGGGTACACTAGGAACCAGAGGCGTAAGCAAAGGAAGAACCTTCTCCACAGTCCCTCCTAACTCGTTGGATTGACTAGATAAAAGTAGACCAAATCGTTTATAATCTCAAGACGGGTCTTGGGAGTCTGTAGGTCATTAGGTTACTCACATAAGTACAGGTTTGGTTGATTGTATTGTATGGCACCTTTTCTCTTCTCCATTTTCCCTCCTTTTCTACCATGTACCCTTCCACATCCTACACACATTTCACATCCTATCCTCCTACCACCACTTATCCCCAAGATGATTACTATCCTGACTTGACTTGTAATTACCCATACACTAGCTGGGATGACTTTGATTGGGGATATGAATCCGGACCTCAGTGTCCAGGGCCTAACCCTGGACAAGTCTATGATTATTATCCTTCCCAGAGCTACAATGATTATGGATCTCCATCCTTTGATGACCAAACCAACTCGATCTACAATCAGGAAGGATATAATGATTATAACACCTACCCTCCCCAGTATTCCACTGAATATAGGTTGCCACCATCCTTTGAACAACCTAGAATGACCTACTTTCAGGGAGGGACTTGAGAACCTCGACATCTTGACCCCCTAGATTTAACCCAAACCCACCCAATCCTGAATCGAACCAGTCGATTCAGGTGGACCAGATCCAGGATAGGGTGTTGGCTAATTTGAGGAACACTATACAATCATTAGAAGCTCAGCCAACACCATGCACTGAAGCATTGGAGCCTAAGATAAAAATGATTGACGAGCTTAATAGCTCTTTATTAGATTTGCTCCAAAGTGTTAGGGATAAGGACTTGGGTGAGTTTCTTCTTGGGAAATTGTCGAAGTTGAGGATGAAATTTATGGTTGCCCTAGTCAAATCTTGGGATGATTCTCAAGATGAACCCCCTTCAGGAGAGTCAATGTCAGAACCCACTCAGCACCTGTCGGGGGGGATACATTTTCTGAAACTGGGGATGACTAGGTTGGGCTAGAGCAACCCATTGACGATAAACCAATTGATTCATCCAAGATCCCCAAGCCAGGGAGCGAGGAAAAATATGTCTCCATGGACCATGAAATGACATATGATTTTGAGACAAGCATAAATGAGGATCATGGATTCTTTGACTCTGAGGGTGAAGAATCTTTTGGTGAAGTCCCACTTGAACTTAAGGAAGAGGATTTTAGTGAGACAAATGGGCTTGAGGAATCTGACGAACCTGTTGATGGCCCAATTATTGAAGATTTGGATTCGGTTGGGGCTAACTTGGAGGATTCAAATCCTTATTTACTAGAAGATTCAATCAATAGTCCCATTCCTCAACCACACCCAAAGGGATTGATTTTGATTTGGAAATCATTGTACCCAAGACAATCCTGAGTTAGCAACGATTTCTAGAGTTGGGAGAATTTTATGGGTTGAATGATATGCTAGAGGTCCCGGAACCTGAGCACTTGATGTTGGAGGATAGGAATGTTGAAATGAAAACTTGGGAGGTTAATTTTAAGGGAAAAACAAGTATGGATATAAGGGTACATATTGACCTGAAATCACCTATCCTCTATACGAACCCTTATGATATCTTTCACGTGCGACCCAAGCCTGGAATAACTGATTATTTTTCTAAGTAAGATGTTAAGCGGACAACCGCACCTATTGAACCATCATTACCCGTTGTCTAACACTTTGGTCTTGGATTGCACACCACTAAACTGCAGGCCCAGCCCCGCAAACACAACAACCTTCGATTTTGGGTGATTTTCATCCAGAACCTAAGAACCACTCGACCCTGGGGCATGGGTCTACAACATAATCTGGTCCACATCTGCGGACATCTTCTGCTAATGGGTTTCAGGATCAACCTTTTGATTTTGATTTTGACCCGCACTTGTGAATTCTCAATTTCTTCTTTGTATGTATGTCATGCCTAGCTGAAGGCATTAAACTTAGCACGTGTGTATACACTCTTCTCTCTACGGAGCTGACCATATTTTCATGACACTCAGGTGATATTTTGTTTACTCCGCCCTTTTCATGTATTTATTTTTACAATGAGGACATTGCATCATTTAGGCATGTGGGTGGATAATCAATTCCTGAAATTATTATGTTAACTCCGTGGAATTTCTTTTAGTTTCTTATAAAATTGGAAAAAAATTGAAAATTTGAAAGAAAGATAAAAAAAGAAAGAAATTAGGAAAAGAGAACTTAGGCATTTGGAAGTTATTAACTTTAGGAAATGATACGAGAGGACCTAAACACTTAGGCTCTTCAGGTCTTCAGGCTTAATTAGCCCGGGTGTCCACTCGAATGTGGACTTAGTCTCGAGTCCTTGCCAATTCAAATTCATTTTTAATTTGGCTAATAATTTGGGATGATAAGTATGTGACTTATCAACTGCCCTCTAATTTGGGGGGACTTTAAGCCTAAGCATCTACAAACATTTTTTGCACTGACTCACTTTTTGGCAGTTTCTTCGAAAATTGGGTAGCTAATGAACTATCTAGGGTGGTATGGCTAGTAAGTTGTTGTTGGTAAAAGCTCATCAGTCGGTTGTCTAGAGCCCAGTCACAAGACCATTTTCATTGTACTACCTTTAGGTAAATCATAGATCAAGAAAGACACCTACTTAAAAAAAAATGAAGAAAAAAAAGAGAAAAGAAAAGAAAAGAAGATATATAAAAATAATAATAATAGAAAAAGGAGCAAATAAGAAAACAAATAAAACCACACTTCACTACATGAGTATGGCTGGCAAGTTGTCGGTGGTCACAGCTCATCAGCTAGTTGTCTAGAACCAGGCTCACAAAAAAATGCACAATAATTTCCAAAACACTTAGGGAAGAAGCGGGGAAGTAGAATAAATCGGGGAGATATATGCTGGGTTCGCCTTTGTGTTGACCCCATAAATAAAAGTTGGGAGAAAGCTACCGATCGAAAAGATAAGCCTCTAGGCAAGGTCACCTAGGGTCGTAGAAACCCAAAGTCTATTTTAACGGCTGCGTAGTGAGTCTTCCACTATTTTCACAAGATGCTTAGCACTTAGAATCTTTTTTGAGTCTTGGGCGGGTCAGGTAACCGTAAAAAGTTATCCTAGAACTCTCAAACTCTAAAAGTACAAGAAAATTAGAAAAGAAGAAAAATAATAAAAAAAATGTATTTTCCCTTTTCAAATAAGGCAAGGACTTGGGTGGTCTGCATTCTGGTAGGCACCTGGGTACTGTTGAGTTTTCGTAGTTTAGGACCTTAGTTGAAATTTTCTATTGTTAATAAATGACTTAGGCCTAAGTGATCTAATCCTAGTTTTGATGTTATACATAGCATGTAGTTTAATTTTGCAAGGGACTAGCAAAAGATAGGCATGGGGGTATGATATAAACACATTTATTGAGGGTAAAATGCCTACTCATGCATGTTCATAGGCTTAGATTTGCATTTCATATTATAAATATTGCATAGCATGCATCATTCTACATTTCAAGTAGTTGTATACAATTTAGGTTAATTGCATCCTTTTTGTAGTCAGGAGAGAAGGATATTTATTTTGGAGCCTCGGATTAATGATCCGATCATACAGATCTGATCAAGATTACGATCGGAGTCCAACGCCTCTGAAATCGCCTTGATCAAATCTCGTAGTACCATATGCAGTCCGAGAAAGATCAACGGCCAAGGGACTAGGTGACATAATTCAATGCTTCAAATGACAAATCTGACCACGCGGATGGATTTAGGTTGATGATCGCAGCCTAACAATGCGAAAATCGACTCAATCCAAACTCTGTAGCAGCCCCTACAACGAAAAGAAGATGGATGACCCAGACTGCGCCACGTGGCGTAACCCAGGCCGCCCAACGCACGCATGCGCCACCGCACGCACGCAGCAGCTTGGGTGCACGCGCGCACGGGGAGGCACGCATGCGCATAGAGTAGCGCCAGTGCATGGGTGTGCATGCGTGCGGCAAAGGCAGGGAGCGCAGTGCCAGCGGTGCATGAGTTGGCCTATAGGGATGCATGAGCTCGACCTACAGCAACACTTACAGCCGTTGCTAATTCTTCGCATGCCAGTAAAGCTAGCTGTGGGCGTGAGCGGGCATAAGCGGGCATGAGTTGCCTATAGCGACGCTTCCAACGACGGCTTGGATGTCACTAATGGTCCCATACCTATTTTTACCTCTTCTCCTCCACTATAAAAGGACCTACACCCCCTCCCTTCCAAGCCATCTCTACCTACTCTACTCCCACCGACTCCTAAGCTCTAGCAAGCCTACCAACGCTCTGTTAAAGCTTGCTATTAAGCTCCCAAGGGGCCTATTAGTCTAGCGAACCTCTGCCCCACCAAATGTGCTGAGTTTAGTGCCTTCAATTGGGCGATGATCAGCCCGCAGTGGTTAAGGCAAGGTAAGAGCAACCTTGTTCGAGACGGTTCAGGGAGCACATGATCAACAAAGGGTTTGAGACATTGTCCATTGACCTTGAAAATATTACCCATCTTTGGGTCAGAGATTTCGACAACCCCATTAGGGAATATTCGCTCAGTAACGAACAGGCCATCCCACTTAGACCAAAGTTTTCCGGGGAAAAGCTTCAATCGAGAATCGAATAGCCAGACCTTTTGGTTCAGCTCAAAGCTCTTACGTGAAATCATCTAGTCATGGAGAGCTTTGGTCATTGCCTTATAGATTTTGGCATTTTCATAAGCATCATTTCGAAGCTCTTCCAACTCAGATAGTTGGAGTTTCCTAGTTTTCCCGGCCAACTTAAGGTCCACATTACATTTCTTGATGGCCCAAAATGCCCGGTGTTCAAGTTCTACGGGTAAGTGACACGCCTTACCAAACACCAAACGGAATGGAGACATACCGATAGGCATTTTGTACATGGAATAGTAAGCCCAAAGTGCATCATCTAGCTTTTGGGTTCAATCTTTCCTATCAGGCCTAACGGTTTTCTGCAAAATGTTCTTGATCTCCCAATTAGAGACCTTAGCCTGTCCGTTCATCTGAGGGTGGTAAGGTGTGGAAATCCGATGATTCACCCCGTATTTCCCCAGTAAATCCCGAAACTAGGCATGAGTGAAATGTGTGCCACCATCACTGATAATTGCCCTAGGAACCCCAAATCGATTGAAGATATTTTTCTTCACAAAATCGATGACCACCTTGTGGTCATTGGTCTGGGTGGGATTTGCCTCAATCCACTTGGACACGTAATCAACAGCAACCAGAATATACTGGTGTCCAAATGAAGGAGGGAAGGGTCCTATAAAGTCGATGCCCCAGATGTCAAAAATTTTGACGGAAAGAATTGGGTTCAGGGGCATCATATCTCTCTTAGCCATGTTCCTGAGTGTCTAGCATTGGTTGCATGACTTTGAGAATTCTTGGGCATCCTTAAATAATGACGGCCAATAGAATCTGGATTGCAAAATTTTTGCGGCCATCTTTTTACCACAAAAGTGTCCACCACACGCAGATGTGTGGTAGAACTCGAGTATGCTATGGAACTCAATTTCTGGGATGCATTGACGAATAATCTGGCCTACATCGATGCGGTACAGCTCAGTATCGTCCCAAAAATAATATTTGGCCTCAGACACAAGTCTATCCCGTTGTTGTTTGGTCTAATCATGGGGGATTTGACCAACGGCCAAATAATTGACAATATCCACAAACTAGGGGGTTGGCATACCTAAGATTGTGAGGATAGTCTCATCTGGAAAAGTATCAGAGATCGGAACATCCAGATGAGGAGAATCAATTAGGATTCTCGAGAGGTGATCCGCCACTACATTTTGTGCCCCAGCTTTATCCCTGATTTCAAGATCGAATTCTTGAAGTAGTAGAATCTAGCGAATAAGCTGGGGTTTGGCATCCTTTTGGCCAAGAGATGTTTCATGGTCGAGTGGTCGATATAGATGATGACACGAGAACCTAACAAATATGCAATGAATTTTTCTAAAGTGAAAACTATGGCTAGCAATTCTTTTTTAGTAACGGTGTACCTTTGGGCCTCATCTAGAGTCTTGCTAGTGTAGTAAATCATAGAGGGCTTTTTCTCAATCTTTTAACCCAAGACAACCCCAACGGCATGATCAAATGTGTCAGCCATAATCTCAAATAGGGATGTCCAGATCAGTGGTTACAACACTGGGGCACAGGTGACTGCTGTTTTCAATAAATCAAATGCCTTACGGCATGATTCATCAAACTTGAACGGCGTGTCTTTGGCCAAAAAGTTACTCAAGGGTCGAGCAACCTTTGAGAAATCCTTAATGAATCTTCTGTAAAAATCCACATGCCCAAGGAAAGAGCGGATCTGTTTTACAAATGTAGGTGGAGGAAGTCTAGAGATAGCATCCACCTTAGCTCTATCAACTTCAATACCTCGACTAGAGACCACATGACCTAGGACAATGACTTCCTGAGTCATAAAGTGGCTCTTTTCCTAGCTGATGACTAGCCGTGTTTTGATTTATCTCTGGAGGATCAATTCCAGGTTAGCCAGGGATGACTCAAAAGAATCTTCGAAAATGGAGAAATCATCCATGAACACCTTAAGACAATCTCCCACCATGTCAGAAAAGATAGCCAGCATGCACCCTTGAAAAGTCGTAGGCGCATTGCAAAGCCCGAATGGCATTCCACGGAATGCAAAGGTTCCGTAGGGACATGTGAAAGTTGTCTTTTCCTAGTCTTTGTGATGGATAGGGACTTGGTTATATATCGAATAACCATCCAGGAAGCAAAAATATTTTTTCCCAGCAAACTTTTCGAGGATTTGATCGATGAATGGCAAGGGAAAGTGATCCCTTTTAGTGGCTGTGTTCAGCTTCCTATAGTCAATATAGACTCTCCAAGCAGAAGCTGAATGAGTGGTGAAGGTTTCCCCTTTCTCATTAGTCATAACGGTTATTCCGCCTTCTTGGGTACAATCTAAATGGGGCTAACCCACAGACTATCCGAGATTGGGTAAATAATCCTAGCATGAAGCCACTTGATTATCTCCTTCTTGACCACTTCTCGCATATTTGGGTTTAGTCTACTTTGCATTTCACGAGAAGGGTGGATCCATCTTCCATGAAAATATGGTGATTGCAATAAGGTGGCTCAATCTTCTTAAGGTCGTGGATGGTCCAACCAATTGCCTCCTTGTTGCTCTTAAGGACCTTAATTAACCTCGATTCTTGCTCCTTAGTCAAATCAGCACTAATAATCATAGGGAGCATGTTCTCAGGTCCTAAGAACTCATATTTTAATTCCAGCTGGGATGGGTTTAGAATAGAAGGTAGGGAGGATGCTAATGAAGATTCATCAAGACGATCTACTGAAAGAGGCTAGGAATGAACAAAATCAACAGCCCCTTCACGATGTGGTAGGTCTACCATAGAGGAGGGTTGTGGGTTGGGTTCACTAAAGCTAGTGGAAACCTCGAGTGCACTGATTGTCATACAAGTCTCAAGATCCTGATCCTCGAGCTCCACAATGAATCCACAATCCTTAAATCCTCTTATCGCCTTAAAAATATCCAGAGTTAATTTCTGATCCCCAAAGGCAATCTCCATACTATTGCTTTCACAGTTTATGTTGACATTGGCGGTAGCTAGGAACAGACGCCCTAGAATGATGGGTGTGTTCCTCAAATCATCAGGTACATCCATGTCAAGGACGAGGAAATCTATAGGAAAATAGAGATCCTTGACATTGACAATTATATCCTCAATAACGCTTCTCGGTGTGGTGACCAATCGGTCCACTAATTGTAGCGTTACTGAGGTTGGCCTGAGTTCACCTAACCCAAACCTCTCATAAATAGAAGTTGGGATTATGTTGATGGATGCACCTAGGTCCAATAGTGCCCTATCAAAAGTGTATTCCCCAATAATGCATGAGATCAAGGGGGCACCTGGATCTTCCTTCTTTTGAGGAAGGTGCTGCAGGATCATAGAACTTGCCTGCTCAGAGAGGATCACTTCCTCGGAGTGGGTTCTCTCAGCTTACGCTTTTGGGTACACAGGTCTTTCAAGAATTTACCGTAAGCCAGGATGTGCTTAATAGCAACGAGGAGCGGAATATTGATCTCTACGCTCATGAATAAATTCAAAAGCTCCTCGTTGCTATCTAGGGATTTCTTCTTCTTGGTTTTCAATAGGGCCTTAGGGAATGGGATATGGGTGGAATTTCCAATTTTCGATCCCTGGGCCTTATTGTCTTCTTCAATCTCCTCTTCTCTCTCAAGCTCCCCGGGGTTTTGGCATCTAGAAGTCAATTAGGATCCCAGGTTTGCTTTCCACTTCTCAAGGTGATAGAGTTTGCAGAGGCATACGGGTTTGGGTCTTGAGGTGGGCTAGTGAAGATTGGAGGTCCTTGGTTGGTCATGTAACCAGAAGAAGAAGATGAAGGACCCTGCTCAACCACCTGAGCTTGTGTGTGTGAGTCGCTTTGATTCTCATACCCTTGGGCTCTATTGCCCTGATTTTGCACATTACGCAGGTTGGGTACAGGTTGGGATGGTAGAGATTCGGGTTGTCAGGTGTTAGCAATTAGCCCAGATTGCAAGTTATCCAATGACGTCTTCATTTATTGCAAAAGCTTAAGCATGGACCCATGCATTTCCACCATCTGTTGGTTTAAATCAGCCTGCCCTGCAGATTGTTGGGCATTCCAGGATGGCTGAGTAACCAGTCTCGAGGGCAATTGGGTGTATACTTGAACCTGACCCATAGGTTTTTGAGATGCATAGTTGCTGGGTCGAGATTGGGTATGTTGCCCCTGATTTTTCTAGGAGAAGTTAGGGTGGTTCCTCCACCCCGAGTTATAAGTGTTGGAATACAGGCTGGACCTAACATTCTCCTTCATTGGATATGCATCGTCATAAGACAAGGACGAAGAAAATGAAGGATCAGAAAAACTGGGATCAAGGGCCCTAGTTTGGAACCCATAAGGTTCTGGGAAGTCCTGGCTTACAGGTTGAGCTGAATTGAGTTGGTTCACGAACTCCAGCCCCGAGGGAGCTCATGTGGAATGGATTCCTGAATTCTGGGATTGAGTAGGTATAGAAGTGTTTCCTGAATTCCCAGACATCCATTCTTCCATTCTCTTAGCAACAAAGTCCATTTTATCTAGTTTATTACAAATTAATTCCACATCAAATGAATGAGAATCTTGGATCTCATTAGCACTTGACCTAAGTTGTTGGGACCGGTTGAATGCATCCATCGAGGCATGATTAATTGAGTTCTTGCTTATTTCCTCAAATAGGTCGTATGTGATATTTGCATCCCTATTGAGGAAATTGCTTCCACAGGAAGCATCCACATGATTACGGAGTTGCTCCATCAACCCGTGATAGAAAATTTGCACGAGTTGCCATTTCGACACCTCATGGTGTGGACATTTCGTCAAAAGTTCCCGGAATCACTCCCAGGCACCATGAAATGATTTCCCCGGCCGTTGGGCTAAAGTGGTAATTGCCCATCGTAAGGCATTGGTACTTCCAATAGGGAAGAATTTCTTCAAGAAAGCCAACTTAAGAGCAGCCCAAGTATCAGTCGGCCTTCCTATAGTTCGATACCAATGTGTGGCCTTATCCTTGAGAGAGTGGGGGAAGAGCCTCATGATCATTTGCTCTTCTTTCACATTCCTTGCTTTGGTGGTCTGAACCAGAGTGGTCAGATCCACCAAGTGCTGGAATGGGTCCTCTGAGCCAAAACCATGGAAATGCTTAATCAAACTTAAGACTTGGGGCTTGATTTCTATGTCTAAGGCGGGAATCATGATGCCAGGACATTCGCCATAGTTTGAAGGATCGTAAAAATCCTTCAAGGGTCGAGCGCCCTGACCATGCATACGTTGGAACCATTACTGCATCTGCTACAATTCCTCCAATTTCCTCTAAATCAGCTCCTACTGGTTCAGGGGTGGGGGAGGTGGTTGTTGATCAGCCATGGGATTTGCTTGGCTATAGCTCAACCTCTGCCTCCTAGAATGGTCTAAAGGTCCTTCCAATCTAGGGTTCAATGACCTCCAAAGCATACACTGGAAGGAAGTCGGAAGGACGGGGAGAAGAGGGAACCCTGCAGCACAAGAATACAAGCTTGTCCTTAGATGGGGTAGCCTAAGGTCTACTGACTCTCAGAATCTGTCCTAAGATTATGGACGATTTGCTCAACTTATGTCCAGGAAATCTGACCAGTTAGAAGGAAGGACTGGGGAGAAGGTTCTTCCTTTGGCTTGTGCCTCCAGTTCCTAGTGTACCCCCCAGCCGCGGTCGTTTGACGCTACTCCCCTAGCTAGACATCAGATTGACTAGTATAAGCAGGTTAATCGTGAATAATCTCAATCTGAATCCCGATGAGCGAATGAATCCTTAGGGCCAACGTCTAATTGATTTTAGTTCGGCTTAGGAAATTGGTGCTCTGGAATGTAATGGGCCCTTAATGGGTTGTGCCCATAATGATTTGTTTGAGAATGTGTGAATGTGCACAACCAAGAGGTTTCAAGCAAGATTATTAATGATGAAGTGAGTTTTAGGGTTCAAATCTTTCTTAATAGCTTTTAGGATTCAAATATTAGGTGTTTTCAACCAAGTTTTGTGAGGCAAACCAAGTTTGTTTTTGAAAGCACGTGTTCAAGTATTTTCCTTTAGAAATGAAGAAAAATATGCAGTGCTTGGCTTGACCTAGTTATTGAATCCTATGGGGCAGCTAGAAAATGAACCTCTTTCAGATTAGGTGGTGCGACTCAAACAATTCAATCAATTGTCTCAAATGCACCACCGATTAAGGCACACAAAAAGGTGATTAACCTAATATGATTTCTACTCTTTTATGTGTTGAATCCGTGTACCGGGTCCATAGGTCGGAAGCCCAGTTGAGTAGATGAAAATCAAGTCCGATTATGTGCCTCAAATGTGGGTGTATAGAGTGTGTATATTGATTCGTCTCATAGAAAGTATCTGTTTTTTTATTTTTTTTATTTTTTAATGTGGGGGTGAGGTGGATGAAGGTGGCAAACAAGACAAACAATTCTATCCTAGGGTTTATGCAAATACCTAAGTAGATTAGGTCTTGGTTATGGGTTTAGCGAAATGAACTAGTGGGGGGAAATGTGGGGGACACTTACAGAGTACTCTACCCGCACTTTACTCTAGTCTATCGTGCTTGGATCTCTATGCTAGGGTACCTAGAAGATAGTAGATCAAAGACAAGAGGGGTTAGTGCTATGTAAATGTAAAGAAGCGTAATAAACAATAAAATAAATTCCGTTGCCTCCCCGGCAACGACGCTAAAATGATCGCACGGGTTTCGTGAGTTAGAAATCGGGGTTACGAGTAACCCGTCGTCATAGTTGCAAAACGCGTGGTCAAATAAAATTTATACTGAAACTCCAAGGGAGTCCCAGGTCGAACATAGGGTGGTGACGTTTACTTTAACTGAAAATCATGCTTTGTTTTGTTTATTTTTGGCATTTTAGGGTTTTGTTTTTTCTTTTGTTTTTGAAATAAGAGACAAGCAATCACAAGATAGAGATGGAATCAAATGTGATGTATTGCATTAATGTCTATTACAATAATATACGAAAGCATAAAAAGAGAGGGAGGTGAGAGGAAATCTCCCAAATCGACTATTCGGCAAGACGATGGCGCCTGGCGGAAGCTCGGACGAAGGAGGTGAGGAGCAGGATGACAGAGGTGAGATGTAGGAGGATGTCAGGTAGAGGAAAGCTTCGACGTGGCTCTGGAATGGAGGTGAGAAGGTAGAGATGATTTGCTACAGGAATGGAGGTGGGAGGACGGCTCCAAGGCGACCTACGAATGGGGATGGGAAGAGGGATGAATATTTGGTGAGGCAGAGGTTCGCTATACTAATACGAGCCTTGGGAGATTGAGAACAAGCTCTAATGTAGCGTTGGTAGGCTTGCTAAAGCATGGGAGTAGGTGGGAGTAGAGTAGGTAGAGATGAAGAGGAATGGGGGGTGTAGGGGTGTTTATATAGTGGAGGGAAGGAGAGAGTCCCATGCACAGGCATTTAGTGACAGCTATAAGCATCACTAAAAGTTGCTCGAGCTGTTGTTGAAGATCTGTGCCTTTGCATTGCTTGGGCTGGTGCACGCACTGCGTAGGCCATTTAATGATAGTTGCATGTGTCACTAAAGGCCCACTCTTCTATCGTTGTAAAGCCCATGCGCAACGTTCATGCTCGCATCTATTAAAGGCACGGCAATCGTCAACCGTTGGATCAGGCGCAGACGGCTGTGATTGCGAGAGGAGAGTGCATGCTTGCCAGTGTTTGAATTTCGAATCGCTAGCGCATGCGCTGGCCGCCATTGGATGCTACATCGCACGGTCAAGACATGCCCGTAGATCGCATGCATGTTGATTTGAATCACACACCTTACGCAATTGAGGAGATCGAATGGCGAGCACTACATGCAGGCGACTTAAATGCACGACCCAGATGGTATACGTGTGATCTGGTTTGTGCCTTCACGTCGGCGGGCGGCGTTGGATCGCACGTGGGGAACCTCGACCGTTCGATTGCGATTGGGCAGCCCTATTGCGTCTGACACTGTAGTGGGGTAGGATGAATCGTGGCTCAATCTCGTGCCTGCTCTTTAGGAGTGCTTGACCTCACCGTTGTGCCATACCTGCGGGTGTGATGCAAAAAAGAGTTATGCCCGAGAGGTGAGGGCGACCTCTCAGCCGTTAAATCTCCATCCAACGATTGAGATCACTCGATGGGGCAGCCTTAGGAGATGTGCAGGTGACTTTAGGTGCTCCAGATGGTGCCACGTGGCAGCATCTAGACCGTCCACCCTTCATTGTTTGCAGAGGATGCCACGGTGCTCGGATCGAGGTGATTTCTATGTTGTTGGGCTGCGATCGTTGCTCCAGATCCATCCATACGGTCTGATTTTTCATCTAAAGTCCATATGGATGTCGCATTGCCTCCTGGCCATATAAAATGAAGGAATTAATATACAAAACGTACATCTATCCTAAATGCCATGCAATTGATGTTATGCAATATTTATAATATGATATGCAATGCTAAGCCTAGGAACTATCATAAATAAGTAATTTATCATGAATCCATGTGTGTTTATCATGACCTTAATTCCTTAACTTGGTTTTAGGTTGAGAGAAAGTGTCAAATGAGTGGATGCGAGTTTATACAAGTGCCTGTGATATTCTTGGGACATGCTTGGGCCCAATCCCCCCTTGTAGCTTAACTAGGTTAATTATAGGAAGGGTGGTTAATTGTTGATAACTTGGTAAACATATAACCAAGTCTTAGGTTTTTAAGGAATCAACCCTAAGGCATGGCTTAGATTTTGAATTTCTTGAGTGCACACATAAAAAATTCTCTCTCCTCTTCCCTTCTCTGCTCCCTCATTCTTCTGTGTATGCATGTGTGTAGGTCCTAGAATCCACACTTAGAGGGACCAATTGATTCTACCTCACGCACAACGCATTCGACTTTTTTGCATTCTTCGTCCTCTTCTAAAAAAATGAAAAACCATCAAAATAGGTCGAAGAATCCTTCCACCTCAACCTCTGATCCACAACCTAACTAGCCTGAAGCTAAATTCCATTCTGACATCCCCATAGTTAACCTCCCTCACATGGAAATGCCTCCAAATTCTAAGTTGCCTGATGAACAAAATCAGAATCCCTTGCCTAATTATCCATTACTTATGATGGTTGAGCAACTGGCTCAACTTCAAACCAATCAACAACAGTTGGCTAGGACTATCATGAACCTAGCCAACCAAAGGCAGAATCCACTAGCCCCTAAGGATCTTGCTATTCCTCTTAAGGATTTCTATGATCCTTCAAATTATGACGAAAGACTTGGAGTGGTGATTCTTGAAGGAGTTTTTGAGATCAAACTAACAATTCTAAACCTGATTAAGCATTTTCATGGCTTACCTAAAGAGGACCCTTTTAGCCATCTTGAGGAACTAACTGTCCTAGCCCAAACCACCTGCTATCGAAACGTGCGGGAGGATTCATGGCTGATGAGACCCTTCCCACTCACTCTCAAGGATAAGGCTACCTACTAGTTTGGAATTGTTGGCAAACCTATCACTACTTGGCATCAACTCAAGAGTGCATTTTTAAAAAGGTTCTTTCCTATAGGTCGTATCTATGCACTTTGATGATCTATCATGACCTTTCAACAAGAGCATGGTGAATCCCTACATGAAGCTTGCGAAAGGTTTCAGGAACTCTTAAGAAGTTGCCCGCATCATGTGCTACTCTGGCAACTTGTGCAGATCTTCTACCATGGATTAGATGACCAATTGGGAAGATTTGTAGATGCCTCATGTGGTGGCAACTTTCTAAACAAAGATGCTGAGAGTGCCTATCAGTTATTTGAAGAAATTAGTGAAAACTCATTTAATCATGCTTCCATGAGCACCTTGTAAGCACCTCTATTTTGATGCATCATAATTATGCTTATTGCTAGACTAACATTTCAGGACTATCTCGGATTAAAGCATCTTTCAAGCGAAGTGCAGATAGTTGCTGATGTGTGTCTTTTTCTCTATATTTGAGTCTAGGACATTATTGTAAGGAACCTCAAATAAAACTCAAAAATGGATTTTCGTGTATCTTTTCAAAACCAAGTTTTTAGGGATATTGATCAACCAAATTAGTTATTTGATCAACCAAAATACATTGATCGACCAACCAACTTCATTAACTGATCAAATCAGCCCATTTTAGGAAGTTGATAAATATCCTTTTGATCGACCAACCAACTAAATTGACCGATCAATTAGTGATCGACCAACCACCTTAATTGATCAACCAAATTGCCTTTTGATTGACCAATTAACCTTAATTGATCGACCAATTTAACTTCCTATTCAGGTAGAACTTTTAGTATAAATAGAGGTTATCGCAGCCCTTTCAATTAACAAATTTCAAGAGAAACACCTTTCAAAAAAGGCCTCCGTGCCCCATGCTTATTCCAAAGGCCTCCATGCCCTATTCTTTACGTTCTTCAAAAGCATGATGCCTTTAACCTCTACAAAAAATTTAATTTGATCTTTTATTGAGGTTCCATGGAAGTTATTTCTGTTATTCTATCTTGTTGCTTTGATTTACGGATCCCAAGATTGTTGCAAAGATCCGTGGTTGTTGTTTTTGCTTCTCATTAGGATAAAAAGAGAAGTGGTTGTAAGAGGTTGTGCGACCCTTGTTCAAGTGGTACGGTTAGTGGATTAACTAGCTTGGACTAGTCGAAAAAATCCTAAGCTGGAAGGCTTAGGTAGTGGTTTTTACCTAAATAAATCACAAGAGATTTAAGCATAGAGTACACTTGATTTATATTCGAAACCCAGATCGGGTGAAACCCACTACCTAAGCCTCCCAGCTTAGGATTTTTCTAACTAGTCCAAGCTAGTCAATCAACTAATTGCACCACTTGAACGAGGATGGCACAACCTCTTAGAGCCTCTTCCCTTTTTACCCTGAAGAGAAGCAAAAACAACAACCATGGATCTTCCCAACAAACTTGGGATCTGTAAATCAAAGCAACAAGATAGAATAGTAGAAATAACTTTTATGGAACCTCAATAAAAGATCAAACCAAATTTTTTGTAGAGGTTCGAGGCATCGTGCTTTTGAAAAATGTGAAGAACGGGGCATGAAGGCTTTTGGAATAAGCACGAGAAGCTCTACTTTTTGAATGATATTTCTCTTTTTAAAGTTATGAAAAGATGGGTTGCATACGACCTCTACTTATACTAAAAGTTTTGCTTGAATAGGAAGTTAAATAGGTAGATCAATTAAGGTTAATTGGTCGATCAAAAGGTAATTTTGTCGATCAATTAAGGTGGTTGGTTGATCACTAATTGATCGGTCAATTTGCTTGCTTAGCCGATCAAAATGATATTTATCAACTACCTAAAATGGGCTGATTTGATCAGTTAATGAAGTTGGTTGGTCGATCAAGATAATTTGGTCGATCAATAACCTTAAAAAGCTTGGTTTTGAAAAGATACGTGAAAATCTATTTTTAAGTTTTACTTGAGGTTCCTTACAATAATGTCCTAGACTCAAATAAAGATAAAAAGACACACATCGGCAACTATCTGCACTTGTTTTGAAAGACACTTTATTTTGAGATAGTCCTGAAAAGTTAATGGTCGGGAGTGTTTCGCGTGTTAGAAATCTGGGTTACAAGTAACCTGTCGTCGTAGTGAGTCCTAGGTTGAACACAGGGAGGTGACGTCTACTTTACGTGAAAATCACACTTCGATTCGTCTCTTTTTGGTATTTTAGGGTTTTGTTATTATTTTGTGTTTTTGAAATAAAAGACAAGCAAATTAATCACAAGATAGAGATGTGGAACAAATCTGATATATATTACTTCTAATGTCAATTACAATAAACTACGAAAGCATAAAAAGAGGGGTGTGAAAGGAAATCTCCCGAATCGGCTATTCGGTTAGACGACGGTGCCTAGCGGAAGCTTGGACGAAGGAGGTGAGGAGCAGGATGACGGAGGTGAGATGCAGGAGGATGTCGTGTTCAGGAAAGCATTGGCATGGCTCAGGAATGGAGGTGAGAAGACGGAGATGATCTGCTACCGGAATGGAGGTGGGAGGATGGCTCCAAGGCGACCTATGAAGGGAGATGGGAAGTTGAGGAGTATTTGGTGGGGCAGAGATTTGCTACACTAATAGGCGCCTTAGGAGCTTGAGAATAAGCTCTAATGGAGCGTTGGTAGGCTTGTTAGAGCTTGGGAATGGTGGAGAAGAGTAGGTAGAGATGGCTTGGAAGGGAGGGGGTGTAGGTCCTTTTATAGTGGAGGAGAAGAGGCTAAAAATGGATAAAGGACCTTTAGCGACTTCCAGACCATCGTTGGAAACGTCGCTGTAGACAACTCACATCCGCTCATGCCCTTACCTGGCACTACTAGCTTGCAATGAAATAGCCACGGCTGTAAGCATTGCTGTAGGTCAGCCCAGCTGTGATTGAAAGCTGGCCTCAACCACGCTTGCTCCTGTGCTACGCTACCCCACCTATTACGCGCGCTGATCGCGCGCACCCTGCTATGTGTGCACTTCCATGTGCTGGCGTGCGCATGCATGCGCGCTGCCATGTGCTGGCGCTTTGCACGCGTTGCCACTGCTGCTGCCATGCGCCCGGCCAAATTGTGAATTGGGGGGAGGGCTACGGGGATTCGAACTCGCACCCCTCCCTTGCAAACTGGTTCTCTAACCATTGCACTAGACCTTCCCTTATGTTGTGAGGAGCGGCTTGGTGCAAATGCTTCCCAGCAGTTGGATCTTGATCCAATGGCTAGGATTCAAGGGTGCAGATGAAGAAGGAATTGGCCGGTGCTGCTGGCCAGTGTTGGGTAGCCTAGATGGCACCATGTGGTGCCATCTGGGCCTTGCATCTTCTTCTTGTAGAGGGTGCCACGGTACTCAGATCGAGATGATTCTCACATTGCCGAACTGTGATTGTCACTCCAGATCCATCTGTATGGTCAGATTTTCCATCCAAAACCCGTATGGATGTCGCATTGCCCCCTGGCCATATAAATTGAAGGAATTAATATACAAAACATACAACTATCCAAAATGCCATGAAATGGATGTTATGCAATATTTATAACATGATATGCAATGCTAAGCCTAGGAACTATCATAAATAAGCAATTTATCATGAATTTATGTGTGTTCATCATACCCCCATGCTTACTTTTTGCTAGTCCCTAGAAAAATTGATCTAAATGCTATGTGTAAAAGTAGAATTAGGGTTCGAGTAATTAGGCAAAATTCATTGATTGCTTTAGAAAATCTCAACCCCAAGACCTAATTACAGAAACTCAACAGTGCCTAAGTGCCTGCCAAAATGCAGACCGTCCAAGCCCTCGCCTTATTTGAGAAGAGAAGATAAACATTTTCTTTCTTGTTTTTCTTCTTTTCTAATTTTTTTTTGTATTTTTGGAGTTTGAGAGTTATGGGATAACTTTTTACAGCTACCCGACCTGCTTAAGACTCGAAAAGGACTATTAGTGCTAAGCATCATGTGAAAAATAGTGAAAGACTCACTAGGCGGTCGTTAAAACGGACTTGGATTTCTACGACACTAGGTGACCTTGCATAAAGGTTTATCTTTACGATCGGCAGCTTTCTCCCTACTTTCTTTTATATGGGGTCAACACAAGGGAAAACCCAATGTATATCTCCCCGGTTTATTCTACTTCCCCGCTTCTTTCCTAGGTGTTTTGGGAATTATTGTGCATTTTTTTTTGTAAGCTGGGCTCTGGACAATCGGCCGATGAGCTGTTACCACCAACAACTTGCTAGCCATACTCGTGAGGTGAAGTGTGGCTTTTTTTTTCTCCTTTTTTCTATTTTTTTTTCTTTTTTTCTTTTTTCTTTTTATGTAGGTGGCTTTCTTGATCTAAGATTTACCTAAAGGTAGTACAATGAAAATGGTCTTGTGGCTGGGCTCTACAACCGGCTGATGAGCTGTTACCATCGACAACTTACCAGACATACCAGCCAAGTCGGTCCATTAGCACCCAATTTTCGTAAAAATCATCGGAAAGTGAGTCATTGCAAAAAATGTGCGTAGATGCTTAGGCTTAAAGTCCGCCCAAATTTGACGGCGTGTTGATAAGTCGTATACTTATCATCCCACATTATTTACCAAATTAAAATAAATTTTAATTGGCGAGGACTCGAGACTAAATCCACATTCGAGTGGACACCCGGGCTAATTAAGCCGGAAGACCAGAAGAGTCTAAGTATTCAGGTCTCAAAGTATTAATTCCTAAAGCTTACAACTCCTAATGCCTAAGTTCTCGTCTCCTAATTCCAAATTTTTTTTCTATCTTTTTCAAATTTCCATTTTTTCATTTTTTTTAACAAGAATCAAATAATAGGAAATCACTGTTACAGTTGACAAAATGGTTATAAAATATGTCCACCCCCATGCTTAGCTATTGCAATGTCCTCATTGTGAAAAATGAAAGCTTGCAGGAGAGTAGAAGTGGAAGAATAGCACCTGGTTTCCGTGAGACTTTGGTCAGCTTGGAACAGTCATTACATGTGCTAAGTTTAGTGCCTTCAGCTGGGCGATGATCAGTTCGCGGTGGTTACGGCAAGGTAAGAGCAACCTTGTCCAAGACGGGTTCAGGGAGCACATGGTCAACAAAGGGTTTGAGACGCTGTCCATTAACCTTGAAAATATTATCCGTCTTTAGGTCAGAGATTTCGACGGCTCTGTTAGGGAAAATTCGCTCAATAACGAACGGGCCGCCTCACTTAGACATGAGTTTATCGGGGAAAAGCATCAATCGAGAACCGAAAAGCTAGACCTTTTGGTTCGGCTCAAAGCTCTTACATGAAATCATCTGATCATGGAGAGCTTTGGTCCTTGCCTTATAGATTCTGGCATTTTCATAAGCATCATTTCAAAGCTCCTCCAACTCAGATAGTTGGAGTTTCCTGGTTTTCCTAGCCAACTCAAGGTCTACATTACATTTCTTGATGGCCCAAAATGCCTGGTGTTCAAGTTCTATGGGCAAGTACAAGCCTTCTAAAACACCAGACGGAATGGAGACATACCGATAGGCATTTTGTACACCGTACGATAAGCCCAAAGAGCATCATCAAGCTTTACGGTCCAGTTCTTCCTATCAGGCCTAACGATTTTCTGCAAAATGTTTTTGATCTCCTGATTGGAGACCTCGGCCTGTCCATTCGTTTGAGGGTGGTAAGGTGTGGAAATTCGATGGCTCACCCCGTATTTCCCCAGTAAATTCTAAAATTGGGCATGAGTGAAATGTGTGCCACCATCACTGCTAATTTCCTTAGGAACCCCGAACTGACTGAAGATATTTCTCTTCACAAAATCGATGACCACCTTGTGGTCATTGGTTCAGGTGGGAAATGCCTCAATCCACTTGGACACGTAATCAACAGTGACCAGAATATACTGGTGTCCAAATGAAGGAGGGAAGGGTCCCATAAAGTCGATGCCCCAAATGTCAAAAATTTTGACCTAAAGAATTGGGTTCAGGGGCATCATATCTCTCTTAGTCATGTTCCCGAGTGTCTGGCATCGAGTGCATGACTTAGAGAATTCCTGGGCATCCTTAAATAATGACGGCCAATAGAATCCGGATTGCAAAATTTTTGCAGCCGTCTTTTTCCCTGAAAAGTGTCCACCAGACGCGGATTTGTGACAGAACTCAAGTATGCTATGGAACTCGACTTTCGAGATGCATCGGTGAATAATCTGGTCTGCGCCAATGCGGTACAGCTCGGGATCATCCCAAAAAGAATATTTGGCCTCAAATACAAGTCTATGCTATTGTTGTTTGGTCCAATCCTAGGGGATTTGACCAATGGCCAAATAATTAACAATATCTGCAAACAAGGGGTTTCGGATACCCAAGACTGTGAGGATAGTTTCATCAGAGATTGGAACATCCGGATGAGGAGAGTCAATTAGGATTCTCGAGAGGTGATCCGCCACTACATTTTGTGCCCCACCTTATCCCTGATTTCAAGATCAAACTCTTGAAGCAGCAGAATCCAGCAAATAAGCTGGGGTTTGGCATCCTTTTTGGCCAAGAGATGTTTCAAGGCCGAGTGGTTGATATAGATGATGACACGAGAACCTAATAGATAAGCCCTAGATTTTTCTAAAGCGAAACCTACGGCTAGCAATTCCTTTTTAGTAACAGTGTAGTTCCTCTGGGCCTCGTCCAGAGTTTTGCTAGTGTAGTAAATCACAGAGGGCTTTTTCTCAATCTTTTGACCCAAGACAACCCCGATGGCATAATCAGATGCGTTAGCCATAATCTTAAATAGGGCAGTCCAGACCGATGGTTGCAATATCACGGCACAAGTGACTGCCATTTTCAATAAATCAAATGCCGTATGACATGATTCATTAAACTCGAATGGCGCATCTTTGGCCAAAGGGTTACTCAAGGGCCGAGCAACCATCGAGAAATCCTTAATGAATCTTCTGTAAAAACCCACATGCTCAAGGAAAGAGTGAATCTGTTTTACGGATGTGGGTGGAGGAAGTCTAGAGATAGCATCCACCTTAGCTTTATCAACTTCAATTCCCCGATTAGAGAGCACGTGGCCCAGGATGATGCCTTCCTGAGTCATAAAGTGGCTCTTTTCCCAGCTGAGGACCAGTCGTGTTTTGATGCATCTCTGAAGGATCAATTCCAGGTTAGCCAGGCAAGACTCAAAAGAATCTCCGAAAATGGAGAAATCATCCATGAACACCTCAAGACAATCTCCCACCATGTCAGAAAGGATGGCCAGCATGCACCTTTGAAAAGTTGTAAAGCGCATTGCAAAGCCCAAATGGCATTCTACAGAATGCAAAGGTTTCGTAGGGACATGTGAAAGTTGTCTTTTCCTGGCCCTCACGATGGATAGGGACTAGGTTATATCCTGAATAACCATCCAAGAAGCA
This sequence comes from Thalassia testudinum, assembly GCA_037157565.1. Taxonomy (NCBI): domain Eukaryota; kingdom Viridiplantae; phylum Streptophyta; class Magnoliopsida; order Alismatales; family Hydrocharitaceae; genus Thalassia; species Thalassia testudinum. The sequence goes on along the minus strand of JAZHRO010000007.1, from coordinate 64,098,490 downwards.
AAAATATTTTTGCCCAGCTAACCTTTCGAGGATTTGATCAATGAATGGCAAGGGAATGTGATCCTTTTTAGTGGTTGTGTTCAGCTTCCTATAGTCAATACAAACTCTCCAAGCAAAAGCTGAATGAGTTGTGAAGGTTTCCCCTTTCTCATTCGTCGTAACGGTTATTCCCGCCTTCTTGGGTACAATCTGAATGGGGCTAACCCACAGACTATCTGAGATTGGGTAAATAATCCTAGCATCGAGCCACTTGATTATCTCCTTCTTGACCACTTCTCGCATATTCAAGTTTAGTCTCCTTTGCATTTTGCGAGAAGGGTGGGATCCATCTTCCATGAAAATATGATGATTACAATAAGATGGCTCGATCCCCCTAAGGTCGTGGATGGTCCAACCAATTGCCTCCTTGCTACTCTTAAGGACTTTAATTAACCCTAATTCTTGCTCCTTAGTCAAATCAGCACTAATAATCGTAGGGAGCGTGTTTTCAAGTCCTAAGAACTCATATTTCAAATTTTTGGGCAGTGGATTTAATTCCAGCTGGGGTGGGTTTAGAATAGAAGGAATGGAGGATGCTGATGAAGATTCATCAGTATGATCCAGTGGAAGTGGCTGGGAATGAACAAAATCAACAACCTCTTCAGGATGTGGCAGGTCTACCACAAAGGAGGGTTATGGGCTAGGTTCGCTAAAGCTAATGGAGTCCTTAAGTGCATTGATTGTTATACACGTCTCAAGATCCTGATCATCGAGTTCCTCAATGAATCCACAATCCTCAAATCCTCTTATCACCTTAAAAATATCCAAAGTTAATTTCTTATCCCCAAAGGTGATCTCCATACTATCGCTTTCACAGGTTATGTTGACCTTGGCGGTAGCTAGGAACAGACGCCCTAGAATGATGGGAGTATTCCTCAAATCATTAGGTACATCCATGTCAAGGACGAGGAAATCTACAAGAAAATAGAGATCCTTGACCTTGACAATTACATCCTCAATAATGCCTCTCGGTGTGGTGACCGGTCGGTCTGCTAATTGTAGCGTTACTGAGGTTGGCCTAAGTTCACCTAACCCAAACCTCTCATAAATAGAAGTTGGGATTAGGTTGATGGATGCACCTAGGTCCAATAGTACCCTAACAAAAGTGTATTCCCCAATAATGCATAAGATCAAGGGGGCACCTGGATCTTTCTACTTTTGAGAAGGTGATGCAGGATCATAGAACTTGCCTACTCAGAGAGAATCACCTTCCTCGAAGTGGGTTCTCTCGGCTTACGCTTTTGGGTACACAGGTCTTTCAAGAATTTACCGTAAGCCGGGATGTGCTAAATAGCATCAAGGAGCAGAATATTGATCTCTATGCTCATGAATAAATTCAAAAGCTCCTCGTTGCTATCTAGGGATTTCTTCTTCTTGGTTTTCAATAGGGCCTCAGGGAACGGGATATGGGTGGAATTTTCAATTTTTGGTCCTTGGGCCTTATTGTCTTCTTCAACCTCCTCCTCTTTCTCAAGCACCCTAGGATTTTGACTTCTAGAAGGTAATTCTAAGTTCTGGTTCTGCTTCCCACTTCTCAGGGTGACAGAGTTTGCAGAGGCATAAGGGTTTGGGTCTTGAGGTGGATTAGTGAAGATTGGAGGGCCTTGGTTGGTCATGTAACCAGAAGAAGAAGAAGAGGGGCCCTGCTCAACCACCTAAGCATGTGCATGTGAATCCCTTTTATTCCCATACCCTTGGGCTCTATTGCCCTAATTTTGCTCATTACGCGGGTTAGGTACGGGTTGAGATGGTAGGGATCTGGGTTGTCAGGTGTTTGCAATTAACCGGTATTGCAAGTTATCCAAGGATGTCTTCATTTGTTGCATAAACTGAAGCATGGACCCTTACATTTCCACCATCTGCCGGTTTAAATCAGCTTACCCTACGGATTGTTGGGCATTCCAAGATGGCTGATGAACCAGTCTCGGGAGCAACTGGGTGTATACTTGACCCTAACCCATAGGTTTTTGAGATGCATAGTTGTTGGGTCAAGATTGGGTCTGTTGCCCCTGATTTTTCCAGGAGAAGTTAGGGTGGTTCCTCCATTCTGAGTTAAAAGTGTTGGAATACGGGTTGGACCTAACATTCTCCTGCATTGCATATGCATCCTCAATAAACAAGGATGAAGAGAAGGAAGGATCAGAGAAATTGGGATCATAGGCCCCAGTTTGGAAGCCATATGGTTCCGAGAAATCCTGGCTCACAGGTTGAGCTGAATTGAGTTGGTTCACGAATTCCCACCAAGTGCGGGCTCATGAAGAATGGAATCCCGAATTCTAGGATTGAGTGGGTACAGAAGTGCTTCCTGAATTCCCAGACATCCATTCTTCCATTTTCTTAGCAACCAAGTCCATTTTATCCAGTCTATTACAAATTAATTCCATGTCAAATGAATGAGAATCCTGGATCTCATTAGCACTTGACCTAAGTTGTTGGGACCAGTTGAATGCATCCATGGAAGCATGATTAATTGAGTTCTCGCTCATTTCCTCAAATAGGTTGTATGTGCTATCTGCATCCCTGTTGAGGAAATTGCCTCCGCAGGAGGCGTTCACATGATTATTGAGTTGCTCAACCAACCTGTGATAGAAAATCTACATGAGTTGCCATTTTGGCACCTCGTGGTGTGGACACTTCCTCAAAAGTTCTTGGAATCGCTCCCAAGCACCATGAATCAATTCCCCCAGCTGTTGGGCGAAAGTGGTAATTGCCCGTCGTAAGGCATTGGTCCTTCTGATAGGGAAGAATTTCTTCAAGAAAGCCAACTTAAGAACAGACCAAGTTTCAATCAGCCTTCCTATAGTCCAGTACCAATCTGCAGCCTTATCTCTGAGAGAGTGGGGAGTGGGGGAAAAGCCTCATGATCATTTGCTCTTCGTTCACATTCCTTGCTCTGGTGGACTGAACCAAAGTGGTCAGATCCTCCAGGAGCCGGAATGGGTCCTCCAAGCCAATCCCATGGAAATGCTTAATAAAACTTAAGACTTGGGGCTTGATTTCTATGTCTTCGACGGGAATCATGACTCCGGGACGTTCCCCATAGTATGAAGGATCGTAAAAATCCTTCAAGGGTCGAGCGCTCCGACCATGCATACGTTGCAACCATTGCTGCATTTGCTGCAATTCTTCTGACTGCCTCTGAATTAGCTCCTGCTGGTTCGGAGGTAGGGGAGGTGGTTGTTGATCATCCATGGGATCTACTTATCTATTTCTCAACCTCTGCCTCCAAGAATGGTCTAAAGGTCCTTCCAATCTAGGGTTCAATGACCTCCTCCCAAGCATACACTGGAAGGAAGTCGGAAGGATGGGGAAAAGAGGGAACCCTACAACACAAGAATACAAGCCTATCCATAGATGGGGTAGCCTAAGGTATATTGACTCTCAGAATCTGTCCTAAGATTATGGATGATTTACTCTACTTATGTCTAGGCAATCCAACCAGTTAGACAGAGGGACTAGGGAGAAGGTTCTTCCTTTGGCTTGCGGCTTTGGTTCCTAGTGTACAACCCAGCTGCAGTTGTTTGATGTTACTCCCCTAGGTAGACATCAAATTGACTAGTATAAGCAGGTTAATCGTGAATAATCTCAATCTGGATCCTGACGAGCGAATGAATCCTTAGGGCCAACGTCTAATTGATTTTAGTTAGTCTTGGGAAATTGGTGCTTTGGAATGTGATGGGTCCTTAATGGGTTGTGCCCTTAATGATTTGTTTGAGAACGTGTGAATGTGCACAACCAAGAGGTTTTCAAGCAAGATTATTAATGGTGAGGTCAGCTTTAGGATTCAAATCTTGCTTAATAGCTTTTAGGATTCAAATATTAGGTGTTTTCAACCAAGTTTTGTGAGGCAAACCAAGTTTGTTGTTGAAAGCATGTGTTGAAGTATTTTTCTTTAGAAATTAAGAAAAAATATGGAGTCTTTGGCTTGACCTAATTATTGAATCCTATGGGGTAGCTAGAAAATGAACCTCTTTTAGATTAGGTGGTGCGACCCAAACAATTCACTCAATTGGCTTAAATGCACCACCAATTAAGGCACACAAAAAGGTCGTTAACCTAATATGGTTTCTACTCTTTTATGTGCTGAATTCGTGTATCGGGTCCATAGGTCAGATCCCGATTAAGTGGTAGAATCAAAGTGATTGTGTGCATTAGGATAAGAAGTTGTGGGTGTTAAGTGTGTAGCTTTCAGAAAATCCCACAATCAGATAACACTTTTTTTTATTTATTTATGTGGATGACGAGGTGAGTCGAGGTGGCAAGCAAACAACCAAATCTATCCTAGGGTTTATAAAAAGCACCTAAGTTGATTTAGGTTTGAGTTATTCGGTTATGGAATGAAAACTAAGGTGGGGGTGGTGTGGCGGACACTTACAAAATACTCTACCCACACTTTACTCTGGTCTACCACACTTGGATCTCCATGCTAGGGTACCTGCAAGATAGTAGATCAAAGACAAGTAGGGTTAGTGCTATGTAAATGCAAAGAAACGCAATAAACAATAAAGTAAATTCCGTTGCCTCCCCGCAATGGTGCCAAAATGGTCGGGCATGTTTCGCGTGTTAGAAATCAGGGTTACAAGTAACCCGTCATCGTAGTTGCAAAACACATCGATCAGATAAAAGTTATACCTAAACTCGAAAAGTGAGTCCCGGGTCGAACACAGGGAGGTGACATTTAGTTTACATGAAAATCGTGCTTTGATTCGTTTCTTTTTGGTATTTTAGGGTTTTGTTATTTCTTTGTGTTTTTGAAATAAAAGACAATCAAATGAATTACAAGATAGAGATGTGGAACAAATTTGATATATATTACTTCCAATGTCAATTACAATAAACTTTGAAAGCATAAAAAGAGAGGGGGGTGAGAGGAAATCTCCTGAATCGACTGTTCGGCGAGACGACGGTGCCTGGCGGAAGCTTGGACGAAGGAGATGAGGAGCGGGATGACGGAGGTGAGATGTAGGAGGACGTCGTGTTGAGGAAAGCTTTAGCGTGGCTCCGGAATGGAGGTGGGAGGACGACTCCAAGGTGACCTATGAAGGGAGATGGGAAGTTGGAGGGGTATTTGGTGGGGTAGAGGTTTGCTACACTAATAGAAGCCTTGGGAGCTTAAGAATAAGCTCTAATGGAGCGTTGGTAGGCTTGCTAGAGCGTGGGAATAGGTGGGAGTAGAGTAGGTAGAGATGGCTTGGAAGGGAGAGGGGGTAGGTCCTTTTATAGTGAAGCTAAAAATGGATTAAAGGACCTTTAGCGACCTCTAGATAGTTGCTAGAAATGTTGCTGTAGGTAGCTCACATCAGCTCACGCCCTTAGCTGGCTCTGCTGGCTTGCAATGAAATAGTGACGGCTGTAAGCGTCGCTGTAGGTTAGCCTAGCTGTCACTGAAAGCTAGCCCCAACTACGCTTGCGCCCACGCTGCGCTACCCCGCCTATCATGTGTGTTGATTACGCACACCCTACTGTGTGCGCACTGCCATGCGCTGGCGTGCGCATGCGCATGCGCTACCATGCGCTGGCACTTTGCACACGCTGCCGCTGCCTTCTGCCATGTGCCTGGCCAAATTGTGAATTGAAGGGGGCGCTGCGGGGATTCGAACCCGCGCCCCTCCATTGCAAACCGATGCTCTAACCATTGCACTAGACCTTCCCTTGCGTCGCAAGCAGCGGCTTGGTGCAAATGCTTCCCAGCCGTTGGATCTTGATCCAATGGCTAGGATTCAAGGGCATGGATGAAGAAGGAATTAGGCGGTGCTGCTGGTCGGTGTTGGGCGGGCTGTATGGCACCACGTGGCGCCATCTGGGCCATCCATCTTCTTCTTGTAGAGGGTGCCACGGTGCTCAGATCGAGATGATTCCCGCGATGCTAAACTGCGATCGTCGCTGCGGATCCATCTGTACGGTCGGATTTTCCATCCGAAACCTATATGGTTGTCGCATTTCCCCCTAGCCATATAAAATGAAGCATACAACATGATATGCAATGCTAAGCATAGGAACTATCATAAATAAGCAATTTATCATGAATTTATGTGTGTTTATCAGTTAATCTAGCAATAAGCATAATTTTGGTGCATCAAGACTGAGGTGCTTACATTCTCCCCCTTTTTGATGACAACAAAATTATAATTATGAAATTGAAAATAGTTGCATAAAATCATAATATCTCCCCCTTTTTGTTTTAGTAAAAAGTAAAATATGTTGCTATCGATTTAACATTTAAACTCCCCCTTAAACATGTAATTTAAGCTGGATAAACTTTAAATATACATTAACTAAGAGAGTAAACATTTAATTGAGAGATAATCATTCATGCAAAAATAAAGAGTCTAGATAAGCAGTGCATAAAATATAAATGTTTGGAGATAAATTAATGATGATAACGTCATCATCAGCCATAACTAACTTTAATTAGTCAGAATCAATTGACAACTGCTCTTACATAACCGCTGGAGAGTCATAATTAATTGCATATTCTTTCTGAGGGAAATACATTAAATCAGGGGTAAATCTATAGTTTTAACATCATATCCTAAATGCAGAGTAATCATGGGGTTTTCCAGGGGTCAAATGAAGGCTAAATGAGTATTAAAGTCTACTATGACGGTCCATGCAGATAGAAATGGGTTTTCACGCATTTCAAGAATTAATGGACATCCGAAATCCTAATTTCAGACTTGCTTAATTACCCGAGGTTTTGGTTATGATAAAATTCACCTAAACCTTCTAAAAATCATACAAAAATATTCCATAAGGTTTAGTATCCTTTATTTGACCATGGGAACCCATTTTAACCTAAAACAAAGTCTAAGACAGGAAGTTGCCCTATTTTGGGTTTCTACATAAATTACCCAGTCAAACCTATTCAAAACCAAAATCCAACTTCACCATCAGATTTCTTGGGTACAAATTAGGTTTTTAAAAAAATTTGGACCCAATCAGAGATCATCTTGACCTAGTTTGCTTTTTGGTCCAGTTTAACTCTTTCTCTCTCACTTAAACCCCTAGCTTTCAAATAATATTGCAAAACTCCCATAACTTTGTCATCACCTTCACATCTAGGTCCCCTACAGCCATGGCAGGTGTGAACCCAAAGATCCAGGCTTCAAGAGAGAAGATCACTCTTGTTTCAACTCCAAATCCTTCTAAAATTGGAAGGATGAATGTTTAGGCAATTAGGAAGCCATTCAACCTCTTTTTAGGGATTGAAGTTAATCGTAGACACCGTGTGAATGCAAGGATTCGAAGAATCCTATTCCTTGAGTTGCAAGCTCAATCAAGCTCCTTCCTGATCTTGAGCTTGTCTAAAGCCCTATAAAAAGACCTTGAATGCAAACCTTCTCAACTTAGCTTGGTTAACTGGAATACCCCCTTCTTCTCCTCTCTTTGGCCAACTCCTCTGCAAGATCTGGAGAGCTTCTCCATCTACCTTCCTCGCCCACTGCCACATACAATAGTCGGTGGGAGCATCTTCCCGTGTTCTTTCGCTTCTACCAATACCAACAGAAGCCCTCTAACTCAATCTTCCTCGTTGTTCTCCCCCACCGGAGGTATTCTCGTCTCCGACACCGGCCATACCATAACCGGCGCCTACCTTCCCTTTCATCTGTTAGAATTAGGTCAGATAGGTTCCTTTCTCCCTCTACTTCCTTTTCATCTCCTTCATCCCTCAATTTGACCACCTACGTGCCCTCACACTCATCATCTTCCCCACACACGGCTAAGCTCCGGTGAGGTCTCCCCGTCGCTCCATCGCACCACACGCCTCTCCATCACCTCCACAAGCATCGCCGTTCCTCCACCAACGAAAGCCCTCACTTAATTTCATCTTCTACTCACCAAAATGAACCCCCAACCAACCCACCTTCGCACGGTCTCCACCGACCTCTGTAGATGACCTTACTCACTCCCACGCTACACCAACACCCCAATCACCTTCGTTGTGCTATGGTGAAGCATAGGAGCTACTTAATTGGGGCCTTCGAGCTCATATTAGTGTTTTCAGGTCAGGTCAGCTGCCACCCATCACTGCCTTCATCTCCGACCACAACCGAGCTCCTCCGGCATCGAGACAACCTGCCACCACTTCCAGGATATGCAGAATCAAGATCAGAACCTCTCTAGGTCCTCAATTCGGCAAAAGGACTGTAGTTGCTACTTTAATTGAAGACGCACCTTCAGCTGCATTTGTGCAAAGAGAAGAGGGGACCTATAGTCCCACATCGGGCAGTGAAGAGCAATTGATAGCACATATATTATTTTTATGATTAGTCTTTATCACCCAAGTCACAAGGTGTCAGGTCCCTCATACCCCACTCACTCGAATACCCACCTATGACATTCCTCGCCTACGACCCATGCACATAGGCCTGGTCCCCTATGCTCATAAACCCGATTACTTGGATCTGACTATGCCCTGGTTTGAAAGAAGAGGAGGATTTGTGAGAGAGCAGGGGAGGGTTTTATTCTCTTGGCCTTGTGTGTGCGGCCAACACTTAGCCACTAGAGGAGTTGGTTCCCCTGTGCTTGAGAAGGAAGAGAAGGTTGTGCTTTTGAAGAGAAAGGGAAGGTTTGTGAAGAAGGAAGGAAACTGAAGAATGAAAGAGAAGATGACTCGAGAAGAGAAAGAAGAAGAGAGAGAGAACCTGAAGAAGAAAGGCTTTAAGAAGCCTTGTGTCTGATGAACACTTAAGTCGCCTAATTTGAGAAATCGACGTCTAATTACTGTAGCATTCAAGTTACTATTGGGTTATTTGGTTTAATTGAGATGTCTGATATGCATGCTTAATTAAGGCTAATAATTGGTGATCTAAATCACCATTATTTTGTCTTAGCTTTCTTTTTTTCATTGTGAACTCTTGAAATACTCTTGCTTATAATTGGATATCAATTTGAATAATTATTATTCATTGAATATCTCTTTTGTGCTTCAATTATGATGCTCATTTATATGCAATTAAAGATTAGCATGTGAATTCCATATTTGCTCCTTGTGTTCGACCTCGGACTTCAATTTAGATTTCGAGTAATAAATTTTATTTGTTAATTGAGCTATTTAGAAGTGTGCTACGACGACGAAACATTAAACTCCTATCTGGCCCATTCAGCAATTAAGTTATACATGCCAAGAAAGTAGAAATAGATATAACATCTAATCATCTAATGATGCCATGAAGGCATCCATAGTGCTCTGAAGATCAGTGTCCAACTTGAGGTCCAGTGAATCTGATCTCTCAGAAGATGCAGGCTGACCAAGGCAAAGGCGACGCTGAGCTGATGACTTGGGCGTTGGCTGCCTAGATGTCCTGCACGGTGGTGTAACCTGTTGATTTGCTGGTGCTGCTGTTGAAGTAGTAGTTGGAGGAGGAGGTGTTGCAGAGGATGGAAGCATGGTAGTAGATTAGTGAGGTCAAGTAGGTCAGTGAAGCTACTACAGGATGTGATGGATAGACTCTCCAAGATTGTCCAAGAATTGACTCTAAGCATTCAGGTAATCTGATACCTGATGCCCATGGTGCATCATCATCAAATCTGTCTCGCTCTACCGATGCATCATCAATGAGACACCACTTGTCACATCATGAATACTCATAAAGTCCCTGCCTGAGAGCTGTTGGTCCAAGAGGCTCTAGTCCTAGTCGTAGAAAGATGGAGATGGTCTCACTGGAGGACATATCGCAGTAAAGTGCTCATAAGGCAATAATAGAGGAGGTACTGTTGTCTGCTCCTACTACTCCTGGGCTGCTTCCTCACCACGGGCTCCCTGTGCTTGTTCCATCTTCATATAAGTGAGCTTATCAAATATGGATACACGAGTGATGAATTGTTTATGGTTTACATCCATGGGAACACTAAAGTGTAGGAAGATATGGGAGAGAAGTGTCCCAAACTGGAAGGAGTTGGTGGGAGGCTTGCTCATGAGATATAGAATCAAGTGGTTCCAATTGAATTGTTTGTTCTTAAGCAATGCGTAAAGAGTGATGAGCATAATACCAGGATAGTTTTCAAAAGACGTAGATTTAGACATAAAATTCCATAGAAAATCTTGATTAAGAAAACATGGAAGACGACGAAAATAACGTGACTTGGCCAGATGACCCAAGTCAAAGTTAGAGGGAGTGAGTAGGGTCTCCCTAATGTTATCCGTCTGTGTTTCCTGGTGGAGCTCAAGAAATGTGGGACCAACAGACAGACAACCAACAATCTCAGAAAGAACATCCACGTTGACCAGAACTTCTATGCCATAGACATTCGAGGTCAACTCGATGTTGAACCCCTTACCTATATTTTTCAGATTAGCATAAAATAGGTGACAAGCCATGGGGTCAACATCGGTATGCAGTTGTTCGTGGAGGAGGAGGTACATGCGCACTTTGGAGCCATTCGGAAATCGCAAAAACACGTTGGTTGATCAAAAATATCAGACTGGTCGATCAAAAATGACCTGGACAGAGGCACTGAAAAATGATCTTTTAGTCTATCAACCAAGGTGTTTGGTCGACCAAAATCGTAACAGACCGAAAAAAAAGAGGTTTGACCAGATGATAGACTCACATATACTTCAAGATTTTGCATTCAAACACAAAAACAGGTAACAACAAGAAATTAGTTAGCCAAGGCACATTTTAAACACAAGAGAAATCCACGGAAATGGATGTATTCAAGGTTTAGAATGTACCAAGATTGAACCAAAAATGGTTAATCAAGGGAGGAAGCAGACGAAGGATGTACGATGTCATCATCGAGGGGCCACGCTTGGAAGATGCATGCATGGAGGAGGCTTGCGTGCGAGATGGTTGGTGGCATTGGTCGATCACATGGCCGGTGGAGAGGAGTGGGGTCAGGTGTGTTTGAGTTTTGGTGGAGTGGGGACCAAATATGTGGGGTAGGGTAGTAAAAAAGAAGTGTTTGAGTACAAATGAAGTGTTTTATAGAGAACTTGATTAGTAAAAAGGGTAAATGAAGTTTAGGCAACTAATCATATAGGTTAGAAATGGTAAACAGTGATTACAAATGCAAATCGAGGAAAAAAGATCACAATCTTCAAAAAGAGAATTCGCCATTTTTGGTCGAACAAAAAGAGTTTTTGGTCGATCAAAATGAAAGGTGATCAATCAAAAAAGTTAATTGGTCGATCAGAGTTTGAACGTTTGGAGGGAAATGTCTTGCCCAAATAGATTGTTCGATCAAACATTTTGATTGATCAATTAAAAGTCAAAATTTTGGAGGGAGATTTCCCTCCAAGCAAATATGAAGTTTTAGTCGATCAAAGTGGACTATTTGATTAATCAAAGGTTTTGGTCGATCAATTTTGAAAAATTGATTGATTAAGCAGTAAAAGAAACATTCAATAGGTAAATTAATTAAGCTCTTTTAATCTAGATAATCCTAGTGAATGACAAATTTGATTAGGCCTTTCTTTAGGTAAAGGTTTTGTGAATATATCAGCTAGTTGATTTTCAGTGTTAATAAATTCTAAATTAATATCTCTTTTTAGGACATAATCTCTAAGAAAATGATGTCTAACATTTATATGTTTTGTCCTAGAGTGTTGTATTGGATTCTTGGATAGATTAATGGCACTTGTGTTGTCACACAAAATATTGTTTTTCTTATAAGACAGGCCAAAATCTTGTAATGTCTATTTCATCCACAATAGTTGTGAACAAGCTAAAGAAGAAGCTATGTATTCAGCTTCAATTGTGGATAGTGATACAGTATTTTGTTTCTAGAGAACCAAGAGGCTAGGGAATTTCTGAGAAATTGACAAGTTCCACTAGTACTCTTACGGTCTGTGAAACTACCCTCATAGTCAGCATCACAAAAAGAATATAATTCCAATGTATCTGACTTCGGATAGAAGAGTCCTAAATCTTGTGTGTTGTTTAGGTACCTAAGTATTCTTTTAACAACATTTAGATGTGTTTCTTAGGGTTTACTTGAAAGTGAGCACACAAACAAGTGCAAAATAATATATCAGGTTTACTTGCAGTTAAATATAACAATGATCCTATCATTCTTCTATATAGTTTTTGATCTACTGATTTACCTGTGTCATCAGTTTTCAATAGAAGCTATCATTGGTGTTTCTTTACATTTGACTTTGTCCATTGAGAATTTCTTTAGTATCTCTGTTGTGTAATTTGTTTGAGATATAAAGATTCCAAAGGACAGCTGATCAATTTAAAGTCCGAGAAAGAATCGAAGTTCTCCCGTCATGCTCATCTCAAACTGATCCTACATCACCTTTGCAAAGTCTTGGCATAACAAATCATTAGTAGCACTAAAAATGATATCATCAGCATATATTTGTATTATTAAAAGATCATTTTCTTTCCTTTTGGTGAATAAGGTTGGATCTATTAGACCAATTTTAAATCCATTTTCAATTAGGTAGGATTTTAATCTATCATACGAAGCTCGTGGAGCTTGTTTAAGTCCATATAAGACTTTGTTCAGTTTATAGACATGGTCTGGATTTTTAACATCTTCAAACCCTGGAGGTTGTTTAGCATAGACTTCCTCCTTGATGAATTCGTTTAGGAAGGCACTCTTGATGTCCATTTGAAAAAGTTTGAATTTCATATGGGCGGCAAAGGCTAGCAGTATTCTAATGGATTCTAGGTGAGCTACGAGAGCATATGTTTCATCAAAATCAATTCCTTCTTCTTGATTATACCCTTGGGCCACAAGTCTAGCTTTATTTTTAACTACTTCTGATTCAGTAAGTTTGTTTCTAAAGACCCACTTGGTTCCTATAATGGTTTGTGATTTAGGCTTTGAAACAAGTTCCCATACTTGATTTCTCTTGAATTGATTTAACTCATCTTCCATTGCAATGATCCAATGATTACCTAAAAAGGCTTCCTTGACATTTTTAGGTTCTAATTGTGAAACAAAAGCAGTGAAAGCTAAACCATTAAAGGAAGTTCTAGTTTGAACTCCTTTAGATAATTCACCTATCACCAATTCTTTTGGATGATCTTTCACAAATGAGATATCTCTAGGTAGTTCATCAGAAATGTTCTCTTTTGGAATGTTTGATGGGTCAACTATTAGGTCATCATCATCAATTATAGAAGATTTTGGTTGAACTAAAGTTTCATCAAAAGATACATGCATGGTTTCCTCAACAATAGAATTCTTCTTGTTAAAAGCCTTATAGGCTTTACTTCTAGTTGAATAACCTAAGAAAATTCCCTCTGAACTTTTGGCATCAAACTTATCAAGATTTTCCTTAGTATTAAGTATAAAACATCGACATCTGAATATTTTGAAGTAGGAAATTTTAGGTGTTCTTCCATGATAGAATTCAAAAGGTATCTTCTTTAAGATTGGTCTGATCAGGGTTCTATTCTAAATATAATAAGTAGTGTTTACAGCCTCAGCCCAAAAATATCGAGGTAGCTTTAACTTGCATAGCATTGTACGGGCACACTTTTGTAAAGCCCTATTTTTCCTTTCAACTACACCATTCTAAGGTGCAGCTCTAGGGAATGCAAATTCATGTTTTATTCCATATTGATCACCAAAATTGGTAAAGGATTCATTCTCAAATTCTCCCCTGTGATCACTTCTAATCCTAACCAGTTTAGATCCTTTTTCATTTTGTAGTCTTCTAACTAATTTAATAAAAACATCAAAGGTTCAATCTTTACTTTTTAAGAAAGATACCCAAGTAAATCTAGAAAATTTGTCGATTATAACTAAATAATATTTGCACCTGCTTAGGCTTTCGGATTTGGTTGGTCCGAACAAGTCTAAGTGAAGTAACTCCAAAGGTTGTGAAGTGTTAATCATCCTTTTTGGTTTAAAGGGATTCTTAGTTTGCTTACCAACTTGACAAGAATTGCAAACTTTGCTTTCTTGAAGTTGATATTTGGTAGACCTTTGATGAATTCTTGTTTCATGAGTCTGCTAATGTTCCCCATGTGAACATGACCTAGTCGTTTATGCCAAAGTGTTGCTTCTTCATCAGATACGACAGACATTCAAGACTGTCGCATTTGTCGAAGTTTACAGTATAAATGTTTTTATGTCTATTTCCTTTAAGAATAATTTGTTTTGTTTCTTTATCACAAATTTTAAAATCTTTGATGTGAAAGTAATTTTATAACCTTTATCACATATTTGACTTACACTTACCAGATTATGTTTTAGGCTGTTAACTAAGTGTACATTATTAAAAGAGGTAGAAGAGTTACCAATTTGGCCAGTACCAAAATACAACCTTTGTCGTTGTTCCCAAACGTGACCATACCACCTTCCTGATGGTTGAGCTATAGGAATAGGTCTTCTTCGCTGATCATGTGCTTGGAACAGTCGTTGTCCATTATCCATCTTCTTTTTCCTCTTTCCTGTCATTGGTTTGTATTTGTGAGGCTTTATTTGATATAGTGGCTTCAGTGTTCCATTGGTTTGTTGGAAAGTCCAGTTCTTATAATCTATAGAACCTACAAAACAAGATTGCAACATACTTTTTGGTACCCATTTTTGTTTGGGTCCACGGTGGTTAGTTTGTGTTGCCTATTTCGACAGGCTACCTTTCCTTTTACTAGAGCTAGATGCTTCATGATCATTTTTGGTATATAAGCTAACCCAAATTTTGTGGTGCTTTGGGTTTGTGTTCCTAACAATTAATGCAGGTTTCTACTCCCATTTGTGAACTTAGCTAGATCATTTAATAGAATAGCAGAGTTATCTTTTAGTTTGTCTATATCTATCTTTAAGTTGTTTATCTGTGATTTTAATGCAGTAATCTCAATAGATAACTCTTTATTTTGATTTTCTAGTACATCTTTTTGTGCTTTTTCCTCACTAAATGCTTTTGCTAGGTTTTTATTTTCGTATTTTAATGATTTAGCTACATCATACAACTCAAAGAATGCTTCTAATAATTCAGCTTGAGTAAAGGAGGTTACCTCATCGAATAGAGCCATAAGATCGACAAGAGCTTCTTCTCCTGAGGTTTCTTCTTCCTTTGAACTTGAGTCTGAGTCATCCCAAGTTGTTGTGAAAGCTTTCTTTTCTCCATCTTTTCTGAAGGGCATCTTCTTCTTGTCTGACTCCTTTTTAAGAAGTGAACAATCCCTCTTGATGTGTCCCCTTCTCTTGTAGTTGTAATAGGGGATTGCATTGTTCTTGATTTCTTCTTTCATCTTCCTCCAGTTCTTCTTGTCTTTGAGGAACTTCTTGAATTTTCTGGAGAGGAGGGCTATGTCCTCTTCTCCATTTGAGGTTTCTTCAGATTCCTGAATAGCTTCAAGAGCTATAGTCTTCTTCTTCGATCCTTCTCCTTCTTGATCCTTCATGTGTCATAGTTGAACCTCATATGCCATTAGACTTCCTATAAGATCGTCCAGTTTTCGGGTGGATAGATCTTTTGACTCT
Organism: Thalassia testudinum; assembly: GCA_037157565.1. Lineage (NCBI taxonomy): Eukaryota > Viridiplantae > Streptophyta > Magnoliopsida > Alismatales > Hydrocharitaceae > Thalassia > Thalassia testudinum. The sequence goes on along the minus strand of JAZHRO010000007.1, from coordinate 64,083,061 downwards.
TGAATGGTGATAGTCTTGGTTTCCAAGTCGCTGGTGAGTGAGTGAAGAATTTTTCTGACAAGGGCTTCGTTCTTGATGTCTTGATCAAGATTCCGTAAGGAGTTTATGATGTTCACAAATCTTGTGAACATCTCCTTTATTGACTCCCCTTTCTTCATCCTGAAAATCCCATAGTTTTGGGTTAGTAGATTTACTCGAGTTTCTTTTACCTTTGAAGTTCCCTCATGGGTAACTTCTAGGATGCTCCATATCTCATGTGCGATTTTGCATGCAGAGACTGTTGAATTCTGCTCTAGGGAGACCACAGAATATGGCGTTCATGGCTTTCGCATTGTGTGTAGCTATCTTCTTTTGATCTGGAGTGATTGCAACTCCATCTTTGATTTCTAGGAATGTGTACTTTGAGGCGATGACATCCTATACCTCGTAGTCCATTGATTTCTGAAGATTTGCATCTTGGTCATCCAATAACCAAAGTTCATTCCATCAAATAGAGGAGGTCGAACCACCAACTGACCCTCAGCATGCGTGTCAACATTCGACTTTGACATCTCTTGGACAATGTAGGCTTTGATACCAAGTGAAAGTAGGAGGAAACCCTGTAGATCACAACATATACTAGAGGGGAGGGGTGAATAGTATTGCCTTAAAAAATATTATATGCATAGATTACAAATAAATCACAAAAGATTCAGGCACAAAGTACGCTTGATTTATTGTGGAAACCCAAATCGAGTGAAAACCACTACCTAGCCTCCCAGCTTAGGATTTTTCCGACTAGTCTAAGCTAGTCAATCCACTAATCGCATCACTTGAACGAGGGTGGCACAACCTCTTACAACCACTTCCCTTTTTACCCTAAAGAGAAGCAAAAACAATAACCACAGATCTTCTCAACAAACTTGGGATCCATAAATCAAAGCAACAAGATAGAATAACAGAAATAACTTCTATGGAACCTCAATAAAGATCAAATCGAATTTTTGGCAGAGGTTCGAGATGTCGTGCTTTTGAAAAACATGAAGAACAGGGTGTGAAGGCTTTTGGAATAAGCACGAGAAGCTCTACTTTATGAATGGTATTTCTCTTCTTAAAGTTACGAAAAGATGGACTGCATACGACCTCTATTTATACTAAAAGTTTTGCCTGAATAGGAAGTTAAATTGGTCGATCAGTTAAGGTTAATTGGTTGATAAAAAGGCAATTTGGTCAATCAATTAAGGTAGTTGGTCGATCACTAATTGATCGGTCAATTTGCTTGGTTGGTCGATCAAAAGGATATTTATCAACTTCCTAAAATGGGCTAATTTGATCGGTTAATGAAGTTGGTTGGTCGATCAAGATAATTTGGTCGATCAATTTACTAATTTAGTCGATCAATAACCCTAAAAAACTTGGTTTTGAAAAGATACGCGAAAATCCATTTTTGAGTTTTATTTGAGGTTCCTTATAATAATGTCTTAAACTCAAATAAAGATAAAAAGACACACATCAACAACTATCTGCACTTGTCTTGAAAGATGCTTTATTCCGAGATAGTCCTGAAATGTTAGTCTAGAAATAAGCATAATTTTGGTGCATCAAAATAGAGGTGCTTACATGGATATTTCCTATTCTTACACCTTTGGTAAAAATAATAACTCTCAATTAGGTGTTCTTGAGATAGGCACTCACAGTCAATCTATTCATGTGACTTAAGATCATATTCAAATGATTGCTTCAACATTAGATCAAATGCAAATTCATTAGAAGAAAATAGAGGAAAGAATAAACTCTTAAAAATTGACTCCACCCTGATCCACACCTAACTTGTTAAGGAGAGAGAATTTGCATCATGTTAGTGTTGTCCCAGCTGAGCATAATTATTTTCATGAGGCTACACTTGAGTTGATTGGGACATTTGATTTTATGAATCCTAACTCCTATAGCCTAGCAATCGAGAATATTTCCACCCTCCAGAAGTACTTTAGAAATCCTTCCAACCCTTACAACTCGAATTGGAAGAATAACCCGAATTTCTCCTATACAACTACTAATTAGGTTCCTTACTCAAAACAGAATCAACCTAGGGCTTTTGGGCCAAATCAATACCAACCTGGGCCTTCTCAAGATGATATCAATGTCCAGGTTATGAAGACCCTACAAGGTATGCATAATCAAATGTCTGAAGTGACTTGTGTTGTTACAAACTTCCAATATCAGATTGGGGTCACACCAGACCAAAGGCCTGCAGGGAACCTAGCTGCCAATCCATGCCCAACCCCAATAATTGAAGGAACCAGTATCAAGGCGGGAATCATAATCACTTCAAACAATCTCCTACTCACCCAACACCTCAATACCCCCTTGGTTTCCAACAAAATTTACCCCCTGACCACCTAGAAATAACCTTGCTGCAAATTCTATTACTTAGGATAAGACAACTCAAGATCCTAGGCCTTCTCATCCAGCACAAGGAACCCACCCAAAACCTATGCAAGTTGACTCTCCTTCCACCCTAATTTAGGAAGAAAAAGAAAATGATCCAAAAGACAAAAACCCCATTCCCTTTTTGCAACTGTTGAACCCCACCAACACTAAAAAGAAGTCTGAGTTCACACATAAGGAGCTCATGAATAGATTCGGGCAAGTTGAGATTAATATTCCCCTCCTAGATGCAATCAAATGCATTCCTGCATATGCCAAATTTCTCAAAGATCTTTGTACTCCCAAAAGGTAGACTGAAAACCTAGGATGGGTAATCCTGTCTAAGATGGTAAGCTTTGTGGTCCAGAGCAAGTTGCCTCCCAAGAAGAAAGATCCAGGTGCCTGGTGGGTGAGATTTCATACGTGAACAGTTTTGAGTTAGAAAGCCTATCGTCGTAGTGCGTAAAAATCAGCTACCAGATAAAATTTATAACCGAAGCTCAAGGTGAGCCCCAAGTCGAATACGGGGAGGCGAACATTCGATTTTGAAACTTGCATTTTGATTTTATTTATTTTTGTTATTTTTATCTTTTGTTATTTTTTGGGTGTTTTGTAAGGAAAATATCAAGTGAAATAATTATAGTCCAATCTAATCCACTCTAGCAGAATAAGAGAGAGAGAGAGAATATCAATATAGATATCTAAATAGGGTTTTCTATAGATAATCAAGAAATTACAACTATACTAGAAACTAACTACCGTGGATCCAAACAGGCAACACAAGCTAACAGGCAACACAATCTAACCAAAAAGTTCTAGCAAAGGGAAAGGTAGCTTGCCGAAACAGGCAAAACAAGCTAACCACTGTGGACCCAAATAAAAATGGGTACCAAAAAGTATATTGCGATCTTGTTTCATAGGTTTTGTAGATTATATGAAGTGGACTTTCCAACAAACAAATGGAACACTGAAGCCACTCTATCAAAAAAAGCCTCACAGACACAAACCAATGACAGGAAAGAGAGGAAAGAAGACGGATAATGGACAACGGCAGTTCCAAGCACATGACCGGCGAGGAAGACCTATTCTTGTAGCTCAACCATCAGGAAGGTGGTACGGTCACATTTGGGAACAACCACAAAGGCCATATTATTGGTATTGGCCAAATTGGTGACTCTTCTACTTCTTTTGATAATGTACACTTACTGGATTAAAACATAACCTTTTGAGTGTTAGTCAAATATGTGATAAAGGATACAAAATCACTTTCACTTCAAATGGTTTTAAAATACGAGATAAAGAATCAAAACAAATTATTCTTAAAGAAAATAGACATAAAGACATTTATACTGTAAACTTCAACAAATGCGATAATCTTGAATGTCTTGTCATATCTGATGAAGAAGCAACACTTTGGCACAAAAGACTAGATCATGTTCATTTGAGAAACATTAACAAACTCATGAAACATGATCTTGTCAAAGGTCTGCCAAATATCAACTTCAAGAGAAGCAAACTCCGCGATTCTTGTTAAGTTGGTAATAAAACTAAAAATCCCTTCAAACCAAGAAGGATGGTTGGCACTTCACAACCTTTGTAGCTACTTCACTTAGACTTGTTCAGACCAACAAAATCCGAAAGCCTAAGCGGGTGCAGTATTGTCTAGTCACAATTGATGACTTTTCTAGATTTACTTGGGTATCTTTCTTAAAAAGTAAGGACTTAACCTTTGATGCTTTTAGTAAATTAGTTAGAAGACTACAAAATGAGAAAGGGTTTGAAGTAATTAGGATTAGGAGTGATCACAGCGAAGAATTTGAGAATGAATTCTTTACCAATTTTTGTGATCAATATGGGATAAAACATGGATTTGCATTTCCTAAAGCCGCACCTCAGAATGGTGTAGTAGAAAGGAAAAATAGAACCTTGGAAGAGTGTGCCCTCACAATGCTGTGCAAGTCAAAGCTACCTCGGTATTTTTGGGCTGAGGCTGTAAACACTGCTTGCTATATCCAGAATAGAACCCTGATTAGACCAATCCTAAAGAAGACACCTTTTGAAGTCTATCATGGAAGAACACCTAGAATTTCCTACTTCAAGATATTCAGATGTTGATGTTTTATACTCAATACTAAGGACAATCTTGATAAGTTTGATGCCAAAAGTTTAGAAGGAATATTCTTAGGTTATTCAACAAGAAGTAAATCCTATAGAATTTTTAACAAGAAGAATTCAGTTGTTGAAGAAACTATGCATGTATCATTTGATGAAACCTTAGCTCAACCTAAAGTAATTGATGATGAGGATGAACTAGTAGATGACCCACAAAACATTCTAGAAGAGAATGTTTCTGATGAACTTCTTAGAGATATTTCCAATGTAAAAGATCATCCAAAAGAATTGGTGATAGGTGAATTGTCTAAAGGAGTTCAAACTAGATCTTCCTTTAATAGTTTATCTTTCACAGCATTTGTTTCACAATTAGAACCCAAAAATGTCAAGGAAGCCTTTTTTGATAGTCACTGGATCATTGCAATGGAAGATGAATTAAATCAATTCAAAACAAATAATGTATGGGAACTTGTTCCAAAGCCTGACTTTCAAACCATTATAGGGACTAAGTGGATCGTTAGGAACAAACTTAATGACTCAGGAGAAGTAGTTAGAAATAATGGTAGACTTGTGGCCTAAGGGTATAATCAAGAAGAAGGAATTGATTTTGATGAAGCATATGCTCCCGTAGCTTGCCTCGAATCCATTAGGATGCTACTAGCCTTTGCCGCCCATATGAAATTCAAACCTTTTCAAATGGATGTTAAGAGTGCCTTCCTAAACGGATTCATCAAGGAGGAAGTCTATGTTAAACAACCTCCAGGTTTTGAAGATGTTAAATATCTAGACTATGTCCATAAACTGAACAAAGCTTTATATGGACTTAAACAAGCTCCATGAGCTTGGTACGATAGGTTAAAATCCTACCTAATTGAAAATGAATTTAGAATTGGTAATATAGATCCAACTTTATTTACTAAAAGAAAAGAAGATAATCTCTTAATAATACATATAAATGTTGATGATACCACTTTCTGTGCTACTAATGATCTATTATGCCAAGAATTTGCAAAGTTAATGCAGGATCAGTTTGAGATGAGCATGATGGGAGAACTTCGGTTCTTTTTTGGACTTCAAATTGATCAGCTGTCCTCTGGAATCTTCATATCTCAAACAAAATACACAGCAGAGATACCGAAGAAATTCTCAATGGACAAAGTTAAAGGTAAAGAAACATCGATGGCAGCTTGTACCTAATTGAAAACTGATGATACAAGTAAATCAGTAGATCAAAGACTATATAGAAGCATGGTAGGATCCCTATTATATTTAACTACAAGTAAACCTGATATATTGTTTTGCACTTCTTTGTGTGCTTGCTTTCAAGTAAACCCTAATGCAACACATCTAAATGTTGTTAAAAGAATACTTGGTATCTAAACAACACACAAGACTTAGGACTTTTCTATCTGAAGTCAGATGCATTGGAATTATATTCCTTTTGTGATGCTGACTATGCGGGTAGTTTCACAGACCGAAAGAGTACTAGTGGAACATGTCAATTTCTCGACAATTACCTAGTCTCTTGGTTCTCTAGAAAACAAAATACTGTTTCATTGTCCACAACTGGAGCTGAATACGTAGCAGCATCTTTAGCTTATTCACAACTATTGTGGATGAAACAGTCATTACAAGACTTTGGCCTACCTTGTAAGAATAACAAAATTTTGTGTGACAACACAAGTGCCATTAATCTATCCAAGAATCCAATACAACACTCTAGGACTAAACATATAGATGTGAGACATCATTTTCTTAGAGATTATGTCTTAAAAGGAGATATCAATCTAGAATTTGTTAACATAGAAAATCAACTAGCTGATATATTCACAAGACCATTACCAAAAGAGAGGTTTAATCAAATTTGTCACTCATTAGGTTTATCATGATTAAAAGAGCTTAATTAATTTGCTTGATGAATGCATTTTTCATTGTTTGATCAATCAATTTTGCAAATTGATCGACCAAAACCCTTTGATCGATCAAAATGGACTATTTGATCGACCAAAATCTTAACGGGAAATCTCGCTCCAAAATTTTGACTTTTGATCGATCAATCAAAATGTTTGATTAACCAATCCGGTTGGGCGGGAATCTTCCCTCCATTCTTTCAACCTTTGACCGACCAATTAATCCAATTGATCGATCACTTTTTGCTTTGATCGACCAAAACCCTTTTTTGATCGACTAGAACTGGGTGGATTCTCTTTTTGAGATTGCGATCTTTTTCCTTGATTTGCTTTTGCAATCACTTTTTACCATGTCTAATCTACTTGATTAGTTGCCTTAAGGGTACTTACCTATTTTACTAATCACATTCTCTATAAAACACCTTGTTTTTAACCCAAATCCTATTTTTTTTACCCTACCCCACATATTTGGTCCCCACTCCACCAAACTCAACTCTACCCAACCCGACTCCACTCCACTGGCCATGTGATCGACCAACGTCGACGCCACTGACCATCTTGTGTGCAGCACTTTTGTGCATGTGTCCTCAGGTGAGTGTGCTCCATCAATGACGACCTCGCCCCTTCGTGCAACCTCCTCGCACATCCTCCATTTGCATCCTCACTCTCTCCCATGATCGACCATTTTTTTTTTGTTCGATATTGGGACATTCTAAATCTTGAATACATCCATTTCCTTGGATTTTTCTTGCATTTATAATGTGCTTTGGCTTACTACTTTCATGTTGATGCTTGTTTATGAGTTTTATTGTGAAATCTTGAAGTATAAGTGAGCTTATCATCTGGTCAAACACCTATTTTTTTTCTATCGGATATGCTTTTGGTCGACAAAAATACCTCGGTTGATCGACCAAAAGACAATTTTTTAGTACCTCTGTCCGGGTCATTTTTGATCAACTAACGTGTTTTTTTGTCATTTCTGAATGGCTACAAAACGTGCACGTACCTCCTCGTCTCATCGTGATGACACCTTTGATTGTTTCTTCATCACTGAGGTCGCACGTGAACGTTTTTCTTTATTTGCAAAATTTTCACCTCATGTTGGTAGACTTGTAGACTTTACTTACTTTGAGTCTATATTCTCTAGCATCCGCAAAAAAATTGCTTACCACCAGATATTACGTCTTTTTGAGCGGAACTTTTATGCAGGTTCCACGAACAGTTGCATACCCGATGTTGACCCCATGGCCTGTCATCTTTTCTATGCTAATCTGAAAAATATAGGTGAGGGATTCAACATCGAGTTGACCTCAAACATCTATGACATAGGGTTCTAGTCAATGTGAATGTTCTTTCTGAGATTCTCAGTTGCCCATCTATTGGTCCCACATTTCTTGAGCTCCACCAGCAGACACAGACGGATACCATTAGGAAGACCCTGCTCACTCCCTCTCACTTTGCCTTGGGTCGTCTAGCCAAGTCACCTTATTTTCATCGTCTTCCATGTTTTCTTAATTGAGTTTTTCTATGGAATTTTATGTCTAAATCTACGTCATTTGAAAACAGCCTTGGTATTATGCTCACCAGTCTTTACACATTCCTTAAGAACAAGCAGTTCAACTGGAACCACTTGATTCTATATCTCATGAGGAAGCCTCATACCAACTCCTTCCAGTTTGGAACACTTCTCTCTCATATCTTCCTACACTTTAGTGTCCCATGGATATTGATGTGAGAAATACGCGTTTAGTTAATTATATGAAATAGTGTCGTTGAGACGCGTAAATCCACAATCAACTCTTAAATTTATAACCTAGATAGTGGAAGTATCTAGGGTCATCCAAGGAGGCCAATTTTATTAATCACATAAATGGTTCTCTCTCTTGCCTCTCAAATCCACACTTTGCTTTTGTGATTTTTGATTTTTTTGTTTTTATGTTTTTCAGAAATAATCAGGTTTGAGGCAACAGGATGCAAAGATTTAATTACGCTACAACTAACCCTAGGTGACAAGAATGAAGTCCTCTCTTCTAAGCTCACCCTAGGCAAGTGTGCCTAGGGTAATTAGAAGAGGGGAGTGTGTGCACTACAACTATAAAAACAACATGGAAGAACACACTAACTGCAACATGAAAATTGGAAGGGGAAACAATTTTTGTATCACTAGTAGAGTCAAATACAAGTAGAGGAATGCTTCAATAAGAACATTAAACTACTAGCTAACAAAAAAATAGTGGAAGATAAAGAAGGGTTGATTCTGATGGAAGATCCAGGTGGCTCTTGCTCTAAATGTGGTTGCCCCACACTTGAAAATAGATCTCCTTCTCTTCCTTCTTCAAGTGGCCTTCCTTCAAGCTCTCCTCCAAGGTGGGCATCAACCACCTTGTTGGCTCCTTCTTTGCCTGGTCGTCCCCACTTAATGAAGGTGACCTCCTCCTTGGTGTGGAGATGGGGTGGAATATTGATGGATCTAACTAAGGGAGAAGAGATGGGAATTATGTGGTGGTAGGGTAGGGTATTTATGGGATGGGAAGGGGGTGGTTATGGTTCTTTTTGGAGGGAAATGAAGGGGTGCTTGGATTTTTTTGGAGGGAAAAATGGGAGGGAAATGAAGAGGTGCCTTGGTTTTCCCTCCAAAAATACCTTCTAGAAGGTATTAATTTTGGAGGGGAAAAGTGGAGGGTGGAGATGGGATTTGATGGTGGATGTAGGGTGGTGATGGAAGGGATAGTTGGCACCAAAATAAAGTTGGAGTAGGTGGTCTTTTTGGTGGAGCTTAAGTAGTAGGGTAGTAGGTATTGGTGCCATGGAGGTGGACTAGCTAAGCTAAGCTAGCTTAGCTAACTTAGCTAGTAGGAGTAGGGTTGGAGGCATTTGGAGCTAGGGTTTTGAGGGAGAAGAGCTGGAGTAGTCATCTTTAGCTGCACTAGAGCTGGTGGTTGTTGAAGAGAGCTGCAAGGAGCTGCCTTAGCTAGCTTAGCTTTCTAGTTCTTTGCTAGTTGCTAAGCCAAGCCAAGATGAGTTGGCTTTTACTGATGTGAGCTGAGGTGAGCTGGGTCTGATATTCTTGGGGAGGACCTAGCTAGTTGGAGTAGCTAAGGTAGCTTAGCTCAACTAAGTTGAGCTAAGTGGAGTCCCTGGGAGCTGGACTTGAGCTGGCCTGAGCTGGTTAAGGTCATCTTCGGCTGACCAGGTCTAGCTTGTTGATAGTTGTAGCTAGTCCTAGTCAGGTTGAACTTTCAGTGAACTCTTCTGAGTTGGAAGATCTAGAATGGACCTAAGGTGAACTAGCTAGAGCTACCATTCAGCTGAGATGAGCTAAATGGAGCTAAGGGTGAGTTGATCTAGCTAGAAGGAGCTGGTATCCAGCTAGGATGAGCTGGATCTAACTGGGATTTAGCTCAAATGAGCTAGATCAACCTGGGATCCAGCTGATAGGGGCTTCTTCTTCATCTTTTACCTTCATGAGTGCTAAGATGTGTGGGATTTGACATTCTACCTAATCTTGACACTTAGATAAATGCATCAAAAAGACATTAAAATGAAATGCATGCCAATCATAGGTAAATGCCTAAATGTAGCCCAAAAACCCATTTGCAGAGTTAAAACCCTAAGAGGTAGGTTAGTTTTGGGGCATAAGAATGATGATAAACTGGCATTTATCAAATATAAACCATAAACAATTCATCACTAGAGTCTTCATGTTTGATAAACTCACTTATACGAAGATGGAGCAAGCACAGGGTGCCCGTGGTGAGGAAGCAGCCTAGGAGTAGCAGCAGTAGTAGGAGCAGACAGCAGTACCTCCTCCTTTCCCACCTTATGAGCACTTTACAGCGACCTATCCTCCTCCAGTGTGACCATCTCCATCCTTCTACAACCAGGATTGGAGCCTCTTGGACCAACAACTCTCAGGTATGGACTTTGTGAGGATTCAGGATGTGACAAATGGCATATCTTTGATGATGCATAGACAACGGGAGACAGACATGGCCATTATGAGGCACGGGCATCAGGTATCAGACCACCTGAATGCTCAGGGATAGTTTCTGGATAGACTTGGAGAGTCTATTAATAGTATCCAGCAGCAGCTACACCGACCTCCCCGACCTTGTCGTTTGACTACCATGCCTACAACACCTCCTCCTCCTCCTCCTACATCATATGCATCACTAGCAGCACAAGCAGCATCAGTAGTGCCAAGCGACCAGTAGATTACTCCTTGCAGGACATCTAGGCAGCAGACACGCAGGTTGTCTACGCAGCGCTGCCTTTGTCTTGGCCAACTTGCATCTTCTGAAAGAACAGATTCGTTGGACCTCGAGTTGGACATTGATCTTCAGAGCACTATAGATGCCTTCATGGCATCATTAGATGATTAGATGTTATATCTATTTCTATCTTTATTTTGTCATGTATAACTTTAATTTTTCTCTAGACTCTTTTTATATTATTTTTCTATATTTTATTGTTCTAGATTCTTTTTATTATGAAAATGCATGAAGATTATCTCCTTCAGTTCTATATTCCTCTTTAGCTCTCTTATACTACATGATATTTTAGATGCTTAAATTACATGTTTAAGGGGGAGTTAAATGTAAAATCAACAGCAGCATATTTTACTTTTTGCTGAAACAAAATGGGGGAGATATTATGGAAAACTATTTTCAATTTCATAATTATAATTTTGTTGTCATAAAAAACGGGGAGAATGTAAGCACCTCTATTTTAATGCACCAAAATTATGCTTATTACTAGATTAACATTTTAGGACTATCTCGAATTAAAGCGTCTTTCAAGCCAAGTGCAGATAGTTGCTGATGTGTTTCTCTTTATCTTTATTTGAGTCTAGGACACTATTGTAAGGAACCTCAAATAAAACTCAAAAATGGATTTTCGTGTATCTTTTCAAAATCAAGTTTTTAGGGATATTGATCAACCAAATTAGTTATTTGATCAACCAAAATACTTTGATCGACCAACCAACTTCATTAACCGATCAAATCAGCCCATTTTAGGAAGTTGATAAATATTTTTTTTGATCGACCAACCAAGTAAATTGACCGATCAATTAGTGATCGACCAACCACCTTAATTGATCAATCAAATTTCCTTTTGATCAACCAATTAACCTTAATTGATCGACCAATTTAACTTCCTATTCAGGCAAAACTTTTAGTATACACAGAGGTTGTACACATTCCTTTCAATTAACAACTTTCAAGAGAAATACCTTTCAAAAAAGTAGAGCTTCTCATGCTTATTCCAAAGGCCTCCATGTCCCATTCTTCACGTTCTTCAAAAGCACGATGCCTCGAACCTTTGCAAAAAAATTGGTTTGATCTTTTATTGAGGTTCCATAGAAGTTATTTCTGTTATTCTATCTTGTTGCTTTGATTTACGGATCCTAGGATTGTTGGAAAGATCTGTGGTTGTTGTTTTTGCTTCTCTTTAGGATAAAAAGAGAAGTGGTTGTAAGAGGTTGTGCCACCCTCGTTCAAGTGATACAGTTAGTGGATTAACTGGATTGGACTAGTCAGAAAAATCTTAAGCTGGGAGGCTTAGGTAGTGGTTTTCACCCGATTTGGGTTTCCACTATAAATCAGGTGTACTTTGTGCTTGAATCTATTGTGATTTATTTGTAATCTGTGCATATAATACTTTTTAAGGCGGTACTATTCACCCCTCCCCTCTAGTATACATTGCGATCTGCAGGATATCCTCCTACTCTAACACCTTTGGTAAAAACAATAACTCTCAATTAGGTGTTCATGAGATAGGCACTCACAGTCAATCTATTCCTGTGACTTAAGATGATATCCAAATGATTGCTTAGAGACTAGATCAAATGCAAATTCACCAAAAGAGAATAGCAGAATGAATAAACTCTAAAAAACTGACTCCACGCTCATCCACACCTAACTTGTTAAGGAAGGAGAATTTGTACCATATTAGTGCTGTCCCAGCTGAGCATAATTATTTTCCTGAGGCTGCACTTGAGTTGATTGGGACATTTGATTTTATGAATCCTAACTCCTATAGCCCAACAATCGAGAATATTTCCACCCTCCAGGAGTACCTTAGAAATCCTTCCAACTCTTACAACTAGAATTGGAAGAATAACCTAAATTTCTCCTATACAACTACAAATCAGGTTCCTTACTCAAAACAGAATCAACCTAGGGCTTTTGGGCCAAATCAATACCAACCTGGACCTTCTCAAGATGATACCAATGTCTAGGTTATGATGACCTTGCAAGGTATGCATAATCAAATGTCTGAAGTGACCTGTGTTGTTACAAGCTTCCAATATCAAATCGGGGTCACACCAGACCAAAGGCCTGCAAGGTACCTACCCCCAATCCATGCCCAACCCCAATAATCAAAGGAAACAGTATCAAGGTGAGAATCATAATCACTTTAAACAGCCTCCTACTCACCCAACACTTTAATACCCCCTTGGTTTCCAACAAAATCTACCCCCCAACCACCTAGAAATAACCATGCTGCAAATTTTGTTACTTAGTATAAGACAACACAAGATCCTGTGCCTTCTCATCCAGCATAAGGAACCCACCCAAAACCTATGCAAGTTGACTCTCCTTCCACCCTAATTTAGGACAAAAAAGAAAATGATCTAAAAGTCAAAAACCCCATTCCCTTCTTGCAAGTGTTGAACCCCACCAACACTAAAAAGAAGTCTGAGCTCACACATAAGGAACTCATGAATTGATTCGAGTGAGTTGAGATTAATATTCCCCTCCTACATGCAATCAAATGCATTCCTACATATGCCAAATTTCTAAAGGATCTTTGTACTCACAAAAGGTAGATCGAAACCTAGGACGAGTAATCCTCTCTAAGATAGTAAGCTTTGTGGTCCAGAGTAAGCTGCCCCCCAAGAAGAAAGATCCAGGCACTTGGTGGGTGAGATTTCGTACGCGAAAAGTTTTGAGTTAGAAAACCCGTCGTCGTAGTGCGTAAAAATTTGCTACCAGATAAAATTTATAACCGAAGCTCAAGGTGAGTCCCGGGTCGAACACGGGGAGGCAAACATTTGGTTTTGAAACCAGCATTTCGATTTTATTTATTTTTGCTGTTTTTATCTTTTGTGATTTTTTGGGTATTTTTGTAAGGTAAAATATCAAGTGAAATATTTGTAATCTAATCTAATCTACTCTAGTAGAATAAAAGAGCGATAGAGAGAGAGAGAATATCAATATATACATCTGAACAGAGTTTTCTATAGATAATAAAAAAATTACAACTATACTAGAAAGCGATGAAAGATAGAATGAGGTGAGAAGAATCCCCATTGATGGCTGCTTGGAGGATGACTTGCTTTGACGGTGTCTAGATGACGGTGGTGAAGTGTTGGAGGAAGGAGAATGGCATTGGTGGAAGGAGGATAGGGTAGGATGATGTCGTAGCGAGGATCTTCTTCCGGAAGGTGGTGAGAGGATGGCCATGGGATGCTCCACGAAGAGGGGTGAGAAGTGGGAAAAAAATATTTAATTTCTACTCTAGAGGAGCATCCTGGACTTGGGATAAGCTCTCTCTAGAGCTTTGGAGGTGGTGAGGGAGAGAAAGGAAGAGATGGAGAAGAATGGGACGGGTGAGGCTCCTTTTATAGTGGAGTAGAGGGGGCTAAAATGAGTATGGGACAATTAGCGATAGTAAAGACATCTCTGTAGATCCAGCTCAATCATCACCGAAGATCCAGCTCACGTGTCCACTGGCTCCTCGTGTGCATTTGTTAGCATTGAGGTGGAGTCATGGCCGTTGGATTGAAGATGAGAGGCTCTAATTGTGCGAAAGACAACACTTCGGATTGCACCTGCACCACGCATACGATCGTGCGTCACATCACGCGTTAGATCTCACATGCACGAATTGCATGCATTAGATGGCGCCACGTAGTTGACCTCTTCACTGCTTGATGAAGATTTGGTAGTTGAATTTGTCTACAGTGCACACTTGCGAATCGATAAAGATCAGCGGGTTTCGAACTAGTGTTAGTGGATTGAGAGCTCCCTTCGCGACCACTATGCTATGCACTCACAAGTGTTGCATTTTGGAATTAAGGTTCATGCACCCACGACCATTGAATCTTCATCGAACAATTGAGGTTGCATGAAGCTCTCCTCTACTTGGCCTGAGGAGGGGCAACATGGCCTCTCAGTGACCATTAAATTTGAATCGAACGACTAAGATCATGCGAGCGTGGCATGGGAGGGTCAACTACAGTCTGCTGGAGGGCTACGATGGAGCCACGTGGCACCATCATGGCCGTCCAACTTCTTCTCCTTGTTGAGGGTGCTGCGAAGCTCCAATTGAATTGGTTTTCGCTTTAACGAACTACAATTTGTCATTTGAAGTTTTGAATTGCATCACCTTGCCCCTTTGCCATTGATCCTCAGACTGCATATGGTGCTACAAAACTCTGATCAAGACAATTTCGAAGGCGTTGGACTTTGACCGTCGTCCTGATCAAATCCATACAGTTGAATCATAAATCCGAGACCCTAAAATAAATTTCCTTCTCTCCTGGCCACAGAAGGAGCAAATTAACCTATGATTTATACAATCTATCCTAAATGCTGAATGATGCATGCTATGCAATATTTATAATGTGGAATGTAATGTTAAGCTTAGGAACATGCATAAATAGGCATTTTAACTTAAATGGATGCGTATACCTCATACCCCCATGCCTACCTTTTGCTAGTCACTAGAAAAACTAAAGTAAATGCTATGTATAAAAATAGAATTAGGATTTAATTACTTAGTCCTAAATTGTTTATTAATAATAGAAAATTTCAACTAAGGACCTAATTGAAATGACTCAACACCACCTAGGTGCCTACCAAAATGTGGACCACCCAAGACCTTGCCTTATTTTGAAAAGGAAAGATACATTTGTTTTTGCTTTTTCTTCATTTCAAATTTTTTATATTTGTGAGTTTAGAGTTTTAGGGTAGCTTTCTATTGCTACCCAACTCACCCAAGACTCAAAAAGAACTTTAAATTCTAACCATCTCAAGAAATAGTGATAGACTCACTAAGCGGCAGTAAAAATGGACTTCAGTTTCTATGACCCTAGGTGACCTTAAGAAAAATTTTTGCCTAAAGCTTTATCTTTCCGATCGGTAGCTTTTGATAGCGATTTTTCGCGGTTTGTTAATTAGGCAATCTAGTGTCGTTGCAACGCGTAAATCCACTTTCGCTCTTAAATTTATAATCCTAGATAGGGGAGTATCTAGGGTATTCCAAGGAGGCCAAATGTTTGCAAAAGTGATTCTCTTGCTTGGAATACAAATCTCAACTTTCTTTTTGGTATTTTTCAATATATTATTTTTTTTGTTTTTGGATTAAGACAACATGCGAAATGGTGGCAGGAAGGTGATTTACACTTCAAATTTAACTACTACTTCTAAGTGGCAAGTAGAGCCTCTCCCTAAGCTCACTCTAGGCAAGTGGAGGCCTAGAATAATTAGGGAGAGGGAGTGAACAATGCTAAGAAAAAACAAAGCAAGTAGAAATGCAAAATAGAAAATTGCAAAGAAGGCAACTTAGATTGACGAAAAGTGTTTTACAAAAAAAACCTAGTAGAGGAATGCTTCTACTACTAGAAAAATTAAAATAAAGAAAAGCAAACATAAATCCTCTAGAAAGATGGTGAAGAAGAGGGCTTCTTGCTCCAAGGTTGGTGGCTCCCAATCTTGAAAAGACTCCTTCAACTCCTTCCTTGCAGTGCTCCGCCAAGGTGATGTCCTCCAAGGCAAGCCCTAAGGGGGCGTGCCCTAAGCTGCTCTCCAAGGGTGGACATCCACCCTAGGTCCTTCTCCTTTGCCTGGCCATCCTCCTTGAAGTGGAAGAGTCCTCCTCCTTGGCATGGCCCAAGTTGAAGAAAGTGCAGAGAAGAAGGCACCAAAAGGGCTGGTGATGTGCCCCTTTAATCTCCTTCTCTACTCCTTCTTGGCCGTAGGTATTGGTGGTTTAGGTAGTAAAATACACTAATGGAGGATGCCCCAAAATGGTGGTAGGTGGTGGGTTTTTATAGAATAGGAAGGGGGCTAAGGTGTCCCTTGAAATGAAGGGCCAAGATGAAGAGATGGAGGTGGTTAAAGATCCTATGGCCAAGGTGAGTTGGCGCCACCTTAAGGGACACCAAGGGGGTAGTTATGGGTGTTGACACCCCTTGATGTTGGCGCCAAAAAGGGTTCTAGAAGGTGGTCTAGGTTGGTGCCAAGAGGGATTCTAGAAGGAAGGGTAGGTGGATGGCTAGGATGGCTTATGTGGGTAGGTGTAGGGTGGATTAAACGCTGAAAGTTGGCGCCAATATAGAGGTGGTTAGGGGTAGTTTTTGGCGCCAACTTAAGTTTTCTTTTGGTGGTGATAATGGGGTGAAGGGATGGCTAGGAGGTGGCGCCAACTTGAGTAGGGTAGCTAGCTTAGGTAGGCTTAAGTTGGTGGAGCTAGCTAGGGTTGTCTTTGAAAATGGTGGATGGCCAAGGAGCTGGTTGCTAGCTAAGCTAAGCTAAGCTAAGCTAAGATAGCTTAGCTAAAGGGGGAGTATATGAAAAGGTGTTGGAGCTAGGGTTTGGAGGGAGGAGCTGAGGAGAAGTCTGGAGCTGGAGCTGACTGCTGCTGAAGAGGCTGGCATGGGGCTACTCTAACTGGCTTAGCTTGCTAGTTCTTTGCTAGTTGCTAAGCCAAGCTAAAGTAAGCTAGCTTCTACAATAATGAGCTGAGGTGAGGTAGGTCTGGTGCTCCCGGGGAGAATCAAGCTAGTTGAGGCAGCTAAGGTAGCTTAGCTCAACTGAGTTGAGCTAAGCTGAGTCCCTGGGAGCTGGACTTGAGCTTCCTGAGCTGGGATGAGTTCTTCTTCAACTTGCTAGAGTTGACTGGAGATGGATGTAGCTAGATCTGAGCTGGGGTGAACTCCTGTCAACTCAGCTTAGCTAGCTAGAGCTCCCTGTGGACTAGTGGGAGCTGAGATGAGCTAGACTTAGCTAAGCTGAGCTGGATCTGAGCTGACTTAAGCTAGGGTGAGCTAAGATGAACTCTCTTGAGCTGCCATTTAGCTGAGATTAGCTGAATGGAGCTGGGATGAGCTAACCCTAGTTCAAGTGAGCTAGGTTCCAGCTGCGGTGAGCTGGATCAGGCTGAGTTCCAGCTAGTCTGGGCTTCTCCTTCACCATTTGCCTTCTTGAGTGCTAGGGTTTTAGGGATCTATATATCTGTACATCCCTAACACTCACAAAAACATATTAAAAAGGTAATAAAAAATGCAATGCATGCCTAACCTAATTTATGCCTAAATGCAGCCCAAAAAACCCGTTTACGGAGTAAAATCCTAAGAGCTAGGTTTGTTTTAATGCATAAGAATGATGATAAACTGGCATTTATCAGCTTTCTCCTTATTTTTTTTATTGGGTCAACACAAGGGCAAACCCAGTGTATATCTCCCTAGTTTATTCTACTTCCCGAGCTTCTTCCTTAAGTATTTTGGGAGTTATTTGTGCATTTTTGTGAGCTGGGCTCTAGACAAACAACTAATGGGGCGTTAAACCCATGGCAACTTGCCAGCCATACTCGTGCGGTGAAGTGTGGCTTATTTATTTTTCTCCTTTTTCTATTTTTTTCTTTTTGACTATATATTTTTTTCTTTTTCTGAGTAGGTGGCTTCCCTGATCTATGATTTACCTAAAGGCAGTAGAAAGAGTGTGATCATGTAGCTGGGCTATAGACAACCGACCAATGGGTTGTTACCCATGATAACTTGCTAGCCATACTACCATAGAAAGTTCATTAGCTACCTAATTTTCGTAATAATTGTCGAAAAGTGAGTTAATGCAAATAGTGTGTAGATGCTTTTGACTCAAAGTCCCCTCAAATTAGAGGGTGGGTGTTTACACAGAAGGCAAGATCAGTTTATAAAGAATAAATACTACGTCATAGTGTAGTTGAAATCACCTTGTAAACAAATAAGAATTTTATTACTCGAAAAATTAAGAATCCAAGGTCGAACACAAGGAGCAAATTGGTATTTAAAAACTAATAGCACAATCTCAAATTAATAAAATGTGATGTTCAACAATATTATGATGCAAAATAATTAAGTTTAATGTGTATAAATGCTTCAAAGAGATGAATTGAGATAAAAAAAATTAACCTCTGTCTTTCTTCTTTCTTCCTTTTCTGTCTTCTCTGATGTCTTCTTTTCTTCCTCTCTTTTCTTCCTTCTCTGATTTCTTCTTTCTTTCTATGTGGCTACTTTCTCTTCTATCTTCTCTTCTGTGGCTATAGCCTTGTTTCTTTCCTTCTCTATCTTCAGCCTTCTATTCTCTTTGCATCTCCTTTTCCTCTCTTCTTTTCCTTCAACTGTGCCTTACTTCCTTTCTTCCTTGGCTTCTGATTTCCTTCCTTCTCTTTCTTCTTTAGCTGTGCCTTGTCCTTCCTTTCTTCCTTGGCTTCTAATTTCCTTCTTTCTCTTTCTTCTTCAGCCGCGCCTTCTCCTTCCTTCTTCTACCTTCAGCTTCCTCAGCTTCCTTGGCAGCTCCTCCTCCTGCCCTTAGCTTCTTCAGCTGTAGCTTCCTCTTCCTTCCTTCTTTCCTTACACACACTAGTGCAAAACCTACCCCTACCCTCCCCCACGTACGCTCTCTCTCTTTCTCTCTCTTGGGTTCGCTCTCCCAAATCCAATCGGGTATATGGGTCTGGTCAAGCGCACCCAGGTCCAGGCGCACCGATGTGGGTGGTGCGTGAGGAGTGTAGGGTCCATCGGATCAAGCAGCCAGGTCCACGTAGCGTGGGTCGTAGACAAGGCAGGTGAGCGGGCAAGGGGACCTCACCACGTGATTTGAGGCGATAAGCTTAAAATGCAAAAACAATATAAACCACTCACCTGCGCTGAAAACTACCAAGGTGGGACTAAAGTCCCACTCGCTTCTTCGCGTTCCTGCAGGGAGAATGCCTCCTCAATTGCTGCAACTGCAGATGGTGTAGGCTTTGATTACTAGGTGCGAAAGGGTTATGGAATGTTTCCACACACCTGGAGCTCAACTGCCTGGAGCGAGCTTGCAGGCAAGCTTTACTCATGCTCCAACGGTGGTAAGAGGGTGAACCTGCAAATCACTAATACAGCCTTGCGTCCCTATCAAGGCACTTGGGTAGCTTCGCTGTGTCACAACGAAGGTGATGCGGTGGGTGGCGTGGCACGGAACGGCCTAGGCGTGCGTGCCTAGGTCAGACTGTGGCAGTGAAAGTGCGTGTGTTCAGTGAGAGTGTAGGGTGCGTGTGGTAGTCAGTGAAGGGGCGGATGATGATCAGTGGATGATGGTGGAGGTTTTGAGGTACGTGGTGAGGCGTGTGGATGACTGGAGCGACGATTGTGCCTTCACCGGTGGTCTACCGGAGATGAGGAAGACGGAGGTGGTCTGTGGCTGTCGAGGGTAATTTTGTGAAATAAAGAGGGGGAAAGGGAAAGGTAGGGAGAGAGGAACTTAGCTGAGGGTATTTGGATGAAGGGGGGAGATGGAGGGCGAGCGGCACGTGTTTGCCGTCGATGGAGACGAAAGCCCTGAGATGAGGAGGCGGCGATGATGAGAGGGTTGAAGAAGCGCGCATAGGTATGGCGCAACGTGGAAGAGTAGGGTGGAGAAGACTCTACCACTGGTATGGTGGCAGAGCAAGGAGAAGAGGGAGTAGAGATCGCTAGAGTTTGCGGGCTATTGGCCAGAGATGGGGAAGGAAGAATTTTGGAGTTTTCTACAGCCAAATCCAGCTTAATCTCAGTGGCAAGGACATGGGGCCCTTTTACAGCTACTGGCAGAGGTCCTTGAGCTTTGAAGGCAAGCTTCCAAGCGTAAGAATCCTCGCCAGAGTTGGAAGGTGCGAAAGATACCCATGTCTCTCGAGCATTCGTAGGAAAGATTGGGTGCGAATCAAGGCTGGAGTTTGCATTCAGATAATAGGGAATTCCTCAAAGAATCTCCCTTTCAAATCTGAGAGGACATCTCTAAGGAATCAAGGAGAAATCCTCCTTGAATCCTCATCAGAGTCGGACTCCGTTGTAATGGCGGAGGGGCCTAATTGCAAAGAGTGGCGAGGAAGATAGGGGGTCTGCACAATGGTCTTCAAAAGCTAGGGCTTAAAATGTAATTGGGTGGATTATTTTGCGAAGGTCTAGGTGACCTCCCCTTAGGTCCAAATTTTGGTACAAACCTAATTTTGACCTAAAGAATCTAATGGTGGAGTTGCATTTTAGGTTTGACCACGTTTGACTAGAAATTTTGCATAAAAACCCAATTTATGGCAAATACATAACTAGGACCCCTATTTAGTTCAAAATAGGTTCTAAAGGCCAAATTGAAGATTATAAACCATATAGGATATTTTTTCATTAATTTGAGAGGGTTTAGTTGATTTTTATCCAGACTAGATCCTTGTTGTATTAAGTGGGTTTGTTTTAGGGTTACAAATGTCATTTAATTCTTAGATCTCACAATAACCCTTTTTTTATTGAACCATCCCACTTTTCATCTTGTTAAGATCAATTGACCCATGTTTAACCCATGAGAAATCCTATTGCTGTACTGTAATGGTAAAATTACAGTTTTATCCTTTATTTCTTATTTTCTTCTCAGAACAGGTATTCCTTGAATTAGGCCCTTCACTTGGTTATGTAAGAGCTTTTGTTCTCTTTTTTAGGTCGAAATGAGCTAGTTAGGGCTGATGATGGTGTTCCCATCATACCCCCATGCCTATCTTTTGCTAGTCCCTTAGCAAAATTTAAAGGTTTTAACTTCTGTTCTAGACCATGAGTTTCTTTCACAAGTTATGATAAGTGCTTTTTCTTTTTCTTTTGTGACTAGGTTAGAATGCCGATAATAAGCCTAGAGGTACTTAAGTACCAACCAAGATTTAGACCTGACCAGGTTTATCCTTGGTCCTCTGCGAAGGTTTTAAGGCCCACAGGAACTATCCTAAGGTTCGTTGGACTGCGCGGTTAAAGCACCCGTGCTTGAGACATATTTTAGCTTTGGTTCAGTTTGCAGTGAGTTTTTGTGAGAGAGAGACAGAGGATTTATTTGTTTGGAGAGTTTTCCCTCTCTTTTCTTTTTATTTCTAGTTTCAGATTGGCTTCTCAACACGGTCTATATCGGATTCCTTGTTCCCATCATCAATCCTCAAAGGTCCTCGGTAATTGATGCTTCGTGATAACACTACCCATGGCAACCCCCAGAACCCTGGCTTTTGATATTTTGAGATAATCTTGCCCATGGCATTCCGTGGCCAAATCTAGACCCTGGCAATCGACATTTCGTGATAATGCCGCCCATGGTATCTGAACTAGAAGAGTGCTTACATGCCCCCGGTAAGATATGTAAATATACTAGGAGACAAGCACTGAGGAGATGATATGTTGTTACGCTTCTTGAGGAGGAATTTCCCACCTCTCCATGCCAGGAACTCGTTCAAATCAACTTGTGTTGATCGGCCACTCCTAATCTACTCAACGTTTTTCATAATATTTAAACGCTTTTGCGTGATTTTGATAGTTATGCGCACTGAACCAAATTGTGTGTGGATTGGGGTGCTCAGGTTACCGAGTCCTGCAAACCAAAGGTCAGTTAACGAGGCCGAATACTCCCTAAGCCTTAGACCTAATACTTAAGATTC
The DNA here is from genome assembly GCA_037157565.1 of Thalassia testudinum. NCBI lineage: Eukaryota > Viridiplantae > Streptophyta > Magnoliopsida > Alismatales > Hydrocharitaceae > Thalassia > Thalassia testudinum. Next base: position 64,060,946 of record JAZHRO010000007.1, on the reverse strand, counting down.
GCATTTTCCCCAACCACTTGAGGATTATCCAGATCTTAGTGGGTACTTGAATTTTTAAGCCTAAGAGTCTAGCCCAAAAGGACTAAGATCAGCATTCCTACTAATCTCTTTTTGTGTCTTATTAGCACTTTTTCTCATTTTTCTCTTTTTTCTTGATGTGGTCTAGTACTTCAGTTAATCCCTTAATTTCTTACTAATGACTATTCTTTTTATTTTTCATCTTGTGCTTCTTTTTTATCATTTTGCTCTTTTCCTCATGTTTTGTATAGCCTCGAAAATTTTCTCTCCCCCCTCAGTTTTTTTGTCCTTTTTCAAGATTTTTTTCAATTTTTTGTGTTTTTTGTGATATGTGATTTTTTGTTGAAACCTTTTCTTGATATGATTTTTATTACATTTTGCACTTTCATACCCCCCATACCTACGATTTGCAATGTCCCTATTGTAAATTAGGTGGGTTCAAATTCGGCCTAGTTCATTCATTAGGACAGGTGTTGGGTGGGCGAACGGGTCGAGGTGACTATTGCGAACGATTTTTAGACTCGGGTATGGGTACCTGAGGTGGAGTCGGCCATTCTAATGGATGAATCCTAAAGTGCAATGTGAATTCAACATAGAAATGTCAAGAAAGGTTTCGAGTTTTTCAAAGAATGACGGGTTGCCTCCCGTTAAGCACTGAGTTTTACACCATCGGCAGGGCACAATGAGCTCAGAGAGAATGGAGGGTAAAGGATATCTTAGCCAAATTTGTATCGGTCACATCAATGAACAGTTTGAGTCTCTGATCGTTCATGACGAAGGGTTCAAAATTGTGGCTGAGTGGACTGATCTCAATGGCTCCATTTCCAAAGATTCGTCAGACTAAGTAGGGTCTAATTCATTTAGATCGTAGTTTTCCTGGGAACAACTTGAGTCTGGCATCAAAGAGTAGGACCTTTTGACCAGGATGAAAGATCTTTCTAGATATATTCTTGTCGTGAAAGGCTTTAACCCTCTCTTTGTAAATTCGAGAGTTCTCATACGCGTCGTGGTGTAATTCATCGATCTCTCTCATTTGAAGCTTTCTATGGGTTCCAGCCTTAGAAAGATCTAGGTTGTAGTTTCGTACTACCCAATAGGCCTTATGGTCCAATTCGATGGGGAGGTGACACACCTTCCTGTACACCAGTCTGAAGGGAGACATACCTAATTGGGTTTTGTGGGTGGTCCTATAATCCCACAAAGCTTCCAGAAGCTAGGATGACCAATCCTTCCTGTCAGGTCAAACAGTAACTTGGAGCATTTTCTTGATCTCCCGATTTAATAGCTCAGCTAGACCATTAGTTTGGGGGTGGTAAGGAGTAGAGACTCGATGCGACACCCTGTATTTGGTCATCAGTGACCTGAATTGAGCATTTGTGAAATGGGTCCCTCCATCGAAAATTATTGCACGTGGAATCCTGAACCGTGAGAAGATGTTCTGATGAATGAATTTGATAACAACTTTGTGATCATTGGTTCGGGTCGGAATGGCTTCAATCCATTTGGACAAATAGTCAACAGTGAGTAAAATGTATTCGAAGCCGTTCGAGATAGGGAAGGGTCCCATAAAATCAATCCCCCAAATGTCAAAAATTTCGCATACCAGAATCAGCTGTAAAGGCATCATATCTCGATGGCTCATGTTCCCCAAGGTCTAGCAACGGGACATGCCTTACAGTGATTGTATGCATCCTTGAAAATTGTGGGTTATTAAAAGCCACACTAGAGGACTTTTGCTATGATTTTATGTCCTGAAAAGTGTCCATCGCTTGCCTGGTTATGGCAGAAAGAGAGTATGTCTTTGATTTTCGCTTCCGCGACACATCGTCGAATTATATGATCAGCACCAATTCAGAATAGATATGGGTCTTCCCAAAGGTAATACTTGGCATCGGAAAGAAATTTGTCCTTCTTGGCCTTCAGCCAATCGGATTGGATATGATGTGATGCCAAGTAGTTTACTATGTCAGCAAACCATGGAAGCCCTGTATTGATAGTCTGAAGGTGCTCATCGAGAAAATGTTCCGTGATGGGTTCGGAAAGGTCAATAATCTCAGAAGGAAGGTGGGATAACTGATCAGCATCCACATTCTATTTTCCCGCTTTGTTGCGAATCTCGAGGTCAAATTCTTGCAACAGTAAGATCCAGCAGATTAATCGAGGTTTCGCATCCTTCTTTGCAAGGAGATACCTCACAGTTGTGTGATCCGAGTAGATGATAACATGGGAACCCAAAAGGTAAGATTTGAATTTTTCTAGGGCAAATACTACGACTAGCAGCTCTTTCTTAGTAAATGTGTAGTTACGTTGAGCCTCGTCAAGCGTTTTGCTAGAGTAGTAAATGACCACGGGTTTCCCATCAATTTTCTACCCCAAAACCACTCCTACAACGAAATCAGATGCATCGCACATGATCTCAAATGGTTGAGACCAATCAGGGGACTGTAGGATCGAGGCTTAGGTAACTCGGTCATAGAGGATCTCAAATGCTTGAGTGCATTCCATGGAGATTTTGAAAGGAACATCCTTGGAGAGAAGAGTAGTCAGGGGGCGCGCGATTTTTGAATGGTCAGGGATAAATTGACAGTAAAAATCGATGTGCCCCAGAAAAGATTGAATGTCCTTGATCGAGCTAGGCATAGGGAGTTTGGAAATCAAGTTTACCTTGGCTCGATCGACTTGAATGCCTTTCTCTGAAATCAAATGTCCCAGGACGATTCCCTCAGGCACCATGAAATGGATCTTTTCCTAGGAAAGAATCAGATTCACGTCAATGCACTACCTGAGTATTTGGACCAAGTGCTGGAGGCAATCGTCAAATGATGCTCCAAATACTAAAAAGTCATCCATCCATGAAGACTTCCAGATAATCACCTATCATATCTGAGAACATGGCAAGCATGCACCGTTGAAAAGTCACAAGTGCATTGCAGAGATCGAACAGCATCTTTCGGAACTCGTACGTCCCAAAGGGGCAGGTGAAAGTGGTCTTTTCTTGGTCCTCAGGATGGATTGCCACTTGGTTATAACCGAAGTACCCGTAAACAAAGTAGAAGAATCTATTTTTCGCTAGATTCTTGAGGATCTGATCAATAAATGGTAGTGGGAAATGATCCTTCTTCGTAGAGGAATTGAGTCTTCTGTAATCAATGCAGACTCTCCACGAATTAGCTATACGGGTCAGTATGACCTCTCCGGTTTCAATCGTGATGATGGTGAGTCCTGCCTTCTTAGGCATAACCTGAATTGGACTCACCCACCGACTGTCAAAGATCGAGTAGATGATCCCTGTATCTAACCACTTAATGATCTCATTTTTCACAACCTCCTGCAGATTAGGGTTCAAACGTCCCTGCATTTCTCGCGAAGGTCGTGCACCCTCTTCGGTGTAGATTCGGTGTGTGCAATAAGAGGGGCTTATGACAGTCAAGTCATCGAGAGTCCATCCAATGGCTCTACGATGTTTCTGGAGAATAATAATCAGATGAGATTCCTGGTCAGGTGTGAGTCTGGAGTTGATAATCATAGGAAATGTCTGATTGAACCTAGAAAGACGTATTTCAGATGATTGGGAAGGGGCTTGAGTTCCAGGACAGGGTTATCAGCAGCAGCGGGCGATTCAAGGTGTGTGTCAATAACACGGGTAGGAGTTATGGGTGTATCTAGGTCAGGTTCAGACTACTCTATTTGCGGGTTTTGATCTTCTGGTGGTTGATCAGGAATATCAGGTTGTCCTCGATATGCGGTTCATCAACCACAGCTTTGATATCACATATTTGTTCTATAACACCGTAATTAATCCCTTGTTGGGCCTCAAAGATGTCAATCTTTAGAGTTTGGTTCCCAAATTTTAGTTCTATTTGGTCCTCCTCACAGTTTATATTGGCCCTAGCAATGACCAGAAAAGGTCTCCCTAGTATAATCAGTGTATCCCTTTGCTTCTCAGGTGCATCCATATCTAGAACTATAAAATCCACTGGGAAGTAGAAATCCCGTACCCTAACAATGACATCCTCAAGTATTCCTTTAGGTGACTTGATGGATTGATCAGTGATGTAAACACATTTACACTACTTAAGATGTCTATTTATGCATGTTCTTAAGCATAAGATTGCATTTCATGATATAAATATTGCATTACATGCATCATCTTGCATTTAGAATAGTTTAAATAAAATGGAGGTTAATTGTCTCCTTTTATGTGCTTGGATAGGGCAAATATTTTATCAGGGCCTCAGATCAAAGATCCAACCGTATGGATGTGATCAGGGCTACGATTGGAGTTCAACGACTCCAAGATCGCCTTAATTAGGCATCCATAGCATCAGATAGTGACCTGGGAACCATAGAAGATCAAGGGCCAGGATGGTGTAAATCCTCACTTCAGATGATAAATTCGACCGCACGGATGAATTCAGATCGACGATCGCAGCCCAACGACACAAAAATCGAGTCAATCCGACATCCGTGGCACCATCTACAACTTCCAGAAGATGGACGGCCAAGATAGCGTCACGTGGCACCATCTCAGCCGCCCAAACGGAAGCTTCATCTTGTGAAGGCTCCACATCCGATCGCTCTCCGCCGTTGGATCTTAATCCAATGGCTGTGGGCACTCGCATTTAAAAGCGCCCGCTCGACCATCCGTGCCCCATAGCGCAGTGGTCGAGCGCGCTATCGCTAGCGCGGGGCGCGGGTTCGATCCGCGGGGGGGGGCAAGAGGGCACGATCAATTGAGGCACGTGGAGCATCAGATGGAGATAGGATGGCCGCGCGCGCCCGATAGCATCGACGCGCGATTGGACGCGCAATCGGATGCGTAATCAAACGCGCGGGGGGCGCACAACGCAGCCGGCGCGGACACATTTTAAGCCGTCCGATCTCGCGATCGGACGGCTGAAAAGCACTAGACGTGCGTGGACGTTGAGGAGCGGGCAGCCGAGGAGGCGTGCGTGGACGCGGAGGCGACGCCCACGTCGAGGCTTTAGTGACGGATTTATCCGTCACTAAAGACCCCTCTTTTATTATTTTTAAGTTGTAATGTCCATTTTGCCCCCACTCCTTGCAACTATAAAAGGAGACCCCCTCCATACAAAATTCTCATCCCTTCTTTCTCCTCTCTACCCCTCCAAAGCTCAAAAGAAGCTTGTCCCACATCTGGGATGCTTCTTGCGGGATAAAGTCCAATTTTTGTTCCCCTTCGGAAGTGGATCCCGCGACGACGACGGCATGCTGCTCCGTTCCCGTTCTTCTGCTTCGTCCTCCTTCGTCTTGCTTCATTCTCCTTCTTCCAGGCGTCGTCCCGTCCGGCTTGTCCTCCAAGCAATCGTCGAGGAGGATAATTTCTCTCTCCCATTCTTATTTACAGCTTTTTTAGTGTAGAATTTTTCTGTTTTATAGTGTAATTGATTTTCCGCTTTCTAGTGTAACTTTTATTTAGTTTGATTATATAAATAATTGGAATATTGAATGCATGTTCTCTTTCTCTCTCTCTCTCTTTCTTTTAGTCTGATAGCTGTATTATAATTATATCGCCTTGCTTATAAAAAAATCCTAAAAAGATATAATTGCGAATATAGGTCAACGTAGCCTCCCTGTGTTCGACCCGGAATTCTTTTCGGTATAAATTTTATTTGTTGAACACAAATTCTTCGCTTTCAAACTACAACGACAGGTTTTCCGAAACGAAACACGTAAGTGTAGCGTTTCGCAAAACCCGTTCAACATTTTGGCGCCGTTGCCAGGGAGGCAACGATTTTCGATCTTTTCTTCGCATTTCTTACACTTTATTTGTTTTCTAACAAGCTTTCTCTTGTGTCTATTATTTTGCAGAGACCTCCATCAAGGAATCAACAAGCGGTAGACTGGAGTAAAGTGCAGTTGAAGACAACTGTAAGTGCTCCCCCATTCTTTCCCCCTCCGTAGATTTCATTCGCCACATTAAATCCAAATCCCAATTAACCTACGTGTTTGCATAAGTCCTAGGAATAGTTTAGTTGTTTGGATTTTCACTCACATTCATCCCACCCTCATCCATAAAAAAAAAAAAAAACAAAAAGATAATCTTGTGGGGTAATTTTCAACAAACACACAACACACACCCACATTCAAGGCACTTGATCAACTTAATTTGTTTTCTACTCAACCGGGTTCTGATCTGTGGAACCGGTACACACAAAGCAACACATAACAGAGTAGAAATCATTCTAGGTTAATCATCTTTGAGTGCCTAACTTAGTGGTGCATTTGTGGCCAGTTGTTTGAGTACCACTTTATTTTAAAACCAACTCATCAAGTAGCTCCTCCTTAGGGTTTTCAATCTTGGTATATTCCAGGCACTCCACTTTCTTTCTGATTTTAAAGGAAAACAATCTTCACCTGTATTTTACAACTTGGTTTGCCTAGAAACTTGATTGCAATTCACCTAATTTGAAACCCTAAAAGCTACTTAAGCAAGATTTGAACATTAAAATTCACGCATTATCAATAATCTTGCTTGAAAACCCTGGTTGTGCACACACTTACACAAATCTCAATCAATCATTAAGGGCACAACCCATTTAAAGGGCCCATCACATTCCAAAGCACATTCAAACCTAGCCCTAAATAAAACAGAGTAGACGTTGGCCTTAAGGATTGGACTCGCTCTTCAGAACCCAGAATGAGATTATTTTCGATTATTCTGTTTCTACTGTTCAATCTGATGTCTAGCTAGGGGAGCAGAGTCAAACGATCGCGGCTGGGGTGTACACTAGGAACCGGAGGCGCAAGCCGAAGGAAGAACCTTCTCCCCAGTCCCTCCTTCTAACTGGTTGGATTGAACAGACAGAAGTAGATCAAATTGTTCCTTTATCTCAAGACGGGTTTTGAGAGTCTGTAGGTCTGTAGGCTAACCCATTTAAGGACAGGTTTGATTGTTTATATTGCAGGGCACCTTTCTTCCTCCCGAGTCTCATGAATCCTTCCACATATTTCACACATTCCTGCTCTTTCCCTCTTGTTGTGAATTATCCTCAACATGATGATTATTCCAACTCGTATTGTAATCAACCATCCATTAGTTGGGATAATTCAGATTGGGGATACAATTCCGGACCCCCGTGTTTAGGGTCTAACCCTGAACACTTTGATTCTGATTTCTATCCTTCTCAGAGCTACATCGATTATAGATCGTCTTCCTTTCATGCACAACCTAATACGATCTACAATCAAGAAGGATACACCGATCCTTACCCATCCTCTAATTTCACTGCCTTTAGGTCATCACCATCTTTTCAACAATCGGAAATGACCTATTATCAGGACGGGTATAACGAATCTCAATTTGTTAATTCCCCTGCATTAATCCCAAACCCGCCCAACCCTGAACCAACTCATTTGGTTCAGGTTAACCAGGTTAAAGATAAGGTTCTGGCTAACTTGAGGAATATCATACAATCTTTAGAAGTTCAGCCAATACCTTGCATTGAGAGATTGGAGCCCCTGATTGAAATGATTGATGATTTAAACAAGTCTTTGCTGGATTGGCTCCAGGATTTAAGGATAAGAACCCAGGTGAGTTTCTACTTGGGAAATTAGCGAAATTGAGGATGAGATTCGTGGTTGCTTTGATTCAATCTTGGAATAATTCCCAGGATGAACCCTCTTCAGGAAAGCCAATGACAGAACCCGCTCAGGCACCTGTTGGGGGGGACACGTGTTACGAGGCTAACCAGATTGAATTAAAGCAATCAATTAAGGATGATCTGATTTCTTCACCTGAGATCCTTGAGCCAGGTTACGAGGAAACGTATGTCTCTGGGGAACACAAAGTGACTACTGATTTTGGGACATACATTGATATGGATCCTGATGGTGAAGATTCAAGTTGCAAAGTCTCATGTGAGTTTTCGGAACATGATTTCTGTGAGACGATTGGGCTTGAGGAATCTGATAGATCATTTGATAGCCCAATAACTGAGGACACTGATCTTATTAGCTCACACATTACGGATCCAGAATCGCATTTTTTGGAGGAATCAATTCAATGCCCTGATTATCAGTTACACCCTGTTGAGCTTATTGATGATTCTAATTCTGAGATAATTAGACCCAAGTCAATTTTGATTCTGCCACATCATTTAGACTTGGAGATTTCAGACGAGGTGATGAATATACAAGAGGTCCTGGAATTTGATATGCTGAATGAGGAGGATAGGAGCTGGGAAGTTTTGATTTGGGAAGTTAATTCTGGAGGAAATGGAAGATTGAGTCGAAGGGTTCCTTTTAAGCTTAAACCATCAAATCAGAACCCTTACGACATTTGTTTCAAGGATGTTCAACTCAAGCACACATTCAACGATTATCCTTTTGAGCTTCAATTCTCTGTAACCCGACTTTTTGGTCTTGGGTTGCATCCTCATAAATCGCAGGCTCGACCCCGCTTGCATTCTGATTTTAGGTTTTAGGTAATTTTTATCCAGAACCTAAGATATTCTCGATTATGGGGTGTGGGTCTGCACCACAATCTAGTCCACATCTGTGGACCTCTGCTGACAGGTCAGAGAATTCTTCTATTTTTTCTAATTCTGACCTGCACTTGTGAATTCTTCATTTCTTTTCTTTGTATATTGTGCCTAGCTGAAGGCACTAAACTCAGCACATATACAGTTCTTTTTAATTTTTTATCTCGGAGCGGACCTGACATTCACGCAATTCAGGTGCTTTCTTCGCTTTTCCACTCTATTTTATGTCTTTTTAATACAATGAGGACATTCCATTAGATAGGCATGGGGGGGTGGATATTTATCTCTAAATTCATTCGTCAGCTCTGTAGATTTGTTTTATTTTGATTAAAAAAAAAAATGAAATTAGGAAAGAGAATTTGGGTTTAAGAAAATTTTCAATCTTAGGAAAAACTACATTAAGATCTGAACACAAAGACCCTTCAGATCTTTGAACTTAATCAGCCCGTGTATCCACTAAAATGTGGATTTGTTTTTCGAGTTCTCGCCAACTTGAATTTTATTTTAATTGGAGTAGATAAGTTTGGGTGATAAGTACACGACTTATCAACCCACCCTCTGATTTGAGGGAATTTTAAGTCTTAAGCATCTACACACTTTCTTTGCACTGACTCGTTGTTCGGCGATTTTAACGGAAATTGGGTAGCTAATGAACCTTCTAGGGTGATATGGCTGGCAAGTTATCGTGGGTAACAGCCCATAGGTAGGTTGTCCAGAGCCCAGTCACTGGACCTTTCTTAGTTTGCTGCCTTTAGGTAAATCTTAGACTAGGGAAGCCACCTACTTAAAAAAATAAAAATAAAAAAAGGAGAAAAGAACAAAAAGAAATAAGCCACACTTCGCAGCACGAGTATGGCTGGCAAGTTGTTGGTGGTAACAGCTCATCGACCGGTTGTCCAGAACCCAGCTCAGAAATGCACTAAAAATTCCCAAAACACTAAGGAAGAAGCGGAGAAGTAGAATAAACCGGGGAGATATACACTGGATTCACCCTTGTGTTGACCCCGTAAAAAAAAAAAAAAAAGTAGGGAGAAAGCTACCGGTTGTAAAGATACACTTTTAGGTAGAATTCTGGTTAGGTCACCTAGAGGCGTAGAAATCTGAAGTCCGTTCTAACTGCCGGTCAACGAGTCTATCACAATCACAATAAGATGCTTAAAGCTTAGGGTTCTCATCAAATTTTGGGTGAGTTGAATGGCCGTAGAAAGCCACTCTTAAACCCGAAAATTTGAAAATAAAAAAAAAATTAGAAAAGACAAAAAGAGAAAAAGAAAATTTTCTTTTAATAAGGCGAGGGCTTGAAGCGATCTGCATTTTGACTGATACCCGGCCACTGTTGTGTCTTTGAAAGCTCAGTTCCTAAGTAGATAATTTCTTAATGATTGAAAAATAACTCAAGTCCAAGTAATCTAACCTAATTCTTTTATAAATAGCATATAGTTTTTGCTAGGGACTAGCAAAAGATAGGCATGGGGTATGATGTAAACACATTTACACTACTTAAGATGTCTATTTATGCATGTTTTAAGCATAGGATTACATTTCATGATATAAATATTGCATTACATGATCATCTTGCATTTAGAATAGTTTGAATAAAATGGAGGTTAATTGTCTCCTTTTATTTGCTTGGACAGGGAAAATATTTTATCAGGGTCTCGGATCAAAGATCCAACCGTATGGATGTGATCAGGGCGACGATTGGAGTTCAACGACTCCAAGATCACCCTAATCAGGCATCCGTAGCATCAGATAGTGACCCGGGAACCCTAGAAGATCAAGGGCCAGGATGGTGTAAATTCATACTTCAGATGATAAATCCAACCACACGGATGAATTCGGATCGTCGATCGCAGCCCAACGACACAAAAATTGAGTCAATCCGACATCCGTGGCACCATCTACAACTTCTAGAAGATGGACGGCCAAGATAGCGCCACGTGGTGCCATCTCAGCTGCCTAAATGGCCACTTCATCTTGTGAAGGCTCCGCGCCCGATCGCTCTCCGCCGTTGGATCTTAATCCAACGGCTATGGGTACTCGCATTTAAAAGCACCCGCTCGACCATCCGCGCCCCATAGAGCAGTGGTTGAGCGCGCTATCGCGAGCGCGAGGCGTGGGTTCGATCCGCGGCGAGGGGCTGGAGGGTGCGATCAATTGAGGCGCATGAAGCGTCAGATGAAGATCGGACGGCCGCGCGCGCCCGATAGCGTCGACGCGCGATTGGACGTGCGATCGGACACGCAATCAGACGCGCGGGGGGCACGCAACGCAGTGGGCGTGGATGCATTTTAAGCCGTCCAATCTCGCGATCGGACGGTTGAAAAGCGCTGGGCATGCATGGATGTTGAGGAGCGGGCAGCTGAGGAGGCGCGCGTGGACGCGGAGGCGACGCCCACGTCGAGGCTTTAGTGACGGATTTATCCGTCACTAAAGACCCCTCTTTTATTATTTTGAAGTTGTAATGTCCATTTTGCCCCCACTCCTTGCAACTATAAAAGGAGACCCCCTCCATACGAAATTCTCATCCCTTCTTTCTCCTCTCTACCCCTCCAAAGCTCAAAAGAAGCTTGTCCCACACCTGGGATGCTTCTTGCGAGATAAAGTCCAATTTTTGTTCCCCTTCGGAAGTGGATCCCGCGACGACGACGGCATGCTGCTCCGTTCCCGTTCTTCTGCTTCGTCCTCCTTCGTCTTGCTTCATTCTCCTTCTTCCAGGCGTCGTCCCGTCCGAATCGTCCTCCAAGCAATCGTCGAGGAGGATAATTTCTCTCTCGCATTCTTATTTACAGCTTTTCTAGTGTAGAATTTTTCTGTTTTATAGTGTAATTGATTTTCCGCTTTCTAGTGTAACTTTTATTTAGTTTTATTATATAAACAATTGGAATATTGAATGCATGTTCTCTTTCTCTCTCTCTCTTTCTCTCTCTCTCTCTTTCTTTTAGTCTGATAGCTCCATTGTAATTATATCGCCTTGCTTATAAAAAAATCCTAAAAAAATATAATTGCGAATATAGATCAACGTAGCCTCCCTGTGTTCGACCTGGAATTCTTTTCGATATAAATTTTATTTGTTGAACACGAATTCTTCGCTTTCGAACTACAACGACAGGTTTTCCGAAACCAAACACGTAAGCGTAGTGATTCGCAAAACCATTCAACAATCAGTGAACTGCAATGTCACCTTTGTTGGTTTAAGCTCGGATTCTTCAAGGTGGTCAAGGAGGGATGTAGGTATTAGGTTTATGGAGGCACCTAGGTTTAACAAGGCTCTATCGAATTGGGTATCACCAATTTTACATGAAATCAGGGGAGTACCTGGGTCTTTAGCCTTAGGTGGGAGTTACTCAAGATTACAAAGCTGGCTTGCTCTGATAGTACTATTGGACTCCCACTTTTTGTTCGCGGCTTACGCTTGGGTGTACACATGTCTTTCAGAAATCGTGTGTAAGCCGGTACGTGGCAGATTGCATCCATCAAGGGGATGTTTATCTAGACCTCTTCAAAGAGCTTGACCAGATCCTCCTCAGGGGCCACGGGTTTGGTTATCCTCTTTCCCTTGGTCAAGGCCTCGGGAAATGGAACCTTGGTTGGTTCCTCCAGAATTGGTCCAGGTTCTTGATCTGGGATAGGGGTATCCTAGATAACTATCCTAGGGCTTGGGTTATGAAACGCTGGGGCTTCATTGAGATAACCGGGTTTTATTGTTATAGCGTTGTAGTATAGCCAGTTATTGCCATCATTTCAAATATATAAATTTTTTACTCGGAAAATAAAAGAGTTCCTGAGGTCGAACTCAGGGAGCAAGTTATATTCTAGGGATACAAGTTTCTTTTACAAAAATAAAGAAAGAGAGAGAAAGAATTTGTTGTCTTTTCTTCTTTTCTCTTTGCTTCTCCTCGTCTCAGATCTTCTGTTATCTTCTTCTTTATCTGCAGTGGTGATGTTCTTCTTCTTCTTTTCCTTTCTTTCTTCTTTTCCTTTCTTCAGATCTTCTTCTCGTGCTCTTCTTCTTTCAGTTCTTCCCTTGGCCTCTCTGTGTTCTCCTCTGCCTCACCTTCTTCTGTTGTTCTTCCTTGTTCTTTTGTTCTTCAGATCTCCTTTCTTCTTTTCTTTTTCCTGTCAGGACGTCGTCTCTCCTTCTTTCTTCTTTTCCCTTCAGGATGTCGTCTGATTTTCCAATCAGACGACTTAAACCGCTTGTTGCTACAGTGTCTCCCTCAGCTTCCTTCTTCTTCCGCGGTCCTTCTTCTTCACCTGTGCCTGCACACTTCAAAGTTTACATCAGAGGGCAAAACCTACTCTACCCCCCCGCCCCTCCGTCTCTCTCTCACAGAATCCGCTCATAGGATAGCTCTCCCAGAGCTGCCGGGTAGCCGGGTACGGGTAGCGCCCAGGTCCAGGCCCACCGGCGTGCGTGGTGGGCGAGGAGTGCAGGTCAGTCTAAGTCGGGTCGGGTCAGGTCCGCGGGGCGTGAACGCGGACGAGACCGGGTAACCGGGCGGGTGAAGGGGACCTCACCCCGTGTGCTGAGGCAGTAAGCCTCCAGCACTTTTTCGCTTTATACCGCTGCGCCTCTTCAGAGTTTTCCGAGGTGGGACTAAATGTCCCACCCTAATTGAGCGCCCGCAGCAGAGAAAGCAGCGGGCGATCGCGGCTTCACGCAAGGCCTTCGCCCCAGCTGCGAGCCTGATGCTTTGTCGAAATGCCTCGCAAGGCCTGGGAGTCGAATCTGGGCGTGGCGCGCCTGCAGCTGCTGGCGGAAGCAGCTCCTTCTGCACGGCAATGGCGGCGGAGGTCGGGTGACCTGTTCACAGCAAAACGGCCTCTCAGCCTAATCAGAAGGTGCCGGGAGCTTCGCCAGAGTGCGGCGAAGCTCGTGTGGGTGGTGGCGAGGCATGGGGCGGCGTGCAAGGGCTGCCCTAGGTCGGACTGTGGGTCGGAGGATGGGTTTGTTCAGTGGGGTTGCAGAGGGTGATGTGGGGGAAGTGGAAGGGCGGGGGTTGATCAGGGTGAGGAGCGGAGATTCTGCGGTGGTCGGCGAGCCGTGTGGGTTGCTGGGGTGATGGGGGGGTCTCGCCGGAGTTTGGCCGGAGACGAAGGGGGTGACGGTGGACAGGAGCGGTCGAGGGTTTCATCAAATAAAAGACAGTGAGGAAAAGAAAGAAGGGGAGATGGGGAGGAGTTCTGACCTAGCTACGGAGACGAAAGGGGCCGGAGCAGGGCGACAGTCGTATCGACTGTCGCCGGAGAAGAAGATGCCCAGGGGAAGGGGCGGCGGCGAGCAGAGAGCCGGAGAGGTGCCAGCTGGGTGCGGCGTGGCGCGGGAAGAGCAGGGGAAGAAGTCTCTGCTGCTGGTATTGCGGCAGAGCGAAGAGGAGGAGGAGGAGGAACCGCCGGAGCTGGTGGGCGTCTGCCGGAGTGAGAGGAGAGGAAAGTTGGGGGTTTTCTCCGTCAGATCCGAGCTGGGAAGAACGGTGGAGCGACGGGGGTATTTATAGGGACCGAATCAGGGAGGAAGGCGGAGGGAGACGACGTGTCTCCCTCGCCGGAGGACGCCGGAGATGGAAACCCATACCGTCCGTGCGTTCGCACGGCAGGTATGGTGGGTTACAGCGACCAGGGGGGTGTCCCTGCGACGGCTGACGACGCAGGGCACCCCCGGTTTACTTGCCAGGCTCTCCCCCTCACCCTGCGCGGCGCCATGCTCCGCGCAAGGTCGCCGGAGCATGGTGCTGGCAGGTTTTGCAGGGGGGACCTGAACGCAAAGTACGAAGGAGAGTTAGGGGCCAAAATGCGAGGGTTCAAAAGTTGAGGGCCAAAAAGTAAATATATGAGGACCAAAGTGTAAAGTTGGTCAAGGAGGTTTCTTCTTAGGCTCAAGTTTTTATACATGACTAATTAGGACCTAAGGAATCTGATGGTGAATTTCATTTCTATATTAAACCTTGTTTGACCGGTCAATTTATGCGAAAACCCAAATTAAGTTATTAATTGGGCATGGTTCTCAATGTAGGTCAAAATGGGTTCTGAAGGCCAAATTGAAGGTTCTAAACCCTAGAGATTATTTTTCTATGAATTTTAGAGGGTTTATTCTATTTTTACTTTACCTCGAACCTCGTGAATTGAAGTGGGTTGTTTTAGGGTTACAGATTATCATTTAGTTCCTTGGAATTGATGTAGCCCTTGCTAGATCATCTCATCCCACTTTTATTCTTATTAAGTTGCTTTGACCTATGTTTGGACCCTGAATTACCCTGTATGCAGATTATACTGGTAAAATTGCATTTTTACCCCTTATGACTTGTTTTCTCCTTAAACTCAGAATTCTCTGAGTTAAGCCTTTCCTTGAGTTATGTAGGAGCTTTTATCCTTTGTATTAGGTCAAAATGAGCTAGTTATGGCTCATGATGAGGTTCTCATCAGGTTACTACTAGGCTTGGAGTGATTTGGATAAGGTGGGTCTTGAGTTGCTTTACCACTACGGGTTACGGAGTTTAATCCTGCCTGGTTTTGGTTTGGGGTTGGTAAAATGGGTGGCTGCTGTTGAAATCCCACGTAAGATGTCGAAGCTTCCATCCTGTCGGGTGATGGAATAGAAGGGGCCTAATAAATTAGATGTGCGTGTCTTGGATTTGGGTTCATAACGTGCCTCTGGGTCAGCACATTATTTGGGTTCGGTAGAGGTTGTGAAGGAACTGTGCCGGGTTGGCAAGAATTCGCCATCTGGGCGAGTTGATTGCGAACCTCTATGATCTCATCCTTATGTTATTTTTGTATTGTCGCATTCGTCCTCTGAATGTCAGCCAGTGTTTGAAGGATAAGAGTCATTTGATCTGCTTAGTTTGGCCCAGATTGATAGGTGGGGTTGGGTCGAGGCTGAGGCGGCTGATATGGACGAGGAGCTTGTGGACGGGGTTGATAAGGTGGTCTTTGATTCTGAGAATGTCCCACCCACAGGAAGTTGGGATGATTCCGCCATCCAGGGTTGTAGGTATTGGAGAATGGGTCATTCTGGATGGCATTGAGGTCCTTGCAGATTTGAGGAGCCTTAAGAAAATCAGAGTATGAGGGTTCAGAGTTCCCCAACCAGAATAGAGTGGATCGGAGGTCCATCCGGTCCTGGAGTTGATGGGTGTGGATACGGGTCCATCCCTTGAGAAGATCAGTGATAGATGTTCAGCACAGTTTCCCTCGCAAGAGGTAGCTGTGCAAATGAGTTTTGCGTAGAGGTGGCTTGCTGCTGATGACAAGTCAACTCATCCAACTTCTTCTCTATGATAGAGACCTTGTAACCGACTGGCCATCAGCTCCAAGTCGACGAATGTGGACAGGCCCTGCATCTCATGTGCTCCCCTAAGATTCGTCGATGCGCAGGCATTCATCCGATCAAATAAGCCCATGGAGTCATTATTGATGGAGTTCTCACACATATTCTCGAAAATTTCCCACACATGTTGACCCATGTTGACCCATGATGTTTCCTCCACAGGTTGCATTGACGAACAATCGAATGTCTTCACGGAGACCTTGGTAAAAAATTGGACTTGTTCCCATTTAATAACTCCATGATGCGAGCACTTTCGCATGAGATCCAAGAATCGATCCCATGCCTCATGAAGAGGTTCTCCCGATTGTTGAGTGAAATGAGTGATCTGGTAGTGCAAGGCATTTGTCTGGCCAATGAGGAAGAACTTTTCCAAAAATTTGGATTGGAGTTCGACCCATGTGTTTATCGGGTGAGTTTGAGTTAGATACCAATGAGCAGCCTTGTACATGAGGGAGAAAGAAAATATCTTTATGAGTAAAATATCCCGATTTTGTACATCTGACCTGAAGATCTGGGCCAGATGTTTGAGTTGCTTGATGTGCTGGAATGGATCCTCGGAGTTAAGCCCATGGAATTTTGGTATGGCTCAATCATATTGGGCTTGAGTTCAGAATCAAGACCTCCAGCCAGGATTTGGACTCGAGGCTCAATTGCCACCGCAGCAGGATTACAGTGATCTCGCATCATAGGACGCTATGGCAGGTTTACAAAGTTTCGGAATAGATCATTTAAGCACTGAAGTTGGTGCTCAAGGTTGTTCTCTTCTTCAATGGGTTGTGCCATGATGGAAGAAGGAGAACTCGATTCTGATGAATCAGAGGAGAGATCTATGTGGTGGGGTTGCTGCAAAAACACGGGCATCGAGGCTTGGCCTCGACGGGAGTGGATTTCTAAAGGAGGTCTTAAGGATGGTCTTAAGGATCTCCTACCAAACATGCACTGAAGGATTTGATGAGATTAGAATGTGCTAGACCCAATTGAGACACCTAAAAAATGTTGGGTGACTATAATGGTTCAGGGCGGATGATACCCTTAGTCAGAAAGGTCGTCCACCTGAGAAATACCTGGGTAGCCAGAGAGGGAGAGTCCCACAAAGACCCCTACACGATAGAGCATCCCCACGAGTTATAGGGTTTCCCTCACCTGACCTCTCTTGTCACTAAGATTCCAGGTAGACCAGAATGGGGACCTTGACCTCTTAAGTCTACCTTTTTTTTAAATTAAGATTAAGGTGCTTAGGGTTCCAGTTGAACTTTAGATCTTTTGAGTGCAAAAAAGTGACCTAATTTCAAGGTTGGTTGACCCAAAGGATCAACTTCACCTATTTGTTCCTTTGAGAGCTTTTAGGTCCTCTTTTTTTAGGGTTCAAGTGAGTTAAGAGCTTGATTTTCTTAGGGTTTCTCGTGGATAAATCTCTTCAAACAAGGCTTAGGCACACCTCCTTTTGAAAATTTTGATTCATTGCTTAAAAGAAGATTTGTTTCTAAAATCCTAGATTGAAATCCTTAAGTTGGCTCTATTTGGTCCAATTTAGTTGCCTTGAAGATGGTATCTAGGGCTCAATCAGGAAGGTGCTAGCCCTAGTTACCTTAAATGGATGTGCAATTCAAAAATTGTGTTGAAATAAAAAATCAGGCAACTTTGATGAATTACTAAATATGGAAGTAGGTAGCCCTAGATTTATTTTTCTTTGTTTTCCTTTTCAGATTTTGAGGGAATTAAGAGAAAGGGCTAATGAGAATTTACCTGCTCCTAGTGTGGTTGTTGTGCAGCTATTTTTCTTTTCTTCCCCTGAAACGATCACAACAGAAGAAAAAGAGTAAGTTAGTACTGAATCAGAGGTTGTGATCAAAGATTCTAAAATACCCATTTGCCCCCGACAATGGCACCAAAATGTTTACACAGAAGGTGAGATTAGTTTATAAGGAATAAATACTACAATATAGTATAGTTGAAATCGCCTTGTAAATAAATAAGAATTTTATTACTCAAAAAATTAAGAATTCGAGGTCAAACACAGGGAACAAATTGGTATTTAAAAACTAAGAGCACAATCTCAAATTAATAAAATGTGATGTTCAACAATATTATGATGCAAAAGAATTAAGTTCAATGTGTATAAATGCTTCAAAGAGATGAATTGAGAAAAAAAGAAATTAATCTCTGTCTTTCTTCTTTCTTCCTTTTCTGTCTTCTCTGATGTCTTCTTTTCTTCCTCTCTTTTCTTCCTTCTCTGATTTCTTCTTTCTTTCTCTGTGGCTACATTCTCCTTTATCTTCTCTTCTGTGGCTGTAGCCTTGTTTCTTTCCTTCTCTGTCTTCAGCCTTCTATTCTCTTTGCGTCTCCTTTTCCTCTCTTCTTTTCCTTAAACTGTGCCTTCCTTCCTTTCTTCCTTGGCTTCTGATTTCCTTCCTTCTCTTTCTTCTTTAGCCGCGCCTTCTGCTTCCTTTCTTCCATGGCTTCTGATTTCCTTCTTTCTCTTTCTTCTTCAGCAGTGCCTTCTCCTTCCTTCTTCCTTCAGCTTCCTCAGCAGCTCCTCCTCCTGCCCTTAGCTTCTTCAGCTGCAGCTTCATCTTCCTTCCTTCTTTCCCTGCACACACGAGTGCAAAACCTACCCCTACCCTCCCCTGCGTATGCTCTCTCTCTTTCTTTCTCTTGAGTTCGCTCTCCCAGAGCCAATCAGGTATACGGGTCGGGTCAAGCACACCTAGGTCCAGGCACATCGGCATGGGTGGTGCGCGAGGAGTGCAAGGTCCATCAGAATAGGCAGCCAGGTCAGCGTAGCGTGGGTCGCGAATGAGGCGGGTGAGCGGGCGAGGGGACCTCACCCTGTGATCTGAGGCGATAAGCTTAAAACACAAAAACAATATAAACCACTCACCTGCGCTGAAAACTACCGAGGTGGGACTAAAGTCCCACCCACTTCTTCGCTTGCTCGCAAAGAGAATGCCTCCTCAATTGCTGCAGCTACGGATGGTGTAGCCTTCAATTACTGGGTGCGAAAGGGTTGTGGAGTGTTTTCGCACACTTGGAGCTCAACTGCCTGGAGCGAGCTTGCGAGCAAGCTTTGCTCCTGCTCCAATGGCAGCAAGGGGGTGAATTTCAAATCGCTAATATGGCCTTGCGGCCCTGTCAAAGAACTTTGGTAGCTTCGCCATGTCACGGCGAAGGTGATGCAGTGGTTGGCATGGCGCGGAATGGCCTAAGCGCACGTGCCTAGGTCAGACTGTGGCTGTGAAAGTGCGTGTGTTCCGTGAGAGTGTACGGTGCGTGTGGAGGTCGGTGAAGGGGTGGATGATGATCAGTGGATGATGGCAGAGGTTCTAAGGTAGGTGGAGAGGCATGTGGATGAGCGGAGTGACGGTTGTGCCTTCGCCGGTGGTCTGGCGAAGATGAGGAAGAAAGAGGTGGTCTGTGGCTGTCGAGGGTAATTTTGTGAAATAAAGAGGGGGAAAGCAAAAGGTAGGGAGAGCGAAACTTAGCTGAGGGTATTTGGACGAAGGGGGGAGACAGAGGGCGAGCGGCGCATGTTTGCCGTCGCCGGAGATGAAAGCCCTGAGATGAGGAGGCGGCGACGACGAGAGGGTTGAAGAAGTGCATGCAGGTATGGCACGACGTGGAAGAGCAAGGCGGAGAAGACTTTGCCACTGGTATGGTGGTAGAGTGATGAGAAGAAGGAGGAGAGATCGCCGGAGCATGCAGGCTATTGGCCGGAGATGGGGAAGGAAGAATTTTGGGGTTTTCTGCAGCCAAATCCAGCTTAATCTCAATGGCAAGGACAGGGGGCCCTTTTATAGCTACTGGCAGAGGTTCTTGTGCTTGGAAGGAAAGCTTCCAAGCACAAGGATCCTCATTGGAGTAGGAAGGTGCAAAGGATACCCATGTCACTCGAGCATTCGCATGAGAGATTAGGTGCGAATCAAGGCTGGAGATTACATTCATATGATAGGGAATTCCTCAGAGAATCTCCCTTTCAAATCTGAGAGGGAATCTCTGAGGAATCAGGGAGAAATCCTCCTAGAATCCTCGCCGGAGTTCGAGTCCTCTGCTGTAATGGCCGAGGGACCTAATTGCAAAGAGTGGAGAGGAAGATAGGGGGGTTTGCATAATGGTTTTCAAAAGCTAGGGGTCAAAATGTAATTAGGTGGACTGTTTTGCAAAGTAGGTCTAGGTGACCTCCCTTTAGGTTCAAATTTTGGTACAAACCTAATTTGGACCTAAGGAATCCAATGGTAAAGTTGGATTTTAGGTTTGACTATGTTTGATTGGACATTCTGCATAAAAACCTAATTTAGGGTAAATACTTAGCTAGGACCCCTATTTAGGTCAAAATAGGTTCCAAAGGCCAAATTGAAGGTTCTAAGCCCTAGAGGATATTTTTCCGTGAATTTTAGAGGGTTTAGTTGACTTTTATCCAAACCAAAAGCTTATTGTATTAAGTAGGTTTATTTTAGGGTTACAGAATGCCATTTAATTCTCAGATCTCACAATAACCCTTTTCTAATTGAACCATCCCACTATTCATCTTGTTAATACCAATTAACCCATGTTTAACCCCTGAGAAATTCTGTTGTACTGTGATGGTAAAATTGTAGTTTTACCCTTTGTTTCTTATTTTCTTCTCAGAACAGGTATTCCCTGAATTAGGCCCTTCACTTGGTTATGTAGGAGCTTTTGTTCTCTTTTCTAGGTCAAAATGAGCTAGTTAGGGCTCATGATGGTGTTCTCATCAATGGGTTGGTAAGTCATGTACTTATCAGCCCAATTTATTAGCTAAGTTAAAATAATATTAATGTGGTGAGGACTTGAGAATTGGTCCACATTTTAGTGAACACCCAGGATGATTAAGCCCATAGACCTAAAGAGTCTAAGTGTTCAGGTCCTATGGCATTATTTCCTAAAGTTAATAACTCCTAATGCCTAAGTTCTCTTCTACTAACTCTAATTTTTTTATCTTTTTCAACTTTTAATTTTTTTAAGAAAATGAAAGAAATTGTACGGAGCTAACAAAATATTTTCAGGATTAAGTATCCATCCCACGATGCCTAAATGATGCAATGTCTTCATTATAAAAATAATAACATGAAAATGGTAGAGTAAATAAAATATCACCTAAATTTCGCGATAGATTCGGTCAGCTCTGCAGAGAAAATACACAAGTGCTAAGTTTATTGCCTTTAGCTAGGCATAATATGTAGACACATCTATTTAGGTTAAAATGCCTATTTATGCATGTTCCTAGGCTTAGACTTGCATTTCATATTATAAATATTGCATAGCATGCATCATTCTGCATTTAGAGTAGTTGCATATAATTTAGGTTAATTGCGTCCTTTTGTGGTTAGGAGAGAAGAGGATTTATTTCAGGGCCTCGGATGGACAATTGAACCGTACGAATCTGATCAGGACAACGATCGGAGGCTAATGCCTCCAAAATCATCTAGATCAGAGTCCCGTAGCATCATATGAAGTCCGAGGAAGATCAACGGCCAGGAGAGCAATGTGACATCCTTACAGACCTCAGATGAAAAATCCAACCATACAAATGGATCCGGAGCAACAATGGCAGTCTGGTAATGTGGAAATCAACTTGATCCAAGCACCATGGCACCCTCTACAACAGAAAGAAGAATGGACGGCCCAGATGGTGCCACGAGGCGCCATCCAAGTCGCCCAAGACCGGCCAGCAGCAACTGAAAATGCCTCCTCATCATCGCTGATCTCGCCCCACAGTCGTTGGATCAAGATCTAATGGCTGAGCATTCATCTACACCGTGTGCGTTAAGATGTCCGTGCAACGATTTGGACATCTTGGAATGTTGGTTGGAGAGAGGCACTCCCAAAGGAGGGGCACGGGTTCGAATCCCCGTAGCCCCCCAATTCCTCAATTCAGCTGACACCCAACGCAGCATGTGCACGGACGCGCGCGCACAGCTCAGCACTGCAGCAATGCCTGTGCGCACAGTGTAGTGCCTGTGCGCACAGTGCAGTGCCCATGCACATAGTGCAGCGCCAGCACGCGAGCGTGCACGTGCGATAAGGAGCGCGCGATGCGTGTGCTAGCGGAGCATGGGCGGATCTTTAGCGACGCGGGCCTTTGGTGACACTTGCAGCTGTCACTAATGGTTTGTGCACACCAGCAAGAGGAATTGAAGGGTGAATCTTCAATGATAGCTGCAGGGATCTGTGGCAACGTTTACGGACATTAGAAATGACCCAGATGCGAATTTGTTCTTCCTCCACTATAAAAGGACCTACCCACCACCATTCCAAACTATCTCTTCCTTTCTTCCTCTGACCACCTCTAAGGCTCTAGAGAGAGCTTGTCCCATGCCCGAGATGCTCCTCTAGAGTAGAAAACCAAATAGTTTTCCCTCCTCTCATTCCTATTCGTGGAGCATCCTGTGGTCGTCCTCTCACCAACCTTTGAGAAGAAGATCCTCGTCGCGATGCCATCCTACCCCACCCTCCGTCCTTCGACTCTGTCCCCTTTCGTTTCGCTCCTCACCACTTTCCTCCAGGCGATGTCAGAGTTAGTTGTCCTCCAAGCAACCCTTGAGTGGGATTTCTCTCACCTCTTTCTATCTTTCTTTTGCTTTCGTAGTGTATATTTTCTGCTTTCATAGTTGCAACAAACAATTCTTTATAAATAGATGATTGTTTCTCTCTCTCTCTCTCTTTCTCCCACTGTCTCTTAAATTTTTGCAAGTAGATTAGCTAGAATTCATCGACCTGATCTCTTGCTTGCTAAAAATACCAAACAAATTAGAAAAGATAAAAATGACAAAAATAAATAAAAGCGGAGCACAGATTTTTATAAAACCAAACGTTCACCTCCTCGTGTTCGACCTGGGACTCACTTTTGGAGTTTTGGTTATAAATTTTATCTGATAGACGCATTTTGCGAGCTACGACAACATTTCCTCCAAATCCCGATTTCAAACATGCGAAGCACTTCGCAATCATTTTGGTACCGTTGCTGGGGAGGCAATGCGCTTTGTGTTTTTTTTTCATATTTTTCCATCGTACCTAACTTTTACATCACTTTTTCTCTGATCTTACTATGATTGTAGGTACTCATCCGAGGTGGGCTAGAGTGGTTAGATCTGAGAAAAGTGTGGATGAAGGTTTTGTAAGTTTATCCCCACCACCCGGACCCTAGTTTTCAGTCCATAACCTAATAACTCAAACCCAAATTAACTTAGGTGCTTGCATAAACCCTATGGTAGATTTTGGTTGTTTGATTGTCACTCCACTCATCTCACCCCCGCATATATAAAAAAATAGAAAAAAACTCTTCTCTTGTGGGATTTTCTGAAAGCTGCACACTTAACACCCACAACTTCTAACCCTAAGGCGCACAATCACATCGATTCTACCATTTAACCAGGATCTAACCCATGGACTCGGTACACTTAACTCAACACACAAATAAGTGAGTAGAAATCTGAATAGGTCAAACATTTCTATGTGCCTTAACTAAGTGGTGCAATATGCCAATTACTTGAACTGTATGGGCCGCACCATTCAAAATAAAAGTGATCCATCAAGTAGCTTGCCACTTAGGGTTGATTCTTAGGGCTGAACTAGGCACTCCACACTTTTTCTCTGATTTCTAAAGGAACATATCATCACCAGTCTTTCAAAACTTGGAGTGTTCTACTAAACTTGATTGAATATACCTAAGATTAAACCCTAAAAGCTACTAAACAAGGTTGAACCCTAAAAGACACATCATCAAATAACCATGTTTGAAAACCCTGGTTGTGCAGGCACACACATTTCAACTAATCATTAAGGGCACAACCCATCTAAGGGCCCATCACATTCCAAGAGCACAATCATCCCAAGCCTAATTAAAATTGAGTTGACATTGGCCTTAAGGATTGATTTGCTCTTCGAGGCTCAGACTGAGATTTTTTTCAATTAATCTACTTCTACTGGTCCATCTGATGTCTAGCTAGGGGAGTAGCGTCAAATGACCACGGCTGAGGGGTACACTAGGAATTGGAGGCATAAGCCAAAGGAAGAACCTTCTCCCTAGTCCCTCCTTCTAACTGGTTGGATTGACCGAATAAAAGTAGACCAAATCATTTATAATCTCAAGATGAGTCTTGGGAGTCTGTAGGTCTTTAGGCTAACCCACCTAAGGATAGGGTTGATTGCTTGTACTACAGAGCTCCTTTCTTTCTTCTGATTTCCCTCCTATTATACCATGTATCCTTCCACATCTTACACATAATTCCCATCCTACCCTCCTACCAACACTTATCCCCAGGATGATTACTATCCTGACTTAACTTGTAATTACCCATCCACTAGCCTGGATAACTTTGATTGGGGATATGAATACGAACCTCAGTGTCCAGGGACTAACCTTAGACAACAAGACTATGATCATTATCCTTCCCAAACCTACAATGACTGTGGATCTCCATCCTTTGATGACAAAACCAACCTGATCTACAATCAGGAAGGATATGTTGATTATAACAACTACCCTCCCCAGTATTCCATTGAAAATAGGTAATCATCATTCGTTAACCCACCTGAAACAACCTACTATCAGGGGGGCCAAGAACCTCGATATCTTGACTCCCCTAGATTTAACCCAAACCCACCCAAACCTGAACCAAACCAGTCATTTCAGGTGAACCGATCCAGGATAGGGTGTTGTTTAATTTGAGGAACACTATACAATCTTTAGAAGCTCAGCCAACACCATGCACTAAATCATTGGAGTCTATGATCAAAATGATTAATGAACTTAATAGTTCTCTATTGGATTTGCTCCAAAATGTTAGGGATAGGGACCTAGGTGAGTTTCTTCTTAGGAAATTGTCGAGGTTGAGGATGAAATTTGTGGTTGCCCTAATCAAATCTTAGGATGATTCTCAAGATGAACCCCCTTCAGGAGAGCCAATGTCTGAACATGCTCAGGCGCCTGTCGGGGGGGATACATATTCTAAGATTGGAGATAACTAGATTGGTCTAGAACAATCCTTTGAGGATGAACTGATTGATTCACCCGAGATCCCTGAGCTAAGGAGTAAGGAAAAATATGTATCTTTGAACCAAGAAATGACAATCGATTTTGAGACATATATAAATGAGGATCATGAATTCTTTGACTTTGAGGGTGAAGAATCTTTTTGTAAAGTCACACTTGAACTTAAGGAAGAGGATTTTAGTGAGACAAATGGGCTTGAGGAATCTGACGAACCATTTGATAACCCAGTCATTGAAGATTTTGATTCGGTTGGGGCTAACTTGGAGGATTCGAATCCTCATTTACTAGAAGATTCAATCAGTAGCTCCATCCCTCAACCACACCCTGAAGGGATTGATTTTGATTTATAAATCATTACTCCCAAGTCAATCCTGATTCAGCTGCAATTATTGGACTTTGGTACTTTAGATGGGGTGTACAATGATTTGGAGGTCCTAGAAACATTGATTTTGGAGGATAGGACGTTGGAATTAAAAATCTGGGAAGCAATTTTGAGGGAACTTTGATTTTAAATCTAAGGGTTCCTATTGACCTAAAACCACCTACTTTCTACTAGGACCCTTACGATACCTTTCACGTGCAACCCAAGCTCAAAATAATTGATTATTTTTCTGAGCTGAACGTTAAGTGGACATTTGAACCTAGTGAAACAAATCTACCCATTGTCTACCACTTTAGTCTTGGGTTGCATGCCACCAAACCATAGGCTTGACCCCGTAAACACAACAAACTTAGGTTCTGGATAATTTTCATCCAGAACCTTAGAACCACTTGACCTTGGGGCATGGGTCTGCACCAAAACTTGGTGCACATCTGTGGACATATTCTTTTGGCAGGTCTGAGGATCAATATTTTTATTTTGACTCTGACCTGCACTTGTGAATTCTCAATTTCTTCCTTGTATGTATGTTATGCCTAACTGAAGGCATTAAATTTAGCATGTGTTTATATTACATGTTCTCTGCGAAGCTGATAGGATTTTCACATTATTCAGGTGATATTCTATTTACTCCACCCTTTTCATGTCTTTATTTTTAAAATGAAGACATTGCATCATTTATGGATGGGGGGTGGATAATTAATTCCTGAAATTATTTTGTTAGCATTGTAGAATTTCTTTTATCTTCATTAAAAAAATTTGAAAAGTCATAAAAACAAAAAAAATAGAATTAGGAGAAGAGAACCTAGGCTTTTGGAAGTTATTAACTTTGGAAAATGATAGGAGAGGACTTAAACACTTAGACTCTTCAGGTCATTAGGCTTAATTAACCCGGGTGTCCACTCGAATGTGGACTTAGTCTCGAGTCCTCTTTAATTTAGTAAATAAATTAGGGTAATAAGTATATAACTTATCAACCTATTCTCTGATTTGAGGGGACTTTAAGCTTAAGCATCTACACACTTTTTGCACTGACTCACTTTTCGGTGGTTCTTTGAAAATTGGGTAGCTAATGAACTATCTAGGGTGGTATGGCTAGTAAGTTGTCGGTGGTAACAGCTCATCGGTCGATTGTCCAGAGCCTAGCCATAAGACCATTTTCGTCGTACTACCTTTAGGTAAATCTTAGATTAGGGAAGCCACCTACTTAGAAAAGAAAAAGAAAAAAAAATAATATAAAAAATGAAAAAGGAGAAAATAAAAAAATAAACAAAACCACACTTCACTGTATGAGTATGGCTGGTAAGTGGTTGTGGATAGCTACCCATTTGTCAGTTTTCCAGAGCGCAGCTCACAAAAATATACAATAATTCCCAAAACATGTAGGAAGAAGTGGGGAAGTAAAATGAACCAGAGAGATATACACTAGGTTCGCCCTTGCATTGAACCCATAAGTAAAAGAAATAGGGAGAAAGCTATCGTTCGAAAAGATAAACCTTTAGGCAAGGTAACCTAGGGTCGTAGAAACCTAAAGTCCGTTTCAACGGTCGCCTAGTTAGTCTTTCACTCTTTTCACTAGATGCTTAGCACTTAGAGTCCTTTTTGAGTCTTAGGCAGCTCGGGTAGCCATAAAAAGTTATCTTGAAACTCTCAAACTCCATAAGTCCAAAAAAATTAGAAAAGAAGAAAAATAAAAAATGTATGTTCCCTTTTCAAATAAGGCGAGGACTTGGGTGGTCTGCATTCTGGCAGACACCTGGGTATTGTTGAGTTTTTGTTGTTTTGGACCTTAATTGAAATTTTCTATTGTTAATAAATGACTTAAACCTAAGAAATCTAATCTTATTCTGATTCTATACATAGCATGTAGTTTAACTTTGCTAGGGACTAGCAAAAGATAGGCATGGGGGTATGATATAAACACATCCATTTAGGTTAAAATGCCTATTTATGCATGTTCCTAGGCTTAGACTTGCATTTTATATTGTAAATATTGCATAGCATGCATCATTCTACATTTAGAGTAGTTGTATATAATTTAGGTTAATTGCATCCTTGTTGTGGTCAAGAGAGATGAGGATTTATTTCAGGGACTCGGATGGACGATCGGACCATACGGATCTGATCAGGACAATGATCGGTGGTTAACACCTTCGAAATCGTCTAGATCGGAGTCCCGTAGCATCATATGAAGTTCGAGGAAGATCAACAGCCCGGAGGGCAATGTGACATCCTTATGGGCTTCAGATGAAAAATCCGACCGTACAGATGGATCCGGAGTGATGATCACAGTCCAGTAATGCGAAAATCAACTCGATCCAAGAACTATGTCACCCTCTGCAACAAAAAGAAGAATGGACAGCCCAGATGGTGCCACGTGGCACCATCCAAGTTGCCAAGGATTGACTAGCAGTAACTGAAGGCACCTCCATATCATTGCTGATCTTGCACCTCCACCGCATGTGTTAAGATGTCCATGCGATGATTTGGACATCTTGGCGCATTGGTTGGAGAGAGGCACTCCCAAAGGAGGGGCGTAGGTTCGAATCCCCGCAGGCCCCCCAATTACTCAATTCAGTCAGCACCCAACGCAGCACGCGCACTGCTCAACACCGTAGCAACTCTTGCATGCACAACGTAGCGCCTGGGTGCATAATGCAATGCTAGCACACTAGCGTGTGCACGCGACAAGGAGCGCACGATGCACGCGCCAGTAGAGCATGAGCAGTGGGTAGATCTTCAACGAGGCAGGCCTTTAGTGACGCTTGCAGCTATCACTAATGGTCTGTGTGCGACAGCAAGAGGAATTGAAGGGCGGATCTTCAGGGACAGCTACAGGGATCTGTAGCAACATTTACAGACATCAGTAATGACCCAGATGCGAATTTGTTCTTCCTCCTTCACTACAAGCGGTCCTACCCATGACCATTCCAAACCATCTTTTCCTTTCTTCCTCTCGTCACCTCCAAGGCTTTAGAGAGAGCTTATCCCAAGCCTGAGATGGTCCTCTAAAGTAGAAAACCAAATAGTTTTCCCTCCCCTTATCCCATTCGTGGAGCATCCCGTGGCCATCCTCTCACCACCCTTCGGGAAGAAGATCCTCGCCACGATGTCATCTTGCCCCACCCTCCGTCCTCCGATTCCATCCCAGTTCATCCTGCTCCTCACCACCTTCCTCCAGGCTACGTCAGAGTGAGTCATCCTCCAAGCAATCGTCGTGGGAGATTTCTCTCACCTCTTTCTATCTTTCTTTCGCTTTCGTGGTGTAGATTTTCCGCTTTCGTAGTTGTAGCAAACAATTCTTTATAAATAGATGATTGTTTCTCTCTCTCTCTTTCTCCCTCTCTCTCTCTTAAATTTTTGCAAGTAGACTAGCTAGAATTCATCGACCTGATCTCTTGCTTGCTAAAAATGCCAAAAAAATTAGAAAAGATAAAAATGACCAAAAATAAATAAAAGTGAGGCGTGGATTTTTATAAAACCAAACGTTCGCCTCCCCGTGTTCGACCTAAGACTCACTTTTCAAGTTTCAGTTATCAATTTTATCTAATAGACACATTTTGCGAGCTACGACAATGGGTCCTCCAAATCCCAATTTCAAACACGCGTAGCATGCCGCAATCACATAATATACAAGAAATTAAGAATATACAAGTGCAGGTCAAGATCAAAATAAGAATATTGATCTCAGGACTTGCTAGTAGGTGTCCACAGATGTGGACCATATTATGGTGTAGTCCCATGCTCCAGGGTCAAGTGGTTCTAAGGTTCTGGATGAAAGTCACCCAGAACCAGAGATTGTTGTGCTTGCTGGGCCAGGCCTGTGGTTTTGTGGTGTGCAACCCGAGTCTAAAATGTTAGACAATGGGTAGATCTAGTTCAATAGGTTTAGATGTCCACTTAGGGTTTAGCTCAAAAAGATAATTAATTAATCTGAGCTTGGGTTGCACATCCTCAAGGTTGAAAATATCACAAGGGTCTTGGTAGAAGGTAGGTGGTTTCAGGTCAACAGGAACCCTTAAATCCAAAATTCCATTTCCCTTAGAATTCACTTCCCATAATTTAACTTCCAAACTCCTCTCCTCTAAAATCAATGTTTCCAGGACCTCCAGGTTGTTATACACTCCATCCAAGTCTAACAAGTATGGATGAATCATAATTGAATTGGGTTTAGTAATATCAAGAATAAAATCATCATTATGCTCAATGGGGTATGGTTAAGGAATGAGGCTATTGATTGAATCTTCCATCAAATTAAGTTTTTATTCTCCAAGTTATCCCCAACCAAATCAAATTCCTCAATTATAGGACCATCACATGATTGATCAAGTTCCTTTGGCCTATTTGTCTCACTAAAATCATCTTCCTTATGCTTAAGTGAGACTTTACTTAAAGGTTCTTCATCCTCAGAGTCAAAGAATTCTTGATCCTCATTATATATGTCTCAAAATTATCTATCATTTTTCTGGTTCATGGAGACATTTTTCCTCGCTCTTTGGCTCGAGGATCTCAAGTGAGAAAATCACATCATCCTCAATTGGTTGCTCTAAACCAAACTAGTCATCCCCGGTCTCATAAAAATTGCCCCCCCTGATAGGTGCCTGAGAGGGTTCTGACATTGGCTCTCTTGAAGGGGGTTCATCTTGAGAATCATCCCAAGATTAAACTAGGGCAACCATGAATTTTATCCTCAATATTGACAACTTCCCAAGTAAAAACTCACTCGAGCCCTTATCCTCAATATCTTGGTGCCAATCCAATAAATAAATATTAAGATTGTCAATCATTTTGATCATAGGATCCAATGCTTCAGTGTATGGTGTTGGCTGAGTTTCCAAAGATTGTATGGTGTTCCTCAAGTTAGCCAACACCCTATCGTGGACCTGGTTCACCTAAAACGAATGGTTCGGTTCAGGGTTGGGTGGGTTTGGGATCAATCTAGGAGAGTTAAGGAATTGAGGTTCTTGGTGCCCTCCCCGATAATAATTCACTTCGGGTTGTTCATAGTGGGATGGTGACCTATATCCAGTGTAATCTTGGGGAGGGTAAGAGTTGTAATTAGCATATCCTTTTTGATTGTAGATCGAGTTAGGTTGTTCATCAAAGGGTGAAGATCTATACTTGGTGTAGGTGTGAGAAGGATAATAATCATAGTTTTGTTGTCCAGGATTAGACCTTGGACAATGTGGTCTAGAAATGTATCCCCAATCCGAGTTATCCCAACTAGTGGATGGTTGAGTACAGGTCGAGTCAGGATAATAATCATCATATTGGGGATAAGTAGTGGTAGGAGGGTAGGATTGGAAATGCGAGTGTGGTGTGGAAGAATACATGGTGAAGTAGGATGGAATACAAGGGAGAGAAAGATGCCTTGCAGTACAATCAATTAAACCTATCCTTAAATTGGGTAGCTTAAGGACCTATTCTTCAGAAATGATCTTTGGCCACACAATGAATTTGCTGTTGTCCTTATTCCCGAAGGTGGTAAAGTTGGGCCGACGAAGCAAGGGGAGCATGTCCTGAGGGCCGCTAATTATTCCAAAATCTTGTTTAGTTAAGTCATTTGACAATTAGGCCCCCCAACTTAGCACCGTTTGAAGCAAGCAGATGTCACTAATTCGAAATGTGTTCAAGAGAATACCCTAAAACAAACTTGATGGGGGTGCACTTCATGAATTAAAATTGGGGTTCGGAGGACCTGCCGTTGTAGCTCGCAAAATTTATCTATCAGATAAAATTTATAACCAAAACTCGAAAAGTGAGTTCCGGGTCGAACACAGGGAGGCGAACGTTTGGTTTTACAAAAATCTGTGCTTTGCTTTTATTTGTTTTTGGTCATTTTGTCTTTTCTCATTTTTTTGGTATTTTTAATAGGGCAAGAGATCATGTCGATGAAATCTAGCTAATCTACTTGCAAAATAAAAATGAAAGAGAGAGAGAGGAACAATCACATATATTTCTGAACCTCATGTTTTCTACAACTAAGAAAGTAAGAAAAACTACACTAGAAAGCAGTAAAGATAGATGGAGATGAGAAAATCCCCCTCGACGATTGCTCGGAGGATGACTTGATCTGATGTCACCTGGAGGAAGGTGGTGAGGGGTGGGACGAAGGAGGATGGAGCTGGAGGATAGGGGTAGGGTAGGACAGCATCACAGCGAGGATCTTCTTCCCGAAGGGCGATGAGAGGACGGCCATGGGATGCTCCACGAATGGGGATGAGAGGTGGGAAAAATATTTGGTTTTCTACTCTAAAGGAGCATCCCGAGCTT
This sequence comes from Thalassia testudinum, assembly GCA_037157565.1. NCBI lineage: Eukaryota > Viridiplantae > Streptophyta > Magnoliopsida > Alismatales > Hydrocharitaceae > Thalassia > Thalassia testudinum. The sequence continues at coordinate 64,029,432 of JAZHRO010000007.1, read as the reverse complement.
GGGACAAGCTCTCTCTAGAGCCCATTTAAAAAAAAAAAACCAAAAGGAAAGCTATCGTGTTATGATAGCAATTTGAGAGGACATTTTATTGATAAGGAGGTAAATAAAAAATTACAAATTAGATCCCCATCTATGTATGAGGGCCCAGCACTCATTTACAATTTGCTCACAGCATACTGGTCTCTCCTGAAATAACCTCTCATTTCTTGCCCTCCAAACACACCAAAGTGTTGCAGCCATGTGTAGGTGTGGTCTCTCCAAAATTAAAAAAATTGTGCCACAATGAATCCCATGGGGGAAGTGGTTCCTGACAAATCCTCCTCCATATTACATCAGTAATCAAGCAAGAAGAAAAAATGTGGCTAAGATTATCAGTGTGCATTCCACATAAGTGGCATTCATGAACAGCAGCTCCCATCCTTTTGTGCCTTAGATCCCCTGTTATCAAGCCCTCCCTTCTGCAAAGCCAAAGAAAAATTTGTACCTTGAGGGGGATCTTCAAGAGCCAGATTTTTTTATCAATGTGATCATAACCCTAGCCACTGCCATCACCCATAATCTTTCTATAAGCACGCTGAACTATATATATTCCATCCCAAACATAGCTATCTTCCACGCCAGGTCTGGGTTTGAATCTTTCCAGGTCTGAAATTATGTTCATTCTTTCTTCCCACAGTCGGGTGCCCTCCCTGATGGACTCAGCTTCATTCAATTGCTAGCAGACCCCTGTTTCAGACCAATAGCAATTTAGAGTACCTGTTTTGTCCCTTGCTATAGCAAAAACCCTCGGGTAGGATTCCTTTAAAGGGCTAAGCGAGGACCATTGTTCACACCAGAAATCAAATGTCCTGTTGTCTCCTAGTATAGGCTGTAGCAGATGCCAATTACAATTCAGAGCTTGAATCACAGACTGCCAGAAAGGTGATGGTCTGGTAGGATATAACCTCTTTAGCGCACTGTTGGACTGACCGTATCTATCTTTAATTAGCTCGATCCATGGCTTCTCTTCCCCCTTCAAAACTTTTATAGCCCATTTGATCAATAAGGCCTCATAAAATTCTTTTAAAGCTTTGATTCCCAATCAACCACTTTCCTTAGGCTGGCAGATTTGCTCCCACTTCAAAGGGTACATAAATCTACCATCATGTTTGTCACCTTTCTAGAATAACCTCTTTCACATTAAATCTATGCGCTTTCAGATAGATTTTGGAGCTTTGAAGAGGAAGAAGTAGAAAATTGGGATCAAGGTAATAACAGAGTTTAGTAAGATGAGTCTGCCACCCTTAGATAAGAACCTGCTATTCCATCCTGCCAACTTGACTGAAATTTTATCAAAAAGACTGTTCCAGTCACATTTTTTCATTTTTGAGCATCTTAGGGGCAGCCCCAAGTATCTGTTGGGAAGGTTGGTGCTTGAAGTCCCCAAAATTTTTGAAATAGCTTCTTGTTCTTGTCATTCAGACCAAAGCATACCAGATTGGGCTTCTCCCTATTTAATTTTAGACTTGAAATGTCACCAAAGATATTAACCATATGACCAAGTGCACGGGCTTGACCCTCTGACATTTCCACGAAAAAGATTGTATCATCCGCATACTGGAGAATAGGAGCTATGGCTCTCCTGTTAGAAAGAGAGTATCCTTTGATAAAGCCCACCTCAGAATGTTTGCAAGCATATCTCACCAGACCATCAACAACAAGGTTAAAAACCAAAGGGGCCAAAGGACATCCTTGCCTCAACTCGCACTGCGGTTGAATCTAGGCGCCACACGGCTTCCCATTAATCAAGGGAGTGAAAGTAGTAGTGATGCACCTTTTCATCCATTGAATCCAGAGAGGGGGAAATCCTCTTCTCTTGAAAACCTCCCACAAATAGGGCCACGAAATAGAATCATATGCCTTATGGAAATCAACTTTCCACATAAAGGCTTTACATTTCCTTTTTTGCCAACCACACACTCTCCTAGGCCATGATGAAAGATTCATGTAAGGATCTGTTAAGGAGGAATGCAGATTGGACTGGATGAATCAAATCCTACAGGACGGGTCATAGCCTATTTGCCAAGATTTTGCTTACCACCAAATAAATAGAGCTCGAGAGAGTTATAGGTCTGAAGTCCTATAATTTCTCTGCACCTTGTGTCTTTGGCAACAAGGATAGAAAGGATCTGTTGATCTTATCAAAGCTAGAGTTCCCCCCCTTAAATTCCCTAATAACATCCATCACTTCTTTACCAACCATAGCCCACATCTCTTTATACAAAAAAACTTGTATACCATCAGGACCAAGAGAACCTTCATTATTTAAGTCTTTAATGCCAGTCACTGTTTCTTTCTCAGTGATGGTTGCTGTCAAACTAGATACTTGTACCCCAGAGACTTTAGGTGAATCACTCATCGCCATTCTCCACTGACCTCTCCCTAGTGCCCATGATGAGTCTCTAAAATACTTGACGGCCTCAGCTCTAATATCTGGCATAGATGAGATTCTCTGACCGTCGAGTATGGATGAAATTAAGTTGATCCTTCTATGAGAGCTGGCAGCCAAGTGAAAGAATTTGGTATTGGCGTTTCCCTCTTTAAGCCAAAGTTGTCTAGAACGTTCCCTCCAATCCATCTCCAATTTTAAATCTTCCTCAGCCACCACATCATGCCACATTGTTCTAGTTCTGAGCTCCTGGTTAGTTAGAGGAGCAGTTGCATCTTTTGCATCAGGCCTTGGATTTCCAATAGTGCCTCATTGTGCCTCTGATGTCTCACAACAGACACTGTAACCCCATATTCCTTTAGCATTGTTAGCATAGCAGTTAGCTTGGATGCAAGCTTGATAGTGGTCGATCCATCTACACATTTGGCCCTCCACCAACCTTCAAGCATCTCACGGAATCCTGGTTCTATCAGCCAGGATTTTTTAAATTTGAAATAAGAGCTAGCAAGAACTTGTTCCCCACTGTCCCAAACCAAGGGTGTGTTATCAGAAAAGGGACATTCTAGCGCACACACAGAGGATAATTGAAACATATCCAGCAGCCCACCATTACTAAAGAATCTATCAATTTTTGACATGAGGCCACTGCCATTTCTCCAGGTGAATAAAGTACCAGAGGAGGGATATTCACTCAAGCCTAGTGTCTGAACCATCAGTTGGAACCCAGTGGATGCACTGTCCACCTTGCCATTCAGTCTGTCCCTTCCCGTCAGGACACAATTAAAGTCTCCTCCCACAACCCATGCTACCCCATTCACGAAACCAGCAGCTTCACTCCAATCTTCCCACAACTCCTACCTTGTATAGGCATCATAAGGGCTGTAGACTCCTATAATGTAGAGGTCACTCCCCCCTTGAATCCTTTCAACTTTACAAGTCAGCATATGTCTAGCTATAGAGACCTCCACCATTTGCAAAAAAATTTTCCTCCACCACATAACAATACCCCCAAACCTACCATGTGAATTAAGCATCACACAGTCATTTGCACCACCAACCTTCATATCTACCCAAGCCCTATCTTCCTTACTCTCTATGTGCGTCTCTTGAATAATGGCACAATCTATCCCCCATTGTCCCATATATCTTAGAAGGGAAGTCCTCCGGCTTCTGTCGCGCAGCCCACGCACATTCCAAGAGAGAATCCTCATTAAGTTTCTTGGGTGCCCCCCTTTTTGGGATTCGAGGCTCTGCCAACCCTCATCACAGCCGCAATGGCATTTTCATCTAGTTTTAGTGTTGTGCTTTGTAGCCTTTGTCTAAGCTTATATGGAGATCTACCCATGCTAGTCTTGGATACTGTCCCTGCGCCAAAATTCAACCCTTCTACTGCTGGCAAACTGGGTTGCAGACTCAAGGAATTTGCAGGAATCTCTTACAGAGCACACTGATCAGATGTATTTGCCCTTGGTATAATAACATTCGTTTCCTCTGCCACACCTTCTTCTATCAATGTCACTTCCATCCCTTCCTCCATTTCCTCTGTGCAGTGGTGATCCTTGCATTTTTTAGGCTCAGGCGCCTTATCAGGGGTCTCATGTCCTAGTTGTTGTGAAGCTGCCTTAGGCTTTACAACCTCCACATAAGATGCATTATTTTGATTGAGTCCCTCATATGTACTGTCCATTAAGAAACTCCAAATCAACAGCCATGAACTCCCCCCACAACGGAGGATAAGCTTCTCTAGCATAGAACCAGCTTTGAATTCATCAACCCTAACATTTAGCACATGGCCATCACCCTCCAGCAATCCAATCTCAACATCTTCAGCCAATGTACCAAACCCTGCTATCATAGCTTCCACCACCTCTTTTGATCTTAGATGCAGCGGTAGACCCCTAATTCCCAGCTTCCCCGATCTAGAAGTTGCTCTCTGGGACAGCCATTCAGGCAATGATCCATCAAACGGAGATACCAGCCTCCAAATCACCATCAATCCATCCAGAGCACTCGAGCAGAAGCACAAATGTTCTACACCCATCATCCCCAACCTAAAGAGCACAAAATGTGTAGGGGAGGGAGATGTAATCTTCCAACCACCAGTCGACAAGGATAAAGGACTTACCAACTAATGAATCCTTTCCAGGGAAGGACTGCCCATCATCACCTCTCCAACTAAAGCCCCTCGTAATACAAGCTTCGCCATCCTGATGTCATCATTCATAGGGATTTCCATGTCCACCATGTGTCCCCCATAAGTAGGTGGAGGCAAAGGTGGAAGTGGCTACGTTCCAGACTTCGTTGCCCTATTGTGCAAGCTCATCCTTCCCCTTGGTTGTCCATGATTAGCCATGCAAGAGTCTCATTTGTGGCCATGTCCCTAACACGCCAAGCAGACCAAAGGGAAACGGTACACCATCGCCATATGCCCTCAACATCGACACCGAAAGCACACAATTTCCTTGTTGCCCCATGGCCTGCCATCGTTAACTCAACTTTTGCCTGCTACCCTTCTTCCATCAGCCATCAGACCTCTTCTCTCCTTCCTCCTCCAAGCCCTAGATCTCCAAGTTGTCCATCCTCCATCACCATGGACCCTCTCTCATGTCGCCCTAGGGTTGGCTTCCATCGCCCTAGAGCCTTAGAGGTGGTGAGAGGAAGAAAGGAAGAGATGAAGAAAAATGGGAGGGGTAGGGGTCCTTTTATAGTGAAGGAAAGAATCAAATTCGTATATAGGACATTTAGTGACGGTCTTAAACGTCACTGAAGATCTACCGCAAACGTTGCTGAAGATAGCCCACGTGCCCATGCTTCCACTGCGTTGGCTCATGCTCAGCGCATTGTGTCATGCACCTCCATGCGCTACGTGCCTGCATGCACTACCACTGTGCGTGCGTGCACGCCTGTGCTGCTGTGCTCATGCGGTGGTGCATGCGTGTGCATGGGTGGACTGGGTTGTGCCATGTGGCATGTCTGGGTCGTCCATCTTCTTTTCATTGTAGGGCTGCTACAAAGGTCGAATTGAGTTGATTTTCATGCCGTTGGGCTATGACCATCTACCCAAATCCATCTGCATGGTCAGATTTGTCGTTTGAAGCTTCGAATTATGTCACCTAGTCCCTTGGCCATTGATATTCCTCGGATCACATATGATGCTATGGGACTCCGATCAAGGTGATTTCGGAGGCATTGGACTGCGATCATCATTTTGATCAGATCTGTATGGTCGATTTGTCAATCTGAAGCTTCAAAATAAATCTCCTTCTCTCCTGACCACAAAAGGGATGCAATTAACCTAAAATATACACAACTACTCTAAATGCAGAATGATGTATGCTATGCAATATTTATAATATGGAAAGCAAATCTAAGCCTAGGAACATGCATAAATAGGCATTTTAACCTAAATAGATGTGTCTATATCAAAACTCTATGAATCCTAGGGAAAACATCTACTCAATTTTAATTAAGTCCTGGGATGATTGTGCTCTTGGAATGTGATGGGCTCTTTAAATGGGTTGTGCCCTTAAAGATTGATTAATATGTGTGTGCATGTACAACCAATGGTTTTGAAACAAGGTTTTGATGATGTGTCTTTTAGGGTTTAACCTTGTTTAGTAGCTTTTAGGGTTTAATCCTTAGGTTCGTTTAATTAGGTTCAGTAGAATACTCGAAGTTTTGCAAGCACTGGTGATGATACATTCCATTAAAACTCAAAAGGAATGTGGAGTGCCTAGTTAGTTCCTAAAAATTGAACCCTAAGTGGCAAGCTAATTGATGAATCAGTTTTAAATTGAGTGGTGTGAACCAAACAGTTCAAGCAATTGGCTTGTTGCACCACTTGATTAAGGCACCCAAATAGTTTTAGCCTATTTTGATGTCTAATCACTTATTTGTATAGTGGGTTAAGGTGTACTAGGTCCTTAGGTCAGATCCTCGGTTAAGTGATTGAATCAGACAAAAGTGGAGCACTTTAGCTGTTTGTGGGTGTGTTGGGTGTGTAAGTTTTTAAGCAAATCCCATAATCAGATCAATTTTTTTTTTTTAGCTGGGGGTGAGGTGAGGTGAAGTGGCAATCAAATAATAAGATCTATCCTAAGGTTTATAAGAGTACCTAGGTTGATTTGAGTTTGGGTTATTTAGCGATGGAATGGAAATCTAATGAGTGGGGTGGGGTTACACTTACAGAACCTTCATATGCACTTTTCTCCAATCTAACCACTTTGGCTTGCCTCGTAAGAGTACCTACAATCACGGCAGGATAGGAGAAAAAGTGAGATAAAGGTTAGGTACAGTGAAAAATGCGAGAAAAGCTAAAGAGCGTTGCCTCGCTGGCAACAGTGCCAAAATGGTGGGCAAGATTATGTATGCAAAAAGTTTTGAGTTAGAAAACCCATTGTCATAGTGGATAAAAATCCACTACTAGATAAAATTTATAACCGAAGCTCAAGGTAAGCCCCAGGTCGAACATGGGGAGGCGAATGTTTGGATTTGAAATCCACATTTCGATTTTATTTATTTTTGGTGTTTTTATCTTTTGTGATTTTTTTGGTATTTTTATAAGGCAAAATATCAAGTAAAATAATTATAATCTAATCTAATCTACTCTGGCAGGATGAGAGAGAGAGAATATCAATATATATATCTAAACAGAGTTTTCTACAGATAACATTCTTCCGGAAGGTGGTGAGAGTATGACCACGGGATGCTCCACGAAGGGGGGTGAGAACCGAGAAAAAAAATTTAATTTCTACTCTAGAGGAGCATCCCAAGCTTAGGATAAGCTCTCTCTAGAGCCTTGGAGTTGGTGAGGGAGAGAGAGGAAAGTGATGGAGAAGAATGGGAGGGGTGGTGGTCCTTTCATAGTGGAGGAGAGGGGGGTAAAACGAGTATGGGGTAATTAGCGATAATAATGATGTCGCTGTAGATCTAGCTCAATCATTGTTGAAGATCTAGCTCATGTGCCTGCTGGCTTCTCGTGTGCATTTGCTAGCACTGAGGTGGAGTCACAGTCGTTGGATTGAAGATGAGAGTCTCTGGTTATGCGGAGAATGCTCTGGATCACACCCGCATCACACATATAATTGCACGTCACATTGCGTGTCAAATCTCGCATGCGCGAATCACGCACATCAAATGGCACCACGTAGCTGACCTCTTCACCACTCGATGAAGATCCGATGGTCAAATTTGTCTCCAATGTGCACTTGCTAATTGAGAGAGCTCAACGGGTTTTGAACTTGTGTCAGTGGATTGAGAGCTCCCTTTGAGACCACTATGCTATGCGCTCACAAGTGTTGTAATTTGGAATTAAGGTTCACGTGCTCACGACTGTTGGATCTTCATCCAACGGTCGAGATCGCGTGAAGCTCTTCTCTGCTTAGCCTAAGGAGGGGCGATGTGGCCTCTCGGTGACTGTTGGATTTGAATCCAACGACCGAGATCTCGCGAGCGTGGCTTGGGAGGGCCGGCTGCAGTCGGGCTGGAGGGTTGCGTTGGCATCATGTGGAGCCATTGTGGCCATCCAACTTCTTGTAGAGGGTGCTGCATAGCTCCGATCAAATTGGTTTTTGCATTGGAGAACTACGATCATCATTTTGGAACAATCTGTATGGTTGGATTTGTCTTTTGAAGTTTCAAATTGCATCACGTTGCCTATTTGCCGATGTGCTTCCTCGGACTGCATATGGTGATATGGGACTCAGATCAAGATGATTTCAAACACATTGGACTCCGATCATCATTCTGATCAAATCCGTACAGTTGGATAATCAATTCGAGACCATGAAATAAATTTCCTTCTCTCTTGGCCATGAAAAGGAGCAAATTAACTTATGATTTATACAATTTATCCTAAATGTAGAATGATGCATGATATGCAATAGTTATAATGTGAAATGCATTGTTAAGCTTAGGAACATGCATAAATAGGCATTTTAACCTAAATGGATGCATATACATCAACACCCCCCTCATTTTTGCGATCATTAATGACATAACTTTAACTGTTTCCTGTTTGATTTAGGTGCATTTGTAAATATTATCCCTACTATTTTATTGAAATAATTCCAATTCGGTAAGCTGAAGCCAATTGAAATATCGCTATAATTGGCAGACCAATATGTGATTAAACCCAAAGGAATTGTGTTGGATGTGATTGTCTGGCTCTAGAAATGTTTATTCCCCATTGATTTTTTTGTCCTAGACATCGACGTACCTGAGGCCCTAAAAAATGCCCCCATCATCCTTGGAAGACCCATCTTGGCCATTGCAAAAGCAAATATTGATTGTAATTCAGGGGAAATGGATATTACTTGAGATGGTTAGAGCATTACTTTGGATATTTTTCAAGCTTCTAGGAGATTCCATGAGCGTGAATTTTTTTTATGACTTAGACTTGAAAATCGAACAAGTGTAGAAGAAACAATGCTTATTAGGTCTTGTTGTGCTTTGACCACTGATGAGAACCTCATCATGAATCCTAACTAGCACAATCTAATCCAAATATGTGTGAAAAAGCTCCTACAAAACCCAAAGAAAGGCTTAACTCAGAGAATTCTAAGTTAAAGAATAAAATAAATCATCAGGGGTAAAACTGCAATTTTACCAATACAGTTTGTGAACAAGGCAATTAAGGATCCAAACACAAGTCAAACAAGCTGAACAATGAGGGAAGTGGGATGATCTGATCCGAAAATGGTTATAGCAACTTCTAGGAATTAAATGACATTCTCTAACCCTAAAAACATGCCCACTTCAATTCACGAGATTCGAGGTAGGATAAAAATCAACTAAACCCTCTAAAAATCATAGAAAAATATTCCCTAGGGTTTAGAACCTTCAATTTGGCCTTTGAAACCTATTTTGACCTAAAATGAGAACCATGCCCAATTAATGACTTAATTTGGGTTTTTACGCAAATTGGTAGGTCAAACATGGTCCAACCTAGAATTAAAATTCACCATTAAAATCCTTAGGTTCAAATTGGTCTGTTATAAAAACTTGAGCCTAAGAAAAGACCTCCTTGACTGACTTTACAATTTGGTTCTCTTTATTTACGTTTTGACCCTTATCTTTTGAAACCCTTGCATTTAGGCCGCCAACTTCTCATCGTTCTTTGTAGAACGGTCCTCCCTGCCACTTCTGCGCAACGCCATGCCTCTGCCGACCTTGAGCGGAAGATGACACCGTGTAGGGCAAGGCTGCCGTCCTCTAGAATAAAAGGGGGGTTCCCTGCGACGTCCTCTGTCGCAGGGACCCGCCCACGACCTCTGCCATCAACCATGCCTTCCGTGCGAACGTGCAGAAGGCATGGGTATCCCTTCCGACCAAACTCCGGTGAGACTGGCACGACACCACCTCGTCCCTCTCTTCGCGCTAAGCCCTTTGTAAGAAGTGGCAGACCTTGCCAACTCCTTCAAGCTTTCTTTGATGGAGAAACACCTCCTCTTGATCCCTTCCCCCTCTGGTCAGAGAGCCCGAAGCTTCCGGCGATCTTCTCCTCCTCCTCCTCGCTCTGCTGCCCTACCTGTAGCAGGGTTTACTCTGCCTTGTCGTCCGTGCTATGCTGTACCTGCTGGCGCCCTCCGACTGCTTCCTCGTTGCCGAAACCCTCCTCCAGGGCATCTTTGTCTCCACTCCGGCAGGCACGAGCTGGATGCTCCTCCCTCCCCCTTCGTCAAGTAAATTGGTAAATAGTCTCTACTCTCTCTCCTTGTATTTTCCCTCTTCCAATTTGTCATTTCGACCACCAGACTGCCACTGTCCAGATCCATCTTCCCCATCTCCGATCACCCTCTCCGGCGAGTCCATCCCACGTCCACAAACCTCTTCACCCCTTGCTGACCAGCCCAAAAGCTCCCCCACACTCCACTCCACCGATCCCCCCTCTCCATTCACTGCCAAGCACTGCCCAACCATCCCCCGAACAAACCCATCCTTCCACCCATAGTCTGACCTAGGTCAACCTCTACACGCACTCCCGCACCTCGTCGACCATCGCACAGGCTTCGCCACACTCCAGCGAAGCTTTCTACATGTTCTAACTTGGCCGAGAGGCCGTCACTGTGATTTCAGGTTCGCACCCTCTCGTCGCCATTGTCGACCTGCTGCAGCAGCTCCACCTGCAGCTCCAGGTCTTCACTAGCCCAGGCGCACATTCCAGGTTGTGCGGGCAGTCTCCACGAAAGCATCTAGGCTTGCGATTTGGTTCGCAAGCCTCTCAACTACTTCAATTGGCCGCGGACTCCTCGCCTGCGGGCACAAAATCGTGAGGTGGGACTTTAGTCCCACCTCGTAAGTGTGCGGCCGAGCACCCACATTTAAATTGCAAAAGTGCATAGGGCTTACTGCCTTCGAATACAAGGGTCAGGTCCCTCTCACCCGCACGCAGCGCGCCTCACGCTCGCTCGCCCTTGGCCGCACTCACGCCCTGCGGGTCTGGGCTGGATCTGACTACTCGAATCATGCACTCCTCGCCCACCACCACACGCCGGTGGGCCTAGTCCCAGGCACGCTACCTGAACCCGAATACCCGGCTCTGGGAGAGTAGTCCTAAGAGAGATTCTGAGAAAGAGAGAGATGCAGGGAAGGGGTAGGGGTAGGTTTTGCTCTGACCTTTGTGTGAGCGTGCAGGAAGAAAAGAAGAAGAAGAGGAAAAAGAGAAGCGGCCGAAGCCTTAGCCGCTCAGCAGAAGCCCAAGAAGAAGGAAGGAAGGAGAGAAACAGAAGAAGCCACACTGGGCCGCTGAAGAAAGAAGTAGGAAGGCACTCTAGCAAAGCCACAGATAAATCGTCTGAGCACTGCATCAAACGTCGAAATCACCACAGCCGCAAGCAGAAAAGAAAGAGGAAAAGAAGAAAAGAGGAAGGAAACTTAGCAGCCAAGAAGAAGGAAGAAAAGAAGAAAAGAAGAGGAAGATCACCACTGCCGCAGGGAAGAAAAAGAGCAAAAAGAAGGCAAGATTGAAGAAGAGCAAGGAAAGCAAAGAGAGGAAGAAAAGAAAGAAAAAGAAGAGAGAAGAAGAAGAAGCCAACAAAACTCTCTCTCTTATTTTTGTAACATAATTGAGAACTTATGCATACTTCTAGAAACGTAGTTGCTCCCTGAGTTCGACCTCGGGAAAACCTTGTTATTCCGAGTAAAAAAAAATCTTGTAGTAATCTGGTAGCTGTTTTGTCACATACTATAACGACTGATTGTAAACCATAATAAACATAAAGACACAACAAGACAGAACATGTGAAACCAGCGCGTTACTATTCTTGGTGCCGTTGCTGGGGAGCAACGGCTATTCTAGAAGCCATAAAATCTCTATTTGTAAATTTCTTCTGATCTCTTCTCTTTTGTGTGCAGGTACAAGAAAATCAAGAAGCAGCCGCACAACAACCACTCCGAGGATGGGTAATTTTCTATCCTCTCACTATTAACCCCTAAATTCTAAAGAGGAAGAAAAGGAAAGAACAAGCAATATTGCTCTAACCTATCTTCTATACTTAGTAAATCATCAAAAGCTGCATGTTTTCAATTTCAACCCACTATTCCTGCACACACTATTAAGGGTATTTAAGGGCTAACACCTTCTTGCCTGAGCCCTAATTACCCAACAAAGAACTAACTGGACCAAGTAGAGCCAACATAAGATTCAACATTAGGGTTTTAGAGACACACTTCTTAAGCAAGAATTGAGAAATCCCAAAAGAAGTGTACCTAAGCCATTGATTGAAAATACTTATTCAAAGAAACCCTAAGCAACTTGGCTCTTTAAAGACACTTGAACCCTAAATGACAAGACCTAATAAGCTCTCAAAGGAACTAGCAGGTGAAGTTGACCCCTTGTGTCAACCAACCTTCAACTTAGGTCACTCTTTGCACTCAAAAAGCCTAAAGTTCAAGTGAAAATCTAAGCACCTTGACCTAAAAGTGGTAGACTTAAGAGGTCAGGATCCCCACTCTGGTCTACCTGGAATCTCAGTGACAAGAGAGGTAGGGTGGGGAAACCCTGTAACTCATGGGGATACTCTACCGTGTAGGGGTCTTTGGGGGACTCACCCTCTCTGGCTGCCCAGGTAATTCTCAGGTGGACGATCTTTTGATCAAGGGGTCCAATCTGCCCCGCACCTCTACAGTCACCCAACATTTGGGTGTCTTGATTGGGTCCAGCACCCGCTAAACTCATCTTCTCCATCAGTGTATGTTTGGTAGGAGGTCCTTGAAACCTCCTTTAGAACTTCACTCTCCTCGAGGCCGAGCCTCAGTGCCTTTGTTTGCGAAAACAACACTTCACATCGACCTCTCCTCCGACTCCGAACCCAACTCACCTTCTTCTTCCACAATGGCTCAACCAGCTGAGGAAGGGAACAATCTGGAGCACCAGCTCCAGCGACTCAATGACCTCTTCCAGAACTTTGTGCACCCACCGCAGTGTCCTATGATGCGGGACCATTATAATCCTATTGCGGTGGCTATTGAGCCTCGAGTCAGAATCCTGACTGGAGGACCTGATTCTGAATTAAAGCCTAATATGATTCATGCCATACCTAAATTCCATGGGCTTAATTCTGAAGACCCCTTCCAGCACATCAAATAGCTAAAGCATCTGGCCCAAACTTTTGGGTTAGATGCACAAAATCGGGACATTCTCCTCATGAAGATGTACTCCTTCTCCCTTATGGACAAGGCCACTCATTGGTACCAAACACAGACTCGACCGATCAACAATTGGGAAGAACTTCAGTCTGAGTTCTTGAAGAAGTTCTTTCCCGTTGGTCGGACCAATGCCTTGTGCCATCAGATTACTCACTTCACTCAGCAAACGGGAGAACCTCTCCATGAGGCATGGGATCGCTTTCAGGATCTCATGAGAAAGTGCCCCCATCACGGAGTTCCTAAATGGGAACAAGTCCAGTCTTTTTACCAGGGACTCCATGAGGATATTAGGCTTTTCGTCAATGCAACTTGCGGAGGGAATATCATGGGTCAGCATGAGGACACCGTGTGGGAGATTCTCGAAAATATGTGCGATAACTCCATCAATAATGACTCCATGGGATTATTCGACAGGACGAATACCCACGCATCGACGAACCTTAGGGGAGCACAAGAAATGTAGGGCCTGTCTGCATCAGTCGACTTGGAACTGATGGCCGGTCGATTGGACAAGGTCTCTATCATCGAGAAGAAGGTGGATGAGCTAACTCAGCACTTGCAGCGAGCCACCTCTACGCATAGTTCCTTTGCACAGCCTCCTTCCACACGGGAGACTGTGCAAAACATTCTCCACCGACCCTCTCCTGGGATGGATCTGTATCCACCCCCATCTGATTCTCGGATCAGAGGATCCTCCGATCCTTTCTATACTAGCCAGGGGAATTCCATTTCCCCATTCTCTGATTCTTTGGAGGTTCTTCAGACCTGCGAGGACCTCAATGCCATCCAGAATGATCCATTCTCCAATGCCTACAATCCTGGATGGCGAAACCATTCCAACTTCCAGTGGGAGGGAAATTCCCAAACTCAAAGACCACCCTTTCAGCCCCATCCACAACAACCTCGTCCTTACCAGCTGCCTCAGCCTCGGCCCAACACTACTTATTCATCAGGGCCAAACCAAGACCAAATGTCCCTCATCCTTCAGACTCTGGCTGACATTCAAAGAATGAATGCGTCTATTTAGAAATAACACAAGGACGAACTTACAGAGGTTCGAAATCAACTGGCTTAGTTGGCAAATTCCCGCCAACCAGGCACACTTCCTTCCCAACCTCTTCCTAACCCTAATAATGTACCGACCCAACGGCGCGTTATGAACCCAAACCCGAGCCAAGCACACATGATTTCTCAGGCCCCTTCTGTTCCTTCACCTGACAGGATGGAGGCTTCCACTTCTTATGCGGGTTATCAGCAGCAACCCATCCTATCCAACCCTAACCAAAACCAGGTAGGACTGAATTCTATAATGACCTGTAGTGGTAAGGAGACCCAAGATCCACCTTATCCAGACTACTCCAAGCCTGGTAGTGATCCTAACCCTAGGACAGTAATCCAGGATGTTCCTATCCCTGTCCTAGATCAAAGACCTGGACCTATCCTAGAAGAACCAACCAAGGTTCCATTTCTTGAGGCCCTGACCAAGGGAAAGAAGACAACGAAGCCCGTGGCTCCTGAGGAGGACCTGGTCAAGCTCTTTGAGCAGGTCCAAATAAACATCTGTTTGCACCTCAAAACACGCCTGTAATAACGCCTTCTTGTGCTATTTTCTAGCATTAACATTGCATAATAGGATCCTGTAATCGCATTTGTAAAAATGCTTGAATGCATGCATTTAATCAAGAGAGGAAGAGGAGTGAAACAATGGCTTGCATAGTTACATTTTATCTCAAGTGCCTCCTTGCAAATTCCACCTCTTTTCATTTTTTTCTCTCTTGATTTCTTCTTTTCTTCTTCCCGCGGCTGCACTTCTTCCCGCAGCAGCCGCATGCATTTACTCCACGTCACTTCTCCCTGCCAACGCCGCTCCCTATAGCTGCAACTCGCGCACCCTCTCCCTGCTGCAGCCGGCACGCCACTCTCTCCTCCTCTATAAGAAGCTGCAGCTTCATCCTCGCAAGAGAGGCGGCTGCAGCAACGAAACAAACCCGTAACCATCTTCTCCAACGCTTTCCCCTCCCATACGTCGGCCCTCCGTTGAGGAGGCACCCGGCGAGCAGGAGAACCCACTGTGGTGCACACCACCACAGTGGGAGCACCACCGCCCAGCTCTTCGACGAGCCGGTGGGCGTGGTGAATTCCCTCGCTTCGTTTTGTTTCTCTTTAACGCCATTGCCGCCGCTCCAAGCTTCCCAGCTTGAAGCCACGGCAGCAGCAGCCACGCAGCAGCAGCAGGTCCTCCCGCTCCTCCGCGACCGTCC
Source organism: Thalassia testudinum (assembly GCA_037157565.1). Classification (NCBI taxonomy): domain Eukaryota; kingdom Viridiplantae; phylum Streptophyta; class Magnoliopsida; order Alismatales; family Hydrocharitaceae; genus Thalassia; species Thalassia testudinum. The sequence goes on along the minus strand of JAZHRO010000007.1, from coordinate 64,014,096 downwards.
CCGCAGTCGCCCATCGCCTGCAGGGCCATTCCCCACTCAACCTCCGTCCTGACGTCCCCGCAGTTGCACCTGTAGCCGTCCGCCGCTCGCACTGCAGCGGCCGGCTACGGCCTCGTGCCGCCCCCTCCCCCTCCTCCGCGACCCTCCGCGACCACCTGCAGACCTCCTCCACGCTCGCTCCTCCATGCCTTCACCCGCCCGTCGCCTTCGCGCACGCCTGCAGGAACCCTACGCGAAGCCGCACCCGCATCCGCCGTCTTCAGACGTCTGCCTCCGCCTTCAGACGACGCGGCGTCAGACGTCTTAACTCGTGCGTCTGCGATCTCTCGCTCGCCCGCTCTCTCTCTCTGTTGATCTCTCCCGCCCGCTCCCGCTCTCTCTCTCACGTATTCTCTCTCTCTCTCTTTTTTACTCACTAACAGACACACACTCACAGCAACGCACACACACACACACATTCACCGACGCACACACACCTATACCAACACATACACACACACTCACACACTTATAGTAACATATATATAAATATATATATACATAGTATATCTATATAGTTATGTATACATACACATATATATAATATATATATATATATAATATATATATATATATATCTACTTATATATACATCTATATACTTATACATATACTTATATATATATAGACATATATACTTATATACATATATATATATATATACATATCTATATACATATATATATACATATATATATAGTAATATATATATATACTTATATACATATATATACACATATATATCTATATATATATATCTATACATATATAACTATACATTTATATATATATATAGATATATTTACTTATATACATACATATGTACATATATTTTCATGTTATTTATTATACGTTGTATCGTGGGAATATCTGCACCAGTTGCTGATATTCCTTGATACACGCGTACAAAAAAAGCGTGGTCCCATACATCATCCATCCTCCATCCACACTCCACGCGGCACCTAGTCGTGTTGGTTGCGTCTCTCTAGACGTCGACTGACTCGACATAGTGCTACACTCCATCGCCACCTCCACCCCCACTCCTTTATATATATACTACATATATATATATACATACTATATTTACTTTCTGTCTATTTGCTTTTCTGTTAGTAAAAAGATAAAAAAAATAAATAAAAAAGAAAAGATAATCTTTGACTTGCAGGTACCTCGTCTTGCGAGTAGCAAGACTTGTTTTGGGACTCTGTTTGGCTAAAAGCCAAGGACACAATTTTGAGGGTGTGCCTCAAGAACAAGGATTTCCATAAAAAAACCTAAATAAGAAAAACACCAAAAACACAATAAACGAACGGAAGAGACGCGTTTTAAGGAAAACGTAGAAACTCGACTTTAACCCCACTTCCCTGTGTTCGACCCTGGGCTTGAAAGTGATAAGATAAAATCAATTAGGCCAGGTTAAAAATTTTGTAAAGAGATGGTTAGGTCCAAATTAGGTTAACCACTATACACATTTCAACGATAAAAATATCACGTTAACAACCTATCCGGGCCGACCCATCACACTTTTCTGGCGCCGTTGCCGGGGAGGTGCGCCTTCGAGTAAGTTTCTATCCAAATCCTTTCAATTTTTCTCTTCCCTCTTCACGGGTATTGTTGTTTTTGGTGTGCAGGTGAACTTGGTGGAAGGAGAAGGAAAGCAGACGAAGTCAGGAACGAGGGCAGATCCAAGGCGGGAACGAGAGCGTGAAGACGCCGACACCGCATTGGAGCTTCGCACACGTTGCCAAACCAGTAGGTTTTCTCTTTCTTAGCAAACTAGGGTTAGCTTGCCACCCAAAAAAAAAAACAAAAAAAACTAGAAAAACTTCTTGGGATTTCTTGGGGCAAGTGGATTAACATTCACTTGTTTGATTGGTTGTATTCACTCCCACTGCCCCGGGATTTCCCGCCACACTTCGCATAGCGAAAATCCGAGAATCTTGATTCTTGGATTTCTCGCCGAGGGAAGTATTCTTTGAGGCAAAGAAAAAGATTGCTTATATCCCTCTTTTGCCTCACTTATCTTTAATTTAGGATCACATTTTTGGTGGGGAGACTTGGAATTGAGTTGATTCCAACCCCACCACGACTTTTCAAACTTGCCTGTGATTCGATCCTGAATACTTCAACCCCAACAATTTTATTTTCTTTATCTTTTGGTTGAAGCCTTGTGTGTGGAAATCATTTTTGGTGATTGGGAGCACTTGAATTGAAGTGCTTTGGCTCCTGTCACATTGATATAAAACTGATTCGTGCATCCACACTTAGAAATCTCCATTTAGGGTAGCCCATTGCATTTTAGCATGCATTAACTAACTGATAATTGAACAAGGGTTTCTTGGGTTTTAGAAGGAAAACCTGTATTTTTGCAAAAACCCGGAGATTGGTTGAATTGGTAATTCAGCAAAACCCTAAAATTCATACTACTTAAGGCTGAACTCTAAAAACCATTCGCCAATAAAAACTTCAATTCGGGGAGATTTCCCCGTTGCATGCTTGTTCTTACACACTCTTAAAATCAATCACTTGGGCATTACCCGTAAACAACGCCCTTCACATTCCAAAAGCACTTGACCCTAAGCCTCTAATTAAAACTAGTAGTAACTTGACCCTTACTAAGGATTGGAGGTCTAACTACCTGCGTATAGCGTCTACGTGCTGGTGAGAGTTCCCGCGTGCTATCGGGTGTCTAAGACTGGGGCAAACGGCCTTTCAATCTGGCCCGGTGGTTCCGCGGTGCTCTCATTCGGTTCCGTAGTTCGTGATAGTAGGTAACTTAGATCTTTAGGTCTCAGGGCACACTGTAGAGGTTAGGAACTTGACTGTATTGATTTGTAATCAAGTGTACCTTTGCGGCGTCATTTCTCTCATCCCTTTTCCCTTCTCATCTCCCCAATTCTTCCTGCGGTAGTGCATGTTTGGGAGGAGGTCAGAAAACCCTGAACTATTTGAATTGACTAATAAATCTAGAAAACAAGTTGAATCGTCCTCCTCCTCCACAAACATGGCTGCACGCCCACCCCCAAATCCCGAGGGAGGAAACCGCCCTCAGAAACCCACCAGGTGGTGGAGCCTTAGATCCCATAACCCACCTCCAAGCCCAAATGGAAATGTATATTGAGCAAATCGAAGCCATTTGGGAAACATTGGAGGAAATGCAGAACCCTCCCGAACGGGAGGAGCCTAGGTCTCTTAGCTCTTATCAGAATCCCGCTGCTACAGAGACCATAGGACAAATTCGGGTCCCCATGGGCGGGGACGACTTTGAATTAAAACCAAACATAATTGGCCTAATTAATTTTCACTTTCATGGTCTTGCAAGTGAAGACCCCATTTCTCCACTTGGAAGACCTAACCCGACTTGCTGAAACCGTTAAACCAAGAAATGTCGGGTTATCTATAGTCGTCATGAAGATGTTCCCGTTTTCATTACGGGGATAAAGCGTCGCAATGGTTACGCACCCTTGGGAGAACCATCCACTCTTGGGAAGAGATGCGAACAGCGTTTCTCAAGAAGTTCTTCCCAATCGGGCGGACCAATGCGCTTCGTCGTGCTATCACTTCATTTACGCAACAAAACGGCGAACAATTTCATGAGGCATGGGAGAGGTATAATGACCTCCTCAGGAAGTGTCCGCACCACGGTCTGCCTAAGTGGCATATAGCCCAGATTTTCTACTATGGGCTAAATGAGACTTTGAAGCAGATTGCAGACGCTTCCTGCGGAGGGAACTTTATGAATAAAGACGAGAATGGAGCATTCGAACTATTTGAAAATATGAGTGAAAACTCGATGAACAATGCTTCCATTGTCGCCTTTAATCGTACCAGCCAGCCCTGAAATGTCCACGAAGTTGACACGGGACCCTCCCATTCATCCACTGATCTAAGCCTTATTGCACAAAAACTGGATGAAGTCTCCGTCGTGCACAAGAAGCTGGACGAGCTTCTGGCCAACCCCACCCGATCTATGGCAAACACCACCTCTTCACCACTTCGTCACAATCCAAGTTCTTCTAATACCAGGCTTATCCCGAGAAACCCGTTAGACCTTCCTTTCCGAGTGTCGCGCCAAGCGACTCAGTAAGTCATGTGGAACTGGCTTCTGTGAGCCAATATTTCGACACGGAGGACCAAGCCTCCGTGTGCTCGGACGCATATCTACATGCGGATGCATCTTCTGGCATAGAAGATGCTTGCTCCCTGGGGAACAACCCGTTCTCTGCCACTTATAACCCAGGATGGCGTAATCATCCGAACTTCGCATGGTCCAACAACCCGCAGCGCCAAAACCCCGCGGGTGGACCAATGCGACCGTCCGCACCCGTCATCCCAAGGGTCCAGTTTAATCCTATGGCAAATCCGCCATCAGGCCCTTGCGTACCACAAACTGAACACGCATCAAGCCCTCTTGACAAATTGATGCGAATGATGACGGAAATGTCAAAGCGCCATGAAGAGAACATGACCTCTCTTCAGCACCAATTGGCGCAGCAGAACGCCGAGATCAGTCAACTACGCATGGCGACTCGATCTTAGGGCACTCTTCCCACCCAACCTGTTCCAAACCCGCGAAATTTCGTGCCCCGTGGTTCTCAACCACAGGTACGACCTTCTCAGGGACAGGTTAATCAAGTTCTGCAAGCTCCGAGCATTCCACCGGGATTTCAGGCTAATCCTGCTGCAGCACCACACTCTTATATCCCCATTGCAAACCCTCCTCCACCGTATGATCCCACTGGACCCGCATCGTCCAATGCTATCACTACCAGGAACGGTAAGCAGACCATCGATCCGCCTCGACCTGATCCTGGCCCATCTTCTTCTTCGCCCTCTCATTCGGGATGCATACCGCATTCGCGAGAGGATGATGCACCAAAACTTGTGCCAGAATCAGTCCCATTCCCTGAGGCTCTACTAAGGGAGCCAAAAGGCAAAAAGAAAAATACGCAGGCCTTTGACAACCTACGTAATTTGTTCCGGGATGTAGAAATCAAGGTACCCCTGCTCGAGGCAATCGACCACATACCTACTGTCGCTCGATTTTTCAAAGACTACACACCACCCAGGCGACAGTCAAAGAATACTAAGAATCCGGTGGTTCTCTCGCCTCATGCGAGTTGTGCTATACTGTCAAACTTACCACCGAAGCAGAAAGATCCGGGCACACCACTGATTTCCTGTAGCATCCACGGCTGCAGTTTTAACCGTGCGTTGCTTGATCTAGGATCTTCCATCAATCTCATACCGACCATCATGCTCGAAAAATTTTCCTTGGGAAATCTGAAACCCACCCCTGTCACGTTACAGTTGGCAGATCGTATCTGTCAAAATCCCGAAGGGTGTGGTGGAAGACGTGGTGGTTAGGGTCAACAGTCTCTGTTTTCCTGTTGACTTTCTTGTTTTAGATATGGAAGTTCCTAGTTCACTTTCTGATTGTCCGATCATCCTCGGTCGACCTTTCTTGGCCACAGCCCGCGCCCACATCGACTGCGAGTCGGGCTGTATTGAGATTGCCGTTGGATCTGAGAAGCTCAAGCTTAACATATTCAAGGCAGCCAAGAACTTTGATTGCGATTGCATTGAGGATGACACGTCTGACGTGGACATGGCCGTCAGCGCGTGTATCGGACTAATTGGGGCCTATTCGGACTGCTGCGGATTACCTATAAACACTGATAACTGCCTGACCAACGCATACTATGACGTTCCCCCAATCCCTCCCTTGTCCAGTACCTTCTCCTGGCCAGACTTCTGACGAGGTTTTCTCCGCTTCCCATACCTCGTGGTCTGAGTCATATCCGGGCTACTCACTGTCGGTCCACACTCATGAAGACCGAATTGCCCTTTCTTCCCCGCCAAATCAGGCGGATTTACAAATCCACACTGGGACCTTGAGCCCATATACTTCTCACTGGGGCTATTCATTTTTTGGATCCATCTATCCAAGAAGCCCCTCTTCTTGGCCAATCTGAAGGCCAGTTTCTTCCTCCTAACTTGTTCTCCTACCCGTCTGGGACACTCTCGTCCCAAGAAATGCCAGATCCTTCCCCATCCACTCCCGAGCTAAAAGTGCTGCCTAATACACTCAAGTATGTTTTCCTGGGACCAAATGAAACGCTCCCTGTAATCATCAGTTCAAAATTAACCATGGAGCAGGAGTGCAAACTAACTAAGGTCCTCCTAGAACACAAGGCAGCTATTGGATGGTCTTTATCAGACTTATCTGGTATTAGCCCCTCCTACTGCACTCATCGTATATATACGGAGGAGGAGGCTCGACCTTCTCGCGAGATGCAGCGACGTCTCAACCCTAACATGCGGGAGGTCGTTAAGAATGAAATCATTAAGTGGCTGGATGCGGGTATAATCTACCCGATCAGCGATAGCCCCTGGGTGAGTCCGATTCACGTTGTGCCCAAAAAGGCAGGACTCACCATCCGTGTCAATGACAGGGGCGAATCCATCCCTACACGCACTCCTACATCTTGGAGAGTGTGTGTAGATTATAGGAAACTCAATGCTGCAGCCAAGAAAGATCACTTCCCGCTACCATTTATTGACCAAATCCTGGAGCGGTTAGCAGGAAATAAATTTTTCTGCTTCCTGGATTGATTCTCAGGATATAACCAAGTGGCAATAGACCCCCCGAGACCAAGAGAAAACCACTTTTACCTGCCCTTTCGGGCACCTTCACCTTTAGAAGGATGCCGTTCGGACTTTGTAACGCGCCAGCAACTTTCCAGAGATGCATGCTGGCGATATTTCATGACATGGTGGTGACTTTCTCGAGGTCTTCATGGATGACTTTTCAGTCTTTAGACCATCTTTCGACGAATGTCTTGCCAACCTGACTCGCATCCTTAGGAGATGTATTGATGTAAACCTTGTGCTTTCCTGGGAAAAAAAGTCATTTTATGGTGCACGAGGGAATTGTTCTTGGACATATCATCTCCGATAGGGGTATCGAGGTTGACAGAGCTAAGCTCGATGTCATTGCTGATTTACCTGTGCCTGGTTCTGTCAAACAAATCCGCTCCTTCTTGGGACACGTCGGTTTCTACAGGAGATTCATCAAAGACTTCTCCAAAATTTCTCGACCCTTAACTCATCTCCTATCAACCGACGTGCCCTTCGACATGGGCCCTGCTGTATACAAGCATTCACGCAGCTGCGTAATGCTGTCACCAAGGCCCCTGTTCTCCAGCTGCCTGATTGGTCCCTCGACTTTGAACTTATGTGTGACGCTTCAGACCTTGCAGTCGGAGCCATCCTAGGACAAAGACGCGATAGACACCCCTTCGTGGTATACTATGCCAGTAAGACGTTGGACGAGGCCCAGCGTAATTATACTACCACTGAAAAGGAACTATTGGCAGTCGTCTTTGGGCTGGAAAAATTCCGTTCTTACCTTTTGGGCTCTCACGTTATTGTTTTCACTGATCACGCGGCCATTCGCCATCTCATGCACAAGAAGGATGCCAAGCCTAGACTGATTCGTTGGATCCTTCTGCTCCAGGAATTTGACATTGAGATTCGTGATAAGGCTGGAGCCCAGAATGTTGTGGCTGATCACCTTTCCACACTGTACCCTGACCATATTGGACTTACTCAGCCAATTAATGAAATTTTTCCTGATGAGCACCTATTGGCAATAAATGTGGCAAGTGGACCGTGGTATGCTGACATTGCCAATTACCTTGCTTCTGGATCTCTTCCACATGGCTGACCTAAAAACCAGCGCGAGCGTCTCATGCCAGAAGCAAAGTATTATTTCTGGGATAATCCACTTCTTTTTCGGATAGGTGCTGATCAAATCATCCGTCGCTGTATTCCTGACAGTGAGTTCCCCAGTGTGCTATCCTTCTGCCACGATCAGGCCTGTGGAGGCCATTTCTCTTGGAGGAAAACTGCAGCCAAGGTGTTGCAGTGCGGTTTCTTTTGGCCCTCCCTTCACCAGGACGCACACACTTATGCCAAGCATTGCACTAGGTGCCAGTCATTAGGGTCAATGGCACGTCGTGACATGATGCCCTTGCAACACATCCGGGCTGCGGAAATCTTCGACATCTGGGGAATTGACTTCATGGGTCCCCTTTCCTCCCATCCAACGGCTTCGAATTCATCCTCGTGGCCGTCGACTATGTTTCGAAATGGATCGAGGCTATTCCCGCGCGCCGTGCTGACCATGTTATCTCCACCCGATTCGTCAACGACCATATCTTTGCGCGTTTTGGGATCCCTCGGGCCATTATCTCGGATGGAGGAAGCCACTTTACCCATGCTTCTTTTCGGGCACTTCTGAGGAGGTACGGAGTCCACCATCGTATCGCATCCCCGTATCATCCTCAGACGAACGGCCAGGCGGAAGTGTCGAACCAGCAAATCAAGCAGATTCTCCAGAAAACGGTTCGGCCTGACCGTAAGGATTGGTCCGACAAGCTGACTGATGCACTTTGGGCGTATCGGACCGCCTTCAAGGCTCCCCTTGGTATGTCTCCATACAGAATCGTTTACGGGAAGCCTTGTCATTTGCCCGTGGAGTTGGAACATCACGCTTATTGGGCGGTTCGCCAATGTAACCTCGACCCAAACTTGTGTGGTCGAGAAAGGAAACTCCAACTCCAAGAGCTAGAAGAGCTCCGTCGTGAAGCCTATGATTCTGCTCTAACCTTTAAACAGCGCACTAAGGCTTTTCACGACAGCCATGTTCGGCGGAAGGAATTTGAGCCATCTCAGCAAGTTTGGCTCTATAATGCCCGACTCAAATTCTTTCCTGGGAAATTGAAGTCCAAATGGACTGGTCCTTTCCTGGTCTCAAGACCATTCCCCAATGGGGCCGTCGAGATCGAAGATCCCAAATCTGGGCATAAATTTACGGTCAACGGGCAGCGTTTGAAACCCTATCTAACTCATGAAGCTGCCCCCGTTGGAGAAATCGTTGCCCTACTGGAGGGTAACTAATTCTTTGCCTCATTCTGAGTCCAGCTGGGGACATTAAATTCAGCGCTTGTTGGGAGGCACCCTAACAGCACTCACCATCCACCATCACTTTTCACACCTCTCTCGCAATCACTTCACTTTTCTCTTCACCACCCACCGTCCACCCACCCTTCCACCCTGATCTATACCCTGAACCTCAGCTCTTGTTACCCGATCTTCCATCCTTCCTCTGCCTTTCCCTGCATGCATATGAGGACATAGCATTGTTTGGCATGGGGGGGTGGATAGGCATCCATAGGATCCGGGTATGTTATGGTATCATACAGTTCCCACCTATTTATAAATATGCAAGAAAAAGAAAAATAAAAAAAAAATATATATATTATAATAAATGGTGTTTAGTAATGATCTTGAAGCTGAAACAAAAAGGCAATAAGTGTTTATGGATATTCAACCTCTGTTTTGAAGACTTTCCAGGCCACAAAAGCTTGATTCACTCAGGCTCGGCTTAATTCACTTAAAGCATTGACAAAATTGATCAAGATCTCTTCTAACTAAGGATGTATTCTTGTACCTGAGACACAAGTACAAGATTCATTGGTTTACTTTTACTTGAGACCTTAAGTAAACTTGGTTCACACTACACATATCAGGAAAGACCAGGTGAACATAAGATCCAACCCTAGTGTTCATTAGGGAAGGTGGAGTCCTTACCTGTGCGCGCAGGTAGACTTTTTATCCCAGGCTTTAGTCATGTATTTAGGAGCGACTCTTTCCACCAAAAAGAAACTCTCCCACCAAAAAGAAAAAAAGTGTGCTCTTTCAAAATGTGTTGTAAGAGATATACTGACATATGTTTCAAAAAAAAAAAAAAAGAGAAAAAAAAGAGTTGTCAGAAAAAAAAAAAAAAAGATGTTGCAAAAGAGTCAGTATATCTCATAAATGTCTGTATAATTTGTTTTTCGGTGAGCCAAAAAAAAAAAAAAAAAAAAATAGAAAATGGGAGTTGAGTTTTCTGTCATCATCTTAAGGGTCAATTCGAAGACATGAGCTGAAACTGGGACCAACCTGTACTTAAAAATTCGTGAAACCCTGGGATTGAGTCTTAATGTTCATCTGGTCAGTCTTGATCCTTCACTATGCACAAACCATAACCTCTTGAGCTCTCGAGTACGGCAAAAACCTCCTGGGTCCTGGAAATCGTACTTAAGGTTTTAAATATCAAGAGTCCTGGTTAGTTGAGAGATGATCTATGTCATGTGAGACTTAAAGTACTGGTAGTCTTCTTTACAATTGGTTCTCACAATATTCGATAATAAACACACCTATATCACCTCAGAAGAAAAATCTTCAGCTTAAGATTATTTCTAAATACTATTTTGCTAGGGACTAGCAAAAGATAGGCATGGGGGTATATGTTTGCACCTCAAAACACGCCTGTAATAACGCCTTCTTGTGCTATTTTCTTGCATTAACATTGCATAATAGGATCCTGTAATCGCATTTGTAAAAACGCTTGCATGCATGCATTTAATCAAGAGAGGAAGAGGAGTGAAACAATGGCTTGCATAGTTACATTTTATCTCAAGTGCCTCCTTGCAAATTCCACCTCTTTTTCATTTTTTTCTCTCTTGATTTCTTCTTTTCTTCTTCCCGCGGCTGCACTTCTTCCCGCAGCAGCCGCATGCATTTACTCCGCGTCACTTCTCCCTGCCAACGCCGCTCCCTATAGCTGTAACTCGCACACCCTCTCCCTGCTGCAGCCGGCACGCCACTCTCTCCTCCTCTATAAGAAGCTGCAGCTTCATCCTCGCAAGAGAGGCGGCTGCAGCAACGAAACAAACCCGTAACCATCTTCTCCACCGCTTTCCCCTCCCATACGTCGGCCCTCCGTCGAGGAGGCACCCGGCGAGCAGGAGAACCCACTGTGGTGCACACCACCACAGTGGGAGCACCACCGCCCAGCTCTTCGACGAGCCGGTGGGCGTGGTGCATTCCCTCGCTTCGTTTTTTTTCTCTTTAACGCCATTGCCGCCGCTCCAAGCTTCGAAGCTTGAAGCCACGGCAGCAGCAGCAGCAGGTCCTCCCGCTCCTCCGCGACCGTCCCCGGAGCCACCCGTCGACTTCGCGCGCGCCTGCAGGGCCATTCCCCGCTCAATCTCCGTCCTGACGTCTCCGCAGTTGCACCTGTAGCCGTCGGCCGCGCGCACTGCAGCGGCTGGCTACGACCTCGTGCCGCCCCCTCCCCATCCTCCGCGACCCTCCGCGACCACCTGCAGACCTCCTCCACGCTCGCTTCTCCATGCCTTCGCCCGCCCGTCGCCTTCGCGCACGCCTGCAGGAACCCTACCCGTAGCCGCGCCCGCATCCGCCGTCTTCAGACGTCTGCCTCCGCCTTCAGACGACACGGTGTCAGACGTCCCCGGAGGCGGCAGACGTCTTAACTCGCACGTCCGCGATCTCTCGCTCGCCCGCTCTCTCTCTCTGCTGATCTCTCCCGCCCGCTCCCGCTCTCTCTCTCACGTATTCTCTCTCTCTCTCTCTCTTTTTTACTCACTAACAGACACACACTCACAGCACACACACACATTCACCGACGCACACACACCTATACCAACACATACACACACACTCACACACTTATAGTAACATATATATAAATATATATATACATATATATATATATATATACATAGTATATCTATATAGTTATGTATGCATACACATATATATAATATATACATATATATAATATATATATATATATCTACTTATATATACATCTATATACTTATACATATACTTATACATATATAGACATATATACTTATATACATATATATATATACACATATCTATATACATATATATATACATATATATATATAGTAATATATATATATATACTTATATACATATATATACACATATATATCTATATATATATATATCTATACATATATAACTATACATTTATATATATATATAGATATATTTACTTATATACATACATATGTACATATATTTTCATGTTATTTATTATACGCTGTATCGCGGGAATATCTTCACCAGTTGCTGATATTCCCTAATACACGCGTACAAAAAAAGCGTGGTCCCATACATCATCCTCCTCCATCCACACTCCACGCGGCACCTAGTCGTGTTGGTTGCGTCTCTCTAGACGTCGACTGACTCGACATAGTGCTACACTCCATCGCCACCTCCACCCCCACCCCTTTATATATATACTACATATATATATTTATACATACTATATTTACTTTCTGTCTATTTGCTTTTCTATTAGTAAAAAGATAAAAAAAATACATAAAAAAGAAAAGATAATCTTTGACTTGCAGGTACCTCGTCTTGCGAGTAGCAAGACTTGTTTTGGGACTCTGTTTGGCTAAAAGCCAAGGACACAATTTTGAGGGTGTGCCTCAAGAACAAGGATTACCATAAAAAAACCTAAATAAGAAAAACACCAAAAACACAATAAACGAACGGAAGAGACGCGTTTTAAGGAAAACGTAGAAACTCGACTTTAACCCCACTTCCCTGTGTTCGACCCTAGGCTTGAAAGTGATAAGATAAAATCAATTAGGCCAGGTTAAAAATTTTGTAAAGAGATGGTTAGGTCCAAATTAGGTTAACCACTATACACATTTCAACGATAAAAATATCATATTAACAACCTATCCGGGCCGACCCATCAACATCCCCTTGATGGATGCAATTCACCACGTACCGGCTTACGCACGATTCTTAAAGAATGTGTGTACACCTCAGCGTAAGCTGCGAACCAAGAGTAGGAGTCCAATTGTACTATCAGAGCAAGCCAGCTCTATAATCCTAAGTAGACTCCCACCCAAGGCAAAAGATCCTGGTACTCCCTTGATTTCCTACAAAATAGGTGATACCCAATTCGACAGAGCATTGCTAGACTTGGGTGCTTCCATAAATCTGATACCCACATCCTTACTTAAACACCTAGAAGAATCTGACCTAAAACCGACTGAGGTGACACTACAATTAGCAGATCGATCCATAAAGTCACCTAAAGGGATTCTCGAGGATGTTATTGTAAGAGTGCGGGATTTCTATTTCCCTGTAGACTTTATAGTCTTGGACATGGATGCACCTGAAAACCCTAGGGACACACCGATCATTCTAGGGAGACCTTTCTTAGCTACTGCTAGAGCCAACATCAGTTGTGAGGAGGGCCAAATAGAGCTGAAATTTGGTAATCAAACCCTCAAAATTGATATCTTTAAGGCCCAACAAGGAATCAATTGCTGTGTCATCGAACAAATCTTTGATATTGGGGCTTTGTTGATGAAACGCATTTTGAGAATGACCTGATTATACCTCATCAACCACAGAAAGATCTTGAACAACAATTAGAGGAGTCAAATCCAGATTTAGACAGACCCATAACTCCTACCCATGAACCTCACATTTACCCTGAACCACCTGCTGCTGCTGATAACCCCATCCTTGAACCCCTTCCCGATCATTTGAAATACATCTTTTTTGGTTCTAATCAGACCCTTCCTGTGATTATAAATTCCAAGCTTACTCCTGAACAGGAATCCTGTCTGATTGCTGTTCTCTAGCAACATCGCAGAGCCATTGGTTGGACTCTCGATGACTTGACTAGAATAAGTCCCTCTTATTGCACACATCATATTTATTCAGAAGAGGGTGCACGACCATCTACCCGATCTGCAGGAGGTCGTGAAAAAGGAGATCATCAAGTGGTTAGATGCAGGGATCATCTACCCGATCTCCGACAGTCGTTGGGTGAGCCCAATTCAGGTTGTGCCTAAAAAGGCAGGGCTCACCACCATTACGACTGAAATCGGAGAAGTCATACCTACCCGATTAGCCAACTCATGGAGAGTCTGCATAGATTACCGACGACTCAATTCCTCCACGAAGAAGGATCATTTCCCACTACCTTTCATTGATCAGATTCTCGAGAAATTAACGGGAAATCGATTCTTCTGCTTTCTTGATAGGTACTCCGGTTATAACCAAGTAGCTATTCATCCTGAGGACCAAGAGAAGACCACGTTCACCTACCCCTTTGGAACGTATGCATTCCGAAGGATGCCTTTCGGTCTCTGCAATGCACCCACGACTTTTCAGCGGTGCATGCTTGCCATATTCTCTGATATGGTAGGTGATTAGCTGGAAGTCTTCATGGATGACTTCTCAGTTTTCGGGGTGTCATTTGATGATTGCCTCCAGCACTTGGTTCATATACTCAGGCACTGCATCGATGTTAATTTGGTTCTTTCCTGGGAAAAAAGCCATTTTATGGTGCCTGAGGGGATTGTCCTAGGACATCTGATTTCTGAGAAAGACATCCAAGTGGATCGAGCCAAGGTTCATCTAATTTCTCGTCTTCCTATGCCTAGCTCGATCAGGGACATCTATTCTTTTCTGGGGCACGTCGGTTTTTACCATCGTTTCATTGCTGATTTTTCGAAAATCACGCACCCCTTGACTACTCTTCGCTCTAAGGATGTACCCTTCGAGATCTCCAAGGAATGCACTAAAGCATTTGAAAACCTCCGTGACCGAGTCACCCAGGCCCCGATCCTACAATCCCCTGATTGGTCTCAACCCTTTGAGATCATGTGCGATGCATCTGATTTCGTTGTAGGAGCGGTTCTGGGGCAGAAAGCTGACAGGAAACCCGTGGTCATCTACTACGCTAGCAAGACACTTGACGAGGCTCAGCGTAACTACATAGTTACGGAGAAAGAGTTGCTAGCCGTAGTATTTGCCCTTGAAAAATTTCGATCTTATCTCCTGGGTTCCCACGTCATCATCTACTCGGATCACACAACTGTAAGGCATCTCCTTACCAAGAAGGACGCGGAGCCCCGACTAATCCGATGGATCTTGCTGTTGCAAGAATTCGACCCCGAGATTCAAAACAAGGCGGGAAGACAAAACGTGGTAGCTGACCATTTGTCTCGCCTTCCTTCTGAGATCATCAACCTTTCCGGGCCCATCACGGAGCATTTCCCTGATGAGCACCTGCTGACTATTGGTACTAGACTTCCATGGTTTGCTAATATAGTAAACTACTTGGCATCTCATCAGATCCCATCTGATTGGCCGAAGGCCAAGAAAGAAAAATTGCGCTCTGATGCCAAGTACTACATGTGGGAAGATCCATATCTCTTCCTCATAGGTGCCGACCAAATCATCCGGAGATGTGTCTCAGAAGGTGAAGTCAACAATATTCTCTCCTTCTGCCATGACCAGGCATGCGGTGGCCACTTCTCTGGGCACAAAATCGCATCGAAAATCCTCCAGTGTGGCTTTTATTGGCCCACTTTGTTCAAGGATGCATACAATCACTGCAAGGCATGCAGTCGTTGCCAAACTTTGGGCAACATGAGCCATCGCGACATGATGCCTTTGCAGCCGATTCTCGTATGCGAAATCTTTGATGTTTGGGGGATTGATTTTATGTGCCCCTTTCCTATTTCGTATGGCTTCGAGTACATTTTGCTAGCTGTGGACTACGTGTCCAAATGGATCGAAGCCATACCGACCCGAACCTGTGATCATAAAATTGTTCTCAAATTCATTCATCACAATATCTTCTCACGGTTCACGATTCGTCGTGCTATCATCTCTGACAGGGGAACTCATTTCACAAATGCTCAGTTCAACTCACTGATGACCAAATACGGGGTGTCTCACCGAATCTCCACTCCTTATCACCCCCAGACTAATGGTCTAGCTGAGCTATCAAATCGGGAAATCAAGAAAATCTTGCAGGTCACTATTTGGCCTGACAGGAAGGACTGGTCGTCCCGACTTTCGGAAGCCTTGTGGGCCTATAGGACCGTCCACAAAACTCAATTAGCCATGTCTCCCTTTAGACTGGTGTACGAGAAGGCATGTCACCTTCCCGTCGAACTGGAGCACAAAGCCTATTAGGCAGTACGGAGCTGTAATCTAGATCTTTCTAAGGTTGGAACCTATAGAAAGCTTCAAATCAGCGAGATCGATGAATTACACCTTGATGCGAACGAGAACTCGTGAATCTACAAGGAGCGGGTTAAAGCCTTCCATGACAAGCATATCTCTAGAAAGATCTTTCATCCTGGTCAGAAGGTCCTACTCTTTGATGCCGGATTAAAACTTTTCCCTGGGAAGTTGCGATCCAAGTGGGTCGGACCATACCTTGTCCGACAAGTTTTGGAAATGGAGCCATCGAAATCAGTCCGCTCAGCCATGATTCTGAACCTTTCATCGTGAATGGTCAGAGACTCAAACCGTTCATTGATGTAACCTCTACTGATTTGGCTGAATCATCTATCCTCCATTTTCCCAGAGCATAGTTCACCCAGCCGATGGCATAAAACTCAGCGCTCAACCGGAGGTAGCCCGTCATTCTCTTTCAAAACCTGAAACCTTTTCTGAGACCTTTGTGTACTTAAGGTTCACCCTTTAGGACAGCCGACTCCACCTTAGGTGCTTGCATCTGAGATTAGAAATTATCCGCAACAGTCACCCCAACCCATTCACTCATTAAAACATCTGTCCTAATGTATGAACTAAGTTGAATAAAAACCCCCTAAGTTATAATGAGGACATTGCAAATCTTAGGCATGGGGGGTATGAAAGTGCAAGTCTTGTAAGAAAAGGTTTTAAACAAACAAGTTCACATATGCCAAAAACACCATAAAAATTAAAAAAAATTTTTGAAAAAGAATAATAAAATGAGAGGAGGAAAGAAAATTTTGTGGACTATACAAAGGAGGAGGAGAAGAAAAAGGAACAAAATGAAAAGGAGCACAAAATGAAAGAAGAAAGTGATAGTCGTTAGTAAGAAATTAAGGAATTAACCTAAGTTCTAGACCTCATTCAGGAAAAGAAATAGAAAGTGCACAGTGAGATTAGTAAGAACATGAACTTTAGGCATTCCTGGATAGACTCTTAGTACCCATTAAGATCTAGACATTCCTCAAGCGGTTGAGGAAAATGAAAAGCTTAAGTATTAGTTCCAAGACTTAGGGAGTATTTGGCCTCGTTAACTAACTTTTGGTTTACGGGACTCAGTAACCTAAGCACCCTAACTTCACACACAGCCTGGTTCATTAAGCATAAAAATCAAAATCACGTAGAAGCGTTGCAAAAATTCTGTAAATGACACCTAGAGTAGGAGCGGCCGACCAACACAACTTGATTTGGATGAGTTCTCAGCGCAGAGAGGTGGGAAATCCCCCTCAAAGATGCGTAACAAAATGTCATCTCCTCAGTGCTTGTCTCTTAGGATATTTACATATCCTACTAGGGGCATGTAAGCACTCTGCTGGTTCAGATTCCATGGATGGCATTATCATGAAATGTCAATTGCCAGGGTCTGAATTCGGCCACAGAACACCATGGATGGGATTATCTCGAAATCTCAACAGCCAGGGTTCTGGGGGTTACCATGGGCGGTGCTATCTCGAAGCATCGACTGCTAGGAACCATTGAGGATTGATGATGGGGACAAGGAATCTGATAGAGACCGTGTTGAAAAGCCAATCCTAAGCTAGAATTAAAAGGAAAAAGAGAGAGAAAACTCTCCAAACAGATAAATCTTCTACCTCTCTTTCTTACAAAATGCACTGCGAACTGAGCTAGGACTAAAATTATCTCAAGCGCAGGTGCTTTAACCACAAAGTCCAATAAGCTATAGGTTAGTTCTTGTAGGCCTTAAAAACCTTTGTTAAGGACAGAGGCTGAGTTAGATAGATTTGGATCTTGGTTGGTACTAGAGTACCTTTTAGGCCTATGGTTGGCATTCTGACCTAATCTAGGTTGCAAAAGAAAAAACACTTATCTGAAATCAATAAGAACTTCATGGTCTAGAACAAGGGTTGAAACCTTAAAATTTTGCTAAGGGACTAGTGTTGACGCGCGACCATCTCGATCGTGTTTTAACAGTTATTGCATCGTAGTATAGGTGATCAAGCATCGTCAACAAATAAAAGTTTTTATTACTCGAAAATCGGAGTATCCGAGGTCGAACACAGGGAGCAATTGAAATTTACTACTAATCTCAAATGTAATTGAACACTCTAATTTACTCAAAAGTTTAATTCAAATGCATTTAAAAAGTAATCCAGGCAAGAGTAAAATTGGACGTCTAATCACAAGATCAGACGTCTTAAAAGTGTTTTCCCTTCTTTGATTATTTGTCTTCTTCTGATCTTGCTTTCTTTCTTCTGTAGCCTTCACTTTTTCTCTGCAGTCTCTCTCTTCTTCCTTCTCTTCTCTCTTCTGCGAAGGCTTCTTCTTCTTCCTTGGTCTTCTGTTTCTCCTCTGCAGTCTTGGCCTTTCTTTCTCTGCAGTCTCTCTCTTCTTCCTTCTTCTTCCTTGGTCTTCTGTTTCTTCTCTTTCTTCTTCTCTACCTTTCCTAGCCTCTTCTTCAGAGTTTCTTCTTCTTCTGCTCCTTCTCTTCTCCCTCCTGCAGCTAAGTCTCTTCTATTCAACTCTCAGCCTACCTGCACAAGGAGCAAAACCAACCCTGTCCCTCTACCTGCACGTCTCTCTCTCTCTTTGCAAATCGCTCACTTGACGCTCTCCCAGAGCCGCGGTAATCGGGTCGGGTAGCACCCGGGACCAGGCACACTGGCGTGAGGGTGATGCGCGAGGTGTGCTCAGATAGGGTCGGGTCGGATCCTGCCAGATCCGCGAGGTGAAACCGCGGACGAGGCGAGCGTGCGTTAGGTGAGGGACCTCACCCCTGTGCGTTCGGAGGCAACGAGAAGATAACACAAATTCACTTTATACTACACCTACGCCTCCTAGATTTCCGATGTGGGACTATTAGTCCCGCCCTGCTCTCGCGCGCGCCCGCAGAATGCTCTTCGAGCTACACTCAGTTGCTGCCTCAACTCTCTTCACTGGAAAGCTGGCTGCTTGCATGCAACTCACTCCACTCCACAGCAGCTAAATCCTGAAGCCACGGAGCCTGAGCGTGCTTGGAAGCTGCTTCAACCATTGTCAATGGCGGCTGCAGCTCCGATCCTGTCATGCATGAATACGGCCTATTGGCCTAATCAAACCACCTGCAGACCTTCACCGTGGCACGGCGAAGGTGGTGTGACGTGCAGAAGGTCACGGGGCGGCCTAGGCGTGCGTGCCTAGGTCATCCTGTGACCGGAGGTGTGGGTGTGTTCGGGGGAGCGTTGAGTGGATGTAGAGCAGCAGTGGGTGGGCGGAGGTTGTTCAGCGAGGTGAGGCAGAGCCTCTGAGTTGGTCAGCGAGTCGTGTGGAAGTGTGGAGCTATGGGGGCTACTCGTCAGAGGTTGGTCGGAGGTGAGGAAGATGGCGGTGGTCAGCGACGATCGGGGGTCGATTGATGAAATAAGATGAGGGGAATGAAAGTGGGGATAGAGGAGAATAGTTTAAACCTAACTACAGGGACGAAGGGGGGCGGAGATGCAGACAGCTGTACCTGCTGTCGTCGGAGAAGAAGGTGCCCAGTGGGGGAGGACGGCGGCGACGACGGGTCTAAGGCAGCGTGCGCGGGTATTGCGCGACGCAAAGGAGAATCAAGAAGAAGTCACTGCCACTGGTTTTGTGGAAGAGCGAAGAGGAAGGGAAGGGAAAGCTCGCTGGAGCTCGCTGGGTACCCTGGCCAGGAAGGAAGAGATGAATCTGAGGTGAAACCCCAGCCAGGTCGAGCTGAAAATGAGCGGCCGGGTTTGGGGGTTCTTTTATAGGCATTGGGTCATCTGTTCAGAGCTTGGAGGGCACGTATCCGTCTCCGACGTCTCGCCGGAGAAGGAAAGTGGGTAGATACCCACATCTCTCGTGCGTTCGCATGAGAGATTGGGTTCACACCAGGGATCAAGACTGGCCTCAGATGGAAGGGAATTCCTCAGAGAATCTCCCTTCCATTTCTGGGAGGGGATCTCTGAGGAATCAGAGAGTATTCCCTCTCTAATCCTCACCAGAGAAGAATTCTGCCCCAATAATGGTGGAAGGTCCTGATTTCAAAGGTGGCGAGGAAGTTAGGGGGCTCTCTGCGATGATTTTCAAAAGATAGGGACCAAATTATGATTTGGGTGTACTGAATTGCAAAGTAGGTCAAGATGACCTCCCCTTAGGTCCAAATTTTGGTACAAACCTAATTTGGACCTAAGGAATCCAATGGTGAAGTTGGATTTTAGGTTTGACCCTGTTTATCTGGATATTTTGCGTAAGAACCCAAATTAGGTTAATTGATGAACTAGGACCCTAATCTAGGTCAAACTGGGTTCCAAAGGCTAAATTGAATGTTCTAAAACCTAGAGGATATTTTTTCATGATTTTTAGAGGGTTTACTTTATTTTTATCCTGACCAAAACCTTGCTAAATTAAGCGGGCCTGTTTTAGGTTTACCAAATGTCATTTAATTCCTAAATTGCACATGAACCCATTTCTGATTGATTCAACCCACATTTTATTTCATTTAGACCATTTGACCTATGTTTTTCCTCTAAGAAGTCCCGTTTATGTACTGCAATGGTAAAATTACAGCTTTAACCTTTATTTCATGTTTTCCTCTCAGAGCACTTATTCCTTCATTTAAGCCTTCTTCTAGGTTATGTAGGAGCTTTTATCTTCTTTATTGTGTCAAAATGAGCTAGTTATGGCTCATGATGAGGCTCTCATCATCTAGCAAAAGCTAGGCATGAGGGTATGATGAGAACCTCATCATGAACCTAGCTAGCACAATCTAATCCAAATTTGTGTGAAAAAGCTCCTACAAAACCCAAAGAGTGGCTTAACTCAGAGAATTCTGAGTTAAAGAATAAAATAAATTATCAGGGTAAAACTGCAATTTTACCAATGCAGTTTGCGAACAAGGTAATTAAGGGTCCAAACACAGGTCAAACAAGCTTAACAAAGAGGGAAGTGGGATGATCTGATCCGAAAAGGGTTATAGCAACTTCTAGGAATTAAATGACATTCTATAACCCTAAAAATAAACCCACTTCAATTCATGAGGTTTAAGGTAGGATAAAAATAAACTAAACCCTCTAAAAATCATATAAATTATTCCCTAGGGTTTAGAACCTTCAATTTGGCCTTTGGAACCTATTTTGACCTAAAATGAGAAACATGCCCAATTAATGACTTAATTTGGGTTTTTGCGCAAATTGGCTGATCAAACATGGTCCAACCTAGAATTAAAAATCACCATTAAAATCTCTAGGTTCAAATTGGTCTGGTATAAAAGCTTGAGCCTAAGAAAAGACCTCCTGGCCGACTTTACAATTTGGTCCTCTTTATTTACTTTTTGACCCTTATCTTTTGAAACCCTTGCATTTAGGCCCCCAACTTCTCATCATTCTTCGCAGAACGGTCCTCCCTGCCAATTCTGTGCAGCACCATGCCTCTAGCGACCTTACGTGGAGGATGGCGCCGTGCAGGGCAAGGCTGCCGCCCTCGAGAATAGAAGGGGGGTTCCCTGCGACGTCCTCTGTCGCAGGGACCCGCCCACGACCTCTGTCGTCATCCATGCCTTTCGTGCGAACGTGCGGAAGGCATGGGTATCCCTTCCGACCATACTCCAGTGAGGCTGTCACGATGCCACCTCGTCCCTCTCTCTGCGCCAAGCCCTTTATAAGAAGCGGCAGACCTTGCCGACTCCTTCAAGCTTTCTTTGACAGAGAAACACCTCCTCTTCATCCCTTCCCCCTCCGGTCAGAGAGCCTAAAGCTTTCGGCAATCTTCTCCTCCTCCTCCTCATCTCTCCGCTGCCCTACCTACAGCAGGGTTTACTCTGCCCTGTCGTCCGCGCTTGGCAGTACCCGCTGGCGCCCTCCGACTGCTTCCTTTTCGCCGAAACCCTCCTCCAGGGCGTCTTCGTCTCCAGCTCCGACAGGCATGAGCTGGATGCTCCTCCCTCCCCCTTCATCAAGTAAATAGGTAAATAGTCACTTCTCTCTCTCCCTTGTATTTTCCCTCTTCCAATTTGTCATTTCGACCACCCGACTACCACTGTCCAGACCTATCTTCCCCATCTCCGATCACCTTCTCCGGCGAGTCCATCCCACGTCCACAAACCTCTTCACCCCTTGTCGACCATCCCATAAGCTCCCCCACACTCCACTCCACCGATCCCCCCTCTCCATTCACTTCCAAGCACCGCCCAACCATCCCCTGAACAAACCCATCTTTTCTCCCACAGTCTGACCTAGGTCGACCTCTACACGCACTCCCGCACCTCGCCGACCATCGCACAGGCTTCGCCACACTCCGACGAAGCTTTCCACGTGTTCTGACTTGGCTGAGAGATCGTCACTGTGATTTCAGGTTCGCACCCTCTCGCCGCCATTGTCGACCTGCTGCAGCAGCTCCACATGCACCTCCAGGTCTTCCCCAGCCCAGGCGCACGTTCCAGGTTACGCGGGTAGTCTCCACGAAGGCATCTAGGCTTGCGATTTGGTTCGCAAGCCTCGCAGCTGCTTCAATTGGCCGCGGACTCCTCGCCTGCGGGCACAAAATCGGGAGGTCGAACTTTAGTCCCACCTCGTAAGTGTGCGGTCGAGCGCCCACACTTAAATTGCAAAAGTGCATAGGGCTTACTGCCTTCGAACATAGGTGTCAGGTCCCTCTCACCCGCACGCAGCACGCCTCACGCTCGCTCGCCCTCACCAGTGCTCATGCCCTGCGGGTCTGGGCCGGATCCGACTACCCGAACCACGCACTCCTCGCCCACCACCGCACGTCGGTGGGCTTGGTCCAGGGTGCACTACCCGAACCTGAATACCCAGCTCTGGGAGATTAGTCCGTAGAGAGATTCTGAGAAAGAGAGAGATGCGGGGAAGGGGTATGGGTAGGTTTTTCTCTGACCTTTGTGTGAGCGTGCAGGAAGAAAAGAAGAAGAAGAGGAAAAAGAGAAGCGGTCGAAGCCTTAGCCGCTCAGCAGAAGCTCAAGAAGAAGGAAGCAAGGAGAGAAACAGAAGAAGCCACACTGGGCAGCTGAAGAAAGAAGAAGGAAGGCACTGTAGCAAAGCCACAAATAAGTCGTCTGAGCATTGCATCAGACGTCGAAATCACCACAGCTGCAAGCAGAAAAGAAAGAGGAAAAGAAGAAAAGAGGAAGGAAAGTCAGCGGCCAAGAAGAAGGAAGAAAAGAAGAAAAGAAGAGGAAGATCACCACTGCTGCAGAGAAGAAAAAGAGAAAAGAGAAGGCAATACTGAAGAAGAGCAAGGAAAGCAAAGAGAGGAAGAAAAGAAAGAAAAAGAAGAGAGAAGAAGAAGAAACCAACGAAACTCTCTCTCTCTTATTTTTGTAACATAATTGAGAACTTATGCATACTTCTGGAAACATAGTTGGTCCCTGAGTTCGACCTCGGGAAAACCTTGTTATTCCGAGTAAAAAAAAATCTTCTAGTAATCTGGTAGCTGTTTTGTCACATACTATAATGACTGATTGTAAACTATAATAAACATAAAGACACAACATGACAGAACACGTGAAACACAGCGTTACTAACCACAATTGAATAAGATTTCTTCAATGTTTTAGAGTAAGAAATGGAACAAGTGGTTGAAGAGACAATGAATACCTCACATTTAATAAATCACTTCACTTGAGGGGTTGGCTGCAAATTCATTCAATAAATCAAATATTAAATCAAAAATCAAACTTCAACAATGGCAGCACATGTAAATACTATTTGAATGGAAAACAAAGCATTCGCTCTCTCTCTTCCTTGTGTTCGGGATGGAGCACCTACAGCCATTTGCTTTGGTCGAGAGGATCCACCAGAGGAGAGGAGTTCGATGTTGGAGGCGGAGAGGGTCAAGATGGCTAGAGGTGGCCAGCCATTGTTAAACTGCCAGACAGTGTGGACGTTTGCTGCAGCGAGATGACTAGCATTGGCATGTCGTTGCGGGCGGTGGTGGTGGTCGGTGAGGGCACTCGTGGTCGTGCTTGAAGTTACTGATGGCGTTAGCATCAAGGTTGGTGGTTGAAAGAAGCTAGTTGTTGTTTTTGCATGTGAAGGTGCTTTGGGTTCTTTTGGTGAGCAGAGGAAGGGGAAAGAGAGAAGGAGAAGATGTAGGGTAGTAGGCGGGGGTAATGATGGTGATGGCTGTGATGGATGGTGGTGTGCGGCGAGAGTGGGTGACGGCAAGGATGACTTGTTGGTGGTGCCAATGATGGGTTGCATGGAGTTGCAGGTGGTGGTGGTGGTGGGTCATGTATAAGAGGAAGAACAAGGTGAATAGGAGAGAAAGCTTAGGCATTGGGTGGCTATAAGGGCGGATGATGGTGTTGGTGGCGGTGATGGTGTGTGCATTGTCACCATTCACAACACGGCAGCAGAAGGGCAACAGAGATATTGGCTTCAGTCCATAGTGCACGCTACGGCCATGGTGTAGGCTTGATTTTACGATGGAGTCTCTCCCCAAGGAGGTCGATTCTTCCCTTTAAAAAGAAACATCTTGCTGTTGCAACTTTCCCTCTTGATTTGTTTCCTCTCCAGAAGACTCGGCTCTTCCAACAGATTGGTGGCAGTGGTGAGGTGGTGGAATTGGGTGGTGGTGCTGTCAGATCATTAGATGTCCAGATTGAGTTATGGACATCTTAAAAATGTAGATAGCAGTGAATCCACGATGGATGGTTATCAGACATCCAAATGAGCTTAGGATGTCTTATAGAATGAAATTGGACGTCTGTATCTTTATCTAAAAGGCTGACTAAAACATGGAGTTGGTGTGTCCAAACCCTACTTGCGAATGATGTCCTTGCATCTAGCTCGCATCCACCAAATAGGTTATCTTAACCATATGCTATTAAATGTAAAATTGGCACATAAAATTATACGCAGACTAAGATAAATTGCCATTTAATTCTTTATCAATTAGAAACAAGCACATATAATTAAAGAGTACTTAGGATAAATATTAGTCCATTAAATTGGACTCATCAAATACCCCCATGCCTAAGTTTCGCTAGTCCCTAGCAAAAATGATGGATGTGACCAAAGATTTCTGCTTTTCTTATTCCAAAAATCTAGAGATTCAGACAAATGTGAAAATGAAGTGATAATAGCTTAAGCAATGAATCCAAGTGAAAAACCAACTTACATTTAAAGTTCGTACTTATCCCTTGGTAAATTCTATTAGGATAGGCAACTTCCCTCGAGGATAAAGCAGAAAATCATCTGTGATTTGACCCCAGCTTTTTGGCTTAGGTAGAAGATTCTGAGTCAAATGGATTCATATTTGGTGGCTCATACTTATCTGGTGCTACATGTAGTCTTGTACTGCAGACTCTATATCTCTAGACTATCAAACAAGTCAACCTAGAGAGAGGCTAAAAACTATGCTCTCTTAACATTCCTTTGCGCTCACTCTTTTTCTTTCATTTCTGAGATCATAAATCTTACTAGATTTTGTAAATGTACTTAATGTTTGGTGGCCTCACATGGCATTCATGCTTCAATTAGAGTACTAATAATCCTATAACTAAGTCAGAAGTCCTTAGCTTTTATTCAGGTGATCAGAAATGCTAAAACGTAGGTATGGGTCATATTCGGTGTTTTAGTTGCCTCAATGACATCGATACATGATGAAAGTGACACGAAGACAACTATAAATTTGAACTTATTTTTTCTTTCTTTTCCTTTTTTTTTTCTTTTTTTTTCCTATATATATATTTTTCTTCTTCTTCTTTCTTTTTTTCTTCATAACTATCAACACGACACGACGTAAACTTTTATTCATGAGGAATTATTAGGGATGATGAAGTTCAAGAGGATATTGTCTGGCTTATTTGGTGGAAGTGCTTACTCTTGGCATCAGGAAGGAATGATAGGACAAGCGTATTTCTGACCTTTGGCACTAATACTCTCCTTTAGCCGAGGACTCTATGAAGGATGGTCGTAACCATCCACCATAGGCATAGTTTTATTAGAACTCAATCTTTGTGCATCTGCCTTATTTGGTGACTCTCAAGACTTCACATACAATAATCGCACGTAGGAACTGAGAGCGAAAACTATGCCTAACTCTGAGGTATCAATTATCCAATTATCCAGAACTTAAGAGTCCTTGCACTAGACTTAGTGCACCATTAGTCACTCTACTTTCACCTCACAAATGTTAGGTGGATCTAATAGAAAATAGTTTTCCTGACTCCCTACTAACAGCACAAGGGTTCTGGAAAAGAAGCAATGCTTCTTTCCAAAAAACTAAAAATGTCTTAGTTTTCTTAAAGATCCATTACCAAGTCTACTTGCAAGCGAAGTAAATGTACTGGATTCTAAACTAAGAAACAATTTAAGAAGAAAATCATCAATGATAATTCCTTGATAAAAATCTTCTACTCGAGACTAACCAATTCAGCTCAAGAAAATAAGAGGGATTTTTTTTTTTGCTAATGCACCTAATCTAAATGCATGTAAATATTTATAAATTCTATAAACAACCTCAGGTTATAAGCCCCCATGCCTAAGATTGACAATGTCCTCATTGGAAAAATAAAGACATAGAACAATATCACCTGATGAGGCAAGTGGGAGGAGCTAAGGCTCCTCAAGTTGAAGTGCATCCAAAACCTGGCCATCTGAAAAAGTAACATAGGGTTTAAGACATTGGCCATTTACCTTAAATCTCACACTAGAATTAGGGTTCTGAATTTCAATCGCCCCATGAGGGAAGGCATTAATAACAACATACGACCCATTTCAGTGAGACTTGACCTTCCTAGGAAATAATTTAAGTATGAAATTAAAAAGCCAAACCCACTGGTTGGGCTCAAAGGCCTTTCTAATGATGTGCTTATCATGAAAGACCTTTGTACGTTGCTTGTAAGCTTGGGAGGTTTCGTATGCTTCATTGTAAAGATCCTCAAGCTCACTTAACTCCAACATGGGTGCCTTACCTGCTTTATCTAGATTTAAGTTGATGTTTTTAATAGCGTAATAAGCTTTGTGTTGGGTTTCAATAGGAAGGTCACATGCTTTTTCATAGATAAAATGGAAAGGAGGCATGCCCAAGGGAGTCTTATACGTAGTCTTGTAGGCCCAAAGAGCATCATTCAATTTTTTTGACCAATCCTTATGGTCGGGCCTAACAGTTTTTTCCAAAATCCGCTTAATCTCCCTATTAAGCACTTCAACTTGACCACTTGTTTGGGGATGGTAAGGTGTGGCTATCATGTGTTTGACTCCCAAATTTTGGAGTAGTCTTGTGAAGTGCACATTCTTAAAGTGAGGTCCTTCATCACTTATGATAATACTTGGGCACCCGTACCGAGAAATGATATTAGCCCTAACAAAATCCAAGACAACAAAATGGTCATTGGTTCGTGTGGGTATGGCGTCTACCCATTTCGATACATAGTCCACAACCACAAGGATGTACTCATATCCGAAGGACACAGGAAAGGGACCCATGAAGTTGATGCCCCAAATATAAAAGATCTCAACGGGGAGAATAGGTTGCTGGGGCATCTCATCCCTTTTTCCAATGGTTCTTGTCTGCTGGCAACATAGACATGCACCCACATACGT
This sequence comes from Thalassia testudinum, assembly GCA_037157565.1. NCBI lineage: Eukaryota > Viridiplantae > Streptophyta > Magnoliopsida > Alismatales > Hydrocharitaceae > Thalassia > Thalassia testudinum. Next base: position 63,986,572 of record JAZHRO010000007.1, on the reverse strand, counting down.
ATGTGCATCTCTGAATAATGTGGACCACCAAAAGCCAGAATGAAGAACCTTATGGGAAATCTTTTTCCCACTAAAATGCCCTCCATAGTGGAGATCATGGCAGAAACTCAAAACACTCCTTTGTTCTTTGTCAGGGATGCAATAACGGAATAACTAGTCAAGGCCTATTCTAAACAACTCAGGTTCCTCCCAATGATAAATTTTAGCTTCGGCAAGAAACTTGTCTCGCTTCTATTTGTCCCAAGTACTAGGAGTAATGCCCATGACCAGATAGTTCACTGTATCAGTAAACCAAGGAGTTTTGGCCTCCACCACTATCATAGATTCATTGGGAAAAGTCTACCGAATACCGCCAACAGGGATTGATACCTCAATAGGGATCCTAGATAGATGATCTGCTACCACATTCTCAACTGCTTTCTTATCTTTAATTTCTAGGTCGAACTCCTGGATTAGCAGAATCCAATGAATCAAACGAGGTTTGGTGTCCTTCTTTGCAAGAAGGTGCTTTAAAGTAGAATGATCAGTGAAGACCACAACCTTGGACCCTAATAAATAAGACTGAAACTTTTCCAAAGCAAATACTACTGCAAGAAGTTCCTTTTCAGTGACTGTGTAGTTTTACTGAGGATCCGTAGGGGTCTTGCTAGCATAATGCAAAACATCAGGTTTACCATCAATCCTTTGACCTAAGACCACTCCTATGACAAAATCAGAAGCATCGCACATAAGTTAAAATGGGAGGGCCTAATCTGATGCTTGGAGAATTGGCGAGTAATAAGGGCTTTCTTCAAAAGTTGGAAAGCCTCGCCACATCTCTCATCAAAATCGAAGGAAACATCCTTTGCTAAAAGGTCATAGAGTGGCTTAGAGATTTTGCTAAAATCTCTAATGAAGTGCCTACATAATCTAGCATGGCCAAGAAAAGATCTAACTTGACGAGCATTTATGGGCAATGGAAGTTTAGAGATGGACTCGATTTTGGCTTTATTAAGCTCTAATCCTCTCTCAACAACTACATGCCCTAAAATAATGCCCTACTGGACCATAAAGTGGCTCTTCTCCCAGCTAAGCACCAACTTTGTCTCTTTGCAACGAGTTAAGACTTTATCAAGATGCGAGAGGCATAGGTCAAACGACGAGCCATAAATGGATAAATCATCCATGAAGATCTCTACAAACTCGTTGATCATGTTAGAAAAGATAGCCATCATACATCGTTGGAATGTGACAGGAGCATTACATAATCCAAATGGCATTCGGTGGAACGCAAATGTGCCATACAGACTTATGAAAGTGGTTCACTCCTGATCATCAGGGAAGATAGCTATTTGATTGTACCCAAAGTACTTGTCAAGGAAACAGAAGTATTTGTTCCCTGCCAGTTTTTCCAAAATCTGATTAATAAACGGCAAGGGGAAATGTCTTTTTGGGTGGTCGTGTTCAAACGGTGGTAATCAATGCAGACCCTCTAGCCAGTTGAGGGTCTAGTGGTTAGCAACTCTCCTTGGTCATTTTCTTTCATAGTGATTGCTGCCATTTTGGGACCACATGTATTGGATTGACCCATTTGCTGTCTGAAATAAGATAGATAATGCCTGGATCCAGCCATTTCTGAATCTTCTTTTTAACAACCTCCCGCATATTGGGGTTGAGCCTTCTCTTCATGTCTTGAAAGGGTTTCACAGACTTGTTTGTGTATATATGATGCAAGTAGAAGGGCTCAACACCCTTAATATCAGCAATTGACCATGCAATAGCTTCCTTGTGCCTTTGTAAACACTCAAGCAAAGCTCCTTCCTATGATTCAGATAATGTAGATGAGATAATGACGGGGAGCATGTCATTATGGCCAAGGAAAGCATATTTCAGTGTGCCCGAGAGGGGTTTAAGCTCCAACTCAGGTGCCTTTGGATTGAAGGTATAAATTGAGATGTCCCTGCCTCAGGTAGCAGATCTACCTTTTGGGTCCAGGGTGGGGATGGAAACCTTGTGTGTACTCCCAACAACTTTTCTAATTCGGGCATATCCCCTTCATTTTCTTTAATAATCGAAGGATGGTCCTTAGATATGATCATTTGAAGGGGATCACTACATAAGAGTGCTGGAGTAGCCTCTTCAATGATTTCATCAACCACCTCAATCTTAGAATAACCTTCCAATCCGGATTGCTTGTAGGTATCAAAAACATTCAGCTAGATTTTCTTGTTCCCAAAGCTCATTTTAAGTGCCCCTGATCTACAATTGATAGAGGCATTACCTGTGGCCAAGAAGGGGTGTCCCAGAATAATGGATGGCTTGCTAGGTGTTAACAGAGCCAGATCGATGTTTATAAATGCTGCATTGTAGTATAACCAAAATTGCTTTGAAAACAAATACAATTTATTACTCGAATTTGAAGTCCGAAGTTGAACACAGGGAGCAAATAGGAATTCACGTACTAATCTCAAAAGATAATATAAATGAGCACAATTAATTACTCAGAAACTTAATATGCAATGTATAATATGAGTATATGAAGAGATAAAAAGAATTCTAAATAAAATAATGGTGATTTGGATCACCATTTATCAGTTTAACACATAGAACAATTACTCAAATATAATCAAATGAAGGAGCAGATAATCAGACATCTGATTTTATAATTAGATGACTTAAAGTGCATTGCTACAGCGCTCCTTTCTTTTACTTCTTCTTCTGCCTTTGATTTTCTTCTTCTTCCTTTTTTTGGTTCTGTCTCTTCTCTTCTCTTCTTTCACGGTCCTAGTCTTCTTCCTTCTCCTTCCTTTCTTCTCTTCTCTTCTTCACGTAGAGGGGGAAAGGGTCTTCAGATTTGGCTAAGTGTCAGCGACTTCTCCAGAGAACAAAACCCCCCATGTCCCACGCTATCTCCTTTCTCTCTCTGGGTTCCACTCTCCTAGAGCCTTGCACAGTACTGGATAATCAAATTCGGGTCTAAGCGTACCCAGGAGCAAGGCTGCGGGCGTGGGTCGCAGTCGAGGTGTGTGCGGGTTAGGTGGTAGTCGGGTGCACCAGGTCCACAAGGGTAGTGTCGCGGATGAGGCACGTGTGAGGGTGTGGGGGACCTCACCCCCCAAGTGATTTGAGGTGATAAGCCTCTATCACTTTTTCAATTTATGTGGCCACAGGCTTTTGTTAACTTCCGAGGTGGGACTAAAGTCATCTGCAGTTGCAGCTGTTGAAAGCTCGAATTGGCGCACTGCGGAGGTTGATGGTCCCAGTCAAGGACCTAGGAAAGGTCCTGAGTTCACTCCATGTGAACTGGGGCAGAGACCTGGAGCAGACGTGGTCGGAGGACTGAAGGCATGGTTGGTGCAGTCGATGCGGTGCTGGAGCTTTGCTGGGTGACCTGTAAGAACGAAAATGGCCTCACGACCACATCAAATATGCTCAAGAGGATCACTTGAGGACGACGAACGTGACGGTGACCTTAGTGGTGTGCGGGAGGGAGTGAAAAGGTCGGACGACGTCAAGATGTCAGTGCAGTGAGGGTGGAGTTCAGTGGAGTCGTAGGGTGGAGAAAAGGGTGAACTGGTAGAGGGCTTTTGTTTACTGGAGAACGGCGGAGCTAATGAGGGTGGTAGCAGCGTGTTTTGAGTAGTGTGGCAGTGAGTAGGCGTCGCTGGAGCATCATCGGAGGTGGAGAGGATGAAGTGCGTTGAGGGAGAAGCGGTGGTCGTGCATGTGTGTAGAGAGTGGGAAAGCCAAATAGAAAGAGAGAGAGAGAGAGCAACAAAGGGACTTATCGAGGTGGTATGGAGGCGGAGGGCTCTAGTGTTGGTCGACCGAAGCCGGAGAAGGGTGAAGAAGTAGCGAGGCGGCGTCGATGACTCAGATGGAGGAATGCCCTCCCTTTGGCTAGGGAGGGTTGTGTCGAAGAGAGGAAGAGCTTAGGCCATTCAATTTGATGGTTGGACGGCCGGAGGAGGGGGATTAGGGTGATTTGGCTCCCAAAAACTTGTTGAAGAGCTTGGCCATGCACCATGGGATCTTTTATAGGCCATAAGAAGCCCTTCCAAGCTTGGAAAGAAGCTTCCAAGCTTGGAAGGTTTTTGCGAAATAGGATACCTGAACTTTTCAAAGGTTTGCATGAGGAAAGAATTGGAGCCCAAGGAATGGCTCAAATGGAAGGCAACTTCCCATGGAATCCTCGTATCAATTTTGGGATAGATTGATTGAGAATCGAGAGAGAAATTCTCGCTCGAAACTCGACGGTGATGGTTTAACCTTCCAAAAATGGTGCAGTGACCTGCTTGTGAAGAAGACAAAGAAGTTGGGGTCTATTTGTAAGAGAATTCAAAAGTTAAGGGTCTGAATGAGATGGAAAGAATCTGACTGGACAAAAATGCAAACTTGGTGAAGATGATCTCAGATTGAGCCCAAGTTTTGGTACAAACCTAATTTTGACCCAAGGAATCTAATGGTGAAGTTAGATTTAGGTTTTGACCTTGTTTGCCTGGATAATTTATGCAAAAATCCAAATTAGGGCAAATGTCAGTCAAAGACTATTTTGGGTTAAGACGGGTTCTGATGGTCAAATTGAAGGTACCAAACCATAGAGAATATTTTTCTATGAATCTTGAAGGGTTTAGGTAAATTTTATCCTGACCAGAACCTTAATTAAGCGGGTCTATTTTTAGGGTTTCGAAAGTCATTTAATTCTCAAAACATGCGAAAACCCTTTTATGTCTGTTCTAACCCACTTGTTAGCCTTTTAGGACCATTTTACCCTTAATTAACCCCTGAGAAAACCCATGGTTGTACTGCATTCATGATATTATGGTAAAATTACTATTTTAACCTTGGTTTCTTATCTTTCCCTTGGAATGACTATGCAGTGACTTAGGGTTCTCTGGTGGTTATATAGGAGCATTTAATGACTTAATCAGATCAAATTGAGCTAGTTATGGCTCATGATGGTATTCCAATCATACCCCATGCCAAGCTTTTGCTTGTCCCTTAGCAAAATCTCAAGGAATTTAACTCAAATTCTAGACTACATGCCTTTTTATGCTTAGATGTGTGCTTTCTTTTCTAGATTAGGTCAAAATGCTTATAGTAGGCTTAGAGGTACTCAAGTACCAACCAAGATCTGGACCTGACCAGCTCTAGCCTCAGTCAGCTGCAAAGGTTTTTAAGGCCCACAGGAACTAACCTAAGGTTCGTTGAACTCCACGGTTAAAGCACCCATGCTTGTAACTTGTTTTAGCTCATGTTCAGTTTACAATGCATTTTTGTAAGAGAGAGATAGAAGAATTTTTTCTTTATTTTTGGAGAGTTTTCTCTCTTTTTTTATTTTTATTTCTAGCTTCAGATTGGCTTTACAACATGGTCTGTATCAAATTCCTTGTTCCCACCGTCAATCCTCGCAGGGTCCCTGGCAATCGATGCTTCGAGATAGCACCACCCATGGCAACCCCTAGGACCTTGGCTTTCGAGATAATCCTGCCCATGGTGCTCTGTAGCTAAATCCAGACCCTGGCAATTGACATTTCATGATAATTCCACCCATGGCTTCTGAACCAGCACAAGGTTCTTACATGACCCTGGTAGGATATTTAGATATCCTAGGAGACAAGCACCGAGGAGATAGTATGTTATTGCGCATCTTCGAAGGGAATTTTCCGCCGCTCCGCACCGAGAACTCTTCTAAATCAACTTGTGTCGATCAGCCGCTCCTAATCTAGGTAGCCTTTTCTGAATAGATTTAACGCATTTGCGTGATTTTGGTCATTAAGCGCACTGAACCAAACTGTGTGCGGATTGGGGTGCTTAGGTTACCGAGTCCCACAAACTAGAGGTCAGTTAATGAGGTCGAATAATCCCTAAGCCTTAGACCTAATACTTAAGCTTCGCATTTTCCCCAACCTCTTGAGGACTATCCAGATTTTAATGAATACTTGAATTTTTAAGCCTAAACACAAGCCAAAGAGGCCTAAGATCAGCATTCATACTAATCTCTTTTTGTCTCTTAGCACTTTTTGTATTTCATATTCTTTCTTTTTGATTTGGTCTAGAACTAAGTTGATTCCTTAATCTTTTACTAATGACTTTTTTTTTTCAAATTGTGCTCCTTTTTGGCATTTATATCACCTCCCCTTTTCCTCCTCAAGAATGGTATGCAATTAATTCACTCAAAATTTCCTCCCTTCTCATTTTTTTGTTCTTTTTCAATTTTCAATTTTTTTGGTTTTTTTGGAATATGTAATTTTTTGTGAGAACCCTCCAAACTGTGAATGTTTGTATGTTTGTACTTTACCACCACCCATGCCTAAGTTTTGCAATGTCCTCATTGTAAATAGACGGTATGAAATAGTTTTGGGTTTAGAAATTAGAATAGGGTTATCGGATGGGTGAACGGGTCGGGAATGATTGTTGCTGATGATTTCAAGCCCTGTATGAGTACCAGAGGTGGGATCGACTGTTCTAAAATCAAACTCAGAGTTCAATAGACATGTAGTACAAAAGGATAATCAGAAGGATCTCAGGTTTTTGGAATGATAGGTTACCGTCCGTTAAGTGCTAAATTCAACACCTTTAGCCGAGCATAAAATGGTATGGAGGAGTGGTCAAATCAGACAAGTTTTGTAGAACAAGCACCTTGATCAATAGTCTGGTTGGTCCAACCAGCTGCTTGTTCAGATCAACAGGTTGATGATGCAGCCCAAACCTAATCAGTTTAGCAGGTTGATAGATGTACATCAAATGATGCAGAACCCACCATATGTTCTGAAGCTCAAAAGGATGTGGAAGTGTATAGCTAGGGTTTGGCTGAGTTGAATCAGCCTGGTTAGAGTAAGGGTCCTCAAATGAAAAAGAATCAGTGGAGGATGTAGGAACCCTATGAAAATGATCAGAGAAGGATGGGGCGTGATTTATAGTCTGATCGATGTCTGAAACCTGATTAGAATGTAGAGGAGAATCATTTGCAACCGGCTCATTGGGAGGGGAATCAGAGTAGACATTGAGCCTGATTGTGAGTCAGGGTTGAGAATGGGTTTGGGAAGGTTCTGTATGTGTAGAAGAGGTGGCATCAATAAGAATTATGTATGAGGGCTCTTCTAGAAAGGATTCAAAGGTGGGTTTATTTAGAGAGTCCTCATAATAGCCATCAAACTCGAAGGTAAATGCCTGAAGAGTGTTTATAGGATGAAGGAAATTTGAGTCAAGAAAGGATTCAAACTCTAGGTTGTAGACACTCTGGACAATTTCTGTTTCTGATTCTTGGGTATCAAAAAGAAATGATTCCATCTCAATGGAACCTGATTTTGAATCAATGATCTCAGGATTAGGGACCTCAAAGTTTGAGTCGAAGAATGGATCATGTATGGTGAGGTCGTAGATTGGCTCATAGTCGTCAGGAAACAATGGTTCTCTGAAATCATAGTAAGATTCGAAATCGTCGGAGAACTTGCGAGAATCAAGTTTTGAATCTAATTCAGGATCAGAGGTTCCACCATAGAATTAATCAAAAGATGTAGACTCAGTAGCCTTACTTTGGTCTAGCCTATTCTCAGATTCTGAGCTTAAAAAGGTATCCTTATTAGGTCTAGGCTCAGGTTCTTAGCTTGTAGGGAAGACCCAATCAAAACCCAACTCTTCCAACTGCTCGATTTCTGTATCATAGATTGGCGTGACTTCCAAAAACTCAATCTGTGTTTCTGAGGTTGTTGGAGAGATGCATTCATTAAATAAAGGCCCAAAATCATAATCTAAATTTAAAATCTGATTTTCATCACACGGGGCCTTGTAATCATCCCAAGAAGACTCAGATCCAAATTCTAGGTTAAGGGTGTGGGTTGTATCACTAGAATCTAGGTTAGGTTCTATAGGGATGTCAGAAATGCTCTTGAGAGTTACCTTATAAGAATAAGGAGTAAAATTTACACCCTCGAGAGGTTCTGAATCAATCTCATTATCACAGGAGTCTAGAAAATCTAAGCTTGGTGATCTAGGGTTTTGTATCTCTAGGGCTGGCTCCAAATTGTGTTCTCCTACAATTGGATCCTCCCAACCCATCTCAAGATTAGGAATGTTAATTTGCTCATAATTTGAATCAGGTTCCATTCGGGTTGGGGATCCATAACAAGCTTGATCATCAAAGTCGGGATTTGGAAAATTGCGTTGATCACTAGTTTCACTCCAAGATGTTTTGTTAGTTTCTAACGGGTATTTTTGATCAATTTTTATATATAACTTATTCAGCAATTCTCCCCATTTTTCTAAAAATTCATCGAATTTTTCTGTAAGTGAAGGGTTTGACCAACATTGCAGACAATCATTGTTGTGTAATTTGACCAATTCACCGTGTTTTGCTAATAGGAGATCCCAGTTTGAACTATATTTCATTTGTGTCCATATTATCTCCACACAGTTCGTGATGATTTCTATTATTTCTGCAAATCTTTCTTGAATGTCCCTTGCATAATATTCTTCATGGTTTCTATAGGCATTCTCAAGTATCTTTTCTTTCAAGCTCATTTGGGATTCAGGTTTCCTAAATAGTCTTCTTATATAGCTAGGCTGCATTTTGAATCAAATGGTGGAATCAAGATATAGAATCAAAAATCAGGTTGGATTGAAGTTAATCAGATCTGAAAGAGATTCCCAAGAAAATCTATGTGTGTGCTCTAATAGAAGGGATGAGGGATTGGATGTGAGATTTGACCCAATCAAGGCACCTAATGATTTTTGGATGACTAAGGCAATTTCAAGGCAGATGATACCTCTGAAACAAAAATTCGCACACCCGAGAAATACCTGGGCAGCCAGGAAGGGAGAGCCCCGCAAAGACTCCTACACGGTAGAGCATCCCCATTGGTTACAGGGTTTCCCCCATTGACGTTCCTTGTCATTGAGAGTTCAGGTAGACTGGAATGTATGAACTTAAGACCTTAAGTCTACCATTTTTATGTCCTAATTCGTGCCTTGAGTTTCACTTGATTAGAAGTTAATTTCAACTTGTGACCTAATTTGGAGGTTGGTTGGCCTACAATGTAGACCAACTACACCTGACCTGCCTTAAAGATGGCAGAATGAGATCTAGGTCAAGACCTAGAAATCACCCTGATTTGACTCCCAAGTTATTAGGTCCAAGGATTTTAGGGTTCAAGTGAATTTAGAGCTAGATTTTAGGGTTTTTATTGATTAGATCTTTTCAACCAAGGGCTTGGGTAGCACATAAATGCGGGTGGGTTTATTACCTTTTATTTCAGGCAAGTGTGAACTAGCACTCCAAAATCCTAAAAATTAAAACCCTAATTATCTCTATTCTGCATCCAATTTGATCTTAAAATGTTCTCTTTGGACTTCAAACAAGAAGTGCATTGTCCAAGAAGATTAGAAATTAAGCATAGTCTCTAATAGGCACAGGAAATTTTAGGGTAGGGAATTCTAAACAAAATAGTCTCAATCTTCAATTAGATTTGCAAAGAATTTTCACAAACCAGGAAACTTGCCTTTTAAATGATAATTACCATGAAAAATAAGGCAGGTGATTCCTAATTGATTATTTTCTTTTTTGTCTTCCGAAGATTAGGAGGTTGATTAGGAAAGAATAGAGAAGTTACCTACCCTGGAGTGGCTATTTTGTGTGGAAGATCTCCTCATGAAGTACCTTACAAAATCACAAGAAAGAAAATAGGGCAAGTCAGTGCTCAAATATAATCAAATAATGCACAGAATAGTAGTGAATTGCACGTTGCTCCTCGGCAACGTGCCAAAATGTTAATAAAGCGAGATCGATGTTTATAAATGTTGCGTTGTAGTATAGCCGAAATCGCTTTGAAAACAAATATAATTTATTACTTGAATTTGATGTCCGAGGTCGAACATAGGGAGCAAATAGGAATTGATGTAAACACATTTACACTACTTAAGATGTCTATTTATGCATGTTCTTAAGCATAGGATTGCATTGCATGCTATAAATATTGCATAACATGCATCATCTTACATTTAGAGTAGTTTGAATAAAATGGAGGTTAATTGTCTCCTTTTATGTGCTTGGACAGGGCAAACTTTTTATCAGGGCCTCGGATCGAAGATCCAACTGTACAGATGTGATCAGGGTGATGATTGGAGTTCAAGGACTCCAAGATCGCCCTTATCAGGCATCTATAGCATTAGATAGTGATCGGGGAACCCTAGAAGATCATTGGCCAAGATGGTATAAATCTGCACTTCAAAGGACAAATCCGACCGGATGGATGGATTCAGATCGACGATCGCAGCCAAACGATGCAAAAATCGAGTCAATCCGACACCCATGGCACCATCTACATCATCCAGAAGATGGACGGCCAAGATGGCACCACGTGGTGCCATCTCGACCTCCCAATCGCCCTCACGCACCCACTGAAGGCTTCCGCATCCGCCCTTCCCTGCCGTTGGATCAAGATCCAATGGCTGTGATGCGTCCGCGCTGAAGTCAGGCGCTCGACACAATGCGCCCCCAGCGCGTTGGTTGAGCGCTCTAACTCGAAGCAAGAGCGCGCATTCGAGCCTCGCCACGCGGAAATTGGAGCGGAGGCACCCCTTCGATCGACCGCACGATCGCGATCCAACGGCTGCATGCGCTCAATCAAGATGACGTACTATTGCACGAGTGGCGGTAACGTGGCATCGCAGGCGATCGGGCATGTGCTGAGGAGGCGGGCATAGCATGATCTAAGCCGTCCGATCTCGCGATCGAACGGCTGAAAATGGCCAGACATGTGTGGGCAGGCGAGCGGGCGCACATACGCCACCCACTACGCCCACATTCAGACCTTTAGCGATGGTTTTATCCATCACTAAAGGTCCTGAATTAATGTTTTTAAAGTTGTAATGATGAAATTGCCCCCACTCCTTGCAACTATAAAATGAGACCCCCTCCACACGAAATTCTCATCCCTTCCTTCTCTTCTCTCCCTCTCCAAAGCTCAAGAGAAGCTTGTCCCACACCCAGGATGCTTCTCGCGAGATAAAGTCAATTTTTCATCCTCCTTTCGGAAGCGGATCCTACGATGACGACGACGTGCTGCCTCGTTCCCATTTTTCGTGCTTCACCCTCCTTCGTCCTGCTTCATCCTCCTTCGTCCCAGCATCGTCTCTTCCTACTCGTCCTCCAAGCGACCATCGAGGAGGATATTTCTCTCCCCATTCTTTTTACTGCTTTCTAGAATGGATTTACTACTTTCTAGAGTAGATTTACCGCTTTCTAGTGTAATCATTTTCCCGCTTTCTAGTGTAATGAAAAATTGTTCTGATGATGAAATTCTATGTTTATTCTACATCTCATTTTGTTTTTTGTTTGTAATATTCTTTCTCTGTCTTACTCTCTCTCTCTTCTATTTATTGTAAATAGTTAGTTTTAATCAATTGAATTACTTCGTGACAAATAAAGCAAGCGCGTAGTTTTTAAATCAAGCGTCCGCCTCCCTGTGTTTGACCCGGAATTTCCATTTCGGTATAAATTTTATTTGTTGAACACGAGTTCTTCGCTTTCAAACTACGACGACAGGTTTTAAAAACTAAACACGTTAGCGTAGTAACTCGTACATTCAATATTTTAGCGCCATTGCTGGAGAGGCGACGCTCTTTAATTTTTTCTTCGCATTTTTATAACTTACAAATCATTTACCTCACTTCTCTCCTTTCTTATTGTGATTGCAGGTACTCTTTCAAGACAGGCAAAAGAGGTAGATTAGAGTAAAGTGCTGTAGAAGGTTTTGTTAGTTATCCCCCACATCCCACCCATTAGATTTCATTCCACAACATAATAACACAAACATCAATCAACCTAGGTGTTCTTATAAACTCTAAGGTTAGATTGTTTGTTGTTTGACACCCACACCTGCGCCAACCCCCACATTAGAAAAAAGAAAAATAAAAAAAAAATCTCACAGAGGTACACAACCTCATCTGATTTTCAAACTATACTGGTAAACTGATCTTTGGAGCCAGTACACACATCCAAACACATAATTAAGTAGAAATTAGATTAGGTAATCACTTGTGTGCCTAATTAAGTGGTGCAACAGGCCAATTGTTTGAGTTGATTGGGCTGCACCACTTCAATTAAAATCAACTCATCAAGTAGCTGCCACTTAGGTTCAACTCTTAGGGATTTACTAGGCACTCCACATTCTTTTTAAGCTTTAAAAAAAAACATCATCACCTGTGCTTTCAAAACCTGGTAAGCCAACAAAACTTGTTTGAAAGCACCTAAAGCTGAATCCTAAAAGCTACTAAGCAAGATTTGAATCCTAAAATTCACCACATCAAAAAATAATCATGCTTGAAAACCACTGGTTGTGTACGCACACACAAATCAATCAATCATTAAGGGCATAACCCATATAAAGGGCCCATCACATTCCAAAGCACATTCAAACCTAGCCCTAAATAAAACAGAGTAGATGTTGGCCTTAAGGATTTGACTTGCTCTTCAGAGCCCAGAATGAGATTATTTTCGATTAGTCTGTTTCTACTATTCAATCTGATGTCTTGCTAGGGGAGCAGAATCAAGCGATCGCGGCTGGGGGGTACACTAGGAACCAGAGGCACAAGCTGAAGGAAGAACCTTCTCCCCAGTCCCTCCTTCTAACTGGTTGGATTGAACAGACAGAAGTAGATCAAATCATTCCTTTATCTCAAGATGGGTTTTAGGAGTCTGTAGGTCTTTAGGGTAGCCCACTTAAGGACAGGTTTGATTGTTTGTATTGCAGGGCGCCTTTCTTCCTCCCATTTCTCATGAATCCTTCCACATATTACATGCATTCCCTCTCTTTCCCTCCTGTTTTGAATTATCCTCAACATGACGATTATCTCGACTCGTACTGTAATCAACCATCAGTTACTTGGGATAACTCAGATTGGGGATATAGTTCCTGACCTTCGTGTTTAGGGTCTAACCCTGAACACTATGATTGTGATTTCTATCCTTCTCAGAGTCACATCGATTATAGATCGTCAACCTTTCATGAACAACCTAATACGATCTACAATCAAGAAGGATACACTGTTCCTTACCCATCCTCTAATTACACTGCCTTTAGGTCATCACCACCTTTTGAACAATCTGGAATGACCTATTATCAGGAAGGGTATAACGAATCTCAATTCGTTAATTCCCCTGCATTGATCCCAAACCCGCCGAACCCTAAACCAACTCATTTGGTTTAGGGCAACCAGGTTCAAGAAAAGGTTCTGGCTAACTTGAGGAATATTATACAATCTTTAGAAGTTCAGCCAATACCTTGCATTGAGAGATTGGAGCCCCTGATTGAAATGATTGATGATTTGAACAAGTCTTTGTTGGATTGGCTCCAGGATGTTAAGGATAAGAACCTAGGTGAGTTTCTACTTGGGCAGTTAGCGAAATTGAGGATGAGATTTGTGGTCGCTTTGATTTAATCATGGGATGATTCCTAGGATGAACACTCTTAAGGAGAGCCAATTTCAGAACCCGTTCAGGCACTTGTTGGGGGGACACGTGTTACGAGGCTAACCAGATTGAATTAGAGCAACCAATTAAGGAAGATCTAATTTCTTCACCTGAGATCCATGAGCCAGGGTACGAGAAACGTATGTCTCCTTGGAACAGAGAGTGACAGATGATTTTGAGACATACATTAATACGGATCTTGATTTCTTTGATTCTAATGGTGAAGATTTAAGTTGCGAAGTCTCACGTGAGTTTACAGAACACAATTTTTGTGATAAGATTAGGCCTGAGGAATCTGAAAGATCATTTGATAGTCCAATAACTGAGGAAACTGATTTTGGGGCTCACATTACGGATCCAGAATCGCATTTTCTAGAGGATTCAATTCAATGCCCTGAGTGTCAGTTACACCCCGTTGAGCTTATCGATGATTCTATTTTTGAGATAATTAGACCCAAGTCAATTTTGATTTAGCCACATCATTTAGACTTGGAGATTTCAGATGGGGTGATTAATATACAAGAGGTCCTGGAATTTGATATGCTGAATGAGGAGGATAAGAGTCGGGAAATTTTGATTTGGGAAGTAAATTCTGGAGGGAGCACAAGATTGAGTCAAAGGGTGCCTATTAAGCTGAAACCATCAAACCAGGACCCTTACGGCATTTGTTCTAAGGATGTTAAACCCAAGCACACATTCAATGAGTATCCTTTTGAGCTTGAATTCTCTGTAACCCGACTTTTTGGTCTTGGGTTGCTTCCTCATAAATTGCAAGCCCAACCCCACTTGCATACTGATTTTAGGTTTTGGGTAATTTTTATCCAGAACCTGAGATATTCTCGATTATGGGGTATGGGTCTGCACCACAATTTGGTCCACATCTGTGGACCTCTATTGATAGGTCAGAGGATTCTTTTTCTTATTCTGATTCTGACCTGCACCTGTGAATTCTTCATTTCTCTTCTTTGTATAGTGTGCCTAGTTGAAGGCACTAAATTCAGCACATATACAGTTCTTTTTAGTTTTCATCTCGGAGCGGACCTGACATTCATGCAATTCAGGTGCTTTCTATGCTATTCCACTCTATTTTATGTCTTTTTAATACAATGAGGACATTGCATTAGATAGGCATATGGGGGTGGATATTCATCTCTCAATTTGTTCGCCAGCTCCGTAGATTTGTCTAATTTTATTAAAAAGAAAAAGTGGAATTAGGAAGGAGAACTTGGGTTTAAGAAAATTTTCAATCTTAGGAAATACTACATTATGATTTGAACACAAAGACCCTTCAGGTCTTTGGACTTAATCAGCCCGTGTATCCACTAAAATGTGGATTTGTTTTTTTTTCGAGTCCTCGCCAACCTAAATTCTATTTTAATTGGAGTAAATAAGTTTGGGTGATAAGTACATGACTTATCAACCCACCCTCTGATTTGAGGGAATTTTGAGTTTTAAGCATCTACACACTATCTTGTCACTGACTCGTTGTTCGGCAATTTTAACGGAAATTGGGTAGCTAATGAACCTTCTAGGGTGATATAACTAGCAAGATATCATGGGTAACAGCCCATAGGTAGGTTATCCAGAGCCCAGTCACTGGACCTTTCTCTTTTTGCTGCCTTTAGTTAAATCTTAGACCAAGGAAGCCACCTACTCAAAAAAAATTAAAAAAAAGGAGAAAAGAAAAAAAAAGAGAAATAAACCACACTTCGCTGCATGAGTATGGCTGGCAAGTTGTTAGTGGTAACAGCTCATCGACCGGTTGTCCAGAACCTAGCTCATTAAATGCACTGAAAAATCTCAAAACACTTAAGAAGAAGCGGGGAAGTAGAATAAATCGAGGAGATACACACTGGATTCACCTTTGTGTTGACCCTGTAAAAAAATAAAAGTACGAAGAAAGCTACCAATTGCAAAGATACACCTTTAGGCAGAATTCTTTTTGAGGTCACCTAGAGGCGTAGAAATCCGAAGTCAATTTTAACTGCTGGTCAATGAGTCTATCACATTCACAATAAGATGCTTAGAACTTAGGGTTCTCATCAAATCTTGGGTGAGTTGAATGGCCGTAGAAAGCCACTCTTAAACCTTAAAACTTGAAAATCCAAAAAAATTAGAAAAGAGGAAAAAGAGAGAAATTTTTCTTTGAATAAGGCGAGGGCTTGAGGCGGTCTGAATTTTGGCAGTTACTCGGGCACTTTTGTGTCTCTGAAAGTTCAGATCCTAAGTAGACAGTTTCTTAATGATTGAAACTAACTCATGCCCAAATAATCCAACCTAATTCTTTTATAAATAGCATATAGTTTTTGCTAGCGACTAGCAAAAGATAGGCATGGGGGTTTGATGTAAACACGTTTACACTACTTAAGATGTCAATTTATCCATGTTCTTAATCATGGAATTGCATTGCATGCTATAAATATTACATAACATGCATCATCTTGCATTTAGAGTAGTTTGAATAAAATGGAGGTTAATTGTCTCCTTTTAAGTGCTTGGACAGGGCAAACTTTTTATCGGGGCCTCAGATCGAAGATCCAACCATACATATGTGATTAGGGTGACGATTGGAGTTCAAGGACTCCAAGATCTCCCTAATCAGGCATCTGTAGCGTCAGATAGTAACCAGGGAACCCTAGAAGATCAAGGGCAAAGATGGTGTAAATCCACACTTCAAATGACAAATCCAACCGCACGGATGGATTCGGATCGACGATCGCAGCCTAACAACGCAGAAATCGAGTCAATCCGACACCTGTGGCGCCATCTACATCATCTAGAAGATGGACGTGCCCAATCGCCCGCACGCACCTGCTAAAGGCTTCCGCATCCACCCTTCCCCACCATTGGATCAAGATCCAACGGTTGCGACGTGCCCACACTGAAGTCAGGCGCTCGACACAAATGCGGCCCCAGCACGTTGGTCGAGCGCTCTAACGCGAAGCGAGAGCGCGTTCGAGCCTCGCTATGTGGAAATTGGAGCGGAGTTGCTCCTTCGATCGACCGCACGATCGCAATCCAACGGTCGCACGCACTCAATGAAGATGATGCACTATTGCATGCACGCCTGTAACGTGGCATCGCACGTGATCGGGCTCACGCTGAGGAGGCGAGCATAGCGTGATCTAAGCCATCCGATCTTTTGATTGGACGGCTGAGAATGGCCGGATGTGCGCACGCGAGCAAGCGAGCGGGTGCGCACGCGCTGCCCACTACACGCACATTCAGACCTTTAGCGATGGTTTTATCCATCACTAAAGGTCTTGAATTGATGTTTTTAAAGTTGTAATGACCAAATTGCCCCCACTCCTTGCAACTATAAATGGAGACCCCCTCCACACGAAATTCTCATCCCTTCCTTCTCTTCTCTCCCTTTCCAAAGCTCAAGAGAAGCTTGTCCCACACCCAGGATGCTTCTCGCGAGATAAAATCAATTTTTCGTCCCACTTTCGGAAGCGGATCCCGCAACGACGATGATGTGCTACCGCGTTCCCATTCTTCTTGCTTCTCCCTCCTTCGTCCTGCTTCGTTCTCCTTCATCCAGGCGTTGTCCCGTCCGGCTCGTCCTCCAAGCGACCGTCGAGGATGATATTTCTCTCCCCATTCATTTTACTGCTTTCTAGAATAGATTTACTACTTTCTAGAGTAGATTTACTGCTTTCTAATGTAATCATTTTCCCACTTTCTAGTGTAATGAATAATCGTTCTGATGATGAAATCCTATGTTTATTCTACATCTCATTTTGGTTTTGGTTTGTAATATTCTTTCTCTCTCTTACTCTCTCTCTTCTATTTATTGTAAATAGTTAGCTTTAATCAATTGAATTACTTCGTGACAAATAAAGCAAATGCGTAGTTTTTAAATCAAACATCTGCCTCCCTGTGTTCGACCTGGAATTTTCATTTCGATATAAATTTTATTTGTTGAACACGAGTTCTTCACTTTCAAACTACGACGACAGGTTTTAGAAACCAAACACGTTGGCGTAGCAACTCGTACGTTCAACAGGAATTCACACACTAATCTCAATAGATAATATAAATGAGAACAATTAATTACTCAAAAACTTAATATGCAATGTATAATATGAGTATATGAAGAGATAAAAAGAATTCTAGACAAATTAATGGTGATTTGGATCACCAATTATCAGTTTAACACATAGAACAATTACTCAAACATAATCAAATGAAGGAGCAGATAATCAGATGTCTGATTTTACAATCAGACAACTTAATGTGCATTGCTACAGTGCTCCTTCTTTCTTTTACTTATGCTTCTACCTTTGATTTTCTTCTTCTTCCTTCCTTTGGCTTTTGTCTCTTCTTCTCTTCTCTTCTCTCACGATCCAGGCCTTCTTCCTTATCCTTCCTTTCTTCTCTTCTCTTTTTCACACAGAGGGGGAAAGGGTCTTCAGATTTGGCTATGTGTCAGCTGCTTCTCCAGAGAGAAAAACCCCCCTTACCCCACGCTCTCTCTGTCTTTCTCTCTCTGGGTTCCACTCTCCTAGAGCCTTGCACAGTATCGGGTAGTTGGATTCAGATCTAAGCACACCAGGGACCAGGGCTGCGGGCGTGGGATGCAACCGAAGTGTGCACGGGTTAGGCGGGTAGTCGGGTGCACCAGGTCCACGGGGGTAGTGTTACGAACGAGGCATGTGTGAGGGTGTAGGGGACCTCACCCCTCAAGTGATTTGAGGTGATAAGCCTCTATGACTTTTTCAGTTTATGCGATCGTAGGCTTTTGTTAACTTCTGAGGTGGGACTAAAGTCCCACCCTTCTTCGCGCACTGGTCGGGCTCGGATAGGTTGTGTTAATACGGCGATTTTATCATTAAAATGCATATAGTGCTTAACCTAATTCAAGCCTAACCATTTCTTTACAAAATTTTTAACCTGGCCTACTTGATTTTATCTTGGTCACTTTTAGGCCCATGGTCGAACTCAGGGAAGTGGGATTAGAAGAAGTTTCTACGTCTTTCCTACAGTGAATCTCTTCTGTTCGTTTATTATGTTTTTGGTGTTTTTCTATTTAGGATTTTTTCTGATAATTTTTTCTTTGAGGTACACCCTCAAAATCAGGTTCTTGGCTTTGAGACAAATTATGGTTCCAAAACTGGTCTTCCTATTCGCAAGACTGAGTACCTGCAAGCCAAGGTTTATCTTTTTTCTTTTGTATATTTTTTTTATCTTTTTGCTGGCAGGAAAGAGAAATAGAGATAAAGTGAATATAGTATATATATATGTATATATTATATATGTATAAAGGGGTGGGGGTGGAGGTGGAGATGGCGTGTAGCACGATGTCGAGTCGGTCGTCGTCTAGGAAGATGCAACCAGCAGGACGAAGTGCCGCGTGGAGTGTAGGATGGATGGTGGAAGATGTGAGTGAAAACGCTTTCTGTATGCGTGTATCGGGGAATATCAGCAACTGGTGCAGATATTCCCGTGATATAACGTATGGTAAGTGATATGAAAAAATATATATATGTATATATGTAAATATATATCTATCTATATATATATATATGGTTATTAATATATAGGTATATATGTAGTTATATATGTATATATATATGTAGATATGTAAATATATGTATAGAAAGATGTATATATATGTATATATATATTAGATATATATGAATGTATATATAACTATATATATAGATATAGACATATATATATATGCATATATATGTATATAGTTATATATATATGTGTATATGTATATATATATATATATTGGTATAAGTATCTATGTATATAGATATATGTAGATAGAGATAGACACACATATATATATATATATTTATAGCTATTGATATATATATGTATATATGTATGTATATTTGTATATATATATATATGTATAAATATATCTCTATATATATGTATATATATATATGTATATATACCTATACTTAGTTATATAGGTACTAATATATGAATAGATATATGTATATATATATGTATATGTATATATATATAAGTATATAACAGTGTATAGGTGAGTGGGTGTGTGTATGAGAGTGTGAGTGTGTGTGTGTATGTGCCTGCAGAGAGAGTGAGAGAGTGCTGTGAGAGAGAGAGAGAGAGAGAGCGCCTACTATGAAGAAGGCTGGGAGAGTTAAGCCGTTTGGGTCCAGTGGCCGACGTCTGTTGCCACGCACAAGCGTAGGTGCGTAAGCACGGACGAAGACGCGCACGCACGTAGGAGGGAGTGGGCGCGAGGGAGAAACCACAGTGTACTACGTTGCACGGTGAGGTGGGTGAGAGCAGATGCAGACGCTGAAGCGGGTGGGTGTGAGCGAAGGAGCGGGCGCAGGTGTACGTGGGAGTAGGCGCAGGCGTGCGCGGACGGGCTGCAGACGGTCGCGGCTTGCTGGGTGACCGGATAAGTGAGAAACTTACCGGTCACCACACTATAGCCATAGTGTTCCGCTGAAACGCGAGAACTGTGGCTACAGTGCACGCTCGGCTCGCACGACCGGGTTTTGGTGGTGTTGTGAGTGCGGGAGCCGCTCGCGAGCTGGAGCGCACGCGGAAGGTCTGCGTCGGCTGCTGCTACGGGCGGAACTTCGCGACAGGGAGCACGGAGAAGGGCGCGAGCGGCCTGCTGGCATGTGCGGTTCTTTACAACAGGGTGCGCGGTGGCCTGCGCCTTGCTACTGCTGCTGCGGAGCTTGCGTGAGTGTGAGCGGTGGCTAGTTGAGCTTCAAAGCTTGAAGCTCCTATGGCAACGGTGGGGTTAGCTTGGAATTATGAAATAGAGGAGAGAACCACCACGCCCACCAGCTCTTTGATGAGCTGGGCGGTGGTGGGCCTCACAGTGGTGGTTGTGCACCACTGTGAGCGGCTCCTGCCTGCAGAGTAGCTCCTCAGAAGGGGGAGAGGCTGCGTATGGAGGGGAGAGGGGAGGAGACAGCCTGGAGAAGAAGGTGCTGTGTTGGGTGGACTAGGCTCACTTTGCAAAGAAGAAGCTGAGCCCTTTTTAAAGAGGAAGAAGGCATGCATAGCCATGCCCTGGCTGTGCTTGGCTGTGCATGGCTGGCATGGCTGTGTAGGGCAAGCCTGCAGCAGAGAATGGCGTGAAGACTATCAAGCCATGCCATGCAACCACCGAGAAGAAAGTCAAGTAAAAAAAATAAAAATAAAAATAAAGGTGGTGAATTTTGCAAGCCAGCACTTGAGGAAAAATGTAAATTTCAAGGCCATTTATTTCACTCTCCTCCCTTCTCAAATAAATGCATGCATGCGTGTATTTTCGCAAATGCGACTATGGATACCTAATATACACTGGCAATGCTAGGAAATAGCATAAGATAGCACAATTGCAGGTGTATTTTTGCTGTGCAATCATACCCCCATGCCTATCTTTTGCTGGTCCCTAGCAAAACATTTTTTTTGTATTGTATTTAGAAATGATCTTCAGCTGAAGAGTTTCTCCTGAGGTGACATAGGTGTGTTTATTGTTGGATATTGTGAGAACCAATTGCAGAGAAGACTACCAGTACTTTAAGTCTCACATGACATAGATCATCTCTCGACTAACCAGGACTCTTGATATTTAAACCTTAAGTACGATTTCCAGGACCCAGGAGGTTTTTGCCGTACTCGAGAGCTCAAGAGATTATGGCTTGTGCTTAATGAAGGATCAAGACTGACCAGATGAACATTAAGACTCAAGCCCAGGGTTTCACAAATTTTTAAGTACAGGTTGGTCCCAGTTTCAGCTCATGTTTTCAGATTGACCCTTAAAAAGATGACGGAAAACTCAACTCCCATTTTCTGACATTTGTGGCTCAAAGAAAATAGGGTATTTGCCCTAAAGAACTTTTTTGTAGGAAGATTTTTCAGACATTTGTGAGATATACTGACTTATTTGCATCTTCTCTCTTTTTTTTTTTGAAACACGTGTCAGTATATCTCTTACAACATTATTTGGAGGAGCACACTTTTCTTTTGGTGGGAGAGTTCCTTTTTGGTGGAAAGAGTCTCTCCTAAACACAAGACTAAAGCCTAGGATAAAATGTCTACCTACGCGCACAGGTAAGGACTCACCTTCCCTAATGAGCACTAGGGTTGGATCTTATGTTCACCTGGTCTTTCTTGATTTGTGTAGTGTGAACCGAGATTACTTAGGCTCTCGAGTAGAAGCAAACCAACGGATCCTATACTGGTGTCTCAGGTACAAGAATACGTCCTTAGTTAGGAGAGATTCCGATCTATCTTGTCAATGCTCAAGTGAATTAAGCCGAGCCTGAGCGAATCAAGCTTCTGTGGCCTGGAAAGTCTTCAAAACAGTGGTTGAATAAACTCTTATTGTATTTTTGTTTCAGCATTCAGATCATTACTAAACACCACTTTTTTTTTTTTAAATATAGATAGATGAAAACTGCATGATACCATAAAATACCCAGATCCTATGGATGCCTATCCAACCCCCCATGCCAAACGATGCTATGTCCTCATATGCATGCAGGGAAGGGTAGAGGAAGGACGAAAGATCAGGTAACGAGAGCTGAGGTGCAGGGTATACAGTAGGGTGGTAGGGTGGGTGGATGGCGGGTGGTGAGGTGAAAAGTGAAGTGATCAAGACAGTGGCGTGAAAAGTGATGGTGGAAGGTGAGTGTTGTTGGGGTGCCTCCCAATGAGCACTGAATTTAACGTCCCCAGCTGTACACAGGATGAGGCACAACATTAGTTACCCTCCAGCAGGGCAACAGTTTCTCCAACGGGGGCAGGTTCATGAGTGAGATAGGGTTTCAAACACTGCCCATTGACCGTAAATTTATGCCCAGATTTGGGATCTTCAATCTCAACAGCCCCATTGGGAAATGGTCTCGAGACCAGGAAAGGACCAGTCCATTTGGACTTCAGTTTCCCAGGAAAGAATTTGAGCCGGGCATTGTAGTGCCAAACTTGCTGAGATGGCTCAAATTCTTTCCGCCAAATACAGCTGTCGTGAAAGGCCTTAGTGCGTTGTTTGAAAGTTAAGGAAAAATCATAGGCTTCACGACGGAGCTCTTCCAACTCCTGGAGTCGGTGTTTCCTTTCTCGACCACACAGGTCTGGGTCGAGGTTACATTGGCAAACCGCCCAATAAGCGCGGTGCTCCAACTCTACGGGCAAATGACAGGGCTTCCCGTAAACGATTCTATAAGGGGACATACCAAGGGGAGCCTTGAAGGCGGTCCGATATGCCCAAAGTGCGTCAATCAGCTTGTCGGACCAGTCCTTACGGTCAGGCCGAACCATTTTCTAGAGAATTTGCTTGATTTGCCGGTTCGACACCACTGCCTGGCAGTTCATCTGAGGATGATATGGGAATGCGATACGATGGTGGACTCTGTATTTCCTTAGAAGTGCCCGAAAAGAAGCATGGGTAAAGTGGCTTCCTCCATCAGAGATAATGGATCGAGGGATCCCAAAGCGCGCAAAGATGTGGTCTTTGACAAATCAAGTAGATATAACATGGTCAGCATGGCGCGTGGGAATAGCCTCGATCCATTTAGAAACATAATCAACAGCCACGACAATGAATTCGAAGCTGTTGGAAGGCGAAAAGGGACCCATGAAATCAATTCCCCAAATGTTAAAGATTTCTACAGCTAGGATGGGTTGCAAGGGGCATCATGTCACGACGTGACATTGACCCTAACGACTGGCACCTAGTGCAATGCTTGGCATACTTGTGTGCATCCTGGTGAAGGGAGGGCCAAAAGAAACCGCACTGCAACACCTTGGATGTAGTTTTCCTCCCAGAGAAATGGCCTCCGCAGGCCTGATTGTGGCAGAAGGATAGCACACTGGGGAATTCACTGTCAGGAATACAACAGCGGATGATTTGATCAGCACCTATCCGAAAAAGAAGTGGATTATCCCAGAAATAATACTTTGCTTCTGCCATGAGACGCTCGCGTTGGTTTTTAGGCCAGCCACGTGGAAGGGATCCAGAAGCAAGGTAATTGGCAATGTTAGCATACCAAGGTTCACTTGCCACATTAATTGCCAATAGGTGCTCATTAGGAAAAATTTCACTGATCGGCAGAGTAAGTCCAATATGGTCAGGGTCCAGTCTGGAAAGATGATCAGCCACAACATTCTGGGCTCCGACCTTATCGCGAATCTCAGTGTCAAATTCTTGGAGCAGAAGGATCCAACGAATCAGTCTAGGCTTGGCATCCTTCTTGTGCATGAGATGGCGAATGGCCGCGTGATCAGTGAAAACAATAACATGTTAGCCCAGAAGGTAAGAGCGGAATTTCTCCAGCCCAAAGACGACCGCCAGTAGTTCTTTCTCAATGGTAGTATAATTATGCTGGGCCTCGTCAACGTCTTACTGGCGTAGTACACCACGAAGGGGTGTCTATCGCAACTTTGTCCCAGGATGGCTCCGACTGCAAGATCGGAAGCGTCACACATGAGTTCAAAGTCGAGGGACCAATCAGGTGGCTGGAGAATAGGGGCCTTGGTGGCAGCATTACGTAGCTGCGTGAATGCTCGTATGCAGTCGGGGCCTATATCGAAGGGTACGTCGGTCAATAGGAGATGAGTTAAAGGTCGAGAAATCTTGGAGAAATCTTTGATGAATCTCCTATAGAAACCGATGTGTCCCAGGAAGGAGCGGATTTTTTTGACAGAGCTAGGCACAGGTAAATCAGCAATTACATCAAGCTTAGCTCTGTCAACCTCGATACCCCTATCGGAGATGATATGTCCGAGAACAATTCCCTCGTGCACATAAAATGACTTTTTTCCCAAGAAAGCACGAGGTTTACATCAATACATCTCCTAAGGATACGGGACAGGTTGGCAAGACAGTCATCGAAAGATGGTCCAAAGACCAAAAATTCATCCATGAAGACCTCGAGAAAGTCACCCACCATGTCATGGAATATCGCTAGCATACATCTCTGGAAAGTTGCTAGTGCGTTACAAAGTCCGAACAGCATTCTTCTAAATGCAAAGGTGCCGAAGGGGCAGGTAAAAGTGGTTTTCTCTTGGTCCTGGAGGTCAATTGCCACCTGGTTATATCTTGAGAATCCATCCAGGAAACAGAAAAATTTATTTCCCGCTAACCGCTCCAGGATTTGGTCAATGAAAGGTAGCGGAAAGTGATCTTTCTTAGTTGCAGCATTGAGTTTCCTATAATCTACACACACTCTCCAAGATGTAGGAGTACGTGTAGGGATGGATTCGCCCCTGTCATTGACACGGATGGTGAGTCCCGCCTTTTTGGGCACAACGTGAATCAGACTCACCCAGGGGCTATCGTTGATCAGGTAGATTATACCCGCATCCAGCCACTTAATAATTTCCTTCTTAACGACCTCCCGCATGTTAGGGTTGAGACATCGCTTCATCTCGTAGGAAGGTCGAGCCTCCTCCTCCATATATATACGGTGAGTGTAGTAGGAGGGGCTAATGCCAGATAAGTCTGATAAAGACCATCCAATGGCTGCCTTGTGTTCCATAAGGACCTCAGTTAGTCTGCACTCTTTCTCCCTGGTCAATTTTGAACTGATGATTACGGGGAGAGTTTCATTTGGTCCCAAGAAAACATACTTAAGTGTACTAGATAGCTCTTTCAACTCGGGAGTGGATGGTGAAAGGTCTGGCATTTCTTGGGACGAGAGTGTCCCAGGAGGATCGGAGAACAAATCAGGAGGAAGAAGTTGGCCCTCAGAATGGCCAAGAAGTGGGGCTTCTTGGATAGATGGATCCAAAAAGGAATAGCCCCAGTGGGTAGCATGTGGGCTCAAGGTCCAAGTGTGGAGTTGCAACTCCGCCTGATTTGGTGGGAAAGAAAGGGCAATCCGATCTTCAAGAGTGTGGACCAACAGTGAGTAGCCCGGATATGACTCAGACCACGAGGTATGGGAAGCGGAGAAAACCTCATCAGAAGTCTGGTCAAGAGAAGGTACGGGAATAGGGAGGGATGGGGGAACGTCACAATATGTGTCGGTCAGGAAATCGTCAATGTTTACAGGTAATCTGTAGTAGTCAGAATAAGTCCCAAGTAGTCCGATACACATGCTGACGGCTATGTCCTCGTCAGACGTGTCATCCTCGATGCAATCGCAATCAATGTTCTTGGCTGCCTTGAAGATGTTAAGCTTGAGCTTTTCAGATCCAACGGCAATCTCAATACAGCCCGACTCGTAGTCGATATGGGCGTGGGCTATGGCCAAGAAAGGTCTACCAAGGATGATCGGACAATCAGAAAGTCAGCTAGGAACTTCCATATCTAAAACAAGAAAGTTAATAGGAAAACAGAGACTGTTGACCCTAACCACCACGTCTTCCACCACACCCTTCAGAATTTCGACAGAATGACTTGCCAACTGTAACGTGACAGGGGTGGGTTTCAGATTTCCCAAGGAAAATTTTTTGAGCATGATGGTTGGTATAGGATTGATGGAAGATCCTAGATTAAGCAGGGCACGGTTAAAATTGCAGCCTTGGATGCTATAGGAAATAAGCGGTGTGCTCGGATCTTTCTGCTTTGGTGGTAGGTTTGACAGTATAGCACAACTCGCATGAGGTGAGAGAACCACCGGATTCTTAGTTTTCATTGACTGTCACCTGGGTGTTGTGTAGTCTTTGAAAAATCGAGCGATAGTAGGTATGTGGTCGATAGCCTCGAGCATGGGTACCTTGATTTCAACATCCCTGAACAAATTACGCAGGTTATCAAAGGCCTACGTATCCTTCTTCTTGCCTTTTGGCTCCCTCAGTAGAGCCTCATGGAATGGGACTGATTCTGGAACAAATTTGGGTGTATCGTCCTCTCGTGAATGTGGTGCACATCCCGAATGAGAGGGCGATGAAGAAGACGGGCCAGGATCAGGTCGAGGCAGATCGACAGTCTGCTTGCCGCTCCTCGTAGTGATCACATTGGATGATGCGGGTCCAGTGGGATCATACGGCGGAGGGGGGTTCGCAATATGGACATAAGAGTGAGGTGCTGCAGCGGGATTAGCCTGAAATCCCGGTGGAATGCTCGGAGCCTGCAGAATCTAATAAACCTGCCCCTAAGAAGGTCGTACCTGTGGTTGAGGACCACGGGGTACGAAATTTCACGGGTTGGGAACAGGTTGGGCGGGAAGAGTGCCCTGAGATCGAGTCGCCAAGCCTACTTGACTGATCTCAGCATTCTGCTGCGCCAATTGGTGCTGAAGAGAGGTCATCTTCTCTTCATGGTGCTTTGACATTTCCGTCATCATTCACATCAATTTATCAAGAGGACTTGATGCGTGTTCTACATGTGGTACGCAAGGACCCGATGGTGGATTCGCCATAGGATTAGACTGGGCCCTTGGGATGACGGATGCAGACGGTCACATTGGTCCGCCCGCGGGGTTTTGGCGCTGCGGGTTGTTGGACCATGCGAAGTTTGGATGATTTCACCACCTTGGGTTATAAGTGGCAGAGAATGGGTTGTTTCCCAGGGCGCAAGCGTCTTCCATGCCAGAAGATGCATCCGCATGTAAATATGCGTCCGAGCACACGGAGGCTTGGTCCTCCATGCCAAAATACTGGCTCG
The DNA here is from genome assembly GCA_037157565.1 of Thalassia testudinum. Lineage (NCBI taxonomy): Eukaryota > Viridiplantae > Streptophyta > Magnoliopsida > Alismatales > Hydrocharitaceae > Thalassia > Thalassia testudinum. The sequence goes on along the minus strand of JAZHRO010000007.1, from coordinate 63,959,573 downwards.
TGAAGCCAGATCCACATGACTTACTGAATCGCTTGGTGCAACACTCGATAAGGAAGGTCTTACAGGGTTTCTCAGGATAAGCCTGGTGTTGGAAGAATTGGGATTGTGATGAAGTGGTGAAGTAGGGGTGTTTACCATAGAACGGGCGGGGTTGGCCAGAAGCTCATCCAGCTTGTGCACGACAGAGACTTCATCCAATTTTTGTGCGATAAGGCTGAGATCTGTGGATGAATGGGAGGGTCCCGTGTCAACTTCGTGGACATTACGGGGTAGGCTGGTACGATTAAAGGCGACAATGGAGGCATTGTTCATTGAGTTTTCACTCATATTTTCAAATAATTAGAATGCTCCATTCTCGTCATTATTCATGAAATTCCCTCCGTAGGAAGCGTCTGCAATCTGCTTCAAAGTCTCATTTAGCCCATAGTAGAAGATCTAGGCTATATGCCACTTAGGCAGACCGTGGTGCAGACACTTCCTGAGGAGGTCATTATTTCTCTCCCATGCCTCATGAAATTGTTTGCCATTTTGTTGCGTAAATGAAGTGATAGCATGGCAAAGCGCATTGGTTCGCCCGATTGGGAAGAATTTCTTGAGAAACGCTGTTCGCATCTCTTTCCAAGAGTGGATGGTTCTTCCAAGGGTGCGTAACCACTGCGATGCTTTATCCCGCAATGAAAATAGGAACATTTTCATGAGGACTATAGGTAACCTGATATTTCTTGGTTTAACAGTTTTAGCCAATCAGGTTAGGTCTTCCCAGTGGAGAAAAGGATCTTCACTTGCAAGACCATGGAAGTGAAAATTTATCAGGCCAATATGTTAGGTTTCAGTTCAAAGTCGTCCCCGCCCATGGGGACCCAAATTTATCCTATGGTCTCTGTAGCAGCAGGATTCTGATAGGAGCTAAGAGACCTAGGCTCCTCCCATTCGGGAGGGTTCTGCATTTCCTCCAATGTTTCCATAATGGCCTCAATTTGTTCATTATACATTTCCATTTGGGCTTGGAGGCGGGTTATGGGATCCAAGGCTCCACCACCTGGTGGGTTTTGAGGGCGGTTTTCTCCCTCGAGATTTGGGGGTGGGCATGCAGCCATGTTTGTGGAGGAGGAGGACAATTCGGCTTCTTTTCTAAATTTGTCAGGCAATTCACACAGTTCAGGGTTTTGTGACCTCCTCCCAAACATGCACTATAGTAGGAAGAATTAGGGGGATACGAAGGGAAGAGAGATGAGAGAAATGATGCCGCAAAGGTACACTTGATGAGAAATCAATACAATCAAATTCCTAACCTCTACAGTGTGCCCTTAGACCTAAAGATCTAAGTTACCTACTATCACGACCTACGGAATCGAATGCGAGCACCGCGGAACCACCGGGCCAGATTGAAAGGCCATTTGCCCCAGTCTTAGACACCTGATAGCATGTGGGAACCCTCACTAGCATGTAGGAGCTACACGCAGGTAGTTAGACCTCCAATCCTTAATAAGGGTCAAGTTGCTACCAATTTTAGTTAGAGGCTTAGGATCAAGTGCTTCTGGAATGTGAAGGACGTTATTTACGAGTAATGCCTCAGTGATTGATTTTACAAAGTGTGTAAACTAAGCATGCAACGGGGAAATCTCCCCGTATTGAAGTTTTAATTGGTGAATGGTTTTTAGAATTCAGCCTTAAGTAGAATGGATTTTAGGATTTCTCTGAATTACCCATTCAACCAATCTTCGGATTTTGAGAGAATACAAGTTTTCTTCTAAGCCCAACAAACCCTTCTTCAATGTCAGTTGGTTAATGCATGCTAAAATGCAATGGGCTTCCCTAGATGGAGATTTCTATGTGTGGATGCACGAATCAATTTTAGATTAGTGTGAAAGAGAGCTAAAGCACTTCAATTCAAGTGCTCCCAATCACTAAAAATGATTTCCACACATAAGGCTCAATCAGAAGATAAAGAAAATCAAATTATTGGGGTTGAAGTATTTGGGATCGAATCTAAGGCACGTGAAAGGTTGTGGTGGGGTTGGAATCAACTCAATTCCAAGTCTCCCCACCAAAAAAGTGATCCCGAATTGTAGATAAATGAGGCAAAGAGGGATAGCAATCAATCTTTTTATTTGCCTCAAGGAATACTTCACATGGCGAAAGATTCAAGAATCAAGATTCTTGGATCTTCGCTATGCGAAGTTTGGCGGGAAATCCCATGGCGGTGGGAGTGAAGGCAAACAAGTGATTTTCAATCCACTTGCCCCAAGAGATCCCAAGAAGTTTTTCTAGTTTTGTTTTAATTTTTTTTTTATTAGGGTGACAAGTTGACCTAAGTTGCTAAGAAAGGAAGACCTACTTGTTCAGCAACGTGTGCGAAGCTCCAGGGCGGTGCCAGCGTCTTCACGCTCTCTCATTCCCGCCTTGGATCTGCCTGCCTTCTCCTTGCAACTAGTTCACTTGCACAGCAACAAACAAAAACACCCGTGAAGAGAAGGGTGTGAGAAGAGAAAAATTAAAGGAATGGAGTAAAAACTTACTTAAATGCGCACTTCCCCAGCAACGGTGCCAAAAAAGAGTGTGGTCGGGCCCGGATAGGTTGTGCTAATACAGTGATTTTATCGTTGAAATGCGATAGTGGTTAACCTAATTCGAGCCTAACCATCTATTTACAAAATTTTTAACTTGGCCTACTTGATTTTATCTTGGTCACTTTTAGGCCCAGGGTCGAACTCAGGGAAGTGGGATTAGAAGAAGTTTCTACGCCTTTCCTACAACGAATCTCTTCTGTTCGTTTATTATGTTTTTGGTGTTTTTCTATTTAGGATTTTTTTATGATAATTTTTGTCCTTGAGGTACACCCTCAAAATCAGGTTCTTGGCTTTGAGCCAAATTAGGGTTTCAAAACTGGTCTTGCTATTCGCAAGACTGAGTACCTGCAAGTCAAGGATTATCTTCTCTTTTGTATATTTTTTTTATCTTTTTACTGGCAGGAAAGAGAAACAGAGATAAAGTGAATATAGTATATATATATATGTATATATTACATATGTATAAAGGGGTTGGGGTGGAGGTGGAGATGGCGTGTAGCACGGTGTCGAGTCGGTCGTTGTCTAGGAAGACGCAACCAGCAGGACAAAGTGTCGTGTGGAGTGTATGATGGATGGTGGAAGATGTGTGCGAAAACGCTTTCTGTATGCGTGTATCGGGGAATATCAGCAACTGGTGTAGATATTCCCGTGATACAATGTATGGTAAGTGATATGAAAATATATATATATATGTATATATGTAAATATATATCTATATATATATATATGGTTATAAATATATAAGTATATATGTAGTTATATATGTATATATATATATGTATATATACATATATAGATATGTAAATATATGTATAGATAGATGTATATAAATGTATATATATATATATTACATATATATGTATGTATATATAACTATATATATAGATATAGATATATATATATGTATATATATGTATATTGTTATATATATATGTGTATAAGTATATATATATTAGTATAAGTATCTATGTATATAGAAATATGTAGAAAGAGATACACACATATATATATATATTTATAGTTATAGATATATATATGTATATATGTATGTATATTTGTATATATATATATGTGTATATATACTTATACTTAGTTATATAGGTACTAATATATGTATAGATATATGTATATATATATATGTATATAAATATATGTATATATATCAATATATATGTATATGTATATGTATATATATATAACTATATAATAGTGTATAGGTGAGTGGGTGTGTGTACGAGAGTGTGAGTGTGTGTGTGTATGTGTTTACAGAGAGAGTGAGAGAGTGCTATGAGAGAGAGAGAGTGCCTGCTGTGAAGAAGGCTGGGAGAGTTAAGTCGTCCGGGTCCAGTGGCCGACGTCTGTTGCCACGCGCGAGCGCAAGCGCGTAAGCGCGCACAAAGACGCGCACGCACGTGGGAGGGAGGGAGTGAGCGCGATGGAGAGACCGCAGCATACTGCGCAGCGTGGTGAGGCCGGTGCGGGCAGACGCAGACGTTGAAGCAGGCAGGTGCGGGCGAAGGAGCGGCGCGGGCGTACGTGGGAGCAAGAGCGGGCGTGCGCGGACGGGCTGCAGATGGTCGCGGTGCGCCGGGTGACCAAATAAGTGAGAAACTTACCGGTCACCGCACTGTAGCCACAGTGTTCCGCTGAAACGCGTGAATGGTGGCTGCAGTGCGCGCTCGGCTCACGCGACCGGATGTTGGCGGTGCTGTGAGTGCGGGAGCTGCTACGCGAGCTGGCATGCACGTGGAAGGTCTGCACCGGCTGCTACTGCAGGTGTAACTTCACGACAGGGCACGCGGAGAGGGGTGCGGGCGGCCTGCTGGCGTGCGCGGTGCTTCGCGACAGGGCGTGTGGTGGTCGGTGCCTTGCTGCTGCTGCGGAGCTTGCATGCGAGCAAGCGGTGGCTAGTTGAGCTTGAAAGCTTGAAGCTCCTGTGGCAATGGCAAGGTTGGCTTGGAACGATGAAATAGAGGAGAGAACCACCACGCCCACCGACTCTTTGATGAGCTGGGTGGTGGTGGGACTCACAGTGGTGGTTGTGCACCACTGTGAGCAACTCCTGCCTGCAGAGTAGCTCCTCAGAAGGAGGAGAGGCTGCGTATGGAGGGGAGAGGGGAGGAAACGGCCTGGAGAAGAAGGTGCTATGTTGGGTGGACCAGGCTCACTTTGCAAAGAAGAAGCCGAGCCCTTTTTAAAGAGGAAGAAGGCATGCATAGCCATGCCCTGGCTATGCATAGCTGTGCATGGCTGCCATGGCTGTGCAGGGCAAGCCTATAGCAGAGAATGGCGTGAAGACGATCAAGCCATGTCATGCAGCTGCTGAGAAGAAAGTCAAATAAAAAAGATAAAAATAAAAATAAAGGTGGTGAATTTTGCAAGGCAGCACTTGAGGAAAAATGTAAATTTCAAGACCATTTAATTCTCTCCTTCCTTCTCAAATAAATGCATGCATGCATGTATTTTCACAAATGCGACTATGGATACCTAATATACACTAGCAATGCTAGAAAATAGCATAAGATGGCACAATTGCAAGTGTATTTTTGCTGTGCAATCACGCATCCATAGCTACATTTGTTGAAAGCTCGAATTGGTGCACTGCGGAGGCTGATGGTCCTAGTCGAGGACCTAGGAGAGGTCCTGAGTTCACTTTGCACGAACTGTGGCAGAGACTTGGAGCAGACGTGGTCGGAGGATTGAAGGCGTGGTCGGTGCAGCCGAGGCGGTGGCGGAGCTCCGGTGGGTGACTTGCAAACACGAAAATAGCCTCACGGCCACATCAAATATGCTCAGGAGGATCGCCTAAGGACGGTGAACGTGACAGTGTCCTTGGTGGTGCATGGGAGTGAGTGAAAGGGTCTGACGACCTCAAGATGTCTGTGTGGTGAGGGTGGAGTTCGGTGGAGTTGTAGGGTGGTGAACAGGGTGAACTGGTAGAGGGCTTTTGTTTAGTGGAGCACGATGGAGTCAATGATGGTGGTAGCGGCATGTTTCGAGCAGTGTGGCAGTGAGTTGGCATCGCCAGAGCATCGTCGGAGGTGGAGAAGATGAAGTGCATTGAGGGAGAAGTGGTGGTCGTGCATGTGTGTAGAGATTGGGCAAGCAAAATAGAAAGAGAGAGAGAGCAAGAGAGGGACTTAACGAGGTGGTAGGGAGGTAGAGGGCTCCGGTGATGGTTGACAAGAGCCAGAGAAGGAGGAAGAAGCGGCAAGGCTGCGATGATGACTTAGATGGAGGAATGCCCTTCCTTTGGTTGGGGAGGGTCGTGACAAAGAGAGGAAGAGCTTAGGCCATCCAATTTGATGGTTGGACGATCGAAGGAGGGAGATCCAGAGAGGTCGTTGGAGTAGAGATTTTTGGTAGCCAGAGGAGGGGGATTAGGGTGATTTGGCTCCCAAAAACTTGCTGAAGAGCTTGGCTGTGCACCATGGGATCATTTATAGGCCATAGGAAGCCCTTCCAAGCTTGGAAAGAAGCTTCCAAGCTCGGAAGGATTTTGTGAAATAGGATATCTGAACCTTTGAAAGGGTCGCATGACCTTTTGGGAAAGAATTAGAGCCCCAGTAATGGCTCAAATGAAAGGCAACTTCCCAAGGAATCCCCGTATCAATTTTGGGAGAGATTGATTTAGAATCGAGTGAGAAATCCTCCCTCGAAACTCGACAGTGAAGGTTTAACCTTCCCAAAATGGCGTGGGGACATGCTTGTGAAGAAGAGAAAGAAGTTGGGAGGCTATTTGTAGGAGAATTCAAAAGTTAAGGGTCTGAATGAGATAGAAAGAATCTGACTGGACTAAAATGCAAACTTGGTCAAGATGATATCAAATTGGACCCAAATTTTGGTACAAACCTAATTTAGACCCAATGATTCTAATGGTGAATTTATATTTAGGTTTTGATCTCGTTTGACTAGGTAATTTATTTAGAAATCGAAATTAGGGCAAATGTCAGTCGAAGACTCTATTTTGGGTCAAGATGGGTTCTGATGGTCAAATTGAAAGTACCAAACCCTAGAGAATATATTTATATGAATTTTAGAGGATTTAGGTGAATTTTATCCTGACCATAACCTTATTTAATTAAGCGAGTCTATTTTTAGGTTTTTGGAAGTTGCTTAATTCTTAAAACATGTGAAAACCCTTTTCTGTCTTTTCTAACCCACTTATTAGCCTTTTAGGACGATTTGACCTTTAGTTAACTCCTGAGAAAGCCCATGGTTGTACTTCGTTCATGATATGATGGTAAAATTTTAGTTTTAACCCTGGTTTCTTGTCTTTCCCTATAAATGATTATGTAGTGGATCTCTAGTGGTTATGTAGAAGCATTTAATGACTTAATCAGATCAAATTGTGCTAGTTATGACTCATGATGGTGTTACCATCAGTGAGCTTATTAGATGGGTGATGTTCGTTGGTGCGTTTACGTAAAATCATTCGTTGTAGTGCACTTACGACGTCAATTTTAAATAAAGAATCAAAGGTGAGTCCGAGTGTCGAACATAAGGAGGCAATAATTATATCAAATACTCACTTTCGTGTCATGTAAATGTGTCGTTTGTGCGCTTGAAAATCGATTTGAGAAAATGAGAGAGGAAGAGAGATAGAGATAGAGAGAGATAAAGAGAGAGAGAGAAATGGGTTAGAGAACCATATCATAAGATCAATGTGCCAACAATTTCTTAACAAATGTGCAATCAAACATAATGTAGATGAATGCTTTAACAAAATCAAGACATGAACTACACTACAAAATAAAATAACATGAGGCTAAGGAAGAAGAACACGTCGAGAAAGCCATGGCGGTGGAGGGGCTTTCATCGACGGTTCGACGGCTTCAGGACCTTGCTTGGAACTCTAGAAGGTGGTAGCATCTCATGGGTGGAAGCTTGGTGCAAATGGGTGGGGTAGGAGCCTTTTTATAATTGAGGAGAGGGCTCAAATTCAAATCCGGGTCTTTAGTGACAGCTACAAGTGTCACTAAAGGCCCCTGTAGCTGTCGCTGAAGATGCACTCGATGCTCATGCCCCACTGCCACACGCCTCGAGCTCCTTGTCTTGCGAGTGTGCACTGGCGCACGCTGGTCCGTGCGCATACTCGCACACGCGCTGCTTCGCAAGTACGTTGGCACCTACGTTGTTGTGCTGCTACACTGGCTTGCTCCCGCATGAGTGTTGCTATGCTGCAGCTTCACGCGCACCGCATGCCTTATGCTGCTAGAGTTGTGAGGGGCGGCCTGGGTGGTGCCACATGGGGCCATCTGGCTGTCCATCTTCTTTCTATTGTAGAGCGTGCCATGGTGCTCAGATCAAGATGATTCCTATGTTGCCAGACTGCGATCGTTGCTCTAGATCCATATGTACAGTCGGATTTTTCATCCAAGGCCTATAAGGATGTCACATTGCCCCCTGGCAGTTGATAATTCTTGAGCTTGTTGTGGGAGCTACGGAGGTCGAATCGAAGTGATTTCGAGTCCATTGGACTCCGTTCATTGGTCCAGATCCATTCATACAGTCTGATCACTCATCTGAGGCCTATTTCAAAATGGACTTGTGCACATGGTCGTTAAACATTGATTCTAAGTGATTAAAATGTAAAGATCATGCAATATGCATGCAATGCTCCCAAGCCGATTATAATTTGACATTATCACACAAGTATCCTCGAAATTGACTCTAATTAATGTTATTAACACTTGTAATTGTAGAGTCATCAATGGGTTAGTGTCAAATACTAGAAAGCCAACAGGGAAGAAGTTCTCCACTCCAACCAGAACATCTTTCAGCAATCCCAGTGGTGTCTTAAGTGATTTGTCTATGACTTAGAGGATGATCGAACTAGGCTTGAAATCGCCTCCTCCCAAAAGGTTGTAGACAGAGCTTGGTAGAATGTTCAACACCATGCCCAGATTGAGCAGAGCCTCGTCAATGTGCTGGTTACCTATAACCATTGAAATATACGGGGCTCTTGGGTCTTTCATCTTGGGGGTGTTCCACTTTGGAGCACCAAGCTAACATGGTTAGGGAGGATGACCTTAGCTTGGACCTATCTCTTATATTGGTGCTTCTGGGTACACAGGTCTTTTAGAAACTTGGCATAGGACGGGATCTATTTTATAGCATCCAATAAAGGCAAGTTGATGTGGACTTGCTTGAAAGTGTCCATAATCTAGTCTGTCCTTGGCTCCACATCAGCCAACAGAAGATTCCCCAGGAGTGGATAGGCACTTAGGATAGGGCACCCTCGGCTTCTGAGTGGAGGGGTTGTCATGTCGGGATAGAGGTGATGGAGTGACAACATCCTCTGGGTGAATGATTTCAACCAAGGGAGGGTAGTGTGGCTCTTGCTCAGTGTTGGTTGAGGTCAGGTTTGGTGTAGGAGGGGAATTCTGAGAGGTGACTGTAGGAGTACTATCAGGTTTGCCGATTTTCTTTCCAATCCTCAGGATGGTCATAGTTTGAGCGTACTCCCTGAATACGACCCCTTTACCTTTTGGGTTCTCCTCAGAAGAGCTAGGCAACTTCCTCGGATCCCGCTACCTAACTGCCTCAATAAGATGACTAATTTGGGATTGCATATCAGTGATCATCTTATTCTAAGATTTGATGATCATATTCTGATGCTCTTGCATCACTTTCATCATGGCTTTTAGTTCATCCATCTCAAAGGGCTTATTCTGAGGAGGGTTTATATAGAGTGGTTGGAATACAGCTTGGGGAGGTTGGGGTCTTGCATTCCTTGAGTTGGATGCATCACCTTTCTTGCATGAAAGGTTTGGATGGTTCCGCTACCTTGGATTATAGTTATTGGAATTTGAGTTATTACGACGAGGTGGTCGGAAACCTTGGGCCGCATTCAAGTTGGCCTGAATCAACTCAGGGAATTGATTTGCCAAGTGGCACTCTACAGTGGCGTGTATAGTACTTTAGCAAATGGAGCATTCACTTGAAGCCTGGAAAATAGAGCCTGCTTGCATGTTCATACCGAGGTTTGCTAAAACCCTATCAAAATTTTTGTTTAACAATTGAATTTGATAAGTCAAATCCTACGTAGCCCCAGCTTCATGAGCCTCTATCTTCCTTTGCAAGATTGATGGTTTCTTTTCTTGATAGGCAAAGGATATGTGTATGGAATTATCACTTAATGTTTCAAATAAAGTCCAACCTTCATCCTTAGTTTTGGTCCTAAAGGTTCCAGCATAGTCTTCATTGATGGTTTGCTTGTGCCTTTTAGATAATCTGTTATAGAATCTCTTCACCAATTACCATCTTGGCACCTAATGGTGGGGGCATAACCTAAGGAGGTCATTAAAGCACACCCACATTTCGTGAAATTGCTCCCCTTCCTATTGAGTAAAATCCATAATCTCTCTCCTGTAATGATTGGTTTTACTCATAGGAAAGTACTTTTTCAAGAATTTTCCCTTAAGGGTGGCCCAATCATTTACCCTTGCATTGAGGGTATGATACCAGTGCTTGGTCTTATCCTTTAAGGAGAAAGGGAATAAGGTTCTCATTAGTGCTTCATCAGTAAATCCCTGGAGCTTCACCATGTAACAAACCTCAGTGAATTCCTCAAGATGCCTGTAGGGATCCTTCTAGGACGTACCATAGAAAGAGGGTAGAAAAGATATGGTACTGTGCTTGATCTCATAGGGATTATTCACTGTAGGCCTTTAGATAAATAGGGCTTGGAGTTGTGGGTAGGAAATAATCTCTCAAAGTTCTCTGATTTTCACCACCCCTAATTTCTCCTTCTGGTCTCTCTTCTACCATCTTTCTTCTTTCTTGGTTGGATTTCCTAATAATTCTCTCAGGTTACGAGTTAAAAATAAGACTCCTTCTAAGAGAGCGCCTACCAAGCATATACCAAGCAAACATAAGGCAAAAGGTCTTTTGTTACTTTAAAGCACTTTAAATCCTCTTCTAAATTTCCAGATTGGCCAAATAGAGTCAAGGCAGTAGTTTCTCTATTCCCATGTAAGTGGTATAAGAGAAATGAGACACTTGAGATTCCTGGTCAATGTCTGTTAAGGAGGTTGAGGTTACTTTAGTTCTTTTGGATGACCAAACAAGTTGTCAATCCAATTACGTGCCCTAAGTTGACCTTCGAGTGCCTTAAAGACGTATACATTGTTGCAATGATATTCTCAAATGCTCAAGAAAAAAGGTACTCTAAGGATGGAACCAAGGGATGCAAGTAGGGTCAACCCTTCCTTTGAGGCGATGTGTTAGCGATGCCTCTTAACTACCCTTGAATTCCTTTAAGGGGTGTCCCCCTCCTTAAAGTATCAAGTCACTCAGGAAAAAGTTAATCCCATTGTCACAAAGTGAAATAGGAGGGTTTGCACCGATAAAGAGATCGATGCCTATAGGCTTGAGGGTTTGAGTCCTAATACGGTGCCCACAGTGCATTGTTGGTGCAGGAAGTGTGCATCACACCACGAAAAAAGTGATTTTTCTTTTGAAAGTCACAATCAAGTTATTCAAACACTTCTTGTATATTTTACTTCTCTTTTCAAAAGTAATGTGACCACTTGATTAATCTTTTCAAATCAGTTTAAGTGGTCTTCTTTAATTATGTTCAAATGCAATGCATGTACAGATAATTGATGTAGAAAGATAGGAAGTATGTACCTTACTCTAGCACTCTACGATGTAGAAATGTATGCAATGTAGTAAGAAAAATCTAAATGCTGCTCAAGCACTCCCAGATGTTTGACCTATGGATGTGCAACTTCTAGCAGGCAACTCAGATTTTCTTTTCAAATAAATGCTCAATTAAAAGAAACTAACCATCACAGGCAGAATAAACTTAGTATCTAAAGAGCTGGGGACACTCCCCCGAAAACTAGCCCCAAGTTACAAGGGCGTGAAAATAAATAGTTAGACTAAATCCTAAAGTGTCTACTCTAATCAAAAGTCTAAGAGGCACAATTCTCCTAAATGTTCCTCCGTGCCCTTCAAGTGCATGGGATCAAGGTCCACGTGCAACTACAGTTATCCTCTAGGTGACATCAAGGTCCACCAAGACGAACGTTCGCTACGTGTGCCTCCTCCAACAAGGTTGTACCTTGCATAGAAAAATGATATGTCAATGAATATATAATCCTAATTAGGAATCACTGCAAATAGAAAATACAGGCAAGTGTATTAGGCTTGTTGCCTCCCCGGCAATGGCAACATTTGACAGAGAGATTTATGCTTGATTTAAATAATACATCATTGTAATCGCATGGTGGAAATTCTCTCAATAAAAAATAATTATTTCTAACCTTGAGGATCAGGTCAAATCACAGGGAGGAATGACCAAATTAAACTCGTAAATCTATCATTTTATTATTCCAACAAGATGTCAGACATTTGCCCGCAATTATAGTATAACATGCAATGTATGTGAGGCTAATAAATTGAAGAGAAATGCATTTAGATAATCAGATAATATAGCAAGATCTCAAGGGGATGTTGCAAATTCATTCAATAAATCAAATGTTAAATCAAAAATAAAACTTCAATAATGGTAGCACATGTAAATACTATTTGAATGGAAAACAGAGCCTTTGCTCTCTCTCTTTCTTGCATGTGGGATGGAGCACTAGCAACCATTTGGTTTGGTGGAAAGGATCCACCAGAGGAGAGGAGTTTGATGATGGTGGTGACGAGGGTCGAGATGGCCGGAGGTGGCCGGCTGGCGTTGAAGTGTCAAACGGCGTGGGTGTTTGCTGCGGCAAGATGACCGATGTCAATTCGTCATCGCGGGTGGCGATGGTGGCTGTGCGTGACCTTTATGGTCGGCGAGGGTGCTCGTGGTTGTGATTGAAGTCGCTGAAGCTATCAATGTCGAGGTTGGAGGTTGAAAGAAGTCGGTTGTGGTTTCTGCGTGTGAAGGTGCTTTGGATTCTTTTAGTGAGTAGAGGAAGGGGAAAAAGAGGAGATGTAGGGGAGTAAGTGCGGGTGATGATGGTGGTAGCTATGACGGAAGGTGGTGTGCGGCGAGAGTGGGTAAGGGCGACGATGGCTTGTTGGCGATGGAGGTGATGGGTTGCATGGAGTTGCAGGTTGATTGCACAGCAAAAATACACTAGTAATTATGCCATCTTGTGTTATTTCCTAGCACTACCATTGTATCTTAAGTAACTATAGTTGCATTTGTAAATTAACACATGCATGCATTTATTGAGAGGGGAGGAGAATGCGAATAATTGGCCATCTAATTAACATCTTCATCAAGGGCTGCATTGCAAATTCACCATTCTCATTTTTTATTTTGACTTTGAAATTCTTCTCCCTCACACGGCTTAGGGCAAGGGGCATGCACCTCTTTGCGCCACTCCTCTACCAGCAGCATTGCTAGACATGCAACACCTGCAGCATGGCTGTGGCAGGCTCCTTCTTTAAAAAGCCTTGCGTTCTCCCTTGAGCAGGGGGGCCTAAACACACACCACCTTCAGACACTGTCCTCCACCGTCAGGCCAACCTCCTCCCCTCTCCTTCTCCATACGCAATATCTCTTCTCACTGAAGAGAAACACTGCAGGCAGGAGCAAGCTCACAGTGGTCCCACAACCACCACTATGAGTTCCACCACCGCCTAGCTCCCTCGAGAGCAGGTGGGCATGGTGGTTTCACCTTATGTTTTCATTGCTAGAAGCCCTCACCGCCATTGTCAGAGCTTCAAGCTCGGAAGCTCCAGCAACAGCAACGGCCGCCTGAAGCAGCGCAGGCCACCGCGCGCATGCCAACAGACGTCCGCGAGCTCTCCCTGCACGTGCAAGCGCTTCTTAGAGCGCCTGCACATGCAGAACTGGCGCTACCGGTTGCCCACTCCCGTGCGACACTATAGCCTCTATTCACGCCTCTCAGCGTGACACTGTAGCCACCGGCTTGTTTCTCACTTTTCCGGTGGCACAACGCTCTCTCTCCTCTCCCACAACCCGCTCCAGCCGGTCGCCCACGTCTGCACCCACACTTGCTCCTGCCCGCAGCGCTGTGCGCTGCACTACGCAGTGCGCTATGTTGCACTCCTACACACGCCTGCGCACGAAGACAGCGCGTGCGTTCCCTCCAGCGCCCGCGTGAAGCCCTTGCGCGCCCATGCTCCAACGAGATCAGACGGCGGACGCTCCCACCAGACGGCTTAACTCTGCCCTCTCTCTCACACTCACCCGTCAGCGACACACCCATACTCATGCATACACACACTCGTACACATACACACTCGCACACTCACACACTCACTTGTACACACCCACACATACATACCTATATTCATACATATATATATATATATCCACTTACTTATATACCTAAATATATATATATATATACATACATGCATATACATATATACATATATATATATATATATAAATATATATATACATATATACATATTCATACCTATAAAACTATATATAAGTATATATACATACATATATATTTACACATATATACATATACATATATTACTATATATATATATCTATATAGTTATAAATATATATACACAACTACATATTTACCTATATAGTTATAACCCTATATATATATACATATATATATATATTTACATACACATCACCTACCTGTATCCATGCGCCCGGACACTAGTCACCCCACCACGCATCATATCGCGGGAATATCTGCACTAGTTGCTAATATTCCCCGATACCCGCGTAAAGCAAGCACCTTCGCACACACTCCCACACATCCATCCCACACTCTACGCAGCACTCCATCTTGTTGGTTGCGTCTTACTAGATGTGGACCAACTTGATATTGTGCTACATGCCATTTCCACTTCCACCCCCACCCCTATATATATAATATATACATATCTATATATATAGAGACTATTTATTTCTCTACAAGCAACCTACCTTATTTTTATTTCTCTTTTGTTTCTTGCTATAAAAAAGAAAAAAAAAAAAGAGTAAAAGAGAAAAGATAATCCTTGTTTTGCAGGTACTCGGTCTTGTAAATAGCAGGACCAGTTTTTTTTGGAAACCCTAAGTTGGCTCAAAGCCAAGAACTTGATTTTGAGGGTATGCCTCAAGGATAATATTATCAACACAAAAAAATCTTAAATAGAAAAAAACCAAAAACATAATAAACGCACGGAAGAGATACGTTTTAGGAATGGTGTAGAAACTTCTTCACCTTTAATTCCCCCCTCCCTTAGATCGACCCTAGACCTAAAAGTGACCAAGATAAAATTAAGTAGGCCAGGTTAAAAAGAAATTTTTATGAAAGATGGTTAGACTCAATTTAGGTTAAGCCACTATACTAACTTCAACGATAATTTTACCATATTAACACAACCTATTCGAGCTCTACCACAGGTGGTGGTGGTGGGTCACGTCTAAGAGGAAGAAGGTGAATAGGAGAGAAAGCTTAGGTGGTGGGTGGTTGTGAGGGTGGCTGATGGTGTTGGTGGCGGTGATGGTGTGCATGTTGTCACTATGCACACCACGGCAGCGGAAGGGCGACAGAGATATTGACTTCAATCCATAGTGCACGTTTGATGTAATCATGTTAACAGTACTTAAAATGTCTATTTATGCATGTTCTTAAGCATAGGATTGCATTGCATGCTATAAATACTGCATAACATGCATCATCTTGCATTTAGAGTAGTTTGAATAAAATGGAGGTTAATTGTCTCCTTTTATGTTCATGGACAGGGCAAACTTTTTATCGGGGCCTCGGATCAAAGATCCAACCGTGTGTGATCAGGGTGACGATTGGAGTTCAACGACTCTAAGATCGCCCCAATAAGACATCTGTAGCATCAGATAGTGACCGGGGAACCCTAGAAAATCAAGGGCCAAGATGGTGTGAATCCACACTTCAAACGATAAATCCGACTGCATGGATGGATTTGGATCGACGATCACAGCCTAACGACGTGAAAATTGACTCAATCCGACAACTGTGGCACCATCTACATCATCCAGAAGGTGGACGGCTCAGATGGCGCCACATGGCACCATCCCAGCCGCCCGACCAACCGAAGCACCCGCCGCACCTTCTCTTCTTCAATCATAGCGCCGCTTCTCCGCCGTTGGATGCCCATCCAACGGTTATGGATGCACACGCCTGATTTCATCCGTGCGACCATCTCCACGACGCAGCATAGCTGGCGAAAGCACTATCGCGAGCAAGTGGCACGCGATCAACTCCTCGCGAGTGGGTGCTGGAGCGCGGGTGAGCGAGCTCTGCGACCACTCGATCGCGATCGAGCGGCTACAGGCGCCCATTTCGTCCCACGTGCTATTGCACACCACGTCTCACATGGAATCGCACGGGGGCGAGCACGTAGAGGAGGCAGGCAGAGGCGCGATTTAAGCCATCCGATCTCGCGATCTGATGGCTGAGATCAGCTAGACGTGTGCGTGCATTACGCGCGAGGAGGTGAACGGGCACGTGCGCATCAGCCACTACGCCCACGTTAGGACCTTTAGCGACGGATTTATCCATCACTAAAGGTCCTGAATTAATTTTTTCAAATTGGAATGACCAAAATGCCCCCACTCCTTGCAACTATAAAAGGAGACCCCTCCACATGAAATTCTCATCCCTTCCTTCTCTTCTCTACCTCTCAAAAGCTCAAGAGAAGCTTGTCCCACACCCGGGAAGCTCTTTGCGAGATAAAGTCAAATTTTTGCTCTAATTTCAGAAGTGGATCCTGCGACAATGATAACGTGCTGCTCCGTTCTCGTTCCTCCTACCTCGATCTCCTTCCCACTTCGTCCTCCTTCATCCAGGTGGCGTCTCGTCTGGCTCGTCCTCCAAGCGATCATCAAGGAGGATAACTTCTCTCTCCCATTCTCTTTACAGCTTTCTAGTGTAGCTGATTTCTCGCTTTCTAGTGTAATTCTTCTTTGGTTTTATTGTATAAACATTTTGAATTATTGAATGCATGTTCTCTCTCTCTCTCTCTCTAGTTTAGTCTAATTGTTATTATGGCTTCATTATAATTACATCGCCTCACTTTTCAAGAAAAATTCTAAAAAAATATAATTGCGAATATAGATCGATGTAGCCTCCCTGAGTTCAACCTGGAATTTCTATTCCGATATAAATTTTATTTGTTGGACACGAGTTCTTTGCTTTTAAACTACAACGACAAGGTTTTCATGACCGATGCTTCTGATTATGCAGTCAAGGCTGTCTTGGGTCAGAAAATTAATAGAAAGCCCTCTGTCATCTACTACACTAGTAAAACTCTGGATGAAGCCCAGAGGAATTACACTGTTACTGAAAAGGAATTACTAGCTGTAGTGTTCGCGTTGGAAAAATTCAGGGCATATCTCTTAGGGTCTCATGTTATCATCTATACCGACCACTCGGCCTTGAGACATCTCTTGGCCAAAAGGGATGCTAAACTCCAGCTTATTCGTTGGATTCTTCTGCTTCAAGAATTTGATCTTGAAATCAAGGATAAAATCGGGGTCCAAAATGTGGTAGCAGATCATTTGTCGAGACTCCTAGGTGATTCCTCTTGTCCAGACATTCTGATTGCTGACACTTTTCTGGATGAAACTATTCTTACAGTTTTAGGTGTCCACACCCCATGGTTTGCTGACATTGTTAACTATTTGGCCGTTGGTCAAATCCCCCAGGATTGGACTAAGCAACAACGGGACAGACTCAAATCTAAGGCCAAATACTACTTCTGGGAGGATCTTGAGCTATACTGCAACGGCTCTGATCAGATTATTCACCGATGTATATCGGAGAATGAATTTAATAGTATACTCGAGTTCTGCCATGCATCTGGGTGTGGTGGACATTTCTCCAGGAAAAAGGCAGCTGCAAAAATCTTGCAATCTGGCTTCTATTGGCTGTCTTTATTTAAGGATGCCCAGGATTTCTCAAGGTCATGTTCTCGATGTCTGGCACTCGGGAGCATAACTAAAAGAGATATGATGCCCCTAAACCCAATTCCTCCTGTCGAAATTTTCTATGTTTGGGGCATCGATTTCATGGGACCCTTTCTCCCTTCATTTGGACATCAGTACATTCTTGTTGCTGTTGATTATGTGTCCAAATGGATTGAGGTGATTCCCACCCGAACCAAGGACCATAAGGTGGTTATCGATTTTATCAAGAAAAATATCTTCAGTAGGTTCAGGATTCCAAGGGCCATCATCAATGATGGTGGCACTCATTTTACTAATGCCCAATTCTGGAATTTATTGGTCAAATACGGGGTTAATCACCGAATTTCCACACCTTACCATCCCCAGTCGAATTGACAAGCCAAGATCTCCAATTGGGAGATCAAGAACATTCTGCAAAAAATGGTTAGGCCAGATCGCAAGGACTAGACTCAAAAGCTTGAGGATACTCTTTGGGCCTACTGTACAGCATATAAAATGCCCATCGGCATGTCTCCATTCCATTTTGTGTATGGAAAGGCATGCCATTTACCCGTAGAGATTGAACACAGGGCATTCTGGGAGATCAAACAATGTAATTTAGATATGAATTTAGCTGGGAAGACCAAGAAACTCCAACTATCTGAGTTGGAAGAGCTTAGAAATGATGCATATGAGAATGCCAAGATCTACAAGGCTCGGACCAAAGCTCTACATGATCAACTGATTTCCTGCAAGAGCTTTGAGCCGAACCAGAAGGTCTGGTTATTCGATTCTAAACTTAAGCTCTTTCCTGGCAAATTTATATCTAAATGGAATGGCCCATTCATAATTGACCAGATTTTTCCAAATGGAGCCATTCAGATTGCTGACCCAAAGACAGGTAACACATTTAAAGTCAACGGTCAACGTCTGAAGCCTATTATTGATCGTATTCTTCTAGAACCCATCTCAGACACAGTTGCTCTAGCTATTCTGTGACTTCTTTTGCTGGACTTCACCTAGCTGACGGCATTAAACTCAACAGTTGTACATATGACACAAAGCTGATACAAGCTTCATATTCAGGTGACATCTTTCATACTCTACCCTTTCTTTCATGTCTCTTTTTCAATGTGGACATTGCATCAGCTAGGCTTGGGGGGTGGATTCATTTTTGAATCATTTGGTCAGCTTGTGAAATTCATGTAAATTATTTTTCTCTTCTTATTTATACATAAAAAAAAATGGAAGGAATAGTTGGACATTAGGACTTTTCAATCATAGGAAATTTTACATTAGGATCTGAACACAAAGACCCTTTAGGTCTTTGGACTTAATCACCCCGTGTATCCACTAAAATGTGGATTTGTTTTTCAAGTCCTCACCAACTTTAATTTTATTATAATTTGAGTAAATAAGTTTGGGTGATAAGTACACGACATATCAACCCGCCCTTTGATTTGAGGGAATTTTGAGTTTTAAGCATCTACACAATATCTTGTCACTGACTCGTTGTTCGACGATTTTAACGAAAATTGGGTAGCTAATGAAACTTCTAGGGTGATATAACTAGCAAGATATCATGGGTAACAGCCCATAGGTAGGTTATCCAGAGCCCAGTCACTGGACCTTTCTCTTTTTGCTGCCTTTAGGTAAATCTTAGAGTAGGGAAGCCACCTACTCAAAAAAAATAAAACAAAGGAGAAAAGAGAAAAAAAAAGAGAAATAAACCACACTTCGCTGCACGAGTATGGCTGGCAAATTGTCGATGGTAACAGCTCATTGACTGGTTGTCTAAAACCCAGCTCAATAAATGCACTGAAAAATCTCAAAACACTTAGGAAGAAGCGGAGAAGTAGAATAAACCGGGGAGATATACACTGGATTCACCCTTGTGTTGACCCCGTAAAAAAATAAAAGTAGGGAGAAAGCTACCGATTGTAAAGATACACCTTTAGGTAAAATTTTTCTTAGGTCACCTAGAGGCGTAGAAATCCGAAGTCCGTTTTAACTGCCGATCAATAAGTCTATCACATTCACAATAAGATGCTTAGAACTTAGGGTTCTCATCAAATCTTGGGTGAGTTAAATGGCCGTAGAAAGCCACTCTTAAACCCTAAAACTTGAAAATTCAAAAAAAAAAAAAAAGAAAAGAGGAAAAAGAGAGAAATTTTTCTTTGAATAAGGCGAGGGCTTGAGGTAGTCTGCATTTTGGTAGATACTTGGGCATGTTGTGTCTTTGAAAGTTCAGATCCTAGGTAGACATTTTCTTAATGATTGAAAATAACTCATGCCCAAATAATCAAACCTAATTCTTTTATAAATAGCATATAGTCTTTGCTAGGGACTAGCAAAAGATAGGCATGGGGGTATGATGTAAACATGTTTACACTACTTAAGATGTCCATTTATGCATGTTCTTAAGCATAGGATTGCATTGCATGCTATAAATATTGCATAACATGCATCATCTTGCATTTAGAGTAGTTTGAATAAAATGGAGGTTAATTGTCTCCTTTTATATTCATGGACAGGGAAAACTTTTTATCAGGGCCTCGGATCGAAGATCCAACTATACAGATGTGATCAAGGCGATGATTGGAGTTCAACGACTCCAAGATTGCCCTAATCAGACATCTGTAGCATCAGATAGTGACCAGGGAACCCTAGAAGATCAAGGGCCAAGATGGTGTGAATCCACAATTCAAATGACATATCCAACCACATGGATGGATTCGGATCGACGACTCAATCTGACAACTGTGGCACCATCTGCATCATCCAAAAGATGGACGGCTAAGATGGTGCCACATGGCACCAACTCAACCGCCCAACCGGCCGAAGCACCCACCGCACCTTCTCTTCTTCAATCAGAGCACTGCTTCTCCACCATTGCTGTGCATCCAACGGCTATGGATGCGCGAGCCTGATTTCATCCGCATGACCATCTCGACGACGCAGCGCAGCAGGCGGAAGCACTATCAAGAGCAAGCGACACACGATCGACTGCTCACGAGCGGGTGCTAGAGCGCAGGTGAGTGGGCTCCACGACAGCTCGATTGCGATCGAGCAGCTGCAGGTGCCCAATCCATCCCACACGCTATTGCACACCACGTCTCACATGGAATCGCACGTGGGCGGGCACGTAGAGGAGGCGGGCGGATGCACGATTTAAGCCGTCCGATCTCGCAATTGGATGGTTGAGATCAGCTGGACGTGCGCTTGCGTTACGCACGAGGAGGTGAACGGGCGCACGCTTGCTACCCACTACGCCCACATTAGGACCTTTAGTGACGGATGTATCCGTCACTAAAGGTCTTGAATTAATGTTTTTCAAATTGGAATGACCAAAATGCCCCCACTCCTTGTAACTATAAAAGGAGACCCCTCCACACGAAATTCTCATCCCTTCCTTCTCTTCTCTACCTCTCCAAAGCTCAAGAGAAGCTTGTCCCACACTCGGGATGCTCCTCACGAGATAAAGTCAAATTTTCACTCTCATTTCGGAAGTGGATCCCGCGATGACGATGACGTGCTACTCCATTCTCGTTCCTCCTACCTCAATCCGTCCTCCTTCGTCTAGGCAGCGTCTCGTTCGGCTCATCCTCCAAGCGATCGTTGAGGAGGATAACTTCTCTCTCCCATTCTCTTTATAGCTTTCTAGTGTAGAATTTTCCTGCTTTCTAGTGTAGCTAATTTCTTGCTTTCTAGTGTAATTCTTCTTTGGTTTTATTGTATAAACATTTTGAATTATTGAATGCATGTTTTCTCTCTCTCTCTCTCTCTAGTTTAGTCTGATTGTTATTATGGCTTCATTGTAATTTCATCGCCTCATTTTTCAAGAAAAATTCTAAAAGAATATAATTGTGAATATAAATCGACGTAGCCTCCCTGAGTTTGACCCGGGATTTCTATTCCGATATAAATTTTATTTGGTGAACACGAGTTCTTCACTTTCAAACTACAACGACAGTGTTTTCAAAATCAAACAGGTTAGTGTAGCAACCCGTGCATTCAACAGCATTACTGCCCTAGTGCAGGCTTGATTTTATGGTGGAGGCTCTCCCCCAACAAGCCTAGTTCTTCCCTTGAAAAAGAAGCATCTTGCTGTTGTGGCTTTCCCTCTCAATCTGTTTCCTCTCCCCGAAGACTCAGCTTTTCCAATAGATTGACGGCAATGGTGAGGCGATGGAATTGGGTGGTGGTGCCATCATATCATTAGATGTCCAGATTGAGCTTTGGACATCTTAAAAATGTAGACAGCGGTGAGTCCATGATGGATGGTTATTAGACGTTCAAACTGAGCTCAGGACGTCTTATAGAATGAAATTGGACGTCTGTAGCTTTATCTGAAAGACCGACTGAAACACAGAGTTGGTGTGTGCAAGCCCTACTTGCAAATAATGTCCTTGCATCTAGCCTACATCCACCAAATAGGCTATCATAACCATATGCTATTAAATGTAAAATTGGCACATAAAATTATATGCAGATGTAGACACAAGTATTGAGGATAAAATGCCTGTTCATGCATGTTCCTAGGCTTAGATTTGCATTTCATGTTATAAATATTGCATAGGAAAAACACACTTCCTATTTTTGATCAAGAAACGGGGGTGATGGGGTGATGGTGACAGGAGGGAGAACAAGGGCAGGGAGGTATGGAGATCGAAGAGATGGAGGTGCAAGGACAATAAGAGAGGAAGGGGAACTTCTGTGAAGACTAGGCGCTGGGAAAATACAGGGGAGGTTTTATGCTTCAGATGTAGGGCAAGAAGGCACATGGCAGTGGCATGTAGGGGGCCTCCTATTTGTGTAGCATATGGTGGAGAAGGCCATGAACGTGATGCTTATATGAGAGGAGGGATGAAGTAGGCTGGAGGAAAGATCCTGCACCCTCATCCATGCTTAAGGCAGAGGGGATCGAGGGCTCCATCGCCTCCACCTCCCATGATGGTCAGACACTTTCTTGATGTGGAGGTCCCGTATTCTGAAGTCATTCATGCGCTGGAGATGGTTCTAAGAGGTGCCTTGATTGGGGAGGTGATGATAAGGGTGCCATCCATGGATATACTCCATCAATTGGGAAGATCCCTAGCCCTAAAATCATTGAACATGAAGATTGCAACCTTGGGACCCTCTTTCTTTTTACTTTATGGCCTTGGTATGATTGATGTCAAGTCCCTCCGTTTTCAATCGAGTACGTTTGAGAACATCACTGTGATGTGGAGACTTGTTTTTCCTTTTGATGGGACATTGGCGGAGCATCCCCCATTGAAAGTGGCCTCCAGATAGGGAAGATTGGAGATTACTGGTCTGCCACTCCATCTGAGAACCAATTAGGTAGTGGCGAAGATGATTGAAGGCTTTGCGGTGATGAAGGTATGGAGATCGTGCTTGGGGAAGGGGATGGGAGGGTGATATGGGCGAATGTAATTTTTGGATGCAGTGGCTCTTTACCTGAAAAGATCATTCTCCGATGTGGGGGAAGTTCATGGCTAATTCAGCTTCGAATTTGTTTAGACAAGGTGGAGATGCGTGAGTAGCAAATGGCAAAAACTTTCATAGAAGTGGTCAAGAATAGCCCGGACCAAGTGCAAGGAGGTAGAACCACCGCGGAGGAGAGGTCGGTGGTAAAGAAGAGGAAAGAACACCACATTGAGCCATATAGAGGGGGCTTGATGACCAAATCAAATGAGTTAGTCCAGAATGATGATGAACAAGAGAGATGGGCTCTCATATGATTGTACCAGTGGAGACTACTGGAAGTGGGACTAGAAAGCTAATGGTGGACACCCCATTCTCCTTTGATTCACCTAAAGGTTTTCAGTATGATGTTGGAGCCAAAAGCAAAGGGAAAGGAGTGCTTATCTGGTCTCCATATAAATTGCGGAGAAGAAGAGATAATGACAGGGTGGGGACAGAACTTAGTACGGTTGCAAGAGCACTTGGTGTGGTAAGGACTGATGGGGGGTTGAGAAGGGGGAAATCTAAAACAAGATGAGCCCTATCATGGATTGTGCGTGGGCTGCACAATGGGGTCCGAAGAACCTCTCTTGCTAGATATATGTGGGAATGGTATGTTGATTGTGCGTTATTGCAAGAAACTGACATCGAAGAGGACGGGCATAGCTTGTGGAACCCGCTAATACAAAATGGGAATTCTGATATCACTATTGTGAGGGCCCAAGGCAGGTCAGGAGGCATGGCAGTATGGTGGAAGGTTGCAAAGCTGCAGTTGACAAAGGTAACAAAGGCTAAATTCAATATGGCCTGTAGATTTCAAAAAGTTCACATGGGGAGTCTTCTGTTCATTACGTGTGTATATGGGCCATGTAATGCGAACAGGAGGAGTGTTTTATGGTCTGAATTAGCAGAGAGAGCATATGGGATTGGAGACAGCCCATGGCTCATAGGTGGTGACTTCAATTGCACGCTCTTTAGTTAGGACAGAGCGAGCGGGCACATAGACCAATCTACACTTGGCTTTCAACTGGCGGTTTAGAACATGGGGTTGAGTGAGTACCCTTCATTTGATGTGGAATACATTTGGTGCAATGGTAGTGGGAAAATGTCTAAACTTGACTGTTTCTTCGGGAACTCGAGTCTCTTTGAAAGATTTCATCTTTTAGGTGTGGCTGGGCAAGAGAGACCCTTCTCCAATCACACTTCGTTGATTTGGGACTGTGGTTAAGGCAACTCAGTGGGCTCATACTTCAAGTTCAGAAGGTCTTGGTTGTGGGAGCCAGGCTACAAAGATATGATTGCGAATTGGTGGGAAATGAAACAGGTATTTGGGTCAGTGACGTCGAGGTTTGCTGCGAAGTTAGCTGGTCTGAAAATTATGTTGAAGGAGTTTGGACAGATAGTGGGGGTATTACGTGAACAAATGAGAGTGGAGGCACTTGCTATGCTGCGCATGCTGTATGAGAAAGAAGCTACTGATCTGCTGGCTGAAAGTGAACTGCAACAACAGAAACTATTGTAAGATGTGGTACTAGAAGAAGATTTGAAGAGGGAAATGGATTGGCGGAAGAAATCGAGATAACTTTGGTTGCATAAGGGTGATGCCAATACCAAATTCTTTCACATGGCTGCCAGTTCGAGGAGACGCATCAATCTTATCTCATCCATTCTTTTAGGGGATCAACAGCTTACCTCCATGGTAGATATTTGGGCTGCAGCTTCTGCCTATTTTCGTGATCTCTCTGCTGCCCCTATCAGAAGTGCATGGAGAATGGTGGCAATGGAATATCCTAAGGTGGATGACATGCAAGCTGACAAATTGGTAACCCCATTTTCATAACAAGAAGTGATAGATGCTATCAATGACCTCAACTTGGAAGGATCCCTAGGACTTGATGGGTTCCAAGTATTGTTCTACAAGGAATTTTGGAGGGTGGTGAGAGGGGAGCTGATGGAGGTCGTTTGCAAATTCCAATAGGGAAATAGTGGCTTTGAGAAGTTGAACAGGTCATATCTATTCTTGCTTCCTAAGAAGCCTGGGGCTGAGAGATTCAATGAGCTCAGACCGATAGTGCTATCAAACTCTATCTACCTGATCATAAGCAAAGTCTTAGCAAATCGACTAAGAGGGGTGCTCCAAGGCATGATATCGCATGTTCAATCAGCTTTCTTGCCAAATAGATCACTGCATGAATCTTTTATTGTGGCTCAGGAAATGGTGGCAGGATGGAGCAGGAGAAAGGCCAAGGCTTTCATGTGGAAGGTCGACTTCAGTAAAGCCTACGATTCAATCTCCTGGCCATACTTGTGGGAGGTACTCAGACGAAGAGGATTTCCAATGTTATGGATTAGATGGATGAAAAGATGCATTACTACTTCTGCTTTCTCCCCGTTAATCAATGGTAGACCATGTGGTGTCTGGATTCAGCCCAGATGTGGGGTCAGACAGGGGTGTCCATTAGCACCATTGATATTCAACTTGGCAGTGGATACCTTGGCTCGGTTCACCTTCAAACTCTTAGAATTGGGGATGTTCAAGGGGTATGCTCTCTCGAACAGTCAGGCCTTGGCCCTGGTGCTCCAATATGCAGATGATACAGTGTTTTTGTAGAGGGTGGAGTGCGGGAGGTGCGTATCTTTCATTATATGGTGACTATTTTTAGGGGGATATCATGATTGAAATTGAATGGGGAAAAATACTCACTTGTCTGCTTTGGATCGAATAAAGATGTGGGCCATCAATTATCAGAGACGTTGCACACACCAATCATCTCCTTGCCTATTACCTACCTCGGGTTGCCATTAAAGAGCGAGAAGATGAAGAAGAGTGATTGGAGCTATCTGTTCGAGAAAATCTCTGCAAAGTTGGAGTACTAAATATCTCTCAAAAGGGGGGAAGGTTGATTCTTTCAAACTCTGTTATCATAGCGATGTCGATCTTCATGTTTTTGGTGTTTAGAGCTCCAATAGCAATATGGAAGCACTTGGATATAATGAGGAAACGCTTCTTTCGGAAAGGGGCAAAACATGAGGGACAAATTTTCCAACCAGTAAAGTGGGATAGTTTGTGTACCCCAAAGAAGCTGGGGGGGCTAAGACTTAGATCCTTGAAGGAGTTTAATGATTCCCTATTACTGAAGTGGGCAATAAAAATTTTTCAAGGGGAGAATAAACTATGAGCGAAGGTGATCAAAGAGATCTATTGTGAATCACACCCATGGCGAATAGACTTTTTCCCACCAAGGCATCACCTTTCTAGAGCTCGGTGGTAGCGGCTATGAAGGAGAATTGGGATCTACTCTAGCTGGTCTGTAGGGATGGATGGTCCTTTCTTTTCTGGTCTGAAAATTGGTCATCTTTGGGATTGCTGCACCAATAGTACCCACGTGTCTACGATCTTGCTGGTGACAGAAAGGCTAAAGTTGCAGATTTCTGGGATGAGGATGCGAATAGGTGGGAGCTACCGGAAACAGGCTATAGGGAGGAATGTTGCACATGGGGGGAGAGAGCATGCCTGATGTAGGATCTACAAGCTTTCAAGTCGATGGGGTTTGCTGACACATATAAATGGATGGGAAATTTTACATCTACCAAGGCCTACGAACACATGGTTGCAAGGATACAAAATGAAGAAGTTGATGCCATATGTGCAGGTTTATGGAAGCTTAAAATTCCATTGAAGATACAAATTTTTCTATGGCTTTGTAGGAGGGACAGTCTCATTACTAATGACTTGAGACATCGAAGAATGGGTGTGCCTGCTTCAACATGTTACCTATGTGGTTTTTAGATAGATAGTGTGCGATACATTTTCTCCTCGTGTATGGTCATTGATTGCATGTGGAATAGGTTCTGTGGTGGTAGGATACCTGTATGGGAGGACATGTGGCGGGACTTTATTAGGAGTGCGAGACCCATTGTTCCATGGCAACTATTTTGTGGTGTGTTTGGCATACAAGAAATGAGTGTCTTTTTCAGGAGAGACCTGTTAACTTGGTACGAATGGTACATGAGTGTCAGGCCCTCATACAACATTGGAGGAGTTGATGTAATTTGATTTTTCTTTACTCCATTAATAAAATCCCCTAATGGCTATCTTCTTAGATAGCTTTCCTTATTTCTTCGAAAAAGAAAATTGCATAGCATGCATCATCCTACATTTAGAGTAGTTGTGCATATTTTAGGTTAATTATGTCCTTTTTATGGCCAGGAGGGAAGGAGATTTATTTCAGGGCCTCAGATGGACAATCTAACTGTACGGATTTAATCTGGATGACAATCAGAGTCTAATGCCTCTGAAATCATCTAGATCAGAATCCCGTAGCATCATATAAAGTCCAAGGAAGATCAATAACCAGGGGGCAATGCAACATCCATACAGGCTTCGGATGAAAAATCTAACCATAAGGATGAATCTAGAGCGACGATCGCAGTTCGGCAATGTGATAATCATCTCTATCTGAACACCGTGGCACCCTCTGCAACAGAAAGAAGATGGATGGCCTAGATGGCGCCACATGGTGCCATATAGGCCGCCCCACACCAGCCAACAGCAACTAAAGGAGCCCCCTCATCATCAGAGATCTCGCACCACAGCCGTTGGATCAATATCCAACGACTGAGGTTCCTCCGCACTCTCAGCATCCATGCACTCCTCATGACTCAAATGCGGTCTTGCCTCAACGGTTGAACACTTGGCTTGCAAAGAAGTGGCACCGGTTGAAGACCTAACACCCCCCCTTCTATTTTGCAAACAACCCTGATTTTAATCAAGACTACATGATCTTGATCGTGCGGCCATGATGAAGGGCATGGGTGAGCTGGAGGGGCGTAGTGATGACGCTTTATCCAAAATCCAACGACTGCCCTCTTCTCTTGCCAAGCGATCCAGCGATGAACAAGAAAGTTGGTACAGATGTGAACTTAAGATGTCCATTGGCATTGTCAGCCGTTTGATGTCGATCCAACGGTGCTCGCACCTCACTTCGACGCCAACAGTACGGGCGATTAGCAGGCGCACCTGAGCCATCGATCAAGCATCCAATGGCTACACCTCCTCCAACAAACTCCAGCGGGGAAATAGCACGAGTGCCAGTAGGCTTTAGCGACATTTGGGGATGTTGTTTGGCACAGATCTTCAGCGACGCATTTGATGTCGCTATAGCACGTGGATGGATTTCCCCCTCTTCCCTTCATTATAAAAGGACCCCTACACCTCCCCTTCCTCTTCATCTCTTCCTTTCTTCCTCTCACCACCTCCAAGGCTTTAGAGAGAGCTTGTCCGAGATGTTCCTCTAGAGTAGAATCAAATATTTTTCCCTCCCCTCATCCCCATTCGTGGTGCATCCCACGATCGTCTTCTCACCTACTTTGAGAAGTAGATCCTCGCCGCAACACTGTCCTACCCCACCCTCCGTCTTTCGGCTCCATCCTCATTCGTCCCGCTACTCACAACCTTCCTCCAGGTGACATCAGAGCGAGTTGTCCTCCAAGCGACCATCGAGGGGGATTTGTCTCACCTATCTCTATCTTTATTGCTTTCATAGTATAGTTTTCCCACTTCCCTTGTTGTAGTAAACATTTGATTATAAAAATATATGATTGTTTCTTTCTCTGTCTCTCTCTTTTTATTTTGCAAGTGGATTAGTTAGATAAGAATTCATCGACCTAATCTCTTGCTAAAAATACCAAAAAAATTAGAAGTAAAAAATGACAAAAATAAATAAAAGCAAAACACGTATTTTTCAAAACCAAACATTTGCCTCCTCGTGTTCAACCACGGACTCACTTTTCAAGTTTCGGTTAAAAATCTTACTTGATAACGTGTTTGCAAACTATGACAATGGGTTTTTGAAACCCTGATTTTACTTCGCCAAAACCCGTTAATCATACGTAGACTAAGATAAATTACCATTTAACTCTTAATAAATTAGAAACTAAGCTCATATAATTGAATAGTACTAGGCTAAATATTAGTCCAACAAATTGGACTCATCACACATCCCCCCACTCTGATTTCACCTTACCTTCCCACCCTAACCTCATCACCCACTTTAATCCCTGACTACTCTAACCTCCACTTCACTTTGGACCTCACATCTTATCCCCCTAATCTTGGCCTACACTCAGAGTTACAACCGTGGTCAAACTCAAATCTTGTTTCCATTGGTCCACATCATACCCGTCCCCTCATTTCCAATTCTCATCTTTTTGGGGACCAAGAGGAAGAACTGCTTGCTAAGGGCATCCAAGTGTCCAACTACTTCCATGACATTCATTTGGCCCTTCTACACAATACACCCAGTTGAAAAGGTGTAAAAGACAACCCTAGTTGGGTGGTAACCAACATCTTTTTCTCACTTTCCTTTCTCCTTTTTAGGTTCTGCCAATCCTAATCTCGACCTTTCCTACTCAGTTGATATCTTTATCCTTCCTTATGCATGATGACATTGAATAGCTTTAGCATTGGGGGGCAATTTAATTTTTGTCGGTCAACTTAGGGTTTTCAAAACCTAAAAACAAAAAAATTTGTGTAGTCATTTTGGATGCATTTTTTTAAAACCCATAAAAATTATATGTTCAAAAAAACTTTTTGATGTTTTTCAAATTTTGGGACTAAGGTTGTGGCCTTATTTTTCAAAGGTACACAAGGATTTAATCTTTAACAAAATTAAGGACAAATCCAAGGATCCATTGGTTAGACTTTTCAGGTCTAAAATTTAGATTAGATCAGTGTATCTCCCCAAGAACTCATCTTGAACCCTTGAAGAAATTGATTATCTCTAATTCTATTTAGTGGTATGAATAGTACTTGACTTTTTACTTGATCTAAAGATTTGAATCTCTTTTGAAACCCAAGTGTCAAAATTTGTTCACACACGTAGCCAACAAAAACCAAAAGCCAAACACCAAAATAAATGATTTCATCTTGCTTAGCTTAAGATAAATCCTGAAATAGTTTTGGTTAGATGAGTTCCAACCATGGAGAAGGAGAAACTTTCCTTCTAGGATGTGATGCCAACATGTTACCCCCTCGGTGCTTGCTCCATATCTATATTTGATATCTATACATGGAGGGTATAAGCACATTTTGTCATCCAGGTGTCTCGGATGGTATTATCCCAAAGTATCGAAGTGGGAGCCTGGATTCACTAGAAGTTTCTCTCATGGTACCATGAGGTGTCGAGGTGTAGGGCTCCCAGAGGTGTCTTGGATGGTGCTACTATAGCATTGGAGCAAGGTCCTCCTTAAGGATTAGCAATAGGGACAATGATTCTAACATAATTTTGTTTAGGACAAATTTAAGGCTAAGCATGGGGAAGCAAATAAATAAAAATGACTTTCAAAAAAATAAAATGTTGGCAAAAAAACAAAGCACTGACACTTGAATTTTCATTGTTGTGCAAATTGTGGATCGAGTTCTTAGGTCAAGGAAGTTCTAACTGCAAAAATAGATGATGGGATGATTGGAATCAGGAGGAAATTAGTTGAATTCTTAGGAAGATATGCAGATCCTGTTTATGCTAACCCTTGGATCGAAGGACAAATCCTAATGTTTTATCTTTAATAAATCCCTTACCTTCCTTATTTTCAAATCAACCAAGGTCCCGTAAAATTTTTCTCCTCAAAAAAAAAATAAATAGTTTTCCCTAATACTATTTTGTGAAACAATTTTTGCTAGGGACTAGAAAAATCTAAGCATGGAGGTGTGATAAATACCTGTTTATCATCATTCTTAGGCTTAAAATCACACCTAGTTCCTAGAGTTTCTGCGTATGCATTACAGTATTGGGTTACATTTAGCCATGCATGCATAAATAGCATTTAGGCATGCATTAGTAGGTTCTTGTTTGATGCGAATTTTCAAAAAGAGATTTTTACGTTATCGTTGTAGTTGCAAAATACGTCGAATCAAATAAATTTATAAATCAGAATTTGGTAAGTCCTAAGTTGTTTGCAGGGTGGCAAATTAGGGTTCCTAAAAACCTTTTGCACTAGTTATTCTATTCTAATGAAAGCACATAAAGAGAGACCAGATATCCATTGAATAGTGAACTTTAATGCTAATCATGAATAGTCCTATACGTGAATTCTAGAGAGCTTTCAAATAGCATAAAAATAGAGTAATGAAATCAAGAGAGAGAAAAAGACAAAGATTGCGGAGTTGCTTGAGGGATGCTTGTATGAAACTCGACAGAGCTTCAGATCCAGGGTGCCAAGAAGAAGACCAGAGAGAGAGCTTGGAGAGATATGGCGTAGGCTATGGTGGCTATTCTTCTATCTCTAGGTATCGAAGTTATATTGCAAAGGGTAGAGGCAAGGTCCTTTTATAGAAGAGTAGGAAGAATTATGGGCCATAGGATTAAATCTAAGGGCTACTAATAGGCCACCTAATCTAAGGGTAAGATAGCCCTTGGATTTTCATCCAATGGTGGCAAAATGGGGGGTTCATAGTTGGCCATGGGGGTTTATTTGGGAGGTTGTATGGTTGGCCATGTGTGGTGGAATGGCACCCATTGGATGGGGGATCTAAGGTTGGGTTTTGGTTAGGGAGTTGAGAGGGTTAGGAGAGGGTAGAATCTTCTCAAGTGGGCATCCAAGTGGAAGTTTTAGGAGGTCCATTGGATGTGGGATCAAGGGTGGATGATAAGGCATGGGTGGCAGATAACTTGCTTGGGGGTTAAGCAATCTTAGCCTTCCATAGGAGGTGTTCTAGAGGGTCCTAGGGTCAGCTAGGTTTAGGCTAGGTCTAGGTTTTAATTAGGCTATGTTAACCTAGATTCTATTGGGTTAATTCTATATAGGTAATGCCTAGTCTAAAAAATATGTGTTAGTGCAATTAAGTTTGGAAAAATTCTAACTAAGTTGTGGTAAACCTATTTGGGTTCTGATGTAAACATGTTTACAGTACATAAGATGTCTATTTATGCATGTTCTTAAGCATAGAATTGCATTGCATACTATAAATATTGCATAGCATGCATCATCTTGCATTTAGATTAGTTTGAATAAAATGGAGGTTAATTATCTTCTTTTATGTTCAGGGATAGGGCAAAATTTTTATCGGGGCATCGGATCGAAGATCCAACCATACATATGTGATCAGAGCGACGATTGGAGCTCAACGACTCCAAGATCGCCCTAATCAGACACCTGTAGCATCAAATAGAGACCGAGGAACCCTAGAAGATCAAGGGCCAAGATGGTGTGAATCTACACTTCAGATGACAAATCCAACTGCATGGATGGATTATCATCGACGATCGCAGCCTAATGACGTGAAAATCGACTCAATCCGACAATCGTGGCACCATCTACACCATCCAGAAGATGGACGGCCAAGATGGTGCCATGTGGCACCATCTTGGCCGCCCAACCGACTGCCCTCAACTTCTGAAGCTGCTAGCGCACATGAATCTCCACCATTGGATCATGATCCAACAGCTGAGATTGCATCCCAACCGATGCGCCCATCCTCTGAAGCTGCATCTGAAGAGCTACCTTGACC
Organism: Thalassia testudinum; assembly: GCA_037157565.1. Classification (NCBI taxonomy): domain Eukaryota; kingdom Viridiplantae; phylum Streptophyta; class Magnoliopsida; order Alismatales; family Hydrocharitaceae; genus Thalassia; species Thalassia testudinum. Next base: position 63,927,169 of record JAZHRO010000007.1, on the reverse strand, counting down.
GTTGATCTCAATCCAATGATCTTGATCGTGCGCGCACGAAATCATCTCTGCGACACAAACGCTGCCGTAGCACAGCGGGTGAGAGTGCTCGTGAGAACATGTGGCGCACGTTTGATTCCTCACGAGTGGCTGCTGGGGCGCGGGCGAGCGGGCTTTGCAACTGCTCAATCGCGATAGAGCAGCTGCGGGCGCTCAATAGTGCCCACGTGCTATTGCACGCTTGTGCGTAACACGAGATCGCATGCAGCGAGCGTGTGATGAGTAGGTGGTTGAGGATGCATCTCAGTCGTTCAATCTCGCGATCGAACGACCGAGAACTCAACAAAGTGGACATGCGTTTCATGCGCGGGAGGCAAGCGAGCGGTGCACGTCACCCACAACTAGGGCTTTAGCGATGGTTTTACCCGTCACTAAAGACCCCTTATTTAATATTTTGAGATTAAAATGACCAAATTGCCCTCACTCCTTGCAACTATAAAAGGAGACCCACTCCATACGAAATTTTCATCCCTTCTTTCTCTTCTCTCCCTATCCAAAGCTCAAGAGAAGCTTGTCCCACACCCGGGATGCTTCTGAACCGATAAAGTCAAATTTTGGTCCCCCTTTTGGAAGTGGATCCCGCAATGACGACGTGTTGCCTCGTTCCCGTTCTTCCCGCTTCGTCCTCCTTCATCCTGCTCCGTTCCCCGTCTTCCAGGCATCATCCCGTCCGGCTTGTCCTCTAAGCGACCGTCAAGGCGGATAATTCTCTCTCCATTCTTTTTAATGCTTTCTAGAGTAGATTTACTACTTTCTAGTGTAATCGTTTTCTGCTTTCTAGTCGTAATGTTTAGTATAATGAACAATCTCTTTGATAAAGAATTTCATGTTCATTCTACATCTCTTTTTGGTTTTCGTTTGTAATATTCTCTCTCTCTCTCTTTCTCTCTCTCTCTTCTATTTATTGTAAATAGATAGATAGTTTCTAATCAATTAATCTACTTCATGACAAATAAAACAAATGCGTAGTTTTAATCAAACATCCACCTCCCTGAGTTCGACTCAGGATTTCTATTCCGGTATAAATTTTATTTGTTGAACACGAGTTCTTCACTTTCAAACTACGATGATAGGTTTTTCAAAGCCAAATACGTTAGCGTAGTAACTCGAAGCTTCAACATTTTGGCGCCGTTGCCGGGGAGGTGATGCTTTTTGATTTTTTTTTGCGTTTTATAACTTACAAAACGTTTACCTCACTTCTCTCCTTTCTTATTGTGATTGCAGGTACTCTTTCGAGGCGAGCAAAAGCAGTAGATTGGAACAAAGTGCTGTTGAAAGTTCTGTAAGTTATCCCCCATCCCCCACCCATGAGTTTTCACTTCACCACATAAAAACACAAACATCAATCAACCTAGGTGTTCTTATAAAGTCTAAGGTTAGTTTTGCTTGTTTGTTTGACACCCACACCCGCCTCAACCTCAACATTAAAAAAGAAAAAAAATAAAAAAAATCTCACAGAGGTACACAACCTCATCCGATTTTCAAACTCAACCGATAAATCGATCTTTGGAACTGGTACACACATCCAAACACATAATTGAGTAGAAATCAGATTACATAATCACTTGTGTGCTTAATTAACTGGTGCAACAGGCCAATTGTTTGAGTTGATTGGGTCACACCACTTTAATTAAAATCAACTCATCAAGTAGCTACCGCTTAGGTTCAACTCTTAGGGATTTACTAGCCACTCCACATTCTTTTAAGCTTCAAAGGAAAACATCTTCACCTGTGCTTTCAAAACCTGGTGTGCCAACAAAACTTGTTTGAAAATACCTAAAGTTGAATCCTAAAAGCTGCTAAGCAAGATTTGAATCCTAAAATTCATCGCATCAAAAATAATGTTGCTTGAAAATCACTGGTTGTGCACACACACATCAATCAATCATTAAGTGCACAACCCTGATAAAGGGCCCATCACATTCCAAAGCATATTCAAACCTAGCCCTAAATAAAACAGAGTAGACGTTGGCCTTAAGGATTCGACTTGCTCTTCGAAGCCCAGAACGAGATTATTTTTTATTAGTCTGTTTCTACTGTTCAATCTGATGTCTAGCTAGGGGAGCATAATCAAATGATCACGGCTAGGGGGTACACTAGGAACCGAAGGCGCAAGCCGAAGGAAGAACCTTCTCCCAGTTCCTCCTAACTAGTTGGATTGAACAGACATAAGCAGATCAAATCGTTTCTCTATCTCAAGACAGGTTTTGGGAGTCTGTAGGTCTTTAGGCTAGCCCACTTAAGGACAGGTTTTATTGCTTGTATTGTAGGGCACCTTTCTTCCTCCCGTCTCTCATGAATCCTTCCACATATTATACGCATTCCCACTCTTTCCCTCCTGTTTTGAATTATCCTAAACATGACGATTATCCTGACTCGTACTATAATCAACCATCAGTTAGTTGGGATAACTCGAATTGGAGATACAGTTCCAGACCTCTTTGTTTAGGGTCTAACCCTGAACACTATAATTGTGATTTCTATCCTTCTCAAAGCCACATAGATTATAGATCTTCACCCTTTCATGGACAACCTAATATGATCTACAACCCATCGTTTGATTACATTGCCTTTAGGTCATCAGCACCTTTTGAACAATCTGAAATGACCTATTATCAGGAAGGGTATAACGAATCTCAATACGTTAACTCCTTTGCACTGATCCCAAACCTGCGCAACCCTGAACCAACTCATTTGGTTCAGGGTAACCAGGTTCAAGATAAGGTTCTGGCTAACTTGAGGAATATCACACAATCTTTAGAAGTTAGTCCAATACCTTACATTGAAAAATTGGAGCCCCTGATTGAGATGATTGATGATTTGAATAACTATTTGTTGGATTGGCTCTAGGATGTTAAGGATAAGAACTCGGGTGAGTTTCTACTTGGGATGTTAGTGAAATTGAGGATGAGATTTGTGGTTGCTTTAGTTCAATCATGGGATGATTCCCAGTATGAACTCCCTTTATGAGAGCCAATGTCAGAACCCGCTCAGGCACCTGTTGGGGGGGACACGTGTTATGAAGCTGACCAGATTGAATTAGAGCAACCAATTAAGGATGATCTGATTTCTTCACCTGAAATCCCTGAGCCAGAGTATGAGGAAACGTATGTCTCCATAGACCAGAAAATGATAGATGATTTTGGGACATACATTAATACGGATTTGGTTTTCTTTGATTCTGATGGTGAAGATTCAAGTTGCTAAGTCTCACGCGAGTTTTCAGAACACGATTTCTGTGGGACGATTGGGCCTGAGGAATCTGAAAGATCATTTGATAACCCAATAACTGAGGAAACTGATCTTATTAGGACTCACATTACGAATCCAGAATTACATTTTCTGGAGGATTCAATCCAATGCCCTGATTGTCAGTTACACCCCATTAAGCTTATCAATGATTCTGTTTTTGAGATAACTAGACCCAAGTCAATTTTGATTCAGCCATATCTTTTAGACTTGGAAATTTTAGATGGGATGATTAATATGCAAGAGGTCCCGAAACTTGACATTCCAAATGAGGAGAACAGAAGCTAGAAAGTTCTGATTTGGGAAGCGAAGCAAACTTTGGAGGAAATAGAAGACTAAGTCTAAGGGTTCCAATTCCTCTGAAACCATTAAACCAAGATCCTTACAACATCTATTCTGAGGATGTCCAACCCAAGCACACATTCATTGATTATCCTTTCGATATCGAATTCTCTGTAACCTGACTCTTTGGTCTTGGGTTGCATCCCTATAAATCGTAGGCCCAACCCCACTTGCATACTTATTTTAGGTTTTGGGTAATTTTTATCCATAACCTTAGATATTCTCGATTATGGGGTATGGGTCTGCACCACAATCTGGTCCACATTTGTAGACATCTGTTGGTAGGTCATAGGTTTCTTCTTTGTATTCTGATTCTGACCTGCACCTGTGAATTTTTTATTTCTCTTCTTTGTATAGTGTGCCTAGCTGAAGGCTCTAAATTTAGCACATATACAGTTTTTGTTTATCTCGGACTGGACCTGACATTCACACAATTTAGGTGCTTTCTACTCTATTCCACTCTGTTTTATGTCTTTTGAATACAATGAGGATATTGCATTAGATAGGCATGGGGGTGCATATTCATCTCTAAATTTATTCGTCAGCTCCGTAGAATTGTTTTATTTTTTCTTTTATTTATATTAAAAAAAATTTTGATATTTGGAAAGAGAACTTGGGTTTAAGAAAATTTTCAATCTTAGGAAATATTACAATATGATCTGAATACAAAGACCCTTCAGGTCTTCAAACTTAATCACCCCATGTATCTATTAAAATGTGAATTTATTTTTTGAGTTCTCGCCAACTTGAATTCTATTTTAATTCAAGTAAATAAGTTTTGGTGATAAGTACACGACATATCAACCCACCCTTTGATTTGAGGAAACTTTGAATTTTAAGCATCTACACGCTTTCTTTGCACTGACTCGTTGTTTGATGATTTTAATGTAAATTGGGTAGCTAATGAACCTTCTAAGGTGATATGGTTGGCAAGTTATCGTGGGTAACAGCCCATAGGTAGGTTGCCCAGAGCCCAGTCACTTGACCACTCACTTTTTGCTACCTTTAGGTAAATCTTAGACCAGAAAAGCCACCTACTTAAAAAAAAAAAAAGAAAAATAGAAAGAAATAAGCCACACTTCACCGCACGAGTATGGCTGGGAAGTTGTCGGTGGTAACAGCTCACCGATTGGTTGTCCAGAACCCAGCTCAATAAATGCACTGAAAATTTCCAAGACACTTAGGAAGAAGCGAAGAAGTAGAATAAAATGGGGAGATATACACTGGATCCACCCTTGTGTTGACCCCATAAAAATAAAAGTAGGGAGAAAGCTACCGGTTAGAAAGATACACCTTTAGGTAGAATTCTCTTTTTAAGTTTACTAAGAGGCATAGGAATCTGAAGTCTGTTTTAACTGCCGATCAATGAGTCTATCACATTCACAATAAGATGCTTAGAACTTAGGGTTCTCATCAAATCTTGGGTGAATTGAATGGCCGTAGAAAGCAACTCTTAAACCCTAAAACTCAAAAACCAAAAAAAAAAAATAGAAAAGAAGCAAAAGAGAAAAAAAAAATTTCTTTGAATAATGCTAGGGCTTGAGGCGGTCTACATTTTGGCAGATACCCAGGCATTGTTGTGTCTTTGACAGTTTAGATCCTAAGTAAATATTTTTTTAATGATTGAAAATAACTCATGCCCAAATAATCCAATCTAATTATTTTATAAATAGCATATAGTTTTTGCTAGGGACTAGCAGAAGATAGGCATTGGAGTACGATGTAAACATGTTTACACAACATAAGATGTCTATTTATGCATGTTCTCAAGCATAGAATTGCATTGCATACTATAAATATTGCATAGCATGCATCATCTTGCATTTAGATTAGTTTGAATAAAATGGAGGTTAATTGTCTTCTTTTATGTTCAGGGACAGGGCAAAATTTTTATCGGGGCCTCGGATAGAAGATCCAACCATACAGATGTGATCAAGGCAATGATTGGAGTTCAATGACTCCAAGATCGCCCTAATCAGACACCTGTAGCATCAAATAGAGATCAAGGAACCCTAGAAGATCAATGGCCAAGATGGTGTGAATCTGCACTTCAGATGCCAAATCCGACTACACGGATGGTTTCGGATTGACGATCGCAACCTAACAGCATGAAAATCGACTCAATCCATCAACTGTGGCACCATCTACATCATCCAGAACATGGACGGCCAAGATGGTGCCACGTGGTGCCATCTCGGCCACCTAACTGACCGCCCTGAACTTCTGAAGTCGCTAGCACCCACGAATCTCCACCCTTGGATCAAGATCCAACGACTGAGATTGCATCCCAACCGGTGCGCCCATCCTCTGAAGGCACATCTGAAGAGTCGCCTTGAGCATTGGATCTCAATCCAACGGTCCTGATCGCACGTGCACGAAATCATCTCCGTGACATAAACACTGCTGTAGTGCAGCGGGTGAGAGCGCTCACGAGAACATGTGGCGCGCGTTCGATTCCTCGCAAGCAGCTGCTAGGGTGTGGGTGAGCAGGCTTTGCAACTGCTCGATCGCGATCGAGCAGCTGTAGGGACTCAATAGAGCCCAAGCGCTATTTCACGCTCGCGCGTAACACGAGATCGTACGCAGCGAGCACGCGATGAGGAGGCAGGTGAGGATGCATCTCAGCTGTTCGTTTTCGAGATCGAACAGTTGAGAACTCAAGAACGTGGACGTGTGTTTCATGCACGGGAGGTGAGTGGGTAGCGCACGTCACCCACCACTGGGGCTTTAGCGACGGTTTTATCCGTCACTAAAGATCCCTTATTTAATATTTTGAGATTAAAAAGACTAAATTGCCCTCACTCCTTGCAACTATAAAAGGAGACCCCCTCCATACGAAATTTTCATCCCTTCTTTCTCTTCTCTCCCTCTCCAAAGCTCAAGAGAAGCTTCTCCCACACCTAGGATGCTTCTCAAGAGATAAAGTCAAATTTTTGACCCCCTTTCGGAAGTGGATCCCACGATGACGATGACGTGCTGCCCCATTCCTGTTCTTCCCGCTTCGTCCTCCTACGTCCTGCTCTGTTCCCCGTCTTCTAGGCGTTGTCCCATCCGGCTCGTCCTCCAAACAATTGTTGAGGAGGATAATTCTCTCTCCATTCTTTTTAATGCCTTCTAGAGTAGATTTACTGCTTTCTAATGTAATGGTTTTCTGCTTTCTAGTCATAATGTTTAGTGTAACAAACAATCTCTTTGATAATGAATTCCATGTTCATTCTACATCTCTTTTAGATTTTTATTTGTAATATTCTCTCTCTCTCTCATTCTCTCTCTTCTATTTATTGTAAATAGATAGATAGTTTCTAATCAATTAATCTACTTTGTGACAAATAAAACAAACATGTAGTTTTAATCAAATGTCTGCCTCCTTGAGTTCGACCTGGGATTTCTATTCCAGTGTAAATTTTATTTGTTGAACACGAGTTCTTCGCTTTCAAACTACAACGATAGGTTTTTCAAAACCAAATACGTTAGCGTAGTAACTCAAAGCTTCAACAGGTTCTATACTAACCTAATTAGGATGTGGATAGTTCAATTAGATCCATACTGAATCCAATTGAACTTACGTGGGTTGAGATAGACTCAATCAAGCTCTTAGCAAACTTGGTTGATAAAGGTTGCATTCAATCAATAAGACATCCACCCAATTGGATTAGGTTTAGGGTCAATTAGACTTAATTAAGTCTAATCCACTTAGGTTTAGTCGAATTAGGTTCCATGAATCCAATTGACTTAAGGTTAGCGCAATTGACTTATGCTATGTCAATTAAGTGAGCTCATGGATCTAAATAGGTTCTTGGGTTAGGGATTGGATCTAGGATAGGTTGGCTAGGTTCCTGGATAGTAGGACAACTCTGTGGATAAGGGATTAGGATGCTGGATAGTGTTATCCATGATTTCAGCTTTTGAGCTCACTTATTCAATTTGAGCTATCCTAAGGGTTGGAGTTGGAATAATAGTATCCTAGGGTTCTAATGGTAGGGTTAGGCTATCCTAGTCCCTCTCTATCTTCTTATCTTTTTAGGTCTTCATTTCTTCTTCAATCATGTCTTGCTCTTCAACCAGCTCCTAGCTTTGTAGCTTTATTTTCCATCTGCTCATGATTCCATGTTATTCTCTACATCTTATACTTACATTATTCACAAAAGTCTAAAATTAGATAATTAGGCATAAAATAAACACAAAGCCTAAATATGCATGCATGATCTAAATGCAGTATTTATAAACCTAATGCATGATTTTACTAAGGAGTTAGCCCTAGATTAAGCCAATTAGGGTAATAAATTACGCTTTTATGACACCTCCATGCCTATCTTTTGCTAGTCCCTTAGTAAAATCAACATGCGAAAAAGCTGCAGAAATCATGCAAGAATCAGAATGCACGGGTTTTCTTTATTTTCATAGGTAAAACATGAATTTTTTTTTAAGGTGTTGTCGAAGAATCAAGCTAGTTTAAATCAAGAATCCCATTAAGATTTTTCACTAACAAAAGGAAATTGCAGGCAAATCCTTAACATCAACGACTAAATAATTCTAAAGTACTAACTTAAATCTGGACCTCCAAAATTAAATTAGAAATCTTATTAGCCTTTAGACTTGGGTTGCAAAGTGACTTTCTCTGATTAAGTCGACCCACCCAAGATTCATATCAAATGTGAGAAATAAGCATCTTGTGTGATTGTTATGTGACTCGTTAGATGGACAACCAAGTTGATTCTTAGTATTTAATAAGACTTAGAATGTTTCTATGCTCTCTCTGACAACCTATCTTCGGTTAGGCCATACTAGGACTTGGCAGCTTTCTCCTCACCACTTTTCTACCTCGAGGTCAACACATTAGGTGTATATCTCCCCGACTGGAACTCTAGGTCTCTTATTCCTAATTCTTTTCTTCATATTTTTTTTCTTTTTTCTATAGGATAAACACCCATTTGTAGCAAGATGGTTTTATTCAAAAATGGAAAAGGGTAGCATCCATATGCAGTGAGATGCTTTTATTTGGTGGAATATATATATTCTTTTTTTCTTCTTTTTCCTTTTTTTTCTATATATATATATTTTTTTTTTCCCTTCTATTTTTTTTTTGGCTGCATATATATATTTCTTCTCTAACTCATTTTTCTAGGTGAATGGCTCTCCTTCATCCATTCTAAATGCATTCCCCTACAAGCAGGAATAGTCCTAAGAACTAGAAACTGTTGGTGCTAGAGCACCACGATCATTTGTTTTAATGATAACAAAACACGTGTCATTTAACATTTGCACTTGGAGTCTTAGATTTCAGGTCAATTGCAAATGAAGACGTGATTAGACAAAGTTCGAGCTCACATCCAGGATGGATTGGAGGAGCTTGATGGAGAACAGAGGAGATTCACGAGGAGCGATGGCTTGAAGAAGGAAGGAGATGAAGAATAGGATAGATTTCCTTCTCTTGTACTCTTTGTATTTTTCGTTTCTTTTGTTGCTCTTTATTTCTGTTACTTCGATTCATGTTAAAGAGCCTCAAAGTACCCTAACAGTAGTCCTAGGAACACCAGCACAACCCTAGGATACTTAGGTTTTCTGTAGAAAACTTAGAAAACCAATATAGGGTTCAAACAGCTTTTCCAGACGTCTATTTCCCAAATCAGACGTCTGATAATGTGTTTTAAGACGTCTGATTGTTGATTTAGACATCTGATAACGTTTAGGCTAGACTTATTAGCTCTGTCTGATGAAATCAGACGTCCAGACCTTAGTCCAGATGTCTTAGAAGATGTCTGATGGACTTGCCAGACATCCAATTAGTGGACCATTGGCTGGCATAACAAACACTGGAGGATATGACCGTTAGAGCCTTATCAGACGTCCTTAAGACTTTCGAGACGTCTGATAGATGACCGTTTTGCCTCGGCTGACCCAAAATCTCTTCTCAGAGATTTTCTAGCCGTTGCAACTCTTGGAAATCCATTCCCACGAAAAAGTAGGTTTCCAGACGTCCAGACATAGTGCCAGATGTCCTGTATGTCGTCTGATAAACTTGTCCTGTTTAGATTGATTCAAGTCAGGAAGAAACCCGCCTAAAATCAGACATCTAACTTTGTTCCCAGACATCTTAAAGTGATCTTCCAGACGTCTGATGCCAGGATCAGACGTCTGATTACCCTGTCAGTGCAATCATTGTTCCTGATTTCGGCCTGATTCTCTTGGGCTTTGCACCCAATGGCTATGGAAGCTTTCCAAAGCCTTCCAAAGCTTTCCTAAGGCCTCTATAAATAGAGAGGAACCTCTTGCACTCCTAGACACACCTAGACACACCAAGAACAAGCATTTCCACTCTTTTGTGTCCAAAAAGAAGCTCTTGCTCTCCAAGCTCAAGTTCTACATCTTGAGAGCATCAAGCCTTTGCGCACCCGCTCTCCCACCATAGTTCACGAGAGCGACGTTGCACTGTTGCGTGGTTCACGCATCTGCGTCATCGATTCGACGCACTCCTTGCAAAGGGGAGTTTCCTAATTCCTGTAGAAGCTAGGTTTAAATCTTTGTTGGCTCTATAGGACTATATTTGTTATTTTATCTTTGTTATTTGGTTGGGTATTCGCTTTGCGAATTCCCATCTCCTTCGTGGGACAAAATCCTTCTCGTGGAGAGAAGGGGTTGAGGAACGCTACCCTCGCACTTGTAGCGTGGTTGTAATTGAGGTTGAATCACCCTCGTTTAAGTGATTCGTTTAGTGGATTTGATCAACTTGGTTGATCGGAAAATCCTAACTCGAGAGGGTTAGGTGGTGGTTTTCACCCGGTTTGGGTTTCCACCTAAAAATCTTTGTGTACTTTGTGTGATTGAATTTTGTGAGATTGTTTTACATTATATTCCGCATTTTATTACGTCACCCCCTCATAGTAGGGAATCCACAATTGGTATCAGAGCAGGTTCTTGCTATTCGGAGTAACACCCAGCATGAAGATCATGGAGGGGAGCAGTTCCGCGAGTAGGATTTCCGAGGGCCAGTCTAGGACTCATCTACCATTCTTTGACGGGAGCAACTACCCTTACTAGAAGCTACGGATGAAGACATGGCTTCAAGCCACCGACTTCACAATTTGAGCTAGGTGCGAGACCCCCTTCGACATCCCAGAAAAATCCGCCACAGGATACTCGCAGCAGCAGATCTGGGAACTCTCGCTCAACATGAAAACAATGAATGCGTTGTACTGCACGCTCAGCCTGGAGGAGTTCAACAGAATCTCGCAATGCGCCACCGCATACGAGATTTGGCACACACTTGAGGTAACTCACGAAGGTACCTCTAAGGTAAAAACTTCTAAAATAAGTTTACTTTCTCAAGAATTTGAATCTTTTTCTATGAAGCCTAATGAATCCTTAAGTGATATGAACACTAGGTTCACTCTCATTGTAAATAATTTGAAAGCTTTAGGGAAGAATTTCATCAAGGGGAAGCTTCTTCGTTCCCTTGGACTGGAGTGGGAGCAGAAAGTCACCGCCATCGAGGAGGCGAACGAAGTGGAGGAGCTCAACATGGAAGATCTCCTAGGCAATCTAATGGCCTACGAGACTAAGTTGAAGCAGAAGAAGAAGGATACACCGGAGCCTAAATCGAAGAATACTCTCGCCTTGAAAGCTGCGTCGGATAGCGAGGTAAGTTCCGATGACGAAGACTTTAAAATTTTACTTAAAAAGTTTTCCAAGTTGTGTAGGGAATTGAAGAAGGAGAAGGAGAGCCTTAGACGTTGCTACCACTGCAACGAGAAAGGGCATCTGAGACCAGAATGCCCTCTTCTCAAAAAGGAGAAGAAGGAAAAGGAGAAGAAATCTAAGAAGAAGGCATTCCAAGCCACTTGGGATGATTCGAGCTCGGAGGAAGAGGAAGAAGAAAAGTCTGTAGAAGAAACCGCTTGCTTTGGTTTCATGGCCAGAGGAAGTGATAGCGACAGCGAAAGCGGAAGCGACTCAGACAATGAGGTAAGTTACGATTTACAAGAAGCTTTTAATGAACTTTTTGAAGTTAGTAAAGCACTTAAGATAGAAAATAAAGGCATTAAAAAAAATCTTAGTTTTCTTAGAAGTGAAAATGAAAGATTAGAAATAAAACTCAAGGATCTAGAAGCTAGTCCTAAAAATGATAACCTATTATTAGAAAATCATAACCTCATCAATGAAAATAATAAATTGATTGAGGAAAATACTACTCTAAAAATAGAAATTTCTGATTTAAGGACTAAGATGCATATTATAGAAAAAGAAATTACATGTCTTAGGGAAAACTCTAACAAATTAATCAACAAAGTAGATAATTTTTATAATCCTAAGGTTGAGAAAGGATCTCCATCAAGGAGACCTGCTAACAGATCTGGATCCAAGCTCACTTGGATACCGAAGAAAGAATTAGAATCTTATTTTGTAGGTTTCAGGAATACCTACAACACGAAGGACTAGACCTATAGGCTCAAGGCTGGTCAACTCGAGTTGGGAGAACTAAGGAGTAGACCAAGGAGGAGAACGAGAAGACTGATGAGACGGTGAACAAACGATGGACCCGTTGCACGTCGACCACCAGATTGGAGACCGACGCCAATGCCCTGGCTTCCAAGCTACGAATGGGAGCCCCATCCGATGTGGCATCCACCACCACCATTTGGGCCATTTTATTGGCCATGGTAGGTGAGGTAAAAATTCTTTACCCTATCTTTTTATCATAAGCATTTAGATAGGGGAGTTAAAAAAAATTATGAGCTAATTGTCAATTTTTAAGGAGGAGATGCAAGTTAGCTAAATTTCCTTTAGTAAGGGGGAGAAAATAATAGCTATCTTGTTGTTACAGAAAGGGGGAGAACGTTACTTTTGAAATTCATAGAAGAGCATGTTTTAAGGGGGAGTTATAGGAAATGTAAAATCAATTAAACCTTTTTGATAATGTCAAAAACAGGGGGGATTTTTTGCATTATTATTTATGGTTTTGTCATCATCAAAAAGGGGGAGATTGTTGGTGCTAGAGCACCACGATCATTTGTTTTGATGATAACAAAACACGTGTCATTTAACATTTGCACTTGGAGTCTTAGATTTCAGGTCAGTTGCAAATGGAGACGTGATTAGACGAAGTTCGAGCTCACATCCAGGATGGATTGGAGGAGCTTGATGGAGAATAGAGGAGATTCACAAGGAGCGATGGCTTGAATTAGGAAGGAGATGAAGAATAGGATAGATTTCCTTCTCTTGTACTCTTTGTATTTTTCGTTTCTTTTGTTTCTCTTTATTTCTGTTACTTAGATTCATGTTAAAGAGCCTTAAAGTACCCTAACAGTAGTCCTAGGAACACCAGCACAACCTAGGATACTTAGGTTTTCTGTAGAAAACTTAGAAAACCAATATAGGGTTCAAACAGCTTTTCCAAACATCTAATTCCCAAATCAGACGTCAGATAATGTGTTTTAAGACGTTTGACTGTTGATTCAGACATCTGATAACATTTAGGCTAGACTTGTTAGCTCTATCTGAAGAAATCAGATGTCCAAACCTTAGTCTAGACGTCTTAGAAGACGTCTGATGGACTTGCCAGATGTCCAATTAGTGGACCATTGGTTGGCTTAACAAACACTGGAGGATATGACCGTTAGAGCCTTATCAGACGTCCTTAAGACTTTCCAGACGTCTGATAGATGACCATTTTGCCTTGGCTGACCCAAAATCTCTTCTCAGAGATTTTCTAGCCATTGCAACTCTTGGAAATCCATTCCCACGAAAAAGTAGGTTTCCAGACGTCTAGACAGAGTGCCAGACGTCCTGTATGTCGTCTGATAGACTTGCGCTAGAACCCTGTTTAGATCTGATTCAAGTCAGGAAGAAACCCGCCTAAAATCAGACGTCTGACTTTGTTCCCAGACGTCTTAAAGTGATCTTCCAGACATCTGAGGCCAGGATCAGACGTCTGATTACCTTGTCAGTGCAATCATTGTTCCTGATTTCGGCCAGATTCTCTTGGGCTTTGCGCCCAACAGCTATGGAAGCTTTCCAAAGCCTTCCAAAGCTTTCCTAAGGCCTCTATAAATAGAGAGGAACCTCTTGCACACCTAGACACACCTAGATGCACCAAGAACAAGCATTTCCACTCTTTTGTGTCCAAAAAGAAGCTCTTGCTCTCCAAGCTCAAGTTCTACATCTTGAGAGCATCAAGCCTTTGCGCACCCGCTCTCCCGCCGTAGTTCACGAGCGCGACGTTGTGCCATCGCGTGGTTCACGCATCCGCGTCATCGATTTGACGCACTCCTTGCAAAGGGGAGTTTCCTAATTCCTGTAGAAGCTAGGTTTAAATCTTTGTTGGCTCTATAGGACTATATTTGTTATTTTATCTTTATTATTTGGTTCGGTATTCGCTTTGCGAATTCCCGTCTCCTTCGTGGGACAAAATCCTTCTCGTGGAGAGAAGGGGTTGAGGAACGCTACCCTCGCACTTGTAGCATGGTTGTAATTGAGGTTGAATCACCCTTGTTTAAGTGATTCGTTTAGTGGATTTGATCAACTTGGTTGATCGTAAAATCCTAACTCGAGAGGGTTAGGTGGTGGTTTTCACCCGGTTTGGGTTTCCACCTAAAAATCTGTGTACTTTGTGTGATTGAATTTTGTGAGATTGTTTTATATTATATTTCCGTAATTTATTACGTCACCCCCTCCTAGTAGGGAATAGTCCTAAGAACTAGAAACATGGCAAGCTCATTTAGATCTACAAGCCAAAGACTAAATCTTATTAACCACAAAAGACTCAACAAAATCATCTAAAAGATGAGTTAGTGCAATGTGCAAGTGAAGATGCTTGGAACTCAAAGACTATCCAAACCAAAGGGCGGAAGATAAGTCATTAACTCATCACCCCTTTGACTTAATACTTCTAGCTTTTTCAAACTCCTTTCAAAGTCTACGGAAAATCAATCCAAATTTAGGTAAATACTTGAGATAATTAAGATAGAAAAAGGACCTAAGGAGTCTAGGAGGAAAGACTTTGTTTCACATTTCCTAAAGTCAGTAAATTCTCAAAATCGAGAATTCTTGACTTTGCGTAGCTTGAATTTTAGGAATTGTATTAAACACCTTTTTCTTTTTGGAAAATCACGAGAAACATATGCAAGGATGCAAATGAAGATTTTTTTTTTTGAAATAAATGCTATCTATATATAATTTTTGACAGGATTAGCTGACACAAAAATAAGACATAAGCAATGTCTACCTCCCTATGCCTATTTATTACAATGCCCTCATTGAAATGTATGCAGAATTAAAGTAACAAAAGGACATAAGCAAGAAGAGGGGATATCACCTGATAGAGCTTGTTGTTCTAAGTCAGCTTATAAAAGTAAAGATCTCAATACCTATACAGAATACTGGGTTGCTTCCCAGCCAGCACTAAGTTTTACGTCATTAGCTAGACCAATTCAGCTTAAGATAATTCCAGGAGGTTAATTGAATTGTTAGGAATAGGATCATTAAATTGATTTATATAAGGTTTCAACCTCTGACCATTAACCTTAGTCTCATGGCCAGTCTTGGGATATAAAATTAAAATAGCTCTATGAGGGAAAATTTTTCTCACAACAAAAGGACCTATCCACTTTTATCTTAATTTTCTCGAAAAGAGCTTCAAGCACGCATCAAATAACCATACTTTCTTATCAGGAATAAAGCCTTTTTAGGAAACATATTTATCATGTAAAGCTTTTGTCCTACTCTTAGAAATTCTCACACTATCATAAGCGTCATTCCGGATTTCCTCTAATTTAGTCAATTGGAGTTTCCTTTATCGTCCAAACTAATCAAGATTCATATTAAAAGCCCTGATGGCCCAATAAGCTTTATGCTCTAGCTCTACAGGTAGACAACAAGATTTTCCATAGATCAAACAGAATTGAGACATTCCAATCAAGGTCTTATATGCAGTATGGTAGGCCTAGAGAGAGTCATCCAGTTTTGTAGACTAATCCTTCTGATCCAGGTGGGCCATCTTTTGAAGGATTTTCTTGATTTCCCGATTAGAGATTTCGACTTGGCCATTGGTCTGTTGATGGTATGGAGTAGAGATTTTATGAGTGACTCCATACTTAATTAGTAAGGTTCTAAATTGATTGTGAGTAAAATGGGACCTGCCATCACTAATCAAGGCTTTAGGAACCCTGAATTGACTAAAGATATTCTTCTTTAAAAGATTCATGACCACTTTATGGTCATTAGTTTGGGTATGGATGTCTTCAATCCATTTGGATACCTAGTCGACTGCTACCAGTATATATAGTTACCTAAAAGAATAGATAAAATGTCCCATGAAATTGATGTGCATACATCTAAATAGTCAAAAATGTCTATTAATGCATGTTCTTAGTGTCATATTAGCATCATATATTGTAAATATTACATAACATGCATAATCATGCATTTAGGTCAAGTTGTATAAATTATATAGTAATTGTCTCCTTTTATGGTTAGGGATAGGGAAAATTTTAATCGAGGCCTCGAATCGAAGATCCAACCATATCGATTTGATCAGGGCAATGATTGGAGTTCAATGACTCCAAGATTGCCCTGATCGGACATTCATAGCACCAAATAGAGATCGAGGAAGCCTAAAGATCAAGGACCAAGATGGTGCCACTCCACACTTCAGACGACAAATCCGACCACATGGATGGGTTCGGATCGATGATCGCAGCCTAATGACATAAAAGTCGATCCAATCTGACATCCGTGGCACCATTTACAACATGCAGAAGATGGACGGCCAAGATGGTGCCATGTGGTGCCATCACAGCGGCCCAAATCAACCGCAGCACTGCTCCCCATCTTTTAAAGGCGCGGTGAGGCATGATCTGGGCCATTGAATCTTGATCCAACGGCCGTGAAGTGCACGCGCTTAATTCGTAACCTTGACAAAGCACGCCGCTAGCACAGCGGTCGAGCTGCAATGCACGAGCACGCGACGCGTGTTTGACTTGCCATCCGCAGCGTGTGAGCATTTAATCAAGACCGCATGATCGGTTGTGGGTGGCTCGGATCATCCAATAGTGCGTACGCATGATTTGACGCACAGCACGCATGCCCAATCGGATGCGGGCGCAGGTTAAGCGCTGACGAAGGCGTACGCGAGGAGAAATCTAAGTCGTCTGATCTTGCAATCAGATAACTAAGATTTAAAGTACGTGAGCGTGCATTATGAACACAGCAGGTAGGGAGGCGTCCGTGGCACGTGCACATCGACCACACTAAGACCTTTAGTGATAGATAAATCTGTCACTAAAGACCTGATTTTAATGCTTTAAGCTTGAAATGATAAATTTTCCCTAAATTCTTACAACTATAAAAGGAGACCTGACCTCCACTTTTTATTCATCCCTTCCTTTACTTCTCTCCCTCTCTAAAGCTCAAGAGAAGCTTGTCTCACACCCGAGATGCTATTCTAGAGCTAAATCCAATTTTCTTGCCCCTATTCCGAAAGTGGATCCTGTGACGACAATGATGTGCTGACTCGTTCCCGCTTCTTCCTACTTCGTCCTCCTTCTTCCCACTCCATCCTCCGTCTTCCAGGCATTGCTCCATCCAGCTCATCCTCCAAGCATTCGTTAAGGAGGATAACATCTCTCTCCCTTCTTTTTAATCGCTTTCTAGAATAGAATTTTCTGCTTTCTAGTTGTAATCATTTCCCGCTTTGTAGTTGTAAAAACGTTCTGATTATATCAAGTGATTGTTCTCTCTCTCTTTTTCTCTCTTATTATTTATATAAATTCCATTATAATTATTTCATTTTCAAACAAAAATACAAAAAAAATTTAAATCGTGGAATTAGATCGACATAGCCTTCCTGTGTTCGACCCGGAATTCTTAGAATTTCGGTATAAATTTATCTGTTGACGGATTTCTTCGCAAATCGAACTACAACGACAAGTTTTTCGAAACCAACTTCGATCGCATAGTTTTCTGCTCTCAACATTTTGGGGCTGTTGCCAGGGAGGCAACGATTTTCGATTTTCTTTCCGCATTTCATGCACTTGATTATTTTCTAAGTTGCTTTATTTATTGTCTATTGTTTTACAGGTACCTTCACAGGGATCTTCAAGTGGTAGATAGGAGTAAAGTATAGTTGAAGACAACTGTAAGTGCTCCCTATTCTTCCCCCTTCATAGATTCCATTTCACCACATTAATTCAAATTCTAATTAACTTAGGTGTTTGCATAAATACTAGGGTTAGTTTTGTTGCTTGGATTTCCACTCACATTCATCTCACCCACATATAAAAAATCAACAAAAAGATATTTATTGTGGGGTAATTAAACATACACACTGCATACACCCACATTCAAGGCACATAACCTAATTGATTTTTCTTCTACTTAATCAGATTTTGATTTGTGGAACCAGTATACACAAATCAACATATAAAAGAGTAGAAATCAGTCTAGGTTAATCATTTTATGTGCCTAACTTAGTAGAGCAATCTTGGCCAATTGTTTGAGTTGTTTGGGCCGCACCACTTAACCTAAAATCAACTCACCAAGTAGCTTCCCCTTAGGATTTTCAATGTAGGTCAATATCAGGCACTCCATTTTATTTTTGATTTCAAAAGGAAAGAGATCTTCACCCGTGCTTAAAAACCTAGTTTTCCTCAAACTTGATTGAATTAAACCTAATTACAAATCCTAAAAGCTACTTAAGCAAGATTTGAACCTTAAAATCTACTCATCAAAAATAATCTTGCTTGAAAACCCTGGTTGTGCATGCACTCACAAATACTCAAGTGATCATTAAGGGTACAACTCATTTTAGGGGCCCACTACATTCCATAAGCACTACAATCCTAGACCTAAATAAAATCAAGTAGACGTTGAACTTAAGGACTGATTTGCTCTTCAAAGTCTAGTCTGAGATTATTTACGATTAACCTGCTTGTACTGATCAATCTAATGTCTAGCTAGGTGAGTAGCGTCAAACGACCACAGCTAGAGGATACACTAGGAATCGGAGGCACAAGCCAAAGGAAGAACCTTCTCCCCAGTCACTCCTTCTAACTGATTGGATTGAGTGGATGCAAGTAGAGTAAATCGTTTATAATCTTAAGGCGGATTCTGAGAGTCTGTAGATCCTTAGGCTACCCCACTTAAGGATAGGGTTGTTTTATTATGCTGCATGGTTCTTATCCCCAATCCTTCCGACCTCTTCCTAGTTTATGCTGGGAAGGAGGTCATTGAATCCCCTATTGGAAGGACCACTAGAGTATTCTAGGAGGCGTAGATTGAATTTTAGCTAAATTGATCCCATGGCCGATCAACAGCCTCCTCTACCTCAGAATCCACAGAAGGGATTTCAAATGCAATTAGAACAAATGTAGAGAATGAAAGAATGCTTCCAGAGAATGCAGGGCACTCAGCCCTTGAAGGATTTTTATGATCCTTCAAATTACGGGGAATGTCCCAGCATCTAGATTCCTACTGGAAATGTAGAAATCAAGACCTAGGTGTTAATCCTGATCAAACATTTCCATGGGCTTGGCTCTAAAGACCTGCTTCGGCACTTCGAGGACTTGACCACTTTGGTCCAGACCACCAAGGCACGAAACATGAATGAGGAGTAGATGATCATGACGCTCTTCCCCCACTCTCTTAGGGATAAAGCTGCTCATTGGTATAGGACTATATGAAGGCCAATTGCAACTTGGAATGATTTGAAATTGGCTTTCCTAAAGAAATTCTTCCCTGTCGAACGTACTAATGCTTTGAGACGGGCGATTACTACCTTCACCCAGCGGCTAGGGGAGCAGTTTCATGTTGCCTAGGAGTGATTCCAAGACTTATTGCGAAGGTGTCCACACCACGAGGTGGCAAAATGGCAGCTTGTGCAGATGTTTTACCACAGGTTGACTGAGCAACTCAGAAATCACATGGACGCTTCTTGCGGAGGTAATTTCCTCAATAAAGTCGCACATAGCATGCAAGAGTTGTTTGAGGAGATGAGTGAGAATTCGATTAATCATGCCTCCATGGATACTTTTAACTGATCCCAACAACCCAGATCGAATGTTAATAAAGTCCATGACTCTCATTCATTCGATTTGGAATTGATTTGCAATAAACTAGATAAGGTGGACTTGGTTACTAAAAGGATGGAGGAGTGGATGGCTGGAAATTCAATGAACAATTCTCGATCCACTCAATCCCAGAATTCGGGATTCCATTCGTCGTGAGCTCCTTCTGGACGGGAGTTTGTGAATCAACTTGATGAGATCAACCTGTGAGTCAGCATTATTCGGAACCCCACAGGTTCCAAACTGGGGCCTTTGATCCCAATTCTCTGATCCCTCCCTTTCTTTCTCTCCATCCTCACTCTATGAGGTTGTTTATGCTATAAAGGAGAATGTTGGGTCCAACCCTTATTCCAATGCTTATAATCTGGGTTGGAGGAACCACCCTAACTTCTCTTGGAGAAACTCGGGGCAGCAGTTCCAATTCCAACCGAGCAATTATGCTCTACAAAGACCAATGGGTCAGGGTCATGTTTACACTCAGCTGCCCTCAAATCAGGTCAATCGGCCATCTTGGAATGCCCGTCAACCCGTAGGGCAGGCTAATTTGAATCGACAGATGGTAGAAATGCAAGGATCTATGCTCCAGCTCATGCAGCAAATGAAAACCTCACTAGACAACTTGCAAAATGGGTCATTGCTAATTCTCATCAACCCAGATCTCTGCCATCTCAACTAGTACCCAACTCATGTAATATCCAAAATTCGGGCAATCAAGCCCAAGGGTACGGGAATCAGAGGGACCCACACGCACATGCTCAAGTGGTTGAGCATGGTCCTTTTTCTTCTGCTTCTTCAAATCAAAGGTTTTTGGCTAATGAAGCCCCTCCAATCTTTCCTACCCCTCCCTAAGACCCAAACTTGTATGCATCTGCCAATTTAGTTAACTTGAGTAGAAAACAAACTTAGGATCCACAACCACACTGTTCTGATCTACCAAATCCTGGAAAGTCTGAGGAGAGAAAGGAGAACTCCAAAGAAGAAATCAAGGCTCAAGAACCTGATTCCGAAGATCTGACTCATGTTCCTTTCCCTGAGGCCTTGATTAAACCTAGGAAGAAGAAGCCTGTTAATAGTATTGAGGAGCTCTTGAATATATTCAAGAATGTCGAGATCAATATCTCGCTCCTCGATGCTATCAAACACATACCGGCTTACGCTAAATTTTTGAAGGATTTATGCACACAGAAGTGTAATTCTTGGGAATCTATTTCGAGGAAGGTGGTACTCTCTGAGTAGTTTAGTTCTATTATCCTGCATCACCTTCCTCTGGAAAAGAGAGATCCAGGTGCTCTTTTGATTTCTTGTGTCATCGAAGATTATACTTTTGATAGAGCACTTTTGGATCTAGGTGCATCTATTAACCTAATTTAGACTTCTCTTTATGAGAAGTTCGGATTTGGTGAACTTCGGCCTATTTCAGTAACGCTGTAGTTAGTGGACCGTTCGGTCACAAATCCATGAGGCATTATTGAAGATGTTATGATTAAGGTTAAGGATTTCTATTTTCTTGTAGATTTCCTTGTCCTTGACATGGATTGATGGGAATACCATCATGAGCCCTGACTAGCTCATTTTGACCTAGGAAAGAGAACAAAAGCTCCAACATAACCAAATGAATGGCCTAACTCAAAGAATAACCAGTCTAAGAGAAAAGTAAGAGACAAAGGATAAAACTGTAATTTTATCATTGCAATGCAACAATAGGATTTCTCAGGGGCTAAACATAGGTCAAATGATCTTAACAAGATAAAAAGTGGGTTGGTTCAAATAGAAAAGGATTAATGTGAAATCTGGGAATTAAATGACTTCTCGTAACCCTAAAATAGACCCACAGACCCACTTAATTTAACAAGGTTTTGATCAGAATAAAATTCAACTAAACCCTCTAAAATTTATATAAAAATATCCTCTAGGGTTTATAACCCTCAATTTGGCCTTTAGAACCTATTTTGACCTAAATAGGGGTCCTAGTCAAATGTTTACCCTAAATTGGGTTTTTGTGTAAAATGCCTAGTCAAACATGGTCAAACCTAAAATACAACTTCACCATTGGTTTTCTTAGGCCCAAATTAGGTTTATACCAAAATTTGGACCTAAGGGGAGTTCACCTTGACCTACTTTGCAAAATAGTCCAACCCAATCACATTTATACCATTAGCTTTTGAAAACTCTTGCAGACACCCCCTAGCTTCCTCGTCGTTCTTTGCAATTAGGTCCCTCCACCATTACAACGGAGGAATCCTAATCTGACGAGGATTCAAGGGAAACATCTCCCTGATTCCTCAGAGAATCCCTCTCAAATTTGAAAGGGAGATTCTCTGAGGAATTCCCGTTCATGTGAAGCCAATCTTGAGCTCCAATTTCCACCCAATCTCTCATGCGAATGCACGAGAGATTTGGTACTTCTTGACCTTCCAAGTCCGGTGAGGTTTCCATGCTTGGAAGCTTGTCTTCCAAGCACAAGGCCTTCTGCCAGAGGCTATATAAAGGTCCCCAAATCCTTCCATTTCTCTCAAGCTTGATTTGGCCTGAGAAAATCCCCAATCTTCCTCTCTTCCCCTTCGGCCAAAATCCCAGCAAGCTCCAGCGACACCTACCTCCTCTTCTCATCGCTCTGCCACAATACCAATGGCAGAGTTGCCTCTGCCTCCTTCATCCACATCGCGCCACACCTACGCCCGCACCTGCCTCCCTCTCATCGTCACCATCCCTCTCTTACTGGGCCTTCGTCTCCGGCGACGGCACATACGACCCGTCCGCCTCCTCTGCTTCCCCTCGTAGATAAGTCCTCTACCCCTACCCTTTATTTTCCCCTCATCTATTTCTATTATCATAACCTGACGATTACACATCATCGCCAACTTCTCCAACTCCGGCAGACCACCAGCGAAGAGCTTTTGCCATTCCACATAACCACCCACCTCGCCAGCCACCTCAAAAGCTCCGCCACATCCCATTGATCATCATCCCTCTTTCCATTGACCGCCACACACTCGACACACATCCCCCGAACACACCCATCTCCACAGCCACAGAGCAACCTAGGCATGCACGCCCAGGCCACCCCGCGCCACATCGACCACCGAACCACCTTCACCATGCCAAGGAGAAGCTTTTTGTGTGATTTGATGAGGCCATAAGGCCATTTTGCTTGTGGACAGGAATAGGTCGCAGTCGCCATTGGAGCGAGCTCGAAGAAGCTTGCAAGCTTCATTCAAGGCTGCAGGCTTCAGGTTTTCAGGTCCCAAACATGCTAACTTCATTAGCGAACAACTCTAGCCCAGCAATTGGAGACCAAAGCCCCGCACCTACTGCAATTGACCGACCACCTACTGCGGAAGCGTGCGAGAATTAGGTGAGACATTTAGTCCCACTTAGGAAGTTTTGAAGTGGGCGGAGCGCTATAAGTGGAAAAAGTGGCAGGGGCATAGCGCCTCCTAACACAGGGTGAGGTCCCACTCATCCCATACACCTCGTCCGCAACCCACACCTCCGCGGACCTGGTTCTCGACCCGACTACACTGCGCACTCCTCTCCCACCACCCACGCTGGTGGGCCTGGTCTCGGGCGTGCTGACCCGACCCATTAACCCGAGAAGGCTCTAGGAAAGCGAGCCTAAGAGAGAAGAAAGAAGAGAGAATTCACTGGGAGGGTAGGGGGTAGGTTTTTCTCTCAAGGGAAAAAGAGGGTGAAGCCAAAGAAGAGGAAGGAGGAAGCCACGACAGAAGCTAAGGGTGAAGCTGTAGGAGAAGAAGAAGAAGGCTGAAGCGGAAGCTAAGGAAAGAGAGCCTCAACAGAAGCCAAAGGTAGAAGAAGGAGAAGGGCAGAAGTCTAAGAATGCTCGGCTGAAGAGAAGGGCAAGGCTGAAGTCAGAAGTAAAGAAGCAGAAAGAAGAAAGAAAGAAGAAGCCAAGTCCAGAGAAGAGAGAAGAAATAAGAGAAGGAAGAAGGAAGAAGAAGAAGAGCCAAAGAAAGCAAAAGACAGAGAACAAGAAGAGAGATTGAAGAAGCACTGTAGCAATGAGCACTTAAGATGTCTGATTTTTACATCAGACGTCCTTATTTCATTTTGAGCTTTTCACATACATTGATATCATTTTCTTACTTCATAACTTTGATTAGTCATTGCATATTTTGTCAAATTTGAAAGTTGTGTTCTTGGTTTATAAATCCCAATTTACTCTCTATGTTCGACCTCGGATTTATATTTTTCATGTAATAAAGTTTATTTATTTTTGAAGCTATTTTGGCTATACTACAACGCATTTATTTTAAACCCAATTTTGCCTTGTAAACATTTTGGCACCGTTGCCAAGGAGCAACAGGCAATTTAGAAACCTTGATCAGAACTTCTAATTCAATGCTAACTTGATCTATTTCTTTTGTTGTGATTATTTCAGGGGAGGAAGATTCAAAAGAAGACAGCCGCACAACAACCACACCAGGGGTAGGTAATTTCTCATTAGCCCTCTCTCTTAATCCCCTCAATTCTGAAAAGGAAAAACATTGAAAAAAATAAATTTAGGGCTACCTGCTTTCCATATCTACCTAATCCACCAAAGTTGCCTGATTTAATTTCAACACATTTTTGAATTATGCATCCATTTAAGGTAACTAGGGCTACCACCTTCTTGATTGAGCCCTAGATACCATCTTTGTGGCAACTAAACTGGACCAATTAGAGCCAACTTAAGGATTCCAATCTATGGTTTTTAGAGACACATCTTCTCTAAGAAAGAATCAAATTTTCAAAAAGAGGTGTGCCTAAGCCTTGATTGAAAACACTTATCTAAGAGAAACCCTAAAAATCAAGCTCTTAAGTTCACTTGAACCCTAAAAGAAAGGACCTAAAGCTCTCAAAGGACAAATAGGTGAAGCTGACCCCTTGGGTCAACCAACCTTGAAATTAGGTCACGTTTTGCACTCAAAATATCTAAAGCTCAAGTGGAAGCCTAAGCACCTTTGATCTTAATTAAAAGTGGTAGACTTAAGAGGTCAAGGTCCCCATTCTGGTCTACCTGGAATCTCAGTGACAAGAGAGGTCAGGTAGGGGAAACCCTGTAACTCGTGGGGATGCTCTACTGTGTAGGGGTCTTTGCGAGACTCTCCCTCTCTGGCTACCCAGGTATTTCTCAGGTGGATGACTTTTCTAACTAAGGGGTATCATCTGCCCTGAACCTCTATAGTCATCCAAACTTTGTGGTTGTCTCGATTGGGTCCAGCACATTCTAATCTTATCTAATCCTTCAGTGCATGTTTGGTAGGTGGTCCTTGAGACCATCCTTAAGACCTCTTTTAGAAATCCACTCCTGTCGAGGCCAAGCCTCGACGCCCGTGTTTGTGCAGCAACCCTACCACATAGACCTCTCCTCTGATTCATTAAAACCAAGTTCTCCTTCTTCCATCATGGCATAATCAATTGAAGAAGAGAACCCTGAACACCAACTCTAGCGCTTGAATGATCTATTCCAAAACTTTGTAAACCTACCACAGCATCCTATAATGAGAGATCACTGTTTGCACCTCAAAACACGCCTATAATAACGCCTTCTTATGCTATTTTCTAGCATTAACTATGTATATTATAATCCTGTAGTTGCATTTGTAAAAATGCTTGCATGCATGCATTTAATCATGAGAGGAGGAGAAATGAATAAATGGCTTCGTAATTCACATTTTATCTCAAGTGCCTCCTTGCAAATTCTACCTTTTTATTTTTCCTCTTGTTTTCTTCTTTTTTCTCATTCCCGCGGCTGCCTTCTTCTTCCCACGCCCACATGCACGCCATGCCTATTGCAGCAGCCATTCCCTGCGACTGCCACTCGCACGCCATCCCCCCTGCTGCAGCCATGCTTGCAGCCACGCTCTCCTCCTCTATTTAAAGCCACAACCTCTTCCTCGCGAACGGGAGGAGACACGCAGTTGCTGCACCAAAACCCGCAGTCCACCTCCTTCCTCCACCGTTTTCCCCTCCCATACGTCGGCCCTCCTTCGAGGAGACACACGACGAGCAGGAGAACCCACTGTGGTGCTCACCACCACAGTGGGAACACCACCGCCCAGCTCTTCAACGAGCAGGTGGGAGTGGTGTCTTCTTTTCTTTTCATTTTCATCTCCACGCCATTGCTGCCGCTTCAAGGTCCGAAGCTTGAAGCAACAGCAGCAGCAGCCAAACCGCGGCGGCGGCAGCAGCAGCAGCTCCCCTCGCTCCTCCGCGACCTTCCCCGCAGGCGCTCAGCCCTCCGCGCGCGCCTGTAGGGCACTTCTCCGCTCCGTCCTCTACTCTGTCGCCTCTGCCATTGCACCCGCGACCGGCCGCTACGCGCACTGCAGCGGCCGGCCAGGCCCTCTCGCCGCCCCCTGCCAACCTCTGCAACCCTCCGCGACCGACTGCAGACTCCCCGCTGCCCTCTCCGAGCACGCCATCGCCCGCTCTCCTTCCTCGCACCCGGCCTGCAGATGCCTCACCTTCTCCGCGCGAAGACGCCCCCTGCATCCGCGACCATCAGACGTCGGCAGCCATCTGCAGACGACTCGACCTCCAGACGTCGGGCGCTGCCTGCAGACGACGCGGCTCCAGACGTCTGCCGCCATCCACAGACGTCTTAACTCACGCCATCACCAGCTCTCTCGCCCTCTCTCTCTCTGGGTGAGCACTCCCGCGCGCGTCCGCCCTCTCTGTCGCCCGCTCTCTCTCTCTCTTTTTTTACTCACAGCAACACACACACATTCACCGACGCACACACACCTATACCAACACACACACACACTCACACACTTATAGTAACATATATATAAATATATATATATACATACATACATATATATATATATATATACATAGTATATCTATATAGTTATGTATACATACATATATATATAATATATATACATATATATATAATATATATATATATATCTACTTATATATACATCTATATACTTATACATATACTTATATATATATAGACATATATACTTATATACATATATATATATACATATCTATATACATATATATATACATATATATATATATCTATATAGTAATATATATATATATACTTATATACATATATAAATATCTATATACATATATATATATACATATATATATATCTATACACCTATATATATATAAACACATATATATCTATACATATATAACTATACATTTATATATATATATAGATATATTTACTTATATACATACATATGTACATATATTTTCACGTTATTTACTATACGCTGTATCGCGGGAATATCTGCACCAGTTGCTGATATTCCCTGATACACGCGTACAAAAAAAGCGTGGTCCCATACATCATCCATCCACCATCCACACTCCACGCGGTACCTAGTCGTGTTTGTTGCGTCTCTCTAGACGTCGACTGACTCGACATAGCGCTACACTCCATCGTCACCTCCACCCCCACCCCTTTATATATATACTACATATAAATATATATCTATAGCTACTATGTTTACTTTCTATCTATTAGCTTCCTTCTTAGTAAAAAGATAAAAAAAGTATAAAAGTGAAAAGATAATCTTTGATTTGCAGGTACCCCGTCTTGTAAGTAGCAAGACGTGTTTTGAAACTCTGTTTTGGCTAAAAGCCAAGGACACAATTTTGAGGGTGTGCCTCAAGAACAAGGATTACCAGAAAAAAACCTAAATAAGAAAAATACCAAAAACACAATAAACGAATGAAAGAGACGCGTTTTAAGGAAAACGTAGAAACTCGACTTGAACCACACTTCCCTGAGTTCGACCCTGGGCCTAAAAGCGACAAGATAAAATCAATTAGGTCAGGTTAAAAATTTTGTAAAGAGATGGTTAGGATTGAATTAGGTTAACCACTATACACATTTCAACGATAAAAATATCATATTAACAACCTATTCTGGTCGACCCGTCAATCACTATAATCCCGCTGCGGTGGCAATCGAGCCTCAAGTCCAAATCCTAGCTGGAGGTCCTGATTCTGAACTCAAGCCCAACATGATTTATGCTATTCCAAAATTCCGTGGGCTTAACTCCGAGGATCCCTTCTAGCACATCAAACAACTCAAACATCTGGCCCACACCTTCGGGTCAGATGTACAAAATTGGGATATTTTGCTTATGAAGATGTTTTCCTTCTCCCCCATGGACAAGGCAACTCATTGGTATCAGACTCAGATGCATTCGATCAACACGTGGGTTGAACTCCAGTCTAAATTTTTGAAAAAGTTCTTCCCTATTGGCCGGACAAATGCCTTGTGCCACCAGATCACTCACTTCACTCAATAATCTGGAGAACCTCTTCATGAGGCTTGGGATCGATTCTTGGATCTCATGCGAAAGTGCCCCCACCATGGAGTTCCTAAATGGGAACAAGTCCAATCCTTTTACCAGGGACTCCGTGAAGACATTCGATTATTCGTCAATGCAACCTGCAGAGGAAACATCATGGGTCAACATGAAGACATGGTGTGGTAGATTGTCGAGAATATGTGCGAGAACTCCATCAATAATGACTCCATGGGCTTATTCGACCGAACGAATGCCCGTGCATCGATGAATCCTTGGGGAGAACATGAAACGTAGGGCCTGTCCGCAACTGTTGACTTGGAACTGATGGCCAGTCGATTGGACAATGTCTCTATCATAGAGAAGAAGGTGGACGATCTGACTTGACATCTGCAATGAGCCACCTCTACGCAAAACCTGTTTGCATAGCCACCTCTTGCAAGGGAAACTGTGCAAAACATCTATCACCAATCTTCTCAGGGGATGGACCCATATCCACCCCCGTCTGACTCCAGGACCAGGGGAAACTCTGATCCAATCTACTTTAGTCGGGGGAACTCTGAACCCTCGTACTCTGATTTTCCCGAGGTTCCTTAGACCTACGAGGACCTCAACGCCATCCATAATGACCCATTCTCTAATACCTATCACCTTGGATGGAGGAATCATCCCAACTTCCTGTGGGTGGGAAATACTCAAAATCAAAGATCACCTTATCAATCCCATCCACAAGCTCCTCATCCAAATCAGCTACCTCAGCCTCGGCCCAACCCCACCTATCAATCTGGGCCAAACCAAGCAGATCAAATGACTCTTATCCTCTAGACTCTGGCTGGAATTCAGAAGACGAATGCGGCAATACAAAAATAGCATAAGGACGAGATCACAAAGGTTCGCAATCAACTCGCCCAGATGGCGAATTCCCGCCAACCTGGCAAACTCCCTTCGCAACCTTTGCTGAATCCAAATGACATGCCGACCCAGAGGCACGTTATGAACCTAAATCCGTGCCACACCCACATGATTTATTAGGCTCCCTCTGTTCCATCACCTGACGAGATGGAAGCTTCGACACCTTATGCGGGGTTTCAACTGCATCCACCTATTTTACCAACCCCAAATCAAAACCAGGCAGGACTGAATTCCATAACAACCCGTAGTGGTAAAGCAACTCAAGGCCCACCTTATGCAAACCACTCGAAGCCTGGTGACGGTCGACTTTTCGCTTAGCGTTATAGTATTTAAGTGGTGGAAAAATCGACTAATCAAAAATAATGAAATTAACCACTCACAGAAGAGCGGGTCGTGTCCACAGGGAGGCAACGATGCAATCAATACTTTAATTATTTAATGTTATTTTAGATAGTGCGAAATCCCTTTTCAAATTGGGCTTAAAATGTGAAGGAAAGTAGATTTGTAATAACTTAAAAAGTTAAGGGTGTAAGTGCAGTTTTCCCTCACAGAAAATCCTCAATAACTTTAGGATGAATTAGTGCAATTTTCATGTGATGTGTACTAAAGACGATTAGTACTTAAATCAAGTCCAAAATTAATCCTTAAACTAGCCAATATTAATACCATGCAATTAGAAAGAACTATGAGTGCTTGAATGCAATTCTTCCATAATATAATAATAATAATAAAAATGAAATCGATGGCAATGGAATTGAATGCAATTTCTAATTCCAACAAAAACAGAGCTTTCTTCCTCTCTCTTCCTCGCGAGAGAGAGAGAGAACCGTGGGGGTCGATGCAGGGCTCAAGAGGACGGCGAGGTCAAGAGCTTTCCGACGGTGGCAGCGGCGGCGGCGGAGGTGGCCGGAGGCGATGGCCAGAGGTGGCCGGAGGTGAAGAATGACGGTCTGCTGGAGGGCGCCTGCTGCTGCGGCTGTTCGAGCGGGCGCGCACGCACGCTTGTGTGAGGGCAGGGAGCGCCTGTAGGTGGAGTGGAGGCGCCCAGGGTGGAGTGCCCGCGGTTGAGAGCGCCTGCGGGCGGTTGCGAAGGCGGGATGGCGCTCTGCAGGGAGGTGTGTGAAGCTACTATGCAGCGCCTGTGGGTGCAGGCGAGCAGCATTGAGGCGTGCTACAAGGACGGCTGGAAGGGAGGATGCGGCCGCCGCCTGGCAGGGTGAAGATGCAGCGCTTGCGGGTGCTTGAAGATGGAGCGGTAGGCGCTTGGTGTTGCAAGGCCGGTGAGGTGGAGCGCCTGCTGTGGCGTGGGGCTACAGGGAGGTGATGGGCGCGCGGGTGAGATCTACCTGCAGTAGGAGGTGTTGGTGATGGCGCGCGGGCGAGGTAGGTGCTCTGCAGGAGGCAGTGGTGATGGCACGCGGGTGAGGTAGGCACTCTGCAGGAGGCTGCCTTCAGTAGCGAGTGGGTGGAGAGGGACGTAGGGACTCACCTTCAGTAGCGCTGGTGCGAGCAGTGCCGCACCTGCTGATGGGAGTGCGTGCTGCAGGGACACAGCAAGGAGGCCGTGCGGGCGCTATGGGCGGCGTGGCTTTGCAGGTCTTGCAGGCAATGGAGAGGCTATTGCCTGCAGCACGCAAGGAGGATGCACCGACGGCGGTGTGCTGGCGGAGAGACTTTTTCCCTGCAAGGGGAAAAAGGACACAGTGCACGCTGCTGGATCACAGGGTTCGCCTTTTCCATGGTGAAGCAGTTCCCCGTGAGGGGAACGATTGCCACACAGTGCACGCTTCTTCTTTTCTCTCCGATGGATTTCCTCTCTCCCCGCCTCTTCTTTTTTTAATCTCTCCTCAGTTGCACCCATGAGAGTTAATGGATTTTCAAATCCCTTAACTATTTCTGGCCGTAGTTGTTGAGAAAGGTGGCGGAGAGTAAGATTACCCAATGTTCGGCGGGGGAGGGGGAAAGAGTTGCAACTGTTGGGGAAATTTATCTCCCCACCCTTACTCTTTGTGTATTTTATTACCTGCACATAAAAATAATAGAATCATTAAGTTATAGAATGTTATAACTTAAATCATGAGGTGTGCACATCTTCTACAACTTAATTGCCATTATTAACACACCTGAATTTTACAATTAAAGATACTTAGGCTTAATATTAGTCCATTTTAATGGACTCATCAAATACCCCCATGCCTAAGATTTGCTAGTCCCTAGCAAAAATGAATAATAGAAGTAATCAGAAGACTTCTTCTTTCCTTATTTCAAAACTTTAGAAATCCAGACAAATGTGAAGTGTTGATAGCCTAGGTAACAGATCCAAGTGAAAGAGCCGATTCGCATTAGGAGTTTGTACATCACCCTTGGCAAAAATTTCTGTTGAGATAGGCAACTACTTACCTCGGGGATAAAGCAGGCGATAATCTGTAATTTGACCCCGGTGTTTGGCTTAGGTAGGAGATAAGTTGAATGGATTTGTATTGGTGGTACACACTCTACTGGTGCTACATATAGTCTAGTACTGCAGACTCTAGCTCTCTAGAATATTAGACAAGTCAACTCTGAGAGAGGCTACACAATTATGCTCTCTTAATGTTCCTGGGCACTCTCTTTTTTTTTTCTTTTTTTTTTGTAAGATCACGAATCTTGCCAGATTTAAAAATTGTACTCACTATTTGGTGGCCTCACATGGCATTCACACTTCAATTAAAGTCCTAATAACTCTACAACTAAGTTAGAGTTCTCAACCAATATTCAGGCGATCAGAAATACTAGAAGGTAGGTATGGGTCATATTTGGTGGAACGCGATAGGTATTTTGTTGCCTCAGGAACAGTGTTTCATCAAAAACTTGGACTTCTTTTTTTTTTGGAATATAACTATTTTTTTTTCTTTTTCTTCTTTCTGTTTCTTCTTTTTCTTCTTTTCTCTCTTCCTTCTTTTTTTTTATTTCTTCTTATTTTTGTTTCTTTTTTAATCAACACAACACGATACAAACTTTTATTTACGAGGCATTATTAGGAATAATGATGGTCAAGAAGAAGTTGTGTGGCTTATTTGGTGGAAGTGCCTATTCTCAACTCCGGGAAGGAATGGATAGGACAGGCGTATTTCTGACCTTTGACACTATTACCCTCCTTCAGCTGAGGACTCTATGAAGGATGGTCGTAACCATCCACCATAGTTATAACTTTATTAAGACTCAATCTCTGTGTATCTGCCTTATTTGGTGACTCTCAGGAATTCACTCAAAGTACGCACCCAGGAACAGAGAGTGAAAACTACGCCTAACTCTGAAGTATCATCATCTAATTATCCAGAACTTAAGAGTCCTTGCACTAGACTTAGTCACCAGTAATCTCTCTACTTCTTCTCATAAATATGAGGTGGATTTACTAGAAGATAGTATGCCTGACTCTCTATGAACTGTACAAGGGTTCAGTAGACTACAAATGCTCATTGGTTTTCCTCAAGGATCCATTAGCAAGTCTACGTGCATGTGAAATAAATGTACTGGATTCTAAACTTAAGAAATAATTCAAGAAGAAAAACCTCCAATGACAAAGGTATTTTGCTAGGGACTAACCTAATCAGCTCAAGAAAGGAATTTTTTTTTGTTTATATATATAAATATGTATGCAATTATTTATAAATGCTATAAACACTATAAACATTCTCAAGTTATATCCCCCATGCCTAAGACTGACAATGTCCTCATTGGAAAAATATAGACATAGAAGAATATCACCTGAGGAGGAGAGTGGGAGGAGCTAAGGCTCCTCAAGCCGTAGTGCGTCCAAAACCTGGCCATCTGAAAGAGTAATATACGGTTTAAGTCACTGGCCATTTACTTTAAAGCTCGCACCTGAAATAGGGTTCCTGATCTCTACAGCTCCTTGAGGGAAGGTATTGATAACAACGTATGGCCCATCCCAACGGGACTTAAGCTTTCCAGGAAATAATTTAAGTCTAGAATTGAAAAGCCAGACCCACTGGTTGGGCTCAAAAGTCTTTCTAATGATGTGCTTGTCATGGAAGACTTTTGTACGTTGCTTGTAAGCTTGAGAAGTTTCATAAGCTTCATTACGAAGCCCCTCAAGCTCACTTAATTCTAACATACGTGCTTTTCCCGCTTTATCTAGATTTAAGTTAATGTTTTTAATGGCCCAATAAGCTTTATGTTGGATTTCAACGGAAAGGTGGCACGCTTTTCCGTAGACAAGACGAAAAGGAAACATGCCCAAGGGAGTCTTATATGCAGTTATGTAGGTCCAAAGAGCGTCATTTAGTTTTTTAGACCAATCCTTCCGATCAGGCCTGACAGTTTTTTCTAAAATTCGCTTAATCTCCCCATTAGACACTTCAACTTGCCCACTCATTTGGGGATGATAAGGTGTGGCTATCATGTGGTTGACTCCCAAATTTTGAAGTAGTCTAGTGAAGTGTACATTCTTAAAGTGAGGTCCTCCATCACTTATGATCGTCCTTGTGCACCCATACCGAGAAATGATATTAGCCTTAACAAAGCCCAAGACCATAGAATGGTCATTGGTTCGCGTGGGGATGGCTTCTATCCATTTTGATACATAATCAACAGCCACAAGGATGTATTCATATCCGAAGGACACAAGAAAGGGACCCATGGAGTCAATGCCCCAAATATCAAATATTTCAACCAGGAGGATAGGTTGTTGGGGCATCTCATCCCTTTTTCCAATGGTTCCCGTTTGCTGGCAACGTAGACATGCGCCCACATACGTATGTGCATCTCAGAATAATGTGGGCCACCAGAAACCAGACTGAAGAACCTTATGAGCAATCTTCTTCTCACTAAAATGTCCCCCACAGTGGAGGTCATGGCAGAAACTCAGAACACTTTTTTGTTCCTCATCAGGGATGCAACGGCGAAACAGCTGGTCAGGGCCTATTCTAAAAAGCTCGGGTTTCTCCCAGTAATAAAATTTAGCATTGGCGATAAACCTGTCTCGCTTCTGCTTGTCCCAAGTACTAGGGGTGATGCCTGTGACCAGATAGTTCACTATGTTAGTGAACCAAGGAGTTTTAGTTTCCACGGCCATTAGAGACTCATCAGGGAAAGTCTCTTGAATACTGCCAGCAGGGTTTGATGCCTCAATAGGGATCCTAGACAAATGGTCTGCTACCACATTCTCAACTCCTTTCTTGTCTTTAATTTCTAGGTCAAATTCTTGGAGTAGCAGAATCCAATGAATTAGGCAAGGTTTGGTGTCCTTTTTAGCCAGAAGATGCTTAAGGGCTGAATGATCAGTGAACACCACAACCTTGGATCCCAAAAGATAAGACCGAAACTTTTCCAAAGCAAATACTACAGTAAGTAATTCCTTTTCCATGACCGTGTAGTTTTGCTGAGGATCCGTAAGGGTCTTGCTGGCATAATGTAGCACATGAGGTTTGCCATCAAGCCTTTAACCTAAGATCTCTCCCACTGCAAAATCAGAAGCATCACACATAAGCTCAAACGGGAGGGTCCAATCTGGTGCTTGGAGAATCGATGCGGTAATGAGGGCTTTCTTCAAAGCTTGGAAAGCCTTGCCACATCTATCATCAAAATCGAAGGAGACATCCTTCGCCAACAGGTCGCAGAGTGGCTTAGAGATTTTACTGAAGTCTCTAATGAAGCGCCTATAAAATCTAGCATGGCCAAGGAAAGATCTAACCTGACGAACATTGAAGGGCAATGGAAGCTTAGAGATGGAATCAATGTTTGCAGTGTCCACATCTAATCCTCTCTCGGAAACTACATGCCCTAACACAATGCCCTGCTGGACCATAAAGTGGCTTTTCTCCCAGCTAAGCACCAGTTTTGCCTCTTCGCAACGGGTTAAGACTTTATCAAGGTGCGAAAGGCATAGGTCAAACGATGAGCCATAAATGGAGAAGTCATCCATGAAAATTTCATCGAACTCGTTGATCATATCAAAAAAGATAGCCATCATACAACGTTGGAAAGTGGCAGGAGCGTTACATAACCCGAATGGCATTCGGCAGAATGTAAAGGTGCCATAAGGACTCGTGAAGGTGGTACGCTCCTGATCATCAGGAAAAAAGCTATTTGATTGTACCCAGAGTACCCGTCAAGAAAACAAAAGTACTTGTTCCCTGCCAATCATTCCAAAATTTGATCGATAAACGGTAAGGGGAAATGGTCTTTCTGGGTGGCCGTGTTTAAACGGCGGTAATCAATGCAGACCCTTCAACCAGTTGAGGGTCTAGTGGTCACCAGTTCTCCTTGGTCATTCTCCTCCACAGTGATTCCTACCTTTTTCGGAACTACATGAATCGGACTGACCCATTTACTATCTGAAATGGGATAGATAATCCCTGCATCTAGCCATTTCAGAATCTTCGTTTTAACAACCTCCCTCATATTTGGATTGAGCCTTCTCTGCATGTCTCGGAAAGGCTTCACGGACTCGTCTGTGTATATATGATGCATGCAAAGAGAGGGATCAACACCCTTAATATCAGCAATTGTCCAGGCAATTGCTTCCTTATGCCTTTGTAAACACTCAAGTAGAGCTCCCTCCTGCAATTCAGATAATGCAGAAGAGATAATAACGGGGAGCGTGTTATTAGGGCTAAGGAAAGCATATTTCAATGTGCTCGGGAGGGGTTTCAACTCCAATTCAGGAGCCTTTTGGATTGAGGGTTTTAGTTGAGATGTCCTCGCCTTAGGCAGCAGATCTACCTTCACAGTCCAGGGTGGGGACAGAGACTTAGTGTGTATCCCCAGCAACTCTTCAAGTTCGGGCATTTTCCTTTCAGTTTCTTTAATAATCAAGGTATGGTCCTGAGATATGACCTTCTGAAGGGGATCTCTACATAAGAGTGCTAGAGTAGTCTCTTCAATTATTTCATCAACGACCTCAATCTGAGAACAATCTTCAAATCCGGGTTGCTTGTAAGTATCAAAAACATTCAACTGGATCTTCTTGTTCCTAAAGCCCATTTTAAGTGCCCCGGATCTACAATTTATAGAGGCATTGGCTGTGACCAAAAAGGGGCATCCCAGAATAATGGACGGCTTTGTGGGCTTATTAGACGGGTCAGTATCAAGTATCAGAAAGTCAACGGGGAAGAAGAAATCCTCCACTCTCACAAGGACATCTTCTAAGAATCCCCATGGTGTCTTAAGTGATCTGTCTTCAACCTGGAGGATTACTGGACTAGGCTTCAGCTTTCCTCCTCCCAAAAGGTCGTAGACAGAACTCGGTAGAATGTTTACCCCCGCACCCAGATCGAGCAGAGCCTCGTCAATGTGTTGGTTACCTATAACCACTAAAATATACGGGGCCCCTGGGTCTTTCATTTTGGGGGGTGTTCCATGCTGAAGAACCGAGCTAACTTTGTCAGGCAGGATGACCTTGGTTTGGACCTGTTTCCTAGATCTACGCTTCTGGGTGCACAGGTCCTTTAGAAACTTTGCATAGGACGGAATCTGTTTAATCGCTTCCAACAGAGGCAAGTTAATCTGGACTTGCCTAAAAGTATCCATAATCTCTTCCATCCTATCCTTGGCTCCAGACGAGCCAACAGAAGATTCCCCAGGAGCAGATAGGTGCTCTGGATAGGGCACCCTCGGCTTCTAAGTAGAGGGGTCGTCATGGCGGGAAAGGGGTGGTGGATGGACGACATCCTCATTGTGGGTGATTTTTTGTGAGGGAGAGTGGTGTGGCTCTTCCTCGGGTGAGATGGAAGTCGGGTCAGGTGTGGAAGGGGAATTATGAGATGTAACCATAGGAGTGTTATCAGGCATGTCAATCTTTTTTCCACTCCTCAACACGGTCACTGCTTGGGCGTGCTCCCTAAATACAACCCCCTTGCCCTTAGGGTTCTCAGAAGAGCTAGGCAGCTTCCCCGGATCACGTTGCCTAACTGCCTCAGTAAGATGACCAATTTGGGATTGCATATCAGTAATCATCTTATTCTGAGATTGGATCACCATATTCTGATGCTCTTGCATCGCTTTCATCATGGTCTTCAGTTCATCCATCTCAGAGAGCTTATTCGGAAGAGGGTTTTCATAAGAAGGTTGGTATGTGGGCTGGGGAGGTAAGGGTCTTGTATTCCCTGAGTTAGAAGCATCAGCTTGCTTCCAAGAGAAGTTTGGATGGTTCCGCCACCCTGGATTAAAAGTGTTGGAGTAAGGGTTATTGCGAGGGGGGCGGAAACCTTGGGTCGCGTTCAAGTCGGCCTGAATCAACCTAGGAAATTGGGTTGCCTGATGGCGTGCGTTGTGCTTTGGCAAATGGAGCATTCTCTTGAAGCCTAAAAAATAGAGGCTACTTGC
Organism: Thalassia testudinum; assembly: GCA_037157565.1. NCBI lineage: Eukaryota > Viridiplantae > Streptophyta > Magnoliopsida > Alismatales > Hydrocharitaceae > Thalassia > Thalassia testudinum. The sequence continues at coordinate 63,889,947 of JAZHRO010000007.1, read as the reverse complement.
AGGTTCATGTCGGGGTTTGCTAAAAGCCTATCAAAGTTTTTATTCAATAGTTGAATCTGATAAGCCAAATCATGAGAAGCCCCAGCTTCATGGGCCTCTATCTTCCTCTGCAAGATTGATGGTTTTCTTTCTTGATATGCAGAGGACAAATGTATGGAGTTGTCACTTAAAGTTTCAAATAATGCCCAGCCTTCATCCTCAGTTCTGTCATGAAGGTTCCTGCACAGGCTGCATCAATGGTTTGCCTATGCCTTTCAGATAATCCGTTATAGAACCTTTCGACCAATTGCCATTTTGGCACTTGATGGTGGGGGCATAACCTAAGAAGGTCATTAAAGCGCTCCCAAGTCTCATGAAATTGCTCCCCTTCCTTTTGAGTAAAACCCATAATCTCTCTTCTGTAATGGTTGGTTTTACTAATAGGAAAATACTTTTTTAAAAATTCTCCCTTAAGGGTAGCCCAATCATTTACCCTTGCATCGAGGGTATGATACCAGTGCTTGGCCTTATCCTTTAGGGAGAAAGGAAATAGAGTCCTCATCAGGGCTTCATCAGTAAAGCCCTGGAGCTTCACTATGGAACAAACCTCGGTGAATTCCTCCAAATGCCGGTAGGGGTCCTCCCTAGTAGTACCATAAAAAGAGGGCAATAAAGATATGGTACTACTCTTGATCCCATATGGATTATCCCCTGCCGATTGTCTTAGTGCTTGTGCAGGTTGGTTGGTAGGAATAAAATAGTCCCTTAGGGTCCTTTGTTGATTTGCACCTTGCTCAGCCATTTCTTCTCTTTCTTTTCCTAGGTGAGCTCTCCTAAGAATTCTCTCGGACTCAGGATTAAACACTAAACTACCCTCAAGGGAGCGTCTACCAAGCATACAAAACACAATTCAGAAATTTTTTTTTTTTTTTACTACTGAGTAAGTCAAACCTCCACTCTAAAGATAAGTCAAAAGATCAAGACTTATCCCTCCGTTCCCACATAAGTGGTATAAGAGGGGTGTGGACTTGAAATCTTAACCTTCTTTATTGTGGATGTTGAATTAGTTAAAATAAATGACCAAACAAGTTTTTCACTGCAATTACGTGCCTTAATTTAACCTTTGAGTGCCCTAGGACCTATACTCTGCTTGGATGATACTCCCTGGTGATCAAGGGAGAAGGTACTCCAAGGACGAACAAAGGGATGCAAGTAGGGCGAACCCTTCCTTTGAGGCGATGCGTATGCGGTGCCCCATAACTACCCTTTCGTTCCTTTAAGGGGTGTCCCCCTCCGTGGAGTATCAAAACACTTGATCAAAAGATAGTATCACCACCACCACAAAGCACAATAGGAGGGTCTGCACCGATAAAGAGATCGGTGCCTATAGCCTTAAGGGATCGAGCCTTAGTGCGGTGCCTAATGTGCGTGCTCAGTGTCAAAAGTGTGCAACACACCGCAAACCTTTGTAATTTCTTTTGAAATCACAGACAAGTCCCTTAGAATCAGATCAAAATGTGAATTGCTTTTAAGGTTGAATCTAATTATTAGTTTCGCTTTGAGTTATGTGACCACTGAATTAGTAAATTCAAACAATTTGGTGGTCTTGGATTTAAATTGGAATGCAAATGCGTGAACAGAAGCTGGATGCAAAAGTTAGAAAGATATACCTATCTCCAGCAATCTTCGTGCTAATATGCTTGCAATGTAGTAATAAGATCTAATATGCTTCTCAATCACCCCTAAATGCGCACACCTAAGGGCATGCAACTTCTAAATAGGCAGCTCAATATTTTATTTATTGGTTTTTAAAAGCAAGCAAGCAGAAAATATAATCACGCATGTACCAGAAATATTGTAAGCCCTAATAGCTAAAGAATGCGGGGACAAACCACCAAAAATTTTGCCCCAATTATTCCAAGGGCGAAAAGACAGAATTAAATTGTGACGACGGAGAATCCTCTGCGAAATAGGATCTTGGTCTCCTTCGTCTTTTCCTCGTGTAGCTTAACTCGTGGTTGCTGTCACTGCTCTGTTGCGCCTCGTCGCCTCGGCGAATTCCTTGCAAAATAATAAAAATGATTAGATAATTTCGCAACTCAAAAGATTCAAAAATAATAAAGTAAATCTATTGCGTCTATTGCCTCCCCGGCAACGGCGCCAATTTTGACGATCGACTTTTCGCCTAGCGTTATAGTATTTAAGTGGTGGAAAAATTGACTAATCACAAACAATGAAATTAACCACTTGCAGAAGAGTGGGTCGTGTCCACAGGGAGGCAATGATGCAATCAATACTTTAATTATTTAATGTTATTTCAGATAGTGCGAAATCCCTTTTCAAATTGGACTTAAAATGTGAAGGAAAGTAGATTTGAAATAACTTAAAAGGTTAAGGGTGTAAGTGCAGTTTTCCCTCACAGAAAATCCTCAATAACTTTAGGATGAATTAGTGCAATTTTCATGTGATGTGTACTAAAGATGATTAATACTTAAATCAAGTCCAAAATCAATCTTTAAACTAGCCAATATTAATACCATGCAATTAGAAAGAACTGTGAGTGCTTGAATGCAATTCTGCCACAATATAATAATAATAAAAAAAATGAAATCGTTGGCAATGGCACTGAATGTAATTTCTAATTCCAACAAAAATAGAGCTTTCTTCCTCTCTCTTCCTCGCGAGAGAGAACCGCAGGGGTCGATGCAGGGCTCAAGAGGACGGTGAGGTCAAGAGCTTTCCGACGGTGGCAGCGGCGGCGGCGGAGGTGGCTGGAGGTGGCCGGAGGTGAAGAATGCCGGTTTGCTGGAGGGTGGCTACTGCTGGGGCTGTTCGAGCGGGCGTGCACGCGCGCTGGTGTGAGGGCAGGGAGCACCTGCAGGTGGCGTGGAGGCGTGCAGGGTGGAGTGCCCGTGGTTGAGAGCACCTGCGGGTGGTTGCGAAGGTGGGATGGTGCTCTGCAGGGAGGTGCGTGAAGTTGCTATGCAGCGCTTGCGGGTGCCGGTGCGCAGCGTTGAGGCGTGCTACAAGGATGGCTGGAAGGGAGGATGCGGGCGCGGCCTGGCAGGGTGAAGACGTAGCGCCTGCGAGTGCTTGAAGATGGAGCGGTAGGCGCTTGGTGTTGCAAGGCCGGTGAGGTGGAGCGCCTGCTGTGGCGTGGGGCTGTAGGGAGGTGATGGGTGCACGGGTGAGATCTGCCTGTAGCAGGAGGCACTGGTGATGGCACGTGGGCTAGGTAGGTGCTTTGTAGGAGGCAGTGGTGATGGCACACGGGCGAGGTAGAAGCTCTGTAGGAGGCGGCCTTCAGTAGCGAGCAGGCAGAGAGGGACGTATGGACGCGCCTTCAGTAGCGCTGGTGCGAGCGGTGCTGCGCCTGCTGATGGGAGTTCGGGCTGCAGGGACGCAGCAAGGAGGCCATGCGGGCGCTGTGGGCGGCGTGGCTTTGCAGGTCTGCAAGCGTTGGAGAGGGTGTTGGGGCTGGTGCGCGGTTGCCTGCAGCGCGCAAGGAGGATGCACCGACGGCGGTGTGCGGGGGGAGAAACTTTTTCCCCGCAAGGAGAAAAAGGACGCAGTGCACGCTGCTGGATCACAGGGTTCGCCTTTTCCACGGTGAAGCAGTTCCCTGCGAGGGGAAAGATTGCCACATAGTGCACGCTTCTTCTTTTCTCTCGGATGGATTTCCTCTCTCCCCGCCTCTTCTTTTTTTAACCTCTCCTCAGTTGCACCCGCGAGAGTTAAGGGATCTTCAAATCCCTTAACTATTTCTGGCCGTAGTTGTTGAGAAAGGCGGCGGAGAGGAAGATTACCCTAATGTTCGGCGGGGGAGGGGGGAAGAGTTGTGACTGTTGGGAAAATTTATCTCCCCACCCTTGCTCTTTGTGTATTTTATTACCTGCACATAAAAACAATAGAATCATTAAGTTATATAATGTTATAACTTAAATCATGAGGTGTACACATCTTCTACAACTTAGTTGCCATTATTAACACACCTGAATTGTACAATTAAAGATACTTAGGCTTAATATTAGTCCATTTTAATGGACTCATCACCTGGTAGCAACCCAAGCCCTAGGATAGTTATCCAGGACACCCCTGTCCCAGATCAAGAACCTAGACCTATTCTAGAGGAACCAACCAAGGTTCCATTTCCCAAGGCCTTGACCAAGGGAAAGAGGATAACCAAACCCATGGCTCCTGAGGAGGATCTGGTCAAGCTCTTTGAACAAGTCCATATAAACATCCCCTTGATGGATGCAATCCACCATGTACCAGCTTACGCACGATTTCTAAAGGACGTGTGTACACCCAAGTGTAAGCCGCGAACCAAAATTTGGAGTCCAATCATACTGTCAAAGGAAGCCAACTCTGTAATCTTGAGTGAACTCCTACCTAAGGCTAAAGACCCAGGTACTCCCTTGATTTCATGTACTATCGGTGATACCTAATTCGATGGAGCCTTATTAGATTTAGGTGCCTCCATAAACCTAATACCTACATCCCTCCTTGATCACCTTGAAGAATCTGAGCTTAAACCAACAGAGGTGACGTTGCATTTCGCCGATCGATCCATTAAGTCACCTAAAGGAGTACTCGAGGATGTCATCGTTAGGGTATGGAATTTCTATTTCCTGGTGGATTTTATAGTCTTGGATATGGATGCACCTGAAAATCCAAGGAATACACCGATTATACTAGGGAGACCCTTTCTGGCCACTGCTAGGGCCAATATAAACTGTGAGGAGGGCCAAATAGAACTGAAATTTGGGAACCAATCACTGAAGATTGACATCTTTAAGGCCCAACAAGGGATTAATTGCGGGGTCATAGAACATATATGCGATATCAAGACCGTGGTTGATGAACCATACATCGAGGACAACCTGATTACTCCCAATCAACGACAAGAAGATCAAAACCCGCAAACAGAGGAGTCTGACCCTGATCTAGATACACCCATAACTCCTTCCCTTGCTCCTGACACACACCCTGAATCACCCGCTGCTGCTAATAACCCCATTCTGGAACTAAAGCCTCTTCCCAACCATTTGAAATACGTCCTTTTGGGTTCCAATCAAACGTTTCCTATGATTATAAACTCCAGACTCACACTTGACCAGGAATCCTGTCTGATTACTATTCTCCAGCAACATCGTAGAGCCATCGGATGGACTCTTGATGATTTGACTGGTATCAGCCCCTCTTATTGCACACACCATATCTACACCAAAGAGGGCATGCGACCTTCGCGGGAAATGCAGAGACATTTGAATCCTAATCTGTAGGAGGTCATGAAAAAGGAGATCATTAAGTGGTTAGATGCAGGGATCATCTACCTGATCTCCGATAGTCAATGGGTGAGTCCAATCCAGGTTGTGCGTAAGAAGGCAGGACTTACCGTCATCACGACTGAAACCAGAGAAGTCATACCAACCCATGTGGCTAACTTTTGGAGAGCCTGCATTGATTACAGAAGACTCAATTCCTCCACGAAGAAGGATCATTTGCCACTACCGTTTATTGATTAGATCCTCGAGAAACTAGCGAGAAATAGGTTCTACTTTTTGGATGAGTACTCCAGTTACAACCAGGTGGCAATCCATCTTGAGGACTGACAGACGTGGAAATCGCGTATTTTGAAATCGTTGGAAATCGTAGTATAGTCGCAAAAACCACTCATCAAAGATATTTGTGATAACGAAACTCTCATAGATCTTTATTCTTTTTAGAACTTGAGTCCCGGTCGTTCATCTCTGGGAGGCGTGAAAACGAATCGAGATTTGGATCGGCTTTTATAACCTAAATCTAACCTAAGCTACTATTTTTGTCTTTTTGTGTTTTTGATTTTTTATTTCGAAAAGCGAATTGAAACCTAGATCTAGATAAACTAGCAAAAACCTAAGTGACTATGTGCATCTAAATGAGGCCATGGTGGCCGTGCATGGTGTGAACGAACCAAAGTGTCATATAGGCAAGCTAGACCAATTCAGCTTAAGATAATTCTAGGAGGTTAATTGAATTGTTAGGAATAGGATCATTAAATTGATTTATATAAGGTTTCAACCTCTGACCATTAACCTTAGTCTCTTGGCCAGTCTTGGGATCTAAAATTAAAATAGCTCTATGAGGGAAAATTTTTCTCACAACAAAAGGACCTATCCACTTTGATCTTAATTTTCTCGAAAAGAGCTTCAAGCACGCATCAAATAACCATACTTTCTTATCAGGAATAAAGCCTTTTTAGGAAACATATTTATCATGTAAAGCTTTTGTCCTACTCTTAGAAATTCTCACACTATCATAAGCGTCATTTTGGATTTCCTCTAATTTAGTCAATTGGAGTTTCCTTTATCGTCCAAACTAATCAAGATTCAGATTAAAAGCCCTGATGGCCCAATAAGCTTTATGCTCTAGCTCTACAGGTAGACAACAAGATTTTCCATAGATCAAACAGAATTGAGACATTCCAATCAAGGTCTTATATGCAGTATGGTAGGCCTAGAGAGAGTCATCCAGTTTTGTAGACTAATCCTTCTGATCCAGGTGGACCATCTTTTGAAGGATTTTCTTGATTTCCCGATTAGAGATTTCGACTTGGCCATTGGTCTGTGGATGGTATGGAGTAGAGATTTTATGAGTGACTCCATACTTAATTAGTAAGGTTCTAAATTGATTGTGAGTAAAATGGGACCTGCCATCACTAATCAAGGCTTTAGGAACCCTGAATTGACTAAAGATATTCTTCTTTAAAAGATTCATGACCACTTTATGGTCATTAGTTTGGGTATGGATGTCTTCAATCCATTTGGATACCTAGTCGACTGCTACCAGTATATATATTTACCTAAAAGAATTGATAAAAGGTCCCATGAAATTGATGTGCATACATCTAAATAGTCAAAAATGTCTATTAATGCATGTTCTTAGTGTCATATTAGCATCATATATTGTAAATATTACATAACATGCATAATCATGCATTTAGGTCAAGTTGTATAAATTATATAGTAATTGTCTCCTTTTATGGTTAGGGATAGGGAAGTTTTTAATCGAGGCCTCGAATCGAAGATCCAACCATATCGATTTGATCAGGGCAATGATTGGAGTTCAATGACTCCAAGATTGCCCTGATCGGACATTCGTAGCACCAGATAGAGATCGAGGAAGCCTAAAGATCAAGGACCAAGATGGTGCCACTCCACACTTCAGACGACAAATCCGACCACATGGATGGGTTCGGATCGATGATCGCAGCCTAATGACATAAAAGTCGGTCCAATCTGACATCCGTGGCACCATTTACAACATGCAGAAGATGGACAGCTAAGGTGGTGCCATGTGGTGCCATCACAGCGGCCCAAATCAACCGCAGCACTGCTCCCCATCTTTTGAAGGTGCGGTGAGGCATTATCTGGGCCATTGAATCTTGATCCAACGGCCGTGAAGTGCACGCGCTTAATTCGTAACTGTGACAAAGCACGCCGCTAGCACAGCGGTCGAGCTGCATTGCATGAGCACGCGACGCGTGTTCGACTTGCCATCCGCAGCGTGTGAGCATTTAATCAAGACCGCATGATCGGTTGTGGGTGGCTCGGATCATCCAATAGGGCGTACACATGATTTGACGCACAGCACGCATGCCCAATCGAATGCGGGCGCACGGTTAAGCGCAGACGAAGGCGTACGCGAGGAGAAATCTAAGTCGTCCGATCTTGCAATCAGACAACTAAGATTTAAAGTACGTGAGCGTGCATTATGAACACAACAGGTAGGGAGGCGTCCGTGGCACGTGCACATCGACCACACTAAGACCTTTAGTGATAGATAAATCTGTCACTAAAGACCTGATTTTAATGCTTTAAGCTTGAAATGACAAATTTGCCCTCAATTCTTACAACTATAAAAGGAGACCTGACCTCCACTTTTTATTCATCCCTTCCTTTACTTCTCTCCGTCTCCAAAGCTCAAGAGAAGCTTGTCCCACACTCGAGATGCTATTCTAGAGCTAAATCCAATTTTCTTGCCCCTATTCTGAAAGTGGATCCTGTGACGACAATGATGTGCTGCCTCGTTCCCGCTTCTTCCTACTTCGTCCTCCTTCTTCCCACTCCGTCCTCCATCTTCCAAGCATTGCTCCGTCCAGCTCATCCTCCAAGCATTCGTTAAGGAGGATAACATCTCTCTCCCTTCTTTTTAATCGCTTTCTAGAATAGAATTTTCTGCTTTCTAGTTGTAATCATTTCCCGCTTTGTAGTTGTAAAAATGTTCTGATTATATCAAGTGATTGTTCTCTCTCTCTGTCTCTCTCTTATTATTTATATCAATTCCATTATAATTATTTCATTTTCAAACAAAAACACAAAAAAAATTTAAATCGTGGAATTAGATCGACATAGCCATCCTGTGTTCGACCCGGAATTCTTAGAATTTCGGTATAAATTTATCTGTTGACGGATTTCTTCGCAAATCGAACTACAACGACAAGTTTTTCGAAACCAACTTCGATCGTGTAGTTTTCTGCTCTCAACATTTTGGGGCTATTGCCAGGGAGGCAACGATTTTCGATTTTCTTTCCGCATTTCATGCACTTGATTGTTTTCTAACTTGCTTTATTTATTGTCTATTGTTTTACAGGTACCTTCACAGGGATCTTCAAGTGGTAGATAGGAGTAAAGTATAGTTGAAGACAACTGTAAGTGCTCCCTATTCTTCCCCCTTCATAGATTCCATTTCACCACATTAATTCAAATTCTAATTAACTTAGGTGTTTGCATAAATACTAGGGTTAGTTTTGTTGCTTGGATTTCCACTCACATTCATCTCACCCACATATAAAAAATCAACAAAAAGATATTTATTGTGGGGTAATTCAACATACACACTGCATACACCCACATTCAAGGCACATAACCTAATTGATTTTTCTTCTACTTAATCGGATTTTGATTTGTGGAACCGGTATACACAAATAAACATATAAAAGAGTATAAATCAGTCTAGGTTAATCATTTTGTGTGCCTAACTTAGTAGTGCAATCTTGGCCAATTGTTTGAGTTATTTGGTCCGCACCACTTAACCTAAAATCAACTCACCAAGTAGCTTCCCCTTAGGGTTTTCAATGTAGGTCAATATCAGGCACTCCATTTTATTTTTGATTTCAAAAGGAAACAGATCTTCACCCGTGCTTAAAAACCTAGTTTGCCTCAAACTTGATTGAATTAAACCTAATTACAAATCCTAAAAGCTACTTAAGCAAGATTTGAACCTTAAAATCTACTCATCAAAAATAATCTTGCTTGAAAACCCTGGTTGTGCACGCACTCACAAATACTCAAGTGATCATTAAGGGTACAACTCATTTTAGGGGCCCACTACATTCCATAAGCACTACAATCCTAGACCTAAATAAAATCAAGTAGACGTTGAACTTAAAGACTGATTTGCTCTTCAGAGTCCAGTCTGAGATTATTTACGATTAACCTGCTTGTACTGATCAATCTAATGTCTAGCTAGGTGAGTAGCGTCAAACGACCACAGCTGGAGGATACACTAGGAATCGGAGGCACAAGCCAAAGGAAGAACCTTCTCCCCAGTCCCTCCTTCTAATTGGTTGGATTGAGTGGATGCAAGTAGAGTAAATCGTTTATAATCTTAAGGCAGATTCTGAGAGTCTGTAGATCCTTAGGCTACCCCACTTAAGGATAGGCTTGTTTTATTATGCTGCATGGTTCTTATCCCCAATCCTTCCGACCTCTTCCTAGTCTATGCTGGGAAGGAGGTCATTGAATCCCCTATTGGAAGGACCACTAGAGTATTCTAGGAGGCGTAGATAGGATTTTGGCCAAATTGATCCCATGGCCGATCAACAGCCTCCTCTACCTCAGAATCCACAGGAGGGATTTCAAAGGCAATTAGAACAAATGTAGAGAATGAAAGAATGCTTCCAGAGAATGCAGGGCACTCAGCCCTTGAAGGATTTTTATGATCCTTCAAATTACGGGGAACGTCCCAGCATCCAGATTCCTACTGGAGATGTAGAAATCAAGACCTAGGTGTTAATCCTGATCAAACATTTCCATGGGCTTGGCTCTAAAGACCTGTTTCGGCACTTCGAGGACTATCCATGACCCTAGGAACATGGATAGTGCTGTCCATGTTTGGGTTTTGAGGCTAAGGTGCCCTAATGGAGGTTGTTTTGGGTTTGGGAAGGCTATCCTAGGGTTTCTAAGGGTAAGGATAAGGCTATCCTCCTCACTCCTCTTATCTGGATCAGTCTTCTTCTTCCTTTATTGCTTTATTCCACTATCTCCATCCTGGATCACTTTATTATCTGTAAATAGCAATAAAAAAAACATTAACTAGCAGGATATCTCATCTTATTTTAAATAGACTGATGCAATGCATGATATGCAAGATATGAGTGCAATATCCACAATTTAAGATAGGTTCAGACATTATTTAGGTTGATTAGGACCTATGATTGCTGTGCAATCATACCCCCATGCCTAAACTTTGCTAGACACTAGCAAATGCAAGACTAAATTATTCACATAAGGGTACCTAAGGGATTGATTATTTTATCAAGTGTATGCTTAGAGATTTTTCTCCTTTTTGTTTTCATCCTATGTTCTAGAAATCCAGAGAAATGTGAAAGGTAGCTACGTAGCTTTTGCAACGGATTTGAGTGAAAGACCTGATTCACCCCTAAAGCCTGTACTTTGACCCCTAGTAAAAATTCTAGCGGGATAGGCTGACTTCTTCCCTCAGGGTATTCAAGATATTCTATGAATTTCACCCGGCTTTAAGCTTAGGTAGAGGATCTTAAAGTGAAAAGATTATATATTTGATGGCTCACTCTCGACTGGTGCTACATAGAGATTAGTACTATAGAATCTAGATTACCAAATTATTAAGTAACTCCACTCAGAGCAAGATGAGAAAAACTATGCTCTCTTTTGGTTTGTATTCATTCTCTCTTTTTCTTTTTCTTTTTTTTTCTTAGAGCTCACAACCTCACCAGATTCACACATAGGATTTGTATTTGGTGGTCTCACTAGGCATTAACACTTTAATTGAGTTCTCATAACCCTAACACTAAGTCGAGATTCCTCAGCCAATATTCGAACAGTCAGAAACACAAGAAAAATAGGTTAAGGCCATATTTGGTGGAGCTCAATTTTATTTGGTGGTATTGCCTCGATGAAATAAACACTAAATATTCATTCTTTTCTTTTTTTTTCTTCTTTTTCTAAATTTTTTCTTTTTCAGTTTTTATTTCTTTTCATCATTCTTTTTCTTTTTCTTTTCTCATTTTTTTTTAATTTTTTTTTTCAGCATAACACAACTGGCATACATCCACGAACTTTATTAAGGAGGCATTATTGGGGATTGGTGGTACTCAAGAGACATTGGGTGGCTTATTTGGTGGAAGTGCCTACTCATGGCACTGGGAGAGACGGATAGGACGGTGCATTTCTGACCTTGACATCAATACCCTCCTTCAGCCGAGGATTCCGTAAAGAATGGTCGTAACCATCCACCTTAGCCCTAGTTTTATGAAAACTCACTCTCTACATATTTGCCTTATTCGGTGGCTCTTAATATTTCACACAAAAATGTATACACTGGAACCGAGAGCGAAAACTATGCCTAATCTCTAAGTATCATCACCTAATTATCTAAGATTCCAGATTCCTTGCACTAATCTTAGAGCACCAGTACACTCTACTCTCATCTCACACTATTTGGTGGATTTTTTTTGGAAGAAAATCAGCCTGACTCCCAAAACTCTGTCCAGGGGTTCAGGAAAAGAAGCACTGCTTCTTCTCGATAGACTGAAGATGTTTATCAGCCTTCACCGTGAATCCATTGCAAATTCTACGTGTGTGTGAAAAGTTGTACTGGATTCCAGATTACAGGAATCACCTAAAGGATAAAATCCCTAATGCATTCTCTTAATAAAATAATCTTATTCATGAATGCAATATCTATATATGCTATAAACATGTAACCTCATATAATTTGTATTTCGTGAATTTCCCGTATCGGGTTACAATCAGCTTGACCCTAAATTTAGAACAAAAGGTGGGCGGGTAAGTCGGAAGTGGCTGTTGCGAACAATTTCTAGCTCCAATGAGAGCATTGGAGGTGGAGTCGGTTGTTCTTTTATTTAAGGTCCTAAAGTATGTTTTACATGCAACTCCGAGGTTTTCCTAAGTGTTGGCAAAATTTTTCTTTTTCAGTTTTTCTGTATCTACCCCCCCATGCCTAAGTTCTTGCATGTCCTCATTCATGAATGTAAAAGAAAATAAATGCTGTAGGGAGAGAATGGATATAAATCACCTGTAATTGCTCCTGAAATTATATTCAGCACTGGCCAACCTGTTAACATGCAATATAGAAAAGGGAAATATGTTAAAACAAAAATATGCTCTGTATAAAAATGGTTATGTATAGATGATGGTGAAATGGTATTTATACATGCTGAGTTTAACGCCTCCAGCTGGGCGTACACTTCAAAAAGGATATACCAATACAGTATTAAGAATGGCAAGTAAAATAATAAGAATTTTAGTCTCATTCGCCAACAGCGGACCGCAAATGCGAACTAGTTGTCCATGAATTCCAAGTCCAAATAATTGGGAAAATATGTAGATGGGGCTTGGGATTATTTGCAGCCAGATGCTACAGAAGAAAGACAGATAAATACGGGTGCCTGGAAGGAATGAAGGTGAAGGCATCCCGAAGTGGTGATGGAGAATGTGGGTGGTAGTGGTATGGGTGGAGTCGTGTGGGGTGAAATCATATGGGTCCTGATAATGGTGATGAATGGAAGGCATGACCCAAATAGTGTGGTCAGATCTAGAAATCAAGGTCCAGTGATCAGTCACTGTCTCTACCAAAGATGTTTGGGTCTCATCTTCTTCTTTTATCTCTTCCAAATTGTCCAATGCCAATTCCCAATTATCACATGATTCCCCAAAATTCCTAACTTCCTCTGGTAACTCATCATATGTTATCCCCAATAATCTTTCAATTTCTTGAATATCTATTTCATAAGGGGATATTTCCTTCTTCTCACTTAGATGAAGTTGGGCATTAGATTTAGTAGTGAGTCCCTCCATGAAAGTGGAATGGGTTGAATCATTGATTGAGGAGTTGTTACAGTCTTTTTGATTTTGTTGCTCCGCATATGAGATCATTTGAATTAATTCATCAATGTCTCCATGGGTATTCTCAAATACAACAAAATTATATTCAGGTCCCTTAATGCTTGGTTCCTCAAAATGAAATGATTGGTACTCAGGCCCTATACCAAGATCAAGATTCTCAAATAAATCTCCATTCTCAGCTTCCATAGGGTTATCAATATCATCCACCTCGGGTGTTTGATCAACAAAATCCTACATGACCACCACCGAATCGCAAATCAGTTGTGACACACCTAACCCAGATTCAAACATTTCTGGTTTTTGTTGCTCATCCCGGTTCTATGAAGCTCTTTCCTTATATCATCATGTTCTCTTGCTCTAGCTTCTTTTATTTCATGAATCATTTTGATCAGCAGAGTAATCTGGGATTCATTGCAAGGGGCAGGGGTTTGAATTGGGCTAGGTCGATCAAGATAGTCAACCATATTATCAGTGATTTGATCTGGTAGGGAGGGTGACTTATGTGATCTAGTGGATTGTTGATTCGGGTCGTGTGGTTCTACCCAGGTGTCAATTGCCATAGTTTCTTCCGAATTACCCTCCGACTCACTTTCCATATCATCCAGAAAGTACCCTGACTTTGTTTTCTTAGTGGCTGCATACATATCAAAGTGAATCTTCTCATTGCCGCTACTTACCTCCATACATCCTGAGTAACAGTCAATTCGTGCATTGGCCGTAGCCAAGAAAAGTCAACCCAGAATAATGGGTGAATTACTTAGCTTCTCCGATATATTCATGTCCAAGACAATAAAATCGATTGGAAAGCTAAGACCTTGCACTTTAATAATCACATCCTGAACTACCCCCTTCGATAGTTTGATGGAGCCATCTGCCATTCTAATGGTGACAGGTGTGTGGTGCTGATCTCCAAGTTTGGTGCGGTCAAAAAGGGTGGTAGGAATCAAGCTAATGGAAGACCCTAGATCACAAGGGCTTTGTTGAAGGTGAATCCCTTTATGGCACAAGATATGAAGGGTTTTCCAGGGTCAGTCATTTTGGGTGGTATAGTGCCAAAAACAAATGCACTTATGTTAGCTGATAAAACCACCTCTTTAGGTGTGCAAGTCATTTTTTTCTTTTGTGACTCTTTCTTTAAGGCCTCAGGAAAGGGTAAATAGGTCAAATCAACTTCAGAAGCCTTTTTCTTCTTTTTGTCCCTTGAGTCTGAGTCAGAGCTGGATGTGGGTTTGGGTTTATGATTTTTGGTTGAGCCCAAATCAGGTCGTTTGGGTGGGCTCTTAGCTTTTCTCTTCCTTTTAGAGGCCACAAATTTGACCCCCGCACAAGGGCATGTTTGATAGATTGGAGGGGTCAGAAGAATAGGTGGAGAATAGGAGTGAAAAGGCATTTGCATTCGGGGATAGAGTGATTCTTGAAGTCTCTTGATTTGATCCCCTTGAGATTTCACATGATTTTCCAACTTAGTCAGCCTTTCTTCATTTTTCTTATCAAAGTCCAACAAAATGTTCATGATATCTTCAAGGGTGGTTGCGGGTTGGGCTGGACTAGATGGTTGCCCTAAATTGGATTGAGTGGAGTATTGGGCTGGCCTAGATTGATGTTCAGTCTGAGTCGGTCTCTGTGGTGGCCATGAAAGATCAGGATTGTTTCTCCACTCAGGGTTATACGAATTTGGATATGAATCAATAGGTGTATCACCTTGAGTGGGGCTGACTACAGAGGGAGTTGATTGAGAACCTGTTATGTGGTCCTGTACTTGTGATCCATTACTCCAATTCATTAGAGATATCTCATCAGGTACAGGTGTATCAGAAATAGTGCATTCCTTAATTGATCTACCCAAATCATGGATTAGGTCCAAAGGTGCCTTTTAGGTTGGCTGAGTCCAGGATGCCTCCCCATGGTAGTAAGAATCAGTAGAATAGCTAGTGGTTCCAAAATATGGGTCACTAGACCCACTAGGCTGGTTGTTCCAAGTCTCTTGTCCCTGGGAGGAGTGATAAGATTGAGATTGTACCTGAGATCGTCTAATTTGCTCCAGAAGCTTGGCACATTGATCTGTATAGCCCTTGTTATATTCCCTGAATTCAGCAACTATGGCTTTCAATTGGTTCTGATCTAGATAAGGGTCAGATCCATGAGATTCAGGTTCTAAATAAGTTGGGGGATAAGGATAATCATATCTCAGCTGGTTAGGATGAGTCTCCCAACCAGGAGGAGTCGAAATCATGGTTGGGTTGGGAGATGGAGGACCCTGAGGGTCAAAAGAATGATATGGGTTCATGGATATTTAAGAGAAGATGCGAATAAAGATAAGAGATAATCTTCACATCAAATCCCTTCCCATGCAATCACACCCAAATCAGGCTCAAAAAGGTTTGTTTTGAGTCTCTAAATTTAAACCCTAATGTGAATTACCTAGGGTTTGTGCTTCTTCTAAAATCTACAGTCAGACCATAGTCTGACTTGAAATCACTCCCCAGATCAATAACTGAAGAAAAATAAGCTGAAATTTGGTAGAGATCTTAATTTTTCAATAAATTTTTTAGGGAATATGTTTTTAATATTTTTACTGTTTCGTACAATTTTTCACGAATTTTTATGTTCCAGGGGGTCAAACAGACCAGATGGACCCCCTGCGAGAAGTGCAGCTTGAAATAGTATCAAAAAAATCCAAAAATTCTTGAAAATTCATAGAAAAAACTAGGTTTCAGTGTCTTTCTAACCCCACAAATTTCAAAGATATCTGATTTATGTAAAGGATAGAATTAACGTTTAAATTTATAAAAAATCAGAGTGCAGACTATTCTGACCCCCTTCCACTGTGCGAATTTTTAAAATTTTTATAGTGATAATTTTTCAAATAAAAGGTGGCACGGGAAAGATAGTTTGAAATCCTAATACCAGATCGAATCCCAAGATTTTTGGACTCCTAATTTCACAGCAATAAATTTGTGAAAATCGTCAATATTTGTTGGCCGAATTTTCAAATTTGATTTTGGTGTGTTTAAATAGTTTCCAAGTTAAAACACACACCAAAGAAAATGATTTTTTTTTTTTAATTCAGATCTGAAATTTTGAATTTGAATTTATATATATATATATTTTCCTTTTTTCTAACCTAAGGAAGCAATAAACTAGAGGACAAAGAAGATACCTGCGGTCTTCACCACGGGTCGATGTGTGCGCAAATCCTCATCTTGACACCCTATAATCAAAACAAATAGAAGTTAAGCAAATCTAAATCTAAACTCACGTGTTACCTCCCCCGCAACGGCGCCATTTAACAGACGTGGAAATCGCGTATTTTGAAATCGTTGGAAATCGTAGTATAGTCGCAAAAACCACTCATCAAAGATATTAGTGATAACGAAACTCTCATAGATCGTTATTCCTTTTAGAACTTGAGTCCCGGTCGTTAGTCTCTGGGAGGCATGGAAACGAATCGAGATTTGGATCGGCTTTTATAACCTAAATCTAACCTAGGCTACTATTTTTGTCCTTTTGTGTTTTTGATTTTTTATTTCGAAAAGTGAATTGAAACCTAGATCTAGATAAACTAGCAAAAACCTAAGTGACTTTGTGCATCTAAATGAGGCCATGGTGGCCGTGCATGGTGTGAACGAACCAAAGTGACATATAGGCAAGCAAACATGAGGACAATCAATCACAGAAACATCATGAAATTATTTATGCATAAAAAAAATTCTCACACATCATCTACACTAGAAAGCATATAAATAGAAGAAAATCCCTCACGCTGGAAAGTTACCACTAGGGCCATCGACCTTGTGTGAGGGTGTAGGCTAGACTTTGGGTGTGCAAACCCATCTACACGCCTACCAAAAGAGATGGCCGGCCACAAGAGGCTATGGGTGAGCCTTCATGGCCGTCCAAGAAGAAGAAGATGGGGGCTAGTGCACCCAAGTGGAGAGAGGAGGGTGTTGCTCCCTTTCTCTACCAATGGCCATCCTTGAAGCTTTGGAGAGAAGCTTCTCTAGCTAGCCATCCATGGAGCCTTGGAGGAGGATGAGGAGGATGGCCTTAAGGTTTTGGAGGGTGGAAGCAAGTTTAGAGTGGAGAGTATGGATGGGAGAGTGTATGGAGAGATGGCAATTTCGTATCCCTCACTTTGCCCTTATGGAAGGCTCTATTTGGTTGCCACTTTTGGTGGCTCCAAAAATATCAAATGCCACAAATTATGGATCTAAGTTTGACACAAGTTTTTTAGGGTTTCCAAGAGAGTGTGCATGGGTTTGGTGGGAGTAAAATGGGAAGGTGTACGTGTGTGCTTTTCGTAGGGCTATGTTGTGGGTTTTGGTAGGATTAGGTGCTAAATAGGTTGGGTCAATCTAGATTAAGTGGGTGTGGACCTAATTATGCTTAGGAAAGTCTAATTAGATGTGTGCATGTGATTAGGCTAGGGTAACCCTAATAGGTATGAGTTAATTAGATCCTGGGTGGATCTAATTGGGCTCGGGTGCACCTAATCAACTGTAGATGCACCCAATTAGGTATGGGATGGTTCAATTGGGTTAGGGATAGGACAAGTAGGGCTATGGATAGTGGACTAGGCTTAGGAGGTCTCTACTTTGGTTTCCTAGGGTGTCCGGTGGGGTTCCTAGGTCAAAATAGGCAAGCTAGGGCTTCCAACACCCAAAATCAGGAACCAGACAGCAGTATCAGACGTCCAGGATAGTGGTCAGACGTCTTATACTACAAAATTGGATATCTGGACACTAAATTAGGCATCCAATTCTGTGTCAGTATGAGTTTTGGCTTCCTGGATTGTTATTCTACAGAAATCAGACGTCCAGCCAAATGTCTGGACGTCTTAAAAGGTGCTGGAGAGTGGGTTTTGTGTTTTCTAAGGTTGGTTTTGGTTCCTAAGTGTTTGGGAGAGGGATAGGAACATGGATAGTGCTGTCCATGTTTGGGTTTTGAGGCTAAGGTGGCCTAATGGAGGTTGTTTTGGGTTTGGGAAGGCTATCCTAGGGTTTCTAAGGGTAGGGATAAGGCTATCCTCCTCACTCCTTTTATCTGGATCAGTCTTCTTCTTCCTTTATTGCTTTATTCCACTATCTCCATCCTGGATCACTTTATTATTTGTAAATAGCAATAAAAAAAACATTAACTAGCAGGATATCTCATCTTATTTTAAATAGACTGATGCAATGCATGATATGCAAGATATGAGTGCAATATCCACAATTTAAGATAGGTTCAGACATTATTTAGGTTGATTAGGACCTATGATTGCTGTGCAATCAAGGACCAAGAAAAGACCACTTTCACCTGCCCCTTCGATACGTATGCATTCCGAAGGATGCTGTTCAGTCTCTGCAATGCACCCACGACTTTTTAGCGGTGCATGCTTGCCATATTCTCAGATATGGTAGGTGATTATCTGGAAGTCTTCATGGATGACTTTTTACTTTTTGGAGCATCATTTGGAGATTGCCTCTTGCACTTGGTCCAAATCCTCAGGCAGTGCATTGACGTGAATCTGGTTCTTTCTTGGGAAAAGAGCCATTTCATGGTGCCTGAAGGAATTGTCCTGGGACATCTTATTTCAGAGAAAGGCATCCAACTCGATTGAGCCAAGGTGAACTTGATTTCCAAACTCCCGATGCCTAGCTCGATCAAGGGCATCCGATCTTTTCTAGGGCACATCGATTTCTACCATCGATTTATTCCTAATTTTTTGAAAATCGTGCACCCCCTGACCACTCTTCTCTCTAAGGATGTACCTTTCGAAATCTCCAAGGAATGCACTCAAGCATTTGAAATCCTTCATGACCGAGTTACCCAAGCCTCGATCCTACAATCCCTTAATTAGTCTCAACCCTTTGAGATCATGTGCGATGCATCTGATTTCGCTGTAGGAGTGGTACTGGGGTAGAAAATTGATGGGAAACCTATGGTCATTTACTATGCTTGCAAAACACTTGATGAGGCTTAGTGTAACTACACAGTTACTGAGAAAGAGCTACTAGCAGTAGTATTTGCCTTGGAAAAATTCAGATCTTATCTCCTGGGTTCCCGTGTTATCATCTACTCGAATCACATAGCTGTGAGGCATCTCCTTGCGAAGAAGGATGTGAAACCTTGATTAATCTGCTAGATCTTGTTGTTGCAAGAATTTAACCTTAAGATTCGCGACAAAGCGGGAAGACAGAATGTGGTAGCTGATTACTTATCCCACCTTCCTTTTGAGATCATCGACCCTTTCGGACCCATCACGGAACATTTTCCTGATGAGCACCTTCTGACTATCAATACATGGCTTCCATGGTTTGCTGATGTAGTAAACTACCTGGCATCACATCAGATCCCGTCCGATTGGCCGAAGGCCAAGAAGGACAAATTGTTTTCCGATGCTAAGTATTACTTCTGGGAAGACTTGTATCTTTTCCACATCGGTGCTGATCAGATAATTCGACGATGCATCACAAAAGCAGAAATCCAAGACATACTCTCTTTCTGCCATGACCAAGCATGCGATGGACATTTTTCAGGTCACAAAATTGCAGCAAAAGTCCTCCAGTGCGGCTTCTATTGGCCCACAATTTTCAAAGACGTGTACAATCACTGTAAGGCATGTAGTCGTTGCTAGACCTTGGGCAACATGAACCATTGTGATATGATGCCTTTACAGCCGATTTTGGTATGCAAAATTTTTGACATTTAGGGGATTGATTTTATGGGACCCTTCCCTATCTCAGACGGCTTCGAGTACATTTTACTCGCTGTTGACTATGTGTCCAAATGGATCGAAGCCATTCCAACCCAAACCAATGATCATAAAGTTATCAAATTCATTCATCAGAACATCTTTTCACGGTTCGAGATTCCACGTGCTATAATTTCCGACGGAGGGACCCATTTCACAAATTCTCAGTTTAGGTCACTAATGACCAAATACAGGGTGTCACACCGAATCTCTACTCCTTACCACCCCCAAACTAATGGTCTAGCTGAGCTATCAAATTGGGAGATCAAGAAAATCCTCTAGGTTACTGTTCGACCTAACAGGAAGAACTGGTCATCCCGGCTTCTGGAAGCCTTGTGGGCTTATAGGATAGCCCACAAAACCCAATTTGTTATGTCTCCCTTCAGATTGGTGTAGGGGAAGGCATGTTACCTCCCCATCGAATTGGAGCATAAAGCCTATTGGGCAATACAGAACTGTAACCTAGGTCTTTCTAAGGTTGGAACCCATAGAAAGCTTCAAATGAGTGAGATCAATGAATTACGCTACGACGTGTATCAGACCTCATGAATTTACAAAGAGTGGGTTAAAGCCTTTCATGACAAGCACATATCTAGAAAGATCTTCCATCCTGGTCAAGAGGTCCTACTCTTCGACGCCAAACTCAAACTGTTCCCAGGAAAACTACGATCAAAATGGATTGGACCCTACCTAATTCGACGAATCTTTGGAAATGGAGCCATTGAGATCAGTCCACTCAGCCACGATTCTGAACCTTTTGTTTTGAACGATCAGAGACTCAAACCAATCATTAACGTGACTGATACAAATTTGGCTGAGATATACTTTACCCTCCATTATCCCTGAGCTCATTCTGCCCAGCCGATGGCATAAAACTCAGCATGTAACGAGAGGCAACCTGCCATTCTTGAAAAACCTGAAACCTTTCTTGACATTCCTATGCTGAATTCATATTGTACTTTAGGGTTCATCCATTAGAATAGATGACTCCACCTCAGGTACTCGTACTCGAGTCTAGAAATCATTTGCAACAATCACCTCGACCTGTTCGCCCACCCAAAACCTGTCCTAATGAATGAACTGAGCTGAATTCGAACCCACCTAATTTACAGTTAGGGCATTGCAAATCGTAGGCATGGGGGGGTATGAAAATGCAAAGCATCATGAAAACTCATCCCACAAGAAAAGGTTTCAACAAAAAATCACATATCACAAAAAACACCAAAAAATGAAAAAAATCTTGAAAAGGAACAAAAAAAAACTAAGGGGAGAGGAATTTTTTTGAGGCCATACAAATCATGAGGAGAAAATGAAGGAAAGAGAAAAATGTCAAAAAAGGAGCACAAAAGGAAGAAAGAAAAAGAGATAGTCGTTAGTAAGAAATTAGGGGATTAACCGAAGTTCTAAACCACATCAAGAAAAATAAAAATGAAGGAAAAAGAGCTAATGAGACAAAAAGAGATTAGTAGGAACGCTGATCTTAGGCCTCTTGGGCTGAACTTTGAGGCTTAAAAATTCAAGTATCTACTAAAATCTGGATAGTCCTCAAGAGGTTGGGGAAAATACGAAGCTTAAGTAGTAGGTCTAAGGCTTAGGGAGTATTCGACCTCGTTAACTGACCTTTGGTTTATGGGACTCGGTAACCTAAACACCCCAATCCACACACAGTCTAGTTCAGTGCATATAACTATCAAAATCATGCAAAAGCATTTAAATGTTCTGAAAAAGGTTGCCTAGATTAGGAGCGGCCGATCAACATAAGTTAATTTGGATGAGTTCCCAGTGTAGAGAGGTAGGAAAATCCCCTCGAAGATGTGCAATAACATATCGTCTCCTCGGTGCTTATCTCCTAAGATATTTACATATCCTACCGGGGGCACGTAAGCACCCTATGCTGGTTCAGATGCTATGGGCAGCATTATCATGAAATGTCGATTGCCAAGGTTTGGTTTTAGCTACAGAACACCATGGATGAGATTATCTCGAAATCTCGAAAGCCAGGCTTCTAGGGGTTGCCATGGGGTGCTATCACGAAGTATCGATTACCAGGGACCTTCTAAGGATTGATGATGGGGATGAGGAATCCGATACAGACCATGTTGAGAAGCCAATCCAAAGCTAAAGATAAAAAGAAAAAAGAGAGAAAACTCTCCAAACAAATAAATCCTCTGTCTCTCTCTTACAAAAAAATGCACTGCAAACTGAACCAAGGCTAAAATATGTCTCAAGCACGAGTGCTTTAACTATGGAGTCCAACGAACCATAGGATAGTTCCTACGATCCTTAGAAACCTTCGCGTAGGATTGAGGCTAGAGCTGGTCAGGTTTGGATCTTGGTTGGTACTTGAGTACCTCTAGGCCTACTGTTGACATTCTAACCTAATCAAAAAGAAAAGAAAGAGCACTCATCATAATCTGTGAACATCAAAGGAATTCATGGTCTAAAAAAGAAGTTAAAACCTTAAAATTTTGCTAAGGGACTAGGAAAAGCTAGGCATGGGGGTATGATGGGAACACCATCATGAGCCCTAACTAGCTCATTTTGACCTAAGAA
Source organism: Thalassia testudinum (assembly GCA_037157565.1). Classification (NCBI taxonomy): domain Eukaryota; kingdom Viridiplantae; phylum Streptophyta; class Magnoliopsida; order Alismatales; family Hydrocharitaceae; genus Thalassia; species Thalassia testudinum. Next base: position 63,867,507 of record JAZHRO010000007.1, on the reverse strand, counting down.
AGAGAACAAAAGCTCCTACATAACCAAATGAAGGGCCTAACTCAAAGAATAACCAGTCTGAGAGAAAAGTAAGAGACAAAGGGTAAAACTACAATTTTACCATTGCAGTGCAACAACGGGATTTCTCAGGGGATGAACACAGGTCAAATAATCTTAACAAGATAAAAAGTGGGTTGGTTCAAACAGAAAAGGGTCAATGTGAAATCTGGGAATTAAATGACTTCGTGTAACTCTAAAACAAACCCACTTAATTTCACAAGGTTTTGGTGAAGATAAAATTCAACTAAATCCTCTAAAATTCATGGAAAAATATCCTCTAGGGTTTAGAACCCTCAATTTGGCCTTTAGAACCTATTTTGACCTAAATAGGGGTCTCAATCAATATTTACCCTAAATTAGGTTTTCATGTAAAATGCCCATTCAAATGTGGTCAAACCTAAAATCCAACTTCACCATTGTATTCCTTTGGTCCAAATTAGGTTTATACCAAAATTTGGACCTAAGGGAAGTTCACCTTGACCTACTTTGCAAAATAGTCCAACCTAATTACATTTATACCCCTAGCTTTTAAAAACTCTTGCAGACACTGCCTTGCTTCCTTGTCATTCTTTTCAATTAGGTCCCTCTACCATTACAGCAGAGGAATCCTACTACGGTGAGGATTCAAGGGAAACATCTCCCTGATTCCTCAAAGAATCCCTCTCAAATTTGAAAGGGAGATTCTCTGAAGAATTCCCGTTCATGTGAACCCAATCTTGAGCTCTAATTTTCACCCAATCTCTCATTCGAACACATGAGAGATTTGGGTACTTCTCGACCTTCCAAGTCTGGTGAGGTTGCCGTGCTTGGAAGCTTGCCTTCCAAGCACAAGGCCCTCTGCCAGAGGCTATATAAAGATCCCTAAATCCTCCCATTCCGCTCAAGCTTGATTTGGCCTGAGAAAACCCCCAATCTTCCTCTCTTTCCCTCCAACCAAAATCCTAGCAAGCTGCGGTGACTCCTACCTCCTCTTCTCCTTGCTCTGCCACAATACCAATGGTAGAGTTGCCTCTGCCTCCATCGTCCACGTCGCGCCACACCTGTGCCTGCGCCTGCCTCCCTCTTGTCATCGTTGTCCCTCTCTCATTGGGCATTCGTCTCCAGCGATGGCACATACGAGCTATCCACCTCCTCCACTTCCCCTTCCTCTATCCCCTCATAGATAAGTCCTCTCCCTCTGTCCTTTATTTTCGCCACATCTATTTCTATTATCACGCCCCGACGATTACACATCACCGCCATCTTCTCCATCTCCAACAGACAACCGATGAGGAGCTTCCGCCATTCCATGCAACCACCCACCTCGCCAGCCACCTCAAAAGCTCTACCACATCCCACTGATCATCATCCCTTTTTCCATTGACCGCCACACACTTGGCACACATCCCCTGAACATACCCATCTCCACAGCCACAAAGTGACCAAGGCACGCATTCCCAGGCCGCCCCACGCCACGCTGACCACCAAGCCACCTTTTCCATGCCAAGGTGAAGCTTTCTATGTGATTTGACAAGGTGTAAGGCCATTTTTCTTGTGGATAGGAATAGGTCGCAGCTGCCATTGGAGTGAGCTCGAAGAAGCTTGCAAGCTTCATTCAAGGCTCCAGGCTTCAGGTTTTCAGGTCCCAGACATGCAAACTTCATTAGCGAACAACTCCATCCCAGCAATTAGAGACCAAAGCCCCACAGCTATTGCAATTAAGCGACTACCTACTGCAGAAGCACGTGAAAAGAAGGTGGGACATTTAGTCCCACCTCAGAAGTTTTGAAGCGAGCGGAGCGCTATAAGTGGAAAAAGTGCCAGGGGCTTAGTGCCTCATGACATGGGGTGAGTTCCCACTCATCCCATACGCCTCATCTGCGACCCACACCTACTCGGACCAGGTTCTTGACCTGACTACTAGTGCACTCCTCGCTTGCCACCCACACCGATGGGCCTGGTCCCAGGCATGCTGACCCGACCCGTTAACCCGAGAAGGCTCTGGGAGAGCGAGCCTAAGAGAAAAGAAAGAAGAAAGAATTCACAGGGACGGTAGGGGGTAGGTTTTGCTCTCAAGGGAAAAAAGGGGTGAAGCCAAAGAAGAGGAAGAAGGAAGCCACAACAGAAGCTAAGGGTGAAGCCACAGGAGAAGAAGAAGAAGGCACTTCATCCTGTTGGTTGCGTCTTCCTAGATGACAATCGACTCGACACCGTGCTACACGCCATCTCCACCCCCACCCTTATATACATATATAATATATACATATCTACTATATTTACTTTATTTCTATCTCTTTCCTACCAGTAAAAAGATAAGAAAAAATATATAAAAGAGAAAAGATAATCCTTGACTTGTAGGTACTCAGTCTTGCGAATAGCAAGACCAGTTTTGGAACCCTAATTTGGCTTAAAGTCAAGAACCTGATTTTGAGGGTGTACCTCAAGGACAAAAATTATAGGAAAAAATCTTAAAAAGAAAAACACCAAAAACATAATAAATGAACAGAAGAGATTCGTTGTAGGAAAGGCATAGAAACTTCTTCACTTCTAATCCCACTTCCCTGAGTTCGACCCTGGGCCTAGAAGTGACCAAGATAAAATCAAGTAGGCCAGGTAAAATAATTTTTGTAAAGAGATGGTTAGGCTCAATTTAGGTTAACCACTATACTCATTTCAACGATAAAATCACCATATTAACACAACCTATCCGGGTCTACACCATAATCTTTTCTAGCGCCGTTGCTGGGGAAGTGCGCATTCAAGTAAGTTTCTACTCCATTCCTTTAATTTTTCTCTTCTTACACCCTTCTCTTCACGGGTGTTTTTGTTTGTTGCTGTGTAGGTGAACATGTTGCAAGGAGAAGGCAAGCAGACGAAGTCGGAGACGTGGGCAGATCCAAGGTGGGAATGAGAGCATGAACTCACCGGCAACGCACTGGAGCTTCGCACACGTTGCTGAACAAGTAGGTCTTTCTTTCTTAGCAACTTAGGTCAACTTGTCACCTTAATAAAAAGAAAAACAACTAAAAAACAAATTAAAAAAATATAAAAACTAGAAAAACTTCTTGGAATCTCTTAGGGCAAGTGGATTAAAAATCACTTGTTTGATTGTTTGCAATCACTCCCACCACCCCGAGATTTCCCACAAAACTTCGCATAGCGAAGATCCAAGAATCTTGATTCTTAAATCTTTCACCGTGTGAAGTATTCTTTGAGGCAAATAAAAAGATTGATTGCCACCCCTCTTTGCCTCATTTATCTGCAAATTCAGGATCACATTTTTTTGGTGGGGAGACTTGGAATTGAGTTGATTCCAACCCCACCACGACCTTTCACGTGCTTTAGATTCGATCCTGAATACTTCAACCCCAACAATTTGATTTTCTTTATCTTTTGGTTGAGCCTTGTGTGTGGAAATCATTTTGGTGATTGGGAGCACTTGAATTAAAGTTCTTTGGCTCCCTTTCACACTAAATCTAAAATTGATTTGTGCATCCACACATAGAAATCTCCATCTAGGGAAGCCCATTTCACTTTAGCATGCATTAACCAACTGACATTGAAGAATGGTTTGTTGGGCTTAGAAGAAAACTTGTATTCTCTCAAAATCCAGAGATTGGTTGAATTGGTAATTCAGAGAAATCCTAAAATCCATACTACTTAAGGCTGAAACTCTAAAAATCATTCACCAATTAAAACTTCAATTCAGGGAGATTTCCCCGTTGCATGCTTGGTTTGCACACTTTGTAAAGTCAATCACTTGGGAATTACCCGTAAAAAATGCCCTTCACATTCCAGAAGCACTTGATCCTAAGCCTCTAACTAAAATTGGTAGCAACTTGACCCTTATTAAGGATTGGAGGTCTAACTACCTGCGTGTAGCGCCTACATGTTGGTGAGGGTTCCCACGTGCTATCGGGTGTCTAAGACTGGGGCAAACGGCCTTTCAATCTGGCCCGGTGGTTCCGCAGTGCTTGCAGTCGATTCCGTAGGTCGTGATAATAGGTAACTTAGATCTTTAGGTCTAAGGGCACACTGTAGAGGTTAGGAATTTGATTGTATTGATTTGTCATCAAGTGTACTTTCGCGGTGTCATTTCTCTCATCTCCTTTTCCCTTCATATCCCCCTAATTCTTCCTGCGGTAGTGCATGTTTGGGAGGAGGTCACAAAACCCTGAACTGTGTGAATTGCCTGATAATTTTAGAAAAGAAGTCGCATCATCCTCCTCCTCCAAAAACATTGCTGCATGCCCACCCCCAAATCCCGAGGGAGGAAACCGCCCTCAAAACCCACCAGGTGGTGGAGCCTTGGATCCCATAACCCACCTCCAAGCCCAAATGGAAATGTATAATGAACAAATTGAGGCCATTAGGGAAACATTGGAGGAAATGCAGAACCCTCCCGAATGGGAGGAGCCTAGGTCTCTTAGCTCCTATCAGAATCCCGCTGCTACAGAGACCATAGGAGAAATTCGGGTCCCTATGGGTGGGGATGACTTTGAACTGAAACCTAACATAATTGGCCTGATAAATTTTCACTTCCATGGTCTTGCAAGTGAAGATCATTTTCTCCACTTGGAAGACCAAACCAGATTGGCTGAAACAATTAAACAAAGAAATATCAGGTTACCTATAGTCCTCATGAAAATGTTCCCATTTTCATTGCGAGATAAAGCGTCGCAGTAGTTACGCACTCTTGGGAGAACCATCCACTCTTGGGAAGAGATGCGAACAACGTTTCTCAAGAAGTTCTTCCCAATCGGGTGAACCAATGCACTTCGCCGTTCTATCACTTCATTTACGGAACAAAACGGCGAACAGTTTCATGAGGCATGGGAGAGATATAATGGCCTCCTCAGGAAGTGTCCGCACCACGGTCTGCCTAAGTGGCATATAGCTTAGATTTTCTACTATGGGCTAAATGAGACTTGGAAGCAGATTGCAGATGCTTCCTGCGGAGGGAATTTCATGAATAAAGACAAGAATGGAGCATTCGAATTATTTGAAAATATGAGTTAAAGCTCAATGAACAATGCCTCCATTATTGCCTTTAATCGTACCAACCTACCCCGAAATGTCCACGAAGTTGACACGGGACCCTCCCATTCATCCACAGATCTCAGCCTTATCGCACAGAAATTGGATGAAGTCTCCGTTGTGCATAAGAAGCTGGACGAGCTTCTAGCCAACCCCGCCCGTTCTATGGCAAAGACCCCCACCTCACCACTTTGTCACAATTCCAACACCAGGCTTATCTCGAGAAACTCCATAAGACCTTCCTTACCGAGTGTCGCGCCGAGCAATTCGGTAAGTCATGTGGATCTGGCTTCTGCATGCCAGTATTTTGACACGGAGGACCAAGCCTCCATGTGCTTGGATGCATATTTACATGCAGACGCGTCTTCTGGCATAGAAGACGCTTGCGCCCTGGGGAACAACTCGTTCTCTGCCACTTATAACCCAGGGTGGAGAAATCATCCATGGTCCAACAACCCGCAGCTCCAAAACCCCACCGGTGGAACAATGCGACCGTCCGCACCCGTCATTCCAAGGGCCCAGTCTAATCCTATGGTGAATCCGCCATCAGGTCCTTGCGTACCGCAAACAGAACACGCATCAAGTCCTCTTGACAAATTGATGCTAATGATGACGGAAATGTCAAAGCGCCATGAATAGAACATGACCTCTCTTCAGCACCAATTGGCGCAGCAGAATGCTGACAACAGTCAACTATGCATGGCAACTCGATCTCAGGGCACTCTTCCCGACCAACCTGTTCCCAACCTGCGAAATTTCGTACCCCGTGGTCCTCAACCACAGGTACGACCTTCTCAGGGGTAGGTTCATCAGATTCTGTAGGCTTCGAGCATTCTACCAGGATTTCAGGCTAATCCCGCTATAGCACCTCACTCTTATGTCCCTATTGCGAACCCTCCTCCGCCGTATGATCCCATTGGACCCACATCATCCAATGCGATCACTACGAGGAGCGGTAAGCAGACCATCAATCCGTGTCGACCTGATCCTGGCCCGTCTTCTTCATCGCCCTCTCATTCGGGATGCGCACCGCATTCGCGAGAGGACGATACACCCGAATTGGTGCCAGAATCATCCCATTCCTTGAGGCTCTACTGAGGAAGCCAAAAGGCAAGAAGAAAGATACGTAGGCCTTTGATAACCTACGTAATTTGTTCAGGGATGTTGAAATCAAGGTACCTCTGCTCGAGGCTATCGACCACATACCTACTATCGGTCGATTTTTCAAAGACTACACAACACCCAGGCGACAGTCAAAGAAAACTAAGAATCCGGTGGTTCTTGCCTCATGCTAGTTGTGCTATACTGTCAAACCTACCACCGAAGTAGAAAGATCTGGTCACATCGCTTATTTCTTGTAGCATCCAAGGCTGCAATTTTAACCGTGCCCTGATTGATCTAGGATCTTCCATCAATCTTATACCAACCATCATGCTCGAGAAATTTTCCTTGGGAAATCTGAAACCCACCCCTATCACGTTACAGCTGGCAGATCGTTCTGTCAAAATTCCGAAGGGTGTGGTGGAAGATGTGGTGGTTAGGGTCAATAGTCTCTGTTTTCCTGTTGACTTTCTTATTTTAGATATGGAAGTTCCTAGCTCACTTTCTGATTGTCCGATCATCCTTGGTCGTCCTTTCTTGGCCACAGCCCGAGCCCATATCGACTGTGAGTTGGGCTATATTGAGATTGCCGTTGGATTTGAAAAGCTCAAGCTTAACATCTTCAAGGTAGCCAAGAACTTTGATTGCAATTGCATCGAGGATGACACGTCTGACGAGGACATGGCCGTCAGTGTGTGTATCGGACTAATTGGGACCTATTCTGACTGCTGCAGATTACCTTTAAACATTGACGATTGCCTGACCGACACATATTATGACGTTCCCCCATCCCTCCCTATTCCCATACCTTCTCCTGACCAGACTTTTGACGAGGTTTTCTCCGCTTCCCATACCTCGTGGTATGAGTCATATCCGGGCTACTCACCGCCGGTCCACACTCTTGAAGATAGGATTGCCCTTTCTTTCTTGCCAAATCAGGCGGATTTGCAACTCCACACTGGGACCTTGAGCCCATATACTTCCCACTGGGGCTATTCCTTCTTGGATCCATCTATCCAAGAAGCCCCTCTTCTTGGCCAATCTGAGGGCCAACTTCTTCCTCCTGACTTGTTTTCTGATCTTCCTGGGACACTCTCGTCACAAGAAATGGCAGATCTTTCACCATCCACTCCTGAGATGAAAGAGCTGCCTAGTACACTTAAATATGTTTTCCTAGGACCAAATGAAATGCTCCCCGTAATCATCAAGTTCAAAATTGACCAGGGAGCAAGAGTGCAAACTAACTAAGGTCCTTATGAAACACAAGGCAGCCATTGGATGGTCTTTATCAGACTTATCTGGCATTAGCCCCTCCTACTGCACTCATCGTATATATACGGAGGAGGAGGCTCGACCTTCCCGCTAGATGCAGCGACGTCTCAACCCTAACATACGGGAGGACGTTAAGAAGGAAATTATTAAGTGGCTGGATGCTGGTATAATCTACCCGATCAGCGATAGCCCTTGGGTGAGTCTGATTCACGTCGTGCCCAAAAAGGAGGGACTCACCATCTTTGTCAATGACAGGGGCAAATCCATCCCTCCACGCACTCCTACATCTTGGAGAGTGTGTGTAGATTATAGGAAACTCAATGCTGCAACTAAGAAAGATCACTTTCTGCTACCTTTCATTGACCAAATCCTGGAGCGGTTAACGGGAAATAAATTTTTCTATTTCCTGGATGGATTCTCAGGATATAACCAGGTGGCAATTGACCCCCGTGACTAAGAGAAAACCACTTTTACCGGCCCCTTCAGCACCTTTGCATTTAGAAGGATGCCGTTTGGACTTTGTAATGTGCCAGCAACTTTCTAGAGATGTATGCTGGCGATATTCAATGACATGGTGGGTGACTTTCTTGAGGTCTTCATGGATGACTTTCCGGTCTTTGGACCATCTTTCGATGACTGTCTTGCCAACCTGACCTGTATCCTTAGGAGATGTATTGATGTAAACCTGGTGCTTTCTTGGGAAAAAAGTCATTTTATGGTGCACGAGGGAATTGTTCTCGAACATATCATCTCCGATAGGGGTATCGAGGTTGACAGAGCTAAGCTTGATGTAATTGTTGATTTACTTGTGCCTGGCTTTGTCAAACAAATCCGCTCCTTCCTGGGACACGTCGGTTTCTATAGGAGATTTATCAAAGATTTCTTGACCGTTAACACATCTCCTATCGACCGACGTACCCTTAGATATGGGCCCCGACCGCATACGAGCATTCACGCAGCTGCGTAATGCTGTCACCAAGGCCCCTGTTCTCCATCCACCTGATTGGTCCCTCGACTTTGAACTCATGTGTGACGCTTCCGACCTTGCAGTCGAAGCCATCCTGGGACAAAGACGCGATAGACACCCCTTCGTGGTGTACTACGCCAGTAAGACATTGGACGAGGCCCAGCATAATTATACTACCACTGAGAAAGAACTACTGGCGGTCGTCTTTGGGCTGGAGAAATTCCGCTCTTACCTTCTGGGCTCACATGTTATTGTTTTCACTGATCATGCGACCATTCTCCATCTCATGCACAAGAAGGATGCCAAGCCTAGACTAATTTGTTGGATCCTTCTACTCTAAGAATTTGACATTGAGATCCGCAATAAGGCCAGAGCCCAGAATGTTGTGGTTGATCATCTTTCCAGACTAGACCCTGACCATATTGGACTTACTCTACCGATCAATGAGATTTTTCCTGATGAGCACCTATTGGCAATTAATGTGGCAAGTGGACCTTGGTATGCCGACATTGCCAATTACCTTGCTTCTGGATCCCTTCCATGTGGCTGGCCTAAAAAAACCCACGAGCATCTCATGGCAGAAGCAAAGTATTATTTCTGGGATAATCCACTTCTTTTTCGGATAGGTGATGATCAAATCATTCGTCACTGTATTCCTGACAACGAATTCCCCAGTGTGCTATCCTTCTGCCGCAATTAGGCCTACGGAGGCCATTTCTCTGGGAGAAAAACTGCAGCCAAGGTGCTGTAGTGCGGTTTCTTTTGGCCCTCCCTTCACCAAGATACACACAAGTATGCCAAACATTGCACTAGGTGCCAGTCGTTAGGGTCAATGTCATGTCATGACATGATGCCCTTACAACCCATCCAAGTTGCGAAAATCTTCGACATTTGGGGAATTGATTTCATGGGTCCCTTTCCTCCTTCCAACGACTTTGAATTCGTTCTCGTGGCTGTTGATTATGTTTCGAAATGGATCGAGGCTATTCCCACGCGTCTTGCTGACCATGTTATATCCACTCGATTTGTCAAAGACCACATCTTTGTGCGCTTTGGGATCCCTCGAGCCATTATCTTGGATGGAGGAAGCCACTTTACCCATGCTTCTTTTCGGGCACTTCTGAGGAAATACAGAGTTCACCATCGTATCGCATCCCCATATCATTCTCAGACGAACGGCCAGGCAGAAGTGTCGAATAGGCAAATCAAGCAAATTCTCCAGAAAATGGTTCGTCCTGACCGTAAGGATTGGTCCGACAAGCTGATTGATGCACTTTGGGCATATCGAACCACCTTCAAGGCTCCCCTTGGTATGTTTCCTTATAGAATCGTTTACGGGAAGCCTTGTCTTTTTCTTGTGGAGTTGGAACACCACGTTTATTGGGCGGTTCGCCAATGTAACCTCGACCTAGACCTGTGTGGTCAAGAAAGGAAACTCCAACTCCAGGAGCTGGAAGAGCTCCGTCGTGAAGCCTATGATTCTGCCTTAACTTTCAAGCAATGCACTAAGGCTTTTCACGACAGCTGTATTCGGCGGAAGGAATTTGAGCCATCTCAGCAAGTTTGGCTCTACAATGCCTGGCTCAAATTCTTTCCTGGAAAACTAAAGTGCAAATGGACTGGTCCTTTCCTGGTCTCGAGACCATTTCCCAACGGGGCCATTGAGATTGAAGATCCCAAATCTGGGCATAAATTTATGGTCAATGGGCAGCATTTGAAACCCTATCTTACTCATGAACCTGCCCCCGTTGGAGAAACTATTGCCCTGCTGGAGGGTAACTAATGTTGTGCCTCATTCTGAGTCTAGCTGGGGACGTTAAATTCAGCGCTCGTTGGGAGGCACCCCAACAACACTCACCATCCACCATCACTTTTCACGCCACTATCACGATCACTTCACTTTTCACTTCACCACCCACCATTCACCCTCCCTACCACCCTGCTGTATCCCCTGCACCTCAACTCTCGTTACCCGATCTTTCGTCCTTTCTCTACCCTACCCTGCATGCATATGAGGACATAGCATCGTTTGGCATGGGGGGGTGGATAGGCATCCATAGGATCTGGGTATTTTAGGGTATCATGCAGTCTCCATCTATCCATAAAAAGAAAATAATAAAAAATAAAAAATAAAAAAAATAAAAGAAAATGGTGTTTAGTAATGATCTGAAGGCTGAAACAAAATTGCAATAAGTGTTTATGGATATTCAACCACTGTTTTGAAGACTTTCCAGGCCACAGAAGCTTGATTCGCTCAGGCTCGGCTTAATTCACTTGAGCATTGACAAGATAGATCGGAATCTCTCCTAACTTAGGATGTATTCTTGTACCTGAGACACCAGTATAGGATTCGTTGGTTTGCTTCTACTTGAGAGCCTAGGTAATCTTGGTTCACACTACACAAGTCAAGAAAGAGCAGGTGAACATAAGATCCAACCCTAGTGTTCATTAGGGAAGGTGGAGTCCTTACCTATGCGCACAGGTAGACTTTTTATCCCAGGCTTTAGTCTTGTGTTTAGGAGAGGCTCTTTCCACCAAGAAGGAACTCTCCCACCAAAAAGAAAAGTGTGCTCCTCCAAATAATGTTGTAAGAGATATACTGACACGTGTTTCAAAAAAAAAAAAGAGAAGATGCAAATAAGTCAGTATATTTCACAAATGTTTGTAAAATCTTCCTACAAAAAAAGTTCTTCAGGGCAAATACCCTATTTTCTTTGAGCCACAAATGTCAGAAAATGGGAGTTGAGTTTTCCATCATCTTTTTAAGGGTCAATCAAAGACACAAGCTGAAATTGGGACCAACCTGTACTTAAAAATTCGTGAAACCCTGGGCTTGAGACTTAATGTTCATCTGGTCAATCTTGATCCTTCACTAAGCACAAGCCATAATCTCTTGAGCTCTTGAGTACGGCAAAAACCTCCTGGATCTTGGAAATCATACTTAAGGTTTAAATATCAAGAGTCCAGGTTAGTTGAGAGATGATCTATATCATGTGACACTTAAAGTACTGGTAGTCTTCTCTACAATTGGTTCACACAATATCCAAAAATAAACACATCTATGTCGCCTCGGAAGAAAATCTTCAACTTAAGATCATTTCTAAATACAATACAAAAAAAATGTTTTGCTAGGGACTAGCAAAAGATAGGCATGGGGGTATGATTGCACAACAAAAATACACCAGCAATTGTGCCATCTTGTGCTATTTTCTAGCATTGCCAGTGCATATTAGGTAGCCATAGTTGCATTTGTAAAAATACATGCATGCATGCATTTATTTGAGAGGGGAGGAGAGTGGAATAAATGGCCTTGTAATTAACAAATTCTTCAAGTGCTGCCTCTCAAATTCACCATCTTTATTTTTATTTTTATTTTTATTTTTATTTTTATTTTTATTTTGACTTTCTTCTCCGCAGTTGCAAAGCATGGCAGCCTCCTCTTCGCGCCATTCTCTGCAACAAGCTCTCCCTACAGCTGCATGCAACCGCATGCACAGCCATGCATAGCCAGGGCATGGTTGTGCTTGCCTTTCTTCTTCTTTAAAAAGAGCACAGCCTTCTTCCTTGCGGCTGAGCCTGGTCCACACGCCAAAACACAGCACCTTCCCTTCCAGGCCGTCTCCACCCCTCTCCCCTCCACACGCTGCCTTTCTTCTCCTTGAAGAGCCATGCTACGGGCAGGAGCAGCTCACAGTGGTGCACCACCACCACTGTGAGTCCCACCACCGCCCAGCTCATCAAAGAGCCAGTGGGCGTGGTGGTTCCCCACTCTTATTTCATCGTTCAAAGCATTTCCGCCATTGCCACAAGAGCTTCAAGATTTGAAGCTCAAGCTCCGTAGCAGTAGCAACAAGGCATCATCAGCAGCAGCGCAGCCCTCCACGTGCCACAGGTGCCTATTCTGCGCCCTCTACACACGTCAACAGGCAGCCCTCGCCCCTCCCCGCACGCCCTGTTGCGAAGCTCCGCCCGTGGCCGAGCCGGTTTCACACACACCAGCAGCCGGTGCAGACCTTCCACGCGAGCGCCAGCTTGCTCAGCAGTGTCCGCACACTCAGCACCGGGCGCAGGCGGTCACGCGAGCCGAGCACGCACTGTAGCCACTGTTCACGCTAGAGAGCGCGACACTGTGGCTATAGTGCGGTGATCGGTAAGTTTCTCACTTATCCAGTCACCCGTCACTCTCTCTCTGCGCCGCTACCGGAGCCAACCCATCCACGCATGCCCACGCTCACTCTCGTGTACGCCCGCCTGCTTCATCGCCCGCTTCAGCGTCCTCTCAGCGCATAGCACCTTCGCCTACACCCACCTCACCGCGCAGCGTAGTGCGCTGTTGTCTCTCCCCCATGCCCGCTCCCTCCTGCATGCGCGCCTCTTCGCGTGCCTACACACGTGCGCGTGCACGTGAAACATCAGACGACGGCTGGGGACTCAGACGACTTAACTCCCGCACCTCTTCACTCCAACAGTGTGCTCTCTCTTTCCCTCTCTCTCTCTCACAGCACTCGCTCACTCTCTCTACAGACACATACACACACACTCTCACTTATACACTATTATATACTTATATATATATATACATATACATATATATATTGATATATATACATATATTTACATATGTATAAATATATAGATATATATATATCAATATATATATTATTACCTATATAACTAAGTATAAGTATAGATACATATATATATATACATATATATACAAATATAGTTATACATATATATATGTATACAAATATACATACATATATACATATATATCTATAACACTATATACATATCTATGTACATATATCTATATGCATATATTGCTATATATATATATACATATATATATATACACATATAACTACATATATACCTATATATTTGTAACCATATATGTACATTTACATATAGATATGTATTTACAGATATATATATATATATATTTATTTTCATATCACCTACCATAAGTTGTATCACGGGAATATGTGCACCAGTTGCTGATATTCCCTGATACACGTGTACAGAAAGCATTTTTTGCACATATCTTTCATCCATCAATCCTACACTCCACGCAGCACTTCGTCCTGTTGGTTGTGTCTTCCTAGACGACGACAGACTTGACACCGTTCTACACGCCATCTCCACCTCCACCCCCACCCCTATATACATATATAATATATACATATAGATATCTACTATATTTAGTTCATTTCTATTTCTCTTTCCTGCCAGTAAAAAGATAAAAAAAATATACAAAAGAGAAAAGATAATCCTTGACTTGCAGGCACTCAGTTTTACGAATAGCAAGACCAGTTTTGGAACCCTAATTTGGCTCAAAGCCAAGAATCTGATTTTGAGGGTGTACCTCAAGGACAAAAATTATCAGAAAAATTCTTAAATAGAAAAACACCGAAAACATAATAAACGAACGGAAGAGATTCGTTGTAGGAAAGGCATAGAAAGTTGTTCACTTCTAATCCAACTTCCCTGAGTTCGACCCTAGGCCTAAAAGTGATAAAGATAAAATCAAGTAGGCCAGGTAAAAAATTTTTTTGTAAAGAGATGGTTAGGCTCAATTTAGGTTAACCACTATACTCATTTCAACAATAAAATCACCATATTAACACAACCTATCCGAGTCTACACCAGGCCTCCTTCTTTTCCTTCCTTGAGAGCTCCAGCAAGGTGGATGCTACCACCTTCAATGCTCTCCTCCAAGGGGTGGGCGTGCATCACCCTCAAAAGCTCCTCCAACGTGGCGTGGACCACCTTCAAGATCTCCTCCAAAGATCTTCCTTGCCTGGCTTCTCCTTTGGCTGGCATGGCTCAAGAGAGAAGGGAAGAGGGGAAGGCACCAAGGGGACAGAATATCCCCTTAATCTTCTTCTTCTCTCTTGGGCGTGGTCTCTGGGTAGAATATGAGAGTGAATTTGCTAGCCAAGGATGGTTTGAATGGTGGTGGGTAGTGGTCTTTTTATAGGGTAGGATGAGGGGTTAGGGTACCTCTTGAAATGGAGGGCTAAGATGGAAGGATGGAGGTGGTTAGATGATCCTAGGGTTAAGGGTTGTTGGCGCCACATAAGAGGTGTAAGGGGGGTAGTTAGGGTTGGTCAAGAAGCACCTAAAAGTGGTGCCAACCATGGAGAGGTGCCATGGGTTGGCGCCAACTTTGAGGTTTCTAGAAGGTGGGGTTATGTAAAGGGTCGAGATGGGTTTAAGGGGAGATGTGTGGTGGAGATGAAGGGGATTTTTGGAGGGAAAAGTTTCACCAACAACGGGGTAGTTATGGTGGTTTTGGCACCACTTTTAGGTGTCATTTGGAGGTGGTGGGTAGGCTAGGTTGGCGCTAGGTAGGTTTAGCTTATGTGGAGCTTAGGTGGAGCTAGTTGGTGGAGTTGTTAGGTAGGGTTTTTAGGTGGTACAAGCCAAGGAAGTTGGAGCATAGCTAAGTTACGCTAAGCTAAGCTAGCTTAGCTAATGGAGGAGTAGAGGAGGAGGTGTTCGAGCTAGGGTTTGGAGGGAGGAGCTGGTTCTGAAGAATCTGGAGTTGAAGTGGAGTAGGCGGCTGCTGAAGAGGTCAACATGGGGCTACTCTAGCTGGATTAGCTTGCTTGTTCTTTGCTAGCTACTAAGCCAAGCTAAAGTGAGCTGGGTCTGATGCTCCCGGGGAGGATTGAGATGGTTGAGACAGCTAACGTAGCTTAGCTCAATTAGCTTAAGCTAAGCTAGGTCTGTGGGAGCTGGACTTGAGCTTCCTGAGCTGGGATGAGTTCTTCTTCAGCTGGTTGGAGTTGAGTGGAGTTGGATGTAGCTGGACCTGAGCTGGGGTGAACTCCAGTCAAGTCAGCTGAGCTAGCTAGGGCTCCCTATGGACTAGTGGGAACTGAGATGAGCTAGACTCAGCTAAGTTGAGCTGGATCTAAGCTGACCTGGGCTAAGGTGAGCTAATATGAGCTCTCTTGAGCTGCCATTCAGCTGAGATTAGCTGAATGGAGCTGGGATGAGCTAACCCTAGTCCACGTGAGCTGGGTTCCAGCTGTGGTGAGCTGGATCAAGCTGAGTTCCAGCTAGTCTGTGCTCCTTCTTCACCAATTGCCTTCTTGAGTGCTAGGGTTTTAGGGATCTATATATCTATTCATCCCTATGACTCACAAAAACACTTTAAAACAACAAAAGAAAATGCAATGCATGCCTAACCTAGTTAATGGCTAAATGCAGCCCAAAAACCCATTTGCGGAGTAAAATCCTAAGAGCTAGGTTTATTTTAGTGCATAAGAATGATGATAAACTGGAATTTATCATGCCCCTCCTTTAGGAGTTGAGTCCACGAAAGTTGCGCCAAGCACCCGATTGAGTCATGAAGAGAGGTGTGGGCATGTGGTGGGTGAGAATTCTCAGCCGTTTAATTCTCATCCAATGGCTGAGATGGCATGTTGGGAAGCTTCTTTGGAAGGACGCCGGTGACCTTGGGTGCTCCAGATGGTGCCGCGTGGCATCATCTGGACCATCCACCTTTCCTTGCTTAAAAAGGATGCCATGGTGCTCGGATCGAGGTTATTTTTGCATTGATGGAATGCGATCATCACTCCGGATCCATCCGTATGGTTTGATTTCTCATCCGATGCCTATAAAAATGTCGCATTGCCCCTCTAGAAGTTGACCTTTCTTAGACTTCATATGATGCTACGGGGTTCCAATCTAGACAATTTCAGAGGTGTTAGACTCCAATCATCATCCTGATCAGATCCGTACGGTCAGATCGTCCATCTGAGGCCATGAAAGAAATTTCTTTCCCTCCTAGCCATAAAAAGGATGCAATTGACCTAAAATATACACAACTACTCTAAATGAAATATGATTCATGCTATGCAACATTTATAACATGAAATGCAAATCTAAGCTTAGGAACATACATGAATAGGCATTTTATCTTCAATAATTGTGTCTACATCAGTGGGGATCAAATTGATCAAGGCACCTAAATCTAGAAGAGCACAATCAAAGAAAGTATCTCCAATAATGCAAGAAATCAGAGGGGCTCCATGATCCTTTTGCTTTTTGGGTAAGTTTCTAAGGATAACTGCACTAGCTTGTTCAAATAACACTACTCTTTTGGATGACTTGGCCTGGCATTTTGGTGTGCACATTTCCTTCAGAAATTTTGCACAAGCTAGGATATTCTCAATTACTTCTAGGAGTGGCATATTCACTAGGACTTCTTTAAAAATATCAAGCCACTCCTAAGATTGATTGGTTTTCTTTTTCCTGGATTTGTTGAAGGCTTTAGGTGCTTGAGAGAAATCACAAGTGTTCGGGTCCTGAGCCTTGTCTTCTAAGTTAGCTTGGTCTCCCAGGTCATATTTGGGATCCTTAAGATCTTGGTTAGATTTAGATTTGGAAGAGTAAGGATCTTGGATTTGTTTCCTAATTCTTAACGTTACAGCATCGGCAAAAGCATTAGGATTAGAAGGTTGAGGTGGGTTTTGCAAGATAGGTTGAGCCTGATTAGGGTTAACAAAGTCGGGTGGGTGCTGGGGTGTGGGTTGAACTATACGTGCCTATTGTTCCCATGTTGTTTTGGTTAACTCTATTAAAGTTTCTAGGGTTGGGGATGAGTTGGGACGGTAGCATCCCATGTTGTTTAGAATCTACTAATTGGTCGAACCATTATGTCACTTCGGTCCTTAATTCATTCATTACCTTTTTGTGTTTTAAATTCATTTCTCACATCTCTTTAAAGGCCAAATTTAAATCAAATGGGTGGGCTTCCTGGGTAGGCTAAGACTAGTAAGTGCATGGTTGTGTGTACCTACTGGGTTGCCCATAATTATTTTTCCTAGTCAACTTAGGACCCTGGCCAGTTTTTTGACTTGATCAGGCAAAATTAGGATGGTTACACCATTTAAGGTTGTAGGTGTTTAAGTACAAGTCATTTTTAGTGTATCCCTGGAGTGCATTAACATTCTCAGAATAATTAGGCATTCGGATGCCTAATTCAGAATTTGAAGGCATCAAAGGTCCCTCCTTGGTACCCAGAAAGAGACGAGTCCAAGTAATGTTGGTTCATGTGTGGAACCATGGTTAGGTCATTAATATTGTGCACTAATTCTTGACCTAGAGGGTTAGGGAGTTGGGTGTGGGATAAAATAGTTCTTTCTTGGGCAAGCATAGGGTTTGCTTTGGAATTCCCACTTTTAACTATCCAATTTCTTATCATGATTTTCAACTTTTTTTCCAACAAGTTTCACCTTATCCAGTCGTTGTGCAATCAGTTCTAAATCAATCTAATTAGAATTATCCTTAATTTCATAAACTCCGCTCCCTGGTTGATTTGATCTACTAAAGGTGGACATCGAGGCATTGTCAAGGGAATTCTCACTCATACTTTCGAACAATTCAAATCTCCCTTAGCATCCTTGCTTAGAAAATTGCCCCTACATGCTGCATCAACAAAATTCTTCAAGTTGTCATTTAACCTATAATAGAAAATATAGGCCAAGTGCCACTTGGGAATCCCATGATGAGGGCATTTCCAAGATAAGTCATTAAATCTATCCCAAGCCTCATGCAATTGTTCCCCAGGGTTATGTTTGAAGGCTATAATGGCACATCTAAGGGCATTTATTTTTCCTATGGGAATGAATTTCTTTAGAAAAGTACTTAAATCTTCCAAGGTTAGGATTGGTCTATCAATTGTTCTCAAACACTGAGCAACTTTATCTTTTAAGGAAAATGGGAACATTTTCATCATCAGGGTATCCTCGTTCATGTTCCTAGGGCTAGAGGTCCTTCCTATGTGTAGAGGTTCTTCAAGATGGTGGAATGGGCCATTAGAATTGTGGCCATGGAAGTGGGGAATCAAATTGATGATTTGTAGTTTAAGCTCAAAATCATCCCCATCCTGAGGCACCCTAATAAAAGGTTCAGGTTGGGCATTAGGAGGATTATAAAAATCTTTGAGAAGGTGGTTTGCTCTTTGTCATGATGCTAGCCCTGCCTATCAATTTGCCTCTATAAAAGAGCCATTGGAACCAAATTTTGTTCCTCCTCCCCAAGATTGCCTTCTGATTGCAAAAATTACGTGATTTCTAAATGCAGTTTTTAGTCATTGTAACACATGAAATCGCAATTGCTTTTAAATTTGTAAAGATCAAGTACTAAAAGAGTATTCGGGTCATCCCAAGGGAGGCAAATTGCAAACTCAAAAATACTCTTGCTTATGATAAGGAAATATCTCTTTTTGCCTTTTTTTTCTTTTTGATTTTTGTAGTTTTTAGGGTTTTTGAAATAACAGGCTATGAGACGAAAGTATGCGAAATAAGAAAATATGCCTACAAACTAGAGCCTAAGTGACAAAAAGGATTTCTCTCTAAGCTCACCCTAGGTACGTGAAGACCTAGGATAATTAGAGAGAGTGTGAGTGCACTAAGCTAAATGAAAAGAAAAGCAAGTAAATAAATTGCAATAAGAAATATAGAAAGGCAACTTCTATTAAGGGAGAAAAACTATTTTACAAAGACTTGTAGCAGAATGCTTTCACTACAAAATATAAAAGTGCAAAAATAAGAAATTCTCCTGATGATGTTGATGAGGAAGAAGGAGGTCTTGCTCCAAGCTCAGCTGCTCCTAGGCTTAGAAAGGCTCCTTCTTCTCCTTCCTTGAAAAGCTCCTCCAAGTGATGAAGATCCTCCTCCTAGCAAGCCTTTGATGGGTGTGCCTTTGCTCCTCCTTAGGGTGGATGAGTACCACCTTACTCCTCTTCTTGCCTGGTCGTCCCCTTGAATGGTGTGGCCCCTTAGCTTGGCATGACATGAGGAAGAAGAGAGAAAGAGAAGAAGGCACCTAGAGGGCGGGTGTATGCCCCCTTAATCTTCTTCTTCTACTCTTCTCCTTAGTCAAATATGGTAGGCTATAGGTGGGATATGTGCACTAGATTAATGTAGCCAAGGGTGAGTTTTAGTGGTGGTTAGAAAGGGTGCTAATAGGAGGACTAAGGAGAGGGTTGACATGGGATTTGGTGGAGGGCTAGGATGGTTTGATGGATTTTTCATAGGGATCCTAACGTGGAGATAAGTTGGTGCCAACTAAAGGGATGTATGGGAGGTGGTTAAGGTGCTGTTGGTGAGTCTTGGTGGTGGAGAGGCACCAAGAGTTGGTGCCACTTTTGTGGCTTCTAGAAGGTCTTGGTTGGCACCAATTGAATGGAGGGTGTGGATGTTGTTTAAGGGATGATGGATGGTGGAGATGGAGGGAATTTTTGGAGGGAAGAGTTGCCGCCAAAGGAAGGTAATTGAAGGGTAGTTTTGGCACAAACATGGAGGTGTCCTTTGGTGGTAAAGAGGGGTGAAATGCTTGCTATGGTTGGTGCCAAAAGGAAGGTGGAATAGGTAGCTTAGGTGGACTTAGGGTTAGGCGTATTTGGTGGAGCTAGCTAGGTAGGCATTCAAGGTGCTTGTTGGCCAAGGTAGGGGAGTAAGAGCAGAGCTATGCTAGCTAAGCTAGCTTAGCTAGTAGAGTAGTAGAGGAGTAGGTCAAGTTAAGTTGAGAGGAGGGAGCTAGGAGCTGACTGAAGCTTGTGGGAGCTAATAGTGTTTGAAGAGGTCATCTTAGGAGCTTAGCTAGCTAATTCTTCTTCTAGAAGCTAAGTTGAATAGGTTGAGCTAGCCTCAACTATTCTGGAGCTGAATTGAGCTGGACGTGCTTCTCTTGAAGGTTCATTAGTTATCTTAGCTTACTAGTTGTCAAGTAGTAGCTAAGCTAGAAGGAGTTCAGCTACTGATGGAGGCACATTTCGCAAATTAAAATGAGGGTTTGGAGGACCCATTGTCGTAGCTCACAAAACACATCTATCAGATAAAATTTATAACTGAAACTCGAAAAGTGAGTCTTAGGTCGAACACAGGGAGGTGAACGTTTGGTTTTGAAGTATCCACATTTCACTTTTATTTGTTTATTTCATTTTTGTCTTTTCTATTTTTTTTTGGTATTTTTAATAGGGCAAGAGATCAGGTCGATGAAATCTAGCTAATTTGCTTGCAAAATAAAAAGAGGGGCACAGAGAGAGAGAAGAACAATCATCTATTTATGAATAAGTGTTTGTTACAACTATGAAAGCAGAAACACTACACTATGAAAGCGAAAAAGGTAGAAAAAGGTGAGAGAATCCCTCTCAATTGTTGCTTGGATGACGACTCACTCTGACATCGCCTAGAGGAAGGTGTTGAGGAGTGAAACTAACAGGGACGGAGCCGGATGACGGAGGATGGGGCAAGACGGTGTCGCAGTGAAGATCTTCTTCGTGAAGGGCGATGAGAGGACAGCCATGGGATGCTCCATGAATGGGGGTGAGGGGAGGGAAAACTATTTGGTTTTCTACTCTAGAGGAGCATCCTGGGCTTAGGACAAGCTCTCTCTAGAGCCTTGGAGGTGGTGAGAGGAAGAAAGGAAGAGATGGTTTGGAATGGTGGTGGGTAGGTCCTTATATAGTGGAGGAACAAATTCGCATATGGGTCATTACTGATGTTCGTAAACGTCGCTAGAGATCCCTGCAGCTGTCGCTGAAGATCCACCCTTCAATTCCTCTTGCTGGTACGCGTAGACCATCAGTAACAGCTGCAATCGTCACTAAAGGCCTACGTATATGTCGCTGAAGATCCGCCCTCCCTACTGGCACGCACTCCACTGGTGCTGTGCGCTTCGCGCACTCGTGCTTCTCGCGTCGTGTCACATGTGCGCGGATTGGCATGCGCTACGCTACTGCTGCGCGTGGCTGCAACTATGCATGGTGCGCTTAATTGCTAATTAGAGGAGTTGCGGGGATTCGAATCCGCACCCCTCCCTTAGAGTCCAGTGGCTCCACCATTACGCCAAGATGTCTAGATGGTCGCAAGGACATCTTAACGCGCATGGTGGAGATGAATCCTCAGCTGTTGGATCTTGATCCAATGACTGTAGTGCGAGATCAGGGATGATGAGGAGGCACCTTCAGCTCCTGCTGGCCGGTGTTGGCTGGCCTGGATGGCACCACATGGCACCATCTTGGCCATCCATTCTTCTTTCTGTTGTAGAGGGTGCCATGATGCTCAGATCGGGATGATTCCCACGTTGCCGGACTACGATCGTCGCTCTGAATCCATCCATATGGTTAGATTTTCCATTCAAAACTTGTATGGATGTCGCATTAACCCCTGGTTGTTGATCATCCTCAGACTTCATATGACGCTACGAGACTCCAATCTAGACGATTTCTGAGGCAATAGACTCCGATCGTCGTCCAAATCAGATCTATACGGTCCGATTGTCCATCTGAGGCCCTAAAATAAGTCTTCTTCTCTCCTAACCATAAAAAGGACCTAATTAACCTAAAATATATACAACTACTCTAAATGAAGAATGATGCATGCTATGCAATATTTATAACATGAAATGCAAATCTAAGCCTAGGAATGTGTATGAATAGGAATTTTAATCTAATTAGATGTGTCTACATCAGTTACCGTGAGCTGAGTAGAGTTGAAACGAGTAGGACTGAGTTGGGGTCCACTACGTTGAGCTAGCCTGAGCTCCTAGTGAATTGATTAAAGCTGAGATGACCTATCCTCAACTAAGTTGTGCTGGAGTTGAGCTGAGGTTAACTGAGTTGACCTATCATGAGCTACCATCCAGTTGAAATGAGCTGAATGGAGCTGAGATGAGCTAATCCCAACCAAGTTGAGCTGGAAACCAACTGTGATGAGCTGAATTTAACTAAGATCCAACTGAAATGTGCCTCCTCTTCATCTTCTGCCTTCTCAAGTATCAGGGTTTGTGGGATCTGGCTCTCTTCTTATCCCTAACACTTAAACAAACACATCAAAAAGACAAAAAATATGCAATGCATGCCTAACCTAGCAGAATGCCTAAATGTAGCCCACAAACCTGTTTGTAGAGTTAAAACCCTAAGAGCTAGGTCTTTTTTAGGGCATAAGAATGATGGTAAACTGGTGTTCATTATCTTATAATGGTGACTAGCCATTGAAGAAGATTCAGATTCAAATTTTGGAAAATCAAGTCTTCTCTTAGGGTTTCTTTCTAACGGTGGTAGCAAATCAGGTTTTAGAGATCGTCTCCCTTGCATATACCAGAAGAAAGTCTATTGATGAGAGAGAAAAGACAGATGATGGAATCCCCAATCAAGTAAACACACTAAGCCTTAAAGTGTACCCTAGATGACTTAAGCCTCTAAGGTATAACTTCACTCCAAGATGAAGCAGTGTTGTCTATAAACCAGAAGTCGTATAAGTAATGTGGTGGAGAGGGAGAGCATGTCATGGAGGCCACTAATTATGCCAAACCTCTGCTTGGCTTAAGTCATTTAACAATCAGGCCTTCTACTTAGATGCTTCCAGAAAATACACTTCACCAATTAGCCCCACGGCACGAGTGTATACCTTGAGACTAACTCAATGAGTCCTTAGGGGCCCACATCTATCCAATTAACTAGTCTTGGATGTGCATGCTTATGAATGTGATGGGGTGTTGATTAGTTGGGTAGTGCCCCTTAAAGATAGATTGAAGAGTGTAAAGTGCATAGGCAAAAGGGGTTTATAAGCAATTTTTTTTATGGCAAAGTAAATTTTAACGTTCAATTGCTTGTCTAAGTGTATTTTAGGGTTTCTTGATTAGATAAATTCAAGAAATGTTTTGATGGAGCACACAAAAAGTTTTTCAATTCCCAATTTGTGAAATTAATTTCCTTTAAGGAAATGGAATGCAAATGTGCTCTATCCTATGATTGAAACCCTAAAATCAGATAGTGTTATATGATGCAATTAAGTCCAAAAATAAGTAAGATGGTGCGACCCAATCAATGCAACCAATTGGTCCTACTGCCCCACTAAATAAGCACTCAGAAAATATTTTTTCAAAAATCTTAATGCATGTTTTTTTTTCAGATTTAAAATGCACTAGGGTTTCTATAGTAAATTTTGGCCCCTAGTTGGTGATTGACTAATCGGTGTAACCAAACATGCAGAAATTATTCTTTTCAGATATTTCCTAAATTCTTGATTATCATAGGAATTTTGTTTCATAAATTTAGATAAATCAGATTATATAAAAATTTCAATGATTTTTGAAATTTTGAAAAGTCAGGAAAAATAACAGATCTAATAGCACTATAGTCCGTAAATTTTTAAAAATTCTATACTAATCAAATTTGCAAAAAATTTGGATATGTTATTCTTGACATAAATACTTATGTCCAAGAGTAATTTCAAAATTTTTGGGTATATAAAAATTTGGAATGATTTTTAAATCTCACAAATAGTTGTAGTCTGAATTCCAAGGAGGTCATTTTGCTATTTCTCAAGAGATAATGCCCACCAACAAGATTTTTTTTTTATGAGGAAAGCAACCAAACACAAACAAATACTTCTAATCCTAATGATAAAGCAAAGCACCTAATTTTTTCTTTGGAATTTCTTTTCATATTGAAAGGAAATCTAATCCTAATCGGAGATATGAGTACTTACCTGAAGATGAAAAACCCACAATCCTTCCGTCGTTGCATTTCTTCTCAAATTCCACACTTCCTGCATACATGCAATAAAATGCAAATAAAGAGAGGTAGAAATCTCAAGTAAGCATGAATGAGAAAAACTTTAAGAATAACTCCATTGCCTCCTAGGTAATGGCGTCAATTTGTTTGACGCAAATTTGCAAAAAGAGATTTTTACGTTATTGTTGTAGTTGCAAAATATGTTGAATCAAATAAATTTATAAATAAGAATTTGGTAAGACCTGAGTGATTTGCAGTGAGGCAAATCATGATTCTTAAAAACCATTCGCACTAGCTATTCTATTCTAATGAAAGCACATAAAGAGAGACAAGATATCCATTGAATTGTGAACATTATTGCTAATAATGATTAGTGTTATACAAGAATTCTAGAGGAAATCTTATAAATAGCATAAAAATAGAGTAATGAAATAAAGGGAAAGAGAGGTAGAGAAAAAGATTGCAGAGCTGCTTGAGGGTTGCTTCTATGAAACTTGGTAGAGCTTTAGATGTAGGTCATTGGGAAGAAGACTGGAGAGAGAGCTTAGAGAGAGAGGACGTGGGCTATGGTGGCTATTCTTCTATCTCTAGGAATCTAAGTTTTGTTGCAAAGGGTAGAGGCTAGGTCCTTTAATAGAAGAGTAGGAAGAATTATGGGCTGTAGGATTAAATCTAAGGGCTACTAATAGGACACCTAATGTAAGGGTAAGATAGCCCTTGGATTTTCATGCAAGGGTGGCTAGATGGGAGGTTCATAGTCGGCCATGAGGGTTTGTTTGGGAGGTTGTATGGCTAACCATGTGTGGTGGAATGCTGACCATTGGATGGGGGATCTAAGGTTGGGTTTTGGTCTTGGAGTTGAGAGGTTTAGGAGAGGATAGAATCTTCTCAAGTGGGTGGCCAAGTGGAGGTTTTAGGAGGTCCATTGGATATGGGATCAAGGATGGGTGATGAGGCATAGGTGGCGACTAACTTCCTTGGGGGCTAAGCAAGCTTAGCTACCTATAGGAGGTGCTCTAGAAGGCCCTAGGGTCGACTAGGCTTAGGTTAGGTCTAGGTTTTAATTAGGCTAGTTTAACCTAGATTCTAATGGGTTAATTCTATGTAGGTAATGCCTTGTCTAAAAAATGTGTTAGTGTAATTAGGTTAGGAAAAAATTCTAACTAAGTTGGGGCAAACCTATTTGGGTTTTATACTAACCTAATTAGGTTGTGGGTAGTTCAATTGGATTCCAACTGAATCCAATTGAACTTATGTGGGTTGAGATAGACTCAATCAAGCTTTGGGCAAACTTGATTGATAATGGTTGCATTCAATCAAGAAGACATGCACCCAATTGGGTTAGGTTTAGGGTTAATTAGACTTAATTAAGTCTAATCCACTTGGGTTTAGTCCAATTAGGTTCCATGAACCCAATTGACTTATACTAAGTCAATTAAGTGATCTTATGGGTCAAAATAGGTTCTTGGGTTAGGGATTGGGTCTGGCATAGGTTGGCTTCGTTCCTAGATAGTAGGACAACTCTGTGGATAAAGGATTAGGATCATGGATATTGTTAGCCATGATTTTGGCTTTTGAGCTCCCTTATCTAATTTGAGCTATCCTAAGGGTTGGAGTTGGGATGAGTATGCTAGGGTTCTAAGGGTAGGGTTAGGTTATCCTAGTCCCTCATTCTCTTCTTTATTTGAGCCTTTGTTTCTTCTTCCATCACATCTTACTCTTCAACCAGCTCCTAACTCTGTAGCATTATTTTCCATCCAGCTCATGATTCCATGTTATTCTCTACATCTTATACCTACATTATTCACAAAAGTCTAAAATTAGATAATTAGGCATGAAATAAACACAAAGCCCAAATATGCATGCATGCTCTAAATGCAGTATTTATAAACCTAATACATGATTTTACTAAGGAGTTAGCCCTAGATTAAGCCAATTAAGGTAATAAATTAGGCTGTTATTAGTTTTCTTATCATTTTATGTACTTACATATTTCAATTGCTTGTTAGAGAATGAAGAGACAGAAGATAAACCCTGATAGATTAAAGGTAGAAGTATCAAGAAGAAGAAGATAGAAGATCAAATCAGCTGCATTCCAGCTCACTCCAACTCATCTCCAGGTCATGCAGTTCATTTTAGCTCAACTCAGTTGAGCTTGGCTACTAGTCCTAAGCTAGCTAGCTAGGAAGTTTTCAAGAAGCTCATCTTCAACTCCCCTCAGCTTCAAGACAACTCAGACAATCTCCAAGTCAGCTCCACTAACTACTAACTATGTGTGCCCTGCGAATCTTACTTGGCCATGAATACAAGATCAAGTGTGATATCGATTGTAATAAAAATATAGCACAAAAAAATAATCCCACAATATACACAAAGATTTATAGTGGAAACCCCTATGGGTAAAAACCACTACCGAAGCCTCCCAGCTTAGGATTTTCCTGACTAGGCAACACTAGTCAATCCACTAACGTAACACTTGAATGAGGGTGGCACAACCTCTTACAAACCACTTCACTTTTTATCCTGAAGAGAAGAAAAACAACAACCACGGATCTCTCCCAACAACTTAGGATCCGTAATCAAAACAATAAAATAGTATAACAAGAAAATGAATTCTACGGAACCTCAATAAATGATCAAATCGAAATTTTTCCGCAGAGGTTCGAGGTGTCATGCTTTAAAAGAACGTGAAGAACTGGGTGTAGAAGCCTTTGAAATAACCACGAGAAGCTCTATTTTTTTAATGGTATTTCTATTTTAAAGTTATGTAAGAATGGGCTACGTGCGACCTCTATTTATACAAAAAGCTTTTCCTAAATAGGAAATTAAATTGGTCGATCAATTAAGGTTAATTGGTCGATCGAAAGGCAATTTGGTCGATCATTTAAGAAGGTTGGTTGATCAAGAGGATTTTTCTCAACTTCCTAAAATGGCTGATTTGATTGGTTAATGAAGTTGGTTGGTCGATCAATGTGATTTGGTCAATCAATTAACTAATTTGGTTGATTAATAACTCTAAAAGCTTGGTTTTGAAAAGATACGCGAAAAATTTGTATTTGAGTTTTATTTGAGGTTCCTTACAATAATGTCCTAGACTCAAATAAAGAGGAAAAGACACATCAGCAACTATCTACACTTGACTTGAAACACTCTTTAATGTTTTAATCTATGATAGTCCTAAAATGTTAGTCTAGCAATAAGCATAATTTTGGTGTATCAAAACAGAGGTGCTTACATTCTCCCCATTTTTTATGACAACAAAATTATATTATGAAATTAAAAAATTGCATAATATCTCCCCCTTTTTGTTTCAGCAAAAAGTAAATCATGCTGCTGTTGATTTAACTTTTAAACTCCCCCTTAAACATGTAATTTAAGCATTAGAAATATCATGTTGTATAAGAGAGCTAAAAAGAAATATAGAAGTGAAGGAGATAAATTACTTTATACAAGCCAATAGAAACGGATATAACATCTAATCATCTAGTGATGCCATGAAGTCATCCATAATGTTCTAAATATCAATGTCCAACTCGAGCTCTAGTGATGGATTCTAGACGAGGTACAGGAGCATATGTTTCATCAAAATAGGGGTCTTAACATTCTCCCCCTTTTTTTTATCAACAAAAAGATATATCTCAAGTGGCTTGTTGTTAATCATACTTAAACAAGTAAAATTTTAAGAATGAAATTTATATTTTTCTCCCCCTTTTTTTTTAAAGTAATATTATATTAAGCATGATGTCAAATTTATCATATGAAAACTATCAAATTCATAATAAGGAGATGATAAAATTCATGATATTCTAACACAATGGCTATATGAAAATAAAATGAAGTGTTGAGTAAGAGTTATATAGTCCAATATAGATAACTATGCTATCTAAATGCTACTAAGAAAGTGATCTTGATTCTCCCCCTCAAATAATGATCCTTTGTCAAGGTTTGATTCTCTTTATTCTTCTCCCCCTATCAAGTTGCCATCCCAAATTAATTAATTCAATGCTTAGTCAATTTTATATTAGAAACTTATTTATAACTAAGCAGGTAATAAAGATTTAGTTTTGGCAATCATAGTTGCTAAGTTATAAGGAGTTATACCTAATAGCAATAGACAGGTGGAGGGGGTCTCCATAAAAAATTTGGCATCCATTGACATTGTTGGTTCCACCATCTTTCATAGCTAAATTGGTGATTATTGGCTTGTTGAAGATTGCCTCTCCAATTGCAATTTCTATGTCTATCTTTTCCATAACCTGCAACACAATTTTCTACAAATTTTTTCAGTACCCATATTCTTTTGGGTCCGTGGCTGTTAATTCCTTTCGAGTTAGAGGGTCCATTAGACTCTCTTCTCTTGGCCGTTTGATATAAAAATGCATGCCTAATCTTCTTTTGATTATTCTTTTTAATGTCCTCATACTTTTCTACAAATGTTCTAGTAGAATATTTGAGGTCATTGAGTGTGTCTTTAAAGTTAATATATTGTTCCTTGAGATCTTCCACTTTCTCATGGAACTCTATATTCACAACTCTTGTTTTATCTAATTCTCTTTTCTTATTTTCTAAATCTAGAGATAAACTAACTCTTTCATTTTCAAAAATAATGCACTTATCTTTATGTACCTTATTTTCTTTCTTTAATTTTTAGCTAAATTGTATAAACCATGATATGCATCTAATAATTCATCTAAAGTAAGGTCAGAGTTTACCTCTTCTTTGCTTGATTCTGTTGGTGCCATGAGACATAGATGAGTAACTCCATCTTCGTGGCTTTGTTCCTCAGCATCTGTTTCTAAACTTAGGTTGGAATCATCCCATGTTACTTCTTCGTCAGTGCTTTCTTCGTGCATGGCAGAGAGTTGTCCCATATCTCATATGCACTTTTGCATGAAGCAACTCTTTCAAATTCCTCTCTTGTTAATGCACAAAATATTGCATTCATGGCTTTGGCATTATTTGTCGCTTTCTTCTTCTCCTCCTTCGTTAGCTCTTTTTCCTCTTTCTTCTTTGGCATATATTTGGACTTAATGATATGCTAAATCTCAAAGTTCATTGCTTCAAGAAAAATTTGCATTCTTCTTTTCCAATAATCATAATCCGATCAATTGAATAATGGTGGTTGGAAAAATGATTATCCCTCCACAAAACTTGTTATGGCCATGTGAAGGTGAGGTGTGACGTCGCCTTCACGATCTAGCTCTGATACCAAATGTGTGTGCCCTGCGGATCTTACTTGGCCATAAACACAAGCTCAAGTGTGATATTGATTGCAATAAAAATATAGGACAAAAAAATAATCCCACAATATACACAAAGATTTATAGTGGAAACCCCTATGGGTAAAAACCACTACCTGAGCCTCCCAGCTTAGGATTTTCCTGACTAGGCAATGCTAGTCAATCCACTAACGTACCACTTGAACAAGGGTGGCACAACCTCTTACAAACCACTTCTCTTTTTATCTTAAAGAGAAGCAAAAACAACAACCACGGATCTCTCCCAACAACTTGGGATTCGTAATCAAAACAACAAAATAGTATAACAAGAAAATAAATTCTATGGAACCTCAATAAATGATCAAACCGAAATTTTTCCACAGAGGTTCGAGGCGTCGTGCTTTAAAAGAACCTAAAGAATGAGGCATAGAAGCATTTAAAATAAGCACGAGAAGCTCTATTTTCGGAATGGTATTTCTATGTGAAAGTTATGTAAGAATGGGCTACGTGCGTCCTCTATTTATACAAAAAGTTTTGCCTGAATAGGAAATTAAATTGGTCGATCAATTAAGGTTAATTGGTTGATCAAAAGGTAATTTGGTCAATCAATTAAGAAGGTTGGTCGATCACTTATTGATCGATCAATTAGCTTGGTTGGTCGATTAAGAGGATTTTTCTCAACTTTCTAAAATGGGCTGATTTGATTGGTTAGTGAAGTTGGTTGGTCAATCAATGTGATTTGGTCGATCAATAACCCTTAAAGCTTGGTTTTGAAAAGATACAAAAAAAATTCATCTTTGAGTTTTATTTGAGGTTCTGTACAATAATGTCCTAGACTCTAATAAAGAGGAAAAGACACACATCACCAACTGTCTGCACTTGACTTGAAAGATGCATTAATGCTTTAATCCAAGATAGTCCTAAAATGTTAGTCTAGCAATAAGCATAATTTTGGTGCATCAAAACAGAGGTGCTTACACTAGCTAGGTTAAGCTGGCTAAGCTAACTCTACCTAGCTACCTACCTAACCACTCTTCCTCTACTAAATGACTGGCCACCCTCCTGAAATCCACCACAACCACCACCTTCTCATCCTCCATTTTGATGCCAACTTGTGGCAACCATCGCCACCACTCACACCTCTTTATGTTGGTGCCAATATAGGCACCTATTCACCCACCATCCACCCCCATAACCACCCTTTATTTGGTGCCAAATCACCACCACCCTTCATCACACAGCCACCACCCTATAGGCCAATCCTAATGCTCCATTTTGGCGTCAAAAACCTAGCCTTCTAGAAACCTAGGATTGAGGCTAAAACCTTGGCATCTCTTCATGGTTGGCGCCACCCATGGTGCCCTTTCAACTACCATAACCATTGATACAGAAAATACATGTTTTGTAAAAGCGAGTTGTTATGTTGTTGTATGCATAAAATTTGACCAACTCTTAAATTTATAATCCTAGATAGGGTGAAGTATCTAGGATTGTCCAAAGAGGCAATTGGTGTTTTAAAGATGTTTCTTTCTTGCAAAATTCAAATGTTCTTTTTGTTTTATTGTTTTTAGGGTTTTAGATTGATAATCAGGTAATGCGAAGAATTACAAAATGCATGAAATTAAAGCTACAACTAAGTGATAAAATTTAAATCTACACCTCTAAGCTCACCCTAGGAAGTTGTACCTAGGATAATTAGAAGGTAGAAGTGGGTGATATAAGAAATCGACTAACTACTTGGAATCAAAAGTACATAAAATCAAATGTCTCAAAATAGAAGAAGATACTTGATTGATTGATACGAAATGTACTTGGAGAGCTCACTTGTGTGGATGGGAACCACACAAATAATCCCGAAGTAGAGGAATGCTTCTTCTACTCTATTGATTGCAAAATGAAAAGGAAGAAGATAGAAGAATCTTTGCATAGATGGAAGTCGCCTTTGCTCTAAGCTCAGCATCTTCTGAACTTGAAGAAGGTTCCTTCCTTCTCCTTGAGAGCTTCTCCTTCAAGTCCTCCAATGGTGGACGTCTCCACCTTGTGGTCATCCTCTACCTGGCTATCCCCTTTGGTAGATGAACATCATGGCTTGGTCCAAGGAAGACGGAAGAAGAGGAATGCACCATGGGAGCAAGGAATGCTCCCCTAATCTTCTTCTCCTTGGCTCCTCCTTTGGACGGCTATAGTGATAGGTATATGTAGGAATTTATGTAGCCAAGGGTAAGTATTTTTGGTGGTAGGAAGTGGGTATAAATAGGAAGGGAAGGAGGCGTGGTTGGCATGGATAGATGGAGGGTTGGGATTATGTTTAAGGTGGTGGTTATGGGATGAATGGCTAGATTTAGTTGGCCCCACCTAAAGGGATGCTAGGGTTGGTGGTTATTGGTTGAAGGCTACCTTTGGTGGATGTCCATGATGGGAAAGATGTGTGTGTTTGGTGCCAAAAGGGGGTAGGTTCTAGAAGGGTTGGTTTTGGAGGGAAAAGGCATGGTTGAGATGGTTTGGTGGTGAGGTGTAGGATGAAGATGCACCCATGTGTTAGCACCAAAATAGGGTTAGTTAGAGGTGGTTTGGCGCCACCTTTAAGGTGCCCTTTGGTGGTGGTTGAGGTGTGAAGGGATGCGCATTTGTGGTGCCAAATGAAGAAGGGAGTAGGTGGAGCTAAGTGGCATATTTGGTAGAGCTTTGGTAGTAGGGTCGTGGTTGGGGGGGTGTGATTTGCCATAGTAGAGGAGGTAGAGCTAAGCTAAGCTAGTTAAGCTAGCTTAGGTAGTAGAGTAGTAGAAGAAGAGTAGAGGAGCTAGGGTTTCGGCTAGTGTAGAGGTGGAGTTGAGCTGAAAGTCTTCCTAGAGTTAAAAGTATGCTAAAGATGGCTATACCTGAGCTCAATAGCTAACTTAGATAGCTAGTTCTTTGCTAGCTAATAAGCTAAGCTAAATTGGGTTGGCTTCTGCTGATGTGAGCTAAGGTAAAATGAATCTGGTCTTCCCAAAGACTACTTAGCTAGCTGAGCTAGCTAACTTAGGTCCGGTACCTAAGCTCAACTAAGTTGAGCTGATTTAAGTTTTTGGGAGCTGGAGTTGAGTTGGCTTGAGCTGGTTGAGGACTTCTTTAGCTGACCAGGCTTAGTTAGTTGATGGTAGTAGCTAAGTTCGATCAAATAGAGCTTCCATGGACTGAATAGAGCTGGGAGGAGCTGGGTTCAACTAAGTTAAGCTGGCTTAAACTGCCATCCAGCTAAGGTGAGCTAACATGAGCTAGACCTAGCTGGGTTGAGCTGGAATGGAGCTGAGATGAGCTGGAGCTAGCTGGGTTGAGTTGGAATGAGTTGGAATCCAGCTGGGATGAGCTGAATTTAGCTGAGATCCAACTGAATTGAGCTTCTTCATCTTCTGCCTTTCTTAATGCTAGGGTTTGCAAGATGATGGTAAAACCATCATGGGCCCTAACTAGACACATTTAGTCAGGTTTAAAGGATAAAACTCCTACCTAATTATCTAAGGGTCACAGCTCCATATCATTCTGATTTTAGAAGAGAACAGGGAATAAGGGTTAATTATATAATTTTAACAGCACATTGATAAATTCCAGTTTATTATCATTCCTATGTCCTAAAATAGATCTAGCTTTTAGGTTTTTAACTTCGCAAATTGGTTTTCGGGTTGCATTTGGGCATAACGTAGGTTGACATGCATTTACTCGAGTGTTATGGATAAGCAGATGATCAAACCTCTAAAACCCTAGCACTCAAGAAGGTAGAAAGTGAAGGAGAAGATTAAATCAACTGAACTTTAGTTGGATCTAGCTCATCTCAACTGGATGTCAGCTCACATAGGTTAGGTTTAGCTATCTCCAGCTCCATTCAACTCATCTTAGCTGGATGTTAGCTCAAGGTAACTCAACTTAGCTCAAATTGAGCTCAACTTGGTTGAGTCTAGCTCAGCATAGCTCCAATCGGTTCCCTGAAAGCTCTAGCTAGCTCAGCTTAGTTGACTGGAATTCATTCCAACTCCAGCTCAACTCATCCCAAGTCATCCTAGATCTACTCAACCCAAAGGAACTCTAGTCAACTTGGCTTAGCTACTAGTCTTCAGCTCGCTAAGCAAAGTGATGGCATCGCCATCATCCTCTATAATTAACTTAATTTGGCTAAGTTCTAAGGTTAAATTCACTTAATTAACGTATTAAAAGGGTATAACTCAATCAGGGCCGAAGAAAGAGGAATTAATAGAAAAAGGGGTTAATTTTATAATTTTCATGAATAATTATGAATGCAGAATAACTGAAGGGTGAACTTATGCTTAATTAAAGGTCAATTGAGCTTAAATATCTTAAAAGTGAGTTGGTATTGAGTAATTCAGGATTTACATTCAAATTGAATGTTTAATTCTAATTAAAAATCCTAATTTCAACCTCACTTCAATTAAAATAGTTTCGATGGAAGTAAATGTAATCTAAACCTTCTAAAAATTAATTTAAAATATTTTATAAGATTTGGCACAACCAATTTGACGATGGAAACTCACTTTGACCTAAAATAGAATCATAAACAGGTATTTGGTATAATTTGGGTCTAAACATAAATTGACAATGCAAACGACATCAAAATCTAAAATTGAAGTCACCATCAACTTCCTTGCGTCAAAATTAGGCTACCATAAATTTGGGTTCATTTGGACTTCATCTTGGTTAACTTTGCAATTTGTCCCTTAATTCCTGATTTCCTTACAAATGACCACTTAACTTACAATTTTCTTGCAAAATAGTCCCTACCAGCACCTTCCCCACCTTCCCCTCCGAACTTGCCGGCCATGTAACTCTGGAGAGCCATTCCCGCAACCTTTGACCCTCTTCTTGCACGTCAACAAGCTACAAAGCTTCCGTACCTTACACTAATGATTGTCGTCAAGTTTTGGCAAGCGTAACTCCCCTCCTTCCTCCACAAGTACCTCCATTAAAGTCGAACTTGGAGCTTCTCAACCTCCATCCTCCACCATTCCTTCAAAGAAATTGGTTGAGGGCTTCATCTCCACCCGTAGTCGTCGTTCTACCCATCATAGGAGGCGGTTCATCTATCCTCTCGTCGCTCCAATATTCCTCGTCGTGTTCTTCTTCTTCTCCAACTCCGGTGGCCATGCCAGCCTCTTCCCCTCCTCCTCTCTTCCTCCTAGGTAACTCTTCTTCTCCCCTTATTCTTCTAGATTAGGTTAGGCACCTTAAAACTAGGTTTCAACTCCCGCATCCTCCCCCTCTACTTCTCCACTCATGGTGACCACGACGGCCATGCTCCAGCATGTCTCCAGCGAACTAGCCATGACACTCCACGTAGCCTACTGCCTCGTCAACCACCCTACGACCTCCATCATGCCACGAGGAGCAAAACCTCTCAACTTATTGAGGGGTTCGATGCCTCCAATCACCTATCGAATGCACACGCCCGCCACCGCCTTTGTCACCTCTACCCGACCTCCTCTGCCCTTGCCACCACCAATCAACGCTGCCACCATCTTCAGTGGGGCATGGTGAAGCCTCCCAACCTTCTGGTCATGAGCTTTCATGCCTCCAAGAACCAACCACCATCACTGGCTGCACCCACCTCAACGTCCGACACCGGTCATGCTCCGACCATCCACAAACTTCCAAGCTTCGCAGGAAGCTTCGTGTTAATGCGAGGAGTATTTTCCACCCTCTCATGGGTGGTTTCATGCCTCCACTCCTCATCCATCTTCTTGTCGGACCCAACGCCGACCATACCCACGATCGACGCCCCAATGGCTTACTGAGCTTCCAAGCATCGCGGGAAGCTTCATGTGGGGTTGGGGAACTCATTGCTATCCTTGGTGAGGAGTTTCATGCTTGGAAGCTCCGCCAGCCTTCTCCAACGCCGATGACCTGCATATGCAAGAAGGAGAAGAAGAGAAGAAGGACTCATCTGCAAATGAAGAAGATTTGTAGAGACTCAAATGCAAGAAATCAGGGACCGAAATGAAATTTTTGAGGACTGATTGGTAAATTTAGTGAGAACTATTTCAGATTTTGTCCCTCTTGAATTGTTATTGCCAAAGCTTGTCAAATAATATTGCTAATATTCATTTGGTGCTTAACGAAATAGATACTTGATTATTTTTACTTAAGCATTAAATGATCCTTTGCGAAAATAATTTATTAAGTACTTGATTACATATCCTTACAATAGATATGTGTGTTTAAATTCTGATACAAGTTCACCAAAGAAAATTGACATCTCTGAATAAATAACATAGTGATATTTGCGCATTCAGCTTGCTCTTAGAGATGACTTTGGATATCTCTTTTAATTCGAGATATAAATTTAAATGTAAACGTGCTTCTAGAAACTATACTACGATGCGAACGAATTTTAAAACACGGTAGGAGCATGTAAACACGAAGTCAACAAAGAAGTCCACAGCCAGCTTCCCCCAACTCTAGAATAGTTGAGACCAACTCAACTCAGCTCATTCTATTCAATTTAGCAGCTAGCAAAGAACTAACTAGCTAAAGTTGAGTAGCTAAGCTCCCAAGAAGACTTCTTCAACAACCATCAGCTCCCGCAAGCTTCAGAGCAACTCAAGGGTACCTCCTCTCAGCTAAACCCTAGCTCCTCCACTATTACCCTAGTAGCTAAGGTAGCTTAGCTTAGCCCCACCTAAGCTCCCCACTGATGTAGACACAATTATTGAGGGTAAAATGCCTATTCATGCATGTTCCTAGGCTTAGCATTGCATATCATGACATAAATATTGCATAAACATCCATTGCATTGCATTTAGGATAGTTGTATATTATGTACATTAATTCCATCATTTTACCGGGCCATAAGGCAGTACGACATCTTTATGGGCTTCGGATGAAGAATCCAACCACACGGATGGATTCAGAGCAACGATCGCAATCCGTCAACGTGAGAATGACCCCTATTAGAGCTCTGTAGCACCCTCCACAAGAAGAAGAACATGAAAGGCCCAGATGGCACCACGTGGCACCATCCAGGCCACCCCATCTGAGCCAAGGCATCCCTAAGCCCGTCGTAAGATGAGATCCCAACCGTTGGATCTCAATCCAACGGCTGAGATGTGCGCTCCACGGCTAAACTCCTCACCTGGCCTCAAGCAGCTCAAGGATGGCTTCATCTTGGCCATTGGATCTTTATCTAACGGTTGAGATGTGTGATTGCACTGCTCCCTCCACTTGAAAAACCATGGCCTTAGTACATTGGTGAAGACACGCACTTGCAAATCACAAGCGCGAGCTCGAGCCGTGGTGGGGGGAGGCAATCTCGCGAGCGCGAGCGTAATCGAATTATGCCCGTTGGATGAGTGCAGGTGCAACCAAGCGGTGGAGGTGTCACCACGTGGCACCATTGGATGAGCACGGATGCTGCTCGCAACTGTTGACGCACCTCGAGAACACGCCATCTCACGTGCGATCAAGAGGTGCGATCTCCACATCATCTCAGTCGTTCACCTCTAAATCCAACGATCGTAGAGCAACCAACCTCAGCGACAGCTGCGGGTGTGAGCGGTGGGCGTGGGATTTGCAGCAATAGAAGAGCGGGCTTTTAGTCACACTTACAACTGTCACTAAATGGCCTGCGTAGTGCGTGCACCAGCCAAGGCAATGAAGAGGTGCAGATCTTTTGGCGATAGCTTGAGTAGCCTTTAGTGACACTTGTAGCTATCGCTGAATGTTTGTGTGAAGGATGCCCTTCCTCCCATCACTATATAAACACTCCTACACCCCCCATTCCTCTTCATCTCTGCCTACTCTACTCCCACCTACTCCTCAACTCTAGCAAGCCTACCAACGCTCCGTTAGTGCTTACTCTCAAGGTCCCAAGGCTCCTATTAGTGTAACGAACCTCTACCCCACCAAATATTCCTCTACCTTCCCATCCCCATTCATAGGTCGCCTTGGAGCCGTCCTCCCACCTCTATTCCGATAGCAGATCATCTCTGCCTCCTCACCTCCATTCCAGAGCCACGCTGAAGGTTTCCTATAACTGATGTCCTCCTGCATCTCACCACCACCATCCCGCTCCTCACCTTCTTCATCCATGCTTCCGCTAGGCATCGTTGTCTCATCTAACAGTCGATTCGGGAGATTCCTTCTCACCTCCCTCTCTTTTTATGCTTTAGTAAATTATTGTAATAGATAATTGTGCAATACATATCATATTTATTTTTATCTCCACTGTGATCCATATTATTTTCTTGCTTTATAAAAATAATCAAAAAAAAATAAAAAAACCCCAAAGCACCAAAAATAAATAAAACGAAGCACGATTTTCAAACAAATTGAATGTTGCCTCCCTATGTTCGACTCGGGACTCCCTTGGAGTTTCTGTAAAATTTTATTTGAGAAACGAGTTTTGCGACTACAACGACGAGTTACTCTTAACCTCGATTTCAAACATGCGAAGCACGTTGCATCATTTTGGCGCCGTTGCCAGGGAGGCAACGAAATTTACTTTCTTGTTTTCTGTTCTTCTTTGAATTTACATAGCACTAACCATGCCTATCTTTGATCTGTTGTCTTGCAGGTACCTTAGCATGGAGATCCAAGTGCGGTAGACCGAAGTAAAGTGC
Source organism: Thalassia testudinum (assembly GCA_037157565.1). Classification (NCBI taxonomy): domain Eukaryota; kingdom Viridiplantae; phylum Streptophyta; class Magnoliopsida; order Alismatales; family Hydrocharitaceae; genus Thalassia; species Thalassia testudinum. Next base: position 63,829,746 of record JAZHRO010000007.1, on the reverse strand, counting down.
TGGTAGAGTACTTTGTAAGTGTCCCCCACTAGTTCTTTTCCCCACATTAATAACTCAAACCTAAATCAACTTAGGTGCTTTTTATAAACCCTAGGATAGATCTGGTTGTTTGTTTGTCACCTCCACTCATCTCACCCCCGCATATATTAAAAAGAAAAAAAATACTCCTCTTGTGGGATTTTCTAAAAAATACACACATTAACACCCACAACTCTCAACTTAAGGTGCACCACTCCACTTTGATTCTACCACTTAACTAAAATCTGACCTGTGGATCCGGTACACCTTAACTCAACACACACATAAGTGAGTAGAAATCTGATTAGGTTAAGACTTTTGGTGTGCCTTAATCAAGAGGTGCAATAGGCCAATTCCTTGAATTGTTTGGGCCTCACCACTCAATATAAAACTGATCCATCAAGTAGCTTGCCACTTAGGGTTGATTCTTAGGGTTGAACTAGGCACTCCACATTATTTTTGATTTTTAAACTAACATATCATCACCCATGTTTTCAAAACTCGGACTGTTATACTAAACCTTGATTGAACCAACCTAAGAATTAAACCCTAAAAGTTATTAAACAAGGTTAAACCCTATAAGACACATCAACAAATAACCTTGCTTGCAAACCATGGTTGTGAACACACACACATTTTAACTGATCATTAAAGGTATAACCCATCTTAAGGGCCCATCACATTCCAAGAGCACGATCATCGCAAGCCTAACTAAAACTGAGTAGATGTTGGCCTTAGGGATTGATTCACTCCTCGGGGCTCAGACAGAGATTTTTTTCGATTAATTTGCTTCTGCTGGTCCATCTAATGTCTAGCTAGGAGAGTAGCATCAAACGACCGTGGCTAGTGGTACACTAGGAACCGAAGGCGTAAGCCAAAGGAATAACCTTCTTCCTAATCTCTCCTTCTAACTGGTTGGATTGACAAGATAAAAGTAGACCAAATCGTTTATAATCTCAAGATGGGTCCTAGGAGTTTGTAGGTCTTTAAGCTACCCACATAAGGACAGGTTTTGTTGATTGTATTGCAGGGCACCTTTTCTCTTCTCTATTTTCCTTCCTATTCTACCATGTATCCTTCCACATCCTACACTCATTTCATATCCTATCCTCTGAAGGTTAATTTTCTCAACACAATTAATTAAGTTAATTAGGCTTAATTATGTGCAAGAGAAAATAACTTTGGTTAACCCGAATTGATGTCAATTGAGTAGTATAGGGTCAAGCTAACCTAACATTTTAGATTTTAGTTTTTTTTAACTGGTTGAGTCCAGGTCCTTCACTGGGAGCCATAACTTAATTCACCATTAAATCCTAAGCTACTTAATTAATGAGAATTATAATTAAATTTACTTTAGGAATATGAATCTTGCATAAGGGATACTCAATTTAATGATGCAAAATTTCATAAGAAAAATATATTTACACATATGATTTTTTACTGAAAGCAATTAAACATGTTTATTTCACTAATTTCTTCTTATTTACAAGAGATTAAGGAAAGAAAAAGAAATTTAAATGAATATGTGCCTTATTACATCATTTAAACTCAAAAGAAATTGTATTAAAGTACAAAAAATTAGATGCCTTAAAAAATTGGGTTTTAAACTATCAGGCATCTAAAATTTAATTTTCCATCTTCAACCTTCATTCTTTCTTCTCTTCTCATTCTACCTTAGCTCTTTGTCTCTTTTCTCTCTTTACCTTTCTGTCTCGAACTCTTCTCTTAGCCTTCTCTTTCTTTTCTTATCTTTTTTGTCTATTTACCTCTCCCTTGTTTTTCTTTTATTCAGCCCTATGGGCTCTTCTCCTTTTCTCCTTTTCCTTCACCCTTCAGTTGTGCACTTGAACCACGACTTGAACTGAATCGAACCAAAAATTTGGTTTTATAGTTGACGGCTCGGACTGGTCAAGGATGCACAGCACCCCTCTTAGGGTGGGACCAGACCCTACTAGATTCGAGCCTAGTTTGTATTAGGTTAGGTTTATTTCCGATTTATTTTCAGTTCAGCACAGTCTCCACCTTCTCAGGCCCACATGCACACACCCGCTCATAGGCCCACGCTCGCACTCCCACAGGTGCACACACACTCGGGCAAGCACACCGCACACACACACACATGCTCATTGTGTGCCCAGCGCTAACGACCGAACAACCCTATGCACTTTTTCATTTTATTCCAAGGCGTGCGTTCCTATTTTACCGATGTGGGACTATGTCAATCACTTCCAAGCTAAACTTCAATTGAAGATTTCGGCCAGCTCAGAGATCCAAATCGAGCAAGTAAAGGCTCGCTAGAAAGCTTTAAGGATGCTCTACAAGTTTGCATCATCAATTTGATGCTCAGAAAAGGTCTTGCCCAAAAATGAAGGATCATCACGGCCATTCTTTGACCTGCAGTTGTCTTCTTCAGGTCTAAGGACTTGCAGTGAAGTTCTTTGACCTCAGACGAGGTTCTGAACAGTTTCAGTAGGTGTTTCCACACCTATTGAAGAAGGGAAGAGACTCTGAAGAGCTTCAGGAAAGCAAAGAAGCTCAAGAGCTTTGCTAAGGAGCTTCAGAGCTCCATTTTGCATTCTGTTCAGCTCAATAGAAAACTAAAGGTCATTTTCATCAGATCAAACAACTTCTGAAGGTTGTTAAGGATCAATCTAAGCAGAATTAACATTTAAATTTCACCAGAAATGCACTAACATCAGTTTGGGTTCAAAAATAACCCAAACTAAATAGCAGTTTGATTCTTCTAAAATACAGATTAAAAATCATCCAAATTGAATCTAATCTATCTAAAATCATCCCAAGAATAATTTGAATTCATCAATTTCTCTAACTGAATCCTAAATCAACAAATCAAACCTATTATTGACAACTGAACCTCGAGATTTGACTTTCTATATTGAACAATATCAGATGAAATTAACACTTCAAATAATTTCTATTTGATATCAGAAATATGTTCAAGGTATCAAAAAGGAGTTTCAACCAAGAAACCTAGGGTTTCAGGTCTGTCGCCTTAAATCTAACGTGAGTTTGTTCGACAGAACAAACTAAAGCTTTTCTAAGAAATCAGAGGGTTAGGATGAATTCTATAATCCTTAATCTTACTTTTGAACCTCTTAAAACATCTTAAACCCTAATGGAGACACCTCTCCAACTCCAGTGCAGTTGGAGAAGACAACAGCCTATATCTAGCTCCAGACTTCAAATCACCAAAATAACCACCAAAATAGAATCCCTAGTCCTCAAATAAGCAATCTGGAGCTTCTCAAGGAGTTCCTTAGGCTAAAGATTGTTTTTGACTCGTCGGAACTCACTGGAGCTCTGGTGAGTCCAAAAAAAGGCTATACATGTGTAAAAGTTATCAAAACAGGACAAGGAAGATATGAAAGGTCTCCTGAGGTCACAAGGAAACTCAGGAACTCATTAATTCATTCAATTAATGATTAAACTAAAAGATATGTAATGAATTGACAGTGAGCATAATCTGAGATCGCTTGAACTCAGGACATGTTCTCTCACTCATTTGAGTGGAGAGATCATGTCAGTAGGATGTGGCGATGGTCTACAGATGGCTAATTAGTTAGAGGAACTCCTCCTGAGCCGCCATTGACAGCGAGCTTAGGAGGTTGTATGAAATTTAGGCGTTTATTATATAGGTGATTATTACTCAAATTAAGGTGAAGATAGGGCCCTTAAATTATGAAAAGATGATGGAGGGCCCCAGTGCATGTGTTTTAATCTCAGAGACCTCCTCCATGGGTAGTGGAGGTCACCAGTGCAGGTGGAGTGACTTAGGCGGATCAACTGTTAACCGTGAGGGAAAAGAAGTGCTATGAAATCATAATGAAGTGAGGAAGGTGAATGGTGCGAAAAAATGATAAAAGAGTGGCTCAGATGAGCTCAAAGAGCTCGTCGGAGCTAAGGAAGACGGCACACAATTTGAAAATTTAAACCTAACTAACTACCTAATCTACTTAACTAAGATACACTACTCTTACCTTAACCTAATCCTGCTGTTACTTGGACGAAGGGGGCAGAGAATCTTCGTCGAAGGTCCTTAACGGAGGAGGAAATCAAAGGATTGGAGAAAGAAGTCCAGCGGGCGTTTGCAAGAAGCGGAAGTGAAGTCTAGCATCGACGCTTTGTTGAAGGACGTAGCGGACGATGGCAGAGATCGGATGCAGGTAGAAATGGACAGAGGATGACGGTGGAAGCGAAGAATGGTCGCCGGATTCGGAGTGAATAGCCTATCTATTAGCTTAGTGGGAGAAGAGGGAAGGGAGCTAACTCCTTGAAATCAAGGAGGTGGAGGGGTATTTATAGGTTGCGGCGACTGAGGAGGAAGGTGAATTTGGACAGAAAGGGATCTAGGAGTGAGACGATGTCGGTGAGGTTAACTTCAAGCCCTAAATAGGATTGCAGCTTCATCCAAACTGATGGATGAAAAGAGGATGGTGAGCATAAGCTCTAGGAGCTTGGAAGGGAAGGGAGGACGTCGGATGTGCGGTGATTGGTGGGTGTGGATACCTCCTGTTGTCAGTCGTCGAAAAGGTTGAAGAAGGAAAGAAGAGGAAGAAGAAGACATTTTCAGGGACTTTTCTGTAATGAAAGCTAAGGAACTAAGTGCAGAAGAAGGACTCGATTGAAATAAAACTTAGGGACTAAAATGTAAACTAAGGTTTTCAAGGTTTATTTTAATTTAAATCTTTTTCAACTTCTTATATAGATTATAAATAAGATAAATATTATATTTAAACCTTGGATTTACATTTTTGACCTTTTTAGCTTAATTTATTTAATTAAGTAAAGTTACTTAAGTTATTACATACTTAGGTATAAATTATACTTAAGTTAGTTAACACATTAATTAGGTAAACTATTGATGATATTTCGAGTCCATTTATTAATTAAATTATTAATAATATTAATTGGATAATAATATAGCATTTTAAACTAATTTTAAGGTCCTTTGATATTTTATCCCTTATTTAATAATTAACCCATATATTTACATATTCCTCGCTAATTAACTAGGAAGACTAGCTAATTAGGGGTACTTAGAAGCCATGATGAGCCTCTCATCATCCTCCTACCACCACTTATCCCCAAGATGATTACTATCCTGACTTGACTTGTAATTACCCCTCCACTAGCTGGGACAACTTTGATTGTGGATATGAATTCAGACCTTAGTATTCAGGGTTTAACCCTGGACAGCAAGACTATGATTACTATCCTTCCCAAAGCTACAAAGATTATAGATCTCCACCCTTTGACGATCAACCCAACCCGATCTACAATCAAGAAGGATATGTTGATTATAACAATTACCCTCCCCAGAATTATGCTGAATACAGGTCATCACCATTCTTTGAACAACCCGAGACGACCGACTATCAGGGAGGAACCCGAGAACCTCGATATCTTGGCTCCCCTAGATTTAACTCAAACCCACCCAAACCTGAACCAAACCATTTAGTTCAGGTGAACCAGATCCAAGACAGGGTGTTGGCTTACTTGAGGAACACCATACAATCCTTAGAAGCTCAGCCAACACCACGCACTGAAGCATTGGAGCCTATGATAAAAATGACTGATGAGCTGAATAGCTCTTTATTGGATTTACTCCAAAATGTTAGGGATAGGAACCTAGGTGAATTTCTTCTTGGGAAGTTGTCGAGGTTGAGGATGAAATTTGTGGTTGCACTAGCCAAATCTTCGGATGATTCTCAAAATGAACCCTCTTGAGGAGAGCCAATGTTTGAACCACTCAATCACTTGTCGGGGGGGATACATATTTTCAGACTAGAGATGACCAGATTGGTCTGGAGGAACCAATTGATTCACTCGAGATCCCCAAGTCAGGAAATGAAGAAAAATATGTCTCCTTGGATCATGAAATGATATATGATTTTGAGACATATATAAATGAGGATCATGGATTCTTTGATTCTGAGGGTGAGGAATCTCTTAGTGAAGTCTCACTTGAGCTTGAGGAAAATGATTTTAGTGAGACAAATAGGCTTGAGGAATATGATAAGTCATTTGATAGCCCGACTATTGAAGATTCTAATTTGGTTGGGGTTAACTTGGAGGATTCGAATCTTGATGATTCAATCAGTGATCCCATTCATCATCTGCATCCCAAAGAGCTGACTTCTGAGATCATTGTGCCCAAGTCAATCTTGATTCAGCCAAGATTTTTGGACTTGGGTAAATCTTATGGGATGGGATATATGCTATAGGTCCCAGAGCCTGAGCTCTTGATGTTGGAGGATAGAATTGTTGTAATGAAAAATTGGGAGGATAAGTCTGAGGGAACTTTGATTTTGGATATATGGGTACCAATTGACTTGAAACCATGTACTTTCTACTAGGACCCTTACGATATCTTTCAAGTGCAACCCAATCTCAAAATAACTGATTATTTTTCTGAGCTGAATGTGAAGAGGACATCTAAACCTATTAAACCATCTTTATCTATTATTCGATACTTTTGTCTTGGGTTGCACACCATAAATCCGCAGGCCCAGCCCCGAAAGCTTAACAACCTTCAGTTCTGGATGATTTCCATCCAGAACCTAAGAACCACCCAACCTTGGGGCATGGGTCTGCATCTCAATCTGGTCACATCTGTGGACATCTTCTGCTAGCGGGTGTGATGATTAATCTTTTGATTTTGATTCTGACCTGCACTTGTGAATTCTTAATTTCTTCCTTGTATGTATATTATGCCTAGCTAAAGGCATTAAATTTAGCACGTGTTTATATCTCACGTACCCTATGGAGCTGACTAGATTTCTCATGATATTCAGGTGATATTCTGTTTACTCTACCTTTTCATGTCTTTATTTGTACATTGAGGACATTGCATCATTTAGGTAGGGGGGGTGGATATTTAATCCTGAAATCATTTTGTTAACTCCATAGAATTTCTTTTAGTTTCTTATAAAAAAAATTGAAAATTTGAAAAAGAAAAAAAAATTAGGAAAAGTGAACTTAGGCATTTGGAAGTTATTAACTTTAGGAAATGATACGATAGGACCTAAACACTTAGACTCTAAGCCCGGGTGTCCACTTGAATGTGGACTTAGTCTCGAGTTGTTGCTAAGTCAATCTTATTTTAATTCGGAAAATAATTTTGAATGATAAGTATACGACTTATCAACCTGCCCTCTAATTTGAGGGTACTTTAAGCCTAAGCATCTACACACTTTTCGCACTAACTCACTTTTCGGTGGTTCCTTTAGAAATTGGGTAGCTAATGAACTATCTAGGATGGTAAGGCTGACAAGTTGTCTGTGGTAACAGCTCATCGGTCGGTTGTCCAGAGCCTAGCCATAAGACCATTTTCTGTGTACTGCCTTTAGGTAAATCTTAGATCAGGGAAGTCACCTACTTAGAAAAAAGAGAAAAAAGAAACACCCAAAAAGAGAAGAAAAAAAATAGAAAAAGGAGAAAATAAAAAAGAAATAAAAAAAGAAAAAGAAAATAATAAAGCCACACTTCACCGCATGAGTATGGCTAGCAAGTGGTTGTGGGTAACAGCCTATTGGTCAGTTGTCTAGAGCCTAGCTCACAAAAATACACAATAATTCCCAAAACTCGTAAGGAAGAAGCGAGGAAGTAGAATAAATCATAGAGATATATACTAGGTTCACCTTTGTGTTGACCCCATAAATAAAAGTAGGGAGAAAGCTACCAATCGAGAAGATAAACCTTTAGGCAAAGTCACCTAAGGTCGTAGAAACCTGAAGTCCATTTTGACGATTGCTTAGTGAGTCTTTCACTCTTTTGACTAGATGCTTAGCACTTAGAGTCCTTTTCAAGTCTTGGGTAGGTTGGGTAGCTATAAAAAAGTGATCACGACACTCTCAAACTCCAAAAGTCCAAAAAAATAAGGAAAGAAAAAAAAATGTATCTTCCCTTTTCAAAAAAGGCGAGGACTTGGGCGGTCTGCATTCTGGCAGACACCCGGGTATTGTTGAGTTTTCGTTGTTTAGGACCTTAGCTGAAATTTTCTATTGTTAGTAAATGACTTGGGCCTAAGCGATCTAATCCTAATTTTGTTTTTATACATAGCATGCAGTTTAATTTTGCTAGGGACTAGCAAAAGATAGGCATGGTAGTATGATGTAGACACAATTATTGAGGGTAAAATGCCTATTCATGCATGTTCCTAGGCTTAGCATTGCATATCATGATATAAATATTGCATAAACAACTATTGCATTGCATTTAGGATAGTTGTATATTATGTACATTAATTCCATCATTTTACATCGCTAGGAGGCAGTGCAACATCTTTATGAGCTTCGAATGAAGAATCCGACCATATGGATGGATTCGGAGCGACTATCGCAGTCCGTCGACATGAGAATCACCCCAATCAGAGCTCTGTAACACCCTTCGCAAGAAGAAGAAGAAGATGGACGACCCAGATGACGCCACGTAGTGCCATCCAGGCCACACCACCTGAGCCAAGGTGTCCCCAAGCCTGCCACAAGATGAGATCCCAGCTGTTGGATCTCAATCCAATGGCTGAGATGGGCGCTCCACAGCTAAACTCCTCACCCGACCTCAAGCAGCTCAAGGATGGCCTCATCTTGGCCGTTGGATCTTCATCTAACAGCTGAGATGCTTGATTGCATTGCTCCCTCCACTCAACAAATCGCAGCCTTGGGCATTGGTGAAGACACGTGGTTGCAAACCGCAAGGGCTAGTTCGAGTCACGATGGGGGGAGGTAATCCCACGGGCACGAGCGCAATCGAATTACGCCCGTTGGATGAGCGCAGGTGCAATCAAGTGGTGGAGGCATCTCCACATGGCACCGTTGGATGAGTGCAGATGCTGCATGCGGCCATCGATGCTCCTCGAGAATGCACCATCTCACACGTGATCAAAAGGTGCGATCTCCACGCCATCTCAGTCGTTCACCTCTAAATCCAACGGCCATAGAGCATCCAACCTCAGCGATAGCCGCGGGCATGAGCGGTGGGTGCGGGATTTATGGCGACAGAGGAGCGGGCCTTTAGTGACACTTACAGCTGTCACTAAATGGCCTGCGCAACGTGTGCACCAGCCAAGGCAATGAAGAGGCATGAATCTTTTGGCGACAGCTTGAGCGGCCTTTAGTGACACTTGTAGCTATAGCTGAATGTCTGTGTGTGGGATGCTCTTCCTCTCTTCACTATATAAACACCCCTACACCCCCCCATTCCTCTTCATCTCTACCTACTCTACTCCCACCTACTCTTAAGCTCTAGCAAGCCTACTAATGCTCCATTAGAGCTTTCTCTCAAGCTCCCAAGGCTCCAATTAGTGTAACAAACCTCTACACCACTAAATATTCCTCCATCTTCCCATCCCCATTCATAGGTCACCTTGTAGCCATCCTCCCATCTCCATTCCGGTAGCAGATCATCTCCACCTCCTCACCTCCATTCTGGAGCCATGCTGAAGCTTTCCTCTACCTGACGTCCTCCTGCATCTCATCTTCGTCATCCCGCTTCTCACCTCCTTCGTCCAAGCTTCCTCCAGGCACCATCGTCTCACCTAACTGCCGAGTTGGGAGATTCCTTCCACCTCCCTCTCCTTTTATGATTTCGTAGATTATTGTAATAGACAATTGTGCAATACAAATCATATTTCTTTCTATCTCCATTGTGATCCATATTATTTTCTTGCTTTATAAAAATAGACGGAAAAAATAATAAAACCCCAAAACACCAAAAATAAACAAAATGAAGCACGATTTTCAAACAAAGTGAACATCGCCTCCCTATGTTCGACCCGTGACTTCTTTGGAGTTTCGGTAAAATTTTATTTGATAAACGAGTTTTGCAACTACAATGATGAGTTACTCTTAACCCCAATTTCAAACAATCGAAGCACGTTGCATCACCCACTCATGGTTATCCACCTTACCCTAAACTCCACCCTAAAGTAGCTCCACCTTAACTCCAACCGAAGCTACCACCTAGTCCTACCCTTTTGGTGCCAACCCTAATGCACCCTTTCACCCTACTAACCACCAAAAGAAACCTATTTTTCCCTCAAAAACCACCTATTAACTACCCCTTTTTTGGCACCAAAACAAAAAGACACCACAACCATACACCCTTTCATTTTGGCGCCAAAAATGCACCTCATCCTAACCCTACACATCACCCCCCAAGCCATCATAACCCTATGCCTAACCCCGTTCTAGAAACCCTTAGTTGGCACCAAAATAGCCGACCCACACCCCTCCATATTGGTGCCAACTCTACCCTATATCTCCACCCTACATGCCACCAAACAAACACCATTCAACCAATCCTCACCCTCCATATGTTGGTGCCAAACAATCAACCCCACAAGCTCTTATAAACCCATGCTAACCACCCTTAACTCTACGTCCATGTACCATTTAACTTGGTGCCAAACCTCCATTCCCCTCCATCATATAACCACCATCATCTAAATAGATCTGATTGTGCAACAATCATAGGTCCTAATTTACCTAAATTAAGTTAGATCCTAGCTTAACCTAGGAATAATGCTTGCATAAGCATCTTATTTTTGCATCATAATCGATTTGTTAGCTTTGTAAACAATAATGCAATATTATGTTCTAATTGAAAGGTAATAATAACTGCAAGTAATTTGGGGTCGCGAATGATGAACCCGACCATATAGATCTGGTCAAAATGATGATGGAAGTCCAATGCTTACGAGATCGATCTAATCAGACTCCCGTAGCATCCTATGCAGTCTGCCGAAGAGCAAAGGCAAAGTGGCAAGGTGGTGAAAAACCAAACCTTAGATGCAAAATATGATCGCACGGATGGATCTAGATCAACGATCGTAGTCCAACGGTGCAAAAATCAACTCGATCGGAGCCCTACAACACCATCAACAAAGCAAAAAAGATGGATGGCCACGATGGTGCCATGTGATGCCATCACATCTAGCCAAGATTGGCACCCCCATTCACTGAAGGAGCCCCACATGCTTTGTGAGCTATTGGATTGCCATCCAACGACCATAAGATCACCACACCTGCTGACCCCCACACTCGTTATCAAGAGGATCCATCCCAGCCGTTGGATCTTAATCCAATGGCTGAGGCAGCATGTGCGAAGAAACAAATGCATGACCATTCATGCTCATAGTGCGTTGGTCAGCGCGTGTAGAAGCAAGTAGGCGCCAAGTGTTTGAGGCGCACAGAGCATGAAATTGAAGAGGCGGCGAGGCACGGACGAAATTAGGTCTTGCGATGACAATCGAGCGGCACGGAGGTGAATGCATGGTGCATTATGGTATGTTGGATTAGGCGGTGGGCAAACGTAGATATGCTCTCTCGATCCATGCCTCGATGTATGCGGGCTTCTAGAGGCGGTGCGGGTGTGCTTTTAAGCCGTCCGAAGATCGGATGGCTAGATTTAAATGCGCGTGCACATGTGATTTCAGCAAATGCGGTGAGCGGCATGCGCACAACTGTGTGATCAGAATTCGAAGGCACTGAGTGTGCCATGTGCTGACATCTGGTGAAGTGCACGTGGATCAGGCGTTGTGGAGGCTATTTTGAGGCAAAATCATAGCTGTTAATCTCCCGATTGACTAATCTGATCGATCCAAGGCTGTTGCATGATTTGGAGGGCCAAATACCTTCTTTGCCCCTCATTTTGGCTATAAAAAGTACCCCAAAGCCCCCATATGAAGGCATCTTCTCCTCCATCTCTCCCTCTAGGCCTCCAAGCTTCTCAAGACTCCCTCTTGCTCTAAGGCATACATCAAGACCATCTTGGTGCACCACTATTTCTCTCCCCAACCTCTCCAAAGGCCACCGAGGACCACCCTTGGTGCCCTTATTCTAGTAGCTTAGATAGTTATTTTCAATTCTAGTTTTAGTAGTGCATGTTCTAGTTCTAGTGTAATTGCAACTCATGATCAACCAATTGCCTGATTTGCTTTATATCCATTGTGATTAGCATTCAGTTATAGTTAGTTTCAGATCAGTTTTAAAATCAAGTCATTTTCTGCCTCCTTGAGTTCAACTTGGACTCACATATGGTTATATTTATTTATTTTGATGTATTTTTGTGCTATACTACAACTTAATCACCTTCAAATGAGATTTTATGATCAAACAACATCCTAACCCTACAAAACATCACACAAACCTTAACCCTAGCACCCACCTAGAGTTGGCGCTAAATCCATAGGTGCCTCTCCATTTTGGCACCGCTAAACATTAACCCTAGGATCCCAAAACCACCCTCTATAGGCCATCCTAGCTATCCATCCTTTAACCATACCTACCCCCTACCCATCTATAAAACGGACATTAACTTCCCATTTCAAACCACCTTGGCTACACATATTTACATCCTTCTTCCACCTTCATTCCACCATCTCAACAACCAAGGAGAAGGGGAGGAGAAGAAGAAGATTAAGGGGACACTATCTCCTTGGTTCCTTCAACTTCTTCCATTCTTCTACCTTGTGTCTTCACCAAGCCAAGGAGGAAAGGCCAGGTAAGGTGGACATCCAGAGGAGGAGCAAGGAGGGTGGTCCACATCCACCCTATGGAGGAGTTCAAGAGTGGAAACCTTCCACTTTAGGAGGAGCTAGGAACTCCCCACCTAGGGTTTGCCAAGCAAAGGAGAGCTAGAAGCAATCTTCCTTCAATTCAGGGGCAACCTGAATTGGAGAGGGGGTTCTACAGCATCATTACCATCTTCATAAGCTTTCTTCTACTGTTTTGCATTTTTTTTGCATGGTAGTGTAATATTTGAATTGTGTTGAAGATTACAAGTGAGAATCCCTTTCGCTTGTGAGTTCAGCTCCTTTGTAAAAATAATTTAATTTTAAGAAGCATTCCTCTACCATTCTTTTAATTAGCTTGTGTTTCCCTTTTGTTGTGTGTTGTTCCTCCATTATTCCAAGCCTCCAGTGCTTGGAGTGAATTGGAGAAACAAAGCACTTGTTGCATTACTTCTAGTAGCATTAATTCCTACTTTCTCTGCAATCGTTTTTCCTTTATTCAAAAATCCTAAAAATATTTATATATTTCAAAACTTAAAAAGAAAGTTGATTTCCAAATTTCAACACTACAAGAAAAATGGGATATGCTATGGGTTCCTTGCTGTTGGTTTCTAAAATCGACAATAGAAATATTTTTACCATCGCTTATTCAAATAAGAGATGGTGAAGGTGTGTACTCAACCTACCATCAATTGAACAAAAGCGATGGATGCGCGGTGGTCATTAATATTTTCCGTCAGTTGATTAAGTGACGACAAATATATTTTTGTTGTCGGTTAGAGTAAGAAGCAACGGTGAAAAGATGCTAAAATTAGCACCTGAAATTTACGCGGGTTTAGGGGTTTAATTTAGACTTCTGCCATTGGTTAATCTAGTAAGCTACAACGAAAAGTAGGTTAAAATTAACAGCCAAAAGTTGGGCGCAAGGAGGGATTTAATTTATCATTTTACCATCGATTTCTAATATAAGCGACGGCAAATGTCTACTCATCGAAGAGGCAGGGCATTTGTGAAGTGACACTTGCCGTCACTTATTGATTAAACCAACGACATATTTCACTTCATCTATCATGTGCAGCATTGAACTGCCATCAATGTTCATCTTCCCCAAACCTAACACAAACCAAAAGCCTCCTAGAGTGCCTGCTCCACACTGGCTCTCCTCCTCGTCGTGCTACCCCCTCCTCATCAGGTGAATCCCCTCATCCTCCTCTTCCCTATGGTAGTCGCTAACCCCCCCTCTTCCACTCCTCCGACTGTTCCTCCTCCCTGTCCTCCTCGGCGCCTCCCCTCCTCCACTTCTCTTACTTCCCGACGGCTCTCCTCCTCCTCCTCCTCCTCCTCGTCCCCATGCTCCATCTCCTCATCATCGTCATGCTCCTCCTCCTCCTCAACACCCTCCTACCACCCTCCTCCTTCCCCTCCTGCCGCCCCCTCCGACGACCTCCTCCCTCTCCCCGACAACTTCCTGCCACCCTCCTCCTCCCCCATGACCTCCTCCTCCTCCTCCTCCCCCCCGACCCCCTCCTACCACCCTCCTCCTCCACCCCTTTGCCCCCTCCTCCCTTCCTCCTCCTCCTTCCTCTCCCTCTCTCAATCCCCTCCTCCTCCTCCACCTCCTCTCCGCACTTGACACTATCGCTTTTGCTTCAACCACTTCATAGTATAATTGTTATAGGGTTAGCATTGGTTCTACAAGGTTGTGTAACATTGATTCCATGAGGTTACATTGCATGGTGATATAGTATTACATAGCATTACTATCATGATACTATAAAATATACCAGTGTTCCTTTAAAAAAAAATATTACCATTATTGCTATGATATTCTTGCACTTCTCATTAGTATTATAATGCTATATATATAATGTTGATGTTATAATATTCATGCACATCGGAATGCTATGACATTAAACAACATTAATGTGATATCACTCATGAGTGAATTAGTGCTACAAATTAGTTTAATATAGTATTTTAGCTTTGGTGCCAACCAGAACCAAGACCAAAATATTTCTTTGAAGAAAAAGAAAGAACAAAATGATGTAGTCTTCATCCGCTTCCCCCATATGGTCCTTGCAGGTGGGATAAGAGAACTTAACTCTTCACTCACCTTTGCCCCTCCTACTAGCTTATTTGCTCCTTTATCATTTAACCCTTACCCTCCTCCTCCTCCTCCTCCTCCTCCTCCTGACCATCCCTTTTCTCCTCCACCGGCACCCCCCTCCTCCTCATCGTCTTGGCCCCCTCCCCCCTCCTGATCGCTGGCACACTCCTCCCCCTCCTCCTCCTCGTCCTAACTATCCCCTCCTCCTCCTTGGCTCCCCCCTTTCTCCTCCTCCTCCTCCTTCTCCTGGCCACCCCCCTCATCATGCCCTCCTTCCTCTCCTCTCCTCCTACCCATCCTCCTCCTCCCATTCTAAATCACTAATCAAATAAACATTTGAACCAACTTAATTTACTTAATTGATTCTATTTAATTTTCGTCATGCTTGATAGTCTTATTTAATTGATTCTATTTTTGAAATTACAGGTTATTGCTGATAGCCATTCTTGGAGGCTATACTACTTAGAGGTATAATTTTAATGTTTTTAATTTATTTAAATGATAATATAAGTTTTGATTACATGTGGGGTGTGCCCACATAGTGTTGTTAATTTCATTAAATGAATGTGGGGTGTACCGACCTATTTAGTTGAAATGAAACTTAAGGTGGGGTGTGCCCACTTTGATGGTGAGTATTTATTTTGCTATGCAGTTCTATAAAGAAGTTCAAAATATAAGGGGAAACTCTGTCAAATTTTTTTCAAAATTGTTTTAATGTTTAGTAGGGTTTAAAGTTTTAGGGTTCAAGATTTAGGCGGCGGACTTGGAACATTATTTTAATGAGTTCTTGTGATCGTAGGTCTATTTAGTCATTAATTTGATTGGAACTACTGAGGATCTAAATGTCAATTTTTAGTTTAATTCTGAAATTACCTATGTCTGTTGGCAATTTATGTTTTATTTGGGTTCATATGGCTTGTAGTTTAGCTCCTTTAAGCTTAGGTCAAAATTCGAAGCTCTACAAAGCTTATTTGAATCATGTTATCATAAAATAACATTTTTTTACATTTGTTTTTAGCATTCAATGAAAATAATTTTATTTCTTATTAGATGATTTCTTATGTTTAATGTAAATTTTGTTGCAATTATGAGTATTATTTTAGATTCACACACTTGCTAAAGAAGATATATGCATGCAAGGCCAAACATTAGGCATTCTAACGAAGTGTATGTATACAAATTATTCTGCATATGGACAATGTCAGAAGTGTGTACAAATTATGCTCCGAGTCAAATTGTGTACAAATTACTCACACGTCGAGACTTATGATCATGTTATATGGACAATGCAAGAAGTGTATGTATACCTTACATGCATGATGTGTTGTCTTTGTAGCATGCCATAAGACTTGATCGACTTTAGTTCGGTGAAGTATCGACTTTAGTTCGGTGAAGTACCAAACTAAAGAGGGTCCTTAAAGATTTGATCACAACTTAGTTTTGCTCGTTACATGTAACCTTGTGTAGTGAAATTTCGGTTGCTTCTTCCTGCTCTTCTCTGGTATACCAACTAATCTTATCTAGTTTCCTATGGTGCCCTTAATTGGGTGTAAAAGGAAATCTAGCTAAGGTTAGTGTTGGGGGATATACTGGAGAAGTGAGAGGAGATGCTACCGAAATTTCAACGCACTAAGGTTACATGTATTGAACAAACCTATGTTGTGATAAAATCTTTGAAGATGAGCTATAAAGTGAAAATCTTAATCAAGATAAACAACATTCAATCCATTCTCTTCCCAATAAGTGATTTATTTACATTAAATTTTAGGTTATTATGGATAAATCTTGAATGCCATGCAGTCACAGATGAATAGGACAGATAGTAAGATTGAGAGGCTTCTAACCCTTCTTCTGAAGAAGGGTCAGTTAGAGCATTCGTCTTCATCAGATCCCAGCATCTACAGATGAGACGATAATGACATGGGTGGTGTAGGTGGAGTTGGTGGCATTGAGGCAGCTACATTTTGATTTTATCTATTTCCTTTTGCTATGTTTTCCATGTTACCCTTTTTATGTAAATATTTCATTTTCAAACTTTTTATATACTAGACTTTATATTTATGCAATATAAACTTCTTTGCATTTTCATTAGTTATTTTTGTATAAAAGTAAGTCTTTTAAGTAGGTTTAGTAGGTAGTTGATGATGACGGTGTTACACGAATTAAAATCAGGGTTTGGAGAACTTGTCGTCATAGCTCGCAAAACCTATCTATCAAATACAATTTATAACCGAAACTCTAAGGGGGTCCCAGGTCAAACATAGGGAGGCGACGTTTACTTTGTTTTAAATCTGCATTTCATTTTGTTTCTTTTTGGTGTTTTGGGGTTTTGTTATTTTTTTCTTTTGTTTTTATAGATAAAGCAACCAAGACAGATCACATGAGAAAGATGAAACAACTATGATATATTACACAAATATTTGTTAGAATAATCTATGAAAGCATAAAAGAGATAGGGGTAAGAAGAAATCTCCCGAATCGGCTGTTCGGCGAGAGACGGTGCCTAGTGGAAGCTTGGATGAAGGAGATGAGATGCAGGAGGACACCGGGTAGAGGAATGCTTCACCAAGGCTCTGGAATGGAGGTGAGGAGACAGAGGCGATCTTCTACTAGAATGGAGGTGGGAGGATAGCTCCAAGGCTTCTTATGAAGGTGGTGGGATGAAAGACGAATGTTTGGTGGGGCAAAGGATCATTACACCAATAAGAGGCCTTTGAAGCTTGAGAGTAAGCCCTAATGGTGCTTTGGTAGGCTACTAGAGCTTAGGAGTAGGTGAGAGTAGAGTTGGTAGATATGAAGAGGAATGGGGGGTGTAAGGGTGTTTATATAGTGGAGGGAAGAAGAAATTCGTGTAGAGGGCTGTAGTGACAGCTGCAAGTGTCACTAAAGAACCCTCTAGCTAATGCAGAAGATCGTGCCCCCACCGCTCACGCTTGCATCTGTCCTTGCGCATACAAGTAATTAGTGACGGCTGTAAGCATCACTAAAGGTCCGCTTAGGCTGTCACTAAATATCCGCACCCCCACTGCTCCTGCTGGCCCGCTCATCACGTGCCCTTTGTCGTGCACGCGCATGTGCGCTGGCACTACACTGCGGGTGGCTATGCCTGCGCCCTTACGCGTGCGTGCACTTGCTGCGACGCAATTGGCTATGTGCACTTGTGCACGCGGTCGGTGCCTTCAATTGTAGATTTGGGGGGTCCGCAAGTCTTGAATCCACGCTCCTTCTTTGTAAGCCAAGTGCTCACCATTGCGCCAAGCTAGCTCTTGTGACGCGAAGATGTTTTATGGGCATGCAGTGGAGAGATCTTCTCAGCCGTTGGATCTTGATCCAACAGCTGGGAATGGAGGTGAAGGTGATGAGGGGGCACCTTCCAGTTGCTGCTGGCTGGTGTTTAGCATCCTAGATGGCGCCACATGGTGCCATCTGGGCCATCCATTTTCTTTTTGTTGCAGAGGGTGACACGGTGCTCGGATCAATTTGATTTTCACGTTGTCGGACTGCAATCGTCGCTCTGGATCCATACATATGGTTGAATTTTTCATCTGAAGCCCATAAGTATGTGGCATTACCCCCTGGCCATTGATCTTCCTCAGATCGCATAAGGTGATAAGGGATTCTGATTAGGACAATCTCGAAGGCGTTGGACTCTGATCATCATCCTGATTAGATCCATACATTGGGGTCGTCAATCCAAGGCCCTAAAATGAGTCTCCTTCCCTCCTAGCCATAAAAAGGACGTAATTAACCTAAAATATACACAACTACTCTAAATGCAGGATGATGCATGCTATGCAATATTTATAACATGAAATGCAAATCAAGCCTAGGAACATGCATAAATAGGCATTTTAACCTAAATGGATGTGTCTACATTAGTAGTTCCAATGATTTCGTAATTCTTTTTTAAAACAAACCCATACATTTGTCATCGCTTATTTGAATAAGAAATGGCATAGATGTGACCACACCTCCTCTTGTATGCGACTGTCGCTTATCGTGGAAACTTATGGGAAAAGTATTTTTACCATCACATCTATACTGTCACTTGTTAGGAGAAGTGATGGCAAATTTTTTTTTGTAGTCACCTCTATGTCATCACTTTTAAGTAAAAGGGATGACAAAAATATTTGTCATCACTTATACAAGCGACGACAAATTTACTTAAAGGATGATGAAAATTAAGGGCGTGTAAAGGCAGGAAAATGTGACTTATAAATGTCGTCGCTTATTTCATAAGTGATGGCAAATACAATTTTGGTCAATTTTAAAATGACATCGAAACATCCAATCCATTTGGTGGTCGTACACTATTTTGACATCAAATGTGCCTTCTAACCAACAGGAAAATGAAACAGCAATGATAGTAACAGTGTCACTTAGTGGCGTTGGTTATATGGGTTTTGCCGTTGGTTTCCAACTAATGGCAAAGGTGGAGTATGTTGTAGTGCAAGCATGAGATTTCAAATTGCATTCCTACCTCCCTTGGGACAACCTGAATACTCATCAAGCACTCAGTCTTTACAGATTCAAAAGCAATCAAAAGTATGTGTTGCAACGACTTAATTCTTGATTTTTACAAATCACGCTTTTTCGTGATCACTTTTTGGCGCCATTGCCAGGGAGGCACATCTTTGCATTATCTTATTTCTCTTGCTTGATACATGGATCTCATCCCCTTCTCTTTTTCTCTCTGGTGTGTGCAGGCACTACAAGAAGAAGGTGGGATTTTTTGAAGCGAAAACTTAAAGTCCTTGTCTTCCTACGAATTCAAGGTTAGTGTCTTCTTACCTATCACATTAAACCTAAAACTATAAAAAGAAAAACTAAATCAGGCTTTCATGATAAAAAAACATCTGAATTTGGTAAAGTGGTGATTCATAAAAATCAATGTTTGCTTGTTTGAATTATTTAACACCACTTTACCCCAAGTGTTGGTGTTTTGATTTTCAGGTCCAGACTTCTATCCGGATTTCAAAAATCAATTCCCGACACCATTGGCCTCCTAAAATTTTGAAATTTCATCCAAAGATTCCGAATCAAGCCACATTTGTTCCAAATTTTAGAGCATTTGGAGTTGTAGAGAATTTTTAAAAATTTGCGAACCACAGGGGGGTCATTTCCTCTGATTTCATTATTTTGTTACTGTTCGCGAATTTTAGGAATTTTTCTACTTGCTCAATTTTTGTGAAAATTAGCTTTCTTGATGCTTGTAAAATTCTACACAACATATAAAATCACAAAAATTTTTGGTGGCCGATGGTGTTACTGAAAGGTCCAAAATACCCACGGGTATCAATTCTGGACTTTGACACTAGCACAAATAAAAATATCAAAAAATATCAAATAAATTCCTAAAATCATAAAAAAATATTTTAAAATTCTTGTTTGATTTTCCTTCCAGTAGTGGTTTTGTTTACTTTATTTGGACCACTACGTAACAAGAAAAGCTTGAAAAGATTCATCAATAGTAACATTTCTGCCTAAGGATTCAAATCAATTAGGGTTTCTTTTCATTTTTATAGTCCCACATTCAAATGAAAATTGACCTTCACTAATACCACTTGATTTCTCTTTTATTTATGAAACTCAAACTTGTTTGAAATCATAAAAGGAAAACCCTGAAAGACATTAAACAAAATCAAACCCTAAAAGCAGAAAAACAAATTTTGTGTGACAAACTTGTTTTGGCATTAGACCCGCTTCGTCCAATTGCACAAACTAAAAAAATTGAAATAACAGGGCATTACCCCAATCAACGCCCTCCACATTCTCGTGCACAATCAGACACCCAAGCCTAAATTAAAACAAGTAGTCATTTGACCACTTAAGGGCTTCAACAAAGCTAGGCTTGATATCAATAGCTAAGAATCATTAAGCATTCCTAATTCCTTTTGAAAATGCGGCGACAAACTTGGAGGGAAGTCAAACGATGGGTGTGGGCTTACACAAGCTCTTGGTGATTTTTCTAAGACATGCTTGGGCCCAATCCACCTCTTTAGTCTAGTCGGGTGATCCTTAGGAAGTGGATTCACTTATTGATTTCTTATTTATCGGGTTCCCAAGTCTTAGGTTTCTCTAAGTAGTCAACCTTAAGGCAAATTAGGCTTGGTTATTTGTTTTGCACACTTTCTCTCATCTATCTCTTCTCCTCCCCTCCCATCTTCCATTTAGTGTTTGCACGGTTGATGGTCCCAAAACCTGCACTTGGAGGGACCAACTGATTTTTCGGCTCGCCTCACCGCCTATACTTGTTTGCTTGATTTTTTCTCTAAAAATCAAGAAAAAATGGAAAAAGCCCAAAATCACACAAAAACTGCTAACAATCCATCATCGTTTAACCATCAAAATGGGAACACTCATTTTCAATGACAGGAAGTTGTAGTTCCCGAGCCACAATTGAAATGCCGCCTCAGCAAAATTAGATGGGAAATTTGAATCTCGAAAATTCCAACCCGTTATTCATGGTAGTAACCCAACTCCAAGCTAATCAACAACAATTGATTAGGACTGTCATAGACCTAGCCAATAATAGACCACCCAATGCTAAACCCACTATTTCGTTGAGGATTTCTATGAGCCCTCAAATTATGAAGAAATACCAAGGGTGGTCATACCAGATGGAGAGTTTGAAATCAAACTCGTGGTCCTAAATCTTATTAAGCATTTTCATGGCCTTCCTTGAGAAGACCCATTTAGCCATTTAGAGGAGGTCACGATCCTCGCTCAAACCACCAAATCTCAAAATGTTTCGGAAGATTTATGGCTAATGCGGTTCTTCCTGCTATCCCTTAAAGATAAGTTGCTTATTGGTTTAGGACAGTGGGAAAACCCATTACTACCTAGACACAATTAAAGAGTGCATTTCTAAAAAAATATTGTCCTATCGATCGAATTAACGCTTTACGTCGCGTAATAACCACCTTCGAGCAGAAATCCAATGAGCCTATGCATGAGGCATGGGAAAGAATTTAGGATTTATTAAGAAGTTGCCCCCACCACAAGGTGCCACTTTGGTAACTCATGCAATATTCTACCATAGTCATGATGACCAATTGAGGTGATTTGTTAATGCCTCATGTGGGGGCAATTTTTTAAATAAAGATGCTGAAAGCGCCTATGAACTTTTTGACGAAATGAGCAAAAATTCTTTCAACTATTTGTCTAAGGACACCTTTGGCAGAAATGGCAATTCATGTGTAGGTGTCCATGAAGTAGGCACACAACACCAATCTCTCCTAGTCACACAAGACGATTTGCAACTATTTGCATAGAGGCTCGACCAAATGCAAATCAATCAAAAGAAAATGGAAGAAAAATTCAATGCGTGACCTCGAAACTCTATTTCGACCAACCCTAACTCTTGCTTTTCTAACTCCGATCCTAACCCAACCCTCTTCCATTGGGAAAATTTGCAACAAATCAACACAAGTGGAATTCAAAACCTTGACCTTACAACTGATTTTACTGGGACTTTTGAAAATTCCATCATGTTTGTCCCAGTTAATGAGAATATTTTTGCTCTCCAGTATAATTTCAGAAATAATTCCTCCAACTTCTATAATCCCACTTGGAGGAATAACTCTAATTTTTCCTGGTAAAATACCAATCAAGTTCCACAATTTCAAAATCAAATGGGGAATTTTGGCTTAAACCAACCTTTGCAGGCTGATATTAACAGTCAATTAATGAAAACCCTGCAAGGAATGCAACAACAAATGACTGACAGTACTCGTGCTATCTCTAATTTACAAAATCAAATCACAGAAATGCCCAATCAAAGGCCAATGGGAAATTTGCCCTCCCAACCAACCCCTAATCCTATAAATCAGTGGAACCAATTTCAAAATGGGAATAATTAGGGTCAACAGAATCAACAACCAGTAAATCTTGCCCCTTAATTCCCTCCTAATTTTTAAAACCCAAAGCAAATTCAACGTTTTCCACACCAAAATAATCACACTGCCAATGCAGTAACATTAATAAGTGGAAAAATTGCACATAATGCGGAACCCTCATGAGAAAACAAATCGGATCAAGAGCAAATTTTTCCCACCTCCATTCACTCTTAGGAAAAGGAAGATAGCACAAACACGACACCCTTCCCATAGGCATTAAACTCTAAGAAAAAGAAACCCAGAAAAACTGAGCCAACTGAAGAACAATTGCATGAGTTATTTGGCCAAGTGGAAATCAACATTCCTCTCCTATATGTGATTAAGTACATTCTTGCCTTCGCAAAATTTTTAAAAGAAATTTGTACACCAAAAAGGCAGCCTAAAAATCTGGGAAAGGTTGTCCTTTCTGAGGCAGCTCAGTTGTCCAGAGCAAGCTGCCTCACAAAAGGAAGGATCTAGGCATTCCACCAATATCAGTTGTCATAAATGACACTACTTTTGATCGTGCTCTCTTAGACCTAGGTGCATCAATAAACCTTATCCCTACCATCCTTATTTATGAATTCCAGTTCGGTGAACTTAAACCGGTGAAAGTCACTCTTCAACTCACTAACTGATTTGCTATTCAATCAAATGGGATTATAGAGGATTTCATTGTTCGGGTACAGAACTGCCTCTTCGCTGTGGACTTTTTGCTCCTCGACATTGATGTACATGAAGCTCTAAAGAATTCACCTATCATTCTTGGAAGACCCTTCCTCGCCACCACTAAAGCTAATATAAATTATGATTCTGGTAAAATGGGCATCACTTGCAGTTGCAAGACACTCACATTAGATATTTTTAGTGCTTCCAAAGATTCCATGAGTCGAATTTCTTTGATGACTCAGATTCTGAAACCTCAAATCTTGTTGAGGAAATGCTTTCCATAGACATGTGTTTTGTTATCAATTCTTCTCCTGAGTTGTAGCAATTGTCTAACCCACCCTCACCCACCACACCTGCTTTCACAATAACCACTAACCCCATTCCAAAACTCAGCTTGCAATTGGATTTGAAACCTTTGCTAGATTATTTAAAATATGTGTTTTTGGGCCCACATCATACAAAACCCTTATCATTAATGCACATCTTTCAGGGGTACAAGAGGAAAAACTACTCCAAGTTCTAAACAAATAACAACAAGTAATTAGTTGGACTCTAAACGACTTAAAAGGCATTGATGCGTCATACTGTAGTCACCACATTTATGTTAAGGATGACTCTAGACCCTCCTACCAACCCCAACATTGCTTAAACCCTAATATGCATGAGGTCGTAACACGAGAAATCATTAAACGGCTTGATGCAAGAATTATTTACCCTATCTTCGATAGTCAGGGGGTCAGCCCTACACAAGTTGTACCCAAGAAAGTTGGTCTCACTATTGTTACAAATGATAAGGGTGAAGAAACCCCCACTTGGACTACTTCTTCATGGTGTGTTTGTATTGATTATCGAAAATTAAATACTACCACAAAGAAGGATCATTTCCCGCTCCCCTTTATTGATCAAATTTTGGAGCAGCTAGCCGGACAAGAATATTGTTGCTTTTTTGATGGATATTCCAACTACAATCAAGTCGTAGTCCACCCAGAGGACCAGGAAAAGACAACTTTCTCCTGCCCCTTCAGAACCTTTGCTTTCCGAAGTATGCCATTTGGATTGTGTAATGCACCCACAACTTTTCAACTCTTATTTGGTAGGTGATTGCCTCGAGGTCTTTATGGATGATTTTTCCATTTTTGTAGATTCTTTTGATCATTGTCTTTGGAATTTAGAAAGAAATCTCCAAAAATGTATTGAGGTTAACCTCATTCTTAGTTGGGAAAAGAGCCATTTCATGGCTCACGAGGGCATTGTCCTGGGCCATGTTATATTTGGAAAAGGAATCTCGATAAAACAGATACGATCTTTTTTGGGGCATGTGGGATTCTACCGACGATTCATTAAGGATTTCTCCAGAATCTCCCAATCATTAAGCCACCTTTTGACTAAAGGCCAACCATTTGACTTTGATAAAAATTGCTTGGAGAGTTTTAACATTTTAAGATAAGCAATTACTGAGGCACCCAATCTACAAGCACCTGACTGGGCTCATCCTTTTGAGCTCATGACAGATGCCTTAGATTATGCAGTAAGAGCCATCCTAAGGCAACACATCAACAAGAAACCTATTGTGATTTATTACGCCAGTACAACACTTGATGAAACACAACGGAATTATACTGTTATCGAAAAAGAACTTGTGATCATTTTTGCCCTTGAAAAATTCTATTCATTTCTGTTAGGGTCACACATCACCATCTACACTAATCACTCAGCCTTGAAATATTTACTCAATAAGAAAGATGCGAAACCCCACTTAATTCGATGGATTTTATTATTACAAGAATTTGATTTGGAATCAAAGATAAAGCGGGCTTGCAAAATGTCATGGCCAGTCACCTTTCAAGACTTGAGACTGCTGATGTATTGACCCAAACAGCTGTTCTTCTGGACGGAATGCTTCTAACACTGAAACCCTCCCTTCGTATGCTAATTATGCAAATTATCTCACGACTGGATGATTCCCTTTTGGCTGGCCTAAATAAAAAAGTGATAAGTTCTTTGCCAAGATTAAATTTTACTTCTGGGAGGACCCTGATCTATTCGACATCTGTGTCGACCAAGTCATTAGACAGTGCATTCCCAATTTAGAAACACATGATATTTTGAACCATTGTCATTCAATGGCTTGTGGAGTACATTTTTCAGGGAAGAAAATGATGATCTAAAGAAATTTCTGAACAAAATGACAGAGATTTTTTGGTGTATCATACTTTGACCCGTCCGATCAACACTTGGAACGAACTTAATCTGAAATTTTGAAGAAATTCTTCCCAGTTGGTCGCATGAATGTATTGAGGCACTAGATCATGTATTTCACGCAGAATGCGGGAGAACTACTTCATGAGCATGGGACCGCTTTTTTGATCTCGTGTGGAAATGCACCCATCATGGAGATCCTAAATGGGAACATGTTCAGTCTCTTTACCAGGGACAACATGAGGATATCAGGCTATTTGTCAATACAACCTGCGGTGGCAACATCATGGGTCAGCATGAAGATACCGTTTGGGAGATTCTCGAGAATATGTGCGAGAACTCCAAAAATAATGAATCTATGGGTGTGTTAGATCGGACAACCACCTGTGCATTGATAAACACACGAGGGGCACACTTGACTTAAGGCCTATTCACATCTGTCAATCTTGAGTTGGTGGCGAGTCGCTTGGATAAGGTCTTTATCATTGAGAAGAAGGTGGACGAATTGATTCGACATCTGTAGAGAGCCACCTCCACACAATATGGCACTTATACCCAACCGCCCTCAGGTAGGGAGGTTGTGCATAACATCCACCACCACTCTTACCAGGGGATGGTATGGTATCCACCCCCTATAGTCTCGATTTTGGAGGAAACTCTGGGCCGACCTACTTTAGTTGGGGGAACTCTGCCCCTCTTACTCTGATCTCTTTGCAGTTCCTTAGACTTGCGAGGATCTCCACACCATCGAAAATGATCCATTCTCCAATACCTACAACCCTGGATGGTGAAATCATCCGAACTTCGTGTGGTCTAGAAATAATCAGAACTCAAGACCGCAATTCCAACCCCAACCATAAGCTCCACACCCATATCAACCCGCCCAACCTAGGCCCAATCAGAACTACCAATCCGAGTCATCAAGGGAAGATCAAATGAATTTGATTCTACAAACCCTGGCTAACATCCAAAAGACCAATGCGGCTATGTAGAAACAACACAAAGACAAGATCATAGAGGTTGAAAATCAACTCGCACAAATGGCTGGGTCTTGCCATTCTGGTGTTCTCATGTCTCAACCTCTGCTGAATTCGAATAACGTGCCGAACCAGTGGTGATTATGAACCCAAATTAGAGCCAAGCTCACTACGTGTATTAGGCCCCTTCTGCTCCATCACCCAACCCAATGGAGGCTTCCACATCATATTCGGGATATCAGTAGCAAGCACCTCTTTTGCCGACTCCAAACCAAAACTAGGCAGGCCTTAATGCTGTCACCACTTGTAGTGGCAAATTGACTCAGGATCCATCTTATCCTAGCCACTTTAGACTTGGTAGTTCAAAGCCTAACCCTAGGATGATTATCTAGGACACTCCTATCCCAGATTTAGAGCCTGAACCAATTCTAAAGGAACCTATAGTGGTTCCATTTCCTAAGGGCTTGACCCAAGCAAAGAGGAAACCCAAACCTGTAGCACTTGAGGAAGACTTGGTTAGGCTCTTTGAGCAAGTCCAAATAAACATCCTCTTGATGGATGTGATCTGTCACATACCGGCCAGTGCATAATTTCTGAAGGACTTATGTATGACAAAGCATAAGTCGTGAAACAAAGATGGGAGTCCGATCTTATTGACTGAGCTAGCCAGCTCAATCATCTTGAGCAAACTCTCGCAGAAAGTGAAAGATCCTGGAACCCCTTTGATCTCCTATAGGATCGGTGACCTAGAGTTTGATCGAGCTTTATTAGATCTAGGAGCCTTCATAAACTTGATCCCTACATTCCTATTAGATCATTTCGAAGAAACTGAGCTCAAATCTAGTGAGGTGACTTTGTAGTTAGTAGACAGATCAATCAAGTCACCTAGAGGAGTTTATGAGGATGTTCTAGTTAGGATTCAAGATTTCTACTTTCTAATGGACTTCCTCGTATTAGATATGGACACTCCTAAAAATCTGAGAGACACACCAATAATCTTAGGGAGACCATTCCTAGCCACTGCTAGGGCAAATATCAATTGTGAAGAGGGCCAGATCAAGTTAAAATTTGGGAACAAGACATTACAGATTGATATTTTTAAAGCCCAGAAAGGAATAAACTATGGGGAAATCGAAGAAGTATGCGGCATTAGTTCTTTGGTTGAGGAATCGATTATAGATGAAAACCCGATTATCCCCAATCCTCAGCCATAAGAAGATCTTGACCCACAGATAGAGAAGCCCAAAATTGATCCAAACCTACCCATAGCTTCCACCCTATCTTCTGAGGCTCATCTTGAACCTCCACCCATTGCTGATAACTCGGTACTAGAATTGAGGCCCCTCCCAGATCATTTGAAGTACATCTTCTTGGGTTCCAATCAAATGTTTCCTATGATTATCAATTCTCGACTCACACTTGATTAGGAAACAAAGCTGATTTTGGTCATCCAACAACATCAAAGAGCCATCGGATGGACTCTAGATGACCAGATCGGTATAAGCCCCTCTTATTGCACACATTGTATCTACACCGAAGAGAGCTCATGACCATCCCGAGAAATGCATAGACGACTGAATCCGAATCTTCAAGAGGTCATCAAGAAATAGATCATCAAGTGGCTAGATGCTGGAATCATCTACCTAATCTCTGATAGCCGCTAGGTGGGCCCTATTCAAGTTGTGCCTAAAAAGGCAAGGCTCACCGTTATTACGACCAAATCTAGAGAGACCATCCTGACTCGTATTGCAAATTCGTGGAGAGTCTGCATAGACTATTGGAGATTGAATGCCTCCACGAAAAAAGATCATTTTCCACTCCCAATCATTGATTAGATTCTTAAGAAACAGGCAGGAAATCAATTTTTCTATTTCCTGGATGGGTACTCTAGATATAATCAGGTGGAAATTCAACTCGAAGATCAAGAAAAGACCACCTTTACCTTCTTCTATGGTACGTACGTCATCGCACGTGTTTCACATGTTAGAAATTGGGTTTACAAGTAACCCGTCATCGTAGTTGCAAAACATGTTGATTAGATAAAATTTATACTGAAACTTCAAGGGAGTCTCAGGTCGAACACAGGGAGGCGACGTTTACATTAACTAAAAATTACACTTCGATTTGTTTCTCTTTGGTATTTTAGGGTTTTGTTTTTTTTTTTTTTTTTTATAAGAAGAAAACAAGCAAACGAATCACAAGATAGAGATGGAATGAAAATGGTATAGATATCACTTCAATGTCTATTACAATCTACTATGAAAGCATAAAAAGAGAGGGGGTGAGAGGAAATCTCTCGAATCAACTATTCAGTTAGACGACGGTGCCTGGCGGAAGCTCGGATGAAGGAGGTGAGGAGCAGGATGACGGAGTTGAGATGTAGGAGGACGTCGGGTTGAGAAAAGCTTCGATGTGGCTCCAGAATGGAGGTGAGAAGACGGAGATGATCTGCTTCCGGAATGGAGGTGGGAGGATGGCTCCAAGGTGACATATGAAGGGGGATGGGAACTTGGAGGAGTATTTGGTGGGCCATAGGTTCACTATAGTAATAGGTGCCTTGGGAGCATTGAGAACAAGCACTAATGGAGTGTTGGTAAGCTTGCTAGAGCTTGGGAGTAGGTGGGAGTAGAGTAGGTAGAGATGACTTGGAAGGGAGGGGGTGTAGGTCCTTTTATAGTAGAGGAAAAGAGGCAAAAATAGGTATGGGACCATTAGTGACATCCATGTCGTCGCTGGAAGCGTCACTGTAGGCAGCTCATGCCCGCTCATGCTCGCTCGCGCTCACAGCTGGCTTTGTTGGCGTGCAAAGAATTAGGAATGGTTGTAAGCATCGCTGTAAGTCCAGCTCATGCGTCGCTGGTGTGCACTGTCCCCACCTCTCTTTGCCATGCTCATGTGCACGTTCATGCACTGGTGTTGTGTTGTGCGCATGCGCGCCTGCGCATGCACATGCGGTGGTGCATGCGTGCGTTGGGCGACCTGGGTTGCACCATGAGGTGCAATCTGGGTCGTCCATCTTCTTTTTGTTGTAGGGGCTGCTACAGAGGTCGAATTGAGTCGATTTTCATGCCGTTAGGTTGTGATCGTCGACCCGAATCCATCTGCATGGTTGGATTTGTCATTTAAAGCTCCAAATTTTCACCTAGTCCCTTGGCCGTTAATCTTCCTCGAACTACATATACTGCTACGGGACTCCGATCGAGGCAATTTCAGAGGCGTTGGACTCCGATCATCGTCTTGATCAGATCCGTATGATCGGATCATCAATCCAAGGCTCCGAAATAAATATCCTTCTCTCCTGACCATAAAAAGGACATAATTAACCTAAATTATATACAACTACTCTAATGCAAAATGATGTATGCTATGTAATATTTATAACATGAAATGCAAATCTAAGCCTAGGAACATGCATGAATAGTCTTTTTCCTCAATAAATGTGTTTATATCATTACCCCATGCCTATCTTTTGCTAGTCCCTAGCAAAATTAAACTATATGCTATGTATAAAAGGAGAATTAGGATTAGATCACTTAGGTGCAAGTTGTTTATTAATAATAGAAAATTTCAAGTAAGGTCCTAAACTACGAAAACTCAACAATACCTGGGTGCCTGCCAAAATGCAGACTACCTAAGTCCTTTCATTATTTGAAAAGGGAAGATACACTTTTTATTATTTTTCTTCGTTTCTAAATTTTTTGTAATTTTGAAGTTTGAGAGTTTCGGGATAACTTTTTACGACTACCCGACTCACCTAAGACTCGAAAAGGAATTTATGTGCTAAGCATCTTGTGAAAATGGTGAAAGACTCACTAGGCGGCCATTAAAATAAACTTCATGTTTCTATGACTCTAGGTGACCTTGCTTAGATGTTTATCTTTTCGAATGGTAGCTTTCTCCATAGTTCGTTTATTTATGGGGTCCACACAAGGGTGAACCCAGTGTATATCTCCCCAAGTTATTCTACTCCCTCGCTTCTTCCCTAAGTGTTTTGGGAATTATTGTGCATTTTTTTTTGTGAGCTGGGTTCTGGATAATCTGCCAATGGGCTGTTACCCACGACAACATGCTTAAGTGTTTAGGTCCTCTCATATCATTTCCTAAAGTTAATAACTTCCAAATGCTTAAGTTCTCTTTTCCTAATTTCTTTCTTTTTATATCTTTTTCAAATTTTTAATTTTTTTTTAATTTTATAAGAAACTAGAAGAAATTCTATGGAGTTAACATAATGATTTCAGGAATTGATTATCCACCCCCCATGCCTAAATGATGCAATGTCCTCATTGTAAAAATAAAGACATGAAAAGTGTAGAGTAAATAGAATATCACCTGAGTGTCATGAAAATCCAGTTAGCTTCGTAGAGAGGAGTGAAAACACACGTGCTAAGTTTAATGCCTTTAGCTTGGCATAACATACATACAAAGAAGAAATTGAGAATTCACAAGTGTCGGTCAGAATCAAAATCAAAAGGTTGATCCTGAAACCCATCTGCAGAAGATGTCCACAGATGTGGACTAGATTATGGCTGACCCATGCCCCAGGGTCGAGTGGTTCTAAGGTTCTAGATGAAAATCACCCAGAATCGAAGGTTGTTGTGTTTGTGGGGCGAGGCCTACAGTTTAGTGGTGTGCAACCCAAGACCAAAGTGTCGGACAACTGGTAAAGATGGTTCGATAGGTGCGGTTGTCCATTTAACATCTAGCTTAGAAAAATAATCGGTTATTTCGAGCTTGGGTTGCACATGAAAAGTATCGTAAGAGTCCTAGTAGAAAGTAGGTGGTTTCAGGTCCGTAGGTACCCTTAGACCCAAAATCAAAGTTCCCTTAGAATGAGCCCCCCAAATTTTTATTTCAACAATTCTATCCTCTA
This sequence comes from Thalassia testudinum, assembly GCA_037157565.1. Lineage (NCBI taxonomy): Eukaryota > Viridiplantae > Streptophyta > Magnoliopsida > Alismatales > Hydrocharitaceae > Thalassia > Thalassia testudinum. The sequence goes on along the minus strand of JAZHRO010000007.1, from coordinate 63,798,497 downwards.
AAATCAAGAAATCAGGCTCTGGGACCTCTAGCATATCATTCACCCCATATGATTCTCCCAAGTCTAGAAATCGTGGTTGAATCAAGATTGACTTGGGCACAATGATCTCAGAAGTCAGCTCTTCGGGGTGCTGATGAGGCATGGGGTCACTGATTGAATCATCAAGTAAATAAAGATTTGAATCCTCTAAGTTAGCCCCAACCGAATCAAAATCTTCAATGACTAGGCTATCAAATGATTCACCATGCTCCTAGAGCCCATTTGTCTCACTAAAATCATCTTCCTTAAGCTCAAGTGAGACTTCACTAAGAGATTCCTCACCCTCAGAATCAAAGAATCCATGATCCTCATTTATATATGTCTCAAAATCATGTCATTTCATGGTATGTGGAGACATATTTTTCATCATTCCCTGGCTCTAGGATCTCAGGTGAGAAACTCGATTCATCCTCAAAGGGTTGCTCTAGCCCAACCTGGTCATCTTCAATCTAAGAATATGTATCCCCCCTGATAGGCACCTAAGCAGGTTCAGACATTGGCTCTCATGAAGGGGGTTCATCTTGAGAATCATCCCAAGATTTGACTAAGGCAACCACAAATTTCATCCTCAACCTTGACAACTTCCCAAGAATAAACTCACCCAGGTCCCTATCCTTAACATTTTGGAGCAAATCCAATAAAGAGCTATTCAGCTCATCAATCATTTTTATCAAAGGCTCCAATGCTTCAGTGCATGGTGTTGGCTGAGCTTCTAACGATTCTATAGTGTTCCTTAAATTAGCTAACACCCTATCCTGGATCTGGTCCACCGAAACTGACTGGTTCGATTCAAGTTTGGGCGAGTTTGGGTTAAATCTAGGGGAGTCAAGATATCTAGGTTCTTGGGTCCCTCCCTGAAAGTGTGTTGTTCTAGTTTGTTCAAAGGATGGTGGCAACCTATATTCAGTGGAATACTGGGGAGGGTAGGTGTTATAATCATTATATTCTTCCTTATTGTAGATCGGGTTGGTTTGGTGATCAAAGGATGAAGATCTATAGTAATTGTAGCTCTGGGAAGGATAATAATCATAGTCCTGTTGTCCAGGGTTAGACCCTGGACGCTGAGGTCCGGATTCATATTCCCAATCAATGTCATCCCAGCTAGTGGATGGGTAATTACAAGTCAAGTTGCGATGGTAATCATCTTGGGGATAAGTGGTGGTAGGAGGATAGGATGTGAAATGTGTGTAGGATGTGGAAGGGTACATGGTAGATAAAGAGGGAAAATGGAGAAGAGAAAAGGTGCCATGTAATACAATCAACCAAACCTGTGCTTATGTGGGTAGCCTAAAGACCTACAGACTCCTAGGACCCATCTTGAGATTATAAATGATTTGTTCTACTTTTATCGGGTCAATCCAACTAGTTAGAAGGAGGGACTGAGGAGAAGGTTCTTCCTTTGGCTTACGCCTCTGTTTCCTAGTCCAGCTGCGGTTGTTTGATGCTACTCCCCTAGCTAGACATCAGATGGACTAGCAGAAGTGGATCAATTGAAAAAAGTCTCAGTCTGAGCCCCGAAGAGTGAATCAATCCTTAAGGCCAACATCTACTCAGTTTTAGTTAGGCTTGGGATGATCGTGCTCTTGGAATGTGATGGGCCCTTTAGATGGGTTGTACCCTTAATGATTAGTTGAAATGTGTGTGCATGCACAACCAGGGTTTGTAAACAAGGTCATTTGATGATGTGTCTTTTTGGGTTTAACCTTGTTTAGTAGCTTTTAGGGTTTAATTCTTATGTTGGTTCAATAAAGGTTTAGTAGAACACTCCAAGTTTTGAAAGCACGGGTGATGATATGTTCCTTTAAAAATAAAAAATAATGTGGAGTGCCTGGTTCTGCCCTAAGAATCAACCCTAAGTTGCAAGCTACTTGATGGATCAGTTTTAGATTGAGTGGTATGGCCCAAACAGCTTAATCAATTGGCCTATTGCACCACTTAGCTAAGACACACAAGAATGCTTAACCTACTCAGATTTCTACTCACTTATGTGTATTTAGTTGAAGTGTACTAGGTCCACAAGTCAGATCCCAGTTAAGTGGTAGAAGCAAAGTGATTGTGCGCCTTAGGATAAGAAGTTGTAGGTGTTAAGTGTGTAGCTTTCAGTAAATCCCACAATCAGATAACACTTGTTTTATTTTTATTTTTTATTTATGTGGATGGCGAGGTGAGTGGAGGTGGCAAACAAACAACCATATCTATCCTAGGGTTTATAAAAAGCACCTAAGTTGATTTGGGTTTGAGTTATTAGGTTATGGAATGAAAACTAAGGTGGGGGTGGTTTGGGGGACACTTACAAAACACTCTACCTGCACTTTATTCTGGTCTACTACACTTGGATGTCCATTCTAGGGCACCTGCAAGAAAATAGATCAGAGATAAGTAGGGTTAGTGCTATGTAAATGCAAAGAAGCATAGAAAACAATAAAGTAAATTCCGTTGCTTTCCCAGCAACGGCGCCAAAATGGTCGCACGTGTTTCACATGTTAGAAATCGGGGTTACAAGTAACCCATCATCGTAGTTGCAAAACATGTCGATCAGATAAAATTTATACTGAAACTCCAAGGGAGTTCCGGGTCGAACACAAAGAGGTGACGTTTACTTTAACTAAAAACTGCACTTCGATTTGTTTCTTTTTGGTATTTTAGGGTTTTGTTATTTTTTTATGTATTTTTGTAAGAAGAAAACAAGCAAATGAATCATAAGATAGAGATGGAATGAAAATAGTATAGATATCACTTCAATGTCTATTACAATCTACTATGAAAGCATAAAAAGAGAGGGGGTGAGAGGAAATCTCCTGAATCGACTGTTCGGCGAGACGATGGCGCCTGGCGAAAGCTCGGACAAAGGAGGTGAGGAGCGGGACAATGGAGGTGAGATGCAAGAGGACGTCGAGTTGAGGAAAGCTTCGGTGTGCCTCTAGAATGGAGGTGAGAAGACGGAGATGATCTGCTACCGAAATGGAGTTGGGAAGATGGCTCCAAGGCGACCTATGAAGGGGGATGGGAACTTGGAGGAGTATTTGGTGGGGTAGAGGTTCGCTATATTAATAGGCACCTTGGGAGCTTTGAGAACAAGCTCTAATAGAGCGTTGGTAGGCTTGCTAGAGCTTCGGAGTAGGTGCGAGTAGAGTAGGTTGAGATGGCTTGGAAGGGACGGGGTGCAGGTCCTTTTATAGTGGAGGAGAAGAGGCAAAAATAGGTATGGGACCATTAGTGACATCCAGGCCGTCGCTGGAAGCATTGCTGTAGGCAGCTCATTCCCGCTCACGCCCACAGCGGGCTCTACTGGTGCACAAAGAATTAACGACGGCTATAAGCGTAGCTGTAGGTCTAGCTCATGCGTCGCTGTAGGCTAGCTCATGGGTCGCTGGTGTGTGTTGTCCTCGCCTCTCTTTGCTGCGTGCGTGCACACGCTAACGCACTGGCACTGCACTGTGCACATGCGCTCCTACGCGCGCATGCATGCGGTGGCGCGTGCATGCGCTGGGTGGCCTGGCTTGTGCCATGTGGCACAATCTAGGTCGTCCATCTTTTTTTTGTTGTAGAGGCTGCTATAGAGGTCGAATTAAGTCGATTTTCATGCCGTTAGGCTGCGATCGTCAACTCGAATCCATCCGCATGGTCGAATTTGTTTTTTGAGGTGCCAATTTATGTCACCTAGTACCTTGGCCGTTGATCTTCCTCAGACTGCATATGGTGCTACGGGACTCCAATCAAGGCGATTTCGGAGGTGTTGGACTCCGATCATCGTCTTGATCGGATCCGTACTGTCGGATCGTCAATCCGAGGCTCCAAAATAAATATCCTTCTTTCCTGACCACAAAAAAGTGACAATTAACCTAAATTATATACAACTACTCTAAATGCAAAATGATGCTTGCTACGCAATATTTATAACATGAAATGCAAATCTAAGCCTAGGAACATTCATGAATAAGCATTTTACCCTCAATAAATGTGTTTATATTAGTACGCGTTCTATAGGAATCCATTTGGGTTGTGCAATGCACCCGCCACCTTTTAGCGGTACATGCTAGCCATATTCTCACCTTGAGGTCTTCATGGATGACTTTTTGATTTTTGGTGAATCCTTCGAGGATTGCCTCCTATAATTGGTCCAGATCCTTCAAAGATGCATTAAAGTGAACCTAGTTCTCTCTTGGGAAAAGAGCCACTTCATGGTTCCATCTTGAGGGCATTGTACTTAGACACCTTATCTTTGAGAGAGGTATCCGAGTTGATCGAGCCAAGGTAAATCTGATTTCTAAAGTAGCTATGCCTGCCTCGATCAATGATATCAAATCATTCTTGGGGCACATCGGATTTTATCGTTGATTCATATCTGATTTTTCCAAGATTGCACGCTCCTTAACGAATCATCTCTCAAAAGACACCTTTCGAGATGACAAGTGCATTCATGCATTCAAAATCCTGCATGATCGAGTCACCCAAGCACCAATCCTGCAATCTCCTGACTGGTCACAACCCTTCGAGATCATGTGCGATGTGTTTGACTATGCAGTGAGAGTGGTGCTAGGTCAGAAAATTGATAGGAAATTGGTGGTTATATATTACGCCAGCAAGACACTGGATGAGGCTCAGGGTAATTACATGATTACAGAGAAAGAGCTGCTGGCCATAGTATTTAGTCTAGAGAAATTCATATCATACCTCCTGGGATCCCATGTCATCATTTACTCATATTACACTGCAGTGAGGAACTTACGAAGAAGGATGCAAAGCCTAGATTAATCTGCTGGATCTTACTATTGTAAGAATTCAATCTTGAAATTCATGACAAGGTATGAAAGTACAATGTGGTAGCTAACCATTTGTCTCAGCTTCCTTTTACGATCATTGACTTGTCTGGACCTGCTGAGTGCACTGAATTGGGGTTTTAAAATCACTTCGTTGTAATATAGTCAAAAATAGCGCGTCAATAAGTACAATTTATAACTCGAATTCAAAAGAGTATCCGAGGTCAAAAACTGGGAGCAAATATGGAATTCACACACTAATCTCAACAAATAATATAAATGAGCATAATTAATGGTAATAATTACTCAAAACTAATATTCAATTGTAGCACATGAGTATAGCAAGAGTCTAATGAGGCAAAAATATATCTAAGACAAAATAATGATGATTTGAATCACTAATTATTAGCTTAGATACACATATAATAATTACTTAATGATCTAAATAAATGTACAGTTCCTCAAATAATGCCACAGTGTTATCATCAGACGACCTAATTTCACTCCTGCTATAGTGCCTCAAAGAGTCTTCTTCTATCATGGCCCTTCTCTTTCTCTTCCTCTTTGGCTTCTCTTCCTCTTCTTCTATCTTACCTCTTTTTTTCTTCCTCCTCGACCCTTCCTTCCTTGTCATCTTGATGCACAGGGGGAACTCACCTCTGAAATCGACTAAGTGTTGAAAACACTGAAGAACAAAACCCCTAACCCCATGCTCTCTCTCTCTCTTTCTCCCTTCCTTCTCTCTCTCAAGGGACAACCAGGCATTTGGGTAATCGGGCATGAGCGCACCTGAAACCAAGGCTGTGGGCATGGGTTGCAGCCGAGGTGTGAGGCTTAGGCGGGTAATCGGGTATGAGCTAGGCTCGCATGTAGGTGTCATGGGTGAGGCATGAAGGGGTGCAGGGGACCTTACCCCCAAGTGTCTTGAGGTGAATAGCCCTATTCACTTTTTCATCTTATATCATAGTTCCTGCTCAATGTTTCACGATGTGGGACTAAAGTCGTACACTATCTTCAGCTGTAGCTGCGGCTAAAGCTTCTTTGACAATTGGAGCATGAGGGTGGTCAGCGTCCTAATTCGTTGTTCCATGCATGTTCTGTGAAGAGTTCCGTGCCTCCTGAAGTGGGAACCTAGAGCTATCGAGACCTGGAGTGATCTTCGAGCAAGCGTGAAGCTTCTCGGTAATGGTGGTTGAAGCTGGCACCTGAAATACAAGAACATGGGCTTCTCACCCCAGTTAAAAGGCTCAAGAGGGTCATCAGTGGAGGAGGAATGCAGTGGTGGTGGTTTAGTGGCGTGGGAGTAGGTGTAGTGGTCGGACGGTGACGGGGATGGTTGTGAGAAGGTAGGTTATTCAGTGGGTGTTTTGGGTGGATGGGAAGGCGAATAGATAGAGGGCTTTTGTAGAGGGTGGCGCGATGGATCTTGTGGACTAGTTGGCGAGGGGGATGGTAGTGAGAAGTGGACAGCAACCCTCGTCGGAGTGGTTGCTGGAGATGGAGGAGATGAAGGTGATCGGTGTCGTGAGTGGTTGAATTTGAAGAATAGAGAGAAGAGAAGAGAGTAGGGGAGATGAGGAAACTAAAGGATCTAATCTAAGGATGAAATAGATAGGAATTTGTGCTGGCTTTGATTAGCCAGTGCCGTGGAAGAGAACTTCTCCGGTGGAAGACGGCGGCGAAGATAGAGGGCTGGGACGACGGAGCTTTGGTCGGCCACCGTCGAAGGAAGGAGGGGAGGATAGCTGTGCCTCCAATTTGATGGTTGGGGTCACAGATGAAGGAGACGAAGAGGACTGCTGGAGCTTGGTCGAAGAGGGGCCGAAGGTAGGGCTAAGAAGATGCTTTTAGCCCCAAACCTTGCTAAGGGACTTGGCTGTGCAACAGGGGTCTATTTATAACTCTCAAGGAGGCCTTCCAAGCATGCAAACCAAGCTTGGAAGCTTGAAGCTTACACACAAGGAGGATACCTAATCCTTCAAATGATTCGTATGACAATTTGTTCAAGAATTAGAGCCGAAGATGTGGTTTAAATTGTAGGGAAATCTCTCAAGAGTCTCCCTTCGAATTTTGGAAGGGATTCGCCAATCAATCAGGGAGAAATCCCTGGTCAAAGGTCGCTGGAGTAGGAGTTCCTTTGCGATAATGGTGGAGGGACATGATTGCAAAGAAGAGGATAAAGTTGGGGGGTTATTTGCAAATAATTTGAAAGTTAGGGGCATGTGTGTGAAAGAAAAGATTCAGACTGGACCAAAATGCAAACTAGGTTAAGATGATCTCTGATTGGGTCCAAATTTTGGTACAAACCTAATTTGGTCCTAAGGAATCCAATGGTGAAGTTGGATTTTGGTTTTGACCTACGTTGACTAGGTAATTTATGCAAAAACCTAAATTAGGTTAATAGTCTGTCTATGGCTCTATTTTAGGTCAAACAGGTTTTGATGGTCAAATTGATGGTATCAAACCCTGGAGAATATTTTTATATGAATTTTAGAGGGTTTGGGTGAATTTTATCCTAACCATAACCTTAGTAGATTAAGCAAGTCTGTTTTTAGGATTTTAGATGTCCATTAATTCTCAAAACACGTGAAAACCCATTTCTCTCTGCTTCAACTTACTTGTTAGACATTTAAGACCATTTGACCTTTGATTAACCATTGAGAAATCCCATGATTGTTCAGCAATTAAGATGTGCTGTTAGAACTGCTTTTTTACCCCTATTTTACTGTATTTCTCTCAGAATGATTATGCAATGAATTATGGTCCTCTGGCAATTATGTAGGAGCATTTATTCCGTGATTATTACTAATTAAAGCTAGATATGGCTGATGATGACGTTATCATCATACCCCCATGCCTAACTTTTGCTAGTCTCTTAGCAAAATCTCATGGAATTAACTCAAAGTCTAGACCATGCCTTTAATGCACAGATCTCTGATGTATGCTTTCTTCTATAGATTAGGTTAGAATGGTAACAATAGGCCTAGAGGTACTCAAGTACCAACCAAGATCCAGACCTGACCAGCTTTAGCCTCAGTTTGTCACAAAGGTTTCTAAGGCCTATAGGAACTAACTTAAGGTTCGTTGAACTCCGCGGTTAAAGCACCCATGCTTAAAACATGCTTAGCCCAGGTTTAGTTTGCAGTGCATTTTTGTAAGAGAGAGATAGAAGAATTTTTCCATTTTTGTAGAGCTTTTTCTCTCTTTTTCTTCTTTATTTCTAGCTTTGGATTGGCTTTACAACATGGTTTGTATCGGATTCCTAGCTCTCATCATCAATCCTCGTAAGGTTCCTGGCTTTCGATGCTTTGAGATAGCATTGCCCACGGCAACCCCTAGAACCCTGGCTTTCGACACTTCGAGATAGTGCCGCCCATGGCATTCTGTAGCTAAATTTAGGCCCTGGCAATCAACATTTTGAGATAATCTTTCCCATAGCACCTGAATTAGCACAAGGTGCTTACGTGCCCACGATAATATATTTAGATATCCTTGGAGACAAGCACCGAGGAGAGGGTATGTTATTCTGCATCTTCTAGGGGAATTTCCCACCTCTCCTCATTGGGAACTCACCCAAATCAGCTTATGTGGATAAGCTGCTCCTAATCTAGGTAGCTTTTCTAGAACAGAATTAATGCATTTGCATGATTTTGATTATTAAGTGCACCGAACTAGACTGTGTGTGGATTATCGAGTCCCGCAAATCAGAGGTCAGTTAACGAGGTCGAATAATCTCTAAGCCTTAGACCTAATACTTAGGGTTTACATTTTCCTCAACCTCTTGAGGACTATCCAGATCTTAACGGATACGTGAATTTTTAAGCTTAATACAAGCCCAAGAGGCCTAAAATCAGCACTCATACTGATCTCTGTGTTTCTATAGCACTTTTGGTTTTCATTTTTTTTTCTTTTGATTTGGTCTAGAACTAAGTAGATTCCATAATCTTTTACTAATGACTATCTCTTTTTATTTCAAATTGTTGCTCCGTTTTGACATTTTAAATCACCTCCTCTTCTCCTCCTCAAGAATGATGTGCGTTTAATTCTCAAAATTTCCTCCCCTTTCTCCATTTTTTTGTTCTTTTTCAATTCTCTATTTTATTGCTTTGGTTTTTTGGAATATGTATTTTTTTGTGAGAACCCTTCAGAACTTTGAATTTTTATGTGTTTGCACTTTAACACCCTCCATGTCTATGTTTTGCAATGTCCTCATTGTAAATCGGAGGGTATAATATTAGTTTGGGTTTAGGGATTAGAACAAGATAATCAGGTGGGCAAATGGGTCGAGATGACTGTTGCGGATAATTTTAAGCTTTGGTATGAGTACCAAAGGTGGAGTTGACTGTTCTAAAACTGAACCAGAGTGCAATAGATGTGAAGTACAAAAGGATAATTAGAAGGATCTCAGGTTTTTGAAATGACGGGTTGCCTCCCGTTAAGTGCTAAATTCATTGCCTTCAGCCGAGTAGAAAATGGAATGGAGGAGTGGTCAAATCAGACGAATTTTGTAGAACAAGCACCTTGATCAGTAGCCTGGTTGGTCCAACCAGGTGCTTGTTCAAGTCAACAGGCTGATGATGCAGTCCAAACCCAATTAATCTGGTGGGTTGATATATGTGAATCAGTAGATGCAAAACCTACCATATGTTGTGGAGCTCAAGTAGATGTGGAAGTGTAAAACTAGGGTTTGGCTGGGTTCAATCAGCCTGGTTAGAGTAGGGATACTCAAATGAAAAAGGGTCGATGGAGGATGTAGGAACCTTACGAGAGTGATCAGAGAAGGATGGAATGTAATTATTAGTCTGATCGAAGTCTGAAACCCGATTGAAATGTGGAGGAGAATTATGTGCAACCAGCTCATCAAGAGGAGAGTTAGAGTAAAAATTGAGTCTGACTGTGGGTCAGGGTTGGAAACGGGATTTGGAAGGCTTTTATATGCTGTGGAAGAGGTTGTTTCTTTCAAATCATTGACCTCAGTATCAGAATCAAAGGACAAGTCGTAGTCGTTGAGGTCGTAAATTGGTTTGGATTTGTCAAGAAATAATAGTTCTTTGAAATCAGGGTAAGATTTGAAATCATCGGAGAACTTACGAGAATCGTGTTCTTAATTTGATTCGGAATCATAGGTTCCACCACTGACTAAATCAAGATGTGGAGAAGCAGCAACCTGACTTGGATCTAACCTGTTTCCAAATTAAAAGTTCAAAGAGGTGGCCCTATTAGGCATAGGCTCGGGTTCTTTGCTCATAGGGTAGACCTAATCTATTCTTCACTCTTCCAACTCCTTAGTTTCTGTATCATAGATTGGGGTGACTTTCGAAAAATCAATCTGAATCTCTGAGGAGGTTGGAGAGGTGCACTTATCAAATAGAGGCCTGAAATCGTAATCCAGATTCAAAATCTAATTTCCATCACATGGGGCCTTGTTATTATCCTGATAAGGCTTAGATCCAGATTCTAGGTTAAGGGTGTGAGTTGGATCACTAGAATCTAGGTTGGGCACTATGGGGATGTCAGAATTGCTCTCGAAGTCACCTTATCAGAATAAGAGATGAAATTTACATGCTTGAGAGGTTCTGATTCATTCTTAGTATCACAAGTGTTTGGGAAATCTAAACTCGGTAAACTAGGCTCTTGATTTTCTAGGGCTGGCTCAAGATCAGGAACACCAGCAATTGGATCCTCCCAACCCTCATCAAGATCAAGAATGTCAATTTGTTCATAATTTGAATCAGATTCCATTTGGGTTGAGGGGCCATAACAAGCTTGATCATCAAACCCAGGATTTGGGAAATTACATGGATTACTGGAATTACTCCAAGATGTCATCCTAACTTCTGACGGGTATTTTTGATCGATGGATCTATACAAATTATTCAGCAATTCTCCCCATTTTCCCAAAAAATTCTGGAGTTCTTCCAGAATTGAAGGATTTAACCAATATTACAGATAATCATTCTTGTGTAATTTCACCAATTCCATGTGTTCTACTAAGAGATCATCCTGGGTTAAACTATGGCTTAGTTGTATCCATATCATCTCAATACGGTTCAAATGTGGTCCATTATTTTCTTGAATTTATCCTGAATGTCCCTTTTATAATATTCTTCATGGTTTCTATAAGCATTCTGAATTATCTTATCTTTCATGCTCATTTGGGACTCAGGTTTCCTAATCTATCTTCCTATATAGACTGGCTGCATTTTGAATCAAGTGATGGAATCAAGATGCAGAATCAAACTCAAGATTAGATTTGAAGTTGATCAGATCAAATTAGAAATTTCCAAGAAGATCTATGTATGTGCACTAGAGAAAAGATGAGGGATTGGATGTTGTTGGACTTAATCAAGGCACCCAAATATTTTTGGATGACTATAGAGGTTCGGGGCAGATGATACCCCTGAATCAGAAAGTCGTCCAGCTGAGAATTACCTAGACAGCCAGGAAGGGAGAGTCTGGAAAAGACCCCTACACGGTAGAACGTCCCCACGGGTTACAAGATTTCCCCCACCTGACCTTCCTTGTCACTAAGGGTCCAGGTAAACCAGAATGGATAACTTGACCTCTTAAGTCTACCAATTTTAAGTCCTAATTTGTACCTTTAATTCCACTTGATTAGAAGTTAATTTGACTTGTGACATAACTTGGTAGTTGGTTGGCCTACTAGGTAGACCAACTGCACCTGACCTGCCCTAAACGATGGAGAATGAAATCTAGGTCAAGACCCAAAAATCACCCTGATTGACTCTCAGGTTATTAGGTCCAAGATTTTAGGATTCAAGTGAAATTAGAGCCTGGTTTTTGGGTTTTTCTTGATTAGATCTTTTCAACCAAGGGCTTGGGTAGCACACAAATGTAAGAGGGTTATTTCCTTTTATGTAGGCAAATGTGAACTATCACTCCCGAACCCTAATGTAGAAACCCTAATTGGCTCTATTCTACATCCAATTTGATCTTAAAATGTTCTCTGTTGATGGTGGAAAACTATACGTTCGTATGGATTTGAAAACTCGTCGTTGTAATTCGAGTTGCGAAGAAATCCGTTCAACAGATAAAATTTATACCAAAAAATTCGTCAAGAAATTCCAGGTCGAACACAGGAAGGCTACGTCGATATCAAAATCCACAGTTAAATTTTTTTGTATTTTTGTTTAAAGGGAGAAATAATCACAATGGAAGCAATATAAACAATAAGAGAGAGAGAGAAAGAACAATCACTTGATATTGAATAATGTTTTTACAACTAAGAAAGTGAGAAATGATTATACTAGAAAGAGGGAAATTGTTACAACTAGAAAGCAGGAAATTCTACTCTAGAAAGTGGAAAAAGAAGGGAGAGAGAAGTTATCCTCCTCGACGATCGCTTGGAGGACAAGTCGGATAGGACAATGCCTGGAAGATGGGGAACGGAACGGGAAGAAGGAGGATAAGGCAGGAGGAATGGGAACGAAGCAGCACGTCGTTGTCGTCGGGGGATCCACTTCCGGAATGGGGCGAAAACTTGGTTTTAGCTCTTGAGGAGCATCCCGGGTGTGGGATAAGCTTCTCGTAAGCTATGGAGAGGGAGAGAGGAGAAGGAAGGGATGAGAAATTCGTATGGTAGGAGTCTCCTTTTATAGTTGCAAGGAGTGGGGGCATTTTGGTCATTACAACATTAAAAACATTAATTCAGGACATTTACTGACGGATTTATCCGTCACTAAAGGCCCAAACGTGGCCGACGTGCACATGCCGCAAGTGCCCCCTCGCCTCCACGCTCTTAAACGCATGCACACGTTCGCGCATGCTCAGCCATCTGATCTCAAGATTGGACAGCTTAAAATGCTCCTTGTCAGCGCTGCGCACCCGCGTGTGATCGGGCTTGCACGCTATGCGTTTGATCGCACGTGGGCACTATTGGTTGATCCGCGCCTCTCTCTGCCAATTGCATGGCTGCAATAATTCGCCTGCACGCTGTAGATGTTGAATCGAATGCGCGTCACGCGCTTGCGCAACGCGCTTGACCGCTGTGCTACGGCGACGTCTTTGTCGCGCGAATGAATTTGTGCACGCGTGTGTGTGGCCGTTGGATGAGCATCAAATGGTGTAGATTCTTCAAGCGGGTGAAGAAGAGAAGTGGAGGTAGGTCCTTGGGGCCGATTGGGCGGCTGAGATGGCGCCACGTGGTGCCATCTTGGCCATCCATCTTCTGAGTGTTGTAGATGGTGCTACGGGTGTCAGATTGGATCGATTTTCATGTCGTTAGTCTGCGATCGTCGATCAGAACCCATCCGTATGGTCGGATTTGTCGTCTAAGGTGCGGATTAACACCATCTTGGCCCTTGATCTTTAGGGTTCCTTATTCTCTATCTCGTGCTACGGATGTCTGATCAGGGTGATCTTGGAGTCGTTGAACTCCAATCGTCGTCCTGATCAGATCTGTACGGTTGGATCTTCGATCCGAGGCCCCAATTAACAAGTTGCCATGTCCCTAGCCATAAAAAGGAGACAATTTCTATACAATTTATACAACTTGACCTAATTGCTTGATTATGCATGTTATGCACTTTTACAATGTATAATGCTAATGTGACACTAAGAACATGCATTAATAGACATTTTAGGTTAATGAGATGTATGCACATCACACCCTCATGCCTATCTTTTGCTAGTCCCTAGCAAAAACTACATGCTTTTTATAAAAGAATTAGGTTGGATTACTCGGGCACAAATCATTTTTAACATTCCTAAGTGTTTTACTTAGGACATGAACTTTCTAAAACATAACAGCGCCTGGGTATTTGCCAAAATGTTGACCGCCACAAGCCCTTGCCTTATTCAAAGAAAGATCTCTTTTTCTCTTTTTCTTCTTTTCTAATTTTTTTTAGACTTTTGAGTTTAGGGTTACAGAGTGGCTTTCTACGACCACTCAACCCACCCAAGATTTGATGAGAACCCAAAGTTCTAAGCATCTTTTTGTGAATGTAATAGACTCATTGATCGGCAATCAGAACGGACTTTGGGTTTCTACACCTCTAGGTGACCTTGAAAAGAGTTCTGCCTAAATGTGTATCTATACGACCGGTACCTTTCTCCCTACTTTTATTTTTTATGGAGTCAACACAAGGGTGAGTCCAGTGTATATCTCCCCTGCTTATTCTACTTCTCTGCTTCTTCTTAAGTATTTTAGGAATTTTATGTGCATTTCTTTAGCTGGGTTATGGACAACTGGTCAGTGAGTTGTTACCACCGACAACTTGCCAGCGATACTCGTGCGGTGAAGTGTGGCATATTTCTTTTTGTTTCTTTTTCTTTCTTTTCTCCTTTTCTTTTTCTTTTTCTTTTTAAGTAGGTGGCTTCCCTGGTCTAAGATTTACCTAAAGGCAGCAAGAAGAGAGTGGTCCTATGATTGGACTCTAGACAACCTACCTATGGGTTGTTACCCATGATAACTTACTAGCCATATCACCCTAGAAGGTTCATTAGCTACCCACTTTCCGTTAAAATTGCTGAACAACGAGTCAGTGACGAACAGTGTGTAGATGCTTTGACTTAAAGTTCCCTCAAATCAGAGGGTGGGTTGATAAGTCCTGTACTTATTACTCAAACTTATTTAATAAAATTAAAATAGAATTCAGGATGGCAAGGATTCGATAAAGAAATCCACATTTTAGTGGATACCTGGGCTGATTAAGCCCAAAGACCTGAAGGGTCTTAGTGTTCAAATCCTACTATAATATTTCCTAAGATTGAAAGTTCCTGATGTCCAAGTATTCCTTCTTAATTCAATTTTTTTTAATGTATATATAAGAAAATAAGTAGAATTTACAAGAATTCCATAGAGCTGACAAAATGATTCAGAAATGAATCCACCCCCCCATGCTTAGCTGATGCAATGTCCATATTGAGAATACAAGACATGAAAGGAAAGGTAGAATGTAGAAGATATCACTTGAATATGAAGCTCGGGTCAGCTTTGAGTTAGACTATACAACTACTGAGTTTAATGCCATCATCTAGGCATAGCCCAGCCAAAGAAGTCACAACAAGGCTAGAGCAACTATGTCTGAGACGGGTTCTGGAATAGTACGGTCAATAACAGGCTTCAGATGTTGACCATTGACTTTGAATGAATTACCTGTCTTCAGGTCAGAGATCTGAACAACCCCGTTTGGAAATATCTGATCGATAATGAACGGGCCATTCCATTTCGACCTAAGTTTGCTGGGAAAGAGCTTAAGTTAGGAATTGAAGAGGCAGACCTTCTGGTTCGGCTCAAAGCTCTTGCGGGAAATCAATTGGTCATGAAGAGCTTTGGTCCAAGCCTTGTAGATCTTGGCATTCTCATACGTGTCATTTCTAAGCTCCTCCAACTTAGATAGTTGGAGTTTCCTGGTCTTCCCAGCTAAACTCAGATCTAGATTGCACTGCATGATTGCCCAAAATGCCCTATGTTCAATTTCTATGGGTAAATGACACGCCTTTCCATACACAAGATGAAATGGAGACATGCTGATGGCTGTTTTATACGCCATACAGTAGGCCCAAAGAGCATCCTCAAGCTTTTGAGTCTAGTCTTTGTGATCAGGCCTAACCATTTTCTGCAGAATACTCTTAATCTCCCGATTGGAGATCTTCGGTTGTCCATTCATCTGGGGATGGTAAGGTGTGGAGATTCTGTGATTAACCCCGTATTTTGCCAGCAAATTACGGAACTGGGCATTATTGAAATGAGGGCCACCATTGCTGATGATGGCCCTCGGAATCCCGAACCGACTGAAAATGTTCTTCTTAACAAAATCTATGACCACCTTGTGGTCAATAGTTTGGGTGGGAATGGCCTTGATCCAATTGGACACATAATCAACAGCGACGAGAATGTATTGATGTCCAAATGAAGGGAGGAAGGGTCCCATGAAATTGATGCCCCAAACATCAAAGATTTCGACGAGAAGAATCAGGTTTAGGGGCATCATGTCTCTCTTGGTTATGCTCCCAAGTGCCTGGCATCGGGAACACAACCTCGAGAATTCCTGGGCATCCTTGAATAAAAATGGCCAATAAAATCCAGATTGCAAAACTTTTGTAGCCGTCCTTTTCCCAGAGAAGTGTCCACCACACGCAAATGCTTAGTAGAACTCAAGTATACTCTTGAATTCATTCTCCGGAATGCATCGGCGAATAATCTGATTAGAGTTGATGCGGTATAGTTTAGGGTCCTCCCAGAAGTAATATTTGGCCTAAGATTTGAGTCTATCCCCTTGTTATTTGGTCCAATCCTGGGGGATTTGACCAATGGCCAAATAATTAACGATGTCAGTAAACCATGGGGTTTGAACACCTGAAACTGTAAGGATGGTCTCGTCCGGAAAAGTATCAACAATCAGAATGTCCAGACGAGAAGAATCGCTCAGAAGTCTTGACAGATGACCTGCCACCACATTCTACACCCTGGATTTATCCTTGATTTCAAGATCAAATTCTTCAAGCAGAAGAATAAGCAGGGGTTTGTCATCCTTTTTGGCCAAGAGATGTCTCAAGGCCGAGTGGTCGGTATATATGATGACGTGAGACCCTAAGAGATAAGCCCTGAATTTCTCCAAAGTAAATACTACCAGCTAGTAATTCCTTCTCAGTTTCAATGTAGTTCCTCTGGGCCTCATCTAGAGTTTTATTAGCATAGTAGATGACAGAGGGCTTCCTATCAATCTTCTAACCCAGAATAGCCCTGACCGTGTAATTAGAATCATTGGTCATGATCTGAAAAGGGGTTGTCCAAACCGGTGGTTGCAACATCGGTGCATAAGTGACTGCTGTTTTAAGAAAATCAAATGCCTTATGCCAAGATTCATCGAAATCAAACGGCATTTCTTTGGCGAGAAGATTGCTCAAAGGATGAGCAACCTTCGAAAAGTCCTTGATGAATCTCCTGTAGAATCCCACATGACCAAGAAATGATCGAATTTGTTTGACAGATGTTGGAGGAAGAAGTTTAGTGATAGCATTAGCCTTTTCTTTGTCCACTTCGATTCCCTATTCAGAGATTACATGACCCAAGATGATGCCTTCTTGTGTCATGAAATGACTCTTTTCCTAGCTAAGGACCAGTCTTGTTTTGATACATCGTTTAAGAATCATTTCAAGATTAGCTAGACAAGAGTCAAACAATTCTCCAAAAATGGATAAATCATCCATGAAGACTTCCATAAACTCTCCCACCATGTCAGAGAATATGGCCAGCATACACTTTTGAGAAGTCGCAGGTGCATTGCATAAGCCGAATGGCATCCTACAGAAAGCGAAGATTCCATAGGGACAGGTGAAAGTCATTTTTTCCTGATCCTCGGGATGGATAGGGACTTGGTTGTATCCTGAGTAACCGTCAAGGAAACAGAAGTACTTTTACCCGGCTAATCTTTCCAAGATTTGATCAATGAAGGGTAATGGAAAATGATCCATTTTCATGGCTGTGTTCAACTTCCTATAATCGATATAGACCCTCCAAGAGGAAGCTGAATGAGTTGTGACAAATTCTCCTTTCTCATTAGTCACAACGATAATCCCGGCTTTCTTGGGAACAATCTGCACGGGACTTACCCAAGGACTATCAGAGATCGGATAAATGATTCCTGCATCGAGCCACTTGATAATCTCCTTCTTGACCACTTCTCGCATATTTGGATTTAATCTCCTTTGCATCTGGCAAGAAGGGTGGGATCCATCTTCCAAAAATATTCTTTGATTACAATAAGATGGCTTGATCCCCCTAAGGTCATGAATGGTCCAACCAATTGCCTCCTTGTGTTCCTTCAAGACCTTAATCAGTTTAATCTCCTTCTCCTTTGTTAATTTAGCACTGATAATCATAGGGAGCGTCTTATGTGGTCCTAAAAGCTAATATTTGAGATTCTCAGGCAATGATTTCAGTTCAAGCTAGGCTGGGTTGATGATTGAAGGTAAGGAAGATGCTGATGAAAACTCATCAAAGGAAGTGGTTGAGAATGAACAAAATCAATAACCTCTTCTGAAGGTGGCGGGTTTGCCAAGAGGGTTGTGGGTCGAAATCATCATCAGAGGAGGAACTTTCAAATGCAGAAACCATCATACAAGTCTCAATATTCACATTATCGTCCTCAAGTTCCTCAATAAATTCACAATTCTCGAATTTATTAATCACCTTAAAAATATCCAATTTCATTCTTTGATCCCCAAAGGCGATTTTCATGCTACCTCTTGCACAATTAATGTTGGCCTTGGCGGTAGCCAGGAACGGATGCGCCAGAATTATGGGCGTGTTCCCCAGATTTTCAACTACATCCATATCAAGGACAAGGAAATCTATAGGAAAATAGAAATCCTTAACCTTAACAATAACATCTTCAATAATGCCTTGCGAATTTGTGACCGAACGGTCCATTAGCTGTAGCGCTACTGAAGTCGGCCGAAGTTCACCTAATCCAAACTTCTCATAAAGAGAAGTCGGAATTAGGTTAATGGATGCATCTAGATCCAGCAGTGCTCTATCAAAAGTGTAATCTCCGATGACACAAGAAATCAAGGGAGCACCTGGATCTCTCTTTTTTTGAGGGAGGTGGTGTAGGATAACAGAACTAGCGTACTCAGAGAGTACCACCTTCCTCGGAATAGATTCTCTCAACTTATGCTTCTGTATACATAAATCCTTTAAAAATTTCGCATAAGCCGGTATATACTTGATAGCATCAAGGAGCGGGTTATTGATCTCTACATTCTTGAAAATATTCAGAAGCTCCTCATTACTATCAACAGACTTCTTCTTCCTTAATCTGATCAAGGCCTCAGGAAAAGGAGCATGAGTCGGATCTTCGGAATCAGGTTCCTGAGTCTTGATTTCTTCTCCAAAGTTCTCCTTTCTCTCCTTAGGCTCTTCAGAATTTGGTAAATCAAAACAGTTTAGTTGTGGATCCTAAGTTTGTTTACCACTCCTCAAGGTAACAGAATTAGCAGATGCATACGGGTTTGGGTCTTGGGGAGGGTTAGGAAAGATTGGAGGGGCTTCATTAGCCAAGAACCGTTGATTTGAGTAAGAAGAAGAAGATGAAGGACCTTGCTCAACCACTTGAGCATGTGTGTATGGGTCCCTCTGATTCCCATACCCATGGGCTTAATTGCCTGGATTCTAGATATTAGGTGGGTTGGGTACGGGTTGAGATGGTAGAGATTCGGGTAGACAAGAATTAGTAATGAAACCGTTTTGCAAGTTGTCCAGTGAGGTTTTCATTTGCTGCATGAGCTGGAGCATAGATCCTTGCATCTCTACCATTTATTGGTTCAAATCAGCCTGCCCTATAGGTTGACAGGCATTCCAAGCTGGTTGATTGACCTGATTCGAGGGAAGTTGAGTGTAAACATGACCCTGACCCATTGGTCGTTGCGGAGCATAGTTGCTGGGTTGGAATTGGGTCTGCTACCTCGGGTGTTTCCTGGAGAAGTTAGGGTGGTTCCTCCAACCCAGATTATAAGCATTGGAGTAAGGGTTGGACCTAACATTCTCCTATACAACATAGACATCCTCATAGGGTGAGGATGGCGAGAAAGAAAGAGTGGGATTAGAGAAACTAGGATCAAAGGCCCCAGTTTGGAACTCGTGGGGTTAGGAATAATGATGGCTCGCAGGTTGAGCTGCATCAAGTTGATTCATGAACTCCCGTCCATAAGGAGTTCGCGATGAATGGAATCCCAAATTCTGGGATTGAGTGGATCGAGAGTTGTTCATTGAGTTTCCAACCATCCACTCCTCCATTCTCTTAGCAACCAAGTCCACCTTATCAAGTTTATTACAAATCAATTCCATATTGAATGAATGAGAGTCGTGGACTTCATTAACATTCCATCTGGGCTGCTGGGACTGGTTAAAAGTATCCATGGAGGCATGTTTGATCGAATTCTCTCTCATCAAACAAATCGTGCATGCTATCTGCGTCTTTGTTGAGAAAATTGCCTCCGCAAGAAGCGTCCATGTGATTTCTAAGTTGCTCAGTCAACCCGTGGTAGAAGATCTGCATAAGTTGCCATTTCGGCACCTTGTGGTGTGGACACCTCCGCAATAGGTCCTCGAATCGCTCCCAAGCAACACGAAACTGCTCCCCCGGCTACTGGGTGAATGTAGTAATTGCCTGTCTCAACGCATTGGTACATCCGATAGGGAAGAATTTCTTCAAGAAGGCTGATTTCAACTCATTCCAATTTGCAATTGGTGTTCCTATAGTCCTATACCAATTAGCGGCTTTATCCCTAAGAGAGTAGGGGAAGAGCCTCATGATCATTTTCTCCTCATTCACATTTCGTGCCTTGGCGGTCTGGACCAAAGTGGTCAAGTCCTCTAAGTGCTGAAACGGGTCTTCAGAGCCAAGCTCATGGAAATGTTTGATCAGGATTAACACCTGGGGCTTGATTTCTACATCTCCGGCAGGAATCTGGATGTCGGGATGTTCCCCGTAATTTGAAGGATCATAAAATTCCTTCAAGGACTGAGTGCCCTGCATTCTCTGCATTTGTTCCAGTTGCCTTTGAAATACCTCCTGTGGATCCTAAGGTAGAGGAGGCTGTTAATTAGCCATGGGATCAATTTGGCCAAAATCTAATCTACACCTCCTAGAATACTATGGTGGTCCTTCCAATTGGAGATTCAATGACCTTCTTCCCAGCATAAATTAGGAAAAGGTCGGAAGGGCTGGGGATAAGAACCCTGCAGCACAACAAAACAAGCCTGTCCTTAAGTGGGGTAGCCTAAGGATCTACAGACTCTCAGAACCCGCCTTAAGATTATAGACGATTTACTCTACTTGTGTTTTCTCAATCCAACAAGTTAGAAGGAGGGATTGGGGAGAAGGTTCTTCCTTCGACTTGTGCCTCCAATTCCTAGTGTACTAACTAACCACGGTTGTTGACGCTACTTCGCTGGCTAGACATCAGATTGATTAGTACAAGCAGGTTAATCGTAAACAATCTCATACTAGACCCCGAAGAGCGAATCAATCCTTAAGGCTAATGTATACTTGATTTTATTTAGGCTTGGGATTGTAGTGCCTATGGAATGTGGTGAGCCCTTAAAATGGGTTGTGCCCTTAATGATCAATTGAGTATGTGTGAGTGCCTGCACAACCAGGGTTTTCAAGCAAGATTACTTGGGATGAGAAGATTTTAGAGTTCAAATCTTGCTTAAGTAGCTTTTAGGGTTTAGAATTAGGTTTAATTCAATCAAGTTTGAGGCAAACCAGGTTTTCAATCATGGATGAAGATCACTTTCCTTTTGAAATCAAAAATAAAGTGGAGTGCCTGGTATGAACCTAAATTGAAAACCCTAAGAGGAAGGTACTTGTTGAGTTGATTTTATGTTGAGTGGTGCGGCCCAAATAACTCAAAGAATTGGCTGCAATTGCACCTCTGAGTTAGTCACACAAAATGATTAACGTAGACTGATTTCTACTCTTTTATGTGTTGATTTATGTGTACCGGTTCCACAGATCAAAATCTAGTTGACTAGAAGAAAATCAATTAGGTTAAGTGCCTTAAATGTGGATGTATGTTGTGTATGTTGAATTACCCCACAAGAAATATTTTTTTGTTGTTTTTTTATATATATGCGAGGGTGAAATGAATGTGGGTGGAAATCCAAGCAACCAAACTAATCCTAGGATTTATGCAAACGCCTAGGTTAATTGGAGTTTGAATTAATGCGATGAAATGAAATCTATGGAGGGGGAAGAATGGGGAGCACTTACAGTCATCTTCAACTGTACTTTACTTCAATCTACCGCTTGACGATTCCAAGATATTGGTATCTGCAAAACAATTGAAAAGAGATAAAGCAAGTTAGAAAACAATAAAGTACGTGAAATGCGAAAAGAAGATCGAAAAATCGTTGCCTCCCTGGCAATGGTGACAAAATATTGATGGTGGAAAACTACGCATTCGTAATTGGATTTGAAAACCTGTCGTTGTAGTTCGAGTCGCAAAGAAATCCATTCAACTTATAAAATTTATACCAAAAAATTCATCAAGAAATTTCGGGTCGAATACAGGGAGATTACGTCGATCTCAAAATCCTAAGTTATATTTTTTTGTATTTTTATTTAAAGGGCGAAATAATCACAATGGAAGTAATATAAACAATAAGAGAGAGAGAAAGAACAATCACTTGATATTAAATAATATTTTTACAACCAAGAAAGCGAGAAATGATTATACTAGAAAGTGGGAAATTGTTACAACTAGAAAGCAGGAAGTTCTACTCTAGAAAGCAGAAAAAGAAGGAAGAGAGAAATTATCCTCCTCGACAATTGCTTGGAGGACGAGATGTACGGGACAATGCCTGGAAGATGGGGAATGGAGTGGGAAGGAGGACGAGGCAGGAGCAACAGGAATGAAGTAGCACGTCGTCTTGTCACGGGATCTACATTCGGAACAGGGGTGAAAACTTGGTTTTAGCTCTTGAGGAGCATCTTGGGTGTGGGAAAACCTTCTCTTAAGCTTTGGAGAGGGAGAGAGGAGAAGGAAGGGATGAGAAATTCATAGGGTAGGGGTCTCCTTTTATAGTTGCAAGGAGTGGGGGCATTTTGGTCATTACAACATTAAAAACATTAATTAGGACCTTTAGTGACGGATTTATCCGTCATTAAAGGCCTGAATGTGGCCGACGTGCATGTGCCGCGCGTGCCCCCTCGCCTCCGTGCTCTTAAACGCATGCACACGTTTGCGCACGCTCAGTCGTCCGATCTCAAGATCGGACGACTTGAAATGCTCTTTGCCAGCACCGTGCGCCCGCATGTGATCGGACGTGTGTGCTACACGTTTGATCGTGCGTGGGCACTATTGGATGATCTGCACTGCTCACTGGAAATCGTACGGCTGCAATAATTCGCTCGCGCACTGCAGATGTGGAATCGAATGTGCATCGTGCGCTCGTGCAATGGCTCGACCGCTGTGCTACGGTGGTGTCTTTATCGCGCGGATGAATTTGTATTTGCATGCGTACGGCCGTTGGATTAGCATCCAATGGTATATATTTGTGAAGCAGGTGAAGAGGAGAAGTGGAGCTGGGTCCTTGGGGCTGGTTGGGCGGCTGAGATGGTGCCACGTGTCACCATCTTGGCTGTCCATCTTCTGAGTGTTGTAGACGGTGCCACCGGTGTCGGATTGAATCGATTTTCATGTTGTTAGGTTGCGATCATCGATACGAACCCATCCGTATGGTTGAATTTGTCATTTGAGGTGTGGATTAACACCATCTTTGCCCTTGATCTTTAGGGTTCCTCGATGTCTATCTGGTGTTACGGATGTCCGATCAAGGTGATCTTGGAGTCGTTGAACTCCAATCGTCGCCCTGATCAGATCCGTATAGTTTGATCTTTGATCCGAGGCCCTAATTAACCAGTTGCCCTATCCCTGGCCATAAAAAGGAGACAATTACTATACAATTTATACAACTTGACCTAAATGCATGATTATGCATGTTATGCATTTTTACAATATATAATGCTAATGTGACAGTAAGAACATACATTAATAGACATTTTAGGTTAATTAGATATATGCACATCATTATCCTTGGACATCAAACAACAAGTGTGTAGTCCAAGAAGATTAGAAATTATGTGTAGTCCCTAATAGGTACAGGAAATTTGGGTAGGGAATTCTGAACAGAATCATCTCAAGCTTCAATCAGATATGAAATTTGTTCGTAAATCAAGAAACTTGCTTTTTTAAATGATGATTACTATAAAAATAAGGTAGGTGATTCCTAATTGATTGTTTCCTTTTTTTGTCTTCCCAAGATTAAGAGGTTGATTAGGGAAGAATAAGAAAGTTACCTTCCTTAGAGTGGTTGATTTGCACGGAAGATCTTCTCGTGAAGTACCTCACAAAATCATAAGAAATCAAATAGGGCAAGTTAGTGCTCAAATATAATCAAAATATGGCAAGATAATAGTGGTGAATTGCACGCTGCTCCTTGGCAATGGCACCAAAATGTTGAGCGCACTGAATTGGGTTTTAAAATCACTTCGTTGTATTATAGTCGAAAATAGCACATCAATAAATACAATTTATAACTCGAATTCAAAAGAGTATCCAAGGTCAAACACAGGGAACAAATATGGAATTCATGCACTAATCTCAACAAATAATAGAAATGAGCACAATTAGTGATATCAATTACTCAAAACTAATATTCAATTGTAGCACATGAGTATATCAAGAGTCTAATGAGGCAGAAAGATATCTAAGAAAAAATAATGGTGATTTGAATTACCAATTATTAGCTTAGATGCACATATAAAAATTACTTAGTAATATAAATAAATGCATAGTGCCTCAAATAATGCCACAGTGTTATCATCAGACGACTTAAGTTCACTCCTGCCATAGAGTCTTCTTCTGTCTTGACCCTTCTCTTTCTCTTCTTCTTTGGTTTCTCTTCCTCTTCTTCTGCCTTACCTCTTTTTTTCTTCCTCCTCCTCCTTTCCTTCCTTGTCCTCTTGATGCACAAGGGGAACTCACCTTTGAAATTGACTAAGTGTCGAAAACACTAAAGAACAAAACCCCCCTAACCCCGTGCTCTCTCTCTCTTTCTCCCTTCCTTCTCTTTCTCAAGGGACAACCGGGCATTCGGTTAATCGGGCATTCGGTTAATCAGGCATGAGCGCACCTGGGACCAGGGTTGCAGGTGTGGGTCGTAGTCGAGGTGTGAGGCTTACACAGGTAATCGGGTATGAGCCAGGCCCGCATGTAAGTGTCACGAGCGAGGCATGGAGTGTAGGGGACCTCACCCTCCAAGTGTCTTGAGGCAAATAGCCCTATTCACTTTTTAATCTTATATCATAGCTCTTGCTCGGTGGTTCATGATGTGGGACTAAAGTCCTACACTGTCTTCGGCTGTAGCAGTGGCCGAAGCTTCTTCACCAATTATAGTACAAGGATGGTTAGCTTCCTAATTTCTTGGTCCATGTGTGTTCTGGGAAGACTTCCCTGCCTCCTGAAGCGGGAACCTGGATCTATCGTTTCCTAAAGCTAGCTTCGAGCAAGCTTGAAGCTTCTCAGCAATGGTGGCAGAAGTTGGCACCTGAAATACAAGAACACGGGCTTCTCACCCTGGTTAAAAAGCTCAAGAGGGTCATCGGTGGACGAGGAATGTAGTGGTGGTGGTTTTGTGGCATGGGAGTAGGTGTAGTGGCCGGACGGTGATGGGGATGGTCATGAGAAGGTGGGTTTTTCGGTGGGTGTTTTGGGTGGATGGGAAGGAGAATAAATAAAGGGCTTTTCTAGAGGGTGGCACGGTGGAGCTTGTGGACTAGTTGGCGAGGGGGATGGTCATAAGAAGTGGACGGGAACCCTCGCCAGAGTGGTCGCCGGAGATGGAGGAGATGAAGGCAATCGATGTCGTCAATAGTCGGATTTGAAGAATAGAGAGAGGAGAAGAGAGTAGGGGAGATGAGGAAACTAAAGGACCTAATCTATAGGTGAAATAGATAGGAATTGGTGGTGGATTTGATTGGTCGGCACTGTGGAAGAGAACTTCTCTGGAGGGAGACGACGGCGAAGACTAAGGGCTAGGACGATGGAGCTTTGGCCGGCCACCATCGCAGGAAGGATGGGAGGATAGCTGTGCCTCCAATTTCATAGTTGGGGCTGTGGATGAAGGAGGCGAAGAGGGTCGCCAGATCTTGGTTGGAAAGGGGCCAGAGGTAGGGTTAGGAAGATGTTTTTAGCCCCAAACCTTGCTAAGGGACTTGGCTGTGCAACATGGGTCTATTTATAAGGCTCAAGAAGGCCTTCCAAGCTTCGAAACCAATCTTGGAAGCTTGGAGCTTACACACAAGGAGGAGACCCAATCCTTCAAGTGATTCGCATGAGGATTTGGGCAAGAATTAGTGCCTAAGATGAGGCTTAAATTGTAGTGAAATCTCTTAGGAGTCTCCCTTCCAATTTTGGAAGGGATTTGCCAATCAATCAAGGAGAAATCCCTAGTCATAGGTCACCGGAGTAGGAGTTCATCTGTGATAATGGTGGAGGGACCTGATTGCAAATAATATGATAAATTTGGGGGGCTATTTGCAAAGAATTCAAAAGTTAGGGTCATGTGTGTGAGAGAAAAGATCTAGACCGGACCAAAATGCAAATTAAGTTAAGATGATCTCTGATTAGGTCCAAATTTTGGTGCAAACCTAATTTAAACCTAAGAAATCTAATGGTGAAGTTGGATTTCGATTTTGATCCTGATTGATAAGGTAATTTATGCAAAAACCTAAATTAGAGTAATAATCTGTCCATGGCTCCATTTTAGGTCACAACGTGTTTTGATGGTCAAATTGAAGGTACCAAACCCTAGAGAATATTTTTCTATGAATTTTAGATGATTTGGGAGAATTTTATCCTAACTAGAACCTTAGTAGATTAAGTGGGTCTATTTTTACGATTTCAAATTCCATTAATTCTCGAAATGCGTGAAAACCCATTTTTATCTACATGGACCTACTTGCTAGACATTTAAGACCATTTGACCTTTGATTAACCCCTGAGAAACCCAATGATTGTCTTGACATTGAGAAGTGTTGCTAAAACTGCACGTTTACCCCTGTTTTATTGTATTTCTCTCAGAGTGATTATGTAATGAATTATGGTCCTCTGGCGGTTTTGTAGGAGCATTTATTCCTTGATTATGATTGATTAAAGCCAGATATGGATAATGATGATGTTATCATCAAGACCTATCACGAGCACTTTCTGAATGAGCATCTCTTAGCCATTAATGGACTTCCTAGTTTGCAGATATCGTGAACTACTTGGTTACGGGGAAAGTCCCACCAGATTGGGTGACCTCCCGGTGAGACAAGCCAATTTTTTATGACAACTACTATGTCTGGGAAGATCTATATCTTTTCCACATCGGTAATGACCAAGTGATCCGAAGATGCATTCCCGACGACGTGGTCAATGATGTCATCTCATTCTGTCATGACCAGGACTGTGGTGGACATTATTTTTGGCGTAAAACAGCAGCAAAGATCCTCCAGTGTGGGTTCTTTTGGCCCACAATGTTCAAAGACGCACAATCCTATTGTAGGGCATGTGCTCGTTGTCAGACCCTCGACAACATGGTCCTGCGCAATATGATGCCCTTGAATCCGATCATCGTATGCGAAATCTTTGACATATAGGGAGTTGATTTCCTGGGACCCTTTTTAGGATCTAACGGCTTTGAGTACATCTTACTTGCTGTTGATTACGTCTCAAGTTGGATCGAAGCCGTCTCCAGCAGGATGAATGATCGCAAAGTTGTTCTTTGGTTTATTTAGGAGAACATCTTTTCCAGATTTGGGGTTCCAAAAGACTTCTTCAATGATGGCAGGTCTCATTTCGCAAATGTGCACTTCTAGTTCTAGATGAAAAAGATTGGCTGAATTATCCAATCGAGATCAAAAAAATCCTTCAGGTCATTGTTCGGCTTGATAGGAAAGATTGGTCTACCCATCTTCTAGAAGCCTTGTGGGCCTATAGGATTGCCTATAAGGCCTAGTTAGGAATGTCTCCTTTCAAACTTGCCTATAGGACGGCATTGAGGGTTCCTACGAATCATAATAGTATACTAGAGGGGAGGGTTGAATAGTTTCAACAACAACAACAACAACAACCAAGTCTTTTCCCACACTAAGTGGGGTCGGCTATATGGATTCTTTGCCTCCACATAGATCGATTTTCAGCCATTTCAGGACTTAAATTAAAGTAATTGAGGTCATACTTAATAGTTTCCTTCCAAAACTTGTTTGGTCTTCCTTGCCCCCTCTTAGCGGGTTCAGCCTCCAACTTCTCGCATCTCCTAACTAGGTGAATAGTATCAAATAACAATCCACAAAAGTATCAACCACAAATAACACCTGGATTTATAGTGGGAACCCAAACCAGGTGAAAATCACTACCTAAGCCTCTCAGCTTGGGATTTTCCAGACTAGGTGAAGCTAGTCAATCCACTAACGTACGACTTGAACGAGAGTGGCACAACCTCTTTACAATGATCCCTTATCTTACAAACTTGAAGAGAAGCAGATAACAACAACGGATTTCTCCTAACAACTTCGGATCCGTTAATCAAATGCAACAATATGAAAGAATAATAAAGAACCTATGGAACCTCAATAAAAGTCAAACTAGAATATCAATGGTGGTTTGAATCATCGTGCTTTGAAAGGCATTGAAAAATGAGCGTAGAAGCATGTGGAGAAGCATGACAAGCTCTTTGCTTTGGAGTAGCTTTTCTACTTGATAGTGTGTTGAAAGGGGCAACATATGACCTTTATTTATACTAGCAAATCAACCTGAAAAGGAAATCAAATTGATTGATCAATTAAGGTAGATTGGTCCATTAAAGAGGCTTGGTCTATCAATCTAGTTATTTAATCGATCAATCATTGGTCGATTAATTAACTTAAATAGTAGATCAAAAGTGTATTTATCAACTTCCTAAATGGGCTGGTTTAATTGTTTAATTAAGTTGGTTGGTCGATCAGTGACTTTGGTTGATCAATAACACTAAAAACTTATTTTGAATATGAAGTGCAAAATTTTGTTTGAGACTTATTTTGAGGTTCCATACAAAATATTGTAGACTCAATAAAGATAAAATGACACTGAGATACAGATCAGCATTCTTCTAACTTGATCCATAATCGAAGCTTTAATCCATGAGAAAAAGTCCTGAAATATTAGTCTCACAAATAGCATAATTTTGGTGCATGAAACTAGAGGTACTTACATTCTCCCCCTTTTTGATGACAACAAAATTATAATTATGTATATGAAATGTGAATTCAAATAGTTATGTATAATATCTCCCCTTTTTTGTTTTAGCAAAATGTAAAACATGTTGCTGTTAATTTCAATTATCTCCACCTTAAGCATGTAAATGAAGCAGTAATAATTGTAACATTCAATTTAAAGAGAGAAATATTTAGTTGAGAGAGACAATGCATATAAAATAACATAAATGAGTCTAGATAAGCATAGCAAGATAAAAATAGTCCACAAGAAATATGAAGTTTAAATATTTATTACAAAAGCAATTAATTTAGCTCATTGAACTTAGATAAACCTAGTGAATGGCAGATTAGGTTAAATCTTTCCTTTGGTAAAGGTTTTGTAAAGATATCAACTAATTGATTTTCTGTTTTAACAAATTCTAAGTTTATTTCACCTTTTAAGACATAATATCTTAGAAAATGATGCCTAACATTAATATGTTTAGTCCTAGAATGTTGAACACGATTTTTAGATAGATTTATGGCACTAGTGTTGTCACAAAGTATTTTGTTATTCTTTTAGGATAGGGCAAAATCTTCTAGAGTCTATTTCATCCATAATAGTTTAGAACAAGTGAAAGACGTAGCTACATATTCAGGTTTTAATGTTGAAAGTGAAACAGTGTGTTGTTTGCTAGAGAACCAAAAGACTAGGGAATTTATGAGAAATTGACACGTTCCACTAGTACCTTTTAGTCTGTAAAGCTAGCCACATAATCAGCATCACAAAGGGAATAAAATTCCAATGTGTCTGACTTCGGATAGAAAAGCCCTAGGTCTGGTGTATGGTTTAAGTAACTAAGTATTCTTTTTACAACATTTAAGTGTACTTCTTTAGGATTAACTTGAAAGTGAGCACACGATGGTGAATTTACACGGTTTGTAAAATATGTCGTTGTAACACGTAAAACCAATCAACTCTTAAATTTATAAAACCTAGATAGGAAAGTATCTAGGGTCATCCAAGGAGGCAACTTTTTTGTGAAATCAAATCTCTTTCTTCAAAATAGAAATCACCTTTCTTTTTGGTATTTTCAAATATGTAGTTTTTATGGTTTTGAAACAACAGGCACTTGCAAAATTGTTGGTAAAAAAAGAGATCTACACCTAATTCACTAAACTATTACTAAGGTGACAAGAAAAACCTCTCCCTAAGCTCACTCTAGGCACGTGGAGGCCTAGAGTAATTAGGGAGAGGGAATGAAAATGTGCTAGATCAAGATTAAAAAAAATAAATGCAACAAGAATTGAAATGAAGGCAACTTGAATTGATAGAAACTTGTTCTACACAAAACACATAGAGGAATGCTTCTACTCTATGTAAAATGCAACAAAAAAAAAACACAAATCCTCAAGATAAAAATGGTGAAGAAAAGGGGCTTCTTGCTCCAAGCCTAGTAGTTCCTTGACTTGAAAAGAAACTCCTTCTTCTCCTTCCTTGAAAGGCTCCTCGAAGATGATGTCCTCCAAGGCAAGCCCAGAAAGGGGGCGTGCACTTACTCACCAAGGGTGGGCATGCACCACCCTTCCTCCTCCAATGCCTGGCCATCCTGTAAGTGATGGAAGCCCTCCTCCTTGGTGTGGCTCAAGGGAGAAGAGAGAATGGGAAGAAGGCACCAAGGGGGTGGGTAGGATACCCCCTTAATCATCTTCTTTTCTTCTCCTTCCTTGGCAGTTGGTTTTGGTGGGTATAAGGTAAAATTTACAATAATGGAGGATGGCAATTATGTGGTGGTAGGGTAGGGTATTTATAAGGTGGGAACGGGGGTGGTTATGGTATTTTTTTGGAGGGAAATGAAGGGGTGCTTGGATATTTTTGGAGGGAAAAGTGGGAGGGAAATAGAGAGGTGCCTTGGTTTTCCCTCCAAAAATACCTTCTATAAGGTATTGATTTTGGAGGGAAAGAATGGAGGCTAGAGATGGGTTTTAATGGTGGATGTAGGGTGGTGATGGAAGGGATAGTTGGCAACAAAGTAAAGTAGGAGTAGGTGATCTTTTTGATAAAGCTTAAGAAGTAGGTAGTAGATTTTGGTGCCATGGAGGTGGACTAGCTAATCTAAGCTAGCTTAGCTAGCTTAGCTAGTAGGGAGTAGGGTTGGAGGCATTTGGAGCTAGGTTTTTGAGGGAGAAGAGCTAGAGGTAGTCATCTTGAGTTGCACTGGAGCTGGTGGCTACTGAAGATAGCTGCAAGGAGCTACCTCAGCTGGCTTAGCTTGCTATTTCTTTGCTACCTGCTAAGCCAAGCCAAGCAAGCTGGCTTCTACTGAAAGGAGTTGAGGTGAGCTAGGTCTGATGCTCCCGGGGAGGACCTAGCTAGTTGATGAGCTAAGCTAAGGTAGCTTAGCTCAATTATGTTGAGCTAAGCTGAGTCCCCGGAAGCTGGACTTGAGCTTCCTGAGCTAAGATGAAATCATCTTTTGCTAGCTGGAGTTGAGTGGAGTTGGATGTAGCTGGTCCTGAGCTGAGGTAAACTCCAGTCAACTCAGTTGATCTAGCTAAAGCTCCTAGTGAACTAATCGGAGCTGAGATGAACTAGACCTAGCTAAGTTGAGCTGGATCTGAGCTGACTTGAGCTAAGGTGAGCTAAGATAAGCTCTCTTGAGTTGCCATTCAGCTGAGATGAGCTGAATGGAGCTAGGATGAGCTAACCCTAGTTCAAGTGAGTTGGATTCCATCTATGGTAAGCTGGATCATGCTGAGTTCTAGCTAGTTTAAGCTTCTCCTTCACCAATTGCCTTTCTGAGTGCTAGAGTTCTAGGGATCCGATAATCTTTTTATCTCTAACACTGACAAAAACACATCAAAAACATAATAAAAAATTCAATGCATGCCTAACCTAATTAATGCCTAAATCCAACCCAAAAACCTATTTGCGGAACAAAATCCTAAGAGCTAGGTTTGTTTTAATGCATAAGAATGTTGATAAACAGGAGCTTATTAGCACACAAGCAAGTGCTAAAGAGAATATCAGGTCTACTAGAAGTTAAGTATAATAAAGATCCTATCATGCTTCTATACAATTTCTAATCAACAGACTTACCTGTGTCATCAAATTTTAGTTGTGTAGAAGCTGTCATAGGTTTTTCTTTTCCTTTTACATTGTCCATGGAGAATTTCTTCAAGATCTCTGTGGTATATTTGGTTTGAGATGTGAAAATTCTGGAGGATAGCTGGTCAATTTGAAGTCCAAGAAAGAACCGAAGTTCTCCCATCATACTCATCTTAAACTAACCCTGCATTACCTTTGTGAATTCTTGGCATAAAAGATCATTGGTAGCACCAAAAATAATATTGTCTACATAAATTTGTATTACTAAGAGATCATTTTCTTGTCTTTTTGTGAATAAGGTTGGATCTATTTTGCCAATTTGAAATTCATTTTCAATTAGATAAGATTTTAATATGTCATACCAAGCTCATGGGGCTTATTTTATACCATATAATGCTTTGTTTAGTTTATATACATATTCTGGATGGTTGGCATCTTCAAAACCCTAAGGTTGTTTAACATAAACTTCTTCCTTGATAAATCTGTTTAGAAAGGCACTTTTGACATCCATCTGAAAGAGTTTAAACTCCATGTGGGCGGCAAAGGCTGGCAACATTCTAATGGATTCTAGGCAAGCTACAGATGCATATGTTTTATTAAAATCTATTCCATCTTCTTGGTTATACCCTTGGGTCAAAATTCTAGCTTTGTGCCTAACAACTTATCATGATCCATTCAGTTTATTCCTAAAGACCCATTGGGTTCCTATATTGGTCTGAGAGTCAGGTTTTGGAACAAGTTCCCATACTTGATTTCTTTTGAATTAATTCAACTCATCTTCCATTGCAATAATCCAGCAATTGTCAGAAAAAGGTTCCTTAACATTTTTAGGTTTTAACTGAGAGACAAAAGCTGTGAAAGCTAAAGTGTTGATGGAAGATCTAGTCTGAACTCCTTTGGATAGTTCTCCTATCACCAATTCTTTTGGATGATCCTTCATATAGGATATATCTTTTGGTAATTCATCTGAAATGTTTTCCTTTGGTATGTTTGAAGGGTCTTCTATTTGGTCATCATCACCATTCACAGAAGATTGAGGTTGACCTATTGTTTCATCAAAAGATACTTGCATAGTTTCCTCAACGATAGAATTCTTCTTGTTGAAAACTCTATAGGCATTGCTTCTGGTTAAATAACCTAAGATGATTCCTTTTGAGCTCTTAGCATCAAATTTATCAAGATTATCCTTGGTGTTAAGTATAAAACATCTACAACCAAATATCTTGAAATAGGAAATTCTAGGTGTTCTTCCATGATAAAGTTCAAAAGGTTCTTTGTTTATGATTTGTCTAATCAAGGATCTATTTTGGATATAGCAAGCAGTGTTTATAGCCTCTGCCTAAAAATATCGAGGCAGGTTTGACTTGCACAACATTGTGCGGGCACACTCTTGCAGGGTCCTATTTTTCCTTTCAACTACACCATTCTAAGGTATGGCTCTAGGGAAAGCAAATTCATGTTTTATCCCATGTTGATTACAGAAATCAAAAAAGGATTCATTGTCAAATTCTTCATCGAGATCACTTCTAGTCCTAATCACTTTAGATCCTTTCTCATTTGTAGTCTTCTCACAAACTTGCTAAAAACATTAATAGCTAGATCCTTACTTTTTAAGAGGGATACCCAGTTAAATCTAGAAAAATCATCTATTATGACTAAACAATATCTGCACCTACTTAAGCTTTCAGATTTGGTTGGTATGAACAAGTCTAAGTGAAGTAGCCCCAAGGGTCGATAGGTGTTAACCATCCTTTTTGGTTTAAAAGGATTTTTGGTTTATTTAACAACTTGGCAAGAATTATAGATTTCTCTATTCTTGAAGTTGATCTGTGGCAAGCCTTTGACAAGCTCATGTTTCACAAGCTTACTTATGTTTCTCATGTGAACATGACCTAGTCATCTATGCCAAAGTATTGGCTCTTCGTTAGATGAAACAAGACATTCAAGCTTGTTGCATTTGTCAAAGTTGATAGTACAAATATCTTTATGTCTGTTTCCTTTAAGAAGAATTTGTTTTGTTTCTTTATCTCATATTTTAAAACTATTTGATGTGAAAGTGATTTATATCATTTATCACATATTTGACTTACACTAAGAAGATTGTGTTTTAATCCACTAACAAAATGCACATTATCAAAGGATGTGGAGTTACCAATTTGGCCAGTACCAATAATACGACCCTTGTGGTTATTCCCAAATGTGATCGTATCACCTTCTTGGCGATGAAGTTGCAGGAACAGGTCTTCCTCTCTGATCATATGCTTGGAACATCCACTATCCATGATTCACCTTCCTTCTTCTTGATCTTGTCATTTGTTTGTGTTTGTGAGGTCTTGGATTGATGGATCCATAAAGTGGCTTTAGGTTTCCATTTGTTTCTTGATATGCCTACCTTTTATAGTCTACTTGACCTACAAAATAGGATTACAAAAGTGCTTTTGGTACCCATTTTTGTTTGGGTCCACGGTGGTTAGCTGGTGCCGCCTGTTTAGGCAATCTACCTTTCTCCTTCCTTTGGCTAGAAATAGATGCTTCATGAACATTTTTAGGTGTATAACCTAACCCAAATTTTATGGTGCTCTAAGTTTGTATTCCAAAATGTTTATGCAAATTTGTACTAGTGAATTTAGCTAGATCATTTAAGAGAATAAAAAAATTTTCCTTTAGCTTATCTTTATCTACTTTTAAATTATCTATTTGTGATTTTAATGAAGTAATTTCAGTAGATAACTCTTTATTTTGTGAAGTAAACATATCTTTTTGTGCTTTCTCTTCTCCTAAGGCTTTTGCTAAGCTTTTATTTTCTACCTTTAGTGATTTAGCTATGTCATGCATCTCAAAAAAATCTTCTAATAATTCATCTTGTGAAAAGGAGGTTACCTCATCTTCTAGAGTCATAAGTCTTAGAAGAGCTTCTTTGGAGGTCTCTTCTTCCTTTGAACTTGAATCTGATTCATGCCATGTTGCTGAAAAAGCCTTTTTCTTTGCATCCATTTTGGGGAATCTCTTCTTCTTCTCTGAGTCTTTCTTGAGAAGTGGACAATCCTCCTTGATGTGCCCCTTTCATTTGCAGTTGTAGCAGATAATGGTGTTTGCTTTAGATTCTTCTTTCTTCTTTCTCCAGCTCCTTTTATTTTTGAGGAACTCTCTAAACCTTTTGGAGAGGAGGACTATGTCATCCTCTTCATCTTTGCTTGAGGAATCTTTCGATTGATGGTCGGCTTTGAGCACTACAGTCTTCTTCTTAACTCCTTTGTCTTCATGCTCCTTCATGTGTTGGAGCTAGATGTCATAAGCCATTTGACTTCCAATAAGATCGTCTAGTCTTAGAGTGGACAAATCTTTTGATTCATGTATCGCTATTGTCTTTGTCTCCCAATCACTGATGAGAGATCGAAGGACCTTCCTCACCAAGGCTTTGTTCTTGATTTCTTGGTCTAGATTCCTTAGAGAGTTTATAATGTTCATGAATCTTATGAACTTCTCTTTGATTGACTCTCCCTTCTTCATATTGGAAAGCTCATAATTTTGAGTTAGTAGATTAACTCTAGTTTCCTTTACCTTTGATGTTCCCTCGTGAGTGACTTATAGGATGCTCCAGATGTTGTAGGCTATGTTGCAGGTTGAGACTCGATTGAACTCCACTGTGGAAAGCCTATGGAAGATTTCATTCATGGCCTTCGCATTATGCATTGCCATTTTCTTTTGATTTGGAGTTGCTACTACTCCCTCCTTAATCTCAGGGTGTGTGTATTTTGGGGCAATGACATCCTACACCTCAAAATACATTGATTCTAGGAAGATTTGTATCTTGGTCTTCCAGTATCCATAGTTCATTCCATCAAATTAATGGAGGTCGAACTATCAATTGTCCCTCTGCATACGTGTCAACAAATGACTTTGACATCTTTTGGATAATGAAGCTCTGATACCAAGTGAAGGTGCTTTTGGATCGTAATAGTATACTAGAGGGGAGGGGTGAGTAGTATCACTTAAAAGAAATTCAAGTTGAATAACAATCCACAAAAGTATCAAGCATAGATAACACTTGGAATTATAGTGAAAACCCAAGCCAAGTGGAAACCACTACCTAAGCCTCTTATCTTAGGATTTTCCTGACTAGGCGAAGCTAGTCAAGCCACTAACGTTCCACTTGAAAGAGGGTGGCACAACCTCTTTATAATGATCTCTTTTCTTACTAACTTGAAGAGAAGCAAATAACGACAACGGATTTCTCCCAACAACTTGGGATATGTTAATCAAAAGAAACAATATAAAACAATAATAAAGAACCTATGGAACCTCAAAAAAATGCAAATCAGAATTTCAACAGAGGTTTGAATTGTCGTGCTTTGAAAGGCATGAAAATAGGAGTGTAGAAGCACTTGGAGTAGCATGAGAAGCTCTTTCCTATTGAGTAGTTTTTCTACTTGAGAGTGTGTTAAAAGGGGCTACGTACGACCTCTATTTATACTAGTAAATCGACCTAAAAAGGAAATCAAATTGGTTGATCAATTAAGGTGGATTGATCGATCAAGAAGAGGTTTGGTATATCAATCTAGTTATTTGATTGATCAATCATTGGTTGATTAATTAACTAAATGGTCAATCAAAAGTGTATTTATCAACTTCCTAAAATGGGCTGGTTTGATTAATTAATTAAGTTTGTTGGTCGATCAATGACTTTGGTCAATCAATTAATTTATTTGCCTGATCAATAACCCTAAAAACCTGTTTTTAATATGAAGTGCAAAAATCCATTTGAGACTTATTTTAAGGTTCCTTACAAAATATTCTAGACTTAATAAAGATAAAAAGACACTGAGATACAGATCAGCATTCTTCTAACTTGATCCATGATTGAAGCTTTGATCCATGAGAAAAAGTCCTAAAATATTAGTCTTGCAAATATCATAATTTTGATGCATCAAAATAGAGGTATTTACAGGCATGTCACCTCCCCGTAGAAATGGAGCACAAAGCCTACTAGGCAGTATGAAAGTGCAATGTAGATCTCATGAAGGCTGGAATCCACTGCTGGTTGCAAATGAGTGAGATTGAGGAACTACGCAATGATGCATATGAGAACTCTCGTATCTACAAAGAGCAGGTTAAAGCCTTCCATGATAGGCACATTTCGCGAAAATCTTTCCATCCTAGTCCGAAAGTGTTACTCTTTGATGCCAAACTAAATCTCTTCCCAGGAAAACTAAGATCAAAGTGGATTGGACCATTCCATGTTCAACAAGTCTTCGGAAATGGAGCTGTCAAAATCAGTAAACACAGCCTTCACTTAGAACCATTTGCCCTGAATGGTTAGAGACACAAACCTTTCATCGGACTCACCGATTCAAATATGGCTGCAGTATCTTTTGATCTCCATTCTCCCTGAGCTACATTGTGCCCAGCTGATGGCATTCAACTTAGCGCTTAACGGGAGGCAACCCATCATTTTAAAAAACCTGAGATCCTTTTGAGCTATCTTTTTGCTGAAATCATGTTGCACTTTAGAGTTCATCCATTAGAACAGCCGACTCCACCTTTGATACTTGTATTAGAGCTAGAAATTGTCCACAACAGTTATCCTGACCCATCCACCACCCACGAAGCCTATTCTAATGTACGACCTATGCTAAACTTGAACCCACCTAATTTACAGTGAGGACATTGCAACTCTTAGGCATGGGGGGGTGTGAAAGTCAAAACTCTTTGAAATTCAATTCATGGAGGGGTTTGATTAAAAAAAAAATGGAGAAAGGAGAAACGAGAGGTCAAGATCGAGCTAAATTGAAAAAGAATTAAGGAGGAGAAAAGAGAAGAAAAGGAAAAGGGGCAATCAAAAAGAAAGAAATGAAGTAGTCCCTTGTGATTTAGTATGGAACTCACCTAACTTCTAGGCTGGATCGGATGATGAATTAAGACTTGGAAGGCTAAAACTTAGGAGATTAGTGACAAGTACCAACCTTAGGCCTCTTGGGCTTGTTTTAGGGCTTAAACACTCATGTATTCATTAAGATCTGGATTAGTCCTTAAGAGGTTGAGGAAAGTGTGAGGCTGATGTATTAAGTCTAAGGCTTAGGGATTATTCAGCCCCATTGCTTGCCCTTTTATTTGCGGGACTTGGTAACCTATGCACCCAAAATTCACACACTAGTCTGGTTTAGTGCGCTTAACGAAGAAATAATGCCAAAAGTGTTCTGTTATGAGAAACTCATCCTGAAGATCTAGCTTAGGAGCAGCTTAAAGTAACAATTTAATTGGACGAGTTCCCGATGCGGAGAGGTGGAATGAAAAGTACTCCCCTTGAAGATGCATAATAAGATACCATCTTCTCAGTGGTTGTCTCCTAGGATATCTAAACATCCTATCGGTGGCATGTAGGCACCTTGTGTAGGTTCAGGTGCCATGGGTGGGATTATCCTGAAATGTCGATTGGCAGGGTTTAAATGTAGCTATAGAACGCCATGGTGGCACTATCTCAAAGTGTCGAAAGCCAGCGTTCTGGCGGCTACCAAGGGCGGTACTATCCCGAAGCATTGAAAGCTAAGGACCCTTCGAGGATTGATGGTGGGGACAAGGAATCCGATACAGACACTGTTTAGGGCCAATTAGATGTTAGATTTAGGGGAATGTAAAATGTAAAAGAGAGAAAGCTCTCAAAATGAAAGAGCCATCTCTATTTCTCTCTTATCAAAATTCATTGGCAAACTGAACCTCGACTCGACACATATATGCACGGGTGCTTTAATCGCTGGGATCAATGAACCTCTAGGTAGTTTTTATAGGCCTTAGAAAGCTTCGTGGTAGACCCAAGGCTGAAGATGGTCAGGTCAGGATCTTGGCTGGTACTTGAATATCTCTACGCCTATTGTTGGTATTTTGATCTGATTTCTAGAGATGCAGCTTAGTAGGACGTCTTGACAGTTACATTTGACTTAGAGATCTAATTTGATCCATAGGATTTTGCTAAGGACTAGCTAAAGCTAGGCATGGGGGTATGATGGTAACACCATCAGGGACCCTAACTAGCCACATTTACTTAGGTTTGAAGGATAAAAGCTCCTACCTAATCATTTAAGGGCCACAACTTCGTATCATTCTAATTTGAGAAAAGAATAGCGAATTAGGGTTAATTCTGTAATTTTAACAACACATCACAAAAATAGATTAACCATGGGATCACTCAGGGGTTAATTGAAGATTGAATGAGCATAAACCTCTAAAAAGTGGGTCGACACTGTCAGAAATAAGGTTTCACGCATTTCGAGGGTAAAAACAACACCAAAACCCTAATTATCAACCCACTTAAATTAAAGAGGTTTTGGTCAAGATAAAATTAATCTAAACCTCCTAAAATTCATAGGAAAATATTTTAAGAGGTTTGGTACCCTTTGTTTGACCATCTGAACCTATTTTAACCTAGAAGAGAGTTTCAAGTGGAAATTTACCCTAATTTGGGTTTCTGTAGAAATTTCCCTATTGAACTTGGTCAAAATTGAAATCCAAGTTCACCATTAGATTCCTTAGATCAGAACTAGGTTAACACCAAAATTTGGGTGTAATCAGACTCCATCATAACCTAGTTTGTATTTTAGCCCTTGAAAACTCTATTTCTGACATTCTACCCCCTAACTTTCAAGATTGTCACAATAAGGTCCCTAACATTGTCATCCTTCTTGCAAAAAGGTCCCTACCACCATTAGCGTATGAACACACCTTTAGGCCAAGATTTGAGAGGATATTTCTCAATCAAATCAGGGCCAAATCCCTCTAAACTTGGAGGGATTCATCTTGAGAGGTTTCCCGATCCGTTAGACCATATCTTGAGTCCTAATTTAGACCCTAGAGCTCAGGCAACCTCAAAATTTCAAGAAATTATTTTTCCCTGAAATCATGGGTTTTTCAAGCTTCTTGCCATTCTTTAGAGCTCGATTTGGAGCTCTATAAAAATCCCTCATGCCCTAGGCATCCCCCTCAGCCAAGTTCAAGCCATAAACACCCTCTCATCTCCTCCTCTGGCCTTCGTGACTTTGGCTCCGATGAGCCTTCTCTAACCACTTCATTGAGCAGGCTGATGTATACACATCTGTTTAGGATAAAATGTCTATTTATGCAAGTTACAAAGCTTAGAGATGCATTTCATATTATAAATATTACATAACATTCATCATTTCACATTTAGAATAGTGTGCATAAACTATAGGTTAATTCGCATCTTTTTGTGTCCAGGAGAGGAGATTTATTATGGGGTCTCGAATTGACCATCCAACCATATGGATCTGATCAGGATGACGATTGGAGTCCAACACCTTCGAAATCGTCTTGATCGGAGTCGTGTAGCATATTATTCAGTTCGAGGAGGATTAGAGGCCAAGGGAAAAGGTGGCACCAATCTGAACCTCAGATGCCAAATCTGATTGCACGATCCAGATCAACGATTGTAACCCAACAGCGCATACATCAATCCAATTCAATGTCTGTGGTGCACCTACAAGGCAAAGAACATGGACAGCCATGATGGCACCATGTTGCGCCATCATAGCTCCCCAAATCCACTCAAGTCTCTTCGCTCAACTTCATCAAGCAATCCTAGCCATTGGATCTCAATCAAATAACTGATATTCATGCACGCCGATGTTTAGTTTCAAAGGAGAAGGTGGAGATCAGATCTCGATCCAATGGTTGAGAGCATGTGCACACAATTTCTTCCACGCGACCATCGATAGCCATAGCACAATGGAGAGTGCCCCTGCTGCCAAACCCATGGTGTGGGTTCGACTCCCCTAACGCTTCCAATCGACTGCACAGGCATGAGTAACAAATTAGAGCTATGCAATCCTCATCGAACGACACATAATTCTCTACATGGAAGCGCGGATTAACGTAGATATGCTCGGGCAGGAATGCATGATCCAACGCGCGATCTCACGTGCCATCCAACATGATCAAGAGGCATGATCTCAACTCTCCATCAACAATCCAATGGTTGCGAATCTTCCAACCTTAGTGCCAGCTACTGTATGTGAGCGGAACAAGAGTGAGTTGGGCCTTTAGCGATGTTTGCTATGAGGCTTTAGCAACTTTTTTAGGGTCACTAATTGCCCCATGCGCAAAATGCCTCCTCTCCTCCACTATAAAAGGACCATGAACGTTACCCCTCCCATTCTTCTTCATCTCTTCCTTTCTCTCCTTCACCACCTCCAAGGCTCTAGAGAGAGCTTGTCCCAAGCTCGAGATGCTCCTTTAGAGTAAAAAAGAAATTTTTTTTCCCCGCTTGTCATCCCCTTCATGGAGCATCCCATGGCTATCCTCTCACCACATTCGGGAAGTAGATCCTTGCAGTGATGCTTTCCTGTCCTGCTCTCTATCCTCCGGCTCCATTCTTCTTTGTCCAACTTCTCACCACCTTCATCCAGGAACCGCCAGAGTGAGTTGTCCTCCAAGTGATCGTCGAGGGGGATTCTTCTCGCCTCCCTCTATCTTTTATTTGCTTTCTAGTGTAGTTTTCCATTTTTCTATTTGCAGCAAACTCTTATTGAACATATATGTTGATTGCTTCTCTCCCTCTCCCTCTTTCCCTCTCTCTCTGTAGAGTAGATTAGAATAGATAACAATTCACTTGATATTCTGTCATATAAAAATACCAAAAAAATGTCAAAAGATAAAAACAACAAAAACAAATAAAAGCGAAATGCGGATTTCAAAGAATCAAATGTCACCTCCCTATGTTTGACCTAGGGCTCACCTCGAGCTTCGGATATAAATTTTATCTGGTAGCAGATTTCTACGCACTGTGACAACAAGCTTTTCCAAAACTCTAATCTTTCTCACAAAATTTACGCTTATCACCAGCCAACGGTCAAATTGACCAGCTCATCTTCCTCGTCTCTTCTTTGTGACCGAGTCTAGCCAAAGATCAACTATGTCAAACCTCTCTTTCCCCACCATTCTCTCGCTGATGAATCCTTCGACTATGCCAATCAATGCCGAACCGACTCCCTCGCTCTCTCCCTCCTTAAGTCTCTCCTCTCTCTCCCTCTCCTTCTTTAGATCAGATTCACACCCTCTGACACAACTTAAACCATCGTACCACCTTCGACACCACTATCTTCCCTGTGTCTGACACGAGCTCCGACAAGCTTGCACTAGCACTACACCTCACCATACACCATGCCACAACACCCACAAGCATCGCCATGCCTCATTGATCAAAAGCCCTAATGAAATTTGGGGCTTTGATCATGCTTACACGCCATCGAACACCACCTCCTCCAGTCACCTTCTCTGTCACCAACAGGCCTCCTCCGACCTCCACATGCCCCAAAACCACCGCCACTATGTTCGCATTCTCACATCGAAGCTCATTAGCATACTTAATTGGATCGTAAGGTCATATTTTCCCACTTCAGGTCTTCGTCGGATCACTGTTGCTGCCCTTGCTTCTCCTATTACGTTCACCCCTCTCTGACCCTTACTTGACCAGCTACTACCCTCAATTGAAGCAGACGGACATTAGGAAGAGCTCCAGGCTCTCAATTGTAGCAACCAGAAGTAGCCTCAACCTTAATTAAAGCATCCTATCAGTTGTAGCTACGCATGAAGAAAGGAGAAGTGCTTTAGTCCCACATCAGCTGGGAAAGAGCCACTGATGGCACATAAATCAATTCAGTGCATCAACTTATCACCTCAGCACACATTGGGGGTAAGGTCCTCATACATGCCCGCATGCATGCACTTCCTCATGCCCTCGCCAGTGATCATGCCTACGGGTCTGGGCTTGGGATCTAAATACCTGATACTGTTCATCTAGTCTGAGAGAGAGAGATTTGAGGAGAGGGAGGTGGGTTTTGAACTTTTGACATCAGGATTTATGCCCCCTCTCCTCAGCATTTAGCCATTTTGAGGATTTGTGAGGCCTTTGTGCCTCTATGCTGCTTACACCTTTATGCTGTGCTTGACTTAACTCCTCTGAGGCTTGAGATAAGGCGTCTATGCCTTACACTTGTTGTCTAAATTGGTGCTGCCTTGGTTCTAATACTGACACTTGATTGAGATTACTGTTCACATATTTGAGTTGGATTAGAGCTTAGAATTCAAGTTTAATTTGGTGGTCCAAACCACCATTTTTAGCCTAAATTTTTTGCACTTTGATATCTATATTCTAAGACACATTTTCTAACATATATTGCATATTTTTCGGTTATCAGATTCACTTGTAAATACTATTTCTAATTGCTATGATTTGTGAATTGATTCGCTATACTTGCTCGCTGCGAATGACCTCGGACTCAGTTTGTCTTCGAGATTTCAAATTTAAATGTTGAATTGCTTTTGTTGACTGTACTACGACGCGTATTTTAAAACTCGATGAAAGCGTATCAACATTTTTCCGTCATTGCCGAGGAGCAACGTGCATTTCATTCACTGATTACAATTCTGATTTGGTATTAACTTGCTTTAACTGATTTGTTGTGATTGTTTGTGAGGTGAATTTGAAGAGCGGCTGCACGATTAGCCACACTAGGGGCAGGTAATCTCATTCCCTTTTTCTAAACCCCTTATCTCTTAAAGGATTGAAAAGAGAATCAATTAGGATCAACTCACTTATTTCATAGTAACTAATCATTTGAGTTGCCAGATTTGATCTAATTTGCTTAAAAAACCTCATCCTGATACTTACACCTATTAGGGACTTAAGGTGCCTGGGGCTTTTCACCTTCTTGATTGAGCCCTAAGTACTAACTTTGGAAAGAGTTAGACTTGGAAAATAGAGCCAAAATAGGGTTTCCACATTAGGGTTTTAGAAAAACACACTTGCCTGATTTAAAAAGAATAGATTTCCTACATTGTGTGTTACTTAAAACATGGTTGAATTGATCTAATCAAGTGAACTCTAAAATTAGGCTGTAATAATCACTTGAATCACTAAAACTTGGGACCTAATAACCTTTTTGCAAACCACTCAGGCTGATTTTGGGCTTTTTACCCAACTCATCTTAAATTTTAAGGCAGGTTAGGTGAAGTTGATCCACTTTGTAGGTTAACTAACCTCCAAATTACGTCACAAATCAAAATCAACTCTAAAGTTCAAGTGAAATTCAAGGCACATACTTAGGATTAAAATTGGTAGACTTAGGAGTCAAGCTTGCTCATTTAGATTGACTTGGATTCTTAGTGACAAGTAAGGTTGGGTGGGGGAATCCCTGTAACCCGTGGGGATGCTATATTGTGTATGGCTCTTTGCGGGACTCTCCCTTCCTGGTTGCCCAAGTAATTCTTGGGTGAGTTTTTGATCCAGAGGTATCATCCGCCTTGAACCTCCTAAGTTGATGTGCACACATCTAATTGGCCTAAAATGCCTATTTAAGCATGTTCCTAGGTCTATAGAAGCATCATGCATTATAAATACTGCATAACAAGCATCATCATATATTTAGATTAGTTTGTACAAATTATTGGTTAATTTTCCCTTTTTGTGGTCAGGGGATATGGCAATATTTATTAGGGCCTTGGATTGAAGATCTAATCATACAAATCTGATCAGGGTGACGATCGAAGTCCAACGCCTCCGAGATCGCCCTGAATGAAGTTTCGTAGTATCAGATGCAGCTCGAGAAAGATCAGAGGTCAATGGCCAAGGTGGTGCAAATCCATACCTTAGATGATAAATCTAAATGCATGAATGGGTTTGGATCGACGATCGCAACCCAATGGAGTGAAAATCGCCCCAATCCGACATTCGTGGCACCATCTACAAGCATTGGAAGTTGGATGGCCAAGATGGCACCATGTGGCACCATCCTAGCCATCCAAAGCATCTCAGCCACGCTACGCTCTTTTTAAAGAAGCAAATCAAGATCTCATCTGGACCATTGGATCGAGATTCAACAGTCGAGAGTGTGCCATGTCACTCCTCAATTTACCCCATGCTCTGAAGGAAAAGCATCAGGAGATCTCAATTGTTGGATCTTCATCCAACGGTCGAGACACAAGCACACAAAATCATCTGTGCGACCATTTGCGGAGACATTACAGTGGTCGCGAGCATCGCTCTCAACCTACGAGCACAAGTTCAAATCACAATGAGGGGGTGAATCCAACAGCAGGTGAGCATAATCGAAATTC
Source organism: Thalassia testudinum (assembly GCA_037157565.1). Lineage (NCBI taxonomy): Eukaryota > Viridiplantae > Streptophyta > Magnoliopsida > Alismatales > Hydrocharitaceae > Thalassia > Thalassia testudinum. Next base: position 63,753,714 of record JAZHRO010000007.1, on the reverse strand, counting down.
GGTCACATGATCTTCATCGAGCGACTACAGCGGTGACGATGTGGCAATGCAGATGGGCGAGCATTCACACGTGCGTGATGACGCATTAATGGATGCACGATCTATCATGTGCCCTCTCAGCAGCACGAGGTGAGGTGCGATATAAGCCATCCGATCAAATGATCAGGCAGCTAATACCAGCACAGCACTTCGTTGCGCGTAAACGACTGAAGGCCACGAGTCGCGTGACATTATGTGACGAGAGGTATTGGATGCACGATGGACGATCCTCCTTTCACACAAACTTTAGCAGTGGTGGTCTTTAGTGACGTTTAATGCATCACTAAAGGCCGTATATTAAATCTTAAGGCTTTTAAAATGACTTTTATGCCCTTCTTCCTCAACTATAAAAGGGACCTCACACCTCTCATTTTCTTCATCCCTCTCTTCCTCTCTTACCCCCTACCAAAGCTTTAAAGAGCTAGTCCCATACTCGAGATGCTTCACTAGAATCTTAAGTATAATTTTCCCATCTTCTCATCTCTGTTCGTGGAGCGCCTGCGGTTGTCTTCTCACCGTCATTCGGGAAGCAGATCCCACCATGACGCCGCTCTACTTCATCCTCTATCCTCCAGCTCCATTCTCCCTCATCTAGCATCTCATCCCCATCGTCCGGGTCTCCGTCAATGTTGCTCGTCCTCCAAGTAGCCATCAAGGAGGATTTTCTCATACCTCTCTTTTTATCGCTTTCTAGTGTAGATTTCCAGCTTTTTAGTGTATCACATAGTTGTAATGGACATGTTTCTACCATTATGAAACATTTGTTTATTATCTCCCTATTTTCTCTTTATTTGTATTATTCTTTCTCTCTCTTCTATTAATTATTCTTTAAGTAGAATAGCTAGTAGATTAATTTCAACTAGCTAATTTGCTTTCGTGACAATAATTATAAATGCGATTTTTAATCAAGCGTTCGCCTCCTCGTGTTTGACCTAGGACTCACTTTGAGTTTCAATAAATTTTATTAGATAGTTGATTTTTACGTGACTACATCGATGAGTTTTCAAAATCAACTTTTAAGCATAGAAATCACATATATCATTTTGGCGCCGTTGGTGAGGAAGTGACGCTCTTTGATTTCCCGCATTTTTTGCCTTACTCATCTTTTACCTCACTTGTCTCCATTCTTATTGTGATTGCAGGTACTCTCTAGAGACAAGCGAAAACGATAGATTGGAGCAAAGTGCAGTTGAAGGGTTTGTAAGTATATCCCCACCACCCACTGATGAGAGCCTCATCATGAGCCCTAACTAACTTATTTTGACCTAAGAAAGAGAATAAGAGCTCCTACATAACCTAGAGAAGGGTTTAATTCAAGGAATAAGTGTTTTTTTTTTAAATAAAAAGGAAAGCTATCGTCTTACGATAGCAATCCGAAGTGTTATATTATATAAACAAGTATGAGGAATTACAAAAGAGATCCCCATGTATGTATGAGGGACCAGCACTCTCTTACAACTCTTTCACAGCACATCGGTCTCTCCTGAAAAAGTCTCTCATTTCTCACCTTCCACACACACCAGAGAGTGACAGCCATGTGTACACGTGGCTTCCCTCTCACACCAAACCCATGCCATATGGAAGTCCAATCTGGAAGCAACTCCTGACATGTCCTCCTCCAAATAGCATCAGTGATAAGGTAAGAAGAGAAGATATGATTTGTACAGTCAGTATGCATCCCACATAAGTAACAAACATGATGATCAGTTCCCAACCTTCTATGCCGCAAATCTCCTGTGATCAATCCATCTCTTCTACATAGCCAAAGAAAAATTTGTACCTTTAGGGGAATTTTCAGAATCCAAATCTTCTTATCAATAAAATCATAGCTCCATCCACTCCCATGGTTTAAGATTCGGTTATAGCCACTTTGCATATTGTAAAGCCCCTCCCAAAGGTACTTATCCTCCACACCAGTCCTTGACCTAAAGCTCTCAAGGTCTGCTAGCAGCTTCCTCCTTTCTTCCCACAGCCGAGTGCCCCTCCTATTGGATTCCTCCTCATGCAGATTCCAACTACAGCTGCTGCAAGACCAGAACCTGCTGACAGTAGCTTCCTTGTCAGATGTTGCAACAAAGGCCCTTGGATAGAGTTCCTTTAAGACACGCAGCACTGACCACCCCTCCTTCCAGAAACTAAAGGCCCTGCCATCCCCAAGAGCTAGCTGCAGCAAGTGGAAGTGATCAGCCAATGCTCTTGTCACTGATTTCCAGAAAGGAGAAGGTCTGCTGGGCTGAAGCCTGGACAGCACACTATTGGAAGCACCATAGCTATCTCTGATCAGGACAGTCCATGGCTTCAGGTCACCTTGCAAGAGTTTAACTGCCCACTTAAGTATCAAAGCATCATTGAAGTGCTTCAAGGACTTAATCCCAAGTCTACCCCTATCTTTTGGTTGGCAGATCTACTCCCATTTGAGTGGCTGCAAAAATCTGCCCTCATGTTTAGCTCCCTTCCAAAAGAACCTTTTTCTCAATACATCCAACCTTTTCCAAATGGAATTAAGTGCTTTAAATATGGAAAAGTAGAAAACAGGGATGGAGGGTACCACAGAGTTGAGCAAGATAAGTCTTCCACCTTTGGACAGGAAGCTACTATGCCACCCATCCAATTTCACATAAATAAGTGTTTTGAGAAGAAAACATGAAATAAAGGTTAAAATTGTAATTTTACCATTACAGTACATAAACGGGATTTCTCAGAGGCAAAACATAGGTCAAATGGTCTGAATAAGATAAAAAGTTGGTTGGTTCAGTCAGTCATAAATGGGTTATTATGCAATCCAAGAATTAAATGACATTCTATAATGCTAAAATAGACCCGCTCAATTCAAAAAGGTTTTAACTAGAATAAAAATCAAGTGAACCCTCTAAAATTCATGGAAAAATATCCCCTAGGGTTTAGAACCTTCAATTCGGCCTTGGGAACCTTTTTTGACCTAGATTGGGGTCTTAGCTCAATAATTGACCTAATTCAAGATTTTGTGCAAAATATCCAGTTAAATGTGGTCAAACCTAAAATCCAACTTCAGCATTGGATTTCTTAGGTCCAAATTAGGTTTGTACCAAAATTTTGACCTAAGGGGAGGTCATCTTGACCTACTTTGCAAAATAGAACACCGAATTACATTTTAGCCCCTATCTTTTGAAAATCATTGCATAGACCCCCATAACTTCCTCGCCACTCTTACAAACAGTCCCTCCATCATTAATGGGGAGAAATCCTACTTCGACGAGGAATGGAGTGGGAGTACTCCTTGATTCCTCAGAGATCTCCCAAATTTGGAAGGGAGATTCTCTGAGGAATTCCCATCCATCTGAGTGTGCTCCTAATCTCTGATTCGCACCCAATATCTCGTGCGAATGCACGAGAGATTTGGGTCTCCAACAGTTTCCATCTCCAACGAGGTCTCTTGTGCTTGGAGGCTTGTCTTACAAGCATAAGAGTCCCTGCCAGCAGCTATAAAAGGACCATCACCTCTGGCCGCATCTCTTCAGCTCGACTTGGCCAGAGATCCACCCCAATTTCATCTTCTTCACCTCTGGTCAAGAAGTCCAGCGAGCTCCGACGAGCCTCCCTCCTCTTTCTCATCGCTCTGCCACAATACCAGTGGTAGAGCTGCCCTCACCATCTTCCTCTGCATCGTGCAACACTTGCGCGAGCACATCTAGCCTCATCGTCATTGCCGTCTCCCTCCACTGGACATCATCTTCTCTGGCGACAGCAGGTACCGCCAGTTGCCACCTCTCCCCCTTCGTCCAGTTAGTTAGGTTAGAATTATTCCTCTCTATTCCCTCTTCATTTCCCTTCTTTCTATTTCAACTTTCGACCCCTCACAGCCACTGTCCACCGCCATCTTCTTCATCTAAGGCCGCCCACCGGCGAGGCGCCTCCACTGCTCCACACCTCCACACACCATGCCAAACACCTCACCACCTCTGCCACAGCCCACTGATCACCTTCCACACATCCACTGACCACCAGCATCACCCTAAACACTGACCAACCTAACCCATAAGCACGGCCACAGGGTGACCTAGGCATGCACGCCTAGGCCGCCCCGTGGCTTGCCACCTACCATCCCACCTTCGTCTTGACACGGTGAAGCTTCCCATGTGTTTTGATGGGGCCACAAGGCCGTATTTGTGTGTGACATATCTGAGCACCAGCTGCCATTGAAGCACGCAGCAAGAAGGTTGCAGGCTTCGCTTCAGGCTACACGCTCTAGGTGTCAGGGTCCCAGGTGAAGTGGGATGAGTGCGCGACTTCATATTGCCAAGCAATTTGTTTGGCAAGTGACCCATCAGCAGCAATCGAAGAAGGGCTCCTGCGGACGCGTGCGCAAAAGCGGGTGGGACATTTAGTCCCACCTCGTAAATGCAAGAGAGCGGTGAGTGCCTTAAATTATTTTTGTGCTCTCTTCTTATCTCCTCCAATACACAGGGGAGAGGTCCCTCACCTCCTCATGCCTCATCCACGACACTCCCCCACAGACCTGGCACTCGACCCGATTACCTATCCGAGCACTCCTCGTGCATCACACCCACGCCGATGCGCCTGGACCCGGGCGCTCACCCAACCCGATTGCCTGGCTCTGGGAGAGCATACTGAAGAGAGAAATTGAGAGAGAGAGAGATGCAGGGGAGGGTAGGGGTAGGTTTTGCTCTTCAGTGAGTGCAGTGAAGAAGAAGGAAGAGGAAGGCACAGCTGAACCTAAGGCAAGGTGAAGCTAAGCAAAGACTTAGTCGCTGAAAGGAAGAGGAAGGGAGGGCAATGAGAAGAGAAAGTCAGAGGAGAGCCAAGGAAGAAGCCATGGATGGAAAAGAAAGAAGAAGGAAGAAAGGAAAGAATTAGAAGAAAGAGAAAGCAAAGAGGGTATGGCAAATAAGAGAAGTTAGAAGAGAAGAAAGAAAGACAAGGCAGAAGGAGAGGTAAGCCAAAGAAGGAAGAAGATCACAGAGGAAGAAGAAGGAGAAAGGCACTGTGCAAGAGAAGAACAAGGAAGAAGAAGCAGGCGGCCAAAGTCAAAGAAGAAGAGGAAAGAGGAAAGTCATAGAAAGAAAGAAAGAAGAAGAAAAGAAAGAAGAGAAAGCAGAAAGGAGAAGGAAATAAGAGCCAAAAGAGAGATATCTTTTTAAGATGTCTGATCATGGAATCAGACGACCAATTCTATTTTGTTACAATTTTGACTCTTACATTCTTACATTTATATTATGAATTAAGTTTTGAGTAACTCTAAGTGTTCAATTACATTATTGAGATTAGTGAATAAATTCCATTTGCTCCCTGTGTTTGACCTCGGATACTTAGGTTTTTGAGTAATAAATTCTTATTTGTTGTCAACGCTTGGTCACCTATACAACAACGTGACTAACTTGAAAAGCCCGACAAAGCATTGCAACATTTTGGTACCGTTGTCGGGGAGCAACGCGCAATTTGTCACTAATCTCTGCATTCTTTTTTGATCGTATTGAACACTAACTTGCTCTACTTTGCTTTGTTCTGATCTTGCAAGGTATTTCACGAGAAGATCCCTCCCACAAGTCAACTACTCCGGGATAGGTAATATCTTTTCTTCCTTAAACCATCCCCGAATCCTTGAAAGACAAAAGGAAGCAACTAATTTAGGAATCAATTGCCTTCTTTCTATAGTAATCACCATCTTTAAGGTAAACATTTCCTGATCTTTCAAAAATTTTTCAAATCTTCTTGAAGTTGGAGTGATTTTTTTAGATCCTATTCCACAAACTCTTGTGCCTAATAGAAATCACAGTTAATCTCCGTGGACAACACATTTCTTGCTTTTAAGTCCAAAGAGAACCTTTCTCAAGAAGAAAAGAGGATTGGAAATAGAACTAAATTAGGGTTTCAACAGTAGGGTTTTTAGAGTGCTAGTTCACACGTGCCTGTTTAAAAGGAAATGAACCCTCCCACATCAGTGTGCGACCCAAGCCCTTGATTGAAGAGAACTAAACAAGACAAACCCTGAAAATTGAGCTCTAAAATCACTTGAATCTTAAAATCTTGGACCTAATAAACTGGAAGTCAAATCAGGGTGATCTCTAGGTCCCAAGCCTAGAATCATTCTGCCATCTTTAAGACAAGTTAGGTGAAGTTGACCCCTTGGGTCAACCAACGTCCAAATTAGGTTACAACATCAAAACATCTAAAGTTCAAGTGAAAACCCTAAAGTACCTTTGAAAAAAAAGTGGTAGACTTAAGAGGTCAAGGTCCCTATTCTGGTCTACCTGGAATCTCAGTGATAAGAGGGGTCGGGTGGGGGAAACCCTGTAACCCGTAGGGACGCTCTACTGTGTAGGGGTCTTTGCGGGACTCTCCCTCTCTGGCTACCCAGGTAATTCTCAGGTGGACGACCTTCTGATCCAGGGGTATCATCAGCCCCAAACCTCCATAGTCATCCAACATTTTTGGGTGCCTTGATTGGGTCAAAAACATCTCTAGTCCCTCATCTTTTCTCTTTAGAGCACCCACGTACATTTTCAGTGGGACTCTTTATTTAGATTTAATCGCTTCATAACTTGATTCTGCATCTTGATTCAAACTCTGATTCTACATCTTGGTTCCACCACCTGATCCAAATATGCAGCCAAACCACTTAGGACTACCATTCAAGAAACCTGAATATCGGAGATCCATGAGAGATAGGATGATTGAGGATGCCCTGAAATTCTATGACAAAGAAGACAAAACCTCAACACCAGTAGAAAACATTCAGGTTGATGTCCCAACAACCACAACCTTCATCATAACTTGTGACCAAGTGCTCTTGGCAGAAACCACAAAAGGATCCACCCGAGACATGCTCATCACAAGATACATTGAGATAGAAAAATTGTACAATCTTGAATACCTTCAATGCATGACAAATCCTATACTTTGGGAGCAACACCAAGTTGATCTTGAAAAATGGGAAGAGATAATGAGATTATTAAAACAAATTATCGACTAGAAATACCCGTATATGCCACAAACAGAGGATGAACCATCTTGTTACAACATCGAGGATCAATCTGATCTCGGGTTTGAGGCACAAAATGGTTGTGGATTCGCAACCCAGATTGAGTACAATATGCCTGATATTGAAGAAGGTTGGGAAGTTCCAATTGCAGGAGAACACAATGTTGCACCAACTATAGACCATGAATCACCAGGCTTAGAATCCCAAAACTCCTGCAATAATGAGAGCAGAACTGAACCTCTCAAGGGTGTAAATTCCACCCGTTATTCTAATAAGGTGACCGTTGAAGATTATTCGGACCTAGATTCTAGTGATTCAACCCACATCCTAAGCCCAGAATCTAGATCTGAAACCTATTGGGAAGATTTCGAGGTCCCATATGTGGAAGATCAATTTTTCAATGAAGGATATGACTTTGGGCCTCTATTTGATGAATATCCCTTGCCAACACCTCAGAGAAACCAATCGATTTTTCGGAAGTCATGCCAATTTACAATATAGTAACTGAGGAGTTGGACGAGTGGGGTTTCAATTGGGTCTGTCCTACCAGCTTGGAACCTGAGCCTCTACCAGATAAGGACACCTTTTTAAGCTCAGAATTGACATCTAGGCTAGACACCAGTCAGGCTGCTGAACCTACAACATATGATTTATTCTATGGTGGCATGATCTTGAATCTCATTGAGATTTTGATTTTCACAAACTCTCTGACGATTTCGAATCTAACCATAACATCAGAGAAAATCTACTTCCTGATTATAACAAGCCAATCTACGACCTCAACTCACATGACTCATGCTCTAACTCTGATTCTGAGGACTCAGTTCTCAAGATCACTGATTTCAGTTCAGGTTCCAGTAACATGGAATCATCACTTTTCGATCCTCAGGAATCAGAACTAGCAAATGCCGAGAGTGATTACAATGCAGAATAAGAATCTTTTCTCGACTCTGATTTCTAGTATCCCATAGACACTTTCTAGGCATTCGCTTTTGATTTTGAAAGTTACTATGAGGACTCTCTCAATGAGACCACCTATCATTCCTTTCTAGAAGAGCCCTCATACACAATTCTCATTGAAGCCACCTCTTCCACACATACAGAACTGATCAAAACCTGTTCTCTACCCTGATTCACAACCAAACTCAATTTCTATTCTGATTCACCTCTCATTGAGCCATTTGCAGATGATTCAACTCCACATCTATACCAGGCATCGGGTATCGATCAGACTGAAAATCATCATCCATCATTCTCTGATCACCCCTGTAGGGTTTCCACACCATGCATTGATTATTTTTCTGAACCCTACTCTGACCAGGCTGATTCGACTTAGCCTAAACTCGAGTTTTCACTTCCATATCCATCCGAGCCACATTGCATATGGTGGGTTCCGCATCTATTGATCTACATCTATCAACCCACCAGACTGATTAGGTTTGGGCTGCATCATTAGCCCACTGATCTTAACAAGCACCTGGTTGGACCAACTAGGCTCTTAATCAAGGTGCTTGTTTTACAAAATTCTGTTAGGTTGACCACTCCCTCTCTGCCCCTTGTTCTGCTCGGCTGAAGGAGTTGAATTTAACGCTTAACGGGAGGCAACCCGTCATTCCAAAAACAGAGACTCGTCTGATTATCTATCTGTACTCCACATCCATTGCACCTTGATTTCAGCCTTAGACAGTTGATCCCACCTTTGGTACATGTACCAGAGCTTGAAATCATCTGCATTAGTCATTTCCGACCCATCCACCCACCCGATGATTCCTGTTCTAAGTCCCTGACCTCAATACTATTTCACACCCTCCGTTTACAATGAGGACATTGCAAAACTTAGGCAAGGGGGGGTGGTAAAGTGCAGACATACAGAACCAAGAAAAAGTCAGAAGGATTCTCAGAAAAAAAAAAATTGTCAAAAACATAAAAAAAATTGAAAAATTATGAAAAAGAATAAAAAATGGAGGGAGAAAATTTTGTGAGCCACATAATCATAAGGAGAAAAAGAGAAAAATGATAAAAAGGAGCATAAAATGAAAAAGAAAAAGAGATAGTCATTATTAAGAGATTAAGGAATTAACTGAAGTTCTAAGACCACATCAAGAAAACAGAAAAATGAAAGAAAAATGCTAAGGAGACACAAAAAGAGATTAGCAGGAACACTGATCTTAGGCCTTCTAGGCTAGACTCTTTAGCTTAAAAATTCACGTACCCGCAAAGATCTGGATAATCCTCAAGAGGTTGGGAAAAATGCGAAGCTTAAGTATTAGGTCTAAGGATTAGGAAGTATTTGGCCTCGTTAACTGACCTTCGGCTTGCAGGATTCGGTAACCTAAGAACCCCAATCCACGCACAGTCTGGTTTAGTGTGCATAACTATCAAAATCATGCAAAAAGTGTTTTAATGCTCTGAAAAAGTTGCCTAGATTAGGAGCAGCTGATCAACACAAGTTGATTTGGATGAGTTCCTAACGTGGAGAGGCGGGAAATTCCCTTCGAAGATGCGTAACAACATATCGTCTCCTCGGTGCTTGTCTCTTAGGATATTTAAATATCCTACCGGGGGCATGTAAAAACTCTGCTTGTTCAGATACCATGGGCGGCATTATCACGAAATGTCGATTGCCAGGGTCTGGATTCGACCACAAAATGCCATGGATGGGATTATTTCGAAATCTTGAAAGCCAGGGTTCTGGGGGTTACCATGGGCAGTGCTTTCATGAAGCATCGATTGCCAGTGACCTTCGAGGATTATTGATGGGAACAAGGAATCTGATACAGACCGTGTTGAGAAGCCAGTCCGAAGCTAGAAATAAAAAGAAAAGAGAGGGAAAACTCTCCAAACAAATAAATCCTCTGTCTCTCTCTTACAAGAACGCACTGAAAACTAAACCTAGGCTAAAATTATCTCAAGCACAGGTGCTTTAACTGCGGAGTCCAACAAACCCTAGGATAGTTTCTATGGGCCTTAAAAACCTTTGTAGAGGACTGAGGCTAAAGCGGGTTAGGTTCGGATTTTGGTTGGTACTTGAGTACCTCCAGGCTTATTGTCAGCATTCTTAACCACATCAAAAGAAGAAGAAAAGCACTTATTATAACTAGTGACAGACACTCAGGGTCTAGAACAGAAGTTAAAACCTTAAAATTTTGCTAAGGGACTAGGGAAAGCTAGGCATGAGGATATGATGAGAGCCTCATCATGAGCCCTAACTAGCTCATTTTGACCTAAGAAAGAGAATAAGAGCTCCTACATAACCTAGAGAAGGGCTTAATTCAAGGAATAAGTGTTCGGAAAAGAAAACATGAAATAAAGGTTAAAACTGTAATTTTACCATTGTAGCACATAAACGAGATTTCTCATAGGCAAAACATAGGTCAAATGGTCTGAATAAGATAAAAAGTGGGTTGGTTCAGTCAGAAATGGGTTATTATGCAATCCAAGAATTAAATGACATTCTATAACCCTAAAACAGACCTGCTCAATTCAACAAGGTTCTGGTCAGGATAGAAATCAATTAAATCCTCTAAAATTCATGGAAAAATATCCCTTAGGGTTTATAACCTTCAATTCAGCCTTGGGAACCTCTTTTGACCTAGATTGGGGTCCTAGCTCATTAATTGACCTAATTTGGGTTTTTATGCAAAATATCCAGTCAAACGTGGTCAAACCAAAAATCCAACTTCACCATTGGATTTCTTAGGTCCAAATTATATTTTTACCAAAATTTGGACCTAAGGAGAGGTCATCTTGACCTACTTTGCAAAATAGTACACCCAATTACATTTGGCCCCTATCTTTTGAAAATCATTGCACAGACCCCCTTAACTTTCTCTCCACTCTTACAAATAGGTCCCTATACCATTAATGAGGAGAAATCCTACTCCGGTGAGGAATGGAGTGGGAGTACTCCCTGATTCCTAAGAGATCTCCTCCCAAATTTGGAAGGGAGATTCTTTGAGGAATTCCCATCCATCTGAGCGTGGTCCTAATCTCCGATTCGCACCCAATCTCTCGTGCGAACGAACGAAAGATTTGGGTCTCCAACAGTTTCCATCTCCAGTGAGGTCTCTTGTGCTTGGAGGCTTTTCTTCCAAGCATAAGAGTCCCTGCCAGCGACTATAAAAGCACCACCACCTCCGGCCGCATCTCTTCAGCTCGACTTGGCCAGAGATCCACCCCAATTTCATCTTCTGCACCTCCGGTCATGAAGTCCAGCGAGCTCCGGTGAGCCTCCCTCCTCTTTCTCATCTCTCTGCCACAATACTTGTGGTAGAGCCACCCTCACCATCTTCCTCCGCATCGTGCAACACCCACACGAGCACCTCTAGCCCCGTCCACAGTAGGTACCACCAGTCGCCACCTCTTCCCCTTCATCTACTTAGGTTATAATTACTCCTATCTATTCCCTCTTCATTTCCCCTCTTTCTATTTCAACTTTCGACCCCTCGCAGCCACTGTCCACCGCCATCTTCTCCATCTCCAGCCGCCCACTGGCGAGGCGCCTCCACCTCTCCACACCTCCACACACCTCCCCAAACACCTCACCACCTCTGCCACAATCCATTGATCACCTTCTGCACATCCATTGACCGCCAACACCTCCCTAAACACCCACCGACCTAACCCATAAGCACGACCACAGGGTGACCTAGGCACGCATGCCTAGGCCACCCCACGACTTGCCACCTACCATCCCACCTTCGCCTTGACACGACAAAGCTTCCCACGTGTTTTAATGGGGCCACAAGGCCCTATTTGTGTCTGACATTTCTGAGCACCGATCGCCATTGAAGCACGCAGCAAGAAGGTCGCAAGATTCACTTTAGGCTGCGCGCTCTAGGTGTTAGGGTCCCAGGTGAAGCGGGATGAGTGTGCGACTTCATATATCCAAGCAATTGGTTTGGCGAGCGACCCATTAGTAGCAATTGAAGAAGGGCTCCTACAGACGAACGCGTAGAAGTGGGCGGGACATTTAGTCCCACCTCGTAAACGGAAGAGAGCGGTGAGTGCCTTAAATTATTTTTGTGCTCTCTTCTTATCGCCTTCAATACACAGGGTGAGGTCCCTCGCCCCCTCAAGCCTCGTCTGCGACACTCCCCCGCGGACATGGTACCCGACCCGATAACCTATCCGAGCACTTTTCACGCATCACACCCACGTTGGTGCGCCTAGACCCAGGTGCGCACCCGACCCGATTACCCGGCTCTGGGAGAGCGTATCAAAGAGAGAAATGGAGGGAGAGAGATGCGGGGGAGGGTAGGGGTAGGTTTTTCTCTTCAGTGAGTGCAGGGAAAAAGAAGGAAGAGGAAGGTGCAGCTGAAGCTAAGGCAAGGGGAAGCTAAGCGAAGACTTAGCTGCAGAAAGGAAGAGGAAGGGAGGCCAACAAGAAGAGAAAGTCAGCAGAGGGCCAAGGCAGAAGCCAAGGAAGGAAAAGGAAGAAGAAGGAAGAAAGGAAAGAAGTAGAAGAAAGAGAAAGCAAAGAGGGTCTGGCAAATAGGAGAAGTCAGAAGAGAAGAAAGAAAGACAAGGTAGAAGGAGAGGCAAGCCAAAGAAGGAAGAAGATCACAGAGGAAGAAGAAGGAGAAAGGCACTGTGCAAGAGAAGAACAAGGAAGAAGAAGCAGACGGCCAAATTCAAAGAAGAGGAAAAAGGAAAGTCAGAGAAAGAAAGAAAGAAGAAGAAAAGAAAGAAGAGAAAGCAGAAAGGAGAAGGAAATAAGAGCCAAGAGAGATATATCTTTTTAAGACGTATGATCGTGGAATCAGATATCCAATTCTATTTTGTTACAATTTTTACTCTTACATTCTTGCATTTATATTCTGAATTAAGTTTTGGGTAACTCTAAGTGTTCAATTAGATTATTGAGATTAGTGAATAAATTCCATTTTCTCCCTATGTTCGGCCTCGGATACTTAGGTTTTCGAGTAATAAATTCTTATTTGTTGTCAATGCTTGGTCACCTATACTACAACATGACTGACTTGAAAAGCCCGACAAAGCGTTGCAACACCCACCCCTTAAATTTCATTCCATCACCTAATAACACAAACCCTAGTTAACCTAGGACATTGCATAAACCCTAAGTTTAGTCTTGGTTTTTGTTTATTACTCCCACCAACCTCACCCTCTCATATATATATTTTAAAAAAAAAATCTGATTGTGGGAATTATTTAAACATACACATCATGTACACCCACAGAGGTACACAACCTCTTCTAATTTCAATCGCTTAATCGGGAATCCAACCTGAGGACCCAATACACCTGCATGACTTATACAAATAAGTGATTAGAAATCTGATTAGTCAAACCATCTTGTGTGCCTTAATTAAGTGGTGCAAGAGGACAATTGATTAAGTTGTTTGGACCACACCACTTAAGATAAAAGTGATTCATTGAGTAGTTGTCCCTTAGGATTCAACTTTTAGGAATTAACTGGCACTCCACATTCTTTTAAGTTTTAGAGGAAAACATCTTTACCTGTGCTTTCAAAACCTGGTGTGCCAACTGAACTTGATTGAATGCACCTAAAGTTGAACCCTAAAAGCTACAAAACAAGGTTGAACTTTAAAAGATAGATCATCAATAAACCTTGTTTGAAAACCCTAGTTGTGCACGCACATACATATTAATCAATCTTTAAGGGCACAACCCATTAAAAGGGCCCATCACATTCCAGAGCACATTCAAACCTAAGCTTAACTAAAATCAAGTAGATGTTGACCTTAACGTTTGGACTTGTCTTCGGGGCCCAGATCGAGATTATTTTCGATTAATTTGCTTATACTATTCAATCTGATGTCTAGCTAGGGGAGCAGTGTCAAACGACTGTGGTTGGGGGGTATCAAAGGAACCTAAGGTGAAAGCTAAGGGAAGAACCCTCTCCCCAATCCCTCCCTCTAATTGGTTGGATTGACTGGAAAGAAGTAGACTAAATCATTACTTTCATCTTAAGATGGGTTCTGGGAGTCTGTAGATCTTTAGGCTATCCCACTTAAGGACAGGTTTAATTGTTTGTATTATAAGGCACCTTTCTTTTCCTCCCATTTTGTCATGGATCCTTTCACATCCTACACGTATTTCCACTCCTACCCTCCTGACACATCTTATCCCCAATATGATGATTATTATCTTGACCCGTACTATAATCAACCATCTACTAGTTGGGATAACTCAGATTGGGGATACAATTTTGGACCTCCGTGTTCAGGGTCTAACACTAGACACCATGATTTTGATTTTTGTCCTTCTTTAAGCTATATTGATTATAAATCTCCACCCTGTGATGATCAATTTAACCCAATCTATAATCAAGAAGGATATCCTAATTACAACTCTTACCCTCCTCTAGATTACACTGCATATAGGTCACCACCCATCTTTGAACAACCCAAAGTGACCTATTATTAGGGAGGGTACAAAGAAACTCAATTTGTTGACTACCCTTGACTGAACCCAAACCCACCCAACCCTGAACCAAACCATTTGGTTTAGGTAAACCAAGTCCAAGATTAGGTGTTGGCAAAATTAAAGAATACCATTCAATCTTTAGAAGCTCAGCCAACACCTTGCACTAAAGAATTAGAGCCTCTGATTCAAATGATTGATGATCTTAACATGTATTTATTAGATTAGCTCCAAGATGTTAAGGATAAGAGCCCAAGTGAGTTTTTACTTGGAAGTTGTCAAACTTGAGGATGAGATTTTTAATTACTCTAGTCCAATTTTGGGATGATTCCTAGGATGAACCCCCTTTAGGAGAGCCAATGTCAGAACCTGCTCAGGCACCTGTAGGGGGGAACACATTTTATGAGATTATGGATGACCTAGTTGGTCTAGAGCAACCAATTGAGGATGAATTGATTACTTCACCCAAGATCCATGAGCCAAGGTACGACGAAAAGTATGTCTCCATGAATCAGGAAATGGTTGATGATTTTGAGACATATATAAATGCGAATCCAGAATTCTTTGATTCTGAAGGTGAAGAATTGTTATGTGAAGTCTTACTTGAGTTTAAGGAAAATAATTTTAGTGAGATAATTGGGCTTGAAGAATTTGATGAATCATTTGATGGCTCAGTAATTGAGGAACTTGATCTTGTTGTGGCTAGCTTGGAAGATACAAATCTTGTTTTCATGGTTGATTCAATTCATAGTCCCATTCCTCAATCACACCCGATTGAGCATAATGATTATTATCTTCTTGAGATTTTCAAACCCAAGTAAATTTTGATTAAGCCACAAAATTTGGACTTGGACATTACGGATGGGGATGATAGCACTTTCGAGGTCTCGGAAGCTTTGATGAGGATAGGAGCTGGGAAATGAAGATTTGGGAAGCCAACTTCGGGGGAAACAGAAGTCTGAGTCTAAGGGTTCCTATTTTCCTAAAACCACCAACCTTCTACCACGACCCTTATCATATTTTTGATTCCAAGGATGTGCAACCCAAGCACTAATTCATTAATTATCTTTTTGATCTTGATTTTCCTATTGTCTGACATTTTGGACTTGGGTTTCATCCTCATAAATCATAGGCCAAGCCCCACTTGCATACTAATCTCAGGTTCTGGATAATTTTTATTCAAAGCCTTAGATACACTTAACCTTGGGGCATGGGTCTGCACCACAACCTGGTCTACATCTGTGGACATTCTTTGCTTGGAAGTCTTGAGGTTAATCTTTTTATTTTGATCTTGACCTACACCTGTGAATTCTTGATTTCTTCTTTGTTTGTATAGTGTGCCTAGCTGAAGGCAATAAATTTAGCATGTATATAGTTTGTTTTAATCTCAAAGCTGACTAAGTAATCACGAAGTTTAGGTGCTTTCTTCTCTACTCCTCTCTTTTTCATGTCATTTAATATAATGAAGGCATTGCATTAGATAGGCATGGGGGAGTGGATATTCATCTATGAATCATCTTGTTAGCTCCTTAGATTCTTTTTATTTTCTCTTTATCTTTGAAAAAAAAAAATTGAATTAGGACAAGTGAACTTGGGCTGTAGAAAATTTTCAACTTTAGGAAATGATATGTTAGGACCAGAACACTTAGACCCTTCTGGTCTTTGAGCTTAATCAGCCCAAGTGTCCCTAAAATGTGGACTTGTTTCTCGAGTCCTCACCATTCTCAATTCATTTTTAATTGGTTAATAAGTTGGGCTGATAAGTACATCACTTAACAACCTACCCTCTGATTTAAGGGAACTTATATTTTAAGCATCTACATACCCCTTGCACTGACTCACCTTTTGGAGATTTTAATGGAAATTAGGTAGCTAATGAACCTTCTAGGGTGGTACGGCTGGCAAGTTATTGTGGCTAACAACCCATTGGTTGGTTGTCCAGAGCCCAGCCACAGGACTATTCTCTTTCTGCAGCCGTTCAGTAAATCTTAGGTTAGGGAAGCCACCTACTTAGAAAACAAAGAAAAAATAGAGAAATACCCAAAAAGAAAAAAAATGATAAGAAATGGAAAAGAAGAAAAATAAATAAGCCACACTTCACCGCAGGAATATGGCTGGTAATTTACCATGGGAACAACCCATTGGCCAGTTGTCTAGAACCCAGCTCACAAAAATGCTTGTTTGATTCCAAACACTTTGGAAGAAGTGGAGAAGTAGAATAAGCCAAGGAGATATACATTGGGTTTGCCCTTGTGTTGACCCCATAAAAGTACAAAGTAGGGAGAAAGCTATCGGTAGGATAGATACACCTTTAGGCAAAATTTCTATTCAAGGTCACCTAGGGCCGTAGAAACCCAAAGTCCATTCTAGTTGCCGATTAGTGAGTATATCACATTCACAAAAAAAGATGCTTAGCACTTAGAGTTCTTATCGAGTCTTGGGTGGGTTGGGTAGCGATAGAAAGCTGCCCCGAAACTCTTAACTCAAAAATGAAAAAAATTAGAAAAGAGGAAAAAAAAGAAAAAAATGTATTTACATTTGAATAAGGTGAGGGCTTGGGGCGATCTACATTTTTGCATACACCCAGGCGCTGTTTTATCTCTGTAGTTCAAGTCTTAGTAGAAATTTCTCAGTGTTGAAAATTAACTATTGCCCAAGTAATTTGATCTTACTTCTTTTATAAATAGCATGTAATTTTGCTAGGGACTAGCAAAAGATAGCCATGGAGGTGTGATGTGCACACATTTAATTGTCCTAAAATGCCTATTTATGCATGTTCCTAGGTCTATAGAAGCATCATGCTTTATAAATATTACATAACATGCATCATCATGCATTTAGATTAGTTTTTACGAATTATAGGCAAATTTTCTCTTTTTGTGGTTAGGGGACAAGGTAATATTTATCTTGGCCTCAGTTTGAAGATCCAACCGTATGGATCTAATTAGGGTGACGATCGAAGTCCAACGCCTCTGAGATCACCCTAATCGAACTTCTGTAGTATTAGATGCTGTTAAAGAAATATCAGAGGTCAAGGGCCAAGGTGGTGCAAATCCATAACTTAGATGGCCAATCCAACCTCATGGATGGGTTCAGATCGGTGATCGTGGCCCAACTATGCGAAAATCGACCCAATCAACATCCATGGCACCATCTACAAGCATTAACAGATGGACGGCTAAGATGTCACCACGTGGCACCATCCTAGCTGTCCAAAGCATTTCAGCCCAACCGTGCCTCACCATCTGATGACCTTCACGTAAATCTCAGCCACACCACGCTCTTTTCAAACATGCACATCAAGATCTAATCTTGACCATTGGATCGAGATCCAATGGTCGAGAGTGTGCCATGTCGCTCGTCAACGTACCTAATGCTCTGAAGGCAAAGCGTCAAGAGATCTCGTCCGCTAGATTTTCATCCAATGGTTGAGATGCAAGCACACAAAATCATCTCCGCTACCATTTACGAAGACATTGTTGTGGTCGTGAGGGTCGCTCTCAACCCGCGAGTGCGAATTCAAATCGCGATGAGGGGTGAATCCAGCAGCAGGTGTGCACAATCAAAATTTGGCTGCACGTTCTTCATCGAGTAGCTTTGGCGGTGACGATGTGGCAGTGCGGATGGACGAGCATGCACACGCACGTGATGACGCCCTGATGGACACGCAATCTGACATGCTCCCTCTCAGCAGCACGAGGCGAGGCATGATATAAGCCGTCCAATCAAATGATCGGACTATTAATAGCAGCGCGGCGCTTGGTTGCACGTGAATCGCTGAAGGCCATAACTTACGTGACGTGGCGCGACTAGAGGCATTGGATGCACGTTGGACGGTCCTCCTTGCATGCAAACTTTAGCAAAGGTTGTCTTTAGTGACGTTTACATGCGTCACAAAAGGCCGTATATTAAATCTTAAGGCTTTTAAAATGACTTTTATGCCCTTCTTCCTCAACTATAAAAGGGACCTCATACCTCTCATTTTCTTCGCCCTTCTCTTCCTCTCTCACCCCCTCCAAAGCTCTAAGAGCTAGTCCCATACCCAACATGCTCCACTAGAGTCCTAAGAATAATTTTTCCATCTCCTTATCCTCATTTGTGGAGAGCTGATGTAGATACAATTATTGAAGATAAAATGCCTATTCATGCATGTTCCTAGGGTTAGATTTGCATTTCATGTTATAAATATTGCATAGCATGCATCATTCTGCATATAGAGTAGTTGTATATATTTTAGGTTAATTAGGTCCTTTTATGGTCGGGAGAGAAGATGATTTATTTCAGGGCAACGGATGGACGATCGGACTATACAGATCCTATCAGGACAGCGATCAAAGGTTAACACCTTCGAAATCATCTAGATCAGAGTCCTATAGCATCATATGAAGTTCGAGGAAGATCAATAGCCAAGAGGGCAATGTGACATCCTTACGGGCTTTGGATAAAAATCTGACCGCACAGATGGATTTAGAGCAACGATTGCAGTCCGGAAATGCGAAAATCAACCCAATCCAAGCATCATGGCACCCTTTGTAATAGAAAGAAGAATGGATGGCCCAGATGGTGCCACGTGTCACCATCCAGGCTGCCCAACACCGGCCAGTAGTCCCTGCACCCAGCAACGCCTCCTCATCATCGTTGATCTCGCACCACAGCCATTGGATCAAGATCCAACAGTTAAGGTTTCATCTCCACCACATGCATTAAGACGTCCGTGTGACAATCTGGGCATCTTGGCGCATTAGTTGGAGAGTGGCACTCCTAAAGGAGGGGTGCGGGTTCGAATCCCCACAGCCCCCCCCCAATTCCTTAATTAAGCCGGTGCCAACACAGCCAGTGCTCGCGCGCATGCAGCAATGCCCGCACGCACACCGTAGTGCTAACACGCGAAAGTATGTGCGCTTGGCAAAGAGAGCGATGTGCACGCTGGCGGAGCATGAGTAGCAGGGATATACGTGGATCTCCAGTGACGCAGGCCTTTAGTGACACTTGTAGCTATCACTAAATGGCCTACGTAGTGCATGCGCCATCCAAGGCAATGAAGAGGCGTGGATCTTCAGCGACAGCTTGAGTGGCCTTTAGTGACACTTGTAGCTGTCACTGAATGTCCATGCGTGGGATTCTCTTCTTCCCATCCACTATATAAAGGCCTACACACCCCCCTCACCAAACCATCTCTACCTACTCTACTCCCACCTACTCCTAAGCTCTAGCAAGCCTACCAACACTCCATTAGCGCTTACTCTCAAGCTCCCAAGGCTCTTATTAGTGTAGCGAACCTCTACCTCACCAAATATTCCTCCATCTTCCCATCCCCATTCATAAGTCACCTTGGAGCCATCCTCCCACCTCCCTTCCAGTAGCAGATCATCTCCGCCTTCTCACCTCCATTCCGGAGCCACGTTGAAGCTTTCCTTTACCCGACATCCTCCTACATCTCACCACCGTCGTCTCACTCCTCACCTCCGTCCGAGCTTCCACCAGGCACCGTCGTCTCACCGAACAGTTGATTCGGGAGATTTCTTCTCACCTCCCTCTCTTTTTATGCTTTCGTAGATTATTGTAATAGACATTCATGATATATATCATATTTGTTCCATATCTCTTGTGATTTATTCTGCTTGTCTTCTTCTTTCAAAAACACAAAGAAATAACAAAACTTTAAAATACCAAAAACAAACAAAACGAAGCACAGTTTTGAATTAAAGTAAATGTCGCTTCCCTGTGTTTGACTTGGGACTCCCTTGGAGTTTCTGTATAAATTTTATTTGATCACGAGTTTTTCAACTATGATGACGAGTTACTCATAATCCTGATTTCAAACTTGTGAAACCCATCCGATTATTTTGGCACCGTTGTCGAGGATGCAACGAAATTTACTTTATTATTTTTTGCGCTTCTTTGAATTTACATAGCTCTAACCTCACTTGTCTTTGATCTACTATCTTTCAGGTACCCTAGCATGGAGATCCAAGTGCGGTAAACTGGAGTAAAGTGCGGGTAGAGTGCTTTGTAAGTGTCCCCTACATTCCCCCTCCACTAGTTTCATTTCACCACACCCATAACCAAGACTTAATCTACTTAGGTGTTTGCATAAACCCTAGGATAGAATTGTCTGTCTTGTTTGCCACCTTCATCCACCTTACCCCTGCATTTAAAACAAAAAAAATAAAAAGATACTTTCTGTGGGTCAAATCAATTTACACACATTATACACCCACATCAAAGGCACATAACCTGACTTGATTTTCATCTACTCAACTGGGATTCCGACCTATGGACCCGGTACACGAATTCAACATATAAAAGAGTAGAATCATATTAGGTTAATCACCTTTTTGTGTGCCTTAATTGGTGGTGCATTTGAGCCAATTGATTGAATTATTTTGGCCGCACCACCTAATCTAAAAGAGGTTCATTTTGTAGCTGTCCCATAGGATTCAATAATCCGGTCAAGCCAGGAACTCCATATTTTTCTTGATTTCTAAAGGAAAATACTTGAACACGTGCTTTTAAAAACAAAGTTTGTTTGCCTCACAAAACTTAATTGAAAATGCCTAATATTTTTTTTTAAAACAGAAAGGAGAGCTATCGTCTTACGATAGCAGTCCGAAGCAGTATATTATCTGCACCGTAAGGGAAATTACAAGAAGGATCCCCAAGAGTGTATGAGGGACCAGCGCTCTCTTACAATACTCTCACAACATACCAGCCTCTCCTGAAAAGTCTCTCATTCCTTGCCTTCCATACACACCAAATAGTAGCAGCCATGTGGACATGTGGCTTCCCTCTTACCTCAAACCCGTGCCAGATAGAATCCCACTCTAGTAATGGCTCCTGACAAATTCTTCTCCAGATGGCATCAGTGACAAGGCAATAAGAAAGGAGGTGATTTACATTGTCAGTACTCATCTCACACAGAAAACAAACATGGTGATCAGTACCCAACCTTCTGTGGCGTAGATCACTTAACCATCACTCCTGTAGAGCCAAAGAAAAATTTGTACCTTGAGAGGAATTTTTAACAACCAGATCTTCTTGTCAATGGAATCATATCTCCAACCATCTTCAATGCTCAACATTCTATTATAGCCAGATTGGACTCTATAAATCCCCTCCCAAAGGTATTTGTCCTCCATTCTAGGCCTAGGTCTGAAGCTCTCAAGGTCTGAGATAAGCCTTCTCTTTTCTTCCCACAACCAGGTAGCTCTTCTGCTAGACTCCTTACCATCCAGATTCCAGTTGCTACTGCTGCAGGACCAGACCTTGCTGACAGTGGCATCCTTGTTAGCTGCTGTAGCAAAAGCTCTTGGGTAGAGCTCCTTCAAGACACCTAGCTCAGACCAGCCCTCCTTCCAGAAACTAAATGGCCTGCCATCTCCAAGTGATGGTTCCAGCAGATGGAAGTGATCAGTCAATGCCTTAGTCACAGATTTCTAGAAGGGAGAAGGACAACTGGGCTGAATCTGGACAGCATGCTGTTGGATGCTCCATATCTGTATTTAATCAGAATAGACCATGGCTTCAAGTTGCCTTGCAGCAATTTATCAGCCCAATTAATGAGCAGGGCATCATTAAAATGCTTCAGGGATTTAATCCCAAGGCCACCCCTCTCTTTAGGATAGTAGATCTGATCCCATTTGAGAGGCTGCAAGAAGCTGCCCTCATGTCTAGCACCCTTCCAAAAGAACCTCTTCCTCGTCACATCCAACCTTTTCCAAATGGATTTTGGTGCTTTGAATATGGAAAAGTAGAAAACAGGGATGGAGGTGACTACCGAGTTGAGCAAGACAAGTCTTCCACCTTTGGAAAGGAACCTGCTATGCCAGCCGTCTAATTTCATAGAAATCTTGTCAAAAAGGCAGTTCCAATCACTTTTCTTCATCCTGGAACACCTCAAAGGCAGCCCTAGATATCTGATAGGAAGACTAATGCGGGGAGTCATCAAAATAGCTGCTAAAGCATCTTGCTCCTCCTCAGGTAAACCAAAGCAGACCAAACCAGACTTATCTCTATTCAACCTCAATCCAGAAAGCTCACCAAAAATATTAACCAAATGATGTAGAGGCAATGCTTCATCCATGGACCCTTCAACAAAAAAAATAGTATCATCTGCATACTGAAGAATGGGAGCCAGATTATTCCTACAAGATAGTGAATATCCTCTAACAAGACCAACTTCAACAAGCTTACAAGCAAACGAAGCCAAACTGCCAACTGCCAAATTGAAGATCAGGGGAGCCAGGGGACATCCTTGCCTGATGCCACATTGGGGCTGAATCCATGCACCACAGGGTTTTCCATTTATTAGATGGGTGAAGGAGGCAGTGGTAATACATCTTTTAACCCAACAGATCTAAGTAGAAGGGAAGCCCCTTCTTTTAAGCACATCCCACAGATAAGGCCAACTGATGGAGTCATAAGCTTTACGAAAGTCAACCTTCCAAAGGAAGGCCTTGCATTTTCTCTTATGCCAGCCATAAATCACCTCTTGGGCTATGATAAATGATTCTTGTAGAGATCTGCCAGGGAGGAATGCTGATTGAGCAGGATGGATCAGATCTTGTAAGACGGGCCTCAATCTATTGGCCAAGACCTTTCTAATCACCAAGTACAAGGAGTAAGAGAGGGCAATAGGTCTAAACTCCTGAAAGGATTCAGTACCTGAGGTATTTGGCAGAAGAAACAAATAAGATCTATTTATCCTTTTAAAGCCAAAATTGCCACTTTCAAACTCTCTAATCGCTTCCATAACCTCAGTGCCCACAATGTCCCACTGTTCTTTGTAGAAGAAAACTTGGATTCCATCAGGACCAGGCGACCATTCACAGTTGAGATCCTTAATGGCCTTCAGGACTTTAGCTTCAGGTATGGGTTCAATCAGGCTGGACCCTTGAGACTCATTAATTTTGGGTAGATCACTAGTTGTCATCCTCCAACTACCCCTACCTGCAGCTCTTGAAGATTCCTTGAAATACCTGACAACCTTAGCTCTGATATCAGCTAAGGAGGTAATTCTTTGCCCCTCTTTAACAATTGAAGAGATCAGATTAGTTCTTCTCCTAGAACTGCCAGCCAGGTGAAAGAATTTAGTGTTTGCATCCCCCTCACTTAGCCATAGTTGCCTAGAACGCTCCCTCCAATCCATCTCCAGTTTCAGGTCTTCTTCAATCACCACCCCCTGCCATCTCTTTCTATCTGCAAGGTCCAGCTCAAACAGATGAGCCACAACTTCCATGGTATCCAGTTCTTAAATCTTTAGCAAGGCCTTACGACGCTTCGGATGTTTGAGGACAGAGATAATATCTCCATATTCCTTCAGCATACCTTTCAAAGCAACAATCTTGGAAGCCAATCTGAAGGCAGCCGTGCCTTCACCCTGCAATGACCTCCACTAGCTAGCAAACATGTCTCTGAAACCTGGTTCCCTCAGCCAAGACTTTCTAAATTTGAAGTAGGAACCAGCCACCACCTGCTCACCATTGTCCCACACCAAGGGTGTATGGTCAAAGAATAGGTGTTCAAGACCACAAACAAAGGACATCTGGAAGAGATTCATCAGCTTAGCATTGCCGAAAAACTTGTCAATCTTGGACATGAGCCCATTCCCATTCCTCCAAGTGAATTCAGCCCCTGACGAAGGAAAATCACACATTCCGAAGGCCTGGACCATCAATTGGAATCCAATGGTAGAGCTGTCCACCACCCCATTAGGTCTGTCACTCCCCAGTAAAGTACAATTGAAGTCCCCTCCAATAAGCCAAGCCCCCCCATCTACAAAATCTGCACCCAGGTTCCAATCCTCCCACAGCTCCTGCCTCCTACTAGTATCATTTGGACCATACACACCTATCACAAAGAAGACATTGTCCCCCTGGCCTCTATTGAATTTACAAGTTAGAAGGTGCCTAGACATCAAAACCTCCTCCAAACACAGCAGCTGCTTCTTCCACCAGATGGCAATTCCCCCAGATTTGCCATTGGAATTGATCACCACAAGGTCATTTGCAAGACCTTCCCTCATCTCCTCCCATTCCCCGTCAGACTCACAATCTATGTGTGCCTCTTGAAGGATGGCACAGTCGATTTCCCATTCATGCAGATATCTAAGTAGAGACCCCCTCCTACTTCTATCGCGCAGCCCACGCACATTCCAGGTCAAGACCCTCATTTGGGAGTCCTGTCTACCCTTTCTTAGCTGCAGAAGCTCTGCAAACCTTCATCATAGCTGCAATGACAGATTCATCAACTCTTTGTGTAGGAGTGTGCCTTTTTAGCCTCAGCTTGTAGGGAGGTTTCCCAATCCTAGCAGTAGAAGGAGTCTTTGACTTCAAGCGCACAACATCAGCCACAGGAGAGCAATTCTGCAAGTCCAAGGAATTCACAGAGGAGTCCACCAGAATAGAATCAGCAGGCTCACCAGAATGGGCTTTCAGGTCCTCAGCCACAGCTTCATTAATCACATTCACTTCCACCCCTTCTTCAGCCACCACTGCAGCTACCTCTTGGATCAGAGGTACTTCAGCCACATCCTCCAGAACTTCAGTCCTCATCTCCTCAACTCCCAAGCTCCCTACCCCATCTACCAATTCCCTACCTTTAGTGCATTCTACCACCACCTCCTAACTAGCACAGTTTGGTTGCAAGGAAGGAACTTTGGCTTTCAGCACCTCAGCAAAAGAGGGGAGGTCTTGGATCAGAGGTACTTCAGCGACATCCTCCAGAGCTTCAGTCCTCATCTCCTCAACTCCCAAGCTCCCTACCCCATCTACCGATTCCCTACCTTTAGTGCATTCTGCCACCACCTCCTAACTAGCACAGTTTGGTTGCAAGGAAGGAACTTTGGTTTTCAGCACCTTAGCAAAAGAGGGGGGGTGATGTCTAGGCACGACCACCCTATTTACCATAATAAAATTCAAAAGGAGCATCCAAGAGCTACCCCCACACCTGAGAATTAGTTTATCAGGAATGGTACCAGCCTTGAAGACCTTCACTCTCACTTTCAAAGCACTGGCATCTCTTTCAGTCAAACCAACAACAGCATCCTTGGCCACAGATGCAAACCCAGCAACCATGTTTTCCACCACCTTCGTAGACCTTAGTTGCAAAGGCAGACCTCTAATCTCAAGAACACCAGACCTGGAAGCTGTTCTTTGAGGGGGACGCTCAGGCAGAAAGCCATCAAAGGGGGATACCAATCGCGCCAGTCACTGATAATCCACCCAATTTCCTAGTCTGAAAATAGTACTTCTCTACATCTATTGCACCCACATCAAAAAGCACAAATCGTGACGAAGAGATAAGCACAATTTTCCAAGCATCAGTTGATAAAGGAAGAGATCTCACCAATTGCCGAATTCTGTCCAGCGAAAGGGTACCCAACATTACTTCCCCAATCAAAGCACCACGCAGTACCAGCTCCGCTACCTTGACATCCTTACTCAGGGGAATCTCCACATCCATAGCGTGTCTATCGAGAGTTGAGGGGGGGTGGGAGGGGCATCTGCAGCTGACCCCTAGGATGCAGAGGCGTATTGCAAGCCCAACCCCCAGAATCACCGCAAGTCGCCAGGCAGGCATCCTGTTTGTGGCCAAATCCTCTACACGCAAGACAAAGTAGTGGCCGCCGGCAGGTCGCCGCCAGATGCCCCCGAAGCCGACATCTAAAGCAAATCACCTCCCTTTGACTTCTGCCCCAGCCACCTTGAAAACCCCTCCTGCCCAGGGTCCTAACTCCATTAGGCACATGGATGCCACGCACCTTCCTATGCTAAGATCGTGTGCGCCATACCACCCATTCATCAGAGTCATTAGCACGGGTGTCGGGGCCCCTCAAGCGGCCAGCCATCCTTGCTGGAGCTTCCCACCCAAAGGAGAATTCAAATTTCGCCGGATCTTCTCTCTCCTCTTTTTCGTAATGTTGTGATTCTCCCAAAAATGGCTAATATTTGAATCCTAAAAGCTATTAAGCAAGATTCGAACTCTAAAACTTACCTCATCATTAATAATCTTGCTTGAAAACCTCTTAGTTTTGTACATTCACACATTCTCAAACAAATCATTAAGGGCACAACCCATTAAGGGTCCATCACATTCCAGAAGCACCATTGTCCCAAGCCTAACTAAAATTGAGTAGACGTTGGCCTTAAGGACTGGTTCGCTCTATGGGATCCAAATTGAGATTATTCATGATTAACCTACTTATAATAGTTAATATGATGTCTAGCTAGGGGAGTAGCATCAAACGACTACAGATGGGGGGTACACTAGGAATCGGAGGCGTAAGCCAAAGGAAGAACCTTCTCCCCAGTCCCTCCTAGCTGGTTGGATTGCCTGGACATAAGTCGAGTAAATCGTCCATAGTCCTAGGATGGATTTTAAGAGTCTGTACACCTTTAGGCTACCCAACCCAAGGACAGGCTTGTATTTTTGTACTGTAGGGTCCCTTCTCATCCTTGTCATTCCGAGTTCCTTCCAGTGTATGCTTGGAAGGAGGTCATTGAACCCTCGATTGGAAGGACCTTTAGACCATTCCTATAGGTGGAGGTTGAGCTTTAGCTAAGCAGATCCCATGGCTGATCAACAACCACCTCCCCCACCCCCGAGCCAGCAGGAGCTGATTCAAAGGTAGTTGGAAGAATTGTAGCAGATGCAGCATTGGTTCCAACGAATGAATGGTCAGGGCACTTGGCCCTTGAAGGATTTTTGTGATCCTTCAAATTATGAGGATCGTTCCGGTGTTGTGATTCCCGCCGGAGATGTTGAGATCAAGCCCCAGATTTTGACTATAAGCAAACACTTTCACGGGCTTGGCTCAGAGGACCCATTCCAACAATTGGAGGATCTAATCACTCTGGTTCAAACCACCAAATCGCAAAATGTGGATGAAGAACAGATGCTCATGAGGCTTTTCCCCCATTCACTCAGGGATAAGGCCGCACATTGGTATCGTACCATTGGAAGACTGATTGCTACCTAGACAGCTTTGAAATGGGCCTTCCTGAAGAAATTCTTCCCAATTGGGCAAACTAATGCGTTGCGACGAGCAATTACCACTTTTGCCCAGCGGTAGGGGGAACCATTTCATGAGGCCTAGGAGAGGCTCCAGGGTCAATTGCAGAAGTGTCCACGCCACTAGGTGCCTAAATGGCAACTTGTGCAGATTTTTTATCACGGGTTGAATGATCAACTCCGTAATCATGTGGATGCTTCTTTCGGAGGCAATTTCCTCAACAAAGATGCAGATAGCGCGCATGATTTGTTTGAGGAAATGAGCAAAAATTCTTTAAACCATGCCTCCATGGAAACCTTCAACCGATCCCAACAAACTAGATCAAATGCCAATGAGGTCCAAGATTCTCATACATCTGATATGGAATTGATCTGCAATAGATTAGATAAGATGGATCTACTTGCTAAACGAATGGAAGAGTGGATGCCTGGAAACTCTAATTTTTCTAGATCCACTCAATCCCAAGGATTGGGATTCCATTCTTCGTAAGCCCCTACGAGACGGGAGTTTGTGAACCAACTGGAGCCAGCTAGACCTTCGAGCCAACTCTTCTCGGAACCTTATGGGTTCCAAACTGGGGCCTTTGATCCCAGTCTTTTTGATCCTTCTTCATCCTCATCTTATGAGGATGTTCATGCTGTGTAAGAGAATGTTAGGTCCAACCATTATTCAAATTCCTACAATTCTGGTTGGAAAAATTATCCTAACATCTCTTGGAAAGATCAGGGGCAGCAGACCCAATATCGACCCAACAACTATGTATTGCAAAAATCAATGGGTCAAGGTCATGTATATACTCAATTGCCCTTGAATCAGGTTAATTATCCCATGTGGAATGCTCAATAACCTGCCGAGCAGGCTGACTTGAACCTGAAAATGGTAGAAATGCATGGGTCATTGCTCCAGCTCATGCAACAGATGAAAACTTCACTGGACACCTTGCAATCCGAACTTAGTACAAACAACCGATACCCCGGATCTCTACCATCACAATCTGTACCAAACCCAAGGAATGTACAGAACTGAGGCACTGGGCCTCAAGGGTTTGGTAATGATGGGGAGTTGCATGCTCAAGCTCATGCTATCTATCTGGCTACCCCAGCCCCTCTCGTAGCGAACCAAGTTCCTACTATAATCAACTTGGAGCCTCCTATTTTGCCCAACCCTCCTCAAGGCACTAACCAATAGCATTTTGCCATGGCAAACACCATCACCTTTAGGAGTGGTAGTAGACACAAGGGACCTACCCAACCCCATGTCAACCCCATTAGGCCCCGTAGCAAGAATTCCAAACTCCTAACTAAGAATGTAATCAACAGAATGTTAGAGTCTAATTCAGGAGTATGTTGTTGTTGTATGGGAAAATAGAAAAAGTCAGAGGAGAAATTGGAGGAAAGGATGTCCTTACTTCAGGCTTTGAAATTGACAATCATTTTACTCCTCGCAATTATCAGATCAATCCCTACCTACGCCATAGGTTTACTAAATGCATATAAAGAAAGGCGTAGAGCAAAATCTGAAATCAATAGGAGAGTAGTTTTGTTTGATAACACAAGCACATTGATCCTAAATAAGCTACCTCCGAAGTAGGACTCGAGAGCTCCACTGATTTCTTGCACAATAGGAAACATTACTTCTGACCGGGCCCTCCTCAACTTGGGTACTTCCATTAATGTGATCCCCACCTCACTGTACATGGAATTGGGTCTAGGCTACCTAAAACACACTAACATAACCTTCCAATTGGCCAATAGATCCATTACAAAATTAAGGGGTATTTTGGAGGATGTTTTAGTCAAGGTTAATGATTTGCATTACCTTGCTGATTTCATGGTCTTGGACATGGAAGCCCCAAAACAGCTCAACCACACCCCAATTATTTTGGGAAGACCTTTCCTGGCTACTGCCAAGGCGAAGATTGATTGTGAATTGGGAAATATAGAAATGGCCTTAGGGTATAAGACAAATTGATTCAATATTTTTGAGGTCTGAAAGAAGAATAAAATTAAGTGTGGTTCGAAGGAGGAGCTTGGTAAAATAGAGGAAGTAATGGCCATACATACCTTAAAAAACCTTTTAATGGCCAACTCAACCAAAACATGGGAAGAAGATCACACGGTTGCTGAAATAATCGAGGACAAAGAAAAGATGTGACCAATTGTAGCAATACAGGATGAAGAAGATATACATGAAATCAAAAATTTTTTGGATGATTCACGTGATCAAGATAAAACCTAACAATATCCTTATCCTGAATGCTTGGAGTTTGAGGTCCAACTTGTGGGTGGGAATTCTATGGATCAGGATGGTTGGCTTAAGAACCCAGAGTGTGAGGGTGAAATTGATCATTGGCGAAGAACTCTTCAAACATTAGGTATTCTAGAGTACCCACAAATCCCCAGCATATCACAAAGCCCTCATTGTCCTTTTTCACCCAACCATGGCACAAATTCTATACCCAACCACACTTCCTCAATAATAAATCAACAAAACTCCTATTGGAGACCATTTGGGCTCTCCCTGCACTACCAGCTTGCCACTTTCATTGTTCATCTCTTTGGCAAGCCCATTTTCACTCTCCGGGACCCATACCTAGGGGCCCAAAAACTGTGTTGTTGTGGCCTCATTGTTTAGTTACTTTTTTATTGAGGAGCTCGCCAAGCTTAAGGCACTAAACTCAGCACATGTAATGACTGTTCCAAGCTGACCAGAGTCTCACGAAAACCAGGTGCTATTCTTCCACTTCTACTTTCCTACATGCTTTCATATTTAACAATGAGGACATTGCAATAGATAAGCATAGGGGGGTGGAAATATCTTATAATCTTTTTGTCAGCTGTAATAGTAATTTCCTATTTTTTTATTCCATTAAAAAAAAAGAATTAAGAGAAGATAACTTAGGCTTTTGGAAGTTATTAACTTTAGGAAACGATACGATAGGACCTGAACACTTAGACTCTTCAGGTTTTCGGGCTTAATTAGCCCGGGTGTCCACTCAAATGTGGACTTAGTCTCGAGTCCTCATCAATTCAATTCATTTTAATCTGGCTAATAAATTGGGATGATAAGTATGCGACTTATCAACCCGCCCTCTAATTTAAGGAAACTTTAAGCCTAAGCATCTACACACTTCTTGCACTGACTCACTTTTCGACGGTTTCTTCGGAAATTGGGTAGCTAATGAACTATCTAAGGTGGTATGGCTGGTAAGTTGTTGGTGGTAACAGCTCTTTAGCTGGTTGTCCAGGGCCCAGTCGCAGGACCATTTTCATTGCAATGCCTTTAGGTAAATCTTAGATTAGGGAAGCCACCTACTTAAAAATTAAAATATAAATAAATAAATAAAATAAAAAGAAAAAAATATATATAGGAAAAGGAGAAAAGAAAATAAACAAAATCACACTTCACCGCACGAGTATGGCTGGCAAGTTGCCATAGGTAACATCCTATTGGCTGTTTGTCCAGAACCTAGCTCACAAAAAAATGCACAATAATTCCCAAAACACTTAGGGAAGAAGTGAGAAATAGAATAAACCGGTGAGATATACACTGGGTTTGCCCTTGTGTTGACCCAATAAAGAAAAAAAGTAAGGAGAAAGCTACCAATCGAAAAGATAAACCTTTAGGCAAGGTCACCTAGGGTCGTAGAAACCCGAAGTTCATTTCAACAGCCGCCTAATGAGTCTTTGACTACTTTCACAAGATGCTTGGCACGTAGAGTCCTTTTCGAGTCTTGGGTGGGTCGGGTAGTCGTAAAAAGTTATCCTGGAACTCTCAAACTCCAAAAGTACAAAAACATTAGAAAAGAAGAAAAATAAAAAAACGTATCTTCCCTTTTTAAATAAGGCAAGGACTTGGGCAGTTTGCATTTTGGCAGACATTCAGGTACTGTTGCGCCTTCGTAGTTTAGGACTTTAGTTGAAATTTTCTATTGTTAATAAACGACTTAGGCCCAAGCGATCTAATCCTAATTTTGATTTTATACATAGCATGTAGTTTAATTTTGCAAGGGACTAGCAAAAGATAGGCATGGGGATATGATGTGTACACAATTATTGAAGATAAAATGCCTATTCATGCATGTTCCAAGCTTAGATTTGCATTTCATGTTATAAATATTGTATAGCATGCATCATTCTACATTTCGAGTAGTTGTATATATTTTAGGTTAATTTGGTCCTTTTTATGGTCGGGAGAGAAGATGATTTATTTCAGGGCCTTAGATGGTCGATCGGACCATATGGATCTGATCAAGACGACGATCGAAGGTTAACACCTTCAAAATCATCTAGATCGGAGTCCCGTAGCATCATATGAAGTTCGAGGAAGATCAACAGCCAGAAGGGCAATGCAACATCCTTACGGGCTTCGGATGAAAAATTCAACCATACGGATGAAAATCAACTTGATCCAAGAACCGTGGCACCCTCTCCAAAAAAAAGAAGAATGGATGGCCCAGATGGTGCCACGTGGCACCATCCAGGCCGCCCAAGACCGGTCAGCAGTGCCAGCACCACCTCCTCATCATCGCTGATCTCGCACCATAGTCGTTGGATCAAGATCCAACGGCTGAGGTTTCATCTCCACCACGTGCGTTAAGAAGTCCACACGACGATTTAGACGTCTTGGCATGTTGGTTGGAGAGAGGCACTCCCAAAGGAGGGGCGTGGGTTCGAATCCTCGTAGCCCCCACAATTCCTCAATTTAGCCGGTGCCAATGCAGCTAGTGCTCGTGTGCATGCAGCAGCATCAGTGCCCGCATGCACATCACAGCGCCAGCACGGGAGTGCACACGTGTTTGGTAAAGAGCGTGTTGCGCATGCCAATGGAGAATGAGCAGCGGGGATATGAGTGGATCTTCAGCGACATAGGCCTTTAGTGACACTTGCAGCTGTCACTCAATGGCCTAAGTAGTGCATGCGCTAGCCAAGGTAATGAAAAGGTGCAGATCTTCAACGACAGCTCGAGCGACCTTTAGTGACGCTTGTAGTTGTTGATGGGAACACCATCATGAGCCCTAACTAGCTCTTTTTGACCCATAAAGGAGAACAAAAGCTCCTACATAACCAACTGGATGTCCTAATTCACTGAATAATCATTCTGAGATAAAAGTAAGAAACAAGGGGTAAAACTACAATTTTACAATTGCAATACAACAACTGGTTTTTTCAAGGGCTAAACACAAGTCAAATGGTCTTAACAGGATAATAAGTGGGTTGAATCAGACAGAAATGGGTTCATGTGAATTCTGGGAATTAAATGACTTCTTGTAAGCTTAAAATAGACCTACTTGATTAAACAAGGTTCTGGTCAGGATAAAATTCACCTAAACCCTCTAAAAATCATAGAAAAATATTCTCTATGGTTTAGAACCCTCAATTTAGCCATTGGAACCAATTTTGACCTAAAATGGGATTTTAGACAAATATTTACCCTAAATTAGGTTTTTACGTAAATTGCTCAGTCAAAGGTGGTCAAACCCAAAATCAAACCTCACCATTGGATTCCTTAGGTCCAAATTAGGTTTGTACCAAAATTTGGACCTAAGAGGAACTCATCTTGACCCACTTTACAAATAGGTCTGACCTAATTACATTTCTACCCCTATCTTTCAAAATCCCTTACATTTGACCTCCTAGCTTCTTCTTCATTCTTTGCAATTAGGTCCCTCCACACTTATAGCGGAGGGAATCCTACTCTGACGAGCTTGAATGGGCGATTTCTCCCTGATCTCTCAGAGAATTCCCTTCAAAATTGAAGGGGAGATTCTCTGAGAAATCTCCTCCAATGTGAACCACCTAATCTCTCATGCAAACACGTGAGAGATTTGGGTCTCTCTCGATTTTCCATTGCTGGCAAACTTCCCTTGCTTGAAAGCTTGGCTTCCAAGAAGAAATCCAACCTCCAGGGCCTATTTAAGAGACCCCAATTCACCCCGCATCTCCTAAGCTTGAAATAACCGAAGAACCCCCTCAATTTCGTCTCTTCTCCTCTGGCCGACTTGCTCATCAAGCTTCGATTACCTATCCCACTCTCCCTCGTCACCTAGCCACAATACCAATGGCAGGTTCCTCTTCCTCTTGCTCATCCACTTTGCGCAGCACTCGCCAACTCTCTTGCCTCCCCTTTGTCCTTGCATACCACCCTCACTGATCACCTTCATCTCTGGCGTTAGCAATACGAGCCCGATACCATCCCTGCCTCCCCCTTCATCTCTTCACTCCCAGATAAGTCTCTCTCACTCTGTACATTCCTTTCCCCTCTTTATTTCCTTCAAACGACCACTGCCTCACTCCACCACCATCATCCCCTTCACCTCTGCCCACCACTCCAGCGAGTTCGCTCCAGCTCCACATACCACCTCCCTCCTCGCCGACTAGTCCCTAAGCACTGCCCTGACTCACTGATCATAACCCCCACTCACAACACTCTGCCACTCACCCAAAAGAACCCCCGAACACACCCACACATACGGCTGCAGTGTGCACTAGGCACTCTCCCACAAGCGTTCCAACGCACGCTGACCACCTCTGCACATTCACCGCACCTTGGCGAAGCTCCCTGAGCTTTTTAACGTGGTCACGAGGCCGTTTGTGTGAGTTCAGGTCCAGGGGGCTTGCTGCCATTGACACACAGCTTGAAGATTGCTTGCTAGCTTCTCCAGGCCGTGCACACTCCAGCGCACAGTTCCAGGCTGCATGGGGCATTCTCGCAAACATCTCCAGGTGACCAATTGATGTTAGGAGCCATCACAGTAGCTGCAACCAAAGGATGCCACTCAGCTGCAAGAGCGTGTGAAAGAGGATGGGAAGTTAGTCCCACCTTGAAAAGTTGTGGGGCATCGCACCTGCATAAAAGGAATTTTTGCATAAGGCTATTTGTCTCCTACTCTCGGGATGAGGTCCCTCTCTCACCCGACCTGACGCCTCGTCCGCGATCACACCCCATGGACCTGGTGAACCGACTCGACCACACACCTCGCCCACCATCGCACGCTGGTGGGCCTGGTCCCAGGCACGTACCTGACCTAATTACCCGAGAAGTTGTGGCTCTATGGGAGCGAACCTAAAAGAGGAAAGAGAGAAGAGAGCTCGTGCAGGTAAGGGGTAGGTTTTGCTCTGCAGGTCGAGGAGAAGAAGAAGGAGACGGCAAGGAACCAAAGAAGGCTAAGGCAAAAGAAGGAACTGAAGGAAAAAGGCCAAAGTCATAAGAGAAAGAAAAGAGATGGAAGAAGTAGAAGGCAAAGGTAGCCGGCAAGAGAAAGAGAAGAAAGCCAAAGGAAGAAGAAGGCAGAAGGAGCTAAGGCAAGCAAAGCTGAAGAAAGAGGCTGAAGCCAAAATCAAAACAAGGAGGAAGGAGACACCGAAAGAAGATTGAAGACAAAGGAGAAGCACTGTAGCATTAATATTTTAATGCATCTGATTCACAAATTAGATGTCCAATTTTGTGCTTTATTCACATATATTGCTTCCTTTAGTATTTTGTGCCTTACACTTATTCCTATCTTTTTGCACTATAACATTATCTTATTGCATATTCTTTTAAATTCTAAAGTTGTGATCTTGATTTCTAAACCCTAATTTGCTCCCTGTGTTTGACCTCGGACTTTCAAATTCGAGTAATAAATTTTATTTGTTTTGAACACTTTTTCGACTGTACTACAACACGACCTTTTTAAAACTCGATAGAGTGCTCTCTAACATTTTGGCGTCATTGTCGGGGAGCAACGGGTGATTTAGAAATCCTGATTACAATTGTTGATTTGGTACTAACTTGATATATCTATTTTGTTGTGGTTGTTGCAAAGGAGAAGATTCAACAAAAGACAGCTGCACATCAAACATGCCCGAGGTAGGTAATTTTTGATTAATCTCTTTCTCTTAAGGCCCTCATTCTGAAAAGGAAAAATAAGATAAAATCAATTAGGGCTACCTACTTTCCATTTTTACTTAATTCACCAAGTTACCTGATTTTATTTCAACAATAATATTGATTTGTGGACCTACTTAAGGTAACTAGGGTTACCACCTTCTTGATTGTGCCCTAGATACCATATTTTGGTAAACTAAATTGGACCAAGATTAGAGCCAATTTAAGGATTTCAATTTAGGGTTTTAGAGACACACTTTCATAAGAAAGAATCAACTCTCCAAAAAGAGGTGTGCTTAAGCCTTGGTTGAAGAGATCTATTCAAGAAAACCCTAAAAATTCAGGCTCTTAATCTCACTTGAATCCTAAAAGAAAGGACCTAAAACTTCTCAAAGGACAAATAGGTGAAGTTGACCCCCTTGTTGGGTCAACCAAACCTTGAAATTAGGTCACTTTTGCACTTAATACATCTAAAGTTCAAGTGGAATCTTAAGCACCCTTGCTCTTAAATAAAACTTGGTAGACTTAAGAGGTCAAAGTCCCCATTCTGGTCTTCCTGTAACATTAGTGACAAGAGAGGTCTGGTGGGGGAAACCTTGTAAGTCGTGGGGGCACTCTACCATATAGGAGTCTTTGCAGGACTCTCCCTCTCTGGCTGCCCAGGTATTTCTCAGGTGGATGGCTTTCTGACTAAGGGGTATCATCCACCCCAAATCTATAGTTATCCAAATTTTTGGTGTCTTGATTGGGTCCATCACATTCTACTCTCGTCCAAACCATCGGTGCATGTTCGGTAGGAGGTCATTAAGACCATCCTTGAGGCCTCCTTTAGTGATTCACTCCCGTCGAGGCCAGGCCTCGACGTCCGTGTTTGTGCAGCAACCCCACCACATAGACATCTCTGATTCATCTGAACCAAATTCTCCTTCTTCCATCATAATGGCACAACCAGTAGAAGAAGAGAACAACCTTGAGAACCAACTCCAGTGCCGTAATGATTTATTTAAAGACTTTGTAAACCTACCGCAGAATCATATGATGGGAGATCACTACAATCCCGCTGCGGTGGCGATCGAACCTCGAGCCCAAATCCCGATTGGAGGTCCTAATTCTGAACTCAAGCCCAACATGATTCATGCTATTCCCAATTTCCATGGGCTTAATTCCGAGGATCCCTTCCAACACAACAAACAACTCAAACATCTGGCCCAGACCTTTGGGTCAGATGTCCAAAATCAGGATATTCTTCTCATGAAGATGTTCTCCTTCTCTCTCATGGACAAAGCAGCTCACTGGTATCCAACTCAAATGCGTCCAATCAACACATGGGTTGAACTACAATCTGAGTTCCTGAAAAAGTTCTTCCCAGTTGGTCGGACGAATGCCTTACGACACCAGATCACACACTTCACCCAACAATCTATAGAACCACTTCATGAAGCATGGGACCATTTTCTGGATCTCATGCGAAAGTGCCCCCATGATGGAGTTCCTAAATGGGAACAAGTCCAGTCTTTTTACCAGGGACTCCTTGAAAATATCTGCTTATTCATCAATGTAACCTACTGTGGAAATATGATGGGCCAACACGAAGACACTGTGTGGGAGATTCTCGATAATATGTTCGAGAACTCCATCAATAACGACTCCATGGGCTTATTCGACTGGACGAATGTCCGTGCATCGACGAATCCAAGGGGAGCACATGAGACGTAGGGCTTGTCTGCATCCGTCGACTTGGAATTCATGGCCAGTCGGTTGGACAAGGTCTCTATCATTGAGAAGAAGGTGAATGAGCTGACTCGAAATCTATAGTGAGCCACCTCTGCGCAAAACCCATTTGCACAGCCGCCTTCTGGGAGGGAAGCTATGCATAACATCTATCATTGATCTTCTTAGGGGATGGACCCGTATCCACCCCTATTTGACTCTAGGACTAGAGGAAACTCTGATCCAACCTACTCTAGTTGGAGGAACTCTGAACCCTCGTACTCTGACTTTCCTGAGGTTCCTCAGACCTGTGAGGACCTCAACGCCATCCAGAATGACCCATTCTCTAATACCTATAACCCTAGATGGCGGAATCATCCCAATTTCCTGTGGGTGGGAAATAATCAGAATCAAAGACCACCATATCAACCCCGTCCACAAGGTCCTCATCGATATCAGCAACCTCAGCCTCAGCCCCACCCCACCTATCAATCTGGGCCAACTCAAACAGATCAAATGACTCTTATCCTTCAGACTTTGGCTGACATTCAGCAGATGAATGCGGCTATGCAAAAACAACACAAGGACGAGATCACAGAGGTTCGCAATCAACTCTCCCAGATGGCAAATTCCCACCAACCTGGCACACTTCCTTTGCAACCTCTGCCGAATCCGAATAGCGTGTCAAACCAAAGGCACGTTATGAACCCAAATCAGGGCCAAGGCCACATGATTTATCAGGCCCCTTTTATTCCATCACCCAACGGGATGGAAGCTTTGACATCATATGCAGGATTTCAGCAGTAGCCACCTATTTTACCGACTCCAAACCAAAACCAGGCAGGACTAAATTCTGTTACAACTCGTAGTGGAAAAGCAACACAAGACCTTATCCAAGCCACTTTCAGCCTGGTAGTGCTAACCCAATCCCTAGGATAGTTATCAAGGACACCCCTATCCAATATCAAAAACCTGGACCTATTCTAGAGGAACCATCCAAGGGTCCATTTCCCGAGGCCTTGACCAAGGGAAAGAGGACAAATAAACCCATGGCACCTGAGGAGGATCTGGTCAAGCTCTTTAAACTGGTCCATATAAACATCCCATTGATGGATGCAATTCGCCACGTACTGGCTTACGTACGATTTCTGAAAGACGTGTGTACACCTAAACATAAGATGCGAACCAAAGTAGGAGTCCAATTGTATTGTCAGAGCAAGCCAGCTTTGTAATTTTGAGCAAAGACCAAGGTACTCCCCTGATTTCCTGTACAATTGGTGATACCCAATTTGACAGAGCTTTATTAGATCTAAGAGCCTTCATAAACCTATTACCTACATCCCTACTTGACCACCTTGAGGAATCTGAGCTTAAACTGATAGAGGTGACATTGCAGTTGGCTAACCGATCTATTAAGTCACCTAAAGGAGTTCTTGAGGATGTCATTTCTAGGGTGTAAGATTTCTATTTGTCGGTGAACTTTGTAGTCTTGGATATGGATGCTCCATAAAACCTGAGGGATACACCAATTATACTAGGGAGACCCTTTTTGGCCACTGCTAGGACCAACATAAATTGTGAGGAGGGCCAAATTAAACTGAAATTTGGAAACCAAACATTAAAGATTGACATCTTTAATGCCCAAAAGGGATTAATTACGGTGTTATAGAATAAATTTGTGACATCAAGGTTGTGGTTGGTGGATGATCCATATATTTAGGAAAACTTGACTACTTCTGATCAACCACAAGACGATCAAAACCCACAATTAAAGGAGTCCAAACCTAACCTAGATACACCCATAACTCCTTCCCTTACTCTTGACACACATCATGAACCACCTGCTGCTGCTGATAACCCTATCTTGGAACTCAAGCCTCTTCCCGACCATCTCAAATATGTCTTTTTGGGTTCCAATCAGACGTTTCCTGTGATTATCAACTCTAGACTCAAACCTGATCAGGAATCCCATCTGATTATTGTTCTCTAGCAACATCGCAGAGCCATTGGATGGACTCTCGATGGTTTGACTGGTATCAGCCCTTCCTACTGCACACACCATATCTACACCGAAGAGGGCACACGACCTTCCCGTGAAATGTAAAGACGTCTGAATCCTAATCTGCAGGAGGTCATGAAAAAGGACATCATCAAGTGGTTAGATGCAGGGATCATCTACCCGATCTCCGACAGTCGGTGGGTGAGTCCAATCCAGGTTGTGCCTAAGAAGGCAGGACTCACCGTAATCACGACTGAAATCGGAGAAATCATACCTACCCATGTGGAAAATTTGTGGAGGGTCTGCATTGATTATAGAAGACTCAATACCTCCACGAAGAAAGATCATTTCCCACTATCGTTTATTAATCAGATCCTCGAGAAACTGGCGAGAAATAGGCTTTTCTGCTTTTTGGATGGGTACTCCAGTTATAACCAGGTGGCAAATCATCCTGAGGACCAAGAAAAGACCACTTTCACCTGCCCCTTCGAGACGTACACATTTCGAAGGATGTCGTTTGGTCTCTGCAATGCACCCATTACTTTTCAGCGATGCATGCTTGCCATATTCTTAGATATGGTAGGTAATTATCTGGAAGTCTTCATGGATGACTTTTTAGTATTCAGAGAATCATTTGATGATTGCCTCCTACACTTGTTCCAAATCCTTAGGCGGTGCATTAACGTGAATCTGGTTCATTCCTGGGAAAAAGGTATTTCATGGTGCCTGAAGGAATTGTCTTGGGATATCTCATATCAAAAAAAGGCATCCAGGTCGATCGAGCCAAGGTGAACCCGATTTCCAAACATCCTATGCCTAGCTCGATCAAGGACCAAAATGTTAGAGATTTGGAAATCAGGTTTGCTTTGGCTCGATCGATTATGGACATTCGATCTTTTTTGGGGCACGTCAGTTTTTACTGTCGATTCATTCCAGATTCCTCAAAAATCGCGCACCCCCTGACCACTCTATTATCTAAGGATGTACCTTTCAAAATCTCCAAGGAATGCACTCAAGCATTTGAAATCTTCCGTGATCGAGTTACCTAAGCTCCGACCCTACAGTCCCCTGATTGGTCTCAACCCTTTGAGATCATGTGCGATGCATCTGACTTCGCTGTAGGAGCGGTACTTGGGCAGAAAATTGATGGGAAACCTGTTGTCATCTACTACGCTAGCAAGACACTTGACAAGGCTCAACGTAACTACACAGTTACTGAGAAAGAGTTGCTAGCCGTAGTATTTACCCTGGAAAAGTTCAGATCATATCTCCTGGGTTCCCGTCTTATCATTTACTCGGATTACACAGCTGTGAGGCATCTCCTTGAAAAGAAGG
Source organism: Thalassia testudinum (assembly GCA_037157565.1). NCBI lineage: Eukaryota > Viridiplantae > Streptophyta > Magnoliopsida > Alismatales > Hydrocharitaceae > Thalassia > Thalassia testudinum. The sequence continues at coordinate 63,713,364 of JAZHRO010000007.1, read as the reverse complement.
ACGCAAAGCCTCGATTAATCCATTGGATCTTACTATTGCAAGAGTTTGACCTCAAGATTCGTGACAAAGCAAGAAAACAGAACATGGTAACTGATCACTTGTCCTGCCTTCCTTCTGAGATTATCGACCCTTCTGGACCCATCACGAAACATTTTCCTGATGAGCACCTCCTTACTATCAATACAGGGCTTCGATGGTTTGCTGGTATAGTAAACTACTTGGCATCACATCAAATCCTATCCGATTGGTTGTAGGCCAAGAAGGAAAAATTGCTTTCCGATTCCAATATTACTTCTGGGAAGACCCATATCTTTTCTGCATCGGTGCTGATCAAATCATTCAATGATGTGTCATGGAAGTAGAAATTCGGGACATATTATCTTTCTGCCATGACCAGGCATGCGGTGGACACTTCTTAGGTCATAAAACCACAGCAAAAATCCTCCAGTGCAGCTTCTATTGGCCCACGACTTTCAAAGACGCATAAAATCACTGTTGGGCATGCACTCGTTGCCAGACCTTAGGCAACATGGCCATCAAGATATGAAGCCCTTACTGCTGATTCTCGTATGTGAAATTTTAGACGTGTGGGGGATTGATTTTATGGGACCCTTTCTTATTTCGAATGGCTATGAGTACATTCTACTCACTGTTGACTACGTGTCCAAATGGATCAAATTCATTCATCATAACATCTTTTCACAATTCAGGATTCCACGTGCCATAATCTCTAATGGAGGGACCCATTTTACGAATGCTCAGTTCAGGTCACTGATGACCAAATACGGGGTGTCACACTGAATCTCTACTCCTTACCACCCACAAACTAATGGTCTAGCTGAGCTATCAAATTAGGAGATCAAGAAAATCCTCCAGGTTACTGTTCGACCTGACATGAAAGACTGGTCATCTCGACTTCCAGAGGCTTTGTGGGCATATCAGACCACCCACAAAACCCAATTAGGTATGTCTCTCTTCAAATTGGTGTATGGGAAGGCATGTCATCTCCCCGTCGAATTGGAGCAAAAAGCCTATTGGGCAGTACGGAACTGCAACCTAGATCTTTCTAAGGCAGGAACCCATAGAAAGCTTCAAATGAGCAAGATCGATGAATTACGCCACTACGCATATGAGAACTCACGAATTTACAAAGAGCTGGTTATTGCCTTTTACGATAGGCACATCCAGAAAGATCTTCCACCTTGATCAAAAAGTCCTACTCTTTGATGCCAAGCTTAAACTATTCCTAGGAAAACTACAATAAAAATGGATTGAACCTTACCTCTCGTCCAACGAATCTTTGGAAAAGGAGCCATTGAGATCAGTCCACTCAGCCACGATTCAGAACCTTTCATCATGAACGGTCAGAGACTCAAATCGTTCATTGACCTGACCGATACAAATTTGGCTGAGATATCCTTTACCTTCCATTCTCCCGGAGCTCATTATGCCCAGCCGATGGCGTAAAACTCAGCATTTAACGGGAGGCAACCCACCATTTTTGAAAAACCCGAAACCTTTCTTGACATTCCTATGCTAAATTCATATTGCACTTAGGGTTCATCCATTAGAACAGCCGACCCCACCTCAGGTACTCGTACCCGAGTTTGAAATCATCCACAATAGTCACCTCGACCCGTTCGCCCACCCAAAACCTGTTCTAATGAATGATCTATGCTGAACTCAAACCTACCTAATTTACAATGGGGACATTGCAAATCGTAGGCATGGGGGGTATGAAAGTGCAAAACACCATGAAAAATCATCTCATAAGAAAAGGTTTCAACAAAAAAAATCACATATCACAAAATTACCCAAAAAAATGAAAAAATTCTTGAAAAAGAACAAAAAATTTTGAGGGGAGAGAAATTTTGAGGCCATATGAATCATGAAGTGAAAAAGGGAAAAATTGAAAAATGTCAAAAAAGGAGTACAAAATGAAAAGAAAAAGAAGAGATAGTCGTTAGTAAGAAATTAAAGGATTAACTAAGTTCTAGACCATATCATGAAAAAGAAAATGAAACGAAAAAAGTGCTAATGAGACACAGAAGAGATTAGTAGGAATGCTGATTTTAGGCCACTTGAAAATTCAAGTATCTGCCAAGATCTGGATAGTCCTCAAGAGGTTGGGGAAAATACGAAGCTTAAGTATTAGGTCTAGGGCTTAGGGAGTATCCGGCCATGTTAACTGACCTCTGGTTTGCAGGACTCGGTAACCTAAGCACCCCAATCCACACACTGTCTAGTTCAAAATCACGCAAATGCGTTTAATTGCTCTGAAAAGGTCGCCTATATTAGGAGCGGCCGATCAACACAAGTTGATTTGGACGAGTTCCCAACGTAGAGAGGCAGAAAATTCCCCTCAAAGATGCACAATAACATATCATCTCCTCGGTTCTTATCTCTTAAGATATTTACATATCCTACTAGGGGCATGTAAGTATCCTGTGTTAGTTCAGATGCCATGGGCGGCATTATCACAAAATGTCAATTGCCAGGATCTGGATTTAGCTACAGAACGCCATGGGTGGGATTATCTTGAAATCTCGAAAGCCAGGGTTCTGGGGGTTGCCATGGGCGGTGCTATCATGAAGCATCGATTGCTAAGGGCCCTTCAAGGATTGATGATGGGGACTAAGAATCCGATACAAACCATATTGAGAAGCCAATCCAAAGCCAGAAATAAAAAGAAAAAAGAGTGAGAAAACTCTCGAAACAAAGAAAATCCTCTATCACTCTCTCTTAGAAAATGCACTACAAACTAAACCGAGGTAAAAATATGTTTCAAGCATGGGTGCGTTAACCGCGGAGTCCAACGAACCTTAAGATAGTTCCTGTGGACCTTAAAAACCTTCACGACAGACTGAGGCTAGAGCTGGTCAAGTCCGGATCTTGGTTGGTACTTAAGTACCTCTGGGCCTACTATCGGCATTCTAACCTAATTAAAATAAGAAAGCACTCATCAAAGTTTTTGAACATCAAGGAACTCATGGTCTAGAATCGAAGTTAAAACCTTAAAATTTTGCTAAGGGACTAGCAAAAGCTAGGCATGGGGGTATGATGGGAACACCATCATGAGCCCTAACTAGCTCTTTTTGACCCATAAAAGAGAAGAAAAGCTCCTACATAACCAACTGGAGGTCCTAATTCACCGAATAATCATTCTGAGATAAAAGCAAGAAACAAGGGGTAAAACTATAATTTTACCATTGCAGTACAACAATGGATTTTCTCAAGGGCTAAACACAAGTCAAATGGTCTTACCAAGGTAATAAGTGGGTTGAATCAAACAAAAAAGCGTTCATGTGAATTTTGGGAATTAAATGACTTCATGTAACCCTAAAACAAATCCAGTTGATTAAACAAGGCTCTGGTTAGGATAAAATTCACCTAAACCCTCTAAAAATCATAGAAAAATATTCTTTAGGGTTTAGAACCTTCAATTTGGCCATTGGAACCTATTTTAACCTAAAATGGGGTCTCAGACAAATATTTGCCCTAAATTAGGTTTTTACGTAAATTTCCTAGCCAAACATGGTCAAACCCAAAATCTAATCTCACCATTGGATTCCTTAGGTCCAAATTAGGTTTGTACCAAAATTTGGACCTAAGGGGAACTCATCTTGACCCACTTTGCAAACAGGCCCGACCCAATTACATTTTCACCCCTATCTTTCAAAAACCCTTACATTTGACCCCCTAACTTCTTCTTCATTCTTCGCAATTAGGTCCCTCCACCATTATAGCGGAGAGAATCCTACTCCGACAAGATTGAAAGGGCAATTTCTCCCTGATCTCTCAGAGAATCCCCTTCAAAATTGAAAGGGAGATTCTCTGAGAAATCTCCTCCAATGTGAACACAATTAGAAGCCCTATTTGGTACCCAATCTCATGCAAATGCGTGAGATATTTGGGTCACTCTTGATTTTCCATTACCGGATCTCCAGGGCTTATTTAAGAGACCCCAATTCACCCTGCATCTACTAAGCCTAAAATCAGCTGGAGAACCCCTTCAATTTCGTCTCTCCTTCTCCGGCCGACTTGTTCATCAAGCTCCGGCGACCTCTCCTACTCTCCCTCGTCGTGTGGCCACAATACCGGTGGCAGGTTCCTCTTCCTCTCACTCGTCCATGTCGCACAGCACCCGCTGACGCTCCTGCCTCCCCTTCGTCCTCGCCGACCACCCTCACTAAGCACCTTCGTCTCCGGCGTCGACGATACGAGCCAGACGCCATCCTTGCCTCCCCCTTTGTGTCTTCACTCCCAGATAATTCTCTCTTACTCTCTACATTCCTTTCCCCTCTTTATTTCCTTCAAATGACCACTGCCGCACTCCACCACCATCATCCCCTTCACCTCCAGCCACCACTTCGGCGAGTTCGCTCAACCTCCACAGACCACCTCCCTCCTCGCCGACCAGTCCCTAAGCACCGCCCCGACTCACTGATCATAACCCCCCACTCACAACACTCCACCACTCACCCAAAAGCACCCTCGAACACACCCGCACACACGGCTGCAGTGTGCCCTAGGCACGCTCCCACAGGCGTTCCCATGCCACGCTGACCACCTCTGCACATTCGTCGCTCCTTGGCGAAGCTCCCTGAGCTTTTTAATGTGGCCGCGAGGCTGTTTGCGTGATTTCAGGTCCAGGGGGCTTGCCGCCATTGATGCATAGCTTGAAGCTTACTTGCTAGCTTCTCCAGGCCATGCCTGCTCTAGGACAAAGTCCCAAGCTGTGCAGGGCATTCTCGCAAACTTCTCCAGTTGACCAATTAAAGGCAGGAGCCATCACAGCAGCTGCAATCAAAGGTCGCCACTTGACTGCGAGCACGCGTGAAAGAGGCTAGGAAGTTAGTCCCACCTTGGAAAGTTCTGGAGTGCCGCACTCACATAAAAGGAATTTCTACATAAGGCTATTCGCCTCCTACTCATAGGGTGAGGCCCCTCTCTCACTTGACCCAATGCCTCATCCCCGATCATACCACACGGACCTGGTGAACCGACCTGACTGCACACCTCTCCCACCATTGCACGCCGGTGGGCTTGGTCCCGAGCGTGTACTTGACCTGATTACCTGAGAAGCTATGGCTTTGGGAGAGCGAACCTAGGAGAGAAAAGGGAGAAGAGAGCTCGCGCGGGTAGAGGGTAGGTTTTACTCTACAGGCCGAGGAGAAGATGGAGAATGCAAGGAAGCAGAGAAGGCTAAAGCAAAAGAAGGAGCTGAAGGAAAAAGGCTGAAGTCAGAAGAGAAGGAAAAGAGAAGGAAGAAGTAGAAGGCAAAGGCAGCCAACAAGAGAAAGAGAAGAAAGCCAAAGGAAGAAGAAGGCAGAAGGAGCTAAGGCAAGCAAAGCTGAAGAAAGAGGCTGAAGCAAAAATCAAAAGAAGAATAAGGAGGAAGGAGATGCCAGAAGAAGATTGAAGATAAAGGAGAAGCACTATAGCATCAATATTTTAAGCCATCTGATTCACAAATCAGACATCCAATTTTGTGCTTTATTCACATATATTAGTTCCTTTGGTATTTTGTGCCTTACATTTATTCCTATCTTTTTGCACTATAACATTGATCTTATTGCATATTCTTTTAAATTCTAAAGTTGTGATCAGGATTTCTAAACCCTAATTTGTTCCATATGTTCGACCTCAGACTTTAAAATTCGAGTAATAAATTATATTTATTTTGAATGTTTTTCGACTGTACTACAATGGACCTTTTTAAAACTCAATCAAGCACTCTCTAATAGCTGTCACTGAATGTCTATGCGCGGGATTCTCTTCTTCCCATCCACGATATAAAGGCCTACACACCCCCTTCACCAAACCATCTCTACCTACTCTACTCCTACCTACTCGTAAGCTCTAGGAAGCCTATTAACACTCCATTAGAGCTTACTCTCAAGCTCCCAAAGCTCCTATTAGTATAGCGAACCTCTGCCTCACCAAATATTCCTCCATCTTCCCATCCCCATTCATAGGTTACCTTAGAGCCATCCTCCAACCTCCATTCCGATAACAGTTCATCTCCGCCTTCTCACCTCCATACCGGGGCCATGCTAAAGCTTTCCACTACCTGACATCCTCCTGCATCTCACCTCCATCGTCCTGCTCTTCACCTCCTTCGTCTGAGCTTCCGCTAGGCGCCGTCGTCTTGTTGAATAGCCGATTCGGGAGATTTCTTCTCACCTCCCTCTCTTTTTATGCTTTCGTAGATTATTGTAATAAACATTCATGATATATATCATATTTGTTCCATATTTCTTATGATTTATTCTACATGTCCTCTTCTTTTAAAAATACAAAAAAATAACAAAACTTTAAAATACCAAAAACAAACAAAATGAAGCACGATTTTCAATTAAAGTAAACGTTGCCTCCTTGTGTTCGACCAGGGACTCCCTTGGAGTTCCGGTATAAATTTTATTCGATCACAAGTTTTGCAACTACAACAACGGGTTACTCGTAACCTTGATTTCGAACTCGCAAAACCCATGCAATTAAGTGCCAGCGATTTTCCTCTCACAGCCATTCGGGAAGTAGATCCCGCCACTACGTCACCCTACTTCATCCTCTATCCTCCAGCTCTGTTCTCCCTCATCTACCATCTCATCCCGATCGTCTGGGCTATCCATCAACATGGCTCATCCTCCAAGAAACCATTGAGGAGGATTTTCTCATCCCTCTATGTTTATTGCTTTCTAGAGTAGATTTTCAGCTTTCTAGTGTAGCACGTAAATGTAATGGACATGATTCTATCATTATGAAACATTTGTTCATTCTCTCCTTATTTTCTCTTTATTTGTATTGTTCTTTCTCTCTCTTTTATCAATTATTCTTTAAGTAGAGTAGCTAGTAGATTAATTTCAACCAGCTAATTTGCTTTCGTGACAATAATTATAAACACGATTTTTAATCAAACGTTCGCCTCCCCGTGTTCGACCCGAGACTCACTTTGAGTTTTGGTAAATTTTATCTATTAGCGGATTTTTACACGACTACAACGACGGGTTTTCAAACTCAACATTTAAATGTAGAAATCACGTATATCATTAGTCATCCAAAGATTTTTGTGTGCCTCGATTGGGTCCATTACGTACTTTGTCCCTCTTCAGGTTCTTTAGTGCATCTTCAAGACGAGGTCCTTAAGACCACCCTTGAGGCCTCTACTAGTAGTTCATTCTTGTCAAGGCCAAGCCTCGACCCATTTATTTTTGCTAACACCTGACCAGATTGACATCTCTTCTGACCCTTCCATATCTGAGCTCAGATCTCCATCATCAACATCCATGGAGAACCAAGAAGAAGATCCCAACATCGAGAATCAATTGCAACACTTCATTGATCTATTCTATGCATCCATCAACCCATCGCAGTGTCCTCAGATGGGATATCACAAAAATCCTACTGCGGTGGCGATCGTATCCAGGGTGCAAATCCCGGCCGGAGGACCTGATACTGAACTGAAGCTTAATCAGATTAATGCTATCCCCAAATTTGACGGCTTAAACTCTGAAGATCCCTTCCAGTACATCAAGTAGCTGAAGCATCTAGCCCAAACCTTCAGGCCACCTGTTAAGAATCGGGACATCCCAATCATGTAGATGTTCTCCTTCTCACTTATGGATAAGGCTGCCCACTAGTATCAGACTTTGACCCGTCCGATCAACACTTGAGAGGAACTCCAATCTGAATATTTGAAGAAATTCTTCCTAGTTGATTGCATGGATGCATTGAGGCACCAGATCACGCATTTCATGCAAAATGTGGGAGAACCACATCTTGAGGCATGGGGCCGCTTTTTGGATGTCATGCGAAAATGCCACCATCACGGAGTTCCTAAATGGGAACAAGTCCAATCTTTTTACTAGGGACTCTATGAGGATATCAGGCTATTTGTCAACGCAACCTGTGGTGGCAATATCATGGGTCAACATGAAGATACTGTTTGGGAGATTCTCGAGAATATGTACGAGAACTCCATTAATAATGAATCTATGGGTGTGTTCGACCGAATGACCGAATGAACACCTACACATTGACAAACACGCTAGGGGCAGACGAGAGTCAAGGCCTATCTACATCCGTCAATCTGGAGTTGGTGACCAGTCACTTGGATAAGGTCTCTATCATTGAGAAGGTGGATGAATTGACTCAACATCTGCAGAGTGCCACCTTCGCAGAGCAGGGCACATGTGCACAACCGCCCTCAGGTAGGGAGGTTGTGCATAGCATCCACCACCACTCTTACTAGGGGATGGACTCATATCCACCCTCGTCTAATCCCAATTTCGAAGGAAACTCTGGATCGACCTACTCTAGTTGGGGGAACTATGAACCCTCTTACTCTAATTTCTATGGAGTTCCTTAGACTTGTGAGGATCTCCACGCCATTTAGAATGATCCATTCTCCAATACCTACAACCTTGGATAGCGCAATCATCTGAACTTTGCATGGTCGGGAAATAATCAGAACTCAAGACAGCAATTCCAACCTCGACCATAGGCTTCGCACCCATATCACCTAAGCCTACACTCCTCTGCCCAATTCGAACTACCAATTTGGGCCGTCATGGGAAGATCAAATGAATCTAATTCTATAAACCCTGGCTGATATCCAAATGACCAATGCAGCTATGCAGAAATAGCACAAAGATGAGATCACAGAGGTTCGAAAGCAACTCACACAGATGGCTGGATCTCTCCAGCATAGTGCACTCTCGTCTGAACCTCTGTTGAATCTAAATAACGTGCCTAACTAGTGGCATGTTATGAACTCGAATTAGTACCAAGCTCACTACGTGTATCAGGCCCCTTCTGCTCCATCACCCATGGGATGGAGGCTTCCACATCGTATTCGGGATATCACCTGCAACCACCTCTTTTGCCAACTCCAAACCAAAACCAGGCTAGCTTAATGCTATCACCACCCATAGTAGCAAATCGACTCAGGATCCACCTTATCCTTGCCACTTTAGACCTGGTAGTTCAAAGCCTAACCCTAGGATGGTTATCCAGGACACTCCTATCATAAATTCAAAGCCTGAACCAATCATAGAGGAACCTACAGAGGATCCATTTCTTGATGCCTTAACCAAAGGAAAGAGGAAACCCAAACCCATGGCACTTGAGGAAGACATGGTCATGTTCTTTGAGTCAATCTAGATAAACATCCCCTTGATGGATGCAATCCGCGATGTACCGACCTACGTGCTATTTCTGAAGGACTTATGTACTCCAAATCATAAGCCACAAAACAAAGTCTGATCGTATTGTGTAAGTGACATCTAAAAATGCGTTAGATTAATTTGGACGTATGAGTTGCTACGCTAACGTGTTTGGTTTTGAAAACCTTGTCGTTGTAGTTTGAAAGTGAAGAACTCGTGTTCAACAATTAAAATTTATACCGAAATTGAAATTCCGGGTCGAACATCGCGAGGTGGACGTTTGATTTAAAAACTACGCGTTTGTTTTTTTATTTGTCATAAAGTAATTCAATTGATTAAAACTATCTAACTATTTACAATAAATAGAAGAGAGAGAGAGAGTAAGAGAGAGAGAATATTACAAACAGAAATCAAAATGAGATGTAGAATAAATAGGGAATTCATCATTAAGGAGATTGTTTGTTTCAGTAATTACAACTAGAAAGCTGAAAATAATTACACTAGAAAGCAGTAAATTTACTCTAGAAAGCATTAAAAGAATGAGAGAGAAATATCCTCCTCGACGGTTGCTTGGAGGACGAGCCGGATAGGACGACGCCTAGACGAAGGAGGATGAAGCAGGACGAAGGAGGATGAAGCAGAAGAATGGGAACGGGGTAGCACGTCGTCGTCATCGCGGGATCCACTTCCGAAGGGGGACGAAAATTTGGACTTTATCTCGTGAGGAGCATCTTGGGTGTGGGACAAGCTTCTCTTGAGCTTTGGAGAGGTAGAGAAGAGAAGAAAGGGATGAGAATTTCGTGTGGAGGGGGTCTCCTTTTATAGTTGCAAGGAGTGGGGGCAAATTGGTCATTACATCTTTAAAACATTAAATAAGGGGTCTTTAGTGATGGATAAAACAGTCGCTAATGCCCCATCGTGGGCGTAGTGGGTGCTACCCGCACGGCTGCTGGCTTTCAAGCATGCTTAACACTCACGCACGTTCGTTGAATCTCAGCCGCACAATCGTGAGATCGGATGGCTTAAGATGCGCCTTTCCCGCTCCTCAATGCGCGCCCGCCGACGTGCAATGCTGCGTGAGGGGCGGGGCGGGCGTGCGATAGCGCATGGGCACTATTGAGCACCCATAGCCACCCAATCAAGATCTGACGCTCGCCCGTGCTCGCTCTTCCACGCCGCTCACCCTCTCGTGCTATTCGATCGCACGTCGCCTGCTCGTGATAACACCCTCGCCCACTGCGCTGCGGAGCGTGGATGGGCGCGAGGATGTTTTAAGGCGCGCGTATCCACAACCGTTGGATTGAGATCCAATGGCCCAGATTGCGCACCAAAACCTCCTTGAAAAAGCAGCGGCGGTCTTGAGGGTCGATTGGACGGCTGAGATGGCGCCACTTGGCACCATCTTGGCCGTCCATCTTCTGGTTGTTGTAGATGGTGCCACGGGTGTCGGATTGAGTTGATTTTTGCACCGTTAGGCTGTGATCGTCGATCCGAATCCATCCGTGCAGTCGGATTTGTCGCTTGAAGTGTGGATTTACACCATCTTGGCCCTTTATCTTCTAGGGTTCCCTGGTCACTATCTGATGCTACAGATGCCTGATTAGGGCGATCTTGGAGTCGTTGAACTCCAATCGTCGCCCTGATCACATCTGTATGGTTGGATTTTCGTTCCAAGGCCCCGATAAAAAGTTTCCCTATCCAAGCACATAAAAGGAGACAATTAACCTCCATTTTATTCAAAGTACTCTAAATGCAAGATGATGCATGTTATGCAATATTTATAGCATGCAATGCAATCCTATGCTTAAGAACATGCATAAATAGACATCTTAAGTAGTGTAAACGTGTTTACATCATACCCCTATGTCTATCTTTTGCTAGTCCCTAGCAAAGACTATATGCTATTCATAAAAGAGTTAGGTTGGATTATTTGGGCATGAGTTATTTTCAATAATTAAGAAACTGTCTACTTAGGATCTGAACTTTCAAAGACACAATAGTGTCCGAGTATCTGCCAAAATGCAGACTACCTCAAGCCCTCGCCTTATTCAAAGAAAAATTTCTTTTTTTCTTTTTCCTCTTTTCTAATTTTTTTGGATTTTCAAGTTTTAGGGTTTAAGAGTGGCTTTCTACGGCCATTCAACTCACCTAAGATTTGATGAGAACCCTAAGTTTTAAGCATCTTATTGTGAATGTGATAGACTTATTGACCGACAATTAAAACGGACTTCGGATTTCTATGCCTCTAGGTGACCTCAAAAAGAATTCTACCTAATGGTGTATCTTTACAACTGGTAGCTTTCTCCCTAGTTTTATTTTTTTATGGGGTCAACACAAAGGTGAATCCAGTGTATATCTCCTTGATTTATTCTACTTCTTCACTTCTTCCTAAGTGTTTTGAGAATTTTTAGTACATTTATTGAGTTGGGTTCTGGACAACTAGTCGATGAGCTGTTACCACCGACAACTTGCCAACCATACTCGTGCGGCGAAGTGTGTCTTATTTCTTTTTTCTTTTCTCCTTTTCTTTTTGATTTTTTTTTATTATTATTATTTTTAAGTAGGTGACTTCCCTGGTCTAAGATTTACCTAAAGGCAGCAAAAAGAGAAAGGTCTAGTGATTGGGCTCTGGACAACCTACCTATGGGTTGTTACCCATGATAACTTGCCAGCCATATCACCCTAGAAGGTTCATTAGCTACCCAATTTCCGTTAAAATCATCAAACAACGAGTCAGTTACAAGATAGTGTGTAGATGCCAGAAACTCAAAATTCCCTCAAATCAGAGGGCGGGTTGATAAGTCGTGTACTTATCACCCAAACTTATTTATTCCAATTATGATAGAATTAAGATGGCCAGGACTTGAAAGACAAATCCACGTTTTAGTGGATACATGGGCTAATTAAGTCCAAAGACTTGAAGGGTCTTTGTGTTCAAATCATAATGTAGTATTTCCTAAGATTGAAAATTTTCTTAAACCTAAGTTCTCTTTCCTAATTCCATTTTTTTTTTTTAATAAAACAAATCTACAAAGCTGACAAATAAATTTAGAGATGAATATCCACCCCCTATGCCTATTTAATGCAATGTCCTCATTGTATTAAAAAAGACATAAAACAGAGTGGAATAGAGTAGAAAGCACCGGAATTGCGTGAATGTCAAGTCCGCTCCGAGATAAAAACTAAAAAGAACTGTATATGTGCTAAATTTAGTGCCTTCAGCTTGGCACACTATACAAAGAAGAGAAATAACGAATTCACAGGTGCAGGTCAGAATCAGAATAAACAAAAGAATCCTCTGACCTATCAGTAGAGGTCCACAGATGTGGACCAGATTGTGGTGCAGACCCATACCCCATAATCGAGAATATCTTAGGTTTTGGATAAAATTACCCAAAACCTAAAATCGGTATGCAAGCGGGGTCTGGCCTGCAATTTATGAGGATGCAACCCCAGACCAAAAAGTCAGGTTACAGAGAATTGAAGCTCAAAAGGATAATCATTGAATGCGGGCTTGGGTTGGACATCCTCAAAACAGATGTCGTAAGGGTCCTAGTTTGATGGTTTTAGCTTAATAGGCACCCTTCGACTCAGTGTTGTACTTCCTCCAAAGTTAACTTCCCAGATTAAAATTTCCTAACTCCGATCCTCCTCATTCAATATGTCAAATTCCAAGGCCTCTTGCATATTAATCACCCCATCTGAAATCTCCAAGTCTAAATGATGTGGCTGAATCAGAATTGACTTGGGTCTAATTATCTCAGAAACAAAATCATCGATAAGCTCAACGGGGTGTAACTGACAATCAGGGCATTGAATTGAATCCTCCAGAAAATGCGATTCTGGATCCGTAATGTGTGCCCCAATAGGATCAGTTTCCTCAGTTCTTGGGCTATCAAATGATCTTTCAGATTTCTTAGGCCCAATCATCTCATAGAAATCATATTCAGAAAACTCGCATGAGACTTCGCAACTTGAGTCTTCTCCATCAAAGAAATCAAGATCTGTATCAATGTATGTCCCAAAATCATCTGTCACTTTCTATTCCATGGAGACATACGTTTCTTCGTACCCTGGCTCAGGGATCTCAGGTGAAGAAATCAAATTTTCCTTAATTGGTTGATTTAATTCAATCTGGTCAGCCTCGTAACACGTGTCCCCCCAATAGGTGCCTGAGCAGGTTCTGAAATTGGCTCTCCTGAAGAAGGTCCATCCTGGGAATCATCCCATGATTAAATCAAAGCAACCACAAATCTCATCCTCAATTTTGCTAATTTCCCAAGTAGAAACTCACCCGGGTTCTTATCCTTAACATCCTGGAGCCAATCCAACAAAGACTTGTTCAAATCATCAATTATTTCAATCAGGGGCTCCAATCTCTCAATGCAAGGTATTGGGTAAACTTCTAAAGATTATATGATATTCCTCATGTTAGCTAGAACCTTATCTTGAACCTGGTTACCCTGAACCAAATGAGTTGGTCTAGGGTTGGGTGGGTTTGGGGTCAATGAAGGGGAATTAACGAATTGAGATTCGTTATACCCTTCCTGATAATAGGTCATTTCATATTGTTTAAAAGGTGGTGATGACCTAAAGGTAGTGTAATCAGAGGATGGGTAAAGATCGATGTATCCTTCTTGATTGTAGATCGTATTAGGTTGTTCATGAAAGGTTGATGATCTATAATTGATGTGGCTTTGAGAAGGATAGAAATTACAATCATAGTGTTCAGGGTTAGACCCTAAACACGGCAGTCCGGAACTGTATCCCCAATCCGGGTGATCCCAACTAACTGATAGTTGACTACAGTACGAATTGGGATAATCTTCATGTTGAGGATAATTCACAACAGGATGAAAGAGCTGGAATGCATGTAATATGTGGAAGAATTCATGGTAAGCGGGAGGAAGAAAGGTGCCTTGCAATATAATTAATCAAACCTGTCCTTAAGTGGGTTAGCCTATAGACCTACAGACTTCCAAAACCCATCTTGAGATAAAGGAACGATTTGATCTACTTCTGTCTGTTCAATCCAACCAATTAGAAGGAGGGACTGGGGAGAAGGTTCTTCCTTCGGCTTGTGCCTCCGGTTCCTAGTGTATCCCCCAGCCGCGATCGTTTGATTCTGCTCCCCTAGCTAGACATCAGATTGAACAGTAGAAATAGACTAATTGAAAATAATCTCATTCTGGGCTCTGAAGAGCGAGTCAAATCCTTAAGGCCAACGTTTGCTCTGTTTTATTTAGGGCTAGGTTTGAATGTGCTTTGGAATGTGATGGACCCTTTATATGGGTTGTGCCCTTAATGATTGATTGATTTGTGTGTGAGTGCACAACCAGTGATTTTCAATCAAGATTATTTTTGATGTGGTGAATTTTAAGATTCAAATCTTGCTTAGTAGCTTTTAGGATTCAACTTTAGGTGTTTTCAAACAAGTTTTGTTTGCACACCAGGTTTTTGAAAGCATAGGTGAAGATGTTTTCCTTTGAAGCTTAAAAAGAATGTGGAGTGCCTAGTAAATCCTTAATAGTTGAACCTAAGTGGCAGCTACTTAATGAGTTGATTTTAATTGAAATGGTGCGGCCTAATCAACTCAAACAATTGGCATGTTGCACCACTTTATTAGGCACACAAGTGATTACCTAATCTGATTTCTACTCAATTATCTGTTTGGATGTGCATACTGACTCCAAAGATTGATTTACCGGTTGAGTTTGAAAATCAGATGTGCTTGTGTACCTCTGTGAGATTTTTTCTTATTTTTCTTTTTTAATGTGGGGGTTGGGGTGAGTATGGGTGTCAAACAACAAACAATCTAACCTTAGAGTTTATAAGAACACCTAGGTTGATTGATGTTTGTGTTATTATGTGGTGAAATGAAATCTAATGGCTGGGAGGTGGGGGATAACTTATAAAACCTTTCATAGCACTTTACTCCAATCTATCGATTTTGCCTGTCTCGAAAGAGTACTTGCAATCATAACAAGAAAGAAGTGAGGTAAATGATTTGTAAGTTAGAAAACGTTAAGAGAAATCAAAGAGCGTCGCCTCCCTGGCAACGGTGACAAAATGTTGGACGTACGAGTTGCTACGCTAACGTGTTTTGTTTTAAAAACCTTGTCATTGTAGTTTGAAAGCGAAGAACTCGTGCTCAACAAATAAAATTTATACCGAAATTGAAATTTTGGGTCTAACACAGGGAGGTGGATGTTTGATTTAAAAACTACGTGTTTGTGTCTTTATTTGTCACGAAGTAATTCAATTGATTAAAACTATCTAATTATTTACAATAAATAGAAGAGAGAGAGAGTAAGAGAGAGAGAATATTACAAACAGAAATCAAAACGAGATGTAGAATAAACAAGGAATTCATTATTAAGGAGATTATTTGTTTCACTAATTACAACTAGAAAGCCGAAAACAATTACACTAGAAAGCAGTAAATTTACTCCAGAAAGCATTAAAAGAATGGAGAGAGAAATATCCTCCTTGACGGTCGCTTGGAGGACGAGCAGAACTACTCTAGAAAGTAGTAAATCTATTCTAGAAAGCGGTAAAAAGAATGGAGAGAGAAATATCCTCCTCGATGGTTGCTTGGAGGACGAGCCGGACGGGACGACGCCTGGACGAAGGAGGAAGAAGTAGGACGAAGGAGGACGAAGCAGAAGAACGGGAACGAGGAAACATGTCGTCATCGTCGTGGAATCCACTTTTGAAGTGGGACAAAAATTTGGACTTTATCTCGCGAGGAGCATCCCAGGTGTGGGACAAGCTTCTCTTCAGGTTTAAAGAGGTAGAGAAGAGAAGGAAGGGATGAGAATTTCATGTGGAGCGGGTCTCCTTTTATAGTTGCTTGGAGTGGGGGCAAATTAGTCATTACATCTTTAAAACATTAAATAAAGGGGCCTTTAGTGACGGATAAAACCGTCGCTGAAGCCCCATCGTGGGCGTAGTGGGCACTACCCACGCGACTGCTGGCTTTCACGCGTGCTTAACGCTTACGCACGTTCACTGAATCTCAGTCGTCCGATTGCGAGATCGAATGGCTTAAGATGCGCCTTCCCCGCTCCTCAATGCGTGCCCACCCGCATGGGATGCCGCGTAAGGCACGGGCATGCGATAGCGCGTGGGTGCTATTGAGTGCCCGCAGCCACCCGATCAAGATATGATGCTCGCCCGCTCTTCCGCGCCGCTCGCCCTCTCGCGTGATTCGATTACGCGTCGCCTACTCGCGATAACACCCTCGCCCAATACGCTGTGGAGCATGGATGGGCGCAAGGATGTTTTACGGCACGCATATCCACAACTGTTGGATTGAGATCCAATGGCCCAGATCACGTGCTAAAACCTCTTTGAAAAAGTAGTGGCGGTCTTGAGGGCCGGTTGGACGGCTGAGATGGTGCTACATGGCGCCATCTTGGTCGTCCATCTTTTGGATGTTGTAGATGGTGCCACGGCTGTCAGATTGAGTTGATTTTCACGCTGTTAGGCTGCAATCGTCGATTCGAATCCATCCGTGCGGTCAGATTTGTCATTTGAAGTGTGGATTTACACCATCTTGGCCCTTGATCTTCTAGGGTTCCCCGATCACTATCTGATGCTACAGATGCCTAATTAGGGCAATCTTGGAGTTGTTGGACTCCAATTCTCGCCCTGATCACATCTGTACAGTTGGATTTTCGATCTGAAGCCCCAATAAAAAGTTTTCCCTATCTAAGCACATAAAAGGTGACAATTAACCTCCATTTTATTCAAACTATTATAAATGCAAGATGATGCATGTTATGCAATATTTATAGCTTGCAATGCAATCCTATGCTTAAGAACATGCATAAATAGACATCTTAAGTAGTGTAAACATGTTTACATCATTCATTGAAGCATGAGTTTACGACATCAATTTTAAAAGAAGAATCGAATGTGAATAAGAGTGTCAAACATGACGAGGCATGAAATTGGATTAGTTAATCACTTTAATGTCACAAAATATTTCATTTCGTTTGCTTGTGAAAAGAGGAGAGATAAGGGTTAGAAATTTGTAGTAGAGTAACGATATCTAACTATGCATGAAAAGTAGACATGATGAGCATAATAGATTCTAGCACAAGGTGATAAACTATATATTGAATAGGTAAAATTGTTCCGCAACTACAAAGCTAGATAAAAGCTTGAATAAATATGAACATTAAACAAGTAGCTAAAGGTGAGATTTGGAGTGTTAAGACAGTCATGGTGGTGGAAGGGCTTCCATCAATGGCTCTGTGACTCCAAGGGCTTCCTTCTGAGCTCCATAAGGTGGTGGGATTATGCCTTGTAGATGATGTTGAGAGATATCCTTGCAATGGGGGTCTATAAGGCTATTTATAATAGAGGAGGAGTGGCTAAAACAAGTATCGTATAATTAGCGACATCAAGGATGTCACTGTAGCCTAGTTGCAAGCATCGCTGTATCCCAGCTTCCCTACTCGCTATTGCCTACACATGCACAGTTGTCCTCTCACGCGCTCCACGTGCTCATGCTGCCAGCTGTTGGATGGTTGAATCAACGGTCGAGATCGTGCCTCACCGTGCGTTCAAGATCACACACATCGCCTCGCGTACGATCACGCGTGCGATTACGTGTTGGATTGTGCATGCATGCATTGCACGCATCTGGGTGCTCCGCGTAGCCGCTTTCTCCGCCGTTTGATGATGATTGTGTGGCTCTAACCGATCGAGGCACGCATTTGCGAGGATTGGGGAGCGTGGTGGGTTTTAAACCTGCATCACTCATTTGCGAGGGATTCACTCACCTGCTGCGCTACAGTTGCGGATTGCCATGAGGATGATGAGGTGCACATGCGGTGGTAACTATTGGATGTCGATCATGCGATGGATGGTGAAGCACGACGAGGTGCGTCCGATGAAGATCGAACAATGGTGGCCGCATGATGAAGAACTGAGCGGTGGATAATGGTGCGCAATGGAGGGTGGAGCAGGTGCCACATGGATGGTTTTGGGCCGTTGATCATCATATCAACAGCTAGAACTACTTTGGCTCTTTAAGGGAGTGACGGAGGTTGGATTGAGGTGATTTTGAGTCTATTGGACTTCATTCGTTGATCCGGATCTATTCATACGATCCGATTGCTCATCTGAGACCTGTTTCAATATGCATTTGTACAATAGGGCATTAAACATTAATTCTAAGCAATCTTAATATAACGTAATGTAGAATACATGCAATGCTTCCAATCCCATTATAGCATGATATTAATGCACATGTGCCCTCAAAATTGACTCTAATTGATGTAGTTAATGTTATTATTTGTAGAGTAATCATACCCCCATGCTCACCCCTTGTTAGTACCAAGTAAGGTTAACCTAAAGACTATTTACAACTAGAATTAAGAATTGATGGCTCAGGCATAAGTTACTTGTCAACAGAAGGAAATTTTTGCTAAGAACCTAACCCACAGAGACTCAACAGTGCCTAGGTGCCTACCAAAATGCAGACCACCCAAGTCCTCGGCTTATTCTACATAGAAGCAAGTTCTTTTTCCTTTTTCATCTTATCTAATTTTTTTTTATTTTTTTGGAGTTGAGAGTTTCAGGGTAACTTTTTACAGCTACCCAACCCACCCAAGACTAGGAAAGGACTCTAAGTGCTAAGCATCTTGATGTGAAAATTGTGATAGACTCACTCAATGACAATTAAAATGGACTTCAGGCTTTTACGCATCTAGTTGACCAGAGAAAGAAAATGCTACCTAAAGTTGTATCTATCTGACTGGTATCTTTCTCCCTACTTTTATTTTTATGGGGTCAGCACAAGGGCGAATTGATGAGGCTGTGCTTGGAAAATTAAAAAAAGGGTTTGGAGGATCCATCATCGTAGCTCTCAAAACGCGTATATCAGATAAAATTTATAACCAAAACTCGAAAAGTGAGCCCCGAGTCGAACACGGGGAGGCGAACGTTTGGTTTTATAAAAATCTGCACTTCGCTTTTATTTATTTTTGTCATTTTTATCTTTTCTAATTTTTTTGGTATTTTTAAAATGTCAAGGGATCAAGTCGATGAAATCTCGCTAATCTACTTAAAAAATAAAAAGAGAGAGACAGAGAGAGAGAGAAGAACAATCATATATTTATGGATAAGTGTTTGTTACAACTATGAAAGCGAAAAACTACACTACGAAATAGAAAAAGATAGAAAGAGGTGGGAGAATCCCCCTCGACGGTTGCTCGAAGGACGACATGCTCTAACGTCACCTGGAGGAAGGTGGTGAGGAGTGGGACGAACGGGGACAGAGCCAGAGGATGGAGGATGGGACAGAACGACATCGTGGCGAGGATCTTCTTCCCGAAGGGTGGTGAGAGGACGGTTACGGGATGCTCACGAATGGGGATGAGAGGTGGGAAAACTATTTTCTTTTCTACTCCAGAGGAGCATGCCAGGCTTGGGACAAGCTCTCTCTAGGGCCTTGGAGGCGGTGAGAGGAAGAAAGGAGGACATGAAGAAAAATGGGAGGTGTAGGGTCCTTTTATAGTGGAGGAAAGAATCAAACTTGTATACAGGACATTTAGTGACGATCATAATTGTCACTGAAGATCTACTGCAAACGTCACTGAAGATCCCGTTCACGCGCCCCTGCTGTCGCACCACTGGTGCACACTGTACTTGCCCTTGTCGCACGCGCATGCGCTATACGTGCCGCTACTGCCGCTGTCTCCATGCACTCGCTACGCTGCTGCGTGTGTGTGCCACCAGGCACACACGTGCCCACATTGCTGTGCGTGTGTGGTGGCATGTGCGTGCGTAAGGGCGGCCTGGGTTATGTCACGTGGCACAATCTGGGCTGTCCATCTTCTTTCCTTTGTAGGCGATGCTACAGAGGTCAGATCGATTTTCACGTCATCGGGTTACGATTGTCAACCCGAATCCATCCGTGTGTTCGGATTTTTCAGTTGATGCTCCAGATTACGTCACCTAGTCCCTCAGCTATTGATCTTCCTTGGATTGCATATGGTGCTACGGGACTCCGATCGTTGTCTTGATCAGATCCATATGGTTGAATCATCAATCTAAGGCACCGAAATAAATATCCTTCTCTCCTGACCACAAAAAAGATGCAATTAACATAAATTATATACAACTACTCTAAATGCAAAATGATGCATTCTATGCAATATTTATAACATGAAATGCAAATCTAAGCCTAGGAACATGCATGAATAAGCATTTTAAACAGAATAGATGTGTCTACATCATACCCCCTTGCCTATCCTTTGATAGTCCCTACCAAAATTAAACTACATGCTATGTATAAAATCAAAATTAGAATTAGATCACTTAGGTCTAAGTCTTTTACTAACAATAGAAAATTTAAAATAAGGTCCTAAACAACGAAAACTCGATAGTACTTGGGTGTCTGCCAGAATGCAGACCGCCCAAGTCCTTGCCTTATTTGAAAACAAAAGATACATTTTTTTATTTTTCTTCTTTAATTTTTTTTGTATTGGAGCTTGAGAGTTCCGGGATAACTTTTTATAGCTACCCGGCCCGCCCAAGACTCGAAAAGGACTCTTAGTGATAAGCATCTAGTGAAAAGAGTGAAAGACTCACTAGGTGGCCTTTAAAATGGACATTGGGTTTCTACGACCCTAGGTGAACTTGCTTAAAGGTTTATCTTTTCGAACAGTAGCTTTCTCCCTACTTCTTTTATTTATGGGGTCAATACAAGGGCAAATTCTGTGTATATCTCCCCGGTTTATTCTACTTCCCCACTTCTTCCCTAAGTGTTTCGGGATTGTGAGCTGGGCTCTGGACAACCAGCCAATGGGTTGTTACCCACGGCAACTTGCCAGCCATACTTGTGCGATGAAGTATGGTTTTGTTTATATTTTTTTATTTTCTCCTTTTTCAATGTTTTTTTGTTTTCTTTTTTTATAAGTAGGTGGCTTCCCTGATCTTAGATTTACTTAAAGGCAGTACAATGAAAATGGTCTTGTGTTTAGGCTCTGAACAACCGACCGATGAGCTATTACCATCGACAACTTGCCAGCCATACCACCCTAGATGGTTCATTAGCTACCCAATTTCCGAAGAAACCGTTGAAAGGTGAGAGAGTGCAAAAAAAGTGTGTAGATGCTTAGGCTTAAAGCCCCTAAATCAGAGGGTGAAATGATACGTCATATACTTATCACCCCAATTTATTGACCAATTAAAATAGAATTACTTGGCAAGGACTCGAGACTAAGTCCACATTCTATTGGACACCCGAGCTAATTAAGCATGAAAACCTAAAGAGTTTAAGTATTTAGGTCCTCTCGTATCATTTCCTAAAGTTAATAACACCTTAAAGCCTAAGTTCTCTTCTAATTCTTCTCTTTTCTTTTTCTTTCTTTATCTTTTTGAATTTTCATTTTTTTTAAAGAAACTAAAAGAAATTCTACAAAGTTAACAAAATGATTTTAGGAATTAATTATCCACCCCTCATGCCTAAATGATGCAATGTCCTCATTGTAAAAATAAAGACATGAAAAGGGTAGAGTAAATAGAATATCACCTGAATAACATGAAAATCCGGTTAGCTTCGCAGAGAATGTGGAATATAAACACGTGCTAAATTTAATGCCTTCAGCTAGGCATAACATACATACAAGGAAGAAACTGAAAATTCACAAGTGTGGGTTAGAATCAAAATAAAAATATTGATCCATAAACCCACTAAGAGAAGATGTCCACAAACGTAGGCCAAGTTATGGTGCAGACCCATGCCCCAGGGTCGAGTGGTTCTACGGTTCTGGATGAAAATCACCCAAAATTGAAGGATGCTAAGCTTACGGGGTTGGGCCTGCGATTTTGTGGTGTGCAACCCATGACCAAATTGTTGGACAACAGGTAAAGATGGTTCAAAAGGTGTGGATGTCCGCTTAACGTTCAGCTCAGAAAAATAATCAGTTATTTCAAGCTTGGGTTGCACGTGAAGGATATCGTAAGGGTCTTGGTAGAAAGTAGGTGGTATTAGGTCAACAGGAACCCTTAAATCCAAACTTGTTTTTCCCTTAGGATTAACCTCCCAAATTTTCATTTCAGCATTTCTATCCTCCAACATCAAGTGCTTGGGCTCTGAGACCTCCAGCATACCAATCACCCCATAAGATTTACCCAAGTCCAGAAATTGTGGCTGACTCAGAATTGACTTGGGTACAATGATTTCCAAATCAAAATCAGTCCCTTTGGGGTGTGGTTGAGGAATGGGGCTATTGATTGAATATTCTAGTAAATGAGGATTTGAATCCTCCAAGTTAGCCCTAACTGAATCCAAATCTTCAATAATTGGGCTATCAAATGGTTCATCAGATTCCTCAAGCTCGTTTATCTCACTAAAATCATCTTCCTTAAGGTCAAGTGAGACTTCACTAAGAGATTCCTTACCCTCAGAATCAAAGAATTCTTGATCCTCATTTGTATAAGTCTCAAAATCAAATGTTATTTCATGGTATATGGAGACATATTTTTCCTCGCTCCCTGGCTCAGGGATCTTGGGTGAATCAATCGATTCATCCTCAAAGGGTTGCTTTAGCCCAACCTAGTCATCCCTAGTCTCAGAAAATGTATCCTCCTCAACAGACGCCTGAGCAGGTTCAGACATTGGCTCTCCTGAAGGGGGTTCATCTTGAGAATTATCCCAAGATTTGACTAGGGCAACCACAAATTTCGTCCTCAACCTTGACAACCTCCCAAGTAGAAACTCACCCAAGCCCCTATCCCTAACATTTTGGAGAAAATCCAATAAAGAGCTATTCAGCTCATTAATCACTTTTATCATAGGCTCCAATGCTTCAGTGCATGGTGTTGGCTGAGCTTTTAAAGATTGTATAGTGTTCCTCAAATTAGCCAACACCCTATCTTGGATCTGGTTCACCTAAACCGACTTGTTCGGTTTAGGGTTGGGTGGGTTCAGGTTAAATCTAGGGGAGTTAAGATGTCAAGGTTCTCGGGTCCCTCCCTGATAGTAAGTCCTTTTAGGTTGTTCAAAGAATTGTGGCGATCTATATTCAGTTGAATACTGGGGAGGGTAGGTGTTATAATCATTATATCCTTCGTGATTGTAGATCGGGTTGGTTTGGTGATCAAAGGATGAAAATCTATAATCATTGTAGCTCTGGGAAGGATAATAATCATGGTCTTGTTGTCTAGGGTTAAGCCCTGGACACTGAGGTCCGGATTCATATCCCCAATCAAAGTTATCCCAGCTAGTGGATTGGTAATTACAAGTCAAGTCGGGATAGTAATCATCTAGGGGATAAGTGGTGGTAGGAGGATAGGATGGGAAATGTGTGTAAGAAGTGGACGGATACATGGTAGAATAGGATGGAAAACAGAAGAGAGAAAGGTGCCCTGCAGTACAATCAACCAAACCTGTCCTTATGTGAGTAGCTTAAAGACCTATAGACTCCCAAGACCCATCTTGAGATTATAAACGATTTGGTCTACTTTTATCTGGTCAGTCCAACTAGTTAGGAGGGACTGGGGAGAAGGTTCTTTCTTTGGCTTACGCCTCCGATTCCTAGTGTACACCCTAGCTATAGTTGTTTGATGCTACTCCCCTAGCTTGAGATTTGATGCACTAGTAGAAGCAGATTAATTGAAAAAAATCTCAGTCTAAGTTCCAAAGAGCGAATCAATCCCTAAGGCCAATGTGTACTCAGTTTTATTTAGGCTTGGGATGATTGTGATCTTGGAATGTGATGGGCACTTTAGATGGGTTGTACCCTTAATGATCAGTTAAAATGTGTGTGCGTGCACAACCAGGGTTTTCAAACAAGGTTATTTGATGATGTGTCTTTTAGGGTTCAACCTTGTTTAGTAGCTTTTAGGGTTTAATTTTTAGGTTCGTTCAATCAAGTTCAGGAGAGCACTCTAAGTTTTGCAAGCACTGGTGATGATATATTCCTTTAGAAATCAGAGAAAATGTGGAGTGCCTGGTTCAGCCCTAAAAACCAACACTAAGAGGCAAGCTACTTGATGGATCAGTTTTAAATTGAGTGGTGCGACCCAAATAGCTCAATCAATTGGCCTGTTGCACCACTTAGTTAAGGCACACAAGAATGTTTAACCTATTCAGATCTCTACTCACTTATTTGTGTGTTGAGTTAAGTGTACTGGGTCCACAGGTCAGATCCAGGTTAAGTGGTAGAATCGATGTGATTGTGCGCCTTAGGGTGAGAAGTTGTGGGTGTTAAGTGTGTAACTTTCAGAAAATCCCAAAAGAGAAGAGTATTTTCTTCTTATATGTGCGGGTGGGTGAGATGAGTGGAGTGACAATCAAACAACCAAAATCTACCCTACGGTTTATGCAAGCACCTAAGTTGATTTGGGTTTGAGTTATTAGGATATGAAATGAAAACTAGGGTGGGGGTGGTGGGGGTACACTTACAAAACCTTCATCCAAAACCTTCATCTGCACTTTCTCTGATTTAAAAACTTTGGCTCACCTCAGAAGATTACCTGCAATCACAGTAAGATCAGAGAAAAAGTGAGATAAAAGTTAGGTAAGGTGGAAAAAATGGGAGAAAAACCAAAGGGCGTTGCCTCCCCGGCAACGACGCCAAAATGATGAGGGTACGCTTGGCGAATTAAAATTGGGGCTTGGAGGACCCATCGTCGTAGCTCTCAAAATGAGTCTATAAAATAAAATTTATAACCAAAACTCGAAAAGTGAGTCCCGGATTGAACATGGGTAGGTGAACATTTGGTTTTATAAAAATCCTTGTTTTGCTTTTATTTGTTTTTGTCGTTTTTATCTTTTCTAATTTTTCTGATATTTTTAATATGGAAAGAGATTAGGTCAATGAAATCTAGCCAATCTACTTGCAAAATAAAAGGAGAGAGACAGAGAGAGAGAGAAGAACAATCATCTATTTATGAATAAGTGTTTATTACAACTACGAAAGCAGAAAAACTACACTACGAAAGCGAAAAGATGGAAAGAGGTGAGAGAATCCCCCTTGACGGTTGCTTGGAGGATGACTCACTCTGACATCACCTAGAGGAAGGTGGTGAGGAGAGGGACGAACGGGGATGGAGTCAGGGGACGGAGGATGGGGTAGAACGGCATTGTGGCGAGGATCTTCTTCCAGAAGTGCAGTGAGAGGACGGCCATGGGATGCTCCATGAATAGGGATGAGAGGAGGGAAAACTATTTTCTTTTCTACTCTAGAGGAGCATCCTAGGCTTGGGACAAGCTCTCTCTAAAGCCTTGGAGGTGGTGAAAGGAAGAAAGGAAGAGATGAAGAAAAATGGGAGGGGTAGGGGTCCTTTTATAGTGGAGGAAAGAAACAAATTCGTATACAGGACATTTAGTGATAGTCATAAATGTTGCTGAAGATCCACTATAAACGTCGCTGAAGATCCCGCTCATGCACCCCTGCTGCCGCACTTCTAGTGCGCGCTGTACTCACCCTTGTCGCACGCGCATGCACGATACACGCGATTGCTACCGTTGCCTCCGTGCGAGCACTACACTGTTGCACGTGCCGCTGCACTTGTGCGTGCGTGCCTCCATGCACGTGCGTGCCCACGCTGCTGTGCACATGCGGTGGCACATGCGTGCACATGGGCAGCTTGGGTTGCGCCACATGGTGCAATTTGGGCCATCCACCTTCTTTCCTTTGTAGGGGATGCTACAGAGGTCGAATAGATTTTCATGTCATTGGGCTGCGATCATTGACCTGAATCCATCCGTGTGTTCGAATTTTTCATTTGACACTCTGGATTGCGTACCTAGTGCCTCAACCATTGATCTTCCTTGGATTGCATATGGTGCTACGGGACTCTGATCGAGGCGATTTCGGAAGCGTTGGACTCCGATCATCGTCCTGATCAGATCCATACGGTCGGATCATCAATCCAAGGCTTTGAAATAAGTATCCTTCTCTCCTGACCACAAAAAGGACGTAATTAACTTAAATTATATACAATTACTCTAAATGCAGAATGATGCATGCTATACAATATTTATAACATGAAATGCATATCTAAGCCTAGGAACATGCATTGATAGACATTTTAACCTAAATAGATGTGTCTACATCACGAACCTAGTGTATATCTCCCTAGATTCTCCTATTTCCCCACTTATTCATTAAGTGTTTTAGAATTTTTGTGCATTTTATGAGTTGGGATCTGGACAAACGGCCAATGGGCTATTACCTACAACTTGCCAGCCATACTCGTGCGGTGAAGTGTAGCTTATTTCTTTTTCTCTTTTTCTCCTTTTTCTTTTTTTTATAATCATTTTTTTTCTTTTCTTTAAGTAGGTGGCTTCCCTGATCTAAGATTTACCTAAAGGCAATAGTAAAAGAGAATGATCCTGTGACAGTGCTCTGGAAAAATAAGCAATGGGTTGTTACCCATGACAACTTGCTAGCCATTCCACCCTAGAAGGTTCATTAGCTACCTAATTTCCATTAGAACCGCCAAGGAGTCAGTCAGTGAAAAATGTGTGCAGTTGCTTAGATTATAAGTTCCTCCAAATCAGAGGGTAGGTTGTTAAGTGTATACTTATCACCCTACTTTATTAACCAAATTAATAAAAATTAAGGTGGTGGGGACTCGAGAATAAGTCCACTTTTTAGTAGACACTCGGGTTGATTACGTCCAAAGACCTGAAGAGTCTAATTGTTTAGGTCCTCAACATATCATTTCCTAAAGTTGACAAGCTCCTAATGACTAAGTTTTCTTTTCCTAATTCTCTTCTCTATTTTTTATGAAATAAAAGCTAATTCAAGCAGACAATTTATACTCAGAAAATGAGAAATACCAACCCCCATGCCTATGACGGATAATGTTCTCATTGGAAAATAAATGTAAGAAAGGGAGTAAGGAAAGAAATCACCTGAGTTTCACTTGTGGATCTAGTCATCTTGAATCCTCTAGGTTGCCTCCCAGGAAGCACTGAGTTTATTGCCTTCAGTTGGGCATGGTGAACCCTATCCAGAAGAAACAGTTAATTCCGTAGGTTGAGTCAACAAAATGAAAGTGATATGATCCTGGTCCCTCAAAATCATTGGCCAGCAAATGTGAACCAAGGTGTGACGTATTCCCATCCCTAAGGGATAAGAACTTTGCAAATGTTGCATCACGCATGGCCATGTTTGTTCCTCTCTTAATCTACGAGCATGCAGAGAAGTCAATTTGGATGAGTGTAACCCGAATCTAAAATGGTGGACACTAAAGATGTAGGCTTTGTAATTAGCTTGTGTCCCTTTAAAGTTGTAATCCCTCAGAGTTCTATCAAGCTTAGTGAATTTGGGTTACGGGATTTCAGTTTTGAAAGGGCATGCAACAAAATCAAGAGTTTCACAATGGGCCATAAAATCAAAAATAAGGTCCAAAGGAAAATCCATCCCTTCTTCTTCAATTAGGGCTTCATTACTTATTCCCTCTAATTCCTTGATCCTTAGAATATTATCTTCAACCTCTTGTAGATCAGACTTAATTTCCAAGGTTGAAGTAGGCATAGGGCTAATTTCATCATCTAACTCAGACTCAGATTCATTCCCTTGGCCCTCCTCTAAACTTGGGATGGGAGTTTCAAATGATTCAAAATCAGTTATTTTCGAATCGTAATCCCATTCCCCATCTTCAAGTTTAGATGTCTCTTTCACTGAATCACTTTCCTCAGGAAGATTAGATTTGGATTTAAAGACATTGACCCCAAAATTCTCAATTTCCTCCTAATTTTTGTCCTCAACCCTCCCCAAGTCACGTTCCAAGGAATCCTTAATGACATTTTCTAATGAGTTGTCCAACAATGGGGGTGTATCAATGGTGGACTGAACCAATTTGGACAAATAGGTGGTGTAGTCCAATAGATCACCTTAGGGCCTTGCTTCATGAATTCCGTAAAAGGGGTTGCTTACAACAGTGTTCTTTGGCCCTCTTCATCCAGTTGTTGGAACATATTAATCATTGCTTGTTGTCTGTCAATTAATTCTTGGTTCTATCTATATAACTCCAATTGAAGGCTATCAAGAATTGACTTAGCGTCATTAGGTTTTCCTTCGATTTCCTCCTTACTGTACTTAGCATTCAAATCAGGGTTGGGAGGGTATGGCTGAGGATGTTTATCGGAGTCCATACTAGGGTTTAAGTTCTTGGGTGGGTCCTCTATTCTATCATTGTCAGGGTCCAATTCCCCAAAAGGCACCATTTTCTGTTTAGTCCTGCTCCAAAATAATTGAGGTTCTAATTCCTCATCAAGGGTCCAAAGCAGGGGTTGATAATATTTGGTTTACCTAGGTTTATCATCATTTGATTTCCACTTTTCTAACGTCCCTTCCAATCCATAGGTCAAGTAGGAGAAATTCTTAAATTCAGATGACTTCTCTTGGTTATAGTCTTGGGAAGGGTAGGGATCTTTGTGTTCTCCTAGAATGTAGGTCCTATCAGATTGGTTAGTGGGTGGGTGAGACCTAAAAGAGGAGTCATCATAAGGAGAATCAAGATAAGGATTCCCAAGGTTTGGATCGTACCCCTGAGTGGGTGGGTTGGATGTATCCCAATAGGAAGTTGGTGTAGGTTGGGTAAAATTCGGATAGTTCGGATAAGAGGGGCATTCGGGATACTCAGGTCCTAGGTTATATCCCCAACTAGGTGGCTAGTTATCCCAAGTAAACTGTGGATATAGTCTACTTGGGTTAGAATATAAATCATGTCGAGGATAGTTTGGGAAGGTAGGATAGGCATTGAAATCAATGGTTTGGAAGAAGTAAAGGGATGAGGAAAGAACATACGAGAGAATTGTGTGTGCACAACCAAGCAAACAAATCTAGCCCTATAGTGTAGACCTCGGTGACCTATGCTTCAGAAATAAACTCTAACCACACAATGAATTTGGTGTTGTCCTTACTCTCTAAGGTGGTAAAGTTGGGCTAGCGAAGCAGGGGGAGCATGCCCCGAGGACCACTATTTATGCCAAACTCCTACTTAAGTCATTTGACAATCAGGCCTCCAAACTTAGCACCTTTTGAAGTAAGCAGAGACCACTAATTCTAAATGTGTTTAGGAGAATACCCTGAAACGAACTCAATGAATCCTAGGGCCAACACCTACTCAATTTTAATTTGGGCTGGGTTAGTGCTTGTCCTCAAGGTATATGATGAGGCATTGTTGGGGGTTGTGCCTCTTAATTAATCTAATTGAGCATGTATGTGCACTTCAACAAAATAGGATTTTCAAGCAAGGTTTTTAGGATGTGGTGTCTTTTAATGATCTGTCCTTGCTTTAGTGCATTTTAGGGTTGAAATTTCTTAAGTTTTCTGACAATGTTTAAGTGGGCACACAATGTTTTGTACAGAACGGATGATAGTCAATTTCCTTTAGAGAGAATCATGTAGCCCTAGAAAAATAACCCTAATGTATTCACCCTAAAGTTCATGAGATTCTACCAGGTGAATTGATTTTAGATTGAGTGGTGTAGCCTAATACAAGACATGGGTGGCTTCGCAAACACCACTCAACAAGAGAAAAACACTCAAAAGGATTTTCAAAAGATATTAGAGTGTTAGGAGAATATTTTATTTTTGGGTGGTGGGTTTGAGATGTAGGTCAAGTAAACATTCACCACGCCATGTTTTTGAATCTCTTTTTTAGATTTTTTTTAAACAAGCAAACAAGCAAACATTCTATCCTAATGTTCATGCATGAGCCTAGATGCGATTTTTTTTTTTGAGAAAAACAAAAAAAAAGAAACTATGCTAGGTAAAGTGATACTCACAAAAGGTCTTCACCGCATTCTTCTCTGACTCTACCATTGTGGATCGCTCTCCTTCCATCACCTAGGCATCGAGTTCGTGCATCCAATCAATAGAGAGAAATAAAAGTGAGAGAGAAATCTAATGAATATCACTAATGCAGCTATGAAAGCAAATAAAAGAACCATTGCCTCCCAGGCAACAGTGCCAAAAACTAACGTCGGAAAACACGTTAGATTAAGTTATTCATTGTAGCATGAGTTTACGGCATCAATTTTAAAAGAAGAATCGAACATGAGTATGAGTGTTGAACACAAGGAGGCCTGAAATCGAATCAGTTAATTGCTTTAATGTCACAAAATATTTCATTTCATTTGGTTGCGAAAATAGAAATAGAGAGAGAGGTAAGGGTTAGAAATTTGCAGTAGAGTAATGATATCTAACTATGCATGAAAAGTAGACATGATGAGCATAATAGATTCTAGCACAAGATAATAAAGCTATATATTGAATAGGTAAAATTGCTCCGCAACTACAATGCTAGATAAAACCTTTAAGAAATATAAGCATTAAACATGTAGCTAAGGTGATAATTGAAGTGTCGAGACAACCACGGTGGTGGAAGGGCTTCCGTTGACGACTCAGTGACTCCAAGGGCTTGCTTTTGAGCTCTAGTGGGATCATGCCTTGTAAATGATGGTGAGAGATATCCTTGCAATGGGGATCTATAGGGCTATTTATAATAGAGGAGTGGCAAAATAGGTATCGCATAATTAGTGGCAACAAGGATGTTGTTGTAGCCCAGTTGCAAGCGTCACTATAGCCCAACTCACCTACTCACAGTCACCCGTGCATGCATAGTTATTTTCATGTGTGATCCACGTGCTCATGCTACCAGCCGTTGAATGGTTGAATCAACAGTTGAGATCACACCTTACTGCTCGCTCAGGATCGCACCCATCACCTCACAAATGATCACGTGTGGGATTGCACATTGGATCGCACGTGCACGCATCTCACATATCCAGGTACTCCACGTAGCCGCTATCCCACCGTCTGATCATGATTGTGTGGCTCTAATCAATCGAGGCACGCATTTGCTAGGATTGAGGAGAGTGGCGGGTTTCAAACCCGTGCCCTATGCTACTCAAATGGATTGTTGCGAGGATGATGAGGCGCTCATGCAGTGGTAGCCGTTGGACGTCGATCATGTGGTGGATGGCGAAGCACGACGTGGCACAATGAGGCGCGTCCAATGAAGATCGAATGGTTGTGGCTGCACGATGAAGAACTGACCGGTGGATAGTGGTGCGCGATGGAGGGTAGAGCGAATGCCACGTGGTAAGTTTAGGTCGTTCATCGTCAGATCAATGTTCAGAACTTCTTCAGCCCATTGAGGGAGCTACGGAGGTCGGATTGAGTTGATTTTGAGTCCATTGGACTCTGTTCATCGATCCAAATCCATCTGTTTGGTCTGATTGCTTACCTGAGACCTATTTCGATATGCACTTGTATAGCAAGCCATTAAACATTAATTCTAAGCAATCTTAATATAACATAATGTAGAATGCGTGCAATGCTCCCAATCCATCTGTAGCATGATATTAACGTGCATGTTCCTTGAAATTGACTCTAATTGAGGTAATTAACGCTATTATTTGTAGAGTCATCACTGAGCAAGCCAGCTCAATCATCTAAAGCAAACTCCCGCAGAAAGTGAAAGATCTTGGCACACCTTTAATCTCCTGTAAGATCGGTGATGTAGAGTTTGATCAAGCTTTATTAGATCTAGGAGCCTCCATAAACTTGATCCCTACATTCCTACAAGATCATTCTGAGGAAACTAAGCTCAAACCGATTGAGGTGACCTTGTAGTTAGTAGAGAGATCAATCAAGTCACATAGAGGAGTTCTCGAGGATGTTCTAGTTAGGATTCAAGATGTCTACTTTCCGGTGGACTGCATCCTATTAGATATGGACACTCCTAAAAATCTGAGAGACACACCAATCATCTTAGGGAGACCACTCCTAGCCACCTCTAGGGGAAATATCAATTATGAAGAGGACAGATCGAGTTAAAATTCAGGAATAAGAATTTACATATTGATATCTTTAAGGCCCAGAAAGGAATAAGCTGTGGGGCAATCGAAGAAGTATGCGACATTAGTTCTTTGGTTGAGGAACCGATTATAGAGGAAAACCTAATTATCCCCGATCCTCAGCCACAAGATCTTGACCCATAGATAGAGAAGCCAAGAATTGATCTAGACCTACCCATAGCTTCCACCCTATCTTCTAAGGCTTATCTTGAACCCCCACCCATTGCAGATAACTCGATACTAGAATTGAAGCCCTCCTGAATCATCTGAAGTACATCTTCTTGGGTTCCAATCAAACATTTCCTGTATTATCAATTTCCAACTCACACTTGATCAGGAAACAAAGTTGATTTCTGCCCTCTAGCTGCATGGACGAGCCATCGGATGGACACTAGATGACCTGACTGGGATAAGCCCCTATTATTGCACACATCGTATCTACACTGAAGAGGGCTCACTACCATCCTGAGAAATGCTGAGACGAGTGAATTCGAATCTTTAAGAGGTCGTGAAGAAAGAGATCATCAAGTGGGCAGATGCTGGAATCATCTACCCGATCTCTGATAGCTGCTGGGTGAGCCCCATCCAAGTTGTGCCTGAGAGAGCAGGGCTCACCGTTATTACGACCAAATCTGGAGAGACCACCCTGGCTTGTATTGTGAATTCGTGGAGAGTGTACATAGACTATTAGAGATTGAATGCCTCCATAAAGAGAGATCATTTTCCACTCCCGTTCATTGATCAAATTCTCGAGAAACTGGTAGGAAATCAATTTTTCTATTTCCTGGAAGGGTACTCCGAATATAATCAGGTGGCAATTCATCCCGAAGATGAAGGAAAGACCACCTTTACCTGCCCTTACAGTACGTACACATTCTGCAGGATGCCATTCAGGTTGTGTAATGCACCCACCACCATTCAGTGGTGCATGTTAGCCATATTCTCCGATATGGTAGGTAACTACCTTGAGGTCTTCATGTACGGCTTCTCGATTTTTGGTGAATCTTTCGAGGATTGCTCTTGCATTTGGTCCAGACCCTTAGAAGATGCATTGAAGTGAACCTGGTTCTCTCATAGGAAAAGGGCCACTTCATGGTTCCTGAGGGCATCGTACTTGGACAACTTGCCTTTGAGTGAGGTATCCAAGTGGACCGAGCCAAGGTAAATCTGATTTCCAAATTACCATGCCTCCCTTGGTCAAAGACATCAGAGAGTTCTTGGGGCATGTCAGATTTTATCATTGATTCATATCTGATTTTTCCAAGATGGCATGCCCCTTAATGAATCTTCTCTGAAAAGACACCTTTGGAGATGACAAGTGAGTGCATTCATGCGTTCAAAATCTTGTGTGACTGACTCACCCAAGCACCAATCCTGTAATCTCCTTACTGGTCTCAACACTTCGAGATCATGTGCGATGAGTCTGACTACATAGTGGGAGCAATGCTGGGTTAGAAATTCGACGGGAAATCGATGGTTATATATTACGCTCGGAAGACATTGGATGAGGCTCAGCGTAACTACTCGATTACGGAGAAAGAGCTATTGGCCATAGTATTTAGTTTGGAGAAATTCATATCATACCTCCTGGGATCCCATGTCAACATTTACTCAGATTACACTGTAGGGAGGCACTTACGAAGAAGGATGCAAAGCCTAGATTAATTTGCTGGATCTTGCTATTGTAAGAATTCGAACTTGAAATTCGTGACATGGTGGGAAAGTAGAATGTGGTACCTGACCATTTGTCTCACCTTCCTTCTTCAGTCATTGACCTGTCCGGACCTATCACAAAGCACTTTTCGGATGAGCATCTCTTGGCCATTAACGGACTTCCTTGGTTCATGGATATCATAAACTACTTGGTTACGAGTAAAGTCCCACTAGATTGGGCAACCTCCCAACAAGACAAGCTGATTTCTGATACCAAGTACAATGTCTAGGATGATCTGCATCTTTTCCACATCGGTAATGACCAAGTGATCCAGAGATGCATTCTCGACAATGAGGTCAATGATGTCATCTCACTCTGTCATGACCAGGCCTACAGTGGCCCTTACTCTAGGCAAGAAACTATAGCAAAGATCCTCCAATGTGGGTTCTTTTGTCGCACAATGTTCAAAGATGCACAATCTTATTATAGGGCATGTGCCTGATGTCAAACCCTCGGCAACATGGGCCCACGCGATATGATGCCCTTGAATTCGATCATCGTGTGTGAAATCTTTGACATCTAGGGAATTGATTTCGTGGGACCCTTTCCAGGGTCCAATAATTGAGTACATCTTACTTGCTATTGATTACGTCTTCAAGTGGATCGAAGTCATCCCCACCAGAATGAATGATCACAAAGATGTTCTCCAAGTCATTCAGGAGAATGTCTTTTCCAAATTTGGGGTTCCAAAAGCCATCCTCTGCGATGGTGGGGCTCATTTCATGAATGTGCACTTCCAGTCCCTAATGAAAAAGTATGAGGTGTCGTATCGTATTTCAACTCCTTATCACCCCCAGACCAATGGATGGGCTGAATTATCCAATCAAGAGATCAAGAAAATCCTTCAGGTCACGGTTCAACCTGATAGGAAAGATTGGTCTACCCACCTTCCAAAAGCCTTATAGGACTATAGGACCGCCCCTAAGACCCAATTAGGAATGTCTCCCTTCAAACTCATGTATGAGAAGGCATGTCACCTCCCCGTAGAAATGGAGCACAAAGCCTACTGGATAGTATGGAAGTGCAATGTAGATCTCATGAAGGCTAGAATCCACCTCCGGTTGCAAATGAGGGAGATTGAGGAACTATGCAATGATGCATACGAGAACTCGCATATCTACAAAGAGCAGGTTAAAGCCTTCCATGGTAGGCACATTTCGCAAAAATCTTTCTATCCTGGTTAGAAAGTGTTACACT
This sequence comes from Thalassia testudinum, assembly GCA_037157565.1. Lineage (NCBI taxonomy): Eukaryota > Viridiplantae > Streptophyta > Magnoliopsida > Alismatales > Hydrocharitaceae > Thalassia > Thalassia testudinum. The sequence goes on along the minus strand of JAZHRO010000007.1, from coordinate 63,678,443 downwards.
TTGATTACAAACTCAAGCTCTTCCTAGGAAAATTGAGATCAAAGTTGATTGGTCCATTCCTTATTCAGCGAGTCTTCGGAAATGGAGCTGTCAAAATTAGTAAACTCAGCCTTGACTCAGAACCATTTGTTGTGAACGGTTAGTGACTTAAACCATTCCACAAACTCACCAATTTGAATATGGCTACAGTATCTTTTGATCTCCATTCTCCCTGAGCTACATTGCGCCCAGCTGATGGTGTTAAACTTAGTGCTTAATCGGAGGCAACCTGTCATTTTGAAAAACTCGAGAGTCTTCTGACCTATCTTCTCACTGAAATCAAACTGCACTTTGGGGTTCATCCATTAGAGCATCCGACTGCACCTTTGATACTTGTATCAGAGCTAGAAATTACATGCAACAGTCATCACAACCCATCCACCACCCACCAATCTAATGTGCTATCTATGCTGAACTCGAACCCACCTAATTTTCAATGAGGACATTGCAACTCATAGGCATGGGGGGGTATGAAAGTGTAAAACGTTTTGAAATTCAATTCTTGAAGGGTTTGCTTCAGAAAAATAGAGAAAAAAGTGGAAAGAAGAAAGGAGAGTTCAAGATTGAGCTAAATTGAAAAGGAATTGAGCAGGAGAAAAGAAAAGAAAAGGAAAAGGAGCAATCAAAAAGAAAGAAATGAAATAGTCCCTTGTGATTGAGTATGGAACTCACCTAACTTTTGGGTTAGATCAGATGATGTATTAAGACTTGGAAGGCTAAAACTTAAAAGATTAGTGATGAGTACTGACCTTAGGCCTCTTAAGCCTATTTTACGGCTTAAACACTCATGTATTCGTTAAGATCCGGATTAATCCACAAGAGGTTGAGGAAAGTGCGAGGCTGATGTATTAAGTCTAAGGCCTAGGGATTATTCAACCCCGTTGCCTGCCAATTGGTTTGTGGGACTTGGTAACCTAAGCACCTAAAATTCTTACACTAATCTGGTATAGTGTGCTTAGCGAAAAAATTACATCGAAAGTGTTTTGTTCTAAAAAAGTTGTCCTGAAGATCTAGCTTAGGAGCAGCTCGAAGTCACAAGTTGATTGGACGAGTTTCCGATGCGGAGAGGTGGAATGAAAGATACTCCCATCAAAGATGTGTAATAATATACAGTCTCCTCGATGCTTGTCTCCTAGGATATCTAAATATCCTACTGGGGGCATGTAAAAACGTTGTGCTGGTTCAGGTCCCATGGGTGGGATTATCCTGAAATGTTGATTGCCATTGCTTGAATTTGCTACAAAATGCCATGGGCATCACTACCCCAAAGTGTCGAAGGACATGGTTCTGGGGGTTGCCATGGGTGATGCTATCTCGAAGCATTGATAGCCAGGGACCCTTCGTGGATTGATGGTGGGGATAAGGAATCCAATATAGATCGTGTTTACGACCAATCCGATGTTCGATTTAGGGGAATATAAAAATAAAAAGAGAGAAGACTCTAAAAATTAAAAAGCCCTCTCTATCTCAGATTTGAACACCATTATGAGCCCTAACTAGCTCACTTTGACCCATAAAAGAGAACAAAAGCTCCCACATAACCAACTAGAGCTCCTAATTCACTAAATAATCATTCTAAGATAAAAGCAAGAAATAAGGAGTAAAACTACAATTTTACCATTCCAGTACAATAACAGGTTTTCTCATGGGCTAAACACAGGTGAAATGGTCTTAACAAGATAATAAGTGGGTTGGTTCAGACAGAAAATGGTTCGTGTGAATTCTAGGAATTAAATGACTTCCTGTAACCCTAAAATGGACCCACTTGATTTAACAAGGTTCTAGTCAGGATGAAATTCACCTAAACCCTCTAAAAAACATAGAAAAATATTCTTTAGGGTTTAGAACCTTCAATTTGGCCATTAGAACCTATTCTGAGCTAGAATGGGGTCTCTGACAAATATTTACCCTAAATTGGGTTTTTACATAAATTGCCTAGTCAAACATGGTCAAACATGGTCAAACTCAAATTCGACCTCTCCATTGCATTCCTTAGGCCCAAATTAGGTTTGTGCCAAAATTTGGACCTAAGGGGAACTCATCTTGTCCCACTTTGCAGATAGGTTCGACCCAATTACATTTCTACACCTATCTTTTAAAAACACTTACAATTGACCCCCTAGCTTCTTCTTCATTCTTTGCAATTAGGTCCCTCCACCATTACAATGGAGGGAATCCTACTTTAGCGAGCTTGAAAGGGCGATTTCTCCCTGATCTCTCAGAGAATCCCCTTCAAAATTGAAAGGGCGATTCTCTGAGAAATCTCCTCCAATGTGAACCCAATTAGAAGCCCTATTCGGTACCCAATCTCTCATATGAACGCGTGAGAGATTTGGGTCTCTCTCAATTTTCCATTACTGGCAAACTTCCCTTGCTTGGAAGCTTGGCTTCCAAGCACGAACTTGACCTCCACGGCCTTTTTAAGAGACCCCAATTCACCCCGCATCTCCTAAGCTTGAAATCAGCCGGAGAACCCCCTCAATTTTGTCTCTCCTCCTCTAGCTGACTTGCTCATCAAGCTCCAGCAACCTCTCCCACTCTCCCTCGTCGCCTAGCCAGAATACCGGTGGCTGGTTCTTCCTCTCGCTCATCCGCGACACGTAGCACCTGCCAATGCTCCTGCCCCCCTTCTTCCTTACCGTCCACCCTCACTGAGCACCTTCATCTCCGGCATCAGCGATACAAGCCAGAATCCATCCCTGCCTCCCCCTTCATCTCTTCACTCCCACATAAGTCTCTCTCAATCTCTACATTCTTTTCCCCTCTTTATTACCCTCAAATGACCACTGCCGTACTCCACCACCATCAACCCCTTTACCTCCAGCCACCAACTCTGGCAAGTTCACTCCACCTCCACAGACCACCTTCCTCCTCGCCGACCTGTCCATAAGCACCACCATGACTCACTGATCATAACCCCTCACTCACAACACTTCGCCACTCACCCAAACGCACCCCCAAACACACCCACACACACGACCGCAATGTGCCCTAGGCACACTCCCTCAGGTGGTCCCATTCCATGCTGACCACCTCTGCACATTCGTCGCACCTTTGCGAAGCTCCCTAAGCTTTTTAACGTGGCCGCGAGGCCATGTGTGTGATTTCAGGTCCAAGGGCTTGCCGCCATTGACGCACAGACGGAAGCTTACTTGCAAGCTTCTCCAGGTTGTGCCCGCTCCAGGTCACAGTCCCAGGCTGTGTGGGGCACTCTCGCAAACATCTCCAGGTGACCAATTGAAGCCAAGAGCCATCATAGCAGCTGCAATCAAAGGACGCCCCTCTGCTGTAGACGCACGTAAAAGGGGGTGGGAAGATAGTCCCACCTCGGAAAGATTTGGCATGCCGCACCTGCATAAGTTGATTTTCTGCATTGGGCTTATCGCCTTCGACTCATGGGGTGAGGTCCCTCTCACCCGACCTGATGCCTCGTTCGCGATCACACCCTATAGATTTGGTGACCCAACTCGACCTCACACCTCGCCTACCACCGCATGTCCTTGGGCCTAGTCCCGAGCGCATACCCAACCTGATTACCCGAGAAGCTGTGGCTCTGGGAGAGCGAACCTAAGAGAGAAAAGGGAGAAGAGAGCTCGTACAGGTAGGGGTTAGGTTTTGCTCTGGAAGCAGAAGAGAAGAAGAAGGAGAAGGCAAGGAAAAAGGCTAAGGGCTGAAGCCAAGAAAGAGAGAAGACAAGGCAGAAGAGCTGAAGCCAATGAAGAAGAAAGAAGGAAGGAGGAAGAAAGCTGAAGCCAAAATCAGAAGGAGAAGAAAAAGGCAGAGGAAGCTAAGGGCTGCAGCAGAAGCCAAAGCCAAAGCCAAGGAAAAGAAGGAAAAGAAGGCAAAGAAAGAAAAGAGAAGAAAGGCAAAGGAAGAAAGGCAAAAGCCAGAGAACTGAGATGAAGAGAAAGAAAGAAGAAGATTGAAGGTAGCCATCAGAGGGGAAGAAAGAAGAGTAGAGAAAGAATAAGCAGAAGAGGGAAAAGAGACCAAGCACTGTAGCATAAGCATTTCAAGGCATCTGATTTAGAAATCAGACGTCCAATTTTGAGTGCAATTGACATACATTGGTTCCTTTAGTTTATTCTTATCTTTTTGCACGATAACATTGTTGTTATTGCATATTATATTCTTTTAAATTCTCAAGTTGTGATCTTGATTTCTAAATCCTAATTTTCTCCCTGTGTTCGACCTCAGACTTTAAAATTCGAGTAATAAATTATATTTGTTTTGAACGCTTTTCCGACTGTACTGCAACACGACCTTTTTAAAACCCGATCAAGCGATCCTAATAATCTCTCTCTTATTAAAATGCACTGGCAAACTAAACCTGAACTCGCCACATATACGCACGGGTGCTTTAATCACTGGGGTCAACGAACCTCTAGGTAGTTTTTGTGGGTCTTAAAAACCATCGTGGTAGACCCAAGGCTGAAGCTGGTTAGTTCTAGATCTTGGTTGGTACTTGAGTACCTTTAGGCCTATTGTTGCTACTTTGTTCTGATTTCTAGAGATGCAGCTTAGTAGGGCATCCTGACGATTACATCCAGTTTAGAGATTTGGTTTGATCCATAGGATTATTCTAGTGACTAGCAAAAACTAGGCATGGGGGTATGATGGTAACACCATTATGGGCCCTAACTAGTCACATTTAGTCAAGTTTGAAGGATAAAAGCTCCTACCTAATCATTTGAGGGTCACAACTCCATATCATTCTAATTTAAGAAGAGAATAGGGAATTAGGATTAATTCTGTAATTTTAACAGCACATCACAAACATAGATTAACCATGGGATTGCTTAGGTGTTAATTGAAGGTCTACTGAGCACAAAAGTCCAAAAAGTGGGTCAACTCTATTAGAAATGGGGTTTCACGCATTTCCAGTGTGAAAACAACACTAAAACCCTAATTGTCATCCCACTTAAACTAAGAAGGTTCTGGTAAGGATAAAATTAATCTAAAACTTATAAAATTCATAGAAAAATATTCTAAGAGGTTTGGTACCCTTGGTTGATCATCTAAACCCATTTTGACCTATAATAGAGTTTCAAACGAAAATTTACCCTAATTTGGGCTTCTATTCAAATTTCCCAGTTAAATGCCGTTCAAACTCCAATCCAAGTTTCCATTAGATTCCTTGGGTCCAAATTTGGTTAACACCAAAACTTGGGCTTAATCAAAGTCCATCTTGACCTAGTTTGCTTTTTAGTCCTTAAAAACTCTATTTTTGACATTCCGCCGCTAACTCTCAAGATTCTTGCAATAAGGTAGCTAGCTTTGTCTTTATTCTTGCGAAAAGGCCCCTGCTACCATTAGCGTATGAACGCACCTTCAATTCAAGATTTGAGAGGAGATTTCTCCCTTAAATCAAGATCAAATCCCTCCATACTTGGAGGGATTGATCTTGAGAGGTTTCCCAATCTGTTGAACTAGATCTCGAGTCCTAATTTGGACCCTAGAGCTTAGGGGAGCTCCATATTTCAAGGGATTTTTTTCCCTGAAATCGCTAGCATTTCAAGCTTCTTGTCATAAGTTTCGAGCTTTATAGAAAGCCCTCGTGCCCTGGGCATCCTCCTCAACCATGTTCGAGCTAGAAATACCCTTTCATCTCCTTCTCTGGCCTCCGCAACTTCGTCTCCAGCGAGCCTTCTCCATCCACTTCATTGAGCCACCAAGGTCAAATTGATTGGCTCATCTTCCTTGTCTCTTCTTCATGTCCGAGTCAAGCCAAAGACCGACTGCCTCCAACCTCTTTCCCCACCATTCTCTCACCAACGACTCTTCCGACTCTAGCCAACGAACATCGGTCCAACTCCCTCGCTCTCTCCCTCCTTAAGTTTCTCATCTCTCTTCCTCTCCTTCTTTAGATCAGATTTGCACCCCTTGCATGCACTTGGAACCACCGTACCACCTTCGACACCATCGTCTTCCTCGAGTACGACACAAGCTCCGACTAGCTCTCATCGGCACTACACCTCACCGTACACCATGCCACAATACCCACAAGCATTGCCATGCCTCACTAATCAAAAGCCCCAAAGAAATTTGGGGCTTTCATCACACTTACACCCCACCAAACACCACATTCTCCGGTTACCTTCTCAATCACTGATAGGCCTCCTCTGACCTCCACACACCCTAAAACCACCACTACTATGTTTGCCTTCTCACGGCAAAGGTCGTGAGCATATTCAATTGGGCTGTGAGGCCATATTTTCCCTCTTTTGGCCTTAGGTGAATCGTCATCACCACCACCATCTTCTTTGGTTACGTTCGTCCCTTTCTAGCTCTCACTTGACTAGCTACTGCCTTCAATCAAAGTGAACGGACATCAGGAAGAGCTCTAGGCTCTCAATTGCAGCAAGCAGCAGCAACCTTGACCTCAATTGAAGATCCTATCAGTTGCAGCTATACGTGAAGAAAGGAGAAGCACTTTAGTCACACATCAGGTGGGAAAGATCCAACAACAGTGTATAAAATTAATTCAGTGCATCTGCTTATCCCCTCAGCACACATTGGGGGTGAGGTTCCCACACACACCCCCACGAATGTGCTTCCTTACACCATCGCCCATGATCACGCCTGCGGGTCTGGCTTGGGATCTAAATACCTGGTATTGTTCATCTAGTTTGAGAGAGAAAGAGATTTGACAAGAGTGAGGTAGGTTTTGCACTTTTGACCTCGAGATTTGTGCCCCCCTCTCCTTAGCACTTAGCAATTCCGAGGCTTTGTGAGGTCCTTATGCCTCTATGCTGTCCTTGCCTTAGTTCCTCTGACGCTTGAGATAAGGCATCTATGCCCTATACTTGTCGTTTGAATTAGTGTTTCCCTGGTTCTAATACTGACACTTGATTGAGATTACTGTTCACATATTTGAGTTGGGTTAGAGCTTAGAATTTAGGGTTAATTTGGTGGTCCAAACCACCATTTTTAGCCTAATTCTTTTTTACTTTGATATCTATATTCTGAGACACATTTTATGACATATATTGCATATCTTTCTGGTTATTGGATTCACATGCAAATACTGTTTCTAATTATTGTGATTAGCAAATTGATTTGCTATACTTGCTCCTTGCAAATGACCTCGGACTCACTTTGTTTTGGATATTACAAATTCAAATACTGAATTGCTTTTGTTGATTGTACTATGACATGTATTTTAAAACTCAACGAAAGTGTATCAACATTTTAGCGCTATTGCCAAGGAGCAATGCCCATTTCATTAACTGATTACAATTCTAATTTGGTACTAACTTGCTTTATATGATTTGTTGTGATTGTTTGAGAGGTGAATTTGAAGAGCAGTCGCACGAACAACCATAGTAGGGCTTGGTAGTCTCATTCCCTTCTTTCTAAGCCCCTTATCTCTCAAAGGGTTAAAAAGCGAATCAATTAGGATCAACTTGCTTATTCCATAGTAATTAATCATCCGAGTTGCCTGATTTGATCTGATTGCTTAGAGATCCCCATCCCGATACTTGCACCTATTTAGGACTTAAGGTGCCTGGGGCTAGTCACTTTCTTGATTGAGCCCTAGGTACTAACTTTGGAAAGAATTGGACTTGCAAAACAAACCCAAATTAGGGTTTCCACATTAGTGATTTAGAAAAAACACGCTTGCATGATTTAAAAATAGATTTCCCACATTGTGTGTTACCTAAGCCTTAGTTGAATTTACCTAATCATGTGAACCCCAAAATCAGGCTCTAACAATCACTTGAATCATTAAAAGTTCTGACCTAATAACTTGTTTGCAAAACACTCAGGGTGATTTTAGGTTCTTTACCCAACTCATCCTAAATTTTAGGGCAGGTTAGGTGAAGTTGATCCACTTTGTGGGTTAACCAAACTCCAAATTAGGTCACAAATAAAAATCAACTCTAAAGTTCAAGTGAAATTCAAGGCACATACTCAGGATTAAAATTGGTAGACTTAGGAGTCATGCTTACTCATTCCAGTCTACTTTTATTCTTAGTGACAAGGAAGGTCAGGTGGGGGAAACCCTGTAACCCATGGGGACGTTCTACCATGTAGGGGTCTTTGCGGGACTCTCCCTTCCTAGCTGCCCAAGTAATTCTCGAGTGAGTTTTTGATCTAGAGGTATCATTCGCTTCAAACCTCCTTAGTCATCCAAAGATTTTTGGGTGCCTCGATTGGGTCCATTATAAATTCTGTCCCTCATCAATTACTTTAGTGCATGTTCAGGAGGAGGTCCTTAAGACCACCCTTGAGGCCTCCATTAGCAGTTCATTCTCGTCGAGGCCAAGCCTCAACCCAATTGTTTGTGCTACCGCCTGACCAGATTGTCATCTCTTCCAACTCTTCCATATCTGAGCCCAAATCTCCATCATTTGCATCCATGGAGAAACAAGAAGAAGAACCCAACATTTAGAATCAATTGCAGCACCTCATCGATTTATTCTATGCATTCGTCAACCCGATGTATCATCCTCAGATGCGAGATGACTACAATCTTGTTGCGGCAACGATCAAACCCAAGGTGCAAATCCTGGCTGGTGGACCTGATACTGAACTAAAGTAGAATCTGATTAATGCTATCCCTAAATTTCTCAGCTTAAACTCTGAAGATCCCTTCCAGCACATCAAGCAGTTGAAACATCCAGCCCAGACCTTTGGGTCACCTGTTCAGAATCTGGACATCCTGGTTATGAAGATGTTCTACTTCTTGCTTATGATAAGGTTGACCACCGGTACCAGACTCTGACCCGTCCGATCAACACTTGGGTGTAACTCCAATTTGAATTTCTGAGGAAATTCTTCCCAGTTGGTTGTATGAACACATTGAGGCACCAGATCATGTATTTCACGTAGAATGCTAGGGAACCACTTCATGAGGCGTAGGATTGCTTTTGGATCTCATGGGGAAATGCTCCCATCACAGAGTTCCTAAATGGGAACAAGTCCAGTCCTTTTTCCAGGGACTCCATGAGGATATCAAGCTAATTGTCAATGCAACCTGTGGTGGCAACATCATGGGTCAACATGAAGATACCATTTGGGAGATTCTCAAGAATATGTGTGAGAACTCTATAGACAATGAATCTATGGGTGTGTTCAATCGGATGACCACCCACACATTGATAAATAACTAGCTTGAATTAGTTTGAATCAAGAGATAAATGCTCCTGAATGACTGCCCGAAGACCGTAATTCCACACAAATCCATATTGAGAAAAAAAATTAAAATAGGGGTAATTATGCAATTTTAACATCACAACGTAAATGCAGAGTAATCGTGGAGTCACCCAAGGGTAAATTGAAGGTTAAATGAACATTAAAGTCCAAAGATTAGGTCCACACAGACAGAAGCAGAGTTTCATGCATTTCAAGAATTAAATCAATACACAAAGCTCTAATTTCAGACCCGCTTAAATTGAAGAGATTTTGGTCAAGATGAATTTTATCTAAACCTTCTAAAATTCATATAAAAATTTACTAAGAGGTTTGGTACCGTTGGTTTGACCATTTGAACCCATTTTTACCTAGAATAGAGTTTTAGATGGGATTCTACCCAAATTTGGGTTTCTGTGAAAATTACCTAGACAAACGTGGTCAAAACTGAAATCCAATTTTTCCATTACTTTTCTTTGGTCGAAATTAGGTTATCACCAAAATTTGGGCCGAATCAGAGTCCATCTTGACCTTGTTTTCAATTTAGTCCTTAAAATCTCTATTCTTCACATCGAAGCCTGTAACTTCTGCATTTATTGCATTCAAGTCCCTAATTCTCATCATTTTCTTCAAAAAAGTCCTTGCCACCAATAGAGGTGTGAACCCAAACCTGCCGATCTTCAATCAAAGATTTCTCCCTCAAATCAGATCTAAATCCCTCCAAATTTGGAGGGATTGATCGAGAGATCCTACCCGATCATTTGAACCTCCTTAGGGTTTCCAAACCATTCCTAGAGCTTAGGTGAGCTTGAGGAAATTGAGGACTTCTTTCCTTTGGGATCGTGACCAATTGTGCCTCTTTCCTCATTTAGAGCTCAAGTTTAAGCTCTATAAAAGCTCCCCATGCTCCCCACATTTAAAGTTAGCTCGGTTCCAAGCCAAAAACCTTCTTCCTTGGCCGCCTCCGACCGCAGCTCTGGCGAGCTCCCCAATCCTCCATCATCGACCTTTGCCATGTACAATACGTAGAGGGAATATCTCCCTTTGCTTCATCTATGCCTGGTGGATCAAAGCCAAGGCTCTCCGACCCCTTCCTCCTCGTTGTCTCCCCCACCAGAGAACTCATCCTCTACGTTTTTGCAATCACACCGACACGATCTCTCTACTCCTCTCATCCAGATAACTAGTCCTTTCTCTTCCTCTCTCTCTTCAGCTTAGGATTAGACCTTTCTTACCTAAATTTCACCACCGAATCACAGCCTCTCCCTCTGTTTTCTCCACCTTCGATGATGCCTCCGATGAATTTGCTACACCACCACAGACCACCAAACATCTAGCCAACACTCCTACAAGCTTCCATTCACCTCCACCTTGGAAAACAGTCAACTAATTTCAACTCACCACCACCCAATCTCTCATTCAAACACCACATCCTCTGCACACCCTCTCCGACTTCCATAGACCACCATACCGCACCAAACTTAATGAAACCACCTCCACGAGACTTGGCATCCTCCAGCGACCCTACTAAGTTGTCTAATTAGGGTGATAAGCCTATATTCTTGCATTTCAAGTTCAATTGGAGCTTCACTGCCGCTTTCGTATTCCTCAACACCGACCACCTCCCTTTGACTACCATCTATTCTGACTCTCCCATCAATCGACTCAGCTCAATGTCATGATACTCTCCAGGCCTTGGATCAAAGAGAGAAGCTTAGCAGTAGTAGCGATCTCATCTTCAAGCTCTAGCTGTGACTTGCAATAGAAGAGTGGGACATTAGTCCCACATCGGTTATCTACAACCATACAACACCATATAAGTGGAAATCATGTCGTTGCCTTGTCGCCCATGAACACAAGGGTCGGGTCCCCTCTTACGCCAATGCACTCATCACTCACCTAACATGCCCAATGAGCTGGTCCTTGATCGCACGGGTTTCACATGTTTGAAATCGGGGTTACAAGTAAACGTCGTCATAGTGGAAAAACTCATGATCAAATATAATTTATGCCAAAACTCCAAGGGAGTCCCAGGTTGAACACAGGGAGGCGATGTTTACTTTGTACGAAAATCATGCTTCGATTTGTTTCTTTTTGGTGTTTTAGGGTTTTGTTATTTTTTCTTATTTTTGAAATGAAATGACAATCAATCACAAGAGAGAGATAGAATTAAATCTGATATATTGCATGAATGTCAATTACAATAATATAGGAAACATAAAAAAGAAGGAGGCGAGAAGAAATCTGCCGAAGCAGCTGTTTGGCGAGACGACGGTGCCTGGCAGAAGATCGAGTGAAGGAGTTGGGAAGCATGATGACGGAGGTGAGCAGTGGGAGGACATCGAGTAGAAAAATGATTTAGCGTAGCTCTGGAATGGAGGTGAGAAGGCAAAGATGATCTGCTACCAGAATGGAGGTGGGAGGACGGCTCCAAGGTGACCCATGACTGGGGATGGGAAGTTGGAGGAGTATTTGGTGGGGCAGAGGTTTACTACACTAATAAGTGCCTTGGGAGCTTGAAAGCAGGACCTAATAGAGCATTTGTAGGCTTGATAGAGCTTCGGAGTAGGTGGGAGAAGAGTAGGGAGAGATGGCTTGGACGAGAGGGGGTGTTGGTCCTTTTATACTGGATGAAAAGAGGCTAGAATAGGCATGGGACCATTAGTGATCTCCAATTCGTCGCTGGAAGTGTTGTTGTAGGCAGCTCACGCCCGCTCACGCTAATAGCTGGCCTTGCTGTCATGCGGATAATTAGCGACGGCTGTAAGCGTCGCTGTATGTCTACCAAGCTGTCGCTGAAGTCTGGTGCCAACCGAGCACGTGTCCGCCCCATGCGCACAATTTGCGTGGAGGTCCTATCTGGCGTGCATGCTGGCATGAGCTGGTGTGCGCGTGTGCGTGCGTTGCTGGTGCATGCTGGCACTGCGCTGCCACTACTACTGCATGTGCATCATGCGCTGGCTATGTTGCATGTTGGCTTGATTAAGGATGGGGGGGCTACAGGGATTCGAACCTACGCCCCTCCCTTACGATCCAATGCAGCCACCGTTGTGCCACGTCCACAAGTGTGTCGTGAAGAGGAGTTGCGGCAGCATAGTGAGGGCAGGCTCTTAGCCATTGGATTTTCATCCAACGACTGACATCATTTGATGGGTGGCCCTTGGAGATGTGGCGAGTGGCTTTGGGCTCTCCAGATGGTGCCACATGGCACCATCTAGATTGTCCACCATTCATTGCTTGCAAAGGATGCCATGGTGCTCGGGTCGAGGTGATTTCTACATTGTCAGACTACGATTGTCACTCTGGATCCATCTATACGGTTAAATTTTTCATTCGAAGTTTGTGAGGATGTCACATTGCCTCCTTGCCATATAAAATGAAGGAATTAATATACAAAACATACAACTATCCTAAATGCCATGCAATGGATGTTATGCAGTATTTATAAGATGATATGCAATGCTAAGCCTAGGAACTATCATAAATAAGCATTTTATCATGAATTCATGTGTGTTTATCATACCCCCATGCTTACTTTTTGCTAGTCCCTAGCAAAATTATCCTAAATGCTATTTATTAAAGTAGTATTAGGAGTCGATCGCTTACGCATAATTTGTTGGTTGTTTTAGGAACTTTCAACCGAAGTCCTGGTTACGAAGACTCGACAATGCCTAGGTGTCTGCCAGAATGCAGGCCGTCTAGGCCCTCACCTTATTTGAGAAAAGAAGATACAAAAATTTTTCGTTGTTTTCATTCTTTTCTATTTTTTTTTTGTACTTTTGGTGTTTGAGAGTTCCAAGATAACTTTTTACGACTACCCGACCTTCCCAAGACTCGAAAAGGACTTTAAGTGCTAAGCATCTAGTGAAAAGAGTGAAAGGCCCACTAGGCGGCTATTAAAATGGACTTCGGGTTTCTACGACCATAGGTGACCTTGCCTAGAGTTTATCTTTTCAAACGGTAGCTTTCTCCTAACTTCTTTTATTTATATGGTCAACACAAGAGCGAACCCAGTGCATATTTCCCTGATTTATTCTACTTCCCCGCTTCTTCCCTAAGTGTTTTAGGAATTTTTGTGCATATTTTTTTTGTGAGCTGGGTTATGGACAACCGTCCAATGGGCTATTACCCACGACAACTTGCTAGCCATACTTATGTGGTGAAGTGTGATTTTTTTATTATTTATTTTTTTCTCCTTTTTTTTCAAGTAGGTGGTTTTCCTGATGTAAGATTTGCCTAAAGGGAGTACAATGAAAATGGTCTTGTGACTAGGCTCTGGAGAACTGGCTGATGAGCTATTACCACTGACAAGTTGCTGCCATACCACCCTAGATAGTTCATTAGCTACCCAATTTCCGAAGAAACCGCTGAAAAGTGAGTCAGTGCAAAAATATGTGTAGATTCTTAGGCTTAAAGTTCCCCCAAATCAGAGGGCAGGTTGATAGGTTGCATACTTATCATCCCAAATTATTTACCAAATTAAAATAAATTTTAATTGGTGAGGACTCGAGACTAATTCCACATTTGAGTGGACACCCAGGCTAATTAAGCCCGAAGACCTGAACAGTCTAAGCATTCAGGTCTCAAAGCATCAATTCCTAAAGTTTGCAACTCCTAATGCCTAAGTTCTCATCTCCTAATTCTAATTTTTTTTTTTGATAGAATCAAATAACAAGAAATTACTGTTATAGCTGACAAAAAGATTATAAGATATATCCACCCTCCCATGCTTAGCTATTGCAATGTCCTCATTGTGAAAAATGAAAGCATGTAGGAGAGTAGAAGTGGAAGAATAGCACCTGGTTTCCATGAGACTCTAGTCAGCTTGGAATAGTCATTACATGTGCTAAGTTTAGTGCCTTCAACTAGACGATGATCGGCCCGCGATGGTTAACATAAGGTAAGAGCAACCTTGTCCGAGACGGATTTAGGGAGCACATGGTCAACAAAGGGTTTGAGATGTTGTCCGTTGACCTTGAAGATATTACCCGTCTTTTGGTCAGAGATTTCAACGGCCCCGTTGGGGAAAATCCACTCAATAACGAATGGGACATCCCACTTAGACCTGAGTTTTGCAGGGAAAAGCTTCAATTGAGAATCGAAAAGCCACACCTTTTGGTTCGGCTCAAAGCTCTTACGTGAAATCATCTAGTCATGGAGAGATTTGGTCCTTGTCTTATAGACTCTGGCATTTTCATAAGCATCATTTCGAAGCTCCTCCAACTCAGATAGTTGAAGTTTCCTGGTTTTCCCGACCAATGCTAGGTCAAAATTACACTTCCTAATGGCCCAAAATGCCTGGTGTTCAAGTTCTACGGGTAAGTGACATGCCTTACCAAACACCAGATGGAACAGAGACATACCGATAGACATTTTGAACACCGTACGGTAGGCCCAAAGAGCATCATCTAGCTTTTGCGTCCAATCCTTCCTATCAGGCCCAACGATTTTCTGCAAAATGCTTTTAATCTCCTGATTGGAGACCTTGGCCTATCCATTCGTCTAAGGGTGGTAAGATGTGGAAATCAGATGATTCACCCCCTAATAAATTTCAAAACTGGGTATGAGTGAAATGTGTGCCACCATCACTAATAATTGCCTGAGGAACCCTGAACCGACTGAAGATATTTTTCTTCACAAAATCGATGACCACCCTGTGGTCATTGGTTCGAGTTGGACTTGCCTCAATCCATTTGGACACGTAATCAACGACCAGAATATACTGGTGTCCAAATTAAGGAGGGAAGGGTCCCATAAAGTCAATGCTCCAAATGTCAAAATTTCAATGGAAAAAATTGGGTTCAAGGGCATCATATCCCTCTTAGCCATGTTCCTGATTGTCTGGCATTGGGTGCATGACTTTGAGAATTCCTAGGCATCCTTAAATAATGACAGCCAATAGAATCTGGATTACATGTTTTTTGCTACCATCTTTTTCACAAAAAAGTTTCCACCACACGTAGATGTGTAACAGAACTCAAGTATGCTATGGAACTCGATTTCTGGGATGCATTAACGAATAATCTGGTCTGCACCGATGCGGTACTGCTCAGGATCATCCCAAAAATATTATTTGGCCTTAAACACAAGTCTATCCCGTTGTTGTTTGGTCCAATCCTAGGGAATTTGACCAAGGGCCAAATAATTGACAATATCCACAAACCAAGGGGTTCAGATACTTGAGACTGTAAGGATAGTTTCATCTAAAAAAGTATTAGAGATTGGGACATTCAGATGAGGAGAATCAATTAGGATTCTCGAGAGGTAATCCGCCACTACATTTTGTACCCTGGCTTTATCCCTGATTTCAAGATCAAATTCTTGAAGCAGCAGAATCTAATGAATAAGCTAGGGTTTGGCATCCTTTTTTGCCAAGAGATGTTTCAAGGCTGAGTGGTCGGTATAGATGATGACACGAGAACCTAAAAGATAAGCCCTGAATTTTTCTTACGTGAAAATTATAGCTAGCAATTCTTTTTCAGTAATAGTGTAGTTCCTCTAGGCTTCGTCGAAAGTCTTATTAGCATAGTAAATCACAAAGGGCTTTTTCTCAATCTTCTGAGCTAAGATAGCCCCAACGGTATAATCAGATGCGTTAGCCATAATCTCAAATGGGGCTATCCAGACCGGTTGTTGCAACACCGGGGCATAGGTGACTGCCATTTTTAATAAATCAAGTGCGTTAGGCATGATTCATCAAACTCGAATGGCAAGTCATTGGCTAGAAGGTTACTCAAGGGCCAAGCAACCTTCGAGAAGTCCTCAATGAATCTTCTGTAAAAACCCACATGCCCAAGGAAAGAGTGGATCTATTTTACGGATGTGGGTGGAGGAAGTCTAGAGATGGCATTCACCTTAGCTTTATCAACTTCAATACCCCAACTAGAGACCACATGACCCAGGACAATACCTTCCTGAGTCATAAATTGGCTCTTTTCCCAGTTAAGGACCAGCCGTCTTTTGATGCATTTCTGGCGGATAATTTCCAAGTTAGCTAGGCAAGACTGAAAAGAAACTCCGAAAATGGAGAAATCGTCCATGAATACCTCAAGACAATCTCCCACCATGTCAGAAAAGATGGCCAGCATGCACCTTTGAAAAGTCACAGGTGCATTGCAAAGCCCGAAAGGCATTCTATGGAATGCAAAGGTTCCATAGGGACATGTGAAGGTTGTCTTTTCCTGGTCCTCGGGATGGAAAGGGACTTGGTTATATCTCGAATAACTATCCAGGAAGCAAAAGTATTTTTGACCAACTAACCTTTCATGGATTTGATCAATGAATGGCGAGGGAATGTGATCCTTTTTAGTGGCTATGTTCAGCATCCTATAGCCAATACAAACTCTCCAAGCAGAAGCTGAACGAGTGGTGAAGGTTTCCCCTTTCTCTTTAGTCGTTACGGTTATTTCTACCTTCTTGGGTACAATCTTAACGGGGCTAACCCATGGATTATCGGAGATTAGGTAAATAATCCTAGCATCGAGCCACTTGATTATCTCATTCTTGACAACTTCTCACATATTTGGGTTTAGTCACATTTACATCTTGCGAGAAGGGTGGGATCCATCTTTCATGAAAATACGATGATTACAATAAGGTGGCTCAATCCCCCTAAGGTTTTAGATGGTCCAACCAATTGCCTCCTTGTTGTTCTTGAGGACCTTAATTAACCTCGATTATTGCTCCTTAGTCAAATCGGCACTAATAATCACAGGGAGCTTGTTTTCAGGTCCTAAGAACTCATATTTCAAATTTTTGGGCAATGGTTTCAGTTCTAGCAGAGGTGGGTTCAAATAGAAGGTAGGGAGGATGCTGAGAAAGATTCATCTGGACGATCCAATGGAAAAGGCTGGGAATGAACTAAATCAACGGCCTCTTCAGGATGTGGTAGGTCTACCATGGAGGGTTGTGGGTTAGCTTCGCTAAACCTGGTGGAGCCCTCGAGTGCACTGATTGTCATACAAGTCTTCATATCCTGATCCTCGAACTCCTGATTGAATCAACAATCCTCAAATCCTCTTATCGCCTTAATAATATCCAGAGTTAACTTCCTATCCCCAAAGGCAATCTCCATACTACCACTTTCACAGTTTATGTTGGCCTTGGCGGCAACTAGGAACGAACGACCCAGAATGATGGGCGTGTTCCTCAAATCATTAGGTACATCCATGTTAAGGATGAGGAAATTTTCGGGAAAACAGAAATCCTTGACATTGACGATTACATCCTCAATAATGCCTATCGGTGTGGTGACCGAACGGGCTGCTAATTGTAGCGTTACTGAGGTTGGCCTAAGTTCACCTAACCCAAACCTCTCATAATGAGAAGTCAGGATTAGGTTGATGGATGCAACTAGGTCCAATAGTGCCCTATCAAAAGTGTATTCCCTAATAACGCATGAGATCAAGGGGGCACTTGGATCTTTCTTCTTTTGAGGAAGGTGATGTAGGATAACAGAACTTGCCTACTCAGAGAGAATCACCTTCCTCGGAGTGGGTTCTCACGGCTTATGCTTTTGGGTACATAATTCTTTCAAAAATTTAGCAAAAGTCAGGATGTGCTTAATAGCATCGAGCAGAATATTTATCTCTACGCTCTTGAATAAATTTAGGAGCTCCTCGTTGCTATCTATGGTTTTCTTCTTCCTGGTTTTCATAGGGCCTTAGGGAATGAGACATGGGTTGTATTTCCAATTTTTGGTCCCTGGGCCTTATTGTCTTCTTCAACCTCCTCCTTCTCTCTCTCAAGCTCCCCAGGGTTTTGACTTCTAGAATGGGTTCAGGTCTTAAGGTGGGGTAGTGAAGATTGGAGGGCCTTGGTTGGTCATATAACTAGAAGAAGAAGATGATGAGGGACCTTGCTCAACCACCTGACCATGTGCATGTGGGTTCCTTTGATTCCCGTACCCTTGGGCTCTAGTGCCCTGATTTTGCATATTGCATGGGTTGGGTACGGGTTGAGATGGTAGAGATCTGGGTTGTCAGGTGTTAGCAATTAACTCAGATTGCAAGTTATCCATTGATGTCTTCATTTGCTGCATAAGCTGAACCATGGACCCTTGCATTTCTACCATCTGCCAGTTTAACTCAGCCTGCCTTGCAGATTGTTGGGCATTCCAAGATGGTTGAGTAATCGGTCTCGGGGGCAACTAGGTGTATACTTGAACCTAACCCATAGGTCTTTGAGATGCATAGTTGCTGGGTCGAGTTTGGGTCTATTGCCCCTGACTTTTCCAGGAGAAGTTAGGGTGGTTCCTCCAACCTGAGTTATAGGTGTTGGAATACATGTTGGACCTAACATTCTCCTGCATTGCATACGCATCCTCATAGGACGACGATGGAGGGAAGGAAGGATCAGAAAAACTAGCATCAAAGGCCCCAGTTTGGAACCCATTAGGTTCCGTGAAATCCTAGCTCATAGATTGACCTGAATCAAGTTGGTTCACGAATTCTTGCCCCGTGGGAGCTTGTGAGGAATGGAATCCCTAATTCTGCGATTGAATAGGTATAGAAGTGTTTCCTAAATTCCCAGACATCCATTCTTCCATTCTCTTAGCAACCAAGTCCATTTTATCTAGTTTATTACAAATCAATTCCATGTCAAATGAATGAGATTCCTGGATCTCATTAACACTTGACCAGGGTTGTTGGGAGCAGTTGAATGCATCCATGGAGGCGTGATTAATTGAGTTCTCACTCATTTCCTCAAACAGGTCGTATGTGCTATCTGTATCCCTATTGAGGAAATTACCTCTGCAGGAAGCATCCACTTTGTTACAGAGTTGCTCAACCAACCCATGATAGAAAATCTGCACGAGTTGCCATTTTGGCACCTCGTGGTCTGGATGCTTCCTCAAAAGTTCTTGGAATATCTCCCAGGCACCATGAAACGGTTCCCCCAGCCTCTAGGCGAAAGTCGTAATCGCCCGTCGCAAGGCATTGGTCCTTTCTATAGGGAAGAATTTCTTCAAGAAAGCCGAGTTAAAAGTAGCCCAAGTTTCTATTAGCCTTCCTTTGGTCTGGTACCAATGTACGACTTTATCCCTGAGAGAGTGGGGGAAGAGCTTCATGATCATTTGCTCTTCATTCACATTCCTTGCTTTGGTGCTCTGAACCAAAGTGGTTAGATCCTCCAAGTTCTGCAATAGGTCCTTTGAGCTAAGCCAATGAAAATTCTTAATCAAACTTAAGACTTGGGGCTTGATTTCTATGTCAATGGCAGGAATCATGATGTCAAGATGTTCCACATAGTTTGAAGGATCATAAAAGTCCTTCAAGGGTTGAGTGTCATGACCATTCATATGTTGGAACCATTGTTGCATCTACTGCATTCCTTCCAACTGCCTCTAAATCAGCTCCTGCTGGTTCAAGGGCGGGGGAGGTGGTTGTTGGTTAGCCATGGGATCTGCTTGGCTAAAGCTCAACCTCTACCTCCGGGAATGGTCTAAAGGTCCTTCCAATTAAGGGTTCAATGACCTCTTTCCAAGCATACACTGGAAGGAAGTCGGAAGGATGGAGAAGAGAGGGAACCCTGCAGCACAAGAATACAAGCCTATCCTTAGATGGGGTATCCTAAAGGTCTACACACTCTTAGAATCTGTCCTAAGATTATGGATGATTTATTCTACTTATGTCCAGGCAATCCGACCAGTTAAAAGGAGGGACTGGGGAGAAGGTTCTTCCTTTAGCTTGCGCCTTCGGTTCCTAGTGTACTCCCCAGCCGCGGTCATTTGACACTACTCCCCTAGCTTGACATCAAATTGACTAGTGTAAGTAAGTTAATCGTGAATAATCTGAATCTAGATCCTGTAGAGCGAACCAGTTGTTAAGGCCAACATCTACTCAATTTTAGTTAGGCTTGGGACAATGGTGCTTCTGGAATGTGATGGGCCCTTAATGGGTTGTGCCCTTAATGATTTGTTTGAGAAGTGTGAATGTGCACAACTAAGAGGATTTCAAGAAAGATTATTAATGATGAGGTGAGTTTTAGAGTTTGAATATTGCTTAATAGCTTTTAGGATTCAAATACTAGGTGTTTTCAACCAAGTTTTGTGAGGCAAACCAAGTTTGTTTTTAAAAGCATGTGTTCAAGTATTTTCCTTTAGAAATCAAGAAAAATATGGAGTGTCTGGCTTGACCTAATTATTGAATCCTATGGGGCAGCTACAAAATGAACCTCTTTTAGATTAGGTGGTATGGCCCAAACAATTCAATCAATCGGCTCAAATGCACCACTGATTAAGGCACACAAAAAGGTGGTCAACCTAATATGATTTCTACTCTTTTATGTGTTGAATTTTTGCACCAAGCCCACAGGTCGGAATCCTGGTTGAGTAGATGAAAATTAATTCAGGTTATGTGGCTTTGATGTGGGTGTATAAAGTGTGTAAATTGATTCATCCCACATAAATTATCTTTTTGTTTTTTTTATAAAATGTGGGTGAGATGGGTGAAGGTGGCAAACAAGACATACAAAGTCTATTCTAGGGTTTATGCAAACACCTAAGTAGATTAGGTCTTGGTTATGATTGTGGCGAAATGAACTAGTGGGGGGGAAATGTGGGGGACACTTACAAAGTACTCTACCCGCACTTTACTCTGGTCTATTGCACTTGGATCTCCGTGCTAGGGTACCTGCAAGACAGTAGATCAAGGACAAGCAGGGGTTAGTGCTATGTAAATGCAAAGAAGCGCATAAAACAATAAAGTAAATTCTGTTGCCTCCTTGGCAACGGTGCCAAAATGATCGCACGGGTTTCGTGTGTTTGAAATCGGGGTTACAAGTAACCTGTCATCATACTTGCAAAACTCATGATCAAATATAATTTATACGAAAACTCCAAGGGAGACCCGAGTCGAACACAGGGAGGCGACGTTTACTTTGTATGAAAACCACACTTCGATTTGTTTCTTTTTGGTGTTTTAGGGTTTTGTTTATTTTTTGTTTTTGAAATAAAATGACAATCAATCACAAGAGAGAGATAGAATTAAATCCGATATATTGCATGAATGTCAATTACAATAATATAGGAAACATAAAAAAGAGGGAGGTAAGAAGAAATCTCCTGAAGCGACTGTTCGGTGAGACGACGCACCTGGCGGAAGCTCGGATGAAGGAGGTGGGAAGCAAGATGACGGAGGTGAGAAGCAGGAGGACATCGGGTGCAGGAAAGCTTTAGTGCAACTCTGGAATGGAGATGAGAAGGCGAAGATGATCTACTATCGGAATGGAGGTGGGAGGACGGCTCCAAGGTGACTTATGAATGGGGATGGGAAGTTGGAGGAGAATTTGGTGGGGCAGAGGTTCACTACACTAATAGGTGCCTTGGGAGCTAGAGAGCAGGTTCTAACAGAGTGTTAGTTGGCTTGACAGAGCTTGGGAGTAGGTGGGAGTAGAGTAGGTAGAGATAGCATGGAAGGGGGGTGTTGTTCCTTTTATAGTGGATGAAAAGAGGCTAGAATAGGCATGGGACCATTACTGACCTCCAAGTCGTCGCTGGAAGTGTCGTTGTAGGCAGCTCACACCCACTCACGCCTACAACTAGCTTGCTGGTGTGTAGATAATTAGCGACGGCTGTAAGCGTCATTGTATGTCTACCAAGCTATTGCTAAAGGCTGGCGCTAACTGAGCATGCACCTGCCCCATGTGTGCAGATTGCGCGGAGGTCCTGCATGTCATGCACGCATGCATGCTGTTGGTGCATGCTGGTGCTACGTTGCCGTTGCTACTGCATGTGCACGCATGAGCTGGCTGCGTTGTGAGCCAGCTCAATTGAGGATGGGGGGCTGCGGTGATTTGAACCTGTGCCCCTCCCTTATGATCCAATGCAGCACCGTTGCACCACGTCTGCAGGTGTGTCGCATAGAGGAGTTGCAGCCATGTAGTGAGGATGGGCTCTCAGCCATTGGATTTTCATCCAACGACTGAGATCACTTGATGGGTGGCCCTTAGAGATGTGGCAGGTGTTGGGAGAAATTGTAGGTCGCATTTTTGATAAAAGCATCGTAGTATACTTGCGAAATACGATCCAACAAAGATATTGTTTTGAAAATAACGAGACTTTGAGTCCCGGTCGTTCGTCTCTGGGAGGCGTTGTTTTTGTTTTTGAAATCGATCTTAAAGCCGCTCTACTTTATTTAAACGGCATGCTGGTGCGTAATATATAGGCGGTTAAAGAACAGGCACTTAAATCACGCAAATATGATAATAGCAATCATTAAGCTCATGGTGATTTCAAACAGATAGAGATATATATATAAAAATGTGTTTTCATTCATTCATTTGGGAGTTGTTGCACAAGGAATCTAGAGGAAGGCTTGTACATAAATGCTTGAAAATTAAATCTAGCTACCAGAAAATGATTGCATACAAGAATCGATGGGGGGATTTCGCATGCATCATTGGGGAAGAAGTAAGTCTACTCTACTAAGCAGTAAATGAAAGCAATAAAAATTATGAAGAGCATGATCTAGAGCTAGAAGAATAGAGGGCATTCAGGGGTGGTCCCCGATGGCCTTGGAGTGGTCGAGAAGAGAATGAGGGGCGGCCAATGTAGCTTAGGCCGACCCTTGGAGAGAAGTAGGGTTGATCCAGCATCCCAGCATGGTGTCCTCCATGGTGATGGTACTGAGCTCGTGGAGGTGGAGTGACTATGGAGGTGGCGTGAATGGCACCAATGGAGTGCAATTGCCAAAGAAGTGAATGGGTACAAATGGCCACCCATGGGGTCCTTTTATAGACCCAATGGAAGCTCCCAAGAGAAATATGGAATTCTCTAGAGAGGCCTATGGTGGGAGCTCGTGTGAGAGTGAGGGAGAGAGGGTGGATGGTGGTGTTTAGATCCATCAAATGTGGATCTAAAAATTGAATGGCTCTTGGTTGCTATTTTTGGCAACCAAGGCAACCACACATGGTAGAGAGTTCTAGAGAACTCTAGGCTATATATTTTCGTGTGGATGGTGTGTGTGGGTGTGTGTGGGTCAAAACTTAGGTGGCTAGGTTGATTAGGTTGGGGTCTAGTGGGTTTAGGTCAAGGTAGGTCTCAAATTAGGGTTATAAACCCTAATTCACTAAGGTAAAGTGCAATTAAACTTAATACAAGTTTAATTGGGTGTGTGGAAACTTAATTGAGAGTAAAACAACTTAATTAAGTTAGGTCTAGGTCAATTGGACTCTCACTGAGTCCAATTGGATAGTGTGTGCTGAGATCAGGGCTCAATTGGACTCAATGAGTCCAATTGAATAGGCTGATGGAATTGACTAAGATCCAAATCAATTAGGTTTAGTGAGGACCTAATTAAGTCCTTAGGGAGGTCTAGAGGTGGTGTACTAGGGTTAGGGCACCTTAATTTAGGTTCCTATGGGTTTGGAATTGGGTTTAGGGACCTAGAGATCCAAGATCAAGGCTTAAATCTCAAAACAGGAATTGGAGAGTAGTATTAGATGTCTAATTATAGAATCAGACATCTTATACTCAAAAATCAGAAGTCCAGACTTGTTGTCTGGATGTCCAATCAGAGTCAGGAAGGATTTCGGGTTCTGTTTTGGGTATTCTGCAGAAATTAGACGTCTGACAAAGTGTCTGGACATCCAATAACACTGCAGAAGTGGGTTTGAAGTGTGCGGGAGTTGGCTAAGGGTCCTGAACGTCTTAAAACTTATCTGGACGTCCAGAGAAGGGTTGGAACTAGGGTTTTAGGGCTTCCTAGGGTGTTGTGACCTAATCTAAGGGTGGCTAAGGCTTGGGGAAGTCTCTAGGCTATCCTAGGGCTAGGATGGGCCTAAGCTCTTCACATTTTACTGCTTTATTTCTACTTAATAGATAGAAAACCTTTAAACCCCTTACATTATTATTCCTACATCTAAACTAGGCCTTCTGCTCCATCTCTGCTACAACTCCCGTTATTCCTGATCCAGCTTCAGATCCAGCTCCTGATCAGCTTATTCCCTGCAATCGACATAATGTGCTTAATCAGCGCATTATAACATTATTTTATGCATAGCTAAAGGAAAGCAGTAAAGATGCAGATAATGCGTATGCATGCATGAATAACCCTAACTTATGTTAAGTCCTAGCTTAATCTAGGCCAATTAAGACCTATGATTGCTGCGCAATTATACCCCCATGCCTAAATCTTACTAGTCCCTAGCAAATGCAAGACTAAATTATTTACAGCAACGGTCCGTAAGGACCTGGTTATTTTATCAAGTGTTTGCATAGAGATTTTTTCTCTTTTTGTTTTCATCCTATGCTCTAGAAATCCTGACAATCGTGAAAGTGCAGCTATGTAGCTTTTGCAACGGATTCGAGTGAAAAACTGATTCACCTGTAAAGCCTGTACTTGACCCCTAATAAAAATTCTAGCAGGATAGGCGGATTTCTTCCCTCGGGGTATTCAATATATTCTATGAATTTCACCCTGGCTTTGGGCTTAGGTAGAGAATCTTTGAGGGAAAGGATTATATATTTGGTGGCTCATTCTCACTTGGTGCTACATAGAGAGTAGCCAAGGGGTGGTTGTTCCCTCTCCCTGTGACCCTCACCCTCCTATTGACGCATGCTGAGGCATGCTAACAACTCCAATAACTCAACCTACCCCTCACCCAGCCTGGGCTCCACCTACCCCTAACCCGGGCTCCAACACCTACCCCTCACCCGGGCTCCAACTCCACTCATTATTATTTATCTTTTCCTCCCTTCGGTCGGGTCCTCCCGTTGGTCGGTCTAAGGAATCTGGGGGGAAAACCCCCCATGCCCCCCTTCCCGGTCGGGCTCTGCCCTCCCTCCCGAATTACTAAGTAACTCAACTCAGAGAAAGACGAGAAAAACTACGCTCTCTTTGATTCCTTTGTATTCATTCTCTCTTGCTCTTTTTCTTTCTTTTTCTTAGAGCTCACAGCCTCATTAGATTCACACATAGGATCTGTATTTGGTGGTCTCACTAGGCATTAACACTTTAATTGAGTTCTCATAACCCTAACACTAAGTCGGGATCCTCAGCCATTATTCAGGAGGTCAGAAACACAAGAAAAATAGGTTAAGGCCATATTTGGTGGAAGTCAATTTTATTTGGTGGTATTGCCTCAATGAAATAAACACTAAATATTCATTCTGTTCTTTGCTTTTTCTTCTTTCTCTATATATATATATATATATATATATATTCAGTTTTTCTTTCTTTTCATCATTCTTTTTCTTTTTCTTTTTCTTTTTCTCATTTTTTTTTAATTAATTTTTTTTTCAGCATAGCACA
The DNA here is from genome assembly GCA_037157565.1 of Thalassia testudinum. Classification (NCBI taxonomy): domain Eukaryota; kingdom Viridiplantae; phylum Streptophyta; class Magnoliopsida; order Alismatales; family Hydrocharitaceae; genus Thalassia; species Thalassia testudinum. The sequence continues at coordinate 63,653,016 of JAZHRO010000007.1, read as the reverse complement.
ACTAGCATATATCCATGAACTTTATTGAGGAGGCATTATTAGGGATTGGTGGTACTCAAGAGACATTGGGTGGCTTATTTGGTGGAAGTGCCTACTCACGGCACCGGGGGAGACGGATAGGACGGTGCATTTCTGACCTTGACATTCATACCCTCCTTTAGCCGAGGATTCCGTAAAGAATGGTCGTAACCATCCACCTTAGCCCTAGTTTTATGAAAACTCGCCCTCCGCGTATTTGCCTTATTCGGTGGCTCTCACAATTTCGCACAAAAATGTATACGCGGGAACCGAGAGTGAAAACTATGTCTAAACTCAGAGTATCATTACCTAATTATCTAGGATTCCAGAGTCCTTGCACTAATCTTAGAGCACCAATACACTCTACCTTCTTCTCACACTATTTGGTGGATTTTTTTTTTGGAGGAAAATCAGCCTGACTCCCAAAACACTGTCCAAGGGTTCAGGAAAAGAAGCACTACTTCTTCTCGACAGACTGAAGATGTTTATCAGCCTTCACCATGAATCCTTTGCAAATTCTACGTGTGTGTGAAAAGTTGTGCTGGATTCTAGATTACAGGAATCAACTAAAGGATAAAAATCCCTAATGCATTCTCTTAATAAAATAATCTTATTCATGAATACAATATGTATATATGTTATAGACATGTAACCTCGTATAATTTGTACTTCGTGAATTTCCCGTATCGGGTTACAATCAGCTTGACCCTAAATTTAGAACAAAAGGTGAGAGGGTGAGTCAGAATTGGTTGTTGCAAATGATTTCTAGCTCCAATGCGAGCATTGGAGGTGGAGTTGGTTGTTCTTTTATTTAAGGTCCTAAAGTATGTTTTCCATGCAGCTCCGAGGTTTTCCTAAGTGTTGGCAAAATTTTTTTTTCAGCTTTTCTGTATCTACCCCCCTATGCCTAAGTTCTTGCATGTCCTCATGCATGAATATAAAAGAAAATAAATTCGACAGAGGATGAGTGGGTAGAAGTCACCTGGAATTGCTCCTGAAATTATATTCAGCACAGGCCAACCTGTTAATATGCAATATAAAAGGAATATGCTAAAACAAAACTATGCTATGTATAAAAATGATGGTGGAATGTGGGGTGAATGGTATCTATATGTGCTGAGTTTAACGCCTCCAGCTAGGCGAAAGCTCAATGAGATGTATCAATTCTTGCATAGGAGCCGGTCAAAATTAAGAGAAAGATGTGCTCGTATGCTCCTAGAATCAGTGGTCCAGAGATGCGAACCAGCTGATTGTGCACCCCTACTCCAAAAAGTTTAGCTATAAGAAAGTGTGGAGTGGTGGTGGAAAATAGAGGATAATCAGAGGGGGGATCATGATGTTGATTCAGCTGATTTATCATGTCCCACAATTCAACAGGAAGTTGCTGAGGGAGTACATCAACATGTATCTCAGAACCAAAATCTGAGTCATAGGGATCCTTATAATGATAATTGACATCAAAGATCATGCCCTCTCCAGGCTCTGGGTCATATGGGGGTATCCGTGAAAGTAGAAGATCTGTGGGGAGGTCACTGAAATCCTCGTCAGAAATTACTTCATCCTCATCAGTACCCATCTTTGATTCATCAGAGGCTGACTCTTCAGGCTCAGATTCGAGCCATCTTTTAGATTGACTAGGATGATAGGTGCAACTCCAGCTCATTCTGCTCAAAGCTTTACCCTCATATGCATTGGGCTCCTCAGTAATTCCTACCTCAGGTAGTGATGAGAACCTCATCATGAGCCATAATTACCTCATTTTGACCTAATACAGAGAATAAAAGCTCCTACTTAACCTTAGAAAGGCTTGGCTCAAAAAGATTCTGAGTTTGCAAAGAAAATAAAAACTGAGGGGTAAAAGAACAATTTCACCAATCCAATCTGAAAATAGGCTAAATCAGTGTCCAAACATAGGTCAAAACAACCTAATAAAAAGAAAAGTGGGATGAAATGACTCAATAAGGGCTACAGCAACTCCAAGGAATTAAATAACAGCCTGTAACCCTAAAAATAAACCCACTTCAATTCACGTGGTTCAAGGCAAGGTAAAAATCAAATAAACCCTCTAAAATTCATATAAAAATAATCTCTAGGGTTTAGGACTTTCAATTTGGCCTTAGGAACCCATTTTGACCTACATTGAGAACCATGCCCAATTAACAACTCAATTTGGGTTTTTGCGTAAATTGACCGGTCAAACAAGGTTTAATCTAGAAATAAAATTCACCATCATAATCCCTACGTCCTAATTAGTCATTTATAAAAACTTGGGCCTAAGAAGAAACCTTCTTGACCAACTTTTCATTTTGGTCCTCATCCATTACTTTTCGACCCTCAACTTTTGAAACCCTCGCATTTTGGCCCCTAATTCTTCATCATTTTTTGCATTTTGGTCCTCCCTGCAAAACCCTGTGCAGCGCCATACTCCAGCGAGGCATGGCGCCGCGCAGGGTGAGGGCGACCCCCTGCCAAGACAACGGGGTGTTCCCTGCGACGTCTGCTGTCGCAGGGACACCTCCACGATCTCTGCCATCGACCACACCTTCTGTGCGAACGCACAGAAGGTATGGGTCGCGATCCGGCCATCCTCCGACAAGGGAGGCACGTCGTCTCCCTCCGCCCTCCTCTCTGATTTCGCCTCTATAAAAGCCACCACAGTTTGCTGCTTTCGGTAGCTCGGATCTGACGGAGACACCCCCCTAAATCCCTCCCTTCCCACTCCGACAAACGCCCCCTTGCTTCGGCGGCCATCTCCTCCTCCTCCTCGTCGCCCTGCCGCACTACCAGCAGCAGGGTTACCTTCCCTCGATCCTTCCGCGTCATGCCGCACCCAGCTGGCGCCTCTCCAGTCCCTTCCTCGCCGCCGCCCCTTCCTCTGGGCAATTTCTTCTCCGGCGACAGTCGATACGACTGTCGCCTGCGCCAACCCCTCCTCGTCCAGCTTAGCAGGTAGAACTTCTCCTCTTCCTCCCCTCTTTCTTTTCCATACTGAAACCCTTACTGTCGGCCCCAATTTCCCACCGATCACCCTCACCTTCACCTCCGGCCAAACTCCGGCGAACCGCTCCCATCGCTCCAGCACCCCACACGGCTCGCCGACCTGTGCATAACCTCCACCTCGTCACCCTGATCCTCTTCCACCCCTCCTCTTCCCACCAAACGCCCTCTGCAGATCCACCAAACACACCCACTTCTCCGCCCGCAGTTTGACCTAGGGCGATCCGTTGGCTCCACCACGCCCACTGCAAACCATCCGACCACCTTCGCCGTGCCACGGCGAAGGTCCCCTGCCTGTCTGATTAGGCCGAGAGGCCGTTCTTCTGTGACCAGGTGACTCGCCCGCCGTCGCCATTACTGAGCAGGCAGAGCTCCTTCGCCTGCAGGTGCAGGCACGCCTTCGCCCAGGTTCGACTCCCAGGTTGTGCGGGGCGTCTCCGCGAAACATCCCAGGCTCGCAGTTGGGGCGAAGGCCGCGCGTGAAGCCACGATCACCCACTGCTCCCTCCGCGACGGGCGCTCAATTGGGGTGGGACGTTTAGTCCCACCTCGGAACTTCTCAGAGGCGCGCAGACGCATAAAGGCAAAAAGTGCCTTATGCTGTCTGCCTCCTGACCCGGGGTGATGTCCCTCTCACCCGACCCAGCCTCGTCCGTGAGCACGCTCCGCGGACCTGGCCCGACCCGATTAAACCGACCTGCACTCCTCGCCCACCACCGCACGCCGGTGGGCCTGGACCCGGGCGCGACTCGTACCCGATTACCCGGTTGCTCTGGGAGAGCTGTCCTAAGAGCGAACTTTGAGAGAAAGAGACGCGCGGGGGAGAGGGGTAGAGTAGGTTTTGCCCTGACTCTGAACTCTTGAGCGTGCAGGCACCAGTGAAGAAGAAGGAAGCTCAGGGAGACACTATAGCAACAAGAGGTTTAAGTTGTCTGATTTTCAAATCAGACGACGTCCTGAAGACAGGTGAAGGCAAAGAAGAAGGAAGGCGAGGCAGAGGAAAGAGAGGAACACAGAGCAGCCAAGTGAAGACTCTGCAGACATCAGAAGACAAAGAAGAAGAAGAAAAGAAGAGAGAAGGAGCAGCCAAGTGAAGAAACAGAAAGTAGAAGAAGAAGAGCACGGGAGGCAGATCTGAAGCAAGAAAAGAAGAAGAAGAAGAATAGGAAGAACAAAAGCCAAAGACAGAGAAAGAAAGAAGAGAAGAAGAAGCCAAACTTTCATCTCTCTCTCTCTTTATTTTTGTAATAAAACATGTATATCTCTAGAATACGACTTGCTCCCTGAGTTCGACCTCGGGAGAACTGTATTTTCCGAGTAACAAATATTAGCAAATGATGGCAATAACTATCTGTACTACAACGACTTAAGAAAAGCTAGTTGCTGCCACCGTTTCGCCAGTTGGCGCCGTTGCCGGGGAGCAACGGCTATTCTAGAGGTAATTAAATTCCTGTTTTTAAATTTCTAATAATCTCCTCTTTTGTGCAGATACAGGAAAATCGAGAAGACAAGCAACCGCACGAAAACCACTCCGAGGATAGGTACTTTTCTATCCTCTCAACCTTTAAATTCTAAAGAGGAAGAAAAGAAAAGAACAAGCAATATAGGGCTAACCTATCTTCTATACTTAGTAAACCATAAGAAGTTGCATGTTTTCAACCCATTATTCCTGCACACTATTAAGGGTATTTAGGGGCTAACACATTCTTGCTTGAGCCCTAATTACCCACCAAAGAACTAACTGGACCAAGAAGAGCCAACATAAGATTCAACGCTAGGGTTTTTAGAGACACACCCCTTAATCAAGAATTGAGAAAATCCAAAAGAAGTGTGCCTAAGCTATTGATTGAAAATACCTATTCAGAGAAACCCTAAGCAATTGGCTCTCTAAACACTTGAACCTTAAAATACAAGACCCAAAAACTCTCAAAGGAACAAGAGGTAAAGTTGACCCCTTGGGTCAACCAACCTTAAAATTAGGTCACTTTCTCACTCAAAATACCTAAGAGTTCAAGTGTAACTTTAAGCACCCTGATCTTAAACTAAAATTGGTAGACTTAAGAGGTCAAGATCCCCATTCTGGTCTACCTGGAACCGCAGTGACAAGAGAGGTCGGGTGGGGGAAACCCTGTAACCCGTGGGGATGCTCTACCGTGTAGGGGTCTTCGCGGGACTCACCCTCTCTGGCTGCCCAGGTAATTCTCAGGTGGACGATCTTTTTGATCAAGGGGTCCATCTGCCCCGAACCTCTATAGTCACCCAACATTTTTGGGTGTCTTGATTAGGTCCAGCACCTCTTATCTCATCCAGTCCTTCAGTATTCTACAGGAGGTCCTTGAAACCTATAGAAATTCACTCTCCTCAAGGCTAAGCCTCGGCTCCCTTGTTTTTGCAGAAATCATTCACATAGCCCCTCTTTCCTCTGATTCTGAATGAAATCCCCTTCTTCCATCTTGATTCAAACTTCGATTCTATATCTTGATTCCACCACCAGATTCAAAGATGCAGCCTAATTACCTAACAAGACTACCATTCAAAAAACCTGAATATCTGAGATCCATGAAAGATAAGATGATTGAGGATGCCCTTGAATTCTATGAAATCAAATGTAAACCCTCAACACCAATAGAAAACATTCAGGTTGATGTCCCAACAACCACAGCTTTCATCATAAACTGTGCCCAAATTCTTTTGACAGAAGTTACAAAAGGATCAACCCGAGATATGCTCATGACAGGATACATTGAGATAGAAAAATTACACCAATCTGAATACCTTCAATGCTTGACAAATCCTGTACTTTGGGAACAACACCAAGATGCCCTTATAAAACGGGTAGAAATGATGAGATCACTAGAACAAACTATCAACCAGAAATACCCGTATATACCAGAAACAGAGGATGAACCATCTTGGAACAGTATTAAGGAACAATCCAGTTTCCCAGATCTCGGGACTGAGGCACAAAGTGGTTGTGGAATCCCAACCCAGATAGAAGACAATGTTGAATTAGGTTGGGATATTGCAGGAGAACACAATGATGAGCCAAACTTAGACCATGAATTGTCAAGCCTAGAATTCCAAAACTCCTGCAATAATGAGATCAGAACTGAACCTTTTGAGGGTATAAATTCCACCCCTTATTTTGATAAGGTGGCCCTCGAAGGTTATTCGGACTTAGGTTCTAATAATTCTACCCACATCCTAAGCCTAGAACCTAGATCTGAAACTTATTGGGAAGATTATGAGGCCCCTTATGAGAAAGATCAAATTTTTACAGAATATGATTTCGGGCCTCTATTTGATGAATATCCCTCTCCAACATCCTCAGGAAATCTGATCGATTTTTCAGAAAACATGCCAATTTATGATACAGAAACTGAGGAGTTGGATGAGCAAGGTTTTAATGGGGTCTATCCTACCAGCTTCGAGCTTGGACAGAACACCTTTTTGAGCCCAGAATTGACATATAGGCTAGAACCCAGTCAGGCTGCTGATTCCACATCTGATGATTTTTGCTGTGGTGGAATTCATGATCATGAATCTCATTTTCGCCAACTCTCCGACAACTTCAGATCTGACTATAATTGCGGAGAGACTTTCCTTCCTGAACACGCCAGGCCCATCTACAACCTCAGTTCACATGACTCTGACTCTGACTCTGAGGTCATGATTCCCGAGATCACTAATAACACAGAATCATTCCTTTTCGATCCTCAGGAACCAAAAATAGAAAATGCCAAGAGTGATTGCAACCCAGAATTCAAATCTTTGCTCAATTCAGATTTCTTTCATCCTACAGACACTCTTCAGGCATTTAATAGTTACCCAGAGGACTCTTTACAGAAAATCACCTGTCATTCCTTTCTAGAAGAGCCCTCATACACAGTTGCCACCTCGTCTGCACACACAGAACTAATCAAAACCTCTTCCCAACCCCGACCCGCAACCGGACTCAATTTCTATTCAGATTCACCTCTCACCAAGCCGATTGCATTTCCACATCGGGTTTGGAACACTGATCAGACTACATATCATGCTCCATCATTCTCTGATCACCCCTGTAGGGTTTCCGCGTCATTCATTGATTATTCTACAGGTCCCTACTCTGACCAGGCTGATTCGACTCAGCCAAACCCTGCGTTTTCACTTCCACATCCATCTGAGCTTCATAGTATATTGTGGGTTCCACCCCTTTTTATCCACATCTATCAACCCACCAGATTGATTTGGTTTGGGCTACATCATCAGCCTGTTGATTTGAACAAGCACCTGGTTGGACCAACCAGGCTCTTAATCAAGGTGCTTGTATTACAAAACTCTGCTGATTTCACCATTCCCTCACCCTCCATTTCCCTTGAACTTACTGCGCCCGGCCGATGGCGTAAAACTAAGCGCTTAATGGGAGGCAGCCCGTCATTTCTTAAAAATCTAAGACCTTTTTTCTGACACCATTGTGCACTTAGGGTTCACCCTTTGAGACAGCCGACTCCACCTCAGATGCTTGCATCTGAGATTAGAAATCGTCCGCAGAATTCATCCCGACCCATTCACTCACAAAAATACCTGTCTTAAGGAATAAATTAACTAAATAAAAACCCCTAAATCACAATGAGGACATTGCAAGTCTTAGGCATGGGGGGGTATAAGTGCAAAATCTTTAAAAAAAAAAAAAAAAAAGAGAGAAAATAAGAGGAGAAAGGAAATTTTGAGGAGAAGGAAAAGAAACAAAATGAAAAGGAGCACAAAAAGATGAAAGAAAAGAGTAATAGTCATTAGTAAGAAGCTAAGGAATTAACCTTAGTCTAGACCATTTTTCAAGAAAAGAAATGAAAAGTGCTTGGTAAGATTAGTAAGAACGCAAACCGTAGGCATTCTTGATAGACTCTTAGTACCCATTAAGATCTAGACAATCCTCAAGAGGTTGAGGAAAATGAAAAGCTTGAGTACTAGGTCCAAGGCTTAGGGAGTATTTGACCTCGCTAACTAACTTCTGGTTTACGGGACTCAGTAACCTAAGCACCCTAACCTCACACACAGCCTGGTTCAGCAAGCGTAAAAATCAAAATCACGCAGAAGCATCGAAAAAATTCTGAAAAGTACACCTAGAATAGGAGCGGCCGATTAACACAAGTTGATTTGGACGACTTCCCAGCGCAGAGAGGCGGGAAATCCCCTCAAAGATGCGTAACAAAATATCATCTCCTCGGTGCTTGTCTCTTAGGATATTCACATATCCTACTGGGGGCATGTAAGCACCCTGCTGGTTCAGATTCCATGGATGGCATTATCACGAAGTGTCAACTGCCAGGGTCTGAACGCGGCCATGGAACACCATGGATGGGATTATCTCGAAATCTCAATAGCCAGGGTTCTGGGGGTTGCCATGGGCGGTGCTATCTCGAAGCATCGATCGCCAGGAACCCTTGAGGATTGATGATGGGGGCAAGGAATCTGATACAGACCGTGTTAAAAAGCCAATCCTAAGCTAGAATTAAAAAGAAAAAGAGAGAGAAAACTCTCCAAAACAGAAAAATTTTCTACCTCTCTCTCTTACAAAATGCACTGCGAACTGAACCAGGGCTAAAATTATTTCAAGCACGGGTGCTTTAACTACAAAGTCCAATAAACCTTGGGTTAGTTCTTGTGGGTCGTAAAAACCTTTGCTAAGGACTAAGGCTGAGGCTAGACAGATTTGGATCTTGATTGGTACTAGAGTACCTTTTAAGCCTATGGTCAGCATTCTAACCTAATCCTAGTTTAAATGAAAAAGCACTTATCTGAAGCTATTAAAGAACTTCATGGTCTAGAACAAGGGTTGAAACCTTAAGTTTTTACTAAGGGACTAGCAAAAGCTAGGCATGGGGGTATGATGAGAACCTCATCATGAGCCATAACTAGCTCATTTTGACCTAATACAGAGAATAAAAGCTCCTACATAACCTTAGAAAGGCTTGCCTCAGAAAGATTCTGAGTTTGCAAAGAAAACATAAACTGAGGGGTAAAAATGCAATTTCACCAATCTGATCTGAAAATAGGCTAACTCAGGGTCCAAACATAGGTCAAAACAACCTAATAAAATGAAAAGTGGGATGAAATGACTCAATAAGGGCTACAACAACTCCAAGGAATTAAATAACAGCCTGTAACCCTAAAAACAAACCCACTTCAATTCATGTGGTTCAAGGCAAGGTAAAAATCAAATAAACCCTCTAAAATTCATATAAAAATAATATCTAGGGTTTAGGACTTTCAATTTGGCCTTAGGAACCCATTTTGACCTACATTGAGAACCATGCCCAATTAACAACTCAATTTGGGTTTTTGCGTAAATTGATCGGTCAAACAAGGTTTAATCTAGAAATAAAATTCACCATCAGAATCCTTAGGTCCTAATTAGTCATGTATAAAAACTTGGGCCTAAGAAGAAACCTTCTTGACCAACTTTTCATTTTGGTCCTCATCCATTACTTTTCAACCCTCAACTTTTGAAACCCTCGCATTTTGCCCCTAATTCTTCATCGTTTTTTACATTTTGGTCCTCCCTGCAAAACCCTGTGCAGTTCCATACTCCAGCGAGGCATGGCGCCTAGCAGGGTGAGGGCGACCCCCTGCCAAGACAACGGGGTGTTCCCTGCGACGTCTGCTGTCGCAGGGACACCTCCACGATCTCTGCCATCGACCACACCTTCTGTGCGAACGCACAGAAGGTATGGGTCGCGATCCGGCCATCCTCCGACAAGGGAGGCACGTCGTCTCCCTCCGCCCTCCTCTCTGATTTCGCCTCTATAAAAGCCACCACAGTTTGCTGCTTTCGGTAGCTCGGATCTGACGGAGACACCCCCCTAAATCCCTCCCTTCCCACTCCGACAAACGCCCCCTTGCTTCGGCGGCCATCTCCTCCTCCTCCTCGTCGCCCTGCCGCACTACCAGCAGCAGGGTTACCTTCCCTCGATCCTTCCGCGTCATGCCGCACCCAGCTGGCGCCTCTCCAGTCCCTTCCTCGCCGCCGCCCCTTCCTCTGGGCAATTTCTTCTCCGGCGACAGTCGATACGACTGTCGCCTGCGCCAACCCCTCCTCGTCCAGCTTAGCAGGTAGAACTTCTCCTCTTCCTCCCCTCTTTCTTTTCCATACTGAAACCCTTACTGTCGGCCCCGATTTCCCACCGATCACCCTCACCTTCTCCACCTCCGGCCAAACTCCGACGAACCGCTCCCATCGCTCCAGCACCCCACACGGCTCGCCGACCTGTGCATAACCTCCACCTCGTCACCCTGATCCTCTTCCACCCCTCCTCTTCCCACCAAACGCCCTCTGCAGATCCACCAAACACATCCACTTCTCCGCCCGCAGTTTGACCTAGGGCGATCCGTTGGCTCCACCACGCCCACTGCAAACCATCCGACCACCTTCGCCGTGCCACGGCAAAGGTCCCCCGCCTGTCTGATTAGGACGAGAGGCCGTTCTTCTGTGACCTGGTGACTCGCCCGCCGTCGCCATTACTGAGCAGGCAGAGCTCCTTCGCCTGTAGGTGCAGGCACGCCTTCGCCTAGGTTTGACTCCCAGGTTGCGCGGGGCGTCTCCGCGAAACGTCCCAGGCTCGCAGTTGGGGCGAAGGCCGCGCGTGAAGCCACGATCGCCCACTGCTCCCTTCACGACAGACGCTCAATTGGGGTGGGACGTTTAGTCCCACCTCGGAACTTCTCAGAGGTGCGCGGACGCATAAAGGCAAAAAGTGCCTTATGCTGTCTGCCTCCTGACCACGGGGTGAGGTCCCTCTCACCCGACCCGGCCTCGTCCGTGACCACGCTCCGCGGACCTGGCCCGACCCGATTAAACCAATCTGCACTCCTCGCCCACGACCGCATGTCGGTGGGCCTGGACCCGGGCGCAACTCATACCCGATTACCCGGTTGCTCTAGGAGAGCTGTCCTAAGAGCGAACTTTGAGAGAAAGAGACGCGCGGGGGAGAGGGGTAGAGTAGGTTTTGCCCTGACTCTGAACTCTTGAGCGTGCAGGCACAGATGAAGAAGAAGGAAACTCAGGGAGACACTATAGCAACAAGAGGTTTAAGTCGTCTGATTTTCAAATCAGACGACGTCCTGAAGACAGGTGAAGGCAAAGAAGAAGGAAGGCGAGGCAGAGGAAAGAGAGGAACACAGAGCAGCCAAGTGAAGACTCTGCAGACATCAAAAGACAAAGAAGAAGAAGAAAAGAAGAGAGATGGAGCAGCCAAGTGAAGAAACAGAAAGCAGAAGAAGAAGAGCACGGGAGGCAGATCTGAAGCAAGAAAAGAAGAAGAAGAAGAACAGGAAGAACAAAAGCCAAAGACAGAGAAAGAAAGAAGAGAAGAAGAAGAAGAACAGGAAGAACAAAAGCCAAAGACAGAGAAAGAAAGAAGAGAAGAAGAAGAAGCCAAACTTTCATCTCTCTCTCTCTTTATTTTTGTAATAAAACATGTATATCTCTAGAATACGACTTGCTCCCTGAGTTCGACCTCGGGAGAACTGTATTTTCCGAGTAACAAATATTAACAAATGATGGCAATAACTATCTGTACTACAACGACTTAAGAAAAGCTAGTTGCTGCCACCGTTTCGCCAGGTAGCATATTTATTTCTTTGTTTGAGTTATCCATAGCTACTTCTGGTTTTCGGATGTCAGGATCAGGGATAGGAAGTGTCATCTCAAAATCTCTAGCATCTGAATTAGGGACGTAGGTGAAAGAAGAAGAGTGCAGATCAAAAGATGTTGGCTCTTGTACAGGTTCACCTATAATGGGAAGTGGTCTAGATTGATCAGTAGTGTCACATGTAATGTCTGCCTTAGGATCCATATCCTCAATTGGATCTACTTCCCTTGTCTCGATTGGGTCATCTGACCCAAAAGGTGTCTCCCAGGATTCAGGATAATCTGATTGCGGCTCAGTCCTGGAGATATCAGTCCTTTCATCCTCAATTTTAGATGAACCCATTCGACATACTTCCTGCTCCTGTCTCATATCCATGCTAGATTCTTTTTCCCCTGAGTAATCTTCGGGCATTTGCTCCTGAGAGTCTTCTGTGTGTTCTTCCGGCGTAGTTGTTTCAGATTCTTCGAGGTCTTCAATGCTATTTTCCACTTGATATCTCAAAAGCAATAGTTCTTAAGTTTCCCGATTTTGTCCAATTCGCCTTGTTATCTCTACTGTTTCCTGAAGGAGCTCTATCACGGCTTGTTGATGCGGAATCCGGCTTTGTCTTTGGTTCGGCTCAATGATAGCCTGGATTTTGCGTAGATAGGATGCAGCCTTTTCCTCAGCGCTTGCTATAGCTCTCTGTATTCTATAATGTGGCCGCATATGCACCGGTAGCTCTTTAGGGGTTCCAGGGGGTGAATCAGGTCTACCCATGTTCCATGGGTGAGAAGCAGGAGTATGAAATCCATATCCTGGGTTATAAGATGCGATCCTTTGAGGGACCAACTGGTGTGGGTCATAATATCCAGGGTTAGTACATGGGTTAACCATTTCAGTAACCCAAGGAGAAGGATCAGGCGAAGCGAAAAGTCATCTTCGCCGCCTTGGGTTTTGATCCCAAGGTTGAGCTAATTCAGTTACCCGAGCTCTCAGATAAGCACGTGGGTCCAGCTCTTCTGCATCCTGATTAGGTCCAAATCCAATGTTAGCCATTGCGGCTCAGCAGATAGAAGAAATGGGGCGAGAAGATGGTCCGGGCGAGGTGACTCGCCTCCTTGGGAGTGGCTCCCAAGGACCAACCAAGTGAGGTCGAAGTGACCTCCTTCCGTGCATACACCGCCCAACTCCTGGGTTGGTGTAGCCACGCAAGACAAGGCTAAGGCCCTGTCAATCAAATGGTCCTTATAGATCAGGTGACCAGATTTTTCATTAGGGATTTGAATTCCTGAAGATAAGTTCGTCGTACAATCGACTGAAAGTGAATCCCACCTCTCAAGCTAACCCAGCCAGTCTGGTTACGAGGGGACTAAGGGGAAGGTTCTTCCTTTGGCTTATGCCTCCGGTTCCGTTGACCCCTGAGTCGCGGTCGTTCGACACAACCCTGCAGACTTAGTCACCAGGTTTGGCAAGAGAGATTAAACTCATCCAATAATACGACAACGAACTCGGGTTGATTTCGTGTTTTAAAATTAGTTTTTAACTCGTTTTCTTCAGTGGGATTTGCGGTGAGTGGCCCACAAGGTGACCAAGCTCACCAGCTAACTAGACTTGATTAAGTTTAGGTTAGCCAAAAGTGTGGTCTCTATTTGTGACCCTAAAGGTTCAACCTAAGTTGCATGCACTTCTAGGGTTTTTTTTTCTCTATTTCAACATACCACAAAAATAATGTTGATTCTATAATAATAATTGGAATCCAATTAATTTCAAATTTTGCGAGTAGATTCATTTTTCAATTAGTTTTTCAGAGAATATTTTTTTATAATTTTTACTATTTCAACTGAATTTTTAGGGAATTTTAAATATCAGGGGGTTAGATTTGGAACTTTGACCCATCGACGGTTTTTCGCTTTGAAATAGTATCAAATGATCTTCAAAAATTTGGGAAAAATATGAAAAATAAATCCAATTAGATCAGCTTTCAAACCCACCATTTTTAGTCAAAACAGATTTGCGGATTGCTTGGAATCGCTTTTGGAACTTTGAAAATTTTTGAATTTGGGTCTATCTGACCCCCATGCACTTCGTGAATTTTTAAAAATTATATACTTGGAGTTTTATCAATGAAATGGTGGAATTTGAAAGGTGGTTTGAAAATGAAGGTTTTTCCCAAATTTCAACATTTTTCGCTAACAGATTTTTCGGCAATCGAATTTTTAGGTGAGATTTGAAATCTGGCCGAAAATCAGAAGGTGGTGGAAAAGCTTTTAAAGAGGTTTGAATTTGAAATTCAAGCCTTCCACCAAAAATGCTTTTTTTTTTCTTTTTAATCTTTTGCACTTTTTTTTTCAAAAAGAAATTTTCAAAAGATTCAACGAAAATCTCTTTTTTTTCTTTTTTTTTCTAATTTAGATTCAAAAGGAAATCCAATCTCGATTTTTTTTTCAAAATTTTTGATTTTTTTGATTTTTGTTCTTCTTCACGGAAATAAGAAAAATCTCTTTTTTTTTAAAAAAAAAAGAAATTGCAGGAAGTAGATCTAGTCCTAGGGTTCAGAAAATAAACCTAATCTATGATAGATGATGTGCACCTGATTTTTCTTTGCTGCGCTCGATGTGTGCGCGGATCCCGTTTTCATTCCGTGTTATCCTGCACATCAAAGACAAAGTAGAGGCAGATTTGTCAGTGATAGATTAAAAGATCAAAATCAATAAAAATGACGTTCCTCCCCGGCAACGGTGCCATTTTGTTGGGAGAAATCGTAGGTCGCATTTTTGATAAAAGCAACGTAGTATAGTTGTGAAATACAATCCAACAAAGATATTGTTTTGAAAATAATGAGATTTGAGTCCCGGTCGTTCGTCTCTGGGAGGCGTTGTTTTTGTTTTTGAAATCGATCTTAAAGCCGCTCTACTTTATTTAAACGACATGCTGGTGCGTAATATATAGGCGGTTAAAGAACAGGCACTTGAATCACTCAAATATGATAATAGCAATCATTAAGCTCATGGTGATTTCAAACAGATAGAGATATATATATAAAAATGTGTTTTCATTCATTCATTTGGGAGTTGTTGCACAAGGAATCTAGAGGAAAGCTTGTACATAAATGCTTGAAAATTAAATCTAGCGACCAGAAAATGATCGCATACAAGAATCGATGGGGGGATTTCGCATGCATCATTGGGGGAGAAGTAAGACTACTCTACTAAGCAGTAAATGAAAGCAATAAAAATTATGAAGAGCATGATCTAGAGCTAGAAGAATAGAGGGCATTCAGGGGTGGTCCCTGATGGCCTTGGTGTGGTCAAGAAGAGAATGAGGGGTGACCAATGTAGCTTAGGCCGACCCTTGGAGAGAAGTAGGGTTGATCCAGCATCCCGGCATGGTGTCCTCCATGGTGGTGGTAGTGAGCTTGTGGAGGTGGAGTGACTATGGAGGTGCCGTGAATGGTACCAATGGAGTGCAATTGCCAAAGAAGTGAATGGGTGCAAATGGCCACCCATGGGGTCATTTTATAGACCCTATGGAAGCTCTATAGAGAATTATGGAATTCTCTAGAGACGACTATGGTGGGAGCTCGTGTGAGAGTGAGAGAGAGAGGGTGGATGGTGGTTTTTAGATCCATCAAATGTGGATCTAAAAATTGAATGGCTCTTGGTTGCTATTTTTGGCAACCAAGGCAACCACACATGGTAGAGAGTTCTAATGAACTCTAGGCTAGATATTTTCGTGTGGATGGTGTGTGTGGGTGTGTGTGGGTGTGTGTGGGTCGAAACTTAGGTGTCTTGGATGATTACGTTGGGTTCTAGTGGGTTTAGGTCAAGGTAGGTCTCAAATTAGGGTTATAAACCCTAATTCACTAAGGTAAAGTGAAATTAAACTTAATACAAGTTTAATTGGGTGTGTGGAAACTTAATTGAGAGTAAAACAACTTAATTAAGTTAGGTCTAGGTCAATTGGACTCTCACTGAGTCCAATTGGACAGTGTGTGCTGAGATCAGGGCTCAATTGGCCTCAATGAGTCCAATTGAATAGGCTGATGGAATTGACTAAGATCCAAGTCAATTAGGTTTAGTGAGGACCTAATTAAGTCCTTAGGGAGGTCTAGAGGTGGTGTACTAGGGTTAAGGCACCTTAATTTATGTTCCTATGGGGTTGGAATTGGGTTTAGGGACCTAGAGATCCAAGATCAAGGCTTAAATCTCAAAACAGTAATTGGAGAGCAGTATCAGATGTCTAATTATAGAATCAGACATCTTATACTAAAAAATCAGAAGTCCAGACTTGTTGTCTAGACGTCCAATCAGAGTTAGGAAGGATTTCGGGTTCTGTTTTGGGTATTCTGCAGAAATTAGACGTCTGACAAAGTGTCTGGACATCCAATAACACTGCAGAAGTGGGTTTGAAGTGTGCAGGAGTTGGCTAAGGGTCCTGGACGTCTTAAAACTTATCTGGACGTCCAGAGAAGGGTTGGAACTAGGGTTTTAGGGCTTCCTAGGGTGTTGTGACCTAATCTAAGGGTGGCTAAGGCTTGGGGAAGTCTCTAGGCTATCCTAGGGCTAGGATGGACCTAAGCTCTTCACATTTTACTGCTTTATTTCTACTTAATAGAATAGAAAACCTTTAAACCCCTTACATTATTATTCCTACATCTAAACTAGGCCTTCTGCTCTAGCTCTGCTACAACACCCGTTATTCCTGATCCAGCTTCAGATCCAGCTCCTGATCAGCTTATTCCCTGCAATCGACATAATGTGCATAATCAGCGCATTATAACATTATTTTATGCATAGCTAAAGGAAAGCAGTAAAGATGCAGGTAATGCGTATGCATGCATGAATAACCCTAACTTATGCTAAGTCCTAGCTTAATCTAGGCCAATTAAGAGCTATGATTGCTGCACAATCAGCAGGTGGCTTTGGGGGCTCCAGATGGTGCCACGTGGCACCATCTAGACCGTCCACCCTTCATTGCTTGCAGAGGATGCCATGGTGCTAAGATCAAGGTGATTTCTACGTTGTCAGACTACGATCGTCGCTCTGGGTCCATCTGTATGGTTGGATTTTTCATCCAAAGTCCATAAAGACATTGCATTGCCTCCTGGCCATAGAAAATGAAGGAATTAATATACAAAACATACAACTATCCTAAATGCCATGCAATGGATGTTATGCGGTATTTATAACATGATATGCAATGCTAAGCCTAGGAACTATCATAAATAAAAATTTTATCATAAATTCATGTGTGCTTATCAGTCTCCTATGCTCAAGACCCGATAACCCGATTACTATTCATGTATATATTTGGTTTTGAGGAAGGGAAGAAGAGAAATTCTGAAGGGGGTAGGGGTATGTTTTGCACTATAGCCTCAAAATTCATACCTGTATATGCTAAACACTTAGCGAGATTTCAAGAGGCTTTCTCTGATGACTTTGTGCCTTATGCTAAGGCCTTGATGGTTTAAGGCGTCTGATGATCTCTCCCGATGTCTAATTGTGGCTTTTGTTGAGATATTGTGGGGTTATTTAATATATATGCTGACATGGATATTGGAATAAGTGGTTCACAACTAGTGTTGGAAAATGTGATTGGTTGATACTTGGGATATATGCTTAAATTTAGGGATAAAGTGGTGATTCAAATCACCATTCTTTTTAGATTCCTAATTTCTTTTTATCCTAATAACTTGTGATACAATTGGATATCATTTTGAGTAGATTATTATTCATTGAATATCTCTCTTATGTTTAATTGATTGTGCTCATTGATTTAAATTGCAATTACTGTGTGAATTCCATATTTGCTCCCTATGAACGACCTCAGACTCAATTTCTTATTTTCGAGCACTTTACAAATTTAAATGTTGTAGCGATTTTCGTCGACTATACTCCGACACATATTTCCTTAAAAGTCGACTCTCACTCCAATGACAGTGAGGGGTACACGAGACTCAAGACCTATCCTCATCCGTCGTTCGGGAGTTGGTGACCAGTTGCTTGGATAAGGTCTCCATCATTGATAAGGTAGAAAAATTGACTCAACATCTACAGAGAGCCACCTTCGCACAGTAGGGCACATATGTGCAATTGCCCTTAGGTAGGGAGGTTGTGCATAACATCCACCACCACTCTTTCCAGAGGATGAACCCATATCCACCCCCATCTGATCCTAATTTCGGAGGAAACTCCAGACCGACCTACTCTAGTTAGGGGAACTCTGAACCCTCTTACTCTGATTTCTCTGAAGTTCCTCAGACCTGCGAGGATCTCCATGCCATCCAGAATGATCCATTCACCATTACCTACAACCTTGGATGGTCATCCGAACTTCGTGTGGTCGGGAAGTAATCAGAACTCGAGACCACAATTCCAACCTCGACCACAGGCTCTACACCCATATTAGCCTGCTTATCCTAGGCCCAATTCGAACTACCAATCCGGGCTGTCAAGGGAAGATCAAATGAATCTGATTCTACAAACACAGGCTAACATCCAAAAGACCAATTGGGCTATGCAAAAAAAGCACAAAGACGAGATCATAGAGGTTCAAAATTAGCTTACACAAATGGCTAGATCTCACCAGCTCGGTGCACTCCTGTCTCAACCTTTGCCGAATCCGAATAACGTGCCAAACCAGAGGAATGTTATGTACTCGAACAGTGCCAAGCTCACTACGTGTATTAGGCCTCTTTTGCTCCATCACCCGATGGGATGGAGGGTTCCACATCGTATTTAAGATATCAGCAGCAGCCACCTCTTTGCTGACTCTAAACCAAAACCAGGCATGCCTTAATGCTATCACCACCCTTAACGGCAAATGAACTTAGGATCCACCTTATCCTTGCCACTCTAGACCTAGTAGTTCAGAGCCTACCTTAGGATGGTTATCCAGGACACTCCTATCCCAGATTTAGAGCCTGAACCAATCCTAGAGGAACCTACAAAGGTTCGATTTCCTGAGGCCTTGACCAAAGGAAAGAGGAAACCCAAACCTATGGCACTTGAGGAAGACTTGGTCAAGCTCTTTGAGCGAGTCTAGATAAACATCCCCTTGATGGATGCGATCCACCAAGTACCAGCCTACGCGTGATTTCTAAAGGACTTATGTATGCCAAAGCGTAAGCTGCGAAACAAAGATGGGAGTTCGATTGTATTGTCTGAGCAAGCCAGCTCAATCACCCTGAGCAAACTCCTACAGAAAGTGAAAGATCCTGGCACCCCTTTGATCTCCTTTAAGATCGGCGACCTAGAGTTTGATCGAGCTTTATTAGATCTAGGAGCCTCTATAAACTTGATCCCTACATCCCTACTAGATTGTTTCGAAGAAACTGAGCTCAAATCGATTGAGGTGATCTTGTAGTCAGCAGAAAGATTAATCAAGTCACCTAGAGGAGTTCTCGAGGATGTTCTTGTTAGGATTCAAGATTTCTACTTTCCGGTGGATTTCATCGTATTAGATATGGACACTCCTAAAAATTTGAGAGAGACACCGATCATCTTAGGGAGACCACTCCTTGGCATCGCTAGGGGAAATATCAGTTATGAAGAGGGCTAGATTGAGTTAAAATTCAGGAACAAGACGTTACGGATTGATATCTTTAAGGCCCAGAAAGGAATAAACTATGGGTCAATCGAAGATGTATCGACATCTGTTCATTGGTTGAGGAATCGATTACAGAGGAAAACATGATTATCCCTGATCCTTAGCCATAAGTAGATCATGACCCATAGATAGAGAAGCCCAGAACTAATCTAGACCTACCCATAGCTTCCACCCTATCTTCTAAGGTTCATCCTGAATTGCCACCCATTGCTAATAACTTGATATTGGAATTGAAGCCCCTCTCGGATCATCTGAAGTACGCCTTCTTTGGTTCCAATCAAATGTTTCCTGTGATTATCAATTCTCGACTCACACCTGATCAGGAAAGAAAGTTGATTTCTACCCTCTAGCAGCATCAAAGAGCCATTAGATGGACTCTAGATGACCTGTCTGGGATAAGCCCCTTTTATTGCACACATTGTATCTACACCAAAAAGGGCTCACAACCATCCCGAGAAATGCAAATACGATTGAATCCAAATCTTCAAGAGGTCATGAAGAAAGAGATCATCAAGTGGCTAGACTCTAGAATCATCTACCCAATCTCTGACAGCTGCTGGGTGAGCCCCATCCAAGTTGTGCCTAAGATGGTAGGGCTCATCATTATTACTATGGAATCTAGGGAGACCATCCTGACTCTTATTGGGAATTCGTGGAGAGTCTACATAGACTATAGGAGATTGAATAACTCCACGAAGAAAGATCATTTTCTGCTCCCATTCATTGATCATATTCTTAAGAAACTGGTGGGAAATTGATTTTTCTATTTCTTGAATGGGTACTCCGAATATAATTAGGTGGCAATTCATCTTAAAGATCAAGCAAAGACCACCTTTACCTGCCCCTATGGTACGTACGCGTTCCACAGGATGCTGTTTGGGTTGTGCAATGCACCTGCCATCTTTCAGCGGTGCATGCTAGCCATATTCTCCGATATGGTAGGTAACTACCACGAGGTCTTCATGGACAACTTCTCGATTTTAGGTGAATCTTTCGAGGATTTCCTCTTGCATTTTATCTAGATCCTTCGAAGATGCATTGAAGTGAACCTCGTTCTCTCCTGGGAAAAGAGCCACTTCATGGTTCCTAAGTGCATCGTACTTGGACACGTTGCCTCTGAGAGAGGTATCCAAGTTGGCTAAGGTAAAGTAAATCTAATTTCCAAATTACCTGTGCCTGCCTTGGTTGAAGACATCTGATCGTTCTTGGGGCATGTCGGATTTTATCATCGATTCATATCTGATTTTTCCAAGATCGAGTGCCCCTTAACTAATCTTCTCTCAAAAGACACACCTTTCGAAATGACAAGTGAGTGCATTCGTGCATTCCAAATTTTGCATGACTGAGTCACCTAAGCACCATTCTTGCAATCTCCTGATTGGTCTCAAACCTTCAAGATCATGTGTGATGCGTCTGGATATGCAATGGGAGTGGTGCTGGGTCAAAAAATCAATGGGAAACCGGTGGTTATATATTACTCTAGCAAGACATTGGACAAGGCTCAGCATAATTGCACGATTACGGAAAAAGAGCTACTAGCTATAGTATTTGGTCTGGAGAAATTCAGATCATACCTCCTGGGATCCCATGTCAACAGTTACTCGAATCACACTACAGTAAGGCACTTACTTATGAAGAAGGACGTGAAGCCTGGCTTAATCCCCTGGATCTTGCTATTGCAAGAATTTGATCTTGAAATTCGCAACAAGGTGGGAAAGTAGAATGTGGTAGCTGGCCATTTCTCTCACCTTCCTTCTTTGGTCATTGACCAAACTGGACCTATCACCAAGCACTTTCTGGATGAGCATCTCTTAGCCATTAACAGACTTCCCTGGTTTGCAAATATCGTGAACTACTTGGTTACGAGGAAAGTCGAGCCAAACTAGGCAACCTCCCGATGGGATAAGTTGATATCCAATGCCAAGTATTATGTCCGGGAAGATGTTGAACATGATTTGTACATCAAAAATTTGAGTTTTGAAAACCCTGTTGTTGTAGTTGAGTAAAAATTCGTAAGCAGATAATTTAATCGAAACTCTGGTGAGTCCTGGGTTGAACATAGGAAGGCATACGTTTGATCAAAAAGCTTTTTTATATTTGTTGTCACAAAGTTGATTTGCTGGTTGAATTAAATCTATGCTAGCTATCTACTTAAAGAATAATTAATAGAAGGCAGAGAAAGAATAATACAAATAAAGAGAAAATAGACATAGAATAGACGAATGTTTCATAACCACCATAATTATGTTTGTTACAACTACTTGCTACACTAGAAAGTGGGAAATCTAATCGAGAAAGCGATAAAGAGAAGAGGGAGAGAAATTATCCTCGTCAATGGATACTTGGAGGATGAGCCACATTGATGGAGTGCTCGGACAAAGGTGGTGAGATGCTGGATGAGGGAGAACGAAGACGGAGGAAGGAGGATAGAGCAGGGCAACGTCATAGTGGGATCTGCTTCCTGAACGGCAGTGAGAGGACAACTGCAAGATGCTCCATGAAGGAGGTGAGAAGGTGAAAAAGTTGTATTTTTAACTCTAACGGAGCATCTTGGGTTTGGGACAAGCTCCTAGAGCTTTGGAGGGGATGAGTGAAGAGAGAAGAGATGATCAAAATGTAGAGGGCATAGGGCCTTTTATAGGTGAGGAGTAAAGGGCAAACAAGTCATTTTAAACTTAAAACATTAATGTAAGGGTCTTTAGTAATGGATATAACCGTTACTAAAGCCCCCAAGTCACAAAACACATGCACACGGCCTCGCCTCTTCATCTTCGACCGCTGAGTGATTCACCCACATTCTCTCATCCTTAGCCATCCGATCAAGAGTTCACACGGGTGTGCGTTACGCCTTAGCGCACAATGCACGGCTGCATGATCGAAGCCCCAGATGCGGATTTTATTCGCTGAGTGTGCACGGGTGAGAAATTGAGCCAACGATGGATGATCAAGTGGCGAAGGAAGCAGCTACATGGCGTCACCGATGCACGAGATCCATACACGCGAGATTTAACGCAGGGGCGGATGTGCGATTGTGCGTGCACCGAGGGTGTGATGTTTAAGTCGTCTGACGCAATCTCTGCCATTTGATCGAGTGGGGGCATGATCCAAAGCGTTCTCTCTTGTATGCTCAGAGCCCTTCATCCGCCATTCAAGGGTGGTGGTTCACTTCACTCGGATCAGCACACGGCAGAGGACGCTAATGGATGCTTAATGGATGCTTGCGATGGCAGTTAGCGATGTGAGATGGACGGCTTGCAAGTCTCGAGTAGGATCAACGCATGAAATGGAGGGCCAGCGCAGCATGCGTGTAAGCAGGTATGAGTTGGCTACAGCAACACTTGAGCTAGACCTGCAGCGACGTTCTGGAGGTCACTATTTGTCTTATGCCGATTTTAGCCTCCTCTTATATGCTATATAAAGACTTACACACCTTCCCTTTGAGCTTCATCACTTCCTATGCTACTCACACCCCCTTTAGAGTTCCAAAGAGGCCCCTAAGCTCCCAAGCGCTCCCTCTCAAGCCCTAGGCTACCTAATAGTGCAGAAACCCTTTCCTTCCACCAAATATTCATCCTATTCCTCATCACCTTCATAGGAGACCTAGAGGCTGTCCCCTCACCTCCGTTCAAGAAGTCGATCACCTCCACCTCCTCATCCCCGTTCCGTGCCTTTGTGAAGCATTCCTCTACCCGACATCCTCCTGCATCTCATCCCTATCGTCCAGCTTCTCACCTCCCTCATTCAAGCTGTCGCCAAGTGCCGTCCTCTCATCAAACAGCTGATTTGGGAGATTTCCACTCACCTCTATCTCAGTTGTTTTTGTCATATTTCCATTTACTGTAATAAACGACAATGCATTATATCAAATTTGCTTCTCTCCATTTTGTGTGTTATCTTATTTATTTCTTGACCACAAAAACACAAAAAAAAAAATAAAAAACCCCAAAACAAACAAAGTGAAGAGCGAAGCGTGGATTTTAATCAAAGCAAACGTCGCCTCCCTGTGTTCGACCCGAGACTCCCTTGGAGTTTTGGTAAAAAAATCTTATTTGATAATGAGTTTCTGCGACTACAGTGACGGGTTTCTCGTAACCCCAATTTTCTCTCGTAAAAACCCGCTAATCAGATGGTGATCCAATGGACGAGATCACCTCAGCCCTCACCTTCAGAAGGTGCTGCACGACTGAGGAGTGATGTGGCATGTTCTCAGCCGTTGGGTCGATGATCCAATAGCTAAGATGCGTTGATCATCGTGTGAAGAGGTGGAGCAGAAGACTTAGGTCGATGTTAGGTGGCTGGGATGATGCCACGTGGTGCCATCCTAGTCGTCCATCTTCTCTAACTTGTAGATGGTGCCACGAATGTCAAATTGAATCCATTTTATTGCCGTTAGGTTGCAATTGTCTATTTAAACCCATCGGTGCAGTTGGATTTGTCATATGAGGTGTGGATTTAACACCACATTGGCCCTTGACCTTTGATCTTTCTCAAACTACATCTGATGCTACGGAGGTCTGATCAGGGCAATTTTGGAGGCATTAGACTCCGATCGTTGTTCTGATCAGATCCGTATGGTTGGATCTTCAATCCGAGGCCCCAACAAATGTTGCCCTATTCATTAATCACGTAAAGGGAAAATTAACCTATAATTTATACAATCTAACCTAAATGCATGATGATGCATGTTATGCAATATTTATAATGATGAATGCTTCTATAATACTAGAAACATGCACAAAAAGACATTTTAGGCCAATTAGATGTGTGCACATCACACCCCCATGCCTATCTTTTGCTAGTCCGTAGCAAAATTGTATGCTATTTATAAACAGAATTAGGATCAAATTACTTGGGGCATAGTTATTTTTCAACACTAGGATCAAATTACTAAGGACCTAAACTGTAGAGACACAACAGCGCCTGGGTGTCAGCCAAAATGTAGACTACCCAAGCCCTCACTTTATTCAAAAATAGAAGCATTTTTTTTCTTTTTCTTCATTCTAATTTTTTTGAATTTTTAAGTTTAGGGTTTTGAGGCAGCTTTCTACTGCTACCCAACCTACCCAAGATTTGAAGAAACTCAAAGTACTAACCATCTTTTTATGTGAAATTTGATAGACTCACTGTTCGGTAATCAAAATCGACTTCGAGTTTCTACGCCCCTAGGTGACCTTGGAAAGGAATTCTACCTAAAGGTGTATCTATACAACTGGTAGCTTTCTCCCTACTTTTTATTTTTATGGGGTCAACATAAGGGAAAACCCAATGTTTATCTCTCCAGCTTATTCTGCTTCTCTGCTTCTTCCTAAGTGTTTGGAATTAAACATGCATTTTTGTGAGCTGGGCTGTAGACAACCGACCCATGAGCTGTTACTACCCACAACTTGCCAGGTATACTCGTGCGGTGAAGTGTGGTTTATTTCTTTTTCTTCTTTTCTTCTTTTCTATTTCTATTTCTTATCCTTTTTGGATATTTTTCTATTTTTTTTTCTATGTAGGTGGCTTCCCTGATCTAAGATTTACCTAAAGGTAGCAGGAAGAGAATGGTCGTGTGGATGGGCTATAAACAACCGGCTGATGAGCTGTTATCACCGACAGCTTGCTTTCTATACCACCCTAAGAGGTTCATTAGCTACCCAATTTTTGTTAAAATCATCGAAAAGCAAGTTAGTGCAAATAGTGTGTAGATGCTTTAGCTTAAAGTCCCCTTAAATCAGAGGGCAGGTTGATAAGTCATGTACTTATCACCCCAACTTATTAACCAAATAAAAATTGAATTCAGAATGGTGAGTACTCAACAAACAAATCCACATTTTAGTGGACACCTGGGCTGATTAAGCCCTAAGACCTGAAAGGTCTATGTGTTCAGATCCTATCGTATTATTTCTTAAGGTTGAAAAGCTCTAATGCCCAAGCTCTCCTTTCCTAATTCATTTTTTTTTCAAAAATAATGAGAAATTGAAAAGAATCTACGGAGCTAACAAGATGATTCAGATAATGATATCCACCCCCCAGGCCTATCTAATGCAATGTCCTCATCATATTAAAATTACATGAAATAGAGTGGAGTAGAGTAGAAAGCACTTGAATTTCGTGATTACCCAATCTACTTCGAGATGAAAATAGACTATACATGTGCTGAAATTAGTGCCTTCAGCTAGGCACATTATACAAACAAAGAGGAAATAAAGAATTCACAGATGTAGGTCCAGATCAAGATAAGAAAATCTATTTTTGGACCTGCCAGGAGATGTCCACAGATGTGAATGAGGTTGTAGTGCAGACCCATTCCCTAAGGTCGAGTGTATCTAAGGTTCTGGATAAAAATTACCCAAAACTTGAAATCAATATGCAAGTGGGGTCAAGCTTGCGATTTGTGAGGAGGCAACCCAAGTCCATAAAGTCAGACAACTGGAAAATCAAGATAAAAAATATAATCAGTGAATTTGCACTTGGGTTGCACATCCTCAGAATCAAAAATGTCACAAGGGTCCTGGTAGAAGGTTGGTGGTTTTAGGTCTATAGGAACCCTTAGACCCAAATTTCTACTTCCCCCAGAATTGGGTTCCCAAATTTTCATTTCCCAACTCCTATCGTCCATAATCATAATTCCTGGGACCTGACAAATGTCATCTTCCTCGTATAAAATGTCCAAGTCCAAAATTTATGGCTAAATCAGAATTAACTTGGGTCTAGTGATCTCAAAAATCAAATCGTCATTATGCTCAAGGGGTTGTGATTGAGCAATGGGGCAATGAAGTGAATCATCCATGAAAACAGGATCTTAATTTTTAATGCTAGCCTCGATGGGATCACGATCCTTAATTACTGGGCGATTAAATGATTTATCGAATTTCTCTAGCCCAATTTTCTCATTGAAATCATTTCCTTCAAACTTAGGTGGGACTTCACATAACGATTCTTCACCTTCAGAATCAATGAATTTTGGATCCACATTTATATATGTCTCAAAATCATCGATCATTGGCTGATTCATGGAGACATACTTTTCCTTGTACCCCGACTCAGGGATCTCGAGTGAAGAAATCAATTCATCCTCAATTGATTGCTCTAGAACAACTTGATCATCCCTGGTCTCGTAAAATGTGTCCCCCCTATAGGTGCCTGAGTAGATTCTGACATTGTCTTTCCTAAAGAGGGTTCATCCTGGGAATCATCCCAAGATTGGACTAGAGCAACTACAAACTCATCCTCAATTTTAACAACTTCCCAAGTAAAAACTCACCCAGGTCCTTATCCTTAAGATCTTGGAGCCAATCCAACAAATATTTGTTAAGATCATCAATCATTTGAATCAGAGGCTCCAATTTTTCAGGGCAAGGTGTTGGATGAGCTTCTAAAGATTGCATAGTATTCCTTAAGTTAGTCAACAACTGATCTTGGACCTAGTTCACCTAAACCAAAAAGTTTGGTTTAGGGTTGGGTGGGTTTGGTTTCAGACCAAGGGAGTCAACAAATTAAGGTTCTTGATACCCTCCCTGATAATAGGTCATTTCTGATTGTTCATAAAGGGGTGATGACACATAAGCAGTGAATCTGGGGGAGGGTAAGAGTTGTAATCAGGATATTGTAGATCAGGTTAAATTGATCATCAATAGGTGGAGATCTATAATCATTATAGCTCAATGAAGGATAGAAATTACAATCATGATGTTCATGGTTAGACCCTGAACACAAAGGTCCAGAACTATATCCCCAATCAGGATATCACAACTAGTAGATGGGTGAGAATAAGTTTGGTTGGGATAATAATCATCTTGGGAATAAGATGTGTTAGGAGGGTAAGAGTGGAAATGCGAGTAGGATGTGGAAGCATCCATGGCAAAGCGGGAGGAAGAAAGGTGCCCTGCAGTACAAACAATCAAATCTGTCCTTCGGTAGGGTAGCCTAAAGATCTACATACTCCCAAAACCAATCTTGAGATGAAAAGAATGATTTAATCTAGTTCTTTCTGGTCAATCCAACCAGTTAGGGGGAGGGGCTGGGGAGAAGGTTCTTCCCTTGGCTTTCGCCTTAGGTTCCTTTGACACCCCTCAACCACAGTCGTTTGACTCTACTCCTCCAGCTAGACATTAGATTGAACAATAGAATTAGATTAATTGAAAATAATCTCGATATGAGCCCCGAAGAGCGAGCCCAATCCTTAAGGCCAACATCTATTTTGTTTTAATTAGGGTTAGGTGTGAATGTGGCTTGTAATGTGATGGGCCCTTTATTTAGGTTGGGCCCTTAAAGGTCAGTTTCAATGTGTGTGCACAACCAATGGTTTTCAAGCAAGATTATTTTTCGATGCGGTGAATTTTAGGGTTTAAATCTTGCTTAGTAGCTTTTAGCATTCAACTTTAGGTGAATTCAATCAAATTCAGTCGGCACACTAGCTTTTGAATGCACAGGTGAAGTTGTCTTCCTTTAAAACTTAAAAGATTGTGGAGTGCTTGGTTAATTCGTAAAAGTTGGACTTTAAGAGGCAGTGTTGAAGCTATGAGCTACTACACTAACGTATTTGGTTTTGAAAGCCTGTCATCATAGTTTGAAAGCGAAGAACTCGTGTTCAACAAATAAAATTTATACCGAAAAAGAAATCCCGGGTCGAACTCAATGAGGCTACGTCGATGTATATTCGCAATTATATTTTTTTTAGAGTTTTTGTTGAAAAGTGAAGTGATGTAATTACAATGAAGTAATATTAACAATCAGAATAAATGAGAGAGAGAGAGAGAAAACATGCACTTAATATTTCAAAATGTTTATACAATAAAATCAGAGAAGAATTACACTAGAAAGCGAGAAATTAGCTACACTAGAAAGCTAGAAAATTCTACTCTAGAAAGCTGTAAAGAAGAATGGGAGAGAGAAGTTATCCTCCTCAACGATCGCTTGGAGGACGAGCTGGACGAGACACCTCCTAGATGAAGGAGGGCGGAGTGGGAAGGAGGTCAAGGCAGGAGGAACGAGAATGGGGCAGCACGCCGTTGTCGTTGCAGGATCCGCTTCCGAAATGCCAGCGAAAATTTGACTTTATCTCTCGAGGAGCATCTAAGGTGTGGGACAAACGTCTCTTGAGCTTTGGAGAGGCAGAGGAGAGAAGGAAGGCATGAAAATTTCATATGGAGGGGGTCTCCTTTTATAGTTGCAAGGAGTGAGGGAAATTTGGTCTTTTTAATCTCAAAACATTAAATAAGGGGTCTTTAGTGATGGATAAACTATCGCTAAAGCCCCAGTCGTGGGCGATGTGCACCACCCGCGCACCTCCCGCACATGAAACACGCACTCACGTTCATCAAGTCTCAACTGTTAGATCACGAGATCGAACAGCTGAGATGCATCCTCGTCCACCTCCTCATTGCGTGCTTACCGCGTGCAATCTCGCATTACGTGCGAGCGTGTGATGCGACGTAAGCGCTATCGCGCGTGCGACCGCTCAATCGCGATTGAGTGGTCAATTGATCTCCCTCGCCGTGCCTCAGCTGCGACTCATGTATGCTCGAACGTGCGCCGCATGATCTCGCGAGTGCTCTTACCCGATACGCTATAGCAACATTTGTGTCGAGGAGATGTTTTACGCGTGCGCATCCACAACCGTTGGATGCGCATCCTACGGCGAAGAAGCAATGAAGAAGAGAGGGTGTGGCGGGTGTAGTGGCCAGTTGGGCGGCTGAGATGGCACCACTTGGCACCATCTTGGTCATCCATCTTTTGGATGATGTAGATGGTGCCATGGTTGTCGAATTGAGTCGATTTTCCCGCCGTTAGGCTGCGATCATCGATCCGAATCCATCCGTGCGGTCAGATTTGTCATTTGATGTGCGGATTCACACCATCTTGGCCCTTGATCTTCTAGGGTTCCCCGATCTCTATCTGATGCTAAAGATGTCTGATTAGGGAGATCTTGGAGTCGTTGAACTCCAATCGTTGCCCTGATCAAATCTGTATGGTTGGATCTTTGATCCGAGGCCCCGATAAAAATTTGCCTTGTCCTAAAACATAGAAAGAGACAATTAACCTCCATTTTATTCAAATTAATCTAAAAGCAAGATGATGCATGTTATGCGATATTTATAGTATGCAATGCAATCCTATGCTTAAAAACATGCATAAATAGACATCTTATGTAGTGTAAACATGTTTACATTACACCCCCATGCCTATCTTTTGCTACTCCCTAGCAAAAATTATATGCTATCTATAAAAGAATTAGGTTGGATTATTTGGGCATGAATTATTTTCAATCATTAAGAAAATGCCTACTTAGGATCTGAACTTTGAAAGACACAACAGTGCTTGGGTATCTGCCAAAATGCAGTCTACCTCAAGCCATCGCCTTATTAAAAAAAAAAATTCTTTTTCTCTTTTTCTTCTTTTCTAATTTTTTTGATTTTTGAGTCTTAGGGTTTAAGAGTGGCTTTCTACGGCCATTCAACTCACCAACGATTTGATGAGAACCCTAAGTTCTAAGTATCTTATTGTGAATGTGATAGACTCGTTGATCGACAATTAAAATAGACTGTGGATTTCTACGTCTCTAGGTGACCACAAAAAGAGAATTTCACCTAAAGGTGTATCTTTACAACCGGTAGCTTTCTTCCTACTTTTATTTTTATGGGGTTAACACAAGGGTGAATCTAGTATATATCTCCTCGATTTATTCTACTTCTTCGCTTCTTCCTAAGTGTTTTGGAAATTTTCACTGCATTCATTGAGCTGGGTTCTGGACAACCATTCGATGAGCTATTACCACCGACTACTTGCCATCCATACTCGTGCGGTGAAGTATGGCTTATTTCTTTTTTTTTCTTTTCTCCTTTTCTTTTTCTTTTCTTTTTGACTTTCTTTTTCTCTCTCTTTTTTTTAAGTTGATGGCTTCCCTGGTCTAAGATTTACCTAAAGGCAACAAAAAGAGAATGGTCCAGTGACTGGGCTCTGGACAACCTACCTATGCGCTGTTACTTATGATAACTTGCCAGCTATATCACCCTAGAAGGTTCATTAGCTACCCAATTTCTGTTAGAACCGCCGATTAACGAGTCAGCGACAAGAGAGTGTGTAGATGCTTTAGGCTTAAAGTTCCCTCAAATCAAAGGGTGGGTTGATAAGTCGTGTACTTATCACCCAGACTTATTTACTCAAATTAAAATAGAATTCAGGTTGATGAGGACTCAAAAAATAAATCCACATTTTAGTGGATACACAGGCATATTAAGTCTGAAGACCTGAAGGGTCTTTGTGTTCAGATCATAATGTAGTATTTCCTAAGATTGATAACTTTCTTAAACCCAAGTTCTCTTTCCTAATTCCATAATTTTTTTTATATACATAAATTAAAGAAAATAAAATGAATCTACGGAGCTAACAAATTAATTCAAAGATGAATATCCACCCCCTTGCCTATGTAATGCAATGTCCTCATTGTATTAAAAAGACATAAAATAGAGTGGAATAAAGTAGAAAGCACCTGAATTGCGTGAATGTCAGGTCCGCTCCAAGATAAAGAAAAACTGTATATGTGCTAAATTTAGTACCTTTAGCTAGGCACACTATACAAAGAAGAGAAATAAAGAATTCACAGGTGCATGTCAGAATCAAAATACGAAGAAGAAATCTCTGACCTACCAACTGATGTCCACAAAGGTGAACCAGATTGTGGTGCAGACCCATACCCCATAATCGAGAATATCTAAGGTTCTGGATAAAAATTACCAAAAACCTAAAATCAGTATGCAAGCAGGGTCGGGCCTGCGATTTATGAGGATGCAACCCAAGACCAAAAAGTCGGGTTACAGAGAATTCAAGATCCAAAGGATGAATGCTTGCTTGGGTTGGACATCCTCAGAACAGATGTCGTAAGGGTCCTGATTTGATGGTTTTAGATGAATTGGAACCCTTAGACTTAGTCTTCTATTTCCTCCAAAGTTTGCTTCCCAAATCAGAACTTCCCAGCTTCTATTCTCCTCATTTAGAATGTCAAGTTTTGGGACCTCTTGCATATTAATCACCCCGTCTGAAATTTCTAAGTCTAAAAGATGTGGCTGAATCAGAATTGACTTGGGTCTAGTTATCTCAAAAATAGAATCATCGATAAGCTCAATGGGGTGTAACTGACAATCAGGGCATTGGATTGAATCCTCCAAAAATGCGATTCTAGATCTATAAGGTGAGCCCTAATAAGATCAATTCCCTTAGTTATTAGGCTATCAAATGATCTTTTAGATTCCTCAGGTCCAATCATCTCACAGAAATCATGTTCTATAAACTTGCATGAGACTTTGCAACTTGAATCTTCGCCATCAGAATCAAAGAAATCCAAATCCGTATTAATGTATGTCCCAAAATCATCTGTCATTTTCAAGTCCAGGGAGACATACATTTCCTCGTACACTGGCTCAGGGATTTTAGGTGAAGAAATCAATTCATCCTTAATTGGTTGCCCAAATTTAATCTGGTTAGCCTCATAACACGTGTCCCCCCAAACAGGTGCCTGAGTGGGTTCTAACATTGGCTCTCCTGAAGGGAGTTCATACTAGAAATCATCCCATGATTGAACTAAAGCAACCACAAATCTCATCCTCAATTTTGCTAACTTCTCAAGTATAAACTCACCCGGGTTCTTATCCTTAACATTCTGGAGCCAATCCAACAAATACTTATTCAAATCATCAATCATCTCAATTAGGGGCTCTAATTTTTCAATGCAAGGTATTGGCTGAAGTTCTAAAGATTGTATGATATTCCTCAAGTTAGCTAGAACCTTATCTTGAACCTGGTTACCCTGAACCAAATGAGTTGGTTCAGGGTTGGTCGGGTTTAGGATCAGTGCAGAGGAGTTAACGAATTGAGATTTGTTATACCCTTCTTGATAATAGGTCATTTCGGATTGTTCAAAAGGTGGTGATGACCTAAAGGCAATGTAATCAGAGGATGGGTAAGAATCAGTGTATCATTCCTGATTTTAGATCGAATTAGGTTGTCCATGAAAGGTTGACGATCTATAATCAATGTGGCTCTGAGAAGGATAGAAATCACAATCATAGTATTCAGGGTTAGACCCTAAACACAAAGGTCCGGAACTGTATCCCCAATCCAAGTTATCCCAACTAACTGATGGTTGATTATAGTCCGAGTCGGGATAATCGTCATGTTGAGGATAATTCAAAACAGGAGGGAAAGAGTGGGAATGAGTATAATATGTGGAAGGATTCATGAGAGACAGGAGGAAGAAAGGTGCCCTGCAATACAAGCAATCAAACTTGTCCTTAAGTGGGATAGCCCAATGACCTACAGATTCCCAGAACCCATCTTGAAATAAAGAAATGATTTGATGTATTTTTGTCTGTTCAATCCAACCAGTTAGAAGGAGGGACTGGGGAGAAGGTTCTTCCTTCAGCTTGCGCCTCCGGTTCCTAGTGTACCCCCTAGCCGCAATTGTTTGATTCTGCTCCCCTAGCTAGACATCAGATTGAACAATAGAAATAGGCTAATCGAAAGTAATCTCGTTCTGGACTCCGAAGAACGAGTTGAATCCTTAAGGCCAATGTCTACTCTATTTTATTTAGGGCTGGGTTTGAATGTGCTTTGGAATGTGATGGATCCTTTGTCTGGGTTGTGCCCTTAATGATTGATTGATGTGTGTGTACGTGCACAACCAGTGATTTTCAAGCAGGATTCTTTTTGATGTGGTGAATTTTAGGGTTCAAATCTTACTTAGTAGCTTTTAGGATTCAACTTTAGGTTTTCTCAAACAAGTTTTGTTGACACACCAAGTTTTGAAAGCACAGGTGAAGATGTTTTTCTTTGAAACTTAAAAGAATGTGGAGTGCCTGGTAAATCCTTAAGAATTGAACCTAAATGGCAGCTACTTGATGAGTTGATTTTAATTGAAGTTGTGCAGCCCAATCAACTCAAACAATTGGCCTATTGCACCACTTAATTAGGCACACAAGTGATTACCTAATCTGATTTCTACTTAATTATGTGTTTGGATGTGTGTACCGGCTCCAAAGATCAGTTTACCGGTTGAGTTTGAAAATCAGATGAGGTTGTGTACCTTTGTGACATTTTTTTATTTTTTTTCTTTTTAAATGTGGAGGTTGAGGAGGGTGTGGGTGCCAAACAAACAAATAAAACTAACCTTAGAGTTTATAAGAACACCTAAGTTAATTGATGTCTGTGTTATTACGTGGTGAAATGAAAACTAATGTGTGGGGGATGGGGGATAACTCACAGAATCTTCAACAACACTTTGCTCTAATCTACAACTTTTGCTCGTCTCGAAAGAGTACCTGCAATCACAATGAGAAAGGAGAGAAGTGAGGTAAATGTTTTGTAAGTTATAAAATGCGAAAAAAAATCAAAGAGCGTCGCCTCCCCGGCAACGATGCCAAAATGTTGAAGCTACGAGCTACTACGCTGACGTATTTGGTTTTGAAAAACCTATCATCGTAGTTTGAAAGTGAAGAACTTGTGTTCAACAAATAAAATTTATGCCGGAATAGAAATCTCGAGTCGAACTCAGGGAGGCTACGTCGATCAATATTCGCAATTATATTTTTTCTAGAGTTTTTGTTGAAAAGGAAAGCGATGTAATTATAATGAAGCAATATTAACAATAAGAATAAATGAGAGGGAGAGAGAGAGAAAATAGGCACTCAATATTTCAAAATGTTTATAAAATAAAACCAGAGAAGAATTACACTAGAAAGCAGGAAATCAGCTACACTAGAAAGTAGGAAAATTCTACTCTAGAAAGCTGTAAGGAAGAATAAGAGAGAGAAGTTATCCTCCTTGAAGATGACTTGGACGATGAGCTGGACACGACGCTGCCTGGATGAAGGAGGATGAAGCGGGAAGAAGGAGGTTGAGGCAGGAGGAACGATAACAGGGAAGCACATCATCATCGTCATGGGATCCGCTTTTGAAATGAGAGCTAAAATTTAACTTTATCTCTCGAGGAGCATCCCGAGTGTGGGACAAGCTTCTCTTGAGCTTTGGAGAGGTAGAGGAGAGAAGGAAGGGATGAAAATTTCGTACGGAGGGGGTCTCCTTTTATAGTTGCAAGGAGTGAGGGCAATTTGGTCTTTTTAATCTCAAAACATTAAATAAGGGGTCTTTAGTGATGGATAAAGCCGTTGCTAAAGCCCCAGTCGTGGGCGATGTGCGCCGCCCGCTCGCCTCCCACGCATGAAACACATGCTCATGTTCATCAAGTCTCAGTCGTTTGATCGCGAGATCGAACGGCTGAGATGCGTCCTCTCCTGCCTACTCATCGTGTGCTCACCACGTGCGATCTCGCGTTACGCGTGAGCATGTGATGTGGCGTAAGCTCTATCGTGCACGTGCGACCGCTCGATCGCGATCGACAATCAATTGAGCTCCCTCGCCATGCCTCAGCTGCCGCTCGTGCAGGCTTGAACGTGCACCGCAAGATCTCGCAAGCGCTCACCTGCTGCGCTATAGCGGCGTTTGTGTCGTGGAGATGTTTTACGCATGCGCATCCGCAGCCGTTGGATGCACATCCAATGGTGGAGAAGCGACGAAGAAGAGAGGGTACGGTGGGTGTAGCGGCTGGTTAGGTAGCTGAGATGGCACCACGTGGCACCATCTTGGCCGTCCATCTTCTGGATGATGTAGATGGTGCCACGGTTGTATGATTGAGTCGATTTTCACGTCGTTAGGCTGCGATCGTCGATCTGAATCGATCCATGTGGTTGGATTTGTTGTTTGAAGTGTATATTCACACCATCTTGGCCCTTGATCTTCTAGGCTTCCTCGATCTCTATCTGTTGCTACAGATGTCTGATTAGGGCGATCTTGGAGTCATTGAACTTCAATCATCAACCTGATCAAATTTGTATGGTTGGATCTTCGATCCGAGGCCCCGATAAAAATTTGCCCTATCCCTGAACATAAAAGGAGACAATTAACCTCCATTTTATTCAAACTAATCTAAATGCAAGATGATGCATGTTATGCAATATTTATAGTATGCAATGCAATTCTATGCTTAAGAACATGCATAAATAGATATCTTATGTAGTGTAAACATGTTTATGTCAAGCAGCTATTCAATGAGTTATTTTTAGATGAAGCGGTGTGGCCCAAATAACTCAAACAATTGGCCTGATCCACCGCTGAATTAGGCACACAAGTGATTACCTAATCTAATTTCTACTCAATTGTGTTTGATTCCAAAGATCGGGTTACCGGTTGAGTATGAAGAATCAGAAGAGGTTGTATACCTCTGTAGGATTTTTTTTAGAATTCTTTTATAAGCGAAGGGTGAGGTGGGTGGAGGTGGCAAACAAACAACCAAACTAAGCCTAGAGTTTTTAAGTGCTCCTAGGTTTATTAGGGTTTGTGTTATTAGGTGATGGAATAAAAACTAGTGGGTGGGTGGTGGGTTATACTTACAAACCCTTCAACAGCACTTTACTCCAATATACTGCTTTTTCCCGCCTCGAAAGTGTACCTGCAATCATTGTAGGAAAAGAGAAAAGTGAGGTAAAAGATAAGTAAGGCAAGAAAATGCGAGAAATCAAAGAGCATCACCTCCTTGGCAATGGCGAAAAATGTTGAACAGGATTTGTACATTGAAAATTTGAGTTTTGAAAATCCTGTCATTGTAGTTGCGTAAAAGTACGTCAAACAGATAATTTAACCGAAACTCTAGTGAGTCCTAGGCTAAAAATAGGGAGGCATACGTTTGATCAAAGATCACATTTATCTTTATTGTCATGAAGTAGATTAGCTGGTTGAATTAAATCTATGCAAACTATCTACTTAATGAATAATTAATAGAAGGCAGAGAAAGAATAATACAAGGGTAATGAATAATTAATAGAAGGCAGAGAAAGAATAATACAAATAAAGAGAAAATAGAGAAAGAATAGATAAATATTTCATAACCACCATAATTATGTTTGTTAAAGCTACTCGCTACACTAGAAAGTGGGAAATCTAATCTAAAAAGCGATAAAGAGAAGGAGAGAAATTATCCTCCTCAATGGCTGCTTGAAGGACGAGCCGCATTGAAGAAGGTGGTGAGATGCTGGATGTGGGAGAATGAAGATGGAGGAAGGAGGATAGAGTAGGGCGATGTCGCAGTGGGATTTACTTCCCGAACGGCAGTGAGAGGTGACGGTAGTCGTTCTCGTGCATTTGAAAGTCATCGAAATCGTAGTATAGTCGTGCAAAAACGTTTGTCAAAAATTAAGTTTGTAAAAAGTATGAGACCTGAGTCCCGGTCGTTCGTCTCTAGGAGGAGATGCTTTTACTTTTGAAATTGATCTTTTTGCCACTCTACTTCATTTAAAAACGCATGCCGATTTCCAATCTCCAAACTAAAACTTCACCACTTCTATTATTAACTCGGATTACGTGCGCATGTGTCAAATAAATTACGAAGGTGAATGTGTGAGTTTCTGTGCGCACCATTCTAGTGAGGTGGTGGCTATTTATGAAGAAAGCATCTATCGTTAGATTTTCAATATCCTCGGGAACCAACATGCTAGTGCGTAACGAATAGAGAGTTAAAGAGCAGGCACTTAAATGAAGCAAATATGATAATTATTAAGCTCATGGTGATTTCAAACACATAAAGATATATATATATATATATATATATATATAAATGCAATTTCATTCATTCATTGGGGAGTTGTCTTCATAAGAAATTTAGAGGACAGCTTGTACATAAATGCTTAAAACGAAAATTTAGCTAACAGAAAATGACTGCATACAAGAATCAATGGGGGGATTTTGCATGCATCATTGGGGGAGAAGTGAAGACTATGCTACTAAGCAGTAATAAAAGCAGTAAAAATTATGGAGAGCATAAACTAAATCTTGTAGAATAAAGGGCATTTAGGGGTGGTCCCCGATGGCCTTGGAGTGGCCGCAAGAAGAATGAGGGGCGGCCAATGTAGCTTAGGCCAACCCTTTGAGAGAGGTAGGGTTGATTCGGCATCCCGGCATGATGTCCTCCATGATGGTGGTGGGCTCGTGGAGGTGGACTAGCTGACCTAAGTGAAGGTGGGCGCATATGGAGCTAATGAGGTGAGTGGTGCCAATGGAAGCCAAGGAATATGAATGGGGTCACTTGGCCACCCATGGGGTCTTTTTATAGACCCAATGGCTTCTTTCTAGAGAGGTGTGGAACTCTCTAGAGTGAGTCCAAGAGTGGCCGGCCAAGAGGTTATGAGATCCAAAAATTATGGATCTCATTTTGAATGCCTCTTGGTTGCTAATTTTGGCAACGAAGGGGTGGTGCCACTTCAAAGAGAGTTCTAGAGAACCCTAGAGAAGTGTGTGTGCGTGAGTGGGTGTGTGTGTGTGTGTGTGGTCGTGCTCTATGTGGCTAGGTGGCTTAGGTTAGGTCCTAAGGGGTTTGGGTAGGTGTAGGTCTTAAATTAAGGTTACAAACCCTAATTGCTAAGGGGAAAATGCAATTAAACTTAACCTAAGCTTAATTGAATGAGTGTGAACCTAATTGAGAGTAAAATAACTCAATTAGGTTGGGTTTAGGTCAATTGGACTCTCACTAAGTCCAATTGAACTTGTGTGGGTTGAGATCTAAGCTCAATTGGACTCAATGAGTCCAATTGACTTAGGTGAAGGTAATTGACTTTGATCTAAGTCAATTGGGTTTGGTGATGACCTAATTAGGTCCTTAGGTAGGTCTAGAGGTGATGTACTAGGGTTAGGACACCTTAATTTAGGTTCCTATGGGGTTGGGATTAGGTCTAGGGAGCAAGAGATCCAAGATGAAGACTTGAATCTCAAAATAGGGACTGGAGACAAGTACCAGACGTCAAATAATGTGGTCAGACGACTTATACCCAAAAATCAAAAGTCCAATCTTCAGTTCTGGACGTCCAATTTTAGTCCGGGGGAAATCAAGGTTCTGTTTTGGGTATTCTGTAGAAATTGGACGTCTAACAAAGTGTCTGGACGTCCAATAACACTGTAGAAGTGGGTTTGAGGTGTGAGGGTGATGGCTAAGGGTCCTGGACATCCTATAACTTATCTAGACATCTAGATAAGGGCTGGAACTAGGGTTTTAGGGCTTCCTAGGGTGTTGTGACCTAATCTAAGGGTGGCTAAGGTATGGGGAAGGCTCTAGGCTATCCTAGGGCTAGGATGGACTTAAGCTCTTCACATTGTTCTGCTTTATTCCTACTTAATAGAATAGAAAACCTTTAACCCTGTACATTATTGTTCCTTTATCTAAACTAAGCCTTCTGCTCCAACTTTGCTACAACTCCCGTTATTCCAATCCAGCTTCAGATCCTGCTCCAGATCCAGCTCCTGATCTGATTATTGCCTGCAATCGACATAATGCACTTAATCAGCACATTATAACATTATTTTATGCATAGCTAAAGTAAAGCAGTAAAGATGCAAATAATGCTTATGCATGAGTGAATAACCCTAACTTTTGCTAAGCCCTAGCTTAATCTAGGTCAATTAAGACCTATGATTGCTACACAATCATACCCCCATGCCTAAATCTTGCTAGTCCCTAGCAAATGCAAGACTAATTTATTTACAGCAAGGGTCCCTAAGGGACTAATTATTTTATCAAGTTTATGCAGGGAGATTTTTCTCCTTTTTTTTTCATCCTATGCTCTAGAAATCCAAACAATCGTGAAAGTGCGACTATGTAGCTTTTTCAACGGATTCAAGTAAAAACCAATACACCTCTAAAACCTGCACTTGACCCCTAGTAAAAATTCTAGCGGGATAGGCGGACTTCTTCCTTCGGGGTATTCAAGATATTCGATGAGTTTCACCCCAGCTTTAGGCTTAGGTAGAGAATCATTGAGGAAAAGGATTATATATTTGGTGGCTCATTCTCACTTGGTGCTACATAGAGACTAGTACTACAGAATCTAGATTCTCAAATTTCTAAGTAACTCAACTCAGAGAAAGACAAGAAAAACTATGCTCTCTTTTGATTCCTTTGTATTCATTCTCTCTTTTTCTTTTTTTTTCTTAGAGTTCACTATCTTACCCGATTCACACATATGATCTGTATTTGGTGGTCTCACTAGGCATTAACACTTTAATTGGGTTCTCATAACCCTAACACTAAGTCGAAATTCCTCAGCCAGTATTCGGGCGGTCAGAAACACAAGAAAATAGGTTAGGGCCATATTTGGTGGATCTCAATTTCATTTGGTGATATTGCCTCGATGAAATAAGCACTAAATATTCATTCTCTTCTTTGCTTTTTCTTCTTTTTCTATTATATATATATTTTTTTTTTTCAATTTTTCTCTTTTTTTTTTTCAACATAACACAACTAGCACACATTCATGAACTTTATTGAGGAGGCATTATTAGGGATTGGTGGTGCTCAAGAGACATTGGGTGGCTTATTTGGTGGAAGTGCCTACTCACGGCACCAGGAAAGATGGATAGGACGGTGTATTTATGACCTTGACATCAATACCCTCCTTTAGCTGAGGATTCTGTAGAGAATGGTCGTAACCATCCACCTTAGCCCTAGTTTTATGAAATCTCGCTCTCCGCGTATTTGCCTTATTCGGTGGCTCACAAAATTTCGCACAAAAATGTATACGTGGGAACCGAGAGCGAAAACTATGCCTAATCTCTGAGTATCATCACCTAATAATCTAGGATTTCTGATTCCTTGCGCTAATCTTAGAGCACCAGTGCACTCTACTCTTCTTCTCACACTATTTGATGGATTTTTAGAAGAAAATCAGCCTGACTCCCAAAATACTGTCCAGGGGTTCAGGAAAAGAAGCATTGCTTCTTCTCGACAGATTGAAGGCGTTTATCAGCCTTCACTGTGAATCCATTGCAAATTCTACGTGTGTGTGAAAGTTGTATTGGATTCCAGATTACAGAAATCAACTAGAGGATAAAATCCCTAATGCATTCTCTTAATAAAATAATCTTATTCATGATTGCAATATGTATATATGCTATAAACATGTAACCTCATATAATTTGTACTTCATGAATTTCCCGTATCGGGTTACAATCAGCTTGACCCTAAATTTAGAAGAAAAGGTGGGTGGGTGAGTTAGAAATGGCTACTGCAGACGATTTCTAGCGCGAGCATTGGAGGTGGAGTCGGTTGTTCTTTTATTTAAGGTCCTAAAGTACATTTTACATGCAGCTCCGAGGTTTTCCTAAGTGTTGGCAAAAAAAAATTTTCCAGTTTTTGCTGTATTTACCTCCCCATGCCTAAGTTCTTGCATGTCCTCATGCATGACTATAAAAGAAAATAAATCTGACAGAGGATGAGTGGGTAGAAGTCACCTAGAATTGCTTCTAAAATTATACATTCAGCACCGGCCAACCTGTTAGCATGTAATATACAAAAAAGGAAATATGCTAAAAGAAAAATATGCTATGTATAATGATGGTTATGTATAGATGGTGGTGAAATGTGGGATATATGCTATCTATATGTGCTGAGTTTAACACCTCCAGCAGGGCGAGCACTCACTCACATGTCCTCACTCAAATGAACAGCCTCGTCAGGTGGAGGAGTTTCCTGGGCCAAAAATGGCTTGAGGCGCTGGCCATTTACCGTGAATATACGCCCAGATTTTAGGTCCTTGATCTGGACTGCCCCATTAAGATATGGTTGCATCACAACATACGAGCTAGTCCATTTGGGCTTGAGCTTCCCCGCGAATAGTTTCAGCTGTGAATCAAACAGCCAGACTCGCTGGTTGGGCTTGAATACTTTCCTCCAGATGTGGCGGTCATGAAAGGCCTTGGTCTTGTCCTTGTATATTAATGCATTCTCATAGGCCTCCCGCTGGATTTCTTCTAATTCACTGAGCTGGAGTTTCCATTCTCAACCTCCTGCATCGAGGTCGAGGTTACATTTTTGCACCGCCCAAAAGGTGCGGTGTTCCAACTCTACAGGAAGGTGACAGGCCTTGCCATATACCATGCGATATGGTGAAATTCCGAGTGGGGCCTTGTATGCGATCCGATATGCCCAGAGTGCATCAATTAATTTGTCAGAATAGTCCTTCCTATCTGGTCTAACCGTCTTCTGGAGAATCAGCTAGATCTAATGGTTAGACACTTTAGCCTACGCAATGGTCAGTAGGTGATACGGGGTGGCTATGCGGTGATGTACCCCATATTTCTTTAATAATGACCTGAATGGGTGTGGATGAAGT
Source organism: Thalassia testudinum (assembly GCA_037157565.1). Classification (NCBI taxonomy): domain Eukaryota; kingdom Viridiplantae; phylum Streptophyta; class Magnoliopsida; order Alismatales; family Hydrocharitaceae; genus Thalassia; species Thalassia testudinum. The sequence goes on along the minus strand of JAZHRO010000007.1, from coordinate 63,611,591 downwards.
GGCTTCCCTCGTCACTAATTAGAGCGTAGGGTATTCCGAATCTCGCGAAAATATTCTGCCATACGAAAGAAATGACGGTCATGTGGTCAACCCGTCTCACCAAGATGGCCTTGACCCACTTCGAGACATAATCAACGGCTAGCAATATCTACTCGAAGCTATGTGAGTTCGGAAAAGGTCCCATAAAATCGATGCCCCAGACATCGAACACTTCTACGACAATGATGGGTTGGAGTGGCATCATGTCTCTCCTGGTCGTAGAATCGACTGACTGGCATTGTTTGCAGTGTTGGGCGTATTCGTGTGTATCTTTGAAGATGGTTGGCCAGAAAAATCTCGACTGCAAAATTTTTGCAGCGATTTTCCTTCCCGAGAAATGGCCACCACACGCATCATTATGGTAGAAAGATAACAAACTGGGGATCTTAGAGTCTACGATACATCTTCGGATAATCTGGTCTGCTCCAATGCTGAAGAGCAGTGGGTCATCCCAGAGGTAGTATTTGGCCTCTATAGTTAATTTGAATTTCTGGTCCTTGGATAGGTTCGTGGGAATTTTGCCTACGGCAAGGTAGTTTGCGAAATTCGCATACCAGGGGAACTCAATAGAATGAATAGCCAAAAGAGATTCATCCAGAAATTGTTCATGGATAGGCAGGGAATAAGGAATGTGATCTGGGTCCAGTCTGGATAGGAGATCCGCCACAACATTTTGTTTTCTGGCTTTATCGTGGATTTCGATATCAAATTCCTGCAATAGAAGGATCCATCTAATGAGCTGTGGTTTGGCATCCTTCTTTGCCAACAAATGCCGGAGGGTGGAGTGGTCAGTGAAAATGATGGCCTTGGACCCTAATAAATATGATCTTAATTTCTCCAACCTGAATACTACTGCTAGCAGTTCTTTCTCGGTGACAGTGAAATTGCGTTGAGCCTCATTCAGCGTCTTGCTAGCATAGTACATGACGAAGGGTTGTTTCTCCCAACGCTGGCCTAAAACAACACTGACGACAAAATTAGAAGCATCGCACATCATTTCGAAATCAAGTGACTAGTCGGGTGGTTGGAGAATCGAGGAGTTGGAAACAACGCTTTGTAAAGTCTCGAAGGCGCTGAGACATGAGGTATCAAATTCAAATGGGACATCGGTAACGAGGAGATTCGTCAAAGGCCGTGCAGTTTTTGAGAAATCGCGTATAAATCCCTGATAGAAGCCGACGTGACCCAAGAATGATCGAGTCTACTTGACCGAGCTAGGTGGCGGTAAATGGGAGATAATCTCTGATTTAGCCTGGTCGACCTCGAGTCCGTTTCTAGAGATCCTGTGCCGTAGTACTATCCCATCCCTCACCATGAAATGGCTTTTCTCCCAAGATAGTACTAGGTTTACCTCAATACACCGTTTCAAGATCTTGGTGAGGTTATCAAGACAAGATTCAAAATCATCTCTGAAAATGGAGAAGTCATCCATGAATACCCCCACATAATCCCCAATCATGTCAGAGAAGGTGGCCATTATACAACAATGGAATGTCGCTGGTGCATTGCAGAGGCCAAAGGACATTCGCTTGAATGTGAATGTTCCAAAGGGTTATGTGAATGTGGTCTTGTCTTGATCTTCTGGGTTAATCGCTACCTGATTATACCCAGAGTATCCATCCAAAAAGCAGAAGAAACTATGTCTGGCTAATTGTTCCAAGATCTGATCAATGAACAGCAAAGGAAAATGATCCTTCTAGGTAGCCGTGTTGAGTTTCCTGTAGTCAATGCAGACCCGCCAAGATGTCGCAATGCGGGTCTAGATGGATTCGCCCTTATCGTTCTTCATGACGGTGAGTCCTACTTTCTTGGGCACTATCTGAATCGGACTCACCCAGTGGCTGTCTGAGATTGGATATACAATGCCTGCATCCAGCCATTTGATGATCTCCTTCTTAACAACCTCTAGCATATTCGGGTTAAGCCGTCTTTGAGGCCGTCTCGAAGGTTTCACCCCCTCATCCGTGTAAATGTGATGACTGCAATACGAGGTGCGATTACCACGGAGATCAGCAATACTCCACCCGATAGCAGCCCTATGGTCTTGAAGCGTAGAAATCAATTGATGTTCCTATTCTTGGGTTAAATGGGCATTGATAATGACTGGTTATGTCTCACTTTCACCCAAGAATACGTACATGAGTGAGTCAGGTAAGGGCTTCAATTCAATCACGGGTGGGTCAGAATCAGATATAAGAGTGGGGGGAGCAGAATCGAGGGTGGTGATCCGCTGATCCATGTGGACATGAATTCCCACTCTCTCCCTGTAAAATCGGTTGTGACTGAGTAAATGGAAAACCCGTTAGCTGAAGTCACGTCTTTTTGCAATAACAAGGGTGATTCAGTAATATATGGATCAGGATAGCTGGATTCAAGGGTGCTGTGGTTAGAAGCACACCCTAAACAGTCAGATCCTTGGGGAGATATGTGTAATGCAGTGGTTTTAGTCTTGTGTGGATTGAGGTCTGAGAACCCTGATAGTGTAAACGAATGAGACATTGGGTCGTCACAAAGGAGCCCAATGTTACCTCAGTATGCCGCATCTTCGTCTTCACCATCCTCCTCTATTCGATCACAGTCGAAGTTCTTTGTTGCCCTGAATATGTCAAGTCAAAGTCTCTCATTACCTAGGGCAATCTCCATACACCCGGATGCACAATCGATGTCCGCTCAAGCTGTCGCCAGAAATGGGTGACCTAAAATAATTGGTACATCTCGAAGATTAGGAGGAACTTCCATATCGAGAACGAAAAAATCTACAGGAAAACAGAACCCGTGGACTTTCATGATCACATTCTTAACCACCCCCTTGGTGTTTTAACTGATCTGTCAGCCAGCTGAATCATGACCGAGGTGGGTTTCAACTCCCCAAATCAAAATTGATCAAATATGGCGGTGGGAGTTAGGTTGATGGAAGAACCCAAATCTTGAAGGGCCCGATCAAATGGAGAATCCTGCAAGAAGCAAGATGAGTGGGGTACCAGGGTCTTTCTTCTTTGGCAGCAAGTTGGCTGGAATCACGGTGCTAGCCTCTTTCGACAGTACCGCCTGTCGTCCAATTCTCGGTTGTCGCTTCGGGGTCTAATAGTCCTTGAAGAACCTAGTGACAGCGGGAATGTGTCGATTGCCTCGAGGAGGGGGACCTAAATATGTACTTCCTTAAACACGGATTTCAGGTCCTCAAAATTCAGCGTGTCCTTTTTCCGTACTACATTTCATGTCAGGGCCACAGGAAAGGGGATGAGAATCTCAGGGTTAAATGGCCTCTTACCCTTATCTACCGCAGGTGGCTCCTGAGATGACGAAGGAGTCGAACCCACCTGCAGCGAATGGTGGGAAAAATCAGAACTCGCCTACCTAGGTGGTGGGTCGAATGTCTTCCTTCCACTCTGCAATGAGACAGCATGTGCATCGGCTTGCTATCCATGAGGTGGTGGGGGAGCGGAGGGGGCAGAATATGCGAGATTCTGCAAAGGCGGATGGCCTTGCGTGTAACCAAGTGGTGCATGAGGTGCCTGTAGTATGGCGTGTGCCTGTCCCTGCGGTGCCTGAAACCTAGGCGGGGTGCCTTGGTTTTGCACATATCGAGGATTCAAGACAGGTTTGGAGGGCAAGGCTCCCTGTGTTCTATGCTCCTGCAACAGCTGGTTCTACGTGTTCTGTATGGTCTTTATCTGATCAGCCATTGCCTTCATAATCTGCAAGCTATCTTGTGTAGATTTCCTTATCGATTCTTGCAACTCCTCTTTCAGTGCCTCCAAAGGGTCAGCCCGTTTTGGAGGGTGGTTGGCAGCTTGGTGTAGCGGCTAGTATAACAAGTGAGGTTGCTGCTACTGAGACAGGAATTGCTACTGCCTAGGATATGTGTTTTGCACATTGCCGTATTGCTTGGTCTGGTAGTGTGGATCTTGATGTGGTCTCTGTGAATTACCAGACCAGGAGAAGTTCGGATGATGGCGCCAACTAGGGTTATACGTCTTTGAATACGGGTTATTACGCCCATATCCTTGGATAGCGCTGACATCCTCGTAGGCCGAAGATGTCTGAGACATATATCCATCAAGGGGATATGCATTGTAATCTGCAGGTGGTGCGTAACCCTGGTTGTAAGGTGCCAGATCTGGATTATTTATGGGATCCTGATATGCGGGATCTCGTAAATACGAAGAGGATGCATCTCGAGTGAGTAGATTAACTCGAGCAGGTGGGGCTCAGGGTGCATAAGAGGGTCGTGAGATAGCAGAGCTCAAGTCGGATTGACCCTGACTGATCTAGTCAATCTTCTTCTCAATTAGGTTTATTCTATACAGCTGCTTGACGATGATATCCATGTTGGCTCGAATAGACTCAGTGTGAGCCTCGTGGACACCAACTTGCTACTGACCAGGCCGTTGGAACTGGTTCATGGATGCGGCATTCATCAAGTTCTCCGCTAATGATTCGAACAACTCAAATGAGCTGTTCTCATCTTTTGCGATAAAATTCCCGCCGCTAGATGCAACGGCTAGATACCGATGTGTGTCATTCAGCCCATGGTAGAAAATCTAGGCTAAGTGCCATCTAGGTTTACCATGATGCAGGCATTTTCGAAGAAGGTCGTGAAATCTATCCGATGCTTCATGTAATTTCTCCCCAGCTCCCTGGGAGAAAGTCGTGATTACGCGTCGCATTGCGTTTGTTCTATCGATTGGGAAGAACTTTTGCAGGAATTCACGTCGTAACTCCGGGCAAGTTCCAATTGGCTTCCCAATAGTCTTGAACCAGTATAAAGCTTTGTCCCTCAGAGAGAACGGGAAAAGCTTCATCAGAATAATCCTGAGATCGATATTCCTGGGTCGAATTATTTCAGCAAGTCGACTCAGGCCCTCAAGGTGCTAGAATGGATATTCGCTTGAGTTCCCGTGGAAATGAGCGTTGATCAACCCAATTACATTGGGCTTGAGCTCAAACGCATCTCTGCCTGTGGGAATTCTGATAAGAGGTGCGACGATTTGTGCGGTCGGGTCATAGAAATCCCGCAATTGTTCTCCTCGCGGCGAGTGCTGCATCCTGTCAAGTGCCGTCAGAATGCGATCCATGCTCTGCTAATGCCGTTCCTCAGATTCGGCGACTCGGGCTTCCAGATGAGCCATCGGGTCCAGATTCTCAATATCCTGACCCGGTCTAGGTCCAGGTCCAGGATTTGCCATGGTGGCTTTGAGAATGGAAGAAGTGGGGGGAGAAGATGGTCCAGGTGAGGTGACTCGCCTCCTTAGGAGTGGCTCCCAAGGTCCAACCAAGTGAGGTCAAAGTGACCTCCTTCCGTGCATACACCGCTCAACCCTTGGGTTGGTGTAGCCACGCAGGACAAGGCTAAGGCGCTATCAATCAAATGGTCCTTATGGATCAGGTGACCATATTTTTCGTTAGAAATTTGAATTCCTAAAGTTAAGTTCGTCGTTCAATCGATTGAAGGTGATTCCTGCCTCTCAAGCTAACCCAGCCAGTCTGGTTACAGGGGGATTAAGGGAACGTTCTTCATTTGGCTTACGCCTCTGGTTCCGTTGACCACCGAGCCATGGTCGTTTGACACTGCCCCGCAGATTTAGTCACCAGGTTTGGCAAGAGAGTAAAAACACCCAGTAGTATGACACCGAACTTGGGTTGATTTCGTGTTTTAAAATTAATTTTTAACCCGTTTACTTCAGTGGAGTTTGTGGTGAGTGGCCCATAAGGTTACCAAGCTCACCAGCTAACTAGACTTGATTAAGTCTAGGTTAGCCCAAAGTGTGGTCTCTAGTTGTAACCGTAAAGATTCAACCTAAGTTTCGTGCACTTGTAGGGTTTTTCTCTGTTTCAGCAGACCACAAAATTATTGTTGTTCTCCGATAACAATTGGAATCCAATTAATTTGAAATTTTGCAAGTAGATTCCATTTTCAATTAGCTTTCCAGAGAATATTTTTCTGGAATTTTTACTATTTCAACCGAACTTTTAGGGAATTTTGAATATCAGGGGGTCAGATCTGGATTTTCACCCCTGGTCGATTTTTCACTTTGAAACAGTATCAAGTGACCTTCAAAAATTCAGGAAAAATATGGAAAATAAGGCCAATGAGATCATTTTCAAACCCCACCATTTTTAGTCAAAATAGACTTGCAGATTACTGAGAATCGCTTTTTGAAATTTGAAAAATTTTGAATCTAGGTCAGTCTGACCCATGTGTAGTTCACAAATTTTTAAAAATCGTATACTTAGAATTTTTTCAAAAGAATGGTGGCGTTTGAAAGATGGTTTGAAAATGAAGGTTTAGCCTAAATTTCAGAATTTTTTCCTTACTAATTTTTCGGCAATCGAATTTTTTAATCAAGTTTGAAATCTGGCTGAAAATTAGAAGGTGGTGGAAAAGCTTTTCAAAGAGATTTGAATTTGATATCTAAGCTTTCTAACAAAAAGACTTTTTGTTTTCAAAACTTTTGCACGTTTTCTCTTTTCAAAAATAAATTTTCAAAGGATTCAACAAAAATGTCTTTTTTTTCAAACAAACCTAGATTCGAAGAGAAACCTAATCTGTATTTTTTTCTCAAAATTTTTCTTTTTTTTTTGTTTTTTTGTTTTCACGAAAGTGAGTAAAATCTTTCTTTTTTTTCACAAATAATTTTTCAAAGGAAATTACAGAAAGTAAAACCTAGTCTAAAAAAATGATTATATGCACCTGGATTGTTTCTTTCCCACGCTCGATGTATGCGCAGATCCGATTTTTCTTCCGTTTTTCCTGCACATCAAAACAAAGTAGAGAGAAATGTGTCAGTGATGTTTTAAAAGATCAAAATCATAGAAAATGGCGTTGCCTCCCCGGCAACTGTGAGATTTGACGGTAGTCGTTCTCGCACATTTGAAAGTCATCAGAATCGTAGTATAGTCACCAAAAAATGTTCGTCAAAAATTAAGTTTGTAAAAAGTATGAGACTTGAGTCTCGGTCGTTCATCTCTGGGAGGCATTGCTTTTACTTTTGAAATGGATCTTTTTGCTGCATTACTTCGTTTAAAAATGCATGTCGATTTCCAATCTCCTAACTAAAACTTCACCACTTCTGTTATTAACTCGGATTACGTGCGCATGCGTCAAATAAATTACGCAGGTGAATGTGTGAGTTTCTATGCGTACAATTCTTGTGAGGTGGTGACTATTTATGGAGAAAGCATCTATCGTTAGATTTTCAATATCCTCAGGAAACAACATGCTGGTGCGTAATGGATAGACAGTTAAAGAGTAGGCACTTAAATCACGCAAATATGATTATTATTAAGCTCATGGTGATTTCAAACACACAAAGATATATATATATATATGCATTTTCATTCATTCATTGGGGAGTTGTTTGCACAAGAAATTTAGAGGAAAGCATGTACATAAATGCTTGAAATGGAAATCTAGCTACTAGAAAATGGCTGCATACAAGAATCAATGGGGGGATTTTACATGCATCATTGGGGGAGAAGTGAAGACTACACTAGTAAGTAGTAATAAAAGCAATGAAAATTATGGAGAGCATAAACTAAATCTAGTAGAATAAAGGGCATTCAAGGGTGGTCCCCGATGGCCTTGGAGTAGTCGGGAGAAGAATGAGGGGCGGCCAATGTAGCTTAGGCCGACCCTTGGAGAGAGGTAGGGTTGATCCAGCATCTCGGCATGATGTCCTCCACGATGGTGGTGAGCTCGTGTAGGTGGAGTAGCTGACCTATGTGAAGGTGGGCATGTATGGAGCTAATGAGGTGAGTGGTGCCAATGGAAGCCAAGGGATGTGAATGGGGTCACTTGGCCACCCATGGGGTCTTTTTATAGACCCAATGGCTTCTCTCTAGAGAGGTGTGGAACTCTCTAGAGAGTGTCCAAGAGTGGCCGGCCAAGAGGCTATGAGATCCAAAAATTATGGATCTCATTTTGAATGCCTCTTAGTTGCTAATTTTGGCAATGAGGAGGTGGCGCCACTTCAAAGAGAGTTCTAGAGAACCCTAGAGAAGTGTGTGTGCATGAGTGGGTGTGTGTGTGTGTGTGTGTGTGTGGTAATGCTCTATGTGGCTAGGTGGCTTAGGTTAGGTCCTAAGGGGTTTGGGTAGGTGTAGGTCATAAATTAGGGTTACAAACCCTAATTGCTAATGGGGAAATGCAATTAAACTTAACCTAAGTTTAATTGAATGAGTGTGAACCTAATTGAGAGTGAAATAACTCAATTAGGTTGGGTTTAGGTCAATTGGACTCTCACTAAGCCCAATTGAACTTGTGTGGGTTGAGATCTAAGCTAAATTGGACTCAATGAGTCCAATTGACTTAGGTGAAGGTAATTGACTTTGATCTAAGTCAATTGGGTTCAGTGAGGACCTATAGGTCCTTAGGTAGGTTTAGAGGTGATGTACTAGGGTTAGGACACCTTAATTTAGGTTCCTATGGGGTTGGGATTAGGTCTAGGGAGCAAGAGATCCAAGATCAATACTTGAATCTCAAAACAGGGACTGGAGACTAGTACCAGACATCCAGTAATGTGGTCAGATGACTTATACTCAAAAATTAGAAGTCCAGTCTTCAGTTCTGGACGTCCTATCTGAGTCAGGGGGAAATCAAGGTTCTATTTTGTGTATTTTGCAGAAATTGGATGTCTGACAAAGTGTCTGGACGTCCAATAACACTGCAGAAGTGGGTTTGAGGTGTGCGGGAGATGGCTAACTATCCTGGACATCCTATAACTTATCTGGACATCCAGATAAGGGCTAGAACTAAGGTTATAGGGCTTCCTAGGGTGTTGTGACCTAATCTAAGGGTGGCTAAGGTTTGGGGAAGTCTCTAGGCTATCTTAAGGCTAGGATGGGCCTAAGCTCTTTACATTTTACTGCTTTATTCCTACTTAATAGAATAGAAAACCTTTAACCCCCTTCTGCTATAGCTCTGCTACAACTCCTGTTATTCCAGATCCAGCTTCAGATCCTTCTCTAGATCCAACTCTAGATCTGATTATTGCTTGCAATCGACATAATGCACTTAATCCTCACATTATAACATTATTTTATGCATAGCTAAATTAAAGCAGTAAAGATGCAGATAATACGTATGCATGCATGAATAACCCTAACTTATGCTAAGCCCTAGGTTAATCTAGGTCAATTAAGACCTATGATTGCTACGCAATCAAGAGGACAACCACAGGATGCTCCACAAAGGGGGTGAGAAGGTGGAAAATTTGTATTTTTAAATTTAATGGAGCATCCTGGGTTTAGAACCAGCTCGTAGAGCTTTGGAGGGGGTGAGAGGAGAGGAAGAGAACATCAAAATGTGGAGGCGTAGGCCTTTTATAGGTGAGGAGTTGGGAGCAAATGGGTCATTTTAAACTTAAAACAATAATGTAAGGGTCCTTAGTGATGGATATAACCATCAATAAAGCCCCCAGGTCGTAAAACATGTGCTCACCCCCTCACCTCTTCATCCTCAATCGCTAAGTGCTTTACCCACATTCTCTCATCCTCAGTCATCCGATCAAGAGATCAGATGGCTTAAATGTGCCTCTTGATCTTCAACATAATGTGCACCCGCATCAGATTGGGTGTGCATTCGTGCGTAAAGCACGTGCCTTCATCTAGGGTGCCTCGTCGTGCTTCCTCAACTGCTCGATTGCCATCACACAGGTGGATTTCGCCCGCACCTGCATACGTGCTCGATTTGAAGTGCTTGGTGTCTTGACCCAACGCCGCTGCCTTTGCAAGGGAGCGCGCAACCAATGCACTATGCCTACCACTTTGTCACGTTTACACTTTAAGGGCAGGGCACTCGCAACTGTTGGATGGCTATCCAACGGTCGAGATCACCTGAGCCATCCAACGGTCGAGATCACTTGATCCCTCACCTTCAGAAGGTGCTGTGCAGCTAAGGAGCGACGTGGCACATTCTCAGCCATTTGATCGATGATCCAACAGATGAGATGCGTTGATCATCATGTGAAGAGGTAGAGCGGGAGACTTGGATTGTTGTTTGGTGGTTGGGATGGCACCACATGGCACCATCTTGGTCGTCCATCTTCTATAACATGTAGCTGGTGTCACGGATGTCGGACTGAATCAATTTTCACACCATTAGGCTATGATTGTCGATCCAAACCCATCTGTGTGGTTGGATTTATCATCTGAGGTGCGGATTTAACACCACGTTGGCCCTTAACGTCTGATCTTTCTCGGACTACATCTAATGCTACGAAGGTCCGATAGGGGTGATCTTGGAGGTGCTAGACTCCCATCATCACCCTGATCAGATCCATATGATTGGATCTTCAATCCGAGGCCCCGATAGATGTTGCCCTTTTCCCTGACCATAAAATGGGAAAATTAACCTATAATTTATACAATCTAACCTAAATGCATGATGATGCATATTATGCAATATTTATAATGATGAATGCTTCTATAACAATAGAAGCATGCATAAATTTGCTTTTTAGGCCAATTAGATGTGTGCACATCAGAAGATCCGTATTTTTTCCACATCGGTAATGACCAAGTGATCTGAAGATGCATTCTCGACGATGAGGTCAATGATGTCATCTCATTCTGTCATTACCAGGCCTGCAGTGGCCATTACTCTGGGTGTAAAACCATAGCAAAGATCCTCCAGTGTGGGTTCTTTTGGCCCACAATGTTCAAAGATGCACATCCTATTGTAAGGCATGTGCTCGTTGTTAGACCCTCGACAACATGGGCCTGCGTGATATGATGCCCTTGAATCTGATCATCGTGGGAGAAATCTTTGACATCTAGGGAATTGATTTCATGGGACCCTTTCCAAGATCTAACGGCTTCGAGTACATCTTACTTGTTGTTGATTACATCTTGAAGTGGATCGAAGCCATCCCTATGAGAACGAATGATCACAAAGTTATTCTCCAGTTCATTTAGGAGAACATCTTTTCCAGATTTTGGGTTCTAAAAGCAATTCTCAACGATGGTGGTGTCATTTCGCGAATGTGCACTTCCAGTCCCTGATGAAAAAGTATGGGGTGTCGCATTGTATTTTGACTCCTTATCATCCCTAGACCAATGGATGAGCTAAATTATCTAATCAGGAGATCAAGAAAATCCTTTAGGTCACAGTTCAGCTTGATAGGAAAGATTGGTCTACCCACCTTCCAAAAGCCTTGTGGGATTGTAGGACCGCCCATAAGACCTAGTTAGGAATGTCTCCCTTCAAACTCGTGTACAGGAAGGCATGTCACCTCCCTATAGAAATGGATCACAAAGCCTACTGGGTAGTACGAAAGTGCAATGTAGATCTCATGAAGGCTGGAATCCACCACTAATTGCAAATGAGCGAGATTGAGGAACTACACAATGATGCATACGAGAACTCGCATATCTACAAAGAGCGGGTTAAAGCCTTCCATGACAAGAACGTTTCACGGAAATCTTTCCATCCTGGTCAAAAGGTGTTACTCTTTCATGCCAAACTCAAGCTCTTCATAGGAAAATTGATATCAAAGTGGATTAGACCATTCCTTGTTCAACAGGTCTTCAAAATTGGAGCTGTCAAAATCAGTAAACTCAGCCTTGACTTTGAACCATTTGTCGTGAATGGTAAGAAACTGAAATCATTCCTCGAACTCACCAATTCAAATCTAGTTGCAGTATCTTTTGATCTCCATTCTCCTTGAGCTACATTGTGCCCAGATGATGGTGTTGAACTTAGTGCTTAACAAGAGGCAACCTGTCATTATGAAAAACCCAAGACTCTTCTGACCTATCTTTTCACTGAAATCATATTGTATTTTAGGGTTCATCTATTAGAACACCCGACTCCACCTTTGATATGTGCATCAAAGCTAGAAATTGTTCGTAATAGTCATCCCAACTCAGCCACCACCCACCAAACCTATTCTAATGTACAATCTATGTTGAACTTGAACCCACCTAATTTACAATGAGGACATTACAACTATTAGGCATGGGGGGTATGAAAGTGCAAAATGCTTTGAATTTCAATTCATGGAGGGGTTTTATTCAAAAAGAAAAAAGAAAACAAAGGAGAAAGGAGAGGTCAAGATCGAGATGAATTGAAAAAGAATTGAGGAGGAGAAAAGAAAAGAAAAGGAAAAGTAGTAATCAAAAAGAAATAAATGAAATAGTACCTTGTGATTGAGTATGGAACTCACCTAACTTTTTGGCTAGATCGGATGATGAATTATGACTCGAAAGGCCAAAACTTAGGAGATTAGTGACAAGTACCAACCATTGGCCTCTTGGGCCTATTTTAGGGCTTAAACACTCACATATTTGTTAAGATCTGGATTAATCCTCAAGAGGTTGAGAAAAGTGCAAGGCTAATGTATTAAGTCTAAGGCTTAGGGATTATTTGGCCTTGTTGCCTACCCTCTGGTTTATGGGACTTGGTAACCTAAGCATCCAAAATTCACATAGTAGTCTGGTCAGTGCGCTTAATGATGAAATAACGCCAAAAATGTTTTGTTCTTAAAAAGTCCTCCCGAAGATTTAGCTTAGGAGCGGCTCGAAGACACAAGTTGATTGGACGAGTTCCTGGTGCGGAGAGGTGGAATGAAAAATATGTTGGTGCAAGGGCATTACGGTAGTTAATTTTGATGATAACAAAACACTTGTTATTTAACATTTGCAATTTGAGTTTATGAGTTTTAGGATACTTGGAAATGGATATAAGTGTGAAGGAACTCAAGCTCACATCCATGATGGATTGGAGGAGAAGGAGCTTCGCGTGCAGCAAGAGCTAGAAGATGATGAAGAATAGGATAGAAGTCCATTCTGTTCTTGTTCTTCGTATTTGTTGTTGTTTCTTTGCTCGTTATTTTTTCTTAGATTATGTGTTAAAGATCCCAAAGTAACAAAATAGTAGTCCTAGGAACACTTACTCAAACTTAGGATGCTTAGACATCTCTTAGAGAACTTAGAAGACAAAAGTAGGTTTCAGAGAGCTTGATCAGATGTTCAATCTAGACATCAAACGTCTGATCTTAGACTTTAAAGCGTCTGACTATTTGATTAGATGTCCAAACACTTAGGCTGGACTTAGTACTTTCTGTCTATTGATTTCAGATGACCAGCCCTTAGTCCAGATGTCTTAGAAGACATCTGAGGACCTTGCCAGACATCTAACTAGAGCACTGTTGGCTTGAGAAATCTAATCATTGAGGATTAACCCTTAATACGATTCATATTCATTTTCAAACGTTCGTAGTGTATCCTAGATGTCTGATAAATAGACGTTAAGCTAAGACTTGACCCTAATTACTACTTATCAGACCTTATAGCTATTTGAGCCTCGGGAAATCCATTCCTGTGGTGATTTATGTTTCCAAATGTCCAAACGTATTGCCAGATGTCCAATCTGTTGTCTATGAAACATAACACTAGAACCCTATTTCGATCTTGACAAAACAGGAAGGAAACCCATTTAGTATTAGACATCTAATTAGATTCCCAGAAGTCTTAAAACACTTCTTTAGACGTCAGTCTTGATCTAACCCAGTCCAGATCTTTTACCCTTCTAGATCAAACGACTAATCCCTAGATCAGATGATGACCCAGACATCTGATAATAGATGTAGACATCTGATAACCTTGTCAGAATCATTAATGACCCTGATTTGGCCTAATTTGCCTTGGGATTATTCCGAACAGCTATAAAAGCTTTCCAACTGCTAGAAGAGGCTTCTAAACCCTTCTTAGGGCCTCTATAAATAGAGGAGGATCCTTGCTTTGTCACAAACACCAAGCAATACTACTTTCTACCACATTTGTGTCCAAGTAGAAGAAAATCATCTAGGAGAAGTTCTTGCTCTCCAAAGCCTTAGTCTACATCTTGAGAGCACCATCCCAGCTGTGCATGCACTCTCCCACCTACAAATATGAGAGCACTGTCGTACTTAGTGTGGTTCACGCACTCCTCGTCAATACCTGACGCACTTCCATCAAAGGGAAGTTTCAATTGCCTATTGTAGCTAGATTTAAATACTTATTTTGTGGCTCTATAGGACTGTTGCTATTGTCTTTGTTTGGGTATTCACTTTGTGAATTCCCATCTCCCTTGCAAGACAAAATACTCATCGTGAAAAGGAGGGGTTTGAGGTACACTACCCTCCTTTTTGTAGCGTGGTTGTAAGAGGTTGAGTCACCCTCATTCTAACTGACTCAGTTAGTGGATTTGATCGACTAGGTCGATTGGGAAATCTAATGTCCAGAGGCTTAGGTGGTGGTTTTTACCTAGGTTTGGGTTTCCACATAAAAATTCCTTTTGTACTTGTGATTATGATTGTTGATTTTTTATGAGATTATTATTTTATTTCCACTTTATTTGTTATCATGAAAATCTCACCCCCCTCCATCAAAACCTACAAAATATTCCCCTCGAAGATGCGTAATAACATACCTTTTGCTCGGTACTTGTTTCCTAGGATATCTAAATATCCTACCAGGGGCATGTAAGCACCTTGTGTTGGTCAGGTTCCATGGGAGGGATTATGCAAAAATATCGATTGTCATTGCTTGAATTTGGCTATAGAAAGCCATGGGCATCACTATTTTGAAGTGTCGAAAGCTAGGGTTCTGGGTGTTGCCATGGGTGGTGCAATCTCGAAGCATCGAAAGACAGGGACCCTTCGTGGATTGATGGTGGGGACAAGGAATCTAATATAGACCATGTTTACGACTAATCCGATGTTGGATTTAGGGGAATATAAAAAGAAAAATATAGAAAACTCTCAAATTGAAAAATCCCTATCTATCTCTCAATTATCAAAATGCACTAGCAAACTGAACCTGGACTCGACATGTATGCACACGAGTGCTTTAACTGCTGGGGTCAATGAACCTTTGGATAGCTTTTGTGGGCCTTAAAAACCATCGCTGCAAACCCAAGGCTGAAGCTAGTCAGGTTTGGATATTGGCTGGTACTTGAGTACCTCTAGGTCTATTGTTGGCATTTTGATCTGATTCCTAGTGATGTAGCTTAGTAGGGCATCTTGACGATTACATCTGGCTTCGAGATTTAGTTTGATCCATAGGGTTTTGCTAGGGAATAGCAAAAGCTAGGCATGGGGTTATGATGGTAACACTACCATGAGCCTTAACTAGCCACATTTAGTCAGGTTTGAAGAATAACAGCTCCTACGTAATCATATGCGGGTCACAACTCCATATCATTTTGATATATGAAGAAAATAAGGAATCAGGGTTAATTCTATAATTTTAAAAACACATCATAAAGACAGATTAACCATGGGTTCACTGAAGCATTAATTGAAGGTCAAATGAGCACAAAATTCTAAAAAGTGGGTCGACATTGTTAAAAACAAGATTTCACACATTTTAAGGGTGAAAATAGCACCAAAACCCTAATTATCAACCGACTTAAATTAAAGAGGTTATGATCAGAATAAAATTATTCTAAACCTCCTAAAATTAATATAAAAATATTCTAAGAGGCTTGGTACCCTTGGTTTGACCATCTGAACCCATTTTGACTTAGAAGAGAATTTCAGACGAAAATTGGCCTTAATTTGGACTTCTATGTAAATTACCTAGGGAAATATGGTGAAAACTCAAATCCAAGTTCACCATTAGATTCCTTGGGTCTAATTTAGGTTAACACCAAAATTTGGGCTAAATCAGAGTCCATCTTGACCTAGTTTGCATTTTAGCCCTTAAAAACTCTATTTCTAACATTCATCCCTCTAACTTTCAAGATTCTTGCAATCAGGTCACTAACTTTGTCATCATTCTTGCAAAAAGGCCCCTTCCACCATTAGCGTATGAACACACCTTTAAGCCTAGATTTGAAAGGAGATTTCACCCTCAAATCAAAGAACAAATCCCTCCAAACTTGGAGGGATTGTTCTTGAGAGGTTTCCTGATCTGTTGAACCAAATCTTGAGTCATAATTTGGACCCTAGAGCTCAAGCGAGCTAGAGATTTTTGGGGATTTTTTTTTCTTGAAATTGCTAGCATTTCAAGCTTCTTTCCATGCTCTAAAGCTCGGTTTGGAGCTCTATAAAAAGCCCTCGTGCCCTAGGCATCCTCCTCAGCCAAGTTCAAGTGGAAAAAACCCTCTCATCTCCTCCAACCTCCGCAACTTTGGCTCTAGCGAGCCTTCTCCGACCATTTCATCAAGCCAACCAATGGTTAAGTTGACTAGCTCATCTTCCTCATCTCTTCTTCGCGACCAAGTCCAGCCAAAGACCGGCTGCCTTCGACCTTTCCTTCCTCGCCATTATATCACCAATGACTCCTCCCACTCCAGCCAATCAACACCAGACTGACTCTTTTGCTCTCTCCCTCCTTAAGTCTCTCTTCTCCCTTCCTCTCCTTCTTTAGATCACATTCGCACCCTCTGCACGCACTTTGAACCACCGTACCACCTTCAACACTACTGCCTTCTCCACGTTCGACACGAGCTCCAGTGAGCTCACATCGACACTACACCTCACCATACACCATGGCATAACACCCACAAGCATCGTGATGCCTCATTGATCAAAAGCCCCAAAGAAATTTGGGCCTTTGATCACACTTACACCCCACCAAACACCACCTCCTCTGGTCACCTTCTCAATCACTGATAGGCCTCCTCCGACCTTCACACACCCTAAAACCACCACCATTGTGTTCTCCTCATGGCGAAGCTTGTAAGCATATTTAATTGGGTTGTGAGGCTATATTTTCCCTCTTCTGGTCTTTGTCGGATTGCAATCGCTGCCACTTTCTTTGATTACATTCGCCCTTCTCTGACCCTCACTCGACCAGCTACTACCCTCAATCGAAGTGGATGGACATCAGGAAGAGCTCTAGGCTCTCAATTGCAGCAACCAACAGTAGCCTCGACCTCAATTGAAGCATCCCATCAGCTTCAACTATGCATGAAGAAAGGAGAAGTGCTTTAGTCCCACATTAGGTGGGAAAGAGCCAGCGACAACGTATAAAATCAATTCAGTTCATCAGCTTATCGCCTCAGCACGCACCAAGGGTGAGGCCTCCATACATGGCCCCACACACGTGCTTCCTCACACCCTCGCCCGCGATCATGCCCGTAGGTCTGGGCTTGGGATCTGAATACCTAGTACTATTCATCTGGTCTGAGAGAGAAAGAGATTTGATGAGAGGGGGGGAGGTTTTGCACTTTTGACCTCGAGATTTATGCCCCCCTCTCCTCAGCACGTAGTCATTTTGAGGCTTTATGAGGCCCTTGCGCCTCTGTGCTGCTTACACCTCTGTGTTGTGCTTGCTTTAGTTCCTCTGAGGCTTGAGATAAGGCATCTGTGCCTTACACTTGTCTAAATTGCTGCTGCCTTGGTTCTGATACTGACACTTGATTGAGATTACTATTCACATATTTGAGTTGGATTAGAGCTTTGAATTTAGGGTTAATTTGGTGGCCCAAACCACCATTTTTAGCCCAATCTTTTTGTACTTTGATATCTATATTCTGAGACACATTTTATGACATATATTGCATATCTTTTTGGATATTGGATTCACTTGCGAATATTGTTTCTAATTATTGTGATTAGTGAATTGATTCGCTATTCTTGTTCCCTGCGAATGACCTCAGACTCACTTTGTTTTTGATATTACAAATTTAAATGCTGAATCACTTTTGTTGTCTGTACTACAACGCATATTTTAAAACTGACAAAAGTGTATCAACATTTATATTCTATATCTATTCATCCTAGACAATGAAAAAAAGATGTAAAAGCAGCAAAATAATGCAATGCATGCTTACCCTAGGAAATGGCTAAATGCAACCCAATACCATAATATGCATTGGAAAACCTGGGAACTAGATATGATTTTTAGGTTAAGAATGATGATAAATTAGTGTTTATCAACGACCTCCCTCCCCATCCTATAAGTACCCTTCCATACCTTCACATATTTCCCATCCTTGGCTACAATATTTCGTAAATCTAAAACTACACAAGGCCAAGGAGGAGGAGGTTAGGCATGCATACTAGAAGGGTTCCTTCCCATGCCCTTCTAGTCTCTACACCCTAATTTCTTCTTCCAGGGAACCAAGCCAAGGAGGAACTAAGGAGGATGGCCAGGCAAGGAGGAGAAGGGTGGTGGGTGTCCACCCTTGGGAGCTTGGAGGATCACCATCACCATTGGAGCATAGAAGCAAAGGATGAATCCACTTCAAGTGTGGGAGCATCGACACTTGGAGCAAGGGCTTTCTTCTTCATTCAGGCGACCCTTATGCTTCTCTTTTTCTTCTTTGTATTTATTTTAGTAGAGGCATTCCTCTACTTGGAGATTAAGTATGTGGGGCCAACCCACACAATTGAGCTCTCCAAGCATCTTATAGACATTTCTCGATCAATTTCAAGTGCCTTTCATCAATTCATGTGCCAAAAATTAAGCTCTATTATTTTCTTTAGTGAACACACTCCCTCCCTAATTACTCTAGGTCACATGTGCCTAGAGTAAGCTTAGGGAGGTCAGGTCATTCATCTTTGTATTTTCGCATTTCAACTATTATCTTCATCTTTATTGCCCTGATTTAAAACCCAAAAAATATCACAAACCCTAAAAAGACCAAAAAAAGCAGATTTAAGAGAGCGAGAGAGAGTGTCATTTTGATAACTAGCAATTGCCACCTTGGATGATTCGAAATACCTCTACTATCTAGGCTTTATAAATTTAAAATTCGATTGATTTTGTGTATTACAATGACTCAAAAACTCATATTTACAAATCACGTAAAATTCACATTAGTGAAGACTATGACTTTAGACCATAAGTGTTAGGAACAAAATTTCTCCAACCTAAATACTACATCTAGCAGTTCTTTCTCAATGACTATATAATTATGTTAAGCTTCATTCAACGTCTTGCTAGAATAGTAAATGTCGAAAGGATGGTGCTCCTAATGCTGGCCTAAAAGTACTCTGATTGCAAAATTGGAAGCATACACAATCTGAAAATTGAGAGGCTAGTCTGGTGGCTGGAGGACAGGGGAATCGAACGCTGCCTTTTGCAAAGTTGTTAAAGTGCTGAGACAAGATGAATCAAAATTGAAAGGTACATCTGCTATTAGGAGATTTGTTAGAGGGAAAGCAATTTTTGAAAAATCTTATGAATCTCCTGTAGAAACCAATGTGTCCCAAGAAGGACCTAATCTATTTGACCAAACTACAAGAAGGTAAGCAAGAAATGATATTAGACTTTCCCCAATCAACTTCCAGACCAACTTTTGAGATCCTATGACCTAGTACAATGCCATCTCCTGCCATGAAATGGCTCTTCTACTAGGATAGCACTAGGTTGACTTCTATACAATGTTTCAGGATCTTAGTGAGATTATTAAGATGAGAGTCAAAATCATCTCCAAAAATGGAGAAGTCATCCATGAATACCTCTACAAAATCTGCAATCATATCGGAGAAGATAGCCATCATGCATTGCTGAAAAGTCATTGGTGTGTTTCACAGGCCAAAAGGTGTTTGCTTAAAAGTGAATGTGCCAAAAAGGACAAGTAAAAGTGCTTTTGTCTTGCTCTTTCAGGTTGATAGCAACATGATTCTACCTAGAATATCCATCCATAAAACAAAAGTAACTTTCCCCGGTTAACCTTTCAAAATTTGATCAATGAAAGGCAAGGGAAAGTGGTCCTTCTTAGTAGCCGGATTAAGTTTTTGATAATCAATGCAAATCTGCCAAGAAGTAGTGCAGGTCATGATGAATTCGCCTTTTTCATTTTGAATTACAGTGAGTCCCACCTTCTTAGACACGATCTGGACGGGACTCGCTCACTAGATGTTAGAAATAGGATTGATAATGTTAACGTCCAGCCACTTAATGATTTCCTTCTTTACAACCTCGAGCATATTCGAATTTAGCCTTTGTTGAAGTTGTCGAGAAGGCTTCACCCCATCCTTTGTATAGATGTGATGGGTATAGTAAGAAGGGAGAATACCACAGAGACTAGAGATACTCCACCTAATAGCATCCTTATGATCTTGAAGCACAGGAATCAATCTAAGTTCTTGTTCTTGGGTTAATCGAGTGCTAATGACAACAGGATAAGTCTCTGCATCACCCAAGAACACATACCTGAGGGAATTAGTAAGGGCTTCAATTTAATCATTGGTGGAAGAGATGGAGAAGCATCTGTAGGAGAGTGTTCTTGAAAGGGATGATAAGAGGGGAGAGTGGAATCAGTCAGGTATATCTGATGATCTTGAAGTCCATGCACATTTTTTGGACCTACACTTGTCAAGAGGTTGACGGTGGCTTCATCGGTGAGAAAGTAGAGTTCAAATTTTGTACCATTATGACTAGGGTACCAAGCAAGGGTAGGCGGGACTAAAGGTTTGTGCCCAAGTGTCTCACCAGGTATCCCTGATCCTCCTCCTACACAGAGGTGGCAAAAGCTAATCTCGTACTATCTACATCATGGTTTGGTAGGGGTAGACATGGATCAAAAATCCCATTTGTTTGTCTCTCAAGCTGACCTAAACCGTCCATAGCAACCACGCCATCATGTGCCAGCAAAGGCGGGTCAGAAATATGAAGTAATCAGAAGCATCACGATCTACCTATATTGGGCTGTCAGAATAAGAAGAGCACCCCAAACAACTAGAGTGGAGAAGGGAAGTAATATGAAGTGCATCAACAATAGTCATCCTGTGTGAAACCTGGTCTAAAAACCCTGATAATGAAGGTGAAAGAGACATTAGGTCATTACATAGAAGCCCAATGTTCGTACAGCACTCAAATTCTTCATCGTCAAAATCCTCCTGGATTAGATCACAATCAAAGTTGTGGGTTGCCCTAAGGATATCCAATCTAAGTCTTTCATCGATGAGGGTGATCTCCATACACATGGATGCACAGTTGTTGTTGGCCTGGGTGGTTGTCAAAAATGGGCGACCGAGAATGATCAATGCATCACGGAGATTAGGAGGAACCTCCATGTCCAAAATGAAGAAGTCCCACTACTTGAAAAACAAGTTTTAGTCACAGTTATTTCGTCACGATTTTGAAAACCGTGAGCAAAAGTAACTTATGGTCATCGTTTCACCTAAGACCATGACTAAAGAAGTTAAGGATAATTATCTTGTGATTTGCATTTCCAAAAAGAAGTTTTAGTCATGATTCTGAGTGGAACCTTGACTATAGGCTTTGGTAACGGTTTTTAAAACCATGACAGAAGCATTTTTAGTCACAATTCTGAGTGGAGTCGTGACTATAGGCTTTGGTAATGATTTTTAAAACCATGATAGAAGCATTTTTATATGGAAAGAATCTCACACCACCCCTCAAAAACTTTCCCCCAAAACCTACTCCCACCCCCAACACCTTCCCCTTCCCTTGACTCCCTGGCCTCCTCCCTAACGGTACAGCTCCCTTGACCATCTACTACCCCCTTCCCTCTCTCGACGAAGGCACCTCCCCCGACCATCCGTGCCCTAGCATCACCTATCCTCCCCTTCTAGATTACCACTGAAAACCCACTCTTGCTGCCATTACCTTCCCCTTCCCCGACGGCATTGCTCCCTCGACCATCTGCTGCCCCCTTCCCTCTCTTAAGGAAGGCACCTCCTTGATAAATGGCAGTTTATCATCATTCTTATGCCTTAAAACTCATTTAGATCTTAGGGTTTTACCTCTGTAAATGGGTTTTCAGAATGCATTTAGGCATCATTTAGGATAGGCATGCATTGCATTATTTTTGTATTTTTGACACGTTTATTTGAGTGTTAGGGATGAACAGATAGTCATATCTTACAAACCCTAGCACTTTGGAAGGCAGAAGATGAAGAGAAAGGCCAAAACCCAGCTGGATCAACTCATCCTTAACTCCATTCAACTCATCTCAATTGAATGATAGCTCTAGCTAGTTCACCTCAGCTCCATTCAACTAACCTCAATTAGATGGCAGCTCAAACTAGCTCAAGACAGTTAATCTCGTCTCCATTCCATCTCCTCTAGCTCAGAACAGTTCATTGGAAGCTCTACCTGACCAGGACTAGCTACTGCCATCAACTAGCTAAGTCTAGTCAGCTGAAGAAGACCTCAACCAGCTCAGGATAGCTCAGGTCTACCTCCCGACGACTTGACTCAACTCAACTTGGTTGAGCTGAGCTACTTGACCTAAGCTATTGACTCCAGCTAGCTAAGTAATCTCCGAGAAGACCAGACCCAGCTCACCTCAACTCACATTAGCAGAAGCTAGCTCATCTTAGCTTGGCTTAGCAACTAGCAAAAAATTAGTTAGCAAAGCCAGCTAAGGTAGATCCTTACAGCTCTCTTCGGCAGCAATCAACTCCACCGCAGCTCAGATGTAGTTCCTCCACAACTTTTTCGCCAAAACCCTAGCTCCCCTACCTCCTACTCCATTCATCTACTAGCTAAGCTTGCTTAGCTAGCTTAGCTTAGCTAACCCACCTCCTTGGAATCCTAACCTAACCCTAAAACCCACCTAACTTGCTCCACTAAATAAGCCTACCTAGAGTCCACCTAAGCTCCCTACTCCTACTCCACTTTGGCACCAACAAGCCACCACCCTTCACACCACCACAACCACCAAAAGACACGATCACTTTGATGCCAAAATGCCCTTAACTACCCCCTCCTTTTTGGCGCCAAAACAACCCCATATCCCTACCGTACACATCACCACACAACCCATCCTAACCCTCCACCTAACCACCTTCTAGAAGCCATCAAGGTTGGTAAACATGGCACCCTTCCATGGTTGGCACCACCTTTAGGTGTCCCTCCAACCACCAACTACCACCCCTACCACCCCTTCAATTGGAGCCAACCATCCTCCACCTTTGGATCCCCATAACTACCACTAAACCTAATCCTAGCCATCGACATATACTCAACGCCAACCCCTCGTTAGCCTTCCTATAAAAACACCACTAACTACCGACTTCCAATCACCTTTGAATACATTATTTTCCTAGCATACCCATCCATATTCCTACCTACATACTCGACTAAGAGAGAAGAAGAAGAAAGGAAGATTAAGGAGTCACACCCGCCTCCTTAGTGCCTTCCTTTTCTCTTCCTTCTTGTGCCCAAGCCAAGAAGGACAGTTCAAATGGACGACCAGGTAGAGGAGGATCTAAGGGTGGTGGACAACCACCCTGAGGAGGAGACAAGGCACACCTACCAGGGCTTACCTGGAGGAAGACCTTTAGGAGGAGTACTCTTCAATTTTGGGGCAATTGGAATTGAAGCGAGGATTCTATGGTGGCTGCATCTTCATCTACTAAACCTTCTATTTTTATTCTAGCATTTATTTCATTTTTGTTATAGCTAGTTGGATTTCCTAGGGATTACAAGTGTGGAATTCCTCCCACTTATGAGCTCTCTAGAATTCTTGTAATCAAATTTCATTTTGTTTAATACAAGCATTCCTCTACAGTTTTGGTTTGGTAGTTTCTCCTTTTGTGTCTTTACCCTTCCATTACTCCAAGTCACCTATACTTGGAGTGAGTTGGAAGAGTAGAGCACTTAGTTGGTTTAGTCATTTCTGCTTCTCCTTTGCAACTTATCAATTGGTGTGTTGTTGCCTGTTATTCTGCAACTCAAAAAAGTTACATATTCCAAAACAAATCCGAAAAGAAAGTTGATTTTTGTTTCCTTTCAAGCAAGAGATTGTTAAAACTGCATTCCTGCCTCCTTAGGATGACTCAAATACTTTCCAAGTACTAAATTTTTATAAATTTCAAAAGCAATCGGATTCATGTGTACAATGATAAAACTCCTAATTTACTCTTTTAAAAAAAATGAAAGGAATGCTATCGAGAACGATAGCAAATCGGGAAAAGAATTTTATTAACTACTCAGCTATATTGCGTTTACATGTATACTCTCCACTTTCTCTCAAAAGAGAAAATATCCCTCACTATATTATTTACATCAATAGACACACTCAAAAGACTTTGTCATTATGAACACGCCAAATACACCAAAGAGTAACTGACATCTTCACATGAGTTGAATTCCTCAACGTAATACTATTCCATAAGTCATTCCATTACGACACAGAACCACCACAGACTTTACACCATATTGTATCAGTCAATATGCACGCAGATAATACATGCAGGACATTTTTAGTCAAGAAATTACAAAGAGGACACTATTGTAACTGAGCTCCAAAAATTCTATGTTGTAAATTTGTAGTAACCAATCCATCATGCCTGGAAAGCCAAAGGAAAATTTTAATTCTTAATTGTATCTTAAGATTCCACAGTTGAGCGCACACCAAATCAATCGAATCCCGACTATCTAATCTTTGTCCAATGATTTCAGCGTATGCAATAACCACCATAAAATTTCCAGATCCCCACTCTAGTGTGTCCTTTCCTCCCTATAGTTGGAAATCACATAAATCCTACTAAAGTTGACATCTCTCCTCAGCCAGCCATCCACCCTATTTGATATTACTGTCACATAAATTCCAGCACTACAGTTTTGAATTCCAACAATCCCTTATTGATGCTATTTTATTCGTTGTTGCATTAAAAACTCTAGGAAATCTATTCTCCAGTATGCCCAATGTGGGCCACTCACCAGTACAAAACTTGAGCTTACTGCCATCTCCGATTATCATCTTGAATCTATTTCTATTCTCTTGCACAACTCTCCACACTGATTCTAGAAAGGTGACATAGAGCTAGGCTGCAACGAAAAATTCAGAGTGTGTGATGTCCCATAAGACATTTGGATCAGAGTACTCCACTATTTCCCGTTGTCCACAAACAACCTAACCATCCATTTATCAATAGAGCATCATTAAATTCTTGCAATGAACTAATGCCCATACCACCTTGTTTCTTTGGCAAGCAAATCTTCTACCATTTCACCAGTTGAAGAAATTTGCCCGTGGCAGTAGCCCCTTCCCAAAAAAATCGTTTGTGCAAAATATCAAGTCTTTTTCTAACTAATTCTGGCGACCTGAAAATAGAGAAAAAAATGCCAGGATGGAGGTTTTTACGGAGTTTAAAAGTATTAATCTTCCTCCTTTTGACAGGTATTTACTACTCCAGCTCTCCAATTTCATTGCCATTTTCTCAAACAAGATCTTCCAGTCAGACTTTCTTAGCTTTGTGTCTCACAATGGCAAACCCAAATATCTGATCAGTAGGTTGACAATGGGCGTATGTAGCACCGCTAAAACACTTACTTTCTCCTGATTTTTCATCCTAAAGCAAACAAATGAAGATTTTCTACCATTTAGTTTAAGTCCATAGATTTCTCTAAACAAGTTGACTGTCAAGTATAAAATCTCAGCCTCACGCTTGCTTCCTTCAACCAGAAACACCATATCATCTACGTATTGTAGCACAGGCACAATTGCATTTATATTGGCAATGGAATAGCCCTGCATTAGTCCTGTTGCCGATAATTTACATGTGAATCTGGCCAATGCATCAACTACTATATTAAAAATTAAAGGGGTTAAATGTCATCCTTACCTCACCCCACACTGCGACTGAATCCAAGTTCCACACGGTTAGCCATTAATTAATGGGGAAAAAGATGATGTTGTACTACATCTCTTCATCCATTGAATCCACACAGCAGGAAAACCTCTTCTCTTGAAACTTTCCCATAAGTAGGGCCAAGTCATAGAGTCGTAAGCTCTGCTGAAGTCAGCTTTCCACAAAAAGGCTTTACATTTCCCTTTGCACCACCCAAGCACTATTTCCTGCACAACAATAAATGATTCTTGAAGGGATCTATTTGGCAAGAATGCATACTGTATTGGGTTGATTAAATTTTCTAGAACAACTCTCAATCTATTGCCAAAACTTTGCTAACAATGAGATAAATTGAATTTGAAAGAGCTATAGGCATGAACTCACTAACTATTTTAGCACCTAATCTCTTTGGTAGTAAAAATAAGTACGATCTGTTTAATCTTTCAAAACTAGAATTTCCTTGCTGAAATTCCTTAACCACTTCCAAGACATAAGTCTTAATCATGGGCCAAAACTCTTTGTACAAGAAAACCTGGAACCCATCTGGTTCAAGAGAACCTTCTGCATTCAAATCATTAATTGCATTCTAGACCTCAAGTTTAGAAATGGGAGCCACCAGATTTTGCTTTTCTCCCTCCCCAAACTCATGCAAAATCTGAAGATGTAAGTCTCCATTATCCTCTTCCACTTGCTTTAGTGGCTTCTGTAAAGTATCGGACCACCTCAATTTTGATATCATTTTTCTCAGTGAAAATCTACTCTCCATTTCTTACTGAGGAAATAAGTTTTAGTCTTCTTCTAAAGTTGGCATCCATGTGAAAATATCTTTTATTCACATCCCCCTCCTTAAGACAGAGCTACCTTGATTTTTCCCTCCAATCAATTTCCTTTTTCTGATCTTCCTCAGCCACTATTCCCTGCCACACAAACCGTTGACCTCTTTCCTCTTCTGTAATCTACCTAGTATTCACCTTGATATCCAGATTTCTGATACCTTCCAATGCTTCCAGCCTCTGTTCTCTAACAGTGTCTGAAATAACTTTTTACTCCTTAAGCACCATTTTTAAATCCCTGATTTTAGTAGCTAATCTAGCTATTGTAGTCCCTTCAACTTTTTTTTTCACCCACTAGTTACATATCATCTCTTTACATCCTTCTTCTTTTAGCCATGATCGTATGAACTTAAAATATGTACTTGTGTTTGTTTCCTCCCAACTATCCCATAGTAAGGGGGTATGATCAGAAAATGGGTGATTCAATCCTGCCACTGATGACAACTGAAATTTCTGCATTTCTGAAGAATCGATCCAATTTTGACATCTGCCCATTCCTGTTTCTCCAAGTGAATTCAACTCCCGAAGATGGAAACTCATTCAATCCCAGCTCATTCAACAAAAGATGGAATATGATTGAATCCAAATCTGTCCTCCCACTGTTCTTATCAAATTCATATAAGGTGCAATTAAAATCACCCCTAACAATCCAAGGCATATCCCTTGTTCAGGTTCCAACCTGCCTAAGCTCATCCCAGAAATCTGTCCTCAAATTAGCACTACATGGCCCATAAACACAAGTAATGTAGATTTGAAACTCATTAGATGCCATCGAAAATTTACATGTAATCTGAAATCTAGTAGTCCAAATATCCTGTAGGGTTAGATGTGATGTTCTCCACCAAATTGCCATCCCAACTGCTCTCCCTTACGTTGGGATTTCTCAAATCTCTGTCTGACCAAAATTCCATAACTGCTTCCACCATCTTTCATTACCCTCCTCTAAATGTGTCTCCTAAATCAGAGCGCAATCAACTTCCCATTCCCAAAGATAACGGGCAAGAGCCACCTATCTAAAATCGTCATGCAACCCACGCACATTCCAGGTGAGGAATTTCATCCCTGCACCTAATTGCTCCCTTTCTTAACCACAACTGCCCGTGCCACATTTAGCATTGTTGCAATGTCCTATTCGTTCAGTTTCTTCAGCTTGCCTGCTACTTGTCCTCTTAGATTATAAGGGGGACGAGAAGTTTGTTTCTTTGAGGAAGACCCCACCCCGAAATGTAAACCTTCCAGGGCTTCAAAGGAGAACCCTTCTAACAAAACATCAGTCTCCTTGTCTTCACTGCTATGCATTTGTTTGTTAGTGTCCCTAGGAGTGTCATTTGATTCCCCATCCATAAGCATAGGTTGATCCATCTTACTTTGAAACTGCTCTGCAATTAAGGTCCCCTCTACTCCCATTTCTTGATCCTGTAAATCTGTAGCATGACAGCCTTTGCATATTTTGGGTTCTGGTACATCTTCTTGAGCATTACGTTCATCGCACTCATGACCTCTAGTCTTAACCACTTCAGCATATGTTCTCCCTGAATCCGAAGTCATGTTCTCCCCTTATTGAAATAGGATGCCCAACTTGAGAAGCCATGAGCTGCCACCACATCGGAGAATCATCATCACCGGGATTGATCCACCTCTCATCATCAATTTACAAATAGCGTATTTTCTTGTATCACTTTTTGGCACTGTTATCGGGGAGGCATGGCTTTGCATTACTTTATTTCTCTTGCTTGATATACGGATCTCATTCCCTTCTCTTTCTTTTAATTCATGTGTGTAGGTTCTACAAGAAGGCAGGATTTTTGGGTGCCAAAGCTTGAAGTTTCTTGTCTTCATGCAGAGTTGAGGTCAGTGCCTTTCTTTCTTGTCACATAAAAATCCTAAAAAAGTATCAAAAAGTTACTAAATTAGGCTTTCCGAATCCTAAACATAAAAGTTTGGTAGAGTGGTGCATTTTCAAAATCATTGTTTGCTTGTTTGAGTTGATTAACACCACTCTACTCAAAGTGTTGGTGTTCTAATTTTTGGGTCCAAATTTCTGTCTGGATTTCAAAAATCAATTCCTGACACCACAAGCCTTTTAAATTCGTGAAATTTCACCCAAAAGGTTCCAAATCAAGTCAAGAACATTTGTTCTAAAATTCAGAGCTTTTGAACTTGTAGAAAATTTTTAAAAATTCACAAACCACAGGGGGGTCATCTCCTCAGATTTCATTATTTTGTTACTGTTCGTGAATTTTAGGAATTTTTCTACTCTTCCAATTTCTGTGAAATTTAGTTTTCCAGAATCCTTGAGAAATTCTACAAAGCATATAAATTTAGAAAAAATAATTCGTGGATGGTAGTGTTACTAAAAAGTCCAAAATACCCACAAGTCATTTCTGGACTTTGACACTAGCATAAAGAAAAATTCTAAAAAAATATCAAACTTTCAAAATCACAAAAAAAAGTTTTTGGAATCCATCTTTGATTTGCTTTCCAGTAGTGGTGTTGATTGCCCTATTTGGATCATTACTTTAAAAGAAAAGCCTGAAAGTATTCATTGATAGTAAATTTTCTGCTTAGGGTTTAATTTAATTAGGGTTCCTTTCTTTTTTTTTAGCCCCAGAATATATAAAGGAATCTCATGTTCACCAACACAACTTGATTTCCTTGTGATTGTGGAATTCAAAACATTTTTTGAAATCTTAACAAGAAGACCCTAAAATACATTACTAATATCAAATACTAAAAGTAGAAAAGCAAACAAAAAAATTTGTGAAAACTTTGATTTAGCATTGGACTTACTCCGTCCAATTCGCACACATCTAAAAAGAAAAAAAAAGAAATAACTGGGCATCAACCCAATCAACACCCTTCACATTCCCATCCATATTTAGGTACCCAAGCCTAGTTAAAACAAGTAGCCATTTAACCACTTAAGGACTTCATCCAAATTAAGCTTGATATCCAGGATTTATGGATCGTTAATTGCTCCTAATTCCCTTGAAAAAGGTAGCGACAAACTTAGAGGGAAGTCAAACAATGGGTAAGGGTTTACACAAGCCCCTCATGATTTTCCCAAGACATGCTTGGGCCCAAGCCACCTCTTTATTCTATCCAAGTGATCTTTAGGAAGTGGTTCACTTATTGATCCCTTACTTACTAGGTTCCCAAGTCTTAGGTTTCTTTAAGGAGTCAACCTTAAGATAGATATAGGCTTGTTTGCTTGATTTCTAGACTTCTCATCTATCTCTTCTCCTCCCCTCCTATTCTTCCATTTAAGTGTATGCACGGCCGACGGTCCCAAAATCCACACTTAGAGGGACCAACTAATTTTTCGGCCCATCGCATCTCCCGTACTCACTTGTCGTCCTCTTGTGAAAATCAACAAAAAAATAGAAAATGCCCAAAATCCTATAAAAAATACTAACAACCCATCCACATTTAACCATCAAAATGGGAACACAATGCATCAACCCAAAATTTAAGTTCCTGAACCTCAACTTGAAATGCTACCTTTGCAAAACCCAATGGGAAATTTAAATTTTGATAATTTGACCCTGTTGTTCCTGATGGTAAACCAACTCCAACAACTCCATGCAATCCAACAACAATTGGCTAGGACCATTACGAACCTATCTAATCATAGGCCACCCAATGCTAAACCAACTATCCTTTAAGGGATTTCTATGATCCCTCAAATTATGAAGAAAGACCTAGGGTGGTCATACCTGATGGAGAATTAGAAATTAAACTTGTTGTCCTAAATCTTATTAAGCACTTCCATGGCCTTCCTCGGGAAGACCCGTTTAGCCTTTTAAAGGAACTTACAGCCCTTGCCCAAACCACTAAATCCTACAATGTGCTAGAAGACTTATGGCTAATGCATCTCTTTCCACTCTCCTTTAAAGACAAGGCTACCTATTGGTTTAGGACAGTAGGAAAACCCATCAATACCTGGACCCAACTAAAAAGTGCATTTCTAAAAAAATACATTCCAATTGGTCGAGCCAATGCTTTACACCCCGCAATAACCACTTTCCAACAAAAACTTGGTGAGCCTATGCATGAAGCATGGGAAAGATTTCAAGATTTATTAAGTTGCCCCCACCACGAGGTGCTTCTTTGGCAACTCATGCAAATATTCTACCATGGCCTTGATGACCAATTGAGGCGATTTGTTGATGCCTCATGTGGCAACAATTTTTTAAACAAAGATGCCAAAAGTGCCTACGAACATTTTGACGAAATGAGTGAAAATTCTTTCAACCATTCGTCCATGGATACCTTTGGTAGAAATGCCAACCCCCGAGTAGGTGTCCATGAAGTAGGCATGCAGTAATAATCTCTCCCTATCACACAAGATGATTTGCAACTTTTTGCACCAAGGCTCGACCAAATGCAAATTAATCAAAAGAAAATGGAGGAAAAGTTTAATGTGAGATCACAAAATCCCATTTCGACCAATTCTAACCCTTGATTTTCTAACTCCGACCCTAACCCTACCCTTCTCTGCCGAGAAAATTTGCAACAAATTGACACAAGCGGATTTTGTGACTTTTGATAATTCTACTCAATTTGTCCTAGTCAATGAAAACATTTTTGCTCTCCAGGATAATTTTAGAAATAATCTCTCCCAACTTTTATAATCCCAATTGGAGGAATAGCTGTAATTTTTCCTCAAAACACACAAATCAGGTTTAGCAATTTCAAAATCAAATTGGGAATTTTGGCCAAAACCAACCTTCACAAGCAGATATTAATAACCAATTAATGAAAACCTTGCAAGGAATGCAACAACAAGTGAACAACATTACTCTGCCATCTTAAATTTACAAAGCCAATTTACGGTAATGCCTGATCAATGGCCACTGGGAAATTTACCCTTAGAACATATCCCAAACCCTAGAAATCAACGGAACCAATTTCCAAGAAGAAAAAATCAGGGTCAACAACCAATAAATCCCTCAACCCAATTCCTACACAATTTTCAAAACCCACAACAAAATCAATGTTTTCCACCTTGACATAATCACACTACTAATGCAGTCACATTAAGAAGTGCCAAAACTACACAAAATGTGGAACCCTCACATGAAAATAAATCAGGTCATGAGACAATTTTTCCCAGCCCCATTCACTCTAAGGATATAGGAGAAAGCACAAAAACAACACCTTTCCCACAAGCATTAAACTCCAAGACAATGAAAACAAAAAAAACTCAGCCATCTAAAGAAGAATTACATGAGTTATTTGGCCAAGTGGAAATAAACATCCCTCTCCTAGATGCGATCAAATATGTTACTGTCTACGCAAAATTTTTAGAAGAAATTTGTACACCAAAAAGTCAACCTAAAAATCTTAGAAAAGTAGTCCTTTCTGAGACAGTTGGCTCTGTTGTCCAGAGTAAGCTGCCTCACAAAAAAAAGGACCCAGGCGCTCAACTAATATCAATTGTCATTAATGACACTACCTCTGATCGTGCCCTTTTAGATCTAGGCTCATCTATCAACCTTATCCCTACAATAATTTTTGAGGAATTCCAGTTTGATGAACTGAAACCAACGAAGGTAACCCTTCAACTTGATGACCGATCTGTATTTCACCCAAAAGGGTTAGTAGGGGATGCCATTGTTCGAGTACAAATTTGTCTTTTCGCAATGGACTTTTTGGTCCTCAACATTCATGTACTCGAAGCACTTAAACATTCACCTATCATTCTTGGAAGACCCTTCCTTGCCATCACCAAAGCTAATATCAATTGCGACTCCGGTAAAATGGACATCACTTAAGGTAGTGAAAAACTAACTTTAGATATTTTTAAGGCTTCCAAAAGATTCCATGAGCTAGATTTCTTTGACAACTTAGATTTTGAAACCTCTAATCTTGTAGAGGAAATGCTTTCTATCTCTAATATGGAAACATGTTTTGCAATCGACTCTTCTCTTGAGCTGCAGTAATCCTCTATCCCACCCTCACCCACCACATCTAATTTCAAGCTAACCACTAACCCCATTCATGAACCCAACCTGCACTTAGATCTAAAACCCTTGATGGACTCTTTAAAATATGTGTTTTTGGGCCCTAACCATACAATACCCCTTATTATTAATGCACATTTTTCTGGGGTACAAGAGGAAAGTTACTCTAAGTTTTAAACAAGTATCAAAAAGCAATCGGTTGGACTTTCAATGATTTGAAAGGCATCGACGCATCTTATTACACATATCATATTTTTCTAAAGGACGACTCTAGACCCTCCCGCCAGCCACTTCGTTTAAACCCTAATATGTAGGAGGTCATAAAATGGGAGATCATTAAATGGCTTGATGCATGATTTATTTACCCTATCTCCAAGAGCTTGTGGGTCAGTCCTACACAGGTCATACCCAAGAAAGCTGGCCTCACTATCATTACAAATGATGAAGGTGAGGAAATCCCAACTCAGACTACCTTTTCATCGTGGGTTTGTATTGATTATTGAAAATTAAATATCGCCACAAAGAAAGATCATTTTTTGCTCCCATTTATTGATCAAATTTTGGAGCGGTTAGCCAGACAAGAATATTACTACTTTTTAGATGGATATGTTGGCTCCAATCAAGTGGCAGTCGACCCTGAGGACCAGGAAATGACCATTTTCACTTGTCCCTTCAGAACCTTTGCTTTCTGAAGAATGCCCTTTGGATTGTGTAATGCACCCGCAACTTTCCAACGGTGTACATTAGAAATCTTTTCTGACTTTGTAGGTGATTATCTGGAGGTCTTTATGGATGATTTTTTCATTTTTGGAGATTCTTTTGATCATTGTCTTCAAAATTTGGAAAGAACTCTCCAAAACTGTATTGAGGTTAACCTAGTTGTCGGTTGGGAAAAGGGCCATTTCATGGTTCAGGAAGGCATTGTCCTCAGCCATGTCATTTCTCGAAATGGAATCTCGAGTGACAAAGCAAAAGTGGATACAATCTCAAAACTTCCCCCACCCAATTTGGTGAACTAGATACGATCTTTTCTTGGGCATGTGGGATTCTATCGACGATTCATAAATGATTTCTCCAAAATCTCCTAACCTTTGAGCCACCTTTTGATTAAAGACCAACCCTTTGATTTTAATGAAAAATGCTTGGAGAGTTTCAAAATTTTGAAAAAGGCGATTACTGAGGCACCTATTTTGCAAGGACCCGATTGGACTCATCCTTTTGAGCTGATGATAGATGCCTTAGATTATGCAGTAGGAGCCATTTTCGGGAAAAGAATTGATAAGAAACCTATAGTGATTTATTATGCCAATAAAACCCTTGACGAAACACAACGGAACTACACCATCACCAAAAAAGAACTTCTTGCAATTGTTTTTGCCCTCGAAAAGTTCCATTCTTATTTGTTAGAGTCACACATCACCATCTACACTGATCACTTGGCCATAAAATATTTGCTAGACAAGAAAGATGTTAAACCCCGCTTAATTTGTTGGATTCTATTATTGCAAGAATTTGATTTGGAGATCAAAGATAAAGGGGGTTCACAGAATGTCATGGCCGATCACCTATCCTGACTAGAGAATGGTGATGTACCGACCCAAATAGACATTTTTCCATACGAAATGATCCTTACTCTGAAATCCCTCTCTTGGTATGCTAATTATGCAAATTATCTCACAACTGGATGATTTCCTTCTGATTGGCCTAAACAAAAAAGGGATAAGTTCTTTGCCGAGATTAAATATTACTTTTGGGAGGACCCCGATCTATTCCGCATCTGTGCCAACCAAGTCATTAGACAATGTGTTCCCGATTTAGAAACACATGATATTTTGAACCACTGCCATTCAATGGCTTGGGGTGAACATTTTTCAGGGAAGAAATAGGTGGTCAAGGTTTTAAACGTCGGATTCTTTTGGCCTAGCATACACAAAGATGCTCATGAATTCTCGTGGTCCTGTGTGCATTGCCAGAGCATTGGCAACATGAACCTTAAAGATATGATGCCCCTCAACCCGATTTTAGAAGTTGATATCTTTGATGTCTTGGGCATCGACTTCATGGGACTGTTTATCACTTCTTTTATTTTAGTTGCTGTTGACTACATTTCAAAATTGATTGAAGCAGTACCCACACACACTAACAACCATCAGGTCATCATGGAGTTCATTAAGAAAAATATATTTTCGCGTTTTGATGTTCCAAAGGCCATAATTAGTGATGGAGGATCGCATTTTATGCATTCTTAATTCCGTCAACTTCTCGCTAAATATAGGGTGGACCACAAAACCTCTACACCATATCACCCTCAAATAAATGGCCAAGCTGAAACCTCTAACTGGGAGATTAAAAACATATTGCAAAAATGGTAAAGCTTGACCAAAAAGATTGGTCAATCAAACTTGACAATGCATTATGGGCTTATTATATGGCTTTCAAAACTCCGATCGGCATGTCACCTTTCTGCCTAATTTTTGGGAAGGCATGCCACCTCCCTATTGAACTAGAACACAGGGCTTATTGGGCGATAAAGCAATTTAATTATAATTTGGATGCAGCTGGAAAATATAGGAAATTACAATTAACTAAACTTGAAGAACTTTAAAATATAGCTTATGAAAATGCACACATTTACAAAGATCGAACAAAGAAATTTCATGACAAATTCATCATTTGGAAATCTTTTGAACCTGATCAACACATGTGCTTTTTGACGTGAGGTTAAGACTATTTCCTGCTAAGCTTAAAACTAAATGGACCGATCCTCACATTGTAATTCACACCTATCCCCATGGTGCCATTGAAATTTTGGATCCAAAAACAAATAACACTTTCAAAGTCAATGGCCAATGCCTTAAGCCCTATCTTGGCAATTCCGTTAACATGAAATCTAATACTCAAGACCTCCACGATGTACCTGATGTTAGTGACTTCACGTCCGGTTGAATGACATAAAAGATAGCACCGGATGGGAGGTAACCCATCATTTTTCCTACTTTTTGCTTTTCATTTTCTTTTTTAGAGGTTTTGACTATCCTGAACCCGACCGCTTTTACCAAGGTGAGTTATTCCTCCCTTCCCATTGCATGAGGACATTGCATATCTTAAGCATAGGGAGGGTGTTTTTAAATTTTTAGGATCAATTTAGGATTTTCAAAACCTAAAAACATTCAAATATTTGTTTCATTTTTGCATGCATACCCAAAAAAATAAAAGTTTTTGAAAACTTTTTGAGGAAATTTTGAAATCGGGAGCAAGGTTGAAAATTCATTTTAAGGTACAATGGGATTTAATCCTTAACAAACTAAGGACTAGGATGTAGATCTGATTGTTAGAATCTCTAGGTCTATTTTTAAACTAGATCAAGTATCCTTACCTAAATTCCACCAAAACTTGTGATGATTCAGGTGACTTGATCTCTTTTTGTGACCTGGAAATTACATGCCTTAATTTCAAACCCAAAAACTTACGTACAAGAAATCAAGATGGGGATCTCTAATCAAAATCGTATCAACTTCAATCTGATTTCAAATTCAGAAATTGAGAAATACTTTGCCTTTAAATGATTCTACCAAGAAAATATGGCAAGTTGATCCTAATTTATTTTTTTTTCCTTTTTCCCTTCTCAAGATTAGGAGGCGAGTTAGGAAGAGGAGAATTTTCACCTACCCTTGGAGTGGTTTATTATGCAGAAGATCTTCTTGTGATGTACCTCTCAAAATACAGCAAATCAGATTGGGCAAGTTACTAATTAGCTCAATCAAATATGATTAGTGGTGAATTGCATGTTGCAACCTGGCAATGTGATGGTAACACCATCATTAGCCATAACTGACATGAATTAGCTGAAATCAAGTGACAAATGCTCCTGAATGATCACTTGAGGACTATGATTCCATGCAAATCCATTTTTAGAAGAAAACATTAAAAAGGGTTAAATCTACAGTTTTAACATCACATCATAATTGTAGAGTACCCATGGGGTCTCCTAGGGGTTAATTGAAGGCCAATTAAGCATTAAAGTCCAAAGAGTGGGTCGACACAAATAGAAACGGGGTTTCAAGCATTTCGAGAATCTCATCAACACACAAAACCCTAATTTCAAACTTGCTTGAATTAAAGATGTTCTGGTCAGAATAAAATTCATTTAAACCTCCTAAAATTAATAGAAACATATTCTAAGAGGTTTGGTATCATTGGTTTGACCAGCTAAACCCATTTTGACCTTGGATAGAGCTTTAGATGGGATTTTGCCTTAATTTGGGTTTCTGTGCAAATTGCTAAGTCAAACGTGGTCAAAACTCAAATCCAAGTTCACCATCATATTCCTTGGGTCCAAATTAGGCTAAGCCCAAAATTTGGGCCCTATCAGAGTTTATCTTGACCTAGTTTGCAATTCAGTCTCTTAAATCTATTTCTCTCAATCAGACCCCTAACTTTCGATTTTATTGCAATCAGGTCCCTAACATTACCTTCGTTCTTGAAAAAATGCCCATGTCACCAATGAAGGTGTGAAAGCACTTCAGCTGAGATTTGAGAGAGAGAATCTCTCTCACATCATATCTAATTCCCTCCAAAATTAAAGGGAATGATCCTCAAGAGATCCTCGATCGAGCAAGCAAGGGAAAGAGGCCTGATCTGACCTCTACACCACCAACGAACCCATGATTTTAGGGTAAGTTCCTTGCAATTTTCATGAGAAAATTACACTAATTTGGTCCCCCTTAAGGTCCTAAATCCCTCTATAAAGAGCCCTCTTGTCACGATAGTCCTCCTTAGCAAAGTTTAAGGCCAAAACACCTCTTCAACTCTTTCCCTAGCCTTCTTTGACCTAGCTCTAGCACACCTCCTCACCTCCTTACTCAGGCTAGCCAACGGTCAAATTGACCAGCCCAATAATTTTCTCTCCATCCTTTGCTCCTCCCCAGCCACAGCAACAGCCACCTTCCCTGTCGTCGCCGCCTTCCTCCCTCATCGGAGAATTCATCTCCCTCGACGCTGGCTAGCCATGTTAATTGTACAACAATAATATGACCTAATTTACTTGAATTAAGTTAGATTCTAGCATAACTTAGGAACAACGCATGCATATGCATCACAATTTGCATAGTAGTTAGTTTGGTAGCTTTATAGATAACACAGCCACTTTATGCTCTAAAAGAGAGACGATATTAATTGTAGATGATTCGGGGCCACAGATGATAGATCAGACCATGTAGATCTGATCAGGATGATGACGGGAGTCTAATGCTTCCAGAATCATCTTGATCGTACATCCGTAGCATCACATACAACCCATAGAAGAACAGAAGGCAAGGAGCAAGATAGCAGAGATCCAAACCTCATATGGAAATTCCGACCATACGAATGGATCCAAATCAAGGATCGTAGTCCAACGGTGCAAAGATCACCCCGATCGAAGCTCTGTAGAACCAACTATAAAGGCGGGAAGATGAATGGCCAGGATAGTGCCACATGGCACCATCCTAGCAACCCCTCGTCGCACCCCCAATCACTGAAGGAGAAACAAGGGCCATTGGAATGTCATCCAATGGCCACAATGTGCCCATGTAGCTGCTCCAGCCATGCCTCATTAAGAAAGATGAAGCTTAACTGTTGGATCTCCATCCAATGGCTAATAATGGCTGCACACAAAATGGCAAGCATGACAATCCACACGGGTAGCATAGTGGAGAGCGCTCTTAAGCAACAGCGAACGATGTGCATTCGAATCGCCTGGTGCATGAAATTAGAAGGTGGTGGAGTGTGGATGAAATCACACTGTTGGATCTCCAATCGACAGTTTGGGTACGGAGGCGTGGCGCTCTAATGAGCGTCGAATGGCCACGTGCATGATCACGCACAACCAAATGCATGAGCACATGTGGAAGGAATTCAAAGGCGGTGGGCACAATGCTTATGAGGATTAAGAGACGAGCGCTTGAGTGATTTCAGCATCTACAGTTGAAGCGTGAAGGTAATGTGGGTGAGCACAAATCAGAGCCGTGCTATTGCAAATCAAGGCCGCTGAGCGTGCCACGTGCCAGCTAGAGGAGAGATCTGCACGTATAAGGCATTTTGGAAGGTTTTTTGAAGTGTGATCTGGTACGTTGATCTTTCGATCGACAGATCTGATCAACCCAAGGTTGTTGCACGATTTTAGGGGCTTAAATGCCTACTTTACCCCTCATTAAAGCTATACAAAGAGCCCCAGGGCCCCTAATTGAGAGGCAACTCTCACCAGATAGATCTCTAGCCTCTCTATCTGCAACTTCTCTCTGGTTTTCTTCCCGGTGCCCTAGATCTGAAGTGTTGCCGCACTTCTCACTGGCATCCCACAAGTGGCTCCTTCATCTCCACCACATTCTCTTCTCCTTTTCCTCCTCCATAGTTTATTCTTCTGTTTCATGTTATTCAATTACATTAGATTTATGAGACATCCTCTTGATCAATAAAATGTTTATCAGATATCATGAAAGCTTGTCTATATATACAAATATAAATATATAAATATTTACTTAGAATGACTTTCTGAAAAGCTTTCGCAAAAACATCATGTTTTGCCCTTTGCGAACGACTCAGTACTTAACGAAAAATCTATTAATATTATTTGTTTCAATGTGATTCACAACTACAATGATGAAATAATCTTTTACGAGTTTCGCGGGTGAACAAGTTGGAGCTGTTGCTAGGGAGGCAACAGAAAATTTTAAAAGCTTTTCTTGTAAAGTGATTATTTGAGATTTTATCCTTCTATTTGGTTGCATGTGCGTAGGAATCACAGAATTACGAGAAGACACACACAGCAACAGAAAGAAAATGGATTTGAATCTAAAGTAAGTTCTCGCATGTTAGATTAGGTTAGATTTCCTTTCAAAAGAAAATACCCAAAAAAAAAATTAGGTGCTTGCTTGAACTTTAGGATTAGCATTTTCTTACTTTTAAAAAAAAAAAAATCTCTCTTGTTGGTGTGAATCAATTTTCAGGCTGGCACAAACTCTCCCATTAAAAATTCAATTCCAGAAAATTCATGATCCAAAAATTCTAAAATTTTTATTGGCCATGGGTTTTGAAGTCAAGAACAACATATCCAAATTTCGTACAATTATGAATATATAAAAATTTTAAGAAGTCACACACTGAACTATTATTAAATTGATTATTATTACTAATTTTTCAAAGTTCAAATTATCATAGGAATTTTTATAAAACTCAGCTTGACTTGAAATTTGTGGTACTAAATTTTTGTGAAAATCAAGAATTTAGGAAAAATCTGAAAAAAATATTTTCTACATGCTTGATTGAATGTATTATTCAATCACTAATTAGGTGTCAAAATAGACTACAGAACCCCCAGCACACTTTAAATTTGAAAAAAATAGAAAATGTGCATTAAAATTCTTGTAAAAATATTTTCTGAGTGCCTAGTTAGTGGTGTAATAAGACCAATTGATTGCATTATTTGGGTCACACCACTTCCCTAATTTTGGACTTAAAAGAATCATCTAGCACTATCTACTCTTAGGGTTTCACACTACAGTAGAGCACACTTGCATTTTCATACTTAAAGGAAATCTATCAAACAATTAGGACTTGCAAAACCTCTTATGTGCCTCACCAAAACCATTACTTGAAGATATTTACTCAAGTGAACCTTAAAATTCACTTCATCATAAAAATTTCTTGTGTACCCCTTACCTGTGCACTTCACACCTTTGAAATCAAATTTAAGGGAAACACCCCCTAATGCCCATCATATTCCAAAAGCACC
The DNA here is from genome assembly GCA_037157565.1 of Thalassia testudinum. Taxonomy (NCBI): domain Eukaryota; kingdom Viridiplantae; phylum Streptophyta; class Magnoliopsida; order Alismatales; family Hydrocharitaceae; genus Thalassia; species Thalassia testudinum. Next base: position 63,571,495 of record JAZHRO010000007.1, on the reverse strand, counting down.
TCAAGCTTAAACCTAAAGTTAAGTAGTTGTGCCCTAGGCAGGGCAAATCTTCTTGGTAACTTGAAATTAGATTGGGCTAAGGTCAACTTGGACCCATTGGTGACAAGAAAGGTCAGTGAGGTAACCGCATTAACCCTTACTGGTGTCCTATTGTGTGGGGTATCCTAGGGGATCTGACTCTTCTGGTCATCCAAGTAATTCAGGGGTTGATATAACCTAGTCGTGTTTTGGGGAGCCAGGATTAGGTCTATTTAGGGTTTACACCCTAAGGACTAGCTTGATTGCCTGTATTGAGATGGTGGGGTATTCTTGCATCTGTCTTCTCCCTCTCATCTACAGACATTCTTCTGGTGCATGCAAGGTAGAAAATCTCTACATCCTGATTTGTTACCACCTTTAGAAAGAAATCCTAGGAGAAGACCTAATTATCCAAGATCTAACTCTAAACCCTCTTCAATGGCTAGTCACCATGAGGAAGATGAAATTGATGAGGAACAAAATCTGGATCCAATGGCTCTCTTACAGAGGTAGATTACTAAGCAGGGCCGGCATCATGACAGACAGATGGAGGTCATAGTGCAGGTCATTGCTCGACTCCAAAATGGGAGAGCAGACTGACCTCTCAAAGACTTTTACAATCTTCCTGATGCCTAACCAGAACCTTTTGTTAGGGTACCTTAGGATGGGGATGATTTTGAACTCAAACCACAAATCATCAATCTGATTCCCCACTTCCATTGCCGCAATTCCAATGACCCCTTCCACCACCTTGAAGAACTTCTACACATAAGAAGAACCTTTGGCCCTAGGAACATGAATGAAGGTACCTTAATGATAAAAATGTTCCCATTTTCCTTAAAAGATAAAGCTGCTCATTGGTTGAGGACTATTGGTAGACCAATCCTAACTTAGGAAGATTTGAGAAGCACATTTCTGAAAAAATTCTTTCCTACAGGAAAAACCATTGCCCTTAGATGTGCCATTACAACCTTCAAGCAAAATCCTGGGGAACAACTGCATGAGGCTTGGGAGAGATTTAATGACTTAGCTAGGAAATGCCCTCATCATGGGATTCCAAAGTGGCACTTGGCCCATATTTTCTATTATGGGTTAAGTGACCATTTGAAGAATTTCATTGATGCAGCATGTTGGCGCAATTTCCTAAGAAGAGATGCTGAGAGAACCTTTCAATTATTCGAGAATATTAGTGAGAATTCCCTCAACAATGCCACAATGTTCGCCTTCAACAAATCAAATCAACCAAGGAGCGGAGTCTAAGAAGTTAACGATAATTCAAACTCGGTTGATTTAGAACTGATAACACAACAATTGGATAAGGAGGAACTCGTTAGGAAGAATGTAGAGAGTTTGGATAAGAAATTGGACAACCATCTAAAGGGTGGGAATTCCTTAGGCACACATTCCAAAATAAACCCTATGCCTACCCAAGGAACTTCTATTCTAACCTACACCCAACTCCTCAATCCTCTATGTCAGAAAGTAGTGCACAATATTAATGACCTAACCCTGGCTCCACCCATGAGCCAACTTTACTTAGACCCATCTCTTCCTGGGTACCAAGGAGGGACCTTGATGCAGTCAAATTCTGAATTAGGCATCATGATGCCTAATTATCCTAAGGATGTTAATGCACTCCAAGGATACACTAGAAATGACCCATATTCAAACACCTACAACCCTAGATGGCATAACCATCCTAACTTTATTTGGTCAAGTTAGAAACCCTCCCAAGGGATGCACATGTTTCGCATGTTTGCAATCGGGGTTAGGAGTAACCCATCATTGTAGTGGCAAAACTCGTTATCAAATAAAATTATATTGAAACTCCAAGGGAGTCCTAAGTCAAAACAAGGAGGCGACGTTTACTTAATTCGAAAATCGCACTTCATTTTGTTTGTTTTTGGTGTTTTAGTTTTGTTTTTTTTTGTTTGTTTTTATAAAGCAAGAAAACAATATGGATCACAATGGAGATAGAAGAAAATATGGTATATATTGCACAAATGTTTATTACAATAATCTATAAAGCATAAAAAAAAGAGAGGTGAGAAAGAATCACCCGAAGTGGCTATTTGGCGAGATGACGGTGCCTGGCGGAAGCTTGGAAGGAGTTGGGAAGCGGGACGACAGAGGTGAGATGTAGGAGGACGTCAGGTAGAGGAAAGTTTCAGCATGGCTCCAGAATGGAGATGAGGAGGCGTAGATGATCTGCTACCGGAATGGAGGTGGTAGGACGACTCCAAGGTGACCTAGGAATGGTGATGGGAAGATGGAGGAATATTTGGTGGGGCAGAGGTTCGTTACACTAATAAACTCCTTGGGAGCTTGAGAGTAAGATCTAACAAAGCGTTGGTAGGCTTGCTAGAGCTTAGGAGTAGGTGGGAGTAGAGTAGGTAGAGATGCCTTGGAAGGGAGGGGGTGTAGGTCCTTATAAAGTGGATGAGAGGAGGCTAGAATAGGCATAAGACCAATACTAACCTCCATGATGTCACTATAGGTCCAGCTCAAGTGTTGCCGTAGCTAGCTCATGCCTGCTCACTCATGCATCTGGCATTGTGCCTATGAGCAATTAGTGACGGCTGTAAGCATCACTAAATATCTGCTAGGCTGTCGCTGAAGGTTAGCACCAACCAAGCACATGCCCGCATGTTGCATCAATGCCCATCGAGCGGTGCCACGTGGTGACACCTCCACCTCTTGGTGACATTCAACAGGTGCAATCGAATCGCACCCACTTTTCACGAGATTGCCTCCCCCCATTGCAGCTCGAACTCGCGCTTGCAGTTTACGAGCACGTGTCTTCACCAATGCATCAAAGCTTTGGTTTGTAAAGTGGAGGGTTGGTGTTATCATGCAATTAGGACACCCCTCAATCATTGGATTGAGATCCAGCGGTTGAGATCTCTCCATTCGGTGGGCTTGGGGAGGTATCAGCTCAGGTGGGGTGGCCTAGATGGTGCCACGTGGCACCATCTAGGTCATCCATCTTCTTCTTCTTGTGAAGGGTACTACAGAGCTCTGATTGGCTTGATTCTTGCGTTGGCGAATTGCGATCATCGCTCTGAATCCATCCATACGGTTCGATTCTACATTCGAAGCCCGTAAAGATGTCATACAGCTTCCTTGCCATGTAAAATGATGGAATTAATGTACATAATATACAACTATCCTAAATGCAATGCAATGGATGTTTGTACAATATTTATATCATGATAAGCAATGCTAGGCCTAGGAACTATCGTAAATAAGCATTTTACGATGAATTATGTTTGTTTAGCATACCCCATGCTTACTTTTTTCTAGTCCCTAGCATAATTAACCAAAATGCTATGTATAAAAGTAAAGTTAGGATTTGATTACTTAGGCAAAGTTCATCGATTGCTTTAGAAAATCTCAACCCTAGGACCTAATTACAAAAAACTCAACCGTGCCTGGGTGTCTACCAGAATACAGACCGTCCAAGCCCTCACCATATTTGAAAAGAAAAGATACACAATTTTTTTTCTTGTTTTTCTTCTTTTCTTTTTTTCTTATACTTTTCGAGTTTGAGAGTTCCAGGATAACTTTTTATGGCTACCTGACCCATCCAAGACTCAAAAAGGACTCTAAGTGCTAAGCATCTAGTGAAAAGAGTGAAAAACTCACTAGGCAGTCGTTAAAGCAAACTTCGGGTTTCTATGACCCTAGGTGACCTTGCCTAGAGGTTTATCTTTTCTAACAATAGCTTTCTCCCTACTTTTATTTATGGGATCAACACAAGGGCGAACCCAGTGTATATCTCCCCGGTTTATTCTACTTCCTCGCTTCTTCCCAAAGTGTTTTGGGAATTACTATGCATTTTTGTGAGCTGGGCTCTAGAAAACCAGTCAATGGGCTGTTACCCACAGTAACTTGCCAGCCATACTCGTGCAGTGAAGTGTGATTTTATTTGTTTATTATTATTATTATTATTATTCTCCTTTTTCTTTTTTCTTTTTTTTAAGTAGGCGGCTTCCCTGATCTAAGATTTACCTTAAGGTAATACAACGAAAATGGTCTTGTGGCAGGGCTCTGGACAGCCGGCCGAAGAGTTCTTACCACTGACAACTTGCCAGCCATACCACCCTAGATAGTTCATTAGCTACCCAATTTCCGAAGAAACCGCCGAAAAGCGAGTCAGTGCAAAAAAGGTGTGTAGATACTTAGGCTTAAAGTTCCCTTAAATCAGAGGGTGGGTTAATAAGTCCTATGCTTACCACCTAATTTATTGACCAGTTTAAGATAAGATTATTTGGTGAGGACTCGAGACTAAGTCCACATTCGAGTGGACACCAGGGCAAATTAAGCTCGAAGACCTGAAGAATCTAAGTATCCAGGTCCCAAAGTATCAATTCCTAAAGTTTGCAACTCCTAATGCCTAAGTTTTCGTCACCTTATTCTTTCTTCTGGGTTTTGTTTTTTATTTAAGATAAGAATTACGAAATTACTGTTACAGCTGACAAACAGATTCATAAGAAATATCCACCCCCCCACACTTAGCTAATGCAATATACTCATTGTTAAAAAAATGAAAGCATGCAGGAGAATAGAAGTGGAAGAATAGCACCAGGTTTATGTGAGATTCAAGTCAGCTCGGAACAGTCTTTACACGTGTTGAGTTTAATGCCTTCAGCTTGGCGATGATCGGTCCTCAGTGGTTAAGGCAAGGTAAGAGAAACCTTGTTCGAGATGGGTTCAAGGAGCACTTAGTCAACAAAGGATTTGAGATGCTGTCTGTTGACCTTGAAGAAATTATCCATCTTTGGGTTTTAGAGATTTCGATAGCCCCGTTAGGGAAAATCCGCTCAATAATGAATAGGCCATCCCACTTAGACCTGAGTTTTCCAGTGAAAAGCTTCAATCGAGAATCAAAAAGCCAGACCTTTTGGTTCGACTCAAAGCTCTTACGTGAAATCATCTTGTCATGGAGAGGTTTGGTCCTTGCCTTAAAGATTCTGGCATTTTCATAAGCATCATTTCGAAGCTCCTCCAACTCAAATAGTTGGAGTTTCCTAGTTTTTTCGACCAACTCTAGGTCAAAATTACTTTTCTTGATGGCCCAAAATGCTCAATGTTCAAATTCTACGAGTAAGTGACATGCCTTACCAAACACTAGATGGAACAGAGACATACCGATAGGTGTTTTGTACACCGTACGCTAGGCCCAAAGAGCATCATTTAGCTTTTCGGTCCAATCCTTCCTATCAGGCCTAACGGTTTTTTGCAAAATGTTTTTGATCTCCTGATTGGAGACCTCGGCCCGTCCGTTCATCTGAGGGTGGTAAGGTGTGGAAATCCGATGATTCACCCTATATTTTCCTAGCAAATTTCAAAATTGGGCATGAGTGAAATGTGTGGGGCCATCAATGATAATTGCCTGAGGAACCCTGAATCAACTAAAGATATTTTTCTTCACAAAATTGATGACCACCTTGTGGTCATTGGTCCGGGTGGGAATTGCCTCAATCCATTTGGACACATAATCAACAGTGACCAGAATATACTGGTGTCGAAATGAAGGAGGGAAGAGTCCCATAAAGTCAATGCCCCAAATGTTGAAAATTTTGATGGAATGTATTGGGTTCAGGGGCATCATATCTCTCTTAGTCATGCTCCCGAGTGTCTGGCATCGGGTACATGACTTTGAGAATTCCTGGGCATCCTTAAATAATGATGGCCAAAAGAATTTGGATTGCAAGATTTTTTCTATTGTCTCTTTCCTGGAAAAGTGTCCACCACACATAGATGTGTGGCAGAACTCAAGTATGCTATGGAACTCCATTTCCCGGATGCATCGGTGAATAATCCAGTTTGTGCCGATGCGATATAGCTCAGGATCATCCCAAAAATAATATTTGACCTTAGACACAAGTCTATCCCATTGTTGTTTGGTCCAATCCGGGGGAATTTGACCAACGACCAAATAATTGATGATATCCACAAACTAGGGGGTTCGATACCCAAGACTGTAAGGATAGTCTCATCCGGAAAAGTATCAAAGATTGGGACATCCGAATGAGGAGAATCAATTAGGATTCTCTAGAGGTAATCCGCCACTACATTTTGTGCCCCAACTTTATCCCTGATTTCAAGATCAAATTCTTGAAGCAGTAGAATCCAGCAAATAAGCTGAGGTTTGGCATTTGTTTCTGCCAAGAGATGTTTCAAGGCTGAGTGGTCAGTGTAAATGATTACACGAGAACCTAAAAGATAAGCCCTGAATTTTTCTAAAGCAAAAACTACAACTAGCAATTTTTTTTCAGTAACATTGTAGTTCCTCTGGGCCTCATCAAGAGTCTTGCTAGCATAGTAAATCACGGAGAGCTTTTTCTCAATCTTCTGACCCAAGACAACCTCGATGGCATAATCAAATGCGTCAACCATAATCTCAAATGGGGTTGTCCAGATCGGTGGTTGCAACACCAAGGCACAAGTGACTACCGTTTTTAACAAATCAAATGCCTTGCGACATGATTCATTGAACTCAAATAGCGTGTCTTTGGCCAGAAGGTTACTCAAGGGCTAAGCAACCTTCGAGAAGTCCTTAATGAATCTTTTGTAAAAACTTGCATGCCCAAGGAAAGAGCAGATTTGTTTTATGGATATGGGTGGAGGAAGTCTACAGATAGCATCCACCTTAGCTTTATCAACTTCGATACCCTGACTAGAGACCACATGACCCAGGACAATGTCTTCCTGAGTCATAAAGTGGCTCCTTTCCTTGCTAAGGACCAGCCGTGTTTTGATGCATCACTGGAGGATCAATTCCAAGTTAGCTAGGCAAGACACGAAAGAATTTCCGAAAATGGAGAAATCATCCATGAACACCTTAAGACAATCTCCCACCATGTTAGAAAAGATGGCCAGCATGCACCTTTGAAAAGTCGCAGGTGCATTGCGAAGCCCGAATGGCATTCTATGGAATGCAAAGATACCATAGGGACATGTGAAGGTTGTATTTTCCTAGTCTTCGGGATGGATAGGGACTTGGTTATATCCCGAATAACCATCCAGGAAGAAAAAGTATTTTGCGCAGCTAACCTTTCAAGGATTTGATCGATGAACGGCAAGGGAAACTGATCCTTTTTAGTGGCTGTGTTCAGCTTCCTATAGTCAATATAGACTCTCCAAGTAGAAGCCAAAAGAGTGGTGAAGGTTTCCCCTTTCTAGTTAGTCGAAATGGTTATTCCCATATTAGGTGCAATCTAAACAGGGCTAACCCACGGACTATCCAAGATTGGGTATATATTCTAGCATCGAGCCACTTAATTATCTCCTTCTTAACCATTTCTCGCATATATGCGTTTAGTCTCTTTTGCATCTTGCGAGAAGGGCGGGATCCATCTTCCACAAAAATACGATGATTACAATAAAATGGCTCGATCCCCCTAAGGTCGCGGATGGTCCAACCAATTGCCTCCTTGTTGTTCTTAAGAACCTTAATTAACCTTGATTCTTTCTCCTTAGTCAAATCAGCACTAATAATCACAGGGAACATGTTTTCAGGTCCTAAGAACTCATATTTTAAATTTTTGGGCAATGGTTTCAAATCAAGTTGAGGTGGGTTCAGTATAGAAGGTAGGGAGGATGCTAATGAAGATTCATCTATACGATCCAATGGAAGAAGCTGGGAATGAACAAAATCAACAGTCTCTTCAGGATGTGGCAAGTCTACCATGGAGGGTTGTGGGTTGGGTTCGCTAAAGCTGGTGGAGTCCTTGAGTGCACTGATTGTCATACAAGTCTCAAGATCCTGATCCTCAATCTCCTCAATGAATCCACATTCCTCAAATCCTCTTATCGCCTTAAAAATATCCAGAGTTAACTTCTTATCCCCAAAGGTGATCTCCATGCTACCGCTTTCACATTTTATGTTGGCCTTGGTGGTAGCTAGGAATGGACACCGCAGAATGATGGGTGTGTTCCTCAAACTGTTAGGTGCATCCATGTCAAGGACGAGAAAATCTATGGGAAAATAGAAATCTTTGACTTTGACGATTACATCCTCAATAACACCCGTCGGTGTGGTGACCGAATGGTCCGCTAATTATAGCGTTACTGAGGTTGGCCTGAGTTCACCTAATCCAAACCTCTCGTAAAGAGAAGTTGGAATTAGGTTGATGGATGCACCTAGATCCAACAGTGCCCAATCAAAAGTGTATTCCCCAATAATTCATGAGATCGAGGGGGCACTTGGATCTTTCTTCTTTTGAGGAAGGTGATGCAGGATCACAAAACTTGCCTGCTTAGAGAGAATCACCTTCCTTAGAGTGGGTTCTCTCGGCTTACGCTTTGGGTACATAGTTCTTTCAGAAATTTAGCGTAAGCTAGGATGTGCTTAATAGCATCGAGGAGCGGAATATTGATCTCTACACTCTTGAATAAATTTAGGAGCTCCTCATTTCTATCTAAGGTTTTTCGCTTCTTGGTTTTCAATAGGGCTTCAGGGATCGGGATATGGGTGGCATTTTCAATCTTCGGTCCCTGCACCTTATTGTCTTCTTCAATCTCCTCCTTTTCTCTCTCAAGCTCCCCAGGGTTCTGGCATCTAGAAGGTAATTCAAGATTCAGGGTATGCTTTCCACTTCTCAAGGTGATGGAGTTTGCAGAGGCATATGGATCCGGGTCTTGAGGTGGGTTAGTGAAGATTGGAGGGCCTTGATTGGTCATGTAACTAGAAGAAGAAGAAGAGGAGGGTCCCTACTCAACCACCTTAGCATGTGCATGTGGGTCCCTTTAATTCCCATACCCTTGGGTTCTATTTCCCTGATTTTGAACATTGCGCGGGTTGGGTATAGGTTGGGATGGTAGAGATCTGGGTTGTCGGGTGTTAGCAATTAACCCGGATTGCAAGTTATCCAATGATGTCTTCATTTTCTGCATAAGCTGATGCATGGACCCTTGCATTTCCACCATCTACCAGTTTAAATCAGCCTACCGTACAAATTGTTGGGCATTCCAAGATGGCTGAGTAACTGGTCTTGGGGGCAACTGGGTGTATACTTGACCCTGACCCATAGGACTTTGAGATGCATAGTTGCCGGGTCGAGTTTGGGTCTGTTGCCTCTGACTTTTCCAGGAGAAGTTAGGGTGGTTCCTCCAACTCGAGTTATAAGTGTTGGAATATGGGTTGGACCTAACATTCTCCTGTATTGCATATGCATCCTCATAGGACGAGGATGGAGAGAAGGAAGGATTAGAAAAATTGGGATTGAAGGCCCCAGTTTGGAACCCATAAGGTTCCAAGAAATCTTGGCTCACAGGTTGAGCCAATTCAATTTGGTTCACAAACTCTCACCCCGTGGGAGCTCATGAGGAATGGAATCCTGAATTCTGGGATTGAGTAGGTGTAGAAGTGTTTCCCGAATTCCCAAACATCCATTCTTCCAATCTTTTAGCAACCAAGTGCATTTTATCAAGCCTATTACAAATCAATTCTATGTCAAATGAATGAGAATCCTGCATCTCATTAGCATTTGACCTGGGTTGTTGGGACCAGTTGAATGCATCCATGGAGGTGCGATTAATTGAGTTCTCGCTCATTTCCTCAAACAGGTCATATGCGCTATCCGCATCCTTGTTGAGGAAATTATCTCCGCAGGAGGCATCCACGTGACTACGGAGTTGTTCAACCAACCCGTGATAGAAAATCTACATGAGCTGCCATTTTTGGCACCTTGTGGTGTGGACTCTTCCTTAAAAGTTCCTGGAATTGCTCCCAGGCACCATGAAACGGTTCCCCCAGCAACTAGCCGAAAGTGGTAATAGCCCCTTACAAGGCATTGGTCCTTTCAATAGGGAAGAATTTCATCAAGAAAGCTAACTTAAGAGTAGCCCAAGTTTCTATCAGCCTTCCTATGGTCCGGTACCAATGTGCAGCCTTATCCCTGAGAAAGTGGGGGAAGAGCTACATGATCATTTGCCCTTCATTCACATTCCTTACTTTGGTGGTATGAACCAAAGTGGTCAGATCCTCCAAGTGCTGGAATGGTCCTCCAAGCCAAGCCCGTGGAAATGCTTAATCAAACTTAAGACTTGGAGCTTGATTTCTATGTCTCTGGCGGGAATCATGACGTCGGGATATTCCCCATAGTTTGAAGGATCATAAAAATCCTTCAAGGGCAGAGCACCTTGACCATTCATTCGTTGGAACCATTGCTGCATTTGCTGCAATTCTTCCAACTGCCTCTAAATCAGCTCCTGCTGGTTCGGGGGCAGGGGAGGTGGTTGTTGATCAGCCATGGGATCTGCTTGGCTACAGCCCAACCTCTGCCTCTGGGAATGATCTAAAGGTCCTTCCAATCTAGGGTTCAATGACTTCTTTCCAGGCATACACTAGAAGGAAGTCAGATGGGCAGGGAAGAGAAGGAGCCCTGCAATACAAAAATACAAGCCTGTTTTTAGTTTAGGTAGCCTAAAGGTCTACAGACTCTTAGAATACGTCTTAAGATTATGGACGATTTACTCTACTTATGTCCAGGCAATCCGACCAGTTAGGAGGGACTGTGGAGAAGGTTCTTCCTTTGGCTTATGCCTCCAGTTCCTAGTGTACCATCCAGCCATGGTCGTTTGATGCTACTCCCCTAGCTAGACATCCGATTGACTAGTATAAGCAAGTTAATCATGAACAACCTCAATCTAGATCTCGATGAGCGAACCAGTCCTTAGGGCCAATGTCCAATCAATTTGAGTTAGGCTTGGGATATTGGTTCTTTAGGAATGTGATGGGCCCCTAATGGGTTGTGCCCTTAATGATTTGTTTGAGAATGTGTGTATGTGCACAACCAAAATGTTTTCAAGCAAAATTATTAAGGATGAGGTTAATTTTAGGATTCGAATCTTGCATAGTAGCTTTTAAGATTCAAATATTAGGTATATTCAACCAAGTTTTCAGGAGGCAAACCAAATTCAAAATCACGAGTGCAAGTGTTTTTCCTTTATAAATCAAGAAGAAATATGGAGTGCCTAGCTTGACCTAAATATTGAATCCTATAGGGTAGCTACAAAATGAATCAGTTTTAAATTAGGTGGTGTGGTTCAAACAATTCAATCAAGTGACCTAGATGCACCACCAATTAGGCACGTAGAAATGGCTAACCTAGACTGATTTCTACTCTTTTATATGTTGATTTGTGTGTACCGATTCCATAGGTCGGAATCTCGGTTGAGTAAATAAAAATCAAGTTAGGTTATGAGCCACAAATGTGGGTGTATCTAGTGTGTATGTCGATTTGTCCCACAAAAAGTATCTTTTTGTTATTATTTTTTTCTTATTTATGAGAAGGTGAGATGAGTGGAGGTGACAAACAAGACAAACAAATTCTATCCTAGGGTTTTTGCAAGCACCTAAGTAGATTAGGTCTTAGATATGAATGTGGCGAAATGAAACTAGTGTGGGAGAATGTGGGGGACACTTACAAATTACTTTACCTGCACTTTACTCTAGTTTACCATGCTAGGGTACCTACAAGACAGTAGATCAAAGATAAGTAGGGTTAATAATATGTAAATGCAAAGAAGCGTAGAAAACAAGTAAATTCCGTTGCCTCCCCGGCAACGGTGCCAAAATGATGCACATGTTTCGCATGTTTGAAATCGGGGTTAGGAGTAAACCATCATTGTAGTCGTAAAACTTGTTATCAAATAAAATTTTACCGAAACTCCAAGGGAGTCCTGGGTCGAAAATAGGGAGGCGACATTTACTTAATTCGAAAATCGAGCTTCGTTTTGTTTGTTTTTGGTGTTTTAGTTTTGTTTTTTTTTTTTTGTTTTTATAAAGCAAGAAAACAATATGGATCATAATTGAGATAGAAGCAAATATGATGTATATTGTAGAAATGTTTATTACAATATTCTAGAAAGCATAAAAAAGAGAGAGGTGAGAAAGAATCTCCTGAAGTGGCTGTTCGGCGAGACGATGGCACCTGGCGAAAGCTTGGAACAAGTTGGGAAGCGGGACAACAGAGGTGAGATGTAGGAGGACGTCGAGTAGAGGAAAGCTTCAGCATGACTTTAGAATAGAGGTGATGAGGCGAAAATGATCTGCTACTGGAATGGAGGTGGGAGGATGGCTCCAAGGCAACCTATGAATGGTGATGGGAAGATGGAGGAATATTTGGTGCGGCAAAGGTTTGTTACACTAATAGGCGCCTTGGGAGCTTGAGAGTAAGCTCTAATAGAGTGTTGGTAGGATTGCTAGAGCTTAGGAGTAGATGGGAGCAGAGTAGGTAGAGATGCCTTGGAAGAGAGGGGGTGTAGGTCCTTATATAGTGGATGAGAGGAGGCTAGAATAGGCATAAGACCAATAGTGACCCCCTGGACATCGTTGTAGGTCAAGCTCAAGTGTCGTTGTAGCCAGCTCACATCCACTCACGCACGAAATTGGCCTTGCACCTACGAGCAATTAGTGACTGTTGTAAGCATCACTAAATGTCCGCCAGGCTGTTGCTGAAGGTTGGCACCAACCAAGCACATGCCCGAGCGCTGCATCAGCGCCCATTGAGTAGTGCCACATGGCGACGCCTCCGCTCCTTGATGACATGCAATGGGCGCAATCGAATTGCACCCGCTTTTCGTGAGATTGCCTCCCCCTACTACGGCTCGAATCGCGCTCACAGTTTGCAAGCATGTGTCTTCACCATTGCACCAAAATCGTGGTTTGTCGAGTGGAGGGTTGGTGCTGTCTCACGGTTAGGGCACCCCTCAGCCATTGGATTGAGATCCAACGGCTGAGATCTCTCCATACGGTGGGCTTGGGGACATATCGGCTCAAGTGGGGCAGCTTGGATGGCACCACGTGGTGCCAATTGGGCCGTCCATCTTCTTCTTCTTGTGGGGGGTACTACAGAGCTTTGATCGGGGTGATTCTCATGTTGATGGACTGCGATCGTCACTTTGAATCCATCCGTACGGTCGAATTCTTCATTCGAAGCCCGTAAAGATGTCGCGTTGCCTCCTGGCCATGTAAAATGACGGAATTAATGTAGATAATATACAACTATCCTAAATGCAATGCAATGGATGTTTGTGCAATATTTATATCATGATATGCAATGATAGGCCTAGGAACTATCATAAATAAGCATTTTACGATGAATTTATGTGTGTTTATCAGGTCCTGACTTGACTAAGCCAAGCACTTATGAGCAACCCAGTAGGTACACACAACCATGCACATATCAGCCACAACCTACTCAGGAAACCCAGCCTTTTGATCTGAGTCTGGTCCTCAAAGAAATGCTGGAAATGAGTTTGAGACAAAGAAGAAATGGATCAATTAAGGATAGATTTGACGGGACAATTAGACCAATTGGTAGATGGTAGACAACATGGGATGCTGCCATCCCAACTCGTCCCCAACCCAAGGAACTTCAATATGGTTATCCAAAACAACACACGGGAGCAATAAGCACACATAATTCAAGCTACTCCCCAGCACCCACATAGCTTTGTTAACCCCAACCCAATTTAGGCTCAACCTATTTTGCAAAACCCACCTCACCCTTCCAACCCTAATGCTTATGCCTATGCTGTCACCTTGAGAAGTGGGAAACAAATCCAAGATCCATATCCTTCTACATCCAAATCTTTCCAAGATCTTGAGGAGCTCGAATCTGATCTTGGAGACCAAGCTAATCTAGAAAACAAGACTAAAGATTTGAGCACTCATGATTTCTCTCAAGCACCTTTTCTTGAAGCCTTGAACAAATCCAGGGAAAAGAAAACCAATTAATCTAAAGAGTGGCTTGAGATTTTAAAGTGTGTCCAGGTGAATATGCCACTCCTTGAAGCCATTGAGAACATCCCAGCTTGTGTGAAATTTCTTAAGGAATTGTGCACATCGAAATGCTAGGCTAAATCATCAAAAAGGGTCATCGTTTCTAAACAAGCCAGTGCCATCATCTTAAATAAGCTCCCTCCTAATAAGAAAGATCCTGGGACCCCCTTAATTTCATGTGAGATAGATGGTTTTATCTTAGAACGAACCTTACTGTACCTTGGTGCCTCCATCAATCTAATCCCCATGAAATTATATGAAGAGTTGGATTTAGGTCCCTTGTAACACACTGATGTTACCCTTCAACTTGCTGATAGGTCAACCAAGATTCAAAAGGGACTCTTACAAAATATGATTATAAAAGTGAGGGATTTTGAGTACCCTGTGGACTTTCTAGTTTTAGATATGGAGGCATCAGAAAACTTGAACCACACCCCGATAATCTTAGGAAGATCTTTCTTGGCCACAGCCAAGGCCCTAATCAACTGTGAGACGAGGAGTATACAAATCACTTCTAGGAGGAAAACTTGTCAACTCAACATCTTTAAAGCTTCCCAAAAGAATAAAGTGAATTGTGGTTCTATTGAGATCGCGAGAACAATTGAAGAGGTCTTGGCAATTCACACTAAGGATGATCCGAATTCTATCAGATCTCATGATTAATAAGAAAGGCAGGGAAGTGATGTACTTGAGGATGCTTCTGATCTACGAACTCCCATAGATAATCAAATTGAAAAAGACATTCGTGAGATCGAGGAACTATTGGGAGTATCTTATGATGAATTAGACGACGACATAAAGAATCCTCTGTATATCCACCCAGAAATTCAAGAAATATTGGATTTTGAGGGGGTTCGAGATGTTGGACAACCAAAGGACATGAACCAAGAAAACGAAGAAACAACCTTAGGAAAAGAAGTTTAAGGAATTATGGATTGGGGAAGAACTTATAATCCAGCTAGTTCAAATGGATGGCTTGATTCTAAGGAGCAAATGGTTTCTGATGAGGAAGAGGTAATTTCTGATGAGGATTTTAAGGAATTCAACACAACTCTACCTTTATCCTCATATGACCCGGAGCCTGGAGAATTCATGATTATTGACATCAATTACCATTATGAGGATCCTTATGATTCTAATTCTAAACCAGCTCTAAATTTCAATCTAGGCCCTCCATCACCTCTTCTTGAATTATGGAATTGGATTAATGAACAAGCCCCGCATCATGATCCTCATCTATTTGACGCTATTCTATTTTTCAAATCAGAAAAACTCTTTGGAGTAAGACTGTATCATCAGTTGGTCCACATTTGTGGATCACTGATTCTGTGACCACATGATCATATCTTTATACTAATCCTAAAACTCTCAGCAACAATTATTACTCCTCTTGACCCATAATATTGAAATACATATTTCTTTTGGGTTTAGGTCCGGCAAATGACGTTAAACTTAGCGCTAGTTGGGAGGCAACCCAATATTCCATACAGGTATTTTTCATTGATCAAGCTAACCTGGATTAACAAGCTTAGTCAGGTGAGATCCACTCTTGCTTATTACATTCTGATTTTTCTGTATACATTTCAATGAGGACATTGTATTGAATAGGCATGGGGGGGTGGACATTGCGTGTCTTATTTTTATGTCAGAAAAAAAATTTACATTCATGCATAAAGAATTTTTATGAAGAAGGTTTTATTAGGGATTTATTCTTAAGTTGATTCCAGATCTTAGAATCCAGTACAATTTCACACTTACACATAGAATTTGCATTTGGTCCTCTATGAAGATCGATAGATGTCTTTAGTTTGTCGAGAAGAAGCAATGCTTCTTCTCCTGAGCCCTCTGACAGTAATTAGAGAGTCAGGCAAACAATCTTCTAGTAGATCCACCAAACATGTGTGAGGTGGGAGTAGAGAGTCTACTGGTGCTCTAAGGCTAGTATAAGGAATCTTAGTTTCTGGTAAAGTGGATAATGATACTCGAAGTTAGGCATAGTTTTCGCTCTGGGTTCTTACGTACAAATTCTTAGTGTGTGAATTTCTGGAGGGCCACCAAATAAGGCAAGTACGCAGAGTGAGTTCTAATAAAACCAGGAGCATGGTGGATGGTTACGACCATACCTTATGGAATCCTTTGAAGTAGGAGGGTTTTAAAATCAAGGTCAAAAATACGTTGTCCTATCCATTCCCTTGTTAGTGTGGTGAGCAGCCACTTCAACCAAGTAAGCCACCTAATTTCCTCATGAATACCCCCAATCCCAAATAATGCCTCGTGAATAAAAATATTTATAGGTGCTACAATACGTTGTGTTGGTAGAAATAAATATGAAAAAGAAAAGAAAAGAAAAAATAGAAAAATATATATAAAAAAAGTGTTAATTGTGCTATGTTCACTTCATGTCAAGCACATTGAGGCAACAACACCTATTCCCTTTACAATCCACCAAATACAGCCTTGACCTACTTTTCTATATTTCTAACCACCCAATAACTGGTCGAGGATTATTGACTTAGTCATAGGGTTATCAAAACTTAATCAAAGTGTTAATGCTATGAGAGGCCACCAAATATATTGACAAATCTGGTGAGATTGTGAGCTCTAAAAGAAAAAGAAAATAAAAGAGAAGAAAAATAGACAAAAAAAAGAAAAAAAAAGAAAGAAAGAAAAAGAAAGAGAGAGAATGAGTACAAAAGAACTAAAGAGAGCACAATTTCTCCACCTCACTTTGAGTGATTTATTTAATAAGTCCAGAAATCGAAGTTCTGAGGTACTAGCCTATGTGTAGCACCAGAGGAGTGTGAGCCACTAAATACAAACCCACTTGACTCAAACATCTTCTACCTAAGCTAACAAGCTAGGGTTGAAATTAAAGATTATTTTACCCCAAGGGAAGAAGTTTGCCTATCCTGATAGAATTTTACTAAGGGTCAAGTATGAGCTTTAGATGTAGATTGATTTTTCACTTAGATCCATTGCATAGGCTACAACACTGTACCTTCACGACTGTCTAGATTTCTAAAGTTTTGGATGAAAATAAAAGAATTAATTCTCTAGTCGAACCCTTTTTAGAAATTAGTCATTTAGGACCACTTTGCATTTTGTCTTGCATTTGCTAGGGACTAGCAAGATTTAGGCATGGGGGTGTGATTGCACGGCAATCATACGACCTAATTTACCTGAATTAAGTTAGATTCTAGCATAACTTAGGAACAATGCATGCATAAGCATCACAATTTGCGTAGCAGTTAGTTTAGTAGCTTTATAGATAACATTACCATTTTATGCTTTAAAAGAGAGATGATATTAATTGCAGATGATTCGAGGCCGCAGATGATAGATCAAATGGTACAAATCTGTTCAAGATGATGATGAGAGTTCAATACTTCCAGAATCATTTTGATTGGACATTCGTAGCATCACATACAACCCGTAGAAGAGTAGAGGTGAAAGAGCAAGAAAGTAGAGATCCGAACTTCAGATGTCAAATCCGACTGCATGAATGGATCTGAATCAGCGGTTACAGTCCAACAGTGCAAAGATCAACCCAATCAGAGCTCTGTAGCGCCAACTACAACGGCGGGAAGATGAACGGTCAGGATAATGCCACATGGCACCATCCTAGTAGACCCTCACCGCGCCCCCAATCACTGAAGAAGGAACAAGGGCTGTTGGATTGTCATCCAACAGCCAAGATGTGCCCATGTAGTTGCTCCAGCGACACCTCATCATGGAAGATCAAGCTCAGTCGTTGGATCTTCATCCAATGGTTGATGATGGCTGCATAAGAAATGGCAAGTGTGATAATCCATGCGCGTAGCACAGCGGAGAGCATGCCTATGCAAGAGCGAACGGTGCACATTCGAATTGCCTGGCGAAAGAAATTAGAAGGCGGTGGAGTGCAGATGAAATCACACCATTGGATCTCCGATCGACGGTGCGAGTGTAGAGGCATGGCATACTAATGAGCGTCGGATGGCCACATGCATGATCACGCACAGCCAAACACACGGACGCATGGTAGGAATTCAAAGACGGTGCATGCAGTGCTTTAAGCCATCCAATCGTGAGATTGGACGGCTGAGGATCAAGTACGGAGCACTTAAGCTATTTCAGCGTCTACGGTTGAAGCGCAAAGGCGGTGCAAGTGAGCACAAATCAGAGCGATGTGATTGTGGATCAATGGCACTGAGTGTGCCAAGTGTCAACCAGAGGAGAGATCCACGCATATAAGGAGTTTGGGAAAGTTTTTTGAAGCATGATTCTAGTCCGTTGATCTCCCGACCAACGGATCTGATCAACCCGAGGTTGTTGCACGATTTTGGGGGCTTAAATGCCTACTTTCCCCTTAATAAAGCTATAAAAAGTCCAATAGTGCGCTGAGGAGGTTATATCCTACCAGGCCATCACCTTTCTGGCAGTCTGTAATTCAATCTCTAAAATGTAATCATCTGTTGCAGCCTATGCTAGGAGACGACAGGACATTTGATTTCTGGTGTGAACAATGGTCCCTGCTGGGCCCTTTAAAGGAAGCCTACCCGAGGATATTTGCTATAGCAAGGGACAAAACAGGTGATGTGAACTACTACTAGTCTGAAATAGGGTCTGCTGGCAATTGAACGAAGGTGAGTCTATTAGGGAGGGCACCCTATTGTGGGAAGAAAGACTGAACATGATTTCAGACCTGGTGTGGAAGATAGCTATGCTTGGGATGGAATATATACAGTCCAGCGTGCTTATGGAAGGATTATGGATGATGGCAGAGGTTGGGGTTATGACCACATTGATAAAAAAAATCTGGCTCTTGAAGTTCCCCCTCGAGGTACAAATTTTTCTTTGGCTTTGCAGAAGGGAGGGCTTGATAACAAGTGATCTAAGACACAAAAGGATGGGAGAGGCTCTTCATGGATGCCACTTATGTGGAATGCACACTGACAGTCACAGCCACATTTTCTCTTCTTGCTTGATTACTGATGTAATATGGAGGAGGATTTGTCAAGAACCACTCCCCCCATGGGATTCATTGTGGCACAATTTTTTTAATTTTGGAGAGGCTGCACCTGCGCATGGCAACAACACTTTGGTGCATGTGGATGGAGAGAAATGAAAGGTTATTTCAAGAGAGACCAATGTGCTGTGAGCAAATTGTAAATGAGTGCTGATCTCTCATACATAGATGGGGATCTGATTTGTAATTTCTTTTTATCTCCTTATCAATAAAATACCCTCCTAGATTGCTATCATAACATGACAGCTTTGTTCGTCGTGCTAAATCAGTGTTTTAAAAAGGTGTTGCATTGCAGTATAGTCGAAATAGCGTTCAAACAAATACAATTTTTATTACTCGAAAAAGTTCCGAGGTCAAACACAGGAAGCAATATGGGAATTTAAATCTCAAGAATTGCAATATAAGACAAGAAAGCTATAGAATTGAAATCAAGAATTATTTCAAAATAATGTAGCACTACGTTTAAGTATCAATTTGCAAAAGGATGGGAGTAAAATGGTGGTTTAAATCACCATATAGTCCTACAATATTAACTAAGGAACTCAACGTATATGTATGAAATGAAAGCTCAAATCTGTCGTCTAATTTGGAAATCAAACAGCTTAAAGTCGTCTGCTGATGTGCTGCAACTCTTCTTCTTCCTCCTATCTCTGACTCTGTCTTTCCTCTTCAGCTTCTTCTCTTTCTTCAGCTACGGCTTCTTCTTTTTCTTTGCTTTTCTCCTTCTTCTTCTACTCATCTACTCAGACCTTCACCTCTTCTTTTCTTCTTCCTTCTCTTGCTTTCCTCTTCTAAATTTGGCTAAGTGCCAGCTAGATTTCTCTAAAGCAAAACCCTCCCCCTACCCGCGCAACTCACCTTCTCTCTTTATCTCTTAGGATCCGCTCTCCCAGAGCCATGGGTAATCATGTTATCGGATTCTGGCGTGTACCCAGGTCCAGGCTCACCGATGTGTGGTGGTGAGTGAGGAGTGCAGGTCTAGGTGGGTTATCGGGTGATCGTTAACTTTCTCAACACAGTTAATTAAGTTAATTATGCTTAATTATGTGCAAAAGAAAGTAACTTAGGTCGACTTGAATTCATATCAATTGAGTAGTATAGGGTCAAGTTAACCTAACATTTTAGATTTTAATTCTTTTTAACTGGTTGAGTCCAGGTCGTTCGCTAGGAGGCATAACTTAGTTTAAATTCAACACTAAATCCTAAGCTACTTATGAGAATTATAATTAAATATACTTTAAGAATATGAATCTTGCTTAAGGATTTCCAATTGAAAAAAAACATGCAAAATTCCATAAGGAAAACATATTTACACATGATTTGCTACTATAAACAAGTAAACATGTTTATTTGTTTAATTTCTTCTTATTTACAAGTGATTAAGGAAAGAACAGAGAAATTCAAATGAATATATGCCTTATTACATCATTTAAGCTCAAAAAGAAATTACATTTAAGTAAAAATTACAAAAAGAAATTCCATTCTTTCTTCTTGATCTTCAGCCTCAATCCTTCTTTTCTTCTACCTTTCTCTCTCTCTCTCTCTTCTCGTTTTACCTTTCTCTTAACCTTTCTGTCTCGAGCTCTTCTCTTAACATCTCTTCTTCTCTTTCTTTTCTTTCTTATTATTTCTTTTGCCTGTTTACCTTTCCTTTGCTTTTCTCTTTTTTTTTCTTTTATTCTATTCAACCCAGTGAGCTCTCCTCTTCTTCTTCTTTTCCTTTGCAACAGAGCTGAACCGAACCGGTTTGAACCCAGGATCTGAACCAAAAATTTTATTTTATGGTTGGCAGCTCGGACCTGTCGGGGATACATAGCACCTCTCTCAGGGTGGGACTAGACCCTACTAGGTCTGAGCCAAGTTTTTATTCGGTTTGGTTTATTTCTGGTTCAACATAGTATCCAGCCTCTCCAACCCATGGCCTCCCAGACCCAAATGCACACGCCCTCACGGGCCCATGCTCGCATGCCCACAGGCACACACACACCCGAGCACACGCACCGCAAGCACCTACACACACTCGTGCTCATTTGTGCACCCAATGCTAATGACCGAACAACCCTATGTAGTTTTTGCTTTTATCCTTAGGCGAGCGCTTCTCCTTTGCCGATGTGGGGCTAACTCTTCCCCTTCCAGGCCAAAAATCAATCGAAGGCTCCGGCCAGCACAGTGCTCCAAATCGAGCAAATTAAGGCTTGCTGGAAAGCTCTAAGGACACTCTACATGATTATGGTATCAATTTGATACTCAAGGAAAGTCTTGCTCTTCAATTTGAAGGGTGAAAAGTCTGGATTACCATGGCCATTCTAGTCTGCAAAGTAGTGTTTTAGCTCTAATGACCTGCAGGGTGTCTCTTTGACCTCAGACGAGGTGCTGACTAGGTTCAAAAGGTATTTTCGCATCTACAGGTGAAGGAAGGGGACTCTAAGGAGCTTTAGGAAGGTGAAGAAGCTTAAGAGCTTTGCTAAGGAGCTTCAAAACTCCATTTCAAGTTCTATTCAGTCCAACAGACAGCTAAAAATCTACTTTATCAACTCAAACAACCTCTAAAGGTTGTTAAGGATCTATCTATCCAAATTTTTCATTTGAAATTCACCAAAAATACACTGTCATCAGTTTGGGTTAAAAAATAATCCAAACTGAACACCAATCAAATTATTCTATAAAACTGATTAGAATTTATCCAAATTGAATTTGTTCTATTTAAATTCATCCTAGGAACAAATTGAACTCATCAATTCCTCTCACTAAATCCTAAATCCACATATCAGACTTAAGGTTGACCATTAAACCTTGACATTTGACTTTCTAAATTAGGTTAACTCAAATGAAATTAATGCCTTAATTCACCTCTATTTCACCTCAGGAATAGGGTTTCAGGCCTGCCCCTGAGATCCTAAGTGAGCTTGTTCGACAGAACAAACTAAGGTCAATCTAAGTGATTGATCTCAGGGCAACCTTCTGATGCTTCTAGAACATTAAAATTAGGCTTAACCCTAACCAACAGTCATCTCTAACTCTGTCAGAGTTGGAGAAGATAGAGGTCTAGATGGAGCTCTAAGTCTTAAAACCTCAAACAAAATGCTTCAGAATGATCAGTGAATCTCAAATAAATGATCTGGAGCTTCACGTAAAGTTTTATGGGCTGAAGAGTACACTTTGATTTGTCGGAGCTCACCGGAGATCTAGTGAGTTCAGATTATAGCAAAAAGTGTAAAAACAACATTATAACATGCCATGGATGATCTGAAAAGATTTCTAAGATCACAAGGAACCTCAAGAACACATTAATTTCTTCAATTATTCATCATACTGAAAATTATGCATTGAATTCACAGTGATCAGATTTTGAGTTCAATTGAGCTCAGGACATGTTTTCTCACTCAATTGAGTGAAGAAAACAAGTTAGAAGGAAGTGGTGATGAAATACAGGTGGTTAATTAGCTATAGGAACTCCTCATGAGTCGCCATTGACAGCAAGCTCAGAAGAGTATATTAAATTTAGGCATTTGTTAAATAAATGATTATTATTCAAATTAAAGTGAAGATAGGGGCCCTTAAGTGATGGTTAAGTGGTGGAGGGCCCCAGTGGAGGTGGATTAGGCTCAGATACTTCTGCCATGGATAGTGGAAGTAGCTGATGAAGGTGGAAGTGGATTAGACGATTAGGTGTTTAAATTAGGGAATTAAGATATTAGAAATTATCATGGGAGATTAAGGAAGGTGATTGATGTTTTAAAAAGACAAAAGAATGCTCCAGACAAGCTCAACGAGCTCGTCGGAGCTGAGGAAGATAAATGAAAATCTGACATTAAGTTCATCTAACCTACCTAACTAACTACTCTACTTAAACTACTTACCTATCCTACTATTACCTAGACGAAGGGGGTAGAAGATCTCCGTCAAAGGTCCTTAACGGAGGAGGAAATCAGAGGGGCGGAGGAAGAAGTCTGGCGGGTGTAGGCGGAGTGAAGCAGAGGAAATCCAGCATTAGCACTGCGTCAAAAGACTCAGCTGACGTCGGTGGAGATCCAGAGCGAGCAAAGGTGAATGGAGGAAGACGAAGGAAGCGGAGGAAGGTTGCCATATTTTGGAGCGAATAGCCTATCAGTTAGCTCAGTTGAAGAAGAGGGATGGTTGCTAACTACTGAAATCGAGGGTGTGGAGGGGTATTTATAGGTTGCTGATTGCGCAGCAATCATAGGTCTTAATTGACCTAAATTAGGCTAGGACTTAGCATAAGTTAGGGTTATCCATCATGCATACGCCTTATCTGCATCTTTACTGCTTTTCTTTAGCTATGAATAAAATAATGTTATAATGTGCTGATTAAGTGAATTATGTCGATTGCAGGGAATAAGCTGATCAGGAGCTGGATCTGAAGCTGGATCAGGAATAACGGGAGTTGTAGTAGAGCTGGAGCAGAAGGCCTAGTTTAGATATAGGAATAATAATGTAAGGGGGTTAAAGGTTTTTTATTCTATTAAGTAGAAATAAAGTAGTACAATGTGAAGAGCTTAGGTCCTTCCTAGCCCTAGGACAGCCTAGAGACTTCCCCAAGCCTTAGCCACCCTTAGATTAGGTCACAACACCCTAGGAAGCCCTAAAACCCTAGTTCCAACCCTTCTCTGGACGTCCAGAGAAGTTTTAAGATGTCCAGGACCCTTAGCCAACTCCCGCACACTTCAAACCCACTTTTGCAATGTTATTGGACGTCCAGACACTTTGTCAGACGTCCAATTTCTGCAGAATACCCAAAACAAAACCTGAAATCCTTCCTGACTCTGATTAGACATCCAGACAACAAGTCTGGACTTCTGATTTTTGAGTATAAGACGTCTGATTATATAATTAGACGTCTGATACTGCTCTCCAATTCCTGTTTTGAGATTTAAGCCTTGATCTTGGATCTCTAGGTCCCTAAACCCAATTCCAACCCCATAGGAACCTAAATTAAGGTGCCCTAACCCTAGTACATCACTCTAGACCTCCCTAAGGACCTAATTATATCCTCACTAAACCTAATTGACTTGGATCTTAGTCAATTCCATCAGCCTATTCAATTGGACTCATTGAGTCCAATTGAGCCCTGATCTCAGCACACACTGTCCAATTGGACTCAGTGAGAGTCTAATTGACCTAGACCTGACTTAATTGAGTTGTTTTACTCTCAATTAAGTTTCCACACACCCAATTAAACTTGTATTAAGTTTAATTGCACTTTACCTTAGTGAATTAGGGTTTATAACCCTAATTTGAGACCTACCTTGACCTAAACCCACTAGAACCCAACCTAATCAACCTAGCCACCTAAGTTTCGACCCACACACACCCACACACACCCAAACACACCATCCACACGAAAATATCTAGCCTAGAGTTCTCTAGAACTCTCTACCATGTGTGGTTGCCTTGGTTGCCAAAAATAGCAACCAAGAGCCATTCAATTTTTAGATCCACATTTGGTGGATCTAAAAACCACCATCTACCCTCTCTCTCTCACTCTCCCACGAGCTCCCACCATAGGCCTCTCTAGATAATTCCATAATTATCTAGAGAGCTTCCCTTAGGTCTATAAAAAGACCCCTTAGGTGGCCATTGGCACCCATTCACTTCTTTGGCAATTGCACTCCATTGGTGCCATTCATGCCACCTCCATAGTCACTCCACCTCCACGAGCTCACTACCACCACCATGGAGGACACCATGCCGAGATGCTGGATCAACCCTACCTCTCTCCAAGGGTCGGCCTAAGTTCCATTGGCCGCCCCTCCTTCTTCTCTCGACCACTCCAAGGCCATCAGGGACCACCCCTGAATGCCCTCTATTCTTTTAGCTCTAGATCATGCTCTTCATAATTTTTATTGCTTTCATTTACTGCTTAGTAGAGTAGTCTTACTTCTCCCCCAATGATGCGTGCGAAATCCCCCCGTTGATTCTTGTATGCAATCGTTTTCTGGCAGTTAGATTTAATTTTAAGCATTCATGTATAAGCTTTCCTCTAGATTTCCTTGTGCAGCAACTCTCCCATGATGAATGAAATTTCATTTTATATATATATATCTCTTACGTGTTTGAAATCACCTTGAGCTAAATGATTGTCATATTTGCGTGATTTAAGTGCCTGTTCTTTAACCGCCTATATATTGCGCACCAGAATACTAAGTAGAGTGGCTTTAAGATCGATTTCAAAAATAGAAACACGCCTCCCAGAGACGAACGACCGGGACTCAAGTCTCGTTATCTTTAAAAATCAAATCTTTGACGAACGTTTTTGCGCGACTATACTACGATTTTCGAAGACTTTCAAATGCGCGAAAATGGCTTTCTGTCAGTTGCGGCGGCTGAGGAGGATGTATCTGGATGGAGAAAGGTCTAGGAGTGGAGTAACCATCTATGTCTTCTCCGATGCCGGTGAGGTTAGCTTCAACCCTAAAATAGGATTGTGGCTTCATCCAGACCGATGGATGGAAAGAGGATGGTGAGCACAAGCTCCAGGAGCTTGGAAAGGAAGGACGTCGGATTCGCGGTGATCGGTGGGTGTATTCACCTCCTGTCATCAGCCGTCGAAGAGGCTGAAGAAGGAAAGGAGAAGTTTTCAAGGACTTACCTGTAATGAAAATTGGGGACCTAGTTGAAGAATAAGGGCTCGATTGAAATAAAATATAAGGACTAAAATGTAAACTAAGGTTTTCAAGGTTTATTTTAATTTAAATCTTTTTCAACCTTTTATATATGATTATAAATAAGACAATTATTATATTTAAACCTTGAATTTACATTTTTGACCTTTTTATCTTAATTTATTTAATTAAGTAAGTTTACTTAAGCTATTACATACTTAGGTATAAATTATACTTAAGTTAGTTAACACATTAATTAGATAAATTACTGATGATATTTCGAGTCCACTTATCAATTAAATTATTAATAATATTAATTGAATAATAATATAGCATTTTTAACTTATTTTAAGGTCCTTTACTATTTTATCCCTTATTTAATAATTAACCATATATTTACATATTCCTAACTAATTAACTAGGAAGACTAGTTAATTAGGGGTAATTAGAGACCATGATGTGCTTTTCATCATCGGGTCGAACCAGGTCCGCATGTACGTGTCACAAACGATGCCAGGTGAGCAGGAGAGAGGGACCTCACCCCTTGTTATGAGGCAAATAGCCTCTAACACAAATTCAATTTATGCGGGTGCACTTCTTCAGCACTTTTCGATGTGGGACTATCCTACCTCATTCTTCGCGCATCCGCAATAGAGATCCTTCACAATTGCAGCAACTGCTGGGCTACATATTTAATTGACTGCTGGGACGTGTTCGCAGGAGGCTTCCGCGCGACCTGGGACGGAAGCACCTAGAACAGCTCTCAAGCAAGCTCAAAGCTTGCTGCTTCCATAGCCGAAAGGTCGAGCACCTAAAATCAATAAAATGGCCTCTCAGTGCTGTCAGAATGTTGAGGGAGTATCACCGGGTCATGACAAGTACAATGGTGAGGGTTATGTTGCGTGTGGATGTCTGTGGGTCAATGGCGAGGTCGAACTCCATGCGTGTGAGTGGGTGTGTTCGGGGGTGCATGTGAGTGAGTGGAGTGGTGAATAAAGAGAGGGGAAATGAGTAGAGAGGTGAGGAGGATGTTTTAGGGTGGTCGGCGAGGGATTTGGTGGCCTGTGGTGGTGAAACGATCTCGCTGGAGGGGATGGACGGAGATGGAAGTGATGAAGTCGTGGAGGGTCGTCAGTGGTCGATTTGAAGTGGAGCAGGCATGAAAATAAAGTGTAGGAGATGAGGAACTTAGCCAGGAGGTAGGTGGGCAAAGTGAGGTAGAGATGGTGTCGGATGCGATGTTGCCGACACCAGAGATGAAGGTGGCTCTAGTGAGGTAGAAACGGCAAGGACAAAGGAGGAAAGGGCATCTGCTGGTACGACGAGACATGAGAGGGAGTGAGGAAGATGAATTCGCCACTGGTATTGTGGAAGGACGATGAGGAAGAATGAAGGGGGTCGTCGAACATCAAGGAGCCTTCGATCGTGAAAGAGAGAGAAGAATTATGGGAAATCACGACTGATGTCGAGCGTGAGGAGTTTGGGAAGATCTGATGGTTATTTTATGGGGATCCAGAGGCAAGGAAAGCTTGGAAATCAATCTTTCCAAGCTCGGAAACCTTCGCCAGATTTGGGTATTTCTTGATAACCAAATCTCTCATGTGTTCGCATGAGAGATTGGGAAAGATTCAGAGCACAAGGATAGGTTCATATTGGAGATAATTTCTCAAGGAGTTTTCCTTCCAATTTAGGAAGGGATTCGCTAAGAGATTAAGGAGAAATCTCCTGTCAAAGGTTGCCGGAGTAGGTTTCCTCAATGATAATGGCGGGGGGACCTAATTGTGAAGATGATGAGGAAGTTAGGGGGCTGAATGCAAGGATTTTGAAAGTTGGGGGTATAAGTGTAATAAGATAGGACTATTTTGCAAACTAGGTCAAGACAAGCTGATCTTGGGTCCAAATTTTGGTACAAACCTAATTTGGACATAAGAAATCCAATGGTGAAGTTGGATTTTGGTTTTGACCATGTTTTGTTGGGTAATTTATGCAAAAACCCAAATTAGGGCAAATATCTGTCTAAGACTTCATTTTGGGTCAAGATGGGTTATGATGGTCAAATTGAAGGTAATAAACCTTAAAGAATATTATTTATGATTTTTAGAGGATTTAGATGAATTTTGTCCTAACCAGAACCTTGGTTAATTAAGTGGGTATATTTTTAGGGTTTCAAAAGTCTTTTAATACTCAAAACATGTGCAAACCCTTTTCTGACTGATCTAACCCAGTAGTTACGTTTTTAGGACCTTTTCACCCTTAATGAACCCCTAGGAAAACTCATGGTTGCACTGCATTCAGGATGTAATGGTAAAAATGTAGTTTTAACCCTAATTTCCTATTTTTCTTCAATAATGAATATGCAATGACTTGTGACTCTCTAGCTGTTATGTAGGAGCATTTATTGACTTAATTGGGTCAAAATGATCTAGTTATGGCACATGATGGTGTTCCCATCATACCCCCATGCCTAGTTGTGTGGAACTCATCCAAATCAACTTTTGTTGATCAGCTGCTCCTAATCTAGGTGACTTTTTCAGAACAATTTAAACGCATTTGCGTGATTTTGATACTTAGGTGCACTGAACTAGACTGTATGTGGATTGGGGTGCTTAGGTTACCATGTCCTGCAAACCAAGGTCAGTTAACGAGGCTAAATAATCCCTAAGCCTTAGACCTAATACTTAAGCTTCGCATTTTCCCCAATCTCTTGAGAACTATCCAGATCTTAGCGGGTAATTGAATTTTTAATCCTAGGATTATAGCCCAAAAGGCCTAAAATCAGTGTTCCTACTAATCTCTTCTTTGTTTCATTAGCACTTTTTGCCTTTCTTTCCTTTGATATTGTCTAGAGCTAAGTCAATTCCTTAATCTTTTACAAATGACTATTTCTTTTTTCTTTTCAAATTGTGCTCCTTTTTGACATTTTTAACTCCTCCCCTTTTTCTCAAAGTCTGATATGCCATGAAAATTTTCTCTCCTCTCATAATTTTGTTCTTTTTCACAAATTTTTTATTTTTTGGTATTTTTGGAATATGTGATATTTTTTGTTGAAACCCTTTCTGGTGAAGTGATTTTCATGGAATTTTGCACTTTAATACACCCCATGCCTATGATTTGCAATTTCCTCATTGTAAATTAGGTGGGTTTGAGTTCAGCTTTGATCATTCATTAGAACAAGTGTTGGGTTTGTGAATGGATCGGGATGACTATTGCGAACAATTTCAAGCTCAGGTACAGGTACCAGAGGTGGAGTCGGTTGTTCTAATGGATGAACCCTAAAGTGCAATATGAGTTCAGCATAGGATGTGGCAGGAAGGGTTTCGAGTTTTTCAGAAATGATGGGTTGTCTCCCGTTAAGCGCTAAGTTTTATGCCATCAACCAGGCGCAATGAGCTCAGGGAGATTGGAGGGTAAAAGATATCTCAGCAAAATTTGTATCAATGAGTTCAACGAACGGTTTGAGTCTCTGACCGTTCATGACAAAACGTTCTAAATCGTGGCTGAGTTGACTGATTTCGATAGCTCCATTTCCAAAGATTTGTCGAACAAGGTAAGGTGCAATCCATTTTGATCCAAGTTTTCCTGGGAACAGTTTGAGTTTGGCATAAAAGAGTAGGACTTTTTGACCAGGGAAAAAGATCTTTCTGGATATGTGCTTGTCGTGAAAGGCCTTAACCTGCTCTTTGTAAATTTGCAAGTTCTCATACGCATCGTTGCGTAATTCATCGATCTGGCTCATTTGAAGCTTTCTATGGGTTCCTACCTTCGAAAGATCAAGATTGCAGTTCCGTACTGCCCAATAGGCTTTGTGATCCAATTCGACGAGGAGGTGACATGCCTTCCCGTACACTAATCTGAAGGGAGACATGCCTAATTGGGTTTTGTGGGCGGTCCTATAAGCCCACAAGGCTTCTGAAAGTCGGGACAACCAGTATTTCCTGTCAGGTCGAATAGTGACCTAGAGGATTTTCTTGATCTCCTGATTCGATAGCTCAGCTAGACCGCTGGTTTTGGGGTGATAAGGACTAGAGATTCAGTGTGACACCCCAAATTTGGTCATCAGTTATCTGAACTGAGCATTAGTGAAATGGGTCCCTCCATAAGAGATTATAGTGTTGGTGCTAGAGCACCACGATCATTTGTTTTGATGATAACAAAACACGTGTTATTTAACATTTGCAATTTCAGTCCTAGATTTCAGGTCAATTGCAAATGTGGACGTGTTTAGACGGAGTTCGAGCTCGCATCCACGATGGATTGGAGGAGCTTGACGGAAAACAGAGAAGGTTCGCGTGGAGCGACAGATTGAAGATGGAAGGAAATGAAGAATAGGATAGATTTCCTTCTTTTGTACTTGTTGTATTTTTTCGTTTCTTTTGTTGCTCTTTATTTTCCTTATAATATTTTGTTAAAGAGCCTCAAAGTACCCTAACAGTAGTCCTAGGAACACCGGCACAACCCTAGGATACTTAGGTTTTCTGTAGAATACTTAGAAAACCAATATAGGGTTCAAACATCACTTCTAGACGTCTAATTCCCAAATCAAACGTCTGATAAAGTATTTTAAGACGTCTGACTTTTGTCTCAGACGTCTGATAACTGTTAGGCTGGACATAGTTAGTTCTGTCTGATGAAATCAGACGTCCAGACCCTTAGACCAGACGTCTTAGGAGACGTCTGAGGACTTGCCAGACGTCCAGATAGTGGACCGTTGGCTAGCTTAGCAGGCACTCAAGAATATGACCGTTAGAGCCTTATCAGACGTCCTTAGGCATTTCCAGACGTCTGATAAATGACCGTTTTGCCTCGGCTGACCCAAAATCTCTTCTCAGAGATTTTCTAGCCGTTGCAACGTTTGGAAATCAATTCCCACAGTAAAAGTAGGTTTCCAGACATCCAGACATAGTACCAGACGTCCTACATGTCGTCTGATGGACTTGCACAAAAACCCTGTTTAGATCTGATTCAAGTCAGGAGGAAACCCGCATAGAATCTGACGTCTGACCTTTAAATCAAACGTCTTAAAGTGGCCTTCCAGACGTCTGATGCCATAATTAGACATCTGATGACCCTGTCAAATGTAATCATTGTCCTGATTTTGGCCTGATTCTCTTGGGCTTTGCACCCAACGGCTATGGAAGCTTTTCCAAGCCTTCCAAAGCCTTCCTAAGGCCTCTATAAATAGAGGGGAGCCTTTACACACCAAAACACACCAAGAGAAACACAAGACACACTTAAGCAACATAGTTCCACTCTCTTGTGTCCTAGATAGCTCTTGCTCTCCAAGCTCAAGTTCCATCACCTAGAGAGCTAAATTCCCTTCGCGCACCCGCTCTCCCACCGTTGTCTACGAGAGCGACATTGCGCCGTTGCGTGGCTCACGCACCCGCGTCATCGTCGACGCACTCCTTGCAAAGGGGAGTTTCCTTATTCCTATAGAAGCTAGGTTTATAATTACTTTGTTGGCTCTATAGGATTTATTGTTTCTTTTATCTTTGTAATTTTGTTGGGTATTCGCTTTGTGAATTCCCGTCTCCTTCGTGGGACAAAATCCTTCTCGTGGAGAGAAGGGGTTGAGGAACGCTACCCTCGTACTTGTAGCGTGGTTGTACTGAGGTTGAATCACCCTCGTTTTAAAGTGATTCGGTTAGTGGATTTGATCAACTAGGTTGATCGGAAAATCCTAACTCGAGAGGGTTAGGTGGTGGTTTTCACCCGGCTTGGGTTTCCACCTAAAAATTACCTGTGTACTTGTGTGTTTGTTCATTTTGTGAGATTGCTTTATTATTTTCATTTCCGCATTTATCACGTCACCCCTCCCAGTAGGGCCCAACCTTCATATAGCACGTGGAATCCCGAACCGAGAAAAGATGTTTAGATGAATGAATTTGATTACTACCTTATGATCGCTGGTTCGGGTCAGAATGGCTTCGATCCATTTGGACACAAAGTCAACGGCGAGCAGAATGTACTCAAAGCCATCCAAAACCGGGAAGGGTCCCATAAAATCAATCCCCTAGACATCGAAGATTTCACATACGAGAATCAGTTGTAAGGGCATCATATCACAATGGCTTATGTTGCCTAAGGTCTGGCAATGAGTGCATGCCATATAGTGATTGTATGCATCTTTGAAAACCATGGGCCAATAGAAGTCACATGGTAGAGAGAATTTCTCTTTCAATAATTAATATTAAGATAATTAGTCGTTGTATTGCGAAAGGTGGTGGAAAATCTCTTGATCAACACATAAAATATTTCTAACCACTAGGATCAGGTCGTATCCACAGGGAGGAGTAGATCCAATAAATTCACGAGTAGAGAGCCATCATGTTTGCAGACACATTCTTGAAATCAACTTAATGAATTTACTGCTCTAAATGTCACTTTGAATTTCATGAGAAGTTCAAGGCTATTTATGTAATTTTTACGTCAGAAATCAAGCTTCCAAAAATATGTAGATGATCCATGTGTAGTGGCATATCATGTAATTTCGAATTTCATGCATCTCTGAACCCAATTTCAATGACAAACGATGTGCATAACAGAAGTCAATCAAATACGTAAAAAAGATAAGTGCATTGTCATAATTTCACCATAATAATTTAATAAAAAATAAAGAAATAACATAGTTGGCATTGACATTGGGTGTAATTTTTAATTGACCCTTTCCCTGTAGAAAAACAGGGAAAGAGTTCCCCTTGCTTGCACATGGAGGAGAAGGTGCAGCTAAAGGCATAAAGCTCTGAGGAGGTTGAGGAAGGCGAGGCCATTCCAACGAAGGTCACAGTGATGGGAATAGTAGCCAGAGCTCTCGCCGATGACGAGGAGGGGCAGCGGTGGTGGCTACGACTCGTTGGCACGTGGGTTGTTGATGTAAACACATTTACACTACTTAAGATGTCTATTTATGCATGTTCTTAAGCATAGGAGTGCATTTCATGGTATAAATATTGCATAACATGCATCATCTTGCATTTAGAGTAGTTTGAATAAAATGGAGGTTAATTATCTCCTTTTATGTGCTTGGACAAGGCAAACATTTTATCGGGGCCTCGGATCGAAGATCTAACCGTATGGACGTGATCAGGGCGATGATTGGAGTTCAACGACTCCAAGATCGCCCTAATCAGGCATCCGTAGCATCAGATAGTGATCGGGGAACCCTAGAAGATCAAGGGCCAAGATGGTGTAAATCCAGACTTCAAATGACAAATTCAACCGCATGGATGAATTCGGATCGACGATCGCAGCCCAACGATGCAAAAATCGAGTCAATCCGACATCCGTGGCACCATCTACAACATTCAGAAGATGGACGGCCAAGATGGCGTCACGTGGTGCCATCTCGGCCGCCCAAACGGCCGCATGCATCTGGTGAAGCTTTTGCACTCCCTCCCTCTCCACCGTTGGATCTCGACCCAACGGCTGTGGACGGCCGTGCCTAAAAGCATCCGCTCGACCATCTGCGCCTCGTAGCGTAGTGGTCAAAGGCGCTATCGCAAGCAACGAATGTGCGTTCGAGCTGCAGCGAGGAGGCGAAGGGAGCAGGCGAGCGGGCGCGGGCGTGCGTCGGATCTGGATCGGACTTCATCTGCGCTCAATAGCAATGATGCGCTATTGTACGCGCGGCAAGGACGCGCCATCGTAGGCGCGCAGTAGCAGGCGATGGCGCATCCTAAGCCGTCCGATCTCGAGATTGGATGGCTGAGATCTGATGAACGTGGGCGGATGAGTTGAGCGTGGGCAGCTGAGGAGGTGCGCGTGGGCAGCGGGCACTACGCCCACGTTAGGGCTTTAGTGATGGTTTAATCCGTCACTAAAGACCCCTCATTTATTATTTTAAAGATGTAATGACCAATATGCCCCCACTCCTTGCAACTATAAAAGGAGACCCCCTCCATACAAAATTATCATCCCTTCCTTCTCTTCTCTACCTCTCCAAAGCTCAAGAGAAGCTTGTCCCACACTCGAGATGCTTCTCGGGAGATAAAGTCCAAATTTTCGTCCCCCTACGGAAGTGGATCCCACGATGACGACGGTGTGCTGCTCCGTTTTCATTCTTCTGCTTTATCCTCCTTCGTCTTGCTTTGTCCTCCTTCATCCTGGAGTCGTCCCGTCCGGCTCATCCTCCAAGCGACCGTCGAGGAGGATATCTCTCTCCCTATTCTTTTTACTACTTTATAGTATAGATTTACTGCTTTCTAGAGTAGTCTGCTCATCCTCCAAGTGATTGTCTAGGAGGACATTTCTCCATCCATTCTTTTAATTCTTTCTAGAGTAAATTCATCACTTTCTAAAGTAATTATTTTATGCTTTGTAGTTGTAAGAGTGAAATGAATAATCTCCTTAATGATAAATTCCCTATTTATTCTACATCTCATTTTGATTTCTCTGTGTAATATTCTCTCTCTCTCTTACTCTCTCTCTCTCTTCTATTTATTATAAATAGTTAGATAGTTTTAAATTGAATTACTTTGTGACAAATAAAAAGAAACGCGTAGTTTTTAAATCAAACGTTCGCCTCCCTGTGTTCGACTCAGAATTTTCATTTCGGTATAAATTTTATTTGTTCAACATGAATTCTTCGCTTTCAAGCTACAACGACAGGTTTTCCAAAACCAAACACGTTAGTGCAGCAATTTGATATGTTCAACAGTTGTCGACGGTGGCAGTCGTGGATGCGGGTGGCCTCGTGAGGGTAAGGAGAGTTCAACGGTGTCGATGGAGTGGAGACTAGAGGCCCTTGGATGTGGCTGCATGGAGGTGGTTGGATGCCCAATTTGGGTTCCTTTCTATTTGCCATGAAGAAGAAGATGAAGACCCAGCTGTGCGCGTGGTGACTGGTGCACGCTAGGGCGTGAGGAAGGTGCTGTGCACACGCGGTGGCAAGTGCGCACGCGGGCAAGTGTAAGGCTGCTGCGTGTACGCGGAGGTACCGACGGTGCACAGAGAAGATACTGCTGTTACGTGTGCGCGGGAGGCGTGCGGACACTGCGTGGTGAGTGTGTTGTTGGTGGCGTGCACGGCTGCGTGTGGGTGCAAAGGAGTTGGTGGTGGTGTTTGTTGGGTTCCTTTCAAGGGGAAAACAGGGGATGTGGAGGTGTTGGAAGAGGAAGAAGATGATGGTGGAGAACAATGGTCAGTGGATGGTGGTGTGGTGTGATGGATTCCTTGTGGGCATGACATTGGGGCTGATGGTGATGCACGCTGTCAGGCAGTGGAGAATGTCTATGCCATAGTGTTTGCCATGGCCACAGGGAAGACTTGTTGCACAGTGATGGTGAGAGCCCCCTCATTGCTGCAATGCAAAGGGATGATAAAACGTATGTGTTGTTCTACGGTTGGAGGAAGGAGCGGTGTGGAGTGGGTGGTGTGTTAGGATAAGGGATGGGAGTTGTTGTGATGGGGAAGGCGGTGGTGCAGGTTGGGTACAACAGATGTCCATGCTATGTTATGGACATCTTAAGTATGAAATTTGAACGTCTGATGATTATGCAGAGAGATAAGATGACGCTGGATTTGGCTTAAGTAGGCTTAGGTTGTAGGTATAGGTCTTAGTCTAATTGATATTTTAAAGTGAAAATTGGGTTCAGGATAAGTGGGAGAGGCCAAAATAGAACCACAAGTCAACTTCTCTATTTATTCTTGCAGCCAAAAGAAATTCACACAATTATTTATGTAATCCTAGGACATGCATTTATTTTACATATATTAACACAATCTAAAACATAGGAACTACCAACTTAGGCTACAAAATGGTCCACTAAAGTGGACTTATCAAATGCCCCCATACCTAAGTTTTGCTAGTCCCTAGCAAAAGTAAAAAAATAATGGAAGTAACCAAAAGATTTCTTCTTCCCTTATTCCAAAAACTTAGAGATCCAGACAAACGTGAAGTGATTGTAGTCTAGGTAACGAATCTAATTGAAAAGCCAACTTACATTTGAAGTTTGTACTTAAACCTTGGTAAAACTGCTACTAGGGTAGGCAACTACTTCACTTGAGGATAATAAAGTAGAAAATAATCTGTAATTTGACCCTGACTTTTTGGCTTAGGTAGGAGATATTGAGTTGAATGGATTTATATTTGGTGGCTCACACTCAACTGGTGCTACCTGTAGTCTAGTACTGTAGACTTTATCTAGACTATCAAATGAGTCAACCCAGAGAGAGGCTGAACAACTGTACTCCCTTGATGTTCCTTTGTGTTCACTCTTTTCCTTCTTTTCTTTCTAATATTCACAAATCTCACCAGATTTTGTAAATATACTCACTGTTTGGTGGTCTCACATGGCATTCACACTTCAATTAAAGTCCTAATAACTCTACACTAAGTTAGAAGTCCTCAACCAATATTCAAGCGATCAAATATACTAAAAAGTAGGTATGGGTCATAATTGGTGAATCACGATGGGTGTTTTTGTTGCCTTAGAGACATTATCACATAATGAAATGTGATACGAAGATAAAATTATAAACTTAAACTCTTTTCTTTTTCTTTTCTCTTTCTTCTTCTTTGTTTTTTTCATATTTTTCTAAATATAAATGTTTCTTCTTTTTTTGTTTTTATTTTTTATTTTTTTTGTTTTTTAGTTTTTTTGTTTTTTCTTTTTTTTTCAACTACTAAGTACAAAATGATGCGTACTTTTATTTATGAGGCATTATTAGGAATCATGATGGTCAAGAGAATATTGTGTGGCTTATTTGGTGGAAGTACCTACTCTCGGCACTTGGAAAAGATGGATAGGACAATCGTATTTCTAACCTTTGACATTGCTACCCTCCTTCAACCGAGAACTCTATGAAGGACGATCGTAATCATCTACCATAGTCATAGTTTTATTAAGACCCAATCTCTATGTATCTGTCTTATTTGGTGACTCTTAGGAATTCACACAATCTTTTCACACAGGAACAGAGAGCAAAAACTATGCATAACTCTGAGGTATCATCATCTAATTATCCAGAACTTAAGAGTCCTTGCACTAGACTTAACGTACCAATAGTCTTTCTACTTCCTTCTCACAAATAATAGGTGGATCTAATAGAAGATAGTATACCTGACTCACTATTAACTATCCAAGGGTTCATTAGACTAAAAATACTTATTGGTTTTCTTCAAAGATCCATTACCCAGTCTACGTGCAAGTGAATGTAACTATACTGGTTTCTAAACTTAAGAAACAATTTAAAAAGAAAATCTTTAATGACACCTCCTTGATAAATTTTCTACTAGGGACTAACCAATTCAGCTCAAGAAAATAAAAATATTTTTTTTTTCATAAATCACTATCCTAAATGTATGCAAATATTTATAAATGCTATAATCATCCTCAGGTTATACCCGCCTATGCCGAAGATTTACAATGTCCTCATTGGAAAAATGCAGACATAGAAGAATATCACTTGAGGAGGAAAGTGGGAGGAGCTAAGGCTCCTCAAGCTGAAGTGCGTCCAAAACCTAGCCATCTGAAAGAGTAACATAAGGTTTAGGTCATTGCCCATTCACCTTAAAGCTCGCATCAGAAGTAGGGTTCTGAATTTCTACAGCTCCATGAGGGAAGATGTTGATAACAATGTACGACCCATCCCAGCGGGGCTTGAGCTTTCTTGAAAATAATTTAAGTTTGGAATTGAAAAGCTAGACCCACTAGTTGGGCTCAAAGGTCATTTTAATGATGTGCTTATCATGGGAGACCTTTGTACATTGCCTGTAAGTTTGAGAAGTTTCACAGGCATCATTATGAAGCTCCTCAAGCTCACTTAACTCCAGCATACATGCCTTTCCTGCCTTATCCAAATTCAAGTTAACATTTTTAATAGCCCAATAGGCTTTACGTTGGATCTAAATGGGAAGATGGCACGTCTTTTCGTGGACAAGTCGGAAAGGAGACGTGCCCAAGGGAGTCTTATATGCGGTTTTGTAGGCCGAAAGAGCATCATTTAGTTTTTTAGACCAATCCTTATGGTCGGGCCTAACAGTTTTTTCTAAAATTTGTTTAATCTCCCTATTATACACTTCGACTTGTCCACTCGTTTGGGGATGGTAAGGTGTGGCTATCATGTGGTTAACTCCTAAATTTTGGAGTAGTCTTGCGAAGTGTATGTTCTTGAAGTGAGGTCCTCCATCACTTATGATATTAATTGGGCACCCGTATCGAGAAATGATATTAGTCTTAACAAAACCCAAGACCACGAAATGGTCATTGGTTCACGTGGGTATGGCTTCTATCCATTTCGATACATGGTCCACAGCCACAAGGATGTAGTCATATCCGAAGGACACAGGAAAGGGACCCATGAAGTCAATGCCCCAAATATCAAAGATCGCAACAGGGAGGATAGGTTGCTGGGGCATCTCATCCCTTTTTTCGATGGTTCTCATCTGCTAGCAACATAGACATGCGCCCACATATGCATGTGCATCTCGGAATAATGTGGGCCACTAAAAGCCAGACTGAAGAACCTTATGGGCAGTCTTTTTTCCACTAAAATGTCCCCCACATTGGAGGTCATGGCAGAAACTTAGAACACTTCTTTATTCTTCATCAGGGACGCAATGGCGGAAAAGCTAGTCAGGGCCTATTCTAAAAAGCTCGGGTTCCTCCCAGTGATAAAATTTAGCATCAGCAAGAAACATGTCTCGCTTCCACTTATCCTAAGCACTGAGGGTAATGCCTGTGGCCAAATGGTTCACTATGTCAGCGAACCAATGAGTTTTGGCCTCCATGACTATCAGAGACTCATCAAAGAAAGTCTCTTGGATACCGCCAGTAGGGTTTGATGCCTCAATAGGGATCCTAGATAGATGATCTGCTATCACATTCTCAACTCCTTTCTTATCTTTAATTTCTAGGTCAGGCTCCTGTAGTAGTAGAATCCAATGAATTAGGTGAGGTTTGGTGTCCTTTTTATCAAGAAGATGCTTTAAGGTAGAATGATTAGTGAACACCACAACCTTGGATCCTAAAAGATAAGATCGAAACTTTTCCAAAGTAAACACTACAGCAAGAAGCTCCTTTTTAGTGACCGTGTAGTTTTGCTGAGGATCTGTAAGGGTCTTGCTAGCATAATGCAGCACATGAGGTTTGCCATCAACCTTTTAACCTAAGACCGCTCCCACTGCAAAATTAGAAGAATCGCACATTAGCTCAAACGGGAGGGTCCAATCTGGTGCTTGGAGAATCGACGCGTTAATAAGGGCTTTCTTTAAAAGTTGGAAAGCCTCGCCACATCTATAATCAAAATCAAAGGAGACATCCTTCGCTAACAGGTCGCAGAGTAGCTTAGAGATTTTACTGAAATCTCTAACGAAGTGCCTAAAAATCCAGCATGGCCAAGGAAAGATCTAACCTAACGAACATTGGAGGGCGATGGAAGCTTAGAGATGGAATCAATTTTTGCA
This sequence comes from Thalassia testudinum, assembly GCA_037157565.1. NCBI lineage: Eukaryota > Viridiplantae > Streptophyta > Magnoliopsida > Alismatales > Hydrocharitaceae > Thalassia > Thalassia testudinum. The sequence goes on along the minus strand of JAZHRO010000007.1, from coordinate 63,532,646 downwards.
GTGTCCACCTCTAATCCTCTCTCGGAAACTACATGCGCCAACATGATGCCTTACTGAACCATAAAGTGGCTTTTCTTCCAGCTAAGCACCAACTTTGCCTCTTTGCAACGAGTTAAGACTTTATCAAGGTGCGAAAGGCTTAGGTCAAATGATGAGCCATAAATGGAGAAATCAACCATGAAAATCTCTACAAACTCATCGATCATATCAGAAAAGATAGCCATCATACAATGTTGGAAGGTAGCAGCAGCATTACATAACCCGATTGGCATTCAGCGGAACGCAAATGTGCCATACGGACTCATGAAGGTGGTACGTTCCTGATCGTTAGGAAAAATGGCTGTCTAATTATACCTAGAGTACCCGTCAAGGAAACAAAAGAACTTATTCCCCGCCAATCGTTCCAAAATCTGATCGATAAATGGTAAGGGGAAACGATCTTTCTGGGTAGTCGTGTTCAAACGGCGGTAATCATTGCAGATCCTCCAACCAGTCGGGGGTCTAGTGGTTACCAACTCTCCTTGGTCGTTCTCTTCCACAGTGATTCCTACCTTTTTGGGCACCACATGAATAGGACTGACCCATTTACTATCTGAAATGGGACAGATAATCCCTACATCCAGCCATTTTAGAATCTCCTTTTTAACAACCACCTGCATATTGGGGTTGAGCCTTCTCTGCATGTCTCGAAATGATTTCATGAACTTGTCCATGTATATATGATTCATGCAAAGGGAGGGATCGACACCCTTAATATCAGCAATTGACCAAGCAATTGCTTCCTTGTGCCTTTGTAAACACTTAAGTAAAGCTCCTTCTTGCGATTCAGATAATGCCGACAAGATAATAATGGGGAGTGTGTCATTAGGGCTAAGGAAAGCATACTTCAATATGCTCAGGAGGGGTTTCAGCTCCAAATCAGGAGCCTTTTGGATTGAGGGGTTAAGTTGAGATGTCCCCACCTCAGGTAGAGGATCCACCTTCACGGTCTAGGGTGGGGACAGAGACTCTGTGTGTATCCACAGCAACTCTTCTAATTAGGGTACTTCCCTTTTAGTTTCTTTAATAATCGGAGGATGGTCCTAAGATATGACCTTTTGAAGGGGATCTTTACATAGGAGTGTTGGAGTAGTCTCCTCAATTATTTCATCAATAACATCAATATGAGAATAATCTTCAAATCCAGATTGCTTGTAGGTATCAAAAACATTCAACCGGATCTTCTTATTCCCAAAGCCCATTTTAAGTGCCCCTGATTGACAATTGATAGAGGCATTGGCTGTGGCAATGAAGGGGCATCCCTGAATAATGGACGGCTTTATGGGCTTATTAGATGGATCAGTATCTAGCACTAGAAAGTCAACAAGGATGAAAAAGTCCACTCTCACTAGGACATCTTCTAGTAATCCCCGTGGTGTCTTACGTGATCTATCCATGACCTGGAGGATGACTGGACTGGGTTTTAACTCACCTCCCCCCAAAAGGTCATAGACAGAGCTTGGTAAAATGTTCACCCCCGCCCCTAGATCGAGCAGAACCTTGTCAATGTGTTGGTTACCTATAACCACTGAAATATACGGGGCCCCTGGGTCTTTCATTTTGGGGGGTGTTCCATGTTGGAGAGCTGAGCTGACATGGTCAGGAAGGATGACCTTAGCTTGGACCTGTCTCCTAGATCGACGCTTTTGGGTGCACAGGTCCTTAAGAAACATGGCATATGACGGGATCTATTTGATAGCTTCCAACAGAGGCAAGTTGATCTGGACTTGCCTAAAAGTGTTCAAAATCTCCTCCATCCTATCCTTAGCTCTAGATGAGCCAATAGAAGATTCCCTAGGAGCAGATAGGCGCTCTTGATAGGGCACCCTCAGCTTCTAGGTAGAGGGGTCGTCATGGCGGGAAAGGGCTGGTGGAATGATGACATCCTCATTGTGGGTGATTTCAAGAGAGGGAGAGCAGTGTGGCTCTTCCTCGGTGGAGACAGAAGTTGGGTCGGGTGTAGGAGGGGAATTTTGAGACATAATCGTAGGAGGGTTATCAGGCTTAGCAATTTTCTTTCCACTCCTCAGCATGGTCACAGCTTGGGCGTGCTCCCTGAATATGACCCTCTTGCCTTTTGAGTTCTCAGAAGAGCTAGGGAACTTTCTCAGATCACGCTGCCTAACTACCTCAGTGAAATGACCAATTTGTGATTGCATGTCAGTAATCATCTTATTCTGAGATTGGATGACCATATTCTATGCTCTCGCATCACTTTCATCATGGCTTTAAGTTCATCCATCTCAGAGTGCTTATTCTGAGGAGGGTTTTCATAGGATGGCTGGTATATGGGTTGGGGAGGTAAGGTTCTTGTATTACCTGAGTTAGAAGCCTCACCTTGCTTCCAAGAGAAGTTTGGATGGTTCTACCACCCCGGATTATAGGTATTGGAATAAGGGTTATTGCGAGGAGGTGGGTGGAAACCTTGGGCCACGTTCAAGTAGGCCTGAATCAACTCAGGGAATTGATTTTCCTGGTGGCACTCTGCAGTGGCATGCATTGTGTTTTGGTAAATGGAGCATTCACTTGAAGCCTGAAAGATAGAGGCTATTTGTGGGTTCATGCTGGTGTTTGCTAAAAGCCTATCAAAGTTTTTATTTTACAATTGAATCTGATAAGCCAAATCCTGAGTAGCTTCGGCTTCATGGGCCTCTATCTTAGTCTCCAAGATTGATGGTTTTCTTTCTTGATAGGCAGAGGACATATGCATGGAATTGTCACTTAATGTTTCAAATAGTGTCCAGGCTTCATCCTCAGTTTTGTTAATGAAGGTTCCTACACAGGCAGCATCGATGGTTTGCCTATGCCTTTCAGATAATCCGTTATAGAACCTTTCGACCAACTGCCATCTTGGTACCTGATGGTGGGGGCATAACCTAAGAAGGTCATTAAAGCACTCCCAAGTCTCATGAAACTATTCCCCTTCTTGTTGAGTAAAACCCATAATCTCTCTTCTGTAATGGTTGGTCTTACTCATAGGAAAATACTTTTTGAAGAATACTCCCTTAAGGGTGGCCCAATCATTTACCATTGCATCGAGGGTATGATACCAGTGCTTGGCTTTATCCTTTAAGGGGAATGGAAATAGAGTCCTTGTCAGGGCATCATCAGTAAAGCCCTGGAGCTTCACCGTGGAACAAACCTCGGTGAATTTCTCAAGATTCCTGTAGGGATCCTCCTTAGCAGAACCATAAAATGATGGGAGCAAAGATATGGTGTTGCTCTTAATTTCATATGGATTATCCACTCCAGGCCTTTGGATAGGTAGGGCTTATTGGGTTGTAGGGAGGAAATAGTCTCTCAAAGTTCTCTGATTTTCACTGACCCTAATCTCTTCTTTAGATATTTCTTCAGCCATTTTTCTTCTTTCTTGGTTAGCTTTCCTTATAATTCTCTCAGGCTCAGGGTTGAAGAGAAGATGACGTCTATAAGAGCGCCTACAAAGCATACACCAAGCAAACACAAGGCAACAGGTCTTTTGTTAATTTAAAGTTCTTTGAGGCCTCTTCCAACTCTTTAGCTTGGCAAAATATAGTCAAGGCAGTTTTTCTCCATTCCCACGTAAGTGGTATAAGAGAGATGAGGCACTTGAAAATTTCGGTCAATGACTGTTAAGAAGGTTGAGGTTACTTTTAGTCCTCTTTGGGTGATCAATCAAGTTGTGAAACAATTACGTGCCCTAAATTGACCTTCGAGTGCTCTAAAGATGTACACTTCGTTACAATGATATTCTCTAATGCTCAAGTAAAAAGGTACTCCAAGGATGGAACCAAGCGATGCAAGTAGGGTGAACCCTTCCTTTGAGGCATTGCATTAGCGGTGCCTCTTAACTACCCTTGAATTCCTTTAAGGGTGTCCCCCTCCTTAATGTATTAAGTCACTCGGGGAAAAGTTAATATTACCATTTCAAAGTGAGATAGGAGGGTTTGCACCGATAAAGAGATCAATGCCTATAGCATTAAGGGTCCAAGTCCTAATGTAGTGCCTATAGTGTGTGCTCAGTGCAGGAAGTGTGCATTCACCGCGAAAAGTAATTTTTCTTTTGAAAACTGCAATCAATTTATTCAAGCACTTCCTATATATTTTCCCTTTTCAAGAAATAATGTGACCACTTGATTATTCTTTTCAAATCGGTTTAAGTGGTCTTCTTAAATTATGTTCAGATGCAATGCATGCGCAGATAACTGATGCAATAAGATAAGAAATGCATACCTTGCTCTAGCACTCTTCTATGCAAAAATGCACGCAATGCAGTAAGAAAATCTAGATGCTGCTCAAGCAATCCTAGATGGTCGTCCTATGGATATGCAGCTTCTAGCAAGAAGTTCGGATTTATTTTCTCTCTTTTTTTTTTGTAAAAATAAATGCGTAATCAAAAGATCTAACTACCACAGAGGGATCCTAAAATCTAAAGAATCGGGGACACTCCCCCACAAACTAGCCCCAGAGTACAAGGGTGAGAAAACAAATAACTAGGCTAATCCTAAAGAGCCTATCCTAAAATTCTAAATCAGAAGTCTAAGAGGAAGAATCCTCCTAGATGGTCCTACGTGAGTCTCCATGCATGTGGGATCAAGGCCCACAAGCTCCTGTAATTATCTCCGCGTATAGATGTCGCTCAACATAGACGTTGTCTCGTAGCTACGCCTGTTGCCTTGTCAGATTCCTTGCATAGGAAAGATAAAGAATGATCAAATAAATGCGCAACTAAGAATAATTAGAAATAAAGCCAGGTGAATTTATTGTGTCAATTGCCTCCCCGGCAACAGTGCCATTTGGTAGAGGGAATTTCACTTTCAACAATTAATATTAAGATAATTAGTCGTTGTATCACAAAAGGTGGTGGAAAATCTCTCGATCAACACATAAAATATTTCTAACCACTAGGATCAGGTCATATCCGCATGGAGGAATAGATCCAATAAATTCACGAGTAGAGAGACATCATGTTCGCAGACACATTCACGAAATCAATTTAATGAATTTACTACTCTAAATGTCACTTCGAATTTCATGAGAAGTTCAAGGCTATTAGTGTAATTTTCATGTCAAAAATCAAGCTTCCAAAAATATGTAGATGATGCATGTGGAGTGGCATATCATGTAATTTCAAATTGCATGCAACTCTGAACCCAATTTCAATGACAAATGATGTGCGCAACAGAAGTTAATCAAATCCGCAAAAAAGATAAGTGCATTATAATAATTTCACCATAATAATTTAATCAAAAATAAAGCAGTAGCATAGTTGGCAATGGCATTTGGTGTAATTTTTAATTGACCCTTTCCCTGTAGCAAAACAAGGGAAGAGCTCCCCTTGCCTGCACACGGAGGAGAAGGTGCGACTGAAGGCACGGAGCTCCGAGGAGGTCGTGGAAGGCGAGGCCGTTCCAATGAAGGTCACGGTGACTGGAACAGTAGCCGAAGCTCTTGCCGATGATGAGGAGGGGCAGTGGTAGTGGCTGTGGCTCGCCAGCTCATGGGTTGTTGACAGTGGCAGTCGTGGATGTGGGTGGCCTCGTGAGGGTGAGGAGAGTTCAATGGTGTCGATGGAGTGAAGATTGGAGGCCCTTGGATGTGGCTGCGTGGAGGTGGTTGGACGCCCACTTTGGGTTCCTTTCTGTTGGCTGAGAAGAAGAAGATCAAGACTCGGCTATGCACGTGGTGACTGGTGTGCGCTCGGGCATGCAGAAGGTGCTGTGCACGCGCTGTGGTAGGTGTTCGCACAGGCGAGTGCAAGGATGCTACGTGTGCGCGAAGGTAGTGACGGCGTGTAGAGAAGATACTATTGCTGCGTGTGTGCAAGAGGCACGTGGTCTCTGCGTGGTGAGTGCACTGTTGGTGGCGCGCATGGCTACGCGTGGGTGCCAAGGAGTAAGCGGTGCTGTCGGTTAGATTCCTTTCAAGGGGAAAACAGGGAATGTGGAGGTGCTGGAAGAGGAAGAAGATGATGGGGGAGAACGATGGTCAGTGGATGGTGGTGTGACATTAGGACTGATGGTGATGATGGTGATGTACACTGTCAGGCAGTGGAGAACGTCTACGCCACAATGTTCGCCATGGCCACAGGGAAGACTTGTTGCATGGTGATGGTGAGAGTCCCCTCATTGCTGCAGCACGAAGGGATGCTAAAATGTATGGGTTGTTCTGCGGTTGGAGAAAGGAGCGGCATGGAGTGGGCAGTGCATTAGGATAAGGGATGGGAGTTGTTGCGATGGGGAAGACGGTGGTGCTAGTTGGGTACAACAGATGTCCATGCTATGTTACAGACGCCTTAAGTATGAAATTTGAACATCTGATGATTATGCAGAGAGATAAGGTGATGTTGGATTTGGCTTAAGTAGGCTTAGGTTGTAGGTATAGGTCTTAGCCTAATTGGGATTTTGAAGTGAAAATTGGGTTCAGGATAAGTGGGAGAGGCGAAAATGGCACCATGAGCCAACTTCTCTATTTATTCTTGCAGCCAAAAGAAATTCACACAATTATTTATGTAATCCAAGGACATGCATTTATTTTGCATATATTAATACAATCTAAAACATAGGAACTACAAACTTAGGCTATGAAATGGTCCACTAAAGTGGACTTATCACTGCATTGGAGGACTTTTCCTACGGTTTTATGACCAGAGAAGTGTCCATCGCATGCCTGGTCATGGTAGAAGGGCAAGATTTCCTGAATTTCCACTTCTGGGATGCATCGTCGGATGATTTGATCAGCACCAATGCGGAAGAGATACGGGTCTTCCCAAAAGTAGTACTTGGCATCGGAAAGTAATTTATCTTTCTTGGCTTTCGACCAATCGGGCGGTATCTGATGTGATGCCAAGTAGTTTATTAGATCAGCAAACCATGGAAGGCCTGTACTGTTAGTCAGGAAGTGCTCATCAGGAAAATAATTCATAATGGGTTTGGAAGGGTCAATAATGTTAGAAGGAAGGCGGGATAAGTGATCAGCTACCACGTTCTGTTTTCCCACCTTGTCGTGAATCTCGAGGTCAAACTCTTGCAACAGCAAGATCCAGCGGATTAGTAGAGGTTTCGCCTCCTTCGCAAGGAGGTGCCTCATAGTAGTGTGATCTGAGTAAATGATAACACGGGAACCTAGAAGATATGATTTGAACTTTTCCAGGGAAAATACTACGGTTAGCAACTCTTTCTTAGTAATTGTGTAGTTACACTGAGCCTCGTCAAGTGTCTTGCTAGCGTAGTAGATGACCATACGTTTCCCGTCAATTTTCTGCCCAAGTACCGCACCTACAGCGTAATCAGATGCATCGCACATTATCTCAAGGGGTTGAGACCAATCAAGGGACTGTAGGATCAGAGCTTGGGTAACTCAATCATGTAAGATCACAAATGCTATAGTGCACTCCTTGGAGATTTCAAAAGGGACACCCTTAGATAGCAGATTAGTCATGGGGCATACGATTTTTGAGAAGTCTGGAATGAATCGCTGGTAAAAACTGATGTGCCCCAGGAAGGATCGCATGTCTTTGACGAAGCTTGGTATAAGGGGTTTGGAAATCAGATTTACCTTGGCTCGATCAACCTGGATGCCTTTTCCGGAGATGAGATGTCCTAGGAAAATTCCCTCTGGCACCATGAAGTGGCTCTTTTCCCAGGAAGGAACCAGATTCACATCAATGCACCGCTTGAGGATCTGGACCAAGTGTAGAAGGCACTCATCAAATGATTTGCCAAAAACTGAGAAGTCATCCATGAAGACTTCTAGATATTCACCTACCATATCTAAGAATATGGCAAGCATGCACCGCTGAAAAGTAGCGGGTGCATTGTAGAGATCGAAAGGCATCCTTCGGAACACGTATGTTCTGAAGGGGCAGGTGAAGGTGGCCTTCCCTTATTCTTCAGGATGGATTGCCACTTGGTTATAGCCGGAGTACTTGTCCAAAAACCAGAAGAATCTATTTCCCGCTAGTTTTTTGAGGATCTGATCAATAAATGGTAGTGGGAAATGATCCTCCTTCATGGAGGTATTGAGTCTTCTGTAATCAATGCAGACTCTCCATGAATTTGCTACACTGGTCGGTATGATTTCTCTGGCCTCAGTCATGATCATGATGAGTTCTGCCTTCTTAGGCACAACCTGGATTAGACTCACCTACCGACTGTCGGAGATTGGGTAGATGATCCCAGCATCTAACCACTTAATGATCTCCTTTTTCACGACCTCCTACAGATTAGGATTCAGACGTCTCTGCATTTCACAGGAAGGTCATGTGTCCTCTTCAATATAGATGTGATGTGTACAATAAGAGGGGCTAATGCCAGTCAAATCATCGATAGTCCATCCAATGGCTATTCGATGTTACTGGAGAACAACAATCAGATAGGATTCCTAATCAAGTGTGAGTCTGGAGTTGATAATCACAGGAAACGTCTGATTGGAACCCAAAAAGATGTACTTTAGATGATCGGGAAGGGGCTTTAGTTCTAAACAATGTTATCAACAGCAGAGGGTGGTTCAAGGTGGGTATCGGGAGTAAGGGAAGGAGCTATGGGTGTGTGTAGGTTGAGTTTGGGCTCCTCTAATTGTGGGTTTTGATCCTCTTGTGGTTGATCAGAAGTAGTCAGGTTTTCCTCGATATACCGATTGTCATCCATAACCTAGATATCACATATTTGTTCTATAACCCCGCAATTAATCCCATGTTGGGCCTTAAAGATGTCCATCTTTAGTGTCTGGTGCCCAAATTTTAGTTCAATTTGGCCCTCATCACAATTAATGTTGGCCCTAGCAGTGGCCAGAAAGGGTCTCCCTAGTATGATCGGTGTGTTTTTCAGATTTCTGGAGCATCCATATCCAAGACTATGAAATCCACTAGGAAATAGAAATCCCGAACCCTAACAATGACATCCTCAAGAACTCCTTTAGGTGACTTGAAACATCGAAGTACTATGCTATCGAATTTGGTTTTTGAAAACCTGTCATTGTAGTTTCAATAGTGAAGAACTCAGTTCAACAAATAAAATTTATACTTGAATAGAAATCCCGGGTCGAACTCAGGGAGGCTATGTCGATCCAAATTCACAATTATATTTTTTTTTCATGCTTTTGTCAAAAAGCGGAGTAATTACAATGAAATGAAGTACTATAAAGAATAAGAGAGAGAGAGAGAAAACATCCACTTGATACCTCAAAATGTCTAGACAACTAAGCAAGCGAGAAATTACACTAGAAAGCAGGAAAACTATTACAATTAGAAAGTAAGAAAAAAGAATGAGAGAGAGAAGTTATCCTCCTCAGCAATCGCTTGGAGGACGAGCCAGATGAGATGACACCTGGAAGATGAAGAATGGAGCGGGAAGAAGAAGGTTGAGGCAGGAAGAACAGGAATGAGGCAGCACGTCATCGTCGTCGCGAGATCCACTTCCGAAATAGGGGTGAAAAATTGACTTTATCTCTTGAGGAGCATCCCGGGTGTGGGACAAGCTTCTCTTGAGCTTTGGAAAGGGAGAGAAGAGAAGGAAGGGATGAGAAATTCATATGGAGGGGGTCTCCTTTCACAATTGCAAGGAGTGGGGGCATTTTGGTCATTACATTTTGAAAATCATTAATTCATGACCTTTAGTGACGGATAAATCCGTCACTAAAGGCCTGACGTGGCCTTCGTGGGCGGTGATCACATGCTCGCTTGCCTCGCCGTGCCTCAACTTGCCCCCACGTCCATCAGATCTTGACCGTCCGATCTTGAGATCAGACGGTTGAGAGCTCTTCTCGCTCCACCTCAACCGCGTGCCTTACGTGTGAGATCCCGTGTCACATAGGGCATCAGATAGTGCGTGGGCGCTATCGGCCACGCGGTGTCGTTGGATCTTAATCATGCGGCTGATTGAGCCCATGCGCCCGCTCCAATTTGAGGCGTGCGGGGGCTCGATCCCATGCCTCCTCGCCTCGTTAAGGCCCTCGACCAACATGCTATGGGCACGTTTATGTCGAGCGCACAACTCAAGTGCGCACGCCTCGCAACCATTGGATCTTGATCTAATGGTGGAGAAGTACTGGCCAAAAGTGCTTCAGTGGGTGTGTGCGGCCTGTTGGGTGACCAAGATGGTGCCACGTGGCACCATCTTGGCCGTCCGTCTTCTGAGTGATGTATATGGTGCCATGAGTATCAAATTAGATCGATTTCCATGTCATTAGGATGCGATCGTCAATCCGAACCCATCCATGAGGTCGGATTTGTCGTCTGAAGTGCGAATTAACACCATCCTAGCCCTTGATTGTCTAGGGTTCCTCGATCCTTATCTGATGCTACGGATATCTGATTAGGACGATCTTGGAGTTGTTGAACTCCACTCGTCGCCCTGATCAGATCTGGATGGTTGGACCTTCGATCCGAGGCCATGATAAAAAGTCTCCCTGTCCCTGACCATAAAAGGAGATAAGTAACCTCCATTTTATTCAAACTAATCTAAATGCAAGATGATGCATGTTATGCAATATTATAGTATGCAATGCAATTTTATGCTTAAGAACATGCATAAATTGATATTTTATGTAATATAAACATGTTTATATCACACCCCCATGCCTATCTTTTGCTAGTCCCTAGCAAAAACTATATGCTATTTATAAAAGAATTAGGTTGGATTACTTGAGCATAAGTTATTTTCAGTATTAAGAAAATTTTTACTTAGGATCTGAACTTTCAAAGGCACAACAGCACCTGGGTATCTGCCAAAATGCAGATCGCCTCAAGCCCTCACCTTATTCAAAGAAAATTTTCTTTTTCCCTTTTTCTTCTTTTCTCTTTTTTTTTTCTTGGATTTTTAAGTTAGGGTTAAAGAGTGGCTTTCTACAGCCATTCAACTCATCTAAGATTTGATGGGAACCCTAAGTTCTAAGCATCTTATTGTGAATGTGATAGACTCGTTGATCGGCAATTAGAATGGACTTTGTGTTTCTACACCTCTAGGTAACCTTAAAAAGAGAATTCTATCTAAAGGTGTATCTTTGCGACCGGTAGCTTTCTCCCTACTTTTTTTTTATGGCGTCAACATAAGAGTGAATCCAGTGTATATCTCCCCGATTTATTCTACTTCTCCACCTCTTCCTAAGTGTTTTGGGAATTTTAAGTGCATTTCTTAAGCTGGGTTCTGGACAACCGGTCGATATGCTGTTACCACCGACAACTTGCCAGCCATACCCGAGCGGTGAAGTGTAACTTATTTCTTTTGTTTTCTTCCTTTTTCTCTTTTCTCCTTTTCTTTTTCTTTCTTTTTGACTTTCTTTTTTTTTAAGTAGGTGGCTTCCCTGTTCTAAGATTTACCTAAAGGCAGTAAGAAGAGAATTGTCTAGTGACTAGGCTCTGGACAACCTACTTATGGGCTGTTACCCATGATAACTTGCCAGCCATATCACCCAAGAAGGTTAATTAGCTACCCAATTTCCGTTAAAACCGCCAATCAACAAGCCAGCGAAAAGAAAGTGTGCAGATGCTTTAGACTTAAAGTTCCCTCAAATCAGAGGGTGGGTTGATAAGTCATGTACTTATCACCTAAACTTATTTAATCAAATTATAATAGAATTAAGATGGCAAGGACTCGAAAAACAAATCCACATTTTAGTGAATGCATGGGCCGATTAAGCCCAAAGACATTAAGGGTCTTTGTGTTCCGATCCTAATGTAATATTTCCTAACATTGAAAAGTCCTAATGTCCAAGTATTCCTTCCTAATTTAATTTTTTTTTATTAATGTATATATAAGAAGAGAAATACAATTTACAAGAATTTCACAGAGCTAACAAAATGATTCAAAAATGAATCCACCCCCCTTGCCTAGTTAATGCAATGTCCACATTGAGAAAAAGAGACATGAAAGAAAGGGTAGAGTATGAAAGATATCACCTGAATATGAATCTCGGGTCAGCTTTGTGTCATATGTACAACTACTGAGTTTAATGTCGTCAGCTAGGCGAAGTCCAGCCAAAGAAGTCACAATATGGCTAAAGCAACCGTATCTGAGATAGGTTCTAGAGGAGTATGGTCAATAACAAGCTTCAGATGTTGACCGTTGACTTTAAATGTATTACCCATCTTTGGATCAGAGATCTGAATTGCTCCATTTGGAAAAATCTAGTTGATAATGAACGGGACGTTCCATTTTGATCTAAGTTTTCTAGGAAAGAGCTTAAGTCGAGAATCGAATAACCAGACCTGCTAGTTCGGCTCAAAGTTCTTGCGGGAAATCAATTGATCATGTTGAGCTTTGGTCCGAGCCTTGTAGATCTTGGCATTCTCATATGTATCATTTCTAAGCTCTTCCAACTTAGATAGTTGGAGTTTCCTGGTCTTCCCAGCTAAACTTAAATCTAAATTGCATTGCTTGATTGCCCAGAATGCCCTATGTTAAATCTCTACGGGTAAATGGCACACCTTTCCATACACCAGATGAAACGGAGACATGCCGATGGGCATTTTATATGCCGTACAGTAGGCCCAAAGAGCATCCTCAAGATTTTGAGTCCAATCCTTGCGATCAGGTGTAACCATTTTCTGCAGAATATTCTTGATCTCCCGATTGGAGATCTCGGCCTGTCCATTCATCTGAGGATGGTAAGGTGTGGAAATTCGGTGATTAACCCTGTATTTAGCCAGCAAATTACGAAATTGGGCATTAGTAAAATGAGTGCCACCATCATTGATGGTGGCACTCGGAATCCCAAACCTGCTAAAGATGTTTTTCTTGACAAAATCAATGACCACCTTGTGGTCATTGGTTCGGGTGGGAATCGCCTCAATCCAATTGGACACATAATCAACAGTGACAAGAATGTATTGATGTCCAAATGAAGGGAGAAAGGGTCTCATGAAATCGATGCCCCAAACATCGAAGATTTCGATAGGAAGAATTGGGATTAGGAGCATCATATCTCTCTTAGTTATGCTCCCGAGTGCCTGACATTGGGAACACGACCTTGAGAAATCCTGGGCATCCTTGAATAAAGACGACCAATAGAAGCTAGATTGTAAAATCTTTGCAACCATCTTTTTCCTAGAGAAATGTCCACCACATGCAGATGCATGGCAGAACTTGAGTATACTATTGAATTCGTTCTCCGAAACACATCGATGAATAATTTGATCAGAGCCGATGCGGTACAATTCAGGGTCCTCCCAAAAGTAGTATTTGGCCTCAGATTTGAGTCTATCCCATTGTTGCTTGGTCCAATCCTGGGAGATTTGACTAATGGCCAAATAATTAACAATGTCAGCAAACCACAGGGTTTGGACACCTAAAACTGTAAGGATAGTTTCATCAGGAAAAGTATTAGCAATCTGGACATCCGGACGAGAAGAATCACTTAGAAGTCTCGACAAATGATCCGCCACCACATTTTATTCCTCAGATTTATCCTTGATTTCAAGATCAAATTCTTAAAGCAGAAGAATCCAACGAATAAGCCAAGGTTTGGCATCCTTTTTGGCCAAGAGATGTCTCAAGGTCGAGTGGTCAGTATAATGATAACATGTGACCCTAAGAGATATGCCCTGAATTTTTTCAAAGCAAATACTATGGCTTGTAATTCCTTTTCAGTAACAATGTAATTCCTCTGGGCTTCATCTAGAGTTTTACTAGCGTAGTAGATGACAGAGGGCTTCCTGTTAACTTTCTGACCCAAAATAGCCTGACCGTGTAATCAGAAGCGTCGGTCATGATCTCAAAAGTGGTTGTCCAAACCAGTGGTTGGAACACCAGAGCACAAGTGACTGCCATTTTCAGGAAATCAAATGCCTAACAACATGATTCGTCAAAAACAAATGGCGATTCTTTGGTGAGAAGATTGATCAGTGGATGAGCAACCTTCGAGAAATTCTTGATGAATCTTTTGTCGAATCCCACATGACCAAGAAATGATTGAATTTGTTTAAAAGATGTGGGAGGAGGAAGTTTAGAGATGGCATCAACCTTAGCTTCATCCACTTCAATTCCCTATTCAGAGACTACATGACCCAAGACGATGCCTTCTTGTGTCATGAAATGACTCTTTTCCCAGCTAAGGACCAATCGTGTTTTGATGCATCGTTTAAGAATCATTCTAGATTAGCTAGGAAAGAGTTAAATGATTCTCCAAAAGCAGAGGAATCATCCATGAAGACTTCCATAAACTCTCCCACCATGTCAAAGAATATGGCTAACATACACCTTTGAAAAGTCGTAGGTGCATTGCATAAACCGAAAGGCATCCTGCGGAAAGCAAAGGTTTCATAGGGACAGGTGAAAGTAGTTTTTTGCTGATCCTCAGGATGGATAAGAACTTGGTTGTATCCCGAGTAGCCATCAACAAAACAGAAGTACTTCTACCCAACTAATCTTTCCAAGATTTGATCAATGAATGGCAGAGGGAAATGATCTTTTTTCGTGGCTGTGTTCAACTTCCTGTAATCAATACAAACCCTCCAAGAGGAAGCTGAACGAGTTGTGACAGATTCTCCTTTCTCATTAGTCACAACGGTAATCTCGACTTTCTTAGGAACAATCTGTACGGGACTTACCCAAGTACTATTAGAGATCGGATAAATAATTCCTGCATCAAGCCACTTAATGATTTCCTTTTTGACCACTTCTTGCATATTTGGATTTAATCACCTTTGCATCTAGCGAGAAGGGTGGGATCCATCTTCCAAGAATATTCTATGATTGTAGTAAGATGGCTCAATCCCCCTAAGGTCATGAATGGTCCAACCAATTGCCTCCTTGTGTTCGTTCAGGACCTTAATCAATTTAATCTCCTACTCCTTTGTTAATTTAGAACTGATAATCACAGGGTGCATCTTCTGTGGTCCTAAAAATTGATATTTCAAATTCTCAGGCAATGGTTTCAGTTTAAGCTGTGGCAGGTTGATGATTGAAGGTAAGGAAGATGCTGATGACTCATAAAGAGGAAGAGGTTGAGAGTGAACAAAATCAGTAATCTCTTCAGAAGATGGCAGGTCTGCCATAGAGGGTTACGGGTCCAATTCATCATCAAAGGAGGAACTTTCAATTGCAGAAACCATCAAACAAGTTTCAATGTTCACATTATCATCCTCTAGTTCCTCAATAAATCCACAATCCTCAAATTTATTAATTGCCTTAAAAATATCCAATTTCATTTGTTGATCCCCAAAGGCGATTTCCATGCTATTGCTTTCATAGTTAATGTTGGCCTTAGCGGTAGCCAGGAACAGATGCCCCAGAATGATGGGCGTGTTCCTGAGATTTTCAGGTACATCCATGTCATGGACAAGGAAATCTACAGGAAAATAGAAATCCATAACCTTAACAATAACATCTTCAATAGAGCCTCGTGGATTTGTGACCGAACGGTTCATTAATTAAAGCATTACTGAAGTCGACCGAAGTTCACCTAATCCAACCTTCTCATAAAGAGAAGTCGGAATTAGGTTGATTGATGCACCCAGATCCAGAAGTGCTCCATCAAAAGTGTAATCTCTAAATGACACAAGAATCAATGGAGCACCTGGATCTCTCTTTTTCTGAGGGACGTGGTGCAGGATAACAGAACTAGCCTGCTTGAAGAGTACCACCTTCCTCAAAACAGATTCTCTCGACTTACGCTTTTGTGTACATAAATCCTTTAAAAATCTCACGTAAGACAGTATATGCTTGATAGCGTCGAGGAGCGGGATATTGATCTCAAGATTCTTGAAAATATTCAGAAGCTCCTCATTACTATTAACAGACTTCTTCTTTGATCTGATCAAGGCTTCAGGAAAAGGAACATGAGTCAGATCTTTGGAATCAAGTTCCTGAGCCTTGATTTCTTCTCCAGAATTCTCTTTTCTCTTGTAAGGTTCTTCAGGATTTGGTAAATCAGAACAGTGTGGTTGTGGATCCTGAGTTTGTTTACCACTCCTCAAGGTAACAAAATTTGCAGATGCATACGAGTTTGGGTCTTAGGGAGGGTTAGGAAAGATTGGAGGGGCTTGATTAGACAAGAATTGTTGTTGTGCAGAAGAAGAAGAGGAAGGACCCTGCTCAACCACCTAAGCGTGCGCGTGTGGGTCCCTCTAATTTCCATACCCATGGGCTTGGATTCCCAGATTCAGGATATTTTGTGGGTTGGGTACGGGTTGAGATGGTAGAGATCTAAGTTGACGAGAGTTAGCTATGAGCCCGGTTTGCAAGTTGTCCAGCAAGGTTTTCATTTGCTACATGAGCTGGAGCATGGATCCTTGCATCTCTACCATTTGTCGGTTCAAATCAACCTGCCCTACGGGTTGATGGGAATTCCAAGCTGGCGGATTGACCTGATTTGGGGGCAACTAAGTATACACATGACCCTGACCCATTGGTAGTTACAGGCCATAGTTGATGGCTCGGAATTGTGTCTGTTGCCTCGGGTTTCTCCAGGAGAAGTTAGGGTGGTTTCTCCAACCTGAATTATAAGCATTAGAGTAGGGGTTGGATCTAACGTTCTTCTGTACAGCACAGACATCCTCATAGGGTGAGGATGGAGAGAAAGAAAGGGAAGGATCAAAAAAACTGGGATCAAAGGCCCCAGTTTGGAACCCGTGGGGTTCCAAATAATGCTGACTCGCAGGTTGAGCCGCATTGAGTTGATTCACAAACTCCCGTCCAAAAGGAGCTCGCGACAAATGGAATCCCGAATTCTGGGATTGAGTGGATCGAGAGTTGTTCATTAAATTTCTAGCCATCCACTCTTCCATTCTCTTAGAAACCAAGTCCACCTTATCAAGTTTGTTACAAATCAATTCCATATTGAATAAATGAGAGTCATGGACTTCATTAACATTTGATCTGGGCTGCTAGGACCAGTTAAAAGTATCCATTGTGGCATGATTGATTGAATTCTTACTCATTTCCTCAAACAAATCGTGCGCACTATCTGCATCTTCGTTGAGGAAATTGCCGTCGCAAGAAGCGTCCACATGATTTCTGAGTTGCTTAATCAACCCATGGTAGAAGATCTGCACGAGTTGCCATTTCGTCACCTCGTAGTGTGGACACCTCCTCAATAGGTCCTGGAATCGCTCCTAGGCCACATGAAACTGCTCCCCCAGCCGCTGGGTAAAGGTAGTGATTGCTCGTCTCAAGGCATTGGTACGTTCAACATGAAAGAATTTCTTCAGAAAGGCCGATTTCAACTCATTCCAAGTTGCAATTGGTCTTCCTATAGTCTTGTACCAATGAGTGTTTCTATCCCTAAGAGAGTGGGGGAAGAGCCTCATGATCATTTGCTCCTCATTCACGTTTCATGCCTTGGTGGTTTAGACCAAAGTGGTCAAGTCTTCCAAGTGTTGAAATTGGTCTTCAGAGCCAAGCCCATGGTAATGTTTGATCAGGCTTAACACCTGGGGCTTGATTTCTATGTCTCCGGCCATAATCTGAATGTCGAGACGTTTCCCGTAATTTAAAGGATCATAAAAATCCTTCAAGGGCTGAGCACCCTGCATTCTCTGGAACCATTCCTGCATTCTCTGCATTTGTTCCAGCTACCTTTGGAATTCCTCCTGTGGATCCCAAAGCAGAGGAGGCTGTTGATTGGCCATGGGATCAATTTAACCAAAATCTAATTTACGCCTCCTAGAATACTCTAGTGGTCCTTCCAATCGGGGATTCAATGATCGTCTTCCAAGCATAAACTAAGAAAAGGTCGGAAGGACTTGAGATAAGGACCTTGCAGCACAACAAAACAAGCCTGCCCTTAAGTGGGGTAGCCTAAGGATCTATAGACTCCCAAGACCCGCCTTAAGATTATAAATGATTTACTCTACTTGTGTCTACTCAATCCAGCCAGTTAGAAGGAGGGACTGGGGAGAAGGTTCTTCCTTCGACTTACACCTTCAGTTCCTAGTGTACCCCCCAGCCACGGTCGTTTGAAGCTACTCCCCTAGCTAGACATCAGATTAATCAATACAAGTAGGTTAATTTTAAACAATCTCAGACTAGGCCACAAAGAGCGAATCAACCCTTAAGGCCAACGTCTACTCGATTTTATTGAGGCCTGGGATTATAGTACTTATGGAATGTGATGGGCCCTTAAAATGGGTTGTGCCCTTAATGATTGATTAAGTATCCGTAAGTGCATGCACAACTAAGGATTTTCAAGCAATATTATTTGCGATGCGTAGATTTATTATTCAAATCTTTCTTAAGTAGCTTTTAGGGTTTAGAATTAGGTTGATTTCAATCAAGTTTGAGGCAAACCAGGTTTTCAAGCACAGGTGAAGATTACTTTACTTTAAAACCAGAAATAATGTGGAGTGCCTGGTATGAATCTAGATTGAAAACCCTAAGAAGAAGCTACTTGATGAGTTGATTTTAGGTTGAGTGGTGAGGCCCAAACAACTCAAACAACTGGCCACAACTATGCCACTAGGTTAGGCACACAAAAATGGCTAGGTTAGAATGATTTCTACTCTTTTATGTGTTGATTTGTATGTATTGATTCCACAGATCAGAATCCGGTTGAGTAGAAGCAAATCAACTAGGTTAAGTGTCTTGAATGTGGGTATATGTTGTGTGTATGTTGAAAATTACCCCACAAAATTATCTTTTTATTTTTTTATTCTTATATAAGCGAGGGTGAAATGAGTGTGAGTGGAAATCCAAATAACCAAACTAATCCTGTGATTTATGCAAACACCTAGGTTAATTGGAATTTGAATTTAACATGACAAATGAAATCTATGGAGGGGGAAGAATGGGGAGCACTTACAGTTGTTTGCACTTTACTCCGATCTATTGCTTGACGATTCCCTGATGGAGTCTCTGCAAAATAATAGATACAAGAGAAAGCAAGTTAGAAGACAATAAAGTGCGTGAAATGTGAAAAGAAGATTGGAAATCGTTGCCTCCTCGACAATAGTGCCAAAATGTTGAAATGTCAAAGTACTACACTATCGAATTTAGTTTTTGAAAACCTATCATTGTAGTTTTAATAGCGAAGAACTCAGTTCAACAAATAAAATTTATATTGGAATCGAAATCCCAGGTCAAACTTAGGGAGGCTACATCGATCCAAATTCATAATTATATTTTTTTTTTGTGTTTTTGTTAAAAAGTGGAGTAATTACAATGAAATGAAGCACTATAAACAATCAGAGAAAGAGAGAGAGAGGGAACATCCACTTGATACTTCAAAATGTTTATACAAGTAAGCGAGAAATTACACTAGAAAGTAGGAAATCTATTACAACTAGAAAGCAGGAAAATTCTACTCCAGAAAGCAGGAACAAGGAATGGGAGAGAGAAGTTATCCTCCTCGACAATCTCTTGGAGGATGAGCCAGACAAGACGACGCTTGGAAGATGAAGAACGGAGCGGGAAGAAGAAGGTTGAGGCAGGAAGAATGCAAACGAGGCAGCATGTCGTCGTCGTCGCAGGATCCACTTTCGAAATGGGGGTGAAAAATTGACTTTATCTCTTAAGGAGTATCCCGGGTGTGGGACAAGCTTCTCTTGAGCTTTGGAGTAGGAGAGAAGAGAAGGAAGGGATGAGAAATTCCTTTGGAGGGGGTCTCCTTTTATAGTTGCAAAGAGTGAGGGCATTTTGGTCATTACATTTTGAAAATCATTAATTCAGGACCTTTAGTGAAGGATAAATCCGTCACTAAAGGCCTGAATGTGGCCTTTGTGGGCGACACTAGTGTGCCTGCTTGCCTCCCCATGCCTCAACGTGCACCCACGTCTATCAGATCTTGATCGTCTGATCGTGAGATCGGATGGTTGAGAGCTCTTCTCGCCGCGCCTCAACTACGTGCCTTGCGTGTGAGATCCTGCGTCACGTGGGGCACCAGATAGCATGTGGGTGATATCAGCTGCACGGCGCCATTGGATCTTCATCGTGTGGCCGATCGCGCCCCTGCACCCGCTCCAATTTGAGACATGCGAGGGCTCGATCCTGCCCCTCCTCGCCTCGTTAAGGCACCCGACCAACGCACTACGAGTGCATTTGTGTCGAGCTCACAACTTAAGTGCACGCACCTCGCAGCCATTGGATCTTGATCCAACGACAGAGAAGCGCTGGCCAGAAGTGCTTCAGCGGATGCGTGTGGCCGATTGGGCAGCCAAGATGGTGGCACGTGGTGCCATCTTGGCCGTCCATCTTTTGAGTGATGTAGATGGTGCCACGGGTATCAGATTGGATTGATTTTCACATCGTTAGGCTGCGATCATTGATCTGAACTGATCCATGTGGTCGGATTTGTCATCTGAAGTGTGGATTAACACCATCTTGGCCCTTGATCTTCTAGGGTTCCTTGATATCTATCTGATGCTACGGATATCCGATTAAGGCGATCTTGGAGTCGTTGAACTCCACTTGTTGCCTTGATCAGATCCGTACGGTTGGATCTTTGATCCAAGGCCCTGATAAAAAGTCACCCTGTCCCTGACCATAAAAGGAGGCAATTAACCTCCATTTTATTTAGACTAATCTAAATGCAAAATGATGCATGTTATGCAATATTTATAGTATGTAATGCAATTCTATGCTTAAGAACATGCATAAATAGACATTTTATGTAACATAAACATGTTTACATCATGTCTTAATAGATCGATCTGCCAACTATAATGTCACCTCTGCTGGTTTTAGCTCAAATTTCTCAAGATGGTCAAGTAGGGATGTAGGTATTAGGTTTATGGAGGCTCCTAGATCGAATAATGCTCTATCAAATTGGATATCACCAATTCTACAGGAAATCAGGGGAGTACCTGGGTCGTTTGCCTTAGGTGGGAGCCTACTCAAAATGATGGAGCTGGCTTGTTTCGACAATACGATTGGGCTCCCATTTTTGGATCGCGGCTTACGCTTAGGTGTACACACATCTTTCAAAAATCGTGCGTAAGCCAGTACATGGCGAATTGCATCCATCAAGGGGATGTTTATATGGACCTGTACAAAGAGCTTGACCAGGTCCTCTTCAGGTGCCACGAGTTTGGTTGTCCTCTTTCCCTTGGTCAAGGCCTCGGGAAATGGAATCTTCGTTGGTTCCTCTGGAATAGGTCTAGGTTCCTGATCTGGGGCAAGGGTATCCTGGATGACTATCTTAGGGTTTGGGTTAGCACTACCAGGCTGAAAGTGGCTTGGGTAAGGTGGGTCTTGTGTTGCTTTGCCACTACAGGTCGTAACTGAATTTAGTCCTGCCTAGTTCTGGTTTGGTGTGGGTAAAATAAGTGGCTACTGCTGAAATACCGAGTATGATGTCGAAGCTTCCATCCCGTCGGGTGATGGAGCAGAAGGGGTCTAGTAAACCATGTCGGCTTGGCCTTGGTTTGGGTTTATAACATGCCTCTAATTTGGCATGTTATTGGGATTAGGTAGAGGTTGTGAAGGGAGTGTACCAGGTTGGTGGGAATTTGCCATCTGGGAAAGTTGATTGCGAACCTCTGTGATCTCGTCTTTGTGCTATTTCTGCATAGCCGCATTTATCTTTCAAATGTCAGCCAGAGTCTGAAGGATAAGAGTCATTTGATCTCCTTGAGTTGGCCCAGATTGATAGGTGGGGTTGGGCCAAGGCTGATGCTACTGATATGGATGAGAAGCTTGTGGACGGGGCTGGTATAGTGGTCTCTGATTCAAATTGTTTCCCACCCACATGAAATTAGGATGATTTCACCATCCAGGGTTATAGGTATTAGAGAATGGGTCATTCTGGATGGCGTTGAGGTCCTTGCAGGTCTGAGGAACCTCAGAAAAGTCAGAATACAAGGGTTCATAGTTCCCCCAACTAGAATAGGCAGGTCCAGAGTTTCCTCCAGCCCTAGAGTCAGATGGGGGTGGATACAGGTCCAACCCCTGAGAAGATCGGTGGTAGATGTTATGCACAGCTTCCCTCCCAGAGGATGGTTGTGCGAATGGGTTTTGCGTAGAGGTCGCTCGCTACAAATGTCAAGTTAGCTAATCCACCTTCTTCTCAATAATAGAGACCTTGTCCAAACAACTTGCCATCAGTTCCAAGTCTACAGAAGAGGACAGGCCCTGCGTCTCATGTGCTCCCCTTGGATTCGTCAATACGTGGGCATTCGTCCGATCGGATATGCTCATGGAGTCATTATTGATGGAGTTCTCGCACATATTCTCGAGAATCTCCCACACAGTGTCTTCGTGTTGACCCATGATATTTCCTGGGCAAGTTGCATTGACGAATAATCAGATATCTTCACGGAGTTCCTAGTAAAAAGACTGGAATTGTTCCCATTGGGAACTCCGTGATGGAGGCACTTTCTCATGATATCCAGAAAATGATCCCATGCTTCGTGAAGTGGTTCTCCAGGTTGTTGTGTGAAGTGCATGGTCTAGTGTCGTAAAGCATTCGTCTGACCAACTAGGAAGAACTTTATCAAAAACTCATATTGTAGTTCAACCCATGTGTTGATTGGATGCATTTGAGTCTGATACCAGTGAGCTGCTTTGTCCATGAGAGAGAAGGAGAACATTTTCATGAGAAGAATATCCCGATTCTAAACATCTGACCCGAAGGTCTAGGACAGATGCTTGAGCTGTTTAATGTGCTGGAAAGGATCCTCGGAATTGAGCCCATGAAATTTTGGAATAGCATGAATCATGCTAGGCTTGAGTTTAGTATCAGGACCTCCAGCTGGGATTTGGACTCAAGGTTCGATCGTCACCGCAGTGGGATTGTAATGATCTCGCATCATAGGATGCTACAGTGGATTTACAAAGGCTTGGAATAGATCATTAAGGCACTGAAGCTGATTCTCGAGGTTGTTCTCTTCTGCTGGTTGTGCCATGATGATGGATGAAGGAGAATTAGGTTCAGATGAATCAGAAGAGATGTCTATGTGATGGGGTTGCTGCACAAATACGGAAGTCAAGGCCTGGCATTGATGGGAGTGAATAACTAATGGATGCCTCAAGGGTGGTCTTAAGGACCTCCTACCAAACATGCACCGATGGAATGGATGAGAATAGAAAGTGATGGACCCAATCAAGACACTCAAAAAATTTTGGATGACTATAGAGGTTCGGGGCGGATGATACCCCTTACTCAAAAAGCCGTCCACCTGTGAATTACCTAGGCAGCTAGAGAGGGAGAGTCCCGCGAAGACCCCTATATGGTAGAGTGTCCCCACGGGTTACAAGGTTTCCCCCACCCGACCTCAGTTGTCACTGATGGTCCAGGTAGATCAGAATGGGGACTTAACCTCTTAAGTCTACTGGTTTTATTAAGAGCAAGGGTGCTTAGGATTTCACTTGAACTTTTAAGATGTATTGAGCTCAAGAGTGACCTAATTTGAAGATTGGTTGACCAAAGCAAGGTGGGTCAACTTCACCTGTTTGTCCTTTGAGAAATTTTAGGTCCCTCTTTTAGGATTCAAGTGGGATTAAGAGCCAGATTTTAGGATTTACTTGAATAAATCAATTCAACTAAGGCTTAGGTACACTTTGTTTGTGAAAGATCAGTTCGTGATTAAGCAAGTGTGTCTCTAAAACCCTAACTTGGAATCCTTACTTAGCTCTTGTTTTGGTCCAATTTAGTTTGTCAAATGTGGTGTCTAGGGCTCAAACAAGAATGTGATAGCCCTAGTTACCTTAAGTGGCTGCACAAATCAGAGTTTGCTGTATAAATTAAATCAGGCAACTTGATGAATTATCTAAGAATGGAAAGCAAGTGGCCCTAATTGATTTTTCTTCCTTTTAACCTTTTTAGAATTAGGGGCTTAAGTGAGAGAGTAATTAGCTTACCTACCCCTGGCTTGTTTGATGTGCGGATGAACTTTCTTCAATGAATCCCTCCTGAAACAACAACAAAGAGATAAAGCAAGTTAGTACCAAATCAGAAATTGCAATCAAGAGTTCTAAATTGCTCATTGCTCCTCGGCAACGGCGCCAAAATGTTCGTCATGCTAAATCAGTGTTTTAAAATGGTGTTGTGTTGCAGTATAGCCGAAATAACATTCAAACAAATACAATTTTTTATTACTCGAAAAAGTTCCGAGGTTGAACACAGGGAGCAATATGGGAATTTAAATCTCAAGAATTGCAATATATGACAAGAAAGCTATAGAATTAAAATCAAGAATTATTTGAAATTAATGTAGCACTAAGATCAAGTATCAATTTGCAAAAAGATGTGAGTAAAATGGTGGTTTAAATCACCATATACTCCTACAATATTAACTAAGGAACTCAATGTATATGTATGAAATGAAAGCTCAAATCTTTCATCTGATTTGGAAATCAGACAACTTAAAGTCGTCTGCTGATGTGCTGCAACTCTTCTTCTTCCTATCTCTGGCTCTGTCTTTCCTCTTCAGCTTCTCTTTCTTCGGCTACGACTTCTTCTATCTCATGTATGCTTGTCTATATATACATATATAAATATATAAATCTCTGCCTAGAATGACTTTATGAAAAGCTTTCACACAAAAATTCTGTTTTGCCTCCTGTTGAGGCGGAGATTCATCGCGAAAAGGTTTGACTTTGGAAAACTTGTCATCGTAGTTCAATCCTTTAGAAAGTTTGTCTATCTGATAATATTTATAATCGAAACTCGAGGTGAGTTTCGGGTCGAGCACGAAGAGGCAAACATTTGGTCTGAAAAATCCGCGTTTCACTTTTTATTTATTTTTGTCATTTTTATATTTTATAACTTTTTTTGTATTTTTATCAAGCAAGAGATCAGGTCGATGAAAACTTTATCTACTTGGAAAAATAATGTAGAGGGAGAGAGGACCAATCATATATTTTTGAACAAATGCTTCTACAACTATGAAAGCGTGAAAACTACACAACAAAAGCAAAAAGATAGAGATAGGTGAGAACAATCCCCCTCGATGGTCGCTTGGAGGATGACTCACTCTGACGACGCCTTGAAGAAGGTGGTGAGGAGTAGGACTAGGGAGAACGGTGGTAGAGGAACAAGGATGGGGCAAGACGTCGTCCCAGCGAGGATCTTCTTCTTGAAGAGAGGTGAGAGGATGGCTGCGGGATGCTCCATGAAAGGGGATGAGAGGTGGGAACAAATGTTTGTTTTCTACTCTAAAGGAGCATCTTGGGGTTGGGACATGCTCTCTCTCTAGAGCCTTGGAGGTGGTGAGCAGAAGAAAGGAATAGATGAAGAAGAATGGGAGGGGTAGGGGTCCTTTTTTAGTGGAGGAAAGGATCAATTTCGTATACAGTACATTTAGTGACGGTCATAAACATTGCTGAGGATCCACGAGAAATGTCCTTGAAGACAACCTTGCTCCCACGCTGCCGCTGCACTGGCGCACGCTCCAAGCACCCGTGTCGAGATCCATGCCTGTTGTTTCCCCGTTGCACCTTCGCGCGCCCGCTGTGTCCATGCCCGTGGTGCCTTGAGTTGCTTCTGCGCTGTGCATGCGTGCCATTGTGTGCAAGTGTGCTCGCGCTGCTGTGCTCATGCGGTGGCAAGTGCATGCGCATGGGTGACCTAGGTTCCACCACATGGCGTGATCTGGGCCGTCCATCTTCTTTCCTTTGTAGGGGCTGCTATAGAGGTCGAATTGAGTCAATTTTCACCCATTGGGCTGCGATCATCAACCCAAACCCTTCTGTGCGATTGGATTTGTTGTTTGAAGCTTCGAATTGCGTTACCTATTCCCTCAGTCGTTGATCTTCCTTAGACTACTTATGGTGCTACGGGACTCCGATCAAGGCGATTTTGGAGGTGTTGGACTCCGATCATCATCTTGATTAGATCCGTATGGTCGGATCGTCAATCCGAGGCTTTGAATTAAATCTCCTTTTCTCCTGGCTATGAAAGGATGCAATTAACCTAAAATATACACAAAGTACTCTAAATGCAGAATGATACATGCTATGCAATATTTATAGTATGGAATGCATATCTAAGCCTAGAGACATGCATAAATAGCCATTTTAATCTAAATGGATGTGTCTACATCATACCCTTGTGCCTATCTTTTGCTAGTCTCTAGCAAAATTAAATAATATGCTCTGTATAAAAATAGAATTTGGACTCGATCGCTTTGGCCTAAGTCGTTTATTAACAATAGAAAATTTCAACTAAGGTCCTAAACTACGAAAACTCAACAGTACCCGGGTGTCTGCCAGAATGCCGACCACTCAAGTCCTCACCTTATTTTGAAAAGGGAAGATACATTTTTTTTTCTATTTTTTTTCTTCTTTTCTAATTTTTTTGGATTTTTGAGTTTAAGGTTTCAGGGCAGCTTACTACGGCTACCCAACCCACCCAGGACTTGAAAAGAACTTTAAGTTCTAAGCATCCTTGTGAATGTTATAGACTCGCTAAGAGGCCATTAAAATGGACTTCAAGTTTCTACGACCCTAGGTGGCCTTAAGAGTTTCTTTCTAAAGGTTTGTCTTTCCGATCGGTAGTTTTCTCCCTACTTTTTTTTATTTTTTATGGGTCAA
The DNA here is from genome assembly GCA_037157565.1 of Thalassia testudinum. Lineage (NCBI taxonomy): Eukaryota > Viridiplantae > Streptophyta > Magnoliopsida > Alismatales > Hydrocharitaceae > Thalassia > Thalassia testudinum. Next base: position 63,506,226 of record JAZHRO010000007.1, on the reverse strand, counting down.
CATAAGGGTAAACTCAATGTATATCTCCCTAGTTTATTCTACTTCCCTGCTTCTTCCTTAAGTATTTTGGGAATTATTTGTGCATTTTTGTGTGTTGGACTCTGGACAACTAGCCAATGGGTTGTTACCCACGGCAACTTACCATCCATACTCATGCGGTGAAGTGTGGTTTATTTTTATATTTTTATTTTTCTCCTTTTTGTATTTTTCAATAACCTTTTTACTTTTTAGTATCATTTTTTTCTTTTTCTAAGTAGGTGGCTTCCTTGATTTAAATTTACCTAAAAGTAGTAGAATGAGTATGGTTATGTAGCTGGGCTCTGGACAATCGGCCAATGGGCTATTACCCATGATAACTTGCCAGCCATACTACCCTAGAAGGTTCATTAGCTACCCAATTCCGTAAAAACCGCTAAAAAGTGAGTCAGTGCAAATAGTGTTGATGCTTAGACTTAAAATCCCCTCAAACCAAAAGGCGAGTTGATAAGTCGTGTACTTATCAGCCGAATTTAATAGAAAATTAGAATAAAATTATTTGGCGAGGACTCGAGACTACGTCCACATTCGAGTGGACACCTGGGCTGATTAAGCCTGAGGACCTGAAGAGTCTTAAGTGTTCAGGTCCTAAAGTATCATTTCCTAAAGTTAATAACTTCCAAAAGCCTAAGTTCTCTTCTCCTAATTCTCTTTTTCTCTTTTTTTGTCTTCTTGAATTTTCATTTTTTTTAAAAGAAAATAAAAGAAATTCTACAGAGATAACGGAATAATTTTAGGATTAAGTATGCACCTCCCATGCCTAAATGATGCAATGTCCTCATTGTAGAAATAAAGAGATGAAATGGGCGGAATAACAGAATATCACCTGAGTTTCGTGATAATCCGGTCAGCTCCGCAGAGAGAAGAGAGTATACACATGCGCAAAGTGGTCGTGGCGTAGATCACATGGAAGATTAACACGTTGTAGTATAGCACAAAATACATCTCAAGAAAATAAATTAATGGAACTGGGGAGTCCTGGTCAATCATAGGGAGGCAGAAAGCACTTTTGCTTTCATGCGTTTATTCCAAATATAAGTACTAAGTAATAGAACAATCAATCACAATATCCACATCACAAAGAGATTGAATTTGATATATGCGATAGAACGAAAACATGAATGTAGACAACTGCTACTGTAATAAAATGTGGGCACCACGGGTGGTCTGTGGTGGCCTTTTAGAGAGGTTGGGAAGAGCAGCAATGATCTGTCGAGGTGGCCCAACGGATGCTTCAGATAGAGGTGTAGAGACGAAGGTAGAGAAGACAAGAAGAAGAAGAGAGAAGGCGTAGAAGGAGGAAGAAGAAGAAAGTAAGAGAATGCCTAAAAAGGGGACCCTTAGGCCTATTTTTATAGCTTTAGTGAAGGGCATTTAGGGTGTTTAGGCTCTTAAATCCGTGCAAAGGCTTCAGATTAATCAGATCCATTGATCGGGAGATTAACGGTCCTAATTAAGCCTTCTAAATCCTTCTTTTATCCTTGGTTTGTTCTAATGCTGCCACATGGCTGCCTGTGTGCCCTTCGATCAGAATCTGACGGCTCTCGCTTGCCCGCCGCTCGCCTGCACACCCGCGTGCCTGACCCTCGCCCACGATTAGTGCCTTAAATCCTAAAGCTTCTAAATCGTCTAATCTCTCAATCAAACGGCTTAAAAAGCATGCGTAGCTGCCGCTGAGTCTAAGGTGTGCGTCACTACGCAAGTTTGCATCCGATGCTCCAACGCCCACCATATGTTCGCCGCCGATCTGCCCGATGAAGATTCGGCAGTGGAATTTCATCCACGGGCGCCCGACTCCCAATTATATTTCGATCCCGCATCGTGCATGACCTATTAGGCATGCTTTTTGCTACGCTACACATGCGGATTGTCATGCTTTCCAATTCCTTTGTGGCCATCCTCGGCCGTTGGATGGGAATCCAACGGTTGAGATCTCGACCTCGCTTGATGAGGTTGCTGGAGGCGGGCGATGTGGCTGCATCACGATCGTTGGATGAAAATCCAATGGCCCACGACTCTCCATTCGAGATTGGAGAGCAGGGAGGGGCAGCTGCGATGGCGCCACATGGCACTATCGTGGTCGTCCATCTTCTTCTCCTTGTATCTGATGATGTAGAACTTCATTGAGTTGATTTCTACACCGTTGGACTACGAACAACGATCCGGATCCATTTGTGCAATTGGATTTGTCATCTGAAGTTCAGATATTCTTCAATTTGCCCCTTGGCTCCTACTTCTTCTATGAACTCTCTAGGGTGCTATGGGAGTCTAATTGATGCACTCTTGGAAGCGTTGGATTCCCATCATTATTCTAAGCAGATCCATAAGGTTGGATCAGTCATCTACAGCCCTGGATTGCCTGCAATTATTAATACCTCTCAAATGGCACATTATTATGTATAAAACATATAACTCATCTAAGACGCAAAGTACGATGTGTATGCATGCAAAATGCCCATGTTAAACTAGGTTCTACCTTAATTCAGGCGAATTAGGGCCTAAGATTGCTATGCAATCATACGCCCATGCCTAAATCTTGCTAGTCCCTAGCAAGTGCAAGACTAAATGCATTTTATCAACAATTCATCTAAAGGTTTATTTCTTTTTGTTTCATCCAAAAATTCAAAATCCAGATAACCATGAATATGTAATGTTGTAGCTTTTGCAACAGATCCAAGTGAAGTGTCTATATACATTTAAAGCTTATACTTGACCCCTAGTAAAATTTTGTTAGGATAGGCAAACCTCTTCTCTCGAGGATATAAATTATTCTCTGATTTTAGCCCCGGCTTTTGGCTTAGGTAGAAGATGTCTGAGTTAACTGGATTTGTATTTGGTGGCTCACTCTCTTTTGGTGCAACATAGAGACTAGTATTTATAGGAATCTGGATTTCTAGCTTATTGAATAAATTAACTTAGAGAAAGGCTGAAAAACTATGCTCTCTTTAATCTTTTGTACTTTTTCTTTTCTCTCTTCCTCTCTCTTTTTCTTTTCCTTTTTCTTTTTATTTCCTTTTGTGAGCTCACATCTTACTAAATTTGCAATTGTATTTGGTGGTCTTACATGGCATTACACTTTAATTAGTTATAATAACCCTATGACTAAGTTAGACCCCTCAGCCCGTATTCAGGCGATCAGAAATACAGAAAAATAGGTTAAGGCTGTATTTGGTGGTTTGTGGGGATGGTAGGTGTTTTTGCCTCAAAACACTTTGATTTAAATAACTCAAACTTCTTATCATAATACTTTTTTCTTTATCAATATATATATATATCTACTGGCACAATGTCGTTACCAACATAACATAATGCAATAATTCAACATGACATGCATACTTTTGTTCATGAGGCATTATTTCGAATTTTTGGGGACGACCAAGAGGATCTCGGGTGGCTTATTTGGTGGAAGTGCCTACTGTCGGCACCGGGTAGGGAATGTATAGGACAACATATTTCTGACCTTGACATCAGTACCCTCCTTCAGCCAAGGATTCCGTAGAGGACGATCATGACCATCCACCTCAGTTCTAGTTTTATCAGAACCCGCTCTATGTTTTTTCCTTATTTGGTGGCTCTCGTACGAAATTTCTCACAAAATTAGTACTCAAGAACTGAGAGCAAAAACTATGCCTAATTCCAAGTGTCATTATTCAATTGTTAAAGATTAAAGATTCCATACACTAGCCTTAGAGCACCAGTAGACTCTCTACTCTCATCTCACATATGTTTTGGTGGATGTACTAGAAGATGGTTCACCTAACTCCCTGATTGCTGTCCAAGGGTTCAGGAGAAGAAGCAATGCTTCTTCTCGACAAACTAGAGATGTCTATCAGTTTTCACAATGGTTCCATTGCAAATTCTACTTGCAGATGTGAGGTTATACTAAATTCTAAGCTTAGGAATCTACTAAAGAATAAATCTTTAATAAAACTTCAGAATAAATCCTTAATAAAACTTCTTGATAAAACAATCTAATCCCCCACTTGTGGGCAGAAAAATTTTCAGTTTTTATGGACTACCCCCCACATTCCTAAGTGTTTGCATGTCCTCATGCATGAATAAAAGAAATAGGGCAGGGTGTATGTGGATAGAAATCACCTGAAACTACTTCTGAGTTGTCATTCAACTCATGGCATCACTACAATGCCACACACAATATGCGAAACAATATGCGAAATTGAAATATGCTATGTATATATGGTAAGTATTTATGGATACGTGCTGAGTTTAACGCCTCCAGCTGGGCAACTCATCAGTCATACATCCTCAAGAAGATGTATGTTTCGTCAACAGGAGGAGGTTCCTGGGCAAAGAATGGCTTGAGGTGCTGGCCATGAACCATAAAAACATGCCCAGATTTCAGGTTTCTAATTTGGACCACCCCATTAGGATACGGGTGGACCACTAGAAATGGCCCAATCCACTTGGACTTGAGCTTTCCCGTAAAGAATTTGAGTTAGGAGTCAAACAACCAGACCTGCTGGTTAGGTGTGAACTCCTTCCTCCAGATGTGTTGATCACGAAAAGCTTTTGTCTTGTCTTTGTATTTTTTTGCATTTTTGTAAGCTTCCATCCTAATCTCCTTTATCTCACTAAGATGAAGCTTCCTTTCATAACCTCCGGCCTCGAGGTTAAAAGTACACTTCTGCACTACCCAGGAGGCACGGTGCTTTCTGCTCCATAGGAAGGCGACAGGCCTTTCCATACACCATGCGGTATGGCGACATTTCAAGCGGGTCCTTGTACATGGTCTGATATGCCTATAGTGCATCAGTCAACTGATCAGACCAATCCTTCCTATCAGGTCTAACCATCTTTTGAAGGATAAGCTTGATTTGACAGTTTGATACTTTAGCCTCCCCATTGGTCTGTGGGTGATACGGGGTAGCAATGCGGTGTTGCACCCCATATTTCTTCAATAATGACCTAAAATGGGTATGGATGAAGTGACCACCCCCATCACTTATCAGGGCACGGGGAACTCTGAATCTAGCAAGAATGAATTCTCGAGCGAAGGATATAACAGTCTTATGATCGGCTCATCTTGTAGGTATAGCTTCTACCCACTTTGAGACATAGTCTACTGCGAGGAATATGTACTCAAAGCCATGCGAGTTCGGGAAAGGGCCCATAAAGTTGATGCCCCAGATGTTGAATACTTCCACGATAAGAATATCTTGGAGAGGCATCATGTCTCTCCGGGTCATAGAACCAACCGCCTGGCATCGCTTATAGCACTTGGCAAACTCGTGTGTATCTCTGAAAATGGTTGGCCAAAAAAATCCCAAGTGCAAAATCTTTGCAGCAGCCTTTCCACCCGAAAAATGACCCCCATAAGCTTCACTGTGGCAGAAGGATAGCAAACTAGAGATTTCCAAATCAGGGGTGCATCTACGGTTGATTTGATCAGCCCCAATGTGAAAGAGCAATGGGTCATCCTAAATCTAGAATTTAGCCTCTGATATAAATTTGAGTTTTTGATCCTTGGATAATCTCACAGGTAGCCTGCCTGTGATGAGATAGTTTGCTATATTAGCATACTAAGGAAACTCAATAGAGTTGATGGACAACAGAGGCTCATTCGGAAATTAGTCTGATATAGGTGGGGAGTATGAAATATAATCTGGGTCTAGCTAAGACAAGTGATCTGCCACAACATTATGTGCTCCGACTTTGTCACGGATTTCGACATCAAATTCCTGCAAAAGAAGGATCATCTGATAAGGCGGAGTTTGGTGTCCTTCTTTGCTAACAAATGACAGAGGGTGGAATGGTCAGTGTAGATGATAACTATGGACCTGAGTAAGTATGATCTGAATTTCTCCAACCCGAATACCACAGCTAGCAATTCTTTCAAAGTGACTGTATAGTTACACTGAGCCTCATTCAGTGTTTTGCTAGCATAGTATAATACACTGGCCAAGAACGGCTTCGACAGTGCAGCCAAAGGCATCACACATCATCTTAAAGTCGAGAGACCAGTCGAGTGGATGGAGATTAGGTGCACTTGAAACAGTGCTTCGTAAGGTCATGAAAGCGCTGAGACATAAGTCAAAATCAAAGGGAGTGTTGGTTACTAGAAGATTCATTAATGGACGAGCAACTTTCGAGAAATCTTGAATGAATCTTCGATAAAATTCGACATGCCCTAAGAATGATCTGATTTTCCTAATCGAGCTAAGCAGAGGTAATAGCAAAATGATTTCGGACTTAGCTCGGTCGACCTCGAGTCCATCAGATGAGATCTTGTGACCTAGTACGATGCCATCCCTCACCATAAAATGGCTTTTTTCCCATGAAAGGACTAGGTTAACCACTATACATCTCCTTAGGATCTTTGTGAGGTTATCAAGACAAGATGAAAAATCATCTCCAAACATGGAGAAATCATCCATGAACACTTCTACGTAGTCCTTGATCATGTCCGAAAAGATGGCCATCATGCATCATTGGAAAGTAGTTGGTGCATTGCAGAGGCCGAAAGGCATTCACTTAAAAGCGAATGTTCAGAAGGGACATGTAAAAATCATCTTGTCTTGATCTTCGACGTTGATTGCTACTTCATTGTACCCGAAGTATCCATCTAGAAAGCAGAAGAAACTATGCCCAGCCAGCCATTCTAGAATCTAATCAATAATGGGTAAAGGAAAATGATCCTTTTTTGTGGCTGAGTTTAGCTTCCTGTAATCAATGCAGACTCACCAAGAAGTCATGGTGCGGGTCAGGATGGATTCACCCAATTCATTTTTTATCACGGTGAGTTCCACCTTTTTGGGTACAATTTGAATGGGACTCACCCACTGGCTATCGGAAATAGGATAGATAATGTTCACATCCAGCTGTTTAATGATCTCCTTCTTGACAACCTCCAACATATTTGGATTTAGGCATCTCTGAGGTTGTCTTGATGGTCTCACCACTTCATTAGTGTAGATATGGTGAATGCAATGAGGGGCGAATCCCGTGGAGATCAGCAATGCCCCACCCGATAGTAGCCCTATGTGCTTGCAGAATGGAGATCAACTGGTGTTCCTGATCCAGAGTCAAGTGAGCATTGATAATCATGGGATATGTCTCACTTTCTCCCAGAAACACGTATTTGAGTGAATCAGGTAAGGGTTGTAACTCTAGTAGCTGAGGGTGAGGAGAGGGTTTATATAGGGGAGGAGAGGAAACAATAGCAGAAATTTGTTGATCCTGACTACTGGAGAATCCACCTATAGTGGTCATGTAATCCTGCCTTAAGATATCAATGTTAGATAGGACAGGATAGTCAGGATCAAGGGTGTTGGAAGTAGATGAACACCGATGACAACCAGATCCATAGGACAAAATGTGTATGTCATTAGTCTCAATCCTGTGTGGATTACGATCTAAGACCCCTGATAGTGAAGATGAATGTGCCATTAGGTCGTTGCAGAGGAGCCCAATGTTCCCACAGAAAGCCAAATCGTCATCTTCACTATCCTCGTCGATTAAATCACAATCGAAGTTCTCTGTTTCCCTGAAAATGTCCAGTCTAAGCTTTTCATTCCCTAGGGAAATCTCCATGCATCCTAATGCACAGTTGATGTTTGCATGGGCGATTGTCAAGAATGGGTGACAGAGAATAATCGATGCATCATGGAGATTAGGAGGAACATCCATATCAAGAACAAAAAAGTCTGCTAGAAAGCAGAATCCTTGGACTTTTACAATCACATTTTCAACCACCCCCCTCGACGTTTTCACCGATCGGTCAGCCAACTGTATGGTAACCGAGGTGGGCTTTAACTCCCCAAATCGAAATCAATCAAATATTGCGGTGGGAGTTAGGTTGATGGACGACCCCAAGTCAAGAAGGGCCTTATCAAAAGGGGAATTCTACAAAATGCAGGAGATTAGTGGTGTGCTCGGGTCCTTTTTGGGTGGTAAGTTGACTAAGATAACCGCACTGGCTTCCTCAGATAATACCGCCTGTCGTTAGATTCTCTATTGTCGCTTTGGAGTACAGTAGTCCTTGTAGAACCTAGCAATGGTACGGATGTGATCTATTGCTTCCAGTGTATGGACCCAAATGTGAACTTCCTTGAACATAGATTTCAGGTCCTTAAAATTCTGCATGTCCTTTTTGCGTGCTGAATCTCACATTAGAGCTGCGGGGATAGGGATGAGAATTTCAGGGTCTATGGGCTTCTTTCCTTTATCTAATGAAGATAGCTTGTGAGAGGAAGAGGGTTGTGATCCATCTTGAGGTAGAGCATAGGAAAAATCGTTACCCGCTTGCCTAGGTAGCGGGTCCTGTGTAGTCTTTCAGCTCCTTAAGGTGATACCTTTTGCATCGACATGCTGTCCATGAAGGGGCAGAGAAGTAGGTTGGCCTGGATACACAGGGTTTAGCAGCATAGGTGGTTAACCGAGCCCATAACTAGGTGGTGTAAGAGGTGCTTGCAGAACAGCATGTGCCTACCCCTGTGGTGCTTGGAATCTAGGTGGGGCGCCCTGATTCTACACATATCTTGGGTTTGGGATAAGTTGAGAGGGTAAAGCTCCTTGTGACCTATGCTTCTGCATCATCTAGTTTTACGTGTTCAGTATGCTCTGTATTTGGTCAGCCATTGCTTTCATTATTTGCAGGTTGTCATGAGTAGATTTCCGAATTGATGCCTACAATTCCTCCTTCAGAGACTCTAAAGGGTCAGCCTGCTTTGGAGGGTAGTTGGCAGCCTGGTGCAGCGGTTGATAGATAGAGCATGTCTATTGCTACTGAGACAGGAATGGCTGCTGCCTAGGATACGTGTTCTATGCATTCTCGTATTGTCTGGTTTGGTAGTGTGGAGCTTGACTCGATCTCTATGGGTTACCAGACCAGGAGAAATTGGGATGTTGGCGCCAACTGGGGTTATACGTCTCAAAATACGGGTTGTTACATCCATAATCTTGACTAGCATTGACATCTTCATAGGCTGAAGATGTCTTAGATGTAAATTCATCAAAAGAATACGCACTTGCATCATCATGTGGTGCATAACCCTGATTGTACGGTGCCAGATCCACATTGTTCATGAGTTCCTAGTATGCAGGATCCCGTGAAGATGGAATGAAAGCATCCTGAGTGAAAGGATTTGTACAAGTAGAGGGGGCTCGAGATGCTTCAGAGGAGTAAGATGGAGCGGTGCTACCAGAAGATCCAGATCTTGCTCTGATTAATTCATCGAGCTTCTTATCGAGAAGATCCACCTTGTCTAACCTTTCGGTGATAATGTCCATGTCGGCTCTAGCAGACTCAGCATGAGCTTCGTGGACACTGACTCGTTCCTGTCCAGGTCGCTGGAACTAGTTCATTGAGGCAACGTTCATCGAGTTCTCTACTAAGGACTCCAATAGTTCAAATGCATTGTTCTCATCCTTCATGAGGAAATTCCGACTGTTAGATGCATCGGTCAGGTGCCGATGTGTGTCATCCTACCCATGGTAAAATACTTGAGTGAGGTGCCATTTTGGTACGCCATGGTGTGGGGACTTCCTGAGAAGATCATGGAATCTGTGCCAGCCGTCATGCAGCTTCTCTCCAGGGCCTTGGGCAAAGGTTGTGATTATGTGCCTTATCGCAGTTGTTCGACCGATCGGGAAGAACTTTTGTAGGAATTCACGACGTAATTCCTCCCAGGCTACAATTGGCCTCTTGATAGTCTTGAACTAATAAGCAACATTATCCTTGAGAGAAGGAGGAAAAAGCTTCATGAGAACAATTCTGATATCTACATTCTTGGGTCGAACTGACTCTGCAATTCGGCTCAGATCTTCAATGTACTGGAAGGGATCCTCATTTGAGTTTCCATGGAAATGAGTCTGAATCAGACTTATGATACTCGGCTTCAACTCAAATGCATCTCCACATGTGGGAATCCGAACCTGAGGTGCTATAATTGTTGCCACCGGATCATAGAAGTCCCACAGTTGTTCTCCACGTGATGGATGTTGCATCCTATCTAGTGTTGTGAGAATTTGGTCGATGCTCTACTCCTATTTCTATTCCGTTTCCTCGACCATGGCTTCCAGATGAGCCATTGGGTCCTGATTCTCAGGGTCCTGATGAACTCAAGGACTGGGATTAGCCATTTCATCTAATCGAGATGGAGAAGGTTGAGAAGTGAGGTTAGGTGAAAATTGCCTTTGTCGCCTTGGGTTCGACTCCCAAGGTCCCACAAGTTTAGGTCCTAATGACCTTCTTCGTTGCATACATTAACTCACAGGGTTGGTGTAGTCATGAAAAACAAGGCTAAGGCCTTGTTAATCAGGGTGGTCCTTTAGATCAGATGATCAGATTTTCGTTTAAGTTTGTGTTATTAAAAATTCAATGAGAGATCGACTACAAGGAATTCCTACCTCTCAGGCTAACCCAGACAGTCTGGTTACGAGGGGACTACGAGGAAGGTTCTTCCTTCTGCTTTCGCCTCCAGTTCCGTTACCCCACAGCCGTGGTCGTTTGACACTACCCTGTAGGCTTAGACACCAGGTTTACCAGAATTGATTTCTAAAGTTCATAAAACTTCTATTTTCAATCAATCTGACCAATATGTACTCCACGAATTTTAAAAAATTCTACAGAAGGAATTTCTTTCTTGGGAAAGGTGGCGTTGGAAAGATAATTTGAAAATCTAGCTCCAGTATAAATTTCAAAATTTTTGGAGCATCAGACACATGACTATTGAATTTCAAAGGTGACACTTACTTTTTGGTTGAGTTTCTAATAAGAATGTGTGCACTTGATTTTCACAATGCCTGCTTTTCCTCATTCACCGCTTCGTGTCATTGTACCTGCACCAAAAATTCTATATTAGAGATATAATCAAAAGTTGCCGTGCCCCCTCGGCAATGGCACCAATTTGGTCGTGGCGTAGATCACGTAGAAGATTAGCACGTAGTATAGCACGAAATATGTCTCGAGCAAATAAATTAACAGAACTGGTGAGTCCTGGTCGATCACAGGGAGGCAGAAAGCACTTTTGATTTCATGCGCTTGTTCTAAATATAACTACTAAGCAATAGAAATAATAAATCACAATATCTACATCACAAAGAGATTGAATTTGATATATGTGATAGAACGAAAACATGAATGTAGAGAACTACTACTGTAATAAAATGAGAGCATCACGGCTGGTCAGTGGTAACCTTTTGGAGAGGTTGGGAAGAGCAGCAATGATCTGTCGAGGTGGCTCAATGGATGCTTCAGACAGAGGTGCAGAGACGAAGGTAGAGAAGATGGGAAGAAGAAGAAGAGGGAAGGCAAAGAAGGAGGAAGAAGAAGAAAGTAAGAGAATGCCTTAAAAGGGGACCCTTAGGCCTCTTTTTATAGCTTTAGTGAAGGGCATTTAGGGTATTTGGGCCCTTAAATCCATGCAAAGGCTTCAAATTAACTAGATTTATTGATCGAGAGATCAACAACCTTGATTAAGCCTTCCAAATCCTTCTTTTATCATCGGTTTGTTTTGATGCTACCACGTGGCACCCTATGCACCCTTGGATCTGAATCCGATGGCTCCCTCTCACTCGTCTCTCGCCCGCACACCCGCGCACCCACTGCTCGCCCTCGATCAGCGCCTTAAATCCTAAAGCTTCTCAGTCATTTGATCTCTCGATCATATGGCTTAAAAAGCACATGCAGTGGCCGTTGAGTCTAAGGCGCGTGTCATCGTGCGCTTCTACAACCAACGCTCCTACGCCCACCACGCGTTCGTCACTGATCCGCCCGATGAAGATCCAATGGTGGAATTTCATCCATGGACACCCGACTGCCAACTGCATTTCGATCCCGCATCGTACGTGGTCTATTAGGCACACTCTTTGCTATGCTACATGCATGAATTGTCACGCTTTCTAATTCCTGTGTGGCCACCCTCGACCGTTGGATGGGAATCCAACAATCGAGATCTTAGCCTCGCTTGATGAGGTGGCTGGAGGCGGGCATTGTTGCTGCATCGCATCCATTGGATGACGATCCAATGGCCCATGTCTCACCTTCCAGATTGGGGTGTGGTGAGGGGTGGCTGCAATGGTGCCACGTGGCACCATCATGTCCATCCATCTTCTCCTTGTATCTGATGATGTAACACTCCGATTGAGTTCATTTCTGCACCGTTGGACTACGAACATCAATCCGGATCCATCCATGCAGTTGGATCTGCCATTTGAGGCCCGGATATTCTTCAATTTGCCCCTTGGCACCTGCTTCTTCTGCGGACTCCCTAAGCTGCTACAGGAGTCTGATTGATGCACTTTTGGAAGTGTTGGACTCCCATCATTATTCTGAATAGATCCATAAGGTTGAATCAGTCTTCTATAGCCCTGGATTACCTGCAATTATTAATACCACTCAAGTAGCACATTATTATGTATAAAACATATAACTCATCTAAGATGCAAAGTACGATGTGTATGCATGCAGAATGCCCATGTTAAGCAAGGTTTTACCTTAATTTAGGCGAATTAGGGCCTATGATTGCTGCGCAATCACTAAGTTTATCGCCTTTAGCTAGGCATAAAATAGAAACAAAGAAGTGGTTAAGAATTCACAAGTATGGGTCAGAATCAGAATTAAAAGATTGATCCTTAAACACATCAGTAGAAGATGTCCACAGACGTGGACCAGATTATGGTGCTGACCCATGCCTCAAGGTCAAGTGGTTCTAAGGTTCTGGATGAAAATCACCCAAAACCTAAGATTGTTGTATTTGTGGGACCGGGCTTGCAGTTTGATGGTGTGCAACCCAAGACTAAAGTGTTGAACAATGGGTAAGTCTAAATCACAATGCCTATTTCTCCATGTGGAATAAGGCTCAAAAATATAATTAATTATGTTATGCTTGGGTTGCACATCAAAGACATCATAAGGGTCCTTGTAGAAAGTAGGTGGTTTCAGGTTAATAGGAACCCTTAGATCCAAAATCCTACTTTCCCTGAAGTTAACTTCCCAGATCCTCACTTCCAAATTCCTATCTTCCAACATAAAGTGCTTGGGCTCTGGGACCTCTAGCATATCATTCGCCCCATCTAATTTACCCAAGTCCAGAAATCATGACTGAATCAAAATTGACTTGGGCACAATGATCTCAAAAGTATGATCATTCAGCTTTTCAGGGTGTGGTTGAAGAATAGGGCTATTGATTGAATGTTCTAGTAAATGAGGATTTAGATCCTCCAAGTTAGCCCCAACCAAATCACAAACCTCAATAATCAGGCTATCAAATTGTTCATCAGATTCCTCAGGCTCATTTATCTCACTATAATCATCTTCCTTAAGCTCAAGTGAGACTTCACTAAAAGATTCCTCACCCTCAGAATTAAAGAATTCTTTATCCCCATTTATATATGTCTCAAAATCATATGTCATTTCATGGTCCATTGAGACATTTTTCATCATTCCCTTGCTCTGGGGTCTCGAGTGAAGCAATTGGTTCATCCTGAATCAGATGCTCTAGACCAACCTAGTCATCTCCGTTCTCAGAACATGTATCCCCCCCAACAGGTGCTTGAGCAGGTTCAGACATTAACTCTCTTGAAGGGGGTTCATCTTGAGAATCATCCCAAGATTAGACTAGGGAAACCACTAATTTCATCCTCAATCTTGATAATTTCGCAAGTAGAAACTCACCCAAGCCCCTATCCCTAACATCTTGGAGCAAATCCAATAGAGAACTATTAAGTTCATCAATCATTTTGATCATAGGCTCTAATGCTTCAATGCGTGGTGTTGGCTGAGCATCTAAAGATTGTATGATGTTCCTCAAGTTAGCCAACACCCTTTCTTGGACCTGGTTCACCAGAATCGAATGGTTTGGTTTAAGGTTGTGTGGGTTCGGGTTAAATCTAGGGGAGTCAAGATATTGAGGTTCTCAGGGTCCTCCCTGATAGTAGGTCATTTCGGGTTGTTCAAAGAATGGTGGGGACCTATATTCTGCATATTCCTGGGGAGGGTAGGTGTTATAGTCAACATATCCTTCTTGATTGTAGATCAGGTTAGGTTGATCATCAAAGGATGGAGATCTATAATAATTATAGGTGTGAGAAGGATAATAATCATAGTCTTGTTGTCTAGGGTTAGGCCCTAGACACTGAGGTCCAGATTCATATCCCTAATCAAGGTTGTCCCGGCTAGTGGATGGGTAGTCATAAGTCAAGTCAGGATAGTAATCATCTTGAGGATACATGTTGGTAGGACGGTAGGATTGGAAATGTGTGAAAGATGTGTAAGGATACATTGTGGAGTAGGAGGGAAAATAGAATAGAGAAAGGTGCCCTACAGTACAATCAACCTAACCTGTCCTTATGTGGGTAGCCTAAAGACCTACAGACTCCTAGGACCCATCTTGAGATGACAGAAATGATTTGGTCTACTTTTATTAGGTCAATCCAACCATTTAGAGGGAGGGGCTGCGGAGAAGGTTCTTCCTTTGGCTTGCACCTCTGGTTCCTTTGATACCCCCTAACAACGGTCGTTTGACGCTACTCCCCTAGTTAGACATTAGATGGACCAGTAGAAGCAAATTAATAAAAAAAATTCTCAATCTGAGCCTCGAAGAGAGAATCAATCCTTAAGGCCAACGTCTACTCTATTTTAGTTAGGCTTGGGATGATCGTGCTCTTGGAATGTGATGGGCCCTTTAGATGAGTTGTGCCCTTAGTGATCAGTTAAAATGTGTGTACGTGCACAACTAGCGTTTGCAAACAAGGTTATTTGATGATGTGTCTTTTAGGGTTTAACCTTGTTTAGAAGCTTTTAGGGTTTAATTTTTAGGTTCGTTCAATCAGGTTTAGTAGAACACTCTGAGTTTTGAAAGCACTGGTGATGATATATTCCATTAGAAATCAAAAAATAATGTGGAGTGCTTGGTTCAACCCTAAGTGTCAAGCTACTTGATGGAACGCTTTTATCTTAAGTAGTGCGGCTCAAACAACTCAATCAATCGGCCTGTTGCACCACTTGATTAAGGCACACAAAATGTTTAACCTATTCAAATTTTCTACTCACTTATTTGTGTGTTAAGGTGTACCCGATCCACAGGTCAAATTTCGATTAAGTGGTAGAATCAATGTAAAGTGGTGCACATTAAGTCGAGAGTTGTGGTTGTTAACTTGTGTCTCTTTTAGTAAATCCCACAATCAGATAACTTTTTTTTTATTTTTTTAATTTATATGGGTGGGCAAGATGAGGCGAAGTGACAATCAAACAACTAGATCTATCCTAGGGTTTATAAAGGCACTTAGGTTGATTTGAGTTTGAGTTATTAGTGTGGTGAAATGAAACTATGGTGGGATGATTGGGGTACACTTACAAAACCTTCATCTGCACTTTTCTCCAATCTAACCGCTCTAGCCTACCTCAGAAGTGTACCTGCAATCACAGTAGGATCAGAGAAAAAGTGAGATAAAAGTTAGGTAAGGTGGAAAAATGTGTGAAAAACCCAAGAGCATTGCCTCCCTAGCAACGGCACCAAAATGATGAGGTGGAGATTCGACACGAAAAGGTTTGAGTTTGGAAAACCCATCATCATAGTTCGATTCGCGAGAAAATCCATCTATCAGATAATATTTATAATCGAAACTTGAGGTTAGTCCCAGGTCGAATATGGGAAGGCGAATGTTTGGTTTGAAAAATTCGTGTTTCACTTTTTTTTGACGTTTTTATCTTTTATAATTTTTTTTGTATTTTTATTAAGCAAGAGATTAGGTTGATGAAAACTTTATCTACTTGTAGAAATAATGTAGAGAGAGAGGAACAACCATATATTTTTGAATAAATGTTTCTACAACTATGAAAGCTGGAAAACTACACTACAAAAGCAAAAAGATAGAGATAGGTGAGAAGAATCCCCCTCGATGGTCGCTTAGAGGACGGCTCACTCTGATGGCACCCCGAAGAAGGTGGTGAGGAGTGGGACGAGGGAGAACAACGGCGGAGGAAGGAGGATGGGGTAGGATGTCTTTGCGGCGAGGATCTTCTTCCCAAAGGGAGGTGAGAGGATGGCCGCGAGATGCTGGACTAAAGGGGATGAGAGGTAGGAACAAATGTTTGTTTTCTACTCTAGAGGAGCATCCTTAACTTGGGACAAACTCTCTCTAGAGTCTTGAAGGTGGTGAGGAGAAGAAAGGAAGAGATGAAGAAGAATGGGAGGGGTAGGGGTCCTCTTATAGCGGAGGAAAGGATCAATTTCGTAGAGAACAATAATGATACTCAATGAGTCAATCACTCATAAATATATTCAATAAAAGCTAATGTATGATGAAGCAAAAAGGAAAGAGAATCAAAACAATGGTGATTTAAATCACCACTTATCCTCTTTAATTAAGCATGCATTCAATTATTCAATTGTAAACTATATTACTTAAATTATTCAACAGTAACCATAATCAACTCAGATCAGTCGATAGGCATATGTCATTAGATGTCTTAAGTGTCAACAGACAAGGATGATTGCACAGCAATCATAAACCCTAATTCACCTGAATTAAGGTAGAACCTAGCTTAACATGGACATTTTGCATGCATACACATCGTAATTTGCATCTTAGATGAGTTATATGTTTTATACATAATAATGTGCTATTTGAGAGGCATTATTAATTGCAGGTAATCCAGGACTACGGATGAGCGATCCAACCTTATGGTTCTATTTGGAATAACAACGGGAGTCCAACACAACCAAGAGTGCATCAATCAAACTCCCGTAGCACCCTAGGGAGGCCGTAGAAGAAGTTGGAGCCAAGGGGAAATTGAAGAATATCTGGACATTAGATGACAAATCCAGCCACACGGATGGATCCGGATCGACATTCGTAGTCCAATAGTGCAGAAATCAACTTAATCGGAGGCCCACATCATCAGATAAAAGGAGAAGAAGATGGATGGCCACGATGGCACCACATGGAGCCACTGCAGCTGCCCCTCACCACACTCCAATTTGGAAAGAAGAACCGCGGCCTATTGGATCATCATCCAATGGTCACGATGAATCCACGTCGCCATCTCCAGTTGCCTCATCACGCACAGAAGGAATCTCGACCATTGGATTCCTATCCAACGGTCGAAAGTAGTTGCATAAGAAATGGAAGGTGCAACCATCCGTGCGTGTAGCGCAGCGGAGACGGCACCTAATAAACAACTGGAGATGTGGGATCGAAGTGCGCCCGATGTGGAATTAGGAGAAGTGGCAAGCGCGAGAGCAATTGACCACCGGATCTTCATTGGGCGGCTCATCAGCAGACGCGTGGTAGGCGTGGAGGCGCTGGATCAAAAATGTGTGTGATGACGCATGTAGAGATGCGCATTCGAGCGCTTTAGGATTTACAAGAGGCGATGGAGCATGAGTTTATGCCGTCTGATCTTACGATCGGGCGGCTGACGATTGGGCGCTCAGAAGAGGTGAGCAGCAAAGGAGAGGAAACGAAGGCACATGCGTGGGTGATCTGCATTCGTGTGATGGACGATCGACGCTCCATAGGCTGCCACGTGGTAGCACCAAATTCATCTGAGGATAAAAGTAGGATTTGGAAGGCTTAATCAAGGCTGTTGATCTCCTGATCAACGGATTTGATTAATCTGAAGCATTTGCACGAATTTATGGGGCAAAATACCTTAATTGCCCTTCACTAAAGCTATAAAAAGAGGCTTAAGGGCCCCCTTTGGAAGGCAATTCTCATATTTCTTCTTCCTCCTCCTTCTTCAACCTTTCTCTCTTCTTCTTCTTCCCATCTTCTCTGCATCCTTCTCTGCACCTCCATCTGAACATCCGTTGGGCCACCCCGACGAATTGTTGCTACTCTTCCCAACCTCTCCAAAAGGGCACCACGAACCACCCGTGGTGCCCTTATTCTATTACAGTAGTAGTTGTTTACATTCTTATTTTTAGTCTATTGCATGTATATCAAATTCAACCACTTTGTATTGTGAATATTGTGATTGATTGTTTCTATTCTTTAGTAATAATATTGAGAATAAACATATGAAATCAAAAGTGCCTTCTACCTCCCTGTGATCGATCGGGACTCACCAAGTTTTGTTTATTTATTTGATCGAGACGTATTTCGCACCATACTACAACGTGTTAATTCTCTACGCGATCTACGCCGTGAACAAATTGGCGCTGTTGTCGGGGAGGCACGACAACTTTTGATTTTATCTCTAATATAGTATTTTTGTGTGTAGGAACAATGACACGAAGCAGCGAACGAGGAAAAGCGGGCGCTGCTAAAATCAAGTGCACACATTCTTATTAGAAATTTGGCTACAAAGTAAGTGTCATATTTAAAATTCAATAGCCATGTTTCTAATGCTCCAAAAATCCTGAAATTTGGACTAGAACTAGATCTTCAAATTATCTTTCTAATGCCACCTTTCCCAAAAATAAATTCCTTCTGTAGAATTTTTTAAAATTCGTTGAGTACATACTGGTCAGATTGCTTGAAAATAGAACTTTTATGAACTTTAGAAATCAGTTCTGACGAACATAAAAATTAGCTTTATTCAAAGTTTATTGCGTGTGAAAGATAATCAAATTAGCTTTCAATATCATATTTTTACAAAATTTTTGGAGCATATTTAATATAGTTTCAAACAGAAAAACCAACATGGGGTCTAAATCCCAGATTTGACCCCTGGTTAGCTAAAAATTCATAACTAATTGTTGGAAATAGAAAAAATTTTGGAAAAATACTCTCTTGCTTAATGAAAAAATAATCTTTTTGCCAAGTTTTAAATCATTTGGATTCAATCTTGCCTTAGACTATACATTTGAATTGTGGTCTTCAATTTAAAAAAAATAGAACTTAGAACTTCATGAGACAATAGGACCACATAGAGTAACTTAGACTCCGACGGACCCAAGAGTTAGTTGGTGAGGAAAGTCACCTTGTGGACTGCCCACCATCTACTACATTGAAGAAACAGGTTAAGAATTCACAAAAATACATCAAATAACCTACATTTGGCTTGAAACTACTGGGTAGTTCTAACCTCTCTTGCAAAACCTAGTGACTAAGCCTGTGGGGTAGTGTCAAATGACCACGGCTGTGGGGTAACGAAATCGGAGGCAAAAGCTGAAGGAAGAACCTTCCTCATAGTCCCCTCGTAACCAGACTGACTGGGTTAGCTTAAGAGGCGGGAATTCCTTACAGCCAGTCTCTCACTGAATTTATAATAACACAAACTTGAACAAAAAATCTGGTCATCTTATCTAAAGGATCACTTTGATTAACAAGGCCTTATCCTTGTTCTGCTTAACTACACCAGCCCTTTGAGTTGGTGTATGCAAGGAAGAAGGTCATTAAGACCTGAACTTGCGGGACCATGGGAGCCAAACCCAAGGTGGCAAAGGCGATTTTCACTTGACCTCTCTTCTCAACCTTCTTCCATCCGACTAGCTGAGATGGCTAATCCTGGTCCTCGAGTTCATCAGAACCCTGAGAATCAAGACCCAATGGCTTGTCTGGAAGCCAAGGTCGAGGAAACGAAACAAAAATATGAGCAGAGCATCCATCGGATTCTCACAACACTTGACAGGATGCAGCATCAACCACGTGGAGAACAACTACGGGACTTCTACGATCCAGCAGCAACAATCATAGCACCTCAGGTCTAGATTCCTACAAGAGGAGATGTATTCGAGTTAAAGCCGAATATCATAAGTCTAATTCAGACTCATTTCCATGGAAACTCAAATGAGGATTCCTTCTAGCACCTTGAAGACCTGAGTCGGATTGCAGAGTTAGTTCGACCAAAGAATATAGATATTGGAATTGTTCCCATGAAGCATTTTCCTTTTTCTCTCAAGGATAAAGTTGCTTATTGGTTCAAGACCATCGGGACACCAATTGGAACCTTGGAGGAATTACATCGCGAATTCCTCCAAAAGTTCTTCCCGATCGATCGAACAAATGCCATGAGGCACGCAATCATGACCTTTGGTCAAGGACTTAGAGAGAAGCAACATGATGCCTAGGATAGATTCCACAATCTTCTCTGGAAGTGCCCACAACATGGTGTACCCAAATGGCACCTTACTCAAGTATTTTACCATGGGCTGGATGACCCACATAGATATCTGGCCAATGCATCTAACGGTGGGAATTTTCTCGTGAAGGACGAGAACAGCGCATTTGAACTATTTGAGTCATTAGCAAAGAACTCGATGAACACTGCCTCGATGAACCAGTTCCAACGACCTAGACAGCAATGAGTTAATGTCCGCGAAGCTCAAGTCGAGTTTGCCCGAGCTGACATGGACATTATCACCAAAAAGCTGGATAAGGTGGATCTGCTCGATAAGAAGCTCGATGAATTAAAGTGAGCGAGATCCAGATCTTCTGGCAGCGCTGCTCCATCTTACTCCTCTCAAGCATCTCGAGCCCCCTCTGCTTGTACATATCTATTTACTCGGGGTGTTTTCTCTCCATCTTCATTGGATCCTGCATACCAGGAACCCGTGAACAATATGGATCTAGCACCATACAATCAGGGTTACACACCACGTGATGATGCAAATACATATTCTTTTGATGAATTTGCATCTGAGACGTCTTTGGCTTACGAAGATGTCAAAGACATTCAGGGATACGGGTGTAACAACTCATATTCTAAAACATATTACCCTAGTTGGCACCAGCATCCCAATTTCTCCTGGTCTGGTAACCCACAGAGATCGAGTCAAACTCCACAGTACTAGACCAGACAATACGGGAATGCACAAAACACGTATCCTAGGTAGCAGCCATTTCTATCCCAGCAGCAACAGACATGCTCTATCTATCAGTCGTTGCACCAAGATGCCAACTACCCTACAAAGCGGGCCGACCCTTTGGAGTCGCTGAAGGAGGAATTGCAGGCATCAATTCGAAAATGTACTCATGACAACCTGCAAATAATGAAGGCAATGGCTGACCAAATGTAGAGCATACAGAACATGCAAAACAAGGTAATGCAGGATCATAGATCATAGGGAGCTTTGCCCTCCCAACTTGTCCCAAAACTGAGATATGTGCAGAATCAAGGTGCCCCACATAGATTCCAAGCACCACAGGGGCAGGCACACGCTGTTATGCAAGCACCTCCCCCACCACCTGGTTACGGGCTCGATCAACCACCTCTGTTGCCAAACCCTGTGTATCCAGACCAACCCACTCCTCTACCCCTACATGGATATCACACCAATGTAAAAGTTGTCACCCTAAGGAGCTGAAAGACTACACAGGACCCGCTATCTAGGCAAGCAGGTAATGATTTTTCCTGCACTCTACCATGAGATGACTCACAACCCTCTTCCTATCACAAGCCATCTTCATTAGATAAAGGAAAGAAGCCCCTAGACCCTAAAATTCCCATCCCTTTTCCCGTGTCCCTAACGCGAGATTCATCATGGAAAAAGGACATGCGAAATTTCTAGGAGCTGAAATCTATGTTCAAGGAACCTCATATTCAGGTCCCTCTAATCGAAGAAATAGATCATATCCCTGCTGTTGCTAGGTTCTTTAAGGACTACTGCACTCTGAAGCGAAAGTAGAGAATCAGACGACAGGCGGTATTATTTGAAGAAGCCAGCATGGTTATTTTAGCCAACTTACCACCCAAAAAGAAGGACCTAGGCACACCACTAATTTCCTACTTTTTGTAGGATTCCCCTTTTGATAGGGCCCTTCTTGATTTGGGGTCGTCCATCAACCTAACTCCTACCGCAGTATTTGATTGATTTTGATTTGGGGAGTTAAAGCCCACCTCGGTTACCATATAGTTGGCTGACCGATCGGTAAAAACGCCAATGGGAGTGGTTGAAAATGTGATCGTAAAAGTCCAAGGATTATGCTTTCCAATGGACTTTTTTGTTCTTGATAGGGAGGTTCCTCCTAATCTCCATGATGCACCGATTATTCTAGCTCTCCCATTTTTGGCAACCGTCCATGCAAACATCGGCTGTGCATCAGGTGCATGGAGATTGCCCTGGGGAACGGAAAGCTTAGACTGAACATTTTTCGGGCATCAAAGAACTTTGATTGCAATTTAATCAAGGAGGACAGTGAAGATGAAGATTCAGCTTTCTGTGGGAACATTGGGATCCTCTGCAGCAACCCAATGGCACATTCACCTTCACTATCAAGGGTCTTGGATCACGATCCACATGGGACTGAGACTAATGACATACACATTTTGCCCCATGGATCTGGTTGTCATGGGTGTTCATCTGCTCCTAACACTCCTGATCCTAACTATCCTATCATATCCAGCACTGATATCTTGAGACAGGGTTACATGACAACTGTAGACGGATTCTTCATTAGTCTGGATCAGCAAATTTTCACTTTTGTTTCTTCTCCTCCATTGCATAACCCCCCTCCCCACCCTCTGCTACTAGAGTTACAGCCCTTTCCTAATTCACTCAAGTACGGGTTTCTGGGAGAAAGTGAGACACATCCCGTGATTATCAATGCTCAGTTGACTCCATATCAAGAACACCGATTGATCTCCGTTCTGCAAGCACATATGGCTGCTATCAGGTGGGGCATTCCTGATCTCCATAGAATTCTCCCCTTATAGTGTACTCACCATATCTACACTGATGAAGGGGTGAGACCGTTGAGACAACTTTAGAGATGCCTAAATCTAAATATGTTGGAGGTTGTCAAGAAGGAGATCATTAAATGGTTGGACGCAGGCATTATCTATCCTATTTCCAATAGCCAGTGGGTGAGCCCCATTCAGATAGTGCCCAAAAAGGTGGGACTCACTGTAATCAGAAATGAATTGGGCGAATCCATCCTGAGCCGCACCATGACTTCTTGGCGAGTCTGCATTGATTACAGGAAGCTAAACTCGGCTACCAGAAAGGATCATTTTCCTTTACCCTTTATTGATCAGATTCTAGAACGGTTAGCTGGGCATAGTTTCTTCTGCTTTCTGGATGGATACTCTGGGTACAATCAAGTTGCAATCACCCCGAAAGATCAGGACAAGATGACTTTTATGTGTCCCTTTGGAACATTCCCTTTTAAGCGGATGCCTTTCGGCTTTTGCAACGCACTAGCTACTTTTCAACGATGCATGATGGCCATCTTTTCAGACATGATCAGGGACTGCATAGAAGTGTTCATGGATGACTTCTCTATGTTTGGAGATGATTTCTCATCTTGTCTTGATAACTTCACAAAGATTCTAAGTAGATGTATAGATGTTAACCTAGAACTTTCATGGCAAAAAAGACATTTTATGGTGAGGGTTGGCATCGTACTAGGCCACAGGATCTCCTCTAATGGACTCGAGGTCAACCAAGCTAAGTCAGAAATCATTTTGTGATTACCTCCGCCTATCTCGATTAGGCAAATCAGAACATTCTTAGGGCATGTCGGATTTTATCGAAGATTCATTCGAGATTTCTCAAAAATTGCTCATCCATTAATGAATCTTCTAGTAATTGACACGCCCTTTAATTTCAACTCCTTGTGTCTCAACACTTTCGAGACCTTACGAAGCACTGTCTCAAGTGCACTTGTTCTCCAACCTTCCGACTGGTCTCTCGACTTCGAGATAATGTGTGACGCCTCCGACTTTGCTGTCGGAGAAGTTCTTGGCCAGCGTCTGGTGCGCCACTCATTTGTAATATACTACGCAAGAAAAATGCTGAACGAGGCTCAGCGTAAATATGCAGTCACTGAGAAAGAATTGCTAGCCGTGGTATTCAGGTTGGAGAAATTTAGGTCATACTTACTCGGGTCCAAAGTTATCATCTACATTGACCATTCCGCCCTCTGGCATTTGTTGGCAAAGAAGGATGCCAAACCTCGCTTTATCCGATGGATCCTTCATTTACAGGAGTTTGATGTCGAAATCCTCAACAAAGCCGGAGCACATAATGTTGTGGTGGATCACTTATCTCGGCTAGGCCCAGACTACATTCTATACTTCTCGCCGATATTAGATCAATTTTCCGGATGAGTCTCTATTATCTATCAACTCTGTTGAGTTTCCTTGGTATGCTGATATGGCAAACTATCTTGTCGCAGGCAAGCGACCTGCGAGATTATCCAAGGATCAAAAGCTCAAATTCATATCAGAGGCTAAATTCTATTTTTTGGACGACCCATTGCTCTTTTGCATTAGGGATGATTAGATCATCCGTAGATGATGGGAACACCATCATGAGCCCTAACTAGCTCATTTTGACCCAATGAAGAGAATAAAAGCTCCTACATAACCAAATGAAGGTCATAATTCACTACATAACCTTTCTGAGAGAAAAATAAGAAACAAGGGGTAAAACTACAATTTTACCAATGAAGTACAACAACAGATTTTCTCAAGGGCTAAACAAAGGTCAAAGGGTCTTCATAAGATAATAAGTTGGTTGGATCAAACTGAAAAGGGCTTGTGTGCACCCTGTGAATTAAATAACTTCCTGAAACCCTAAAATAGGCCCACTTGATTAACTAAGGTTTCGATCAGGATAAAATTCATCTAAACCCTCTAAAAATCATAGAAAAATATTCTCTAGGGTTTAGAACTTTCAATTTGGCCATTGGAACCCATCTTGACCTAGAATGGGGTCTTAAACAGATATCTGCCTTAAATTAGCTTTTTGCATAAATTTCCTTGTCAAACGTGGTCAAACACAAACTCCAACTTCAGCATTGGATTCCTTAGGTTGAAATTAGGTTTGTACCAAAATTTGAACCCAAGTTGAGTTTGCCTTGACCTAGTTCACAAAAAAGGTCCAGCTTGATTACATTTGTACCCCTATCTTTCAAAAACCTTTCCAAAAGGCCCCCTAGCTTCTTCATCATTTTCGGAATTAGGTCCCTCCACCATTATTGTGGAGGAATCCTACTTCGATGAGCTTTGGAAGGTGGTTCCTCCCTGATTGCTCAGAGAATCCCCTTCAAAATTGGAAGGGAGATTCTCTGAGAAAATCCCTCCAATGTGAATCCAGTTTGATGCCCTAATTTCTTCCCAATCTCTCATGCGAATGCATCAAAGATTTGGGTATCTTTTGAGTTTCCTTCTTCGGTGAGCATGCCTTGCTTAGAAGCTTGTCTTCCAAGCACAAATCCCCCTCTAGAGATATATTTAAGAAGCCCCAGATCCAACCGCATTGCCCAAGCTTGAATTTGACTGGAGACCCCCTCAAATTCTTCTCTCATCCTCCGGCTGATCGCTCATCAATCTCCGACAACCTTCCCTACTCTCCCTCGTCATATGACCATAATACTAATGGTAGGCTCTTCATCCTCGCTTTCGCCCACGTCATGCAGCACCCTCCGAGGCCCTTGTCTCCACTTCATCCTCGCCGACCGTCTCTCTCTGAGCTCCATCTCCATTTTCGGCAGTACGTGTCCGACGCCATCTTCATCTCCCCTTCGTCTCATAACACCCTAGCTAAGTTCTCTCTCCCCTCTACTTTCTTCTTCACTCTCCATTTCCTAAAATCGACCACTACTGACCTCCATCATCCTCATCTCCTTCATCTCTGGCCACCACCTCCGACGAGGCCGCTCCACCTCCACAAGCCATCCCATCCCTCATCGACCAGCCCATAAGCTTCCCCTCACGCCACTGAACAGCTCCCCCAACTTCACACACCACTCCACTCACTCATGCACCTCATCAAACACACCACACCTACACACACAGTGTGCCCTAGGCATGCTCGCACAGGCATCCCCATGCCATGTCAACCACCCCAGCACATTCGTCGTGCCTCGGTGACGCTCCCTGAGCGATCTGACATGGCCGCAAGGTCATCTTTGTGATTTCTGGTACAAGCATCATCCGCCATTAGTGACCAAGCTTGAAGCAAGCTTGAGGTCGCTCCAGGCTTTGCTAGTTCCAGGCCCCTATCCTAGGCTACTCGGAAGACTCTCGCGCTCGACTCCAGGCTCTCAATTCCAGTCGAAGGCCGTAGTAGCTGCTGCAATTAGAAGACCACCTCTACAGCGGGCGTGCAAGAAGAAGGGCACACGTTTAGTCCCACATCAGTGGCTGCGAAGCGATCGAAGGCACATAAGTTGAATTTGTGCCGTAGCCTTATTGCCTCCGAATCACGAGGTAAGGTCCCTCTAACCCGATCAAACCCTATCTCATTTGCCCTCATGCCCCGTGGACCTGGTTGACCCGACCTGACCTGCACTCCTCGCCCACCACCGCACGTCGGTGGGCCTGGTCCCAGGTACGTACCAGACATGAATACTCGAATAACTGTGGCTCTGGGAGAGTGGAACCTAAGAGGGAAAGAGAGGAGAGTTGCATGCGGTAGTGGGTAGGTTTTGCTACAGGCTGAAGAGAAGGAGAAGCAAAGCTGAAGAAGAAGAAGGAGAAGTTAAGGACGAAGAATAGCTAAGGGCCACAGCAGAGAAAGGAAGAGAAGGAAGAAGCTAAAGGTAGGCAAAAGCCAGCAAGAACGAGAAAGAGAAAGAAGAAGAGAAAGGTAGAAGTCAGAGAAAGGAGGAAGCCAAAGGAGAAGAAGACAGAGAAAGCTAAGGAAAGAAAGATAGAAAGAGAAGAAAGCTCGCAAAGGCAAAATAAGAAGAGAAGAGAATCAGAGAAAGAAGAAATCAGAAAGGAAGAACATTGTAGCATCAGTTTAAGTCATCTGATTTATAAATCAAACATCCAATTTGAGTTTAATTCATATTAATATACATTGAGTTCTTTAGTATTTTGTGATCTACATCGCCATTTACTCCCATATTTTTGCACTTTTATAATAATATTATTGCATATTCTTTTAAATTCTGAGTTGTGATCTTGATTTCTAAATACCAATTTGCTCCGTATGTTCGACCTCGAACTTCAAATTCGAGTAATAAAATCATATTTGTTTTGAATCCTTTTTCGACTGTACTACAACGCAATACTTTTAAAACTAAACTCAGCGCTCTGAACAGTAGATGTGTCCTAGATTCAGAAATCTCTAGTTTTCTATCCTTCTACCACATCGATGCTTGTGGAGGTCATTTCTCAGGCCGAAAGACCGCTGCAAAGATTTTGCAGTCGGGATCTTCTGGCTGACCATTAGAGATAAACACGAGTTTGCCAAGTGCTGTAAGCGATTCCAGGTAGTCGGCCTCTCCAATCCATTCTGGTCGTAGAAGTGTTCGACATCTGGGGCATCAACTTTATGGGCCCCTTCGTGAACTCGCATGGAGTTGAGTACATACTCCCCGTAGTAGACTATGTCTCATAATGGGTAGAAGCTATCCCGGCAAGATGAGCTGATCATAAGACTGTTATTCCTTCGTCCAAGAATTCATTTTTGCGAGATTCGGAGTTCCACATGCCCTGGAGGAAGCCACTTCATCCATGCCCATTTCAGGTCATTATTGAAGAAATAAGAGGTGCAGCACCACATTGCTAACCCGTATCACCCACAGACCAATGGGCAGTTTGACCTATCAAACTGTCAAATCAAGCTTATCCTTCAAAAGACAGTTAGACCTGATAGGAAGGATTGGTCTGATCGGTTGATTGATGCACTATGGCATATCAAACCGTGTATAGGGCCCCACTTGGAATGTCGCCATATCGCATGGTGTATGGAAAGGCCTGTCACCTTCCTGTGGAGTTGGAGGACCATGCCTTTTGGGCAGTGCAAAAGTGTACTTTTAACCTCAAGGTCGGAGGTTATGAAAGGAAGATCCAACTCAGTGAGTTAGAGGAGATTAGGCGAGAAGCATATGAGAATGAAAATAAATACAAGGACAAGACAAAAGCTTTCCATGATCGACACATCCGAAGGAGTTCGCACCTAACCAGCAGGTTTGGTTGTTTGACTCCTGACTCAAATTCTTTGCGGGAAAGCTCAAGTCCAAGTGGACTGGGCTATTTTTGGTGATCCACCTGTATCCTAACGAGGCGATCCAAACTAGAGACCCAAAATCTGGGCACGTTTTTATGGTTAATGGCCACGCCTCAAACCATTCTTTGCCTAGGAACCTCCTCCTGTTAACGAAACGATACATATTCTTGGGGACGTGTGACTGATGAGTAGCCCAGCTAGAGGCATTAAACTCAACACGTATACATATATACATACCATATATACATAGCATATTTCATTTTCGCATATTGTTTTGCATATTGTTTTGCATATTGTGTATGGCATTGCAGTGATGGCATGAGCTGAATGACAATGCAGAAGTAGTTCAGGTGATTTCTATCCACATACACCCAGCCTTATTTCCTTTAGTCATGCATGAGGACATGCAAATACTTAGGCATGGGGGGTAGTCCATAAAAAAATTGAAAATTTTCTACCAACAAGTGGGAAATTAGATTACTTTATCAAGAAGTTTTATTAAAGATTTATTCTTTAGTAGATTCCTAAGCTTAGAATCCAGTATAACCTCACATCTACATGTAGAATTTGCAATGGATCCACTGTGAAAATCGATAGACATCTCTAGTTTGTCGAGAAGAAGCATTGCTTCTTCTCCTGAACCCTTGGACAGTAATCAGGGAATTAGGTGAACCATCTTCTAGTAGATCCACCAAAACATATGTGAGATGAGAGTAGAGAGTCTACTGGTGCTCTAAGCCTAGTGTGAGGAATCTTTAATCTTTAATAATTGAATAATGATACTTGGAGATGGGCATAGTTTTCGCTCTCAGTTCTTGCATACTAAATCTGTGAGAAATTCCATACGAGAGCCACCAAATAAAGCAAAAACACAGAGAATTGGTTCTGATAAAACTAGGACTGAGGTCGATGGTCAGGACTGTTGTCTACAAAACCCTCGGCTGAAGGATGGTATTGATGTCAAGGTCAGAAATACGTCATCCTATTCATTCCCTACTCGGTGTCAAGAGTAGGCACTTCCACTAAATAAGCCACTCGAGATACTCTTGGTCATCCCCAAAAATACCAAATAATGCCTCATGAATAAAAGTATGTATGTCGTGTTGAATTGTTGCATTATGTTATGTTGGTAACGGCATTGTGCCAGTAGATATATATATTGATAAAAAAAAACAAGAAGAAAAAGCATACAAAAGAGATATTTGCTTGTGAAAAACAAAAGTGTTATGTTAAGAAGTTTGAGTTTCGTAAGACAAAATATTTTGAGGCAAAAACACCTACCATCCCCAACAAACCACCAAATACAGCCTTAACCTACTTTTTTGTATTTCTAACCACCTGGATACGGGCTAAGGAGTCTGACTTAGTCTTAGGGTTATTAGAAACTAATTAAAGTGTAATGCCATGTAAGACCACCAAATACAGTTGCAATCTTGGTAAGATGTGAGCTCAAAAAGAAAAAGAAAAGAGAGAGAGAGAGAGAGAAAGAGAGAAAAGGAAAAGTACAAAAGATTAAAGAGAGCATAGTTTTCTAGCACTTCTCTAAGTTAAGTTATTCAATAATCTAATAATCTAGATTCTGAAATACTAGTCTCCATGTAGCACCAGAAGAGAGTGAGCCACCAAATACAAATCCAATTAACTCAGACATCTGCTACCTAAGCCAAAAGATAGGGTTAAAATCAGAGAATAGTTTATATCCCTGAGAAGAGAGGTTTGCCTATCCCGATAGAATTTTACTAGGGGTCAAGTACAAACTTTAAATGTCTATTGACTCTTCTCTTGGATCCGTTGTAGAAGCTACAACATTATATATTAATGGTTATCCAGATTCTGAATTTTTGAAACAAAAAGAAATAAACCTTTTGTAAACTCTTGATACAATGCATTTAGTCTTGTACATGCTAGGGACTAGCAAGATTTAGGCATGGGGGTATGATTGTGCAGCAATCATAAACCCTAATTTGCCTGAATTAAGGAAGAACCTAGCTTAACATGGGCATTTTGCATGCATACACATCGTACTTTGCATCCTAGATGAGATATATGTTTTATACATAACAATGTGCTATTTGAGAGGTATTATTAATTGTAGGTAATCCAGGGCTATGGATGAGCGATCCAACCATATGAATTTGTTTGGAATAACGACAGGAGTCCAATGCATCCAAGAGCGCATCGATCAGACTCCCGTAGCAGCTTTGGGAGTCTGCAGAAGATGTATGAGCCAAGGGGAAATTGAAGAATATCTAGATCTTAGATGACAAATCCAACCATGCAGATGGATCCAGATCGACGTTTGCAGTCCAACGGTGCAGAAATCAGCTTAATCGAAGGCCGACGTCATCAGATACAAGGAGAAGAAGATGGACGGCCAAGATGGCACCACGTGGTGCCATTGCAGTCACCCCTCACTGCACTCCAATTTGGAAAGAAGAACCATGGGCTGTTGGATCATCATCCAACGATCATGATGAAACCACGTCGCCACCTCCAGCATGCACTGGAGGAATCTTGACCCTTGGATTCCCATCCAACGGCCGAAAGTTGGTGCACAGGAAATGGAAGGAGTGACCATCTGTGCGCGTAGCATATTAGAGACAGTACCTAACAAACAGCAAGCGATGCGGGATTGAAGCACACCAGGTGTGGAATTAGGAGAAGCATTGAGCACAGGTGCAATTAATTGCTAGATCTTCATAAGCCAGCTCGGCAGTAGATGCTTGGCAGGCGTGGAGGCGCTGGATCAAAAACGCACGTGATGACGTGTGTGGAGACACACGTGCGAGTACTTTAGGATTTACAAGAGGCAATGGAGTGCATGTTTAAGCAGTTCGATTGTGACGATTGGGCACTTAGAAAAGTTGAGCGGCGAAGGAGAGGAAACGAAGGCGTGTGCGCTGGCGATCTACAACCGTGCGATGGTGGATTGACGCTCCATAGGCTGCCACGTGGCAGCACCAGATTCAACCGAGGATAAAATAAGGATTTGGAGGGCTTAATCAGGGCTGTTGATCTCTCGATCAATGGATCTGATTAATCTGAAGCATTTGCACAGATTTAAGGAGCCAAATACCTTAATTACCCTTCACTAAAGCTATAAAAAGAGGCTTAAGGGCCCCCTTTGGAAGGTAATTCTCATATTTCTTCTTCTTCGTCTTTCTTCAACCTCTCTCTTCTTGTTCTTCCTATGTTCTCTGCATCCGCCTCAGCACCTCTGTCTCAAGCATCCATTGGGCCACCCCGACGGATTGTTGCTGCTCTTCCCAACCACTCTAAAAGGCCACCACTAACACTTGTAGTGCCCTTATTCTATTACAGTAGCAGTTGTTTACATTCATTTTTTTAGTCTATTGCATGCATATCAAATTCAATCTCTTTGTAATGTGAATATTGTGATTAATTGTTTCTATTTTTTAGTAACCATATTGAGAAGAAACGTATGAAAACAAAAGTGCTTTCTGCCTCCCTATGGTCGATCGGGACTCAATAAGTTTCGTTAATTTATTTGCTCGAGACGTATTTTTCGTTATACTACAACGTGCTAATTCTCTACGCAATCTACTCCCCGACCAAAGGCAATTCAGGGAGCCTTCTCCTTCTAAAAGCTTGCCCAATTAGGCATTTTTTGCGTGGTAGAAATTGGGGTTTGGAGGTCCCGTCGTCGTAATTCGCAAAATGCATATGTCAGATAAAATTTATAACTGAAACCCGAAAAGTGAGTCCCGGGTCGAATATGGGGAGGCGAACGTTTGGTTTTGAAATTCTATGTTTCGCTTTTATTTTTTTGTTGTTTTTATCTTTTATAATTTTTTTGGAATTTTCTAGAAAGCAAGATATCAGATCAACAATTACTTATCTAGCTAATCTACTTGCGAAAATATAAGAGAGAGAGAAACAATCATGGATTTCTAATCAAATGTTTTTTTACAACTACGAAAGTGGGAAAGATTACACTACAAAAGTGAAAAAGATAGAAAGAGGTGAGAAAATCCCCCTCGATGGTTGCTCGGAGGAAGACTTGTCTGGTGTTGCCTGGAGGAAGGTAGTGAGGAGCGAAACGAAGGCAGACGGAGACGGAGGATGGAGGATAGGGCAGGACGGCGTCATGGCGAGGATCTTCCCAAAGGGCAGTGAGAGGACAGCCACGGGATGCTCCATGAAGGGGGATGAGAGGAGGGAAACTATTTAGTTTTCTACTCTAGAGGAGCATCCCGGGCTTGGGATAAGCTCTCTCTAGAGCCTTAGAGATGGTGAGAGGAAGAAAGAAAGAGATGGTTTGGAATGAAGATGAATAGGTCCTTTTATAGTAGAGGAAGAGAGTCAAAATCGTCCATGGGCAATTAATGACAATTGTAATCGTCGTTAAAGATCCGCCCAACTGTCACTAAAGATTCGCACCGTTTAATTCCTTTGCTGGCACGCGCATAGTGTAGGCCATTAGTGACAGCTACAAGCGTCACTAAAGGCCTATCCAACTATCACTGAAGATTCACGCCCTTCAATTCCTTTGCTAGTGTTGTGCTCAATTGGCCAATTGCGGGGGCTGTGGGGATTCGAACCTACGCCCCTCCCTTGAAGGACGGGTGCTTAACCACTGCACCAAGACGTCCAAAAGGTCAAGGGGACGACTTAGTGCACGCGGTGGAGGAGCGTCCTCAGCTATTGGATCAGGATCCAATAGCTGAGAATTGATGATGAAGATGATGAGGGCACCTTCCAATTGCTGTTGACCAGTGTTGGGTGGCCTAGATTGTGCCACATGGCTCCATCTAGGAAATTCATCTTCTGTCTATTGCAGAGGGTGCCACGGTGCTCAGATTGAGAAGATTCCCACGTCGCCGGACTATGATTGTTGCTTCGGATCCATCTGTATGGTCGGATTTTTCATCCAAGGCCCATAAGGATGTCACATTGCCCTCCTGACCATTGATCTTCCTTGGACTATCATATGATGCTACAGGACTCCGATCTAGATGATTTCAGAGGTGTTAGACTCCGATCGTCATCCTGATCAGATACATACAGTCTGATCGTCCATCCGAGGCCCTTAAATAAATCCTCTTCTCTCTTGACCATAAAAAGGACCTAATTAACCTAAAATATATACAACTGCTCTAAATGCAGAAAGATGCATGTTATGCATTATTTATAATATGAAATGCAAATCTAAGCCTAGGAACATGCATGATTAGGCATTTTAACCTAAATAGATGTGTCTATATCAAACCCCCATGCCTATCTTTTGCTAGTACCTAACAAAATTAAACTACATGCTATGTATAAAAATAGAATTAGGATTCGATCGCTTAGGCCTATGTAGTTTATTAACAATAGAAATTATCAACTAAGGTCATAAACTACGAAGCCACAACAGTACCCGAGTGTCTACCAGAATGTTGACAGCCCAGGTCCTCGCCTTACTTGAAAACGGAAGATACTTTTTTTTTTACTTTTCTTCTTTTCTATTTTTTTTTTTGTACTTTTGGAGTTTGAGAGTTTCGAGATAACATTTTACAGCTACCTGACCCGCCCAAGACTCGAAAAGGACTCTAAGTGCTAAGCATCTAGTGAAAAGAGTGAAAGACTCACTAGGCGGCCGTTAAAACAGACTTCGGGTTTCTACGACCCTAGGTGACCTTCCCTAGAGGTTTATCTTTTCGAACGGTAGCTTTCTCCCTACTTCTTTTATTTATGGGATCAACACAAGGGCGAGCTTAGTGTATATCTCCCGGATTTATTCTACTTCCCCGCTTCTTCCCTAAGTGTTTCGCGAATTATTGTGCATTTTTGTGAGCTGGGCTCTGGACAACAGGCCAATGGACTGTTACCTACGGTAACTTGCCAGCCATACTCGTGTGGTGAAGTGTGGTTTTATTTGTTTATTTTTTTATTTTCTCCTTTTTCTATTTTTTTTCTTTTCTTTTTTTTCCTAAGTAGGTGGCTTCCCTGATCTAAGATTTACCTAAAGGAAATATGAAAAAAATGGTCTTACGGTTGGGCTCTAGGCAATCGGCCGATGAGCTGTTACCACCGACAACTTGCCAGCCATACCACCCTAGATAGTTCGTTAGCTACCCAATTTCTGAAGAAACTACCGAAAAGTGAGTTAGTGTTAAAAAGAGTGTAGATGCTTAGGCTTAAAGTCCCCTCAAATCAGAGGGCTGGTTGATAAGTCGTATACTTATCACCTCAATTGATTCACCAGATTAAAGATGAATTTGAATTGGCGAGGACTCAAGACTAAGTCCACATTCGAGTGGACATCCAGGCTAATTAAGCCTGAAGACTTGGAGTATAAGTGTTTAGGTCCTCTCATATCATTTCCTAAAGTTAATAATAAAGCTAAGTTCTCTTCTCCTAATTCTATTTTTTCTTTTTTTTTTATCCTTTTGAATTTTCATTTTTTTCTTAAAGAAAATAAAAGAAATTCTATAGAGCCAACGAAATAATTTCAGGATTAAGTATTCACCCCCTTATGCCTAAATGATGTAATGTCCTCATTGTAAAAGACATGAAAAGGGCAAAGTAAATAGAATCACTTGAATTTCGTGACAACCTGGTCAGCTCCGTAGAGAGAAGAGAGTACGTGTTAAGTTTAATGCTTTTAGCTAGGCATAATATACTTACAAAAAAGAAATTAGGAATTCACAAGTGCAGGTCAGAATCAAAACAAAAATAATGATCACTGGACCTACCAGTAGGTGTCCACAAATGTGGACCAAATTATGGTGCAGACCCATGCCCCAGGGTTAAGTGGTTCTAAAGTTCTTAATGAAAATCACCAAGTATCGAAGATTGTTGTATTTACAAGGTCGGGCCTGCGGTTTGGTGGTGTGAAACCCAACACCAAATTGTCGGACAACAGGTAGAGATGGTTCAATAGGTTCAGATGTCCTCTTAAAGTTTAGCTTAGAAAGATAATCAGTTATTTCGAGCTTGGGTTGCACGTGAAAGATATCATAAGGGTCTTGGTAGAAAGTATGTGGTTTTTGGTCAATAAGAACCCTTAAATCCAAACTCATAGTTCCCTCAGAAGTAGCTTTCTAGAGTTTTATTTCCCACTTCCTATCCTCCAACATCAAGTGTTTGGGCTCTAGGACCTTAAGCATATCATTTACCCCATATGATTTACCCAAGTCCAGAAATCGTGGCTGACTCAAAATTGACTTGGGTACAATAATTTCCAAGTCAAAATCAATCCCTTCGGGGTGTGGTTGAGGAATGGGCCTACTGATTGAATCTTCTAGTAAATGAGGATTCGAATCCTCCAAGTTAGCCCCAACCAAATCCAAATGTTCAATGAACGGGATATCAAATGGTTCATCAGATTCCTCAAGCCCATTTGTCTCACTAAAATCATCTTCCTTACGCTCAAGTGAGAGTTCATTAGGAGATTCTTCACCATCAGAGTCAAAGAATTCGTGATCCTCATTTATATATGTCTCAAAATTGATTGTTATTTCCTCGTTCAAAGAGACATATTTTTCCTCACTCCCTGGCTCAAGGATCTCAGGTGAATCAATCAATTCATCCTGAATGGGTTGCTTTAGCCTAGCCTGGTCATCCCCGATCTCAGAAAATGTATCCCCCTCGACAGGTGCCTGAGCAGGTCCAGACATTGGCTCTCCTGAAGGGGGTTCATCTTGAGAATCATCCCAAGATTTGACTAGGGCAACCACAAATTTCATCCTCAACCTCGATAATTTCCCAAGAAGAAACTCACCCAGGTCCCTATCCCTAACATTTTCGAGCAAATCCAATAAAGAACTATTAAGTTTATCAATCATTTTGATCATAGGCTCCAACACTTCAGTGCATGGTATTGGCTGAGCTTCTAATGATTGTATAGTGTTCCAAATATTAGCCAACACCCTAACCTGGATCTGGTTCACCTGAACCGAGTGGTTCGGTTCAAGTTTGGGTGGGTTTGAGTTAAATCTAGAGGAGTTAAGATATCGAGGTTCTTGGGTCCCTCCCTGATAGTAGGTCGTCTCGGGTTGTTCAAAGAATGGTGGTGACCTATATTCAGTGGAATAGTGGGGAGGGTAGGTGTTATAATCATCATATCCTTCTTGATTGTAGATCGGGTTGGTTTGGTCATCAAAGGATGGAGATCTATAATCATTGTAGCTCTGAGAAGCATAGTAATCATAGTCTTGTTGTCTAGGGTTGAACCTTAGACACTGAGGTCCAGATTCATATCCCCAATCAAAGTTATCTCGACTAGTGGATGGGTAATTATAAGTCAAGTCGGGATAGTAATCAGCTTGGGTATAAGTGGTGGTAAGAGGGTAGGATGGGAAATGCATGTAAGATGTGGAAGGATACATGGTAGAGTAAGAGGGGAAATCAGAAGAAAGAAAGGAGCCCTGCAATACAAGCAATCAACCCTATCCTTAGGTGCGCTAGCCTAAAGACCTACAGACTCCTAGGACCTGTCTTGAGATTATAAACGATTTGGTCTACTTCTATCCAGTCAATCCAACCAGTTAGAGGGAGGGGCTGTGGAGAAGCTTCTTCCATTGGCTTGTGCCTCTGGTTCCTAATGTACTCCCTAACTGCGATCGTTTGACGCTACTCCCTTAGCTTGACATTAGATGGACCAGTAGAAGGAGATTAATCGAAAAAAAATCTCAATCTGAGCCCCGAAGAGCGAATCAATCCTTAAAGCTAACGTCTACTCAGTTTTAATTAAGCTTAGGATGATTTTGCTCTTGGAATGTGATGGGCCCTTTAGATGGGTTATTCCCTTAATGATCAATTCAAATGTGTGTGCGTGCACAACCAGGGTTTGCAAATAAGGTTATTTGATGATGTGTCTTTTAGGGTTTAACCTTGTTTAGTAGCTTTTAGGGTTTAATCCTTAGGTTGGTTCAATCAGGGTTCAGTAGAACACTCTAGGTTTTACAAGCACTGGTGTTGATGTATTCCTTTAGAAATCAAAAAAGAAATGTGGAGTGCCTGGTTCAGCCCTAAAAATCAATCCTAAGTGGCAAGCTACTGATGAATCACTTTTATTTTAAGTGGTGTAGCCCAAACAATTCAATCAATTAGCTTGTTGCACCACCTAGTTATGGCACACAAAAATGTTTGACCTATTCAGATTTCTACTCACTTATTAGTGTGTTGAGTTAGGGTGCACCAGATGTATAGGTCAGATTCTGGTTAAGTGGTAGAATCGATGTGAAGTGGTGCACCTTAAGGTGAGAAGTTGTTGGTGTTAAGTGTGTAGGTTTCAGTTAAATCACACAAGAGAAGAGTAAATTTTGTTTTTTAATATACGCGGGTGGGTGAGGTGAGGTGAGGTGAAGTGACAATCGAACAATCAGATCTATCCTAGGGTTTTTAAAAGCACCTAGGTTGATTTGAGTTTAATTTTTTAGTGTGGCAAAATGGAAACTATGGTGGGGGTGGTGGGGGTACACTTACAAAACCTTCATCTGCACTTTTCTCTGATCTAACTGCTCTGGCCCTCCTCGGATGAGTACCTGCAATCATAGTAAGATTAGAGAAAAAGTGAGATAAAGTTTGGTAAGGCAGAAAAACATGGAAAAAAACCAAAGAGCATTGCCTCCCAGGCAACGGCGCTAGAATGATTAGGCGTGCTTCACGTGGTAGAAATCAAGGTTTGGAGCACCCGTCGTAGCTCGCAAAACATGCCTATTAGATAAACTTTATAACCAAAACTCAAAAAGTGAGTCCTGAGTCAAACATGGGGAGGCGAACGTTTGATTTTGAAAAATCTGCATTTTGCTTTTATTTGTTTTTCTCATTTTTATCTTTTATAATTTTTTTGGAATTTTTTAGAAAGTAAGAGATCAGATCGACAATTGCTTTTCTAGCTAATCTACTTGCAAAAATATAACAAAAAGAGAGAAACAATCATGGATTTCTAATCAAATGTTTTTTTACAACTACGAAAGTGGGAAGGATTACACTACAAAAGTGAAAAAGACAGAAAGAGGTGAGAGAACCCCCCTCGACGGTTGCTTGGAGGATGACACGCTTTGACGTCTCTTAGAGGAAGGTGGTGAGGAGCGGGAAGAAGGAGGATGGAACTAGAGGATGGAGGATGGGGCAAGACGACGTCAAGGCGAGGATCTTCTTCCCGAAGGGCGGTAAGAGGACGACCATGGGATGATCCACGAAGGGAATGAGAGGAGGGAAAATATTTGGTTTTCTACTTTAGAGGAGCATCCCAGTCTTGGGACAAGCTCTCTCTAGAGCCCTGGAGGTGGTGCGAGGAAGAAAGGAAGAGATGGTTTGGAATGGAGGGGGATAGGTCATTTTATAGTGGAGGAAGAGAAATAACATCGTCCATGGGCAATTAGTGATGGCTGTAATCGTCGCTAAAGATCCGCCCAACTATCGCTAAAGATCCATGCCCTTCAATTCCTTTACTGGCACGCGCATAACGCAAGCCATTAGTGATAGCTACAAGAGTCACTAAAGGCCCGCCCAACTGTTGCTGATGATCTACGCCCTTCAATTCCTTTGCTGGCACCGCGTTCAATTGGCCAATTGGGGGGGCTACGGGGATTCAAACCCACGCCCCTCCCTTGAAGGTCGGTGCTTAACCACTATGCCAAGATGTCCAAAAGGTCGAGGGGATGACTTAAAGCAAGAGGTGGAGCATTCTCAGCCATTCTATCAAGATCTAACTGCTAAGAATTGATGATAAAGATGATGAGGGCACCTTCCAATTGCAGCTGGCCGGTGTTGGATGGCTTGGATGGCACCACATGGCACCATCTAGGTCTTCCATCCTCTATCTGTTGTAGAGGGTGCCAGGCTGCTCAGATCGAGATGATTCTCGCATTGTCGGACTGCAATCATCACTCTGGATCCATCCGCACCATCGGATTTTTCATCCGAAGCATGTAAGGATGTCGCATTTCCCTCCTTGGACTTTATATGATGCTACGGGACTCCGATCGTCGTCTTGATCGGATCCATATGATCTGATCGTCCATCCAAGGCCCTGAAATAAATCCTCTTCTCTCTTGACCATAAAAAGGACCTAATTAACCTAAAATATATACTACTACTCTAAATGTAGAATGATGCGTGCTATGCAATATTTATAACATGAAATGCAAATCTAAGCCTGGGAACGTGCATTAGGCATTTTAACCTAAATAGATGTGTCTATATCACTGTCCTTCTTTCCTTCTTCAGTTTCTCTCCTTCAAAGACCTTCCATTTCTTCTTCTTCTTCAAACCTTCAGCTTCCTTCTTTCTTCAGAACTTCCCTTCTTTCTCAAGCATAACCCTTCTTCTCAGAGGCTTCTCCTCCCTCAGAGCACAAGAGAGTCAACTTCTCAACAGCTAAGTGTTGAACAGGGCCAAGTTTTCAGAGAGCAAAACCCTCCCCCGCTCTCTCACAAATCCCTCCTCATCTCAGAAGACCAAGCATATAGTCGGATCCGAGTTATTGGGTCAAGAGCATGCACCAGGGTGACCAAGTGTGGGTGGTGACCGAGGAGTGCTCGTAGGTCAGGTTTACCAGTGAGAGGTGTATGGGGCCATGACCCCCTGTGCTTAGGTGATAAAGCCATATCAGTAAAACATTATATGTGTGGTTACGCGTGTTTCATCTGCCGATGTGGGACTATACATCCCACTGCTCTTCGCGCAATGGCTGCAAAGGAAGTACCTCCAATTGAAGGTGAAAGCAAAGCTGTGGTCTCTAATTGAGGACCTGGGAAAGGTCCTGGAAGTGTTCCATGTGACCTAGGCGTATCAGCGATGAAGAACTCAGGTGGGAGACGGCTGACGTGGTTAGGCATGATGGCAGCAATGGTTTTCGAAGAATGGATACCTAAAACAAGAATAAGGCCTTATGACCAAACTAAAATACCTCAGGAGAATTGCCAAGTGTTGGTGAAGGTGGTGGTCATGTTTGTGTGGCGTGGGCATATGCCTAGTTGGTATGCAAAGTCGGAGATGGAGCTTGGAGGTGGGTGCATTCGGTAAGGTGTTTGGTGGTCCAATGCCCTCAATTTCTTGAGGAGTTTTGGTCAGTTGGGCACAGCGGACGTTTTGGGAGTCGTGGGGAAGGTGAGCGGTGGCTTGTAGAGCTGTGGAGGACTCGTCGAAGCTCGGCTGGTCATGGGGAAGACAGAGGGCGAATGGCGGTGTTGGTAGTTGAATGGGAAAGGAGAGAGGCTAGAGTGGTTAAGGAGGAGAAGAGGAAGAGGTTAAGCCTAGTAATAGGATGAAAAGGAAGAGGATTCCCACGCTGGTGTGATGGCCGAACATGGGGAAGATGAAACCTCCGTTGAGGGAGATGGCGGCGAGGAAAGGGGAAGGACGCTTTTGCTGTGGCTGGTGATATGCGGATGAGTGTGAGGAAGAAGAGGGACGTGCCAATTTGGTTGTTGGCCATATGTTGGAGAATGGGGAGGGAGACCACCGGAGCTTAGGTCGGAGGAGGCTAGAGATAGTGAAAGAAGAGGGTCTTTGGCCTTATTCCTAGCTAAGGAAGAGGGGAATTGCGTCCTGGGTCATTTTATAGGCCTTAGGGGGCATTTCTAAGCTTGGAAAGAAGATTTCAAGCTCCGGATA
Source organism: Thalassia testudinum (assembly GCA_037157565.1). NCBI lineage: Eukaryota > Viridiplantae > Streptophyta > Magnoliopsida > Alismatales > Hydrocharitaceae > Thalassia > Thalassia testudinum. Next base: position 63,465,805 of record JAZHRO010000007.1, on the reverse strand, counting down.
TTTCGTGCACATAGGATACCCACATCTTCCATGCGTTCACATGGGAGATTGAGAAGGAATTAGGGTTTATTTGGAAGGGAATTCCTTAAGGAATCTCCCTTTCAATTTTGGGAGTGTTTGATTGAGAATCGAGCAAGAAATCCTTGCTCAAATATCAACGGTGGAGCTTCAGTTCACACTAATAGCAGCAGGGACCTAACTTCAAAGACGAAAAACCTAGGTGCCTGATTGCAAGGATTTCAAAAGCTAGGGGCATATGTGAGAGAGTCAAATTAGACTAAAATGGAAACTAGGCCAAGATATCTCTGATTGAGCCCAAATTTTGGTACAAACCTAATTTGGAATCAAGAAATCTGATGGTGAAGTCAGATATCAATTTTGACCAAGTTTGACTAGGTAATTTGTGTAGAAACCCAAATTAGGGCAACTTTCTATCTGATACTTTGTTCTAGGTCAAAATAGGTTCAAAAGGTCAAACCAAGGTTGCCAAACCTTATGGAATATTTTTCTATGTATTTTAGAAGGTTTAGATAGATTTTATCTTGAACAAAAACCTTAGTAATTCAAGTGGGTCTAAAATTAGGGTTTTGGGTTACTGTTAATTCTTGAAATGCGCAAAAACCCGTTTCCATCTGTGTACACCCTCTTATTAGTCATTAATGAACATTTGACCTTAGATTAACCCTTGGGAAACCCTGTTATTATTCTGCATTCATAATATGCCATTAAAACTACAGAATTAAGCCTATTTTAATGTATCCTTCTCATAAAGGATATGTAGTGAATTACAATTCTTCAGCGATTATGTAAGAGCATTTGTCAATTAGTCTTGGTGAATTAAAGCTAGTTATGGCTCATGATGATGTTATCATCACCTCATCCCAAAGGTTGTCATCATAAGGGATGGGACATTTCCTTTGATCATCCCAACCCCAGCTGCTTCTGTTCGTCAATGCAACGAAGGCGTTGTGCTCCTCCTTTAGGTTTTTAAACTGATTCTGCAATTGATCTTTGACATAACATAACCCAGTCTCCGAGTTGAACTGCTAAACGATCTCAGTCCACCTAGTTCTAGCGAAATATTCGTTAACGAAGTCATTATCATAGTGGTCATTGAGAAGTCCTATCAACAACCTATCCTGATCACCCGTCTAGTTTCCAATTATTAGACCTCTCCCTTTATGAGGTTGCTAGACACCCTTCCCATGACTGCAACCTTCTTTAGTCATCCTACACGTCAAATCAAAAATAGGTCACCCTAAGGAGAGTGGAGAAAGAAGGGAAGATCACTGAAAGGAAGTTGCACTAAGGCTCCAACAACTGTTAACTATATACCTTACTAGGGCTAATTTTCTCCCCACATCATTGTTGTGACTGTCTTGCATCTCCAAAAAAATTATCATTATATCAAATGAAACTATCTTCTCAAGGAGGTAATTTTCTTCATTTCCAAAATTCCTCTTCCTCTTAGGGTCGACACAATGGCTAACCCGACAAAATGCATCATCAATTTCTCATCTCAAAAACTCATGTGGAAAATCCACGTACACACCACCTAGACATAATTTACGGTGGTTAAAATCATTGGCCCGTGACTATCACTTTCTTCCAAAGATGATGCTTAAGTTCAGAGTCAACAATCCCTCTTCAACAACAAATAGTAAACCCCTGTAAGAATTATCATGCCAACTCTAAACTAAGCTTAGGAGAAGAACCTAAATTACCATCAAAATCATGAGGGATGAGCTCTACGTACTGATTCATTGCAAAATTAATATTCATATAATTTTGTAGGTAAAGAGTTTACATAACTCAGCTATTCAATTCCTCAAGAAAGCTCTACATTGATGTTGGCATAGTTTTCTCAATGAAATTCATTTCCCATTATACCTTGACAAGACTCTATCTTAAATATTAACAAAACTACAGCAACAAAACATCATTACTAATATATTGAGAAAGGTTGGGGTGTCCACTCAAAAGCTTTATTGAAATATTTCACATATCTACCATTTGTACTTGTATAGAATCTTCTAGTCTAAATACTTAAATTACAATTTAAAAGGAATAAAAAACTTTATAGTGTAGATGATAATTGAAATTAATGAACCATAGCAGCAAACAAAACTCCAGCCAAATTGAAATTTAAAAACCTGATATGTGCATATCCTAGATGCACACAACAAAGCATGAATATGGAGAGGCACAAGTTCAAGAAACAATGGTTCCAAGCAGCAATCATCTACGTAGTTATTTCATTGCAGACCCAAATGCAGCAATCATCAAGCAAGAGAAGGTGGAGCACATGTAAAAATGCAAAAAAGGATGTAGAAACCAGGAGCAGCCAAGCTTCCCCATGTAAAGCAATCTAATAATGTAGGAGATTCTAGGTGGGATGCAGATACGGCAACTCCTCTGGTATTGTTCTTTTCTCTATTTATCTATTTTTATTCTCTATCACCAATGAAGTTGGATTTGCTGGGGTTGTTTACAGATCACCAAATTTTCAAGTTGGCTATGAATAAATGTATTAATGTAGAGAAACACAGGCTTTATGTTGATGGACAATAGAGGAGTTTTAAAATGCGTTTGTTGTAGTACACTCCTAAATCGCACAAGACAGTTCAATTTATAAACTCAGAATCTAAAGGGAGTACGAGGTCATTCGCAGGGACCAAATATGGAACTCGCACATTAATCTTCATTTAAAATAGATGAGCACAATCAATTGGTCACAATAGCAGATATTCAATAAATAAAACTAATTAGATTGATATTCAATGTAATCTAATGTATCTCAGAAGATCAATAGACAAAAAGAATAAAGAGAATCTAAAAAGTGGTGATTTAGATCACCAATTAGGTCCTCTAATTAAGCATGTATCTCATATTCAAATTATTCAACAGAAATCAATGTTAACTTATTACTTAAATAATTCAATAGCGCATAGAATCAACTCAAATCAGACGATAGGAAAATAGCATCAGACAACTTAAGTATCAACAGAACACAGTGCCTCACAGAAGGCATACAAGCACAAGGTTCTTCAAAGAGCTTTCTCGTCTTCTTCAAAGCCTTCCCTTTCTTCTTCAAAGCCTTCCCTTTCTTCTTCAATGCCTTCTCAAGCCTTTCCTTCCTCAAACACAGGGCTTCTTCTTTAGATGCTAAGTATCGAGAGCCCCTCCTTCTCTTCAGCATAGGCACAAAAGGATGGCGCAGCAAAACCCACCCACCTCCTCTCACAAATCCCTCCTTTCCTCTCTTCTCTCTCAAACCCTGTGTAATCGGGCATTTAAACAGGTTATCGAGTCGTGAATAGGGAACCAAGCAAGTGGGCATGCATTTGCAGGTGAGGTGTGTGTAATCGGGTGAAGCAAGGACCCGACCCCAGGTGACTGGGTGAATGTTGCAGGGCTATTAAGGGTTTTACATATTTGTTTGTTGTAGTAACGCCTCAATCGCTCTATAACAAATACAATTTATTACTCGAATTAAAGTTCGAGGCCGAACACAGGGAGAAAATATGAAATTCATGCACTAATCTCAATAAACAATTGACAGAAGCCGCTTTTGCACTTTTTAAAGTCATTGAAAATCGTAGTATAGTCGTGCTAAATGCTTGTCAAAAATAATTTCTACAGATAACGAGACTTTGAGTCCCAGTCATTCGTGTTTGGGAGGCATTTATGGAAATCTGAAATCGATCCTTTCTAGCTCTACTTGCTTAAAATCACATGGCAGTTTATGGTTATTACGTATTTAAACACGACATGCTTAGTTGCAAGAATATCAAAAAGAAAAAGCAGATAACTTTAAACACACAAAATATATTGCAACAAGCTCATGGTGATTCTCAACACATAGACATATATATATAGAAAAATTTCTTTCATTCATTAAAAAGAGTGTTTGCAACATGGAACTAGAGGAAAGCTTATAGAGGAAAGCTTAAAAACAATAATCTAGCTAACAAAAAATGATCGCATACAGGAATTTATGGGGGTATTTTGCATGCATCATTGGGGGAGAGTAAAGAGCTACACTACTAAGCAGTAATAAAAGCATGTAAACTATGAAGAACTAGCTACTACTCTATCAGAAATAAGGGCATTTGGAGGTGGGCTCCGATGGCCTTTGAATGGTTGAGAGGAGGAGGGGCGGCCAATGGTGCTTAGGCTAGCCCTTAGAGAGAGGTTGGAGAGGTGATCCAGCATCTCGGTGTGGAGATGGTGGTAGCCATGGTGAGCAACTCAAGGAGGTGGAGTGGAAGTGAATGTAGCTAACCTAAATGGAAGTGAATAATGCCAAGAGATGGATGGGTGCAAATGGCCACCCCTTAGGTTTTTTTATAGAACTAAGGGAAGCTCTCTAGAGAATTATGGAATTCTCTAGAGAGGTCTATGGTGGGAGATCGTGGGAGAGTGAGAGAGAGAGGATGGTGGTTTTTAGATCCACCAAATGTGGATCTAAAAATTGAATGGCTCTTGGTTGCTAATTTTAGCAACCAAGGCATCAACATATGGTAGAGATTTCTAGAGAACTCTAGGCTAGGTATTTTCATGTGGATGGTGTGTGTGGGTGTGTGTGGGTCAAAACTTAGGTGGCTAGGTTGATTAGGTTAGGTTCCAGTGGGTTTAGGTCAAGGTAGGTCTCAAATTAGGGTTGTAAATCCTAACTCACTAAGGTAAAGTGTAATTAAACTTAATACAGGTTTAATTGGGTGTGTGAAAACTTAATTGAGAGTAAAATAACTCAATTAAGTTAGGTCTAGGTCAATTAGACTCTCACTGAGTCCAATTGGACAGTGTGTGCTGAGATCAGGGCTCAATTGGACTCAAGGCTAGAGGTGATGTACTAGGGTTAGGTCACCTTAATTGAGGTTCCTAGGGGGTTAGAATCAGGTTTAGGGAGCTAGGGATCCAAGATCAACGCTTGAATCTAATAATAAGGTCTGGAGGGCAGTTCTGGACGTCTAATAATAGTGTCAGACATCTTATAGTGAAAGATCAGAAGTCCAGACTTGTTGTCTGGATGTTCAATCGAAGTCAAGAGGGATTTTGGGTTCTGTTTTGGGTATTTTGCAGAAATTGGATGTCTGACAAGTGTCTGGACATCCAATAGCACTGCAGAATTGAGTTTAAGGTGTGCAGGAGTTGGCTAAGGGATTTGGACATCCTATAACTCACCTGGATGTCCAGATAGAGGTTAGAATTAGGGTTTTAAGGTTTCCTAAGTTGTGGTGACCTAATCTAAGGGTGGCTAAGGCTTGGGGAGGCTTCTAGGCTGTCTTAGGGCTAGGATGGACCTAAGTTCTTCATAATTTATTGGTTTATTCCTACTTAATAGAATAGCAAGCCCTAACTCCCTTACATTATTATCTACTACATTTAATCTTGGTGTTCCACTCCAGCTCTGCTGCAACACCAGTTATTCTTTATTCTTCTGATCCAGCTTTAGATTCAACTTTAGATCTAGCTTCTGATCAACTTATTACCTGCAATTGACATAATGCACCTAATCAGTACATTATAGCATTATTTTATGCATAGCTAAAAGAAAGCAGTAAAGATGCAAATAATGTTTATGCATGCATGAACTACCCTAACTTATGCTAAGTCCTTGCCTAATTTAGGTCAATTAAGACCTATGATTGCTATGCAATCATACCCCCAGGCCTAAATCTTGCTAGTCGCTAGCAAATGCAACACTAAGCTATTTACAGCAAGGGTCTCTAAGGGATTGATTATTTTATCAACTGTATGCCTAGAGATTTTTCTCCTTTTTGTTTTCATCCTATGCTCTAGAAATTCAGACAATCGTGAAAGTGTAGCTATGTAGCTCTTGCAACGGATTCGAGTGAAAAACTAATTCACCTCTAAAGCCTATACTTGACCCTTGGTAAAAACTCTTGCGGGATAGGCGGACTTATTCCCTCGAGGTATTTAAGATATTCTTTGAATTCCACCCTGGCTTTAAGCTTAGGCAGAGAATCTTAGTGGGAAAAGATTGGTGACTCACTCTCGACTGGTGCTACATAGAAATTAGTACTTCAGAATCTAGATTCCCAAACTATCAAGTAACTCAACTCAGAGAAAGATAAGAAAAACTATGCTCTCTTCTGGTTCCTTTGTATTCATTCTCTCTTCCTCTTTTTCTTTTTCTTTTCTTTTCTTTCTTTTTCTTAGAGCTCACAATCTTACCAGATTCACATATATGACCTGTATTTGGTGCTTTCACTTGGCATTAACATTTTAATTGAGTTCCCATAACCTTAACACTAAGTCAGAATTCCTCAGCCAGTATTCAGGCAGTCAGAAACACTAGAAAGGTAGGTTAAGGCCTTATTTAGTGGATCTCAAATTTATTTGGTGGTATTGCCTCAACGCAACTGAAATAAACACTAAATATTCACTCTTTTTTTTCTTTGCTTTTTCTTCTTTTTCTAATTTTTTTCAATTTTTCTTTTTTTCTTTTTTTTTCTCTTTGTTCTTTTTTTTTCTTCTTTTCTTTTTTTTTCATAACAAAACTAGCATACAACCATGAACTTTATTGAGGAGGCATTATTAGGGATTGGTGGTACTCAAGAGACATTGGGTGGCTTATTTGGTGGAAGTGCCTACTCACGGCACCAGGAGAGACTGATAGGATGGTGTATTTTTGACCTTGACATCAATACCCTCCTTCAGCCGAGGATTCCGTAAAGAATGGTCGTAACCATCCACCCTATCCCTAGTTTTATGAAGACTCGCTCTCTGCATAGTTGCCTTATTTGGTGTCTCTCAAAATTCACACAAAATGTATACACAGGAACCGAGAGCGAAAACTATGCCTACTCTCTAAGTATCATCACCTAATTATCTAAGATTCCAGATTCCTTGCACTAATCTTAGAGCACTAGTACACTCTACTCTCATCTCACACTATTTGGAGGGTTTTTTGAAGAAAATATGCCTAGCTCCTAAAACACTATCCAAGGGTTTAGGAAAAGAAGCACTGCTTTTTCTTGACAGACTAAAGACGTTTATCAGCCTTCACCATGAATCCATTGCAAATTCTACGTGTGAGTGAAAAGTTGTACTGGATTCCAGATTACAGGAATCAACTAGAAGATAAAATCCCTAATGAATTCTCTTGATAAAAATCTTATTCATGGATGCACTATGTATATATGCTATAAACAAGTAACCTCATATAATTTGTACTTCGTAAAATTCCCATATCGGGTTACATTTAGCTTGACCCTAAATTTAGAACAAGAGGTGAGTAGGTTAGTCGGAAATGGCTGTTGCGGACGATTTCTAGCTGCAATGCGAGCATTGGAGGTGGAGTCAGCTATTCTTTTATTTAGGATCCTAAAGTATGTTTGACATGCAGCTCCTAGGTTTCGTCTTATCTACCCCCTCATGCCTAAGTTCTTACATGTCCTCATGCATGAATATAAAAGAAATAAATACAGTAAGGAGTAAATGGGTAGAAATCACCTGGAATTACTCTTGAAGTTTAACATTCAACATCGGCCAACCTGACAATATGCAATATGTGAAAAGGAAATATGCTAAAAGAAAAATATGCTATGTATAAAAATGGTTATGTATAGATGATGGTAGAATGTGGGGTAGATGCTGAGTTTAATGCCTCCAACTGGGCGAAAACTCAATCAGATGTATCAGTTCTTGCATAGGAGCCGATCAAGATTAAGAGAAAGATGTTCTCATATGCTCCTAGAATCAGTGGTCCAGAGATGCGAACCAGCTGATTGTGTACTCCTACTCCAAGAAGTCTAGCTATAAGAAAGTGTGGAGTGGTGGTGGAAAATAGAGGATAATTAGAGGGGGGAACATGATGCCGATTCAGCTAATTTATCATGTCCCACAATTCAGCAGGAAGTTGCTGAGGGAGTAGATCAAAATGTATCTCAGAACCAGAATCTGAGTCATAAGGATCCTCATAATGATAATTGACATCAAAGATCATGCCCTCTCTAGGCTCTGGATCATATGGGGGTATTCGTGAAAGTAAAAGATCAATGGGGGGGTCACTGAAATCCTCGTCAGAAATTACTTTGTCCTCATCAGTACTCATCTCTGATTCATCGGAGGCTGACTCTTCAGGCTCAGAGTTGAGCCATCCATTATATTGACTAGGATGGTAGGTGCGTCCCCAGCTCATTTTGTTTAAAGCTTCACCCTCGTATGCATTGGGCTCCTTAGTAATTCCTGCCTCAGGTAGCATATCTATTTCTTCGGTCGAAACATCCATAGCTACTTCTGGTCTTTGGATGTCAGGATCAGGGATAGAAAGTATCATCTCAGAATCTCTAACATCCGAATTATGTATGTAGGTGAAAGAAGAGTGCAGGTCAGAAGATCTTAGCTCTAGCACAAGTTCACCAACAATGGGAAGTGGCCTAGATTGATCAATAGTGTCGCATGTAATGTTTGCCTCAAGATCCATATCCTCAACTGGATCTACTTCCCTTATCTCAATTGGATTTTCTAACCCATAAGGTATCTCCCATGATTTAGGATAATTCGCTTGTGGCTCAGTCCTGGAGATATTTCCTCCTCAATTTCCTGAATGGAGCTCTCAGATGAACCCATTCGACATACCTCCTGCTCCTATCTCATATCCAATCTAGATTCTTCTTCCGCTGAATGATCTTCCAGCATCTGCTCCCGAGAATCTTCTGTGTGTCCTTCCAGCATAGTCGTTTCAGATTCTTCAAGGTCTTCAAGGCTATTTTCCACTTGATATCTCAAAAGCAGTAGTTCTTGAGTTTCCCGATTTTGTCCAATTAGCCTTGTTATCCCTGTTGTTCCCTGAAGGAGCTCCATCATAGCTTATTGATGTGGAATCCAGCTTTGTCTTTGGTTTGGCTTAGTGATAGCTTGTATTTCGTGTAAATAGGATGCAGCCTTTTTCTTAGCACTAGCTATAGCTCTCTGTATTCTGTAATGTGGTCGCATATGCATCGGTAGCTCTTCAGGGGTTCCAGAGGGTGAATCAGGTCTACCCATATTCCATGTGTGAGAAGTAGGAGTATGAAATCCATATCCTAGATTATAAGATGCGGTCCTTTGAGGGACCAACTGGTATGGGTAATAATATCCAGGGTTGGGATATGGGTTAACCATTTCGATAACCTGTGGAGAAGGATTAGGCAAAGCGAAAAGTCATCTTTGCCACCTTGGGTTTTGATCCCAAGGTTGAGCTGATTCAGTGACCCAGGCTCTCAGAGAAGCTCGTGGGTCCATCTCTTCTGGATCCTGATTAGGTCCAGATCTAGGGTTAGCCATTGCGGCTAAGCAGATAGAAGAAGTTACTCACCTCCTTAGGAGTAGCTCCCAAGGTCCAACCAGTCGAGGTCAAAGTGACCTCCTTCCTTGCATACACCACCCAACCCCTGGGTTTGTGTAGCCAAGCTAGACAAGGCTAAGGCCCTGTCAATCATATGGTCCTTATGAATCAGATGACTAGACTTTTCGTTCTGAGTTCGAATTCCTGAAGAAAAATACGTCGTATGACTGGCTGAAAGCGATTCCCGCCTCTCAAGCTAACCTAGCCAATAGGTCGAAAGTACCTAGTAGTACGATAATGAATTCAGGTTGATTTCGTAATTTAGGCTTGATTTTTAGCCCACTTTTCTTCAATTAAGGCTTATGCTGAGTGGCCTACAAGGTGACCAAGCTCACCAGCTAAGCACTAGACATGATTAAGCCTAGTCTAACCCAAATGTGGTCTCTAGATTGTAACCCTAAAGATGTAACCTAGGGTTCATGCAATTCTAGGGTTGTTTTGTTCTTTTGTTTTGTTCTTTTTCAGTAGACCACAAGAATAAAATTAGTTCTCTAAACAAAATTGGAATCTAATTAATTTGAAATTTAGCGAGTAGATTTCTTTTTCAATTATTTTTTCAGAGAATTTTTTTTTTAATTTTTACTATTACAACCGAATTTATAGAGATTTTCAAATGTTAAGGGGTCAGATCTGGAATTTTGACCCCTGGTCGGTTTTTCAAATTGAAATAGTACCAAATAATTTTCAAAAATTCGTGAAAAATATGAAAATTAATGCCAATGAGATTAACTTTCAAACCCCAAGTTTGCAGTAAATACAAAGTTTTGGATTGCTCGAAATTGCTTTTTAAATTTTAAAAAATCTCAAATCTGGGTCAATCTGACCCCCTTACACTTCGTGAATTTTTAAAAATCTTTTGCTTGAAATTCTTTCAAATGAATAGTGGCATTTGAAATATGGTTTGAAAATGAAGCTCTAGTACAAATTTTAGAATATTTTGCTCATTAATTTTTCGGCAGTTGAATTATTAAGTCAGATTTTGAAGTCTGGCCGAAAATTAAATGGTGGTGGAGAAGCTTTTAAAAGGTATTTGAGTTTAAAATTCAAACTTTCCACCAAAATTTTTTTTTTTTAATTTTGAAAAATTTTTTTCAAGAAGGATTTTTTTTTCAAAGGATTTTCAAATTCTTTTTTTTTTTTGCTTTTTCAAAGCTAACCTAGGATTCAAAATGAAACCTAATCTAACTACCTATAATTTTTTTCTTTCATTTTCTTTCTTTTTCATGAAAATAAATAGGTTTTTTTCCTTCTTTTTTTTTCAAATAAATCTAACTTAGGGTTTAAAAAGGGAAATCCTAATCTAAGAGGAGATGTGCACCTGATTTTTTTTCCCACGCTTGATGTGTGCGCAGATTCCCTTTTTCACATGTTGTCCTGCACATCCAAAAACAAAGTAGAGGAAGATTTGTCAGTGAGAATTCTAGAGATCAAAATAAAAAATGGCATTGCCTCCCTGGCAACGACGCCATTTGATAAAAGCCATTTTTGCATAATTTAAAGTCGTCGGAAATCATAGTATAGTCGCACTAAATGCTTGTCAAAAATAATTTCCAAAGATAACGAGACTTTGAGTCCCGGTCGTTCATCTCTGGGAGGCATTTATGCAAATCTGAAATCGATCTTTTCTAGCTCTACTTGCTTAAAATCGCATGGCGGTTTATGGTTATTATGTATTTAAACACGACATGCTTAGTTGCAAGAATATCAGAAAGTAAAAGCAAGCAACTTTAATCACACAAAATATATTACAACAAGCTCATGATGATTCTCAACACATAGACATATATATATATAGAAAATTTTCTTTCATTCATTCAAGGGAGTGTTTGCAACATGGAACTAGAGGAAAGCTTATAGAGGAAAGCTTAAAAACATCAATCTAGCTAACAAAAACTGATCGCATACAGGAATCTATGGGGGGATCTTGGATGCATCATTGGGGGAGAGTAAAGTGTTACACTACTAAACACTAATAAAAGCATGTAAACTATGAAGAACTAGCTACTAATCTAGCAAAAATAAGGGCATTCGAAGGTAGGCTCCGATGGCCTTTGAATTGTTGAGAGGAGGAGGGGCGGCCAATGATGCTTAGGCTGGCCCTTGGAGAGAGGTTGGAGATGTGATCCAGCATCCTAGCATGGAGATGGTGGTAGCCATGGTGAGCAACTTGTGGAGGTGGAGTGGAAGTGAATGTAGCTAACCTAAATGGAAGTGAATAATGCCAAGAGATGGATGGGTGCAAATGGCTACCCCTTAGGTCTTTTTATAGGCCTAAGGGAAGCTCTCTAGAGAATTATGAAATTCTCTAGAGAGGCCTGTGGTGGGAGCTCGTGGGAGAGTGAGAGAGAGATGATGGTGGTTTTTAGATCCACCAAATGTGGATCTAAAAATTGAATTGCTCTTGGTTGCTAATTTTAGCAACCAAGGCAACAACACATGGTAGAGAGTTCTAGAGAACTCTAGGCTAGGTATTTTCGTGTGGATGGTGTGTGTGGGTGTGTGTGGGTCGAAACATAGGTGACTAGGTTGATTATGTTAGGTTCCAGTGGGTTTAGGTCAAGGTAGGTCTCAAATTAGGGTTGTAAACACTAATTCACTAAGGTAAAGTGCAATTAAGCATAATACAAGTTTAATTGGGTGTGTGAAAACATAATTGAGAGTAAAATAACTCAATTAAGTCAAGTCTAGGTCAATTGGACTCTCACTGCGTCCAATTGGATAGTGTGTGCTGAGATCAAGGCTCAATTGGACTCAAGGCTAGAGGTGATGTACTAGGGTTAGGCCACCTTAATTGAGGTTCCTTGGGGGTTAGAATTGGGTTAGGGAGCTAGGTATCCAGGATCAAGGCTTGAATCTCAAAACAAGGTCTGGAGGGCAATTCTAGACATCTAATAATAGTGTCAGATGTCTTATAGTGAAAAATCATAAGTTTAGACTTGTTTGTCTCGACGTCCAATCGGAGTTAGGAGGGATTTTTGGTTCTGTTTTGGGTATTCAGTAGAAATTGGATGTCTGACCAAGTGTCTGGATGTCCAATAGCACTACAGAAGTGGGTTTAAGGTGTGCAGGACTTGGCTAATAGTTTTGGACATCCTATAACTCATATGGACGTCCAGATAGAGGCTAGAATTAGGGTTTTAAAGTTTCGTAGGGTGCGGTGACCTAATCTAAAGGTGGCTAAGGCTTGGGGAGGCTTCTAGGCTGTCCCAGGGCTAGGATGGGCCTATGTTCTTCACAATTTATTGCTTTATTCCTACTTAATATAATAACAAACCATAACTCAGTTACATTACTATCTACCACATCTAATCTAGGTCTTCTGCTCCAGCTCTACTGCAACACCAGTTATTCTTTATTCTTCAGATCCAGCTTTAGATCCAGCTTTTGATCAGCTTATTACCTGCAATTGACATAATGCACCTAATCAGTACATTATAGCATTATTTTATGCATAGCTAAAAGAAAGCAGTAAAGATGCAAATAATGCTTATGCATGCATGAACTACCCTAACTTATGCTAAGTCCTAGCCTAATTTAGGTCAATTAAGACCTATGATTGCTACGCAATCATTAATATAAATGAGCACAATTAATTACTCAAAAACTAATATACAATGTATAACATGAGTATATGAGGAGATAAAAAGAACTCTAGACAAAATAATGGTGATTTGGATAACCAATTATTAGCCTAACATATATATAGTACTTATTGAATATAATCAAATGAAGGAACTAATAATCAGACGTCTTATTTTACAATCAGATGACTTAAAGTGCATTGCTACAGTTCTCCTTTTGTCTTTTTCTTTTGTTGTTCTTCTTCTTCCTTGCCTTCTCTTTCTCTTCCTTTTTCTTCTTCAGCCTCCTCTTCTTCCTTCTCTGCCTTTGGTTTCTTCTTCTTCAAGCCTTCATCTTCAACATCCTCTTCTTCGTCACCTCACGCATAGGGGAACAAACTCCTCAAACGGCTAAGTATTAGTCAATGCTTAGAAGAACAAATCCCTCCTACCCGCACTATCTCTCATTCTCTCCTTATCTTCCTCAACTCTCTTCAATGTCCGAGCATAATCAGGTAATCAAGCATGGGCGCACCTGAGACCAGGGTTGTGTGCATGAGTGTCACAGCCGAGGTGTGCTTGAGTTAGGCGAGTAATCAGCTAGAGTGAGCGTAATGGGACCCCACCCTTTGTTCTGAGGCAGTAATCCTAGAACAAAAAATCAATTTAATCTACCTTGCATACTCTTTCGTTAACGATGTCAGACTAAATGTCCCACATCTTTCGCGTGCTGTAGCAGGTAGAGGTCTCCTCAATTGGAGCTGCAGCTGGGGTTCACGCTCTCAATCAAGGACCTGGGCATATTCTTGTACTGATTCCGCACCACTTGGAGCAATGACCTGGAGCTCGCTTTGCCTCGAACACGAAGAATGAAGGCGTCGAGGATGATGGTGGTGGAGCTCCGACTGAAGACCTGAAAAGCATGAATGTAGCCTTGCAGCCAAGTTAAAATACTTTAGGACCTTAACCAGACCGCAACGAATGTGTGGGAGGTAGTGGCGTGCCGTAAGAGGGCTTATGGTGGTGTGCGAAGGTCGAAGATGGTGGTGCGGTAGTGGGCCGATCGTCGAGGTGTTAGGATGAGTAATAGGAGGGGAGATGTTAGGGCTTTTGTGCGGATGGATGTGGTGGAGGTCACAGACTTATTGGTGAGGTATTTGGAGTTGTGTAGCGAGTGGAAGCCCTCGTCGGAGTGGTCGCCGGAGATGAGGATGAAGGCTGCTTGCATAGGTGTCGAGGGAGTATTTTTGGTTTTTGAGGGTGTAAAACTAACGTAAGTTGCTAAACAAACTAAACTTACCCTATTATAATAGATGATGGGGTAGAATTGGCACCGGCATTGGCAAGCCGACGCCGTGGAAGAAGGTTGCTCCGTTGAGGTGCACGGCAAGGAAGAGAGGGGATGACGGGCTTGGTTTTGGCACACCAGGCGCGAACAAAGGAGATGTAGATGATGGCACTCCCAATTTGGTCATTGGGAGGCCAAAGAGAGACGGAGGGAGGAGCTCCTAGGAGCTAAATCAGAGATAGCCAGGGAAGGAGTTTGAAGAGGGTATTTTGGCCAAAACTTAGCTAAGGAACTCGGCCATGCAACAGGGGTCTATTTATAGGGCTTAAGGAGGCCTTCCAAGCTTGGAAACCAAGCTTGGAAGCTTGGAGCTTACGCACAAGGAGGAGACCCGAACCTTCAAAATATTTGGCTAAGGTTTGGAGTAGGATTCAGAGCTTCGTACATGGCTCAAATGGAAGGCAACTTCCTCAGGAATTCCCCTTTCTATTTTTGGAGAGTTTCGTCAATCAATCTAGGAGATTTCTTCAATCAAAGGTTGCCAGCGAAGTAGGTTTTGGATTTGCAGGTGGCAGGGACCTTTTGGTGGAGAAGATGATAAAGTTTGGGGGCTATTTATAAAGAATTTGAAAGTTAGGGGCATGTGTGTGAGAGAAAAGATTCAGACTGGACCAAAATGCAAACTAGGTCAAGATGATCTCTGATTGGGCGTAGATTTTGGTACAAACCTAATTTGGACCTAAGGAATCCAATGGTGAAGTTGGATTTTGGTTTCGAGCTATTTTAGCTAGGTAATTTATGCAAAAACCCAAATTAGGTAATAGTTTGTTTGTAGCTCTATTTTAGGTCACAACAGGTTCTATTGGTCAAATAAAGTATACCAAATCATAGAGAATATTTTTATATGATTTTAGATGATTTAGGTGAATTTTAGCCTAACCAGAACCTCATTGAATCAAGTGGGTCTATTTTTAGGGTTGCAAATGTCATTTAATGCTCGAAACACGAGAAAACCCATTTCTCTCTGCATGGACCTACTTGTTAGACATTTAAGACCATTTGACCTTTGATTAACTCCTGAGAAATCCCATGATTGTTCAGCAATTGAGACATGCTGTTGAAACTGCAGTTTTACCCTTGTTTTACTGTATTTCTCTCATAATGATTATGCAATGAATTATGGTCCTCTGGCAGTTGTATAGTAGCATTTATTCCTTGATTATGACTAATTAAAGCTAGATATGGTTGTTGATGACGTTATCATCATACCCCCATGCCTAACTTTTGCTAGTACCTTAGCAAAATCTCGTGGAATTAACTCAAATTCTTGACAATGCCTTTAATGCTCAGATTTCTGATGTGTGCTTTCTTTTATAGATTAGGTTAGAATGCCAATAGCAGGCCTAGAGGCACTCAAGTACCAACCAAGATTCGAACCTGACCAGCTTTAGCCTCAGTCTACTGCGAAGGTTTCTAAGGCTCACAGGAACTAACCTAAGGTTCGTTAAACTCTGCTGTTAAAGCACCCGTGCTTAAAACATGGTTAGTCCAAGTTCAGTTTGCAATGCATTTTTGTAAGAGAGAGATAGAAGAATTTTTGCATTTTTGGAGAGTTTTCTCTCATTTTCTTCTTTATTTCTAGCTTCGGATTGGCTTTACAACATGTTCTGTATCGGATTCCTAGCTCCCACCATCAATCCTCGTAGTGTTCCTGGCTTTCGATGCTTTGAGATAGCACCGCCCATGGAAACCCTCAGAACCCTGGCTTTTCACACTTCGAGATAGTGCCGCCCATGGCGTTCTGTAGCTAAATTCAGGCCTTGGCAATTGACATTTCAAGATAATCTCGCCTATGGAACCTGAATCAGCACATGGTGCTTACATGCCCCAGTAAGATATTTAGATATCCTAGGAGACAAGCATCGTGGAGACGGTATGTTATTGCGCATCTTCGAGGGGAATTTCCCTCCTCTCCTCATCGGGAACTCATCCAAATCAACTTGTCTTGATAAGCCGCTCCTAATCTAAGTATCTTTTTCATAATAGAATTAACACATTTGCGTGATTTTTATATTAAGCACACCGAACTTGACTGTGTGTGGATTAGGGTGCTTAAGTTACCAAGTCCCGCAAACCAGAGGTTAGTTAATGAGGTCGAATAATCCCTAAGCCTTAGACCTAATACTTAAGCTTCTCATTTTCCTCAACCTCTTGAGGACTATACAGATCATAGTGAATACTTGAATTTTTAAGCCTAAACATAGACCAAGAGGCCTAAGATCAACACTCATACTAATCTCTGTATCTCTTCACACTTTTTGATCTTTTGATTTAGTCTAGAACTTAGTAGATTCCATAATATTTTACTAATGACTAACTCTTTTTATTTCAAATTGCTACTCGTTTTTGACATTTTAAATCACCTCTTGCTCCTCCTCTCAAGAATGATTTGCATTTAATTCTCAAAATTTTCTCCCCTTTCTCCATTTTTGCTCTTTTTCCTTTGTTTTATTTTTGGCTTTTTGGAATATATATATATTTTTTGTGAAAACCCTTCAAAACTTTGAATTTTTGTATGTTTGTACTTTAACACCCCCCCATGGATAAGTTTTGCAATGTCCTAATTGTAAACCAGAGGGTATGAAATCAGTTTGGGTTCAGGGATTATAACAAGATAATCGGGTGGGCGAATGAATCGGGATGACTGTTGCGGATGATTTCAAGCTCTGGTATGAGTACCAAAGGTGAAGTCGACTATTCTAAAAACTAAACTCGAAGTGCAATAGACGTAAAGTACAAAAGCATAATAAGAAAGATCTTGAGTTTTTGGAATGACGGGTTACCTCCCATTAAGCACTAAATTCAATGCCTTCAGCCGAGCAAAAAATGGTATGGAGGAGTGATCAAATCAGACGAATTTTGTAGAACAAGCACCTTGATCAATAGCCTGGTTGGTCCAACCAGGTGCTTGTTCAGATTCATAGGCTGATGATGCAGCCCAAACCCAATCAATCTGGTGGGTTGATAGATGTGAATCAATAGATGCGGAACCCACCATATGTTGTGGAGCTCAAGTAGATGTGGAAGTATGAAACTAGGGATCCTCAAAAGAAAAAGGGTCGGTGGAGGATGTAGGAGCCCTATGGGAATGATCAGAGAAGGATGGGGAGTGATTATTAGTCCGATCGAAGTTCAAAACCTGATTGAAATGTGGAGAATCATGTGCAACCGACTCATCGAGAGGAGAATCAGAGTAGAAATTGAGTCCGGTTGTAGGTCGGGGTTGAGAACTGGTTTTGGAAGGCTCTGATGTGTAGAAGAGGTGGTTTCTTTCAAATTATTGACCTTAGTGTCAAAATCAAGGGACAGTTTGTAGTCGCTGAGGTCGTAAATTGGTTTGGATTTGTTAGGAAACAATAATTCTCCAAAATCAGGGTAAGATTCAAAATCATTGGAGAACTTGCAAGAATCATGTTCTGAATCTGATTCCGGATTAGGGGTTCCACTATAGAATAAATCAAGATGTGGAGAAGCAGCAACCTGACTTTGATCTAGCCTATTTTCATATTCTGAGCTCAAAAAGGTGTCCCTATTAAGCATAGGCTCGAGTTCTTTGCTCGTAGGGTAGACCCAATCGATTCCTAACTCTTCCAACTCCTCGATTTTTGTATCATAGATTGGTGTGACTTCTGAGTCTGAATGAAGAGGGGCAATCAGCAAATATAGGCCCAGAATCATAATCCAAATTCAAAATCTGAATTTCATCATATTCAACCTCATGATCATTCCAAATAGGCTTGAATCCAGATTTTAGGTTAAAGGTGTGGGTTGGATCACTGGAATCTAGGTTGGGCTCTACAGGGATGTCAGAATTGCTCTTGATAGTCACCTTATTAGAATAAGGGATGGAATTTACACCCTCGAGAGGTTCTGACTCAATCTTATTATCACAGGTGTCTAGGAAATCTAAGCTTGGTGAACCAGGCTCTTGATTTTCTAGGGCTGGCTCAAAATTGTAAACACCTGTAATCGTATCCTCCCAACCCATCTCAAGATCAAGAATGTCAATTTGTTCATAATTTGAATCAGATTCCATTTGGGTTAGGGGTCCATAACAATCTTATTCATCAAACCTGAGATTTGGGAAATTACGTGGATTACTGAAATTACTCCAAAATGTCTTCATAACTTCTGATGGTTATTTTTGAACAATGGATCTATACAAATTATTCAGCACTTCTCATTTTCTGAAAAAATTCTGGAGTTCTTCTAGAACTGAAGGATTTGACCAATAGTATAGACAATCATTGTTGTGTAATTTCACCAATTTCAAGTGTTCTGCTAAGAGATCATCCCAGGTTGAACCATGGTTTAATTGTATCCATATCATCTCCATACAGTTCAAAATGTGGTCCATTGTTTTCTTGAATTTATTTTGAATGTCCCTTTCATAATATTCTTCATGGTTTCTATAAGCATTCTCAATTATCTCTTCTTTCATGCTCATTTGGGACTCAGGTTTCCTAAACAGTCTTCCTATATAGCTAGGCTGCATATTTGAATCAAGTGGTGGAATCAGGATGTAGAATCAAACTCAAGATTAGATTGTAGTTGACTTGATTAGATAGAAATCCCTAAGATGATCTGTGTATGTGTACTAGAGAAAAGATGAAGGACTGGATGTTGTTGGACTAAACCAAGGCACCCAAAGATTTTTGGATGACTATAGAGGTTCAAGGCAGATGATACCCTTGGATCAGAATGTTGTCCACCTGAGAATTACCTGGGCAACCAGGAAGGGAGAGTCCCACAAAGACCCTTATACGGTAGAGCATCCCCATGGGTTACAGGATTTCCCCCACCTGACCTTCCTTGTCACTGAGGGTCCAGGTAGACCAGAATGGATAACTTGACCTCGTAAGTCTACCAATTTTAAGTCCTAATTTGTGCCTTTAATTCCACTTGATTAGAAGTTAATTTGACTTGTGACCTAATTTGGAGGTTGGTTAGCCTACTAGGTAGACCAACTTTACCTGATTTGCCTTAAAGTTGGCATAATGAAATCTTGGTCAAGACCTAGAAATCACCCTGAATTTACTCTCAAGTTATTAAGTCCAAGGGTTTTAGGATTCAAGTGAAATTAAAGCCTAATTTTAAGGTTTTTCGTGATTAGATCTTTTAACCAAGGGCTTGGGTAGCACACAAATGCAGGAGGGTTATTTCTTTATATGTAGGCAAATGTAAACTATCACTCCAGAATCCTAATATAGAAACCCTAATTGGCTCTATTCTACATCCAATTTGATCTTAAAATGTTCCCCTTGGACTGCAAACAAGAAGTACGTAGTCCAAGAAGATTAGAAATTATGCGTAGTTCGTAATAGGTACAGGAGATTTAGGTAGGGAATTATAAACAGAATAGTCTCAAGCTTCAATTAGATATGAAATTTGTTCACAAATCAGGAAACTTGCCTTTTTAAATGATGATTACTATAAAAATCAGGCAAGTGATTCCTAATTGATTGTTTCCTTTTTTTATCTTCCCAAGATTAAGAGGATAATTAAGGAAGAATAGAAAAGTTACCTACCTTGGTGTGGTAGTTTTGTGCGAAAGATCTCCTCGTGAAGTACCTCGCAAAAACACAAGAAATCAAACAGGGCAAGTTAGTGCTCAAATATAATCAAAGTAGAGAATAGCGGTGAATTGCGTGTTGCTCCCTTGCAACGACGCCAAAATGTTGATAGGGCTATTGAGTGTTTTAAATATTCATTTCGTTGTAGTAATGCGTCAATTGCTCTATAACAAATACAATTTATTACTCGAATTGAAGTCCGAGGTCGAATACAAGGAGAAAATATGGAATTCACTCACTAATCTCAATAGGCAATATAAATGAGCATAATTAATTACCCAAAAACTAATATGCAATGTATAACATGAGTATATGAGGAGATAACAAGAACTCTAGACAAAATAATGGTGATTTGGATCATCAATTATTAGCCTTACACATATATAGTATTTACTGAATATAATCAAATGAAGGAATTGATAATCAGACATCTGATTTTACATTCTGACGACTTAAAGTGCATTGCAACAGTCCTCCTTCTATCTTTTGCTTCTACTATTCTTCTTCTTCTTCCTTGCCTTCTCTTTCTCTTCTTTTCTCTTCTTCAGCCTCCTCTTATTCCTTCTCTGCATTTGGTTTCTTCTTCTTCTTCAGGCCTTCATCTTCAACATCCTCTTCTTCTTCACCTCACCCATAAGGGGAACAAACTCCTCAAACAACTAAGTGTTAGCCAATGCACAGAAGAACAAAACCCCCCACCCACGCTCTCTCTCTTTCACTCCTTTCCTTCCTCAACTCTCTTCAATGTCCGGGCATAATTGGGTAATCTGGCATGAGCGCATTCGGGACCAAAGCTATGTATGTCAATGTCATAGCTGAGGTGTGCTTGGGTTAGGCGGGTAATTAGTTCGAGTGAGGGTAATGGGACCTCACCCCGTGTTCTGAGGCTATAAGCCCAAAACACAAAATCAATTTATTCTCCATCGCATGCTCCTTTGTTAACGATGTGGGACTAAATGTCCCACATCCTTCGCGTGCTGCAATAGGTAGAGGTCTCCTCAATTGGAGCAGCAGCTGGGGTTCACGCTCTCAATCAAGGACCTGGGCATATTCTTGGACTGATTCCACACCTCCTGGAGCAATGACCTGGAGCTCTCTTGGCCACGAACATGAAGAATGAAGGCGGAGAGTATGACGGTGGTGGAGCTCCGATCGAAGACCTGAAAAGCATGAATAAAACCTTGTAGCCAAGTTAAAATACTTCAGGGCCTCCGTTGGTCCATGGCAAATGTGTGGGAGGCGGTGGCGTGCCGTGAGAGGGTGTATGGTGGTGTGTGGAGGTCAAAGATGGTGGTGCGGTAGTAGGTCGGTCGTCGAGGTGTTAGGATGAGTAATAGGAGGGGAGATGTTAAGGCTTTTGTGTAGGTGGATGTGGTGGAGGTCATGGACTTGTTGGCAAGGGATTTGGAGTTGTGTAGTGAGTAGAAGCCCTCGCCGGAGTGGTCGCTGGATATGAAGACGAAGGTGGCTTGCGTAGGCGTCGAGGGGGTATTTTTGGTGTTTGAGGGTGTAAAACTAACCTAAGATGCTAAACGAACTAAACAAACCCTAATCAAATAGATGAATCAATAGAATTGGCATCGGCATTGGCTGGCCGGTGCTGTGGAAGAAGGTTGCTCCATTGAGGTGGATGGCAAGGAAAAGAGGGAAGGACGGCCCAGGCTTTGGCACACCAAGTGCAAACAAAGGAGATGAAGATGTTGGCACTCCCAATTTGGCCGTTGGGAGGACGAAGAGTGATGGAGGGAGGAGCTCATCGGAGCTAAGTCAGAGATGGCCGAGGAAGGAGTTTGAAGAGGGTATTTTGGCCAAAACTTAGCTAACGAACTCGGCCATGAAACAGGGGCCTATTTATAAGGCCTAAGGAGGCATTCCAAGCTTGGAAACCAAGCTTCGAAGCTTGAAGCTTACGCACAAGGAGGAGACCCAAACCTTCAAAAGGTTTGCAAGAGCTTTGGAGTAGGATTCAAAGACTCGTAAATGGCTTAAATGGAAGGCAACTTCTTCAGGAATTCCCCTTTTTATTTTGGGAGAGCTTCGTCAATCAATCAGGGAGATTTCTTCAATCAAGGGTCGCTGCCGAAGTAGGTTTAGGTTTTGTAGGCGACAGGGACCTGTTGGTGAAGAAGACGATAAAGTTGGGGGGCTATTTGTAAAGAATTTGAAAGTTAGCAGCACGTGTGTGAGAGAAAAGATTCAGACTGGACCAACAAGCAAACAAGGTAAAGATGATTTATGATTGGACCTAGATTTTGGTACAAGCCTAATTTTGACCTAAGGAATCCAATGGTGAAGTTAGATTTTGGTTTTGACCTAGTTTGACTAGGTAATTTATGCAAAAATTGAAATTAGCGTAATAGTCAATCTGTGGCTCTATTTTAGGTCACAACAGGTTCCAATGGTCAAATCAAGCATACCAAACCCTAGAGAATATTTTTCTATGATTTTTAGATGGTTTAGGTGAATTTTTTTGTGACCAAAACCTCAGTGAATCAAGTGGGTCTGTTTTTAGGGTTTCAAATATCATTTAATTCTCGAAATGCGGGAAAACCTATTTCTATTTGCATGGACCTACTTGTTAGACATTTAAGAACTTTTGACCTTTGATTAACCCCTGAGAAATCCTATGATTGTTCTATAATTGAGATATGCTGTTAAAACTGTAGTTTTACCCTTATTTTACTGTATTTCTCTCATAATGATTATGCAATGAATTATGGTCCTTTGGCGATTATGTAGGAGTATTTATTCCCTGATTATGACTAATTAAAGCTAGATATGGCTAAAGAGCGGATGTCACAAATTCCTTATATGCACAGCTATCACCCTTTCTATGTACAAGGTGGCACTAAAGAGTGCTGCCTTTTTGTGTTGTCTTCACGTACTACAGCCAGTTGGTCTTCAGGCGAATTGGAGTCACTGTAGAGGGAGCTTCACTTGATTGAAGCTCCAGATAGTATCACAACTTGAGTCCACGTCAGTTGGGCATGGAATTAGGTCTTGAGTTCATCGGAGTACTACAAGCAGGGGCGGAGACGATGGCTATGACGGTGGTGAATGACGAGTACCTGAAACACAAAGAACGGCCTTGTGGCCATGTCGAAGCATCTCAAAAGCTTTGCCTAAGGACGGCGAAGGTGATGTTGGTGTCTGTGTGTTGTGGAAGTGAGTGCTATAGTCAGGTAGCGTCGGGGAAGGTGCTCAATGTGGGTTTGTTTAGTGGAGCTTTGGAGTGGGTGTAATGGGGAATAGGAAGAGGGTCATGTTCGCGAAGGTGTGGTAGATCTTATGAAGGTGGTAGCGAAGTGTTTGGTGGCTTGCGGCGTCGGGGAGGCCTCGTCGGAGCTTAGCTGGAGTGAAAGAAGACAATAGGGGAGAGGGTATGTTGGTGGTTGAAACAAGAGGTAGAGGGGTTGATGAGGATCTATAGAGGTAGAGGAAGAGATTGGACCTATTTATGGATGAAGAGAGAGAGAAGTCAATGGGTGTTATTGGCCAGTCGTGGAAGGGATGTAGACCTCTAGTGGAATGGATGGTGACGACGAGGGGATCCGGAATCTCCTACTATGGTTGGTGAGGAGCGGAGGAAGGAGATGAAGATGTTCTCACTACCTATGGTATGTGGCAATGGGTGAAGACAGAGGTTGGAGAGGAGTCGCCAGAGCTACGATGGAGGTGGCCGGAGATGGAAATTTGGTGAAGAGTTAAGGCCAAAATCGAGCTAAGTTGTTAGGCTTGAGGATCAGGAGATTTTATAGAGTTCTAAACTGAGCTTTAGATCAGGAAACAAGCCTAATTGGCTTGCTTAGGAATCAAGAAGCATCCAAGGAATTCGTGCGTTCGCACTGCCTCCCTGGGGCAAGTTAAGAGCCAAAATCTGTCTTGATTGATTCGTCATGGTGTGAACATCATCCCACCAAATTTGGTGGGATTTGATGATGATTTGAGTAGGTTTGGGACTGGTCAAAGCCACCCTGGTGGTCAGTTGACCTCTAATGGCGGTAAGGACTGATCTGCAAAGAAGACAACAAACCTAGGGGGTTGTTTATAAGGAAATTCAAAAGTTAGGGGCTTGTATGTGATGAATAAAGCCTTAAGTGACTAGATTGCAAACTAGATCAAGATGAACTCTGATTAGGCCCAAATTTTCGTACAAACCTAATTTGGACCCAAAAAATCTAGTGGTGAAGTTGGATTTCAGTTTTGACCATGTTTGAGTAGGATATTTACACAAAAACCCAAATTAGGCTTAAACTGTGTTTATGACTCTGTTTAAGGTCAAAATAAGTTCCTAAGGTCAAATCAAGGATACCAAACCCCATGGAATATTTTTGAATGAATTTCAGGAGATTTAGATGAATTTTATCCTAACCAAAACCTCTGTAATTTAAGCAGATCTGAAATTAGGGTTTTGGGAGCTATATCAGTTCTTAAAATGCATGAAACCCTGTTTCTGTCTGTGTGGACCCTCTTGTTAGACTTTAATGCTCATTAAACCTTAGATTAACCCCTAAAAAACACCATAGTTACTCTACATTCATGATATGATGTTAAAACTGTAGAATTAACCCTGTTTTAATGTATTCCTCCCAGAATAGATGTGTAGAGAATTATGTCACTCAGGCGATTATGTAAGAGCATTTGTCAATTAATCCTGACTAATTAAAGCTAGTTATGGCTCAAGATGATGTTATCATCACTTTACTTACAGAGCTGTGTAGATAAGTTAGTTTGAGTTTATATTCATGCTATTTCATGAGCTAATTGCATTTGTCAGTGACAATTTTATTTGAAACACTTCTATTTAATCCACCTATAGACCATTATGTTCTAAAAGGTGTTAATTGGGCTTCCCTTGTCATAGGTGGGTGTTGAAATGCCATGCCTGCAACACAGTCTCTCCAGAAATTGGGAGATTATTTTGTCCAAAATGTGGAAATGGTGGTACCCTACATAAAGTTTCAATTACAGTTGGGGAAAATGGAATAACCATTGTAGATCGTGGACATCAAATCAACCTTAGAGGCACTAAAGTGAGTCACTTGTTTATGATTTAGTTTGTTTAATTATTTACTAAAGATTTTTCATGGCCACATTTTCTTGATCATTAGTTGTAGATGAGGATGGGCTTTTATGCACCTCTTCTTAACAAGTCACATTTAAATTTTTAAATATTCTCTACGAAGAACTTCATAATTAGAACCATTGGCTATATTTTTTTTTTGTAAAGAAAAGTAAAATCTTTAAAACTAAAGATAAATAATGCATACAACTATTAAGGGGCAAATATTGAAATTTAGAGATCCAAAAGAAATTGGCATAATGTGCAAAATCCTTCAAATATGGGTACATCTTTTAAAGGTCCCTGAATTTTTAAATTTTCTAACACATTCCTACACTTCAACAAGAGCATTTTACTAAACTATTATTACAATGCTAGAACACTTCAAATTGCATTTAAGGAGCAAAACCAGAAATCTTTTCAAAGTTATATAGATGAGTGATTGATGAGAGCCTCATCATGAGCCATAACTAGCTCATTTTGACCTAATAAAGAGAATAAAAGCTCTTACATGACTTAGAAGGTGGTTTAATTAAAGGAATAAGTGTTCTGAGAAGAAAACATGAAATAAAGGTTAAAACTGTAATTTTACCATTGCAGTACATAAATGGGATTTCTCAGAGACAAAACATAGGTAAAATAGTCTGAATAAGATAAAAAGTGGGTTGATTCAATCAGAAATGGGTTCATGTGCAATCCAGGAATCAAATGAAATCTTATAACCCTAAAACAGACCCGCTTAATTCAACAAGTTTTCGATCAGGATAAAAATCAAGTAAGCCCTCTAAAAATCATGAAAAAATATCCCCTAGGGCTTAGAACATTCAATTTGGCCTTTGGAACCTATTTTGACCTAGATTAGGGTCATAGCTCATCAATTGACCTAATTTGGATTTTTACGTAAAATATCCAGTCAAACGTGGTCAAACCTAAAATACAACTTCACCATTTGATTCCTTAGGTCCAAATTAGGTTTGTACCAAAATTTGGACCTAAGGGGAGGTCATCTTGACCTACTTTGCAATTTAGTACACCCAATCACATTTTGGTCCCTATCTTTTGAAAACCATTACATAAACCCCCCTAACTTTCTCACAAATCTTACAATCAGGTCCCTCCACCATTATTGGGGAGAAATCCTTCTCTAGCAAGGAAGGCAGAGGGAATACTCTCTGATTCCTCAGAGATCTCCTCCCAGATTTGGAAGGGAGATTCTCTGAGGAATGCCCTTCCATCTAAACTCAATCTTGATCCCTGATTTGCACCCAATCTCTCATGCGAACGCACGAGAGATTTGGGTATATAAATACCTTCCATCTCTGGTGAGATGTCGGTGGCAGAAGGCTTGCCCTCCACGCACTAGAAGCTTGGCCAGCACCTATAAATTAACCCCCAACTCCGGCCGCACCTCCTCAGCTCGACTTGGCTGGGATTCCACATCAAATTCATCTTCTTCTCCGACCAAGGGGTCCAGTGAGCTCCGGCGAGCCCCCCTCCTCTTCCTCGTCGCTCTACCACAAAACCAGTGGCAGAGCCATCCTCCTCATCCTCCTTCGCGTCGCGCAACACCAGCGCGCGCTGCCCTAGCCCCATCGTCACTGCCGTCTTCCTCCACTGGACGCTTTCTTCTCCGGCGACAGCAGGTACTGCCAGTCGCCTTCTCGTCCCCTTCATCCCTTTAGTTAGGTTAAAACTGTTCTTCTCTATCCCCTCTTTCATTTCCCTCATCTTATTTCACCAAACGCCCCTCGACCGCCGTTGTTCACCACCATCTTCTTCATCTCCGGCCACCCTCCGACGAGACAGTCCCATCGCTCCGCAGCCCCACACACCTCGCCGATCATCGCATAACCTCCGCCACACCTCACTGGGTACCCTCCACTCATCCACAGACCCTCTACGCCTCCACAACTACCCCCCGAACACACCCATCGATCCGGCCACAGAGCGAACTAGGCACGCACGCCTAGGCCACCCCGCAGCCTGCCACCTAGCTCCTCACCTTCATCGTGACATGGTGAAGGTCCCCCGGTGATCTGATTAGGCTGCGAGGCTCTTTTTGTGTCAGACAGGTTTCACACCCCAGCTGCCATTAGTGGTGAATCAAGGAAGCTTCTTGCTTGCTCCAGGCTGCAATGCTTCAGGGCTCCAGGTGCAGCTAACTCGGGGAGGCATTGCGAAGATAGTCCACCCAGCAAGTGACACTGCAAAGTCTGCAGTTGGGGCAATTGAAGGATGGACTCCTACAGGAACGCGTGAAATAGATGTGGAACAATAGTCCCACCTCGGTGAGCTATGAAGCGCTGGAGCGATTTATATTATTTTTGTGATATGGCCTGGTTGCCTCCGAATGCACATGGGGTGAGGTCCCTCACCTATTCTCACCGCCTCGTCCATGAGTTCACCACACGGATCTGGCGACCCAACCCGACACTACCCTGAGCACTCCTTGTGAACCACCCTCACGCTGGTGCGCCTAGACCCGGGCGTGCGATCCGATACGTTTAGCCGGCTCTGGGAGAGCATGCTGAAGAGTGGTTTATAGAGAGAGAGACACGCGCGGGTGCGGGTAGAGGGATAGGTTTTGCTTTGCTTTGGTTAGTGCAGGGAAGGCAGAAGGAAGAAGTGAAGCTAACACTTAGCCGTTAAGGAGAAGAAGCAGAAGGAAGGAAGCCATTGCAGAGGAAAAAGAGAAGGAAAGGAAAAGGCGAAGGAAAAAGAGAAGAGGAACTGAAAAAGAAAGAAGAAATAGAGAAAGGTAAAGACAAGCAGAAGAAGAAAAGAAATTGAAGGCAAATAGAACCAAGGAAGGAAGAAGAGAAAGCAGAGCCAAGGAAAAAGAAGCAAGGCACTGCAGAGAAGAAAGAAGAAGCACAAAGAAGAAAGGAAGAAAATCAGAAGAAGAAGAATAAGAGAGGAGAAAACATCTTTTAAGACGTCTGATCCCATGATCAGATGTCCAAATTCTTTCTTTTTTCCACAATTACTTTTCAAACTCATGCATTTATATTTGAATTACATTTTGAGTAATTAAGTGTTCAATTACATTCTTGAGATTAGTAATAATTCTAATTGCTCCCTGTGTTCGACCTCGGATACTTAGGTTTTCGAGTAATAAACTTTTATTTGTTGACAACGCTTGATCACCTATACTACGACATAACTAACTGTTAAAACATGATCGAGACGACGTCAACAGTGATTCTACAAAAGTCTCTAAAAAATGCTCAAGACAAAAAATCAATTAAATGTCCTTAATACAGTGTTCAAACAATACACGTGGCATAGTTTTGGACTTCATTGCAATATGAATTTGTTGCCATGTAGGCAATTCCCTTGAAAACTTTGCATGAAGGGTAAAATAATCATGTAATGGCCCCTACAAACAAGGCCAGAAAGCTTAATTCAGTTTAATTTCCATTCATAATCTGAGTTTAAACCAGCTAATAAAGAAAGAGAAGATGATATTGTAAATTTGTCACCTAGATCTTGCACTAGAGGACAAGAAGCTTATTTACTAGCGTATCACCTAAATCTGAGCTATCTTCTTATGGTGAGCCAAATGTAGACCCAAATGCAGCAATCATCAAGCAGGAGCAGGAGTAGCACATGTAAAAATGCAAAAAAGGATGTAGAAACCAGGAGCAGCAAAGCTTCCCCATGTAAATCTATCTAATAACAGAGGAGATTCCCCAGCAGCAATGGTTACAGGAGCAGTCTAGTACATGCTGCAATGGTTAAAGGTAAAAAATGCAATAGTAGTAGTTGATTCCCCAGCAAAGGTTCCCCATGTCAAAATTTTGATTGAACGAGTATAACCACCACAAGGAGGTATAACCAATAGAACCATCTAAAGAAAAATTACTAACCAAGAATAGATCATTAGATCAAAGCATGGGCAGAAATAACCATCACGGTGCACACTAGAACAAAAGTATAATCGAAGTAAAAATCATCAACTATTATCAGAAGGAAGCATACATTTGAAATCACCGAAGAGGTTGGGGATGAAGGTTTTCTTAAATCACAATCAAGCCCCTCTCTAGCAAACAAAACCCAACACTAGCAATGCAACAAAAGCTGGGACATAAATCATAATAGGTAAGAACATCGTGAAACAAAGAACAAAGATCATAAAGGAAGAAAACAAAGAAGGAAAACTAGACCTGATTAGGGTTCCAAATTCATGTGGAGAGGTTGAACGGCATCAGGGACCCTTTTATAGAGGTTTCGCTTATCGCTAAACTCCATCAATACATCCAATGACGATTGTAGAAAAGACAAGGCAAAATAAATAAAGGCAAATCAGATCGTGAAGTCACGAGAAAACACCAATCAGATTCGCGGATGAACAAAGAAAGAACACCTCGGAACCGTCCATATCAAGGGAAAGCACTTCGGTAAAAACAAGGAAGTAAAGGGCACCTATCGACATTTTGTTGCTGGAAGAATGCCATAGAGGTAGTAGGAATCCGAAGAACAAGAAGGACTGCAACAAGCATCGAAGTGCACCAAAGCCCTACCTGCTTCCACAGTTCCGATAAAGATCATTGAGAATGAGGGTTTCGGAATGCGCCATCGCAAGTAAAGAGAGAGATGTGACGAAAAAATGAAAAGGGCATCTTCGGCAGAAAGGGGATGGCGAAGGATTGCGAGTGGAGAGAGAGAGCACGGGTTAAATGGGGGGTTGAGTCAACCCTCATTCAAACACGGGTTAGGATAACCCATGTATGATGCGTTATTTCTCAACACAGTTAATTAAGTTAATCAAACTTAATTAATTGCATCAAAAAGTAACTTAGGTTAACTTGAATTAATGTCGTGAATGTAGTATAGGGTCAAGTTAACCTAACATTTTAAATTTTTATTCTTTTTTAACTGGTTGAGTCTAGGTTGTTCACTAGGAGGCATAATCGTAAGCTTAACTCACCATTAACTCCTAAAGCATAACTACTAAATACTTAATCAATCATATTAATAATTAACAATATTTTAAGCACATGAATAATTGTATAAGATATTGATAATAAAAGCATTCAATATTCCATTAAAAAGAATCATCATTACAGCAAAGATTTGTCAATTGAAACCAAATGGGAACATTCTTATTAAAAACTATAAGACCTGACATGTTTAGAAGAGATATTTGAACCTTATTACAACATTTAAAACTCGATTACAAAAGATATAGTAGCTTCAGCCATAAATCAGACGTCCGATAAAAAAAATAGACAACTTAAAAAGTAAAATTGGACTTACGATAGAGTATTCAGACGACTGATTCTTCTCAACTTTCTTCTTTCATTTTCCTCTTATCTCTCTATCTTTTCTCTTCTTTAACCACATTCTACTCTTGTCTTCTTTAGGTTCTCTCTTTGTCTAGCCTATTATCTTCTTTTTATTTCTCCTCTTTTATTTCCTTAACTATGCATTCTTCTTCTCTTCTCTTATTCTTCTATCTTCCTTAACCTCTTCTTTCTTATTGTGCTTTTACATACTCCACACTTAGTCGATTTTAGATCTCACTTAACCCATTAATCCTTTACTTAATCAAAAAATTGTTTAATGGGTAGCACAGGCTTTTCGAGGATACATAACACCCTCACAGGTGGGACCAAACCCCACTAGGCCTATGCCTAGTTGTTTAATTCATGGATTTTAGTTCATTTTAGATCATGCATAGTACCAAGCCCAATTAGGCCTGCTCACACCGATGCCCACACGGGCCCACATGCATACACCTATGCACACACACCCCCAGGCACATGCACATGCCCACGAAACCAATGTTCAATTCTCTTTGCACTTTGCGCTGATGACCGAGAGGGTCGTAGCACAAAAGAGTAATATACCATGTTGTGCTCTCATAGAGTCTCGATGTGGGACTATCTGCAGCAGCTCCAGGTCAATCTTCACTTGAAGATTCCGGTCGGCACAGGTAACCAAATCGAGCAAACAAGGGCTCGATCGAGAGGTAATCAAATGCTGTATCTGATTATAGCATCAATTTGATGCTTGGATCATGTTTGATCCAATGATTTTAGGAGCTAACATGGCAGCTCTGCCATGCTAAAATAGGTTGCAATAAGGAGGATCTTAGGTCAATCGACCTACAGAGAGGCTTTGGCCTTTGACTAAAGGCCTGAATGCTTTCAGTGCAGCATTCCGCATCAAATGGAGAAGGAAAGGGAGTCTGAAGTAGGTTCAGGAAGCACAGAACCTAATAAGCTTCGTTCTAGAAGCACAGAGCTTGGAATTGAGCTCGAATTCGTCCTACAGAGAGGAATCAATCTCAAGAAGAGGTCTGAATGGTTTCATGAGGTAAAAAGTAATCGATCTGGGTAGGATTAGGTTTGAATCTCAGCAAAAACACTACGAACGGTGTCTGGGTTCAAAAATAACCCAAAGTGCACAGTATGTTGAATTTAGATTTAACCTCAATAAATTTAATTGTATCATTTCATTTGCACTCTAGATTGTTCCATAAAATCAATCATCCCATTTAATCAAAGATTTAAGCTCTAATTCCTCATATTCAACTTAATTTTGACCTAACTGGCACAAGGTTTGACTTTTCGCTCCAAGGTTTTATAAATCCAATTCAAGCCATAAATCGACCTAATTTAACCTCAAGAATTTACTCAGCACCTCAAAATTATGCTTTGTTAAGTCTGGAGGTGCTCTCAGGCATTGCTGCCTAAGGCGAAAGATGCTTGTGTTCGGTAGAGGATTTTAAGCATTCTGCAACCTCATCGAGACCTATAACAAATTGTTAAGGTTCTGCAAAAGCTTCTGACCTATCAATTTATTAGAAACCTAACAGAATTAGTCTCTCCAACTCCTCCAGAGTTGGAGAAGACGATGATCAAGGGAGGTTTCTAATTATCCAAACACAAATTGATTCGCTAATTCTTGATTTTGAAACATTATAAGATCATTCTGGAGTTTTTTAGAAGCTTCAAAGGACTGGAGCTCAAATTTGACCCATCGGAGCTCGCCAGAGCTCCAGTGAGTTCAAAATTGAAGTACTAGAGTCCAAAACTCCGTGAAACAGACCATAGATGGTCTCCAAAGTCTCCTGAGGTAACACGGAACCTTAGAAGCTCAATAATTAGCACAATTAAAGAAGAAATTAGGGGATATGCTTCGAATTCAGTATAATCACAATCTGAGTTCGCTGGAACTCTAATCATCTCCTCTCACTCAATTGAGTGAAGGGAATTTATTAATGGAGTACAGCGATGATGTATAGGTGACAAATTAAGTGAATACTCCTCTGAGCTCGCCATTGACAGCAAGCTCAGAAGTTGAAGGAAATTTAGGTGTTTTCTATACAGATGATTATTTAACTGATTATAAGGTCGAATGGGGCCTTTAAGTGATGTAGAGGGGGTGGAGGGCCCCAATGAATGTCATTTAAGCTCGGAGACCTCCACCATGGACAGTGGAGGTCGCCGGTGAAGGTGAAAGTGAACTAGGCATGTCAGCTGATAAAACAATGAGGAAAGAAGTGGATTGTGATCGTGGAAATGTGAGATAAGTGATCAAATGCATGAAACAGTGAATCAAAGTCCAGCGTGTTCGAACTTGGCCTTGCCAGAGTCAGAGAAGGAATAACTGAAGTGGAGCTAAACTACATTAATATTGCTACCTAACCTATCCTACACGAAACCTAGCTAATCTACAGTTACCTGGACGAAGGGAGGTAGAGGAGATCACCGTCAAAAGCCACATAACAAAGGAAGAAATCAGAGGATTTGGGATAGATCTCCTGCAAGAAAGGAAATGGAGAGGAAGGAGGATCACAGTCATGTGAGAGGAAGAGGAGGTGAGGGAGGCGAATGCCTCTGGCGGAGACGCTCTGAAGGAGAGGCAAGAGGTCGCCAAAGGTTGAAGAAGAATAGCCTATCAGCAACAATGGTGGGGGAAGAGGGAAGGGAGTCGACCCTTGAAATCGGAGGGGTAGATAGCTATTTATAGGTTGAGGTGGTGGTCGAGGGGGCTGTATCTAGAAAAAAGGTCTAGGTTCATGATAACCACAGAGGTCATCTCTGACGCTGGTGAAGTTATTTACCTATCCTAGCTAGGATTAATGGCCAATCTACACCATTGGATGGAAATGGGAGAGTGAGCCAAAGCTCAGCAGCTTGGGCGAAGGTGTTCAAACGAAGGATGGGCGATGATCAGGTGGTGTGGTGATCGACTTACAAGAGCCATCTAGACGTTGATGTAGAAGAAGAGGAAGAAGAAGACAGTATTCATAGGGACCCATTTGCAAATAAACTTAAGGATCTAAAAGTGAATAAAATGACTCAAAATTAAATAAATCCTAAGGGCCTAAACGCAATCAGAAGCATTTTAAGCTTAATTTAATTTAATTCTTTTTCAACTTTTTATATATGATTATAAATTAGGTAAATATTATATATATGCCTTGAATTTACATTTTTGACCTTTTTACCTTTATTTATTTAATTAATTAAATTACTTAAGTTAATTACATACTTAGGTATAAATAATGCTTAGGTTAATTTATATATTATTTAGATAGCTAAATTTGTTTAATTTGAGTCCAAATTAATAGTTAAATTATTAATAATATAATTTGATTTTTAATTTAGTATTTTTAGCTTATTTTTATGGTCCTTATTATTTTGTCCCTTATATTATAATTAAAACCTAATAAAACATATTCCTAAGTAATTAACTAGGGATTCTAATTAATTAAGGATATTTCAGAGCCATAATAAGTCTCTCATCATTTACCCAAAGAGGGATTCATGTATCCCCCTTAGTAAATGGGGGTTAACCCCAAAAGGAGGGGTTAACCCTCACCGTAAACTAGGCCCTAAGTATTCACCCACCATCTTCAAAAAGATGGCTAACATGCAACATTGAAAAGTAGCAGGTGTGTTGCATAACTCGAGTGGCATACGGTGGAATGCAAACGTGCCATATGAGTAGGTGAACGTGGTCTTCTCTTGATCTTTTGGTGCAATCGCAACCTGGTCCATGTGGGTAGGGGGAAATGGTCCTTCTTAGTAGCTTCATTCAACTTCCTATAATCAATACACACCCGCCACACAGTGGTGGTGCAGGTATGGATGGATTCACCTTGGTCATTTGTGACCATGTGAGCCTGGCCTACTTTGGTACCACTTGAGTAGGGCTCACCAAGGGGCTATTGGAAATCGGATAGATGATTTCTGCATCGAGCCATTTAATTATCTATTTTTTAATGACCTCTCGCATGTTCGGGTTCAGTCGCCTTTGCATCTAGTGAGAAGGTCAAGCCCCATCTTCTAAGTAAATCTTGTGAGTACAATAACTAGGGCTAATTCCCCTTAAGTCAGAAATTGTCCACTCAATTGCTGCCCGATGTTCAGAAAGAGTTGTAGTCAACCTAAGATCTTGGTCCCTGGTCAAGTGTGCAATGATAATCATAGGGAAAGTACGATCAGGTCCTAGGAATACATACTTGATGTTATTGGGCAGAGGTTTCAGTTCTAGTGTAGGTGGTACAATGTTTGACGGCTATGGGAAGGGAGGGAGTTGAGTGACATCAATATCCTCAATTGGAGGTTGCTAGTGGTAATCAGTTTTACAAAGCTCTACAACCTCCAGAGATTGGGATGGTCGGGGTAGTCTAAAGCTGGTTGAGTCAGATGGTCCTCTAAAGAGCTTACTGTCAAGCATTCTTCAACCAGGGTTTCCATGGGATCGCATTCCTTGACCCAACCATAATCAAAAGACTTAGTTGCCTTGAAGATATCCAATTGCATCTTCTTATCTCCAAAGGCAATTTCCATACATCCTATGTCGCAGTCAATGTTAGCCTTGGCTGTAGCCAAAAAGGGTCTGCCTAGGATGATGGGCGTGTTTTGTAATTATTCGAGGACTTCCATGTCAATGACTAAGAAGTCAACTGGGAGGTAGAAGTCCTTAACCCAAACAATTACATCCTCTACTACCCCTTAGGAGTTTTCACAGATTGGTCGACTAGTTGGATAGTCATAGGTGTAGGGTTTAATTCTTTGAATCCAAACTGGTGATAAAGGGTAGTCGAGATCAAGTTAATTGAAGCACTTAAGTCTAGAAGCGCTCTGTCAAAAGTCAAGTCACCAATATTGCACAAGATCAAAGGCACTCTAGGGTCAGTCCTTTTTGGAGGTAGGCAACTTAAAATTACCAAACTAGACTGCTCAAATAGCACTGCCTTCCTAGGTGCTTAGGTTCTTGGCTTACTCTTGGGTGTGCAAACATCCTTCAAAAACTTTGTGTAAGCCGGGATATGTTTGATCGCTTTGAGGAGAGGTATATTGATTTATACCTATTTGAATATCTCAAATAACTCCTCGTTCTCAACCATACTTCTTTCCTTTTTGACCTTATCCATGGCTTCAGGGTATGGGATTTAGGTTTGAACCGGGTCGGGTTCCTGATCCTTGGGTTCCTCTTGCTCATCCATAGAATTATCAATTATCTCAGGTAGTGTAGTCACGAGCCATTTGGGGTCCTAGGTTTGAGTGCCGCTTCTCAAGGTAACTACATTGGCTAAGGCATTGGAACTAAGGTTGGGTCCTTCAGAAGAAGCAGCAAACCTAGGGGGTATTTGCGGGGCTTGTAAAATCATATGGGCTTGCCCTTGATTTTGTTGGAACCCTTGAGGATTGTGGCCTCTGTTCATTACATTCCTTGGGTTTGGTTGTGGCTGAGATGGAAGAGACCCCTGTTGTTTGTTATCCAATAGTTGGCTCAATTGTCCCTTCACCAAAGTCATTTCCTCCTGATGTTTCTGATTCATATCAGCCATCATCTTGATCAGAGTGTCAATTTGGTTTTGCTCTGTAGGAGCTGCCCTATTCGGGTTATGGGGTGGTCTAGTAGGTAGACCCTACTGATAGGAGGAAGGGTTCAACCAAGGTTGGTTCTGGAATTGATTCAATTTTTGGTTTCACCAAGCAAAATTTGGGTGGTTGCGCCATCCTGGACTATAAGTGTTAGAGA
This sequence comes from Thalassia testudinum, assembly GCA_037157565.1. Classification (NCBI taxonomy): domain Eukaryota; kingdom Viridiplantae; phylum Streptophyta; class Magnoliopsida; order Alismatales; family Hydrocharitaceae; genus Thalassia; species Thalassia testudinum. The sequence continues at coordinate 63,429,897 of JAZHRO010000007.1, read as the reverse complement.
AAGGATCAGGTTTAGAGTATCCCTTGATGGCATGGGCATCCTCAAAGGTATAAGGTGCTGAAGGGGAGGGGAAAGAATAATCAAGGTTTGAGAGGGCAAAGGTCCCTCCTTGGAACATGGTTAGGAGTTGTTCTAGGTGCTCTTGCCTCATAGACTGAACCAAGTCAACATTGTGGGCTCCCTTTGCTAGGGAGAAGGTTTGTGGTGGGGCTCGAGATAGATTCAAAAGCACATCAATTTTCTTGTCCACCAACTCAACCCGATCTAGCTTCCTCGCTATGATGTCCATGTCAACCATCCCCGAATTAGTTTGTACTTCAGAAATCCCACCACGAGGTTGACTAGACCTATTGAATTGGGTCATGGAGGAGTTATTAAGCGAGTTCTCACTCATGAACTTAAAGAGTTTGAACACACTTTCCTCCTCATTCAGAAAATTGCCTCCACATGTGGCATCAACGAAATTCTTAAGGTTGCTGTCCAGACATGGTAAAAGATCTGGGCCAATTGCGACCTTGGAACCTCGTAGTGTGAGCATTTCCTCAATAACTCGTTAAATCATTCCCACGCCTCGTGGAATTGCACTTTGTAGGTTTCTAACGGAGCGGGTTAGATTTGCATGATAAATAATAAACAATCTCACAAAATAGCAATCACACAAGTGATTGACAACAAAAATACACCAGTAATTATGCCATCTTGTGTTATTTCCTAGCACTACCATTGTAACTTATCTAACTATAGTTGCATTTGTAAACTAACACATGCATGCATTTATTGAGAGGGGAGAATAATGCGAATAATTGGCCATCTAATTAACATCTTCATTAAGGGATGCATTGCAAATTCACCATTCTCATTTTTTATTTTGACTTTGAAATTCTTCTCCCTCGCGCGGATCAGGGCATGGGGCATGCACCTCTTCGCGCCACTGCTCTGCCAGCAGCATGGCTGGACATGTCGCACCAACAGCATGGCTGTGGCAGGCTCATTCTTCTTCAAAAAGCCTTGCCCTCTCCCTTGCACCGAAGAGCCAGGAACACACACCACCCCCAGACACCTTCCTCCAGGCCAATCTCCTCCTCTCTCCCTCTTCATATGCAGTATCTCTTCCCACTGAAGAGACACACTGCAGGCAAGAGAAAGCTCACAGTGTTCCCACAACCACCACGGTGAGTTCCACCACCGCCCAGCTCCTTCGTGAGCAGGTGGGCGTGGTGGTTTCACCCTCTGTTTTCACCGCTGAACACCCTCGCTGCCATTGTCAGAGCTTCAAGGTCGGAAGCTCCAGCAGCAGCAACGGCCGCCAACAGCAGTGCAGGCCATCGCGCGCATGCCAACTGACCTCTGTGAGCTCTCCCTGCATGCGCAGGCGCTTCTCAGCATGCGCGCGCACACAGAACCTGCACTACCGGTCGCCCGCTCCTACGTGGCACTGTAGGCACTGTTCACGCCTCTCAGCACGACACTGTAGCCACCGGCTTGTTTCTCACTTAACCGGTGGCACACCTCTCTCTCTCTCTTTGCCTGCAACCTACTCCAGCCGATCGCCCGCATCTGCACCCACGCTCGCATCTGTTCCCACATCCGTTCCCGCCCATGGCTCTATGCGTTGTACTACGCAATGTGTTGCGGTCCCTCCAGCACCTGCCTGCATGCGAAGACAGCGTACGCATTCCCTCTAGCACCAGCGTGAAGCGCTTGTGCGCCTGTGCACGCTCCTGCGAGATCAGACGGCGGACACTTCCGCCAAACGACTTAAACTCCTCCCTCTCTCTCACAGTCACCCGACAGTACGTGCACACACACACTCACTTGTACACACTCACGTGTACTCTCTCACACACACTTCTACACACACACACACCCTTATAAACTCACGTCTACACACATATATATTTATATCCACTCACATTTATACATAAATATATACCTACATATATATATCTATATATTTATATACATAGATACTTATACAAATATACCTATATACATATATACATAGACATATCTATATACATATATTACTATATATATATATCTATTTATAAATATATATATATACAAATATATATATATATTTACATATCTATATATATACACAACTACATATATACCTATATAGTTATAACCCTATCTATATATATACATATATATATAATTACATACACATCACCTACCTGTATCCATAAGCCCTTGCACTAGTCACTCCACCGCGCATTATATAGTGAGAATATCTGCACCAGTTGCTGCTATTCCCCGATACCCATGTAAAGCAAGCGCCTCCGCACACACTCCCACACAACTATCCTATACTCTACATGGCACTTCGTCTTGTTGGTTGTGTCTTACTAGATGTGGACCAACTCTATGCTGTGCTACATGCCATTTCCACTTCCACCCCCACCCCTATATATATAATATATATTATCTATATATATAGAGACTGTATTTATTTCTCTACAAGCAACCTACCTTGTTTTTATTTCTCTTTTGTTTCCTGCTATTAAACAGATAAAAAAAAAAGAGTAAAAGAGAAAAGATAATCCTTGTCTTGCAGGTACTCAGTCTTGCAAATAGTAGGGCCAGTTCTTTTGGAAACCCTAAGTTGGCTCAAAGCCAAGAACAATTTGGCTCAAAGCCAAGGACCTGATTTTGAGGGTGTGCCTCAAGGACAATATTATCAACAAAAAATCTTAAATAGAAAAAAAAATCAAAAACATAATAAACACATGGAAGAGATACGTTTTATGAAAGGCGTAGAAACTTCTTCACCCTTAATTCCCGTCTCCCTAAGATTGACCTTGGGCCTAAAAGTGACCAAGATAAAATTAAGTAGGCCAGGTAAAAAAATTTTGTGAAAGATGGTTAGACTCGATTTAGGTTAACCACTATACTCACTTCAACAATAATTTCACCATATTAACACAAACTATTCAAGTCATACCACCCTTTTTCTGGTGCTGTTGCCGGGGAGGTGAGCATTGAGGTAAGTTTCTACTCCATTCCTTTGATTTTCTCTTCTCACACCCTTCTCTTCAAGGGTGTTTTTGTTTGCTGGTGTGCAGGTAAACCAGTTGCAAGGAGGAGGCAAGTAAAGGAAGTCAGAGACATGGGCGGATCCAAGGTGGGAACGAGAGTGTGAAGTCGCCAGCACCGCACTAGAGCTTCGCCCACATTGCTGAAAAGGTAGGTCTCTCCCTCTATTAGAAACTTAGGTTAACTTGTCACCAAAATAAAAATAAAATAAAAACCTAAAAACACTTTTTGGGATTTCTTGGGGAAAGTGGATTAAAAATCACTTGCTTGATTGTTTGCCATCACCCCCACCACCCATAGATTTCCCGCAAAACTTCGCATAGGAAAGATCCAAAAATCTTGATTCTTGAATCTTTCGTCATGTGAAGTGTTCTTTGAGGTAAGATTAAATAGATTGACTGCCATCCCTCCTTGCCTCATTTATCCGCAATTCAGGATCACATTTTTTTGGTGGGGAGACTTGGAATTGAGTTATTCCAACCCCACCACAACCTTTCACATGCCTTAGATTTGATCCCGAATATTTCAACTCCAACACTTTGATTTTATTTACAATATCTTGTGGTTGAGCCTTGTGTGTGGATCATTATTTTGGTGATTGGGAGCACTTGAATTGAAGTGCTTTAGCTCCCTTTCACACTAACCTAAAATTGATTCGTGCATCCACACATAGAAATTTCCACCTAGGGAAGCCCATTGCAATTTTAGCATGCATTAACCAACTCACATTGAAGAAGGATTTGTTGGGCATAGAAGAACTTGTATTTTCTCAAAACCTTGAGATTGGTTGAATTGGTAACTTAGCGAAATCTTAAAATCCATACTACTTAAGGCTGAAATTCTAAAAATCATTCACCAACTAAAACTTCAATTCGAGGAGATTTTCCCATTGCATTCTTGGTTTACACACTTTCTAAAATCAACGCACTTGTGCATTACCCGTATACAACACCCTTCACATTCCTGAAGCACTTAATCCTAGGCCTCTAATTAAAACTGGTAGCAACTTGACCCTTATTAAGGATTAGAGGTCTAGCTACCTACGTGTAGCACCTACGTGTTAGTGCGGGTTCCCGCGTGCTATCGGGTGTCTAGGACTAGGGCAAATGGCCTTTCAATCTGGCCCGGTGGTTCTGCAGTGCTCGCATTTGGTTCCGTAGGTTGTGATAGTAGGTAACTTAGATCTTTAGGTCTAAGGGCACATTGTAGAGGTTAGGACTTTGATTGCCTTGATTTGTCATCAAGTGTACCTTTGCGTCGTCATTTCTCTCATCCCCTTGTCCCTTCTTATCTCCCCAATTCTTCCTGCGGTAGTGCATGTTTAGGAGGAGGTCACAAAACCCTAAATTGCTTGAATTGTCTGATAATTCTAGAAGGAAAGAAACCAAATCGTCATCCTCCTCCATAAACATGGTTGCACGCCTACCCCCAAATCCCGAGGGAGGAAACCGCCCCCCTCAAATCCCACCAGGTGGTGGAGCCATGGACCCCATAACCCGCCTCCAAGCTCAAATGGAAATGTATAATGAATGGATTGAAGCCATTAGGGAAACCTTGGAGGAAATGTAGAACCCTCCCGAACTGGAGGAGCCTAGGTCTCTTAGCTCTTATCAAAATCCCGCTGCTATAGAGACCATAGGACAAATTCGAGTCCCCATGGGCAGGGACGATTTTGAATTGAAACCCAATATAATTGGCCTGATTAACTTTCACTTCCATGGTCTTGCAAATGAAGATCCTTTTCTCCATTTCGAAGACCTAACCCAATTGGCTGAAATAGTTAAACTAAGAAACATTGGGTTACCAATTGTCCTCATGAAAATGCTCCCGTTTTCATTGCAGGATAAAGCATCGCAATGGTTATGCACCCATGGGAGAACCATCCATTCTTGGGAAGAGATGTGAAAAGCATTTCTCAAGAAATTCTTCCTAATCGGCCGAACCAATGCTCTTCGCCGTGCTATAACTTCCTTTATGCAACAAAACGGCGAACAGTTTCATGAGGCTTGGGAGAGGTATAATGACCTCCTCCAGAAGTATCCGCACCACGGTCTGCCTAAGTGGCATATAGCCCAGATTTTCTATTATGGGCTAAATGAGACTTTGAAGCAGATTGTAGACTCTTATTGTGGAGGGAATTTCATGAATAAAGACGAGAATGGAGCATTAGGATTATTTGAAAACATGAGCGAAAACTCAATGAACAATGCCTCCATTGTCGCCTTTAATCGTACCAGCCTGCCCCGTAATGTTCACGAAGTTGACATGGGACCCTCCCATTCATCCATAAATCTTAACCTTATCACATAAAAATTGGATGAAGTCTCCGTCATGCACAAGAAGCTAGACGAGCTTCTGGCCAATCTCACCCGTTCTATGGCAAACACCCCCACCTCACCACTTCGTCACAATCTTAATCCTTCCAACACCAGGCTTATCCCCAAAAACCCTGTGAGATCTTCCTTACCAAGCATCGCGCTGAGCTATTCAGTAAGTCATGTGGATCTGGCTTCTGCAAGCCAGTATTTCGACACGGAGGACTAAGCCTCCATGTGCTCGGATGCATATTTACATGCGGACTCGTCTTCTGGCTTAGAAGACGCTTGCGCCCTGGGGAACAACCCATTCTCTACGACTTATAACCCAAGGTGGCGAAATCATCTGAACTTCGCATGGTCCAGCAACCCGCAATGTCAAAACCTCACGGGTGGGCCAATGCGACCGTCCACACCCATCATCCCAAGGCCTAGTTTAATCCTGTGGCGAATCTGCCATCGAGTCCTTGCATACCGCAAATAGAACACACATCAAGTACTCTTGATAAACTGATGTGAATGATGACGGAAATGTCTAAGAACCATGAAGAGAACATGACCTCTCTTTAGCACCAATTGGCGCAGCAGAATGCTGAGATCAGTCAACTACGTATGGCGACTCGATCTCAGGGCACTCTTCCAGCCCAACCTGTTCCCAACCCGCGAAATTTCATACCCCGTGATCCTTAACCACAGGTACGACCTTCTCAGGGGTAGGTTCATCAGATTCTGCAGGCTCCGAGCATTCCACTGGGATTCCAGGCTAATCCCATGGCAGCACCTCACCCTTATGTCCCTACTGTGAACCCTCCTCTGCCTTATGATCCCACTGGACCCACGACGTCAAATGCGATTACTACGAGGAGCGGTAAGCAAACCGTCAATCCGCCTCGACCTGATCCTGGCCCATCTTTTTCAGCGCCCTCTCATTCGGGATGCGCATCGCATTCGCGAGAGGACGATACAGTGCCAGAATCGGTCCCATTCCCTGAGGCTCTACTGAGGGAGCCAAAAGGCAAGAAAAAGGATACGCAGGCCTTTGATAACCTGCGTAATTTATTCAGGGATGTTGAAATCAAGGTACCCCTGTTAGAGGCTATCGACCACATACCTACTGTCGCCCAATTTTTTAAAGACTACACTACACCTAGGCAACACTCAAAGAAAACAAAGAATCCGATGGTTCTCTCGCCTCATGCGAGTTGTGTTATACTGTCAAATCTACCACCGAAGCAAAAAGATCTAGGCAGACCACTTATTTCTTGTAGCATCCAAGGCTACAATTTTAACCGTGCTCTGCTTGATCTAGGATCTTCCATCAATCTTATACCAACCATCATGCTCGAGAAATTTGCCTTAGGAAACCTGAAACCCACCCCTGTCACGTTACAGTTGGCAGATCGTTCTGTCAAAATACCAAAGGGTGTGGCGGAAGATGTGGTGGTTAGGGTCAACAGTCTCTGATTTCCTGTTGACTTTCTTGTTTTGGATATGGAAGTTCCTAGCTCACTTTCTGATTGTCTGATCATCCTTGGTCGACCTTTCTTGGCCACAGCCCACGCCCATATCGACTACGAGTCGGGCTGTATTGAGATTTCCGTTGGATCTGAGAAGCTCAAGCTTAACATCTTAAAGGTAGCCAAGAACTTTGATTGCGATTGCATCAAGGATGACATGTCTGACGAGGACATGGCCGTCAGCGTGTGTATCGGACTAATAGGGACTTATTCTTACTGCTATGGATTGCTTTTAAACACAGACGATTGCCTGACCGACACATATTGTGATGTTCCCCCATCACCCCTTTTCCTGTACCTTCTCCTGACTAGACTTCTAACGAGGTTTTCTTTGCTTCCCATACCTCGTGGTCTGAGTCATATTCTGGCTACTCACCGCCGGTCCACACTCTTGAAGACCGGATTGCCCTTTCTTTCCTGCCAAATCAGGCGGAATTACAACTCCACACTGGGACCTTGAGCCCACATATTAATCGCTGGGGCTATCCCTTTTTGGATGCATCAATCCAAGATGCCCCTCTTCTTGGCCAATCTGAGGGCCAACTTCTTCCTCCTACCTTGTTTTCTTCTAATCTGCTTGGGACACTCTCATCCCAAGAAATGCCAAAACTTTCACCATCCACTCTCGAGCTGAAAGAGTTGCCTGATACGCTTAAGTATGTTTTCTTAGGACCAAATGAAACACTCCCCGTAATCATTAGTTCAAAATTGACCAGGGAGCAAGAGTGCAAACTAACAAAGGTCCTTATCAGACTTAACTGGCATTAGCCCCTCCTACTGCACTCACCGTATATATACGGAGGAGGAGGCTTGACCTTCCCTCGAGATGCAGCGATGTCTCAACCCTAACATGTGGGAGGTCATTAAAAAGGAAATTATTAAGTGGCTGGATGTGGGTATAATCTACCCGATCAGCGATAGCCCCTGGAGGAGGCCGATTCATGTCATGCCCAAAAAGGTGGTACTCACCATCCGTGTCAATGACAGGGGCGAATCCATTCCTACACGCACTCCTACACCTTGGAGAGTGTGTGTAGATTATAGGAAACTTAATGCTGCAACTAAGAAAGATCACTTTCCGCTACCTTTTATTGACCAAATCCTGGAGCAGTTAGCGGGAATTAAATTTTTCTATTTCCTAGATGGATTCTTGTTTGCACCTCAAAACACGCCTATAATAACGCCTTCTTGTGCTATTTTCTAGCATTAACTATGTATATTATAATCCTGTAGTTGCATTTGTAAAAATGCTTGCATGCATGCATTTAATCATGAGAGGAGGAGAAATGAATAAATGGCTTCGTAATTCACATTTTATCTCAAGTGCCTCCTTGCAAATTCCACCTTTTTATTTTTCCTCTTGTTTTCTTCTTTTTTCTCATTCCCGCGGCTGCCTTCTTCTTCCCGCGCCCACATGCACGCCATGCCTCCTGCAGCAGCCATTCCCTGCGACTGCCAATCCCACGCCATCCCCCCTGCTGCAGCCATGCTTGCAGCCACGCTCTCCTCCTCTATTTAAAGCCACAACCTCTTCCTCGCGAATGGGAGGAGACATGCAGTTGCTGCACCAAAACCCGCAGTCCACCTCCTTCCTCCACCGTTTGCCCTCCCATACGTCGGCCCTCCTTCGAGGAGACACCCGACGAGCAGGAGAACCCACTGTGGTGCTGACCACCACAGTGGGAACACCACCGCCCAGCTCTTCAACGAGCAGGTGGGCGTGGTGTCTTCTTTTCTTTTCGTTTTTATCTCCACGCCATTGCTACCGCTTCAAGGTCCGAAGCTTGAAGCAACAGCAGCAGCAGCAGCCAAACCGCAGCGGCGGCAGCAGCAGCAGCTCCCCTCGCTCCTCCACGACCTTCCCCGCAGGCACTCAGCCCTCCGCGCGCGCCTGCAGGGCACTTCTCCGCTCCATCCTCTGCTCTGTCGCCTCTGCCCTTGCACCCGCGACCGACCGCTACGCGCACTGCAGCGGCCGGCCAGGCCCTCTCGCCGCCCCCTGCCAACCTACGCACCCCTCCGCGACCGCCCGCAGACCCTCCTCCACGTTCGCTCCTCCGCGCATCGCCCGCTCATCGTCTTCGCGTCGGCCTGCAGAAACCCCAAGCGAAGGCGCGCGCCCGCACCCGCCGTCCCCAGACGTCCGCTGCCTTCTCCAGACGACATGACTCCAGACGTCCGCCGCCACGAGCAAACGTCTTAACTCGCGCGTTCGCTCTCTCTCTCTCGCCCGCTCTCTCTCTGCTGATCTCTCCCGCCCGCTCCCGTTCTCTCTCACGTATTCTCTCTCTCTCTCTCTCTTTTTTACTCACTAACAGACACACACTCACAGCAGCGCACACACACACACATTCACCGACGCACACACACCTATACCAACACATACACACACACTCACACACATATAGTAACATATATATAAATATATATATATATGCATACATATATATATATATATATATATATATATATATATATATATACACATAGTATATCTATATAGTTATGTATACATACATATATATATAATATATAAACATATATATATAATATATATATATATATATCTACTTATATATACATCTATATACTTATACATATACTTATATATATATAGACATATATACTTATATACATATATATATATACATATCTATATACATATATATATATATATCTATATAGTAATATATATATATATACTTATATACATATATAAATATCTATATACATATATATATACATATATATATATATCTATACACCTATATATATATAAACACATATATATCTATATATATATATCTATACATATATAACTATACATTTATATATATATATAGATATATTTACTTATATACATACATATGTACATATATTTTCACGTTACTTACTATACGTTGTATCGCGGGAATATCTGCACCAGTTGCTGATATTCCCTGATACATGCGTACAAAAAAAGCGTGGTCCCATACATCATCCATCCTCCATCCACACTCCACGCGGCACCTAGTCGTGTTCGTTGCGTCTCTCTAGACGTCGACTAACTCGACAGAGTGCTACACTCCATCGTCACCTCCACCCCCACCCCTTTATATATATACTACATATAAATATATATCTATAGCTATTATATTTACTTTCTGTCTGTTAGCTTCCTTAGTAAAAAGATAAAAGAAAGTATAAAAGTGAAAAGATACCTTTGATTTGCAGGTACCCCGTCTTGCAAGTAGCAAGGCGTGTTTTGAAACTCTGTTTTGGTTAAAGGCCAAGGACACAATTTTGAGGGTGTGTCTCAAGAACAAGGATTACCAGAAAAAAACCTAAATAAGAAAAATACCAAAAACACAATAAACGAACGAAAGAGACACGTTTTAAGGAAAACGTAGAAACTCGACTTGAACCCCACTTCCCTGAGTTCGATCCTAGGCCTAAAAGTGACAAGATAAAATAAATTAGGCCAGGTTAAAAATTTTGTAAAGAGATGGTTAGGTCTGAAGTAGGTTAACCACTATACACATTTCAACGATAAAAATATCATATTAACAACCTATTCGAGTTGACCCGTCAAACTTTTCTGGCGCCGTTGCCGGGGAGGTGTGCTTTTGAGTAAGTCTCTATCCAATTCCTTTAAATTTGTCTCTTCTCTCTTCACGGGTATTTTTGTTTTTGATGTGCAGGTGAATCTGGTTGCAAGGAGAAGACAGGCAGATGATGTCGGGAACGAGGGCAGATCCAAGGCGGGAACGAGAGCGTGAAGACGTCGACACCGCATTGGAGCTTCGCACACGTTGCCGAACAAGTAAGTTTTCCTTTTCTTAGTAAACCAGGATTAACTTGCCACCTCAATAAAAAAAAAAAAAAACTTCTTGGGATTTCTTGGGGCAAGTGGATTAAAATTCACTTGTTTGATTGGTTGTCTTCTCTTCCAATGCCCCATGATTTCCTGCCTTACTTCACATAGCAAAAATCCGAGAATCTTGATTCTTAGATTTTTCGCCGTGGGAAGTATTCTTTGAGGCAAAGAAAAAGATTGCTTGTATCCCTCTTTTGCCTCACTTATCTTTAATTCAGGATCACATTTTTGGTGGGGAGACTTGGAATTGAGTTGATTCCAACCCCACCACGACTTTTCAAACTTGCCTGTGATTCGATCCTGAATACTTCAACCCCAACAATTTCAGTTTCTTTATCTGTTGGTTGAAGCCTTGTGTGTGGATATCTTTCTGGTGATTGGGAGCACTTGAATTGAAGTGCTTTGGCTCCCTTTCACATTGGTATAAAATTGATTCGCGCATCCACACATAGAAATCTCCATTTAGGGTAGCCCATTGCATTTTAGCATGCATTAACTAACTGATAATTGAAGAAGGGTTTCTTGGGCTTTAGAAAGAAAACCTGTATTCTTGCAAAACCCGGAGATTGGTTGAATTGGTAATTCAGCAAAATCCTAAAATTCATACTACTTAAGGTTGAACTCTAAAAACCATTCACCAATTAAAACTTCAATTCGGGGAGATTTCCCCGTTGCATGCTTGTTCTTACACACTCTTAAAATCAATCACTTGGGCATTACCCGTAAACAACGCCCTTCACATTCCAAAAGCACTTGACCCTAAGCCTCTAATTAAAATTGGTAGTAACTTGACCCTTTTTAAGGATTGGAGGTCTAACTACCTACGTGTAGCGGCTACATGCTGGTGAGAGTTCCCACGTGCTATCGGGTGTCTAAGACTGGGGCAAACGGCCTTTCAATCTGGCCCGGTGGTTCCGCGGTGCTCGTATTCGGTTCCGTAGTTCGTGATAGTAGGTAACTTAGATCTTTAGGTCTAAGGGAACACTGTCGAGGTTAGGAACTTGATTGTATTGATTTGTAATCAAGTGTACCTTTGCGGCGTCATTTCTCTCATCTCTTTTCCCTACTCATCTCCCCAACTCTTCCTCCGGTAGTGCATGTTTGGGAGGAGGTCACAAAACCCTGAATTGCTTGTATTGACTGATAAATCTAGAAAAAGAGCCGAATCATCCTCCTCCTCCACAAACATGGCACACACCACCGCCTCACCACTTCGTCACAATTCCAATTCTTTCAACACCAGGCTTATCCCGAGAAACCCTGCAAGACCTTCCTTATCGAGTGTCGCGCCAAGAGACTCGGTAAGTCATGTGGAACTAGCTTCTGCGAGCCAGTATTTCAACACAGAGGACCAAGCCTCCGTGTACTCGGACACATATGCGGACACGTCTTCTGGCATAGAAGATGCCTGCACCCTGGGGAACAACCCGTTTTCTGCCACGTATAACCCAGGGTGGCACAATCATCCCAATTTTGCATGGTCCAACAACCCGCAGCGTCAAAACCCTGCTGGTGGACCAATGCGATCGTCCGCACCCGTCATCCCAAGGGCCCAGTCTAATCCTATGGCAAATCTGCCATCAGGCCCTTGTGTACAGAAAACCAAACACGCATCAAAACCTCTTGATAAATTGATGCGAATGATGACGGAAATGTCAAAGCACCATAAAGAGAACATAACCTCTCTTCAGCATTTGGCGCAACAGAATGCTGAGATCAGTCAACTAAGCATGGCGACTCGATCTCAGGGCACTCTTCCCGCCCAACCTGTTCCAAACCCGCAAAACTTTGTACCCTGTGGTCCGCAACCACAGGTACAACCTTCTCAGGAATAGGTTCATCGAATTCTGCAAGTTCTGAGTATTCCTCCGGGATTTCAGGTTAATCCCACTGCAGCACCGCACTCTTATGCTGATAGTGATTACATCAAAGATGACACGTCTGACGAGGACGTGACCGTCAGTACGTGTATCAAACTTATTGGAGCCAATTCAGACTGCTGCGATGTTCCTTACGACTGCCTGTCTAACACAAACTGTGACGTTCCCCAATCCCTCCCTATTCCTGTACCTTCTCTTGACCAGACTTCTGACGAGGTTTTTTCTGCTTCCAATACCTTGTGGTCTGAGTCATCGCCGGGCTGCTCACCGCCGGTCTACACTATGGAAGACCGGATTGCCCTTTCTTTCCCGCTAAATCAGGCGGATTTGCAAATCCACACTGGGACCTTGAGCCCACATCTTACTCATCGGGGCTATTCCCTTTTGGATCCATCTATCCAAAAAGCCCCTCTTCTTGGCCAATCTAAGGGCCAACTTCTTCTTCCTGATCTATTTTCTGATCCGCTTGGGACACTCTCGTCTCAGAAAACGTCAAATCTCTCGCCATCCACCATCACTTTTCACACCTCTATTGCAATCACTTCACTTTTCTCTTCACCACCCACCATCCACCCACCCTTCCACCCTGATCTATACCCTAAACATCAGCTCTTGTTACCCGATCTTCCATCCTTCCTCTGCCTTTGCCGGCATGCATATGAGGACATAGCATTGTTTGGCTTGGGGGGGTGGACAGGCATCCATAGGATCCGGGTATTTTATGGTATTAGACAATTACCACCTATTTATAAATATGCAAGAAAAAGAAAAAAGAAGAAAAAAAAAATATATATATATATAATAATAATAAATGGTGTTTAGTAATGATCTAAAAGCTAAAACAAAAAATACAATAAGTGTTTATGGATATTCAACCTCTGTTTTGAAGAATTTCCAGGCCACAGAAGCTTGATTCGCTCAGGCTCGACTTAATTCACTTAAAGCATTGACGAAATAGATCAAAATCTCTCCTAACTAAGAACGTTTCTTGTACCTGAGACACCAGTACAGGATCCGTTGGTTTGCTTTTTCTTGAGAGCTTAAGTAAATTTGGTTCACACTACACATATCAGGAAAGACCAGGTGAACATAAGATCCAACCTTAGTGTTCATTAGGGAAGGTGGAGTCCTTACCTGTGCGTGCAGGTAGACTTTTTATCCCAAGCTTTAGTCTTGTGTTTAGGAGTGACTCTTTCCACCAAAAAACAACTCTCCCATCAAAAAGAAAAATAAGTGTGCTCCTTCAAAATGTGTTGTAAGAGATATACTGACAGATGTTTCAAAAAAAAAAAAAAAAAAAGTTGTCAAAAAAAAAAAAACAAAAAAAAAAAAGATGTTGCAAAAGAGTCGGTATATCTCATAAATGTCTGTATACTTTGTTTTTCGGTGAGCCACAAAAAAAAAAAAAATCAGAAAATGGGAGTTGAGTTTTCCGTAATCATCTTAAGGGTCAATCCGAAAACACGAGCTGAAACTGGGACCAACCTGTACTTAAAAATTCGTGAAACCCTGGGAGTGAGTCTTAAGGTTCATCTGGTCAGTCTTGATCCTTCACTATGCACAAACCATAACCTCTTGAGCTCTCGAGTACGGCAAAACCTCCTGGGTCCTGGAAATCGTACTTAAGGTTTAAACATCAAGAGTCCTGGTTAGTTGAGAGCTAGTCTTTGTCATGTAAGACTTAAAGTACTGGTAATCTTCTCTATAATTGGTTCTCACAATATCCGATAATAAACACACCGATATCATCTCAGAAGAAAATCTTCAGCTTAAGATCATTTCTAAATACGATTTTGCTAGGGACTAGCAAAAGATAGGCATGGGGGTATATGTTTGCACCTCAAAACACGCCTATAATAACGCCTTCTTGTGCTATTTTCTAGCATTAACTATGTATATTATAATCCTGTAGTTGCATTTGTAAAAATGCTTGCATGCATGCATTTAATCATGAGAGGAGCAGAAATGAATAAATGGCTTCGTAATTCACATTTTATCTCAAGTGCCTCCTTGAAAATTCCACCATTTTATTTTTCCTCTTGTTTTCTTCTTTTTTCTCATTCCCGTGGCTGCCTTCTTCTTCCCGCGCCCACAAGCACGCCATGCCTCCTGCAGCAGCCATTCCCTGCGACTGCCACTCCCACGCCATCCCCCCTGCTGCAGCCATGCTTGCAGCCACGCTCTCCTCTATTTAAAGCCACAACCTCTTCCTCGCGAATGGGAGGAGACACGCAGTTGCTGCACCAAAACCCGCAGTCCACCTCCTTCCTCCACCGTTTTCCCCTCCCATACGTCGGCCCTCCTTCGAGGAGACACCCGACGAGCAGGAGAACCCACTGTGGTGCTCACCACCACAGTGGGAACACCACCGCCCAACTCTTCAACGAGCAGGTGGGCGTGGTGTCTTCTTTTCTTTTCGTTTTCATCTCCACGCCATTGCTGCCGCTTCAAGGTCCGAAGCTTGAAGCAACAGCAGCAGCAGCCAAACCGCGGCGGCGGCAGCAGCAGCAGCTCCCCTAGCTCCTCCGCGACCTTCCCCGCAGGCGCTCAGCCCTCCGCGCACGCCTGCAGGGGACTTCTCCGCTCCATCCTCTGCTCTGTCGCCTCTGCCCTTGCACCCGCGGCAGGCCGCTGCGCGCACTGCAGCGGCCGGCCAGGCCCTCTCGCCGCCCCCTGCCAACCTACGCACCCCTCTGCAACCGCCCGCAGACCCTCCTCCACGTTCGCTCCTCCGCGCATCGCCCGCTCATCGTCTTCGCATCGGCCTGCAGAAACCCTAAGCGAAGGCGCGCGCCCGCACCCGCCGTCCCCAGATGTTCGCTGCCTTCTCCAGACGACGTGACTCCAGACGTCCGCCGCCGCGAGCAAACGTCTTAACTCGCGCGTCCGCTCTCTCTCTCTCGCCCGCTCTCTCTCTGCTGATCTCTCCCGCCTGCTCCCATTCTCTCTCACGTATTCTCTCTCTCTCTCTCTCTTTTTTACTCACTAACAGACACACACTCACAGCAGTGCACACACACACACATTCACCGACGCACACACACCTATACCAACACATACACACACCCTCACACACTTATAGTAACATATATATAAATATATATATACATACATACATATATATATATTTACACATAGTATATCTATATAGTTATGTATACATACATATATATATAATATATATACATATATATATATATAATATATATACATATATATATATATAATATATATATATATATATCTACTTATATATACATATATATACTTATACATATACTTATATATATATAGACATATATACTTATATACATATATATATATACATATCTATATACATATATATATATATATCTATATAGTAATATATATATATATACTTATATACATATATAAATATCTATATACATATATATATACACCTATATATATATAAACACATATATATCTATATATATATATCTATACATATATAACTATACATTTATATATATATATAGATATATTTACTTATATACATACATATGTACATATATTTTCACGTTACTTACTATACGTTGTATCGCGGGAATATCTGCACCAGTTGCTGATATTCCCTGATACATGCGTACAAAAAAAGCGTGGTCCCATACATCATCCATCCTCCATCCACACTCCACGCGGCACCTAGTCGTGTTCGTTGCGTCTCTCTAGACGTCGACTAACTCGACAGAGTGCTACACTCCATCGTCACCTCCACCCCCACCCCTTTATATATATACTACATATAAATATATATCTATAGCTATTATATTTACTTTCTGTCTGTTAGCTTCCTTAGTAAAAAGATAAAAGAAAGTATAAAAGTGAAAAGATACCTTTGATTTGCAGGTACCCCGTCTTGCAAGTAGCAAGGCATGTTTTGAAACTCTGTTTTGGTTAAAAGCCAAGGACACAATTTTGAGGGTGTGCCTCAAGAACAAGGATTACCAGAAAAAAACCTAAATAAGAAAAATACCAAAAACACAATAAACGAGCGAAAGAGACACGTTTTAAGGAAAACGTAGAAACTCGACTTAAACCCCACTTCCCTGAGTTCGATCCTGGGCCTAAAAGTGACAAGATAAAATAAATTAGGCCAGGTTAAAAATTTTGTAAAGAGATAGTTAGGTCTGAATTAGGTTAACCACTATACACATTTCAACGATAAAAATATCATATTAACAACCTATTCGGGCTGACCCGTCAATTCTCTGGATATAACCAGGTGGCAATTGACCCCCGAGACCAAGAGAAAACCACCTTTACCTGCCCCTTCGGCACCTTCACATTTAGAAGGATGCCTTTCGGACTTTGTAATGCACCAGCAACTTTCCAGAGATGTATGCTGGCAATATTCCATGACATGGTGGGTGACTTTCTTGACGTCTTCATTGATGAGTTTTCGGTCATTGGACCCTCTTTTGATGACTTTCTTGCCAACCTGACCCGTATCCTTCGGAGATGTATTGATGTGAACCTCGTGCTTTCCTGGGAAAAAAGTCATTTTATGGTACACGAGGGAATTATTCTCAGGCATATCATCTCCGATAGGGGTATCAAGGTTGACAGAGCTAAGCTTGAAGTAATTGCTGATTTACCTGTGCCTGGCTCTGTCAAACAAATTCGCTCCTTCTTGGCACAAGTCAGTTTCTATAGGAGATTCATCAAAGACTTCTCCAAGATTTCTAGACCTTTCACTCATCTCCTATCGACCGATGTGCCCTTTGATATGGGCCCTGGCTGCATACGAGCATTCACGCAGCTGCGTGATGCTGTCACCAAGGCCCCTGTTCTCTAGCTACTTGATTGGTCCCTCGACTTGAACTCATGTGTGACACTTCCGACCTTGCAGTCGAAGCCATCTTGGGACAAAGATGCGATAGACACCTCTTCGTGGTGTACTACACCAGTAAGACGTTGGACGAGGCCCAGCGTAATTATACAACCACCAAGAAAGAACTACTGGCAGTCGTCTTTGGGTTGGAGAAATTCTGCTCTTACCTTCTGGGCTCGCATGTTATTGTATTCACTGACCACGTGGCCATTCACCATCTCATGCACAAGAAGGATACCAAGGCTAGACTGATTCGTTGGATCCTTCTACTCCAAGAATTTGACATTGAGATCCGCGATAAGGCTGGAGCTTGAATGTTGTTGCTGATCATCTCTCGAGACTGGACCCTGACCACATTGGACTAACCCTGCCGATCAATGAGATTTTTCCCGATGAGCACCTATTGGCAATTAATGTGGCAAGTGGACCTTGGTATGCCGACATTGCCAATTACCTTTCTTCTGGTTCCCTTCCATGTGGCTGGCCCAAAAACCAGTGCGAGCGTCTCATTGCAGAAACAAAGTATTATTTCTGGGATAATCCACTACTTTTTTGAATAGGTGCTGACCAAATCATCCGCCGCTGCATTCCAGACAGCAAATTCCCCAGTGTGCTATCCTTCTGCCACAATCAAGCTTGCGGAGGCCATTTCTCTAGGAGGAAAACTATAACCAAGGTGTTGCAGTGTGGTTTCTTTTGGCCCTCCCTGCACCAAGATGCACACAATTATGCCAAACATTGCACTAGGTGCCAGTCATTAGGGTCAATGTCACATCGTGACATGATGCCCTTGCAACCCATCCTAGCTGCTGAAATCTTCGACATTTGGGGAATTGATTTCATGGGTCCCTTTCCTCCTTCCAACGGCTTCGAATACATCCTCGTTGCTGTTGATTATGTTTCAAAATGGATCGAGGCTATTCACACGTGCCATACTGACCATGTCATATCCACTCGATTTGTCAAAGACCACATTTTTGCATGCTTTGGGATCCCTCGAGCCATTATCTCGGATGGAGGAAGCCATTTTACCCATGCTTCTTTTCAGGCACTTTTGAGGAAATATGGAGTCCACCATCATATCGCATCTCCGTATCATCCTCAGATGAACGACCATGCTGAGGTGTTGAACCAGCAAATCAAGCAAATTCTCCAGAAAACGGTTCGGCCTGACCATAAGGATTGGTCCGACAAGCTGATTGACGCACTTTGGGCGTATCGGACCGCCTTCAAGGCTCCCCTAGGTATGTCTCCTTATAGAATCGTTTACGGGAAGCCTTGTCATTTGCCTGTAGAGCTGGAGCATCGTGCTTATTGGGTAGTTCGCCAATGTAACCTCGACCCAGACCTGTGTGGTCGAGAAAGGAAACTCCAACTCCAAGAGCTGGAAGAGCTCCGTCGTGAAGCCTATGATTCTGCCTTAACTTTCAACCAATGCACTAAGGATTTTCACGGCAGCCGTATTCGGCGGAAGGAATTTGAGCCATCTCAGCAAGTTTGGCTTTACAATACCTAGCTCAAATTCTTTCTAGGGAAATTGAAGTCCAAATGGACTGGTCCCTTCTTAGTCTCGAGACCATTTCTCAATGGGGCCATTGAAATTGAGGATCCCAAATCTGAGCATAAATTTATGATCAATGGGCAGCGTTTAAAACCTTATCTTACTCATGAACCTGCCCCCGTTGGAGAAACTATTGCCCTGCTGGAGGGTAACTAATTTCATGCCTCATTCTGAGTCCAGCTGGGGACGTTAAATTCAGCACTCGTTGGGAGGCACCCCAGCAACACTCCTCCACTGTCACGTACACTTCACTTCACACCTTTTTACTTCACCACCCACCATCCACCCGCCCTACCACCCTGCTATATACCCTACACCGCAGCTCCCGTTCCCCGATCTTTTGACCTTCCTCTACCCTATCCTGCATGCATATGAGGACATAGCATCATTTGGCATGGGGGGTAGATAGGCATCTATAGGATCTGGGTATTATATGGTATCATGTAGCTTCCATCCATCTATAAATATGTACATAGCAAAAAAAAAAAAAAGGTGTTTAGTAATGATCTGAAGGCTGAAACAAAAATACAATAAGTGTTTATGGATATTCAACCACTGTTTTAAAGACTTTCTAGGCCATAGAAGCTTGATTCGTCTAGGCTTGGCTTAATTCACTTGAGCATTGACAAAATAGATCAGAATCTCTCCTAACTAAGGACGTATTCTTGTACCTGAGACATCAGTACAGGATCCGTTGGTTTGCTTCTACTGGAGAGCTTAAGTAATCTTGGTTCACACGACACATATCAAGAAAGACCAGGTGAACATAAGATCCAACCCTAGTGTTCATTAGGGAAGGTGGAGGTCTTATCTGTCCGTGCAGTTAGACTTTTTATCCCAGGCATTAGTCTTCTGTCTAGGAGAAACTCTTTCCACCAAAAAGGAACTCTCCCACCAAAAAAAAAGGTGTACTCCTCCAAATAAGGTTGTAAGAGATATACTGACACTTGTTTCAAAAAAAAAAAAAAAACTATGTAAATATGTCAGTATATCTCGCAAATGTCTATGAATTCTTCCTAAAAAGATTTTAGGGCAAGTTACAAATACCCTGTTTCTACCATATATTCTTTGAGCCATAAATGTAATAAAATGGGAGTTGAGTTTTCCGTCATCTTTTTAAGGGTCAATCCGAAGACACGAGTTGAAACTGGGACCAACCTGCACTTAAAGATTTGTGAAACCCTGGGCATGAGTCATAATGTTCATCTGGTCAGTCTTGATCCTTCACTATGCACAAACAATAATCTCTTGAGCTCTTCAGTACGGCAAAAACCTTCTGAGTGCTGGAAATCGAACTTAAGGTTTAAATATCAAGAGTCCAGGTTAGTCGAGAGATGGTTTATGTCACGTAAGACTTAAAGTACTGATAGTCTTCTCTGCAATTGGTTCTCACAATATCCAACAAATAAACACACCCCTGTCGCCTCAGAAAAAAATCTTCAGTTAAAGATCACTTCCAAATACAATACAAACTATTTTGCTAGGGACTAGCAAAAGATAGGCATGGGGGTATGATTGCACAGCAAAAATACACCAGTAATTATGCCATCTTGTGTTATTTCCTAGCACTACCATTGTAACTTATGTAACTATAGTTGCATTTGTAAATTAACACATGCATACATTTATTGAGAGGGGAGGATGATGCGAATAATTGGCCATCAAATTAACATCTTCATGAAGGGTTGCATTGCAAATTCACCATTCTCATTTTTTATTTTGACTTTGAAATTATTCTCCCTCACGCGGCTTAGGGCATGGGGCATGCACCTCTTCGCGTCACTCCTCTACCAGCAGCATTGCTGGACATGCAGCACCTGCAGCATGGCTGTGGCACGCTCCTTCTTCTTTAAAAAGCCTTGCCCTCTCCCTTGCGCTGAAGAGCTGGGAACACACACCACCCCCAGACACCTTCCTCCAGGCCAATCTCCTCCCCTCTCCCTCTCCATACGCAGTATCTCATCCCACTGAAGAGACACACTGCAGGTAGGAGAAAGTTCGCAGCGATCCCACAACCACCACTATGAGTTCCACCATCGCCTAGCTCCTTCGTGAGCAGGTGGGCGTGGTGGTTTCACCCTCTGTTTTCACCACTGAATACCCTCACCGCCATTGTCAGAGCTTTAAGGTCGGAAGCTCCAGCAGCAGCGCAGGCCACTACATGCACGCCAGCTGACCTCCGTGAGCTCTCCTCTTGCATGCAGGCGCTTCCCAGTGCACCCACGCACGTAGAACCAGCGCTACCGGTCGCTCGCTCCTGCGTGGCACTGTAGCCGGTCGCCTGTGACGAGTTGACTTTCCGCTTTGCATTTAAGTGGTGGAAAAATTGACTAATCAACAATAAAAATAACCACTCACAGAAGAGCAGGTCGTGTCCACAGGGAGGTAATTATGTAATAAAATCTCGATTATTTTATATTCTTTCGGTTAAGTGTGAAATCCCTATTCAAATCTAATAAAAAATGCGTTGGAAAGTAGATTCATAATAACTTAAAAAGATAAGGGTATATGTGTAGTTTTCCCTCACTGAAATCTTCAGTAAGTATATGATGATTTTGTGTAATTTTCAATTGTCATATATTAGAGAGAATCGTTGCACGTGTTGATCCCAAAACCAATCTTAAAACAGGTGAATATCAATAACATGCAATTATCAGAAAGCATGAGTGTGCATGCGCAATTCTGCCATAATAAAATAATAATAAATCAAAAATCAAATTCTGTTGGCAATGGCAGTAAATGTAATATTTAATCTCCCTCAAAATAGAGCATTTTCTCTCTCTCCTCGTGAGAGAGAGAGAGCACCAGTGGGTCTTTCACACGTAAGGGAGGTTGGCGAAGATGAGGCCAATTCGATCGAGGTTGCGGCGTCGATGGAGATGGCCAGCAGGCGGAGGAGTGGCGGCGGTGGACGGGTGCTGGTGCTACCGCGTGTGCTGCAGATAAAAGGAGACACGAAGGCAGTGGCGTGCGGGTACTCTGCAGAGCACGTAGGCGCACGTGGAGGTGCGGCGCTGTAGGCGCTGGGTGAAGCGGAGGTGGGTGCGCCTGTGGGGGTGCGACGCTGGAAGGGTGTGCTTCCAGGCACTTGGCAGTGGTGAAGGCGAGCGATGGAGGGGGTAGCGCTAGAGGAGTGGCGTCTGCAGGTGCTAGGGAGGTCTGCACTTGCTGTAGGCAGTGTGCACTGGAGTGCTAGGTGCTAGAAGGAGGATGCGGTGAAGAACTTGGTGATGGCAGGTGCGGTGCAGAGGTGGCGTAAGCGGAGGTGGGTGCACCTGTGGGGGTACGGTGCTGCAGGTGCTGGGTGAAGTGGAGGTGGGCGCCTGTGGGGGTGCGACGCTTCAGGGAGGCGCTCTGCAGCGAATGGACGTCCCTGCGGAAGGTAATGTGTGCTTTGTGGGCAGTCTTGGCCATGCGCAGGAGCGGTGAGGGAGCTGCGGCGCTGGGGGTGCGCCTGCGATGTAGCGCCTGCGGGCTTGGGGTCGCCTATGGTGCAGTACGGTGGGAGAGGCTTGCTAGGGCTCTGTGCAGGCGGGCGATGGAGGCGGGTGAAGCGTTGGAAGGTCTGCAGTGCTGCGTTTGGTGCTGGAGATGGGCGTGCGCTTGTGGGCATGCAAGGTGGAGAAGGAGTAGGCATAGGCACAGTCCATGTGGTGGAGCAATTCCCCGCGGGGGGGAAGATGTAGATCCACAGTGCACGCTGGAGTTGTTCCCCGCAAGGGGGAAGATGGATCTGCCCCTCTCCTTTCTCCGCCTCCCTTTAACTCCTCTTGGTTTGCGCATGCGTGAGTTAAGGGATTTTCAAATCCCTTAACTATTTCTGGCTGGTGGCTATTGAGGGTACCTGGAGGATGGGGAAAAGAACAGCCGCCGGTTGTTTAAAAGGGTAATTTACCCTCCCCTCCTTATTGTTTTGCCAAATATTTTTCCTGCACATAAAAAAAATCATTGCATATTAAGTTATAGAATAGATGTAAACCTAAATCATGATGCATGCAAATATTCTATAACTTAATGTAGTTATTAGCAAACCTAAAAGATACAATTAAAGTTACTTAGGCGTAATATTAGTCCATTAAAATGGACTCATCAATTACCCCCATGCCTAAGATTTGCTAGTCCTAGCAAAAATGAAAAATAATAGAAGTAATCAGAAGATTTCTTCTTTTTATACTTCAAAACTCTAGAAATCCACACAAATGTGAAGTGCTGATAGCTAGGTAATAGTTCCATGTGAAAAAGCCAATTCGCATTGGGAGTTCGTACTTCACCCTTGGTAAATATTTCTGTCGGGATAGGCAACTACTTCCCTCGGGGATAAAGCAGACGATAATCTGTAATTTGACCCCGGCGTTTGGCTTAGGTAGGAGATATCGAGTTGAATGGATTTGTATTTGGTGGCACACACTCATCTGGTGCTACATATAGTCTAGTACTGCAAACTCTAGATCTCTAGACTATTAGACAAGTCAACTCTGAGAGAGGCTACACAATTGTGCTCTCTTGATGTTCCTGGGCACTGCCTCTTTTCTTTCTTTCTGAGATCACAAATCTCGCCAGATTTAGAAATTGTACTCACTATTTGGTGGTCTCACATGGCATCCATACTTCAATTAAAGTCCTAATAACTCTACAACTAAGTTAGAGTCCTCAACCAATATTTAGGCTATATTTGGTGGAACGCGATAGGTGTTCTGTTGCCTCAGAAATAATGTTACATTATAACTTGGACCTTTTTTATGTATAATATAAATATTTCTTCTTTTTCTTTTTTTTTATTTTTTTTTTAAATATAAATCAACATAATACGACACAGACTTTTATTTATGAGGCATTATTCGGGATGATGATGGTAAAGAGGATATTATGTGGCTTATTTGATGGAAGTGCCTATTCTTGGCACCGGGAAGGAATGGATAGGACAAGCGTATTTTGACCTTTGACACTATTACCCTCCTTCAGCCAAGGACTCTATGAAGGACGGTCGTAACCATCCACCATAGTTATAGCTTTATTAAGACCCAATCTCTGTGTATCTACCTTATTTGGTGACTCTCAGGAATTCACTCAAAGTACGCACACAGGAACAGAGAGTGAAAACTATGCCTAACTCTGAAGTATCATCATCTAATTATCTAAAACTTAAGAGTCCTTGCACTAGACATAGCGCACCAGTAATCTCTCTACTTTCTTCTCACAAATATGAGGTGGATCTACTAGAAGATAGTATGCCTGACTCCCTATGAACTGACCAAGGGTTCAGTGGACTACAAATGCTTATTGATTTTTCCTCGAGCATCCATTACCCAATCTATGTGCACATGAAATAAATGTACTGGATTCTAAACTTAAGAAATAATTCCAGAAGAAAAACCTCCAATGACAAAGGTATTTTGCTAGGACTAACCCAATCAGCTCAAGAAAAGAGGAATTTTTTTTATGCTAACCTAAATGCATGAATACTTCCTAAAATGCAAATGCACCCCCCATGCCTAAATCCTACAATGTCCCCATTGTAAAATTAAAATAGGAGGAGAAAGGAAAAACATCACCTGACAACGGTGTTATTCTGATTGCTAGGTTGCCTCCCAACAAGTGCTGCATTTTCTATCAGCAGCCAGACTTAGAAGGAACCTATAAGTCTAATTCCAAACAGAAAAAGTTAGGCCCTAAAAATATGCGTAATAGTGCAAGCCTAGAAAAAGGTAGCCACGAATGTTGGGAGCTGATGATGCAACATAACACCAAATGCTCTCCAAAAGATATGAAAACGAAGAACCTCGTTGGCTACCTTGGGAGGTCTAGGAATAATAAACGGAATATGAAAAGGGACCTCCCGGAATGGAATAAGTGGAGGATAACAAGATTCCTCCAAAGCAAGACAGGTTTTAAAAGATATATACATAATTAGTTCGAACCCTTTAATGGCGAGAGTAAAAGTACAAGCATCAATCCACACTCGCCATTCTACCCGAGGATGTATTAGCTTGATATATTCTCCATAAAGAATGTACATGAGCAAAGATCTGAGCTAAGGATCGGTTAGGGACTATAAGGGTTGTTTGTAGTGTTGGAAGGTAATGGTTAAGTCCAATGAGGACTTAGTCAGTGTTAGGTCTAATTCTAATGATTCAGATTGTGTATACTCCCTAATAGTTGTAGACAACTACATATTACCCTACCTATCATTAATGATCGAAGTCATATTTGAATCAAGGGTAGACTCCAAATTACAACTCTTTGATGGCAGTGTCAAAATGTCAGAATCATTATCATTAAGCTCATCCCCAGATTCGTTTGGTTCGCTCAAATTTTTGTCGGGGTGTATATGTGATTCATTAGGAGTTGGATCAGTATCTTCAATTATTTCTAGCGGAGGATCAGTCTTAATATTTTGGAGCAAGCCTATATCATTGAATTCGTTATTGTTCTTGGGGTATAAATCCTCAATTGACGTGTTTTGTCCCCGAGAGTCTCCCATAGACTTCTCATTATTTTGTTTGTCCTCCTCTAATATCAACTCCTGTTTTGATCGAGGATGACTCTCAAAAGAAAGGAGGAATCTGGATTTAATCATATTATTTCTATCCTCTGGAGGTAAATCCTCAAATGATAGATAATTCCCCTGTGATTCACTCCAGATTTTCAGTCCAGGTTCCTCTACGGGGGCATCCTCATTTTCTGAATTAGACTCTTCATATCCCTAAGACAAAAATTGATCTAATTCATCCTCCATTCTATTATGGTCACCTTTATTGAGTGCATTTAAATCCTCCAGATACTGAATGATAGGTGTTGATTCCCTAAGTGGAGGGTTATGGGTAGGCTAACTAAGGGTAGAATGAGATTCCACCAAATAATCAATAGGGGAAGTGATAGGAACAATATAACCTTCACCCAAGTTGGTAGGGGTAAGGAGAATACTGTCATTGGGGTCAAGGTCATCAAGAGGTACCATCTTCCCTTGGTTTTGACTCCAATAAAGCTCGGGTGGATAATCACTATGATCATTGTCCTCTAGTGGCTATGTCTCATTGGGAGAGTCTAAGTGATAGCTACATAAAATTGGATCCCTATTGTCATTAGGTTCCTCCGAATTATTTTCATGATCATGATCGGATGGGTAGGGATCAGGATTATTGGGAAGCGTGTAGCTAAGTTGTCTTATTTCTTCATTTAACTGTTGACTATTCCTCAACATCTCTCCCATTGATTCCATCATTTCCTTTTGCTATTTTTGCATTTCTATCATAAAAGAGGAGAGGCTACTATTATCAAGTTGGGGAGGATAGTCAATTTCAGGCTCTGGTTGCCTAAGGGTATCGGTCCAACCTCGATACGGAAAATCATGACGGGTGGGAGGGTTGGGTGTTTGCATGGAAGTAGGGATTTCAGGGTTGGGAAATCCCGCTCCTAGGCTCTACTCAAAAGTGGGAGTTATCAAGCCAGTATTCCCAGGATAAGAATAAGAATGATCCCATGAATTGTCAATGTACCCATCAAAGGATGGATACGCTCGGGGCATGGGATCCTGATTAAAAGATGGGAAGTATTGACTCTGATAATCTGAATGATAGGAGTAAGAGTAATCCATTTCTTTAAGCAAAACAATTTTAACTCTCTTAGGATTTAGCAAAATTCAGAATATAAGTTGAAAACTTCCTAGAGAGTTTTATTGTCAAAGCAAACGCAAATTCAAAGGGATCTATTTGTAGTAGATTGTAGGTCTTAGAGATATATGTTTAGTTGGTGGCCAACAAGTTTTGCAAAAAATTATGCTTCCTAGGCCAACATTCGCTGGTGCCTATAACCTACTCATAAGGGATGGAAGTCTCGAATCGAGCCCACACACGAGGAACCAAAGTAACTTGGTGGATAGGCTTGTTGATTTCCGACTAACTTCCCTTGTGGTGCAAAAGAGGAGAGGTAGAAATTTATCTAGTGACCTTATGTGTGAGGTGCACAGTGTCTCAAGTGTGCAAGCATATGATCGTGTTTTGATTTTTTGAAATTTTACAAACAGGGTCCTTTTGCCCACAATTTTCAATCACAGATTTTAAAGTCCAACCTCTTAAAAGTCCCAATTTATAAAGTGACCACTGAATTAATTTGATTCAAGCACTTTAGTGGTCTTAGATTTAGGTTAAATGCATATGCATGACAGGTAATTGATGGTCAAGAAAAGACGTACCTTACTCCAGCTTTCTTCCTGCAATGTATGAATGTAATGCAATAAAAGTAAACTAGATGCTGCTCATTCAGTCCTAGATGGTTGTCCTATAGATATGCAGCTTCTAGTAGGTAGTTTGAATATTTTTTTTTCTTTTAAATAATAACAAACAGACCTAATCTAACTAACTAACCGAAATGCAGTTCAAATAATCCTATAATCTAAATAAATGGGAACATGCTCCCAAAAATACGCTCCAGCATACAAGAGCGATAAGAAATAAAGTGGCACTGGGAACACGTTCCCAAAAATACCCGACAAGGGTCCAAAAGACAGAATTTCAATTCTAATGTCTATCTAACTAAATCTAACTAAGATCTACTATCTAAATCAAAAATAGGCTTCTTCGTAAGCCTATGTGCATGGGATCAAGGCCCACGTGTTCTTGTTGCCGTCCTCCAGGTGGCGTCAAGGTCCACCAAAAAGATTGTCTCCGTCGTGCACGTCGTTCAGGGTCAATGTCATCGCTTTGCTGCACCTGTCGCCGTGTAGGATTCCTCGCACAATAATAAAAATGATCAGATGATTTCGCAACTTATAATATTCAAAAAAATAATAACGTGAATCTATTACGTCTGTTGCCTCCCCGGCAATGGCACCAATTTGACGAGTCGACTTTCCACTTTGCATTTATTTAAGTGGTGGAAAAATTGACTAATCAACAATAAAAATAACTACTCATAGAAGAGCGGGTCGTGTCCACAGGGAGGCAATTATGCAATAAACTCTCGATTATTTTGTATTCTTTCGGTTAAGTGCGAAATCCCTATTCAAATCTAACATAAAATGCGATGGAAAGTAGATTCTGAATAACTTAAAAAGATAAGGGTATATGTACAGTTTTCCCTCACTAAAATCTTCAATAAATATATAATGACTTTGTGTAAATTTCAATTGTCATATACTAGAGAGAATCGGTGCATGTGTTGATCCCAAAACCAATCTTAAAATAGGTCAATATCAATAACATGCAATTATCAGAAAGCATGAGTGTGCATGCGCAATTCTACCACAATAAAATAATAATAAATCAAAAATCAAATTCTGGTGGCAATGGCAGTAAATGTAATTTTTAATCTCCCTCAAAATAGAGCATTTGCACTCTCTCCTTGCGAGAGAGAGAAAGCACCGGCAGGTCTTTCACATGTAAGGGAGGTTGGCAAAGACAAGGCCGATCCGATGGAAGTTACGACGTCGACGGAGATGGCCGGTGGTGGCCGGCAGGCGAAGGAGTGGCGGCGGTGGATGGGTGCTGGCGCTACCGCACGTGCTGCAGATGCGCGGAGACGCGAAGGCATTGGCGTGCAGGCGCTCTGCAGAGCGTGTAGGTGCACGTCGAGGTGCAGCGCTGCAGGCTCTGGGTGAAGTGGAGGTGGGCACGCCTGTGGGGGTGCGGCATTAGAAGGGTGTGCTTACGGGCACTTGGCAGTGGTGAAGGCGGGAGCTGGAAGGGGATAGCGCTGGAGGAGTGGGCGCCTGCAGGTGTTAGGGCGGTTTGCACTTGCGGTAGGCGGTGTGTGCTGGAGTGCTAGGAGCTGGAAGGAGGATGTGGTGAAGAACTTGGTGATGGCGGGTGCTGTGCAGAGGTGGCGTGAGCGGAGGTGGGCACACCTGTGGGGGTGCGGCGCTGCAGGCACTGGGTGAAGCGGAGGTGGGGGCACTTGTGGGGGTGCAGCGCTGTAGGGAGGTGCTCTGCAGTGAATGGACGTCCCTGCGGGCAGTAGTGCATGCTCTGCGGGCAGTCTTGGCCACGTGCGTGAGCGGTGAGGGAGCTGCGGCACGGGGGGTGTGCCTGCAGTGCAGCGCCTACGGGTGTGGGGTCGCCTGTGGTGTAGTGTGGTGGGAGAGGCTTGCTAGGGCGCAGCTGCAGGTAGGCGATGGAGGCGGGTGAAGCGCTGGAAGGTCTGCAGTGCTACGCTTGGTGCTGGAGATGGGTGCGCGCCTGCGGGCACGCAAGGTGCAGAAGGAGCAGGCATAGGCATAGTGCATGCGGTGGAGCAATTCCCCAAAGGGGGGGAAGATGCAGATCCACAGTGCACGCTGGAGTTGTTCCCCGCAAGGGGGAAGATGGATCTACCCCTCTCCTTTCTCCGCCTCCCTTTAACTCCTCCTGGTTTGCACATGCATGAGTTAAGGGATTTTCAAATCCCTTAACTATTTCTGGCCGGCGGCTGTTGAGGGTGCCCAGAGGATGGGGAAAAGAACAATCACCGGTTGTTTAAAAGGGTAATTTACCCTTCCCTCCATATTCATTTGCCAAATATTTTTCCTGCACATAAAAAGAACATCATTACATATTAAGTTATAGAATAGATGTAAACCTAAATCATGATGCATGCAAATATTCTATAACTTAATGTTGTTATTAGCAAACCAAAAAGATACAATGAAAGTTACTTAGGCGTAATATTAGTCCATTAAAATGGACTCAACAGCCCACGTCTGCACCCGTGCCCACGCTGTGCCCGCGCCCGTTCCCGCCCGAAGTGCTGTGCGCTGCGCTACGCAATGCGCTGCGGTCCCTCCAGCACTTGCCTGTGTGCGAAGACAACGTGCGCGTTCCCTCCAGTGCCCGCGTGAAGCACTTGTGTGCCTACGCGTGCTCCTGCGAGATCAGACGGCGGATGCTTTCGCCAGATGACTTAAACTCCTCCCTCTCTCTCACAGTCACCCGCCAGTACATGCACACACACACTCACTTGTACCACTCACGTGTACTCTCTCACACACACTTGTACTCTCGCACACACCCTTATAAACTCACGTCTACACACATATATATTTATATATCCACTCACATTTATACATAAATATATATCTACATATATAGATATATATATACATAAATACATATATATATATATTTTTATATACATAGATACTTATACAAGTATATCTATATAAATATATACATATACATATCTATATACATATATTACTATATATATATATATCGATATAGTTACAAATATATATATATATATCCATTTATAAATATATATATATACATATATATATATTTACATATCTATATATATACACAACTACATATGTACCTATATAGTTATAACCCTATCTATATATATATACATATATATATATATATTTACATACTCATCACCTACCTGTATCCATAGGCCCTTGCACTAGTCACTCCACCACACATTATATCGCGGGAATATCTGCACCAGTTGCTGCTATTCCCCGATACCCGCGTAAAGCAAGCGCCTCCGCACACACTCCCACACATCCATCCTACACTCTACACGACACTTCGTCTTGTTGGTTGTGTCTTACTAGAAGTGGACCAACTCGATACTGTGCCACACGCCATTTCCACTTCCACCCCCACCCCTATATATATAATATATATCTATCTATATATATTGAGACTGTATTTATTTCTTTACAAGCAACCTACCTTGTTTTTATTTCTCTTTTGTTTCCTGCTATTAAATAGATAAAAAAAAAAGGAGTAAAAGAGAAAAGATAATCCTTGTCTTGTAGGTACTCGATTTTGCAAATAGTAGGGCCAGTTCTTTTGGAAACCCTAAGTTGGCTCAAAGCCAAGAACAATTTGGCTCAAAGCCAAGGACCTGATTTTGAGGGTGTGCCTCAAGGACAATATTATCAACAAAAAAATCTTAAATAGAAAAAAAAACCAAAAACATAATAAACGCATGGAAGAGAACGCTTTAGGAATGGTGTAGAAACTTCTTCACCCTTAATTCCAGCCTCCCTGAGATCGACCCTGGGCCTAAAAATGACCAAGATAAAATTAAGTAGGCTAGGTAAAAAAATATTGTGAAAGATGGTTAGACTCAATTTAGGTTAACCACTATACTCACTTCAACAATAATTTCACCATATTAACACAACCTATTCGAGTCCTACCACCCTTTTTCTGGCGCTGTGGGTGGGAACGGGCGCGGGCGCAGACGTAGGCGTGGGCAGAGACGTGGGCAACCGGCTGGAGCGAGTTGTGGGCGAAGAGAGAGAGCGTTGTGCCACCGGCTAAGTGAGAAACAAGCCGATGGCTATGATGTCGCGTTGAGAGGCGTGAATAGTGGCTACAGTGCCGTGCAGGAGAGGGTAATCGGTAGTGCCGGTTTTGCGTGCGTGAGCATGCTGGGAAGCGCCTGTTTGCGTGGGGAGAGCTCGCGGAGATCAGCTGGCATGCGTGCAGTGGCCTGCACTGCTGCTGGCAGCCGTTGCTACTGCTGGAGGTTTCGACCTTGAAGCTTTGACAATGGCGGCGAGGGTGTTCAGCGGTGAAAACAGAGGGTGAAACCACCATGCCCACCTGCTCACAAAGGAGCTGGGCGGTGGTGGAACTCACAGTGGTGGTTGTGGTACCACTGTGAGCTTTCTCCTGCACGCAGTGTGTCTCTTCAATGGAAAGAGATACTGCGTATGGAGAGGGAGAGGGGAAGAGATTGGCCTGGGGGAAGGTGTCTAGGGGTGGTGTGTGTTCTCGACTCTTTGGCGGAAGGGAGAGGGCAAGGCTTTTTAAAGAAGAAGGAGCCTGCCACAGCCATGCTGCAGGTGCTGCATGTCTAGCCATGCTGCTGGTAGAGGAGTGGCGCGAAGAGGTGCGTGCCCCATGCCCTGAGCCGCGCGAGGGAGAAGAATTTCAAAGTCAAACTAAAAATTGAGAATGGTGAATTTGCAATGCAGCCCTTGATGAAGATGTTAATTAGATGGCCAATTATTCGCATTATCCTCCCCTCTCAATAAATGCATGCATGTGTTAATTTACAAATGTAACTATAGTTACATAAGTTACAATGGTAGTGCTAGGAAATAACACAAGATGGCATAATTACTGGTGTATTTTTGCTGTGCAATCATACCCCCATGCCTATCTTTTTCTAGATCAAATAGAAAAGCTCAAGAATGTCTATCCCGGCGGCCGGCGGTTTAGGTGCGACGGCTGGTTGGATTAGGGAGGGTGAGGGGTGGCATACTTGGAGGTCAAGAGGATGGAGGATGGAATGGGTGAATTCTGATGCATACACCAAAGGGGGATGGAGGCGAGGTGGTCTGAGAGAAGAGGAACAAAGCCAACCGGCAAGACTGTTTGCTTCCGATGCCGACAGCGGGGACACTTGGCGGCCACCTGTCGATCTCCTGTGGTATGTCTGGGGTGTGGGGGATTTGGCCAAAAAGGGATTTGTGTAGGGGTTTGGGGGGGCAGATGAGTTATCGCCATTTCCCACGCTCTGAAAATTTAAATTCTAGGGCTGGGCGGACGTCGCCTCCGCCGCCACTTCTGCGCAACTCGGGAGGGCTTATGGCTGATGTGGAGGTTCCTATGATGGCAAGCATCAAGGTTGCAGAGATGGCCTTGCGGGAAGCTCTGGTTGGGGAGGTTATGACTGGAAGACCGATGGCGGAGAATATTAGAGCCCTGGTAACCTTTCTGTCCCTTTCGACTGATTCCTAGCAGATCTCTTTTCTGTCAAGTACACATTTTGTGCTCTTTGGTTTGGGTACGGGGGATGTTGAGAAATTGCAATTCCATACATCGTGTAACAACGACGTCACGGTGATCTGGAGGCTGGACTCTCCTTTTGATGGAGCCCTATCGGAGAGACCAACACAGAGAGTGGGAATTAGGTCTGGAAATCTTGAGATTGAGGGACTTCCTCTGCATCTAAGGTCGAAGGAGGTAGTGTCATCAATGATCTCAGGCTTTGCATCTGTGGCAGAAGACACGGTCGTCGGACTGCTTGAGGGGAATGGGTGTCTACTGAGTGTGAGGTTCGATGTCTTCATCGCTGGCTCTATACCTAATCGTCTGATTTTGAGATGTGGTGGAAGTTCCTGGATACTGAGGCTGAGGTTCCTGGTGGGGGATGTTGTAGCAAAGAAGCGTAAGTCATCTGAACCTATAGCTGATGAGGAGGCGATTGCTCAGGAGCTGTACATGGACCATGGTGATAAATCCCTGGCTACCGAGACGTGTAAGGACCTGTGTGACAGGGAGATGGGGACGCTTCACAATGAAGAAATGGAGGAATTGAGTGGCGGAGAATTGGTAGGACCATCGACTACGGTGGCAGGGGATGTGTTGTCATGTGGTAGGGAGACTCAGGAGCAGGGGAACCTTGAACGCAGCCTGAATCTCTGAAGGGCAAACAGGTCTTGCAGGGGAAGGAAGATCCTGAATGTGAAGGGGGATCATGCACAATGATCAATAAGGGGAGATCACCATACAACCTTCGACAAAGAAAATCAAAGGCTATCATTCTGATGGATGAAGATGAAGTTGCCAAAGTTATGCAAGTGTGCAGTTGCCAGACCCTCAGGAGAGAGGGTTCCAATGAGGAGTGATGAGAATCCTCACTTGGAACGTGCGTGGGTTGCACGACAAATACCGGAGGGCATCTTTGATGATATACTTGAGAGAATGGGGAATTGAATGTGCACTCATTCAAGAGACACACATTGAAAGTAATTCTGATAGACTTTGGTCTGACTTGTTAGTTGCAGGGATGAATGAATGTGCACAGATTGATGTGCATGGGAGGTCGGGGGGCATTGCAATCTGGTGGAGGAAGAGGTGGGCTCAGTGCTTGGAAGTTCACAAAGCCAGACATATGTTAACATCCAAGTTTCAGACTCAACAGGGGCAGGAGTGTATCTGGATTACTAGGGTTTATGGACCTTGTACTGCTTGTGCCAGGCAGGAGCTGTGGGCGGAATGGTCCACAGTAGCTGAGTTGGTGCAGGGGGAAATGTGGCTGACGGGAGGAGATTTTAATTGTGGTTTAACAGGGGCTGATAGGACTACTGGCAGCACAGACAGATCGGCCATTGGATTTCAGATGACGATTCAATCGCTGTAGTTGAGTGAATATCCATCCTCTGGTGTGGAATTTACTTGGTGTAATGGAAACGGGCTGGCTTCCAGGCTTGATAGATTTTTTGGGAATGTGGACATCCTTGTTAGATTCCAATTGTCGACTGTGAATGGGTTGAGCCGACCTTTCTCTGATCATACCCCCTGGTATGGGACAGTGGGGAAGAAACTCTGGTTGGCACCTATTTCAAACTGAAAAGATCATGGCTGACTGAACCGGGTTTTTACCAGATGATCTATTCTTGGTGGAGAGCTAGAAAGGTACAGGGGTCTACTACTATCAGATTATCAACTAAGCTATCTGGATTGCGTGGGATCTTAAAAGAATATGGATCTGGTATTACCTTGGTGAGGGAACAAAGGAGAAGGGAAGCTCTGAGTAGAATCCAGGAGCTGGACTCCAAGGAAGCTGCTGGCACTTTGTCTGAAGATGAACAGGCTGACAGGAAAATGTGGCAAGGTGTGGTACTGGATAAAGACCTTAAATAGGAAATCGATTGGAGGGAGAGATCCAGGCAGTTATGGCTTAAGGAGGGGGATGCCAATACGAAATTTTTCCACCTTGCAGCTAGCTCTCAGAGGCGGTTTAGCTTCATTTCCTCTATTCTTTGTGATGGACATAAGGTCTCCTCTAATCAGGAGATTAAATCTGAAGCCATCAAATTTTTCAGGGAAGCTTCTCGGGCAACTAGGAGGGGGAAATGGAGAATGGCAGGAGACATTGGTCCCAGGGTGACAAGCGAACAAGCCAAGCAACTGATTGCACTAATTACAGAATAGGAAACTTTACAAGCAATCAGAGAATTAAATGAGGAAGGCTCCCCGGGCCCGGATGGAATACAAGTTTTCTTTTACAAAGAGATGTGGAGTGTGGTGTGTAAGGAGGTGATGGATGTTATCAGAGAATTTGAGGTGGGTAATGCTGGTTTCAAGAGGATTAACAAGTCATATCTTTTCCTCTTGCCTAAATCAATGGGAGCTGAACAATTTTCAGATTTCAGGCCGATTGCCCTTTCAAACTCCATCTATCTTATCATCAACAAGGTCTTGGTTAACAGGCTAAGAATTGTTCTACAAGACCTGATTCATTCGATACAGGCTGCTTTCTTGCCCAACAGATCACTTTAGGAGTCCTTTATTTTGGCTCAAGAAATGGTTAATGGTTGGCACCGGAGGAAATGCAAGGCCTTCTTGTGGAAAGTAGATTTCCAGAAAGCTTATCACTTTATTTCCTAGCCGTATTTGGGAGGTGTTTAGAAGAAGAGGCTTCCCCTCCCTTTGGATTCAATGGATGAAACGCTGTATCACCACTGCTTCATTCTCTCCTTTGATCAATGGGAAGCCATGTGGAGCCTGGATCCAGCTTCAGCGTGGTGTTAGACAAGGGTGTCCCCTGGCCCCACTGGTTTCTAACCTTGCGGTAGATGGGCTTGCAAGGTACGCTTGCAAATTGGCAGAGGTGGGTATAATTAAAGGGTACTCACTATCAAACAAGAGACATCTGACCCCCATTTTATAATATGCAGATGACACTGTGTTCTTTGTGGAAGGGTCCAAGTCTGAGGCACATGCTTTGGGATTATTGGTGAAGATCTTCAGTGACGTTTCAGGTTTATGTTTGAACAAAGACAAGTCTATTTTGATCTATTTTGGTATGAATGAACAGGAGCAGATGGAATTGGAGGGTACACTGGGCTCACCCTGTACTAAATTGCCTCTGAGATACCTTGGATTACCTTTAAGGGCTACAAAACTGAAAAAATCAGACTGGAATGTCCTGTTTGAGAAGGTGGCTGGAAAGCTAAAAGGGTGCAGTAGTAAATTCCTATCTAAGGGTGGGAGACTGATTTTGCTCAACTTGGTTATCACTGCCATACCAGTCTTTTACTTCAGCATATTTAAGGCCCCTAAATGCATCTGGAAGAGATTGGATATTATGAGGAAGAGGTTCTTCTGGAAAGGAGCAGGACACGAGGGCAGGTTCATGCAGCCCATCAGATGGAACTCTATCTACAGACCAAAGGAGGCTGGGGGGTTGGGAATTAAAGCTTTAAAAGGGTTCGATGAGGCCCTACTGCTGAAATGGGCCATCAGAATTTTGAATTGCAAGGAGGGGTTGATGGATGATCTGATCAGGGACAACTATGGGGGATCCAATAGCTGTCTGCAAAGGCTTCAGCCGAAGAGGCCCTCCCCCTTTTGGCGATCAGTGATTTTTGCAATCACCTGTTACTGGCATCTGCTACAACCTAAACTTGGAGATGGCAGATGTTTTAGCTTATGGTATGAGAGGTGGTCTGAATTGGGCCTGCTAAAAGAGACCTTCCCGAGGGTGTATGGTGCTGCTGCTGACAAAGATGCCACAGTTAGCAGTCTGTGGTCCCAGGCTGAAGGTTGCTGGCAGCTGGAAGGGCTACAACAGTGCAGGCCGGGCACTCGACTATAGGAGCAGAGGTAGAAACTGATGGAGAAACTACAGCAGCTGTATCGTATGACAGATGTGAAGGACACATACTGCTGGCAAGGTATTTTCTCAGTGAAGCAGGCATATGAAAAAATTATTAGATCTAACAATGATGTGGAATGGGATCTTATCGATAGAAAGATTTTGGTTTTGAGAATTCCTCTAAAGGTCAAGATTTTCCTGTGGCTTTGTAGATGGGAAGGGTTGATCACTGGCGATCTTAGGCATAAAAGGATGGGGATTGATCTAAATGCCTGCCCTCTATGTGGATTACACTCTAATAGTGCAACACACATCTTCTGCTTTTGCTTGATCACGGATAAAATCTGGAGGTTGGTGTGCTTAGAACCCCTCCTTCCCTGGGATGCTATGTGGTAGAGGTTCATCAACCCGGTTCGACCATTGGGGGCTATGCTAGCCGTTCTGTGGTGTGTGTGGAGGGCATGGAATGATAAGCTATTTCAGGGGAGACCAGTGAGATGTGAGAATGTTGTAAAGGAGTGTTGGTCTCTCATACATAGTTGGGAAACTTTTTTGTAATACTCTTTTGATATGCAATACAATACCCTCCAAATCGCTATCGGTTTATGATAGCAATCCTCACTGATTCAAAAAAAAAAAATTGTATTTAGAAATAATCTTTAAGCTGAAGATTTTTTTCTGAGGCGACAGGGGTGTGTTTATTTGTTGGATATTGTGAGAACCAATTACAGAGAAGACTACTAGTACTTTAAGTCTTACGTGACATAGACCATCTCTCGACTAACCTAGACTCTTGATATTTAAACCTTAAGTACGATTTCCAGGACTCAGAAGGTTTTTGCTGTACTTGAGAGCTCAAGAGATTATGGTTTGTGCATAGTGAAGGATCAAGACTGACCAGATGAACATTAAGACTCAAGCCCAGGGTTTCACGAATCTATAAGTGTAGGTTGATCCCAGTTTCAGCTCGTGTCTTCAGATTGACCCTTAAAAAGATGATGGAAAACTCAACACCCATTTTATTACATTTGTGGCTCAAAGAATATATGGTAGAAACAGGGTATTTGTAACTTGCCCTAAAAACTTTTTAGGAAGAATTTATAGACATTTGCGAGATATACTGACTTATTTGCACAATTTATTTTTTTTTTGAAACAAGTGTCAGTATATCTCTTACAACCTTATTTGGAGGGGCACACTTTTTTTTTTGGTGGGACAGTTCCTTTTTGGTGGAAAGAGTTTCTCCTAGACACAAGACTAAAGCCTGGGATAAAAAGTCTACCTGCACGCACAGGTAAGGACTCCACCTTCCCTACTGAACACTAGGGTTGGATCTTATGTTCACCTGGTCTTTCTTGATATGTGTAGTGTGAACCAAGATTACTTAGGCTCTCGAGTAGAAGCAAATCAATGGATCCCGTACTGATGTCTCAGGTACAAGAATACATCCTTAGTTAGGAGAGATTCTGATCTATCTTGTCAATGCTCAAGTGAATTAAGCTGAGCCTGAGCGAATCAGGCTTCTGTAGCCTGGAAAGTCTTTAAAACAGTGGTTGAATATCCATGAACACTTATTGTATTTTTGTTTCAGCCTTCAGATCATTACTAAACACCTTTTGTTTTGTTATGTAGATATTTATAGATGGATGGAAGCTGCATGATACCATATAATACCCAGATCCTATTGATGCCTATCCAACAGGTACACAAGAATTTTAGGTGGAAACCCAAACCTGGGTAAAAATCACCACCTAAGCCTCTCTACTTAGGATTTTTCGATTAACCAAGTTGATCAAATCCACTAACAAGTCACTTAAACAAAGGTGACTTAACCTCTTACAACCACCCTACTTAGACGAGGGTAGCGTACCTCAAACCCCTCCTCTTCTTGAGGAGTATTTTGTCCCATGAAGGAGACGGGAATTGATAAAGTGAATACCCAACCAAAAATAAATAAAACAATAATCCTATAGATCCACAAAGTATAGTCTTAAACTTAGTTCTATAGGCAATGGGTATTCCCTAAGATGGAAGTGAAGTGCGCGATGGCGCAACGACGCTCTCGTATACGTAGACGGGAGAGCGGGTGCACAGTTATGAAGATGCTCTCAAGATGTAGACTAAGGCTTGAGCACTTCTCCTTTGATTCTAACTTCTCATGGACACAAAATGAGTGGAAGTAGCATTGCTTAGTGTATATTGCAAAGGAAATGTCAACCTCTTTTTATAGAGGCCCTAAGAAGGATTTAGAGGCCTCTTATAGCTATTGGAAGGCTTCCCTAGCCATTGGGAATTATCCCAAGGCAAATCAGGCTAAAATTAAGGTCATTTATGATTCTAATAGGGTTATTAGACATTTAGATCTATTGTCAAACATCTAGGTCATCGTTTGATTTTATGGTCAGACGTTTGATCTAAAAGGTTGGATCAATTGTAAGGTGTTGGATCAGAAAGGACGTCTAAAGATGACTTTTACAATGTATGGACTTAAAGTCAGACATCGAATTCTAAACAAGTTGCATTCCTATTCTTGTCTAGACCTAAACAGGGTTCTAGGTCTTGTTGGTCAGATGATAGGTCGATCATCTGGCATAAAGTCTGGATGTCTGGAAATAGGTTTTACTGTAGGAATTGATTTCCCGAGGCTCAAACGACTACAATCACTGGCAAAAGTGATTTGGGGAAGGATTGAGCCTAACGTCTATTTATTAGACATCTAGGGATCTCTAAGGATGTCTGAAAATGAATGTAGGTCAAATTAAAGAATAATCCTCAATGATTAGTTGATAAAGCCAACGGTCCTCTAGTTGGACGACCGGTAAGGTCATCAGACATCTAGACTAAGGGCAGGATGTCTAAAACTGGTAGATAGAGAGTGGATCTCCAGCCTAAGTGTTTTGGACGTCTGATCAAATAATCAGACATCTTAAAGTCAAATATCAAATGTATTATTTTTAGATTGGACTTCTAATTAGGCTGTCTAAAACCTATTTTGGTTTTGTAAGTTCTCT
This sequence comes from Thalassia testudinum, assembly GCA_037157565.1. NCBI lineage: Eukaryota > Viridiplantae > Streptophyta > Magnoliopsida > Alismatales > Hydrocharitaceae > Thalassia > Thalassia testudinum. Next base: position 63,390,322 of record JAZHRO010000007.1, on the reverse strand, counting down.
ATGATCATCCTAAGTATCCTAGGTTAGAGTAAGTGTTCATAGGACTACTGTTAAATAACTTTGAGTCTCTTTAGCAACCATCTAGACAAAAATAAAGAGTGAAAGAAATAATAAATTAGTACATGAACAAAGGCATCTATCCTATTCTTCATCTCCTTCCTTCTTCAAGCTTTCGCTCCAAGCGAAGCTCTTTCTCCTCCATCCAGCTCATCCAATATGCCATGGATGTGAGCTTGAGCTCCTCCTTCATACTTGTAACCATTTCCATTTTCCTGAAACTTTAAACTCAAAGCAAATGTTAAATTACAAGTGTTTCTTTATCATCAAAATTAATGATCATGGTGACCTTGCACCAACACTCTCCCCCTTCTTGATGATGAAAAAATCATAAATATTAATCCAAAAAGTTCTCCCCTTTTTTGACATTATCAAAAGGGTTTAATCAATTTAAGTTATCCTATACTCCCCCTTAAAACATGCTCTTATATTTCCATCTTTTTCATATATCAAGATAGCTATGTAATTACCTCCCCATTTCTAATAGCAATTTAGCTATGTAATTTTTAAAACCTCCCCCTTAATGATTGACATATAGCTCATCAATTTTAAACTCCCCCTATCTATATATTGTAGATAAAAGGATAGGGTTAAGGGTATACCTCATTTACCATGGCCAATAGCATGGCCCAAAAGGAGGTTGACAAAATGGATGGAGCTCCCATTGTAGCTTGGAGGTCTAGGAATCAAAGCTGGTCTCCAATCAAATGGTCGACGCATGGTGGTTCGATCACCCGTCAGTCTTCTCATCGATCTCCTCATCTTCCTCTTAGATTTTGACGTTGGTCCACCTAGTTTAAGTAGACTGTCCTTCATCTTGTAGGTCCAATCTTTGATATTGTAGTCTCCCTTGAATACTACAAAACAAGACTCTAATTCTTTCTTTGGTATCGAAGTCAATTTGGATCCGATTATGTTAGTTGGTCTCCTTGATGGAGATCCTTTCTCAATCTTTTGACTAGTGCTAACTCTATTTAACAATTTTTCAGAGTTCTTCCTAAGACATGCAAGCTCATCTTCTATAACATGTATCTTGATTTTTAAATTAGATATTTCAATTATTAAATTGGTGTTCTCCTTAATTAATTTACTATTTTCATTGATTAGTTTATTATTCTAATAATAAATGATCCTTTTCAAGAATATTAGAACTAGAACTAATTTCTTGATCTTTAAGTTCAATCTCTAATCTTTCATTTTCAGATTTCAGAAAAGTAAGATTCTTTTTAATGTTCTTGTTTTCTATTTTAAGGGACTTACTAAGTTCATATGACTCATCAAAAGCATCTTGTAATTCAAAATTTACCTCCTTGTTGTCGTCTTCACTTTCCCTATTGCTTGTGATGGCCATGAAGCCCATGCAAGCGACTTCATTCTTCTCTTCAAGATCCTCTTTTTCTTCCTTCGAGGTCAAGTCATCCCAAGTGGCTTGGAATGCTTTCTTCTTGTACTTCTCCTTCTCCTCCTTCTCCTTCTTGAGAAGAGGGCATTCGAGTTAGAGATGTCCTTTTTTGTTGCAATCATAGCAACGTCTTAGACTTTCCTCCTTCTTGATTGTCTTTAACCTCTTTGAATCCCTACAAAACTTTGAAAATTTCTTAAGTAAAATTTTAAAGTCCTCGTCATCAGAACTTACCTCACTATTCGATGTGTCTTTGAATGTCAAACTCTTTCTTGGCTTTGGCTCAGGAGTGTCCTTCTTCATTATCGACTCATAGGTCATGAGGTTGCCTAAGAGGTCTTCCATGTTGAGCTCCTCAACTTTGTTTGCCTCCTCGATGGTAGTGCCATTTTTTTCCCACTCCAGTCCAAGGGAATGAAGAAGCTTTCCTTGAAGCTCCCCCTTGATGAAGGACTTCCCTAAAGCTTTAAGATTGTTCACTATGACAGTGAACATAGTGTTCATCTCATGTAAAGTCTCGTTAGGTCACATAGAAAAAGATTCAAAATATTGAGATAAGACATTAATTTTAAAAGCTTTTACCATTGAGGTACCCTCATGAGTTACCTCTAATGTATGCCAAATCTCGTATGCGGTGGCTCATTGAGAGATTCGGTTGAACTCCTTCGAGCTCAATGCGTAATAGAGAGCATTCATCATCTTGGTGTTGAGCAAAAGATCCCGAGTTTCTTGTTGGGAGTAACTTGCCTCGAGCCTTTCCAGAATGATGTAAGGCACTTCACATCGCTGCCATATCATGTAGTCACTTGCTTGGAGCCAAGTCTTCATCCGGAGCTTCCAGTAAGGCTAGTTGCTCCCATCAAAGAATGGTAGATGGGTAGTAGACTACCCCTCGGATGTTCTCATTGCGATGATGCATCCCTCAATGACCTCTTGCCGGTTTGTGATGCCGAAAATGCAAGACCTGCTCTGATACCAAATGTAGGTTTCTAACGGAGGGGGTGAGATTTGCGTGATAAATAATAAAATGTGAAAATATAATAAAAAATCTCACAAAATAGCAATCACACAGGTACAAAGAATTTTTAGATGAAAACCCAAACCCGGGTAAAAACCACCACTTAAGCCTCTCGACTTCGCAAATCCACTAACAAGTCACTTAAACGAGGGTGACTTAACTTCTTACAACCACCCTACTTAGACGAGCGTAGCGTACCTCAAACCCCTCCACTTCTCGAGGGGTATTTTGTCCCATGAAGGAGACGAGAATTCACAAAGTGAATACCCAACCAAAAATAAATAAAATAATATTCATATAGAGCCACAAAATATAGTCTTAAACTTAGTTCTATAGGCAATGGGCACTTCCCTGAGATGGAAGTGAAGTGTGCGATCCACGCGATGGCACGACGACGCTCTCGTATACATAGACAGGAGAGCGGGTGCACAATTAGGAAGATGCTCTCAAGATGTAGACTAAGGCTTGAGCACTTCTCCTTTGATTCTAACTTCTCTTGGACACAAAATGAGTGGAAAGTAGTATTTCTTAGTGTATATTGCAATGGAAAGGTCCACCTCTATTTATAAAGGCCCTAAGAAGGGTTTAGAAGCCTTTTATAGCTATTGGAAGGCTTCCCTAGCCGTTAGGAATTATCCCAAGGCAAATCAGGCCAAAATTAGGGTCATTTATGATTCTGATAGGGTTATCTGACGTTTGGATGATCATCCTAAGTATCCTAGGTTAAAGTGTCCCTAGGACTAATCTTTAGTAACTTTGAGGCTCTTTAACAATCATCTAGACAAAAATAAAGAGCAAAAGAAATAACAAATGAATACATGAACAAATGTATCTATCCTATTCTTCATCTCCTTCCTTCTACAAGCTTTCACTCCAAGCGAAGCTCTTTCTCCTCCATCCAGCTCCTCCAATCTGCCATGGATGTGAGCCTGAGCTCCTCCTTCATACTTGTAACCAATTGCATTTTCCTGAAACTTTAAACTCAAAGTAAATGTTAAGTTACAAGTGCTTTGTTATCATCAAAATTAATGATCGTGGTAACCCTGCACCAACACTCTCCACTTTGTAAGGTGAATGTGGTAATGGCTCTTCTAAGGGCATTAGTGTTTCCTATGGGGAAAAACTTCTTTCGGACTGCATGCCTCAATTCCTCCCAAGTGGAGATGGGTCTCCTTAAGGTTCTAAGCCAATGAGAAGCTTTGTCTCTCAAGGAGAATGGGAACATCTTAATTAAAATAATGTCCAAATGGATGTTCCTTGGTTTCACAGTTCGAGCAATCCAATCTAGGTTCTCCATGTGTTGGAAAGGGTCTTCATTTGAGATTCCATGGAAATGGCTTTGAATCAAGCTAAAGACATTAGGTTTTAGCTCAAAATCATCTCCCCCTTCGGGGACCCTAAGATATGGCTCAACACGGATAGTAGATGGATTGTAGAAATCACGGAGAGGCCTTGGTTGACCCTCAGGGGGTTGTGGTGGGTTTGGTGGATTTGGTGGGGGTGGTCCTTAAGGGTTCTGCAGTCGGTGTATGGCCTGCATGATGGTTTGGATATGTTGTTGTTGGAGTTGGTGGTTGGCAGTGATTTGAGCCTGAATAATGGCCATAGCATTAGGTTGTGGTTGGTCCTCAATCTCCTTAACTCTTGGGTCAACCATTTCCTCAGTCCTATCCCTTGAAGAATCAAGTCTCCTCCTAATCTCTCTCTCTAAACAAACCAATTTAGGATGAAGTGATCGTCTTCTGTGCATACACTAGAGATGACCAAGGAGGGATGCGAAGGGAGACAGGTGAGAGAATAGTGCGTGCACAATCAAGCAAACAAATCTATGCTCTATAGTGTAGATCTAGGTGACTTATCCTTTTGAAATAAGCTCCGACCACATGATGAATTTGGTGTTGCCCTTACTCTCGAAGGTGGTAAAGTTGGGCTAGCGAAGCAGGGGGAGCATGCCCCGAGGGCTGCTAATTATGCCAAACCCCTGGTTACTTAAGTCATTTGACAATCAGGCCTCCCAACTTAACACCTTTTGAAGCAAGCAGATGCCACTAATTCGAAATGTGTTCAGGAGAATATCTTGAAACAGACTCAATGAATCCTAGGGCCAATGCCTACTCAATTTTAATGTGGGCTAGGTTAGTGCTTGTGCTCAAGGTATATGATGAGGCATCGTTGGGGGTTGTGCATCTTAATTAATCCAATTGATCATGTGTGTGCACTCAATAAAACATGATTTTCAAGCAAGGTTTTTTTTTAGATGTGATGTCTTTTAATGATTCGTCCTTGCCTTAGTGCTTTTTAGGGTTAGAATTTCTTAATATATTCAAGCAATGTTTGTAGTTGGCGCATAAGGTTTTGCACACACAGGTGATTGTAAATTTCCTTTTTGAGAAAAATATATGGCCCTGGAAAAACAACCCCAATGTATTTACCCTAAGGATCATGCAATTCTGTTAGGTGAATTGATTTTAATTAGAGTGGTGCGGCTCGATACGAGACATGGGTGGCTTCGCAAACACCACTCAACAGGAGAAACACTCAAAAGATTTTCTAAGGATATTAGAGTGTAAAGAAATATATGTTTTCTTGATGGATTTAAGATGTGGATCAAGTAATCATTCACCACGCCTTTTTTTTTATTCTTTTTTTAAGCAAGCAAGCAATCAAACTATCCTAAGGTTCATGCATGAACCTAAATGCAATTTTTTTTTTTCAAAAAATTCAAACAAAGATGAGACTATGATAGGTAAAGTGATACTTACTATGATCTTCACCACACTTTGTTCCCAATCTACCGACTTGGATCGCACTCCTCCCATCGTGTAGGTGCCGAGTTCCTGCAACCAATGAATAAAGAGAGACAAGTGAGAGTAAAATCCAATGAATATCACTAATGCAAAAATGAAACTACTAAAAGATCTATTTCCTCCATGGCAACGACGCCAAAAACTGATGATGAAAAATGCATAAAGATAATTTGTTCGTTGTACCAAGCAAATATGACATCAATTTTAATAAAATAATCGAACGGTAGTACGAGTGTCGAACACAAGGAGGCATAAAATTGGATCGATGAATCACTTAACTGTCACAGGATTTTTTATTCCATTTGCTTGCGAAGAGAGAAGAAAGAGAGAGAGGGAGAGAGAGTTAGAGATCTAATAGAGAGTACATGCATATAATGAATAGCCTAAGATACTTGAATAGAACTTAATTGAAAGCTCTTATAAATAGCACCATGATATCATCAAAAATCACTACTATGAATCATCAATACAGTCTTACACGCATTAACATAAAACTAGAGGAAAGATTAAGTAAAGAGATAATAAGATAAACTATGAGTAATAACTATGGTGGAATAGGAGCTTGTTGAGGCAGCCATGGTGGACAGACTTCCATCAGCAGCTCGGTGCCCCAGGACCTTGCTTTGAAGCTTTACGGTGGTGGGGGACGTGCTTGGTAGGAGATGATGATAGATGCCTTACAATGGGGGTCTATAGGGCTATTTATACTAGAGGAGTGGCCAAAATAGGTATCGCATAATTAGAGATAGCAAGGATGTCCTTGTAGCCTAGCCGCAAGTGTCGCTATAGCCTACATCACCTGCTCGCTGTCGCCCACGCATGCACAGTTGTCATCGCATGCGATCTGCATGCTCGCGCTGCCAGCCATCAGATGGTTGAATCAACAGTCGAGATCGCACCTCACCGCACTCTTAGGATCACACCTATCGCCGCACGTACGATCACGCATGGGATCATGCATTGGATCGTCCGTGCACACATTGTGTGCTTCTAGTTGCTCCACATAGACACTATCCCCACCATCTAATCACGATCAAGTGGCTCTAATCAATCAAGGCACGCGATTGGGTGTATTGGGGAGCATGACGGGCTTTGAACCTACGCTGCTCATTTTCGAGCACTTTACTAGCCCACTGCACTACACTCGTAGATTGTCATGAGGATGACGAGGCTCTCAAGCGGTGGCGACAATTGGATGATGATCGTGCTGTGGATGGCAAAGCACGACGTGGTGCGATGAGGTATGTCCGATGAAGATTGAATGATGGTGGCCGTGCAATGAAGAACTGAATGATGGACCTTGGAGCACAATGAAGGATGGAGAAGATGCCACATGGCACAATGAGGGTTGTTGATCATCAGATCAATGGTTATAACTTCTCGAGCTTGTTATGGGAGCTATGATGGTTGAATTGAGGCGATTTTGGGTTCGTTGGACTCCATTCGTCGATCTGGATCCATCCGTATGGTTTGATTGCTCATTTGGGGCCTGTTTCATGATGTTCTATAACCTGGCCATTAAACGTTAATTCCAAGCAATGTTAACATAAAATAATGCAAAATGCATGCAATGCTCCCAAACCCACAATATTGTCACAATTATGCACAAGTGCACTTGAGATTGACTCTAATTGATGTAATTAAAGTTATTATTTGTAGAGTCATTAGTTCCTCCCAAATTGTGGAGAGGCCGAGAAATTTATGGGGTGGCAGTGGTTTTACATCCATAAATTTTAGCATCCCCGCTCTTTCTATTACAACCAACTCAACATTGTGTTTCCAAAAAGAATTTCCTTCCTTTCTTTCTTTTGGTGGAAATCAATCATATGAAGATGGCATTTGAGGTGAAGCTATTAGAATTGTCCTTCCTAGAATGACCTTGCATCCAAAATACGTAATTAACCAACTCATATAAAGATTAATGGAATTAGTGCACAACATGATAATTCTAAAGGTTAAATAATTTTATTAATGTAATACTTGCTTTAAATTAAATTCCTATCAAAATAATAATGTACCTAGGTGTAATTATTACCCACTAAAGTTGACCTATCAACTGGGAAACAAAAACAGTAGCAATTCAAGATTCGAAGGATCTCTCAATGATTCAATTGGATGATCTCATAGGTAGTCTAATGGCCTATGAAGTTCAACTTGAACACATGAAAGAGGATGAAAGTGAAGGAAAGAAAAGAGGGACCTTGCTCACAAAGTCGACACCGACACTGAAGAGTTAGAAATGGAGGATGAAAAAGATATATCTCTTCTCTCCAGAAAATTACAATAGCTTCCTAACGAACAAAAAGCACTAGAAGAAGAAAGACGACACTCAAGAAAATTCAATCTGCTACAATTGCAAGAAGAAAGGGCGCATGAGAAAGGACTACCCTCAACTCAAGAAGGAGAATGACAAAAGGAAGACCCAGAGATTTCCAAAATGTAAAGCAAAGAAGAAGGCTTTGCAAGTCACATGGGATGATAGTGACACTAGCTCAGAAGAAGAAAGTGATGACACCTCAATCAAAGAAGCACTCAGCGATCTAATGGCGATTGAAGTTGAGGTATCATCAGTTACTTTGGAAGAATTATTAGAAGCATTTTATGAGCTACATGATCTAACTAAAGTACTTAGAATAACTAATAAGAAATTGATAAAAGATCTTGATGAAGAAATTAATTTGAGAAGTAGTGTTGAATCTCAAAATCCACGACTATCACAAGAAATCACCACACTTAAAGCTCATGCTGATGCACTTCAAATAGAATTAGGAAAGTTAAAAAGAAAATCTATTGCTCTTGTAAATGACCTGGCTATGTTCACCAAAGGAAGAGCAAACCTACAAAAGCTATTACGTGCACAAACTCAAACCACCACAAAATTTGGGCTAGGATATATTCCTAGTAATGACCATGAAGCATCCACTTCACAAACTAACAAACAAATTCCCTCTAGTCCTAAGGCAAAGAATAAGTCCATGCCTAAATAGGTACCCGCTAACAAAACTAGACCCAAACAAAAATGGGTACCAAAAAGAAATTTGCAATCTTATTTTGTAGGAAACTCTCAAGGATTAGTAAAGTACTTAGACTGGATCTACCATCAAAAAGATGGACACCTTGTAGCAGTAAGAAAACACACTAATACCAATGACAGGTCCAAGGAAAAGGAAGATTGGTTATGGATAGCTAATCTTTGAAGCACATGGCAAGAGAAGAAGACCTGTTCATCAACCTCAACCAAAAGGAAGGTGGTCAGTCACCTTTGGCAATAACTGCAAGGGCCATACTACTGATATTGGCCAAATTGGTAATTCTAAAACTTCCTTTGATAATGTTCATCTTGCTAGTGGCCTAAAACATAACTTGCTTAGTGTAAGCAAGATTTGTGATAAAGGCTATAAAGTTACCTTCTCATCAAATGGTTTTAAAATTAGGGATAAAAATTCTAAGGAAATCCTCTTGATTAGAGATAGATCAAAAGACATCTACATTATTGACTTTGATAAATGCAATGATCTCAATTGCCTGGTCGCATCAAATGATGAGTCAATATTGTGGCATCATTGACTCAGTTATGTTCACATGAGAAATATAAACGAGCTTGTGAAACACAATTTAGTACAAGGGTTGCTTAAGATTTCCTTTAGAAAGAAGAATCTCTGTTCATCTTGTGAACTAGGAAAACAGCATAAAACTTCTTTCAAACCTAAAAATATGGTCAGTACCTCCAAGCCAATTGAGTTGATCCACTAGGATCTTTCCGGACCAGCCAAGATTGAAAGTCTAAATGGGTGTAAATACTGTCTCATCTTAGTTGATGACTTCTCCAGATTTACTTAAGTATTATTTTTAAGATCTAATGATTAGACTTTCAAGGAATTTAGAAAATTAGCCAAGAGAATGCAAACCAAATCTAGACTACCCATCACTAGGATTAGGAGTGATCATGGAGGAGAATTTGAAAATAAAAAATTCCTAGATTTCTTTTCTACTTTTGGGATAAAATAAGACTTTCTTTTCATAGAGCAGCTCCTCAAAATGGTGTTGTAGAAAGAAAGAATAGAACCCTACAAGAGTGTGCCTGCACTGTGCTGTGCAAGTCAAAGCTACCTCTATATTTTTGGGCTAAGGCTGTAAACACTGCTTGTTATATCCAAAATAGGGCCTCCATTAGACCCATTCTTAAGAAAGCACCCTTTGAACTTTACTTTGATAGGACTCCTAAGATCCGCTAGTTTAAAGTGTTTTGTTCTAAGTGTTACATATTGGATACAAAGGGGAACCTGGATAAGTTTGCTGCAAAAAGTTAGGAAGGAATCTTTTTAGGATACTCATCTAGAAGTAAAGCTTACAGAGTCTTTGATAAAAAGAAACTGGTAGTTGAAGAGACTCTGCATGTGTCTTTTGATGAAACAGATCAGCTAGATAATGTATCAACCAAAGATGATGATCAACCTCTATATGATCCTTCAAATATACCTAATGACACCATCTCTAGTGAACTTCCTAAAGACTTAACCTACACCAAAGATCATCCTAAAGACTTTGTGATTGGTGGTCTCAAAAGGAATTCAAACTAGATCATCCTTTAAGAACCTTACACTTTGCGTGTTTGTATCCCAACTAGAACCAAAATATGTGAAAGAAGCATTATTGATGATTGTTGGGTTGTAGCTATGCATGAAGAGTTGAATCAATTTGAAAGAAGTGATGTTTGGAAATTAGTTCCTAAGCTAGAATCTCAATCTATCATTGGAACAAAATGGGTCTTTCGAAATAAGCTTGATGAATCAGGAAAGGTTGTAAGAAACAAAGCTAGACTTGTGACTCAAGGCTACAATCAGGAGGAAGGAATACACTTTGACGAAACCTACGCTCCCGTAGCTAGACTAGAGTCCATTAGAATGTTACTAGCTTTTGTTGCTCATATGGGATTTAAACTATTCCAAATGGATGTCAAAAGCACATTTCTAAATGGGTTTTCAAAAGATGAAGTCTATGTGAAACAACCTCCTAGCTTTGAAAGCACTAGTAACCCTGATCTTATTTTCAAACTTAATAAATCTTTATATGGACTTAAACAAGCTGCTCGAGCTTAGTATGAAAGGCTAAGAAACTACTTGATAGAAAATGACTTCAAATTGGTTTAACTGATCCAACTTTATTTACTAAAAGAAAAGACAAATCAATTGATCTTAATCCAAATGTATGTTGATGACATAATATTTGGTACTACTATTGATCTTTTGTTTCAAGAGTTTGTGAAACTCATGCATGATCAATTTGAGATGAGCCTAATGGGAGAATTAATGTTCTTCCTAGGGTTGCAGATTGATTAGTTGGAAGATGGAATCTTCATCTCACAAACAAAGTACATTAAAGAGATTCTTAAGAAACACTTGTTATTCTTAGAGATTTCAGAATAAATTTTGAAAACACTAGTATAATAAATTTGTCCAAAAATCCCATTCAACACTCTAGGACAAAACATATAGATATTAAACATCACTTTCTTAGAGATTATTCCCTAAAGAAGGAAATAGTCTTAGAATTCATTCAAACAGATAAACAATTAGTTGATATCTTCACAAAACCACTAGCGAAAGAAAGATTTATAGTAATAAGAAGAGACCTAGGCTTAACAAGACTTGCTAAACTTTGGTTGCTTTTTTACTTGATAGCCTTTGATCGATTAAACAAACTCTGTTGATCAATCAATAGTTGATTGATCAAATATTTGGTCTGATCGATCAAACATTAAATCTTTTGGGTAGGAAATTTTCCTCCAAAATTTTCAACTTTTGATCGTCCAAATATTGGTTTTAATCGATCAATTTTTGGACAGGAATTTTCCCTCCACTGGAATTCAACTTTATCTGATCAATCTCTCTTTTTGATTGACAAAAGTTGAATTTGGTCGACCAAATGTACTTTGATCAACCAAATCTGGGTGGATTTGATCTCGTCGAGATTTCATTTGGTGATTCTAATCACTTGATTTGATCACTAATCATGATCAATCTTTGACTTCTATCTTTAATCACCTCCTACCTTATTTATTTTACCCATTTCCTATAAAACAACCTTTTACCACTTCTTTTTACCATCTTAAAAGCTCTTCTTCAACCAAAACTTCACCACCAACCAATCTAAGGACCCATACTCTAAGTGGTCCCCTCTCTTCCTCCTTCTCCAACCAAAAATGCTACCACTTCTCCGACCAAGCCTTGGTCGACCACCTACTGGCCCACCCCCTCTCCGACGACCTCCCCTCACCATTGATCGTTCACCGACCGTACAGCCGACCTTCGGCTAGCCGCTGACCACACCAGCTATTTGCCCACCCTCCTCGTTGCTACCAATCAAATTGATCCTTGGTATATCCCATTTCTCTACTCATTTATTTCAAAAAAATGTCATTTTGATCTTGTTTTGATATGTTTTCTTATGCATTTCAAAATTTTTCGACCACTGCTCTTCATGTTCTTCGTTGTTCTTCATCTGTTCTCATTTGATCCATTCGCATCCTCTCTTTTTCAATTCTGTTGATTTTTGATCGATCAAAATGTTGACATTGATTGACCAAAAATATCATGTTCAAATCTATGAAAAATTGATTTTTATTGACCACTTTTGATTTTTGATCGACCAACAAATGATCGAACCCAAAAACCTGATCGACCAATCCTTCAAACCAAAAATTGAGCTTGCTTCCTCTCTATTTTTTGATAAATCAAAAATAATTTCTTGATCAACCAATGTACCTTTCTGATCGATTAACTGCCTATTTTTAATCAACCAATCTTTGTTTTGATCGACCAACTTGATTATTATGATCGATCAAAACTATAACAGACCAACTCCTATGGCTCTTAAACATTCCTATGGCTCTAACTCTACCCCCAAAGATGACACTTTTGACCAATTTTTTATTAGTGACAGGCATGTCACAATTTTTCACTCTACTCATGCCTCTCACGTCATGTCAGTCATCCTATTGACCTAGACTACTTTGAGCACATCTTTTTGGGTCTTAGAGACTGACTTACCTACCATAGAATAGGTCACCTCTTTTATCAGTCTTTCTATGGTGATGCTAGGGGTAGTTGTATCAAGGGTGTAGACCTTATGGCTTATCACCTCTTCTATTCCAACCTTCGCAACATTGGTGAAGGTTTTGACATTCAGCTGACATCTAATGTCTACAACATTGAGGTTCTTGTCAATGCCGATGTTCTTTCAAAGGTTCTTGGTTATCCCTCTTTTGGTCCTACCTATCTTGAGCTCCACCATGACATATCCTTTGAGGTTATTAGGGAGATATTGATGACTCCTGAATCTTTTCACTTGGGCAAGCCCATCAAGTCCCTTATTTTCGTCCTCTCCGACAGTTCCTCAACCACGTATTTCTTTGGAATTTTATGTCCAAATCGACTTCTTTCGAGAACTGTCTAGGTCCCATGCTTGTGGCTCTATATGCCTTCATGACTAATAGGGCATTTAATTGGAACTACTTCATCCTCACCTTCACGGAGAGGAAACCCATGAGCATCTTCCCTTTTGGTACTCTTCTCTCTCATATCTTCCTGCATTTTAATGTTGCCATGGACAATAATCACAAGCAATTCATCTCTCGTGTTTCCATTTTTGGAGAGCTCACCTCTTCCAAAATGGAATAGGAGCATTAGGATTGTCAGGATCCATCTCAGGCAGCTGCTTCCTCTTCTTAGCCTCCTCCATCTCAGGATGGTCCTTCCTCTAGTTGACCTCCTTATCCTCCCTACCAGCACTTTGATGCTTACTGGCTGCCTCCAGTCAGACCCTCGCCCTCATTCTACGACATAGAGTGGCTTTACCTTGACAGGTAGTTCACCAGATATGACAGCTTGGGAGTCCAGGATATGACAGATGGCATCTCTCTGATGCACCATTAGAAAAAGATAGGATAGATGATGATGGAGCACAACAGTTAGGTTTCTTCATTCCTGAGTAGGCAGGGTCAGTTTTTAGATCAGCTTGGAGAGCAGATCAATGCACATACTATCTATGACCATAGACCCCCCAAGGCCGACGTTCATATGTAGGAGCTCCTCCTCCGAGTACTTCAACACCATCCTCCTCTAAACAAACACAACCTATTGGTTCTCTAGTCCAACAGTCATTCTGTGGATCTACAGACCTTCAAATCTCACCGATTTTGAGACACAGACGATGCTTCCCTTCTATTTTACGACCCAGCACTGGCATGCCTCCATTCTCTCTGGATGATTTTGATATCGACATGGAGTTTCCATCAGATATCGAGACCATCCTTAGTTACTTTTGGATTTTATCTATTATGTTGTCTTGTAGAATGTTATATTGCTGTCTTCTATGTATGGCCTTCATAATTTTCTTGCTTTATAGTACTTTTATATGAGCACTGCAGTATCATTTTGAGATATCATGTTCTTTGAATAATGTTGCTTATCCTACTTATTGAAATATGTTTATAATTCTATTGCATAGCAACATGTCATGAATTGCATGAATGTTTCAATAAGGGGGAGCATTATCCACTTGTTCATTAAATTGCTTAGTCTTTTTGTTAATAACAAAGGGGGAGAAACATTTGATCATGCATCATGCATAATTAATTATAATTTTGTTATCATCAAAAAGAGGGAGATTGTTAGTGCCCTCATTTTGATAGAACAAAATTATGTTTTTATTGTGGACAAATCATTAGCATTTTCATCAAGGGAGAAAAGGACTTGAAGACCTTTTTAAATTTTATTGAGTCTAGAAGTATGTACTGAACCTCAATAAGAAGAGCAAATGTAAGCTTTTCATTTTCGCAAAAATCATTTTCCTAATGTTGATCGACCAACATATCCTTCTGATTGACCAAACCTTGATCAACCAATTAATAGTTCTAATCGATCAAACACCTCTATTCCTTTTTTATCAATCAACCTATTTTATTTAATCTATCAAAATTATTCCAACAGTCAAATTTCTTTTGAAATTTCAGAGTCGATCAAATTACTTCTTTAATCGATCAACATTGAATTGATCACTAATTTTATTTAATCAACCAAATACAATTTTGATAGACCAAACTTTATTTCGATGGACCAAACCTGTGTTTCCAAAAATGTAAAAAATTGCCTAGAAATAGGACCAATGACCCCTCTCCAAAAACACATTCAAGAGGTTTCTAAGAGAAAAATGCCTGCTCTCTCTCTCTCTCTCGTGCTTTCGTGCTTGTACGCCTACATCTACTTCAATTCAAAGCAAGCATTCTTGCAATTCACGAAAGCTTAGTTTGTCCTAAATATTTTTGATGTTCCATAAGTGATTGCGTAGCAATCATAGGTTATAATTAACCTAGATTAAGCAAGGACTTAGCATAAGTTGGGGCTATTCATGCATACATACATATTATTTGCATCTTTACTGCTCTTCCTTACCTATGCATAAAATAATGTTATAATGTGCTGATTAAGTGCATTATGTCAATTGCAGGCAATAAGTAGATTTAGAGCTGGATCTAGAATAATGCGAGTTGTAGTAGAGCTGGAGTAGAAGGCTTAGTTTAGATATAGGAACAATAATGTAAGGGGGTTAAAGGTTTTCTATTCTATTAAGTAGAAATAAAGCAGTAAAATATGAAGAGCTTAGGTCCATCCTAGCCCTAGGATAGCCTAGAGACTTCCCCAAGCCTTAGCTACCCATAGATTAGGTCACAACACCCTAGGAAGCCCTAAAACCCTAGTTCCAACCCTTATCTAGATGTACAGATAAGTTATAGGACGTCTAGGACCCATAGCCATCTCCCGCACACCTCAAACCCACTTCTGCAGTGTTATTGGATATCCATACACTTTGTCAAACGTCCAATTTCTGCAGAATACCCAAAACAGAACCCAAAATCCCTCCTGACTCTGATTGGACGTCCAGACAATAAGTTTGGACTTCTGATTTTTGAGTATAAGACGTCTGACACTATTATTAGATATCTGATACTGCTCTCCAGTTCCTGTTTTGAGATTTAAGACTTGATCTTGGATCTCTAGGTCCCTAAACCCAATTCCAACCCCATAGGAACCTAAATTAAGGTGCCCTAACCCTAGTACATCACCTCTAGACCTCCCTAAGGACCTAATTATGTCCTCACTAAACCTAATTGACTTGGATCTTAGTCAATTCCATCAGCCTATTCAATTGGACTCATTGAGTCCAATTGAGCCCTGATCTCAGCACACACTGTTCAATTGGACTCAGTGAGAGTCCAATTGACCTAGACCTAAATTAATTGAGTTTTTTTACTCTCAATTAAGTTTCCACACACCCAATTAAACTTGTATTAAGTTTAATTACACTTGACCTTAGTGAATTAAGGTTTATAACCCTAATTTGAGACATACCTTGACCTAAATCCACTAAAACCAAACCTAAAGAACCTAGCCACCTAAGTTTCGACCCACACACACCCACACACACCCATACACACCATCCACACGAAAATACCTAGCCTACAGTTCTCTAGAACTCTCTACCATGTGTGGTTGCCTTGGTTGCCAAAATTAGCAACCAGGAGCCATTCAATATTTAGATCCACATTTGGTGGATCTAAAAACCACCATCCATCCTCTCTGTCTCACTCTCCCACGAGCTCCCACCATAGGCCTCTCTAGAGAATTCCATAATTCTCTAGAGAGCTTCCCTTAGGTCTATAAAAAGACCTAAGGGTGGCCGTTTGCACCCATTCACATCCCTTGGCTTCCATTGGCACCACTCACCTCATTAGCTCCATACATGCCCACCTTCACATAGGTCAGCTACTCCACCTCCACGAGCTCACCACCATCATGGAGGACATCATGTCAGGATGCTGGATCAACCCTACCTCTCTCCAAGGGTCAGCCTAAGCTACATTGGCAGCCCCTCATTCTTCTTCCGACCACTCTAAGGCCATCGGGGACCACCCCTGAATTCCCTTTATTCTGCTAGATTTAGTTTATGCTCTCCATAATTTTTACTACTTTTATTACTGCTTAGTAGTGTAGTCCTAACTACTCCCCCAATGATGCATGCAAAATCCCCCCATTGATTCTTGTATGCGATCATTTTACGGCAGCTAGGTTTAATTTTCAAGCATTTATGTACAAGCTTTCCTCTAGATTCCTTGTGCAACAACTCCCAAATAAATGAATGAAAACACATATATATATATATATCTCTTTATGTGTTTGAAATCACCACGAGCTGAATGATTATCATATTTGAGTGATTTAAGTGCCTGCTCTTTAACTGTCTATCTATTATGCACCAGCATGTCGTTTCCTGAGGATATTGAAGATCTAACAATAGATGCTTTCTCCATAACTAGTCACCACCTCACTAGAATCGTGCGCATAGAAACTCACAGTTCACTTTCGTAATTTACTTGACGCATGCGCATGTGATCCAAGTTAATAATAAAAGTGGTGAAGTTTTTGTTAGGAGATTGGAAACCGGCATGCGTCTTTAAACGAAGTAGAGTAGTAAAAAGATCGATTTCAAAAGTAAATCAAATGCCTCCTAGAGGCGAATGACTAGACTCAAAGTCTCGTAATTTTTACAAACTTAATTTTTGACGAACATTTTTGCGTGACTATACTACGATTTTCGACGACTTCTAAATGCACGAGAACGGTTTTTGTCAAATGGCACCGTTGCCAAGGAGGCAACGTCATTTTTCTTTATTTTGATCTTTTAATCTGTCACTGACGAATCTACCTCTACTTGGCTTTTGATGCGGAGGACAACACGGAAGGAAAACGGGATCTGCACACACATCGAGCTCGGTGAAGAAAAATCAGGTGTACATCATCTCTCTCTAGGTTAGGTTTCTTTTTTCTGAACCCTAGGAGTAGATTTACTTTCTGCAATTTCCTTTGAGAAATTCTTTGAAAAAAAAAAGAGAATTTTCTTATTTTCGTAAAAAAAATCAAAATCAGAAAAATTTTGAAAAAAAATCTAGATTAGGTTTCCTTTTGAATCTAGGCTAGTTTGAAAAAAAAACAAAAAAGATATTTTCTTTGAATATTTTGAAAATTTTTTTGCAAAAAACAAATACGTGTAAAATATTTGAACAAAAAAGCATTTTTGGTGGAAAGCTTAAATTTCAAATTCAAACCTCCTTATAAAGCTTTTCCACCATCTTCTGATTTTTGGCAAGATTTCAAGCTTGATTTAAAAATTTGATTGCTGAAAAATTAGCAAGCAAAAAATTCTGAAATTCGGGCTAGACCTTCACTTTTAAACGACCTTTCAAATACCACTGTTATTTTGAAAAAATTCCAAGTATACAATTTTTAAAAATTTGCGAAGTGCACAGGGGGCAGACTAACCCAGATTCAAAATTTTTCAAATTTCAAAAAGTGATTTCAAGCAATCCACGAATTTGTTTTGACTAAAAATGGTGAAGTTTGAAAGCTGATCTCATTGGCTTTATTTTCCACATTTTTCCCAAATTTTTGAAGGTCATTTGATACTTTGTCAAATCGAAAAACCAACCAGGGGTCAAAATTCCATATCTAACCCCCTGATATTCAAAATTCCCTAAAAATTCGGTTGAAATAGTAAAAATTCCAAAAAATATTCTTTGAAAAGCTAATTGAAAAAGGAATATACTCGCAAAAGTTCAAATTAATAAGATTCCAATTATCATCAGAGAACCAACTTTACTTTTGTGATTTATTGAAACAAAAAAAAACCCTAGAAGTGCATGCAACTTAGGTTGAATCTTTAGGATTACAACTAGAGACCACACTTTAGGCTAACCTAGACTTAATCAAGTCTAGTTAGCCAGTGAGCTTGGTCACCTTGTGGGCCACTCACCAGAAACCCTACTGAAGAAAACGGGTTAAAATTAATTTTAAAACACAAAATCAACTCGAGTTCGTTGTCGTACTATTGGGTGTTTTTTAACCTCTCTTGCCAAACCTGGTGACTAAGTCTACGGAGTAGTGTCAAACGACCGCGGCTCGGGGGTCAATGGAACCGGAGGCGTAAGCCAAAGGAAGAACTTCCCCTTAGTCCCCTTGTAACCAGACTGGCTGAGTTAGCTTGAGAGGTGGGATTCACTTTTAGTCGGTTGTACAATGAACTTATCTTTAGGAATTCAAATCCCTAATGAAAAATCTGGTCACCTGATCTATAAGGACCATTTGATTGACAAGACCTTAGCCTTGTCCTACGTGGCTACACCAACCAAAGGGTTGGGCGGTGTATGCACGAAAGGAGGTCACTTCGACCTCACTTGGTTGGACCTTGGGAGCCACTCCCAAGGGGGCAAGTCACCTCGCCCAGACCATCTTCTCCCCCCATTTCTTCTACTCCAAGAGCCACCATGGCAAATCCTGGACCTAGACCTAGATTGGGTTAGGACATCGAGAATCTGGACCTGATGGCTCGTCTGGAAGCCTGGGTCGCCGAATCTGAGGAGCGGCATCAACAGAGCATGGATCGCATTCTTACGGCACTTGACAGGATGTAGCACTCGCCGTGAGGAGAACAACTGTGGGATTTCTATGACCCAGCCACATAAATTGTCACACCACTTGTCAGAATTCCCGCAGGCGGAGATGCGTTTGAGGTCAAGCCCAATGTAATTGGGTTGATTAGCACTCATTTTTATGGGAACTCAAGCGAAGATCCATTCCAGCACCTTGAGGACCTGAGTCAACTCGCTGAAATGATTTGACCTAGGAATGTCCATCTTGGGATTGTTCTGATGAAGCTTTTCCCATTCTCGCTGAGGGACAAAGCTTCATACTGGTTCAAGACTATTGGTAAGCCAATTGGAACCTGGCCAGAATTACGATGTGAATTCCTACAAAAGTTCTTCCCAATCGGTTGAACAAATGCAATGCGGCTCGCAATCGCTACTTTCTCCCAAAGAGCTGGGGAGAAATTACATGAAGCATGGGACAGATTTCACGACCTTCTCCGAAAATGCCTGCATCATGGTATACCCAGTTGGCACTTAGCTCAGATTTTTTACCATGGGCTAGATGACACACATCGGTATCTGGCCGATGCATCTAGCAGCGGGAATTTTCTCGAAAAAGACGAGAACAGCACATTTGAGTTGTTCGAATCATTAGCGAAGAACTCGATGAATGCCGCATCTATGAACCAGTTCCAGTGGCCTGGTCAGCAGCGAGTTGGTGTCCACGAGGCTCACACCGAGTCTATTCGAGCTGACATGGATATCATCATCAAGCAACTAGATAGAATAAACTTAATCTTGAATAAGATTGACCAGATTAGTCAAGGTCAACCCGACTCGAGCTCTGCCGCCACAAGATCCTCCTATGCACCTCGAGCCCCACCTGCTCGAGTTAATCTACTTACTCGGGATGCATCTTCTCCGTATTTACGAGATCCCGTATATTAGGATCCCGTGAATAATCCAGATCTGGCACCTTTCGACCAGGGTTATGCACCACCCGCAGATTATAATGCGTATCCCCCTGACGGATATACATCTCAGACATCTTCGGCCTATGAGGACGTCAGCGCTATCCAAGGATACAGGCGTAATAACCCGTATTTAGAGACATATAACCCTCGTTGCCGCCAGCATCCGAACCTCTCCCGGTCTAGTAATTCACAGAGACTGCATCGAGATCCACACTATCAGACTAAGCAATACGGGAATGCACAAAACATGTATTCTAGGTAGTAGCCATTCCCGCCTCAGCAGCAGCAACCCTGCTTGTTATACCAGCCACTGCACCAAGCTGCCAACCACCCTCCAAGGCGGGCTGACCCTTTGGAGGTGCTGAAAGAGGAGCTACAAGAATCGATGAGGAAGTCTACACAAGATAGCTTGCAGATTATGAAGGCGATGGCTAATCAGATTCAGACCATAAAGAACATGCAGAACCAGTTGTTGCAGGAGCATAGGACTCAGGAAGCCTTGCCCTCCCAACCTGTCTCGAATCCTCGATATGTGCAGAACCAGGGCACCCCGCCCAGGTTTCAGGCACCACAGGGACAGGCACACGCCATACTACAGGCGCGTCTTGCACCACCTAGTTATGCTCAAGGCCAGCTGCCTTGTAGAATCCTGTGTATTCTGCCCCTTTCGCTCCCCCACCACCTCATGGACAGCAAGCTGATGCACACGCTGTTTCTTTACGAAGCGGAAGGAGGACATTCGACCCACCCCCTAGGCAGGCATGTTCTAATTTTTCCCACCCCTGGTCATAGGCGAATTCTACTCCATCATCTCAAGAGCCACCTGCGGTAGATAAGGGTAAGAGGCCATTTAACCCTGAGATTCCCATCCCTTTTCCTAAGGCTCTAACACAAAATGCAGTACGGAAAAAGGTCACGTGGAATTTTGAGGCCATGAAATCGATGTTTAAGGAAGTACATTTCAGGTCCCCTTTCTTGAGGCAATCGATCACATTCTCGCTATCGCTAGGTTCTTCAAGGGCTATTGTACCCCGAAGCGACAGCTAAGAATTGGATGACAGGCGATACTGTCGAAAGAAGCTAGCGTCGTGATTCTAGCCAACTTGCCACCGAAGAAGAAAGACCCAGGTACCCCACTCATATCTTGCTTCTTGCAGGATTCTCCATTTGATCGGGCCCTTCTAGATTTGGGTTCATCCATCAACTTAACTCCCATCACCGTATTTTATCAATTTCGATTTGGGGCGTTGAAACCCACCTCGGTTACAATTCAGCTGGCTGACAGATTAGTCAAAACACTAAGGGGGGTGGTTGAGAATGTGATCGTGAAAGTCCGCGGGTTCTACTTTCCCACAGGTTTTTTTGTTCTCGATATGGAAGTTCCTCCAAATCTCCGTGATGCACCAATTATTTTGGGTCGCCCATTTCTGGCAACAGCCTGAGCGAACATCAATTGTGCATCTAGGTGTATGGAGATTTCCCTAGGCAATGAGTGACTTCGACTAGACATATTCAGGGCATCAAAGAACTTCAACTATGATCGAATAGAGGAGGATGGTGAAGATGAAGATTCAGCTTACTGTGGTAACATTGGGCTCCTTTGCGACGACCCAATGTCTCATTCGTCTACACTATCAGGGTTCTCGAACCTCGATCCACACAGGAATGAAACCACTACATTACACATATCTCCTTAAGGATCTGACTATTTAGGGTGTGCTTCTGACCATAGCACCCATGAATCCAACTATACTGATCCATATATTACTGAATCGGCCCTATTGTTGTAGAAAGACGTGACTACAGTTAATGGGTTTCCCGTTAATGCAGTCGCAACTGATTTTATAGGTAGCGAATCAGCGGGAATTCACGTGCGCATGGATTAGCAGATTCTCACCTTCAATTTTGCTCCTCCCACTCTCATATCTGATTCCGACCCACCCGTGATTGAATTGAAACCCTTACTCGACTCACTTAAGTATGTGTTCTTGGGTGATAGAGAGACATATCCAGTCATTATCAATGCCCACTTAACCCAAGAACAGGTGCATCAATTGATTTCTACGCTTCAAGATCATAGGGCTGCTATCGGGTGGAGTATTGCTGATCTCCGCGGTATTCACCCCTCGTATTGCACTCATCACATTTACACAGATAAGGGGGTGAAACCTTCGAGACAACCGCAAAGACAGCTAAACCCGAATATGCTAGAGGTTGTTAAGGAGATCATCAAATGGCTGGATGCAGGCATTGTATATCCAATCTCAGACAGCCAGTGGGTGAGTCCGATTCAGATAATGCCCAAGAAAGTAGGACTCACCGTCATGAAAAATGATAAGGGCGAATCCATCCAAACCCGCACTGCGACATCTTGGAGGGTCCACATTGACTACAGGAAACTGAACACGGCTACCTAGAAGGATCAGTTCCCTTTGTCGTTCATTGACCAGATCTTGGAACGATTAGCCGGATGCAGTTTCTTCTGCTTTCTGGATGGATACTCCAGGTATAATCAGGTAGTAATTAGCCCGGAAGATCAAGACAAGACCACATTCACATGCCCCTTTGGAACATTTGCCTTCAAGCGGATGCCCTTTGGCCTCTGCAACGCACCAGCGACATTTCAACGTTGTATGATGGCCATCTTCTCTAACATCATTGGGGACTATGTGGAGGTATTCATGGATGACTTCTCTATTTTCGGAGATGATTTCGCGTCTTGTCTTGATAACCACACCAAGATCCTAAAATGGTGTATTGAGGTAAACCTAGTACTATCCTGGGAGAAAAGCCATTTCATGGTGAGGGATGGCATAGTACTAGGGCACAGGATCTCCAAAATGGACTCGAGGTCGATCGGGCTAAATCAGAGATTATCTCCCACTTACCGCCACCTAGCTTGGTCGAGCAGATTGGATCATTCTTGGGTCACGTCGGCTTCTATCAGAGATTTATACGCAATTTCTCAAAAATTGTGCATCCTTTGAAGAATCTCCTGGTTACCGATGTCCCATTTGAATTTGATACCTTGTGTCTCAATGCCTTCGAGACTTTACGAAGCACTATTTCCGACTCCTCGATTCTCTAACCACCTGACTAGTTGCTTGATTTCGAAATGATGTGCGATGCTTCTAATTTTGCCGTCGATGCTACTTTAGGCCAGTGTCAGGAGAAACAACCCTTTGTCGTATACTATGCTAGCAAGGCGTTGAATGAGGCTCAGCGCAATTACACTGTCACCAAAAAAGAACTGCTAGCAGCAGTATTTGGTTTGGAGAAATTCAGATCATATTTATTAGGGTCCAAGGTCATCATCTTCACTGACCACTCCGCCCTCCGGCATTTATTGTCAAAGAAGGATGCCAAACCACGGCTCATTAGATGGATCCTTCTATTGCTGGAAATTGATATCAAAATCCATGACAAAGCCGGAAAATGAAATGTTGTGGTAGATCACCTATCCAGATTGGACCCAAACCACATTCCTTATTCCCTGCTTATCCATGAACAATTTCCAAATGAATCTCTTTTGGCAATTCATTCTGTCAAGTTCCCCTAGTATGCGGATTTCGCGAACTACCTTGCTGCAAGCAAAATTCCTGTGAACCTATCCAAGGACCAGAAACTCAAATTCATTGCAAAGGCCAAATACTACCTCTGGGATGACCCACTACTTTTCTGCATTGGAGCGGATCAGATTATTCGCTAGCGCATCCCAGGCTCTGAGATCCCCAGTGTATTATCTTTCTGCCATAATGATGCGTGTGCTGGCCATTTCTCAGGATGGAAAACCGCTGCAAAAATTTTGCAGTTGGGATTTTTCTGGCCAACCATCTTCAAAGATACACACAATTACGCCTAACACTGCAAACGATGTCAGTCG
Organism: Thalassia testudinum; assembly: GCA_037157565.1. Classification (NCBI taxonomy): domain Eukaryota; kingdom Viridiplantae; phylum Streptophyta; class Magnoliopsida; order Alismatales; family Hydrocharitaceae; genus Thalassia; species Thalassia testudinum. Next base: position 63,366,701 of record JAZHRO010000007.1, on the reverse strand, counting down.
GTCAGTTCTATGACCAGGAGAGACATGATGCCACTCTAACCCACCATGGTCGTAGAAGTGTTCGACATCTGGGGCATCGATTTTATGGGCCCTTTTTTGAAGTCGCATGGCTTCGAGTACATATTGCTAGCCGTTGATTATGTCTCAAAGTGGGTCGAGGCCATCCCGGCGAGACGGGCTGACCACAAGACCGTCATTTCTTTTGTACGGTAAAATATTTTTGCGAGATACGGAATACCCCATGTTCTGATTAGTGACGGGGGAAGTCACTTCATCCACGCCCATTTCAGGTTGTTATTAAAGAAATACGAGGTACATCACCGCATAGCCACCTCGTATCACCTGCAGACCAATGGGCAGGCTGAAGCGTCTAATCGTCAAATCAAGCTGATTCTCCAGAATTCGGTTAGACCAGACAGGAAGGATTGGTCTGACAAATTAATCGATGCACTCTGGGCATATCGGACCGCAACAAGGCCTCACTTGGAATGTCACCATATCACATGGTATATGGCAAGGCCTGTCACCTTCCTGTAGAGCTGGAACACCGTGCCTTTTGGGCGGTGTGAAAATGCAACCTTGACCTCGATGCAAGAGGTCGAGAATGGAAACTCTAGCTTAGCGAATTAGAAGAAATTCGGCGGGAGGCTTATGAGAATGCATTAATATACAAGGACAGGACTAAGGCCTTTCATGACCGCCACATCTGGAGGAAAGTAGTCATGCCCAACCAGCGAGTCTGGTTATTTGATTCATGGCTGAAACTGTTTGTGGGGAAGCTTAAGTCCAAGTGGACTAGCCCATATGTTGTGATGCAGCCATATCCTAACGAGGCAGCCCAGATCAAGGACCTAAAATCTGGGCATATATTCACAGTAAATGGCTAGTGCCTCAAGCCATTTTTGGCCCAGGAACCTCCTCCACTTGACGAGACTGCTCATCTTAGTGAGGATGTGTGATTGAGTACTCGCCCAACTGGAGGCGTTAAACTCAGCACGTATAGATACCATTCACTCCACATTCCACCATCATTTATATATAACCATTTTTATACATAGCATATTTTCTTTTAGCATATTTCCTTTGCATATACTGCATGCTAACAGGTTGGCTGGTGCTGAATATAATTTCAGGAGCAATTAAAGGTGATTTCTACCCATTCTCCCTGCAATATTTATTTTCTTTTACATTCATGCTTGAGGACATGCAAGAACTTAGGCATGGGGGGTAGATACAACAAAAACTGAAAAAAATTTTATGCCAACACTTAGGAAAACCTCAGAGCTACATGTAAAATGTACTTTAGGACCCTAAATAAAAGAACTGATTCCACCTCCAATGCTCGCATTGGAGCTAGAAATCGTTTGCAACAGCCATTCCCAACTCACCCGCTCACCTTTTGTTCTAAATTTAGGGTCAAGCTTATTGTAACCCGGTACAGGAAATTCACGAAGTGCAAATTATGCGAGGTTACATGTCTATAGCATATATACATATTGTATTCATGAATAAGATTATTTTATTAAGAGAATGCATTAGGGATTTTATCCTTTAGTTGATTCCTATAATCTGGAATCCAGTACAACTTTTCACACACATGTAGAATTTGCAATGGATTCACGGTGAAGGCTGATAAACGTCTTTAGTCTGTCGACAAGAAGCAGTGCTTCTTTTCCTGAACTCCTGGACAATGCTTTGGGAGTCAGGCTGATTTTCTTCCAAAAATCCACCAAATAGTGTGAGATGAGAGTGGAGTATACTGGTGCTCTAAGATTAGTGCGAGGAATCTGGAATCCTAGATAATTAGGTGATGATACTCTGAGATTAGACATAGTTTTCGCTCTCGGTTCCCGCATGTACATTTTTGTGCGAAATTTTGAGAGCCACCGAATAAGGCAAATACGCGAAGAGCGAGTTTTTATAAAACTAGGGCTAAGGTGGATGGTTACAACCATTCTATACGAAATCCTCAGCTGAAGGAGGGTATTGATGTCAATGTTAGTAATACACCATCCTATCCGTCTCTCCCGGTGCCGTGAGTAGGCACTTCCACCAAATAATCCACCCAATATCTCTTGAGTACCACCAATCCCTAATAATGCCTCCTCAATAAAGTTCATGGATGTATGCCAGTTGTGTTTTGCTGAAAAAAAAAATTAAAAAAAAAAAGAGAAAAAGAAAAAGAAAAAGATGATGAAAAGAAAGAAAAATTGAAAAAAAAAATAGAAAAAGAAGAAAAAGCAAAGAAAAGAATGAATATTTAGTGTTTATTTCATCGAGGCAATACCACCAAATAAAATTGAGATCCACCAAATATGACCCTAACCTATTTTTCTTGTGTTTTTGACCGCCCAAATACTGGCTGAGGATTTTCGACTTAGTGTTAGGATTATGAGAACTCAATTAAAGTGTTAATGCTTAGTGAGACCACCAAATATAGGTCATATATGTGAATCTGGTGAAGTTGTGAGCTCTACGAAAGAAAAGAAAAGGAAAAGAAAAAGAGTGAGAGAGAATGAATAGAAAGGAATCAAAGAGAACATAGTTTTTCTCATCTTTCTCTAAGTTGAGTTACTTAGTAATCCGGGAATCTAGATTCTGTAGTACTAGTATCTATGTAGCACCAAGTGAAAGTAAGCCACCAAATATATAATCGTTTCCCTCAGAGATTCTCTACCTAAAACTAAAGCTGGGGTGGAATTCATAGAATATCTTGAATACCCCGAGGGAAGAAGTCTGCCTATCCCGCTAGAATTTTTACTAGGGGTCAAGAACAGGCTTTAGAGGTGAATCAGTTTTCACTCGAATTCGTTGCAAAAGCTACATAGCTGCACTTTCACGATTGTCTGGATTTCTAGAGCATAGGATGAAAACAAAAAGGAGACAAATCCCTAGGCATACACTTGATAAAATAATCAGTCCATTAAGGACTTTTGCTGTAAATAATTTAGTCTTGCATTTGCTAGGGACTAGCAAGATTTAGGTATAGGGGTATGATTGCGCAGCAATCAAAGGTCTTAATTGACTTAGATTAAGCTAGGACTTAGCATAAGTTAGGGCTATTCATGCATACATACACATTATCTGCATCTTAAAGGCTCTTCCTTAGCTATGCATAAAATAATGTATTAATGTGCTGATTAAGTGCATTATGTCAATTGCAGGCAATAAGCAGATTTGGAGCTGGATCAGGAGCAGGATCTGAAGCTAGATCTGGAATAACGAGAGTTGTAGCAGAGCTGGAGTAGAAGGCTTAGTTCAGATATAGGAACAATAATGTAAGGGGGATAAAGGTTTTCTATTCTATTAAGTAGAAATAAAGTAATAAAATATGAAGAGCTTAGGTCCATCCTAGCCCTAGGATAGCCTAGAGACTTCCCCAAGCCTTAGCCACCCTTAGATTAGGTCACAACACCCTAGGAAGCCCTAAAACCCTAGTTCCAACCCTTATATGGATGTCTAGATAAGTTATAGGACGTCCAGGACCCTTAGCCATCTCCCGCACACCTCAAACCCACTTCTACAGTGTTATTGGACGTCCAAACACTTTGTCAGATTTCCAATTTCTGCAGAAAATCCAAAATAGAACCCAAAATCCCTCCTGACTCTGATTGGATGTCCAGAAAATAAGTATGGACTTCTGATTTTTGAGTATAAGACGTTTGACACTATTATTAGACGTCTGATACTGCTCTCCAGTTCCTGTTTTGAGATTTAAGCCTTGATCTTGGATCTCTAGGCCCCTAAACCCAATTCCAACCCCATAGGAACATAAATTAAGGTGCCCTAACCCTAGTACATCACCTGTAGACCTCCCTAAGGACCTAATTAGGTCCTCACTAAACCTAATTGACTTGGATCTTAGTCAATTCCATCAGCCTATCCAATTGGACTCATTGAGTCCAATTGAGCCCTGATCTCGGCACACACTATCCAATTGGACTCAGTGAGAGTCCAATTGACCTAGACCTAAATTAATTAAGTTGTTTTACTCTCAATTAAGTTTCCACACACCCAATTAAACTTGTATTAAGTTTAATTACACTTTACCTTAGTGAATTAGGGTTTATAACCCTAATTTAAGACATACCTTGACCTAAATCAACTAGAACCTAACCTAATGAACCTAGCCACCTAAGTTTCGACCCACACACACCCACACACACCCACACACACCATCCACATGAAAATACCTAGCATAGAGTTCTCTAGAACTCTCTACCATGTGTGGTTGCCTTGGTTGCCAAAATTAGCAACCAAGAGCCATTCAATTTTTAGATCCACATTTGGTGGATCTAAAAACCACCATCCATCCTCTCTCTCTCTCACTCTCCCACGAGCTCCCACCATAGGCCTCTCTATAGAATTCCATAATTCTCTAGAGAGCTTCCCTTAGGTCTATAAAAAGACCTAAGGGGTGGCCATTTGCACCCATTCACATCCATTGGCACCACTCACCTCATTAGCTCCATACACACCCACCTTCACATAGGTCAGCTACTCCACCTCCACAAGCTCACCACCATCATGGAGGACATCATGCCGGGATGTTGGCTCAACCCTACCTCTCACCAAGGGTCGGCCTAGGCTACATTGGCTGCCCCTCATTCTTCTTCCGACCACTCCAAGGCCATCGGGGACCACCCCTGAATGCCTTTTATTCTGCTAGATTTAGTTTATGCTCTCCATAATTTCTGCTTTTATTACTGCTTAGTAGCGTAGTCCTAACTACTCCCCAAATGATGCATACAAAATCCCCCCATTGATTCTTGTATGCGATCATTTTCTGGTAGCTAGGTTTAATTTTCAAGCATTTGTGTACAAGCTTTCCTCTAGATTCCTTGTTCAACAACTCCCAAATGAATGAATGAAAATACATTTATATATATATATATATATATATATATATATATCTCTTTATGTGTTTGAAATCACCACGAGCTGAATGATTATCATATTTGAGTGATTTAAGTGCCTGCTCTTTAACTGTCTTCTATTACGCACCAGCATGTCGTTTCTTGAGGATATTGAGGATCTAATAATAGATGCTTTCTCCATAACTAGTCACCACCTCACTAGAATCATGCGTACAGAAACTCACACGTTCACTTTCGTAATTTACTTGACGCATGCGCATGTGATCCGAGTTAATAATAAAAGTGGTGAAGTTTTTGTTAGGAGATTGGAAACCGGCGTGCATCTTTAAACGAAGTAGAGTAATAAAAAGATCGATTTCAAAAGTAAATCAAATGCCTCCCAGAGACAAACGACCGAGACTCAAAGTCTCGCAATTTTTACAAACTTAATTTTTGACGAATGTTTTTGCGCGACTATACTCTGATTTCCGACGACTTTCAAATGCACGAGAATGGCTTTTGTCAATAGGAACATTATTGTATTATTTTATTCTATCGTTCTTGATCTGGGAATTCAAGTTGGATTGAAAGTCCCATTATTCTTTTTGTTAGGTGTAAGAGATGACATTTTATAAGAGGTTGTGCTACCCTCATTCAAGTGGTAGTGTTAATGGATTGGCTAGCATTGCATAGTAGGGAAAAACCTAAGCTAGGAGTCTTAGGTAGTGGTTTTTACCCAGAAGGGTTTTCACTCTAAAATTAGGTGTTATTTCTTTAGTTTGTGATTATATTTTTGATCTGTGGTGATTATTTTAAAGTTTCAATTTTTGATAGACACTACACTATTTACCCTCCTCTATTGTATACTTGATCATTTAGGCTTCACTTGCACTCATAAGATGCACCACCAAATTTGCAACACCTATATAACACACAAGTTCAAATGAATACCCTTACACAATAGGTGCAACAACTTACTCAAGCTGTTCATTTATTAGCAAACCCCCGATGATACGGAAAATACACTATTTGTTAAAAGCAAGTTTTTGTCGTTGAGACGCGTAAAATCGATCAGCTTTTAAATTTATATTCCTAGGTAGTGGTGGTATCTAGGGTTGCCCAAGGAGGCCAATTTGTCAGTCAAATAAGTGATTCTCTCTCTCATCTCTCAAATCAATACTTCTCTTTTTGTATTTTGATTTTTGTAAATTTATATGTTTGAAAATAAGTGGGATACGAATGCCAAGATAGAACTATGCTAAAGAAACTTGCCTAACAACTAGAACCTAAGTGATAAGAGAAGTCTTCTCTTCTAAGCTCACCCAAGGAAAGTGCACCTAGGGTAATTAGAAGAGAGATGTGATGCACTAAAATAAATAAACTTGCTACTTGAAATTGAAAATTCAAGAATGAAGAAAAGCACTTTGCTATTAGGAAGAAATGTTTACAAATACCTAGGGAGCTCAACTAAGTAGAGGTTTCACTTAGTTAACCCTTAGGTAGATGCATGCTTAATAGGAATTAAAATGCAACAAAATAAAAGACAAAAAATTCTCCTGAGTAGCTGAGGTAGCCTTCACTCTAAGAATGGTGGCTCCTAGACTTAAAGAAGACTTCCTTCAAGCTCCTTGAATTTCTCCTCTTAAGAGTCGAGTCCTCCACCATTCTTTCCTCCTTCCTATCCCTCCTCCTTAGTGAAGAGCTTGCTCTTTGGCGTGGCACAAGGACAAAGAAGAGGAAGAAGGAACCAAGGGAGCAGGTAGGTTGCTCCCTTAATCTTCTTCTCTCCTTTCTTGGCTGTGGGATGTATGGTGGCTATAGGTGTTTGCTAGAAAGAATTGTTGCTTGCCAAGGATCATTTGAATGGTAGGATGGGGCATCTTTTTATAGGCTAGTATGGATGGTGGTTAAGAAGCTTCCTTGGCACCATGTGAAAGGGTGCCAAGGAGGGTGGCTTGGATGGTAGTTAGGAAGCTTCGTTGGCACCAAGTGAAAGGGTGCCAAGGATGATGGTTAGGTATCTTCCTTTGGCGCCATGCGAAAGGGTGCCAAGGAGGATGGTTAGGAAGCTTCCTTGGTGACATGTGAAAGGGTGCCAAGGATTGCATTTTAGTCACCAATTGTTGGTGCTTTTAATGTAGGTGGACGACCATTAAGGTGGAGAGGGAGTAGGGTAGGAGTTGGATTTGAGTTGAATCCAGCTAAGTTGAGTTGGGGTCCAACTACTGGAGCTTCTGTCGTCACAAATGTACCAAGTGCCTTCCATACTGCCAAGGTTTCTCTAATTTACAATGCATTCATCCTTGGCAATTAAATGGAAACTACATGAGAAAATGTGAAAGGAATAATAATGTATGCTCTAAACCCTAAATCCACATGCATGGTAAATGCAATGATATATTGCAATGCAGTTGACAAAATCTTAGGAACTAGATGTGAATGGATGCTAAGGATGATGATAAACAGGCGTTTATCGCACCCCCAAACTTATCTTTTTGCTAGTCCCTTAGAAGAAATTGTGATTGCACCATATTATTTCTAAAGAAACCATCTTTTTGTGTTTTGAGGAAAAAGTTCAAAATAGAAGCTTGGTTGATTTTTGGTTAAGGTAGGTAAAAGGTTTATTAAGGATAAAACATCTGGACTTAGCTTTGGATTCAAAGATTAGACAAATCAGAACCATTGTATCCTTTGAGAATTCACTACTTAACTCCTTTTTAATTCAAATATCCTGAAATCGTTTTTGCTGTTAGGCTTTCCCTGGCTCATGAACTCAATCCGTAACTCGCAAGTTGGTGAAAATTTAGGTGTCAGTGCTTTGTGATATGCCAACATTATCAGGATAAAGTCATGTTATTGAAACTTTTTTTTTTCATTTATTTCCCCCATGCTTAGCCTTAGCTTAGTCCTACTACAGATGTGTCGGGATCATCATTCCCGTTACCAATCTTCGAGGGGGCCCTGGCACCGACATTTTGAGATAGTACCATCCAAGATACACCCCAGGAGATCACAACCCTGAAACACAATGCGGTGTAAAGGGGCACTCCAAACAAACTCAAGCTCTTGCTCTAACGCTATGGGTAGAGCACCATCCAAGACACCTGAGTTGCAAAATGTGCCTTAATGCTCCATCTAAAGATATGAAATATAGATATAGAGCAACACTGAGACAGTAACATGTTGACATCATGTCTTCAAAAGAAGTATTTTTTCTTCTCGGCAGTGGGAATTCAAACAATCATCTATCTTGATCTTTTACTAAGATTTTGCAAGAGTTTTTTAATTATTTAGATGTTTTCGGTCTTGGGTAGTGTTGGCTTTGTGTGTAAAATGTTTGACGCTAGGTTTTCAAAAGAAAAGCAAATTTTTGGATCAAGAGCTAAGTAAGGTACTATCCAGGTTGCTAAACAAAGTTGGGTTACTTGAATCATCAAGTGTTAGGATGGAATTCTTTGTAGGATACCTGATCTAGTTTAGGTTTCTAGACCTAAAATGTCTAAAAATGAATCTATAGCTTCATCCTTAGTTTGTTAATGATTAAACTCCAGGTGTACCTAGTTTGAATTATAGTTGAACTATTGGTCCTTTCTTTCACTAAAAATTCTCACAATATTTTTTTAGAAGTTATGTGAATAGAGTGCATAGGTAGTTGCAGATGATGCGAATGCAAAATATTTTAATGTTTTTAAGTTCTGAAAAATAATGAAATGCCTAATAAAATTTAAGTACCCCCCCCATGCTTAAGGTTTACAAGTCCCTTGCAAAAGGAAAAGAGTAGAAGAAGATATCACTTGAAAGAGGAAGTCGGGATAGAGGCAAAGTTTTGTAGAACCTAAAAAAGCAAATGAAAGCGAAAAGGAAAATGCTGCTAGGTTACCTCCCAACCAGTGTTGTCTTTAATGACATTTAGTCGGGCGTGAAGTGATGCACGAAAGATGGTCAATCGTGAAGATAGTTAGACATGTGAATGCCCTGTAAAATGCAATCTTCCTCTTGGTCCTCGGTAAAGAAAATAGTGGAAGTAGGGTGACTAAAATGAGTGTGAAAAATGGAAGAAATACCCGAGTCTGGAAAAGGTTTCAGTTCAAGAAGAAGGCCATGCATGGGGGGATCAGATGGTAGGTCCAGGGGAAAGGGACTAGGAGAAAAGTTAACAGGATGAAGGGTAGGCAAAAAGTTAGGGTGTTAGGTTGAATTGAAGTTAGAGTGGGTAGGTAAGGTGAAATTAAAGTACGTGGGTCTGGTGAATAGTCAGGAAGAGATTTTGAGTGAATATAAGGCTCCAGGTCTTTGATGTTAGTTCAACCACTCGTATATAATATTTTGGTGATTTTACAAAATGAAGAAAATGAAATAAAAAAAATAAAGCGTAGCATATTGTTTTCTCTCTGTAATAACATATTTACAAGATTTCAAAAAGCTTTCCAAGACGGGAGATTAAAAGCATGAAGATGAGTAGCATAAGTGTTAGGTATTAGGCTTTTTCATGTAAAGTTTCAAAGGTTGTAATTTTCATTTTATTTGAGTCTAGAAATATTGTAAAGAGCCCCCAAACAAAACCTCTAAATAGCTAACTTAGGCTCTCTACACTTAGGACAAATTAGAAACAAAAACTCAACACTTATACTTTTATCAGACGTCCAGGACAATGATCAGACGTCTAATTTTCCACTTTAAGATGTCTAACAAATGTATCAGACGTCTAATTTCAAAGATTTCTGCCTTTGTTTGTCTCCTCATAAACATCAGTCGAAGGACTTCACTTTCAGACGGCGATAACCTTTAACAGACGTCTGATTGTTTACCCAGACGTCCTCATACTAACCGTTAGACTTCGTCTATGCCAAAAACAATTTACAGATGTCTTGACACACTTCCAGACGTCTGCCTTTGAACCGTTGGCCATGATTTTCTGTGCGTATCTCTTTACGGCCACATAATCTTTTGGCAAAAGAAGTAGGGAACAGTATTTAGGTTTCCAGACGTCTGGTAATGTTCTCAGACGTCCATAACGACGTCTGATCCTCTAAACCTAGAACCCTGTTTGGATCTGATAACAATAGGAACGAATCCACCATTCATTAGACGTCCAATGAAATAATCAGACGTCTTATGAGATAATATCAGACGTCCTTCTTTTGATCCAATAGAGTCTGTTGAGGATGTCCTACAATATTAGACGACCAGAGGTAAAATCAGACGTCCTGTAAGACATCTGATCCTATAATTAGATGTCTGATGTTGCTGTCAGACTCATCATTGCCCTGATTTTGTGTGGATTTCGTCCTAAACTCTTGGGATTTGTCTCCAACGGCTAGAAGAGCTCTCCCAAGTTTTCTTGAAGGTTCCAAACTTGCCTATAAATAGACTACAACTCCTGTTAGGCAAGATACACCTCTTAAGATACAATTCCATTAGAAAAATCTCTTGCTCACTACTTTAAGCTCCATTTTGCCCTTGTGCTATGCTAATACTCTGATCAAAGGGCAAATCCATATTCCCGGCTCACTCCGTTCTGCAAATCATCAGGGAGTTCTTTTCATGCTTAGTAGATAAGAAAGCAACTAAATTATTGGGGTGCTCTTTAGGTGTTATTTTACTTCTTAATTTCTGTACTTTGGGTATCCAGCTTGTCGGGTCCCCGTCTCTTCATTTTAAAGGGAGAAACCTCCGTTTAGGGATCGGAGGTGGGATTTGTAATTGAGGTACACTACCCTCATTTAAGTAGTGTGGTTAGTGGATTGATCACCTTGTGATCGAAAATCCTAAGTCAAGAGATTGGCTTAGGTGGTGGTTTTCACCGATCTTGGGTTTCCACCTAAAAATAATTGAGTACATTGTGTGATTGAATCTTTTTTATTACAATATTCTATAATTTCACTATTCACCCCCCCTCTAGTGCAATTTCATTTAGTATCAGAGCAGGTTTTCCGCCTGCAGGAGTAACATCCGCGGAAAGATCACATGGAGGGGAAGACCATTTCCACAAGCAGATTGGAGGGGCAATCCACCACTCGACCACCACTCTTCGAAGGAACCAACTACACTTACTGGAAGCTGAGAATGAAGATGTGGCTTCAAGCCAACGATTTCTCCATTTGGGAGAAATGTGAATCCGCATACGTCATTCCTGAGAAACCAGAAACAGGTTACACAGTGGAGCAAATCCATCACCTTGGACTGAATGCCAAGTCAATGAACTCACTCTACTGCGCTCTCAGCTCGGAGGAATTCAACCGCATCAGCCAATACGAAACCGCCCACGAGATCTGGAGAACCTTGGAGGTAACTCATGAAGGTGCATCTAAAGTTAAATCCTCAAAGATAAACTTGTTATCGCAGGAATTCGAAGCTTTCTCTATGAAGGAGAATGAAAGACTTGGGGACATGTACACCCGATTCACATTAATCGTGAATAACCTTAAGTCTTTAGGAAAGATATTTATAAAGGGGGAGCTTCAAGGGAAGCTCCTTCGCTCCCTTGGACCTGAGTGGGAATAGAAGGTAATGGCAATAGAAGAAGCCAACCAAGTAGAGGATATAGACATGGAAAATCTACTTGGGAATCTCATGGCTTACGAATCAAAAATGGAGCAAAAGAAGAAATTAATCTCATTGGAGCCAAAGAAGAAGACCTTAGCCTTCAAAGCTACTTCGGATGATGAAGTAAGTACCGATGACGAAGAAATTATTTTATTAGCTAAAAAGTTTAAAAAGTTTCTTAGAAATAGAAGAGAGATCAAGGGAAGGAAAAGAGAGAAAGAACCTCTAATTTGCTATAATTGCAAAAAGAGAGGTCACATAAGGAAAGATTGTCCCTTACTCAAAAGGGATGATGAGAAGAAACCCAAGAAGCCTTCCGACTACAAGAAGATCTCCAAACCAAAAAGATTCAAGAAGAAGGCGTTTCAAGCAACATGGGATGACTCCACCTCCGAAGAAGAAGAGGAGGAAATAAATGAAGAAACGGCATGCTTGGGACTAATGGCAACAAATGATGGTTCCGAGTCTGAATCTGAGGAACCTGAGGTAAACCCCTACTCTTTAGATGAATTACAAGATGCCTTTGATTCATTATATGTAGATCTTAAGAAAACAAAAACCCAAAGCAAGGCTTTAAAAGAAGAAAACTTAGAAAATAAGAGATTAATCAATGATCTTGAAGAAAAGAATCTAATTCTTACAAAAGAAACCACTGCTTTAAATATGCAAATAAGAAATCTAATGATTGAGAAAGAATCATTAACAAATGATTTGTATACAGCAATGAGTGAACAAAAATTTTTAGATAGAGAAGAATTACTTGACAAAATCCATGTGCTTGAAAAATCAAACTCCTTTAAAAAGGATGAAAATGGCTTACTTAGAGTAGAAATTAGGGCATTAGAAGATAAACTAGATATAATGAAAATAGAGAGAAATCATCTCAAAGAAAAGTCAAACCAACTTCTTGAGGACCTAGCCAAATTTACAAAGGGGAAAGATAACTTGGACAAACTCATTGCCCATCAAAAACCTTCCTCAAGTAAATTTGGACTGGGCTTTTATGAACCTAGTCAAAGTGAGATGAAAAAGGACCCTCCTCTAAAGGAGACCACTAACAAATACGGATCCACTTTACAATGGATGCAGAAAAGACAACTCTCACTTTGTTTTGTAGGGATGAAAGGACATCATAATGTCAAAAATTGGATATACAAAATGAAGGATGGACGACTCAAATTAGAAAGACCTATAGAAACACCAAGTCACCATCGAAGATCTTTTGTAGGAGGAAGAAGGTCTACAAGGAGGAAGACAAGGAGACCACCTCCACCAAGGAGGCCGATGGGTGATGGACTCCGGATGCTCCAAACATATGACGGGAGACAAGCGCCTATTTTTGGACCTCCAACCTACGGATGGAGGAACAGTTACATTTGGCAACAACCACAAGGGCCATATTATTGGCCTTGGTAAAATAGGTAACCCTCTCTCTTCCATCTCAAATGTTTCTCTAGTTAAAGGACTAAAACATAATCTTTTAAGTGTAAGTCAAATATGTGATAAGGGCTTTAAAGTAGTGTTTACATCTAAAATGTTTGAAATTATGCATGCATTAACCAATGAAACCCTTCTTAAGGGAACTAGATTTAAAGACATTTATGTCGTAGAATTTGATAAAAATGGCACTTATGAATGTCTTATAGCAAAAGATGAGTTAAGTATATGGCATAAAAGACTAGGACATGTTCATATGAAGCTGGTTCAAAAATTAGCTAAACATGAACTAGTCCAAGGTCTTCCTAAAGGAAAATTTTTAAATGAGCCTATTTGTGATTCATGTAAATTAGGTAAGATTATAAAATCTAGTTTTCATAGCAAAGAAGTTATATCCACATCAAGACCTTTAGAACTACTTCACCTAGATCTGTTTGGAACAACAAAATATGAGAGCCTCAGTGGACGCAAATATTGCCTTGTAATTGTAGATGATTTTTCGAGGTTTTCATGGGTCTCCTTCTTGAGATCCAAAGAAGGAGTGTTTTCCATCTTTTCCATTTTTGTAAGAAAGTTCAAACTGAAAAAGGCTACCAAATCACTCGTATCCGTAGTGATCATGGGGGCGAGTTTGAAAATTCCTTATTTGATGATTTTTGTCAAGAGCATGGTATTGCTCATGAGTTTTCTTTTCCTCGAACACCTCAACAAAATGGGGTGGTTGAGAGAAAGAACCGTACTCTTCAAAAGTGTGCTTGAACATTGCTCATAGACTCGGGGTTACCGAAGTACTTTTGGGCTGAGGTGGTTAACACGGCTTGTTACGTGTTAAATCGCACCTTAATTCGATCCAGATTGCGAAAAACTTGTTTTGAACTATACTATGGGAAAATACCCAAAATTAGTTATTTTAAAGTTTTTGGATGTCGATGTTTTGTCTTGAATACCCGCTCTAATTTAGATAAATTTGATGCCAAAGGTGAAGAAGCCATCTTTATTGGTTATTCCTCACGTAGTAAGGCATATCGGGTTTTTAACAAGACCACATTAATAGTGGAGGAAACCCTCCATGTTTCCTTCGACGAATCTCCTCATTCCTCCATTGACCGAGTCAATATGGATGATGAAGATGATTCTACTATTGATGTGTCTAACATTACAAACTCCAATATCCATAATATTCCAAAAGATTGGATATATCAAAGGGATCATCCCAAAAGTCAAGTCATTGGAAGTGTTTCTGGTGGCGTTAAAACCCGATCTCGTTTTAGTTGCTCCTTTGGTCTCTTTGCCTTTGTATCTCAAGTTGAACCCAAGAGTGTCGAGGAAGCGTGCTCCGAAGAAACTTGGATGATGGCCATGCAGGAGGAACTCAACCAATTCCAAAGGAATGAAGTTTGGGATCTAGTACCTAAGCCTGAAGGGAAAACAGTAATAGGTACCAAATGGGTATTCCGGAACAAGTTGAATGAATTCGGTATGGTTATTCGAAACAAGGCTCGGTTGGTAGCACAAGGGTACAACCAAGAAGAAGGAATTGATTTTGATGAGACCTATGCTCCCGTAGCTCGACTCGAATCAATTCACATTCTTCTTGCTTATGCCGCCTTTCTTGGCTTTAAATTCTTTCAAATGGACGTTAAGAGTGCATTTCTTAACGGATTCATTAAGGAGGAAGTTTTTGTAAAACAACCTCCTGGTTTTGAGTCTCATGATAAGCCTCATTTTGTCTACAAATTAAACAAGGCACTATATGGTCTAAGGCAATCTCCTAGAGCTTGGTATGAAAGGCTCAAAGACTACTTGTTAAATGCAAAATTCTCTATAGGGGAAGCTGATTCCACATTATTCATTAAAAGAAAAGGAAAAGATATTTTATTAGTTCAAATATATGTAGATGATATTATATATTTGGTGCTACTAATGAATCTATGTGCAGAAAGTTTTCATAAATTATGCAGGATGAATTCGAAATGAGTTTGATGGGTGAGCTCAAGTTTTTCTTGGGCTTGCAAATCACTCAACTCGAAATTGGAACCTTTGTGTGTCAATCAAAATACACAAAGGAGATGCTGAAGAAATTTGATATGAACAAAAGTAAAGGGAAGAACACTCCTATGAGTGTCACAACTTCCCTAGACTTGGACGAATCAGGTATGCCCATAGATCAAAAGCTCTATCGTAGCATGATTGGATCTTTACCGTATTTAACTTCCAGTAGACCTGATATTTTGTTTAGTACCTGCTTATGCGCTAGGTTTCAATCAAACCCTAAACAATCACAACTAAATGCTGTAAGACGAATATTTAGATATCTAGTTGACATATCTGATTATGGCTTATTCTACCCTAGGAGTCCATAATTCAACTTAGTTACATATAGCGATGCGGACTGCGCAGGTAGCCGCACCGATAGGAAGAGTACTAGTGGGACGTGCCAATTCTTAGGCGAATCACTAGTCTCTTGGTTCTCAAAGAAACAATCTAGTATAGCTCTATCAACTACAGAAGCTAAATACATAGCCACAGCACTAGCATGTTCCCAAGTGCTTTGGATGAAAAATACTTTGAAGGATTTTAACTTGATATTTAATAAGATAAAAATATTATGTGACAATACTAGTGCTATCAACCTCTCGAAAAACCCTGTACATCATTCTCGCACAAAACATATTGATGTTCGACATCACTTCTTGAGAGATAATGTACTTAAGGGAGAAATCGAAGTTGAATTTATTTGTACTGAACTGCAATTAGCTGATATTTTCACTAAACCTTTGAATTATGATCGCTTTAATTATATACGTAGGAAACTAGTCATATGTAAGCTAAGTGACATTTGAAGAATTTAGTGATTTAATGGAACCTCCTTTGTCATGAGAATAGATAGAACCTTCATTCACTAAGTTAGAAGCCTTCATTCTCAGTTCAAACATCCAAATGCACATTCTGTCTAATATCAGACGTCTAATTTAATCATCAGACATCTTATACATTAAAATTCGTCATCTAAACATCTGGGACAGACGAGGATTTTATGTAACAAAACAGTCATATCAGACGTTTGGAATCCATCACAGATGTCTGTCTCATCGTCCAGATGTGTTGACAGACGTCTATCTCAGAGACAAAACATGTACTACCTGTCAGACGTCTGAATATGTGGTTAGACGTCTCATGGGTCGTGTGACTGAAAAATCGGACGACCCTGTAACTTTAGGCGAAAATCCAGGAAGGTCTGTCTGCAGAAATCGGACGTCTAATATTAGATTTAGACGTCTTCGGTGTCGTATGAGGCAGAAATCAGACGACAACCTGGAGAATAAATCATTTTCCAGGGGAGGATGCCTGCAGAAATCAGACGTCTAATTATATAATTAGTCGTCTGATTTGTCGTCTGATGAATAAAACAGATGTTGCCATAAAAAGGGCTAAAATCCCTCAGGCAAATCCCGATGTCTGACATCATCCCTAGATGTCTGATCGGGGAAGAATCTGTGCATCGCAACTGTTCTCTGGACGGTTTGAAATGCAAATCTCCCCAACTTCAGGGGGAGACTTGCTCCGTGAACTTGGGATATAAGATCCCCTTCGCAAAGGTCCCACTCTTCGCTCCAAAATCCCTACCGCTCTCCCTCACACTCGACGGCCCACAGCAGCACTCGGCGAAGTTCTGCTTGCCGCCAGACGACCGTCGCGCCTCCTCGACGACTGAGGGAACTGCTGCTCCTCTGGAGCATCCTCCCTGCCACTCGACTGCGCATTTGGAGGCTTCTCTCCTCCCGTGGGTATACCCTCTCAACTCCTAGGGCGTCTCCATGCCTTTTTTTTTACCCACGACCTTGCAGCATCTAGTAGCTTCTTGATTCACTTGACCTACTTGCACATTTCATATCATTATCAGCCTTAGAACCCTAACCCTCGGTCAAGAAAACCCTGTTAGCCCTAGCTGCATCTTCCATGGCAAGGGTATTACCTCATGAGGTTCAAGCCGACATTTTAGTGGCTTGAATCCAAAGGTATATTGCCACAACTACATGGCAGGTTGTATTGCCTCAAGGCATACTGCCACACATTTTTTCAATGATGATTGCATTGTTTGAATCTATGTTTTGGGTGAATGTTGTTTGGTTGGTTGAATGTTCTTGTATGGATGTTTCTTTTTTGCAGGTATTCTATCCTCAAAGCACCACCCATTTTTTTCAAAAACCTAACCGCCCATTCCACCAAATATGCCTCCCCGTAGGAAGCAAGTTGAGGGATCTTCCACTTCCTCTTCCACTTATTTGGCAGATCAATTGCGGGGCAACATCGCTAGGCAGCGATTTCGTCGTTTCGCGAATGCCAAAGTTAAATGCCCTCGTTTTATTGTTTGGAATGATTTTACCCATTTGAACCTTCGGGAACACTTCCAAACTCTCCATCTCTTTCAATATTTTGATCGTCAATTCCACTCCGGCATTGGAACTCTTGGTGTGTTCCCTGATCTTTGCCATCTCTTTTATGCCAACATCATTGAGGACTACAACAATGATGAACTTGAACTCCATACCCGCCTATTTGGTCGCGAAATACACATCACATCCGAAACTATTTCCGACCTTCTAGCCATCCCCAATGAGGGAAATGATTTCAATGATATTCTGAGGCAATACGACCTAGAAATCATCAATCAAGAGTTAGTTCTCCCTAAAAAATATGTTGAAAACCTTGGCACCCTACCGTGCAAAAATCTCAAACCCCTTCCACGTCTACTCTCTCGCATTTTTGGGTGGGACCTCCTAAACAAATCGGGAGGTTTTGATTACATCTCGTGCCAACACAAGGCACTCCTTTTTGCGGCCGTCCGTCATATTCCTTTCAATTATTGCCTCCTCATTGTTCGCATCAAGAATGAAGACCATGGGGCATCACTTCTGTTTGGGTCTATTCTATCCAAAATCTTTTCAACCCAGCGGATTTCCATAACTGACCAAGCAGTTGACAAGAAAATTGAGCCTTACAACCGGGCCACAGCAGCCAAGATGCACATACTTAGGGAGCATCTTGAGCCCGCTGACGAGCCCATGGAAGAAGAGCCCTTCCACCCTTTCCAGACTTCCATGAACCACGACCCCTTCAAATAGAAGCTCCCCGCTCGAGCTTTGATGAAGCATGGGATCCAGCCACAGATTCCCTCTCCTCCGGCATCTCCCTCCTGCTGCGTCGAACCGGCGAGATGTACACCTACATGGGAAGCATGCACCGCGACATCGATGAACTTAGATCAGATGTTCAAAATTTGCAGATGGGACAAGGACCCGCTCATCGCCGCCGCCGCCAAGATCAAGAAGAATAGTTTAGTGCTTCTATTTTTCTGTCTTTTATTCCAAGTTTGTATTAAGGGGCCTTGACCCCGTACTTAATATTTTTGGGAACAAATAGCTAGTCCATGCTTAAACATTTCTATTCCTAATCAATTTTCATTAATGCCTTGTCATCTTTTAAACATGCAATTTTATTCATGCACTCTACTTTGTAGATATCACTCTTGTAGTTTGGATTTCAACTCCCTTTAAACAACCCTTCATGATGATATTCAAAAAGGGGGAGAAGAATGTAGGTAAGAAATTAAGGAATAATATAAAAACAAACTTCTTAAATAGATAAAGACTACCAAGTACATCCGTTAGGGGGAGGAAATAGGAACCTACAGCTATATTTTGAAAATCATCAAAAAGGGAGAGATTGTTAGTTTAACCACTCGTATATAATATTTTGATGATTTTACAAAATGAAGAAAATGAAATAAAAAAAATAAAGCGTAGCATATTATTTTCTCTCTGTAATAACATATTTGCAGGATTTCAAAAAGCTTTCCAAGATGGGAGATTAAAAGCATGAACACGAGTAGCATAAGTGTTAGGTCTTAGGCTTTTTCATGTAAACTTTCAAAGGTTGTAATTTTCATTTTATTTGAGTCTAGAAATATTATAAAGAGCCCCCAAACAAAACCTCTAAATAGCTAACTTAGGCTCTCTACACTTAGGACAATTTAGAAACAAAAACTCAACACTTATACTTTTATCAGACATCCAGGACAATGATCAGACGTCTAACTTTCCACTTTAGGACGTCTGACAAATGTATCAGACGTCTAATTTCAAAGATTTCTGCCTTTGTTTGTCTCCTCATAAACATCAGTCGAAGGACTTCACTTTTAGATGGCGATAACCTTTAACAGACGTCTGATTGTTTACCCAGACATCCTCATACTAACCGTTAGACTTCGTCTATGCCAAAAACAATTTCCAGATGTCTTGACACACTTCCTAACGCCTGCCTTTGAACCGTTGGCCATGATTTTCTATGCGTATCTCTTTACGGCCACATAATCTTTTGGCAGAAGAAGTAGGGAACAGTATTTAGGTTTCCAGACGTCTGGTAATGTTCTCAGACGTCCATAACGACATCTGATCCTCTAAACCTAGAACCTTGTTTGGATCTGATGACAATAGGAATGAATCCACCATTCATTAGACGTCCAATGAAATAATCAGACGTCTTATGAGATAATATCAGACGTCCTTCTTTTGATCCAATAGAGTCTGTTGAGGATGTCCTGCAATATTAGATGACCAGAGGTAAAATCAGACGTCCTGTAAGACATCTGATCCTATAATTAGACGTCTGATGTTGCTGTCAGACTCATCATTGCCCTGATTTTGTGTGGATTTCTTCCTAAACTCTTGGGATTTGTCTCCAATGGCTAGAAGAGCTCTCCCAAGTGTTCTTGAAGGTTCCAAACTTGCCTATAAATAGACTACAACTCCTCTTAGGCAAGATACACCTCTTGAGATACAATTCCATTAGAAAAATCTCTTGCTCACTACTTTAAGCTCCATTTTGCCCTTGTGCTGTGCTAGTACTCTGATCAAAGGGCAAATCCATACTCCCGGCTCACTCCGTTCTGCAAATCATCAGGGAGTTCTTTTCATGCTTAGTAGATAAGAAAGCAACTAAATTATTGGGGTGCTCTTTAGGTGTTACTTTACTTCTTAATTTCTGTACTTTGGGTGTTCAGCCTGTCGGGTCCCCGTCTCTTCATTTTGAAGGGAGAAACCTCCGTTTAGGGATCGGAGGTGGGATTTGTAATTGAGGTACACTACCCTCATTTAAGTAGTGTGGTTAGTGGATTGATCACCTTGTGATCGAAAATACTAAGTCAAGAGATTGGCTTAGGTGGTTGTTTTCACCCATCTTGTGTTTCCACCTAAAAATATTTGAGTACATTGTGTGATTGAATCTTTTTTATTACAATATTCTATAATTTCACTATTCACCCCCCCTCTAGTGCAATTTCAATTAAAGTAGGTGGGTCTGGTGAATAGTCAGGAAGAGATTTTGAGTGAATATAGGGCTCCAGGTCTTTGATGTTGTCGACCACTGACTCAGAGTCAGAATCCTCGAATAAAATGTAGTCGAGAAGAGAATCTATCAGCACTGCTTCCTCCACCAAATTAGATTTTTCAGTATCTGAGTCCTCGAAGAAGTCATCATCATCATGGAATTTCCTACAAGATTTGAAAATATCTAGAGTAATTGTTTGGCTTACGCAAGTGATATCCATTGTACCCATATGACAATTTATATTTGCTTTTGCAGTGGCCAAAAAGGTTCGTCCAAGAATGATAGGGGCATTGATTAGAGATTCGTGTAAATCATTGTCAAGGACCAGAAAATCTATGGGGAAGACACAATTCTGAACCTTGACAAGGACATCCTCAACAATCCCTCGAGGTTTGATCGTAGATCGGTTAGCTAATTGTAAGGTAACCTTGACAAGCTTGAGATCACCGATCTTAAATTCCTCGAATAGAACTATGGGGATGATATTGATTGAGGCACCGAGATTGAGAAGGGCACGGTTAAATGTAGTATCATCAATAATTACATAAATCAAAGGCGTGCCCAGGTCTTTCATCTTAGGAGGCAACTTTCTCTATATGACAGAGCTTACTGTCTTCAAAAGATACACTCTTCGTAGGTTTTTATTTTGCCTTTTTGGAGTATAGAGATCCTTTAAAAACTTAGCATAGGCAAGGATATATTTGATTGTGTCTGGGAGAGGGATGTTGATCTGAACTTGCCCAAATAATTCAATGAGTTCCTCACTTGTGGGCTCAAATTTTTTTCTTCTATTGGTGGTGTGATAAACGCTAGTTTATCATCGTTCTTATGCCCTAAAACTAACCTAGCTCTTAGTGTTTTTGGGCTGCATTTAGGCATTTACCTAGGATAGGCATGCATTGCATTTTCATGTATTTCTGAGGAATTTATCTGAGTGTCAGGATTAGGCAAAATGTCAGATCCCACACATCTTATCACCCAGGAAAGTAAAAGATGAAGAAGAAGCTCCTATCAGTTGGATCCCAGCTAGATCTAGCTCATTTTAGCTGAATCCTAGCTAGATCCAGCTCATTCTAGTTGGATCCCAGCTCTTTCTAGCTGGATCAACTCACCCTTAGCTCCATTCAGATCATCTTAGGTGAATGGTAGCTCTAGCTAGTTCACCTTAGCTCCATTCAGCTCACCTCAGCTGCATGGCAGCTCAAACTAGCTGAAGACAGTTGGTCCCAGCTCCATTCCAGCTCTTCCAGCTCAGAAGAGTTCATTGGAAGTTCAACCTGACAAGGACTAGCTACTACGATCAACTAGCCAGACCTAGTCAGTTGAAGATGTCCTTAACCAACTCAGGCCAGGTCAAGTCCAGCTCTCGCAGGCTCAACTCAGCTCAACATAGTTGAGTTGAGCTTCTTGACCTAAGCTAGCTACTCTAGCTAGCTCAGTAACCTCCGAGAAGACTAGAACTAGCTCACCTTAGCTCACATCAGCAGAAGCCAGCTCATCTCAGCTTGACTTAGCAGCTAGCAAAGAACTAGCAAGCTAACCCAGCTAAGGTAGCTCCTTATAGCTCTCTTCAGCAACCACTAGCTCTAGTGCAGCTCAAGACAGCTTCCTCTTGCTCAACACCTCCAAAACCCTATCTCCCTCTACCTCTCTCCCCAACTCTATACTAGCTAAGCTAGCTAGGCTAGCTTAGCTTAGCTAGGTCATCTCCTTGGCACCAAAACTTAACCCTAAACCTCACCTAACTAGCTCCACCAGCTAAGCCTACCTATAGTCCACCTATGTTACCTAGTCCTACCCAATTTTGGCACCAACTATAAGCACCCTTCCACCCCTCAACCACCACTAAAAGTGGTGCCAACCCACCATAACTACCTCTTGGTTTGGTGCCAAAACAAGGGGAAATCCTAACCCTACACATCATCTTCCAAGCCATCTCCACCATCCCTTTTCCCTCCAAAACCAATCCTTCTAGAACCCACTCTCCTTTGGTGCCAAATGCACACATCCCTACACCCATGGACGTCCACCAAAGGTGGCCTCCAACCCTTAACCATCAACCCTAGCATCCCTTTTGGTGGTAACACCTAAATCTACCCATTCATTCCATAACCACCTCCTTAAACCTAATCCCAACCCTCCATCAATCCTTGCCAACAAACCCCCTCTCCATTCCTATTAATACCCCATCTAACCACCACCATATCATCATCTCCTCTCCATTAGATAGGTTCCACCCATACCATTGGTTAGGTTCTTACATCCATGACAAGGAAGGAGAGAAGAACATAAAGGGGGCAACCTACCTGCCCCCTTGGTGCCTTCTTCCTCTCTCTCTTCTCCCTTAGCCACGCTAAGGAGGAGGTCATCTTCAACCTAAAGGGGATGGCCAGGCAAGAGGAGGAGCAAGGTGGTTGATGCCCACCTTGGAGGATAGCTTGGAGGAGGACTACATCAAGGAAGAAGGAAGACCCTTTTCAAGTGCGGGGCAACTGCACTTGGAGCAAGGGCCATCCCAACTTCAACTAGAGGATCGCCCTTTCTTCTTCTTTATCTTCCACTCTACTTTTTGTATTACCTAGTAGTTTAATGTTACTGTAGAAGCATTCCTCTACCTGTATTTGACTTTACTAGTAATACAGAAGTTATTTGCCATCCAATTTTCATGTTGTAGTTAGTGTGCTTTTCCATGTTGTTTTTGTAGTTGTAGTGCACACACTCTCCTCTTCTAATTACCCTAGGCGTACTTTCCTAGGGTGAGCTTAGAAGAGAGGACTCCATTCTTGTCACCTAGGGTTAGTTGTAGTATAATTAAGTCTTCACATTCCATTGCCTGAAACCCAATTGTTTCTAAAAAATATAAAAATAACAAAATCAAAAATCACAAAAACAAAGTGCGGATTTGAGAGGCGAGAGAGAGAACCATTTATGTGATTAACAAAATTGTCCTCCTTGGACAACCCTAGATACTCCACTATCTAGGTATTATAATTTAAGAGTTGATTTCAGATTTATGCATCTCAAAGACACTATTTCGTATAATTAACAAACCGCGTATTTTTTGCACCACTTTTTAGAGTCGTTGCCAGGGAGACACATAAATCCCTACAAGAAGGTGTGAGATTTGCAAAATATATCGAAAATACGGAATAAAATATCACAGCCTCACAAAAATAACAATTGCACAATTTACACAAGTATTTTTAGGTGGAAACCCAAATCGAGTGAAAACCACCACCTAACCCTCTCGAGTTAGGATTTCCCGATCGAGAAAGTTCATCAAATCCACTAACCCAGTCACTTAAACTAGGGTGACTAAACCTCAATAAAACAACACTAGTTTAAACGAGGGTAGTGTGCCTCAAACCCCTCCTCTTCACAAGGAGTATTTCATCCCTCGATGGAGACGGGAATTCGCAATGCGAATACCCAACCAATAAACAAAGTAAAGTACAAATCAAGCTAATTGCATGTGTTTTGCTAGTTTGAAATCAGGGTTACAAGTAACCCGTCGTCATAGTTGCAAAACTCATGGTCAAATAAAATTTATACCGAAACTCCAAGGGAGTCCCGAGTAGAACACAGGGAGGCGATGTTTACTTTAATTAAAAATCTCACTTCGTTTTGTTTGTTTTTGTCATTTTTATCTTTTTTAATCTTTTTGGTATTTTAAAGGTGCAAGAGATTTGGTCGATGAAAACTTTATCTAGCTAATCTACTTGCAAATATAAAAGAGAGAGAGAGAGAAAGAGAAAGCGAGAGAAACAATCATCTATTTATAAATAAATGTTCGTTACACTACAAAAATGAGAAAAATCTACACTACGAAAGCATAAAAAGATAGAATGGGGTGAGAGAAATCCCCCTCGATGGTTGCTCGAAGGATGACTCGCTCTGATGTCTCCAAGAGGAATGTGGTGAGGAGTGGGATGGAGGATGGAGCGGGAGGACGGAGGATGGGGTAGGATGGCATCGCGGCGAGGATCTTCTTCCCGAAGGGCAGTAAGAGGATGGCCATGGGATGCTCCACGAATGGGGTTGAGGGGAGGGAAAACTATTTGATTTTCTACTTTAGAGGAGCATCCTGAGCTTGGGACAAGCTCTCTTTAAAGCCTTAGAGGTGGTGAGAGGAAGAAAGAAAGAGATGGCTTGGAATGGAGGGAGCGTAGGTCCTTTTGAAGTGAAGGAGAAGAGGCAAAAATAGGTATGGGACCATTAGTAACCTCCAGGCCATCCCTGGAAGTGTCGCTGTAGGCAACTCATTCCCACTCACACCTGCTCACACCCACAGCTAGCTTTGCTGGCGCATAAAGAATTAGCGCGGCTATAAGCGTCGCTGTAGCTCCAGCTCATGCATCGCTGTAGGCTGACGCCAACCGAGCACGCACCCATGCTACCGCTACGCTAGCACGCGCACGCTTACGCGCTGGCGCTGCACTGTGCACATGCGTGCCTCCATGCGCACGTGCACACCCACGCTGCTATGCACGTGCGGTGGCACATGCGTTCGCATGGGCGGCTTGGGCTGCGCCACATGGCGTAATCTAGGTCATCCATCTTCTTTTCATTGTAGGGGCTGCTATAGAGGTCAGATTGAGTCGATTTTGACACCGTTAGGCTGCGATTGTCGACCCGAATTTATCCATGCGGTTGGATTTGTCATTTGAAGCTCTGAATTATGTCATCTAGTCCCTTGGACGTTGATCTTCCTCAAACTGCATATGGTGCTACGGGACTCTGATCGTGGTGATTTTGGAGGCTTTGGACTCCGATCGTCATCTTGATTAGATCTGTATGGTCAAATTGTCAATCTGAGGCTCTGAAATAAATATCTTTCTCTCCTGACCACTAAAGTAACACAATTAACCTAAATTGTATACTACTCTAAATGCATAATGATGCATGCTATGCAATATTTATAACATGAAATGCAAATCTAAGCCTAAGAACATTCATGAATAGGCATTTTACCCTCAATAAATGTGTTTACAACATACCCCCATGCCTATCTTTTGCTAGTCCCTAGCAAAATTGAACTATATGCTATGTATAAAAGTTGAATTAGGATTAGATCGCTAGGCCTAAGTCGCTTATTAACAATAGAAAATTTCAACTAAGGTCCTCAACTACAAAGACTCAACAGTACCAGAGTGTCTACCAGAATGTAGACTGCCCAAGTCCTCTTCTTATTTGGATAGGGAAGATACATTTTTTTAGTTTTCTTCTTTTCTAATTTTTTTTTGTACTTTTGGAGTTTGAGAGTTCCGGGATAACTTTTTACGACTACCTGACCTGGCCAATACTCGAAAAGGACTCTAGGTGCTAAGCATTTAGTGAAAAGAGTGAAAGGCTCACTAGGCGACTGTTAAAACGGACTTCGGGTTTGTACGACCCTAGGTGAGCTTTCCTAGAGGTTTATCTTTTTGAACAGTAGCTTTCTCCTTACTTCTTTTATTTATGGGGTCAACACAAGGGCGAACCCAGTGTATATTTCTCCGATTTATTCTACTTCCCCACTTCTTCCCTAAGTGTTTGGGGAATTATTATGCATTTTTGTGAGCTGAGTTTTGGACAACCGGCCAATGGGTTGTTACCCACGACAACTTACCAGCCATACTCATGTGGTGAAGTGTGGCTTTATTTATTTTTTTTATGTTTTCTCCTTTTTCTATATAAATATATCTTTTTCTTTTTCTTTTTCTTTTTTTTTTTAAGTAGGTGGCTTCCCTAACCTAAGATTTACCTAAAGGCAGTGCAACAAAAATGGTCTTGTGACTGGGCTTTAGACAACCTGCCGATGAGCTGTTACCATCGACAACTTGCTAGCCATACCACCCTAGATAGTTCATTAGCTACCCAATTTCTAAGGAAACCGTCAAAAAGTGAGTCAATGCAAAAAAAGTGTGTAGATGCTTAGGCTTAAAGTCTCCCCAAATTAGAGGGTAGGTTGATAAGTCGCATACTTATCATCCCAATTTATTAGCCAAATTAAAATGAATTTGAATTGGCAAGGACTCAAGACTATGTCCACGGTCGAGTGGACACCCGGGCTAATTAAGCCCGAAGACATGAAGAGTCTAAGTATTCATGTCCTATCGTATCATTTCCTAAAGTTAATAACTTCCAAATGTCTAAGTTTTCTTCTCTTAATTCCTCTCTTTTTTATCTTTTTGAATTTTCAATTTTTTTTTTAAAGAAACTAAAAGAAATTATACCGAGTTAACAAAATGATTTCAGGATTAAGTATCCACCCCCCCATCCCTAAATGATGCAATGTCCTCATTGTAAAAATAAAGACATGGAAAGGGTGGAGTAAACAGAATATCACCTAAGTGTCATGAAAATCCGATCAGCTTCACAGAGAGAAGAGTGTATACACACACGCTAACTTTAATGCCTTTAGCTAGGCATAACATACATACAAAGAAGAAATTGATAATTCACAAGTGCGGGTCAGAATCAAAATAAAAATATTGATCCTCCAACCTGCTAATAGAAGATGTCGACTGATGTGGACCAAATTATGATGCAGACCCATGCCCCAGGCTCAAGTGGTTCTCAAGTTCTGGATGAAAATCACCCAGAAATGAAGGTTGTTGTGTTTGCAAGGCCAGCCCTGTGGTTTAGTGGTGTGCAACCCAAGGCCAAAGTGTCGGACAACAGGTAAAGATAGTTCAATAGGCGCTGTTGTCCACTTAACATCTAGCTCAGAAAAATAATCAGTTATTTCGAGCTAGGGTTGCACATGAAAGATATCGTAAGGGTCTTGATAGAAAGTAGGTGGTTTCAGGTCAGTAGGTACCTTTAGATCCAAAATCAAAGTTCCCTCAGAGTTAGCCTCCAAAATTTTTATTTCAACAATTCTATCTTCCAACATCAAGGGCTTAGGCTCCGAGACCTCTAGCATATCATTCACCTCATATGATTCTCAAAAGTCTAGAAATCGTGGCTGAATCAAGATTGACTTGGGCACAATGATCTTAGAAGTCAGTTCTTCGAGGTGCAGATGAGGAATGGGATCACTGATTGAATCATCAAGTAAATGAGGATTCGAATCCTCCAAGTTAGCCCCAACTGAATCAAAATCTTCAATGACTGGGCTATCAAATGGTTCGTCATTCTCCTCGAGCCCATTTGTCTCACTAAAATCATCTTCCTTATGCTCAAGTGACGCTTCACTAAGAGATTCCTCACCCTCAGAATCAAAGAA
This sequence comes from Thalassia testudinum, assembly GCA_037157565.1. Classification (NCBI taxonomy): domain Eukaryota; kingdom Viridiplantae; phylum Streptophyta; class Magnoliopsida; order Alismatales; family Hydrocharitaceae; genus Thalassia; species Thalassia testudinum. The sequence goes on along the minus strand of JAZHRO010000007.1, from coordinate 63,339,263 downwards.
TCCATGATCCTCATTTATATATGTCTCAAATCATATGTCATTTCATGGTCCGTGGAGACATATTTTTCGTCATTCCCTGGCTTTAGGATCTCGGGTGAGAAACTCGATTCATCCTCAAAGGGTTGCTCTAGCCCAACCTGGTCATCTCCAATCTTAGAATATGTATTCCCCTTGATAGGTGCCGAGCGGGTTCAGACATTGGATCTCCTGAAGGGGGTTCATCTTGAGAATCATCCCAAGATTTGACTAGGGCAACCACAAATTTCATTCTCAACCTCGACAATTTCCCAAGAAGAAACTCACCCAGGTCCCTATCCCTAACACTTTGGAGCAAATACAATAAAGAACTATTAAGTTCACCAATCATTTTGATCATAGGCTCTAGTGCTTTAGTGCATGGTGTTGGCTGAGCTTCTAAAGATTGTATAGTGTTCCTCAAATTAGCCAACACCCTATCCTGGATCTGGTTCACCTGAGCCGACAGGTTCGATGTAGGTTTGGGTGGGTTTGGGTTAAATCTAGGGGAGCCAAGATGTCGAGGTTCTCGGGTCCCTCCCTGAAAGTAGGTCGTTCTAGGTTGTTCAAACGATGGTGGAAACCTATATTTAGTGGAATACTGAGGAGGGAAGGTGTTATAATCATTATATCCTTCCTGATTGTAGATTGGGTTGGTTTGGTCATCAAAGGATGGAGATCCATAATCATTGTAGGTTTGTGAAGGATAGCAATTATAGTCTTGTTGTCTAGGGTTAGGCCTTGGATACTGAGATCTGGATTCGTGTCTTCAATCAAAGTCATCCCAGCTAGTGGATGGGTAATCACAAGTCAAGTCGGGATAGTAATCATCATGGGGATAAGTGGTGGTAGGAGGATAGGATTGGAAATGTGTGTAAGATGTGGAAGGGTATATGGTGAAGTAAGGAGGGAAATCAGAAGAGAAAGGAGCCCTGCAATACAAAAATACAAGCCTGTCCTTAGGTTGGATAACCTAAAGGTCTATAAGACTCGTAGAATCTGTCCTAGGATTATGTATGATTTACTCTACATATGTCCAAGGAATCCAACCAGTTAGATGGAGGGGCTAGGGAGAAGGTTCTTCCTTTGGCTTGCACCTCTGGTTCCTAGTGTACCCCCCACCCGCAGTCGTTTGATGCTACTCCCCTAGCCAGACATCAGATGGACCAACAGAAAAAGATTAATCGAGAAAAATCTCTGTCTGAGCCCCGAAGAGCGAATCAATCCTTATGGCCAACATTTACTCAGCTTTAATTAGGCTTGGGATGATTGTGCTCTTGGAATGTGATGGGCCCTTTAGATGGGTTGTGCCCTTAATGATCAGTTAAAATGTGTGTACATGCACAACCAGGGTTTGCAAACAAGGTTATTTGATGATGTGTCTTTTAGGGTCTAACCTTATTTAGTAGCTTTTAGGGTTTACTCTTAGGTATATTCAATCAAGGTTAGTAGAACACTCCAAGTTTTGAAAACACACGTGAAGATATATTGCTTTAAAAATCAGAAATAAAATGTGGAGTGCATGGTTTAGTCCTAAAAATCAACCCTAAGTGGCAAGCTACTTGGTGGATTAGTTTTAAAGTGAGTGGTGCGGCCCAAACAGCTCAATCAATTGGCCTATTGCACCACTTAGTTAAGGCACACATAAATGTTTGACCTATTCAGATTTCTACTCACTTATTTGTGTGTTGAATTAAGTGTACCGAGTCCACAAGTTAGATCCTGGTTAAGTGGTACAATCAAAGTGGAGTGGTGCGCCTTAAGTCGAGAGTTGTGGGTGTTAAGGTGTGTCTTTCAAAAAATCCCACAATCAGATAACACTTTTTTCATTTTTTTTTTATTTATGTCGATGGCGAGGTGAGTGGAGGTGGCAAACAAACAACCAAATCTATCCTAAGGTTTGTAAAAAGCACCTAAGTTGATTTAGGTTTGAGTTATTAGGTTATGGAATGGAAACTAAAGTGGGGGTGGTGTGGGGGACACTTACAAAACCTTCATCCACACTTTTCTTTGATCTAACTACTTTAGCCCGCCTCAGAAGAGTACCTGTAATCACAGTAAGATCAAAGAACAAATGAGATAAAAGTTAGGTAAGGCAGAAAAAACACGAAAAAAAACAAAGAGCGTTTCCTCCCCGGCAACGGCGCCAAAATGATCGCACGTGTTTCGCGAGTTTGAAATCAGGGTTACAAATAACTCGTCATCGTAGTTGCAAAATTCGTCATCAAATAAAATTTATACCGAAACTCCAAGGGAGTCCCGGGTCGAACACAAGGAGGCGATGTTTACTTTAATTGAAAACCACGCTTCGTTTTGTTTGTTTTTGTCATTTTTATTGTTTCTAATTTTTTTGGTATTTTAATTGGTCAAGAGATTAGGTCGATGAAAACTTTATCTAGTTAATCTACTTGCAAGTATAAAAGAGAGAGTGAAAGAGAGAGAGAGAAATAATCATCTATTTATCAACAAATGTTTGTTACACTACGAAAGTGGGAAAAATCTACACTATGAAGGTGTAAAAAGATAGAATGGGGTGAGAGAAATCCCCCTCGATGATTGCTCGAAGGATGACTCACTCTGATGTCACCTGAAGAAAGGTGGTGAGGAGTGGGACAAAGGAGGATGGAGGATGGGGCAGGACGGCATCACGGTGAGGATCTTCTTCCAGAAGGGTAGTGAGAGGATGGCCATGGGATGCTCCAGGAATGGGGATGAGGGGAGGGAAAACTATTTGATTTTCTACTCTCGAGGAGCATCCCAGGCATGGGACAAGCTCTCTCTAGAGCCTTGGAGGTGGTAAGAGGAAGAAAGGAATAGATGGCTTGGAAGGGAGGGGGTGCAGGTTCTTTTACAGTGGAGAAGAGGCAAAAATAGGTATCGGACCATTAGTGACCTCCAGGTCATCTCTAAAGGTGTCGTTGTAGGCAACTCATGCCCACTCACGTCCGCTCACGCCCATAGCTAGCTTTGCTAGCGTGCGAAGAATTAGCGACGACTGTAAGTATCACTGTACGTCTAGCTCATGCGTCGCTATAGGCTGGCTCCAGCAAACCATGCGCCTACACTTTTGTTGCGCTGCCGTTGCGTTATGCGCATGCGTACCTCCATGCCCGCGCATGCACCCGTGCTGCTATGCGCGTGTGGTGGCACGTGCGTGCGCATGGGCGACCTGGGCTGCACCATGTGGTGCAATCTGGGCTGTCCATCTTACTTTCGTTATAAGGGCTGCTACAGGGGTTGGATTGAGTCGATTTTCACGTCGTTAGGCTGTGATCGTCGACCCGAATCCATCTGCACGATTTGATTTGTCATTTGAAGCTCCAAATTGTCACCTAGTCCCTTCACCGTTGATCTTCCTCGAACTGCATTTAGTACTATGGGACTCTGATCGAGGCGATTTCAGAGGCTTTGGACTTCGATCGTCATCTTGATCAGATCAGTACGGTCGGATCATCAATTCGAGGCTCCAAAATAAATATCTTTCTCTCCTGACCACAAAAAGGATGGAATTAACCTAAATTATATACAACTACTCTAAATGTAGAATGATGCATGCTATGCAATATTTATAACACGAAATGCAAATCTAAGCCTTGGAACATGCATGAATAGGCATTTTACCCTCAGTAAATGTGTTTACATCACAAACCTATAGAGCCACAAAGTATATATTTAAATCTAGCTACTGTAGGTAAAAGATCTTCCCTTAGGTTGAAGTGCCTCGATTTGACGACGCAGGTGCGTGAATCACTCCGCAGCACTTCGTCGCTCTCGTAACAGCGAAGGGAGAGCGGGTGCACACCAATGATAAAGCTCTCTTGAAGTGGAATGAAGGCTTTGAGAGCTAGGGCTTCTTCTCAAGATCAAAAGGACACTAAAGTGTGGAAATGTGTTTCTTGGTGTGTGTTAACAAGGCAAGGGTACTCCTATATTTATAGAGGGCCTAGGAAGGCTTTGGAAGGCCTTAGAAGGCTTCTAGAGCCGTTGGGAATTATCCCAAGGCAGAATAGGCTGAAATCAGAATCATTAATGATTCTGACAGGGTCATCAGACATCTGGGAAACAGATCAGATGTCTGGAAGTCACTCTGAAGACATCTAGGAACTAAGTCAGATGTCCAATTCTAGACGGGTTCCCTTACTGACTTTCATCATACCTAAATAGGGTTCCAGTGTAAATCAATCAAATGACATACAAGACGTTTAGCACTAGGTCACGACGTCTGGAAAGCTATTTTACTGCAGGAATGGATTTCCCAAGGTCCAAACGGCTATATTAGTCTAGGAAAGCAATTTTGGATCAGTCGAGGCAAAACGGTCACATATCAGACGTTTGGGGTCCTCTACAGATATCTGATAAAAGCCTAAATAGTAATTTTCTTCAACGTTTACTTTGGTAGCCACGTTCCACAAATTGGACGTCTGGCACAACCAATAGATGTCTTCTGAGATGTCTGATATCCAAAAGACAGAACCTACAACGTCCAGCCTAAGTTATTGGATGTTTGCATCAATAGTCAGACATCTTAAAGTCCAAGTTCAGACATTTGAAAGTTAGATTGGACGTCTAATCAGGTTGTCTAAAGCCTATCTTAGATTTCTAGGTTCTCTAAGAAAAACCTAAGTATCCGAGGGTTGTGCAAGTGTACCTAGGACTACTTTGAGGATACTTTGAGTCTCTTTAACATGCTACTATGAAAGAAAATAACAACTGACAAAGAGATACAAAGTACAAGCTAGAAAAGACATCTATCATATTGTTCTGACTTCACGCTTTCGCTCCCCGTGAAACTCCTACTCTATCAAGCTCCTCCAATCCACCATGGACGTGAGCTCGAGCACTGTCTCTATACTGGTCTCCATTTGCAATTTGACCTGAAAGCTAGGACTGAAAAGCAATTGTTAAATGACAAGTGTTTTGTTATCATCAAAATAAATGATCGTGGTGCTCTAACACCAACAATCTCCCCCTTTCTTATGATGACAAAACCATAAATAATACATAAAATTCTCCCCCTTTCTAACATTATCAAAAAGGTGTTATAATTTTTAATTGTCCTAAACTCCCCCCTAAACATGCTCTTCTAATTTCATCTTTTCATAAAAATAATATAGCTATTGTATTACCTTCCCCTTTCTAATATACCTATGTTATTTTTAAAATTCCCCCTTAAAGATGTACAATTAGCTTCATTATTTTAACTCCCCCTATCGGCATGCTATATATAAAGAGATAGGGTTAAAGTTTTTACCTCACCTACCATGGCCGATAGCATGGTCCAAATGGAGGTGGATGCCAAACTAGATGGGGTTCCCATCCATAGCTTGGAGCTCTGAGCATTAGAGTCAGTCTCCAATCTGGCAGTCGACGCGAAATGGCTTGGTTGATTGTTCGTCGTCTCGACGGTGTTCTTGTCCTCCTCCTTGGTCTACTCCTTAGTCCTCCCAACTCGAGTTGACCATTCTTGATCTTGTAGGTCCAGTCTTGGACATTGAAATCTTTATAACCTACAAAATAAGACTCCAAATCTTTCTTTGGTATCCAAGTGAGCTTGGATCCAGATTTGTCAATTGGTCTCCTTGAAGGAGATCCTTTCTCAACCTTTGGGCTAGACAAATTTTCTACCATATTGATCAAATTATTTGATTTCTCCCTAAGACATGGATGTTAATCTTCAATAGCATGCATCTTCATTTTTAAGCTAGAAATTTCAATTTTTGAACTTTTATTTTCCTGAGTCAATTTACTATTCAATTTTTGAACTTTTATTTTCCTGAATCAGTTTACTATTTTCATTGATTAAGTCTTTATTTTCTAATAACAAATTATTATCCCTAGGACTAGCTACTAAATCCTTGAGTTTTATTTCTAACCATTCATTTTCATTTTTAAGAAAACTAAGATTCTTTTTAATATTTTTATTTTCTACCTTAAGTGATTTACTAATTTCAAACAACTCATCAAAAGCATCTTGAAGTTCAGACTTTACATCATTGTCGGAGTCGCTTTTGCTATCGCCTGCCATGGCCATGAAACCCATGCAAGTAATTTGTTCCTCGAGATTTTCCCCTTCTTCCTCTGAGCTTGAGTTGTCCCAAGTTGCTTGGAGCACCTTCTTCTTGTGTTTCTTTTCCTTCTCCTTCTTCTTCTCTTTCTTAAGAAGAGGGCACTTGGGTTGTACATGCCCCTTTTCATTGCAGTGGTAACAACATCTTGAGCTTTCCTTTTCCTTCTTCTCCTTCTTTTCTTTCTTTGATTCCCTACAAAACTTGGAAAACTTTTTAAGTAAAAACTTAAAGTCTTTATCATTGAAACTTACCTTCCTATTGGATGTGGTTCTGAAGGCGAGGGTCTTCTTCGGCTTCAGCTCCGGTGTATCCTTCTTCTACTTCAGCGTTGCCTCGTAGGCCATTAGATTGACTAGGAGATCCTCCATATAGAGCTCCTTCACCTCATTCGCCTCCTCGATGGTGGTAACCTTTTGCTCCTATTCTGGTCCAAGGGAGTGGAGAAGCTTTCCTTGAAGCTCTCCTTTGACAAAGCTCTTCCTTAGTACTTTTAACCCATTCACAATGAGAGTGAACCTAGTGTTCATCTCACTCAAAGATTCGTTAGGCCTCATAGAAAAGGATTCAAAATCCTACAATAAAATATTAATCTTAGGAGCCTTTACCTTGGAGGTACCCTCGTGAGTTACCTCGAGTGTGTGCCAAATCTCGTATGCAGTGGCACATTGCGAGATTCTGTTGAACTCCTCCAGACTGAGCGTGCAATACAACGCGTTCATCGTATACGCATTGAAAGACAGCTCCCGAATCTACTGCTTCGAGTAGCCTATGGTAGGTCTCTCAATGATGTCGAAGGGGGTCTTGCATCAGGCCCAGTTGGTGAAGTTGTTGGCTTGAAGCCACGTCTTCATCCGTAGCTTCCAGCATGGGTAGTTGTTCCCATCAAAGAATGGTGGTCTAGTGTTAGATTGCCCCTCTAGAATCCTCGTCATAGAGCTACTTCCCTCCATGATCTTCTTGCCTGGTTGTTACGCCAAAAAGCAAGAAGCTGCTCTGATACCATTGTAAATCCCTATAGGACGGGGTAAGATTTGTGAAATATATCTAAAATGCGGAATAAAATGTCACAATCTCATAAAAAGAACAATCGCATAATTTACACTAGTATATTTAGGTAGAAATCCAAACCGGGTGAAAACCACCACCTAACCCTCTCGAGTTAGGATTTCCCGGTTGACAAAGTCGATCAAATCCACTAATCCAGCCACTTAAACGAGGGCGACTGAACTTTAATACAACACTACTTTAAATGAGGGTAGTGTGCCTCAAACCACTCCTCTTCACAAGGAGTATTTTGTCCCTCGATGGAGATGGAAATTTGCAACGCGAATACCCAACCAATAAACAAAGTAAAATACAAATTAAACCAATAGAGCCCCAAAGTATATATTTAAATAAAGCTACTATAGGTAAAAGATCTTCCATTAGGTGGAAGTGCGTCGGTTTGATGACGCAGGTGCATGAATCACTTGACGGCACTTCGTCGCTCTCGTAATTGCTGAGGGAGAGCGGGTGCGTAGCAACGATGAAGCTTTCTTGAAGTGGAACAAAAGCTTGAAGAGGTAGGGCTTCTTCTCAAGATAAAAAGGACACTAAAGATGTGGAAATGTGTTGCTTGGTGTGTGTTAATAAGACAAGGGTACTCCTCTATTTATAGAGGGCCTAGGAAGGCTTTGGAAGGACTTGGAAGGCTTCCATAGTCGTTGGGAATTATCCCAAGGCAGAATAGGTCGAAATCAAAATCATTAATATTTCCAATAGGGTCATCAGACATCTGGGAAACAGATCAGACATTTGGAAGTCACTTTTAAGACGTCTGGGAAGTAAGTCAGATGTCTAATTCTAGACGGGTTCCCTTACTGACTTTCATCAGACCTAAATAGGGTTCCAGTATAAATCAATCAGACAATGTACAAGATGTTGGCACTAGGTTAGGACGTTTGGAAACCTATTTTACCATGGAAATGGATTTCCCAAGCTCTAAATGGAAATATTAGTCTAGGAAAGCCATTTTGGGTCAATCAAAGCAAAACGATCACATATCAGACATCTGGGGTCCTCTATAGATGTCTGATAGAAGCCTAACGGTCATTTTCCTCAACATTTACTTTGGTAGCCAACGTTCCACTAATTGGATGTCTGGCATAACCATCAGACGTCTTCCTAGATGTCTGATATCAAAAGATAGAACCTACAAAGTCCAGCCTAAGTTATTGGACATCTACATCAACAGTTAGAGGTCTTAAAGTCTTAGATCAGACATCTGAAAGTCAGATTGGATGTCTGATCAGGTTGTCTGAAGCCTATCTTGGATTTTTAAGTTCTCTAAGAAAAGCCTAAGTATCCTAGGGTTTTACAAGTGTCCCTAGGACTACTTTGAGGCTCTTTAACATGCTACTAAGAAAGAAAATAACAAATGACAAAGAGATACAAAGTACAAGATAGAAAAGACGTCTATCCTATTCTTCTGACTTCACACTTTTTCCCCTGGTGAAAATCCTTCTACTCCATCAAGCTCCTCTAATCCGCCATGGACATGAGCTCGAACTCCGTCTCTACACTTATCTCCATTTGCAATTTGACTTGAAAGCTAGGACTCAAAAGCAAATGTTAAATAATAAGTCTTTTGTTATCACCAAAAAAAACAATTGTGGTGCTCTATCACCAACAGGCACGGCTTAATCACATTTTTGTTTCTCTCTTGCAATCTTGATCTTCATGAAATTTTGATTCTTTGATTTCAAGTGGGAATCAAGAGCGGGAGCGGGATTTGGAGTAGTTGCAGCAGAAGCTTCAAGTTTTTTCCTTCCCGTGTACTTCAGGTTGGTACCCTAGGCCTTTTATCACCAAAAACAAAGACAAAATCTCTTAAAAATTCTTTAAATTATCAAAAAAATAAAAAATAAGAAAAATTGAGGGTGGTGGAACCGTAAAATTCATTTTGTTGATTATTTTCTTCACCTTTCCACCACCTTCACCTTATTGGTATCTGATTTTTGAAAATCTAGACTTTTGTCTTGATATCTAAAAATAGGTTTGAGCACCTAGGAGCTTTCCAAAATCAGCAAATTTCGTCCAGGGAAGTCCCTTGGAGATCTTGAGTCCAATTTTTAAGAAATTTCATTAATGAGAAAAAATTAAAAAATTCATAGACTAAACAGGGGTCAGACCTTATTCTCTTACTGTCTATGAATTTTATAAATTTCTCTACTCATCATATTTGGACAAACTTTACATTTATGGAAACCTTAAGAAATTATCTATGACATATATAATTCTCAAAAATGTTTGAAGCCATTTGAGGTTTTTGCAAAATCAATTCTCTAAATCTATCAATTCTGACTCTTGACACCAGTAAGAAGAAAAATTTAACAAAATATTAAATAATTTTTTAAAATCTCAAAAAAATTATTTTTAGATTTTTTGTTTGATTTGCTATCAGGTGGTGGTGTTCTTTGTGTTGTTTGGACTAACACCTCAAAAGATTAAAAAAGAGATTCATTTAGGAGTTGCATCCATAGGACTTTTCAACTTTAGGGTTTCAATTTCTCTCTTAGTCACATCAACTCTAAAGGAATTGAACTCCACCAACTACAACTTGATTGTTATTATTTGTGGAACTTCAAAACCTTGTTTGAAATTTGAACAAGCGATAATCCTAAAAGACACAAAAATTTGATTAAAACCCTAAAACACTTGAACAACAAATCCTTATTTGCAAACCCCCTATTGACTTGGCTTGGGCATCACTTCCCACCCAATTCGCACAAACATACAAAAGAAATAATCAAGCATTACCCCAACCAACACCCATCACATCCCTTATGCACTTTAGCCTCTTAGACCTAATTAAAATCTGTAGCAATTTGACCCCTAAGGTTTCATCAAACTTAAGCTTGCTACCTAGGTGCTAAGTTATCCTTAGTTGGTATCAATTCTTTCATCTATATCTGCTGCTAGGTTGAGGGGCCGTGTCAAATGTCCAGGCGTGGGTTTACACAAGCCCCCAGTTATTTTCCTGGGACATGCTTGGGCCTAAACCTCCCCTTATTTAACTAGGCCAGATTTGTTGAGAAAATGGTTATACCTATTGATTTCTTATTTCCTAGGTAGATCAAGTCTTAGGTTAACTTTTAGGGAGTCACATTTAAGTTAGGTCTAGAATCTTGTATTGTTTGATTGCACACTTCTCCCATCTCTCCCTCCTCTCCTCACTGTTTCTTCCATTTTACACGAGTGGCGGTCCAAAACTCCACACTTGGAGGGACCACTTGATCTTTGCCTCCCGAATAAAACATTCTCTCGCATTCTTCCTCTTCTTTAAAAAATGGAAAATCAAAATAGGTCCTCTAACTTGCATGCTAATTTTTTGTTCACCCATCTATCTGCCTAGGAGCTACTTAATCAGGTCCCCCCACCTAAATTCTGCTCCATAATGGCTCAGCTACAAGCTAATCAACAGCAGTTGAATAGGGATGTAGCAAACCTAGCCAACCAAGGGAGACCTGCCAAACCTACCCAAGCTCCACGAGTTCCACATTTCACCCCTTCTAACACCCCAAAGAGAGAAAATTTCCATAACTGAAATACTGCCCGTGCTGAGTATAATCATTATTCTAAGGCGTTCTATGGTTCAACGGCGAATTATACTTATCCAAATCATTACCCCACCCAAAATGTCTCCACCTTCTAGGAGCAATTTGAAATTCCTCTAATTGGTGGAATTATCTAACTCACTCCTACACCAATCCGATTCCTCACCAACAACAAAACCTGTTTGGAGGGTATGGTTCAAATCAAACTTATCAATCTGGGCCATCTCAAGAAGACATCAATGCCCAGATGATGGAAACCCTACAGGAGATGCAAAGAAAAACTACGGAAATCACTCGTGTTATTAACAATCTCAATGATCAAGTTGGGGTTATTCTGACTCAAAGACCTGCATAACATTCACCATCCCAACCCACACCAAACTTTGTCAATCAAAGGAACAAACACCCAGGTGGATGCCAACATCAGATCCACACTAATCAGCATCCTATTAACCTGATACCTTAGCACTAACTCAGTTTTGTTGTTCGCTCTGAAACAGGTTTTAAAATCAATGCGTGTAGTATAGGTCGAATCAGTGCGAAAAACAAATAGAATTTATTACTCAAATGAAAGTCCGAGGTCGAACACAAGGAGTAATTGGCAAAGATGATTCTCAAGATTGCAATTCAACACAAATATATAAGCAATATGAATGATATATGAGTGAAAGCATATGTCAAAGAGTGTAAAAAGAATGGGGTAAAATGGTGATTTAAGTCACCAATTACCCCTCACAATTATATCAAATAACATAATAGCACTAAGTAATTAAATTCCACGTAATATAAGTGCATAGTGCACTTCAGACGTCTACTCAGCCAATCAGATGGCTTATCTCGCTCACTGCTACAGTACCCTTCTACTTCTTATTTTGCTTCTCTGTTTTGCTTTCCTTCTTCTTTCCTTCTTTTGCAGCTGTGCCTTCTCCCTTCTTCTCTTCTGGCTTCCTCTCCTGCTTTCTCTTCACGCACAAGGGAAGGGCTTCTTAAACGGCTAAGTGTCAGCCAGTTCAATCATAAAGAAAAACCCCCCTTGCCCCCACATGCTTTCTCTCCTTCTCTCTCTGGGATCCACCCTCCCAGGGCCTCAAGTTATCGGGTGTTTGGGTAGGGTGCACCCTGGACCAGGGTTGCCAGCTATGAGTGGCAGTTGAGGAGTGCTTGGCTAGGTGGGTAATCGAATGCACCAGACCTGTGTGAGCAGTGTCACGGGTGAGGTGCGTGAGGGGAGTGGGGACCTCACCCCCTGTGAGTTACTTGAGGAGAATAGCTGGAGGTCGGAATTCAATTTATTTGGCTACGGATGCCCTTCAGCTTCCAAGGTGGGATTATCCTACTGCCTTTCCTCTGCGTGCAGTTGCAGCTGCTGCTTCTTGCGATTACAGTCAAAGGCCCAGTCAATGGACCAAGCTGGTTCCTACGTCATAATCCTGGAGACTCTTCACTGTGCCTAGGACTTCACCTGGGGCTTGCAGGTGCTGGAGCAAGCTTCAAGCTTCGCTCGAAGCTTCCGTAATGGTGGCGAAGGACCTGCTACCAAAAAGTCAGAATACGGCCTCTCGGCCTTATTAAAAGGGCTTAAAAGCTTCGCAAGGGTGCGGCAAGGGTGTGGGTGGCGGTGGTGAGCTGCAAAGGTGGTCGTAGGTGGCTGGCGAAAGCAAAGATGAAGGTCTGAAGATGGGTTGTTCGATGAGGAGGTGGAGTGGGTAGTAGGCCTAGAAAGGTTAGGGCTTTTACTTTAGGGCCCGCAGTGGAGGTTTTGTCGGTGTTGGCGAGGTAATTGGGATAGTGGAGTGGGTGGAGGACCTCGCTGGAGATCTGGTCAGAGCGGAGGACGATGGAGGTGGTCGGGATGATACGACAGTCGAAATGAAGTGTGGTTGGTGTATAAATGAAGTGGAGGAGTTTGGGAACTTATCTAGGTGATTGCCGGACGAAGAGGGGCAGAGGCAACGCCAGTTGTGGTATGGCCGGTGTCGAAGACAAAGGTGACTCCAGTGGGGGAAGAACGACGATGATGAAGGAGATAAAAGCACCCACTGGTTTGGTGCGACACAGAGGAGGGTGAGGGAGGCAAATCTGTCATCGGTATTGCAAACGGACAAGGAATGAGGTTGGGAGGAATCGTTAGAGCTAGAGGAGCCTTTCAGTTGGAAGAGGAAGGAGGAAGATGGGGAGTTTCTAGCCAAAATCGAGTTTGTGAAGTTCGGCCCGATCTGAGGGTCCTTTTATAGATCTCTGAAGGGAGTTTTGGGCTTAGGAAGCATGCTTCCCAAGCTTGGAAAGCTCGTTGGAGATAGGAATTCCAAGATATCCTAATCTCTCATGTGTTCACATGAGAGATTGGGAAGGTTTGAGGGCATGGGAATTGGCTCAAAAGGAAGGGAATTCCTTGACAAACTTCCCTTTCAAATCTGAGAGGGATTCATCAGGGAATCAAAGAGAACATGCCATATTTATGTAGCCGGAATTTATAGGAATAGTATTCATGGCGGCAGGGACCTATTTGAAGAAAATGATGATAAAGATAGGGGCCTTTTTCTAAGAAATTCAAAACCTAAGGACCCATGTGGAATAAAAGAAATCAGACTTGGACCAAAGTGCAAACTATGTTCAAACTATCTCAGATTTGGCCTAAATTTTGGTATTAACCTAATTTGAACCTAAGGAATCCAATGGTGAAGTTAGATTTTTGCTTTAACCTAGTTTGACTAGGTAATTTGCATAATTACTCAAATTAGGGTAAATGCTAGTCCAAGACTCTATTTTAGGTCAAGACTGGTTCTGATAGTCAAATTGAAGGTACCAAACACTAGAGAATATTTTTCTATGAATTTTAGAGGGTTTAGGTGAATTTTATCCTGACCAGAACTTCAGTTAATTAAGTGGGTCTATTTTTATGATTTCAAAAGTCATTTAATTCTCAAAACATGTGAAAATACTTTTCTGTCTGTTCTAACCCACTTGTTAGACTTTTAAGACCATTTGACATTTATCAAATCCTAAGAAAACCCATGGTTGTTCTGCATTCAAGATATGATGGTAAAATTGTAGAAATAACCCTGTATTCTTATTTTCTCCTCAAATCAATGTTTTGTGCCCTTAAGACCTTCTAATGGATATGTAGGAGCTTTTATTGACTTAATTAGATCAAACTGAACTAGTTATGGCTCATGTTGGTGTTCCAATCAGATTTCCATCAACAACAGGACCCCCCACTTCCTCCCAATGACAATAAAACTGCATATGCAGATGCATTGAGCTGTGGGAAAACCACCACTGATTTAGGGCCTTCAAATCAAATTGATGAAACCCACTCTCAACCTATGCAAATAGACTCTCCTAACCCCACCCAAGAAGAAGAAAAAGAAACACCAATAACATTAGATTAAAATCCTATCTCTTACTCTCAAGCATTGCAATCTAATCCTTCTAATAAAAAATCAGAGCCCTCTCACCAAGATCTTTTAGACTTATTTGGGTAAGTTAAGACTAATATCCTCCTCCAAGATGCCAACCCTGCCTATGCTAAATTGTTGAAAGAAAGATATACTCCAAAATGGCAGGCCTAGAATCTAGGAAAGGTGGTCCTTTCTAAGATAGCAAGCCCAGTTTTTCAGAGCAAGCTGCCTTTCACAGAAAAGGACCCCGACGCATCACTCATCTCGGTTATCATAAATGACACCACCTTTTTTCGCACCCCTCTCAACTTAGGTACCTCTATTAATATCATTCCCCAGGTCATATTCGAGAAATCTCGATTCGGTGATTTAAAGCCGAATAAGGTTCAATTTCAACTAGAAGATCGATCTACCATTCAACCGCAGGGAATTTTTAAGGATAATATCGTCAAAGTCCGGAATTATCTATTTTCGGTTAATTTTCCAGTCCTTGACATAAAAGTACCTGAGGCTCTCATTAATGCCATACTTGGAAGACCCTTTCTGATTACTACAACTGCTAATATCAATTCTCATTCTAGGAAAAAGAATAGAAATTGCAGTAACCAGACTTTCTCATTAGATTTATTTCAAGCTTCCAACAAGTCCATCGATCATGAAATTTTTTATAACAATGATAACGCAATGGAAGCAGTATTTGAGAAGTCTACGTTGATCAAATCCTACTCAACTCTGACCACCACGGATCTAGATTTTATTGATTCCTATTCTACGGATGATTATGTGGTCCAAGACTTTTCAGATCAACTAAGGTTTGACTTTTACTCTTTCAATCTTCCTGATTTTTCACCAAAAACATCCACACTAACTTCACCCACCCTACACCCCATTGACTACTTTCTCCCTCCCTTTCCATTGAACCTACCACCTGACCTAACCGAGTTTGGCATTTTACACGAATGTAAACCATGGCTAGACTCGGGTCATTATTCCATCTTTCCATTTCATTTTGATCCCTATTTCTTTACCAATCAACTTTTTAGGGATCTTGAGGAAAACACATTTCTTGAGGACATTCAAGTGTCCAATTATTTACATGATCGTCTGTTTTTCGTGCATCATTTCATGCCCAGCTGAATAGGCGTAAAAGATAGCACTAGATGGGAGGTAACCCATCATTTTTCTCCTGCTTTCCTTTTCTTTTTCTTTTTCCAGGTTTTGACCATCCTAAACCCGACCGCCTTTCACTAAGGTGATCCCTTTTCCCTCTTAATGCATGAGGACATTGCATATCAAAATCATGGGGGGTGTTTTTAAATTTTGATGATCGATTTAGGATTTTCAAAACCTAAGAATGTGCATTTTCTTTCTTTTGCATGCATCTCATTATAGAAAAATCATAAAACTTTTTCAGGAAAATTTTGAAAAGAGGAACTAAGGTTGAAAATTTCATTTTAAGGTACAAAGGACAAACTAGGGATTAAGATTAAGATCTGATTGTTAGAATCTTTAGGTCTAACCTCTAGACTAGATCAAGTATCCTTCTTTAAATTCCTTTTTTTTGACTTGATCTTCCTTTGTAACTTGGAAATTATCTAGCGTAGCTTCCGATTCAAAAACTTGCAATTCTAACAAAATTCTTGTGTCAAAATTCACACACAAGCCAACACCATAAAAAACATATAAAAATTAGAAGAAAACCCCTGTTTGGCCCTAGTAAAATCCTAAGCAGATCATTGGTTTGGGTTCCCACCGTTGAGAAGGACGAAATTCCTCCTTTCTGGATGCAAAGACAACATGTTACCACCTCAGCATTACTCTATATTTATATTCCATATCTTTAGATGGAACATTAAGGCACAATTTTGCAGCTCAAGTGTCTTGGACAATGCTCTACCCATAGCATTAGAGTAAGAGCTTTAGTTCGCTAGGAGCGCTCCTTTACATCGCATTATGTTTTGGGGTTGTGAGCTCCTAGGTGGTGTCTTGGATGGTACTATCCCAAAGTGTCGCTGCCAGAGCCCCCTTAAGGATTGGTGATGGGAATGATGATCCCAACACATCTATTGTAGGATTAAGCTAACAATAAGCATGGGGGAGTTTCAAAAAAAAAAGTTCTAAACCAAAAACATGACCTCATAAAAGTTGGCATTCACAAGCATAGACACAAGGTTTTAAAAGTTGTTGCAAGTTGCGAATCAGATTCAAGAGCCAGAGAAATCCTAACTACAAAAATTTTGGGTCATCTGAATTAACAATGAGTTGATTTGTGAATTTTTAAAAGATACACAGATCCCGATTCTTCTAACTCTTGGATTCAAAGACGAATCCTGAGGTTTTATCTTTAACAAATCCCATGCCTTTCAAGTTTTTCAATCAACCAAGGTCCTGTAGTCTTTCTCTCCTCAAAAGTAAAAATAATTAGTCTTTCCCAGAAAATTCATTTTGTGAAAATAGTTTTTCTGAGAGACTAGCAAAAGATAAGCATGGGGTGTGATAAATGCCAGTTTATCATCATTCTTATGCCCCAAAACTAACCTAGCTCTTAGGGTTTTAACTCCACAAATGGGTTTTTGGGATGAATTTAGGCATTTACTTAGGATAGGCATGCATTGCATTTTCATGTATTTTTGATGCATTTATCAGAGTGTGAGGATTAGGCAGAATGCCAGGTCCTGCACATCTTGGCACTCAGGAAGGCAAAAGATGAATAAGAAGCTCCTATCAGCTGGATCCCAGGTAGATCCAGCTCATTTCAGCTGAATCCCAGGTAGATCCAGCTCATCCCAGATCATTCTAGCTGGATCAACTCACCCTTAGCTACATTTAAATCATTTTAGCTGAATGGTAGCACTAGCAAGTTCACCTCAGCTGGATGGCAGCTCAAACTAGCTGAAGGCAGTTGATCCCAACTCTTCCAGCTCAAAAGAGTTCATTGGAAGTTCAACCTGACTATGATTAGCTACTACTATCAACTAGCTAGACCTGGTCAGCTGAAGATGACCTTAACCAGCTCAAGCTAGCTCAAGTCCAACTTCCGAAGGCTCAACTCCGCTCAACCTAGTTGAGCTGAGCTACTTGACAAAAGCTAGCTACTCTAGCTAGCTTAGTAACCTCTGGGAAGACCAGAACCAACTCACCTTAGCTCACATCAGTAGAAGCCAACTCATCTCAGCTTGGCTTAGCAGCTAGCAAAGAACTAGTAAGCTAAGCCAGCTATGGTAGCTCCTTGCAACTGTCTTCAACAACCACCAGCTCCAGTGTAGCTCAAGACAGCTTCCTTCAGCTCATCACCTCCAAAATCATAGCTCCCTCTACCTCTCTCCCCAACTCTCTACCAGTTAAGCTAGCTAAGCAAGATTAGCTTAGCTAGTTCATCTCCTTAGCACCAAAACCTAACCCTAAACCTCACCTAACTAGCTCCACCAGCTAAGCCTACCTATAGTCCACAAAAGCTACCTAATCATACCTAATTTTGGCACCAACTATAAGCACCTTTCCACCCCTCAGCCACCACTAAAAGTGGCACCAACCCACCATAACTACCCTTTGTTTTGGCACCAAAACAAGGGGGCAATCCTATCCCTACACATCACCTTCCAAGCCATCTCCACCATCCCTTTTCCCTCCAAAACCAATCCTTCTAGAACCCACGCTCCTTTGGTGCCAAATGCACACATCCCTACACCCATGGACATCCACCAAAGGTGGCCTCCAACCCCTAACCACCAACCCTAGCATCCCTTTTGGTGGCGCCACCTAAATCTAGCCATTCATTCCATAACAACCTCCTTAAACCTAATCCCAACCCTCCATCAATCCACACCAACCAACCCCCTCTCCATTCCTATTAATACCCCATCTAACCGCCAACATTATCATCATCTCCTCTCCATTAGATAGGCTCCACCCATACCATTAGTTAGGTTCTTACATCCACGCCAAGGAAGAAGGAGAGAAGAAGATCAAGGGAGCAACCTACCTGCCCCCTTGGTGCCTTCTTCCTCTCTCTCTTCTCCCTTAGCCATGCCAAGAAGGAGGTCATCTTCAACCTAAAGGGGACGGCCACACAAGAGGAGGAGCAAGGTGATTGACCTACCTTGGAGGATAGCTTGGAGGAGGACTACATCATGGAAGAAGGAAGACCCTTTTCAAGTGCGGGGCAACTGTATTTGGAGCAAGGGCCATCCCAACTTCAACTGAATGATCCCCCTTTCTTCTTCTTTATCTTCTACTCTACTTTTTGTATTACCTAGTAGTTTAATGTTCTTGTAGAAGCATTCCTCTACCTGTATTTGACTTTACTAGTAATACAGAAGCTATTTGCCTTCCAATTTTCATGTTGTAGTTAGTGTGTTTTTCCATGTTGTTTTTGTAGTTGTAGTGCACACACTCTCCTCTTCTAATTACCCTAGACACATTTTCTAGGGTGAGCTTAGAAGAGAGGACTTCATTCTTGTCACCTAGGGTTAATTGTAGTATAATTAAGTCTTTGCATTCCGTTGCCTCAAACCTTATTTTTCTAAAAAATATAAAAACAAAAAAATCAAAAATCACAAAAACAAAGTGCGGTTTGAGAGGCGAGAGAGAGAACCATTTATGTGATTAACAAAATTGGCCTCCTTGGACGACCATAGATATCCACTATCTAGGTGTTATAAATTTAGGAGTTGATTGCGGATTTACGCATCTCAATGACACTATTTTGCATAATTAACAAACCACGCATTTTTTGCATCATGGTGGAGTGGAGAGCTTAGGGAAAAGGGACAGGAGTCATGTCATGATAATAAATTTCTTTTTCTCCCTGAGTGATGGTGTTAGGAGAGTGGACTTGCACAAGGTAGTGTGGTTTTCATCAAGTTGGTGTGAAGGCCTAGGATAGGTGATTGCTTTCTGTTGAAGCGACTGACTCGATCGTGTTTTAACAGTTATTGCGTCATAGTATAGGTGATCAAGCATCGTCAACAAATAAAAGATTTTATTACTCGAAAATCGGAGTATCCGAGGTCGAACACAGGGAGCAATCGGAATTTACTACTAATCTCAAATGTAATTGAACACTCTAATTTACTCAAAAGCTTAATTTAAATGCATTTAAAAAGTAATCCAGGCAAAAGAGTAAAATTGGATGTCTGATCACAAGATCAGACGTCTTAAAAGTGTTTTCCCTTCTTTGATTATTCTTCTTCTTCTGATCTTGCTTTCTTTCTCTTCTGTCTTGGCCTTTCTTTTTCTCTGCAGTCTCACTCTTCTTCCTTCTGCGAAGGCTTCTTCTTCTTCCTTGGGCTTCTGTTTCTTCTCTGCAACCTTTCTTCTTCTTCTTCTCTACCTTGCTCAGCCTCTTCTTCATAGTTTCTTCTTCTTCTTCTCTACCTTGCTCAGCCTCTTCTTCATAGTTTCTTCTTCTTCTGCTCCTCTTCTCCTTCCTGCGGCTAAGTCTCTTCCTTTCAACTCTCAGCCTGCCTGCACAAGGGAGCAAAACCTACCCCTTTCCCTCTACCCGCATGTCTCTCTCTCTCTGCAAATCGCTCTCAGACGCTCTCCCAGAGCTATGGGTAATCGGGTCGGGCTTCGCATCCAGGACCAGGCGCACCAGCATGAGGGTGATGCGTGAGGTGTGCTCAGATAGGGTCGGGTCGGAGCCCGCCAGATCCGCGAGATGAAGCCGCGGATGAGGCGAGCGTTCGTTGGGTGAGGGACCTCACCCCAGTGCATTCGGAGGCGATAAGCGTATAACGCAAAATCAATTTAAAGCATACCTGCGCGTTGTAGATTGCCGATGTGGGACTATTAGTCCTGCCCTTCTCTCGCACGCGCCCACAGAACCTTCGTAAAATTGCCAAGGCAGCGGACTTCACAGCGTTCCTTGCTGGACCAGATAACTTCGCACTGCTTGCCCGAGTCCGCTGCACCTGAAGCCTAGACGTCCTGAAGCTTGGAGCTGCTCCGCGTCACTGTCTATGGCAGCAGGGGCTTGAATACTGTCAAACACAAAACAAGCCTCTTGGCTTAATCAAATCACCGGAGGACCTTCGTCATGCCACGACGAAGGTGATGAGCCATGCAGCAGGTTGTGGGGCGGCCTAGGTGTGCTTTCCTAGGTCGTCCTGTGATCGGAGGTGTGGGTGTGTTCGGGGGGCTGTGGTGGAGGCGTAGAGGGATGGTGGATGGGCGGAGGTTGCTTGGTGAGGTGAGGCGGAGCCTCTGAGTTGGTCGGCGAGTCGTGCGGAAGTGTGGAGCGACGGGAGCGACTCGCCGGAGGTTGGTCGTAGGCAAGGAAGATGGTGGTGGTCAGCGACGATCGAGGGTCGATTGATGAAATAAGGTGGGGGGAATGAAAGAGGGGATAGAGGAGAATAGTTTAAGCCTAAATACAAGGACGAAGGGGGACGGAGAGGCGGATAGCTATACCTACTATCGTCGGAGAAGAAGCTGCCCAGTGGAGGAAGACGGCGGCGACGACGGGTCTGAGGAAGCGTGCGCGGGTATTGCACGACGCGGAGGAGAATCAGGAAGATGACTCTGCCACTGGTTTTGTGGCAGAGCGACGAGGGAGGGGAGGGGGGCTCGCCAGAGCTCGCTGGGTTCCCTGGCCAGGAAGGAAGAGACAAATCTGAGGTGAAACCCCAGCCAGGTCGAGCTAAAAATGAGCGACCGAGTTTGGGGGTTTTTTATAGGCATTGGGCCGTGTGTTCAGAGCTTGGAGGGCACGCCTTTGTCTCCGACGGCTCACCGGAGAAGGAAAGTGGGTAGATACCCACATCTCTCGTGCGAATGCACGAGAGATTGGGTTCACATTAGGGTTCAAGACTGGCCTCAGATGGAAGGGAATTCCTCAGAGAATCTCCCTTCCATTTCTGGGAGGGGATCTCTGAGGAATCAGAGAGTATTCCCTCTCTAATCCTCGTCGGAGCTGGATTCTGCCCCAATAATGGTGGAAGGACCTGATTGTAAGGTTGGCGAGAAGTTAGGGGGCTCTCTACGATGATTTTCAAAAGATAGGGACCAAATTGTGATTTGGGTGTACTAAACTGCAAAGTAGGTCAAGATGACCTCCCCTTATGTCCAAATTTTGGTACAAACCTAATTTGGACCTATGGAATCCAATGGTGAAGTTGGATTTTAGGTTTGACCATGTTTGACTGGACATTTTGCGTAAAAACCTAAATTAGGTTAATTGATGAACTAAGACCCTAATCTAGGTCAAACTGGGTTCCAAAGGCCAAATTGAATGTTCTAAACCCTAGAGGATATTTTTCCAAGATTTTTAGAGGGTTTACTTGATTTTTATCCTGATCGGAACCTTGTTGATTTAAGCGGGTCTACTTTAGTGTTACCAAATCTCATTTAATTCCTAGATTGCACGTGAACCCATTTCTGATTGATTCAACCCACTTTTTATCTTATTTAGACCATTTGACCTATGTTTTGCCTATGAGAAATTCTGTTTATGTACTGCAATGGTAAAATTTTAGTTTTAACCTTTATTTCATGTTTTCTTCCCAGAATACTTTTTCCTTCATTTAGGCCTTCTTCTAGGTTATGTAGGAGCTTTTATCTTATTTATTGGGTCAAAATGAGCTAGTTATGGCTCATGATGATGATCTCATCATGCCCCCAATCTTAGCTTTTGCTAGTCCCTTAGCAAAATTTCAAGGTTTTAACTTCTGTTCTAGATCCTGAGTGTCTGTCAACAATCATGATAAGTGCTTCTCATTTTCTTTTGTGATTAGGTTAGAATGCCAACAATAGGCCTAGAGGTATTCAAGTACTAACCAAAATCCGGACCTGTTCCACTTTAGCCTCAGTCCTCCGCAAAGGTTTCTAAGGCCCATAGAAACTAACCTAGGGTTTAGACTCCGCGGTTAAAGCACCCGTGCTTAGGACATTTTTAGCCTAAATTCAGTTTGCAGTGCGTTTTTGTAAGAGAGAGATAGAAGATTTATTTGTTTGGAGAGATTTTCTCTCTCTTTTCTTCTTATTTCTAGCTTCGGATTAGCTTCTCAACATGATCTGTATCAGATTCCTCGTCCCCATCATCAATCCTCAAGGGTCCCTAGCTTTTGAAATTTCGAGATAATCCCGCCCATGGCAACCCCCAGAACCCTGGCTTTCGAGATTTCGAGATAATCCCGCCCATGGCGTTCCGTGGCCGAATTCAGACCCTGGCTATCGACATTTCGTGATAATGCCGCCCATGGTATCTGAACCAGCAGAGTGCTTACATGCCCCCAGTAGGATATTTAAATACCCTAAGAGACAAGCGCCAAGGAGATGATATGTTGTTACGCAACTTCGAGGGTAATTTCCTGCCTCTCCGTGCTGGGAACTCATCCAAATCAACTTGTGTTGATTGGCTGCTCCTAATCTAGCTGACTTTTTCAGAACATTAAACGCTTTTGCGTGATTTGGATGTTTATGCGCACTGAACCAGACTGTGTGTGAATTTGGGGTGCTTAGGTTACCGAATCCCGTAAACTGGAGGTCAGTTAACGAGGCCGAATACTTCCTAAGCCTTAGACCTAATACTTAAGCTTCGCATTTTCCCCAACCTCTTGAGGATTATCCAGATTTTAGCGGATACGTGAATTTTTAAGCTAAAGAATCTAGCCCAAGAGGCCTAAGACCAGCGTTCCCGCTAATCTCTTGTTATGTCTCCTTAGCACTTTTTTTTTTATTTCTTTTCTTGATCTGGTCTAGAACTTCAGTTAATTCCTTAATCTTTTACTAATGACTATTTCTTTTTCTTTCTCATTTTGTGCTCCTTTTTGTCATTTTTGCTCTTTTTCTCCTCCTTATGTTTATGTGGCTCACAAAATTTCCTCCCTCCCCCAGTTTTTTGTTCTTTTTCATAATTTTTCAAGTTTTTTGTGTTTTTGACATATGCAAAAAATTTTTTGTATGAGAATCCTTCTGATTTTTTTCTTGGTTCTGTATGTATGCACTTTATCACCCCCCCATGCCTAAGTTTTGCAATGTCCTCATTGTAAACGGAGGGTGTGAAATAGTGTTGAGGTCAGGGACTTAGAACAGGATACATCGGGTGGGTGAATGGGTCGAAAATGACTGATGCGAACGATTTCAAGCTCTGATACGTGTACCAGAGGTGGGATCAACTGTCTAAGGCTGAACTCAAGGTGCAATGGACGTGGAGTACAGACGGATAATCAGACGGGTCTCTATTTTTGGGTGACGGGTTACCTCCCGTTAAGCGCTAAATTTGATGCCTTCAACCGAGAGGAAAATGGGGTGGAGAGGGAGTGGTCAAATCAGTGGAGTTTTGGAAAATAAGCACCTTGATTAAGAGCCTGGTTGGTCCAACCAGGTGCTTGTTCAGATCAGTGGGCTGATGATGCAGCCCAAACCCAATAAGTCTGGTGGGTTGATAGATGTAGATCAACAGATGCGGAACCCACCATATGTAGTGAAGTTCAAATGAATATGGAAGTGAAAACTCGGGTTTAGGCTGAGTCGACTCAGCCTGGTCAGAGTAGGGTTCCGAAAAGTAATCAATGTAAGGTGTGGAATCCCTATAGGGGTGATCACAGAATGACGGCTCCTGTTTTTCGATCTGATCAATGCCTGATACCCAATATAGATATGGAGTTGAATCATCTGCAAATGGCTTAGTGAGAGATGAATCGGAATAGAAATTGAGTCCGGTTGCGGGTCGAGGTAGAGAACGGGTTTTGATTGGTTCTGTATATGTGGAACAGGTGGCTTCAAAGAAAATTGGCTTGTTATAATCAGGAAGCAGATTTTCTCCGATGTTATGGTCAGATTCGAAATCATCGGAGAGTTTGCGAAAATCAAAGTCTGAATGAGATCCAAGATCATGAGTTCCACCATAGAATAAATCATATGTTGTAGATTCAGCAGCCTAACTGGGGTCTAGCCTAAATGTGAATTCTGAGCTTAAAAGGGTGTCCCTATTTGGTAGAGGCTCAGGTTCAAAGTTAGTAGGGCAGACCCAATCGAAACCCCACTTGTCCAACTCCTCGATTTTTGTGTCGTAGATTGGCATGACTTCCGAAAAATCGATTAGTTCCTCTGAGGATGTCGGCGAGGGATATTCATCAAATCGAGGCCCAAAATTATATTTTTCATTGAAAGATTGATCTTCTTCATATGGGGCCTTGAAATCTTCAAAATATGTTTCTGATCTAGGTTCTAGGCTTAGGATGTGGGTTGAATTACTAGAATCTAGGTCTGAATAAACTTCGAGGGTCACCTTATAAGAATAAGGGACGGAATTTACACCCTCAAGAGGTTCAGTTCTACTCTCATTCTTGCAGGAGTTTTGGGATTCTAAAATGGGCTCATCATGGTATTTTCCTGCATTTGGAGCTTCCCAACCTTCTTCAATATCAGGCACATTGTATTCTATCTAGGTTGGGAATCCACAACCATTTTGTGCCTCGAACCCGAGATCAGATTGATCCTCGATGTTGTCCCAAGATGGTTCATCCTCTGTTTGTGGTATATACGGGTATTTCTAGTCAATAACTTATTTTACTAATCTCAGTATCTCTTCCCATTTTTCAAGACTATCTTGGTGTTGCTTCCAAAGTCGAGGATCTGTCATACATTGAAGGTATTCAATATTGTGCAGTTTTTCTATCTCAATGTATGCAGTAATGATCAAGTCACGGGTTGATCCTTTTGTGGCTTCTACTAATAGTACTTGGGCACAAGTTATGATAAAAGTTGTGGTTGTTGGGACATCAACCTAAATGTTTTCTACTGGTGTTGAGGTTTCTTCATTTTCATAAAATTTCATGGCATCCTCAATCATTTTATCTCTCATGGATCTCTGATATTCA
Source organism: Thalassia testudinum (assembly GCA_037157565.1). Taxonomy (NCBI): domain Eukaryota; kingdom Viridiplantae; phylum Streptophyta; class Magnoliopsida; order Alismatales; family Hydrocharitaceae; genus Thalassia; species Thalassia testudinum. Next base: position 63,314,358 of record JAZHRO010000007.1, on the reverse strand, counting down.
GGTTTCTTGAATGGTGGTCCTAAGTAGTTTGGCTGCATATTTGGATCAGGTGGTGGAATCTAGATGTAGAATCAAAGTTTGAATCAAGATGTAGAATCAAGTTATGAAGCGATCAGATCTAAATAATGAGTCCCACTGAAAATGTGTATGTGTTCTCTAAAGAGAAAAGATAAGGGACTAGAGATGTTTTTGACCCAATCAAGACACCCAAAGATGTTTGGATGACTATGGAGGTTCGGGGCGGATGGACCCCTGGATCAGAAGATCGTCCACCTGAGAATTACCTGGGCAGCCAGAGAGGGAGAGTCCCACAAAGACCCCTACACGGTAGAGCGTCCCCATGGGTTACAGGGTTTCCCCCACCCGACCTCTCTTGTCACTGAGATTCCATGTAGACTAGAATGGGGACCTTGACCTCTTAAGTCTACCACTTTTATTTCAAAGGTGCTTTAGGGTTCTCACTTGAACTTTAGATAGTTTGATGTTGTGACCTAATTTAGAGGTTGGTTGACCCAAGGGGTCAACTTCACCTGACCTGTCCTATAGATGGCAGAATGATTCTAGGTTTGGAGCCTAGAGATCACCCTGATTTGACTCCCAGGTTATTAGGTCCAAAAATTTTAAGATTCAAGTCATTTTAGAGCTTCTTTTTCTTTAGGGTTTGTCTTGTTTAGATCTCTTCAATCAAGGTCTTCGGTGACACACTGATGCAGGAAGGTTTATTTCCTTTTATGCAGGCGTGTGTGACTAACACTCCAAGATCCTATTGTAGAAACCCTAATTTGATTCTATTTCCAATCCTCTTTTTCACAAAAATTCTCTTTGGACTTGAAAGCAAGAAGTGTGTTATCCGTAGAGATTAAGCGTTATTTCTATTAGGCACCTGAATTTGTGCGATAGAATCTAAAAAATCGCTCCAACTTCAAGAAGAATTAAAAAATTTCCGCAAAATTAGGAAATGTTTGCCTTAAAGATGGTGATTACTATATAAAGAAGGCAATTGATTTTCTTCCTTTTGTCTTTTCAGGATTAGGGGATGGTTTAAGGAAGAAAAGAAATTACCTGCCCTGGAGTGGTTGATTTGCGGGAGGGATTTTCTCGTGAAATACCTGCAAGATCAAAACAAAGCAAAGTAGGACAAGTTAGTGTTCAATATGATAAAAAGAATGTAGAGACTAGTAATAAATTGCGCGTTGCTCCCCGGCAGCGGCACCAAAATGTTGAAGCGACTGACACGACCGTGTTTTAACAGTTATTGCATCGTAGTATAGGTGATCAAGCATCGTCAACAAATAAAAGATTTTATTACTCGAAAATCGGAGTATCCAAGGTCAAACACAGGGAGCAATCGGAATTTACTACTAATCTCAAATGTAATTGAACACTCTAATTTACTCAAAAGTTTAATTCAAATGCATTTAAAAAGTAATCCAGGAAAAAGAGTAAAATTGGATGTCTGATCACAAAATCAGACGTCTTAAAAGTGTTTTCCCTTCTTTGATTATTCTTCTTCTTCTGATCTTCCTTTCTTTCTCTTCTGTCTTGGACTTTCTTTTTCTCTGCAGTCTCTCTCTTCTTCCTTCTACGAAGGCTTCTTCTTCTTCCTTGGGCTTCTGTTTCTTCTCTGCAACCTTTCTTCTTCTTCTTCTCTACCTTGCTCAGCCTCTTCTTCAGAGTTTCTTCTTCTTCTGCTCCTTCTCTTCTCCTTCCTGCGGCTAAGTCTCTTCTCTTCAACTCTCAGCCTGCCTGCACAAGGGAGCAAAACCTACCCCTTTCCCTCTACCCACACGTCTCTCTCTCTCTCTGCAAATCGCTCTCAGGACGCTCTCCCAGAGCCGCGGGTAATCGGGTCGGGCCTCGCATCCAGGACCAGGCGCACCGGCGTGAGGGTGATGCGCTAGGTGTGCTCAGATAGGGTCGGGTCGGAGCCCGCCAGATCCGCGAGATGAAGCCGCGGACGAGGCGAGCGTGCGTTGGGTGAGGGACCTCACCCCTGTGCGTTCGGAGGCGATAAGTGTATAACACAAAATCAATTTAAAGCATACCTGCGCGTTGTAGATTGCCGATGTGGGACTATTAGTCCTGCCCCGCTCTCGCGCGCGCCCGCAGAACCTTCGTGCAATTGCCAAGGCAGCGGACTTCCCTGCGTTCCTTGCTGGACAAGATAACTTTGCACTGCTTGCCCGAGTCCGCTGCACCTGAAGCCTAGACGTCCTGAAGCCTAGAGCTGCTCCGCGTCACTATCTATGGCGGCAGGGGCTTGAATACTGTCAAACACAAAACAAGCCTCTCGGCTTAATCAAATCACCGGAGGACCTTCGCCGTGCCACGGCGAAGGTGATGAGCCATGCAGCAGGTCGCAGGGTGGCCTAGGCGTGCGTGCCTAGGTCGTCCTATGACCGGAGTTGTGGGTGTGTTCGGGGGGCTGTGGTGGAGGCGTAGAGGGATGGTGGATGGGCGGAGGTTGCTCGGTGAGGTGAGGCGGAGCCTCTGAGTTGGTCGGTGAGTCGTGCGGAAGTGTGGAGCGATGGGAGCGACTCGCCGGAGGTTGGTCGGAGACGTGGAAGATGGCGGTGGTCAGCGACGGTCGAGGGTCGATTGATGAAATATGGTGGGGGGAATGAAAGAGGGGATAAAGGAGAATAGTTTAAACCTAAATACAGGGACGAAGGGGGACGGAGAGGCGGATAGCTGTACCTGCTGTCGCCGGAGAAGAAGCTACCCAGTGGAGGAAGACGGCGGCGACGACAGGTCTGAGGCAGCTTGCGTGGGTATTGCGCGACGCGGAGGAGAATCAGGAAGATGACTCTGCCACTGGTTTTGTGGCAGAGCGAAGAGGGAGGAGAGGGGGGCTCGCTAGAGCTCGCTGGGTTCCCTGGCCAGGAAGGAAGAGACAAATCTGAGGTGAAACCCCAGCCAGGTCGAGCTAGAAATGAGCGACCGGGTTTGGGGGTTCTTTTATAAGCATTGGGCCGTGTGTTCAGAGCTTGGAGGGCATGCCTTTGTCTCTGACGGCTCGTCGGAGAAGGAAAGTGGGTAGATACCCACATCTCTCGTGCGTTCGCATGAGAGATTGGGTTCACAACAGGGATCAAGACTGGCCTCAGATGGAAGGGAATTCCTCAGAGAATCTCCCTTCCATTTCTGGGAGGGGATCTCTAAGGAATCAGAGAGTATTCCTTCTCTAATCCTCGCCGGAGTAGGATTCTGCCCCAATAATGGTGGAAGGACCTGATTGTAAGGTTGGTGAGGAAGTTAGGGGGCTCTCTGCGATGATTTTCAAAAGATAGGGACCAAATTATGATTTGGGTGTACTAAATTGCAAAGTAGGTCAAGATGACCTCCCCTTATGTCCAAATTTTGGAACAAACCTAATTTGGACCTAAGGAATGCAATGGTGAAGTTGGATTTTAGGTTTGACCATGTTTGGCTGGACATTTTGCATAAAAACCCAAATTAGGTTAATTTATGAACTAGGACCCTAATCTAGGTCAAACTGGGTTCCAAAGGCCAAATTGAATGTTCTAAGCCCTAGGGGATATTTTTCAAATATTTTTAGAGGTTTATTTGATTTTTACCCTGACCGAAACCTTGGTGATTTAAGCGGGTCTGCTTTCGGGTTACCAAATGTCATTTAATTCCTAGATTGCACCTGAACCCATTTATGATTGATTCAACTCACTTTTTATCTTATTTAGACCATTTAACCAATGTTTTACCTCTGAGAAATCCCGTTTATGTACTGTAATGGTAAAATTGCAGTTTTAACCTTTATTTCATGTTTTCTTCCCGGAATACTTATTCCTTCATTTAGGCCTTCTTCTAGGTTATGTAGGAGCTTTTATCTTCTTTATTGGATCAAAATGAGCTAGTTATGGCTCATGATGAGGCTCTCATCACTTTCCTATTCCTCAAAGTAACTGCATTGGCAATTTGGTTGTTCCTGGGAGGGGGTTGGGGGGCCTGATGTTGAGGGAAACCTAATGAGTACTTTGATGCTAGGTTGATTGGAGGCTGATTAGTATGGTTCTAATTTGAGTGCTCGCCCTGGTAGTGGTTCCTCTAATTGATAGGGTTGGGTATGGGTTGGGAAGGTAGATGTCCTGTAGGTCTCTAGGTGAAAGTAACCCCAATCTGATTATGGAGATTTGTAACGACACGGGCTACCTCCAACATCTGATTTTGCATCCCCTATAGTGTTTTCATAACCTAGGCATTGATGTCTTCTTGGGTTGGCCCAGGTTGATAGAAAGTCTGGTTCTTCCCACACCCTCCAAATTGGTTTTATTTCTGAGAGGGCACCAAAATAGGCTAGGAGTGAGTTGGGTAATTCCTCCAATTGGAGTTAGAGGGAGTTCTAAATTGCTCCTAGAGTGCGAAAATATTCTCAGTGGGGCTGGGATTTAGATAACTGCAAGTCCCCAGGGAACCATATAAAGCCTAAGAAAATTGATTATACTCAGTAGGGACAGTATTGAGATTGTGCAAGTTCTCTCTCTTTAGAATGTTAGGTGAGGTCAAATGTGGAACCTAGGTGGGTGTAGTAAGTCTTTGCTCAATTTTCTTCTAATTTAATTTCATTTGGTTGAGTATGTTGGAAATCAGTTGAAGGTCATCTTGAGTAGCAGGGATTGATTAAGTGCCTATCTCATGAACACCAAACTACAAGTTGGTAGTTCTGCCAAAGATGTTCATGGATGCATGGTTAAATGAGCTCTCACTCATTTCTTCGAAAAGATCATAGTCACTCTCGGCATCTTTATTCAAGAAGTTGCCGACACATGAGGCGTCGATGAAATGTCGAAGTTGATCTTCTAATCCATGGTAGAAGATTTGCATGAGCTGCCATAATGGAACCTCGTGGTGCAAGCAACTTCTTAAAAGATCTTGGAATCTCTCCCAAGCATCATATAAGGTCTCGCTAGGTTTTTGTTGGAAGGTTGTAATAGATCATTGTAGGGAAATCATACGACAAATGAGGAAGAATTTCTTTAAGAAAGCGGTTTTAAGCTGAGGCCAAGTGGTAATGGGTTTGATAATGTTCTGAACCAGTATGTAGCCTTGTCCTTTAGGGAAAGTGGAAATAACCTCATCAGCCATAAATCCTCTAGCACATTGTGAGAATGGGTCATCTGTGTGAGGAGAGTAAGTTCCTCAAGGTGACTAAACGGGTCTTCCTGAGGAAGGCTATGGAAGTGCTTAATTATGGTCAGAACAGCAAGATTAATCCCAAAGTCCCCTTCTGGTATGACCACCCTTGGTCTATCCTCATAATTGGAAGAGTTGTAAAAATCTTTAAGAGGAACGACAGGCTGCTGAAGGGGTGGTGGGTTTTGCCCTTGGTTGGATAGGTTTGTTACAGTCCTAGACAACTGTTATTGGCTTGCTTGTGGTTGAGCCAGTTGCTCAACCATCATGTATAGGGGATTGGGCGAGGGCCTTGATTTTGTCCTTGTGACATCTCAAGTAGTTCTAGGATTGGTAGGTTGGGGATGGGTAAGTCAAAAAGTAGGTTAGATTATGGATTTTTGGTGGAAGGGTTAGAAACAGGATTAGAGGTAGGATTAGAAGTGTTTTGTCAGGGAGAGGTGGAAGTGGTGTAGGACCTACTTTGGGGATTTTCCATTTTTGAAGAATGAAAATGAGAGGAAGAAAGTCTTTTTGTGTGTGTGGGAGGGGGGGCAGAGAATCAACAGATCCCTCCAAGTGTGCATTTTGGGACCACTACCCGTGCATGCAATGGAAGAATAGGGAGGAGAGAAAGGAAAGATGAGAAGAATAGCTGTGCAACCAAGCAATCAAAATTCTAAACCTAACTTAAAGGTGACTCCCTAAAAATTACCTAAGACTTGGTTTACCTAAGAAATAAGAAATCAGTAGCTAATAACCGTTCCCTCAAATCTAGCTAGACTGAATAAAGGGAGGGTTAGGCCCAAGCATGTCCCAGGAAAGTCACTGGGGGCTTGTATAAACCCGCGTCTGGTCATTTGACACAACCCCTCAATTTGGCACCAGATATAGATGAAGGAATTGAAACCAACTAAGGAAGTCTTACGACCTAGGTAGCAAGCCTAAGTTTGATGAAACCTTAGGGGTCAAATTGCTATAGATTTTAATTAGGTCTAGGAGGCTAAAGTGCACAAGGAATGTGATGGGCGTTAATTGGGGTAATGCCTGAATATTTCAATTTTTGTGTGTGAGAAAATTGGGCAGGAAGTAAATCCCAAGCCAAAATAGGAGTCTTGTAAACAAGGATTTTTGTGAAAAGATTTTAGGGTTTTGATAAACTTTTTGTAGATTTTAAGATTCTCTCTTTTTAAATGTTCAAACAAGTTTGAAGGTGATCACATGATAAGACAATCAAGTTGTAAGTTGGTGAGAATCAATTCCTTTGAGTGTATGTGTGACTAAGAGAGAATAAATCAAAACCCTAGAATCGAAAATCCTAGTTATGCAACTCCTAAATGAATCCTTTTTTATGAAATCTTTTTAGGTGGTGCTCCAAAAAAGACAAACAACACCACCACCTGATAGAAAATTCAAATAAGGAATCCAAAAATAATTTTTTTGAGATTTTATTAAATTATTTGGTATTTGTTTGGAATTTTTATTTTTACTGCTATCATGAGTTAAAATTGATAGATTCAGAGAATTGATTCTGCAGAAACCTCAAATGATCTCAAAAATTTTTGAGAATTTTATATGATGTATATAATTTCTCAAAGTTTCCAGCAATATAAAGTTTACCCAAATCTAATGAGTATAAAAATTCATAAAATTCATAGACAGTAATAAAATAGTAGGAAAATAAGGTTTCACCCTTGTTCAGTTTGTGAATTTTTTAATTTTTTCTATTCAATAAAATTACTTGAAAATTGGACTCAAGGTTTGTGACTCAAAGGAGCTTCCTTGGGTGAAATTTGGTGAATTTAGGAAGCTCCTAAGTGACCGAACCTGATTTTTGAAAGTCATGATAGAAATCCGGATTTTCAAAAATTTGACACCAATAAGGTAAAGGTGATGGAAAAATGATGCAAACAAGCAACACAAAGAGCTTTAGGGTTCCACCACCCTTATTTTTTCTTGTTTTTCATTTTTTTGAAAATTTAAAGACTTTTTAAGAGATTTTGACGATGATACAAGAGATGGTCGGGGGTATAACCTGAAGTACACGGGAAGACAAGTTCACTTGAAGTTTCCCGCTCCAAGCGAATCTGAATCCTGCTCCTCCTGATTCACACCTAAATCAAAACAAACAAAATTTCATGAAGACCTAATAAGCTAAGAGAGAGGTTATAATGTGACTAAGCCGTGCCTCCCCAACAATGGTGCAAAAATGTGATACAGAAAATACGTGGTTTATTAAAAGTAGGTTTTTGTCGTTGAGATGTGTAAAATCGATTAGCTTTTAAATTATATTCCAAGATAGTGGTGGTATCTATGGTTGTCTTGGGAGGCCAATTTGTTAGTCAAATAAGTGATTCTCTCTCTCGTCTCTCAACTCAACACTTCTCATTTTGTATTTTGATTTTTGTAAATTTTTATGTTTGGAAATAAGTAGGATATGAATATGAAAATAGAACTACGCTAAAGAAACTTGCCAAACAACTAGAACCTAAGTGACAAGAGAAGTCTTCTCTTCTAAGCTCACTTACTATTTCAGGAAGAGAGATGTGATGCACTAAAATAAATAAAGTTGATACTTGAAATTGAAAATTCAAGAATGAAGAAAGTCACTTTACTATTAAAAAGAAATGCTTACAAAGTACCTAGGGAGCTCAACTAAGAAGAGGTTCCACTTACTTAATCCCTAGGTAGATGAATGCTTAACAGGAATTAAAATGCAACAAAATAAAAGATACAAAATTCTCTCAAGTAGCTAAGGCAGCCTTCACTCAAAGAGCGGTGGCTCCCAGACTTGAAGAAGACTTCCTTCTAGCTCCTTGAGTTTCTCCTCTCAAGAGTGGACGTCCTCCACCCTTCTTTCCTCCTGCTTGGCCCACCTCCTTAGTGAAGAGCTTGCTCTTTGGCGTGGGACAAGGAAGGAGAAAGAAGAGGAAGAAGGTACTAAGGGAGCGGGTAGGTTTCTCCATTAATCTTCTTCTCCCCTTCTCCTTTCTTGGCCATGGGATGAATGGTGGCTATAGGTGTTTGATAGAAAGAATTTTTGCTTGCCAAGGATCGTTTGAATGGTAGGATGGGGGGTCTTTTTATAGGCTAGTATGGATGGTGGTTAGGAAGCTTCCTTGGCACCATGTAAAAGGGTGCTAAGGAGGGTGGCTTCGATGGTAGTTAGGAAGCTTCCTTAGCATCATGTGAAAGGGTGCCAAGGAGGATGGTTAGGAAGCTTTCTTGGCTCCATGTGAAAGGGTGCCAAGGAGGCTGGCTAGGAAGCTTCCTTCGTTCCATGTGAAAGGTTGCCAAGGAGTATATTTTAGGCACCAATGTTTGGTGGTTTTAATGTAGGTGGATGGCCATTAAGGTGGAGAGGGAGTAGGGTAGGAGTTGGATTTAAGTTGGATCCAGCTGAGTTGAGCTGGGATCCAACTGTTGGAGCTTTTGTCTTCAAAAATGTTCGAAGTACCTTCCATATTGCCAGGGTTTCTCTAATTTCCATTGCATTCATCCCTGGCAATCAAATGGAAACTACATGAGATAATGTGAAATGAATGCTAATGTATGCTCTAAACCCTAAATACACATGCATGATAAATGCAATGATATCATGCAATGCAGTTGACAAAATCTTAGGAACTAGATGTGAATGGATGCTAAGGATGATGATAAGCTAGCATTTATCATCTGACCTTTGGTCGTAGACCTCAACTACAGGATTACTATATTCTCGTAGTTACACCATTATACTTGTGGTTCGATTTTCCACTAATGGTCGTGCTGCTTAGTTGTAGCCAAACATTGTAGCTATTATCCCTCACTTCCATGGTCTTACTTCTGAGGACCCATTTCAGCATTCAGCAGAGCTGAAAAATCTTGCCTAGACTTTGGGTCCATAGGGCAATGATCAGCACACTCTTCTTATGAAGTTGTTCTCCTCCTCTTTGACAGATATGACCACCTTTTGGTACCGAACACTTTCACGGACTACACCTATGGAGATATGGCCTAAAGAAGTACTACCCTGTAGGCCGTACAAACACTTTGGGGCATGCCATCACTACATTCACACAAAACTCAGGAGAACAAATGCATAAGGCTTTGGAGAGATTCCATGAGCTTCTAAGAAAATGTCCCCACCATGGTGTCCCACGCTGGCAATAGATCCAGATCTTCTATCATGCGCTCCATGCTGACACACAGAATTTTGTTGATGCTGCTTCTGGAGGCAATTTCCTATGTCGGGACAAGGATTCTTCCTTTGAGCTCTTCGAAGGTATGGTTGAGAATTCCATTAATAATGCTTTGATGAGCACTTTTAATAGAAAATCCTTGCATTCCCATTCACACACTGGGGTACATGAAGTCTAATCCAACACACAGACATGGAGTTGTGGCCAGTCAACTAGATAAAGTGGGATTAATCGAGAAGAAAGTAGATGAGGTGTGGAAGTTCCTATCTAAGCCACCTTCTTCTCAGTCACCAGCACATCACACTTCTTCTTAGTTTCCTATAGGATGAGAAGTTGTGGATAATCTTTCTGTGACACCACCACCACCATCATCTGATTATTCTTTGCACTATCCTTCACCACTAATTGGAGGAACCTTTACTGCTCCATATCCAGATTTCTCCACAATTCTCAGAGCTTCGGAGGAGCTCCACTCCATTCTCAATCATGTAAACACATTTATTGAGGGTAAAATGCCTATTCATGCATGTACCTAGCTAAGATTTGCATTTCATGTTATAAATATTGCATAGCATGCATCATTTTGCATTTAGAGTAGTTGTATATAATTTAGGTTAATTGCATCCTTTTTGTGGCTAAGAGAGAAGGATATTTATTCCAAAGCCTCGGATTAACGATCTGACCGTACGGATTTGATCAAGACGATGATCGGAGTCCAATGACTCTGAAATCTCCTTAATTGGAGTCCCGTAGCACCATATGCAGTCCGAGGAAGATCAACGGCCAAGGGACTAGGAGACATAATTTGGAGCTTCAAATGACAAATCCAACCGTGCGGATGGATTTGGGTCAATGATCGCAGCCTGACGATGTGAAAATCAACTCAATCCGACCTCTATAGCAGCCCCTACAACAAGAAGAAGATGGATGGGCTAAACTGCGCCACGTGGTACAGCCCAGGCAGCCCATGCGCATGCATGCGCCACCGCACACAGGCGCGCATGCGCACAGTGCAATGCCAGTGCGTGGGTGCGCACGCATGAGGCAAAGGCAGGGGAGCGTAGTGCCAGCTATGCATGGGCTGGATCTACAGCGATGCATGAGCTGGACTTACAGTGATGCTTACAGCCGTCGCTAATTCATTACATGCTAGTAAAGCCAACTGTGGGTGCTAGCGAGCATGAGCTGCCTAGAGCAACGTTTCCAGCGATGGTCTGGATGTCACTAATGGTCTCATACCTATTTTTTGCCTCTTCTCCACTATAAAAGGACCTACATCCCCTCCCTTCCAAGCCATCTCTACCTACTCTACTCCCACCTACTCCCAAGCTCTAGCAAGCCTACCAACGCTCTATTAGATCTCGTTCTCAAGCTCCCAAGGCGCCTATTAGTGTAACGAACCTCTACCCCACCAAATACTCCTCCAACTTCCCATCCCCCTTTATAGGTCGCCTTGGAACCATCCTCCCACCTCCATTCCGGTAGCAGATCATCTCTGTCTTCTAACCTCCATTCTGGAGCCACATCGAAACTTCCCTCAACCCAACGTCCTCCTGCATCTCACCTCCATCGTCCTTCCCCTCACCTCCTTTGTCCAAGCTTTCGCCAGGCACCGTCGTCTCGTCAAACAGCCGACTCGGGAGATTTCCTCTCACCTCTCTCTCTTTTTATGCTTTCGTAGATAATTGTAATAGACATTAATGAAATACATCATATTTGATTCCATCTCTATCTTGTGATTGCTTGTCTTTTATTTCAAAAACACAAAAAAATAATAAAACCCTAAAATACCAAGAAGAAACAAATCGAAGCGCGGTTCTCACTTAAAGTAAACGTCGCCTCCCTTTGTTCGACCTGAGACTCCCTTAGAGTTTCAATATAAATTTTATCTAATCAACGTGTTTTGCAACTACGACGACGAGTTACTTGTAACCCTGATTTCCAACGCGCGAAACGCGCTCGACCATTTTGGCACCGTTGTTAGGGAGGCAACGGAATTTACTTTATTGCTTTCTGTGCTTCTTTGCATTTACATAATACTAACCCCACTTATCTCTAATCTATTGTCTTGTAGGTACCCTAGCATGGAGATCCAAGTGCGGTAGACCGGAGTAAAGTGCAGGTAGAGTGTTTTGTAAGTGTCCCCCACACCGCCCCCACCTTAATTTTCATTCCATAACCTAATAACTCAAACCGAAATCAACTTAGGTGCTTTGCATAAACCCTAGGGTAGATTTTGGTTATTTGATTGTCACTCCTCTCACCTCACCCACTCACATATATACAAAAATAAAAAAAATATTCTTCTCTTGTGGGATTTAACTGAAAGCTACACACTTAACACCCACAACTTCGTATCATAAGGCGCACAATCACTTTGATTCTACCACTTAACCGGGATCTAACCTGTGGACCCGGTACACTTCAACTCAATACACATCAGTGAGTAGAAATCTGAATAGGTTAAACATTCTTGTGTGCCTTAACTAAGTGGTGTAACAGGCCAATTGATTGATCTATTTGGGCCGCACCACCTAAGATAAAAGCGATTCATCAAGTAACTTGCCACTTAAGGTTGATTTTTAGGATTGAACTAGGCACTCCACATTTTATTTCTGACTTTTAAAGGAATATATCTACACCATTGCTTTCAAAACTTGGAGTGTTCTACTAAACCTTGATTGAACCAACCTAAGAATTAAACCCTAAAAGCTACTAAATAAGGTTAAATCCTAAAAGACACATCATCAAATAACCTTGTTTGAGAACCCTGGTTGTACATGCACACACATTTTAACTGATCATTAAGGGCACAACCCATCTAAAGGGCCCATCACATTCCAAGAGCACAATCATCCCAAGCCTAACTAAAACTGAGTAGACGTTGGACTTAAGGATTGATTCGTTCTTCGGGGCTCAGACTGAGACTTTTTTTTCGATTAATCTACTTTTGCTAGTCCATCTGATGTCTAGCTAGGGGAGTAGTGTCAAACTACCATGGTTGGGGGGTACACTAGGAATCGGAGGCATAAGCCAAAGGAAGAACCTTCTTCCCAGTCCCTCCTTCTAATTGGTTAGATTGACTGGATAAAAGTAGACCAAATCGTTTATAATCTCAAGATGAGTCTTGGGAGTCTGTATGTCTTTCTGCTACCCACATAAGGATAGATTTTGTTGATTGTATTGCAGGGCACCTTTTCTCTTCTCCATTTTCCCTCCTTTTCTACCATGTACCCTTCCACATCCTACACACATTTCACATCCTATCCTCCTACCATCACTTATCCCCAAGATGATTACTATCCTGACTTGACTTGTAATTACCCATCCACTAGCCTGGATGGCTTTGATTGGGGATATGAATCCGGACCTCAGTGTCCAGGGCCTAACCCTGGACAATAAGACTATGATTACTATCCTTCCCAGAGCTATAATGATTGTAGATCTCCATCCTTTGATGATCAACCTAACCAGATCTAAAACCATGAAGGATATGCTGATTACAACACTTACCCTCCCCAGAATTATGCTGAATATAGGTCACCACCATTCTTTGAACTACCCGAGATGACCTACTATCAGGGAGGAACCCGAGAACCTCAATATCTTGACTCCACTAGAATGAACCTAAACCCACCCAACCCTGAACCAAACCAGTCGATTCAGGTGAACCAGATCCAAGATAGGGTGTTGGATAACTTGAGGAACACTGTACAATCGTTAGAAGCTCAGCCAACACCATCCACTAAAGCAATAGAGCCTATGATCAAAATAATTGATGAACTTAATAGTTCTTTATTGGATTTGCTCCAAAGCGGTAGGGATAGGGACCTGACTGAATTTCATCTTGGGAAATTATCGAGGTTGAGGATGGAATTTGTGGTTGCCCTGGTCAAATCTTGGGATGATTCTCAAGATGAACCCCCTTCAAGAGAGCTAATGTTTAAACCTGCTTAGGCACCTTTGGGCGGGATACATGTTCTGAGATTGGAGATGACCAAGTTGGGCTAGAGCAACCCTTTGACGATGAATCGAGTTTCTTACTCGAGATTCTAGAGCCAGGGAATGACGGAAAATATGTCTCCACAAACCATGAAATGACATATGATTTTGAGACATATATAAATAAGGATCATGAATTCTTTGATTCTAAGGGTGAAGAATCTTTTGGTGAAGTCTCATTTGAACTCAAGTAAGAGGATTCTAGTGAGACAATCGGGCTCGAGGAGTATGACGAACTATTTGATAGCCCGATCATTGAAGATTATGATCATGTTGGGGCTAACTTGGACGATTCGAATCCTAATGATTCAATCAGTAGCCCCATTACTCAAACACACCCTAAAGAATTGAATGATGATATTTTTGAGATCACCAAATCCAAGTCAAACCTGATTCAACCACAATTGTTGGACTTGGGTACTTTAGATGGGGTATACAACGATTTGGAGGTCCTGGAGCTTGAGCACTTGATTTTAGAGGATACGAATTTGGCAATAAAAATCTGGGAGGCTAATTCTATGGGAACTACGATTTTGGATATAAGGGTACCTATTGACCTGAAACCACTTATATTCTTTACGGACCCTTATGATATCTTTCACGTGCCACCCAAGCTTGGAATAACTGATTATTTTTCTAAGCTGAATGTTAAGTGGACATCTGAAACTAGTGAACTAGATCTACCTATTGTCCACCATTTTGGTCTTGGGTTGCACACCCCAAAATCACAGTCCCGGCCCCGCAAGCTTAACAACCTTCGATTTTGGGTGATTTTCATCCAGAACCTGAGAACCACTCGACCTTGGGGCATGGGTCTGCACCATAATTTGGTCCACGTCTATGGACATCTTCTACTGGCGGGTTTCAAGATCAATATTTTTATTTTGATTCTGACCCGCACTTGTGAATTCTCAATTTCTTCTTTATATGTATGTTATGCCTAGTTGAAGGCATTAAACTTAGCACGTGTGTATACACTCCTCTCTACAGAGCTGACTGGATTTTCACGACACTCAAGTGATATTCTGTTTATTCTGCCCTTTTCATGTCTTCATTTTTACAATGAAGACATTGCATCATTTAGGCATAGGGGGGTGGATACTTAATCCTGAAATCATTTTGTTAACTCTATAGAATTTATTTTAGTTTCTTTAAAAAAAAAATGAAAATTTGAAAAAGATATGAGAAGAAAGAAATTAGGAAAAGAGAACCTAGGCATTTGGAAGTTATTAACATTAAGGAAATGATACAAGAGGACCTAAACACTTAGACTCTTCAGGTCTTCGGCCTTAATTAGCCCAGGCGTCCACTCAAATGTGAACTTAATCTCGAGTCCTGGCCAATTAAAATTCATTTTCATTTGGTAAATAATTTGGGATGATAAGTATGTGACTTGTCAACCTGCCCTCTGATTTGGGGTGACTTTAAGCCTAAGCATCTACACACATTTTTTGCACTGACTCACTTTCTGGTAGTTTTTAGGGAAATTGGTTAGCTAATGGACTGACTTGGGTGGTATGGTTGGCAAGTTGTCGGTGGTAATAGCTCATCGGTCGATTTTCCAAAGCCCAGCTCCAAGATCATTTTCATTGTACTGCCTTTAGGTAAATCTTAGATCAAGAAAGTCACTTATTTAAAAAAAAGAAAAAGAGAAAATATAGAGAAAAAAATAGAAAAAGGAGAAAATAAAAAAAATAAATAAAACCACACTTCACCGCACGAGTATGCTGGCAAGTTCTCGGTGGTAACAACTCATTGGCCAGTTGTCCAGAACCCAGCTCACAAAAAAATGCACAATAATTCCCAAAACCTTTAGCAAAAAAGTAGGGAAGTAGAATAAACCAAGGAGATATACACTAGGTTCACCCTTGTGTTGAGCCCATAAATAAAAGTAGGGAGAAAGCTATCATTCGAAAAGATAAACCTCTTGGCAAGGTCATCTATGGTCGTAGAAACCCGAAGTCCGTTTTAACGGCCACACAGTGAGTCTTTCACTATTTTCACAAGATGCTTAGCACTTAGAGTCCTTTTCGATTCTTGGGCGGGTCAAGTAGCCGTAAAAGGTTATCCCAAAACTCTCAAACTCCAAAAGTACAAAAAAATTACAAAAGAAGAAAAATATTAAGAAAAATGTACCTTCCCTTTTCAAATAAGGTGAGGACTTGGGCGATCCACATTCTGGCAATCACCCGGGTACTGTTGAGTTTTTGTAGTTTAGGACCTTAGTTGAAATTTTCTATTATTAATAAACGACATAGGCCTAAGCGATCTAAACCTAATTCTGCTTTTATACATAGCATATAATTTAATTTTGCTAGGAACTAGCAAAAGATATGCATGGGGGTATGATGTAAACACACTAATTGAGGGTAAAATGCCTATTCATGCATGTTCCTAGCCTTAGATTTGCATTTTATGTTATAAATATTGCATAGCATGCATCATTCTACATTTAGAGTAGTTGTATATAATTTAGGTTAATTGCATTCTTTTTATGGTTAGGAGAGAAGGATATTTACTTCGGAGCCTCGGATTGATGATCCGACTGTACGAATCTGATCAAGATGATAATCGGAGTCTAACGCCTCTGAAATCACCTCGATCGGAGTCCCGTAGCACCATATGTAGTCCGAGGAAGATTAATGGCCAAGGGACTAAGATACAAAATTTGGAGCTTCAAATGACAAATTCGACCGTGCGAATGGATTTGGGTCGACGATCGCAACCTAATGGCGTGAAAATTGACTCAATCTGACCTCTGTAACAGCCCCTACAACAAGAAGATGGACGGCCCAGACTGCGCCACATGGTGCAGCCCAGGCCGCCCATGCACATGCACGCGCCACCGCACGTGCGCAGCAGTGCGGGTGTGCATGTGTGCCCGCGCAGGCGAGCATGCGCACAGCACAGTGCTAGCGCAAGGGTGCATGCGCATGCGACAAAGGCGATGGAGCGCAGCGCCAACTATGCATCGGCTGGACCTACAGCGACGCATGAGCTGGACTTACAGCGATGCTTGTAGCCATCGCTAATTCATCGCATGCTTGCAAAGCCAACTGTGGGCACCAGTGGGGTGACCTGCCTATAGTGACGTTTCCAGCGACGGCCTGGATGTCACTAATGGTCTCATACCTATTTTTTGCCTCTTCTCCTCCACTATAAAAGGACCTACACCCCCTCCCTTCCAAGCCATCTCTACCTACTCTACTCCCACCTACTCCCAAGCTCTAGCAAGACTACCAATGCTCCATTAGAGCTTGTTCTTATGCTCCCAAGGCACCTATTAGTGTAGCGAACCTCTACCCCACCGAATACTCCTCCAACTTCCCATCCCCCTCAATAGGTCGCCTTGGAGCCATCCTCCCACCTCCATTCTGGTAGCAGATCATCTTTGTCTTCTCACCTCCATGCCAGAGGCACACTGAGGCTTTCCTCTACCCAACGTCCTCTTACATCTCACCTCCATCGACTCGCTCCTCACCTCCTTCGTCCGAGCTTCCGCCAGGCACCATCGTCTCGCCGAATAGCCGATTCAGGAGATTTCCTCTCACCCCCCTCTCCTTTTATGCTTTCATAGTTGATTGTAATTGACGTTAAAGTAATATCTATGCCATTTTTGTTCCATCTCCATCTTGTGATTTGTTTTCTTGTTTTCTTCTTACAAAAATACAAAAAAATAAAAAAACCCTAAAATACCAAAAAGAAATGAATCGAAGCGTGGTTTTCACTTAAAGTAAACGTCGCCTCCCTATGTTCGACATGGGACTCCCTTGGAGTTTCGATATAAATTTTATCTAATTGACGTGTTTTGCAACTACGATGATGGGTTACTTGTAACCCCGATTTCTAACACGCAAAACACTCCCTGACCATTTTCCCCGGCAATGATGCCAAAATGGTCGGGGCATGTTTCGCGTGTTAGAAATCGGGGTTACAAGTAACCTGTCATTGTAGTTACAAAACACGTCAATCAAATAAAATTTATACTAAAATTCCAAGGGAGTCCCAAGTCAAACATAGGGAGGCAATGTTTACTTTAACTGAAAACTATGCTTAGTTTTGTTTCTTTTTGGTATTTTTGTTATTTTTTTGTATTTTTGTAAGAAAATAAGCAAACAAATCACAAGATGGAGATGGAACAAAAATGGCGTAGATATCACTTTAACGTCTATTACAATCAACTATGAAAGCATAAAAGGAGAGGGGGGTGAGAGGAAATCTCCTAAATTGCCAGTTCGGCGAGACGACGGTTCCTGGCGGAAGCTCGGATGAAGGAGGTGAGGAGAGAGACGACAAAGGTGAGATGCAGGAGGACATTGGGTTGAGGAAAGCTTCGGTATGGCTCCAGAATGGAGGTGAGAAGACAAAGATGATCTGCTACCAAAATGGAGGTAGGAGGGTGGCTCCAAGGTGACCTGTAAATGGGAATGGGAAGATGGATGAATATTTGGTGAGGTAGAGGTTTGCTACACTAATTGGAGCCTTGGGAGCTTGAGAACAAGTTCTAATGGAGCGTTGGTAGGCATGCTGGAGCTTGGGAGTAGGTAGAGATGGCTTGGAAGGGAGGGGGTGTAGGTCCTTTTATAGTGGAGAAGAGGCAAAAAATAGGTATCAGACCATTAGTGACATCCAGGCCATCGCTGGAAACGTCACTATAGGCAGCTCATGCCCGCTGGCACCCATAGCTGGCTTTGCTGGCATGCGATGAATTAGCGATGGCTGCAAGCGTCGCTATAAGTCCAGCTCATGCATAGCTTGCCCTACGCTCCCCTACCTCTGCTGCGCACGTGCACCCATGCACTGGCACTACGCTGTGTGCATGCACGCCTCCGCACGCGCGTGCACACCCATGTTGCTGCACGCGTGCGGTGGCATAAGCATGCGCTGGGTGGCCTCGGCTGCGCCATGTGGCACAGTCTTAGCCATCCATCTTCTTTTTGTTGTAGGGGCTACTACAGAGGTTGGATTGAGTCGATTTTCGCGCTATTAGGCTGCGATCATCGACCAAAATCCATCTGGACAGTTAGATTTGTCATTTGAAGCTCTGCATTATGTCTCCTAGTCCCTTGGCCGTTGATCTTCCTCGGACTACATATGGTGCTACGGGTCTTCGATCGAGGTGATTTTAGAGGCGTTAGACTCTGACTGTCGTCTTGATCAAATCCGTACGATCGGATCATCAATCCGAGGCTCCGAAATAAATATCCTTCTCTCCTAACCACAAAAAGGATGCAATTAACCTAAATTATCTACAACTCTAAATGCAGAATGATGCATGCTATGAAATATTTATAACATGAAATGCAAATCTAAGCCTAGGAACATGCATGAATAGGCATTTTACCCTCAATAAATGTGTTTACAACATACCCCCATGCCTATCTTTTGCTAGTCCTTAACAAAATTAAACTATATGCTATGTATAAAAGCAGAATTAGGATTAGATCACTTAAGCCTAAGTCATTTATTAACAATAGAAAATTTCAACTAAGGTCCTAAACTACGAAGACTCAAAAGTACCCAGGTGTCTGCCAAAATGCAGACCGCCCAAGTCCTCACCTTATTTGAAAAGGGAAGATACATTTTTTTATTATTTTTCTTTTTTCCTAATTTTTTTGTACTTTTGGAGTTTGAGAGTTCCGGGATAACTTTTTATGACTACCCGACCCTTACAAGACTCAAAAAGGATTCTAAGTGCTAAGCATCTTATGAAAATAGTGAAAGACTCCCTAGGCGGCCGTTAAAATGGACTTTGGGTTTCTACGACCCTAGGTGACCTTGCTTAGAGGTTTATCTTCTTGAACAGTAGCTTTGTCCCTACTTCTTTTATTTATTGGGTCAACACAAGGGCAAACCCAGTGTATATCTCCCCGATTTATTCTACTCCCCTACTTCTTCCCTAAGTGTTTTAGGAATTATTGTGTATTTTTTTTTGTGAGCTGGGTTCTGGACAACCAACCGATGAGCTGTTACCGCTGACAACTTGCCAGCCATACCACCCAAGTTAGTCCATTAGCTACCCAATTTCCGTAAAAATCACCGGAAAGTGAGTTAGTGCAAATAGTGTGTAGATGCTTAGGCTTAAAGTCCCCCCAAATCAGAGGGCAGGTTGATAAGTCGCATACTTATCATCCCAATTTATTAGCCAAATTAAAAATGAATTTGAATTGGCAAGGACTCGAGACTAAGTCCACATTTGAGTGGACACCTGGGCTAATTAAGCCCGAAGACCTGAAGAGTCTAAGTGTTTAGGTCCTCTCATATCATTTCCTAAAGTTAATAACTTCCAAATGCCTAAATTCTCTTTTCCTAATTTCTTTCCTTTTATATCTGCTTCAAATTTTCAATTTTCTTTTAAAATTTTATAAGAAACTAGAAGAAATTCTACGAAGTTAACATAATGATTTCAGGAATTGATTATTCACCCCCCCATGCGTAAATGATGCAATGTCCTCATTGTAAAAATAAAGACATGAAAAGGGCAAAGTAAACAGAATATCACCTAAGTGTTGTGAAAATCTGATCTACTCCACATAGAGAAGAGTGTATACACACATGCTAAGTTTAATTCCTTCAGTTAGGCATAACATACATACAAAGAAGAAATTGAGAATTCACAAGTGCGGGTCAGAATCAAAATAAAAATATTTATCCTGAAACCTGCCAGCAGAAGATGTCCACACATGTGGACCAGATTATGGTGCAGAGCCATGCCCTAATGTCGAGTGGTTCTCTGGCTCTGGATGAAAATTACCTAGAACTAGAGGTTGTTGTGTTTTCGGGGCCCGGCCTACGATTTAGTGGTGTGCAACCCAAGACCAAAGTGTCGGACAATGGGTAAAGATGGTTCAATAGGTACAGTTGTCCACTTAACGTCTAGCTCAAAAAAATAATCAGTTATTCCAGGTTTAGGTTGCACGTGAAAGATATCGTAAGGGTCCTGATAGAAAGTAGGTGGTTTCAGGTCCATAGATACCCTTAGATCCAAAATCAAAGTTCCCTTAGAATTAGCCTCCCAAATTTTTATTTCAAAAATTCTATCTTCCAACATCAAGGGCTCAGGCTTCGGGACCTCTAGCATATCATTCACCCCATATGATTCTCCCAAGTCCAGAAATCGTGGCAGAATCAAGATTGATTTGGGCACAATGATCTCAGAAGTCAGCTCTTCAGAGTGCAAATGAGGAATGGGGTCACTGATTGAATCATCAAATAAATGAGGATTTGAATCCTCCACGTTAGCCCCAATCGAATCAAATCTTCAATGACTGGGCTATCAAATGGTTCATCATGCTCCTCGAGCCCATTTGTCTCACTAAAATCATCTTCCTTAAGCTCAAGTGAGACTTCACTAAGAGATTCCTCACCCTTAAAATCAAAGAATCCATGATCCTCATTTATATATGTCTCAAAATCATATGTCATTTCATGGTTTGTGGAGACATATTTTTCGTCATTCCCAAGCTCTAGGATCTTAGGTGAGAAACTCGATTCATCCTCAAAGGGTTGCTCTAGCCCAACCTAGTCATCTCCAATCTCAGAATATGTATCCCCCCGATAGGTGCCTAAGCGGGTTCAGACATTGGCTCTCCTGAAGGGGGTTCATCTTGAGAATCATCCCAAGATTTGACTAAGGCAACCACAAATTTCATCCTCAACCTTGACAACTTCCCAAAAAGAAACTCACCCAGGTCCCTATCCCTAACATTTTGGAGCAAATACAATAAAGAGCTATTCTAGCCCAACCTAGTCATCTCCAATCTCAGAATATGTATCCCCCCGATAGGCGCCTAAGCGGGTTCAGACATTGGCTCTCCTGAAGGGGGTTCATCTTGAGAATCATCCCAAGATTTGACTAAGGCAACCACAAATTTCATCCTCAACCTTGACAACTTCCCAAAAAGAAACTCACCCAGGTCCCTATCCCTAACATTTTGGAGCAAATACAATAAAGAGCTATTCAGCTTGTCAATCATTTTTATCATAGGCTCCAATGCTTCAGTGCATGGTGTTGGCTGAGCTTCTAACGATTGTATAGTGTTCCTCAAATTAGCTAACACCCTATCCTGGATCTGGTCGACCTGAACCGACTGGTTCGATTCAGGTTTGGGCTGGTTTGGGTTAAGTCTAGGGGAGTCAAGATGTCGAGGTTCTCGGGTCCCTCCCTAAAAGTAGGTTATTCTAGGTTATTCAAAGGATGGTGGCAACCTATATTCAGTGGAATACTAGGGAGGGTAGGTGTTATAATCATTATATTCTTCCTGATTGTAGATCGGGCTGGTTTGGTGATCAAAGGATGAAGATCTATAGTCATTGTAGCTCTGGGAAGGATAATAATCATAGTCTTGTTGTCCAGGGTTAGGCCCTGAACACTGAGGTCCGGATTCATATCCCCAATCAAAGTCATCCCGACTAGTGGATGGGTAATTACAAGTCAAATCGAGATAGTAATCATCTTGGGGATAAGTGGTGGTAGGAGGATAAGATGTGAAATGTGTGTAGGATGTGGAAGGGTACATGGTAGATAAGGAGGGAAAATGGAGAAGAGAAAGAAGGAGCCCTGCAATACAAAAATACAAGCCTGTCCTTAGGTTGGGTAGCCTAAAGGTCTACAGACTCTCAGAATCCGTCCTAAGATTATGGACGATTTACTCTAGTAATGTCCAGGCAATGCAACCAGTTAGGAGGGACTGGGGAGAAGGTTCTTCCTTTGGCTTATACCTTCGGTTCCTAGTGTACCCCCCAGCTATGGTCGTTTGAAGCTACTCCCTTAGCTAGACATCAGATTGACTAATATAAGTAGGTTAATCATGAACAATCTCAATCTGGATCCCGATGAGCAAACCAGTCCTTAGGGCCAACATCTAATCAATTTTAGTTAGGCTTGGGACAATGGTGCTTTTGGAATGTGATGGGCCTTTTAGATGTGTTGTGCCCTTAATGATCAGTTAAAATGTGTGCGTGTGCACAACCAGGGTTTGCAAATAAGGTTATTTGATGTGTCTTTTAGGGTTTAACCTTGTTTAGTAGCTTTTAGGGTTTAATTCTTAGGTTGGTTCAATCAAGGTTTAGTAGAACACTCAAAGTTTCGAAAACATGGGTGATGATATGTTCCTTTAAAAATCAAAAATAATGTGGAGTGCCTGGTTCAGCCTTAAGAATCAACCCTAAGTGGTAAGCTATTGATGAATTGCTTTTAATTTGAGTGGTGCAGCCCAAACAAATCAATCAATTGGCCTATTCGCACCACAGATTAAGGCACACAAGAATGTTTAACTTATTCAGATTTCTACTCACTTATTCGTGTGCTGAATTAAGTGTACCGGGTCCATGGGTCAGATCCCAGTTAAGTGGTAGAATCAAAGTGATTGTGTGCCTTATGATAAGAAGTTGTGGGTGTTAAGTGTGTAACTTTCAGTTAATCCCACAATCAAATAGCACATTTTTTATTTTTTTATTTATGTAGATGGCCAGGTGAGTAGAGGTGGCAAACAAACAACCATATCTATCCTAGGGTTTATAAAAAGCACCTAAGTTGATTTGGGTTTGAGTTATTAGGTTATGGAATGGAAACTAAGGTGGGGGTGGTGTGGGGGACACTTACAAAACACTCTACCCACACTTTACTCCGGTATACCGCACTTGGATCTCCATGCTAGGGTACCTGCAAGACAATAGATCAGAGATAAGCTAGGTTAATGTTACGTAAATGCAAAGAAACTTAATAAACAATAAAGTAAATTCCGTTGCCTCCCTAACAACGGTGCCAAAATGGTCACACGTGTTCAAGTATTTTCCTTTAGAAATCAAGAAAAATATGGAGTGCCTGGCTTGACCTAATTATTGAATCCTATGGGGTAGCTAGAAAATGAACCTCTTTTAGATTAGGTGGTGCGGCCCAAACAATTCACTCAATTGGTTCAAATGCACCACCAATTAAGGCACACAAAAAGGTGGTTAACCTAATATGATTTCTACTATTTTATGTGTTGAATTTGTGTACCGGGTCCACAAGTCAGAAGCCCGGTTGAGTAGATGAAAATCAAGTTCGGTTATGTGCCTCAAATGTGGGTGTATAGAGTGTGTCTATAGATTCATCCCACAGAAAGTATCTCTTTTTTTTTTATATGCGGGGGTGAGGTGGATGAAGGTGGCAAATAAGACAAACAATTCTATCCTAGGCTTTATGCAAACACCTAAGTAGATTAGGTCTTGGTTATGAGTGTGGCGAAATGAACTAGTGGGGGGGGATGTGGGGGACACTTGTAGGCAACGACGCCAAAATGGTTGGGGCATGTTTCACGTGTTAGAAATCGGGGTTACAACTAACCCGTCGTCATAGTTGCAAAACACATCGATCAGATAACATTTATACCGAAAATCCAAGGGAGTCCCGGGTCGAACACAGGGAGGCAACATTTACTTTAACTGAAAACTACGTTTCGTTTTGTTTCATTTTGGTATTTTAGGGTTTTGCTATTTTTTTATATTTTTGTAAGAAGAAAACAAGCAAACAAACCAAAAGATAGAGATGGAACAGAAATGGTATAGATATCACTTCAATGTATATTACAATCAACTATGAAAGCATAAAAAGAGAGGGGGGTGAGAGGAAATCTCCCGAATCGGCTGTTCAGTGAGACGATGGTGCCTGACGGAAGCTCGGACGAAGGAGGTGAGGTGCGAGACGACGGAGGTGAGATGCAGGAGGACGTCGGGTTGAGGAAAGCTTCGGCGTGGCTCCAGAATGGAGGTGAGAAGACAGAGATGATCTGCTACTGAAATGGAGGTGGGAGGACATCTCCAAGGAGACCTGTGAATGGGAATGGGAAGATGGACGAATATGTGGAGAGGCAGAGGTTTGCTACACTAATAGGAGCCTTGGGAGCTTGAGAACAAGCTCTAATGAAGCATTGGTGGGGTTGCTAAAGCTTGGGAGTAGGTGGGAGTAGAGTGGGTAGAGATGGCTTGGAAGAGAGGGGGTGTAGGTCCTTTTATAGTGGAGGAGAAGAGGCAAAAAATAAGTATGAGACCATTAGTGACATCCAGACCATCGCTGGAAACGTCGCTCTAGGCAGCTCATGCTCGCTGGCACCCACAGCGGTCTTTGTTGGCACGAGATGAATTAGCAACAGGTGTAAGCGTCGCTGTAAGTCCAGCTCATGCATAGCTGGCACTACGCTCCTCCACCTTTGCTGCGAGCGCATGCAGCCACACGCTGGCTCAACGCTATGAGCATGTGTGCCTGCACGCACGCGTGCACACCCGCGCTGC
This sequence comes from Thalassia testudinum, assembly GCA_037157565.1. NCBI lineage: Eukaryota > Viridiplantae > Streptophyta > Magnoliopsida > Alismatales > Hydrocharitaceae > Thalassia > Thalassia testudinum. Next base: position 63,289,774 of record JAZHRO010000007.1, on the reverse strand, counting down.
TGCGCACATAAGGTGGCGCGTGTGTGAGTACATGACACAGCCTAGGCCGTCCATCTTCTTTTTGTTGTAGGGGCTGCTACATAGGTCGGATTGAGTTGATTTTTACGTTGTTAGGCTGCGATCGCCGACCCAAGTCCATCCGTGCAGTTGGATTTGTCATTTGAAGCTCCAAATTATGTCTCCTAATCCCTTGGCCGTTGATCTTCCTTAGATTGCATATAGTGCTACGGGACTCTGATCGAGGCAATTTCAAAGGCGTTGGACTCCGATCGTCATCTTGATCAGATCCGTACGGTCGGATCATCAATCTGAGACTCCGAAATAAATATCCTTCTCTCCTAACCACAAAAACGACGTAATTAAGCTAAATTATATACAACTCTAAATATAGAATGATGCATGCTATGTAATATTTATAACATGAAATGCAAATCTAAGCCTAGGAACATGTATGAATAGGCATTTTACCCTCAATAAATGTGTTTACAACACATAGCAACCCCTATTCATTGGCTTACAACCCTGGATGGCATAATCATCCAAATTTCTCATATTCGAAAAATTCTCAATGACCTAATTATCAACAACCTTCTACACCACTACTTCAAAACCTAACCCGAGCAACACCTCCACCACAACAAGGTTACCCTTCATGTGCCTACCAACAGTCCTACCCAATACTCTCAATCTAGGCCTACACAAGAAGAGCAGTTGGGGTCTATCTTGAAATCACTTGCTGACATGCAGCAACAAATCATTGCAATGCAGCAAAGACAGGACGTGGCCTTAGCTGAGATGAAAGCACAGCTAGCACACTTGACTGTACCTCATCAGTCACATTTGCTATCATCTTCGATTGATCCAAACCCTAGGAATGTACCTACCTAGAGGTATGTTCATCCTAATCCTCCCCAAGGCCAAGCACATGTCATATCACATGCCTTGCACAGTTCTAATTCTTCTACACCTTACTCTGATTAGCAATCACCTTTTCTTCCCAACATTGATTCATCTTCCACATCTTGATTTGTATTCATTGATTTGACGAGGTAGAAGCTGTAGATTCTTCTTGATATATTCTGAATTTGTATTTGGACCTTGAGCCAAGTCCTTTAATCAACATTCTCTACTTGGACTTGTACCAAGTATCTCTATTCTAATTCACATTGATTATAGAGTCAATCCTTACCTTTGAGATTGACAATTTTCATCCTTACATACACCATGATTTGAATCTTTCATTAAGCTTCATAGATTTGTCAATTCTCTATTTATTTTTGCTCCTACAATGTTACACCTTTTTTGGGTTTGTGCCTAGTCGAAGGCGTAAAACTTAGCACCCATGTTGTGTATATCTATTTTATCTTTCTTTGTTTTCCTTTCTTCCTTAAGTGTCTATCCATGCATTCTTAGTCTGCATGCATAGTCACTTTGTCCTACATTTCACTACTTAGCCCGACTTTCCACTCTGATTTTTCTATTAGACTTGAAATCATCTACAGAGAGATTTGTCTCCTCATTCTAACTTCCTTTCGTCACCTTAGCCTAAGTTAGTGAAAAGTAGAGCATACATTTGCGTCCACCCTAATCATTCAATGAGGACATTGCATCATTTAAGCATGGGGGATGTAAATGGTGAAATCGTTTATTAGAATGAAATTATAGACACATCCTTTAGTTTATATAGATAGTATTATTAAAAATTCCAAATAAATTGAAAAATTTTGAAAAAAAATATAAAAAAAAACACAAAAAATTTGCAAAATAAAAATTCTAAAAATACAATAAGGGACTTATTCTATATTCACTAATCAAGGGAGAAGCTCTAGAATTCTGAGAAACAAGGAACAAAAATCTTACAAGTGTTTAATTATGATCTTAAAGCTGAACCAAAAGTAGAATAAGTATTTATGGACATTTAACCTTTACTGGTTAGACATTCCAGGCCACATATTTGTTTAAGTGAATTCGTCATTGTTTAAGAGATGCGTCGTAGTATAGGATAAAATCACTCAAATCATCTAAATTTATATGCTCAGATTCAGGAAATGAGTCTGAGGTCGAACACAGGGAGCAAATAATGGCAATTCAATCTCACTAATCACAATTGAATCAGAAATATAAGCAATTATAACCAAAGCTTCATTTAGAACTACCCAAAATGATATATATATGAAATCCAGTAGCAAAGTGCAAAAAGAATGGGTTAAAATGGTGATTTAAATCACCAAATTAACCCTTAATATTAAGCTTAAATAAATGCACAGTATCTCAATCAAATTTTCCACATCAACCAATTTTAATATCTCAATAGTATTCAAAACTAAGGCACCAGCAGAGATCATATGCCTTAAGTTGCTCATGGCTTGATGATAACCTCATCATGAGCCATAACTAGCTCATTTTGACCTAATACAAAGGATAAAAGCTCCTACATATCTCAAGGAAAGGCTTAACTCAGAGAATTCTGAGTTTGAGAAGAGAACAAGTCATAAGGGGTAAAAATGCAATTTTACCAGTATAATCTGCATACAGGGTAATTCAGGGCCCAAACATAGGTCAAAGCAGCTTAATAAGAATAAAAGTGGGATGAGATGATCTAGCAAGGGCTACAGCACTTCCAAGAAACTAAATGATAATCTGTAACCCTAAAACAACCCACTTCAATTCACGAGGTTTGAGACAAAGTAAAAATAGAATAAACCCTCTAAAATTCATAGAAAAATAATCTCTAGGGTTTAGAACCTTCAATTTGGCCTTCAGAACCCATTTTGACCTACATTGAGAACCATGCCCAATTAATAACTTAATTTGGGTTTTTGCATAAATTGACCGGTCAAACAAGGTTTAATATAGAAATGAAATTCACCATCAGATTCCTTAGGTCCTAATTAATCATGTATAAAAACTTGGGCCTGAGAAGAAACCTCCTTGACCGACTTCACACTTTGGTCCTCATATATTTACTTTTTGGCCCTCAACTTTTGAACCATCGCATTTTGGCCCCTAACTCTCCTTTGTTCTTCGCATTCAGGTCCCCCCTGCAAAACCTGCCAGCACCATGCTCCGGCGACCTTGCGCGGAGCATGGCGCCGCGCAGGGTGAGGGGGGAAGCCTGGCAAGTAAACCGGGGGTGCCCTGCATCGTCAGCCGTCACAGGGACACCCCCCTGGTCGCTGTAGCCCACCATACCGGTCGTGCGAACGCACGGACGGTATGGGTTTTTGTTTCCGGCCATCCTCCGGCGAGGGAGACACGTCGTCTCCCTCCGCCTTCCTCCCTGTCTTGATCCCTATAAATACCCCCCGTTGCTCCACCAACCGGAGCAGCTCGGGTCTGACGGAGAAAACCCCCAACTTTCCTCTCTTCTCTCTCCGGCAGACGCTCACCAGCTCCGGCGGTTCCTCCCCCTTCTCCTCTTCGCTCTGCCGCAATACCAGCAGCAGAGACTTCCTCCCCTGCTCTTCCCGCGCCACGCCGCACCCAGCTGGCGCCTCTCCGGCTCTCTGCTCGCCGCCGCCCCTTTCCCTGAGCATCGTCTTCTCCGGCGACAGTCGATACGACTGTCGCCCTGCTGCTCCCCCTTCGTCCCTGCAAGTAAGCTAGAACTACTTCCCTTCTTCTCCTCTTTCTTTCCCCGCTTTCAATTTGTTCAATTAAGCCCTCGACCGACCCTGACCATCGTCACCCCCTTCGTCTCCGGCCATCCTCCGGCGAGATGCTCCCATCGCTCCACAGCCTCACACACCTCGCCGACCCTCACCGAACCTCCGCCTCATCACACTGAGCACCCCCCACCCCTCCACTGCCACTCCACACCTCCGTAACGCTCCCCCGAACAAACCCATTCCTCCGGTTGCAGTCCAACCTAGGGCTGCCGCCAGACACCACCTTGCGGCTTGCCGCGCAGCTCCACACCTTCGCCGTGCCACGGCGAAGGTTCCCCAGTGGTTTGATCAGGCCGAGAGGCCATATTCGTGTCCGACAGGTTTTGAGGTTCGACCGCCATTAACGCACATTGAAGCAGCTTCTCCCGCGCTCCAGGCTTGAGGACTCCAGGTCTCCAGCTGCTGCGGATTGCGGGGAGTCTTGCGAAGGTAGCCAGCCAGCAACCGACGCAAATCGAAGCCGTAGCTGCAGAAGCTAGGCCGCGGTCTCCCAGTAGGCGCACGCGAGGAAAGGCCTCCATTTAGTCCCACATCGGTAAGCCTCACAACCTCTGCACCGTTTAAATTGATTTTGTGCATTAGCCTTACTGCCTCAGCACACGGGGTGAGGTCCCCTTCACCCGCCCGGTTACCCGGTCTCGTCCGCGCTCACGCCCCGCGGACCTGACCCGACCCGACTTGAGACTGACCTGCACTCCTCGCCCACCACGCACGCCGGTGGGCCTGGACCCGGACCTGACCCGTACCCGACTACCCGGCAGCTCTGGGAGAGCTTTCCCAAGAGTGGTTTCAGAGAGAGAGAGACGCGGGGGGAGAGGGTAGAGTAGGTTTTGTCCTCTGACGTAAGCTCTGAAGTGTGCAGGCACAGGTGAAGAAGAAGGACCGCGGAAGAAGAAGGAAGCTGAGGGAGACACTGTAGCAACAGGCAGTTTAAGTCGTCTGATTTGGAAATCAGACGACGTCCTGCAGGGAAAAGAAGAAAGAAGGAGGGGCGACGTCCTGACTGGAAAAAGAAAAGAAGAAAGAAGGAGATCTGAAGAGCAACAGAAGAAGGCGAGGCAGAGAAGAACACAAAAGAACAAGGGAAGAACTGAAAGAAGAAAGAAGAAGATCTGAAGAAAGACAGAAGAAAAAGAAGAAGAGCATCACCACTGCAGAAGAAGATCACCTCTGCAGACAAAGAAGAAGAAGATCTGAGACGAGGAGAAACAAAGAGAAAACAACAAATCCTTTCTCTCTTTATTTTTGTAAAAGAAACATGTATATCTCTAGAATACAACTTGCTCCCTGAGTTCGACCTCGGGAACTCTTTTCCGAGTAAAAAAATTTTTATATTTGAAATGATGGCAACAACTGGCTATATTACAACGACATAACAATAAAACCCGGTTATCTCTCGAAGCCATCGTTATCAATTGGCACCGTTGCCGGGGAGCAACGGCTATTCTAGAGGTAAACATTCCTGTTTCTTTTTAATTTCTGATAATCTCCTCTCTTTTGTAAAGAAAAACCACAGGAAATCAAGAAGACAAGCAACCGCACAACAACCACTCCGAGGACAGGTAAATTTTTCCTCTCGCTATTAACCCCTAAACTCTAAAGAAAAAAAAAAAAAAAAAAAAAGAAAAGAACAAGCAATATAGGGCTAACCTGTCTTCCATACTTAGTAACCATAAAAGTTGCATGTTTTCAACTCATTATTCCTGCACACTATTAAGGGTATTTGAGGGCTAACACATTCTTGCTTGAGCCCTAATTACCCAACAGAGAACTAACTGGACCAAGTAGAGCCAACATAAGATTCAACATTAGGGTTTTAGAGACACACTACTTAAATCAAGAATGGAGAAAATCCAAAAGAAGTGTGCCTAGACCATTGATTGAAAATACCTATTCAAAAGAAAACCTAAAACAATTGGCTCTCTAAACACCTGAACCCTAAAAGACAAGACCTAAAAGCTCTCAAAGAAAACAAGAGGTAAAGTTGACCCCTTGGGTCAACCAACCTTAAATTAGGTCACTCTTTGCACTTAAAAGACTAAAGTTCAAGTGAAACCTTAAGCACCCTGATCTTAAAATTGGTAGACTTAAGAGGTCAAGATCCCCATTCTGGTCTACCTGGAACCGCAGTGACAAGAGAGGTCGGGTGGGGGAAACCCTGTAACCCGTGGGGACGCTCTACCGTGTAGGGGTCTTCGCGGGACTCTCCCTCTCTGGCTGCCCAGGTAATTCTCAGGTGGACGATCTTTCTGATCAAGGGGTCCATCTGCCCCGCACCTCTATAGTCACCCAACACATTTTTGGGTGCCTTGATTGGGTCCAGCACCTTCTAAACTTACCTCTTCCAACAGTGCATGTACCTAAGACCACCCTTAAGACCTCCTTTAGAAATTCGCTCTCGTCAAGGCCAAGCCTCGACGCCCGTGTTTGTGCAGAAACACCCTCACATTATTCTCTCTTCTGATTCAGAACCAAGTTCTTCTTCTTCCCCCATCATGGCTCAGCCAGTTGAGGAAGAAAATAATCTGGAACACCAGCTCCAGCGACTCAATGACCTCTTCCAAAACTTCGTGCACCCACCACAGCGTCCTATGATGCGGGACCACTACAATCCTGCTGCGGTGGCCATTGAGCCTCGAGTCAGAATCCCGACTGGAGGGCCTGATTCCGAACTAAAGCCCAACATGATTCATGCTATACCTAAATTCCATGGGCTTAATTCTGAAGATCCCTTCCAGCACATCAAACAGCTAAAGCATCTGGCCCACACTTTTGGATCAGATGCGCAAAATCGGGATATTCTTCTCATGAAGATGTTCTCCTTTTCTCTTATGGACAAGGCCGCCCATTGGTATCAAACTCAGACCCGGCCGATCAACACTTGGGAAGAACTTCAATCCGAGTTTTTGAAAAAGTTTTTTCCAGTTGGTCGGACCAACGCCTTGCGCCATCAGATTACACACTTCACTCAACAATCAGGAGAACCTCTTCATGAGGCATGGGATCGTTTTCAGGATCTCATGAGGAAGTGCCCCCATCACGGAGTTCCTAAATGGGAACAAGTCCAATCTTTTTACCAGGGACTCCGTGAGGACATCCGCCTTTTCGTCAATGCAACTTGCGGAGGAAACATCATGGGTCAACATGAAGACACCGTATGGGAGATTCTCGAAAACATGTGCGAGAACTCCATCAACAATGACTCCATGGGATTATTCGACAGGACGAATACCCGCGCAGCAACGAATCTTAAGGGAGCACATGAGACGCAGGGCCTGTCCGCATCAGTCGACCTGGAATTAATGGCCAGTCGATTGGACAAGGTCTCAATCATTGAAAAGAAGGTGGATGAGCTGACTCAGCACTTGCAGCGAGCCACCTCCGCGCGTAACTCCTTTGCACAACCTCCTTCCACATAGGAGACTGTGCAAAACATCCTCCACCGATCTTCCCCTGGGATGGATCCATATCCATCCCCATCTGATTCTTGGACTGGAGGATCATCCGATCCTTTCTACACCAGCCGGGGGAACTCCATTCCCCCTTTCCCTGATTCTCAGGAGGTTCCTCAGACCTGCGAGGACCTCAACACCATCCAGAACGACCCATTCTCCAACACTTACAACCCTGGATGGCGAAACCATCCCAATTTTCAGTGGGCGGGAAATTCCCAAACCCAAAGACCACCTTTTCAGTCCCGCCCACAGCCCTCTCGTCACTACCAGCCGCCTCAGCCTCGGCCCAACCCTACTTATCCATCAGGGCCAAATCAAGATCAAATGTCCTTAATCCTTCAGACTCTGGCTGACATTCAAAAAACGAATGCGGCTATTCAGAAACAGCACAAGGACGAGCTTACAGAAGTTAAAACTCAACTGGCCCAGTTGGCAAATTCTCGCCAACCAGGCACACTCCCTTCCCAACCTCTTCCTAACCCAAATAACGTGCCAACCCAGAAGCGCGTTATGAATCCAAATTTAGGCCACGCCCAATGGATTTATCAGGCTCCTACTGCTCCATCTCCAGACGAGATGGAAGCCTCAACTTCTTATGCGGGATTTCAGCAGCAGCCACCCCTCCTACCAAACCCAAACCAAAATCAGGCCGGATTAAATTCTGTAACAACACGTAGTGGTAAAACAACTCAAGACCCACATTATCCAAACCACTCCAAGCCTGATAACCATGACCCTAGGATAGTTATCCAAGGTACCGCTGTTCCAGATCCACAACCTGGACCTATCCTAGAAGAACCAACCAAGATCCCGTTTCCCGAGGCCCTGACCAAGGGAAAGAAGACCACCAAACCCGTGGCCCCTGAGGAGGACCTGGTCAAGCTATTTGAGCAGGTCCACATAAACATCCCCTTGATGGATGCAATCCGCCACGTACCAGCTTACGCACGATTTCTAAAGAATATATGTACACCCCAGCGTAAGCCGCGAACCAAGGGAGGGAGCCCAATTGTTCTGTCAGAGCAAGCCAGCTCTGTAATCCTTAGTAGACTCCCACCCAAGGCAAAAGATCCTGGAACTCCCCTGATTTCCTGTAAGATAGGTGGTACCCAATTTGATAGAGCATTGTTAGACTTGGGTGCATCCATAAACCTGATACCCACATCCTTACTTGACCATCTAGAAGAATCTGAGCTGAAACCAACCGAGGTGACATTAGAATTAGCAGATCGATCTATAAAGTCACCAAAAGGGATTCTCGAGGATGTTATCGTGAGAGTGCGGGATTTCTATTTTCCAGTGGACTTTATAGTCTTAGATATGGATGCACCTGAGAACCCTAAGGATACACCAATCATTCTAGGGAGACCTTTCTTGGCTACTGCTAGAGCCAACATCAGCTGTGAGGAGGGCCAAATAGAGCTTAAGTTTGGAGATCAAACACTAAAAATTGATATATTTAAGGCCCAACAAGGAATTAATTGCGGCGTCATCGAACAAATTTGTGACATCAAGACTTTGGTTGATGAATCACACCTCCAGAATGACTCGATTATGCCTCATCAACCACAGAAGGATCTTGACCCGCAAACAGAGGAGTCGAATCCAGATATGAACAACCCAGTAACTCCCACCCTTGAACCTCACATCTATACTGAACCACCCGCTGCTGCTGAAAACCCCATCCTCAAACTGAAACCCCTTCCTGCTCACTTGAAATACGTCTTTTTGGGTTCTAATCAGACCCTTCCTGTGATTATCAATTCCAACCTCAGTCCTGAACAGGAATCCCGTCTGATTGTTGTCCTCCAGCAACATCGCAGAGCCATCGGATGGACTCTCGATGATTTGACTGGAATAAGTCCCTCTTATTGTACTCATCATATCTATTCAGAAGAGGGCACACGATCTTCTCGAGAAATGCAGAGACGCTTAAACCCCAATCTGTAGGAGGTCGTGAAAAAGGAGATCATCAAATGGTTAGATGCTGGAATCATCTACCCGATCTCCGATAGTCGTTGGGTGAGCCCAATTCAGGTCGTGCCCAAAAAGGCAGGACTCACCACTATAACGACTGAAACCGGAGAAATCATTCCTACCCGATTAGCCAACTCGTGGAGAGTCTGTATAGATTACCGTCGACTCAATTCCTCCACGAAGAAGGATCATTTCCCACTACCCTTCATTGATCAAATTCTCGAAAAACTAGCGGGAAACAGGTTCTTCTGCTTTCTTGACGGGTACTCCGGTTATAACCAGGTGGCAATCCATCCTGAGGACCAAGAAAAGACCACGTTCACCTGCCCCTTCGGAACATACGCTTTCCGAAGGATGCCTTTCGGTCTTTGCAATGCACCCGCTACTTTTCAGCGATGCATGCTTGCCATATTCTCAGATATGGTAGGTGATTATCTTGAAGTCTTCATGGATGACTTTTCAATTTTCGGAGCATCATTCGACGATTGCCTCCAACACTTGGTCCAGATACTCAGGCGGTGCATCGATGTGAATTTGGTTCTTTCCTGGGAAAAGAGCCATTTCATGGTGCCTGAGGGAATTGTCCTGGGACACTCAATTTCGGAGAAAGGTATCCAAGTGGATCGAGCTAAGGTTAATCTGATTTCTCACCTTCCTATGCCTAGCTCGATCAGGGACATCCGATCCTTTTTAGGGCATGTCGGTTTTTATCGACGATTTATCCCTGATTTTTCAAAAATCGCACGCCCCCTGACCACTCTTTTCTCCAAGGATGTTCCCTTCGAAATTTCCAAGGAATGCACTCAAGCATTTGAAATCCTGCGTGACCGAGTCACCCAAGCCCCGATCCTACAGTCCCCTGATTGGTCTCAACCCTTTGAGATCATGTGTGATGCATCCGACTTCGCTGTAGGAGCGGTTTTGGGGCAGAAAAATGACAAGAAACCTGTGGTCATTTACTACGCCAGCAAAACACTCGATGAGGCTCAGCGTAACTATACGGTTACTGAGAAAGAGCTGCTAGCTGTAGTATTTGCCCTAGAAAAGTTTAGATCGTACCTTCTGGGTTCCCATGTCATCATATACTCGGATCACACAGCTGTGAGGCATCTCCTTGCAAAGAAGGACGCGAAACCTCGATTAATCCGATGGATCTTGCTGTTGCAAGAATTTGACCTTGAGATTCGCGACAAAGCGGGAAAGCAAAACGTGGTAGCTGATCACTTGTCCCGTCTTCCTTCTGAAATAATTGACCCTTCCGGACCCATCATTGAGCATTTTCCCGATGAGCACCTGCTGACTATTGGTACTAGCCTTCCATGGTTTGCTAATATAGTAAATTACTTGGCATCTCATCAGACCCCGTCCGATTGGTCGAAGGCCAAGAAAGACAAATTACGCTCCGATGCCAAGTATTACATTTGGGAAGACCCGTACCTCTTCCGCATAGGTGCCGATCAGATCATCCGGAGATGTGTCCCGGAAGGGGAATTCAACAGTATCCTCTCTTTCTGCCATGACCAGGCATGCGGTGGCCATTTTGCCGGGCATAAAACCGCATCAAAAGTCCTCCAGTGCGGCTTTTACTGGCCCACACTGTTCAAAGACGCATACAATCACTGCAAGGCATGCAGTCGTTGCCAGACTTTGGGCAACATGAGCCATCGCGACATGATGCCTATGCAACCGATTCTAGTATGCGAAATCTTTGATGTTTGGGGGATTGATTTTATGGGCCCCTTTCCTGTTTCGGATGGTTTCGAATACATTCTGTTGGCTGTGGACTACGTGTCCAAATGGATCGAAGCCATACCGACCCGAACCTGTGATCACAAAATCGTTCTCAAATTCATTCATCAACACATTTTCTCAAGGTTCGGGATTCCTCGTGCAATAATCTCTGATGGGGGGACCCATTTCACAAATGCTCAGTTTAGGTCACTGATGACCAAATACGGGGTGTCTCACCGAATCTCTACTCCTTACCACCCCCAAACTAATGGTCTAGCTGAGCTGTCCAATCGGGAGATCAAGAAAATCCTGCAAGTCACTGTTCGACCTGACAGGAAGGACTGGTCGTCCCGACTTCCGGAAGCACTGTGGGCCTATAGGACCGCCCACAAAACCCAATTAGGCATGTCTCCCTTTAGACTGGTGTACGGAAAGGCATGCCACCTTCCCGTCGAACTGGAGCATAAAGCCTATTGGGCAGTACGGAACTGTAATCTAGATCTTTCCAAGGCTGGGACCCACAGAAAACTCCAAATCAGCGAGATCGATGAATTACACATAGACGCGTACGAGAACTCGCAAATCTACAAGGAGCGGGTTAAAGCCTTCCACGACAAACACATCTCGAGAAAGATCTTTCATCCTGGTCAAAAGGTCCTACTCTTTGATACCCGACTCAAACTCTTCCCAGGAAAACTGAGATCTAAGTGGGTCGGACCATATTTGGTCCGACAGGTTTTTGGAAATGGAGCAATCGAAATCAATCCACTCAGCCACGATTCTGAACCTTTCATCGTGAACGGTCAGAGACTCAAGCCGTTCATCGATGTAACTTCTACTGATTTAGCTGAGGCATCTTATATCCTCCTTTCCCCTTGAGCTTATTGCGCCCAGCCGATGGCGTAAAACTCAGCGCTTAACGGGAGGCAGCCCGTCATTCTCTTTGAAAACCTGAAACTTGTTCTGACACCTTTTAGCACTCGAAGTTCACCCTTGTAGACAGCCGACCCCAACTCAGATGCTTGCATCTGGGATTTGAAATCGTCCGCAAAAATTCAACCCGACCCATCCACTCATCCAAATTTCTGTCTTAAGGAATGAACTAAGACCCCCTAGGTTACAATGGGGACATTGCAAATCTTAGGCATGGGGGGGTATGAAAGTGCAAAACTTGTAAGAAAAGGTTTCAAACAAAAAAATTCACATATGCCAAAAAAAAAACACCATAAAAATTAAAAAATTTTCGAAAAAGAATAAGAGGAAAAGAGGAGAAGGAAATTTTGTGAAGGAGAAAAGAAACAAAATGAAAAAGGAGCACAAAATTATGAGAAAAAGTGATAGTCATTAGTAAGGAACTAAGGAATTAACCTAAGTTCTAGACCTCATTCAAGAAAAGTGCACAAAGAGATTAGTAAAGAATGCAAACCTTAGGCATTCTTGAATAGACTCTTAGTACCCATTAAGATCTGGACACTCCTCAAGAGGTTGAGGAAAATGAAAAGCTGAAGTATTAGGTCTAAGGCTTAGGGAGTATTCGGCCTCGTTAACTAATTTCTGGTTTACGGGACTCAGTAACCTAAGCACCCTAACCTCACACACAGCCTGGTTCAGTAAGCGTAAAAATCAGAATCACGCAGAAGCGTCGCAAAATTCTGAAAAGAACACCTAGAATAGGAGCGGCCGATCAACACAAGTTGATTTGGACGAGTTCCCAGCGCGGAGAGGCGGGAAATCCCCTCGAAGATGCGTAACAAAATATCATCTCCTCGGTGCTTGTCTCTTAGGATATTTACATATCCTACTGGGGGCATGTAAGCACTCTGCTGGTTCAGATTCCATGGATGGCATTATCTCGAAGTGTCAATTGCCAGGGTCTGGATTCGGCCACGGAACACCATGGATGGGATTATCTCGAAATCTCAATAGCCAGGGTTCTGGGGGTTGCCATGGGCGGTGCTATCTCGAAGCATCGATCTCCAGGAACCCTTGAGGATTGATGATGGGAGCAAGGAATCTGATACAGACCGTGTTGAAAAGCCAATCCTAGGCTAGAACTAAAAAGAAAAAGAGAGAGAAAACTCTCCAAATAGAAAAACATTCTATCTCTCTCTTACAAAATGCACTGCGAACTGAGCCAGGGCTAAAATCATTTCAAGCACGGGTGCTTTAACCACGAAGTCCAATAAACCTTAGGTTAGTTCTTGTGGGCCTTAAAAACCTTTGCTAAAAGACTGAGGCTAAGGCTAGACAGATTTGGATCTTGATTGGTACTAGAGTACCTTTTAGGCCTATGGTCAGCATTCTAACCTAATCTATGCTCAAATAAAAAAGGCACTTATCTAAAACTATTAAAAACTTCATGGTCTAGAACAAGGGTTGAAACCTTAAGTTTTTGCTAAGGGACTAGCAAAAGCTAGGAATGGGGGTATGATGAGAACCTCATCATGAGCCATAACTAGCTCATTTTGACCTAATACAAAGGATAAAAGCTCCTACATATCTCAAGGAAAGGCTTAACTCAGAGAATTCTGAGTTTGAGAAGAGAACAAGTCATAAGGGGTAAAAATGCAATTTTACCAGTATAATCTGCATACAGGGTAATTCAGGGCCCAAACATAGGTCAAAGCAGCTTAATAAGAATAAAAGTGGGATGAGATGATCTAGCAAGGGCTACAGCACTTCCAAGAAACTAAATGATAATCTGTAACCCTAAAACAACCCACTTCAATTCACGAGGTTCGAGACAAAGTAAAAATAGAATAAACCATCTAAAATTCATAGAAAAATAATCTCTAGGGTTTAGAACCTTCAATTTGGCCTTCAGAACCCATTTTGACCTACATTGAGAACCATGCCCAATTAATAACTTAATTTGGGTTTTTGCATAAATTGACTGGTCAAACAAGGTTTAATATAGAAATGAAATTCACCATCAGATTCCTTAGGTCCTAATTAATCATGTATAAAAACTTGGGCCTGAGAAGAAACCTCCTTGACCGACTTCACACTTTGGTCCTCATATATTTACTTTTTGGCCCTCAACTTTTGAACCATCGCATTTTGGCCCCTAACACTCCTTCGTTCTTCGCATTCAGGTCCCCCCTGCAAAACCTGCCAGCACCATGCTCCGGCGACCTTGCGCGGAGCATGGCGCCGCGCAGGGTGAGGGGGGAAGCCTGGCAAGTAAACCGGGGGTGCCCTGCGTCGTCAGCCGTCGCAGGGACACCCCCTGGTCGCTGTAGCCCACCATACCGGCCGTGCGAACGCACGGACGGTATGGGTTTTTGTTTCCGGCCATCCTCCGACGAGGGAGACACGTCGTCTCCCTCCGCCTTCCTCCCTGTCTTGATCCCTATAAATACCCCCCGTTGCTCCACCAACCGGAGCAGCTCGGGTCTGACGGAGAAAACCCCCAACTTTCCTCTCTTCTCTCTCCGGCAGACGCTCACCAGCTCCGGCGGTTCCTCCCCCTTCTCCTCTTCGCTCTGCCGCAATACCAGCAGCAGAGACTTCCTCCCCTGCTCTTCCCGCGCCACGCCGCACCCAGCTGGCGCCTCTCCGGCTCTCTGCTCGCCGCCGCCCCTTTCCCTGAGCATCGTCTTCTCCGGCGACAGTCGATACGACTGTCGCCCTGCTGCTCCCCCTTCGTCCCTGCAAGTAAGCTAGAACTACTTCCCTTCTTCTCCTCTTTCTTTCCCCGCTTTCAATTTGTTCAATTAAGCCCTCGACCGACCCTGACCATCGTCACCCCCTTCGTCTCCAGCCATCCTCTGGCGAGATGCTCCCATCGCTCCACAGCCTCACACACCTCGCCGACCCTCACCGAACCTCCGCCTCATCACACTGAGCACCCCCCACCCCTCCACTGCCACTCCACACCTCCGTAACGCTCCCCCGAACAAACCCATTCCTCCGGTTGCAGTCCAACCTAGGGCTGCCGCCAGACACCACCTTGCGGCTTGCCGCGCAGCTCCACACCTTCGCCGTGCCACGGCGAAGGTTCCCCAGTGGTTTGATCAGGCCGAGAGGCCATATTCGTGTCCGACAGGTTTTGAGGTTCGACCGCCATTAACGCACATTGAAGCAGCTTCTCCCGCGCTCCAGGCTTGAGGACTCCAGGTCTCCAGCTGCTGCGGATTGCGGGGAGTCTTGCGAAGGTAGCCAGCCAGCAACCGACGCAAATCGAAGCCGCAGCTGCAGAAGCTAGGCCGCGGTCTCCCAGCAGGCGCACGCGAGGAAAGGCCTCCGTTTAGTCCCACATCGGTAAGCCTCACAACCTCTGCACCGTTTAAATTGATTTTGTGCATTAGCCTTACTGCCTCAGCACACGGGGTGAGGTCCCCTTCACCCGCCCGGTTACCCGATCTCGTCCGCACTCACGCCCCGCGGACCTGACCCGACCCGACTTGAGACTGACCTGCACTCCTCGCCCACCACGCACGCCGGTGGGCCTGGACCCGGACCTGACCCGTACCCGACTACCCGGCAGCTCTGGGAGAGCTTTCCCAAGAGTGGTTTCAGAGAGAGAGAGACGCGGGGGGAGAGGGTAGAGTAGGTTTTGTCCTCTGACGTAAGCTCTGAAGTGTGCAGGCACAGGTGAAGAAGGACCGCGGAAGAAGAAGGAAGCTGAGGGAGACACTGTAGCAACAGGCAGTTTAAGTCGTCTGATTTGGAAATCAGACGACGTCCTGCAGGGAAAAGAAGAAAGAAGGAGGGGCGACGTCCTGACTGGAAAAAGAAAAGAAGAAAGAAGGAGATCTGAAGAGAAACAGAAGAAGGCGAGGCAGAGAAGAACACAAAAGAACAAGGGAAGAACTGAAAGAAGAAAAACAAAGAAGAAAGAAGAAGATCTGAAGAAAGACAGAAGAAAAAGAAGAGCATCACCACTGCAGAAGAAGAAGATCACCTCTGCAGACAAAGAAGAAGAAGATCTGAGACGAGGAGAAACAAAGAGAAAACAACAAATCCTTTCTCTCTTTATTTTTGTAAAAGAAACATGTATATCTCTAGAATACAACTTGCTCCCTGAGTTCGACCTCGGGAACTCTTTTCCGAGTAAAAAAATTTTTATATTTGAAATGATGGCAACAACTGGCTATATTACAACGACATAACAATAAAACCCGGTTATCTCTCGAAGCCATCGTTATCATGGCTCAACTCAACTCCAATAGAAGAGGCAAAGGCCTCCTCTCTCCTTCGTGCCTCAAGGGAGAGGCAACTACAGCACCACAGCACAAAGGTAAAGGCCTCATGATAGGCTAAGTGTGGAGAGCAGAAGGGCAAAAACCCCCCCTCTCTCTCTCTCTTCTTCTCTCAAAAACCCAAGCATAATCAGGTAATCAGCCAGGTAATCGGGTGTGAACAAGGTCCAGGCCTGTGGACATGGTTGCAGGCAAGGAGTGAGCGGTCGGGTAAGCAGATGTGTGGGGTAAATGGGGACCTGACCCCTGTGTCTTGGGCAAATAACAGGGGTCACAAATCCCTCTTATCTCGTGCAAGCAGCTGTAGCTTCCATGATGGGGGACTATCCCATGTCGTCCTCTTTGTGTGAGAGTAGCAGATAGTGAAGGCTCCAATTAAGGTAGCAACTGCGGATGACGGCTTCGATTGAGGACCTGGAGATGCACTTGGAGGCAGTCCGCAGCGTCTAGGGGTGTTTCCTGCAAGGATTATGGCTTGGTAAGTGCAGACAAGTTCGAAGGAGTCGAGGGTGGCAGCAGAGGTTCGGTGAATGCCAGAAACCAAGAACACGGCCATTCGGCCATGTCAAATGTGCTCAAAACTTCGACATGAACGACGAGTGCAATGGTTGTAGTTTGTTGCATGTGTGATTGCGCAGCAATCATAGGTCTTAATTGACCTAGATTAAGCTAGAACTTAGCATAAATTAGGGTTATTCACGCATACATACGCATTATCTGCATCTTTACTACCCTTCTTTAGCTATGCATGAAATAAAGTTATAATGTGCTGATTAAGTGCATTATGTTGATTGCAGGCAATAAGCAGATATGGAGCAGGATCTGAAGCTGGATCTAAAATAACGGGAGTTGTAGCAGAAATGGAGTAGAAGGATTAGTTTAGATATAGGAACAATGATGTAAGGGAGTTAAAGGTTTGCTATTCTATTAAGTAGGAATAAAGCAGTAAAATGTGAAGAGCTTAGGTCCATCCTAGCCCTAGGATTGCCTAGAGACCTCCTCAAGCCTTAGCCACCCTTAGATTAGGTCACAACACCCTAGGAAGCCTTAAAACCCTATTTCCAGCTCTTATCTAGATGTTCAGATAAGTTATAGGATGTCTAAGACACTTAGCCATCTCCCGCACACCTCAAACCCACTTCTACAGTGTTATTGGACGTCCAGACACTTTGTCAGACATCCAATTTTTGCAAAGTACCCAAAACAGAACCTTGATTTCGCCCTGACTCAAATTGGATATCCAGAACTGAAGTCTGGACTTCTAATTTTTGAGTATAAGTCATCTGATCATATTATTGGACGTCTAATGCTAGTCTCCAGTCCTTGTTTTGAGATTCAAATCTTGATCTTGGATCTCTAGCTCCCTAGACCTAATCCCAACCCCATAGGAACCTAAATTAAGGTGTCCTACCCCTAGTACATCACCTCTAGACCTACCTAAGGACCTAATTAGGTCCTCACCAAACCCAATTGACTTAGATCAAGTCAATTACCTTCACCTAAGTTAATTGGACTCATTGAGTCCAATTGAGCTTAGATCTCAACCCACACAAGTTTAATTGGACTTGGTGAGAGTCCAATTGACCTAAACCCAACCTAATTGAGTTATTCCACTCTCAATTAGGTTCACACTCATTCAATTAAACTTAGGTTAAGTTTAATTGCATTTTCCCCTTAGCAATTAGGGTTTGTAACCCTAATTCAAGATCTACACCTACCCAAACCACTTAGGACCTAACCTAAGCCACCTAGACACATAGAGCACGACCACACACACACACACACACACCCATTCATGCACACACTTTTCTAGAATTCTCTAGAGAGCTCTTGAGATGGCACCACCTCTTGGTTGCCAAATTTAGCAACCAAGAGGAATTCAAATTGAGATCCACAATTCTTAGATCTCAAAGACCATCTCCGCCCACATGTGGCCGGCCACTCCTAGACTCGCTCTAGAGAGTTCTACACCTCTCTAGAGAGAAGCCATTGGGTCTATAAAAAGACCCCTTGGGCAGCCAAGCACCCCCATTCACTTCCTTGCCATTCATTCCACTTAGGCTAGCCACTCCCATCTCCACTCCACCTCCACGAGTTGAGCACCACCATAGAGGCCACCATCTCCAAGCCAGGAAGCTGGATCAGCTCCCCAATCTCTCTCCAAGGGTTGATCAAAGCTCCATTGGCTGCCCCTCCTTCTCTCAGCCACTCAAAGGCCATCGGGGACTACCTCCGAATGCCCTTCCTTCTACTAGATTAGTAGCTTAGCTCTTCGTATATTTACTATTTTTATTTACTGCTTAGTAGTGTAATCTTACTTCTCCCCCAATGATGCATGCAAAATCCCCCCATCGATTCTTGTATGCAATCGTTATCTGGTAGCTAGGTTTAATTTTTAAGCATTTACGTAAAAGCTTTCCTCTAGATTTCCTTGTGCAACAACTCTCCAATGATGAATGAAATTGCATTTATATATATATGTCTCTCTATGTGTTTGAAATCACCGCGAGCTTAATAATTATCGTATTTGATTGATTTAAGTGCTTGTTCTTTAACTGTCTATATACTACGCACCAGCTTGTCGTTTCCTGAGGATATTGAAAATCTGACAATAGATGCTTTCTAGTAACTGGTGGTAGAGTTGTTCTGTGTTTTGTCTTTACGTTATTATAGTTTACAATCAGTCGTTATAGTATGTATCAAGACAGCTACCAGATTACTACAAATTTTTACTCGGAATACAAAGCTTTCCCGAGGTTGATCTCAAGGAGCAACTAGAATTCTAGAAGTAGAAAGTTCTCAATTAGGTTACAAAAAATGAGAGAGAGAGAGAGGGGGGGGCTAGAGTTCTCTTGGCTTCTTCTTCTCTCTTCTTTTCTTTTTTTCTTTCTTCTTTCTTCTGCAGAGTCTTCTTTTCTTCTTGCCTACTCTGCTTGCTTCTTTTTTCTTTTTCTTCTCTGCGGTAGTGGTGATCTTCCTCTTCTTTTTCTTTCTTTCTTCTTTCTTCTTTCTTCTTTCTTCTGCAGAGTCTTCTTTTCTTCTTGCCTGCTTTACTTGCTTCTTCTCTTTTCTTTTTCTTCTCTGCAGTAGTGGTGATCTTCCTCTTCTTTTTCTTTCTTTCTTCTTTCTTCTTTTCCTTCCTTGCTTGTGGCTGTGCCTTCTTTCTTTCTCTTTTCTTCTTCTTCTTCTCTTCCTGCCTTCTTCTTCTGTTCTTCTTTTCTTTCTTTCTTTTCTTCCTGCCTTCTTCTTTCTTCTTTTCCTTCCTACCTTCTTCTTCTTGGCGGCTGCAAAGGCTTCTTTCTTCTTCTGCGGCTGTAGGGATTCTAACATCTGATGTAGTGCTTAGATGACTTATCTGTGGCCTTGCTACAGTGCCTCCCTTCTTCTTTCTTCTTCTATTTCTCTCCTCCCTTCCTTCTTCTTCAGCTGCTGCTGAGTGGCTAGGGCTTCGGTCGCTTCTCTTCTTCTTTTCCTTCTTACCTTCTTTTCCTTCCTGCCTTCTTCTTCTTAGCGGCTGCAATGGCTTCTTTCTTCTTCTGTGGCTGTAGGGATTCCGATGTCTGATGCAGTGCTCAGACGACTTATCTGTGGCCTTGCTACAGTGCCTCACTTCTTCTTTCTTCTTCTGTTTCTCTCCTTCCTTCCTTCTTCTTCAGCTGCTGCTGCGCGACTAGGGCTTAGGTCGCTTCTCTTCTTCTTCTTTTCCTTCTTGCCTTCTTCTTCTTCTTTTCTTCCTACACGCTTACACAAAGGTCAGAGCAAAACCTACCCCTACCCCTTCCCCACGTCTCTCTCTTTCTCAGAATTCTCTCTTAGGACTGCTCTCCCAGAGCTGGGTAATCAGGTGCGAGTATCGCGAACGAGGCCAGGCCCACCGGCATGCGGTGGTGGGCGAGGAGTGCATGGTTCGGGTAGTCAGATCAGGCCCAGACCCGCAGGGCGTGAGCGCGGGCGAGGGCGAGCGAGTGCGTGGCATGCTGCGTGCGGGAGAGGGACCTGACACCTGTGTTCGAAGGCAGTAAGCCTTAAGCATTTTTTCAATTTAAGTGCAAGCCCTCGGCCACGCACTTACGAGGTGGGACTAAAGTCCCACCTCCCGATTTGGTGCCTGCAGGTGAGCAATCTGTGGCTAATTGAGGTAGCCCGTATGGCCTTCGCCCCAACTACAGGCCTGGGTGTCTTCGCGACTCCTTCTCGTGCAGCTTGGGACATACGCCTGGGCTGGAAGATGCCTGTAGCTACAGGTAAAGCCGCTGCAGCTCGTCGACAATGGCGACGAGAGGGTGCGAACCTGAAATCACAACTATGGCCTCTCGGCCCAGTCAGAACACGTGGGAAGCTTCGCCGGAGTGTGGCGAAGCTTGTGTGGTGGTTGGCGGGATGCGGGAGTGCGTGCAGAGGTTGACCTAGGTTAGACTGTGGGCGGAGAGGTGGGTTTGTTCGGGGGGTGGTTGAGTGGCGCTTGGCAGTGGATGGAAAGGGGGGATCGGTGGAGTGGAGTGTAAGGGAGCTTCTGGGCTGGTCAGCGAGGTGTGAAGGGGTCTGTGAGCGTGGGGTGGACTTGCCAGAGGGGGTGATCAGAGGTAGAGAAGGTGAGTCTGGACAGTGGTTGGCGGGTGGTCGAAAGGGCAGATTGGAAGAGGGAAAATACAAGAGAGAAAGAGAGAAAGCTATCTACCTAATTACTCAACGAAGGGGGAGGGCAGAGCAGCCGGCTCATATGTGCCGGAGTTGGAGACGAAGATGCCCTGGAGGAGGGTTTCAGTGACGAGGAAGCAGACGGAGGGCGCCAGCGAGTACAGCCTAGCGCGGACGACAGGGCAGAGTAAACCCTACTGCAGGTAAGGCAGCAGAGCGATGAGGAGGAGGAGGAGGAGGTCACCGGAAGCTTCGGGCTCTCTGACCGGAGGAGAAAGGGATGAAGAGGGTTTGTTTCTCCATTAAAGAAAGCTTGAAGGAGCCGGTAAGGTCTGCTGGTCCTTATAAAGGGCTTGGCGTGCAGAGAGGGGCGAGGTGGTGTCGTGCCAGCCTCGCCGAAGTATGGCCGGAAGGGACACCCATACCTTCCGTGCATTCACACGGAAGGTATGGTGGTTGGCAGAGGTCGTGGGCGGGTCCCTGCGATAGAGGACGTCGCAGGGAATCCCGCTTCTGTTCTAGAGGACGGCAGCCCTACCCTGCGTGGCGCCATTCTCCGCGCAAGGTCGCCAGAGTATGGCGCTGTGCAGAAGTTGCATGGACGACCATTCTGCAAAGGATGATGAAAAGTTGGGGACCTAAATCAAGGGTTTCAAAAGATAAGGGTCAAAAAGTAAATAAAGAGGACCAAATTGTAAAGTCAGTCAAGGAGGTCTCTTCTTAGTCTCAAGTTTTTATACAAGACTAATTTGAACCTAAGGATTTTAATGGTGAATTTTAATTCTAGGTTGGACCATGTTTGACCAGCCAATTTGCATAAAAACCCAAATTAAGTTATTAATTGGGCATGGTTCTCTTTTTGGGTCAAAATAGGTTTCTAAGGCCAAATTGAAGGTTCTAAACCCTAGAGAATATTTTTATATGAATTTTTGAGGATTTAGTTGATTTTTATACTATCTCAAACCTCGTGAATTGAAGTGGGTTTGTTTTAGGGTTACAGAATGTCATTTAATTCCTAGAAGTTGCTATAACCCTTTTTAGATCAGATCATCCCACTTCCCTTCTTGTTAAGCTTGTTTGACCTGTGTTTAGACCCTTAATTTCCCTGTTTACAAACTACATTGGTGAAATTGCAGTTTTACCCCTTATGATTTATTTTATTCTTAAACTCAGAATTCTCTGAGTTAAGCCTCTCTTTGGATTTTGTAGGAGCTTTTTCACAAATATTTGGATTAGATTGTGCTAGTTGGGGTTCATGATGAGGTTCTCGTCACTTTCTCCATAACTAGTCACCACCTCACTAGAATCGTGCGCACAGAAACTCACATGTTCACTTTCGTGATTTACTTGATGCATGCGCATGTGATCCAAGTTAATAACAGAAGCGGTGAAGTCTTAGTTAGGAGATTGGAAACTTGAGTGCATCTTTAAACAAAGTAGAACGGCTAAAGAAAAGATCGATTTCAAAAGTGAAAGTAACGCCTCTCAGAGACGAACGGCCGAGACTCAAAGTCTCGTTATTTTTATAAAACAATATCTTTCTTGGATCGTACTTAGCGACTAGACTATGACACATTTCTTTCATATCAAAAACGTGAACTACTATTCTCCAACAAATGGTGCCGTTGCCGAGGAGGCAACGTCATTTTTCTTGATTTTGATCTTTTAATCTATTATTGACAAATCTTCCTCTACTTTGTTTTTGATGTGAGGACAACACGGAATGAAAATGGGATCTGCGCACACATCGAGCACGGCGAAGAAAAATCAGGTGTACATCATCTATCTTAGATTAGGTTTATTTTCTGAACCCTAGGATTAGATCTACTTCCTGCAATTTCTTTTGTGAAAAAGAAAAAAAAAGAAAAAAAATTTTACTGATTTTCGTGAAAAAGAAAAAAAAATCAAAAAGAAAAATTTTGAAAAAAAAATCTTGATTAGATTTCCTTCCGAGCTTAGGTTACTTTGAAAAAAAAAAGAGAGAAAAAAGGGATATTTTCTATGAATCTTTTGAAAAATTATTTTTGAAAAAAAAAAGTGCAAAAGTTTTGAACAAAAAAAAAATCTTTTTGGTGGAAGGCTTGAATTTCAAATTCAAACCTCTTTAAAAGCTTTTCCACCATCTTCTGATTTTCAGCCAGATTTCAAATCTCACTTAAATATTCGTTAGCAAAAAATTCTGAAATTCAAACTAAACCTTCATTTTCAAACCATCTTTCAAATGCCACCGTTACTTTGAAAAAATTCCAAGTATAAAATTTTTAAAAATTCATGAAATGCACAGGGGTCAGATTGACCTAGATTCAAAATTTTTCAAATTTCAAAAAGTGATTTCGAGCAATCTGCGAATCTGTTTTAACTAAAGATGGTAGGGTTTGAAAGATGATCTCATTGGGCTTATTTTCCATATTTTTCTTAAATTTTTGAAGGTCAATTGATACTGTTTCAAAATGAAAGATCGAACAGGGGTCAAAGTTCCAAATCTGACCCCCTGAAATTCAAAATTCCATAAAAATTCGATTGAAACAGTAAAAATTCCAGAAAAATATTGCATGAAAAAATAATTGAAAAAGGAATCTACTCTCAAAATTTTAGAATAATTGGATTCCAATTATTATCAAAGAATCGGCATTATTTTTTGTGGTCTGCTGAAACAGAGAAAAAACCCTAGAAGTGCATGCAACTTATGTTAAATCCTTAGGGTTACAACTAGAGACCACACATTGGGCCAACTTAGACTTAATCAAGTCTAGTTAGCCGATGCTCTTGGTTACCTTGTGGGCCACTCACCACAAACCCCACTGAAGAAAATGGGTTAAAATTAACTTTAAAATACGAAATCAACCGAGTTCGTTGTCGTACTACTGGGTGAGTTTAATCTCTCTTGCCAAACCTGGTGACTAAGTCTGCGAGGTAGTGTCAAACGACCGTGGCTCGGGGGTCAATGGAACTGGAGGCGTAAGCCAAAGGAAGAACCTTCCCCTTAGTCCCCTCGTAACCAGACTGGCTAGGTTAGCTTGAGAGGCGGGATTCACTTTCATTCGGTTGTACGACGAACTTATCTTCAGGAATTTAAATCCCTAACGAAAAATCTGGTCACCTGATCTATAAGGACCATTTGATTGACAGGGCCTTAGCCTTGTCCTATGTGGCTACACCAACCCAGGGGTTGGACGGTGTATGCACGGAAGGACGTCACTTCGACCTCACTTGGTTGGACCTTGGGAGCCACTCCCAAGGAGGCGAGTCACCTCGCTCAGACCATCTTCTTCTCCCATTTCTTCTACTCTAAGAGCGACCATGGCAAATCCTGGACCTGGACCTAGACCGAGTCAGGACATTGAGAATCTGGACCCGATGGCTCGTCTGGAAGCCCAGGTCGCCGAATCTGAGGAGTGGCATCAGTAGAGCATGGATCGTATTCTGACGGCACATGACGGGATGAAGCACCCGCCATGAGGAGAACAACTGCAGGATTTCTACGACCCAACCGCACCTGTCGTCGCACCGCTAGTCAGAATTCCCGCGGGCGGAGATGTGTTTGCGCTCAAGCCCAATGTAATTGGGCTGATCAGCACTCATTTCTACGGTAACTCAAGCGAAGATCCGTTCCAGCACCTTGAGGACCTAAGTCGACTCACTGAAACGATCTGACCCAGGAATATTGATCTCGAGATTGTTTTGATGAAGCTTTTCTCGTTCTCTTTGAGGGACAAAGCTTCATACTGGTTCAAGACAATTGGGAAGCCAATTTGAACCTGGTCGGAATTACGACGTGAATTACTGTAAAAGTTCTTCCCAATCGGTCGAAAAAACGCAATGCGGTGTGCAATCACGACTTTCTCCGAGGGAGCTAGGGAGAAATTACATGAAGCATGGGATAGATTTCACGACCTTTTCCAAAAATGCCCGCATCATGGTATACCCAGATGGCACTTAGCTCAGATTTTTTACCATGGGCTAGATGACACACATCGGTATCTGGCCGATGCATCTAGCGGCAGGAATTTTCTCGCAAAAGACGAGAACAGCACATTTGAGCTGTTCGAATCATTAGCGAAGAACTCGATGAATGCCGCATCTATGAATGAGTTCCAGCGGCCTGGTCAGCAACGGGTTGGTGTCCACGAGGCTCACACCGATTCTATTCGAGCCAACATGGATATCATCGTCAAGCACCTAGATAGAATAAACCTAATTGAGAAGAAAATTGACCAGATCAGTCAAGGTCAATCCGACTCGAGCTCTGCCGTCGCAAGATCCGCCTATGCACCCCGAGCTCCCCCTGCTGGAGTTAATCTACACACTCGGGATGCATCTTCTCCGTATTTACGAGATCCCGCATATCAAGATCCCGTGAATAATCCAGATCTGGCACCCTACGACCAGGGTTACGCACCACTCGCAAATTGTAATGCGTATCCCCTTGACAGATATACGTCTCAGACATCTTTGGCCTACGAGGATGTCAGCGCTATCCAAGGATACGGGAGTAATAACCCGTACTCGGAGACGTATAACCCTGGTTGGCTCCAGCATCCGAACTTCTCCTGGTCTGGTAATTCACAAAGACCACATCAAGATCCACACTACCAGACCAGGGAATACGGGAATGTGCAAAACACGTATCCTAGGCAGTAGCCATTCCCGTCTCAGCAGCAGCAACCCTACTCGTTATACCAGCCGCTACACCAAGCTACCGACCACCCTCCAAAGCAGGCTGTTTCAGAGATGTTTTATCAGGTTTTTAAAGGATGTCACGCTGTAGTATAGCCGAAAAAATGTTCAAAACAAATAAAGATTTTATTACTCGAAAATCGGAGTATCCGAGGTCGAACACAGGGAACAATCTAGGTACCTTTAAAAACTTGAGAAAACAATTGGTTCAATGAGGGAATTATAAAAATGAATTGGTAAAAAGAACAGAATTGGATGTCTGATTTCTGTATCAGACATCTTAAAATGAAAGTCTTCTTCTTTTGTTGTTGCGTGCCTCTGATCTTCTTCTTCACTGTTCTTCTTCTTCTGCCTTGCCTCTTTCTATTTCCTCTGCAGTATCTTCTTCTTCTTCTTTGGCGAGCCTTCTTCTTCTGAGTTCTCTTTTCTCTTTTCTTCTACACGGCCTCTCTTCTTCTGCTTCTTCTCTACCTTGCCTTTTCCTCTGCTTAGCCTCTCTTCAGAGCTTCTTCCTTCTCCTTCCTGCGGCTAAGTACATAGCCTTTCTCCTTCGGCTCTCTGTTCCTGCACACAAGGTAGCAAAACCTATCCCTTCCCTCTACCCGCAGGTATCTCTCCCTCTCTGCAAACCGCTCACAGGAAGCTCTCCCAGAGCTGGGTTAACGAGTCGGGTTGCATACCCAGGGACCAGGTGCACCGGCGTGTTATGGTGCACGAGGTGTGCTCGGTAGTGTCGGGTCGGATCTGCCAGGTCTGCGCGGTGAATCCGCGGATGAGGCGGGTGTGATGGGCGAGGGACCTCACCCCAGGTGTGGTAGGAGGCGATAAGTCTGTATCACAAAATCAATTTAAATAGTGAAGGTGCTGCGAGGCTTACCGATGTGGGACTAAACTGGCGCCTCTCCTCGCACGTGCCCGCAGCAGACCGCGGCCTTGCTTCTGCAGTTGCAGCTTCGATTCTCTTCGTTTGCTGGTTAGCTACCTTCGCACCACTCTCTTGTCTTTGCAGCAATTGAAGACCTGGAGTCCTGAAGCGTGGAACGTGGAAGAAGCTGCTTCAATGTGGCGTCAATGGCGGTCGGGTAGCAGAATCTGTCAGACACGAATACGGCCTCATGGCCTAATTAAACCATCGGGAAACCTTCGCCATGGCACGGCGAAGGCGTTGAGCTGTGCGGTAGGCTTCGGGGTGGCCTAGGCGTGCGTGCCTAGGTTGTCCTGTGGCCGGAAAGATGGGTGTGTTCGTTGGTGTGTTGAGTGAGTGCGGAGGGACTGTGGAGGTGCGGAGGGCGTTCAGTGTGATGAGGCGGAGCTTCTGGGACGGTCGGCGAGTTGTGTGGAGCTGCGGATCGACGGGGGCAACTCGCCGGAGGGTGGCTGGAGATGGGGAAGGTGATGTGGTTAGGGACAGTCGAGGGTCAGTTTGAATGAAATAATGTGGGGAAAAGAAAGAGGGGAAGATGGGGAGTAATTATAACCTACTTGCAGGGACGAAGGGGGGAGGGTGGAGCCGCCGGCTCATACCTGCCGGAGCTGGGGAAGAAGAGGCCCTGGAGGGGGAGATCGGCGACGAGGAGGCAGGCGGAGGGTGTCGGCGGGTGCAGCACGACACAGACGAGAGGGTTAGGAGAATCCTACTGCAGGTAAGGCAGCAGAGCGACGAGGAGGAGGAGGAGTTAGTCGCCAGAAGCTGCAGGCCGTCTGTCGGAGGAGGAGAGGACGAAGTGGGGGGTTATTCTCCATCAGAGACAGCTTGCTTTAAGCGGCTGGTCCTGGGGTTTCTTTTATAGGCACAAGTAGCGGGTCAGATGCACGGAGGGTGAGCAAAGCTCTCACCGGAGGTCGCCGCAGGTACAACACCCATACCACTCGATCGTTCGCACGAGAGGTATGGTGCGAATCAGGGCATGGGGTGCTGCTCAGGCGATAGGGGACTTCTTAGGGAACCCCCCTTTCACATCAGAGAGTAGCTCCCTAGGGAAGCGAGGAGAAATCTTCCTCGAAACTTCACCAGAGTATGGGTCTTCTGCTACATTGGCAGAGGGACCGGAATGCAGAAAGTGACAACAAAAGTTGGGGGGGTTTTCGCAAGGGTTTTCAAAAGTTAGGGGTCAGAATGTAATTGGGTGGACTATTTTGCAAAGTAGGTCAAGATGACCTTCCCTTAGGTCCAAATTTTGGTACAAACCTAATTTAGACCTAAGGAATCCAATGGTGAAGTTGGATTTTAGGTTTGACCATGTTTGACTGGACATTTTACGTAGAAACCCAATTTGCGTTAATTGACCCTAATTTAGGTCAAACTAGGTTCCAGAGGCCAATTTGAATGTTCTAAACCCTAGGGGATATTTTTACATGATTTTTAGAGGGTTTATTTGATTTTTATCCTGACCGAAACCTTTTTTAATTAAGCGGGTCTATTTTAGGGCTACCAAATGTCATTTAATTCCTAGATTGCATATGAACACATTTCTGATTGATTCAACCCACTTTTTATCTTATTTAGACTATTTGACCTATGCTCTGTCTCTGAGAAATTCCGTTTATGTACTGCAATGGTAAAATTACAGTTTTAACCTTTATTTCATGTTTTCTTCTCAGAACACTTATTCCTCCAATTAAGCCCTCTTCTAAGTCATGTAGGAGCTTTTATTCTCTTTATTAGGTCAAAATGAGCTTGTTATGGCTCATGATGAGGTTCTCATCATACCCCCATGCCTAGCTTTTGCTAGTCCCTTAGCAAAAACTCAAGGTGTCAACCCTTGTTCTAGACCATGAAGTTCTTAATGATTTCAGATAAGTGCTTTTTCATTTGAAACCTAGATTAGGTTAGAATGCTAACCATAGGCCTAAAATGTACTCTAGTACCAACCAAGATCCAGATCTGTCTAGCCTCAGCCTCAGTCCTTAGCAAAGGTTTTTATGGCCCACAAGAACTAACCTAAGGTCTATTGGACTTTGTGGTTAAAGTACCCGTGCTTGAAATAATTTTAGCCCTAGCTCAGTTCGCAGTGCGTTTTGTAAGAAAGAGAGATAGAAGATTTATCTGTTTGGAGAGTTTTCTCTCTCTTTTTCTTTTTAATTCTAGCTTAGGATTGGCTTTTCAACACGATCTGTATCAGATTCCTTATTCCCATCATCAATCCTCAAGGGTTCCTGGCAATCGATGCTTCGAGATAGCACCGCCCATGGTAACCCCCGAAACCCTGGCTATTGAGATTTCGAGATAATCCCATCCATGGTGTTCCATGGCCGAATCCAGACCCTGGCAACTGACACTTCGTGATAATGTCATCCATGAAATCTGAACCAGCAGAGTGCTTACATGCCCCCAGTAGGATATGTAAATATCCTAAGAGACAAGCACCGAGGAGATGATATTCTGTTACGCATCTTCGAGGGGAATTTCCCACTTCTCCTCGCTGGGAACTCATCCAAATCTACTTGTGTTGATCAGCCGCTCTTACTCTAGGTGTGATTTTCAGAATCTTGCGACGCTTCTACGTGATTTTGATTTTTACGCTTACTGAACCAGGCTGTGTGTGGGGTTAGGGTGCTTAGGTTACTGAGTCCCGTAAACCAAAAGTTAGTTAATGAGGCCAAATACTCCCTAAGCCTTGGACCTAATACTTAAGCTTTTCATTTTCCTCAACCTCTTGAGGAATGTCTAGATCTGAATGGGTACTAAGAGTCTATCCAAGAATGCCTAAGGTTTGCGTTCTTACTAATCTCACTATGCACTTTTCATTTCTTTTCTTGAATGAGGTTTAGAACTTAGGTTAATTCCTTAGTTTCTTACTAATGACTATCACTTTTTTCTCTTTTTTTTTGTGCTCCTTTTTCATTTTATTTCTTTTTCCTTCCTCCATAAAATTTCCTTCCTCCTCTTTTATTATTATTATTTTTTTTTTAATTTTAATTTTTATGGTGTTTTTGGCGAATGTGAATTTTTTTGTTTAAAACCTTTTCTTACAAGTTTTGCACTTTCATACCCCCCCATGGCTAAGATTTGCAATGTCCTCATTGTGACTTAGGGGGTTTTTATTCAACTTAGTTCATTCCTTAGGACAGATATTTTGATGAGTGAATGGGTCGGGGTGGCTGTTGCGGATGATTTCTAATCTCAGATGCAAGCATCTGAGGTGGAGTCGGCTATCTTAAAGGGCGAACCTTAAGTGCACAAAGGTGTCAAAAAAGGTTTCAGGTTTTCAAGGAGAATGACGGGCTGCCTCCCGTTGAGCGCTAAATTTGACGCCTTCAGCCAAGCAGGAAAATGGAATGGAGAGGGGATGGTCAAATTAGCAGAGTTTAATATAACAAGCACCTTGATTAGGAGCCTGGTTGGTCCAACCAGGTGCTTGTTCAGATCAACAGGCTGATGATGCAGCCCAAACCCAATCAATCTGGTGGGTTGATAGATGTAGATCAAAAGGTGTGGAACCTTCCATATGCAATGTGGCTCAGATGGAAGTGAAAACTCAGGTTTAGGTTGAGTCGAATTAGCCTGGTTAGAGTAGGGACCCGTAGAATAATCAATGAATGACGCGGAAACCCTACAGGGGTGATCAAAGACTGATGGAGCATGGTCTGTAGTCTGATCAGTGTTCGAGACCCGATGTTGATGTGGAACTGCAACTGGCTCGGTGAGAGGTGAGTCTGAATAGAAATTGAGTCCGGTTGCGGGTCGGGGTAGGGAAGAGGTTTTGATCAATTATGTGTGTGCGGATGAGGTGGCAACTGTGTATGAGGGCTCTTCTAGAAACGAATGACAGGTGGTTTTTTGTAGAGAGTCCTCTGGGTAACTATCAAATGCCTGAAGAGTGTCTGTAGGATGAAGGAAATTTGATTCGAGAAAAAATTTGAATTCTGGGTTGTAATCACTCTTGGCATTTTCTGTTTTTGGTTCCTGAGGATTGAAAAGGAATGATTCTGTGTTATCAGTGATCTTGGGAACCAAGACCTTAGAGTCGGAGTCAGAGAATGGGTCATGTGAACTGAGGTTGTAGATGGGCTTGGTGTGTTCAGGAAGGAGAGTCTCTCCGCAATTATAGTCAGATCCGAAGTTGTCGGAGAGTTTGCGAAAATGAGATTCATGATCATGAATTCCACCGCAGCATAAATCATCAGATGTGGAATCAGCAGCCTGGCTGGGGTCTAGCCTATATGTCAATTCTGGGCTTGAAAAGGTATTCTGTCTAGGCTCGAGCTTCAAGCTGGTAGGATAGACCCAATTGAAACCCCATTCATCCAACTCCTCAGTTTCTGTATCATAAATTGGCATGTTTTCTGAAAAATCGATCAAATTTCCTGAGGATGTTGGAGAGGAATCATATTCTGTAAAAATTTGATCTTTATCATATGGGGCCTCATAATCTTCCTAATAAGTTTCAGAGCTAGGTTCTAAGTTTAGGATCTGGGTAGAATTACTAGAACCTAAGTCTAAATAACCTTCGAGGGCCACCGTATCAAAATAAGGGGCGGAATTTATACCCTCAAAAGGTTCAGTTCTGATCTCATTATTGCAGGAGTTTTGGAACTCTAAGCTCGGAAATTCATGGTCTAAGTTCGTCTCATCATTGTGTTTTCCTGCAACTTCCCAACCTAACTCAATGTTGTCTTCTATCTGGGTTGGGGATCCACAACCACTTTGTGCCTCAGTCCCAAGATCTGGGAAACTGGATTGACCCTTAATGCTGTTCCAAGATGGTTCATCCTCTGTTTCTGGTATATACGGGTATTTCTAGTTGATAATTTGTTCTAGTGATCTCATCATTTCTACCTATTTTACAAAGGCATCTTGGTGTTGTTCCCAAAGTATAGGATTTGTCAAGCATTGAAGGTATTCAGATTGGTGTAATTTTTCTATCTCAATGCATCCTGTCATGAGCATATCTCGGGTTGATTCTTTTGAAATTTCTGTCAGCATAATTTAGGCACAGTTTATGATGAAAGCTGTGGTTGTTGGGACATCAACCTGAATGTTTTCTACTGGTGTTGAGGGTTTACATTTGATTTCATAGAATTCATGGGCATCCTCAATCATTTTATCTTTCATGGTTCTCTGATATTCAGGTTTCTTGAATGGTAGTCTTAAATGGTGTGACTGCATCTTTAAATCAGGTGGTGGAATCAAGATATAGAATCGAAGTTTGAATCAAAAACTTTGATGTAGACTCATGTTGTGCCAAGATTGAAGAAGGGATACTTGGTCCAGTATCAGAGGAAAGGACTAATGTGGTGGGGTTGCATAAAGAAGGGAATCGAGGCCAGGCCTCGACGAGAGTGAATTTCTAAAGGAGGTCTTAAGGACCTCCTACCGAACATGCACCGAAGGATGTGATGAGATTAGAAGGTGCTGGACCCAATCAAGGCACCCAAAATGTTGGGTTACTATAGGGGTGCGGGGCAGATGGACCCCTTGATCAAAAGATCAGCCACCTTAGAATTACCTGGGCAGCCAGAGAGGGTGAGTCCTATGAAGACCCCTACACAGTAGAGTGTCCCCACGGGTTACAGGGTTTCCCCCACCTGACCTCTCTTGTCACTGAGAATCTAGGTAGACCAGAATGGGAATCTTGACCACTTAAGTCTACCAATTTTAGGTTAAGACCAGGGTGCTTAAGTTTTCATTTGAACTTTTAGCTTTTTGAGTGGAAAAGTGACCTAATTTTAAGGTTGGTTGACCCAAGGGATCAACTTCACCTCTTGATTCCTTTGAGAACTTATTAGGTCTTGTCTTTTAGGGTTCAAATGGATTTAAAAGCCTGATTTGCTTAGGGTTCCTCTTGTATCGATATTTTCAAACAAGGTTTAGGCACACCTCCTTTTGAAAAAAACTTTTTTCTTTTTTAAGAGGTGTGTCTCTAAAAACCATAGCTTTTCAATCCTTGAGTTGGCTCTAGTTGGCCCAATTTAGTTGCCTCAAAATTTAGTATCTAGGGCTCAATCAAGAAAGTTTTAGTCCTAGTTACCTTAGTTGGATGAGTAGTTAAAAATGTGTTGAAATGAAAAATTAGGCAACTTTGATGAATTACTAAGTATGAAACAGGTAGCCCTAAGTTGATTCTTCTTTTGTTCCTTTTCAGACTTTAAGGGAGTTAAGAGATGGCTAATGAAGATTACCTATTCCTTGGAGTGTCTGTTGTGTAGCTGCTCTTCTTTTCTCTGCTTTCCTTGAGATAAGCACAATAAAAGAGATGAATTAGATCAAATATTGGATCAAAAGTTTTGATCAAAAGCTTTAAAAGTGCCTATTGCTCCCCGGCAACAGTGCCAAAAAATGTTTCGGAGACGTTTTATCAGGTTTTTAAAGGATGTCACGTTGTAGTATAGCCAACAAAACGTTCAAAACAAATAAAGATTTTATTACTCGAAAACCGAAGTATCCGAGGTCGAACACAGGGAGCAATCTAGGTACCTTTAAAAACTTGAGAAAACAATTGGTTCAATGAGAGAATTATAAAAATGAATTGCTAAAAAGAACAGAATTGGACGTCTGATTTCTATATCAGACATCTTAAAATGAAAGTCTTCTTCTTTTGCTATTGCATGCCTCTGATCTTCTTCTTCTTCACTATTCTTCTTCTGCCTTGCCTCTTTCTACTTCCTCTGCAGTATCTTCTTCATCTTCCTTGGCAAGCCTTCCTCTTCTGAGTTCTCTTTTCTCTTCTCTTCCGCACGGCCTCTCTTCTTCTGTTTCTTCTCTACCTTACCTTTTCCTCTGCTCAGCCTCTCCTCAGAGCTTCTTCCTTCTCCTTCCTGCGGCTAAGTACTTATCCTTTCTCCTTCGGCGCTCTGTTCCTGCACATAAGGCAGCAAAACCTATCCCTTCCCTCTACCTGCACGTATCTCTCCCTCTCTGCAAACCGCTCACAGGAAGCTCTCCCAGAGTCGGGTTAACGGGTCGGGTTGCGTACCCAGGGACCAGGCGCACCGGCGTGATGGTGCGCGAGGTGTGCTCGGTAGTGTCGTGTCGGATCCGCCAGGTCTGCACGGTGAATCCGCGGACGACGCGGGTGTGATGGGCGAGGGACCTCACCCCAGGTGTGGTCGGAGGCGATAAGCCCGTATCACAAAATCAATTTAAACAGTGAAGGTGTTGCGAGGCTTACCGATGTGGGACTAAACTGGCGCCTCTCCTCGCGCGTGCCCGCAGCAGACCGCGGCCTTGCTTCCGCAGCTGCAGCTTCGGTTCTCTTCGTTTGCTGGTTAGCTACCTTTGCACCACTCTCTTGTCTTTGCAGCAGCTGAAGACCTGGAGTCCTGAAGCCTGGAGCGTGGAAGAAGCTGCTTCAATGTGGCATCAATGGCGGTCGGATAGCAGAATCTGTTAGACACGAATACAGCCTCATGGCCTAATTAAACCACCGGGAAACCTTCGCCGTGGCACAGAGAAGGTGTTGAGCTGTGCGGCAGGCCGTGGGGCGGCCTAGTCGTGCGTGCCTAGGTCGTCCTGTGGCCGGAAAGATGGGTGTGTTCGGTGGCGTGTTGAGTGAGTGCGGAGGGACTGTGGAGGGGTAGAGGGCGTTCAGTGTGATGAGGCGGAGCTTCTGGGACGGTCGGCGAGTTGTGTGGAGCTGCAGATCGACGGGGGCAACTCGCCGGAGGGTGGCTGGAGATGGGGAAGGTGATGGTGGTCAGGGACAGTCGAGGGTCGGTTTGAATGAAATAATGTGGGGAAAAGAAAGAGGGGAAGATGGGGAGTAATTATAACCTACTTACAGGGACGAAGGGGGGAGGGTGGAGCCGCCGGCTGATACCTGCCGGAGCTGGGGAAGAAGAGGCCCTGGAGGGGGAGATCGGCGACGAGGAGGCAGGCGGAGGGTGTCGGCGGGTGCAGCACGACACAGACGAGAGGATTAGGAGAA
Organism: Thalassia testudinum; assembly: GCA_037157565.1. Taxonomy (NCBI): domain Eukaryota; kingdom Viridiplantae; phylum Streptophyta; class Magnoliopsida; order Alismatales; family Hydrocharitaceae; genus Thalassia; species Thalassia testudinum. Next base: position 63,255,557 of record JAZHRO010000007.1, on the reverse strand, counting down.
TCCTACTGCAGGTAAGGCAGCAGAGCGACGAGGAGGAGGAGGAGTTAGTCGCCGGAAGCTACAGGCCGTCTGTCGGAGGAGGAGAGGATGAAGTGGGGGGTTATTCTCCGTCAGAGACAGCTTGCTTTAAGCGGCTGGTCCTGGGGTTTCTTTTATAGGCACAAGCAGCGGGTCAGATGCACGGAGGGTGAGCAAAGCTCTCACCGGAGGTCGCCGCAGGTACAACACCCATACCTCTCGATCGTTCACACGAGAGGTATGGTGCGAATCAGGGCATGGGGAGCTGCTCAGGCGGTAGGGGACTTCTCGGGGAACCCCCTTTTCACATCAGAGAGCAGCTCCCTGGGGAAGCGAGGAGAAATCTTCCTCGAAACTTCACCGGAGTATGGGTCTTCTGCTACATTGGAAGAGGGACCGGAATGTAGAAAGTGACAACAAAAGTTGGGGGGGTTTTCGCAAGGGTTTTCAAAAGTTAGGGGTCAGAATGTAATTGGGTGGACTATTTTGCAAAGTAGGTCAAGATGACCTTCCCTTAGGTCCAAATTTTGGTAAAAACCTAATTTGGACCTAAGGAATCCAATGGTGAAGTTGGATTTTAGGTTTGACCATGTTTGACTGGGCATTTTATGTAAAAACCCAATTTACGTTAATTGATGAGCTAGGACCCTAATTTAGGTCAAACTAGGTTCCAGAGGCCAATTTGAATGTTCTAAACACTACGGGATATTTTTCCATGATTTTTAGTGGGTTTATTTGATTTTTATCTTGACTGAAACCTTGTTGAATTAAGCGGGTCTGTTTTAGGGTTACCAAATGTCATTTAATTCCTAGATTGCATATGAACCCATTTCTGATTGATTCAACCCACTTTTTATTTTATTTAGACTATTTGACCTATGCTCTATCTCTGAGAAATTCCATTTATGTACTGCAATGGTAAAATTACAGTTTTAACCTTTATTTCATGTTTTCTTCTCAGAACACTTATTCCTCCAATTAAGCCCTCTTCTAAGTCATGTAGGAGCTTTTATTCTCTTTATTAGGTCAAAATGAGCTAGTTATGGCTCATGATGAGGTTCTCATCATTGGCCGACCCTTTGGAGGCGCTGAAAGAGGAGCTGCAAGAATTGATGAGGAAGTCTAGACAAGATAGCTTGCAGATAATGAAGGCGATGGATGATCAGATTCTGACCATACAGAACACACATAACCAGCTGTTGCAGGAGCATTGGACTCAGGGATCCTTGCCCTCCCAACCTGTCCTGAATCCTCGATATGTGTAGAACCAAGGCGCCTTGCCTAGGTTGCAGGCACCGTAGGGATAGGCACACGCCTTACTACAGCGCATCCTACACCACCTGGTTAGATGCAAGGCCAGCTGCCTTTGCAGAATCCCACGTATTCTGCCCCATCCGCTCCCCCACCACTTCATGGACAGCAAGCCAACGCACATGCTGTCTCATTGCGGAGCAAAAGAAAGACATTCAACCCACCACCTAGGCAGGCAGGTTCTGATTTTCCCACCCTTCGCCGTAGGCAGATTCGACTCCTTCATCTCAGGAGCCACCTGCGGTAGATAAGGGTAAGAGGCCATTTAACCCTGAGATTCCCGTCCCTTTTCCTGAGGCTCTGACACAAAATGTATTACTGAAAAAGGGCACGTGGAATTTCGAGGACCTGAAATCGATGTTTAAGGAAGTGCATATTCAGGTCCCCCTCCTCGAGGCCATCGATAACATTCCAGCTGTCGCTAGGTTCTTCAAGGACTACTGTACCCCGAAGCGACAGCCAAGAATTAGACGACAGGCGGTACTGTCGAAAGAAGCTAGCGCCTTGATTCTAGCTGACCTACCGCCGAAGAAGAAAGAGGGTGGCACCCCACTCATATCTTGCTTCTTGCAGGTTTCTCCATTTGATCGGGCCCTTGTAGATTTGGGTTCGTCCATCAACTTAACTCCCACCACCGTATTTGATTGATTTCGATTTGGGGAGTTGAAACCCACCTCGGTTACGATTCAGCTGGCTGATAGATCAGTCAAAACACCGAGGGGGGTGGTTGAGAATGTGATCTTGAAAGTTCACGGGTTCTACTTTCTCACATATTTTTTCATTCTCGATATGGAAGTTCCTCTTAATCTTCGTGATGCACCAATTATTTTGGATCACCCATTTCTGGCGACAGCCCGAGCGAACATCGATTGTGCATCCAGTGTATGGAGATTGCCCTAGGCAATGAGCAACTTTGACGAGACATATTCAGGGCAGCAAAGAACTTTGACTGTGATCGAATAGATGAGGATGGTGAAGACGAAGATTCGGCTTACTGTGGTAACATTGGGCTCTTTTGTGATGGCCCAATGTCTCATTCGTCTACACTATCATGGTTCTTGGACCTCGATCAACACTGGATTGAAACAACTGCATTACACATATCTCCCCGAGGATCTGACTGTTTGGGGTGTGCTTTTGACCACAGCACCCCTGAATCTAGCTATCTTGATCCATATATTACTGAATCGCCCCTGTTATTACAGGATGACGTGACTACAGCTAACGGGTTTCTCGTTAACGTAGTAACAACAGATTTCACAGGGAGTGACTCAGCGGGAATTCACGTGTACATGGATCAACAGATTCCCACCCTCGATTCTACTCCTCCCACTCTCAGTTCTGATTCTGACCTACCCGTAATTGAATTGAAGCCCTTTCCTGACTCACTCAAATACATGTTCCTAGGTGAAAGTGAGACATACCCAGTCATTATCAATGCCCACTTAACCCAAGAACAGGAGCATCAATTAATTTCTACACTTCAAGACCATAGGGCTGCTATCGGTTGGAGTGTTGCTGATCTCCATGGTATTCGCCCCTCGTATTGCGCTCGTCACATTTACACGGATGAGGGGGTGAAACCTCCGAGACAACCTCAAAGATGGCTAAACCCGAATATGCTAGAGGTTGTTAAGAAGGAGATCATCAAATGGCTAGATGCAGGCTTTGTATATCCAATCTCAGACAGCCACTGGGTGAGTCCGATTCAGATAGTGCCCAAGAAAGCCGGACTCACCGTCATAAAAAATGATAAGGGCGAATCCATCCCAACCCGCATTGTGACATCATGGCAGGTCTGCATTGACTACAAGAAACTAAACACGGCTACCCATAAGGATCACTTTCCTTTGCCGTTCATTGATCAGATCTTGGAACGGTTAGCCGGACGCAGTTTCTTCTACTTTCTGGATGGATACTCCAGGTATAATCAGGTAGCAATTAGCCCGAGAGATTAGGACAAGACCACATTCACATGCCCCTTTGGAACATTCGCCTTTAGGAGGATGCCCTTTGGCCTCTGTAACGCACCAGCGACATTTCGGCGTTGTATGATGGCTATCTTCTCTGAAATGATTGGGATTATGTGGAGGTATTTGATAACACTGCACAAGGGGGTGATAATTATGTTGAATATGGCCCATCTTAAGAATAAAAGGCACAACATAAGTAGAATGGGAGCATTTCATGCATCATGTACCAAGATTGCTTATAAAACTGTATTAATGGCCATTTGTGTAAGCACTTGTCAAAGCAAGCCTCAGATGAGCAATCAGACTGCACGGATGGATTCAGAACGACGAACGAACTCCAACGGACTCAAGATCGTCCAAATCCGACATTCTGACCTCCTACAATGGGCCCAAGAAGTTCTGACCGTTGATATGGAGATCAACGGCCCTCATTGCGCCACGTCACCCCCGCTCCAATGCACACCACCTCTTCATCCAGCCGAGATCAGATCTCGGCCGTCGATCTTCGATAGAACGGCCGAGACTCGCACGCCCGCTTGCAGTCACCGCGACAAAGCGCGGGCGTGGCGCAACGATTAGTGCGCATACCCGCACGCATGCGACGTGGGTTAGAGCCACGCAGAGCGTGAAATCAAAGAGGAAGGAGACTCGCGGCGAAATTGGGCCGCCCGATCAGCAGCAGGCGGCCGAGATTTTGCCACGCGGTGCACCCACAGCTCGCGAGCGCCCACGCGCACGCGCACGCTAGGCGACGATGCCCGCTCACACGTGCGCCCGAGGCGCGATCCAAGCACAGCCAAGGAGAGATCTCAGCCGTCCGATCTTCGATCGGACGACTCTCACGCAGCGGTCGCGGATTGCGCGTGAAGAAGAAACAGTGCGGGTAGCTGACCGGTGGGCTGGAAGGCTTCACCAATGCTTTTTAAGTTGTTTTAGCAACGTCTCGGACATCGCTAGCCCCTTCTTCTTTTAGAAAGCCCTTAACCCTATTTAAACCCCATCCAACCACTCATTCAAGGCATTCACTTCCCTTGCAACTACTCCACCCCTCTCTTGGCTAGCTTTAGGCTCTCTTGTAATCACCGGAGATGACGAGCCACCGACGGAGGCTCCTCCACCGCCGTGGCTACCTCGTCGCTCTCCATACTTTCTCTCTCTCTTTTAAGCTTTCCATTACTTTTGTTTAAGCATGTATTTAATGTTGTAAGCTATGAACTAAAAGTGCATGATTAATGAAGTTATTTTATGTTTAGTTGTTACTTTAATTCCTGTTTAAGCTGCATGATCAAACAAGGAACACTCTAACCCTAATCTCTCTCTCTATCTCTCTCCTGCTTTTCAAAATCGCACCTTTCGCAAGCAAAACTCTGTGCTTTCCGTGACAACAAGTGATAAGCAAAATTCGATTTTCATGCCTCCCTGAGACTGACACTCGGACTCATCTCCATTTACTTATTTTAAAACCGACGTTGCAAGTGCGACTATAACGACACTTCTTAACACACACACACAAACGCACTCCAGTTTTTGGCGCCGTTGCTGGGGAGGCAACGGATTTGTTTTGTCACCTCCATTCCACATTCATTCTCACATTGTCTAATGCCTTATTTTCCTTTTTACTTGATGGTTGTAGGAATTCGGCGTGTGGACGGCGAAGCGACGCATCCCCACGATGGTAGCAAGGAAGTAGGCACTACGAGGACCGATAGTGAGTAATTCTTCTCTCATAATTGTTTGCTTGCGTGAAAAAACTAAATAAATTGTAAAAATTGAAAAAAAAAATGGCGTGGTGTATGATTGCTTAACCCACATCCTTAACACATCACCCCACAAAAAAAATGTACACTCTAACATTCTGAATAAATTCTTGGAGTGTTCTTTTCTTTTTCTTGAGTGGTGTTTGCGAAGCCACCATGAGTTGACCAGGGCCGCACCACTCAACCCTAAAACCGACTCATCTAATAGAAGCTGCATGATCATTAGGATGAGTATATTAGGGTTTTAGAGCCTCTACAGAATAAAAGGAAATCTACTTTCACCGAATTGTGTGCAGAACTTGACGTGGCCACTGAAACTTGTTTGAAAACATTAAGACATGTCAACCATAAAAAAATACTAAAAGTAAGGATGAAACACTAAAAGACACCACATCTTAAAAATCCTTGCTTGAAAACCATGTTTTGATAGAAGCACACACTTTGAAAGTGGAAAATTAAGAGGCACCACCCCAATCAACGCCTCATCACATAACCCTAGCACAAGCACTATCCTAGCCCTTTAAAACTGAGTAGACGTTCCCTTGGCAGGACTGAGTTAAGTCTCGAAAGGCAATGTTTTGTTCACTGGGCACTTGGCTTTCACTCCCTTGGTAGAATCTGGTGACTAGGCTGCGGGGCAGTGTCAAATGACCGCGGTTGTGGGGTCTACGGAACTGGAGGCGCAAGCCAAAGGAAGAACCTTCCCTGCAATCCCCTCGTAATCAACCTGCCCACATTAGCCTTTGGAAGGGGAGTCCAGTGCTTATGGACTTAATCACCCTTTGTGAGATTTCTAGGTCTCCTAAGGAATACACCATAAGGACTAGGCTTGTGTGCTTGATTGAAACACATTTCTCGCATCTGTCGCCCTCTGCATCCCCTCCTCTTCTTCTCTAGTGTATGCACGGGAGACGCTCACTGCATCCAGAGTTGTGTGTTTTGGGGTAGGAATCTAGGCGACGTAATTCTGTTGGAAACATGGCTGAACCTAGGGTAGATGAGGCTGAGGATCAACCCCCACCAGACACTATGGCCATCATCCAAGCCTAAATCAATGCTAACCACTGGCTTCAGCAACAACAAATCCACACCATCATGCAAGCCATACAACCGTTATAGAACCCACAAGAACAACCACCACCACCTTTCCAAGACATACCAGGGCAACCACCACTTGATATACCACCATTTCAGGATCAGCCAAGGCCCCTCCGCAATTTCTATAATCCCTCTGCTATTAGAGTCGAGCCGCACCTTAGGATCCCTGAAGGGGGAGATGATTTTGAGATGAAACCGAACGTCTTAAGTCTGATCCAGAGCCACTTTCATGGAAGCTCAAATGAGGACCCTTTTAGCACCCAGAGGATCTCGACCGCATAGTGCGAACTGTGAAACCTAGGAACATTAGCCTTGACATTGTTCCAATCAAGATGTTTCCCTTCTCATTAAGAGACAAGGCTTCTCGTTGGCTTAGAACCCTAGGTAGACCCATCACCACCTGGGAAGAACTGAGGCATGCATTTTTAAAGAAATTCTTCCCCATAGGAAAGACCAATGCCCTCAGAAGAGCTATCACTACCTTTACACTCCAGGGTGGGGAATAATTTCATGAGGCGTGGGAAAGATTTAATGAACTTTTGAGGAAATGCCCACACCACGAAGTACCAAGGTGACAATTGGCCCAGATCTTCTACCACGGTCTGGACAGCAACCTACGGAACTTTGTCGATGCCTCATGCCGAGGGAACTTCCAGAACAAAGACGAGGAGAGTGCATTTGAGCTCTTTGAGTCTATGAGCGAGAATTCACTCAACAATGCCTCTATGACCCAGTTCAACAGGTCCAGTCAACCCCGTGGTGGGATTTATGAGGTACAAGCAAATTATGGAATGGTTGACATGGGCATCATCGCCAAGAAATTGGATCGAGTGGAATTGGTGGACAAAAAAATTGATGAGATACTGAACCAGACCTGGAACCCCTTATAGACTTTCTCCCTAGCAAAGGGAGCACATAATGTTGACCTGATCCAGCCCTTTACCCAACTGAACCTGGAACAACCCCTAACCACGTTCCAGGGAGGGGCCTTTGCACCCTCAACCCTTGATTACTCCCTTTCCTCTCCATCAACATCGGCTATCCTTGAAGATGTGCAAGCTATCCAAGGTTAGGCGAAACCAGACCCTTTCTCCAACACTTACAACACTGGCTGGCGTAACCACCCCAACTTTTGTTGGACAAATCAAAAACCACCGCAATTCCAAAACCAGCCCAGGCCAAACCAGCAGCCACACTTGCCCCCTATCAGCAAGGAACACCAGTTAGACCCCAATATAATCAGAATAGGGTAGCTCCTCCCCCACAAAACCAAATGGAGACCCTAATAAAGATGATGGCTGACATGAACCAGAAACATCAGGAGGAAATGGCCTTGGTAAAGGGACAGTTAAGCCAACTCTTGGACTGTAAACAACAAGGATCCCTACCATCCCAACCACAACCAAACCTGTGAAACATAATTAACAGAGGCCCCAATTCATAAGGGTTCCAAAGCAACCCCGGGCAGGCTCACATGGTCTAGCCAGCCCCGCAAACACCTCCTGGGTTTGGTGCTTCTTCGTCCTCGTCTTCTCAAGGATCAACCCATGGCCCCAATGCCTCTGCGAATGCGGTGACCTTGAGAAGCGGCCCCAAAACCCAGGATCCCAAATGGCCGACTCTCCCCGAGACTTCACCTGCTGAAATACCTGACTCAGAAGAGGCACCAACCAAGGAACCAGACATAGAATCAATCCACATTTAGACACCCTATCCTGAGGCTTTGGAAACAATCAAGAAAGAGAAGAATGTTGTGGAAACTGAGGAGCTGTTGGAAATCTTTAAGCAAGTATAGATTAATATTCCGCTCCTTGAAGCCGTCAAACACATCCCTACTTACGCCAAGTTTTTAAAGGATGCCTGTACACCCAAGCGTAATCCGAGACCTTAAGCACCTAGGAAGGTTGTGCTCTCTGAACAAGAAAGTTCCGTAATATCAAGCAACCTTCCACTCAAGCGAACTGACCCAAGAGCACCCCTGATTTCCTGCAATATCAGGGACATGACATTTGATAGGGTGCTCCTGGACCTAGGTGCTTCTATCAACCAGATTCCAACAACCCTGTACCACCAATTTGGTTTTGGAGAGCTGACACCAACCCCTGTCACTATCCAGCTGGCTAATAGATCAGTGAAAACCCCGAAGGGGGTTATCGAGGACGTGATTGTACAGGTCAAGGACTTCTATTTCCCGGTCAACTTTTTGGTGCTCGACATGGAAGTCCCTGAAAAATTACAGAATGCACCCATAATCTTAGGCAAACCTTTCTTAGCTATGGCTAAGGCAAACATTGATTGCGACACGGGATGTATGGAAATTGCCTTTGGGGACAGGAAAATGCAATTGGATATCTTCTGGGTGACAAAGTCTTTTGATTGCGATTGCGTTGAGAAACATGATCCCGTGGAAACTCTGATCGAGGAATGCCTCACCCTCAGTTCTGTATTAGACCACCAATACACGACACCATTTGAGGAGATCATGTTGATCAACTCCCACCCTTTCCCTTCCCATCGACTGTGGTTCCACCCGCACCTGAACTTAAACCATTGCCCGAAAATCTCAAGTATGTCTTCCTGGGACCTGACCAAACCTTCCCGGTGATTATTAATTCTCATCTAACCAAGGATCAGGAACTCAGGTTGACTGCGACCCTTTTAGAACATCGATCCGCCATTGGATGGACCATTTCAAACTTAAGAGGAATTAGCACCACCTACTGCACCCATAAGATTTACCTGGAAGATGGGGCCCGACCTTCCCGCTAAATGCAGAGATGTTTAAACCCAAACATGCAAGAGGTCGTTAAAAAAGAAATTATCCAGTGGCTTGATGCCGACATCATCTACCCTATCTCCGATAGCCCCTGGGTGAGCCGTACTCAAGTGGTTCCAAAGAAAGCTAGGCTCACCGTTGTCACCAATGATCACGGCGAATCCATCCCCACCTACACCACCACCACATGGCGGGTGTGTATTGATTATAGGAAGCTCAATGAAGCCACTAAAAAGGATCATTTCCCCTTGCCATTCATTGACCAAATCCTTGAAAGATTGGTAGGGCAAAAGTATTTTCGCTTCCTGGATGGATATTCAGGATATAACCAAGTCGCAATTGCTCTGGAAGATCAGGAAAAGACTACATTCACTTGCCTGTATGGCACGTTTGCATTCCATCGAATGCTGTTCGGGTTATGCAACGCACCTGCGACCTTCCAACGTTGCATGCTAGCCATTTTTTTAGAAATGGTGGGTGAATACTTAGAGGTCTTTATGGATGATTTCTCTGTATTCGGGAATTCATTCAACCATTGTCTGAGCAACTTGGAGAAAATCCTGAAATGATGTATCGAGGTTAACCTGGTGTTAAGTTGGGAAAAGAGCCATTTTATGGTTCAAGAAGGAATTGTCTTCTGTCACATCGTATCGCATACGGGCATCAAGGTAGATCGAGCTAAGGTTGATTTAATTTCCAAACTTCCTCCACCAAGCTCGGTTTGACAGATTCACTCCTTCCTAGGACATGTTGGCTTCTACTGAAGGTTCATTAAAGACTTTTCCAAGCTTTCCAAACCCTTGACTGACCTTCTAGCCAACAACGCCATATTCCACATGTCTTCTGATTGCATCCAGGCTTATCACACCCTCCGGGACTTAGTCTCCACCGCACCTGTACTCCAACCCCCAGGCTGGTCCCAAGACTTTGAGATTATGTGTGATGCATTAGATTTTGACATAGGCGTTGTCCTGGGACAAAGGCAAGACAAGAAGCCCATGGTGATCTACTACAAGAGCAAAATGTTGGACGTGGCCCAACGTAATTAGACGGTCACAGAGAAAGAGTTGCTCGCTGTAGTCTTTGGACTTGAAAAGTTCTGATCGTACTTGTTGGGATCTCACGTGACTATTTACACTGACCATTCAGCCATCCGGCACCTGTTGACCAAGAATGATGCAAAGCCTAGGCTCATCAGATGGATCCTACTTTTACAGGAATTTGACCTGGAAATCCGAGACAAAGCCGGATCGAAGAATGTGGTGGCTGACCACTTGTCTAGACTTCATCCAGACCACATTGGACCCTCCCTACCTCTATATGACGCCTTCCCTGATGAACACATCCTGGCTGTGCAAGACAAGAAAATGCCATGGTATGCTGACTACATCAACTACCTGGTTGTAGGACAAACCCCGCACAGCTGGTCCAGACAGCAACGGGATAGGTTCTTGGCTGAGGCCAAGCACTATTTTTGGGATGATCCCATGCTGTTTTGCCTCTGTGCTGACCAGATCATCAGGAGGTGTATCCCCGAAGATGAAGTTCAGAGTGTGCTTTCCTTTTGTCATGACCAGGCTTGTGGTGGCCACTTGTCTAAAAAGAAAACAACTGCAAAAGTTTTGCAGTCTGGATTTTACTGGCTATCCCTATTTAAGGATGCACACATCTTTGCCAAGACTTGCGCACGCTGCCAAACGCTGGGGACCATGACCAAGAAAGACATGATGCCCCTTCATCACATTTTGATTGTCGAAATCTTCGACATTTGGGGTATCGATTTTATGGGCCCCTTTCCACCATCCAACGGCTTCGAGTATATCCTGGTTTCAGTAGACTATGTTTCTAAGTGGATTGAAGCCGTCGCCACCCGCCGATGCGATCACAGGACTGTCATGGACTTTGTTAAGAAGAACATCTTTTCCCGATTTGGAATACCCAAGGCCATGATCAGTGATGGTGGAAGCCATTTTATCCATTCCCAATTCCGTACCCTACTTAGAAAATACGGGGTGAACCACCGCATTGCTACCCCGTATCATCCACAAACGAATGGGCAGACTAAGGTCTCAAATAGACAAATCAAGAACATTTTACAGAAGACTGTGAGACCTGACAGGAAAGACTGGTCCACAAGACTTGATGATGCCCTGTGGGCATACAGGACCGCTTTCAAGACCCCGATAGGCATGTCGCCTTATCGCCTGGTCTTTGGCAAAGCCTACCATCTTCCTGTCGAATTGGAACACCGGGCTTACTGGGCTGTCAAGCGATGTAACATGGATCCCTAGTTAGCCAGTGCACAGAGGACGCTCCAATTATCTGGGCTTGAAGAAATTCGTCGGGACGCTTTTGAAAATAGTCGACTGTATAAGGAGAAAATGAAAGCCGTCCACGATCGAATCATTCATAGAAAAACCTTTGAGCCTAACCAGTAAGTCTAGTTGTTTGACGCATGCCTAAAACTCTTCCCGGGGAAACTCAGGTCCAAATGGACAAGACCATTTCAGGTGGTTAAGCCCTACTCTAATGGGTCGATTGAAATCGCTGATCTTAACACTGGGCACACTTTTACAGTTAATGGTCAAAGATTGAAGCATTTCCTGGCCTAGGTTCCCCTAAAGGAAAGTGTCACCCTCATTGAGGGATGACACGGAGCACCACCCAGTTGGAGGCGTTAAACTCAGCGCTTCCTGGGAGGCAACCCAGGGGATTCAGACTAATCCGATAATTTACGTCACTCAGGTACTATCTTTTTGAACCCTTATGCATCCATGTACTTGCCAATGAGGACATTGTCCAACTTAAGCATGGGGGGGTGGTAAATTGCATAATCCTGAGCTCATTTAATCCGTCTGAATAAATAAATTTAAAAAAAAAATTGAATTTAGGAAGAAAACTTAGGCATTAGAAACTTGTCAATAGTGGAAAATAATACAAAAAGAACTTAAACACTTAGACTTTCTAGGCCTTCAGGCTTAATCAGCCCTGGTGTCCGTTAAAATATGGATTTAGCTTCGAATACTTGCAACCTTAAGCTATTCTAATCCACTTACTAAATAAGGTGATATGTATACAACTTATCAACTTACCCTCTAACTCAGAAAAACTTTGAGTCTAAGCATCTGCACACATTTTTACACAGACTCACTTCTCGGAGATTTTGACAAAAATTGGGTAGCTAATGAACTCTCTAGGGTGGTATGGCTGGCAAGTTGTCGTGGGTAACAACCCATTGGCAGGATGTCCAGAACCCGGCCACAGACCATTTCTTCTTCATTGCCTCTAGGTACATTTGAGATCAAGGAAGCCACCTACGAAAAAAAAAAAGAGAGAGAGAAAGAGAAGAAAAGAAAATAAACCACACTTCACCGCACAAGTATGGCTAGCAAGTGATCGTGGGTAACAACCCATTGGTCGATTGTCCAGAGCCCAGCTCAATAACTGCACAAAAAGAACCAAAACACTTAAGGAAGAAGCAGAGGAAGTAGTACAAGCCGGGGAGATGTACACTGGAAAAATCCTTGTGTTGACCCCAATTAAAACAAACGTAGGGAGAAAGCTACCAATCGAACAAATACACCTTCAGGCAATTTTATTTCCTTTCCCAGTCACCTAGAGGCGTAGAAACCCGAAGTCTGTCTCAATTACAGTTAAGTGAGTCTATCACAACATTCACACCAAGATGCTTAGCACTTAGGGTTTTGACCGAGTTCTGGGTGGGTTGGGTAGCCGTGAAAAGTTACCAACCCACATTGAATTCCGAAAAAAAATTCTAAAAAAAAAAATATATATATATATACATATGTATAGTTATATACATTAAAGCAAGGATTTGAGTGATTCGTATTTTGGCAGACACCCCGTCGCTGCTTAGTCTTTGTAGATTAAGATCTTCGTATATTTCCTCCTATTGACAAGTGACGAAGTGTCTAAGCAATTACTTCTTAAATTCTGAAAGGAAATAAAGGCTAGAATAAACCTTGCTAGGGACTAGCAAGGAGTAAGGATGGGAGTATGATAACACTACACAAGGGGTTGATAATTATGTTGAATATGGCCCATCTTAAGAATAAAAGGCATAACATAAGTAGAATGGGAGCATTGCATGCATCATATACCAAGATTGCTTATAAAACTGTATTAATGGCCATTTGTGTAAGAACTTGTCAGAGCAGGCCTCAGGTGAGCAATCGGACTACACGGATGGATTCAGAACGACGAACGGAGTCCAACGGACGCAAGATCGGGCAAATCCGACATCCGGAGCTCCTACAATGGGCACAAGAAGTTCTGACAGTTGATATGGAGATCAACGACCCTCATTGCACCACGTCACCCCTGCTCCACCGCACACCACCTCTTCATCCAGCCGAGACTCGCGTGCCCACCCGTAGTCATCACGATAAAGCGCAGGCATGGCGCAATGGTTAGCGCACATGCCCACATGCATGCGATGCGGGTTCGAGCAGCGCGGAGAGTGAAATCGAAGACAAAGGATGCGCGCGGCGAAATTGGGTCATCCTATCAGCAGCGGGCGGCCGAGATTTCGCCATGCGGCCACCCACAGCTCACGAGCGCCCACACGCGCACTCACGCCGGGTGACGACGCCCGTGCACACGCGCGCCCAAGGCGCGATCCAAGCGCAGCCAAGGAGAGATCTCAACCGTCCAATCTTCGATCAGACGGCTCTCACGCAGTGGCCGCGGATTGCACATGAAGAAGAAACAGCGCGGGCGGCTGATCGGCGGGCTGGAGGGCTTCACCGACGCTTTTGGAGTTGTTTTAGCGACATCCCGGACGTCGCTAAAGCCCCTTCTTTTATAAAGCCCTTAACCCTATTTAAACCCCCTCCAACCACTCATTCAAGGCATTCACTTCCCTTGCAACTACTCCACCCCTCTCTTAGCTAGCTTTAGTCTCTCTTGTAATCACTGGAGACGACAAGCCACCGACGGAGCCTCCTCCACTGCCGTGGCTGCCTCGTCGCTCTCCATACTTTCTCTCTCTTTCTCTCTTTTAAGCTTTCCATTACTTTTGTTCAAGCATGTATTTAATGTTGTAAGCTATGAACTAAAAGTGCATGATTAATGAAGTTATTTTATGTCCAGTTGTTACTTTAATTCCAGTTTAAGCTGCATGATCAAACAAGGAACACTCTAACCCTAATCTCTCTCTCTCTATCTCTCTCTCACTTTTCAAAATCGCACCTTTCGCAAGCAAAACTCCGCGCTTTCCGTGACAAGTGATAAGAAAAATCCAATTTTCACGCCTCCCTGAGACCGACACTCGGACTCACCTTCATTTACTAATTTTAAAATTGACGTTGCAAGTGCGACTATAACAACACTTCTTAACACACATGCACACACTCCAGTATTCATGGATGATTTCTCTATTTTCAGAGATGATTTCACGTCTTGTCTTGATAAACTCACCAAGATCTTAAAATGATGTATTGAGGTAAACCTAGTACTATCCTGGGAGAAAAGCCATTTCATTGTGAAGGATGGCATAGTACTAGCGCACAGGATCTTTAAAAATGGAATCGAGGTCGACCGGGCTAAATCAGAGATTATCTCCCACTTACCACCACCTAGCTCGATCAAGCAGATTAGATCATTCTTGCGCCACGTCAGCTTCTATCGAAGATTTATATGCTATTTTTGAAAAATTGCGCGGCCTTTGATGAATCTCCTGGTTACCAATGTCCCATTGGAATTTGATACCTCGTGTCTCAGCGCCTTCGAGACTTTACGAAGCGCTATTTCCAACTCCCTGATTCTCCAACCACCTGACTGGTCGCTTGATTTCGAAATGATGTGCGATGCTTCTGATTTTGCCGTCGGTGCTGTTTTAGGCCAGCGTTAGGAGAAACAACCTTTTGTCATATACTATGCTAGCAAGATGCTGAATGAGGCTTAGCGTAATTACACTATCACTGAAAAAGAACTGCTAGCAGTAGTATTCGAGTTGGAGAAATTCAGATCATATTTATTAGGGTCCAAGGTCATCATCTTAACTGACTAGTCCGCCCTCTGGCATTTGTTGGCAAAGAAGGATGCCAAACCACGACTCATTAGATGGATCCTTCTATTGCAGGAATTTGACATCAAGATCTGCGACAAAGCCGGAAAACAAAATGTTGTGGCGGATCACCTATCCAGATTGGACCCAGACCACATTCCTTATTCCCTGCCTATCCATGAAAATTTTTCGGATGAATCACTTTTGGCAATTCATTCTATGGAGTTTCCCTGGTATGCGGATTTCGCGAACTACCTTGCCGCAGGCAAAATTCCTGTGAACCTATCCAAGGACAAGAAACTCAAATTCATTGCAAAAGACAAATACTACCTCTGGGATGGCCCACTGCTCTTCCGCATTGGAGCGGACTAGATTATCCGCAGATGCATCCCAGACTCTGAGATCCCTAGTGTGTTATCTTTCTGCCACAATGATGCGTGTGGTGGCCATTTCTTAGGACGGAAAACCGCTGCAAAACTTTTGAATTCAAGATTTTTCTAGCCAACCATCTTCAGAGATACACATGATTACGCCCAACACTACAGATGATGTCAGTCGGTCGATTCTATGACCAGGAGAGACATGATGCCACTCCAACCCATCATGGTCGTAGAAGTGTTCGACGTCTGGGGCTTCAATTTTATGGGCCCTTTTTCGAACTCGCATGGCTTCGAGTACATATTGCTAGCAGTTAATTATGTATCGAAGTGGGTCGAGGCCATCCCAGCGAGACGGGCTGATCACAAGACTGTCATTTCTTTCGTACAGCAAAATATTTTCGCGAGATTCGGAATACCCCGCGCTCTGATTAGCGATGGGGGAAGCCACTTCATCCACATCATTTTCAGGTCGTTATTAAAGAAATATGGGGTACATCACCGCATAGCCACTTCGTATCACCTGCAGACCAATGGGCAGGTTGAGGTGTCCAACCGTCAAATCAAGCTGATTCTCCAGAAGATGGTTATACCAAACAGGAAGGACTGGTTCGACAAATTAATCGATGCACTCTGGGCATATCGGACCGCATACAAGGCCCCACTTAGAATTTCACCATATCGCATGGTATATGGCAAGGCCTGTCACCTTCCTGTAGAGCTGGAACACCGCACCTTTTGGGCGATGTGAAAATGCAAGCTCGACCTCGATGCAGGAGGTCGAGAATGGAAACTCCAGCTCAGCGAATTAGAAGAAATTCGGCGGGAGGCGTATGAGAATGCATTAATATACAAGGACAAGACCAAGGCCTTTCATGTCCACCACATCTGGAGGAAAGTATTCACGCCCAACTAGCGAGTCTGGTTGTTCGATTCACAGCTGAAACTGTTCGCGGGGAAGCTTAAGTCCAAATGGACTAGCCCGTATGTTGTGATACAACCATATTCTAACGAGGCAGTCCAGATCAAGGACCTAAAAATTGGGCATATATTCACGGTAAATAGCTAGCGCCTCAAGCCATTTTTGGCCCAGGAACCTCCTCCACCTGACGAGACTGTTCATCTTAGTGAGGACGTGTGATTGAGTGTTCGCCGAGCTGGAGGCGTTAAACCAGCATGTTTTTGCTTTAGCATATGTCCCCTTTGTATATTGCATGTTAACATGTTGGCTGGAGCTAAATATAATTTCAGGAGCAATTACAGGTGACTTCTACCCACTCATCCTCTGTCAGATTTATTTTCTTTTATATTCATGCATGAGGACATGCAAGAACTTAGGCATGGGGGGGTAGATACAGCAAAAACTAAAAAAATTTTCAAGCCAACACTTAGGAAAACCTCAGAGCTGCATGTAAAACGTACTTTAGGACCCTAAATAAAAGAACAACCGACTCCACCTCCAATGCTCACATTGGAGCTAGAAATTGTTCGCAACAGCCACTTCCAACTCACCCGCTCACCTTTTGTTCTAAATTTAGGGTCAAGCTGATTGTAACCTGATACGGGAAATTCACGAAGTACAAATTATGCGAGGTTATATGTCTATAGCATATATACATATTGCATTCATGAATAACATTATTTTATTAAGAGAATGCATTAGGGATTTTATACTTTAGTTGATTCCTGTAATCTAGAATCCGGTACAACTTTTCACACACACGTAGAATTTGCAATGGATTCATGCTGAAGGCTGATAAACGTCTTCAGTCTGTCGAGAAGAACCAGTGCTTCTTTTCCTGAACCCCTGGACAGTATTTTGGGAGTCAGGCTGATTTTCTTCCAAAAATCCACCAAATAGTGTGAGATGAGAGTAGAGTGTACTGGTGCTCTAAGATTAGTGTGAGGAATCTAGAATCCTAGATAATTAAGTGATGATACTCTCAGATTAGACATAGTTTTCGCTCTCGGTTCCTGCGTATACATTTTTGTGTGAAATTTTGAGAGCCACCAAATAAGGCAAATACGCAGAGAGTGAGTTTTCATAAAACTAGGGCTAAGGTGGATGGTACTGCCATTCTCTACGGAATCCTCAGTTGAAGGAGGGTATTGATGTCAAGGTCAGAAATACACCGTCCTATCCGTCTCTCCCAGTGCCGTGAGTAGGCACTTCCACCAAATAAGCCACCCAATGTCTCTTGAGTACCACCAATCCCTAATAATGCCTCCTCAATAAAGTTCATGGATGTATGTCAGTTGTGTTATGCTGAAAAAAAGAAAATTAGAAAAAGAAGAAAAAGCAAAGAAAAGAATGAATATTTAGTGTTTATTTCATCGAGGCAATATCACCAAATAAACTTGAGATCCACCAAATATGGCCTTAACCTATTTTTCTTGTGTTTCTGACCGCCCGAATACTGGCTGAGGAATTCCGACTTAGTGTTAGGGTTACGAGAACTCAATTAAAGTGTTAATGCCTAGTGAGACCACCAAATACAGATCCTATGTTTGAATCTAGTGAAGTTGAGTAAGAGAGAATTAATACAAAGGAATCAAAGAGAGCATAGTTTTTCTCGTCTTTCTCTAAGTTGAGTTACATCGTAGTCCGAGAATCTAGATTCTGTAGTACTAGTCTCTATGTAGCACCAAGTGAGAATGAACCACCAAATATATAATCCTTTCCCTCAGAGATTCTCTACCCAAGCCTAAAGCCAGGGTGGAATTCATAGAATATCTTGAATACCCCAAGGGAAGAAGTTTGCCTATCCTGCTAGAATTTTTACTAGGGGTCAAGTACAGGCTTTAGAGTTGAATCCATTTTTCACTCGAATCCGTTGCAAAAGATAAATAGCTGCACTTTCACGATTGTCTGGATTTCTAGAGCATAGGATGAAAACAAAAAGGTGAAAAATCTCTACGCATACACTTGATAAAATAATCAGTCCCTTAAGGACCCTTGCTGTAAATAATTTAGTCTTGCATTTGCTAGGGACTAGCAAGATTTAGGCATGGGGGTATGATTGCGCAGCAATCATAGGTCTTAATTGACCTAGATTAAGCTAGAAGTTAGCATAAGTTAGGGTTATTCACGCATACATACGCATTATCTGCATCTTTACTGCCCTTCTTTAGCTATGCATGAAATAATGTTATAATGTGTGGATTAATGCATTATGTTAATTGCAGGCAATAAGTAGATCTGGAGTAGGATCTAAAGCTGGATCTGAAATAACGAGAGTTGTAGCAGAACTGGAGTAGAAGGATTAGTTTAGATATAGGAACAATAATGTAAGGAAGTTAAAGGTTTACTATTCTATTAAGTTGGAATAAAGCAATAAAATGTGAAGAGCTTAGGTCCATCCTAGCCCTGGGATAGCCTAGAGAACTCCCCAAGCCTTAGCCACCCTTAGAGTAGGTCACAACATCCTAGGAAGCCTTAAAACCCTAGTTCCAGCCCTTATCTGGATGTCCAGATAAGTTATAGGACGTCCAAGACACTTAGCCATCTCCCGCACACCTCAAACCCACTTCTGCAATGTTATTGGACGTCCAGACACTTTGTCAGACGTCCAATTTCTGCAGAGTACTCAAAACAGAACCCTGATTTCCCCCTAACTCAAATTGGACGTCCAGAATTGAAGTCTGGACTTCTGATTTTTGAGTATAAGTCATCTGATCCTATTATTGGACATCTGATGCTGGTCTCCAGTCCCTGTTTTGAGATTCAAATCTTGATCTTGGATCTCTAGCTCCCTAGACCTAATCCCAACCCCATAGGAACCTAAATTAAGGTGTCCTACCCCTAGTACATCACCTCTAGACCTACCTAAGGACCTAATTAGGTCCTCACCAAACCCAATTGACTTAGATCAAGTCAATTACCTTCACCTAAGTCAATTGGACTCATTGAGTCCAATTGAGCTTAGATCTCAACCCACACAAGTTTAATTGGACTTGGTGAGAGTCCAATTGACCTAAACCCAACCTAATTGAGTTATTCCACTCTCAATTAGGTTCACACTCATTCAATTAAACTTAGGTTAAGTTTAATTGCATTTTCCCCTTAGTAATTAGGGTTTGTAACCCTAATTCAAGACCTACACCTACCCAAACCCACTAGGACCTAACCTAAGCCACCTAGCCACATAGAGCATGACCACACACACACACACACACGCACACACCCATTTACGCACACACTTCTCTAGAATTCTCTAGAGAGCTCTTGAGATGGCGCCACCTCTTGGTTGCCAAATTTAGCAACCAAGAGGAATTCAAATTGAGATCCACAATTCTTGGATCTCAAAGACCATCTCCACCCACATGTGGCAGGCCACTCCTGGACTCGCTCTAGAGAGTTCTACACCTCTCTAAAGAGAAGCCATTGGGTCTATAAAAAGACCCCTTGGGCGGCCAAGCACCCCCATTCATTCCACTTAGGGTAGCCACTCCCATCTCCACTCCACCTCCACGAGTTGAGCACCATCGTGGAGGCCACCATCTCCACGCCAGGAAGCTGGATCAGCTCCCTAATCTCTCTCCAAGGGTCGGCCTAAGCTCCATTGGCTACCCCTCCTTCTCTCAGCCACTCAAAGGCCATCGGAGACTACCTCTGAATGCCCTTCCTTCTGTTAAATTAGTAGCTTAGCTCTTCGTATATTTACTGCTTTTATTTACTACTTAGTAGTGTAGTCTTACTTCTCCCCCAATGATGCATGCAAAATCCCCCCATCGATTCTTGTATGCAATCATTTTCTGGTATCTAGGTTTAATTTTTAAGCATTTACGTATAAGCTTTCCTCTAGATTTCCTTGTGCAACAACTCTCCAATGATGAATGAAATTACATTTATATATATATGTCTCTCTATCTGTTTGAAATCACCGCGAGCTTAATAATTATCTTATTTGAGTGATTTCTGTGCTTGTTCTTTAACTGTCTATATACTATGCACCAGCATGTCATTTCCTGAGGATATTGAAAATCTAACAATAGATGCTTTTTCCATAACTAGTCACCACCTCACTAGAATCATGCGCACAGAAACTCACACGTTCACTTTCACGATTTACTTGACGCATGCACATGTGATCCGAGTTAATAACAGAAGCGGTGAAGTCTTAGTTAGGAGATTGGAAACTAGCGTCCGTCTTTAAACAAAGTAGAACGGCTAAAGAAAAGATCAATTTCAAAAGCGAAAACAATGCCTCCCAGAGATGAACGACCGGTACTCAAAGTCTCGTTATTTTTATAAAATAATATCTTTGTTGGATCATACTTCGCGACTATACTACGATGCATTTCTTTCATATCAAAAATGTGATCTACAATTCTCCAACAATGTGGTGGTCTGTAGATGGCTAACGATGATGGAGACAATGAGTGGAGAAGGCGGTGTTCGGGGGGGGGGGGGGGGGGGAGTTTTAGAGGGTGGAGAGGGAAATTAGTTGAGGGCTTTTGTAGAGGGAGTCAAAGCAGAGCTTGTGGACGTGGGGTGACAGTCTTTGGAGGTGTGTGTCATGCTAGAAGCTTTACCAGAGCATTGCCGGAGCAAAGGATGAAGGTGGTGTGGAGGGAGGTATGGTGGTCGTGAGTGAGTTGTGAGTATGGGGAAAGAGAGCAGAGGGAGAGAGGAAGGGATAGAGAGGTTTAGAGGGGAAGGAGGTAGACAGAGATGGTCGATGTTAGCAAGCCAGAATCGAAGAAGATGAAATCGATAGTAAGTTGGAGTGGCGATGACGAGGAGGAAGGGAAACCCTGTTGTGGCTAGCGAGGAGCGAAATTGAGCGGGGGATGCAGAGGGTCGTCCAATTTGATGGTTGGATGGCCGAAAGAAGAGGGTGGAGAAGGGTCGCCAGAGTAAGGTGTGACGTAAACACATTTACACTACTTAAGATGTCTATTTATGCATGTTCTTAAGCATAGGATTGCATTTTATGACATAAATATTGCATAACATGCATCATCTTGTATTTAGAGTAGTTTGAATAAAATGGAGGTTAATTGTCTCCTTTTATGTGCTTGGATAAGGCAAACATTTTATTGGGGCCTCGGATCAAAGATCTAATCGTATGGATGTGATCAACGACTCCAAGATCGCCCTAATCAGACATCCGTAGATCAGATAGTGACCGGGGAATCCTAGAAGATCAAGGGCTAGGATGGTGTAAATCCACACTTTAAATGACAAATCCGACCGCACTGATGAATTCGGATCGACGATTGCAGCCCAACGACGCAAAAATCAAGTCAATCCGACATCCGTGGCACCATCTACAACTTCCATAAGATGGACGGCCAAGATGGCACCACGTGGCACCATCCCGGCCGCCTAAACGGCTGCATGAATCCCTGAAGGCCCCGCACCAGCTCGCTCTTCGCTGTTGGATCTTGATCTAATGGCTGTGGTCAGCTGCGCCTAAAAGCATCCGCTCGACCATCCGCGCCCCGTAGCGCGACGGTCGAGCGCGCTTACGCGACCGGTGGGCACGAGTTCGAGCCGCAGCTGAGGGCTAGAAGGCGTGGGTGATTGAGCGCGGGCGGGCGTTGGATCTTGATCGGACGGCCGCGCGTGCCCGATAGCATTCACGCGCGATTGAACGCGCGGCGTCACGCAGCATCGTACGCGCGGGAGGGCACGCAGCGCAGCGGGTGAAGGCGTGACTTAAGCCGTCCGATCTCGCGATCGAACGGCTGAGGCTCAGCGGACGTGCGCAGGCGTTGCGCGCGCGAGCAGGCGAGCAGGCGTGCGCAAGCCGCCCACGACGCCCATGAAGGAGGCTTTAATGACGGATTTATCCGTCACTAAAGACCCCTCATTTATTATTTTGAAGTTGTAATGTCCATTTTGCCCCCACTCCTTGCAACTATAAAAGGAGACCCCCTCCATACGAAATTATCATCCCTTCCTTCTCTACCCCTCCAAAGCTCAAGAGAAGCTTGTCCCACACCCTCGATGACGACGACGTGCTGCTCCGTTCCCATTCTTCTGCTTCATCCTCCTTCGTCCTGCTTCGTTCCCCTTCGTCCAGGGGTCATCCCGTCTGGCTCATCCTCCAAGCAACCGTCGAGGAGGATTTCTCTCTCCCTATTCTTTTTACTACTTTCTAATATAGATTTACTACTTTCTAGTGTAGTTTTGTTCGTCCTCCAAGCGACCGTCTAGGAGGACATTTTTCCCTCCATTCTTTTAATGCTTTCTAGAGTAAATTTATTGCTTTCTAGTGCAATTATTTTATGCTTTCTAGTTGTAATGAACAAATCCCCCTAATGATAAATTCTCTGTTTATTCTACATCTCATTTTGATTTCTATGTGTACTATTCTCTCTCTCTCTCTTACCCTCTCTTTCTCTTCTATTTATTGTAAATAATTAGATAGTTTTAAATCGAATTACTTTGTGACAAATAAAAAGAAACGCGTAGTTTTTAAATCAAACGTCCGCCTCCCTGTGTTCAACCTGGAAATTTCATTTCGGTATAAATTTTATTTGTTGAACACGAATTCTTCGCTTTCAAGCTACAACGACAGGTTTTCCAAAATCGAACACATTAGCCATTCGATTCGTACGTTCAACATTTTGGTGCTGTTGTCGGGGAGGCAACGATCTTTGATTTCTCTTCGCGTTTTGTAACTTACAAATCATTTACCTCACTTTTTCTCCTTTCTTATTGTAATTGCAGGTACTCTTTCGAGACAGGCAAAAGCGGTAGATTGGAGTAAAGTGCTGTGGAAGGATCTGTGAGTTATCCCCCACCCCCCACCCATTAGATTTCATTCCACAACATAATAATTCAAACATCAATCAACCTAGGTGTTTTTATAAACTCTAAGGTTAGATTGTTTGTTGTTTGACACCCATACTCACCCCAACCCCCACATTAAAAAAAAGAAAATTTAAAAAAATCTCACAGAGGTACACAACCTCATCTGATTTTCAAACTCAATCGGTAAACCGATCTTTGGAGCTGGTACACACATTCAAACACATAATTGAGTAGAAATCAGATTAGGTAATCATTTGTGTGCCTAATTAAGTGGTGAATTAGGCCAATTGTTTGAGTTGATTGGGCCGCACCACTTCAAATAAAATCAACTCATCAAGTAGCTGCCAATTAGGTTCAACTCTTAGGGATTTACCAGGCACTCCACATTCTTTTTAAACTTTAAAGGAAAACATCTTCACCTGTGCTTGTAAAACTTGGTGTGCCAACGAAACTTGATTGAAAACACCTAAAGTTAAATCCTAAAAGCTACTAAGCAAGATTTGAACCTTAAAATTCACCACATCAAAAATAATCTTGCTTGAAAATCACTGGTTGTGCACGCACACACAAATCAATCAATCATTAAGGGCATAACCCATTTAAAGGGCCCATCACATTCCAATTCACACTCAAACCTAGCCCTAAATAAAACAGAGTAGACGTTGGCCTTAAGGATTGAACTCGCTCTTCAGAACTCAGAACGAGATTATTTTCGATTAGTCTGTTTCTACTGTTCAATCTGATGTCTAGCTAGGGGAGTAGAGTCAAACGATTGTGGCTGGGGGGTACACTAGGAACCGATGGTGCAAGCCAAAGGAAGAACCTTCTCCCCAGTCCCTCCTTCTAACTGGTTGGATTGAACAGACAGAAGTAGATCAAATCATTCCTTTATCTCAAGATGGGTCTTGGGAGTCTGTAGGTCTGTAGGCTAACCCATTTAAGGATAGGTTTGATTGTTTGTATTGCAGGGGACCTTTCTTCCTCCCGTGTCTCATGAATCCTTCCACATATTTCACGCATTTCAGCTCTTTCCCTCCTGTTGTGAATTATCCTCAACATGACGATTATCCCAACTCGTACTATAATCAACCATCAATTAGTTGGGATAATTCGGATTGGGGATACAGTTCCGGACCTCCGTGTTTAGGGTCTAACCTTGAACACTTTGATTCTGATTTATATCCTTCTCAGAGCTACATCGATTATAGATCATCTTCCTTTCATGAACAGCCTAATATGATCTACAATCAAGAAGGATACACCGATCCTTATCCATCCTCTGATTTCACTGCCTTTAGGTCATCACCATCTTTTCAACAATCTGAAATGACCTATTATCAGGAAGGGTATAACGAATCTCAATTCGTTAATTCCCCTGCATTGAGCCCAAACCCGCCCAACCCTGAACCAACTCATTTGGTTTAGGTTAACCAGGTTCAAGATAAGATTCTGGCTAACTTGAGGAATATCATTCAATCTTTAGAAGTTCAACCAATACCTTGCATTGAGAGATTAGAGCCCCTGATTGAAATAATTGATGATTTGAATAAGTCTTTGTTGGATTGGCTCCAGGATGTTAACGATAAGAACCCGAGTGAGTTTCTACTTAGGAAATTAGCAAAATTGAGGATGAGATTAGTGGTTGCTTTGATTCAATCTTGGGATGATTCCCAGGATGAACCTTCTTCAAGAAAGCCAATGACAGAACCTGCTCAGGCACCTGTTGAGGGGGACATGTGTTATGACCAGATTGAATTAAAGTGACCAATTAAGGAAGATCTAATTTCTTCACCTGAGATCCCTGAGCCGGGTTACAAGGAAACGTATATCTCCTTGGAATAGAAAGTGACAAATGATTTTGGGATATACATTGATACGGATCCTGATTTCTTTGATGGTGAAGATTCAAGTTGCGAAGTCTCACGCAAGTTTTCTGAACACGATTTCTGTGAGACGATTGGGCCTGAGGAATCTGATAGATCATTTGATAGCCCAATAACTAAGGAAACTGATCTTGGGGCACACATTACGGATCTAGAATCACATTTTCTAGAGGAATCAATTAAATGCCCTGATTATCAGTTACACCCCGTTGAGTTTATCGATAATTCTATTTCTGAGATAATTAGACCCAAGTCAATTCTGATTCTACCACATCATTTAGACTTGGAGATTTCAGATGGGGTGATTAATATACAAGAGGTCCTGGAATTCGATATGCTGAATGAGGAGGACAGGAGCTGGGAAGTTCTGATTTAGGAAGTTAATTTTGGAGGATATGGAAGATTGAGTCGAAGGGTTCCTTTTAAGCTGAAATCATCAAATCAGAACCCTTATGACATTTGTTTCGAGGATGTGAAACCCAAGCACACATTCAACGATTATCCTTTTGAGCTTCAATTCTTTGTAACCCCTACTTCTTGGTCTTGGGTTGCATCCTCATAAATCGCAGGCCCGACCTCGCTTGCATTCTAATTTTAGGTTTTGGGTAATTTTTATCCAGAACCTAAGATATTCTCGATTATGGGGTGCGGGTCTGCACCACAATATGGTCCACATCTGTGGACCGCTACTGACAGGTTAGAGGATTCTTCTGTTCATTCTGATTCTGACCTGCACTTGTGATTTCTTCATTTCTTTTCTTTCTATAGTGTGCCTAGCTGAAGGCACTAAACTCAACACATATACAGTTTTTCTTAGTTTTCATCTCGGAGCGGACCTAACATTCACGCAATTCAGGAGCTTTCTACGCTTTTCCACTCTGTTTTGTCTTTTTAATACAATGAGGACATTGCATTAGATAGGCATGGGGGGTGGATATTTATCTCTGAATTCATTCGTCAGCTCCGTAGATTTGTTTATTTTCTTTTATTAAAAAAAAAAATGGAATTAGGAAAGACAATTTGGGTTTAAGAAAATTTTCAATCTTAGGAAATACTACATTATGATTTGAACACAAAGACCCTTCAGGTCTTTGGACTTAATTAGCCCATGTATCCACTAAAATGTGGATTTGTCTTTGAGTCCTTACCATCTTAATTCTATCGTAATTGGAATAAATAAGTTTGGGTGATAAGTACACGACTTATCAACCCGCCCTCTGATTTGAGGGAATTTTGAGTCTTAAGCATCTACACACTATCTTTGCACTGACTCGTTGTTCGACGATTTTAACGGAAATTGGGTAGCTAATGAACCTTCTAGGGTGATATGGCTGACAAGTTATCGTGGGTAACAGCCCATAGGTAGGTTGTCCAAAGCCCAGTCACTGGACCTTTCTTTTTTTCCTGCTCTTAGGTAAATCTTAGACCAGGGAAGCCACCTACTTAAAAAAAAAATCAAAAAGAAAAGGAGAAAAGAACAAAAGGAAATAAGCCACACTTCGCCGCACGAGTATGGCTGGCAAGTTGTCGGTGGTAACAGCTCATCGACCGGTTGTAAAGAACCCAGCTCAGTAAATGCACTAAAAATTTCCAAAACACTTAGGAAGAAGCGGAGAGGTAGAATAAACCGGGGAGATATACACTGGATTCACCCTTGTGTTGACCCCATAAAAAAATAAAAGTAGGGAGAAAGCTACCGGTTGTAAAGATACACCTTTAGGAAGAAGTCTTTTTGAGGTCACTTAGAGGCGTAAAAATCCGAAGTCCATTTTAACTGCCGGTCAGTGAGTCTATCATAATCACAATAAGATGCTTAAAGCTTAGGGTTCTCATAAAATCTTGGGTGAGTTGAATGGCCGTAGAAAGCCACTCTTAAACCCTAAAATTTCAAAATCCAAAAAAATTAGAAAAGAGTAAAAAGAGAAAAAGAAATTTTTCTTTGAATAAGGCGAGGCTTGAGGCGGTCTGCATTTTGGCTAATACCCGGGCACTGTTGCGTCTTTGAAAGTTCAGTTCTTAAGTAGACAATTTCTTAATGATTGAAAATAACCCAGGTCCAAATAATCCAACCTAATTCTTTTATAAATAGCATATAATTTTTGCTAGGGACTAGCAAAAGATAGGTATGGGGGTAAGATGTAAACACATTTACACTACTTAAGATGTCTATTTATGCATGTTCTTAAGCATAGGATTCCATTTCATGACATAAATATTGCATAACATGCATCATCTTGCATTTAGAGTAGTTTGAATAAAATGGAGGTTAATTGTCTCCTTTTATGTGCTTGGACAGGGCAAACATTTTATCGGGACCTCGGATCAAAGATCCAACCATATGGATGTGATCAGGGCAACGATTGGAGTTCAACGACTCCAAGATCGCCCTAATCAGACATCCGTAGCATCAGATAGTGACCGGGGAACCCTAGAAGATCAAGGGCCAGGATGGTGCAAATCCACTCTTCAAATGACAAATCTGACCACATGGATGAATTCGGATCGACGATTGCTGCCCAACGACGCAAAAATCAAGTCAATCCGACATTCGTGGCACCATCTACAACTTCCAGAAGATCGACGACCAAGATGGCGCCACGTGGCACCATCCCAGCAGCCCAAACGGCCTCATGAATCCTTGAAGGCCCCGCACCCGCTCGCTCTCCACCATTGGATCTTGATCCAACGGCTGTGGTCAGCCACACCTAAAAGCGTCCGCTCGACCATCCGCGCCCCGTAGCAGAGCGGTCGAGTGTGCTTACGAGAGCGGTGGGCGCGGGTTCGAGCCGCAGCAGAGGGCTAGAAGGCGTGGGCGATTGAGCTTGGGTAGGCGTTGGATCTTGATCGGACGGCCGTGCACGCCCAATAGCATTCACGTGCGATTGAACGCAGCATCGTACGCACGGGAGGGCGTGCAGCGCAGCGGGTGAAGGCGTGACTTAAGTCGTCCGATCTCGTGATCGAACAGCTGAGGCTCAGCGGACGTGTGCAGGCGTTGCGCGCGCGAGTAGGCAAGCAGGCGCGTGCGAGCCGCCCACGACGCCCACGAAGGAGGCTTTAGTGACGGATTTATCCGTCACTAAAGACCCCTCATTTATTATTTTGAAGTTGTAATGTCCATTTTGCCCCCACTCCTTGCAACTATAAAATGAGTCCCCCTCCATATGAAATTCTCATCCCTTCCTTCTCTTCTATACCCCTCCAAAGCTCAAGAGAAGCTTGTCCCACATCCGGGATGCTTCTCGCGAGATAAATTCCAAATTTTCATTCCCCTTCGGAAGTGGATCCCACGATGACGACGGCGTGCTGCTCCGTTCCCATTCTTCTGCTTCGTCTTCCTTCGTCTAGCTTCGTTCCCCTTCGTCCAGGCGTTGTCCCATCCGGCTCGTCCTCCAAGCAACCGTCGAGGAGGATTTTTCTCTCCCTATTCTTTTTACTGCTTTCTAGTATAGATTTATTGCATTCTAGTGTAGTTTTGTTCGTCCTCCAAGCGACCGTTGAGGAGGACATTTCTCCCTCTATTCTTTTAATGCTTTCTAGAGTAAATTTATTGCTTTCTAGTGCAATTATTTTATGCTTTCTAGTTGTAATGAACAAATCCCCCTAATGATAAATTCTCTGTTTATTCTACATCTCATTTTGATTTCTATGTGTACTATTCTCTCTCTCTCTCTTACCCTCTCTTTCTCTTGTATTTATTGTAAATAATTAGATAGTTTTAAATCGAATTACTTTGTGATAAATAAAAAGAAACGCGTAGTTTTTAAATCAAACGTCCGCCTCCCTGTGTTCAACCTGGAAATTTCATTTCGGTATAAATTTTATTTGTTGAACACGAATTCTTCGCTTTCAAGCTACAACGACAGGTTTTCCAAAATCGAGCACGTTAGCGATTCGATTCGTACGTTCAACAGCGGGGGATGCAGAGGGTCGTCCAATTTGATGGTTGGATGGCCGAAAGAGGAGGGTGGAGAAGGGTCGCCAGAGTAAGGTGTGAAGGTGGTCGAGGAGGGAAGGAGGAGGGGTTTCTCCTGCCAAAACTTGCTAAGGTGCTCAGTTATGTGTTGGGGAGGCTTTTATAGAGCTTCAGGTAAGCTTCCAAGCTTGGAAACAAGCTTGAGAAGCTCAGCTTTTCAGGAAAAAGATCCTTGAAATCCAAGGATTGGCACGTGCTTCATGAGGGGATTTGGGGTCAAAATCTAGGTTTAGATGATTCAGGACTTCCTCAAGATTCCATTCCAAATTTGGAAGGGATTAGCCAAGCAATCAGGGAGGAATCCTTGATTGAAAGCTTGGATCTATGGGTTCACACCTGCCATGATGGCAGGGACCCATTTTAAGAAAATAAAGAGAAGTTACGGGGCTATTTGTAAAGATTTCGAAAGTTACGGGCATGAATGAGAGAGAAAGTCATATTAGAACAAAATGCAAACTAGGTCTAGATGGACTTTGATTGGGCCGAAATTTTGGTAAAAACCTAATTTTGACCCAAGTAAATCAATGGTTATGTCATATTTCAGTTTTGACCAAGTTTCACTGGGTAATTTGCATAGAAACCCAAATTAGGGTAGAATTGTGTCTGTGACTCTACTTAAGGTCAAAATAGGTTCTGATGGTCAAATCAAGGTTACCAAGCCTTATGAAATATTTTTATATGAATTTTAGAAGGTTTCGATGAATTTCATCCTGACCAGAACCTCTGTTATTTAAGCAGGTCTGAAATTAGGGTTTTGGGTGCTGTATTAGATCTTGAAATGCGTGAATCCCTGTTTCTATCTGCATGGACCCACTTATTCGAATTTAATGCTTGTTTAACCTTTATTTCACCCCTAACAAACCCCTTTGTTATTCTATGTTCATGATATGCTGTTAAAATTACAAAATTAACCCTAGTTCTCTATTCTGTTCTCAAAATAGCCTAAAGTGGAGTTATAACCTTCAGATGGATATGTAGGAGCTTTTATCTTTTATTCTAGATTAAAAGTGGCCAGTTAGGACCTATGATGGTGTCCCCATGAATACGTTGATTCTCTCAAGCTTAAGCTTAATACACTTAAGCTTTGACAAGATAAACTAAGATCTCTCCTAACATAGGACATATTGTTGTACTTGAGTCACCATTACAGGATTCATTGGTTTGCCTTTATTTAAGATCTAGGTAACCTTGGTTTAACTACACAGATTCAAGAAAGACCAAATGAACTTTAAGTCTCATCCCTAGTGCTCATTAGGGAAGGTGGAGTCCTTACTTATACGTGTAGGTAGACTCTTTATCTCAGTCTTTAGTCTTGTGTCTAGGAGAAGCTCTTTCCACGAAAGTACTCACCCACCAAATAAGTGTGCTCCACCAAATAAGGTTGAAGGAGACATACTGACATTTGCTTTTAGAAAGAGAAGAAAAATCAAGAAAAAATCAAAAAAATGAGAAAAAAAAAAAGAAAAAATCAAAAAGAAAAGAAAAAGACATTTTTTCGAATAAGTCAGCTTATTCTCCAATTCTAGTTGTAAATATTTGTATTTCTATCAAATATGGTTGTTTCAGGGTGCATTACAAGTACCATGTGTCTCTACCAAATATTCTTTGAGTCATAAACACAATAAGTGTTGGATTTAAGTTTTCAGTTATTTTTATTATTGATCCGAAAACATGAGCAGAAGCTGAGATCAACTTGGGCTTAAAATGTAGTAAAACCCTGAATTTGAGCACGACCTTAGCTTCTTAGTTCTTAAGCTCGGTAAAACTTTCTAGGTCTTGGAAATCGCACTTAAAGTTTAAGTATCAAGAGTGCTTATTGGTTGATTGCGCAGCAATCATAGGTCTTAATTGACCTAAATTAGGCTAGGACTTAGCATAAATTAGGGTAATTCATGCATGCTAAGCATTACTAGCACCTTTACTACTTTCTTTTAGCTATGCCCAAACTAATGCTATAATGTACTAATTAGGTGCATTATGTCCATTACAGGTAATAAGCTAATCGGAAGCTAAATCTGAAGCTGGATCTAAAGCTGGATCTGAAGAATAAAGAATAACTGGTGTTGCAGCAGAGCTGGAGTGGAAGACATAGATTAGATGCAGTAGATAATAATGTAAGGGAGTTAAGGTATGCTATTCTATTAAGTAGGAATAATGCAATAAAATATGAAGAACTTAGGTGCATTGTAGCCTTAGGACAGCCTAGAAGCTTCGCCAGCCTTAGCCACCCATAGATTAGGTCACCGCACCCTAGGAAACCTTAAAAGCCTAATTCTAGCCTCTATCTAGATGTTCAAATGAGTTATAGGACGTCCAGAACCCTTAGCCAACTCCCACACACCTTAAACCCACTTCTGTAGTGTTATTGGACATCCAGACACTTGATCAGACGTCCAATTTCTGTAGAATACCCAAGACAGAACCTAGAATCCCTCCTGACTTTGATTGGATGTCCAGACAATAAGTTTGGACTTCTAATTTTTCATTATAACATGTCTAATAACTTTATTGGACGTCAGAACTGCCCTCCAGACCCTGTTTTGAGATTCAAGCCTTGATTTTGGATCTTTAGCTCACTAAACCTAATTCTAACCCCCTGGAACCTAAATTAAGGTGCCCTAACCCTAGTACATCACCTCTAGACCTCCCTAAGGACCTAATTAGGTCCTCACTAAACCTAATTAACTTGGATCATGGTCAATCTCTTCAGTCTATTCAATTGGACTCATTGAGTCCAATTGAGCCTTGATCTCAGCACACACTGTCTAATTGGACTCAGTGAGAGTCCAATTGACATAGACCTGACTTAATTGAGTTATTTTACTCTCAGTTAGGTTTCCACACACCCAATTAAACTTGTATTAAGTTTAATTGCATTTTACCTTAGTGAATTATGGTTTACGACCCTAATTTGAGACCTACCTTGACCTAAGCCCACTAGAACCTAACCTAATCAACCTAGCCACCTAAGTTTCGACCCACACACACACCATCCACATGAAAATACCTAGCCTAGAGTTCTCTAGCACTCTCTACCATGTGTTGTTGCCTTGGTTGCTAAAATTAACAACCAAGTGCCATTCAATTTTTAGATCCACATTTCGTGGATCTAAAAACCACCATCCATCCTCTCTCTCACTCTCCCATGAGCTCCCACCATAGGCCTCTCTAGAGAATTCCATAATTCTCTAGAGAGTTTCCCTTAGGTCCATCTTGGTCTTTTAGCATAGCTCCACCTTCCATAAGCCATCACCACCTCGACCTCCATGTTCATGAGCTCCACCATGATGCCACCACCACCACGCCAAGCTTAGACCAGGATCAACTTCTCCAACCTCTCTCCAAGGGTTGGCCTAAGCACCATTGGCTGCCCCTCTTTCTCTTCTCTCGCATTCAAAGGCCATCAGAACCCACCTCTTAATGGCCTTAGTTCTGCTAGACTAGATTATAGTTCTTCATAGATTTAGTGCTTTATTTACTGCTTAGTAGTGTAGCTCCATATTCTCCCCCAATGATGCATGCATAATCCCCTTATTGATTCATGTATGCAGTCATTTTCTTCTAACTAGATTTAAATTTCCCTATACAAGCATTCCGCTACCTATGCTGCAACCACCATCATGCCTCAATGAAAATATTTATATATATTTATACATTGAAAATCACCATGTGCCTGATTATCATCTTTTGGTGTGATTAAAGTTGCATGATTTCAATTTCTGATATTCTAGCAACAGCATGTCGTGTATCAATATGTATTTAGTATAAATCGACATGCGATTTTGAATGAGTAGAGAGCGAGATCAAATTTGAATTTGCATTTCCAAAATGCCTCCTAGAGATGAACGACCGGGACTCAAGTCTCGTTATCTTAGAAATCATTTTTGTTGATTGTATTTCGCAACATATTACGATGCATTTTTGATCAAATACGTGCTGTACGATCCCAACAAATGGTGCCATTGCTGGGGAGGCAACATGATTTTTTATTTCAATCTCTAGAATTATCACTAATAATTCTTCCTCTGCTTGTCTTTTGATGTGCAGGAAAAAAGGGAAAAATGGGATCTACGCACACGGGCGCGGAAAAAAAAAAACCAGGTGCACATCATATCTTTCTTAGTCAAGATTTGACTTGAACCTTAGGTTAGATTTCCTTTAGCAATTACATTTGAAAAAAAATCCTATTTATTTTCATGAAAAAAAAAATTAGCTTGTTAGAATAGGTTTCCCTTTTTGAATCTTCGAATTAGTTAGTTAGTTTTGAAAAAAAAGCAAGAAAAGAAAAGAAAATTTGAAAATCTTTTGAAATAAAAATCTTTCTTAAAAAAAAAATCATTTTGGTGGAATGTTTGAATTTCAAATTCGAACACCTTTTCAAAAGCTTCCCCACCACCCTCTGATTTTCGGCCAGGCTTCAAATTTTGATTTAAAAATTCAATTACCAAAAATTTAATGAGCAAAAAATTCTAAAATTTTGGCTAGACCTTCACTTTTAAACCACTTTTCAAATGGCACCATTCATTTGAAAAAATTCCAAGTACAAAATTTTTAAAAATTTACGAAGTGCAAGGGGGCCTGACAAATCCAAATTTGAAAATTTTCAAAATTCAAAAAGCAATTCCGAGCAATCTACAAATCTGTTTTGACTGAAAATGGTGGGGTTTGAAAGCTGATCTCATTGGATTTAATTTTCATATTTTTTTCAAATTTTTAAAGGTTATTTGATACTGTTCAAAGCAAAAAATCGACCAAGGGTCAAAATTCCAGATCTGACCCTCTGACATTTAAAAATCTCTATAAATTCGGTTGAAATAGTAAAAATTACAAAATAATATTCTCTTAAAAGATAATTGAAAAAGGAATCTACTTACCATATTTCAACTTATTCTGATTCCAATTTTTATCAGAGAATTGCTCTTATTTTCATGGTCTACTGAAGAAGAAAGAAAAAAACCCTAGAATTGCATGAACCCTAGGTTACACTTTTAGGGTTACACTCTAGAGACCACACATTTGTGCTAGACTAGACTTGATCAAGTCTAAGGTTTAGCCAGTGAGCTTGGTCACCTTGTGGGCCACTCACCATAAACCCTAGCTGAAGAAAAAAGGGTTAAAATAAATTATAAAACACAAAATAAGCCCGAATTCATTGTCGTACTACTAAGTGGTTTCAACCGCTCTTGCCAAACTTGGTGACTAAGTCTGCCAGGTAGTGTCAAATGACTGCGGATAAGGGGTAACGAAACCGGAGGCGTGAGTCGAAGGAAGAACCTTCCTCTTAGTCCCCTCGTAACTAGACTGGCTGGGTTGGCTTGAAAGGTGGGAATTACTTTCAGTTAGTTGAACAACGAATTTTCTCTTTAGGAATTAGAATGTTAAATGAAAAATCTGGTTATTTGATCATAAGGACCATCTGATTGATAGGGCCTTAGCCTTATCTAGCTGGCTGCACCAACCTAGGGGTTGGTTGGTGCATACGAGGAAGGAGGTCACTCAGACCACGATTGGTTGGACCTTAGTAGCCACTCCCAAGGAGGCGAGTCACTTCACCTGGGCCATCTTCTCCCCCACATTTTTCTTCCACTCACTTAGTTGCAATGACTAACCCTGGATCTAGACCTAATTAAGAACCATAAGTGCTGGACCCATGGGCTTATCTGAGAGCCCAGGTCACTAAATCAGCTCAACCTTGGGATCAGAACCCAAGGTGGTGAGGATGACTTTTCGCTTCGCCTGATCCTTCTCCTCGGGTTATCGAAATGGTTAACCCGTATCTTGACCCTGGATATTATGACCCATACTAGTCAGTCCCTCAAAGGATCGCATCTTATAACCAAGGGTATGGATTTCACACTCATGCTTCTCACACATGGAATATGTGTAGACCTGATTCACCCCCTGGAACCCCTGAAGAACTACTAGTGCATATGTGACCGCATTATAGAATACAGAGAGCTGTAGCTAGTACTAAGGAGAAGGCCGCATTCTATCTACACGAAATCCAAGCTATCACTGAGCCAAACCAAAGACAAAGTTGGATTCCGTACCGACAAGCTGTGATGGAGCTCCTTCAAGGAGCAGTAGGGATAACAAGGCTAATTAGACAAAATCAAGAAACTCAAGAACTATTGCTTTTGAGATATCAAATGGAAAATAGCCTTGAAGACCTCGAAGAATCTTAAACGACTATGCCGGAAAGACACACAGGAGATTCTCGGGAGCAGATGCTAGGAGATCATTCATGGGAAGAAGAATCCAGCTTGGATATGAGATAAGAGCAGGAAATGTTCCGAATGGGTTCATCTGAAAACTCCATTCAAGAAACTGAGGAAAGGACTGATATCTCCAGGACTGAGCCACAACCGGATTATCCTGAATCCTAGGAGATACCTCTTGGGTTAGATAACCTAACTGTGATAAGGGAAGTAGATCCATTTGAGGATATGGATCTTGAGGCAAACATTACATGTGACACTATTGATCAGTCTAGGCCATTTCCCATTTTAGGTGAACTTGTGCTAGGGCCAACATCTTCTGATCTGCACTCTTCTTCTTTCACCTACATCCCTAATGCGGATGCTAGAGATTCTGAGATGGCACTTTCTAGCCCTAATCCTGACATCCGAAGACCAAAAGTATCTATGGATGACTTGACCGAGGAAATGGATATGCTACCTGAGGTAAGAATTATTGAGGAACCTAATGCATATGAGGGTGAAGCTTTGAGTAGAATGAGCTGGGGACACACCTACAATCCTAGTCAATCTAATGGATGGCTTGACTCAGATCCGAAAGAGTCAGCTTCCGATGAATCAGAGATGAATACTGATGAGGACGAAGTAATTTCTGACGAGGATTTCAGTGACCTCCCAACTAATCTTCTACTTTCATGGATACCCCATATGATCTAGACCCTGGAGAGGGCATGATCTTTGATGTCAATTATTGTTATGAGGATCCCTATGACTTAGATTCTAGTCCTGAGATACATTTTGATCTACTACCTCAACAACTTCCTGCTGAATTGTGGGACATGATAAATTAGCTGAATCAACATCATGATCCCCCCTCTGATTATCCTTTATTTTCCACCACTAATCCACACTTTCTTACAGCTATACTTTTTGGAGTAGGGGTGCACAATTAGCTGGGTCACATCTCTGGACCACTGACTCTGGGAGCATACGAGCACATCTTTCTCTTAATCTTGACTGGCTCTTATGCTAGAACTGATACATCTGATTGAGTTTTTGCCTAGCTGGAGGCATTAAACTCAGCATCTACCCTACATTCTACCATCACCTATACATACCATTTTTATACATAGCATATTTTTCTTTTAGCATATTTCCTTCTTGCATATTGCATACTGTCAAGTTGACCAGTGTTGAACGTTAAAATTTCAGGAGCAATTCCAGGTGAATTCTACCCATTTACTCCCTGTTGTACTTATTCTCTTTTACATTCATGCATGAGGACATGCAAGAACTTAGGCATGGGGGGGTAGATACGACAAAACTAAAAATTTTTATGCTAACAATTAGGAAAACCCTGGAGTTGCATGTCAAATGTACTTTAGGACACTAAATAAAAGAACAACCGACTCTACGTCCAAGGCTCACATTGGAGCTAAAAATCATCCGCAATAGCCACTTCCGACTCATCCGCTCACCTCTTGTTCTAAATTTAGGGTCAAGCTGAATGTAACCAAAGGGAAATTTCATGAAGTACAAATATAAGAGGTTACTTGTTTATAGCATATATACATAGTGCATCCATGAATAAGATTATCTTACTAAGAGAATGCATTAGGGATTTTATCCTCTAGTTGATTCCTGTAATCCGGAATCCAGTATAATTTTTCACAATCACGTAGAATTTGTAATGGATTCACGGTGAAGGCTGATAAACATCATTAGTCTATCGAGAAGAAGCAGAGCTTCTTTTCCTGAACCCTTGGACAGTGTTTTGGGAGCTAGGCAGATTTTCCTCCAAAAATCCACCAAATAGTGTGAGATGAGAGTAGAGTGTACTGGTACTCTAAGATTAGTGAAAGGAATCCAGAATCCTAGATAATTAGGTGATGATACTCTTTGATTAGGCATAGTTTTCGCTCTCGGTTCCTGTGTATACATTTTTGTGTGAAATATTAAGAGCCACCAAATAAGGCAAATATGCGGAGAGCGAGTTTTCGTAAAACTAGGGCTAAGGTGGATGGTTATGCCCATTCTTTACAAAATCCTTGACTGAAGGAGGGTATTGATGTCAAGGTCAGAAATACACCATCCTACCCATCTCTCCCCATGCTGTGAACACGAACTTCCACCAAATAAGCCACCTAATGTATCTTGAGTACCACCAATCCCTAATAATGCCTCCTCAATAAAGTTCATGAATGTATGCTAGCTTGTCTTGTGCTTAAAAAATATTATACATGGAAAAAAAATTAAAAAAAATGAAAAATAAGTGAAAAAAAAAATTTAGAAAAAGAAGAAAAAGCAAAGAAAAAAAAGTGTGAATATTTAGTATTTATTTTAGTTGCATTGAGGTAATACCACCAAATAAATTTGACACCCACCAAAAATGGCCTTAACCTATTTTTCTGTGTTTCTGACCGCCCGAATACTAGCTGAGGAAATCCGACTTAGTGTTAAGGTTATGAGAACTCAAATAAAGTGTTAATACCAAGTGTGACCACCAAATATGGATCATACATGAGCATCTGGTGAGATTGTGAGCTCTAAAAAAATATATATATAATAATAATAAAATAGAGAGAAAGAGAGAATGAATACAAAGGAACCTGAAGAGAGCATAGTTTTTCTTGTCTTTCTCTAAGTTGAGCTACTTGATAATCCGAGAATCTACATTCTGAAGTACTAATCTCTATGTAGCACCAAGTGAGAGTGAGCCAACAAATAAACACTCGTATCCCTTAGACATTCTCTACCCAAGCTTAAAGCTGGGGTGGAATTCATAGAATATCTTGAATACCCTAAGGGAAGAAGTCTGCCTATCCTGCTAGAATTTTACTAGGGGTCAAATACAAACTTTAGAGGTGAATCAGGTTTTTCACTCGAATCTGTTGCAAAAGCTACATAGCTACACTTTCACAATTGTCTGGATTTTTAGAGCAT
The DNA here is from genome assembly GCA_037157565.1 of Thalassia testudinum. Lineage (NCBI taxonomy): Eukaryota > Viridiplantae > Streptophyta > Magnoliopsida > Alismatales > Hydrocharitaceae > Thalassia > Thalassia testudinum. Next base: position 63,217,455 of record JAZHRO010000007.1, on the reverse strand, counting down.
AGGATGAAAACAAAAAGGAGACAAATCTCAGGGCATACACTTGATAAAATATCAATCCCTTAGGGACCCTTCTGTGAATATTTAGTCTCACATTTTCTAGGGACTAGCAAAATTTAGGCATGGGGGCATGATTGCGCAGCAATCATTGGTCTTAATTGACCTAAATTAGGCTAGGACTTAGCATAAGTTAAGGTAATTCATGCATGCATAAGCATTACTAGCACCTTTACTGCTTTCTTTTAGCTATGCCTAAAATAATGCTATAATGTACTGATTAGATGCATTATGTCAATTGCAGGTAATAAGCTGATCAGAAGCTAGATCTAAAGTTGGATCTAAAGCTGGATCTGAAGAATAGAGAATAACTGGTGTTGAAGTAGAGCTGGAGCGGAAGACATAGATTAGATGCAGTAGATAATAATGTAAGGGAGTTAAGGAATGCTATTCTATTAAGTAGGAATAAAGTAATAAATTGTGAAGAACTTAGGTCCATCCTAGCCCTAGGACATCCTAGAAGCTTCCTTAAGCCTTAACCACCCTTAGATTAGGTCACCGCACCCTAGGGACCCTTAAAACTCTAATTGCAGCCTCTATTTGGACGTCCAAATGAGTTATAGGACGTCCAGAACCCTTAGCCAACTCCTGCACACCTTAAACCCACTTCTGCAGTGTTATTGGACGTCTAGACACTTGGTCAGACGTCCAATTTCTGTAGAATACCCAAGACAGATACTAGAATACCTCCTGACTCTAATTGGATGTCCAGACAATAAGTATGGACTTCTGATTTTTCATTATAAGATGTTTGAGTACTTTATTGGACATCCAAAACTGCACTGCAGACCCTGTTTTGAGATTCAAGCTTTGATCATGGATCTCTAGCTCCCTAAACCCAATTCCAACCAACTAGGAACCCAAATTAAGGTGTCTTAACCCTAGTACATCACCTCTAGACCTCCCTAAGGACCTAATTAGGTCCTCACTAAACCTAATTGACTTGGATCATGGTCAATCTCTTCAGTCTATTCAATTGGACTCATTGAGTCCAATTGAGCCTTGATCTCAGCAAACGTTGTCTAATCGGACTCAGTGAGAGTCCAATTGACATAGACCTAACTTAATTGAGTTATTTTACTCTCAATTAGGTTTTCACACACCCAATTAAACTTGTATTAAGTTTAATTGCATTTTACCTTAGTGAATTAGGGTTTACAACCCTAATTTGAGACCTACCTTGACCTAAACCCACTAGAACCTAACCTAATCAACCTAGCCACCTAAGTTTTGATCTACACACACCCACACACGCCATCCACATGAAAATACCTAGCCTAGAGTTCTCTATAACTCTCTACCATGTGTTGTTGCCTTGGTTGCTAAAATTAGCAACCAAGAGCCATTCAATTTTTAGATCCACATTTGATGGATCTAAAAACCACCATTCATCCTCTCTCTCACTCTCCCACGAGCTCCCACCATAGGCCTCACTAGAGAATTCCATAATTCTCTAGGGAGTTTCCCTTAGGTCTATAAAAAGACCTAAGGGTTAGCCATTTGGTCCATCTTGGTCTTTTAGCATAGCTCCACCTTCCATATGCCATCACCACTTGATGTGATGTAGACTCGGATAGGTTATGTTAATATGGTGATTTAATTGTTGAAATGTGCAAAGTGGTTAACCTAAATCGAGCCTAACCATCTCTTTACAAATTTTTTACCTGGCCTATTTGATTTTATCTTGGTCACTTTTAGGCCCAGGGTCGAACTCAGGGAAGTGGGATTAGAAGTAAAGAAGTTTCTATGCCTTTCCTACAACAAATCTCTTTCGTTCGTTTATTATGTTTTTGGTGTTTTTCTATTTAAGATTTTTTTTCTGATAATTTTTGTCCTTGAGGTACACCCTCAAAATCAGGTTCTTGTCTTTGAGCCAAATTAGGGTTCCAAAACTGGTCTTGCTATTCGCAAGACTCAGTACCTGCAAGTCAAGGATTACCTTTTCTCCTTTTTATACTTTTTTTATCTTTTTAATGGCAAGAAAGAGAAATAGAAATAAAGTAAAAATAGTATATATATATGCATATATTATATATGTATAAAGGGGTGGGGGTGGAGGTGGAGATGGCGTGTAGCACGGTGTTGAGTCGGTCGTCGTCTAGGAAGATGCAACCAACAGGACGAAGTGCTACATGGAGTGTAGGATGGATGGGTGGAAGATGTGTGTGAAAAACGCTTTCTGTATGTGTGTATCAGGGAATATCAGCAACTGGTGCAGATATTCCCACGATACAACCTATGGTAAGTGATATGAAAATATATATATATATCTGTAAATATATATCTATATGTAAATATATGTATATATGGTTATAAATATATAGGTATATATGTATTTATATGTGTATATATATATATATGTATGTATATATGTATATATATAGATATGTAAATATATGTATAGATAGATATATGTATATATATATATATCTATGTATATGTATGTATATATAACTATATAGATGTATATATATATATAGTAATATATGTATATAGATATATGTAGATAGATATGTGTATATATATATATATATATATAGTTATAGATATATATGTATATATATATGTATATTTGTATATATATATTTATATATTTATACGTATATAAATATATGTATATATGTAAATACATATGTGTATATATATATATAAGTGTGTGTATATATATATATATATATGTATATATATGTATACTAATACTTAGCTATATAAGTACTAATATATGTATAGATATATGTATATAAATATATACATATATATAAGTATATAGTAGTGTATAAGTGAGAGTGTGTGTGTGCGAGAGTGTGAGTGTGTGTGTGTATGTGTCTGCAGAGAGAGTGAGAGAGTGTTGTGATAGAGAGCAAGAGAGAGAGAGAGAGAGAGAGAGAGCTCATCTGCTGGAGTGAAGAGGTGCGGGAGTTAAGTCGTCTGAAGCCCCAGCCATCGTCTGATGTTTCATGCGCAGGCGCGTAGGCGCGCGAAGAGGGAGCCACGTGGGAGGAACCGCCATCACGCAGGAGGGAGTGGGCATGGGAGGAACTGCAGCGCACTGTGTTGCATGGTAAGACAGGTGCGGGTGCGAAGAAGAGGGCGAAGACACGAGCACTGGAGCAGGCGCTGGGAGAGACGTAGGTGCGGGCGTGCATGGACAGGCAGCAGACGGTCGCGGCGCGCCAAGTGACCGGATAAGTGAGAAACTTACCGGTCACCGCACTGCAGCCACAGTGTTCCGCTGAAATGCGTGAAAAGTGACTACAGTGCACTCTTGGCTCGCGCGACCTCCTGTGCTTGGTTCCGTGAGTGCGGGCACCGCTGAGTAAGCTGGCGCGCACGCGGAAGGTCTACGCCGGCTGGGCTGTGGGCGGGACTTCGTGACAGGGCGCGCGGAGAGGGGCACGGGTGACCTGCTAGTGCGCACGATGGAGCTTCACGACAGGGCACGCGGTGGCCGACGCCGTGCTGCTGCTACTGCATGGCTTGCATGCGGGTGAGCTGTGGCCAGTTGAGCTTCAAAGCTTGAAGCTCCTATAGCAATGGCGGGGTCGGCTTGGAACGATGAAACAGGGAAGAGAACCACCACACCCACCGGCTCTTTGATGAGCTGGGTGGTGGTGGGACTCACGGTGGTGGTTGTGCACCACTGTGACGTGCTCTTGCCCATAGAGTGGCTCTTCAAGGAGAAGAGATGCAGTGTATGGAGGGGAGAGTGGAGGAGACGACCTGGAGAAGAAGATGCTGTCTATGTGGTTTGGCATGTGGACCAGGCTCTGCTCAAAGAAGAAAGCCATGCCTTTTTTAAAGAAGAAAGAGGCATGCACAGCCATGCCCTGGCTGTGCATGGCTATGCATGCGGCTGCAGGGAGTGTTTGCTGCAGGGCAAGCTTTGCAGAGCATGGCGCGAAGAAGAGCTGCCATGCCTTGCAGCTGCGGAGAAGAATTCAAAGTCAAATAGAAATAAAAAATAAAGATGGAGATTTTGCGAGGTAGCACTTGAGGAATTTTTTAATTGCAAGGCCATTTTATTCACTCTCCTCCCCTCTCAAATAAATGCATGCATGCATGTATTTTTACAAATGCGACTATGGTTACCTAATATGCACTGGAAATGCTAGGAAATAGCACAAGATGGCACAATTGCAGGTGTATTTTTGCTGTGCAATCATACCCCCATGCCTATCTTTTGCTAGTCCCTAGCAAAACATTTTTTTGTATTGTATTTAGAAATGATCTTAAACTGAAGATTTTCTTCTGAGGTGACATAGGTGTGTTTATTGTTGGATATTGTGAGAACCAATTGCAGAGAAGACTACCAGTACTTTAATTCTCACATGACAGTTCATCTCTCGACTACCCAGGACTCTTGATATTTAAACCTTAAGTACGATTTCCAGGACCCAAGAGGGTTTTGCCGTACTCGAGAGCTCAAGAGATTATGGCTTGTGCTTGGTGAAGGATCAAGACTGACCAGATGAACATTAAGTCCCAAGCCCAGGGTTTCACGAATTTTTAAGTACAGGTTGGTCCCAGTTTTAGCTCGTGTCTTTGGATTGACCCTTAAAAAGATGACGGAAAATACAACTCCCATTTTCTGACATTTGTGGCTCAAAGAAAATAGGGTATTTGTGAATTACCCTGAAGAACTTTTGTAGGGGGAAGCTTTTACAGACATTTGTGAGATATACTGACTTATTTGCATCTTTTTTTTTTTTTCAAACACGTATCAGTATATCTCTTACAACATTATTTGGAGGAGCACACTTTTCTTTTTAGTGGGAGAGTTCCTTCTTGGTGGAAAGAGTCTTTCCTAAACACAAGACTAAAGTCTAGGATAACAAGTCTACCTGCGCACACAGGTAAGGACTCCACCTTCCCTAATGAACACTAGGGTTGGATCTTATGTTCACCTAGTCTTTCTTGATATGTGTAGTGTGAACCAAGATTACTTAGGCTCTCAAGTAGAAGCAAACCAACGAATCCTGTACTGGTGTCTCAGGTATAAGAATACGTCCTTAGTTAGGAGAGATTCCAATCTATCTTATCAATGCTCAAGTGAATTACGTCGAGCCTGAGCGAATCAAGCTTCTGTGGCCTGGAAAGTCTTCAAAACAGTGGTTGAATATCCATAAACACTTATTGTATTTTTTTTCAGCCTTCAGATCATTACTAAACACCTTTTTTTTTTATAGATAAACGGAAACTACATGATACCATAAAATACCCAGATCTTAAGGATGCCTATCCAGCCCCCCATGCCAAATGATGCTATGTCCTCATATGCATGCAGGGAAGGGTAGAGGAAGGATGAAAGATCGGGTAACGAGAGCTGAGGTGCAGGGTATACAGCAGGGTGGTAGGGTGGGTGGATGGTGGGTGGTGAGGTGAAAAGTGAAGTGAGCGTGACAGTGAAGTGAAAAGTGATGGTGGATGGTGAGTGTTGTTGGGGTGCCTCCCAACGAAAAGTGAATTTAACGTCCCCAGCTGGACTCAAAATGAGGAAAAAAAAATTAGTTACCCTCCAGCAGGGCAACAGTTTCTCCAATGGGGGCAGGTTCATGAGTAAGATAGGGTTTGAAACGCTGCCCATTGACCGTAAATTTATGCCCAGATTTGGGATCTTCAATCTGAACGGCCCCGTTGGGAAATGGTCTCGAGACCAGGAAAGGACCAGTCCATTTGGACTTCTGTTCCCCAGGAAAGAATTTGAGTCGGGCATTGTAGAGCCAAACTTGCTGAGATGGCTCAAATTCCTTCCGCCAAATACGGCTGTCGTGAAAAGCCTTAGTGCATTGCTTGAAAGTTAAAGCAGAATCATAGGCTTCACGATGGAGCTCTTCCAACTCCTGGAGTTGGAGTTTCCTTTCTCAACCACATAGGTCTGGGTCGAGGTTACATTGGCGAACCACCCAATAAGTGCGGTGCTCCAACTCCACAGGCAAATGACAAGGCTTCCAGTAAATGATTCTATAAGGAGACATACCAAGGGGAGCCTTGAAGGCAGTTCGATACGCCCGAAGTGCGTCAATCAGCTTGTCGGACCAGTCCTTACTGTCAGGCCGAACCGTTTTCTGGAGAATTTGCTTGATTTGCCGGTTTGACACCTTTGCCTGGCCATTCGTCTGAGGATGATATAGGGATGCGATATGATGGTGTACTCCGTATTTCCTCAGAAGTGCCTGAAAAGAAGCATGGGTAAAGTGGCTTCCTCCATCTGAGATAATGGCTCGAGGGATCCCAAAGCGCGCAAAGATGTGGTCTTTGACAAATCGAGTGGATATAACATGGTCAGCACGGCTCGTGAGAATAGCCTCGATCCATTTCGAAACATAATCAACAGCCACGAGAATGAATTCGAAGCCGTTGGAAAGAGGAAAGGGACCCATGAAATCAATTCCCCAAATGTTAAAGATTTCCGTAGCTAGGATGGGTTGCAAGGGCATCATGTCACGACATGATATTGACCCTAACGACTGGCACCTAGTGCAATGTTTGGCATAATTGTGTGCATCCTGGTGAAGGGAGGGCCAACAGAAACCGCACTGCAACACCTTGGCTGCAGTTTTCCTCCCAGAGAAATGGCCTCCATAGGCCTGATCGTGGCAGAAGGATAGCATACTGGGGAATTCGCTGCCAGGAATACAACGATGGATGATTTGATCAGCACCTATCCGAAAAAGAAGTGGATTATCCCAGAAATAATACTTTGCTTCTGCCATGAGATGCTCGCACTGGTTTTTAGGCCAGCCACATGGAAGGGATCCAGAAGCAAGGTAATTAGCAATGTCGGCATACCACGGTCCACTTGCCACATTAATCGCCAATAGGTGCTCATCAGGAAAAATCTCATTAATCAGTAGAGTAAGTCCAATATGGTCAGGGTCCAGTCTGGAAAGATGATCAGCCACAACATTTTGGGCTTCAGCCTTATCGCGGATCTCAATGTCAAATTCTTTGAGCAGAAGGATCCAACGAATCAATCTAGGCTTGGCATCCTTCTTGTGCATGAGATGACGAATGGCCACGTGATCAGTGAAAACAATAACGTGTGAACCCAGAAGGTAAGAGCGGAATTTCTCCAGGCCATAGACGACCGCCAATAGTTCTTTTTCAGTGGTAGTATAATTACGCTGGGCCTCATCCAACGTCTTACTGGCGTAGTACACCACGAAGGGGTGTCTATCGCATCTTTGTCCTAGGATGGCTCCGACTGCAAGGTCGGAAGCGTCACACATGAGTTCAAAGTCGAGGGACCAATCAGGTGGCTGAAGAACAGGGGCCTTGGTGACAACATTACGCAGCTGCGTGAATGCTCGTATGCAATCGGGGCCCATATCGAAGGGTACGTTGGTCGATAAGAGATGAGTTAACAGTCGAGAAATCTTGGAGAAATCTTTGATGAATCTCCTATAGAAACTGACGTGTCCCAGGAAGGAGCAGATTTGGTTGACAGAGCCAGGCACAGGTAAATCAGCAATTACATCAAGCTTAGCTCTGTCAACCTCGATACCCTTATCGGAGATGATATGCCCAAGAACAATTCCCTCGTGTACCATAAAATGACTTTTTTCCCAGGAAAGCACGAGGTTTACATCAATACATCTCCTAAGGATATGGGTCAGGTTGGCAAGACAGTCATCAAAAGATGGTCCAAAGACCAAGAAGTCATCCATGAAGACCTCGAGAAAGTCACCCACCATGTCTTGGAATATCGCCAGCATACATCTCTGAAAAGTCGCTGGCGCGTTGCAAAGTTCGAACGGCATTCTTCTAAATGCAAAGGTGCCGAAGGGGCAGGTAAAGGTGTTTTTCTCTTGGTCCCAGGGGTCAATTGCCACCTGGTTATATCCTGAGAATCTATCTAGGAAACAGAAAAATTTATTTCCCGCTAACCACTCGAGGATTTGGTCAATGAAAGGTAGCGGAAAGTTATCTTTCTTAGTTGCAGCATTGAGTTTCCTATAATCTACACACTCTCTCCAAGATGTAGGAGTGCGTGTAGGGATGGATTCACCCCTGCAATTGACACGGATGGTGAGTCCCGCCTTTTTGGGCACAACGTGAATCGGACTCACCCAGGGGCTATTGCGATCGGGTAGATTATACCCGCATCCAGCCACTTAATAATTTCATTCTTAACGACCTCTCGCATGTTAGGGTTGAGACGTCGCTGCATCTCGTGGGAAGGTCGAGCCTCCTCCTCCGTATATATACGGTGAGTGCAGTAGGAGGGGCTAATGCCAGATAAGTCTGATAAAGACCATCCAATGGCTGCCTTGTGTTCTATAAGGACCTTCGTTAGTTTGCACTCTTGCTCCCTGGTCAATTTTGAACTAATGATTACGGGGAGCATTCCATTTGGTCCCAGGAAAACATACTTAAGTGTACTAGGCAGCTCTTTCAGGTCGGGAGTGGATGGTGAAAGGTCTGGCATCTCCTGGGACGAGAGTGTCCCAGGCAGATTAGAAAACAAATCAGGAGGAAGAAGTTGGCCCTCAGATTGGCCAAGAAGAGGGGCTTCTTGGATATATGGATCCAAAAAGGAATACCCCAAGTGAGTAGTATATGGGCTCAAGGTCCCAGTGTGGATTTGAAACTCTGCCTGATTTGGCGAGAAAGAAAGGACAATTTGGTCTTCAAGAGTGTGGACCGGCAGTGAGTAGCCCGGATATGACTCAGACCACAAGGTATGGGAAGCAGAGAAAACCTCGTCAGAAGTCTGGTCAGGAGAAGGTACCGGACTAGGGAGGGATGGGGGAATGTCAGAATATGTGTTGGTCAGGCAATCATCAGTGCTTAAAGGTAATCCACAGCAGTCAGAATAGGTCCCAATTAGTCTGATATACATGCTGACGGCCATGTCCTCATCAGACGTGTCATCCTCGATGCAATCACAATCAAAGTTCTTGGCTGCCTTGAAGATGTTAAGCTTGAGCTTTTCGGATCCAATGGCAATCTCAATACAGCCTGACTTACAGTCGATATGGGCGCAAGCTGTGGCCAAGAAAGGTCGACCAAGGATGTTCGGACAATCAGAAAGTGAGCTAGGAACTTCCATATCTAAAACAAGAAAGTCAGGAAAACAGAGACAGTTGACCCTAACCGCCACGTCTTCCACCACCCCCTTTGGAATTTTGACAGAATGAACTGCCAACTGTAACGTGACAAGGGTGGGTTTCAGATTTCCCAAGGAAAATTTTTCAAGCATGATGGTTGGTATAAGATTTATGGAAGATCCTAGATCAAGTAGGGCACGGTTAAAATTGCAGCCTTGGATGCTACAGGAAATAAGCGGTGTGCCCAGATCTTTCTGCTTCGGTGGTAGATTTGACAGTATAGCACAAATCGCATGAGGCGACAGAACCACTGGATTCTTAGTTTTCTTTGATTATTGCCTGGGTGTTGTGTAGTCTTTGAAAAATCGGGCGATAGTAGGTATGTGGTCGATAGCCTTGAGTAGGGGTACCTTGATTTCTACATCCCTGAACAAATTACGTAGGTTATCAAAGGCTTGCGTATCTTTCTTTTTGCCTTTTGTCTCCCTCAGTAGAGCCTCAGGGAATGGGACTGATTCTGGCACCAATTTGGGTGTATCATCCTCTCGTGAATGCGATGCTCATCCCAAATGAGAGGGCGATGAAGAAGATAGGCCAGGATCAGGTCGAGGTGGATCAACGGTCTGCTTACTGCTCCTCATAGTGATAGCATTGGACGATGTGGGTCCAGTGGGATCATAAGGCAGAGGAGGGTTCGCAATAGGGACATAAGAGTGAGGTGCTAAAGCGGGATTATCCTGAAATCCTAGTGGAATGCTCGGAGCCTACAGAATTTGATGAACCTGCCCCTGAGAAGGTTGTACCTGTGGTTGAGGACCACGGGGTACGAAATTTCGCGGGTTGGGAACAGGTTGGGCTGGGAGAGTGCCCTAAGATCGAGTCACCATGCGTAGTTGACTGATCTCAGCATTCTGCTGCGCCAATTGGTGCTGAAGAGAGGTCATGTTCTCTTCATGGTGCTTTGACATTTCCATCATCATTCGCATCAATTTGTCAAGAGGACTTGATGCGTGTTCGGTTTGCGGTATGCAAGGGCCTGATGGCAGATTCGCCATAGGATTAGACTGGGCCCTTGGGATGACGGGTGCAGACGATCGCATTGGTCCACCCGCGGGGTTTTGGTCCTGCGGGTTGTTGGACCATGCGAAGTTCGGATGATTTCGCCACCCTGGGTTATAAGTGGCAGAGAATGGGTTGTTTCCTAGGGCGCAAGAGCCTTCTATGCTAGAAGACACGTTCGCATGTAAATATGCGTCCGAGCACATGGAGGCTTGGTCCTCCGTGTCAAAATACTGGCTTGTAGAAGCTCGATCCACATGGCTTACCGAATCGTTCGGCACGACACTCGGTAAGGAAGGTCTTACAGGGTTTCTCAGGATAAGCCTGGTGTTGGAAGAATTGGAATTGTGACGAAGTGGTGAGGTGGGGGTGTTTGCCATAGAACGGGTGGGGTTGGCCAGAAGCTCATCCAGCTTCTTGTGCACGACGAAGACTTCATCCAATTTTTGTGCGATAAGGTTGAGATCTGTGGATGAATAGGAGGGTCCCGTGTCAACTTCGTGGACATTTTGGGGTAGGCTGGTACGATTAAAGGCGACAATGGAGGCATTGTTCATTGAGTTTTTACTCATATTTTCAAATAATTCAAATGCTCCATTCTCATCTTTATTCATGAAATTCCCTCCGCATGAAGCATCTACAATCTGCTTCAAAGTCTCATTTAGCCCATAATAGAAAATCTGGGCTATATGCCACTTAGGCAGACCGTGGTGCGGACACTTCCTGAGGAGGTCATTATATCTCTCCCATGCCTCATGAAACTGTTCACCATTTTGTTGCTTAAATGAAGTGATAGCACGACGAAGCGCATTGGTTCGCTCGATTGGGAAGAACTTCTTGAGAAATGCTATTCGCATCTCTTCCCAAGAGTGGATGGTTCTTCCAAGGGTGCATAACCACTGCGACGCTTTGTCCCACAATGAAAACGGGAACATTTTCATGAGGACTATAGGTAACCCGATATTTCTCGATTTAACAGTTTCAGACAATCGGGTTAGGTCTTCCAAGTGGAGAAAAGGATCTTCACTTGCAAGACCATGGAAGTGAAAATTTATCAGGCCAATTATGTTAGGTTTCAGTTCAAAGTCATCCCCACCCATGGGGACCTGAATTTATCCTATGGTCTCTGTAGAAGCGGGATTCTGATAAGAGCTAAGAGACCTAGGCTCCTCCTATTCGGGAGGGTTCTGCATTTCCTCCAATGTTTCCTTAATGGCCTCAATTTGTTCATTATACATTTCCATTTGTTCTTGGAGGCGGGTTATGGGATCCAAGGCTCCACCACCTAGTGGGTTTTGAGGGTGGTTTCCTCCTTCGGGATTTAGGGGTGGGCGTGCAGCCAAGTTTGTGGAGGAGGAGGACGATTCGGCTTCTTTTCTAAAATTATCAGGAAATTCACACAGTTCACGGTTTTGTGACCTCCTCCCAAACATGCACTACTGTAGGAAGAATTGGGGGGATACGAAGGGAAAAGAGATGAGAGAAATGACCTTGCAAAGGTACACTTGATGACAAATCAATACAATCAAATTCCTAACCTCTACAGTATGCCCTTAGAACTAAAGATCTAAGTTACCTACTATCACGAACTACGAAACCGAATGCGAGCACCGCGGAACCACCGAGACAGATTGAAAGGCCGTTTACCCCAGTCTTAGACACCCGATAGCACTCGGGAACCCTCACCAGCACGTAGGCGCTACACGCAGGTAGTTAAACCTCCAATCCTTAATAAGGGTCAAGTTGCTACCAATTTTAGTTAGAGGCTAAGGATCAAGTGCTTCTGGAATGTGAAGGGCGTTATTTACGGGTAATGCCCAAGTGATTGATTTTGCAAAGTGTGTAAACCAAGCATGTAATGGGGAAATCTCCCCGAATTAAAGTTTTAATTGGTGAATGGTTTTTAGAATTCAGCCTTAAGTAGTATGGATTTTAGGATTTCGCTGAAATACCAATTCAACCAATCTCCGGGTTTTGAGAGAATACAAGTTTTCTTCTAAGCCCAACAAACCCTTCTTCAATGTCAGTTGGTTAATGCATGCTAAAATGCAATGGGCTTCCCTAGATGGAGATTTCTATGTGTGGATGCACGAATCAGTTTTAGATTAGTGTGAAAGGGAGCCAAAGCACTTCAATTCAAGTGCTCCCAATCACCAAAATGATTTCCACACACAAGGGCTCAACCAAAAGATAAAGAAAATCAAATTGTTAGGGTTGAAATATTCGGGATCGAATCTTAGTCACGTGAAAGGTCATGGTGGGGTTGGAATCAACTCAATTCCAAGTCTCCCCACCAAAAAGGTGATCCCGAATTGTAGATAAATGAGACAAAGAGGGATGGCAATCAATCTTTTTATTTTTGCCTCAAAGAACACTTCACACGGTGAAAGATTCAAGAATCAAGATTCTTGGATTTTCGCTATGCAAAGTTTGGTGGGAAATCCCGAGGCAGTGGGAGTGATGACAAACAATCAGACAAGTGATTTTTAATTCACTTGCCCCAAGAGATCCCAAGAAGTTTTTCTAGTTTTTATTTATTTTTTTTTTTTTTATTATTATTTTTTATTAAGGTGACAAGTTAACCTAAGTTCCTAAGAAAGAATGACCTACTTGTTCAGCAACGTGTGCGAAGCTCCAGTGCGGTGTCGGCATCTTCACACTCTCGTTCCTGCCTTGGATCTGCTCACGTCTCCGACTTCATCTGCCTGCCTTCTCCTTGCAACAGGTTCACCTGCATAGTAACAAACAAAAACACCCGTGAAGAGAAGGGTGTAAGAAGAGAAAAATTAAAGGAATGGAGTAAAAACTTACTTGAATGCACACTTCCTCGGCAACGGCGCCAGAAAAGATGTGATGTAGACCCGGATAGGTTGTGTTAATATGGTGATTTAATCGTTGAAATGCGTATAGTGGTTAACCTAAATCGAGCCTAACCATCTCTTTACAAAATTTTTTACCTGGCCTATTTGATTTTATCTTGGTCACTTTTAGGCCCAGGGTCGAACTCAAGGAAGTGGGATTAGAAGTAAAGAAGTTTCTACGCCTTTCCTACAATAAATCTCTTTCCTTCGTTTATTGTGTTTTTGGTGTTTTTCTATTTAAGATTTTTTTTCTGATAATTTTTGTCCTTGAGGTACACCCACAAAATCAGGTTCTTGGCTTTGAGCCAAATTAGGGTTCCAAAACTGATCTTGCTATTCACAAGACTAAGTACTGGCAAGTCAAGGATTATCTTTTCTCTTTTGTATATTTTTTTTATCTTTTTAATGGCAAGAAAGAGAAATAGAAATAAAGTAAAAATAGTATATATATATATATATATGTATATATTATATATGTATAAAGGAGTGGGGGTGGAGGTGGAGATGGCGTGTAGCACGGTGTCGAGTCGATTGTCGTCTAAGAAGACGCAAACAACAGGATGAAGTGCTGTGTGGAGTGTAGGATGGATGGGTGGAAGATGTGTGCGAAAAATGCTTTCTGTACGCATGTATCGGGGAATATCATCAACTGGTGCGGATATTCCCGCCATACAACGTATGGCAAGTGATATGAAAAAATATATATAGATATAAATATATATCTGTAAATATATATCTATATGTAAATATATGTATATATGGTCATAAATATATAGGTATATATGTAGTTATATGTGTATATATATATATGTAAATATATGTATAGATAGATATATGTATATATATATATATATGTATGTATATATAACTATATAGATGTATATATATATAGTAATATATGTATATAGATATATGTAGATAGATATGCATATATATATATATATATATATAGTTATAGATATATATGTATATATATATGTATATTTGTATATATATATATGTATGAGTATATGTGTATATATATGTATATATATATATATATCTATACTTATACTTAGTTACATAGGTAATAATATATATATATAGATATATATATATTTATATATTTATGCGTATATAAATATATGCATATATGTAAATATATATGTGTATATATATATATATAAGTATATATATATATATAGATATGTATATGTGTATACTAATACTTAGCTATATAAGTACTAATATATGTATAGATATATGTATATAAATATATATATATATAGGTATATAGTAGTGTATAAGTGAGACTGTGTGTGTGTGTATGTGTCTGCAGAGAGAGTGAGAGAGTGCTGTGAGAGAGAGCGAGAGAGAGAGAGAGAGAGCTCGTCTGCTGAAGTGAAGAGGTGCGGGAGTTAACTCATTTGAAGCCCCAGCCGTCATTTGATGTTTCATGCGGACGCGCAGGTGCAGGAGGGAGTGGGCATGGGAGGAACCGCAGTGCACTGTGCTGCACGGTAAGACGGGTGCGGGCTCGAAGAAGCGGGCAAAGACGCAGGCGCTGGAGCGGGCATTGGGGCAGGCACGGGGAGAGACGCAGGTGCGGGCGTGCGTGGATGGGCAACAGACGGTTGCAACGCGCTGGGCAACAGGATAAGTGAGAAACTTACCGGTCACCGCACTGTAGCCACAGTGTTCCGCTAAAACACGTGAACAGTGGCTACAGTGCGTGCTCCGCTCGGACGACCGCCTGTGGCCGATTCCGTGAGTGCGGGTGCCGCTGAGCGAGCTGGCGCGCGCGTGGAAGGTCTACACCGGCTGGGCTGCGAGTGGAACCTCGTGACAGGGCGGGCAGAGAGGGGCGCGGGCGACCTGCTGGCGTGTGCGGTGGAGCTTCGCGATAGGGCGCGCGGTGGTCGGCACCTTGCTGCTACTGCTGCGGAGCTTGCGTGCGGGCGAGCGGTGGCCGGTTGAGCTTCAAAGCTTGAAGCTCCTGTGGCAATGGCGGGATCAACTTGGAACGATGAAACAGGGAAGAGAACCACCACGCCCACTGGCTCTTTGATGAGTTGGGCGGTGGTGGGACTCACGGTGGTGGTTGTGCACCACTATGAGGTGCTCCTGCCTGCAGAGTGGCTCTTCAAGGAGAAGAGAGGCTACGTATGGAGGGGAGAGGGGAGGAGACGGCCTAGAGAAGAAGATGCTGTCTCTGTGGTTTGGTGTGTGGACCAGGCTCTGCTCAAAGAAGAAAGCCGTGCCCTTTTTAAAGAAGAAAGAGGCATGCACAACCATGCCCTGGCTGTGCATGGCTGTGCATGCGGCTGCAGGGAGCGTTTGCTACAGGGCAAGCTTTGCAGAGCATGGCGCGAAGAAGAGCTGCCATGCCTTGCAGCCGCGGTGAGAAATTCAAAGTCAAATAGAAATCAAAAATAAAGATGGAGTTTTTGCGAGGCAGCACTTGAGGAATTTGTTAATTGCAAGGCCATTTGATTCTCTCCTCCCCTCTCAAATAAATGCATGCATGCATGTATTTTTACAAATGCAACTATGGCTACCTAATATGCACTGGCAATGCTAGGAAGTAGCACAAGATGGCACAATTGCAGCTTTACTTTTGCTGTGCAAACACACCTCCACCTCCATGTTCACGAGCTCCACCATGATGTCACTGCCTCCATGCCAAGCCTAGACCTAGATCAACTTCTCCAACCCCTCTCCAAGGGCCGGCCTAAGCACCATTAGCCGCCCCTCTTTCTCTTCTCTCCCATTCAAAGGCTATCGGAGCCCACCTCTGAGTGCCCTTAGTTCTGCTAGACTAGATTATAGTTCTTCATAGATTTAATGTTTTATTTACTGCTTAGTAGTGAAGCTCCATATCCTCCCCCAATGATGCATGCATAATCCCCCCATAAATTCTTGTATGCAGTCATTTTCTGCTAGCTAGATTTAAATTTCCCTGTGCAAGCATTCCGCTACTTGTGCTATAACTGCCATCATGCCTCAATGAAAATATTTATATATATTTATATGTTGAAAATCACCATGTGCCTGATTATCATCTTTTGGTGTGATTAAAGTTTCATGCTTTCAATTTCTGATATTCTGGCAACAGCTTGTCGTGTATCAATAAGTATTTAGTGTAAATCGACATGCAATTTTGAATGAGTAGAGCGAGTGAGATTGAATTTGAATTTGCATTTCCAAAATGCCTCCCAGAGATGAACGACCATAACTCAAGTCTCATTATCTTAGAAATCATTTTTGTTGATCATATTTCACAACTATACTACTGTGCATTTCTGATCGAAAATGCACTCTACGTTCCCAACATTGGTCGAGAGATGGTCTAGGTTATATAAGTCTTGAGTTCTGGTAGTTTTCCTAAGCAACTGGTTCTCAAAATGTCCACTTCATAAACACAGTTTGTTTGCAATAGAAAGTTTAGCTTAAAGATCATCTTTAACCGCTTAACATTTCAAATGAATTAAATAGAAATCGCTTCACACTTGCCTAGCTAATATTACATTGCTTTGCACTTAATGAGTTGTTTGCTAAGAGACTTGCAAAACATAAGCATGGGCGCATGATGAGGTGTGGGTCATCATAGCTAAAATGCAAAAGTTAAGTTAGAAACTAGGTTAAACACTATCAAATTAACACAAGAAATAGGTTAAGTGTAGGAATTATGAAAAAAGAAAAAAGACCTAAAACACTCAATTTGTGCTAAAAATGCATAATTAGGTCTATTTTGAGATATTATATACCTAAAATACACTTGGACGATCTAAATGGCAATTGAACAACAATTTTAGCTTGAAAGTACAAATCAATTTGGGTTTAACTTATAAAATGTTCAATTAACATGCCATAAAAATTACATTGAGTTATGACATCATTTGGACCTTAGATTTAGTGATTTGCATTTAGGTCCTCAAGCCTTCACATTTCATCTACTAAAAACTTGCCAAAGACTGTTCTGCAAGCCACTAGGGATCTGGTTGTATTGAATTCCAGCCACTTACAGGTCCCTGCGAAATTGTTCTACCACTTCAACACCTTTTGGCTCCTTCGTAAAATCACCAAAAGGCCAGAGAACTTTCCTCGCCTAATACTGTTCATGCGATGAACTTGCTAATAGGAGCCATCCATTCTTGATGCACAGATCCAATGGTGGATCTCCCATCGTCCTTCGATCGCCAGTGTGTCTAGCATCATGTCCACACCCAGATCACATCCTACGGCTGGTTTTCACCCTAATTTTTCCCATGCTATGCCAAAACCCATCCCTACTAGTGATGTCCAATGTTCCACAACCCATTGATCCAGTGACCTGATCCCTCAAATGCCTATTTAAGGAGCTCCAGTCCCTCACTTGCTCCTTTATCAACTCCCTCCCCATGAGTCGATCCCTTCTACCCCTCCAGCTCAAATTCCCCTTCTTCAACAACAAGTGACAACAGTGATGCCTCCTTCCGTATTCATCATCTTCAGCCAATGGCTACTGGCCTAGGACATCTCCCTCTTCCACTAGAGGTCCCTTCCCTTTTGTTAACACCGGTCGACGATAGGTGGATCTTGGACACCACCTTCATCTGAAAGCTAGATTTAATCGCTTTTCTAGTTAGATTTACAGCTTTATTAGATTATATTTACTACTTTCTAGCTTAGATTGACTAGATTAGAATAGATTTATGATTCAATTGCACTTGATTAGGAGTATATTAGTAGTAGCACTTCACTCCCTCGATGTATCCTTTCTTATCAATTTTGATTAGAGAGGCTATCTCACTCACTCATCCTGTTCATTTGTCTTCCCCCTCATCTCACGATTCACATTCACTGATTTCCTCATTATTTTGATCACCAGACAATTCCATCCATCATAGCCACTTTAGATCTAAAGCTCTCTAGCTTTTAGACCTCAAGTGTGCTTAATTCCACATGAGGGTTCGTCCATTCATCTCATTGCATCACAAGGACCCTCCCTTGATCTGAATTCAGTTTGATTTGACTGTTTGAGTCTGATTTGATTTTATAGGCTAATTGATGAATTTTGCAAGCAATTTGATTTCAATCAATTTAATGGATCAAATTGTGTTTATATTAGTGCAATTGGATTCATTGCAAAGGGCTTGAGCATCTTTGATAGGATTGTTATTATTTAAAGAGCTTATGCCCAATTTCAACTGTTGACATTGGTTTTGGTCTATGATGGATAGTAAGGGCCATGAAAATTCGATGCATGGATTTGATTCCACTGCAATGACCTAATCACTTTTAAAGGATCGTTTAAGATACTTGAATAGTAATTAATAGTGTGCAGGTTACCTAATTGACCAAGTCACTGTGGCGATCTAAGATTAAATGGGTAATGTTGAACGTCGGGTTACTATGCTAACGTGTTCAGTTTTGAAAAACCTATCGTCGTAGTATGAAAGCGAAGAACTCCTGTTCAACAAATCAAATTTATACTGAAATGGAAATCCCGAGTCGAACACAGGGAAGCGGACGTTTGATTTAAAAAATTCACGTTTGATTTATTTGTCATGAAGTAATTCAATTGATTAGAACTATCTAACTATTTACAATAAATAAAAGAGAGAGAGAAAGAGAATAAGAGAGAGAGGATAATACAAACAAAAATCAAAAGAGATATAGAATGCACATGGAATTCATTATCAAAAGGATTGTTCATACAATAAATATCACGACGAGAAAGCGGGAAAATGATTACACTAGAAAGCGGTAAATCTACTTTAGAAAGCAGTAAATCTATTCTAGAGAGAAGTAAAAAGAATGGGGAGAGAGATATCCTCCTCGATGGTCGCTTGGAGGATAAGCCAGACAGGACGACGCCTGGACGAAGGAGGATGAAGCAGGACGAAGGAGGGTGAAGCAGGAAGAATGGAAATGAGGTAGCAAGTTGTCATCGTTGCGGGATCCGCTTCCGAAAGGGGGACGAAAAATTGACTTTATCTCGCGAGAAGCATCCCAGGTGTGGGATAAGCTTCTCTTGAGCTTTGGACAGGGAGAGAAGAGAAGGAAGGGATGAGAATTTCATGTGGAGGGGGTCTCCTTTTATAGTTGCAAGAAGTGGGGGCAATTTGGTCATTACAACTTTTAAAACATTAATTTAGGACCTGTAGTGATGGATAAAATGGTCTCTAAGGTTTGAACGTGGGCGTAGTGGGTGGCACACCCGTGCATTCAATGAACGCACACGTCCATCCAATCTCAGTTGTCCGATTGCGAGATCAGACGGCTAAGATCGCGCCTCTGCCCGCCTACACTGCGCGCCCCATCACGTGCGATGTCGCATCTTCGCCGCGCATCTAATAGCGTGTGAGCACTATCTGGCACACAGAGATGTTTGATCACGACTTGACACTCGCCCGCACCCGCTCACCTGCATTACTTGCCGGCTCGCGAGGAATCGAACGTGCGCCAACGCCTCGCGATAAGGCACTCGCCCGCTGCGCTGTGGAGAGGAGTTGGTCGCGGAGATGATTTAAGGCGCACGCATCCACAGCCGTTGGATCTACGCTGGATTTCCTTTGGAGAGGCATCGGCGGTCTTGAGGGCTGGTTGGATGGCTGAGATGGCACTAAATGGCGCCATCTTGGCCGTCCATCTTCTAGATGATGTAGATGGTGCCATGGTTGTCGGATTGAGTCGATTTTTGCGCTGTTTGCCTGCGATCGTCGATCCAAATCCATCCGTGCGGTCAGATTTGTCGTTTGAAGTGTGAATTCACACCATTTTGGCCCTTGATCTTCTAGGATTCCCTGGTCACTATCTGATGCTACAGATGTCTGATTAGGGCGATCTTAGAGTCGTTGAACTCCAATCGTCGCCCTGATCACATTTGTATGGTTGGATCTTCGATCCGAGGCCTCGATAAAAAGTTTGCCCTATCCATGAACATAAAAGGAGACAATTAACCTCCATTTTATTCAAACTACTCTAAATGCAAGATGATGCATATTATGCAATATTTATAGCATGCAATGCAATCCTATGCTCAAGAACATGCATAAATAGACATCTTAAGTAGTGTAAATGTGTTTACATCATATCCCCATGCCTATCTTTTGATAGTCCCTAGCAAAAACTCTATGCTATTTGTAAAAGAATCAGGTTGGATTATCTGGGCTTGAGTTATTTTCAATCACTAAGAAAATGTTTACTTATGATCTGAACTTTCAAAGACACAACAGTGCCCGAGTATCTGCCAAAATGCAGACCGCCTCAAGCCCTCGCCTTATTCAAATTAAAATTTATTTTTCTATTTTTACTTTCTAATTTTTTTTTGATTTTTCAAGTTTTAGGGTTTAAGAGTGTCTTTCTACGGTCATTCAACTCACCCAAGATTTGATAAGAATCCTAAGTTCTAAGCATCTTATTGTGAATGTGATAGACTCATTGACCGACAGTTAAAATGGACTTCAGATTTCTACGCCTCTAGGTGACCTAAAAAAGAATTCTACCTAAAAGTGTATCTTTACAACCGGTAGCTTTCTCCCAACTTTTATTTCTTTACGCGGTCAACACAAGGGTGAATCCAGTGTGTATCTCCCTGGTTTATTCTACTTTTTCGCTTCTTCCAAGTGCTTTGGGAATTTTCAGTGCATTTATTGAGCTGGGTTCTGGACAACCGGTCGATGAGCTGTTACCACTGACAACTTGCCAGCCATACTCGTGCGGCAAAGTGTGGTTTATTTCTTTTTTTCTTTTCTCCTTTTATTTTTGATTTTTTCTTTTTTAAGTAGGTGGCTTCCCTGGTCTAAGATTTACCTAAAGGCAGCAAAAAGAGAAAGGTCCAGTGACTGGGCTCTAGACAACCTACCTATGGGCTGTTACCCACGATAACTTGCCAGCCATATCACCCTAGAAGGTTCATTAGCTACCCAATTTCCGTTAGAATCGCCGAACAACGAGTCAGTGACAAGAAAGTGTGTAGATGCTAGAAACTCAAAGTTTCCTCAAATCGGAGGACAGGTTGGTAAGTCGTGTACTTATCACCCAAACTTATTTACTCCAATTACGATAGAATTAAGATGGTGAGGACTCAAAAGACAAATCCACATTTTAGTGGATACACAGGCTGATTAAGTCGAATGACCTGAAGGGTCTTTGTGTTCAAATCATAATGTAGTATTTCCTAAGATTGAAAATTTTCTTAAACCCAACTTCTCCTTCCTAATTCCACAATTTTTTTAAATAAAATTAAACAAATCTACGAAGCTGATGAATAAATTCAGAGATGAATATCCACCCCCCCATGCCTATCAATGCAATGTCCTCATTGTATTAAAAAGACATAAAACAGAGTGAAATAGTGTAGAAAGCACCTGAATTGCGTGAATGTCAGGTCCACTCCGAAATAGAAACTAAAAAGAACTGTATATGTGCTAAATTTAGTGCCTTCAGCTAGGCACACTATACAAAGAAGAGAAATGAAGAATTCACAGGTGCAGGTCAGAATTAGAATAAAAGTATGAAACCTCGGACCTGCCAGCAGATGTCCAAAAATGTGGACCAAATTGTGATGCAAACCCATACCCCATAATCAAGAATATCTCAGGTTCTGGATAAAAATTACCCAAAACCTAAAATTAGTATGCAAGTGGGGTCGGGCCTGCGATTTATGAGGATGCAACCCAAGACCAAAAAGTCAGGTTATAGAGAATTCAAGCTCCAAAGGATAATCAATGAATGTGTGCTTGAGTTGGACATCCTCAGAATAGATGTCATAAGGGTTCTGGTTTGATGGTTTCAGCTTAATAGGAACCCTTCGACTCAATCTTCTACTTCCTCCAAAACTTGCTTCCCAAATCAAAATTTCCCGGCTCCTATCCTCATCATTCAGCATGTCAAATTCCAGGACCTCTTGCATATTAATCACCCCATCCGAAATCTCCAAGTCTAAATGATGTGGCTGAATCAGAATTGACTTGGGTCTAATTATCTCAGAAACTGGATCATCGATAAGCTCAATGGGGTGTAACTGACAATCACGGCATTGAATTGAATCCTCCAGAAAATGCGATTCTGGATCCGTAATGTGAGCCCTAATAAAATCAGTTTCCTCAGTTATTGGGCTATCAAATGATCTTTCAGATTCCTCAGGCCCAATCGTCTCACAAAAATTGTGTTCTGTAAACTCGTGTGAGACTTTGCAAATCGAATCTTCACGATCAAAATCAAGATCTATATTAATGTATGTCTAAAAATCATCTGTCACTTTTTGATCCATGGAGACATATGTTTCCTTGTACCTCGGCTAAGGGATCTCAGGTGAAGAAATCAGATCATCCTTAATTGGTGGCTCTAATTTAATTTAGTCAGCCCCGTAACACTTGTCCCCCCAACAGGTGCTCTAATTCAAAGTAGGGGAATTAACGAATTGAGATTCGTTATACCCTTCCTGATAATAGGTCATTTCACATTGTTCAAAAGGTGGTGATGACTTAAAGATAGAGGATGGGTAAGGATCAGTGTATCCTTCTTGATTGTAGATCGTATTAGGTTGTTCATGAAAGGATGATGATCTATAATCGATGTGGCTCTGAGAAGGATAAAAATCACAATCATAGTGTTTAGGGTTAGACCCTAAACATGGAGGTCCGGAACTGTATCCCCAATCCAAGTTATCCCAACTAACTGATGGTTGATTACAGTACGAGTAGAGATAATCGTCATGTTGAGGATAATTCAAAATAGGAGGGAAAGAGCGGGAATGTGTGTAATATGTGGAAGGATTCATGAGAAATGGGAGAAAGAAAGGCACCCTGCAATACAAATAATCAAACCTGTCCTTAAGTGGGCTAGCCTAAAAACCTACAGACTCCCAAAAACCCATCTTGAGATAAAGAAACGATTTGATCTACTTCTGTCTGTTCAATCCAACCAGCTAGGAGGAATTGGGGAGAAGGTTATTCCTTCGGCTTGCACCTCCGGTTCCTAATGTACCCCCCAGCCGCGATCGTTTGATTCTGCTCCCCTAGCTAGACATTAGATTGAACCGTAGAAATAGACTAATTGAAATAATCTTGTTCTGGGCTCTGAAGAGCGAGTCGAATCGTTAAGGCCAACGTTTACTCTGTTTTATTTAGGGCTAGGTTTGAATGTGCTTTGGAATGTGATGGGCCCTTTATCTGGGTTGTGTCCTTAATGATTGATTGATTTGTGTGTGCGTTCACAACTAGCGATTTTCAAGCAAGATTATTTTTTATGTGGTGAATTTTAGAGTTCAAATCTTGCTTAGTAGCTTTAAAGATTCAACTTTAGGTGTTTTCAAACAAGTTTTGTTGGCACAGCAGGTTTTGAAAGCACAGGTGAGAATGTTTTCCTTTAAAACTTAAAAAAAATGTGGAGTGCCTAGTAAATCCCTAATAGTTGAACCTAAGTGGTAGCTACTTGATAAGTTGATTTTAATTGAAGTGGTGCGGCCCAATCAACTCAAACAATTGGCCTGTTGCACCACTTAATTAGGCACACAAATGATTACCTAATCTGATTTCTACTCAATTATGTGTTTGGATATGTGTACCGGCTCCAAAGGTTGGTTTACCGGTTGAGTTTGAAAATCAGATGAGGTTGTGTACCTCTGTGAGATTTTTTTTTTTCTTTTTTTTTAGTGTGAGGGTTGGGGTGGGTGTGGGTGTCAAACAACAAATAATCTAACCTTAGAGTTTATAAGAACACCTAGGTTGATTGATGTTTGTGTTATTATGTGGTGAAATGAAATCTAATGGGTGGGAGGTGGGGATAACTTACAAAACCTTCCATAGCACTTTACTCCAATCTACTACTTTTGCTCATCTCAAAATAATACCTGCAATCACAATAAGAAAGGAGAGAAGTGAAGTAAATGATTCGTAAGTTGTAAAAATGTGAAGAAAAATCAAAGATCGTCACCTCCCCGGCAATGGCGCCAAAATGTTGAACGTCGGGTTGCTACACTAATGTGTTTGGTTTTGAAAAACCTATCGTCGTAGTATGAAAGCGAAGAACTCGTGTTCAAAAAATAAAATTTATACCGGAATGGAAATCCCGGATCGAACACAGGGAGGCGGACGTTTGATTTAAAAACTTCATGTTTTATTTATTTGTCACGAAGTAATCTAATTGATTAGAACTACCTAACTATTTACAATAAATAGAAGAGAGAGAGAAAGAGAATAAGAGAGAGAGAATAATACAAACAAAAATCAAAAGAGATATAGAATGCACATGGAATTCATTATCAAAAGGATTGTTCATTACACTAAATATCACAACGAGAAAGCGAGAAAATGATTACACTAGAAAGCGGTAAATCTACTCTAGAAAGCAGTAAATCTATTCTAGAAAGTAGTAAAAAGAATGGGGAGAGAGATATCCTCCTCAACGGTCGCTTGGAGGATGAGCCGGACAGGACGACGCCTGGACGAAGGAGGATAAAGTAGGACGAAGGAGGGAGAAGTAGGAAGAATAGGAACGAGGCAGCATGTCATCGTCGTCGTAGGATCTGCTTCCGAAAGGGGGATGAAAAATTGACTTTATCTCACGAGAAGCATCCCGGGTGTGGGACAAGCTTCTCTTGAGCTTTGGAGAGGGAGAGAAGAGAAGGAAGGGATGAGAATTTCCTGTGGAGGGGTTCTCCTTTTATAGTTGCAAGAAGTGGGGACAATTTGGCCATTACACCTTTAAAAACATTAATTCAGGACCGTTAGTGACGGATAAAACCATCGCTAAAGGTCTGAACGTGGGCGTAGTGGGTGGCACGCACGTGCCCACTTGCTTGCTCGCGCGTTCAATGCACCACACGTCTAGCCAATCTCAGTTGTCCGATCGCTAGATCAGATGGCTTAGATCGCTCCTTCGCCCGCCTGCGCTGCGCACCCCGTCTATAGCGCGTGAGCGCTATCGGGCGCATAGAGCCATTCGATCATGATCCGATGCTTGGCCGCACCACTCGCCCGCTCGCGAGGAATCGAATGCACGCCAGCGCCTCGCGATAAGGCGCTCACCCGCTGCGTTGTGGAGAGGAGTTGGTCGCGGAGACGATTTAAGGCGCACGCATTCACAGTCATTGGATGAAGATCCAATGGCCCATATTGTACATTGGATTTCCTTTGGAGAGGTAGCGACGGTCTTGAGGGTCGGTTGGATGGCTGAGATGGCGCCACGTGGTGCCATCTTGGCCGTCCATCTTCTGGATGATGTAGATGGTGCCATGGTTGTCGGATTGGGTTGATTTTCGCGCTGTTAGGCTGCGATCGTCGATCCGAATCCATCCGTGCAATCGGATTTGTCATTTGAAGTGTGGATTCACACCATCTTGGCCCTTGATCTTCTAGGGTTCCCCGGTTACTATCTGATGCTACAGATGTTTGATTAGGGCGATCTTGGAGTCGTTGAACTCCAATCGTCGCCCTGATCACATCTGTACGATTGGATCTTCAATTCGAGGCCCCGATAAAAATTTTGCCCTATCCATGAACATAAAAGGAGACAATTAACCTCCATTTTATTCAAACTATTCCAAATGCAAGATGATGCATGTTATGCAATATTTATAGCATGCAATGCAATCCTATGCTTAAGAACATGCATAAATAGACATCTTAAGTAGTGTAAACGTGTTTACATCAGGTAACAATGTATTTCTTATTTAACTTGCTGAAATCAGCTAACTGGAGTCTGAATGATGTTTGATATATATTAAGGAAGGTTTGGGACTCGATTTCAAGTGGTTTCATGGTCTGATTTGAACTCTCCTATCTCCGTTGTCCAAGGTAAGGTAGGAGAGTTTATTAAGGTTGCTTTAGATCCTTTGAGCCCTAAATTAAGTTGCATGGTGTTTTAAGACTTATGAAGTATATTTGCGATGATTGAGATTTGATTTTAATTGATTTAAGCTTGATCTGAGATTTTGGGTTTGAAACCTCAAGTCAAGGTTAATCTGGAAGACTTGAGGTTTAAAAGTGACTTTTGAAGGTGTTAAATGAGTTGGAGAGGAAATTAATTATTTGTGCAATTTGTTGAAATGTTTGAGAGACAATTATGAGCTTTGATTTTGATCAAAGATATCTTTGGTTAGTTTAGCAGCTACAACTGCTCTTTCTGACAGTGTTTGAATGAATTTTAATTTAGGATTTGAAATGATTTTCTGAGGATTATATGCTTGCAATGATTCGTCCAGTGTAGATCAATCATGGATCTACAACTTATATGCATTTGAGTAGATTTGGAATGCAAATAAAATAAGAGATTAGGTTTTAAAAGGATTAGAGCAATAGCAATTTTTGAGACTGTAAAGACTAGATAAGATCCTAATTTAAGATTCTTGAATTTGGTTTGAAGTGTAAAAGAATTTCTCAACTAGTTTTAAGATGTAAACAAGCATTCATGTAGAGTTGACTAGCTTGAATTTGATATGTACACTTTGTAAATCCTTTTAACAGTCTTTATCACCAAAAGAGGTCTGAAATCTAGATAAATAGTATGTTGATGTTCATTTTAATACTAAATCACATCTTTTAAGTCTGATTCTAATTCAAGTTGATGCTTGGATGTTTTCATGTTATATCCTACAATTCCAGTTCTTTTAGATGAAGTTTATGGCTTAAACTCAATTTTAGATCATTCTATAGTCATGTTCCAGCTTTCCTAATTGTATAATTTGTCCAACCTTAATTTCTTTACTGATTTCAATGATTATAATAGGATTTAATGTTGATTCTAATTGCATTTGATATCTGAAAGTTTTCTATGCTATATTCTTACTTTCCAAAAGTTCTGAATGAATTCTTTAGGCTTGGGTTTCATGTTTCAACTCTCCTTTAAGCTTAGTTCTACCCAAATTATAAATACAAAAGAAAATAAATGTAAATAAATAAAATAAATGTATCTTGAGTGAGATTAGATTTAGTTTTAAGTGTGTGTCAAGTTAGATTTAGGTTTTGGGTCCATTAGTTATGAGAAAATACTTGTAGAAGTCTAGGTCTTCTGCTGGTTTAGAAATAAAAGAACCAACATAACAACACCAAAACGAGCCTTCTTCCAATTCTTTTGACCTTTCCTTTCTCTTCCCGTATCTCTATAAATCATAAAAACATAATAAAAATTTGAAAATTTCCAAAAATACCTTTGTTTATAGTATTTATAGTTGTAAATAATACTAAGTTAAGTGTAAATAGTAACTTATATGTATGAAAGGAATGTAAATAACTTATATAGCTATTCTATTTACTTAGGTAGATATTTATATTGAGCTATATAGTATATATTATAATAATATAAATATGTATTTATTTATTTATATTATACGTATATATCCTTATGTATTTATTTTTTTGAAAATAATCCTTATGTATTTATAAGTAGCTATTTATATATCTATAAACATAATTATAGCTATAGATGTAACTTAAAGTAATTGTAGTGTACAGTATTCTACCCTTATATTTATTTATTTATCTATATATTGTACATAATTATATATATAAGTTAATTAGGTATATTAGTAAGTTAATATAATTTAAGTTAGTAATTTAATAAACTAATGAAATCATTTTTGTTGTATAGTCGTATATTATATTTCAAAGTATTTTCAGTATATTTATAATTTATTTATACTGTAAAATAGTATTTATACTGTATGTATATGTATATATATGTAAATCATGTAAATTAAATATGTATAAATTGAAATAAATCAATAAAATAAAATTAAAAATATGTAATAATAAGTTAATAATGTAAATCAACTAATTTATAAGTCAATTATATCATTAATTGATATTTTAATTAATGAATTAAACTTGAAATCAAAGTGTATTCATCCACATCTTTAAATGATTTTTAAATATATTTATATATTTAATTATTGTAGATAAACTTTACCAATAAGAAGCCCTATGTATAGGCTACACATACATATCATTTAATTAAGAAATAATTATTAATTAGGTACCTTAATTAACCTCTAAACTTGACTAAAAACCACAAAATTGCTCTGGATTTGGGGTACTAACATTGTCCCACCTCGTGCGTTGAGAAGCACCCGCAACGGTATAAGTAGATTCGTGTGAGAAGGCTATGCATCCAAGTATAGGGATCGGATCCCCATACACCATTATCTGACCATGCTATGCCTTGAGAGAGAGAGAAGAGAGAGGGCTAGGAGCTCGTGGGCTCGGCTAGGACAAGCAGTTTATGTGGGCCGGTATTGACCCAAAACTATGCTAAAATACACAAATTAAACACTAGGGCCCAAGATTAGTAGTGGTTGATCCGTCCCCCTAAGGGCTGTAGATCCTGCGAAGGGTTAGGCTCAGTAATTAAACAAAATTTTGGTTAAGTGTTAAGTTAACTAAGTGTTGTGTTACCAGCTAAGTGTTACTGTGCATCCATGTGTTGTGTAGTGTTGTAGAGAATGTGTGTGTGTTATTTAGTACAAGTGTTAGTATATGTATGTTAGTATAATTATATATATTAGTAGTATAGTATATGCGCATATATATATACAGAGAGTATATGTATTATATACTATATATATTATTTTTGCCTTATTTTGTATATAATTGTTTTTAAGGCTCTTTAATGACATTTACATGTGTTAGTGTACATAGTTCATATATGTTATTATAGTAAGTTATATAGTTGCATATATATATTCTTTTTCTGCCTCTATTAATTAAGCCATTACTTAGTATTTTACATAATTAACCTAAATTAGTTTAGATCAGTTTTTGATGCCTTTATACCTGTATATATTCTTGAGGCATTGACATTAACTTATTCATTGTGGTACATAACTGACTTAGATTAGTTCTTTCTTTAATTCTTTCATTCATTATTCATTCATTTGTAAATAAACTTAACATTTGTGTTATAAAAGATGATTTTGGAAAATAGAGAGTGATGTTTATGAATAACTGCCTCCTAGTGAATGACCTAGAATAAAACTAGTAAAAATTGTATATAAATAAACAACATCCATCTAGATTGCGACATTATACTACGACATGATTAATTAACCCTAATTAACAAGCAGTCCAGATCGTACATCATTTTTTGGCATTGGTGCCAAGGATTCAAATGTGATAATGGTGTGATTTTATGATGTGTTAGATGGATTTGATCAACTAACCATAACACAACCTATTTTTAGCAATCTGGCCCTACAACCTAAGAACTAAGATCCACCATCCAAAAGCCATCTTAGGGATTGATGCTCGCTAAATCTACGCGATTAAAAATATGCAATCATTGTGCCACGTAAATAAAGTGATCAATTAAATTTAAATATCTGAACTACAAGGGGTCTGGGTTGAACACATGGAGGAAGTTGCTAT
Organism: Thalassia testudinum; assembly: GCA_037157565.1. Taxonomy (NCBI): domain Eukaryota; kingdom Viridiplantae; phylum Streptophyta; class Magnoliopsida; order Alismatales; family Hydrocharitaceae; genus Thalassia; species Thalassia testudinum. The sequence goes on along the minus strand of JAZHRO010000007.1, from coordinate 63,188,103 downwards.
TTAATGCCTTTCCCAAAAAAGTAGAATAGTAGATAATATATTATATTAATATCAAATAGATGCATGGATAGTAGTAATGGAGACATAGATATAAAATGAATGCTGCAATTTATTTCTAATATCAAAAATGTCTCACGAATATGAATCTAATTAGAGATTATAATTAGAATAAAAACATAAAAGAATAGAGAGGAGAAGAGATCGGAGTTGCCTGAGGGATGCTTGAGGAAGCTTTTGACGGAGCTTTAGATCGACGATGCTGGGAGGAAGAAGATGGAGTCCAGAGAGGATTATTGATAGGCATGCACTAAGGTAGAGGAGGGCTGGGTAGGATAATTATCTCAAAGGCTAATTGCTTCCTAAGAGTTGGAGGCTAGGTCTCTTATAGGCATTTAAGTGTCTTCCTATTGGTCAATCCAAGGTGCCTAGGATCACTAATTTGGATGACTTAGATTAAATCAAAAGTGATGCCTAAGATTGGTTAAATGAGGACCTTAGGATATAGGTTGTAAGGCTAGGATAGAATGGTGGGTTTCTAAAAATAGGTGGCTAGCTTTTAAGAGATAAAATCTTGGTGGCCAGCCACCAGAGTGGATAAATCTTCTTATGTGGCCTGCCACTAAGGGATAACGTTAGGGCTTTTGATGGTGGTTGGCTATAGGTTAGGTGCAGGTTCTAGAAAAGGGCTCCTAATTACGCTAGGTTGGCACTAAGTCTAATGGGTTAAGTCGAAATATGTAGGTCCTGGTCTAATAGTGTGTGTGTGTGTATAATTGGATTAAGGAAAATCTAAATAGGTTAAGGCTTAGTCTAATTAGGTAATAGGTGAGACTTGTAATTGCTTAATTAGGTTTTGAGTGAACCTAATTGAATTCAGGTGCACCCAATCAAGTGTGCACCCAATTGGGAAAGGGCTTGGTCTGATAAGTTTAGGTTGGGTCTAATTAGACTCAACTGAGTCTAATCAGACTCAACTGAGTCTAATCAATTGAGGGTTAATCTAATTAGGTCCCATGGACCTAATTGACTAGTGGCTAGCCCACTTAACTCAAACTAAGTCAATTAGGTATGGAATGGACCTAAATAGGATTCTAGGTTAGGTATTGGGTATTGGATAAGTAGATTAGGGTTATGGATAGTAGGATAGGACTATGGATAGGGTGGATACTGATAAACACCAGTTTATCATCATTTTTATGCTTTAAAACTAACCTAGCTCTTAGTATTTTACTCCGCAAACAAGCTCTTAGTATTTTACTCCGCAAACAGGTTTTTGGGCTGCATTTAGGCATAAATTAGGATAGGCATGCATTGCATTTTTTATTGTTGTTTTAATGTGTTTTTGTGAGTGTTAGGGATGTACAGATTCACTGATCCCTAAAACCCTAGCACTCAAGAAGGCAATTGGTAAAGGAGAAGCCCAGACTAGTTGGAACCCAGCTTGATCCAGCTCACCATAGCTGGAACCTAGCTTACTTGAACTAGGGTTAGCTCATCCCAGCTCCATTCAGCTAATCTCAGCTGGATGGCAGCTCAAGAGAGTTCACCTTAGCTCACCCTAGCTCAAGTCAGCTCAGATCCAGCTCAACTTAGCTGAGTCTAGCTCACCTCAGCTCCCACTAGTTCACAGGGAGCTCTAGCTAGCTCAGCTGAGTTGACAGGAGTTCACCCCAGCTCAGATCCAGCTACATCCAGCTCCACTCAACTCCAGCCAGCTGAAGAAGAATTCATCTCAGCTCAGGAAGCTCAAGTCCAGATCCCGGGGATTCAGCTTAACTCATCTCAGTTGAGCTAAGCTACCTTAGCTGCCTCAACCAGCTTGATTCTCCCCGGGAGCACCAGACCCAGCTCACCTTAGCTCAGTATGGTAGAAGCTAGCTTACCTTAGCTCGGCTTAGTAGCTAGCAAAGAACTAGCAAGCTAAGCCAGCTAGAATAGCTCCATGCCAGCCTCTTCAGCAGCAGCCAGCTCCAAATTTCAGCTCTAGACTTCTCCTCAGCTCCTCCCTCCAAACCCTAGCTCCAACACCTTCTCCTCTACTCCTCCATTAGCTAAGCTAGCTTAGCTTAGCTTAGCTTAGCTTAACTATGCTCCAACTTCCTTGGCTTGTACCACCACAAAAACCAACCTACCAACTCCACCCAACTAGCTCCACCTAAGCTCCACATAAGCTAACCTACTTGGCACCAACCTAACCTACCCACCACCTCCAAAAGACACCTAAAAGTGGCGCCAAAAACTACCCATAACCACCCCTTAGTGGCGCCACTTTTCCCTCCAAAATCCCCCCTCATCTCCACCACACAATCCCCCTTGAATCCATCTCCACCATCCACCTAACTCCCCTTCTAGAAGACCCCATGTTGGCGCCAACATGGGGGTGTCTCTCCACCACCAAAAGACACCAACACCACCATAACCACCCCCTTTAACACCCCTTGGGTTGGCGCCAACTCACCCTAGCCATAGGATCACCAACCACCCTCATCCTTCCATCCTAGCCCTCCATTTCAAGGGGCACCTTAACCCCCCATCCTATTCCATAAAAAGCCACCACCTACCACCATTTTGGGGCATCCTCCCTTAGTATATTTTCTACCTAAACCACCTATACCTACGGCCAAGAAGAAGGAGTAGAGAAGGAGATTAAAGGGGCACACCACCAGCCCTTTGGTGCCTTCTTCTCCCCACTCTCTTCAACTTGGGCCACGCCAAGGAGGAGGACTCTCCCACTTCAAGGAGGACGGCCAGGCAAAGGAGAAAAGCTTAGGGTGGACATCCACCCTTGGAGAGAAACTTAGGGCACGCCCCCTTAGGGCTTGCCTTGGAGGTCATCACCTTGGCGGAGTTCTTCAAGGAAGGAGTTGAAGGATTCTTTTCAAGCTTGGGAGCCACCAACCTTGGAGCAAGAAGCCCTCTTCTTCACCATCTATCTAGAGGATTTGTGTTTTATTTTCTTATTTGCAATTTTCTAGTAGTACAAGCTTTCCTCTACTAGGCCTTTTGTAAAACACTTTATCACTTATCTAGTTGCCTTCTTCGCATATCTTGTTTGCATTTCTTTTTGCTTATTTTCAGCATTCTTCACTTCCTCTCCCTAATTATTCTAGGTCTCCACTTGCCTAGAGTGAGCTTAGGGAGAGGCTCTACTTGCAACTTTAGAGTAGTTTACTTAATTGGAAGTGTAAACACTTTTCCCGCCATAATTTCGCATGTTGCCTTAGTTCAAAAACAAAAAAAAAATGGTATATTGAAAATTACCAAAAGAAAGTTGAGATATATTCCAAGCAAGAGAATCAATTTTGCAACCATATTGCCTCCTAGGACGACCCTAGATACTTTCCTATCTAGGATTATAAATTTAAGAGCGAAAGCGGATTTACGCGTTACAACGACGTATTTAACAAACCGCGTATTTTCGCTATCAGATACATACATGGATAATGTTATCCATGTTTTTGGCTTTTGAGCTCAAATATCTAACGTTGAGCTAGTTGAGGGATAGGTACTGGGATAAGGTCATCCTAAGGTTTCTAGGATAGGGTAGGGTTATCATATTTCCTTTCCTCCTTTGTTCTTGTTTCTTCAATCTTTCTTTATTTCAACTTTATTCCTCAATCAGCTCCTAGATGAGCTATAGCTTCTACTCCTATCCAGCTTTATTCTTCAATTGTTCTAATTTCTCTAAGACCTATCACCTACATTATTCATACAAGACTAGAATTAGGAGGTAATTATTTGTAAAATAAATACAAAGCTCAAATATGCATTCATGCTCTAAATGCAATATTTATAAACCTAATGCATGATTCTACCAAGGAATTAGCCTTATATTAAGCCAATTAGGGTAGTAGATTATACTGTTATCACACCCCCATGCCTATCTTTTGGTAGTCCCTAACAAAACCATCATGCAAGAAACCTATGGAAATCATGCAAGAATCACAATATGTAGGTTTTCTTTATTCTCAGAAGCAAACCAAGATTTTTTTTTTCAAATATGATGTCAAGGAATTGGGCTAGTTTAAATCAAAAATCTCAAGAAGATTTTTCATCAACAAAAGGAAATTGCGGACAAATCCTTAATAGAAAAGACTCAACAGTTCTAAAGTATTGACTCAAATCCAAACCTCCAAAATCAAATCAGGCCGTTAGACTTGGGTCACCAAAGTAACTTCCTATGACTAAGTCGACCCACCCAAGATTTGAATCGAATGTGAGAAACAAGCATCTTGTGTGTAATTTTTATGTGACTCATCAGATGGACAACCAAGTTGATCCTAGTATTCAATAAGACTTAGAATGTTTCTATGCTCTTTCTGAGACAACATGTCTTTGTTAGGCCATACTAGGACTTAATTGCTTTCTCCTCACCACTTTTCTACCTGGAGGTCAGCACACTAGGTATATATCTCCCTAGCTAGACCTCTAGGTCTCTTATTCCTATTTCTTTTCTCCATTTTTTTTTCTTTCTTTTATAGGATAAACCATATGTAGCGAGGTGTTTTTATTTTGGAAATAGAAAGGGTAGCATTGATATGTAGTGAGATGCTTTTATTTGGTGGAATTCCACCCATTTGTAGCGAGGTGCTTTATTTGGTGGTATATATATTTTTACACATTTTTCTCCCTATACTTTCAAGGCTGAATATCTTTTTTTTTTCTATCCAAATTGTTTTTCTAGGTGAATGGCTCACCTTCATCCATTCTAAATGCAATTCCCTACAAATAAGAACAATCCTAAGAGCTAGAAACACAACAAGGTCCTTTAGATCTACTTGCCCTAAGACTAAATCTTAATGACAACAAAGGACTCAAAAAAATTGTCCATGGTCGTGTTCGTCTTTGTTGATGTGGTTATTATAGTCGTTGTGGTATATAACAAAAATGGTTACCAGTCTAATACAATTTATTACTCAGAATGAAAAGTTTCCCGAGGTCGAACTCAGGGAGCAAACCAAAATTCCAGAAGCATATAAATTCACAATATATATAAGGTTTTACAAAAAATTAAGAGAGAGAGAGTAATTGGCTTTTTCTTCTTCTCTTTCTTTAGCTGGCTCTCTTCTTCATTCTTCTTTTCTTCTTCTCTACTTCTTCATTCTTCTTCTCAGCAGCTGCGGTTCGTCTTTCTTCTTCTTCTTCTTTCTTTTCTTCTGGCCCATCTCCTTCTTTCATTTCTTCTTCTCTTGCTGCCAACTCTCCTTTTTCAACCTGTCTTCTTCTTTCTTCTTCTCAGCAGCTGCGGTTCCTCTTTCTTCTTCTTCTTCTTTCTTTTCTTTTGGCCCTTCTTCTTCTTCTTTCTTCTCTTCTTCTCTTGCTGCTGACTCTCCTTTTTCACCGACGTCTGATTCAGCGCTCAGACTACCTAACTGCTTGGTTGCTACAGTGCAACTCCGCCTCTTTTCCTTCAGCTTCTTTCCTTCCTTTCTTCTTCCTTCTCTTGCTTCTTCCTTCTTCTTCTCTTTGTTCTTCCTTTTCTTCTTCCTTTTCTTCCCTGCGGCTAAGTCCTGGCTGCTACTTCTCTTCTTTCTTCTTCCCTGCGCACACACGCAAATATCAGCGCAAAACCTACCCTACCCCTTCCCCGCATCTCTCTCTCTCTGGATCTCTCCTTGGTAAGCTCTCCCAGAGCCGGGTAATCAGGTCGGGTTGCGTGCCTGGGTCCAGGCACACCGGCGTGGGTGGTGCGCGAGGAGTGCACAGGAGGGTGTCGAGTCGGGTCAGATCAGCATGGGTGAACTGCGGACGAGACCCGGTGATAGGTGAGGGACCTCACCCTGTGTGTAATCGGAGGCAAAGAGCCTATACCACTTTTTCAATTTAAGTGGTGGTGCTTGCTCCTACACTTACGAGGTGGGACTAAAGTCCCACCTCCCCTTTGCTCGCTCGCAGGCGAGAAGCAGCTGACAATTGGGCAGCAGTGAAGGCTTCGCGCTCCCAATTGAGAACCTGGGCACCTTCATGGATGTGGCCTGTGTTGCTTGGAGCCTGCGCCTGGCATCGAAGAGACCTGGAGCTGCCTGCGAAGGAGCTCCTGCAGCTCGTCAATGACGGCAAAGAGGGTGAACCCTGAAATCACGAAGACGGCCTCACGGCCACGTCAGACAACACAGGGAGCTTCGCCAGAGTGTGGCGAAGGGGGTGCGATGGGCGGCGTGCTGTGAGAGTGCCTGTGGTCGTGCACCTAGGGTAAACTACATGCCTGGAAGTGGGTGTGTTGGGGGGTGCTCAGAGTGTGCAGGGTGGTGAATGGAGTAGGCGAATCGCTAGAGTGGAGTGAGGGGGAACTTCTGGGCTTGTTGGCAAGGGGTGGAAAGGTGTGTGGAAGTGGGGCGATCTCGCCGGAGATGGTGGCTGGAGGCGGAGCAGATGAAGGTGGTCGTGGCAGTCGAGGGGTTTAAAATACTAATTCAAGAGGGGAAAAGTGAGAGGAGAGTAAGGAGAAAATTCCTACCTACTTAATCATCAAAGAGGGAGAGGGAGACTGCCCGGCGCGTGCCTGCTGTAGCTGAGGACGAAGGTGCCCAGGGGAGGAGTGACGACGACGAGGAAGAGATCTGAGGAGGCCAACTGGTGCGGCCTGGCTTGGGACGATGAGGCAGAGTGGGCCCTGCTGCAGGTATGGCAGCAGAGCGACGAGGAAGAGGAGGAGAGTTTGTCGAAATCTAGGGCAGTTTGATCGGAGAGAGAGGAGACGAAAGAGGGGGGGTTTTCTCGGCCAGAAATAGCTTGGAGTGGATGGCAGCCCCTACCACTCCTTATAAAGGCACTGGCGCGGAGAGTAGCCTAAGGGAGAGACGTGCGGAGCTCGTCGGAGATGGTCGGAGATGGAGACCCATGCCTTTCGTGTGTTCGCATGAGAGGCATGGGCAATCGCAGGTCACAGGGGAGGGTCCCTACGACATTGGACGATGCAGGGAACCCCCCGTTCATTCCTGAGAACGGGCGCCATACCTTGCGTGGCGCCATTCTCCGTGCAAGGTCGTCGGAGGTATGGCGCCTGCTCAAGGTGGCAGGGAGGACCATTCTTCAAAGAACGACGGGAAAGATAGGGGGCTCTGTGCAAGGGTTTCAAAAGATAAGGGTCAAAACGTAATACAAGAGGACCAATTTGTAAAGTTGGTCAAGATGATCTTCTCTTAGGCCCAAATTTTTGTACCAGCCTAATTTGGACCTAAGGAGTTTAATGGTGAAATTTTATTTTAGTTTTGACCCCATTTGACCGGTCAATTTGCGTAAAAACCTAAATTAGGTCATAAATTGGGCATGGTTCTCATTTTAGGTCAAAATGGGTTGCAATGGCCAAATTGAAGGTTCTAAACCATAAAGAATATTTTTTCATGAATTTTAGAGGGTTTAGTTTAATTTTATCTTGCCCTAAACCTCGTGAATTAAAGTGAGTTTGTTTTAGGGTTACAAAATGTCATTTAATTCCTAGAAGTTGCTATAACCCTTTGCAGATCAGATCATCCCACCTTCTTCCTTATTACACTTATTTGACCTGTGTTTAGACCCTTAATTATCCTTTTTGTGTACTGTACTGGTAAAATTACAGTTTTACCCCTTATGATTTGTCTTATTCTTCAATTCAGACTTCTCTGAGTTAGGCTTTTCTTTAGGTTTTGTAGAGCTTCTTCACACTTATTTAGATTAAATTGTGCTAGTTAGGATTCATGATGAGGCTCTTATCAAACCCCCATGCCTAGCTTTTTCTAGTCCCTTAGCAAAATTTTAAGGTTTCAACCTCTATTCTAGACCATGAAGTTCTTATTGAGTTTAAATAAGTGCTTTTTCTTTTGTAACCTTGATTAGGTCAGAATGCCAACTATAGGCCTAAAAGGTACTCTAGTACCAACCAAGATCTAGATCTGTCTAGCTTTAGCCTCAGTCCTTAGCAAAGGTTTCTAAGGCCTACAGGAACTAACTTAAGGTTTATTGGACTTTGTGGTTAAAGCACCCATGCTTGGGATAATTTTAGCCCTAGTTCAGTTCGCAGTGTGTTTTGTAAGAAAGAGAGGTAGAACATTTATATGTTTGGAGAGTTTTCTCTCTCTTTTTCTTTTTAATTCTAGCTTAGGATTGGCTTCTCAACACGGTCTGTATCAGATTCCTTGTCCCCATCATCAATCCTCAAGGGTTCCTGGCAGTCGATGCTTCGAGATAGCACCGCCCATGGTAACCCCCAGAACCCTGGCTTTCGAGATTTCGAGATAATCGCGTCCATGGTGTTCCGTGGTCGAATTCAGACCCTGGCAATTGACACTTCGTGATAATGCCATCCATGGAATCTGAACCAGCAGAGTGCTTACAAGCCCCCAGTAGGATATGTAAATATCCTAAGAGACAAGCACCGAGGAGATGATATTTTGTTATGCATCTTCGAGGGGAATTTCCCATCTCTCCGCGTTGGGAACTCATCCAAATCACCTTGTGTTGATTGGTCACTCCTACTCTAGGTGACATTTTTAGATTTTTTGAAACGCTTCTGTGTGATTTTGATTTTTATGCTTACTGAACCAGGCTGTGTGTGAAGTTTGGGTGCTTAGGTTACTGAGTCTCGTAAACCAAAAGTTAGTTAACGAGGTCAAATACTCCCTAAGCCTTGGACCTAATACTTAAGCTTTTCATTTTCCTCAACCTCTTGAGGAATATCTAGATCTTAGTGGGTACTAAGAGTTTATCGAAGAATGCCTAAGGTTTGCGTTCTTACTAATCTCATTATGCACTTTCTATTTCTTTTCCTGAATGTGGTCTAGAACTTGGGTTAATTCCTTAATTTCTTACTAAGGACTCTTTTTTTTCATTTTGTGCTCCTTTTTATCATTTTGTTCTTTTTCTCCTCCTCCTTTGTAGAGTCCACAGAAATTTCTATTCTCCTCTCATTTTATTATTCTTTTTTGAATTTTTTTTAAATTTTTATGATGTTTTTGGCATATGTGAATTTTTTTGTTTAAAGCCTTTTTTTGTGAGTTTTGCACTTTCATACCCCCCCATGCCGAAGATTTGCAATGTTCTCATTGTAACGTAGGAGGGTTTTTATTTAGCTTAGTTCGTAATTAGGACAAATGTTTTGGTGAGTGAATGGGTCGGGGTGACTATTGCAAACGATTTCTAATCTCAGATGCAGGCACCTGAGGTGGAGTTGGCTGTCCTAAAGGATGAATCTTAAGTGCGAAGAGGTGTCAGAAAAGGTTTCAGGTTTTTCCAAAAAGAAATGACGGGCTACCTCCGGCTGAACACTGAGTTTTACGCCATCGGCTAGGCGCAATATGCTCAGGGAAAATGGAGGATAAATGATGACTTAGCCAAATCTGTAGAGGTTACATCAATGAACTATTTGAGTCTCTGACCGTTCACGATGAAAGGTTCAGAATCATGGCTGAGAGGACTGACTTCGATGACTCCATTTCCAAAAACTTGTCAGACAAGATATGGTCCAACCCACTTGGATCGCAGTTTCCTAGGGAAGAGTTTGAGTCAGGCATCGAAGAGTAGGACCTTGTGACCAAGATGAAAGATCTTTCTAGATATGTGCTTGTCATGGAAGACTTTAACCCACTCTTTGTAGATTCATGAGTTCTCATACGCATCAAGGCGTAATTCATCGATCTCGCTTATTTGAAGCTTTCTGTGGGTTCCAGCCTTAGCAAGATCTATATTACAGCTCCATACTACCCAATAGGCTTTGTGCTCCAGTTCGACGGGAAGGTGACACACCTTCCCGTACACCAGTCTAAAAGGAGACATGCCTAATTGGGTTTTGTGGGCGGTCCTATAAGCCCACAAAGCTTTCGGAAGTCAGGATGACCAGTCCTTCTTGTCAGGCCGAACAGTGACCTGCAGAATTTTCTTGATCTCCCGATTTGATAGCTCAACTAGACCATTAGTCTGGGGGTGGTAAGGAGTAGAGATTCGGTGAGACACCCCATATTTGGTCATCAATGACCTGAACTGAGCATTGGTGAAATAGGTCCCTCCGTCAGAGATGATTGCACGAGGAATCCCGAACCGTGAAGAGATATTGTGATGAATGAATTTGATAACGATTTTATGATCACAAGTTCGGGTCGGTATAGCTTCGATCCATTTGTACACATAATCCACAGCCAGCAGAATGTATTCGAAGCCGTCCAAAACAAGAAAGGGGCCCATAAAATCAATCCCCCAAATGTCGAAGATTTCACATACGAGAATCGCTGCAAAGGGGTCATGTCGCGATGGCTCATGTTGCCCAAAGTTTGGCAACGACTGCATGCCTTGCAGTGATTGTATGCATCCTTGAATAAAGTGGGCCAATAAAAGCCACACTGGAGGATTTTTGATGCAATTTTGTGCCCAGAGAAGTGGTCACCGCATGCCTAGTCATGGCAGATGTAGAGAATATCATTGATTTCACCCTCCGGGACACATCGCCGGATGATTTGGTCAGTACCTATGCGAAAGAGGTACGGGTCTTCCCAGATGTAGTACTTGGCATCAGAGCACAATTTGTCTTTCTTGGCCTTCGGCCAATCAGACAGGATCTGATGAGATGCCAAGTAGTTCACTATATTAGCAAGCCATGGAAGCCTAGTTCCAATAGTCAGTAGGTGCTCATCAGGAAAATGCTCTGTGATGGGTCCAGAAGGGTTGATGATCTCAAAAGGAAGATGAGACAAATGGTTAGCTACCATGTTTTGTCTTCCTACCTTGTCGTGAATCTCGAGGTCGAATTCTTGCAACAGTAAGATCCATCGGATTAATCGGGGCTTCACGTCCTTCTTGGCAAGGAGATGTCTCACAGCCCTGTGATCCGAGTAGATGATGACGTGGGAACCCAGGAGATAGGATCGAAATTTTTCGAGGGAAAATACTACGGCTAGCAGCTCTTTCTCTGTAACAGCATAGTTACGCTGAGCCTTGTAAAGTGTCTTGCTAGCGTAGTAGATGACCACGGGTTTCCCATCAACTTTCTGCCCCAAAATCACTCATACAGCGAAATCAGATGCATCGCACATGATCTCAAAGGGTTGAGACCAATCAGGGGACTGTAGGATCGGGGCCTAGGTGACTCGATCACGAAGGTTCTCAAAGGCTTGAGTGCATTCCTTGGAGATCTCAAAGTGTACATCCTTGGAGAGAAGAGTAGTCAGGGGGCGCATGATTTTCGAGAAGTCAGGAATGAAACGATGGTAAAACCGACGTGCCCCAGAAAAGAACGGATGTCCCTGATCGAGCTAGGCATAGGAAGTCAAGATATCAGATCAACCTTGGCTGGATCCACATGGATGCCTTTCTCAGAAATTAGATGACCTAGGACGATCCCCTCAAGCACCATAAAGTGGCTCTTTTCCCAGGAAAGAACCAAATTTACATCGATGCAACGCCTGAGTATATGAACCAAGTGCTGGAGGCAATCGTCAAATGATGCCCCAAAAACTGAGAAGTCATCCATGAAGACTTCTAGATAATCACCTACCATATCAGAGAATATGGCAAGCATGCACCCCTGAAAAGTTGCGGGTGCATTGCAGAGACCGAAAGGCATCCTTCGGAACGCGTATGTCCTGAAGGGGTAGGTGAACGTGGTCTTCTCTTGGTCCTCAGGATGAATAGCCACTTGGTTATAACCGGAGTACCCATCAAGAAAACAGAAGAATCGATTTCCCGCTAATTTCTCGAGAATCTGATCAATGAAAGGTAGTGGGAAATGATCCTTCTTCGTGGAGGAATTGAGTCTTCAGTAATCTATGCAGACTCTCCACGAGTTGGCTATTCGGGTTGGTATGATTTCGCCGATTTCAGTCGTAATGGTGGTGAGCCCTGCCTTTTTAGGCACAACTTGGATTGGGCTCACCCAACGATTGTCGGAGATCGAGTAGATGATCCCTGCATCTTACCACTTAATGATCTCCTTTCTCACGACCTCCTGCAGATTGGGATTCAAACATCTCTGCATTTCACGAGAAGGTCGTGCGCCCTCTTCAGAATAGATACGGTGTGTGCAATAAGAGGGACTTATTCTAGTCAAGTCGTCGAGAGTCCAACCAATGGCTCTGCGATGTTGCTGGAGAACAGCAAACAGATGGGATTCCTGATTAGGAGTGTGCTTGGAATTTATAATCACAGGAAATGTCTGATTAGAACCCAAAAAGATGTATTTCAAATGATCGGGAAGGGGTTTGTGTTCAAGGATGGGGTTATCAGCAGCAGCGGGTGGTTCAGGGTGAGTGTGTGGTTCAAGGATAGGAGTTATGGATTTGTTTGAATTAGGGTCTAACTCCTCTAATTGCGATTCAAGATCTTCTTGTGGTTGATGAGGCATAATCAGGTTATCTCAAATTGTGTTTCATCAACCAAAGCTCTAATATCACAGATTTGTTCAATGACACTGCAATTGATTCCTTGTTAGGCCTTAAAGATATCAATTTTTAGGGTTTAATTCCCAAATTTCACTTCTACTTCGCCCTCCTCACAACTAATGTTGGCCCTAGCAGTGGCCAGGAATGGTCTCCCTAGAATGATCGGTGTATCCCTAGGGTTTTCAAGTGCATCCATGTCTAAGACTATGAAGTCTACAGGAAAATAGAAATCTCGCACCCTTACAATAACATCCTCAAGAATCCCTTTTGGTGACTTTATAGATCGATCTACTAACTGTAGTGTCACCTCAGTCGGTTTTAGCTCAGATTCTTCTAGGTGGTTATGTAAGGATGTGGGTATCAAATTTATGGAAGCACCCAATTCTAACAATGCTCTGTCGAATTGGGTTTCACCTATCTTGCATGAAATCAGGGGAGTGCCTGGGTCTTTTGCCTTGGGTGAGAGTCTGCTCAGGATTACAGAGCTGGCTTGCTCTGACAGTACAATTGGACTCCCACTCTTGGTTCGCGGCTTACGCTGAGGTGTACACACATTTTTCAAGAATCGTGCGTAAGCCGGTACATGGCGAATTGCATCCATCAAGGGGATGTTTATTTGGACCTGCTCAAAGAGCTTGACCAGGTCCTCCTCAGGAGCCACGGATTTGGTTGTCTTCTTTCCCTTGGTCAAAGCCTCGGGAAATAGAACCTTGGTTGGTTCCTCTAGGATAAGTCCAGGTCTTTGATCAGGGATAGGAACGTCCTGAATCACTGTCCTAGGTTTTGGGTCACTACCAGGCTTGGAGTGGTCTGGATAAGGTGGATCTTAGGTCTCCTTACCACTACGAGTGGTCACAGAATTCAGTCCTGCCTAGTTCTGGTTAGGGTTTGATAGGATGGGTTGCTGCTAATAACTCGCATAAGAAGTTGAGGCCTCCATCCCGTCAGGTGAAGGAACAGAGGGGGCCTGATAAACCATGTGTGCTTGGCCCAGGTTTGGGTTCATAATGCGCTGCTGGGTCGGCACGTTATTAGGGTTAGGAAGAGGTTGAGAAGGACGTGTGCCTGGTTGGCGAGAATTTGCCAACTGGGCCAGTTGGTTTCGAACCTATGTGATTTCCTCCTTGTGTTTCTTTTGAATAGACGCATTCGTTCTCTGAATGTCAGCCATAGTCTGAAGGATGAGGGACATTTGGTCTTGGTTTGGCCCAGATGGATAAGTAGGGTTGGGCCGTGGTTGAGGCGGCTGGTAAGGATGAGGTGCTTGTGGACGGGGTTGAAAGGGTGGTCTTAGATTCTGGGAATTCCCTGCCCACTGGAAGTTGGGATGGTTTCGCCATCCAGGATTGTAGATATTGGAAAATGAGTCATACTGGATGGCGTTGAGGTCCTCACAGGTCTGAGGAGCCTAAGAGAAGTCAGAGAATGGGGGAGTAGGGTTCCCCCGATAGGAATAGAAAGGATCGGAGGTTCCTCCGGTCCTAGAGTCAGATGGGGATGGATACGAGTCCACCCTAATAGAAGGTCGATGGAAAATGTTTTGCACAGTCTCCCATGTGGAAGGCGGCTGTGTAACGGAATTATGCGCAGAGGTGGCTCGCTGCAAGTGCTGAGTCATCTCATCCACCTTCTTCTCAATAATAGTGACCTTCTCCAATAGACTGGACATCAATTCCAGGTCGACTGATGCAGATAGGCCCTGCGTTTCGTGTGCTCCCCTAAGGTTCGTCGATGCACGGGTATTCGTCTTGTCGAATAATCCCATGGAGTCATTATTGATGGAATTCTCACACATATTCTCGAGAATCTCCCACACGGTGTCCTCACACTGACCCATGATATTTCCTCCGCAAGTTGCATTGACGAACAACCTAATATCCTCACGGAGTCCCTGGTAAAAAGACTGGACTTGTTCCCATTTAGGAACTCCGTGATGGGGGCACTTCCTCATGAGATCCAAAAAGCGATCCCATGCCTCATGGAGAGGTTCTCCCATCTGTTGCGTGAAGTGGGTAATCTGATGGCGCAAGGCATTGGTCCGACCAACAGAGAAAAACTTCTTCAAGAACTCGGATTGAAGTTCCTCCCAATTATTGATCGGTCGGGTCTGTGTTTGGTACCAATGGGCGGCCTTGTCCATAAGAGAGAAGGAGAACATCTTCATGAGGAGAATATCCCGATTTTGCGCATCTGATCTGAAAGTCTGGGCCAGATGCTTTAGCTGTTTAATGTGCTGGAAGGGGTCTTCAGAGTTAAGCCCATGGAATTTAGGTATGGCATGGATCATGTTGGGCTTCAGTTCAAAATCAAGTCCTCCAGTCGGGATTCAGACTCGAGGCTCAATAGCCACCGCAGCAGGATTATAGTGATCCTACATCATGGGATGCTGCGGTGGGTGTATGAAGTCCTGGAAGAGGTCATTGAGTCGCTGGAGCTGGTGCTCTAGATTGTTCTCTTCCTCAACTGGCTGAGCCATTGAAGAAGAAGGTGAGTTGGGTTTGGAATCGAAGGAGAGGTCTATGTGAAGTGTTGGTTGCACAAATAAGGGCACCGAGGCTCGGCCTCGAGGAGAGTGAATTTCTAAAGGAGGTTTCAATGACCTCCTACCAAACATACACTGATGGAGAGGATGAGTTTAGCAGGTGCTGGACCCAATCAAGACACCCAAAATGTTGGGTGACTATAGAGGTTCGGGGCGGATGGACCCCTTGATCAAAAGGTCATCCACCTGAGAATTACCTGGGTAGCCAGAGAGGGTGAGTCCCGCGATGACCCCTACACGGTAGAGCGCCCCCACAGGTTACAAGGTTTCCCCCACCCGACCTCTCTTGTCACTGAGATTCCAGGTAGACCAGAATGGGGACCTTAACCTCTTAAGTTTACCACTTTTAGTTAGGATCAAGGTGCTTAGGTTTTCACTTGAACTTTAACCTTTTGAGTGCAAAGAGTGACCTAAGTTCAAGGTTGGTTGACCCAAGGGGTCAACTTCACCTACTAGTTCCTTTGAGAGCTTATTAGGTCTTACCTTTTAGGGTTCAAGTGTTTTTAAGAGCCAAATTTCTTAGGGTTTCTCTTAATAGGTGTTTTCAAACAATGGCTTAGGCACACTTCTTTTGGGAATTCTGAATTCTTTCTTAGGAAGTGTGTCTCTGAAACCCTAGTTTTGAATCTTATACTGGCTCTAATTGGTCCAGCTAGTTGCCTCTAGATTGGGTAATTATGGCTCAAGCAAGAAGGTTTTAGCCCTAACCACCTTTAATGGATGTACAGATATCTTGTGTTGAAATTGACAATAGGCAGCTTTGGTGATTTACTAAGTATGGAAGACAGGTTATTCCTAAATTGCTTTTTTTCTTTTTCTTCCTCTTTAGAATTTAGGGGTTTAAATGAGAGGATAGAAAATTACCTATCCTTGGTGTGGTTGTTGTGCAGCTGCTTATTGTCCTCTTGATTTCCTGTGCCTGCACAACAAAAAAAGAAGAGATTAGTCAATAGAAACTCAAAAATTGTGAATTAATAGCTTCTAGAATAGCCGTTGCTCCCCGGCAACGGCGCCAAAAACTGGTCGCGTTCCTCTTTGTTGATGTGGTTATTATAGTCGTTGTGGTATATAACAAAAACGGTTACCAGTCTAATACAATTTATTACTCGGAATGAAAAGTTTCCCGAGGTCGAACTCAGGGAGCAAACCAAAATTCTAGAAGCATATAAATTCACAATATATATAAGGTTTTACAAAAAATTAAGAGAGAGAGAGAGAAAGAGAGAGAGAGTAATTGGCTTTTTCTTCTCTTTCTTCAGCTAGCTCTCTTCTTCATTCTTCTTTTCTTCTTTGCTTCTTCTTTCTTCTTCTTCAACATGTCTTCTTCTTTCTTCTTCTCAACAGCTGTGGTTCCTCTTTCTTCTTCTTCTTCTTTCTTTTCATCTGGCCCTTCTTCTTCTTCTTTCTTTTCTTCTTCTCTTGCTGCTGACTCTCCTTCTTTTTTACCCTGTCTTCTTTCTTCTTCTCAGCAGCTGCGGTTCCTCTTTCTTCTTCTTCTTCTTTCTTTTCTTCTGGCCCTTCTTCTTCTTCTTTCTTTTCTTCTTCTCTTGCTGCTGACTCTCCTTTTCGCCAACGCCTGATTCAGCGCTCAGATGACTTAACTGCTCGATTGCTACAGTAAAGCTCCTCCTCTTTTCCTTCAGCTTCTTTCCTTCCTTTCTTCTTCCTTCTCTTGCTTCTTACTTCTTCTTCTCTTTGTTCTTCCTTTTCTTCTTCCTTTTCTTCCCTGCGGCTAAGTCCTGGCTGCTACTTCTCTTCTTCTTTCTTCTTCCCTGTGCACACACGCAAATATCAGCGCAAAACCTACCCTACCCCTTCCCCGCGTCTCTCTCTCTCTGGATCTCTCCTTGGTAAGCTCTCCCAGAGCTGGGTAATCGGGTTGGGTTACGTGCCCGGGTCCAGGCACATCGGCGTGGGTGGTGCGCGAGGAGTGCACAGGAGGGTGTCGGGTTAGGTCAGGTCAGATTCGCGTGGGTGAGCCGCGGATGAGACCCGGTGATAGGTGAGGGACCTCACCCCGTGTGTAATCGGAGGCGAAGAGCCTATACCACTTTTTCAATTTTAGTGGTGGTGCTCGCTCCTACACTTACGAGGTGGGACTAAAGTCCCACCTCCCCTTCACTCGCCCGCAGGCGGGAAGCAGCTGACAATTGGGTAGCAGTGAAGGTTTTGTGCTCCCAATTGAGAACCTGGGTGCCTTTACGGATGTGGCCTATGTTGCCTAGAGCCCACACCTGGTGTCGAAGAGACTAGGAGCTGCCTGTGAAGGAGCTCCTGCAGCTCGCCAATGGCGGCGAAGAGGGTGAACCCTGAAATCACGAAGATGGCCTCATGGCCACGTCAAACAACACAGGGAGCTTCGCCGGAGTGTGGCGAAGGCGGTGCGAGGGGCAGCGTGCTATGAGAGTGCCTGTGGTCATGCACCTAGGGCAAACTGCATGCGCGGAAGTGGGTGTGTTCGAGGGGTGCTCAAAGTGTGCAGGGTGGTGAATGGAGTAGGGGAATCGCTAGAGTGGAGTGAGGGGGAGCTTCTAGGCTTGTTGGAAAGGGGTGGAAAGGTTTGTGGAAGTGGGGCGATCTCGCCGGAGATGGTGGCCGGAGGCGGATCAGATGAAGGTGGTCATGGCAGTCGAGGGGTTTAAAATACTAATTCAAGAGGGGAAAAGTGAGAGGAGAGTAAGGAGAAAATTCCTACCTACTTAATCGGTGAAAAGGGAGACTGCCCGGTGCGTGCCTACCGGAGCTGAGGACGAAGGTGCCCAGGGGAGGAGTGACGGGGATGACGAGGAGATCTGAGGACGCCAGCTGGTGCAACCTGGCATGGAACTACGAGGTAGAGTGGGCTCTACTGCAGGTATGGCAGTAGAGCGACGAGGAAGAGGAGAGTTCGTCGGAAGCTATGGCAGTCTAACCAGAGAGAGAGGAGACGAAAGAGGGGGGGTTTTCTCGGCCAGAAATAGCTTGGAGTGGATGGCAGCCCCTACCACTCCTTATAAAGGCACTGGCGCGGAGAGTAGCCTAAGGGAGAGACGTGCGGAGCTCGTCGGAGATGGTCGGAGATGGAGACCCATGCCTTTCGTGTGTTCGCATGAGAGGCATGGGCAATCGCAGGTCACAGGGGAGGGTCCCTACGACATTGGACGATGCAGGGAACCCCCCGTTCATTCCTGAGAACGGGCGCCATACCTTGCATGGCGCCATTCTCCGTGCAAGGTCGTCGGAGGTATGGCGCCTGCTCAAGGTGGCAGGGAGGACCATTCTTCAAAGAACGACGGGAAAGATAGGGGGCTCTGTGCAAGGGTTTCAAAAGATAAGGGTCAAAACGTAATACAAGAGGACCAATTTGTAAAGTTGGTCAAGATGATCTTCTCTTAGGCCCAAATTTTTGTACCAGCCTAATTTGGACCTAAGGAGTTTAATGGTGAAATTTGATTTTAGTTTTGACCCCATTTGACCGGTCAATTTGCGTAAAAACCTAAATTAGGTCATAAATTGGGCATGGTTCTCATTTTAGGTCAAAATGGGTTGCAATGGCCAAATTGAAGGTTCTAAACCCTAGGGAATATTTTTTCATGAATTTTAGAGGGTTTAGTTGATTTTTATCCTGCCTCAAACCTCATGAATTAAAGTGGACTTGTTTTACGGTTACAGAATATCATTTAATTCCTAGAAGTTGCTATAATCCTTTTTAGATCAGATCATCCCACTTCCTTCCTCATTACACTTATTTGACCCTTGTTTAGACCCTTAATTACCCTGTTTGTGTACTGCATTGGTAAAATTACAGTTTTACCCCTTATGATTTGTCTTATTCTTCAATTCAGACTTCTCTGGGTTAGGCTTTTCTTTAGGTTTTGTAGAGCTTCTTCACACTTATTTAGATTAAATTGTGCTAGTTAGGGTTCATGATGAGGCTCTCATCAGTCCACAAGATGAGTCAGTGCATTGTGCAAGTGAAGATGCTTTGAACTTAATGACAATCCAAACCAAAGGGTGAAACAATAAGTCATTCACTTGTCACCCTTTACTTAATACTTTTAGCTTTTTTAGACTCCTTTCAAAGTCTCGGGAAAATTAATCTAGATTTAGGTAAATACTTGGGAAAATTAAGTCTAAAAATTCCCAAGGAGTCTAGGCAGAAAGACTATGTTTCGCATTTCCTAAAGTCAGTAAATTGTCAAAATCAAGAATTCTTGACTCTGCCTAGCTTGAATCTTAAGAACAACACTAAAACACCCTCTTATTTTTTTATTTTTTTTAATGAATACTATATATAGGAATATTGGTAGGATTAGCTGACATATCAAAATAAGACATGCAATGTCCACCCTCCCATGCCTATTTATTACAATGTCCTCATTGGAATGTATGGAGAATAAAAATAATCAAAATGCAATAAGCAAGAAGAGGGGATATCCTCTGATTGAACTTGTTGTTCTAGGTCAGCTTAGAAAAATAAATATCCCAATACCTGTATAGAGTATTGGGTTGCCTCTTAGCCAACGGTAAGTTTTACGTCATTAGCCAAACATAGTTTAGCTCAAATATGATCTAGGAGGTTGACATGATCATCAGGGATAGGATAAAAATATTGATTAATAAAAGGTTTCAATCTTTGACCGTTAACTTTTGTCTTGATGTGGACACATCCATTTAGGTTAAAATGCCTATTTATGCATGTCTCTAGGCTTAAATATGCATTCCATACTATAAATATTGCATAGCATGCATCATTCTGCATTTAGAGTAGTTTGTGTATAGTTTAGGTTAATTGCATCCTTTTATGGCCAGGAGAGGAGATTTAATTCGGAACATAGGATTGAAATCCGACCATACGAATCTGATCAGGATGACGATCGGAGTCCAATGCCTCTAAAATCGCCTTGATTGGAGCCCCGCAGCACCATATGCAGTTCGAGGAAGATCAACGGCTAAGGGACTAGGTGATGCAATTCAAAGCTTCAAACGACAAATTTGACCACACGGATAGATTCGGGTCGATGATCATAACCCAACAGCGTGAAAATCGACTCAATTCGACCTCTGTAGCAGCCCCTACAAAGGAAATAAGATGGACAGCCCAGATTGTGCCACGTGGCACAACCTAGGCCACCCATCTGCACGAACACGCCACCGCATGTGCAGAGTAGTGTAGGTGTGCGTGTGCGCGTGGAGGCATGCACGTACAGCGCAACAGCAGTGCAAGGCACCCCACGCATGGGCGCAACGAGCGCGCGAAGGCATAGCGGTGCAGCGTGCGAGTACTCAAAGGTGCAGTAGCTCAACAGCAAGCATGGGTGCACGACCTCTGCGTGCCAATGCAGTGGCAGCGATGAGGAATGTGGGTTGTCTTCATCGACGTTTACGACGGAACTTCAGTGACGTTTATGACCATTACTAAATGTCCTGTATACAAAATTTATCCTTTCCTTCACAATAAAAGTACTCCTACCCCTCCCATTTTTCTTCATCTCTTCCTTTCTTCTCCTCACCACCTCAAAGGCCCTAGAGAGAACTTGTCCCATGCCCAGGATGTCCCTCTAGAGTAGAATCAAATATTTTCCTACCTCTTATCCCCATTCGTGGAGCATCCCGCAGCCGTCCTCTCACATCCTTTAGGAAGAAGATCCTTACCACGACGATGTCCTATCCCATCCTCCTTCCTCTACCACCGTTCTCCCTATTCCTGCTCCTCTCCACCTTCTTCGGGGCGCCATCAGAGCGAGCCATCCTCCAAGTGACTATCGAGAGGGATTCTTCTCACCTGTCTCTATCTTTTTGCGTTTATAGTGTAGTTTTCCTACTTTCATAGTTGTAATAAACATTTGATTAGAAATCCATGATTGTTTCTCTCTCTCTCTTTCTCTTTGCATTATTTTTGCAAGTAGAAAAAGATTTCATCAACCTAATATCTTACTTAATAAAAATACAAAAAAATTATAAAAGATAAAAACAACAAAAACAAATAAAAGCGAAGTGTGGATTTTTCAAACCAAACATTCACCTCCCCGTGTTTGACTTGAGACTCATCTCGAGTTTCGGTTATAAATATTATATGATAGATGGATTTTCTCGCGAATCGAACTATGACGACAAGTTTACAAACTCCAAACCTTTTCGCGACAAATCTCCGCCTCACCATTTTGGGGCCATTGCCGGGGAGGCAATGATGGGAACACCATCATGAGCCCTAACTAGATCATTTTGACCTAGAAAAGAGAACAAAAGCTCCTACATAACCTAGAGAAGGGCCTAATTCAAAGAATAACTATTCTGAGAGGAAAATAAGAAACAAAGGGTAAAATAGCAATTTTACCATTGCAGTACATCAATGGGATTTCTCAGGGGCTAAACATAGGTCAATTTGTCTTAACAAGATAAAAAGTGGATTGGTTCAATCAGAAAAGCGTTAATGTGCAGTCTGGGAATTAAATGACTTCTTGGAACCCTAAAATAGATCCGCTTAATTCAACGAGGTTCTGATCAGAATAAAATTCACCTAAACTCTCTAAAATTCATGGAAAAATATCCCCTAGGGTTTAGAACCTTCAAATTGTCCTTTGGAACCTATTTTGACCTAATAGGGGTCCTAGCTAAATATTTGCCCTAAATTAGGTTTTTGTGCAAAATGTCCAGTCAAACGTGATCAAAGCTAAAATCCAACTTCACCATTGGATTCCCTAGGTCCAAATTAGGTTTATACCAAAATTTGGACCTAAGGGGAGGTCACCTTGACCAACTTTGCAAAACAGCCCAATCTAATTACTTTTAGAGCCCTAGCTTTTGAAAACCTTCAGGATACCCCCTAGCTTTCTCGCCATTCTTTGCAATTAGGTCCCTCTACCATTACAGCGGAGGAGTCCTACTCCAGCGAGGATTCCAGAGGGGACTTCTCCCTGATTCCTCAGAGATTCCCTCTCAAATTGGAAAGGGAGATTCTCTGAGGAATTCCCAATCGTGTGAACCAAATCCTAAGCCTTGATTCCCACCTAATCTCTCATGCGAACGCATGAGAGATTTGGGTATTTTTTCACATTCCTACTCCGGCAAGGAAACCTGTGCTTGGAAGCTTGCTTTCCAAGCACAAGGCCCTCTACCTGTGCCGATTAAAGAAGCCCTAGATTCGGCCGCTCATTTTCAGCTTGGTTTGGCAGGAGACAACCCCTCCAATTCGTCTCTTCCCCTCTGGTGAAGCATGCAGCGAGCTTTGATGACATCTCCTCCCTCTTCTCATCACTCTGCCACAATACCAGTGGCAAAGAAATCTCTGCCTCCTTCGTCTGTGTCGCGTCGTACCTACACACGTGCCAAATACCCCCTTGTCCTCATCGTCACCCCTCTACTGGACCTTCGTCTCTGGCAGCGGAAAGTACTCGCCAGCCACCATCTCGCCTCCCTTCATCCTTAAACTAGGTTAAATCTCTTCGCCTCTCTCCTCTCTTCATTTCCCCCTTCTTTATTTCTATTATTGACCCTCGACCATCGCAGATCACCACCATCTTCTCCACCTCCAGCAGACCACCGACGAGGTGTCTCCATCACTTCCACACACCCATCCACCTCGCCAGAGCCCACAGAAACATCGCCACCATCCACTGATCAATTCCCCCTACTCCATTAACCGCCATAACCTCCACAATCTCTCCCCGAATAGACCCATCACCGCGGCCACAGACCGACCTAGGCATGCATGCCTATGGCGCCCCGTGCCCAACCACCTACCGAGGCACCTTTTCCATGTCACGGCGAAGCCTCCTGCTTATTCTAATGAGGCCGCAAGGCTAGGTTGTGTGAGAACAGGTTTCGACCTCCACTGCCAGTAACGTCGGCTTGAAGAAGCAAGCAACCTTCAATCAGGCTGCTGCGCTCCAGGTTCCTAGGACCAGGCAATGCGGAATTTACACACACGCACATCCAGCCAGTGATTGGATTTGAGAGGGCACTGCAGTCGCGGCAATTGAGCAAAGCATCTCTTACGGGAGCAAGCGAAGCGAGCGGGACTTTTAGTCCCACCTCAGAAAGTTTGGAGTGAGGTGAGTGGCATTAACTGAATTTGTGTTTTAGCTTCGTTGCCTCCAAACATGGGATGAAGTCCCCTCGCCCACTCACCTCGTCTGCGATCCATGCTCCACACTCCACGGACCTGGCTTGCCTGACCCGTTTACTCTGCACTCCTCACGAACCACCGATGCCGGTGCGCTGACCCAACCTGAATACCTGATTGACTCTGGGAGAGCAAACCGAAGAGAGAAAAGAGAGAGAGAGTTCGCGGGGGAGGGTAGGGTAGGTTTTGCACTTGTGTGCACGGAAAGGAAGATGGAAGAGGAAGCTGAAGCCAGAGAAGGAAAGAAGGAGGAAGCCTTGGGTGCAACTGCAGAGAAGAAGGAAAAGCAAGGGAAGCTAAGGAGGAGGAAGCAGAAGAAGCTAAGGAAAAAAGGGCTGCAGAAGAAAGCAAAGAAGAAAGAGAAGGAAGGAGAAGGCACTGTAGTAGAGAAGGTAGAAGGAAAGAAAGAGGAAGAAGAGATGAAAGCCAAAATAAAAAGAAGAGAAGCCTAAGAAGAAAAAGAAAGAAGGTACGGCTCAAGAAAAGGTTGAGGCAAAATCAAAGAAGAAGAAGAAGAAAGTAGAAAGAGCCGAAGTTAGAGGAAGAGAAGGTCAAAGAAGAAAGGAAAGAAGAGAGAAGCTAAAGGCCAAGTCAGAGAAGGAAACCAAAGAAGAAGAAGAAGGAAAGAAAGAAGAAAGAAGGATTGAAGAAGAGAAAGCTAAAGAGGAAGCTGAAGAACAAGTTAAATAGAAGAAGCAATCAAACACTTTTTATCCAATTCTTCCCAATTTCTCTATTTTGCTACATTTTATTATTCATAGCTTCATGCTTTACATCATGCATTAGGTTTTTAGTAATTTTGTGTGTTCAAATTGCTTCTATTATTGAGATTAGTGAATAAATTCCATTTGCTCCCATGTTCGACCTTAGACTTAACATTTGAGTAATAAAATTCTTATTGGTTTTCAAGGCGATTTCCACTATACTACGATGCATCCTTTATTTTATAAAATCGATCTTGCCCTCTGTTAACATTTTGACGCCGTTGCCGGGGAGTAACACACAATTCATCACTAGTCTCTACATTATTTTTGATTATATATGAGCACTAACTTGCCCTATTTGCTTTATTGTGATTTTTGCGAGGTATTTCACGAGGAGATCTCCCCCACGAATCAACCACTCTAGGGCAGGTAAACTCTCTCTTCTTACCTAAATCCATCTCCTAATCCTGGGAAGACAAAAGGAAGCAATCAAATTAGGAATCAACTGCCTTCTTTCTATAGTAATTACCATCTTTAAGGCAAAAGTTTCCTGATTTTGCAAAATTTTTCAAATCTTACTGAAGTTGAAGCAATTTTTAGAGATCCTACACCCATAAATTCTTGCACCCAATAGAAATCATGCTTAATTTCCGAATCTTTGTGGACTACACACTTCTTGTTTTAAGTCCAAAGAGAACTTTTGTGAAAAGCAAGGAGGATTGTAAATAGAACCAAATTAGGGTTTCTACATTAGGGTTTTGGAGTGCTAGTTCACACATGCTTGCATAAAAGGAAACAAACCCACCCGCATCAGTGTGCTACCCAAGCCCTTGATTGAAAAGATCTAAGCAAGACAAACCCTAAAATTGAGCTCTAAGATCACTTAAATCTTAAAAACCTTGGACCTAATAACCTGGGAGTGAAATCAGGGTGATTTCTAGGTCTTAACCTAGAATCACTCTACCATTTTTAGGATAGGTCAGGTGAAGTTGACCCCTTGTTGGGTCAACCAACCTTGAAATTAGGTCACAACACCAAAGCATCTAAAGTTCAAGTGAAAACCCTAAGCACCTTTGATCTTAAAAGTAGTAGACTTAAGAGGTCAAGGTCTCCATTCTGGTCTACCTGGAATCTCAGTGACAAGAGAGGTTAGGTGGGGGAAACCCTGTAACCCGTGGGGACGCTCTACCGTGTAGGGGTCTTTGCGGGACTCTCTCTCTCTGGCTGCCCAGGTAATTCTCAGGTGGACGACTTTCCGATCCAGGGGTATCATCCGCCCCTAACCTCCATAGTCATCCAAACATCTTTGGGTGCCTTGATTGGGTCAAAAACACATCCAGTCCCTCATCCATTCTCTTTAGAGCACACAAATAAATTTTCACTAGGACTCTTTATTCAGATCTAATCACATCACAACTTGATTCTACATCTTGATCCGAATTCTGATTCTACATCTTGATTCCACCATCTAATCCAAATATGCAGCCAAGTTACTTAGGATTACCATCCAAGAAACTTGAATCACAGAGATCCATAAGAGAGAGGATGATTGAGGATGCCCTTGAATTCTATGAAATTTAATAGAAAACCACAACACCAATAGAAGATATTCAGGTTAATGTACCAACAACCACAACCTTCATCATAAACTGTGCCCAAGTTTTATTGATAGAAGCCACAAATAGATCGACCCGAGACATTCTCATAACATGATACATTGAGATAGAAAAATTACACAACTTTGAATACCTTTAATACATAACAAATCCTGTACTTTGTGAACAACACCAAGATGATCTTGAAAAATGGGAAGAGATGATGAGATTATTGAAACAAATTATCGATCAGAAATACCCGTACATGCCCTAAATAGATGATGAACCATCTCGGAATAGTATTGAGGATCAAACCGATTACCCAAACTACAGGTTTGAGGCACAAAGTTGTTGTGGATTCCCAAACCAGATGGAGTACAATGTGCCAAATAATGAAGTAGGTTGGAAAGTTCCAATTATAGGAAAACACAATGTTGAACCATCCCTAGACCCTGGATCACCAAGCATAGAATTCCAAGACTCCTACAATGATGAGAATAGAACTGAACCTCTCAAGGGTATAAACCCCATCCTTTATTCTGATAAGGTGACCCTCGGAGGTAATTCAGACCTAGATTCTAGTGATTCAACCCACATCCTAAGCTGAGAATCTGGATTTGAACTTATTGGGAAGATTACAAGGTCCCGTATGAAGAAGATCAAATTTTCAATGAAGAGTATGATTCTAGGTCTCTATTTGATGAATATCCCTCTCCAAAATCCTTAGAGAATCAGATCAATTTTTCAGAAGTCATGCCAATTTACGATGCAGAAATCGAGTTGATGAGTGGGGTGTTGATTGGGTCTTTCCCACAAGCCTAGAACTTGAGCCTAGACCAAATAAGGACACCTTTTTGAGTTCATAATTTACATATAGGCTAGACCCCAGTCAGGCTGCCGAGTCTCCATCATGTGATTTATTCTATGGTAGAACCTTTGATCTCGAATCTCATTCAGAATTTGATTTTCACAATATCTCCGACGATTTCAAATCTTACCATGATTTCGGAGAGACTCTACTGCCTGAACACAACAAGCCAATCTATGACCTCAGCTCACATGATTCATTCTCCAACTCTGACTCTGAGGTCTCAGTTCCCGAGATCACTGATTTAAGTTCAGGTTCCAGTGACATGGAATCATTTCTTTTCGATCCTTAGGAATCAAAACTAGAAAATGCCGAGAGTGACTGCAACCTAGAGATTGAATCTTTTCCCAACTCAAATTTCCATCATCCTATAGACACTCTTTAGGCATTCGCCATTGACTTTGAAAGCTACTATGAGGACTCTCTACATGAAACCACCTGTAACTCCTTTCTAGAAGAGCCCTCATACACGATTCTCATTGAAGCCACCTCTTCCAAATATACAGAACATATCAAAACCCATTTTCAACCCCGATCCACAACCGGACTCAATTTCTATTCTGATTCCCCACTCATTGAGTCGATTGCAAATGATTCAACTCCACACATATACCGAGTTTCGAACATTGATCAGACTGAAGACCATTCTCCATCATTCTCTGATCACCCCTGTAGGGTTTCTACACCATTCACTGATTATTTTACGGATTCCTACTCTAATCAGGCTGTATCGACTCAGCCAAACCCTGAATTTACACTTCCACATCCATCCGAGCTTCATAGCATATGGTGGGTTCGACATCTCTTGATCTACATTAATCAACCCACCAGATTGATTGGGTTTGGGTTGCATCATCAGCCTATTGATCTGAACAAGCACCTGGTTGGACCAACCAGGCTCTTAATCAAGGTGCTTATTCTACAAAACTCTACTGATTTGACTACTCCCTCTCCATCCCATTTCCTGCTCGGCTGAAGGCATTGAATTTAGCACTTAACGGAAGGCAACCCGTCATTCCAAAAATCGAGATTCGTTTGATTATCCATCTGTACTCCATATCTATTGCACCCTGAGTTCAGCCTTAGAATAGTCGATCCCACCTCTGGTACACATGCCAGAGCTTGAAATCATCCACATCAGTCACTTCCCAACCCATTCGCCCACCCAATAAATCCTGTTCTAAGTCCTTGGACCCAATACTATTTCACACCCTCTGTTTACAATGAGGACATTACAAAATTTAGGCATGGGGGGGTGGTAAAGTGCATATATACAAAAATCAAGAAAAGTTAGAAGGATTCTCACAAATAATTACATATGTCAAAAATACCAAAAAAAAAGAAAATTGTGAAAAAGAACAAAAAATTGGAGGGAAGAAATTTTGAAGCCATATAAAAATGAGGAGAAGAGCAAAATGCCAAAAGGGAGCACAAAATAAAAAGAAAAAGAGATAGTCATTAGTAAGAGATTAAGATTTTAACTGAAGTTCTAGACCACATCAAGGAAAAGAATAAAGGAAAAAGTGTTAATGAGACACAAAGAGAGATTAGTAGGAACGTTGATATTAGGCCTTTTTGGCTAGACTCTTAGGCTTAAAAATTCAAGTATCCTCTAAGATCTGGATAATCCTTAAGAGGTTAAGGAAAATGCAAAGCTTAAGTATTAGGTCTAAGGCTTAGGGAGTATTCGGTCTCGTTAACTGACCTTCGATTTGTGGGACTCAGTAACCTAAGCACCCCAATCCACACACAGTTTGGTTCAGTACACATAATTATCAAAATCACGCAAAAGAATTTAAATGTTCTAAAAAAAAAGTTGCCTAGATTAGGAGTGGTCGATCAACACAAGTTAATTTGGACGAGTTCCTGACGCAAAGAGGCTGGAAATTCCCCTCGAAGATGCATAATAACACATCGTCTCCTCGGTGCTTGTCTCCTAGGATATTTACATATCCTACTGGGGGCACGTAAGCACCCTACTGGTTCAGATGCCATGGGCGGCATTATCACGAAATGTAGATTACCAGGGTCTGGATTTGGTTACGGAATGCCATGGGCGAGATAATCTTTAAATCTCGAAAGCCAGGGTTCTGGGGGCTGCCATGGGCGGTGCTACCACGAAGCATCGATTGCTAGGGACCTTTGAGGATTGATGAGGGGGACGAGGAATCCGATACAGACTGTGTTGAGAAGCCAATTCGAAGCTAGAAGTAAAAAGAAAAGAGAGAGAAAACTCTCCAAACAAATAAATCCTTTGTCTCTCTCTTACAAAAAATGCACTACAAACTAAACCGATGCTAAAATATGTCTCAAGCAGGAGTGCTTTAACCGCGGAGTCCAACGAACCTTAGGATAGTTCCTGTGGGCCTTAAAAATGTTCATGGAGGATCGAGGCTAGAGCTGGTTAGGATCGGATCTTGGTTGGTACTTGAGTACCTCTAGGCCTAATGTTGGCATTCTAACCTAATCAAAAAAGAAAAAGAAAAAGAAAAAGCACTCGTCATAAATTGTGAAAGAAACTCGTGGTCTATAACAGAAGTTAAAACCTTGAAATTTTTCTAAGGGACTAGCAAAAGCTATGCATGAGGGTATGATGGGAACACCATCATGAGCCCTAACTAGATCATTTTGACCTAGAAAAGAGAACAAAAGCTCCTACATAACCTAGAGAAGGGCCTAATTCAAAGAATAACTATTCTGAGAGGAAAATAAGAAACAAAGGGTAAAATAGCAATTTTACCATTGCAGTACATCAATGGGATTTCTCAGGGGCTAAACATAGGTCAATTTGTCTTAACAAGATAAAAAGTGGATTGGTTCAATCAGAAAAGCGTTAATGTGCAGTCTGGGAATTAAATGACTTCTTGGAACCCTAAAATAGATCCGCTTAATTCAACGAGGTTCTGATCAGAATAAAATTCACCTAAACTCTCTAAAATTCATGGAAAAATATCCCCTAGGGTTTAGAACCTTCAAATTGTCCTTTGGAACCTATTTTGACCTAATAGGGGTCCTAGCTAAATATTTACCCTAAATTAGGTTTTTGTGCAAAATGTCCAGTCAAACGTGATCAAAGCTAAAATCCAACTTCACCATTGGATTCCCTAGGTCCAAATTAGGTTTATACCAAAATTTGGACCTAAGGGGAGGTCACCTTGACCAACTTTGCAAAACAGCCCAATCTAATTACTTTTAGAGCCCTAGCTTTCGAAAACCTTGAGGATACCCCCTAGCTTTCTCGCCATTCTTTGCAATTAGGTCCCTCTGCCATTACAGCGGAGGAGTCCTACTCCAGCAAGGATTCCAGAGGGGACTTCTCCCTGATTCCTCAGAGATTCCCTCTCAAATTGGAAAGGGAGATTCTCTGAGGAATTCCCAATCGTGTGAACCAAATCCTAAGCCTTGATTCCCACCTAATCTCTCATGCGAACGCATGAGAGATTTGGGTATTTTTTCGCATTCCTACTCCGGCAAGGACACCTTTGCTTGGAAGCTTGCTTTCCAAGCACAAGGCCCTCTACCTGTGCCGATTAAAGAAGCCCTAGATTCGACCGCTCATTTTCAGCTTGGTTTGGTAGGAGACAACCCCTCCAATTCGTCTCTTCCCCTCTGGCGAAGCATGCAGCGAGCTTTGATGACATCTCCTCCCTTTTCTCATCACTCTGCCACAATACCCGTGGCAAAGAAATCTCTGCCTCCTTCGTCTGTGTCGCGTCGTACCTACACACGTGCCAAATACCCCCTTGTCCTCATCGTCACCCCTCTACTGGACCTTCATCTCCGACGAAGGCAGATATGCGCCAGCCACCATCTCGCCTCCCTTCATCCTTAAACTAGGTTAAATCTCTTCCCTCTCTCCCCTATTCATTTCCCCCTTCTTTATTTCTATTATCGACCCTTGACCATCGCAGACCACCACCATCTTCTCCACCTCTAGCAGACCACCGGTGAGGTGACTCCATCACTTCCACACACCCATCCACCTCGCCAGACCCCTCAAAAGCATGCCACCATCCACTGATCAATTCCCCCTTCTCCATTAACCACCAAATCCTCCACAATCTCTCCCCGAATAGACCCATCACCGTGGCCACAGACCGACTTAGGCATGCACATCTAGGTCACCCGTGCCTAGCTACCTTCCAAGGCACCTTTGCCATGTCACGGCGAAGCCTCCTACGTATTCTAATGAGGCTGCAAGGTTGTGTTGTGTGAGAACAAGTTTCGGCCTCTGCCGCCATTAGCGCCGGCTTGAAGAAGCAAGCAACCTTCAATCAGGCTGCAGTGCTTCAGGTTCCTAGGACCAGGCAGTACGGAATTAGCACACGCGCACATCTAGCTAGTGATTGGCTTTGAGAGGGCACTGCAGCCGTGGCAATTGAGTAAAGCATCTCCTGCGGGTGCAAGCGAAGCGGGTGGGACTTTTAGTCCCACCTCGGAAAGTTTGGAGTGAGGTGAGTGGCATTAATTGAATTTGTGTTTTATCTTCGTTGCCTCCAAACACGGGGTGAGGTCCCCATGCCCACTCGCCTCATCTGCAATCCACCTTCTGCAGACCTGGCTTGCCTAACCCGTTTGCCCTGCACTCCTTACGCACCACCCAAGCCGATGCGCCTGGACCCAGGTGTGCTAACCTGACCCAAATACCCGATTGGCTCTGGGAGAGCGAGTCAAAGAGAGAAGAGAGAGAGAGAGTTTGTGGGGGAGGGTAGGGGTAGTTTTTGCACTTGTGTGTAGGGAAAGGAAGATGGAAGAGGAAGCTGAAGCCAGAGAAGGAAAGAAGGAGGAAGCCTTGGGTGTAGCCGCAGAGAAGAAGGAAATGCAAAGGAAGCTAAGGAGGAGGAAGCATAAGAAGGTAAGGAAAAAAGAGCTGCAGAAGAAAGCAAAGAAGAAAGAGAAGGAAGGAGAAGGCACTGTAGCAAAGAAGGCAGAAGGAAAGAAAGAAGAAGAGGAGCTGAAAGCCAAAATAGAAAGAAGAGAAGCCTAAGAAGAAGAAGAAAGAAGGTGCAACTGAAGAAAAGGTAGAGGCAAAATCAAAGAAGAAGGAAGAAGAAAGTAGAAAGAGCTGAAGTTAGAGGAAGAGAAAGTCAAAGAAGAAAAGAAAGAAGAGAGAAGCTAAAGGCCAAGTCAAAGAAGGAAACCAAAGAAGAAGGAGAAGAAGGAAAGAAAGAAGAAAGGACTGAAGAAGAGAAAGCTAAAGCGGAAGCTGATGAACAAGTCAAAGAGAAGAAGCAATCAAACACTTTTTATCCAATTCTTCCTAATTTCTCTATTTTGCTACATTTTATTATTCATAACTTCATGCTTTACATTTTGCATTAGGTTTTGATTAATTTTATGTGTTCAAATTGCATCTATTATTGAGATTAGTGAATAAATTCCATTTACTCTCTGTGTTCGATCTTGGACTTAGCATTCGAGTAATAAAAATTCTTATTTATTTTCAAGGCGATTTCCACTACACTACGACACATCCTGTATTTTATAAAATCGATCTCACCCTCTATAAACAAGCAACGCTCCTTGGCTCTTTTCGTGTTTCCCCGCATTACGTACAAATTTTTCTAACCTATCTATCTTCTTCAATTCATTGTCTTGCAGGAACCTGATCACAGAGCTGAAGGAGGTAGATTGGAGTAAAGTGCGAGTAGAGATTTCTGTAAGTTTCCCCCCACTTCCCCACCCGCTAGTTCATTTTGCCACCTTAATAATCAAGACCTAATCTACTTAGGTGTTTTCACGAACCCTAGGATAGAAGTTGTTTGTCCTGTTTGCCACCTCCACTCATCTCACCCTCGCATAGAAAGAAAATTCAAAAAAATAAGAAAACGAAAAAATACTCTTCTCTTATGGGATTTATTGAAAGAAACACACATGAACACCCACAAGTTTGGACTTAAGGCGCACCACTTTACATTTATTCTACCACTTAACTGAAATCAGACCTATGGATCTAGTACACCTTAACTCAATCACAAATAAGTGAGTAGAAAATTTAAATAGTTTAAACATTTTGTGTGCCTTAATCAAGTGGTGCAACAAGCTGATTGATTGAGCTATTTGGGCCACACCACTTAAGATAAAAGAGATCAATTAAGTAGCTTGCCACTTAGGGTTGATTTTTAGGGATGAACTAGGTACTCCACATTCTTTTTCTAGTTTCTAAAGGAATATATCATCACCAGTGCTTTCAAAACCTGGAGTGTTCTACTAAACCTTGATTGAATACACCTAAAGATTAAACCCTAAAAGCTACTAAACAAGATTAAACCCTAAAAGACACATCATCAAATAACCTTGTGTGAAAATCCAAGTTGTGCACTCACACACATTTGAACTGATCATTAAGGGCACAACCCATCTAAACGGTCCATCACATTCCAAGAGCACGATCATCCCAAGCCTAATTAAAACTGAGTAGACATTGGCCTTAATGATTGATTCGCTCTTCAGGGCTCAAATTGAGATTGTTTTTTATTAATCTTCTTCTACTAGTCCATCTAATGCCTAACTAGGGGAGTAGCGTCAAACGACTGCAGTTGGGGGTATCAAAAGAACTGGAGGCGCAAGCTAAAGGAAGAACCTTCTCCCCAGCCACTCCCTCTAACTAGTTGGATTGACCGGATAAAAGTAGACTAAATCGTTAATAATCTTAAGATGGGTTTTGAGAGTCTATAGATCTTTAGGCTACCCACCTAAGGACATGTTTGGTTGATTGTACTGCAGGGCACCTTTCTCTCCTCTATTTTCCCTACTACTTCATCATGCATCCTTCCACTCTTACACACAATTCCAATCCTACCCTCCTACCACTACCTATCCTCAAGATGATTACTATCCCGACTCGACTTATGACTACCCATCTCCTAGCCAGGATAACTTTGATTGGGGATATGAATCTGGACCTCAGTGTTCAGGGCTTAACCCTGGACAACAAGACTATGATTATTATCCTTCTTACGCCTATAATGATTATAGATCTCCATGCTTTGATGATCAACCTAACCTGATCTACAATTAGGAAGGATATGATGATTATAACACTTACCTTCCCCAGTATTTCACTGAATATAGATCGCCACCATTTTTTGAACAACCCAAAATGACCTACTATCAGGGAGGACCCCAAGAACGTCAATATCTTGACCCCCCTAGATTTAACCTCAACCTACCCAACCTTGAACTGAACTATTCGGTTAAGGTGAACCAAGTCCAAGATAGGGTGCTGGCTAACTTGAGGAACACCATTCAATCGTTTGACGCTCAGCCAACACCATGCACTGAAGCATTGGAGCCCATGATCAAAATGATTGATGAGCTTAATAGCTCTTTATTAGATTTGCTCCAAGATGTTGGGGAAAGGGGCCCAGGTAAGTTTCTACTTGGGAAATTATCGAGACTAAGAATGAAATTAGTGGCTGGCCTAATCCAGTCTTGGGATGATTCTCAAGATGAACCACCTTCAAGAGAGCCAATGTCTAAACCCACTCAGGCACCTGTCGGGGAGGATACATTTTCTAAGACCCGAGATGACCAAGTCAGTCTAGAGCAACCTATTAAGGATGAACTGATTGCTTCACCTAAGATCCCCGATCTAGGGAGCGCAGAAAAATGTCTTTATGGATCAGGAAATGACATATGATTTTGAGACATATGTAAATGAGGATCAAGAATTCTTTGACTCTAAGGGTGAAGAATCTTTAGGTGAAGTCTCACTTGAGCTTAAGGAAGATGATTTTAGTGAGACAAACAGGCCTGAGGAATCTGATGAACAATTTGATAGCCAGATTATTGAAGATTGTGATCTGGTTGGGGCTAACTTGGACGATCTGAATCCTAATGATTCAATCAGTATCCCCATTGCTCAACCATACCCCAAAGAGCTGAATTATGATATTCTTGAGATCACCAGATCTAAGTCAATCTTGATTGAGACACAATTGTTGGACTTGGGCGCTTTAGATGGGGTGTACAACAATCTGGAAGTCCCGGAAATATTGATTTTGGAGGATGGAAATGTGCAAATGAAAATCTGGGAGGCTAATTCTAAGGGAAACACAATTTTGGATCTAAGGGTTCCTATTGACCTAAAACCACCAACTTTTTACCAGGACCCTTACGATATCTTTGACATGCAACCCAAGCTTAGAATAACTGACTATCTTTCTGCTAAACTTTAAGTGGACATTTGAACCTAGTGAATCAAATCTGCCTTTTGTCCGACACTTTAGTCTTGGGTTGCACACCACCAAGCCGCAGGCCCAGCCCCGTAAATACAATAATGTAATGTTGTTGGTGATTTTCATCCAGAACCTTAGAACCACTCGACCCTAGGGCATGGGTCTGCACCATAATATGGTTCACATCTATGGACATCTTCTGTTGACATCTTTAAGGATCAATCCTTTAATTCTAATTTTGACCCATACCTATGAATTCTTAACCTCTTCTTTGTGTGTATTTTATGCCTAGCTGAAGGCATTAAACTTAGCGTGTGTGTATACCCTCCTCTCTGCGGAGCTGACTAAATTGTCACGTAACTCAGGGGATATTTTGTTATTCCACCTATTTCATCTCTTTGTTTCTACAATGAGGACATTACATCATTTAGGCATGGGGGGTGGATACTTAATCCTGAAATTATTTCGTTAGCTTTGTAGAATTTCATTTATTTTATTTTAAAAAATTGAAAATTCAAAAAGACAAAAAAGGAAAAAATAGAATTAGGAGAAGAGAGCTTAGGCTTTTGGAAATTATTAACTTTAGGAAATGATACTTTGGGACCTAAACACTTAGACTCTTCAGGTCTTCGGGTTTAATTGTCTTAGGTGTCCACTCGAATGGGGACTTAGTCTTGAGTCCTCACCAAGTAATTTTATTTTAATTTCATAAATAAATTAGGGTGATAAGTGCATGACTTATTAGCCTGCGCTCTAATTTGAAAGGACTTTAAGCCTAAGCATCTACACACTATTTGCATTTACTTTTCGATGAATTTTATGAAAATTAGGTATCTAATGAACTTTCTAGGGTAATATGGCTGGCAAGTTCTCGTGGGTAACAGCCCATTGGTCGGTTGTCTAGAGCACAGCTCACAAAAATGCATAAATAATTTCAAAAACACTTAGGGAAGAAGTGGGGAAGTAGAATAAATCGGGGAGATATACACTAGGTTTGCCCTTATGTTGACCCCACAAAAAAATAAAAAAGTAGGGAGAAAGCTATCGTTCAGAAAGAAAAACCTATAAGCAGAAACTCTTAAGGTCACCTAGGGTTGTAGAAACTTAAAGTCTATTTTAACGGCCGCTCAGTGAGTCTATCACTCTTTCACAAGATGTTTAGTACTTAGAGTCCTTTTCGAGTCTTAAGCGGGTCGGGTAGCTGTAAAAAGTTATCTCGAAACTCTCAAATTCCAAAAGTCCAAAAAAAATTACAAAAGAAGAAAAACAAAAAATATATGTATCTTACCTTTTCAACTAAGGCAATGACTTAGGTGGTCTGTATTTTGGTAGGCACCCAGGTACTGTTGAGTCTTCATAGTTTAGGACCTTAGTTGAAATTTTCTATTGTTAATAGACAACTTAGGCTTAAGCGATTGAGCCCTAATTCCATTTTTATACATAGCACATAGTTTAATTTTGCTAGGGACTAGCAAAAGATAGGCATGGGGGTATGATGTAGACACATCCATTTAGGTTAAAATGCCTATTTATGCATGTCTCTAGGCTTAGATATGCATTCCATACTATAAATATTGCATAGCATGCATCA
Source organism: Thalassia testudinum (assembly GCA_037157565.1). Taxonomy (NCBI): domain Eukaryota; kingdom Viridiplantae; phylum Streptophyta; class Magnoliopsida; order Alismatales; family Hydrocharitaceae; genus Thalassia; species Thalassia testudinum. Next base: position 63,152,175 of record JAZHRO010000007.1, on the reverse strand, counting down.
TTCTGCATTTAGAGTAGTTTGTGTATATTTTAGGTTAATTGCATACTTTTATGGCTAGCAGAGAAGGAGATTTAATTTGGAGCATTGGATTGATGATCCGACCACACAGATCTGATCAGGATGATGATCGGAGTCCAACGCCTCTGAAATCACCTTGATCGGAGTCTCGTAGCACCATATGCAGTCCGAGGAAGATCAACGGTCGAGGGACTAGGTAACCCCTCGCATGGGCATAAGGCATCCTGCACATGGGCACAGTAGGTGCATGAAGGCGTAACAGTGCAACGTATGGCCATGTGAAGGTGCAACAGCGCAACAGCAGGCATGGGTGGCTCCGTGCACCAGCGCAGTGGCAGCAGTGAGGCATGTAGGCTATCTTCAGCAATGTTTATGGTGGATCTTCAGCAACGTTTATGACCATTACTAAATGTCCTATATATGAAATTAATCCTTTCCTCCACTATAAAAGGTCCCCTACCCCTCCCATTTTTCTTCATCTCTTCCTTTCTTCTCCTCACCTCCTCCAAGGCTCTAGAGAGAGCTTGTCCCAATCCTGGGATGCTCCTTTAGAGTAGAATCAAATATTTTCCCGCCTCTTATCCCCATTCGTGGAGCATCCCATGGTCGTCCTCTTACCTCCTTCAGGAAGAAGATCCTTTGTAGCGACAACATCCTATCCCATCCTCCTTCCTCCACCACCAATCTCCCTCGTCCCGCTCCTCACCACATTCTTTAGGGCACCATCAGAGCGAGCCATCCTCCAAGTGATCGTCAAGGGAGATTCTTCTCACCTATCTCTATCTTTTCACTTTTGCAGTGTAGTTTTCCTGCTTTTATAGTTGTAATAAACAATTGATTAGAAATCCATGATTGTTTCTCTCTTTCTCTCGCTCTTTCTCTCTGCATTATTTTTGTAAGTAGTTAAAGTTTTCATCAACCTAATCTCTTGATAAAAATACAAAAAAATTACAAAAGATAAAATTGACAAAAATAAATAAAAGCGAAGCGCGGATTTTCAAACCAAACGTTTGCCTCTTCGTCTTTGACTCGGGACTCATCTTGAGTTTCTATTATAAATATTATCTGATTAACAGATTTTCTCATGAATCGAGCTACGACAACTAGTTTCGAAACCCAAAACCATTTCGCGATGAATTTCTACCTCATCATGTCTCTTGTCCAGTCTAAGGGTTTAAAATCAGTACAACTCCATGAGGATAAGTTTTCTTCACAATGAATGGACCCATCTATTTTTATCTTAATTTTTCAGGAAAGAGCATTAAGCATGAATAAAAAAAGCCACACCTTTTGATCAGGGACAAAGCCTTTTCTAGGAAGTGTATTTGTCATGTTCTCCTATCCATATATATTCTTGTGCTATCATAGGCATCATTCCGAATTTCCTCCAATTTAGTCAATTGGAGTTTTCTTTGTCTCCCAGATTGATCCAGATTTAGGTTAAATACTCTAATGGCCCAGTAAGCTTTATGTTGTAATTCCACAGGGAGGTGACACAATTTTCCGTACACTAAAAGGAATAAAGACATTCCAATTAGGGTTTTGTACGCAGTCTGATAGACCCAAAGAGTGTTGTCAAATTTTGTGGACTAATCCTTCCAATCTAGTCGAACCATTTTCTGAAGGATTTTCCTAATTTCCCAACTAAAGATTTCAGCTTGTCGGTTTGTCTGCAAGTTGTATATATGGAGTAGAGATCTTGTGTGTCACTCCATACTTGGTCAAAAGGGTCCTGAATTGATTATGAGTAAAATGAGACCCGCCATCATTGATTAGTGCCTTTAGAATCTCGAACCGACTAAAGATGTTTCGTTTCACAAAATCCTTGACCACCTAATGGTCATTGGTTAGGGTTGGGATGGCTTCAATCCATTTGGATATGTAGTCGATTGCAACTAGTATATGCAGGTACCCAAATGAATTGGTGAAAGGTCTCGTAAAATCAATGCCTCAAACGTCAAAAATTTCGACCTCAAGTATCAGGTTCATGGACATCATGCCTTTACGAGTCATGTTGCCTAAAATTTGGCATCTAGTACATGATCAACAAAAAATGAAGAGTCACAGAATAAAGACGGTGAGAATAATCCACATTGAAGTACTTTAGCTATCTTCTTTATTACTATGTTTTCGTCGATGGTTAAGAAAAGCGCGTTGTAGTACGATTGTCAAAAATGCTACAGCATTTAAATTTTGTAAAGTGCTCAAAAACAAATAATTGAGTCTGAGGTTGTTCGCAGGAAGCAAATGTGAAATTTACACACTAATCATAATTTAAATCAATGAGCACAATCAATTAAACATAAAAGAGATATTCAATGAATAATAATCTATTCAAAATGATATCCAATTATATCACAAGTTACTGCATAAGAAGAAATTAGGAATCTAAAAAGAATGGTGATTTGAATCAACACATAATCCCTTAAATTAAGCACAGATGTCAAAGTATTCAATTCCCTAAATTTTCCAACAGCTATCTCAACCACTTAAAAATTCCACAATAGCACCAGCCAAATATATCCACAGTGCCAAGTCAGACTTCAGAAGAGACCATCATATGACATAAATGATCACAACACAAGGCACCAACACAGCACAAAGCCTCATAAGACGCTAAGTGTTAAGCGGGCAAGCACACATCTTGAGGCATCAGGCATGAATCTTGAAGCAAAATCCTCCCCCTTCCTCCTCAGAGATTCTCCCCTAATCGGATATAATTCGAGTAATCAGGTTTATACATGGGTAATAGGATTCGGATAGGGTTCAGACTAACCAGGTGTAGGGGTTAGCGAGGAGTGTAGAGAGGTGAGTGGGGACCTTACCCCTTGGTGTCAAGGCGATATACCTTAGACACTTTTTTCCTTATATGCGCTGCTTTCACATTTACTGTATACGAGGTGACACTAAAATGTGCTGCATTCTTCATTGTCTTCACGTGAAGTCATAGTAGAGGACTCCGTCGAATTGGTGCAGCTGGATGTGAAGCTACGTCAAGTGATGATAGTAGCAGGACGAGTGGTGGCCAGAGAGAGGCGGTCGGTGTCGAGGATGATGAAGGCAACGACAGAGCTACGATGGTGTACTTGTCACAAGAATACGAGCTAAAAGCCCGTGTTAGATAGCTAGGAAGCTCCGCTCTGAAGTGGCGGAGTGTATGGTAGTCGTTATTTGGTGTGTGGGTGATTGTGGTGGCCAAACGATGGCTGTTAGGGTGACAGACAATGGGTTTGTTTGGTGGGGTAAAGGACCAAACGAATGCGGAAATTGGTTGAGGGGTTTTGATGAGGGAGGTGAGGCGATGCTTTTGGAAGTGATTCATGGTTGTTTTGTGGTGTGGTGTGGCATGGTGAGCTCGTCGGAGCTACACCATAGGTGAAGAAGTCAGAAGGGAAGAAGGGGCATTGTCGGTTGAATTGAAGTTCTAAAGACCTAGACCTATACTAGAGACAAAAAGAGAGAGCTTGGCCAGCATTGGCTTAGATTGGTCGGCTAGTTATGAACGAAAGGGAAAGGAGATCTGCGCTGACTTTGATTGGCTGCTGCTGGAGGGGACGAAGGCTCTGGTAATGAGAATGGAGAGGAGGAAAGGTCAAGGCAGCTCCTACTTGGTATGGAGAGGAGAGGAAGACTTTAGGGAAGATGTTCCCTCTGCCTATTGTACGTGGCAGAGGGAGATGAAAGGATATTAAGGAGCTTGCCAGAGCTTGGTTGGAGTAGGCTAGGGAAGGATAACACGTGTTTTCGGCCTAAAACCTTACTAAGGAGGACCCTAAGACATAGAGGAGTTTTTATAGAGGGATCTAGGACCTCGAGAGGAATGAAATCAGTGTAATTTCCTCGTGAAAATTGTAAGGAACTTGCCCTGAAATCGTGGGTTCATTGGTGGTGTATGGGTCAAATCAGGACTCTTGGCCTTGCTTGCTCGATAGAGGATCTCCTGAGGATCATTCCCTCTAATTTTGGAGGGATTTGGTCCTCAATCATGTGAGATTTCAACGCCTGAAGGTTGGCGAGCTCGGGTGGATTCTATTCATATCTAATCATAGTGGCAGGGACTGATATGTGAAGGAGATGACAAACATAGGGGGGTTTCTGTAATAAACTCCAAACCTAGGGGTTTAAGTGTAGGAATAGAGATTTAAGGGACTAGATTGCAAACTAGGTCAAGATGGACTCTGATTGGGCCCAAATTTTTGTCTTAACCTAATTTGGATCCAAGGAATATAACTGTGAAGTCAGATATGAGTTTTGACCATGTTTGACTAGGAAACTTGCATAGAAGCCCAAATGAGGGTAAAATCCCATCTAAAAATCTTTTCTAGGTTAAAATGGGTTTAGATGGTCAAACCATGGGTACCAAACCTCTTAGAATATTTTTCTATGAATTTTAAGAGGTTTATATAAATTTTATTCTGACTAAAACCATTGTAATTTAACCAAGTCTGAAAATATGGTTTTATGTGCTGTTGCAGTTCTCGAAATGCGTGAAACCACGTTTTTGTTAGTGTTGACCAACATCTTGGACTTTAATAGTTGTTTGACCTTTAATTAAGCCCTGGGTGACCCTGTGGTTACTCTGCATTTATGATGTGATGTTAAAACTGTAGAATTAGCCCTTTTTTGTTATTTTCTCCTTTAAAACAGATCTACGTGGAATTACTATCCTCAAGCAACCATTGAGGAGCATTTATCACTTGATTTCAACTAATTTAAGCTAGTTATGATGGATGATGGTGTTACCATCATAACCCCATGCCTAACTTTTGCTAGTCCCTAGCTGTTGAACGTCGGGTTGCTACGCTGATGTGTTTGGTTTTGAGAAACCTGTCGACGTAGTGTGAAAGTGAAGAACTCGTGTTCAAAAAATTAAATTTATGCCGAAATGGAAATTCTAGGTCGAACACAGGGAGGCAGACGTTTGATTTTAAAAAAAATTCACATTTGATTTTATTTGTCACGAAGTAAATTAAATGATTAGAACTATTTAACTATTTACAATAAATAGAAGAGAGAGAGAGAATAAGGGAGAGAGAATAATACAAACAAAAATCAAAAGAGATATAGAATGCACATGGAATTCATTATCGAAAGGACTGTTCATTACACTAAACATCACAACGAGAAACCAGGAAAATGATTACACTAGAAAGCGGTAAATCTACTCTAGAAAGCAGTAAATCTATTCTAGAAAGCAGTAAAAAGAATGGGGACTGAGATATCCTCCTCGATTGTCGCTTGGAGGACGAGCTGGACGGGACGACACTTGGACGAAGGAGGATGAAGCAGGTTGAAGGAGGGTGAAGCAGAAGAACAGGAATGGGGCAGCACGTCATCGTCGTCGCGGGATCTGCTTCTGAAAGGGGATGAAAAATTGACTTTATCTCGCGAGAAGCATCCCGGGTGTGGGACAAGCTTCTCTTGAGCTTTGGAGAGGGAGAGAAGAGAAGGAAGGGATGAGAATTTCATATGGGGGGGGTCTCCTTTTATAGTTGCAAGGAGTGGGGGAAATTTGGTCATTACAACTCTTAAAACATTAATTCAAGACCTTTAGTGATGGATAAAACCGTCGCTAAAGGTCCTAACGTGGGCGTAGTGGGCGGCGTGCGCGTGCCTGCTCGCTTGCCTGTGCGTTCAACGCTCATGCACGTCCAGCCGATCTCAGCTGTTCGATTGCTAGATCAGAAGCCTTAGATCGTGCTACGCCCGCCTCCTCAGCGCGCGCCCACCTACGTACGATGCTGCATCTTCACTGTGCATGTAATAATGCGTGGGCGCTATCGGGCACGCACAACCGTTCGATCCCGATCCGACCCTTGCCCATGCCCACTCTCCCGCGCTGCTTGCTAGCTTGTGAGGAATCAATCGCGCGTCTTATCCACTGCGTTGCGTGGATGGGTGGGTGGTCGAAGTTTTGAACGCGCGTTCAGGACCGTTAGATCGAGATCCAACGGCCCAGATCACGTGTTGGATTCTCATTGGAAAGGTAGCGATGGACCTGAGGGCCGATTGGACGGCTAAGATGGCACCACGTGGTGCCATCTTGGCCGTCCATCTTCTGGATGATGCAGATGGTGCCACGGTTATCAAATTGAGTCGATTTTTACGCCGCTAGGCTGTGATCGTCGATCCGAATCCATCCGTGCAGTTGAATTTATCATTTGAAGTGTGGATTCACATCATCTTGGCCCTTGATCTTCTAGGGTTCCCCGGTCACTATCTGATGCTACAGATGTCTGATTAGGGCAATCGTGGAGTCGTTGAACTCCAATCGTTGCCCTAATCACATCTGTATGGTTGGATCTTCGATCTGAGGCCCCGATAAAAAGTTTGCCTTGCCCAAGAACATAAAAGGAGACAATTAACCTCCATTTTATTCAAACTACTCTAAATGCAAGATGATGTATGTTATGCAATATTTATAGCATGCAATGCAATCCTATGCTTAAGAACATGCATAAATAGACATCTTAAGTAGTGTAAACGTGTTTACATCATACCCCCATGCCTATCTTTTGCTAGTCCCTACCAAAAACTATATGCTATTTATAAAAGAATCAGGTTGGATTATTTAGGCTTGAGTTTATTTTCAGTCATTAAGAAAATGTCTACTTAGGATCTAAACTTTCAAAGACACAACAGTGCCCGAGAATCTGCCAAAATGCAAACCGCCTTAAGCCCTCGTCTTATTCAAAGAAAATTTTCTTTTTCTCTTTTTCCTCTTTTCTAATTTTTTTGGATTTTCAAGTTTTAGGGTTTAAGAGTGGCTTTCTACGGCCATTCAACATACCCAAGATTTGATGAGAACCCTAAGTTCTAATCATCTTATTGTGAATGTGATAGACTCGTTGACCGGCAGTAAAAAATACTTCGGATTTCTACGCCTCTAGGTGACCTAAAAAGGAATTCTACCTAAAGGTGTATCTTTACAACTGGTGGTTTTCTCCCTACTTTTATTTTTTTATGGGGTCAACACAAGGGTGAATCCAGTGTATATCTCCCCGGTTTATTCTACTTCTCCGCTTCTTCCTAAGTGTTTTGGGAATTTTCAGTGCATTTATTAAGCTGGGTTCTGGACAATCGGTCAATGAGCTGTTATCACCGACAACTTGCCAGCCATACTCGTGCGACGAAGTGTGATTTATTTCTTTTTTTCTTTTCTTTTCTCCTTTTCTTTTTGATATATATTTTTTTTTAAGTAGGTGGCTTCCCTAGTCTAAGATTTACCTAAAGGAAGCAAAAAGAGAAAGGTCCAGTGACTAGGCTCTGGACAACCTACCTATGAGCTGTTACCCACGATAACTTGCTAGCCATATCACCCTAGAAAGTTCATTAGCTATCCAATTTTTGTTAGAATCGTGAAACAACGAGTCAGTGCAAAGAAAGTGTGTAGATGCTAAAAACTCAAAGTTCCCTCAAATCAGTGGGCAGGTTGATAAGTCGTGTACTTATCACCCAAACTTATTTACTCCAATTAAAATATAATTTAGGTTGGCGAGGACTCAAAAAATAAATCCACAATTTTAGTGGATACACGGGCTGATTAAAACCAAAGATCTAAAGGGTCTTTGTGTTCAAATCATAATGTAGTATTTCTTAAGATTGAAAATTTTCTTAAGCCCAAATCATAATTCCAATTTTTTTTTAACAAAATAAAACAAATCTACAGAGCTGACGAATAAATTCAGAGATGAATATCCACCCTCCCATGCATATTTAATGCAATGTCCTCATTGTATTAAAAAGACATAAAATAGAGTGGAATAGCGTAGAAAGCACCTGAATTGCATGAATGTCAGGTCCGCTCCGAGATGAAAACTAAAAAGAACTGTATATATGCTGAATTTAGTGCCTTCAGCTAGGCACACCATACAAAGAAGAGAAATAAAGAATTCACAAGTGCAGGTCAGAATCAGAATAAACATAAGAAACCTCTAACCTGTCAGTAGATGTCCACAAATGTGGACCAGATTGTGGTGTAGACCCATACCCCATAATCAAGAATATCTTAGGTTCTAGATAAAAATTACCCAAAACCTAAAATCAGTATGCAAGCAGGGTCGGGCCTGCGATTTATAAGGATGCAACCCAAGACCAAAAGGTCAAATTACAGAGAATTGAAGCACAAAAGGATAATCATTGAATGTGTGCTTGGGTTTGACATCCTCAACACAAATGTCGTAAGGGTCCTGGTTTGATGGTTTCAGCTTAATGAGCACCCTTCGACTCAGTCTTGTACTTCCTCCAGAACTTACTTCCCAAATCAAAATTTCATGGCTCCTATCCTCCTCATTCAGCATGTTAAATTCTGAGACCTCTTGCATATTAATCACCCTATCTGAAATCTCCAAGTCTAAATGATGTGGTTGAATCAGAATTGACTTGGGTCTAATTATCTCAGAAGTAGAATCATCGACAAGCTCAATGGGGTGTAACTGACAATCAGGGCATTAAATTGAATCCTCCAGAAAATGCGATTCTGGATCCGTAATGTGAGCCCTAAAATCAGTTTCCTCAGTTATTGGGCTATCAAATGATCTTTCAGAATCCTCAGGCCCAATCATCTCACAAAAATTATGTTCTGTAAACTCGCGTGAGACTTCGCAACTTAAATCTTGGCCATCAGAATCAAAGAAATCAAGATCCGTATTAATGTATGTCTCAAAATCATCTGTCAATCTCTATTCCAAGGAGACATACGTTTCCTCGTACCCCGGCTCAGGGATCTCAGGTAAAAAAATTAGATCATCCTTAATTGGTTGCTCTAATTCAATCTGGCCAGCCTCGTAACACGTGTCCCCCCCAACAGGTGCCTAAGTAAGTTCTGACATTGGCTCTCCTGAAGGGAGTTCATCCTGGGAATCATCCCATGATTGAATCAAAGTGACCACAAATCTCATCCTCAATTTTGCTAATTTCCCAAGTAGAAACTCACCCGGGTTCTTATACTTAACATCCTGGAGCCAATCTAACAAAGACTTGTTCAAATCGTCAATCATTTCAATCAGGGGCTTCAATCTCTCAATGCAAGGTATTGGCTAAGCTTCTAAAGATTGTATGATATTCCTCAAGTTAGCCGGAACCTTTTCTTGAACCTGGTTACCCTGAACCAAATGAGTTGGTTCAGGGTTGGGCAGGTTTGGGGTCAAAGCAGGGGAATTAACGAATTGAGATTCGTTATACCCTTCTTGATAATAGGTCATTTCAAATTGTTCAAAAGGTAGTGATGACCTAAAGATAGTGTAATCAGAGGATTGGTAAGAATCATTGTATCCTTCTTGATTGTAGATCGTATTAGGTTGTTCATGAAAGGGTGACGATCTATAATCGATGTGGCTCTGAGAAGGATAGAAATCACAATCAAAGTGTTCAGGGTTAGACCCTAAACACGAAGGTCTGGAACTATATCCACAATCCGAGTTATCCCAAATAACTGATGGTTGATTACAGTACGAGTCGGGATAATCGTCATGTTGAGGATAATTCAAAATAGGAGGGAAAGAACGGGAATGCGTGTAATATGTGGAAGGATTCATGAGAGACGGGAGGAAGAAAGGCACCCTGCAATACAAATAATCAAACCTGTCCTTAAGTGGGCTATCCTAAAGACCTACAAACTCCCAAAACCTGTCTTGAGATAAAGGAACAATTTGATCTAGCTCTGTCTGTTCAATCCAACCAGTTAGAAGGAGGGACTGGGGAGAAGGTTCTTCCTTCAGCTTGTGCCTCCAGTTCCTAGTGTACCCCCCATCCGCGATCGTTTGATTCTGCTCCCCTAGCTAGACATCAGATTGAACAATAGAAACAGACTAATCGAAAATAATCTCGTTCTGGGCTCTGAAGAGCGAGTCGAATCCTTAAGTCCAACGGCTACTCTATTTTATTTAGGGCTAGGTTTGAATGTGCTTTGGAATGTGATGGGCCCTTTATATGGGTTGTGCCCTTAATGATTGATTGATTTGTGTGTGCATGCACAACCAGTGGTTTTCAAGCAAGATTATTTTTGATGTGGTGAATTTTAGGGTTCAAATCTTGTTTAGTAGCTTTTAGGATTCAACTTTAGGTGTTTTCAAACAAGTTTTGTTGGCACACCAGGTTTTGAAAGCACAGGTGAAGATGTTTTCCTTTAAAGCTTAAAAAGACTGTGGAGTGCCTAGTAAATCCCTAATAGTTGAACATAAGTGGTAGCTACTTGATGAGTTGATTTTAATTGAAGTGGTGCGGCCCAATCAACTCAAACAATTGGCCTGTTGCACCACTTAATTAAGCACATAAGTGATTACCTAATCTTATTTCTACTCAATTATGTGTTTGGATGTGTGTGTATCGGCTCCAAAGATCGGTCTATCGGTTGAGTTTGAAAATCAGATAAGGTTGTGTACCTCTGTGAGATTTTTTTTAATTTTTCTTTTTTAATGTGGGGGTTGGGGCGGGTGTAGGTGTCAAACAACAAACAATCTAACCTTAGAGTTTATAAGAATACCTAAGTTGATTGATGTTTGTGTTATTATGTGGTGAAATAAAATCTAAAGGGTGGGAGGTGGGGGATAACTTACAAAACCTTTCACAGCACTTTACTCCAATCTACTGCTTTTGCTCGTCTCAAAAGAGTACCTGCAATCACAATAAGGAGAGAAGTGAGGTAAATGATTTGTAAGTTAGAAAACACAAAGAAAAAAATCAAAGAGAGTCGCCTCCCCGGCAATGGCGCCAAAATGTTGAATGTCGGGTTGCTACGCTAGCGTGTTTGGTTTTGAAAAACCTGTCGTCGTAGTATAAAAGTGAAGAACTCGTGTTTAAGAAATAAAATTTATATCGAAATGGAAATTCTGAGTCGAACACAAGGAGGCGGACGTTTGATTTTAAAAAAAATTCGCATTTGATTTTATTTGTCACGAAGTAAATTAATTGATTAGAACTATGTAACTATTTACAATAAATAGAAGAGAGAGAGGGAATAAGGGAGAGAATAATATAAACAAAAATCAAAAGAGATATAGAATGCACATGGAATTCATTATCGAAAGGACTATTCATTACACTAAACATCAGAACGAGAAAGCAGGAAAATGATTACACTAGAAAGCGGTAATCTACTCTAGAAAGCAGCAAATCTATTCTAGAAAGTAGTAAAAAGAATGGGGAGAGAGATATCCTCCTCGATGGTCGCTTGGAGGATGAGCCAGATGGGACGATGCTTGGACGAAGGAGGATGAAGGAGGGCGAAGCAGAAGAACGAGAACGGGGCAGCACGTCGTCGTCGTCGTGGGATCCGCTTCTGAAAGGGGATGAAAAATTGACTTTATCTCGTGAGAAGCATCCCAGGTGTGGGACAAGCTTCTCTTGAGCTTTGGAGAGGGAGAGAAGAGAAGGAAGGGATGAGAATTTCGTATGGAGGGGGTCTCCTTTTATAGTTGCAAGGAGTGGGGGCAATTTGGTCATTAGAACTCTTAAAACATTAATTTAGGACCTTTAGTGATGGATAAAACCGTCACTAAAGGTCTGAACGTGAGCGTAGTGGGCGGCGCACGCATGCCTGCTCGCTTGCCCACGCATTCAATGCTCGTACACGTCCAGCTGATCTCAGCCGTCCGATCGGATGACTTAGACCGCGCTACACCCGCCTCCGCAGCGCGTGCCCTCCTGCATATAATGTTGTGTCTTCGCCACGCGTGCAATAGCGCGTGGGTGCCATCGGGCATGCACAGCCATTCGATCGTGATCCGACGCTCGCCCGTGCCCGCTCGCCTGCTCGCGAGGAATCGATCGCGCGTCTGGAGGCAGCCGAGTGCCTTATCCACTACGCTGCGGCATGGATGGGCGGGTGACCAAAGTTTTGAACGTGGGTTCAGGACCGTTGGATCGAGATCCAACAGCCCAGATCACGCGTTGGATTCTCCTTGGAAAGGCAGCGGCGGACCTGAGGGTTGGTTGTATGGCTGAGATGGCGCCACGTGGCACCATCTTGGCCGTCCATCTTCTGGATGATGTAGATGGTGCCACGGTTGTCGGATTTTGTCGATTTTTGCGCCATTAGGCTACGATCGTCGATCCAAATCCATCCATGTGGTTGGATTTGTCATTTGAAGTGCAGATTCACACCATCTTGGCCCTTGATCTTCTAGGGTTCCTCGATCACTATCTGATGCTACAGATGTCTGATTAGGGCGATCTTGGAGTCGTTGATCTCCAATCGTTGCCCTGATCACATATGTACGGTTGGATCTTCAATCCGAGGCCTCGATAAAAATTTTGGCCTGTCCATGAACATAAAAGGAGACAATTAACCTCCATTTTATTCAAGCTACTCTAAATGCAAGATGATGCATGTTATGCAATATTTATAGCATGCAATGCAATCCTATGCTTAAGAACATGCATAAATAGACATCTTATGTAGTGCAAACGTGTTTACATCAATGGCAAAATCTTATGGAAAAGGCTTGATCTCTAGACTGGATGTAACGGTCAGGATGCCTCACTAAGCCGTATCTCTAGAGATCATATCAAAATACCAAAAATAGGCCTAGAGGTACTCAAGTACCAACCAAGTTCTAAACCTAACCAGCTTCTGCCTAGGTCTACCGCGAAGGTTTCTGAGGCCTGCAAAATTGCCAAAGGTCCGTTGACCCTAGCGGTTAAAGCAACCGTGCATAGACGTATTGAGCCTAGGTTTAATTTACTAGTGAATTTTTGGTAAGAGAGAGATGAAGAATGATTTTTGATTTGGAGAGTTTTCTCTCTTTTCTTTTTATATTTCCCTAAACCTAGCCTCGGATTGGCCCTAAACATGATCTGTATCAGATTCCTTGTCCCCACCATCAATCCCCGAAGGATCCCTGGTTTTTGATGCTTTGGGATAGCATAGCCCATGGCAAACCCTAAAACTCCTAGATTTTGACACTTAGAGATAGTGCTGCCCATGGGATTCTGTAGCTAAATTTAGGCCCTGGCAATTGACATTTTAGGATAGTCCTGCCCATGGCACCTAAATGAGCACAAGGTGCTTACATGCCCTTGGTAGGATATTTAGATATCTTAGGAGACAAGCATCGAGGAGATGATATGTTAATACGCATCTTCGAGGGGAATAGTCCACCCCTCTTCGTCGGGAACTCATCCAATCAATTTGTGTTTTCGAGCCGCTCCTAAGCTAGATCTTCGAGATAACTTTTCAGATTGGAACATTTTTGGCATTATTTCTTAGTTAAGCGCACTCAACCAGACTGGTGTGTGATTTGGGTGCTTAGGTTACCAAGTCCCACAAACCAAAGGGCAGGAAACGAGGCCGAATAATCCCTAAGCCTTAAACCTACTACATCAGCATCACACTTTCCTCAACCCTTTTAGGACTAATATGGATCTTAACGAATACGTGAGTGTTTAAGCCCTATAACAAGCCCAAGAGGCCTAAGATTAGCACTCTTACTAGTCTCCTTGTCTCTAGAACTGCAAGACTTAATCTTTATTTCGATTTGGTCTAGAACTTAAGTAGATTCCATAATTAATTACTATGACTATCGATTTTGTTTCAATTTTTGCTTTGTTTTGAAATTTTGTATTTCCTCCTCTTTTCCTTCTCAAGGAAGATTTTCAATCAATTCTCAAAATTTTCCTCCCCCTTTTTTGTTTAATATGTATTTTTGTGAGAACCCCTCAGAGAATTGAAATTCCATTTGTTTACACTTTAACACCCCCTCATGCCTAAGTTTTGCAATGTCCTCATTGTAAACTAAGAGGATACGAATTCAGCTTGGTTCAAGGATTAGAACAGGGTCAAAGGGTGGGTGAACGGGTCAGGATGATTGTTACGAATGATTCAAGCTTTGATACAGGTACCAAAAGTGGAGTCGACTGTTGTAAAGTTTAACCTTAAAGTGCAGTAGGAGTGTAGCTCAAAAAGATGATCAGAAGGATCTCGAGTTTTTGGAATGACGGGTTGCATCCTGTTAAGCACTAAATTCAATGCCTTCAGCTAAGTAGAAGGTGGCCAAGGAGAAGGGGTGGTCAAATTAGAGGAATTTTGTAGATCAAGCACCTTGATGAGTAGCCTGGTTGGTCCAATTAGGTGCTTATTCTGATCAACAGGTTGATGATTCAAACCAAGCCTAATTAGTTTGGTGGGTTAATGGATATGGATCATAGATGTGGAGCCCACCAGATGCTATGTGGCTTGAAAAGATATGGAAATGTAAATCTAGAGTTTAGCTGAATCAGCTTAGCTTAATCAGAGTAGGGGTCCTCAAAAGATAATGGATCTGTGGAAACTGTAGGAACCCTACTGGTGGGATTAGAGAAGGATAAGACATGATTATCGATCTGATCAGCATCCGATTCTCGATCAAAAGATAGAGGTAAATCATATGCAAATAGATCAAAGAGAGGTGAGTTAGAGTAAAATTTGATTCTAGTGGCAAGTCGGGGTTGGCATCGGATTTTAAAAGACTCTGACTCTGAATTGGAATGTGTGGCTTCCTTTCTCGAAAAGAAAAGGAGTCCTATCGAATTGCCGATAGCAATTCGAGAGAGCATTTATTGATTATATGAGAGAAATGAATTAAATGAGTGAACCCCATTGATGTATGAGATTCCAGCAATTGTTTACAATATTATCCATAATCACTAGTCACTCCTGAAACAAACTCTCATTTCTAGCTCTCCACATCGACCATAGCATAGCCACCATGGGCAAATATGGATTATTTAGCCTCAAGAAAGAGCTTCATAAATCATCCCACGTGGGAATAATTTCCCTACAGACCTTCCTCCAAACATAATTTGTTATCATGCATGTGGAAAAAATATGAAGATTGGAGTCATTGTGCATCCCACACAAATGGCAGAATTGAGCAGGGGTGCCCATTCTCCTATGCCTCATATCTCCCGTTATCAAACTATCTATTCTGCACAACCACAAAAAGATTTGTACCTTCAATGGTACTTTCAATTTCCATAGCTTCTTCCCAATCTCATCCACCTCTGCTGACTTGGAAGAAAGGATGAGTTTCTCATTGGTAGCCACTGATGAGAAGGCCCCATCCCATTTTTATGTATCACACTCCTCAGGCATAGGTTTGAAAGTAGCAAGTTCCTACAGGAGGCATTCATTTTCTACCCATGTTCCTGTTCCATGGTTGTTCGCCACCTCATTATTTAACTTCCAAATCTCAGAAGCCATGTCCCAATAGTCACACACCAAAGCATTTTTATCAGTACCAGCCGAAAATGCAAGAGGGAACCTGTCCTTTATCACCCCACCAGGCAACAATTTTTCCAACTAGAATTTAAAGTTTCTCCCATTACCCAAGATAGATTTGAATAAATTCCAGTTATCAACCAAGGCACACACCATAGAAGACCAGAAGGGGGACAGCTTATGAGGATTCAAGCAGCTCTTCTCATCATTTGCCACCCCATAACTATCATCAATGAGTTTTGTCCACGACTTTTGTTCCCCTTACAGCAACTGAACTGCCCATTTCAACAACAAGGCATCATTAAACTCTTTGAGAGATCTGATTGCCATGCCACCATACTTCTTAGGTGAACAAATTGAATCCCATTTAACAGGTTGGAGGAAGGCACCTTGGTGAGAAGCCCCTTTCCAGAAGAACCTCTTGTGCATAACGTCAAGCTTTTTTCAAATTGACTTTGGAGCTCAAAGAACAAAGAAGACTGGAATGGATGTGATAACTGAATTTAATAATATATACCTCCCCCTTTCGACAAGTAGCGACTGCTCCAGCCTTCTAGTTTCGTAGCTGCCTTCTCAAAGAGAAAAGTCTGATCTATTTTCTTCATTTTTGTGCACTTCAGTGGTAACCCCAGGTATTTGATTGGCAATGATATACAGGTGTGCCTAGGATGGTGGAGATGTCATTTTGGTCTATATCGTTCATACCAATGTAGACAAAGGAGGACTGATGTGCATACATCTGATTAACCTAAAATGTCTATTAATGCATCTTCTCAGTGTCACATTAGCATTATACATTGTAAATAGTGCATAACATGCATAATCATGCATTTAGATCAAGTTGTATAAATTATATAGTAATTGTCTCCTTTTTATGGTCAAGGACAGGGTGACTTTTTATCACGGCCTTGGATCAAAGATCCAACCATACAGATCTGATAAGGGTGATCATTGGAGTTCAACGACTCCAAGATTGCCCTAATTGGATATCCGTAGCACCAGATAGAGACCGAGCAACCCTAAAGATCAAGGGCTAAGATGGTGTTAATCTGCAACTCAGACGACAAATCCAACTACATGGATGGGTTCGAATTGATGATCGCAGCCTAATGATGTGAAAATAGGTCCAATCCGACACCTGTGGCACCATCTACAACATTCAGAAGATGGACGACCAACATGGCACCACGTGGTGCCATCCCAGCCACCGAACCAACCCTAAGGACTTGCCTCCACTTCTCTTCTTCACCCGCTCGACGAATCCCCACCGTCAGATTCTCATCCAACGGTTGCAGAGCTGTGTGCACAAACTTAGTAGCGCGACAAAGAAGAGTGCTTGGCACAGCGGTTGTGCGCCCCTTCGCGAGCGAAGGGCACGCGTTCGAGCTGCGCCAAGCACTCCAAATCAGACGGGCATGAGTGCGGGCGCGATTGGACTGTCAGATCAAGATCGGGCGGCCAAGGGGTGGAGGCGTGCCACGTGGAGGTTCGTTGATCGCGTACGTGCATGATGGCTCACGTTTGCACACCTCATCGCACGCGGGCGCGAGGCAGTGAAGATTTGAAGGCATTGGCAAACGACGTTTTAAGCCGTTTGATCTCTTGATCGGATGGCTGAGCGTGCACAATCATGCGTATGCATTTGAAGCGCGAAGGTGAGGGGATGCGCACGTGGTGCACGCACGTCGGCCACGCTCAGGCCTTTAGTGACGAATCCTAAATTAATGTTTTTATTGTTGTAATGTCCAAAATGCCCCCACTCCTTGCAGCTATAAAAGGAGACCCCTACCATACAGATTTCTCATCCCTTCCTTTTCTCTCCCTCTCCAAAGCTCATGAGAAGCTTGTCCTACACCCGGGATGCTCCTCAAGAGCTAAAACCAAGTTTTTGCCCTTGTCCCGAAAGCGGATCCCGCGACGACGATGACGTGCTGCCTTGTTCCCATTCCTCCTGCTTCGTCCTCCTTCTTCCTGCTCCGTTCCTCGTCTTCTAGGCATTGTCCTATCTGGCTTCTCTCTCCCATTCTTTTTACTGCTTTCTAGAGTATAATTTTCCTGCTTTCTAGTTGTAATAATTTCTCACTTTCTAGTGTAATCATTTCTCACTTTCTTAGTTGTAAAAATATTATGCAATATCAAGTGATTGTTCTTTCTCTCTTTCTCTCTCTTATTGTCTATATTGATTCCATTATGATTATTTCACCCTTTACACAAAAACACAAAAATATAATTGCGAATTTTGATCGACGTAGCCTCCTTATGTTTGACCTGGAATTTCTTTGCAGATTTTAGCAAGACCTCCAAGTGGCAGATTTTTCAACCTGGATCTTCAGCACTTGGAGGACTTGACCACTTTGGTGCAGACCACCAAGGCACAGAACGTGAATGAGGAGCAGATGATCATGAGGATCTTCCCCCACTCTCTTAGGGATAAAGCCGCTCATTGGTATAGGACTATAGCAAGACCAATTGCAACTTGGAATGAGTTGAAATCGGCTTTCCTGAAGAAATTCTTCATTGTCGGACATACCAATGCTTTGAGATGAGTAATTACTACCTTTACCCAGCGGCTGGGGGAGCAGTTTCACATTGCCTGGGAGCGATTCCAAGACCTATTGCGGAGGTGTCCACACCACGAGGTGCTGAAATGGTAACTCACACAGATCTTCTACCAAGGGTTGACTAAGCAACTCAGAAATCACGTGGACGCTTCTTGTGAAGGCAATTTCCTCAACAAAGATGCAGATAGCACACACGATTTGTTTGAGGAGATGAGCGAGAATTCGATCAATCATGCCCCCATGGACACTTTTAACCGGTCCCAATAACCCAGATCGAATGTTAATGAAGTCCGCGACTCTCATTCATTCGATATCGAATGAATGAGAGTCGCGGACAAATTGATTTATAATAAACTTGATAAGGTGGACTTGATTGCTAAGAGAATGGAGGAGTGGATGGCTGGAAACTCAATAAACAACTCTTGATCCACTCAATCCCAGAATTCGAGATTCCATTCATCACAAGCTCCTTCTGGATGGGAGTTCATGAATCAACTTGATGCGGCTCAACCTGTGAGCTAGCATTATTCGGAACCCCACAGGTTCCAAACTGGGGCCTTTGATCCCAGTTTCTTAGATCTTTCCCTTTCTTTCTCTCCATCCTTACCCTATGAGGATGTTTGTGCTGTACAGGAGAATGTTAGATCCAACCCCTACTCCAATGCTTATAATCTGGGTTTGAGAAACCACCCAAACTTCTCCTGGAAAAACCTAGGGCAGTAGACCCAATTTCGACCTAGCAACTATGCTCCACAACGACCAATGGGTCAAGGTCATGTTTATACTCAGTTGCCCCCAAATCAGGTCAATCAGCTAGCATGGAACGCTAGTAAACCCATAGGGCAGGCTGATTTGAACAGACAAATGGTAGAGATGCAAGGATCTATGCTTCAGCTCATGCAGCAAATGAAAACCTCGCTGGACAACTTGCAAACCGGGCTCATAGCTAATTCTCGTCAACCCGCATCTCTACCATCACAACCTATACCGAACCCGCGTAATATCCTGAATCCGGGCAATCAAGCCCATGGGTACAGGAATTAGAGGGACCCACACGCACATGCTCAGGTGGTTGAGCAGGGTCCTTCCTCTTCTTATTCCGCAAATCAACAGTTCTTGGCTAGTGAAGCCCCTCCAATCTTTCCTAACCCTCCCAAACACCCAAACCTGTATGCATCTGCTAATTCTGTTACCTTGAAGAGTGGTAAACAAACTCAAGATCCACAACCACACTGTTCTGATTTACCGAATCCTGAAGAACCTGAGGAGAGAAAGGAGAACTTTGGAGAAGAAATCAAGGCTCAGGAACCTGATTTCGAAAATCTGACTCATGTTCCTTTTCTTGAGGCCTTGATTAGATCAAGGAGGAAGTCTGTTGATAGTAATGAGGAGCTTCAGAATATTTTCAAGAATGTCGAGATTAATATCCCGCTCCTCGATGCTATCAGACATATACGGACTTACACAAAATTTTTAAAGGATTTATGTACACGGAAGCGTAGGAGAATTTGTTTCGATGAAGGTGGTACTCTCCGAGCAAGCTAGTTCTGTTACCCTACACCACCTCCGTCAGAAAAAGAGAGATCCAGGTGCTCCTTTGATTTCTTGTGTCATTGGAGATTACACTTTTGATGGAGCACTGCTAGATCTAGGTTCATCCATCGACCTAATTCTGACTTCTCTGGATTAGGTGAACTTCGATCGACTTCAGCAATACTGCAATTAGTGGACCGTTCAGTCACAAATCCACAAGGTGTTATTGAAGATGTTATTGTTAAGGTTAAGGATTTCTATTTTCCTATAGATTTCCTTGTCCTTGACATGGATGTATCGGAAAATCTGAGAAGCACACCCATCATTCTAGGGCGTCCGTTCCTGGCTACCACTAAGGCCAACATTAATGTGAAAGAGGTAGCATGGAAATCGCCTTTGGGGATCAAAGAATGAAATTGGATATTTTTAAGGCGATTAATAAATTTGAGGATTGTGAATTTATTAAGGAACTTGAGGACGATAATGTGAATATTAAGACCTGTATGATGGTTTCTGCATTTGAAAGTTCCTCTGATGATGATGAATTGGACCTGCAATCCTCTATGGTAGACCCACCATCTTCTGAAGAGGTTATTGATTTTGTTCACTCTCAACCTCTTCCTCTTGATGAGTCTTCATTAGCATCTTCCTTACCTTCAATCATCAACCCACCCCAGCTTGAACTGAAGCCATTTCCTGAGAATCTGAAATATCAATTTTTAGGACCACATAAGACTCTCCCTGTAATTATCAGTGCTAAATTAACAAAGGAGGAGATTAAACTGATTAAGGTCCTGAAGGAACACAAGAAGGCAATTGGTTAGACTATTCATGACCTTAGGGGGATTGAGTCATCTTATTGCAATCACAGAATATTTTTGGAAGATGGATCCCGCCCTTCTCACCAGATGCAGAGGAGATTAAACTCGAATATGCGAGAAGTGGTCAAGAAGGAGATTATTAAGTGGCTTGATGTAGGAATCATTTATTTGATCTTTGACAGTTCGTGGGTAAGTCCCGTGCAGATTGTCCCCAAGAAAGTCGGGATTACCGTTGCGACTAACGAGAAAGGAGAATCTATCACAACTGGTTCAGCTTCCTCTTGGAGAGTCTGTATTGATTACAGGAAGCTGAATATAGCCACGAAAAAGGATCATTTCCCTCTGCCCTTTATCGATCAAATCCTTGAAAGACTAGCCAAGCAAAAGTACTTCTGTTTCCTTGATGGTTACTCGAGATACAACCAAGTTCTTATCCATCCCGAGGATCAGGAAAAACTACTTTCATCTGTCCCTACGGAACCTTTGCTTTCAGTAGGATGCCATTCGGCTTATGCAATGCACCTGCGACTTTCAAAGGTGTATGCTAGCCATATTCTCTAACATGGTTCATGGATGATTTCTCTATTTTTGAAGAATTGTTTGACCATGTCTAGCTAATCTTGAAATGATTCTTAAACGATGCATCAAAACCAGACTGGTCCTTAGCTGGGAAAAGAGTCATTTCATGACACAAGAAGGCATCGTCTTGGGTCATGTAATCTATGAATGGGGAATTGAAGTGGATAAAGCTAAGGTTGATGTTATCGCTAAACTTCCTCCTCCCACATCTGTCAAACAAATTCGATCATTTCTTGGTCATGTGGGATTCTACAGGAGATTCATCAAGGACTTTTCGAAGGTTGCTCATCCTCTGAGCAATCTTCTCGCCAAAGAAACGCCGTATGATTTCGACGAATCATGCCGTAAGTCATTTGATTTTCTTAAAACGGTAGTTAATTGTGCTCTGGTGTTGCAACCACCGGTTTGGACAACCCCTTTTGAGATCATGACCAACAATTCTGATTACGCAGTTGGGGCTGTTTTGGGTCAGAAAGTTGATAGGAAGCCCTCTGTCATCTACTATGCTAGTAAAACTCTAGACGAGGCCTAGAGGAATTACACTGTTACTGAGAAGGAATTACTAGTCGTAGTATTTGCTTTGGAAAAATTCAGGGCTTATCTCTTAGGATCTCACGTCATCATATATATCGACCACTCGTCCTTGAGACATCTTTTGGCCAATAAGGATGCCAAACCCCGACTTATTCCTTGGATTCTTTTGCTTCAAGAATTTGATCTTGAAATCAAGGATAAATCTAGGGTAAAGAATGTGGTGGCGGATCATCTGTCGAGACTGCTGAGTGATTCTTCTCATTTGAACATTTCGATTGCTGATACATTTCCGGACGAGACCATCCTTACAGTTGCAGGTGTTCAAACCCCATGGTTTGCAGACATCGTTAATTATTTGGCCGTAGGTCAAATTCCCTAGGATTGGACAAAGCAACAATAGGATAGACTAAAATCTGAAGCTAAATATTATTTCTAGGAGGACCTCGAACTGTACCTCATCGACTCTGATCAAATTATTTGCCGATGTGTTCCGGAGAGCGAATTCAAGAGTATACTCGAATTCTACCATGCATCTGCGTATGGTGGATGATTGCACAGCAAAAATACACCAGTAATTATGCCATCTCATGTTATTTCCTAGCACTACCATTGTATCTTAAGTAACTATAGTTGCATTTGTAAATTAACACATGCATGCATTTATTGAGAGGGGAGGATAATGCGAATAATTGGCCATCTAATTAAAGTCTTCATCAAGGGCTGCATTGCAAATTCACCATTCTCATTTTTTATTTTGACTTTGAAATTCTTCTCCCTCGCGCGGCTCAGGGCATGGGGCATGTACCTCTTTGTGCCATTCCTCTACCAGCAGCATGGCTGGACATGCAACACCAGTAGCATGGCTGTGGCAGGCTCCTTCTTTAAAAAGCCTTGCCCTATCCCTTGCGAAGGTAGCCCGGAACACACACCACCCCCAGACACCTTTCTCCAGGCCAATCTCCTCCCCTCTCCCTCTCCATACGCAGTATCTCTTCTCACTAAAGAAACACACTACGGGCAGGAGAAAGCTCACAGTGGTCCCACAACCACCACTGTGAGTTCCACCACCTCCCAACTCCGTGAGCAGGTGGGCGTGGTGGTTTCACCCTCTGTTTTCACCACTGAACACCATCGTTGCCATTGTTAGAGCTTCAAGGTCGGAAGCTCCAGCAGCAGCAACGGCCGCCAACAGTAGCACAGGCCACCGTGCGCATGCCAGCAGACCTCTGCGAGCTTTCCCCACGCGCATAGGCACTTCCCAGCGCACCCGCATATGCAAAACCGGTGCTATCGGTCGCCCGCTCCCACGCGGCATTGTTGCCACTGTTCACGCCTCTCAGCGTGACACTGTAACACTGTAGCCACCGGCTTATTTCTCACTTAGCCGGTGGCACAACGCTCTCTCTCTTTGCTTGCAACAAGCTCTAGCCGGTCGCTCGCGTCTACGCCTGCACCCGTGTCTATGCCCACGCTCGCTCCCGCCGTAGCACTGTGCGCTGCGCTACGCAGTGCGTTGCGTTGCTCTCTCTCTCACACTCCCTCACCCGCCTGCATGCAACGACAACGCGCGTGTTCCCTCCAGCACCCATGCGTAGCCCTTGTTCACCTATGCGTGCCCTGGCCACCAGATGATGCCCGCCTCCGGCAGACGACTTAACTCCTCTGCTCTCTCACAGTCACCCGCCAGTACAAGCACACACACGCTCACTTGTACACACACACGTGTACTCTCTCACACACACTTGTACACACACACACACCCTTATAAACTCACTTCTACACATATATATATTTATATATCCACTCACTTATATACATAAATATATATATTCATATATATATACATATATACATATATATATCTATATATATCTATATACATAGATACTTATACAAATATATCTATATACATATATTATTATATATATATATCTATATAGTTATAAATATATATATATATATATATTTATTTATAAATATATATATATATACACATATATATCTAAATTGACATATCTATATATATACACAACTACATATATACCTATATAGTTATAACCCTATCTGTATATATACATATATATAGATATATATCTTTACATACACATCACCTACCTGTATCCATACGCCCTTGCACTAGTCATTCCACAAGCATTATATTGCAGGAATATCTGCACCAGTTGCTGATATTCCCCGATACCCGCGTAAAGCAAGCGCCACCGCACACACTCCCACACATCCATCCTACACTCTACGCGGCACTTCATCTTGTTGGTTGCGTCTTACTAGATGTGGACCAACTCGATATTGTGCTACACGCCATTTCACTTCCACCCCCACCCCTATATATATAATATATATATATATCTATATATATAGAGACTGTATTTATTTCTCTACAAGCAACCTACCTTATTTTTATTTCTCTTTTGTTTCCTGCTATTAAAAAGATAAAAAAAGAGTAAAAGAGAAAAGATAATCCTTGTCTTACAGGTACTTGGTCTTGCAAATAGCAGGGCCAGTTCTTTTGGAAACCCTAAGTTGGCTCAAAGCCAAGAACCTAATTTTGAGGGTGTGCCTCAAGGATAATATTATCAACAAAAAAATCTTAAATAGAAAAAAAACCAAAAACATAATAAATGCACGGAAGAGATACATTTTAGGAAAGGCGTAGAAACTTCTTCATCTTTAATCCTCGCCTCCCCGAGATCGACCATGGGCCTAAAAGTGACCAAGATAAAATTAAGTAGGCTAGGTAAAAAAAATTTTTTTGTAAAAGATGGTCAGACTAGATTTAGATTAACCACTATACTCACTTCAACGATAATTTCACCAAATTAACACAACCTATTCAAGTTCTACCACGCTTTTTCTAGCACCGTTGCCGGGGAGGTGCGCATTAAGGTAAGTTTCGACTCCATTCCTTTGATTTTCTCTTCTCACACCCTTCTCTTCATGGGTGTTTTTGTTTGCTGATGTGTAGGCAAACCAGTTGCAAGGAGGAGGCAAGCAGAGGATGTCAGAGACGTAGGCAGATCCAAGGTGGGAACGACAGCGTGAAGTCACCGGTGCCGTACTAGAGCTTCGCCCACGTTGCTGAAAAGGTACGTCTCTCTCTCTTAGCAACTTAGGTTAACTTGTCACCTAAAAAAAAAAAAAAACCTAAAAACACTTCTTGGCATTTCTTGGGGCAAGTGGATTAAAAATCACTTGCTTGATTGTTTGCCATCACCCCCACCGCCCTTAGATTTCCCGCCAAACTTCACATAGCGAAGATCCAAGAATCTTGATTCTTGAATCTTTCATCATGTAAAGTATTCTTTGAGGCAAGATTGAATAGATTGACTGCCATCCCTCCTTGCCACATTTATCCGCAATTCAGGATCACATTTTTTGGTGGGGAGACTTGGAATTGAGTTGATTCCAACCCCACCACGACCTTTCACATGCCTTAGATTTGATCCCGAATATTTCAACGCCAACACTTTGATTTTCTTTACATTATCTTATGGTTGAGCCTTGTGTGTGGAACATTATTTTGGTGGTGGGGAGCACTTGAATTGAAGTGCTTTGGCTCCCTTTCACTACCCTAAAATTGACTCGTGCATCCACACATAGAAATTTCCACCTAGGGAAGCCCATTGCATTTTTAGCATGCATTAACCAACTCACATTAAAGAAGGGTTTGTTGGGCATAGAAGAACTTGTATTTTCTCAAAACTCAGAGATTGGTTGAATTGGTAACTCAACGAAATCTTAAAATCCATACTACTTAAGGCTGAAATTCTAAAAACCATTCACTAACTAAAACTTCAATTCAGGGAGATTTCCCTGTTGCATGCTTGGTTTACACACTTTCTAAAATCAACGCACTTGGGCATTACCCATATACAATGCCCTTCACATTCTTGAAGCACTTGATCCTAAGCTTTTAATTAAAATCGGTAGCAACTTGACCCTTATTAAGGATTGGAGGTCTAACTACCTGCATGTAGTGCCTACGTGCTGGTGTGGGTTCCCACGTGCTATCGGGTGTCTAAGACTGGGGCAAACGACCTTTCAATCTGGCCTGGTGGTTCTGCGGTGCTCGCATTTGGTTCCAAAGGTTGTGATAGTAGGTAACTTAGGTCTTTAGGTCTAAGGGCATATTATAGAGGTTAGGACTTTGATTGCCTTGATTTGTCATCAAGTGTACCTTTGCAGTGACATTTCTCTCATCCCCTTTTCCCTTCTTATCTCCCCAA
The DNA here is from genome assembly GCA_037157565.1 of Thalassia testudinum. Classification (NCBI taxonomy): domain Eukaryota; kingdom Viridiplantae; phylum Streptophyta; class Magnoliopsida; order Alismatales; family Hydrocharitaceae; genus Thalassia; species Thalassia testudinum. Next base: position 63,126,689 of record JAZHRO010000007.1, on the reverse strand, counting down.
TTCTTCCTGCGGTAGTGCATGTTTGGGAGGAGGTCACAAAGCCCTGAATTGTTTGAATTGTCTGATAATTCCAGAAGGAAAGAAACCGAATCATCATCCTCCTCCATAAACATGGCTGCACGCCCACCCCCAAATCCTGAGGGAGGAAACCACCCTCAAATCCCACCAGGTGGTGGAGCCATGGACCCCATAACCCGCCTCAAAGCCCAAATGGAAATGTATAATGAACAGATTGAAGCCATTAGGGAAACCTTAGAGGAAATGCAGAACCCTCCCGAATGGGAGGAGCCTAGGTCTCTTAGCTCTTATCAAAATCCCGCTGCTACAGTGACCATAGGACAAATCCAGGTCCCCATGGGCGGGGACAATTTTGAATTGAAACCCAATATAATTGCCCTAATTAACTTTCACTTCCATGGTCTTGCAAGTGAAGATCCTTTTCTCCATTTGGAAGACCTAACCTGATTGGCCGAAACAGTTAAACCAAGAAACATCGGGTTATCAATTGTCCTCATGAAAATGTTCCCATTTTCATTGCGGGATAAAGCGTCGCAATGGTTATGCACCCTTGGGAGAACCATCCATTCTTGGGAAGAGATGCGAACAGCATTTCTCAAGAAATTCTTCCCAATCGAGCGAACCAATGTGCTTCGCCGTGCTATAACTTCCTTTACGCAACAAAATAGTGAACAGTTTCATGAGGCTTGGGAGAGGTATAACGACCTCCTCCGAAAGTGTCCGCACCACGGTCTGCTTAAGTGGCATATAGCCCGGATTTTCCATTATGGGCTAAATGTGACTTTGAAGTAGATTGCAGACACTTCTTGCGAAGGAAATTTCATGAATAAAGACAAGAATGGAGCATTCGAATTATTTGAAAACATGAGTGAAAACTCAATGAACAATGCCTCCATTGTTGCCTTTAATCGTACCAGCCTGCCCCGTAATGTTCACGAAGTTGACATGGGACCCTCCCATTCATCCACAGATCTTAGCCTTATTACACAAAAATTGGATGAAGTCTCTGTCATGCATAAGAAGCTGGATGAGCTTCTAGCCAATCCCACCCGTTCTATGGCAAACACCCCCACCTCACCACTCTGTCAAAATACTAATCCTTCCAACGCTAGGCTTATCCCCAAAAACCCTGTGAGATCTTCCTTACGGAGCGTCGCGTCGAGCGATTCGGTAAGTCATGTGGATCTGGCTTCTGCAAGCCAGTATTTTCACACAGAGGACCAAGCCTCCGTGTGCTCGGACACATATTTACATGCGGACTTGTCTTCTGGCTTAGAAGATGCTTGCACCTTGGGGAACAACCCGTTCTCTGCCACTTATAACCCAGGGTGGCAAAATCATTTGAATTTCGCATGGTCCAATAACCTGTAGCGCCAAAATCCCACAGGTGAGCCAATGCGACTGTCCACACCTGTCATCCCAAGGGCCCAGTCTAATCCTGTGGCGAATTCACCATCGGGTCCTTGCATACTACAAACAGAACACGCATCAAGTCCTCTTGATAAACTGATGCGAATGATGACGGAAATGTCTAAGCGCCATGAAGAGAACATGACCTCTCTTCAGCACCAATTGGCGCAGCAGAATGTTGAGATCAGTCAACTACGTATGGAGACTCAATCTCAAGGCACTCTTCCAGCCCAATCTGTTCCCAACCCGCGAAATTCGTACCCCGTGATCCTCAACCACAGGTACGACCTTCTCAGGGGTAAGTTCATCAGATTCTGCAAGCTCCGAGCATTCCACCGGGATTTCAGGCTAATCCTGCAGCAACTACACCTCACCCTTGTGTCCCTATTGTGAACCCTCCTCCGCCTTATGATCCCACTGGACCCACAAAGTCCAATGCGATTACTACGAGGAGCAGCAAGCAAGCCATCAATCCTCCTCGACTTGATCCTGGCCCATCTTTTTCATCGCCCTCTCGTTCGGGATGCGCACCGCATTCGCGAGAGGACGGTACACCCAAACTGGTGCCAAAATCAGTCCCATTCCCTGAGCCTCTACTGAGGGAGCCAAAAGGAAAGAAAAAGGATATGCAGCACTTTGATAACCTACGTAATTTATTCAGGGATGTTGAAATCAAGGTACCCCTGTTAGAAGCTATCAACCACATACCTACTGTCACCTGATTTTTCAAAGACTACACTACAGCCAGGCGACAGTCAAAGAAAACAAAGAATCTGATGGTTCTCTCACCTCATGCGAGTTGTGCCATACTGTCAAATCTACCACCAAAGCAGAAAGATCCGGGCACACTGCTTATTTCTTGTAGCATCCAAGGCTGCAATTTTAACCGTGCTCTGCTTAATCAAGGATCTTCCATCAATCTTATACCAGCCATCAAGCTCGAGAAATTTGCCTTAGGAAATCTGAAACCCACCCCTGTCACATTACAGTTGGCAGATCGTTCTGTCAAAATAACAAAAGGTGTGGTGGAAGATGTGGTGGTTAGGGTCAACAGTCTCTGTTTTCCTATTGTCTTTCTTATTTTGGATATGGAAGTTCCTAGCTCACTTTTTGATTGTCCAATCATCCTTGGTCGACCTTTCTTGGCCATAGCCTACGCCCATATCGACTGCGAGTCGGGCTGTATTGAGATTGCCGTTGGATCTGAGAAGCTCAAGCTTAACATCTTCAAGGTAGCCAAGAACTTTGATTGCAATTGCATCCAGGATGACACGTCTGACAAGGACATGGCCGTCAGCGCGTGTATCGGACTAATAGGGACCTATTCTGACTGCTGTGGATTGCCTTTAAACACAGACGATTGCCTGACCGACACATATTGTGATGTTCCCCCATCCCTCCATTTTCCCGTACCTTCTCCTGACCAAAATTCTAATGAGGTTTTCTCCACTTCCCATACCTCGTGGTTTGAGTCATATTCGGGCTACTCACCGCCGATCCACACTCTTGAAGATCGGATTGCCCTTTCTTTCCCGCCAAATTAGGTGGAATTGCAACTCCACACTGGGACCTTGAGCCCAAATACTGCTTACTGGGGCTATCCCTTTTTGGATCCATCAATCTAAGATGCCCCTCTTCTTCGCCAATCTGAGGGCCAACTTTTTCCTCCTACCTTGTTTTCTTCTGATCCGCTTGGGACACTCTCATCCCAAGATATGCCAGATCTTTCACCATCCTCTACTGAGCTGAAAGAGCTGCCTAATACACTTAAGTATGCTTTCTTGGGACCAAATGAAATGCTCCCCGTAATCATTAGCTCAAAATTGACCAGGGAGCACAAGTGCAAACTAACAAAGGTCCTTATGGAACACAAGGCAGCCATTGGATGGTCCTTATCAGACTTAACTGGCATTAGCCCCTCCTACTGCACTCACCGTATATATACAGTGGAGGAGGCTCGACCTTCCCGCAAGATGCAGCGTCGTCTAAACCCCAACATGCGGGAAGTCGTTAAAAAGGAAATTATTATGTGGCTGGATGCGGGTATAATCTACCCGATCAGCGATAGCCCCTGGGTGAGTCCGATTCACGTCGTGCCAAAAAAGGTGGGACTCACCATCCATGTCAATGACAGGTGCGAATCCATCCCTACATGCACTCCTACATCTTGGAGAGTGTGTGTAGATTATAGGAAACTTAATGCTACAACTAAGAAAGATCACTTTCCACGACCTTTTATTGACCAAATCCTGGAGCAGTTAGCGGGAAATAAATTTTTCTTTTTCTTGGATGGATTCTCTGGATATAACCAGGTGGAAATTGACCCTAGGGACCAAGAGAAAACCACCTTTACCTTCCCCTTCAGCACCTTCGCATTTAGAAGGATGCCGTTCGGACTTTGTAATGTGCCAGCAACTTTCTTGAGATGTATGCTGGCGATATTCCATGACATAGTGGGTGACTTTCTTGAGGTTTTCATGGATGACTTTTCGGTCTTTGGACCCTCTTTGGATGACTGTCATGCCAACCTGACCCGTATCCTTCGGAGATGTATTGATGTGAACCTCGTGTTTTCCTGGGAAAAAAGTCATTTTATGGTACACGAGGGAATTGTTCTAGGGTATATCATCTCCAATAGGGGTATCGAGGTTGACAGAGCTAAGCTTGATGTAATTGCTGATTTACCTGTGCTTGGCTCTGTCAAACAAATCCGCTCCTTCTTTGGACACATCAGTTTCTATAGGAGATTCATCAAAGACTTCTCCAAGATTTCTAGACCTTTAACTCATTTCCTATCAACCGACGTACCCTTTGATATAGGCCCCGACTGCATACAAGCATTCATGCAGTTGCGTGATGCTGTCACCAAGGCGCCTGTTCTCCAGCCACCTGATTGGTCCCTCTACTTTGAACTCATGTGTGACGCTTCCGACCTTGCAGTCGGAGCCATCCTGGGAAAAAGACGCGATAGACACCCTTTCGTGGTGTACTACACCAATAAGACGTTGGACGAGGCCCAGCGTAATTATATAGCCACTGAAAAAGAACTACTGGCGGTCATCTTTGGGCTGGAGAAATTCCGCTCTTACCTTCTAGGCTTGCATGTTATTGTATTCACTGACCACGCGGCCATTCGCCACCTCATGCACAAGAAGGATGCCAAGCCTAGACTAATTCGTTGGATCCTTCTACTCCAAGAATTTGACATTGAGATCCGCGATAAGGTCGGAGGCCAGAATGTTGTGGCTGATCATCTCTCAAGACTGGACTCTGACCATATTGGACTTACCCTGCCGATTAACGAGGTTTTTCTCGATGAGAACCTATTGGCAATTAATGTGGCAAGTGGACCTTGGTATGCTGACATTGCCAATTACCTTACTTCTGGTTCCCTTCAACATGGCTGGCCTAAAAATCAGCGTGAGCGTCTCATTGCAGAAGCAAAGTATTATTTCTGGGATAATCCACTACCTTTTTGAATAGGTGCTGACCAGATCATCCGTCGCTGTATTCCTGATAGCGAATTCCCCAGTGTGCTATCCTTCTGCCACAATAAGGCCTGCGGAGGCCATTTCTCTAGGAGGAAAACTGCAGCCAAGGTGTTGCAGTGCGGTTTCTTTTGGCCCTCCCTTCACTAGGATGCACACAATTATGCCAAACATTGCACTAGGTGCCAGTTGTTAGGGTCAATGTCACGTCGTGGCATGATGCCCTTGCAACCCATCCTAGCTGCTGAAATCTTCAACATTTGGGGAATCGATTTCATGGGTCCCTTTCCTCCATCCAACGGCTTCGAATACATTCTCGTTGCTGTTGATTATGTTTCGAAATGGATCGAGGCTATTCCCACGCGCCATGCTGACCTTGTCATATCCACTCGATTTGTCAAAGACCACATTTTTGCATGCTTTGGGATCCCTCGAGCCATTATCTCGGATGGAGGAAGCCATTTTACCCATGTTTCTTTTCGGGCACTTCTGAGGAAATATGGAGTCCACCATCGTATTGCATCTCCATATCATCCTCAGACGAACGGCCAGGCTGAGGTGTCAAAACGGCAAATCAAGCAAATTCTCCAGAAAATGGTTCGGCCTGACCGTAAGGATTGGTTCGACAAGCTAATTGATGCACTTTGGGCATACCAGACCGCCTTCAAGGCTCCCCTAGGTATGACTCCTTATAGAATCATTTATGGGAAGCCTTGTCATTTGCCCATGGAGCTGGAGCACCGCACTTATTGGGCGGTTCGCCAATGTAACCTCGACCCAGACCTGTGTGGTCGAGAAAGGAAACTCCAACTCCAATAGTTGGAAGAGCTCCATCGTGAAGCCTATGATTCTGCCTTAACTTTCAAGCAATGCACTAAGGCTTTTCATGGCAGCCTTATTCAGTGGAAGGAATTTGAGCCATCTCAGCAAGTTTGGCTTTACAACGCCCGGCTCAAATTCTTTCCAGGAAAATTGAAGTCCAAGTGGATTGGTCCCTTCTTGGTCTCGAGACCATTTCCCAACGGGGCCATTGAAATTGAAGATCCCAAATCTGGGAATAAATTTAAGGTCAATGGGCAACATTTAAAACCTTATCTTACTCATGAACCTGCCCCCGTTAGAGAAACTGTTGCCCTACTGGAGGGTAACTAATTTCGTGCCTCATTCTGAGTCTTGCTGGGGATGTTAAATTCAGTGCTCGTTGGGAGGCACCCCAGCAACACTCCACTGTCACGTACACTTCACTTCTCACCTTTTCACTTCACCACCCACCATCCACCCACCCTACCACCCTGCTATATACCCTGCACCTTAGCTCTCGTTCCCCGATCTTTGGACCTTCCTCTACCCTACCCTATATGCATATGAGGACATAGAATCGTTTGGCATGGGAGGGTGGATAGGCATCTATAGGATCTAGGTATTATATGGTATCATGCAGCTTCCATCCATCTATAAATATGTGCATAGAGAAAAAAAAAAAAGAAAAGGGTGTTTAGTAATGATTTGAAGGCTGAAATAAAAATACAATAAGTGTTTGTTGATATTCAACCACTGTTTTGAAGACTTTCCAGGCCACAGAAGCTTGATTCGCTCAGGCTCGGCTTAATTCACTTGAGCATTGACAAGATAGATCAGAATCTCTCCTAACTAGGGACGTATTCTTGTACCTGAGACATCAGTACAAGATCCGTTGGTTTGCTTCTACTCGAGAGCCTAAGTAATCTTGGTTCACACTACACATATCAAGAAAGACCAAGTGAACATAAGATCCAACCCTAGTCTTCATTAGGGAAGGTGGAGTCCTTACCTGTCCGTGCAAGTAGACTTTTTATCCCAGGCTTTAGTCTTGTGTCTAGGAGAAACTCTTTCTCTCCCACCAAAAAAAAAGTGTGCGCCTCCAAATAAAGTTGTAAGAGATATAGTGACACTTCTTGTTTCAAATAAAAAAAAAATCTACGCAAATAAGTCAGTATATCTCGCAAATATCTGCAAATTCTTCTCCCTAAAAAGTTTTTCAGGGCGAGTTACAAATACCCTGTTTCTACCATATATTCTTTGAGCCACAAATGTAATAAAGTAGGAGTTGAGTTTTCCGTCATTTTCTTAAGGGTCAATCCGAAGATACGAGCTGAAACTGGGACCAACCTGCACTTAAAGATTTGTGAAACCCTGGGCTTGAGTCTTAATGTTCATCTGGTCAGTCTTGATCCTTTACTATGCACAAACCATAATCTCTCGAGCTCTCGAGTATGACAAAAACCTTCTGAGTCCTGGAAATCATACTTAAGGTTTAAATATCAAGAGTTCAGGTTAGTCAAGAGATGGTCTATGTCACGTAAGACTTAAAGTACTGGTAGTCTTCTCTGCAATTGGTTCTCACAAAATCCAACAAATAAACACACCCATGTCGCCTTAGAAGAAAATCTTCAGCTTAAGATAATTTTTAAATAAAAAAATGTTTTGCAAGGGACTAGCAAAAGATAAGCATGGGGGTATGATTGCACAGCAAAAATACACCAGTAATTATGCCATCTTGTGTTATTTCCTATCACTACCATTGTATCTTAAGCAACTATAGTTGCATTTGTAAATTAACAATGCATGCATTTATTGAGAGGGGAGGATAATGCCAATAATTGGCCATCTAATTAACGTCTTCATCAAGGGCTGCATTGCAAATTCACTATTCTCATTTTTTATTTTTACTTTGAAATTCTTCTCCCTCGTGCGGTCAAGGCATGGGGCATGCACCTCTTCGCACCATTCCTCTACCCAGCAGCGTGGCTGGACATGCAACACCAGCAGCACGGCTGTGGTAGTCTCCTTTAAAAAGCCTTGCCCTCTCCCTTGAGAAGGTAGCCTGGAACACACACCACCCTGAGACACCTTTCTCCAGGCCAATCTCCTCCCCTCTCCCTCTCCATACGTAGTATCTCTTCACACTGAAGAGACACACTGCGGGCAGGAGAAAGCTCACAGTGGTCCCACAACCACCACTGTGAGTTCCACCACCTCCCAGCTCCTTCGTGAGTAGGTGGGCGTGGTGGTTTCACCCTCTGTTTTCACCGCTAAACACCATTGCTGCCATTGTCAGAGCTTCAAGGTCGAAAGCTCCAGCAGTAGCAACGACCGCCAGCAGCAGCGCAGGCCATCGCGCGCATGCTAGCTGACCTTGCGAGCTCTCCCTACGTGCGCAGGCGCTTCCCAGCATGCCCGCACACACAGAACCGGCTCTACCGGTCATCCGCTCCCGCACGGCACTGTAGCCACTATTCACGCCTCTTAGCGTGACACTGTAGCCACCGGTTTGTTTCTCACTTAGCCGGTGGCACAGCGCTCTCTCTCTTTGCCCTCAACCCGCTCCAGCCGGTTGCTCGCATCTGTGCCCGCGCCAGCGTCTAAGCCCGTACCCACTCCTGCCTGCAGCGTTGTGCGCTGCGCTACGTAGTGCGCTGCGTTTCCCTCTCTCTCACACTCCCACACCCGCCTGCACGCAACGACAGCACGTGCATTCCCTTCAGCGCTCGTGCGTAGCCCTTGTGCGCCTGCGCATGCCCTGGCCACCAGACGACGCTCGCTTCCGCCAGACGACTTAACTCCTCCGCTCTCTCTCATAGTCACCTACCAGTACACGCGCACACACACTCACTTGTACACACTCACGTGTACTTTCTCACACACACTTGTAGACACACACACACCCTTATAAACTCACTTCTACACACATATATATTTATATATCTACCCACTTATATACATAAATATATATATACATATATACATATATATATAAATATATGTATCTATATACATAGATACTTATACAAATATATCTATATACATATGTACATATACATATCTATATATATATATTACTATATATATATATTTATTTATAAATATATATATATATACACATATATATCTATATATATACATAACTACATATATACCTATATAGTTATAACCCTATCTGTATATATACATATATATAGATATATATATCTTTACATACACATCACCAACCTGTATCCATACGTCCTTGCACTAGTCACTCCACATGCATTATATTGCGGGAATATCTGCACCAATTGTTGATATTCCCCGATGCCCGCGTAAAGCAAGCACCACCGCACACACCCCTACACATCCATCCTACACTCTACGTGGCACTTCGTCTTGTTGGTTGCGTCTTACTAGATGTGGACCAACTCGATACTGTGCTACACGCCATTTCACTTCCACCCCCACCCCTATATATATAATATATATATCTATATATATAGAGATTGTATTTATTTCTCTACAAGCAACCTACCTTGTTTTTATTTCTCTTTTGTTTCCTGCTATTAAAAAGATAAAAAAAGAGTAAAAGAGAAAAGATAATCCTTGTTTTGCAGGTACTCAATCTTGCAAATAGCAGGGCCAGTTCTTTTGGAAATCCTAAGTTGGCTCAAAGCCAAGAACAATTTTGCTCAAAGCTAAGGACCTGATATTGTGGGTGTGCCTCAAGGACAATATTAACAAAAAAAATCTTAAATAGAAAAAAACCAAAAACATAATAAACGTACGGAAGAGATACGTTTTAGGAAAGGCATAGAAACTTCTTCACCTTTAATCCCCACCTCCCTGAGATCGACCCTAGGCCTAAAAGTGACCAAGATAAAATTAAGTAAGCCAGGTAAAAGAAATTTTTTTGTAAAAATGGTCAGACTCGATTTAGGTAAGCCACTATACTCACTTCAACGATAATTTCACCATATTAACACAACCTATTCAAGTTCTACCAGTGGACAATTCTCTGGGAAAAAGACGGCTGCAAAAATTTTGCAATCTAGATTCTATTGGCCATCTTTATTCAAGGATGCCCAGGAATTCTCGAGGTTGTGTTCTCGATGCCAGGCACTGGGGAGCATGACTAAGAGAGATATGATGCCCCTAAACCCCATTCTTCCCGTCGAAATCTTCGACGTTTGGGGCATCGATTTCATGGGACCCTTCCTCCCTTCATTTGGACATCAGTACACTATTGCTCATGCAATTTTGCCCCCTTTTTTTTCGTCGAAGTAAATAGATGGAAGTGAAGGGCCTTGGTCCACATTTTGTCACGTATGAAAAATGGGTCGGAGGTCAGGTTTGCATTTTCAGCCTTTCCGATACTTGTATTTGACGTACTGCATGAATCCTTGGGCGTCGGAATAAGCACACAATTGGGTGCGCATGGTGGGTTTTTTAGGAAGGGGAGGATTATGTGTCCAAGTGGATCGAGGCTATTCCCACCCGAACCAATGACCACAAGGTGGTCATTGATTTCGTCAAGAACATTTTCAGTCGGTTGAGGATTCAGAGGGCCATCATCAGTGGTGGTGGCACTCATTTAACTAATGCCCAGTTCTGTAATTTGCTGGCAAAATATGAGGTTAATCACAGAATCTCCACACCTTACCATCCCCAGACGAATGAACAAGCCGAGATCTCCAATCGGGAGATCAAGAATATTTTGCAGAAAATGGTTAGGCCTGATCGAAAAGACTGGACTCAAAAGCTTGAGGACGCTCTTTGGGCCTACCGTACGGCGCATAAAATGCCCTTCGGCATGTCTCCATTTCATCTGGTGTATGGAAAGGCATGCCATTTACCTGTAGAAATTGAACATAGGGCATTCTGGCAATCAGGCAGTGCAATCTAGATCTGAGTTTAGCCGGGAAGACCACGAAACTCCAATTATCTGAGTTGGAGGAGCTTAGAAATGATGCATATGAGAATGCCAAGATCTACAAGGCTCGGACCAAAGCTCTTCATGACCAATTGATTTCCTGCAAGAGCTTTGAGCTGAACCAGAAGGTCTGGCTATGTGATTCTCGACTTAAGCTCTTTCCCAGCAAACTTAGGCTAAAATGGAATGACCTGTTCATTATCAATTAAATATTTCCAAACAGAGCTGTTCAGATCTCTAACCCGAAGATGGGTAATTCATTCAAAGTCAACGGTCAATGTCTGAAACCCGTTATTGAATGTACTATTCCAGAACCCATGTCAGGCATAGTTGCTCTAGCCATGTTGTGACTTCTTTGGCTAGACTTCGCCTAGCTGACGGCATTAAACTCAGCAGTTGTACAGTCTGACTCAGAGCTGACCCAAGCTTCATATTCAGGTGATATCTTCTGCACTCTACCCTTCCTTTCATGTCTTTTATTCTCAATGCAGACATTGCATCAGCTAGGCATGGGGGGGGTGGATTCATTTCTGAATCATTTTGTCAGCTCTGTGAAATTTTTGTAAATTCTAACTATTTTCTTATATATACAAAAGAAAGAATTATTAGGAAGGAATACTTGGACATTAGGACCTTCCAATCTTAGAAAATATTACAGTAGGATCTAAACACTAAGACCCTTTAGGTCTTTGGGCTTAATCAGCCTGGGTATCCAGTAAAATGTGGATTTATTTTTTGAGTCCTCGCCATCTTGAATTCTATCTTAATTTGATTAAATAAGTTTAGGTGAAAAGTAAACGACTTATCAACCCACTCTCTGATTTGAGGGAACTTTAAGTCTAAGCATCTACACACTATTCGTCACTGACTCATTTTTCTACGATTTTAACAAAAATTAGGTAGCTAATAAACCTTCTAAGGTGATATGACTGGCAAGTTATCATGGGTAATAGCCCATAGGTAGGTTGTCCAGAGCCCAGTCACTAGACCACTCTCTTCTTACTGCCTTTAGGTAAATCTTAGACCAGGGAAGACACCTACTTAAAAAGAAAAAGAAAGTCAAAAAGAAAAGAAAAAGAAAAAGAAAAAGGAGTTAAGAAAGAAAAAGAAACAAAAGAAATAAGCCACACTTTATCGCACGAGTATGGCTGGCAAGTTGTCGGTGGTAATAGCTCATCGACCGATTATCCAGAACCTAGCTCAAGAAATGCACTAAAAATTCCCAAAACACTTAGAAAGAAGCGGAGAAGTAGAATAAGCCGAGGAGATATACACTGGACTCACCCTTGTGTTGACCCCATAAAAATAAAAGTAGGGAGAAAGCTACCGATCGTAAAGATACACCTTTAGGAAGAACTCTCTTTTTAAGGTCACCTAGGGGCGTAGAAACTTGAAGTTCGTTCTGATTGCCGATCAACGAGTCTATCACATTCACAAAAAGATGCTTAGAACTTAGGGTTCTCATCAAATCATGGGTGGGTTGAGTGGTCGTAGAAAGCCACTCTATAACCCTAAACTCAAAAATCCAAAAAAAAGTAGAAAAGAAGAAAAAGAGAAAAGGAGATTTTTCTTTGAATAAGGTGAGGGCTTGAGGCGGTCTGCATTTTGGCAAATACTTGGGCGCCGTTGTGTCTTTGAAAGTTCAAATCTTAAGTAAAATTTCTCAATGTTGAAAATGATTTGTGCCTAAGTAATCCAACCTAATTCTTTTATAAATAGCATGTAGTTTTTGCTAGAGACTAGCAAAAGATAGTCATGGGGGTGTGATGTGCATACATCTGATTAACCTAAAATGTCTATTAATGCATGTTCTTAGTGTCACATTACCATTATACATTGTAAATAGTACATAACATGCATAATCATGCATTTAGATCAAGTTGTATAAATTGTATAGTAATTGTCTCCTTTATATGGTCAGGGACAGAGCGACTTTTTATCAGGGCCTTAGATTGAAGATCCAACCATACGGATCTAATTAGGGCGATGATTGGAGTTCAACGACTCCAAGATCACCCTAATTGGATATCCGTAGCACTAGATAGAGATCAAGGAACCCTAAAGATGAAGGGCTAAGATGGTGTTAATCTGCACCTCAGATGAAAAATCCGACCACACAGATGGGTTCGGATCGACGATCACATCATAACGGCGTGAAAATCAATCCAATCTAACACATGTGGCACCATCTACAACATTCAGAAGATGGACGGCCAAGATAGCACCATATGGCACCATCCCAGCCACCCAACTGGCCCCAAGGACCCACCTCCACTTCTCTTCTTCACCCGCTCGACGAATCCCCACCATCGGATGTTCATCTAATAGCCGCAGAGCCACACGCACAAACTCAGTAGCGCGACAAAGAAGGGCACTTGGCGCAGCGGTCGAGTGCCCCTTCGCGAGCGAAGAGTGCATGTTCGAGCCACACCAAGCACTCCAAATCAGACGGGCGTGGGCACGGGCGCGATTAGATCGTTAGATCGAGATCGAGCAGTTGAGGGGAGGAGGCGTGGCATGCAGAGATTCGTTGATCTCGTACGCGTGCGATGACGCGTGTTTGCATGCCTCATCGCACGTGGGTGTGCAGCAGTGAAGATTTGAAGGCATTGGCGAAGGGTGCTTTAAACCATCCGATCTCTTGATCATTTCAAGCGTGAAAGCGAGGGGGCGTGCATGCAGCACGTGCATGTCGGCCACGTTCAAACCTTTAGTGACGGATAAATCCGTCACTAAAGGTCCTGAATTAATGTTTTTAATATTGTAATGTCTAAAATGCCCCCACTCCTTGCAACTACAAAAGGAGATCCCTACCATATGGATTTCTCATCCCTTCCTTCTCTCTCCCTCTCCAAAGCTCAAGAGAAGCTTGTCCCACACCCATGATGCTTGTTAAGAGCTAAAACCAAGTTTTCACCCCCGTTCCGGAAGTGGATCCCGCGACGATGATGACGTGCTGCCTCGTTCCCATTCCTCCTACTTCGTCATCCTTCTTCCCACTGCGTTCCTCGTCTTCCAGGCATTATCACGTCCGGCTCATCATCTAAGCAATCATCGAGGAGGATAACTTCTCTCTCCTATTCTTTTTACTGCTTTCTAGTGTAGAATTTTCCTGCTTTCTAGTTGTAATAATTTCTCGCTTCCTAGTGTAATCATTTCTCGCTTTCTTAGTTGTAAAAATATTATGCAATATCAAGTGATTGTTCTTTCTCTCCCTCTCTTATTATCTATATTGATTCCATTGTAATTATTTCACCCTTTACACAAAAATATAATTGCAAATTTTGATCGACGTAGCCTCCCTGTGTTCGACCTGGAATTTCTTTACAGATTTTTCGGTATAAATTTTATTTGTTGAACGGATTTCTTCGCTACTCGAACTACAACGATGGGTTTTCAAAACCATTTCCGATAGTGTAGTCATCCGCCATTCAACAAGGACTTACTTCCATTTAATTTTAAACCAGAAATCTCACCGACTATGTTGACCATATAATATAGTGCCTGTGCTTCCCTTTTCCCACCTTCCAGAAAAAGAACAGTGTCATCTGCATACTGAAGAATGGGGGCCAAAGCCCTTATGTTTGTCATCGAATATTCCCTTGTCATCCCATCAGTGGCCAGCTTGCAAGCATATCTTGCCAAGGTATCCATTGCAAAATTGAAGATCAATTGGGCTAAGGGGTAGCCCTGTCGTACCCCACACCGAGGCTAGATCCAAGATCGACATGGCTTCCCATTTATCTAAGGGGAATAGGAAGTAGTCGTGATGCACCGTTTCACCTATTGTATCAAAAGAGGGGGGAATTTTCTCCTTTTAAGAATTTCCCAAAGATACAACCAAGAAATTAAGTCATAGGATCTAGTGAAGCCTACCTTCCATAGGAAGGCCTTGGATTTTCGCCTATGCCATCCCATCACCATTTCTTGAGCCATGATGAATGATTCCTGCAGTGACCTCCTAGGTAAGAATGCAGATTGGACAGGCATAATCAAATCTTGCAATACATCGTGAATTATGTTAGCTAGGATATTTCTTGTGATAAGATAAATGGAATTCGACAAAGCAATAGGCCTGTAATCTGAAAATTTCTCCGCACCCGACTTCTTTGGTAACAAGAACAAATAAGACTTGTTCAGTCTTTAAAAACCAAAGTTTCCCTTTTCAAACTCATGTATAACTTCCATCACATCCTTCTTAAGAATGTTCCACATTTCCTTGTAGAAGAAGACCGGTACCCCATCTGGTCCTGGAGCTCCCTCATTATTCAAACCTTTGATAGCTTCCACTATTTCATGTTCAATAAAAGGGCAACTAACATAGCAACTTGTTCACTACTGACACACGGAAAAGCAGCCGAAGCCATCCTCTAGGAACCTCTTGGTGTAGCCTAGATTGCTTATTTAAAGTAATGGCCATCTTCAAATCTTATTTCACAAGTGGAGGTAATGGTTCTCTCGCCCACTTTAATAGAGGAGATGAGATTAAATCTTCTCCTAGCACTGGAAGCAAGATGAAAGAATTTTGTATTGGCATCGCCTTCCTTGAGCCACAGTTGTCTAGAGCTCTCACGCCAGTCCATTTCTTTCTTTAGGTCCTCCTCCCCAACAACCTGCTGCAGATATTTCCTTTGCTCCTACTCCTGGGCACTCAGAACCAGCCTGCATTCCTTCAAGTCAAGCCTTTGGATCTCTGCCAGTGCCTCAGCCCTCTTCTGCTCTCTGATAGCCACCACTGTCTGCCCATATTCCTTCAACATTGTGCGCACATCTGCCAACTATGATGCAAGCTGCTGTGTAGTCGAGCCTATAACATTCCTATTTTGCCACCAACTGGACAACATGTCTGCAAACCCCTCTTCTCTGAACCAAGACTTTTTAAGCTTGAAGTATGAACCAACATCCGCACTCACCCTGTAATCCCACACAATTGGTGTGTGATTAGAGAATGGCCTATCAAGGCTCATAGTAGAGGATAGGTGGAATCTTTCCAAGAGGTTGGGGTTGCCAAAGAACTTGTCCAACCTTGATACCAACCCACTACCATTTCTCCAAGTGAAATCAACCCCACTGACAGGGTATTTAGTGATGCCCAATCTCTGCATAGTCAATTGAAACCCAGCCATTGCACCATCAGAACTGTCACCAGGTCTATCCCCAATTGATAAAGGACAGTTGAAATCCCCACCAACAAGCCATGGTACCTCTTGGACTCTTTGATGCACTATTGACAAGTTCTCCCACAGTACCACCTGACCAGCTGCTACACAAGGTCCATATATACATGAGATGAACCAATCCAGATCACCTTGAAGGTTCTGACATCTACAAGTAAGCACATGTCTATCACGGTGGATTTCAATCACTTTAAGGCTGGATTTTTTCCACCATATTGCCATCCCACCAGATCTACCAATTGCACCCTTCCCCACACAGTCTGCTCTCGCAGATTGTCTCAGAGAGTCCCAGACAGGTCCATTTTCCTCCTCCTAATGTGTCTCTTGAATAAGAGCACAATCAATCTCCCACTCCACAAGATATCTGATAAGAGATGCCCTTCTCACTTTATTGCGCAACCCGCACACATTCCATGTTAAGACTCTCATCCCTTGCATGGCTGATCTGCTTGAGCCAAATTATCCACGTATTCAACTATGATAGACTTTGTAATAGTTTTCTCCCCTATGGGACTCAAGTTCTCCTTCCTTCACCTCCTAAGCATGTAAGGAGAGCGCCCAACCCCCTCTTTTGGCTGGTCCCTTTCCCAAATTTCAGATCATCAAGTGCAGGGAAGGGCATTTGATTCACATCCCTAAGGACACTTCTTCCACGGCTGTTTACAATTTCCTCCCCCGACTTCACCTCCTTACAATTGGTAGATTTGCCAGAGTCCACAAGGGTTTGATTAGCACTCCACATGACAATGTCATCAACCATAGCTGCCTGGCCCCTCTCTAAGACATCCTTGTGGTAGTCTTTCCTCTTCTTTGATTCAGGTGCATCATCTGAGGGCTTATGACCCTCCAATTCATCCTGTTGTGCCTCACTAGTTCTATCAATAGACATCTTATCCTGACCTGATTCTGGTAATACAAATTCCTGCCATACCACTGATAGGTGAATGAGCCACGAAGAGCCCCCACACCTGAGGATGATTTTATCTGGCAGTGACCTGCTTCTAAAAACCTCAGCCTCAAATTGTAGCAGACGGCCATCACCTTACCCAATTGTAATTTTAGTTTCATCACTAACAGATGCAAAGCCAGCAATCATCTTGGCGACCACCCGTCTAGATCTCAAATGTAGAGGCAATCTTTTGATCGCAAGATTCACCCTCATGGTACCCATTCTCTGAAGGGATCGATCAGGAAGTGCCCCATCAAAGGGAGAGACCAGCCTCCACAACACGCTAATGTTCTTGAAGGTACTCGAGCGAAAGCGTAGCCTTTCCACATCTATCATCCCCAGACTGAAAATAAGAAAACAAGTCTGGGATAGCACAGGAACGTTCCAGCCTGATGAAACAAGGGATAGGGAACTCACTAGTTGATGGAACCTTTCAATAGATGGATTGCCAGTCATAACTTCACCGATCAGAGCACCCCTTAGCATAATCTCCGTAGAAATAATATCCTCTGAGAATGGGATCTCCACATCGATCATGTGGCCACCTAGCACCGACGGTGGGGACAGCCAAGGTTCCTTCAGAACCTCGTATTTTGGGCACGGAGGGTTCATCTTCGTGCGCTGCAGCCTCACCCTTGTGCACAAATCACGTTTGTGACCGTCTCCCCCACACACCAAATAGACAAGGGGATTTCTACATACCGCAGCCATATGCCCTCTTCATCTGCACCTATAGCACAGAACCTCTCCGTTCGTCCTCTTTCAGCCTTCTCTTGAGATAAATCTGGTTGCCCTACCTTTGTAAGACTGCCATCTCCTCTCCCTCCTCCAATTTCTCATGTCTTCCACTCACCCTCATCCCCAGCCCTAGCCACACCCTCACCTTCTTCTCCCGTCGCCCATCGCCACTCTCTCTCTCCATCCCCATCGGAATGTGTGGCTTCTTTGAAATCTAAGTGCATTGGTCAGGCGTGTTTCACGTGTTAGAAATCAGGGTTACAACCCATCGTCATAGTTGCAAAACACATAGATCAGATAAAACATATACCGAAACTCCAAGGGAATCCCGAGTAGAACACAGGGAGGCGGTGTTTACCTTAGTTGAAAATCGCACTTCGATTCGTTTCTTTTTGGTATTTCAAGGTTTTGTTATTTTTTTTGTGTTTTTGAAATAAAAGACAAGCAGAATGAATCACAAGATAGAAATGGAACAAATATGATATATAGATCAATCCAATGTTGATTACAATGAACTATAAAAGCATAAAAAGTGAGGAAGGTGAGAGGAAATCTCTCAAATCGGCTATTCGACGAGATGATGGTGCTTGGCGAAAGCTCAGATGAAGGAGGTGAGGAGCGGGACAACAGTGGTGAGATGCAGGAGGACGTCAGGTTTAGGAAAGCTTCAGTGTGGCTCTGGAATGGAGGTGAGAAGATGGAGGTGATCTGCTACCAAAATGGAGGTGGGAGGACAGCTCCAAGGCGACCTATGAAGGGAGATGGGAAGATGGAAGAATATCTGGTGGGGTAGAGGTTCGCTACACTAATAGGTGCCTTGGGAGCTTAAGAGCAAGCTCTATTGGAGCATTGGTAGGCTTGCTAGAGCTTGGGAGTAGGTGGGAGTAGAGTAAGTAGAGATGTCTTGGAAGGGAGGGGGTGTAGGTTCTTTTATAGTGGAGGAGAAGAGGCTAAAAATGGATAAAGGACCTTTAGCGACCTCCAGACCATCACTGGAAATGTTGCTGTAGACAGCTTACATTCGCTTATGCCCTTAGCTAGCTCCGCTGCCTTGCAATGAAATAGCAACGGCCGTAAGTGTCACTGCAGGTCAGCCCAACTATCGCTGAAAGCTGGCCCCAACCACGCTTGCACCTGCACTTTGCTGCCTCGCCTATCACACGCGCTGATCGCACGTGCCCTGCTATGTACGTGCTGCCATGCACTGGCGTGTGCGTGCGTGCACGCGCTGCCATGCATTGGTGCTTTGCATGCACTGCCGCTGCTGCTTCTGCATGCGGCTGATTTAAGATTGGGAGGGGGCTACGAGGATTCGAACCCGCGTCCCTCCCTTGCAAATCGACACTCTAACCATTGGGCTAGATATTCCCTTGTGTCACGAGGAGCAGCTTGGTGCAAATGCTTCCCAGCCGTTGGATCTTGATCCAACAGCTAGGATGAAGAAGGAATTGGGCAGTGCTGCTAGCCGATGTTGGGCGGCCTGGATGGCACCACGTGGTGCTATCTGGGCCGTCCATCTTCTTCTTCTTGTAGAGGGTGCCATGGTGCTCAGATCGAGATGATTCCTACGATAACAAACTGCGATCGTCTCTCCAGATCCATCCGTATGATCAGATTTTCCATCTGAAACCCATATGGATGTCGCATTGCCCCCTGGCCATATAAAATGAAGGAATTAATATACAAAATATACAACTATTTTAAATGCCATGCAATGGATGTTATGCAATATTTATAACATGATATGCAATGCTAAGCCTGGGAATTATCATAAATAAGCAATTTATCATGAATTTATGTGTGTTCATCATAACCCCATGGTTACTTTTTGCTTGTCCCTATCAAAATTATCCTAAATGCTATGCATAAAAGTAGAATCAGGGTTCGAGTATTTAGAAAAAATTCATTGATTGCTTTAGAAAATCTCAACCCCAAGACCTAATTACAAAAACTCAACAGTGCCTAGGTGCCTGCTAGAATGCAGACCGTCCAAGCCCTCGCCTTATTTGAGAAGAGAAGATAATAATTTTTTTCTTTTTTTCTTCTTTTCTAATTTTTTTTTTGTACTTTTGGAGTTTGAGAGTTGTGGGATAACTTTTATGGCTACCCAACCCACCCAAGACTTGAAAAGGACCCTAAGTGCTTAGCATCTTGTGAAAATAGTGAAAGACTCACTAGACAACCGTTAAAACGCACTTCGGATTTCTACAACCCTAGGTGACCTTGCCTAAAGGTTTATCTTTACGATCGGTAGCTTTCTCCCTACTTTCTTTTATATGGGGTCAACACAGGGGCCAACCCAATGTATATCTCCCTGGTTTATTTTACTTCCCCGCTTCTTCCCTAAGTGTTTTGGGAATTATTATGCATTTTTTTTTGTAAGTTGGGTTCTGGACAATCGGCCGATGAGCTGTTACCACCACCAACCTGCCAGCATACTCGTGCAGTGAAGTGTGATTTTATTTGTTTTTTTACTTTCTTCTTTACTTATTTATTTTTTTCTCTTTTTTTTTTTTTTTAAGTAGGTGGCTTTCCTGACCTAAGATTTACCTAAAGGCAATACAATGAAAATAGTCTTGTGGCTGGGCTCTGGACAACCAACCGATGAGCTATTACCATCGATAACTTGCCAGCCACACCACCCAAGTTAGTCCATTAGCTACCCAATTTCCGTAAAAACCACCGGAAAGTGAGTCAGTGCAAAAAATGTGTGTAGATGCTTAGGCGTAACGTCCCCCCAAATCAGAGGGTGGGTTGTGAGTCGCATACCTGCCATCCTAAATTATTTACCAAATTAAAATAAATTTTTATTAGCGAGGACTCGAGACTAAATCCACATTCGAGTGGACACCTGGGCTAATTAAGCCTGAAGACCTGAAGAGTCTAAGTATTTAGGTCTCAAAGTATCAATTCCTAAAGTTTACAACTCCTAATGCCTAAGTTCTCATCTCCTAGTTCTAATTTTTTTTTTATCTTTTTCAAATTTTCATTTTTTCATTTTTTTTTAACAAGATTCAAATAACAGGAAATCACTGTTACAGTTGACAAAATGGTTATAAAATATGTCCACCCCCCTATGCTTAGCTATTGCAATGTCCTCATTATGAAAAATGAAAGCATGCAGGAGAGTAGAAGTGGAAGAATAGCACCTGGTTTTCATGAGACTCTGGTCAGCTTGGAACAGTCTTTACATGTGCTGAGTTTAGTGCCTTCAGTTGGGCAATGATCAGCCCGCCGTGGTTATGGCAAGGTAAGAGCAACCTTGTCCGAGATGGATTCAAGGAGCACATGGTCAACAAAGGGTTTGACATGCTGTCCATTGACCTTGAAAATACTACCCATCTTTAGGTCAGAGATTTTGACAGCCCCGTTATGGAAAATCTGCTCAATAACGAATGGGCTGCCCCACTTAGACCTGAGTTTACCGAGGAAAAGCTTCAATCGAGAATCGAAAAGCCAGACCTTCTGGTTTGGCTCAAAGCTCTTACGTGAAATCACAGATAAAATTTATAACGAAACTCCAAGGGAGTCCTGGGTTGAACACAGGGAGGCAACGTTTACTTTAGTTGAAAATCGTGCTTCGATTTGTTTCTTTTTGGTATTTTAGGGTTTTGTTTTTTTTTTTGTGTTTTTGAAATAAAAGACAAGCAGAATTAATCACAAGATAGAAATGGAACAAATATGATATATATATCAATCCAATGTCAATTACAATGAACTATAAAAGCATAAAAAGAGAGGGAGGTGAGAGGAAATCTCCCGAATCAGCTATTCGGCGAGACGACGGCGCCTGACGAAAGCTCAGATGGAGGTGAGGAGCGAAATGCCAGAGGTGAGATGCAGGAGGACGTTGAGTTGAGTAAAGCTTTAGCGTGGCTCCAGAATGGAGGTGAGAAGACGAAGGTGATCTGCTACCAGAATGGAGGTGGGAGGATAGCTCGAAGGCAACCTATGAAGGGAGATGGGAGGATGGAGGAATATTTGGTGGGGCAGAGGTTCGCTACACTAATTGGTGCCTTGGGAGCTTGGGAGCAAACTCTAATGGATCGTTGGTAGGCTTGCTAGAGCTTGGGAGTATGTGGGAGTAGAGTAGGTAGAGATGGCTTGGAAGGGAGGGGGTGTAGGTCCTTTTATAGTGGAGGAGAAGAGGCTAAAAATGGATTAAAGGACCTTTAGCGACCTCCAAACCGTCGCAGGAAACGTTGCTGTAGACAGCTCACATCTGCTCATGCCCTTAGCTGGCTCTACTGGCTTGTAATGAAATAGCAACGACTATAAGCATCATTGTAGGTCAACCTAGCTGTCGCTGAAAGCTAGCCCCAACCGCGCTTGTGCCCACGCTGCGCTGCCCCACCTATCACACACGCTGATCGTGCGCACCCTGCTGTGTGCGCGTTGCCATGCGCTGGCGCTTTGCATGGGCTACCGCTGCTGCTGCTGCTGCGGCTGATTTGAGATTAGGAGGGGGCTATGGGGATTCGAACCCGCGCCCCTCCCCTACAAACCAATGCTCTAACCATTGCGCTAGATCTTCCTTTGTGTCACGAGGAGCAGCTTGGTGTAAATGCTTCCCAGCCGTTGGATCGGTTCATCATGCATATGGACTCCTTAGGAAATGATTTGAAGATTGATTCATCTAAAGAGTCTTTTGCAAGATGCTCATCTCGATCAAATGTAAATAATTGGAGAGTGCTTATAGGATCATGGAAATCTGAGTCAGTAGAAGATCGAACTCTGGATTGCAAACACTCTTGGCACTTACTTTTTCTAAATCTTGTAGATCATAACAGAATGATTCCAATTCAGTGGAACATGATTTTGAATCAATGATCTCAAGTTCAATGACCTCAGAATCAGAGTCAAAGAATGGATCATGGACACTAAGGTCGTAAACTAGCTTATGATCATCTATAAACAGAGGTTCTCCAAAATCAAAGTATGATTCGAAATCATCGAAGAATCTATGAAAATTAGTTTCTGAACCTGATTCAAGATCTAGATTTCCACCACAGAGTAAATCATGATTCATGGAGTCAACAACCTGACTTTAATCTAACCTAGTCTCAAATACCGAGCTCAAAGGGGTGTCCTTATTAGGCCTAGGCATGGGTTCCGGGCACCTAGGGTAGTTCTAATCAAATTCCAACTCTTCCAACTCCTCTGTATCAATATCATAAATTGGTGTGACTTTCAAAATATTAACTTGTTCCCTTGAAGAGTCTGGAGAGGTGTAACTATCAAATACTAGCCTAGAATCAAAATTCAGATCTAAAATTTGGTTCTCATCACATTGGGCCTCATGATCATCCCAAATAGGCTTAAATATAAATTCTAAGTTAGGGTTAGGAATTGGGTCACTAGAATCTGGACTTGTCTCTACTAGGATGTCAAAGTTGCTCTCAAGGATTACCTTAGCAGGATAAGGTGCAGGAATTACATCCTCCAGAGGTTCTAACTCAAGATCATCACAGGTGTTTGGGAAAGCTAGGCATGATGGACCAACTTCACAACTACCTATGGCTGGCTCATAATCAGGAACACTTGCAACTAGATCCACCCAACCTGCATTTTGATCAGGTATATCATTCTGCACAAAGTTTGAATCTAATTCCATTTGGGTTGGGGGTCCACAACAACCTCGATTTGCGATCTTGAGCTCTGGGAAATCATATTGATCCTCAACATCCCTCCAAGATTCATCATCAGTTTCTGAGTGGATATATGGGTATTTTTGATTAATGGCTTCATCCAACATATTCAGCATATTTCCATGTTTCTCAATGAGATCTTAGTGTATTTCCCAAAGTGGGGGATTTGACAAACATTGTAGACACTCATTGCTATATAATTTCCCCAATTCAATGTATTCTGATAAGAGAGTAACCTGGGTTGAACCATGTATCATTTGTGTTAACATCATTCTAGCACAGTTCACAATGAGGTTTGTTGTTTTTGACACATTAACCTAAACTCTACTAAATGGATCTGAGGTTTTGTAAAACTCTTCCCTATGTCTAAGGGTAGCCTCAATCATTTCTCTTTTATGCTCAATTGGGATTTAGGTTTATTGAAAATCTTTCCCATGTTGTCAGGTTGCATTTTCAAATCAGGTGGTGGATCAGGATGTAGAATTCAATTCAGGTCTAGATTGAATTGATTAGATTAGATCAGATCTTCCCCAAAAGATCAACTCTAATGGAGGCCTATAGGTCAAAAACCTAGGGACCTTTCCTGTGTATGTGTTCTAGGAAATAGATGAGGGACTAGAAGTTTATTGGACCCAATTAAGGCACCTAAAGATTTTTGGATGACTATGGTTGTTTCGAGGTGGATGATGCCTCTGATTCAAAAATCCACACACTCAAGAATTACTTGTGCAGCCAGGAAGGGAGAGTCTAGGAACGACCCCTACACGATAGAGCATCCCCACAGGTTATAGGGTTTCCCCTACCCGACCTTCCTTGTCACTGCAGTTCCAAGAAGATCGAAATGTGCGAATTGAGACCTAAGTCTACCAATTTTATCCCTAATTTGTGCCTTGAATTTCACTTGATTTAGAAGTTGATTGAATTTGTGACCTAATTTGGAGGTTGGTTGATCCACAGGGTGAATCAACTTCACCTGACCTACCCTAAGATTGATTATGAAATTTGGGTCAAGACTAAAATCATCTTGAATTGTTTCTCAGGTTATTAGGTTCAACTTTTAGAGTTCAAGTGAATTTAGAGCCTGATTGTTAAGGTTTTCTTGAATAGATCTTTTCAATCAAGGGCTTGGGTGGCACAAAAATGCAAGAGGATCAGTTTCCTTTATTGCATGCAAGTGTGTACTAACACTTTAGAACCCCAATGTGGAAACCCTAATTGGCTCTATTCTCAAGTCCAATTTGAATTCTAAATGTAACACCTTGGACTCAAGCAAGAAAGTGAGTAGTCTAAGATGTTGGGAATTTAAGCATAAATCCCTAATAGGTACAGGAAACTAGGATGGGGATCTCTAATCAAATCATCTCAATCTTCAATCAGATATCGAATCAATTTTTTTGCAAATTAGGAATCTTTTTGCCTTTAAATGATTTTTACTATGAAAGTAAGGAAAGTGGATCCTAATTAAGTTGTTTCCTTCTTCTCTTTCCCAAGATTAGGAAGTGATTAGGGAAGAAGAGAAATTTTACCTGCCCCTGGAGTGGTTGATTGCGCGGAAGATCTCTTCGTGATGTACCTCGAAAAATCACAGCAAAATAGATATGACAAGTTTGTAATAAGCTTATTCAAGAAAGATAAGATTAGTGGTGAATTGCGCGTTTCTCCTTGGCAACGGCTCCAAAAATGTTACTATGTTCTCATCAATGGTTAAGAAAGGCACATTGTAGTACGATTGGCAGAAACGCTGCAGCATTTATAATTTGTAAAGTGCTCGAAAACAAAGAATTGAGTCTAAGGTCATTCAAGGGAGAAAATGTGGAATTCACACATTAATCCCAATTTAAATCAATGAGCACAATCAATTAAACACGAAAGAGATATTCAATGAATAATAATCTACTCAAAATGATATCCAATTGTAACACAAGTTATTAGGATAAAAAGAAACCAAGAATCTAAAAAGAATGGTGATTTGAATCACCACTTAATTCCTTAAATTAAGCACAGATATCAAAGTATTCAATTTCCTAAATTTTCCAATAGTGGTCTCAACCACTTATTCACAAATTCCACATCAGTACCAGCCAAATATATCCACAGAGCCAAGTTAGATGTCAGGAGAGACCATCAGATGACTTAAATGATCACAACACAAGGCATCAGCACAGCACAAAGCATCTTGATATGCTAAGTTTTAAGCGGTCATGCACGCATCATGAGGCATCAGGCATGAATCCTAAAGCAAAACCCTCCCCCTTCTTCCTTAGAGATTCTCCCCTAATCAGATATAATTCGGGTAATCGGGTTTATACGTTGGTAATCAGATCTAGATAGGGTCCAAACACACTGGGTGTGGGGGTGAGCGAGGACCTTACACCCAAGAGTCGAGGTGACATGCCTTAGTCATTTTTTTCCTTATATGCGCTTTTTTCACATTTGTTGCATATGAGGTGGCACTAAAAGGTGCTACCTTCTCCATCATCTTAGCGTGAAATCACAACCAAGGACTTTGTCGAATTGGTGCAGCTGCTACCTTGGTTGCTTCAATTGATGACCCTACTACCTTTTGGATGTGAAGCTACATCAAGTGATGGTAGTAGAAGGTCAAGTGGTGGCTGGAGAGAGGTGGTTGGTGTCGAGGATGATGAAGGTGGTGGCGGAGCTTCGATGGTGTACATGTGACAAGAATATGAGCTAAAAGCCCTAGTTAGATAGCTAGGACGCTCCACCGTGAAGTGGTGGAGCTTGTGGTAGTCGTGATTTGGTGTGTGGGTGATTGTGGTGGTCAGATGGTGGCTGTTAAGGCAGTAGACAATGGGTTTGTCCGATGGGGTGAAGGACTAAGTGAATGGTGAAATTGGTTGAGGGGTTTTGATGGGGGAGGCGAGACGATGCTTTTGGAAGTGATTTGAGGTTGTTTGGTGGTGTGGTGTGGCATGGTGAGCTCGTTGAAGCTACGCCAGAGGCGGAGAAGACAGAGGGGAAGAAGGGGCATTGTCGGTCAAATTGAAGTTCTAAAGACCTAGACCTATACTAGAGACAAAGAGGGAGAGATTGAGCTAGTTACAAACAAAGGGAAAAGGAGATCCACACCATCTTTGGTTGGCCGACATCGGAGAGGATGAAGGCTCCGGTGATAAGAACAGCGAGGAGGAAAGGTCGAGGTGACTCCTGCTTGGTACGGAGTGGAAGACTTTAGGGAAGATGTTCCCTATTCCTATTGTACATGGCAGATGGGGATGAAGGGAGATTAAGGAGCTCTTCGGAGCTTAGTCGAAGCAGGCTGGGGAAGGAGGAGAAGACGTGTTTTTGGACTAAAACCTTGCTAAGGAGGACCCTGGGACATAGAGGAGTTTTTATATAGGGATCTACAACATTGAGAGGCATGAAATCAGTGTAATTTCCTCATGAAAATTGTAAGGAACTTGCATTGAAATTGTGGGTCCCTTAGCAATGTAGGGGTCAGATCAGGCCTCTTGGCCTTGCGTGCTCAATAGAGGATCTCTTGAGATTCTTTCCAAATTTGGAGGGATTTGGTCCTCAATCATGTGAGATTTCAACACCTGAAGGTTGGCGAGCTTGGGTGGATTCTGTTAATTCCTTATCATCGCAGCAGGGATTGATCTGCGAAGGAGACAACAAAGATGGGGGCCTTTCTATAATAAACTCCAAACCTAGGGGTCTAAGTGTAGAAAATAGAGATTTAAGGGATTATATTATAAACTAGGTTAAGATGGACACTGATTGGGCCTAAATTTTAACCTTAATGTAATTTGGACCCAAGGAATCTAACAATGAAGTTAGATTTGAGTTTTGACAACGTTTGTCTAGGAAATTTGCACAGAAGCCCAAATCATTGCAAAATTCCATCTGAAACTCTATTCTAGGTCATAATGAGTTCAGATGGTCAAACCAAGGGTACCAAACCTCTTAGAATATTTTTTATGAATTTTAGGAGGTTCAAACAAATTTTATCCTAACCAAAACTTTTGTAATTTAAGCAGGTCTAAAATTAGGGTTTTGTGTGCTGTTGTAGTTCTTAAAATGAGTGAAAGCCCATTTCTATTTGTGTTGCCCACTTGTTAGACTTTAATGTTTGTTTGACCTTTAATTAACCCCTGGATGACCCTGTGGTTACTCTGCATTTATGTTGTATGTTAAAACTGCAGAATTAACCCTTTTTTGTTATTTTCTCCTCAAAACAGATCTACGTGGAATTACTGTCCTCAGGTGACCATTTAGGAGCATTTATCACTTGATTTAAACTAATTTAAGCTAGTTATGATAAATGATGGTGTTACCACTAGTCTTCTTCCCAAAGAAGTGAACCCCACAAGTGGTACTATGGCAGAATTCGAGTATGCATGTAATCTCATTATCTAGAACACAACGATGGATAACCTGATCCACACAAGCTCAGAATAGTTTTGGCTCTTCCCAAAAGTAATACTTAGCATCAGAAATTAATTTATCCCACCTCTACTTAGGTCAATCAGAGGGCATTTGACCAATTGCCAAGTAATTAACAATGTCTACAAACCAGGGCAGTTTACAGATGGTCAAGATGGTCTCATCAGAGAAGGAATTAGAGAATTCAGGAATCAGATTTTCTACAATGATTCGAGAGAGGTGGTCTGCTACTACATTTTAGGCACCTAATTTGTCTTGAATCTCAAGATCAAATTCCTGAAGTAGAGGGATCCATCTAATTAAGAAAGGCTTTGCATCCTTCTTAGCCATTAGATGCCTTAATGTAGCATGGTTAGTGAAAATAATCACATGAGATCCAAGTATATAAAGCCTAAATTTTTCTAAAGCAAACACTACAACTAGTATCTCTTTTTCCATAGTGGTATAATTTCTCTGAGCTCATCAAGAGTCTTACTAATGTAGTGAATCATAGAAGGTTTTCTATCAATCTTATACCTTAAGAGTGTGTGGACAGTAAAATTAGAGGCATCGGTCATGATTTTGAAATCCTAATCCCAATTAGGAGGTTGTAATATAAGTGATTGAGTAATGGCCTCCTTTAAAAGATTAAAAGCCCTAAGACATTCAGTATCAAAATCAAAAGTATGATCTTTAGTCAAGAGATTACTTAAGGGCCTAGCCACCTTAGAAAATCCAACATGTCCAAGAAATGAATGTACTTGTTTAACTGTCGAAGGTGGTAGAAGCTGAGTAATAGTGTCCACCTTGACTTTATGTACTTCAACTCCTCTTTCAGATACTACATGGCCAAGGACAAGACCTTCTCTAACCATGAAGTGACTTTTCTCCCAAGATAGGACAAGATTAACCTCCATACATTTCTGCGGAGTCTTCTAAAGATGAATCAAACAATTTTTAAAAGAATCCCCAAACATAGAGAAATCATCCATGAAAATTGCCATGAAATCACCCACCATATCTAAACGGATATCAAGCATACACCGTTGAAAGGTTGTGGTGCATATCCTACGGAATACAAAGGTTTTGTAGGGATAGGTGAAGGTGGTTTTCTCTTGATCATCAGGATGGATAGCTACTTGGTTGTACCAGAATAGCCATCAAGAAAATAGAGGAACTTTTGTCCAGCTAATCTTTCAAGAATTTGATCAATAAGGGGAAGTGGGAAGTGGTCTTTCTTAGTTGCAAAATTCATCTTCCTATAATCAATACAAACCCTCCAAGAGGAAGCTATGTGGGTTGGAATCGATTGTCCTTTATCATTTGTAATCACAGTTAGCCCAGCTTTTTTAGGAGCCACTTGTACAGGGCTAATCCAAGGACTATTAGAGATCAGATAGATTATTCCTGCATCTAACCATTTTATTATCTCTTTCTTTACAACCTCCTGCATATTTGGATTCAATCGTCTTTGAATTTCCCCTGAGGGTTTAGATCCTTCCTCAACATATATTTTGTGAGTACAGTAGGTAGGACTAATCCGCTTTAGATCATCCAATGTCCAGCCAATTGCTTTTCTATTCCTTTCCAATACTTGAATCAGTTGATCTTCTTGAGTTTGGGTCAGGTAAGAGCTAATAATCACTGGATAATTCTGATTATGTCCTAGGAAGACATATTTCAAATAATCAGGTAGAGGTTTCAATTCAGGTCTTGGTCCTTGAGATGGTGGGTCTAGAGGTGGATCAAGATCATCCTCAAGAGGCTGTGTAATCAAGTCAGTGATAGGGTGAATAACCTCTTGATTGGTTTGGGGATTAAGACCTAGAGAATTGGACTGGGAAGTTCCTAGGTTCATACAATATTCAACAGTATGATGCAAATCATCATAATCCTCAATCATTCCACAGTCCTCACATTGTTTAGTGGCCTTAAAAATATTGATCTTCATTTTTTTTATCACGAAATTTAATTTCCATACTGTTAGATTCATAATCAATATTAACTTTGACAATAGCTAAAAATGGCTTTCCTAAGATTATAGGTGTATTATTCAATTGTTTTGGTACTTCCATGTCAAGGACCAAGAAATCCATGGGAAAATAAAAATCACGGACCTTAACAATAACATCCTCAGTTATACCCAGCGGTGTGGTCACAGATCGATCAGCCAGTTGTAAAGTGACCTTAGTTGATTTTAATTCATCGAATTTGAATTTTTCGTATAACACCGTGGGTATCAAATTAGTGGAAGCACTTAAATCTAAGAAAGCTCTATCAAAAGTAATATCTCCAATTTGACAAGCAATTAAAGGGGCTCCTAGATCCTTTTGTTTCTGATGTAGTCTGCTAAGGATTATTGCACTAGCTTGTTCAGACAAAACTATCCTTTAGATGATTTGGCTTGGCATTTTGGTGTACACATTTCCTTAAGAAATTTTGCACAAGCTGGGATATTCTCAATAGCTTCAAGAAGTGGTATGTTCACCAGGACTTGCTTAACTATATCAAGCCATTCTTAGATTGGATGTTTTTCCTTTTCCTAGATTTGTTCAAGGCTTTAGGAAAAAGCACTTGAGTTAAACCATGAGTACTCACATTTTGAGCCTTGTTTTCTAGGTCAACTTGGTCTCTCAGGTTAGATTTAGGTTCCACAAGATCTTGGTAAGATTTTGAAATAGAAGGATGAGGATCTTGGATTTGTTTCCCACTTCTCAAAGTAACAACACTATCATAGGCATTAGGGTTAGAAGGATGAGGTGGGTTTTGTAAAATAGGTTGAACCTGGTTTGGATTTGGGTTTGCAAAGCCAGGTGGGAATTAAGGAACGAGTTGAACTATATGTGCCAGCTGCTCCCATGTGTGATTTTGGTTAACCCTATTGAAGTTTTTAGGGTTAGGAACGGGTTGAGAGGGCAACATCCCATGCTGTCTTGAATTTACAAGTTGGTCTGGATGTCCCATTAACTCAATCCTCAATTGATTCATCTCTTCTTTGTGCCTTAAATTCATTTCTCTCATTTCCTTAAGGACTAAACTCAAATCATTAGACCAGGCATCCTAGATAGGTTGAGGTTGGTATTAGTGAGGTTGTTATTGTGTATACCTACTAGGTTGCCCATAGTTATTTTGCCTAACCTAGTTAGAACCCTATGTGGGTTTGTGACTCAACCAAGAAATGTTAGGATGGTTATGCCAACCATGGTTGTAAGTATTCGAGGTCAAATCATTTCTACTATATCCCTGGATCACGTTAGCATCCTAAAAATAATTAGGCATCGGGCTACCTAATACAGGATTTGAGGGCATCAAGGTCCTTCCTTGGTACCCAGAAATAGAAGGGTCCAAGTACAGTTGGCTCATGGGTTGAGCCATGGGTAGGTCATTTATATTGTGCACTAATTCCTGGCCTAAAGGAGGTGGGAGTTGGGTGCGAGGTAAAGTAGAGCTCTCTTGGGTAACTATTGGATTTGCATAAGAAGTTGTCCCTAAGGGGTTTTCGCTCTTCAACAGATTATCTAATCTATCCAACTTTTTGTCCAAATTCTCCAGGTTCTTTCCCACCAATTCCACCTTATCCGGTTGTTTAGTAATAATCTCTAAACCAGTCGAACTTAAATTATCTCATACTTCATATATCTCGCTTTTTGGCTAATTAGCTTTGGTAATGGTAGACATAGAGGCATTTTTTAGGGAATTTTCACTTATATTTTCAAATAATTTAAAGGCACGTCAGCATCATTACTTAGGAAATTACCCCCTGCATGCTGCATCAACAAAATTCTTAAGATCATGGTGGGGGCCAAGTGCCACCTAGGAATACCATGGTGGGGGCATTTCCTAGTATGATCATTAAATCTCTCCCATTCCTCATGAAGTTGTTCCCTAGGATTCTGTTTAAAAGTGGTTATGGCACATCTAAGAGCATTGGTTTTTCTTATAGGAAAGATTTTTTTCAGGAAAGTGCATCTCAAATCTTCCTAAGTTAGGATAGGTCTACCTATTGTCCTTAACCATTGAGTAGCTTTATCTTTTAAAGAGAATGGGAACATTTTCATCATCAGAGTATCTTCATCTATATTCCTAGGGCCAACAATTCTTCCTATACGTAAAACTTCTTCAAGGTGGTGGAAGGGATCATTAGAGTTGTCGCCATGGAAGTAGGGAATCAAATTGATGATTTGAGTTTTGAGTTCAAATTCATCCCCATTAGAGGGTACCTAACAAAAGGTTTAGGTTAGGCATTAGGAGGATTATAGAAATCTCTTACAGACCGGTCTACTCTCCCATTTTGGATTCGGTTCAAGGCCTATACAATGGTTTTCATTTGACAATCACAACGTTGGCCCTACCTATTGATTTCTCTTTGGAGGTTAGCAATTGGATCCAAGTTTTGCTCCTCCTCAATCATTTCTTCGTCATGGTGACTAGCCATGGGAATAGATTCAGATTCAGAAAAATCAAGTCTTCTCTTAGAATTTCTCTCTAATGGTGGTACCAAAATAGGATTTTGAGATCTTCTACCATTCATGCACCAAAAGAAAGTTGATAGATGAGAGAATCCCCAAGTAATCAAATGAACTATGCCTTAAGGTGTTGCCCTAGATGACCTAAGTCTCTAAAGCATAACTTCACCCCAAGAGAAATTCATTATTGTCTATAAACTAGAAGCAAAATAAGTAGGCCAATGGAACAAGGGGTGCATGTCCTGAGGACTACAAATTATGCTGAACCCCTACTCGACTTAAGTCATTTGACAATTAGGCCTCCTATTTAAATGCATCCAGAAAATATACTTCATTAATTAGCCATACGATGTAAGTTTATACCTTGAGACTAATTCAGTGAATCCTTAGGGGCCAACATCTAATTAATTTTATGTAGGCTTAGGATGTGAAAGTGATTAGGGAATGTGATGGGATGTTGTTTAGTGGGTAATGCTCCTTAGAGATAGATTTGAAATGTGTAGTGCTCAAACAAGGGGTTCACAATACAAGCTTAATTGATGTAGTTGCTTTTAAGGTTCAAGTGCTTGTATTAGTGAATTTTAGGGTTCACTTGGTTAAATATATTCAAACAATGTTTTTAGTGAGGCACACAAGAGGTTTTACAAGTCCCAATTGTTTGATAAATTTCCTTTAGGTATGGAAATGCAAGTATGCTCTACCTTAATGTGAAACTCTAAAAGTAGATAGTGCTAAATGATGGAATTTAAGTCCAATATGCCAAATGTAGTGCGACCCAATCAAGGCAATTAATGGTCATAATGTACCACTAACTAAGATTCTTAGAATTTTTTCCAAATTTTCTAATGCACATTTAATATTGTTTTCAGATTTAATAGTCCACTGGGGTCATTAAGTCAACTTTGAAACCTAGTCAGTGATTGATTTTTCCATGCAATCAAGCATACTCAAAATATCTTTTTCATATTTTTTCAAGATTCTAAATTATCACAATAATCCAACGGCATAAATTTTAGGTCAATTAGAGTAGTATAAAACTTCCTATGAGTTATTGAATACCAACAATCAGGAAGAAAAAGTAGATCTGATAGTAGTGCAGTTCGTGAATTTTTAAAAATTTAATATAAGTAAGATGTGTATGAAATTTGGATACAATCTTCCTGACTTCAATATTTATGACCAAGAGAAATATTCAAACTTTTGGACGTGTATATTTGGAAAATAATTTTTGAAAGTCAGATTTTGTTGTAGTCTGAATTTAGAGGAGGTGATTTTGTTGATTTCGAAGAGGTATTGCCCACTAAAAAGTGTTTTTTTTTTTACTTTGAATAGAAAGCAAACAAGCACAAATAAATATTTCTAACCTAAGGATCAAGAAAAGCACCTTTTTTTTTGGATTTCTTTTAATGCCGAAAGAAACCTAAGATAGATACACTAACCTTAAGATTACTGAATCTGCTTTTCTTCTATTTGTTGTGCTTTTCTTTGAATTTTTTATACCAGCACAGAAGTCGACAGACATGAAGCAAAAAATAATTGCAAAATTGAAAGGCTACAAATAAATTTGTTCCTCCTTGGCAACGATGCCAAATTGATTCTCGTTAAATCTACACGATTAAAAACATGCAATCGTTGTAGCATGTAAATAAAGTGACCAATTAAATTTATATGTCCGAACTACAAGGGGTCCAGGTTAAATCTGAGGTAGTCACTATTTAATACCTGTCGCAATAGAGTAGAATAGCAAATAATATATTATATTGATATCAAATAGATTCACATATAGTTGCAATGGAGACATAGATATGAAATGAATACTGCAATTTATTTATAATATAAAGAATGTGTCACAAACATGAATCTAATCAGAGATTACAATCAAAATAAAAATATAAAAGAATAGAGAGAGGAAGAAGAGATCGGAGCTACTTGAGGGATGCTTAAGGAAGCTTCTTACGGACCTTCAGATCCAAGATGCCAGGAGGAAGAATATGGAGTCCGAAGAGGAATATTGGTGGGCATGCACTAAGCTAGAGGAGGGCTAGGTAGGATCATTATCTTAGAGGCTAATTACTTCCTAAGGGTTGGAGGCTAGGTCTTTTTATAGTCATTTAGGTGCTTCCTATTAGTCAATCTATGATGCCTACGATCACTAATTTGGATGGCTTACATTAAATGAAAAGTGATGCCTATGATTGGTTAAATAAGGACCTTAGGATCAGGTTGTAAGGCTAGGATAGAATGGTGGGTTTCTAAAAATAAGGTGTTGACAAAGCAATTTTCACATGTGTTTTGAAAAACGTCGGATTTGTAGTATAGTTGCACTAAACCCTTGATCAAAAATATTTGTTTTAACAAAACTTGCGTAGATTTTTATTCTTTTATAACATGAGTTCCCATTGTTTATCTATTGGAGACATAAAATGCAAGTATTAGAATTGGATCTAGTTTTCTAACCTAAATCTAACCTAACCAAAAATTTTTTGGTCTTTTTGCTTTTACAATTTTTTTTTTACACTTTTTATTTTTGGAAAATGAACTTGAATATGAGAACTACCTAAGTGAAATCCTAAAACTTACATGCATCTAGGTGAGGCCATGGTGGTCGTGCATGGTGTGACTAACCTAAGGGTGGACACTCCTAAGGAGACTAAGAGGGCATTCATCAAAGTCATAAGTGAAAATAAGGGCACGCACATAAAGCCACTAGATAAAGGAATATCATTCATCAAATATTAAGTAGCTATAAATCTAGATACATGAAAAGAAAGCAAAACAACTAAAGAATGGGATCAACCAAGTGAGGCTATGGAGAAGCCTTCTTAGCCATCCACTAAGAAGAAGAATAGAGACATGTGCACCCAAGTAGAGAGGAGGGTGTTGCACCCTTTCTCTACCACTGGCTGTCCTTGAGAAGACCTTGAAGATGGTCTCCTCTATGGCTGTCCAAAAGAGAAGAAGATGGGGTGTGGACCCTCTATGGAGGAAGAAGAAGGCACACCCACAAGAAGAAGAAAAGAGGAGGAGGATGTTGATGAAGCCTTCTTCTTCTCCTTGCTTAGCCGTTCATGATGATGCTTGGAGGAGGAGCACCATGAAGCTTCTTCTAGCCATCCATGGAGGAGGAGAGTGGACGACCTTTTGAGGGTGGAAGGAAGGGTGGTCGCCAATTGAGAAATGGAGGATAATAGCATGTGTGACACCTCTTTCTCTTGGCTTTTATGGGAAGGCCTCCTTTTAGTAGTTGAAATTTGGCTCTCCAAAAATAGGAGTCACCACCTATTTAGGATCTAGGTTAACGCACATAGGTTTTAGGGTTTCCTAAGATGGTGTGCGTGTGTTTTGGTAGGTTTAGAAATGGAAGGTGTGTGTTAAGGAAAGTGTGTATGTGTTTAAATTTTTTAGAGTGATTTTGTGGGTTTTGGTAGGATTAGATGCTAAATATGTTGGGTCAATCTAGATTAGGTGGGTGTGGACCTAATTAGGCTTAGGTGAGTCTAGTTGGAGAGGAGTAAACCTAATTGGGTCTAGGTCAAGTCTAATTAGGTTCTACTGAGCCTAATTAAACTTGTGTGGGCAGGTAGGAATCAATTAGATCTTGGGTGGATCTAATTGGGTTCAGATGCACCCAATCAACTGTAGATGCACTCAATTAGGTATGGGATAGTTCAATTGGGTTAGGGATAGGATAACTAAGGGTATGGATAGTAGGATAGGCTTAAAAGGTCTCTAATTAAGTTTCCTAAGGTGTTTGGTGGGTTTTTAGGTCAAAAAAGGCAAGCTCGGGCTTCTAGCATCAAAAACAGGAACGAGAGAATACCTCCAGACGTCTAGACAAGTGATCAGACGTCTTATACTCCAAAATTGGATGTCTGGAAGTTAGGCTGGACATCTAATTTTGTGTTAGTGTGAGTTTTGGCTTCCTGGATTGAGTTTTTGCAGAAATCAACATCCAGCCTAATATCTAGACATCCAGAAATGTGCTGGAGAGTGGGTTTTAGGTTTTCTAAGGTAGGTTTTGGTTCCTAAGTGTTTGGGAGAGGGATAAGGTGGATAAGAACATGGATAGTTATATCCATGTTTTAGGTTCTAAGGCTAAGATGTCCTAATGGAAGTTGTTTTAGTTTCAGGAAGGTTGTCCTAGTGTTTCTAAGGGTAAGGATAAGGCTATCCTCCTCACTTCTCTTATCTAGATCAGTCTTCTCTCTTTATTGCCTTATTCCACTCTATCTCACATCCTGGATCACTTTAATACTTGCAAATAACAGCAAAAACATTAAATAGCAAGATATCTCATCTTGTTCTATAGAAAATGATGCAATGCATGATATGCATGATATGAATGTAATATTTACAAATTAAGCTAGGTTCAAACATTATTTAGGTTGATTAGGACCTATGATTACTATAAAATCATATCCCCATGCCTAAACTTTGTTGTCCCTAGCAAATGCAAGACTAAATGCATGACTAAGTTATTTACAAGTTTGATCCCTAAAGGACTACTTATTCTTTTTATCAAAGAGCTTGACTAAACATTTTTCTCCATTTCTTTTATCCAGAAATCTAGAAATCCAGACAATCGTGAAAGTGTAGTGATGGTAGCTTAAGCAATGGACTCAAGTGAAAAGCCAATTCACACTTAAAGTTCATACTTCACCCTTAGTAAAAATTCTATCAAGATCGGAAAACTCTTTCCTCGGGGATACTAAGAAATAAAATGTGATTTCTACCCTGACTTTCTGGCTCAGGTAGAAGATGTCTGAGTCAAGTGGTTTTATATTTGGTGGCTCATGCTCATTTAGTGCTACATGTAATCTAGTACTGCAGATTCTAAATTTCCAAACTATCAAACAAATCAACCTACAGAAAGGGTACAAATTGTGCTCTCTTTAGTTCGTACTCTCTCTCTTTTTCTTCTCTTTTTCTTTTTGAGTTCACAATCTCACCATATTTTATCAATGTGCTTAATATTTGGTGGTCGCACATGGCGTTAACACTTTGATTAAAATTCTAATAACCCTATAGCTCAGTCAGAATTCCCCAGCCTGTATTCAGGAGGTCAGAAATACAAAAAAATAGGTATGGGCCATATTTGTTGGATCGCAATGGAAATGGATTTTGTTGCCTTAATGTAAATGACTCAAAAATGAAATAAATAGATAAGCACAATTATGAAAACATTTTTTTTCTCAGAATTTTTCTCTATTTTTTTCTTTTCTTCTTTTTTTTTCATATATCTATTTTTTTCTTTCTTTTTTCTCTTTTTTTTCTACATATCTTTGAACACAACACAATACAACACAACACACTCAAATTTTATTCCAAGAGGCATTATTAGGGATTGGTGATGTTTAAAAGGATATCGGGTGGCCTATTTGGTTGAAGTGCCTTGGCACTAGGAAGGGAATAGATAGGACAGCATATTTTCTGACCTTTGGTATTAATTCCCTCCTTCAACTAAGGATTTCATAGAGGACGATCGTGACCATCCACCTTAGTCGTAGTTTTATTAAAACATGATCTCTACGTATCTGCCTTATTTGGTGGCTCTAAAGAATTCTCACAAGATTCATACGCTGAAACTTGTGAGTGAAAACTATGCCTAACTCCAAGTATCATTATCTAATTATCCAAAGACTAGGTTTCATTACACTAGACTTAGAGCATCAGTAGGCATTCTACTCTCACTTCACAATTGTTTGGTGGATCTAATGGAAGATAGCTCGCCTAACTCCCTAACCACTGTCCAAAGGTTCAAGAAAAGAAGCAATGCTTCTTCTTGACAAACTAAAGATGTCTATTGGTCTTCACAATGGATCCATTGCAAAATCTACATGCTAGTGTAGACAATGTACTAGATTCTAGATTTAGAATCAACTCAACAATAAAATCCCTAATTAAACTTCCTTGATAAAAATTAATGCATGAATGCAATATATATAAATGCTATGTATAACCTTTCAAAGTTGCTCTTTGAAAAATTCCTTAATTTGGGTAACATTCAACTTGGCCCTAAATTTAGAACAAAAAGGCGAGTGGATGAGTCAGAAGTGGTTGTTGCGGACGATTTCTAGCTCCAATGCGAACATTGAAGGTGGAGTCGGTTGTTCTTAATTTAATGACCCTAAAGTGCAATTAACATGATGTACGAAAGGTTTTTCCTAAGTGTCGGTAGAAAATTTTTCAGTATATGTATACTTTTTTTTTTTGAAACAAAAAGGAAAGCTATCATCTTACGATAGCAATTTGGGAAGGTATATCTTATAATCAAGTAAGAGGAATTACAAACCAGATCCCCAAGTATGTATGAGAGACCAGCACTCTCTTACAATTTGTTCACAACACACCAGTCTCTCCTGAAAAAGCCTCACATTTCTCGCCTTCTACACAAACCAGAGAGTGACAGCCATACGCACATGTGGCTTCTCTCTCACACCAAACCCATGCCAGATGGAAACCCATGTTGGTAGTGGCTCCTGGCAAGTCCTCCTCCAAACAGCATCAGTGACTAGGCAAGAGGAGAAAATGTGATTAACGATGTCAGTGCGCATCCCACATAAGTAACATTCATGAAGAGCAGCTCCCATCCTTCTGTGTTGCAGATCACTTGTAATCAAGCCCTCTCTCCTACACAGCCAAAGAAATATTTGTACCTTAGGGGGGATCTTCAAAAGACAAATTTTCTTTTCAATGAAGTCATAGCTCCACCCACTTCCATTTTCCATGATTCTATTGTAACCACACTATACAGTGTAAAGCCCATCCCAGATGTATTTATCCTCCACTCCAAGTCTTGGCCTAAAGCTTTCAAGATCTAAGAGTAGATTCCTCCTTTCATCCCACATCCGGGCGCCCCTTCTGGTGGAGTCTTCTTCATTCAGTCTCCAGCTACAGCTACTGCTATATAAATAAAACGTACAAGATAAATAATATACTTTTATTACAGTATATGTATACTATCCCCCCATTGCCTAAGTTCTTACATGTCCTCATGCATAAATAAAACGAAAAAGAAATACAAGATAGGAGATAAAAAGGATAGAAATCACTTGGAATCGCTGCTGAATTTTTCATTCCACTTATTCCAACACCTAAGAAGTAAAATAAATATGCAGGAAAATATGCTAAATAAAATATGCTATATATAAGTACTGAGTTTAACGCCTCTAAGTAGGCATAAACTCGGAAAGGATATATCAATGCAGTATTGAGAATGGTGAGTAAAATGATAAGAATTTTAATCTTGTTCACCAACAGTGGACTGCAAATGCGAACTAGCTATCCATGAATTCCAAGCCCAAAAAATCAAAAAAATATATAGATGGGGCTTGGGATTATTTGCAGCCAAGTGCTACAATAGAAAGATAGATAAATACAGGTGCCTGGAAGAAATGAAGATGAAGGCATCCTTAAATGGTGATGGAGAACATGGATTGTTGGGGTATGATTGGAGTCCTATGGGGTAAAATTATATGGGTCTTATTAATGGTGATGAATGAAAGGCAGGACCCAAGTGGTGTGGTCAGATCTGGGAGTCAAGGTCCAATGATCAATCTTTGTCTCTCCCAAAGATGTTTGAGTATCATCTTTTCCTTTTTCCTATTTGAAATCATTCAATTCCAAGTCCCAATTATCACATGATTCAGAAAAAATTTTAGCTTCCTCAGATAACTCATCATATGTAATCCCCAATAGTCTTTCAATCTCTTGAATATCTTTT
Organism: Thalassia testudinum; assembly: GCA_037157565.1. Lineage (NCBI taxonomy): Eukaryota > Viridiplantae > Streptophyta > Magnoliopsida > Alismatales > Hydrocharitaceae > Thalassia > Thalassia testudinum. The sequence continues at coordinate 63,086,967 of JAZHRO010000007.1, read as the reverse complement.
TCATAAGGGGATATTTCATCTTGGTCACATTGATGGAATTGGGCATTAGATTCATTAATGAGTCCCTTCATGAAAGTGGAATGGGTTGAATCATTGATTGAGGAGTCGTTAAGGTCTTTTTGATTTTGTTGTTTAGTGTATGTGATCATGTGAATCAATTCATCAATGTCTCCATGGGTATCCTCAAATACAACAAACTCATATTCAGACCCATTAATGATTGGTTCCTCAAAATGAAATGATTGATATTCAGGCAATAAATCAAGATCAAGATCCTCAAATGAATCTCCTTCCTCAACATCAATAAGGACATCAATATCATCCACCTCGGGTGTATGATCTAAAGAATCCACAATGACAACCTCAGAATAACAAATCTATTGTGGCACACCCAACCCAAATTCAAATGTTTCTGATTTTTGTTGCTCGTCCCGGATTCTATGAAGCTCTTTTCTTATATCATCATATTCTCTAGTACTAGCTTCTTTTATTTCTTAAACCATTTTGATCAGTTGAGTAATCTGGGATTCATTGCAAGGGGTAGGGGTTTGAATTGGGCTAGGTTGATCAAGATAGTCAACCATACTATCAAAGATTTATTCCTGTATTGAGGATGACTTTTGTGATCTAGAGGATTCTTGATTCGGGTCATGTGGTCCTACCCAAGTGTCAATTGCCATGGTTTCTTCTGAATTACCCTTCGAATCACCTTCTGTATCATCCAAAAAATAACCTTACTTTATTTTCTTAGTGGCTACATAAATATCAAAGTGAATCTTCTCATTTCCATACATCCTGAGTAACAATCAATCCGTGCATTAGCTGTAGCCAAGAAAAGGTGACCCAGAATAATGGGTGAATCACTTAGCTTCTTCGGTATATCCATGTCCAAAATAATAAAATCAATTGGAAAGCTAAGACCTTGCACCTTAATATCACATCATGAACTACCCCCTTGATTGCACAGCAAAAATACACCAATAAATATGCCATCTTGTGTTATTTCCTAGCACTGCCATTGCATATTAGGTAGCTATAGTTGCATTTGTGAAAGGACACTTGCACGCATTTATTTGAGAGGGGAGGATAATGACAATAATTGGCCATGTAATTAACATCTTCATCAAGGGTTGCATTGCAAATTCACCATCCTCATTTTTTTTATTTTTGACTTTAAATTTCTTCTCCATCACGCAGCTCAGGGCATGGGCATGCACATCTTCGTGCCATTCCTCTGCCTGCAGCATGGTGGGACTTGCTCTGCTAGCAGCATGGCGGGGGGTTGCGTCTTCTTCTTTAAAAAGCCCTGCCCTCTCCCTTGCACAAAGGGAGCCTGGAACACACACCACCCGCAGACACCTTCATCCAGGCCATCTTCATCCCCTCTTCCCCTCCATGCTCAGTAGCTCTTCCACTGAAGAGACACATTGTGGGTAGGAGCAAGCTCACAGTGGTCCCACGACCACCATTGTGAGTTCCACCACCGCCCAGCTCCTTCATGAGCAGGTGGGCGTGGTGGTTTCGCCCTCTGTTTTCATTGCTGAACACCATCACCATTGTTAGAAGCTCCAAGCTCTGGAGCTCCAGCAGCAGCAGCAACGGCCGCCTACAGCCGCGCAAGCCACCATGCGCATGCCAGCAAACGTCCGCAGGCTCTCCCTCGTGCGCAGGTGCCTTCCAGCGCACCCGCGCATGCAGAACCGGCAGCAACCGGTTGTCCATCCCGTGCGGCACTGTAGCTACTGTTCACGCCTCTCAGCGTGGAACTGTAGCTACAGTGCGGTGACTGGTTTGTTTCTCACTTATTCGGTCACCGCGCACTCTCTCTCCTCGCCGTAACCCACTCCAGCTGGTCTCCCACATCTACGCCCGCATCCGCACCTGCATCCGCTCCCGTTCTCTCCCGCAGCGTAGTGCACTGCACTACGTAGTGCGCTACGTTGCTCTACCTCTCTCACGCTCCCGCACCAGCCTGCGTGCGACGACAGTACCGTGCGCTCCGTCCAGCACCCGTGCGTAGCCTTTACGCACCTGTGTTCGTGCGCCCGCACCCAGACGATGCTTTCACCAGCCAGACGTCTTAAACTCTCTCTCTCTCACACACTTCTCTCCAGCAGACTCCCACACTCATACACACACACACTTGTACACTTACACACTCACTTGTACACACCTATACATACTTATATATATATGCATATATATATTTATATATATATATATATTCATACCTATACAACTATATATAAGTATATATACATACATACATATATATATATATTTATACATATATACATATATATCTATAGATATAAATACATATATATATATATATACACATATACACATACATAAATTACTATATATATATATCTATATACATAGAAACTTATACAAATATATCTATATACAAATGTACATATATATATCTACATACATATATTACTATATATATATATCTAGTTATAAATATATATATATACACACATATATATATATACATATATACATATATATATATTTACATACACATCACCTACCTGTATCCCTATGCACTAGTCACTCCACCACGCGTTATATCGCAGGAATATCTACACCAGTTGCTGATATTCCCTGATACTCGCGTAAAGAAAGTGCCTCTGCACACACTCCCACACATCCATCCTACACTCTATGCGGCACTTCGTCTTGTTGGTTACGTCTTTCTAGACGTGGACCAACTCGACACTATGCTACATACCATTTCCAGTTCCACCCCCATCCCTATATATATAATATATATATATCTATATATATATAGACTATATTCATTTCACTACAAGCAACCTATCTTGTTTTTATTTCTCTTTTATTTCCTGCTATTAAAAAGATAAAAAAAAGGGTAAAAAAGAAAAAATAATCCTTGTCTTCCAGGTACTCGATCTTGCGAATAGTAGGACCAGTTTTTTGGAAACCCTAAGTTGGCTCAAAGCCAAGAACAATTTGGCTCGAAGCCAAGGACCTGATTTTGAGGGTGTACCTCAAGGACAAAATTATCAGCAAAAAAATCTTAAATAGAAAAAAAACCAAAAACATAATAAACGCAAGGAAGAGATACTTTTTAGGTAAGGAGTAGAAACTTCTTCACCTTTAATCCTTGCCTCCCTGAGATCGACCCTGGGCCTAAAAGTGACCAAGATAAAATTAAGTAGGCTAGGTAAAAAAAATTTTGTAAAAAGATGGTTAGACTCGATTTAGGCTAACCACTATACGCACTTCAACGATAATTTCACCATATTAACACAACCTGTTCGAGTCCAAGCACGCCTTTTTCTGGCACCGTTGCCAGGGAGGTGCGCATTGAGGTAAGTTTCTACTCCATTCCTTTAATTTTCTCTACTCACACCCTTCTCTTCACGGGTGTTTTTGTTTGCTGGTGTGCAGGTAAACCAGTTGCCAGGAGGAGGCAAGCAGAGGAAGTCAGAGATGTGGGTAGATCCAAGGTGGGAACGAGAGCGTGAAGTCGCCGACACCGCAATGGAGTTTCGCCCACGTTGCTGAAAAGGTAGGTCTTCTCTTAGCAACTTAGGTCAACTTGTCACCTTAATAATAATAAAAAAAAACTAAAAACACTTCTTAGGATTTCTTTGGGCAAGTGGATTAAAAATCACTTGCTTGATTGTTTGCCATCGCACCCACCGCCCCGGGATTTCTCGCTAAACTTCGCATAGCGAGGATCCAAGAATCTCGATTCTTGAATCTTTCGTCAAGTAAAGTACTCTTTGAGGCAAGATTAAATGGATTGATTGCCATCCCTCCTTGCCTCATTTATTCGCAATTCGAGATCACATTTTTTTGGTTGAGAGACTTGGAATTGAGTTGATTCCAACCCCACTACGACCTTTCACATGCCTTAGATTTGATCCCGAATACTTCAACCCCAACATTTTGATTTTCTTTACATTATCTTGTGGTTGAGCCTTGTGTGTGGAACATCATTTTGGTGATTGGGAGCACTTGAATTGGACTACTTTGGCTCCCTTTCAGACTAACCTAAAATTGACTCGTGCATCCACACATAGAAATTTCCACCTAGGGAAGCCCATTGCATTTTCAGCACGCATTAACCAACTCACATTGAAGAAGGGTTTGTTGGGCATAGAAGAACTTGTATTTTCTCAAAACCCGGAGATTGGTTGAATTGGTAACTCAACGAAATCTTAAAATCCATACTACTTAAGGCTGAAATTCTAAAAACCACTCACCATCTAAAACTTCAATTCAGGGAGATTTCCCCGTTGCATGCTTGGTTTACACACTTTCCAAAATCAACGCACTTGGGCATTACCCGTATACAACACCCTTCACATTCCTGAAGCACTTGATCCTAAGCCTCTAATTAAAACTGGTAGCAACTTGACCCTTATTAAGGATTGGAGGTCTAACTACCTGCGTGTAGCGCCTACGTGCTGGTGCAGGTTCTCTCGTGCTATCGGGTGTCTAAAACTGGGGAAAACGACCTTTCAATCTGGCCCGATGGTTCCGCGGTGCTCGCATTTGGTTCCGTAGGTTGTGATAGTAGGTAACTTAGATCTTTAGGTCTAAGGACACACTGTAAAGGTTAGGACTTTGATTGCCTTGTTTTGTCATCAAGTGTACCTTTGCGGCATCATTTATCTCATCCCCTTTTCCCTTCTTGTCTCCCCAATTCTTCCTGCGGTAGTGCATGTTTGGGAGGAGGTCACAAAACCCTGAATTGTTTGAATTGTCTGATAATTTTAGAAGGACAAAAACCAAATCGTCATCCTCCTCCACAAACATGGCTGCACGCCCACCCCCAAATCCTGAGGGAGGAAACCGCCCTCAAAACCCACCAGGTGGTGGAGCCATGGACCCCATAACCCGCCTCCAAGCCCAAATGGAAATGTATAATGAACAGATTGAAGCCATTAGGGAAACCTTGGAGGAAATGCAGAACCCTCCCGAATGGGAGGAGCCTAGGTCTCTTAGCTCTTATCAAAATCCCACTGCTACAGAGACCATAGGACAAATTCGGGTCCCCATGGGCGGGGACGATTTTGAACTGAAACCCAATATAATTGGCTTGATTAACTTTCACTTCCATGGCCTTGCAAGTGAAGATCCTTTTCTCCATTTGGAAGACCTAACCCGATTGGCTGAAACTGTTAAACCAAGAAACATCGGGTTACCAATTGTCCTCATGAAAATATTCCCGTTTTCGTTGCGGGATAACGCGTCGCAATGGTTACGCACCCTTGGGAGAACCATCCATTCTTGGGAAGAGGTGCAAACAGCATTTCTCAAGAAATTCTTCCCAATCGGCCGAACCAATGCGCTTCGCCGTGCTATAACTTCCTTTACGCAACAAAATGGCAAACAATTTCATGAGGCTTGGGAGAGGTATAATGACCTCCTCCGGAAGTGTCCGCACCACGATCTGCCTAAGTGGCATATAGCCCAGATTTTCTATTGTGGGCTAAATGAGACTTTGAAGCATATTGCAGACGCTTCCTGCGAAGGGAATTTCATGAATAAAGACGAGAATGGAGCATTCAAATTAGTTGAAAACATGAGCGAAAACTCAATGAACAATGCCTCCATTGTCGCCTTTAATCGTACCAGCCTGCCCCGTAATGTTCACGAAGTTGACATGGGACCCTCCCATTCATCCACTGATCTTAACCTTATCGCACAAAAATTGGATGAAGTCTCCGTCATGCACAAGAAGCTGGACGAGATTCTGGCCAATCCCGCCCGTTCTTTGGCAAATACCCCCACCTCACCACTTCTTCACAATCCCAATCCTTCTAACGCCAGGCTTACCGCAGAAACCCCGTGAGATCTTCCTTATCGAGCGTCGCGCTAAGTGATTCGGTAAGTCATGTGTATCTGGCTTCTGCAAGCCAGTATTTTGACATAGAGGACCAAGCCTCTGTGTGCTCGGATGCATATTTACATGCAGACTCGTCTTCTGGCTTAGAAGATGCTTGCACCCTGGGGAACAACTCGTTCTCTACCATTTATAACCTAGGGTGGCGAAATCATTCAAACCTCACATGGTCCAGCAACCCTCAACACCAAAACCCCACGGGTGGGCTAATGTGACAGTCCGCACCCATCATCCCAAGGGCCTAGTCTAATCCTGTGGCGAATCCACCATCAGGTCCTTGCATACCGCAAACAGAACATGCATCGAGTCCTCTTAATAAACTAATGCGAATGATGATGGAAATGTCTAAGCGCCATGAAGAGAACATGACCTCTCTTCAGCACCAATTGGTGCAGCAGAATGTTGAGATCAGTCAACTACGCATGGCGACTCGATCTCAGGGCACTCTTCCAGCCCAACCTGTTCCCAACCCGTGAAATTTCGTACCCCGTGGTCCTCAACCATAGGTATGACCTTCTCAGGGGTAGGTTCATCAGATTCTACAGGCTCCAAGCATTCCTCCGAGATTTCAGGCTAATCCCGCTGTAGCACCTCACCCTTATGTCCCTATTATGAACCCTCCTCCGCCTTATGATCCCACCGGGCCCGCGACATCCAATGTAATTACTACGAGGAGCGATAAGGAAACTGTTGATCTGCCTCGACCTGATCCTGGCCCATCTTTTTCATCGCCCTCTCATTCAAGATGCGCACCGCATTCACAAGAGGACAATACACCTAAACTAGTGCCAGAATCGGTCCCATTCCTTGAGGCTCTACTGAGGGAGCCAAACGGCAAGAAAAAGGATATGCAGGCCTTTGATAACTTGCGTAATTTTTTCAGGGATGTTGAAATCAAGGTACCCCTATTAGAGGCTATTGACCACATACCTACTGTTGCCTGATTTTTCAAAGACTACACTACACCCAGGCGACAGTCAAAGAAAACAAAGAATCCGGTGGTTCTCTCGCCTCATGCGAGTTGTGCTATACTGTCAAATCTACCACCGAAGCAGAAAGATCCAGGCACACCACTTATTTGTTGTAGCATCCAAGGATGCAATTTTAACTGTCCTCTGCTTGAACTAGGATCTTCCATCAATCTGATACCAACCATCATGCTCGAGAAATTCACTTTAGGAAATCTGAAACCCACCTCTGCCACGTTACAGTTGGCAGATCATTCTGTCAAAATACCAAAGGGTGTGGTGGAAGACATGGTGGTTAGGGTCAACAGTCTCTGTTCTCCTATTGACTTTCTTGTTTTGGATATGGAAGTTCCTAGCTCACTTTCTGATTGTCCGATCATCCTTGGTCGACCTTTCTTGGCCACAGCCTGTGCCCATATCGACTGCAAGTAGGGCTGTATTGAGATTATCGTTGGATCTGAGAAGCACAAGCTTAACATCTTCAAGGCAGCCAAGAACTTTGATTGCGATTGCATCGAGGATGACACGTCTGACGAGGACATGGCCATCAGCGTATGTATCAGACTAATTGGGACCTATTCTGACTGCTGTGGATTACCTTTAAACATGGACGACTGCCTGACCAACACATATTGTGACGTTCCCCTATTCCTCCCTTTTCCCGTACCTTCTCCTGACCAGACTTCTGACGAGGTTTTCTCCCCTTCCCAAACCTCGTGGTTTGAGTCATATTCGGGCTACTCACCGTCGATCCACACTCTTGAAGACCGGATTGCCCTTTCTTTCCCGCCAAATCAGGTGAAATTGCAACTCGACACTGGGACCTTGAGCCCACATACTACTCACTGGGGCTACCCCTTTTTGGATCCATCTATCCAAGATGCCCCTCTTCTTGGCCAAACTAAGGGCCAACTTCTTCTTCCTGACTTATTTTCTTCTGATCCGCTTGGGACGCTTTCGTCCCAACTAATGCCAGATCTTTCACCATCCACTCCTGAGTTGAAAGAGTTGCCTGATTCGCTTAAGTATGTTTTCTTGGGAACAAATGAAATGCTCCCAGTAATCATTAGTTCAAAATTGACCAGGGAGCAAGAGTGCAAACTAAGAAAGGTCGTTATGGAACACAAGGCAGCCATTGAATGGTCCTTATCAGACGTAACTGGCATTAGCCCCTCCTACTGCACTCACCGTATATATATGGAGGAGGAGGCTCGACCTTCCCACGAGATGCAGTGACATCTCAACCCTAACATGTGAGAGGTCGTTAAAAAGGAAATTATTAAGTGGTTGGATGCAGGTATAATCTACCCGATCAGCGATAGCCCCTAGGTGAGTCCGATTCACGTTGTGCCCAAAAAGGTGGGACTCACCATCCGTGTCAATGACAGGGGCGAATCCATTCCTACATGCACTCCTACATCTTGGAGAGTGTGTAGATTATAGGAAACTTAATGCTGCAACTAAGAAAGATCACTTTCCGCTACCTTTCATTGACCAAATCCTGGAGCAATTAGTGGGAAATAAATTTTTCTATTTCCTGGATGGATTCTCTGGATATAACCTGGTGGCAATTGACCCCTAGGACCAAGAGAAAACCACCTTTACTTGCCCCTTCGGCACCTTTGCATTTAGAAGGATGCCGTTCAGACTTTGTAATGCGCCAGCAACTTACCAGAGACGTATGCTGGCGATATTTCATGACATGGTGGGTGACTTTCTCGAGGTTTTCATGGATGACTTTTCGATCTTTGGACCCTCTTTTGATGACTATCTTGCCAACCTGACCCGTATCCTTCGAAGATGTATTGATGTGAACCTCATGCTTTCCTGGGAAAAAAGATATTTTATGGTACATGAGGGAATTATTCTCGGACATATCATCTCTAATAAGGGTATCGAGGTTGACAGAGCTAAGCTTAATGTAATTGCTGATTTACCTATGCCTCGCTCTGTCGAACAAATCCGCTCCTTCCTCGAACTTGTCAGTTTCTATAGGAGATTCATCAAAGACTTCTCTAAGATTTCTAGACAGTTAACTCATCTCCTATCGATCGATGTACCCTCTGATATGGTCCCCGACTGCATACGAGCATTCACGTAGCTGCGTGATGCTGTCACCAAGGCCCCTGTTCTCCAGCCACCTGATTGGTCCCTTGACTTTGAACTCATCTGTGATGCTTCCGACCTTGTAGTCATAGCCATCCTAGGACAAAGACGCTATAGACACCCCTTCGTGGTGTACTACGCCAGTAAGATGTTGGACGAGGCCCAACGTAATTATACAACCACTGAAAAAGAACTACTGGCGGTCATCTTTGGGCTGGAGAAATTCCGCTCTTACCTTCTGGGCTCACATGTTATTGTATTCACTGACCACGCAGCCATTCGCCATCTCATGCACAAGAAGGATGCCAAGCCTAGACTGATTCGTTGGATCCTTCTGCTCCAAGAATTTGACATTGAGATCCGCGATAAGGCCGGAGCCCAGAATGTTGTGGCTGATCATCTCTCTAGACTGAACCCTGACCACATTGGACTTACCCTGCCGATTAACGTGGTTTTTCCCGATGAGCACCTATTGGCAATTAATGTGGCAAGTGGACCTTGGTATGCCGACATTGCCAATTACCTTGCTTCTGGTTCCCTTCCACGTGGCTGGCCTAAAAACCAGCGCAAGCGTCTCATTGCAGAAGCAAAGTATTATTTCTGGGATAATCCACTACTTTTTCGAATATGTGCTGATCAGATCATCCGTCGCTGTATTCCTGATAGCGAATTTCTCAATGTGCTATCCTTCTGCCACGATCAGGCCTACGGAGGCCATTTCTCTGGGAGGAAAACTGCAGCCAAGGTGTTGCAGTGCAGTTTCTTTTGGCCCTCCCTTCACCAGGATGCACACAATTATTCCAAACATTGCACTAGGTGCTAGTCGTTAGGGTGAATGTCACGTCATGACATGATGCCCTTGCAACCCATCCTAGCTGCTGAAATTTTCAACATTTGGGCAATCAATTTCATGGGTCCCTTTCCTCCTTCCAACAGTTTCGAATACATCCTCATTGCTGTTGATTATGTTTCAAAATGGATCGAGGCTATTCCCATGCGCCATGCTGACCATGTCATATCCACTCGATTTGTCAAAGACCACATTTTTGCACGCTTTGGGATCCCTCGAGCCATTATCTCGGATGGAGGAAGCCATTGTACCCATGCTTCTTTTCGGGCACTTCTAAGGAAATATGGAGTCCACCATCGTATCGCATCTCCATATCATCCTCAGACGAACGGCTAGGCTGAGGTGACGAACCGACAAATAAAGAAAATTCTCCAGTAAATGGTTTGGCCTGACTGTAAGGATTGGTCCGACAAGCTGATTGACGCACTTTGGGCGTATCGGACCACCTTCAAGGCTCCCCTTGGTATGTCTCCGTATAGAATCGTTTAGGGGAAGCCTTGTCATTTGCCCGTGGAGTTGGAGCACTGCACATATTGGGTGGTTCACCAATGTAACCTTGACCCAGACCTGTGTTGTCGAGAAAGGAAACTCCAACTCCAAGGCTGGAAGAGCTTCGTTGTGAAGCCTATGATTCTGCCCTAACTTTCAAGCAACGCACTAAGGCTTTTCACGACAGCCGAATTCGGCGGAAGGAATTTGAGCCATCTCAGCAAGTTTGGCTTTACAATGCCAGGCTCAAATTCTTTCCTAGGAAATTGAAGTCCAAATGGACTGGTCCCTTCTTGGTCTCGAGACCATTTCCCAATGGGGCCGTTGAAATTGAAGATCCAAAATCTGGGCATAAATTTACGGTCAATGGGCAGTGTTTAAAACCTTATCTTACTCATGAACCTGCCCCCGTTGGAGAAACTGTTGCCCTGCTGGAGGGTAACTAATTTCGTGCCTCATCCTGAGTCCAGCTGGGGACATTAAATTCAGCGCTCATTGGGAGGCACCCCAGCAACACTCTGCCATTGTCACATACACTTCACTTCGCACCTTTTCACTTCACCACCCACCATCCACCCGCCCTACCACCCTGCTATATACCCTGCACCTCAGCTCTCGTTCCCCGATCTTTGGACCTTCCTCTACCCTACCCTGCATGCATATGAGGACATAGCATCGTTTGGCATGGGAGGGTGGATAGGCATCTATTGGATCTGGGTATTATATGGAATCATGCAGCTTCCATCCATCTATAAATATGTACATAGTAAAAAAAAAAGGTGTTTAGTAATGATCTGAAGGTTGAAAAAAAAAAAAATACAATAAGTGTTTATGGAAATTCAACCACTGTTTTGAAGACTTTCCAAGCCACAGAAGCTTGATTCGCTCAGGCTCGGCTTAATTCACTTGAGCATTGACAAGATAGATCGGAATCTCTCCTAACTAAGGACGTATTCTTGTACCTGAGACATCAGTACAGGATCCGTTGGTTTGCTTCTACTCGAGAGCCTAAGTAATCTTGGCTCACACTACACATATCAAAAAAGACCAGGTGAACAAAAGATCCAACCCTAGTGTTCATTAGGGAAGGTGGAGTCCTTACCTGTGCGTGCAGGTAGACTTTTTATCCCAGGCTTTAGTCTTGTGTCTAGGAGAAACTCTCCCACCAAAAGAAAAGTGTGCTCCTCCAAATAAAGTTGTAAGAGATATGCTGACACTTGTTTCAAAAAACAAAAAACTATGCAAATAAGTCAGTATCTCGCAAATGTCTGTAATGTCTTCTCCCTAAAAAGTTTTTCAGGGCAAGTTACAAATACCCTATTTCTACCATAGAGTCTTTGAGCCACAAATGTAATAAAATGGAAGTTGAGTTTTCCGTCATCTTTTTAAGGGTCAATCCAAAGACATGAGCTGAAACTGGGACCAACCTGCACTTAAAGATTCGTGAAACCCTGGGCTTGAGTTTTAATGTTCATCTGGTCAGTCTTGATCCTTTACTATGCACAAGCCATAATCTCTTGAGCTCTCGAGTACGGCAAAAACCTTCTGAGTCCTGGAAATCATACTTAAGGTTTAAATATCAAGAGTCCAAGTTAGTCGAGAGATGGTCTATGTCACATATTACTTAAAGTACTAGTAGCCTTCTCTGCAATTGGTTCTCACAATATCCAACAAATAAACACACCCATGTCGCCTTAGAAGAAAATCTTCAGCTTAAGATCATTTCTAAATACAATACAAAATGTTTTGCCAGGGACTAGCAAAAGATAGGCATTGGGGTATGATTGCACAGCAAAAATACACCAATAAATATATCATCTTGTGTTATTTCCTAGCACTGTCATTGCATATTAGGTAGATATAGTTGCATTTGTAAAAAGACACTTGCATGCATTTATTTGAGAGGGGAGGATAATGCAAATAATGGGCCATGTAATTAACGACTTCATCAAGGGTTGCATTGCAAATTCACCATCCTCATTTTTTTTATTTTTGACTTTGAATTTCTTCTCCATCACGTGGCTTAGGGCATGGGCATGCACATCTTCGCGCCATTCCCCTGCCTGTAGCATGGTGGGACTTGCTCTGCCAGCAGCATGGCGGGGGGTTGCGTCTTCTTCTTTAAAAAGCCCTACCCTCTCCCTTGCACAAAGGGAGCCTGGAACACACACCACCTGCAGACACCTTCATCTAGGCCACCTTCCTCCCCTCTTCCCCTCCATATGTAGTAGCTCTTCCACTGAAGAGACACACTGCGGGCAGGAGCAAGCTCACAGTGGTCCCACGACCACCACTGTGAGTTCCACCACCGCCCAGCTCCTTCGTGAGTAGGTGGGCGTGGTGGTTTCGCCCTCTGTTTTCACTGTTGAACACCATCGCCATTGTCAGAAGCTTCAAGCTCCGGAGCACCAGCAGCAGCAGCAACGGCTGCCTGCAGCCACACAAGCCACCGTGCACATGCCAGCAGACATCCACAGGCTCTCCCCACGTGCGTAGGCACCTTCCAGCATGCCCACACATGCAGAACCGGCTGTAGCCAGTTGTCCATCCCATGCGGCACTACAGCTACTGTTCATGCCTCTCAACGCAGGACTGTAGCTACAGTGCGGTGATCGGTTTGTTTCTCACTTATCCGGTCACCGCACGCTCTCTCTCCTCGCCGCAACCCGCTCTAGCCAGTCGCCCGCAATTGCACCTGCGCCCACATCTACGTCCGCTCCCGTTCTCGCCCGCAACGTAATGCGCTGTGCTACGCAGTGCGCTGCGTTGCTCTCCCTCTCTCACGCTCCCGCACCAGCCTGCGCGCGACAACAGTACCGTGAGCTCCCTCCAGTGCCCGCACGTAGCCTTTGCGTGCCTGCGTTTGTGCGCCTGCACCTAGACGACGCTTTCACCCGCCAGACGTCTTAAACTCTCTCTCTCTCTCTCTCACTCCTCTCTAGCAGACTCCCACACTCATACACACACGCCACACTCATACACACACACACACTTGTACACTCACACACTCACTTGTACACTCCTATACATACTTATATATATATGCTTATATATAGTTGTATAGGTATGAATATATATATATATATTCATACCTATACAACTATATATAAGTATATATACATACATACATACATATATATATATATATATACATATATATCTATAGATATAAATACATATATATATATATATATATATATATATATATATATACACATGTACACATACATATATATATATATATATATATATACATATACATATACATATCTATATATATCTATATACATAGATACTTATACAAATATATCTATATACATATGTACATATATATATCTACATACGTATATTACTATATATATATATCTATATAGTTAAATATATATACATATATATCTGGTTATAAATATATATATATACCTATATATATATATTTACATATCGATATATAAATAACTACATATACACCCATATAGTTACAACCCTATCTATATATATACACACACACACATATATATATATATATACATATATACATATATATATATTTACATACACATCATCTACCTATATCCCTACGCACTAGTCACTCCACCACGCGTTATATCACAGGAATATCTATACCAGTTATTGATATTTCCTGATACCCGCGTAAAGAAAGCGCCTCTGCACACACTCCCACACATCCATCCTACACTCTACGTGGCACTTCGTCTTGTTGGTTACGTCTTTCTAGACGTGGACCAACTCGACACTGTGCTACACACCATTTCCACTTTCACCCCCACCCCTATATATATAATATATATATATCTATATATATATATATAAACTATATTGACTTCTCTACAAGCAACCTATCTTATTTTTATTTCTCTTTTGTTTCCTGCTATTAAAAAGATCAGAAAAAAGAGTAAAAGAGAAAAGATAATCCTTGTCTTGCAGGTACTCGGTCTTGCGAATAGCAGGACCAGATTTTTTTAAACCCTAAGTTGGCTCAAAGCCAAGAACCTGATTTTGAGGGTGTACCTCAAGGAGAAAATTATCTGCAAAAAAATCTTAAATAGAAAAAAAACCAAAAACATAATAAATGCACGGAAGGGATATGTTTTAGGTAAGGCATAGAAACTTCTTCACCTTTAATCCCTGCCTCCCTGAGATCGACCCTGGGCCTAAAAGTGACCAAGATAAAATTAAGTAGGCCAGGTAAAAAAAAATTTGTAAAAAGATGGTTAGACTCGATTTAGGTTAACCACTATAATCACTTCAACGATAATTTCACCATATTAACACAACTTGTTTGAGTCCAACCACCCCTTAGGTGTGGTGATGGAGCCACCTGCCATTTTAATGGTGACAGGTATGTGGTGTAGATCTACAAGTCAAGTGCGATCAAAAAGAGTGGTAGGAATCAAGCTGATGGAAGACCCTAGATCCACAAGGGCTCTATTAAAGGTTGATAAATGCTATTTTATCATCATTCTTATGTCCTAAAACTAATCTAGCTCTTAGGGTTTTAACTCTATAAATGGGTTTTCGGGCTCCATTTAGGCATTTACCTAGGTTAGGCATGCACTGCATTTTAATTGTATTTTTTATGTATTTATCTAACTGTCAAGATTAGGTAGAATGTCAGATCCCACATACTTAGGCATTTAAGAAGGCAGAAGATGAAGGAGAAGCTCATATCAGCTAGATCTTAGCTAGATCCTAGCTAATCCCAACTAGATCCAGCTCATCCTAGCTGGATCTCAACTCCTTCTAGCTAGATCAACTCACCCTTAGCTCCATTCTGCTCATCTCAGTCTAATGGTAGCTCTAGCTAGTTTACCTTAGCTCCATTTAGCTCACCTTAGCAGGATGAAAGCTCAAACTAGCTCAAAATAGTTGATCCCAGCTCCATTCCAACTCCTCCAGCTCAGAAAAGCTCACTAGAAGATCAACTTGACTAGAACTAGCTACTACCATCAACTAGCTAGACCTGGTCAGCTAAAGATGACCTCAACTAGCTCAAGCTAGCTCAAGTCTAGCTCCTGAAGGCTCAACTCAGCTCAACTTAGTTGAGCTGAACTACTTAACCTAAGGTAGCTACTCTAGCTAGCTAGGTAATCTCCAGTAAGACTAGACCCAACTCACCTCAACTTATATCAGCAGAAGCCAGCTCATGTTAGCTTGGCTTAGCAGCTAGCAAAGAACTAGCAAGCAAAGACAACTAAGGTAGCTCCTTGCAGTTCTCTTCAGCAACCACCAACTCTAGTGTAGCTCCTTCCAAGTTCTTCAAGCTCGTCACCTCCAAAACCCTAACTCCCTTTGCCTCCTACCCAACTCCCTACTAGCTAAGCTCACATAGCTTAGCTAGGTCTACCTTCATGGCACCAATACCTAACCCTAAAACCCCACCTAACCTAAGCTCCACCAAGTAACCCTTCAAGTCCACTTGAGTCCACCTACTTATACCCATGTTGGTACCAACCAAAATACATTCCTTCAACCCAAACCTCCACCAAAGGACACCAAAAGAGGTGCCAAAAACCACCTCCAACCACCTCCCTTTTGGCACCATTTTTTCCCTCCAAAAACCCTTCCATCTCAACCATCCATCAGCCCTTAAATGCCATCACCACCCTCCATTTTTCCCTCCAAAAAACCACCCTTCTAGAAGACCCATTTTGGCACCAAAACCAAAAGCCACCATGGGTGGTAACCACCCACAACTACCACCTATAGCACCCTTACGATTGGTGCCAACTATCCTAGGCCATAGGATCACCAACCACCCACCAAAACCAATCCTAACCCTACATCCAAAAGTCATGACAACTCCCTTCTCCATTCCTATATATACCCCACCTAACCACCACCCAAAAATCATCTTCTCCATTAGTTAGGTCAACCATTACTCCACCATATCCCACACCAAGGAAGAAGAAGAGAAGAAGATCAAGGGGGCAACCTACCCGCCCCCTTGGTGCCTTCTTCCTTTCTTTCTTCTCCTTCATGACACACCTAGGAGGAGGTCATCTACATAGAGGGGACGGCTAGGAAAGGGGAGGAACAAGGTGGTTGATGCCCACCATAAGGAGATTGCTTGGAGGAGGAAGAAGAAGCTAAGAACTCTTTTCAAGTGTGGGGCAACCACACTCGGAGCAAGAGCCATCTAGAACTTCTGCCAGAGGATCCCTCTCTTCTTGATCTTCCACTTTATATTTTGTATTAGATGGTAGTTTATTGTTATTGCAAGAATCATTCCTCTACACATACTCTAAATTCTAGCAATACAAGATTTCAATTTGCCTTCCGATTTTTGTTTTTATGTTAATGTGTTTTCCATGCTTTTAGTAGCTTAATGCACCACACCTTCTTCTTATAATTGCCCTAGGTGCACTTGCCTAAGGTGAGCTTAGGAGAAGAGGTTTCTTCTTGTCACTTAGGTTTAGTGATGGGCTTATCTTTAGTTCATCTTCACATCAAAATACCCGATTATTTCTGAAAACCCTAAAAATAATAAAACAAGAAATACAAAAATACATGTGTTGATTTGAGAGGTGAGAGAGAATCAATTTTTATGATTAATGAATTGGCCTCCTTGGACAACCCTAGACATTCACCCAATATAGGTTATAAATTTAAGAGTTGATCAATTTTACGTGTCTCAACAACAAAAACTCGCTTTTAACAAACCACAAATTTTCTGTATTAGTTTTTGGCATCATTATCAAGGAGGCATGACTTAGTCACACATTTAATGTCACTCTTGTTTGCTTGATCTTCACAAAATTTTGTTTGTTTTGATTTCAGGTGTGAATTAGGAACAGGAGTGGGATTTGGAGCACTTGGAGTGGAAGCTTCAAGTTTCTCTTCTTCCTGCGTACTTCACGTTAATACCCCTGGCCATCTCTTTCATGATCATCATCAAATCTCTTAAAAATCTTTAAATTATCAAAAAAATCAAAAAAATGGAAAATTAACGGTGGCAAAACCTTAAAATTCATTGTGTTGCTTGTTTACCTCACTTTTCCACCACCTTTACTTTATTGGTGTCTGATTTTTGCAAATCCAAACTGTTGTCATGTTTTTCAAAAATCAAGTCCGAGCACTTAAGAGCTTTCTAAAATCACCAAATTTCATCTAGGGAAGTTCCTTTGAGTCAGGAATCTTGGGTCTAATTTTCAAGTAATTTGGCCAAGTAGAAAAAATTAAAAAATTTACAGACTGAATAAGGGTTAAACCTTGTTTCCTTACTATTATCTTACTATTCGTAAATTTAATTAATTTTTTTTCTCATCAGATTTAGGTAAACTTTATATTTCTAGAATCCTTGAAAATTTATCTACATCATATAAAATTCTCAAATAATTTTGAGGTCATGTGATGTTTCTGCAGAATCAATTTCTCGAATCTGTCAATTTTGACTTTTAACACTAGTAAGAAGAAAATTCCAAAAAAAATCAAACAATTTCCTAAAAAATAAAAAAAATTTTGGATTCCTTGTTTGATTTTACAACAAGTGGTGGTGTTGTTTTCCTATTTTGATCACCAGTTTTAATGATTTCATAAAAAGAGATTCATTTAGGAGTTGCATAACTAGGATTTTCAATTCTAGGGTTTTGATTTTATTCTCTCTTAGTCACATCGACTTTAAAGGAATTGACTTCCACCAACAAAAGCTTATTTGCTATTATTTGTGGAACATCAAAACCTTGTTTGAATCATTAACAAGATAGAATCCTGAAAGACATTAAATTAATCGGACTCTAACTAAGTCCAATTAGACTTGTGTTAGTTGAGATTTAAGCTCAATTGGAGAGTCCAATTGACTAGGTGAAGTGTAATTGACTTAGATACAAGTCAATTAGGCTTAGTGAGAACCTAATTAGGTTCTTAGGAGAGTCTTTGGGTAGTGTACTAGGCTTAGGATACCTTAATTTAAGTTTCCTAGGGTGTAGGATTTGGTTTAGTGACCTTAGGAATCAAGATCTAGGCTTGAATCCAAAAACAACATCTAGAGAGGGGTTACAGACGTCTGATTTAAAGATTAGATGACCTATACTTCAAAGTCAGAAGTCTAAGTCTCTAGTCTGGACATCTAATGCTGAATCAGTGTGAATTTTAGGTTCTGTCTTGAATTTCTGCAGAAATTGGATGTCTGACACATTGTCTGGATGTCCAATCTTTGAGTAGATTGGGTTCTAAGTTTTACGGGTGCTATCTAAGAAGCTTGGACGTCCAACATCCTACCTAGACGTCTAGAGGTGTGCTTGAACGTGGGTTTTGAGGTGTTCTAGGCTAAGGTGACCTATTATAAGGGCTAAGGTTTGGGAAGGTATCTAGGGTTGTCCTAAGGCTAAGGATACGTGTGAGATTGTCCTATGTTCTTCATAATTTAATTCAAACATTAAAATCCTACAAGTAATGTAGTATACCTCTTCCCTACACTGTCTTCATCTTGAGTAGCTTTGTTCCAAAGTTTCTACTTCAGCTCTGCTACAGCTTTAGCCTTTTTAGATCTAGCTTCAGGCTATCTCCTGAGGTTTTATTACCTACAAACCAAACAAAACACTAGTCAGTACATTATAATTGTATTATTTCATGAATATCTAAGTAAAATAGGAAAGATGCAAGGTATGCTACCAATGCATGAATTATATTACAATTATGCTAACTTCTAAGTTAATTCAGGTCATTTAAGTCCTATGATTGCTGTGCAATCATACTCCCATGCCTAAATCTTGCTAGTCTCTAGCAAATGCAAAACTAAACTATCTACAAATGGGTTCTTAAAGGACTGATTATTTTTATCAAGTGTAAACCTAGAGATTCTTTTCCTTTTCCATTTCCTTTTCATTCGAGAATCCAGAAATCCAGACAATTGTGAAAGTGTAGTTATGTAGCTTATGCAATGGATTCGAGTGAAAAGTCGATTCACTTCTAAAGCCTACACTTGAACCCTAGTAAAATTCTATCGGGCCCGGCTTTCCACTTAGGTCGAGGATGTCTGAGTCAAGTGGGTTTGTATTTGGTGGCTCATATTCATTTGGTGCTACATATAGACTAGTACTACAAAATCTATATTTCTGGACTATCAAATAAATCAACTTAGAGAGAAGTGGGAAAACTATGCTCTCTTTGCTTCCTTTGTACTTTCTCTTTTCCTTCTCTTCTTTCTTTTCCTTTTCTCGAGCTCACAATCTCACTAGATTTACAGGTATAATCCATATTCGATGGTCTCACATGGCATTATCATTTTAATAGAGTTCTAATAACCCTAAGTCTAAGTCAGAATTCCTCAGCCAATATTTTGGTGGTCAGAAATACAGAAAAATAGGCTAAGGCCGTATTTGGTGGATTGCAAATGTAGTTGGTAATGTTGCCTCAATGCAATTGAAATAAACACTAAACATACTTATAAACTCATTTTTTTGTTTTTTCTTTTTCTAAAAAAATTTCTTCTCTCTCTTTTTCTTTCTATATATATTTTTTCTTTTTTCCCTTTTTTTCATATCAACATGATGCAATAGTGCATACGACATACGTGACTTTTATTCTAGAGGCATTATTGGGGATTAGTGGTGTGCAAGAGGATATTGGGTGGCTTATTGGGTGGAAGTGCCTACTCTTGGCACCAGGAAAGAGACAGATAGGATGACATATTTTCTAACCTTGATTTCACTACCCTCCTTCAGCCGAGAATTCCGTAAAAGATGGTCATAACCATCCACCTTAGTCCTAGTTTTATTAGAACTCGATCTCTACGTATTTGCCTTATTTGGTAGCTCTAAAAAATTCACACAAAGTTCACACGTAGAAACCGAGAGCGAAAACTATTCCTAACTCTAAGTATCATTACCCAATTATCCAGAAATTAAGATTCCTTGCAGTAGTCTTAGAGCACCAGTGACACTCTACTCTCACCTCACAACTATTTGGTGGATTTTATAGAAGATGGTTTGCCTAACTCCCTAACCACTGTCCAGGGTTTTAAGAGAAGAAACATTACTTCTTCTTGACAAACTAAAGACATTTATCGATCTGCACAATGAATCCAATGCAAAATCTACATGTGAGTGTGAAAATTGTACCGGATTTTGGATTACATGAATCAACTAAATAATAAAATCCCTACTAAAACCTCTTGATAAAAACCTTTGTTCATGGATGTAATAGATATAGATGCTATATAGAATTAACCTCTTATGCTTTGTACTTTGATATTATTCCCTTATCGGGTTACATTCAGCTTAGTCATAATTCAGAACAAAATGTGAGCAAACGAGTCAGAAGTGGCTGTTGCGGATGATTTCTAGCTCCAATGCAAGCATTGGACGTGGAGTCGATTGTTCTTAAATTATGGACTCTAAAGTACAATTAACATGCTGCTCAGAGGTTTTCTACGTGTTGGCATAAAAATTTTCAATTTAATGTATACTATCCCCCCCATGCCTAAGTTCTTGCATGTCCTCATGCATGAATACAAAGGAAATAAATTAAGATAGGGAGTAAGTGGATAGAGATAACCTGGAATCTCTCCTAAATTTTCGTTCAGCATAAGCCAACATCATGACATAAAAACATGATGTAAAACTATATGTTAAAATGAAAGAATGCTATGTAGAAAAAGAAAAGTAGATGCATTTATAAATGCTAAGTTTAACAACTCCAATTTGGCGAAAACTCAATCAGATAGATCAATGATTGCATAAGAGCAAGTCAAGATCAAAAGGAAGATGTGTTTGTGTGCTCCTAAAATCAGTGGTCCATAAATGCGAACCAGCTGATGATGCAACCCTACTCCAAAGAGTCTATCTATAGCAGAATGTAGAATAGGGGCAAAAAGTGGAGGATAATTAGAATGAGGATCATGATGCCAATTCTGCACATTAATCATGTTCCAAAAGTCATTGAGCACTTGCTGCAGAAGTGGATTGATATGATAATCAAAATTCATGTCAGCATCATCATAGGGGTCGTCATAGTGGTGATTAACAACATAAATCATGCTCTCCCCAGATTCTAGGTTATATGAGGGTATATGGGAAAATGGAAGTTCTGTATGGAAGTCACTAAAATCCTCATTAGAAATCATCTCATCCTTATCGGTACTAATCTTAGATTCATCAAAACCTATCTTAGTCTCTGAGTCTACCATACATTAGATCAACTACGATTGTAAGTCCCCAATTCATTCTACTCAGTATTTCACCCTCATATGTAGTTGGTTCCTCAGCATTTTGTGATTCAGATGGCCTTTCCATTTTTCTCAATAAATCATCAGAAGCCATCCTGACAATTGCATATTAGAATTAGGAATAGAGAGTGCAGTCTCAAGGTTTCTATCAACACCCTAGTAAGTGGAAGGAGGAAGATACAAATCAAATAATGTCGACTTGAAAATGGAATCACTTCTCATGGAAAGTGATTCAAACTGATTAATGGTGTCAAATCCAGATGTTGCACTCAATTCATCCAAGCATGTATGATCATCAGGAATGATTGGTTCTTCCAAATGGAATGCTTGTATCATAGGGCTTCCATCAAGATCCATATCCTCGAGTGGATCTACTTCCTTCATCTCAACTGGGTTGTCCAACTCATGAGGTATCTCGCAAGATTCAAGATATTCAAATTGAGAGTTGTTGATCGCTCTCAATCGGGTTTTTAAAATCAATGCGTGTAGTATAGGTTGAATCAGCGTGAAAAACAAATACAATTTATAACTCAAATATCAGAAATGAAGCCCATGGTTAAACACAGGGAGCAAATAGGAATTCACACACTAATCTCAATTGACAAGTAAATGAGCACAACAAAATGAGCCAAATAATGCTAAGCAATGAATATTAATTACTCAAAATTGATTATCAATGTAGAATATAAGTCTAACAAGAGTTTGGCATATCAAAAAGAAATCTAGAATAAAAATAGTGGTGATTTAGATCACCAAGTATTTAATCTCGATAAACATATAATAGTTAAGTAAGAATGCCAAATAAACCCACAATATCTAGGACCACTTAAGCAATTAAATAAATGAACAGTGCCTCAGATGTCTAATTTGATAATTAGACGACTTAAGTGCTTCCTCTTCTTCTTCCTCAATGTATGCCGTACCTTCTCTTCTTCTTTGCCCCTATTTGTTCTGTAGCTGTTCTTCTCTTCTTCTCTTCACTGTGGCTTCTTCTTCTTCCTTCTCTGTACTGTCCTTCAGCCAAGGCCTTCTGCTTTTTCTTCTCTTCTTCAAACCTTCTTCCTCCTCTTCTTCCTTCTTCTCTCGCACAAGGGAGGCACTCTTAGATTTGGCTAAGTGTCACAAAGAGCAAAACCCCCCTCCCACACACACACTCTCTCCTCCCTCTCTGGAATCCACCCTCCTAGGGCCACGTTAGGGTAATCAGGTAAACGGGCACACACATACCTGGGACCAGAGCTATGGGCCGTGAATGGAAGCCGAGGTGTGAATAGGGATTAGACAGGTAATCGGATGCGCCAGACCTGCGTGAGCAGTGTCACGAGCGAGGCATGTGTATGGGTGAGGGGACCTCACCTCTTGTGTATTAGTTAAGGCGATAAGCATATGAGGCAAAATCAATTTATTCACATGCTCCTCTTCACTCATTACTGAGGTGGGACTATTGTCCCTGCTCTATTCATGCGTTGGTAGCAGCAATCAGTTTCTTTGATTGAGGTCAGAGCAGCAATCAATGCTCGCAATTGACCTACTGCATTTGTTGCTAAGGTGAATCTGCGTCACCTGGAGCCCAAACCCGGAGCTAGTAGCTTGATGACCAAACTTCAAGCTTGCTTGAAGCTGCGGTAATGGAGAACGAGCATAATCACCTGAAACTCCAAAGAACGGCCTATTGGCCACATTAAGCACACTCAGTAACTTCGCCATGTGACGGCGATCGTGGTGGTGGGTGTGGAGTAGCTTGAGAGGGTGGTAGGTGGCTAGCAGAGATGAAATTGGACGGAGGATGATGGGTTGTTCGGTGAAGAGGTGGAGTGGGCAATAGGCCTGGAAAGGTTAAGGCTTTTACTCAAGGGGCCATGGCAGAGTTTTTGGCAGTGTTGGAGAGGTATTTGGGACAGTGGAGTGGGCAGAGGACCTCACTGGAGGTTGGTCGGAGGTCAAGAAGATGATGGCGTTTGGTGTTGTCAGGGGATGGCTTCGAGAGATGAGGAAGAGAGAAATAAAGTAGAGGGAAAAGGGAAACTAAGGACCTAGCTAAGGGACGACGAGGAAAGTGATCCGCACCGACTTTGATTGGTCGACGCCAGAGGGGACGAATTCTCCGGAGGGGGGCGGCAAGGAAGAACGGGAAGGAACAGCTCTTGATTTGGCCATCAAGGAGTAAACAAAGGAGACGAAGATATTGGTGCTCCCAAGTAGGCAGTTGGGAGGCTGGAGATGATGGAGGAAGAGGCTCGCTGGAGCTCGGTTGGAGAGGGGTCGGAGGTAGATTTAGGAAAATGTTTTTGGCCCAAAACCTTGCTTAAGAGCACGACCATGCATTGGGCATGCTTAAATAGGGCTTGGAAGGGGGTTCCAAGCTTGGAAACAAGCTTGGGAACCTTGGAGCTTATGCAAAAATAGGATACCCATTCCTTCAAAGAGTTCACACGAACTTTTGGGAAGGCGTTGGGATCCAAGTTTGGTCCCATTGGAAAGAGGATTTCCTAAAGAGTCTCCAATTCGATTTTGGAAAGGTTTCATCAATCAATCAAGGAGAACTCTCCAAATGAAGTTCACTGAAGTAGGATTATTGAGCAATAACGGCGAAGAGACCTTTTTGTGAAGAAGGCGACAAAATTGGAGGACTATTTGCAAGGAATTCAAAAAGCTAAGGATCTGAATGAGATAGAAAGGGTCTGACTGGACCAAAGCACAAACTTGTTCAAGATGATTTTAGATTGGGCCCAAATATTGGTACAAACCTAATTTGGACCTAAGGAATCCAATGGTGAAGTTGGATTTTGGTTTTGACCTAGTTTGATTGGATAATTTATGAGAGAACCCAAATTAGGGCAAAAGTCTATCTAGGACTCTATTTTGGGTCAAGATGGGTTTTGATGGTCAATTTGATGGTACCAAACCCTATAGAATATGTTTCTATGATTTTTAGAGGGTTTAGGTGAATTTTATTCTGACCAGAACCTCAGTTAATTAAGCGGGTCTCATTTTAGGGTTTCAGAAGTGATTTAATTCTCAAAACATGCGAAGACCCTTTTCTGTCTGTATTAACCCACTTGCTAGATATTTAAGGCCATTTGACCCTTAACTAACCCCTGAGAAAACTCATGAGTGTACTGCAATTGAGATATACTATTAAAATTGCATTTTTACCCTTATTTTACAGTACTTCTCTCAGAATGATTATGCAATGAATTACGTCTCTCTGATAATTATGTAGGAGCATTTAATGGCTTAATCAAATCAAATTGAGCTAGTTATGGCTCATGATGGTGTTCCCATCAAGAGCCAGTCTTAGGGATACTGATTAGCCCATATTTGTGGCTATTTAAATATGTAAATGCCTAGATATTAAGATATCCTTAACATTTAGCTAGCATATATTAGGATGTAAATAAATTCTTCATATTTTTAGCTTAATTGCATAATTCATTCATTGCATGCATTTAGAATTAACTTAGAATTACATGCATTTGATTAGTTAATCAATTAGGTGAATTACTTGCATTGTTTGAATTTAACATAGAAGTAAAGGGTTTGTGCATAAATAATCATAATATTTTATTATTTTCTTTTTCTCTTCTTCCATAGGTAACGACTGCTTCTCCTCCTCGCGCACCCTTTCATGTACAGCTATAAGCATTTATTTGCCATGAAGAGGATCTTATCCCGCCTCTTTGTTTTCAAATTCATCACCTGCAGCTACAAAGGGAGGAGACAACCATGCAGTGGGAGGCTCCATCCCGACTCCACCACTGTGAAGAGCTTCGAACTCACCTCCATCACCACCACCATGCATCTCCAAGGCGGAGCTCCACCACACCGTGGACCGGCGAGGTGACAACTCATCGTGCCAAGCCGGTGGACTTGTGCCAACACCGTGCGTGTGTCTCCGACAGCCACGCAACCATCACTGTGCTTCACTAGAATCAACATCACCAGCAACCACCACTGCAGCCATGCTCTAGCAACCATTCTCACTATTTTAAGACATCCAGTAGGTTTCCCGGACGTCTGAAGCCTCTTTACCACCTTCCTCCCCTTCGCTTCTTCTTCTTTTCCCTCTGTTTTTCCTCCACCAAAAAGAACCCATCACCTCCTCGCCGCATCACCTTCACCAGACTGTGCACACAGCTTCCGCATGCACCACGCACGCCTCATCACTGCCATCCTCTCCATCTTCGCACACGCCATTGCCACTTCCAGCATTGACACCCACAGTGCGTAGCACCACTCTCAGCATTGCACACCCCATCTCCACGCTCACACAACAGCTATAGTTGCAGCAACATGTGCGGCCTATGTGCACCTCCTTGCCGACCCCCTCGCCTCCAGTGCGCACGCCTCCTCGCTGCACCCCCAGCACACCCTCTACCCGTCTCCACGTGCGCCTCTCCTTTGACTTCAACAGCAGCAGTGTGCCGCCATCACTGCCATCTACGCGCACTGAGAGCTGCCACCACAGCACCGTGCGCTCGTAGCTACAATGCCACCAGTGCTCGTGTGCAGCCCCAGTGTGCCCGCGAGTCCTCCACCAGCTCCGCACAGGCCTGCACATTCTCCGCGCGTGTGCGGCTATTCAGTAGCGCCGCTCCTCCGCGCACAGAAGCAGTAGCAACAGCCACCACCACCACTTCTCTCCTCCATACCGCCACCTCCAGCCATCGATGACCATGCTACCACTACCGCCGGATGTTCGTCAGCCTCGCCCACCTCCGACGAGCTCCTCATCTCCGGCTTCCCTTCCCCTTGTTCATAGAGAGCACTTGCACAAAGTGCTCTGTTTTGCTACAGTGAAGAGGGTATTAGTTTTTGCATTCACATGCAATTGCCACTCTTTTTTTATTTTATTAATTAAATATTATGGCTAATTTATGCAAGTGACCTCCCTCTTTCTCATAAATGCCATTTCAGCTTGATCTCTTGTTATTTTCTTAATCTGAAGGTGGATATGGCTATATTTCTTAACAAAATTAATAGTGAACATCAATTTTTGACCCTTACGAGTTTAAATAGTCCATTACCTCTCTGTGGATATGACCTGCTCTTAATTGAGTGGCTATTTTAATTATTTTGATTAGTCAATTTTCCACCACTTAGAAATACAAGTAATCATAATCAACATTTTCGAAAGCGAAAATCGACTCATCAAATGGCACCGTTGCCAGGGAGGCAACAAGCCTGTTAGACTTGCATTTATTTAATTATTTATTCACATTTTATTTGAGGAATATTTCAATTTGATTATCTTTTTGGTGTGAGGTACGCATACTTGGAGACATCTTATCGCACTAGCCTCAAAGATTAGGTGATCCTTGACATTGTCGATGGAGTTGCAACACTAGAAGGAGCATCATGCCCACCTTAGCAATGCCTTGGTGGACCTTCTTTCCATCGCTAGAGGAGATATCCAGTGGACCATATCTTCATCTCATCCATTTAGTTGTAGATAGTTTTTATTTTTCATTCTTCTCTTTATTTTAGTACATTCATTTGGAAAACCCTTATTCTAAGGTACATTTTTAGGGGTTTGTTCCCCGATTTTGTTTTAGGCTCCTGTTGGGTAATAATTTTCGAGAGTATGTTCCCTTTTTCTTTAGATCTAGGTTTTTATTTTATTTTTGTGGTTGTTTATCCTTTGCTTTGTTTGTGTATAAGTAGATATACATATATAAAAGAGCACGAGCTACCTGCTAGAAGCTGCTTGCCCCTAGGATGACCATTTAGGTGTGGATGAGTAGCATCTAGATTTCATTTTGCATTGTGTGCATCTTGCATTGTTGATTGCTGGAGGGAAGGTACGTCCTCTTTCTTTGCATTCTATATTGTTCATGCATGTGCATCTGGATTTAATTGCAAGACCACCTAATTGAATCGAAAAGATCTAACAAGTGGTCACATATTTTTTCTTGAAAGGACTAAGTAAAGGAGGAATACAGTAAAAACCAAGCAGTTGATTTGAGACATTGTGTTGCAGTTCAAAAAAAGAAAAAACTCAAAATTTTACGGTGATTGCACATGTGAATGACTGCACACGAAAGCATGCATTTAGAAACTCCTAGGTTTTTGAGCTGTTAGGAAAGAACACTCCTACCATTGGATACCAAAGTGCTTGAAACTTAAGTTCAAAAGTTTTGTAACTCTAAGGAGGGGGATACCCTATCACAGATTTTTGAGGGTAATTAACAAGCACCCTTTGATCCTTAATCTTAGGCCTACTTGCATCCCTTGATCTTCCATCCTTGGAGTACTTTACCATTTGAACTTTAGGGCAAAGCACCTAAGTTCCAATTAGGTCTTTAATACGGCATTTCGTAGGTCGATATTGGGCAATTTGTATTGTCACCTACAACTAGGCATAAAATCTCAAAGACCTTAATTGATTAAAGACCTAAAAAGTTCTTTTGAATTATTTTTGCTTGGGAAGAATATGATTGTGGTGTGAGTTAGAATGGACCACGTTGACTTTCATCCTTTCACATCTTGCCCACACCCTTACCCCCATTCTGCAATCTTCGATCCCATACGCCGAGATGGTCCATTTTTTGATGGACAAAACGACAACCAATGGGATCCTTTTTACTCCTATTATAGGAGTATTGGAATGGTTAAGCCCCAAATCAGTGAGTACAACCTAGGAGCAGGATTTGCCTTGCCCAATATCCCACGCAGCATAGAAATACCCAACCCACCCTCCCTGAATAATTATAATGGTTGGACAGAAACTCCTAAGAACTATAAGCCTGAGCCTTACTTCTCTCCTGATAGTAATGATGACCTCTCCTCTTTGAAGATGGAAATACAGAAAATGCAAGAAGAAATGATTGAATTGTTAGGAGAATCTTCGAGAGCAGGCCAACAAGAAAAAGAAGAAATTAGCCACCTAATCTACCCCATTGAGGATGAAATGCACCCCTCTACGCTAGATGCATCTCCCGTGGGAGAGCCACACCCAAAGTTGGGGAATTTTGGGGATTATGTAAGGGAGAATAGCTACTTTTCGAGGATTGATTTTGAAACCTCCCTGCTAGGTGATACTTCCTTGAGAGGTCCATGCCTTAAGTGGGAGGAGGATATGTATGAAAGTAGTTATACATTGGATGAAGAAAGGTGGCAACTCAAGGAAGATGATGATCAGGTTGAGTATCAACCAGAATTATATTGGAGTCAAAAGAAGGGAATGATGCTACCATTGAAGACTGATGGGTCGGCCCGGATAGGTTGTTAATATGATATTTTTATCGTTGAAATGTGTATAGTGGTTAACCTAATTCAGACCTAACCATCTCTTTACAAAATTTTTAACCTGGCCTAATTGATTTTATCTTGTCACTTTTAGGCCCAGGGTCGAACTCAGGGAAGTGGGGTTCAAGTCGAGTTTCTACGTTTTCCTTAAAACGCGTCTCTTCCGTTCGTTTATTGTGTTTTTGGTGTTTTTCTTATTTAGGTTTTTTATGGTAATCCTTGTTCTTGAGGCACACCCTCAAAATTGTGTCCTTGGCTTTTAGCCAAACAGAGTCCCAAAACAAGTCTTGCTACTCGCAAGACGAGGTACCTGCAAGTCAAAGATTATCTTTTCTTTTTTATGTATTTTTTTTTATCTTTTTACTAACAGAAAAGCAAATAGACAGAAAGTAAATATAGTATGTATATATATATTTATATATGTAGTATATATATAAAGGGGTGGGGGTGGAGGTAGCGATGGAGTGTAGCACTATGTCGAGTCAGTCGACGTCTAGAGAGACGCAACCAACACAACTATGTGCCGCGTGGAGTGCGGATGGAGGATGGATGATGTATGGGACCACGCTTTTTTTGTACGCGTGTATCAGGGAATATCAGCAACTGGTGTAGATATCCCCGCGATAGAGCGTATAATAAATAACATGAAAGTATATGTACATATGTATGTATATAAGTAAATATATCTATATATATATATAAATGTATAGTTATATATGTATAGATATATATATATATAGATATATATGTGTATATATATGTATATAAGTATATATATATATATTACTATATATATGTATATATATATATATGTATATAAGTATATATGTATCTAGATATATATATATGTGTGTATATATATAAGTATATAGATATGTATATATATATATATGTATATAAGTATATATGTATATATATATAAGTATATGTATAAGTATATAGATATATATATACGAGTATATATATATATATAGAGATATATTATATATATATGTATGTATACATAACTATATAGATATACTATGTATATAAGTATATATATATAATAGATATATGTATGTATATATATATATATGTATGCATATATATGTTACTATATATAACTATACGTATAGTGTAAGTGTGTGTGTGGGTGTGTGTGTCTGTCGGTGAAGATGTGTGTGTTGGTGTAGTGTGTGTCTGTGAGTGAGTGAAAAAGAGAGAGAGAAAGAGATAGAGAGCGCCAGAGAGAGAAAGAGCAGGCGGGAGAGATCGCGAGCGCGGACGATGGCAGCGAGTTAAGACGTCTGCTCGCGGCGGCGGACGTCTGACGCTACGTCGTCTGAAGGCGGAGGCGGACGTCTGAAGACGGCGGGTGCGGGCGCGCCTTCGCGTAGGGTTCTGCAGGCCTGCGCGAAGGCAACGGGCGGGCGAAGGCGTGGAGGAGCGAGCGTGGAGGAGGTCTGCAGGTGGTCGCGGAGGGTCGCGAAGGAGGGCAGGGGGCGGCGCGAGGCCGTAGCCGGCTGCTGCAGTGCGCGCGGCGGACGGCTACAGGTGCAACTGCGAGGTGGACAGAACGGAGACGGAGGCGGGGAACGGGCCTGCAGGCGCGCGCGGAGGGTTGCGCGCCTGCGGGGAAGGTCGCGGAGGAGGCAGGGGGTGCTGCTGCTGCTTCAAGCTTCGGAGCTTAAAGCGGCAGCAATGGCGTGGAGACGAAAACGACGAGAAAAGAAAACACCATGCCCACCGGCTCGTTGAAGAGCTGGGCGGTGGTGCTCCCACTGTGGTGGTGTGCACCACAGTGGGTTCTCCTGCTCGCCGGGTGCCTCCTCGACGGAGGGCCGACGTATGGGAGGGGAAAGCGGTGGAGAAGATGGCTGCGGGTTTTTGTTGCTGCAGCAGCTGCGTCGCGGGGATGAAGCTGCAGCTACTTATAGAGGAGGGGAGAGTGGCGTGCCGGCTGCAGCAGGGAGAGGGTGTGCGAGTTGCAGCTATAGGGAGCGGCGTTGGCAGGGAGAAGTGACGGGAAGATGTGCTGCGTGGCTGCTGCATGCAGCTGCGGGAAGAGTGCAGCTGCGGGAAGGGTGCAGCCGCGGGAAGGAGAGAAAAGAAGAAATCAAGAGGAAAAATAAAAAGAGGGTGATTTTGCAAGGAGGCACTTGAAGAAAAATGTAACTATGCAGGCGATTGTTTCACTCCTCTTCCTCTCTTGATTAAATGCATGCATGCAAGTGTTTTTACAAATGCGATTACAGGATCCTATTATGCAATGTTAATGCTAGAAAATAGCACAAGAAGGCGTTATTGCAGGCGTGTTTTGAGGTGCAAACATATATCCCCATGCCTATCTTTTGCTAGTCCCTAGCAAAATAGTATTTAGAAATGATCTTAAGCTAAAGATTTTCTTCTGAGGTGATATCGGTGTGTTTATTATCGGATATTGTGAGAACTAATTGTAGAGAAGATTACCAGTACTTTAAGTCTTACATGACAAAGATCATCTCTCAACTAACCAGGACTCTTGATATTTAAACCCTAAATACGATTTCCAAGACCCAGGAGGTTTTGCCGTACTCGAGAGCTCAAGAGGTTATGGTTGTGCATAGTGAAGGATCAAGATTGACCAGATGAACCTTAAGACTCACTCCCAGGGTTTCACGAATTTTTAAGTACAAGTTAGTCCCCAGTTTCAGCTCGTGTTTTTGGATTGACCCTTAAGATGATTACAGAAAACTCAACTCCCATTTTCTGATATTTTTTTGTGGCTCACCGAAAAACAAAGTATGCAGACATTTATGAGATATACTGACTCTTTTAAAACATCTCTTTTTTTTTCTTCTTTTTTTTTTCTTTTCTTTTTTCTTTTTTTCTTTTTTTTTCTTTTTTTTTTTTTTCTTAACAACTCTTTTTTTTTTTTTTGAAACACGTGTCAGTATATCTCTTACAACACATTTTGAAGGAGCACACTTATTTTTCTTTTTGGTGGGAGAGTTTCTTTTTGGTGGAAAGAGTCACTCCTAAACACAAGACTAAATGCTGGGATAAAAAGTCTACCTGCACGCACAGGTAAGGACTCCACCTTCCCTAATGAACACTAGGGTTGGATCTTATGTTTACCTGGTCTTTCCTGATATGTGTAGTGTGAACCAAATTTACTTAAGCTCTCAAGAAAAAGCAAACCAACGGATCCTGTACTGGTGTCTCAGGTACAAGAATACATCCTTAGTTAAGAGAGATTTTGATCTATTTCGTCAATACTTTAAGTGAATTAAGCCGAGCCTGAGCGAATCAAGCTTTTGTGGCCTGGAAAGTCTTCAAAACAGAGGTTGAATATCCATAAACACTTATTGCCTTTTTGTTTCAGCTTCAAGATCATTATTAAACACCATTTATTATAATATATATATATATATTTTTTTTTTTTCTTTTCTTTTCTTCTTCTTTTTTTTTTTTTTTGCATATTTATAAATAGGTGGGAACTGTATGATACCATAACATACCCGGATCCTATGGATGCCTATCCACCCCCCCATGCCAAACAATGCTATGTCCTCATATGCATGCAGGGAAAGGTAGAGAACGGACGACAGATCGGGTAACAGGAGCTGAGGTTCAGGGTATAAATCAGGGTGGAAGGGTGGGTGGATGGTGGGTGGTGAAGAGAAAAGTGAAGTGATTGCGATAGAGGCGTGAAAAGTGATGGTGGATGGTGAGTGCTGTTAGGGTGCCTCCCAACAAGCGCTGAATTTAATGTCCCCAGCTGGACTCAGAATGAGGCAAAGAATTAGTTACCCTCCAGCAGGGCAACGGTTTCTCCAACGGGGGTAGGTTCATGAGTCAGATAGGGTTTCAAACGCTGCCCGTTGACCGTAAATTTACGCCCAGATTTGGGATCTTCGATTTCGACAGCCCCATTGGGGAATGGTCTTGAGACCAGAAAAGGACCAGTCCATTTGGACTTTAATTTCCCAGGAAAGAATTTGAGTCGGGCATTATAGAGCCAAACTTGCTGAGATGGCTCAAATTCCTTCCGCCGAACATGGTTGTCGTGAAAAGCCTTAGTGCGCTGTTTAAAGGTTAGAGCAGAATCATAGGCTTCACGACGGAGCTCTTCCAGCTCTTGGAGTTGGAGTTTCCTTTCTTGTTCACACAAGTCTGGGTCGAGGTTACAATGGCGAACCGCCCAATAAGCGCGGTGCTCCAACTCCACAGGCAAATGACAAGGCTTCCCGTAAACGATTCTATATGGAGACATACCAAGGGGAGCCTTGAAGGCAGTCCGATACGCCCAAAGTGCGTCAGTCAGCTTGTTGGACCAATCCTTACGGTCAGGCCGAACCGTATTCTGGAGAATCTGCTTGATTTGCCGGTTCGACACTTCCGCCTGGCCGTTCGTCTGAGGATGATACGGGGATGCGATACGATGGTGGACTCCGTACCTCCTCAGAAGTGCCCGAAAAGAAGCATGGGTAAAGTGGCTTCCTCCATCCGAGATAATGGCCCGAGGGATCCCAAAACGCACAAAGATATGGTCTTTGATGAATCGGGTGGAGATAACATGGTCAGCACGGCGTGCGGGAATAGCCTCGATCCATTTTGAAACATAGTCGACGGCCACGAGGATGAATTCGAAGTCGTTGGATGGAGGAAAGGGACCCATGAAGTCAATTCCCCAGATGTCGAAGATTTCCGCAGCTAAGATGTGTTGCAAGGGCATCATGTCACGACGTGCCATTGACCCTAATGACTGGCACCTAGTGCAATGTTTGGCATAAGTGTGCGCGTCCTGGTGAAGGGAGGGCCAAAAGAAACCGCACTGCAACACCTTGGCTGCAGTTTTCCTCCCAGAGAAATGGCCTCCACAGGCCTGATCGTGGCAGAAGGATAGCACACTGGGGAACTCACTGTCAGGAATACAGCGACGGATGATTTGATCAGCACCTATCCGAAAAAGAAGTGGATTATCCCAGAAATAATACTTTGCTTCTGCCATGAGACGCTCGCGCTGGTTTTTAGGCCAGCCACGTGGAAGAGATCCAGAAGCAAGGTAATTGGCAATGTCGGCATACCACGGTCCACTTGCCACATTTATTGCCAATAGGTGCTCATCAGGAAAAACTTCATTAATTGGCAGAGTAAGTCCAATATGGTCAGGGTCCAGTCTGGAAAGGTGATCAGCCACAACATTCTGGGCTCCGACCTTATCACGAATCTCAATGTCAAATTCCTGGAGCAGAAGGATCCAACGAATCAGTCTAGGCTTGGCATCCTTCTTGTGCATGAGATGGCGAATGGCCGCGTGATCAGTGAAAACAATAACGTGAGAGCCTAGAAGGTAAGAACGGAATTTTTCCAGCCCAAAGACGACAGCCAGTAGTTCCTTTTCAGTGGTAGTATAATTACGCTGGGCCTCGTCCAACGTCTTACTGGCGTAGTATACCACGAAGGGGTGTCTATCGCGTCTTTGTCCCAGGATGGCTCCGACTGCAAGGTCTGAAGCGTCACACATAAGTTCAAAGTCGAGGGACCAATCAGGCGGCTGGAGAACAGGGGCCTTGGTGACAGCATTACGCAGCTGCGTGAATGCTTGTATACAGTCAGGGCCCATGTCGAAGGGCACGTCGGTTGATAGTAGATGAGTTAAGGGTCGAGAAATTTTGGAGAAGTCTTTGATGAATCTCCTATAGAAACCGACGTGTCCCAAGAAGGAGCAGATTTGTTTGACAGAACCAGGCACAGGTAAATCAGCAATGATATCGAGCTTAGCTCTGTCAACCTCGATACCCCTATCGGAGATGATATGTCCAAGAACAATTCCCTCGTGCACCATAAAATGACTTTTTTCCCAGGAAAGCACGAGGTTTACATCAATACATCTCCTAAGGATGCGAGTCAGGTTGGCAAGACATTCGTCGAAAGATGGTCCAAAGACTGAAAAGTCATCCATGAAGACCTCGAGAAAGTCACCCACCATGTCATGAAATATCGCCAGCATGCATCTCTGGAAAGTTGCTGGTGCGTTACAAAGTCCGAACGGCATCCTTCTAAAGGTGAAGGTGCCGAAAGGGCAGGTAAAAGTGATTTTCTCTTGGTCTCGGGGGTCTATTGCCACCTGGTTATATCCTGAGAATCCATCCAGGAAGCAGAAAAATTTATTTCCCGCTAACCGCTCCAGGATTTGGTCAATAAATGGTAGCAGGAAGTGATCTTTCTTGGTTGCAGCATTGAGTTTCCTATAATCTACACACACTCTCCAAGATGTAGGAGTGCGTGTAGGGATGGATTCGCCCCTGTCATTGACACGGATGGTGAGTCCTGCCTTTTTGGGCACAACGTGAATCGGACTCACCCAGGGGCTATCGCTGATCGGGTAGATTATACCCGCATCCAGCCACTTAATGATTTCATTCTTAACGAGCTCCCGCATGTTAGGGTTGAGACGTCGCTGCATCTCGCGAGAAGGTCGAGCCTCCTCCTCCGTATATATACGATGAGTGCAGTAGGAGGGACTAATACCAGATAAGTCTGATAAAGACCATCCAATAGCTGCCTTGTGTTCTAGGAGGACCTTAGTTAGTTTGCACTCCTGCTCCATGGTTAATTTTGAATTGATGATTACAGGGAGCGTTTCATTTGGTCCCAGGAAAACATACTTGA
Organism: Thalassia testudinum; assembly: GCA_037157565.1. NCBI lineage: Eukaryota > Viridiplantae > Streptophyta > Magnoliopsida > Alismatales > Hydrocharitaceae > Thalassia > Thalassia testudinum. The sequence continues at coordinate 63,051,595 of JAZHRO010000007.1, read as the reverse complement.
GTGTATTAGGCAGCACTTTTAGCTCGGGAGTGGATGGGGAAGGATCTGGCATTTCTTGGGACGAGAGTGTCCCAGACGGGTAGGAGAACAAGTTAGGAGGAAGAAACTGGCCTTCAGATTGGCCAAGAAGAGGGGCTTCTTGGATAGATGGATCCAAAAATGAATAGCCCCAGTGAGAAGTATATGGGCTCAAGGTCCCAGTGTGGATTTGTAAATCTGCCTGATTTGGCGGGGAAGAAAGGGCAATTCGGTCTTCATGAGTATGGACCGACAGTGAGTAGCCCGGATATGACTCAGACCACGAGGTATGGGAAGCGGAGAAAACCTCGTCAGAAGTCTGGCCAGGAGAAGGTACTGGACATGGGAGGGATTGGGGAACGTCACAGTATGCGTTGGTCAGGCAGTTATCAGTGTTTATAGGTAATCCGCAGCAGTCCGAATAGGTCCCAATTAGTCCGATACACGCGCTGACGGCCATGTCCTCGTCAGAAGTGTCATCCTCAATGCAATCGCAATCAAAGTTCTTGGCTGCCTTGAATATGTTAAGCTTGAGCTTCTCAGATCCAACGGCAATCTCAATACAGCCCGACTCGCAGTCGATGTGGGCACGGGCTGTGGCCAAGAAAGGTCGACCGAGGATGATCGGACAATCAGAAAGTGAACTAGGAACTTCCATATCTAAAACAAGAAAGTCAACAGGAAAACAGAGACTGTTGACCCTAACCACCACGTCTTCCACCACACCCTTCGGGATTTTGACAGAACGATCTGCCAACTGTAACGTGACAGGGGTGGGTTTCAGATTTCCCAAGGAAAATTTTTTGAGCATGATGGTCGGTATGAGATTGATGGAAGATCCTAGATAAAGCAAGGCACGGTTAAAACTGCAGCCTTGGATGCTACAGGAAATCAGTGGTGTGCCCGGATCTTTCTGCTTCGGTGGTAAGTTTGACAGTATAGCACAACTCGCATGAGGTGAGAGAACCACCGGATTCTTAGTCTTCTTTGACTGTCGCCTGGGTGTTGTGTAGTCTTTGAAAAATTGAGCGACAGTAGGTATGTGGTCGATTGCCTCGAGCAGGGGTACCTTGATTTCTACATCCCTGAACAAATTACGTAGGTTGTCAAAGGCCTGCGTATTTTTCTTTTTGGCTTTTGGCTCCCTTAGTAGAGCCTCAGGGAATGGGACTGATTCTGGCACAAGTTTTGGTGCATCATCCTCTCGCGAATGCGGTATGCATCCCGAATGAGAGGGCGAAGAAGAAGATGGGCCAGGATCAGGTCGAGGCGGATCGACGGTCTGCTTACCGCTCCTCGTAGTGATAGCATTGGACGATGCGGGTCCAGTGGGATCATACGGTGGAGGAGGGTTTGCAATGGGGATATAAGAGTGTGGTGCTGCAGCAGGATTAGCCTGAAATCCCGGTGGAATGCTCGGAGCTTGCAGAACTTGATTAACCTGTCCCTGAGAAGGTCGTACCTGTGGTTGAGAACCACGGGGCACGAAATTTCGCGGGTTTGGAACAGGTTGGGCGGGAAGAGTGCCCTGAGATCGAGTCACCATGCGTAGTTGACTGATCTCGGCATTCTGCTGCGCCAATTGGTGCTGAAGAGAGGTCATGTTCTCTTCATGGCGCTTTGACATTTCCGTCATCATTCGCATCAATTTGTCAATAGGGCTTGATGCGTGTTCAGTTTGTGGTACGCAAGGGCCTGATGGCGGATTTGCCATAGGATTAAACTGGACCCTTGGGATGACGGGTGCGGACGGTCGCATTGGTCCACCCGCGGGGTTTTGGCGCTGCGGGTTGTTGGACCATGCAAAGTTCGGATGATTACGCCACCCTGGGTTATAAGTGGCAGAGAACGGGTTGTTCCCCAGGGCGCAAGAATCTTCTATGCCAGAAGACGCATCCGCATGTAGATATGCGTCTGAGCACACGGAGGTTTGGTCCTCCGTGTCGAAATACTGGCTCGCAGAAACCAGTTCCACATGACTTACCGAGTCGCTTGGCGCGACACTCGGTAAGGAAGGTCTAACGGGGTTTCTCGGGATAAGCCTGGTATCAGAAGAACTTGGATTGTGACGAAGTGGTGAAGAGGTGGTGTTTGCCATAGATCGGGCGAGGTTGGCCAGAAGCTCGTCCAGCTTCTTGTGCACGACGGAGACTTCATCCAGTTTTTGTGCAATAAGGCTTAGATCAGTGGATGAATGGGAGGGTCCCGTGTCAACTTCGTGGACATTTCGGGGCTGGCTGGTACGATTAAAGGCGACAATGGAAGCATTGTTCATCGAGTTTTCACTCATATTTTCAAACAGCTCGAATGCTCCATTCTCGTCTTTATTCATAAAGTTCCCTCTGCAGGAAGCGTCTGCAATCTGCTTCAAAGTCTCATTTAGCCCATAGTAGAAAATCTGGGCTATATGCCACTTAGGCAGACCGTGGTGCGGACACTTCCTGAGGAGGTCGTTATACCTCTCCCATGCCTCATGAAATTGTTCGCCGTTTTGTTGCGTAAATGAAGTGATAGCACGGCGAAGCGCATTGGTCCGCCCGATTGGGAAGAACTTCTTGAGAAACGCTATTCGCATCTCTTCCCAAGAGTGGATGGTTCTCCCAAGGGTGCGTAACCATTGCGACGCTTTATCCCGTAATGAAAACGGGAACATCTTCATGAGGACTATAGATAACCCGACATTTCTTGGTTTAACGGTTTCAGCAAGTCGGGTTAGGTCTTCCAAGTGGAGAAATGGGTCTTCACTTGCAAGACCATGAAAGTGAAAATTGATTAGGCCAATTATGTTTGGTTTTAATTCAAAGTCGTCCCCGCCCACGGGGACCCGAATTTGTCCTATGGTCTCTGTAGCAGCGGGATTCTGATAAGAGCTAAGAGACCTAGGCTCCTCCCATTCGGGAGGGTTCTGCATTTCCTCCAATGTTTCCCGAATGGCTTCGATTTGCTCATTATACATTTCCATTTGGGCTTGGAGGCGGGTTATGGGATCTAAGGCTCCACCACCTGGTGCGTTCTGAGGGCGGTTTCCTCCCTCGGGGTTTAGGGGTGGGCGTGCAGCCATGTTTGTGGAGGAGGAGGACGATTCGACTTGTTTTCTAGATTTATCAGTCAATTCAAATAGTTCAGGGTTTTGTGACCTCCTCCCAAACATGCACTACCGCAGGAAGAATTGGGGAGATGAGAAGGGAAAAGGGATGAGAGAAATGACGCCGCAAAGGTACACTTGATTACAAATCAATACAGTCAAGTTCCTAACCTCTACAGTGTGCCCTTAGACCTAAAGATCTAAGTTACCTACTATCACGAACTACGGAACCGAATGAGAGCCCCGCGGAACCACCGGGCCAGATTGAAAGGCCGTTTGCCCCAGTCTTAGACACCCGATAGCACGCGGGAACTCTCACCAGCACGTAGTCGCTACACACAGGTAGTTAGACCTCCAATCCTTAGTAAGGGTCAAGTTACTACCAGTTTTAATTAGAGGCTTAGGGTCAAGTGCTTTTGGAATGTGAAGGGCGTTGTTTACGGGTAATGCCCAAGTGATTGATTTTAAGAGTGTGTAAGAACAAGCATGCAACGGGGAAATCTCCCTGAATTGAAGTTTTTATTGGCGAATGGTTTTTAGAGTTCAGCCTTAAGTAGTATGAATTTTAGGGTTTTGCTGAATTACCAATTCAACCAATCTCCGGGTTTTTTGCAAAAATACAGGTTTTCCTTCTAAAACCCAAGAAACCCTTCTTCAATTATCAGTTAGTTAATGCATGCTTAAAATGCGATGGGCTACCCTAAATGGAGATTTCTAAGTGTGGATGCACGAATCAGTTTTATATCAATGTGACAGGGAGCCAAAGCACTTCAATTCAAGTGCTCCCAATCACCAGAAATGATTTCCACACACAAGGCTTCAACCAAAAGATAAAGAAAATAAAATTGTTGGGGTTGAAGTATTCAGGATCGAATCACAGGCAAGTTTGAAAAGTCGTGGTGGGGTTGGAATCAACTCAATTCCAAGTCTCCCCACCAAAAATGTGATCCTGAATTAAAGATAAGTGAGGCAAAAGAGGGATACAAGCAATCTTTTTCTTTGCCTCAAAGAATACTTCCCACGGCGAAAAATCTAAGAATCAAGATTCTCGGATTTTCGCTATGCGAAGTAAGGCGGGAAATCCCAGGACAGTGGGAGTGAAGACAACCAATCAATCAAGTGAATTTTAATCCACTTGCCCTCAAAAAATCCAAGAAGTTTTTCTAGTTTTTAGTTTTAAATTTTTTTTTTTTTTTTATTGTGGTGGCAAGTTAACCCTAATTTGATGAGAAAAGAAAACCTACTTGTTCGGCAACGTGTGCGAAGCTCCAATGCGATGTCGACGTCTTCACGCTCTCGTTCCCGCCTTGGATCTGCTCACGTCCTCAACTTCGTCAGCCTTCTTCTCCTTCCACCAGGTTCACCTGCACACCAAAAACAACAATACCCGTGAAGAGAGAAGAGACAAATTTAAAGGAATTGGATAGAAACTTACTCGAAAGCGCACCTCCCCGGCAACGGCGCCAGAAAAGTGTGATGGGTCGGCCCGGATAGGTTGTTAATATGATAATTTTATCGTTGAAATGTGTATAGTGGTTAACCTAATTCAGACCTAACCATCTCTTTACAAAATTTTTAACCTGGCCTAATTGATTTTATCTTGTCACTTTTAGGCCCAGGGTCGAACTCAGGGAAGTGGGGTTCAAGTCGAGTTTCTACGTTTTCCTTAAAACGTGTCTCTTCCGTTCGTTTATTGTGTTTTTGGTGTTTTTCTTATTTAGGTTTTTTATGGTAATCCTTGTTCTTGAGGCACACCCTCAAAATTGTGTCCTTGGCTTTTAGCCAAACAGAGTCCCAAAACAAGTCTTGCTACTCGCAAGACGAGGTACCTGCAAGTCAAAGATTATCTTTTCTTTTTTATGTATTTTTTTTTATCTTTTTACTAACAGAAAAGCAAATAGACAGAAAGTAAATATAGTATGTATATATATATATGTAGTATATATATAAAGGGGTGGGGGTGGAGGTAGCGATGGAGTGTAGCACTATATCGAGTCAGTCGACGTCTAGAGAGACGCAACCAACACGACTATGTGCCGCGTGGAGTGTGGATGGAGGATGGATGATGTATGGGACCACGCTTTTTTTGTACGCGTGTATCAGGGAATATCAGCAACTGGTGCAGATATCCCCGCGATACAGCGTATAATAAATAACATGAAAGTATATGTACATATGTATGTATATAAGTAAATATATCTATATATATATATAAATGTGTAGTTATATATGTATAGATATATATATATATAGATATATATGTGTATATATATGTATATAAGTATATATATATATTACTATATATATGTATATATATATATATGTATATAAGTATATATGTATCTAGATATATATATATATATGTGTGTATATATATAAGTATATAGATATGTATATATATATATGTATATAAGTATATATGTATATATATATATAAGTATATGTATAAGTATATAGATATATATATACGTGTATATATATATATAGAGATATATTATATATATATGTATGTATACATAACTATATAGATAAACTATGTATATAAGTATATATATATAATAGATATATGTATGTATATATATATATATGTATGCATATATATGTTACTATATATAACTATACGTATAGTGTAAGTGTGTGTGTGGGTGTGTGTGTGTGTCGGTGAAGATGTGTGTGTGGGTGTAGTGTGTGTCTGTGAGTGAGTGAAAAAGAGAGAGAGAGAGAGAGAGAGAGAGCGGGCGGGAGAGATCCCGAGCGTGGACGATGGCAGCGAGTTAAGACGTCTGCTCGCGGCGGCGGACGTCTGACGCCGCGTCGTCTGAAGGCGGAGGCGGACGTCTGAAGACGGCGGGTGCGGGCGCGCCTTCGCGTAGGGTTCTGCAGGCCTGCGTGAAGGCGACGGACGGGCGAAGGCGTGGAGGAGCGAGCGTGGAGGAGGTCTGCAGGTGGTCGCGGAGGGTCGCGGAGGAGGGCAGGGGGCGGCGCGAGGCCGTAGCCGGCCGCTGCAGTGCGCGCGGTGGACGGCTACAGTGCAACTGCGAGGCGGACAGAACGGAGACGGAGGCGGGGAACGGGCCTGCAGGCGCGCGCGGAGGGTTGCGCGCCTGCGGGGAAGGTTGCAGAGGAGGCGGGGGGTGCTGCTGCTGCTTCAAGCTTCGGAGCTTGAAGCGGCAGCAATGGCGTGGAGACGAAAACGAAGAGAAAAGAAAACACCACGCCCACCGGCTCGTTGAAGAGCTGGGCGGTGGTGCTCCCACTGTGGTGGTGTGCACCACAGTGGGTTCTCCTGCTCGCCGGGTGCCTCCTCGACGGAGGGCCGACGTATGGGAGGGGAAAGCGGTGGAGAAGATGGCTGCGGGCTTTTGTTGCTGCAGCAGCTGCATTGCGAGGATGAAGCTGCAGCTACTTATAGAGGAGGGGAGAGTGGCGTGCCGGCTGCAGCAGGGAGAGGGTGTGTGAGTTGCAGCTATAGGGAGCGGCGTTGGCAGGGAGAAGTGACGGGAAGAAGTGCTGCGTGGCTGCTGCATGCAGCTGCGGGAAGAGTGCAGCCGCGGGAAGGGTGCAGCCGCGGGAAGGAGAGAAAAGAAGAAATCAAGAGGAAAAATAAAAAGAGGGTGATTTTGCAAGGAGGCACTTGAAGAAAAATGTAACTATGCAGGCGATTGTTTCACTCCTCTTCCTCTCTTGATTAAATGCATGCATGCAAGTGTTTTTACAAATGCGATTACAGGATCCTATTATGCAATGTTAATGCTAGAAAATAGCACAAGAAGGCGTTATTATAGGCGTGTTTTGAGGTGCAAACAAAGACCTCAACCCAGATGATAGTATTTTCATCACATTTGATGAAGTAGATCGAAGTCAAGTTGTTAATCTTTCCCTCCCTTCTGATCACGAGGTGGAACTCAAGCCCACCCTTAGGGAACCTCACCCTGAAGAAATTCACCTATCTGAGGAATCTAATGATACAATTAGGAACAGTTTACCCCAGATAGAGTGCCCCAAGGGATTTGCAAAAATGTTAGATGAATTTAAACCATGGGTGAATGATGAATTAACGGTTAAGGAGGATGAATTATGTAAGGAACCTGAACTTGGGATTTGGAGTGATGTTAAGGGTGATTATGTCTTATTTAAAGAATTAGCTCCCGAAGATGTCACGAAGTTTATCAAATCAGGTTTCATTAGTACACCCATTGATAATACTCTTCCTCATGATGAAATAATGGAAAATTTGGAAGCAACTTCTAAGATTAATGTGGATTCACGTATAGACTCCAGGGAGGATTTGAGTAAAGAATAAGAACCTGGGGATGACATTGATAGGATAATCCCTAGATCTATTGCTTCCAACCTACCTTCATTTGATTCAGAGTCACCCTCTGATTTGCCTATGTCTGAAGGAAAAATTTAACTCCATACCTTGAAAAGATCACTGATGAAGTGTAGGAAGATACTTGTGATAGTACATGGGATGCTAGGGATGAGATTGAGGAATTAGGAAGGATGTTAGGGATGGACATCGAACCAACTAAACCCAACTTAGACTTTATGACCATCCCACAACCTCGAAACTTGGACACCCTAGATGATCCTTGGCTTAAAGACAAACTCACTACTATTTTGACCGGGGCTCTTAACAGACCAATATCTCTTGTAATGGGGTACTAGGTATGAATTGATGCTTTCTATGGTCAGTCCATCACCCTGGGGGTTTATCGCTGCACCATTCCTTCCCTATCTCTTTTGAAGGATCCTTGTCATCCTCCTCCTACCCCTTTAGAGGTCGTTATTCCTGTATATCCTTTAGAACCTCCTCTGGTGACCTAGGAAGATTTATTCCCATCCTGGTTGGGTGAGATTTTGCTATCGGGATTCATCATCAGCTTGCCAATATCCTAGGTTACTTGTATTCTAGGCCATCATTACTTTGCTCATTTTTAGGGCCTACTTCTGTGATCCTCGAACCTGATTTGCAGGTTCTTTGGCTACTCGGCTGCTAACAACAGAATGGCAGCCCATCTTTGACCCAGCTAATATCCTTCTATACAATGGGGACATTGCAGATTTTAGGCATGGGGGGTGTACTTAGGGATATACATAGCATTTATACATAGTGCATTCATGCATTTAGTTAAAGCATTCTGCATTGCATACATTTGCATTGATTTAAAAAAAAAAAGAGAAAAAAATAAAAAAATTTTTTTAGTATTAACCTTAACTTGCTAGGTCCTACATTCTTAGGCATAAGACCAGAACTTTAGGTTAGACTAAGTTGACTCTAGGTGTCTGACTTTAGAAGGTAAGTTGAGCTACTAGCTTTAGACCCTTAGAGTCCTTTGTGGACTTAAAAACTTAAGTAGGAGTTAAGTACAGACCATTCCTCAAGAGGTTGAGGAAGGAATGTTAGGGATTGAGTTAAAGGCTGGATAATACCTACTATCTTTTTCTATCTTTCGGTTTACGGGTCCTTGTAACCTAAGCATCCATATTTCACACACACTTGGTCTTGTGTAAATAGTGATCACCCTGATTCATTTCTTAAAGAAAATTTGGTTCTCTTAGTTTTGACTTAGGAGAAGCTTGAAAATACAATTTGATTGGAAGAGTTCCTGCCGCAGGAGAGGTGGAGTATATACTCACCGTGAGGATGCAATGATAACATGTCACCTCCTCGACACTGTCTCTTAGGATGTCCATCCTACTGGGGGCATGTAGGTGCATTATGTGGTTCAGGTACCATGGGTGGTCCTATCTCAAAGTGTCGATTGCCACAGGCCTAAATTCGCTTAAGAAATCCATGGGCGATACTATCTCGAAGTGTTGATTGCCAAAAGTTCTTGGGGTTTCTATGGGTGGTGCTATCTCGAAGCTTCGAAAGCCAAGCACCCTTCGAGGTTTGGTGATGGGAACAACGAATCCGACATAGATCGTGTGGATAGCTGATCCAACGTTAGACTTAAAGGAATCAAACAAAAATATATTTAACAAAAATTTCTTCTTATTCTCTTTCTAGGTTGGCAATCATACCAACATCAAATAACTCAAACCAATGCACATGCATGGATGCTTTAATCTCTAGGACTAATAAACTCTAGGGTAGAGCTAGAAATCAAGGAAACCTGTGCCTGCAACTCATCCTTAGCCAACCTAGTTTGTAACTTAGCAATTACTTAGGAACCTTAGGTCTAAAGTCTAAACTTAACATGTTTCTGAAGGAAGACCGATTGGTTGGCTAGTCCGCTTGAAGAGTTGGGTTATTGCTTGAGTTTGCTAGGGACTAGCAAAAACTAGGCGTAGGGGCATTTGATTAGCCCATATTTGTGGGCTATTTAAATATGTAAAGGCCTAGATATTAAGATATCCTTAACATTTAGCTAGCATATATTAGGATGTAAATAAATTACTTCATATTTTTAGCTTAATTGCATAATTCATTCATTGCATGCATTTAGAATTAACTTAGAATTGCATGCATTTGATTAGTTAATTAATTAGGTGAATTACTTGCATTGTTTTAATTTAACATAAAAATTAAGGGTTTGTGCATAAATAACCATAATATTCTATTATTTCCTTATTCTCTTCTTCCACAGGTAATGACTGCTTCACCTCGTGCACCCGTTCACACACAGCTACAAGCATTCATTTGCCATGAAGAGGATCTGATCCTACCTCTTTGTTTTGAAATTCATCACCTGTAGCTACAAAGGGACGAGGGGACGACCATGCACAGGGAGACTCCACCCAGACTCCACCACTGTGAAGAGCTTTGAGCTCACCTCCATCACCACCACCATGCATCTCTAAGGCCAAGCTCCACCACACCGTGGGCCGGCAAGGTGACAGCTCTCTACGCCAAGCTGGTGGACTCGTGCCAACACCGTGTACGTATGTCTCCAATGGCCACGCAACCATCACCGTGCTTCGCCAAAATCAACATCACCAGCAACCACCACCACAGCCATGCTCCAGTAACCATTCTAACAGTTTTAAGATGTCTAGGAAGTTTCCCGAACGTTTGAAGCCTCTTTACCACCTTCTTCCCCTTCTCTTCTTATTTTCCCTCTGTTTTTCCTCCATCAAAAAGAACCCATCACCTCCTCACCGCATCACCTTCACCAGACTGCGCACATAGCCTCATCACACACCATGCATGCCTCCTCGCTGCCATCCTCTCCATCTTCACACATGCCCTTGCCACTTACAGCGTTGGCAACCCCAGCGTGCAACACCTCTCTCAACGTCGCACCCCCCATCTCCGTGCTCATGCAACTGCAGCAACATGCATGGCCTACATGTGCCTCCTCACCTCCCCCTTCACCTCATGTGAGTGCGCCTCCTCGCTGCGCCCCCAGTGCACCCACTGATCCTCTCCGCACGCACCTCTCCTTCGAATTCAACAGCAGTAGCACGCTGCCATCGCCGCCATCTATGTGGGTTGAGAGCTGCCACCACAGCCGTGCATGCGTAGCTGCCACACTAGCAGCACCCACGTGCAGCTCCGTGCGCACCCGTAGGTCCTCCGCGTGTATGCGGCTCTTCAGCAGCACTGCCCTTCCATGCATAGAAGCAGTAGCGACAGCCATTGCTGTTGCTTCTCTGCTCAATATCACCACCTCCACCACAGTTGGCCATGCTACCACGACCATCGGATGGGCGCTGACCTCGCCCACCTCTGACGAGCTCCTCATCTTCGACTTCCCTTCCCCTTGTGCATGGAGAGCACCTTCCCCTTGTGCGTGGAGAGCACTTGCACAAAGTGCTCTGTTTTGCTACAATGAAGAGGGTATTAGTTTTTACATTCACATGTCATTACCACTCTTTTTGTTTTGATTTTATTAATTAAATATTATGGCTAATTTATGCAAGTGACCTCCCTCTTTCTCATAAATGCCATTTTAGCATGATCTCTTGTTATTTTCATAATCTGAAGGTGGATTTGCTTCTATTTCTTAACGACAATAATAGTGAACATCAGTTTTTGACCCTTACGAGTTTAAATAGGCCATTGCCTCCCTGTGGATACAACCCACTCTTAATTGAGTGGTTATTTTAATTATTTTGATTAGTCAATTTTCCACCACTTAGAAATACAACGAAAAATCATCTTAATCATCATTTTCGAAAGCGAAAATTGACTCGTCAGATACTAATCTTTTCTTCATCACTTTCATGAATGGGTTCTTAGATGAATCTATTCAGGATATTCCTGGCTCATGTCCCATAACCACACTAGTTGTTTCTCCCCTTGAATCCATTCCAAGTATCTGCCCTAGAGAATTCCTTGTAACACTTTCAGGTGCAGTTACCTCAGGTTCTTCGAGGTCCTCAATGCTATTCTCGACTTGGTACTAAAAAGTAGTATTTCCTGAATTGTACGATTATGTCTAGTTAGCCTTGATAGGGTTTCTAATTCCTGAAGGGCCGCTATTAAAGATTCTTGGGTTGGAATCCAGGTTCGTCTATGTTCTAGATCTGTGGTAGTCTAAATTTCGTGCAGATAAATTGCGACCTTTTCCTTAATTCTGGCTATCATTTGTTGCAATATGAAATGTGGTCGCATATGCAGTGGCAATGCATCGGGGGTTCCAAGGGGTGAATTAGGTCTACCAATGTTACATGGGTGAGATGTAGAAGTGTGAAATCATGCCCTAGGACATATGATGGGGTCCTTTGTGGAGCCATTTGGTATTGGTCATAATGACGAGGGTCAGGATTTAAGTTAACCATTTCAGCAACTGGAGAAGAAGGACAAGGCGATATGAAAAGTCATCTTTGCTACCTTGGGTTTGGTTCCCAAGGTTGTTCTAATTCAATAACTCGAGCTTCCAGACGAACCATCGAGTCTAGATTTTCTGGATCCTGACCAAGTCTAGGTCAAGGGTTAGCCATCTCGACTAACCGAGTAGGAGAAGGTAGAGGAGAAGAAGGTCCGAGTGATGCGACAAATCGCCTTCACCTCCTTGGAATTGACTCCCAAGGTCCAACCAATTGAGGCCTAAGTGACCTCCTCCATTGCATACACCAGCCAACCTGGGTTAGTGTAGCCAAGCCAAACAAGGTTAAGGCCTTATCAATCAAGTGGTCTTTAAGATTGGATGACCAAGTTTTTCATTTAGATTTTAATTATTAAAGAAAAATTTGTTACAAACTGACTGCAAATAAACACAACCCCTGAAGCTAACCTAGCCAATCTATTATGAGGGGACTAAGGGGAAGGTTCTTCCTTTGGCTTTCACCTTTGGTTCCTTTGTACCCCTTAGACATGGTTGTTTGACAATACCTCACAAATTTAGCACTGGGTTTGGCTAAAGTGGTTGTGATGACCTAGTAGTTCGATAACAAATTCAGGTTACTTAATGTGTTTTACGAAATTTTTACTTAGCCTTCTTTTCTTCAATTTGGGTTTTGGTGAGTGGTCCACAAGATGACCTAACTCATTGGCTAGCCACTAAACCTGATTAAGTCTAGGATACTCAAATGTGGTATCTAGGTTGTAACACTAGAAGTTGCACCTAAGGTTCATGTAATAGACTAAGTTCAAGCAGGCCACAATTCAATTCAAAATATTCTCCATAGCACAATTTGAATCCAAAGGATTTCAAATTTGACAGGTTGACTTCTTTCTTAATTAAATTTTTAGAGAATATTTTTTTAGAATTTTTACTATTTTAAATGAATAATATGAATTTTAAACAATTGGGGGGTCAGAATTGGAAGTTTAACCCCATATCGATTTTTCTTTTTGAAACAGTATCAATTATACATAAAAAATTCAGAAAAAACAAGGAAAGGAAAGATAATTTGATAAACCTTCAAACCCCACCATTTTTAGTAAAATCTGATTTGTGTACTATTCTAAATCACTTTTTGAAATTTAGAAAAATTTAGATCTGAGTCAGTTGACCCCCTTGTATTTTGTGAATTTTCAAAAATTGCACAAAGTGAATTTTTTGAAATAAATAATGTCGTTTGAAAGATAATTTGAAAATCCAGCTTAAGCTTGAATTTCAAAATTTTTGGGTCATAAAATTTTTAGCAACTGAATTTTGAAATCGCAAAAAAAATATCTGGCAGAATTTCAAGGAGTGGTAAAAAGGCCTTTGAAAGAGTTTTGAATTCGAAGTAAGCCTTTTCACAAAATACTTGTTTTTCTTTTTAACTTTGCTAATTTTTTCCCCTTTTCTCAAATTTTTTTCTTTTTGGAGGGAAAATTTTTAGATTTTTTTCTTTTTTTTTCACAAGCAATTCTAACCCTACGATTCAAAAAAAACCTAAATCTAAAATCTGATCTTTTCTTTTCTTTTGCGTGAAAATATTCATATTTTTTTTTTCAAAAATCAAATCTACCTAGGATTCAAAGGAAACCTAACTAAGATTTTGGTGTGCACCTATTTTTCTTCTGTTGTGCCTGATGTGTGCGTAGAATTTGCTTTTTCTGTTCCTGTAAACCAAAAGCAAGCAGAAGCAAATATATTAGGGTTAAGCTAAAAACTTAAAAACCAAAATCGTGTTGCCTCCCCAGCAACGGTGCCATCTATTCAAATCACAAATTGCAGATGAGTTTCAAACACGTTGTAGTATAATGTGAATTACAATTCAAAAAAAATTTAATAATAAGATGGTGAGTCCCAATCAATCTCAGGGAGGTGTAATGGCGAAATCAATTTTTGATTTCTTTTCTCTGCTTGCCTAAAATCGGATTCTAGTTTCAAGAGTGAGTAAAAAATCCATTGCTCACGTTGTTGAGCCATAAAACTTGTGCGTGAGTCAGATAAATCACAAATGTGAAAGTGTGTGTTTCTGTCTGCACAACTTCTATTACGCGATGGTGATTAGTAGAAAATGAATCTATCACTAAATCATTAATATCCTCTGGAACCAAAATTTTATTGCAACAGAATGGAATTGTGAAACAAGCAAGTTTTGTTTTTGTTTCCTAGAAAATCTTGATGTCATTACAATGGCTATGAGGAATGTTGTACATGGAATGTGAAAAGACTAATCTATGCTTACAGAAAAGATATGCATGCATGGATCTAGGGTAGATTATGCATGTATTCTTAAAGAGAGTACTACTACTACTAGCAAGATATTAATGTAGAAATCAAAATAGGAAGAACAACTATGCTAATAGCAATCGAGGCATTGGAGGTGGTCTCTAAGGACTGTGTGGCTTGAGGTGGTAGGAGGGAAGAGAGGAATGACCAAGGTGGTCGGCAGGCCTCTTGAGAAGGTGGTGGAGGACTTCTTGGATCATGGACATGAAGGTGAATGGTGCTTGATGATGGAGAAGCTAGCCAATGGGGTTGGAAGTTGAGATGGCATCCAAGATATATGGGTGCATGGCCATCCAACCTAGCCCCTAAATAGGCTTCTTGGATAGCCAAGGTGCTCTCAAGAGAAGTCTCTAGACTTCTTTAGAGTGGCTGGCCATAGGTCTAAAAATAGGTCTTCTTAGATGCACATTTTGTGGATCTAAGAATGCCCACATGTGGACATTCTAGATTTTTCTCTAAAGTTGGAAAGTGGGTGTGTGTCTACATTTGTGTGTGTGCGTGAATGTGTGGGTGTGAATGTCTGTCAATAGGAGGTTAAGTGGACCACTTGGTCCACTTCTAATTCAATCTAGGTTGGTCCTAAAAAGGTAGGTGAAAATAGGTTTCTAAAAAGGTTCATCCAACCTATCGCTAAAGTGATTGATCCAATTAAACTTAACCAAGTTTAATTGGGTCAATATGTGTGTAATTGAGAGAGAGAGAGTTCTCAATTAGGTTGGGCTTGAGTCAATTAGACTCTAACTGAGTCTAATTACACTTGTGTTGGTTGAGATTTAAGCTCAATTGGACTCTACAAGTCCAATTGACTAGGTGAAGTGTAATTGACTTAGATCCAAGTCAATTAGGCTTAGTGAGAACCTAATTAGGTTCTTATGAGAGTCCTAGGGTAGTGTACTAGGCTTAGGATACCTTAATTTAAGTTTCTTAGGGTGTAAGATTGGGTTTAGGGGCCTTAGGAATCAAGATCTAGGCTTGAATCCAAAAATAACATTTAGAGAGGGGTTCCAGACGTCTGATTTAAAGATCAAATGACTTATACTTCAAAATCAAAAGTCTAAGTCTCCAGTCTAGATGTCTAATGATGAATCCATGTGGAGTTTAAGTTATGTCTTGGATTTCTGCTGAAATTGGACGTCTAACACTTTGTTTGGACATTTAATTTTTTAGCAGATTGGGTTCTAAGTTCTGCGAGTGGTATCTAAGTAGCTTGGATGTCTAGCATTTTACTTGGACTTCCAGAGGTGAGCTAGAATGTGGGTTTTGAGATGTTCTAGACTAGGGTGACCTAATATAAGGGGCTAAGGTTTGGGAAGGTATCTAGGGCAGCCCTAAGGCTAAGGATATGTGTGGGAATGTCCTATGTTCTTCATAATTTAATTAAAACATTAAAATCCTACAAGTAATGTAGTATATCTCTTCCCTACACTATGTCTTCATCTTGAGTAGCTTTATTCCAAGGTTTTTACTTCAGCTCTACTGCAGCTCTAGCCTTTTCCATGCTTCAGATTTAGCTTCGGGCCATCTCCTGAGATTTTATTACCTACAAACCAAATAATACACTAGTCAGTGCATTATTATGGTATTATTTAATGGATATCTAAGTAAAACAAGAAAGATGCAAGGTATGCTACTAATGCATTAATTATGCTACAATTATGCTAAGTTCTAACTCAATTTAGGTCATTTAAGTCCTTTGATTGCTACACAATCACTAGATCCACTAGGCTGGGTATTCCAGGTCTCTTGTACCTGGGAGGAGTAATAAGATTGAGATTATACCTGGCATTGTCTAATTTTCCCCAAGAGCTTGGCACATTGATCTGTATAATTTCTATTGTACTCCTGGAATTCAGCAACTATGGCCTTCACTTGGTTCCGATCTAGATAAGGGTTGGATTCATGTGGTCTAGGTTCTAAATACACTGGGGGATAAGGAGTATGGGAATAACCATATCCCAGCTGCTGAGGATGAGTCTCCCAACCAAGAGGAGTAGGAATCATGGCTGGGTTGAGAGAGGGAGAACCCTAAGGGTAAGAAAGATGATATGGGTTCATGGATATTTGAGAAAAGAAGATAGAGATAAGAGAAGGTCTTCCTTTGGAAGACACAACCAACTACAAGGGGCTGGTAAAAATAAGGCAAAGGCCTAAAATGAGAGACAAGCCCCAAATCAAGCAAACAAGCTAGCCCTAAATTGTATACCATAAATGGACCTAAACCTGGCACCTTGAAATGGACTTGGGTTAAACAAACCCTTGAATTACTTGGCAAGCCAAAAGGGTGGGACCCTCTAGGACACCTTGCATGGTGGGACACCACTAGAGGTTAACGCGGTTATCACACCAACCTTTCTTGTCACCAGTTGGTCCAAATGGATAAGGCCTTGATTTTCACCCAATTAAACTTCAGTTACCAAGTAAGTTAGTCCTATCTAGGGTACGTCTACTTAGTTTTAGGCTTGGGCTTGAAGTGCTCTTGGAATGTGATTGGGCGTTATTGGTGTTTCCCTTAAAATTAGATTTGGCAGTGTGAAGTGCACAGATAAAGGATTTGCAATACAATCGTTAATTGGTGTAGTGGCCTTTATGGTTAAATTACTTGTATTAATATTTTTTATGGTTTCCTTATTTAAGTCAATTCAAACAATGTTGTAGTGAAGCACGCAATAGGTTTTGCAAGTCCCAATTTGTTTTATGAATTTCCTTTAAGTATGGAATGCAAATGTGCTCTACATTAATGTGGAAACCATAATATCAGATAGGTCTAGTTGATGATTTTAAGTCCAACAAGGTAGAAGTGGTGTGACCCAATTAGAGAAAACAATGGTCCTAATGCACCTCTACTAAGTGAAACAAAGTTAAGTGGTTGCCTAAGTTGAAATGTACTCAGTTTCAATTCAAAGTGAGGGGGTAGACAACCAATCAGAGCAAATCCCCACCTATTATGCAATCACACCCAAATCAGGCTCAAATAAGTTTGTTTTGGGTCTCTAAAATTAAACCCTACTATGAAACACCTAGGGTTTATGCTTCTTCTAGTTCTGAAAATTCAACCAATGTCAATAAGGTTCAATTTGAAAGGTGTACAAATAGTATCAAAATGATCCCAATTTTGGGGTACTGTTTACACACTAGGTCAGGTTCATTAAAATTTTTTTTGCTAAGTTTTAATGATTTCCCTGATTTTATATAGGTTTAATAGTGAGTAGGTACCAATTAGGGTAGATTGACAATATGTCAAACAGGTAGGTAGAGAGTTGATCAAATAGTATCCTAAATTTTTGAAAATCTTAAAGATAGTAGATTTGATAAGCTTTCAAATGCCACTGAATTAAGATTAATCCGAGTTGCATAGAGGCGGGAAGAATTCTCCACAGTTGACTGAACAGTTACTCTGGATAATTTGGCCCACCGTTACAAAATGAATTAATTCGGAAAATATATTGCGAATTAGGGCTTCAAACAGATACAAAGGAAAGCCAATTAGAAAGGCTATCTATAGTATGATTTTAGGATGTTCAAAAAGTACTGCATGAATTTTTGAAAATCAGGTTTTCGATCTGACCAAACACCATAATCAGGGTTTGATGTTTTATTTATATGTTATTAACACATGCAAACCCAGATCAGATTTTCAATCACTCCACAAGATAAGATCAGTATTAAAATGATTTGAAATTTGACACAGTTATTCCATTTTTAGTTGGAATTCCAAAGAGTATTTTTTTGAAATTTTTACTATTTCAAATAATTTATTACAAATTTTTAGGTGTCAAGGGGTCAAATAGGCCAGATGGATCCCGAGCGAGTAATTGAATTTGAAACAATATCAAAAAAATTCTAAAAATTTTTGAAATCTTTTAAAAAATCTAGGTTTCAATGGCTTTCCAAACCCACAAATTTTAAATCAATCTGATTTATGTAGAGGTTAGAATTAACGTTTAAAGTTGGATAAAATCAATGTACGAACTGTTCTGAATCCCATCCACTATATGAATTTTTAAAATTTGTATAGTGTGAATTTTTTCTCATAAAATGTGGTATTAGAAAGCTGGTTTGAAACCCTAATATCAGATCGAATCCCAAGATTTTTAGATTCCTAATTTGATGGAAATTAATTTTTGAAAATGGCACTCAATTTCATGCCAAGTTTCTAAATATAGAGTTAGTGTATTTTAAGTAATTTCCAAGCCAAACATACACCAAACAGAGTTTTTTTGTAAATTCAAATCCAAAATTTGAATTTGATTTTTATATTTTTTATTTTTTTCTTTTCAAATGTAAGAAAGCAAAAAAATAAATGATTAAGAACAAATACCAGTGGTCTTCACCATGGGTCGATGCGTGTGCGAATCCTCATATTGACTTAAGGCCAAACACAAAGATGTTAAGCAAATCCAAATCTAAAAACTCGCTCGTTGCCTCCTTGGCAATGGCGCCATTTGATAAAGTGATTTTCATGCGTGTTTTGAAATACGTCGGATTTGTGGTATAGTTGTGCTAAACCCTCGATCAAAAATATTTGTTTTAACGAAACTCACATTGATTTTTATTCTTTTATAACATGAATCCCGGTTGTTCATCTCTGGGAGGCATAAAATGCAAGAATTAGAATTGGATCCACTTTTCTAACCTAAATCTAACCTTACCTAAATTTTTTTGGTCTTTTTGCTTTTATGATCCATTTTTACGTTTTTGATTTTTGGAAAATGAACTTGAATACGAGAACTACCTAAGTGAAACCCTAAAACCTACGTGCATCTTGGTGAGGCCATGGTGGCCGTGCATGGTGTGACTAATCTAAGGGTGGATGTTCCTAAGGAGACTACGAGGGCATGCATCAAAATCATAAGAAGTAAAAATAAGAGCACGCACATAAAACCACTAGATAAAAGAATATCATGCATTAAATATTATGTAGCTATAAATCCAGATATGTGAAAAGAAAGCAAAACAACAAAAGAATGGGATCAACCAAGTGAGGCTATGGAGAAGCCTTCTTGGTCATCCACTAAGAAGAAGAATAGGGGTGTGTGCACCCAGGTAGAGAGGAGGGTGTTGCACCCTTTCACTAGTAATGGCCATCCTTGAGAAGACCTTGAAGATGGTCTCCTCTATGGTCGTCCAGGAGAAGAGAAGAAGATGGGGCATGGACCCTCTATGAAGGAAGAAGAAGGCACGCCCACAAGAAGAAGAAAAGCGGAGGAGGATGTTGATGAAGCCTTCTTCTCCTCCTTGCTTAGTTGTCCATGATGTTGCTTGGAGGAGGAGGAGGAGCACCAAGAAGCTTCTTCTAGCCGTCCATGGAGGAGGAGAGTGGACAGCCTTTTGATGGTGGAAGGAAGGGTGGTCGCCAATTGAGAAGTGGAGGAGAATAGCATGTGCAACACCTCTTTCTCTTGGATTTTATGGGAAGGCCTCCTTTTGGTAGTCACAAGTTGGCTGTCCAAAAATAGGAGTCGGCACCTACTTAAGATCCAGGTTGATGCACATAGGTTTTAGAATTTCCTATGATGGTGTGCATATGTTTTGGTAGGTTTAGAAAAGGCAGGTGTGTGTTAAGGAAAGTGTGTATGTGTTTAAATTTTGTAGAGTGATGTTGTGGGTTTTGGTAGGATTAGGTGCTAAATAGGTTGATCAATCTAGATTAGGTGGGTGTGGACCTAATTGGGCTTAGGTGAGTCTAATTGGAGAGGCATGAACTTAATTGGGTCTAGGTCGAGTCAATTAGGTTCTACTGAGCCTAATTAAACTTGTATAGGTAGGTAGGGGTCAATTAGAACCTGGGTGGATCTAATTGGGTTCAAGTGCACCCAATCAACTATATATGCACCCAATTAGGTATGGGATAGTTCAATTGGGTTAGGGATAGGATAACTAAGGGTATGGATAGTGGGATAGGCTTAGGAGGTCTCTAATTAGGTTTCCTAAGGTGTTTGGTGGGGTTTCTAGGTCAAAAGAGGCAAGCTCGAGCTTCTAACACCAAAAACAAGAACCAGAGAAGACCTCCAAATGTCCAGACATGTGATCAGATGTCTTATACTCCAAAATTGGATGTCTAGAAGTTAGATTGGACTTCTAATTCTATGTCAGTGCGAGTTTTGGCTTCTTAGATTGAGTTTCTGCAGAAATCAGATGTCCAACCTAATATCTGGATGTCCAAAAATGTGTTGGAGAGTGGGTTTTGGTTCCTAAATGTTTGGGAGAGGGATAAGGTGGATAAGAACATGGATAGTGCTATCCATGTTTTGGGTTCCAAGGCTAAGATGTCCTAATGGAAGTGGTTTTGGTTTTAGGAAGGTTGTCCTACGGTTTCTAAGGGTAGGGATAAGGCTATCCTCCTAACTCCTCTTATCTAGATCAGTCTTCTTCTCTCTTTATTGCCTTATTCCACTTTATCTCACATCCTGGATCACTTTAGTACTTGCAAATAACAACAAAAATATTAAATAGCAAGATATCCCTTCTTATTCTATATAAAATGATGCAATGCATGATATGCATGATTTGAATGCAATATTTACAAATTAAGCTTGGTTCAAACATTATTTAGGTTGATTAGGACCTATGCTTGCTGCATAATAAGTGGCTAGCTTTTAAGATATAAGATCTTGGTGTGGTCGGCCACCAAGGGATAAGGTTAGGCCTTTTTATGGTGGTTGGTTATAGGTTAGGTGTAGGTTCTAGAAAGGGCTTCCTAACTAGGCTAGGTTGGCCCAATGTCTAATGGGTTGAGTGCAAATAGGTAGGTCCTTATCTAATTGTGTGTGTGAGTGTGTAATTGGGTTAAGGAAAATCTAAATAGGTTAAGGCTGTCAAATTAGGTAATAGGTGAGTCTAATTAGGTTCTAATGAACCTAATTAGACCTGTGTAGGTTGGTAATTGCTCAATTAGGCTCCAGGTGAGCCTAATTGAATTCAGGTGCACCCAATCAAGTAAGTGTACACCTAATTGGGAAAGGGCTTGGTTTGATAGGTTTAGGTTGGGTCTGATTAGACTCAAGTGAGTCTAATCAACTGAGGGTTAATGTAATTAGGTCCCATGGACCTAATTGACAGTGGCTAGCCCAATTGACTTAGACTGAGTCAATTAGGTGTGGTATGGACATAAATAAGATTCTAGCTTAAGGATTGGGTATTGGATAAGTGGATTAGGGTTATGGATAGTAGGATAGGACTATAGATAGGGTGGATTGGTACATGGATAATGTTATCCATGTTTTTCTCTTTTGAGCTCAAATATCTAAGGTTGAGCTAGTTCAAGGATAAGTACTAGGATAAGGTAATCCTAAGGTTTCTAGGATAGGATAGGGTTACTCTAATTCATTTCTTTCCTCTTTGTTCTTGTGTCTTTAATCTTTCTTTATTTCAACTTAATTCCTCAATCTGCTCCTAGATCAGTTATAGCTTCTGCTCTTATCTAGCTTTATTCTTCAATTCTTCCAATTTCTCTAAGACCTATTATCTACATAATTCATAAAAGACTAGAATTAGGAGGTAATTATTTGTAAAATAAATACAAAGCTCAAATATGCATACATGTTCTTGATAGGTCCACTTTGGTGGACTATTTTTAAGCTTAAGTGCATTATCATTGAACTGAGAACTAAAGTTCGGGCATACATTACATGGAAAAATTAATTACACTTGTATTTTGGGCATTCATGCAATTTTATGGAATTTCAATGCCTATGTGCATTAATTGAGATTATTCTTTGGGAATGTTTTGCATACTATATTCACATAAAAGGAAAATAGGAAAGTGTTGATTGCATGCAAAATGAGATCACCCTGATACATTCTAAATTACTCCCTCTTTCCTTATTTTCTTCTCTCTCTTACCCTCCTTCCTTATTCTCTCTCTCCCTCAAATCTCTCTCTTCTATTTTGGAAACATAGAATGACAATTCTCCTTCTCTCTCTTATTCTTTCTCTATATATACAATAGGAAGAAGATGACAAAGATCATATTGCCTCTCTCACGAGATGTCCTCCCTCTCCAGCATCATCTCCTCCTCATGAGGAGGAGAACCTTCTCTCCAGCAAAACCAACTACCACAGCATCTCACCCACACCCTCGCCACCGCGCTTCCGCCACCGTCTGCCACCAACTGCAACAACTACGTCGACCACCACATCTCGCCCACATCCTCGCCAACTCCATCACCACGGTCAGTGGTGACAGCACCAACGCCATCACCACGCTCCACCTCCTTATTGCTACTTTGCACTCCTCATCGCGAGCTCATCACTGCACTTTCCCATCAACCACCATGCTCCCATGCTTCTCCATCACCGTGACACCTACCGCGGCCATTCATCACTGTGAAGCACCACCAGGCCTTCACCTTCCTCATGTGGTTGCAGCAGCAGTAGACCAACCACATAGCCTCGCTTGCGCGCGACCACTCACGCGTGCATAGCAACCCTTGTGCGTGGCCTTCCCTTTCACCGCGACGCACACCCTCACATGTAGTCCCCACACACCACAGTTGTCATCAACATCGTGCTCTTCCTCACCCTCGCCTATGCAACATCATCTACTCCTCACCTGTAAACACAGACCCTTCTCCAGCACTCTCTCGCTGACTACACCATGAACAGAGAGCACCACCACCACACGTCGCTCTCTCTTGAGGAGGTTCGACCCACAACTTCCCTACCACTGCGCTCGACAATCGCAACAAGGCCCTCCTTCGTCGACACACCACAGTTGCCCCCGCACTACTGTGATTGTCCTTGACAACCCCACCCTTCCTTCTTCACCACAACAAGGACCATCTTCATCTTCTTCCTCAACAACAATAGAGAAGAACCCAAAGCTGGCGAGCTCCCTCTCCATGCAGCCCACATGTCCGACCTCCATTCGCCACACCGTCGACTCCAACGGACTCGCCGCACCCTCAAGAACTTGGCCATGCTCTCAGAGCTGACCACGACAGGCTGAGCATGCGCGTGGACACCCACCATCGCTGCTGCCCCTCCTCGTCACCGCGGCAGCTCCAGCCACAATTCCCATTGCTGTGACCTCCATTGGAACAGCCTCTCCCTCCATGACCTCCTCTGAGCTTCCCGCAGCCTGCCATCACCTCCTCTTCATGTGAGATCGAAGGGGAAGAATCCCATGTTTCAAGTGCTATTAATATTTACATTCAATGCCAATGCCAATTTTTGAATTTTGATTTTTTGATTATTATATAGAGATGAATTTGCAATGGTGCACTTATGCTTTCTCGTATTTGCTTGACTCTTGTTATGCACTTCATTGTACATTAAATTTGGATTCAGATTTGCATAACTTCTCTTTGGTATGAGTGCCGATGGAAATTACATGAGATGCACCACTGATCACATCTTTACAAAATATTTTATTGGGGAAAAATTATGCACATAACCTTGCATTCTTGAATTATTTTGTGTCTTCTTTTCATTGCATTTTGCAGCAGATTTGGGCACAGATTCTGCACTCAATTGGGCGAACATAAAAGAAAAATATTCGTGAACTTATTGATCAGTTCCTTCTTGTGGATACAACCTAACTCTTCGTGGTTAGTTTTATTGATAAATATTTTTGTTTAGGATTTTCCTACCACAATTAACACACTACGATGACATAATTTTCTAACATATCATCTTCCAAGTGAATCTCCCGTTCAGTTCTTAATGCAATATTTATAAACCTAATGCATGATTCTACTAAAGAATTAGCCCTAGATTATGCCAATTAGGGTAATAGACTAGACTGTTATCAGGGACCCAATTAAACACTCAATTCCAAGCTTATAGCTGGCCATACTAGCCTACAATCAACCCTCAACATGCTCCTCAATTCTCTCAACTTTCAAGACTCCATCTCCACCATTGATTACCAATCCAAGGGCCATCATCAAGCCACCTTAGCTATCCATTCTACAAGAATCAAGAGGCTTATCTTGGACGTCCACTTTGGCTCCAAGATCCACCATTAGATGCCGATCAAAGGGCTTGATTTGAACTAGAATTGGTGGATGCATCTTAGCCTTCCATATAAACCAAGGGCCCACATCAATCCTACATCCCTATAAAAACACTAGCACCCTCCCTCTCCCACCTTAAATCATACTCTCTTCTCCCTTAGCTCCTCCACCTTATAGAGCACCCCTACCATCACCTTAGGTCCACCTCCATGGCCGACCACCACATCTGGGTTCCTTCCTTAATTCCATGCCATCACCTTCCCTCCACCTTAGATAGAAACCTCCCCTTAGTTGCATTCTTCCTCTTTAGTTCTTCCTCCTCCACGCCATCTCTGTTACCACTCTGGACCTGAGGCTCCTCCAAGCGATCTCCCACAAGCATCCAACAAGCAGCATCGCAACTCTTCTGCTACTCACCATTCCCATTCCCTCTCCTTTTCTGTTTATGCTATTTTTATGTTTCCATCATTATTAGTTGTGCATAAACTCCATGATCATTAATAGAAGCATTCTTTGAGTTTTAATATTTGCAATCTCTTCCTTGGTTTGATCTATATCTTGTCTTCATTTCCATTTCAAAAATAATAAAAAAAATTTGCATATGAAAAATGAAAAAAATATGTATATATAATGAAAGGTTTTTAAAGCAAGTGATTATCTCCTCATGTTCGACATGGACTCCATCTATTTAGTAAAATTTTAATTGTTCGCTAGGTTTCTGCACTACGACATTTTGAACTTTAAAGTTAGTATTATTTTAGCACATCATTGGCCATATAGTATGGTCTTAAGGTAAAATGGCGCTACCTCAAGGTTGTTAGGTTTTCAAATTTGAATTTGAATTTGCAGTGGAAGGGATATGATTTAGACTTAGGGAGATGTTTAGGGCCATAGGATCTAGAATGGATGGTGGGGATTTAAAGCAAGTCGGTTGGCCATAGGAGGGTGAGGTGGAGAGTGCATGGCTAGCTATTAGTAGGAGGCTAAGGCTTAGTTGGGTATAGGTCTAATTAGGTTAATTGGGTTAGCTTGGGAAATTGGGTTTGCTTAATTAGATCTAAGTGAGCTCAAGCATATTTCTTTTAATGTGGACCTCCAATTATATCCAAACTTAACACCTGCATAGATATAAACAAACACATTAAGGCATCAGATATAGATAACAAAAATAAAATAAATCCCCAAAAATGCAATATTTACAAAATGATGCAAAATGACTGAACTAACCTAATCTAATGCAATTAGATCTAATTTTCCCTCAAACTAACAATAGTTAAGCATGAATTAAGTAATTAACTAGAGATTTTTCATACCCTGATGCCTATCTTTTGTTAGTCCTCTAGCAAAATTAAAGACCAAAATCATTCGAAAAACCAAAACATGAGTTTGAGCTAAGATAAATTAGAAATTTTGACATTGATTTTTCACTAAATCAAAAGAAACTATACACAAAATCCTAACGACAAAGACTCAACAGTTCTAGAGTATCAACCAAAATATAGATGGCCTAAATCCAATTAGACACTTTATTACCCTTAGACTTTGGTCTCATAGTAGCCTTTTATGGGTCTTCAACCAAGCCAAGGTTCGAATTGAAATTAAAGTTTAAGCATCTAGTGTGTGTAAAGAGGTGACTCATCAATTGAGCAACTAGGTTGAACCCTAAGTTTCAACTAAGGCAATTAGATTATCTTTTCTTTCTATTGGACCCCATTTTCAAATTTACCTTACTCATGATTGGTAGATTTCCTCCTACCCTTTTCTATCCCAAGGTTAACACAAGGACGAACCGAGTGTATATCTTCCTAGCTTAGCTAGTAGTTTGGCCTCTTATTACTAATCCTCACTCTTTTGTATTTATTTTTTTTGTAATATTTTTAACACATATTTTTATTTTCATTTTATTTTATTTATTTTTAATAAATTTTCTTCCTCTTACTATATTTTTTATTTTCTCCCTTTTCTTACTAATTTTTGAAGGCAAGTGGCTCTTTCGAATCTCCTTCAAGAACATCACCTAAACAAAGGCTCGAAAAGATAAAGACACAAAGCTAGGATTTGAACACCTTACATTTATGGAGCAAACCTAGTGACAACATGATAGCCATACTTGCAAGGATCATATAACTCTCAATCTAAGCCCACTTAACTAAGTTTTCAACAGGTGGTCACCCAAAAGATGAATTAGTGCAAGGGTAGACTGCTTAATTTTCAAAAACTTTTAAAACCAGAGGATGAGAAGATAAGTCACATACTTATCACTCCCTCAACTTAATATGTCGCCTTTTTCAAATTTCATAAAAGAACTCGGGAAATAAATCTATATTTTAGTAATAATCAAGCTAATTAAGTCAAAATGCAACCAGAGGAGTCTAAACAAAAAGATCTTAAGTATACAGTTTTTAAGACTGGTAAATCATCAAACTCAATAATTTTCAAGTTTTCCTAGCTCAAGATTCTAAAAACACAATCTTTTTACAATTTTTTTCTTTTTTCTCGAACATATATATATTGTTTGATTTATTTTTGAAAAACAATAGACGAAAACACAAGAAAACATGGAAAATACAAAATTTAGAGACTAGGTATATAAGGAAAACTCAATAAAAAATATAAATTCACTCCCATGCCTATTTCATGCAATGTCCTCATTGTATGCTATAAGCACAAGAAAAGGGTAGAAATCACTTGAATATCCTGATTGACATAATGTGGTTCAAGAAGTTCCAAATCTAAAAAAAAAAATCACCTACAAGCAAATTTAATCTCCGTATATACAACCTAAGGTGTTGCATTGCCTCCCAACAAGTGCTAAGTTTTACACCTTTATTCGAGCCTTGACCTTAAGAAGATGAATCAGTCAATACAAAAGAGAGGGTCCAGAGTATGCCTAAGATATGATCGTGAAAGTTCCAAATCAAATGTCTGCAAATGCAGACCAGCTGGTGATGTAACCCCATACGTAAGGGTTGAATACTCGATAGATGCTGAATCAGAAATGATCACATCTGTTAATTTTCTAACAAAGGGTAGTGGGGTGCAGTCTTGAGTTTAGGCCCATGCAACCCAAGTCCAAATATTCGGACACACAAAAGATGATTCTAACAGGAAGCTTGTGTCCCTTGACATTAAAGCTTGAAGAGATGATTCATAGAATAAGTGTACTCGAGTTCTAAGGCCTTGAATAAATCAGAGTGACTTAGCGGGTCCTTGTATAAGGTCAAGAATTAAAATCATGAGGATCCACTAAGTTCCAGTATAAGTCACTCTCTAAATGGTCTTTCAAGATAATGAATTATTTATTCATATCCTCCAACTCATTCAAGTTTGTACCTGGGATATTCTAGCTTGCTTTTTCCACCCCTTTAGAGTCTAAGTCATCTAGATCTAAATCAAAATCATATTCAGCATGGAATGTCTCAAATTTAGGATCCTTAAAAGTTGAAGTAAAGGTGTAGTCATTAAATTATCATCAAGTTTAGATTCATTCAATTTAGTTTCACCTATCTCCAGAAAGGGGTTATCTTGAATTTTGAAAGCGAACTTTTCATAATTGGCCTCTACGTGCATTTGGTCCTCAAAATTAAATGTCTCATATTCTAATTTTTGTTCAATCCATAATTTTTCTTTGAGATCCAAATATGCTGATGAGACATTTTCTACATGTATATAGAAGGCCTCAATTTTAGGTTGTAAAATTGGCACAAAATCATGACTAGGGCTTGTGATAGAATCAAAATCAAAATCAGAATCAGCATCAAAATTTTTAGATTCCCTACCCTTGTAATCTAATGTCTCACTTTCATATTCTTCCTTAGAAGATTTTCATTAACATCCATTGTTGACACATCACCCTCATGTTTTTTATTAAAGTTCAAGACCTTAAATGAAGGGATCAATTCTATCTTAATTTCTTATTTACCTTTTATAATTTTAATGTCCCTTTCTTCTATATCCTCTAAACCACACTCTTGGTCTTTTGAATCAATTTTCAAATTGGAGTCTTTGGTCACTTCTGGATTGACATTCAGCTCTATAGGTGGGTTTTCAAGGATAAGATCAAGTGTGGGTTCAAGTTCAGCAAGAGGTTTAGATAATTCAAGTTTAGTTCAATTATTTTCCCCTTGGCCCATCTTATTAGCCTTAATTTGAGTTTTCAATTCATCTATACCATGGAGCATTTGTACCATCCCAATCAACATCCTATTAGGATTTTTTAAGAATTTCACTAATTCACTTCTTTGTGTTGATTGAGGTTCCATAAATTGGATTGTTTGCTTCATCTCAACTATCATTTTGATTTGATTTTGAAAGAAAGATTCCTTTGGATTACTGTGGGGTACTAGCTAAGGATTGGAAAAATCATAATAAGTGGATCCTTGATATCTTCCTTGTAGGACATGTTGGAGTAGTCACTAAAGATTGTAAGCCTACATTGGAATTGGTCTTGAGGAGGATTAGAGTTCAGATATTGATATCCAGGATTAGAATCATATCCCTAGTTAGGAGGACTATCCTAATTTGAGGATTGATAAGTCATATTTGAATTGAGATAAACACCTAATCAATTCGGGGAGGTAGAGTTTGTCTTGGATATTGGTGTCCTGGGTTGTATCCCCACTTAGGAATAGTGTTATACCAATTAAAAGATTGATATTGTTGAATCAAATTGGGATAAAAATATGATTGGGGATAAAAGGAGTTCAAATGATGAGAATTGAAGTCCATTAGAAGTGTTGGAAGAATTTAGGGATAAGGAGGGATAGGAGATACAATGAGGCCCTTAATTGAGAAAATTAGGTAAACAATTCTACCATAAAGGGTTGCACCTATTGGACCTAATCTAAATCTCACCAAATCCAACTGGATCTCCCTGACCCTTGATTTACCTAGCTGACCAAATGAGTGGGACCCCTAGGATACTCCAAATGGTTGTCACTTGAGAGGTTAGCACTGTTTACACACCAACCTTTCTCGTCATTAGTTGGTCCAAGTAGACAAGGCCCCGGATTGATTCAACTAAGTCTGATTTGACTTAAATAATTATCCAACGTAGTTGGCATGTCTACTTATTTTTAAGGCTTAGGTAGAATTATTCTTTTGGAATGTTGTAAGCATTAGGGTAGCTGTGCCCTTAAAAAATCAGTTTAAAAGTGTGTAGTGTGTGCTAAACAACTCAATGAAACTTTTTAAAATTTTATCTAATGGATTTTAGTGTTCTTACTGTGTTTATCCAATTTTAGGGTTCAAATTTTTAGATCAATTCAATCCAAGATTTGGTAGAACACCAAGTTTTGAAATCACAATTGTATGATATGTTCCTTTTCGAAAAAAAAAATGTATGGTGAACTCTAAAGGCAAATTGAAACCTTAAAGTTGAAACTCCTAATTAAGGTAATTGCTGGAAAGCATCAATTTTATTTTTTAGAGTGGTATAATTCAAACAAAGACAACCAAGGCTTCTATTTGCCACTCAATTAGGAATACAAAAAAATATTTTTTCATAATTTTATAGGGGTTTAAATAATTAAAATGATTTTTTTCTTGCAAAATAGTCAAATACAAAGAAAAAACCCTTAATTAGAAGATGATCCAAACAATTAAAATGCTACTTTTAGAAACTTCAAATTTTATCATATAAACTAAATTTAATCAAGAATCCAACAACAATTCATAAAATTTGAAGCACCACAAAAATCAGGAAAAATCTAGGAACTCATATTTTTCTCACTCTATTGTCAATATGACAGACTAGAACTTGAAGAATTTTCCAGAGAAAAATATAAAGAATTTCCATATGAAATTTGGTGGATTTTCTCCTATTTTCATGGGGAATAACCAATAAAAATTTTAAAATGTTTCGATTCCACAAGTGCTCCAAATCTAATCCAAGCACTGTAGTGATGGCAAAAGATCACACCTAACAAGATTTTTTTTTAAATTTATTGCTTGAATTTATATATATATATATATATTTTCATGCAACCTAGCTAAGTCTAACTAAGATGGATATACTTGCTAGTTGTCTTCACCAACACTTTTCTTTGCCGCTTTGATCTTCGCAAAGGCTAATCTTGAGTGCTACCTATAAGATCACAAGCGAAGACAACCAAAACAAGTTAACAAACTAAATATGAAACTAACCTAAATGCAAGTAAAGTAACTAAATTCATTGCCTCCCTAGCAATAATGCCAAAATTGATGTTCCTCTTTTGCGAAGTAATAACAAGTGATCGTTGTAGTGAAAAAATTATAGTCAAAATAAATCAAACTCACAAATCGATTAGAATGAAATATGGTGAGTTCGAGTCAAACATGGGGAGCCAAATGATTTAATTAATGAACTAAATAAACTAGGCTAACATGCAATCATATAGACAAATAGAAAGAACAAAAAGAGTCAATATTATTTTTATTCATGTACTCAAGTTTTACAACTATAAATCTAGAAAGAAAGAAAAGGAAAAGCTACAACTACATCAACTTGGAAATAAATTAAAAGTAAAAATAAAGAAGAAGAATTTAGAGCTGAGAGCGACATGGAGGACTAGTGAGCCTTGAGATGGAGCCTAGAAGTAGAGGATGATAGAGTTGGAAACAAGAGCATCATCGTGCGAAAACCATGCCAGAGACTAATGTGGTGGTCCCTCGAGCTATGAGAGGCTCACACCTAAGGTTGAGAAGACTTTAGAGGATAAAGGGAACAAAGAAGAAGAAGCAGGAGGAGGAAGCTGATTGTACAGTAGTGATGGGAACACCATCATGATCCATAACTAGCTCAATTTAGTTATTATCAAGGAATAAATGCTCTTACATAACTGCCAGAGAGCCATAATTCAATGCATAATCATTTTGAGAGAAAGATAAGAAACCAGGGTTAAAATTATAATTTTACCATCATATCTTGAATGCAGAATAGCCACAGGTTTTCCCAGGAGGTAATAAAGGGTCAATGGGCCTTAAATGTCCAACAAGTGGGTTAGTATAGACAAAAATGGGTTTTCGCATGTTTTGAGAATTAAATGACTTCTAAAAGCCTAAAAAAAGACCTACTTAATTAAATGAGGTTCTGGTCAGGAAAAAATTCACCTAAACCCTCTAAAATTCATAGAAAAATATTCTTTATGGTTTTGTACCTTTAATTTGACCATTAGAACCCATCTTTACCTAAAATAGAGTCTCAGGCTGACACTTGCCTTAATTTCAATTTTTGCATAAATTACTTAGTCAAACAAGGCCAAAACCTAAATCTAACTTCATCATTAGATTTCTTGGGTCCAAATTAGGTTTGTGCCAAAATTTGGGCCCAATTTGAGATCTTGACCAAGTTTGCAATTTGGTTCAGTCAAACTCTTTCTATCTCATTCAGATCCTTAACTTTTGAATTCCTTACAAATAGCCCTCCAACTTCTTTATCTTCTTCACAGAAAGGTCCCTGCCACCACGAATCCTACTCCTACAACTTCGATGTCCTTTGATTAGGGAGAACTTCTCTAATCAATCAATCCCTTCCAAAATTGGAAGGGAGATTCCTTGAGGAGTCCTCTTTCCATTGAATCCATCAATAAACCCTAAAAATTTCCCAATCTCTCAAGAGAATTCATAAGAGATTTGGGTACCTTAAAACTTCCATCTCCAGCGATATTTCCTAGCTTGGAAACCTAGCTTCCAAGCTAAAAATCCCCTCCTGAGCCCTATAAAAGGGTCTCTAGGGCACGACCGTGCTCTCCAGACTTGATTTCGGCCTGGAACACCCTAAATTCCTCCCTCCTTATCCGACCGGAAATCTCCTCAAGCTCCGGCGACCTCCTCCAACTCCTCTCGTTGTTTGACCACAAAACTAGTGGCAGATTCGCCTCCCTCTCTCTCATCTGCTCTTGGTCGTACCAGCAGGAGCCCCTCTATCTCTGTCATCATCATCGTCCCCTCTACTGGAGTGTCTTCCTTTCCTGGCGCCAGCCTACCAATGCTGGTGCCGGTTCTCCCCCATTTGTCCATTTAGATTAGGTTAAATTAGTTAGTTTCATACCCTCAAAACCCAAAAATATCCCCTCGACACCGTGAATCTCCCTCATCTTCACCGTCTCCGACCATTCCTCTAGTGAGGCTTATTTGCCACTACACCCCCCATCCGCCTCGCCACCATGCCCTACACCTCTACCTTGACTTCACGAACAAAAGCCCTAACATTTCCTAGTTGATTGCCCCTCTAAACCCTCCACCCAACTCATGCACCTCGACACACCATTCTCGAGGTCGTCAGACCTCCTCACATGCACTCACACCACACCAACACCACTGTTGCACTCCACGACATCCGATAATGCTTCCTGAGCTATTTTAACAAGGCTAAAAGGTCGTATCTTGGATTTCAGGTACCAGTTCTTCACGCCATTAATGAAGCTTCTTCAACCGAGCTCCAGGCCATGTTCTTGCAATTGAATCCCAGGTGTTTGCTCCAGGCTCAGCGAAACCCATCCAGGAGTATAACTAAGGAGCCAATTCGAACCATTGACTAGCTCTTTGATTGGAATTAGAAGAAGATGGTTGCTGCGCTACACGAGAAGGAAGGTTGAGACATTAGTCCCACCTCGAAAGTGGGCAACTAGATGAAGGCGCATATATTGATTTTATGCTCAAGGCTTATCACCTCAGCAAGAACAGGAGGTGAGGCCCCCGCACGCGCCCCTCACGGGCCTCGCTAGTGACACCTTACACGTGGGTCTGGCCAACCTGATAACCCACCTAACCTAAATACTCCTCGCTCACCACCCTTGCTGGTGAGCCTGGCCCTGGATGCGCTTTTGCCCGTTTACTCGACTACCCTGACTTGTGGCCCAAGGAGGGCAGATCCTAGAGAGAGGAAGAGAGCATAGGGTAGGGGAGGGCTTCGCCTTATGTGACACTTAGTCAAATCTAAGATGGCCTCCCTCTGTGTGTGAAGAAAGAAGAAGAGGAGAAGAGGTTGAAGACAGGCAAGAAGAGAAAGCAGAGGCGGAGAAGGAAGAAGACTCGTGCGTAAAGTGAGAGAACAGCAAAAGAAGGGAAGAAGAAGAAGCAATAGACAGAGAAGAAGAAGGAGCAAAAGCCAAAGAAATGGAAGAAGAGAGCAGTTGAAGAAAAAAAGCTAAATAAGAAGAGAAGAGAAGAAGAACAGTGCTAGAGAAGCACTGTAGCACTATAAGTCGTCTGATTCAATAACCCGACATCTGATTTGAGCCTTTATCTGGTTATCTAAGTACCTAAGTTTGATGGTTGATGGCACTGTTGCATTATTTGCATATATGTTTTAATTGAATAATTGGTGATCTAAATCACCATTGTTTTTATTTTGAGATTCTTTTTGCCATATGTTAAACTCATGCTTTAAATCAATTATCAATTCTGAGTTATTTCTTGTTCTCATTTACATATTTATTGAGAGTAGCATGTGAATTCCTATTTGCTCCTTGTATTCGACCTCGGACTTTTATTCGAGTAATAATATTATTTACTTTTAAGTGATTTTGACTATACTACAACACAACATTTATAAACATTGATCTCGCTCTGCAAACATTTTGGCACCAATAAACATTCGAGTAATAAACATTTTGTTGCATGAAAAGCTACCTAATCACATGGCAGCAGTCATGTGGTGTGTGCGGAGAGCAAGAAATGATTTTTTGTTTTAGGAGAGACCAATATATGTGAAGCAAATTGTAAATGTTTGTTGGTCTCTCATACATTTGTGGGGGTCTACATTGGAATCATGTTTTATATTGATTAATAAAATGCTCTCCCGGATTTCTATCGTTGCACGATAGGTTTCCTTTCTGTTTCAAAAAAAAAAAATATTTTGGCATTGTTGCCGGGGAGCAACGCGTAATTCACCGCTATTCTCTTCATTTTTCGATTATATTTGAGCACTAACTTGTCCTATTTGCTTTATTGTAATTTTGTGAGGTACTTCATGAGGAGATATTTCACGCAAATCAACCACTCCAGGGTAGGTAACTTCTCTATTCTTCCCTAATCAACCTCTTAATCTTGGGAAGAGAAAAAAGGAAACAATCAATTAGGAATCACCTGCCTTACTTTTCATTGTAATTATCATTTAAAAGGCAAGTTTTCTAATTTGCAAAAATTTCAAATTTAATTGAACATTAAAGCGATTCTATTTAAAATTCCCTACTCCAAAATTCCTGTGCCTATTAGGGTCTACGCTTAATTTCAAATCACTCTGTGCGAACACATTTCTTGCTTGAAGCCCAAGGTGAACATTTTTAAAATCAATTAGACTTGGAAATAGAGCCAATTAGGGTTTCAATTTTTAGGGTTTTGGAGTGCTAGTTCACACTTGCTTGCATAAAAGGTAACAAACCCACCAGCATTTGTGTGCTACCCAAGCCCTTGGTTGAAAAGATCTAATCAACAAAAATCCTAAAAAATATCAAGCTCTAAATTCACTTGAACCCTAAAATACTTGGACCAAATAACCTGGGAGTCAAATCAGGGTGATTTCTAGGTCTTGACCTAGATCTCATTCTGCCATCTTTAGGACAGGTCAGGTGAAGTTGGTCTACATTGTAGGCCAACCAACCTCCAAATTAGGTCACAAGTTGAATTAATTTCTAATCAAGTGAAACTAAAGACACAAATTTGGACATAAAACTGGTAAACTTAAGGTCTTAAGTTCATACATTCCAATCTACCTGGACCCTAAGTGACAAGGAAGGTTGGGTACGGGAAACCCTGTAACCCGTGGGGACACTCTACAATGTAGGGGTCTTTGTGGGGCTCTCCCTTCCTGGCTGCCCAGGTACTTCTCGGGCGTGCGAATTTCTGATTCAGAGGTATCATCAACCTCGAAATTGCCTTAGTCATCCAAAAATCTGTGGGTGCCTTGATTGGGTCAATATCACATCCAGTCCCTGATCCCTTCTATTTAGAGCACATACACATATCATCTTAGGGAATCTCTTTTAGATCTGATCAACTTCAATCTAACCTGAGTTTTGATTCTACATCTTGATTCCACCACTTGATTCAAAGATGCAACCTAACATGTTAGTAGACCCGTTTGAAGATATACATGTTAATGTGTCAAACACAACAACATTCTTTTTAGAATAAGCACAGCTAATTTTGACGCAACTAGAAAATGGGGCAACTTGGGATGTTCTCATGCCAAAATATCAGGAAATTGAGAGATGGCATAATGGTGAATATATCTTGTGTAGATTTGAGCCATCACTATGGAAAGTACACCGAGATGACCTTGAAAAAAGAGACAAGGTAATGTAGATGTTGAAACATGTTATTGATCAGAGGCATCAGTACACCCTTGTGACATCTTGGATAAACCAGCACAATCTCCCAAAGCTCGAGTTTGATGATCAAGATTGTCATGGACCCCCAACCCAAAAGGAACCTGATTCAAATTACAAACAAATTAACATTCCTAATCTTGAGAAGGGTTAGGAGGATCCAATTGCAGGAGATCACGATTTCGAGCCAACTCTAAAGATACAAAACACTAGTTCTCCAAGCTTAGATTTCCTAGACTCCTGTGATAATGAGATTGAATCAAAACCTCTCGAGGGTGTAAACTCTGCTGCTTATTTTGATAAGGTGGTCCTTGAGGACACTTTTGACATCCCCGTAGAACCCAACCTAGATACTAGTGATACAACCCACACCCTTAACCTAGAATCTGGATCTGAGCTTTCTTGGGATGATTACAAGGCCTCGTGTGATAAAAATCAAACTTTAAATTTAGATCACGATTCTGCGTCTTTATTTGATGAATGCACCTCTCCAACATCCTCAAAAACATAAATTAATTTCTCAAAAGTCATGCAAATCTATGATATAGAAATCAAGGAGTTGGAAGAGTTGGGTTTTGATTGGGTCTGCCCTACAAGACAAAAACCCAAGCCCAAACCTAGTAGGGGCATCTTTGTAAGCTCAAAATCTGAAAATAAGTTAGACCCAAGTCAGGTTGCTAATTGCCTACATCTTGATTTATTCTGTGGTGGAATCTCGGATCCCGAATCAGATCCAGAACATAATTCTCGTAGGTTCTTCGACAATTTTGAATCCTACTTTGATTTCAAAGAACTATTGTTTCCTGACAACTCTGAGCCAATTTATGACCTTGGCAACCACGACCCATCTTTTGATTCTGACACTGAGGTCAATGATTTGAAAGAAAACACTTCTTCTACACATGCAAAATGATGAGAACCTCATCATGAACCCTAACTAGCACAATCTAACCCAGAGATGTAAGAAAAAGCTCCTACATAACCCAAAGAAAGGCTTAACTCAGAGAATTCTGAGTTTAAGAAGAAAATAAATCATAAGGGGTAAAACTGCAATTTCACCAATGCAGTTTGCAAACAGGGTAATTAAGGGTCCAAACACAGGTCAAACAAGCCTAATAAGAAGGAAAGTGGGATGGTCGGATCTAAAAAGGGTTATAGCAACTTTAGGAAATTAAATTACATTCTGTAACCCTAAAACAAATCCACTTCAATTCATGAGGTTCGAGGCAGGATAGAAATCAACTAGACCCTCTAAAATTCATAGAAAAATAATCTCTAGGGTTTAGAACCTTCAATTTGTCCTTAGAAAGCCATTTTGACCTACAAAGAGAACCTTGCCCAATTAATGACTTAATCTGGGTTTTTACGTAAATTAGGAGGTCAAACATGGTCCAACCTAGAAATAAAATTCACCATTAAAATCCTTAGGTTCAAATTAGTCTTGCATAAAAACTTGAGCCTAAGAGGAGACCTCCTTGACCGACTTTACAATTTGGTCCTCTTCATTTACTTTTTGACCCTTATTTTTCGAAATCCTTGCATTTTGGCCCGCAACTTTCTCGTCGTTCTTTGCATAATGGTCCCTCCTGCAAAACTCTGCGCAGCACCATGCTCCGGCGACTTTGCGCGGAGCATGGCGCCGCGCAGAGAGAGGTGACCGCCCTGCAAAACAGACGCGGGGTTCCCTGCGACATTCTCTATCGCAGGGACCCGGCCATGCTGCCTGCCGACCACCATGCCTTCCATGCGAACGCACGGAAGTTATGGGTCTCGTCTCCGACCATGCTCCAGTGAGGCTGGCACGTCGCCAGCCCACGCCTCCCTCTCCGCCATCCCCTTTATAAGAACTAGCACCCCCTGCCAGTTCTGGCAAGCTCTATCTGACGAAGAATAACCCCCCACTTCATCCCCTCCTCCTCCGTCAGACGGCCCGCAGCTTCCGGCGACTCCCTCCTCTTCCTCCTCGTCGCTCTGCCGCCATACCTGCAGCAGGGTTCTCCTAGCAATCTCGTATGTGTCTGCTGCACCCACCGGCACCCTCCGCCTGCCTCCCTATCGCCGATCTCCCCCTCCAGGGCCTTTTCTTCCCCAGCTCTGGCAGGTACGAGCCGGTGGCTCCGCCCTCCCCCTTCGTCCATAACCTAGGTAAATAGCTTCTCCTCCTCCCTTACATTTTCCCTCACTCAATTTATCTTTTCGCCCCTCCACACACAACTTCCATCTCCGCCTGCTCCGTCCCCGACCACCCTCTCCGGCGAGCTCATCCCACCTCCACAGACCTTCTCACCCCTTGCCGACTACCTCAGAAGCTTCCCCTCACTCCACTCAATAGAACCCCCCTTTCCATTCCCTGCCACACGCCACCCAACGACCCCTCGAACAAACCCATCTCTTCGACCACAATTCGACCCAAGGCTACCACCATACGCCGCCTCACGCCTCGCCACCACCAGCACTACCTTCGCCGCACTCCGGCGAAGCTCCCTGCATCCTCTGATTGGGCCGAGAGGCCGAATTCTTGATTTCAGGTCATGCCCCCTTCATCGCCATTACTGAGCAGGTGAAGCTCCTTCACCTGCAGCTACAGGTTCGCTCTCGCCTAGGCGCTAGTCCCAGGTTGTGCGGGCCAACGTCACGAAGGCATCCAAGCCTGCCACTGGGTCGAAAGCCTCACAGGCTGCCCCAATTGGTCGTGGACTCTTCGCCTGCGGACGTGAAATCAGGAGGTGGGACTTTAGTCCCACCTGGTAAGTGTGCGGCCGCGTGCCCACACTTATATTGAAAAAGTGTTGTATGCTTATCACCTTCGAACATAGGGGTCAGGTCCCTCACGCACGTCGCGCGCCACGCGCTCGCCCTCTTCCCCGCTCACACCTCGTGGGTCTGGGCCGGATCCAATTACTCACACCCGCGCACTCCTCGCCTACCACCGCATGCTGGTGGGCCTGGTCCCAGGCACGATACCCGTACCCAAATACCTGGCTCTGGGAGAGCAATCCTATGAGAGAAATCTGAGAGGGAGAGACATGGGGAAGGGTAGGGGTAGGTTTTACTCTGACCCATTGTGTGAGCGTGCAGGAGCAGAAGAAGAAGAAGAAAGGAAGGCGGCCGAAGCCTTAACCGCTCAGAAGAAAGAAAGAAGAAGGAGAAGCAAGAGAGAAGAAACAGGAGAAGAAGAAGAGGAGCACTGTAGCAAACCTACAGTTAAGTCGTCTGACCACTGCATCAGACGACGGTTGAGCAATCGTTAGAGGAGATAAAGCAAGAAAAGAAGAAAAAGAAGAAGAAGAAGAAGAGGGAAGAAGACATAGCCGCCAGAGCAAAAGAAAAAGAAAGAAAGAGAAGAACAAAGAAAGAACAGAAGAAGAAGAAGAAGAACTCTGCAGAAGAAAAGAAGAGACATAGCCGTGAGCAGAGAAGAAGAAGAAGAAGAAAAGAAGAGCAGCTAAAAGAAGGAGAAGGAAAAGGAGAAGAGAAAAAGAATAATCCAAGACAAGCTCCCTCTCTCTCTTTCTCTCTCTCTCCCTTATTTTTGTAATAGAGAACCTTTGTACTTCTAGAATTCCAGTAGCTCCCTGAGTTCGACCTCGTGAAAGCTATTTTCGAGTAAAAAAATCTTTTGTAATGATAATCATAGCTGTTTTGTCTTATACTATAATGATTGCATTATAATAAACATAAAGACACAAAAACGGCCAAAGCGGTTACCATCACTTGGCGCCGTTGCCGAGGAGAAACGGCTATTCTAGAAGCTATAAATTCTCTATTTGGGAGTTTCTAATAATCTCTTCTCTCATGTGTGCAGGTACAGGAAAAATTATGAAGCAGCCGCACAACAACAACTCCAAGGACAGGTAACTTCTATCCTCTCACTCTTAACCCCTAAATTCTAAAGAGGAAGAAAAAGGAAAACATAATATATAGGTATAACCTGTCTTTCATACTTAGTAACAGCTGCATGTTTTCAAA
Source organism: Thalassia testudinum (assembly GCA_037157565.1). NCBI lineage: Eukaryota > Viridiplantae > Streptophyta > Magnoliopsida > Alismatales > Hydrocharitaceae > Thalassia > Thalassia testudinum. The sequence continues at coordinate 63,012,195 of JAZHRO010000007.1, read as the reverse complement.
ACCAATATTCCTGCACACAGTATTAAGGGTAATTAAGGGCTAACATCTTCTTGCCAGAAGCCCTAATTACCTAACAAGGAGTTAACTGGACCAAGTAGAGCCAACATAGGAATTAAACACTAGGGTTTTTAGAGACACACTACTTAATCAAGAATTGAGCAATCCCAAAAGAAGTGTGCCTAAGCCGTTGATTGAATATACCTATTTAGAAAAACCCTAAGCAATTGGCTCTCTAAAAACACTTGAACCCTAAAAGACAAGACCTAATAAGTTCTCAAAGGAATCAATAGGTGAAGTTGACCCCTTAGGGTCAACCAACCTTCAACTTAGGTCACTCTTCGCACTCAAAAGGCTAAAAGTTCAAGTGAAAATCTAAGCACCCTGATCTTAAACTAAAAGTGGTAGACTTAAGAGGTCAAGATCCCCATTCTGGTCTACCTGGAATCTCAGTGACAAGAGAGGTCGGGTGGGGGAGACCTTGTAACCCGTGGGGACACTCTACCGTGTAGGGGCCTTCGCGGGACTCACCCTCTCTGGTTGCCCAGGTAATTCTCAGGTGGCCGATCTTTTGATGAAGGGGTCCATCTACCCCGCACCTCTATAGTCACCCAACATTTTGGGTGCCTTGATTGGGTCTAGCACCTGCTAAACTCATCTCTTCGAACAGTGTATGTTTAGTAGGAGGTCCTTAAAACCTCCTTTAGAACTTCACTCTCCTTGAGGCCGAGCCTCAGTGCCCTTGTTTGAGAAAACAACACCACACATCGACCTCTCCTCCCACTCCGAACCCAACTCACCTTCTTCTTCCGCTATGGCTCAGCCAGTTGAGGAAGAAAATAATCTAGAGCACCAGCTCCAGCGACTCAATGACCTCTTCCAGAACTTTGTGCACCCACCGCAACGTCCTATGATGCGGGACCATTATAATCCTACTATGGTGGCTATTGATCCTCGAGTCAGAATCCCGACTGGAGGACCTGATTCTGAATTAAAGCACAATATGATTCAGGCTATACATAAATTCCATGGGCTTAATTCTGAAGACCCCTTCCAGCACATCAAACAGCTGAAGCATCTGGCCCAAACTTTTGGGTCAGATGAACAAAATCGGGGCATTCTCCTCATGAAGATGTTCTCCTTCTCCCTTATGGACAAGGCCGCTGATTGGTACCAAACTCAGACTCGGCCAATCAACAATTGGGAAGAACTTCAGTCTGAATTTTTGAAGTTCTTCCCTGTTGGTCGGACCAATGCCTTGTGCCATCAGATTACTCACTTCACTCAGCAAATAGGAGAACCTCTCCAAGAGGCATGGGATCGCTTTCAGGATCTCATGAGAAAGTGCCCCCATCACGGAGTTCCTAAATCGGAACAAGTCCAGTCCTTTTACCATGGACTCTGTGAGGATATCAGGCCTTTCATCAATGCAACTTGCGGAGGGAATATCATGGGTCAACATGAGGACACCGTGTGGGAGATTATCGAAAACATGTGCGAGAACTCCATCAACAATGACTCCATGGGCTTATTCGACAGGACGAATACCCGCGCATCGACGAACCTTAGGGGATCACACGAGACGTAGGGCCTGTCCGCATCAGTCGACCTGGAACTAATGGCCAGTCGATTGGACAAGGTCTCCATCATTGAGAAGAAGGTGGACGAGCTGACTCAGCACTTGCAGCGAGCCACCTCTGCGCATAGCTCCATTGCACAGCCTCCATCCACACGGGAAACTGTGTAAAACATTCTCCACCGATATTCTCCTGGGATGGATCCATATCCACCCCCATCTAATTCTCGGATCGGAGGGTCATCCGATCCTTTCTATACCAGTCCGGGGAATTTCATTCCCCCTTTCTCTAATTCTTTGGAGGTTCCTCAGACCTGCGAGGACCTCAACGCCATCCAGAATGACCCATTCTCCAACACCTATAACCCTGGATGGCGAAACCATCCCAACTTCCAGTGGGCGGGAAATTCCCAAACCCAGAGACCACCCTTTTAGCCTCGTTCACGACCATCTCATCCTTACCAGCCGCCTCAGCCTCGGCCCAACCCTACCTATCCATCAGGACCAAATCAGGACCAAATGTCTCTCATCCTTCAGACTCTGGCTGACATTCAAAGAACGAATGCGGCTATCTAGAAGCAACACAAGGACGAACTTACAGAGGTTCGAAATCAACTGGCCAAGTTGGCAAATTCTCACCAGCCAGGCACACTTCCTTCCCAACCTCTTCCTAACCCGAATAACGTGTCGACCCAGCGGCGCGTTATGAACCCAAACCTAGGCCAAGCACACATGATTTATCAGGCCCCCTCTGTTCCTTCACCCGACGGGATTGAGGCCTCCACTTCCTATGCGGGCTATCAGCAGCAACCCATCTTACCCAACCAAAACCAAAACCAGGCAGGGCTAAACTCTGTAACAACCCGTAGTGGTAAGGAAACCCAAGATCCACCCTATCCAGACCACTCCAAGCCTAGTAGTAATCCCAACCCTGGGATTGTAATCCAGGACGTTCCTATCCCTATCCCAGATCAAAGACCTGGACCTATCCTAGAGGAACCAACCAAGGTTCCGTTTCCCGAGGCCTTGACCAAGGGAAAGAAGACCACCAAGCCCGTGGCACCTGAGGAGGACCTGATCAAGCTCTTTGAGCAGGTCCAAATTAACATCCCCTTGATGGATGGGATTCACCACATACCGGCTTACGCACGATTCCTAAAGAATGTGTGTACACCCCAGCGTAAGCCGCGAGCCAAGAGTGGGAGTCCAATTGTACTGTCAGAGCAAGCCAGCTCTGTAATCCTAGGCAGACTCCCACCCAAGGCTAAAGATCCTAGTACTCCCCTGATTTCTTGCAAGATAGGTGATACCCAATTCGACAGAGCATTGCTAGACTTGGGTGCTTCCATAAATCTAATACCCACATCCTTACTTAACCACCTAGAAGAATCTGAGCTAAAACCAACTGAGGTGACATTACAATTAGCAAATCGATCTATAAAGTCACCAAAAGGGATTCTCGAGAATGTTATTGTAAGAGTGCGGGATTTCTACTTTCTTGTAGACTTTATAGTCTTAGACATGGACTCACCTGAAAACCCTAGGGATACACCGATCATTCTAGGGAGACCTTTCTTGGCTACTGCTAGAGCCAACATTAGCTGTGAGGAGGGCCAAATAGAGCTCAAATTTGGAAATCAAACCCTAAAAATTGATATATTTAAGGCCCAACAAGGAATCAATTGCGGTGTCATCGAACAGATTTGTGATATCAGGACTTTGGTTGATGAAACACATTTTGAGAATGACCTGATTATACCTCATCAACCACAAAAAGATTTCGAACCGCAATCAAAGGAGTCAAAACCAGATTTAGACAAACCCATAACTCCAACCCTTGAACCTCACATTTACCCTGAACCACCCACTGCTGCTGATAACCCCATCCTTGAACTGAAACCTCTTCCCGATCATTTGAAATACATCTTTTTGGGTACTAATTAGACCCTTCATGTGATTATTAATTCCAAGCTAATCCTGAACAGGAATCCCGTCTGATTGCTGTTCTCCAGCAACATCGCAGAGCCATTGGATGGACTCTCGATGATTTGACTGGAATAAGTCCCTCTTATTGCACACACCATATTTACTCAGAAGAGGGCGCACGACCTTCTCGTGAAATGCAGAGACGTCTGAACCCCAATCTGCAGGAGGTCGTGAAAAAGGAGATCATCAAGTGGTTAGATGCAGGGATCATCTACCCGATCTCCGATAGTCGTTGGGTGAGCCCAATCCAAGTTGTACCTAAAAAGGCAGGGCTCACCACCATAACAACTGAAACTGGAGAAGTCATACCTACCCGATTAGCCAACTCATGGAGAGTCTGCATAGATTACCGACGACTCAATTCCTCCATGAAGAAGGATCATTTCCCACTACCTTTCATTGATCAGTTTCTCGAGAAATTAGAGGGAAATTGATTCTTTTGCTTCCTTGATGGGTACTCTGGTTATAACCAAGTAGCTATTCATCCTGAGGACCAAGAAAAGACCACGTTCACCTGCCCCTTTGGAACGTCCGCATTCCGAAGGATGCCATTCTATCTCTGCAATGCACCTGCGACTTTTCAGCGGTGCATGCTTGCCATATTCTCTGATATGGTAGGTGATTATCTGGAAGTCTTCACGGATGACTTTTCAGTTTTTGGGGCATCATTTGATGATTGCCTCCAGCACTTGGTTCATATACTCAGGCGCTGCATCGACGTTAATTTGGTTCTTTCCTGGGAAAATAGCCACTTTATGGTGCCTGAGGGGATCGTCCTAGGACATCTAATTTCTGAGAAGGGCATCCAGGTGGATCGAGCTAAGGTTGATCTAATCTCTCGCCTTCCTATGCCTAGCTCGATCAGGGACATCCATTCTTTTCTGGGGCATGTCGATTTTTACCATCGTTTCATTCCTGATTTCTCAAAAATCACGCGCCCCCTGACAACTCTCCTCTCTAAGGATGTACCCTTTGAAATCTCCAAGGAATGCACTCTAGCCTTTGAAAACCTACGTGAACGAGTCACCCAGGCACCAATCCTACAATCCCCTGACTGGTCTCAACCCTTTGAGATCATGTGCGATGCGTCTGATTTCGCCGTAGGAGCGGTTCTGGGGCAGAAAGTTGATGGGAAACCCGTGGTCATCTACTACGCTAGCAAGACACTTGACGAGGCTCAGCGTGACTATACAGTTACGGAGAAAGAGCTGCTAGCCGTAGTATTTGCCCTTGAAAAATTCCGATCTTATCTCCTGGGTTCCCACGTCATCATCTCTCGGATCACACGGCTGTGAGGCATCTCCTTGCCAAGAAGGACGCGAAGCCCCAACTAATCTGATGGATCTTGCTGTTGCAAGAATTCGATCTCGAGATTCGCGACAAGGCAAGAAGAAAAAATGTGGTAGCTGACCATTTATCCCGCCTTCCTTCTGAGATTATCGACCTTTCCAGACCCATCACAGAGCATTTCCCTGATGAGCACCTGCTGACTATTGGTACTAAACTTCCATGGTTTGCTTATATAGTAAACTACTTGGCATCTCATCAGATCCCGTCTGATTGGCCGAAGGCCAAAAAAGACAAATTGCGCTCTGATGCCAAGTATTACATTTGGGAAGATCCGTACCTCTTCCGCATAGGTGCTGACCAAATCATCCGGAGATGTGTCCCGGAAGATGAAGTCAATGATATTCTTTCCTTCTGCCATGACCAGGCATGCGGTGGCCATTTCTCTGGGCACAAAACCGCATCAAAAATCCTCCAGTGTGGTTTCTACTGGCCCACACTATTCAAAGACGCATACAGTCACTGCAAGGCATGCAGTCGTTGCTAAACTTTGGGCAACATGAGCCATCGCAACATGATGCCTTTGCAGCCTATTCTCGTATGCAAAATCTTTGATGTTTAGGGGATTGATTTTATGAGCCCCTTTCCTGTTTCTGATGGTTTCGAATACATTCTGCTAGTTGTGGACTACGTGTCCAAATGGATTGAAGCCATACCGACCCAAACCTGTGATCACAAAATCGTTCTCAAATTCATTCATCACAATATCTTCTCACGGTTCGAGATTCCTCGTGCTGTCATCTCAGATGGGGGGACCCATTTCACAAATGCTCAGTTTAGGTCACTGATGACCAAATACGGGGTGTCTCACCGAATCTCCACTCCTTATCACCCCCAAACTAATGGTCTAGTTGAGCTGTCAAATCGGGAGATCAAGAAAATCTTGCAGGTCACTGTTCGGCCTGAGAGGAAGGACTGGTCGTCCCAACTTCCGGAAGCCTTGTGGGCTTATAGGACTGCCCACAAAACCCAATTAGGCATGTCTCCCTTTAGACTGGTGTACGGGAAGGCGTGTCACCTTCCCGTCGAACTGGAGCACAAAGCCTATTGGGTAGTACGGAACTGTAATCTAGATCTTTCGAAGGCTGGAACCCACAGAAAGCTTCAAATCAGCGAGATTGATGAGCTACATCTCGATGTGTACGAGAACTCGTAAATCTACAATGAGCGGGTGAAAGCCTTCCATGACAGGCATATCTCTAGAAAGATCTTTTATCCTGGTCAAAAGGTCCTACTCTTTGATGCCCAACTCAAACTTTTCCCTGGGAAGTTGCGATCCAAGTGGGGCAGACCATACTTGGTCCGTCAGGTTTTTGGAAATGGAGCCGTCGAGATCAGCCCACTCAGCCATGATTCTGAACCTTTCATCGTGAACAGTCAAAGACTCTAACCGTTCATTGATGTAACTTCTACTGATTTGGCTGAATCATCTTATATCCTCCATTCCCCATGAGCTTATTGCTCCCAGCCGATGGCGTAAAACTCAGCGCTCAACGAGAGGCAGCCTGTCATTCTCTTGGAAAACCTGAAACCTTTTTTTTACACCTTTGTGCACTTAAGGTTCACCCTTTTTACACCTCAGGTGCTTGCATCTGGGATTAGAAATCGTCCGCAACAATCACCCCGACCCATTCACTCACCAAAATACCTGTCCTAAGGAATGAATTAAGTTGAATAAAAAACCCCTAAGTCACAATGAGGGCATTGCAAATCTTAGGCATGGGGGGGTATGAAAGTGCAAAACTTGTAAGAAAAGGTTTTAAACAAAAATATTCGCATATGCCAAAAACACCATAAAAATTAAAAAAAAAATTGATAAAAAAAATCATAATAAAATAAGAGGAAAGAAATTTTGTGGAGGAATGAAAAAGAAACAAAATGAAAAAGGAGCACAAAAATGAGAGAAAAGTGATAGTCATTAGCAAGAAACTAAGGAATTAACCTAAGATCTAGACCTCATTCAAGAAAAGAACTGAAAAGTGCACAGTAAGATTAGTAAGAACGCAAACCTTAGGCATTCTTGGATAGACTCTTAGTACCCATTAAGATCTAGACATTCCTCAAGAGGTTGAGGAAAATGAAAAGCTTAAGTATTAGGTACAAGGCTTAGGAAGTATTTGGCCTTATTAACTAACTTTTGGTTTACGGGACTCAGTAACCTAAGCACCCTAACCTCACACACAGCCTGGTTCAGTAAGCGTAAAAATCAAAATCACGCAGAAGCGTCGCAAAATTCTGAAAATAACACCTAGAGTAGGAGCAACCAATCAACACAAGTTGATTCAGATGAGTTCCCAACGCGGAGAGGTGGGAAATTCCCCTCAAAGATGTGTAACAAAATATCATCTCATCGGTGCTTGTCTCTTAGGATAATTACATATCCTACTGGGGGCTTGTAAGCACTCTGCTGGTTCAGATTCCATGGATGGCATTATCACGAAATGTCAATTGCCAGGGTCTGAATTTGGCCTCGGAACACCATGGATGGGATTATCTCAAAATCTCAATAGTCAGGGTTTCGGGGGTTACCATGGGCGGTGCTATCTCGAAGCATCGACTACCAGGAACCCTTGAGGATTGATGATGGGGACAATGAATCTGATACAGACCATGTTGAAAAGCCAATCCTAAGCTAGAATTAAAAAGAAAAAGAGAGAGAAAACTCTCCAAACAGATAAATCTTCTATCTCTCTTTCTTACAAAACGCACTGCGAACAGAGCCAGGGTTAAAATCATTTCAAGCACGGGTGCTTTAACCACAAAGTCCAATAAACCTTAGGTTAGTTCTTGTAGGCCTTAAAAACCTTTGCTAAGGACTGAGCCTGAGGCTAGACAGATCTGGATCTTGGTTGGTACTAGAGTACCTTTTAGGCCTTTGGTTAGCATTCTAACCTAATCTAGGTTTCAAAGGAAAAAGCACTTATCTGAAATCATTAAGAACTTCATGGTCTAGAACAAAGGTTGAAACCCTAAGTTTTTGCTAAGGAACTAGCAAAAGCTAGGCATGGGGGTATGATGAGAACCTCATCATGAACCCTAACTAGCACAATCTAACCCAGAGATGTAAGAAAAAGCTCCCACATAACCCAAAGAAAGGCTTAACTCAGAGAATTCTGAGTTTAAGAAGAAAATAAATCATAAGGGGTAAAACTGTAATTTCACCAATGCAGTTTGCAAACAGGGTAATTAAGGGTCCAAACACGGGTCAAACAAGCCTAATAAGAAGGAAAGTGGGATGGTCGGATCTAAAAAGGGTTATAGCAACTTTAGGAAATTAAATTACATTCTGTAACCCTAAAACAAACCCACTTCAATTTATGAGGTTCGAGGTAGGATAGAAATCAACTAAACCCTCTAAAATTCATAGAAAAATAATCTCTAGGGTTTAGAACCTTCAATTTGGCCTTAGAAACCCATTTTGACCTACAAAGAGAACCTTGCCCAATAAATGACTTAATCTGGGTTTTTACGTAAATTAGCTGGTCAAACATGGTCCAACCTAGAAATAAAATTTACCATTAAAATCCTTAGGTTAAAATTAGTCTTGTATAAAAACTTGAGCCTAGGAGGAGACCTCTTTGACCAACTTTACAATTTGGTCATCTTCATTTACTTTTTGACCCTTATTTTTCGAAACCCTTGCATTTTGGCCCCCAACTTTCTCATCGTTCTTTGCAGAACGGTCCCTCCTGCAAAACTCTACGCAGCACCATGCTCCGGCGACTTTGCACGGAGCATGGCGCTGCGCAGAGAGAGGTGACCGCCTTGCAAAACAGACGTGGGGTTCCCTGTGACGTCCTCTGTTGCAGGGACCCGGCCATGCTCCCTGCCGACCACCATACCTTTCGTGCGAACGCACGGAAGGTATGGGTCTCATCTCCGACCACGCTCCGGCGAGGCTGGCACGTCGCTAGCCCGCGCCTCCCTCTCCGCCATCCCCTTTATAAGAACCAGCACCCCCTGTCAGTTTTGGCAAGCTCTCTCTGACGGAGAATAACCCCCCACTTCATCCCCTCCTCCTCCGTCAGACGGCCCACAGCTTCCGGCGACTCCCTCTTCCTCCTCGTCGCTCTGCCGCCTTACCTGCAGCAAGGTTCTCCTAGCCCTCTCGTCTGTGTCGTGCTGCACCCGCTGGCACCCTCCACCTGCCTCCTCATCGCCGATCTCCCCCTCCAGGGCCTTTTCTTCCCCAGCTCCGGCAGGTACAAGTTGGTGGCTCCACACTCCCCCTTCATCCATAACCTAGGTAAATAGCTTCTCCTCCTCCCTTACATTTTCCCTCACTCAATTTATCTTTTCGCCCCTCCACACACAACTTCCATCTCCATCTGCTCCATCCCCGACCACCCTCTCTGGCGAGCTCATCCTACCTCCACAAACCTTCTCACCCCTCGCCGCTTACCTCAGAAGCTTCCCCTCACTCCACTCAACAGATCCCCCCTTTCCATTCCCTACCACACGCCACCCAAAGACCCCCCGAACAAACCCATCTCTCCGACCATAGTCCAACCTAGGGCTACCACCATACGCCACCTCACGCCTCGCCACCACCCGCACTGCCTTCGCCGCACTCCGGCGAAGCTCCCTGCATCCTCTGATTGGGCCGAGAGGCTGTATTCTTGATTTCAGGTCACGCCCCCTTCACCGCCATTACTGAGCAGGTGAAGCTCCTTCACCTGCAGCTGCAGGTTCGCTCTTGCCCAGGAGCTAGTCCTAGGTTGTGTGGGCCAACATCACAAAGGCATCCAAGCCTGCCGCTGGGTCGAAAGCCTCACAGGCTACCCTAATTGGTCGTGGACTCTTCGCCTGCAGATGCGAAATCGGGAGGTGGGTCTTTAGTCCCACCTCGTATGTGTGCGGCCACGCGCCCACACTTATATTGAAAAAGTGTTGTATGCTTATCGCCTTCGAACACAGGGGTCAGGTCCCTCATGCACGCCGCGCGCCACACGCTCGCCCTCGCCCCTGCTCACGCCCCGCGGGTCTGGGCCGGATTCGATTACTCGCACCCGCGCACCCTTTGCCCACCACCACACGCTGGTGGGCCTGGTCTCGGGCGTGATACCCGTACCTGAATACCCAGCTCTGGTAGAGCGATCCTATGAGAGAAATCTAAGAGGGAGAGACACAGGGAAGGATAGGGGTAGGTTTTGCTCTGGCCCATTGTGTGAGTGTGCAGGAGCAGAAGAAGAAGAAGAAGAAAGGAAGGTGGCCGAAGCCTTAGCCGCTTAAAAGAAATAAAGAAGAAGGAGAAGCAAGAGAGAAGAAACAGAAGAAGAAGAAGAGGAGCACTGTAGCAAACCTACAGTTAAGTCGTCTGACCACTGCATCAGACGATGGTTGAGCAGCGGCCAGAGGAGATAAAGCAAGAAAAGAAGAAAAAGAAGAAGAAGAAGAAGAAGAGGGAAGAAGACATATCCGCCAGAGCAAAAGAAAAAGAAAGAAAGAGAAGAATAAAGAAAGAACATAAGAAGAAGAACTCTGCAGAAGAAAAGAAGAGACACAGCTGTGAGCAGAGAAGAAGATTAAGAAAAGAAGAGCAGCTGAAAGAAGGAGAAGGAAAAGGAGAAGAGAAGAAGAAGCCAAGACAAGCTCCCTCTCTCTCTTTCTCTCTCTCTCTCCCTTATTTTTGTAATAGAGAACCTTTGTACTTCTAGAATTCCAGTAGCTCCCCGAGTTCTACCTCGGGAAAACTATTTCCGAGTAAAAAAATCTTTTGTAATGATAATCGTAGCTGCTTTGTCTTATATTATAACGGCTGCACTATAATAAACATTAAGACACAAAAACGGCCAAAGCGGTTACCATCACAAAACCTTCCCAAACCTGTTCTTAACCCCGACCCGCAATCGGACTCAATTTCTACTCTGATTCTCCTCTCAATGAGTCGGTCGCATATGATTCTCCTCCACATCTTTATTGGGTTTCGAACATCGATCAGACTACAAATCACGCTCCATCCTTCTCTGATCATTTTCGTACGGTTCTTACATCCTCCACTGATTCTTTTTCATTTGAGGATCCCTACTCGGATCAGGCTGATTCGACTCAGCCAAACCCTGCTATACACTTCCACATCATTCCAAGCTTCAGAGCATATGGTGGGTTCTGCAGCTACTGATTCACACCTATCAACCCACCAAATTGATTGGGTTTGGGCTGCATCATCAACCTATTGATCTGAACAAGCACCTGGTTGGACTAACCAGGCTATTGATCAAGGTGATTATTCTCCAAAACTCATCTGATTTGACCACTCCTCCATGACCATTTTTCGCTAAGCTGAAGGCGTTGAATTTAGTGCTTAATGGGAGGCAACCCGTCATTCCAAAAAACCTGAGATCCTTCTAATTATCCTTTTTTGTACTTTACGTCTATTGCACTCTGAGTTCGATTTTAGAACAGTTGACCCCACCTCTGGTACTCGTATTAGAGCTTGAAATCATCTGCAACAGTCATTCCCGACTCGTTCGCCCACCCGATAATCCTATTTTAATCCTTGAACCTTAACTATTTCATACCCTCCATTTACAATGAGGACATTGCAAAACTTAGGCATGAGGGTGATAAAGTGAAAACATACAAAAAATCAAAGTTCGGAAGGGTTCACAAAAAAAAAAAAATATTCCAAAAAACAAAAAAAAGTAGAAAATAAAAAAAGAACAAAAAAAATGGAGAAGGAAATTTTGAGTGAATTAATTGCATATCATTTTTTAGGAGGAAAAGGGGAGGTGATATAAATGTCAAAAAGGAGCACAATTTGAAACAAAAAGAGATAGTCATTACTAAAAGAGTAAGGAATCTACATAGTTCTAGACCAAATCAAAAGAAAGAAATAAAAGTGCTAAGAGACAAAAGAGATTAGTATGAACACTGATCTTAGGCCCTTTGGACTTGTGTTTAGGCTTAAAATTTCAAGTATCCATTAAGATTTGAATAGTCCTCAAGAGGTTGGGGAAAATACGAAGCTTAAGTATTAGGTCTAAGGCTTAGGGATTATTTGGCCTCGTTAACTGACCTATGTTTGCAGGACTCAGTAACCTAAGCACCCCAATCTACACACAGTCTGGTTCAGTGCACTTAATTACCAAAATCACGCAAATGCATTAATTCTGTTCTAAAATAGCTACCTAGATTAGGAGGGGCTGATCAACACAAGTTGATTTGGAAGAGTTCCCATGGTAGAGAGGCAGGAAATTCCCCTCAAAGATGTGCAATAACACACTGTCTCCTTGATGCTTGTCTCCTAGGATATCTAAATATCCTATCAGGGGCATGTAAGAACCCTGTGTTGGTTCAGATGCCATGGGCGGCATTATCATGAAATGTCGCCAGGGTCTATATTTAGCTACAGAACTCCATGGGCGGGATGATCTCGAAATCTCGAAAGCCAGGGTTCTGGGGGTTGCCATGAGCGGTGCTATCTCGAAGCATCAATTGCTAGGGACCCTACGAGGATTGATGGTGGGAGCTAAAAATCCGATACAAATCAAGTTGTAAAGCCAATCCGAAGCTAGAAATAAAGAAATAAAAGAGAGAGAAAACTCTACAAAAACTAAAGAAAAAATTCCTCTCTCTCTCTCTTACAAAAATGCACTACAAACTGAACCTGAGCTAAAACATATTACAAGTATGGGTGCTTTAACTGTGGAGTTCAACAAACCTTAGGTTAGTTCTTGTGGGCCTTAGAAACCTTTGCGATGGACTGAGGCTAGAGCCGGTTAGGTTTGGATCTTGGTTGATACTTGAGTACCTCTAGGCCTACTATTGGCATTCTGACCTAACCTACAAAAGAAAGCACACATCAAAGATCTGAACATATGGTCTAGAATCTAAGTTAAATTCCATGAGATTTTACTAAGGGACTAGCAAAAGATAGGAATGGGGGTATGATGGGAACACAATCATGAGCCATAACTAGCTCAGTTTAGTTATTATCAAGGAATAAATGCTCCTACATAACTGCTAGAGAGTCATAATTCATTGCATAATCATTCTGAGAGAAAGATAAGAAATAAGGGTTAAAATTGCAATTTTACCATCACATCTTGAATGTAGAAATACCACCGGTTTTCCCAAGGGGTAATAAAGGGTCAAATGGCCTTAAATGTCCAATAAGTGGGTTAGTACAGATAGAAATGGGTTTTCGCATGTTTTGAGAATTAAATGACTTCTGAAACCCTAAAAATACACCTGCTTAATTAACTGAGGTTCTGGTTAGGATAAAATTCACATATACCCTCTAAAATTCATATAAAATATTCTCTAGAGTTTTGTACCTTTAATTTGACCATTAGAACCCATCTTGATCCAAAACAGAGTCTTAGACTGACACTTGCCCTAATTTAAGTTTTTGCATAAATTACCTAGTCAAATGAGGTCAAAACCTAAATCTAACTTCACCATTGTATTCCTTAGGTATAAATAAAGTTTGTACCAAAATTTGGGCCCAATCTGAGATCATCTTGACCAAGTTTGAATGTTGGTCCAGTTAGACTCTTTCTATCTCATTTAGATCCTTAGTTTTGAATTCCTTACAAATAGCCCCCCAACTTCTCTATCTTCTTCACAGAAATGTCCCTGCCACCATGAATACTATTCCTACAACACCGATGACCTTTGATTGGAGAGAACTCCTCTGATCAATCAATCCCTTCCAAAATTAGAAGGAAGATTCCATGAGGAGTCCTCTTTCCATTGGATCCGTGTATAAACCCTAAAACTTTCCCAATCTCTCATGCGAATGCATGAGAGATTTGGGTACCTTAAAACTTTCATCTCCGGTGACATTTCCTAGCTTGGAAGCTTGGCTTCCAAGCTCAAAATCCCCTCCTAAGCCCTATAAAAGGATCCCTAGGGCACACCGTGCTCTCTAGACTTGATTTTGACCTGGAACACCATAAATTCCTCCATCCTTGTCCGGTCGAAAAGTTCCTCAAGCTCCAGCAACCTCCACCGACTCCTCTCATCGTCTAACCACAAAACCAGTGGTAGATTTTCCTTCCTCTCTGTCATCCACTCCTGGCTGTACCAGCAGGAGCCCCTCTATCTCCGTTGTCGTCCCTGTCCCCTCTACTGGAGTGTCTTCCTTCCCTGGAACTGGCCTACCTACACCAATGCCGGTTCTCCCCCATTCGTCTGTTTAGATTAGGTTAAATTAGTTAGTTTAGATCCTTAGGTTAGTTTCATACCCTCACAACCCAAAAATATCCCCTCAACATTGGGAATCACCCTCATCTTCTCCATCTCCGATCGTTCCTCCAGCGAGGCATATCTGCCACTACACCCCTCCATTTGCCTTGCCACCGTGCCCTACACAAACAAAAGCCCTAACATTTTCCAATCGATTACCCCTCCATACCCTCCACCCAACTCACGCACCTCTGGCCACCCTTCTTAAGGTCGTCAGACATCCTCACATGCACTCACATCACACCAACACCACCGTTGCACTCCACAACATCTAACGATGCTTCCTGAGTTATTTTAACAAGGGTGAAAGGCTGTATCTTGGATTTCAAGTACTAGGCCTTCACGTCATTAACGAAGCTTCTTCAATCGAGCTCCAGGCCTTGTTCTTGCAGTTGAAGCCCAGGTGTTTGCTCCAGGCTTAGAGGAACCCATCCAGGAGTACAACCAAGGAGCCAATTCGGACCATTGACTGACTCCTTAACCAGAATTAGAAGAACACGGTTGCTGCGCTGTGCGAGAAGGAAGGGTGAGACTTTAGTCCCACCTCGGAAGTGGGCAAACAAACGAAGGCACATATATTGATTTTATGCTCAAGGCTTATCACCTCAGCAAGCATAGGGGGTGAGGTCCCTGTACGTGCCCCTCACGTGCCTCGCCCGTGACACCTTACACGTGGGTCTAGCCGACTTGGTAACCCGCCGAACCTAAGCACTCCTCGCTCACCGCCCACGCCGGTGAGCCTGGTCTCGGGTGCACGTCTACCCATTTACTCGACTACCCTGACTTATGGCCCTGAGAGGGTGGATCCCAGAGAGAGGAAGAGAGTGCGGGGTAGGGGAGGGTTTTTCCCTGTGAGACACTTAGTCAAATTTGAGATGGCCACCCTCTGTGCGTGAAGAAAGAAGAAGAGGAGAAGAGGTTGAAGATAGGCAAGAAGAGAAAGAAGAGGAGGAGAAGGAGAGAAGGCTCATGCGTAAAGTGAGAGAGCAGCAAAAGATGGGAAGAAGATGAAGAAGGAGCAAAAGCTAAAGAAGAGGAAGAAGAGAGCAGTTGAAGAAGAAAGGCTAAATAAGAGAAGAGAAGAAGAAGAACAGTGCTAGAGAAGCACTGTAGCACTTATTGGATAAGTCATTTGATTCAATAACCCGACGTCTAATTTGAGGCTTTATCTGGTTATCTAAGTACCTAAGTTTGATGGTTAATGGCACTGTTGCATTATTTGCATATATGTTTTAATTGAATAATTGGTGATCTAAATCACCATTATTTTTATTTTGAGATTCTTTTTGCAATATGTTAAACTCATGCTTCAAATTGATTATTAATTCTAAGTTATTGTGCTCATTTACATATTTATTTAGAGTAGTGTGTGAATTCCTATTTGTTCCCTGTGTTCGACCTCGAACTTTCATTCGAGTAATAAGTATTATTTTTTTTCAAGTGATTTCGACTATACTACAACGTAGCATTTATAAACATCGATCTCGCTCTGCAAACAAGCAGTCAAAGGACTTAATTAACCTGAATTGAGTAAGATCTTAGCATAGCTTAGGAATAATACGTGCATCAACTGTATATTTTGCATTGTACTTGCTTTACTTAGTTGTTCATGAAATAATGCCATATTTCCATATTTATTAGTGAATAATTGGGTTTGTAGGTAATAAAAAGCTTAGAAGATGACTTGAAGCTGGATAAAAGATGAATAAAAGCTGGATAGAGGTTGGACCTACAACAAAGTTGGAGTGGAAGCTTGGAATAAAACTCTGAACATCCTGACAGTGTGTTTGGACGTCCAATCTTTGCAGAAACCCTAGCCAGAACCTAATGCCAATGCTGATACAGAATTAGATGTCCAACCTATCCCTCAAATGTCCAACTTTGAAGTATAAGTCATCTGACCAAGCTTCTAGACATCTAGAGGTCTTCTCTGATTCCTGTTTTGGAATTAGAAGCCATATCTTGCTTCTTTAGGCCTAGGAATCCTACCATACACCTTAGGAAACCTATCTAGAGACCTCCTAAGCCTAGTACACTACCACTAAACCTTCCTAAGAACGAAATTAGGTTTTCACTAAACCTACTTGACTTGGTATAAGTCAGTTGAACCCTTCTTATCTAATTGCATCCATGGAACCTAATTGGACCCTTAATTCAACCCATGCAAGTCTAATTGGACTCAGTTATAATCCATTTGACTCACATACAACCTACCTTGGAATTTCCCATCCTAATTGCACACATTATGACCCGATTAGACTTATGATAAGTTTAATTGAACATATCACATTAGTAATAGGTTAAGTGAACCTGTTTTGGGAGCCCTACCTAAACCTATTACTTAGACCCACTAGACTCAACCTATTAGACCTTAGGCTAACCCAACCAACCTAGGACTAAACCCAACACAACCCACCTCTTCCAACACTTTGACGACTACTCTAGAATGCCTTCAACATAGTCCAAGCCCTCCTCAACCTCTTCCATCAAAAAATGGATCTTGAAGACCACTTCAAGACCTAAAGGTGGTACCTAAAGTCACTCATCTAGAGACTTCCAAGGCCACCTCAAACCCTCTCCCAACTTCTATAAAAACCCCCTATCTTTGGCTGCCCACCATCCATCTTCCTCCCCATCAACTCCACCTCCACAGCCACCGTACCTCCACCAAAGCTCCTCCAACTCCACCTCCAAGAGGTTGGCCACAACCACCTGTGGCTGCCATCCATTCCCTCCCTCCAACTCAAGCCACACGGACACTAAGCACACCCTTGGTGCCCTACTTTCTATTAGATATAGTAGTTCTTCATAGCTCTAATTTATTGCATTGATTTCGTACTTTGTAGTTGATAGGAACACCATTATGAGCCCTAACTAGCTCATTTTGACCCAATGAAGATAGTAAATGCTCCTACATAACCAATTGAAGATCATAATTCATTGCATAAACATTCTTAGAGAAAAATAAGAAACCAAGGGTAAAACTATAATTTTACCAGCACATCCTGAATGCAGTACAACCACGAGTTTTCTCAAGGGTTGAATAAAGGTCAAATGATCTTAATAAGATAATAAGTGGGTTGGATCAGATAGAAAATGGTTTATGTGTGTTCTGAGAATTAAATAACTTTTGAAACTCTAAAAAAAGACTCACTTAATTAACCAAGGTTCTGGTCAGGATAAAATTCACTTAAATCCTCAAAAAATCATAGAAAAATATTCTCTAGGGTTTACTACCTTCAATTTGGCCATTAGAACCCATATTGACCTAAAATGGAGTCTCAGACAGATATTTGCCTTAATTTGGGTTTTTGCATAAATTGCCTACTCAAATGTGGTCCAAACCAAAATCCAACTTCACCATTGAATTCCTTAGGTCAAAATTAGATTTTTACCAAAATTTGGACCCAAGATGAGTTTCCTTGACCTAGTTTGCAAAAAGATCCTGTCAGATTACATTTCTACCCTTAACTTTCAAAAACCCTTGCAAACAACCCCGTAGCTTCTTCGTCGTCTTCACACTTAGGTCCCTCCACCATTATCGCAGAGGAAACCTACTCCGGTGACCTTTGACAGGGAATATCTCCTTGATTACTTGGAGAATCTCTTCCAAAATTGGAAGGGACATCCTCTAAGAAATTCTCTACAGTATGAACCCACTGATGAGCTCTGATTCCCTCCCAATCTCTCATGCGAACGCATGAGAGATTTGGGTATCTTAATAGCTCCCAAGTCCGACGACTAAGCTTCCCAAGACCTAACCGCCACTCAGATCTCTATTTAAAGAAGCCCAGATCCTCCTGACTTCTTCATGCTCGAATTCAGCCGTGATTCCCCTCAATTCATCTCTCCCTCTCACGGCCGAAGGTTCCTCGATGTCTAGCGACCTTCCCTACTCTTTCTCATCATCCGACCGCCATACCTACTACAGATTCCTCTTCCTTGTTCTTCTTCGCATCTCGCCATACTAGCAGATACCCGTTCCTCTTCGTCCTCGTCGTTCCCATCGCACCAGAGCCCTTCGTCTCCAACGTCGGCCACACCAGACCCGATGCCTTCACTTCCCCCCTTCGTCCAATAACTTCCTAGCTATGTCCCCTGTCCCCTCTACTTCCTTCTCCACTCTTTACGTTCCAAAATCTACCACTGATGCCCCTTCACACCTCCATCTCCTCCATCTCTGACCACCCCCTCCGGTGAGGCCATCCCACCTCCACAGGCCACCAAAACCCTCGTCAACAAGCCCAAAACCTTCACCACACCTCACTGAGCATTTCCCCTCTCCTCATTCACCCATACATCCACTCACAAGCACCCCCGAACACACCCACTCACACGCACACAGTTTGACCTAGGTATGCACTTACAGACACCCACACGCCACGCCACCACCCCCATCGCATCCGTCATGCTCCGGCTACGCTCCCTGAGTGCTTTGACGTGGCCAAGAGGCCATTCTACTGATTTTAGGTTCTAGGCCTTGTCCACCATTGGCGAGTAAGCTCGAAGCTTGCTTGAGGCTGCCCCAGGTGCTGCCACGCCCAGGTTAAAGTCCCAAGTTGCATGGAAGTGGCTTGCGTAAGCACCCAGGTCTTCAATTGCAGTCACGAGCCTTAGTCGTTGAGGCAAATGTGAAGGACGCTCCCTGCTGCGCTACGTGGAAGGAAGGTGGCACATTTAGTCATTTTACCTACACATATTTGGTGATCTAAATCACCATTTTACTCCCATATTTTTGCACATTGATACTGATATTATTGTATATTCTTTTAAGTTTGAATTGTGATCTTGATTTCTAAATCCCATATAGCACCCTATGTTCGACCTCAGAACTTTTTCGAGTAATAAAAATTGTATTTGTTTTCAAAGCGATTTCGACAATACTGCAACGCAATTATTTTAAACATCGATTTCACCTTGCGAACATTTTGGCGTCGTTGCCGGGGAGCAACGGGCAATTTATAATTCTTGATTGCAATTCCTCATTTGGTACTAACTTGCTATATCTCTTTTGTTGTGGTTGTTTCAGGGAGAAGATACATTGAAGAAAGTCAGTCGCACATCAAACACATCAGGGGCAGGTAAATTCTGATTACTTTCTCTCTTAAGCCCCTCATTCTGAAAAGGTTAAAAAGAAAAAAATCAATTAGGGCTACTTACTTTCCATTCTTAGATAATTCATCAAGTTGCCTGATTTGATTTCAACAACAAAACCTGATTTGTGCACCCACTTAAGGTAACTAGGGCTATCACATTCTTGTTTGAGCCCTAGATACCACATTTGGTAAATTAAATTGGACCAAAATTAAAGCCAATTAAGGATTCCAAAGTTAGGGTTTTAGAAACACACTTACATAAGCAAGAATCAACTTTCCTAAACAATGTGTGCCTAATCCTTGGTTGAATTGATCTATTCAAGCAAACCCTAAAAATCAGGCTCTTAATCTCACTTGAATCCTCAAAGAGGGACCTAAAACATCTCGAGGACAAATAGGTGAAGTTGACCCATCTTGTTCGGTCAACCTATCTTGAAATTAGGTCACTTTGTGCACTCAATACATCTAAAGTTCAAGTGAAATCCTAAGCACCCTTACTCTTAATTAAAATTGGTAGACTTAAGAGGTCAAGTCTCCATTCTGGTCTACCTAGAACATCAGTGACAAGAGAGGTCAGGTGGGGGAAACCCTGTAACTTGTGGGGGTGCTCTACCATGTAGGGGTCTTCGTGGGACTCTCCCTCTTTGGATGCCCAGGTAATTCTCAGGTGGATGGCTTTCTGACTAAGGGGTATCATCCACCCCAAACCTCTATAGTCATCCAAAATTTTTTGGGTGTCTTGATTGGGTCCATCACATTCTATTCTCATCCATTCCATCAGTGCATGTTTGGTAGGAGGTCCTTAAAACCATCCTTGAGACCTCCTTTAGTTATTCACTCCTGTCGAGGACAGGCCTCGACTTCCGTGTTTGTGCAGCAATCCCATCACATAGAAATCTCTTCTAATTCATCTGAGCCTAATTCTCCTTCATCCATCATCATGGCACAACCTGCAGAAGAAGAGAATAAACTCGAGAATCAACTTCAATGCCTTAATGATTTATTCCAATCCTTTGTGAATCCACCGTAGTGTCCTATGATGCGAGATCATTACAATCCCACTGCGGTGGCGATCGAACCTCAAGTCCAAATCCCAACTGGAGGTCCTGATACTGAACTCAAGCTCAACACGATTCATGCTATTCCAAAATTTCATGGGCTCAATTCCGAGGATCATTTCCAGCACATTAAACAGCTCAAGCATATGGCCCAGACCTTTGAGTCAGATGTGCATAATTGGGATATCCTTCTCATGAAAATGTTCTCCTCTCCCATGGACAAAGCAGCTCATAGGTATTAGACTCAAATGCGTCTAATCAACACATGGGTTGAACTACAATCTGAGTTCCTGAAAAAGTTCTTACCAGTTGGTCAGAAGTATGCTTTACGACACCAAATCACACACTTTACACAGCAGCCTGGAGAACCACTTCACGAAGCATGGGATCATTTCCTGGATCTCATGCAAAAGTGCTCCCATCATGGAGTTCCTAAATGGGAACAAGTCTAGTCTTTTTACCAGGGACTCCATGAAGACATTTGGTTATTCGTCAATGCAACTTGCAGAGGAAATATCATGGGTCAACACGAAGACACTATGTGGGAGATTCTCAAGAAATTGTGCTAGAACTCCATCAATAATGACTCCATGGGCTTATTCGACCGGACGAATGCCCGCGCATTGACGAATCCAAGGGGGCACAAGAGACGCAAGGCTTGTCCTCTTTTGTCAACTTGAAATTGATGGCCAGTCATTTGGACAAGGTCTCTGTTATTGAGAAAAAGGTGGATGGGCTAACTCGACATCTACAGCGAGCCACCTCTGCGCAAAACCCATTCGCACAGTTGCCCTTTGGGAGGGAAGCTGTGCATAACATCTATCACCTATCTACTCAGGGGATGGACCCGTATCCACCCCCGTCTGATTCTAAGGTCAGAGGAAACTTCGATCCTACCTATTGTAGTTGGGGGAACTTTGAACCCTTGTACTCTGACTTTTCTGAAGTTCCTCAGACCTACAAGGACCTCAACGCCATCCAGAACGACCCATTCTCTAATACCTATAACCCTGGATGGCAAAATCATCCAAATTTCATGTGGGCGGGAAACAATCAGAATCAAAGACCACCATATCAACCCCGTAGACAAGCTCCTCGTCCATATCAACCACCCCAGCCTCGGCCCAACCCTACCTATCACTCTGGGCCAACTCAGAAAGATCAAATGACTCTTATCCTTCGAACTCTGGCTGACATTCAAAAGATGAATGCGGTTATGCAGAAACAGCGCAAAGATGAGATCACAAAGGTTCGCAATCAACTTGCCCAGATAGCGAATTCTTGTTAACCTGGCACACTTCCTTCACAACCTCTATCGAATCCGAATAACGTGCCAAACCAAAGGTGCATTATGAACCCAAATCTGGGCCAAGTACACTTGATTTATCAGGTCCCTTCTGCTCCATCACCCGACGGGATGGAAGCTTCGACATCATACCTGGGATTTTAGCAGTAGCCACCTATTTTACCTACACCAAACTTGGACTAGGCAGGACTGAATTTAGTTACAACATGTAGTGGCAAAACAACACAAGACCCACCTTACCCAAGCCACTTACAGCCTGGTAGTGCTAACCCAACCCTTAGGGTAGTCATCCAGGATACCCCAGTCCCAGATCAAGAACCTGGACCTATTCTAGAGGAACCATCTAAGGTTCCATTTCCCGAGGCCTTAAAAAAGGGAAAGAGGACAACCAAACCCATGGCACCTGAAGAAGACCTAGTCAAGCTCTTTGAATAGGTCCATATAAACATCCCCTTGATGGATGCGATTCGCCACGTACCGGCTTATGCATGATTTCTGAAAGACGTGTGTACACCAAAACATAAGCTGCAAACCAAAAGTGGGAGCCCAATTGTATTGTAAGAGATAGCCAGCTCTGTCATTTTGAGCAAACTCCCACCTAAGGCAAAAGACCCAAGTACTCCCCTGATTTCCTGTACAATTGGTGATATCCAATTTGATAGACCATTATTGGATCTAGGAGCCTCCATAAACCTAATACCTACATCCCTACTTGACCACCTTGAGGAATCTAAGCTCAAACCAATAGAGGTGACATTACAGTTGGTAGATTGATCTATTAAGTCACCTAAAGGAGTTCTTGAGGATGTCATTGTTAGGGATCGGGATTTCTATTTCCCTGTGGATTTCGTAGTCTTGGATATGGATGCTCTAGAAAATCTGAGAAACACACTGATCATACTAGGGAGACCTTTTCTGGCCACTGCTAGGGCCAACATTAATTGTGAGGAGGGTCAAATTGAACTAAAATTTGGGAACCAGACACTAAAGATAGACATCTTTAATGTCCAACAAGGGATTTATTGTGGAGTTATAGAACAGATATGTGATATCAAGGTTGTGGTTGACAATCCATATACTGAGGAAAACATGACTACTTCTGACCAACCACAAGAGGATCAAAACCCACAATCAGAGGAGTGCGAACTCAACCTAGACACACCCATCACTCCTTCCCTTACTCTTAACACACACCCTGAACCACCCGCTACTGCTGATAACCCTATCTTGGAACTAAAGACTCTTCCCGAGCATCTAAAGTACATCTTTTTGGGTTCCAATCAGACATTTCCTGTGATTATCAACTCTAGACTCACACCTGATCAGGAATCCCGTCTGATTTTTGTTCTCCAGCAACATCGAAGAGCCATTGGATGAACTCTCGATGATTTGACTGGTATTAGCCCCTCTTACTATACACACTGTATCTATACTGAAGAAGGCACATGACCTTCCCGTGAAATGCAGAGACGTCTAAATTCTAATCTATAGGAGGTCGTGAAAAAGGAGATCATCAAGTGGTTAGATGTTGGGATCATCTACCCGATCTCTGACAGTCGGTGGGTGAGTCCAATCAAGGTTGCGCCTAAGAAGGCAGGACTCACCGTGATCACGGCTGAGACCGAAGAAATCATACCGACCCATGTAGCAAATTCATAGAGAGTCTGCATTGATTACAGAAGACTCAATACCTCCATGAAGGAGGATCATTTCCCACTACCATTTATTGAGCAGATCCTTGAAAAACTAGCGGAAAATAGATTCTTCTGCTTTTTGGATAGGTACTCCAGTTATAACATGGTGGCAATCCATCCGAGGACCAAGAGAAGACCACTTTCACCTACCCTTTCGGGACGTACACATTTCGAAGGATGATGTTAACGCGGTGAGATCGATGTTTAAATAATCATGTTGCAGTATAGCCAAAATCACTTTGAAAATAAATACAATTTTATAACTCAAAAAGATTTCCGAGGTTGAACACAGGGAGCAAATTGGTATTTTGAAATCAAGATCACAATTCAGAATTAAAAGAGTATTCAATAATATCAGTATCAAAGTGCAAAAATATGGGAGTAAAATGGTAATGTAGATCACCAAATACTCCTATAATATCACCAAGGAACTCAATGTATGATTATGTAATGTAAGACAATGATCTATCATCAGATGAAGGAATCAAATGACTTAAAGTGTCTGATCCTTTTTCTTTGCTTCTTTTCTTTCTTCTTCTTCTTCTTTTGCCTTGGCCTTTGCTTTCTCTGAGGTCCATTCTCTTCTTCAGCTTCTAGCTTCTTCTTCTTCTTCTTTTGTGATCCTTCTCTTTCTCTTCAGCTTCCTCTGCCCTTAGCTTTCTCTGTCTTCTCCTTTCTTTTGCCTTGGCCTTCTTCTACTCTGCTTTAGTTTTTTGTCCTCTTCCTTTCCTTTTCTTCTAGCCTCTTCTTCTTCTTCTTCTGCCATCCTTCTCTTTCTCTTTAGCTTCTGCCTTTGGCCTATTCTTCTTCTTTTCCTGCCTTTGCCTTTGCTTCTTCTTCTTCTTCCTTCTGCTTCAACCTTCTTCTTCAGCTTCTCCCTTCAACCCTGGCCTTTTCTTCTTCTTCAGAATGTGACTAAGTGTCGACCGAAGATCCCCACAGCAAAACCCTCCCCCTACCTGCGCAACTCTCCTCTCTTTCTCTCTTAGGATCCGAGCTCCCAGAGCCACATAGGTATTCAGCTTATCGGATAGGGTGCGTACTCGGGACTAGGCCCACCGACGCGTAGTAGTGGGTGAGGAGTGCAGGTCGGGTCAGGTCAGCTAGGTCCGCGGGGGCGTGTCATGGACGAGACTGGGTTGGGTGAGTGGGACCTCACCCTATGGTACTGAGGCGAACAGCTACAGTCATAAAATCAATTTATGCGGGTGCGGGTGCCCCTTCGTTTCTGAGGTGGGACTATCCTTTCCCCCTCTTCTCACGTGCCTACAACAGAGAGTGAGCTTCCAATTGCAACAGCTGCTAAGGCCTTCGACTCCAATTGAGGGCCTGAGTGCATGCACGAAGTAGGTCCACGCAACCTGGGACTTCAGCCAAGGCTTGGCAACACCTGGAGCGGCTTCAAGCGAGCTTCAAGCTTGCTTGCCAATGGTGGATGGGGCCTAAACCTGAAAACAAAAGAACAGCCTCGTGGCCATGTAAAATCGTTCAGAGAGGATCACCAGAGCATGGCGGATGTGCTGGGGGTGGTGTCGTGGCGCGAGGATGGTTGTGGTGGCATGCCTAGGGCGTACTGTGTGCATGTGAGTGTGTGTGTTCGGAGGGTGGTTTGGGTGAGTGGTGTGGTGAGTGAAGTGAGGGGAAGTGCATAGTGAGGTGTGGTGGAGGTCAAGAGCTTGTCAGCAAGGGTTTTGGTGTCCTGTGGAGGTGGGATGGCCTCGTCGGAGTTGGTGGTCGGAGATGAAGGTGCAAGGGGAGGCAGTGGTTGATTTGAAGTGGAATAAATGCGGAAAGAAAGTAGAGGTGAGAGGGAACTTAGCTGGGGAGTTAGTGGACAAAGGTGGTGAGTGAGAGAGTCGAGTCTGGTATGGCCAACCCTGGAGATGAAGGCAGCTACAGTGAAGTGGGAACAATGAGGATGAAGAGGGAGTGGTGCCTGTTGGTACGGGGAGATGTGGACGAAGGTAGGGAGGAGGAATCCACCGTAGGTATGGTAGTCAGACGATGAAGAGGAGCAGGGAAGGTCACCGGACGTTGAGGAGCCTTCGGCCGTGAGGGGAAGAGACAAATTGAGGGTATTCGCGGTCGGATTTGAGCATGAAGAAGTCGGCGAGATCTGGGCTTCTTTAAATAGAGCTCTGAAGGTCGGTTAGGGCTTGCAAAGTAAGCTTCCCAAGCTTGGAAGATCGCCAAAGATGGAAGTTGTTGAGATACCCACATCTCTCATGCGTTCACATGAGAGATTGGGAGGGAATCAGATCTTAAAGATGGGTTCATACTAACGGGGATTTCTCAAAGGATCTTCCTTCCAATTTTGGAAGAGATCCTCCAAGCAATCAAGGAGATCTTCTCTGTCAAAGGTCGTCGGAGTAGGTTTCCTCCGCGATAATGGTAGAGGGACCTACTTGTGAAGATGACGAGAAAGCTAGGGGGCTGTTAGCAAGGGTTTTTGAAAGTTAGGGGTAGAAATGTAATCAGACTGGACCTTTTTGCAAACTAGGTCAAGGTAAGCTCATCTTGGGTCTAAATTTTGGTAAAAACCTAATTTAAACCTAAGAAATCCAATGGTGAAGTTGGATTTTGTGTTTGACCATGTTTGACTAGGAAATTTATGCAAAAACCCTAATTAAGGGAAAAAATCTGTCTAAGACCCCATTATAGGTCAAGATGGGTTCTAATGGAAAAATTGAAGGTAATAAACCCTAGAGAATATTTTTCTATGATTGTTAGAGGGTTTAAGTAAATTTTATCCTGACCAGAACCTTGGTTAATCAAGTGGGTCTATTTTTAGGGTTTCAAGAAGTCATTTAATTCATAGAATACACACAAACCCTTTTCTGTCAAATCCAACTCACTTATTATCTTATTAAGACCATTTAACCTTTCTTTAGCCCTTGAGAAAACCCATGGTTGTATTGCATTAGTAGAATTATAGTTTTAGCTCTAGTTTCTTATGTTTCTCTCAGAAAGGTTATGCAATGAATTATGACCTTCAGTTGGTTATGTAGGAGCATTTATCCTCTTCATTTTTTCAAAATGAGCTAGTTAGGGCTCATGATGGTGTTCCCATCATACCCCCATGCGTAGCTTTTGCTAGTTCCTTAGCAAAATTTTAAGGTTTTAACTTTGATTCTAGACCATGCAATCTTTTAATGCTCAAAACTGTGATATATACTTTCTTCTGTAGATTAGGTTAGAATGCCGATAGTAGGCCTAGAGGTACTCAAGTACCAACCAAGATCTAGACCTGACCAGCTCTAGCCTCAGTCTACCGCGAAGGGTTTTAAGGCCTACAGGAACTATCCTAAGGTTCATTGAACTCCGCAGTTAAAGCACCTGTGCTTGTAACATATTTTAGTCCTTGGTTCAATTTGCAGTGCATTTTTGTCAGAGAGAGACAGAGGAATTTTCTTTATTTTTTTGGAGAATTTTCTCTCTCTTTTCTTTTTATTTCTAGCTTTGGATTAGCTTCATAACACGATCAGTATTGGATTCCTAGTCCCTATCATCAATCCTCAAAGGGTCCCTAGCAATCGATGCTTTGAGATAGCACCGCCCATGGCAACCCTCGAAACCCTGGCTTTCGAGATTTCAAGATAATCCTGCCCATGGCATTCTGTAGCTAAATCCAGACCCTAGCAATCGACATTTCAGGATAATGCCGCCCATGGCATTTGAACGAGCACAGAGTGCATACATGCCCCTGGTAGGATATGTAGATATCCTAGGAGACAAGCACTGAGGAGACGATATGTTATTGCGCAACTTCGAGGGGAATTTTTAGGCTCTCCGTGCTGGGAACTCGTCCAAATCAACTTATGTTGATTAGCCATTCCTAATCTAGGTGAATTTTTCAGAACAATTTAAATGCATTTGCGTGATTTTGATACTTAAGCGCACTAAATTAGACTGTGTGTGGATTGGGGTGCTTAGGTTACCGAGTCCTGCAAACTAGAAGTTAGTTAACGAGGCTGAATACTCCCTAAGCCTTAGACCTAATACTTCAGCTTCGCATTTTTCTCAACCTCTTCAGGACTATCCAGATCTTAGCAGGTACCTGAATTTTTAATCCTAGGATATAGCCCAAGAGGCCAAAAATCAGTGTTCCATTAGCACTTTTGTTCCTTTCATTTTCATTCTTTTGATATGGTCTAGAATTAAGTAAATTCCTTAATTTCTTACTAATGACTACCTCTTTTCTTTTCTTTTCAAATTGTGCTCCTTTTTGGCATTTTTAACTCTGCCCCTTTTTCTCCTCAAAATAGGTATGCCCTCAAAATTTTCTCTCCTCCCATTTTTTTTGTTCTTTTTCAAGAATTTTTTCTTTTTTTATGGTATTTTTGGAATATGTGATTTTTTTGATGAAACCCTTTCTTATGAGATGACTTTCATGGCATTTTGCACTTTAATACCCCCCCCATGCCTATGATTTTCAATGTCCCCATTGTAAATTAGGTGGGTTCGAGTTCAGCTTAGATCATTCAGTAGAATAGATTTTGGGTGGGTGAACGGGTCAGGATGACTGTTGCGAACAATTTCAAGCTCTAGTACTGGTACCAAAGGTGGAGTTGGCTGTTCTAATGGATGAACCCTAAGGTGAAATATGAGTTCAGCATAGGAATGTGTCAAGAAAGGTTTCGAGTTTTTCACAATGACGGGTTGCCTCCCATTAAGCACTGAGTTTAACGTCATCTGCTGGGTGCAATGAGCTTAGGGAGAATGGAGGGTAAAAGATGTCTCAGCCAAATTTGTATCAGTAAGCTCAATGAATGGTTTGAGTCTCTGACCGTTCATGACGAAAGGTTCTGAATCGTGGCTGAGTTGATTGATTTCGACAGCTCCATTTCCAAAGATTCGTCGAACAAGGTAAGGTTCGATCCACTTTGATCTGAGTTTTCTTGGGAACAGTTTGAGCTTGGCATCAAAGAGTAGGACTTTCTGACCAAGGAAAAAGACCTTTTTGGATATGTGCTTATCGTGAAAGGCTTTAACCCGCCCTTTGTAAATTCGTGAGTTCTCATACGTGTCATGATGTAATTCATCTATCTCACTCATTAGAAGCTTTCTGTAGGTTCCTATCTTAGAAAGATCAAGATTACAGTTCCAAACTACCCAATAGGTTTTGTGCTTCAATTCAATGGGGAGGTGACATGCCTTCCCATACACCAATCTGAAGGGAGACATACTTAATTGGGTTTTGTGGGTGGTCCTATAAGCCCACAAAGCTTCCGGAAGTCAAGATGACCACTCTTTCCTATCAGGTCGAACAGTAACTCGAGGATTTTCTTGACCTCCCGATTTGATAGCTCAGCTAGACAGCTGGTTTGGGGGTGATAAGGAGTAGAGATTTGGTGCGACACCCTATATTTGGTCATCAGTGACCTGAACTGAGCATTAGTGAAATGGGTCCCTCCATCACAGATTATAGCACATGGAATCTCGAACTAAGAAAAGATGTTTTGATGAATGAATTTGATAATCACTTTATGATCATTGGTTCGGGTCAGAATGGCTTTGACCCATTTGGACACGTAGTCAACAGCGAGTAGAATGTACTCGAAGCCCTTCGAAACAGGAAAGGGTCCCATAAAATCAATCCCCCAGACATCGAAGATTTCGCATATGAGAATCGGCTGTAAGGGCATCATATCATGGTGGCTCATGTTGCCTAAGGTCTGACAACGAGTGCATGCCTTACAATGATTGTATGAGTCTTTAAAAATTATGGGCCAATAGAAGCTGCACTGGAGGACTTTAGCTACGATTTTATGACTAGAGAAGTGTCCACCGCATGCCTGGTCTTGGCAGAAGGACAAGATGCCCTAAATTTTCACTTCCAAGACACATCGCCATATGATTTGATGAGCACCAATGCAGAAAAGATACGGGTCTTCCCAAAAGTAGTACTTAGCATTGGAAAGCAATTTATCCTTCTTGGCCTTCGGCCAATCGTACGGGATCTGATGTGATGCTAGGTAGTTTGCTAGATCTGCAAACCATGGAAGCCTTATACTAATAGTCAGGAGGTGCTCATAGGGAAAATGTTCCGTAATGGGTCCGGAAGGGTCGATAATGTTAGAAGGAAGGCGGGACAAGTGATCAGCTACCACATTCTATTTTCCTGCCTTGTCACGAATCTCAAGGTCAAACTCTTACAACAGGAAGATCCAGTGGATTAGTCGAGGTTTCACGTCCTTCGCAAGGAGATGCCTCATAGCTATGTGATCAGAGTAAATGATAACACAGGAACCCAGAAGATATGATCTGAATTTTTCTAGAGCAAATACTATGGCTAGTAGCTCTTTCTCAATAACTGTGTAGTTACGTTGAGCCTCATCAAGTGTCTTCCTAGCGTAGTAAATGACCACGGGTTTCCCGTCAATTTTCTTCCCCAGTACCGCTCCTACAGTAAAATTAGATGCATCGCACATGATCTCAAAGGTTTGAGACCAATCAGGGGATTGTAGGATCGAGACTTGCGTAGCTCAATCACATAGGATTTCAAATGCTTGAGTGCATTCCTTGGAGATTTCAAAAGGAACATCCTTAGATAGTAAATTAGTCAGGGGGCGCGTGATCTTCGAGAAATCAGGAGTGAATTGACGATAAAAATCGACGTGCCCCAGGAAAGATCGAATGTCTGGTCGGGAGTGTTTTGCATGTTAGAAATCGGGGTTGCAAGTAACCCATTGTGGTAGTTGCAAAACACGTTTATCAGATAAAATTTATACTAAAACTCCAAGGGAGTCCCAGGTCGAACACAAGCAGGCGACGTTTACTTTACATGAAAATTGCGCTTCGATTCGTTTCTTTTTGGTATTTTAGGGTTTTATTTTTTTTTGTATTTTTGTAAGAAAAAACAAGCAAACATATCACAAGATAGAGATGTGGAATGAAAATGGTATATATATCAATCCAATGTTTAATACAATCTACTATGAAAGCATAAAAAGAGAGGGGGTGAGAGAAAATCTCCCGAATCGGCTGTTCGGTGAAACGACAGCGCCTGGTGGAAGCTCGGACGAAGGAGGTGAGGAGCGAGGAGATGGAGGTGAGATGCAGGAGGACGTCGTGTTGAGGAAAGCTTCGGCATGGCTTAGAATGGAGTTGAGAAGATAGAGATGATTTGCTACCGGAATGGAGATGGGAGGACGGCTCCAAGGCGACCTATGAAGGGAGATGGGAAGTTAGAGGAGTATTTGGTGGGGCAGAGGTTTGCTACACTAATAGGCGCCTTGGGAGATTGAGAACAAGCTCTAATGGAGCGTTGGTAGGCTTGCTAGAGCTTGAGACTAGGTGGGAGTAGAGTAGGTAGAGATGGCTTGGAAGGGAGGGGGGTGTAGGTCCTTTTATAGTGGAGGAGAAGAGACAAAAATAGGTATGAGACCATTAGTGACATTCAGGCCGTCGCTAGAAACGTCGCTGTAGGTAGCTCATAACCGCTGGCACCCACATTTGGCTTTGCTGGCATGCGATGAATTACTGACGGTTGTAAGTGTCGCTGTAAGTCTAGCTCATGCATCGCTGTAGGACCAGCCCATGCATAGTTGGCACTGTGCTCCCCCGCCCTTTGCCGCGCACGTGCGCCCACGCTACTATGCGCATGCGGTGCCGCGTGCGTGTGTTGGGTGGCCTGGGCTGTGCCATGTGGCATAGTTTGGGCCGTCCATCTTCTTCTTGTTGTAGGGGCTGCTATAGAGGTCGGATTGAGTCAATTTTCACGCCGTTAGGCTATGATCGTCGACTCGAGCCCATTCGCGCAGTTGGATTTGTCATTTGAAGTTCTGAATTATGTATCCTAATCCCTTGGTCATTGATCTTCCTCGGTCTACATATGGTGCTATGGGACTCCGATCGTCATCTTGATCAGATCCGTTTGGTCGGATCATTAATCCAAGGCTCCGAAATAAATATTCTTCTCTCCTAACCACAAAATGGAAGCAATTAACCTAAATTTTATACAACTACTTTAAATGTAGAATGATGCATGCTATGCAATATTTATAACATGAAATGCAAATCTAAGCCTAGGAACATGCATGAATAGGCATTTTACCCTTAATAAATGTGTTTACATCATACCTCCATACCTATCTTTTGCTAGTAACTAGCAAAATTAAACTATATGTATGTATAAGAGCAGAATTAGGATTAGATCGCTTAGGCCTAAGTCGTTTATTAACAATAGAAAATTTCAACTAAGGTCCTAAACTACGAAAACTCAACAGTACCCGGGTGCCTGCCAGAATGCAGACCGACCAAGTCCTCGCCTTATTTGAAAAGGGAAGATACATTTTTTTTATTATTTTTCTTTTCTAATTTTTTTGTACTTTTGGAGTTTGAGCATTCCGGGATAACCTTTTACGGCTACCCGACCCACCCAAGACTCAAAAAGGACTCTAAGTACTAAGCATCTTTGTGAAAAAGTGATAGACTCACAAAACGACCGTTAAGATGGACTTTGGGTTTCTACGACCCTAGGTGACCATGCCTAAAGGTTTATCTTTACGATCGATAGCTTTCTCCCTACTTTTATTTATGGGTCAACACAAAGGCAAACCCAGTGTATATCTCCCCGATTTATTCTACTTCCCCACTTCTTCTCTAAGTGTTTTGGGAATTATTGTGCTTTTCTTTTTTTGTGAGCTGGGTTCTGGACAATGGGCCAATGAGCTATTACAACTAACAACTTGCCAGCCATACTCATGCGGTGAAGTGTGGTTTTATTTGTTTTTTTATTTTCTCCTTTTACTTTTTCTTTTTTTTTTCTTTTTGGGTGTTTCTTTTTTTTTTTTCTAAGTAGGTGGCTTCCCCGATCTAAAATTTACCTAAAGGCAGTACAACGAAAATGGTCTTGTGGCTGGGCTCTGGACAATCGGCCGATGAGCTGTTACCACTGACAACTTGCCAGCCATACCACCCAAGTCAGTCCATTAGCTACCCAATTTCCATAAAAACCACCAGAAAGTGAGTCAATGCAAAAAAAAATGTGTGTAGATGCTTAGGCTTAAAGTCCCCCCAAATCAGAGGGTAGGTTGATAAGTCACATACTTATCATCCTAAATTATTTACCAAATTAAAATAAATTTTAATTGGCGAGGATTCAAGACTAAGTCCACATTCGAGTGGACACCCAGGCTAATTAAGCCGGAAGACCTGAAGAGTCTAAGTGTTTAGGTCATCTCGTATCATTTCCTAAAGTTAATAACTTCCAAATTCCTAAGTTCTCTTTTCCTAATTTCTTTCTTTTTTTATCTTTTTTCAAATTTTCAAATTTGTTTTTAATTTTATAAGAAACTAAAAGAAATTCTACAGAGTTAACATAATGATTTCAGGAATCGATTATCCACCCCCCATGCCAAAATGATGCAATGTCCTCATTGTAAAAATAAAGACATGAAAAGGGCGGTGTAAATAGAATATCACCTGAGTGTCGTGAAAATCCGGTCAGCTTCGCAGAGAGAAGAATGTATACACACGCGTTAAGTTTAATGCCTTCTGCTAGGCATAACATACATACAAAGAAGAAATTGCGAATTCATAAGTGCGGGTTAGAATCAAAATAAAAATATTGATCCCGAAACCCACCAACAAAATATATCCACAGGCGTGGACCAGATTATGGTGTAGACCCATGCCCCAGGGTCGAGTGGTTCTCAGGTTCTAGATGAAAATCACCCAGAACCGAAGGTTGTGTTTGTGGGGCCAAACCTGTGGTTAAGTGGTGTGCAACCCAAGACCAAAGTGTCAGGCAACGGGTAAAGATGGTTCAATACGTGAGGTTGTCCACTTAACATCTAGCTTAGAAAAATAATCAGTTATTTCGAGCTTGGGTTGCACATGAAAGATATCGTAAGGGTCCTGGTAGAAAGTAGGTGGTTTTAGGTTAATAGGTACCCTTAGATCCAAAATCAAACTTCCCTTAGAATTAGCCTCTCAAATTTTTATTTCAACAATTCTATCCTCCAACATCAAGAGCTCAGGCTTCGAGACCTCTAGCATATCATTCACCCCATATGATTCTCCCAAGTCCAGA
Organism: Thalassia testudinum; assembly: GCA_037157565.1. Taxonomy (NCBI): domain Eukaryota; kingdom Viridiplantae; phylum Streptophyta; class Magnoliopsida; order Alismatales; family Hydrocharitaceae; genus Thalassia; species Thalassia testudinum. The sequence goes on along the minus strand of JAZHRO010000007.1, from coordinate 62,978,907 downwards.
AATCGTGGTTGAATCAAGATTGACTTGGGCACAAAGATCTCAGAAGTCAACTCTTCGAGGAGCAGATGAGGACTGGGGTCACTGATTGAATCATCAAGATTCGGATCCTCCAAGTTAACCCCAACCAAATCCAAATCTTCAATGAACGGGCTATCAAATTGGTCATCATACTCCTCGAGCCCGTATGTCTCACTAAAATCTTTCTCCTCAACCCTAAGTGAGACTTCACTAAGAGATTCCTCACCCTCGAAATCAAAGAATTCATGATCTTCATTTGTATATGTCTCAACATCACAAGTCATTTCATCATCCAAGGAGACATATTCTTCTTCATTCCCTGGCTTGGATATCTCGGGTGAATCAATCAGTTCATCCTCAATGGGTTGCTCTAGCCCAACCTGGTCATCTCCGATCTCAGAAAATGTATCCCCCCAGACAGGCACCTGAGCAGGTTCAGACATTGGCTCTCCTGAAGGGGGCTCATCTTGAGAATCATCCCAAGATTTGACTAGGGCAACCACAAATTTCATTCTCAACCTTCACAATTTCCCAAGAAGAAACTCACCCAAGTCCCTATCCCTAACACTTTAGAGCAAATCCAATAGAGAACTATTAGGTTCATCAATCATTTTGATCATAGGCTCCAGTGCTTCAGTGCATGGTGTTGGCTAAGCTTCTAACGATTGTATAGTGTTCCGCAAATTAGCCAACACCTTATCCTAGATCTGGTTCACCTGAATCGACTGGTTCGGTTCAGGGTTGGGTGGGTTTGGGTTCATCTAGGGGAGTCAAGATATTGAGGTTCTTGGGTTCTTCCCTGATAGTAGGTCATCTCAGGTTGTTCAAAGAATGGTGGTGACCTATATTCAACATAATTCTGGGGAGGGAAAGTGTTACAATTAGCATATCCTTCATGGTTGTAGATCTGGTTAGGTTGATCATCAAAGGGTGGAGATCTATAATCATTGTAGCTCTAGGAAGGATGGTAATCATAGTCTTATTGTCCAGGGTTAGACCCTGGACACTGAGGTCCGGATTCATATCCCCAATCAAAGTCATCCCGGCTAGTGGATGGGTAATTACAAGTCAAGTCGGGATAGTAATCATCTTGGGGATAAGTGGTGGTAGGAGGATAGGATTGGAAATGTGTGCAAGATGTGGAAGGGTACATGGTGAAGTAAGGAGGGAAATCAGGAGAGAAAGAAGGAGCCCTGCAATACAAAAATACAAGCCTATCCTTAGGTTGGGTAGCCTAAAGGTCTATAGACTCTCAGAATTCATCCTAAGATTATGGATGATTTAGTCTACTTATGTCCACGGTCGTTTGACGCTACTCCCCTAGCTAGACATCAGATTGACTAGTATAAGCAGGTTAATCGTGAACAATCTCAATCTGGATCCCGACGAGCGAACCAGTCCTTAGGGCCAACATCTAATCAATTTTAGTTAGACTTGGGACAATGGTACTTCAGGAATGTGATGGGCCCTTTAGATGGGTTGTACCCTTAATGATGAGTTAAAATGTATGTGCGTGCACAACTAGGGTTTTTAAACAAGGTTATTTGATGATGCGTCTTTTAGGGTTCAACCTTGTTTAGTAGCTTTTAGGGTTTAATCTTTAGGTATATTCAATCAAGGTTAAGTAGAACACTCCAAGTTTTGAAAGAACTGGTGTACATATATTCCTTTAAAAATCAAAAATATAATGTCGAGTGCCTGGTTCAGTCCTAAAAATAAACCCTAAGTGGCAAGCTACTTGATGAATCGCTTTTATCTTGAATGGTGCGGCTCAAACAGTTCAACCAATTGGCCTATTGCACCACTTAGTTAAGGCACACAGAAATGTTTAATCTATTTTGATTTCTACTCACTTATTTGTGTGTTGAATTAAGTGTACCGGGTCCACAGGTCAGATCTCGGTTAAGTGGTAGAATCGATGTGATTGTGCACCTTAGGGTGAGAAGTTGTGGGTGTTAAGTGTGTAGCTTTCAGAAAATCCCACAATCAGATAACACTTTTTCTTATTATTATTTTTATTTATGTGGATGGTGAGGTGAGTTGAGGTGGCAAACAAGCAACCAAATCTATCCTAGGGTTTATAAAAGGCAACTAAGTTGATTTGGGTTTGAGTTATTAGGTTAAGGAATGAAAACTAAGGTAGGGGTGGTGTGGGGGACACTTACAAAACACTCTACCCGCACTTTACTCTAGTCTACCACACTTGGATCTCCATGCTAGGGTACCTGCAAGATAATAAATCAGAGATAAGCAGGGTTAGTGTTATGTAAATGCAAAGAAACGTAGAAAACAACAAAGTAAATTCCGTTGCCTCCCTGGCAACGGCGCCAAAATGGTCGGGCATGTTTCACGTGTTAGAAATCGGGGTTACAAGTAACCCGTCGTCGTAGCTGCAAAACACGTCGATCAGATAAAATTTATATCGAAACTCCAAGGGAGTCCCAGTTCGAACACAGGGAGGCGACATTTACTTTACGTGAAAATCGCTCTTCGATTCGTTTCTTTTTGGTATTTTAGGGTTTTGTTATTTTTTTGTATTTTTGTAAGAAGAAACAAGCAAACGTATCACAAGATAGAGATGTGGAATGAAAATAGTATATATATCAATTCAATGTCTATTATATTCTACTATGAAAGCATAAAAAGAGAGGGGGGTGAGAGAAAATCTCCCGAATCGGCTGTTCGGCGAGACGATGGCGCCTGGCGGAAGCTCGGACGAAGGAGGTGAGGAGTGGGACGATGGAGGTGAGATGCAGGAGGACGTCGTGTTGAGGAAAGCTTCAACATGGCTCGGAATGGAGGTGAGAAGATGGAGATGATCTGCTACCAGAATGGAAGTTTGAGGACAGCTCCAAGGCAGCCTATGAAGGGAGATGGGAAGTTGGAGGAGTATTTGGTGGGGCAGAGGTTTGCTACACTAACAGGCACCTTGGGAGCTTGAGAACAAGCTCTAATGGAGCATTAGTAGGCTTGTTAGAGCTTGGGAGTAGGTGGGAGTAGAGTAGGTAGAGATGGCTTGGAAGGGAGGGGGTGTAGGTCCTTTTATAGTGGAGAAGAGACAAAAATAGTGTGGGACCATTAGCGACATCTAGGCCGTCGCTGGAAACATTGTTGTACGTAGCTCATAACCGTTGGCACCCACATCTGGCTTTGCTGGCATGTAATGAATTACCGACGACTGTAAGCGTCGCTGTAAGTCCAGCTCATGTGTTGCTGTAGGTCTAGCCCATGCATAGCTGGCGCTGCACTCCCTCGCCCTTTACCCCGTGCACGTGCCCACGTGCTGGCGCTGCGCTGTGCGCTTGCAAGCCTGTGCGCGCACTCGCACCCGTGTTGCTGCGTGTGTGCAGTGCCGTGTGCGTGCGTTGGGTGACCTGGGCTGTGCCACGTGGCGCAGTCTGGGCTGTCCATCTTCTTCATGTTGTAAGGGCTGCTACAGAGGTCAGATTGAGTCGATTTTCATGCCGTTAGGCTACGACCGTCAACTCGAACCCATCCGCACGGTTGGATTTGTCATTTGAAGCTCTTAATTATGTCTCCTAGTCCCTTGGCCGTTGATCTTCCTCGGACTACATATGGTGCTACGGGACTCCGATCGAGGCGATTTTAGAGGTGTTGGACTCCGATCATCGTCATGATCAGATCCGTACGGTCGGATTGTCAATCCAAGGCTCCGAAATAAATATTCTTCTCTCCTAACCACAAAAAGGTTGCAATTAACCTAAATTTTATACTACTCTAAATACAAAATGATGCATGCTATGCAATATTTATAACATGAAATGCAAATCTAAGCCTAGGAACATGCATGAATAGGCATTTTACACGCAATAATGTGTTTACATCAATGTCCTTGACCGAGCTAGGCATAGGGAGTTTGGAAATCAGATTCACCTTGGCTCGATCAACCTGGATGCCTTTTTCTGAGATGAGATGTCCCAGGACAATTCCTTTCGGCACCATGAAATGGCTCTTTTCCTAGGAAAGAACCAGATTCACGTCAATGCACTACCTGAGGATCTGGACCAAGTGCAAGAGACAATCGTCAAATGATTTGCCAAACATTGGGAAGTCATCCATGAAGACTTCCAGATAATCACCTACCATATCTAAGAATATGGCAAGCATCACCGCTGAAAAGTAGCGGGTGCCTTGCAGAGACCGAAAGGCATCCTTCAGAATGCGTAGGTCCTGAAGGGGCAGGTGAAAGTGGCCTTCTCTTGGTCTTTAGGATGGATTGCCACCTAGTTATAACTAGAGTACTCGTCCAAAAAGCAGAAGAATCTATTTCCTGCTAGTTTCTCAAGGATCTGATCAATGAACGGTAGTGGGAAATGATCCTTCTTTATGGAGGTATTGAGTCTTCTGTAATCAATGCAGACTCTCCACGAGTTTGCCACATGAGTGGGTATGATTTCTCTGGTCTCAATCATAATCATGGTGAGTCCTACCTTCTTAGGCACAACCTGGATTGGACTCACCCACCGACTATCAGAGATCGGGTAGATGATCCCAGCATCTAACCACTTGATGATCTCCTTTTTCACGACCTCTTGTAGATTAGAATTTAGATGTCTTTGCATTTCACGGGAAGGTCATGTGCCCTCTTCAGTATAGATACAGTGTGTATAGTAAGAGGGGCTAATACCAGTCAAATCATCGAGAGTTCATCCAATGGCTCTTCGATGTTGCTGGAGAATAAAAATCAGACGGGATTCCTGATCAGGTGTGAGTCTGGAGTTGATAATCACAGGAAACGTCTGATTGGAACCCAAAAAGACATACTTTAGATGCTCGGGAAGAGTCTTTAGTTCCAAGATAGGGTTATCAGCAGTAACATGTGGTTTAAGGTGTGTGTCAAGAGTAATGAAAGGAGTGATGGGTGTGTCTAGGTTGAGTTCGGACTCCTCTGATTGTGGGTTTTGATCCTCTTGTGGTTGGTCAGAAGTAGTCATGTTTTCCTCAATATACGGATTGTCAACCACAGCCTTGATATCACATATCTGCTCTATAACTCAGCAATTAATCCCTTGTTGGGCCTTAAAGATGTCAATCTTTAATGTCTGGTTCCCAAATTTCAATTCAATTTGGCCCTCCTCACCATTTATGTTGGCTCTAGCTATGGCCAGAAAGGGTCTCCCTAATATGATTGGCCTGTTTTTCAGATTTTCAGGAGCATCCATATCCAAGACTACGAAATCCACTGGGAAATAGAAATCCCAAACCCTAACAATGACATCCTCAAGAACTCCTTTAGGTGACTTAATAGATCGATCTGCCAATTGTAATGTCACCTCTATCGGTTTGAGCTCAGATTCCTCAAGATGGTCAAGTAGGGATGTAGGTATTAGGTTTATGGAGGCTCCTAGATCCAATAATGCTCTATCAAATTGGATATCACCAATTGTACAGGAAATCAGAGGAGTACTTGGGTCTTTTTCCTTAGGTGGTTGTATGCTCAAGATGACAGAGCTGGGTTGCTCTGACAATATGATTGGGCTCCCACTTTTGGTTCGCAGCTTACGCTTAGGTGTACACACTTCTTTCAGAAATCATGCGTAAGCCGGTATGTGGCGAATCGCATCCATCAAGGGGATGTTTATATGGACCTGTTCAAAGAGCTTGACCAGGTCCTCTTCAGGTGCCACAGGTTTGGTTGTCCTCTTTCCCTTTGTCAAGGCCTCAAGAAGTGGAACCGTGGATGGTTCCTCTAGAATAGGTCTAGGTTCTTGAACTGGGACAGGGGTATCCTGGATGACTATCCTAGAGTTTGGGTTAGCACTACCAGGCTGTAAGTGGCTTGGGTAAGGTGGGTCTTGTGCTACTTTGCCACTACGAGTTGTTGAATGTCAGCCAGAGTCTGAAGAATAAGAGTCATTTGATCTATCTGAGTTGGCCCAGATTGATAGGTGGGGTTGTGCCATGGCTAAGGTGGCTGATATGGATGAGGAGCTTGTGGACGGGGTTGATATGGTGGTCTCTGATTTTGATTGTTTCCCGCCCATAGGAAATTAGGATGATTTCTCCATTCAAGGTTATAGGTATTAGAGAATGGGTCATTTTGGATGACGTTGAGGTCCCGCAGGTCTGAGGAACCTTAGCAAAGTCAGAGTACGAGGGTTCAGAGTTCCCCCAACTAGAGTAGGTAGGATTGGAGTTTCCTCTGGCCCTAGAGTCAGACGGGGATAGATACGGGTCCATCCCCTGAGAAGATTGGTGGTAGATGTTATGCACAGCCTCCCTCCCAAAGGGCAATTGTGCGAACGGGTTTGCGTAGAGGTGGCTGATGCGTGCTTTTACACTCAACTCAGTAATTAAGTTAATTTCACTTAATTAAGAGTAGAAAAAGTCACTTAGGTTAACTCGAAAATGTGTCGGTTGTATAGTATAGGGTCGAATTAACCTAACATTTTAGAAATTCTTACTGGTTGAGTCCAGGTCATTCATTGGGAGGTATAATCTTTTCTACATTCACCAATTTTCTTTTATTTTCCTTTATAAGTTTAGGAGGTATAACTAGGTTGATTTTAAAACATGAAATTTGCCAAAATATTTAAACTATAAAGAATATACAAAATTCCATATGAAAAACATATTTGCTCAAATGATCTACTTTATTAACAAGTAAAAATGTTAGTTTTCCAATTTCAAAAGAAATTAAGGCAATAAAAGTTGTTCTATTAAAATATGCCTTTTTACAACATTTAAGAACAAAAAGTAATTAAAATGATGCAAGAAAAATAATATTCTTTCTTTACTTCTTCAGCCTTTCTCTTCTTTTCCTTTATTTTTATTCTCTCTCGAGCTCCTGTCTTACCTCTCCTCTTCTGTTCTGTTCCTACCTTCTCCTTTTCTTCCTTTAGTCTTCTCCTTTTGTTCCTTAGTAGTGCCTGTTCTCCTTTGCCATCAATTTCTTCCTTCAGCTTAACCTTAGCTTTAGCTTTCAGTACTTAGCCATCAACTTCTCTACTTCTCTTTTCCTTTCCTTTAATCCATCAGTTGAACCGAGTTTTTTTACTTTTTAACCAAAATTTATCTTATTTGCGATGAGGTCCTTTCGAGGATACACATCACCCTGAGATCAGGGTGGGACCAGACCCTACTCGGTCCTCACCTAATCTCAATTAGGTTCTATTTCGATTTATTTCATTTCGGTTCATAGTCTCGAGCCCATCCAGCTCAACCGACCTCCCAAACCTCGCCCTCCCAGGGCACACTCGCTCACGCCAACGAGGGTGCACACCCGCAGGCACACAAGCCCACACACACATGCACATCTCAGAATGTTCAGATTAGATAGTTAACTGATGCACCGAGCGCTGACGACTGAATAGTTAGGGTAACAAATTGCTTTTGTTCCCATGTGCATGTTCAAAATCTACTGATGTGGGACTATCGTAACCCCTTCCAGACCCAACTTCAAATGATCATAACTTCCAGCTTAGAGCTCAAAATCGAGTGATTTAAAGTTTGTTAGAAAGCTCTAAGGTTGATCTACACAATTATAGGTTCAATTTAAGGATTAGAGGATGTTTTCCTCTTTAATTTGAAGAGTGAAATCAGGGGTTACTACGGGTTATTTATAGCCTGGAAATGGTTTTAACTTCACAGAGTCCTTAGATGGACTTTTCTCTCTTATTTAAAGGTCTGTACAAGTTCTAAATATTATTCCACATTTGCTAGAGTAAGTTTTAAGCTCACAAGACCTTCAGACAGTGTATAAAAGGTTGAAGCTTCTCTGAAAGCTTCAAAGCTTGAATTTCAAACTTTGATGGATGAATAGACACAGAGAAACATCTCTAATCTACTTAAACTAGTTCTAAGGGTTGTAATTAACTCAACTAGGCAGGATTTAAATTCATATCTCATCAAAATGCTTCTCCTGTTAGTTTAGGTTCGAAAGCAACCTAAACTGACAGGAACTAAAATCCTATCAAAATACATGTTTGAGCTCAGTCAAATCTCTTTAAAACAGTCTAACAGAATCTCAGAATCTATTTAAGCCTCTCAATTCATCAAATCATGCTCGGATTCAGAATTTCAAACTCATGTTTGCCTGTGAAGGCACAAAAATTGACTTTCTATTCAACCTTCTCCCAAGAAATTAAAGCCACAACTAAAGTCTCCTCAACACCAGGAACTTATTCAGATCTTCAGATAAGTGTTCTGACCCTTATTTCTAGGGTTTCAGGCTCACCGCCTGAGCTTGAAAAGATGTGTGTTCGTCAGAGCCAATGGAAGGTTGTTACAATATTCTAAGGGTTTAAACAGATTCAGTGCATTGCATTGAAGCTTCTAGGATCCTTAAATTCTTCTTATATCTCTTTATCAGACTTCTCCAACTTCTCCAGAGTTGGAGAAGATGAACTTCATTCTTTGGCTCCAGACACTAAATCTTCAAACAAATATCCTCAAGACAATCAGTGATCCATATTACATCATTCTGGAGCTTCTCAACGAATTCTAAAGGCTGAAGTACAAATTTGGCTCATCGGAGCTCGCCGAAGCTCCGGTGACTCCAGAAAATGTGAAAAGTGTACACAGATTGTTAAAAACTTACCATTTTTAATCTAAAAAGGATCCTGAGTTTGCAAGGAACCTTAGTATCACATTTAATTCCTCATTATTTCTTTAAATGTAAGATTTGACAGTGAAATCGTTTCTTTAAAAATCTCATTTGAGTTAAGCTCAGGACTTGTTTAACCACACGATTGAGCGGTTAAAACAAGTCAACAAGTGTTTATATTCATAAATATATATTTAATTTAGGATTTGAACAGCTCCTGAGCCGCCATTGATAGCGAGCTCAGGAGCTTAATTAAGATTGGGCATTTAATTTATATGTGATATTTATATGTATTATAGTGTTGATTAGGGTCCATAAGTGATGGATAAATGATGAAGACCCTATGAAGGTGGAATTAGGTTGATTACTTTCACCATGGATAGTGACAGTAGTCGGTGGAGATGAAATGTGAATTAGGCGATTAGATGATTAATTAAGTGTTTAAGTGTGATAGAAATGGTCATGGGAGATAAAGGAAGGTGGACAGCGATTTCAAAAGATGAAATTAAGGCTCTGGCGAGCTTAAGGAGCTCGCCGGAGTCGGAGAAGATGACACTGAAATTCTAAAATTACATCTAATCTAACTAACTACCTACCTAACTAAGCTAGCCTACTCCTACTCCTACTCCTAATCTACTGTTACCTGGATGAAGGGGTCAATAGGGTTCTGCCGAAGGTTCATAGTGGACAACGAAATCAGAGGGTGGAAGAAAGATCTCTGGCGGGCGGATTTGACGTGGAGCAGAGGATTCCTTTGGTCGGCACCTGTGTCAGAGACGTGGAAGACCATGGTGGATCTCCTCAGCTAATCAAGATGAATGGAGGAAGTCGGAAAGTGAAATGGAAAGTCGGCTGAGTTTTGGACGAAAAGCCTATTGGGTCAGCTGTAGTGTTAGAAGAGGGAAGGGAACCAACTTGAGTAAAATCCGAGGGGTGAGGGGGTATTTATGGTAGTTGGCGGCGAAGAGAATGGTGGGGTCTGGCCGAAGAAGGAGCTTGAGGAGCTCAACCTCTGGAGTCGTCTCCGATGATGGTGAGGTTATCTCCAACTGAAAAGTAGGACTTCCGGTTAATCCAGATCGGTGGATGAAGAGGAGGTGGTGAGTGCAAGCTGCAAGAGCTTGGACAAAGAAGGTTGATGTCGACAGGGAGGTGATCATGCGGTGGCGTGACTCTCCGTCGCCAGCCGTTCATTCGGTTGAAGAAGACAAAGAAGAAGAGGGAAAGGGACTTAAATGTAATAAATCTTAAGGACCTGTGTGAGAAATAAGGACCCGATTGTAATGAATATTAAGGACCAAAATGTAAACCCAAGTTTTGAAGGTTTATTTTAATTTAGATCTTTTTCAGCTTTTTATATATGTTAGTAAATAAGGTAAATATTATGTTTCACCTTGAATTTACATTTTTGACCTTTTTAGATTAATTTATTAGATTAAGTAAAATCACTTAAGTTATTATATACTTAGGTATACATTATATTTAAGTTGCTTAACTTATTAATTAAGGGAATGATTAATAGGAATTCGAGTCCAATTATTAACTAAATTATTAATAATGTTAATTGAATGGTAAAAGCTCATTTTTAACTTATTTTAAGGTTCTTTACTAAATATCCCTTATTCTATAATTAACCCTTATATGTTCATAACCTTAGCTAATTAACTAGGAAGACTAGGTAATTAGGGGTAATTAGAGATCATGATGAGTGTCTCATCAGTGGCTCGCTACAGATGTCGAGTTATCTTATCCACCTTCTTCTCAATGATAGAGACCTTGTCCAAATGACTGGCCATCAATTCCAAGTCAACAGATGAGGGCAGGCCCTGCGTCTCATGTGCTCCCCTTGGATTCGTTGATGCGCAGGCATTCTTCTAGTCGAATAAGCCCATGGAGTCATTGTTGACGGAGTTCTCGCACATATTCTTGAGAAGCTCCACCACAGTGTCTTCGTGTTGACCCATGATATTTCCTCCACAAGTTGCATTGACGAATAAACGGATATCTTCACAGAGTCCTCGGTAAAAAGATTGGACTTATTCCCATTTAGAAACTTTGTGATGGGGGCACTTTCGCATGAGATCTAGAAAACAATCCCATGCTTCATGAATTGGTTCTCTAGACTGCTGTGTGATGTGCGTGATCTGGTGTCGTAAGGCATTCGTCTGACCAACTAGGAAGAACTTTCTCAGAAACTCGGATTGTAGTTCAACCCATGTGTTGATCGGATGCGTTTGAGTCTAATACCAGTGTGCTGCATTGTCCATGAGAGAGAAGGAGAACATCTTCATTAGAAGAATGTCCTAATTTTGGACATCTGACCCGAAGGTCTGGGCCAGATGCTTGAGTTGTTTGATGTGCTGGAAAGGATCCTCGGAGTTGAGCCCATGAAACTTTGGAATAGCATGGATCATGTTGGGCTTGAGTTCAATATCAGGACCTCTAATTGGGATTTGGACTCGAGGTTCGATCACCACCACAGTGAGATTGTAATGATCTCACATCATAGGATGCTGCGGTGGATTCACAAAGGCTTGGAATAAATCATTAAGGCATTGAAGTTGATTCTCAAGGTTATTCTCTTCTTCTGCGGGTTGTGCCATGATGATGGATGAAGGAGAATTAGGTTTAGATGAATCCGAAGAGACATATATGTGATGGGGTTGCTGCACAAACAAGGAAGTCGAGGCTTGGTCTCGACAGGAGTGAATGACTAAAGGAGGCCTCAAGGATGGTCTTAAGGACCTACCAAACATGCACCAATGGTCTGGATGAGAGTAGAATATGATGGACCCAATCAAGACATCCAAAAATTTTGGATGACCATAGAGGTTCGGGGTGGATGATACCCGTTAGTCAGAAAGTCATCCACCTGAGAAATACCTGGGTAGCCAGAGAGGGAGAGTCCCGCAAAAACCCCTTCACAGTAGAGTGCCCCCACGGGTTACAGGGTTTCCCCCACGCGACCTCTCTTGTCACTGATGTTCCAGGTAGACCAGAATGGGGACTTCACCTCTTAAGTCTACCAATTTTATTAAGAGCAAGGGTACTTAGGATTTCACTTGAACTTTAGGATGTATTGAGTGCAAAAAGTGACCTAATTTCAAGATTGGTTAACCCAACAAGGTGGGTCAACTTCACCTATTTGTCCTTTGAGAAGTTTTAGGTCCCTCTTTTAGGATTCAAGTGAGATTAAGAGACTGATTTTTAGGGTTTTCTTGAATAGATCAATTCAACCAAGGCTTAGGCACACATCATTTGGAAAAGTTGATTCTTGCTTATGTAAGTGTGTTTGTAAAACCCTAACTTGGAATCCTTATTTGGCTCTAATTTTGGTCCAAATTTTGTTTGCCAATGTGGTATCTAGGGCTCAAACAAGAATGTGGTAGCCCTAGTTACCTTAAGTGGGTGCACAAATCAGGTTTTATTGTTGAAATCAAATCAGGCAATTTGATGAATTAGCTAAGAATGGAAAGCAAGTAGCCCTAATTGATTTTTTCCCTTTCTTCCTTTTCATAATGAGGGGCTTAAAAGAGAGAGTAATCAGATTTTACCTGCCCTTGGTGTGTTTGATGTGCGGCTAACTTTCTTCAATGTTTCTTCTCCCTGAAACAACCACAACAAAAGAGATATGGCAAGTTAGAATTTGTATCAGAAATTGTAATCAAGAGTTCTAAATTGCTCGTTGCTCCCCGACAATGGTGCCAAAATGTTAACACGGTGAGATCGATGTTTAAATAATCATGTTGCAGTATAGTCGAAATCGCATTGAAAACAAATACAATTTTATTACTCGAAAAGATTTCAGAGGTCGAACACAGGGAGTAAATTGGTATTTAGAAATAAAGATCACAATTCATAATTAAAAGAGTATGCAATAATATTAGTATCAAAGTGCAAAAATATGGGAGTAAATTGGTGATGTAGATCACCAAATACTCCTACAATATCACCAAGGAACTCAATGTATGAATATGCAATGTAAGCTAATGATCTATCATCTGATCAAGGAATCAGACGACTTAAAGTGTCTGATCCTTTTTCTTTGCTTCTTTTCTTTCTTCTTCTTCTTCTTCATCTTCTTCTTCTTCTTCTTCTTCTTTTGCGATCCTTCTCTTTCTCTTCAGCTTCTTCTGCCCTTAGCTTTCTCTGTCTTCTCCTTTCTTTTGCCTTGGCTTTCTTCTACTCTACTTTAGCTTTTTGTCCTCTTCCTTTCTTCTTCTTCTAGCCTCTTCTTCTTCTTCTTCTGCGATCCTTCTCTTTCTCTTTAGTTTCTGTCTTTGGCCTCTTCTTCTTTTCCTGCCTTTCCTTTGCTTCTTCTTCTTCTTCCTTTTGCCTTCAACCTTCTTCTTCGGCTTCTAGCTTCAACCTTGGCCTTTTCTACTTCAGAATGCGGCTAAGTGTTGGCCGAAAATCCCCACAGCAAAACCCACTCCCTACCTGCGCGATTCTCCTCTCTTTCTCTCTTAGGATCCACTCTACCAGAGCCACACAGGTATTCGAGTTATCGAGTCGAGTGCGTACCCAGGACTAGGCTCACCGTCGTGCGGTAGTGGGCAAGGAGTGCAGGTTGGGTCGGGTCAGCCAGGTTCACAGCGACATGTCACAGACGAGACCGGGTCAGGTGAGTGGGACCTCACCCCATGGTACTGAGGTGAATAGCTACAGGCACAAATCAATTTATGCGGGCATGGGTGCCCCTTCGTTTTCGAGGTGGGACTATCCACGCCACCTCTTCTCGCACGCCTGTAGCAGAGAGTGAGCTTCCAATTGCAGCAACTGCTAAGGCCTTCGACTCCAATTGAGGGCTTGAGTGCATGCGTGAAGTAAGTCTACGCAGCCAAGGACTTCAGCCTGGGCTTACAACACCTGGAGCGGCTTCAAGTGAGCATCAAGCTCACTCGCCAATGGCAGATGGGGCCTGAACCTAAAAACACAAGAACGGCCTCGCAGCCACGTTAAATCATTCAGAGAGGATCGTCAGAGCACGATGGATGTGCTGGGGTGGTGGTGCGGCACAAGGATGGTCGTGGTGGCGTGCCTAGGGCATACAGTGTGCATGTGAGTGGGTGTGTTTGGGGGGTGGTTTGGTGAGTGGCGCGGTGAGTGAAGTGATGGGAAATGCTCAGTGAGGTGTGGTGGAGGTCGTGAGCTTGTCGACAAGGGTTTTGGTGACCTGTGGAGGTGGGATGGCCTTGCTGGAGTTGGTGGTCAAAGATGAAGGAGATGAAGGTGCGAGGGGCGACAATGGTCGATTTGAAGTGGAATAAATGAGGAAAGAAAGTAGAGGTGAGAGGGAATTTAGCTGGGGAGTTAGTGGACGAAGGGGGTGAGCAAGAGCATCGGGTCTGGTATGGTCGATGCCGGAGACAAAGGCGACTCCGATGAAGTGGGAACAACGAGGATGAAGAGGGAGTGGCGCCTACTAGTATGATGAGATGCAGACGAAGTCAGGGACGAGGAATCCACTGCAGGTTTGGCAGTCGGATGACAAAGAGGAGTAGAAAAGGTCGGCAGACGTTGAGGTGCATTCAACCATGAGGGGAAGAGACGAGTTGAGGGTATTCGCAGCTGGATTCAAGCACAAAGAAGTCGGGGAGATCTGGGCTTCTTTAAATGGAGCTCTAAAGGTTGGTTAGAAGGTCACCAAAGATGGAAGTTATTGAGATACCCACATCTCTCATGCATTCGCATGAGAGATTGGGAGGGAATCAGATCTCAAAGATGGGTTCATACTGACGGGGATTTCTCAAAGGATCTTCCTTCCAATTTTGGAAGAGATCCTCAAAGCAATCAAGGAGATCTTCTCTGTCAAAGGTCGCCGGAGTCGATTTCCTCCGCAATAATGGCAAAGGGACCTACTTGTGAAGATGACGAGAAAGCTAGGGGCTGTTAGCAAGGGTTTTTGAAAGTTAGGGATAGAAATGTAATCAGATTGGACCTTTTTGCAAACTAGGTCAAGGCAAACTCATCTTGGGTCCAAATTTTGGTACAAACCTAATTTGGACCTAAGGAATCCAATGGTGAAGTTGGATTTTGGGTTTGACCACGTTTGGCTAAAAAAATTATGCAAAAATCCAAATTAGGGTAAATATCTAGCTGAGACCCCATTCGAGGCCAAGATGAGTTCTAATGGCCAAATTGAAGGTACTAAACCCTAGAGAATATTTTTATATGAATTTTAGAGGGTTTAAGTGAATTTTATCCTAACAAGAACCTTGGTTAATTAAGTGGGTCTGTTTTTAGGGTTTCAAGAAGTCATTTAATTTATAGAACACACACAAACCCTTTTCTGTCAAATCCAACTCACTTGTTATATTATTAAGACCATTTGACCTTTGTTTAGTCCTTGAGAAAACCCGTCGTTGTACTGCATTGGTAAAATTGCTATTTTACCCCTAGTTTTTTGTGTTTCTCTCAGAAAGGTTATGCAATGAATTATGAACTTCAGTTGGTTATGTAGGAGCATTTATCCTCTTCATTGGGTCAAAATGAGCTAGTTAGGACTCATGATGGTGTTCCTATCAGATGCCTTTGGGTCTCTGCAATGCACCCACTACTTTTCAGCGGTGCATGCTTGCCATATTCTCAGATATGGTTGGTGATTATCTTGAAGTCTTCATGGATGACTTCTCAGCTTTTGGCGAATCATTTGACGATTGCCTCCTGCACTTGGTCCAGATCCTCAGGTGGTGCATTGATGTGAATTTGGTTCTTTCTTGGGAAAAGAGTTACTTCATGGTGCTTGAAGGAATTGTCCTGGGACATCTCATCTCAAAAAAAGGCATCCAGGTTGATCGAACCAAGGTGAATCTGATTTCCAAACTCCCTATGCCTAGCTCAATCAGGGACATCAGATCTTTCCTGGGGCACGTCGATTTTTACAGTCGATTCATTCCTGATTTCTCAAAAATTGCATGCCCCCTAACTAATCTGCTATCTAAGGATGTTCCTTTTGAAATCTCCAAGGAATGCACTCAAGCATTTGAGATCTTGCGTGATCCAGTTACCCAAGCTCCGATCCTACAGTCCCCTGATTGGTCTCAACCCTTTGAGATCATGTGTGATGCATCTAATTCGCTGTAGGAGTGGTACTTGGGCAGAAAATTGACTGGAAACCCATGGTCATCTACTACACTAGCAAGACACTAGACGAGGCTCAGCGTAACTACACAATTACTGAGAAAGAGCTGCTAGCCATAGTATTTGCCCTGGAAAAGTTCAGATCGTATCTTCTGGGTTCCCATGTTATCATTTACTCTGATCACACACCTGTGAGGCATCTCCTTACAAAGAAGGATGCAAAACCTCAACTAATCCTTTGGATCTTGCTGTTGAAAGAGTTTAACCTCAAGATTTACGACAAGGTGGGAAAATAGAACGTGGTAGCTAATCACTTGTCCTACCTTCCTTTTAACATTATCGACCCTTTCGGACCAATTACGGAATATTTTCTTGATGAGCACCTCCTGACTATCAATACAGGGCTTTGATAGTTTGTTGATCTAGTAAACTACCTAGCATCACATCATATCTCATCCGATTGGCCGAAGGCCAAGAAGGAAAAATTTCATTCTGATGCCAAGTACTACTTTTAGGAAGACCTGTATCTCTTCCTCATCAGTGCTGATCAAATCATTTGACAATGTGTCCCAGAAGCATAAATTCAGGACATCTTGTCCTTTTGCCATGACCAGGCATGTGGCGGACACTTCTTTGGTCATAAAATCGTAGTAAGAGTCCTCCAATGCAGCTTCTATTGGCCCACAATTTTTAAAGACGTATACAATCACTGTAAGGCATGCACTCATTGTCAGACCTTAGGCAACATGAGCCACCGTGATATGATGCCCTTATAGTCGATTCTCGTATGCAAAATCTTCGATGTCTGGGGGATTGATTTTATGGGACCCTTTCTTATTTCAGATGATTTCGAGTGCATTCTACTCACTGTTGACTACGTGTCCAAATGGATCGAAGACATTCTGACCTGAACCAATGATCATAAGGTGGTTATCAAATTTATTCATCAGAACATCTTTTCTCGGTTCGGGATTCCATGTGCTATAATCTCTGATGGAGGGACCCATTTCACTAATGCTCAGTTCAGGCCACTGATGACCAAATACGGGGTGTCACACCGAATCTCTACTCCTTATCACCCCCAAACCAACGGTCTAGCTGAAATATCAAATCGGGAGATTAAGAAAATCCTCTTGGTCACTGTTCGACCTGACAGGAAAGACTGGTCATCCCGATTTCAGGAAGCTTTTTAGGCTTATAGGACTGGCTACAAAACCCAATTAGGTATGTCTCCCTTCAGATTGGTGTACGGAAAGGCATGTCACCTCCCCGTCGAATTGGAGCACAAGGCCTATTAGGCAGTACGGAACTGCAATCTCGATCTTTCTAAGGCAGGAACCCATAGAAAGCTTTAAATGAGCGAGATCGATGAATTACTCCACGATGCATATGAGAACTCGCGAATTTACAAAGAGCGGGTTAAAGCCCTTCATGACAAGCACATATCTAGAAAGACTTTCGCCCTGGTCAGAAAGTCCTACTCTTTGATGCCAAACTTAAACTGTTCCCAGGAAAACTCAAATCAAAATGGATCAGACCTTACCTTGTCCGACGAATCTTTGGAAATGGAGCCATCGAAATCAGTCAACTCAGCCATGATTTAGAACCTTTTGTCGTGAATGGTTAGAGATTCAAACCGTTCATTGAAATTACTGAAACAAATTTGGTTGAGACATCTTTTACCCTCCATTCTCCCTGAGCTCATTGCGCCCAGCCGATGGCGTTAAACTCAGTGCTTAATGGGAGGCAACCTGTCATTTTTGAAAAACCTGAAACCTTTCTTGACACATCTTATGCTGAACTCATATTGCACTTTAGGGTTCATCCATTAAAACAGCCGACTCCACCTTTGGAACCCGTACCAAAGATTGAAATCGTCCGCAATAGTCATCCTGACCCATTCACCCACCCAACACCTGT
This sequence comes from Thalassia testudinum, assembly GCA_037157565.1. NCBI lineage: Eukaryota > Viridiplantae > Streptophyta > Magnoliopsida > Alismatales > Hydrocharitaceae > Thalassia > Thalassia testudinum. The sequence continues at coordinate 62,961,320 of JAZHRO010000007.1, read as the reverse complement.
TCTAATGAATGATCTAAGCTGAACTCAAACCCACGTAATTTACAATGAAGACATTGCAAATCGTAGGCATGGGAGGGTATTAAAGTGCAAAATGCCATGAAAATCATCCCACAAGAAAGGATTTCATCAAAAAAATCACATATCAAAAATACGAAAAAAATGAAAAATTTTTTTAAAAAGAACAAAAAAACGAGATGAGGAAATTTTGGTGCCATATCAAATTTTGAGGAGAAAAAGGGGAGGAGATAAAAATGTCAAAAAGGAGCACAAGTTGAAAAGAAAAGAAAAAGAGATAGTCATTAGTAAGAAATTAAGGAATTAACTTAGTTCTAGACCATATCAAAAGAAAGAAAATTAAAGACAAATAGTGCTAATGAAACAAAGAAGAGATTAGTAGGAATGTTGATTTTAGGCCTTTTGGGCTATGATCATAGGCTTAAAAATTCAAGTACCCGCTAAGATCTGGATAATCCCCAAGAGGTTGGGGAAAATGCGATGCTTAAGCATTAGGTCCAAGGCTTAGGGAGTATTCGGCTTCATTAACTAACCTCTGGTTTGCGAGACTCGGTAACCTAAGCACCCCAATCCACACACAGTTTGGTTCAGTGCGCTTAAGTATCAAAATCATGCAAATGCATTTAAATTATTCTGGAAAAGTCACCTAGATTAGGAGCAGCTAATCAACACAAGTTGATTTGGACGAGTTCCCGACGCGGAGAGCTGGGAAATTCCCCTCGAAGATGCGCAATAACATATCATCTCCTCGGTGCTTGTCTCCTAGGATATCTACATATCCTACCGGGGGCATGTAAGCACCCTGTGCTCGTTCAGATGCCATGGGCGGCATTATCCTGAAATGTCGATTGCTAGGGTATGGATTTAGCTATAGAATGCCATGGGCGGGATTATCTCTAAGTCTCAAAAGCCAGGGTTCTGGGGGTTGCCATGGGCGGTGCGATCTCAAAGCATCGATTACCAGGGACCCTTCGAGGATTGATGATGGGGACTAGGAATCCGATACTGACCATGTTGTGAAGCTAATCCAAATATAGAAATAAAAAGAAAAGAGAGAGAAAACTCTCCAAAAAAATAAAGAGAATTCCTCTATCTCTCTCTGACAAAAACACACTGTAAACTGAACCAAGGACTAAAATATGTTACAAGAATGGGTGCTTCAATCGTGGAGTTCAACGAACCTTAGGATAGTTCCTGTGGGCCTTAGAAACCTTCGAGACAGATTGGGGCTAGAGTTGGTCAGGTCTAGATCTTGGTTGGTACTTGAGTACCTCTAGGCCTACTATCGGCATTCTAACCTAATCTACAGAAGAAAGCACACATGACAGTTTTGAGTATCAAAAGATTTTATGGTCTAGAATCAAAGTTAATACCATGAAATTTTACTAAGGGACTAGAAAAAGCTAGGCATGAGGGTATGATGACAACACCATCATGAGTCATAACTAGCTCATTTTGACCCAATGAAGTCAGCAAATGCTCCTACATAACCAACTGAAGGTCATAATTCATTGCATAACCATTCTGAGAGAAAAATAAGAAACTAGGGGTAAAACTACAAATTTACCAGCACATTCTTAATCTAGTACAACCACGGGTTTTCTCAAGAGCTGAATAAAGGTCAAATGGTCTTAATAAGATAACAAGTGGGTTGGATCAGACAGAAAAGGGTTTGTGTGTGTTCTAAGAATTAAATGACTTTTGAAACCCTAAAAAATACCCACTTAATTAACCAAGGTTCTGGTCAAAATGAAATTCACTTAAACCCTCTAAAAATCATAGAAAAATATTTTCTAGGATTTAGTACCTTCAATTTGGCCATTAGAACCCATCTTGACCTAAAATGATTCTCAGATAGATATTTACCCTAATTTGGGTTTTTGCATAAATTACCTAGACAAACGTGGCCAAAACTAAAATCCAACTTCACCATTGAATTTCTTAGGTCCAAATTAGGTTTGTACCAAAATTTTGACCCAAGATGAGTTTGCGTTGACCTAGTTTGCAAAAAGGTCCTGTCTGATTACATTTCTACCCCTAACTTTCAAAAACCCTTGCAAACAGCCCCCTAGCTTCTTCATCTTCTTCACACTTAGGTCCCTCCACCATTATCGTGAAGGAAACCTGCTCCAGTGACCTTTGACAGGGAATATCTCCTTGATTACTTAGAGAATCTCTTCCAAAATTGGAAGGAAGATCCTCTGAGAAATTCTCTCCAGTATGAACCCATTGATGAGCTCTGATTCCCTCCCAATCTCCCATGCGAATGCATGAGAGACTTGGGTATCTTAATATCTCCTAAGTCCGACGACCTTCCATGCTTGGGAAGCTTGCTGCCCAATCCCTAACCGCCGCTCAGATCCCTATTTAAAGAATCCCAGATCCTCCCAACTTCTTCACACTCGAATTCAGTCGTGACTCCCATCAATTCATCTCTCCCTCTCACAGCCGAAGGCTCCTCGACATTCGACGACCTTCCCTACTCTTTTTCATCGTCCGACCGCCATACCTGTGGCAGATTCCTCCTCCTTGTTCTTCTCCGCATCTCGCCGTACCAGCAGACGTCCATTCCTCTTCATCCTCGCCGTTCCCATCTCACTGAAGCCTCCTTCATCTTCGACGTCGGCCACACCAGACCCGACGCCCTCACTGCCCCCTTCGTCCAGTAACTTCCTAGCTAAGTCCCCTGTCCCCTCTACTTCCTTCTGCACTCTTTACTTTCCAAAATCCGCCACTGACGCCCCTTCACACCTCCATCTCCGACCACCCCCTCCGACGAGGCCATCCCACCTCCATAGGCTGCCAAAATTCTCGTCGACAAGCCCAAAACCTTTACCACACCTCACTGAGCATTTCCCCTCTCCTCATTCACCCATACATCCACTCACAAGCACCCCCGAACACACCCACTCACACACACACAATTTGACCTAGGTATGCACTCACAGACACCCACACGCCACGCCACCACCCGCATCGCATCTGCCGTGCTCCGGCGATGCTCCCTGAGTGCTCTGACATGGCTAAGAGGCCGTTCTTCTGATTTCAGGTTCCAGGCCTTGTCTGCCATTGGAGAGCTAGCTCAAAGCTTGCTTGAGGCTACCCTAGGTGGTGCCATGCCTAGGTTAAAGTCCCAGGACGCACGAAAGTGGCTTGTGCACACACCCAAGTCTTCAATTGTAGTCGCGAGCCTCAGTTGTTGGGGCAATTGTGAAGGATGCTCCCTGCTGCACTGTGTGGAAGGTGGGACATTTAGTCCCACCTCGAATATGAAGAGGCACCTGCACCTGCATAAATTGAAAAATTGCCTATAGCTGTTTGCCTCAATTACCACGGGGTGAGGTCCCTCTCACCTTCACCTAGTCTCATCCGCGACACCTCACTTGTGGACCTGGCCTGACCCGACCTGCACTCCTTGCTCACCACCATACACCGTTCAGCCTGGACCTAGGTACGTTCCTGACCCAATAACTTGGATACCTGACTCTGGGAGAGTGGATCCTAATGGAGAAGAAGAGAGGAGTGTCGTGCGTGTAGGGGGAGGGTTTTGCTACAGAAACCTTTGGCTGACACTTAGCTGATTCTAAATAAGGAAGAAGAAGAAGAAAGAAGACGAAGAGCTAAGGGCAGAAGAAGCAGAAGAGAAGAAGAAGAGGTGAAGGCCTGAAGAGAAGAAGAAGAAAGGAGAAGATAGAGAAAGCAAACACAGAGAAGAAGGAAAGAGAAGAAGAAAAGAAGAAGAAGAAAGCAGACAACTTTAAGTCATCTAATTTCCTCATTAGACGATAGATCATTAGCTCTCATTGCATATACATTTACATTGAGTTCTTTGGTGATATTCTAGGAGCATTTGGTGATCTAAATCACCATTTTACTCCCATATTTTTGCACATTGATACTGATATTATTGCATATTCTTTTAAGTTTGAATTGTCATATTGATTTCTAAATCCCATATATCTCTTTATGTTCGACCTTAGAACTTTTTCGAGTAATAAAAATTGCATTTGTTTTCAAAGCAATTTCGACTATATTGCAACGCAATTATTTTAAGCATCTATTTCGCCTTGCGAATAGTAGTATAGTGATCTCTCTTCCTAAGTGCATGCCTAAGCTCTCCATAGGCTTCATGCATGTAGCTCTCTATGTGGTGTAGACGGGCTATCATACCTAAGGTCTCACCACCCTCATCCTCCAATGACGATGGCTCCTCGAGTGTTCCCAGTTCTATTAGATGTAGTAGAATAGATTTTAATTTCCATGTACAAGCTTTCCTCTAAATTTTGTTTGTAGACATGATGATTCAATGAAATAAATTCCTATTATCATTATTGGGATCATCTTTTGTTTTTAGTAAATAATCATGTTAATACCAAAGAACATAAACGATTTTCTGCTAGATAGGAATTCTATCAGTAGCTTGCGAATAGTTGAACTAGTATGAATAGAAACTCACACATTCACTTTCATTATCTTTTTGACTCATGGACATGTTCTTCATATCAATAACACGATCGGCGAGTCCTATCTACGAGTTTTAGACACTGGATTGCATTTTCAAGCGAGTAGAGAATCAGATCGAATTTTCCATTCACACCTCTCTCTGAGTTCAATAGGAACTTACCCAAGTCTTGTTAATAATTTTGTTTGAGTTGGATTTTGCGACTATACTACAACGAGATTAACTAAACGTTGCGATTTACGATTCAACAGAAGCCCCTGAGGGGGACATCCAAAAGTGGAACTCCTTTGAATGGTCAACCACTAGGTCCTTTTATAAAAGAATTGGAGCAATGTGATTGGTTGAAAGATGTGACCTTGGATCATAGTGTTTGATAGCTACATAGTTAATACACTTAATATGTCTAAATTAGGCTAACTCTTAAGTAAATATAGCATAATTAGGTTGAAAATAGTGCATTATAGTTAATAAAGGAAATTTAGTGCATAATTACATTTATAAATAATTTTTATATATTATAATAATTTTTATTTATGTAGGAATAAAATGTGGGGGTGAACTTTGAGAGTGAAGTGTTATAGAGGAGATGTAAGAGAAGAAATATTATAGGAGAGGTAAAATGCAATTTTTCCAAGTTGTGAGGGCTTGGGTGTAATTTATTCATCAACACTCCAAACCCTCGCTCTTGAAGAAAACCCAAGCCCCTCTGGATATCACGAAAAAATTTCATGAATGGATGACCACATATACAATAATTTTAAGCTTGACACGCAGCTTGCGCGCGAGACACGTGCCAAGCAAGCGCTCCATGCATGCCCTGTGTGCAGAAGGCCACCAATGTGCACGTTAGCTCACATGTGGAGCATGTGCATGTGTATTGCATGCCAACCGGTAGCCTACACACAATCCGCATGCCTGCTCCAACTCTGTATGTGATATGCGTGCAGGACATGCCCCCATGCCAATGACCTAGTACCTTCACCACTCAACCAAATGCACCTTCAATGTGTGACGAGTCAATTTTCGCTTTCAAAAATGATGATTAAGAAGATTTATCATTGTATTTCTAAGAGGTGGAAAATCGACTAATCAAAACAATTAGAATTAAAATTAAACCACTCCCAGGAGAGTGGGTCATGTCCACAGGGAGGCAATGACCTATTAATACTCACTAAATTTGAAAATAATAATGTTCACAATTAGTTTTCCTAAGTAAGCAAGCTAAAAATCCCTTTCTAATTAGGAAAACAATGCATGTAATCGCTGAGCTTGCATTTCAATGAAAGATGAGGGGGTTCTTATAAAATCACTAGAATATAATATTATTAAATCAAAATTTTTCCTTTTGCAATGGCAGTGAAATGTAATAAGAAATCAAATACAAAACAGGGGAAAGAGTTCCCCTCCACTATGCGCGACGAGGAAGGCTTGGCCAGAGATGCGAAGCTCGTCGGAGGTCCTTTGGGCTGGGCCGCACTCGATGGTGGTAGCAGCTCAACCCGAGGTGGCTGGAGACGAGAGAACGGAAGAGAGGTCGACAGTGGGTAGTGGCAGGCTGCAGTTCTATTTGCTGCTGGAGCTCGAGAAGGTAAGGGGACATGAGCGCGCTAGGCGTGCGGGTAAGGGTGGAGAGCTTCGTGCGAGTGAGGCTGATCGGCAAGGGATGCATGCGCTACCTGCTGCGTGCATTGGAGGTGTGCGCGGCCGGAGGTGCTGGAGTACGTACGGCCGCTAGAGGTGCTGGAGGACGTGTGTTGCGCGTAGGCGGAGCGGCTGCTGTAGCGCGTGCTCTAAGCACACGGGTGAGGACCGGTGGGCTGGAGGACGTGCGGTCGCTGCTGTGAGCGCCGACGGCGTGCTGCAGGCAGTGCGGGTGCACGTAGGAGGTGAGTGGGTGCACTGAGGGGCACTGGTGGGCGTGTGCTAGGGGCTGGAGTGTGGAGGTCGGTGAACACAGCAAGGGCGTGCACGTGCCTGCGGCGATGGAGCCAGAGGGCATGCAGTTTGGAATGGCGAGGGAGCACAAGCAGAAGGTTGTGAGCTGCTGCGTCTGTGGGGTGGAGGTGCAGCAAGGAGGACGCGGGGATGGTTTTGTTCTAAACATAGAGGAAGAAGAAGAAGAAGAAGAAAAAGAAGAAGATGGTGTTCGTGGTGCATGGATAGGGGGGTGATCTGGTAATTGCACGGTGATGGCCGAGCTCTCCGGATTGGTGCGGCGAGCTGTCACCTCACCGGCCCACGGTGTGGTGGAGTAATGCCTTGGAGACCATGATGGTGGAGTGGAGTACACGGTGGTGGAGTGGGGCAGTGTCTCCTTGAGCATAGCTGCCTCCTCCTCTCCCTTGTAGTTGCAACTGCCCCGACCAAATCTATCTCTCTCGCTCCGTGAATGGGGTCTTGAGTGCAGGTAGCTGGCGAAGAGTGAATGCACAAGCGGAGGAAGTGGAGCGGTTGCCTACAAGAAGAAGGAGAAGAATTAATAAAATAAAATGTTAGGATTATTTATACACAAATCCTTAAGTTCTATGTTAATTAAAACAACGCATGTAATGCACCTAATTACATGTCATTCTAAGTAAATTCCAAATGCCTTTAATTATGAATGCAATGCATGAATTATGTAATTAAATCAAAAATATAAATTAATCTATTTACATCCTAATGAATGCTAAATAAATGGATGCATTACCTTAATGTTTAAGCATTTAGACATTTAATTAGCTAACAAATATGAGCTTATCAAATGCCCCCATGCCCAATTTTTGCTAGTCCCTAGCAAATCCAAGTAGACTAGCCAACCCAATTGGTCTTCCTTTAGAAACATGTTAAGTTCAAACTTTAGACCTAAGGTTCCCAAGTAGTTGCTAAGTTACAGACTATTTCAGCTAAAGTCGAGTTGTAGGCACAGGTTTGCCTGATTTCTAACTCTACCCTAGGGTTTATTGATCCTCGAGATTAAAGCATCCGTGCATGTGCATTGGTTTGAGTTATTTGAGATTGGTATGATTGCCAACCTAGAGGGGAAAAAGGATTTTTTTTTTGTAATATATATATTTTTGTTTGATTTCTCTAAGTCTAACCTTGGATCAGCTATCAACACGGTCTGTGTCAAATTCATTGTCCCCATCACCGTACCTCGAAGGGTGCCTTGCTTTCGATGCTTCAAGATAGCACCACCCATAGCGACTCCAAGAACTCCTAGCAATTGACACTTCGAGATAGTATCACCCATGGATTTCTTAAGCGAATTCAGGCTTGTGGCAACCAGCACTTCGAGATAGGGCTGCCCGTGGTACCTGAACCGCACAATGTGCTTACATGCCCCCCGTAGGATGGATATCCTAACAGACAAGAACCAAGGAGGTAACATGTTATCATCGTATCCTCAAGGTGAATATATACTCCACCTCTCCTGCGACAACAACTCTTCCAATCAAATTGTATTTTCAATCTTCTCCTAAGTCAAAACTAAGAGAATCAACTTTTCTTTAAGAAATGAATTAGGGTGATCACTATTTACACAAGACCAAGTGTGTGTGTAATGTGGATGCTTAGGTTACAAGGACCTGTAAATCAAAAGGTAGAATAAGACTCCAGGTACTACCCAGCCTTTAACTCAATCTCTAGCTTTCCTTCCTCAGTCTCTTGAGGAATGGTTCGCAACTTAACTCCTACTTAAGTTTTTTAGTCCACAAAGGACCCTAAAGGTCTAAAGCTAGTAGCTTACTTAGCTTCTAAAGTTCGACACCTAGAATCAACTTAGTCTAACCTAAAGTTCTAGTCTGCTTAAGAATGCAAGGCCCAGGCAGTTAAGCTCAATAATACAAAATATTTTTCTTCTTCGTTTTTTTTTTTTTTGAATGCAATATGCATAAATAAATGTAAAATGTAGACATGCTATAAGCAAATGCCTTAGGTCGTCTCCCCCATTCCTGGTTCAAACAATGTCCTCATTGGAAACAAAACAGTTAAAGGAAGATATTACCTGAGACGGAGAATGACAGGAGCTAAGGCTCCTCACGAGTGACCTCGTCAACCAAATGGCCATCCAAAATAATGCATGGTTTTAATTGTTGGCCATTAACGATAAAGGGAGTTGTTGAAGAGGAAGGGCTCTTAATCTCCACAGCTCCATGCGGAAACACTTTAGTGATTATGTAAGGTCCATCCAAACGAGATTTTAATTTCCCAGGAAAAAGCTTAAGTTTGGAATTGAAAAGCCAGACTTGCTTGGTGGGCTCAAAGTCCTTTCTAAGGATATACTTATCATGCAAGACCTTAGTTCTCTCTTTATAAACTTGAGAGGTGCCATAAGCATCATTCCTCAGCTCCTCAAGCTCACTTAATTCCAGAAGTCGTGCCTTACCTACCTTTTCTAAATCCATGTTAACACTTCGAATAGCCCAAAGTGCCCTATGTTCCAACTCAATAGGTAAATGTCATGCTTTCCCGTACACAATACGAAAGGGAGATGTACCCAAAGGGGTCTTATAGGCCATTTGATATGCCCACAATGCATTATCGAGCTTTTGGGACTAATCCTTCCTATTAGGTCTAACGGTCTTTTCTAAAATGTTCTTTATCTCCCTATTCAACCCTTCAACTTGGCCACTCATCTAAAGATGATAAGGGGTAGCGACCTTGTGAGTCACTCCCAGACTCCTGAGTAACCGATTGAAGTAGTGGTCCCCCATCACTTATAATGGTCTTGGGGTAGCCAAAATGAGATATGATATTGGTCTTCACAAATTTCAAGACCACAGAGTAGTCATTTGTGCACATAGGAATGGCCTCTATCCATTTAGAGATATAATCAACTGCCACCAAGATATATTCATAACCATGAAACGAAGGGAAGGGGCCCAAAAAGTCAATTCTCCACACATAAAAATTTTCAACAGATTGAATAGGGTGCTGAGGCATCTCATTCCTCTTCCCAATCGTTCCAGTCCGTTGACATCTAATACAGGCCTTAACAAAATTATGAGAATCCTTAAATAACAAAGGACACCAATAACCGGACTGGAGAACCTTAAAAGCAGTTTGCTTAGCACCAAAGTGTCCTCCACAATGAAGTTCATGGCAAAAACTCAGTACACTTTGTTGCTTCTCATCAGGTACACATCGTCTCAAGACTTGGTCTTGTCCAATTATAAATAATTCAGGCTCTTCCCAATGAAAGTATCTAGCTTGGGAAATGAATCTCTTTCTTTTCTACTCATCCCAAGAGACAGGAGTTTCTCTAGTGACCAAGTAATTGCTGCTATCAGCATACCAAAGTGAAGTTGGTGTTACCACCATAAGGGTTTCATCAGGAAATGTCTCGCAGATTTCTCCAGATGGAGTCATTAAGTGGAAGGCGAGACAGGTGATCATCCACAACATTTTCTACTCCTTTCTTTTCACATATCTCCAAGTCAAATTCTTGAAGGAGTAGGATCCACCTAATCAGACGTGGCTTAGAATCCTTCTTGGCAATGAGATGTTTCACTGCCGCATGATCAGTGAAAATAACCACCTTAGACCCAAGAAGATAAGACCTAAACTTCTTCAGAGCAAAAACTATGGCAAGTAATTTCTTTTCAGTGACGGAGTAGTTTTGTTGTGGTTCAGTTAAAGTCTTGCTGGCATAATGCAGCACATGAGGTCTTCCCTCAACCCTTAGGCGAAGGACTACTCCCACTACATAATTCGAAGCATCACACATCAACTCAAATGGGAGTGTCCAATCAGGATCTCGGAGAATAGGCGTAGAGATCAAGGCCTCCTTCAGAGTTTGAAAGGCATCGGCACACTTTGAATCAAAATTGAAGGAAGATTCCTTCATCAACAGGTCACAAAGTGGCCTAGAAATTTTACTGAAATTTTTAATAAAGCACCTATAAAAGCCGGCATGGCCCAAAAAGGATCTAATTTGTTTGACATTCGTAGGCAATGGAAGTTTGGAAATAGAATCAATCTTGTCTTTATCTACTTACAAGCCTCGCTTAGACACAACATGCCCAAGTACAAATCTTTTTTGTACCATGAAGTGGCTTTTCTCCCAGTTGAGGATCAAACCAGTCTCCTTACATCTCTTCAACACATTCTTAAGATGCAGGAGACACTGGTCGAAAGATGAGCTATAAATGGAGAAGTCATCTATAAACACTTCAACACACTCGTCAATCATGTCCAAAAAAATGGACAACATCCACCATTGGAAAGTTGCAGGGGCATTACATAATGCAAATGGCATACGCCTGAATGTAAAGGTACCGTAAGGACTCATGAACATCATCTTCTCCTGGTCATTAGGGAAAACTGCAACCTGGTTGTACGTAGAATATCCATCGAGAAAGCAATAGTACTTATTCCCTGCCAATTTCTCAAGAATTTGATCAATAAAAGGCAAGGGAAAGTGATCCTTCTGGGTAGCGGTGTTCAGCTTGCGGTAATCAATACAGACCCTCCATCTAGTTGAGGGTCTAGTCACAACTTGTTCATCTTGATCATTAAATTCCATAGTAAAGCTTGCCTTCTTTGGCACCACATGAATAGGACTTACCCATTTACTATTTGTAATGGGATATATGATCCCAGCATCCAACCACTTCAGGATTTCCTTTTTAACCACCTCCCTCATATTAGGGTTCAGATGTCTCTGCATGTCCCTAAATGGCTTGATGGAATCATCAATATAAATGTGGTGCATGCAGAGTGTAGAGTCTATACCCTTAATGTCAGCAATGCTCCAAGCAATAGCCTCCTTGTGCCTAGAAAAGCATTCAATTAGGGCTCCTTCCTGTGCCTCAGATAGCACAGCCGAAATAATAATGGGGAGCATATCATTGGCACCTAGGAAGACGTACTTGAGAGTGTCTGGGAGGGGTTTCAACTCAAGGTTGGGGGCTTGTATGGCTGAGGGTTTCATAGTAGATGTCCCCATCTCAGATAGTAGATCTACCTTGGGCAAAGATGATGGGGAAAGAGACTCAGCAGAAACACCCAGCAACTCCTCAAGTTCTAGTATATCCCCTTCACATTCCTCCAAGAGATGGGAATGCTCATTTAGCATGACATGCTGAAGGGGGTCATCACATAACATTGCAAAGGTTGTCTCTTCAATCAGGTCATCTATCACCTCAACTTGAGAACAATCCTCAAGCCCAGCTTTTTTATAAGTATCAAACACATTAAGCTGGATTTTCCTATTCCCAAAGCCCATTTTCAATGCCCCAGTATTGCAATTGATTCAAGCATGCGAAGTTGCAAGGAAGGGTTGGCCCAAAATGATGGAGGGCTTGGTTGGCTTGTTGGTAGGGTTAGTGTCCAAAACTAAGAAGTCAACAAGGAAGAAGAAATTCTCCACTCTCATGAGGACATCTTTCAAAGTTCCCTGCGGTGTCTTAAGTGATCGATCACCAACTTGGAGGATTACCAAGCTAGGCTTCATATTGCCTTCCCCAAGTTGTTCATACACGTAGCTCGAAAGGATGTTCACCCCTGCACCAAGATCAAGTAAAGCCTCATCAATCTGTAAGTCACCAATAACCACCGAGATGTATGGGGCTCCTAGGTCCTTAAGTTTCAGGGGTGTGCCATGTTGAATAATTGAGCTAACAGAATCAGGCAGGACAACTTTTGATTGGACCTATTTCCAAGATTGCTGCTTTTTCGTGCATAGGTCCTTTAAGAAGCGGGCATAAGATGGAATCTACCTGATAGCCTTAAGCAAAGGCAGGCTAATCTACGCTTGCTTGAAAGTTTCCATGATCTCATCCGTCTTATCTTTGGCTCCAGATGATCCAGCAGAAGTCTACCCAGAGGGTGATAAGCGCTCTGGAAAGGGCACTCTCGATCTCTGGGTGGAAGGGTTGTCATGTCGAGTAAGGGGTGGAATGGGGGCAACTTCTTCCTGTGAGGTGATTTCAAGTGGAGGAGATTTGGGCAAGTCTTCTTCGGTGGGGGTGAAAGTCGGAGTGGATGGTTTTTCAGAGGGTGAGACTATAAGAGCATCGGGTTTGGAAATTTCTTTCCCATTCCTCAGAATAGTCATCGCTTGGGCATGCTCCCTAAAGACAATCCCTTTTCCTTTAGGATTCTCCTCAACAGCATGGGAAGCTTCCCAGTTTCCCTCTATCTAGCGGCCTCAACAAGGTGTCCTATCTGCGATTTCATTTCATTTATAGCCTTATCATGAGATTGGATGATGGCACTTTGACTTTCTTGCATAGTTCTCAACATTGCCTTCAATTCATCCATCTCAGAGATCTTAGGTTGGGAAAAGGTTTGAGGTTGGTTCATTTGTTGATTTTAAAAGGGTTGTGGTTTATAATTCCCTGAATTTGAAACATTCCCATGTCTCCAGGAAAAGTTTGGGTGATTCCTACATCCCTCATTATAAGTGTTGGAAAAAGGGTCATTACGAGGTCTAGGATGGAACCCTTGAGCGGCATGCAGATCCACTTGTACAAGCTCAGGGAATTGGGAGGCCAAGTGGCAATCCACAGTGGCGTGTGTATTGCCTTGGCAAATGGAGCATTCAGAAGCTTGGGATGTGGAGGTGCTAGATATGAATTAGCCCGAGCTTGACATAAGCCTTTCCATGTTTTGATTCAACAATTGAATCTGATAGGCTAAATTCTGGGTGTCCCTTGCCTCATTCGCCTCCAACTTTCTTTGCATGAGAGTGGGTTTTCTATCCATGTAGGCAGAATTTAAGTGAATAGAATTCTCACTCAAAGTATCAAAAAGGTTCCAAGCTTCATCCTCAGTCTTAGATAGAAAGGTTCCTGCATAGGCACCATCCATAGTCTGCTTGTGCGAATCATTAAGTCCGGTGTAGAACCTTTCAACCAGTTGCCACTTCGGCACCTAGTGATGTGGGCAAAGTCTCAACAAGTCATTAAAGCGCTCCCACGCATCATGGAAAGCTTCCCCATCCTTTTGAACAAAACTCATAATTTCCCTCCTAAAGTGATTTGTTTTTCTCATGAGGAAGTACTTCTTCAAAAACTCCTTCAAGGCATCCCAAGTGTTAATATCATCAAGGGTATGATACCAATACTTGGCTTTTTCCTTGAGGGAGAAAGGAAAGAGGGTCTGCATTTGAGTGTCATCAGTAACACCCTGTAGCTTCACCGTGGAACAGACCTCGGTGAATTCCTAAGGGTCTTTCCTAGCAGTACCATAGAAGGATGGCAGCAAGGATATGGTACTACTTTTGATCTCATAAGGATTGTTCCCTCCAGGTCTACGTAGTGTAGGGCTAGCTTGATTGGTTGGAATGAAATATTCCTTAAGGATCCTTTGACCAGCCATTTCTTCCCTTGGGAGGTTCCTTCTTAAGATTCTTTTAGGTTCAGGATCAAACACAAGTTGTCTCCTAAGAGATCGCCTACCAAGCATGCACTACAAGCATAATTCAAAAGGACTTGTTAGGTCTTTACAGATTTAGGCTTTTGACTTTAATTCAAATTGTAGGTGACAAAACAAGTTGCCCAATCAATTACGTGCCTATTGTCGACCTTCAAAATGCCTAAAAAGACCTAGTTGGAGCTTAGGTGTTCTTCCCTAAATCTCAAATGGTAGAGCAACTCCAAAGATGGAAGATCGAGGGATGCAAGTAGGCCTAATCCTTCCTTTGAAGTTATGCTTTCGTGGTGCTTCTTAACAGCCCCCAGAAATCCTTGACAGGGCATCCCCCTCTTTGGATTTACAAAACCTTTGATCTCAAATTCCAAACACTTCATAATCCAACGGTAGGAGGGCTCTTGTCCAAGTAGTTCCAAGACCTAGGAGTGTCTAATTGCGTGCCGTGGTGCTAGAGATACAAGTGTGCATACACCGTAAAAATTTTGAGTTTTGAATTTTGAACCGTAGCACAATATCTCAATTCAAGTCCTTGGTTTTTAGTGTTCCACCTTAACTTGAAGTCCTTTTTCAAGAAAACATGTGACCACTTGTTAGATCTTTTCAATTCAATCAGGTGGTCTTGCAATTAAATCGAAATGCACATGCATGAACAATATAGAATGCAAAGAAAGAGGACGTACCTTTCCTCTAGCAATCAGCAATGCAAGATGCACGCAAATGCAGGCAAAATAAATCTAGAGGCTACTCAGTCACACCTAAATGGTCATCCTAAGGCAGGCAGCTCATGTTTTTTTTTTGTTTTTGTTTTTGTTTAGCTACTTATGCATAAGCAAGAAAAATAAAATCAATCCACAAAAGGAAACCTAGATCTAAGGAAAAGGGAACATGCTCCTGAAAACTTATTACCCAACACGGGCCTAAAACAAAATCGGGGAACAAAGCCCTAAAAATGTACCCCAGAACAAGGGTCGTAAACCAAATGTGCAATGAAAATTAAGTTCTAAAACCTAAATTCTATCTACTGAAAGAAAAATCGACGGAGATGAAGATGATCACTCCAGATGTCCTCCTTCAATGATGGAGACACGACCCACCACAGTGCGTCGAGCTCCTACTTCAGAAATGGAGCTCCCAATGTCCTCCGAGAAGTGGAAACAAGGTCCACCTTGATGTAGCTGAGGTTGGTGCAACAACCCATCAAGCAGATATGAGTACCTCACACCAAAAAGATCGAAGTTAAATACGCCTCAAAAATAATGTGTGAACCAATAAATAAATGACTGCAAGTTTAACAGGCTCATTGCCTCCCCGGCAACGGTGCCATTTGAAGAGTCAATTTTCACTTTTGAAAATGATGATTAAGAAGATTTATCGTTGTATTTCTAGGAGGTGGAAAATCGACTAATCAAAATAATTAGAATTAAAATTAAACCACTCACAGGAGAGCGGGTCGTGTCCACAGGGAGGCAATGACCTATTAAGACTCACTAAATTTGAAAATAATAATGTTCACAATTAGTTTTCCTAAGTAAGCAAGCTAAAAACCCCTTTCCAATTAGGATAACAATGCATGTAATTGCTAAACTTGCATTTCAATCAAGGATGAGGGATTCTTATAAAATCACAAGAATATAATATTATTAAATCAAAATTTTTCCTTTTGCAATGGCAGTGAAATGTAATAAGAAATCAAATACAAAATAGGGGAAAGATTTCCCCTCCACTGTGCGTGATGAGGAAGGCTTGGCCGGAGATGCGAAGCTCATCAGAGGTCCTTTGGGCTGGGCTGCACTCGATGGCGGTAGTAGCTCGGCACGAGGTGGCTGGAGACGAGAGAACGGAAGAGAGGTCGATAGTGGGTAGCGGTGGGCTGCAGCTCTGTTTTCTACTGGAGCTCTTGAAGGTGAGGGGATACGAGTGCGCTGGGCGTGCGGGTGCGGGTGGAGAGCTTCGCGCGGGTGAGGCTGATTGGCAAGAGAAGCACACGATACCTATTGCACGCGTTGGAGGTGTGCATGGGTAGAGCTGTTGTTGTAGCGCACGCTTTGCGCACGCGGGCGAGGGCTAGTGGGCTAGAGGACCTGCAGTCGCTGCTGCAAGCATTGACGGCACGCTGCAGGGAGTGTAGGTGCACGCATGAGGCGAGTGGGTGCACTGAGGGGCACTAGTGGGCGTGCGCTAAGGGTTGGAGCATGGAGGTCGGTGCACATAGCAAGGGCATACATGCTCTTGCCGCAGTGGAGCTGGAGGGCGTGCGGTCTGGAATGGCGAGGGAGTGCGCGTAGGAGGTTGCGCATTGCTGTGTCTATGGAGCGGAGGTGCAGCAAGGAGGACGTAGGGATGGTTTTGTTCTAAAAATAGAGGAAGAAGAAGAAGAAGAAGAAGAAGAAAAGGAAGAAGATGGTGTTGGTGGTGTGTGGATAAGGAGGGTGATATGGTAATTGCACAGTGAGGGCTGAGCTCACCAGATTGGCGCGGCGAGCTGTCACCTCGCTGGCCCAAGGTGTGGTGGAGCTCTACCTTGGAGACCATGGTGGTGGAGTGGGGTGGTGTCTCCCCAGGCACAGCTGCCTCCTCCTCTCCCTTGTAGTCGCAACTGCCCCGACCAGATCCATCTCTCCCACTCCTCCATGAATGGGGTCTTGAGTGCAGGTAGCTGGCGAAGAGTGAATGTGCAGGCAAAGGAAGTGGAGCAGTTCCCTACAGGAAGAAGGAGAAGAATTAATAAAATAAAATATTAGGATTATTTATACACAAATCCTTAAGTTCTATGCTAATTAAAATAATGCATGTAATGCACCTAATTACATGTCATTCTAAGTCAATTCCAAATGCCTTTAATTATTAATGCAATGCATGAATTATGCAATTAAATCAGAAATATAAATTAATCTATTTACATCCTAATGCATGCTAAATAAATGGATGCATTACCTTAATGTTTAAGCATTTAGACATTTAATTAGCTCACAAATATGAGCTTATCACTGTGCACACGGGATGCGCACTATCTACAGGCTTAGCCTGCCCTTCGCAAGCACTAGACGTGCAAGACCATTAATTTAGCCACCAATGGTTGTCCTCCTTCAACTATAAAAGGGCCCTACCTCTTCCAACCACAAACCATCCAAGCCTACTCCCTCTCTACGCCGTGAGGAGCTTCAAGACCCCTCTCGAGCTTCTCTTTTCTAGTTTAGTGCTTCGACCCTTTGCTAGTATAAAATCTTTGGCTCCATCCTCCTTCGGATCCTGTTCTCCTTCGTCAAGCACTGTTGCCGCCTCTCTCAACCTGTCCAAAGATTGGATATCAACTAGTTGTTGCTCTACTTTATCCTCAACACATCCTCCTTCATCCTCCTTTGTCTGGCCTCCTTCCCCCTTCATCTGAGCACCAACCCAATCCTCTGTCTTCCAGCGACTATCTCGGGAGACTTTTCTCTCCCTTCTCTTTTATTTTTCATTATAAGTTAGTTTATTTTGTTAATCATTTTTGTAAGCGACAATTTTTCTCTTTCTTAGTGTAATAGTCCAAGTTGTTTCAATCTACATTGCTCCACATATTATTTTACCCACCTCACACTCACCTCACTTCACACCATGATTGCACGAAACCCATGTACGCTTACATTTTCCATTCCACCCCTATTTACAAAAATTTATAAAAGTCACAAATTGAAAAATACCAAAAAGAAATAAAGCTCACATGCACTTCGCTTCGGAAATCAAACGTTGCCTCCCCATGTTAGAACCAAACTCACCTTTGGTAAAATTATTTAATCTCGAATATTTGCAACTACGACAACGCAGTTTTCAAACCTATATTCCTTGCAATTTTTCGGGTATCATTTTGGCATTGTTGCCAAGGAGGCAACAGAATCTACTTAGGATTTGGCATAAACCATAAGGATAGAATTGGTTGTCTTGTTTGTCATGTCCATCCACCTCATCCACTTAAAAAGAAATTTTAAAAAAATATATATCTTCTCTCTGATTATGGGATTGAAACTAATGTACACACTTAATCACTCCACAGCTTGGACTTAAGGCACACTATTTTCTAATTTTGTCGCCTAACTAACACCTCAATTTTTGTACCAAATACACCTAATCTAAACACACACATAAGTGATTAGAAATCAGAATAGGCTAACCATTTCTGTGTGTGTTAATCTAGTGTGCGAAAGGCCAATTGATTGACTTGCTTGGGCAGTATCACTTTAATTAAAATTGGAAAATCAATTAGCTGCACTCATAGGATTCAACTTTAAGCTTTGAACCAGGCACTCCATTATGTTTTAGATTTTAAGGAAAATATTCACACCTATGCTTTTACAACTTGTTGTGCCTACAAAACCTCGTTTGAAATTACCTAAAATTTGAATCCTAAAAGCTACTTAAGCAAGATTTCAACCTTAAAATATACCTCACCTTTATAATGATTGATACCTGATGTTTCGCACGAGATTTGATATTTGGAAAAATCATCATTTTTGTAGTATAGTTGCGCGAAACCTGAATTAAAGATATTTGTTTTTTTGAAACTCACATCGAATTTTATCTCTTCAAGTATGTGAGTCCCAATCGTCTTTGAGAGGTGTATTGAAATGCGAAGGTTATTAATTTTGAATTTTGATTATTTAACCATGATTTGCTCTAACCTAATCTTTTTGGCTTTTTATCTTTGAACTTTTTTTGGTGTTTTATCTTTTGAACACGAAACTAAGGGAAACCTAAAACCTATGTGCCCCTAAGTGAGGGTCGTGATGGCCATGCTCAAGGTGTGCTAACCTAAGACAAAGGGGGGGAATGGCATGGATTTACAATGATAAAAATGGCTTGAACAAGAAGATATATTCATAAGAAAATTTAAATCAAAGATCTAACATTCAAGTGTCAATCTCATACATAGAATGATCAAAATACATAAAAAATGTCAAATCAAGTCTACAATAAAATGCACATAAATAGAGGAAATATCTCAAGTTAGAAGCACCACAAGGGCCATCAACTTTTGTGCGAGGGTGGTGGGTAGGCCTTGGGTAGGTAAACCCAACTACATGCCTACCAAAATAAAGAGGACAACCAAGCAAGGTATGGGGGATGTTGTAGCCAACCAAGAAGAAGAAAAAGAAGAAGGGAGTGGACCCTTTCTTCTCTTTATCTGTCCTTGAAGATCCTTGGAGGAACTTCTCTCACTTGCCATCCTTAGTGCTTAGAGGAGGAGACCTTCTAGTTGTCCATGGTACTTGGAGGAGGAGGAGCACCTTCGGAGAGGAGGGGAGACGACCTTGGAGAGGAAAGGAGGGGACGGGTGTCGCAAGTGGAGGATCTAAAGAATGATTGCGACAACTTTGATTTGGCCTTTTTTATTTAGGAAGGCTTTCTTTGGAATGAAGTGTCAACACTTTTGGTGGAGACCTTTTTGGTAGGTGCTAATGTAAACACATTTATTGAGGGTAAAATGCCTATTCATGCATGTTCCTAGGCTTAGATTTGCATTTTAGGTTATAAATATTGCATAGCATGCATCATTCTGCATTTAGAGTAGTATATAATTTAGGTTAATTGCATCCTTTCTATGGTCAAGAGAGGAGGATATTTATTTTAGAGCTTTAGATTGATGATCCGACCATACGGACCTGATCAAGCCTACGATCGGAGTCCAACGCCTCCGAAATCGCCTCGATCGGAGTCCCGTAGCATCATATGCAGTCTGAGGAAGACTAACAGCCAAGGGACTAGGTGACATAATTCGGAGCTTCAAATGACAAATCTGACCGTGCGGATGGATTTGGGTTGATGATCACAACCTAATGGCATGAAAATTGACTCAATCTGAACTTTGTGGCAGCCCCTACAACGAAAAGAAGATGGACTACCCAGATTGCGCCACGTGGCACAGCCGAGGCCGCCCAGCACATGCATGCACCACCACATGAATGTAGTAGCACAGGTGCGCATGCACGTGCAGTGGCACGCATGCACACAGTGCATGAGCTAGCGCGAGCGTGCGCGTGCATAGCAAAGGCAGGGACAGCGTGCACCAGCGACGCATGAGCTAGCCTACAGCGACGCTTGAGTTGACCTACAGCGACACTAACAGCCGTTGCTAATTCTTCACGCTCCAGCAAAGCCAGCTATGGGCGTGATCGGGCATGAGCTACCTACAGCGATGCTTCCAGTGATGGCCTAGATGTCACTAATGGTCCCATACCTATTTTTGCCTCTTCTCCTCCACTATAAGAGGACTTACACCCCCTCCCTTCCAAGCCATCTCTACCTACTCTACTCCCACATAGTCCCAAGATCTAGCAAGCCTACCAACGCTCCATTAGAGCTTGTTCTCAGGCTCCCAAGGCTCCTATTATTGTAGCAAACCTCTGCCTCACTAAATATTCATCCATCATCCCATCCCCATTCATAGGTTGCCTTGGAGCCATCCTCCCACCTCCATTCCGGTAGCAGATCATCTCTATCTTCTCACCTCCATTCTAGAGCCACGCTGAAGCTTTCCTCTACTTGACGTCCTCCTGCATCTCACCTCCGTCGTCTTGCTCCTCACCTCCTTCGTCCGAGCTTCCGCCAGGCACTGTCGTCTAGCCGAACAGCCGATTCGGGAGATTTCCTCTCACCCCTCTCTCTTTTTATGCTTTCATAGTTGATTGTAATAGACATTGGAGTGATATCTAAACCATTTTTGTTCCATCTCTATCTTATGATTCGTTTGCTTGTTTTCTTCTTACAAAAATACAAAAAAGAATAACAATACCCTAAAATACCAAAAAGAAACAAATTGAAGTGTGGTTTTCAGTTAAAGTAAATGTCGCCTCTCTATGTTCGACCTAAGACTCCATTGGAGTTTTGGTATAAATTTTATCTGATCGTCGTGTTTTGCAACTACGATGATAGGTTACTTGAACCCTAATTTCAAACATGCGAAACACGTGCGACCATTTAGGCACCGTTGCTGGGGAGGCAACGGAATTTTCTTTATTGTTTTCTGTGCTTCTTTGCATTTACATAACACTAACCCCGGTTACCTCTGATCTATTGTCTTGCAGGTAGCCTAGCTTGGAGATACAAGTGCGGTAGATTGGAGTAAACTGTGGGTAGAATGTTTTTTAAGTGTCCCTCACACCACCCCCACCTTAGTTTTCATTCCATAACCTAATAACTCAAACCCAAATCAACTTAGGTGCTTTGCATAAACCCTAGGGTAGATTTTGGTTGTTTGATTGTCACTCCACTCACCTCACCCACACGCATATATAAAAAAATAAAAAAATATTCTTCTCTTGTGGGATTTAACTGAAAGTTACACACTTAACACCCACAATTTCTTATCATAAGGCACACAATCACTTTGATTCTACCACTTAACTGGGATCTGACCTGTGGACCCAGTACACTTCAACTCAATACACATAAGTGAGTAGAAATCTGAATAACTTAAACATTCTTGTGTGCCTTAACTAAATGGTGTAACAGGACAATTGATTGAGCTGTTTGGGCTGCACCACTCAATCAAAAACTTATCCATCAAGTAGCTTGCTACTTAGGGTTGATTCTTAAGGCTGAACCAGGCACTCCACATTATTTTTTATTTTTAAAGGAACATATCATCACCCGTGTTTTCAAAACTTGGGGTGTTCTACTAAACCTTGATTGAGCCAACCTAGGAATTAAACCCTAAAGGCTACTAAACAAGGTTAAATCCTAAAAGACACATCATCAAATAACCTTGTTTGAGAATCCTGGTTGTGCACGCACACACATTTTAACTGATCATTAAGGGCACAACCCATCTAAAGGGCCTATCACATTCCAAGAGCACGATCATCCCAAGCCTGGCTAAAACTGAGTAGACGTTGGCCTTAAGGATTGATTCGCTCTTCAAGGCTCAGACTGAGATTTTTTTTTTATTAATCTGCTTTTGCTGGTCTAGCTGATGTCTAGCTAGGAGAGCAGCGTCAAATGACCGTGGCTGGGGTGTACACTAGGAACTGGTGGTGTAAGCCAAAGGAAGAACCTTCTCCCCAGTCCCTCCTTCTAACTGGTTGGATTGATTGAATAAAAGTAGACCAAATCATTTATAATCTCAAGATGGGTCCTAGGAGTCTATAGGTCTTTAGGCTACCCACATAAGGATAGGTTTGGTTGATTGTATTGTAGGGCATCTTTTCTCTTCTCCATTTTCCCTCCTTTCCTACCAAGTACCCTTCCACATCCTACACACATTTCACATCCTACCTTCCTACCACCACTTATCCCCAAGGTGATTACTCTTCCGACTTAACTTGTAATTGCCCATCCACTAGCCAGGAAGATTTTGATTGGGGATACGAATCCAAACCTCAGTGTCCAAGGCCTAACCCTGGACAACAAGACTATGATTGCTATCCTTCCCAAACCTACAATGATTATGGATCTCCATTCTTTGATGACCAAACCAAACCGATCTACAATCAGGAAGGATATAATGATTATAACACCTACCCTCCCCAGTATTCCACTGAATATATGTTGCCACCATCCTTTAAACAACCTAGAATGACCTACTTTCAGGGAGGACCTCGACATCGTGACTCCCTTAGATTTAACCCAAACCCACCCAAACCTGAATCGAACCAGTTGGTTCAGGTGAACCAGATCCAGGATAGGGTGTTGGTTAATTTGAGGAACACTATACAATCTTTAGAAGCTCAACCAACACCATGCACTGAACCACTTGAGCCTACGATCAAAATGATTGATGAACGCAATAGTTCTTCATTGGATTTGCTCCAAAGTGTTAGGGATAGGGACCTGGGTGAGTTTCTTCTTGGGAAATTATCGAGGTTGAGGATGAAATTTATGGTTTCCCTAGTCAAATCTTGGGATGATTCTCAAGATGAACCCCCTTCAGAAGAGCTAATTCTGAACCTGCTCAATCACCTATTGGGGGGGATACATATTCTGAGATTGGCGATGACCAGGTTGGGCTAGAGCAACCCTTTGAGGATGAATCGAGTTTCTCACCCAAGATCCTAGAGCTAGGGAATGACAAAAAATATGTCTTCATGGACCATGAAATGACATATGATTTTGAGACATATATAAATGAGGATCATGGATTCTTTAATTCTGAGGGTGAGGAATCTCTTAGTGAAGTCTCACTTGAGCTTAAGGAAGATGATTTTAGTGAGACAAATGGGCTCAAGGAGCATAACGAACCATTTGATAGCCTAGTCATTGAAGATTTTGATTCGATTGGGGCTAACGTGGAGGATTCAAATTCTCATTTACTTAATGATTCAATCAGTGACCCCATTCCTCATCTGCACCCCGAAGAGCTGACTTCTGAGATCATTGTGCCTAAGTCAATCTTCATTCAGCCACGACTTCTGGACTTGGGAGAATCATATGGGGTGAATGATATGCTAGAGGTCCTGAAGCCTTAGCCATTGATGTTGGAAGATAGAATTGTTGAAATAAAAATTTGGGAGGCTAATTCTGAGGGAACTTTGATTTTGGATCTAAGGGTACCTATTGACCTAAAACTACCTACTTTCTACTAGGACCCTTATGATATCTTTCACGTGCAACCTAAGCTTGAAATAACTAATTATTTTTCTAAGCTGAATGTTAAATGGACATCTGAAACTAGTGAACCAGATCTACCTATTGTCCGCCATTTTGGTCTTGGCTTGAACACCACTAAACCGCAGGCCGTGCCCCGCAAACACAACAACCTTCAGTTCTAGGTGATTTTCATCCAGAACCTGAGAACTACTCGACCCTAGGGCATGGGTCTGCACCATAATCTGGTTCACGTTTGTGGACATCTTCTGCTAGCGGGTTTCAGGATCAATATTCTTATTTTGATTCTGACCCGCACTTGTGAATTCTCAATTTCTTCTTTGTATGTATGTTATGCCTAGCTGAAGGCATTAAACTTAGCGCATGTGTATACACTCTTCTCTCTGCGGAGCTGACCAGATTTTCATGACACTCAGGTGATATTCTGTTTACTCCGACCTTTTCATGTCTTTATTTTTACAATGAGGGCATTGCATCATTTAGGCATGGGGGGGTGGATACTTAATCCTGAAATCATTTTGTTAACTCCATAAAATTTCTTTTAGTTTCTTAAAAAGAAAATTGAAAATTCAAAAAGATAAAAAAATGGAAGAATTAAGAGAAGGAAACTTAGGCATTTGGAAGTTATCAACTTTAGGAAATGATACGATAGGATCTAAACGCTTAGACTCTTCAGGTCTTCGGGCTTAATTAGCTTGAGTGTCCACTCGAATGTGGACTTAGTCTCGAGTCCTCACCAATTTAAATTCATTTTTAATTTGGCTAATAAATTGGGATGATAAGTATGTGACTTATCAACCTGCCCTCTAATTTGGGGGGACTTTAAGCCTAAACATCTACACATTTCTTTTACATTGACTCACTTTTCAGCAATTTCTTTGGAGATTGGGTAGCTAATGAACTATCTAGGATGGTATGGCTGGCAAGTTGTTGGAGGTAACAGCTCATCGGCCAGTTGTCTAAAGCCCAGTCACAAGACCATTTTCAATGTACTGCCTTTAGGTAAATCTTAGATCAGGAAAGCCACCTACTTAAAAAAAAAATAGAAAGAAAGAAAAGAAAATATAGAAAATAAATAGAAAAAGGAGAAAATAATAAAAAATAAATAAAACCACACATCACCACACGAGTATGGCTGGTAAGTTGTCGGTGGCAACAGCTCATCGGTTGGTTGTCCAGAACCCAACTCACAAAAAAATGCACAATAATTCCCAAAACACTTAGGGAAAAAGTAGGGGAGTAGAATAAACTAAGGAGATATACATTGGGTTTGTCGTTGTGTTGACTCCATAAATAAACGAAGTAGGGAGAAAGCTACCGTTTGAAAAGATAAACCTCTAGGTAAGGTCACCTAGGGTCATAGAAACCCGAAGTCCATTTTAACGGCTGCTTAGTGAGTCTTTCACTATTTTCACAAGATGCTTAGCACTTAGAATCCTTTTCAAGTCTTGGACGGGTCGGGTAGCTGTAAAAAGTTATCCCAGAACTCTCAAACTCCAAAAGTACAAAAAATTTAGAAAAGAAAAATAATAAAAAAATGTATCTTCCCTTTTCAAATAAGGTGAAGACTTGGGCGGTCTGCATTTTAGCAGGCACCCGGGTACTGTTGAATTTTCGTAGTTTAGGACCTTAGTTGAAATTTTCTATTATTAATAAATGACTTAGTCCTAAGCAATCTAATCCTAATTCTACTTCTATACATAACATATAGTTTAATTTTGCTAGGGACTAGAAAAGGATAGGCATGGGGGTATGATGTAAACACATTTATTGAGGTTAAAATGCCTATTCATGCATGTTCCTAGGCTTAGATTTGGATTTCATCTTATAAATATTGCATAGCATGCATCATTCTGCATTTAGAGTAGTTGTATATAATTTAAGTTAATTGCATCATTTTTATGGTCAGGAGAGAAGGATATTTATTTTGGAGCCTCAGATTGACGATTCGACCATACGGATTTGATCAAGACGACGATCGGAGTCCAACACCTCTGAAATCACCTCGATTAGAGTCCCATAGCATCATGCAGTCCGAGGAAGATCAATAGCCAAGGGACTAGGTGACATAATTTAGATCTTCAAATGACAAATCTGACCACACGGATGGATTTGAGTCTACGATCACTGCCTAACGACACGAAAATCAACTCAATTCGACCTCTGTAGCAGCCCCTACAACGAAAAGAACATGGACAGCCTAGATTGCAACACGTGGCACAACCCAGTCCACCTAGCGCACGCACGCACCACCGCACGCACACAGCAACACGAGTACGCGCACGCGCGTAGAGGCGCCCATGCGCACAGTGCATGTGCCAGCACGTGAGCGTGAACGCGCGTGGCATAGGTGGTGACAACTCACACCAGCAACGCATGATCTGACCTACAATGACGCTTACAGCCATTGCTAATTCTTCGCGTGCCAGCAAAGCCAGCTGTGGGTGTGAGCAGGCATAAGCGGGAATGAGTTGCCTAGAGTGACGCTTCCAGCGATGGCCTGGATGTCACTAATGGTCCCATAGCTATTTTTGCCTCTTCTCCATTATAAAATGACCTACACCCCCTCCCTTCCAAGCCATCTCTACCTACTCTACTCCCACCTACTCCCAAGCTTTAGCAAGCCTACCAACGCTCCATTAGATCTTGTTCTCAAGCTCCCAAGGCTCCTATTAGTGTAGCAAAACTTTGCCTCACCAAATATTCATCCATCTTCCCATCCTCATTCACAGGTGGCCTTGGAGCCATCCTCCTACCCCCATTCCGGTAGCAGATCATCTCCATCTTCTCACCTCCAATCCAAAGCCATGCCGAAGCTTTCCTCTACCCGATGTCCTCCTGCATCTCACCTTTGTCATCTTACTCCTCACCTCCTTCATCCAAGCTTCCACCATGCGTTGTCATCTCATCGAACAGCCGATTTGGGAGATTTCCTCTCACCCCCCTCTCTCTTTATGCTTTCATAATTGATTGTAATAGACATTGAAGCGATATCTATACCATTTTTCTTCAATCTCTATCTTGTGATTCGTTTGCTTGTTTTCTTACAAAAATGCAAAAAAAATAAAAAAACCCTAAAATACCAAAAAGAAACAAATCGAAGCGCATTTTTTAGTTAAAGTAAACGTCGCCTCCCTGTGTTCCACCCAAGTCTCCCTTGGAGTTTTGGTATAAATTTTATCTGATCGACGTGTTTTGCAACTATGACGATGGGTTACTTAAACCCTGATTTCAAACACGCGAAACACGTGCGACCAGGCACCACCAAAAGTGGATCTTGATTGTTGATGCCACAATTGGTCGATCTAGATTAAGAGGGTTGGAAGGTGTTGGTGTGTGTGGTTTGAATTTTGTAAAGCAAGGTTGTGGGATTAGGTGGTAGATAGGTTTGGTCGGCCTAAGTTGATTTAGGTTCTAGTTTAATTGGGTAGGGGTGAGCCTAATTAAGTGTGTATGAACCTAATTAGATTAGGTTGAGTCTAATTAGACTTAACTAGTCTAATTGAGTGTGTGTGGGTCTAATTGGTTGTGCGTTAGGCTTAAGTGAGCCTAATCAGACATAGGGTAGACTAATCAGGTATTGATGAACCTCATTAGGTGTAGGTTGGTCCAATTAGGTGTAAGTGCACCCAATTAGATGTGGGTTAGTCCAATTAGGTCTAGGTGAACCCAATTGACTACAAATTGAGTCAATTGAGGGATGGTGAGCCTACTTGGGTTTTTAAAGTGGGAATTGGGTTGGGGATAGTTGGGTTAGGAACGTGGATAGTAGGATAACACTATGGATAATGTTATCTAGGTTTTGGGTTCTAGGTTTAGGTTGACCTATGTGGAGGTTACGAATAGGGATAGTGTGATAGGAACATGGATAGTGCTATCCTTGTTTTAGGCTTTAAGGTTCGGATATCCTAGTGAGTGTGGTTTTGGGCTTAAGAAGTTTCTCCTAGGGTTTCTAGGGGTAAGGATAGGGATATCCTCCTCTCTCCATTTGTTTGAATCCAGCTTTCTTCTTCTTCTCTTTCTCACTTTATTCTGCCTTATTCTGCTTTATTTCATATCCTAATTTGTTCAAATCTTCTTATTACCAGCAAATAACAACAAAAACATTAAATAGCAAGATAATCACACATTATTTTATGTACAGTAATATAAAATGATGCAATGCAATATGAATGATATGCATGCAATATTTACAGATTAAGCTAGGTTCTAACATTATTTAGGCTAATTATGACCTATGATTGCCACTCAATCAATAATTTTACTTGAAAATCCTTGGTTGTGCACTCACACACATCGATCAATCATTAAGGGCTCAACCCATTAATAGCCCATCACATTCCAAGGGCATATTCAATCCCAAACTTGATTAAAAATGAGTAGACATTGGCCTCAAGATTGGACTTGCTCTTCGACGTTTAAATTAAGATTAATTGTGATTAATTCATTCCTACTGATCCATTTGATGTCTGACTAAGTGAGTTGCGTCAAGTGACAGTAGTCAGGGGGCATCAAAGGAACCTAAGGCGAAAGTTGAGGGAAGAGCCTTCTCCCCAATTCCTCCAAACTAGTTGGATTGGTGGCCAGATAGTAGTGAATCAAATCGCTCTTGATCTTGAGAAGAGCTCTGGGAGTCAGTAGGTCTATAGGCTACCCAACTTAAGGATTGGCTTGTATTTTTTATACTGTAGGGCCTATCATTTGTCCTTTTGGCTTCCTTCTTGTTTATGCTTGGAAGGAGGTCATTGAACCCATGATTGGAAGGGCCATTGGATCATCATACTAAGAGAAAGTGGTTGAGTTTTAGCCAAGCAGATCTTATGAGTGTGGTTAAGCGTGACTTCCATTATTATGGTGCCAAGGAGGAGGGCTAAGGTGGATAGCTAAGTAGTCTTTTAGTGAGCTTAGTTGTCTTAGAATTAGGTGACATGGCATCTTAGGTGGTACCTAATTTAATGCATGCTTGAGAAAATTTCCAGTTAGCTCCTTAGCTTCTCTTCTTCTTCAATGTTAGTCTTCTTGCCTGCATGTAGTCTTGTATTATTTAAAAAAACATAATAAGTACATATAAAATACATGTAAAAGGAATGCATGTTACTAATATGGCCACATGCTCTTAATGTGATGTTAATATCCTAAGTGTGTAGTGTTTACCCAAGGCTAACTCAATTTAGGTAGATTTAGTGTACTAGACATGTATCTATCATACCCCCATGCCTATCTTTTGCCAGATGTTAGCAAAACATAAATGAATGCAAGGATTTAGACTAGGATTCGTGAAATGGCTCATTATCTTTTTCCCAACTAAGTTGGTGAAGTAATAAGGGTTCTTATTCTAGTAAGGCCTAATAACATTAGAGACAGACACCTAGGACCAGGTTTTTCTAAACCTTTTGGTTTCCTCTCGACCTTGATCTTTAGCCTCAAAGATAGATTTCTTGGGCTCAAGGGTCCCACTAGGGTTTGTTATATAAATCCTCATTAAGGGTCCTCTCATGGATCTTTATCCATGAGAGCAGAGGCGAAGAAATCATCTCACCTATCTCCCTGAAACCCTAACCCTAAACCCACCTTAGAAGTTGCCTTACATAGCTTATGCTCTAATCCTAATCTTGATACCCAAACCTAAACCCTAACCAGCTCCCCTCAGCTCAACTAAACCTAATCCTAAACCCACATCACATTGTAAGCCTAATCCTAAAATCTATCTCACACACCTAGTGACACTACCCTATTCTTAGTCCTAAGCCTATCCTAGAGGTTCCTACACATTATTCGCATGTGCCACATAATTTTTCTATACTAATTTGCCAAAAATATCCTTTCGAATTAATTGATAAAATGTGGCAATTAATTTCATTAGCCTTCAATTACATCTCATGATTTTAGCCAATCAAGATCATAATCCCAGTCCTAATCCCAAAATTCATGATAGCCTGACACATCTTTAGTATTTGGCTACAACTTATTAGAAATCCAAAATGAGTGAATCAAGTTGCATTTGAAAGCTAATTTCAAGGGTACAGGTTTTCTCTTATATACAATTTGAAATTTGGTACATACAAAGGCTGAAAATTGAAGACAATTTGTTGATACCCCTATTTTGATGCAATAAAATTATGTTTTATTATGGACTAATTATTTCAGGTCACTTAAGATGGATTCTTAGAGGAGTGATTATGTGCCATGAAAGATCAAAGTCAAGAAGATGTTTTTGTGTTTTAGAGTTGCTTGTCTTAATTATTCTAAGTCTAGAAATATGTAAGGAACATCAATAATATCAATTGTTTCATTTTGAACTTCGATAGACAACAAACTTAGGTTAAACTCTATGTTTTCAATACTGTTGATCGACGAAATTCAATTGATTGACCAAACCTATGTTTTTAATTGAGCAAAATCCTTTAACGGTCAAATCCTTAATTTGCATTTCAAGCCGATCAAACTCCTAGTTTAATCAATCAACCTAGAATTGATCAAAATATTATTTTAAATGACCAAAGTTTATTTTGATCAACCAATACTTAATTTTGATCGAACAACACCATTTTTACAAACTTTCTAAATCAATCTTGAAAACATCTATAAATAGTTCCCCTCAACCCCATTTCAAAACACACCTCTAAGAGCTTCTAAAAAGCAAAAAGTGCACTTTCTCTCTCATGCTTTCGTTCCTTTGCACCTATTTTCAATGCTTTCTAAAGCAAGCCCTTCTGCAACCTTGAAAATCCTCGGTTTGCATATTTCTTTTGAGGTTCCATAGGATATATTATTTTTTATATTCCTGTTGCTTTTATTTGAGACCCAAGTTATTGGGAGTCCCATTCTTCTCTTAGTTAGATATAAAAGGGAAGGTCTTGTAAGCAATTGTGCCACTCTCATTCAAGTGGTATGATAGTGGATTTGACTAGCGTCAACTAGTTGTGAAATCCTAAGATGGGAGGCTTAGGTAGTGGTTTTTACCCAAAATGGTTCCACTCTAAAATTAGGTGTGATCTTTTGGTTTATGCTGATTGTTTCATTTAAAAATTTTATACTTTGCTATAGTACACTATTCACCCTCCTCTAATGTAGACCTCTTTGATCCTATAGGCTCCTAATGGAAACACCATCATGAGCCATAACTAGCTCATTTTGTTCTAATTAAGTCAGTAAATGCTCCTACATAACTGCCAGAGAGCCATATTTCACTACAAATTCATTCTGAGGGAAAGACAAGAAAACATGGCTAAAACTATAGTTTTACCATCATAGCATGAATGCAGTACAATCACGAGTTGTCCCAGGGGGTAATTAAGGGTCAAATGGTTCTAAAAGGCTAACAAGTGGGTTAGAACAAACAGAAAAAGGTTTGCACGTGTTTTGAGAATTAAATGATTTTTGAAACCCTAAAAATAGACCCACTTAATTAACTGAGGTTATGGTCAGAATAAAATTCACCTAAACCCTCTAAAATTTATAGAAAAATATTCTCTAGGGTTTGGAACCTTCAATTTGACCATCAGAACCCGTCTTGATCCAAAATAGAGTCTTAGACAGACATTTGCCCTAATTTGGGCTTTTGCATAAATTATCTAGTCAAACTTGGTCAAAACCTAAATCTAACTTCACCATTGGATTCCTTGGATCCAAATTAGGTTTGTACCAAAATTTGGGCCAAATCTAAGATCATCTTGACCAAGTTTGCATTTTGGTCCAGTCAGACTCTTTCTATCTCATTCAGACCCTTAACTTTTGAATTCTCTTACAAATAGTCCCCAACTTCTTTGTCTTCTTCACAAGCAGGTCCTCGTGCCATTTTTGGAAGGTTAAACCTTCACCGTCGAGTTTCGAGTAAGGATTTATCGCATGATTCTCAATCAATCAATCCTAAATTTGAAACATAGATTCCTTGGGAAATTTCCTTCCAAATGAACCCATCTAGGGATCCCAACTCCTTCCTAAAAGCTCATGCGAAGTGTTAGAAGGAATGGGTATCATTCATTTATGTAAGCTCCAATGTTTACAAGCTTGGAACGTTCTCTTAAGCCCTATATAAGCACTTCGAGGCCTTACGCAATTTTTCAGCAAGTCTGGCACGTCAAACGACCCTAAAAACCTATCTCCGACCACAGTAGACCCCTACTCAGGTGACCACCCTAGATCCCCCTCCTCCGGCCATCCAACCATCAATTTGGATGGCCTAAACTCTTTTTCTCTTCGTCGCGACCCTCCCCAGCCAAAGGGAGGGTGTTCCTCCATCTGCATCGTCATCGTCGCCTTGTCGCTTCTTCCTCCTCTGGCTCCAGTCTGCCAACACCAGAGCTCTCCGCCTCTCAACCACCTCGTTAAGTCCCTCTCTTACTCTCTCTCTTTCTATTTCATTTTTCCACCCTCTCAAACATGCACAACCGCCAACCGTCACCTCCCGCACTTTATCTTCTCTACCTTTGACAAAGCTCCGACGACACCTACACACCACCACACTGCTCAAAACATGTCGTTGTGACTTCCATTAGCTCCGCCGTGCTCCACAGACCAAAATCCCTCAAGAAATTGAGGGGATTGGTCCCTCACTCGTTACGCTGAACACCGCACATATGCACCTCATTTTCCGACGTCGACCAGCACTTCACATACGTTCACCCCTCATGAACACCGCCGTTGCATTCGCCTCACCTAGGTGAAGCTCCTGAGCATACTGACTGGGGCATTTAGCCCATGTTCATCTCTTTCAGGTCTCAAGCCACAGCACCATTGGCAAAGCTTCTTCGAAGACCTCTAGGTGATGTTCTTGTGTCTTCAACTACAGGCGCTGCACCTAGGTCGAGCGGAACACTTCTAGGATGGATTTCAGGGCGACAATTGAAGTCGTAAGCACGTGTTGCTACCTCAATTCGAGCCTTCTTCACTACAGCTACGGACGCATGAAGAAGCGCTGCATGCACTTAAGTTGAATTTGTCTTATAGGTTGTTCGCCTCAGTAGCACTGGGTGAGGTCCCCTCTCTCGTGCCCACACACGCCCTCGCCTGCGCTCAC
This sequence comes from Thalassia testudinum, assembly GCA_037157565.1. Classification (NCBI taxonomy): domain Eukaryota; kingdom Viridiplantae; phylum Streptophyta; class Magnoliopsida; order Alismatales; family Hydrocharitaceae; genus Thalassia; species Thalassia testudinum. The sequence goes on along the minus strand of JAZHRO010000007.1, from coordinate 62,928,888 downwards.
ACCCTATGGGTCTGGGCTTGATCCGATACTCGGATACATGGGTTTAGTTTAGGTTGGTTCATTTGTCTGAGAAAGGAAGAGGAAAAGAGAAGAGAGGGGGGGTGTTTTGCTTTGTCACTCTCCTCTTGACTCTTGAGAGATCTGAGGAGGTCTTTGCCTTTGTGGGTGTGCTAAGTCCCGTGCTGCAAGCTAAGGAAAGAAGAAGAGGATGAGAAGAAGCGAAGGAAGAGAAAAGAGAAGCCTTTCCCTGAGGCTTGAAGAATTTGAAAGAGGAAGAGGCCTTTGCCTCTGTTAAGGTGTCTGAGCCTAAATCTGTCATCTGATATCTGATACCTTGGCTCTGTTGGTTAAAATTGAGTTGTGCTTGGCTTATCTGATCTGTTAATTTGAGTAGCTTAAGCTTAACATTATAGGGTAATTTGGTGATTCAAATCACCATTTTACTCCATTCCTTTTGCAATCAGATACTTGATCTTATTGCTACATTACTCTGAATCAATTTTTGATTACAATTTCGTATCTCTATTGTTTTAAATTACAATTTTGATAACGGAATTCTTATTTGCTCCCAGCAAACTACCATGGACTTTTTTGAGTATAAATTTTATCTATTTTTCATGAGATTTTGACTATACTGCAATGCAACGATTTTAAACCCTATCTAGAGTGAGCAACATTTTGGTGCCATTGCCGGGGAGCAATGCATAATTCAGATCTCCTGATTGCAATATCAGGTTGGATTCTAACTTGCTACGTCTCTTTTGATTGTGATCTATTTTAGGGCTAATTAAAGGAAGATCGGCCGCACATCAACTGCTCTACGGGTAGGTAAACTCCATCTACCTTCTTCTAGGCCCTCGAATCTGAAAAAGCCAAAAAAAAGGAAAAAATCAATTAGGGCTACTTGCATTATATTCTTAGACAAATCATCACATTTCCTGATTTGATACATTCTAGAGAACATCCAAACCCTGATTTGTACACCTACTTAAGATCTTAAGGTATTTAGGGCTATCACATTCTCGTTTGAGCCCTAAGTACCACATTTTGACAAATTAAATTGGACCAAATCAGAGCCAATTAAGGATACCAGTTTAGGGTTTTAGAGACACACTTGCTTAATCAAGAATTGATCTTTCCAAATAATGTGTGCCTAAACCTTGATTGAATTGATCTATTCAAGCAAAACTCTAAAATTAGGCTCTTAAATTCATTTGAACACTAAAAGAGGGACCTAAATTTCTCAAAAGGACAATACAGGTGAAGTTGACCCACCTTGTTTGGGTTAACCAATCTTCAAATTTGGTCACTTTCCACAAAAACACCTTAAAAGTTGAAGTGAAATCATAAGCACCCTTGCTTTTAATTAAAACTGGTAGACTTAAGAGATCAAGTCCCCATTCTGGTCTACTTGGATCATCAGTGACAAGTGAGGTCAGGTGGGGGAAACCTATAACTCGTGGGGGTGCTCTACCATGTAGGGGTCTTTGCGGGACTCTCTCAGGTGGATGGCTTTCTGACTAAGGGGTATCATCCACCCCAAACCTCTATAGTCATCCAAAAATTTTTTAGGTGTCTTGATTGGGTCCATCACATTCTACCTCTCATCTACTCCATCGGTGCATGTTCGGGGGGGAGGTCTCTAAGACCATCCTTGAGGCCTCCATTAGCTACTCATTCCCGTCGAGGCCAAGCCTCGACCTCCTTATTTGTGAAACAACCCAATCCAATCGATATCTCTTCTAATTCATTTGAACCCAATTCTCCTTCATCCATCATCATGGCACAACCAGTAGAAGAAAATAATCTTGAAAATCAGCTTCAGCGCCTCAATGATCTATTCCAAGACTTTGTGAACCCACTGCAGTGTCCAATGATGCAAGATCACTATAATCCCGCTGCAGTGGCAATCAAACCTTGAGTACAAATCCCCGCTAGAGGTCTTGATACTGAACTCAAGCCAACATGATTCATGCCATTCCCAAATTCCATGGGCATAATTCCGAAGATCCTTTCCAACATATCAAGCAACTCAAGCATCTGGCCCAGACCTTCGGGTCAGAAGCTCAAAATCAGGATGTCCTACTCATGAAAATGTTCTCCTTCTCTCTCATGGATAAGGCTACTCACTGGTACCAAACCCAAATGCATCCAATCAACATCTGGGAGGAACTTCAATCCAAGTTTTGAGAAAGTTCTTCCCTGTTGGTCAGACAAATGCTTTACGGTACCAAATCATGCATTTCACATAGCAAGCAGGAGAACCGCTTCACGAGGCATGGGATCATTTTCTGGATCTCATGCGAAAGTGCCCCCACCACGGAGTCCCTAAATGGGAACAAGTCCAGTCTTTTTACCAGGGACTTCGTGTGGATATTCGATTATTCATCTATGCGACCTACGGAGGAAACATCATGGGTCAACACGAAGCCACCGTATGGGAGATTCTTGAGAAAATGTGTGAAAACTCCATCAATAATGAATCTATGGGCATGTTCGACCAGACGAATGCCCGTGCATTGACGAATCCAAAGGGAGCACATGAGACATAGGTGATTAGCCTATATTTGTGGGCTATTTAAGTAATTAAGTGCCTAGATATTAAGTTAATTCTAACATTTATTTAGCATGCATTAGGATGTAAATAGATTAATTCATATTTCTGATTTAATTACATAATTCATGCATTGCATTCATATTTAAATGCATTTAGAATTAACTTAAAATTACATTCATTTAATTAGTTAACCAATTAGATGCATTGCATGCATTATTTTAAGTTAATATAAAAGTTGAGGGTTTGTATATAAATAATCATAATATTTTATTATTATTTTATTCTTCTTTCAGCAATGGCTGCATTTCCTCCAGCTGCCGCAATCAAGGCCCCATTCATGGAGGAGCAGGTGTGTTGGATCTGGTCGGGGCAGTTGACTACAAGAGAGAGGAGACAACTGAGCTAGATGAGACATCGCCCACCCATCACCGTGCACCCGCTCCTCATTGTGGTCTCCAAGGCCAAGCTCCACCACACCGTGGGCCGGCGAGGTGACAGCTCACCGTGCCAATCTAGTGGGCTTGGCCATCACCATGTTTCTTCTTCATCAGCCTCGCGTGTTCCTCAGCACCTCCGTGCCTACATACCCTGCTCGCACCTTCATCTCCAATCCACCGTGCGCCTTCACTAGCCAGGAGCACTTCCAGCCCGCACGCACCTTCGCGTGCGGCGGGCACGGCCAGCAGCACGCGACCATCACCTCACCGCCTTGTAGAAACCACGCATGCAGAAAGTGCTCCGCCGGCTCCCCGTGCAGCTGAACGCACTTTCCCGCCAACGTGCAGCACCGTCCATAGCTCCACTGCGTGTACTCATCTCCTGCAGCATCGCCATCCCTACGCACGCCCTTGCTGCATGCACCATCCTCCATGCTCCAGCCCCTAGCGCACGCCCACCAATAACCCTTGGCGCGCCTCACCTCTTGCAGCAGCACCACTCCAGCCCACACGTGCCCCTACCACAGACCTGTAGCAGCAAACGCCCTCCAGCCGCGTGCGTAGAACGTGCTGCACTTCTGCCACACTCCCTGCAGCACGTCGTCAACACTTGCCGCGTGCGGCCAGCAGCAGCAGCAGCTGCGGCCTTCAATGCTTGCTCGCGTGCATCCTGTAGCGCGCAACAGCAGCAGCTGCAGCCGCGCACGCGCGCGCCCACACGGCCTGCGCGTCCACCGCATGAAGCCCTTCAGCAGCCATCGGAACCCACCTACACCGTACATCGGTCCGGCCACCTCGGGGCACCTCGCACTTCGCTGCGACCACCATCACAGAGCTCTCAGTCTAGAGATCCTCCTCCGAGCTTCACACCTCCTGCCATTCCCTCCTCCTCGCACACGGACAAGGGGAAGAAATTCCCCAGTAAAAGCCTCTATTAATATTTACATTCTATGCCATTGTCAACTTTTATTATTATTTTATTAAGCTGCATTGTAAAATATATCCTTTAGTTGTGCAAAATTGCCATTTCAGCATGTTCTCTTGATGTTTTCTTAATCTGAAGGTAGATTTGGCTCGATTCTCATCGAAACTAACTGTGAACATATGTTTTTAACCGGTGCGAGTTTAAATATGTCATTGCCTCCCTATGGACATGACCCACTCTTCTGCGAGTGGTTATTTTAATTGTTGATTAGTTGATTTTTCCACCACATAGAACTACAAACGACGTGTCATTTTATGTGACAAATGACTTTAAAAGCGAAGAATCGACCCGTCAAATGGCGCCGTTGCCGGGGATGCAACAGGCGCAATAATTTCACCTAATTTTATTTTTGATTATTTCTCATTTCACAGTGATCTGACCATTTATTATTTTTTCTGTGCGAGAAATTTGTGCGAGGAATTAGAGAGAGGCGAGTGCAACGATCTGTGACACATTCTACAACTCGCAATCACACCTGCCATCGTGAGAGGTGACCCTTGACGTCGCCAGAGGAGAAATTGATCGAGCTACCTTACAAAGGAGGGGAAGGATGAGGACGCGATGATCATCTTTGTACATTTAGTCGCTGATTTGATTAGAGTAGGATTAAGACTTTAGACTTAATTTTTCATTGCACATTTGGTTTGAAACCCTTATTCTGGGGTATATTTTGAGAGGTTTGTTCCCCGATTTTGTTTTAGGCCCGTGTTGGGTAATTTTTGGGGGCCTGTTGCCTTTTCTTTAGATTTAGGTTTTTAGTTTATTTTGTGGATTGTTTACCTTTATTTGCTTGTACATAAGTAGTTAAAAATAATAATAATAAATGAGCTGCCTGCTAGAAGCTGCCTGCCCCTAGGATGAACCATTTAGGTCTGTATGAGCAGCCTCTAGATTTATTTCTCTGCATTGCGTGCATTCTCTCATCGTTGATTGCTGGAAGCAAGGTACACATTCTCTTACTTTGCATCCTATTCTTGATCACGCATTGCATTTGGACTTAATTCGAAGACCACCTAATCTGTATTGAATAAATCTAACAAGTGGTCACATATTTTCTAGAAAAAGGACTAATTAAAGGAGGGACATTTTAAAAACCAAGGATTTGATTTTCAAACTTGGCGTGCGATTTAAAATTCAAAATCTTTTGCGGTGTATGCACACTTATTTCGCTTGCACCACGACATGCTTTTAGACACTCCTTAGGTTTGGAAATACTAGGACAAGGGCCCTCCTATCGTTGGATTCTGAAGTGTTTAGAACTTGAGATCAAAGGTTTTGTAACTCCAAAGAGGGGGATACCTTGTCATGGATTTTTAGGGGTAGTTGAGAAGCGCACGTGAAAGCACAGCTTCAAAGGAAGGCTTAGGCCTACTTGCATCCCTCGATCTTCCGTCTTTGGAGTTGCTTTACCATTTGAGATTCAGGGAAGAACACCTAAGCTCCAACTAGGTTTTCTTAGGCGAGCTGTAGGTCGACAATAAGCACATAAATTGATTGAATAAATTGTATTGTCACCTACAATCTGACTTAAATCAAAAGCCTAAATTGGGAAAGACCTAAAAAGTCCTTTTTGAATTGTGTTTTGCTTGGGGAATTCTGATTGAGGTGTGAGTTAGAATGGACCACATTGATTTTATCCTTTCACATCTTGCCCACACCCTCACCCCCACTCTGCACTCTTTGATCCCATACGTCGAGATGGTCCATCCCTTGATGGACATAATGACAATCATTGGGATCCGTTTTACTCCTTTATAGGAGTATTGGCCTGGTTAAGCCCCAAATCAGTGAGCAGAACCTAGGAGTGGGATTTGCTTTGCCCAATATCCCACACACCATAGAAATACCCAACCCACCCTCCCTGAATAATTGTAATGGTTGGACAGACACTCTTGGGTACTATAAGCCTGAGCCTGACTTCTTTCATGATAAAAATGACCTCTCCTCCTTGAAGAAGGAAATACAAAAAATGAAAAATGAAATGATTGAATTGTTAGGAGAATCTTCGAGAGTAGGCCAATAAGAAAGGGATGAAATTAGCCACCCAATCTACCCCATTGACGATGGCATACACCTCTCTACAATAGATGCATCTCCCGTGGGAGAGCTACACTTTAAGTTGGAGGGAAATTTTGCGGAGAATAGCTACTTTTTGAGGATCGATTTTGAAACCTCCCCATTAGATGACACTTCCTTGAGAGATCCATGCCTTAAGTGGGAGGAAGATACATATGAAAGTAGCTATGCATTGGATGAAGAAAGGTGGCAACCCGAGGAAGATGATGATAAGGTTGAGTATCCATCTGAATTTTATTGGAGTCAAAAGAAGGGAACGATGGTATCATTGGAAGACCTCGACCCAGATGATAGTATTTTCGTGACATTTGATGAAGTGGGTCGAAGTCAAGTTGTTAATCCTACCCTCCCTTCTGATCACGAGATGGAACTCAAGCCCACCCTTAGGGAACCTAACCCTCAAGAAATTCACCTATCTGAGGAGTCCGATGTTACTAGTGTAAACCATTTACCTCAGATAGAGTACCCTAGGGGATCTGCTGAGATATTAAATGATTCTAGACCTCGGGTATATGATGAATCATATGATGAGGAGAAAGATGAATTATATGAGGAACCTACATTCAAGATTTGGAGTGACACTAAGGGTGATTATGTCTTATTTGAAGAGTTAGCCCCTGAGGATGTCACAAATTTGACCAAATTAGGTTTCCTTAGCACACCCATTGATGATATTTCTCCTCATGATGAAATGATGGAAAATTTGGAAGCAACTTCTAAGATTTATGTGGATTCACATATAGACTCTGGGGAAGATTTGAGTAAAGAACAAAAACCCAGGGATGACATTGATAGGATAATCCCTAGATCTGTTGCTTCCAACCTGCCTTCATTTATTTCGAAGTCACCCTCTGATTCGCTTATGTCTAAAGGTGAAATTGTGACTCCTGATGAAGGGCAGGAAGATACATGTGATGGTGCAAGAAATGCTAGGGAGGCAATTGAGGATTTGGAAAGAGTGTTAGGGATGGACATCGAGCTGATTAAACCCAACCTATATCTTATGGCCATCCCACAACCTCAAAACATGGACACCCTAGATGATCCTTGCCTTAGAGAATTGCTCACTTTTGTTCTGACCGGGGGGCTTAACAAACCAATATTTCCAATAATGGAGTATCGCATATGGATTGATGATTTCTTTAGTCAGTCCATTGCCTTGGGCGTTTATCTCTGCACCATTCTTTCCCCATTCCTTTTGGAGGATCCTTGTCATCCTCCCCCTACCCCTTTGGAGGTTGTTATACCAATTTATCCTTTAGAACCTCCTCTGGTGACCTGGGAAGATTTTATTCCCATCCTGGTTGGGCGAGCATTTGCTATCAGGATTCATCATCAACTCGCCAACATCCTAGGTTACCTATTTTCTAGGCCAGCATTACTTTGCTTATTTTTAGGGCCTATTTCTGCAATCCTTGAACCTAATTTGCAGCTTCTTTGGCTACTCGGCTGCTAACAAAAGAACGGCAGCCCAGCTCTGACCCAGGTAATATCCTTGTATGCAATGAGGACATTGCAGATTTTAGGCATGGGGGGATGTACTTGGGGATATACATAGCATAGTGCATTCATTGCATACATTTGCATTAAAAAAAAATCTAAATAAATAAAAATAAAAATAATAATTAAAAAAAAAAGTTTTAAGCTTAACTGGCTAGGTCCTACATTCTTAAGCAAATCAGAACTCTAGGTTAGACTAAGTTAATTCTAGGGTCAAACTTTAGAAGCTAAGAGAGCTACTAGCTTTAGACCTTTAGGATCCTTTGTGGACTTAAAAATTTAAGTAGGAGTTATGTTGTGGACCATTCCTCAAGAGGTTGAGGAAGGAAAGCTAGGGTTTGAGTTAAAAGGTGGGGTGGTACCTGGATTCTTGTTCTACCTTTTGGTTTACAGGTCCTTGTAACCTAAGCATCCAAATTTCACACACTTGGTCTGGTGTAAGTAAGTAATCAACTTAATTCCTTTCTTAAAAGAGATTTTGTTCTCTTATTTTTGACTTAGGAGAGGCTTGAAAACACAATTTGATTGGAAGAGTTCCCATCGCAGGAGAGGTGGAGTATATACTCACCTTGAGGATGCGATGATAACATATTACCTCCTCGGCGCTTGTCTCTTAGGATATCCATCCTACTGGGGGCATGTAAGTGCATTGTGCAGTTCAGGTACCATGGGCGACCCTATGTCGAAGTGTCGATTGCCATAGGCCTGAATTCGCTTTAGAAAACCATGAGCAATACTATCTCGAAGTGTCGATTGCCAGGAGTTCTTGGGGTCGTTATGGATGGTGCTATCTCAAAGCATCGAAATCCAGGCACCCTTCGAGGTACGGTAATGGGGACAATGAATCTGACACAGACCGTGTTGATAGTTGATTCGAGGTTAGACTTAGAGGAATATATATATATACATTATTAAAAAAAATTCCTTTTTCCTTTAACTCAAATAACTCAAACCAACGCACATGCACGGATGCTTTAATCTCAGGGATCAATAAACCTTAGGGTAGAGTCAGAAATTAGAGAAACTTGTGCCTGCAACTCGTCTTTAGCCGATCTAGTCTGTAACTTAACAACTACTTGGGAACCTTAGGTCTAAAGTATGAACTTAATATGTTTCTAAAGGAAGATCGATTGGGTTGGCTACTCTAGTGCGAGTGCTAGGATTTGCTTGGATTTGCTAGGGACTAGCAAAAATTAGGCATAGGGGTATTTGATTAGCCTATATTTGTGGGCTATTTAAGTAATTAAGTGCCTAGATATTAAGTTAATTCTAACATTTATTTAGCATGCATTAGGATGTAAATAGATTAATTCATATTTCTGATTTAATTACATAATTCATGCATTGCATTCATATTTAAATGCATTTAGAATTAACTTAGAATTACATTCATTTAATTAGTTAACTAATTAGATGCATTGCATGCATTATTTTAAGTTAACATAAAAGTTGAGGGTTTGTATATAAATAACCATAATATTTTATTATTATTTTATTCTTCTTCTTTCAGCAATGGCTGCATTTCCTCCAGCTGCCGCAGTCAAGGCCCCATTCATGGAGGAGCAGGTGTGTTGGATTTGGTCAGGGCAACTGACTACAAGAGAGAGGAGACAGCCAAGCTAGATGAGACACTGCCCGCCCATCACTGTGCACCCGCTCCTCACTGTGGTCTCCAAGGCCTAGCTCCACCACACCGTGGGCCAGTGAGGTGACAGCTCGCCGCGCCAATCCAGTGGGCTTGGCCATCACCGTGTTTCTTCTTCATCAGCCTCGCGTGTTCCTCAACACCTCCATACCTACATACCCTGCCCGCACCTTCATCTCCAATCCATCGCGTGCCTTCACCAGCCAGGAGCACTTCCAGCTCACGCGCACCTTCGCATGCAGCGGGCACGGCCAGCAGCATACGACCATCACCTCACCGCCCTGAAGAAACCATGCATGCAGTAAGTGCTCTGTCGGCTCCCCGTGCAACTACACGCACTTACCTGCCAGCGTGCAGCACCGTCCACAGCTCCACCGCACGTACTCATCTCTTGCAGCACCGCCATCCCCATGCACGCCCTTGCTGTGTGCACCATCCTCCACACTCTAGCCCCTAGCGCATGCCCACCAGCACCCCTCGACGTGCCTCACCTCCTGCAGCAGCGCCACTCCAGCCCACACGCGCCCCTGCCACACACCTGCAGCAGCAAACGCCCTCCAGCCGAGCGCGTAGAACGCGCTGCACTTCCGCCGCACTCCCTGCAGCGTGCCGTCAAGGCTTGCAGTGTGTGGCCAGTAGCAGCAGCTGCTGCCTTCAGTGCTTTCTCACGTGCGGCCTGCAGTGCGTAGCAGCAGTAGTTGCAACCGAGCTCAGCCGCGCCCGAGCGCGCCCACACGGCCTGCGCGTCCACCGCGTGAAGCCCTTCAGCAGCCACCGGAACCCACCTCCACCATACGTCCGTCCGGCCACCTCGGGGTGCCTCGCACTTCGCTGTGACCACCATCACAGATCCCTCGGTCTAGAGATCCTCCTCCGAGCTTCACACCTCCAGCCATTCCCTCCTCGCGCACGGACAAGGGGAAGAAGTTCCCCTGTTTTGCTACAGTAAAAGCCTCTATTAATATTTACATTCTATGCCATTATCAACTTTTATTATTATTTTATTAGGCTACATTGCAAAATATATCTTTTGGTTGTGCAAAATTGCCATTTCAGCATGTTCTCTTGATGTTTTCTTAATCTGAAGGCAGATTTGGCTCGATTCTCGTCGAAACTAACTATGAACATATGTTTTTAACCGGTGCGAGTTTAAATATGTCATTGCCTCCCTGTGGACACGACCCGCTCTTCTGCGAGTGGTTATTTTAATTATTGATTACTTGATTTTTCCACCACATAGAACTACAAACGATGCGTCATTTTATGTGACAAATGACTTTAAAAGCGAAGAATCAACCCGTCAGTAGGGCCTGTCCTCCTCCGTCGACTTGGAACTAATGGCTAGTCATCTGGACAAGGTCTCTATTATTGAGAAGAAGGTGGATGAGCTAACTCGACACTTGCGACAAGCCACCTCTGCGCAAAACCCGTTCGTGCAACCGCCCTCTAGCAGGGAGGCTGTGAACAACATCTATCATCAATCTTCTCAGGGAATGGACCCATATCCACCCTTGTCTAATTCTAGTTTTGGAGGAAACTCTGGACCCACCTACTCTAGTTGGGGGAACTTTGAACCCTCGTATTCTGACTTTTCCAAGGCTCCTCAAACCTGCGAGGACCTCAACGCCATTCAGAATGATCCATTCTCAAACACCTACAACCCTGGATAGCGTAATCATCCTAATTTCATGTGGTCAAGAAATAATCAAAATCAGAGACCTCAATATCAGCCCCGACCACAAGCTCCTCGTCCATATCAGTCGCCTCAACCTCGGCCTAACCCAACTTATCAATCTGGGCTGACTCATGTAGATCAAATGACTCTTATCCTTCAGACTCTGGTTGACATTCAGAAGATGAATACGGCTATGCAAAAAAAGCATAGAGACGAGATCACAGAGGTTCGCAATCAACTTGCCCAGATGATGAATCCTTACCAACCTGGTGCACTTCCTTCACAACCTCTACCTAATCCGAATAACATGTCGACTCAGAGGCTCGTTATGAACCCAAATAAGGGCCAAGCTCACTTTGCTTATCAGGCCCCTTCTACTCCATCACCGACAGGATGGAGGCTTCGACATCATATGCAGGTTACCAGCAGCAAGCACCTCTTTTGGCCACACCAAACCAGAACCAGGCGGGATTGAATTCTGTTACTACCTGGAGTGGAAAAACAACACAAGACCTACCTTATCCAAGCCACTCCCAGCCTGGTAATACAAACCCTAATCTTAGATTGGTCATCTAGGACACACTCGTCCCAGATCAAGAGCCTGAGCCAATTCTAGAGGAACCATCTAAGGTTCCATTTCCTGAGGCCTTGACCAAGGGAAAAAGTATAGCCAAACCTGTGGCACCTGAAGAGGACTTAGTTAAGTTCTTTGAGCAAGTCCATATAAACATCTCCTTGATGGATGCGATATGCCTCGTACTAGCTTATGCACGATTTCTGAAAGACGTGTATACACCTAAGCGTAAGTCGTGAACCAAAAATGGGAACCCGATCGTACTAGCAGAGCAAGCCAGCTTCGTCATTTTGAGCAAATTCCCGCCTAAGGAAAAAGTCCCAGGCACCCCTCTGATCTCCTATGCAATCGATGATATACAATTCGACCGAGCTTTGTTGGACTCAGGAGACTCCATAAATTTGATACCTACATCCCTACTAGACTACTTCAAGGAATCTGAGCTTAAACGGACAGAAATGACTTTACAGCTAGCTGATCGATCAATTAAGTCACGAAAAGGAATTCTTGAGGATGTCATAGTTAGGATACATGATTTCTATTTTCCAGTGGATTTTATTATCTTAGACATGGATGCTCCTGAGAATGTGAAGAATACACCGATCATACTAGGGAGACCCTTTCTGGCCACTGCGAGGGCCAATATCAATTGTGAGGAGGGCCAAATTGAATTAAAATTTGGGAGCAAGACACTAAAGATCGACATCTTCAAAGCCCAACAAAGAATTATTTGTGGAGTTATAGAACAGATTTGTGATATCGAGGCTCTGGCTGACGACTTATGTATCGAGGAAAACTTGACTATTTCTGATCACCACAAGAGGATCAAAACCCACAATTAGAGGAGTCTGAACTCAACCTAGACACACCCATAGCTTCTCCCTTTGCTCCCGACACCCACCCTGAACCACCTGCTGCTGTTGACAACTCAGTAATGGAATTAAAGCCTCTTCCCAATCATCTCAAATACGTCTTTTTAGGTTCCAATCAGATGTTTCCTGCTATTATCAACTCCCAACTCACACCTGAGCAGGAAACACACCTGATTTCTATTCTCCAGCAGCATCGGAGAGCCATTGGATGGACTCTCAATGATCTAACTGGTATCAACCCTTCATACTACACACATCACATCTACACTGAAGAGGGCTCATGACCATCTCATGAAATGCGGAGATGCCTGAATCCAAATCTGCAGGATGTCGTGAAAAAGATCATCAAGTGGTTAGATGCAAGGATCATCTACCCGATCTCCGACAGTCAGTGGGTGAGCCCAATCCAAGTTGTGCCTAAGAAGGCAGGGCTCACCATCATCACGATTGAAATCGGAGAAACCATACCAACCTGTATAGCAAACTCGTGGAGAGTCTGCATTGATTATAGAAGACTCAATTCCTCTATGAAGAAGGATCATTTCCCACTACCGTTGATTGATCAAATTCTCAAGAAACTAGCGGGAAATCGATTCTTCTACTTTTTGGATTGGTACTCTGGTTATAATCAGGTCACAATCCATCCCGAGGACCAAGAGAAGACCACCTTCACCTACCCCTTCGGAACATACGCATTCCGAAGGATGCTGTTCGGTCTCTGGAATGCACCCACCACTTTTCAGCAGTGCATGCTTGCCATATTCTTAGATATGGGAGGTGAATACCTTGAAGTCTTCATGGATGACTTCTCGGTATTTGGTGAATCATTTGATGATTGCCTCTTGTGTTTGGTCCAAATCCTTAGGCAATGCATCAATGTGAACTTGATTCTTTCCTGGGAAAAGAGCCACTTCATGGTACCTAAGGGAATTGTCTTAAGACATCTTATCTCTAAAAAAGGCATCCAAGTTGATCGAGCCAAGGTAAATCTGATTTCCAAACTCCCTATGCCTAACTCAGTCAAAGACATCCGATCTTTTCTGGGGTACGTTGATTTTTACCGTCGATTCATTCCCGATTTTTCAAAAATCGTGCACCCCCTAACTAATCTTCTATCTAAGGATGTCCCCTTTGAAATCTCCAAGGAGTGCACTCAGGCATTTGAGATCCTCTGTGATCGAGTTACCCAAGCACCTATCCTGTAGTCCCCTGATTGGTCTCAACCCTTTGAGATCATGTGTGATGCATCAGATTATGCTGTAAGGGCGGTACTTGGGTAGAAAATTGATGGGAAACCCGTGGTCATCTACTACGCTAGCAAGACACTTAACGAGGCTTAGCATAACTATACAGTTACTGAGAAAGAGCTGTTAGCCGTAGTATTTGCCCTGGAAAAATTCAGATCATATCTTTTGGGTTCTCGTGTTATCATATACTCAGATCACACTGTAGTGAGGCACCTCCTTGCAAAGAAGGATGCAAAACCTTGACTAATCCACTGGATCTTGCTGTTGAAAGAATTCAATCTCGAGATTTATGATAAAGCGGGAAAACAGAACGTGGTAGCTGACCACTTGTCCCATCTTCCTTCTTTCGTCATCGACACATCTGGTTCAATCACTGAGCATTTTTTGGACGAGCACCTGCTAGCCATTCATAATCTCCCATGGTTTGCTGATATTGTAAACCACTTGGTTACAGGGAAAGTTCTGGTAGATTAGGCGATTTCCAGGTGGGACAAATTGATTGCCGAGGAGAAGTACTATATTTGGGAGGAACCATACCTTTTCCACATTGGCAATGATCAGGTGATCCGGAGATGCATTCCTGACGATGTGGTCAATGACATAATGTCATTCTATCATGACCAGGCTTGCGGTGGCCATTTCTCTGGGCATAAAACCATAGCAAAAATTCTCCAGTGTGGGTTCTTTTGGCCCACTTTGTTCAAAGATGCATAGACATATTGTAGGGCATGCGCTCGTTGTTAGACCCTCGGCAACATGGTCCCGTGGGATATGATGCCCTTGAACCCGATTATGGTGTGCGAAATCTTTGACATATGGGGAATTGATTTCATGGGACCCTTTCCCAGATCTATTGGCTTCAAATAAATTCTACTTGGTGTTGATTATGTCTCTAAATGAACCGAAGCCATCCCCACGAGAACTAGTGATCATAAAGTTGTCCACCGATTCATCCAAGAGAACATCTTTACCAGATTTGGGGTTCCTAAGGCCATCATCAGCGATGACAGGTCTCATTTCACCAATGTGCGCTTCCAGTCCCTGATGAAAAAGTATGGGGTGTCACATCGTATCTCAACTACTTACCACCCCCAAACTAATGGACTGATAGAACTGCCAAATCAAGAGATCAAAAAGATCCTTCAGGTCATTGTTTGGCCTGATAGGAAAGATTGGTCTACTCGCCTTCTGGAAGCCTTGTTGGCCTATAGGGTCACCCACAAAACCCAATTAGGCATGTCTCCCTTCAGATTAGTGTACGGTAAGGCATGTCACCTTCCTGTCGAGATGGAGCACAAGGCTTATTGGGCAGTACGGAAATGCAATCTGGATCTAGTGAAGGCTGGAATACGCCGCTGGTTGCAATTAAGCAAGATCAAGTAACTATGCAATGATGTGTATGAGAACTCACGTATCTACAAAGAGTGACTTAAAGCCTTCCATGATAGGCACATTGTACAAAAATCTTTCCACCCTGGTCAAAAAGTTCTACTCTTTGATGCTAAACTCAAACTTTTCCCAGGAAAACTCAAAACAAAATGGATTAGACCATTCTTGGAAATGGAGCTATTGAAATTAGCCAACCCAGCCTTGATTCAGAACCCTTTGTTGTGAACGGTCAGCGATTTAAGCCGTTCATTGAACTCATCGATATGAATAGGGCTGAAATATCTTTTAATCTCCATTCTCCCTGAGCTCATTACGCCCTGCTGATGGCGTTAAACTCAGCGCTTAACGGGAGGCAACCCGTGATCTTGTTGAAAAACCCAAAACCCTTCTTGACACATCTTATGCTAAACTCATATTGCACTTTAGGGTTTGTCCATTAGAACAACCGACTCCACCTCTGGTACCCGTACCCGAGCTTGAAATCGTCCACAACAGCCACCTCGACCAGACCACCCACCCAAAACCTATTCTAATGTACGATCTAAGATGAATTCAAGCCCACCTAATTTACAATGAGGACATTGCAAAACATAGGCATGGGGGGTATTAAAGTGCAAAACGCTGTGACAATCACTTCACAAGAAATGGTTTCATAAAAAAAAAGCACATATTCCAAAAACCAAAATTAAAAATTGAAAAAAGAACAAAATAGGAGAAGGAAGGAAATTTTGAGTGAATTGATTGCATATCATTTTTTTTTAGGAGAAAAAGGGGAGGAGATAAAAATGTCAAAAATGAGCACAATTTGAAAAGAAAAGAAAAAGAGATAGTCATTAGTAAAAGATTAAGGAATTGACTTAGTTCTAGACCAAATCAAAAAGAAAGGAAATGAAAGACAAAAAGTGCTAAGTGACAAAAGAGATTAGTATGAACGTTGATCTTAGGCCTCTTGGACTGCGATCCTAGGCTTAAAAATTAAATATCTGCTAAGATCTGGAGAGTCCTCAAGAGGTTGGGGAAAAAGCAAAGCTTAAGTATTAGGTCTAAGGCTTAGAGATTATTCGGCCTCTTTAACTAGCCACTGGTTTGCGGGACTTAGTAACCTAAGCACCCGAATCCACACACAGTCAGGTTCAATGCGCTTAATTACCAAAATCACGTAAATGTGTTAAATCTATTGTTAAAAAGCTACCTAGATTAGAAGTTGCTGATCAACACAAGTTGATTTAGACAAGTTCCCAGCACAGAGAGGCAGGAAATCCCCCTCGAAGATGCGCAATAACATATCGTCTCCTCGGTGCTTATCTCCTAGGATTTCTAAATATTCTACTGGGGGCATGTAAGCACGTTGTGCTAGTTCAGATGCCATGGGCGGCATTGTCACGAAATGTCGATTGCCAAGGTCTGAATTTAGCAACAGAACGCTATGGGTGGGATTATCTCAAAATCTCGAAAGCCAGGGTTCTGGGTTTGCCATGGGCGGTACTATCTCGAAGCATCGATTGCTAGGGACCCTGTGAGGATTGATGGTGGGAACTAGGAATCCGATACAAATTGTGTTGTAAAGCTAATCCGAGGCTAGAAATAAAAAGAAAAGAGAGAGAAAACTCTCCAAAAATAAATAAAAATTCTTCTGTCTCTCTTACAAAAATGCATTGCAAACTGAACCTTGGCTAAAACATATTACAAGCACGGGTGCTTTAACCGCGGAGTTCAACGAACCTTAGGTTAGTTCCTTTGGGCCTTAAAAACCTTCGCGGCAAACTAAGGCTAGAACTAGTCAGGTCCGGATCTTGGTTGGTACTTGAGTACCTCTAGGCCTACTATTGACATTCTAACCTAATCTACAAAAGAAAGCACACATCAGAGTTTTGAGCATGAAAAGGCATATGGTCTAGAATTAGAGTTAATTCCATGAGATTTTGCTAAGGGACTAGCAAAAGCTAGGCATGGGGGTACGATGGGAATACCATCATGAGCCATAACTAGTTTATTTTGATCTAATTAAGTCAGTAAATGCTCTTACATAACTGCTAGAGAGCCATATTTCACTGCAAATTCATTCTGAGTGATAGATAAGAAAATAGGGTTAAAACTATAGTTTTAACCATATAGCATGAATGCAGTACAATCACAGGTTGTCCCATGGGGTAATTAAGGGTCAAATGATCCTAAAAGGCCAACAAGTGTGTTAGAACAAATAGAAAAGGGTTTACACGTGTTTTGAGAATTAAATGACTTTTAAAACCCTAAAAATAGATCCTCTTAATTAACCGAGGTTATGGCCAGGATAAAATTCACCTAAACCATTTAAAATTCATATAAAAATATTCTCTATGATTTGGAACCTTCAATTCGACCATCAAAACCCATCTTGACCCAAAACAGAGTCTCAGATAGACATTTACCCTAATTTGGGTTTTTGCATAAATTACCCAATCAAACTTAGTCAAAACCTAAATCTAACTTCACCATTAGATTCCTTAGGTCCAAATTAGATTTATACCAAAATTTGGGCCAAATCTAAGATCATTTTGACCAAGTTTGCATTTTGGTCTAGTCAGACTCATTCTATCTCATTCTGACGCTTAACTTTTGAATTCTCTTACAAATTGCCTCGCAACTTCTTTGTCTTCTTCACAAGCTGGTCTTCGCGCCATTTTTGGAAGGTTAAACCTTCACTGTCGAGTTTCGAGCGAGGATTTCTCACTCGATTCTCAATCAATCAATCCTAGATTTGAAGCACATATTCCCTGGGAAATTTCCTTCTAAATGAACCCATCCAGGGATCCCAACTCTTTCCCAAAAGCTCATGCGAACCTTTAGAAGGAATGGGTATCATTCATTTACGTAAGCTCCAAGGTTTCCAAGCTTGCTTCCAAGCTTGGAACCTCCTCTTAAGCTCTATATAAGCACCTACGAGGCCTTGCATAATTTTTCAGCAAGTTTTGGCACGTCAATCGGCCCTAAAAAACCTATCTCCGACCACCTTAGAGCCCTACTCCGGTGACCCCCTGGATCCCTCTCCTCTGATCGTCCAACGATCAAATTGGACGATCTAAACTCTTCCTCTCTTCGTGTGACCATCCCCAGCCAAAGGGAGGGTGTTCCTCCATCTGCATCGCCGTCGCCGCCTCGCCGCTTCTTCCTCCTTCTCTGGCTCTGGTTAACCAACACCGGAGCCCTCCGCCTCTCAGTCACCTTGTTAAGTCCCTCTCTTGCTCTCTCTCTCTTTCTATTTCGCTTTTCCACCCTCATAAATGTGCACAACCGCCAACCGTCGCCTGTCGCACTTTATCTTCCCTGCCTCTGGCAAAGCTCCAGCGATGCCTACACACCACCACACTGCTCGAAACTCACTGCTGTCACCTCCATCAACTCCGTCGTGCTCCATAGACCAAAACCCCTCAAGAAATTGAGGGGATTGGCCCCTCACTCGCTATGCCAAACACCACACCTACGCACTTCATTTTCTGATGTTGATCGGCCACTTCACACATGTTCACCCCTCACGGACACCACCGTTGCATTCACCTCACCTAAGCGAAGCTCCTGAGCATA
Organism: Thalassia testudinum; assembly: GCA_037157565.1. Taxonomy (NCBI): domain Eukaryota; kingdom Viridiplantae; phylum Streptophyta; class Magnoliopsida; order Alismatales; family Hydrocharitaceae; genus Thalassia; species Thalassia testudinum. The sequence continues at coordinate 62,910,370 of JAZHRO010000007.1, read as the reverse complement.
CTGACTGGGCCGTTTAGCCCGTGTTCATCTTTTTCAGGTCACGAGCCACAGCACCATTGGCGAAGCATCTTCGAAGACCTCCAGGTAATGTTCTTACACCTTCAGCTCCAGGGGCTACACTTAGGTCGAGCGGAACACTTCCAGGAAGGATTTCAGGGTGACAATTGAAGTCACCAGCACCTACTGCTGCCTCAATGCTAGTCTTCTTCACTGCAGCTGCGGATGCACGAAGAAGGGTGGGACTTTAGTCCCACCTCGGTAGCTGACGAAGCGCTGCACGCTCTTAAGTTGAATTTGTGCTATAGGTTGTTTGCCTCAGTAGCACGAGGTGAGGTCCCCACGTATGTACCCACACACGCCCTTGCCCACGCTCACGCCTCGTGGGTCTGGGCTTGATCCGATTACCCGGATACCCAGGTTTGGTTCGATTTGGTTCGTTTGTCTGAGAAAAGAAGAGAAAAAGAGAAGAGAGGGGGGTGTTTTGCTCTGCCACTCTCCTCTTGACTCTTGAGAGATCTGAGGAGGTCCTTGCCTCTGCTGGCATGCTAAGTCCTATGCGACAAGCCAAGGAAAGAAGAAGAGGACGAGAAGAAGAGAAGGAAGAGAAAAGAGAAGCCTTTCCCTGAGGCTTGAAGAATTTGAAATAGGAAGAGGCCTTTGCCTCTGTTAAGGCATCTGAGCCTAAATCTGTCATCTAATACCTGATACCTTGGCTTTGTTGGTTAAAATTGAGTTGTGCGTGGCTTATCTGATCTGTTAATTTGAGTAGCTTAAGCTTAACATTATAAGGTAATTTGGTGATTCAAATCACCATTTTACTCCATTCTTTTTGCAGTTAGATACTTGATCTTATTGCTACATTACTCTGAATCAATTTCTGATTACAATTCCATATCTCTATTATTTTAAATTGCAATTTTGAGAACTGAATTCCTATTTTCTCCCAGCGAACAACCTCAGACTTTTTCGAGTATAAATTTTATCAGTTTTTTGCAAGATTTTGACTATACTGCAATGCAACGATTTTAAACCCGATCTAGAGCGAGCAACAACTCCCTACCCTACAAAGTAGATATGAGATAGTAGTCTCCAAGCAATGTAGGAGATGGTCTTTCCTCAAAGCTTGGTGTGCTCCTGTGCTTGAAGAAGATTCTCCCTACATGCTCCAATGATGATGCAATCTCCAAGATGAATTAAAGGTGGTCACCCACACTCTTTCTACTCTTGTCCATCCTCCGCAGATGCTCCCTTTGGCAAGACACCAAGGAAGTTGGCGTAGGTGTTGCAGATTAGAAGGGGGTGGTAGAGTTCCCTCCTAATCCCCAATGTCAACCTTCTCCTTAAGGCTAAAAGTATAGGAATTATGGTAGCCAAGGGTGCTTGTCTTGGTAGTGGTTAGTGGGTTTAAGTAGGGATGAAGAATGGTGATCAGCGCCAATTGAAAGGATGTGGAGGGTTGGCATGGAGTGGTGGTTACAAGGGGTGTTGGCACCAAAATGGTGGTGGTAAGATGGCATGCATGGGTGTTGGTGGTTGGTAGTGTTGGCGCCAATTTGTGAAGGGGTGCCATGGTTGGTGTAGAGTGGTGGTTAGTAGTGGTTACAAGGAGTGTTGGTGCCACTTTTGAAGGGGCACAAAGTGGTGTGGAGGTTGAAGGGACGCATGGGATTTTGGTGTCAAAATGGAGTTATGGTGGTTGGTAGAGAAATGACACCAAAATGAAAGGATGCATAGTGGTTGGTGCCAACATGGAGTGGTGATAGGATGAGGTGTGATTGCACAGCAATCATGCAACCTAAATCACTTGAATTAAGCCAGATTCTAGCATAACTTAGAAATAATGCATTTATAGGCATCATAATTCACACAATAGCTAGTTTATTAGTCATATAGATAATATTGTCATTTTATGACCTAAAAGAGAGATGATTTTAATCGCAGATGATTCGAAGTCATGGGTGTCAGATCAGAAAGGGAAAATCTAATCAGAATGATGACGAGAGTCCAACGCTTCCAAAATCATCTCGATTAGACAATCAGGGCATCTTGTGCAGTCCATAAAAGAATGGAGATCACAAAGCCAAAGGATAAAGATCTAAGCATCAGATGAAGAATCCAACCACACGAATGAATCCGGATTGATGATCGCAATCCAACGACGCAAAAATCAACTCGATCGTAGGTCTACATCACCAGATACAAGGGAAAGAAGATGGACAGCCATGATGGCACCATGTGGCACCATCACAGCCGCTTCCTCACCACCGCCCAATCTAGGAAGGCCGCCTTCGCATGCTGTGGGCCGTTGGATCTTCATCCAACGGCCACGAGCACGCCACGTCGCCCATCCAACCGGATAAGTACAAATAGAAACAAGCAGGAAACTATAACATGACTTTCACGTAGCGCGTTGGCTCACGCACTTACACGGAAATGCAAGATGCGTGTTCGAGCAGCGCTGCGCGAAATTGACAGAACGCTCACGTGGGCAAAAATTGCTCCATTGGATGCTGCGGGCAGACGTGCGATCCCACGCTCTTTGTAAGATCAGGATGGCGTGGCGAGCGCGCTTGAGCCATTCGATATTGAGATCGGACGGCTGAGGATCAGGCGTTGAAAAGAGCCTTGCGGGTGCACGCAAGATTGCATAGCAATCATGGGTCCTAATCAGCCTAAATAATGTTTGAACCTAGCTTAATTTGTCGATATTGCACTCATATCTTGCATATCATGCATTGCATTAGTTTATTTAGAATAAGATGAGATATCCTACTATTTAATGGTTTTTATTACTATTGCAGGTAATAAAGTGATCCAGGATGAAGGAGATAGTGGAATAAAGCAATAGAGGAAGAAGAAGACTGATCCAAATAAGAGGGAGTGAGGAGGATAGCCCTATCCCTACCCTTAGAAACCCTAGGAAAGACTTCCCAAACCTAAAGCCACCTCCATTAGGGCACCGTAGCCTCAAAACCCAAACATCGATAGCACTATCCATGTTCTTATCCACCCTATCACTCTCCCAAACACTTAGGAACCCCACCAGACACCTTAGGAAACCTAATTAGAGACCTCCTAAGCCTAGTCCACTATCCACAGCCCTACTTATCCTATCCCTAACCCAATTGAACCATCCCATACCTAATTGGGTGCATCTACAGTTGATTGGGTGCGCCTGAGCCTAATTAGATCCACCTAGGATCTAATTGACTCATACCTATTAGGGTTACCCTAGCCTAATCACATGCACACATTCAATTAGACTTGACCTAGACCTAATTTGGTTCACTCCTATCCAATTAGACTTTCCTAAGCCTAATTAGGTCCATACCCACCTAATCTAGATTGACCCAACCTATTTAGCACCTAATCCTACCAAAACCCACAACCTAGACCTACGAAACACACACACCCACACACACCCACACACCTTCCTATTCTACCCCTACCAAACCCACGCATACTCTCTTGGAAACCCTAAAACTTGTGTCAAACTTAGATCCTAAAAAGGTGGCATTGGCTATTTTTGGAGCCACCAAAAGTGGCAACCAAGTGGAGCCTTCCCATAAGGACAAAGAGAGCCATGAAATTACACTCCCATTTTCCATTCACTCTCTTCCTCTCTCAACTTGTGACCACATCTTTTCCTCTCCCTCTCAAGGCCGTCCTGCTCCTCCAAGGCTCCCTCCATGGATGACTAGGAAGAAGCTCTCCTCCAAGCTTCTTCAAGGGTGGTAAGAAGAAGAAGAGCATAAGGATGCAACACCTTTTCATTTTTTCTTGTGGGCATGCCCTCTTCTTCCACCATAGAGGATCCACGCCCCCATTTTCTTTTCCTTTTAGACAGCCATAGAGAAGACCCCCCACAAGGTCTTCTTAAGGATGGCCATTGGTAGAGAAAGGGTGCAACATCCTCCTCTCTCCACTTGGGTGCACACACCCATCCTCCTCTCTTTAGTGGACGGTCAAGAAGGCTTCTCCTTAGCCTCTCTTGGTTGATCCCTTTCTTTAGTTTGGCTTTATTTCCATGTATCCGAATTTTATAGTGATTTAATTTTTGATGCATGATACTCTTGTCTAATGGTTTATGTGCATGCTATTATCTTCACGGCTTACAACTTTGATGCATGCCTATTAGTGTACTTAGGAGAGTCCCATTTAGGTTTGTCACACTATGCATGACCACCATGGCCTCATTTAGATGCACATAGTCACTTAGGATTTTGCTAGTTTATCTAGATCTAGGTTTCATTTTCTTTTCAAAATAAAAATCAAAAACATAAAAAAAAGCACAAAAGACAAAAAGATAAAAAATATTAGGTTAGATTTAGGTTAGAAAAGCCGATTCAAATCTTGACTTGATTTTACGCCTCCCAGAGATGAACAATCACGACTCAAATTCTAAAAAGAAAAGAAATCTACATGAGTTTCGTAATCAATTTAATATTTTGATAAGAATTTAGCATGACTATACTATGATTTTCGATAATTTCAAAATGCGTGAAAATGGACTTGTCAAAGTGCGGAGAAAGATTCATTGTAGCAGGCGCAAGCGGAGGAGCAAGAGCCATTCGATGGCGATTTGAAGGTTGAGAAGCTGCCACATGTCAAGCTCAGGTTGAATCCGAGCATTTTAGGCATAAATGAAGGAGTTTTGAGGCCAGATTTGATCCATTGATCTCCCTATCATTGAATCTAATCAAATAAGAGTTGTTGCATGAGATAAAGGGGTTAACTATCCTTTTTGCCCTCCATAAAAGCTATAAAAGAAGGCTAGGGCTCCCCAGTTGAAGCATCTCTCTCCCATCAACTCTAGATACAACTCTTCCACCTTCTCTACAACTCTCTATCCCTCTACAACTCTGCTCCAACCTTCGTCCCGGCACTCTAGATTTGAGGTGCTGCAGCATTTCACACAAGCATCCTACAAGCAGCATCGTCTCTGTGCTACTTTCTATTTCTCTCTCTCTATATCTCTCTCTCTATCTCTTTATTTAATTCTAGTAGCATTCTCTATTGTGAAAACTCTATTTAATTGCAATAAGATTCTCATATTCTAAATGCATGATATCTGATTCCTATGCATATATACATATATAAATATCTGTTTAGAGCAAGTTTTCTTGAAAAGCTTCTGCAAAAATCGAGATTACCACCCTACAAATGACCTGGTATTCACCGGTTCTATAAATTTATTTGTCAATGTTTTTTCGTGCTATACTACAATTGAATTAACATTTAAAATGCAAATTACATACTGAACAAGTTGGCGCCATTGCGGGGAGGTAACAGAAATTTTTGAATCTTTCTTTGGTGTGAATTTGAGATTTCTAACTTGCTATTTTCGTTGATTTCATGTGTGCAGGAAAGCAAGTCAATCAGAACGAAACACGATAATGGGAATTGCAAGTTCGAATCTCATGTAAGTACTGTAATTTAGATTAGTTAGATTTATGATTTGCTTGAACCCTAGGATTAGTTAGAATTTGTTTGCTTATTAAAAAAAAAATCTCTTGATTTTCGAGCTGAAATAAAGTTTTTCTTAAAAATTCAATTTTTGGAGATCCATATGTCCAAAAATTCTCAAATTTTTACTAGACATAGATTTCAAAGTTAGAAACAACATATCCTGATTTTGTTCAAATTAGAGTTATAGAAAAATTTTAAAACTTTTCACACTGATCTATTGTCAATTCAGTTATAGTTCCTAATTTTTTGAAGCTAGAAATATTATAGGAAATTTTATGAAACTCTAATTGACTTGAAATTTATGGCATTGAATTTTTGAGATAATTAAGAATTTAGGAAAAATCTGAAAAATTATTTCTTGCACGTTTGATTGCATGGATTATCCAATCACCAACTTCGGGTCAAAACATACTGCAAAACCCCCAGTAAACTTTAAATCAGAAAAAAATAAAAAAAGTGCATTAAAAATTCTTGAAAAATATTTTCTAACTACATAGTTAGTGGTGCAATAAGTCCAATTGATTGCATTGCTTGGGTCGTACCACTTCTTTGAATTTGACTTAAAAGAACATCTAGAACTATCTGTGTTTAGGATTTCACACTAAGGATAGAACACACTTGCATTTCCATACTTAAAGGAAATCTATCAAACAAATTAGGATTTGTAAAACTCCTGTATGCCTCATCAAAACCTTAATTGAAAATATTAACTCAAGTGAACCCTAAAACACATTAACACAGGTATTCAAGTCTTAAAATTCACTTCATCATAAGAAATTGCTTGTGAACCCTTTTGCCTACGCACTTCACATCTCTGAAGTCAATCTTAAGGGAAAACACCCCTTAATGCCCATCATATTCCAAAAGCACATCAAACCCAAGCTTAAAACTAAGTAGACGTGCCCTAGGTTGGACTAATAGACTTGGAGACTTGAAACTAGATTGGGCTAAAGTCAAGGCCTTGTCTACTTGGACCCACTGGTGACAAGAAAGGTTGGTGCGGTAACTGCGTCAACCTTTAGTGGTGTCCCACCATGCAGGGTGTCCTAAGGGGTCCCACCCTTCTGGCCAGCCAAGTAATTCAAGGGTTGATCTGACCCAGTCATGTTTTGGGGAGCCAAGATCAGGTCTAATTAGGACCAGTTTGATTGCTTCCATTAAGTGGGTGGGGTTTTCTCTCATCTATCTTCTCCTTCTCATCTACAGACATTCTTTTGGTGCATGCAAGGTAGAAGATCTCAAAATCTTCATTTGCTACCACCATTAGAAAGAAATCCTAGGAGAAGACCTATCTATCTAGGATATGAATCTAAACCCTCTGCGATGGCTAGTCACCACGAGGAAGAAGAGATTGATGAACAAAATTTGGATCCTATGACTCTCTTACAAAGACAGATCACTAAGTAGGGCCAGCATCATGACCAATAGATGAAGTCATAGTGCAGGCCATCACTCGACTCCAAAATAGAAGAGCAAACCCACCCCTCCATGACTTTTATAACCCTCCTAATGCCCAACCTGAACCCTTTGTTAGGGTACCTCAGGATGGGGATGATTTTGAATACAAACCTCAGATCATTAACTTGATTCCCCACTTTCATGCTCATGAGTCAGATGACCCCTTCCACCACCTTGAAGAGCTCTGACGTGTCATTGTGCGTGTGTGTTATGAAGTTTCGTTATAGTCGCACTTGCAACGTCGATTTTAAAATAAGTAAACGGAGGTGAGTCCGAGTGTCGGTCTCAAGGAGGTGTGGAAATCGGATTTTTGCTTATCACTTGTTGTCACGGAAAGTGCGGAGTTTTGCTTGCGAAATATGAGGTTTTGAAAACGAGAGAAAGATAAAGAGAGAGGGTTTAGGGTTAGAAAGTTCTTTGTTTGATCATGCAACTTGAACGGAAATTAAAATGACAGTTGAACGGAAAATAACTTCATCAATCATGCACTTGTAGTTCATAGCTTATAACATTAAATACATGCTTCAAACAAAAGTAATGGAAAGATTAAAAGAGAGAGAGAGTGTGTGTGGAGAGTGAGGAGGCAGCCACGGTGGTGGAGGAGGCTCTGTCGGTGGCTCGTCGTCTCCGGTGATTACAAGAGGGCCTAAAGCTAGCTAAGAGAGGGGTGGAGTAGTTGCAAGGGGAGTGAATGCCTTGAATGAGTGGTTGGAGCAGGCTTAAATAGGGTTAAGGGCTTCCTAAAAGAAGAAGGGGCTTTAGTGACGTCTAGAGCGTCGCTAAAACCACTCCCAAAAGAGTCAGTGAAGCCCTCCAACCGTTGGTCAACAGCCCGCCTTGTTTCTTTTTGTAATGCGATCCGCGGCTGCTGACGAGAGCCATCCGATCAAAGATCGGATGGCTGAGAACCCTCCTCGGCCACGCTGGGATCGCACCTCGGGCGCACGTGTGTGCGAGCATCATCGCCCGGCGTGCGCGCGCACGTGGGCGCCCATGAGCTGCGGTTGCGTCGTGTGGCGAGATCTCGGCCACCCGTTGCTGATCGGGAGGCCCAATTTCACTGTGCGCATCCTTTGTCTTTGATTTCACGCACTGCGCGGCTCGAACCCGCGTCGCGTACGTACGAGCGTGCGAGCTAACCGTTGCGCCACGCCCGCGCTTTGTTGCGGCGACTGCGAGCGGGCACGCGAGTCTCGACCATTCGATCGAAGATCGACGGCTGAGATCTGATCTCGGCTAATGAAGGTGCATCGTGCGGTGTCGCGAGGGGCTGACATGGTGCAATATGGGCCGTTGATCTCCAGATCAACGGTCAAAACTTCTTCGGCCCATTGTAGGAGCTCCGAATGTCGGATTTGGCCGATCTTGAGTTCGTCGGACTCCGTTCATCGTTCTGAATCCATCCATGCAGTCTGATTGCTCATCTGAGGCCTTCTTTGACAAGTGCTTACACAAATGGCCATTAATACAGTTTTATAAGCAATCTTGGTACATGATGCATGCAATGCTCCCATTCTACTTATGTTGTGCCTTTTATTCTTAAGATGGGCCATATTCAACATAATTTTCATCCCCTTGTACAGTGTTATCAAGCTCCTACACATAGGAAGAACTTTTGGCCCTAGGAACATGAATGAAGGTACCTTAATGATGAAGATTTTCCCATTCTCCTAAAAAGATAGAGCTACACATTGGTTGAGAACAATTGGTAGACCAATCCTAACTTCGGAAGACCTAAGAAGCACACTCCTAAAGAAATTCTTCCCCATAGGAGAAACTAATGCCCTTAGATGTGCTGAAAGAGCGATCCTCGTTTTCATTGAAAACTTTAACATAAAATGACGTGTCGTTGTATGTAATCACGTGGTAGAAAATCACTTTTTAAAAATATTTAATAATTCCAAAACTAACCACGAAGAGTTAGGTCGTCTCCTCAGGGAGTAATTAGCCTATTAAAAATGAGTAATGATGTATTAAGTAATCGGGAATATCAACGGAGGTGCATGCTAACTAGTGCTCTCATTTCCAGCATAAATTCTCAATATAGATAATTAATCAAGAATATGAGGGAGCACATGCAAAATTACCACAATATAATATCCTAAATAATGACCTTGGTAATAGTAAACAATGTTAATATTAATCTCCTACCTAATGACACCAATTTACTATAACCAATATCTCATTTGTATGTCATTCATAAGAGGAAATCAATCATGTGTAATTCCAATTTAAGCAAGGGATGTCCATGCAAATTTACTACAATATATTAAATTAGAAAATAAATGAATAGTGTTTTTTGCAATGGCATTTTCTGTAATTATTAATACGGAGAAAAATAGGGGATTTCATCTCTCTCCCTGGTGCGTACGCGAGGAGGCTTCGTCGGAGGAGCTGCTCTGCAGGAAGGCACGTCTCGGCGAAGGCTACATGATGGTTGTGACATGGCGGCTGGAGGTGGTTGGACGTGGCCAGACGGTGGAGGAGAACGTCAGCCACGTCGACGGCAGGTGGCAATCGTGGACTGTTGTGGCTGCGTGCATGAGCCGCACGTGGCTGCACGATGAGGGCACTGCGCGCGGTGCTTGGCATCGAGCTTTGGCGGTTGGCGGAGGCTCAACGGTGGTGGCTGCGTGGAGGGAGGCACGACTACTTTGGGTTGTTCCTACCGGTGGAGGGGAAGAAGATGACGAAGAGGAGGAGAACGTGTGCAGTCTGCAAGTTGACGAAGAGGAGGAGAACGCGCACGGTCTACAGTGTGGCTTCGCTGGTGCGCGTGAGGGCGTGCAGCGCATGTGATCTGCAGGTGCGTAGGGTGAGTGCACGGTGTGAGGCTGACGATGAAGTGTGGCTGCGCACGTGCGGCTGTGGCTGCCTGTGGGCATGGCCTGTAGGTGTGTGCCGTTTGCTGTCACCACACGGCCCACGCAATGAAGCTTGCGCGGTGAGAGAGGTTGGCGGTGCGTGGTGCTCGTTGGTTCCACAGTGCACGCCTTCTTCACGGTGGTGGAGATGGAGAGCTCCCTCAGCCAAGAGCACACCCCTGCCTTTTATCTCCTCCCCCCCATCTGTTCTTCTTCCTTAGCGCAAAAGTAAGGGGATTTTAAATCCCTTACTAAAATTGGCCGCCAGTTGGATTTGTTGAGGTCGGCGGCTGTTGAGAGATGGCATTGTTGAGGTCAGTCGGTGGATGGGGAGGGGGAATTCTTTTAACAACCCTGGTCTCTTGCAAAATTATTCCTCCTCCTTTCTCACTTTCCCGATTATTTGTTAACTCTTAAATTAGCCTGATGGAGTAGATCAAGTGGAGGAGATGCATAGGGTGCGTTGTGTGTGAGACCTGCATGAAATATAAAATAATTACATAATAAGTTATAGAATGCAATAGGATAAATGTAAATAAGTAATGATGCATGCAATCATTTTATGACCTAATGTAGTTATTACCAAACATAAAATTTAAGAATAAAGTTAACTTAGGTGTAACAATAATCCATTAAAATGGACTCATCAAATACCCCCATGCCTAGGATTTGCTAGCCCCTAGCAAAAATGAAAAATAATAGAAGTAATCAGAAGATTTCTTCTTTTCTAATCTAAAAAATTTAGAGATCCAGAAAAATGTGAAGTGATAATAGCCTAGGTAACGGATCCATGTGAAAATAACCAACTTACATTTGCAGTTCGTACTTATCCCTTAGTAAATATTTCTATCAGGATAGACAACTATTTCCCTCGAGGATAAAGCAGAAAATAATCTGTAAATTGACCCTGGCTTTTTGGCTTAGGTAGGAGAAACTGAGTTTAATGGACACATATTTGGTGGCACACACTCATCTGGTGCTACGTGTAATCTAGTACTACATACTCTAGATCTCTAGACTATCAAACAAGTCAACTCGGAGAGAGGCTAAACAACTATGCTCTCTTAATGTTCCTTGGCGCTCACTCTTTTCTTTCTTTTCTTTCTGAGATCACAAATCTCACCAGATTTAGTAAGTGTACTCACTGTTTGGTGGCCTCGCATGGCATTCACACTTCAATTAAAGTCCTAATAACACTACAACTAAGTAGAGTCCTCAGCCAGTATTCGGGCGATCAGAAACAATGAAAGGTAGGTATGGGTCATATTTGGTGGATCGCAATAGGTGTTTTTGATGCCTTAGAAACAACATCACGAAGATAAAATTATAAACTTGGACTCTTTTATTTTTCTTTTCTTTCTCTCTTTTCCTCTTCTTTTTCTTAAAAAAATAATTGTTTCTTTTCTTCCTTCTTTTTCTTTCTTCATAAATCAACATAACACGACGCAGACTTTTATTTATATTAGGGATGATGATGGTCAAGAGGATATTGTCTGGCTTATTTGGTGGAAGTGCCTACTCTCGGCACCGGGAAGGAATGGATAGGACAAGCGTATTTCTGACTTTTGACACTATTACCCTCCTTCAGCCTAGGACTCTATGAAGGACAGTCGTAACCATCCACCATAGTCATAGTTTTATTAAGACTCAATCTCTGTGTATCTACCTTATTTGGTGACTCTCAGGAATTTACACAATGTCCTCACACAAGAACAGAGAGCGAAAACTATGCCTAACTCTAAAGTATCATCATCTAATTGTCCAAAACTTAAGAGTCCTTGCACTAGACTTAGCGCATCAGTAATCTCTCTACTTTCTTCTCACCAATATGTGGTGAATCTACTAGAAGATAGTATGCCTGACTCTCTATTAACTGTCCAAGGATTCAGTAGACTAAAAATGCTTATTGGTTTTCTTCAAAGATCCATTACCCAATCTGCATGCAAGTGAAGTAAATGTACTGGATTCTAAACTTAAGAAATAATTCAAGAAGAAAAATCTTTAATGACATCTCCATGACAAAGATGTTTTGCTAGGGACTAACCCATTCAACTCAAGAAAAGAAATTTTTTTTTATATACTAACCTAAATGCATGAATACTTCCAAAAATGCAAAGTGCACCCCCCATGCCTAAATCCTACAATGTCCTCATTGTAAAATTAAACAGGGGGAGAAAGGAAGGAAGTCACCAGATGACGGTGTTATTTAGACCGTTGGGTTGCCTCCCAACAAGTGCTGCATTTTCTATCAGTAGCCAGACTTATAAGGAACTTGTAAGTCTGGTTCCAAATAGAAAAAACTAGGCCCTAAAAATATGCGTAACAGCGTGGGCCTAGAAAACAAGTAGCCACAGATGTTAGCGAGTTGATGATGCAGCGTGATTCCAAATGCTCACCAGAAGATATGAAAGTAGAGAACCTCGTTGGCTACCTTGGGAGGTCTAAGAATAACAAAAGGAATATGAAAAGGGACCTCCCAAAATAGAATAAGTGGAGGATAACAAGGATCCTCCAAAGCAGGATGGGTTTCAAAAGATTTAAACATTATTATTTCAAACCCTTGAATGGAGAGACTAAAAGTACAAGCATCAATCCACACTCGCCATTCTACCCGAGGATGTATTGGCCTGATATATTCTCCAGAAAGAATGTACATGAGCAAAGATCTAAGCCAAGGATCGGTTAGGTAGTGTAAGGGTTGTGTGTAATGTTGGAAGGTAATGATTAAGTCCAATGAGGGCTTAGTCAGTGTCAGGCCCAATTCCAACAACGATTCAGATTGTGTATTCTCCCTAACAATTGTAGAAAAATTCACGTCACCCTACCTAGCAGTAATGATCGGAGTCATATTTTCACCTTCCAGTATATATGAATCAATGGTGGACTCCAAATTATATTCCTTTGATGGCAAGGTCGAAACAACAGAATCATTATCATTAATCTCATCCCCGAATTCTTCTGGTTCACTCAAATTTTTGTCAGGGTGTATATGTGATTCATTAATAAAGAAAGGAGTTGCTTCAGTATCATCAATTATTTCTGGCGGAAGATCCATCTTAATGTTTTGGAGTAAGCCTATATCATGCAATTCTTTGTTCTTCTCGGGGCATAAATCCTCAATTGACGTGTTTTGTTCCCGAGAGTCTCCCCTAGGCTTCTCATTATTGTGTTTGTCCTCCTCTAATATCAACTCCTAGTTTGATGGAGGATGACTCTCAAAAGAAGGGAGGAATCTGGATTTCACCATATTATTTATATCCTTTGGGGGTAAATCTTCAAATAATAAATAATCCCCCTGTGATTCACTCTAGATTTTCAGTCCAGGTTCCTCCATTGGGGCATCCTCGTCCTCTGAAATAGACTCTTTATATCCCTGAGACCAAAATTGATCTAATTCATCCTCCATTCCCTTAGGGTCACCTTCATTGGGTGCATTTAAATCCTCAGGATCCTGAATGGTAGGTGTTGATTCCCTAAGTAGAGGGTCAAGATTAGGCTCACTAAGGGTAGAATGCGATTCCACAAGATAATTAGTAGGGGAAATGATATGAACAATACAACCTTGACCCAAGTTATCAGGGGTAAGGAAAATACTGTCATAAGGGTCAAGATCCTCAAAAGGTACCATCTTCCCTTTCTGTTGACTCCAATATAGCTCGGGTGGATAATCACTAGGATCATTCTCCTCTAGTGGTCATGTCTCATTAGGAGAGTATAAGTGATAGCTACATAAAATGGGATCCCAATTGTCATTGGTTTCCTCAGAATTATTTTCATGATCACTGTTGTCGACGTTTTGTGCGGGTTTAAAGAATGTCACGTTGTAGTATAACCGACAAAACGTCTAAACAAATATAAAGAATCTTATTACTAGAAAACCGGAGTATCCGAGGTCGATCACAGGGAGAAAATGGAATTTAATACTAGTCAAAATGTAATTGAACACTCTAATTTACTCAAAATATCAATTCAACTATGAATGTATGCGATTAAAAGTAGTTAGGACAAAAAGAAATGAAATTGGACGTCTGATCTTGTGATCAGACATCTTAAAAGTATGTTCCCTTCTCTTCTTGATTATTCTTCTTCCTCAGTAGTCTCTCTGTTTCTTCTTTTTCTGCTGCTGTGTTTGCTTTCCTTTCTTCTCTTTCTTCTTCTCCTGCGAAGGCTTCTTTCTTTCTTCTTCTTCTCTACCTTGTTTCTTCTCTATCTTGCTCCTTCTTCTTCTTCTCCTGTGAAGGCTTCTTTCTTTCTTCTTCTTCTCTGCCTTGTTTCTTCCTGCCTTTCCTTTCTTCCTTCTTTCTTTTCGTTGTCGCGACCGAGTCCTTCTTCCTCAATGTTCAGCCTGTGCCTACACAGAACAAAACCTATCCTTTCTCCCTCTACCCACGCGTCTCTCTCTCTCAAGCAATTCACTCGGACAGTCTCCCAGAGCCACAGCCATAGCCATAATCGAGTCGGATCGTACCCGAGACCAAGCGCACCTGCAGGTGATGATGCGCGAGGAGTGCGTAGGTCTAGGTCGGGTCGGGTCCGCCAGGTCCGCGTGGTCAAGCCGTGGACGAGGCGGGTGTGGGGTCAGTGAGGGACCTCACCCCTGTGCTTACGGAGGCAATGAGAATGAAGCACGAATTCAATTTATGGTATGCCCGCACCTCGCGATTCCACGATGTGGGACTAAAGGTTCCGCCCTGCCTTTGCGCGCGCCCACAGACCTGCGTGCAAACGCCACAGCTGCTGGCTCTGCTGGCACTCCATGCTGGACCCACTCACCTCGCGACACTCGCGCGAGTATGCAGCACCTGTAGCCTGGGAGACCGGGTGCCTGGAGCTTCGTTGGAGCTTCATCAGAGGTTGTCCATGGCGGCAGGAGCTCAAACACTGTCATGCACAAAACAAGCCTCTCGGCCCAATCAGATCGGCTAGAGACCTTCGCCGTGGCACGGCGAAGGCGGTCGACGATGCTGCAGGCCGCCGGTCGGCCTAGGCGTACGTGCCTAGGTCAACCTGTGGCCGGAGATGGTGGGTTGGTCGGGGGGTAATTATGGAGGTCTGGAGTAGCAGTTGTGGGGTGGAGCGAGTTCCTGGTGGTGAGGCGGAGCTCTCGAGGTGGTTGGCGAGTCGTGTGGGGGGCTGGAATGGTGGAAGCGACTCGCCAAAGGTCGGTCGGTGATGTGGAAGATGAGGGTGGTCAGCGTCGGTCGAGGGGTAATCAGATGAGATAACAGGGGGAAAAGAGAGAGGAGAGGATGGAGAGGAGTTCTAACCTAATTGTAAGGACGAAAGGGGACGGAAGGCGGACAGCAGTACCTACTGTCGCCGGAGAAGATGATGCCCAGTGGGGGAGAACAGCGGCGACGACGGGGCTGAGGCGGCGTACGCGGGTACTACGCGACGCGGAGGGAAGTCAGGAAGCTAACTCTGCCACTGGTTTTGTGGCAGAGCGAAGAGGGAGGGGAGGGGGGCTCACCGGAGCTTGGTGGGACTTTTGACCGGGCAGGAGGAGACGAATTGGGGGTGGACACTCGGCCAAATCAAGCTCGCCTTCTGCGGCAGGGTCTGGGGGGTGTTTTATAGGTGCTGGCCGCTCCTATCAGCGTGTGGAGAGCATGCAATTAGGTCTGCCGGCTTGCCGGAGTTGGAAGGAAGGTGGATACCCAAATCTCTCATGCGTTCGCACGAGAGATTGGGTTCACACCAGCGATTGTAATTGGCTTTATAAGGAAGGGAATTCCTCAGAGAATCCCCCTTCCATTTCTGGGAGAGAATCTCTGAGGAATTAGAGAGCAATCTCTCTCGAAACTTCGCCGGAGCTCGGTTCTGCCCTAGCAATGGCGGCAGGACCGGTTTGCAAAGGAGGCGAAGAACCTAGGGGGCTCTCTGCAAAGGTATTCAAAAGATAGGGACCTATTTGTGATTTGGGTGTACTAAATTGCAAAGTAGGTCAAGATGACCTCCCCTTAGGTCCAAATTTTGGTATAAACCTAATTTGGACCTAAGGAATCCAATGGCGAAGTTGGATTTTAGGTTTGACCTCGTTTGACTGGATATTTTGCGTAAAAACCCAAATTAGGTTAATTGAAGAGCTAAGACCCTAATCTAGGTCAAACTAGGTTCCAAAGGCCAAATTAAGTGTTCTAAACCCTAGAGGATGTTTTTATATGATTTTTAGAGGGTTTACTTGCTTTTTGTTCTGACCGGAACCTTGTTAATTAAAGCGGGTTTGTTTTAGGGTTACCAGGTGTCATTTAATTCCTAGATTGCACATGAACCCATTTCTAATTGACTCAACCCTCTTTTTATCTCATTTAGACCATTTGACCTATGTTTTGCCTCTGAGAAATCCCGTTTATGTACTGCAATGGTAAAATTGCAGTTTTAACCTTTATTTCATGTTTTCTTCTCAGAGCACTTGTTCCTTCAGTTAGGCCTTCTTCTAGGTTATGTAGGAGCTTTTATCTTCTTTATTGGGTAAAAATGAGCTAGTTATGGCTCATGATGAGGCTCTCATCATACCCCCATGCCTAGCTTTTGCTAGTCCCTTAGCAAAATTTCAAGGTTTTAACTTCCATTCTAGACCCTGAATGTCTGTCAACAATGATAAGTCCTCCTTTTCTTTTGTGATTAGGTGGGAATGCCGATAATAGGCCTAGAGGTACTCAAGTACCAACCAAATCCGAACCTGTTCCACTTTAGCCTCAGTCTTCCGCAAAGGTTTCTACGGCCCACAGAAACTAACCTAGGGTTTGTTGGACTCCGCGGTTAAAGCACCCGTGCTTGAGACATTTTTAGCCTAAGTTCAGTTTGCAGTGCGTTTTTTGTAAGAGAGAGATAGAAGATTTATTTGTTTGGAGAGCTTTTCTCTCTCTTTTCTTTTTATTTCTAGCTTCGGATTAGCTTCTCAACACGGTCTGTATCGGATTCCTCGTCCCCATCATCAATCCTCAAGGGTCCTTGGCTTTTGAGATTTCGAGATAATCCTGCCCATGGCAACCCCCAAAACCCTGGCTTTCGAGATTTCGAGATAATCTCGCCCATGGCGTTCCGTGGCCGAATTCAGACCCTAGCGATCGACATTTCGTGATAATGCCGCCCATGGTATCTGAACCAACAGAGTGCTTACATGCCCCCAGTAGGATATTTAAATATCCTAAGAGACAAGCACCGAGGAGACGATATGTTGTTACGCATCTTCGAGGGGAATTTCCCGCCTCTCCGCGCTGGGAAATCGTCCAAATCAATTTGTGTTGATTGACCGCTCCTAATCTAGGTGACTTTTTCAGAACATTAAACGCTTTTCGCGTGATTTGGATGTTTATACGCACTTAACCAGACTATGTGTGAATTTGGGTGCTTAGGTTACTGAATCCCGCAAATCGAAGGTCAGTTAACGAGGCCGAATACTTCCTAAGCCTTAGACCTAATACTCAAGCTTCGCATTTTCCTCAACCTCTTGAGGATTATCCAGATTTTAACGGATATGTGAATTTTTAAGCTAAAGGTACTAGCCCAAAAGGCCTAAGACCAGCGTTCCTGCTAATCTCTTGTTATATCTCCGTAGCACTTTTCTTTTCTTTTTCTTGATTCGGTCTAGAACTTCAGTTAACCCCTTGATCTTTTACTAATGACTATTTCTTTTCATTTTCATTTTGTGCTCCTTTTTGTCATTTTGCTTCTTTTTCTCCTCCTTATGCTTAAGTGGCTCACAAAATTTCCTCCCTCCCCCCATTTTTTTGTTCTTTTTCTTAATTTTTTTCAATTTTTTTTGCGTTTTTGACATATGCAAATTTTTTTTGTGTGTGAGACTCATTTTTTTTCTTGGTTCTGTATGTATGCACTTTATCACCCCCCATGCCTAAGTTTTGCAATGTCCTCATTGTAAACAGAGGGTGGGAATTAGTGTTGAGGTCAGGGGCTTAGAACAGGATATATCGGGTGGGTGAATGGGTCGTAAATGACTGATGCGGATGATTTCAAGCTCTGGTACGTGTACCAGAGGTGGGATCCTCTGTCTAAGGTCAGTCTCAAGGTGCAATAGACGTGGAGTCCAGATGGATAATCAGACGGGTCTCTGTGTTTGGGATGACGGGTTGCCTCCCGTTAAGCGCTAAATTTAATGGCTTCAGCCGAGCAGAAAATGGGGTGGAAAGGGAGTGGTCAAATCAATGGAGTTTTGGAAAACAAGCACCTTGATTAAGAGCCTGGTTGGTCCAACCAGGTGCTTGTTGAGATCAGCGGGCTGATGATGCAGTCCGAACCCAATAAGTCTGGTGGGTTGATAGATGTAGATCAGCAGATGCGGAACCCACCATATGCAGTGACGTTCTGATGGATATGGAAGTGAAAACTTGGGTTTAGGCTGAGTCGAATCAGCCTGGTTAAAGTAGGGTTCCGAAAAATTATCCATGTAAGGTGTGGAATCCCTACAGAGGTGATCAAAGGATGGAGGCTCCTGATTTGTGGTCTGATCAGTACCCAATACCTGGTCTAGATATGGAGTTGAATCATCTACAAATGGCTCAGTGAGAGGTGAATCGGAATAGAAATTGAGTCCGGTTGCGGGTCGGGGTGGGGAACGGGTTTTGATTGGTTCTGTATATGTGGAGCAGGTGGCTTCAAAGAAGATTGACATGTTATAATCAGGAGGCAGATTTTCTCCGATGTTATGGTCAGATTCGAGATCGTCAGAGAGTTTGCGAAAATCAAAGTTTGAATGAGATTCTAGATCATGAGTTCCACCATAGAATAAATCATATGTTGTATATTCAGCAACCTGACTGGGATCTAACCTAAATGTTAATTCTGAGCTTAAAAGGGTATCCTTATCTGGTAGAGGCTCAGATTCTAAGCTAGTAGGGCAGACCCAATTGAAACCCTGCTCGTCCAACTCCTCGATTTCTGTGTCGTAGATTGGCATGACTTCCGCAAAATCGATTCGTTCCTCTGAGGAAGTTGACGAGGGATATTCATCAAATCGAGGCCCAAAATCATATTCTTCATTAAGAGATTGATTTTCTTCATCTGGGGCCTTGAAATCTTCAAAATATGTTTCAGATCTTGGTTCTAGGCTTAGGATGTGGGTTGAATTACTAGAATTTAGGTCTGAATAACCTTCGAGGGTCACCTTATCAGAATAAGGGACGAATTTACACCCTCGAGAGGTTCAGTTCTACTCTCATACTTGCAGGAGTCTTGGGATTCTAAAATGGGCTCATCATGGTCTTTTCCTACATTTGGAGCTTCCCAACCTTCTTCAATATCAGGTGCATTATACTCCATCTGGGTTCGGAATCCACAACCATTTTGTGCCTCAAACTCGAGGTCAGATTTATCCTCGATGTTGTCCCAAGATAGCTCATCCTCTGTTGGTGGTATGTACGGGTATTTCTGATCAATCACTTGTTTTATTAATCTCATTATCTCTTCCCGTTTTTCAAGACTATCTTGGTGTTGCTTCCAAAGTCGAGGATTTGTCATACATTGAAGGTATTCACTATTGTGCAATCTTTCTATCTCAATGTATGTAGTAATGAGCAAGTCACGGGTTGATCCTTTGTTGGCTTCTGCTAGTAGTACTTCGGCACAAGCTATGACAAAGGTTGTGGTTGTTGGGACATCAACCTGAGTGTTTCCTACTGTTGTTGAGGTTTCTTCATTTTCATAAAATCTCATGGCATCCTCAATCATTTTATCTCTCATGGATCTCCGGTATTCAGGTTTCTTGAATGGTAGTCCTAGGTGGTTCGGCTGCATATTTGGATCAGGTGGTGGAATCAAGATCAGAGTTTGACTCAAGATGTGTTATGAAGCGATCAGATCTGAATAACGAGTCCCACTGAAAATGAGTGTGTGTGCTCTAAAGAGAAAAGATGCAGGACTGGAGATGTTCTTGACCCAATCAAGACACCCAAAAGATGTTTGGATGAATATGGAGGTTCGGGGCGGATGGACCCCTGGATCCGAAGATCGTCCACCTGAGAATTACCTGGGCAGCCAGAGAGGGAGAGTCCCGCAAAGACCCCTACACGGTAGAGCGTCCCTACGGGTTACAGGGTTTCCCCCACCCGACCTCTCTTGTCACTGAGATTCCAGGTAGACCAGAATGGGGACCTTAACCTCTTAAGTCTATCACTTTTTATTTCAAAGGTGCTTTTAGGGTTCTCACTTGAACTTTAGATGTTTTTGGTATTGTGACCTAATTTAGAGGTTGGTTGACCCAAGGGGTCAACTTCACCTGACCTGTCCTATAGATGGCAAAATGATTCTAAGCTCGGAGCCTAGAGATCACCCTGATTTGACTCCCAGGTTATTAGGTCAAAAAAAAAAAAAAAAATTTAAGATTCAAGTGATTTTAGAGCTCAATTTTAGGGTTTGTCTTATTTAGCTTTCTTCAATCAAGGGCTTGGGTAGCACACTGATGCGGGAGGGTTTATTTCCTTTTACACAGGCATGTGTGACTAGCGCTTCAAGACCCTAATGTGGAAACCCTAATTTGGTTCTATTTCCAATCCTCTTTTTCTTTTTCAAAAGTTCTCTTTGGACTTATAAACAAGAAGTGTGTGGTCCGTCGAGATTAAGCGTTATTTCAATTAGGCACAAGAATTTGTGGGATGGGAAAAAAATCACTCCAACTTCAAGAATATTTGCAGAAATTTTCGCAAAATCAGGAAATGTTTTGCCTTAGAGATGGTGATTACTATATAAAGAAGGCAATTGATTCCTAAATTGATTTTCTTCCTTTTGTCTTTCAAAGATTAGGGGATGATTAAGGAAGAAAAGAAATTACCTGCCCTGGAGTGGTTGACTTGCGGGAGAGATTTGTTGGTGCTAGAGCACCACGATAATTTATTTTGATGATAACAAAACACGTGTTATTTAACATTTGCAATTTGAGTCCTAGATTTCAGGTCAATTGCAAATGTGGACGTGCTTAAACGGAGTTCGAGCTCGCATCCAGGACGGATTTGAGGAGCTTGACGGAAAACAGAGGAGGTTCGCGTGGAGCGACAGATTGAAGATAGAAGACAAGAAGAATAGGATAGATTCTTTTTAATCCTTTCTTGTATCTCTTGTCTTTATTTTTCTTGCTCTTTTTATTTCCTTAGAACATTATGTTAAAGAGCCTCAAAGTACCCTAACAGTAGTCCTAGGAACACCTGCACAACCCTAGGATACTTAGGTTTTCTGTAGAACACTTAGAAAACCAATATAGGGTTCAAACAGAGTTTCCAGATGTCTAATTCCCAAATCAGACGTCTGATAAAGTATTTTAAGACGTCTGACTGTTGTTTCAGACGTCTGATATCTATTAGGCTGGACATAGCTAGTTCTGTCTGATGAAATCAAACGTCCAAACCTTATACCAGACATCTTAGGAGACGTCTGATGGACTTGCCAGACGTCCAGATAGTGGACCGTTGGCTAACTTAGCAGGCACTCAAGATAATGACCGTTAGAGCCTTATCAGACGTCCTTAGGCCTTCACAGACGTCTGATAATTGACCGTTTTGCCTCGGCTGACCCAAAATCTCTTCTCAGAGATTTTCTAGCCGTTGCAACATTTGGAAATCAATTCCCACAGTAAAAGTAGGTTTCCAGACGTCCAGACATAGTGCCAGACATCCTGTATGTCGTCTGATGGACTTGCGCAAAAACCCTATTTAGATCTGATCCAAGTCAGGGAGAGACCCGCCCAAAATCAGACGTCTGACCTTGGAATCAGACGTCTTAAAGTGAAGTTCCAGACGTCTGATGCCAGAATTAGACGTCTGATAAGCCTGTCAGAACAATGATTGTTCCTGATTTCGGGCTGATTCACTTGGGCTTTGTACGCAACGGCTATGGAAGCTTTTCTAAGCCTTCCAAAGCCTTCCTAAGGCCTCTATAAATAGAGGGGAGCCTTTACACACCTAGACACACCAAGAGAATCACAAGACACACTTAAGCAACATAGTTCCACTCGCTTGTGTCCTTGCTAGCTCTTGCTCTCCAAGCTCAAGCTTCATTCTCTTGAGAGCATCAAGCTTCGCGCACCCGCACTCTCGCCGTTGTCTACGAGAGCGACATTGCGCCATCGCGTGGCACACGCACCGCGTCATCAACTCGACGCACTCCTTGCAAAGGGGAGTTTCCTAGTTCCTATAGAAGCTAGGTTTAAATTCCTTTGTTGGCTCTATAGGATTACTTGTTTTATTTTATCTTTGTCTTTTGGTTGGGTATTCACTTTGCGAATTCCCGTCTCCTTCGTGGGACAAAATCCTTCTCGTGGAGAGAAGGGGTTGAGGAACGCTACCCTCGTACTTGTAGCATGGTTGTACTGAGGTTGAATCACCCTCGTTTTAAAGTGATTCGGTTAGTGGATTTGATCAACTAGGTTGATCGGAAAATCCTAACTCGAGAGGGTTAGGTGGTGGTTTTCACCCGGTTTGGGTTTCCACCTAAAAATTCTCGTGTTCTTTGTGTGATTGTCTTTTTGTGAGATTGCTTTATATTTTATTTCCGCATTTATTACGTCACCCCTCCTCGTAGGGCCAAACCTACAAGATTTTCTCATGAAGTACCTGCAAGATCACATCAAAGCAAAGTAGGGCAAGTTAGTGTTCAATATGATAAAGAGAATGTAGAGACTAGTGGTAAATTGCGCATTGCTCCCCGGCAACGGTGCCAAAATGTTGTCGACGTTTTGTGCGGGTTTAAAGGATGTCACGTTGTAGTATAACCGACAAAACGTCTAAACAAATATAAAGAATTTTATTACTCGAAAATCGGAGTATCCGAGGTCGATCACAGGGAGCAAATGAAATTTAATACTAGTCAAAATGTAATTGAACACTCTAATTTACTCAAAATATCAATTCAACTATGAATGTATGCGATTAAAAGTAGTTAGGACAAAAAGAAATGAAATTGGACGTCTGATCTTGTGATCAGACGTCTTAAAAGTATGTTCCCTTCTCTTCTTGATTATTCTTCTTCCTCAGCAGTCTCTCTGTTTCTTCTTTTTCTGCTGCTGTGTTTGCTTTCCTTTCTTCTCTTTCTTCTTCTCCTGCGAAGGCTTCTTTCTTTCTTCTTCTTCTCTCCCTTGTTTCTTCTCTATCTTGCTCCTTCTTCTTCTTCTGTGAAGGCTTCTTTCTTTCTTCTTCTTCTCTGCCTTGTTTCTTCCTGCCTTTCCTTTCTTCCTTCTTTCTTTTCGTTGTCGTGACCGAGTCCTTCTTCCTCAACGTTCAGCCTGTGCCTACACAGAACAAAACCTATCCTTTCTCCCTCTACCCACGCATCTCTTTCTCTCAAGCAATTCACTCGAACGCTCTCCCAAAGCCACAGCCACAGCCATAATCGGGTCAGATCGTACCCGGGACCAGGCGCACCTGCAGGTGATGATGCGCGAGGAGTGCGTAGGTCTAGGTCGGGTCGGATCCGCCAGGTCCGCGTGGTCAAGCCGCGGACGAGGCGGGTGTGGGGTCAGTGAGGGACCTCACCCCTGTGCTTACGGAGGCAGTGAGAATGAAGCACGAATTCAATTTATGGTATACCCGCACCTCGCGATTCCACGATGTGGGACTAAAGGTTCCGCCCTGCCTTTGCACGCGCCCACAGACCTGCGTGCAAACGCCACAGCAGCTGGCTCTGCTGGCGCTCCATGCTGGACTCACTCACCTCGCATCACTCGCACGAGTATGCAGCACCTATAGCCTGGGAGACCGGGTGCCTGGAGCTTCGTTGGAGCTTCATCAGAGGTCGTCCATGGCGACAGGAGCTCAAACACTGTCATGCACAAAACAAGCCTCTCGGCCCAATCAGATCAGCTAGAGACCTTCGCCGTGGCACGGCGAAGGCGGTGGACGATGCTGCAGGCCGCCGGTCGGCCTAGGCGTGCGTGCCTAGGTCAACCTGTGACCGGAGATGGTGGGTTGGTCGGGGGGTGATTATGGAGGTCTGGAGTGGCAGTTGTGGGGTGGAGCGAGTTCCTGGTGGTGAGGTGGAGCTCTCGAGGTGGTTGGCGAGCCGTGTGGGGGGCTGGAATGGTGGAAGCGGCTCGCCGGAGGTCGGTCGGTGATGTGGAAGATAAGGGTGGTCAGCGTCGGTCGAGGGGTAATCAGATGAGATAACAGGGAGAAAAGAGAGAGGAGAGGATGGAGAGGAGTTCTAACCTAATTGTAAGGACGAAAGGGGACGGAAGGTGGACAGCAGTACCTACTGTCGCCGGAGAAGATGATGCCCAGTGGGGGAGAACGGCGGCGACGACGGGGCTGAGGCGGCGTGCGCGGGTACTGCGCGATGCGGAGGGAAGTCAGGAAGCTAACTCTGCCACTGGTTTTGTGGCAGAGCGAAGAGGGAGGGGAGGGGGGCTCGCCGGAGCTTGCTGGGACTTTTGGCCGGGCAGGAGGAGACGAATTGGGGGTGGACACTCGGCCAAATCAAGCTCGCCTTCTGCGGCAGGGTCTGGGAGGTGTTTTATAGGTGCTGGCCGCTCCTATCAGTGCGTAGAGAGAGCGCAATTAGGTCTGCCGGCTTGCCGGAGTTGGAAGGAAGGTGGATACCCAAATCTCTCGCGCGTTCGCACGAGAGATTGGGTTCACACCAGCGATTGTAATTGGCTTTATAAGGAAGGGAATTCCTCAGAGAATCCCCCTTCCATTTCTGGGAGAGAATCTCTGAGGAATTAGAGAGCAATCTCTCTCGAAACTTCCCCGAAGCTCGGTTCTGCCCTAGCAATGGTGGCAGGACCGGTTTGCAAAGGAGGCGAAGAACCTAGGGGGCTCTCTGCAAAGGTATTCAAAAGATAGGGACCTATTTGTGATTTGGGTGTACTAAATTGCAAAGTAGGTCAAGATGACCTCCCCTTAGGTCCAAATTTTGGTATAAACCTAATTTGGACCTAAGGAATCCAATGGCGAAGTTGGATTTTAGGTTTGACCTCGTTTGACTGGATATTTTGTGTAAAAACCCAAATTAGGTTAATTGAAGAGCTAGGACCCTAATCTAGGTCAAACTAGGTTCCAAAGGCCAAATTAAGTGTTCTAAACCCTAGAGGATGTTTTTATATGATTTTTAGAGGATTTACTTGCTTTTTTTTATGATCAGAACCTTGTTAATTAAAGCAGGTTTGTTTTAGGGTTACCAGGTGTCATTTAATTCCTAGATTGCACATGAACCCATTTCTGATTGACTCAACCCTCTTTTTATCTCATTTAGACCATTTGACCTATGTTTTGCCTCTGAGAAATCCCGTTTATGTACTGCAATGGTAAAATTGCAGTTTTAACCTTTATTTCATGTTTTCTTCTCAGAGCACTTGTTCCTTCAGTTAGGCCTTCTTCTAGGTTATGTAGGAGCTTTTAACTTCTTTATTGGGTCAAAATGAGCTAGTTATGGCTCATGATGAGGCTCTCATCAATCACGGTCGTATGAGTAGGGATCAGAATTACTGGGAAAAGCGTAGCTAAGCTGTCTAATTTCATTGTTCAAATGTTGACTATTCCTCAATATCTCTCCCATAGATTCCTTTATTTCCTTTTGTTGTTTTTGCATTTCTATCATAAAAGAGGAGAGGCTAGTACTATCAGATTGGGGAGGATAGTCAATCTAAGGCTCTGGTTGCCTAGAGGTATCGGTCCAACCTCGATATGGAAAATCATGAAGGGTGGGAGTGTTGGGTATTTGCATAGTAGTAGGGATTCTAGGGTTGGAAAATCCTGCTCCTAGGCTCTACTCAAAAGTGGGAGCTGTCAAGCTAGTACTCCTAGGATAAGAATATGAATGATCCCATGAATTGTCAATGTACCCATCAAAGGATGAATACGCTCGGGGCATGGGATCCTAGTTAAAATGATAGGAGTAAGGATAGTCCATTTCTTTCAATTAAACAGGTTAAACTCTCTTAGGATTTAAAAGAATTCAGAACACAAGCATAAACTTCCTAGAGAGTTCTATCGCTGTCAAAACAAATGCAAATCCAGTGGGATCTATTTTTAGTAGATTGTAGGTTTTAGAATTAAATGTTCAGTTGGTGGCCAAACAAGTTTTGCAAGAATTACGCTTCCTAGGCCAACCTTCGTTGGTGCCTATAACCTACTCTCAAAGGATGGAAGTCTCGAATCGAGCCCATGCATGAGGAACCAAAGTAACTTGGTGGATAGGGTTGTTGATTTTCGACTAACTTCCTTTGTGGTGCAAAGAGGAGAGGTAGAAATTTATCTAGTGACCTTATGTGTGAGGTGAACAGTGTCTCAGGTGTGCAATCATACGTTCGTGTTTTGAGTTTTGAAATCTCACAAACAAGATCCTTTTGCACATAATTTTAAGTCACAGATTTTAAGGTCCAACCTCTTAGCAGTCCCAATTTTTAAAGTGACCACTGAATTAATTTGATTCAAGCACTTTAGTGGTCTTAAATTTAGGTTCAATGCAGATGCATGACAGGTAATTGATGCTCAAGAAAAAGACATACCTTACTCTAGCTTTCTTCAATGCAGGATGTTTTCAATGCAAAAAGAAAAGCTAGATGCTGCTCATTCAGTCCTAGATGGCCGTCCTATGGATATGCAGCTTCTAGCAGGCAATTTGAATATATATATATATTTAATAATAATAAGCAAACAAACCTAATCTAACTAACTAACCAACATGCAGTTCAAACAATTCGAATAATCCTATATTCTAAATAAATGGGAACACGCTCCCGAAAATACGCTCCTGCATACAAGAGCGATAAGAAATAAAGAAACATTGGGAACACATTCCCAAAAATACCCGACAAGGGTCCAAAAGACATAAATTAAGTTCTAATGTCTATCTAAACTAAATCTAAACTAAGATCTAATGATTAAATCAGAAAAAGGCTCCTCCATAAGCCAAAGCGCGTGGGATCAAGGCCCACAAGCATCCGTTGCTGGTGTCAAGGTCCACCAAAAAGATCGTCTCCACCGTGTGCGCCCATCGCCTTTGCTGCATGTTTTTCCACAGAAGAATATCCAAAGTTAGTAATTTAGAAAAGCTTTCAAAATAGCATAAAAATAACATAAAATTCCTAAAAAAATTAATAGGTATGTTTCCTCCTGGGCAACAGCACCATTTGAAAGAGCGATCTTCATTTTCGTTGAAAACTTTAACATAAAATGACGTGTCATTGTATGTAATCGTGTGGTAGAAAATTACTTTTCAAAAATATTTAATAATTTCAAAACTAACCACGAAGAGTTAGGTCATCTCCGTAGGGACGAATTAGCCTATTAAACATGAGTAATGATGCATCAAGTAATCGGGAATATCAACGGAGGTGCATGCTAACTAGTGCTCTCATTTCCAGCATAAATTCTTAATATAGATAATTAATCAAGAATATGAGGGTGCACATGCAAAATTACCACAATATAATATCCTAAATAATGACCTTGGTAATAGCAAACAATGTTAATATTAATCTCCTACCTAATGACACCAATTTACTATAACCAATATCTCATTTATATGTCATTCATAAGAAGAAATCAATCATGTGTAATTCCAATTTAAGCAAGGGATGTCCATGCAAATTTACTGCAATATATTAAATCAGAAAATAAATGAATAGTTTTTTTTGCAATGGCATGTTCTGTAATTATTAATATGGAGAAAAATAGGGGATTTCGTCTCTCTCCCTGGTGCGTGCGCGAGGAGGCTTCGTCGGAGGGGCTGCTCTGTAGGAAGGCACGTCTCGGCAAAGGCTACGTGATGGTGGTGACACGGCGGCTAGAGGTGGTCGGACGTGGTCATACGGCGGAGGAGAACGTCGGCCACGTCGACGGCAGGTGGCGTTCGCGGGTTGCTGTGGCTGCATGCACGGGCTGTGTGTGGCTGCGCGATGCTCGGCGTCGAGCTTTGGCGGTTAGTGGAGGCTCAACGGTGGTGGATGCTTGGAGGGGGGGCGCGACTGCTTTGGGTTCTTCCTACCGGTGGAGAGGAAGAAGATGACGAAGAGGAGGAGAACGTGCGCGGTCTGCAGTGCGGCTTTGTTGGTGCGTGTGAGGGAGCGTAGCGTGCGTGGTCTGCAGGTACGTGAGGGCACATGCATAGTGAGAGGCTAGCGGTGAAGTGTGGCTGCCTATGGGCATGCCCTGCGGGTGTGAAGCTTGCGCGGTGAGAGAGGTTGGTGGTGTGTGGCGCTCGTTGGTTCCACAATGCACGCCTTCTTCACGGTGGTGAAGATGGAGAGCTCCCCCAGCCAAGAGCACACCCCTGCCTTTTATCTCCTCCCCCCCATCCGTTCTTCTTCCCCGGCGTAAGTCAAGGGATTTTAAATCCCTTACTAAAATTGGCCGCCTGTTGGATTTGTTGAGGTTGGGGGCTGTTGAGAGATGACTTTGTTGAGGCCAGCCAGCGGTTGGGAGGGAGAATTCTTTTCACAACCCTGGTCTCTTGCAAAATTATTCCTCCTCCTCTCTCACCTTCCCGATTATTGTTAACTCTTAAATTAGCCTGATGGAGTGGATCAAGTGGAGGAGATGCATAGGGTGCACTGTGTGCGAGACCTGCATGAACTATAAAATAATTACATAATAAGTTATAGAATACAATAGAATAGATGTAAACTTAAGTAATGATACATGCAATCATTTTATGACCTAGTGTAGTTATTAACAAGCATAAAATGTAAGAATAAAGTTAACTTAGGCGTAAGAATAGTCCTTTAAAATGGACTCATCATTTGCCATAACAACCTTTAAGCGTAGCCCCAGGGAAGAGCTACATGAGGTTTGGGAGAGGCTCAATGATTTAGCTACGAAATGCCCACATCATGGGATTCCAAAGTGGCACTTGGCCCATATTTTCTATTATGGGTTGAGTGATAATCTGAAGAATTTAGTTGATGTGGCATGTGAGGGTAATTTCCTGAGTTGAGATGCTGAGGGAGCCTTTCAATTGTTCGAGAATATGAGTGAAAATTCCCTCAACAATGCCTCAATATCCGCCTTTAACAGAGCCAATCAACCAAAGAGCGGTGTTTATGAAGTTAACAATAATTCAAACTTGGTTGATTTAAAGCTAATTGCACAACGATTAGATAAGGTGGAACTCATGGGAAAAAATGTGAAGAATTTGGATAAGAAGCTGGATAACCTTCTAAAGGGAGGGAATTCCTTAGGTACACAATCCATATTAAATCCTATGCCTACCCAAGGAGTACCTATATTAACTTACAACCAATTCCCCAACCCACTATGTTAGGAATCAGTGCACAACATTAATGACCTAACCATGGCTCCACCTATGAGCCAACTGTACTTGGACCCATCTCTTTCTGGGTACAAGGAGGGACCTTGATGCCCTCGAATTCTGAACTAGGTAGCCTGATGCCTAGTTGTCCTGAGGATGTGAATGCACTCTAGGGTTACACTAGAAATGAGCCCTACTCAAACACTTATAACCCTGGATGCACAACCATCCTAACTTTAGTTGGATAAGTCAGAAACTCGCCTTGGGTCCTAACTTGACTAAACCAAACACTTATGGGCAACCTAGTAGGTACACATAACCACGCACGTACCAGCCACAACCTACTCAAGGAAACTAGCCCACTGATCTGAGCTTGGTTCTCAAAGAAATGAGAGATGAATTTGAGGCACAAGGAAGAAATGAATAAATTGAGGATAGAATTGACGGGACGACTGGACCAGCTATTAGATGCTAGAAACCATGGGATGCTGCATCCCAACCCGTTCCAAGCCCAAGAAATTTCAATAGGGTTAACCAGCATAACACAAGAGAGCAACAGGCACATTTAGTTCAACCTGCTTCCTAGTAGCCACTTGGTTTTGCTAACCCTAATCAAGCTCCACCTATTTTGCAGAACCCACCTCAACTTTCTAACCCTAACGCTTTGCTGGTGCGATAACCTTGAGAAGTGGGAGATAGATCCAAGATCCTTACCCCTCTAAATCTAAATCTAAATAAGATCTTGAGGAGCCCGAATCTGACTTAGGAGATCAAGAAGACAAGGATCAGGACCCAAACACTCATGATTTCTCTCAAGCTCCCTTTCCTAAAGCCTTGAACAAACCTAGAAAAAAGAAAACCAATCCATCGAGGAATGGCTTGATATTTTTAAACAAGTCTAGGTGAACATACCATTCCTTGAAGCTATTGAGAATATCCCAGCCTATGCAAAATTTTTAAAGGAAATGTGCACACCTAAATGCTAGGCCAAATCAACTAAAAGGGTAGTGCTATCTGAAAAAGCTAGTATAGTTATCCTTAGAAACCTACCCCAAAAATAGAAAGATCCAGGAGCCCCTTTGATCTCATGTGTTATTGGAGATACTACTTTTGATAGGGCTCTGTTAGATTTAGGTGCCTCCATAAATTTAATCCCCACTATGTTATATGAAAAATTTAACCTTGGAGAGTTAAAACCTACTGAGGTCACATTACAACTAGCAGATCAATCTATGACCACACCATGGGGGATTGTTGAGAATATAATTGTCGAGGCTCGTGATTTTTATTTTCCTGTGGATTTCTTGGTCCTTGACATGGAGGTACCAGAGAAGTTGAATAACACCCTGATAATTCTAGGAAGACAATTTTTAGCTATTGCCAAGGTAAATATTGATTGTGAATCTGATAGTATGGAAATCAAATTCGGGGATAAGAAGACAAAAATTAACATCATTAAGGCCATCAAACAATTTGAGGATTGTGGAATGATAGAAGATTCTAAGGACAATACCGTTGAATATTGTATGGAATTAGTAATAACCCAATATGATCCTACGGGCCTTGACACCCAAACCAATCAAGAGGTCAGCCCATTAATCACTAACTTGGTTCTAAGACCTCTTGAGGGTAACTATGATCCACCATTGGACCCTTTATCCCAAGGACCCAAACTGTACTTAAACCTCTTCCAGATCATCTAAAATATATTTTCTTGGGATCTGATCAGACTTACCCTTTAATCATTATCTCTCATCTAACCCAAACTCAAGAAAAGCAATTGATTCAAGTTTTGGGAAGAAACAATAGAGAAATTGGTTGGACATTAGATGATCTGAAGGGAATTAGTCCCACTTACTGTATCAACAGAAGAAAATAATCAAGTGGTTAGATGCGGGAATAATCTACCCAATCTCTGACAGCCCGTGGATCAGTCCTATACAAGTGATTCCTAAGAAAGCCAGGCTGACTGTGATTACTAATGATAATGGGGAATTGATTCCAACCTGCATAGCTTCCTCTTGGAGAGTCTGTATTGACTACAGGAAGTTGAATGTGCAACCAAGAAAGACCACTTTTCACTTCCCTTCATTGATCAAATCCTAGAAAGACTAGCTGGCAAACAATTCTTCTGTTTCTTGGATGGCTATTCCGACTACAATCAAGTAGCTATCCACCTTGAGGATCAAGACAAAACCACCTTCACATGTCCCTATGGAACATTTGCCTTCTGTAGAATGCCTTTTGGATTATACAATGCACTAGCAACCTTTCAAAGGTGCATGCTTGCAATCTTTTCAGACATGGTGGGTGATTTCATGGAAATCTTCATGGATAATTTTTCTATGTTTGGGGACTCTTTTGAATCATGTCTGATCAATCTTGAAAAGACTTTACAAAAGAGCATTGAGATAAATCTTGTTCTATCTTGGGAAAAGAGTCACTTCATGGTCAAGGAGGGCATAGTCCTTGGCCATGTTGTGTCTAAAAAAGGAATTGAAGTGGATAAAGCCAAGGTGGACACTATAATCAAACTTCTTCCACCTTCGACGGTTAAGCAAGTAAGATCATTTCTTGGACATGTGGGATTTTACCGTTGATTTATTATGGACTTTTCTAAGGTGGTGAGGCCCTTAAGCAACTTGCTCGTAAAAGATCAATCCTTTGATTTTGATTCAAATTGCTTAAAGGCCTTTAATCAGCTGAAGGAGGCTATTACACAATCACCCATCTTACAACCTCCTAATTGGGATCATCCCTTCGAAATCATGACCGACGCCTCTGATTATGCCATCGAGGCAGTCTTGGGACAAAAGGTAGACAAGAAACCATCTGTGATTTACTATCCTAGCAAAACTCTGGATGAGGCTCAAAGAAACTACACCACTACAGAAAAAGAGTTGATAGCCGTAGTGTTTTCTCTGGAGAAGTTTAGACCTTACCTATTGGGATCTCATGTCACAATCTTCATAGATCACACTGCATTAAGGCACCTGATGTCTAAAAAGGATGCAAAACCCAGATTAATTAGATGGATCCTTCTGTTGAAAGAATTTGATTTAGAAATCAAAGACAAATTTGGTGCCCAAAATGTAGTAGCAAATCATCTCTCTAGAATCCTTGTAGACTCTACAACTCCTCAACTCTATGATTCTTTCCCTGATGAGACTCTCTTGACTATTTGCAAACTACCTTGGTTTGCAGATATTGTCAACTATTTGGCCATCGGAAAACTACCCATGGATTGGCCTAAGCATAAGTGGGATAAGTTGATTTCCAATGCCAAATACTACTTTTGGGAAGACTCGAAGCTATTCAAAGTTTGCGCGGATCAGGTTATCCACCATTGTATTCCATATGAGGAGATCACAAGTGTACTGGAATTTTGCCACGCTTTTGCTTGTGGAGGTCATTTCTCAGGAAAAACGACGGCAACCAAGGTACTACAGAGTGGATTGTATTGGTCATCTTTATTCTGTGACTTGTACAACTTCTGTAAGTCATGTATCAATTGCTAGACTTTAGGAAACATGACCAGGAATGACATGATGCCCCTAAACCCAGTCCTTAAAGTCAAAATCTTTGATGTTTGGCGCATTGATTTTATGGGACCCTTTACCAATTCATTTGGGTACCTGTACATTCTAGTAGCAGGTGATTATGTATCCAAATGGATTGAGGCCATCCCGACCTAAACCAATGATCATAAAGTGGTTATGGATTTTGTAAGGAAGAACGTCATTAGTTGGTTCGATGTGCCCAAAACTTTGATCAGTGATGGCAGGTCCCATTTCACTCCAACCAATTCAGGACCTTACTAGCCAAGTATGGAGTCACTCATAGAATCTCTACTCCATACCATCCACAGACCAACAGACAAGGCAAAATCTCTAATCGAGAAATTAAAAAGATCCTTCAAAAGACGGCTTGCACTGGATCGGAAGGATTGGTCTACCAAATTAAATGATGCTCTCTAGGACTACCGGATTGTGTGTGAAACTCCGATTGGAATGTCTCCATTCCTTCTAGTCTACAAAAAATCTTGCCATCTACTCGTTGATCTTGAACATAAAGCTTAGTGGGCAATCAGAACATTTAACTTGGATCTCGATTGATCTGGACAATGAAGGAAACTCCAATTGACTGAATTGGATGAGATCCAGAATGATCCTTATGAGAGCGTGAGAATCTATAAGAATAGGATAAAAGCTTTACATGATAAGTACATCTCCAAAAAAAGCTTTGTCCCTAATCAAAAGGTTTGGTTATTTGATGCACGCTTGAAGCTCTTTCTAGGAAAATTATTATCAAAGTGGACAAGTCCCTTCATTGTAAGAAAAGTCTTCCCTCATGGAGTTGTTCTTATCTTGGATCCCAAAACCGACAATGAGACAAAGGTGAATGGTTAGAGATTGAAGCCTTTTATCACACAAAACTATAATCCCATTCCCGATGGTCACATCAACCTTCTGGAATCTTCTTAAAGCTGAACTAAGTCCGGCAAATGATGTTAAACTTAGCGTTGGCTGGGAGGCAACCCATTACTCTGTACAGGTAGCTCTGCATCCTCTGCATCCATACTGACCTGGATTAACAAGCATAGTCAGGTGATATCCCCTCCTCTTGCTTATTATATTTTGATTTTCATGCATACATTTCAATGAGGACATTGTAATGAATAGGCATGGGGGGGTGGACATTGCATGTCTAATTTTTATGTCAAAAAAAAAAAATGCACTTAGGCATAAAGAATTTTTATTAAGATTTTATTAAGGATTTATTCTTAAGTTGGATCCTGAGTTTAGAATCTAGTATAACTTCACACTTACACGTAGAATTTGCAATAGATCTTCTGTGAAGATCAATAAACATCTTTAGTTTGTTGAGAAGAAGCAATGCTTCTTCTCCTAAACCCTTGGATAGTAATTAGGGAGTTAGGAAAACTATCTTCTAACAGATCTACCAAACAAGTGTGAGGTGAGAGTAGAAAGTCTACTTGTGCTCTAACGCTAGTATGAGG
The DNA here is from genome assembly GCA_037157565.1 of Thalassia testudinum. NCBI lineage: Eukaryota > Viridiplantae > Streptophyta > Magnoliopsida > Alismatales > Hydrocharitaceae > Thalassia > Thalassia testudinum. Next base: position 62,876,365 of record JAZHRO010000007.1, on the reverse strand, counting down.
AATCTTAAACTCTGGATAATGAGATAATGATACTCGAAGTTAGGCATAGTTTTTGCTCTCAGTTTCTACGTACAAGTTCTTAATGCGAGTCTCTTGAGAGCTACTAAATAAGGTAAATACATAGAGAGTGGGTTCTGGTAAAACTAGGACTAAGGTGGATGGTCACGATCGTCCTTTACAGAATCCTCGACTAAAGGAGGGTATTAATGTCAGGAGCAGAAATACATTATCCTATCCATTCCCTTCTTGGTGCTGAGAATAAGCACTTCCACCAAATAGGCCACCCGATATCCTCTTAAGCACCCATAATCCCAAATAATGTCTCGTAAATAAAAGTTCGTATACTATACTACATTACCTTGGTAGATATTTGGATGAGGAAAAAAAAAGAGAGAGAAAAAAAAAAAAAATATATGTATAATTTAGAAAGAAAGAAAAAGCAGAAAAGAAAAAAAGAGTTTATAAGTGTTTTTAGAATTTATTTGAAATATAATGAGACAACAACACCTACCACCCTCATGATCCACCAAATACAGCCTTGAACTACTTTTCTGTATTTCTGGCCACCTAAATACGGGCTAAGGAATTCTGACTTGGTCTTAGACTTATCAGAACTTAATCAAAGTGTTAATGCCAGGAGAGACCACCAAATATACTGATAAATCTGGTGAGATTGTGAGCTCAAAAATAAAAGAAAAGAAAATATAAGAAAAAGGAAAAGGAAGAGAAAGAGAAAAAAAGATAGAGAATGAGTACAAAAGAATTAAAGAGAGCACAGTTTCTCGCCTCTCTGAGTTAAATTATTTCATAATCTGGAAATATAGGATCTAAAGTACTATTCTATATGTAGCACCAGATAAATGTGAGCCACCAAATGCAAATCTACTTGACTCAGAAATCTTCTACCTAAGCCAAAAGCTGGGGCAGAATATACAAATTACTTTATAACCCTAAGCGATGAAGTTTGCCTATCCCAATAGATTTTTACTAAGGGTCAAGTACAAGCTTTAGATGAGGATTGGCTTTGACTTGGATCCATTACATATGCTACAACAAAACACAATCACGATTATCTGGATTACAAAGCTTCAGATGAAAACAAAAGACATAAACCTCTAGTCAAACTCTTGATAAAAAGTACTCATGTAGGACCACTTTGCACTTAGTCATGCATTTGCTAAGGACTAGCAAGATTTAGTCATGGGGGTGTGATTGCACAACAGTCATGCAACCTAAGTCACCTGAACTAAGCTAGATTCTAGCATAAATTAGGAATAATACACTTATAGGTATCGTAATTCGCACAATAGCTAGTTTATTAGTCATATAGATAATATCATCATTTTATGACCTAAAAGAGAGATGATTTTAATCGCAGATGATTCAAAGTCGTGGATGTTAGATCAGACCAGACAGATCTGATCAGAATGATGATGGGAGTCCAACGCTTTGGAAATCATCTCGATCAGACAATCAGGGAAACTTGTGCAGTCCATAAAAGAATGGAGATCATAAAGCCAAAGGACAAAGATCTGAGCCTCAGATGAAAAATCCAGCTGAATGGATGAATTCGGATCGACGATCACAATCCAATGGCGCAAAAATCAACTTGATTGGAGGTCTACATCACAAGATACAAGGAAAAGAAGATGGACGGCCATGATGGCGCCATCACAGCCACTCCCTCAACACCTCCCCATCTAGAAAGGCCACCCTCTCATGCTATGGGCCATTGGATATTCATCCAATGGCCATGAGCATGCCACATTGCCCGTCCAGTCGGATAAGTACAAATAGAAACAAGCAGGAAACTATAACAGAACTTTCGCGTAGCATGTTGGCTTACGTGCTCACGTGGAAGCGTAGGACGCGCAATCGAACGGGGCTGGATGAAATGATGGAACTCTCACACAGGCGCAAATTGCGCCAATGGATGGCAATCTGCACATGCAAACGCAGTCGCATGGCACGATCAAAGTGCACCACGAGCGGACGAGAGATCAGAGCACGCCGTGGGCGGATGTGCGATCCCACCCATTTTGCAAGATTAACAAGGTGAGGCGAGCATGCTCAAGCCATCCGATCATGAGGATCAAGAGCTGAAAAGAGGTTTGCAGGTGTGCACTTGGAGAGAGATTCGTTGCAGCAGGACACACGGAGGAGCGGGAGTCGTCCAATGGTGATCTGAAGGCCAAGAAGCTGCCATGTGTCAAGCTCAAGTTGAATCCAATCATTTTAGGCACAAATGAAGTTGTTTCGAGGCCAGATCTGATCCGTTGATCTCCCAATCTACGGATCTGATCAAATAAGAGTTGTTGCATGAGATAAAGGGGTTAAATAACCTTTTTTCCCTCCATAAAAGCTATAAAAGAAGGCCAGGGCCCCCCAGTTGAAGCATCTCTCTCCCATCAACTCTAGCTACAACTCTTCCACCTTCTCTGTAACTCTCCATCCCTCTGAAACTCTGCTCCTACCTTTGTCCCGACGTTCTAGATCTGAGGTGCTACCGCATCTCACATAAGCATCCTACAAGCAGCGTCGTCTCTCTCTCTCTCTATCTATCTCTCTATTTAATTCAAGTAGCATTCTCTATTGTGAAAACTCTGTTTAATTGCAATAAGATTCTGATCTTCTGAATGCATGATATCTAATTTGTATACATATATACATATATAAATATCTATTTAGAGCAAGTTTCCTTGAAAAGCTTATGCAAAAATCGAGATTGCTGCCCTGCAAATAACTTGGTACTCACCGACTATAAATTTATTTGTCGACATGTTTTTGCGCTATACTACAACTAAATTAACTTTTAAAATGCGAATTACACGCCGAAAAGGGTGGCATGGATTTATATGCTAAAATCTATGCAATTTAAATTTTTTCAGTTGTTGTAGTGCGAAAACATAGTGATCAATTAATATAAATTTTTGAACAAGCAGAGTCTTGGTTGAACACAAAGAGGCAGTTATTTATTTTCAAACCCTTCGCCATTATCTTTTTTTGTCTTTTTCATATACGCATTTGTTTAGTTTTGGAATAGAGTCACAAGCAATAATAAGATATGGAACCACAAATAAAGAGATCACAAAGAAATATTTCTATTGATAATCAAGAGTTTTGCAAATCTATGAAGAATAAGACATAAGGAAAATATATGCATAAGAGAAAGTAAAGAATGGAGGGAGAGTCGCGAAGCCACTTGAGGGGTGCTTGTGAGAAACTTGAGGAACTTCAGATCTAGGGCATTGGGAAGAAGACAGAGAAGACCGGAGTAGTAGTAGGGCCACCAAGGTGGAGTGGAGAAAGAGGAAGGTGGACACTAGGAGAAGGTCTCTATGTGAAGGTGGAGGGAGGGTAGTAGCTTGGAGGTCGAGGTACTCTAATGGTGAAGGTGGATGACCATGGAAAAGCTATGTGCAAGTAGTAGGCGTGGTCTATGTAAGTGAAGTTATGGTAGACTAGCTACGTACTACTAAACTAAGCTAAGGAAAATTCATGTCGAGGTGTAGGAGTTGTAGTGCTTTTATAGGAATGGGATGAAATGAGGGCCCTTGAATGTAATCACTGGCTGTAGTGATTCCACCACCTCAAGATCAACACAAGCCTTTAGAAGGCCATCTAATGATGGTGAAATCACTAAGGGGCAACCATATAAAGGGTGAAATAGGAGCCTTAGGATTAAATATAAGGGGTCTGGATGGAGTAGGATGGTGTACCCTAAGTGGTCGTTGATGGAGGTTTGACATGGGCCCTTGGATGGTGAATGGATGGAAGGGATTAAGGTAGGTTATGGCCGACCAAGTGGAGTCTTGGTGAAGCTATAGTGGCTGGCCATGTTGAGTGGGATTAGGGCCATTGGATGGAGGGTAGATGGTGGAGATGTTGGTCATGGGAGTTAGGCCTATTTGAGAAGAGTGAGGAGGGGATATGGCTAGCCATAAGGAGGCATTAGGAAGCTTCCTATGACCGGCTATGGGGTGTGTGATGGATGGTTTTGGGTGGCTAATTGGGAACCCTAGGATGGTAGATGTCGGGTGGGTGGGGAAGACTCTAATGGTCAGTCGAGAGGAGTGTGGAAGAAGGCAAGGTGGCCGACCATACATGCTAAAATTAGCATGTAATTGGTGACCCTAGGATGATGAAGATGTGGCTTAGATTAGCTAGTCTTAGGCTACTAAAAATAGGAGGCTTTAGGTAAACTTAGGATGGGGATCCAAGGGTTAAGATGGGTCTTCTATCTTGGGTTTAGGACAAGGTAAAATGGTAGAATAGGTTGTCTTAGGTTTAAGTAGTGGTGGGTTTAGGAAGGGCCATGTGTCCTTTGTCTTCCTTGTCATTTTATTTCTTGAAGCTATTGTTCTTGGCCTTCTTTATTCTTCATTATTTGGGCTTCTCCCAATGTGATTCATCTCCAAAAATTAATCTCTAGCCTCTCAAATTATTCGCACTCCTAATACCTGCAATATTCACAAAAATAATAATTAGACATTAAAATATGTATAAAGCCTAATAGTGCATGTATGCATGTGTAACTCTATTTGTAACCTAAATGCAAGTTTTAACTTAGGAATTAACCCAAAATAAAGCATATTAGGGTTATAAAATAGATTGTTATCATGGATGCTGAAGGTTGTAGGCTAAGTTGACTTGTAGGAGGTGGGCTGAGTAGAGTTGGGGGGCTAGCTAGAGCTAGGTGGAGCTAGGGTAAGCTGGTTGGAGCTGAGAGAAAGCTGAGAGTGGAGCTTAGAGGGCTCCCATTAGCTTCCTGAGTTGGGGTCTTCTTCTTCTTTTCCTTCTAGGGTTTACCTTGCATCTCAGTCAGTCAGGGTTTAGATGATACTTATGAGTCTCGCATACCCTGACAAACCCAAAAATGCACAAGATAAGATAAAATGTCACAAATACCTAATTATACATGCAAAGCTCCTAAAATGCAATTATGCTTAATGTATGCCCAAAATTGTGTTACAAGTGTAGAATACCTAAGAACTAATTGTGAAATGTGCATAAGATTGATGATAAATAGGAGTTTATCACAACTCAATGCTTAACTTTTTCTAGTCCCTAGCAAAGATTGATTCATAAAATAGTATTTATTGAAAACAACAAAAAAAAAATCTTTTGAGGGAAACTTTTCTTATGATTTTGGTTGTTTTTTAGAAAGTAGGGTACAGGATTTGTTTTGAAAAACCTTGAGATTCATCTTTGGATCTTAAGGTTAGAAAAATCAAGATTTACTTATCCACCCAGGAACCTAACCGCTTCACCCTTTTAGTCTCTAATTATCTTAAAATCTCGTCCCACAGTTTGAACTTCCTTGACTTAAGAATTCAATCCTCAGTTTGTGTGTCATTGAAAAAGCCAAGTGTCAGTGAATTTTGATACAAAGTCGGCCAATAGGTATTTTTGTTTCTTTTATCTTTTGTCTTTATGTTGTTTTTGCTCCCCCATGCCTAGCCTTGGATTAACCCTAGTAGAAAATTATGTTGGAATCCTTGTCCCCATCACCAATCCTCGAAGAGGACCTTGCTCCAACGCTAAGATAGCACCGTCCAAGGCACCCCTGGGAGGCCTACACCTTGACAGCTCGTAGCATCATGAGAGATACTCCCAGCAAATCCAGACTCCCTCTTCGATACTTCGGGATAGTACCATCTGAGACACCTAGACTATGAAATGCGCTTATGTGCTCCATGTATAGATATGCAAAATGATATGGAGCAAGTGGCAAGTCGGTGACATGTTATCTTCACTTCATAAAAGGAAAGATTTTCTCCATCCCAATGGTTGGAACTCATGCATTCAAATTGTTTCGGGTTTCTCCCCTAAGCTAAACAAGGGAATTCATTTCCGGATTTATTTTCTTCTTGCTGTCCTCGGGTAAAAAGTGATAAAGTTTTGACACTTGGGTTTCAAAAGAGATTCAAACTTTTGGATAGAAGACTGACTCAAGTATTGTTCTTACCACTAACCGATACTCAAGGATAATAAGTTTCTTTAGGGGTTTAGGACTAATCAAGTTCTTAAGGGATATTTTTGTTTTTTTTTTTGAAAAGGTGAGGAGTGCTACCATTAACGATAGCAGACCTGGAGCATTTTATTCAAAGAATAAATCAATAAAAAAACATTTACAAAGGAGTTCCCTACGCTCTCAGAAAAGGTTACAAGGAGGCTCTCCATGCTCCCATTAACTCCCAACACTCCCTAATGATATTCCCCACATTTATAGGTGACCCTCGAAATAACTTCATGTTACGAGAACACTAGACACACCACAAAACTCTAGCAATCAATGTATGTGGCTTGGTTGAAGTTCTAAAGCACGTCCATAAATCCTCCCAAGAGGGCAAGGCTTCTCCAAAAATAACTCTCTAGATTTGGTTTGTAACCAGGCATGTGGAAAAAATATGGATACTGCTATCCGTGGGGAACTTGCAAAGAGGCCAGTTCTGAGGTGGGACACCCATTCTTGAGTGTCTTAAATCACCTATAATAAGACCATTTCTTCCCATCAACCAAAGAAAGGTCTTTACTTTTAGAGGTATTTTTAAAAACCACAAAGTAGCGCAATCCTTATCCACAAGTGATGGGTTGTAGCTACCTCTACCAATTAGCCACTTGTAGGCATTTACTAGAGTGAATGGTCCATGAATCCAGGCAAACTTATCTGAACCAGCCATAGACTTAAAAGTGTCTAGCTCCCTTCTCAACTAGTCATATTCCTCTTCCAAATGGCCTTTCTCCCTTACTGCATGATTCATTAGGTTTCATCTGCTATACAGGGGATCCCAACATTCCTTCACTGATGTAGATTTGTCTACTGCAGCATAGAATACACACGGAAATCAATTCTTCAAAGGTCCCAAGCTGGACCATTCATCATGCCAAAAGGGGAACTGTTGGCCATCTCCAAGCACCAGCCCAAAGTTTTGCCAATTATCTTGCATTGTAGTCCAGACTGATTTCCAGAAAGGAGATGGTCTGCAGGGGGGCTGCTGTGCACCTGGTTACATGTGATCCGCCATGTGCATCCTTGATGATCATAGTCCAATTTTCTTCCCCATCTTTAAAGAGCTTTATAGCCCATTTCAGCAGCAAGGAGTCATTGAACTCCTTCAGTGAGCAAATGCCTAGACCACCATAGTTTTTAAGAGTGCATAGCTGCTGCTGTTTTAGGGGATGTAGAAATCTACCCTCAGATTTAGCCCCTTTCCGTAGTGTATCAAGCCTTTTCCAAATTGATTTTAGAGCTTTGAAATTTGAGAAAAAGAAAATCAGAATAGAGGTGATGACCGAGTTCAAGAGGATCAGCCTTCCTCCTTTAGATAAGTAGCAACTACTCCAATTTTCAAGTTTGGCAGCTACTTTCTCAAACAAGGGATTCCAATCACTCTTCTTCAACTTGGTGTCACACAAAGGCAATCCCAGGTACCTCATTGGTAGATTCAGAATGGGCGTATGAAGACTGCTTGATAAAGTTTCACTCTCTTGGCCATTCAACCCAAAAATAGATGAGAGAGGACTTTTGACCATTTAGCCTTAACCCAGAGATGTCTCCAAATAGGGAAACCATAGTGTATAGGGCCTTAGCTTCATTTCTTCCCCCCTCTATGAAAAAAATAGTATCATCTGCATATTGTAAGATTGGCACCTGAGCTCTAGAGTTGGATAATGAATAACCTTTCACCAGACCAGCCATTGATAGTTTGCAAGTAAAACATGCAAGAGTGTCTACTGCAAGGTTGAAAATAAGTGGAGCTATGGGGCAGCCTTGCCTAACCCCACATTGAGGTTGGATCCAAGCTCCATATGGCTTACCATTAATTAGAGGGGAGAATGATGAAGTTGCAATGCATTTTTTCATCCATTGGATCCATTTTGGAGGGAATCCCCTTCTCTTCATAATCTCCCATAAGTATGGCCAGGATACTGAGTCAAATTCCCTATAGAAGTCTACCTTCCACATGAAGGCTTTACATTTCCGTCTACGCCATCGACTGACCATCTCTTGCTCTACAATAAATGATTCTTATAGTGAATGGTTGGAAAGAAAAGCTGACTGGATAGGATTTATTAGACATGTTAGAACTCGTATTAATCTATTTTCCAAAACTTTGCCAATTATCAAGTAAATAAAGTTCATCAAAACAATTGGCCTAAATTTCTGTAGACTCTCTACTCCTTGCTTCTTTGGCAGTAAGAAAAGGTAGAATTCATTTATTCTTTCAAAGCTGAATTACCCTCTTGAAACTCTTTAATGACCTCCATCACATCCCTTTTCACCACCAGCCAAAACTCTTTATAGAAGAAGACTTAGAATCCATCGAGGCCTGGGAAGCCTTCAGAGTTTAGACCAGTGATGAGAACCTCATCATGAGCCATAACTAGCTCATTTTGACCTAATACAAAGGATAAAAGCTCCTACATATCTCAAGGAAAGGCTTAACTCAGAGAATTCTGAGTTTGAGAAGAAAATAAGTCATAAGGGGTAAAAATGCAACTTTACCAGTATAATCTGCATACAGGGTAATTCAGGGCCCAAACATAGGTCAAAGCAGCTTAATAAGAATAAAAGTGGGATGAGATGATCTAGTAAGGGCTACAGCACTTCCAAGAAACTAAATGATAATCTGTAACCCTAAAACAACCCACTTCAATTCACGAGGTTCGAGGCAAAGTAAAAATAGAATAAACCCTCTAAAATTCATAGAAAAATAATCTCTAGGGTTTGTAACCTTCAATTTGGCCTTTAGAACCCATTTTGACCTACATTGAGAACCATGCCCAATTAATAACTTAATTTGGGTTTTTGCATAAATTGACCGGTCAAACAAGGTTTAATATAGAAATGAAATTCACCATCAGATTCCTTAGTTCCTAATTAATCATGTATAAAAACTTGAGCCTGAGAAGAAACCTCCTTGACCGACTTTACACTTTGGTCCTCATTTATTTACTTTTTGGCCCTCAACTTTTGAACCATCGCATTTTGGCCCCTAACTCTCCTTCGTTCTTCGCATTCAGGTCCCCCTGCAAAACCTGCCAGCACCATGCTCCGGCGACCTTGCGCGGAGCATGGCGCCGCGCAGGGTGAGGGGGGAAGCCTGGCAAGTAAACCGGGGGTGTCCTGCGTCGTCAGCCGTCGCAGGGACACCCCCCTGGTCGCTGTAGCCCACCATACCGGCCGTGCGAACGCACGGACAGTATGGGTTTTTGTTTCCGGCCATCCTCCGGCGAGGGAGACACGTCGTCTCCCTCCGCCTTCCTCCCTGTTTTGATCCCTATAAATACCCCCCGTTGCTCCACCGACCGGGGCAGCTCGGGTCTGACGGAGAAAAACCCCAACTTTCCTCTCTTCTCTCTCCGGCAGATACTCACCAGCTCCGGCGGTTCCTCCCCCTTCTCCTCTTCGCTCTGCCGCAATACCAGCAGCAGAGACTTCCTCCCCTGCTCTTCCCGCGCCACGCCGCACCCAGCTGGCGCCTCTCCGGCTCTCTGCTCGCCGCCGCCCCTTTCCCTGAGCATCGTCTTCTCCGGCGACAGTCGATACGACTGTCGCCCTGCTACTCCCCCTTCGTCCCTGCAAGTAAGCTAGAACTACTTCCCTTCTTCTCCTCTTCCTTTCCCCGCTTTCAATTTGTTCAATTAAGCCCTCGACCGACCCTGACCATCGTCACCCCCTTCGTCTCCGGCCACCCTCCGGCGAGATGCTCCCATCGCTCCACAGCCTCACACACCTCGCCGACCCTCACCGAACCTCCGCCTCATCACACTGAGCACCCCCCACCCCTCCACTGCCACTCCACACCTCCGTAACGCTCCCCCGAACAAACCCATTCCTCCGGTTGCAGTCCAACCTAGGGCTGCCGCCAGACACCACCTTGCGGCTTGCCGTGCAGCTCCACACCTTCGCCGTGCCACGGCGAAGGTTCCCCAGTGGTTTGATCAGGACGAGAGGCCATATTCGTGTCCGACAGGTTTTGAGGTTCGACCGCCATTAACGCACATTGAAGCAGCTTCTCCCGCGCTCCAGGCTTGAGGACTCCAGGTCTCCAGCTGCTGCGGATTACGGGGAGTCTTGCGAAGGCAGCCAGCCAGCAACCGACGCAAATCGAAGCCGCAGCTGCAGAAGCTAGGCCGCGGTCTCCCAGCAGGCGCACGCGAGGAGAGGCCTCCGTTTAGTCCCACATCGGTAAGCCTCACAACCTCTTCACCGTTTAAATTGATTTTGTGCATTAGCCTTACTGCCTCAGCACACGGGGTGAGGTCCCCTTCACCCGCCCGGTTACCCGGTCTCGTCCGCGCTCACGCCCCGCGGACCTGACCCGACCCGACTTAAGACTGACCTGCACTCCTCGCCCACCACGCACGCCGGTGGGCCTGGACCCGGACCTGACCCGTACCCGACTACCCGACAGCTCTGGGAGAGCTTTCCCAAGAGTGGTTTCAGAGAGAGAGAGACGCGGGGGGAGAGGGTAGAGTAGGTTTTGTCCTCTGACGTAAGCTCTGAAGTGTGCAGGCACAGGTGAAGAAGAAGGACCGCGGAAGAAGAAGGAAGCTGAGGGAGACACTGTAGCAACAGGCAGTTTAAGTCGTCTGATTTGGAAATCAGACGACGTCCTGAAGGGAAAAGAAGAAAGAAGGAGGGGCGACGTCCTGACTGGAAAAAGAAAAGAAGAAAGAAGGAGATCTGAAGAACAACAGAAGAAGGCGAGGCAGAGGAGAACACAAAAGAACAAGGGAAGAACTGAAAGAAGAAAAACAAAGAAGAAAGAAGAAGATCTGAAGAAAGACAGAAGAAAAAGGAAGAGCAGGAATAGCTGGAAAAAGAAGAAGAGCATCACCACTGCAGAAGAAGAAGATCACCTCTGCAGACAAAGAAGAAGAAGATCTGAGACGAGGAGAAACAAAGAGAAAACAACAAATCCTTTCTCTCTTTATTTTTTTTTGTAAAAGAAACATGTATATCTCTAGAATACAACTTGCTCCCTGAGTTCGACCTCGGGAACTCTTTTCCGAGTAAAAAATTTATATATTTGAAATGATGGCAACAACTGGCTATACTACGACGCTATAACCCTGCTGTTGGAGCCACCATTTTTTTGGCGCCGCTGCCGGGGAGCAACGGCTATTCTAGAGGTAAACATTCCTGTTTCTTTTTAATTTCTGATAATCTCCTCTCTTTTGTGCAGAAAACTACAGGAAATCAAGAAGACAAGCAACCGCACAACAACCACTCCGAGGACAGGTAAATTTTTCCTCTCGCTATTAACCCCTAAACTCTAAAGAGGAAAAAAAAAAAAAGAAAAGAACAAGCAATATAGGGCTAACCTGTCTTCCATACTTAGTAACCATAAAAGTTGCATGTTTTCAACTCATTATTCCTGCACACTATTAAGGGTATTTAAGGGCTAACACATTCTTGCTTGAGCCCTAATTACCCAACAGAGAACTAACTGGACCAAGTAGAGCCAACATAAGATTCAACATTAGGGTTTTAGAGACACACTACTTAAATCAAGAATGGAGAAAATCCAAAAGAAGTGTGCCTAGAACATTGATTGAAAATACCTATTCAAAAGAAAACCTAAAACAATTGGCTCTCTAAACACCTGAACCCTAAAAGACAAGACCTAAAAGCTCTCAAAGAAAACAAGAGGTAAAGTTGACCCCTTGGGTCAACCAACCTTAAATTAGGTCACTCTTTGCACTTAAAAGACTAAAGTTCAAGTGAAACCTTAAGCACCCTGATCTTAAAATTGGTAGACTTAAGAGGTCAAGATCCCCATTCTGGTCTACCTGGAACCGCAGTGACAAGAGAGGTCGGGTGGGGGAAACCCTGTAACCCGTGGGGACGCTCTACCGTGTAGGGGTCTTCGCGGGACTCTCCCTCTCTGGCTGCCCAGGTAATTCTCAGGTGGACGATCTTTCTGATCAAGGGGTCCATCTGCCCCGCACCTCTATAGTCACCCAACACATTTTTGGGTGCCTTGATTGGGTCCAGCACCTTCTAAACTTACCTCTTCCAACAGTGCATGTACGGAAGGAGGTCCCTAAGACCACCCTTAAGACCTCCTTTAGAAATTCGCTCTCGTCAAGGCCAAGCCTCGATGCCCGTGTTTGTGCAGAAACACCCTCACATTATTCTCTCTTCTGATTCAGAACCAAGTTCTTCTTCTTCCCCCATCATGGCTCAGCCAGTTGAGGAAGAAAATAATCTGGAACACCAGCTCCAGCGACTCAATGACCTCTTCCAAAACTTCGTGCACCCACCACAGCGTCCTATGATGCGGGACCACTACAATCCTGCTGCGGTGGCCATTGAGCCTCGAGTCAGAATCCCGACTGGAGGACCTGATTCCGAACTAAAGCCCAACATGATTCATGCTATACCTAAATTCCATGGGCTTAATTCTGAAGATCCCTTCCAGCACATCAAACAGCTAAAGCATCTGGCCCACACTTTTGGATCAGATGCGCAAAATCGGGATATTCTTCTCATGAAGATGTTCTCCTTTTCTCTTATGGACAAGGCCGCCCATTGGTATCAAACTCAGACCCGGCCGATCAACACTTGGGAAGAACTTCAATCCGAGTTTTTGAAAAAGTTTTTTCCCGTTGGTCGAACCAACGCCTTGCGCCATCAGATTACACACTTCACTCAACAATCAGGAGAACCTCTTCATGAGGCATGGGATCGTTTTCAGGATCTCATGAGGAAGTGCCCCCATCACGGAGTTCCTAAATGGGAACAAGTCCAATCTTTTTACCAGGGACTCCGTGAGGACATCCGCCTTTTCGTCAATGCAACTTGCGGAGGAAACATCATGGGTCAACATGAAGACACCGTATGGGAGATTCTCGAAAACATGTGCGAGAACTCCATCAACAATGACTCCATGGGATTATTCGGCAGGACGAATACCCGCGCAGCGACGAATCTTAAGGGAGCACATGAGACGCAGGGCCTGTCCGCATCAGTCGACCTGGAATTAATGGCCAGTCGATTGGACAAGGTCTCAATCATTGAAAAGAAGGTGGATGAGCTGACTCAGCACTTGCAGCGAGCCACCTCCGCGCGTAACTCCTTTGCACAACCTCCTTCCACACAGGAGACTGTGCAAAACATCCTCCACCGATCTTCCCCTGGGATGGATCCATATCCATCCCCATCTGATTCTTGGACTGGAGGATCATCCGATCCTTTCTACACCAGCCGGGGGAACTCCATTCCCCCTTTCCCTGATTCTCAGGAGGTTCCTCAGACCTGCGAGGACCTCAACACCATCCAGAACGACCCATTCTCCAACACTTACAACCCTGGATGGCGAAACCATCCCAATTTTCAGTGGGCGGGAAATTCCCAAACCCAAAGACCACCTTTTCAGTCCCACCCACAGCCCTCTCGTCACTACCAGCCGCCTCAGCCTCGGCCCAACCCTACTTATCCATCAGGGCCAAATCAAGATCAAATGTCCTTAATCCTTCAGACTCTGGCTGACATTCAAAAAATGAATGCGGCTATTCAGAAACAGCACAAGGACGAGCTTACAGAAGTTAAAACTCAACTGGCCCAGTTGGCAAATTCTCGCCAACCAGGCACACTCCCTTCCCAACCTCTTCCTAACCCAAATAACGTGCCAACCCAGAAGCGCGTTATGAATCCAAATTTAGGCCACGCCCAATGGATTTATCAGGCTCCTACTGTTCCATCTCCAGACGAGATGGAAGCCTCAACTTCTTATGCGGGATTTCAGCAGCAGCCACCCCTCCTACCAAACCCAAACCAAAATCAGGCCGGATTAAATTCTGTAACAACACGTAGTGGTAAAACAACTCAAGACCCGCATTATCCAAACCACTCCAAGCCTGATAACCATGACCCTAGGATAGTTATCCAAGGTACCGCTGTTCCAGATCCACAACCTGGACCTATCCTAGAAGAACCAACCAAGATCCCGTTTCCCGAGGCCCTGACCAAGGGAAAGAAGACCACCAAACCCGTGGCCCCTGAGGAGGACCTGGTCAAGCTCTTTGAGCAGGTCCACATAAACATCCCCTTGATGGATGCAATCCGCCACGTACCAGCTTACGCACGATTTCTAAAGAATATATGTACACCCCAGCGTAAGCCGCGAACCAAGGGAGGGAGCCCAATTGTTCTGTCAGAGCAAGCCAGCTCTGTAATCCTTAGTAGACTCCCACCCAAGGCAAAAGATCCTGGAACTCCCCTGATTTCCTGTAAGATAGGTGGTACCCAATTTGATAGAGCATTGTTAGACTTGGGTGCATCCATAAACCTGATACCCACATCCTTACTTGACCATCTAGAAGAATCTGAGCTGAAACCAACCGAGGTGACATTACAATTAGCAGATCGATCTATAAAGTCACCAAAAGGGATTCTCGAGGATGTTATCGTGAGAGTGCGGGATTTCTATTTTCCAGTGGACTTTATAGTCTTAGATATGGATGCACCTGAGAACCCTAAGGATACAGCAATCATTCTAGGGAGACCTTTCTTGGCTACTGCTAGAGCCAACATCAGCTGTGAGGAGGGCCAAATAGAGCTTAAGTTTGGAGATCAAACACTAAAAATTGATATATTTAAGGCCCAACAAGGAATTAATTGCGGCGTCATCGAACAAATTTGTGACATCAAGACTTTGGTTGATGAATCACACCTCCAGAATGACTCGATTATGCCTCATCAACCACAGAAGGATCTTGACCCGCAAACAGAGGAGTCGAATCCAGATATGAACAACCCAGTAACTCCCACCCTTGAACCTCACATCTATACTGAACCACCCGCTGCTGCTGAAAACCCCTTCCTGCTCACTTGAAATACGTCTTTTTGGGTTCTAATTAGACCCTTCCTGTGATTATCAATTCCAACCTCAGTCCTGAACAGGAATCCCGTCTGATTGTTGTCCTCCAGCAACATTGCAGAGCCATCGGATGGACTCTCGATGATTTGACTGGAATAAGTCCCTCTTATTGTACTCATCATATCTATTCAGAAGAGGGCACACGACCTTCTCGAGAAATGCAGAGACGCTTAAACCCCAATCTGCAGGAGGTCGTGAAAAAGGAGATCATCAAATGGTTAGATGCCGGAATCATCTACCCGATCTCCGATAGTCGTTGGGTGAGCCCAATTCAGGCCGTGCCCAAGAAGGCAGGACTCACCACTATAACGACTGAGACCGGAGAAATCATTCCTACCCGATTAGCCAACTCGTGGAGAGTCTGTATAGATTACCGTCGACTAAATTCCTCCACGAAGAAGGATCATTTCCCACTACCCTTCATTGATCAAATTCTCGAAAAACTAGCGGGAAATAGGTTCTTCTGCTTTCTTGACGGGTACTCCGGTTATAACCAGGTGGCAATCCATCCTGAGGACCAAGAAAAGACCACGTTCACCTGCCCCTTCAGAACATACGCTTTCCGAAGGATGCCTTTCGGTCTTTGCAATGCACCCGCTACTTTTCAGCGATGCATGCTTGCCATATTCTCAGATATGGTAGGTGATTATCTGGAAGTCTTCATGGATGAATTTTCAGTTTTCGGAGCATCATTCGACGATTGCCTCCAACACTTGGTCCAGATACTCAAGCGGTGCATCGATGTGAATTTGGTTCTTTCCTAGGAAAAGAGCCATTTCATGGTGCCTGAGGGAATTGTCCTGGGACACTCAATTTCGGAGAAAGGTATCCAAGTGGATCGAGCTAAGGTTAATCTGATTTCTCACCTTCCTATGCCGAGCTCGATCAGGGACATCCAATCCTTTTTAGGGCATGTCGGTTTTTATCGACGATTTATCCCTGATTTTTCAAAAATCGCACGCCCCCTGACCACTCTTCTCTCCAAGGATGTTCCCTTCGAAATTTCCAAGGAATGCACTCAAGCATTTGAAATCCTGCGTGACCGAGTCACCCAAGCCCCGATCCTACAGTCCCCTGATTGGTCTCAACCCTTTGAGATCATGTGTGATGCATCCGACTTCGCTGTAGGAGCGGTTTTGGGACAGAAAAATGACAAGAAACCTGTGGTCATTTACTACGCCAGCAAAACACTCGATGAGGCTCAGCGTAACTATACGGTTACTGAGAAAGAGCTGCTAGCTGTAGTATTTGCCCTAGAAAAGTTCAGATCGTACCTTCTGGGTTCCCGTGTCATCATATACTCGGATCACACAGCTGTGAGGCATCTCCTTGCAAAGAAGGACGCGAAACCTCGATTAATCCGATGGATCTTGCTGTTACAAGAATTTGACCTTGAGATTCGCGACAAAGCGGGAAAGCAAAATGTGGTAGCTGATCACTTGTCCCGTCTTCCTTCTGAAATAATTGACCCTTCCGGACCCATCACTGAGCATTTTCCCGATGAGCACCTGCTGACTATTGGTACTAGCCTTCCATGGTTTGCTAATATAGTAAATTACTTGGCATCTCATCAGACCCCGTCTGATTGGCCGAAGGCCAAGAAAGACAAATTACGTTCCGATGCCAAGTATTACATTTGGGAAGACCCGTACCTCTTCCGCATAGGTGCCGATCAGATCATCCGGAGATGTGTCCCGGAAGGGGAATTCAACAGTATCCTCTCTTTCTGCCATGACCAGGCATGCGGTGGCCATTTTGCCGGGCATAAAACCGCATCAAAAGTCCTCCAGTGCGGCTTTTACTGGCCCACACTGTTCAAAGACGCATACAATCACTGCAAGGCATGCAGTCGTTGCCAGACTTTGGGCAACATGAGCCATCGCGACATGATGCCTATGCAACCGATTCTAGTATGCGAAATCTTTGATGTTTGGGGGATTGATTTTATGGGCCCCTTTCCTGTTTCGGATGGTTTCGAATACATTCTGTTGGCTGTGGACTACGTGTCCAAATGGATCGAAGCCATACCGACCCGAACCTGTGATCACAAAATCGTTCTCAAATTCATTCATCAACACATTTTCTCAAGGTTCGGGATTCCTCGTGCAATAATCTCTGATGGGAGGACCCATTTCACAAATGCTCAGTTTAGGTCACTGATGACCAAATACGGGGTGTCTCACCGAATCTCTACTCCTTACCACCCCCAAACTAATGGTCTAGCTGAGCTATCCAATCGGGAGATCAAGAAAATCCTGCAAGTCACTGTTCGACCTGACAGGAAGGACTGGTCGTCCCGACTTCCGGAAGCACTGTGGGCCTATAGGACCGCCCACAAAACCCAATTAGGCATGTCTCCCTTTAGACTGGTGTACGGAAAGGCATGCCACCTTCCCGTCGAACTGGAGCATAAAGCCTATTGGGCAGTACGGAACTGTAATCTAGATCTTTCCAAGGCTGGGACCCACAGAAAACTCCAAATCAGCGAGATCGATGAATTACGCATAGACGCGTACAAGAACTCGCAAATCTACAAGGAGCGGGTTAAAGCCTTCCACGACAAACACATCTCGAGAAAGATCTTTCATCCTGGTCAAAAGGTCCTACTCTTTGATACCCGACTCAAACTCTTCCCAGGAAAATTGAGATCTAAGTGGGTCGGACCATATTTGGTCCGACAGGTTTTTGGAAATGGAGCAATCGAAATCAGTCCACTCAGCCACGATTCTGAACCTTTCATCGTGAACGGTCAGAGACTCAAGCCGTTCATCGATGTAACTTCTACTGATTTGGCTGAGGCATCTTATATCCTCCTTTCCCCTTGAGCTTATTGTGCCCAGCCGATGGCGTAAAACTCAGCGCTTAACGGGAGGCAGCCCGTCATTCTCTTTGAAAACCTGAAACTTGTTCTGACACCTTTTAGCACTCGAAGTTCACCCTTGTAGACAGCCGACCCCAACTCAGATGCTTGCATCTGGGATTTCAAATCGTCCGCAAAAAATTCAACCCGACCCATCCACTCATCCAAATTTCTGTCTTAAGGAATGAACTAAGACCCCCTAGGTTACAATGAGGACATTGCAAATCTTAGGCATGGGGGGGTATGAAAGTGCAAAACTTGTAAGAAAAGGTTTCAAACAAAAAAATTCACATATGCCAAAAAACACCATAAAAATTAAAAAATTTTCGAAAAAGAATAAGAGGAAAAGAGGAGAAGGAAATTTTGTGAAGGAGAAAAGAAACAAAATGAAAAAGGAGCACAAAATTATGAGAAAAAGTGATAGTCATTAGTAAGGAACTAAGGAATTAACCTAAGTTCTAGACCTCATTCAAGAAAAGTGCACAAAGAGATTAGTAAAGAATGCAAACCTTAGGCATTCTTGAATAGACTCTTAGTACCCATTAAGATCTGGACACTCCTCAAGAGGTTGAGGAAAATGAAAAGCTGAAGTATTAGGTCTAAGGCTTAGGGAGTATTCGACCTCGTTAACTAATTTTTGGTTTACGGGACTCAGTAACCTAAGCACCCTAACCTCACACACAGCCTGGTTCAGTAAGCGTAAAAATCAGAATCACGCAGAAGCGTCGCAAAATTCTGAAAAGAACACCTAGAATAGGAGCGGCCGATCAACACAAGTTGATTTGGACGAGTTCCCAGCGCGGAGAGGCGGGAAATCCCCTCAAAGATGCGTAACAAAATATCATCTCCTCAGTGCTTGTCTCTTAGGATATTTACACATCCTACTGGGGGCATGTAAGCACTCTGCTGGTTCAAATTCCATGGATGGCATTATCTCGAAGTGTCAATTGCCAGGGTCTGGATTCGGCCACGGAACACCATGGATGGGATTATCTCGAAATCTCAATAGCCAGGGTTCCGGGGGTTGCCATGGGCGGTGCTATCTCGAAGCATCGATCGCCAGGAACCCTTGAGGATTGATGATGGGAGCAAGGAATCTGATACAGACCGTGTTGAAAAGCCAATCCTAGGCTAGAACTAAAAAGAAAAAGAGAGAGAAAACTCTCCAAACAGAAAAACTTTCTATCTCTCTCTTACAAAACGCACTGCGAACTGAGCCAGGGCTAAAATCATTTCAAGCACGGGTGCTTTAACCACGAAGTCCAATAAACCTTAGGTTAGTTCTTGTAGACCTTAAAAACCTTTGCTAAAAGACTAAGGCTAAGGCTAGACAGATTTGGATCTTGATTGGTACTAGAGTACCTTTTAGGCCTATGGTCAGCATTCTAACCTAATCTATGCTCAAATAAAAAAAGGCACTTATCTAAAACTACTAAAAACTTCATGGTCTAGAACAAGGGTTGAAACCTTAAGTTTTTGCTAAGGGACTAGCAAAAGTTAGGCATGGGGGTATGATGAGAACCTCATCATGAGCCATAACTAGCTCATTTTGACCTAATACAAAGGATAAAAGCTCCTACATATCTCAAGGAAAGGCTTAACTCAGAGAATTCTGAGTTTGAGAAGAAAACAAGTCATAAGGGGTAAAAATGCAACTTTACCAGTATAATCTGCATACAGGGTAATTCAGGGCCCAAACATAGGTCAAAGCAGCTTAATAAGAATAAAAGTGGGATGAGATGATCTAGCAAGGGCTACAACACTTCCAAGAAACTAAATGATAATCTGTAACCCTAAAACAACCCACTTCAATTCACGAGGTTCGAGGGAAAGTAAAAATAGAATAAACCCTCTAAAATTCATAGAAAAATAATCTCTAGGGTTTAGAACCTTCAATTTGGCCTTCAGAACCCATTTTGACCTACATTGAGAACCATGCCCAATTAATAACTTAATTTGGGTTTTTGCATAAATTGACTGGTCAACCAAGGTTTAATATAGAAATGAAATTCACCATCAGATTCCTTAGGTCCTAATTAATCATGTATAAAAACTTGAGCCTGAGAAGAAACCTCCTTGACCGACTTTACACTTTGGTCCTCATATATTTACTTTATGGCCCTCAACTTTTGAACCATCGCATTTTGGCCCCTAACTCTCCTTCGTTCTTCGCATTCAGGTCCCCCTGCAAAACCTGCCAGCACCATGCTCCGGCGACCTTGCGCGGAGCATGGCGCCGCGCAGGGTGAGGGGGGAAGCCTGGCAAGTAAACCGGGGGTGTCCTGCGTCGTCAGCCGTCGCAGGGACACCCCCCTGGTCGCTGTAGCCCACCATACCGGCCGTGCGAACGCACGGACGGTATGGGTTTTTGTTTCCGGCCATCCTCCGGCGAGGGAGACACGTCGTCTCCCTCCGCCTTCCTCCCTGTTTTGATCCCTATAAATACCCCCCGTTGCTCCACCGACCGGGGCAGCTCAGGTCTGACGGAGAAAACCCCCAACTTTCCTCTCTTCTCTCTCTGGCAGACGCTCACCAGCTCCGGCGGTTCCTCCCCCTTCTCCTCTTCGCTCTGCCGCAATACCAGCAGCAGAGACTTCCTCCCCTGCTCTTCCCGCGCCACGCCGCACCCAGCTGGCGCCTCTCCGGCTCTCTGCTCGCCGCCGCCCCTTTCCCTGAGCATCGTCTTCTCTGGCGACAGTCGATACGACTGTCGCCCTGCTGCTCCCCCTTCGTCCCTGCAAGTAAGCTAGAACTACTTCCCTTCTTCTCCTCTTCCTTTCCCCGCTTTCAATTTGTTCAATTAAGCCCTCGACCGACCCTGACCATCGTCACCCCCTTCGTCTCCGGCCACCCTCCGGCGAGATGCTCCCATCGCTCCACAGCCTCACACACCTCGCCGAACCTCACCGAACCTCCGCCTCATCACACTGAGCACCCCCCACCCCTCCACTGCCACTCCACACCTCCGTAACGCTCCCCCGAACAAACCCATTCCTCCGGTTGCAGTCCAACCTAGGGCTGCCGCCAGACACCACCTTGCGGCTTACCGCGCAGCTCCACACCTTCGCCGTGCCACGGCGAAGGTTCCCCAGTGGTTTGATCAGGCCGAGAGGCCATATTCGTGTCCGACAGGTTTTGAGGTTCGACCACCATTAACGCACATTGAAGCAGCTTCTCCCGCGCTCCAGGCTTGAGGACTCCAGGTCTCCAGCTGCTGCAGATTACGGGGAGTCTTGCGAAGGCAGCCAGCCAGCAACCGACGCAAATCGAAGCCGTAGCTGCAGAAGCTAGGCCGCGGTCTCCCAGCAGGCGCACGCGAGGAGAGGCCTCCGTTTAGTCCCACATCGGTAAGCCTCACAACCTCTTCACCGTTTAAATTGATTTTGTGCATTAGCCTTACTGCCTCAGCACACGGGGTGAGGTCCCCTTCACCCGCCCGGTTACCCGGTCTTGTCCGCGCTCACGCCCCGCGGACCTGACCCGACCCGACTTAAGACTGACCTGCACTCCTCGCCCACCACGCACGCCGGTGGGCCTGGACCCGGACCTGACCCGTACCCGACTACCCGGCAGCTCTGGGAGAGCTTTCCCAAGAGTGGTTTCAGAGAGAGAGAGACGCGGGGGGAGAGGGTAGAGTAGGTTTTGTCCTCTGACGTAAGCTCTGAAGTGTGCAGGCACAGGTGAAGAAGAAGGACCGCGGAAGAAGAAGGAAGCTGAGGGAGACACTGTAGCAACAGGCAGTTTAAGTCGTCTGATTTGGAAATCAGACGACGTCCTGAAGGGAAAAGAAGAAAGAAGGAGGGGCGACGTCCTGACTGGAAAAAGAAAAGAAGAAAGAAGGAGATCTGAAGAACAACAGAAGAAGGCGAGGCAGAGGAGAACACAAAAGAACAAGGGAAGAACTGAAAGAAGAAAAACAAAGAAGAAAGAAGAAGATCTGAAGAAAGACAGAAGAAAAAGGAAGAGCAGGAACAGCTGGAAAAAGAAGAAGAGCATCACCACTGCAGAAGAAGAAGATCACCTCTGCAGACAAAGAAGAAGAAGATCTGAGACGAGGAGAAACAAAGAGAAAACAACAAATCCTTTCTCTCTTTATTTTTTTTTGTAAAAGAAACATGTATATCTCTAGAATACAACTTGCTCCCTGAGTTCGACCTCGGGAACTCTTTTCCGAGTAAAAAATTTATATATTTGAAATGATGGCAACAACTGGCTATACTACGACGCTATAACCCTGCTGTTGGAGCCACCAACCAGCAATCTCATTCTCAACCTCTTGAACCGTGATAGGCTCAACCAATTGTCCACCTTCAATATCATCAACCCGAGTGAAATCATAATTTGTTAATCTCCAATTCCCTCTTTCAGTGGCTCTAGAGGCTTCTTTATAGTATCTGATCGCTTCTCTTTTAATGTCCCTTGAAGAAGTCAGCACCTGATTACCAGATCTTAAGGAGGAGATGTAGTTGACCCTTCTTCTAGAGCTGGTTGCCATGTGAAAGAATTTAGTATTTGGATTACCATCATAAGGGATATGCTAATCATTTAAGTCTAGTTCAGACCTGAAAAGTTTAACCCAAAGGTCCTTAAATCTATCCCTTAGTTTGGTAAAGATTAAATCCCTTGTGGTACCTTTGTTGATATGAGTACAACCTTAGTCCTTTATTTTAAAGTCCTAAAAAACTGTATGAAAAATGTTAAAATTTGGGTTTTGAAAAACATGGAATTTTCGACTTGCATTAAACTACTCCCCCATGCAAAAGTTATGTAATGTTCTCATGCATAAGAAAGGGTAAATATATCACTTGGGAAGGAGATAGTCGGGATTTGAATATGTGATTTACAGAAACTGAAATGCAAGAAAAAGAAAAAAAAATGGCAAAATGATGTTGGGGTGCCACCCAAAGAGGGCTGCCTTTTATGCCTTTGAGCTTCGCATGGTGCAAATTATGTATCGGAATGTCAAGGAGGTTTTGAGCTTCGAAGGGTTAGTTTGGAGTATTTTCTAAGTAGGGCTTTAAACGTTGGTCATTGACAGTAAAAGAGTTGTTTGTTTTAGGATCAAAGATGTTAACAACACCATAGGGATGGGTTTTAAGAATGATATAAGGGCCGATCCATTTTGATTTTATCTTTCCTGGAAAATCCTCAGCCATGCATCAAAAAGCCATAGGTGTTGGTTTGGTTCAAAGGTTTTTCGAATAATATATTTGTTGTGAAAGAGTTTCATTCGATGTTTGTAAATACATGCATTTTCATAAGCAAATTGGTGAATTTTGTTAGTTCAGCTAATTGAAGTTTTCTGTGTTTTCCGATTTTGTTTAAATTTGAGTTTAGCTCTTTTAGTGCCCAATAAGCCCTATGTTCAACTTCTACCAGGAGGTAGCATGGTTTTCCATATTGATGAGAGCAAATCGAGGGTTTTTAAAATGTGTCATAGTATAGTCGAAACACACTTAATCAACTTTTAAATTTATATTCTCAAAAAAAGTATTTGAGGTTGTTCGCTTAGAGCAAAATAAATGTGTGACCTATCACTATCAAGAGTTCTAAGCCCCAGAACTAGATGCAAGTAATTCTATCTTTAAAAGTAAGCTCTCTAGTTCAAGAAGTCTAAAAAGAGAATTAAGTGCACATAAAAAATGTAATCCAACTTAGTTAGAAAAGGATGTGGACCCTTAACACTTTGAACGATTCCTCTTCTTTCTATTACAAAACCCAGCCTATTTCACTAGGCCCAACACCTTATTTGGCCACCCCTTCGTGGGCCTCACACTCTATCTGTAAGTAATCCTTAATAAGGTGGGCTTACATATGCCTATTGGGGAGCCATTCCCTATTAGGTTGGTTAGCCTTTGCACGTAAATCTTGATATATTGCATGAACGCTTCACTATCCCACAATGTGGGACTAACTTTGCCAAGTAAATTTTAAGATCCAAGCCCTTTTCTTCCCTTTACTCTCCTTGCACACTTTTCTTTCTCTTTAACTCGCTAACTTCCTTCTCTTTTCTTTTCTTTTTCCAAGTCTTGCTTCTTCTATCTTTTCTCTTTGTATTTCCCTCCTCAACAAAAAAGTGTCCAACACAAGTGAATCAATAGTCCATCCCAATAAGCCCAGCTAGGCCTCTCTTTCTCTTGCCCTAAATGGGACGCCCCATGGTGGACCTCTCTCAATGTATGTATGTATATATATATATATGGCAAGCTTATATATGCCTATGGGGAGCCATTCCCTATTAGGCTGAAAAGCCAATGGATGCAATTCATTATAAAGCATCATGCGAAGTTGAAATCCCATGAGGTGGGACTAAGAGGTGAGCGAAATTAAACTAAATGAATAGAGTGATTAGGCGCTAAGGATTGAAGGTAGACATAATCATTTGATGCTTAATTAAAGTTAATCAATGATTATGAAAAATGATTAAGCATTAATTAATGGATAATCTATAATGTTTGGACAATGTATTGGAATAAGCCCCTTAAAAGGTTAGAAATAGTAAATAGATCCTTGCCAGTTCAAAACAAAAATTGTTAAAAAGATCCTAGACATAAATTAAAGCTTGAGATTGGGTCCTTGGACGGTAACCCTTTAGAGTTTTCTCATCAACGTCGAAGGTTCATTGGAAGAGATTGACAAGTAGATCCATCCATTGGATTGCACCGGCGAAAGGCCGAAGGGGGTCATGCGATGATCGCTGACTTGCTGGTGATGGTAGATCGCTGATCGAGGAAGTGGAGAGGCATAGCATCAGTCACCAGAGTTGACGAAGATGCCAATCTCCGACGATGCCCTACAAGCACAAGATGAGGTCTTTCGACCTCCTATCTGATCCAAAAGCTTCAGGGTAATGACCTAAAGCGAAGCCCTAAGGTTATTGCATGAGTGAGTGTGTGTGGTGGTGGAGCGATGAAGCTTTGAAAAGCTTCTATTGGAGGCATTCGGCAAGAGTGATAGAGTCAATGAAGAGACAAATTAAGCGATCCTAATTCTACACTTAAGGCCAACAAAACCCTATACTAATTTGAGAAGAAGAAGGCAAGAAACCTGTGGCGAAGATCGACCTTCAAGTGACGAAGGAGGTTGGGAATGGAGCTTGAAGAGAAGGAATTGGGTCTTATTCTTTGGTAGGAAGCCCAACAACGATGATAGGAAGGCAACTGTGCCCTCGGTTGGTAGCAAGGATCAATGAAGAAGTGGGTCAAAGAAGCTCCAGGTGCTCGTCAATGAAACTCAAGGAAGAAGGGGAAGAAGGCCATTTTCACGCCAAAAATTTGCACAAAATGGACCAGTAAATGTTGGTGGAGCTTTATAGATGATTTGTAGAAAAAATTAAGGCAAGAAATCACCTCAATTTGGTTGATTTAGCCAAGTGATTTCACATGATTTCTAGGTGAGAATGCGAGCTCCAAAGATGGCATTTCTGGCTGGAAATTGCATAGCCAGGTATGGCGTGGATTGGCAATCACTCCCATTGAATTTGGTGGGATTTGATCGAGAGATTCATGGAAATCTCCTTGTCAAAATTGTGAGAGAAGAATTGCTACTATGCTTGCCTGTTGAGGAAGAGGAGGATGACAACGTCGTCATCATGACGTCAGTAGGGATGAAAATGAAGAGATTCAAAAAGTTAAGGCCCTATCTATAAAGTAGGTCAAGATATAGTCCAATTGAAACCAAGTTTTTAGGGTAACCTAATTAGGACTCAAGGAATCTAATGGTGAGTTCAATTATAGGTTTTGATAAAGTTTGCTTGGTCAATTTGCATTTTAACCAAAAAATGTATTAAATGTTAACCTTGGTCTTTAACTCAGGTCAATTTGGGTTCATTTTGTAAAATTGATCATTTTAAACCTTAGGGAATATTCTTCAATGATTTTTAAAAGGTTTATTTTACATTTATTTCAATTATAACCCTTTAAATTTAGGTGAGGCTAAAGTTAGAGTTTTTATTTGAGAATTATCTTTCAACCATAATAGAAACCCTAAATCAATCAAGGTAAGCACACTTATTGAATTTTCAGCTCAATTAACCTTTAATTAAGTGTAGGTTTACCCCTTAGTTAATCTATACTTATATTTTTCTATTAAAATAGTAGAATTAACTAATTTTAGTGTGATTCCTCTTAATTCAGTCATGATTGAATTATACCATTTTAACAGTTTAATTAGGTGAATTTATCCTAGGAAATAAGTAAATTTGAGTTAGATGTAGTAGATGATGGTGTTACCATCACATATATAGGTCTAAACAGGAACACACCAATTAGTGTTTTAAAAGCAGTACGGTAGGCCCACAGAGCATCGTCCAGCTTACTGGGCCAATCTTTTCTACCTAGCCTGACCATTTTGTAAAGTATGTTTTTTATCTCTCAGTTAGAAATTTCAGCCTACCCATTAGTCTAGAAGTGATAAAGAGTAGAAATTTGATGGTTAACCCCATATTTGGCTAGAAGTTGTCAAAATTCAGCAAGGGTGAAGTGTGATCATCCATCACTGATAAGTTCTTTAGGAACTCCAAACCATGAGAAGATATTCTTTTTGATAAAGCCCATGACAACCTGATGGTTATTTGTGCACTTAGGTACTATTTCTATCCATCTAAATACGTAGTCGATGGCTATGCTAGTGTATTAGTACCCAAAGAAGTTACGAATGGGCTAATGAAATCAATTCCCCAAACATTAAATATTTCGACTTCAACAATTGGGTTTAGGGGCATCATATCCATTTTGGTCATATTTTCAATATTTTTGACAAATAACATAGGACCAAGCAAAATCATGAGCATCTTTGTGTATGCTCGGCCAAAAAAATCTAGAAGTTAAAACTTTGGCTGCTGTCTTTTTACTTGAAAAATGTCTACCAGAAGCCATTACATGAAGTGGTTCAGAATATTATAGAATCCTGACTCAGGAACACACCATCTAATTACCAGGTTAGCGCAAATGTGAAACAGATCAGGTTCCTCCCAAAAGTAATGTTTGATATTGGCGAAGAACTTGTCCCTTTTTTATTTTGGCCAGTCAGGATGAAGTTGTCTAGTTGCCAGATAGTTTACTATATCAACGTACCAAGGGAGTTTATTGACAGAAAGGATGGTCTCATCAGGAAACACACTTGGAGGGATTAGCACATCAACCTTCAAAAGGCAAGAGAGGTGGTCGGCCACTACATTTTGCAACCCTACTTTGTCTTTGATTTCCAAGTCAAATTCCTGGAGTAAGTGAATCCAGCGAATAAGGCAGGGATTCGCATCTTTTTTGTTCAGCATATATTTGAGTGCTAAGTTGTCCATATAAACTATGATGTGTGATCCTATTAGAGATGATCTAAATTTTTCTAAAGCAAACACAATCACAAGTTCCTTTTCAGTTACCGTGTAATTCTATTGTGTATCATCTAGGGTTTTGGTTGCATAATAGATCACAACAAGCTTCTTGTTAATTGGTTGTTGATGAGTCCATTTTAATGGACTAATATTACGCCTAAGTAACTTTAATCTTACCTTTTAGGTTTGTTAATAACTACATTAAGTTATAGAATGTTTGCATGCATCATGATTTAAGTTTACATCTATTTTATAGTATTCTATAACTTAATATGTAATGATTTTATGTTTTTATGTGCATGAAGAATATTGGGAAAAGAACAAGGAGGGGAGGGTAAATTTCCCTTTCAAACAACAAGCGGCATTTTTTCCCCATCCTCCGACCACCCTCAACGCACCCCTCAACAAATGCAAACCGCCGCCGACCAAAATTAGAAAAAGGATTTTGAAAATCCCTTGGGAGGCGGAGGAGAAGAAATATAGAGGAGAGGCAGAGGGGATTGGAAGGGGGGAAGGAATCGTGCTCGCACTGTGCACCGCACGCCCTCCACCGTAAACACCAACAGCCTGCACTCTACCCTCCACCGCGCAACTGCACCATTTGCAAGTGCATGCATAGCTGCACCCGCACCCTACTACCCACCGCCCTTGCGACTTCTCCCCATAGGCGCTTCCCCCTCTCCATTGACAGACCCGCCTCCATCCCCTCCAGCTAGCGCCCCATCCTACACCTGCTAGGCCCACGCCCATCCTACACCTGGCAGGCCCGCACCCCTCTAGCACCCACCTCCAGCACCGGGCCTGCGCCCCTCTAGCACCCACCTCCAGCGCTTGCCTCCAGCGCTAGGCCCACGCCCCTCCAACGCCTGCCTCCAATGCCTACCCCGCAAGCGCCCCTTCAAGCCTACAGGCGAACCCACGCCTACAGGCGCTGCATCGCCTTCACTTTCCAGTGCCTTGCGCGCCCTCTGTAGGCGCTGTAGAACGACCACTCGACCCTGCAACCCCCCTCCAGCACCTTCGCGTGCTCGCACCACCGCCTGCAACCGCACGCCAGCACCTGCAGCACGCGCGGCCGGCTGCAGCTTCTCCACCACCGCCATTCCTCTCCTTCGGCAGGTTAGCTCCAGCCAACTCACAACGCACTGCTGCCATCACCGTGACGGCCTTGCTCCAGCCAACCTCCCATGGGAGTCTCTCCTCGATTGAACCTCTCTCCCATGCATGAGGAGGAGAGAGGTGAAATCCCCTATTTTCTTCCCCATGAAAAATTACATTCAATGCCATTGCCACCAAAAATCAATTTTAATTTATGATTATTTTATTATGGTGAAATTGTAACTGCACACTCATGCTTTCTGATAATTGTGCGTTATTGATATTCACATGTTTCAACATTGGTTTAGGGATTAACATGTGCACAAATTTTCTCTAATATGTGTCAACTGAAAATTACATAAAATCATCACATATTTATTGAATATTTCAGTGAGGAAAAATTGCACATATACCCTTTTATTTTTGAGTAATTGTTCATCTTCTTTCCATCGCATTTCATGTCAGATTTGATTAGGGATTTCACACTTGATCGAAAGAATACGAAATAATCGAGAGTTTATTGCATCATTGCCTCCCTGTGGACACGACCCGCTCTTCTGTGAGTGGTTATTTTTATCGTTGGTTAGTTAATTTTTCCACAACTTAAATACTACAACAACATGTTATTTCATTTGCGAAACTTAATCGAAAGCGGAAAATCGACTTGTCAAATTGGCACCGTTGCCGGGAGGCAACAGACGCAATAGATTCACTTCATTATTTTTGAATATTCTGAGTTGCGCAATTATCTGATCAATTTTTTTTTACTATGCGAGGAATCTGATGAGGCGACGAGGCACAACAGAGCGGCGACAGCAACCACGAGCTAAGCCACCAAGATGTAGGAGACCAAAATCTTGCTTTCACAAAGGATTCTCCGTCATCACAAAATTTATTTCTATCTTTTCACCCTTGTAGTAATTGGGGTTGAATTTTTGGGGGTTTGTCCCCACATTCTTTAGCTACTAGGGCTTACATTTTTTTTGCATGCGTGATTCTATTTTCTGCTTGCCTACCTTTAAAACCAACAAAGAAAATATCGAGCTGCCTATTTAGAAGTTGCATGCCCTTAGGTGCGCACATTTAGGGGTGATTAAGCAGCATATTAGATCTTACTATTACATTGCAAGCATATTAGCATGAAGATTGCTGGAGACAAGTACACCTTTTTAACTTTTGCATCCAGCTCCTGTTCACGCATTTGCATTCAAATTAAAATTCAAGACCACCAAGTTGTTTGAATTTACTAATTCAGTGGTCGCATAACTTAAAGTGAGACTGATAATCAGGTTCAACCCTAAAAGCAATTCACATTTGATCTGATTCTAAGGGACTTGTCTACGATTTCAAAAGAAATTACAAAGATTTGTGGTGTGTTGCACACTTCTGACACTGAACACGCACATTAGGCACCGCACTAAGGCTCGATCCCTTAAGGCTATAGGCACCGATCTCTTTATCGGTGCAAACCCTCCTATTGTGCTTTGTGGTGGTGGTGATACTATCTTTTGACCAAGTGTTTTGATACTCCACAGAGGGGGACACCCCTTAAAGGAATAAAAGGGTAGTTAAGGGGCACCGCATACGCATCGCCTCAAAGGAAGGGTTCACCCTACTTGCATCCCTTTGTTCGTCCTTGGAGTAACTTCTCACTTGATCACCTGGGAGTATCATCAAAGAAAAGTATAGGTCCTAGGGCACTCGAAGGTTGAATTAAGGCACATAATTGCAGTGAAAAACTTGTTTGGCCATTTATATTAACTAATTCGACCTCAGCAATAAAGAAGGTTAAGATTTCAAGTTCACACCCCTCTCATACCACTTACGTGGGAACGGAGGGATAAGTCTTGATCTTTTGACTTATCTTTGGAGTGGAGGCATCACTTACTCAATGAGAACCTGAATTGTGTTTTGTATGCTTGGTAGACGCTCTCTTGAGGGTAGTCTAGTGTTTGATCCTAAGTCTGAGAGAATTCTTAGGAGAGCTCACCTAGGAGAGGAAAAAGAAGGAATGGCTGAGCAAGGAGCAAATCAACAATGGACCCTAAGGGACTATTTTATTCCAACTAACTAACCTGCACAAGCACTAAGACGACCGACAGGGGATAATCCGTATGAGATCAAGAGCAGTACCATATCTTTATTGCCCTCTTTTTATCGTACTACTAGGGAGGACCCCTACCGGCATTTAGAGGAATTCACCGAGGTCAGTTCCACGGTGAAGCTCCAGGGCTTTACTGATGAAGCCCTAATCAGGACTCTATTTCCTTTCTCCCTAAAGGATAAGGCCAAGCACTGGTATCATACCCTCGATGCAAGGGTAAATGATTTAGCCACCCTTAAGGGAGAATTTTTGAAAAAGTATTTTCCTATGAGTAAAACCAACCATTACAGAAGAGAGATTATGGGTTTTACTCAACAGGAAGGGGAGCAATTTCATGAGACTTGGGAACGCTTTAATGACCTTCTTAGGTTATGCCCCCACCATCAAGTGCCAAGATGGCAGTTGGTCGAAAGGTTCTATAATGGATTATCTGAAAGGCATAGGCAAACCATCGATGCTGCCTGTGCAGGAACCTTCATGACCAGAACTGAGGATGAAGCCTGGGCATTATTTGAAACATTAAGCGACAACTCCATACATCTGTCCTCTACCTATCAAGAAAGAAAACCATCAATCTTGTAGAAAAAGATAGAGGCCCATGAAGTTGGGGCTTCTCAGGATTTGGCTTATCAGATTCAACTATTGAATAAAAACTTTGATAGGCTTTTAGCAAACCCCGACATGAATCCGCAAGCAGCCTCTATTTTTCAAGCATCAAGAGAATGCTCCAATTGCCAAAGCACAATGCATGCCACTACGGAGTGCCATCAGGCCAACCAATTCCCTGAGTTGATTCAGGTCGACTTGAACGTGGCCCAAGGTTTCCGCCCCCCTCGCAATAACCCTTATTCCAATACTTATAATCCAGGGTGGCGGAACCATCCAAACTTCTCTTAGAAGCAAGGTGATGCTTCTAACTCAGGGAATACAAGACCCTTACCTCCCCAGCCCATATACCAACCTTCTTATGAAAACCCTCCTCCGAATAAGCCCTCTGAGATGGATGAACTGAAGGCCATGATGAAAGCAATGCAAGAGCATCAGAATATGGATATCCAATCTTAGAATAAGATGATTACTGATATGCAATCCCAAATTGGTCATCTTACTGAGGCAGTTAGGCAATGTGATCCAGGCAAGCTGCCTAGATCTTCTGAGGAGAACCCTAAGGGCAAGGGGGTTGTATTCAGGGAGCACGCCCAAGCAGTGACCGTGTTGAGTGGAAAAAAGATTGACAAGCCTGATTACACTCCTATGGTTACATCTCAGAATTCCCCTTCCAAACCTGACCCGACTTCCATCTCCACCGAGGAAAAGCCACACTACTCTCCCTCACACAAAATCACTCACAATGAGGACGTCGTCCTTCCACCACCCCTTTCTCGCCATGATGACCCCTCTACCCAGAAGCCAAGGGTGCCCTATCCAGAGCGTCTATCTACTCCTAGGGAATTTTCTGTTGGCTCGTCTGGAGCCAAGGATAGGACGGAAGAGATTATGGATACTTTTAGGCAAGTCCAGATTAACTTGCCTCTGTTGGAAGCAATTAAACAGATTCCGTCCTATGCCAAGTTTCTGAAGGACCTGTGCACCCAGAAGTGCCAATCTAGGAAACAGGTCCAAACCAAGGTCATCCTGCCTAACCATGCTAGCTCAGTTCTCCAGCATGGAACACCCCCCAAAATGAAAGGCCAAGGGACCCCGTATATTTCAGTGGTTATAGGTAACCAACACATTGACGAGGCTCTGCTCGATCTGGGTGCGAGGGTGAACATTCTACCGAGCTCTCTCTATGACCTTTTGGGAAGAGGCAAGCTAAAGCCTAGTCCAGTAATCCTCCAGGTTGCAGACAGATCACTTAAGCCACCACAGGGATTGTTGGAAGATGTCCTTGTGAGAGTGGAGGATTTCTTCTTCCCTGTTGACTTTCTAGTACTTGATATTGACCCATCTAATAAGCCTACAAAGCTGTCCATTATTCTGGGATGCCCCTTCTTGGCCACAGCCAATGCCTCTATAAATTGTAGATCTGGGGCACTTAAAATGGGCTTTGGGAACAAGATCCGGTTGAATGTTTTTGATACTTACAAGCAACCTGGATTTGAAGATTGTTCTTAGATTGAGGTCGTTGATGAAATAATTGAAGAGGCTACTCCAGCACTCTTATGTAGAGATCCCCTTCAGAAGGTCATATCTAAGGACCATCCCTTGATTATTAAAGAAACTGAAAGGGAAATGCCCGAATTAGAAGAGTTGCTTGGGATACACACTGAGTCTCTGTCCCCACCCTGGACTGTGAAGGTAGATCCACTACCTGAGGCAGGGAACCCTCAATCCAAAAGGCTCCTGAATTAGAGTTGAAACCCCTCCCGAGCACATTGAAATATGCTTTCCTTGGCCCTAATAACACGCTCCCCGTTATTATCTTATCTGCATTATCTGAATTGCAGGAGGGAGCTCTGCTTGAATGTTTACAAAGGCACAAGGAAGCAATTGCCTGGATAATTACTGATATTTTGGGTGTTGATCCCTCTCTTTGCATGCATCATATATACACGGATGAGTCCATGAAGCCTTTCCGAGATATGTAGAGAAGGCTCAATCCAAATATGCGAGAGGTTCTTAAAAAGGAGATTCTAAAATGGCTGGATGCAGGGATTATCTATCCCAATTCAGATAGTAAATGGGTCAGTCCTATTCACGTAGTTCCCAAAAAGGTAGGAATCACTGTGGAAGAGAATGACCAAGGAGAACTAGTGACCACTAGACCCTCAACTGGTTGGAGGGTCTGCATTGATTACCGCCGTTTAAACACGGCTACCCAGAAAGACCATTTCCCCTTACCATTTATCGATCAAATTCTGGAACAATTACCGGGAAACAAGTACTTTTGTTTTCTTGATGGGTACTCTGGGTACAATCAGATAGCTGTTTTTCCTGACGATCAAGAGTGTACCACCTTCACAAGTCCGTATGGCACTTTTGTGTTCCGCCGAATGTCATTCGAGTTATGTAATGCTCCTGCCACTTGCCAGCGTTGTATGATGGCTATCTTTTTTGATATGATCGACGAGTTTGTTGAAATTTTCATGGATGACTTCTCCATTTATGGCTCGTCGTTTGACCTATGCCTTTCACACCTTGATAAAGTCTTAACCTGTTACGAAGAGGCAAAGCTGGTGCTTAGCTAGGAGAAAAGCCACTTTATGGTCCAGCAGGGCATTGTGTTAGGGCATATAGTTTCTGAGAGAGGATCAGAGGTGGACATCGCAAAAATCGATTCCATCTCTAAGCTTCCATTACCTGCCAATGTTCGTCAAGTTAGATCTTTCCTTGGCCATGGTGGATTTTATAGGCACTTCATTAGAGATTTCAGTAAAATCTCTAAGCCACTCTGCGACCTGTTAGCGAAGGATGTCTCCTTCGATTTTGATAATAAATGTGGTGAGGCTTTTTAAGCTTTGAAGAAAGCCCTCATTACTACGTCGATTCTCCAAGCACCATATTGGACCCTCCCATTTCAGCTTATGTGCGACGCTTCTGATTTTGCATTGGGAGCGATCTTAGGTCAAAGGGTTGATGGCAAACCTCATGTGCTGCATAATGCTAGCAAGACCCTTACGGATCCTCAGCAAAACTACACGGTCACTGAAAAGGAACTACTTACTATAGTATTTGCTTTGGAAAAGTTTCAGTCTTATCTTTTGGGATCCAAGGTTGTAGTGTTCACTGATCATTTTGCCCTAAAGCATCTTCTGGCTAGAAAGGACACCAAACCTCGCCTAATTCATTGGATTCTGCTACTCCAAGAATTTAACCTGGAAATTAAAGATAAGAATGGAGTTGAGAATGTGGTAGCAGACCATTTGCCTTGGATCCCTATTGAGGCATCAAACCCTGCTGGCGGTATTCAAGAGACTTTCCCTGATGAGTCTCTGATGGCTGTGGAAGCTAAAACTCCTTGGTTCACTGACACAGTGAACTATCTGGTCATGGGCATTACCCCCAGTACTTGGGACAAGTAGAAGCGAGACAGTTTCTCACCAACGCTAAATTTTATCACTGGGAGGAACCCAAGCTTTTTAGAATAGGTCCTGACGAGCTTTTTCGCCATTGCATCCCTAATGAAGAACAAAGAAGTGTTCTGAGTTTCTGCCATGACCTCCACTGTAGGGGACATTTTAGTGGGAAGAAGACTGCCTATAAGGTTCTTCAGTCTAGCTTTTGGTGGCCCACATTATTCCGAGATGCACATACGTATGTGGGCACATGTCTACGTTGCCAACAGACGGGAACCATTGGAAAAAGGGATGAGATGCCCCAAAAACCTATTCTCCCTGTTGAAAGCTTTGATATTTTGGGCATTGACTTCATGGGTCCCTTTCCTATGTCCTTCGGATATGAATACATCCTTGTGGCTGTTGACTATGTATCGAAATGGATAGAAGCCATACCTACGTGAACCAATGATCATTCCGTGATCTTGGGCTTTGTTAAGGCTAATATCATTTCTCGGTATGGGTGCCCAAGGACGATCAAAAGTGATGGAGGACCTCACTTTAAGAATGTACACTTCACAAGACTACTCCAAAATTTGGGAGTCAAACACATGATAGCCACACCTTATCATCCCCAAACGAGTGGACAAGTTGAAGTGTCTAATAGGGAGATTAAGCGAATTTTAGAAAAAACTGTCAGGCCTGATCAGAAGGATTGGTCTAAAAAACTAAATGATGCTCTTTGGGCCTGCAGAACTACGTATAAGACTCCCTTGGGCATGTCTCCTTTCCATCTTGTCTACGGAAAAGTGTGCCACCTTCCTGTTGAAATCCCACATAAAGCTTATTGGGCTATTAAAAATGTTAACTTGAATATGGATAAAGTAGGAAAAGCACGTATGTTAGAATTAAGTGAGCATGAGGAGCTTCGTAATGAAACTTATGAAACTTCTCAAGCTTACAAGCAACGTACAAAAGTCTTCCATGACAAGCACATCATTAGAAAGACTTTTGAGCCCAACCAGTGGGTCTGGCTTTTCAATTCTAGACTTAAATTATTTCTTGGAAAGCTCAAGTCCCACTGGGATGGGCCATACGTTGTTATCAATACTTTCCCTCATGGAGCTGTAGAGATTCGGAACCCTATTTCAGGTGCGAGCTTTAAGGTAAATGGCTAGCGACTTAAACCGTATATTACTCTTTCAGATGGCTAGGTTTTGGACGCACTTCGGCTTGAGGAGCCTTAGCTCCTCCCACTCTCCTCCTTAGGTGATATTCTTCTATGTCTGCAATTTTTTTTCCAATGAGGACATTGTCAGTCTTAGGCATGGGGGGGTATAACCTAAGAATGTTTATAGCATTTATAAATATTTGCATACATATATATTTATATGTATAAAAAAAATTCTCTTTTCTTGAGCTGAATGGGTTAGTCCCTAGTAGAATACCATTGTCATTGGAGGTTTTTCTTCTTAAAATTATTTCTTAAGTTTAGAATCCAGTACATTTATTTCACGTGCACGTAGACTTGGTAATAGATCCATGAAGAAAACCAATAAAAATTTGTAATCTACTAAACCCTTAGACAGTTCATAGGGAGTCAGGCATACTATCTTCTAGTAGATCCACCTCATATTTGTGAGAAGAAAGTAGAGAGATTACTGGTGCAATAAGTCTAGTGCATGAACTCTTAAGTTTTGGACAATTAGATGATGATACTTCAGAGTTAGACATAGTTTTCGCTCTCTATCCCTGTGTGCATACTTTGTGTGAATTCTTGAGAGTCACCAAATAAAGCAGATATACAAAGATTGAGTCGTAATAAAGCTATGACTATAGTGGATGGTTACGACCGTCCTTCATAGAGTCATCAGCTGAAGGAGGGTAATAGTGTCAAAGGTCAGAAATATGCCTTTCCTATCCATTCCTTCCCGGTGCTGAGAATAGGCACTTCCACCAAATAAGCCACACAATATCCTCTTGACCATCATCATCCCTAATAATGCCTCATAAAGAAAAGTCTGTGTCATATTATGTTGATTTATAAAAAAAAAAGAGAAGAAAAGAGAAGAAGAAATAAAAAAAAGAAAAAGAAGAAACAGTTATATTATAAAAAAGAAAGCCCAAGTTTATAATGTAACATTATTTCTGAGGCAACAGAACTTCTATCGCGTTCCACCAAATATGACCCACACCTACCTTTTAGTATTTCTGATCGCCCGAATACTGGTTAAGGACTCTAACTTAGTTGTAGAGTTATAAGGACTTTAATTGAAGTGTGGATGCCATGTGAGGCCACCAAATAGTGAGTACAATTACTAAATCTGGCGAGATTTGTGATCTCATAAAGAAAGAGTGAGTGCCCAAGAACATCAAGAGAGCACAGTTGTGTAGCCTCTCTCAGAGTTGACTTGTCTAATAGTCTATTAATCTAGAGTCTGTAGTACTAGACTGCATGTAGCACTAGAGGAGTGTGTGTCACCAAATACAAATCCATTGTACTCGATATCTCCTACCTAAGCCAAAAGCTGGGGTCAAATTACATATTTTCTTCTGCTTTATCCCCGAGTGAAGTAGTTGCCTCCCCCGACAGAAATATTTACCAAGGGTGAAGTACGAGCTTCCAATGCGAATTGGCTTTTTCACTTGGATCTGTTACCTAGGCTATCATCACTTCACATTTGTCTGGATCTCTAAAGTTTTGAGATAAGAAAAGAAGAAATCTTCTGATTACTTCCATTATTTTTCATTTTTGCTAGGGACTAGCAAATCTTAGGCATGGGGGCATTTGATGAGTCCATTTTAATGGACTAATATTATGCCTAAGTAACTTTAATCTTATCTTTTAGGTTTGTTAATAACTATATTAAGTTATAGAATATTTGCATGCATCATGATTTAAGTTTACATCTATTTTATAGTATTCTATAATGTAATATGTAATGATTTTATGTTTTTATGTGCAAGAAGAATACTGGGAAAAGAACAAGGAGGGGAGGGTAAATTCCCCTTTCAAACAACTGGCGGCATTTTTTCCCCATCCTCCAGCCACCCTTAACGCACCCCTCAACAAATGCAAACCGCCGCCGGCCAAAATTAGAGAAAGGATTTTGAAAATCCCTTGGGAGGCAGAGGAGAAGAAATATAGAGGAGAGGCGGAGGGGATTGGAGGGGGGAAGGAACCGTGCTTGCACTGTGCACCGTGCACCCTCCACCGCAAACACCAATAGCCTGCACTCTGCCCTCCACCGCACACCCGCGCCATCTGCAGGCGCAGGCACAGCCGCACCCGCACCATACCGCCCACCGCCCTTGTGCCTTCTCCCCGCAGGCGCTTCCCCCTCTCCAGCGCCAGACCCACCTCCAGCCCCTCTAGCCAGTGCCCCATCCTGCACCTACCAGGCCCGAGCCCATCCTACATTTGCCAGGCCTGCGCCCCTCCAGCGCTCGCCTCCAACGCCTGCCTTCAGCGCCTGCCTCCAATGCTAGGCCCATGCCCCTCTAGCACCTACCTCCAGCGCCTGCTCTGTAGGCGCTTCATGCCAAGCACCTGCAGGCGCTTGCCACCCTTCACCATCCTCTGCAGGCGCGCCTTCAACCCCGCAGGTGCCCCTTCAAGCCTGCAGGCGAACCCACGCCTACAGGCGCTGCGTCGCCTTCACCCTCCACCGCCTTACACGCCCTCTGCAGGCACTGCAGAACGACTGCGCGCCCCTGCAACCCCCCACCAGCGCCTTCGCGTGCCCGCACCACCGCCTACAACCATGCGCCAGCACCTGCAACATGCATGGTTGACTGCAGCTTCTCCACCGCCACCACTCCTCTGCTCCGGCAAGTCAACTCCAGCCAACTCAAAATGCACCGCTGCCATCACCGCGACAGCCTCGCTCCAGCCAACCTCCCGTGGGAGTCTCTCCTCGATTGAACCTCTCTCCCATGCGCAAGGAGAGAGGTGAAATCCCCTGTTTTCTTCCCATTAAAAATTACATTCAATGCCATTTCCACCAAAAATCAATTTTAATTTATGATTATTTTATTATGGTGAAATTGTGACTGCACACTCATGCTTTCTGATAATTACGCATTATTGATATTCACATGTTTCAACATTGGTTTAGGGATTAACAATGTGCATAAATTTTCTCTAATATATGTCAATTGAAAATTACATAAAATCATCACATATTTATTGAATATTTCAGTGAGGAAAAATTACACATATACCTTTATATTTTTGAGTTATTGTGCATCTTCTTTCCATCGCATTTCATGTCGGATTTGATTATGGATTTTGCACTTGATCGAAAGAATACGAAATAATCAAGAGTTTATTGCATCATTGCCTCCCTGCGGACATGACCTGCTCTTCTGTGAGTGGTTATTTTTATTGTTGATTAGTCGATTTTTCCACCATTTAAATACTACAACAATGCGTTATTTCATTTGCGAAACTTAATCGAAAGCGGAAAATCAACTTGTCAGTTGTTCTATGATAGCTCCAACCACGTAATTTGAGGCATTAGTCATAAGCTCAAAAGGGTAGTTCCAATTGGGACCTTGTATAATGGGTGCCTTAGTTACACCCTTCTTTAGTTTTTCAAAACTCTTCAAGCATTTTTTATCGAAGTCAAAAGGTTGGTCTTTAGTCAATAATTGGCTCAAGGGAAGAGTGATTTCGAAGAAATTTTGTATGAATCTGCAGTAGAATCCCACATGCCCAAAGAATGATCTAACTTATTTAACAGAGTTGGGTAGGGGAAGTCTAGAAATGACATCAATATAGCTTTATCTATTGTGATTCCTTTTTCTAAAATAACATTGCCTAGGATGATGCCCTTCTAGATCATGAAGTGGCTTTTTTCCCAACTATGGACCATATTTTCTTTTATACATTTTTGAAGAGTCTTATCCAGGTTGCTCAAACAATTTTCAAAGTCTCCAAAAACCAAGAAATCATCCATAAAGACCTCCAAATATTCCCATACCAATTTAGAAAAATTGCAAGCATACACTGCTGAAAGGTAGAGGGTTTGTTGCAGAGATCGAAAGGCATTCTTTGGAAAGTAAAGGTTCTAAAGGAGTAGGTGAATGTGGTCTTTTCTTGGTCCTCAAGGTGGACTACGACCTGATTATAGTTGGAGTAACCATCGAGAAAATAATAGAGTTGTTCAACTAACCATCCTAAAATTTGATGAATAAAAGGGAGCAAGAAATGATCCTTCTTGGTGGTGACATTTAGTTTTCTTTAGTCAATGCATACATACTAAGAGAGGCAATCCAAGTTGGGATTGCTTCACGCTTCTCATTTATGATGATGATTAGTCCAGCTTTCTTGGGTACCACCTGAGTAAGACTAACCCAATTATTATCTGAGATAGGGTAAATGATTCTCGCATCGAGCCACTTGATAATCTCATTTTTCACCACCTCCTGCACATTAGGGTTCAAGCGTCTTTACGGCTTGTAAGAGGGACAAGTGTCATCCTCAAGGTATATTCAATGGTTACAGTAGGACGGTTTAATCCCTTTAAGATCATTTAGAGTTCAACTAATAGCCTTGCAATTTTTTCTAAGGACATGGAGAAGTCTTTCCTCTTGATCCCCAAAGAGATGAGCATTGATAATCAAGGGCATGGTCTGGTTAGGTCCAAGGAAAACATATTTTAATGAGTCTGGCAAGGGTTTCAACTCTAATAGTGGGCTAGGCTTAAAAAGAGGTTTAGAAGTTAGGTCCAGAGTAGGGGTTGTGTCAGGATGGTCAACAGTCATTAAGTGTAGTGATGTCAAGGTAGGGGGGTTTTGGGGTCTTAGGAATGGTGTACAAGGTAAAACAAGTCCACATATATGTAATATTCATTGATTCTTCCACTAATTGTTCAATTTCTGAGTTCAAACCGTCAAAGAAATCTAGCTCACAGAATCTCCTGGAAGCTTGAAAGATGTCCAAGGTGATTGACTGACCATCGTAAGTAATTTTCATTTTTCCAAAATCAGAATCAATGTTGGCTTTTGCAGTGGCCAGGAATGGTCTTCCAAGGATAATAGGTGCATTTTGTAGGGCCTCAAGTACCTCTAGGTCTAAGGCTAGAAAATCCACAGTAAATAGACAATTTTGGACTCAAGCGATAGCATTTTCCACAATCCCTTTTAGGTGAATAACATATCATTATGACAATTGTAGAGTAACTTAAACTGGCTTCAGCTCATAGAACTAAAATTCTTCAAATAAAATGGTAGGGATGAGGTAGGTAGAGGCACCTAAATCAAGAAGGGCATGATCAAAGGTCATGTTGTTGATAACGACATAAATCAGTGGGACACCTAGGTCTTTCCTTTTAAGTGGTAGATTGCTTTGGACCACTGAGCTTGCAATCTCAACAAGGACTACCCTACCTAGATTCTTAGTCTGCCTTTTATGACTAGAAAGGTCCTTTAATAATTTGACATAGGCAGGTATATATTTAATTGCATCTAGGAGGGGGATATTGATTTCAATTTGCCCAAATAAATCCATGAGTTGCTTATTGGTAGGCTTTGTCTTCTTTTTCCTGTTATTGGTGGGGTTCAAGCCTTGAGGGAAGGGAATGGGGTTTTTGTCCTTTGAATTATTTGTTCCATTTTCTTGAGATTGGGTGGGTGTGGAGCCTACTTGCCTCAAGCTTAGGTGGGTTTCATGTGTTGAATAGGATGGCCCTAAGTCTTGAGTAGTTTTTCCACTACTAAAATGTTATAGAAGTGGCAATGTAATTGGTTCTAGGAGGGGGTTGTGAGGCCTAATTTTGATGTTGCTGGAAATCTGGGGGTATTGTGGTGCAAGGTGGGATAGGATGTTATGCATGTTTATTCCTGCCTTGATGGTGATTCCTTTGATTGTTGGGATTTGGTATGGGTTGTGAAAGAAAGTTCCTTGTAGGTCGTTGATCTGGTGTAACCCCAATTTGATTTTGTAGATTAGAGACAATTTAGGTATCTTCGATTCCTTGCAGGGTCTTCATTATCTAGGTATTAATTTCTTCCTGAGAAGGTTGGGATGGATTAATCACATGTTGGCATGAACTCAGGTTCTTCCCATAAATCCCAGATTAATTTGTCTTTGGTAAGGAGCTTGATTGGTATTTCTCCAGGAGAAATTTGGGTGGTTCTTCCAACTTTCATGTACGAGTTGGAGGGATTGTTTCTAAAATACTCTTTGAGGGTGAAAATGTTTTCAATTGTTAGGTTGAAGGTGTTTGGATTTATGTAGTCAAAAGTCCTAGTTAAATCTAATACAACCTCGGGGCTAAAGTTGTTTTCAATAGGGGTTGCACCAATTTGATGAGAGTTTTCACTTTGCAAAAGGTTAGGTGCATTCGAGGGTGGTGTTAGCTTTTGTGAGTTTAATTTTTCTTCAATTTTTTTCTAGTGAATCTGCATTTGGTCAAGCCTTTGAGCAATCAATTGGATGCCATCTTGGGTAATTGGGATAGATTGGGTACGAGTATCTATCTCATTGACACCAAGTCATTGGTTCATGGTTCTACCAAAGGTGTCTATGGATGCATGATTAAATGAGTTTTCACTCATTTCTTTAAATAATTAGTAGGCACTTTCGACATCCTTGTTTAGAAAGTTTCTGCTGCATAAGACGTCAACAAATCTTCAAAGTTGATCCTCAAGACTATGATAGAAGATTTGCACAAGTTGCCAAAGTGGCACCTTATGATGTGGTGATGGTAACACCATCATGGGCCCTAACTAGTCGCATTTAGTCAGGTTTGAATGATAAGAGCTCCTACCTAATCATCTGAGGGTCACAACTTCGCATCATTCTGATTTGAGAAAAAAATAGGGAATTAGGGTTAATTTTGTAATTTTAATAGCACATCACAAACATAAATTAACTAGGGGGTCATTGGTCGAACGTGTTTTGTGTGTTAGATATTAGGGTTACAAGTAACCAGTTGTCGTAGTTGCAAAACACGTCGATCAAATAAAATTTATACCAAAACTCTAAGGGAGTCCCAGGTCGAACACAGGGAAG
This sequence comes from Thalassia testudinum, assembly GCA_037157565.1. Lineage (NCBI taxonomy): Eukaryota > Viridiplantae > Streptophyta > Magnoliopsida > Alismatales > Hydrocharitaceae > Thalassia > Thalassia testudinum. The sequence continues at coordinate 62,834,060 of JAZHRO010000007.1, read as the reverse complement.
CAACGCTTACTTTAAGTGAAAACTGCGCTTCGATTTGTTTCTTTTTGAAGCTTTAGGGTTTTGTTATTTTTTGTTTCTTCGAAATAAAAGACAAGCAGTCACAAGATAGAGATGGAATCAAATGTGATGTATTGCATTAATGTCTATTACAATAAACTATGAAAGCATAAAAAGAGAGGGGGGTGAGAGGAAATCTCCCAAATCGGCTGTTCGGTGAGACGACGGTGCTTGGCGAAAGCTCGGACGAAGGATGTGAGGAGTGGGACGACGGAGGTGAGATGCAGGAGGACGTTAGGTTGAGGAAAGCTTCGGCGTGGCTCTGGAATGGAGGTGAGAAGACGGAGATGATCTGCTACCAGAATGGAGGTGGGAGGTTAGCTCCAAGGAGACCTATGAATGGGGATGGGAAGTTGGACGAGTATTTAGTGGGGTAGAGGTTCGCTATACTAATAGGAGCCTTGGGAGCTTGAGAACAAGCTCTAATTGAGCATTGGTAGGCTTGCTAGAGCTTGGGAGTAGGTGGGAGTAGAGTAGGTAGAGATGGCTTAGAAGGGAAGGGGTGTAGGTCCTCTTATAGTGGAGGAGAAGAGGCTAAAAATGGGTAAAGGACCTTTAGCGACCTCCAGACCGTCGCTGGAAACGTTGCTATAGATAGCTCACATCCGCTCACACCTTTAGCTGGCTCTGCTGGCTTGCAACGAAGTAGCGACGGCAATAAGCGTCGCTGTAGGTCCGCTCAGCTATCACTGAAAGCTTGCACCAACCGTGCTTGCACCTGCACTGCGCTGCTGCCCATCACGTGTGATGATCGCGTGGCGCCTTGCTATGTGCGCGCTGTCATGCGCTGGCGAGTGCGTGCGCATGCGTGCTGCGCTGCCGCTGCTGCTGCTATGCATGCGGTTGATTTGAGATTGGGAGGGGGCTACAGGGATTCAAACCCGCGCCCCTTCCTTGTGAATCACCGCATCAACCAATACACTACATCTCCCTGTGCGTCGTGAAGAGGATTTCCGACTGTGTGGTGAGGGTGCTCTCTCAGCCGTTGGCTTCTCATCCAACAGCTGAGATCACTTGATGATCAGCCTTTGGAGAAGTGGCGGGTGGCCATGGGTGCTCCAGATGGTGCCACGTGGCACCATCTGGATCGTCCACCCATCATTGCTTGCAAAGGATGCCACAGTGCTTGAATCGAGGTGATTTCTACGTTGTCGGACCGTGATCGTCACTTCGGATCCATCCATACATTTGTATTTTCCATCCGAAACCCATATGGATGTCGCATAGCCCCTTAGCCATATAAAATGAAGGAATTAATATACAAAGCATACAGCTATCCTAAATGCCATGCAATGGATGTTATGCAATATGTATAATATGATGTGCAATGCTAAGCCTAGGAACTATCATAAATAAGTAAATTATCATGAATTTATGTGTTCATCATACCCCCATCTTACTTTTTGCTAGTCCCTAGCAAAATTAACCTAAATGCTATGTATAAAAGTAGAATTAGGGTTCGAGTATTTAGGAAAAATTCATTGATTTCTTTAGAAAATCTCAAACCTAAACCAAATTACAAAAACTAAACAGTGCCCGGGTGCCTACCAAAATGCAGACCGTCCAAGCTCTCGCCTTATTTGAGAAGGGAAGATAAATTTTTTTTTCTTGTCTTTCTTCTTCTCTAATTTTTTTGTACTTTTGGAGTTTGAGAGTTCTGAGATAACTTTTTACTACTACCCAACCTGCCCTAGACTCGAAAAGGAATCTAAGTACTAAGCATCTTTGTGAAAAAGTGATACACTCACAAAACGGCTGTTCAGACGGACTTTGAGTTTCAACGACCTTAGGTGACCATGCCTAAAGGTTTATCTTTATAATCGGTAGCTTTCTCCCTACTTTTTTTATATGGGGTCAACACAAGGGTGAACCCAGTGTATATCTCCACGATTTATTCTACTTCCTCGCTTCTTCCCTAAGTGTTTTGGGAATTATTGTGCATTTTTTTTTGTGAGTTGGGTTCTGGACAACCTGCTGATGAGCTATTACCACCGACAACTTGCCAGCCATACTCGTACGGTGAAGTGTGGTTTTATTTATTTTTTTATTTTCTCCCTTTTTTTCTTTCTTTTCTTTTCTTTCTTTCTTTTCTTTTTTTAAGTAGGTTGCTTTCCTGATCTAAGATTTACCTAAAGGCAGTACAATAAAAATGATCTTGTGGCTGGGCTCTGGACAACCGGTCGATGAGCTGTTACCACCTACAACTTGCCAGCCATACCACCCAAATCAGTCCATTAGCTACCCAATTTCCGTATAAACCGCCGGAAAGTGAGTCAATGCAAAAAATGTGTGTAGATGCTTAGGCTTAAAGTCCCCCCAAATCAGATGGCGGGTTGATAAGTCGCATACTTATCATCCCAAATGTTTTACCAAATTAAAATAAATTTTAATTGGTGAGGACTCGAGACTAAGTCCACATTCGAGTGGACACCCGGGCTAATTAAGCCCGAAGACCTGAAGAGTCTAAGTATTCAGGTCTCAAAGTATCAATTCCTAAAGTTTACAACTCCTAATGCCCAAGTTCTCATCACCTAATTCTATTTTTTTTATCTTTTTCATTTTTTTAACAAGAATCAAATAACAGAAAATTACTATTACAGCTGACAAAATGGTTATAAAATATGTCCACCCCCCCATGCTTAGCATTGCAATGTCCTCATTGTGAAAAAAATGAAAGCATGCAAGAGAGTAGAAGTGGAAGAATAAGACCTGGTTTCCGTGACACTCTGGTCAGCTTGGAACAGTCTTTACATGTGCTAAGTTTAGTACCTTCAACTTGGCGATGATCAGCCTGCAGTGGCTACGGCAAGGTAAGAGCAACCTTGTCCGAGATGGGTTCAGGGAGCACATGGTCAACAAAGGGTTTGAGACATTTTCCATTGACCTTGAAAATATTACCCGTCTTTGGGTCGAAGATTTCAACGGCCTCGTTAGGGACAATCCGCTCAATAATGAACGAGTCGTCCCACTTAGACCTGAGTTTTCTGGGGAAAAGCTTCAATCGAGAATCGAAAAGCCAGACCTTCTAGTTTGGCTCAATGCTCTTACATGAAATCGTCTGGTCATGGAGAGCTTTGATCCTTGCCTTATAAATTCTAGCATTTTCATAAGCATCATTACGAAGCTCCTCCAACTCAGATAGTTGGAGTTTCCTGGTTTTCCCAGCCAACTCAAGGTCCACATTACATTTCTTGATGGCCAAAAATGCCCTGTATTCAAGTTCTACGGGTAAGTGACACACCTTACCAAACACCAGACGGAACGGAGACATACCGATAGGCATTTTGTACGCCGTACGGTAAGCCTAAAGAGCATCATCTAGCTTTTGAGTCCAGTCCTTCCTATCAAGCCTAATGATTTTCTGCAAAATGTTCTTGATTTCCCAATTGGAGACCTCGGCCTGTCCATTCGTCTGAGGGTGGTAAGGTGTGGAAATTCTATAATTCACCCCGTATTTTCCCAGTAAATTCTGAAGCTGGGCATGAGTGAAATGTGTGCCACTGTCACTAATAATTGCCCTAGGAACCCTGAACCGATTGAAGATATTTCTCTTTACAAAATCAATGACCACCTTGTGGTCATTAGTTCGGGTGGGAATTGCCTCAATCCACTTGGACACGTAATCAATAGTGACCAGAATATACTGGTGTCCAAATGAAGGAGGGAAGGGTCCCATAAAGTCGATGCCCCAAATATCGAAAATTTTGACGGAAAGAATTGGGTTCAGGGGCATCATATGTCTCTTAGCCATGTTCCCGAGTGTCTGGCATTAGGTGCACGACTTAGAGAATTCCTGGGCATCCTTAAATAATGACAGCCAATAGAATCTGGATTGCAAAATTTTTGCAGCTGTCTTTTTCCTGGAAAAGTGTCCACCACACGCTGATGTGTGGCAGAACTCAAGTATGCTATGGAACTCAACTTTCGAGACGTATCGACGAATAATCTGGTCTGCACCGATGCGGTACAGCTCAGGATCGTCCCAAAAATAATATTTAGCCTCAGACACAAGTCTATCCTGTTGTTGTTTGGTCCAATCCTGGGGGATTTGACTAATGGCCAAATAATTGACAATATCCGCAAACCAGGGGGTTCGAATACCCGAGACTATGAGGATAGTCTCATTCGGAAAAGTATCAAAGATCGAGACATCCAGATGAGGAGAATCAATTAGGATTCTTGAGAGGTGATGGCCACTACATTTTGTGCCCCGGCTTTATCCCTGATTTCAAGATCGAACTCTTGAAGCAGTAGAATCCAGCGAATAAGTTGAGGTTTGGCATCCTTTTTGTCCAAGAGATGTTTCAAGGCCGAGTGGTCGGTATAGATGATGACACAAGAACCTAACAGATAAGCCTTGAATTTTTCTAAAGCGAAAACTGCAGCCAGCAATTCTTTTTCAATATCGGTGTAGTTCCTCTGGGCCTCATCTAGAGTTTTGCTAACGTAGTAAATCACAGAGGGCTTTTTCTCAATCTTTTGACCCAAGACTACCCGACGGCATAATCAGATGCATCAGCCATAATCTCAAATGGGGTTGTCCAGACCGATGGTTGTAATACCGGGGCACAGGTGACTGCCATTTTCAATAAATCAAATGCTTTATGGCATGATTCATCAAATTTGAACGGCGTGTCTTTGGCTAGAAGGTTATTCAAGGGCTGAGCAACCTTTGAGAAATCGTTAATGAATCTTCTATAAAAACCCACATGCCCAAGGAAAGAGTGAATCTGTTTTACGGATGTGGGTGAAGGAAGTCTAAAGATAGCATCCACCTTAGCTCTATCAACTTCAATTCCCCGACTAGAGACCACGTGACCCAGGACGATGCCTTCCTGAGTCATAAAGTAGCTCTTTTTCCAGCTAAGGACTTGTTGGGTATCGTAAAGCACATTTTTTATAAGAACAAGCATTGTAGTATAGTGCGCAATATGATCAACAAAAATATTTATAAAGCTAACGAAACTTGGAGTCCTGGTCGTTCGTCTCTGGGAGACATTTATGGAAATGCAGATTTGAAATAGATCTCTTTTGCTCTCCTTGCTTAAAATCTCATGGCAGTTTATGGTGATTTACGTATTGATGTACGACATGCTAGTTGCCAAAAGATAGTAATTAAAACATGCAACTTCAATCACACCAAAAGATGATAGGTTGTCCTAGGGCTAGGATGGACCTAAGTTCTTCACAATTTATTGCTTTATTCCTACTTAATAGAATAGCATACCTTAACTCCCTTACATTATTATCTACTACATCTAATCTAGGTCTTCCGCTCCATCTCTACTGCAACACCAGTAATTCTTTATTTTTCTGATCCAGCTTTAGATCCAACTTCAGATCTACCTTCTAGTTAACTTATTACCTGTAATTGACATAATGCACCAAATCATCACATTATAGCATTATTTTATGCATAGCTTAAAAAAAGCAGTAAAGATGCAAATAATGCTTATGCATGCATGAATTACCCTAACTTATGCTAAGTTCTAGCCTAATTTAGGTCAATTAAGACCTATGATTGCTGCGCAATCATACCCCCATGCCTAAATCTTGCTAGTCCCTAGTAAATGCGAGACTAAATTATTCATAGAAGGATCCCTAAGGCATTGATTATTTTATCAAGTGTATGCGTAGAGATTATTCTCCTTTTTGTTTTCATCCTATGCTCTAGAAATCCAGACAATCATAAAAGTGTAGTTATGTAGCTTTTGCAACGGATTCAAGTAAAAAACTAATTCACCTCTAAAGCCTGTACTTGATCCCTAGTAAAAATTCTAGCAGGATAGGCCAATTTTCTTCCCTCGGGATATTCAAGATATTCTTTGAATTCCACCCTAGCTTTAAGCTTGTGTAGAGGATGTCTGAGGTATACGAGTGTTTATTTGGTGGCTCACTCTCAATTGGTGCTACATAGAAATTAGTACTGTAGAATCTAGATTCCTAAATTATCAAGTAACTCAACTTAGCGAAAGACAAGAAAAACTATGCTCTCTTCTGGTCCTTTGTATTCATTCTCTCTCTTTCTTTTTCTTTTCCTTTTCTTTTCTTTCTTTTTCTTAGAGCTCACAATCTCACTAGATTCACACATATAACCTGTATTTGGTGGTCTCACTTGGCATTAACACTTTGATTGAGTTCTCATAACCTTAACACTAGGTTAGAATTCCTCAGCCAGTATTCGGGTGGTCAGAAACACAAGAAAGATAAGTTAAGGCCATATTTGGTGGATCTCAAATTTATTTGGTGGTATTGCCTCAATGCAATTGAAATAAACATTAAATATTTACACTCTTTTTTTCTTGCTTTTTTCTTCTCTTTTTTTTTCTTTTCCTTTTTTTCCTTTTTTCTCTTTTTTTTTTCCTTTTTCTCATTTCTTCATTTTTTTTTCATATATAATTTTTTTAACTCAACATAATCTAGCAACACATTCATGAATTTTATTGAAGAGGCATTATTAGGGATTGGTGGCACTCAAGAGACATTGGGTGGCTTATTTGGTGGAAGTGCTACTCACGACACCGGGAAAGACGTATAGGATGGTGTATTTCTGATCTTGACATCAATACCCTCCTTCAACCAAGGATTCTGTAAAGAATGGTCGTAACCATCCACCTTAGCCCTAGTTTTATGAAAACTCACTCTCCACGTAATTCCCTTATTTGGTGGCTCTCAAAATTTTGCACAAAAAATATATACACAGGAACTGAGAGAGAAACTATGCCTAATCTTTGAGTATCATCACCTAATTATCTAGGATTCTAGATTCCTTGCACTAATCTTAGAGCACCAGTACTCTCTATTCTCATTTCACACTATTTGGTGGAATTTTGGAATGAAATCTGCCTAACTCCCAAAACACTATCCAAGGGTTTAGGAGAAGAAGCACTGCTTCTCGACAGCCTAAAGACATTTATCAGCCTTCACCGTGAATCCACTGCAAATTCTATGTGTGTGTGAAAGGTTGTATTGGATTCCAGATTACAGGAATCAACTAGAGGATAAAATCCCTAATGCATTCTCTTGATAAAAATCTTATTCATGAATGCATTATGTATATATGCCATAAACAAGTAATCTCATATAATTTGTACTTGATAAAATTCCCGTATCAGGTTACATTCAGCTTAATCCTAAATTTCAGAACAGGAAAGGTGAGCAGATGAGTCGGAAGTGGCTGTTGCGGATGATTTTTAGCTCCAATGCGAACATTGGAGGTGGAGTCGGTTGTTCTTTTATTCAGGATCCTAAAGTATGTGTAACATGCAGCTCTGAGGTTTTCCTAAATGTTGGAATAAAAATTTTCAGTTTTATTGTATCTACCCCCCCATGCCTAAGTTCTTGCATGTCCTCATGCATGAATGTAAAAGAAAATAAGTATAATAGGGAGTAAATGGGTAGAAATCACCTGGAATTTCTCTTGAAATTTTAACTTTCAGCATCAACCAACCTGACAATATGCAATATACAAAAGAAATATGCTTAAAAGAAAAATATGCTAGGTATAAAAATGGTTATGTATAGATGATGGTAGAATGTGGGATATGCTATCTATACTTGCTGAGTTTAACGCCTCCAGCTGGGCAAGAACTTACTTAGATATCCTTAATAAGATGAATGAGTTCGTCAATTGGAAAAGGTTCCTGGGCTGTGAATGGCTTGAGGCACTGGCCATTTACTATAGATACATGCCCAGATTTTGGGTCCCTGATTTGGACTGCCCCATTAGGATATGGGCGAATCACAACATATGGGCCAGTCCACTTGGACTTAAGCTTCTCTGAAAAAGGTTTTAGTCGCGAATCAAACAACCAGACTTGCTGGTTTGGCGTGAATGTTTTTCTCCAGATGTGGCGGTCATGAAAGGTCTTGGTCTTGTCCTTGTATATCAATGTGTTCTCATAGGCCTCCCACCAGATCTATTCTAATTTGCTAAGCTGGAGTTTCCATTCTTGACCTCCTGCATCAAGGTCAAGCTTACATTTTTGCACCACCCAAAAGGCGCAGTGTTCCAGTTCTACAGGAAGGTGACAAGCCTTGCCATATACCATACGATATGGTGACATTCCAAGTCGATATCCCAAAGTGCACGAACTAATTTATCTGACCAGTCCTTCCTGTCTGGTTTAACTGCCTTTTGGAGAATCAGCTTGATCTAACGGTTAGACACTTCAGCATGGCCATTGGTCTGCAGGTGATACGAGGTGGCTATATGGTGATGTACCCCGTATTTCATTAATAATGACCTGAAGTGGGCATGGATGAAGTGGCTTCCTCCATCGCTAATTAGAGCGCAGGGTATTTCGAATCTCGCGAAGATGTATTCCCGTACGAAAGAAATGATGATCTTATGATCAGCCCGTCTTGCCAAGATGGCCTCAACCCACTTCGAGAAATAGTCAATGGCTAGTAATATGTACTTGAAGCCATGCGAGTTCGAAAAAGGGCCCATAAAATCGATGCCCCAGACATCGAACACTTCTACAACCATGATGGGCTGAAGTGGCATCATGTCTCTCCTTGTCATAGAACCGACCGACTAGCATCGTTTGCAGTGCTAGGCATATTCGTGTGTATCTTTGAAAATAGTTGGCTAGAAAAATCCTGACTACAAAATTTTTGCAGCAGTTTTCCATCCCAAGAAATGACCACCATAAGCATCACTGTGGCAAAAAGATAACACACTGGGATCTCAGAATCTGGGATGTATCTTCGAATAATCTGATCCGCTCCAATGCGGAAGAGCAGTGGGTCATCCCAGAGGTAGAATTTGGCCTCCGCAGTAAATTTGAGTTTATAGTCCTTGGACAGGTTTGCGAGAATGTTGCCTGCGGCAAGATAGTTTGCAATATCCGCATACCAGGGGAACTCGACAGAGTTAGCTACCAAAAGGGATTCATCCGAAAATTGGTCATGGATAGGCAAGTAATAAGGAATGTAGGCTGGGTCTAGTCTGGATAGGTGATCTGCCACAACATTCTGCTTTCCGACTTTGTCACGGATTTCAATATCAAATTCTTGCAATAGAAGGATCCATCTAGTGAGCCAGGGTTTGGCATCCTTCTTTGCCAACAAATGCCGAAGGGCGGAGTGGTCAGTGAAGATGATAACTTTGGACCCTAATAAATAAGATCTGAATTTCTCCAACCCGAATACTACTGCTAGCAGTTCCTTTTTAGTGATAGTATAATTGCACTGAGCCTCATTCAGCATCTTGCTAGCATAGTATATGACAAAAGGTTGTTTCTCCCGACGCTGGCCTAAAATAGCACCGACAGCGAAATCAGAAGTGTTGCACATCATCTCAAAGTCAAGCGACCAGTTAGGCGATTGGAGAATCAGGAAATCAGTGACAGCGCTTCGTAAAGTCTCGAAGGCGTTAAGACATGAGGTGTTGAATTCAAATGGGGCATCGGCAACAAGGAGATTCGTCAAAGGTCATGCAATTTTCAAGAAATCGCATATAAATCTACGATAGAAGCCGACGTGACCCAAGAATGATCTGATCTACTTGATCGAGCTAGGTGAGGATAAGTGGGAAATAATCTCAGATTTAGCTCGATCGACCTCGAGTCCATTTTTAGAGATCCTGTGCCCTAGTACTACGCCATCCCTCACCATGAAATGGGTTTTCTCCCAGGATAGTACTAGGTTTACTGAAATGCACCATTTCAGGATTTTGGTGAGGTTATCAAGACAAGATGCGAAATCATCTCCGAAAATGGAGAAGTCATCCATGAACACCTCCACATAGTCCCCAATCATGTCAGAAAAGATGGCCATCATACAACACCAAAATGTTGCTAGTGCGTTGTAGAGGCTAAAGGGCATCCCCTTGAAAGCTAATGTCCCAAAGGGGCATGTGAATGTGGTCTTGTCTTGATCTTCCGGGCTAATCGCTACTTGATTATACCTGGAGTATCCATCCAGAAAGCAAAAGAAACTGTGTCTGGCTAACCGTTCCAAGATTTGATCAATGAAAGGCAAAGGAAAGTGATCCTTCTGGGTAGCCATGTTCAATTTCCTATAGTCGATGCAAACCCGCCAAGATGTCGCAGTGCGGGTCGGGATGGATTCACCTCTATCATTTTTCACTACGGTGAGTACTGCTTTCTTGGGTACTATCTGGATCCGACTCACCCATTGGCTGTCAGAGATTGGGTATACAATACCTACATCTAGCCATTTGATGATCTCCTTCTTAACAACCTCTAGCATATTTAGGTTAAGCTGTCTTTGAGGTTGTCTCGAAGGTTTCACCCCCTTATCCGTGTAAATGTGATAAGTGCAGTACCAGGGGCGAATATCGCGGAGATCAGCAATTCTCCACCCTATAGCAGCCCTATGGTATTGTAGCGTAGAAATCAATTGATGTTCCTATTCTTGGGTTAAGTGGGCACTAATAATGACCGAGTATGTCTCACTTTCGCCCAAGAACACATACTTAAGCAAATCAGGTAAGGGCTTCAATTCAATCACGAGTGGGTCAGAGTCAGAGATGGGAATAGGAGTAGACTCGAAGGTGGAAGTCTGATGATCCGTATGCGCATGAATTCTTATTGATTCACTACCTACGAGATAGTCGATTGTGACTACGTTAATGGGAAGACCATTAGCTGTGGTCACGTCTTCTTGTAACAACAGGAGTGATCCAGTAGTGTACGAATCAGGATAGCTAGATTCAGGGGTGCCGTGGTCAGAAACACACCCTAAACAATCGGATCCTCAGGGAGATATGTGCAGTGCAGCGGTCTCGGTCCAGTGTGGATCGAGGTCCAAGAACCCTGATAGTGCAGACGAATGAGACATTAGGTCATCACAAAGGAACCCAATGTTACCACAGTATGTCGAATCTTCATCTTCACCATCCTCCTTTATGCGATCATAGTCAAAATTCCTTGATGCCCTGAATATGTCAAGTCGAAGTTGCTCATTACCTAGGGCTATCTCCATACACCCCGATGCACAATCAATATTTGCTCGGGCTGTCACTAGAAATGGGCTACCCAAAATGACTGGTGCATCTCGGAGATTAGGAGGAACCTCCATATCGAGAACGAAAAAGTCTGTGGGAAAGTAGAATCCATGGACTTTTACGATCACATTCGCAACCACCCCCCTCGGTGTCTCTACTGATCTATCAGCCAGCTGAATCATGACCGAGGTAGGCTTTAACTCCCCAAATCGAAATCGATCAAATACGGCAGTAGGAGTCAGGTTGATGGACGAACCCAGATCTAGAATGGCCCGATCAAATGGAGAATCCTGCAAGAAGCAAGATATGAGTGGGGTACTAGAGTCTTTCTTTTTCGACGGTAAGTCAGCTAGAATCACGGTGCTAGCCTCTTTTGACAGTACCACCTGTCGTCCAATTCTAGGTTGTCACTTCGGGGTACAATAGTCCTTGAAGAACCTAGCAATAGTGAGGATGTGATCAATTGTCTTGAGGAGGACCTGAATATGTACTTCCTTGAACATTGACTTCAGGTCCTCAAAATTCCACGTGTCCTTCCGTACTACATTTTGCGTCAGAGCCTCGAGAAAAGGGATGGGAATCTCAGGGTCAAGTGGTCTCTTACCCTTATCTACCATAGGTGGCTCCTGAGATGGAATCGAACTCGCCTGCGGCGAAGGGTGAGAAAAATCAGGACCCGTCTGCCTATGTGGTGGGTCGAATGTCTTCCTTCCACTCCTCAATGAGATAAATTTGCATCGGCTTGCTGTTCATGAGGTGGTGGGGGAGCGGAAGGGACAGAGTATGCAGGGTTCTGCATCAAAGGCGGCCGACCTTGAGCATAACCAGGTGGTGCAGGAGGTGCCTGTAATATGGCGTGTGCTTGTCCCTGTGGTGCCTGAAACCTAGGTGGGGCACCTTGGTTCTGCACATACCGAGGGTTCAGGATGGGTTAGGAGGCCAAGGCTCCCTGAGTCCTATGCTCCTGCAATAGCTGGTTTTGCGTGTTCTGTATAGTTTGTATCTGGTCAGCCATCGCCTTCATTATCTGCAAGCTATCCTACGTAGATTTCCTCATTGATTCTTGCAGCTACTCTTTCAGTGCCTCCAGAGGGTCAGCCCGCTTTGGAGGGTGACTGGCAGCTTGGTGCAGTGGCTGGTATATAGAATGGGGTTGCTGCTGCTGATACGGGAATGGCTGCTTCCTAGGGTATGTGTTTTGTGCATTCCCGTATTGCCTGGTCTGGTAGTGTGGATCTTGATGTGGTCTCTATGAGTTACTAGACTAGAAGAAGTTCGGATGCTGGTGCCAACCAGGGTTATACGTCTCTGAATACGGGTTATTACGCCGGTATCCTTGAATAGCATTGACGTCCTCATAGGCCAAAGACGTCTAAGACGTATATCCATCAAGGGGATATGTATTATAGTCAGCAGGTGGTGTGTAGCCCTGGTCATATGGTGCTGGATCGAGATTGTTTACGGGATTCTGATATGCAAGATCTCGTAAATAAGAAGATGCATCCTGAGTGAGTAGATTAACTCAAGCAGGAGGGGCCCGGGGTACATAGGTGGGTCTTGGAGAAGCAAAGTTTAGGTCAGATTGACCCTAACTAATTTGGTCAATCTTTTTCTTGATCAGGTTTATTCTATCCAGCTGCTTGACGATGATATCCATGTCGGCTTGAATAGACTCGATGTAAGCCTCATGGACACCAACCCTCTACTGACCAAGCCGCTAGAACTGGTTCATGGATGTGGCATTCATCGAGCTCTCCGCCAAAGATTTGAACAACTCAAATGCGTTGTTCGCATCTTTCGCGAGGAAATTCCCTCCACTAGATGCATCGGCCAGATACCGATGTGTGTCATCCAGCCCATGGTAAAAGATCTGAGCTAGGTGCCATCTGGGCACACCATGGTGCGGCCATTTCTGGAGAAGGTCGTGAAATTAGCCCCAGGCGTCATGCAACTTCTCCCCAACTCCTTGGGAGAAAGTCATGATCGCACGCCTCATCGCGTTCATTCGACCGATCGAGAAGAACTTTTGCAAGAATTCACGTTGTAATTCCGGCCAAGTTCCAATTGGATTCCTAATGGTCTTGAACCAGTATGAAGCTTTGTCCCTCAGAGAAAATGGGAAAAAATTCATCAAAATAATCCCAAGATCAACATTCCTAGGTCGAATCGTTTCTGTGAGTCGACTCACGTCCTCTAAGTGCTGGAATGGATCTTTGCTTGAGTTTTCAAAAAAACGACTGCTAATCAAACTGATCACATTAGGCTTGAGCTCAAATGTGTCTCCGTTTACGGGAATCCGAACAAAGGGTGCGACGATCGGTGCAGCTGGATCATAGAAATCCCGAAGTTATTCTCCTCACAGTGGATGCTGCATTCTGTCAAGCGTCATCAAGATACAATCCATGCTCTGCTGATGCCGCTCCTCACATTCAATAACTTGGGCCTCTAGACAAGCCATCAGGTCCAGATTACCAGCATCTTGACCCGACCTAGGTCCAGGTTCAAGATTAGCCATTGCGGCTCAGGGAGTAGAAGAAGTGGGGGAAGAAGATGGTCCTGGCGAGGTGACTCACCTCCTTGGGAGCGGCTCCCTAAGTCCAAGCAGTCGACGTCTAAGTGACCTCCTCCTTGCATACACTACCCAACCCCTTGGTTGGTGTAGCAAAGCTAGACAAGGCTAAGGCCCTGTCAATCAGATGGCCCTTATGATTGGGTGACCAGATTTTTCATTTTAAGTTCGAATTCCTGAAGAAAAATTCATTGTGCAACCGATTGAAAGTGATTCCTGCCTCTCAAGCTAACCCAGCCAGTCTGGTTACGAGGGGACTAAAGGGAAGGTTCTTCCTTCGGCATACGACTCTAGTTCCATTACTCCTTAGCCGCGATCGTTTGACACTGCCCCGCAGACTTAGTCACCAGGTTTAGCAAAAGAGGTTGAAAACACCCAGTAGTATGACAACAAATTCGGGTTGATTTCGTGTTTTAAAATTAATTTGAGCCCGTTTTTCTTCAGTTGGGGTTTGTGGTGAGTGGCCCACAAGGTGACTAAGCTCACTGGCTAAACACAAGACTTCACTAAGTCTAGGTTAGCCCAAATGTGGTGTCTAGATTGTAACCCTAAAGGTGTACCCTAAGGTTCATGCAATTCTAAGGGTTTTTCTGTTTTTTCTTCTTCAGTAGACCACGAAATTATGACCAATTCTCTGATAAAAATTGGAATCCAAATAAGTTGAAATTTTGTAAGTAGATTCCTTTTGCAATTGTATTTTCAAAGAATATTTTTTTGTAATTTTTACTGTTTCAACCGAATTTCTAGAGATTTTTGAATGTCAGGGGGTCAGTCTAAAATTTTAACCCCTCGTCGAGTTTTTGCTGTGAAATAGTATCAAATGACTTTCAAAAATTCGAAAAAAATATGGAAATTAAAGCCAATGAGATTAGCTTTCCAACCCTACCATTTTTAGTCAAAACAAATTTGCGGATTGCTCGGAATTGCTTTTTGAATTTTGAAAAATCTCAAATCTGGGTCAATCTGACCCCCTTGCACTTTGCAAATTTTTAAAAATCTTGTACTTGGAATTTTTTCAAATGAACAGTGGTGTTTGAAAGATAGTTGGAAAATGAAGGTCAAGGTCAAATTTCAGAATTTTTCATTCACTAATTTTTTGGCAATTGAATTTTTAAATCAAAATTTAAAGTTTGGCCGAAAATGAGAGGGTGGTGAGAAAACTTTTAAAAAAGGTGTTTGAGTTTAAAATTCAAACTTTCCACCAAAATATTTCTTTTTCTTTTTGCAAAAAGATTTTGAAAAAAAAAATTTTTTCAAGAAGAATTTTTTTTCAAAGGATTTTGAAAAATATATATATATTTTGCTTTTTCAAAAATAGCCTAGGATTCAAAAAGAAACCTAATCTAACTACTTAGATTTTTTTCTTTGATTTTTTTTCTTTTTCATGAAAATAAATAGGCTTTTTTTTTAAATAAATCTAACCTAGGGTTCAGAAGGGGAAATCCTAATCTAAGATGAGATGTGCACCTGATTTTTTTAATCTACGCTCATTGCAAGCATAGATTCCCATTTTTCCCGTTTTCCTGCACATCAAAAGCAAGCAGAGGAAGATTTGTCACTGATAGCTGAAAAGATTGAAATAAAAAATGTCGTTGCCTCCCTGGCAATGGCGCCATTTTGTCGTGACTCGTAGATCACGTATTTGATTAGAATAAGCATCGTAATATAGTGCACAATACAATCAACAAAAATATTTATAAAGATAACGAGACTTGGAGTCCCGGTCGTTCGTCTCTAGGAGGCATTTATGGAAATGCAGATTTGAAATCAATCTCTTTCACTCTACTTGCTTAAAATCTCATGCCGATTTATGGTGATTTGCGTATTGATGTACGACATGCTAGTTGTCAAAAGATAGTAATTAAAACATGCAACTTCAATCACACCAAAAGATGATAACTAGGCACGTGGTGATTTTCAACATATATATTTATATATATAAAAGATGATGATGATATCATAGTTGGAGAGCATCGATAGCAGAATGCTTATACAAGGAATATAAAAACTAACAACTAGTAGAAAATGACTGTATACATGAATCTACGGGGGATTATGCATGCATCATTGAGGGAGAAGTAAGGAGTTACACTACTAAGTAGTAATAAAAGCAGTAAAACTATGAAGAACTATAATCTAATTTATCAGAACTAAGAGCATTCAGAGGTGGCTCTGATGGCCTTAGAGTTGGTTGAGAGGAGGAGGTGCAGCCAATGGTGCTTAGGCTAGCCCTTGGAGAGAGGTTGGAGAGGTGATCCAGCATCTTGGCGTGGAGGTGGTGGTGGCCATGGTGAAGCTACTCGTGGACATGGAGGTGGAGTGGATGTGGAATAAAACTAAGCTAAATGGAACCAAGAGTGGATGGGTGCAAATGGCCACCCTTTAGGTCTTTCTATAGACCTAAGGGAGACTTTCTAGAGAAGTGTGGAACTCTCTAGTGAGAGCTCCAAGAGTGGCCAGCCAAGGAGAGAGAGAGGTAGTTTTTAGATCCACCATTTGTGGATCTACAATTTGAATGGCTCTTGGTCGCTAAAATTAGCAACCAAGAGTGGCGCCACCTTTGGAAGAAGGTTCTAGAGAACCCTAGATGGGTGTGTGTGCATGAATGGGTGTGTGTGTGTGTATGTGTGTGTGTGGGTTGAAACCTAGGTGGCTAGGTGGTCTGGGTTAGGTCCTAAGGGGTTTGGGTTGGTGTAGGTCTTAAATTAGGGTTGCAAACACTAATTGCTAAGGGGGAAATGCAATTAAACTTAACAAAAGTTTAATTGAATGAGTGTGAACCTAATTGAGAGTGAAATAACTCAATTAGGTTGGGCTTAGGTCAATTGGACTTTCATTGAGTCTAATTGGACTTGTATGGGTTGAGATCTGAGCTCAATTGCACTCTATGAGTCCAATTGACTAGGCAATGGTAATTGACTATGATTCAAGTCAATTAGGTTTAGTGAGGACCTAATTAGGTCCTTACAGAGGTCTAGAGGTGATGTACTACGATTAGGGCATCTTAATTTAGGTTCCTAGGGGGTTAGAATTGGGTTTAGGGACCTAGAAATCCAAGATCAAGTCTTTTTTTTTTAACATTGAGGATTGCTATCAAGATCCGATAGCAATCCAGAAGGTAATATATTCCATATCAAAAAAGCAATTACAAGTATGAAGCCCAACTATGTATGAGAGACTAGCACTCCTTTACAATATTCTCACATCTCACCGATCTCTCCTGAAAAAGCTTATCATTACGCACCCTCCATACACACCACAACACAGCTGCCATAGCCCCCACGGGTCAACCAGGAGTGATGAACCTCTGCCACACTAAATCCCAGGAAGGAAGGGGTTCTAAACAAACCAACCTCCAAATCTTATCCATGATCAAACAGGAGGAAAAAATGCGTGATGCACTATCAGAGTGAAATCCACAGAGAGGGCATACATTTAGCACAGTCCCCATCCTTCTATGTCGCAGATCACCAGTGATCAACCCATCACGTCTGCATAGCCACAAGAAGATCTGAACCTTGAGAGGAACTTTTAGGAGCCAAATCTTTTTGTCAATGGGGTCCCATTCCACCTCATTATCTGATCTAATAACTTTCTCATACGCTTGCTTCACTGAAAAACTACCCTGCCAGTAGTATCTGTCCCATTATTCACAAGTTGCAGCTGCTGTAGACTCACCATCAATTTCTGCCTCTCCTCCAACAGACGAGTGCCTTGCCTGCACTGCTGTAATTCTTCCAGTCGCTAGCATCCTTCTTCCTGAGACCACAGACTGCTAACTGTGGCTGCCTTATCTGCAGCAGCACCATACACCCTTAGATAAACCTTTTTCAGCAGGCCCAAGTCAGACCACCGCTAATTCCATAAGCTGAAGCCTCTGCCATCTCCTAGCTTTGGTTGCAGCAAATGCCAATAGCTGGTGACAGCAGCAATCACTAAACGCCAAAATGGAGACGGCTTCTTCGGCTGAAGCCTCTGTAGACTGCTATTAGATTGCCCATAACAGTCCATGATCAGGTCCTCCATCAATCCCTCCCTGCCATCCAGAATCCTGATGGCCCATCTCAACAACAAGGCTTCATTGAACTCCTTAAGAGCTTTAATTCCCAGCCCCCTGATCTCCTTAGGTCTACAGATACAATTCCATCTGATGGGCTGCATGAAACCGCCCTCATGTCCTGCACCCTTCCAGAAAAATCTCTTCCTCATAGTATCCAATCTCTTCCAAATACATTTAGGGGCCTTAAAAATGCTGAAGTAGAAAATCGGTATGGCTGTTATGATTGAATTAAATAGGATTAATCTTCCACCTTAGAAAGGAATCTACTCCAGCCCTTCATCTTACCAGACACCCTCTCAAAAAGAACATTCTAATATGATTTTTTCAATTTTGTGGCCCTCAGAGGTAGACCAAGGTATCTCAATGGCAGTTTAGCACGGGGAGACCCCAAAACACCCTCCAGCTCCCTCTGCTCCTGCTCATTCATGCCAAAGCAAATCAAAATCGATTTATCCTTGTTCAGACATAAACCTGAAATGTCACCAAAAATCTTTACCAGTAGCCCCAGAGCATGTGCCTCACGTCTGGATCCCTCGACAAAAAACACTGTGTCGTCTGCATACTGCAATAAGGGGGCCAGGTTTCCCCTATTAGATAGTGAGTATCCTCTAATGGCACCACCTCAGCCAGTTTGCAAGCATACCTCGCAAGCCCATCCACCGCAAGGTTGAAGATCAATGGGGCTAAGGGACACCCTTGTCTAACCTCCCATTGAGGTTGGATCCAAGCCCCACAGGGTCCAAGATCAAGTCTTGAATTCCAAAACAGGAATTGGAGGATAGTATCAGACATCCAATAATAGTATCAAACGACTTATACTCAAAAATCAAAAGTCCAGACTTCAATTCTGGGCATCTAATCAGAGTCAGGAAGGATTCTAGGTTCTATCTTGGGTATTCTGCAGAAATTGGACATCCGACCAAGTGTCTGGACGTCCAATAACATTACAGAAGTGGGTTTAAGGTGTGCGAGAGTTGGCTAAGGGTTCTCGACATCCTATAACTCATCTGGATGTCCAGATAGAGGCTAGAATTAGAGTTTTAAGATTTCCTAGGGTGCGGTGACCTAATCTAAGGGTGACTAAGGCTTAGGGAGGCTTCTAGGCTGTCCTAGGGCTAGGATGGACCTTCGTTCTTCACAACTTATTGCTTTATTCCTACTTAATAGAATAGCATACATTAACTCCCTTACATTATTATCTACTACATCTAATCTAGGTCTTCTGCTCCAGCTCTACTACAACACCAGTTATTCTTATTCTTCTGATCCATCTTCAGATCCAGCTTTAGATCTATCTTCTGGTCAGCTTATTACCTGTAATTGACATAATGCACCTAATCAGCACATTATAGTATTATTTTATTCATAGCTAAAAGAAAGTAGTAAAGATGCAAATAATGCTTATGCATGCATGAATTACCCTAACTTATGTGTCCTAGCCTAATTTAGGTCAATTAAGACCTACGATTGCTGCACAATTAGGACCAACCGTGTTTTGATGCATCTCTAAAGGATCAATTCCAAGTTAGCCAGGCAAGACTCAAAAGAATCTCCAAAAATGGAGAAATCATCTATGAACACCTCAAGACAATCCCCCACCATGTCAGAAAAGATGGCCAACATGCACCTTTGAAAAGTCTTAGGCACATTGCAAAGCCCGAATGGCATTCTACAGAATGCAAAGGTTCCATAGGGACATGTGAAAGTTGCCTTTTCCTGGTCTTCGGGATGGATAGGGACTTGGTTATATCCCGAATAACCGTCCAGGAAGCAAAAATATTTTTGCCCAGCTAACCTTTCGAGGATTTGATCGATGAATGGCAAGGGAAAGTGATCCTTTTTAGTGGTTGTGTTCAACTTCCTATAGTCAATACAGACTCTCCAAGCAGAAGCTGAATGATGGTGAAGGTTTCCCCTTTCTCATTAGTTGTAACGGTTATTCCCACCTTCTTGGGTACAATCTGAATGAGGCTAACCCACGAACTATCTGAGATTGGGTAAATAATCCTAGCATCGAGCCACTTGATTTTCTCCTTCTTGACCACTTCTCGGATATTCAAGTTTAGTCTTCTTTGCATTTCGTGAGAAGGGCAGGATCCATCTTCCATGAAAATACGATTATTACAATAAGATGGCTCGATCCCCCTAAGGTCATGGATGGTCCAACCAATTGCCTCCTTGTTGTTCTTAAGGACCTTAATTAACCTCAATTCTTACTCCTTAGTCAAATCAACACTAATAATCATAGGGAGTGTGTTTTCAGGTCCTAAGAACTCATATTTCAAATTTTTGGGCAATGGTTTTAATTGCAACTGGGGTGGGTTTAGAATAGAAGGAAGGGAGGATGCTGATGAAGATTCATCAGGACGATCTAATGGAAGAGTCTGGGAATGAACAAAATCAACAACCTCTTCAGAATGTGGTAGGTCTACCATGGAGGAGGGTTATGGGTTGGGTTCGCTAAAGCTAATGGAGTCCTCGAGTGCGTTGATTGTTGATAACACCACGCAAGGGGGTAGTAATTAGGTTGAATATGGCCTATCTTTAGAATAAAAGGCACAACATAAAGTAGAATAAGAGCATTGCATGCATCAAGTACCAAGATTGCTTATAAACTGCATTAATGGCCATTTGTGTAAAGCATGTGTCAAAGAAGGCCCCAGATGAGCAATTGGACCGCACGGATGGATTCAGAACAACGAACGAAGTCCAACGGACTCAAGATCGGCCAAATCCGACATCCGGAGCTCCCACAATGGGCCCAAGAAATTCTGACCGTTGATCTGGAGATCAACGGCCCAGAAAGCGCCACGTCGCCCCACCCCCACCGCTCGCACGCCCTCAAGCCAGCCAAGGATGAATCTCGATCGTTGATCTTCGATCGAACGGCCGAGATCCGCGTGCTCACCCGCGGTCACCGTGACAAAGCGCGGGCGTGGCGCAACGGCTAGCGTGCACGCCCGCATCGCAGCGACGCGCGTTCGAATCGCACGGAGCAGAAATCAAGCGCGAGCGAAGGGCGCGGAAAAATTGGGCCGCCCGATCAGTAGCGGCGGCCAGGATCGCGCCACGCGGCGTGATGACAGCTCCCGAGCACCCATGCATGCGCGCACGTCGGGCTAAAACGCGTGCGCGCACGCGCGCCCGAGGCGCGATCTCAGTGCGGGCGCAGGAGGATCTCAGCCGTCCGATCTTCGATCGGACGGCTCTCATTCAACGTCCACGGATCGCGCATGGAGAGAGAGTGGGGCGGGCAGCTGACCGGCGGCAGGAGGGCTTCACCGACGTATCTGGAAGCGGTTTTAGCGACGTTCTGGCTGTCGCTAAAGCACATTCTTCTTTTAGGAAGCCCTTAACTCTATTTAAACCCCCTTCTACCACCATTCAAGGCATCCTCTCCCACTTGCAACTACTCCACTCCTCTCTTAGCTAGCTTTAGGCACTTTTGTAATCACCGGAGACGACGAGCCGCCGACGGAGCCTCCTCCACCGCTGTGGCTGCCTCATCGCTCTCCACACTCTCTCTCTACCTCTCTCTCTCTCTCTCTTTTAAGCTTTCATTTACTTTTGTTGAAGCATGTATTTAATGTTGTAAACCATGAACTATGAATGCATGTTTAATGAAATTATTTTCCGTTTAGTCGCCATTTTAATTTCTGTTTAAAGTGCATGATCAAAACCAAGAGCTTTCTAACCCTAAACTCTCTCTCTATCTCTCGCTTTTCAGAACCATCTCTTTCGCAAGCAAAACTCTGCCTTTTTCGTGACAAGTGGTAAACAAAATCCGATTTCCACGCCTCCCTGAGACCGACACTCGGACTCACCTCCGTTTACTTCTTTCAAAATTGACGTATCAAGTGCAACTATAACGACACCTCTTAACACACCTGCACTACGGCACGTCAATTTTTGGCGCCATTACCGGGGAGGCAACAATTTGTTTTATCACCTCCATTCCACCTTCATTCTCATATCGTCTAATGCCCTATTTTCCTTTTTACTTGACGGGTGCAGGAATTCGACGCATGGACGGTGAAGCGACGCATTCCACGACGGTAGCAAGGGAGTAGGCGCCTCGAGGATCGATAGTGAGTAACCTGTCTCATTGTTTGCTTGCGTGAAAAAGCTAAAAAAAAAAATCATAAAAACTGATAAAAATTGGCGTAGTGAATGATTGATTGACCCACATTCTTAACACATCACCCTACAAAAAAAATGTACACTCTAATATGCTGAATAAATTCTTGGAGTGTTCTTTTCTTTTTCTCTTGAGTGGTGTTTGCGAAGCCACCGTGAGTTGACCTGGGCCGCATCACTCAACCCTAAAAACTGACTCATCTAATAGAAGCTGCACGATCATTAGGATGAGTACACTAGGGTTTTAGAGCCTCTACAGAATAAAAAGAAAATCTACTTTCATCAAATTGTGTGCAGAACTTGACGTGTCCACTGAAACTTGTTTGAAAACATTAAGACACGTCAACCCTAAAAAGTACTAAAGTAAGGATGAAACACTAAAAGACACCACATCCTAACAAATCCTTGCTTGAAAACCATTTTTTCCTAGAAGCACACACTTTGAAAGTGGAAAATTAAGAGGCACCACCCCAATCAACGCCTCATCACATCACCCTAAGCACAAGCACTATCCTAGCCCTTTAAAAATGAGTAGACGTGCCCTAGGCAGGACTGAGTTAAGTCTCAAAAGGTGAGGTTTTGTTCACTAGGCACTTGGCTTTCGTTCCCTTAGTAGAATCTGGTGACTAGGCTGCGGGGCAGTGTCAAACGACCGCGGTTGTGGGGTCTATGGAACCGGAGGCGCAAGCCAAAGGAAGAACCTTCCTTGCAATCCCCTCATAATCAACCTGGCCAGATTAACCTCGGGAAGGGGAGTCTATTGCTTACGGACTTAATCAACCTTTGTGAGATTTCTAGGTCTTCTAAGGAATACACCATAAGGACTAGGCTTGTTTGCTTGGTTGAGGACACAACTCTCTCGCATCTGTTCTTCCCACATCCCTCCATTTCTTCCAAACCATGGATTTCAATGCCTATCCATCTTACCCAAACTACCCCCAACAGGATTTGTATGCTAACCCAAGTGGACCATACCCACAACCTACTTGGGCTAACCAACCACCAAGTTGGGGGTACAACCTTGAATATCCCTCTTGGCCCAACTATGACCAAACCACACCAACCTCTTATTGGAATACAACCAACATAGCCACCCAAGGGTACGATTCAAATCATGGGGCTCCATATCTCGATTTTCCTCACGATGCCTCCTCATTTAGGTCTGACCCGCTCTACTGTGATAGGACCTACACTTTAGGAGAACACCAAGAACCCTACCCATCTCAGGATAATAACCAAGAAAGGTCATCTGAATTCAACAACCTTGCCTACTTGACCTTTGGATTAGGAGTTATAGACAAATGGAAATCAGAAAATGATCAGAAATCTAGGTAAGCCCAGGATCATCAACCTTTGATTTGGTCCCCTGATGAAGAATCTGACTGGGAGGAGGACTTAGAACCTCAACTATTCTGGAGTAGGACCAAACAGAGAATGGTTCCTCTTGAAGAACTGGACCCTGAACATGATAGAATAGAGGACCCACCCAAGAACCTAAACACCAATATGGATTCTGATCCACAACCTTAACCATACTCTCTTAACCTGGATTTCAAGGAGGAAATCCAAAGGACACCAAATGACACCATGTCAATTCTTGATAATCTCCAGTTAGAACTACACAGACAGAATCAAGAATTGGTTAAAGGGCAACATGCCATGTTGGAGTTGTTCCAACAATTGGGGGAAGAAGGCCAAAGAAAGCTGTTGCACACAACGCCATTCATGGAATTCATAAAGCAAGGACCTACCATGATCAATTGGACTACATCCAGTCATCCTGATTTGGTTCAGTCCACCATTGATACCCCTCAGGAGTTGGATAGCTCAGTGGATAAGGACAGTAAGGATTCCTTGGAACACAATTTGGGGAGCATTGAGAACAAACATCAGGAGGAAACTGAGAAGGTGAGGGGAGAGACCTTGGAATCTGAATCTAATCGGCCCAAGACAAGTAATCCGGTAGGAGTAGCAGCCAACGTCAGAGATGGAGAATGGAGTTACAATTTCAAAGAAATTGATTATGAATCGGTTAGAATCCCCATCACAAATTTGGAGGAGGGCCGAGAGAAAGAATATGATCTAGAGGATGAAATTGACCCTACCTCTAATGTAATCCAAAACAGTGAATCTGATACAGAGGAGGTTGAAGAAAATATTCTTGAGATCAAGGGCTTGGAGGAAATGAGCAATGAAACCATAGTTGCGGGAGAGATGGATTCGTCTTTGGAGAGAGGCCTCATGCTTGGTTGTAGGGCTCAGTATGAAACTCTGGACTTTGTTACCTACCCTACCAGAATAAGAATCCCGCAACCCGAATGCACTGGAATTGATACATTTTCGATGGATTGCAATTTTATGGGGACACAAGCTGAATATAAAACCTACATCTTTAGTGTCTGGCATGTCACAATTGGGGTGCGTTCATCCACAACAACTTGTTTTCATGCCCACAAACTAAGAGAGGTTCTGACACGGGCATGCATGATACAGAATTCCCGCCCCTTAGGAACGGGACTCCACCACAACCTTATTTGCATCTGTGGACTTCTGATTTTGGGTCTGATTAATTTTGAACATATCTCCTTGACCCAAACCATTCCTATTTGTGCACCGCCCAGCTGGAGGCGTTAAACTCAGCGCTTCCTGGGAGGCAACCCAGCGGATTCAGACTGATCTGGTAGTTTATGTCACTCAGGTACTATCTTTTTGAACCCTTCTGCATCCATGCATCTGCCAATGAGGACATTGTCCAACTTAAGCATGGGGGGGATGGTAAATTGCATAATCCTGAACTTAATTAATCAGTCTGAATGAATAAATTAATTGATTAAAAACAAAAAAACAAAAAAACAAAAAAAACAAAAATTTGAATTTAGGAAGAAAAACTTAGGCATTAGAAACTTGTCAATAGTGGAAAATAATACAAAAAGAACTTAAACACTTAGACTTTTCAGGCTTTCAGGCTTAATCAGCCCTAGTGTCCGTTAAAATATGGATTGAGCGACGAATCCTTGCAACTTTAAGCTATTCTAATCCACCTAATAAATAAGGTAATAAGTATACGACTTATCAACTCACCCTCTAACTCAGGAAAACTTTGAGTCTAAGCATCTACACACATTTTTGCACAGACTCACTTCTCGGAGATTTTGATAGAAATTGGGTAGCTAATGAACTCTCCAGGGTGGTATGGCTGGCAAGTTGTCGTGGGTAACAGCCCATTGGTAGGTTATCCAGAACCCAGCCACAGGCCATTTCTTTTTCGCTGCCTCTAGGTACATTTGAGATTAGGGAAGCCACCTACGGAAAAAAAAAAGAAGAAAAGAAAATAAACCACACTTCACCACACAAGTATGGCTGGTAAGTGATCGTGGGTAACAGCCCATTTGTCGGTTGTCCAGAGCCCAGCTCAATAATTGCACAAAAAAAGACCAAAACACCTAAGGACGAAGCGGGGAAGTAGTACAAGCCGGGGAGATATACACTGGAAAAACCTTGTGTTGACCCCAAGTAAAATGAATGTAGGGAGAAAGCTACCAATCAAACAAATACACCTTCAGGCAAAAATTTATTTTCTTTTCCGGTCACCTAGAGGCGTAGAAACTCGAAGTCTGTCTCAATTACCGTTAAGTGAGTCTATCACAACATTCACACCAAGATGCTTAGCACTTAGGGTTTTGACCGAGTTTTGGGTGGGTTGGGTAGCCGTAAAAAGTTACCAACCCACACTGAATTCCGAAAATTCTAAAAAGACATATATAGTTATATATACAAAGCAAGGATTCGGGCGATTCGTATTTGGCAGACACCCGGGCGCTGCTTAGTCTTTGTAGATTAAGATCTTCGTATATTTCCTCTCATTGACAAGTAACGAAG
This sequence comes from Thalassia testudinum, assembly GCA_037157565.1. Classification (NCBI taxonomy): domain Eukaryota; kingdom Viridiplantae; phylum Streptophyta; class Magnoliopsida; order Alismatales; family Hydrocharitaceae; genus Thalassia; species Thalassia testudinum. Next base: position 62,808,383 of record JAZHRO010000007.1, on the reverse strand, counting down.
TGCCTAAGCAATTACTTCTTGAATTTTTCAAAGAAATAAAGGCTAGAATAAACCTTGCTAGGGACTATCAAGGAGTAAGCATGGGGGTATGATAACATCACGCAAGGGGGTAGTAATTAGGTTGAATATGGCCCATCTTTAGAATAAAAGGCACAACATAAAGTAGAATAGGAGCATTGCATGCATCAAGTACCAAGATTGCTTATAAACTGCATTAATGGCCATTTGTGTAAAGCATGTATCAAAGCAGGCCCCAGATGAGCAATCGGACTGCACGGATGGATTCAGAACGACGAATGGAGTCCAACGGACTTAAGATCGGCCAAATCCGACATCCGGAGCTCCCACAATGGGCCCAAGAAATTCTGACCGTTGATATGGAGATCAACGGCCCAGAAAATGCCACGTCGCCCTGCCCCCACCACTCGCACGCCCTCAAGCCAGCCAAGGACGAATCTCGGCCGTTGATCTTCGATCGAACGGCTGAGATCCGCGCGCTCGCCCGCGGTCGCTGCGACAAAGCGCGGGCATGGCGCAACGGCTAGCGCGCACGCCCGCATCGCAGCGACGCGCGTTCGAATCGCGCGGAGCAGAAATAAAGCGCGAGCGAAGGGCGTGGAAAAATTGGGCCGCCTGATCAGCAGCGGGCGGGCAGGAACATGCCACGCGGCGCAATGACAGCTCCCGAGTGCCCATGCGCACGCGCACGCCGGGCGGAAACGCGCACGTGCACACGCGCCCGAGGTGCGATCTCAGCGCGGGCGCAGGAGGATCTCAGCCGTCCGATCTTCGATCGGACGGCTCTCATTCAACGTCCACGGATCGCGCATGGAGAGAGAGTGGGGCGGGCAGCTGACCGGCGGCAGGAGGGCTTCACCGACGTATCTGGAAGCGATTTTAGCGACGTTCTGGATGTCGCTAAAGCACATTCTTCTTTTAGGAAGCCCTTAACTCTATTTAAACCCCCTTCTACCACCATTCAAGGCATCCTCTCCCACTTGCAACTACTCCACTCCTCTCTTAGCTAGCTTTAGGCACTTTTGTAATCACCGGAGATGACGAGCCACCAACGGAGCCTCCTCCACTGCCGTGGCTGCCTCGTCGCTCTCCACACTCTCTCTCTCTACCTCTCTCTCTCTCTTTTAAGCTTTCATTTACTTTTGTTGAAGCATGTATTTAATGTTGTAAACCATGAACTATGAATGCATGTTTAATGAAATTATTTTCCGTTTAGTCGCCATTTTAATCTCTGTTTAAAGTGCATGATCAAAACCAAGAGCTTTCTAAACCTAAACTCTCTCTATCTCTCGCTTTTCAAAACCATCTCTTTCGCAAGCAAAACTCCACCTTTTTCGTGACAAGTGGTAAACAAAATCCGATTTCCACGCCTCCCTGAGACCGACACTCGGACTCACCTCCATTTACTTCTTTCAAAACCAACGTATCAAGTGCAACTATAACGACACCTCTTAACACACCTGCACTACGGCACGTCAATTGTCATACATGTCTCAAGATCCTGATCCTCGAGTTCTTCAATGAATCCACAATCCTCAAATCCTCTTATAGCATTAAATATCCTGAGTTAATTTATGATCCCCAAAGGCAATCTCCATAGTACCGCTTTCACAGTTTATGTTGTCCTTGGCGGTAGCTAGGAACGGATGCCCCAGAATGATGGGCGTGTTCCTCAAATCATTAGGTATATCCATGTCAAAGACTAGGAAATCTATAGGAAAATAGAAATCCTTGACCTTGACAATTACATCCTCAATAACGCCTCTCGGTGTGGTGACTGATCGGTCTGCTAATTGTAGCGTTACTCAGGTTGGCCTAAGTTCACCTAACCCAAACCTCTCATAAATAGAAGTTGGGATTAGGTTGATGGATGCACCCAGGTCCAATAGTGTCATATCAAAAGTGTATTCCCCAATAATGCATGACATCAAGGGAGCACCTGGATCTTTCTTCTTTTGAGGAAGGTGATGCAGGATGACAGAACTTGCCTGCTCAGAGACAATCACCTTCCTCGGAGTGGGTTCTCTCGACTTACGCTTTTGGGTACACAGTTCTTTCAAAAATTTAGCGTAAGCCGGGATGTGCTTAATAGCATCGAGGAGCGGAATATTGATCTCTACACTCTTGAATAAATTCAGAAGCTCCTCATTGCTGTCTAGGGTTTTCTTCTTCTTGGTTTTCAATAGGGCCTCAGGAACGGGATATGGGTGGAACTTTCAATTTTTGGACCCTGGGCCTTATTGTCTTCTTCAACCTCCTCTTTCTCAAGCTCCCCAGGGTTTTGACTTCTAAAAGGTAATTCAGGGTTCTGGGTTTGCTTCCCACTTCTCAAGGTGACAGAGTTTGCAAAGGCATAAGGGTTTGGGTCTTGAGGTGGATTAGTGAAGATTGGAGGGCCTTGATTGGTCATATAACCAGAGGAAGAAGAAGAGGGACCCTGCTCAACCACCTGAGCGTGTGCGTGTGGGTCCCTTTGCTTCCCGTACCCTTGGGCTCTATTGCCCTGATTTTGCACAATACGTGGGTTGGGTACGTGTTGAGATGGTAGGGATCCAGGTTGTCAGGTGTTTGCAATTAAGCTAGATTGCAAGTTATCCAAGGATGTCTTCATTTATTGCATAAGTTGAAGCATGGACCCTTGCATTTCCACCATCTGTCGGTTTAAATCAGCCTACCCTGCGGATTGTTGGGCATTCCAAGATGGCTGATTATCCGGTCTCAGGGGAAACTGGGTGTATACTTGACCCTGACCCATAGGTTTTTGAGATGCATAGTTGCTGGGTCGAGATTGGGTCTGTTGCCCTTAATTTTTCCAGGGGAAGTTAGGGTGGTTCCTCCATCCCGAGTTAAAAGTGTTGGAATACGGGTTGGACCTAACATTCTCCTGCATTGCATATGCATCCTCATAAAATGAGGATGAAGAGAAGGAAGGATCAAAGAAACTGGGATCAAAGGCCCCAGTTTGGAACCCATATGGTTCCGAGAAATCCTGGCTCACAAGTTGAGCCGAATCGAGTTGGTTCACAAATTCCCACCTCGTGGGAGCTCGTGAGGAATGGAATCCCGAATTCTGGGATTGAGTAGGTAAAGAAGTGTTTCATGAATTCCCAAACATCCATTCTTCCATTTTCTTAGCAACCAAGTCCATTTTATCCAGTTTATTACAAATTAACTTCATGTCAAATGAATGAGACTCCTAGATCTCATTAGCACTTGACATAGGTTGTTGGGACCGGTTGAATGCATCAATGGAGGCGTGATTAATTGAGTTCTCGCTCATTTCCTCAAATAGGTCGTATGCGCTATCTGCATCCCTGTTGAGGAAATTGCCTTCGCAAGAAGCATCCACGTGATTACAGAGTTGCTCAACCAACCCGTGATAGAAAATTTGGATGAGTTGCCATTTCGGCACCTCGTGGTGTGGACACTTCCTCAAAAGTTCCTGGAATCACTCCTAGGCACCATGAAATGGTTCCCCCGACCGCTGGCCGAAAGTGGTAATCGCCCATCGCAAGGCATTGGTCCTTCCGATAGGGAAGAATTTCTTCAAGAAAGCCGATTTAAGAGTAGCCCAAGTTTCAATCAGCCTTCCTATAGTCCGGTACCAATGTGCGGCTTTATCCCTGAGAGAGTGGGGGAAAAGCCTCATGATCATTTGCTCTTCATTCACATTCCTTGCTCTGGTGGTCTAAACCAAAGTGGTCAGATCCTCCAGGTGTAGGAATGGACCCTCCGAGCCAAGCCCATAGAAATGCTTAATCAAACTTAAGACTTGGGGCTTGACTTCTATGTCTTCGGCGGGAATCATGACGTCGGGACATTCCCCATAGTTTGAAGGATCGTAAAAATCCTTCAAGGGCCGAGCGCCCTGACCATGCATACATTGGAACCATTGTTGCATCTGCTGCAATTCTTCCAATTGCCTCTGAATCAGCTCCTACTGGTTCAGAGGCGGGGGAGGTAGTTGTTGATCAGCCATGGGATCTGCTTGGCTATAGCTCAACCTCTGCCTCTTAGAATGGTCTAAAGGTCCTTCCAATCTAGAGTTCAATGACCTCCTCCCAAGCATACACTGGAAGGAAGTCGGAAGGATGGGGAAAAGAGGGAACCCTGCAGCACAAGAATACAAGCCTATCCTTAGATGGGGTAGCCTAAGGTCTACTGACTCTCAGAATCCATCCTAAGATTAGGGACGATTTACTCTACTTATTTCCAAGCAATCCAACCAGTTAGAAGGAGAGACTAGGGAGAAGGTTCTTCCTTTGGCTTACGCCTTCAGTTCCTAATGTACCCCCTAGCCGTGATCGTTTGACGCTACTCCCCTAGCTAGACATCAAATTGACTAGTATAAGTAGGTTAATCATGAATAATCTCAAAATGGATCCCGATGAGCAAATGAATCCTTAGGGCCAATGTCTAATTGATTTTAATTAGGCTTGGAAAATTTGTGCTTTGGAATGTGATGGGCCCTTAATGGGTTGTGCCCTTAATGATTTGTTTGAGAACGTGTGAATGTGCACAACCAAGAGGTTTTCAAGCAAGATTATTAATGATGAGGTCAGTTTTAGGGTTCTGATCTTGCTTAATAGCTTTTAGGATTCAAATATTAGGTGTTTCCAACCAAGTTTTGTGAGGAAAACCAAGTTTGTTGTTGAAAGCACGTGTTCAAGTATTTTCCTTTAGAAATCAAGAAAAATATGGAGTGCCTAGCTTGACCTAATTATTGAATCCTATGGGGCAGCTAGAAAATGAACCTCTTTTAGTTTAGGTGATGCGGCCCAAACAATTCAATCAATTGGCTCAAATGCACCACCGATTAAGGCACACAAAAAGGTGGTTATCCTAATATGATTTCTACGCTTTTATGTATTGAATTCTTGTACCAGGTCCACAGGTTGGAAGCCCGATTGAGTAGATGAAAATCAAGTCCGATTATATGCCTCAAATGTGGGTGTATAGAGTGTGTATATTGATTCATCCCACAGAAAGTATCTCTTTTTTTTATTTTTTATTTTTATATGCGGGGGTGAGGTGGATGAAGGTGGCAAACAAGACAACCAATTCTATCCTAGGGTTTATGCAAACACCTAAGTAGATTAGGTCTTGATTATGAGTGTGGCGAAATGAACTAGTGGGGGAGATGTGGGGGACACTTATAGAGTAATCTACCCGCACTTTACTCTAATCTACTGCACTTGGATCTCCATGCTAGGGTACCTACAAGACAATAGATCAAAGACAAGTAGGGTTAGTGCTATGTAAATGCAAAGAAACGCAATAAACAATAAAGTAACTTCCGTTGCCTCCCTGACAACGGTACCAAAATGGTCGAACGTGTTTCACGAGTTAGAAATTGGGTTACGAGTAACCCATCGTCATAGCTGCAAAACACGTCGATCAGAGAAAATTTATATCGAAACTCTAAGGGAGTCCCAAGTCGAACACAGGGAGGTGACATTTACTTTAAATGAAAACTGTGATTCGATTTGTTTCTTTTTGAAGTTTTAGACTTTTGTTATTTTTTTGTATTTTTCAAATAAAAGACAAGCAATCACAAGATATAGATGGAATCAAATGTGATGTATTGCATTAATGTCTATTACAATAAACTATGAAAGCATAAAAAGAGAGGGGGGTGAGAGGAAATCTCTCAAATCGGCTGTTCGGCGAGACGACGGCACCTGGCGGAAGCTCGGATGAAGGAGGTCAGGAGCGAGACGACAGAGGTGAGATGTAGGAGGATGTCAGGTTGAGGAAAGCTTCGGTGTGGCTCTAGAATGGAGGTGAGAAGACGGAGATGGTCTGCTACCGGAATGGAGGTGGGAAGACAGCTCCAAGGAAACCTATGAATGGGGATGGGAAGTTGGACGAGTATTTGGTGGGGCAGAGGTTCGCTACACTAATAAGAGCCTTGGGAGCTTGAGAACAAGCTCTAATAGAGCATTGGTAGGCTTACTAGAGCTTGGGAGTAGGTGGGAGTAGAGTAGGTAGAGATGGCTCGGAAGGGAGGGGGTGTAGGTCCGTTTATAGTGGAGGAGAAGAGGCTAAAAATGGGTAAAGGACCTTTAGTGACCTCTAGACCATCACTGGAAATGTTGTTGTAGACAGCTCACATCCATTCATGCCCTTAGCTAGCTCTACTGGCTTGCAATCAAGTAGCGATGGCTGTAAGTGTTGCTGTAGGTCAGCCCAGCTGTCACTGAAAGCTGGCACCAACCGCGCTTGCACCCGCACTGTGCTACTACCCATCACGCGGATTGATCAAGCAGCACCCTGCTGTGTGCACTACCACTGCTGCTGCTATGCATGCGGCTGATTTGAGATTGGGAGGGGGCAGCGGGGATTCGAACCCGTGTCCCTTCCTTGTGAACCACCGCGTCAACCAATGCGCCACATCTCCCTGTGCGTCGTGAAGAGCATTTCCGGTTGTGTGGTGACGGCACTCTCTCAGCCGATGGATTCTCATCCAATGGCTGAGATCACTTGATGATCAGCCTTTGGAGAAGTGACAGCTGGCCATGGGCACTCCAGATGGTGCCACGTGGCACCATCTAGACTATCCACCCTTCATTGCTTGTAGAGGATGCCACGGTGCTCGGATCGAGGTGATTTCTGTGTTGTCAGACTACGATAGTCACTTCAGATCCATCCGTACGGTCGGATTTTCCATTTGAAACCTGTATGGATGTCGCATTGCCCCCTGGCCATATAAAATGAAGGAATTAATATACAAAACATACAACTATCCTAAATGCCACGTAATGGATGTTATGCAATATTTATAACATAATATGCAATGCTAAGCCTAGGAACTATCATAAATAAGTAATTTATCATGAATTTATGTATGTTCATCAATCATTCAGGGTTTAATTTAAGGTCAATTAAGCATTAAAGTAAACAAAGTGTGTCAACATTGACAGAAACAGGGTTTCATGCATTTTGAGGGTGAAAATAGCATTAAAACCCCTAATTATCAATCCACTTAAATTAAGAAGATTTTATTCTGGATAAAATTAATCTAAACCTTCTAAAATTCATAGAAAAAATATTCTAAGAGGTTTAGTACCCTTGGTTTGACCATCTGAATCTATTTTGACCTAAAATATATTTCAAATGGAAAATTACCCTCACTTGGGTTTCTATGCAAATTATCTATTCAAACATGGTCAAAACTCAAATCTAAGATCACCATTGGATTCCTTGGGCCCAAATTAGGTTAACGCCAAAATTTGGGCCCAATCAAAATCCATCTTGACCTAGTTTGCATTTTAGCCATTAAAAACTTTATTTCTTACATTCAGCCCTCTAACTTTCAAGATTCTTGCAATCGGGTCCCTAACTTTGTCATCATTCTTGCAAAAAGGCCCCTGCTGCCATTAGCATATGAATGCACCTTCAGGCCGAGCTTCGAGAGGAGATTTCTCCCTCAAATCAAGACCAAATCCCTACAAACTTGGAGGGATTGATCTTAAGAGGTTTCCTGATCCGTTGAACCAGATCCTGAGTCCTAATTTTGACCCTAGAGCTTAGGAGAGCTCGAGCTTTCAAGGGATCTTTTTCCTTGAAATTGCATGCATTTCAAGCTTCTTGCCGTGCTTTAGAGCTCGGTTTGGAGCTCTATAAAAATCCCTCATGCCCTAGGCATCCTCCTCAGCCAAGTTTGGACCAAATTCCTCCTTCCACCTCTGCCCCCTGCGACTTTGGCTCGGTTGAGCATTCTCCAACCACCTCCTCTAGCCAACCAACCATCAAATTGGAAGGTCTTCTGGGTTCCTCTTCGTCATGCATCTCTCCGGCCAAAGAGAGAACGCTTTTGTCTTCTTCCTCACTGACAACTCGCCATAGACTCCATCTTCTCCGTGTCCACTCGATCAACACTGCACACCACTGCCTCTTTTTCTCCTCCTAAGTCCCCTCAACTCCTTCCTCTCCTTCTCTAGAACACGCCCATCTCCTTAACCCTCACTTTCTACCATTGTATCGCAATCACGCCCATCGTGTTCCCCAACTTTGGCACATACTCCAGTGAGTCTGTGCGGCCACTCCACCTCACCAAACTGCCTGCTTCCACGTCTAGAATAATTGCCACACTTCACTGATCCAAAGCCCCAAAGAAATTTGGGGCTTTGATCATGCAACCACCCCACCAAACACACACATCTCCAATCACCTTCTCTGCCACTAGTAGGCCTTTTCCGACCACCGCATGACCTCTAACCACCACCACTGCACTCGCCTTCGCATGGTGAAGCTCTTGAGCTATTTTGACCGAGCTGAAAGGCCATTTTCATGCATACAGGCACTGAACGGAGCTTCGCCGTTGCCTTCTTCTCCAACCTTGTTCGCCTCTCTCTGGCTTTCTATCGACTTGCTGCAATGTGTAATCAAAGCGACCTCAGGTTCTAAAGAGCTTTAGGCCTTCAATCGAGAGCATATAGTGAAGCAACAGTCGAATTCTTTGAAGGCTTCACCTGTAGCTACGCGCAAAGGAAGAGGGACCATCAGTCCCACATTGGAAACGTGAAGGCACTCGAAGGCACATAAAAGCAATTCGTGCCCTATGCTCTTTGCCTTAGCACACGAGGTAAGGTCCCACTCACCACACGTGCGCATTCCTCACCCACAATCACACCCGCAGGTCTAGACCATGTACGTGACCTAATTACCCAGTTACTATTCACCTAGTTCTGAGAGATAAATTTGAGGAGGGTGGGGGGTAGTTTTGCACTATTGACTATAGGATTCGTGCCCCCTGGCTTAGTACTTAGCCATTCTGAGGCTTTATGACTGTGCTATGCCTTAGCCATTGCTGAGGCGTGAGATAAGGCATTTAAGCCTTAATACTACCATCTGACTTGGTGCTTGGCTTGGTTCTATTCATTGGTTACTGTGGATACATTCACTAACATGGATATTTGATTGAGCTTATTGTCAATTTATTTGAGATATTTGAGTAAAGCTTAATTGTAGGGTTAAATTTGGTTGTTCAAACCACCATTTTTTACCTGATCTTTTTGCACTCTGACCCTTGATATTCTGAGACATGTTTTTGATATATACATCGCATATTATTTCTGATTATCTTGTTCATTTGCAATTACTATTTCTGATTATTGTGATTAGTGAATCTATTTGCTATCTTGCTCCCTATGAATGACTTTGGACTCATTCTAGTTTTTGAGATTACAAATTTAAATGTTGATTCGCTTTTGTTGACTATACTACGATGCATATGTTAAAACTTGATGAAATCCTATCAACATGTGGGCAGCTTCTTAAGAGCTCTTGAAACCTTTCCCAAGCTTCATGGAGAGATTCATTGTGTTTTTATTGGAAGGTCATAATAGATCGACAGAGGGTGTTAGTACGATCTTTGGGGAAAAATTTTTTAAGAAATGCAATTTTCAATTGAGGCCAAGTGGAGATAGGTTTTCCTACTATCTGGAACCAACAAGCAGCCTTGTCTTTTAAGAGTCAAATGGTAGAGTCTCATGAGCCAAAGGTCTTCCCAAATATTATGAGAATGAGTGGTTTGGGCGAGGTCAGTCAGTTCCTTGAGGTGGCTATGGGTCTTCCTTAGGTAGGCAATGGAAGTATCTATCAAGTTCAGGACAGTAGATTTTATCTCAAAGTCACCTTTAGGTATCATCACCCCAGGTCTTTCTTGATAATTAGAAGGATCATAGAAATCCTTCAAAGGTATAGTGGGTTCCTCAAGGGGTGGGTTGTACCTTTGGTTGGCTAGGTTAGTCACAATCCTATCCAATTGTTGCTGATATGATTGTAGTTGGGCTAACTATTCAACCATGAGGAGAAATGGATTTGGATTTGGATTTTTCAAGGTTTAACGACATTTCTAGGTTAAGAATTTGAACATTAGTTTATTGATTTTGATTTTGATTTTGCAGGCTGGCTTTGTGTTGATTGGAGAAGGAAGCGTTCTTAGACCTATTTTGTTGGTTTTCCATGGTTTCCTATGGATTTGAAGAGGGTCAATACAAAATGGATGTGGATTTGGATTTTGTGCGGTGGGCTGAATCAAATGGTCCCTCCGTGCAACTTTTGGGATCTGTGCCCTTTCATACACCATGGAAGGAATGGGGGGAGGAGAGAAGGGAAGGAGATGACAGAATTTGTGTAGCAAACAATCAAACAAAATTCTAACCCTTAAGGGTGACTCCCTGAAGACCTAAGACTTGGTTACTAAAGTACCAAAAGATTTACAATCAACTACCCTTCCCTAAGTGAACCTTGCCGAGTTTGCTTAAGAGGAGGATTGAGTCCAAGCATGCCCCAGCAATGCACCGGGGGCTTGTATAAACCCTCTCCTGACTATTTGATGCAGCCCCTCAACCTAGTTAGTAGGTTAATAAAAGGGAATTGTAGTCTATGATCACCCCTTTGGATCGCATGTTAATTAGGTGTCATTATTATAGTATAAAGTTGCAATCCAAACTGATGTTCAATCATTTATTTATTTACATAACTTTTACTGGTTCATTCGTTCACTGGGAGGTAGTTATTGGTATACATCACTCTCTAGTATCCAAAAATGTTCTTTTATTAAAAAAATGTTAAATCTATTTACAAATGAATCAAAGAATTAAAGAATAAATGAATCAGGTCAATTGTGTACAATATGAATCAATTAATACTAATTACAATGCCTCAAACATATTTACAATTAAACAGGCATCAAAAACTAGTTAAAACTACTTTATGTTAGTTATAAACATCTATCTTAAAAAAAATACCTAAATATAGGTACAAAAATACTAAACAAATATACTAACATATGCTTTACTAACATATATATGTACTTATACTAACATATTATACAATCTACAGTGAAAGATATAATCGTCACTAAAGCCTTAGAAAACTTATATACACATAAGGCTCAAACATATTATGTATACTATATATACTAACACACTTAACTCACAACACTTAGCACACATACATTTAATTCACGCAACACTTGCTTAAATTTTCACTCACAACTTACACTAAGTCATGCACACACAGAACACTATAACACACCACACTTAGTCACTTAACCATGGTTAGTTGTGAGTTAGATCAAAATTATTGGTTGGCGGACCCAGTTCTGTTCATAGGATCAACAACCCTTTCGGATCGAATTGAACCACTACTATGAATCGGTTTCTAGTTTATTATTAGGTGTAGTTTTATCTATTTTAGGCTCATTCAAGCCCACAATGGCTCCCAGCCCATGCCCACATTGGGGCACACATGCACACACACACGCACGCCTGCCCGTAGGTGTGCACATGCACGTGCACAATACAATACTCAAGAGGGGTATAAATGCTCATACACATTTCAGCTTGCCAAAGCAATTGATAGGAAACAATTTATTCGGTTGAGAGAGGCCTGCAATGCCCATTTTGGCACTATTTTGTGCAAGAAAAAGCCATTGAGCTCACGTTCAAACAAGTTCCAAGATGCCAACTTTGTCATCGTATTACAAGCCCAATTAACATCTCTTATCCAAATTAAAAATATGGTTGGAAAGCCTTTATATAGTGCTCCATAATTGTATAGTTAATTTACAATACTTAATTATATTTACAAAATGCTTAAAGTAAGTGATTTTTACACATTTAATTTGATATTAAATACTTAATTAATGTATCAATTAATAAATTAGTTATTCAATTGACCTATAAATTAGTTAATTTTGATAGTAAGGTATTTATCATACATTTTTAATTTATTTTTAGTCGTTTATTTTATTTTATGTACATTTATTTACACGTTTTTAATAGATATATACATAATTTAGTTATAAATAATATTATATAGCATAAATATATTATAAATAGGTTAAAAATAATTAAAATTATTATATACACATATACAATATAAGTTACCTCAATAATAACTAAAATTGCTAATTTATTTTATTTTAACTTAATCATTTATCTATTTAACTTAATAACTTAATTACCTACAATAAATACATAAATAAATAAATATACACGTATAATACAGTATATAATAAATACTTAAATACGTATATACACTTATAGATACAAATATAGAAGTTTACATGTTCATTTATAATTATATAGATATAAGTACAAATAATGTACTATAAATTATTAAATAATAATATAATTAATAAATATATATAATAACTCAACATAAATATTTATTTAAATATATATAATACATATATAACTTAGTTATGTACATTATTTACATATATTGTAGTATTTACATAAAACTCATTAATTTATTGATATTTACAATTATAAATACTATATATAAGGTATTTTTGGGTATTTTTAGACTTTTTCTTATTTTTATGGTCCTTTCATGTTTTATGGAGGTGATAGAAGAGAGAGAGAAGGTGAGATGGGAGAGAGAGAAAGCTTCTTTTTGTGTTTTTAGTATTGAGTTCATTTATTAAGTTTTAGAATAGACTGAATTGTCTACTAGTATGTTCTACCAGCTAGAGGGTTTAGAATACTTTAAAACTTTGCACACTCCTAAAAATATATCTAATCGTACTTAAGACACCTTTATTTTATTTTTTTATGATTTTTTTATAATTTTTTATTTATTTACAAGCTGTCACAAAACACGGCTAAGAAGAGGTTTTGAACATGAACCTTAAGGTCTTAAACTTAGATCTATGTGCTGAAAATGGGATATATGCACTTGAAAACATTCAACACAACATATAAATGGTAGATGAGCAATTAAACATGATTTTGTCATTTTATTTCACTCACATCACTATTTGGATAGTTAACTCAAATTTAAAGTGCTAACAATGAGTTTCAAACATCAATTGCAAGCAATTCACATCAAATTAAAAGTCAAAAATTTGTACATGAATGCTTGAATATGTTGTTCTAATAATGTATTACACTAGTAACTCACTAAAACACTCAAACCCAGCTCAAATCTCACTTCAATATCTCAATAGTGGCTACTGCAGCTGTTGTTCAACAGATCTACTGAAATGCTACTCAGTTGGAAGATCAGACCATTAAAGTTTGATTTGCTGCTCCAAAAACCATCCTAAAATCTTAACAAAATCGATTCACCCAGAAGCACTTGAAATCAAGGATTAGATCACTCAGATAAACCCATTAAAATAGGGAAATAGAGCAGCTAAACATCTGCTGCTCAGATCTCATTAGATCTGATTCAAACTTTAAAAAATCAAATTTCATTAGTTGTAAAACATCCAAATAAGATTTGAAAGTCATTTGAAACCAATTTACAAGTCGGTAAACCCTAGAACTCTTGTTTGATCATTCCTCTTTGTCATAGACAACATAAGAGGAATGGATCAAACTAGCCTTTAATTCCACTTGCAATTCAACTCAAATCTTCTATTAAGACCTTCTAAATCTCAATCAGACCACAGATATCAGATTAAAACCTTTTTAAATCAGGAACCAGTGTCACCCACCTGGTCATTTATTGTGAGATCGCCACTGTGAACTAGTCACTTTGGTAATCTGCTCACCATTGATTGGTGTTCATAACACCCTTGCGATCCTCTATAATTGATTAAGTCATTGTGAGAACATCAAATCCATGCATCGAATTTTCCTTGGTTTCTTACTACCTAATGGTGAACTAAATAGGATCCAAACCAGAAATTGGGTCTAAGCACTATTCTTCATATAAATCCCATTAAAACAGCTCATGCCCATCACCACTAATCCAATCAAACAAATACAAACCTAATTTGATCATTCAATTCAAACTTAAATCGAATTCATCCAAAAATTCTCAGATTAGCAAATGTAATCAAATCTGATATAAATGCTCAAATTGGTTCAATTCAAAGCATGGAAAGGGCCTTTGTGATCTCATGATGCGAATGGGAGACCCTTTCATGGAATTTAGTGCTCAAATCAAATCTAGATGCTATAGAGCATTAGATCTGAATGATGCCTTAGTGAATGGGTGATTGGCAATTCAAATGTGAGGAAAATATTCAGAAGCAAGCGTGAGGTGATGATGGATGTTAATGAATCAAGATGACAGTGGGAAACCACCTCTCTGATCCTAATTGATCAGAGAGGGCAAAATGGATCTAAACTAATCTACTCCTAATCTAAACTACACCATCAATGAATCAACTAACTAATTCTACACCTAACTAATCTATAAAGAAGTAGATCTAATCTAGAAAGCGGTAAAACCTAGCTAATTGGAAGAATGGGACCTGGGCTGTAGCTAGTCACTACAACAAGGAGGGAGATCTTGAGTTCCTGAAAGCCCACTAGAGGAGCTCAAGGACGTCCTCAGGCATACGTCATCCCTAGCTACATGGAGGAAGCAAGGAAGTTGAAGCTCCACCTCTGTCACTAATGGAGCTGAGTGAAGAAGAGAGGAAGCAAGAGGGAGTGAATGACCAACTCGATGAAGTAGGAGGGGAGTTTATGGGGGTCACGTGAGCTTATGGACAATGGTTATATAGGTTGAGGACGAGATATGATCACCGTTTAGTGAGATTAGTCGAGTAGGGCTTGAACGATGGATGAGGTATGTAATGCATGCAGGAAAGCTTAAGATAAAAACCCACCATAGGATAAGATCTGAGAGAGGTGGTGAAGCTTTGCGTTGATGATGGTGATGAATCCACTGTTGGGTCGGTAGAGAAAGCAATTGACAATGGTTGTAAGCTCAGTTCCTCACGAGTGAATAGTGATTTCGAAGAGAAGTGGCACTGCAGGTGTATTGGTGTAATTGCACCAATGCCTTTATATGCAAAATGGTGTAAGGATTGCAGCCAAGCCCATAAGTGGGTAGAATCATAACTAAAGTGTCCTTAGCAGCTTGCAAATATGGCCCTACGACTTTTTATGTTATGAATGAAGGAACTAATTGTAATGTCATTATTTCAAGGCCTTAATGATGTACAAATGCAACGAGATTTTAATGATAACTTAATTGAACATATTAGAACATGATTTTACCCTTGATTTGTACTTTTAAACTCAAGAAGGTGTTCAATTGAAATTTGGATTATTAATTTGTATTTATGAATCGAATATCTCATAACTTGACCCAATTATGCATTTTTAACACCAGTTTGATGTTTTAGGTCATTTTCATTAATTCCCACACTTAACTCATTTATTATATTAATTAGATAGTGTTTAACCTAGTTTCTAGCTAAACTTGGGAATTTTAGCTATGATGAGCCATACCGCATCAATCTATTGCAAGTCATTTAATATACGAGATCAAGTTTAACATTGCATGAAATCCTTAGGGGTCAAGTTTCGACCAATTTTATTTAAGGCTTAGGATGAGTGCGTCATGGGTTTATGAAGGGCATTGTTGGGGCTGTTGCCTTGATTAATATTTTTTTAGTGTGTAGAATTAGACGAGAGTGATGTCTAATGCCAAACAAGTGGTTTACTAACAAAGAATTTTTGCAGCTTTTAGGGTTTTGATACTTTTATGGTTTGTTTTAAGATTTTCTCTTTTTAAGTTTTCAAACAAGGTTCTTATCACACAAAGCAATTGCAAGCAATTTTCTTGGTGGGTGAAATCCAATTCCTCTAGGTTTTTGTGTGACTAGAGAGAGAAAATGAGTTGATTTTTCTTTATCTTTCTAAGCGGTGGTCCAAACAAAATAAACAACACCACTAGACAAAAATCAAACAAGGATTTTAAAAATAATTTTTTGAAATTTTCAAAATTGGTTATTTTTCTTTGAGATTTTTTCTACACTAGTGTCCAAAATCCAAAAATGATAGCAGTTGGAAAATCAATTTTGCAAAACCCTTAAATGGCCTCCAAAATTTTTAGTGATTTTATATGTTGTAGAGAATTTCCCAACGATTCCAGAAATATAAATATTGTCAAGATTTGATGGGTATAAAAATTACTAACTATAATAAAATAATATCATAACCAAAGTTTAACTCCTCATTAGTTCTTCAATTTTTAAAAAGTTTCTACTTATCGCATTTCTTTGAAATCTGCAACTTAAGTTTCTGACTCAAATGGGCTTTCAATGGCATGGTTCATTAAATTTCAAAGCCTTTTTTGTGCACAAATGTGATTTTTCAAAATTGAATAGAGACCTAGATTTTTCAAAAAGTGGACACCAATATAGTGAAAGTGGTGAAATTGTGATTCAAGCAAACAAGCAAGTGCCTATTAGGGTTCCACCACCCTTAAATTTTCTTTTTATTGGTATTTTGAATTTTTATGATTTTTTTGATTATTTTCTTAGGATGTGAAAGGAGGTTTGGCAAGGTACTTACCTATTATTGTGGGAAGACAAGAATTTTGAAGCTTCTGCTCCACATGAATCCGCTCCCTCTCCTGTTTTAAGTTTGTACCTGTGCAAAGCACAAAAATTGGACAAGTGAATATCCAACAAGAAAGGGAGAAATTCAATTAACAACAAGATCATGCCTCCCCAACAACAGCATCAAAAAGTGTTGTCGAAAAGCACGTGATTTGTAAATGAGAATTAAGTTGTTGTAACTTGCACCTCTTATCACTTTTGAATTTATAAATTGAGTACCACGATGAGTATTCTAGTCGTCCAAGGGAGGCAGGTTGGTGTAGAAGTATCAAACTTTCTCTTGCTTGCTTGAAAACTCACTTTCTTTTTGCTTTTTATATTTTGTACTTTTTAGGAATTTGACATCAAGGAAACTAAGATGGTAAAATGCTGAAAGAAATAACTATAGGTAAGATAACACCCTCTCTTCCTAAGCTCACTCTAGGCATGTGTAGCCTAGGGTAATTAGGGAGAGAATTAAGAAAACTTATAGGTACCCAAAGAAGCACAAAAAGGGAGAGTGTGAATTGAAAGGCAAAAATTCTTTATAACGTGAGAAGAAGAATTAGCAATGAGTGTAGCTCTTAAAGAACTCACTTGTGTGGAAGAGTTGTACACAAGTAATCTCCAAGGCCAAGAGTAAAACACTAGTTACTACAAAAATGGAAATACAAAAGAGTAGATATGAGATAGTAGTCTCCAAGTAGTGGAGATGGTCTTCGCTCCAAGCTTGGTGTGCTCTTGTACTTGAAGAAGATGCCCCCTGTGAGCTCCAATGATGATGCAACTCCAAGTTGAATCAAGGGTGGTCGCCCACCCTCTTTCTCCTCCTAATCAACCTCTAAAGATGCTCCCCTTGGCGTGGCTCCAAGGTAGTTGGTGTAGGTGTTGGAGATTAGAGGAGAGTGGTGGAGATCCCTCCTAATCCCCAATGTCAACCTTCTCCTTAGGGCTATAAGTATAGGAATTATAGTAGCCAAGGGTGCTTGCCTTGGTGGTGGTTAGTGTGTTTAACTAGGGATGAAGGTAGTTGGCACCAATTGAAAGGATGTGGAGGGTTGGAGTGGAGTGGTGGTTACAAGGGGTTTTGGTGCCAAAATGGAGGTTGCAAATTGGCATGCATGGGTGTTGGTGGTTGGTAGTGTTGGCATCAATTGTGAAGGGGTGCCATGATTTGCGTGGAGTGACGGCTACAAGGAGTGTTGGCGCCAACTTGAAGGGGTGTGATAAAAACACATGAATTCATGATAAAATGCTTATTTATGATAGTTCCTAGGCTTAGCATTGCATATCATGTTATAAATACTGCATAACATCCATTGCATGGCAGTTAGGATAGTTGTATATTATGTATATTAATTCTTCCATTTTACATGGCCAGGAGGTAGTGCAACATCTCTACGAGCTTTAGATGAAGAATCCGACCGTACAGATGAATCCAAAGCGACAGTCATAGTCTGTCAACATGGAAATCACCTTGATCAGAGCTCCGTAGCACCCTCTACAAGAAGATGAAGATGGACGGCCCAGGTGATGCCATGTGGCGCCATCCAAACCGCCCACCACTTGAGCCATCGCGCCGGCCTCAAGCAAGGATGCACCTCGACCATTGGATCTTCATCCAACGGCCAAGGCACACACGACTGCACCACCCTCCACTCGACAAAGCGTTGCTTTGGTGCAACGATAAAGACCAGCACTCTCAAACTGCAAGTGCGAGTTGAGTCACAATTCGCCGCGCCCACTACAACGCCAGCTAAAATAGGGTTGTTAGATCTTGATCGAGCAGTCAAGATTCTCCACACGCCATCTGATGCCACCTACCAACGCGAGGGCACACGCCAGATCTCACGCACACCATCTAGGGCATGCATTTAAGATGACCAGGAGTGGCGCCTGCCATCCGATCCTCACAATCGCGCAAGGCATGCGATTCAAATCAAAGTGCGCACGATCTGCAAGCAAGCCTCAGCCGTGCGATGCCTCATCCGACGACTACCAATGCACGCGCCAGTGATGTGGATTTCAAACGACTGCGAGCACACATTCTCTTACGATCACAGCTGTCCACACCTGATCCAACGGTCAATGATCGCCACGCCCTACGACAGCTGTGGCCAAGCATCCAAGCACTAGACAAGGCATATGAATGCTTTAGTGATGTCTATGGGGGGTCTTTAGCAACATCTTGAATGTCATTAAAGGACCGCGCATGCAAACCACCCCCATTCCACCACTATATAACACCCCTACACCCCCATTCCAAACCATCTCTACCTACTCTACTCCCACCTACTCCTAAGCTCTAGTAGCCTACTAAAGCTCCATTAGAGCTTACTCTCAAGCTCTAAAGGCCTCCTATTAGTGTAGCATTCTTTTATTCCACCAAATATTCGTCCCTCATCCCATCACCTTCATACGTTGCCATGGAGCTGTCCTCCCACCTCCATTCTGGTAGTAGATCACCTTCACCACCTCATCTCCATTCCAGAGCCTCGGTGAAGCATTCCTCTGCCCGGCATCCTCCTGCATCTCACCTCCGTCGTCCCACTCCTCAACTCCTTCATCTAAGCTTCCGCCAGCACCATTGTCTTGTCGAACAGTCGATTCGGGAGATTCCTTCTCACTTCTCTCTCTTTTATGTTTTCGTACATTATTGTAATATAAATTTGTGCATTAAATCATATTTGATTCCATCTCTCCTGTGAATTTATTCTACTTGTCTTTTTATTTCAAAAGCACAAAAAAAAATAAAACCTCAAAATACCAAAAGGAAACAAAACGAAGCGTGATTTTCAAGCAAAGTAAATGTCACCTCCCTGTGTTCGACATGGGACTCCCTTGGAGTTTCGGTAAAATTTTATTTGATAATGAGTTTTACGACTACGATGACGGATCCTCCAAACCCCAATTTCTACCACACCAAACACGTTGACTATGGTGTAAGGTGGAGTGGAGCTTGAAGGGATGCATGGGATTTTAGCGCAAAAAATGGAGGTTTGGTGGTTGGTGGAGAAATGGTGCCAAAATGAAAGGATGCATGGTTATTAGCGCCAATATGGTGGTGGTTGGATGAGGTGGCAAGGATGTTGAACGTCATAGGGTAAGTTGTCTTGTAGGAGGTGGATTAAGTAGAGTTGGGGTGCTAGGTGGAGCTAAGAGGAACTAGGGCAAGCTAGTTGGAGCTGAGAGAGAGTTGAGAGTGGAGATTGGGGAGCTCCCATGAGCTTCCTGAGTTGGGGTCTTCTTCTTCTAGGGTTTTTCTTTCATCTCAGTCGGTCAGGGTTTAGATGATGCTTCTGAATCCCGCAAACTTTGACAAACCCAAAAATGCACAAAATAAGATAAAATGTCACAAATACCTAATTATGCGTGCAAAGGACCTAAAATGCAATTATGCCTAATGTATGCTCGAAACTGTGTTGCAAGTGCAGAATACCTAGGAACTAATTGTGAAATGTGCATAAAATTGATGATAAATAGGAGTTTATCACACTTAACAACTCAAAAGAAACAAGAATCATCAAAAGATAATAAGAGAGATAAGTGAAACCCTTGAACCCTTTGAGATGAAGATGGTGGTTCTCCACATGGTGGTGATGAGAGGTCCTATGTGGTATCCTCATATGCTCCAAATCTTACAATCTTCTCTCAAAGCTCCTCCTCAAAAGACTCTTCTTAGATGTTGGCTCTCCACACGAAACATGGTGCTCCTTGATGCGAGTGTGGAGAGATGACCTTGTAGCAATGGAAGAGGGGACGTCCAATGGCTAGAGGGGGGGCTTATGGTGGTTGACCAAGGTGGGTGGAAGGATGATGTGGTTGTAGGAAGATGGATGGAGGTTGGGGTTTTGGTGGCTGGTGGAGTTGGAAGCAATGAAGGTTGTGATAAGGTAGGCCTTCAAGAGGTGGTGTGGAAGGGGTTTTATGGGAGAGGGGGGGCGACCAAATAACGTGGTTGGAGGAGGCTTCCTTTGTTCACAAGTTAGGTCTTCAAAAATTAGGCAATTAGGATTCCTAATTAGGAAATTAGGTTTTGAATAATTGGAAAGTGGATTCTTCTAGATCTAGGTTGAAAGGCCATCAACCTTGGATTCTTCTTGATTTACGTGGAGTGTGGAGGCACCTACAATGGTGGCACCAAGGTGAACACCAAAGAAATAATGTGGAGGCATATTCATACTCAAGAAATTTAAGGAAGAGTAATCAATCAAGTATTTAATTGGAAATGGAATCTTCTTGATTGATTTAAATCCAAATAAGTTTGCACATTAATTTAGGTGGACTTTTTGGTGCAATAAATAGCTTGGGCATAGGTCATAGTTGGATTAAGGTTAGGGTTTCTGCTCTCAGCTCAGGGCTTTTGCAAGTTCTATTGCCATTTCTAACCATTTGTCTATTTCTAACCCATTTCCTGCTCTAGCTTACTCTTAACTTCCATTTCTCTCTGCAATCCTAACTCAACATGCATGAAAATCATGAATTACTTCTAATCCAAAAAATGGGCTCATTAAGACAAAAATAACCCGTAATGCATGCATTTTGATGTGGATGCAACTTTGTAGAATATGAGCTATCTAAATGCAATTATGCCCCTACTACTATGAAAGTAACATTATTTAGGTAAATAAATATGTATTCATCATCTCTATGTTTGAATATGAATATTTGGTTGACCGATAGTTGATGAACCCACCTTGGTGTTGAGACTAGAAAGTTGGTGTGCATATGAGGATACAAGGGACATATGATCTCTTAAAGGGATCACACAAATATGTTATCATAGGTGTACGTAGCAGAAATTCTAGTAAGCAATTGTTCCTAGGATGCATGTCCTATTATCATGCTTCTCCTAACAAGTTGTTATTGTCATTTGATTTGGTTTCTTCTTTTTTCTAATTCAAAGTACTCAAGCAAGCATTACACTAACTACTTAGGCATGCATCCAACACATCCACCACGCATGCAACCACAGAGTCCTAAGGGCTAAAAAGGAGTGGGGATAGACCCCTAATAAAATCAAATGCCTCAGAATAAGGGCTTTACAAAAAAATTGGGGGCATCCCTGTAAAAACCAGCCCAAATTATAACTAGGGAGAGAAAGCAAGAATAAAAAATATCTAATTAACCTAGGAGGATTGCATATAAAAGAAAGTCTTTAATTAGCAATTATAGGGTTTTGTCCTTCTCTTCTTACTTCCTCTGAACCCTAGGCATGAACCCTAGGTGCTTCGCACTTCTTCCATGGTGTGGCAAAAGAGGTTCCAGTACCTCATGAAGAATTGGAATAACCAAGAGATTATGATCAAAATCAAGTCAATTCATTTCAGAATGATCCAAAAATATGCACAAATATTATTCGTCAAAGAAGAATCATCCCAAAATTTTTTTGGATTGTTATTTGATTTCTAAATATTGTCAAATAGATCAAAAAACCCCTTGTTGATGATTTACGTGAACCACAAACTTAAACTTCTCCAAAATTTTTGGGAATTTTTTATAGAAAAATATATTTGACAAGATGAAAATAGAAAAAAGAATTCACTCCAATCTAAATTTTCTATGATTTTTGAGAATTTCCACTATGACCACTCGAGTCCCATTAGGCAATGAACTAGTACAACCTGCACAAACCAGCCATAAGATCACAGTCACCGAACACATAGTCATAGAACATCAATAGCTAAACATTCATCCACAATGCATTAAATGTAAATAAATAAAGTGTTGACAACATGATAAAATTCACTACAGAAAGTAGAAAGTAAAGAGTGCTCAAGTGCTCGTGCAATCACCAAAAGACAGAAATAAATTCTAACAGTGGAAAAGAAACAACTAAAAGCCACTGGCTCAAAATGGACCTCTCCTCAAGTAGGACTCGGTTTCGTAGTAACTGACTAACAGTAACCGTTAAAGCCGACTTCTCAGCAACACCTGAGTACGAAACCTGCGAAACATGCTAGTAAAAACTGAGTATAGTAGAATGACTGCAACAAGTAGCAATAGTGACAAGAGAAAAAGAAAGAGGACACTATATCAGTAGTTATTCCATTTACAATTTATTACTTATCCAATTTCGTTTGTGCAATTAGCCCATATTATTATAGTTCACAATCTGTCAATCGATGTCTCGAGAATGTGATGATCTCATGTAACTTCCTATGGTGCAAGACCTATATAAGCCACCCTTCTTCCCGGGAAGACGGTTTATACCCATCAATTCGCCACTCTCCGTCACCCTGGGGTCATTGTGGAAAGGGCTAGCAACTATGTCGTGTAGCATGAACACGTACAAGCGCTATGTATGCTGAACCATTGGTAGCCAATGACCCACCCACCGACCAAGAAAGAAACCACTCCAAACCTTGAGCCACACATCCCCTATCCTAGTTGGTTGCTAAGCCTAACTAAAGATTCGTAGGGAGTTCAACAACTCCCTAAACCAACCCTGAACCAGTCTAAAAAGGCCAAAGCTACAGCCAAATACGGCGAGTAGCAGGGCTAAAATCGGTTATCCATCTTCTAAATCCTAACTAAACCATCATTATTAAATCAATTCTATATAACAATATTGTTTATTGTCACCAAATCAAACCATACTGACATGTTTACATTATTAAGTACAAGAGATAGTTTCCAATTCATGCCAGTGGTCCCATACTATTCAAATTTTAATGAACCCAATAGAACTTGTTTCATGGGAAACGGAGTCCGTTTCATACATGCGATGATAAGGGTACATGGAGTACTTAAGTTTTAATCATCCGCATAGAATCTGATTATTTCATATTAAAGTGCCCAAACTTAGAATAACACTTCCAAAAGGTCCCAGACTTAGCAAAAGAAAGGAAACGCATGCCAACAAATGTTCTACATGTGGAAAGCCTCACCATACGGCCCACGATAACCTGAAACAAGACGAAGTCAAAAGAAGGGTGAACTACTCTACCTATCATCACTGGAGGATCACGGTGACTCTGAATCGTGCGCATAGGGTTTGGGGGCAATCGCCATGCTTGCCTCACAATTCGTACGCGCACAGAGGGCAAGACCTAGCTAGTTCACACAGACCAAAAATAGGGTTGGAAATACCTAGGTACATTTCTAATTTTTCAATAACTAAAAAGTACTCAAAATGAAAATAAAGTACACCAACATGTAGTACACATCAGTACAATTTCAACAGTACCTTATTTGTTGAAATTTGAGGTTGGGAAGGCCTCGAACTGCTTGAAATAACGCGAGAGGGTTGCTAAACCAATCGGTTCAGTCAGATCGGTCAATAGTCAGTGTTCATCTACTTGCGACACTTGTTGCTCTCTGATTCATGCCCATACCTTCATTCAAATCTCCAAGTGCATGCCAGCAGCCGCCCGATCTGCCATATGTCGACAATTGGACACACCATGCCACCTTGTTCAGCACAAGCATGCGAAGTCGAGAGAGTAGAAGATCACCACGCATCATCTCTATTTGCACAAAATCATCGCTGTTTAAGATATACGTTGTACTATAGTTGACAAGATCGCTCAAAACATTTAAATTTATAAAACTCAGATTCAAAAAGGAGTCTAAGGTCATTCGCAGGGAGCCATTGTGCAATTTAATTCACCGATCACAATTTATCAAAAGAACATGAAATTGAAATCAATAAGATGCTCAAAATGATATTTCAATAAGAACCAGAAGAACAGTATAAAAAGATTGGGTTAAAATGGTGATTTGAATCTCTAATTTAACCCTCAATGTTAAGCTCTTAATCTACTTATATATTTGAATAGTAAACCTAAACCATTAATCCACGTCACTTTAATGTTTTAATAGTAACTAGTAGAATCAACCTCAAAGCCTCAATAGAAGCTAAGGCAAGTAGCACAGTAGAAGCAAAGGGCTTCTCTTCTTTAAACCTTAGAAGAGGCATAGTACCAACCACTAAGGCTCAAGGCCTTTCTCAAGAGCACAAGGCTCCCTTAAGAGCTCTAGGAGCTAAGGCACGACACAACAGAGATCCCATAGAGGCTCAAGGGCCTCTTCAAAGTTTCATTAAGTGTTGAGAGAGGAGAGGGATCAAATCCCAACACAGCAAAAACCCCCTCCTCCCTCTCAGATTCTCTTTCCTCTCTTCCTAGCTCAGAATGAACTAGACCTGGGTAGTCGGGTAAACGGATCAGCCCAAACCCGCATGGGCTAACCGCAGGCAAGGGCGTGCCTATGTGTGTGCGTGAGTGGGGACCTCACCCCCGGTGCGTAATGAGGCAACCTGGCTACAACAGCTTTTCGATTTATTTGCCTTTGTTGCCTTGTTCCTTCACGATGTGGGACTAATCCCATGTCTTCTCTATCGCAAAGCAACTACTACTGATGCCTCTCAAATTGAGCTCGAGGGTGTTACCTTTTGTTGCAATTGGCTACCTAGGAGAATGATGAGCCCATATTTGTGGGCCAATTAGTTACTTAAGTGCCTAGGCATTAGATTAATATTATTATATACATAGCATGCATTAAGATATAAATAATTTAGATTATATATATTTGCTTGTAGGCATTCCATATATAAATTATTTAGCATGCATTAGAATAACATGCATTAGTCTTTTGGTCACATTATATGCATATATTAGAATTAACATTTTATTGAGGGTTTGTACATAAATAAACCAATCTTTTTATTATTTATTTTTATTCTCTCTTCTCTACAGTGAATATGCTACCTCTTTGCCACTAGCTACCTGCATTGAAGACCCACATTCAAGGACGAGCGAGAGGCGGATCTGGTCGGGGCAGCTAAGACTACAAGGGAGAGGAGGCAGCAGGGCACTGGGAGGCCACCACCCACTCCATCACCGTGCTCCGCTCCCACCGTGGGTCTCCTGGTCGAGTGTCGCCACACCGTGGGTCGGCGGGGTGACAGACCGCAGCGCCAATCCAACGAGCTCAGCCATTCACTGAATAACCCATCACCTCCACGTTCACCACCACCATCAATATAGCATCCACCAACCATACCACTGCCACCTGCTTCTTTCCCCTCATCTTCACCTCCCTCAATATCACCCACTCCACGCACACTATTCATTTTCTTCCCCATTTCTTCTTCCTCCACTATTTCTCTTCAACTAATCGAACCCAAACATAAACCCACCACCGTCATCACTGCAGGACACCCTCTCCTCTCATGCATGCCACGCCTCTCTATGCGAACAGTAGCAGTGAGCAACCTCGGCTAGCCATCAGCACGCACGCCTCCATTGTGTGCCCCACCGCGTGTACCACCCATGCATGCTCCTATGCTACCTGCTGGGAACACCATCATGAGCCCAAACTAGCTCATTTTGACCTAGAAAAGAGAATAAAAGCTCCTAAATAACCAATTGAAAGGCCTGACTCAGGGAATAATCGGTTTGAAAGAGTAGCAAGAAACAAAGGGTAAAATTGTAATTTTACCATTCTAGTACAACAACAAGATTTCTCAGGGGTTAAACATGGGTCAATTGGTCTTAACAAGATGAAAAGTGGGTTGGTTCAATCAGAAAAGGGTTAATGTGCAATCTGGGAATTAAATGACATCCTGTAACCCTAAAACAGGCCCACTGACATGTCATTATGCATGTGTGTTAAGGAGTGTCGTTATAGTCGCACTTGCAACGTCGATTTTAAAATAATTAAACGGAGGTGAGTCCGAGTGTCGGTCTCAGGGAGGCGTGGAAATAGGATTTTTGCTTATCACTTGTTGTCACGGAAAGTGCGGAGTTTTGCTTACGAAAGATGCGATTTTGAAAAGCAAGAGAGAGATAGAGGGAGAGAGAAGGTTTAGGGTTAGAAAGATCTTTGTTTTGATCATGTGACTTGAACAGAAATTAAAATGGCAATTGAACAGAAAATAACTTCATTAAACATGCACTTGTAGTTCATAACTTACAACATTAAATACATGCTTCAACAAAAGTAATAAAAAGCTTAAAAGAGAGAGAGAGAGTGTGTGTGGAGAGCGACGAGGCAGCCACGGTGGTGGAGGAGGCTCCATCGGTGGCTCGTCATCTCCGGCGATTACAAGAGTGCCTAAAGCTAGCTAAGAGAGGGGTGGAGTAGTTGCAAGGGGGAGTGGATGCCTTGAATGGTGGTTGGAGGGGGTTTAAATAGAGTTAAGGGCTTCCTAAAAGAAGAAGGGGCTTTAGCGACAGCTAGAGCGTCACTAAAACCACTCCCAAAAACGTCGGTGAAGCCCTCCAGCCGCCAGTCAGCCGCCCGCCTTGTTTCTTCTCTTCACGCGATCCGTGGATGTTGAACGAGAGTCGTCCGATCGAATATTGGATAGCTGAGAATCTTCCTCGGCTGCGTTGGGTTCGCGCCTCGGGCGCACGTGCGCGTGCGCGTCTCCGCCCGGCGTGCGCACACGCGTGGATGCTAGTGAGCTGCGGTCGCGCCGTGTGGCAGGATCCCAGCCGCCCACTACTGATCAGACAGGCCAATTTCTCCGCGCCTGTCGCCCGTCTTCAATTCCCACTCCGCACGACTCGAACCCGCATCGCGTGGGTGCGGGCGTGCATGCTAACCGTTGTGCCACGCCCGCGCTTTGTCGCGGCGACCGCGGGCGGGCGTGCGGGTCTCGGCTGGCTGAAGGCGCAACGCGCGGTGGGGTGAGGCTAACGTGGTGCAATCTGGGCCGTTGATCTCCAGATCAACGGTCAGAACTTCTTGGGCCCATTGTAGGAGCTCCGGATGTCGGATTTGATCGATCTTGAGTCCGTTGGACTCTGTTCGTCATTCTGAATCCATCTGTGTAGTCCGATTGCTCATTTGAGGCCTGCTTTGACAAATGCTTACACAAATGGCCATTAATGCAGTTTATAAGCAATCTTGGTACATGATGCATGCAATGCTCCTATTCTACTTATGTTGTGCCTTTTATTCTAAAGATGGGCCATATTCAACATAATTATCACCCCCTTGTGTAGTGTTATCATACCCCCATGCTTACTCCTTGCTAGTCCCTAGCAAGGTTTATTCTAGCCTTTATTTCCTTGCAGAATTCAAGAAGTAATTGCTTAGGCACTTCGTTACTTGTCAATAAGAGGAAATACATGAAGATCTTAATCTAGAAAGACTAAGCAGCACCCGGGTGTCTGCCAAAATACAAATCGTCCGAATCTTTGCTTTAATGTATATATAACTATACATATGTATACGTATATATATATTTTTTTAGAATTTTTCAGAATTCAGTGTGGGTTGGTAACTTTTTACGGCTACCCAACCCACCCAAAACTCGGTCAAAACCCTAAGTGCTAACCATCTTGGTGTGAATGTTGTGATAGACTCACTTAACGGTAATTAAGACAGACTTCAAGTTTCTACGCCTCTAGGTGACCGGAAAAGACAATAAATTTTGCCTGAAGGTGTATTTGTTCGATTGGTAGCTTTCTCCCTACGTTTGTTTTAATTGGGGTCAACACAAGGATTTTTCTAGTGTATATCTCCTCGGCTTGTACTACTTCCCTGCTTCTTCCTTAGGTGTTTTGGTCTTTTTTTTTTGTGCAATTATTGAGCTGGGCTCTGGACAACCGACCAATGGGCTGTTACCCATGATCACTTGCTAGCCATACTTGTGAGGTGAAGTGTGGTTTATTTTCTTTTCTTCTTCTTCCTTTTTTTTTTATTTTTTATTTTCGTAGGTGGCTTCCCTGATCTCAAATGTACCTAGAGGCAATGAAAAAGAAATGACCTGTGGTTGGGTTCTGGACAACCTGCCAATGGGCTGTTACCCACGACAACTTGCCAGCCATACCACCCTAGAGAGTTCATTAGCTACCCAATTTCTGTCAAAATCTCCAAGAAGTGAGTCTGTGCAAAAATGTGTGCAGATGCTTAGACTCAAAGTTTTTCTGAGTTAGAGGGTGAGTTGATAAGTCGTATACTTATTACCTTATTTAGTAGGTGGATTAGAATAGCTTATGGTTGCAAGGATTTGCCGCTAAATCCATATTTTAACGGATACCAGGGCTGATTAAGCCTGAAGGCGTGAAAAGTCTAAGTGTTTAAGTTCTTTTTGTATTATTTCCCACTATTGACAAGTTTTTAATACCTAAGTTTTCTTCCTAAATTTAATTTTTTTAAAAAATTTATTTATTCATTCAAACTGATTAATTGAGCTCAGATTTATGCAATTTACCACCCCCCCATGCTTAAGTTGGACAATGTCCTCATTGGCAAGGACATGGATGCAAAAGGGTTCAAAAAGATAGTACCTGAGTGACGTAAAGTACCAGATCAGTCTGAATCCTCTGGGTTGCCTCCCCGAAAGTGTTGAGTTTAACGCCTCCAGCTGGGCGGTGCACAAACAAGAATGGCTTGGGTCAAGGAGGTCTGTACAAAATCAACCAGACCCAAAATCAGAAGTCCACAGATGCGAACAAGGTTGTGGTGGAGTCCCGTTCCTAAGGGGCGGGAATTCTGTATCATGCATGCTCGTGTCAGATCCTCTCTTAGTCTGTGGGTATGCAAACAAGTTGCTATGGACGAACACACCCCAAATACGACATGCCAGACACTAAAGATGTATGTTTTATACTCAGCCTGTATCCCCATAAAATTGTAATCTATCAAAAGTGTATCAATTCCAGTGCATTCGGGTTGCGGGATCTTTATTGTGGTAGGGTAGGTAACAAAGTCAAGAGTTTCATAATGAGCCCTATAATCAAGCATGAGGCCTCTCTCCAAAGACGAATCTATCTCTTCCGCAACTATGGTTTCATTACTCATTCCCTCCAAGCCCTCGATCTCAAGAATATTTTCTTCAACCTCCTTTGTACCAGATTCACGGTTTGGGGTTGGATTAGAGGTAGGGTCAATTTCATCATTTAGATCATATTCTTTCTCTCGGCCCTCCTCCAAATTTGTGATGGGGATTCCAACCAATTCATAATCTATTTCTTTGAAATTGTAACTCCATTCCCCATTTCCGATGTTGGTTGCTATTCCCACCGGATTGCTTCTCTTGGGCCGATTAGATTCGAATTCCAAGGCATCTCCCCTCACATTCTCAGTTTCCTCCTGATGTTTGTCCTCAATGCTCCCCAAATTGTGTTCCGAGGAATCCTTACTGTCCTTATCCACTGAGCTGTCCAACTCCTGAGGGGTATCAATGGTGGACTGAACCAAATCAAGGTGACTGGGTGTAGTCCAATTGATCATGGTAGGTCCTTGCTTTATGAATTCAATGAATGGAGTTGTGTGCAACAGCTTTCTCTGGCCTTCTTCCCCCAATTGTTGGAACAAATCCATCATGGCCTGTTGCCCTTTAACCAATTCTTGATTCTATCTGTGGAGTTCTAACTGGAGGTTATCAAGAATTGACATGGTGTCATTTGGTGTCCTTTGGATTTCTTCCTTGAAATCCAGGTTAAGAGAGTATGGTTGAGGTTGTGGATCAGAACCCACACTGGTGTTTAGGTTCTTGGGTGGGTCCTCTATTCTATCATGTTCAGGATCTAGTTCTTCAAGAGGAACCATTCTCTGTTTGGTCCTACTCCAGAATAGTTGAGGTTCTAAGTTCTCCTCCCAGTCAGATTCTTCATCAGGGGACCAAATCAAAGGTTGATGATCCTGGGCTTGCCTAAATTTCTGATCATTTTCTGATTTCCATTTGTCTAGAACCTCCAATCCAAAGGTCAAGTAGGAAAGGTTGTTGAATTCAGATGACCTTTCTTGGTTATTATCCTGAGAAGGGTAGGGTTCTTGGTGTTCTCCTAAAGCGTAGATCTTATCACAGTAGAGCGGGTCGGACCTAAATGAGGAGGCATCGTGAGGAGAATCGAGATATGGAGCCCCACGATTTGAATCGTACCCTTGGGTGGCTATGTTGGGTGTATTCCAATAAGAGGTTGGTGCGGTTTGGTCATAGTTGGGCCAAGAGGGATATTCAAGGTTGTATCCCCAACTTGGTGGTTGGTTAGCCCAAGTAGGCTGTGGGTATGGTCCACTTGGGTTAGGATACAAACCTTGTTGGGGGTAGTTTGGGTAAGATGGATAGGCATTGAAATCCATGGTTTGGAAGAAATGGAGGGATGCGGGAAGAACAGATGAGAGAGAGTTGTGTACTCAACCAAGCAAACAAGCCTAGTCCTTATGGTGTATTCCTTAGGAGACCTAGAAATCAAACAAAGGTTGATTAAGTCCGTAAGCACTGGACTCCCCTTCCCAAGGCTAATCTGGCCAAGTTGATTACGAGGGGATTGCAGGGAAGGTTCTTCCTTTGGCTTGTGCCTCTGGTTCCATAGACCCCACAACCGCGATCGTTTGACACTGCCTCGTAGCCTAGTCACCAGATTCTACCATGGAAATGAAAGCCAAGTGCCTAGCGAACAAAACCTTGCCTTTTGAGACTTAACTCAGTCCTGCCTAGGGCACGTCTACTCAGTTTTAAAGGGCTAGGATAGTGCTTGTGCTTAGGGTGATGTGATGAGGCATTGATTGGGGTGGTGCCTCTTAATTTTCCACTTTTCAAGGTGTGTGCTTCTAGCAAAATATGGTTTTCAAGCAAGGATTTGTTAAGATGTGGTGTCTTTTAGTGTTTCATCCTTACTTTAGTACTTTTTAGGGTTGACGTGTCTTAATGTTTTCAAACAAGTTTCAGTGGGCATGTCAAGTTCTGCACACAATTCGATGAAAGCAGATTTCTTTTTTATTCTGTAGAGGCTCTAAAACCCTAGTGTACTCATCCTAATGATCATGCAGCTTCTATTAGATGAGTCAGTTTTAGGGTTGAGTGGTGCAGCCCAGGTCAACTCATGGTGGCTTCGCAAACACCACTCAAGAAAAAGAAAAGAACACTCCAAGAATTTGTTCAGAATGTTAGAGTGTACATTTTTTTTTTTTTTGTGGGGTGATGTGTTAAGGATGTGGATCAAGCAATCATACACCACACCACTTTTTTTTCAGTTTTTACAATTTTTTTTAGTTTTTCACGCAAGCAAACAATGAGAGGGAGGTTACTCACTATCAGTCCTCGAGGCGCCTACTCCCTTGCTACCATCGTGGGATGCGTTGCTTCGCCGTCCATACTCCGAATTCCAGCAACCATCAAGTAAAATGGAAAATAGGGCATTAGATGATGTGAGAATGAATGTGGAATGGAGGTGATAAAACAAATTCGTTGCCTTCCCGGCAACGGCACCAAAAACTGACGTGTCGTTGTGCGTGTGTGTTAAGGAGTGTTGTCATTATAGTCGCACTTGCAACGTCGATTTTAAAATAATTAAACGGAGGTGAGTCTGAGTGTCGGTCTCAGGAAGGCGTGGAAATCGGAGTTTTGCTTATCACTTGTTGTCACAGAAAGTGCGGAGTTTTGCTTGCGAAAGATGCGATTTTGAAAAGCAAGAGAGAGATAGAGGGAGAGAGAAGGTTTAGGGTTAGAAAGCTCTTTGTTTTGATCATGCGACTTGAACAGAAATTAAAATGGCAATTGAATGGAAAATAACTTCATTAAACATGCACTTGTAGTTCATAACTTACAACATTAAATACATGCTTCAACAAAAGTAAAAAAAGGCTTAAAAGAGAGAGAGAGTGTATATGGAGAGCGACGAGGCAGCCACGGCGGTGGAGGAGGCTCCATCGGCGGCTCGTCGTCTCCGACGATTACAAGAGTGCCTAAAGCTAGCTAAGAGAAGGGTGGAGTAGTTGCAAAGGGGAGTGGATGCCTTCAATGGTGGTTGGAGGGGGTTTAAATAGAGTTAAGGGCTTCCTAAAAGAAGAAAGGGCTTTAGCGACATCCAGAGCGTCGCTAAAACCACTCCTAAAAACGTCGGTGAAGCCCTCCTCGTTTCTTCTCTTCGCGCGATCCATGGCTGTTGAACAAGAGCCGTCCGATCGAAGATGGGACGGCTGAGAATCCTCCTCGGCTGCGCTGGGATCGCACCTCGGGCGTGCGTGTGCACGTGCGTCTCCGCCCGGCGTGCGCGCGAGCGTTGATGCTCGTGAGCTGCGGTCACACCGCGTGGCAGGATCCCGGCCGCCCGCTGCTGATCGGGCGGCCCAATTTCTCCGCGCCCGTTGCCCGTCTTCAATTCCCACTCCGCGCGGCTTGAACTCGCGTCCCGTGGGTGCGAGCGTGCACGCTAACCATTACGCCACGGCCGCGCTTTGTCGCGGCGACTGCGGGCAAACGTGCAGGTCTCGGCCGTTCGATCGAAGATCGACGGTTGAGATTTGATCTCGGTTGGCTGAAGGCGCAGCG
This sequence comes from Thalassia testudinum, assembly GCA_037157565.1. Classification (NCBI taxonomy): domain Eukaryota; kingdom Viridiplantae; phylum Streptophyta; class Magnoliopsida; order Alismatales; family Hydrocharitaceae; genus Thalassia; species Thalassia testudinum. The sequence goes on along the minus strand of JAZHRO010000007.1, from coordinate 62,775,828 downwards.
CACGGTGGGGCGAGGCTGACATGGCGCAATCTGGGCCGTTGATCTCCAGATCAATGGTCAGAACTTCTTGGGCCCATTGTAGGAGCTCCGGATGTCGGATTTGGCCGATCTTGAGTCCGTTGGACTCCGTTCGTCGTTCTAAATCCATCTGTGCGGTCTGATTGCTCATCTGAGGCCTTCTTTGACAAATTCTTATACAAATGGCCATTAATGCAGTTTATAAGCAATCTTGGTACATGATGCATGCAATGCTCCTATTCTACTTATGTTCTGCCTTTTATTCTAAAGATGGGTCATATTCAACATAATTATCACCCCCTTGTGTAGTGTTATCACCCACTTAATTTAACAAGGTTCTGGTTAGGATAAAATTCAACTAAACCCTCTAAAATTCATATAAAAATATCCTCTATGGTTTAGAACCTTTAATTTGGCCTTTAGAACCTATTTTGACCTAAATAGGGGATGTTGAGCGCGAGAATCTACGCTAACGTGTTTGGTTTTGGAAAACCCGTCGTTGTAGTTCGAAAGCGAAGGATTCGTGTTCAACAAATAAAATTTATACCGAAATAAGAATTCCGGGTCGAACACAGGGAGGCGAACGTTTGATTTAAAAACTCCACGTTTCTTTTTATTTTGTCACAAAGAAATTCAATTTAAACTATCTAAGTATCTACAACAAATAAAAGAGAGAGAGGGAGTAAGAGAGAGCGAAGGAATACTATACATGGAAATCAAAATGAGATGTAGAATAGACAAGGAATTTATCATAAAAGAGTTCTTTCATTACAACTAGAAAACATAAAACAATTACTCTAGAAAGCATTAAAAGAATGGAGGGAGAAATGTCCTCCTCGACGATCGCTCGGAGGACGAATAGACTACTCTAGAAAGCAGTAAATCTATACTAGAAAGCAGTAAAAAGAATAGGGAGAGAGAAATCCTCCTCGACGGTTGCTTGGAGGACGAGCCGGACGGGACGACGCCTGGACGAAGGAGAACGAAGCGGGACGAAGGAGGACGAAGCAGAAGAACGGGAACGAAGCAGCACGCCGTCGTCGTCGCGGGATCCACTTCCGAAGGGGGACGAAAATTTGGACTTTATCTCGCGAGAAGCATCCCGGGTGTGGGACAAGCTTCTCTTGAGCTTTGGAGAGGTAGAGAGGAGAAGGAAGGGATGAAAATTTCGTATGGAGGGGGTCTCCTTTTATAGTTGCAAGGAGTGGGGGCAAAATGGACATTACATCTTCAAAATAATAAATAAGGGGTCTTTAGTGACGGATAAAACCGTCGCTAAAGCCCCGCCGTCGCCGTCGCCGCCGCGCCACGCGCGCCCGCTCGGCTGGCCTGCGCGCGTAACGCAGACGCACGTCCGCGTCGTCTCAGCCGTCCGATCGCGAGATCGGACGGCTTAGATCGCGCCCGCGCCCGCTGCGTAGCGCGCCGCCCGCGTGCGATCGCGCGCCCACCAGGGCGTCCAATTGCGCGTCGGTGCTATCGGGCGCGCGCGGCCGTTGGATCTTCATCCGACGCTCGTGCGCGCCCGCTCGCCCGCGCCTTCGCCCCCCTCTCCGCGGCTCGAACGCGCGACCTCCGCTTCGCCCGCAGCTGCGTCGTCGCTGCGCTACGCGGGCGAAATGGTCGCGCGGACGTTTTTAAACGCGCGCGACCGCAGCCGTTGGATCGAGATCCAACGGCGGAGAGGAGACGTTGCGTGGTCTTCACAGGACTCCTGCGGCCGATTGGGCGGCTGGGATGGCGCCACGTGGCGCCATCTTGGCCGTCCATCTTCTGGAAGTTGTAGATGGTGCCACGGATGTCGGATTGACTCGATTTTTGTGTCGTTCGGCTGCGATCGTCGATCCGAATTCATCCGTGTGGTCGGATTTTCCATCTGAAGTGCGGATTTACACCATCCTGGCCCTTGATCTTCTAGGGTTCCCCGGTCTCTATCTGATGCTACGGATGCCTGATTAGGGCGATCTTGGAGTCGTTGAACTCCAATCGTCTCCCTGATCATATCCATACGGTTGGATCTTTAATCCGAGGCCCCGATAAAATATTTGCCCTGTCCAAGCACATAAAAGGAGACAATTAACCTCCATTTTATTCAAACTACTCTAAATGCAAGATGATGCATGTAATGCAATATTTATATCATGAAATGCAATCCTATGCTTAAGAACATGCATAAATAGACATTTTAAGTAGTGTAAATGTGTTTACATCATACCCCCATGCCTATCTTTTGCTAGTCCCTAGCAAAAACTATATGCTATTTATAAAAGAATTAGGTTAGATTATTTGGACCTGAGTTATTTTCAATCATTAAGAAATTGTCTACTTAAGAACTGAACTTTTAAAGACACAACAGTGCCCGGGTATCAGCCAAAATGCAGACCGCCTCAAGCCTCGCCTTATTCAAAGAAAAATTTCTTTTTCTGTTTTTACTCTCTTTTTTTTTAGATTTTCAAATTTTAGGGTTTAAGAGTGGCTTTCTACGGCCATTCAACTCACCCAAGATTTGATGAGAACCCTAAGTTTTAAGCATCTTATTGTGATTGTGATAGACTCGTTGACCGGCAATTAAAACGGACTTCGGATTTCTACGCCTCTAGGTGACCTCAAAAAGAATTCTGCCTAAAGGTGTATCTTTACAACCGGTAGCTTTCTCCCTACTTTTATTTTTTAACGGGGTCAACACAAGGGTGAATCCAGTGTATATCTCCCCGGTTTATTCTACTTCTCCGCTTCTTCCTAAGTGTTTTGGGAATTTTTAGTGCATTTTCTGAGCTGGGTTCTGGACAACCGGTCGATGAGCTGTTACCACCGACAACTTGTCAGCCATACTCGTGCGGCGAAGTGTGGCTTATTTCTTTTTGTTCTTTTCTCCTTTTTGATTTTTTTTTTTTTTTTTTTTTTTTTTTAAGTAGGTGGCTTCCCTGGTCTAAGATTTACCTAAAGGCAGCAAAAAGAGAAAGGTCCAGTGACTGGGCTCTAGACAACCTACCTATGGGCTGTTACCCACGATAACTTGCCAGCCATATCACCCTAGAAGGTTCATTAGCTACCCAATTTCCGTTAAAATCGCCAAACAATGAGTCAGTGCAAAGAAAGTGTGTAGATGCTTAAGACTCAAAATTCCCTCACATCAGAGGGCGGGTTGATAAGTCGTGTACTTATCACCCAAACTTATTTACTCCAATTATAATAAAATTCAGGTTGGCGAGAACTCGAAAAACAAATCCACATTTTAGTGGATACATAGGCTGATTAAGTCCAAAGACCTGAAGGGTCTTTGTGTTCAGAACATAATATAGTATTTCTTAAGATCGAAAATTTTCTGAAACCCAAATTCTCTTTCCTAATTTTGATTTTTTTTTTTTGTTTTTTTTTTAAATAAAACAAATCTACGGAGCTGACGAATGAATTCAAAGATAAATATCCATCCCCCCATGCCTATCTAATGCAATGTCCTCATTGTATTAAAAAGACATAAAATAGAGTGGAAAAGCGTAGAAAGCACCTGAATTGCGTGGATATCGGGTCCGCTCCGAGATGAAAATGAAAAAGAACTGTATATGTGCTGAGTTTAGTGCCTTCAGCTAGGCACACTATACAAAGAAAAGAAATCAAGAATTCACATGTGCAGGTCAGAATTAGAATAAACAGAAGAATCCTCTGACCTGTTAGCAGAGGTCCACAGATGTGGACCAGATTGTGGTGCAGACCCACACCCCATAATCGAGAATATCTTAGGTTCTGGATAAAAATTACCCAAAACCTAAAATCAGAATGCAAGCGGGGTCGGGCCTGCGATTTGTGAGGATGCAACCCAAGGCCAAAATGTCGGGTTACAGAGAATTGAAGCTCAAAAGGATAATCGTTAAATGTGTGCTTGAGTTTGACATCCTCGAAACAAATGTCGTAAGGGTTCTGATTTGATGGTTTCAGTTTAAAAGGAACCCTTCGACTCAATCTTCCATTTCCTCCAAAATTGACTTCCCAAATCAGAATTTCCCAGCTCCTATCCTCCTCATTCGGCATATCAAATTCCATGACCTCTTGTATATTCATCACCCCGTCTGAAATCTCCAAGTCTAGATGATGTGGCAAAATCAAAATTGACTTGGGTCTAATTATCTCAGAATTAGAATCATCAATAAGCTCAACAGGGTGTAACTGATAATCAGGGCATTGAATTAATTCCTCCAGAAAATGCGATTCTGGATCCGTATCGTGTGCCCTAATAAGATCAGTTTCCTCAGTTATTGGGCTATCAAATGATCTATCAGATTCCTCAGGCCCAATCGTCTCACAAAAATCGTGATCTGAAAACTCGTGTGAGACTTCGCAACTTGAATCTTCACCATCAGGATCCGTATCAATGTATGTCCCAAAATCATTTGTCACTTTGCGTTCCAAGGAGACATACGTTTCCTCGTAACCTGGCTCAGGGATTTCAGGTGAAGAAATCAAATCATCCTTAATTGGTTGTTTTAATTCAATCTGGTCAGCTTCGTAACACGTGTTCCCCCCAACAGGTGCCTGAGCGGGTTCTGTCATTGGCTTTCCTGAAGAGAGTTCATCCTGGGAATTATTCCAAGATTGAATCAAAGCAACCACGAATCTCATCCTCAATTTCGCTAATTTCCCAAGTAGAAACTCACCCGGGTTCTTATCCTTAACATCCTGGAGCCAATCCAACAAAGACTTGTTTAAATCATCAATCATTTCAATCAGGGGCTCCAATCTCTCAATGCAAGGTATTGGCTGAACTTCTAAAGATTGAATGATATTCCTCAAGTTAGCCAGAACCTTATCTTGAACCTGATTAACCTGAACCAAATGAGTTGGTTCAGGGTTGGGTGAGTTTGACATCAATGTTGAGGAATTAACGAATTGAGATTCGTTATACCCATCCTGATAATAGGTCATTTCAGATTGTTCATAAGATGGAGATGACCTAAAGGCAGTGAAATCAGAGGATGGGTAAGGATCAGTGTATCCTTCTTGATTGTAGATCGCATTAGGTTGTTCATGAAAGGAGGACGATCTATAATCGATGCAACTCTGAGAAGGATAGAATTGAGAATCAAAGTGTTCAGGGTTAGACCCTAAACACGGGGGTCCGGAATTGTATCCCCAATCCGAATTATCCCAACTAACTGATGGTCGATTACAATACGAGTTGGGATAATCGTCATGTTGAGGATAATTTACAACAGGAGGGAAAGAGTGGGAATGCGTGAAATATGTGGAAGGATTCATGAGACACGGGAGGAAGAAAGGTGCCCTGCAATACAAACAATCAAACCTTTCCTTAAATGGGTTAGCCTACAGACCTACAGACTCTCAAAACCCATCTTGAGATAAAGGAACGATTTGATCTACTTCTGTCTGTTCAATCCAACCAGTTAGAAGGAGGGACTGGGGAGAAGGTTCTTCCTTCGGCTTGCGCCTCCGGTTCCTAGTGTACCCCCCAGCCGCGATCGTTTGACTCTGCTCCCCTAGCTAGACATCAGATTGAACAGTAGAAACAGACTAATCGAAAATAATCTCGTTCTGAGTTCTGAAGAGCGAGTCCAATCCTTAAGGCCAACGTCTACTCTGTTTTATTTAGGGCTAGGTTTGAATGTGCTTTGGAATGTGATGGGCCCTTTAAATGGGTTGTGCCCTTAATGATTGATTGCTTTGTGTGTGCGTGCACAACCAGTGGTTTTCAAGCAAGATTATTTTTGATGTGGTGAATTTTAAGGTTCAAATCTTGCTTAGTAGCTTTTAGGATTCAACTTTAGGTGTTTTCAATCAAGTTTCATTGGCACACCAGGTTTTGCAATCACAGGTGAAGATATTTTCCTTTAAAGTTTAAAAAGAATGTGGAGTGCCTGGTAGATCCCTAAGAGTTGAACCTAATTGGCAGCTACTAGATGAGTTGATTTTATTTGAAGTGGTGCGGCCCAAACAACTCAAACAACTGGCCTGATGCACCACCTAATTAGGCACACAAATGATTACCCAATCTGATTTCTACTCGATTATGTGTTTGGATGTGTGTACCGGCTCCTAAGATTGGTTTACCGGTTGAGTTAGAAAATCAGATGAGGTTGTGTACCTCTGTGAGATTTTTTTATTTTTTTTTCTTTTTTTAATGTGGGGGTTGGAGTGAGTATGGATGTCAAACAACAAACAATCTAACCTTAGAGTTTATAAGAACACCTAGGTTGATTGATGTTTGAATTATTATGTGATGAAATGAAATCTAATGGGTGGGAGGTGGGGGATAACTTACAAAACCTTCCACAACCCTTTACTCCGATCTACCGCTTTTGCCTGTCTCGAAAGAGTACCTGCAATTACAATAAGAAAGGAGAAAAGTGAGGTAAATGATTTGTAAGTTACAAAACGCGAAGAGAAATCAAAGAGCGTTGCCTCCCCGGCAACGGCGCCAAAATGTTGAGCGCGAGAATCTACGCTAACGTGTTTGGTTTTGGAAAACCCGTCGTTGTAGTTCGAAAGCGAAGGATTCGTGTTCAACAAATAAAATTTATACCGAAATAAGAATTCCGGGTCGAACACAGGGAGGCGAACGTTTGATTTAAAAACTCCACGTTTCTTTTTATTTTGTCACAAAGAAATTCAATTTAAACTATCTAAGTATCTACAACAAATAAAAGAGAGAGAGGGAGTAAGAGAGAGCGAAGGAATACTATACATGGAAATCAAAATGAGATGTAGAATAGACAAGGAATTTATCATAAAAGAGTTCTTTCATTACAACTAGAAAACATAAAACAATTACTCTAGAAAGCATTAAAAGAATGGAGGGAGAAATGTCCTCCTCGACGATCGCTCGGAGGACGAATAGACTACTCTAGAAAGCAGTAAATCTATACTAGAAAGCAGTAAAAAGAATAGGGAGAGAGAAATCCTCCTCGACGGTTGCTTGGAGGACGAGCCGGACGGGACGACGCCTGGACGAAGGAGAACGAAGCGGGACGAAGGAGGACGAAGCAGAAGAACGGGAACGAAGCAGCACGCCGTCGTCGTCGCGGGATCCACTTCCGAAGGGGGACGAAAATTTGGACTTTATCTCGCGAGAAGCATCCCGGGTGTGGGACAAGCTTCTCTTGAGCTTTGGAGAGGTAGAGAGGAGAAGGAAGGGATGAAAATTTCGTATGGAGGGGGTCTCCTTTTATAGTTGCAAGGAGTGGGGGCAAAATGGACATTACATCTTCAAAATAATAAATAAGGGGTCTTTAGTGACGGATAAAACCGTCGCTAAAGCCCCGCCGTCGCCGTCGCCGCCGCGCCACGCGCGCCCGCTCGGCTGGCCTGCGCACGTAACGCAGACGCACGTCCGCGTCGTCTCAGCCGTCCGATCGCGAGATCGGACGGCTTAGATCGCGCCCGCGCCCGCTGCGTAGCGCGCCGCCCGCGTGCGATCGCGCGCCCACCAGGGCGTCCAATTGCGCGTCGGTGCTATCGGGCGCGCGCGGCCGTTGGATCTTCATCCGACGCTCGTGCGCGCCCGCTCGCCCGCGCCTTCGCCCCCCTCTCCGCGGCTCGAACGCGCGACCTCCGCTTCGCCCGCAGCTGCGTCGCCGCTGCGCTACGCGGGCGAAATGGTCGCGCGGACGTTTTTAAACGCGCGCGACCGCAGCCGTTGGATCGAGATCCAACGGCGGAGAGGAGACGTTGCGTGGTCTTCACAGGACTCCTGCGACCGATTGGGCGGCTGGGATGGCGCCACGTGGCGCCATCTTGGCCGTCCATCTTCTGGAAGTTGTAGATGGTGCCACGGATGTCGGATTGACTCGATTTTTGTGTCGTTCGGCTGCGATCGTCGATCCGAATTCATCCGTGTGGTCGGATTTTCCATCTGAAGTGCGGATTTACACCATCCTGGCCCTTGATCTTCTAGGGTTCCCCGGTCTCTATCTGATGCTACGGATGCCTGATTAGGGCGATCTTGGAGTCGTTGAACTCCAATCGTCTCCCTGATCATATCCATACGGTTGGATCTTTAATCCGAGGCCCTGATAAAATATTTGCCCTGTCCAAGCACATAAAAGGAGACAATTAACCTCCATTTTATTCAAACTACTCTAAATGCAAGATGATGCATGTAATGCAATATTTATATCATGAAATGCAATCCTATGCTTAAGAACATGCATAAATAGACATTTTAAGTAGTGTAAATGTGTTTACATCAGGGGACCTAGTCAAACATTTACCCTAAATTGGGTTTTTATGCAAAATGACAAGTCAAACGTGGTGAAACCTAAAATCCAACTTCACCATTGGATTTCTTGGGTCTAAATTAGGTTTACACCAAAATTTGGATATAAGGGAGTTCACCTTGACCTACTTTGCAAAACAATCCAACCTAATTACTTTCATGCCCCTAACTTTCAAAAACCTTGCAGAGACCCCCTATCTTCCTCGCCATTCATTGCAATTAGGTCTCTTTGCCATTACAGCGGAGGAATCGTACTCCAGCGAGGATACAAGAGGGAGATCTCCTTGATTCCTCAGAGAATCCCTCTCAAATTTGAAAGGGAGATTCTCTGAGGAATTCCCGATCGTGTGAACCCCATTTTGCACTCAGATTCCCACCTAATCTCTCATGCGAATGCATGAGAGATATGGGTATCTCTCGACCTTCCAAGTCCGGCGAGGTTGCCGTGCTTGGAAGCTTCTCTTCCAAGCAGAAGCCCTCCGTCCACGACTATAAAAGATGCCCCAAGTCCTCCCGGCCATCCCAAGCTTGATTTGGCCAAACAATCCCCCAGAATTCCTCCCTTCCCCTCTCCGACCAAATAGCCCGCAAGCTCCGGTGACTCTCCTTCCCGCTTCTCCTCGCTCTGCCACCATACTAGTGGTAGAGTCTTCTCCCCTCATTCTTCCGCATCACGCCATACCTGCGCCTGCATCTTCATCCCTCTCATCATCGCCGCCTCTCCATCTCAGAGCCTTCGTCTCCGGCAACGGCAATTACGCACCATCCGCCCTCTGCCTCCCCTTTCATCCAATCACTCTCAGATAAGTTCCCCTCTCTCTACTCTTCATTTTCCCCCTCTTTATTCCACAAAACCACCCTCGACAACTGCAGACCATCCTCACCTTCTTCACCTTCGGGAGACCATCGGCGAAGGCACATCCACCACTCCACACACCCACACGCCTCGCCAATCACCATAGAAGCATCGCCACCATCCACTGATCATCTTCCACCTCTCCATCAACTCCCACACATACCACATACCGCTCCCGAACAACCCCACCTTCACGACCATAGACCAACCTAGGCACACACGCCTTGGCCATCCTGTGCCACGCCACCCACAGAGCCACGTTCGCCCTGTCACGGCGAAGCTTCCTTAGTGTTTTGACAAGGTCGTGAGGCCATATTCATGTTGACAGGTCGGACCCCCATCTGCCATTGGAGCAGCAGCGAAGCTTGCTCGCAAGCTTGCATCAGGTGGCCCCACTCCAGGTTACCAAGTCCCAGGTGTGCAGAATCCCTTTGCAAATAGCATCAGCCATCTATCGAGGGCCAAAGCACTCCACAACTGCAACAATTGAGCGACATCCCTGCGAGCACGCGTGAAGAAGCGAGTGGGACTTTTAGTCCCACCATGGTGAGTCTCAAGCTGCTTGTGTGATATAAATTGTTTCTGTGTTATAGGCTCTTCGCCTCCTAACACAGGGTGAGGTCCCCTCACCCACTCGCCTCGTCTGCGACTCACCACTCCACGGACCTAGCTGCTTGACCCATTTACCCAGCACTCCTCGCGCATCACCCATGCCGGTGCACCTAGACCCGGGCGCGCTAACCCAACCTGTTTACCCGATTGGCTCTAAGAGAGCGAGCCTAAGAGAGAAAAGAGAGAGAGCGTTCACGGGGGAGGGTAGGGGTAGCTTTTGCACTTGTGTGCAGGAAGAGGAAGTGGAAGAAGGAAAAGCTAAGGGCAATAGGAGCCAAAGAGGAAGCTGAGGACCTGAAGGCAAATCTGAAGGGGAAAGAAGGAGATCAGAAGCTGAAGGAGAAGAAGCTAAAGAAAGGAAGAAGAAGGCACGACTAAGGAAGAATCCAAGGCAAATAAGAACCAAGGAAGGAGAAGGCACTGTGCAGAGAAGGAAGACAAGGGAGGGAAGCCAAGGCAGAAAAGAAGAACCAAGGAAGGAGAAATCAGAGAAAGAAGAGAAGGCTTAGCTGAAGCTAAGGTTGAAGAGAAGAAGCTGTAGAGGACGTCAAGCTAAGGAAGGAGAAGTCAGAGAAAGAAGAGCAAAGAAGAAGACATCAAAGGAAAGAAAGAAGAGAAAAAAAGAAGCCAAAGTCTGAAGGCAGAAAAAGAGAAAGAAGAGCAAAGAAAGAGAAAGAAGAAGACATCAGAAGAAGAAGAAAGAAGAAGAGAAAGCCCAAAAGCATCTGATTTCTCTTTACATCTCTATTCATATCTTTGAAGCATTTATATACATTGAAATTAGTTCTATTACTTCAAAATATTGTTGAACATCACATTTTATTAAATTGAGGTTGTGTTCTTAGTTTTTAAATCCTAATTTGTTCCCCGTGTTCGACCTCGGATTCTTAGTTTTTAGAGTAATAAATTCTCATTGGTTTTTCGAAGCGATTTCAACTATACTGCAGCACGATATTTACAAACCTGATTTCACTTTTGACGTAAACATTTTGGTGCCGTTGCCAGGGAGCAACGGGCAATTTAGAAACTTTGATCACATCTTCTGATTCAATACTGACTTGATCTATTTCTTCTATTATGATTGTTTCAGGGGACGAAAAGAAAACAGCTGCACAATAGCTACAGCAGGAATAGGTAAATTCTCATTAGCCCTCTCTCCTAATCCCCACCATTCTGAAAAGGAAATTAAAAAGGAAAATCAATCTAGGGCTACCTGATTTCCATATTTAGTAATTCACCAAAGTTGTTGATTTTAATTTCAACACATTTTTTAATTATGCATCCATTTAAGGTAACTAGGGCTAGCACCTTCTTGATTGAGCCCTAGATACCATCTTTGTGGCAACTAAATTAGACCAAATAGAGTCAACTTATGGATTCCAATTTAGGGTTTTTAGAGACACATCTTCTCGAAGAAAAGAATCAAAATTTTCAAAAAGAGGTGTGCCTTAGCCTTGTTTGAAGAGATTTATCCAAGAGAAACCCTAAGAGAATCAAGCTTTTAAGTTACTTGAACTTTCAAAGAAAGGACCAAAAAGCTCTCAAAGAACAAAAAGGTGAAGTTGACCACTTGGGTCAACCAACCTTGAAATTAGGTCACTTTTTGCACTCAAAAGATCTAAACTTCAAGTGGAACCCTAAGCACCTTGATCTTAATTAAAAGTGGTAGACTTAAGAGGTCAAGGTTCCCATTCTGGTCTACCTGGAATCTCAGTGACAAGAGAAGTCGAGTGGGGGAAACCCTGTAACTCATGGGGATGCTCTACCGTGTAGGTGTCTTTGCAGGACTCTCCCTCTCTGGCTGCCCAGGTATTTCTTAGGTGGACGACCTTTCTGACTAAGGGTATCATCCGCCCCGAACCTCTATAGTCACCCAAATTTTTTGGGTGTCTCGATTGGGTCCATCACATTCTAATCATGTCTAATCCTTCGGTGCATGTTTGGTATGAGATCCTTAAGACCATCCTTAAGACTCCCTTTAGAAATCTACTCCCACCGAGGCCAAGCCTCGACGCCTGTGTTTGTGCAGCAACCCCACCACATAGATCTCTCCTCTGATTCATCATAACCAAGTTCTCCTTCTTCCATCATGGCACAACCAATTGAAGAGAACCTTGAGCACCAACTTCAGTGCTTGAATGACCTATTCCAAAACTTTGTAAACCCACCGCAACATCCTATGATGCGAGATCACTATAATCCTGCTACGGTGGCAATCGAGCCTCGAGTCCAAATCTCAGCTGGAGGTCCTGATTCTGAACTCAAGCCCAACATGATTCATGCCATTCCAAAATTCCATGGGCTTAACTCCAAGGATCCCTTCTAGTACATCAAAATCGGGATATTCTGCTCATGAAGATGTTTTCTTTCTCCCTCATGGACAAGGCTACTCATTAGTATTAGACTCAAACACGTTCGATCAACACATGGGTTGAACTTCAATCCAAATTTTTGAAAAAGTTCTTCCCTATTGGTCGGATGAATGCCTTGTGCCACCAGATTACTCACTTCACTCAACAATCAGGAGAACCTCTTCATGAGGCATGAGATCGATTCTTGGATCTTATGCGAAAGTGCCCCCATCACGGAGTTCCTAAATGGGAACAAGTCCAGTCTTTTTACCAGGGACTCCGTGAAGACATTCGATTATTTGTTAATGCAACCTGCGGAGGAAACATCATGGGTCAACATGAGGACACGGTGTAGGAGATTCTCGAGAATATGTGCGAGAACTCCATCAATAATGACTCCATGGGCTTATTCAACCAGACGAATGCTCACGCATCGATGAATCCTAGGGGAGCACATGAGACGCAAGGCCTGTGCACATCCGACGACTTGGAACTGATGGCCAGTCGGTTGGACAGGGTCTCTATCATAGAGAAGAAGGTGGACGAGCTGACTCGGCATCTGCAGTGAGCCACCTCTGCACAAAACTCATTTGCACAGCCACCTCTTTTGAGGGAAACTGTGTAGAACATCTATCATCGATCTTCTCAGGGGATGGACCCGTATCCACCCCCGTCTGACTCTAGGACCGGAGGGACCTACGATCCACTCTACTCTAGTTGGGAGAACTCTGAACCCTTATACTCAGATTTTCCTGAGGTTCCTCAGACCTGCGAGGACCTCAACGCCACCCAGAATGACCCATTCTCCAATATCTATAACCCTGGATGGAGGAATCATCCCAACTTCTTATGGGCAGGAAATTCTCAAAATTAAAGACCCCCTTGTCAACCCCATCCACAAGCTCCTTGTCCATATCAACCGCCTTAGCCTTGGCCCAACCCCACCTATCAATTTGGGCCAAACCAAGCAGATCAAATGACTCTTATCCTTCAAACACTGGCTGACATTCAGAAGACGAATGTGGCAATATAAAAATAACACAAGGACGAGATCACAGAGGTTCGCAATCAACTCGCCCAGATGATGAATTCCCGCCAACTTGGCACACTTCCTTCGCAACCTCTGCCAAATCCAAATAACGTGCCGACCTAGAGGTGTGTTATGAACCCAAATTCAGGCCACATACACATGATTTATTAGGCCCCTTCTATTTCATTGCCTGACGAGATGGAAGCTTCGACATCTTACGTGGGATTTCAACAGCAGCCACCTATTTTACCAACCCCAAACCAAAACCAGGCAAGATTAAACTCCGTAACAACCCGTAGTGGTAAAGCAACTTAAGACCCACCTTATCCAAACCACTCCAAGGCTAGTAGTAACCCAAGCCCTAGGATAGTCATCCAGGATACCCCTATCCTAAATCAAGAACCTGGACCTATTCTAGAGGAACCAACCAAGGTTTCATTTCCCGAGGCCTTGACCAAGGGAAAGAGGATAACCAAACCCGTGGCTCCTGAAGAGGATCTGGTCAAGCTCTTTGAACAGGTCCAGATAAACATCCCCTTGATGGATGCAATCTGCCATGTATCGACTTACACACAATTTCTAAAAGACGTGTGTACACCCAAGCGTAAGCTATGAACCAAAAGTAAGAGTCCGATCGTACTGTCAGAGCAAGCCAGCTCTATAATCTTGAGCAAACTCCCACCTAAGGCTAAAGACCCAGGTACTCCCCTAATCTTATGTACAATTGGTGATACCCAATTCGACAGAGCCTTATTAGACCTAGGTGCCTCTAGAAACCTAATACCTACATCCCTCCTTGACCACCTTGAAGAATCCGAGCTTAAACCGACAGAGGTGACGTTGCAATTAGCCGATCGATCCATCAAGTCACCTAAAGGAGTACTTGGGGATGTCACTGTTAGAGTACAAGATTTCTACTTCCCAGTGGATTTTATAGTATTGGATATGGATGTAGTAGAAAACCTAGGGGATACACCGATTATACTAGGGAGACATTTTCTGGCCACTGTTAGGGCCAATATAAACTGTGAGGAGGGCCAAATAGAACTAAAATTCGGGAACCAAACACTGAAGATTGACATCTTTAAGGCCCAACAAAGGATCAATTGCGGTGTTATAGAACAAATATGTGACATCAAAGCCATGGTTGACGAACCGTATATTGAAGATAACCTGATTATTCCCAATGAACCACCAGAAGATCAAAACCCACAAATAGAGGAGTCTAAATCTGATCTAGATACACCCATAACTCCTTCCCTTGCTCCTGACACACACCTTGAACCACCCACTGCTACTGAAAATCCCGTCTTAGAACTCAAGCCTCTTCCCGACCATCTAAAATACATCATTTTGGATTCCAATCAGACGTTTCCTGTGATTATCAACTCTAGATTTACACCTGACCAGGAATCCCGTCTGATTACTGTTCTCCAGCAATATCGTAGAGCCATTGGATGGACACTCGATGATTTGACTGGCATTAGTCCCTCTTATTGCACACACTAAATCTACACCGAAGAGGGCACATGACCTTCGCGGGAAATGCAGAGACATTTGAACCCTAATCTGTAGGAGGTCATGAAAAAGGAGATCATTAAGTGGTTAGATGCAGGGATCATCTACTCGATCTCCAACAGTCGGTGGGTAAGTCCAATCCAGGTTGTGCCTAAGAAGTCAAGACTCACCGTTATTAGGACTGAAACTGGAGAGGTCATACCGACCCGTGTGGCTAACTCATGGAAAGTCTACATTGATTACAGAATACTCAATTCTTCCACGAAGAAGGATCATTTCCCACTACCATTTATTAATCAGATCCTCAAGAAACTGGTAGGAAATAGGTTCTTCTGCATTCTTGACGAGTACTTCGGTTATACCCAAGTGGCAATCCATCCTGAGGACCAAGAACATACAACTTTCACCTGCCCCTTCGGGACATACGCATTCCGAAGGATGCCATTCGATCTCTGCAATGCACCTGTGACTTTTCAGCGGTGCATGCTTGCCATATTCTCAGATATGGTAGGTGATTATCTGGAAGTCTTCATGAATGACTTTTCAGTATTTAGAGCATCATTTGACGATTTCCTCCTGCACTTGGTCCATATCCTCAGGTGATGCATTGACGTCAATCTGGTTCTTTCCTGGGAGAAGAGCCATTTCATGGTGCCTGAAGGAATTGCCCTAGGACATCTGATTTTAGAGAAAGGCATCCAAGTCGATCGAGCCAAGGTGAACTTGATTTCCAAACTCCCTATGCCTTGCTCAATCAAGGACATCCGATCTTTTCTGGGGCACATCAATTTTTATCGTCGGTTTATCCCTGATTTTTCGAAAATCGTGCACCCCCTGACCACTCTTCTCTCCAAGGATGTACCTTTTGAAATCTCCAAGGAATGCACTCAAGCATTTGAGATCCTACGTGACCGAGTTACCCAAGCCCCAATCCTACAGTCTCCTAATTGGTCTCAACCCTTTGAGATCATGTGCGATGCATCTGATTTTGCTGTAGGAGTGATATTGGGGCAGAAAATTGACAGGAAACCCGTGGTCATATACTACTCTAGCAAAACACTTGACGAGGCTCAGCGTAACTACACAGTTACTGAGAAAGAGCTGCTAGCCGTAGTATTTGCCCTAGAAAAATTCAGATCTTATCTCCTGGGTTCCCATGTTATCATCTACTTAGATCACACAGCTATGAGGCATCTCCCTGCAAAGAAGGACACGAAACCTCGATTAATCGGCTGGATCTTGCTATTGCAAGAATTTGACCTCGAGATTCACGATAGAGCGAGAAAATAGAACATGGTAGTTGATCACTTGTCCCACCTTCCTTCTGAGATCATCGACCCTTCCGAACCCATCACGGAACATTTTTCTGATGAGCACCTTCTGACTATCAGTACAGAGCTTCCATGGTTTGCTGATATAGTAAACTACTTGGCATCACATCAAATCCCATTCAATTGGCCGAAGACCAAGAAGGACAAATTGCTTTCTGATGCCAAGTATTACTTTTGAGGAGACTCGTACCTTTTTCGCATTGGTGCTGATCAAATAATTCGACGATGTGGCATGGAAGCTGAAATCAAAGACATACTCTCTTTCTGCCATGACCAGGCATGTGGTGGGCACTTTTCAGGACATAAAACTGCAGCAAAAGTCCTCTAGTGCGGCTTTTACTGGTCCATAATTTTCAAGGACGCATACAATCACTGTAAGGCATATACTCGTTGCCAGACCTTGGGCAACATGAGCCATCGAGATATGATACCTTTACAGCCGATTCTAGTATGCGAAAGTTTCACAAATGGGGGATTGATTTTATGGGACCCTTCCCTATCTCAGACAGCTTCGAATACATTTTACTCGCCGTTGGCTATGTGTCCAAACGAATCGAAGCCATTCTGACCTGAACCAATGATCATAAAGTTGTTATCAAATTCATTCACCAGAACATCTTCTCACGGTTCGGGATTCCACATGCGATCATTTCTGATGGAGGGACCTATTTCACAAACGCTCAGTTCAGGTCATTGATGACCAAAAACAGGGTGTCACACCGAATCTCTACTCCTTACCACCCCCAAACTAATGGTATAAATGAGCTATCAAATCGGGAGATCAAGAAAATCCTCTAGGTTACTATTCGACCTAACAGGAAGAATTGGTCATCCCAGCTTCCGGAAGCTTTGTGGGCATATAGGACCACCCACAAGACCCAATTAGGTATGTCTCCCTTCAGACTGGTGTACGGGAAGGCATGTCACCTCCTCGTCGAATTAGAGCATAAAGCCTATTGGGTAGTACGGAACTGCAACCTAGATCTTTCTAAGGCTGGAACCCCCATAGAAAGCTTCAAATGAGCGAGATCGATGAATTACTCCACGACGCATATGAGAACTTGTGAATTTACAAAGACTGAGTTAAAGCCTTTCAAGACAAGCACATAGCTAGAAAGATCTTTCATCCTGGTCAAAAGGTCCTACCCTTCGATGCCAGACTCAAATTGTTCCCAGGAAAACTACGATCTAAATGGATCGGACCCTACTTAGTCTGACAAATCTTTGGAAATGGAGCCATTGAAATCAATCCACTGAGCCACAATTTCGAACCCTTCGTCGTGAATGGTCAAAGACTCAAATTTTTCATTGACGTGACCGATACAAATTTGGTTGAGATATCATTTACCCTCCATTCTCCCTAAGCTCATTGCGCCCAGCCGATGGCGTAAAACTCAGCGCTTAACGGGAGGCAACCCTTCATTCTTGAAAAACCTGAAACCTTTCTTAACATTTCTATGCTGAATTTATATTACACTTTAGGGTTCATCCATCAGAACAGCTGGCTCCACCTCAGGTACCCGTACCCGAGTCTAGAAATCATCTACAACAGTCAACTCAACCTGTTCGCCCACCCAACAGCTGTCCTAATGAATGAACTAAGCTGAATTCGAGCCTACCTAATTTACAATGGGGACATTGCAAATCGTAGGTATGGAGGGGTATGAAAGTGCAAAACGTCATGAAAACTCATATCACAAGAAAAGGTTTCAACAAAAGAAACACATATCACAAAAAACACCAAAAAAATGAAAAAAATCTTGAAAAAGAACAAAAAAAATTGAAGGGGGGGGAGAGAAAAATTTTTGAGGCCATACAGAACATGAGGAGGAAAAGAACAAAATGATAAAAAGGAACACAAAATGAAAAAGAAGAAAAGAATAGTTAGTAGTAAGAGATTAAGGGATTAACCGAAGTTCTAAACCACATCAAGGAAAAGAGAAATAGAAAAAGTGCTAATGAGACACCAAAAGAGATTAGTAGAAATGCTAATCTTAGACCTTTTGGGCTAGACTCTTAGGCTTAAAAATTCAAATACCCGTTAAGATCTAGATAATCCTCAAGAGGTTGGGGAAAATGCAAAACTTAAGTATTAGGTCTAAGGCTTAGGGAGTATTCAGCCTCGTTAACTAACCTTCAATTTGTGAGACTCGGTAACCTAAGCACCCCAATCCACACACAGTCTGGTTCAATGTGCATAACTATCAAAATCACGCAAAAACATTTAATGTTCTGAAAAAAGTTGCCTAGATTAGCAGCGGTCGACCAACACAAGTCGATTTGGATGAGTTCCCAGTGCAGAGAGGCAGGAAATTCCCCTCGAAGATGCGTAACAATATATCGTCTCCTCGATGGTTGTCTCCTAAGATATTTACATATCCTACCGGGGGAACGTAAGCAACCTGCTGGTTCAAATGCCATGGGCGACATTATCACGAAATGTCAATTGCCAGGGTCTGGATTTGGCTACGGAACGTCATGGGTGGGATTATCTCAAAATCTCAAAAGCCAGGGTCCTGGGGGTTGCCATGGCTGGTTCTATCACAAAGCATCGATTGCCAGGGACCTTTCAGGATGATGATGGGGACGAGGAATCCGATACAGATCGTGTTGAGAAGCTAATTCGAAGCTAGAAATAAAAAGAAAAGAGAGAAAACTCTCCAAACAAATAAATCCTCTGTCTCTCTCTTACAAAAAAAATGCACTGCAAACTGAACCGAGGCTAAAATATGTCTCAAGCACAGGTGCAATAACCGCGGAGTCCAACGAACCTTAGGATAGTTCCTGCGAGCCTTAAAAACCTTTGCGGAAGATCGAAGCTAGAGCTGGTCAGGTTTGGATCTTGGTTGGTACTTGAGTACCTCTAGGCCTACTGTCGGCATTCTAACCAAATCAAAAAGAAAAAGAAAAAGCACTTATCATAAATTGTGACAGAAACTCATGGTCTAGAGCAGAAGTTAAAACCTTAAAATTTTGCTAAGGGAAAAGCAAAAGCTAGGCATGGGGGTATGATGGGAACACCATCATGAGCCCTAACTAGCTCATTTTGACCTAGAAAAGAGAATAAAAGCTCCTACATAACCAAGTGAAAGGCCTAACTTAGGGAATAACTGGTTTGAAAGAATAGCAAGAAACAAAGGATAAAATTGTAATTTTACCATTACAGTACAACAACATGATTTCCCAGGGGTTAAACATGGGTCAATTGGTCTTAACAAGATGAAAAGTGGGTTGGTTCAATCAGAAAAGGGTTAATGTGTAATTTGGGAATTAAATGACATCGTATAACCCTAAAACAGACCCACTTAATTTAACAAGGTTCTGGCTAGAATAAAATTCAACTAAACCCTCTAAAATTCATAGAAAAATATCCTCTATGGTTTACAACCTTCAATTTAGCCTTTAAAACCTATATTGACCTAAATAGGAGACCTAGTCAAACATTTGCCCTAAATTAGATTTTTATGCAAAATAACCAGTCAAACGTGGCCAAACCTAAAATCCAACTTCACCATTGCTTTTCTTGGGTCTAAATTAGGTTTACACAAAAATTTGGACCTAAGGGGAGTTCACCTTGACCTACTTTGCAAAATAGTCCAACCCAATTACTTTTATGCCCCTAACTTTCGAAAATCGTGCAGAAACCCCGCTATCCTCCTCGTCATTCTTTGCAATTAGGTCTCTCCACCATTACAGCGGAGGAATCCTACTCCGACGAGGATTCAAGAGGGAGATCTCCTTGATTCCTCAGAGAATCCCTCTCAAATTTGAAAGGGAGATTCTCTGAGGAATTATGTGAACCCCATTTTGCGCTCAGATTCCCACCTAATCTCTCATGCGAATGCATGAGAGATATGGGTATCTCTCGACCTTCCAAGTCTGGCGAGGTTGCCATGCTTGGAAGATTGTCTCCCAAGCACGAGGCCCTCCATCCGCGACTATAAAAGATGCCCAAGTCCTCCCAGCCATCCCAAGCTTGATTTGGCCGAAGAATCCCCCAGAATTCCTCCCTTCCCCTCTTCGGCCAAATAGCCAGCAAGCTCCGGTGACTCTTCCGCGCTCTTCTTGTCGCTCTGCCACCATACCAGTGGCAGAGTCTTCTCCGCCTCACTCTTCCGTGTCGTGCCATACCAGCGCCAATGTCTTCATCCCTCTCGTCGTCGCTCCTCTCCATCTCCGGTGATGGTAGATGCGCACCGTCCGCCCTCTGCCTCCCCGTTCATCCAATCACTCTCAGATAAGTTCCCCTCTCTCTACTCTTCATTTTCCCCCTCTTTATTTCACAAAACCACCCTCACCTTCTTCACCTCCGGCAGACCACCGACGAAGGTGCATCCACCACTCCACACACCCACACGCCTCGGCAACCATCGCAGAAGCATCGCCACCATCCACTGATCATCTTCCACCTCTCGATTGACTCCCACACGCACCACATACTGCTCATGAATAACCCCACCTTCATGGCCATAGACCGACTTAGGCACGCATGCCTAGGCCATCCCGCGCAATGCCACCCACCAAGCCACCTTTGCTGTGTCACAACGAAGCTTCCTGAGCATTTTGACAGGGCCGTGAGGCCGTATTCATGTTGACAGGTCAGACCCCCATCTGCCATTGGAGCAATAGCGAAGCTTGCTCGCAAGCTTGCATTAGGTGGCTCCACTCCAGGTTACCAAGTCCCAGGTGTGCAAAATCCCTTTGCGAATAGCATCAGCCATCTATCGAGGGCCAAAGCACTCCGCAGCTGCAGCAATTGAGCGACATCCCTGCGGGCACGTGCGAAGAAGCAGGTGGGACTTTTAGTCCCACCTCGGTAAGTCTCGAGCTACCTGTGTGATATAAATTATTTTTGTCTTATAGGCTCTTTGCCTCCTAACATGAGGTGAGGTCCCCTCGCCCACTCGACTCGTCCGTGACTCACCACTCCGCGGACCTGGCTGCTTGACCTGTTTATCCAACACTCCTCTCGCATCACCCACGCCAGTGTGCCTGGACCTAGGCGTGCTAAACCAACCCATTTACCCGATTGGCTCCAGGAGAGCGAGCTTAAGAGAGAAAAGAGAGAGTGTTTGCGGAGGAGGGTAGAGGTAGTTTTTGCACTTGTGTGCAGGAAGAGGAAGTGGAAGAAGGAAAAGCTAAGGATAGGAAGAGCCAAAGAGGAAGCTGAGGACCTGAAGGCAAATCTGAAGGGGAAAAAAGGAGAACAGAAGCTTAAGGAGAAGAAGCTAAAGGAAGGAAGAAGAAGGCACAGCTAAGGAAGAAGCCAAGGCAAAGAAGAACCAAGGAAGGAGAAGGCACTGTGCAGAGAAGGCTGACAGGGGAAAGAAGCCAAGGCAGAAAAGAAGAACCAAGGAAGGAGAAATCAGAGAAAGAAGAGAAGGCTTAGCTGAAGCCAAGGTTGAAGAGAAGAAGCTATAGAGGACGTCAAGCTAAGGAAGGAGAAGTCAGAGAAAGAAGAGAAAAGAAGAAGACATCAGAGGAAAGAAGAGAAAAAAAGAAGCCAAAGTCTGAAGGCAGAAAAAGAGAAAGAAGAGCAAAGAAAGAGAAAGAAGACATCAGAAGAAGAAGAAAGAAGAAGAGAAAGCCCAAAAGCATCTAATTTCTTTTTACATCTCTATTCATATCTTTGAAGCATTTATATACATTGAAATTAGTTCTATTACTTCATAATATTGTTGAACATCACATTTTATTAAATTCAGGTTGTGTTCTTAGTTTTTAAATCCCAATTTGCTCCCAGTGTTCGACCTCAGATTCTTAGTTTTTCGAGTAATAAATTCTCATTTGTTTTTCGAAGCGATTTCAACTATACTGCAACACGATATTTACAAACTTGATTTCACTTTCGACATAAACACTGCCCTACTCACCGCACCTTCCACGCATCTCCGCGCTTCGCTGCCTCTTTGTGCGCACCCTCATGCGTCCACTGCCACTGCCCTCGCCTCCTCACCAATACCCCCATCTCGCGCGTGCACAGAACACGCTCGCGAGGGTGCGGCATGCTACACGCCACTATAGCAACCAACAACACCCACCGCCGACCATTCCTCACCGTCGTCGGCTCCGTCCACCCCGAGTAGCGATGACACCACGGCCGAATGCAGCTCGAATCCAACAAGCTCCGGTGAGCTCCTCATGGCCAGCCACACCCTCTTATGCATGTAGTAGCTCCCCAAAAGAGTTGCTCTGTTTTTGTGAGAATTAATATTTACATTTCTTACAATGGGAAGAGTTGGAATTTTGATTAAACATTATTCTAATCTGGTGATTTTGTGAGAACCCCCTTCCTCTTTCAAGTAATGCAATATCATCTCATCTAATAATTGTTATCTTGATTTAAAGGCAGTTTTGATTCGATTTATAGGTGAAATTAATCATGAATATCTATTTCTGACAT
Source organism: Thalassia testudinum (assembly GCA_037157565.1). Classification (NCBI taxonomy): domain Eukaryota; kingdom Viridiplantae; phylum Streptophyta; class Magnoliopsida; order Alismatales; family Hydrocharitaceae; genus Thalassia; species Thalassia testudinum. The sequence goes on along the minus strand of JAZHRO010000007.1, from coordinate 62,753,482 downwards.
GTGCAAGTTTCAATAGGCCTATTCCTCCCTGTGGACACGACCCGCTCCTTCGTGAGTGGTTAATTTTAATTATTGGTGATTGATTTTCCACTGCTCAATTTCTACTTCAACAACCTATTTCTTTGTGCGAAAATCATTTTTAAGGAAAACGACTCGTCAAATGGCACCGTTGCTGGGGAGGCAGTAAGCCTATTAAACTCGCATTTATTTATTTATTTGTTTGCACATTATTTGAGGCATATTTCAATTCGATTATTTGTTTGGTGCGAGGTACGCATATTACATATGAGTTGTCGCACCTGCCTCAACAACGCCTTGGTGGACCTTGCTTCCACCATTGAAGGAGATATCTAGAGGACCACGTCTTCATCTCATCCATTTAGCTGTAGATAGTTTCTATTTTTCTTTCTTCTCTTTATTTTAGTACATTCGTTTGGCAAACCCTTATTCTGGGGTACATTTTTAGGGTTTTGTTCCCTGATTTTGTTTTAGGCTCATGTTGGTTAATATTTTTTTGGAGCCTGTTCCCTTTTCTTTAGATCTAGGTTTTTATTTTATTTTGTGGTTGTTTATCCTTTTCTTTGTTTGTGCATAAATAGATATATACATAAAAAAAAACATCATGAATTGCCTGCTAGAAACTGCATGCCCTAGGATGATCATTTAGGTGTGTATGAGTAGCCTCTAGATTTATTTTGCATTTGCGTGCATTTCATTGCTAATTTTTGCAGACAAGGTACGTTTTCTTTTCCTTGCATTCTATCTTATTCACGCATTTGCATCTGAATTTAATGCAAGACCACCTAATTAAGTTGAAAGGATCTAACAAGTGGTCACATATTTTTCTTGTAAAAGGACTTTAAGTTAAGGAGGGACATTCAAAAACCAAGGACTTGATTTTCAAACTTGGTGTGCGATTCAAAATTCAAAATCTTTTGCAATGTATGCTCACTTATATCTCTTGCACCATGGCACGCATTTAGACACTCCTTAGGTTTGGAACCACTACGACTAGAGCCTCCTATTGCTGGGGTCTAAAGTGACCCAAACTTTAGTTCAGAGGTAAAGTTGCCTCTAAACATTGAGGATTGAGGGTAGTTAAGAAGCACCGCGAAAGCAATGCTTCAAAGGAAGGGTTTAACCCTACTTGCATCCCTCTTTGCCATGTTTGATTGTGACTAAACTTTTTGGGCTTTAGGGAGGATCACCTAAGTCCAAGTTAGGTCTTCTTAGGTGTATCGTAGGTCAACAAGTAAGCGCTTCACTATTTCGAATAACTTGATTTGTCACCTACAAGTGGACTTAAAAGCTCAAAAGCCTAACTGATTAAAGACCTAAAAAGTCCTCTGATTTGTGTTTACTTGGGAATCTGATTGTGGTGTGAGTAAGAATGGACGACGTTGACTTTCATCCTTTCACATCTTGCCCACACCCTTACCCCCACTCTGCGATCTTCGATCCCATATGCCGAGATGGTCCATCCTTTGATGGACATAATGATAATCATTGGGATCCCTTTTACTCCTATTATAGGAGTATTGGCATGGTTAAGCCCCAAATCAGTGAGTAGAACCTAGGAATGGGATTTGCCTTGCCCAATATCCCACACACCATAGAAATACCCAACCCACCCTCCCTGAATAATTATAATGGTTGCATAGAAACTCCTAGGAAGTATAAGCCTAAGCCTGACTTCTCTCCTGATAGTAATGATGACCTCTCCTCTTTGAAGATGGAAATACAGAAAATGCAAGATGAAATGATTGAATTGTTAGGAGAATCTTTGAGAGTAGGCCAACAAAAAATAGAAGAAATTAGCCACCCAATCTACCCCATTGAGGATGGAATGCAACCCTTTACGCTAGATGCATCTCCCGTGGGAGAGCCACACCCAAAGTTAGGGAATTTTGGGGATTATGTAAGGGAAAATAGCTACTTTTTGAGGATAGATTTTGAAACCTCCTTGCTAGATGATACTTCTTTGAGAGGTCCATGCCTTAAGTGGGAGGAGGATACATATAAAAGTAGCTATGCATTGGATGAAGAAAGGTGGCAACCCGAGGAAGATGATGATCATGTTGAGTATCCACCTAAATTATATTGGAGTCAAAAGAAGAGAATGATGGTACCATTGGAAGACCTCAACCCAGATGACAGTATTTTCATGACATTTGATGAAGTGGGTCAAAGTCAAGTTGTTGATCCTACCCTCCCTTCTAATCATGAGGTGGAACTTAAGCCCACCCTTAGGGAACCTAACTCTGAAGAAATTCACCTATCTGAGGAGTTTAAAGTTACCAGTGTGAACCATTTGCCCTAGATAGAGTGCCCTAGGGGATCTACTGAGATTTTAGATGATTCTAGACCTTGGGTATATGATGAATCGTATGATGAGGAGAAGAATGAATTATATAAGAAACCTACATTTAAGATTTGGAGTGACACTAAGGGTGATTATGTCTTATTTGAAGAATTAGCCCCCAAGGATGTCACAAAGTTGACCAAATTAGGTTTCCTTGGCACACCCATTGATGATATCTCTCCTCATGCTGAAATAATGGAAAATTTGGAAGCAACTTCTAAGATTAATGTGGATTCACATATATACTCTGGGGAGGATTTGAGTAAAGAACAAGAACACAGGGATGAGATTGATAAGGTAATCCCTACATTTGTTGCTTCCAACCTGCCTTCATTTGATTTGGAGTCATCCTCTAATTCGCCTATGTCTGAAGGTGAAAATTTGAGTCCATTTGCAAAAATGATCACTAATGAAGAGTAGGTAGATACTTGTGATATTACCAGAGATGCTAGGGGTGCAATTGAAGAACTGGAAAGCTTGTTAGGTATGGACACTGAGCCGACTGGACCTACTTAGATCTCATGGCCATTCCACAACCTCGAAACCTAGACACCCTAGACAATCCCTAGCATAAAGTTATGCTCACTACCATTTTGATCGGGGGGCTTAACAGACCAAAATCTCTTGTAATGGGATATCAGGTATGGATTGATGATTTCTATGCTCAGTCCATTACCCTAGGGGTTTATCTCTGCACCATTCCTTCCCATTCCTTTTGGAGGATCCTTGTCATCCTCTCCCTACCTCTTTGGAGGTTGTTATGCCAGTTTATCTTTTAGAACCTCCTCTAGTGACCTGGAAAGATTTCATTCCCATCTTCATTGGGCGAGAGTTTGCTATTGGGATTCATCACCAACTCACCAACATCCTAGGTTACCTATTTTCTAGGCCAACATTACTTTGCTCATTTTTAGGGCCTATTTATTTGATTTTGGAACTTGTCTTGCAGGTTCTTTGGCTACTAAGGATTTAATCTTTAACAAACTAGGGATGAGGATATGGATCTGATCATTAGAATCTCAGGGTTTATTTTTAGACTAGATCAGATATCCTTTTCCAAAATTCCACCTGAACTCGTGATAGCTCAGGTGACTTGATCCTCTTTTGTAACATGGAAAGTATCTGGCTTAGTTTCTGATTCAAAAACTTACATTTCTTGCGAAACTTCCTGTGCCAAATTTCACACACAAGCCAACACCTAAAAACTACTAAAAATCAGAAAAACCCCTTGTTTGGCCTTAGTAAAAGTCTGAAGCAGATCATTGGTTTGAGTTCCCACAGCCGAGAAGGCAGAAAATGCCTCCTTTGAGGATGCGATGTCAACATGTTACTACCTCGACGCTGCTCCATATCTATATTTCATATCTTTAGATGGAGCATTAAAGCTCATTTTAGCAGCTCAAGTATCTTGGACAGTGCCCTATCTATAGTGTCGAAGCAAGAACTTGAGTTTGCTTAGACCGTCCCTTTACACTGCATTGTGTTTTGGGGTTGTGAGCTCCTGTGTGGTGTCATGGACAGTGCTATCCCAAAATACTAGCACCAGAACCCCCTTGAGGATTGGTAACGGGAATGATGATCCTGACACATCTGTTGTAAGACTAAGCTAGAAATAAGCATGGGGAACACAAAAAAAAAAAAAAAACCAAAACATTCCCTTATAAATGTTGGCTTTTCACAAGCATGGATATAAGGTTTTAAAGGTTATTGCAAGTTGCGAATCAGATTCAAGAGCCAGAAGAATCCTAAAAACAAAACTTTCAAGTCATCTGAATTAATGAGTTAATATGTGAATTTTCTGGAGGTTATATTGATCCAATTTTGTCTAAATTTTAGATCCAAAAATAAATCTCGATGTTTATCTTTAACAAACCTGGAACCTCCTGTGTTTAAACCAACCAAGGTCCTAGAGTATCTTTTTCCTCAAAAGTCAAAAAAATTAGATTTCCCAAAAATTTCATTTTGTAAAAATTAAAGTTTTACTAAGAGACTAGCAAAAGATAAACGCCAATTTATCATCATTCTTTTGCATTAAAACAATCCCAGATCTAAGGGTTTTACTTCACAAATGGGTTTTTGGGTTGCATTTAGTCATAAATTAGGTTAGGCATGCATTGCATTTTTTAATTGTCTTTTTAATGTATTTTTGTGAGTGTCAGGGATAAACAGATTAACAGATCCCTAGAACCCTAGCACTAAAAAAGGAAACAGATGAAGGAGAAGCTCAAACTAGCTGGAACTCAACTTGATCTAGCTCACCATACCTGGAATCCAGCTTACTTGGACTAGGGTCAGCTCATCCTAGCTCCATTCAGCTCATCTCAGCTAAATGGCAGCTCAAGAGAGCTCATCTCGGCTCACCCTAACTCAGGTTAACTTAGATCCAACTCAACTTAGCTGTGTCTAGCTCATCTCATCTCCCTTGAGTTCACAAGGAGCTTTAGCTAGGTCAGTCGAGTTGACAGGAGTTCACCTCAGCTCAGGGTCAGCCTGATCCAGCTCCACTCAATTCCAGCCAGCTGAAGATGAATTCACTCTAGCTCAGGAAGCTCAAGTCTAGCTCTCGGGGACTCAGCTTAGCTCAACTTAGTTGAGCTAAGCTACCTTAGCTGCCTCAACCAGCTCAATCCTCCTCGGGAGCACCAGACCCAGCTCACCTCAGCTCCATTCAGCAGAAGCCAGCTTACTTTAGCTTGGCTTAGTAGCTAGCAAAGAACTAGCAAACTAAGCTAGCTAGAGTAGCTCCATGTTGACCTCTTCAGTAGCTGCCAGCTCCAATTCAACTCCAGACTCTTCGTATCGAGCTCCTCTCCTCAAACCCTAACCTCCACATGCCTACTCCTCCACTCCACTACTAGCTAAGCTAGCTTAGCTAGCATCCATCTCCTTGGCCATCCATCAGCCATAACTTAACCCTAGCTAGCTCCATTTACAAAGAAAACTCAAGTCCACCTAGCTAGCTCCACCTCTACTCAAGTTGGCACCACCTTCTTCACCACTCTTCACCCCTCAATCACCACCAAAAGACACCGGGATGTTGGCGCCAAAACCACCCTAACCACCCCCCTTTTTGGCACCATCTTCTCCTCCCATATCCACCCTACACATAACCCTTCCAAGCCACATCCACCATTCACCTCAACCCCCTTCTAGAAGCCTAGAAGTTGGCACCAACCCATGGCACCTTTCCATGGTTGGTGCCACTTTTAGGTGTCCCTTGGCCACCCATAACTACCCCCCTTACATCCCTTAGGTGGTGCCAACTCCCCTTAGCCCTAGGATCACCTAACCACCCCCATCTTCCCATCTTAGCCATCCATCTCAAGAGTTAACTTAACCCTCCCATCCTACCCTATAAAAAGACCAACACCCACCACCATACAATCCATCTTTGGCTAGTAAAATACCCCTTATATTCTACCTATAGCTCATGCCCAAGAGAGAAGAAGAAGAAGATTAAGGGGACACTCTGTCCCCTTGGTGCCTTCCCCTCTTCTCTTCTCACTTGTGTCCACGCTGGCCAAAGGAGAAGCCAGGTAAGGAAGACCTTTGGAGGAGGTCTTGAGGGTGGTATACAACCATCCTTGGAGGAGAGCTTAGAAGCGGTCCATGCCACCTTGGAGGAAAGCCTTGGCACACCCCCCTACTTTAGGGTTTGCCAAGGAAGCTACACCTTGAAGAATCTTACAAGGAGAAGGAAGAGCTCTTTTTGATTGTGAAAGCAGCCGCAATTGGAGCAAGAGCCTCGCCATCTTTACCATCATTTCAAACGATTTTTATTTTTTCATTAGATGCATTTTTAATTCTAGTAGTTTAAGCATTCTTCTACTAGATTCTTGTTAAACAATTCCTCAATTTTATACAAGTTGCCTTCATTAGATTTTTTTCTTGTCTTGATTACAATTTAAATTTCTCTTTTGTGCAGTCACTTCACTCCCTCTCTAATTACCCTAGGCTTTCACGTGCCTAGGATTAGCTTAGAAGGAAGGTAGCTCTTGTCACCTAGGGTTACTATTAGGAGTAGTTATCATCACCTTGAAATCCTTGTTATTTCAAATACAAAACAAAAAAACGTTATATTGAAAAAAGCACAAAAAGAAAGGTGAATTCCATTTTTGAAGTAAGAGATTTAATTTTTGCAAACTCGCTACCTTGAATGACCCTAGATACGCCACTATCTAGGTTATAAATTTTAAAAGCGTTTGCGATTTGGCTTGTTACAACAACTCAAAAACCTATTTTTACAAATCACGTCAAATTTTGCATCACTTTTTGGCGCCATTGCCGAGGAGGCACGGCTTTTCGTTTATCACTTTTCTCTTGCTTGAAGTGGATCTCATCCCATTCTCTTTTCTTCTATCTCATGTGTGCAAGAACTACAGGATGCAAGAGGGAATTCTGGAAAGAACTCAAATCCCTTGTCTTCCCGTGGATTTAGGTTGGTTCCCTTTTTCTTGTCACACCTAAACTAAAAGACTACCAAAATACACTAAACTTGGCTTTCAGGACCCTAAACAACTTAATTAAGTGGAGTGGTGCATTTTAAACTCATTGATTGCTTGTTTGAACCATTAACACCACTCCATTTCAAGTATTGGTGTTCTACCTTTTCGGATCCAGACTTTTGTCCGTATTTGAAAAATTCAATTCCAATCACCACAAGCCTCCTAAAATCTTAAATTTTCACTCAAGGATTATAAATTAAGTGGGGAACATCTGTTCCAAATTTCAGACTAATTGGATTTGTATTTAATTTTTAAAAATTCATGGACTGTCAAGGGGTCACACCCTCTAATCTTCCTATTTTGCTACTGTCCGTGAATTTTTAGAATTTTTATAATCATCCAATTTTTGTGAAATTTGATTTTCTAGAATCCTTGTGAAATTATACACATCATATAAAATCACAAAAAATTTTTGAGGTCGGTGGTAATACTGAAAAGTCCAAAATACCCACAGGGATCATTTCTAGACTTTGACACTAGTACAAATAAAAATTCAAAATAATTATGAAAAAAATTCTTAAAATCTTAAAAAAATATTTTATAGAATCCTTGTTTGATTTTCTTCAAAGTAGTGGTGTTTTTTGAATTGTTTGGACCACTACTTAATACAGAAAGCCTAAAAACAATTGATTGGTAGTTAAATTTCTGTCTTAGGATCAATTAGATTAGGGTTTCTTTTTCAATTTTAGAGACAAACAACCAAAAGGAAACATATCCTCACCCATACAACTTGATTTCCTCTTGTTTGTGGAATCTCAAACTTGTTTGAAAACTTTAAAAAAAAAGCCTAAAAATACACTAAGTTAAATCCAATCCTAAAAGACAGAAATACAAAAATTGTGTGATAACTTGTTTTTAATTGGAACCACTTTCCAATTCCTGCACATGCACTAAAAATTGAAATAACAAAGCAACAACCCAATCAACGGCCTCCACATTCCGTGTGCACTTTAGTATTTTAGACCTAACTAAAATTCGTAGCAACTTGACCCCAAAGGTTTCATCAACTTAGGCTTGCTATATAGGTCTTAAGTTTTCTCTAGTTAATACCAATTCTGTCATCTATATCTGGTGTTCAGGCTAAGGGGCCGTGTCAAACAACCAGGCGCGGGTTTGTACAAGCACCTGGAGATTTTCCTGGGAAACGCTTGGGCCCAAACCTCCCCTTAAGTAACTTAGCTAGATTTGTTGACAGAATGGGTATTCACTGTTGATTACTTATTTCCTAAGTAGACCAAGTCTTAGGTTAATTTTTTTAGGGAGTCACACTTAAGTTAGATCTAAAATTTGTTGTTGGAATTGCACACTCTCTCCCATCTCTTTCTCTTCTCCTCCCCTCCAATTCCTCCAAAACATTGCATCCACGGGCGAAGGTCCCAAAAACCACATCTCGAGGGACCATTTAATTTTAACCCCGCACCAGAAAATCTTTGTTTTCTTCTCCCTCCTCTTCTAAAAAAATTGGAAAACCTAGGAAACCGACAAAAAAATTTTGCTTCCGCTTCTAACCTGTCAGCCGACCCACAAGTTGACTTCCCCATCCCTCACCTCCCTCATTTGGAGCAATCGGAAATTCCTGCAAGGCTAGGTGGCCCTCCAATACTAACTCAAAATACAAACCCCTTTGCCTTTATGGTCGACCATTTGGTTCGGCTGCAGCCAAATCAAGAGGATTTGGCTAGGACTGTAACGAACTTAGCTAACCAACGGCAAAACCCACCACCCCGGCAACAGTCTGTCGTTCCTCTTAAGGATTTCTATGATCCTTCCAATTATGAGGAAAGACCTAGGGTGGTCATACCACGAGGATTTTGATATCAAACCAGCCATTCTAAATCTTATCAAGCATTTTTATAGTCTTCTAAGAGATGACCCTTTTTGTCATCTCGAGGAATTAACTATCCTCGCTCAAATCACTCATTCTGCAATGTGCAGGAAGACATGCAGTTGATGAGACTTTTTCATCTCTCTTTAAAAGATCAAGCTTCACATTGGTTTAGAACGGTTGGGCACCCAATTACCACCTGGCCTCAATTAAAGAGAGCTTTTCTAAAGAAACTTTTCCTATCGGTCGAACTAACGCTTTAAGAAGATCCATAACGACTTTTCAACAAAAAATTGGTGAACCCCTCCATGAAGCCTGGGAAAGATTCCAAGAAATTTTAAGAAGTTGTCCCCACCATGAAATTCTGCAATGGCAGTTGTGCAAAACTTCTATCATGGATTAGAAGAACAATTGAAGTGATTTGTGGATGCCTCATGTGGGGACAATTTCCTTAATAAAGATGTTGAAAGTGCCTATCTCCTCTTTGAAGAAATGAGTGAAAACTCACTTAATATGACTTCAATGGACACTTTTGGTAGAACACAAAACCCCAGACACGGAGTCAATGAAATTGACACCAAATCCACCTCTATTCAAGTCACTCAGAATGATCTATATATGTTAGCTCAACAATTGGACCAGATGCAAATTCACTAGGAAAAAAATGGAAGAAAAGCTCATAAACAAACATGCTCCACACTTTAACTCTCCACACACTAACACTACACAACTTCGCCGAAGAGAAAATCTGCACAATACTGATGCCACACTTGCTGGTTAGCAGTTTCCAACTGATTTCCCACAAGAATTGACTGGGAATTTTGATTATTTGAATCAAAATATTTTTGATCCAACCATGGAAAATATATATGCTCTCCAAGAGCAATTTAGAAACCACTCCAACACTTACAATCAAAACTGGAGGACCAACCCGAATCACTCCTGGAGAAACCCGAACTCTATTCCTTTTCCCAAACAAAATCATTTTGGGAATTATGGGCAACCTGCATATCAACTTGGACCATCCCAGGAAATTATTAATACTCAAGTCATGAAAACTCTGCAAGGTATGCAGAATCAAATGGCAAAAGTAACCCGCATGATTACCAACTTGCAACACCAAGTTAAGGTTACTCCTGATCATCGACCAGTTGTGAATTTACCTTCCCAACCCATGTCCAACCCGAATAATCAAAGAAATCAGTTCTAAGGTGGATATCCCAATCAACCCATTCAACCAGCACCTCAGCATCCCCCAGGTTTCAATAACAGTCAGGCTTCCCGTCCTCATCCTAGAAATAACCAGACTGCAAATGCAGTTACTTTGAGGAATGGGAAAACCACTCAAGACCCCCTGCCTGTTAAAGAAACTCATTTCAATGAAAAACAGATCAACTCTTCCCCATCTTCCTCTAACATTGTTCAGGAACCTAATAATGCAAAATAAGGAAACCCTGCACCATTTCCACAAGCCCTCCATTCTTCACAAAATAAGAAAAGGAAGAAATCTGAGCCCACTGATAAGGAATTAATGGATTTATTTGGGCAAGTTGAAATAACATCCCTCTCCTAGATGCCATAAAATACATCCCTACCTATGCAAATTTCTAAAAGATTTGTGTACCCCAAAAAGGCAACTCAGAAATTTAGGAAAGGTGATCCTTCATGAGATAGTTAGCTCAGTCGTGCAAAGTTGACTGCCTCTTAAGAGAAAAGATCCAAGTGCCCCCCTGATTTAAGTTATCATTAATGATACTTCTTTTGATCGCGCCTTGTTGGATCTCGGCGCCTCAATTAATCTTATCCCCACAATTGTTTTTGAGGAATTTAAGATCAGTGAATTAAAGCATGTTTAGGTTACTCTTCAATTAGCCGACCGATCTACAATTAAACCAAGAGGAATTGTTGAGGATGTCCTTGTACGGGTCAAAAATTATCTATTTGCAGTAGACTTTTTAGTCCTGGACATAGAGGTACCGGAAGCATTAAAGTTTTCCCCTATAATTCTTGGAAGACCATTCTTAGCTACTGCCCATGCAAATATTGATTGTGATTCTAGTAAAATGAAGATCATGTGTGGCAATGAATCTATAACCCTAAATATTTTCCAAGCTTCTATGAGGTTCCAAGAACCTAATTTCTTTAATGACTCAGATTCAGAAATGGAAAATATTGTGGAGGAAACTTTGTAGATTTCACATTAGGTTCCTATTTTGCCATTAACACGATTCCTGAACAATCCACTTCTTCTCACCCTTCCACCCTAACCACACATTCAGCTAACACTCCAGCTGACCCTTTCACTTTCACTTCACCACTTACACAAAAAGCAGAAATTCTTTCGGAGTCGGGCCCACAATTGGAATTAAAACCCTTGCCCAACTCCATTAAATATATGTTTTCCTGGGACCCAATCAGACCCTACCCCTGATTATAAATTCTGGACTTACTGGAGCACAAGAACACAAACTTCTCCAAGTATTGAGTAAATATAGAAAAGCTATTTGCTAGACCCTTTATGATCTTAAGGGTATTCATCCGTCCTACTGTACACATCGTAAATACTTAGAGGATGATTCTCGCCCCTCCCGCCAACCACAGAGGCGCTTGAACCCTAATATGCAGGAGGTGGTTAAAAAGGAGATTATTAAGTGGCTTGATGCCAATATCATCTACCCCATTTCTGATAGCTCCTGAGCTAGTCCAACACAAGTTGTGCCCAAAAGGGCTGGACTAATAGTTATCACTAATGACAATGGGGAAAATATAGCCACTCGAACCATCTCTTTTTGGCGCGTGTGTATTGATTACAGAAAATTAAACACCGCCACCAAGAAGAACCATTTTCCGCTCCCCTTTATTGATCAAATCTTGGAGCAATTAGCCAGACGGGATTTTTACTATTTTCTGGATAGTTATTCCGGCTATAATCAGGTAGCGGTTCATCCTGAGGATCAAGACAAAATAACTTTCACCTGCCCCTTTGGAACCTTTGCTTTCCGAAGAATGCCCTTCGGTCTTTGCAACGCACCTGCGACTTTTCAAAGGTGTATGCTTGCAATATTTTCGAACCTGGTAAGTGAATGCTTAGAAGTCTTTATGGATGACTTCTCTATTTTTGAAGATTCTTTTGACCATTGTCTCAAGAACCTTGAAAGAACGCTCCAAAAATACATAGAAGTCAATCTGGTCCTCAGTTGAGAAAAAAGTCATTTCATGGTCCAGGAAGGTATTGTCTTGGGCCATGTTATTTCAAAACAAGGAATTACGGTAGACAAAGCAAAAATAGATGCTATATCTAATCTCCCACCGCCCACTACTGTAAAACAGATCATATCCTTTTTGGGTCATGTGGGTTTCTACCGTAGATTCATACAAAATTTTTCCCAAATCTCCAAGCCCTTAAGTCAGCTTCTTACTAAAGACCAGCCATTTGATTTTAATGATAAATGCCGAGAGAGTTTTTTGATGTTGAAGAAGGAAGTTACTGAGGCACCAATTTTGCAGGGATCTGATTGGAATAGTCCCTTTGAATTAACGACAGATGCCTCAAATTTTGCTGTGGGGGTCATTTTAGGGCAAAGAATTAGCAAGAAGCCCATTGTGATCTATTATGCTAGCAAAACTCTTGATGACGCACAATGGAATTACATGATTACTGAAAAAGAACTTCTTGGCATTGTATTTGCCTTAGAAAATTTTAGATCTTATCGTTTGGGGTCACATGTCATTGTATATACCGACTACTCAGCACTTAAATATTTGCTGACAAAAAAAGATGCGAAACCCCACCTTATCCATTGGATCCTACTGCTCCAGGAATTTAACCTGGAAATCAAGGATAAGGCGGGATCGCAAAATGTAGTGGTCGACCATCTCTCTCGTCTTATGACGAATGACATAATGACCCCACCTGATCAATTCCCTAATGAAAGCATTTTAACTACCACCACCCTCCCTTGGTTTGCGCCCATCTCGAACTATTTAGCCACATAACGAATCCCCGCTGATTGGCCAAAAACAAAATGGGATAGTTCTTTGTTGACATTAAATACTATGTTTGGGAGGAGCCCAACCTTTTCCGCATTTGTGCCGATCAGGTCATTCGACGATGTGTCCCTGATTCTGAAATCCATGATATTCTGACACATTGTCATTCAATGGCCTGTGGCAGACATTTTTCAAGCAAGAAAATTGTAGCTAAAATCCTTAATGCGGGATTCTTTTGGCCCAGCTTGCACAAAGATGCTCATAATTTTGTTCGGTCCTGTGTGCGTTGCCAGAGCATCAGCAGCATGACTTGGAAGGATATGATGCCCCTTAATCCTATTTTAGAGATTGAAATTTTTGATGTATGGGGCATCGACTTCATGGGACCGTTCATCAACTATGGTGGGTATTTATATATTCTAGTCGCAGTCGACTATGTTTCTAAGTGGATAGAAGTAATACCCACCCGCACTAATGATTACCGTGTGGTTGTCGAATTTCTTAAGAAGAATATTTTCTCAAGATTTGGCATTCCAAAAGCCATTATCAATGACTAAGTCTCACATTTCACTCATTCACAATTCCGTCACCTTCTTTCTAAATATGAGGTTAACCACAAAATTTCCACACCTTATCACCCTCAAACAAATGGCCAGGCAAAAGTTTCTAACCGGGAAATCAAAAATATTTTCCAAAAAATGGTTAGGCCTGACCGAAAAGACTGGTCCACCAAATTGGGCAACACTTTATGGGCCTACTGTACTGCTTTCAAAACCCCGCTCAGCATGTCTCCCTTCCATCTGATTTTTGGGAAGGCACGCCATCTCCCAGTAGAACTAGAACATAGGACTTTTTGGGCAATAAAACAATTAAACATGGATTTATCTGACGCCAGTATCCATAGAAAACTACAATTAACTGAATTGGAAGAATTACGTAATTTTTCATATGAAAACACAAGGATTTATAAAGACCGAACAAAGAAATTTCATGATAAATACATTGTTCAGAAACACTTTGACGTTAATCAACATGTTTGGCTTTTTGATGCTAGATTACATCTTTTTCCTGGCAAATTAAAAACCAAATGGACCGGCCCCTTTATTGTCCTCAAAACTTATCCGCAAGGCACTGTTGATCTTTCCATTCCTAAAACTAATACTACATTTCAAGTCAACGGCCAACATTTAAAGCCCTATTTTAATCATGCCCCGAACCTTCCATCTGAATCCTTCGATTTCACCAAACCAACCACAGTTGATCACTGATGCACATTACACCCGGCTGAATGGTGTAAAAGATAGCACTGGATGGGAGGTAACCCATCATTTTCTTTTTGGTTCTTTTTCTTTTCCCCAGGTTTTGACTATCCTAAATCCAACTGCCTTTTACTATGGTAATCTCTCTTTCCCTCCTATTGCATGAGGACACTTCATATCTTAAGTATGGGCGGGTGTTTTTAATTTTGACGATCGAATTAGGATTTTCAAAACCTAAAAACTTGCAATTTTTTTAGTCATCTTTATTTTACTACTTGCATACCCAAAAAAGTATAAATATTGAAAACTTTTTGAGGAAAAAGTTCAAAATCTGAACTAAGGCTAAAAAAAAAAAATCACTTTTGGTACAATGGGATTTAATCTTTAACAAACTAGAGATGATGATATAGATCTGATCATTAGAATCTCAGGGTTTATTTTTAGACTAGATCAAATATCCTTCTCCAAAATTTCACATGAACTCATGATAGTTCAAGTGACTTGATCCTCTTTTGTAACATGGAAAGTATCTGGCTTAGCTTCTGATTCAAAAACTTGCATTTCTTGTGAAACTTCCTATGTTAAATTTCACACACAAGCCAACACCTAAAAACTACTAAAAATCAGAAAAACCCATTGTTTGGCCTTAGTAAAAGTCTGAAGCAGATCATTGATTTCAGTTCCCACAGCCGAGAAGGCGGAAACTGCCTCCTTTGAGGACGCGATGTCAATATGTTACCGCCTCGGCGCTACTCCATATATATATTTCATATCTTTAGATGGAGCATTAAAGTGCATTTTAGTAGCTCAAGTATCTTGGATGGTGCTCGACCTATAGTGTCGAAGCAAGAACTTGAGTTTTCTTGGAGAACCCCTTTACACTACATTGTGTTTTGGGGTTGTGAACTCCTAGGAGGTGTCATGGACAGTGCTATCCTGAAGTACTGGTGCCAGCGCCCCCTCGAGGATTGGTAATGGGAATGATGATCCCAACACATTTGTTGTAAGACTAAGCTAGAAATCAGCATTGGGGACACAAAAAAAAATTAACCAAAACACACCCTTATAAATGTTGGCTTTTTACAAGCAAGGACATAAGGTTTTAAAGGTTATTGAAAGATGCGAATCAGATTCAAGAGCCAGAAGAATCCTAAAAACAAAAATTTCAAGTCATCTGAATTAACAAGGAGTTAATCTGTGAATTTTCTAGAGGTTATATTGATCCCGTTTTGTCTAATTTTGGATCCAAAAACAAATCTCGATGTTTATCTTTAACAAATCTCATACCTCCTATGTTTAAACCAACCAAGGTCCCATAGTATCTTTTTCCTCAAAAGTCAAAAAAATTAGATTTCCCAAAAATTTCATTTTGTAAAAATTAAAGTTTTGCTAAGAGACTAGCAAAAGATAAGCATAGGGGTGTGATAAATGCCAGTTTATCGACATTTTTTTGCATTAAAACAATCCTAGATCTTAGGCTTTTGCTTCGCAAACGGGTTTTTGGGTTGCATTTAGTCATAAATTAGGTTAGGCATGCATTGCATTTTTTTATTATCTTTTTAATGTGTTTTTGTGAGTGTTAGGGATAAACATATTAACAGATCCATAGAACCCTAACACTCAGGAAGGCAACAGATGAAGGAGAAGCTCACACTAACTGGAACTCAGCTTGGTCCAGCTCAACATACTTGGAATCCAGCTCACTTGGACTAGGGTAAGCTCATCCTAGCTCCATTCAGCTCATCTCAGCTGAATGGCAGCTCAAGAGAGCTCATCTTAGCTCACCCTAGCTCAAGTCAGCTCAAGTCAGCTCAGATCCAGCTCAACTTAGCTGAGTCTAGCTCATCTCATCTCCCATGAGTTCACAGGGAGCTTTAGCTAGCTCAGTTGAGTTGACTGGAGTTCACCTCAGCTTAGGGCCAGCCTGATCCAGCTCAACTAAATTCCAACCAGCTGAAGATGAATTCATTCCAGCTCAGGAAGCTCAAGTCCAGCTCCTGGGGACTTAGCCTAGCTCAACTTAGTTGAGTTAAGCTACCTTAGCTGCCTCAACCAGCTCAATCCTCCCTGGGAGCACCAGACCCAGCTCACCTCAACTCCATTCAGCAGAAGCCAACTAACTTTAGCTTGGCATAGCAGCTAGCAAAGAACTAGCAAGCTAAAACAGCTAGAGTAGCCCCATGTTGACCTCTTCAGTAGTTACCAACTCCAATTCAGCTCCAGACTTTTCATATCTAGCTCCTCTCCTCAAACCCTAAGCTCCACATGCCTACTCCTCCACTCCACTACTAGCTAAGCAAGCTTAGCTTAGCTAGCTTCCAGCTCCTTGGCCATCCATCAGCCATAACTTAACCCTAGCTAGCTCCATTTACTAAGTAAACTCAAGTCCACCTAGCTAGCTCTACCTCTACTCAAGTTGGCGCCACCTTCTTCACCACCCTTCACCCTTCAATCACCACCAAAAGACACGTAGATGTTGGTGCCAAAACCAACATAACCACCCCCTTTTTGGCGCCAACTTCACCTCCCATATCCACCCTACACATAACCCTTCCAAGCCACATCCACCATCCACCTCAACCCCCTTCTAGAAGCCTAGAAGTTGGCGCCAACCAATGGCACCTCTCCATGGTTGGCACCACTTTTAGGTGTCCCTTGGCTACCCATAACTACCCCCCTTACATCCCATAGGTGGCGCCAACTCCCCTTAGCCCTAGGATCACCTAACCACCCCCATCTTCCCATCTTAGTCATCCATCTCAAGAGTTAACTTAACCCTCCCATCCTACCCTATAAAAAGACCAACACCCACCACCATACAATCCATCTTTGGCTAGCAAAATACCCCTTATATTCTACCTATAGCTCAAGCCCAAGAGAGAAGAAGAAGAAGATTAAGGGGACACTCTGTCCCCTTGGTGCCTTCCCCTCTTCTCTTCTCTCTTGTGCCCATGCCGGCCAAAGGAGAAGCCAGGCAAGGGAGACCTTTGGAGGAGGTCTTGAGGGTGGTATATAACCATCCTTGGAGGAGAGCTTAGAAGCGGTCCATGACACCTTGGAGGAAAGCCTTGGCACACCCCCCTACTTTAGGGTTTGCCAAGGAAGCTACACCTTGAAGAATCTTACAAGGAGAAGGAAGAGCTCTTTTTGATTGTGAAAGCAGCCGCAATTGGAGCAAGAGCCTCGCCATCTTCACCATCATTTCAAAGGATTTTTTTTTTCATTAGATGCATTTTTAATTCTAGTAGTTTAAGCATTCTTCTACTAGATTCTTGTTAAACAATTCCTCAATTTTATACAAGTTGCCTTCATTAGATTTTTTTCTTGTCTTGATTACAATTTAAATTTCTCTTTTGTGCAGTCACTTCACTCCCTCTCTAATTACCCTAGGCCTTTACGTGCCTAGGGTTAGCTTAGAAGGAAGGTAGCTCTTGTCACCTAGGGTTACTATTAGGAGTAGTTATCATCAACTTGAAATCCTTGTTATTTCAAATACAAAACAAAAAAAAAAGTTATATTGAAAAAAGCACAAAAAGAAAGGTGAATTCCATTTTTGAAGCAAGAGATTTAATTTTTGTAGACTTGCCTCCTTGGATGACCCTAGATACCCCACTATCTAGGTTATAAATTTTAAAAGTGTTTGCGATTTGGCTTATTACAACGACTTAAAAACCCGCTTTTATAAATCACGCCAAATTTTGCATCAGCGATGATAACATATCACCTCCTCGACGCTTGTCTCTTAGGATGTCCATCCTATTGGGGGCATGTAAGTGCATTGTGCGGTTCAAGTATCATGGGCTGCCCTATCTCGAAGTGCTGATTACCACAGGCCTGAATTCGCTTAAGAAATCCATGGGTAATACTATTTCAAAGTGTCGATTGCCAAGAGTTCTTGGGGTCGCTATGGGCTATCTCGAAGCATCGAAAGCCAGGCACCCTTTGAGGTTTGGTGATGGGGACAATGAATCCAACACAAGCCATGTTGATAGTTGATCCAAGTTTAGACTTAGGGGAATCAAACAATAATATATATATTACAAAAAAAAATCCTTCTTACTCTCTTTCTAGGTTGGCAATCATACCAACCTTAAATAACTCAGACCAATGCACATGCACGGATGCTTTAATCACTGGGATCAATAAACCTTAGAGTAGAGTTAGAAATCAAGGAAACCTCCTGCAACTCGTCCTTAGCTGACCTAGTCTGTAGCTCAACTACTTGGGTACCATATGATCTAGGGTTAGATGGTTCAACCTAATATCTATGGAAAGGTCAATTGGGTTAGCTTGGATAACTTGGAGTGTTAAGTCATGCTTGAATTTACTAGGGACTAGCAAAAACTAGGCATGGGGGCATTTAATGAACACATATTTGTGGGCCAATTAGTAACTTAAGTGCCCAGGCATTAGATTAATATTAGCATATACATAGTATGCATTAAGATATAAAAAATTTAGTTGATATATATTTGCTTGTATGCATTGCATACATAAATTATTTAGCATGCATTAGAATAACATGCATTAGTTTTTAGGTTACATTATATGCATATATTAGAATTAACATTTTATTGAGGATTTGTACATAAGTAAACCAATCTTTTTATTATTTATTTTTATTCTCTCTTCTCTGCAGTGAATATGCTACCTCACTACCACCAACTGCCCACACTAAAGACCCGCATTCAAGGACAAGTGGGAGAGGTGGATCTGATCAGGGCAGCTGAGACTACAAGGGAGAGGAGGATGTAGTCGAGCACTGGGAGGCCACCACCCACTCCATCACCGAGCTCCACTCCCACTGTGGGTCTCCTGGTAGAGTGCCGCTACACCGAGGGTCGGTGAGGTGATAGACAGCTGTGCCAATCCAGCGAGCTCGACCATTCACCGAACAACCCATCACCTCCACGTTCACCACCACCATCAACAGAGCAGCCACCAACCGTACCACTACCATCTGCTTCTTTCCCCTCATCTTCACCTACCTCAATGTCACCAACTCCACTCACACTATTCATCTTCTTCCCCATTTCTTCTTCCTCCCTTGTTTCTCTTCAACCCACCGAACCCAAACATAAACCCACCACCACCATCATTGCAGGTCACCCTTTCCTTGCACGCACCACGCCTCTCCACGTGCACAGCAGCAGCGAGCAACCCTAGCCAGCCATCAGTACGCACGCCCCCACTGCGCGCCCTACCGCGTGTACCACCCACGCACGCTCCTGCGCTGCCCTGCTCACCGCACCTTCCATGCATCTCCATGCGTCGCTGCCTCTTTATGTGTGCCATCACGCGTCCATCGCCACCACCCTTGCCTCCTCAGCGACACCCCCATCTCGCACATGCACAACACGTGCTTGTGAGGCTACTGCATGTTACATGCCACTACAGCAGCCAACAACACCCACCGCCGACCACTCCTCGCCGTCGTTGGCTCCAGCCACCTCGAGCAGCGACGCCACCGCCGTCGGATGTGGCTCGAAGCCGTCAAGCTCAGGTGAGCTCCTCACGGCCGACCGCACCCTCTTGTGCATGCAGTAGCTCCCCAAAGGAGTTGCTTTATTTTTGTGAGAATTAATATTTACATTTCTTGCCATGGGAAGAGTTGGAATTTTGATTAAACATTATTCTAATCCAGTGATTTTGTGAGAATCCCATTCCTCTTTCAAGTAATGCAATATCATCTCATCTAATCATTGTTATCTTGATTTAAAGGTGGCTTTGATTTGATTTATAGGTGAAATAAAAATCAAGTAATGCAATAAAAAGAGTGCAACAAGAAATCAAGGCAACTTCTTTTTTTATATTAAAGGAAATTTTCTACAAGTAGATGAATGCTTCTACAAAGATTTTCAAGAACAAAATAAAGACAAATCCTTTAGATGATGATGGTGATGAAGAGGATGAAGCTCTTCTTGCTCCAAGACTAGTAGCTCCCAGGCTTGAAAGGAAACTCCTTCTTTCTATAGCTCCGCCAGAATGGTGTCCTCCAAAGCAAGCCCTAGGGGGGCGTGCTTAACTCCTCCAAGGTGGATGGATTTCCACCTTCAAAGGCTCCTCCTAAGGTGGTGTGGACCACCTTTGATTCCTCCTCCAAGGGTGGTAGTGTACCACCCTCAAGTCCTCCACTTCCTAGGGTAGGCATGTACCCTAAGTTGTCCTCCAATGCCTGGCTTCCTTCCTTGGCTGGCGTGGGCACAAGAGAGAAGAGAAGAGGGGAAGGCACCAAGGGGACAGAATATCCCCTTAATCTTCTTCTTCTTCTTCTCTCGACCTTCTATGTAGGAGGAAATATAGGTAGAAAAGTTGTAGCCAAGGGTGAATTTTTTTGGTGGAATATGATGGGTATTTATAGAGGTGGAGAGGGGGGTAGTAGGCGTGGGTTAGGTGGATGGCTATGATGTATTTAGGTGGTGGTTGTGGGTAGTTAGGTTGATCCTAGGGCTAAGGTTAGTTGGCGCCAACCCAAGGGTTACCTAGGTTGTGGTTATGGGTGGTGTCACCCCTTGAAGTTGGCGCCAAAATGGGTTCTAGAAGGGGAGCTTAGGTGGCGCCAAGTAGGGTTCTAGAAGGAGGGGTAGGTGGGTGGCTAGGATGGGTTATATGGGTAGGTGTAGGGTTAGGATGGGGGGATTTTTGGAGGGAATTTTTGGTGCAAAAACAAAGGTAGTTATAGGTGGTTTTGGCACCATTTAGTGGTGTCTTTTGGTGGTAGTGGGTAGGCTAGGTGGTGGCGCCAAAAGGAGTAGAGTGGAGCTAGCTTAGGTGAGCTTAGGTAGGGCTTAGTTGGTAGAGCTAGCTAAGGAGGCTTTTTAGGTGGTGGATTAACAAGGGAGCTGGAGCCTGGCTAAGCTAAGCTAAGATAAGCTAGCTTAGCTAGTAGTGGAGTAGAGGAGGAGGTATTGGAGCTAGGGTTTGAAGAGAGGAGCTGATGAGGAGAAGTCTGGTGCTTAAAATGGAGCTGGCAGCTACTGAAGAGGTTAGCATGGAGCTACTCTAGCTGGCTTAAATTGTTAATTCTTTGCTAGCTACTAAGCCAAGCTAAAGTAAGCTGACTCTGCTAAATTGAGCTATGGTGAGCTAGGTCTGGTGCTCCCGGGGAGGATCAAGCTGGGTGAGGCAACTAAGGTAGCTTAGCTCAACTGAGTTGAGGTAAGCTAAGTCCCCATGAGCTGGACTTGATCTTCCTAAGCTGGAATGAAGCCATCTTCAGTAGTCTGGAGTTGAGTGGAGCTAAGTGTAGCTGGACCTGAGCTGAGGTGAACTTCAGTCAACTCAACTGAGCTAGCTAAACCTCCCTATGGACTCATGGGAGCTGGGATGAGCTAGACTCAGCTAAGTTGAGCTGGATCTGAGCTGACTTGAGCTAAGGTGAGCTAAGATGAGCTCTCTTGAGCTACCATTCAGCTGAGATGAGTTGAATGGAGCTAGGATGAGCTAACCCTAGTTCAGGTGAGCTGAATTCCAATTATGGTGAGCTGGATCAAGCTGAGTTCCAGCTGGTGAGAGCTTCTCCTTCACCAGTTCCCTTCCTGAGAGCTAGGGTGCTAGGGATCTGGCAATCTGTATATCCCTAACACTCACAAAAACACATTAAAAAATAATAATAAAACGTGCAATGCATGCCTAACCTAATTAATGCCTAAATGCAGCTCAAAAACCCATTTGCGGAGAAAAATCCTAAGAGTTAGGTTTATTTTAATCCATAAGAATGATGATAAACTGCCGTTTATCAATATACGTTGTTGTATAGTTGACAAGATTGCTCAAAACATTTAAATTTATAAAACTCAGATTCAAAAAGGAGTTTGAGGTCGTTCGTAGGGAGCAATTGTGCAATTTAATTCACCAATCATAATTTTTTTTTTTTTTGAGACTGAAAGAAAAGCTATCGTGTTATGATAGTGTTCCAAAGGGCTTTTTGTTCAAAATTATGAAGTAGGAAACAAAGAGAACTACAAATTAGATCTCCATCTATATATGAGGGATCAGCACTCATTTACAATTTTCTTACAGCAAACTGATCTCTCCTGAAATAATCTTTCATTTCTCGCCCTCTAAACACACCAAAGGGACACGACCATTCACATATGTGGTTTCCCAGGCATCATAAAATTCTGCCATAATGCTTCTCGTGATAGGAGCGGCTCCTGGCAGATTTTTCTCCAAATTGTATCCGTGACCAAGCATGAAGAGAAAATGTGAGTTAGACATCAGAGTGCAATCTACAAAGGTGACATTCATGCAATGCTGTCCCCATCCGCTTGTGTCTAAGGTCCCCTATAATCAGAGCTTCTTTTCTGCACAACCATAGAAAGATTTGCACCTTGAGAGGGATCGTCAATAACCAAAGCTTCTTTTCGATATGAGCTCTCCCCAAATCCCTGCCAGAAATTACAAGTTTATTATATGCACGTTGCACTGTGTATATGCCATCCCAAGCATATGTGTCCTCCACGCTAGGCCTTGGTCTGAAACTCTGTAGGTATGAAATTAGGCATTGTCTTTCCTTCCACAGTTGAGTGCCCTCCCTGCTAGTTTCAAGTTCAACCAAATTCTAGCTGCCGCACATATCATAGCAGAAGCTTCTTACTGAACTGTCTTTATCAACTTCAGCCGCATATACACTTGGATAGGACTCTTTCAAGATGCCCAACAGTGACCACTGTTCCCTCCAGAAATTAAAATTCCTGCCATCTCCAAGTATCGGCTGCATCAAGTGCCAGTTATTCTTGATGGCCTGAATAACTAATCTCCAGAATGGAGAAGATCTGATAGGGGATAATCTCTTTAGTGCACTATTAGAGTCTCCGTAGCCATCCTTAACAAAATCAGTCCATAACTTATCCTCACCACTAAGAATTTTAATCACCCATTTAATCAAAAGGGCCTCGTTAAATTCTTTAAGTGCTTTAATCCCCAAACCACCTTCTTCCTTGGGGCGACACAGTTGCTCCCATTTTAAAGGTTACATGAATCTCCCCTCATGTCGGGCACCCTTCCAAAAGAATTTCTTTCGCAGCAAATCCATATGTTTCCAAATAGACTTTAAAGCTCTGAAGAGGGAAAGAAAGAAGACTGGGATAGAGGTAATAACCAAGTTTAACAAGATTAGTCTTCCCCCCTTAGATAAGAATTTACTGCTCCATCCTTCCAGCTTAATGGACATCTTGTCAAAGAGTAGATTCCAATCGCTCTTTCTCAATTTCGAGCTTCTCAATGGCAACCCGAGGTACCTAATTGGCAGATTGGATCAGGGGGTTCCCAATGTCGTAGAGAGTGCTTCTTGCTCCTGCTCATTAAGGCCAAAACATATCAAGGCAGACTTCCCCCTGATTAATTTTAGACAAGACATATCTCCAAATATCTTGACCATGTGTCCCAGTGCTCGAGCTTCAGTGGTTGTCCCCTCTGCAAAAAAAATTGTATCATCTGCATATTGTAATATAGGTGCCATAGCTCTCCTGTTGGATAATGAATATCCTCGTAAAACACCAGCCTTAGAAAGCTTGCAGGCATATCTAGCAAGACCATCCACTTCAAGATTAATACCAATGGGGTTAACGGGCAGCATTGCCTAACACCGCACTGTGGTTGAATCCAAGCCCCACAAGGTTTCCTATTGATCAATGGAGAGAAGGAGGTGGTTGTAATGCACCGCTTCATCCAATGAAGCCAAAGACAAGGGAAACCTCCTCTTTTAAACACCTCCCAGAGATAGGGCCAAGAGATAGAGTCATAAGCCTTTCAAAAATCAACTTTCCACATAAAGGCTTTACACTTCCTTCTATGCCACCAACTCACCATCTCTTGAGCCATAATAAATGATTCCTGAAGAGATCTATTGGGTAAAAATGTTGATTGAACAGTGTGGATCAGGTTCTGTACTACAAGCCTCAATCTATTTGTCAGAATCTTGCTCACCACCAAGTAGATGGAGTTCGAAAGAGCGATCGGTTTGAAATTAGAGAATTTTTCTACACCTTGTACCTTTGGCAACAGGAAGAGAAAAGATTTGTTGATCTTATCAAAGCCAAAGTTACCTCTCTCAAACTCTTTGTTAACATCCATCACCTCATTGCCAAGCACACTCCACATTTCCTTGTAAAAGAAAACTTGAAAGCCATTAGGTCCAGGAGAGCCTTCATTGTTTAAGTCTTTTATGGAATCCATAGTTTCTTTCTCAAAGATGGGAGCCGTCAAATTAGAGGCCTATTCAACAAAGACTTTAGGAGCATCACATGTGCCATCCTCCATATACCTCTCTCAGCTGCCCTTGAAGAGTCCCTATAATATTTGATAGCCTCCGATCTAATCTCTTGCAAAGAAGATAATCTTTGACCATCCTTGAGTATGGAAGAAATTATGTTTACCCATCTACAAGAGCTAGCTGCAAGATGGAAAAATTTTGTGTTGGCATCCCCCTCCTTTAGCCAAAGCTGTCTTGATCGTTCCCTCCAGTCCATCTCCTGTTTCAAGTCCTCCTTCGCCACCACGTCCTGGCACATTTTTCTAGCATCACTCTCAGCATCAGATAAGGGACCTGCTGCCTCCTTAGCATCCAAAACTTGGATTTCATTCAGAGCTTCAAGACATCTTTGCTGCCTTCGAGCAGACACCACAGCACCATACTCCTTCGGCATTGTGCGTAGAATGGTCAACTTAGAGGCAAGCTTGACAGTGGCTGAACCCTCCACATGTTTGGCCCTCCACCACATCTCAATCATCTTACGGAACCTGGTTCTCTCAGCCATGACCGTCTAAATTTGCAATAAGATCCTGCATGTACATGTTCGCCACTGTCCCAGACCAAGGGGGTGTGGTCTGAGAAGGGGCGGTCCAACCCAATGACAGTAGACAACTGGAACGTGTCTAAAAGAGTGGCATTCCCAAAAAATCTATCAATCTTTGACATAAGACCGCTGCCATTTCTCCAAGTAAACTGAACTCCTGAGGATGGATATTTGTTTAAACCAAGAGCTTGAACCACCAGCTAGAAACTAATTGAAGCACTATCCACTGCACCATTTGGCCTATCACTCCCTGTCAGTACACAGTTAAAATCCCAATGCACTAGCCAGGCAACCCTTTGTATAAGTTCTGCGATTGCAGCCTAGTCTTCCCATAGTTCATGCCTCACTGAAGTGACACACAGTCCATAAACACCAGTAATATAAAAAACTCCCTGCCCCTCACTTCTTTGGAATTTACAAGTCACAAGGTGCCGAGCTCTATGCACCTCCAGTAGCTGTAACCATGCTTTTTTCCACCAAAGAGCAATGCCACCAGATCTTCCATGTGCATTGAGCATCACACATTTAGCCACCCTTGCATTCTTCAGTTCATTCCAGACCCTATCATCCTCATTTTCAATGTGTGTTTCTTATATAATCACACAGTCAATCTCCCACTCTCTCAGGTATTGCAAGAGGAAAGCCCTTCGGCTCTTGTTGCACAGCCCACGCACATCCCATGTAAGGACTCTCATCGTCCTTTCTAGGTATTCCCCCTCTTTGAATTCTATACTTTGCCAACTTGCATAATGGCCACCACATCATTTTCATCAAGTTTCAACTCTGTGGTCAGCTGCCTCTGCCTAAGCCTGTAAGGTGATCTACCCAACCCAGCCTTGGTAGTTGATCCAGCTCCAAATTTTAGACCTCTCATATCCTGTAAATTGGAGTGAGCACCCAAAGAATTATTCAAGATCTCTTTCAGGACTCGTTCTTCAATTATGTCAGTCAACGACTAAGTTGCTGCCACTACTTCAACCATGGTTGTCTCTTCCTCATCCATGTCTGTCTCCACTGCACCCGTATCCACCAATTCCTCCTCCCCAAGGTGGTGGTCCTTATGTTTCTTGGTCATCGGTGCCTCTTCAAGAGTCAGCCTGCCCGTCTGCTGTACCTCATTCTCCTCATTAGTAACCTGCACATAAGACATCTTATCCTGACCCTTCTCCCCAACTGTAACATCCACTGTAAAGCTTAAGACCAGCAGCCATGAGCTTCCCCCACACCGGAGAATTAGCCTCTCTGGGATAGACCCTACCTTGAAGACATCCACCAAAACATTTAGAACCCGTCCATCTCCCTCAATTAGACCTACCCCAGCATCCTCAACCAACCTAGCAAATCCTGATATCATGGCCGCCACCACCTCTCTTGATCTTAGATGAAGCAACAGACCTCTGATCGCCAACCTCCCCGATCTAGAGCCTGCCCTCTGGGGCAGTCTCTCAGGAAGAGACCCATCGAAAGGGGAGACTAATCTCCAAATCGCCAACAACCCTTCAAAAGCACTCGATTGAAAGCACAAACATTCCACGTCCATATCCCCAACCGAAAACGCAAAAAGCGCGTGGCGGTGAGCAACGCGATCTTCCAACCATCGATCGACAGGGATAGAGAACTTACCAACTGCTGGAGCTTTCCCGATGTGGGGTTACCGGCCATCACTTCTCCAATCAGCGCCCCTCTCAGCACCAATTCAGCCATTTTGATATCCTCTATCATAGGGATTTCAACGTCAACAGTATGTCCCCCAAAGGTAGGAGGAGGCAGCGGCGTCAGCGGCTGCACTTTCATATTCAGTACACTAGGGCGCATAGTGGTCTCTCCCTTCTTTTGCCCTCTATTGATCATGTAGTAGTCCCACTTATGACCATGCCCCCTACATGAAAGACATACCAGGGGGTGGCAGCACATCGCCGCCATGTGTCCTCGCCGTCAACATCTGAAGCAGACAATCTCCCTACCACCCCAGGATTGACCCATGTTCACCCTTCCCATGCCTGCCTCCACGAATCCTCTTCTTTCCCTCCTTCTCCAAGCCCTAGATCTCGAAGTTGTCCATCTAGTAGCATCACAGCTTCTCCCCCGTCGCCTTAAAATCGCCTTCCATCTCAATAAAAAAATCCACCGATCACAATTTATCAAAAGAATATGTAATTGAAATCAATAAGATGCTCAAAATGCTATTTCAATAAGAACCAGAAGAATAGTGCAAAAATATTGGGTTAAAATGGTGATTTGAATCACCAATTTAACCCTCAATGTTAAGCTCCTAATCTACTCAAATATTTGAACAATAAATCTCAGCCATTAATCCACGTCACTTAAATGTTTCAATAGTAACCAGCAAAATCAACCTTAAAGCCTCAGCAAAAGCTAAGGCAAGTACCATAGTAGAAGCGCAAGGGCATCTCTTCTTCAAACATTAGAAGAGGTACAGTAGCAACCACTAAGGCTTAAGGCCTTTCTCAAGAGCACAAGGCTCCCCTAAGATCTTCAGGAGCTAAGGCATGACACAACAAAGATCCCACAGAGGTTCAAGGGCCTCTTCAAAGTTTTGCTAAGTGTTAAGGGAGGAGAGGGCTTAAATCCCAAGAAAGTAAAAACCCCCCTCCTCCCTCTCAGATTCTCTTTCCTCTCTTCCCAGCTCAGAATGGACCAAACTTGGGTAGCCAGGTAAACCGATCAGCCCAGACCTACATGGCGTGATTGTAGGCGAGGGCATGCGTATACACATGCGTGAGTGAGGACCTCACCCCCGCTGCGAACTGAGGAAATCGGGCTACAACAGTATTTCGATTTGTTTGCCTTCGCTGCCTCGTTCCCTCACGATGTGGGACTAATCCCATGTTTTCTCCATCACGAAGCAATTGCTACTGATGTCTCTCCAATTGAGCTCGAGGGCATCACCTTCTGTTGCAATTGCCTACCTAGGAGAACTCCTGGAACTGGGCCACAGTGTCTGGAGGGAATAGTAGGGACGAAGCTAGTCGGAGAACTGCAACTGAGGTCAGAGAAGAAGGTCGCAGCAACGAACATCCGACGAACACCCAAAACCACGAATATGGCCTTGCGGCCAAGTAAATGCAGCTCAAAAGCTTTGTCGTGAAGCGACGAGTGTGTTGTGGTGGTTTGAAGGTGTTGGGTGGGCAGTGGAGCTTTGACAGTGATGGAGAAGGCGAATGGAGTAGGTGGAGTTTGGTGGCATGTTGGAGAGTGTAAAACCCTAAATTTCCTTATGGATTTTGGAGGGTGAGTTGTGGCAGAGCTAATGGAGGTGCTACGAGGGAGTTTGGAGGTCAATGGCGTTAGAAGGGCCTCGCCGAAGGTTTGGGCAGAGCAGAGGACGATGATGGGGTTAGAGGTGTAGCGGCGATTGAAATGAGGTTCTGAAGGCATAAAAATGATCGAGGGAGAGAGAGAGAGAGTTTAGGGAACTTAGGGAGAGGGAGAACGGTCGAGGGCATCCGGCTGTGATGGGTCGGAGCCAGAGAAGGTGATGAAATCTGATGACACGGCTGTGAGGAAGGAGAGGGGGAAAGCGGCCACACTTTGGCTAGCAACAATCACAAGGAAGAGGAGAGGATGTTGGGTCAATCAATTTGACTGTTGGCCAGCTCGATGAGGAGGACAGAGAGGATCATTGGAGACAAAGGTGTGGATGGCCAGAGAAGAGGAAGAGATGGTTTTTTGGCTCTAAACTTCGCTATGAAGCTCAATTTCCCAAGAGGGTCCTATTTAAAGGCCTCAGAAGTTGTTCCAAGCAAGGTAGGAGGCTTGGCGAATTTGCAAACTTAAGGAAAAGGATCCCTAAGATTTCGAGCATTCACATGAACCTTTTGGAGCAAATTAAGGTCCAAGACTCGGTTCAATTGAAAGAGGATCTCGTGTTGATTCTTCCTTCCAATTTTGGGAGGATTTAGTTGAGTATCGAATGAGAAAACCTATCTTGAATCTCGACGAAGGAGCTCCATTCACACCAATGGTGGCATAGACCTTTTTGAAAAAATGATGACAAAGTTAGGGACCTGATTGCAAATATTTCAAAAGTTAGGGGCATAATTGAGAGGAATAGAGTTTAAATGGACTAAAATGCAAGCCAGGTCAAGATAAACTCTGATTAGGCCTAAATTTTGGTACAAGCCTAATTTGGACCCAAGGAATCTGATGGTGAAGTCGAATTTCAATTTTGGCCAAGTTTGACTAAGCAATTTGTGTAGAAACCTAAATTAGGGTAGAATTCCGTTTACGACTCTATTTAAGATCATAATGGGTTCAAATGGTCAAACAAAAGATACCAAACCCTTGAGAATATTTTTCTATAAATTTTAGAAGGTTTAGATGATTTTTATCCTAACCGAAACCACTTCAATTTAAGCAGGTTTGAAATTAGGGTTTTGGGTGTTGTTTTGGTTCTCGAAATGCGTGAAATCCCATTTCTATCTGCATGGACTCATTTATTAGTCTTTAATGCTCATTTGACCTTCAATTTACCTCTAACAAATCCTGTGGTTATTCTGTGTCCATGATATGTTGCTAAAATTACAGAATTAACCCTAGTTTCCTATTCTCTTCTCAAAACATAATGATATGGAGTTACAACCCTCAGATGGTTTTGTAGGAGCATTTATCTTTCAATCCTAACTAAAAGTAGCTAGTTAGGGCCTATGATGATGTTCCCATCAATCTCCAACTACCACGTGTTGATTGCTCAAAGTGCGTTGCCACTGCTTCCGCTTAAATTTGCGAAAACTACGGTGGAAAGCTCAAGTTTTTCAATATTACAAATGGGTTCCTAAGAATTTGATTTAAGATTTCTATTTGAAATCTTAAGCTCCTTTTCTCTTCTTTCTCATTAGTTTTTGGAGGCTTTAAGGACTAATGACGACCCAAAGACACAAGAGGGTCTATTTATAGACCCAAATTAGGTTTAGGTTTAGGATTAGTGGAGTGTAATACCCAAAATACCACGTGGGTTGGGTCTACCTTACATGTAGATCCTCTTCGAATTATTTTGATCAGAACTTGAGCTATACATCTCAGATTCACTTGAAACAAGCGCCGTTGAAAAGCTTACGACAAGATGAATCCAACAGTACCATACATGGCACCATTTTGATGAGATTTGACTGGTGCTTGACTCAAAGTACACATTTTTTGGCATTTTCAAGAGGAGCTTATACTAGCACCAAACCGCGACCGTGTTTACAGGTTTGAAGTGACCCGATCTACTCTGAAATGACTCGGGACCTGAATTTTGGGATGTTATAGATATACCAACCTTAAAGGGAGTTTCATCCTCGAAACTCGAGCGAACCTGTAGGTAGAGCAAAAGGTCATGCTAAGTGTATAGCAACCTTAAAGAGGAATAACAACTTAAAAAGAAACAACTTAGGGAGTCATGGACTTACCAATGAAGAGCTCTGGGTATTTCTCCTTCATTTTCGGTTCTGTTTCCCAAATCGCCTCATATTTTTGAGTCCTCCATAAGACTTTTACCAAAGTGATCTCTTTCCATAGCCTTAGAACGGTATGATCCAGTATCTGCACTGACTGCTTCTGATAGGTTAGGTCATCCTCTATCCCTATTCTCTCGTAGCTAAGAACATGGTCCGGATCTGACATGTACTTCCACAGACTGGAGATATAGAAGACGTTGTGGATGTCGGCTAACTGAGGTGGAAGGGGAAGTCTGTAAGCAACTGGCCTAACCTACTCTAGTATCTTAAACAGACCCACGAATCTCAGAGCTAGCTTACCCTTCACCCCAAATCTCTATACCCCCTTCATTTATGATACTCTGAGGAAAATAAAGTCACCAACCTTAAACTGTATGTCTTATCACTGATGATCTGCATACTCTTCTATTGACTCTGTGCAGCAATGAGCTTCTTCCGAATCTACTCGATGCCCTCCTTACTCTGTCTAATCAACCTAGGGCCTACCTCCTACTTCACGCCAACCTCATCCTAAGCAAGTGGAGAGGTGCACTTCCAACCATACAATGACTCATACAGGGCCATCTCAATATTGGCGTGATAGCTATTTGTATGTGAACTCCACCAGAGGTAGGTGCTCCTCCCAAGAGCCTTTCCACTCGAGCATACAGGACCTCAACAAGTCCAATTTCTGAATGGTCCTCTCTATTTGTTCATCGCTCTGAGGGTGATAGGATGTATTAGGCTCGGCTATGTACTTAAGGCCTATTGGAAGATTCCTTAGAATTGGGAAGTGAAATGGGTGTCTCTATCTGAAATGATCTCCTTGGGTACTGTAAGTACGAGTAGAGCCCAAAGGATCAAGTATACATTAGAGGGGGTGTGAATAGTGTAGTATCTATTTAAAATTTAACTTTAAAACATTCACCACAGATCAGAAAGACATATGCACAAACTAGAGAAATGACACCTGATTTTAGAGTGGAAACCCTTCTGGTTAAAAACCACTACCTAAGCCTCCCAGCTCAAAATTTTTTTGACTAGTTGACGCTAGTCAATCCACCAACACGTACCACTTGAATGAGGGTGGCACAACCTCTTACAAAAAGTCTTCTCTTACACCTGATAAAGAGAAGAACAACGAGACTTCCAATAAAACTTAGAATCCTAGATCAAGAACAACAGAAATAAAATAATATAACAACATTCCTATGGAACCCCAGAAATATTAAAGAACAAATCAAGCTTTAGTGAATCATAAGAAAGTGAGCATTCTTTAGATCATAGTAGTTGTAAGTGTAGAGGCGCGAAAGCATGAAAGAGAGAGTAGGTGTTTTTCTCTTAGAAAGCTCTTGAGGTGTGTTTTAGAGAGGGGAATCGTCAGACATATTTATAGGCACTATTTGACATTTTTGGAAATATGGGTTTGGTCTATCAAAATAAAGTTTGATCGATAAAAAAGGTATTTTGTCGATTAAATAATTATATTGATCAATTCAATGTTGATCGATTAAATTGAAAAATTGATCGACTATGAGATTTCAAAAGAAATTTGACCGTTGGAGTATATTTGATCAATTAAATAAAATAGGTTGATCAATCAAAATGAAATATGACCATTAGAGGTATGTGATCGATTAGAACAATTAATTGGTTGATCAATACTTGGTCGATCAACAATAGGGAAGGATGATTTTTTACGAAAATGAAAAGCTTATGTTTATTTTTCTTTTTGAGGTTCTGTACATATTTGTAGACTCAATGAGATTTAAAAAGGTCTTCAAGATAATCTTCAAGTCAAGTCCTTTTCTTCCTTGATGACTATGGTGATGATAAGGCATCCATACCAAAAAATTTAACTTAACCTATAATGGTTAGTCCATAATAAAAATATAATTTTGATATATCAAAACAAGGATATTAACAATCTCCCCCTTTTTTATAATAATAAAATTATTATTATTTATGCATGGTGTATAATAACATTTTAATTATTTCTCCCCCCTTTGTTATTAACAAAAAGAATAAAGAAATTAATTCAACAATTAGATTATGCTCCCCCTTATTGAAATGTTAATGCAATTCATGACATGCTACTATGCAATAGAAATAAGAGCAAATTTCAATAAGCAAGATAAGCAACATTATTCTAAGAACATGATATCTCAGAAAGATACTGCAATGCTCATATAAAAGTACTACAAAGCAAGATAACTATGAAGTCCATACATAGAAGACAGAAAATATAATGTACTACAAGCCAACATAAGTAAACAAAGAATCAATTTAATTATATCAAAATAACAATCATCAATCAAAGTTTAGCCAGTCTTGTTAAGCCTAGGTCTCTTCTAATTAATATAAATCTTTCTTTTGTTAATGATTTTGTGAAGATATCAGCTAATTGTTTTTCTGTTTAAATGAATTCTAAGATTATTTCCTTCCTTACGGAATAATCTTTAAGAAAGTGATGTTTAATATCTATATGTTTTGTCCTAGAGTTTTAAATGGGGTTCTTGGACAAGTTTATAGCACTAGTGCTATCACAAAGAATCCTAGTGTTTTGAAAATTTTATCCAAAATCTCTAAGTGTCTATTTCGTTCACAAAATTTGTGAACTTGCTAATAATGCAGTAATGTACTCAACTTCAGTTGTGGATAAAGAAACACTGTTTTGTTTCTTGCTAACCCAAGATACTAAGGAATTTCAGAGAAATTGACACATTTTGCTAGTACTCTTGCAATCAGTCTGACTTCCTGCATAATCGACATCACAATAGGAGAGTAAGTCAAGTGTGACTGATTTGGGGTAGAACAGACCAAGATCAACAATGTTGAGTAGGTATCTATGTATCCTTTTTAATGCATTTAGATGTGATTCTTCAGGGTTTACTTGAAATCTAGCACACAGACAAGTACTAAACAATATATCAGGTCTGCTAGCTGTCAAGTAAAGTAGAGATCTTATCATGCTTCTATATAATTTTTTATCTACACACTTACTTTACTCATCTTCTTTGATTTGAGTAGTGGTAGCCATTGCTGTGTCTTTTCCTTTTATTTTGTCCATTCTGAACTTCTTTAGAGTCTCTTTTGTGTACTTTGTTTGTGAAATGAAGATTCTATCTTCTAGTTGATCAATTTGTAATCCTAGGAAGAACTTTAATTCTCCCATCAGGCTCATCTTGAATTGATCCTACATAACTTTTGCAAACTCTTTGTAAGTACCTCTATTTTGATGCACCAAAATTATGCTATCTATCTAGACTAATCTTTCAGGACTCTCTATGGATTCATGGAATAAAGCAAGAAGATTATTGTTTTTCTTAAAGTCTTTTTATGCTTCTTGAGTCTAGAATATTTTGTAAGGAATCTCAAATAACCTCAAATGAATTTTTGTGTTGAACGTAAATATCTAAAATTTACGTTCTTAGGTTAATTGATCGACTAAATAAAAGAATCGATCAACCAAATTCTTTGATCAACCAACCAGCTTAATTAATTAATCGATCAAACCATCCCAATTTAGGAAGTCAATAATACACCTTTGATCGACCAAATAGATTAATTAATCGACCAAAAGTTGATCGATCAAATAACTAGTTTCACCAACAAATGTGCATACATCTGATTAACCTAAAATATCTATTAATGTATGTTCTTAGTGTCACATTAGCATTATACATTGTAAATATTGCATAACATACATAATCATGCATTTAGATTAAGTTGTATAAATTATATAGTAATTGTCTCCTTTTTATGGTCAGGGACAGGGCGGCTTTCTATCAGGGCCTCAGATCAAAAATCCAACTATACGGATTTGATCAGGGAGATGATTAGAGTTCAACAACTCCAAGATCGCCCTGATCGGACATCCGTAGCACCAGATAGAGATCGAGGAACCCTAAAGAGAAAGGGCCAAGATGGTGTTAATCCATACCTTAGACGACAAATCTGACCGCACGGATGGGTTTGGATCGACGATTGCAGCCTAACAGTGCGAAAATCGGTCCAATCCGACACCCGTGGCACCATCCACAACACTTCGAAGATGGACGGCCTAGATGGCACCACGTGGCGCCATCATAGCCACCCAGCACTGGCCGTAGCTCTTCTTCTTCACCCGCTCAACAAATCTCAGCCGTTGGATGCCCATCCAACGGTCGAGAATGCGCCATGCCACTGCTCATCTAGCGCCTCTCCTCATCTGAAAGCACAAGCAATGCTTGATCTCAACCGTTGGATGAAGATCCAACGGCCGAGATCGGCCATGCACAAATTCCTCAATGCACCTCAACCGCACACGTAGCGCGGTGGTTCAGGCTCTACGGGGGTGGATGGCGCGGGCTCGAGTCGCAGGCGCAGCGTTTCTCCTCGCGAGTGGGCGCGCAATTGGAGCTATGTAATTCGCATCGAGTGGTGCAAATCGACCGATAGCGCCCACGCATGATCAGATGTGCAGCGCAAACGCCCGATCGCACACAGGCGCATGGCATGGGAAAGGGCGGTTTAAGCCCTCCGATCTCTTGATCGGACAACTGAGCGCGTGCGGGCGTGCGAAAGTGTTGAGAGCACGAATGCAAAGGGGCACACGAGCAACGTGCGCACGTCAGCCATGTTCAGGCCTTTAGTGGCAGATAAATCCATCGCTAAAAGTCCTAAATTAATGTTTTTCATGTTGTATGTCCAAAATTCCCTCACTCCTTGCAACTATAAAAGGAGACCCCTACCATACAGATTTCTCATCCCTTCCTTCTCTTCTCTCCCTCTCCAAAGCTCAAGAGAAGCTTATCCCACACCTGGGATGCTCCTTAAGAGCTAAAACCAAGTTTTCGCCCCTGTTCCGAAAGCGGATCCCGCGACGACGACGACGAGCTGCCTCATTTCCGTTCCTCCTTCTTCATCCTCTTTCTCGCTCCGTTCCTCATCTTCCAGGCGTTGTCCCATCCGGCTCGTTCTCTAAGCGATCGTCGAGGAGGATAACTTCTCTCTCCCATTCTTTTTACTGCTTTTTAGAGTAGAATTTTCCTGCTTTCTAGTTGTAATAATTTCTCACTTTCTAGTGTAACCATTTGTCACTTTCTTAGGTGTAAAAATATTATGCAATATTAAGTGAGTGTTCTTTCTCTCTCTCTCTCTTATTGTCTATATTGATTCCATTGTGATTATTTCACCCTTTACATAGAAACACAAAAAATATAATTGCAAATTTTGATCGGCGTAGCCTCCCTGTGTTCGACCTGGAATTTCTTTATAGATTTTTTGGTATAAATTTTATTTGTTGAACGGATTCATGCGTTAATCAAACTACAACGACGGGTTTTCAAAACCAATTCCTATAGCGTAAACATCTGCCATTCAACATTTTGGCACTGTTGCCGAGGAGGCAATAATTTTTCGATCTTCTTTTTCGCATTTCGCGCACTGTCTTTAACTTGCTTTATCTAGTGTCTATTGTTTTGCAGATACCTCTATCAGGAAATCGTCAAGCGGTAGATCGGAGTAAAGTGTAGTTGAAGACGACTGTAAGTGCTCCCCATTCTTCCCCCTCCATAAATTTCATTTCATCACATTAAATTCAAATTCCAATCGACCTAGGTATTTGCATAAATCCTAAGATTAGTTGGTTGTTTAGAGTTCCACTCACATTCATTTCACCCTCGCATATAAAAAAAATAAAAAGATATTTTTGTGGGGTAATTCAACATACACCCAACATACACCCACATTCAAGGTACTTAACCTAATTAATTTTCTTCTACTCAACCGGATTCTGATCTATGGAACTGGTACACATAAATCAACACATAAAAGAGTAGAAATCATTCTAGGTTAATCATTTTTGTGTGCCTGACTCAGTGGTGCAATTATGGCCAATTGTTTGAGTTGTTTGGGCCGCACCACTCAACATAAAATCAACTCACCAAGTAGCTTCCTTTCAGGGTTTTCAATCTAGGTTCATACCAGGCACTCCACTTTATTTCTGATTTCAAAAGGAAAGCGATCTTCACCCGTGCTTGAAAACTTGGTTTGCCTCAAACTTGATTGAATTAAACCTAATTCTAAACCCTAAAAGCTACTTAAGCAAAATTTGAACTCTAAAATCTATTCATCCTAAATAATATTACTTGAAAACCCTGGTTGTGCATGCACTTACACATACTCAATTGATCATTAAGGGCACAACCCATTTTAAGGGCTCAGCACATTCCATAGCAAAAGATAGGCATGGGGGTATGATGTAAACACATTTACACTACTTAAAATGTCTATTTATGCATGTTCTTAAGCATAGGATTGCATTTCATGATATAAATATTGCATTACATGCATCATCTTGCATTTAGAGTAGTTTGAATAAAATGGAGGTTAATTGTCTCCTTTTATGTGCTTGGACAGGGCAAATATTTTATCGGGGCCTCGGATCAAAGATCCAACCGTATGGATATGATCAGGGCGACGATTGGAGTTCAACGACTCCAAGATCGCCCTAATTAGGCATCCGTAGCATCAGATAGAGATCGGGGAACCCTAGAAGATCAAGGGCCAGGATGGTGTAAATCCGCACTTCAGATGGAAAATCCGACCACACGGATGAATTCGGATCGACGATCGCAGCCGAACGACACAAAAATCGAGTCAATCCGACATCCGTGGCACCATCTACAACTTTCAGAAGATGGACGGCCAAGATGGCGCCACGTGGCGCCATCCCAGCCGCCCAATCGGCCGCAGGAGTCCTGTGAAGACCGCGCAACGTCTCCTCTCCGCCGTTGGATCTCGATCCAACGGCTGCGGTCGCTCACGTTTAAAAACGCCCGCGCGACCATTTCGCCCGCGTAGCGCACCGGCGACGCAGCTGCGGGCGAAGCGGAGGTCGCGGGTTCGAGCCGCGGAGAGGGGGTCGAAGGCGCGGGCGAGCGGGCGCGCACGAGCGTCGGATGAAGATCCAACGGCCGCGCGCGCCCGATAGCGCCGACGCGCAATTGGACGCTCAGGTGGACGCTGGATCGCACGCGGGCGGGCGCGCTACGCAGCGGGCGCGGACGCGATCTAAGCCGTCCGATCTCGCGATCGGACGGCTGAGACGACGCGGACGTGCGTCTGCGTTACGCGCGCAGGCCAGCCGAGCGGGCGCGCGTGGGTGCGGCGGCGACGGCGACGGCGGGGCTTTAGCGACGGTTTTATCCGTCACTAAAGACCCCTTATTTATTATTTTGAAGATGTAATGTCCATTTTGCCCCCACTCCTTGCAACTATAAAAGGAGACCCCCTCCATACGAAATTTTCATCCCTTCCTTCTCCTCTCTACCTCTCCAAAGCTCAAGAGAAGCTTGTCCCACACCCGGGATGCTTCTCGCGAGATAAAGTCCAAATTTTCGTCCCCCTTCGGAAGTGGATCCCGCGACGACGACGGCGTGCTGCTTCGTTCCCGTTCTTCTGCTTCGTCCTCCTTCGTCCCGCTTCGTTCTCCTTCGTCCAGGCGTCGTCCCGTCCGGCTCGTCCTCCAAGCGACCGTCGAGGAGGATTTCTCTCTCCCTATTCTTTTTACTGCTTTCTAGTATAGATTTACTGCTTTCTAGAGTAGTCTATTCGTCCTCCGAGCGATCGTCGAGGAGGACATTTCTCCCTCCATTCTTTTAATGCTTTCTAGAGTAATTGTTTTATGTTTTCTAGTTGTAATGAAAGAACTCTTTTATGATAAATTCCTTGTCTATTCTACATCTCATTTTGATTTCCATGTATAGTATTCTTTCTCTCTCTCTTACTCCCTCTCTCTCTTTTATTTGTTGTAGATACTTAGATAGTTTAAATTGAATTTCTTCGTGACAAAATAAAAAAACGAAACGCAAAGTTTTTAAATCAAACGTTCGCCTCCCTGTGTTCGACCCGGAATTCTTATTTCGGTATAAATTTTATTTGTTGAACACGAATCCTTCGCTTTCGAACTACAACGACGGGTTTTTCCAAAAACCAAACACGTTAGCGTAGATTCTCGCTCAACATTTTGGCGCCGTTGCCGGGGAAGCAACGCTCTTTGATTTCTCTTCGCGTTTTGTAACTTACAAATCATTTACCTCACTTTTCTCCTTTCTTATTGTAATTGCAGGTACTCTTTCGAGACAGGCAAAAGCGGTAGATCGGAGTAAAGTGCTGTGGAAGGTTTTGTAAGTTACCCCCCACCTCCCACCCATTAGATTTCATTTCATCACATAATAATTCAAACATCAATCAACCTAGGTGTTCTTATAAACTCTAAGGTTAGATTGTTTGTTTGACATCCATACTCACTCCAACCCCCACATTAAAAAAAAGAAAAAAAAATAAAAAAAAAATCTCACAGAGGTACACAACCTCATCTGATTTTCTAACTCAACCGGTAAACCAATCTTAGGAGCCGGTACACACATCCAAACACATAATTGAGTAGAAATCAGATTGGGTAATCATTTGTGTGCCTAATTAGGTGGTGCATCAGGCCAGTTGTTTGAGTTGTTTGGGCCGCACCACTTCAAATAAAATCAACTCATCAAGTAGCTGCCAATTAGGTTCAACTCTTAGGGATCTACCAGGCACTCCACATTCTTTTTAAACTTTAAAGGAAAATATCTTCACCTGTGCTTGCAAAACCTGGTGTGCCAATGAAACTTGATTGAAAACACCTAAAGTTGAATCCTAAAAGCTACTAAGCAAGATTTGAACCTTAAAATTCACCACATCAAAAATAATCTTGCTTGAAAACCACTGGTTGTGCACGCACACACAAAGCAATCAATCATTAAGGGCACAACCCATTTAAAGGGCCCATCACATTCCAAAGCACATTCAAACCTAGCCCTAAATAAAACAGAGTAGACGTTGGCCTTAAGGATTGGACTCGCTCTTCAGAACTCAGAACGAGATTATTTTCGATTAGTCTGTTTCTACTGTTCAATCTGATGTCTAGCTAGGGGAGCAGAGTCAAACGATCGCGGCTGGGGGGTACACTAGGAACCGGAGGCGCAAGCCGAAGGAAGAACCTTCTCCCCAGTCCCTCCTTCTAACTGGTTGGATTGAACAAACAGAAGTAGATCAAATCGTTCCTTTATCTCAAGACGGGTTTTGAGAGTCTGTAGGTCTGTAGGCTAACCCATTTAAGGACAGGTTTGATTGTTTGTATTGCAGGGCACCTTTCTTCCTCCCGTATCTCATGAATCCTTCCACATATTTCACGCATTCCCGCTCTTTCCCTCCTGTTGTAAATTATCCTCAACATGACGATTATCCCAATTCGTATTGTAATAGACTATCAGTTAGTTGGGATAATTCGGATTGGGGATACAATTCCGGACCCCCGTGTTTAGGGTCTAACCCTGAACACTGTGATTCTCAATTTTATCCTTCTCAGAGTTGCATCGATTATAGATCGTCCTCCATTCATGAACAACCTAATGCGATCTACAATCAAGAAGGATACACTGATCCTTACCCATCCTCTGATTTCACTGCCTTTAGGTCATCTCCATCTTTTGAACAATCTAAAATGACCTATTATCAGGATGGGTATAACGAATCTCAATTCGTTAATTCCTCTGCTTTGACGTCAAACCCGCCCAATCCTGAACCAACTCATTTGGTTCAGGTTAATCAGGTTCAAGATAAGGTTCTGGCTAACTTGAGGAATATCATTCAATCTTTAGAAGTTCAGCCAATACCTTGCATTGAGAGATTGGAGCCCCTGATTGAAATGATTGATGATTTAAACAAGTCTTTGTTGGATTGGCTCCAGGATGTTAAGGATAAGAACCCGGGTGAGTTTCTACTTGGGAAATTAGCGAAATTGAGGATGAGATTCGTGGTTGCTTTGATTCAATCTTGGAATAATTCCCAGGATGAACTCTCTTCAGGAAAGCCAATGACAGAACCCGCTCAGGCACCTGTTGGGGGGGACACGTGTTACGAAGCTGACCAGATTGAATTAAAACAACCAATTAAGGATGATTTGATTTCTTCACCTGAAATCCCTGAGCCGGGTTACGAGGAAACGTATGTCTCCTTGAAACGCAAAGTGACAAATGATTTTGGGACATACATTGATACGGATCCTGATGGTGAAGATTCAAGTTGCGAAGTCTCACACGAGTTTTCAGATCACGATTTTTGTGAGACGATTGGGCCTGAGGAATCTGATAGATCATTTGATAGCCCAATAACTGAGGAAACTGATTTTATTAGGGCACACGATACGGATCCAGAATCGCATTTTCTGGAGGAATTAATTCAATGCCCTGATTATCATTTACACCCTGTTGAGCTTATTGATGATTCTAATTCTGAGATAATTAGACCCAAGTCAATTTTGATTTTGCCACATCATCTAGACTTGGAGATTTCAGACGGGGTGATGAATATACAAGAGGTCATGGAATTTGATATGCCGAATGAGGAGGATAGGAGCCGGGAAATTCTGATTTGGCAAGTCAATTTTGGAGGAAATGGAAGATTGAGTCGAAGGGTTCCTTTTAAACTGAAACCATCAAATCAGAACCCTTACGACATTTGTTTCGAGGATGTCAAACTCAAGCACACATTTAACGATTATCCTTTTGAGCTTCAATTCTCTGTAACCCGACATTTTGGCCTTGGGTTGCATCCTCACAAATCGCAGGCCCGACCCCGCTTGCATTCTGATTTTAGGTTTTGGGTAATTTTTATCCAGAACCTAAGATATTCTCGATTATGGGGTGTGGGTCTGCACCACAATCTGGTCCACATCTGTGGACCTCTGCTGACAGGTCAGAGGATTCTTCTGTTTATTCTAATTCTGACCTGCACATGTGAATTCTTCATTTCTTTTCTTTGTATAGTGTGCCTAGCTGAAGGCACTAAACTCAGCACATATACAGTTCTTTTTCATTTTCATCTCGGAGCGGACCCGATATCCACGCAATTCAGGTGCTTTCTACGCTTTTCCACTCTATTTTATGTCTTTTTAATACAATGAGGACATTGCATTAGATAGGCATGGGGGGATGGATATTTATCTTTGAATTCATTCGTCAGCTCCGTAGATTTGTTTTATTTAAAAAAAAAAAATCAAAATTAGGAAAGAGAATTTG
The DNA here is from genome assembly GCA_037157565.1 of Thalassia testudinum. Lineage (NCBI taxonomy): Eukaryota > Viridiplantae > Streptophyta > Magnoliopsida > Alismatales > Hydrocharitaceae > Thalassia > Thalassia testudinum. The sequence goes on along the minus strand of JAZHRO010000007.1, from coordinate 62,712,202 downwards.
GGTTTCAGAAAATTTTCGATCTTAAGAAATACTATATTATGTTCTGAACACAAAGACCCTTCAGGTCTTTGGACTTAATCAGCCCGTATATCCACTAAAATGTGGATTTGTTTTTCGAGTTCTCGCCAACCTGAATTTTATTATAATTGGAATAAATAAGTTTGGGTGATAAGTACACGACTTGTCAACCCGCCCTCTGATTTAAGGGAATTTTGAGTCTTAAGCATCTACACACTTTCTTTGCACTGACTCGTTGTTTGGCGATTTTAACGGAAATTGGGTAGCTAATGAACCTTCTAGGGTGATATGGCTGGCAAGTTATCGTGGGTAACAGCCCATAGGTAGGTTGTCCAGAGCCCAGTCACTGGACCTTTCTCTTTTTGCTGCCTTTAGGTAAATCTTAGACCAGGGAAGCCACCTACTTAAAAAAAAAAAAAAAATCAAAAAGGAGAAAAGAACAAAAAGAAATAAGCCACACTTCGCCGCACGAGTATGGCTGGCAAGTTGTCGGTGGTAACAGCTCATCGACCGGTTGTCCAGAACCCAGCTCAGAAAATGCACTAAAAATTCCCAAAACACTTAGGAAGAAGCGGAGAAGTAGAATAAACCGGGGAGATATACACTGGATTCACCCTTGTGTTGACCCCGTTAAAAAAATAAAAGTAGGGAGAAAGCTACCGGTTGTAAAGATACACATTTAGGTAGAATTCTTTTTGAGGTCACCTAGAGGCGTAGAAATCCGAAGTCCGTTTTAATTGCTGGTCAACGAGTCTATCACAATCACAATAAGATGCTTAAAACTTAGGGTTCTCATCAAATCTTGGGTGAGTTGAATGGCCGTAGAAAGCCACTCTTAAACCCTAAAATTTGAAAATCCAAAAAAAAAAAAAAAAAAAAAAAAACAGAAAAAGAAATTTTTCTTTGAATAAGGCGAGGCTTGAGGCGGTCTGCATTTTGGCTGATACCCGGGCACTGTTGTGTCTTTGAAAGTTCAGTTCTTAAGTAGACAATTTCTTAATGATTGAAAATAACTCAGGTCCAAATAATCTAACCTAATTCTTTTATAAATAGCATATAGTTTTTGCTAGGGACTAGCAAAAGATAGGCATGGGGGTATGATGTAAACACATTTACACTACTTAAAATGTCTATTTATGCATGTTCTTAAGCATAGGATTGCATTTCATGATATAAATATTGCATTACATGCATCATCTTGCATTTAGAGTAGTTTGAATAAAATGGAGGTTAATTGTCTCCTTTTATGTGCTTGGACAGGGCAAATATTTTATCGGGGCCTCGGATCAAAGATCCAACCGTATGGATATGATCAGGGCGACGATTGGAGTTCAACGACTCCAAGATCGCCCTAATCAGGCATCCGTAGCATCAGATAGAGATCGGGGAACCCTAGAAGATCAAGGGCCAGGATGGTGTAAATCCGCACTTCAGATGGAAAATCCGACCACACGGATGAATTCGGATCGACGATCGCAGCCGAACGACACAAAAATCGAGTCAATCCGACATCCGTGGCACCATCTACAACTTTCAGAAGATGGACGGCCAAGATGGCGCCACGTGGCGCCATCCCAGCCGCCCAATCGGCCGCAGGAGTCCTGTGAAGACCGCGCAACGTCTCCTCTCCGCCGTTGGATCTCGATCCAACGGCTGCGGTCGCTCACGTTTAAAAACGCCCGCGCGACCATTTCGCCCGCGTAGCGCACCGGCGACGCAGCTGCGGGCGAAGCGGAGGTCGCGGGTTCGAGCCGCGGAGAGGGGGTCGAAGGCGTGGGCGAGCGGGCGCGCACGAGCGTCGGATGAAGATCCAACGGCCGCGCGCGCCCGATAGCGCCGACGCGCAATTGGACGCTCAGGTGGACGCTGGATCGCACGCGGGCGGGCGCGCTACGCAGCGGGCGCGGACGCGATCTAAGCCGTCCGATCTCGCGATCGGACGGCTGAGACGACGCGGACGTGCGTCTGCGTTACGTGCGCAGGCCAGCCGAGCGGGCGCGCGTGGGTGCGGCGGCGACGGCGACGGCGGGCCTTTAGCGACGGTTTTATCCGTCACTAAAGACCCCTTATTTATTATTTTGAAGATGTAATGTCCATTTTGCCCCCACTCCTTGCAACTATAAAAGGAGACCCCCTCCATACGAAATTTTCATCCCTTCCTTCTCCTCTCTACCTCTCCAAAGCTCAAGAGAAGCTTGTCCCACACCCGGGATGCTTCTCGCGAGATAAAGTCCAAATTTTCGTCCCCCTTCGGAAGTGGATCCCGCGACGACGACGGCGTGCTGCTTCGTTCCCGTTCTTCTGCTTCGTCCTCCTTCGTCCCGCTTCGTTCTCCTTCGTCCAGGCGTCGTCCCGTCCGGCTCGTCCTCCAAGCGACCGTCGAGGAGGATTTCTCTCTCCCTATTCTTTTTACTGCTTTCTAGTATAGATTTACTGCTTTCTAGAGTAGTCTATTCGTCCTCCGAGCGATCGTCGAGGAGGACATTTCTCCCTCCATTCTTTTAATGCTTTCTAGAGTAATTGTTTTATGTTTTCTAGTTGTAATGAAAGAACTCTTTTATGATAAATTCCTTGTCTATTCTACATCTCATTTTGATTTCCATGTATAGTATTCTTTCTCTCTCTCTTACTCCCTCTCTCTCTTTTATTTGTTGTAGATACTTAGATAGTTTAAATTGAATTTCTTCGTGACAAAATAAAAAAACGAAACGCAAAGTTTTTAAATCAAACGTTCGCCTCCCTGTGTTCGACCCGGAATTCTTATTTCGGTATAAATTTTATTTGTTGAACACGAATCCTTCGCTTTCGAACTACAACGACGGGTTTTTCCAAAAACCAAACACGTTAGCGTAGATTCTCGCTCAACAAAGCCCCTCCAATCTTCCCTAACCATCCCCAAGACCCAAACTCGTATGCTTCCGCTAATTCTGTTACCTTGAAAAGTGGTAAACAAACTCAGGATCCACGACCACACTGTTTTGATTTATCGAATCTTGAAGAACCTGAGGAGAGAAAGGAGAACTCTGGAGAAGAAATCAAGGCTCAGGAACCTGATTTCGAAGATCCAACTCATGTTCCTTTTCTTGAGGCCTTGATCAAATCAAGGAAGAAGAAATTTGTTGATGGTAATGAGGACCTTCTGAATATTTTTAAGAATGTCAAGGTCAATATCCCGCACCTTGATGCTATCAAACATATACCGGGTTATGCAAAAATTTTAAAGGATTTATGTACATAGAAGCGTAAGCCGAGATAATCTATTCAAAGGAAGGTGGTACTCTCCGAGCAGGCTAGTTCTGCTATCTTGCACCACCTCCCTCAGAAAAAGAGAGATCTAGGTGCTCATTTAATTTCTTGTGTCATTAGAGATTACACTTTTGATAGAGCACTACTGGATCTGGGTGCATCCATCAACCTAACTCTGACTTCTCTTTACGAGAAGTTTGGATTAGGTAAACTTCTACCGACCTCAGTAATGCTGCAATTAGCGGACCGTTCGGTCACAAATTCGCGAGGCATTATTGAAGATATTATTGTTAAGGTTAAGGATTTCTATTTTCCTGTAGATTTCCTTGTCCTTGACATGGATGTACCTAAAAATATGAGGAACACACCCATCATTCTAGGGCATCCGTTCCTGGCTACCGTCAAGGCCAACATTAACTATGAAAGAGATGGTATGGAAATTGCCTTTGGGGATCAAAGAATGAAATTGGATATTTTTAAGGCAATTAATAAATTCGAGGATTGTAAATTTATTGAGGAACTTCAGGATGATAGTGTGAATATTGAAACTTGTATGATGGTTTCTGCATTTGAAACTTCCTCCTCTGGTGATGAATTGGACCCGCAACCCTCTATGGCAGATCCGCCATCTTCTGAAGAGGTTATTGATTTTGTTCACTCTCAACCTCTTCCTCTTGATGAGTCTTCATCAACATCTTCCTTACCTTCAATCAGCAACCTACCCCAGCTTGAACTGAAACAATTGCTTGAGAATTTGAAATATCTATCTTTAGGACCACATAAGACTCTTCCTGTGATTATCAGTGCTAAATTAACAAAGGAGCAAGAGATTAAATTGATTAAGGTCCTAAAGGAACACAGGGAGGCAATTGGTTGGACCATTCATGACCTTAGGGGGATCAAGCCATCTTATTGCAATCACAGAATATTTTTGGAAGATGGATCCCTCACTTCTCGCCAGATGTAGAGGAGATTAAACCCAAATATGCGAGAAGTGGTCAAGAAGGAGATTATTAAGTGGCTCGATGCAGAAATCATTTATCCAATCCCTGATAGTCCTTAGGTAAGTCCCATGCAGATTGTTCCCAAGAAAGCTGAGATTACCGTTGTGACAATGAGAAAGGAGAATCTGTCACAACTCGTTCAACTTTCTCTTGGAGAGTCTGTATTGATTACAAAAAGCTAAACACAGCCACGAAAAAGGATCATTTCCCTTTGCCGTTTATCAATCAAATCCTTGAAAGATTAGCCAGGCAGAAGTACTTCTATTTCCTTGATGGTTACTCGGGATACAACCATGTTCCTATCCATCTCAAGGATCAGGAAAAAACAACTTTCATCTGTCCCTACGGAACCATTGCTTTCCTTAGGATGCCATTCGGCTTATGCAATGCACCTGCGACTTTTCAAAGGTGTACGGTGGCCATATTCTCTGACATGGTGGGAGAGTTTATGGAAGTCTTCATGCACTATTTCTCGATTTTTGGAGAATCGTTTGACTCTTTTCTAGCTAATCATGAAATGATTCTTAAACGATGCATCAAAACAAGACTGGTCCTTAGCTGGGAAAAGAGTCATTTCATGACACAAGAAGGCATTATCTTGGGTCATGTAATCTCTGAACAGCAAATCGAAGTGGATAAAGGTAAGGTTGATGCTATCACTAAACTTCCTCCTCCCACATCTGTTAAACAAATTCGATCCTTTCTTGGTCATGTGGGATTCTACAGGAGATTCATCAAGGACTTTTCGAAGGTTGCTCATCCTCTGAGCAATCTTTTCGCCAAAGAAACGTCGTATGATTTTGACGAATCATGCCGTAAGGCATTTGATTTTCTTAAAACGGTAGTCACTTATGCTCCGGTGTTGCAACCACCGGTTTTGATAGCCCCTTTTGAGATCATGACCGACGCTTCTGATTACGTGGTCGGGGCTGAGAAAGAATTACTAGTCGTAGTATTTGCTTTGGAGAAATTCAGGACTTATCTCTTAGGGTCGCACGTCATCATATATACCGACCACTCAACCTTGAGACATCTTTTGGCCAAAAAGGATGCCAAACCCTGGCTTATTCATTGGATTCTTCTGCTTCAAGAATTTGATCTTGAAATCAAGGATAAATTCGGGGTACAGAATGTGGTGGCGGATCATCTATTGAGACTTCTGAGTGATTCTTCTCGTCCAAACATTCTGATTGCTAATACTTTTCTAGACGAAACCATCCTTATAGTTTCAGGTGTTCAAACCCCATGGTTTACCGACATCGTTAATTATTTGGCCGTAGGTCAAATCCCCCAGGATTGGACCAAGCAACAATGAGATAGACTCAAATCTGAGGCCAAATATTATTTCTGGGAGGACCCTGAACTATACCACATCGGCTCTGTTCAGATTATTCACCAATGCGTTTCAAAGAACGAATTCAAGAGTATACTCGAGCTCTGCCATGCATCTGCGTGTGGTGGACACTTAACCGGGAAAATGACGGCTGCAAAAATTTTGCAATCTAGATTCTATTGGCTGTCTTTATTCAAGGATGCCCAGGAATTCTCGAGGTCGTGTTCCCGATGCCAGGAACTTGGGAGCATAACCAAGAGAGATATGATGCCCCTAAACCCGATTCTTCCTGTCGAAATCTTTGACGTTTGGAGCATCGATTTCATGGGACCCTTCCTCCCTTCGTTTGAACATCAGTACATTCTCATCGCTGTTGATTACATGTCCAAATGGATTGAGGTGATTCCCACCAGAACCAATGATCATAAGGTGGTCATCGATTTTGTCAAGAAGAACATCTTCAGCAGGTTCGGGATTCCGAGGGCCATCATCAGCGATGGTGGCACTCATTTCACTAATGCCCAATTTCGTAATTTGCTGGCAAAATACAAGGTTAATCACCAAATCTCCACACCTTACCATCCCCAGACGAATGAACAGGCCAAGATTTCCAATCAGGAGATCAAGAATATTCTACAGAAAATGATTAGGCCTGATCACAAAGACTAGACTCAAAAGCTTGAGGATGCTCTTTGGACCTACCGTACGACAATAAAACGCCCATCGGCATGTCTCCGTTTCGGCTGGTATATGGGAAGGCATGCCATTTACCCGTAGAAATTGAACATAGCACATTCTGGGCAATCAAGCAATGCAATCTAGATCTGAGTTTAGCCGAGAAGACCAGAAAACTTCAACTATCTGAGTTGAAGGAGCTTAGAAATGATGCATACGAGAATGCCAAGATCTACAAGGCTCAGACCAAAGTTCTTCATGACCATTGGTTTCCAGCAAGAGCTTTGAGCCAAACCAGAAGGCCTGGCTATTCGATTCTCGACTTAAGCTCTTTACTAGAAAACTTAGGTCAAAATGGAATGGCCCATTTATTATCGATCAGATATTTCCAAACAGAGTTGTTCAGATCTCTGACCCGAAGATGGGTAATTCATTCAAAGTCAGTGATCAACGTCTAAAACTCGTTATTGACCGTACTATTCCAGAACCCGTCTCAGACACGGTTGCTCTAGCCATGTTGTGACTTCTTTGGCTGGATTCGCCTAGCTAACGGCATTAAACTCAGCAGTTGTACAGTCTGACTCAGAGCGAACCCGAGCTTCATATTCAGGTGATATCTTCTGCATTCTACCCATCCTTTCATGTCGTTTATTTTCAATGCGGACATTGCATCAGCTAGGCAAACGGGGGGTGGATTCATTTCTGAATCATTTTGTCAGCTCTGTGAAATTTTGTAAATTCCAACTACTTTCTTATATATACATTAAAAAAAAATTTGTATTAGGAAAGAATACTTGGACATTAGGACCTTTCAATCTTATGAAATCTTACAGTAGGATCTGAACACTAAGATCCTTTAGGTCTTTGGGCTTAATCAGCCTGGGTATCCACTAAAATGTGGATTTGTTATCGAGTCCTCTCCATCCTAAATTCTATTTTAATTTGATTAAATAAGTTTGGGTGATAAGTATACGACTTATCAACCCACCCTCTAATTTGAGGGAACTTTAAGTGTAAGCATATACACACTATTCGTCACTGACTCGTTCAGCGGTTTTAATGAAAATTGGGTAGCTAATGAACCTTCTAGGGTGATATAGCTAGCAAGTTATCATGGGTAACAGCCCATAGGTAGGTTGTCCAGAGCCCAGTCACTAGACCACTCTCTTCTTGCTGCCTTTAGGTAAATCTTAGACCAGGAAAGCCATCTACTTAAAAAGAAAAAAAGAAAGTCAAAAAGGAAAGAAAAATAAAAAGAAAAAGGAGAAAAGAAAGAAAAAAGAAACAAAAGAAATAAGCCACACATCGTCGCATGAGTATGGCTGGCAAGTTGTCGATGGCAATAGCTCATCGATCGGTTGTCCAAAACCCAGCTCAAAAAATGCACAAAAAAATTCCTAAAACACTTAGGAAGAAGCGAAGAAGTAGAATAAGCCGGGAAGATATACACTAGACTCACCCTTGTGTTGACCCTATAAAAAATAAAAATAGGGAGAAAGCTACCGGTCATAAAGATATACCTTTAGGTAGAACTCTCTTTTTAAGGTCACCCAGGAGTGTAGAAACCCAAAATCCATTCTGATTGCCGATCAACAAGTCTATCACATTCACAAAAAGATGCTTAGAACTTAGGGTTCTCATCAAATCCTGGGTGAGTTGAGTGGCTGTAGAAAGCCGCTCTATAACCCTAAACTCAAAAATCCAAAAATATTAGAAAAGAAGAAAAAGAGAAAAAAAGATTTTTCATTGAATGAGGCAAGGGCTTGAGGCGGTTTGCATTTTGGCAGATACCTGGGCTCTATTGTGTTTTTGAAAGTTTAGATCCTAAGTAAAAATTTCTCAACGTTGAAAATGATTTGTGCCCAAGTAATCCAACCTAATTCTTTTATCAATAGCATGTAGTTTTTGCTAGGGACTAGCAAAAGATAGGCATGGGGGTGTGATGTACATACATCTGATTAACCTAAAATGTCTATTAGTGCATGTTCTTACTATCAAATTAACATTATACATTATCAATATTGCATAATATGCATAATCACGCATTTAGATTAAGTTGTATAAATTGTATGGTAATTGTCTTCTTTTTATTGTCAGGGACAGGACGACTTTTTATCAGGGCCTCGGATCGAAGATCCAACCGTACGGATTTGATCAGGGCGATGGTTAGAGTTCAATGACTACAAGATCGCCCTGATCGGACATCCGTAGCACCAGATAGAGACCGAGGAAACCTTAAGAGCAAGGGCCAAGATGGTGTTAATCCACACCTCAAGAGACAAATCCAATCACACGGATGAGTTCGAATCGAAAATCGTAGCCAAACGATGCGAAAATCGGTCCAATCCGACACCAGTGGTACCATCTGCAACACTTTAAAGATGGATGGCCTAGATGGCGCCACATGACACCATCATAGCCGCCCAGCACCGACCACAGCTCTTCTTCTTCACCCGCTCGACAAACCTCAGCCGTTGGATGCCCATCCAACGGTCGAGAATGCACCATGCCACCGCTCATCCAACGCCTCTCCTCACTTGAAAGCATAAGCAACGCTTGATCTCGACCGTTAGATGAAGATCCAATGGCCGAGATCGGCCGTGCACAAATTCCTCAACGCACCTCAACCGTACGTGTAGTGCAGCGGTTAAGGCACTGCGGAGGTGGATGTTGCGAGTTCGAGTCGCAGGCGCATCGCTTCTCCTCGCGAGTGGGTGTGCAATTGGAGCCGCGCGATTCACATCGAGCGGCGCAGATCAATCGATAGCGCCCAAGCATGATCAGACGCGCAGCACAAACGCCCGATCGCACGCGGGTGCATGGCGCGAGCGAGGGTGGTTTAAGCCATCCGATCTCTTGATCGGACGGCTGAGCGCACGCAGGCATGCGAAAGCATTGAGTGTGAAGGCGAAGGGGCGCACGAGCGACACACGCACGTCGGCCACGTTCAGGCCTTTAGTGATGGATAAATCCATCACTAAAGGTCCTGAATTAATGTTTTTCATATTGTAATGTCCAAAATGCCCCCACTCCTTGCAACTATAAAAGGAGACCCCTACCATACGGATTTCTCATCCCTTCCTTCTCTTCTTTCCCTCTCCAAAGCTCAAGAGAAGCTTGTCCCACACTCGGGATGCTCCTCAAGAGCTAAAACCAAGTTTTCGCCCCCGTTCTGGAAGTGAATCCCACGACGACGATGATGTGCCACCTCGTTCTCATTCCTCCAACTTCGTCCACCTTCTTCTCACTCCGTTCCTCATCTTCCAGGTGTTGTCCCGTCCATCTCGTCCTCCAAGCGATCGTCGAGGAGGATAACTTCTCTCTCCCATTCTTTTTACTGCTTTCTAGAGTAGAATTTTCTTGCTTTCTAGTTGTAATAATGTCTCTCTTTCTAATGTAACCATTTCTCGCTTTCTTAGTTGTAAAAACATTATGCAATACCAAGTGATTGTTCTTTCTCCCTCTCTCTTTTATTGTCTATATTGATTCCATTGTGATTATTTCTCCCTTTACATAAAAACACAAAAAATACAATTACAAATTTTGATCGACATAGCCTCCCTGTATTCAACCCGAAATTTCTTTACAGATTTTTTGATATAAATTTTCTTTGTTGAATAGATTTCTTCGCTAATTGAACTACAATGACAGATTTTCAAAATCAATTCCGATAGCGTAGTCATCCTCCATTCAACACCAACCAAAACTCATTTTGATCGACCAATTGAATTTGGATTAATTCCTTTTTAGGTCGATTTTCTAGTATAAATAGAGGTTCAAGGTAGCCCTTTTTCAACACACATTTAAAGAAGAAATCCATCTAAAAAAAGAGCTCTGGTGATTTCTCTCAAGTGCTTCTGTGCTTCTGCTTCTACCTTTTTTATAAGTGTGATTTCGTACATGAAAAGATTTGAGTTTAAAAACCTGTCGATGTTGTGCATAGAAATCCGCTACTAGATAAAATTTAAAGCCAAAACTCGAGGTGAGTCCCAGGTCGAACGTGTTGAGGCGAACGTTTGGTTTTGAAATTTGCACTTTGATTTTATTTATTTTTGTTGTTTATATCTTTTGTAATTTGTTTATATTTTTATAAGGAAAGAGATTAGGTTGAAATAATTTCTATCTACTTGCAAAGAGAGAGAGTGAGTGAAATAATCACACATATATCTAAACAAGTGTTTGCTACACGTAAGAAAGCGAAAAACTACGCTACAAAAGCAATAAAGATAGAAAGAGGTGAGAAGGGTCCCCCTCGACGGTCGCTTGAAGGACAGCTCACTCTGATGTCTCTTGGATGAAGGTGGTGGGAAGTTGGAGGAAGGAGAACAGTGGAGGAGGAAGGAGGATGGGGAAGGACGGTGTCATGGTGAGGATCTTCTTCCGTAAGGTGGTGAGAGGATGGCCATGGGATGCTCCACGAATAGGGGTGAGAGGTGGGAACAAATGTTGGTTTTCTACTCTCGAGGAGCATCCTGGGCTTGGGACAAGCTCTCTCTAGAGCCTTAGAGGTGGTGAGGGAGAGAAAGGAAGAGATGAAGAAGAATAGGAGGGGTAGGGGTTCTTTTATAGTGGAGGAGAGGATGCATTTTGTACATAGGACATTTAGTGATAGCCATAAACGTCACTGAAGATTCACAACAAGCATCATTGAAGATCCCGCTCATGCACCCACGTGCAGCGTTCGCTCGCACACTCCGCGTGCCCATGTCCCACATGCCCACTGGCACTTGCTGCTGCGCTCTTCACACTACTGTGCATGTGTGGTGCTGCGTGCGTGCCCATGGGCAACCTAGACAGAGCCATGTGCTGCAATCTAGATCATCTATCTTCTTTCCTTAGTAGGGACTGCTACAGAAGTCGGATTGAGTTGATTTTCAGGCAGTTCAGCTACAATTGTCGACCCGAATCCAACCGTGCAATCGGATTTGTCGTTTGAAGCTCCGAATTGCGTCACTAATTCCCTTAGCCGTTGATCTTTCTCGGACTGTGTATGGTGCTACAGGACTCCAATCAAGGCGATTTCAAAGGCGTTTGTCTCCGATCGTCATCCTGATCAAATCCGTATGGTCGGATCATCAATCTAAGGCTCTAAATTAAATCTCCTTCCCTCCTGGCCATAAAAGGATGCAATTAACCTAAAATTTATACACACTATTCTAAATGCAGAGTGATGCATGCTAGGCAATATTTATAGTATGGAATGCATATCTAAGCCTAGGAATATGCATAAATAAGCATTTTATCCTAAATAAATGTGTCTACATCATACCCCCATGCCTATCTTTTACTAGTCCCTAGCAAAATCAAACTAAATGGTATGTATAAAAATAGAATTAGGGCTCGATTACTTAGGCCTAAGTTGTTTATTAACAATAGAAAATTTCAACTAAGGTCCTGAACTACGAAACTCAACAGTGCCCGGATGCCTGCCAAAATGCAGACCACCCAAGTCCTCTCCTTATTTGAAAAGAGTACATTTTTTTTTATTTTCTTCTTTTCTAATTCTTTTGGATTTTTGAGTTTAGGGTTTCAAGGTAACTTTCTACGGCTACCTAACTCACCCAAGGCTCGAAAAGAACTTTATGCTCTAAGCATCTTGTGAAAGGTGATAGACTCACGTAGTGACCGTTAAAATGGACTTCAGGTTTCTACAACCCTAGGTGACCAAAACAATTCTACCTAAAAGTTTATTTGTTCAACCGATAGCTTTCTCCCAACTTTTTATTTTTTTCTATGGGGTCAACACAAGGGCGAACCCAATGTATATCTCCCCGATTTATTCTACTTCCCCGCTTCTTGCCTATGTCTTTTAGGAATTATTTGTGGATTTTTTGAGCTAGGTTCTGGACAACCGGCCAATGAGTTGTTACCACTAACCACTTACTAACCATACTCGTGCAGTGAAGTGTGGCTTATTTATTTTTTTCTTTTTTTTAGTTATTTCTCTCTCTATATATGCTTTTCTTCTTATTATTTTTTTTTAAGTAGGTGGCTTCCCTAATCTAAGATTTACCTAAAGGCAGTAGGAAGAGAATGGTCATGTGACTGGACTCTAGACAATAGACTAATGAGCTGTTACCACCAACAACTGACCAGCAATACCACCCTAGAAGGTTCATTAGCTACCCAATTTTCATTAAAACCACTAAAACGTGAGTCAATGCAAATAGTGTGTAAATACTTTAGACATAAAGTCCCCTCAAATCAGAGGATGGGTTGATAAGTCACATACTTATCATCCCAAGTTATTGACCAAGTTAGAATAAAATTACTTGGTGAGGACTCGAGACCAAGTCCACATTTTAGTGGACACTCGGGCTGATTAAGTCCAAAGACCTGAAAAGTCTAAGTGTTCAGGTCCAAAAGTATCGTTTCCTAATGTTAACAACTCCTAATGCCTAAGTTCTCCTTTCCTAATTCTATTTTTTTTTTCTTGAATTTTGAATTTTCTTTTTCTAAAGAAAATAAAGGAAATTCCACGGAGCTAACAAAATAATTTTAGGATTAAGTATCCACCCACCCATTCCTAAATGATGCAATGTCCTTATTTTAAAATTAAAGACATGAAAAGGGTAGAGTAAACAGAATATCACCTGAATTTCGTGAAAATCCGATCAGCTCCGCAGAGAAAAAGGAGTACACACATATGCTAAGCTTATTGCCTCTATCTAGGCATAATTTACAAACAAGGAGAAGGTTAAGAATTCACAAGTACGGGTCAAGATCATAATCAAAAGATTAATCCGTAAACCCATCAGTAGAAGATGTATACAGATGTGGACTAGATTGTGATGTAGACCCATGTCCCAAGGTCAAGTGGTTCTAAGGTTCTGGATAAAAATCACCTGGAACCAGAGATCATTGTGCTTGCAGGGTCGGGCCTAGGCTTTGAGGTATGCAACCCAAGTCTGAAATTCTAGACAAAATAAAGTTTTAAACTAATCGGAGTACTTTTCCATTTGGAATTTGGCTCAAAAAGATAATCCACTATTTTATACTTGGGTTGAAAACCCTCATAATAAAAAATATCGTAAGGGTCTTAATAGAAAATTAACGATTTTAGGTCAACAGAAACCCTTAAACCCAAACTTGTATGTCCCTCAAAAGTAGCCTCCTAGATTTTCATTTCCAAATTTCTACTCTTCACCGTCATAATTTCATATTTCGGGACCTTCTACATATTATTCACCCCATCTAAATTATCCAAGTCGAATAATTGTGGCTGAATCAGGATTGACTTGGGTGCAATGATCTCTAAATCAAAATCATTCATCTCATTAGGGTGTGTTTGAAGATTAGGGTTACCAATTGGATCATCTATTATAATAGGATCAGCATCCTCCATGTCAACCCTAATCAGATCATAATCCTCAGTTATCGGGCTATTGAATGGTTCGTCATGCTCCTCGAGCTCGTTTGTCTCATTAAAATCATTTTCCTTAACCTCAAGTGAGACTTCACTAAGAGATTCCTCACCCTCAGAATTAAGGAATCCTTGATCCTTATTTATATATATCTCAAAATCATATGTTTTTCCTTGGTTCATAGAGACATATTTTTTCTCACTCCCTGGCTCAGGGATCTTGGGTGAGAAAATCACATCATCCTCGATTGGTTTCTCTAACCCAACTTGATCATCCCTAGTCTCAGAAAATGTGTCCCCCCCCGACAAGCACCTGAGTGGGTTCAGACATTGGATCTCCTGAAAGGGGTTCATCCTGGGAATCATCCCAAGATTTGACTAAGGAAAAAATGAATTTCATCTTTAATCTTGATAATTTCCCCAGCAAAAACTCACTCGGGCCCCTATCCTTAACATCTTGGAGCCAATCCAATAAAGAACTATTAAGCTCATCAATCATTTTGATCATAGGCTCCAATGCTTCAGTGCGTGGTGTTGGCTGAGCTTCTAAAGATTGTATAGTGTTCCTTAAGTTAGCCAACACCCTATCTTGGACCTAGTTCACCTAAATCAAATGGTTTAGTTCAAGGTTGGGTGGGTTTGGGATAAATCTATGGGAGTTAAGAAATTGAGGTTCTTAGGTCCTTCCCTAATAGTAGGTCATTTCTGGTTGTTCAAAGAATGGTGGTGACCTATGTTCAGTATAATCCAGGGGAGGGTAGGTGTTATAATCATCATATCCTTCTTGATTGTAGATCGGGTTGGTTTGTTCATAAGAAGGCGATGATCTATAATCAGTGTAACTCTGGGAAGGATAATAATCATGATCATGATGTCTAGGGTTAGGTTCCTAGATATTGAGGTCCAAAATCATATCCCTAATCAAAGTTTTCCCAGCTAGTGGATGGGTAATCAAAAGTCAAGTCGGGATAGTAATCATTATGAGGATAAGTGGTGGAAGGAGGGTAGGATTGGAACTGTGTGTATGGTGTGGAAGAATACATGATGAAGTAGGAGGGAAAACAGAGGAAAGAAAGGTGCCCTGCAGTACAATCAACCAAACCTATCCTTAGGTAGGTAGTCTAAAGACCTACAGACTCCCAGGACCCGTCTTAAGATGAAAGAAACGATTTGATCTACTTCTATCTAGTCAATCCAACTAGTTAGAGGGAGGGGTTGGGAAGAAGGTTCTTCCCTTAGCTTTTGCCTCAGGTTCCTTTGATACCCCCCAACCATGGTCGTTTGACTCTACTCCCCTAGCTAGACGTTAGATGGACCGGTAGAAGCAGATTAATCGAAAAAAAATCTCAATTGGAGTCCCAAAGAGCAAGTTAATCCTTAAGGCCAACATTTACTCAATTTTAATTAGGCTTGGGATGATTGTGTTCTTGGAATGTGGTGGGCGCTTTAGATAGGTTGTGCCCTTAATGATCAATTCAAATGTGTATGTGTGCACAACCAGGGTCTCAAACAAGGTTATTATGATGTGCCTTTTAGGCTTTAACCTTGTTTAGTAGCTTTTAAGGTTTAATCTTTAGGTTTGTTCAGTCAAGTTCAATAGAACACTCAAAGTTTTGAAAGCATTGGTGATGATATATTCCTTTAAAACTCAAAAATAATGTGGAGTACCTGGTTCAACCCTAAAAATCAACCATACAGGGCAATCTACAGGTGAATCACTTTTAATTTGAGTGGTGCGGCCCAAATAGTTCAAGTAATTGGTCTGTTGCACCACTTGATTAAGACACACAAAAATGTTTAACCGAATCAAATTTCTACTCACTTATTTGTGTGTTGAGTTAAGGTGTACCAGATCCATAGGTTAGATTCCAATTAAGTGGTAGAATCAATGTAGAGTGGTACACCTTAAGTCAAGAATTGTGGGTGTGTAATGTTTGTAACTTTCAGTAAATCACACAATCAGATAGTTTTTTTTTATTTTTTAATATATGTGAGTGGGTGAGGTGAGTGGAGTGACAATCGAACAACCAAAATCTAACCTAGGGTTTATGCAAGCACCTAAGTTGATTTGGGTTTGAGTTATTAGTGTGGCGAAATGAAATCTAGGGTGGGGGTGGTGGGGATACATGTACATAACCTTCTAACTACACTTTACTCCAATCTATTCCACTTTAGCTCGCCTTGGAAGGGTACCTATAATCATAGAAAGAAAGAAGCAAAGTGAGCTAAAAAGCTAAAGCAAAAAAATGCAGAAAAACTAAAAGAGCATTGCCTCCCCGGTAATGGCACCAAAATGATAAGTGTGATTTCATACGCGAAAAGATTTGAGTTAAAAAAGTCATCGTCGTAGTGCATAGAAATCCGCTACCAGATAAAATTTATAATCGAAACTCAAGGTGAGTACCAGGTCAAACACGAGGAGGTGAATCTTTGGTTTTGAAATCTATGCTTCGATTTTATTTCTTTTTGTTGTTTTTATCTTTTGTAATTTGTTTGTATTTTTATAAGGCAAGCGATCAAGTCGAAATAATTTCTATCTCATCTACTTGCAAAGAGAGAGAGAGAGAGTGAAACAATCACATATATATCTAAACATGTGTTTGCTACAGGTAAGAAAGCGGAAAACTACACTACAAAAGCGATAAAGATAGAGAGAGGTGAAAAGAGTCTCCCTCGACAGTTGCTTGGAGGACAGCTCGCTCTAACGTCTCTTGGATGAAGGTGGTGGGAAGTTGGAGGAAGGAGAATGGCAGCGGAGGAAGGAGGACAGGACAGGGCGGCGTTGCGGTGAGGATCTTCTTTAGGAAGGTGGTGAGAGAACGACCACGAGATGCTTGATGCGTGGGTGGTTGGTTGTTGTGTTTGAAATTGGTAATAATTGTTGATTATGTCATTGTAGTACAGGGTGTACAATATAACATTAAGGATGTCGTATAGTGGTGAGTATGGGTGAGTTCCAGTCATTACAACCATTATTATCATTTGCTTATTTATCTAATTTTTACTGGTTTTGTTCCAGGTCGTTCACTTGGGAGGCAATTTATTGAATTTAATTCGGTCACTCTTTGATTATCTCAAAATTGTCTTCTTATTCAAAAAAAAAAAAAAAACTTTACATTTTATTAAAGAATGAATGAATGTGTGTTTTATTTACCTAATTACTAAGAAATGCTTGCAAAAATACTAACTATGAACAAGCATCAAACAATCTATTATTATACTCTAACCTATGTATTTACAAGTTATCCTATTAATACTATCATAATAGTATATAATACATTAGAATGCAATGGTGTAGAAATTTAACTTATTAGTCTGTTATGTACAGTAACATATACAGCAGTTTCAGTGACAGATATAAGCGTCGCTAAATCTCAGAAAACACTATATACAACCTAAAGAGGCAAAACTGAGATCTTTAGCGACGTTTATAGTGTCACTTTATTCTGTTAGTAATTATATAAATTTACTTATACGTATGTATACTACTTATTCTTTGTTTCTTCATTAAGTCTCTGTTCTTTGTATTCTTAACTCCTGTTCTTCTTGCGTTCATATTTCTGTTTTAAGTATTCATCTTCTTCTTTCTCTTTTTATTACTCTTGTTCTTTTCTCTGTTGTTCTTGTACTCTTTGCTTTTTTTTTTTTTTTCGTGTTAACTCTTTGTTCACTCTTCTGTCTTAGCATATTTCAGAGGCTGCGGTGGGGAGGGGATTAGGCTAATATCATTAGTTTAAAACGTGTTTAGTTTGCGGGCACGCTTTTCGAGGGATACACAGCACCCTAAGGGTGGGACCAGACCTCTACTAAGCGCGCCCTAATCTCAGATTAGGTGGCTTAATTACGTCTTTAATCTCAGCGCCAGGCCTCAGCCCAACGTCATATGCTTGCACACGCTCGGGCCCCCGGCCACACACACGCGCCACATACTAATCGCAAATCAGACAGAGTACTCAGACCAGCTCATTGGGTAATCGGGTAAAGGGAGTGTTTCGGGCGCCCAGCGCCCGTGACGACTGGTGTATAGGAAACACAAATTCCATTTATGTGGCTGCGCTTGACTTGCAGCACACGATGTGGTGCTATTCCAGCGCCACATCGTGCGCTGGAAATCAGGCGCAGCTGCGTCTGATCGGACTTTTGGCCCTCGATTTGGGGGCCATAAATTATTAAATAAAATAAAATAAAATATGGTTAATAAAGTATTTACATAATACTACATAATTGATTAATTAATTTTGAATTTTAAATATGTTTACTATGCAAATAAATTCGCTAAACTAGGCTGATTGTACAGGTTGATTTAGGTGATTAAATAGTTAATTACTTATAAAATAGTTAGTAAATGGTCTAATTGACCTTATACAGATTCAATTTACATACTTAAGTATTTTATACATATTTTTATTGTATATTTACGAATTTATTTCTATTTTATTTAAGCTAAACTAGCTGTTCTGAGTGTTTTAAATAAAACTAAGTTACAGTAAGCTATACTAGGTATAATTGTACTTTAACTAACTTAAATTACTTACTATATATGTTAACCTAAGTCTATAGATTTATTTACTTAATTATAGCTCTAAATTATTAATTTAACTAATTTATTCTACAATATAGCTACTGAATATGTACATATGAATCTGTATATATACATATACATATATCAGTAAATACATACATAATAGTTCAGTATTTATACATATATTTACATAGATTACATATGTATATAGATTTATGTACAAGTTTATACAGTATTTACAGTATATCTATGTATGTCTACGTACATAATCAGGCTGTATATTATAGTTATAATAGTATGGATATGTATATTTACAGTGTGAAATTAAGTATGTATAATTAGGTTTTAGTAGGAACTTAGGGAATGAGGGTTAATTAAGTTTTTATTTCATTTTAAACAGCAGCTAAGCTACTGTCAGAGAAGATGGAGAGGGAAGAGAATGTACTGTTCAGGGTGTTTTAACAGTGTCAGTGGCTTCAGCCACTGTCAAATGGGCTAACTGCTGCTGCAGTTAGTCCATTTGAAGAGGGGGAAAGCATTCACAAAGAAGAGGAGAATTTAGAGAAGAGGGGAATGTTGCTGCAGTTTGCAGCATTTTACTGTATAACTGGGAATAAGAGAAAATTCAGAACAAACTAAAAATTAAAGAGTTGAAATCCAAATCTGATAAGGGTATAGATCTCACGAAAATCACATAAGAATTCAGTTCAAATACCCACAAGGAAAAGCCCTTATCAAAAGCATCATTTCAGATCAAAACACAAATGGCATTGAGTTAGTCTTCCTAATGCCATAGACAGCATGAAGGAAGACTTAACTCAATCAATTAAAACCAAAAACATACAATCCCAGTTTCTTGCAACCTTAAGGAGTATGGAAAACTCCTTAGGTTAGAGAATCACCATACAAAAATAATTATCAAACAGGTGGTGTATGGCAGTTCTGAAATGACAAATCAGAAAAAGAATGCATTAAAGGAATTTATAAAAGCTAGCAAATGCATTCAGATCAAGGCAGAAGCAAATTCATGAAAGGCTCTTCTGATTTGTTCTCTGTCACCAGAGAACTCAGAATCCTTGCCCTCAAGGAAAACCAAAATCCCTTCAATTTGTCAGATCTGTCAAGACATTTCAGAAAGCAAAATCTCTTCAAAACCCATGTTAAAGTGAATCTGACAAACTGAGGCAATCAATCTAAAATAAAAGGGGCTTTTGTGAACACAAATGGGGTGAGTGAGAAGCCCCAAATGGTGCTTGTGACGCCAATTTCAGATCTGAGGCAGTACACCATCAGATCTGGAATTGGGTCCAGATGTGTGGGTGACAGATGAAAGATTCGTCGTTAAAAGGAACATAAATCAGAATTGGATGGTGGAAAAACAAAACATGAAGAGGGAGATAAATTGATTAATGAACAGATGATTCTTCCCCTCTGATCTGGACTGATCAGAGGAGGTGAGGGAGGGGATCTAATACTAATTCTACTCCTAAGACTAATCTAACTACAGCTAACATTAAACACTAACAATTAAAACTAAATCTATTCTAAACTACTGTAAACTAAATCTAACACTACTTGTGCAGAATTAAAAACTAAACTAACAGGAAGAATGGGACCTATGGGTCCTTAGCCGGCGGCTAAGGAGGAAGAAAGGAGGAGGGTGACTCCAGCGGAGGGAAGAGTCTGCTAGTGAGACTCCAGGGTCGTCCTCAGGTGCTACGAGGTCCTTAGCGACGAGGAGGGTCGAGAGCAGGCGATGATTCCACAGCCGGTGGCTGTGAAATCAGGGTCCAGATGAGGAGGAGAGACTGGAGTGGAAGAATTGATCGCTAAGAGATGTAGGAGGGAGCGATCCCCTCGCGCGCGACACCACTGAGGTGCTTAAATAGCAGCTCAGTGACTGAGATCACCGCAAGGGTGAGGTTAATCAGAATCAGGCCGGCGGTGAGGATGAGATGGGTAGAGTGCGCGGCGAGTCAAGAGAGAGATCTGACCGTCAGATGAGATCTGGGAAGAGAGGTGAACGCACGCACCGAATCGCGCGAAGGTTCCATTTGAATCCAGCCGCAGATCGAGATCAAAAGTGCGATGGACGGTCGAGAATGGCTGTGTTCTTCGCGCGCTACAGTGCGCGTGAAGAACACAGGCTTCTCTCTGAAATGAGGGAAATTTGCAGACGGACCCTTAGAAGAAGGGGTAGAACATTTGCATGCAGGCCCATAAGCGAGAAGAATAGCAGCTGGAAGGGCCCTGCAGTCTTATAAAAGGGTCCCTGCGGCTTGCAAATAGGTCCAAGAAGGAGTTTTGAAGGGTAGAAATGTAATGCATGAAGGACCTAATTGTAATCTATTTATTTCTAAGCCTAAATGATGTCCAATTGCTTTCAAATTTTTACATGTGCTTAATTGAACATTTACGACATTGATTTTACTTCTGATTTGGCTTTTCAAACTTGTTTATGTGTTCAATTTATGCATGGATCATCATTTATTCTTTAATTTTCAGAATATCTTATTTTTGTGACCTAATTAGGAGATTTTAACACACATTAAAAGTTTTAGGTCTTTTCTTTAATTCCCACACTTAACCCTTTTTATGTGTTAATTTGATATTGTTTTGCTTAGTATCTAGCTTAATTTCGGCCTTTTAGCTATGATGAGTAGCCACTCATCATACCCCCATGCTTACGTTTTGCTAGTCCCTTAGCAAACAATCTATTGAAGTGTAAGGAAATTTAAGTATCAACAAGGTAAGTGTGTAAAGATATCTTTTTCTTCTTTCAAAAATTTTTAAGTGTTTATGATGATGATCTTTAAGCTGAAACATTTTCCAATACCGACTGTGTTTTTGGACATTGTGAGAACCTGGTTACTGAGGATAACCTACCAGAACTCGAGGCTTAAATGACATAGACCATCTCTCAACCAACAAAGACTCTTGATATTTAAACCTTAAGTCGAATTCCAGGACTCAGGAGGTTTTTACAGAGACTCAGAATGCTATGAAGTTATGGCTGTGCTTTGTGATAAGTCAGGACTAACCAGGTGAATTCTAAGGCTCAATCCCGGGGTTTCACTTCTTTTTAAGTCCAGGTTGGTCCTAACTTCAGCTCATGTTTTCGGATGACTCTCAAAAATTGATGGTATTCAAACCCAACCCTTATTGTATTTGTGGCTCAGAGAAGATTTTTTTGGTGGAAAAATAGGGTATTTATTTTGAACCCTGAAAACATTTTTGGTGGAAGAGTTGTTTTTCAGACATTTTGGAGAACATACTTAACTTCTCTTTTTTTTTTTTTTTTTTTTTTTTTTTTTTTTTTTTTGAACAGTATGTCTCCAAAACTTATTTGGTAGAGCGCACTGTATTTGGTGGGTGGATTTCTTTTGTGGAAAGAGCTTCTCCTAGACACAAAACTAAAGATTAGGACAAAGAGTCTACCTGCACGCACAGGTAAGGACTCCACCTTCCCTAATGAACACAAGGGTTGAGGTTTAGGTTCAAGTGGTCTTTCCTGACATTGTGTAGTGTAAGCCAAGGTTACTTAGACTCCTAAGTCAAAGCAAACCAACGAATCCTGTACTGGTGACTCAGGTACAAGAATTGTCCTAAAGTTAGGAGAGACTGTGGTCTATCTTGTCAAGGCTCGAAGTGTATTAAGCCTAAGCTTGTATCAAGCTCCTATGGCCCGGTAGGTCAAACCAGTAATGGTTGAATGTCCATAGACACTTATTCTATTTTTTGTTTTCAGCTATAAGATCACTTCTCTTTTTTTTTTTTTTCTTTTTCTCCCTCCTCTCTTGAAATGAATATCCTCCTTTGACAAATAAAGTACATGTCCCTTATTGTATTTTTGGAATTTTTCTGATTTGTTATTTTTTTGTATTTTTAGCTTTGTAATTTTTTTCAAAAAATTTTTTCAAAATTTTTCAATTTTTTTGAAGTATATAATTTTTTGATAATACTATATGTACTATAGTTGTGTCTACAATTGCATTTTGGTTTAAATGGTTTACCATTTACACCCCCCCCATGCTTAAATGTTTCAATGTCCTCATTGAATGAAAGGGTGGATGCAAATGCATGCTCTGCTTTTCACTATCCTAGGCTGGGTGATGGAAGGAAGTTGGAATGAGGAGATAAAATCTCTGTGCGGACGATTTTAAGTCTAATCTAGGATCAGAGTGAACAGTCGGGCTAGGAAGTGAAATGCATGACATGTGTGTCAATGAATGTATGCTCAGAATGCAAGGGTAGACACTATATGCAATTAAAGGTAAGAGTAAGAAAAGTGTAAAACAGCTATATACAAGGGTAGGTGTTGCTAAGTTTAACGCCTTCAGCTAGGCGAAAACTTACATGGTAATTCAAAATGTAGGAGCGAAATGGTGGAATTGACAAGTCTGAGATCCTGCGGCTCAATGAAAGGTTTCAGTCTTTGTCCATTAACAATAAAGGGTCCAGATTTGTCAAGTTCAGTGATCTCAACGGCTCCATTATCAAATAATCTCAAGATTTTGAAAGGTCCAATCCATTTTGATCTAGAGAGGAGAGTAGTGAGAGGTCGGGCTATTTTCGAGAAATCCGCTATAAAGCGGCGATAAAAACCAACATGCCCGAGGAAAGATCGAATTTGCTTAACCGACGAAGGTAGTGGTAAATCAGAAATCAACTTTACCTTCGCGCGGTCAACCTCAATTCCTCTCTCAGAAATAAGGTGACCTAATACAAGTCCTTCAGTTACCATGAAATGAGATTTCTCCCAGGAAAGTACCAGATTCACATTAATGCATCTTTGCAGGACCTTGGTCAGGTGGTCTAGACATGCATCAAATGTGCTCCCGAAGACCGAGAAGTCATCCATGAAGACTTCTAAACAATCGCCTACTAAGTCAGAAAAGATTGCAAACATACACCGCTGGAATGTAGCAGGTGCGTTGCACAATCCAAAAGGCATCCTACGGAATGCGAAGGTTCCGTAGGTGCAGGTGAATGTTGTTTTCTCCTGATCATCGGGGTGAATTGCCACCTGATTATATCCTGAATAGCCATCCAAAAAGCAGAAAAATCTATTCCCTGCCACTCTTTCCAGTATTTGATCAATGAAGGGCAAAGGGAAATGATCTTTCTTCGTGGCTTGGTTGAGTTTTCGGTAATCTATACATACTCGCCACGAACTAGCAATGCGTGTAGGGATGACTTCTCCAGAATCAGTGGTGATGATGGTAAGTCCGGCCTTTTTTGGCACAACCTGAACAGGACTTACCCATCTACTGTCAGAAATTGGGTAGATAATTCCATTGTCCAGCCATTTAATCATTTCACTTTTTATCACCTCTTGTAATGTAGGATTTAATCTACGCTGGGGCTGTCTAGTAGGTCTAGATCCTTCTTCAGTGAAAATCCTATGTGTGCAATAAGAAGGACTGATGCCAGTAAGGTCAGAAAGGCTCCATCCTATAGCCTGCCTATGTGCTCTTAGGACAGATAAGAGTCGTGACTCTTGATCAGAAGAAAGGGAAGAGTTAACAATCACCGGATAGGTCTGATCAGGTCCTAAGAAAACATATTTGAGAGAGTCAGGAAGAGGTTTGAGTTCAACAGGCACAGGATCAGAAGGAGCAGGTGTGAAAGTTTCAGGAGATCCTAGAGATACTAATGGAATGGGAGGAAGGTCCTCAGTCTCTAAATTTGGTATCTCAGTGGAAGTCACGTCAGAGTCCAAAGAGTGTTGAGGTTCTAAATTTAATGAATTGATCAAGGTGTCCTCAACCAATTGATCCAATGAATCCAGGGAGAAGATTTCTTCAATTAAACTACAGGTCGGTCCTCTTTGGGCCTGAAAAATATCAATTTTTATTTTCTGATCTCCAAACTTTAATTCTATAAGGCCCTCCTCACAATTGATGTTTGCCTTGGCCGTAGCCAAGAAATGTCTTCCTAAAATGATAGGTGTATTCTGGATATCTTCAGGTACTTCCATGTCAAGGACTATAAAGTCTACAGGGAAGTAAAAATCCTTGACCCGCACTATGACATCTTCCAACACTCCCTGAGGTGTCTTAACTGATCTGTCAGCTAATTGCAGGGACACCTTGGTTGGCTTCAAATTGCCAACCTCAAAATGTGTCAGTAGAGAGGTTGGGATAAGATTGATGGAAGCACCTAGGTCAAGTAGTGCTCTATTGAATGTGGTGTTACCAATCATGCAGGATAAGAGAGGGGTGCCTGGGTCTTTCATCTTAGTTGGGAGGGTACTAGAGATGATGGAACTAGCTTGTTCCGAGAGAATGATTGGACTACTCCCTTTTTGAATTCTTGCTTTACGCTTAGGTGTACATAGGTCTTTTAAAAACTTAGCGTAAAGAGGGATGTGGCGGATTGCATCCAACAAGGGGTTGTTTATGTGGACTTGCTCAAAGAGCTTAAGCAAATCCTCCTCAGGTGCCACACAGGTCTTTTTCTTTCCTTTCTCCTTCTTCTTTAAAGCTTCAGGAAAAGGTACTGGAGTTGTGAGAGGTTCAGTTATAGGTAGAGGAGAAGTAGGAAGTGGAGGAGCAGAACTAGAAGTGGTAGGTGTTGGAAGAGGTGGATCTAGTGTGCATTTACCACTCCTAGTGACTATGGCATTTAGTTCAGCTCTAGAGGTAGATGGTAAATCATTGTTAGGTAGCAGAGGTGGTTGCGTTTGTGCAAGAGAGGAATTTGAGTTAGTGAAGAATTCAGTGTTGTGCACTGCTTGTGAAATGTCATGTGTTTGGTTTTGCAGTGTTGGTCTAGGTTGGACATACCTTTGAGCAGGTATGTTCCTAGGGTTGGGTTGTGCTTGGGATGGGAGTGAATGTGGTTGACGGGACTCCGTCAAGTGTGATAGCTGGGCTCTCATCTCAGCTAAGGCCGCGTCCTGTCTCTGCTGCATAGCAATATTTTGTTGTTGCATATCAGCAAGAGCTTTCATGATAGACCCCAACTGGTCATCTCGTGTAGGCCCAGATTGAGAGTATTGGGTGGGCCTGGGTTGGGGTTGCTGGTGGGTACGCGGTGGATATCCGTGTGATTGTGGAGGTGGTGCTCGGATCGGGTTGTGCAATGGTGGTGCAGAAGGTTGTTGAAAAGGAGGTCTTTGTGAATTTCCCGACCACGAGAAATTTGGATGATTACGCCATCCAGGGTTATAGGTTTGTGTGAAAGGATCATTGTGAATGGCGTGAAGCTCCTCCGAAGCTCCAGAAGGTGCAGGGAAGTCAGTGAAGGGAGGAACAAAGGTTCCTCCAACCGGTGAAGGATATGGAAATGAAAAATCCGGTAATGCAGTTTGTGTCACAGAAAGGTTATTCACAGTTTCCCTCCCTGTGGGAAACTGAGAAGAAGTGTTTTGTGCTGGTGACTGAGAAGAAGAAGATGGGTGTTTTGAGAGAAATTTCCATACTTCATCTACTTTCTTCTCGATTAAGCCCACTTTATCCAGTTGACTAGCCACTATCTCTAAGTCTTTGCTACTGGATTGGGCTTCATGTACCCCCGTGTGTGAGTGGGAATGTGAGGACTTTCTATTAAACACGCTCATTGAAGCATTGTTAATAGAGTTTTCGGCCATGCCTTCAAAGAGCTCAAAGGCTGAGTCCTCGTCCCGACACAGGAAATTGCCTCCACAAGCGGCATCTACAAAATTCCGTGTGTCATCATGGAGCCCATGGTAGAAGATCTGGACCTGTTGCCAGCGTGGGACACCATGGTGGGGACATTTTCTCAAAAGCTCATGGAATCTCTCCCAAGCCTCGTGCATAGGTTCTCCTAAATTCTGGGTGAAGGTGGTGATGGCACGCCTTAAGGCATTAGTGCGGCCTACAGGAAAGTACTTCTTTAAGAACTCATGTTCTAAAGAAGCCCAGGAATCTATAGGTGTAGTCCGTGCAAGTGTTCTAAACCAAAAGGCTGCCTTATCTTTTAATGAAAAGGAGAACATTTTCATCAAAAGTGTGTGCTGATCATGTCCTTGCGGACCCAAAGTTTGGGCAAGATTCTTCAGCTCCTCTAAATGCTGAAAAGGGTCCTCAGAAGCAAGTCCATGGAAGTGAGGAATGAGTGCTATAATGTTCGGCTTCAGTTCAGCAGCACGACCCCCATTGGGATAACGTACCACAGGCATTGGTTGGGCAACTGCGGGATTATAGTAATCTCGTAGTTGAGGTCTACGGGGTTGGGGTGGTGCCTGAGGATTTCTAGGTTGAAGTGGTTGTGGTTGGGGGTTAGCTAATAGATTTACAGCTTGAGCAAGCTGTTGCACCTGTTGGGTTAAGGTATTCATTTGTAGTTGTGTATCGAAAAGGTGCTGAAGATGAGGCATAGGTCCTCTCTCCGGGGGTGGATTAGGATGATTAGGATAAGGTGGAGGTTGGAACCTAGGGATAGGTGGTTGCTGTGGTAGAGGATGTGCAACTGAGTCTGGAGGAAGTTCTTCAAAATCCTCAAAGTGTGAAGAATCAAGATCATCCTCTTGGCGAGGGGGATTGTGGAAAGTATTTTGAGACTCAGGAGGTAAGAGATTAGAAGTGGAAGGCAAAGAAGATGATGCAGTAGCTTGGGTAGCAGTACCCAAGGGGAGTACAAGTTCTGGGTTTTGGGATCTCCTACCTTCCATTGAGTTGATTTTTTTTTTTTTGAAATCCCGTTTACTCTAATTCGATCCAACTCGATGGGAAAAAATTTTTAACGTTCACAATAAAACAGAAGAATCCCAACAAAATCTCAATTCAAGAAGACCAATCAATCGAAATGAATCGGAGAAAATTTTTCCTAGAGGCTGCTACGCAAAGTATGTTATACGCAAACAATTGTTTCAAGCAATTGTACGTATCCTAAGATAAACCTAGCGAAGTGCAGACCTCTAAAATCCACTGGGAATCTGGATAAGACTGAGCGTGCGGATCCAGATCCTGTGGTTGCAGAAAGATGAGGTAGAAACCCGTGTATTGTGGCCTTAAGTGATCGTGCTGTGTGCACGATAACATTCAACACAAGGCGATTAAAATCTCAAACATGGTTTCACCCAATTTTGCTATCTCCTTTTTGATTTAATTAAAGTGATTAAAATATGTTTTCTATGCTGCTCATTTCACTTTTTACTAAATTCAGAACAAGTAGTGGTCTTCTTTAATTTTAAGTCAAATGCAAATATGGCAGGAGTTAGAGTTAGGTAAGAAATGCGTACCTGACTCCAGCAATCTTCTAATGCAGATTTGACTTGAATTAAAATTTAGCAAGAATGAAATGCAATCCTAAAAATGGATGCCTGAGGTTATGCTGCTGCTAGATAAGTATGAGGTCTTTTTGATTTTTTTTTTTTTTTTTCTTTCTTTTTGAAAAATTTTATATGCAATTCAAAAGTAGGGAAAGAAATTAAGAACAGAAAGAAATAAAGTCCAGATAGTCCAGAATTATTACAAAAATTGTGTGAGAACAAGCTCTCACAACTTATGACTAACAATTGCTCCTAATCAATAAACCTAAAACTATCTATACTAAAACTAATACTAAAATCCTACAGCGACTTCGAGGCAAAACTCCACCAGGAAGACGGATCTGGAGCGCAGCGACTCCACCAGGAAGACGACACTCCTCCTCAAGTGCTATGAAAAAACAAATGATTAGTAAAAGAATAAAGGAATGTATACACAATTACTTCAATGGAAAATAAAAGCAATTATAATGAAATGAATGAAGAATTTCTATATACAAAAGAATGAAAAGAAAATTTTGGTGCAAAGAGCGTTGCCTCCCCGGCAGCGGCGCCAAAATAATGATGCGTGGGTGGTTGGTTGTTGTGTTTGAAATTGGTAATAATTGTTGATTATGTCGTTGTAGTACAGGGTGTACAATATAACATTAAGGATGTCGTATAGTGGTGAGTATGGGTGAGTTCCAGTCATTACAACCATTATTATCATTTGCTTATTTATCTAATTTTTACTGGTTTTGTTCCAGGTCGTTCACTGGGAGGCAATTTATTGAATTTAATTCGGTCACTCTTTGATTATCTCAAAATTGTCTTCTTATTCAAAAAAAAAAAAAAAACTTTACATTTTATTAAAGAATGAATGAATGTGTGTTTTATTTACCTAATTACTAAGAAATGCTTGCAAAAATACTAACTATGAACAAGCATCAAACAATCTATTATTATACTCTAACCTATGTATTTACAAGTTATCCTATTAATACTACATAATAGTATATAATACATTAGAATGCAATGGTGTAGAAATTTAACTTATTAGTCTGTTATGTACAGTAACATATACAGCAGTTTCAGTGACAGATATAAGCGTCGCTAAATCTCAGAAAACACTATATACAACCTAAAGAGGCAAAACTGAGATCTTTAGCGACGTTTATAGTGTCACTTTATTCTGTTAGTAATTATATAAATTTACTTATACGTATGTATACTACTTATTCTTTGTTTCTTCATTAAGTCTCTGTTCTTTGTATTCTTAACTCCTGTTCTTCTTGCGTTCATATTTCTGTCTTAAGTATTCATCTTCTTCTTTCTCTTTTTATTACTCTTGTTCTTTTCTCTGTTGTTCTTGTACTCTTTGCTTTTTTTTTTTTTTTCGTGTTAACTCTTTGTTCACTCTTCTGTCTTAGCATATTTCAGAGGCTGCGGTGGGGAGGGGATTAGGCTAATATCATTAGTTTAAAACGTGTTTAGTTTGCGGGCACGCTTTTCGAGGGATACACAGCACCCTAAGGGTGGGACCAGACCTCTACTAAGCGCGCCCTAATCTCAGATTAGGTGGCTTAATTACGTCTTTAATCTCAGCGCCAGGCCTCAGCCCAACGTCATATGCTCGCACACGCTCGGGCCCCCGGCCACACACACGCGCCACATACTAATCGCAAATCAGACAGAGTACTCAGACCAGCTCATTGGGTAATCGGGTAAAGGGAGTGTTTCGGGCGCCCAGCGCCCGTGACGACTGGTGTATAGGAAACACAAATTCCATTTATGTGGCTGCGCTTGACTTGCAGCACACGATGTGGTGCTATTCCAGCGCCACATCGTGCGCTGGAAATCAGGCGCAGCTGCGTCTGATCGGACTTTTGGCCCTCGATTTGGGGGCCATAAATTATTAAATAAAATAAAATAAAATATGGTTAATAAAGTATTTACATAATACTACATAATTGATTAATTAATTTTGAATTTTAAATATGTTTACTATGCAAATAAATTCGCTAAACTAGGCTGATTGTACAGGTTGATTTAGGTGATTAAATAGTTAATTACTTATAAAATAGTTAGTAAATGGTCTAATTGACCTTATACAGATTCAATTTACATACTTAAGTATTTTATACATATTTTTATTGTATATTTACGAATTTATTTCTATTTTATTTAAGCTAAACTAGCTGTTCTGAGTGTTTTAAATAAAACTAAGTTACAGTAAGCTATACTAGGTATAATTGTACTTTAACTAACTTAAATTACTTACTATATATGTTAACCTAAGTCTATAGATTTATTTACTTAATTATAGCTCTAAATTATTAATTTAACTAATTTATTCTACAATATAGCTACTGAATATGTACATATGAATCTGTATATATACATATACATATATCAGTAAATACATACATAATAGTTCAGTATTTATACATATATTTACATAGATTACATATGTATATAGATTTATGTACAAGTTTATACAGTATTTACAGTATATCTATGTATGTCTACGTACATAATCAGGCTGTATATTATAGTTATAATAGTATGGATATGTATATTTACAGTGTGAAATTAAGTATGTATAATTAGGTTTTAGTAGGAACTTAGGGAATGAGGGTTAATTAAGTTTTTATTTCATTTTAAACAGCAGCTAAGCTACTGTCAGAGAAGATGGAGAGGGAAGAGAATGTACTGTTCAGGGTGTTTTAACAGTGTCAGTGGCTTCAGCCACTGTCAAATGGGCTAACTGCTGCTGCAGTTAGTCCATTTGAAGAGGGGGAAAGCATTCACAAAGAAGAGGAGAATTTAGAGAAGAGGGGAATGTTGTTGCAGTTTGCAGCATTTTACTGTATAACTGGGAATAAGAGAAAATTCAGAACAAACTAAAAATTAAAGAGTTGAAATCCAAATCTGATAAGGGTATAGATCTCACGAAAATCACATAAGAATTCAGTTCAAATACCCACAAGGAAAAGCCCTTATCAAAAGCATCATTTCAGATCAAAACACAAATGGCATTGAGTTAGTCTTCCTAATGCCATAGACAGCATGAAGGAAGACTTAACTCAATCAATTAAAACCAAAAACATACAATCCCAGTTTCTTGCAACCTTAAGGAGTATGGAAAACTCCTTAGGTTAGAGAATCACCATACAAAAATAATTATCAAACAGGTGGTGTATGGCAGTTCTGAAATGACAAATCAGAAAAAGAATGCATTAAAGGAATTTATAAAAGCTAGCAAATGCATTCAGATCAAGGCAGAAGCAAATTCATGAAAGGCTCTTCTGATTTGTTCTCAGTCACCAGAGAACTTCTCAGAATCCTTGCCCTCAAGGAAAACCAAAATCCCTTCAATTTGTCAGATCTGTCAAGACATTTCAGAAAGCAAAATCTCTTCAAAACCCATGTTGCCCTCAAGGAAAACCAAAATCCCTTCAATTTGTCAGATCTGTCAAGACATTTCAGAAAGCAAAATCTCTTCAAAACCCATGTTAAAGTGAATCTGACAAACTGAGGCAATCAATCTAAAATAAAAGGGGCTTTTGTGAACACAAATGGGGTGAGTGAGAAGCCCCAAATGGTGCTTGTGACGCCAATTTCAGATCTGAGGCAGTACACCATCAGATCTGGAATTGGGTCCAGATGTGTGGGTGACAGATGAAAGATTCGTCGTTAAAAGGAACATAAATCAGAATTGGATGGTGGAAAAACAAAACATGAAGAGGGAGATAAATTGATTAATGAACAGATGATTCTTCCCCTCTGATCTGGACTGATCAGAGGAGGTGAGGGAGGGGATCTAATACTAATTCTACTCCTAAGACTAATCTAACTACAGCTAACATTAAACACTAACAATTAAAACTAAATCTATTCTAAACTACTGTAAACTAAATCTAACACTACTTGTGCAGAATTAAAAACTAAACTAACAGGAAGAATGGGACCTATGGGTCCTTAGCCGGCGGCTAAGGAGGAAGAAAGGAGGAGGGTGACTCCAGCGGAGGGAAGAGTCTGCTAGTGAGACTCCAGGGTCGTCCTCAGGTGCTACGAGGTCCTTAGCGACGAGGAGGGTCGAGAGCAGGCGATGATTCCACAGCCGGTGGCTGTGAAATCAGGGTCCAGATGAGGAGGAGAGACTGGAGTGGAAGAATTGATCGCTAAGAGATGTAGGAGGGAGCGATCCCCTCGCGCGCGACACCACTGAGGTGCTTAAATAGCAGCTCAGTGACTGAGATCACCGCAAGGGTGAGGTTAATCAGAATCAGGCCGGCGGTGAGGATGAGATGGGTAGAGTGCGCGGCGAGTCAAGAGAGAGATCTGACCGTCAGATGAGATCTGGGAAGAGAGGTGAACGCACGCACCGAATCGCGCGAAGGTTCCATTTGAATCTAGCCGCAGATCGAGATCAAAAGTGCGATGGACGGTCGAGAATGGCTGTGTTCTTCGCGCGCTACAGTGCGCGTGAAGAACACAGGCTTCTCTCTGAAATGAGGGAAATTTGTAGACGGACCCTTAGAAGAAGGGGTAGAACATTTGCATGCAGGCCCATAAGCGAGAAGAATAGCAGCTGGAAGGGCCCTGCAGTCTTATAAAAGGGTCCCTGCGGCTTGCAAATAGGTCCAAGAAGGAGTTTTGAAGGGTAGAAATGTAATGCATGAAGGACCTAATTGTAATCTATTTATTTCTAAGCCTAAATGATGTCCAATTGCTTTCAAATTTTTACATGTGCTTAATTGAACATTTACGACATTGATTTTACTTCTGATTTGGCTTTTCAAACTTGTTTATGTGTTCAATTTATGCATGGATCATCATTTATTCTTTAATTTTCAGAATATCTTATTTTTGTGACCTAATTAGGAGATTTTAACACACATTAAAAGTTTTAGGTCTTTTCTTTAATTCCCACACTTAACCCTTTTTATGTGTTAATTTGATATTGTTTTGCTTAGTATCTAGCTTAATTTCGGCCTTTTAGCTATGATGAGTAGCCACTCATCAATGCTCCACAAATGGGGGAGAGAGGTGGGAACAAATGTTGGTTTTCTACTATAAGGGAGCATCCCAGGCTTGGGACAAGCTCTCTCTACAGCCTTGGAGGTGGTGAGGGAGAGAAAGGAAGAGATGAAGAAGAATGGGAGGGGTAGGGGTCCTTTTATAGTAGAGGAGAGGATGCCTTTCGTACAAAGGACATTTAGTTACAGCCAAAAGCATTGCTGAAGATTCGCTGCAAGCGTCGCTGAAGATCCCCCTCACGTGCCCACATGCAGCACTCGCGCACGCACTTTGCGCGCTCGCTGGCTCTTGTTGCAACGTGCCTCAACACACGCGTTGCTGTGCATGTGCAGTGGTGCATGCGTGCCCATGGGTGGCCTGGATAGCGCCACATGGCACGATCTGGGTCGTCTATCATCTTTCCTTAGTAGGGGTTGCTACAGAAGTTGGTTGAGTAGATTTTCGTGTAGTTGGGCTACGATCGTTGACCCGATTCCATCCGTGTGGTTGGATTTGTCATTTGAAGCTCCGAATTATGTCACCTAGTCCCTTGGCCATTGATCTTCCTTGGACTGTGTATGGTGCTACGGGACTCCGATTAAGGCGATTTCGGAGGCATTGGTCTATGATCATTGACCTGATCAAATCCGTATGGTCGGATCATCAATTCGAGGCCCTGAATTAAATCTCCTTCTCTCCTAGCCATAAAAGGATGCAATTAAACTAAAATTTATACACTATTCTAAATGCAGAATGATGCATACTATGCAATATTTATAGTATGGAATGCATATCTAAGCCTGGGAACATGCATAAATAGGCATTTATCCTAAATAAATGTGTCTACATCACTTTCCAAAGCACATCAATCCAAACCTTAGTGAAAAAATCAATTTTATTTTCCTTAAGGTTCCATAGGATTATATTATTTTTATCTCTATCTATTGCTTTGATTTCAAGTGCCAAGTTGTTGCATAGACCCGTTGTTGTGCTTCTCTTTAGGTAGAAAAGAGAAGGGATTGTTGTAAGAGGTTGTACCACCCTCCTTCAAGTGATATGATAGTGGATTGACTAGCCTTATCTAGTCGGAAAAATCCTAAGTTGGGAGGCTTAGGGAGTGGTTTTCACCTGGGAAGGGTTTCCACTATAAATATAGGTGTCATCTGTCCATGATATTTTGTGGTTTGAATTATTTTTGCTGTTATCATTTTTAAATTATCAAGTGATACTATTTACCCATGCCCTCTAGTATACCATTAAGATCCGCAGGAACCACACTTGGTATCAGAGCTAGAGCTATCCAGAAGATGTCAAAGTCCTCTGTTGACACATATGCTAACGGGCAGTCTGCAGTTCAACCTCCATTGTTCAATGGAACAAACTATGGCTACTGGAAGACCAAAATGCAGATCTTCCTAGAGTCAATGGATTTCGAACTGTGGGATGTGATCACCTCCAAGTACACACGTCCAGAAATCAAGGAGTGGCAGTGACTCCAAATCAAAAAAAGATAGCAACACACAACACAAAAGCCATGAACGCGATATTCTGTGGACTCTCGAAGGAAGAGTTTAATCGTGTATCGGCATGCAAAAGCGCTCACAAAATCTGGAGCATCTTGGAAGTCACTCATGAAGGTACCTCCAAGGTAAAGGAAACCCAAGTCAATTTACTAACGCAAAAGTATGAGTTATTCATAATGAAGAAATGTGAGTCTATTAAGGAGATGTTTACAAGGTTCATGGACATTGTAAACTCCCTATGGAACCTGGAAAAGAAAACAAGAATGAAGCCCTAGTGAGGAAAATCCTCCGATCTCTCACCAGTGATTAGGAGACAAAGACCACTGCCATTCAAGAATCAAAAGATTTGTCTACCTTAAAGCTAAACGATCTTGTTGGTAGTCTGATGGCATATGAAGTTTAGCTTTAACATATGAAGGAACATGAAAGTGAAGGAATCAAGAACAAGATGGTAGCACTTGAAGCCAATGATTAATCAAAGGAGACTTCAAGTGAAGATGATATAGCTCTTCTCTCGAGGAAATTCAGGAAGTTCCTTAAGAACAAAATGAATTGGAGAAAGAAGAAGGAAGAGTCCAAAGAAGACACCATCATCTACTACAACTGTAAGAGGAAGGGAGACACCAGAAAAGATTGTCCACTTCTTAGAAAGGAAGTAGAAAAAAAGAAGAAATTCCCAAGGAAGGATGGAAAGAAGAAAGCTCTTCAAGCAACTTGGGATGAGCTTGACTCAAGCTCAAAAGAAGAAGAGACCTCCGGTGAAAAAGCTCTTCTAGGACTCATGGCCCTAGAAGAAGCGGTAACTTCTTTTTCTCCAGATGAGCTATTAGAAGCTTTCTTTGAAATGCATGATATAGCTAAATCACTTAAGTTGGAAAACAAAAGCTTAGCAAAAACTTTAGAAGAATAAAAAGCACAAAAAGATATACTTGCATCACAAAATAAGGAACTATCTCATGAAATCACTTCATTAAGATCAGAGATAGGTAATCTAAAGATGGATATTGATAAACTAAAAGAAAATTCAACTAATTTTGCAAATGATTTAGCCAAATTCACAAAAGATAG
Source organism: Thalassia testudinum (assembly GCA_037157565.1). NCBI lineage: Eukaryota > Viridiplantae > Streptophyta > Magnoliopsida > Alismatales > Hydrocharitaceae > Thalassia > Thalassia testudinum. Next base: position 62,677,214 of record JAZHRO010000007.1, on the reverse strand, counting down.
TGATAATTTGCATAAACTACTAAGAACACAAACCCAGACCACCAAAAAATTTAGGTAGGATATATACCCAAAATGACCATGAAGCATCTAGTTCAAGTCAAAAAAAAGAGAAAGGCAGCTTGCCTAAACAGGCAGCACCAACTAGCAACTGTGGACCCAAGTGAAAATGGGCACCAAAAGAACTCTTGAAATCTTATTTTGTAGGTCAAGTAGATTATAAAGGTGAACATATCGTGAATCAAATGGAAGATTGAAGCCAATTTATAGATCCAATGATCCCATACCTCACAGACGTAAACAAATGACAAGATCAAGAAGAAAGAAGGTGGATCATGGACAACAGATGTTCCAAACACTTGACAGGAGAGGAAGGCCTGCACCTGCAACTAAACTGCTAGGAAGGTGGTATAGTTACATTTGGGAACAACCACAAGGGCCATATCATTAGTATTGGCCAAATTGGTAACTCTTCTGCCTCTTTTGATAATGTACATTTAGTTAAAGGAATATAACATAATTTACTTAGTTTAAGTCAAATTTGTGGCAAAGGTTATAAAATTACCTTCAACTCAACTGGCTTTAAAATAAGAGAAAGAAATCAAACAAGTCCACCTTAAAGGACAAATGCATAAAGACATTTATATTATCAACTTCGACAAATGCAACAACTTTAAATGTCTTATCGCATCTGACGATGAGGCAATACTCTGGCACAAACGGCTAGGTTATGTTCATATGAAGAATATCAGTAGACTTGTAAAACATGAACTCATCAAAGGTCTGCCAAAAATCAATTTCAAGAAAAGTAAAGTTGGTGATTCTTGTGAAATTGGTAAACAAACTAAAAATTCATTTAAACCTAAAAGGATCGTTAGCACCTCTCAACCCTTAGAATTGCTTCACTTAGACTTATTCAGACTAACCAAATCCAAAAGCTTAAGTGGGTACAGATACTGTCTAGTCATAATAGATGATTTTTCAAGATTTACCTGGGTATCTTTCTTGAAAAATAATGATCTGACTATCGATGTTTTCAGTAAATTAGTAAGAAGATTACAAAATGAGAAAGAATTGGAAGTCATTAGGATTAGAATTGATCATGGTGGAGAATTTGAGAATCAATCATTTTCTGACTTCTATGATCAATATAGGATAAAACATGAATTTGCTTTTCCTAAAGGTGCACCTTAAAACGGAGTTGTTGAAAGGAAAAATAGAACCTTGCAAGAGTGTGCCCGCATAATGTTGTGCAAGTCAAAGCTACCTTGATATTTTTGGGCAAAGGCTATAAACACTACTTGTTATATCCAAAATAGATCCCTGATTAGACCTATCCTAAACAAAGCACTATTTGAACTCTATCATGAGAGAACACCTAAAATTTCTTATGTCAAGATATTTGGTTGCAAATGCTTTATATTAAACACAACAGATAATCTTAATAAATTTGATGCTAAGAGCTCAAAAGGAATCTTCTTAGGTTACTCAACCAGAAGTAAAGCCTATAGAGTATTTAACAAAGAGAATTCGATTGTTGAGGAAACTATGCATGTATCTTTCAATGAGACTCTAGCTCAACCACAATCTTCGCTTAATGATGATGATGACCACATGGAGGTCCTTCAAACATACTAGAAGAAAACATATCGGAAGAATTACCAAAAGATATGTCTTATATGAAGGATTATCCAAAAGAACTTATGATAGGAGACCTATCCAAAGGAGTTCAAACCAGATCTTCAGCCAACACCTTAACTTTTTCAGCCTTTGTTTCTCAACTAGAACCTAAAAATGTTGAGGAAGCATTTTCTAATGATTGTTGGATTATTGTAATGGAAGATGAATTAAACCAATTTGAAAGAAATCAAGTATGGGAACTTGTTCCAAAACCTGACTCTTAGACTATTATAGGAATCAAATGGGTTTTCAGGAATAAGCTGAATGAATCAGGAGTAGTTAGGAACAAGGCTAGACTTATGGTCCAAGGGCATAATTAAGAAGAAAGAACTAATTTTTATGAAACATATGCACCTGTAGCGCGTCTGGAATTCATTAGAATGCTACTAGCCTTTGCCGCCCACATGGAGTTTAAACACTTTCAGATGGCTGTCAAAAGCTCATTTCTACATGGATTTATCAAGGAGGAAGTTTATGTTAAATAATCCCTAGGCTTTGAAGATGTAAACCATCCATAATATGTCTATAAACTAAATAAAGCCTTATATGGTCTGAAATAAGCTCCTCAAGCTTGGTGTGATAGATTAAAAACTTATAATTGAAAATGATTTTAAAATTGGCAAAGTAGATCCAACTCTCTTTACAAAAAGGAAAGAAAATGATCTCTTATTAATACAAGTTTATGTTGAAGACATTATTTTGGTGCAACTAATGATCTATTATGCCAAGAGTTTGCCAAGGTTGTGCAGGATCAGTTTGAAATGAGCATAATGGGAGAACTTTGATTCTTTCTTGGTCTTCAGATTGACCAACTATCCTCTGGGATATTCATATCCCAAACAAAGTAGACAGAGATTTTGAAGAAATTCTCCATGGACAAGGTAAAAGGGAAGCAAACACCTATGGCAGTCTCCACTCAACTCAAAAGTGATGAACAGGTATGTGACGACTCGAGTCTCGCTAAGTGATAGAACCTAGGTCATCGTGTGCTACCAACTAGCACGAACACCCGCAAGATCGCAGTCACCCAACACCTAGCCATAAACGTCAATAGTGAATATTCATTCATGGTGCATTAAATAAAAGAAAACTAAAGTGCTGACAATATAAAAAAAATTCACCCTAAAGCAGAAATTAAATAGAGCCTCGTACAATCACCAAAATAGAAGAAGTAAATCCTATCACCGAAAAGAAATGTACTACTACGAGCCACTGGTTCAGTACGGACCGTCTCCTCAGGTAGGACCCAGTTCCGCAGAAGTCTAACAAATTGCATCCCTGCACCCGACTGCTCAGCAACACCTGAGTACAGAATCCAAAACTATACATCAGTGAAAATAGAGTAGGGTAGACAATGAAACAAGTGATAACAGTAATAGGAGTACAGAAAAAGATACTATATCAACAGTTCATCCATTTATAATTTATTTCTTAATTAATTTCGTTCATGTACCTTGCCCATGTTCTTATAGTTCACAATCAGTGAATTGACATCTCGGGGCATAAGACGATCTCGCGTAACTTCCTATAGCGTAAGGTCGGTATAAGCCATCCTCCTAGCTAAGAAGACCACTTATACCCATCGAGTCACCACACTCTGTCACCCTGGGGTCATTGCGGAAAGGAGTGGCGGCTACGTCACGTAGCATGAACACATACAAGCACTACGCATGTTGAACCACAGACAACCAATGACCCATCCTCTGGCAGAAAAATAATCAAACCTCAAGCCCTGCATCCCGCTATCCCAGTTGGCTGCTAAGCCTAACCAAAGAGTCATAGGGAGGCCAAAAACTCTCCAAACCAGCCCCTGAAATCGGTCTGAAAGACCAAAGCTACAGCCAAACTCCGGCGAGAAGTAGGGCTAAAATCAATTATCTTATCCTTTCAATTCCCAACATATCTGTCGTGTTGATTATATAACCAATTCCAAATAATTATATCTCTTATGGTTGTTAATTCAGAAAATCCTTAGTAACCTCACATTACTAATTCCAAGATTAATAGATATCAACATTATCATCCAACCTATCCATTTACAGGTAATTTTTTAGTTCATGACAGTGGTCCCATATTATTTAGAAACTATCGAAAAGAATGGAACTTGTTTCATGGAAAACAGAATTCGTTTCATGCATGCGATTACAACGGTACATGTGATCATTAAACCTTAATCATTGATATTATTTCTAACTAAAGTGCCCATAAATCAAGGAAAAACACCAAAGGGGTTCCAACACAGCAAAAGGAGGTCCATACCCAACCAAGGAGGTACACATAAAGAATCGTACAAGATAGGACCCCAGATACCCAAAAATCAGACGGAATCGAGAGAAGGGTAGACTACTCTACCTAATGTCACCGGAGGGCCAAGGTGACTCTAAATCATGTGCACAAGGCCTGGGATAGACTCCACACTCGCCTCAGGATCCATGCACTCATCGGGGATAAAACATGGTTCACATGGACCATAACTAGGGTCGAAAACTCCTACTCAAATTTCTTATTTTTCACTAAAGTAACAGAACTCATAAGTGAAAATAAACTATACCAACGCGTAGTGTGTATCGATACAATTCCAACGGTACCTTATTTATCGAATTCTAAGGTTGGGAAGGCCTCGAACCAAATGAAACAATGCGAGGGGGTCCTGAACCGAAACGAAACCGGTTCAACCAGACTGGCCCACCGGTCCACAGGTACTCACCCTAGAACACATGTCACCCTCTGATTGATCCTCATGAGAGTGCTGGATCATGCCAGCGTCGCCGCTCCTTTGCCCGATGCGAGACACAAGTCGCAAATCCAGCACTCATGCCACGCTCCCGCTCAGCGCAAATGCGCACGTGCGTTCGAAAGCACTTCGCCATGCATCACCCATCGATGCGCCTGTGCTCTCTGCCACACCACACATTAGCCGCTGATTGCACATCAATCATGCAACCTAAAACACATGAATTAAGCTAGATTCTAGCATAACTTAAGAATAATGCATTCATAGGCATCATAATTTGCATAAGGGTTAGTTTGATTAGCTTCATAGATAATATCATCATTTTATGTACTAATGAGAGATGATTTTAATCATGAATGACTCGAAGCCATGGATGTCAGATCAGATCAGATCAGACAGATCTGATCAGAACGATGACTAGAGTCCAACGCTTCTGAAATCGTCTCGATCAGACAACCAGAGCATCGTGTGCAGTCCATAAAAGAACAAAGATCATGAAGCCAAAGGACAAAGATTAGAGCCTCATATGAAGAATCCAACCACACGGATGGATCTGAATCAATGATCATAGTCCAACGGTGTAAAAACCAACTCAATCAGAGATCTACATCACTAAATACAAGGAAAAGAAGATGGATGGCCATGATGGCACCACATGGCACCATCATAGCCGCCCCCTCATTGCCACTGCATCTAAGAAGGCTACCCTCAAGTGCTGTGAGCCATTGAATCTTCATCCAACAGCCACGAGTGTGCCACGTAGCCCATCCAACCTTTGCCTCATTAAAGGAAAGAAGATCTCGACTGTTGGATCTTCATCTAACGGCCAAGAATAAGTTGCCTTAAAATAAAAAATGCAACAAACCAAAGGCACAATGCAACGGTTCGCATCTTCGCTCGCAAGCAAGTGATGCGTGCTCGATCAGCACCGCACAAGAAATCAAGAGAACATTAGGAGTAGGCACAATTGGACCGTGGATGGTAAGCGGAGCGTGCGGATGCAACTGCATTCCACAATCTAAGCATGCCACAGCTGGATGTGAGAACCCATGCGCCATCTCACATGCTCACTTTGACGCAAAGCCAGCGAGCATGAGTTAAGCCGTCCGATCGTGAGGATTAGGCGCTCAAATTGAGAGAGCAGCGAGTGCGAAATTGAAGCGGGTATGTGAGGATGAATCAAGAGCATTTGATCGTAGATCAAAGGCCACAAAAGCACCACGTGTCGCCACCAGGATTAATATTAGCATAGAAGGTGATTTTGAAGGAGTTTTAAGGCCAAATCTGGTCTGTTGATCTCTCGATCGAAGGATCTGATTAATCAGAGGTTGTTGCATGAGATGGAGGGATAAAATGCCCTCTTTGCCCTCCATCAAAACTATAAAAGAGGACCCAAGGCCCCCCTTTGTGGAAGATCAACCTCTTCTTCCACCTTCTTCTACGATTTCCCGCTTCTGCCTCTTTGCAACTCCAACCTTCATCCCGGCGCTCTGGATCTGAGGTGCTACCGCATCTCGCACAAGCATCCTACAAGCGACATCATCTCTCTGCCTCCTAGCACTCTATGTCTATCTCTCTCTCTCTATCTATCTGTCTTCTATATATCTATCTGTTTCTATTAGCATTTTCTATTGTAAAAAACTCTAACTAATTGTAATAAAATTCTGATTCTCTAGATATCTACTCTGTACATATATACATATATATATATATGTTTATAATTAGTTTTATTGAAATGCTTTCATTAAAATCGAGATTGCCTCCCTGCGAACGACCCGATACTCACCAATCTTTATAAATTTATTTGTTGACATGGTTTCGTGCTATACAACTAAATAATCTTTTAAAACGCGATTTATGCGCCGGACGTTTTTACATTTTGGTGAGAATTTGAGATTTCTAACTTGTTATTTTCGTTGATTTCATGTGTACAGGAAAGTAAGGAAATCAGAATAAAACACAATGGGAATTGCGAGTTCGAACCTCAAGTAAGTACTCATACTTAGATTAGTTAAATTTAGGATTTGTTTGAACCTTAGGATTAATTAGAATTTGCTTGCTTATTAAAAAAAAAAAATCTCGCTTGTTAGTAACTTTCGAGCTGAAAGAAAATCTTAACTTATCAATTATATTCCCGAAGATCTACATGCTCAAAAATTTTTAATTTTTTACTGGACATGGGTTTCAAAGCCAGGAGCAACAGATCCAAATTTTGTTTAAATATGAGTTACAGTAAAATTTTAAAAATTTGTGCACTAATCTGTTATCAATTCGATTATTGTTCCTAAATTTTCAGAGTTCAAAATATCATAGTAATTTTTATGGAACTCTTATTAACTTGAAATTTGTGACATTGAATTTCTGAGATAATAAAATCTTAGGAAAAATTATAAAAAATATTTTTTGCACGTTTGTTTAAACGGATTATCCAATCATGAACTGAGGGTCAAAACAGACTGCAAAACCCCTAGTATACTTTAAATTAGAAAAAAATAGAAAATGTGCATTAAAAATTCTTGAAAAATATTTTCTGAGTGCCTAATTAGTGGTGCAATAGGACCAATTGATTGTATTGCTTGCGTAAGACCACTAATATGATTTTTGGAGTTAAAAGAATATCTAGCAACTATATGTGCTTAGGGTTTCACGTTAAGGGTAGAACACACTTACATTTCCATATTTAAAGGAAATCTATCAAATAAATTGAGATTTGCAAAACTCATGTGTGTCTCATCAGAACCTTGATTGAAGAAATTAAATCAAGTGAACCATGAAATTCACTAACACAAACATTTGAATCCTAAAATTCACTTTATCATAAAAAATTACTTGTGAACACTTTACCTGCACACTTCACCTCTCTGAAATCAATTTTAAGGGAAAACACCACCCTAACACCCATCATATTCCAAAAGCACATCAAGCCCAAGCCTAAAACTGAGTAGACGTGCCCTAGGCAGGACTAATAGACTTGGGGACTTGAAATTAGATTGGGCTAAGGTCAAGGCCTTGTCTACTTGGACCCACTGGTGACAAGAAAGGTCGGTGTGGTAACCGCATTAACCCTTAGTGGTGTCCCACAGTGCAGGGTGTCCTAAGGGGTCTCATCCTTCTAGCCAGCCAAGTAATTCAAGAGTTTATCTAACCTAGTCGTATTTTGGGGAGCCAAGATCAGGTCTATTTAGGGTTGACACTCTAAGGACCAATTTGATTGCTTATATTGAAAGGGTGGGGTATTCTCTCATTTGTCTTCTCTCTCTCATCTATTAACTTTCTTCTGGTACATGGATGCTAAAAGGTCTCTGAACTTTGACTTGGAACCACCTTTAGAGAGTAAACTAAGGAGAAGGCCCAATTTTTCTAAATACATTCCAATAGCCAATTGCCATGAGGAAGAATTGATTGAGGAGGAAACCATGGACCCATACTCTTTTGCCTCACACTTTTCTCCCTATCCCAACCCTTCCCTTACATCAACTACTTCAGGATGGGAGAACTCTCCTCAATACCCGAGACTTGATTCCCTTGCCTACACCTCATATTCCCTGGGTATAGCCAGGCCTACCTCAAATCCCACACTAATCTCTGGATATCAAGGATCTCTACAACCTCAAAAGACATTCTCTACGTAGGACCAGCACCTAATTGACATGATCAACTATCTTGATCGGTTCAACCAAACTCATCTCTCCCCGGATCAGGGATATGCCTCAAAATCCCAATTCCTAGAATATCAATCCTATCCTCGAAATCACTTTGCAAATTATCCTAATTCCACCAAAACAACTTCACCTTCTTATTAGGATAACCCTGCAACACTAAACTAATGATATGATTCCTACCCTAGGTATTCAGATGATAGATATTCTGATTTGACTGAGGAAGAAATCTTGGAAATTGTTATCCTTAGCCTGCTCAAATCCCTAACCATGACGGTGATCCTGAGATCACCCAATTACTCCAAGTAGTCTAGGGGATGAGAGAAGCTAATAAAAGAAATACAGATAATCTGACAAAACATCTCAATAGAATCTGAAAAGCACAAGGTGATAAAACTGGTCTAAGTATGCCACAAGTTGGTGGTAAACCACTCAAGGTTGACAATCCAACCTTAAGTATGACATCTTATCCAATCCTAACCTCTACATACACCAAGCCCACCCACCAACCCTGTGATTATGCAAAATAGATCCTACCTAAACCTACAACTGAACTAATAAATGACTTTGATATCCCAGAAATTGACATTGTGGAGGAAGACTCACTTGAAGAAATACATCTTGATTTAGGCCTTGAATTGCAACCATTCTATTTTGAGGAGCCAATTCATGGTGAGCTGGAGTATGAGTCTTTTATGTTTAAAGACACACAAGTGGACTACATGGATGATTTGGGAGGATCAAAGCAAGATCGAGAAGATAGAAAGATTGGGGACTATGACACTCCCAATTAAGCATGGTTGGATGGCTCTGATGATATCTTGTCTGAGGATTACCATGATCAGATGTGCTTAAATGATTTGATATCTGTATTTAGTGATACTAATCATTCTAAGATATCCCATATTGAAGTCGAATCTACTTTCACTTCTATTTCAACTAATTCACACCCTTCTCTTCCCATCCACCAGAGTCCTGAGGAAAACCCCGACTCTTATCCTCAACATCTTGAGATTGAACAAGACAAACAATCCCCTTATGAAAAAGATGTTAAAGAAATTGTAGAATTACTGGAGATGACTTATAAGGATCTATCTGAAGAAGCAAAGAATTTAGTTGAATCATGGAATCCTGAGGAGTTTGATTTGACTGATGAGGAACAAAACAACAATCCCTTAGAAGATGTAATTCAAGAGAAAGACAATTGGGATCAAATTCAGAAGTCCACAGAACTAAAAGAATTCTAGATCTTGACTAATCTAGATTCTGACCTTATTCCCCTTGGGGCTGTGATTCTAAGGAATAATGAATTTCCGTCCATTACATTTGAAGACTTGCATCTTGATTTGGGTGACTTAAATAAGATTTTTTATCACCCTAGTGATAAGATTGAGGATTTTGATAAGTTCGGAACTATTGAGATGGACGACTGGATCTTATTTGACTTACCTACTCGACATCCATCCATACCTCACTTGACTTGTGAAGTGGTTTCCTATACCATTTCATACTACATCACTTGGGTTCCTCCTTTCATTTCCCATCACTTTCAAGACCCATATGAGTTATTCCCCATGAACCACCCTGTATCCACCTCTTCTGCCTTCCTCATGCATCACTTTTTATGGTTCCCACTATCTACTTTCCACTCTGGCACTCGCACTGATGTTTCTCTCTTTTGTAGCATCTACCTGCAAATAGTTTCAAGCCTATTCACTTTATTTTTCCAACCTTTTGGGCTTGGTATTCACCATCAGCTGATCCGCATTTGTGGATCACTAATCCTTGCATTACATGATCATATTTTCATTTTAATCCTGACTCAACCCATTAATCTGACCATTCATTTTTCGATTTAAGTCCTGTAAATGATGTTAAAGTTAGCATTAGTTGGGAGGAAACCCAGTACTCTTTATAGGTAGCTCTACATCCTCTGTATTCATGCTAACCTGGATCAACAAGCATAGTCAGGTGATATCCCCTCCTATTGCTTATTATATTTTGATTTTCATGCATACATTTCAATAAGGACATTGTAATGAATAGGCATGGGGGGGTAGACATTGCATGGCTTATCTTTATGTCAGAAAAAAAAATGCATTTAGGCATAAAGAATTTTTATTAAGGTTTTATTAAGGATTTATTCTTAAGTTGATTCCTGAGTTTAGAATCCAGTACAATTTCACACTTACATGTAGAATTTGAAATGGATCCTTTGTAAAGACCGATAAACATCTTTAGTTTGTCGAGAAGAAGCAGTGCTTCTTCTCCTAAGCCCTTAGGTAGTAATTAGGGAGTCAGGCAAACTATCGTCTAGCATATCCACCAAATAAGTGTGAGGTGAGAGTAGAAAGGCTACTGGTGTTCTAAGGCTAGTATGAGAAATCTTAAACTCTGGATAATGAGATAATGACACTCAGAGTTAGGCATAAGCTTTCGCTCTCGATTTCTACATACAAGTTCTTAGTGCGAATATCTTGAGAGCCACCGAATAAGGCAAACACGCAGAGAGTAGGTTCTGATAAAACTAGGACTAAGGTGGATGGTCACGACCGTCCTTTAAGAATCCTCTGCTGGAGGAGGGTATCAATGTCAAGGTTAGAAATACGCTGTCCTATCCATTCCCTTTCCGGTGCCGAGAATAGGCACTCCAAATAAGCCACCCGATATCCTCTTAAACACCCCTAATCCCGAATAATGCCTGCTAAATAAAAGTTCGTATGCAATACTGCTTTGCGTGGTAGATGTTTGGATGAGAAAAAAGAAACAGAGGAAAAAGAAAAGAAAAGAAAATATATATATATACATAGAAAAAATTTAGAGAAAGAAAAGAGCAGAAGAAAATGAGTTTATGAGTTAGAGTTTATTTCAAATATAATGAGGCAACAACACTTACCACCCTCACAATCCACTAAATACAGTCTTTACCTACTTTTCTGTATTTTTGGCCACCTGAATATAGCCTAAGGAATTTTGACTTAGTCGTAGAGTTAGCAGAACCTAATCAAAGTGTTAACGTCAGGAGAGACCAGCAAATATATTGATAAATCTGGTGAGATTGTGAGCTTAAAAAGAAAGAAAAGATAAGAAAAAGAAAAAGAAAGAAGGAAAGAGAATGAGTACAAGGAAACTAAAGAGAACACAGTTTCCCTGCCTCTTTTTTTGTTAAATTATTTAATAGTCTGGAAATCTAGGTTCTAAAATACTAGTCTATATGCAGCACTAGATGAGTGTGAGCCACCAAATACAAATCTACTTGACTCAGAAATCTTCTACCTAAACCAACAGCTGGGGCTAAATATACAAGTTACTTTATAACCCCGAAGGAAGAAGTTTGCCTATTCCAATAGATTTTTTCTAAGGGTCAAGTACGAGCTTTAGATGAGGATTGGCTTAGACCTTGGATCCATTGGATAGGCTACAGCAAAACACATACTAAAGCTTCGAATGAAAACAAAAGACATAAACCTCCAGTCAAACTCTTGATAAAAATTACTCATGTAGGACCACTTTGCATTTAGTCATGCATTTGCTACGGACAAGCAAGATTTAGGCATAAGGGTGTGATTGCACAACAATCATGCAACCTAAAACACCTGAATTAAGCTAGATTCTAGCATAACTTAGGAATAATGCATACATAGGCATCATAATTTGCATAAGGGTTAGTTTGATTAGCTGTATAGATAGTATCCTCATTTTATGTACTAATGAGAGATGATTTTAATCATAGATGATTCGAAGCCACGAATGTTAGATCTGACCGGATAGATCTAATCAGAACGATGATAGGAGTCCAATGCTTCCGAAATCATCTCGATCAGACAACCAGAGTATCGTGGGTAGTCCATAAAAGAACAGAGATCATGGAGCTAAAGGACATATTCGAGCCTCAGATGAAGAATCCAACCACACGGATGGATCCGGATCAATGATCACAATCCAATGGTGCAAAAATCAACTCAATCGAAGATCTACATCACCAGATACAAGGAAAAGAAGATGCATGGCCATGATGGGGCCAATTGGCACCATCACAGCTGCCCCCTCATCGCCACCCCATCTGAGAAGGCTACCCTCATGCGTTGTAGGTCGTTGGATCTTCATCCAACAGTCACGAGTGTGCCACGTTGCCCATCCAATCGCACCTCATCAAAGGAAAGAATATCTCGACCGTTGGATCGTTTCATCCAACAGCCAAGAATAAGTTGCCTTAAAATAAAAAATGCAATAAACCAAAGGTGCAACACAACGGTTCGCACCTTCTCTCGCAAGCAAGCGATGCGCGCTCGATCTGCGCCGCACGAGAAATCTAAAGAACATTAGGCGCGGGAGCAATTGGACCTTTAGATGGCAAGCGGAGCATGCGGATGCGACCGCGTGGCAAGATCTAAGCACGCCGCAGCTGGATGGGAGAACCCATGCATGATCCCATGTGCTTGCTTCGATGCAAGGGCAGCGGGCGTGAGTTAAGCCGTCCGATCTCACAATCGGACGGCTAAGGATGAGGCGCTCAAATTAAGCGAGCGGCGAGCGCAAAATTGAGGCAGGTGCGCAAGGACGAATCAAGAGCATTCAATCATAGATCAAGGGCCACGGAAGAGCCACGTGTCGCCACCAGGATTAATTCAAGCGTAGAAGGTGATTTTGAAGGAGTTTTAAGGCCAAATCAGGTATGTTGATCTCTCAATTAACTGATCTAATTAATCAAAGGTTGTTGCACAAGATGGAGGGCTAAAATACCCTCTTTTCCCTCCATCAAAACTATAAAAGAGGACCCAAGGCCCTCACCAGTTTTATTGAAATGCTTTCGTTAAAATCGAGATTGCCACCTTGCGAATGACCCGGTACTCACCAGTCTTTATAAATTTATTTGTCAACGTGTTTTCGCACTATACTACAACTAAATAATCTTTTAAAATGCGATTTACGTGCCGAACAGCTGCCGATGCACTCGTGCTATCCGTCGGGCCACACGTCAGCCACTCGACGCCTGCTGCCACTGCCATCGTAACTTTTGTGGTGGGAAGCTCAGGTTTCGCGGATTCACACCTAGGTCCCCATGAAAAGTTCTTGATTTAAATAAAGGAAAAGCTTAAGCTTTTCCTTCTCTCTTCCTCTCTTAATTTACGAGACTTAAAGAAAGAAGATGACCCAAGGATCCAAAGGAGTCCTTATATAGGCCCAAAGGTTGTTACAAATAGGTTTAGCATGGTAAAATACCCAAAATACCCCTAGGGTTGGGTCCACCTTACATTTAGGTCCTTATTGTCTTATTTTGGCCATAATTAGAGCTATACACCTCAGATTCGCATGAAACAAGCATTGTCAAAAAGCTTGCAAAGAGAGGAATCCAATAGTGTCATATATGACACCCTTTTGACAACATTTGGCTAGGGGTTGACTCGAAATACACACTTTTGGTCATTTAAGGATGTGCTGACACCAGCACCGAACCACAATCGGGTTTTCAAGTTTAAATTGACCTGGATCACCTTGAAATGACTTGAAACATAGATTTTGGGACGTTACATGGTAAGTCTGTAAATAAAAAATTATAAAAAAGCATGATAGGTTCTTTACTGTATTTAACAACTAGTAAGCTTGATATTCTATTTAGCACTTGTTTGTGTGCTTGTTTTCAATTGACCCTGAAGAATCACACCTAAATGCAGTAAAAATAATACTTAGGTACCTAAACTACACACCATACCTAGGACTTTTCTATCCAAGGTCAGCCACATTAGATCTCTATTCCTTTTGTGATGCTGATTATGCGGGTAGTTTCACTGACCGAAAGAGTATTAGTGGAATGTATCAGTTTCTCAAAAATTCCCTAGTCTCTTGATTTTCTAGAAAACAACACACTATTTCTCTATCCACAACATTAGCTGAGTATATAACTACATCATTAGCTTATTCACAACTATTGTGGATGAAACAAGCACTAAAAGATTTTGGCCTTTTCTATAGAAACAACAAAATACTTTGTGACAATACTAATTCCATTAATCTATCTAGAAACCATGTACAACGCTCTAGGACCAAACACATTGATGTTAGGCATCACTTCCTAAGGGACTATGTCCTGAAAGGTGAGATTAACTTAGAGTTTGTTAAAACTGAGGATTAGTTAGTTGATATCTTCTGAAAACCCCTACCAAAGATAGATTTAACTTGATATGTCAAGCCCTAAGATTGTTAAGGTTAAAAGGGCTAAATGAAAAATCTTGATTGATATGTTTTGCACTTTATAGAACTTATATATTATGTGGACTAGTTTATCTTGCTTTTAATATATATATATATTGTTGAAATGTTATTCCACATCTTGTTTTAGTGTTAATAAAATTATTGTAGATTAATGTTTGCAATTGAGTGTTTTTCAGATTTAGGTGAAGATCAAGGCAAACATTGAACTATGGCAAGGAGGCATGATGACAAAAAGGAGTTGATGATAGAAGATCATCTAAAGTTTATTTCTTTATTAGATTAGGTTTTTACTTTATTAAAATGTATGTCTCTTAACAAAGAAACATAAGATGGATCATAAAATCATATAGAGAAAAATTAGGATAAAACATTACAATTTTTTTCACAGAACGTACTTAATTGTTAATATTTATAAAACAAGGTACTTGAAAGCAAGTACCGGTACATGCAAGGTATACGTTTGAGCCATTGTCTCAAGCTGTGAACAACAAGTGCCAGTACTAATCAAGAGTACTGGTACCTGATGGTCATAGTTTGATGACTTAGTTTGGGCCTGGACCTTATAAGTATCGGCATCCGTGGTGAGTACCAGTATAGGTAAGTCACGCTGCCTAGTGAGTCTCAAACCTGGTAGTCACAAGTACCGATAACCTTGATGAGTACCAATACCAGGGCTCTTGTTGTGCTGGCTACTAGACAACAATGAGCAACGAGTACTGGTACCCATACTTTAGTACTTGTACTAGTTAGCCGTTGGCTTAAAACTTAACAGCTGTAAAATTAATTTTGAGAAGATAAACGTTTGGATTTAAACCCCAATGTCTAGTAGACATATTACTAAGGTCCTAACTCTATGAAAAGACCCTAGGACTCTTAGTTTGCACACAAAGAAAGAGATGGAAAAATATAAGAGCTATATTTCATATTTCTACTATATTTTGAAGAGAAGAAATTGTTTGCTGCTCTCAATCTCTCTATGATTTGCAAACACATCGATGAGCTTTTCTTACACAATTACATAGCATTCACGTCCTTCCTAGATTCTCCAATTGGCATTCAATTTATATTATTGTTGAGAGGCTTAGGTATTCTTCTTATAAGTTTTCTTTCTCTTACACCAGTTCTTCTTTGTAATTGAGCTTGTTGCTTATTAGGTTGTAATAAATCCTTTGTTATACTTGGGTTGAGATAACCCGTTAATTACCTCGGTTAGTAAAGTGATTCTCTCGGTGTTGAGGGAATTGGGTTAAAAATCCTAAGTTGGGAGGCTTAGGTTGTGGAGTACCCAAGTGAGTGGAGAACCACTATACATCTTGTGTCTATTTTGTTGTTTGACTTGATTGTGCAAATATTTTTGTTATTGCTAATATCCACTTGAGTGTTTGTGTGCACATAGCCATCTATACTAGGTTCGAAGTTTCCAACAGGTGGTATCAGAGCGAGTTGCAAGAAGATGTAAAAAATCTTGCTCGCGATGGCATCAATCTCAAGATGCACTGAAGGACAATCGTCGACCCATCCTCCCGATTTTGATGTGATGGATTATGGGTATTGGAAGAGAATAATGCAAGTATTTTTGCAGGTGATGGTTGAAGAATCGTGGAGCCTCATTCAAATGAAATATTCAGATCTAGAGCCAAAACAAGGAGTAGCATGGAGGGCGGATTAGAAAAAGAAGATAGTGAGCAACGTGATGGCAAAGAACACACTTTATTATGTGTTATCAAAGGAGTTCAATAGAATTTTGGCATGCGAGTTTGCATACAAAATTTGGAATGCTCTCAAGGTCACCTACGAAGAAACAAGTAAGGTAAAAGAAACCCATATTTCAATCACTACTAGAAAAATGAGTTATGCCATCAACTACTTACTGT
The DNA here is from genome assembly GCA_037157565.1 of Thalassia testudinum. Classification (NCBI taxonomy): domain Eukaryota; kingdom Viridiplantae; phylum Streptophyta; class Magnoliopsida; order Alismatales; family Hydrocharitaceae; genus Thalassia; species Thalassia testudinum. The sequence goes on along the minus strand of JAZHRO010000007.1, from coordinate 62,661,057 downwards.
CGGTTATGTAAATCGACGACAAAGATCTTTTTGCCATCACTTATTCAAAAAAGTGACGGCAAAGATCAGTACTCGACCTACCACCAATTGAAGAAAAGCGATTGAGTGTACGGTGGTCATTAATATTTACCTTTGATTAATTAAGCGACAGCAAATATATTTTTACTGTCGGTTATTAGAAGAACCGACGGTGAAAAGTTGGTTAAAACTTGTTCGTTAATAGCAAGAGGGATTTGTAACTTTCGTCGTCGGTTATTGGAATAAATGATTGCAAAAGTGGGTAAAAATTACAAGCCAAAATTTTAGGCAGGATGATGTGTATCCTTTGCTGTCGGTTGGGCGAATAAGTGATGGTAAAAAAAGGTATAAAATTTGCATCTGAAATTTGGGGGGGATTAGTGACTTATACCATCGGTTATTGGATTGAACGACGGTAAAAGTCAGGTTAAATTTAGCAGCGAAAATTTGGGCATGATGGAGAGGGAAACGACAATATCATTTGCTTCGATTTTTGAGAGAATTGATGGCATAGGTTCCTAAATCAATTTAGGCACTATAACCTACTATTCATCTTCCTCCTCCAAACCCTCGAGCTGACCCCCTCGTGCTGCCCCCTTGCACTGAGCACCTCCACATGGTCCTCCTCCTCTCATCGCCCCCACCTTCTCAGGTGAATCCCCGTCCTTGTCGTTGTTGTCCCCCCTCCTCCTTCTCCTCCTCCTCCTACTCCTCTGCAAGTCACTCAGCTTACCCTGCTCCTCCTCATCCTCCGCTGGTCCTCGCCCTCCTCCTCCTTTTCTACTCCTCGCCCTCCTCCTCCACCAGCGCCCTTGTCCTCCTCCTCCTCCCCGACCCGCCGATGCCCTCCTCCTCCTCTTCCTCGGTTCTGACCCATCCTCCTCCGCCTGCACCCCCTCCTCCCACTTCGCCTGCACCCCCTTCCTCCTTGGTTCCTCCCCCTCCTCATCCTCCGTAGCTCCTTACCTTCCAACTCCTTCGCCAACGGCCTCCTCCTCCCCAGTCCACCGACGTCGCCCTCCTCCTCTTGACCGTCCCCTCATCCTCCTCAACTCCCCCCTCCTGCTCAACTTCCTTAGCAAGCCCCCCTCCTCCTCCTCCTCCTCCTCCTCCTCCTTGGTTCCTCCCCTCCTCCTCCTCCTCCTACTGCCCTCCTCCTCCTTCTCCTCCTGCTGACCCCATCCTCCTACTCCTCCCCATCCTGTTGCTCTACTCCTCCTCCTATTATCAGCCTACTCTTCCTCCTCATCCTACTACCCCCTCCTCATCCTCCTTCTCCTATCCCTACCGCTACCTAAGGACCTCCTCTTCCCCTTCCCCCACTACCCTCTTCCTCCTCCTCCTCCTATTGTTTCCTATGCGGCTAGCCTTTCTCCCCTTCTTCCTCTTCTCCTCCTCCCCATCCCCCTCCTATCACCCTCCTCCTATCATCATTGCTGCCATTGCCTCTATTTTATAAGTTGTAATTTTTTTAATAATATGATAAATGTTATTTAAGTAATTGTGTTTATGAAATTATAGGTTATCGGTGACGATCATTCTCGGAAGCTGTAGTCGTTGGAGGTATAATTTTAATATTTTTTATTTATTGTAATAATATCTTAGGCTTTTGTTAGATGGTGTGGCTTGTATGATTTATTATGAATGTGGGGTGTGACCACTTGTTTGATTAAATAAAATTTAATTTGGGGTGTACCCACTTTTATGATGAGTATTATTTTGCTATGCAGGTTTATAGAAAACTGAAAATATAAGCGGAAACTCTATCAAATTTTTTTTAAAATTGTTTCGATGTTTAGTTGGGATTAATATATGTTGCCTAGGTTTGGTATTAGGTTGTGTATATGGTGTTTGGCCTAGGGTTTTAGGATTTGAGTTGGGAGAGGGTTATGGTGGTTGGGTTGGGCTAGGGTTTAGATGTTTGGTTTGGGTCAGGGTTAAGGTTTTTGCTTGCTCTCGCCCTTGGTTTGTATATTTAGCTTGGGTTAGGGTTTAGGATTATAATTATAATTTGTTATTTAATTAATTTTACTTTTGAAATTACGGGTTATCAGTGTCGGTTACACTCGGAGGCTTTAGTAGTTTGAGGTATATATATACATTCAATATTTTTAATTTAATTGAATGGTATTTTAGTTTTTTGGTAAATTTTTTAATGTTGAAATTAGTTATTGTTTAGATATACACACTTGCTAAAGAAGATGTATACACATAAAGCCAAGCATTAGGTATTCTAACCCCTAGGGTAAATATCCTCTGAGTCAAATTGTGTCCAAATTACTCACCCTTCGAGACTTATGATCATGTTATACAGACAATGCAAGAAGTATATGTATACCTCACTTACATGCATGATGTGCTGTCTTTGTAGCATGCCATAAGACTCAATTGACTTTAGTTTGGTGAAGTACCGAACTAAAGAAGGTCTTTAAAGATTTGATGATAACCTAGTTTTGTTCGTTACATGTAACATTGTGCGGTGAAATTTCGGTTGCTTATTCGTGCTCTTCTCTGGAATACCAACTAATCTTATCTAGGTTCCTACGGTGCCCTTAATTGGGTGTTAAAGGAAATCTAGCTAAGGTTAGTATTGGAGGGTATACTGGACAAGTGTGGAGAGATGCTGCCAAAATTTCACTGCATTAAGGTTACATGTAATGAGCAAAACTAAGTTGTCATCAAATCTTTGAGGATGGGCTATAAAGTGAAAAACTTAATCAACATACATATCATTCGGTCATTTTCCTTCCTAATAAGTGATTTGTTTATATTAAATTTTAGATTATAATGGATAAATCTTGGATTGAATCGTGGGGTTTAAATTACACTAGATATAAGGATGGAGTAATTTCTCCATTCCTGGATTGGGCCTTTCTTGAAGATAGGAAGATATTTAGGCGAGGTGGTCAACTTGATAAAATCTTCTACCCAAGTAGAAGATGTTTAAATAGTTCCTTGTATGATCGTAATACTTTGCTCGAGCACTACATTTGTAATGGGTGTGGCAGCATTACATTACTTGGGTGCTCATGGAGAGGAGTTGACTGAGAATGTCATAAACAACGAGAACACTATTGACCAAGAGATCAATGAGGAAATACTGATAGCAGAGGGGAAGAAATAGAAGAAATGTTGAATGAGATGAGAGCAGGAGAGGATATAAAAACAAACGAGGAAGATCCATTCAGTTGTGATTCATTCTATGATGCTGTTAAGGCGATTGAGGATCCTATTACTCCCAGTATTATGAAATTGTCAAAGTTGCCATTTTTGTTGAAGATGTTTGAAGTGAAGGTTATAAATAGAGCTAGTACTAAATTTATGTCAGAAATACTTTAGTTTATTGCTGAGTGTTGAATAACCCTAATGGTTTTCCGACTTCATGGTATGAGGCACGGAAACAGATTCATAAGCTTGATTTGGATTGTTAGAAAATCGATGCATGTCCGAATGACTAGATTATTTTCATAAATGAATTCACAAATTTGAGTAATTATCCCAGCTGTGGACATGAGAGATATAAGGATGGTAAAAATGAAAGTAAGATGAAACAACCTTAGAAAGTTCTTCGTTGCCTTCCACTGACACCTAGGCTTCAACACCTTTTTATATCAACTAAAACTGCATGGTGGATGACATGGTACCAGTATTGTAAATCTCAAGATGGAAGAATACGCCATTCTACTAATTTAGAGGAGTGGAAGAGATTTGACGAAAGAAATAATTTATTCGCCTTAGAAGCAAAGAATGTGCAGTTGGGTCTTGCAAGTAATAGATTCAATCCATTTAAGAGTATGTACCCATCGTACTCTATATGACCAGTGGTAATGATCACTTATAACTTACCTCCTTGGTTGTGTTTGAGATCGTCATTCATGATGCTGACCCTATTAATCCCCAGTCCAAAACAACCACGAAATGCAATAGATGTTTATCTCTAGCCATTAATCGATGAACTAAAATAGTTGTACACCGACGTAAAGATATACGATGCAGAAAAGACATAATTTTACAATATTCATGCAGCATTGTTGTGAACCATAAACAACTTCCCAATGTACATAAATTTGTCAGGTTGGAGTACTAAAGGAAAGCTTGCTTGCCCAGTCTGTATGGAAGACATTCGTCACCTACGATTACCAAAAAGTAAGAAATTCTGTTAGTTAGGACATCATAGATTTCTACCTATTGAACATAGATGGCAAACGTCCTAGTTCAGGAGTAAATTTGATGGCAGGGCATGTCGGTATTCAAAGAAAAATCCAATGAATAAACCTAGTATAGATTCTATTAGGTTGCTAGGTCAAGTTATAATGTAGAGATTACAAGAAATGGGTGAGATACAATTGGGTCGACCATTCAAACAAGACCAGACGGCCTCGACAAATTCTGGATTTCAAAAGAAAAGCATTTTCTTTATGGAGTTGTCATACTGGAAAGATCTTACAATACGTCATAATTTAGATGTTATGCACATCAAAAAGAATGTGATGGATAACATCTTAGATGTATTAAATCTAATGGATGATCCAAAGGATACGGTGAAAACAATGAAAGACATGGAGAGTTTAGGGATACATTCGAAGCTACATATTCATGAGGATGATGGCTACTTCCTACCTGCTATTTACAACTTGAATCAAGACTAGAAGAGTAGACTGTTCTCCTTCTTAAAAGAAATTCGGATGCCAGATGGGTTTTCATCGTAGCTTTCTCGTTGTGTGAATAAAGCACAGAAAAAGATATCTACCTTAAAAAGTCATGACTCCCACGTTTATTTGCAACTATTATTTCCACTAGAGATACGGGGGATACTACTAGAGCCAATTGTTGATTCATTCACAGAGATGAGCAGGTTTTTCAAAGCTGTTTGTTCAAAGATGCTACAAAATGATACACCGGATCACTGGGACAAACAAATAGTTATTACTCTTTGTAAGATGGAACAGATTCTTCTCCCAGCATTCTTCAATATAGTGATTCATCTCACCCAACATCTTGCAAATGAAGCGAGAATCTGTGGACCTATACAATTCACATTGATGTATCCTGTGGAGTGATTTTTGAAAAACCTTAAAGATTATGTTTTGAACAAGGCAAAATCAGAATGATCCATTGTAAAAGGGTATCTCATGGAGGAGTATATAAATTCTATGTACAAGAATGAAACAAACAATCGCTTTAATAAACTTTAAAGGAACTATGAGGGGGAATACAATGACAGTGGTGAAGAATATTTGTCAATTTTTGATATCAGAGGAAGGTCGATTCTTCATATAGAGTACAAGGTAATTTCAGAAAATGTCAGACGTTGTGCACATTTATATATTTTAAAATAAATTCCTAAAATTGATCAATTTTACGAGGAATTTGAATGATTACCTCTTTCAAGGACAACTGGATTTAGCTTCTTAATTGGTTTAAAGATCAGGTTAATCAATTGAAAGAGGATAAGGACCCACGATGGATACCAAATTTTGATGTAATTGCTGATTCACCATTACATTATGCACATTACCACTCTGAGTATATAATAAATGGGTTCAAATTCAGAATAAAAGAAATTAATGATAGAAAGGTTACATAAGTCAGCGTTGTTGATTCAAATCTTTCCACTGGTCTATATAGATACTATGGTGAAATCAGAGAAATAATGGAGAACGGCTTCAGATTTGATCGCAGAGTTATCCTATTTAAATGTCATTAGTTTGATATTTTTAAAGAGGGCACTGGTTTCAAAATTGACAAGAAATATAATTTCCTGAGTTTAAATCGTAATCGTCAAATTATTCAGTCTGATGAACCATTCATATTGGTATGTCAAGCGGCATAGGTTTTCTACGTCCCCAATAATTACCAAAGGGGATGGGTTATACCCATAGGAATAGTACCGCGCAACCACTTTGACGCACGGTCTAAAGCATACCAACATTTAAAAGAAGAATGTCATTTATTTGCAACCGATGTTGACATCTAAGGTTAGTAACAATTTCTTTACTTTGTTTCATTTCTGTTTAAATGCAATTCATATTAAAATTGAAATTTATAGGGGCATATATGTCATTACAAAGGGGGTTTGGAGTAAAAATTTTTTAACAATATTTTTTATGTTTAGCAAACTTTTTTCATTAATGATTTATATATTAATGATTTTTAATTATCTTAATTATTTCATTTTTTACTTGTTATAGATGAAATTTAAGAAAAAACCCAAAGAAAAGGGTCCTCCTGAGACACACCCCTCCACGTAGCCCAATTCGTCTCCTCAGGCTCAGCCACACCCCCACAGCAGGCTTAGCCACCCCTTCGACAGCAGGTTCAACCACCCCCCTAGTCACATTTCGTACGACCTAAGGAGATGGCACATTTACTACATGCGGGGGGAAGGGAAAGAGGAAGGAGATTGCTCAAACCTTACCAGACCTAGTAGAGGATGATCCAGATTATGGAGGATCAGATGAGGAAGAGGGGGAGTAGGAGGGGGAGGAGGTAGGAGAGGAGGGAGAGGAGGAGGGCGAGGAGGTGGAAGATGAGATGGTGGGGAGTACGTCCCTAGTTCATGTCGACACCTCAGTGGCAGGCTTAAGTTTAGGTAAGAAATCATATACCTTTAAGAAGTAAATTACTTACATATTTTAAAGTTTATTATAACTTCAGAAATATATAATGAATATGATTAATGTTTACACAGGTAGACTAGCAAGAGGACAGGGGAAGACAAAAAATCTTGACCTCCAGCGTATCCCCGAGAGCATGAGAATAACAATTAGGCTTAGAACTACAGGAGAGGTAGAGAATTACCTTAGGTTTATCAGTCGAGTGGGCACAATTGTTAAGCCCATTGTACCCTTTTGCTACTTCAACTGGAGGAAGATGCCTGCATAGCTGAAGAGGCAGTTTCTCCGTCAGTTGGAGGTAATTTCATTTATGAAAGTTATTTCTTTTATAACTTCATCTAAAATTATTATAAAGTATGATTGATAGATATTTATTAAAATTAATGTAGGCAAATTACGATTGGGGTGACGACCTCAATGCTTCCCGATATATCCTTAAGCACATCGCCAAAATCCACAAGGATTGGAGGATGGAGACCAAGAGAAATGTATGAACTTTTAAATATTTACATTTTTATTATATACATAATTTCTTATATTATTTCTAGTAATTTATATTTGGTATTTAGTTTTTCTCAAACAAGAGTTCTCCCGAGGAGGTAATAGGTGATGCTCCTCCTGATGTCATGCCTAATGATTGGAAGAAGACATGCGAACATTGGCTGAATCCAAAGATGGAGGTTAATAAATAATTACAAATTATTCTATTAATTTCATATATCTTAAATTCATAAAAAATATTATTATGTATATGTACAGGAGCAAGCAAGAAAAAATAAGGCCAATAAGGCTAAAGCTCCACCATAGACCCATTGTTTGGGTTGAAAGAGTATCGAGATGGTCAAGAGCAGTTATGTAAGTGTTGGAACTACTTTTCAGTTGAATATTACATAATTTTTATGTTATCTTAATATAATTGTATCATTTTTATATTTTCAGTCTGCCACTTATGATGAGATGGAAATGAGTAAAATAGATATATACGAGGTCACCCATAGTAAGGCTGCAGCTGAGGGTACTCGTAAGTGGATTCATGAGTCATACCAGGAGAAACACGTAAGTTTCTTAAGCTCAAAAATATTTATAACTTTCTATATATATATATTATAATAATGTTTTTTAATACATGCATGAGCAAATAGTACAGTTAGTACATTCCCCCATTGAGGAGACGTTCGACAACGTCCACCAGCCTTTGCAACCAGAAGACACATTTAGGAGAGTAATGCCACCAGACCACAGTGGTTTTATTCGTAGTACGGGGAGGGCACATAAGTTATCTACCTGGTATGGGAGGAAAGGTGCCGTCTCATCTAATGTCGTTAATCAGTTGCATCAAAAAATTGACACACTATAGAGACAAGAGGAAGAGAGGGAGAAGAGAGAGACATTTATGAAGAGTCAGATGGATGCCATGCAATCACAGATGAATAAAACAAATAGTAAGATTGAGAAGTTTCTAACCCTTCTTCTGAAGAAGGGTCAATCAGAGCATCCGTCTTCATCAGATCCAAGCATCCACAGACGAGACGACGACAACATGGGTGGAGTTGGTGGCATTGGGGCAGCTGTATAGTGATATTTATACATTTTCTTTTCTTATGTTTTTCATGTAAATATTTTATTTTCATTTTATGTAAATTTTTCATTTTCAAACTTTTTATATACTAGACTTTTTATATTTATGCAATATAAACTTCTCTCCATTAGAAGTCTTTTAAGCATATTTAGTATGTAGTCCCATCATTTTGTAATTTCTTTTTTTTTAAAAAAAAATCATACCTTTGTTGTTGGTTGTTTAATTAATCGACGGCGAAAATGTCATTCTCGTCACATATTTTCTATTACTTATAAGGAAACTGACGGCAAAAATAGTTTTGCCTTCACTTCTATAACCGACGGAGAAACTTCAGAAAAGGGTGCACAAAGGCAGGAAAAACTAATGGATGAACGCCGTCACTTGACAAATAAGCGACGGCAAAAATGCTTACCGTCGGTTCTGAAATGACGGTGAAATATCCAAACCGACCTTGGATGAACAACTTTTTTGTCATCGATTATAAATAAGCCGATGAAAATTGTATTTTCCATCAATTTTTAACTGACGTCGAAATGGCTAATTTGTCATGTGGTCAAACACTATTTTGACGTCAGATGTGCCTGAAAATCGACGGTAAAACGAAATAGTGACGGTCACAATGCCGTCACTTAATAGCGTCGGTTGAGATGCTTTTGCCGTCAGTTTCTGACCGATGGCAAAAGTGGAATATGTTGTAGTGAATTCTAACTGAAAATATTGTCTGCCATGAGTGCAAGAAAAAGGGATAGTTGAGAAATGATTGCCCCATTAACAAGAAGAAGGAAGACATGAAAGAAGTCAACAAAATGAATAAGAAGAAAGCTTTGAAAGCAACGTGGGATGATAGAAACTCCGACATGGACACCAACTCCTATGTTTCAGATGACAACGAGGTCGCTCATTTATGCTTGGTACCCACAACGAAAGACACGGACAATGAGGTAAACCTTGATTTCTTTCTTGAAGAATTGCTACAAGCATATGAAAAGTTATGTCATAAGGCTAGGTTAATTAAAAAGGAAAATAAAGTTTTGCATAATAATTATAAGACCTTGCAAATAGAAAAATTATGTTTATAAATAGAGTTAGAAATGTCAAAAGAAACTAATAATCAATTACATGCAAAAATAGTAGAGCTAGAAGATATCAATGAGAATTTTGAGGAGACTTTGAATAATCTCAAAACAACTATGTTAAATACTAAATTTTGTGATGCTCTAAAATCCAAATTTCAGAGTAAAAAGAATACACATACTAGATCACATGCACCTAGGCATGCATGAATGTATACAAATGCTAAAAATTTCAAGAATTATAGATCTAATACTAAAAAGGTCTATAAATCTCAGAATTTGAAAGGTGCTTATCCAAAAGAACCCATAAGAAAATAGGTACCTAGAAAAGACATTTTACATTATTTTACAGGAGTAGATCAATGGGATCAAAGTGATCAGTGGGTGTTCAAGGTACAAAATGGAACACTCCGACCATTCTACAAATTACATGAAGATCAAGAAAGGTGGACTAGTGGATTTTGGTATCCACAAGCACCATTATACTATTGGTAATCTTATGGTATGATATTTTTTACTCCATTTCTCGATGATTCACAAAAAAGGGGGAGAAAAATAAAGAGCAAATAGTCATATTTTTAGGGGGAACATATATTGAGGGGGAGAATTACTTGTTTAAATTTCCTTCATATAAAATTGCTAAAAACAATTTTTATCTTATAATTATCTACTTGCAAAATAATTTTGTCTATAAAATTGCTAAAATTAATTTTTGTCTTATAATTATCTATTTGCAAGATAGTTTTGTCAACACCAAAAAGGGGGAGATTGTTGGAATCTTGTTCCACATCATCTTTTGGTGTTAACAAAATTATTGTAGATTAACATTTGAAATTGAGTGTTTTTCATATTTAGGTGAAGATCAAGGCAAACATTGAACTGTGACAAGAAGGCATGATGACAAGGAGGAGTTGATGATAGAAGATCATCTAGAGTTTATTTTATTTATTAGATTAGGTTTTTACTTTATTAGAATGTATACCTCTTAACAAAGAAACATAAGATAGATTGTAAAATCATATATATATATATATTAGGATAAAATATTACGATTTTTTTCAAAGAATGTACTTAATTGTTAATCTTTGTTAAATAAGGTACCTGAAAGCAAGTACGGGTTTTGTTCATAAGTACCAGTACATGCAAGGCACAAGTTTGAGCCTTTGTGTCAAACAGTGAACAAGTACCGATATTAATCAAGAGTACCGATACTTGATGGTCATAGTTTGAAGACTCAATTTAGGCCTGGACCTTACAACTACCGGTACCCATGGTGAGTACCGGTAAAGGTAAGTCACAATGCCTAGTGAGTTTCAAACCTGGGAGTCACAAGTACCGGTACCCTTGATGATTACCAGTTCCAGGGCTCATGTTGTGCTACCAGCTAGACAACAATGAATAGCTAGTATCGGTACCCATACTTTAGTACTGGTACCAGTTAGCCATTGGCTCAAAACTAAACGGCTGTAAAAGATAAATATTGGGATTTAAACCCCAACGTCTGGTAGACGTATTACTAAGGTTCTAACTCTATAAAAAGACCTTAGGACTTTTAGTTCGCACACAAAGAAAGAGAAGGAAAAATATGCAAGCTATATTTCATATTTGTACCGTATTTTGAAGAGAAGAAATTGTTTGCTGCTCTCAATCTCTCTACGATCTACAAACACATTGACATTCTTTTCTTACGCAATTACAGAGCATTCACATCCTTCTTCGGTTCTCCAATTGGTATTCAATTTATATTATTGTTGAGAGGCTTCGGTATTCTTGTTGTAAAATTACTTTCTCTTACACCAGTTCTTATTTGTAATTGAACTTGTTGCTCGTTGGGTTGTAATAAACCCTTTATTGAACTTAGGTTGAGGTAACTCATTAATTACCTCGGTTAGTAAAGTGATTCCCTCGGGGTTGAGGGAATCAGGTTAAAAATCCTAAGCTGGGAGGCTTAGGTAATGGAGTACCCAAGTGAGTAGGGAACCACTATACATCTTGTGTTTAGTTTACGGTTTGAATTGATTGTGCAAATATTTTTGTTGTTGCTAATATCCACTTGAGTGTTTGTGTGAGCATAGCCATCTATACTAGATCTGAAGTTTCCAATATATATATCAGATGCATGGTTATCCTTTTTTTTAAACTGCATATCTATTTACATAAGTTGAGCTACATGTTATATTTCTTGCTTCAAGTACATGTTTAAGGGGGAGATAGATAAAATTGACAGCTATATGTTTACTTTTTGTTGAAACAAAAAGGGGGAGATATTATGCATAACTCTTAAATTTTTTATTTCTCTATATAAAATTATAATTTTGTCATCATCAAAATGGAGGAGATTGTAAGTACCACTATTTTGATGCATCAAAATTATGCTATCTGTCTAGACTAATCTTTCAGGACTCTCTCTGAATTCATGGAATAAAGCAAGGTGATTGTTGTTTTTCTTCTCAATGTCTTTTTAAGTTTCTTGAGTCTAGAATATTTTGTAAGGAACCTCAAATAACTTCAAATTAATTTTCACGCTTAACGTAAATCTCTAAAATTCAAGTTCTTAGGTTAATTAATTGATCAAATAAAAGAATTAATCCACCAACCAGCTTAATTAATCGATCAAACCAGCCCAATTTATGAAGTTGATTAATACACCTTTGATCGACCAAATAGATTAATTAATCGACCAAAAGTTGATTGATCAAATAATTACTTTGACCGACCAAAACTCATTTTGATCGACCAAACGACATTAATTGATCGACCAATTGAATTTGGATTAATTCCTTTTCAAGTCGATTTTCTAGTATAAATAAAGGTCCAAGGCATCCCTTTTTCAGCACACATTCAAAGAAGAAATCCATTTAAAGAAAGAGCTCTCGTGCTTTCTCTTAAGTGCTTCTACGCTTGTTTGATGCTTTCCAAAGCACGTCGATCTAAACCTCTGCAAAACATTCAGTTTGATTTTTCTTGAGGTTCCATAGGATTGTATTATTTTTATCTCTATCTATTGTTTTAATTTCGAGTCCCAAGTTATTGGGAAGACCCATTATTGTTGTGTTTCTCTTAAGTTAGAAAAGAGAAGGGATTGTTGTAAGAGGTTGTGCCACCCTCATTCAAGTGGTACGATAGTGGATTGACTAACCTTGCCTAGCCCTAGTCAGAGAAATCCTAAGCTGGGAGGCTTAGATAATAGTTTTTACCCTGAAAGGGTTTCCACTATAAATGCAGGTGTCATCTGTGCATGTTATTTTGTGGTTTGAATTGTTTTCACTGTTATTATTTTTAAATTATCAAGCAGTACTATTCACCCTTCCCATTTGGTATACCACTAAGATCCATAGGAACCACACTCTTGGCACAAAAGATCATTAGTATCATCGAAGATTATGTCATCAACGTAAACTTGGATTAAAATTAGTTGATTGTCTTTACTTTTGATAAACAGAGTTGGATCTCCTAAATCAATTTTAAAGTCATTTTTTATTAAGTACTTTCTTAGCATTTCATACCATTTTGGAGGAGCTTGTTTAAGTCTGTATAAAGCTTTGCTAAGTTTGAAAACATGATTAGGATTATTAGTACTTTCAAAGCCAAGAGGCTATTTAACATAGACTTCTTTTAGAAACCCATTTAGAAATGAGCTTTTGTTGTCTATTTGGAATAGTTTGAATCCCATATGAGCAATAAAGGCTAGTAACATTGTAATGGATTCTAGTCTAGCTACGAGAGTGTAAGTTTCTTCAAAGTCTATTCCTTCCTCCTGATTGTAGCCTTCATCCACAAGCTGATTCGCAGCAATCATAGGACTTAAATGACCTAAATTAAGTTAGAACTTAGCATAATTGTAGTGTAATGCATGCATACATTGCATCTTTCCTGTTTTACTTAGATATGCATGAAATAATGTTATAAGGTATTGATTAGTGCAATATTTGGGATTGTAGGCAATAAGAAGCTCAGAAGATGGCCAGAAGCTGGAACTGAAGAAAGGAAAAAGCTAGAGCTGTAGCAGACCTGGAGCAGCAGCCCTGAAATAAAGATGAAGACATAATGTAGGGATGAGGTATACTACCTTACTAGTAGAATTTTAATGCAGGAGTTAAATTATGAAAAACATAGGACCTTTCCTAGCCTTAGGATAGCCCTAGAGACCTTCCTAAACCCTATCCACCCTTATATTAGGTCACCTTAGCCTAGAATACCTCAAAACCCTTATTCCAGCCCATATCTGGACGTCCAAGTAGGTTGCTGGACGTCAAGGACCCTTAGGCACCACCCGCAGACCTAGAACCCAATTCTGCTAGAATATTGGACGTCCAGACAAGGTGTCAGCGTCCAATTTCTGCAAAATTTCAAGACGAAACCTCAACTTCACCCTGATTCAACTTTAGACATCCAGACCAGAGTTTTGGACTTTTGATTTTGAAGTATAAGTTATCTGATTAATAAATCAGACGTTTGTAACCCCTCTCTAATTACTATTTTTAAAATCAAGCCTAGATCTCGATATCCTAAGCCCCTAAACCCAAATCTATACCCTAAGGAACCTAAATTAAGGTGCCCTAACCCTAGTACACTACCTTAAGACTTTCCTAAGAACCTAATTAGGTTCTCACTAAACCTAATTGACTTGCATCTAAGTCAATTACACTCCACTTAGTCAATTGGACTCATAGAGTCCAATTGAGCTCAAACCTCAACCAACACAAGTCCAATTGGACTCAGTGAGAGACCAATTGACACAAGCCTGACCTAATTGGGAACTCCCTCTCCAAATTAGACACACATCCACTCAATTAAACTTGTAATAAGTTTAATTGCACTTATCACTTTAGTATTAAGGTTTATAACCCTATCTCTAGAAACCCACCTAAACCCAATCACCTAGACCTATAGGACTTGACCTAAACCACCTAGCCACACCCACACACACACACCTAGCCGCCCACTCTAGAATCTTCTAAAGCCTTCACCAAGTGGTGCCACCTAGGTTGCCAAAAATAGCAACCAAACTAGTCCATTCTTAGATCCACAATTTGTGGATCTGAGAAGACCCACTTCCATCCATCTTGACTCCAAGATGAAGGCCTTTCTAGAGAATTATATAATTCTCTAGAAAGCCAAGCCCTTGGTCTATTTAAAGACCATCATGAACGACCATCAACCAATGGAGATCTAGTCTTGGACTCCATTCATGCGCACACCCTCCACAAGCTCCATCACTTCCATCATCACCACCTTCACGTCCAAGGGCTAGAGCATCTCCAGCACTTTCTCAAGAAGCCGGCCAACCACCTTGGCTATTCCTCTCTTCCCTCCCACCACAAGCAGCCACACAACCATTAGAGACCACCTCTAATGACTGTTTTCTATTAGCAAGATTTAAAGTTCTTAGTTAAATTCTGCATTTATTTTCTGATTAGTAGCGTAGTAATCCTCTGCCTAAATGAATGCATGCATAATCTTTCTTAGATCCATGCATGCATCAATTTTCTATTAGCTAGAATTATTGTTTTAAGCTTTCATGTACAAGCTTTCCTCTAAACATAATTGTAATGATGATATATTTTGAAGAAATGAAATCACCACTTGCTTGATTTATCTATCTATAGTGTGATTATCAGTTGCCTGATTTACATTCTTATCTTGATGAAACAAAATGTCGGTCCCCGAGGATATCAATGAATTAGTGATCGATTTATTTTCCACTAGTCGTCATCGCATTATTGAGGTCGTGCGAAAGCCAACACACACTTTCACATTCATGATATATTTGGCACACGCACACGTTTTCCATATAAACAATGCAACTGGCACATCTCTAACTCGCACTTTAGACACTGGGCTCCAATTTTAAGCAAGTATCAAATCTAAATCAATTTTGCTTCTTAAATGCCTCCTTGAGATCGACCGAAACTCACCGTCTTGATATATTAATTTTTTTGTTTAAGTAGTAATTCGCACTATACCACGACGATTTTCGCACTAAATCCGCATTTTACAATTACAACAAATGGTGCGATTGTCGGGGAGGCAACACAATTTTGATTTTTGATTTCTTTGAGCTTAACACTGACACATCTGTTTCTACTTGCTTTTTGATATGCAGGAACAGGAAAAGTGGATTCTACGCACACATCAAGCGCAGTTGAAGAAATCAGGTGCACATCATAATCTTAATTTTACTTTTTCCATTTAAACCCTAGGTAGATCTAATTCCCAGGTAGATTTGGTTTCTTCAAAAAAAAGAGAAAAAATCTGCATATTTTCGTGAAGAAAAAAAAAAGAAAAATTTAGGTTTTTGACTTAGGTTTCTTTTGAATCTTAGAGTTACTGTTCTTTTTGAAAAAAAAAAATCCCTCAAAAAAGAAAAAAAAATCTATGAAAAAGTTCGAAAAAATAATTTGGAGAAAAAAAATTTGCAAAATTGAAAAGGAAAAAATTGTTTTGGTGAAAAGGGCTTAGTTTTGAATTCAAATCTTTTCAAAAGCTTTCTCACCACTCATTGAAATTCGGCATATTTTTGTTGCAAATTCAAAATTCAATCGCCAAATATTTTCTAAGCCAAAAATTTTAAAATTTGGGCTAAAGTTGTATTTTCAAATCAGCTTTCAAACGGCAACATTCGTTTGAAAAAATTCAATTTGTACAATTTTTGAAAATTTGTGAAATATAAGGGTGTCAAACTAACTTAGATCAGAAAATTTTTGAATTTTAAAAAGTGATTTCGGATAGCACACAAATTAGATTTCACCAAAAATGATGGGGTTTGAAAGATTATCAAACTACCTTTCATTTTCATATTTTTCTAAAATTTTTGGAGTTAATTTGATACTGTTTCAAATTAGAAAACCGACAAGGGGTCAAAATTCTAGAACTGACCCCTTGACGATTAAAAATTCATATTAATTCGGTTGAAACAATAAAAATTTTAACAAAATATTCTCTAGAAAGCCAATTGATAGAAGAATCCTCTTGTCAAATTTGAAATTATTTGACTTCAAATTGTGTCGTAGAGAATAGTTTGAATTGAATTGTGGTCTGCTGAACACCTAGCCATTGCATGAACCCTAGGCTTAATTTTTAGGGTTGAAACTTTGAGACCACACTTAGCTAGCCTAGACTTAATCTAGTGGCTAGCTGGTGAGATCAGTCACCTTGTGGGCCACTCACCAAAAAAAACCCCAATTTAAAGAAAAAGGTTAAGTAAAAATTGCATAAAATGCATTAACTAACCTACATTTATTGTCGAACTACTGGGTCATCACAACCACCCTAGTCAAACCTTAGCTGAATCTGTGGGGCAGTAACAAATGATCACGTCTAAGGGGTACAAAGTAACCAAAAGCGAAAGCCAAAGGAAGAACCTTTCCCTCAGTCCCTTCGTACAAATTGGCTGGGTTAGTTTTGGGGGTTGGGATTACTTGCAGTCGATTTTACAACGAATTTTTCTTCATAAATTAGAATCTTAACAAAAAATCTAGTCACCTGATCATAAGGACCACTTGATTGACAAGGCCTTAGCCTTGTTTGGCTTGGCTACACCAACTCGGGGGTTGGTTGGTGTATACAAGGGAGGAGATCACTTAGACCTCAACTTCTTGGACCTTGGGAGCCAATCCCAAGGAAGTGAAGGCGATTTGTCGCATCGCCCAAACCATCTTCTTCTCACCCTTCTTCATCTATTCATTTGGCAAAGATGGCTAACCCTAGACCTGGATCCGGTCAGGATCCAGCAAATCTGGACCCAATGGCTTGCCTGGAAGCCCAAGTCATTGAATCAAAGGAACAATATCAGCAGAATATCGATAGAATCTTGACTACATTAGATAGAATACAGCATCCACCCCAAGGAGAATAACTACAGGATTTCCACGATCCGGTGGCGTCGATACTCGCACCTCAAGTCTGGATTCCTGCAAGCGGAGACGCGTTCGAGTTGAAACCCAACGTGATTAGCTTGTTCCATAATTATTTTTATGGGAACTCGAATGAGGATCCTTTCCAGCATATAAAGAACTTGAATCAAATCGTGGAGACGATTTGACCCAAGAATGTTGATATGGGAATTGTTCTCATGAAGCTTTTTCCATTTTTTCTCAAGGATAAAGCTTCACATTGGTTCAAGACCATTAGGAGGCCAATTGGAACCTGAGCAGAATTACGACGCGAATTTCTACAAAAGTTCTTCCCAATCGTTTGTACGAACGTGATGAGACTCACGATTACAACATTCTCCCAAGGACCAAGGGAGAAGTTGCATGATGCCTGGGACCAATTTCACGATCTCCTTAGGAAATGCCTACACCATGGCACCTGGCTCATATCTTTTACCATGTCCTAGATAACACACATCGGTATCTAGCCATTACATGAACATTGCATTTGAGTTGTTCGAGTCTTTGGCGGAGAATTCAATGAATGCTGCGTCAATGAACCAATTCTAGCGACCTGGACAGCAACGGGTTAGTGTCCATGATGGTCACATCAAATCTGCTTGAGTCGATATGGACATCATCACCAAGAAGCTGGATAAGGTGGATCTGCTAGATAAGAAGCTCGATGAATTGATTCGAGCTCGACCTGAATTCTCTGGAAATTCTTCTACATCTAGATCGTCTTATGCACCTCGAGCCCCTCCTGCTTGAGTTAATTTACTCACTTAAGATGCATCCTCTCCATATTCACGGGATCCCGCATATCAGAATCGCATGAATAATCTTGATCTGGCACCTCAAAATCAAGGTTACACACCACATGATGATTTTAATGCGTATTCCCTTGATGAATATACATCTAAGACATTGTCAGCCTACGAAGACGTCAATGCTATTCAGGGATTCGAGCGTAATAACCCATACTCAGAGATGTATGACCCTGGTTGGCACCAACATCTGAACTTTTCCTAGTCTGGTAACTTATAGAGACCACATCAAGATCGACACTACCAGACCAGATAATACGGGAATGTGCAAAACATGTATCCAATGCAGTAGCCATTCCCATCTCAACAACAGCAATCCCATTCTATATATCAGCTGCTGCATCAAGCTACCCGTCACCCTCCAAACAGGCCAACCCTTTGGAGGCACTATTAACGGGCTATCGAGGGGTTTTAAGGAGTAATCATTATAGCAAAGCCTCAATCGCTCGAAAATAATTAAATTTATAACTCAAAATCGAAAAAGAATCCGAGGTCGATCACGGGGAGCAAATGATGGCAGTTCAATATCACTAATCATAATTTAATCAGAAATATAAGTAATTATGACCAAAGCTTCATTTAGAACAACTCAAAATGATATATATATGAAATCAAGTAGCAAAGTGCGAAAAGATTGGGTTAAAATGGTGATTTCAATCACAAAATTAACCTCTGAAATTAAGCTTCACAAGTATCTCAAATAATTGAACGGTAAATCTCAACTAAATATTCACGTCAACCAAGTTTCATATCCCAACAATAGCTTTAGAACTAAGGCACCAGCAGAACTCAAATGCCTTAAGTTGCTCAAGGCACTAAAGCACAGCTCCAACAGAAGAGGCAAAGGCCTCCTCTTTCCTTCATGCCTCAAGAGAGAGGCTGTTGGTGCTAGAGCACCACGATCGTTTATTTTGATGATAACAAAACACGTGTTATTTAACATTTGTACTTGAAGTCTTAGATTTCAGGTTAATTGCAAATGGAGACGTATTTAGACAGAGTTCGAACTCGCATTCATGACGGATTGGAGGAGCTGGACAGAGAACAGAGGAGCTTCACGAGGAGCGATAGCCTGAAGAAGCATGAAGACAAAAATAGGATAGATTTCCTTTTATCTTGTTCTATGAAATTTTTGTTTCTTTGTTTTGCTCTCTATTTCTTTCTTAGATCTTATATTAAAAAGCCTCAAAGAACCCTTAAAGTAGGCCTAAGAATACTTGCACAACCCTAGGATACTAGGTTTTATGTAAAGAGCTTAGAAAATCAAAATCGGGTTCTGACAGCCTAATCAGACTTCTAATCTGGGAATCAGACTTCTGATAGTGACTTTTAAGACATCTAACTATTGACGTAGACATCCAATAACTTAGGCTGGACTTTGTAGCTTCTGTCTGATGAAATCAGACGTCTATACCTTAGTTTAGATGTCTTAGAAGATGTCTGATGTTTGTGCCAGATGTCCAATTAGTGGAACATTGGCTACCAAGCAAACTTTGAGGAATATGACCGTTAGGCTTATATCAGATGTCCATAGAGGACCCCAGATGTCCTTTAGGAATATGACCGTTGAGGACCCCTTCTTAGAAGATGTGATCGTTTAGCCTCGGCTGACCCAAAATCTCCTTTGTCAAATTTCCTAGCCGTTAACCTATCTTGGGAATCCATTTCCACAGTATAATAGGTTTTCAGTGGTCTAGACCTTGTGCCAGATGTCCTGTATGTCGTCTGATGGCCATACACTAGAACCTTGTTTAGGCCTGAACCAAGTCAGGAAAGAAACCCTCCTAAAATCAGACGTCTGACTTAATTCCCAGACATCTTAAACAGGTTTTCCAGACGTTTGATACATGGACCAGACGTCTGATGACCCTGTCAGAATCATGATTGATTCTGATTGTGGCCTGTTTTGCTTGGGCTCAACCCTAACGGCTAAGGAAGCTTTCTAAGGGCTTCCAAAGCCTTCCTAGGCCCTCTATAAATAGAGGAGGACCATTGCCTTATAGAGACACACCTTGCAGGACTACTTTCCACTCTTATCGTGTCACATTGATACTAAGAAGTTCTAAGCTCTCCAAAGCTCGTGTCCACACCTGAGAGCTTCATCTTCGTTTGCGCACCCACTCTCCCTCCAAGATTACGAGAATGACCATGTACCGCCGCGTGGTTCACGCACCCACGTCAAGCCGACACACTTCCAAGCAAAGGGAAGTATCTTTACCTATAGTACCTAGGTTAATCTTTGTTGGCTCTATAGGTTGTTTTGTAATCTTTCTTTGATATTGGTTGGGTATTCGCGTTGTGAATTCCCGTCTCCTTCGTGAGACAAAATCCTCCTTGTAAAGAGGAGGGGTTGAGGAACGCTACCCTCATACTTGTAGCATGCTTGTAATTGAGGTTGAACTACCCTCGTTTAAGTAGTTTGTATAGTGGATTTGATGAACTAGATCGATCGGGAAATCCTAACTTGAAAGGGTTAGGTGGTGGTTTTCACCCGATTTTGGTTTCCACCTAAAAATACCTGTGTACATTGTGAGATTACTCTTTTTGTGAGATTGTTACCTTTCTATTCCGCATTTTATATATCACGCATATCTTACCCCCTCCCGTAGGAATCTACAGAGGCAAGCTCAGCACCACAACACAGAGGTGAAGGCCTCAGAGTCGACTAAGTGTAGAGAGCAGAGGGGCGAAGCGCAAAACCCACCCTCCTCTCTCTCTCTTTTTATTCTTCCTTAGAGCAGATGGACCGGACCCAAGTAATCAGGTAATTAGATTAGAGCCCAGACTAGCATGGCATGACTGTAGGCGAAGGCATGCGTGGGGAGGGGCATGTGAGGGACCTGACCCCTGTGTCGAACGTGAACAGGTAGAAGCAAAAAATGCCTTTATGTGCGGTCGCAAGCCCTTCGTTCCACGATGTGGGACTAAGGTGCACACTTCTTTTCTTTACACAACAATAGATGTTGGAAGTCGCAATTGAGGTCGAAGAAGGCGCTTGTAGCTACAATTGAAGACTTGGAGATGCACCCGGAGCTAGGCTGCTTCACCTCGGCAAGGAAGCAAAGATAAACACGGTTGGAGAAGAGCAACTAGGGCCGAAGAAGATGGCGGCAGCGGTGATCGTCTGGCCTAATACCTGCACCCACGAATACGGCCTTTTGGCGATGTCAAATGTGCTCAAAAGCTTCACCTGTGTGCGGCAAGTGCATTGGTGGCAGTGATGTGGCGTGTGGTGGTCTGTGGAGTGCTGACGGTGACGGAGACGGCGAGCTGAGAAGGTGGTGTTCAGGGAGGAGTTTAGTGAGTGGAAAGCAAAATTTGTTAAGGGCTTTTGAAGGGTGAGTCCTGGCCAAGCTTGTGGACATGGAGCGATGATGATTGGAGGTGTGTATCATGCTGGAGGCTTCACCAGAGCGGAGAACGAAGGTGGTGCTGAGGGCAATACAGTGGTCGTGAGTGAGTTATGAGTGTACGGAAAGAAAGTAGAGGGAAAAAGGAAGGGATAGAAAGGCTTAGAGAGGAAGGAGGTGGACGGATAGTGCTGGTTATGCCTAACCAAAGCTGGAGATGAAGATGAGGTCAGCGAGTTGGAGCGGTGACGAGGAGGAGGAAGGAGGCCCCTACTGTGGCTGGCGAGGAGCGGAGTTGAGAGGGGAAGGTAGAGGGTCGTCCAATTTGTTGGTTGGATGGCCAGAAGAGGAGAGCAGAGAGGGTCACCGGAGTAAGGTGTGAAGATGGCCAGAGAGGGAAGGAAGAGAGATTTCTCTTGCCAAAACTTGTTACGAAGTAAGGATTCTCATCCTGGGTCCTTTTATAGGCCTAAAAGATGAGGTCCAAGCTTGGAAACAAGATCGTGAAGCTTGAAATTCTCGCACAAACCAAATACCCATAATTTCAAAGTGTTCACATGAGAGATTGTGAGCAAATCAGGATCCAAGGCTGGGTCCAATTGGTAGGGAATTCCTCAAGGAATCTCTCGTTCAAATTTGGAAGAGTTTGATTAAGAATCAAGCGAAATCCTCGCCTGAATCTCGACAGAGCTTGATGTGTTCACACCAATGGTGGAAAGGACCCATTTGCAAAGAAAGATGAGAAAGTTAGGGACCTAATTGCAACAATTTCAAAAGTTAGGGCATGAATGAGAAAGAAAGAGTCAGATTGGACCAAAACACATATTAGGTCAAGATGGACTCTGATTGGGCCCAAATTTTGGTACAAACCTAATTTGAACCCAAGGAATCTGATGGTGGAGTTGGATTTCAGTTTTGACCTAGTTTAACTGGGCAATTTATGCAAAAAGCCCAATTTAGGGTAGAATTTCGTCTAAGATTGTTTGAGGTCAAAATGGGTTCCATAGGTCAAATCAAGGATACCAAACCTTAAGGAATATTTTTCTATGCATTTTAGAAGGTTTAGATGAATTTAAACCTAACCAAAACCTCTATTATTTAAACGGGTTAGAAATTAGGATTTTGAGTGTTGCATTGGTTCTCAAAATGTGTGAACCCTGTTTCTATCTGTATTAACCCACTTATTAGTCTTTAATGCTCATTTTGCTTCTATTTCACCCCTAGCACACCCCTTGGTTATTCAATGTTCATGATATGCTGTTAAAACTGCAGAATTAACCCTGATTTATTGTTCTCTTCTTAAAACATAATAAGGTGGAGATATAACCCTTAGATGAATATGTAAGAGTTTTTATCTTTTATTCTAGACTAAACTAGGCTAGTTAAGGCTCATGATGGTGTTCCCATCATACCCCCTGCCTAGTTTTTGCTAGTCCCTTAGTAAACATTTTATAGATCAAACTAGGTCTCTAGGTTGGATGCAACTACCAGGGTGCCTTACCAAGCTGCATCTTTAGAAATCAGATCGGAATACCAATAATAGGCCTAGAGGTACTCAAATATCAGCCAAGATCTAGACCTGACCAGCTTCAGCCTGAGTCTGCCGTGAAGGTTTCTAAGGCTTGCAAAAACTACCTAAAGATTCGTTAACCCCAGCAGTTAAAGCAACCGTGCATAGGCGTAACATGTCCAGGTTCAATTTGCTAGTGCATTTTTGTAAGAAAGAGATACAGAAGGATTTTTCATTTAGAGAGTTGTCTCTCTTTTCTTTTTATTTTTTCCCTCAATCTAGCCTCAAGTTGGCCATAAACAGTCTGTATCGGATTCCATGTCTCCACCATCAATCCTCGAAGGGTCCCTGACTTTTGATGCTTTGGGATAGCACCGCCCATAGTAACCCCTAAAACACTGGCTTTCGACACTTCGAGGTAGTGCCGCTCATGGCATTCTATAGTTAAATTCAGGCCCTGGCAATCAACATTTCGAGATAATCCCACCCTTGGCACTTGAACCAACACAAGGTGCTTATATGCCCAATAAAACAAAGTGTAGGCAATGGAGCCGAATAATCCCGAAGCCTTAGACCTACATCAGCTTTGCACTTTCCTTAACCTCTCGAGGATTAATCCAAATCTTAACAAATACTTAACTGTTTAAATCTTAAAATAAATCCAAGAGGCCTAAGGTCGGTATCCGCCACTAATTCCCTAAGTTTTAGCCTTCTAGGTCTTAATTCATCATCCGATCCAACATAGAAGTTAGATAGGTTCCATATTAAATTTCAAAGGACTCTTTTTTTCTTTTTTTTCTTTTATTTGCTCATTTTTCTTCTTTCTTTTCTTTTCCTTCCCTTCTCTTTTTTTCACTCAGCTCAAATTATCCTCTCCTTTCCTTTCCCTTTTTTTTTGTAAAATGAAACCCTCCTATACATTGATTTCATAGTGTTTTGCATTTTAATACCCCCATGCCTAAGATTTGTAATGTACTCATTGTAAATTAGGTGGGTTGAAGTTCAGCTTAGATCATACGTTAGAACAAGGTCAAAAGGGTGGGTGAATGGGTCGGGATGACTATTGCGGACGATTTCAAGCTTTGATAGAAGTATCAAAGGTGGAGTCGACTATTCTAACCGTTGAACCCTATAGTGCAATATGAATTCAGCAAAGAGATATGTCAAAAGGGTTTTGGGTTTTTTTCTCAAAAGATGATGGGTTGCCTCCTGTTAAGTGCTAAGTTTAACGCCATCAGCTAGGCACAATGAAGCTCAAGGAGAATGGAGATCAAAAGATACTGTAGCCAAATTTTAGTCAATAGGTTTGGTGAACAGTTTGAGTCTCTGACCGTTCACAATGAAAGGTTTAGAATCATGGTTGAGTTCACTGATTTCAATAGCTCTATTTTCGAATACTCGTCTTACCAGAACCAATCCATTTATATCTGAGTTTTCTTGGGAAGAGCTTGAGTTTGGCATCAAAGAGTAGTACTTTACGACCAGAATGGAAGGATTTTCTTAAAATGTGCTTGTCATGGAAGGCTTTCATCCGCTCTTTGTAGATTCGTGAGTTCTCGTACGCGTCATTGTGTAACTCCTCAATCTCACTTAATTGCAACCGGCAGTGGATTCCAGCCTTCACAAGATCTAGATTGTACTTCCGTACTACCCAATATACTTTATGTTCCATTTCCACGGGGAGATGACATGTCTTCCCGTAGACAAGTCTGAAGGGAGACATGCCTAACTGGGTCTTGAGCAGCTTTATAGGCCCACAATGCTTCAGAAAGGCGGGTAGACCAATCCTTCCTGTCGTTGAACAATGACCTGAAGGATCTTCTTGATCTGCTGATTTGACAATTCAGCCAATCCATTAGTCTAGGGGTGATAAGGAGTCGAGTTACAATGAAACACCCCGTACTTTTTCATCAAGGACTGGAAGTGCACATTGGTGAAATGAGACCTGCCATCGCTGATGATGGCTTTTGGAACCCCAAATCTGGAAAAGATGTTCTCCTAAATGAATCGAAGAACAACTTCATGGTCACTTGCTCTGGTGGAGATGGCTTCAATCCAGACGTAATCAACAGGGAGTAAGATATATTCGAAGTCATTAGATCCTGGAAAGGGTCCCATGAAATCAATTCCCCAGATGTCAAAGATTTCGCACACAATGATTGGATTCAAGGGCATCATATCTCGCGGGCCCATGTTGCCGAGGGTTTGACAACAGGCACATGCCCTACAATAGGATTGTGCGTCTTTGAACATTGTGGGCCAAAAGAATCCATGATGGAGGATCTTCGCTGCGATTTTTCGACTAGAGAAATGGCCACCGCAGGCCTGGCCATGACAAAATGAAATGACGTTATTGACCTCGTTATCAGGAATGCATTGATAGCGAAAATACGTGATTTTATAAATGGGGATTTTAATGTCTTTGCAACGTATAAATCTACTTTCGATTTTAAATTTCTAAACATAGATAAGGAGAATATCTAAGGTCATCCAAGGAGGCAATTGTTGTAATTTCAAATCTCTTGCTTGAAAATAGAAATCACCTTTCTTTTTTGGTATTTTCTCAATATATAATTTTTTATAGGTTTTGAAATAAAGGCAAATACATGAATTGTTGGCGGGAAAGATGCTAACACCTACAAGCTAACCTTATAGTAGCAAAAATAACCTCTCCCTAAGCTCACTCTAGGCACGTGGAGGCCTAAAGTAACTAGGGGAAGGGAGCGAAAAGTGCTAAGAATAAGGAAAGCAAATAAAAAAAAACTAATAAGAAAAGGCAACTTTAATAGTTAAGCAAAATGTGTTTTACACAAACCCTAGTAGAGAAAAGCTTCTACTACTAGAATTTAAAGTATAAAATAAAGAAACACTAATCCTCTGAAAAATAGTGAAGAGGGGAGGCTCTTTGCTCCAAGCTCGGTGGCTCCCAGGCTTGAAAAGGGGCTCTCCAACTACTTCCTTCAATAGCTCCTTCAAGGTGGTGTTGTCTTCCTAGGCAAGCCCACAAAGAGGGGGTGTTCCCTATTCTCTTCCAAGGTAAATGGTACCACCTTCAAGTCTCCTCCAATGTCTGGCCGTCCTCCTTGAATGGAATGCTCCTCCTCCTTGGTGTGGCACAAGGAAGAAGAAAGAAGGGGAGGAAGGCACTAAGAGGGCGGGTAGGATGCCCCCTTAATCTTCTCTTCTTCTCATTCCTTGGTCGTGAGTTAGGGTTGATGTAGGGTGGAATTTACATTAATGGAGGATGGATTTTAGTGGTGGTTAGATGGGGTATTTATAGGGTAGAAAGGTGGTGGTTGGCGTGGCATTAGGTGGAGGGCTAGGGTGGAGGGTTAAGGTTTAGAATGGTAGTTAGGGATCCTAAGGTGAAGGGTGTTTGGCGCCAACCTAAGAGATTTGTAGGGTGGCAGTTATGGTGGTGTTGGTGGCTCTGGTGGTGGACACCACCAACGCCAACCTAGGGTCTTCTAGAATGCAGGTTAGGTGGATGGTGGAGATGGGTTGAGGGAGTAGGTGTAGGGCTAAGATGAGTGTATTTTTGGAGGGAAAAGTTGGCGCCAAAAAGGGGGTGGTTATGGGCGTTTTTGGAGCCAACTTTTGGTGCCCTTTGGTGGTGGTTGAGGGTTGAAAGGTGGTGATGGTGGTAGCACCAACTTAGAGTAGAGGTGGAGTTAGCTTAGGTGGACTTAGGTAGGGTTAGTTGGTGGAGCTATTTAGGTAGGGATTTAGGGTGGTGGATGGCCAAGGGAGTTGAAGCTTAGCTATAGTAGAGTAGAGGAGGCAATTAGAGCTAGGGTTAGAGGAGAGGAGCTAAAGAAAAGAAGTTTGGAGTTGAATTGGAGTTGATAGCTTTTGAAGAGGATAGCATGGAGCTACTTTAGCTAGCCTAGCCTGCTAGCTCTTTGCTAGCTGCTAAGCCAAGCTAAAGCAAGCTGGCTTCTGCTGAAAGGAGCTGAGGTGAGCTGGGTCTGATGCTCCCGGGGAGGACCTAGCTAGTTACCTTAGCTCAACTAAGTTGAGCTAAGCTGAGTCCCCGGGAGCTGGACTTGAACTTCCTAAGCTAAGATGAAGTCATCTTCAGTTGGCTGGAGTTGAGTGGAGCTGGATCTAGCTAGACTTGAGCTGGGGTGAACTCCAATCAACTCAGCTAAGCTAGCTAGAGCTCCCAGTGAACTGATGGGAGCTGAGATGAGTTAGACTCAGCTAAGTTGAGCTGGATCTGAACTGACTTAAGCTAAGGTGAGCTAAGATGAGCTCTCTTAAGATGTCATTCATCTGAGATGAGCTGAATGGAGCTAGGATGAGCTAACCCTAGTTCAAGTGAGCTGGACTTCGGCAATGATGAACTGGATAAAGCTGAGTTTCAGCCGGTTTAGGCTTCTCCTCACCAGTTGCCTTCCTGAGTGCTACGGTTCTAGGGATCTGACAATCTATTTATCCCTAACACTGACAAAAACACATCAAAAATGTAATAAAAAATTCAATGTATGCCTAACCCAATTGATACCTAATTGCAACCCAAAAATCCATTTGCAAAGCAAAATCCTAAGAGCTAGGTTTGTTTTAATGCATAAAATAATGATAAACTGGTGTTTATCATGCATCTCCGAATTACCATATCATTGCCAATATGGAAAAGATATGGCTCTTCCCAAATGTAGTACTTAGCATCAGAAATCAACTTGTCTCGCCTAGAAGTCGCCTAATCTGGAGGGACTTTCCCTATAACCAAGTAGTTTACCATGTCAGCAAACCAAGGAAGCCATTAATGGCGAACAAATGTTCATCCGAAAAATGCTCAGTAATAGGTCCGGATGGGTCAATGACTGAAGAAGGAAGGCGAGACAAATGGTCAGCTACCACATTCTGCTTTCCTACCTTGTGGCGAATTTCAAGATCGAACTCTTGCAACAGCAAGATCCATCGGATTAATCTAGGTTTCGCATACTTCTTTACAAGTAAGTGCCTCACTGTAGTGTGATTCGAGTATATAATGACATGGGAACCCAGGAGGTATGATCTGAATTTTCCCAGGCCAAATACGACAGCTATAGGATCTGTAAATCATAAGCACACTAGAAGGGGGGATGAATAGTGTGGAAAAAAAATGCAAGATAAAGCAAACCACAAAATACACAAGATATAAAGTGGTTCCCCTAACTTGGGTACTTCACTACCTAAGTCTCCTTACTTAGAATTGTTAACCCGATTCTCTCAATCTAGAAGGAATCAATTTACTAAAACTTGAGGTAATTAATGGGTTACCTCAACCCAATTACCAGATATTAAAAAAATGCAAATAAAAGCTTACAACTAATCCCTAAGTCTCCAACAAGTATATGGCTTAATATGCGTATGTAAATTAATCTAATGAGAATACTAAGGCGTAAAACAAATGAATTTATCAGAGAGTAACACAATCGCCTTTGATGACTTGTTACAAGTGGAGAGTGGCCTTGAGAGGATTGCAACAAAACAAGCTCTTTTGCAGCTAGTAAATTGAGAATTGAAAGTGTAGGCAAAGATAGAATTTTGGCTTCTTAGTTGTATGCAAAACGCACTCAAACAGTGCTTATATAACCCACTAAGCACCTTCCCTACGATTACTAGCCATTAGGGAAAATTTAGGAAGATTAGAGATAGGTTTAATTGCAAAATAGCCATTTAGATTGGTCAGAATGGTTAGTTGGTACCAGTACTAAACTTTTGGTACCGATACTGGCTGCCTACTGTCAGCCCAACTAAGTCACTAGGTACCGGTACTCATGATGAGTACCGATACTTGTGACTCATAGATTTAGGTCTAATAACCTACATGTACTAGTACTAATGATTGGTACCGGTACTTGTAAGGTCCAGGCAAAAACCAAGGGCACAAACCGTGACCACTTGATACCAATACTCACGATGAGTACCGGTACTTGTTGTTCTCAGTTTGAGACTTAGGCCCAAACCTGTGCCTAGCATGTACCGATACTTGCTACAAGTACCAAATATTATAAGTGTAACGAAATTTTTAGAGATATGCAACCTACTCTAAACGACTTTATTTTGAAAAAATCAATTTTGAGTTTTTGAAACGAGTGAATGAACGATATTCTGAACCCTAATTATCTCTACTTTGATTTTAACTCCTAGATTATGTTTTACTTGTTAAAAGATATACAAAGATTCTAAAATACAATTAATACAACAAAAAATATACTCTTCTAGTCTTCTTCCTTCATATGATATCTTGTTGCTTGCATCCATAGATTCTTTCGACCTGTATTACTTCATAAACACATTAAATTTTAAAATGATTTTGTTAACACCAAAACATAGAAGAGAGATGGAACTAGATTCCAACAATCTCCCCCTTTTTGGTGTTGACAAAACAAACAAGATACTCATATTTAAAACTAAACATAGACTTAATAAGAGAAGAATAAAAAACTTCACAAGGAGTGAAAAACCTCCCCCTCAAACTAGGCTCTCCCTATTTTAAATAGGAAGTATCCAATCATTTCTCCCCCTTTTTATCAAGCAAGCAAAAAGATGAGTAAATAATAGAAATAAAACATGATATATTTCACATAAGCAAACAAAGCATGATACATGAATAACCAACTCTATCCAATCATCATAACATGATAAAGTTCATAAAGATAAGGCTTGAAACAATTTTAACACATAATTGTTTGAAAAGTCATACAAATTTAACAAGCAACAAAATGAAAACTAAGCTAATTTCTATGATGTTTTCTAATAAGCTTTTGCACATGTCCACCATCATCATCAACGTCGTCGTCATCATCATCATTGTCATCATCATCTTCATCTTCATCATCACTATCTTCATATGAAACTTCTTCGTCATCTTCAGTGTCTTCTTCATCATCATGAAGAATAGGTTCTTCTTCCGCCATTGAAACAGGAGATGGATCTTGAAAATGCTTTTGCCTTCTTTCATTGTATTCTTGAGGTGCTTTCAATTGAGTCCACTTCCTTTGTTTAAGTTGTTGAGTGGAAGAAGTGACATGGGAGGACTCAATAGAAAGAGAAAGGTCACGAAATTTGCGTTCTATGTAACGGAAGGTAAAATTTAGATTGGTTAAATTTTGACCAATGTAATTGAAGGTATTTATCAAATTGGGATCAGTTCTAGACACATTAGATAGATTTACCCAAGGTATTTCAGCTTCTGGATATGGGTAAGTTATTGGAATGAAAGTTGAGGATGATTCATGAGGTGGATGAGAAGAAGATTGAGCATTTGGATCAATTTCTTCATCATCATCACTAGAGGATTCCTCTCTAGCAAGTTTCACTCCCACTTTTCGGAGAGTGGACCATTTAAAATAGACCACTTTTCTAAGATGAGTAAAATTAGAGAGGTCAATTTTATTTTATGAAAAATGTGTGACATCAAAATATCCAATGGTAAAGCTGATGCATGGTAATGGGGTCTAAGAAAGTGAATGAAAACTGTGTTCTAATCGACCGGAAAGCTCGTAATGATAGCATAAATTAAGGGTAAAATATCAATAGGTATTTTGTAAAATCCAGACTTTTTAACCCTTAAGTTCCATGCTAAGATACGAAAAAGGACACGAGCAAAAAGGGTCATATTTGGGGCAACCAATGCTTTGCCCTAGCAGTTAGGAAGCAAAAGAGTTTCATGGATTTTATGAGTAGGAAATTGCTCCTTAAGTGTGTTAAATGCATGACCTTCATTAGGACATTTAGTAATGGTTGACAAGAATTTCGGTGTGATGGTGATTTTCTGACCAAAAACATTTATTGTTAAGACAAGTTGACATCGATTTTCTTATTCTTGGATATTAGTAAAGAATAGACAATTAACATCAGGGTATACTCCAGGAACATCGGCAAAGAATGATTCATCAAAGAAATGCATGAGTTTTTGTTTGAAAAGACGAGTGGTAAAACTAAAGAGTTGAAGAGAGAAATCTTTCCACTCAACTAGCTTACAATAATAGAGTTTTAGTCTTTTATACCAATCAAATTTTGACTAAGCATCCTCATTAATGCAAAACTTGTGAAAAGCATCTTAAGGTACTTTTCCCTTACTTTTTGATTTAGGTATCATCTGTAAACATGCAATAACAAGGAAAAGGAAAACGATTAGAAATATAGAAAACTTCCTTTCATGTGTTTGTACAAAAAAAAACACATTTAAGCCTGCATGTACCTGTACTGGTGATTGGTACCGGTACTGGTTGGTTTATGTTCCAACCAGAAATTTGTGCTAGTACTGGTATTAATCTTCAGTACCGGTACTTGCTCACTAAAGCAGGCACTGCTGCACCATGCTAGTACCAGTACCAGTGATGGGTACCGGTACCACCTGGTACCCGACGAGAAACAAATGCAGCAACGAGAAATGAGTTGAGAGAAAGAAAAAGACAAGATGTAGAATGACTTATAATAGCATGATCTACTTAGGAGATAAGAATATACCTAAAGTAGAAGCTTGGAGGTGATCCTTCGTCTTCTTGGCAAGGGCTTGGAGAGACACTTGAGGAGAGAACTAGGGTTTTCTTGAGAAAAAATGAGGCAGGTGTTTGCACTTGGCCTCTTTTATATGGGATGGGTCATGTGCTTGTCACATGACCACTTAAGTGATTGAGAGAAGAAAAATTTATAACTTAGGTGTTGAATAAATAATGTAGTCAACAACCTAAGTTAAGCAACCATATTGCAAACAACACCCAAATATTTCCAGACATATGAAAATATTACGTTTACCCCTTTTAAAAAAAAATGGGTAAATTGCAGTGAGACCCTCAGAGATTTTTATAAATATAAACAAATTCCATATCAATCAACTCATTAGTTTTGAATATCTTTTATTGTACAAAGTCCTAATTTTCTTATAAAGTAAAATCTCTCTGCTGCAAGAGGTTTTGTAAAGATGTTTGCCAATTAGTTTTGTGTGTCACTAAATTCTAATTGAATTGATCCTTGAAGTACATTATCTCTAAGGAAATGATGTCTAACATCTATATGCTTGGTACGTGAATGATGAACTGGATTTTGGATAAATTTATTGTGCTTGTATTATCACAAAGTTTTGGATTGTGCATAAATCAATCCAAAGTCGGACAAAGTCTATTTCATCCAAATGACCTGAGAGCAAGCAAGTGAAGCAGCAATATACTCTGCCTCTGTTATAGAAAGTGAAACGCAAGTCTATTTCTTAGAGAACCATGAGACTAGAGATTCTCCAATAAAATGACATGTGCCTCCTATGCTCTTTTGGTCTGTCTGACTCCCTGCATAGTCAGCATCACTATAGGATAATAGATTTAAGGATTGTGCTTTAGGTAGAAAAGACCAAGATCTTTTGTGCTGTTTAAGTATCTAAATATTCTTTTTACTATATTAAAATGTGATTCCTTGGGTTCGGATTGGAATCACTCACATAAACATGTAGCAAAAAGAATATCAGGTCTAGAAGCTATAAGATATAGTAGTGAACCTATGATGTCCCGATATTTCTTTTCAACTACCCTCTTGCCAGATAAATCTTCACTAAGAGAAGTAGATAGAGCAATCGGAGTCTTTTTGCCATTTACATTTTCAAAGTCAAATTTCTTGAGAATTTCAAGAACATATTTTGTTTAACTAATGTAAATTCCTGTGTCTAATTATTGAATTTGGAGCCTAAAAAGAATCTGAGTTTACCCATCATACTCATTTCAAATTCTGTCTTCATAATCTCACAGAAATGTTAACACAGGGACTCCTTAGTTGATCCAAATATAATATCGTCAACATATATTTGAACCAGTAGGATGTAATTTCCTTCTTTTACAAAAAGAGCTGAATTAACAACTCCAATCCTATATCCATGCTGAAGAAGAAAGGTCATAAGCCTATCATGCCATGCCCTAGGAGCTTGTAACACCTTATTGAGCTTGTATATGTGCTCTGGGTGTGCTAGGTCCTCAATCCCAAGAGGCTGATGAACATAAACTTTTTCCTTAATATAACCATTAAGAAAGGCACACTTGACATCCATTTGATATAGCTTGAAGTCCTTTGCACTTGCAAAGGCAAGTAGCATCCATATGAACTACAAGCGAGCAACAAGAGCATATGTCTCATCAAAGTCAATACCCACCTATTGGTTATAGCCTTGAGCTACAAGTCTGGCTCTATTCTTGATCATTGAACCAGATTCATCCAATTTATTTCAAAACACCCACTTGGTTCCAATGATGGAATTATCCTCAGGAGCGAGTACCAAGTTCCATACATTACTCCTGCATAGCTACAACCCATGATTCATCTTTTAATGCCTCGTCAACTTTCTTGGGTTCAAATTGTGAAACAAAGGCATTAAGGACAAAATCAGCTCTAAAGTGAGATCGAGTTTTTACACCTTGTTCAATATCACCTATGATCTGTTCTTAAGGGTGATCTTTTTGATGTACCCATTCTTTTGGAAGATCATGTACATTTCGAGTATCTTTCATTTTTGATACATCGATGAAGGGGGTATCTTCATCATCAGAATCTAAATGATTTGATTTAGGTTCACCTAAGTTTGTTTCATCAAATGAAACATGCAGGAATTCTTCCATAACAAAAGTTCTTTTATTAAAGACTCGATAAGCTTTGCTTCTTGTTGAATAGCCAATAAAAATGCCTTCAACACCTTTAGCATCAAACTTATCAAGCCGATCATAGGTGTTTAATAAATAACATCTACTTCAAAACACCCTAAAATATGAAATCCTAGGAGACTTCTTGTAATAAAGCTCATATGTTGTTTTCTTAATAATAGATCTTAAGAGAGTTCTATTAAGAACATAACATGCCATATTAATGGCTTCTGCCCAGAAATATTTTCGAAGCCCAGACTGCAAGAGCAAAGTTCAGGTGCATTCTTGTAGAGTGCGATTCTTGCGCTCTAAAATGAAAATTTTTGGGTTATGCCATAATTGACACAAAAGCTTGAAAATTTTTCATTTTGAAATTCACACCCATGATCAGTCCTAAGTCTAAGAATAGAGAATGATTTTTCCTTTTGAAGTCTTCGAGCAAAACCTAGGAAGGAATCAAATGAGTCATCCTTATGTTTCAAAAGGATAACCCAAGTCAACTTAGAGAAGTCATCAACAATAACTAGGCAAAATTTTGATCCATTTAGACTCCCAAATCATGTTGGTCTAAATAGATGAAGATGTAATAATTATAAAGGTCGTGTTGTTGAAACTAAGTCTTTAGGTTTAAAAGAAGCTTTGTACATTTTTCCGAGTTCACAAGATTTACATAAAACATTCTTTTTATATGTTAGTTGGAGTAGGTCCCTTACTAACTCATTTTTTGCTAACCTATTAAGATGTTTGTGATTAATGTGACCTAGCCTACGGTGCCAAAGATCTACTTCAACATGGGAGGCAAGCAAACATTTTACAAATTTCTCTTGTGAAAAATGAAGAGCATAGATATTTTCATATCTAAAGCCTTCAATTAAGATCGTATTTGTTCCTTCTTTTAATATTTTAAATCCAACTTTAGCAAACAAAACATCACATCCATTATCACATATTTGACTAACACTAAGCATGATTTGTTTTTAAGTTTTCTACTAAAAGAACATTACGTACCTGCTTAGAAGAATTACCTATTGTACCTTCACCAATAATACGACAACGTTTGTTATTGCCCAACTTGACGTGTCCTCCATCTTCGATTCTGGTCCACTTGATAAAGAGGTCAGAGTATCTCGTCATGTGCTTGGAACATCCACTGTCAAGGATCCATTTGTCCTTCTTAACCTGCAAAACAATTATTAAATTTATTTTAGGTACCAACTTTCTTTTGGGTCCTTGATGGTTAGTACCCTTCAAATCCTTAGGTTTATATATCACTTTTGTGTTAGATCTATAATTCTTAAGATTCTTGATCTTTTAATAAATCGATGCATGTCTAGGTGTATGTGATTTATTTTGTGTGTTCTTTTTATTATTGATCTTTGGCTTTTAAATTATTACAAAATTCTATATTCTGCCTAGTTGTTTTTAGATTATTCAAAGTGTCCTCAAAATGTTCATAAATATCTCTAATTCTACTATTTTAGCATGCAAGTGATTGTTATTTTCTTTTAACATTTCTAATTCTATTTCTAAACAAGATTTCTCTATTTCTAAAGTTTTATAACTATCACGCAAGACCTTATTTTCTTTTTTAATCAACCTATATTTGTGATACAAATCTTCATATGCTTGTAATAACTCATTAAAAGTGACTTCAGAATCTACCTCATTTTCTGAACTGTTGTTGTTCGCCATTAAACAAAGATGTGCAACTTCTATTTCTTCATATTCCTCAGAAGATAATTCCTTGCCAGAATCACTATCATCCCAAGTCGCCTTATATGCCTTTCTTCCAATCTTCTTCTTCCGATCGAGTTCTTTGTCTTTCTACTTTTCTTCCTTCTTCTTGATCATTGGACAATCTTTTCATACGTGCCCCTTGTTACGACCCGGTTCCCGAATCCCTGCGAGATACGAGAATCGGACCGGTTCGACTGATCCCAAGACCCAGTCGTCCGACGATAAAGTAACCAAAAGAGCAGTAAAATAAATCACATTCACCATATATATAACTAGCGGTAACAAAATACAGCACTAAAGAAAAGAAATACTACAGTATACACCACCACAACAGTAGAGATATAAACATGTACATAAACATGAAGCTTACAATAAAAAGAGTACAGGAGTAAGAGAACTACTCACTACAACAGAAAGAAAAGTACAGTGGGTACTACACAAGTAACACTACTGGGCTCTACTAGGTCCAGCACCCTCTGCAGCCGCCGACTCTGGCTGCTAAACACCTGGTCCTGAAAAGGTAACAAAGGTGACACGTCAGCGAAACGCTGAGTAGAGTGGCAACTAAAAGCTAAGAAACAGTAAGGTGGACAGTAGCTATTATATTTTTAATTTCTTTCTTTATATTTTTTCCATTTATTCACTCTTGAATTATTTTTCAGATCCTTCTTTTGATCTTGAATGTTCCTCGTGGTCCAGCCCCTCCACAGTCCGCGCACCCTCGCCTGATTACCCTGGTTTGCCCAGTGGGCCTAACAAGTCGGTGTCGGAGGGCTAGCAGAACCCCGAGTCCCGTGGGGTAGCTAGTGCTCTCTCTACACTAGTAGTTCTCCTCGGTACTGTGTACACGAGGGCCAAAAGTCGGTACAAAGTGGCTAGACCTAACCCCAGGTCCCTGGGGTGGCTAGCTCCGCTCTGCACTAAACAGGGAGACAGTCGCTCTCCTTGGTACTCCGTACTCAAGGGCCAGCTCACTTCCCCAATTCTAGTCCATTCACTTTC
This sequence comes from Thalassia testudinum, assembly GCA_037157565.1. NCBI lineage: Eukaryota > Viridiplantae > Streptophyta > Magnoliopsida > Alismatales > Hydrocharitaceae > Thalassia > Thalassia testudinum. The sequence goes on along the minus strand of JAZHRO010000007.1, from coordinate 62,624,857 downwards.
CAGGAGTTCTACTCCTAATTCCCAGTAGGGTTCATGCTCTTTTAACTCAGCCAATTTAGGTTTCACCGTTCCAGCTTTATATCCATATAACCCATGTTCTCAACAGTAATTATTCATTAATAAACAGGCAGCTGTTAACCAATTTTACAAGTAGTTATCGTTTCCTTTCTACTTTTCCAAGACTGCAACGTATAGACATTCAATCTAGTTTTCCAATCCTAGGATTCATGCAATCCCCTAGGATCTATCATTCATTCTAGTTTTTCAATCCTAGGGTTCATGCAATATCCTAAGCTCTATTAATTATTTCACAATTGCATAATTTTTTGATAAATAATTGAAAGGGCCACTCTACCCGCGAAACCGGGAGTACTGGAGGCGTAATCGACAAGCCCGCGCACCTCCGCAACCCCCAGAGCCGCAACGGAACGGGATCCTAGCACAAGGATCAAAGACAAGGAGCTACTCAAAGCAGCATACGATTACTGTAAACAGGTAGAGGAACTAAATCTAAGAAGAATGAAACTTGAAATGCGGAAAATGAACTCCGAACGGATCCTAAACAGGTCAAAAACGACGACTCTGTCCAAAATTAGACGTCTGGAACTTTTTCCCGACGTCTTAAATGATCGCTCAGGTCATACCTCGATCTACGTGATCCTTCAGACATCCAGAAGCCCGCTGAACCGTCTGGACTTAGTTTCCAGACGTCCGACTGTCACTCCAGACGTCTGGAGACCCTCTCCGTCGTCTGGCGTCGTGCCCAGACGTCTGATCTGTGTGGGATGGCATGCCCTTGCGCCTTCCCGAACAAGTCCTGCACACACACACACACGCTCTCATAATGAAAAGGTGCAGAAGACCTCAGCGGAACGGCTGCATGGTCGTACCGCGAAAGAAGGAGAAGATAAAAATAACGTACCTGTCAGACGTTTGGACCTTCCTTCAGACGTCTTCTGTGTCGTCTGGACGTAAGTCCAAACGTCTGATTCTGGGTCCTTTAGCTCTTCGCCCGCAATGCACGGCCGTGCTGCGCCGCGTCCGCCTGCTGCCTAAGTTGTAGCAGCTCCTTCGCGGCACCACACGCTCGCTGCTCTCCCGCCAGCCGACTCTAGCTCCCCTGGCAAGCTCGCACCCTCACGATCGAGTTCCTTCTTCCTCTCGCAACAGCTCCTCCCCACACACTCGCAGCAGTCGCGGCTACCGCTCTCGCCCGCTCGGTCTCTCGCTGACAGGGAGACGAAGAAGAAGGCGGTGGAGTGAGGGTGAGGGAGAGGGAGAGCCGTATTTGAAGGCAGCTGCGGGGAGAGAGAAAGAGAAAAGCTGCGTCTGCAGGGAGGGAGAGGAAATAGGAGGGCGGCGGGTTCAGTCTGCGTGTGCATGCACGCAGACGCGAACCTGTACGCCGAAAAAATTTAATTCCAGACGTCTGGGAAGGCTTCTAGACGTCTGACAAGACGTCTGGACTGCTTCCCAGACATCTTAAACGACGCTTGATGCCCGGTTATAACAATATAACAAACTCAAAGGAAGAAACTTACTCTAACTAGGGTGCGGAAAAGAATGATATATGCATAACAAACTCAAAGAGGATCGAAGCCGATCCGAAAAGATGTACCCGCGAAAAGCTCTAGGTACCGCTCCCGCATCACCGTCTTAGGCTCCCAGGTAGCCTCCTCGTATCGCTAGCTCCTCCACAAAACCTTCACCAGGGGTACTTGCTTCCGTCTCAAACTGTGGACGGCTTTGTCGAGAATCTGCACTGGCCACTTGGGGTAGGTCAGGTCGTCGCCCACCTCGACGCTCTCGTGACTCAGGACGTGACTGGGATCGGCGACGTACTTCTTGAGGTTGGACACGTGGAACATGTCGTGCACACCAGAAAGCTGAGGAGGGAGGGCAAGCCTGTAAGCAATGGGTCCAACCCGCTCCAGGACCTCAAAGGGCCCCACGAACCTCGTCGTGAGCTTCCCTCTCACCCCAAATCGCTGCAGGCCCTTCATGGGCGAAACACGAAGACGTGGTCCCCAACCTCAAACTGCACCTCTCTGTGTTTCCGATTTGCATAGCTCTTCTACTTGCTCCTGGCAATGCGGAGTCGCCTGTGAATCTGCTCGACTACCTCCTGACTCTGTCGGATCAGCCTGGGGCCAACCTCCCACTTGGTCCCCACCTCAACCCAACTCAAGGGTGCCGTACACCTCCGTCCGTACAGAGTCACGTAGGGTGCCATGCTGATGCTCGAGTGATAACTGTTATTGTATGCAAACTCCGCCAGGGGCAAGTGCTCCTCCCAAGAGCCCCACCAGTCTAGTACACAAGCATGCAAAAGGTCCTCAAGTGTGTATCATGCGCTTAGACTATCCGTCCGTCTGGGGGTGGTAAGCTATACTGAACCTCAACTGCATCCCCAGGGCCAGCTGAAACTCAGCCCAAAATTGGGACGTAAAGCGGGTATCCCAATCAGATATGATCTCCCGCAGAACTCCGTGTAGACGTACCACGTTGTGGATATACCTCTCTGCCAACTGTACTGGTCCCAAGGTGACTCGGATCGGCAAGAAACGCACCGTCTTTGTCAATCTGTCAACGATTACCCAGACTGCGTCATGTCCTCGCTGAGTAACAGGTAAGCCCACCACCAAGTCCATGGTGATGCTCTCCCACTTCCACTCTAGTACTGGAAGTGGCTGTAGCAGCCCTGCAGGTCTCTGATGCTCGGCTTTCACCTGCTGGCACACTAAGCACTGCTGCACAAATTCACCCACATCCTGCTTCATCCCCCTCCACCAAAAGTTACGTCTCAAGTCATGGTACATCTTCGTGTTTCCGGGATGTATGGTGAATCTGGAACCATGTGCCTCAGTCAGGAGCTCTCTCAACAGCTCCTCATCTCAGGGAACGCACAGCCGTCCCCTCATGCGCAGCACCTGGTCTGTAAAAGAGAAGTCTCCAGGGTTTCCAGACAGTACTTTGTCACGCAAGGACTGCAAGTACGGGTCGGCCATCTATCATGTGATGATGCAATCTATCAGCTCTGGCCTCGTCTGTCGCGTCACAGTCACTGCCCCACAGTGCCCCTGTAGCTCTAGGGGTCGCCAACTGTCCATCTCCTCCAAAAGGCTCCAACTCTGCACTTGTAAACTGGCCAAGTGTGCGGGCGCCTTCCGGCTCAAGGCGTCAGCCACCACGTTGGCCTTTCCCGGGTGGTAGGAAATGCTACAGTCATAGTCCTTCAGGAGCTCCAACCAACATCTCTATCTCATGTTGAGCTCCTTCTGATCAAACAGGTATCTGAGGCTCTTGTGATCTGTGAAAATCTCGAAGGTCTCACCGTACAAGTAGTGCCTCCAGGTCTTCAGCGCGAAGACGACAGCTGCCAACTCTAGGTTGTGGGTAGGGTAGCTATGCTCACAGGGCTTCAGTTGCCGCGAAGCGTAAGCGCCAACGTGACCCCTCTGCATGAGCACACCCCCTAACCCATGCAAAGAGGCGTCCGTGTAGACAACGAACTCGCCACTACTGTCTGGGATGGTGAGCACGGGAGCCGAAGTCAGCCTCTCCTTCAGCTCCTGAAAACACGCCTCATAGGCATCTGTCTAAGTGAAGGGCACGTCCTTTCGAGTCAACTGTGTCATAGGACGTGCAATCTGTGAAAAGCCCCTGATAAACCGCATGTAGTAGCCTGCCAGTCCCAAGAAACTATGAATCTCAGTAACCGTACGCGGCCTCTCCCACCTGAGCACTGCCTCGACCTTGGCTGGGTCCATAGCCAAGCCATCCCCAGAGATCACATGACCTAAGGTCACCTCCCTCAACCAGAACTCGCACTTGCTGTATTTGGCGTACAACTTACGTCATCTCAGTGTATCCAGAACCATCCGCAAGTGCTGTCCGTGCTGCATCTGAGGAAAGTACTGCTCGCAAAAGAGGGTGATGAACAGATCCCAGGTTGGCTCGTCCCTCTCCTGTCCCTTGACCGCCCTCCACCACCGGTGTGCCGCGCTCTCCAGCTGGTACGTGGCAAAGGCCACGCAACACTCCATCGAGGGGCGAAGGGTATCGAAAACATTCTCGATCTGCTCGAGTCAGTCCTCCACCTTGGTCGAGTCCTCATCCCCCTTGAAGGAGGGGGGCTTCAGCTTCCGAAACTGCCCGAAAAGCCCGAAGTGGTGCTGCAGCGGGGATGCTGGTGCACCTCCAGGTAAAGAAGCCTCGTGCACCGAAGTGTCGGAGGAAGGTGGGGGCGGTGGCGGCCCATCCCCTCCCCCACGTGGTCCCACAGAGGACTCCCCCTTCGCAACCCCAGGGAGAGGCGCTCGTGGCGGCGGGTGGAGCTCCTCTCGCACTATGTCCCGTATCAGCTGGGCGAGGTCCTGGGCCTAAATGCCCGAGAGCAGTGGCTGGTCCACTGAGGCGTCAACCGCAACACGCCCACCTCTCCGACCTCGTCCTCGGCTGCGCCCGAGGCCCGTCTCGCTAGTCCCGCATCAAGGCATCTCCTGTAAGGAGACGCGAAAACAGAACGGAAATACGTCAATATATAAAACGACATCTAACGAAGAAGTCTAAGAGCTGATGTCAAGAGAAACGTTGTGGTGGCTGCTTTAGTTACAGACACGTGAATTGGTTATTTTCCAGTCAGTTGGTTCACTTCTCGGGACGACCTTGCTCTGATACCATCTTGTTACAACCCGATTCCCGAATCCCTGCGAGATACGAGAATTGGACCGACTCGACTGATCCCAAGACCCGGTCTTCCAACAAGAAAGTAACCAAAAGAGCAGTAAAATAAACCACATTCACCATGTATATAACTAGTAGTAAAAAAAAGAAATACTATAGTATACACCACCACAGTAGTAGAGAAATAAACATGTACATAGACATGAAGCTTATAATAAAAAGAGTACAGGTGTAACAGAGCTACTCACTACAACGGAAAGAAAAGTACAGTGGGTACTACACAAGTAACACTACTGGGCTCTACTAGGCCCAGCGCCCTCTGCAGCCGCCGACTCTGGCTGCTCAACACCTGGTCCTGAAAAGGTACAAAGGTGACACGTCAGCGAAACGCTGAGTAGAGTGGCAACTAAAAGCTAAGAAACAGTAAGGTGGACAGTAGCTATTATATTTTTAATTTCTTTATTTTTTTTCCATTTATTCACTCTTAAATTATTTCTCAGATCCTTCTATTGATCTTGAATGTTCCTCGTGGGAGCGATCTTGACTGCAGTCTTTTCCGAAAAGTAGAAGTAGCACATGGTGCTCTCTTGGCTGGGAGAGTCCCCCATGCTGGTCCTACCCTCAATCAACCACCCCAAGGTCGCTGACAGATGTAACGGTGACTACGGATGCGCGATAAACGCATAGGTAGCTACACCGCACTGGCACGTGGTCAGTCGTTTCCGTTAACGGGTGCGCTAAAAGCACAGCACAGAACCAGTATAGGGCAGAGCCCTTTTAGTAACAGGGGTCCAGCCCCTCCACAGTAACCAAACAAGGGTCTTGCCCCTCCACAGTCCACACACCCTCGCCTGACTACCCTGCTTTGCCCAGTGGGCCTAACAAGTCGGTGTAGGAGGGCTAGCAGAACCATGGGACCCGTGGGGTAGCTAGTGCTCTCTCTACACTAGTAGTTCTCCTCGATACTGTGTACACGAGGGCCAAAAGTCGGTACAAAGTGGCCAGACCTAACCCCGGGTCCCTGGGGCGGCTAGCTTCGCTCTGCACTAAACAGGGGGACAGTCGCTCTCCTTGGTACTCCGTACTCAAAGGCCAGCTCACTTCCCCAATTCTAGTCCATTCACTTTCGAGGAGTTCTACTCCTAATTCCCCATAGGGTTCATGCTCTTTTAACTCAGCCAATTTAGGTTTCACCGTTCCAGCTTTATATCCATATAACCCATGTTCTCAACAGTAATTATTCATTCATAAACAGGCAGCTGTTAACCAATTTTACAGGTAGTTATCGATTCCTTTCTACTTTTCCAAGACTGCAACGTATACATATACAATCTAATTTTCCAGTCCTAGGATTCATGCCATACCCTAGGATCTAGCATTCAATCTAGTTTTCCAGTCCTAGGATTCATGCAATACCCTAGGATCTATCATTCAATATAGTTTTTCAATCCTAAGGTTCTTGCAATACCCTAAACTCTATTAATTATTTCACAATTGCATAATTTTTTGAAAAATAATTGAAAGGGCCACTCTACCCGCGAAATCGGGAGTACTGGGGGCGTAATCGGCAAGCCCACGCGCCTCCGCAACCCCCAGAGCAGCAACAAAACAGGGTCCTAGCACAAGGATCAAAGACAAGGAGCTACTCAGAATAGCATACGATTACTGTAAACAGGTAGAGGAACTAAATCTAAGAAGAATGAAACTTGAAACGCGGAAAACAAACTCCGAACGGACCCTAAACGGGTCAAAAACGACAAGTCTGTCCAAAATCAGACGTCTGGAACTTCTTCCAGACGTCTTAAATGATCGCTCAGGTCATACCTAGATCTGCGCGGTCCTTCAGGCGTCCAGAAGCCCGCTGAACCGTCTGGACTTAGTTTCCAGACGTCCGACTATCACTCCGGACGTCTGGAGACCCTCTCCGTCGTCTGGAGCCATGCCCAGATGTCTGATCAGTGTGGGATGGTGTGCCCTTGTGCCTTCCCGAACAAGTCCTGCACACACACACCCGCTCTAATCACGAAAAGGTGCAGAAGACCTCGGCGGAACGGCTGCATGGCTGTACAGGCGAAAGAAGATAAAAATAACATACCTGTCAGACGTTTGGACCTTCCTCCAGACATCTTCTGTGTCGTCTGCACGTAAGTCCAGACGTCTGATTCTGGGACATTTTCCCAGAATTAGGATCCTTTCGCTCTCCGCCCGCAACGCATGGCCGTGCCGCGCCGTGTCCGCCTGCTGCCTGATAGCAAAATACGCGTGATTTGTAAAAGCAGGTTTTTAACGTCGTTGTAACACGCGAATCCGCTTTTGCTCTTAAATTTATAATCCCAGATAGGGAAGTATCTAGGGTCGTCTAAGGAGGCAATATGGTTGCAAAATTGATTCTCTTGCTAGGAATATAAATCTCAACTTTCTTTTGGTATTTTTTTCAATATATCATTTTTCTTATTTTTAAGCTAAGGCAACATGTGAACTGATGGCAGGAAAAGTGATTTACACTCCAATTTAAATACTACTTCTATGTGGCAAGTAGAGCCTCTCCCAAAGCTCACTCTAGGCAAGTGGAGGCCTAGAATAACTAGGGAGAGGGAGTGAAGAATGCTGAAAATAAGCTAATAGAAATGCAAACAAGAAATGCAAAGAAGGCAACTAGATAATTGATAAAGTGTTTTACAAAAGGCCTAGTAGAGGAAAGCTTGTACTACTAGAAAAATGCAAATAAGAAAAGAAACACAAATCCTCTAGATAGATGGTGAAGAAGAGGGCTTCTTGCTCCAAGGTTAGTGGCTCCCAATCTTGAAAAGAGTCCTTCAACTCCTTCCTTGCAGTGCTCCGCCAAGGTGATGTCCTCCAAGGCAAGCCCTAGGGGGGCGTGCCCTAAGCTTCTCTCCAAGGGTGGACGTCCACCCTAGGTCCTTCTCCCTTGCCTGGCCGTCCTTCTTGAAGTGGAAGAGTCCTCCTCCTTGGCGTGGCCCAAGTTGAAGAGAGTGGGGAGAAGAAGGCACCAAAAGGGCTGGTGATGTGCCCCTTTAATCTCCTTCTCTACTCCTCCTTGGGCGTAGTTATAGGTGGATGTAGGTAGAAAAATACACTAATGAAGGATGCCCCCAAATGGTGGTAGGTGGTGGGTTTTTATAGAATAGGAAGGGGGCTAAGGTGTCCCTTGAAATGGAGGGCCAAGATGGAATGATGGTGGTGGTTAAGGATCCAATGGCCAAGGGTGTTTGGCGCCACCTTAAGAGGCACCAAGGGGGTAGTTATGGGGGTTGACACCCCATGATATTGGCGCCAAAATGGCTTCTAGAAGAGGGTCTAAGTTGGTGCCAAGAAGGATTCTAGAAGGAGGGTTAGGTGGATGGCTAGGATGGCTTATGTGGGTAGGTGTAGGGTGGATTAAGGGCTGAATGTTGGCGCCAATATAGAGGTGGTTAGGGGCAGTTTTTGGCGCCAACTTAAGGTGTCTTTTGGTGGAGATAATGGGGTGAAGGGATGGCTAGGAGGTGGCGCCAACTTGAGTAGAGTAGCTAGCTTAAGTAGGCTTAAGTTGGTGAAGCTAGCTAGGGTTGACTTTGAAGGTGGTGGATGGCCAAGGAGCTGGTTGTTAGCTAAGCTAAGATAAGCTAAACTAAGCTAAGCTAAGCTAGCTTAGCTAATGGAGGAGTAGAGGAGAAGGTGTTGGAGCTAGGGTTTGGAGGGAGGAGCTGAGGAGAAGTTTGGAGCTGGAGCTGGAGCTGGCTGCTGCTGAAGAGGCTGGCATGGGGCTACTCTAGCTGGCTTAGCTTGCTAGTTCTTTGCTAGTTGCTAAGCCAAGCTAAAGTGAGTTAGCTTCTACCAAAATAAGCTGAGGTGAGCTAGGTTTGGTGCTCCAGGGGAGAATCAAGCTGGTTGAGGCAGCTAAGGTAGCTTAGCTCAACTAGGTTGAGCTAAGCTGAGTCCCCGGGAGCTGGACTTGAGCTTCCTGAGCTGGGATGAATTCTTCTTCAGATGGCTGGAGCTGGATGTAGCTAGATCTGAGCTGGGGTGAACTCTTGTCAACTTAGCTGAGCTAGCTAGAGCTCCCTGTGGACTAGTGGGAGCTGAGATGAGCTAGACTCAGCTAAGTTGAGCTGGATCTGAGCTGACTTGAGTTAGGGTGAGCTAAGGTGAACTCTCTTGAGCTGCCATCCAGCTGAGATTAGCTGAATGGAGCTGGGATGAGCTAACCCTAGTTCAAGTAAGCTAGGTTCCAGCTGCGGTGAGCTGGATCAAGCTGAGGTGAGCTGGATCAAGCTGAGGTGAGCTGGATTAGGCTGAGTTCCAGCTAGTCTGGGCTTCTCCTTCACCATTTGCCTTCTTGAGTGCTAGGGTTTTAGGGATCTATATATCTGTACATCCCTAACACTCACAAAAACATATTAAAAAGACAATAAAAAATGCAATGCATGCCTAACCTATTTTATGCCTAAATGCAGCCCAAAAACCCGTTTGCGGAGTAAAATCCTAAGAGCTAGGTTTGTTTTAATGCATAAGAATGATGATAAACTGGCGTTTATCACACCCCCATGCTTATCTTTTGCTAGTCTCTCAGCAAAACTTAAAACGGAATTTTTAGGAAATCTAATTTTTTCGACTTTGGAGGAGAAAAAGAGATCAATGGACCTTAGTAGATTAAAAACACTGGAGGTACGGGATTTGTTAAAGATAAACATCGGGATTTGTTTTTGGATTCAACCATTAGATAGAACGGGATCAATATATCTTCCAAAAAATTCTCAAATTAACCCCTTGTTAATTAAGATGACTTGAAATGTTTGTTTTTAGGAATTTTTTGGCTCATGAATCTGATTCTCAACTTGCAAAATCCTTTAAAACCTTGTGACTGTGCTTGTAAAAAGCCAACATTTATAAGGGCGTGTTAATTTATTTATATATATATATATTTTTTTTTTCTCCCCCATGCTTATTTTTAGCTTAGTCATACAACAGATGTGTCGGGATCATCGTTCCCGTTACCATTCCTCGAGGGGGTTCTGGCGCCAGTACTTCGAGATAGCACTGTCCATGACACCACCCAGGAGCTCATAACCCCAGAACACGATGCGGTGAAAAGGGGTGCTCCAAACAAACTCAAGCTCTTGCTCCGACACTATAGGTAGAGCACCGTCCAAGACACTTGAGCTGCTAAAATGCGCTTTAATGCTCCGTCTAAAGATATGAAATATAGATATGGAGCAACGCCGAGGCGGTAACATGTTGACATCGCGTCCTTAAAGGAGGCATTTTCCTCCTTCTCGGCGGTGGGAACTCAAACCAATGATCTGCTTCAGACTTTCACTAAGTCCAAACAAGGGAGTTTTTCAAATTTTTAGTTATTTTTAAGTGTTGGCTTGTGTGTGAAGAGTGACACAAGAAGTTTCTCAAAACATGCAAGTTTTTGAATCAGAAGCTAAGTCAAATAATTTCCATATTTCAAAATAGGATCAAGTCACCTGAACTATCATGAGTTCAGGTGGAATTTTATAGAAGGATATCTGATCTTGTCTAAAATAGACCCTGGAATTCTAATGATCAGATCCATATCCTCATCCTTAGTTTGTTAAAGATTAAATCCCATTGTACCAAAAGTGAATTTTTCGACCTTAGTCCTGATTTCAAAATTTTTCCTCAAAAAGTTTTGAACATTTTTATTTTTTTGGGTATGCAAGCAGGTAATAAATTAAACAAAAATGCATGTTTTTTGGTTTTGAAAATCCTAAATCGATCGTAAAATTTAAAAACACCCCCCCATGCTTAAGATATGCCATGTCCTCATGCATTAGGAGGGAAAAGGGATCACCTTAGTGAAGAACGGTCGGGTTTAGGAGGAACAAAACCTGGAAAAAGAAGAAAAAAGGGAAAGCAAGAAAAAATGATGGGTTATCTCCCATCCAGTGCTATCTTTTACGCCATTCAGCCGGGCGTGAAGGTATGCACGGAAGATGTAAGATCTTGTAAATAATTGAACACTTGGATGCCCGCAAAAAAGGTGTCTTCTTCTAGATCCCTAGAAAATTGATTAGAAATAATATTGGGATCAAAGTTGGATGGAAAATGATAAGTGTAGCCTGAGTCTGGCCATGGGTTTAAATTAGGTTGGGTGCCAAACTCAGGCGGGGTTGGTGGCAGGTCCGTAAGAAAGGGGTCGGGGAAGGAATGGTGAGGGTTGGGTGAAGTTAGTGTGGAAAAGTTAGGTGCGTGAATAGTGGGTGGGTTAGGGGGGGTATCAGGAATAAATTTGGGGTCAAGACAAGTTTCCGGATCACAGATTTCGTCGACCACTGATTCTGAATCAGAGTCCTCAAAAAAATTATGGTCGGTAAGGGTATCTATTAACATTGTCTCCTCCACCATATTGGAAATTTCAGTATCTGAGTCCTCAAAGAAGTTATCATCATGGAATCTCCTGGAGGATTTGAAAATATCTCAAGTGAAAGTTTGGCCTGCATAAGTGATATCCATTTTTCCTGTGTGGCAATTGATATTTGCCTTTGCAGTGGCCAAAAAAGGGCGTCCAAGAATTATTGGGGAGTCCATTAATGATTCAGGTGCCTCAATGTCAAGAACCAGAAAGTCTGCAGGGAAGACACAATTCTGGACCTTGACTAAAACATCCTCGATAATCCCACGAGGTTTGATTGTAGATCGGTCGACTAATTGCAGGGTAACCTCGACGGGTTTTAATTCACCGATCTGAAATTCTTCGAATAAACTCATGGGAATAATATTAACTGAGGCACCAAGATCAAGGAGGGCACGATTAAATGTAGTGTCATCTATAATTATAGAAATTAAAGACACCCCCGGATCTTTCATCTTAGGAGGCAGCTTACTCTGTATGACAGAGCTTACTGTCTCTGAAAGATGCACTTGTCCTAGATTTTTAGCCTGCCTTTTAGGAGTACAAATCTCCTTCAAAAATTTCGCATAGGCAGGTATATAGTTAATGGCATCTAGGAGAGGAATATTGATATGAACTTGCCCAAATAGCTCCATGAGTTCTTCTGTAGAGGGCTCAGATTTCTTATTTTTGTTGGTGGTGGGGTAGAGAGCTTATGGGAAAGGGACAGGAATCTTGTCTTGAGATTTTTGTTTTTCTCTTTCTTCCTGATGGGGAGGTGGAGAGTCAATTTGCACAGGTATCTTACCAGGTTCGTGTGAAGGCCCAGGGTCAGTGGTGGTTTTCCCACTCCTCAAAGTAACTGCATGTGCAGTCGGATTATTATTTAGAGGAGGTGGGGGGGCCTGTGATTGTAGAAACCTGGGTGGCTGCTGAGGTGGTGGATTAGGAGGAGGCTGATTTGGATAATGTGGATTTCTGCCCATATAATGGTTTCCTTGGTGATTAGGGTTGGGTATGGGTTGGGACGGAAGATGTCCTACAGGTCATTGCGTGGGAGTAACCCTAATCTGATTGTTCAGATTTGTGATGTTGCGGGTTACTTCCGTCATTTTTGTTTGCATATCCTGCAGGGTTCGCAGCATCTGGGCATTGATATCTTGTTGGGATGGCCCAGGATGGAAGTTTGGATTCGACCCATACCCAATAAAATGATATGGTTGGGAGGAAACTTGATTATTCCAGGAGTAGTTCGAGTAATTTTTCCAATTGGAAGAATTTTTAAAGGGCTCCTGGATGGCAGAAATATTTTGAGTGGGGTTAAGATCTAGATAGTTGTAATTCCCCAGTGAATCATGGGCAACCTCAGAATAATCAGCAGGGGTAGTGTTGAGATTGTGCAAATTTTCTCTTCGTGGAAAGTTAGGTTAGGTTAGATGTGGGTGTGGAGCTTGAGTTGATGTGGCCAGTCTTTCCTCAATTTTCTTTTGATTAATATGCATCTGGTCGAGTTTTTGAGCAATCAATTGAAGATCATCTTGGGTAACAGGGATAGATTGAGTGCCTATTTCATGAACACCGAACTACGGGTTTTGGGTTCTGCAAAATGTGTTCATGGAAGCTTGATTAAATGAGTTTTCACTCATTTCTTCGAACAGGTCATAGGCACTTTCTGCATCTTTATTTAAAAAGTTGCCGGCACACGAGGCGTCGACAAAATGTCGGATTTGATCTTCTAATCCATGATAGAAGATTTGCATGAGCTACCATAAAGGAATCTCGTGGTGCGGGCAACTTCTTAAAAGGTCTTGAAATCTTTCCCAAGAATCATGGAAAGTTTCACCAGATTTTTGGTGAAAGGTTGTAATACATCTTCGTAAGGAATTGGTACGACCTATGGGAAAGAATTTCTTGAGGAAGGCGCTCTTGAGTTGAGGCCATGTTGTGATGGGTCGGCCAATGGTCCTGAACCAATAAGCGGCCTTATCTTTAAGAGATAATGGAAAAAGCCGCATCAGCCATATGTCTTCTTGCACATTTCGGGAACGGGTTGTCTGTGCAAGAAGAGTTAGCTCTTCAAGGTGGCTGAAAGGGTCTTCCCTAGGAAGGCCATGAAAGTGTTTAATTAGGTTCAGGACCGCAGGCTTGATCTCAAAGTCCCCCTCCGGTATAACCACCCCTGGTCGTTCCTCATAATAAGACGGATCATAGAAATCTTTTAGAGGAACAACAGGCTGCTGACGGGGTGGTGGGTTTGGCCTTGGATTGGCTAGGTTTTGGATGTTCCTAGTCAATGTTTGTTGATTGGAATTTAATTTATTAATCTGATCGGCCATCAATTTTAAAAGATCAAGTAGGGGGTCTTGATGTTGTGTGTGGGGCAACTCAAGATTAGGGAGCTCAAAGTGTGGGAAGTTACTGGTGGTTGGGTTATGGGTGAAAGGGTTAGAATTAGGGTTAGAGGTGGGGTTAGAGGTGGGGTTAGAGGTGGACATGGAAGGGTCAGTGGACCTATTTTGTTGTGTTTCCATTTTTTCAGGAGAAGAAGACAGAAAAAGTGGTCTTTTTGCGTGGGGGCGAAATCAAATGGTCCTTCCAAGTGCGGATTTTAAGACCGTCGCCCGTGCATAAAATGGAAGAACGGGAGGGGAGGAGAAGAGAAAGAGATGAGAGAAAGTGTGCAATTCAAACAAATAAAACTAGACCTAACTTAAATGTGACTCCCTAATAATAACCTAAGACTTGGTCTATATAGGAAATAAGTAGTCAATAGTGAATACCCGTTCTATCAACAAATCTAGCCAAGTTGCTTAAGGGGAGGTTTGGGCCCAAACGTTTCCCAGGGAAGACCCCAGGTGCTTGTACAAACCTGCGCCTGGTCGTTTGACACAGCCCCTCAGCCTGAACACCAGATACAGATGATAGAATTGGTATTAACTAAAGAGAACTTAAGACCTAAATAGCAAGCCTAAGTTGATAAAGCCTTAGGGGTCAAGTTGCTACAAGTTTTAATTAGGTCTAGGATGCTATAGTGCACAAGGAATGTGGAGGGCGTTTATTGGGTTGTTGCCCTGTTATTTGATTTTTTTTTTTTGTGTGCAGGAATTGGAGAGTGGTTCCAATGAAAATCAAGTTGTCACACAATTTTTTTGTATTTATGTCTTTTAGGATTCAATTTAATTAAATGAGTTTTAGGGTTTTTCTCTTTAAGCTTTCAAACAAGTTTGAAAGTTCACAATCAAAGGAAATACAAGTTGTATGTGTGATTGTATATTTCCTTTTAATTGAGTCTCTAAAGAGAAAGAAGAAACCCTAAGCCAATTATCCTTAAGACAGAAATTTAACTACCAATAAATTATTTTTAGCTTTCTGAATTAAGTAGTGGTCCAAATAAGTCAAACAACACCACTATTTTTAATAAAATCAAACAAGGATTCCAGAAAAGATTTTTATAAGATTTTAGGAATTTGTTTGATAATTTTTTTGAATTTTTAATTGTACTGGTGTCAAAGTCCAGAAATAATACCCGTGAGTATTATGAACTTTTCAGTATTACCACCGACCTCAGAAAATTTTTATAATTTTATATGATATGTAAAATTTCACAAGGATTCCAGTAAGCTAAATTTCTCAAAAATTGGATGAATATAAAAATTCTGAAAATTTGCGGACAGTAGCAAAATAGGAAGATTAGAGGGTGTGACCCCTCTGCTATCCACGAATTTTTAAAAATTAAATACAAATTCAATTGTTTTGAAATTTGGAACAGATGTTCCTAACTTAATTGGGAATCACACTATGAAATTTTATGATTTTAGGAGGCCTGGGGTTTTAGGAATCGATTTTCAAGTCCAGACAGAAATCTGGACCCGAAAAACAGAACACCAATACTTGCAATAGAAAGGTGCTAAAGAAGCATACAAGCAAACAATGGATTTTATAATGCACCACTCCACTTAATTAAAGTGTTTAGGGTCCTAAAAGCCAAGTTTAGTGTATTTTTGTAGTTTTTTTTTAGCCTAAATGTGACAAGAAAGGGGAACCAACCTGAATTTCACGGGAAGAAAAGGATCTTTGAGCTCTTGCTTCCAGATTCCCACCTTCCCACTGTAGTTCCTGCACACACAAAAGAAAGAAAGAGAAGGGGATGAGATCCACTTCAAGCAAGAGCAAATTAATTAATGCAAAGCCGTGCCTCCCCGGCAACGGCGCCAAAAAGTGATAGCGAAATACGCGTGATTTGTAAAAGCGGGTTTTTAACGTCGTTGTAACACGCGAATCCGCTTTCGCTCTTAAATTTATAATCCTAGATAGGGAAGTATCTAGGGTCGTCCAAGGAGGCAATATGGTTGCAAAATTGATTCTCTTGCTAGGAATATAAATCTCAACTTTCTTTTTGGTATTTTTTTCAATATATCATTTTTTTTGTTTTTAAGCTAAGGCAACATGTGAACTGATGGTGGGAAAAGTGATTTACACTTCAATTTAAATACTACTTCTATGTGGCAAGTAGAGCCTCTCCCTAAGCTCACTCTAGGCAAGTGGAGGCCTAGAATAATTAGGGAGAGGGAGTGAAGGATGCTGAAAATAAGCTAATAGAAATGCAAACAAGAAATGCAAAGAAGGCAACTAGATAATTGATAAAGTGTTTTACAAAAGGCCTAGTAGAGGAAAGCTTGTACTACTAGAAAAATGCAAATAAGAAAAGAAAACACAAATCCTCTAGATAGATGCTGAAGAAGAGGGCTTCTTGCTCCAAGGTTGGTGGCTCCCAATCTTGAAAAGAGTCCTTCAACTCCTTCCTTGCAGTGCTCCGCCAAGGTGATGTCCTCCAAGGCAAGCCCTAAGGGGGCGTGCCCTAAGCTTCTCTCCAAGGGTGGACGTCCACCCTAGGTCCTTCTCCCTTGCCTGGCCATCCTTCTTGAAGTGGAAGAGTCCTCCTCCTTGGCGTGGCCCAAGTTGAAGAGAGTGGGGAGAAGAAGGCACCAAAAGGGCTGGTGATGTGCCCCTTTAATCTCCTTCTCTACTCCTTCTCCTTGGGCATAGGTATAGGTGGATGTAGGTAGAAAAATACACTAATGGAGGATGCCCCCAAATGGTGGTAGGTGGTGGGTTTTTATAGAATAGGAAGGGGGCTAAGGTGTCCCTTGAAATGGAGGGCCAAGATGGAATGATGGAGGTGGTTAAGGATCCAATGGCCAAGGGTGTTTGGCGCCACCTTAAGAGGCACCAAGGGGGTAGTTATGGGGGTTGACACCCCTTGATATTGGCGCCAAAATGGCTTCTAGAAGAGGGTCTAAGTTGGCCCCAAGAAGGATAATAGAAGGGGGGTTAGGTGGATGGCTAGGATGGCTTATGTGGGTAGGTGTAGGGTGGATTAAGGGCTGAAAGTTGGCGCCAATATAGAGGTGGTTAGGGGTAGTTTTTGGCGCCAACTTAAGGTGTCTTTTGGTGGAGATAATGGGGTGAAGGGATGGCTAGGAGGTGGCGCCAACTTGAATAGAGTAGCTAGCTTAAGTAGGATTAAGTTGGTGAAGCTAGCTAGGGTTGACTTTGAAGGTGGTGGATGGCCAAGGAGCTGGTTGTTAGCTAAGCTAAGCTAAGCTAAGCTAAGCTAGCCTAGCTAATGGAGGAGTAGAGGAGAAGGTGTTGGAGCTAGGGTTTGGAGGGAGGAGCTGAGAAGTCTGGAGCTGGAGCTGGAGCTGGCTGCTGCTGAAGAGGCTGGCATGGGGCTACTCTAGCTGGCTTAGCTTGCTAGTTCTTTGCTAGTTGCTAAGCCAAGCTAACGTGAGTTAGCTTCTACCAAAATAAGCTGAGGTGAGCTAGGTTTGGTGCTCCAGGGGAGAATCAAGCTGGTTGAGGAAGCTAAGGTAGCTTAGCTCAACTCAGTTGAGCTAAGCTGAGTCCCCGGGAGCTGGACTTGAGCTTCCTGAGCTGGGATGAATTCTTCTTCAGATGGCTGGAGCTGGATGTAGCTGGATCTGAGCTGGGGTGAACTCCTGTCAACTTAGCTGAGCTAGCTAGAGCTCCCTGTGAACTAGTGGGAGCTGAGATGAGCTAGACTCAGCTAAGTTGAGCTGGATCTGAGCTGACTTGAGCTAGGGTGAGCTAAGGTGAACTCTCTTGAGCTGCCATCTAGCTGAGATTAGCTGAATGGAGCTGGGATGAGCTAACCCTAGTTCAAGTAAGTTAGGTTCCAGCTGCGGTGAGCTGGATCAAGCTGAGGTGAGCTGGATTAGGCTGAGTTCCAGCTAGTTTGGGATTCTCCTTCACCATTTTCCTTCTTGAGTGCTAGGGTTTTAGGGATCTATATATCTATACATCCCTAACACTCACAAAAACATATTAAAAAGATAATAAAAAATGCAATGCATGCCTAACCTATTTTATGCCTAAATGCAGCCCAAAAACCCATTTGCAGAGTAAAATCCTAAGAGCTAGGTTTGTTTTAATGCATAAGAATGATGATAAACTGGCATTTATCACTGCCTAAGCTGCAGTAGCTCCTCCACGACACCACACACTCGCTGCCCTCCCGTCGGCCGGCTCTAGCTCCCCCGGCAAGCTCGCACCCTCACGGTCGAGTTCCTTCTTCCTCTCGCAACAGCTCCTCCTCCCCACACACTCGCAGCAGTCGCAGCTGCCGCTCTCGCCCGCTCGCTCTCTCGCTGACAGGGAGACGAAGAAGAAGGAAGTGGAGTGAGGGTGAGGGAGAGGGAGAGGCGTATTTGAAGGCAGCTGCAAGGAGAGAGAGAAAAAAGCTGCGTCTGCAGGGAGGGAGAGGAAAGAGAAGGAGGGCGGCGGGTTCAGTCTGCGCGCGCATCGCACAGATGCGAACCCATACGCCGAAAAAATTTAATTCCAGTCATCTGACCAGACATCTGGACCACTTCCCAGACGTCTTAAACGACGCTTGATGCCTGGTTATAACACTCCTTCTTCTTGCACTCAAAACAAATAATGTCATTTGTAAATTTATTTACTTTCTTACCTTATTTTCGGATGAATCTTTTGAATCTTCTCGTTAGAAGAGCAAGCTCCTCTTCTTCGTCGGAGTTGGAATCATTGAGGTCTAACTCCTCCTTTATAGCTTTAAAAGCAAGCTCCTTCTTCTTGCTTATGGATTTTTCTTCAATCTTCGTATTTTCCAATTGGACTTCATATGCCATGAGACTTCCAATCAAGTCATCCAAGGAGAGAGTAGAAAGGTCTTTCGCCTCTTGGATGGCTGTGGTCTTTTGAGGCCAATCGTTTGTAAGGGATCTCAAGATCTTCCTTACAAGCTACTCCTTTAGCTTGACTCCAAAGTTCTTCATTAGATTTATGATCTCTCCAAATCTTGTGTACATTCCTTTGATTGTTTCACCTTTCTGCATGCTGAAACACTCATAGCTTTCTCTTAGAATAGAAATATGTGTTTCTTTTACCTTACTTGTACCTTCATAGGTGACTTGCAACGTGTTCCATATCTCGTATGCGGACTCGCATGCGGAGATACGGTTAAACTCTTCCCTTGATAATGCACAATAGAGTGCGTTCAACACTTTCGCATTTCCCGCAATCTTTCTCTTTTGTTCTGTAGTCCAAACAACACCTTCTTGTGACTCCAAATCCATGCACTTCTCATGGATAAGAGTCCATGAGTCCTCATCCATGGCCTTGAGGAAGATTTACATCTTCCTCTTCCAGTATCTATAGTCCATCCCATCAAAGTAGGGAGGACGTGTGGATGACTGTCCTTCAGTGCGCTTGACAGAAGATGCCATTGCGAGAGAGAATAATTACTTCTTCTACTCGCGACCCACTCTGATACCACCTGTAGGATTTGTAAATCACAAGCACACTAGAAGGGAGATGAATAGTGTGGTAGAAAAAAAAATGCAAGACAAAGCAAACCACAAAATGCACAAGATATATAGTGGTTCCCCTAACTTGGGTACACCACTACCTAAGTCTCCCAACCTAAGATTTTTAACCCGATTCCCTCAATCCGGAGGAAATCAATTTACTAAAACTTGAGGTAATTAACGGGTTACCTTAACCCAATTATAAGATATTAAAAAGAAATAAAGTTATAGGTGTAAGCAAAATGCAAATAAAAGCTTACAACTAATCCCTAAGTCTCCAACAAGTATATTGCTCAATATGAGTATGTAAATTAATCTAACGAGAATACTAAGGCGTAAAACAAACGAATTTATCATAGAGGAACACGATCGCCTTTGATGACTTGTTGCAAGTGGAGAGTGGCCATGAGAGGATTGCAACAAAACAAGCTCTTTTGCAGCTAGTAAATTGAGAATTGAAAGTGTAGGCAAAGATAGAATTTTGGCTTCTTGGTTGTATGCAAAAGACACTTAAAGAGTGCTTATATAACCCACTAAGCACCTTTCCTACGATTACTAGCCGTCAGGGACAATTTTGGAAGGTTAGAGATAGGTTTAATTGCAAAATAGCCATTCAGATTGGTCACAACTATTAGTTGATACCGATACTAAACTTTTGGTAACGGTACTGACTGCCTACAATCAGCCCAACTAAGTCACTAGGTATGAGTACTGGTACTTGTGACTCACAGATTTAGGTCCAGTGACCTACATGTACCGGTAATAGTGATTAGTACCGGTACTTCAAAGGTCCAGGAAAAAATCAAGTGCACAAACTGTGACCACTTGGTACTGGTACTCACGATGAGTACCGGTACTTGTTTACAGTTTGGCACTTAGGCCCTGATGAGAGCCTCATCATGAACCATAACTAGCTCATTTTGACATAATAAAGAGAATAAAAGCTCCTACATAACCTAGAAGAGGGCTTAATTGGAGAAATAAGTGTTCTGAGAAGAAAACATAAAATAAAGGTTAAAACTGTAATTTTACCATTGCAGTACATAAACGGGATTTCTCAAAGGCAAAACATAGGTCAAATAGTCTAAATAAGATAAAAAGTGGGTTGAGTCAATCAGAAATGGGTTCATGTGCAATCTAGGAATTAAATGACATTTGGTAACCCTGAAATAGACCTGCTTAATTCAGCAAGGTTTCGGTCAGGATAAAAATCAAGTAAACCCTCTAAAATTCATGGAAAAATATCCTCTAGGTCTTAGAACATTCAATTTGACCTTTGGAACCCAGTTTGACCTAGATTAGGGTCCTAGTTCATCAATTAACCTAATTTGGGTTTTTATGCAAAATATCCAGTCAAACGTGGTCAAATCTAAAATCCAACTTCACCATTGGATTCCTTAGGTCCAAATTAGGTTTGTACCAAAATTTGGACCTAAGGGGAGGTCATCTTGACCTACTTTGCAATTTAGTACACCCAAATCACATTTTGGTCCCTAACTTTTGAAAATCATCACAGAGAGCCCCCTAACTTCCTCGCCAACCTTGCAATCAGGTCCTTCCAACATTATTGGGGCAGAATCCTTCTCCGACGAGGATTAGATAGGGAATACTCTCTGATTCCTCAGAGATCCCCTCCAAGAAAAGGAAGGGAGATTCTCTGAGGAATTCCCTTCCATCTGAGGCCAGTCATGATCCCTGATTTGATCCCAATCTCTCGTGCGAACGCACGAGAGATTTGGGTATCCACCCACTTTCCTTCTCCGACGAGCCATCGAAGACAAAGGCGTGCCCTCCAAGCTCTGAACACACGGCCCAATGCCTATAAAAGAACCCCCAAACCTGGACGCTCATTTTCAGCTCGACCTGGCCGGGGTTTCACCTCAGATTCGTCTCTTCCTTCCCGGCCAGGGTACCCAACGAGCTCCGGCGAGCCCCCCTTCCCTTCCTCTTCGCTCTGCCACAAAACCAGTGGCAGAGAATTCTTCCTGATTCTCCTCCGCGTCGCGCAATACCCGCGCACGCTACCTCAGACCCGTCATCGCCGCCGTCCTCCCCCACTGGGCATCTTCTTCTCCGGCGACAGCAAGTACAGCCGTCCGCCTCTCCGCCTCTTTCGTCCCTTTAAGAAGGTTAAGATCATTCCCCTCTATTCCCTCTTTCATTTCCTCACTGTATTTCACTCAATCGACCCCTCGACCGTCGCCGTCCACCGTCACCTTCCTCATCTCCGGCCACCCTCCGGCGAGGCGCCCCCGTCGCTCCGCAGCCCCACACTCCTCGCCGACCATCGCAAAAGTTCCACCTCACCACACTGAACACACTCCGCCCCTCCACTGCCACGCTACACCTCCACAATGCACCCCCGAACACACCCATCCACCCGGCCACAGGGAGACCTAGGCACGCATGCCTAGGCCGCCCCGCGGCCTGCCACCTTGCCCTTCACCTTCGCCGTGATAAGGCGAAGGTCCTCTGGTGATCTGATTAAGCCGAGAGGCTTGTTTTGTGTCTGACAGTTTTCAAGCCCCTGCTGCCATTGACGGTGACGCGAAGCAGCTCCAGGCATCAGGACAGCCAGGCTTCAGGTACAGCTAACTCGGGCAAGCACTGCGAAGCTATCTGACCCAGTGGACAACGCAACGAAGTCCGCAGCTTTGCCAATCGACGAAGAGCGTTCTGCAGGCGAGCGCGAGAGCAGGACGGGACTGATAGTCCCACATGGCAATCTACGAGGCGCAGGTACAGTTTAAGTTGATTTTGTGTTATTCTCTCGTCACCTCCGAAAGCACAGGGGTGAGGTCCCTCACCTTACCCACGCTCGCCTCGTCCGCGATTTCACCTCGCGGATCTAGAGGGATCCGACCCGACCCTATCTGAGCACACCTCGCGCATCACCCTTACGCCGGTGTGCCTAGTCCCGGATGCGCTACCCGACCCAATTACCCGCGGCTCTGGGAGAGCGTCCTGTGAGCGATTTGCAGAGAGAGAGAGGCATGCGGGTAGAGGGACAGGGTAGGTTTTGCTCCTTGTGCAGGCAGGCTGAGAGTTGAAGAGAAGAGACTTAGCCACAGGAAGGAGAAGAGAAGGAGCAGAAGAAGAAGAAACTCTGAAGAAGAGGCTGAGCAAGGTAGAGAAGAAGAAGAAGAAGAAAGGCTGCAGAGAAGAAACAGAAGACCAAGGGAGAAGGAAGAAGAGAGACTGCAGAGAAAGAAGAAGAAAGGCCGAGACAGAAACCAAAGACAGAAGACCAAGGAAGAAGAAGAAGACAGAAGGAAGACAGAAGAGAAAGAAGCAAAGTAAAGGCTGCAGAAGAAAGAAAGCAAGATCAGAAGAAGAAGAATAATCAAAGAAGGGAAAACACTTTTAAGACGTCTGATCACAAGATCAGACGTCCAATTTTACTCTTTTGCCTCGATTACTTTTTAAATGCATTTGAATTAAACTTTTGAGTAAATTAGAGTGTTCAGTTACATTTGAGATTAGTAGTAAATTCCGATTGCTCCCTGTGTTCGACCTCGGATACTCCGATTTTCGAGTAATAAAATCTTTATTTGTTTTAAATGCTTTTTCGGTTATACTACAACGTGACATCCTTTAAAAACCCGATCGAAAGCGTTCCAACAAAATGGCGCCGTTGCCGGGGAGTAACGCACAATTTATCACTAGTCTCTACATTCTTTTTATCATACTGAACACTAACTTGCCCTACTTTGCTTTGTTTTGATCTTGCAGGTATTTCATGAGAAAATCCCTCCTGCAAGTCAACCACTCTAGGGCAGGTAATTTCTTTTCTTCCTTAAACCATCCCCTAATCCTGAAAAGACAAAAGGAAGAAAATCAATTTAGGAATCAATTGCCTTCTTTATATAGTAATCACCATCTTTAAGGCAAATATTTCCTAATTTTGCGAAAATTTTTTAATTCTTCTTGAAGTTGGAGCGATTTTTTAGATTCTATCCCACAAATTCATGTGCCTAATAGAAATAATGCTTAATCTCTACGGACAACATACTTCTTGCTTTCAAGTCCAAAGAGAATTTTTGTGAAAAAGAAAAAAGGATTGGAAATAGAACCAAATTAGGGTTTCTACAGTATGATCTTGGAGTGTTAGTCACACATGCCTGCATAAAAGGAAATAAACCTTCCCGCATCAGTGTGTCACCCAAGACCTTGATTGAAGAGATCTAAACATGACAAACCCTAAGAAAAATTGAGTTCTAAAATCACTTGAATCTTAAAATTTTTGGACCTAATAACCTGGGAATCGAATCAAGGTGATCACTAGGCTCCAAACCTAGAATCATTCTGCCATCTATAAGATAGGTCAGGTGAAGTTGACCCCTTGGGTTAACCAACCTCCAAATTAGGTTACAACATCAAACTATCTAAAGTTCAAGTGAGAACCCTAAAGCACCTGTGAAATAAAAGTGGTAGACTTAAGAGGTCAAGGTCCCCATTCTGGTCTACCTAGAATCTCAGTGACAAGAGAGGTCGGGTGGGGGAAACCCTGTAACCCATGGGGACGCTCTACCGTATAGGGGTCTTTGTAGGACTCTCCCTCTCTGGCTGCCCAGGTAATTCTCAGGTGGACGATCTTCTGTTCCAGGGGTCCATCTGCCCCGAACCTCCATAGTCATCCAAACGTCTTTGGGTGTCTTGATTGGGTCAAAAACATCTCCAGTCCCTCATCTTTTCTCTTTAGAGCACACATACACATTTTCAGTGGGACTCGTTATTCAGATCTGATCGCTTCATAACTTGATTCTACATTTTGATTCAAACTCTGATTCTACATCTGGATTCCACCACCTGATCCAAACATGCAGCCAAACCACTTAGGACCACCATTCAAGAAACCTGAATATCAGAGATCCATGAGAAATAAAATGATTGAGGATGCCCTGAAATTCTATGAAAAAGAAGAAACCTCAACACCAGTAGGAAACATTCAGGTTGATGTCCCAACAACCACAACCTTTATCATAACTTGTGCCCAAGTACTATTAGCAGAAGCCACAAAAGGATCAACCCGTGACTTGATCATTACTGCATACATTGAGATAGAAAAACTACACAATATTGAATACCTTCATTGTATGACAAATCCTCGACTTTGGAAGCAACACCAAGATAGTCTTGAAAAACGAGAAGAGATACTGAGATTAGTAAAACAAATTATTGACCAAAAGTACCCGTATATACCACAAACAGAGGACGAACTATCTTGGGACAACATCGAGGATAAATCTGATCTCGGGTTTGAGGCACAAAGTGGTTGTGGATTCCCAACCCAGATGGAGTATAATGTGCCTGATATCGAAGAAGGTTGGGAAGCTCCAAATGCAGGAAAATACAATGTTGAGCCCATTTTAGAATCCCAAAACTCCTGCAAGTATGAAAGTAGAACTGAACCTCTTGAGGGTGTAAATTCTGACCCTTATTCTGAAAAGGTGACCCTCGAAGGTTATTCGAACCTAGATTCTAGTAATTCAACTCACATCCTAAGCCCAGAACCTAGATCTGAAACCTATTTTGAAGATTTCAAGGCCACATATGAAGAAGATCAATTTTTTAATGAAGAATATGATTTTGGGCCTTTATTTGATGAATATCCCTTGCCAACATCCTCAGAGGAACTAATCGATTTTTTGGAAGTCATGCCAATCTACGATACAGAAATCGAGGAGTTGGACGAGTGGGGTTTCAATTGGGTCTGCCATACTACCTTAGAACCTGAGCCTCTACCAGATAAGGATACCTTTTTAAGCTCAGAATTAACATTTAGGCTAGACCCCAGTCAGGCTGCTGAGTATACAACATATAATTTATTCTATGGTGGTGGAACTCATGATCTTGAATCTCATTCAGACTTTGATTTTCGCAAACTCTCCGACGATTTCGAATCTGACCATAACATCAGAGAAAATCTGCTTCCTGATTATAACAAGCCAATTTTCTTTGAAGCCACCTGCTCAACATATACAAAACCAATCAAAACCCATTCTCTACCTCGACCCGCAACCGGACTCAATTTCTATTCTGATTCACCTCTCACTGAGCCATTTGCAGATGATTCAACTCCATATCTATATTGGGTATCGGGCATTGATCAGACCGAAAAACAGGAGCCAACATTCTTTGATCACCCCTGTAGGCATTCCACACCTTACATTGATTATTTTTCGGAACCCTACTCTGACCAGGCTGAGTCGACTCAGCCTAAACCTGAGTTTTCACTTCCATATCCATTAGAACTTCATTGCATATGGTGGGTTCCGCATCTGTTGATCTACATCTATCAACCCACCAGACTTATTGGGTTTGGGTTGCATCATCAACCTACTGATCTCAACAAGCACCTGGTTGGACCAACCAGGCTCTTAATCAAGGTGCTTGTTTTACAAAATTCCGTTGATTTGACCACTCCCTCTCCACCCCATTTTTCGCTTGGCTGAAGGCATTAAATTTAGCGCTTAACAGGAGGCAACCCGTCATCCCAAAAATAGAGACCTGTCTGATTATCCGTCTGTACTCCACGTCCATTGCACCTTGAGTTCAGCCTTAGACAATTGATCCCACCTCTGGTACACGTATCAGAGCTTGAAATCGTTCGCATCAATCATTTTCAACCCATTCACCCACCCGATGTATCCTGTTCTAAGTCCCTGACCTCAACACTATTTCACACCCTCCGTTTACAATGAGGACATTGCAAAACTTAGGCATGGGAGGTGATAAAGTGCATACATACAGAACCAAGAAAAAAGTCAGGAGTCTCACACACAAAAAAATTTTTGCATATGTCAAAAACACAAAAAAATTGAAAAATTATGAAAAAGAACAAAAAAATGGGGAAGGGAGGAAATTTTGTAAGCCACATATTCATAAGGAGGAGAAAAAGAGTAAAATGACAAAAAGGAGCACAAAATGAAAAAGAAAAAAAAATAGTCATTAGTAAAAGATTAAGGAATTAACTAAAGTTCTAGACCAGATCAAGAAAAGAAATAAAAGAAAAAGTGCTAAGGAGATATAACAAGAGATTAGCGGGAACGCTGGTCTTAGGCCTCTTGGGCTAGATTCGTTAGCTTAAAAATTCACGTATCCGCTAAAATCTGGATAATCCTCAAGAGGTTGGGGAAAATGCGAAGCTTAAGTATTAGGTCAAAGGCTTAGGAAGTATTCGGACTCGTTAACTGACCTCTATTTTGCGGGATTCGGTAACCTAAGCACCCCAAATTCACACACAATCTGGTTCAGTGCGCCTAAATATCAAAATCACGCAAAAGCGTTTAATGTTTTGAAAAAGTCACCTAGATTAGGAGCGGCCAATCAACACAAGTTGATTTGGACGAGTTCCCAGCGCGGAGAAGCGGGAAATTCCCCTCGAAGATCGTAACATATCGTCTCCTCGGTGCTTGTCTCTTAGGATATTTAAATATCCTACTAGGGGCATGTAAGCACTCTACTGGTTCAGATACCATGGGCGGCATTATCACGAAATGTCGATCGCCAGGGTCTGAATTCGGCCACGGAACGCCATTGGTGGGATTATCTCGAAATCTCGAAAGCCAGGGTTCTGGGGGTTGCCATGGGCGGGATTATCTCGAAATCTCGAAAGCCAGGGACCCTTGAGGATTGATGATGGGGACGAGGAATCCGATACAGACCGTGTTGAGAAGCTAATCCGAAGCTAGAAATAAAAAGAAAAGAGAGAGAAAAGCTCTCTAAACAAATAAATCATCTATCTCTCTCTTACAAAAACGCACTGCAAACTGAACATAGGCTAAGAATGTCTCAAGCACGGGTGCTTTAACCGCGGAGTCCAACAAACCCTAGGTTAGTTTCTGTGGACCTTAGAAACCTTTGCAGAGGACTGAGGCTAAAGCAGGTCAGGTCCGGAGTTTGGTTGGTACTTGAATACCTCTAGGCCTATTGTCGGCATTCTAATCTAATCACGAAAGAAAAAGAAAAGCACTTATCGTAACTATTGACAGACACTCAGGGCCTAGAACGGAAGTTAAAACCTTGAAATATTACTAAGGGACTAGCAAAAGCTAGGCATGAGGGTATGATGAGAGCCTCATCATAAGCCATAACTAGCTCATTTTGACATAATAAAGAGAATAAAAGCTCCTACATAACCTAGAAGAGGGCTTAATTGGAGAAATAAGTTTTCTGAGAAGAAAACATGAAATAAAGGTTAAAACTGTAATTTTACCATTGCAGTACATAAACGGGATTTCTCAGAGGCAAAACATAGGTCAAATGATCTAAATAAGATAAAAAGTGGGTTGAGTCAATTAGAAATGGGTTCATGTGCAATCTAGGAATTAAATGACATTTGGTAACCCTAAAACAGACCCGCTTAATTCAACAAGGTTCCGGTCAGGATAAAAATCAAGTAAATCCTCTAAAATTCATGGAAAAATATCCTTTATGGTTTAGAACATTCAATTTGGCCTTTGGAACCCAATTTGACCTAGATTAGGGTCCTAGTTCATCAATTAACTTAATTTGGGTTTTTTTGCAAAATATCTAGTAAACCGTGGTCAAACCTAAAATCCAACTTCACCATTGGACTCCTTAGGTCCAAATTAGATTTGTACCAAAATTTGGACCTAAGGGGAGGTCATCTTGACCTACTTTGCAATTTAGTACACCCAAATCACATTTTGGTCCCTAACTTTTGAAAATCATCACAGAGAGCCCCCTAACTTCCTCACCAACCTTGCAATCAGGTCCTTCCACCATTATTGGGGCAGAATCCATCTCCGGCGAGGATTAGAGAGGGAATACTCTCTAATTCCTCAGAGATCCCCTCCAAGAAATGGAAGGGAGATTCTCTGAGGAATTCCCTTCCATCTGAGGCCAGTCATGATCCCTGATTTGATCCCAATCTCTCGTGCGAACGCACGAGGGATTTGGGTATCCACCCACTTTCCTTCTCCGGCGAGCCGTCGGAGACAAAGGCGTTCCCTCCAAGCTCTGAACACACGGCCCAATGCCTATAAAAGAACCCCCAAACCCGGACGCTCATTTTCAGCTCGACCTGGCCGGGGTTTCACCTCAGATTCGTCTCTTCCTTCCTGGCCAGGGTACCCAGCGAGCTCCGGCGAGCCCCCCTTCCCTTCCTCTTCGCTCTGCCACAAAACTAGTGGCAGAGACTTCTTCCTGATTCTCCTCCGCGTCGCGCAATACCCGCGCACGCTACCTCAGACCCGTCGTCGCCGCCGTCCTCCCCCACTGGGCATCTTATTCTCCGGCGACAGCAGGTACAGTCGTCCGCCTCTCCACCCCTTTCGTCCCTTTAAGTAGGTTAAGATCATTCCCCTCTATCCCCTCTGTCATTTCCTCACTGTATTTCACTCAATCGACCCCTCGACCGCCGCCGTCCACCGTCACCTTCCTCATCTCCGGCCACCCTCCGGCGAGGCACCCCCGTCGCTCCGCAGCCCCACACACCTCGCCGGCCGTCGCAAAAGTTCCGCCTCACCACACTGAACACACTCCACCCCTCCACTACCATGCTACACCTCCACAACGCACCACCGAACACACCCATCCACCCGGCCACAGGGCGACCTAGGCACGCACGCCTAGGCCGCCCCGTGGCCTGCCACCTTGCCCATCACCTTCGCCGTGACAAGGCGAAGGTCCTCCGGTGATCTGATTAAGCCGAGAGGCTTGTTTTGTGTCTGACAGTTTTCAAGCCCCTGCGGCCATTGACGGTGACGCGAAGCAGCTCCAGGCTTCAGGACGGCCAGGCTTCAGGTGTAGCTGGCTCGGGCAAGCACTGCGAAGCTATCTGACCCAGTGGACAACGCAACGAAGTCCGCAGCTTTGCCAATCAACGAAGAGCGTTCTGCGGGCGTGCGCGAGAGCAGGGCGGGACTGATAGTCCCACATCGGCAATCTACGAGGCGCAGGTACGGTTTAAATTGATTTTGTGTTATTCTCTCATCACCTCCGAAAGCACAGGGGTGAGGTCCCTCACCTTACCCACGCTCGCCTCGTCCGCGGTTTCACCTCGCGAATCTGGCAGGATCCGACCCGACACTATCTAAGCACACCTCGCGCATCACCCTCACGCCGGTGTGCCTGGTCCCGGATGCGCTACCCGACCCGATTACCCGCGGCTCTGGGAGAGAGTCCTGTGAGAGATTTGCAGAGAGAGAGAGAGAGTCGTGCGGGTAGAGGGACAGGGTAGGTTTTGCTACTTGTGCAGGCAGGCTGAGAGTTGAAGAGAAGAGACTTAGTCGCAGGAAGGAGAAGAGGAGCAGAAGAAGAAGAAACTCTGAAGAAGAGGCTGAGCAAGGCAGAGAAGAAGAAGAAGAAGAAAGGCTGCAGAGAAGAAACAGAAGACCAAGGGAGAAGGAAGAAGAGAGACTGCAGAGAAAAAAGAAAAAAGGCCAAAAAAGAAACCAAAGACAGAAGACCAAGGAAGAAGAAGAAGACAGAAGGAAGACAGAAGAGAAAGAAGCAAAGTGAAGGCTGCAGAAGAAAGAAAGCAAGATCAGAAGAAGAAGAATAATCAAAGAAGGGAAAACACTTTTAAGACCTCTGATCACAAGATCAGACGTCCAATTTTACTCTTTTGCCTTGATTACTTTTTAAATGCATTTGAATTAAACTTTTGAGTAAATTAGAGTGTTCAATTACATTTGAGATTAGTAGTAAATTCCGATTGCTCCCTGTGTTCGACCTCGGATACTCCGATTTTCGAGTAATAAAATCTTTATTTGTTTTGAATGCTTTCTCGGCTATACTACAACGTGACATCCTTTAGAAACCCGATCGAAAGCGTTCCAACAGGCCCAAACCAGTGCCTAGCATGTACAAGTACTTATGACCAGTACCAATACTTGCTACAAGTACCAAATATTGTAAGTGTAAGTCTTTTTAGAGATATCCAACCTACTCTAAACGACTTTATTTTGAAAAAATTGATTTTGAGTTTTGAAACGAGTGAACGAACGATATTCTGAACCCTAATTATCTCTTCTTTGATTTTAACTAGTAGATTATGTTTTACTTATTAGGAGATATACAAAGATTCTAAAATACAGTTAATATAACAAAAACTATAGTCATCTAGTCTTCTTCCTTCATATGCTATCTTGTTGCTTGCATCCATAGATTCTTTTGACCTGTAATACTTCATAAACATATTTGATTTTAAAATGGTTTTGTTAACACCAAAACACAGAAGAGAGATGGAACTAGGTTCCAACAATAGCAAGCAGCTCTTTCTTCGTAATTATGTAGTTACATTGAGCCTCGTCTAATGTCTTGCTGGTGTAATATATGACCATGGTTTCCCATCGATTTTCTGCCTTAACACTACTCCCACTATGTAGTCAGATGCATCACACATGATCTCAATGGGTTGAGACCAGTTAGGTGATAAAGATACATCTATTCAGGTTAAAATGCCTATTTATGCATGTTCCTAGGCATAGATTTGCATTCCATATTATAAATATTGCATAAGATGCATCATTCAAGATTTAGAGTAGTTGTGTATATCTTAGGTTAATTGCATCCTTTTTGTGGTCAGGTGTTCTCACGTTTTTGTGCGGGTTTAAAGTGTATCACATTGTAGTATAACCGACAAAACATTTAAACAAATATAAAGAATTTTATTACTCAAAAGACTAGAGTATCCGAGGTCGAACACGGGGAGCAATCTCAGTACTTTTTAAAACCAAAGAATACAACTGTTAAGTGAAAATGAGTGATTCAAAGAGAATTTTAAAAAGGATTTGTAAAAGAAAATAGAATTGGACGTCTGATTTCTGTATCAGACGTCTTAAATGTAATCCCCTTTCTTCTCTTCTCCTTTCTACTTCTTTCTCTTTCTGCCTTTGCTTCTTGTTTCTTATTTCTTCTCCTGCCTTGCCTTCCTTCCTTCTTCTTCTTCTTCTGATCTTTGCAGAGTCTTCACTTGGCCTTTCTTCGTTCTTCTCCTTCTGCCTTGCCTTCCTTCTTCCTTCTCTTTGGTTCTCTACGAAAGCTTCTCCTTTTTCTGCTACACAGCCTCTTCTTCTTTCTTCTCTTCCTTTTCTGCAGATGCTAAGTGTTCGCTTCTTCCTTTGCTTCTTCTTTCCTGCGCACACCACAGCCAAAGCAAAACCTACCCCCGTCCCTCTACCCAAACGTCTCTCGCTTTCTCTGCAATTCGCTCAAGGATGCTCTCCAAGAGCCACACGGGTAATCAAGTCGGCTTCGCACCCGGGACCAGGCGCACCGGCAGGTGGTGATGCGTGAGGAGTGCTCAAGGTTAGGGTCGGGTCGGATCCCGCCAGATCCGGGAGGTCAAGCCGCGGACGAGGTGGGTGTGAGGGCAGGTGAGGGACCTCACCCCTGTGCTTACGGAGGCAGTGAGCTTAAAACACAAAAATATTTTATATTATTCATGTGTTTCGCGATTCCACGATGTGGGACTATCTAATCATTCCCGATTTCACGCACGCCCGCAGAGCTTCCGTCGTGCAATTGCCCCAGCTGCTGGCCTCGCAGTGCGACTTGCTGGCCTCACTCGCTTCGCGACACTCGCGTGAGTCTGCTGCACCTGCAGCCTGGGCGCCCTGGTGCTTGAAGCTGCTACAAGCTCCTCGCTGCTTTGACCTTCAATGGCGGCAAGAGCTACGACCTGTCATACACAAGAACGGCCTATTGGCCTAATCAGATTAGCTAGAAACCTTCGCCGTAGCACGGTGAAGATGATGCGCAGTGCTGCAGGCCGCAGGTTGGCCTAGGCATGCGTGCCTAGGTCAACCTGTGGTCGGAGGTGTGGGGTTGATCGGGGGGTGATTGTGGAGGTCTGGAGTGGCAGTGGAGGGGTGGAATGAGTTCCTGGTGGTGAGGCGGAGCTCACGAGAGGGTTGGCGGGCTGTGTGGAGGGGTGGAGTGGTGTGGGCGGCTCGCCGGAGGGCAATCGGAGGCGAGGACGATGGAGGTGGTTAGGCACTGTCGGGGGGTAATTGGATAAAATAGCAGGGGGAAAAGAGAGAGGAGAGGATGGAGAGGGTATCTGGGGTGATCTGGAAGGAAGGGAGGCAGTGGAGTGGACGGCGCGTAACTGCCGTCGTCGGGGAAGGACCCTGAGGGAGGAAGCGGCAACGAGGATGAGGGCAGGGGCACGTGCACTTGGTACGGCGCAACGTGGGAGGAAGCGGCGGAGTTGACTCTGCTACTGGTATGGCAGCAGAGCGACGAGAAGGAGGGGAGGAGGTCGCCGGAGATTGCGGGTCTTTTGGCCGGAGATGGGAGAGAGGAAATTTGAGGAGATCTCCGTCAAATTCAAGCTTGGGATCTACGGCAGGGTCTGGGGAGTCTTTTATAGGTGCTGGCCGCACCTTCTAGCGCGTGGAGACCGCGCAATTAACTCTGCCGGCTCGCCGGAGATGGAAGGAGGGTGGATACCCAAATCTCTCGTGCGTTCGCATGAGTGATTGGGTTCACACCAGGGATCGTGATCTGCTTTAGATGGAAGGGAATTCCTCAGAGAATCCCCCTTCCATTTCTGGGAGGGAATCTCTGAGGGATTAGAGAGTAATCCCTCTCTAAACCTCGCCGGAGTACGGTTCTGCTCTAACAATGGAGGCAGGACAGGATTGTAAAGGGGGCGAAGAACTTAGGGGGCTCTCTGCAAAGATATTCAAAAGATATGGACCAATTTGTGATTTGGGTATACTAAATTGCAAAGTAGGTCAAGATGACCTCCCCTTAGGTCCAAATTTTGGTATAAACCTAATTTGGACCTCGGGAATCCAATGGTGAAGTTGGATTTTAGGTTTGACCACGTTTGACTGGATATTTTGCGTAAAAATCCAAATTAGGTTAATTGAAGAGCTAGGACCCTAATCTAGGTCAAACTGGGTTCCAAAGGCCAAATTAAGTGTTCTTAACCCTAGAGGATGTTTTTCCATGATTTTTAAAGGATTTACTTGATTTTTATTCTGACCGGAACCTTGTTAATTTAAGCGGGTCTGTTTTAGGGTTACCAAGTGTCATTTAATTCTTAGATTGCACATAAACCCATTTCTGATTGATTCAACCCACTTTTTATCCCATTTAGACCATTTGACCTATGTTTTGCCTCTGAGAAATCCCGTTTATGTACTTCAATGGTAAATTTGCAGTTTTAACCTTTATTTCATGTTTTCTTCTCAGAGCACTTGTTCCTTCAGTTAAGCCTTCTTCTAGGTTATGTAGGAGCTTTTATCTTCTTTATTGGGTAAAAATGAGCTAGTTATGGCTCATAATGAGGCTCTCATCATCAGGAGAGAAGGAGATTTATTACGGAGCCTCAGATTGATGATCCGACCATACGGATCTAATCAGTACGACGATTGGAGTCCAACACCTATGAAATCACCTCCATTGGAGTCTCGTAGCACCATCTGCAGTCCGAGGAAGATCAACGGCCAAGGGACTGACATAATTCAGAGCTTCAAACGACAAATCCGACGGCATGGATGGATTCGCATCAATGATCGCAGTCCAATGACACGAAAATCGACTCAATCCGACCTCTGTAGCAGCCCTTACAACGAAAAGATGGACGGCCCAAATCGCACCACATGGCGCAACCCAAGACGCCCATGCGCACGCATGCGCCACCACACGCGCACAGTAGCATGAGCGCACGCGCCTAGCGGCAACGCACGCAGGCACGTAGCGCATAGAGGCGCGCGACACGGCGCGCAGAGCGTGCTCTAGTGCAGCGGCGATGTGGGTGCGTGGGCTATCTTCAGCGACATTTGCGGTGGATCTTCAGGAATGTTTATGGCCGTCACTAAATGTCCTGTATACGAATTTGATTCTTTCCTCCACTATAAATGGACCCCTACCCCTCCCATTTTTCTTCATCTCTTCCTTCCTCCCACCACCTCCAAGGCTCTAGAGAGAGCTTGTCCCAATCCTGGGATGATCCTCTAGATAGAAAACCAAATAGTTTTTCCTCCACTCATCCCCATTCCTGGAGCATCTCGTGGTCGTCCTCTCACTGCCCTTCAGGAAGAAGACCCTCGCCGCGACGCCGTCCTGCCCCATCCTCCGTCCTCCTGCTCCATCCTTCGTCCCGCTCCTCACCACCTTCCTCAAGTGACGTCAGAGCGAGTCATCCTCCAAGCAACCGTCAAGGGGGACTTCTCTCACCTCTTCTATCTTTTTACGCTTTTGTAGTGTAGATTTTTTGCTTTCGTAGTTGTAACAAACAATTCTTGATAAATAGATGATTGTTTCTCTCTCTCTCTCCCTCTCCCTCTTACATTTTTGCAACTAGATAAAGTTTTCATTGACCCAATCTCTTGCCCGATAAAAAAATGATAAAAAGAAATAAAAGTGAAACGCGGAATTCATAAAACCAAACATTCGGCTCCCCGTGTTTGACCCGAGACTCACTTTCCGAATTTCGGCTATAAATTTATCTGATAAACGCATTTTGCGAGCTACGACGATGGGTCCTCTAAACCCCAATTTTAATTTGCAAAGCATGCCTCCATCATTTTGGCGCTGTTGCCGGGGAGGCAACGGAATTCACTTCATTATTTTCTGCGCTTCTTTGCATTTACATAGCACTAACCCCACTTGTCTTCAATCTACTGTCTTGCAGGTACCCTAGCATGGAGACCCAAGTACGATAGACCAAAGTAAAGTGCGGGTAGAGTCTTTTGTAAGTGTCCCTCATACCACCCCCACCATAGTTTCCATTCCATAACCTAACAACTCAAACCTAAATCAACTTAAGTGCTTTTTATAAATCCTGGGATAGATTTGGTTTTTTATTTTCCACCTCCACTCACCTCACCATCCACAAAAATAAAAATAAAAAATAAAAGAAAGTGTTTTCTGATTGTGGGATTTTTTGAAAGAAACACACCTTAACACCCACAACTTCTCACCCTAAGGTGCACAATCACATCGATTTTACTACTTAATCGAGATCTGACCTGTGGACTCGGTACACTTAATTCAACACATAAATGAGTAGAAATCTGAATAGGTCAAACATTTCTATGTGCCTTAACTAAGTGGTGAAATAGGCCAATTAATTGAATTGTTTGGGTTGCACCACTTAAGATAAAAGCGATTCATCAAGTAACTTGCCACTTAGGGTTGATTTTTAGGACTGAACCAGGCACTCCACATTTTATTTCTGATTTTTGAAGGAATATATCTATACCAGTGCTTTCAAAACTTGAAGTGTTCTACTGAACCTTGATCAAATATACCTAAAGATTAATCCCTGAAAGCTACTAAACAAAGTTGAACCCTAAAAGACACATCATCAAATAACCTTATTTAAAAACCTTGGTTGTGCATGCACACACATTTTAACTGATCATTAAGGGCACAACTCATCTAAAGGGCCCATCACATTCCTGAAGCACCATTGTCCCAAGCCTAACTAAAATTGATTAGGCATTGGCCCTAAGAACTAGTTCGCTCGTCGGGATCTAGATTGAGATTGTTCATGATTAACCTGCTTATACTAGTCAATCTGATGTCTAGCTAGGGGAGTAGAGTCAAAAAACCACGGCTGAGAGGGTACACTAGGAACCAAAGGTGTAAGCCAAAGGAAGAACCTTCTCCCTAGTCCCTCATTCTAATTGGTTGGATTAACCGGATAAAAGTAGACCAAATCGTTTATAATCTCAAGATGGGTCCTAGGAGTCTGTAGTCTTTAGGCTAACTCACCTAATGACAGGGTTGATTGATTGTACTACAGGACACCTTTCTCTCTTCTTTTTTCCCTCCTATTCTACCATGTATCCTTCCACATCTTAAATGCATTTCCCATCCTATCCTCCTACCACCACTTATCCCCAAGATGATTACTATTCTGACTTGACTTGTAATTACCCATCCACTAGCCAGGATAACTTTGATTGGGGAAACGAATCCGGACCTCAGTGTCCAAGATCTAACCCTGGACAACAAGACTATGATTACTATCCTTCCAAGATCTACAATGATTATAGATCTCCATCCTTTGATGACCAAACCAACCCAATCTATAATCAAGGAAGATATGATGATTATAACACCTACCCTCCCCAGTATTCCACTGAATATAGGTCACCACCATTCTTTGAACAACCTGAGATGACCTATTATCAGGGAGGAACTCGAGAACCTTGACATCTTGACTCCCCTAGATTTAACCCAAACCCACCCAAACCTGAATCAAACCAGTCGGTTTAGGTGAACCAGATTCAGGATAGGGTGTTGGCTAATTTGAGGAACACTATACAATCTCTAGAAGCTCAACCAACACCATGCACTGAAGCACTTGAGCCTATGATCAAAATGATTGATGAACTTAATAGTTCTCTATTGGATTTGCTACAAAGTGTTAGGGATAGGGTCTTGGGTGAGTTTCTTCTTGGGAAATTGTCGAGGTTGAGGATGAAATTTGTGGTTGCACTAGTCAAATCTTGAGATGATTCTCAAGATAAACCCTCCTCAGGAGAGCCAATGTCTGAACACGCTCAGGCGCCTGTCGAGGGGATACAATCAATATTTTTATTTTGATTCTGACCTGCACTTGTGAATTCTCCATTTCTTCCTCGTATGTATTTTATGCCTAGCTAAAGGCATTAAATTTAGCACATGTTTATATTTCACGTTCTCTACAGAGTTGAATGGATTTCTCACGATATTCAGGTGATATTCTGTTTACTCCGCCTTTTCATGTCGTTATTTTTACAAAGAGAACATTGCATCATTTAGGCATGAGGCGGTGGATATTTTATCCTAAAATCATTTTGTTAACTCCGTAGAATTTCTTTTTAAAAAAAATATTGAAAATTCAAGAAAAAAAATTAGGAGAGAACTTAGCCATTTGGAGGTTATTAACTTTAGGAAATGATACCTTGAGACCTAAATACTTAGACTCTTTAGGTCTTTAGGCTTAATTAGCCTAGGTGTCCACTCGAATGTGGACATAGTCTCGAGTCCTCGCTATATCAATCTTATTTTAATTCGGTAAATAATTTGAGATGATAAGTATGCGACTTATCAACCCACCCTCTAATTTGAGGGGGTTTTAAGTCTATGTATCTACACACTTTTCGCACTTACTTTTCAACGGTTTCTTCGGAAATTGAGTAGCTAATGAACTATCTAGGGTGGTATGGCTGGCAAATTATTGGTAGTAATAGCTCATCGGTCGGTTGTCCAGAGCCAGCCGCAAGACCATTTTCATCGTACTGCCTTTAGGTAAGCCTTAGATCAGCAAAGCCACCTACTTGAAAAAAAAAGAGAAAAGAAAAAGAAAAAATATATATAGAAAAAGGATAAAAAATAAACAAATAAAACAACACTTCATTGCATGAGTATGGTTGGCAAGTTATCGTGGGTAACAGTTCATTGGCCGGTTGTCCAGAGCACAGCTCACAAAAATGCACAATAATTCCCGAAACACTTAAGGAAGAAGCAAGGAAACTGAATAAACCAAGATATACACTGGGTTCGCCCTTGTGTTGACCCCATAAATAAAAGTAGGGAGAGTTACCGTTCAAAAAGATAAACCTCTAGGAAAGGTCACCTAAGGTCATAGAAATCCGAAGTCTATTTTAACGGCCACCTAGTGAGTCTTTCACTCATTTC
Source organism: Thalassia testudinum (assembly GCA_037157565.1). Classification (NCBI taxonomy): domain Eukaryota; kingdom Viridiplantae; phylum Streptophyta; class Magnoliopsida; order Alismatales; family Hydrocharitaceae; genus Thalassia; species Thalassia testudinum. The sequence continues at coordinate 62,587,345 of JAZHRO010000007.1, read as the reverse complement.
ACTAGATGCTTAGCACTTAGAGTCCTTTTCGAGTCATGGGCGGGTCGAATAGCCCTAAAAAGTTATCCCGAAACTCTCAAACTCCAAAAGTACAAAAAACTTAGAAAAGAAGAAAAATATAAAAAAATATATAACTTCCCTTTTCAAATAAGGTGAGGACTTTGGTGGTCTACATTTTGGCAGGCACCCAAGTACTTTGTGTTTTCGTTGCTTAGGACCTTTGTTGAAATTTTTTATTGTTAAAAAATGACTTAGGCCAAAGTGATCTAATCCTAATTTTGATTTTATACATAGCATGTAGTTTAATTTTGCTAGAGACTAGCAAAAGATAAGCGTGGGGGTATGATATAGATACATCTATTTAGGTTAAAATATCTATTTATGTATGTTCCTAAGCTTAAATTTACATTCCATATTATAAATATTGCATAGCATGCATCATTTTGCATTTAGATTAGTTGTGTATATTTTAGGTTAATTACGTCCTTTTTGTAGTTAGGAGAGAAGGAGATTTATTTTGGAGCCTCAGATTGACAATCCGACCGTACGGATCTTATCAGAACGATGATTGTAGTCCAATGCCTTCGAAATTACCTTCATCGGAGTTCCGTAGCACCATATGCAATCCAAAGAAGATCAACGGTCAAGGGACTATGTGACATAATTCGAAGCTTTAAACAACAAATCTGACTACATGGATGGATTCAGGCCGACGATCGCAGCCTAACGGTGCAAAAATTGACTCAATCCGACCTCTGTCGCATCCCATACAACGAAAAGATGGTTGGCCCAGATCGCGCCACATGGCTCAACCCAAGCCGTCCATGCGCACGCACGCGCCACCGCATGCGCATAGCAATGCGAGCGCATGCGCATAGCAACGTGGGCGCATGTGCGCTCGCAGTGGCAGCGTGGGCGCATGGGCTGTCTTCAGCAACATTTCTGGTGGATCTTCAGCAACGTTTGTGGCTATCACTAAATGTCCTATATATGAATTTGATTCTTTCCTCCACTATAAAAGGACCCCTACCCCTTCCATTTTTCTACATCTCTTCTTTTCTTCCTCTCACCACCTCCAAGGCTCTAAAGAGAGCTTGTCCCAAGCTCGGGATGCTCCTTTAGAGTAGAAAACCAAATAGTTTTCCCTCCCCTCATCCCCATTCGTGGAGCATCCCGTGGCCGTCCTCTCATTGCCATTCGAGAAGAAGATCCTCGCCGCAACGTCGTTCTGCCCCATCCTCCATCCTCCGGCTCTGTCCTCCATCATCGCTCTCCTCACCACCTTCCTCTAGGCGACATCAGAGTGAGCCGTACTCCAAGCGATCGTCGAGGGAGATTTCTCTCACCTCTTTCTATCTTTTTACGCTTTCGTAGTGTAGATTTTCCACTTTCGTAGTTGTAACAAACAATTCTTGATAAATAGATGATTGTTTCTCTCTCTCTCTCCCTCCCTCTCTCTCTTATATTTTTGCAAGCAGATAAAGTTTTCATCGACCAAATCTCTCGCCTGATAAAAATACCAAAAAAATTAGAAAAGATAAAAATGATAAAAAGAAATAAAATTGAAATGCAGATTTCATAAAACCAAACGTTTACCTCCCCGTGATTGAGCTGGGACTCACTTTTCTAGTTTCGGTTATAAATTTTATCTGATAGATGCATTTTGCGAGCTATGATGATGGGTCCTCTAAACCCTAATTTTAATTCGCGAAGCGCACCCCCATTATTAAGGGATTGCAGGATTGGTGCTTGGGTGACTCGGTCACGTAAGACTTCAAATGTGTGAATGCACTCACTCATCTGCTCGAAAGATGTGTCCTTGGAGAGGAGGTTTGTCAAGGGATGCACGATTTTGGAAAAATCAGATATAAATCATCGATAAAAACCTACGTGCCCCAAGAACAATCTGATATCTCTAATCGAGTTAGGCATAGGAAGTTTGGATATCAAATTCACCTTGGCTCGATCGACTTGAATACCTCTCTCAAAAACAAGATGTCCCAGGATGATGCCTTCTGGAAGCATGAAGTGGCTCTTTTCCTAGGAGAGCACTAGGTTCACAACAATGCATCTTTTGAGGATTTGGACCACATGCAGGAGGCACTCATCAAAAGATTCACCAAATATCGAGAAGTCATCCATGAATACTTCAAGGTATTTACCTACTATGTCAGAGAATATGGCTGGCATGCACTGCTGAAAGGTGGCGGGTGCATTGCATAGCCCAAAAGGCATCCTACGGAACATGTACATACCATAGGGGTAGGTAAAGGTGGTCTTTTCTTCATCCTCTAGATGAATTGCCACCTGTTTATATACTGCCAGAGATCAGGTAGATGATCCCAGCATCTAACCACTTGATGATCTCCTTTTTCACGACCTCCTACAGATTTGAATTGAGTCTTCTCTGCATCGCTCGGGATGGTGGTGATCCCTCCACAGTGTAGCTACGATGTGTGTAATATGAGGGACTAATACCATAAATGGGTCCATCCAATCGCTCTCTAATGTTGTTGGACCATAGAAATCAACTTTGTTTCCTGATCAGATGTGAGTTGGGAATTGATGATCGCAGGAAACGTTTGATTGGAACCCAAGAAGACATATTTCAGATGAATGGGAAGAGGTTTCAACTCAATAAATGGGTTATTAGCAGTAGAAGGAGGTTCGGGATGGGCCTCAGAAGATAAGGTGGGAGCTGTGGGTGAATCTGGATCAGCTTTAGGCTCCTCTATTTGTGGGGCATGATCTCCTTGGGATTGAGGATCAAGGGTAATCAGATTTTCTTCTAGAAGTGGGTCCTCAATCATAGAATCGATGTCGCAAACTTGCTCAATTGCCCCACGGTTAATTCCTTTCTGGGCCTTGAATATATCAATCTTCAATGTTTTGTTCTCAAATTTTAATTTGATCTGGACCTCTTCGCAGTTTATATTTGCCCTAGCTGTGGCTAGGAATGGTCTCTCTAAGATGATTGGTGTGTTCCTTAGATTTTCAGGAGTCTCCATGTCTAACACAATGAAGTCCACCGGAAAATAGAAATCACGGATCTGAACTAGAACATCCTCGAGAATTCCCCTAGGTGACTTGATTGATCGGTCTGCTAACAGCAAAGTCACCTCTGTTGGTTTGAGCTCAGTTTCCTCGAAATGGTCTAGTAGGGATGTAGGTATCAAGTTTATGGAGGCTTCTAAATCTAATAATGCTAGATCAAACTCTAGATCACCAATTTTACAGGAGATCAAAGGGGTGCCTGGATCTTTTGCTTTTGCGAGAGCTTGCTCAAAATGATCAAGCTGACTTATTCAGACAATACGATCGAGCTCTCATCTTTGGTTCGCAGCTTACGCTTAGGAGTACATAAAACCATCAAAAATCTCGCGTATGCCGGTACGTGGCGGATTGCATCCATTAAGGGAATGTTTATCTAGACTTGCTCAAAGAGCTTGACCAGATCTTCCTCAAGTGCCATGGGTTTGGGTTTCCTCTTTCTTTTGGTAAAGGCCTCAGGAAATGGAACCTCTATAGGTTCCTCTAGGATTAGTTCAGGTTCTAGATCTGGGATAGGGGTGTCCTGGATAACCAACCTAGGGTTAGGCTCTGAACCACCAGACTGAGAGTGGCTTGGATAAGGTGAATCCTGAGTTGTCTTGCCACTACAGGTGGTAACAAGATTTAGTCCTGCCTGATTTTAGTTTAGAGTTGGCAAAAGTGGTGGTTGCTGCTAATATCTCGAGTATGATGTCGAAGCTTCCATCCCATCAGGTAATGGACTAGAAGGGGCCTGATAGACAAAGTGAGCTTGGCCTTGATTTGGGTTCATAACATGCCTCTGGTTCGGCACGTTATTCCGATTCGGCAGAGGTTGTGATGGAAGTGCACCAGGCTGGCGAGAATTCGCCATCTGTGCGAGCTGATTTCGAACCTCTATGATCTCATCTTTATGCTGTTTCTGCATAGCTGCATTGGATTTCTGAATGTCAGCCAGGGTTTAAAGGATTAGAGACATTTGATCTTCCCGTCTCGACCCAGATTGGTAATTCAGATTGGGCCTAGGCTAAACAGGCTGATATGGGGATGGAGCTTGTGGTCGGGGTTGGAATTGAGATCTCGAATTTTGATTATTCCTAGACCACGTGAAATTAGGATGATTATGCCATCCAGGATTATAAGTGTTTGAGAATGGATCATTCTAGATGGCGTGGAGATCCTCGCAGGTTTGAGGAACTCCAGAGAAGTCAGAATACGAGGGTTCAGAGTTCCCCCAACTAGAGCAGGTGGTTCTTGAGTTTCTTCTGAAACCAAGATTAGACGAGGGTGGATATGGGTCCATCCCCTGATGAGAGTGGTCATAAATGATATGCACAACCTCCCTACCCGAGGGTGGTTGCGCATACGTGCTCTGCTATGCGGAGGTGGTTCTTTGTAGATGTCGAGCCAATTCATCCACCTTCTTTTCAATAATAGAGACCTCGTCCAGGCGACTAGCCATCAGTTCTAGATCAACGAATGCAGATAGGCCTTGAGTCTCGTGTGCCCCCCGCGTGTTTGTTAATGCATGAGTAGTCATCCAATCGAACATACCCATAGATTCATTATTTATGGAGTTCTCGCACATATTCTCGAGAATCTCCTAAATAGTATCTTCATGCTGACCCATGATGCTTCCACCACAGGCTTCACTGAGAAAGAGCTTGATCTCGTCACAAAGCCCATGGCAAAAAGACTGGATTTGTTCCCACTTTGGAACTCCATGATGGGGGCATCTTCGCATGAGATCCAGAAAGCAATCCCATGCCTCATGAAGTGGTTTTCCCAGATTTTGCGTGAAGTGCGTGATTTGGTGCCTTAAAGCATTCATCCGACCAATGGGGAAAATTTTTTGTAAGAATTCATTTTGTAGTTCACCCCAGATGTTGATTGGACGATTCAAAGTTTGGAACCAATCGACAGCTTTACCCATGAGTGAGGAGGAAAACATCTTCATGAGCAGGATGTCTCGATTTTGTATGGCAGGCCCGAAGGTCTGGGCCAGATGTTTTAGCTTCTTGATGTGCTGGAAGGGATCTTCGGAATTTAGGCCATGGAATTTAGGAATAGAATGGATCATGTTTGGCTTAAGTTCAACATCAAGCCCTCCAGCTAGGATTTGTACTCTAGGTTCGATCTCCACCGCGACGGGATTATAGTGATCTCGCATCTGAGGATGCGGTGGTGGATTGATGTGTGCATGGAACAGATCATTGAGATGTTGTAGCTGAGCCTGGAAATTGGATTCTTCTCCTTGATTGTCCATGGATGAAGATGGAGATCTGGGCTCAAAAGAGTTGGAAGAAATATCAATATGATCGAAAGGTAGCACAAATAAGTGATTTGAGGCTTGGCCTCGAAGGGAGTGAACTGCTAATGGAGGTCTCAAGGGTAGTCTGAAGGACCTCCTCTCTAACATGCACTAGTGAGCCAGATGAGGGATAGAAGGTGTAATAGACCCAATTGAGGCACCCAAAGATTTTTGGATGACTAAGGAGGTTCAAGGTGGATGATATCTCTTGATCAAAAAATCACTCACCCAAGAAATATTTGGGCAACCAGGAAGGGACAATCCTGCAAAGAACCCTACACAGTAGAGCATCCCCATAGGTTACAGGGTTTCCCCCACCCAACCTTCCTTGTCACTGAGAATCCATGTAGACTGAAATAAGCAACTTGACCCCTTAAGTCTACCAAATTTTAAACCTGAATTAAGGTGCTTAGAATTTCACTTGAACTTTAGATTTGATTTGTGTTTTGTGACCTAATTTGAAGGTTGGTTGACCCACAAGGTGGATCAACTTCACCTAACCTGCCCTAAGGTTGAGGATGAGTTGGGTAATGAGCCCAAAATCACCCTAAATGATATGCAAATAAGTTATTAAGTCCCAAGTTTTAGGATTCAAGTGGATGATTAGAGATTTAATTTTAGGGTTTTCTTGATTAGGTCAATTCAAGTAAGGGTTTGGGTGACACACAATGCGGGAAAAATCAATTCTCGTTAGTTCAAGCAAGTTGTTTTCTCAACCCTAAGATGGAAACCTTAATTTGGCTCTTTTGGTCGAATCAGTTCTTTCCAAATTGGGTACCTAAGGCACAATCAAGAAGGTGAATAGCCCTAGATATCTTAAGTCCCTACTAGGTGCAGAAATCTGGAAGGGGATCTCTAGAGAATCAAATTAGGCAACTTGGGTGATTAAATCTAAGGAAATAATGCAAGTTTGATCCTAATTGATTTCCTTTTTACTTTTTTCCAGAAATAAGGGCGTAAGAGGATGGAATTGAAATTAGCTGCCCCTGGAGTGGCTGTCGTGCGGCTGATCTTCTCTGTGTACCTCACACAAAACATAACAAAACAGATAAGACAAGTTAGTATTAGATCAGAAATTGTAACCAATAAAATCAAACTGCATGTTGCTCCCCGGCAACGGCACCAAAATATTAACAAGCTATCGAGGGGTTTTAAGGAATAATCGTCGTAGCAAAGCCTCAATCGCTCAAATACAATTAAATTTATAACTTAGAATCGAAAAAGAGTCTGAGGTTGATACACACAGATGAATTCATGATAAATTGCTTATTTATGATAGTTTCTAGGCTTAGCATTGCATATCATGTTATAAATATTGCATAACATCCATTGCATGGCATTTAGGATAATTGTATGTTTTGTATATTAATTCCTTCATTTTATATGACCACGAGGTAATGCGACATCCTTACAGACTTCGGATGAAAAATACGACCATAAAGATAGATCCGGGGCAATGATCGCAGTCTGACAACGTAGAAATCACCTCGATCCAAGCACCGTGGCATCCTCTGCAAGCAATGAAGTGTGGACGGTCCAGATGGTGCCACATGGCACCATCTGGAGCACTTAAGGTCACCCGCCACATCTCCAAAGGCCATCCATCAAGTGATCTCAGCTATTGGATGAAAATCCAATGGTTGAGAGCTCGCCCTCACCACGTGGCTACAACTCCTGCTCGCGATGCACATGCAGGCTTGGTGCAATGGTGGGAGCAACGACTCGCAAGGGAGGGGCACAGGTTTGAATCCCCACAGCCCCCCATTCTCAATCCAGCTAGCACATGCCAGAGCGCACACCAGCAGGCCGCTGTGCAATCCGCGTGCATGAGGCAGGACAGCATAGCGTGCATGGGGCGGGCGTATGCTCGGTTGGCGCCAGCCTTCAGTGACAGCTTGGCAGACATACAGTGGCGCTTACAGCTATCGCTAATTCTTCGCACGCCAGCAAAGCCAGCTGTGGGAGTGGGTAGGCGTGATCTGCCTACAGCGACACTTCCAGCAACGGCTTGGAGGTCATTAATGGTCCCATACCTATTCTAGCCTATTTTCATCCACTATAAGAGGACCAACACCCCCTCCCTCCCAAGCCATCTCTACCTACTCTACTCCCACCTACTCCCAAGCTCTAGCAAGCCTACCAACACTTTGTTAAAGCTTGCTCTCAAGCTCCCAAGGCACCTATTTGTATAGCAAACCTCTGCCCCACCAAATACTCCTCCAACTTCCCATCCCCATTCATAGGTCGCCTTTGAGCCATCCTCCCACCTCCATTCTGGTAGCAGATCACCTCCACCTTCTCATCTCCATTCCGGAGTTGCATAGAAGCTTTCCTCTACCCAACATCCTCTCGCTTCTCACCTTCGTCGACCTGCTTCCCAACTCCATCCGAGCTTCCGCCAGGCACCGTCATCTCACCGAACAGCCACTTCGAGAGATTTCTTCTCACCTCCCCCTCTTTTTATGTTTTCTATATTATTGTAATTGACATTCATGCAATATATCAGATTCAATTCTATCTCTCTATCGTGATTGATTATCATTTTATTTTAAAAACAAGAAAAAATAACAAAACCCTAAAACACCAGAAAGAAACAAATCGAAGTGCGATTTTCATACGAAGTAAACATCGCCTCCCTGTGTTCGACCTGAGACTCCCTTAGAGTTTCGGTATAAATTTTATTTGATCACGAGTTTTGTAACTACGACAATGGGTTACTTGTAATCCCGATTTCAAACTTGCAAAATTCGTGCGATCATTTTGGCGCCGTTGCCGGGGAGGCAACAGAATTTACTTGATTGTTTTCTACGCTTCTTTACATTTACATAGCACTAACTCTGCTTGTCTTTGATCTACTATCTTGCAAGTACCCTAGCATGGAGATCCAAGTGCAGTAAACCAGAGTAAAGTGCAAGTAGAGTACTCTGTAAGTATCCCCCACATTTCCCCCCCACTAGTTCATTTCGCCACACCCATAACCAAGACTTAATCTACTTAGGTATTTGCATAAACCTTAGGATAGAATTGTTTGTCTTGTTTGTCACCTTCATCCACCTCACCACCGCATTTAAAATAAAAAAATAAAAATAAAAAAGTTCCTGTGGGACGAATCAATATACACACTTCATACACCCACATTTGAGGCACATAATCGGACCTAATTTTCATCTACTCAATCGGGATTCTGACCTGTGGACCCGGTACACGAATTCAACACATAAAAGAGTAGAAATCATATTAGGTTAATCACCTTTTTGTGTGCCTTAATTGAGGGTGCATTTGAGCCGATTGATTGAATTATTTGGGCCGCATCACCTAATCTAAAAGAGGTTCATTTTGTAGCTGTCCCATAGGATTCAATAATTAGGTCAAGCCAGGCACTCGATATTTTTTCTTGATTTCTAAAGGAAAATACTTGAATGCGTGCTTTTAAAAACAAACTTGGTTTGCCTCACAAAACTTGGTTGAAAGCACCTAATATTTAAATCCTAAAAGCTATTAAGCCAGATTCGAACTCTAAAACTTACCTCATCATTAATAATCTTGTTTGAAAACCTCTTGGTTGTGCACATTCACACATTCTCAAACAAATTATTAAGGGCACAACCCATTAAGGGCCCATCACATTCTAGAAGCACCAATATCCCAGGCCTAACTAAAATTGAGTAGATGTTGGCCCTAAGGAATGATTCGCTCTACGAGATTCAAATTGAGATTATTCACGTTTAACCTACTTATACTAGTCAATATGATGTCTAGCTAGGAGAGTAGCATCAAACGACCGCGGCTAGGGGGTACACTAGGAACCCAAGACGCAAGCCAAAGGAAGAACCTTCTCCCCAGTCCCTCCTTCTAACCAGTTGGATTTCCTGGACATATATAGAGTAAATCGTCCATAATCTTAGGATGAATTCTGAGAGTCTATAGACCTTTAGGCTACCCAACCTAAGGACAGTCTTTTATTCTTGTGCTGCAGGGTTCCCTTTCTTCCCCGTCCTGACTTCCTTCCAGTGCATGCTTGAAAGGAGGTCATTGAACCCTAGATTGGAAGGACCTTTAGACCATTCTCGGAGGCGGAGGTTGAGCTTTAGCCAAGCAGATCCCATAGCTGATCAACAACAACCTCCCTCGCCCCTGAACCAGCAGGAGCTGATTTAGAGGCAATTGGAAGAAATGCAACAGATGCAGCAATGGTTCCAATGTATGAATGGTCAAGGCGCATGGCCCTTAAAGGATTTTTATGATCCTTCAAACTATGGGGAACGTCCCGGCGTCATGATTCCCACCGGAGACATAGAAATCAAGCCCCAAGTCTTAAGCTTGATTAAGCATTTTCATGGGCTTGGCTCGAAAGACCCATTCCAGCACTTGGAGGATCTGACCACTCTGGTTCAGACCACCAAAGTAAGGAATGTGAACGAAGAGCAAATGATCATGAGGCTCTTCCCCCACTCTCTCAGGGATAAAGCCGCACATTGGTACCGGATCATAGCAAGGCCGATAGAAACTTGGGCTGCTCTTAAGTCATCTTTCTTGAAGAAATTCTTCCCCATCGGAAGGACCAATGCCTTACGACGAGCGATTACCACTTTCGCCCAGCAGCCGAGGGAACCATTTCATGGTGCCTCGGAGCGATTCCAGGAACTTTTGAGGAAATGTCCACACCACGAGATGTCGAAATGGCAACTCGTATAGATTTTCTATCACGGGTTGGTTGAGCAACTCTGTAACCACGTGGATGCCTCCTGCGGAGGCAATTTCCTCAACAAGAATGCAAATAACACATACGACCTATTTGAGGAAATGAGCGAGAACTCAATTAATCACGCCTCCATGGTTGCATTCAACTGGTCCCAACAACCCAGGTCAAGTGCTAACGAGATCTAGGATTCCTATTCATTTGACATGGAATTGATTTGTAATAAACTAGATAAAATGGACTTTGTTGCTAAGAGAATGGAAGAATGGATGTCTGAGAATTTAGGAAACACTTCTATACCTACTCAATCCTAGAATTTAGGATTCCATTCCTCACGAGCTCCCATGAACTTGAATCGGCTCAACCTGTGAGCCAGGATTTCTCGGAACCATATGGGTTCCAAACTGGGGCCTTTGATCCCAATTTTTCTGATCCTTCCTTCTCTCCATCCTTGGCCTATGAGGATGTGTATGTAATGCAGGAGAATGTTAGGTCCAACTCATATTCTAACACTTATAACTCGAGTTGGAGGAATCACCCTAACTTCTGGAAAAGTCAGGGGCAACAGACCCAAACTCGACCCAGCAACTATGCATCTCAAAGACCTATGGGTCAAGGTCAAGTATACACCCAGTTGCCCCCGAGACCGATTACTCAGCCATCTTGGAATGCCCAACAATCTACAGGGCAAGCTGAGTTAAACCGGCAGATGGTAGAAATGCAAGGGTCCATGCTTCAGCTTATGCAACAAATGAACACATCATTGGATAACTTGCAACCCGAGTTAATTGCTAACACCTGACAACCCAAATCTCTACCATCTCAACCCGTACCCAACCTGCGTAATGTGCAAAATCAGGGCAATAGAGCCCAAGGGTATGGGAATCAAAGGGACCCACACACACATGCTTAGGTGGTTGAGCAGGGTCCGTCACCTTCTTCTTCTTCTAGTTACATGACCAACCAAGGCCCTTCAATCTTCACTAATCAACCTCAAGACCCAAACCCTTATGCCTTTGCAAACACTGTCACCTTGAGAAGTGGGGAGAAAACCCAGAACCATGAATTACCTTCTAGAGGTCAAAACCTTGGGGAGCTTAAGAAAGAGGAGGTTGAAGAAGACAATAAGGCCTAGGGACCGGAAATTGAAAATACCACCCATATCCCATTCCCTGAGGCCCTATTGAAAACTAAGAAGAAAACCATAAACAGCAATGAGGAGCTCCTGAATTTATTCAAGAGCATAGAAATAAATATTCCACTCCTCGATGCTATTAAGCATATCCCGGCTTACGCTAAATTCTTGAAAGAATTGTGTACCCAAAAGCGTAAGCTAAGAGAACCCACTCCAAGGAAGGTGATACTCCCAGAGCAAGCAAGTTCTATTATCCTGCATCATCTTCCTCAAAAGAAGAAAGATCCAGGTACACCCTTGATATCATGCAATATTGGGGAATACACTTTTGATAAGGCACTATTGGACCTAGCTGCATCCATCAACCTAATTCCGACTTCTCTTTATAAGAGGTTTGGGTTAGGTGAACTCAGGCCAACCTCAGTAATGCTACAATTGGCAAACCGTTCGGTCACCACACCGAGAGGCGTTATTGAGGATGTAATTGTCAAGGTCAAGGATTTCTATTTTCCCGTAGATTTCCTCGTCCTTGACATGGATGTACCTAATGATTTGAGGAACACGCCCATCATTCTAGAGCGTCCGTTCCTAGTTACCGCCAAGGCCAACATAAATTGTGAAAGCAGTAGTATGAAGATCGCCTTTGGGGATAAGAAGCTAACTCTGGATATTTTTAAGGCGATAAGAGGATTCGAGGATTGTGAATTTATTGAGGAGCTCAAGGATCAGGATTTTGAGACTTGTATGACAATCAGTGCACTCGAGAACTCCACCGACTTTAGCAAACCCAACCCACAACCCTTCGTGGTAGACATGCCACAGCCTGCAGAGGCTATTGATTTTGTTCATTCCCAGCCTCTTCACTGGATCATCCTGATGAATCTTCATCAGCATCCTCCCTACCTTCTATTCTAAACCCACCCCAGCTGGAATTAAAACCATTGCCCAAAAATTTGAAATATGAGTTCTTAGGGCCTAAAAACACGCTCCCTACGATTATTAGTGCTAATTTGACTAAGGAGCAAGAATCAAAGTTAATTAAGGTCCTTAAGAACAGCAAGGAGGCAATTGGTTAGACCATCTACTACCTTAGGGGGAACGAGCCATCTTATTGTAGTCATTATATTTTGATGGAAGATGGATCCTACCCTTCCCATGAAATGCAAAGGAGACTAAACCTGAATATGCGAGAAGTGGTCAAGGAGATAATCAAGTGGCTCGATGCTAGGATTATTTACCCAATCTTAGATAGTCCGTGGGTTAGCCCCGTTCAGATTATTTTCAAGAAGGCGGGAATAACAGTTATGACTAATGAGAAAGGGGAAACATTCACCACTCGTTCATCTTCTGCTTGGAGAGTCTGTATTGACTATAGGAAGCTGAACACAACCACTAAAAAGGATTACTTTCCCTTGCCATTCATCGATCAAATCCTTGAAAGGTTAGCTGGGAAAAAATACTTTTGCTTCCTGGATGGTTATTCGGGATATAACCAAGTCCCTATCCATCCCGAACACCAGGAAAAGACAACCTTCACATGTCCCTACAAAACCTTTACATTCCGGAGAATGCCTTTCGGGCTTTGCAATGCACCTGCGACTTTTCAAAGGTGCATGCTTATTGAGATGCGGAAAACTACGCGATTGAAGTTGGATTTGAAAAACCCGTCACTGTAGTTCGATTTGTGAAGTAATCGGTCAACAGATAAAATTTATATCGAAACTCTAAGAATTCCAGGTCAAACATAGGGAGGCAGACATTTGATTCAAAATCGCATTTGTTTAATTATCACGAAGCAGATTAGCTAGTCGAATTAAATCTAAACTAGCTATCTACTTAAAGAATTAAGAATAGAAGATAGAGAGAGAATATTACAAATAAAGACAAAAGAGAGGTAGAATAAACATGGATTTCATTATCACAAGCTGATGTTCATTATGATTACAACTACCCACTATACTAGAAAGCGAGAAATCTACACTAGAAAGCAGGAAATCTATTTTAGAAAACAGTAAAAGAAACATAGAAAAAAGTTATCGTCCTCGACAACTGCTTAGAGGATGAGCCGAACGGGACGACGCCTAGAAAACGGAGGCTGGAGTGGGAAGGAGGATGAAGCAGGAAGAAGCGGGAATGAGGTAGCACGTTGTCATCGTCGCGGGATCCACTTCCGGAATGGGGGTGAGAAAATTGGATTTGGCTCTAGAGTAGCATCCCTGGTGTGGGACAAGCTTCTCATGAGCTTTGGAGAGGGAGAGAGGTGAAGGAAGGCATGAGAATTTCGTAAGGTAGGGTCTCCTTTTATAGTTGCAAGGATAGGGGCAATTTGGTCATTTCATAGTTAAAACATTAAATGAGGGGATCTTTAGTGACGGATTTAAGCGTCACTAAAGACCCGTCGCCGTAGCCTCACACAAGCACCCACCTCCTCACCTACTGGGTGCTTAATGCTTGCCCATGTCCTCGAAATCTCAGTCGTCCAATCGTGAGATCGAACGGCTCAGATTGCTCCTCGCCTGCTTCAACTACACCGCCTGTGCATGCGATCGGTCGTGAGGTGGTGCGTTTGATCGCATGGTTGAGCGTGTTTCACGTGCTAGAAATTGGGGTTACAAGTAACCCGTCACATCGTCGTCGTCGTGTTAGAAATCTCCCGAATCGACTGTTCAATGAGACGACAGTGCCTGAGGGAAGCTCGAACGAAGGAGGCAAGGAGCGGGAGGACAAAGGTGAGATGCAGGAGGACGTCAAGTTGCGAAAAGCTTCAGCATGGCTTCGGAATGGAGGTGAGAAGACGGAGATGATCTGCTATGGGAATGGAGGTGGGAGGACGGCTCCAAGGAGACCTATGAAGGGGGGTGGGAAGTTGGAGTATTTGATGGGGCAGAGGTTCGCTACACTAATAAGCACCTTGGGAGCTTGAGAACAAGCTCTAATGGAGCGTTGGTAGGCTTGCTAGAGCATGGGAGTACGTGGGAGTAGAGTAGGTAGAGATGGCTTGGAAGGGAGGGGGTGTAGGCTCTTTTATAGTGAAGGAGAAGCTAAAAATGGGTAAAGGACCTTTAGCAACCTCTAGACCGTCATTGGAAACGTTGCCGTAGATAGCTCACATCCGCTCACGCCCTTAGCTGGCTCTGCTGGCTTGCATTGAAGTACCGACGGCTGTAAGCGTCACTGTAGGACAGGCCAATTGTCACTGAAAGCTGGCACCAACCGCGCTTGCGCCCGCGCTGCACTGCTGCCCATCACGTGTGCGAATCGCATAGCGGCCTACTGGTGTGAATGCTGGCTTGCGTTGGCGCGCGTGCGCTATGCTACCGCTGCTACTTGCATGCATTGCTAAGTTGAGGATTGGGGGGGCTGCAGGGATCGAACCCTCGCCCCTCCCTTGAGAGTCGCTGCTCCTACCATTGCGCCAAGTCGACTTTTGTGTCACAAGGAGTTTGGTGCAGATGCTCCCCAGCTGTTGGATCTTGATCCAATGGCTAGGATTCAAGGATGAGGATAATGAAGGGAGTGGGCGGTGGCTGCTGGCTGGTGGTGGGCGGTCTGGATGGCTCCATGTGGCGTCATCTGGGCCATCCGTCTTCTTCTTGTAGAGGGTGCCACGGTGCTCAGATCGAGATAATTCCCACAATGCCGAACTGCGATCGTCGCTTCAAATCCATCCGTAGGATCGGATTTTTCATCCGAAACCTGTATGGATGTCGCATTGCCCCCTAGCCATATAAAATGAAGGAATTAATATACAAAACATACAACCATCCTAAATGCCATGCAATGGATGTTATGCAATATTTATAACATGATATGCAATGCTAAGCCTAGGAACTATCATAAATAAGCAATTTATCATGAATTTATGTGTGTTCATCGAACCCCCATGCTTACTTTTTGCTAGTCCCTAGCAAAATTAACCTATATGCTATGTATAAAAGTAGAATCAGGGTTCGAGTATTTAGGCAAAATTCATTGATTACTTTAGAAAATCTCAACCCCAAGACCTAATCATGAAATCTCAACAGTGCCCGGGTGCCTGCCAGAATGCAGGTCGTCCAAGCCCTTGCCTTATTTGAGAAGAGAAGATAAAAATTTTCTTGTTTTTCTTCTTTTCTAATTTTTCAGTACTTTTAGAGTTTGAGAGTTCGGGGATAAATTTTTACAGCTACCTAACCCGACCAAGACTCAAAAAGGACTCTAAGTGCTAAGCATTTTGTGAAAATAGTGAATGACTCACTAGACGGCCATTAAAACGAATTTTGGGTTTCTACAACCCTAGGTGACCTTTCCTAGAGGTTTATTTTTTTGATCGGTAGCTTTCTCCCTACTTTTTTTATATGGGATCAACACAAGGGCGAACCCAGTGTATATCTCCCCGATTTATTCTACTTCCCTGCTTCTTCCCTAAGTGTTTTGAGAATTATTGTGCATTTTTTTTGTGAGCTGGGTTCTAGACAATCGGCCGATGAGCTATTACCACCGACAACTTGCTAGCCATACTCGTGCGGTAAAGTGTGATTTTATTTGTTTTCTTATTTTCTCCTTTTTATTTTTTTTCTTTCTTTCTTTTCTTTCTTTTTTTTTTTAAGTAGGTGGCTTTCCTGATCTAAGATTTACCTAAAGGCAGTATAATGAAAAATGGTCTTGTGGCTGGGTTCCGGACAACCATCCAATGAGCTATTACCACCGACAACTTCCCAGCCATACCACCCAAGTCGGTCCATTAGCCACCCAATTTCCATAAAAACTGCCAGAAAGTGAGTCAGTGCAAAAAATGTGTGTAGATGCTTAGGCTTAAAGCCCCCCAAATCAGAGGGCAGGTTGATAAGTCGCATACTTATCATCCCAAATTATTTACCAAATTAAAATAAATTTTAATTGGCAAGGACTCTAGACTAAGTCCACATTCGAGTGGACACCCGGGCTAATTAAGCCCGAAGACCTGAAGAGTCTAAGTATTCAAGTCTCAAAGTATCAATTCCGAAAGTTTACAACTCCTAATGCCTAAATTCTCGTCTCCTAATTCTATTTTTTTTTTGGAAGAATCAAATAACAGGAAATTACTATTACAGCTGATAAAAAGGTTATAAAATATGTCCACCCCCCATGCTTAGCTATTGCATTGTCCTCATTGTGAAAAAAAAATGAAAGCATGCGGGAGAGTAAAAGTGGAAGAATAGCACCTAGTTTTCGTGAGACTCTGGTCAGCTTGGAATAGTCTTTACATGTGCTGAGTTTAGTGCCTTCAGCTGGGTGATGATCAGCCCACGGTGGTTACGGCAAGGTAAGAGCAACCTTGTCCGAGAAGAGTTCAGGGAGCACATGATCAACAAAGGTTTTGAGACGCTGTCCATTGACCTTGAAAATATTGCCCGTCTTTGGGTTAGAGATTTCAACGACCTCGTTAGGGAAAATCCGCTCAATAACGAGCGGGCCATCCCACTTAGACCTGAGTTTTTCGGGGAAAGGCTTCAATCGAGAATTGAAAAGCCAGACCTTCTGGTTCGACTCAAAGCTCTTACGTGAAATCATCTGGTCATGGAGAGCTTTGGTCCTTACCTTATAAATTCTGGCATTTTCATAAGCATCATTACAAAGCTCCTCCAACTCAGATAGTTGGAGTTTCCTGGTTTTCCCAGCCAACTCAAGGTCCACATTACATTTCTTGATGGCCCAAAATGTCCTGTGTTCAGGTTTTACGGGTAAGTGACACGCCTTACCAAACACTAGACGGAACGGAGACATACCGATAGGTGTTTTGTATGCCGTACAATAATCCCAAAGAGCATCATCTAGCTTTTGGGTCTAATCCTTCCAATCATGCCTAACGGTTTCTTGCAAAATGTTCTTGATCTCCCGATTGGAGACCTCGGCCTGTCCGTTCGTCTGAGCATGGTAAGGTGTGGAAATCCGATGGCTCACCCCGTATTTCCTCAGTAAATTTTGAAACTGGGCATGAGAGAAATGTGTGCCACCATCACTGATAATTGCCCTAGGAACCCCAAACCGACTAAAGATATTTCTCTTTACAAAATCGATGAACACCTTATGGTCATTGGTTCGGGTGGGAATTACCTCAATCCACTTGGACACATAATCAACATCGACCAGAATATGCTGGTGTCCAAATGAAGGAGGGGAGGGTCCCATAAAGTCGATGCCCCAAATGTCGAAGATTTCGATGGAAAGAATTGAGTTCAGGGGCATCATATCTCTCTTAGCCATGTTCCCGAGTGTCTAACATCAGGTGCATGACTTTGAGAATTCCTGGGCATCCTTCAATAATGACGGCCAATAGAATCCGGATTGTAAGATTTTTGTTACCATCTTTTTCCCGGAAAAGTGTCCACCACACGTAGATGTGTGACAGAACTCAAGTATGCTATGGAACTCAATTTCCAGGACGCATCGACGAATAATCTGGTCTGCGCCGATGCGATACAGCTCAAGATCGTCCAAAAAATAATATTGGGCCTCAGACACAAGTCTATCCCATTGTTGTTTAGTCCAATCCTGGGGGATTTGACCAACGACCAAATAAGTGGCAATATCCGCAAACTAGGGGGTTCAGATACCCGAGACTGTAAGGATAGTCTCATCCGAAAAAGTATAAGAGATTGGGACATTCGGATGAGGAGAATCAATTAAGATTCTTGATAGGTGATCCGCCACTTCATTTCGTGCCCCGGCTTTATCCCTGATTTCAAGATCGAATTCTTGAAGTAGCAGAATCCAACGAATAAGCCGGGGTTTGGCATCCTTTTTGTCCAAGAGATGTTTCAAGGGTGAGTGGTCGATATAGATGATGACACGAGAACCAAACAGATAAGCCCTAAATTTTTCTAAAGCAAAAACTATGACTAGCAATTCTTTTTCAGTAACGGTGTAGTTCCTCTAGGCCTCGTCTAGAGTTTTGCTAGCGTAGTATATCACAGAGAGCTTTTCTCAACCTTTTGACCCAAGATAGCCCTGACGGCAAAATCAGATGCGTCAGCCATAATCTCAAATGGGGCTGTCCAGACTGGTGGTTGTAATACCGGGGCACAGGTGACTACCGTTTTCAATAAATCAAATGCCTTACAGCATGATTCATCAAATTCGAACGGCATGTCTTTGGCCAGAAGGTTACTCAAGGGCCGAACAACCTTCGAGAAATCCTTAATAAATCTTCTATAAAAACCCACATGCCCAAGGAAAGAGCAAATATGTTTTACGGATGTGGGTGGAGGAAGTCTAGAATAGCATCCACCTTAGCTCTATCAACTTCAATTCCCCGACTAGAGACCACGTGACCCAGGACGATGCCTTCCTGAGTCATAAAGTGGCTCTTTTCCTATCTAGGGACCAGCCGTGTTTTGATGCATCTCTGAAGGATCAATTCCAAGTTAGCCAGGCAAGACTCAAAGGAATCTCCGAAAATGGAGAAATCATCCATGAACACCTCAAGACAAACTCCCACCATATCAGAAAAGATGGCCAGCATGCACCCTTGAAAAGTCGCAGGCGCATTGCAAAGCCCGAACGGCATTCTACGGAATGCAAAGGTTCCGTAGGGACATGAGAAAGTTGTCCTTTCCTAGTCTTCGGGATGGATAGGAACTTGGTTATTTCCTGAATAACCGTCTAGGAAGCAAAAATATTTTTTCCCAGCTAACCTTTTGAGGATTTGATCAATGAATAGCAAGGGAAAGTGATCCTTTTTAATGGCTGTGTTCAGTTTCCTTTAATCAATACAGACTCTCCAAGCAGAAGCTAAACGAGTGGTAAAGGTTTCCCCTTTCTCATTAGTCGTAATGGTTATTCCTACCTTCTTAGGTTCAATCTGAACGGGGCTAACCCATGGACTATCCGAGATTGGGTAAATAATCCTAGCATCGAACCACTTGATTATCTCCTTCTTGACCACTTCTCGCATATTTGGGTTTAGTCTCCTTTGCATTTCGTGAGACGGGCAGGATCCATCTTCCATGAAAATACGATGATTACAATAAGATGGCTCGATCCCCCTAAGGTTATGGATGGTTGAACCAATTGCCTCCTTCTTGTTCTTAAGGACCTTAATTAACCTCAATTCTTGCTCCTTAGTCAAATTAGCACTAATAATCATAGGGAGCGTGTTTTCAGGTCCTAAGAACTCATATTTCAAATTTTTGGGCAATGGTTTTAATTCCTGCTGGGGTGGGTTTAGAATAGAAGGAAGGGAGGATGCTGATGAAGATTCATCAGAACGATCCAGTGGAAGAGGCTAGGAATGAACAAAATCAACAGCCTCATCAAAATGTGGCAGGTCTACCATGGAGGAGGGTTGTGGGTTGGGTTCGCTAAAGCTAATGGAGTCCTCGAGTGCCTTGATTGTCATACCCGTCTCAAGATCCTGATCCTCGAGTTCCTCAATGAATCAACAATCCTCAAATCCTCTTACCGCCTTAAAAATATCTAGGGTTAATTTCTTATCCCCATAGGCGATCTCCATACTACTGCTTTCACAGTTTATGTTGGCCTTGGTGGTAGCTAGGAACGGAAGCCCCAGAATGATGGGTGTGTTCCTCAAATCATTAGGTGCATCCATGTCAAGGATGAGAAAATCTACAGGAAAATACAAATCCTTGACCTTGACAATTACATCCTCAATAAAGCCTCTCAGTGTGGTGACCGATCGATCCGCTAATTGT
Organism: Thalassia testudinum; assembly: GCA_037157565.1. Classification (NCBI taxonomy): domain Eukaryota; kingdom Viridiplantae; phylum Streptophyta; class Magnoliopsida; order Alismatales; family Hydrocharitaceae; genus Thalassia; species Thalassia testudinum. The sequence continues at coordinate 62,567,498 of JAZHRO010000007.1, read as the reverse complement.
AGCGTTACTGAGGTTAGCCTGAGTTCACCAAACCCAAACCTTTCATAAATAGAAGTTGGGATTAGGTTGATGGATGCACCTAGGTCCAATAGTGCCCTATTAAAAGTATATTCCCCAATAATGCATGACATCAAGGGAGCACCTGAATCTTCTTTTAGGGAAGGTGATGTAGGATAATAGAACTTACCGGCTCAGAGAAAATCACCTTCCTCGAAGTGGGTTCTCTCGGCTTACGCTTTTGGGTACACAGTTCTTTCAAGAATTTAGCGTAAGCCGGGATGTGCTTAATAGCATCGAGGAGCGGAATATTGATCTCTACGCTCTTGAATAAATTCAGAAGCTCCTCGTTGCTGTCTAGGGTTTTCTTCTTCTCTGTTTTCAATAGGGCCTCAGGGAATGGGATATGGGTGGAATTTTCAATTTTCGTCCCTGGGCCTTATTGTCTTCTTCAACCTCCTCCTTCTCTTTCTTAAGCTCCCCAGGATTTTGACTTCTAGAAGGTAATTCAGGGTTCTGGGTCTGCTTCCCACTTCTCAAGGTGATAGAGTTTGCAGAGGCATAACGGTTTGGGTCTTAAGGTGGATTAGTGAAGATTAGAGGTCCTTGGTTGGTCATATAACCAGAGGAAGAAGAGGGACCCTGCTCAACCACCTAAGCATGTGCATGTAGGTCCCTTTGATCCCAATACCCTTGGGCTCTATTGCCCTGATTTTGCACATTACGTAGGTTGGGTACGGGTTGAGATGGTAGGGATTCGAGTTGTTGGATGTTGCAATTAACCCGAATTGCAAGTTATCCAAGGATGTCTTCATTTGTTGCATATGCTGAAGCATAGACCCTTGCATTTCCACCATCTGCCAGTTTAAATCAGCCTGCCATGCGGATTGTTGGGCATTCCAAGATGGCTGATTAACCAGTCTCGGGGGCAACTAGGTGTATAGTTGACCCTGACCCATAGGTTTTTGAGATGCATAGTTGCTGGGTTGAGATTGGGTTTGTTGCCCCTGATTTTTCTAGGAGAAGTTAGGGTGGTTCCTCCATCCCGAGTTAAAAGTGTTGGAATACGGGTTGGACCTAACATTCTCCTACATTGCATATGCATCCTCATAAAACGAGGATGAAGAGAAGGAAGGATCAGAGAAACTGGGATCAAAGGCCCCAGTTTGGAACCCATATGGTTCCAAGAAAACCTAGCTCACAGGTTTGAGCCTAATCGAGTTGGTTCACGAATTCCCACCCCAAGGGAGCTCGTGAGGAATGGAATCCCGAATTCTGGGATTGAGTGGGTAAAGAAGTGTTTCCTGAATTCCCAGACATCCATCTTCCATTTTCTTAGCAACCAAATCCATTTTATCCAGTTTATTACAAATTAATTCCATGTCAAATGAATGAGGATCCTGGATCTCATTAGCACTTGACCTAGGTTGTTGAGACTGGTTGAATGCATCAATGGAGGCGTGTTTAATTGAGTTCTCGCTCATTTCCTCAAACAGGTCGTATGTGCTATCTACATCCCTGTTGAGGAACTTTCCTCCGGAAGAAGTGTCCACATGATTACGGAGTTGTTCAACCAACCCATGATAGAAAATCTGTACAAGTTGCCATTTCGACACCTCGTGGTGTGGACACTTCCTCAAAAGTTCCTGGAATCGCTCCCACGCACCATGAAACAGTTCCCCCAGCCGTTGGGCGAAAGTGGTAATCACCCGTCGTAAGGCATTGGTCCTTCCGAAAGGGTAGAATTTCTTTAAGAAAGCTGATTTAAGAGCAGCCCATGTTTCAATCGGCCTTCCTATAGTCCGGTACCAATGTGCGGCCTTATCCCTGAGAGAGTGGGGAAAAAGCCTCATGATCATTTGCTCCTCGTTCACATTCCTCGCTTTGGTGGTCTGAACCAAAGTGGTCAGATCCTCTAGGTGTTGGAATGGATCCTCCAAGCCAAACCCATGGAAATGCTTAATCAAACTTAAGACTTGGGGCTTGATTTCTATGTCTCCAGTGGGAATCATGATGCCGGGACGTTCCCCATAGTTTGAAGGATCATAAAAATCCTTCAAGGGCCAAGCACCTTGACCATGCATACGTTGGAACCATTGCTGCATCTGCTACAATTCTTCTAACTACCTCTGAATCAGCTCCTGCTGGTTCGAAGGCGGGGGAGGTAGTTGTTGATCAGCCATAGGATCTGCTTGGCTATAGCTCAACTTCAGCCTCCTAGAATGGTCTAAAGGTCCTTCCAATCTAGGGTTCAATGACCTCCTCCCAAGCATACACTAGAAGGAAGTCGGAAGGACGAGGAAAAGAGGGAACCCTGCAGCACAAGAATACAAGCCTGTCCTTAGATGGGGTAGCCTAAGGTCTACTAACTCTCAGAATCCGTCCGAAGATTGTGGACGATTTACTCTACTTATGTCTAGGCAAAACAACTAGGTAGGAGGGACTGGGGAGAAGGTTCTTCCTTTGGCTTGCGCCTCCGGTTCCTAGTGTACCCCCCAGCCATGGTCATTTGACGCTACTCCCCTAGCTAGACATCAAATTAACTAGTATAAGTAGGTTAATCGTGAATAATCTCAATCTGGATCCCAATGAGTGAATAAATCCTTAGGGCCAACGTCTAATTGATTTTAGTTAGGCTTGAAAAATTGGTGCTCTAGAATGCAATGGGCCCTTAATGGGTTATGCCCTTAATGATTTGTTTGAGAACGTGTGATGTGCAAATGGTCGGGCATGTTTCGCGTGTTAGAAATCGAGGTTACAAGTAACCCGTCGTCGTAGTTGCAAAATATGCCGATCAGATAAAATTTATACCGAAACTCCAAGGGAGTCCCGGGTCGAACACAGGGAAGTGACCTTTACTTTATGTGAAAACTGCGCTTCGATTCATTTTTTTTTTGTATTTTAGGGTTTTGTTATTTTTTTTGTATTTTTGTAAGAAAACAAACAAACGTATCACAAGATTGAGATGTGGAACAAATCTAATATATATTACCTCCAATGTCAATTACAATAAACTATGAAAGCATAAAAAGAGAGGAGGGTGAGAGGACATCTCCCGAATCTACTGTTCGGCGAGACGACGGTGCCTGGCGGAAGCTCGGACGAAGGAGGTGAGGAGTGAGATGACGGAGGTGAGATGCAGGACGTCGGGTTGAGGAAAGCTTGGGCGTGGCTCTGGAATGGAGGTGAGAAGACAGAGATGATCTGCTACCAGAATGGAGGTAAAAGGACGGCTCCAAGGCGACCTATGAAGGGGGATGGGAAGTTGGAGGAGTATTTGGTGGGGCAGAGGTTCGCTACACTAATAGGCACCTTGGGAGCTTGAGAACAAGCTCTAATGGAGCATTGGTAGGCTTGTTAGAAGTTGGGAGTAGCTAGGAGTAGAGTAGGTGGAGATGGCTTGGAAGGGAGGGGGTGTAGGTCCTTTTATAGTGGAGAAGAGGTTAAAAATGGGTAAAGGACATTTAGCGACCTCCAGACCGTCGCTGGAAACGTTACTGTAGACAGCTCACATCCGCTCACACCCTTAATTGGCTCTGCTGGCTTGCAATAAAGTAGTGACGGCTGTAAGCATCACTGTAGGTCAACCCAGCTATCACTGAAAGCTAGCACCAACCACGTTTGCGCCTGCGCTGTGCTGCCGCCCATCACTCACACTGATCTTGCGGCGACCTGCTAGTGTGCGTGCTAGCACACGTGCACGTGCTGCGCTATCGCTACTGCTTATGTGCACTGCTGATTTGAGGATTGGGGGGACTGCGGGGATTCGAACCCGCGCCCTTCCCTTGAGAGTTGCTGCTCCCACCATTGCGCCAAGTCGACTTTTGTGTCGTGAGGAGTTTGGTGCAAACGCTCCCCAACCGTTGGATCTTGATTCAACGGCTAGGATTCAAGGGTGCGGATGATGAAGCGAGTGGGCGGTGGTTGCTAGCCGGTGGTGGGTGGTATGGATGGCGCCACGTGGTGCCATCTGGGTCGTCCATCTTCTTGTAGAGGGTGCCACGGTGCTCAAATCGAGATGATTCCTGCGATGCCGAACTGTGATCATTGCTCTGGATCCATCCGTATAATCAAATTTTTCATCCGAAACCCATATGGATGTCGCATTGCCCCTCTGGACATATAAAACGAAGGAATTAATATACAAAACATACAGCTATCCTAAATGCCATGCAATGGACGTTATACAATATTTATAACATGATATGCAATGCTAAGCAGAGGAACTATCATAAATAAATAATTTATCATGAATTTATGTGTGTTCATCATCGCGCGTGCACCCGATTGGGCGATCTGGGCCATCCTTCGTCAATTGTGCGGTCGAGCTTAACCACACGCGCTGCAGATCGCGAGTCGAATGCACGCCCCGCGCTCGCGTAACGTCACTCGACCGCTACGCTAGCACCACTTCTTTGTCGTCCTTATGATTTAAGCAAGCGCGCTTACGGCCGTTGGATGAAGATCCAACGGCCCAGATCTCGCCTCGCCGCGCCTTCAGAAGATGAGAAGCGATGCTGTGGCCGATTTGGGCGGCTGTGATCACGCCACGTGGCGCTATCATTGTCGTCCATCTTCTGTGACATGTAGTAGGTGCCACGGATGTCGGATTGAGCCGATTTTCACGCCGTTAGGCTGCGATCATCGATCCGAACCCATCCAAGCAGTCGGATTTGTCGTCTGAAGTGTGGTTTGGCACCATCTTGGCCCTTGATCTCTAGGCCTGCTTGGACTATATCTGGTGTTACAGATGTCCGATCAGGGCGATCTTAGAGTCGTTGAACTCCAATCGTCGTCCTGATCAAATCCGTATGGTTGGATCTTCGATCCGAGGCTCCGATTAAAAGTCACCCTGTCCCTGGCCATAAAAGGAGACAATTACTATACAATTTATATAATTTGACCTAAATGCATGATTATTCATGTTATGTAATATTTACAATGCATGATGCTAATATGACACTAAGAACATACATTAATAGACATTTTTGGCTATTTAGATGTATGCACATCACACCCCCATACCTATCTTTTGCTAGTCCCTAGAAAAAACTACACTCTATTTATAATAGAATTAGGGTTGTATTACTCGGGCAAAAGTCATTTTCAACATTAAGAAATTTTTATTTAGGACCTGAACTTTCAAAGATACAACAGCGCCCAAGTATCTGCCAAAATGCAGACCGCCTCAAGCCCTCAGCTTATTCAAAGAACGATCACTTTTTCTCCCTTTTCTTCTTTTCTAAGTTTTTGGATTTTTAAGTTTAGGGTTACAAAACGGCTTTCTACGGCCACTCAACCCACCCAAGACTTGATGAGAACCTTAAGTTCTAATCATCTTTTTGTGAATGTGATAGACTCATTAATCAGTAATCAGAACGGACTTCAGGTTTCTATACCCCTAGATGACCTTAAAAAAAATTCTGCCTAAAGGTGTATCTATACGACCGGTAGCTTTTTCCCTACTTTTCTTTTTATGGGGTCAACACAAGGGTGAATCCAGTGTATATCTCCCCGACTTATTCTACTTCTCCGCTTCTTCCTAAGTGTTTTAGGAATTCGACGTGCATTTCTTGAGCTGGGTTCTGGACAACCTACCAATGGGCTGTTAGCCACGATAACTTGCCAGCCATACTCGTGCGGTGAAGTGTGGCTTATTTCTTCTATTTTTTTCTCCTTTTCTTTTTCTTTTTCTCTTCTTTTTTTCTTTCTTTTAAGTAGGTGGCTTCCCAGGTCTAAGAATTACCTAAAGGTAGTAGGAAAAGAATGGTCCAGTGGCTGAACTCTGGACAACCTACCTATGGGCTATTACCCACGATAACTTGCCAGCCATATCACTCTAGAAGGTTCATTAGCTACCCAATTTTCGTTAAAACCGCCAAACAAAGAGTCAGTGAAAATAGTGTGTAGATTCTTAGACTTAAAGTTCTCTCAAATCAGAGGACAGGTTGATAAGTCGCGTACTTATCACCAAAACTTATTTAATAAAATTGAAATTGAATTCAGGATGGCGAGGACTCGATAAACAAATCCACATTTTAGTGGCTATCCAGGCTGATTAAGCCCAAAGACCTGAAGGGTCTTAGTGTTCAGATCCTACTGTAATATTTCCAAAAATTAAAAAATCCTAATGCCCAAGTATTCTTTCCTAATTCAATTTTTTTTAAATAAATCAAAAGAAAACAAAAAGAATCTACAAAGCTGACAAAATAATTCAGTGATAAATATCCGCCCCCCATGCCTATCTAATGCAATGCCCTCATTGTATTAAAAAGACATGAAACATAGTGGAATAGAGTACAAAGCACCTAAATTGCGAGAATAACAGATCCGCTCTGAGATGAAAGGAACCTATATATGAGCTGAAGTTAGTGCCTTCAGCTAGGTACCCTATACAAATAATGAACAAATAAAGTATTCACAGGTGTAGGTCAAAATCAAAATAAAAAGATTCACCTCAAGACCTACCAGTAGATGTCGACAGATGTGGACTAGATTGTGATGCAGACCCATGCCCCATGGTCGAGTATATATAAGGTTCTGGATAAAAATTATCCAAAACCTGAAATCAGTATGCAAGTGGGGTCAGGCCTACGATCTGTGAGGATGCAATCCAAGACCAAAAAGTCAGGTTCCAGAGAAATCAAGCTCAAAAGGATAATCAATGAATGTGTGCTTGGACATCCTCAGAGTGAAAGATGTCATAAGGGTCTTGGTAAAAGGTTGGGAGTTTTAGACAAATTAGAACCCTTAGACACAATCTTTTACTTCCTCCAGAATTGGCTTCTCAAATCAATATTTCCCAACTCCTGTCTTCCTCATTCAAGATTTCAAATTCCAGAACCTCATGCATGTTAATCACCCCACCTAAAATTTCCAAGTCTAAAAGATGTCATTGAATCAGAGTTGACTTGGGTCTAGTGATCTCAAAAACAGGATTGTTAGTAAGCTCAAAGGGGTGTAATTGAGGAATGGGGCTTTGAATTAAATCCTTCATGAAATCAGGATCTGAATCCACCATGCGAGCCCCAATATGATCAAGTTCCTCAATTTCACGGCCATCAAATGATTTATCAAATTTCTTAGGCTCAGTTGTCTCACTAGAATTGTGTTCTGTAAACTCATGTGAGACTTCGCATAATGATTCTTCACCTTCAGAATCAAAGAAATCTGAATCCGCATTATTGTATGTCTCAAAATTGTCAATCACTTTCTGATCCATAGAGACATACATTTCCTCATATCCTGGCTTAGGGATCTCCAGTGAAGAAGTCAAATCATCCTTATTTGATTGCTCTAGAACAACTTGGTCAAACCTGGTCCCGTAACACATGTTCCCTCCAACAGGTGCCTGAGCGGGTTCTAACATTAGCTCTCCTGAAGGGGGTTCATCGTAAGAATCATCCCAAAATTGAACTAAAGTAACCATAAATCTCATCCTCAATTTCGATAATATCCGAAGTAAAAACTCACCCAGGCCCTTATCCTTAATATCCTAGAGCTAATCCAATAGATACTTGTTCAGATCATCAATCATTTCAATCAGGGGATTCAATTCTTCAGTGCAAGGTGTTGGTTGAGCTTCCAAAGATTGTATAGTATTCCTCAAGTATGCCAACACCTTCTCTTGGACTTGGTTAACCTGAACCAACTGGTTTGGTTCAGGGTTGGGTGGGTTTGGGTTCAGTGCAGGGGAGTTAACGAATTGAAGATCTTGATATCCTCCCTGATAATTGATGCGTATGCATCTGAATAGCCTAAAATGTTTATTTATGCATGTTCTTAGTATTATAGTTGCATCATACATTATAAATATTGCATAACATACATCATCTTGCATTTAAGTTAGATTGTGTAAATTTTAGGTTAATTTTTGCTTTATGTGGTCAAGTAATAGAGCAACTTTTAATCAGGGCTTCGGATCAAAGAACCAACCATACGGATCTGATCAAGGCAACGATTGGAGTTCAACAACTCCAAGATCACCTTGATCAGACTTCCGTAGCATTAGATATAATCTGAGAAAGGTCAGAGATCAAGAGCTAAAATGGTATCAATTCCAACTTCAAAAGACAAATCCGACTGCACGGACGGGTTCGGATCGATGATCGCAGCCTAATGGCGTGAAAATCAGCCCAATCTAACATCCGTGCACCTTCTAGAAGTCACAGAAGATGGACGACCAAGATGGCACCACGTGGCACCATCTTGACCGCCCAAACTGGCCTAGCAAAGGACTGAAGACCAGCCACGCTCTCACTCTCTCAACGCAAGATCAAATCTGGGTTGTTGGATCCTAATCCAACGGCCACAAGCGCATGCGCCACGGTTAAGAATTTGACAAAGAAGAAGGCACAGTGCAGCAGTTAAGGTGTTGCGGGAGCTGAGAGCGCACGTTTGAGTCGTGCGCAGCACATCTCTCCTTCCCACGCAGGCACAAAATTTGGTCGCCTGATCTGACGCCAATGGCCCAGATCCTCGGATCAGGTGGACACACGATTGAACGCTCGCTGTGTACGCGTGATCAGACGCACAATGTAAAGGGTAGGCTAGAGCGCGATGATGACCCTTGATCTGGATCCAACGTCTTGGAATAGGGCTACGTCACGCCACAATGTGTGAAGACGAAGCGGTAAAGGCGCAATCGTGGCCATCTGATCTTGATCGGACAGCTGAGATCTACGCTCAACCGCTCAATGTCCGAAGTCAAAGGGGCTCGAGTGCGTTTAAGCCGTCTGATCTTTCGATCAGATGGCTGAGAAAGCACGAGCATTGAACGTTGAGGCATGAGGAAGGAGAGAGGGCACGGGTGGGTGTGCACTAAGCCCACGTTTGGGGGCTTTAGTGACGTTTAAATACGTCACTAAAGGCCCCTAATTTAATTTTTTAAGTAAAATGACCTATTTGCCCATTCAAACCTCACCTATAAATAGCCCTACGACCACCACATTTTCTTCATCCCTTCTTTCACCTCTCTCCCTCTCCAAAGCTCAAGAGAAGCTTGTCCCACACCCGGGATGCTATTCTAGAGCTAAATCCAATTTTCTTACCCCTGTTCCGGAAGTGGATCTCGCGATGACGATGACATGCTGCCCCGTTCCCACTTCTTCCTACTTCATCCTCCTTTCCGCTCTATCCTCCATCTTCCAGGTGTTGCTCCGTCTGGATCTTCCTCCAAGCATTCGTCGAGGAAGATAACACCTCTCTCCCTTCTTTTTAATCGCTTTCTAGAATAGAATTTTCTACTTTCTATTGTAATCATTTCCTACTTTATAGTTGTAAAAACATTGTGATTATATCAAGTCATTATTCCATCTCTTTCTCTCTCTCTCCCTTTCTCTCTATTACTGTTTATATCAATTCCACTATAATTATTTCATTTTCAAACAAAAACACAAAAAAAATATAAATCGCGGATTTTAGATCGATGTAGCCGTCCTGTGTTCGACCTGGAATTCTTAGAATTTCGGCATAAATTTATTTGTTGACGGATTTCTTCGCAAATCGAACTACAACGATGGATTTTTTGAAACCAACTTCGATCGCGTAGTTTTCCGCATTCAACATTTTGGCGCCGTTGCTGGGGAGGCAATGATTTTCAATTTTCTTTCTGCATTTCGTGCACTTTATTATTTTCTAACTTGCCTTATTTCTTGTCTATTGTTTTGCAGGAACCTTAACAGGAAACTTCAAGTGGTAGATTGGAGTAAACTCCAGTTGAAGACAACTATAAGTGCTCCCCATTCTTCCCCCTCCATAGATTCCATTTCACCACATTAATTCAAACTCCAATTAACCTAGGTGTTTGCATAAATACCAGTGTTAGTTTGGTTGCTTGGATTTCCACTCAAATTCAACTCACCTACATATAAAAAAATCAACAAAAAGATATTTCTCGTGGGGTAATTCAACATACACACTACATACATCCACATTTAAGACACTTAACCTAATTGATTTTCTTCTACTCAACCGAATTCTGATTTGTGGAACCGATGCACACAAATCAACATATTAAAGAGTAGAAATCAATCTAGGTTAATCATTTTGTGTGCCTAAGGGGTGCAATCTTGGCCAATTGTTTGAGTTGTTTGGGCCGTACCACTTAACCTAAAATCAACTCACCAAGTAGCTTCCCCTTAGGGTTTTCAATTTAGGTTAATACCAGGCACTCCACCTTATTTTTGATTTCAAAAGGAAAGTGATCTTCACCCGTGCTTGAAAACCTAGTTTGCCTCAAACTTGATTGAATTAAACCTAATTCTAAACCCTAAAAGCTACTTAAGCAAGATTTGAACCTTAAAATCTACTCATCACAAATAATCTTGCTTGAAAACCCTAATTGTGCACGCACTCACACATACTCAATTGATCATTAAGGGCACAACCCATTTTAAGGGCCCACCACATTCCATAAGCATTACAATCCCAGGCCTAAATAAAATCAAGTAGACGTTGACCTTAAGGACTGATTCACTCATCAGGGTCCAATCTGAGATTGTTTATGATTAACCTGCTTGTACTGATCAATCAGATGTCTAGCTAGGGGAGTAGCGTCAAACGACCGCGGCTGGGGGGTATACTAGGAACCAGAATCGCAAGCCGAAGGAAGAACCTTCTCCCCAATCCCTCCTTCTAACTGGTTAGATTGAGTAGATGCAAGTAGAGTAAATCGTTTATAATCTTACAGCGGATTCTGAGAGTCTGTAGATACTTAGGCTACCCCACTTAAGGAAAGGCTTGTTTGTTGTGTTGTAGGATTCTTATCCCCAGTCCTTCCAACCTTTTCCTATTTTATGCTGGGAAGTGATAAACGCCAGTTTATCATCATTCTGATATATTAAAACAAACCTAGCTCTTAGGATTTTGCTCCGCAAATTGATTTTTGGGTTGCATTTAGGCATAAAATAAGTTAGGCATGCATTGCATTTGTTATTTTATTTTTGATATGTTTCTTGGAGTGTTAGGGATAAGCAGAGAGTCAGATCCCCAGAACCCTAGCATTCAGGAAGGCAACTGTTGAAGAGGAAGCTCAATCAGGCTAGGGCTCAGCTAAATCCAGCTCATCATGGCTGGATACCAGCTCCCTTGGACTAGAGTTAACTCCATTCAGCTCCATTCAGCTCATCTTAGCTGAATGGTAGCTCAAGAGAGCTCATCTTAGCTCACCCTAGCTCAGGTCAACTCAGATCTAGCTCAACTTAGCTGAGTCTAGCTCATCTCATCTCCCACCAGTTCACTGGGAACTCTAGTTAACTCAACTAAGTTGACTTGAGTCCACCTCAGCTCAAGCTCAGCTCACCTCAGCTCCAGCCAGCTCACAATAGCTAGACTCTAAGCTACCTGAGCTACTACTTGTCAACTAGTAGCTTAGCTAGCTCTAGAGTTCTAATCAGAGGCAATTCCAACTCAACCTAGCTCCAGCTAGGTTAGGGCTAGCTCAACTGAGCTCAACTACCTAGGCTTGGCTACTTGCATGAGAACTAAGTAGCTAAGCTCAGTAGTTGAGCTCCCCTTGAAGCTACCTCAGCAACCCCAGCTCTAGAGTACCTGATACCAGCTCCAGAATACTCTTCCCCAGCTCTCTTCCATGAAACCCTAGCTCCTCCAGCTCTATTATACTAGCTAAGCTAGCTTAGCTACCTTAATTAAATTCTACTCCACCAAAAACCTCCATGGCCATCCACTCTTCAAACCTTAACCCTAACCAAACCCTAACCCAACCTATCCTTGGCACCAACCCACGCCAACCACCACCACTCACACCCCTTCAAGTTGGCACCAAAAACACCACATGCACCCCTTCATTTTGGCACCAACTTCCCCTTAAATCCTATCCCTACACATCACCACCTAAAGCCATCCCTACCACCCACCTAACCCCTTCTAGAAACCTACACTTGGCGCCAACCCTAACCATCCATAACTACCCAAAACCCTACCTTAGTTGGTGCCAAAAATCACCCCCTACACCCTTTTCATTTGGCGCCAACACTTCCTCCCATCTACACCCTACATATTAGCCCCCAACCTATCCTAACCCTCCATCTAGTGATGCCACCTATCTCCCCCCCTTAACCCACCTAAAGTGGCACCAACTCCCTTAACTCCACCACAACTACCACATCAAGCATCCCTCCTCTTTGGCGCCAGCCTATAGCTACCCTCCATCACATAACCACCACCATATAACTCCATCTCCACCCTACAACACACCTAACCAAACCCTTAACCCTAGCTACCACTTAGGGTTGGCGCCAACCACCGAGTACCCCTCCATTTTAGCGCCAACAACCCTAGCCCTAGGATCCTATAATCACCATCTAACCCCCATCATATCCGTCCATCCTATAACCACCCTTAACCCCCTACCATTCCTATATAAACCCCCTACCACCACCATTAAATCTTCACCCTTGGCTACAATTTTTCTACCTATATTTCCACCTATGTAGAAGGTCAAGAGAAGAAGAAGAAGAACAAGATTAAGGGGATACTCTGTCCCCTTGGTGCCTTCCTCTCTTCTCTTCTCTTGTGCCCACGCCAGCCAAGGAAGGAAGCCAAGCATTAGAGGACAACCTAAGGTACACGCCTACCCTAGGAAGTGGAGGATTTGAGGGTGGTACACTACCACCCTTGGAGGAGGAATCAAAGGTGGTCTATGCCACCTTAGGAGGCGCATTTGAAGGTGGAAATCCATCCACCTTGGAGGAGTTAAGCACGCCCCCCCTTAGGCTTGCTAGGAGGAGACTATCTCTGGTTCAAGAAAAAGAGGAGGATCCTTTTTAACTGTGGGAGCAGCCATAGTTGGAGCAAGGAGCATTACCTCTTCACCATCATCATCATCCAGGATTTGTGTTTTAATTTTTGTAATTTTACTTTTTGTAGTAGAAGCTTTCCTATACTTTTGCAAAACAGAAATCCGCTTAATACTAAGTTGCCTTATCTACTTGGTGTAGCCTCTTACTTTAGTTTTTAGCACTTTCACTCCCTCTTCTCAATTATCCTAGGCCTTCACGTGCCTAAGGTGAGCTTGAGAAGAGGTCTTTCTTGTCACCTAGTAGTTAAATTAGATTTAGTCTTTTTCTACCACCATCTTGGGATTGCCCCTTTATTTCAAAAACCTAAAAAAATTACATATTTGAAAAGACCAAAAGGAAAGGTGATTTCCACATTTCCAAGCAAGAGATTGATTTATCCAATATTGCCTCCTTGGACGACCCTAAATACTCCCCTCTCTAGGTCTTACAAATTTTAAAAGCGAATCCATTTTTGTGCGTTGCAACAACTTAAAACCCTAATTTAACAAGCCGTGCAAAAAAGCGATCAGGAAGGAGTTCATTGAATCCGCGATTGAAGGGACCACTAAAGTATTCTAGGAGGCATAGATTGGATTTTGACCAAATTGATCCCATAGCCGATCAACAACCTCCTTTGCCTCAGAATCCACAAGAGGTATTTCAAAGGCAACTGGAACAAATGCAGAGAAAGCAAGATGGTTCCAAAGAATGCAGGGTGCTCAGCCCTTGAAGGATTTTTATAATCCTTTAAATTACAGGGAACGTCCTGGCATCCAGATTCCTGCTGGAGACGTAGAAATCAAGCCCCAGATTTTAAGCCTGATCAAACATTTCCATGGGCTTGGCTCTGAAGACCCCTTTCAGCACTTAGAGGACTTGACCACTTTGGTCCAGACCACCAAGGCACAAAACGTGAATGAGGAGCAGATGATCATGAGGCTCTTCCCCATTCTCTTAGGGATAAAGCTGCTCATTGATACAGTACTATAGAAAGGCCAAGTGCAACTTGGAATGATTTGAAATCGGCTTTCCTGAAGAAATTCTTCCCTGTCGGATGTACCAATGCTTTGCGACGAGCGATTACTACCTTCACCCAGCAGTTGGGGGAGTAGTTTCATGTTGCCTGGGAACGATTCCAGGACTTATTGCGGAGGTGTCCACACCACGAGGTGCCAAAATGGCAGCTCGTACAAATCTTCTACCACGGGTTGACTGAGTAACTCAGAAATCACGTGGATGCTTCTTGCGGAGGCAATTTCCTCAACAAAGGTGCACGATTTGTTTGAGGAGATGAGCGAGAATTCGATCAATCATGCCTCCATGGATACTTTTAATCGGTCCCAACAACCCAGATCGAATGTTAATGAAGTCCACGACTCTCATTCATTCGATATGGAATTGATTTACAATAAACTAGATAAAGTGGACTTGGTTACTAAAAGGATGGAGGAGTGGATGGCTAGAAATTCAATGAACAATTCACGATCCACTCAATCCCAGAATTCAGGATTCCATTCGTCGTGAGCTCCTTCTGGACAGGAGTTCGTGAATCAACTTGATGCTGCTCAACCTATGAGTCAGCATTATTTGGAACCCCACGAGTTCCAAACTAGGGCCTTTGATCCCAATTTCTCTGATCCCTCCCTTTCTTTCTCTCCATCCTCACCCTATGAGGATGTCTATGTTGTACAAGAGAATGTTAGGTCCAACCCTTATTCCAATGCTTATAATCCAGGTTGGAGGAACCACCCTAACTTCTCCTGGAAAAACCCGGGGCAGCAGACCCAATTCCGACCCAGCAATTATGCTCCACAAAGACCAATGGGTCAGGGTCATGTTTACACTCAACTACCCCCGAATCAGGTCAATCAGCCATCTTGGAATGCCCGTCAACCCGTAGGGCAGGCTAATTTGAACCAACAGATGGTAGAAATGCAAGGATCTATGCTCCAACTCATGCAATTAATGAAAACCTCACTGGACAACTTGCAAAACGGGTTCATTACTAATTCTCGTCAAATCGGATCTCTACCATCTCAACCCGTACCCAACCCACGTAATATCCAGAATCTAGGCAATCATGCCCAAGGGTACGGGAATCAGAGGGACCCGCACACACATGCTAAGGTGGTTGAGCAAGGTCCTTCCTCTTCTGTTTTTTCCATAAATCAAAGGTTTTTGGCTAGTGAAGCACCTCCAATCTTTCCTTACCCTCCCCAAGACCTAAACCCATATGCATCTGCTAATTCAATTACTTTGAGGAGTGGAAAACAAACTCAAGATCCACAACTGCACTATCCTGATCTACCAAATCCTGGAAAGTCTGAGAAGAGAAAGGAGAGCTCTGAAGAAGAAATCAAGGCTCAAGAACCTGATTCCGAAGATCTGACTCATGTTCCTTTTCTTGAGGCCGTGATTAAACCTAGGAAGAAGAAGCCTATTGATAGTAACGAGGAGCTCTTGAATGTATTCAAGAATGTCGATATCAATATCCCACTCCTCGACGCTATCAAACACATACCAGCTTGCACTAAATTTTTGAAGGATTTATGCACACAGAAGCGTAAGTCAAGAGAATCTATTCCGAGGAAGGTGGTACTCTCCAAGCAGTCTAGTTCTGTTATCCTGCATCTCCTCCCTCAGAAAAAGAGAGATCTAGGTGCTCCTTTGATTTCTTGTGTCATCAGAGATTACACTTTTAATAGAACACTTCTGGATCTAGGTGTATCTATTAACCTAATTCCGACTTCTCTTTACGAGAAATTCGGAATAGGTGAACTTCAACCGACTTCAATAACGCTGCAGTTAGCGGACCGTTCGGTCACAAATCCGCGAGGTGTTATTGAAGATGTTATTATTAAGGTTAAGAATTTCTATTTTCTTATAGATTTCCTTGTCATTGACATGGATGTACTTGAAAATCTAAGGAACACACTTATCATTCTGGGGCATCCGTTCCTAGCTATCGCAAAGGCCGATATCAACTGTGAAAGCGGTAGCATGGAAATCGCCTTTGGGGATCAGAAATTGAAATTGGATATTTTTAAGGAGATTAAAAAATTCAAGGATTGTGGATTCATAGAGGAACTTGAGGAAGATAGTTTGAATATTGAAACTTGTATGGCGATTTTTGCAATTGAAAGTTCCTCCAGTTGTGATAGATCTGAACAGCAACCCTCTGTGGCAAACCCACCATATTTTGAAGAGGTTATTGATTTTATTCACTTTCAACCTCTTCCGCTTGATGAATCTTCATCAGCATCATCCTTACCTTCAGTCCAAAACCTACCCCAGCTTGAACTGAAACCATTACCTGAGATTTTGAAATATCAACTTTTAGGACCTCAAAAGATGCTCCCTACGATTATCAGTGCCAGATTAACTAAGGAGTAGGAGATTAAATTGATCAAGGTCCTAAAGGAACACAAGGAGGCAATTGGTTGGATCATTCATGACCTTAGGGGGATCAAGCTATCCTATTGCAATCACAGAATATTTTTGGAAGATAGATCCCGCCCTTCTCGCCAAATGCAGAGGAGACTAAACCCAACTATGCGAGAAGTGGTCAAGGAAATTATCAAGTGGCTCGATGAGAGAATCATTTATCCAACCTCTGATAGTCCTTGGGTAAGTCCCGTGCAAATTGTTCCCAAGAAAGTCAGGATTACCATTGTGACTAACGAAAAAGGAGAATCTGTCACAACTCATTCAGCTTCCTCTTGGAGAGTTTGTATTGATTACAGGAAGTTGAACACTGCCACAAAAAATGATCATTTCCCTTTGCCCTTTATCGATCAAATCCTTGAAAGACTAGCTGGGTAGAAGTACTTTTGTTTCCTTGATGGTTACTCGGGATACAATCAATTCCCCATCCATCCCGAGGATCAGGAAAAAATGACTTTCACCAGTCCCTACGGAACCTTTGCTTTCCATAGGATGCCATTCTGCTTATGCAATGTACCTGCAACTTTTCAAAGGTGTATGCTAGCCATATTCTCAGACATGGTGGAAGAGATTATGGAAGTCTTCATGAATGATTTCTCTATTTTCGGAGAATCATTTGATTCTTGTTTGGCTAATCTTGAAATGATTCTTAAAAGATGCATCAAAATAAGACTGGTCCTCAGCTGGGAAAAGAGTCATTTCATGACACAAGAAGGCATCGTCTTGGGTCATGTAATCTCTGAACGGGGTATCGAAGTTGACAAAGCTAAGGTTGATGCTATCTCTAAACTTCCTCCTCCCACATCTGTCAAATAAATTTGATCATTTCTTGATCATGTGGGATTCTATAGGAGGTTCATCAAAGACTTTTCTAAGGTTGCTCGCCCTCTGAGCAACCTTCTCACCAAAGATACCCCATTTGATTTCAACGAATCATGTCGTAAGTCATTTGATTTTCTTAAAATGGCAGTCACTTGTGCTCCGGTGTTGCAACCACCGGTTTGGACAGCCCCATTTGAGATCATGATCGACACTTCTGATTATGCGGTCGGGGCTGTTTTGGGTCAAAAGATTGACAGGAAACCCTCTGTCATCTACTACGCTAATAAAACTCTGGACGAGGCCCAGAAGAATTACACTATTACTGAGAAGGAATTACTAGCCGTAGTATTTACTTTGGAGAAATTCAGGATTTATCTCTTAGGGTCTCATGTCATAATTTATACTGACCACTCGGCCTTGAGACATCTCTTAGCCAAAAAAGATGTCAAACCCCAGTTTATTCGATGGATTCTTCTGCTTCAAGAATTTGATCTTGAAATCAAGGATAAATCCGGGGCACAGAATGTGGTGGCGAATCATCTTTCGAGACTCCTAAGTGATTCTTCTCGTATGGATATTCCGATTGTTGATACTTTTCCGGGCGAGACTATCCTTATAGTTTCAGGTATCCAAACTCGGTTTGCAGACATTGTAAACTATTTGCCCGCTGGTCAAATCCCTCAGGATTAGACCAAGAAACAATGAGATAGACTCAAATCTAAGGCCAAATACTACTTCTGGGAGGACCCTGAACTGTATCGCATCGGCTCTGATCAGATTATTCGCCGATGTGTTCCAGAGAGTGAATTCAAAAGTATACTCGACTTCTGCCATGGAATCCGCCAATGTGGTGACATTTCTCCGGGAAAGAGACAGCTACAAAAATTTTGCAATCTAGATTCTTTTGGCCGTCTTTATTCAAGGATGCCCAGGAATTCTCGAGGTCGTGTTCCCAATGCCAGGCCCTTGGGAGAATAACCAAGAGAGACATGATGCCCCTAAACCCGATTCTTCCCGTCAAAATCTTCGTCGTTTGGGGCATCGATTTTATGGGACCTTTCCTCCCTTCATTTGGACATCAATACATTCTCGTCGCTATTGATTATGTGTCCAAATGGATCGAGGCCATTCCCACCCGAACCAATGACCACAAGTTGGTTATCAATTTCGTCAAGAACATCTTCAACCGGTTCGGGATTCTGAGGGCCATCAGCAGTGATGGTGGTTCTCACTTCACTAATGCCCAATTTCGTAATTTATTGGCAAAATATGGGGTAAATCACAGAATCTCTACACCTTACCATCCCCAAACGAATGGACAAGCCAAGATCTCCAATCGGGAGATCAAGAATATTCCTCAGAAGACGGTTCGGCTTGATTGTAAAGACTGGAATCAAAAGCTTGAGGATGCTCTTTGAGCCTACCGTACGATGTACAAAATGCCTATCGACATGTCACCGTTTCGTCTGGTGTATGGAAAGGCATGCCATTTACCCGTAGAAATTAAACATAGGGCATTTTGGGCAATCAAGTAGTGCAATCGGATTTAAGTTTAGCCGAAAAGACCAGAAAACTCCAACTATCTGAGTTGGAGGAGCTTAGAAATGACGCGTACAAGAATGCCAAGATCTACAAGGCTCGGAACAAAGCTCTTCATGACCAATTGATACCCGCAAGAGCTTTAAGCTAAATCAGAAGGTCTGGCTCTTCGCTTCTCAACTTAAGCTCTTTCCCAGCAAACTTAGGTCAAAATGGAATGGCCCGTTTATCATCGATCAGATTTTTCTAAACGAGGCCATTCAGATTTCTGACCCAAAGATGGGTAATTCATTCAAAGTCAACGGTCAACGTCTGAAGCCTTTTATTGATCGTATTATTCCAGAACCCGTCTCAGACACGGTTGCACTCATCATGTTGTGATCTCTTTGGCTGGACTTCGCCTAGCTGATGGCATTAAACTCAGCAGTTGTACGCCTAACTCAAAGCTTACCCAAGCATCATATTCAGCTAATATCTTCTACATTCTACCTTCCTTTCATGTCTTTTATTCTCAATGCGGACATTGCATCAGCTAGGCATGGAGGGGTGGATTCATTTCTGAATCAATTTGTCAGCTCTGTAGAATTCTTGTAAATTCTACTTGTTTTCTTATATATACAAAAAAAAAATTGAATTAGGAAGGAATACTTGGGCATTAGGACTTTTCAATCTTAGAAAATATTACAGTAAAATTTGAACACTAAGACCCTTCAGGTCTTTAGGCTTAATCAGCCCAGGTATCCACTAAAATGTGGATTTGTGTATCAAGCCCTTGCCATCCTTAATTCTATTTAAATTTTATTAAATAAGTTTGGGTGATAAGTACATGACTTATCAACCCGCCCTCTGATTTGAGGGAACTTTAAGCCTAAAGCATCTACACACTATTCGTCACTTACTCGTTGTTCAGCAGTTTTAACAGAAATAGGGTAGCTAATGAACCTTCTAGGGTGGTATGGCTGGCAAGTTATCGTGGGTAATAGCCCATAGGTAGGTTATCTAGACCCCAGCCACTAGACCATTCTTTTCCTACTGCTTTTAGGTAAATCTTAGACCAAGGAAGCCACCTACTTAAAAAAAAGAAAAAGAAACTCCAAAAAGAAAAAAAAAGGAGAAAAAGAAAAGAAAAAGAAAAGGATAAAAAGAAAAAGAAATAAGCTACACTTCACCGTACGAGTATGGCTGGCAAGTTATCGTGGGTTACAGTCCATTGGTAGGTTATCCAGAACCCAGCTCAAGAAATGCATGTCAAATTCCTAAAACATTTAGGAAGAAGAGAAGTAGAATAAGCCGGGGAGATATACACTGGATTCAAACTTGTGTTGACCTCATAAAAAGAAAAGTAGGGAGAAAGCTACCAGTCGTATAGATACACCTTTAGGTAGAATTCCTTTTAAGGTCACCTAGGGGTGTAGAAATCCGAAGTCCTTTCTGATTGCAAATCAACGAGTCTATCACTTTCACAAAAAGATGGTTAGAACTTACGATTCTCATCAAGTTTTGGGTGGGTTGAGTGGCTGTAGAAAGCCACTCTATAACCCTAAACTCAAAAATCCAAAAAAAATAGAAAAGAAGAAAAAGGAGAAAAAGAGATCTTTCTTTTAATAAGGCGAGGGCTTGAGGCGGTCTGCATTTTGCCAGATACCCGAGCGCTGTTGTGTCTTTGAAAGTTCAAGTCCTAAGTAACAATTTCTTAATGTTGAAAATGACTTTTGCCTGAGTAATCTAATCCTAATTCTTTATAAATAGCATGTAGTTTTTGCTAGGGACTAACAAAAGATAGGCATGGGAGTGTGATGCATATGCATCCGAATAGCCTAAAATGTTTATTTATTAATGTTCATAGTATAATAGTTGCATCATACATTATTAATATTGCTTAACATGCATCATCTTACATTCAGGTTAGGTTGCGTAAATTTTAGGTTAATTTTCCTTTTTTGTGGTCTGGTAACAGGGCGACTTTTAATCAAAAGATCCAACCGTACGGATCTAATCAAGGTGACGATTGGAGTTCAATGACTCCAAGATCTCCCTGATCAGACTTTCGAAGCATTAGATATAATCTGAGGAAGGTCAAAGATCAAGGGCCAAGATAGTAACAATTCCCACTTCAGATGACAAATCCGACCACACGGATGGGTTTGGATCGATGATCGCAGCCTAATGGCATGAAAATCGGCCCAATCCAACATATATGGCACCTTCTAGAAGTCATAGAAGATGGATGGCCAAGATGGCACCACGTGGCACCATCTCGACCGCCCAAATTGGCCTAGCAAAGGACTGAAGACCCACTGTGCTCTTCCTCTCTTCTCAACGCAAGTGTGCACCACGGTTAAGAATTTGACAAAGAAGGCACAGCGCAGCTGTTAAGGTGTTGCGAGAGCTGAGAATGCGCGTTCGGGTCGAGCGCAGCGCATCTCTCCTTCCCGCGTAGGCGCAAAATTCGGCCACCCGATCTGACGCCAACGGCCCAGATCCTCGAATCAGGCGGATGCTCGATTGAACACTCGCCGCGCACGCATGATCAGACGCACAATGTAAAGGGCGGGCTAGCGCGCGATGATGACCCTTCGAGCTGGATCCAGTGGCTTTGAATAGGGCTACATCGCACCACAACGGGTGAAGACGAAGCAGTGAGGCACGATTGTGGCCGTCTGATCTTGATCGGACGGCTAAGATCTACGCTCAACCGCTCAACGTCCGAAGTCAGAGGCGCTTGAGTGCATTTAAGCCGTCCGATCGTTCGATCGGATGGCTGAGAATGCACGGGCAGTGAGCGTTGAGGCATGAGGAAGGAGAGAGGGCTCGAGCGGGCATGCACTAAGCCCACGTTTGGGGGCTTTAGTGACGCTCAAATATGTCACTAAAGACCCCTGATTTAATGTTTTTAAGTAAAATGACCTATTTGCCCATTCAAACCTCACCTATAAATAGCCCAACGACCACCACATTTTCTTCATCCCTTCACCTCTCTCCCTCTCCAAAGCTCAAGAGAAACTTGTCCCACACCCGGGATGCTATTCTAGAGCTAAATCCAATTTTCTCGCCCCCATTCCAAAAGTGGATCCCGCGATGACGATAACATGCTACCCCATTCCTGCTTCTTCCTGCTTCGTCCTCCTTTCCGTTCCGTCCTCCGTCTTCCAGGCGTCACTCCGTCCGACTCGTCCTCTAAGCATTTGTCGTAGAGGATAACAACTCTCTCCCTTCTTTTTAATCGCTTTCTAGAATAGAATTTTCTACTTTTTAGTTATAATCATTTCCCGCTTTGTAGTTGTAAAAATATTCCGATTATATCAAGTGATTGTTCTCTCTCTTTCTCTCTCTCTATTATTATTAATATCAATTCCATTGTAATTATTTCATTTTCAAACAAAAATATAAATATATATATATATAAATCACAGATTTTAGATTGGCGTAACCTCTCTGTGTTCGACCTGGAATTCTTAGAATTTCGGTATAAATTTATTTGTTGACAGATTTCTTCGCAAATCGAACTACGACAGGTTTTTCGAAACCAACTTCGATCACGTAGTTTTTCGCATTCAACAACAATAGGTCATTTCAGGTTGTTCCTAAGGTGGTGATGACTTAAAGGCAGTGTATTCAGGGGCGGGGTAAGGATCAATGTATCCTTCTTAATTGTAGACAATATTAGGTTATCCAAATGAGGGCGGTGATCTATAATTAGTGTAGCTTGGAGAAGGATAAGAATCAAGATCATGGTGTCTAGGGTTAAACCCTGAACACGGAGGTCCAGAACTATATTCCCAATCAGGATTATCCCAACTAGAAGATAGATGAGAATAAGTCTGGTTGGAATAATAATCATTTTGAGAACAAGTTGTTGTAGAAGGGTGAGAGTGGAAGTGCGAATAAGATGTGGAAGGATCCATGATAGAGCAGCAGAAAGAAAGGTACCCTGCAATACAAACAAACAAACCTGTCCTTAACTGGGCTAGCCTAAAGACCTATAAACTCCCAGAACCCATCTTAAGATTAAAAAACGATTTGATCTACTTCTTTCCGGTCAATCCAACCAGTTAGAAGGAGGGACTGGGGAGAGGTTCTTCCTTTGGCTTGCACCTCAGGTTCCTAATGTACCCCCCAGCCACGATCGTTTGATTCTGCTCTCCTACCTAGATATTAGATTGAATGGTAGAAACAGACTAATCAAAAATAATCTCGATCTAGGCTCCGAAGAGCAAGTCCAATCCTTAAAGCCAACGTCTACTCTATTTTAATTAAGGTTAGGTTTGAATGTGCTTTGGAATGTGATGGGCCCTTTATCTGGGTTGTACCCTTAATGATTGATTGATATGTGCGTGCATACAAAACCAATGGTTTTCAGCAAGATTATTTTAGATTCGGTGAATTTTAGGGCTCAAATCTTGCATAGTAGCCTTTAGAATTCAACTTTAGGTATATTCAATCAAGTTTAGTTGGCACACCAGGTTTAAAAAGCACAGGTGAAGATATTTTTCTTTGAAACTTAAAAGAATATGGAGTGCCTGGTAAATCCCTAAAAGTTGAACCTATGTGGCAGCTACTTGATGAGTTGATTTTAGTTGAAGTGGTGCAGCCCAAACAACTCAAACAATTGGCCTGATGCACCACATAGGCACACAAATGATTACCTAATCTGATTTCTACTCAATTATGTGTTTAAGTGTGTGTACCAGTTCCAAAGATCGATTTACCGGTTGAGTTTGAAAATCAGAAGAGGTTGTGTACCGCAGTGAGAGTTTTTTTAAAATTTTTCTTTTATATGCAGAGGGTGAGGTGGGTGTAAGTGTCAAACAAACAATCAAAACTAACTTTAGAGTTTATGCAGGCTCCTAGGTTAATTAGGGTTTGTGTTATTAAGTGATGGAATGAAATCTAGTGGGTGGGGAGGTGGGGGTAAACTTACAAACCCTTCAACAGCACTTTACTCCAATCTACCGCTTTTGCTCGCCTCAGGAGAGTACCTGCAATCACAATAAAAGAGAAAAGTGAGGTAAAAGATAAGTAAGGCGGGAAAATGCGAAAAATCAAAGAGCGTCGCCTCCCCGGCAATGGCGCCAAAATGTTGAGATGTGGAAAACTAGGTGATCGAAGTTGGATTTGAAAAATCCGTCGTTGTAGTTCGATTTGCAAAGTAATCTATCAACAGATAAAATTTATAATGAAACTCAAAGAATTCAAGGGTCGAACACAAGGAGGCAGACATTTGATTAAAAAACCACGTTTGTTTAATTTTCATGAAGCATATTAGCTAGTCGAATTGAATCTACACTATCTACTTAAAGAATAAAGAATAGAAGACAGAGAGAAAATATTACAAATAAAGACAAAAGAGATGTAGAATAAACATGGATTTCATTATCACAACTTGATGTTCATTACGATTATAACTACCTACTACACTAGAAAGCAGGAAATCTACACTAGAAAGCAGGAAATCTATTCTAGAAAGTAGTAAAAGAGAAAATAGAGAGAAGCTATCCTCCTCGACAACTGCTTGGAGGACGAGTCGGACGAGACAACGCCTGGAAGATGGAGGACAGAATGGGAAGGAGGACGAAGTAAGAAGAAGCGGGAAGGAGGCAGCATGTCATCGTCGTCGCGGGATCCACTTCCAAGACGAGGGTGAGAAAATTGGATTTGGGGCTAGAGTTGCATCCCGGGTGTGGGACAAGCTTCTTTTGAGCTTTGGAGAGGGAGAGAGGTGAAGGAAGGGATGAAAATTTCGTATGGTAGGGGTCACCTTTTATAGTTGCAAGGATAGGGGACAATTTGGTCATTTCATAGTTAAAACAATAAATGAGGGGGTCTTTAGTGACGGATTTAAGCGTCACTAAAGACCCCACGTGGCCGTAGCCTCGCGCGCACTCGCCTCCTCGCCTGCCATGCGCTTAACGCTCATCCACGTCCTCGAAATCTCAACCGTCTGATCTCGTAGATTGCACCTTGCCTGCTTCAGCTGTGCCACCTGCGCATGTGATTGAGCGTGAGGTGGTGCGTCTAATCGCGCGTGTGCCTGATTGGGCGATCTGGGCCTTCGTCCATCGATTGTGCGATCGAGCTTAACCGCATGCGCGCTGCAGATCGCAAGTCGAACATGCGCCCCGCGAGCACGTAACGCCGCTCAACCACTACGCTAGCTCCTCTTCTTTGTCGCGCTTACGATTTAAGCGCGCGCACTCACGGTCGTTGGATCAAGATCCAACGACCCAGATCTCGCCTCGCCATGCCTTCAGAAGATGAGAAGCGAAGTTGCAGCCGATTTGGGCGGTTGTGATGGCACCACGTGGTGCCATCATCGTTGTCCATCTTCTGTGACATGTAGAAGGTGCCACGGATGTTGAATTGAGCCAATTTTCGCATCGTTAGGCTACGATCATCGATCCAAACCCATCCGTGCAGTCGGATTTATTGTCTAAAGTGAGGTTTGGCACCATCTTGGCCCTTGATCTTTAGGCTTCCTCGGACTATATCTGGTGTTACGAATGTCCGATCAAGGCGATCTTGGAGTCGTTGAACTCTAATCGTCGCCCTGATCAGATCCGTACGGTTGGATCTTCAATTGGAGGCCCCGATTAAAATTCGCCCTGTCCCTGGCCATAAAAGGAGATAATTACTATACAATTTATACAATTTAACCTAAATGTATGATTATGCATGTTATGCAATATTTATAATGCATGATGCTAATATGACACTAACATGCATTAATAGACATTTTTAGCTATTTAGATGTATGCACATCAATGCTGGCCATCTTTTCTGACATGGTGGGAGATTGTCTTGAGGTATTCATGGATGATTTCTTCATTTTCGAAGATTCTTTTAAGTCTTGCCTAGCTAACTTGGAATTCATCCTCCAAAGATGCATTAAAACACGACTGGTCCTTAGCTGGGAAAAGAGTCACTTTATGACTCAGGAAAGCATTGTCCTGGGTCATGTGGTCTCTAGTCAGGGTATTGAAGTTGATAAAGCTAAGGTGAATGCCATCTCTAGACTTCCTCCACCCACCTCCGTAAAATAGATCCGCTCTTTCCTTGGGCATGTGGGCTTTTACAGAAGATTCATTAAGGATTTCCCGAAGGTTGCTCGACCCTTGAGTAACCTTCTAGCCAAAGACACGCCGTTCGAATTTGATGGATCATGCCGTAAGGCATTTGATTTATTAAAAATGGCAGTCAACTATGCCCTAGTGTTACAACCACCGGTCTGGATAGCCCCATTTGAGATTATGGTTGACGCATCTGATTATGTCGTCGGGGCTATCTCAGGTTAAAAGATTGAGAAAAAGCCCTCTGTGATTTACTACGCAAGCAAGACTCTGGACAAGGCCCAAAGGAACTACACCGTTACTGAAAAAGAATTGCTAGCCGTACTTTTCGCTTTAGAAAAATTCAAGGCTTATCTATTATGTTCTCGTGTCATCATCTATACCGACCACTCAGCCTTGAAACATCTTTTGGCCAAAAAGGATGCCAAACTCCAGCTTATTCGCTGGATTCTGCTGCTTCAAGAATTCGATCTTGAAATCAAGGATAAAGCCGGGGCACAAAATGTAGTGGTGGATCACCTCTCGAGAATCCTAATTGATTCTCCCCATCCGGATGTCCCAATCTCCAATACTTTTACGGATGAGACTATCCCTACTGTCTTGGGTATCTGAAACCCCTAGTTTGCGGATATTGCCACTTATTTGGCCGTTGGTCAAATCCCCCAAGATTGGACCAAACAACAACGGGATAGACTTGTGTCTAAGGCCAAATATTATTTTTAGGATGATCCCAAGCTATACTGCATCAGCACAGACCAAATTATTCGTCAATGCATCCCGGAAATCGAGTTCCATATCATACTTGAGTTCTATCACAGATCTAGTTGTGGTGGACACTTTTCCGGGGAAAAGACGGCAACAAAAATCTTACAATCTGGATTCTATCGGTCGTCATTATTTAAGGATGCCCAGGAATTCTCAAAGTCATGCACCCGATGCCAGACACTCGGGAACATGGCTAGGAGAGATATGATGCCCCTGAACCCAATTCTTTCCGTCGAAATTTTCAACATTTAGGGCATCGACTTTATGGGACCCTTCCCTCCTTCATTTGGACACCAGTATATTCTGGTCGCTGTTGATTACATGTCCAAATGGATTGAGGCAATTCCCACCCAGACCAATGACCATAAGGTGGTCATCGATTTTGTGAAGAAAAATATCTTCAGTCGGTTCGAGGTTCCTAGTCAATTATCAGTGATTGTGGCACACATTTCACTCATGCCCAGTTTCAAAATTTACTGGGGAAATACAAGGCAAATCATAGGATTTCCACACCTTACCACCCTCAGACAAACGGACAGGCCGAGGTCTCCAATCAGGAGATCAAAAACATTTTGCAGAAAACCGTTAGGCCTGATAGGAAGGATTGGACCCAAAAGCTAGATGATACTCTTTGGGTCTACCGTACGACATACAAAATGCCTATCGGTATATCTCCGTTCCATCTGGGGTTTGGTAAGCTGTGTCACTTACCCATAGAACTTAAACACCGGGCCTTTTGGGCCGTCAGCAAATATAATGTGGACCTTGAGTTGGCCAGGAAAACCAGGAAACTCCAACTATCTAAGTTGGAGGAGCTTTGAAATGATGCTTATGAAAATTCCAGAATTTATAAGGCAAGGACCAAAGCTCTCCATGACCAGATGATTTCACGTAAGAGCTTTGTGCCAAACCAGAAGGTCTGGCTTTTCGATTCTCGATTTAAGCTTTTCCAAGGAAAACTTAGGTCTAAGTGGGACGACCCATTCGTTATTGAGCAGATTTCCCTAATAGGGCCATCGAAATCTCTGACCCAAAGACGAGTAATATTTTCAACATCAATGGACAGTGTCTCAAACCCTTTGTTGACCATGTGCTCCCGGAACCCGTCTCGGACAAGGTTGCTATTACCTTGCCTTAACCACCACAGGCCGATCATCGTCCAGCTAAAGGCACTAAACTCAGCACATGTAAAGACTGTTCCAAGCCGACCAGAGTCTCACGGAAATCAGGTGCTATTCTTCCACTTCTACTCTCCTGCATGCTTTCATTTTGAATAATGAGGACATTGCAACAGATAAGCATGGGGGGGTGGAAATATCTTACAATCTTTTAGTCAGCTGTAACAGTAATTTCCTATTTTTTTACTCTATTAAAAAAAATTAGAATTAGGAGAAGAGAACTTAGGCATTAGGAGTTGCAAACTTTAGGAATTGATACTTTGAGACCTGAATACTTAGACTCTTTAGGTCTTCAGGCTTAATTAGCCCGGGTGTCCACTCGAATGTAAACTTAGTCTCGAGTCCTTGCCAATTCAAATTCATTTTTAATTTGTCTAATAAATTGAGATGATAAGTATGCAACTTATCAACCTGCCCTTTAATTTGGAGGGACTTTAAGCTTAAGTATCTACACACTTTTTTTTGCACTGACTCACTTTTCGGTGATTTCTTCAGAAATTGGGTAGCTAATGAACTATCTAGGGTGGTATGGCTGGCAAGTTGTCGGTGGTAATAGTTCATCGGCTGGTTGTCTAGAGCCTAGCCACAAGACCTTTTTCATTGTACTGCCTTTAGGTAAATCTTAGAGCAGGAAAGCCACCTACTTAAAAAAAAAAAGAAAAAGAAAAAAATATAAAAGAAAGAAAAAGGAGAAAAAAAATAATAATAAAACCACACTTCACCGCACGAGTATGGCTGGCAAGTTGTCGATGGTAACAGCTCATCGACCGGTTGTCCAAACCCAGCTCACAAAAAACGCGCAATAATTCCCAAAACACTTAGGGAAGAAGTGGGGAAGTAGAATAAATCGGAGAGATATACACTGGGTTCACCCTTATGTTGACCTCATAAATAAAAGAAGTAGGGAGAAAGCTACCGTTCGAAAAGATAAACCTCTAGGCAAGGTCACCTAGGGTCGCAGAAACTTGAAGTCCATTGTACTGGTCACCTAGTGAGTCTTTCACTATTTTCACAAGATGCTTAGCACTTAGAGTCCTTTTCGAGTCTTGGGCGGGTCGGGTAATCGTAAAAAGTTATCCCGTAACTGTCAAACTCCAAAAGTACAAAAAGAACTAGAAAAAAAAAATAAGAAAAAATTTTTATAACTACTCTTCTCAAATAAGGCGAGGGCTTGGATGGTATGCATTTTGGCAGACACCCGGGCACTGTTGAGTTTTTGTAATTATGTCTTGGGGTTAAGATTTTCCAAAGCAATCAATGAATTTTGCCTATATACGCAAACCTTGATTCTACTTTTATACATAGCATTTAGGTTAATTTTGCTAGAGACTAGCAAAAAGTAAGCAAGGGGGTATGATGAACACACATGAATTCATGACAACTTGCTTATTTATGATAGTTCTAGGCTTAGCATTGCATATCATATTATAAATATTACATAACATCCATTGCATGGCATTTAGGATAGTTGTATGTTTTGTATATTAATTCCTTCATTTTATATGGTCTAGAGACAATGCGACATCCTTATGGATTTCGGATGAAAAATCTGACCGTACGGATGGATCCAGAGCGACGATCGCAGTCCGACAACATAGAAATCACCTCGATCCGAGCACCGTGGCATCCTCTGCAAGCAATGAAGTGTGGACGATCCAAATGGTGCCATGTGGCACCATCTAGAGTGCCCAAGGCCACCCGCCGCATCTCCAAAGGCTACCCATCGAGTGATCTCAGCCGTTGGATTGTAATCCACTGGCTAAGAGCTTGCCTTAACCACACGGCTGCAACTCCTCATGACGCACATGCAGGCTTGGCACAACGGTGGGAGCGGCGATTCACAAGGGAGGGGCACGGGTTCGAATCCATGCAGCCCCCCAATTCTCAATCCAGCCAGCGCATGCGCAGCGCCAACATGCACCAGCAGCGCGTGCGTGCGCAAGCCAGCACATGCCAACGAGCACACCAGCGGGCCGCCACGTAATCCACACGCATGAGGCGGGACAACATAGTGTGCATGGGGTGGGCACGTGATCGGCTGGCACCAGCCTTCAGTGACAGCTTGGAAGACATACAACACTTACGGTCGTCGCTAATTCTTCGCACAGTAGCAAAGCTAGCTGTGGGCGTAAGCAGGCGTGAGCTACCTACAGCGACACTTCCAACGATGGCTTGGAGATCACTAATGGTCCCATGCCTGTTCTAGCCCCTTTTCATCCACTATAAAAGGATCAACACCCCCTCCCTCCCAAGCCATCTCCACCTATTCTACTCCCACCTACTCCCAAGCTCTAGCACGCCTACCAACGCTTTGTTAGATCTTGCTCTCAACCTCCCAAGGCACCTATTAGTATAGCGAACCTCCGCCCCACCAAATACTCCTCCAACTTCCCATCCTCATTCATAGCTCGCCTTGGAGCCGTCCTCCCACCTCCATTCCTGGAGCAAATCACCTCTGCCTTCTCACCTCCATTCCGAGGCTGCGCTAAAGCTTTCCTCTACCCGACGCCCTCTCGCTTCTCACCTCCATCAACCTGCTTCCCAACTCCATCCGAGCTTCCGCCAAGCATCGTCGTCTCACCGAACAACCACTTTGGGAGATTTCTTCACACCTCCCCATCTTTTTATGTTTTTTATATTATTGTAATTGACATTCATGCAATATATCAGATTCAATTCTATCTCTCTATTGTGATTGATTATCATTTTATTTCAAAAACAAAAAACAAAAAAAATAAAACCCTAAAACACCAAAAAGAAACAAATCGAAGCGCGATTTTCATACGAAGTAAACGTTGCCTCCCTGTGTTCGATCCGAGACTCCCTTGGAGTTACCATATAAATTTTATTTGATCACGAGTTTTACAATTACGACGATAGGTTACTCGTAACTTTGATTTCAAACTTGCGAAACCCGTGCAATCAGAGGTCGATCACAGGGAGCAAATAATGGCAATTCAATCTCACTAATCACAATTTAATCAGAAATATAAGTAATTATGACCAAAGCTTCATTTAGAACAACCCAAAATGATATATATATAAAATCAAGTAGCCAAGTGCAAAATGATTGGGTTAAAATGGTGATTTGAATCACCGAATTAACCCCTAAAATTAAGCTTCGCAAGTATCTCAAATAATTAAATAGTAAATCTCAACCAAATATCCACGTCAAACAAGTTTAATATCCCAATAGTAGCTTCAGAACTAAGGCATCAGCAGAACTCAAATGCCTTAGGTTGCTCAAGGCACTAAAGCACAGCTCCAATAGAAGAGGCAAAGGCCTCCTCTTTCCTTCGTGCCTCAAGAGAGAGGCAAGCTCAACACCACAGCACAAAGGCGAAGGCCTCAGAGTTGACTAAGTGTAAAGAGCAGAGGTGCAAAGGGCAAAAACCCTCCCCTCCTCCCTCTTTTTCCTCTTCTCTCAAAACAGACGAACCGGACCCTGGTAACCAGGTAATCGGATCACAACCCAGACCCACGTGGCATGACCACGGGCGAAGGCATGCATGGGGAGGGGCGTGTGAGGGACCTGACCCCTATGTCGAAGGCGAACAAGTAGAAGCACAAATTGCCTTTATGTGTAGTCTCAAGCCCTTCATTCCATGATGTGGGACTAAGGTGCCCACCTCTTTTCTTTGCGCAGCAACAGGTGTTGGAGGTTGCGATTAAGGTCGAAGAAGGCACTTGCAGCTGCAATTGAAGACCTGGAGATGCACTTGGAGCTGGGCCGCTTCACCTAGGTGTGGAAGCAAAGATGAACACGGTTTAAGAATAGAAACTAGGGCCAGAGAAGATGGCGACAGCGACGATCGTCCATACTAATACCTACACCCACGAATACGGCCTTTCGACCACGTCAAATGTGCTCAAAAGCTTCGCTGATGTGCAGCGAGTGTGTTGGTGGCAGTGGTGTGGCATGTGGTTGTCTGTGGAGTGCTGACAATGACAGAGATAGCGGGCAGAGAAGGCGGTGTTCGAGGAGGAGTTTTAGTCGGTGGAAAGTGAAATTTATTAAGGGCTTTTGAAGGGTGAGTCTTGGCGGAGCTTGTGGACGTGGAGCGGTGGTGTTTGGAGGTGTGTGTCATGCTGGAGCCTTTGCCAGAGCGTCGCCAGAGCAGAGAACGAAGGTGGTATTAAGGGTAGTACAGTGGTCGTGAATGAGTTGTGAGTGTGGGGAAAGAAAGTAAAGGGAGAGAGGAAGGGATAGAGAGGCTTAGAGGGGAAGGCGGTGGATGGAGAGCACCAGTTGTGTTTGACTGGAGCTGGAGACGAAGATGAGGTCGGCGAGTTGGAGCAGTGATGACTAGGAGGAAGGAGGCCCCTACTGTGGCTGGCGAGGAGCGAAGTTGAGAGGGTGTTTACAAGAAAAATCGAGGTTATAAAAAGCTGCGTCGTAGTATAGGTCGAAATCGCTTGAAAACAAATTGAATTTATTAGTCGAATATCAGAAATGAAGTCTGAGGTTGAACATAGGGAGAAAATAGGAATTCAATTGCTAATCTCAATAAATAATGTAAATGAGCACAAGAACTTAAACCAAATAATGATATTCAATAAATACTAATCTGTCAGATTAGATATTTAATGAATTCTCATGTATTTTGAGGCAATAAAAAAAGTAGAGAAGCTAAAACAATGGTGATTTAGATCACCAATTATTCTCTAAGCATATATATCTTAAGCATTCAATTAATTTAAATATCTCAATAGTAATTTTAAATCAAGCTTTCACAGTATCAAGCCTCAAATCAAACATCGAGTCTGAAGACCAGACAACTTAACCTTGGCTTTTCTTCTCTTCTTCTTGCCTTCTTCCTTTCCTCTTCTTTTCTTTCTTTCCTTGGCTTTCCTTCTTCAGCTACTCTCCTCCTTCCTTCTCTTCTTTACGCACGAGCCTTCTTCCTTCTCCTCCTCTTCTTTCTTCACGCACAGAGGGAGGCACTCTTAGATTTTGGCTAAGTGTCGCACAGGGCAAAACCACCCTACCCCACGCTCTCTTTCTCTCTCTTCCTCCTAGGTTCCACCCTCCCAAGGCCCTTCACAGTGTCAACTTATCGAGTTATCAGGCACACACGCACCCACGACCAGGGCTGCTGACAGTGAGTGGTAGCCGAGTGCTTGGTTAGGCGGGTAATCGGATGCACCAGACCCGCATGTAGGTCTCACAAGCGAGGCACGAGGGGCGCGGGGACCTCACCCACTGTGTATTAGTTAGGCATTAAGCGGATGTGACAAAATCAATTTATGTCGCTTCGTCAGGTTGCCCAATTTCAAGGTGGGACTAAATGCCCCACCCTTCCTTCACGCAGCAGTAGGTAGCAGCCGGAGGTGGAAGTCTTCGTCCAATTCGCTTTGGGGGAGCGATCAACACCCCCAATTACTGGTCCACTTGCACTCCTGGAGTGAATCCACTTCGGCTGGGACATCTAGCTGGGGCAGTGCCTTCAAGAACTTGCACCAGAACTTGTTGGAGAAGCTCGTTAATGGCGGCTGGAGGAGGAACCCCGCAAACAAGTAAAACAACCTTACGTCCACATTAAAAACACTTAAGATGATCGTCGGAGCACGGCGAGTGCTTTTGTGGTGGTTTTGTGATGGATGGACGTTGTGGTGGTCGGTCGGGATCGGGGAAGGTAACCGATGATGGGTGTGTTTGGTGGAAGTATTGGGTGGACGATGGAGTGCGATAGGTTAGGGTTTTTGTGCAGGAGGATGAGGTGAAGGTTATGAGGTGGTTGGCGAGGCGGATGGAGGGGTGTAGCGGCATATAAGCCTCGCCGAAGGAGCGGTCGGAGACGGGGAAGACGGAGGTGAGCCTGTCGAGTCGACGGTTATTTTTGAGTTTTTGGAGAAGGTACCTAACCTAAGAACCTAGAGAAGCTACTCTAACCCTAATTTAATGAAAGAAAGAGGGAGAACGGCACCGGCATTGGTAGGCTGGCGTCAGGGAAGAAGATACTCCGGTAGAGGGTAGGAATGACGATGACGACGAGAAGGATGCTCCTACTGGTAAGGCCAAGAGCGGACAAGAGAAAGGAAATCCAGCCACTGGTATTGTGGATGGACGATAAAGAAGGTCAGGAAGAGTCACTGAAGCTTCAGAGCTTCTCGGCCGAAAGAGGAAGGAGGAATATGGGGATTTCACGACCGGAATCAAGCTTGAGAAGTTCGGCCTAATCTAGGGGTCCTTTTATAGACCTCTGGAGGGGGTTTTAGGCTTGGGAAGCAAGCTTCCCAAGCTTGGAATCTTTGCCGAAGATAGGAATTCCAAGATACCCCTCAAAAGGAAGGGAATTCCTTGATGAACTTCCCTTTCAAATTTGAGAGGGATTCGTGAAGGAACCAAGGAGAACATGTCATTTTAAGGTCGCTAGAGTTTGTAGGATTAGCATTCATGGCGGCAGGGACCTTTTTGTGAAAATGATGACAAAGTTGGGGGGTTATTTCCCAAGATTTTGAATGTTACGGACATATGTGTGAAATAAAAGAATCAGGACCAAATTCCAAATTAGGTTGAAAAAATCTCAGACTGGGCCTAAATTTTGGCAAAAAACCTAATTTGGACCTAAGGAATCCAATGGTGAAGTTGGATTTTGGTTTTGACCTAGTTTGATTGGGTAATTTATGCAAAAGCCCAAATTAGGGCAAATGACAGTCTGAGAATCTGTTTTGGGCCAAGATGGGTTCTGATAGTCAAATTGAAGATACCAAACCCTAGAGAATATTTTTTGATAACTTTTAAAGGATTTAGGTGAATTTTATTCTGACTAGAACCTCAGTTAATTAAGCAGGTCTGTTTTTAGGGTTTTGGAAGTTATTTAATTCTCAAAACACGCGAAAACCTTTTTATGTCTGTTCTAACCCACTTGTTAGACTTCTAAGACAATTTGACCTTTATCTAACCCCTGAGAAAACCCGTGGTTATTGTGCATTCAAGATATCATGGTAAAATTGAAGTTTTAACCTTGTTTTACTGTATTTCTCTCATAATGATTATGCAAATAATTAGGGCTCTCTGGCGGTTATGTAGGAACATTTATTAACTTAACTAGATCAAACTGAGCTAGTTATGGCTCATGATGGTGTTCCCATCAGAGGGGAAGGCAGAGGGCCATCCAATTTGATAGTTGGACGATTGGAAGAGGAGAGTGGAGAGGGTTGCCGTAGCAAGGTGTGAAGATGGTCGGAGAGGGAAGGAAGAGAGATTTCTCTTGCCAAAACTTGTTAAGGAGTAAGGATTCTCGTCCTGGGTCCTTGTATAGGACTAAAAGATGCACTCCAAGCATGGAAACAAGATTGTGAAGGTCAAAATTCTTGCACAAATCAAATACCCATAATTTCAAAGTGTTCGCATGGGAGATTGTGAGCGAATCAGGATCCAAGGCCGAGTCCAATTGGTAGGAAATTCCTCAAGGAATCTCGTTCAAATTTGGAAGAGTTTGATTGAGAATCAAGCGAGAAATCCTCGCTTGAATATCGACGGAGCTTGATATCTTCACACCAATGGCGTCAGGGACCCATTTGCAAAGAATGATGAGAAAGTTTGGGACTTGATTGCAACGATTTCAAAAGTTAAGGGCATGAATGAGAGAGAAAGAGTAGACTGGACCAAAATGCAAATTAGGTCAAGATGGACTCTGATCGGGCCCAAATTTTGGTACAAACCTAATTTGGACCCAAGAAATCTGATGGTGGAGTTGGATTTCAGTTTTGACTAAGTTTGACTAGGCAATTTATGCAAAAACCCAATTTAGGGTAGAATATCGTCGGAGACTTTGTTTGAGGTTAAAAAGGGTTTCAAAGGTCAATTCAAGGATACCAAATCTTAAGGAATAATTTTCTATGAATTTTAGAAGGTTTGGATGAATTTAAACCTGGCCATAACCTCTGTTATTTAAGCAGGTCTGAAATTAGTGTTTGGGGTGTTGTATTAGTTCTCGAAATGTGTGAAACCCTGTTTCTATTTGCATGGACCCACTTATTAGTCTTTAATGCTCATTTGACCTCTATTTCACCCATAGCATACCCCTTGGTTATTATGTGTTTCCGTTAAAACTACAGAAATAACCTTGATTTCTTCTCCTCTCAAAACATAATAAGGTGGAGATATAACCCTTAGATGAATATGTAGGAGCTTTTACCTTTTATTCCAGGCTAAAATAGGCTAGTTAAGACACATGATGGTGTTCCCATCAGGCACTAAAGGAGGAATTGCAAGAATCAAGAATCAATGCGAAAATCCATGTAGGATAGCTTGCATATCATGAAGGCAATGGCTGGCCAGATAGAGAGTATTCAAAACATGCAGAACCAACTGTTGCAGGAGCATAGGACCTAGGGAGCCTTGCCCTCCCAACCTTTCCCTATCCCACGATATGTGCAGAACCAAGGTGCCTCGCCTAGGTTTCAAGCACCACAGGGACAAGCACATGCTATATTACAGGCGCCTCTTGCACCACCCGATTATGGCCAACCGCCTTTGCTATAAAACCCTGCATATTCTGTCCCTTCCACTCCTTCACCACCTCACGGACAATATACTGATGCGAGAGCTATTACATTGAGGAGCAGAAAGAAGACATGCGACCCACCATTTAGGCAGGCCGATCCTGATCTTCCGCGCCCTTCACCACAGGATGGTTCAACTCCTTCCTCAGCTTAGGAGCCACCTACATGAGATATAGCACGGAAAAGGGTATGCGGAATTTTGAGGACCTAAAATCGATGTTCAAGGAAGTTCATATTCAGGTCCCTCTCCTCAAGGCTATAGATCACATTCCCACTATCACTAGGTTCTTTAAGGACTATTGTACCTTGAAGTGATAGCAGAAGAACGAACAACAGGCATTACTGTCAAAAGAAGCTAGCGCTGTGATTCTAGCTGACCTACCACCTAAGAAGAAAGACCCTGGCACCCCACTCATTTCTTGCTTCTTGCAAGATTCTCCATTTGATCAACCCCTTCTTAATCTGGGTTCGACCATCAACCTAAATCCCACAGCCGTATATGATCGTTTTCGATTCGAGGAGTTAAAACCCACCTCGGTTACTATTCAACTGGTTGATCGATCAGTGAAAACACCAAGGGGGGTGGTTCAGAACATGATCGATAAGGTCCGCAGATTCCTCTTTCCCACGGACTTTTTCGTTCCTGATATGGAGGTTCCTCCTAATCTCCATGATGCACTAATCATTTTAGGTCACCCATTTCTAGCGACAGCCTAGGCAAACATCGACTGTGCATCCGGGTGTATGGAGATTGCCCTAGGTAATGAAAGACTGAGACTATATATATTCAGGGCATCAAGGAACTTTGATTGTGATCACATCAAAGAGGACGGTGAAGATTAGGATTCAGCTTTTTGTGGTAACATTGGGCTCCTTTGTGAAGACCCAATGTCTCATTCGTCTTCATTGTCAGGGTTTCTAGACCTCGATCCACATGGGACTGAGACCACCGCAATGCACATTTCCTCCGACAAATTTGATTGTCTGGGGTGTTCATCTAATCACGACACCCTTGAGTCTAATCATCCTGATCCACAAATTACTGACTTGCCCCTACTGACACAAAAAGGCATGACTACAACAAACGGGCTTTCTACTAATGCAGTCACGAATGACTATTTAGCAGGTGGCGAATCAGTAAGAATCCTTGCATATCAGGGGCATCAGATTTCTGCTACTGATTTTGCTCCTCCTAATCA
This sequence comes from Thalassia testudinum, assembly GCA_037157565.1. Classification (NCBI taxonomy): domain Eukaryota; kingdom Viridiplantae; phylum Streptophyta; class Magnoliopsida; order Alismatales; family Hydrocharitaceae; genus Thalassia; species Thalassia testudinum. The sequence goes on along the minus strand of JAZHRO010000007.1, from coordinate 62,530,176 downwards.
GACTTCTAATTCTGACCCACCTGTGATTGAATTGAAGCCCTTACCCAACTCACTCAAATACGTATTTCTAGGTGAAAGTGCGACATCTAGTCATTATCAGTGCTCACTTGACCCAGGAACATGAGCATCAATTGATTTCTATTTTACAAGACCATAGCGCTGCTATTGGGTGAAGTATTGCTGATCTCTGTGGGATTTGCCCCTCATATTGCACTCATCACATTTACATAGATGAGGGGGTGAAACCTTCGAGGCAACCTCCAAGACGGCTGAACCCGAATATGCTAGAGGTTGTTAACAAGGAGATCATTAAATGGCTAGATGCGGGCATTGTTTATCCAATTTTCGACAGCCAGTGGGTAAGTCCTATCTAGATCTTGCCCAAGAAAGCAAGAATCACCGTTATAAAGAATGACAAGGGCGAATCCATCCCAACCTATACCGCAACATCATGGCGGGTTTGCATAGACTATAGGAAACTAAATACGGCTTCCCAGAAGGATCATTTTCCATTATCGTTCATTGATCAGATTTTAAAGTGGTTAGCCAGGTGTAGTTTCTTTTGCTTCTTGGATGGATACTCCGGGTATAATTAGGTAGCGATTAGCCTGGAAAATCAAGACAAGACCACTTTCACATGCCCTTTTGAAACATTCACCTTTAAGCGAATGCCCTTCAGCCTCTACAATGCACCAGCGACATTTTAGCATTGTATGATGGCATTTTCTCTGACGTGATTGGGGATTATGTGGAAGTGTTTATAGACGATTTCTCCATTTTCAGAGATGACTTTTCATCTTGTCTTGATAACCTCACCATGATCCTAAAATGATGCATTGAAGTAAACCTAGCACTCTCATGGGAGAAAAGCCATTTCATGGTGAGGGATGGCATTGTATTAGGACACAGGATCTCATCCAATGGACTTGAGGTTGACCGAGCTAAGTCAGAAATCATATCCCGATTACCTCCACCTAGTTCGGTTAAAAAAATCAATTCATCCTTGGGTCACATCAAGTTTTACCAGAGATTGATACGTGATTTCTCAAAAATTGCAAGCCCACTGACAAATCTTCTGGTGGTTGACGCCCCATTTGATTTTATTGCCTCATGCCTCAGTGCCTTCGAGACCTTGCGAAGCGCTGTTTCTAATTATCTGATTCTCTAACCACTCAATTGGTCTCTCAATTTCGAGATGATGTGCGATGTCTCCAATTTCACCATCGGAGTTATTTTAGGCCAACGTCGGGAGTGACAACCTTTTGTTATATAATACGCTAGCAAGATGATGAATGAGGCTCAGCGTAATTATACAGTCACTGAAAAGGAACTGCTAGTAGTAGTATTCGTGTTGGAGAAATTTTGATCATACTTGCTGGGGTCCAAAGTGAAAATTTCACAGACCACACCGCCCTTCGACATTTGTTGGCAAAGAAGGATGCCAAACCCCATCTTATCAAATGGATCCTCTTGCAAGAATTTGATGTCAAAATACGCGTCAAAGTTGGAGCACAAAATGTTGTGGTGGATCACTTATCTAGATTAGGCCCAGCTCACATCCCTTATCCCCTACCTATTTCAAACCAATTCCCTGATGAGTCTCTTTCGGCAATCCATTCTGTCGAGTTTCCCTAGTACATGGATGTCGCAAATTATCTTATCGCAAGATAGATTCCCATGAATTTATCCAAGGACCAGAAACTCAAATTTATTTCTGAAGTCAAATTCTATTTCTGGGATGACCCCTTGCTCTTCCGCATTAGAGCCAATCAGATCATTAAGAGGTGTGTCCCAGACTCTGAAATCTCAAGTGTGTTATCTTTTTGCCACAGTGAAGCTTGTGGTGGCCATTTTTCGGGCCAAAAAATTGCTGCAAAAATTTTATAGTCAGGATTTTTCTGGCCGACAATTTTCAGAGATACACACTATTATGCCAAGTGCTACAAACGATGCCAGTCGATCGGTTCTATGACCAAGAGAAACATGATGCCTCTCCAAACCATCTTGGTTGTGGAAGTGTTCAATGTATGGGGCATTAATTTCATGGGCCCTTTCTCGAATTCGCATGACTTTGAGTACATACTTCTCGATGTCAACTATGTCTCGAAGTGGGCTGAAGCCATCCCATCAAGATAGGTTGATCAATAAGACCATCATTTCTTTCATATGGAATGTATTTTTACGAGATTTGGTGTACCTTGCACTCTAATTAGCGACAGGGGTAGTCACTTCATCCACGCCCACTTTAGGCCATTATTAAAGAAATACAGGGTACATCACCGTATAGCTACCTCGTATCATCAGTAGACCAATGGGCAGGTTGAAGTGTTTAACCATCAAATCAAGTTGATCCTCCAAAAGATGGTTAGACCAAATAGGAAGGATTGGTTCGATAGATTAATCCATGCACTTTGGGCATATCGAACTGCATACAAGGCCCCACTTAGAATGTCGCCCTATCGTATGATATATGGAAAGGCCTATCACCTTCCTGTCGAGCTGGAGCACCGTGCCTTTTGGTAGTACGGAAGTGTAATTTTAACCTTGATGTAGGTGGTTATGAAAGGAAGCTCTAGCTCAGTGAATTAGAAGAGATTCAGCAGGAGGCCTACTAGAATGAAAAAATCTATAAAGATAAGACGAAGGCCTTTCACGACCGCCACATCCGGAGAAAGAAATTCGCACCCAACCAGCATGTCTGGTTATTTGATTCGCATCTGAAATTCTTTGTGGGAAAACACAAGTCCAAGTGGAATGGCTCGTACATTGTGAGTATCCCATATTCTAATGGGGTTGTCCCTCTCTTCCCTCCCACCACCACCAGCCACACAGCCATTGGAGACCACATTTAATGCCTGCTTTCTGTTAGCAAGATTTAAAGTTCTTCGTAGTTAAATTCTGCATTAATTTTCTGATTAGTAGCGTAGTAATCCTTTGCCTGAATGAATGCATGCATAATACTGCTTAGATCCATGCGTGCATCAATTTTCTATTAGCTAGAATTATTATTTTAAGCTTTCATATACAAACTTTCCTCTAAACATGATTGTAATGATGAAATATTTTGAAGAAATGAAATCACCACTTGCTTGAATTATCTATCTACAATGTGATAATCAGTTGCCTGATTTACATTTTTATCTAGATGCAACAAAATGTCGGTCCTCAAGGATATCAACAAATTAGCAATTGATTTATTTTCCACTAGTCATCATCGCATTATTAAGGTCGTGCGAACGCCAACACACTTTCACATTTGTGATAAATTTGATGCACGCACATGTTTTCCGCATAAACAATGCGACCGGTGCATCTCTAACTCGTACTTTATAAATTGGGGTCCAATTTTAAGCAAGTATCAAATCAAAATCAATTTCACTTCTTAAATGCCTCCTTGAGATCGACCAGGACTCACCATCTGATGTAAACACATTTATATCAAATAAACCATCTATTTTTACATGTTCCTTTTTATTTTTTTGAAAAGAAAAGGAAAGCTATCGAATTGCCAATAGCAATCCAGGAGAGCTATTATTGATTATTTGAAACAAAAGGATTACAAAATTGAACCTCACATATGTATGAGATTCTAGCAATTGTTTACAATATTATCCACACTGACTGGACTCTCCTAAAACAATTTCTCATTTCTAGCTCTCCATACCGACCAATAGACAGCCACCATGGGCACATATGGCTTATTAGAAATTAAAAAAGAGCTCCATAGATCCTCCCACGTGGGAATTGAATCCCTGCAGATCTTCTTCTAAACACTATCTGTTATCATGCATGTAGAAAAAAAATGATGATTGCAATCATTATGTAAACCACACAAATGAAAAAATTGAGCAAGAGTGCCCATTCTCCTATGCCGTAGATCTCCTGCTATCAAACCATCTCTTCTACATAGCCACAAAAAAATTTGCACCTTCAATGGGATTTTCAATTTCCATATTTTTCTCCCTACTTCATCCACCTTCGTCGACCTTGATGAAAAGATGAGTTTCTCATAGGCAGCCACTGATGAGAAAGTCCCATCCCACTTGTATGTATCACATTCCACAGGCGTAGGTCTAAAAGCAGCAAGTTCCTGCAGGAGACGTTCATTTTCTGCCCGTGTGCTTGGTCCATAGTCGTTCCCCACCTCACTGTTTATCATCCAGTTCTCTGAAGTCATGTCCCAATAATCACATACCATAGCATTCTTATCGGGAGCAGTCGAATATGCAAGAGGGCACCTGTCTTTTATAGCCCCACCAGGAAGCCATTTATCCAACCAGAATCTAAAGCTTCTCCCATCTCTCAAGACTGATTTGAAAAGATTCCAATTATCAGCCAAAGCAAGCACCACAGAAGCCCAAAAAGGATACGACTTATGAGGATTCAAACGGCACTTCTCATCATTTGCCGCCCCATAGCTATCATGTGGGATCTCTATCCAAAGTTTTTGTTCCCCTTGAAACAATCAAACCGCCCATTTCAACAACAAAGCATCATTGAACTCTTTGAGAGATCTGATTCCCATACCACCATACTTCTTAGGAGAACAAATTGTATCCCATTTAATAGGTTGGAAGAAGGTATCTTGGTGAGCAACCCCTTTCTAGAAGAACCTTTTGCGCATAACATCAAGTTTTTTCCAAATTTACTTTAGACCTCGGAAGACGGAGAAGAAGAAGACTAGAATAGAAGTGATAACTGAATTTAGCAAGATAAGCCTCCCCCCTTTAGATAGGTAACGGTTGCCCCAGCCTTTAAGCTTCGTAGCCAGCTTCTCAAAAAGAAACGTCCAATTAGTTTTCTTCATTTTTTTGCATTTCAATGACAGACCCAAATATTTGATTGCCAGTGATACCACAGGCATGCACAAGATGTTGGAAATGTCATTCTGATCACTACCATTCATACCAAAACAAACCGGGGAGGATTTGCTTCCATTTAGTTTCAACCCAGAAATTTCATCAAATATATTGACCATATAATATAACACCTGTGCTTCCCTCTTCCCTCCTTCCACAAAAAAAAACTGTGTCATTTGCATATTGAAGAATGGGGGCCAATGCCCTTCTATTTATCATCGAGTAACCCCTTATCATTCCGTCAGCTGCCAACTTGTATGCATATCTTGTTAATGTATCTACTGCAAAATTAAAAATCAGTGGGGCCAAGGGGCAGCCTTGCCGCACCCCACACTGAGGCTAGATCCAGGCTCAACAAGGTTTCTCATTTATCAAGGGGGAATAGGAGGCAGTCGTGATGTACCGTTTCACCCATTGGATCTAAAGGGGAGGAAATTTTCTCCTTTTAAGAATTTCTCAAAGGTATGACCATGATATTGAGTCATACACTTTAGAAAAGTCTACCTTCCATAGGAAGGCCTTTGTCCTTCGCCTATGCCACCCCATAACCATTTCTTGAGCCATAATGAATGATTCCTACAGTGACCTCCTAGGTAAAAATGCAGACTGGAGAGGCATTACTAGATCTTGCAACACAACACGAATTCTATTGGCTAGAATTTTGCTGATGATGAGATAAATAGAATTCAACAACACAATAGGCCTATAATCTGAAAAATTCTCAGCACTCTACCTCTTTGGTAACAAGAACAAGTAAAACTTATTAAGTCTTTCAAATATGGAGTTACCCATTTCAAACTCATGTATAGCATCCATCACTTCCTCCTTAAGGACGCTCCACATCTCCTTGTAGAAAGGAACTTGAACCCCATCCGGTCCAGGAGCTCCCTAATTATTCAAACCTCTGATAGCTGCTTCAGCTTCCTGTTCAGTGAAGGGGGCAACCAGCATAGCAGATTGTTCAGCGCTGACACCTGGGAAAGCAGCCGAAGCCATCCTCCACGAGCCTCTTGGTGCTACCTTAGCTGTTTCTTTAAAATAACGAGCTGCTTCAGTTCCAATCTCGCGAGTGGAGGTAATGGTTCTCCCAGCCACTTTCATGGAGAAGATGAGATTGCCTCTTCTTCTAGCACTAGCAGCAAGATGAAAATATTTCGTGTTTGCATCCCCTTCCTTAAGCCAAAGTTGACTGGACCTCTCACGCCAATCCATCTCTTTCTTTAGATCCTCCTCCTCAATATCCTACTGCCAAAATTTCCTCAACTCCTGCTCCTTGGAACTAAGAGCCACCATGCATTCTTTCAAGTCAAGCCTCTGAACCTCAGCCAATGCCTCAACTCTCTTCTGCTCCCTGATAACCATCACAGTTTGCCCATACTCCTTTAACATTATACGCATATCTACCAGCTTAGATGCAAATTTTTGAGTAGCCGAACCAATAACAATCTTGCCTTTCCACCAACTAGACAGCATGTCTTTAAAACCTTCATCTCTGAACCACGACTTTTTGAGTTTGAAGTAAGAACCAACATCAGCAATCACCCCCAATCCCACATAATTGGCGTATGGCTATTTAACGGAAAATCATCGCAAACAGCGCCAAAATGTTTAAGCGGAAAATGTACGCAAACAGGATTGAGTTTTGAAAACTCGTCGTTGTAGTTTGATTTGCAAGAAAAATCATCAACAGATAAATTTAACCGAAACTTGAAAAGAATTCCGGGTCGAACACAAGAAGGCGAACGTTTGATTAAAAATCGCATTTATTTTATTGTCATGAAACAGATTAGCTAGTCAAATAGAATCTAATCCACCTATCTACTTAAAGAGTAATAAATAGAACAGAGAGAGAATATTACAAATAAAGACAAAATACAGAGAGAATGAACAAGAATTTCATAACCAGAATATCATGTCTATTACAACTACTTGTTACACTAGAAAGTAGGAAATCTAATAACTAGAAAGTGATAAATCTACTCTAGAAAGCAGTAAAGAGAAGGTGGAGAGAAGTTATCCTCCTCAATAGCTGCTTGGAGGACGAGCCGCAATGATAGAGCGCCCGGACGAAGGTGGTGAGATGCGGGACGAAGCAGAACGAAGACTGACGACGGAGAACGGGGCAGGATGATGTCGCAGCGAGATCCGCTTCACGAATAGCGGTGAGAGGACCACCGCGGAATGCTCCATGAAGGGGATGAGAAGGTAGAAAATTATAATTTTAACTCTAATGGAGCATCCCGGGTTTGAGACAAGCTTAGAGCTTTGAAGGAGGTGAGAGAAGAGAGGAAGGGATGAAAAATATGTAGGGGTCGTAGCACTATATATAGGTGTAGATTGGAGGGGGCAAAAAGGTATTTTGTCATCAAAACATTAATGTTAGGTCTTTAGTGATGGATTTATCCGTCATTAAAGGCCTGAACGGGGACTAAAGATCCGCGCACAAGCCTACCTCCTCACCTTCGACTACCTCAACGCATATCCACGTTCTTTTCATATCAGTCATCCAATCGCAAGATCGGATGGCTTAAAGTGCATTTGCGCCACTTCATGTTTCAGCCGCTACGCATGCCTGCGGGCGATCACTTCATCCGTCGCACCACGTGGCGTGCCCGCTGCTGTACGATCGAAATCCAAAGGTTGAATTTCAACTGCACCCGTGCGCTTAATCCTTGATTTGAAGGCGTAGAGGGGATCGACCTCGTGACCTCACGCACTGAAGGATTTTATCCACTGCGCTACGCGCGTGGATAGGCAAGGAGAGCATTCGTGTGTTATTTGATCTCAACCGTTGGATGTTGATTCAACCGTTGAGATCAAATGTGTGGTTCTTCTCACATGAGGTGTGGCTTGAGTGAGGCAAATAGATCAGGTCTTAGTCGTTGGCTAAGAAGGCAGGGCAGCGAGCAATTTGGAGGATCTGGATGGCGTCACGTGGCATAATCTGGACCATCCATCTTCTATGAGTTGTAGATGATGCCACGGATGTCGGATTGGACCGATTTTCATGCCGTTGGGCTGCGATCGTCGATCCAGACCCATCCGTGCAGTTGGATATGTCATTTGAAGTGTGAATTTACACCATCTTGGCACTTGAACTCTAACCTTTCTAGGATTTTATCTGATGCTACGAAACTCCGATCAAGGTGATCTTGGAGTCATTGAACTCCGATCGTTGCCTTGATCAGATCCGTACGGTTGGATCTTTAATCCGAGGCCCCGATTAAAAATCGCCCTGTTACCTAACCACAAAAAGGGGAAATTAACCTAAAATTTTATACAATCTAACCTAAATGTACGATGATGCATGTTACGCAATATTTATAATGTATGATGCAACTTTACGCCTAAGAACACACATAAATAGACAGTTTGTGTGATATAAACGTATTTACAACACACCCCCATGCCTATCTTTTGATAGTCCCTAGCAAAACTACATACTATTTATAAGAGAACTAGGTCAGATTTCTTGGGCAATAGTTATTTTTCAATGCTTATGAATTCAACTTTGACCTAAACTACAGAGACCCAATAGCACCCGAGTGTCCGCCAAAACGTAGATCGTGTCAAGCTCTTGCCTTATTCAAAGAAGGATCTTTTTCTTCTTTTCTTCCTTTCTAATTTTTTTGGATTTTTGAGTTTAGGGTTTCGGAGCAGCTTTCTATGGCCACTCAACCCACCCAAGACTCGAAGAGAATCCTAAGTTCTAAGCATCTTTGTGTGAAATATGACAGTCACTGATCGGTGATTAGAATGGACTTAGAGTTTCTACGCCCCTAGGTGACCTTGAAAGGAAATTCTACTTAAAGGTGCATTTATTCAATCGGTAGCTTTCTCCCTACTTTTATTTTTATGGGGTCAACACAAGGGCAAACCCAGTGTATATCTCCCCGGATTATTCTACTTCTCTGCTTCTTCCTAAGTGTTTTGGAATTAAACGTACATTTCTTGAGCTGAGTTCTGGACAACCTACCAATGGGTTGTTACCCACGATAACTTGCCAACCATACTCGTACGGTGATGTGTGGCTTATTTCTTTTTTTTTCCTTTCCTTTCTTTTCTCGTTTTCTTTTTTTTTCTTTTTAGATATTTTTCTTTTCTCTTCTTTCTTTAAGTACGTGGCTTCCCTGATCTAAGATTTACCTAAAGGCAGCAAGAAAAGAATGGTCAAGTGATTGGGCTCTGGACAACCTACCAATGGGCTGTTACCCACGCTAACTTGCCAGCCATACCACCCTAGAAGGTTCATTATTTACCCAATTTCCGTAAAAATCATCGAAAAGCAAGTCAGTGCAAATAGCGTGTATATGCTTAGACTTAAAATCCCCTCAAATCAGAAGGCAAGTTAATAAGTTGTGTATTTATCACCCCAACTTATTTAACCAATTAAAATTTGAATTTAGAATGGCAAGGCCTCAAGAAACAGGTCCACATTTTAGTGGACACCTAGGTTGATTAAGCTCGAAGACCTGAAGGGTTTAAGTGTTCAAATCACACAGTTTTATTATTTAAGATTGAAAATTTTCTAAAGCTCAAGTTCTCTTTCTTAATTCAACTTTTTTTTTAAAAAATAAAAAGAAAACAAAAAGAATCTATGAAATTATTCAGAAATGAATATCCACCCCCTATGCCTATCTAATGCAATGTCCTCATTGTATTGAAAAGACGTGAAACAGAATGGAGTAGCGTAGAAAGCACCTGAATTGCGTGAATAACGGGTCTACTCTGAGATGAAAAGAAACTGTATATGTGCTGAATTTAGTGCCTTCAGCTAGGCACACTATATAAAGAAGAAATAAAGAATTCACAGGTGCAGGTCAGAATCAGAATAAAAAGATTCACCTCAAGACCTGCCAGCAAATGTCCACAGATGTAGACCAGATTGTGATGCAGACCCATACCCCATGGTTGAGTATATCTAAGGTTTTGGATAAAAATTATCCAAAACCTGAGATCAGTATGCAAGCGGGGTTGGGCCTACGATTTGTGAGGATGCAACCCAAGACCAAAAGTCGGATAATAGAGAGATCAAGCTCCAAAGGATAATCAATGAATGTTTACTTGGGTTGGACAACCTCTAAGTCAAAGATGTCATAAGGGTCCTAGTAGAAGGTTGGTAGTCTCAGAAAAATAGGCACCCTTAGACTTGATCTTTTACTTCCTTCAGAATTGGCTTCCCAAATCATCATTTCCCAATTACTATCCTCCTCATTCAGGATTTTAGATTCCGGGACCTCATACATGTTAATCACCCGATCTGAAATTTCCAAGTCTAAATGATGTGACTGTATCAGAATTGACTTGGGTCTAGTGATCTCAAAAATAGAATCATCAGTACACTCAAAGGGGTGTAATTGAGGAATGGGGCTTTGAATTGAATCCTTCATGAAATCTGGATCTGAATCCACCATGTGAGCCCCAATAGGATCAAGTTCCTCAATTTTAGGGCCATCAAATGATTTGTTGAATTCCTCAAGCCCAGTTGTCTCACTAAAATCGTGTTCTGTAAACTCATGTGAGACTTCACATAATGATGCTTCACCAAAGAAATCTAAATCTAAATTGATGTATGTCTCAAAATCATCAATCACTTTTTGATCCATGGAGACATACGTTTCCTTGTACCCCAACTTAGGGATCTCAGGTGAAGAAATCAATTCATCTTTAATTGGTTGCTCTAGACCAATCTGGTCAATCCTGGTCTCGTAACACGTGTCCCCCCCAACCGGTGTCCAAGCGGGTTCTGACATTGGCTCTCCTGAAGGGGGTTCATCCTAGGAATCATCCCAAGATTGAACTAAAGCAACCACAAATTTCATCCTCAATTCAGATAACTTCCTAAGTAAAAACTCACCCGGGCCCTTATCCTTAACATCCTGGAGCTAATCCAACAAATACTTATTTAGATCATCAATCATTTCAATCAGGGGCTCCAATTCTTCAGTGTAAGGTGTTGACTAAGCTTCTAAAGATTGCATGGTATTCCTCAAGTTAGCCAACACCTTCTCTTGGACCTGGTTCACCTTAACCAAATGGCTTCGTTCAAAGTTGGGCGGGTTTGGTTTCAGTATAGGGGAGTTAACGAATTGAAGTTCTTGATACCCTTCATGATAATAGGTCATTTTGGGTTGTCCATAAGGAGGTGATGACCTATAAGCAGTATAAAATGAGGAAGGGTAAGGATTAGCATATCCTTCTTGATTGTAGATCATATTAGGTTGTCTAAATGAGGGCAGTGATCAATAATCCACGTAGCTAGGAGAAGGATAAGAATCAAGATCATGGTGTCCAAGGTTAGACCCCAAACACGGAGGTCCAGAACTGTATCCCCAATTCGAATTATCCCAACTAGTAGACAGTTGATTACAGCACGAGTCAAGATAATAATCATCATGTTGGGGATAAGATGTATTAGGAGGATAAGAACGGGAATGCATGAAGAATGTAGAAGGATTCATGACAGACGAGAGGAAGAAAGGTGCCCTGCAATACAAACAATCAAACATGTCCTTAAGTAGGCTAGCTTAAAGACCTACAGACTCCCAGAACCCATCTTGAGATTTGATATAAACACATTTATTGAGGGTAAAATGCCTATTCATGCATTTTCCGAGGCTTAGATTTGCATTTCATGTTATAAATATTGCATAGCATTCATCATTCTGCATTTAGAGAAGTTGTATATAATTTAGTTTAATTACGTCCTTTTTGTGGTCAGGAGAGAAAGATATTTATTTCGGAGCCTCAAATTGACGATCCAACCGTACGGATCTGATCAAGATGACGATCGGAGTCCAAGCCTCTGAAATCGCCTCGATCGAAGTCCCGTAGCACCATATGCAATCCAAGAAAGAGCAACGACCAAGGGAATAGGTGACATAATTTGGAGCTTCAAATGACAAATCCGACTGCGTGGATGGATTCAGGTCAACGATCACAGCCTAACGACGTGAAATCAACTCAATCTGACCTCTGTAGCAGCTGATACAACAAAAAGATGGACGGCCCAGACTGTGCCACGTGGCGCAACCCAGGCCGCCCAGCACACGCACGCACCACTACACGCACACAGCAGCGTAGGTACGCACACGAGAGCACAAGTGCGCATGCGCACAGCGCAGCACCAGCACGTGAGCATGCGCGCACGCGCGGCAAAGAGGCGGGGATAGCACGCACCAGTGATGCACGAGCTGGCCAACAACGACGCATGAGCTAGACCTACAGCGACACTTACAGCTGTCGCTAATTCTTTGCGTGCCAGCAAAGGCAACTGTGGGCGTGGACGAGCATGAGCGGGCATGAGCTGCCTACAGCGACGCTTCCAGCAACGGTTTGGATGTCACTAATGGTCCCATACATATTTTTGCCTCTTCTCCACTATAAAAGGACCTACACCCCCTCCCTTCCAAGCTATCTCTACCTACTCTACTGCTACCTACTCCTAAGCTCTAGCAAGCCTACCAACGCTCTATTAGAGCTTGCTCTCAAGCTCCCAAGGTGCCTATTAGTCTAGCGAACCACTGCCCCACCAAATACTCCTCCAACTTCCTATCCCCATTCATAAGTCGCCTTGGAGCCGTCCTCCCACCACCATTCCAGTAGCAGATCATCTCTGCCTTCTCACCCCCATTCCGGAGCCACGCCGAAGCTTTCCTCAACCCAACGTCCTCCTGCAACTCACCTCCGTCGTCCCTCTCCTCACCTCCTCCGTCCGAGCTTCCGCCACGTGCTGTCATCTCGCCAAACAGCCGATTCGGGATATTTCCTCTCACCCCCCTCTCTTTTTATGCTTTCATAGACTATTGTAATTGACATTAATGTAATACATTACATTTGATTCCATCTCTATCTTGTGATTACGTGTCTTTTATTTTAAAAATAAAAAAAATAACAAAACCCTAAAATACCAAAAAGAAACAAAACGAAGCGCGATTTTCAATTAAAGTAAACCTTACTTCCCTGTGTTAGACCCGGGACCCCCTTGGAGTTTTGGCATAAATTTTATCTGATCAATGTGTTTTGCAACTACGACGACGGGTTACTTGTAACCCTAATTTCTAACTAGCGAAACACGTGCAATCATTTTGGCGCCATTGCTGGGGAGGCAATGGAATTTACTTTATTGTTTTCTGTGCTTCTTTGCATTTACATAACACTAACCCCGCTTATCTCTGATCTATTGTCTTGTAGGTACCCTATCATGGAGATCTAAGTGCGGTAGATCAGAGTAAAGTGCGGGTAGAGTATTTTGTAAGTGTCCCCCACACCACCCCCACCTTAGTTTTCATTCCATAACCCCCACCCTAGGGTTTCGCATAAACCCTAGGGTAGATTTTGGTTGTTTGATTATCACTCCACTCACCTTACCCACCCGCATATATAAAAAAATAAAAAAATCTATTCTTCTCTTGTGGGATTTAACTGAAAGCTATACACTTAACACCCACAATTTCTTATCATAAGGTACACAATCACTTTGATTCCACCACTTAACCAGGACCTGACCTGTGGATCCGGTACACTTCAACTCAATACACATAAGTGAGTAGAAATCTGAATAGGTTAAACATTCCTGTGTGCCTTAATTAAGTGGTACAACAGGCCAATTGATTGAGCTATTTTGGCCGCACCACTCAATCCAAAACTGATCCATCAAGTAGCTTGCCACTTAGGGTTGATTCTTAGGACTGAACCAGGCACTCCACATTATTTTTTATTTTTAAAGAAACATATCATCACCCGTGTTTTCAAAACTTGGAGTGCTCTACTAAACCTTGATTGAACCAACCTAAAAATTAAACCCTAAAAGCTACTAAACAAGGTTAAATCCTAAAAGACATCATCAAATAACCTTATTTGAGAACCCTGGTTGTGCACGCACACACATTTTAACTGATCATTAAGGACACAACCCATCTTAAGGGCCCATCACATTCCAAGAGCATGATCATCCCAAGCCTAACTAAAACTGAGTATAAGTTAGCCTTAAGGATTGATTCGCTCACCGGGGCTCAGACTAAGATTTTTTTTCAATTAATCTGCTTTTGCTGGTCCATCTGATGTCTAGCTAGAGGAGTAGCATCAAACAACCGCAGCTGGGGGGTACACTAGGAACCGGAGGCCCAAGCCAAAGGAAGAACCTTCTCCCCAGTCCCTCCTTCTAACTAGTTGGATTGACTGGATAAAAGTAAACCAAATCGTTTAGAATCTCAAGACAGGTCTTGGGAGTCTGTAGGTCTTTAGGCTAACCCACCTAAGGACAAGGGTGATTGCTTGTACTGCAGGCTTCTTTCTCTTCTGATTTCCCTTCTTACTTCCCCATGTACCCTTCCACATCTTTTACACATTTCCAATCCTATCCTCCTACCACCACTTATCCCCAAGATGATTATTATTCCGACCTGACTTGTAATGACCCATCCACTAGCCGAGATGACTCTGATTGGGGACACGAATCCAGACCTTAGTGTCCAGGGCCTAACCCTGGACAACAAGACTATGATTACTATCCATCCCAAACCTACAATGATTATGGATCTCTATCCTTTGATGACAAAACTGACCCGATCTACAATCAGGAAGGATATGCTGATTATAACACCTACCCTCCCCAGTATTCCACTGAATATAGGTTGCCACCATCCCTTGAACAAAATAGAACGACCTACTTTCAGGGAGAGACCCGAGAACCTCAACATCTTGACTCCCCTAGATTTAACCCAAACCCGCCCAAACCTGAATCGAACCAGTCGGTTCAGGTGCACCAGATCCAGGATAGAGTGTTGGCTAATTTGAGGAACACTATACAATCTTTAGAAGCTCAGCCAACACCAAGCACTGAAGCACTGGAGCCTATGATCAAAATGATTGATGAACTTAATAATTCTCTATTAGATTTGCTCCAAAGTGTTAGGGATAGGGACCTAGGTGAGTTTCTTCTTGGGAAATTGTCGAGGTTGAGGATGAAATTTGTGGTTGCCCTAGTCAAATCTTGGGATGATTCTCAAGATGAACCCTCTTCAGGAGAGCCAATGTCTAAACCCGCTCAGGCACCTGTCAGGGGGGATACATATTCGGAGATTGGAGATGACCAGATTGGTCTAGAGCAACCCTTTGAGGATGAACAGATTGATTCACCCGAGATCCCCAAGTTGGGAAACGAAGAAAATTATGTCTCCTTGGATCATGAAATGATTTATGATTTTGAGACATATATAAACGAGGATCATAGATTCTTTGATTCTGAAGGTAAAGAATCACTTAGTGAAGTCTCACTTGAGCGTAAGGAAGATGATTTTAGTGAGACAAACGGGCTTGAGGAATCTGACGAACCGTTTGATAGCCCAATTATTGAAGATTTGGATTCGGTTGGAGCTAACTTGGAGGATTCGAATCCTCATTTACTAGAAGATTCAATCAATAGCCCCATTCCTCAACCACAACCCAAAGGGATTGATTTTGATTTGGAAATCATTTACCCAAGTCAATCCTGAGTTAGCCACGATTTCTAGACTTAGGAGAATCTTATGAGGTGAATGATATGCTAGAGGTCCCGAAACCTGAGCAGTTGATGCTAGAGGATAGGAATGCTGAAATGAAAATTCGGGAGGTTAATTTTGAGGGAAAAACAAGTTTGGATATAAGGGTACCTATTGACTTGAAACCACCTATCTTCTATATGGACCCTTATGATATCTTTCACGTGCGACCCAAGCCTGAAATAAATTATTATTTTTCAGAGCTAGATGTTAAGTGGACAACCTCACCTATTGAACCATCTTTACTCGTTGTCTGACACTTTGGTCTTGGGTTGCACACCACTAAACCGTAGGCCTAGCCTCGCAAACACAACTTTCAGTTCTGGGTAATTTTTATCCAGAACCTGAGAACCACTCGACCCTAAGACATGGGTCTACACCATAATCTGGTCCACATCTGTGGACAACTTCCGCAGACGGGTTTCAAGATCAACCTTTTGATTTTGATTCTGACCACACTTGTAAATTCTCAATTTCTTCTTTATATGTATGTTATGCTTAGCAGAAGGCATTAAACATAGCGTGTGAGTATACACTATTCTCTCTGCAGAGCTGATCGGATTTTCATGACACTCAGGTGATATTCTGTTTACTCCGCCCTTTTCATGTCTTTATTTTTACAATGAGGACGTTGCATCATTTAGACATGGGGGAATAATCAATTCCGGAAATCATTACGTTAACTCCGTAGAATTTCTTTTAGTTTCTTATAAAAAATTTTTAATAAAATTTTTTTAAAAAAAATTGAAAATTTGAAAGAGATATAAAAGGAAAGAAATTAGGAATAGAGAACTTAGGCATTTGCAGGTTATTAACTTTCGAAAATGATACGAGAGGACCTAAAACACTTAGACTCTTCAGGTCTTTGGGCTTAATTAGCTCGGGTGTCCACTCAAATGTGGACTTAGTTTCGAGTCCTCGCCAATTCAAATTCATTTTTAATTTGGCTAATAAATTGGGATGATAAGTATGCAACTTATCAACCAGCCTTCTGATTTGGGGGGGACTTTAAGCCTAAGCATCTACACACATTTTTTCCACTGACTCACTTTTCGACAGTTTCTTCAAAAATTGGGTAGCTAATGAACTATCTAGAGGGGTATGGCTGGCAAGTTGTCGGTGGTAACAGCTCATCGATCAGTTGTCTAGAGCCTAGTCACAAGACCATTTTCATTGTACTACCTTTAGGTAAATCTTAAATCAAGAAAGCCACCTACTTAAAAAAAGAAAAAAAAAGGAAAAAATATAGGAAAAAAAAAGAAAAAGGAGAAAATAAAAAAATAAATAAAACTACTCTTCACCGCACGAGTATGGCTAGCAAGTTGTCGGTGGTAACAGCTCATCGGCCAGTTGTCCAGAACCCAGCTCACAAGAAAATGCACAACAATTCCCAAAGCACTTAGGGAAGAAGCGGGGAAGTAGAATAAATCGGGCAGATATACACTGGGTTCGTCCTTGTGTTGACCCCACAAATAAAAATAGGGAGAATGCTACCGATCGAAAAGATAAACCTCTAGGCAAGGTCACCTAGGGTCTTAGAAATCCGAAGTCCGTTTTAACGGTAGTCTAGTGAGTCTTTCACTATTTTCACAAGATGATTAGCACTTAGAGTCCTTTTCGAGTCTTAGGCGGGTCGGGTAGCCGTAAAAAGTTATCCTGGAACTCTCAAACTTCAAAAGTACAAAAAAAAATTAGAAAAAAAAAAGTAAAAAAATGTATCTTCCCTTTTCAAATAAGGCGAGAACTTGGGCGGTCTGCATTCTGGTAGACACCCGAGTACTGTTAAGCCTTCGTAGTTTAGGACCTTAGCTGAAATTTTCTATTATTAATAAACGACTTATGTCTAAGCGATCTAATCCTAATTCTGCTTTTATACATAGCATATAGTTTAATTTTGCTAGGGACTAGCAAAAGATAGGCATAGGGGTATGATATAAATACATTTATTGAGGGTAAAATGCCTATTCATGCATGTTCTTAGGCTTAGATTCGCATTTCATGTTATAAATATTGCATAACATGTATCATTCTGCATTTATAGTATATAATTTAGGTTAATTGCATCCTTTTTGTGGTCAGAAAAGAAGGATATTTATTTCGAAAACTCGGATTGACAATCCGACTGTATGGATCTGATCAAAACGACGATCGGAGTCCAACGCCTCTAAAATCGCCTCGATCAGAGTCCCGTAGCACCATATGCAGTCCAAGGAAGATCAACGGCTAAGGGACTAGGTGACATAATTTAGAGCTTAAAATGATAAATCTGACCGCGCGGATGGATTCGGGTCGACGATCGTAGCCTAACGACATGAAAATCGACTTAATCCGACCTCTATAGCAGCCCTTACAACAAAAAGAGATGGACGGCTCGGATTGCACCACGTGGCACAGCCCAAGCCACCCAACACACGCACGCACCACCGCACGTGCACACGCACAAGCGCACATGCACACAGCGCAGCGCCAGCACGTGAGCGTGCACGCACACGGCAAAGAGAGGCGGGGACAGCGCGTGCCAGCGACGCATGAGCTAGACCTACAGCGACACTTACGGCCGTCGCTAATTCTTCACACGCCAGCAAAGCCAGCTGTGGGCGTGAGCGGGCATGAGCTGCCTACAGCAACGCTTCCAACGATGGCTTGGATGTCACTGATGGTCCAATACCTATTTTTGCCTCTTCTCCTCCACTATAAAAGGACCTACACCCCCTCCCTTCCAAACCATCTCCACCTACTCTACTCCCACCTACTCCCAAGCTCTAGCAAGCCTACCAACGCTCTGTTAAAGCTTGCTCTCAAGCTCCCAAGGCACTTATTAGTCTATCGAACTTCTGCCCCACCAATTGCTCCTCCAACTTCCCATCTCCATTCATAGGTTGCCTTGGAGCCATCCTCCCACCTCCATTCCGGTAGCAGATCATCTCCGCCTTCTCACCTCCATTCCAAAGCCACGACGAAGCTTTCCTCTACCCACCGTCCTCCTACATCTCACCTCCGTCGTCCCGCTCCTCACCTCCTTTGTCCGAGCTTTCGCCAGGCGCCATCGTCTCGCTGAATAGTCGATTCGAGAGATTTCCTCTCACCCCCTCTCTTTTTATGCTTTCGTAGACTATTGTAATAGACATTAATGCAATACATTACATTTGATTCCATCTCTATCTTGTGATTGCTTGTCTTTTATTTCAAAAACAAAAAAAATAACAAAACCCTAAAATACCAAAAGGAAACAAAACGAAGCGCGATTTTCAATTAAAGTAAATGTCGCCTCCCTGTGTTCGACTTGAAACTCCCTTGAAGTTTTGGTATAAATTTTATCTGATTGACGTATTTTGCAACTACGACGACGGGTTACTTATAACCCCGATTTCTAACTCACGAAACACGTGCGATCAAGATTAATAAACGATTTGATCTACTTCTTTCCGTTCAATCCAACAAGTTAGAGGGAGGGACTGGGGAGAGGGTTCTTCCTTTGGCTTGTGCCTCCGGTTCTTACTGTACCCCCCAGACGCGATCATTTGATTCTACTCCCCTAGCTAGACATCAGATTGAATGGTAGAAACAAACTAATCAAAAATGATCTCGATTTGGGCTCCGAAGAGCAAATCCAATCCTTAGGGCCAACACCTACTCTATTTTAATTAGGGTTAGGTTTGATGTGCTTTGGAATGTGATGATCCCTTTATCTGGGTTGTGCCCTTAATGGTTGATTAATATGTGTGTGCGTGCACAACCAATGATTTTCAAATAACATTATTTTTGGATGTGGTGAATTTTAAGATTTCAATCTTGCTTAGTAGCTTTTAGGATTCAACTTTCGGTGTATTCAATCAAGTTCAGTTGGTACACCAGGTTTTGAAAGCACAGATGAAGATATTTTCCTTTAAAGCTTAAAAGAATGTGGAGTGCCTGGCAAATCCTTAGAAGTTGAACCTATGTGGCAGCTACTTGATGAGTTGATTTTAATTAAAGTGGCACGGCCCAATCAACTCAAATAATTGGCCTAATGCACTACTTAGCTAGGTACACAAGTGGTTACCTAATCTGATTTCTACTCGATTATTTGTTTGGGTATGTGTACCGGTTCCAAAGATCGATTTACCGATTGAGTTTGAAAATCAGAAGAGGTTGTGTACCTCTGTGAGATTTTCTTTTAATTTTTCTTTTATATGTGGAGGGTGAGGTGGGTGGAGGTGACAACCAAACAATCAAAATTAACCTTAGGGTTTAAGAGAACTCCTAGGCTAATTAGGGTTTGTGTTATTAAGTGATGGAATGAAATCTAGTGGGTGGGGAGGTGGGGGTAAACTTACAAACCCCTCAACCGCACTTTACTCCAACCTATCGCTTTTGCTCGCCTCGTGACAGTACCTGCAATCACAATAAGAAATGAGACAAGGTAAAAGAAAAGTAAGTCGGGAAAACGCAAAAAATCAAAGAGTGTCGCCTTCCCAGCAATGGCACCAAAATGTTTAACGGATAATTGTCACAGACGGTGCCAAAATGTTGTGTCGGAAAAGCCCCAGCAATGGCGCCAAAATGTTTCAGTAGAAAACGTAAGCAAATGGGATTGAGTTTTGAAAACTCGTCGTTGTAGTTTGATTTGAGAGAAAAACCGTCAACGGATAAATTTAACCGAAATTCGAAAAAAATTCTGGGTCAAACACAGGAAGGCAGACATTTGATTAAAAATCGCATTTGTTTTATTGTCACGAAGCAGATTACCTGATCGAATAGAATCTTAACTAGCTATCTACTAAAAGAATAATAAATAGAAGAGAGATAGAATATTACAAATAAAGACAAAATAAAGAGAGAATGAACAAGAATTTCATAACTAGAATATCATGTCTATTACAACTACTTGTTATATTAGAAAGCAGGAAATCATATAACTAGAAAGCGGTAAATCTACACCAGAAAGCAGTAAAGAGAAGGTGGAGAGAAGTTATCCTCCTCGACGACTACTTGAAGGATGAGCTACAATGACGGAGCACCCGGACGAAGGTGGTGAGATGCAAGACAAAGGAGAACGAAGACTGATGACGGAGAACGGGGCAAGACGACGTCGCAGCGAGATCCGCTTCCCGAATGGTGGTGAGAGGACCACCACAAAATGCTCCACGAAGGAGATGAGAAGGTGGAAAAATTGTAATTTTAACTCTAATGGAGCATCTCGGGTTTGGGACAAGCTCTTAGAGCTTTAGAGGGAGTGAGAGGAGGAAAGGATGAAAAATATATGGGGGTCGTAGGGCTACGTATAGGTGTAGATTGGAGGGGGCAAAAAAGTCTTTTGCCATCAAAACATTAATGTTAGGTCTTTAGTGACGGATTTATCCGTCACTAAAGGCCTGAACGTGGGCTGAAGATCCACACGCACACCCGCCTCCTCACCTTCAGCTGCCTCAACGCATATCCACCTTCTTTTCATATCTGCCATCTGATCGCAAGATCGAACGGCTTAAAGTGCATCTGCGTCGCTTCATGTTTCAACCACTGCGCATGCCTGCGAGCGATCGCTTCATCCGTCATGCCACATAGCGTGCCTACTGCTGCACGATCGAAATCCAAAGGTGGAATTTTGCCTGCACCCGCACGCTTAATCCTTGATTTGAAGGCGCAGCGGGGATCGACCTCGTGACCTCACACACTGAAGGATTTTATCCACCGTGCTACGCGTGTGGATGGGCAAGGAGAGCATTCTGTTATTTGATCTCAACCGTTGGATCTTGATTCAACGGTTGAGGTCAAATGTGTGGTTCTTCTCACATGTGGTGCAGCTTGAGGGAGGCAACCTGATCAACTCTCAGCCGTTGGATGAGAAGGGGGGGCAGCAAGCGATTTAGAGTGTCTGGATGGCACCACGTGGCATCATCTGGACCATCCATTTTCTGTGAGTTGTAGATGGTGCCACGGAAGTCAGATTGGACCGATTTTCGCGCCGTTGAGTTGCGATTGTCAATATGAACCCATCCGTGCGGTTGGATTTGTCATTTGAATTGCGAATTTACACCATCTTGGCTCTTGATCTCTGACCTTCCTCAGATTATATCTGATGCTACAAAACTCCAATCAAGGCGATCTTGGAGTCGTTGAACTTCGATCATCGCCCTAATCAGATCCATATGGTTGGATCTTCAATCCGAGACTCCAACTAAAAGTTACCTTGTCACCTAACAACAAAAAGGAAAAATTAACCTAAAATTTTATACAATCCAACCAAAATGTAAGATGATGCATGTTATGCAATATTTATAATGTATGATGCAACTCTACGCCTAAGAACGTGCATAAATAGATAGTTTGTCTGATATAAACGTGTTTACATCAATGGCCTATCTAGGCTCAAGGTAGAAGATAGCTGGAACATATCCAAGAGGCTAGAGTTGCCAAAGAACCTATCCAACTTGGATAAGAGCCCACTTCCATTTCTCCAAGTAAATTCCTCCCCACTGACCGGATATTCAGTGATACCCAAGCTCTGCACAATCATTTGAAACCCTACCATAGATACATCTGTGTTACCACCAGGTCTGTCCCCACTTAACAGGGAATAATTAAAGTCTCTGCTGACAAGCCATGGCACCTCTTGGACCTTCTGATGTACTGTAGTGTGGTCTTCCCACAATTCCACCCTGCTTGCTACTGAACATGGTCCATAAACACATGAAATGAACCAAACCAATCCACCCTAATGACTTTGAAATCTACAGGTAAACACATGTCTGTCCCGGTGTATTTCAAACAATTTAAGACTGGAATTCTTCCACCAAACAGCCATCCCACCTGATTTGCCATTTGCTACCATCCCCATGCACTCGGCTCTCCTAGATTGCCTCAAAGAATTCCATATTGGGTTGTTTTCATCATTTATGTGTGTTTCTTGAATAAAAGCATAATCAATCTCCCACTCCACAAGATATCTGATAAGGGAAGCTCCTCACTTTGTTGTGCAACCCACACACATTCCACGTTAAGACTCTCATCCCATACACTGCTGATCTCCCTAAGCCAAATTTTCCACATATTAAACCATAATGGATTTTGCAACTATCTCCTCCTCGATGGGACTCAAGTTCTCCTTCCTTCTTCTCCTAAGCATGTAAGGAGAGTGCCCAACCCCCCTCTTGTGGTTGGCTCCTTTCCCAACTTTCAGATCTTCAGGCGCAAGGAGAGGCATTTGATTCACATCCCTAAGGACCCTTCTGCCACTGCTGATTATGTTTGAGTCCCCATAATCACATCCCTGCAATTGGAGGAATTACCGAGGTCCTCATGTGGATGGCTTGTACCCCCCATAGCAGTGTCATCAGCCATAGTCATCTAATCCCCCTCCAGGACTTCCTCATGGCAGTCTTTCCATTTCTTTGGCTCAAGTTCCTTATCTGAAAGCTTATGACCCTTCGACTCCTCTTACTGTATCTCATCAGATCGTTCATCAGACACCTTGTTCTGACCTAGTTCTGGAAGTATATATTCCTGCCCTACCACTAACAAACGAATAAGCCACGAACACCCACCACATCTAAGGATGATTTTGTTAGGCATTGACCCACTTCTAAAAACCTCAGCACTGATTTGCAGTATACAGGCATCACCTTCCCCAATTGCGATCTCAGTATCATCACGAATAGACGCAAAGCCTGCAATCATCTTGGACACCACCCCTCTTAATCTCAAATGCGGAGGCAGACCCTTGATCGCTAGCGTCACCCACCTGGTGCCCAATCTCTAGGGAGGGCGATCAGGGAGTGCCCCATCAAAGGGAGAGACCAGATTCCATAGCACACTAATGTTCTCAAAGGTACTCAAGCGAAAGCGTAGCCTCTCCACATCTAACATTCCCAGACAGAAAACAAGAAAACGAGTCTGGGATAACACAGCAATCTTCCAACCTGATGAGACAGGGGATAAAGAACTCACCAATTGATGGAATCTTTCAATAGTAGGGTTGCTAGTCATAACTTCGCCGATCAATGCACACCTCAACGATATCTCTGCAGATAGGATATCCTCAGAGAAAGGGATCTCCACATCAATCGTATGGCCAGCCTATGCCAGCACTGGTAGTAGCCAAGGCTCCTTCATTACCTCCTGTTTCGACTGCGGAGGGTCCATCTTCATACGCTGCAACCGTACCCTTGTGCACGAGTCACGTTTGTGCTCGTCTCCCCCACATGCCAAACACACAAGGGGATTTCTACACACCGCCGCCATGTGCCCTCTTTATCTACACCGATAGCATAGAACCTCCCCATTCATCCTCTTCCAGCCCTTACTCGAAATAAATCTGGTTGCCCTACCCTCGTGGGTCTGCCATCTCCTCTCCCTCCACCAATTTCTCGATCTCCATGTCTTCCAAACCCCCTCATCTCCATCCCTAGTCGCACCCTCACCGTCGCCTCCCGTCACCCGTTGCCACACCCTCACCATTTTTTCCTCACTCATCGAGACTTGGTAATTGATTCTTTTTTTCAATTTTTGCATGTTCTTAGATGTATAATTGCATCATACATTATAAATATTGCATAACATGCATCATCTTGCATTTAGGTTAAATTGTATAAAGTTTAGGTTAATTTTCTCTTTTTGTGGTCAAGTAGTAGGGCAATATAATATTGGGGCCTTAGATTGAAGATCCAACTGTACGAATCGGATTAGGGCAACAATCGGAGTTCAACGACTCCAAGATCGCCCGATCGGACTTCTGTAACATCAGATGCAGTTCAAGAAATATCATAGGTGAAGGGCCAAGCTGGTACAAATTTGTACCTCAGATGACAAATCTGACCGTACGGATGGGTTTGGATCGACAATCACAGCCCAACACATGAAAATCAATCCAATCCGACATCTGTGGCACCACCTACGAGCATATGAAGATGGACAGCCAAGATGGTGCCATGTGAAACCATCCTAACCGCCCAAACCAACCAAAGGACCGCCGCTTCCCTCTCTCTCTTAAAATGAATGTTCAATCTCAGCCGTTGGATATCAATCCAATGATTGAGATCCTCTCTAGCCGTACCCCTTCACCTCTAAAGAATGAGGCCAAGAGACGATCTCGACCGTTGGATTGAAATCCAACGGTCGAGAGAGTGCATGGAGGAATTCTGAAGCTCACCTCAAATGGCTCCTTAGCACAATGGATAAGGTGCTACGTGCCCACCGGTCACGCATTCGAGTCTCTGCGAGGTGCTCTCTCCTTGCACGCGAGGGTGTAATTGAGCCATTCAATCATGAACGAATGACATAGATGCAGGCCACACCACGTAGAGCATGGACACATGATCAGATGCATGAGGAGGACGCGCAATTGTACTCACCCCAACGCACGTCCTCAAATGCGATCAGCACATGATCTCAACCCTCCATCAACGATCGAACAGCTGACAGGTGAGTGCCACGTGTGTTGAAGCCAAGGGAGAAGAAGCAACAGGCAGGCCTGCACGCACTAAGCCTACGTTCAGGGCTTTAGTGACGCTTAAATCCGTCACAAAAGGCCCTTGCATTAATGTTTTAAACTTGAAATGACCTAATTGCCCCTTCAAACCTCACCTATAAATAGCCCTATGACCCCCACATATTTCTCATCCCTTTCTCTCTTCTCTCATCCTCTCAAAGGCCCTACGAGCTGGTCCCAAGCCTAAGATGCTCCATTAGAATTACAAAAATAATTTTCCATCTTCTCACCTCCTTTGTGGAGCATCCCGTGGTTATCCTCTCACCACAATTCAGGAAGCAGATCTCGCTGAGATGTCACCCTACCCCATTCTCCATCGTCTGTCGTCGTTCTCTTTCATCTCACATCTCACCACGTTCTTCCGGGTGCTCCGTCAACGCGGCTCATCCTCCAAGCAACCGTCGAGGAGGATAATTTCTCACCTCCCTTCTCTTTACTGCTTTCTATAGCAGATTTACCGCTTTCTAGTTGTAATATTTCCAACTTTCTAGTGTAGTGATTAGTTGTAATGAACATTATTCTGTGGTTATGAAATTCATGTTTATTCTATCTCTATTTTGTCTTTATTTGTATTATTCTTTCTCTCTCTTCTATTAATTATTCTTTAAGTAGATAGCTAGTTTAGATTTAATTCGACCAGCTAATCTACTTCGTGACAACAAATCAAATGCGCTTTTTAATTAAACGTCCGCCTCCCTGTGCTCGACCTGGAATTCCTTTTGAGTTTCGACTAAAATTATTTGTTGATGGATTTTTCTCGCAAATTACGCTACAACAATGGATTTTCAAAACTCAATCCTTTTGCGACGATTTCTCCGCTTCAATATTTTTAGCACCGTTGCCGAGGAATTTCAGCACAACATTTTGGTCCCGTTGATGGGGAAGCGATGCTCTTTGATTTTTCACGTTTTCCGACTTATTGATCGTTTACCTCACTTCTCTCATTTTTTATTGTGATTGCAGGTACTCTCACAAGGTAGGCAAAAGCGGTAGATTAGAGTAAAGTACTATTAAACGGTCTGCAAGTAACCCCACCTTTCCACCCACTAGATTTCATTCCAGCACCTAATAACACAAATCCTAATTAACCTAGAAGCTTGCATAAACTCGAAGGTTAGTTTTGATTGTTTGTTTGACAGTTCCACCCTCTGCATATAAAAGAAATTTTTTTAAAAAAAAATCTCACAGAGATACACAACCTCTTCTGATTCCTCATGCACAATCGAAAACTTGATCTTTGGGATCGGTACACTTATCAACACATAATTGAGTAGAAATCAGATTATGTAATCACTTGTGTGCCTAATTAAGTGGTGCATCAGTCAATTATTTGAGTTGTTTGGGTAGCACTGCTTTAACTAAAAATAACTCATCAAGTAGCTGCCAAATAGGTTCAACTTTTAGGACTAAACCAAGCACTCCACATTTTTAATTTGATTTCAAAGGAAAACAACTTTGCCTGTGCTTTCAAAACCTGGTGTGCCAACTGAACTTGATTGAATATACCTAAAGTTGAATCCTAAAAGCTACTAAGATTTAAACTCTAAAATTCACCACATCCAAAAATAATCTTGCTTGAAAACCACTGGTTATGCACGCACACACATATCAATCAATTATTAAGGGCACAACCCAGATAAAAGGGCCCATCACATTCTAAAGCACATTCAAACCTAACCCTAATTAAAACAGAGTAGACGTCGGCCTTAAGGATTGGACTCTCTCCTTGGAGCCCAGATCGAGATTATTTTTTATTAATCTACTTCTACTGTTCAATTTGATGTCTAGCTAAGGGAGCAGAATCAAACAATCGTGGTTGGGGAATATCAAAGGAACCTAAGGCAAAAGCCAAGGGAAGAACCTTCTCCCCAGCCCCTCCCTCTAACTGGTTGGATTGACCGGAAAGAAGTAGATCAAATCGTTTCTTCATCTGAAGATGGGTTCTTGGAGTCGGTAGGTCTTTAGGCTAAGCCCACTTAAGGATAGGTTTAATTGTTTGTATTGCAGAGCACCTTTTTTCCTCTCATTCTGTCATGGATCCTTCCACATCCTATTCGCACTCCTACCCTCCTACCACTACTTATTCCCAAAATGATTATTATTCCAACCAAACTTATTCTCATCCATCTTCTAGTTGGAATAATCCTGATTGGAGATACAGTTCCAGACCTCCGTGATCAGGGTCTAACCCTGGACACCATGATCTTGATTCTTATCCTTCTCCAAGCTACATCGATTATAGATCACTGCCCTCATTTGGACAACCTAATATGATCGACAATCATGAAGGATATGCTGATCCTTACCCTTCCCCAGATTACATTGCATATAAGTCATCACCACTTTATGGACAACCTAAAATGACCTATTATCATGGAGGGTATCAAGAACCTCAATTCGTTGACTCCCCTAGACTGAACCCAAACCCGCCCAACCCTGAACCAAATCATTTGGTTCAGGCTAACCAGGTCCAAGATAAGATTTTGGCTAACTTAAATAATACCATACAATCTTTAAAAGCTTAGCCAACAACTTGCACTGAAAAATTGGAGCCTCTGATTGAAATGATTGACGATCTTAACAAGTATTTGTTAGATTAGCTCCAGGATGTTAAGGATAAGGACCCGGGTGAGTTTTTATTTGTGAAGTTATCGAAATTGAGGATGAGATTTGTGATTGCTCTAGTCAAATCTTGGGAGGATTCCCAGGATGAACCCTTGATAGGAGAGCTGATATCAGAATCCGCTCAAGCACCTATAGGAGGGACATGTTTTATGAGACCAGGGTTGACCAGGTTGTTCTAGAGAAATCAAATAAGGATAAACTAATTTCTTCACCTAAGATCCCTAAGCTGAGGTACAAGGAAACGTATGTCTCTATAGGGCAAAAAGTGATTGATGATTTTGAGACATACATTAATGCGGATTTAGAATTCTTTGATTCTGAAGGTGAATAACCATTATGCGAAATCTCACCTTAGTTTACAGCATGCGATTTCAGTGAAACGACTGGGCCTGAGGAATTCGATGAATCAATTGATGGCCCTAAAATTGAGGAATTTGATCCTGTTGCGACTCGCATGTTGGATTCAAATCCTGTTATTAATGATTCAATTCAAAGCCCCATTCCTCAATCACACCCCATTGAGCACATTGATGATTTTGATTTTGAGATCACTAAATCCAAGTCAATTTTGATTCAACCATCAATTTTGGACTTGGAAATTTTAAATGGGGTGATTATCATGCAAGCGGTCCCAAAATCTGAAGTCTTGATTGTGGAAGACAGGAGTTGGGAAATAAAGATTTGGGAAGCCAATTTCGGAGGAAGCAGAAGATTGAGCCTAAGGGTGCCTATTTGTCTGAAACCACCAACCTTCTACCAAGACCGTTATGACATTTTTGACTCAAACGATGTCCAACCCAAGCATAAATTCATTGATTAACCTTTTGAGCTTGATTTCTCTATTATCCGACTTTTTGAACTAGGTTGCATCCTCACAAATCACAGGCCCAACCCTGCTTGCATGCTGATTTTTGGTTTTGGATAATTTTTATCTAAAACCTTAGATATACTCGACCATGAGACATAGGTTTGCACCACAATTTGGTCCTTATCTATGGACATCTTCTCCTGGCAGGTCCAGAAGCAGATCTTTTTATCCTGATTCTGACATGCACCTGTAAATTCTTTATTTCTTCTTTATTTGTATAGTGTGCCTAGCTGAAGGTACTAAATTCAGCACGTATACAGTCTCTTTTTCATCTTAGAGCCGACTTATTAATCACGAAATTCAGGTGTTTTCTTCTCTACTCCACTTTCTTTTGTCTTTTTAATACAACGAGAACATTGCATTAGATAGGCATGGGGGGGTGAATATCATTATCTAAATCATCTTGTTAGCTCCGTAGATTCTTTTTATTTTCTCTCTTTCTTGTAAATTGAATTAGGAAAAAAGAACTTAGGCATTATGATTTTTCAACCTTAGGGAATAATACAGTAGGATCTAAACACTTAGACCCTTCAGGTCTTCGGGCTTAATCAGCCCGGGTGTCCACTAAAATGTAGATTTGTTTATCGAGTCCTCGCCATTCTGAATTCAATTTTAATTGATTAATAAGTTGGGGTGATAAATACACGACTTATCAACCCGCCCTCTGATTTGAAGAAATTTTAAGTCTAAGCATCTACACACTATTTGCACTGACTCGCTTTTCGACAATTTTAACGAAAATTTAGTAGCTAATGAACCTTCTAGGTTGGTATGGCTGGCAAGTTATCATGGGTAACAGCCCATTGGTCGATTGTCCAAAGCCTAGCCACACAACCATTCTTTTCCTGCCGCTTTTAGGTAAATCTTAGATCAGGGAAGCCACCTACTTAGAAAAAGAAAGAAAAAGAAAACTAGAAAAGAAGAAAAGAAAAAAAGAAATAAACCACACTTCACCGCACGAGTATGGCTGGAAAGTTATCGTGGGTAACAGTCCATTGGTCGGTTGTCCAGAACCCAATTCACAAATATGCACGTTTAATTCCAAACACTTAGGAAGAAGTGAAGTAGAATAAACTAGGGAGATATATACTCAGCTTACGCATGTGTTGACCCCATAAAAATAAAAGTAGAAGAAAGCTACCAATCGAATAGATATACCATTAGGCAGAATTCCTTTTTAAGGTTACCTAGGGGCGTAGAAACCCGAAATCCATTTTAATCGCCGATCTATGAGTCTATCACATTTCACACATAAAGATGCTTAGAACTTAGAGTTCTCTTTGAGTCTTAGGTGAGTTGAGTGGCCGTAGAAAGCTGCTCCAAAACCCTAAACTCAAAAATCCAAAAAGAATTAGAAATGAAGAAAAAGAAAAAGATCTTTCTTTGAATAAGGTGACAGCTTGAAGTGGTCAGCATTTTAGCAGACGCCCAGGTGCTGTTGTGTCTCTGTAGTTTAGGTTTTAGTTGAAATCCCTAAGTGCCGAAAAATAACTTTTGCCAAAGAAATCTAATTCAAATTATCTTATAAGTAGCATGTAGTTTTGCTAGGGACTAACAAAATATAGGCATGAAAGTATGATATAAACACGTTGTTATCACATAAACCATCTACTTTTTCATGTTCTTAGACGTAAAGTTGCATCATACATTATAAATATTGCATAACATGCATCATCTTACATTTAAGTTAGATTGTATAAACTTTAGGTTAATTTTCTCTTTTTGTAGTCAGGTAATAGGGCAATATCATATCGAGGCATCGAATTGAAGATCCAACTGTAATTTCTTATGGGAGGAGGTGAGATATGCGTGACGTAATATAAAATGCGGAATTAAAATAAACAATTTATCAAAAATAAGAAATCACACAATTACACAAGTATTTTTAGGTGGAAACCCAAACCGAGTGAAAATCACCACCTAACCCTCTCGAGTTAGGATTTTCCTATCGACCTAGTCGATCAAATCCACTAAGCAAGTCACTTCAACGAGGGTGACTTAAACTCTTACAACCACACTATTTTAAAGATGATAGTGTACCTCAAAACCCCTTCTCTTCACAAGAAAGATTTTGTCTCGTGAAGGAGATGAGAATTCGCAACGTGAATACCCAACACAATTGCAAAGAAAAATTACAACACAACCTATAGAGCCAACAAAGATTAACCTAGCTACTATAGGTAAAGAAACTTCCCTTTGATGAAGGGACTGCGTCGACGTGACGACGCGGGTGCGTGAACCACGCGAGGGCACCTCGTCGCTCTCGTAATCACGGAGGGAGAGTGGGTGCACAACTGGATTCAAGCTCTCAAGATGTAGAATAAACGCTTGGAGGGCTAGAACTTCTTCTAGATGATCTTCTACTTCTTTTTGACATAAGAGATGTGGAAATGGTATTCAAGGTGTGTCTTTACAAGACAAGGGTCCTCTTCTATTTATAGAAGGCCTAGGAAGGCTTTGGAAGCCCATATAAAGCTTCCATAGCCGTTGGGCTTAAACCCAAGGCAAAACAGGCCATAATCATAATCAATCATGATTCTGACAGGATCATCAGACGTCTGATCCAGGTACCAACCATCTGGAAAACCTGTTTAAGACGTCCGAAAACTAAGTCAGACATCTGATTCTAGGCGGGTTTCCTTCCTGACTTGGTTCGGACCTAAATAAAGTTCTAGTGTATGGCCATTAGACGACATACAGGACGTATGGCACTAGGTCTAGACATCTGGAAATGTATTGTTCTGTGGAAATAGATTCCTATGATAAGTTAACGGCTAGAAAATCTTACAAAGGAGATTTTGGGTCAGTCGAGGCAAAACGATCACATATCAGACGTCTGATATAAGGCTAACAGTCATTTTCCCAACGTATACTTAGGTAGCCAACGTTCTACTAATTTGACGTCTAGTACAAACATCAGACGTCTTCTAAGACGTCTAGACTAAGGTCTGGACATCTGATTTCATCAGATAGAAGCAACAAAGTTCAGCCTAAGTTATTGGACATCTAAGTCAACAGTCAAACGTCTTAAAAGTCACTATCGGACGTCTGATTTCCAGATTAGACGTCTGATTAGGCTGTAAGAACCCTATTTTGATTTTCTAAGTTCTCTATAGAAAACCTAAGTATCCTAGGGTTGTGCAGATGTTCCTATGACTACTTTAAGGGTTCTTTGAGGCTCTTTAACATAAGATTTAAGAAATAAATAAAGAGCAAAACAAAGAAACAAATTACATAGAACAAGATAAAAGGAAATCTATCATATTCTTGCCTTCACGCTTCTTCAGGCTATCGCTCCTCGCAAAGCTCCTCTGTTCTCCGTCAAGCTCCTCCAATCCGCCATGGATGTGAGCTTGAACTCCGTCTAAACACGTCTCCATTTGCAATTAACCTAAAATCTAAGACTTCAAGTGTAAATGCTAAATAACACGTGTTTTGTTATCATCAAAATAAACGATCATGGTGCTCTAGTACCAACAATCTCCCTCTTTTTGATGATGACAAAATCGTAAATAATAATCCATAAAATTCTCCCCTTTTTAAATTATCAAAAAGGTATTACAAATTTTAGTTTTCCTAAACTCCCCCTTAAAACATGCTCTTCTAGTTTTTGGGTTAAATTTCTTTTAACAAGAATAATGTTCTCCCCTTTGTAATAACAAGATAACTATATCTTTTTCACCCCTTTTCTAAAGAAAATATAGCTATAATTTTTGAAGCTCCCCCTTAAAGATTAACAAGTAGCTCATTAATTTTAACTCCCCCTATCTATATACTAATGATAAAAAGGATAGGGTTTAGAGATTACCACACCTACCATGGCCAATAGAATGGCCCAAATGGAGGTGGATGCCAAATCGGATGGGATTCCCATCCATAGCTTGGAGGTCTGGGCATCGGCGTCGGTCTTCCAATCTGGCGGTCAATGTGCGACGGGTTGGTTGGTTATTCATCTTCTCGCTGATCTTCTCTCTTCCTTCCTCCTTGGTCTACTCCTTGGTCCTAATTTGAGTTGACCATCTTTTAGCTTGTAGGTCCAGTCATTTGTGTTCTAATCTTTATGACCTACAAAATAGGATTCTAAATTTTTCTTCCGTATCCAAATCAATTTGGATCCGGATCTATTAACGGGTCTCCTTGATGGAGATCCTTTCTCAACCTTAAGGCTAGATAAAGTTTCTACTTTATTGATCAAATAATTTGCTTTTACCCTAAGACATGCAATTTCTTTTTCTATAATATGCATATTGATTTTTAAACTAGAAACTTCTAATTTTAAATTAGTGTTCTCCTCAATCAATTTGCTATTTTCAATTATTATATTATGATTTTCTAATGATAGATCATCATCTTTAGGACTAGAACTACTTGCTAGGTCCTTAAGTTTTATTTCTAACCTATCATTTTCAGATTTAAGAAAATTAAGATTCTTTTCAATATTTTTATTTTCTACCTTAACTGATTTACTAAGTTCAAATAATTCATCAAAATGCATCTTATAAATCAGAATTTACCTCATTGTCGGAGTCGCTTTCGCTGTCGCCATGAAACCCATGCAGCCGGTTTCATTCTTCTTTTCAGGATTTTCTTCTTCCTCCAAGCTCGAGTCGTCCCAAGTCGCTTGAAACGCCTTCTTATACTTCTCCTTCTTCTCCTTCTTGAGAAGAGGGCACTCAAGTCGAAGATGACCCTTTTTGTTGCAGTTGTAGCAACGTCTCAGGCTATCTTTTTTCTTCTTTTCTTTCTTTGATTCCCTACAAAACTTGAAAAAAATTTTTAAGTAAAAATTTAAAATCTTTGTCATTAGAACTTACCTCGCTATCCGACGCAGCTCTGAATGCGAGGGTCTTCTTCGCTTTTGGTTCCGATGTATCCTTCTTCTTTTGCTTCAGCTTTGTCTCGTAGGCCATCAGATTGCCTAGGAGATTCTCCATGTTAAGCTCTTCCACCTCGTTCACCTCCTCGATAGCAGTGACCTATTCCCACTCCGATCCGAGGGAATGAAGAAGCTTCCCTTGAAGCTCCCCCTTAATGAAAGTCTTTCCTAATGCCATAAGATTATTTACTATGAGAGTGAACCTACTATTCATCTTACTCAAAGACTTATTAGATTTCATGGAAAAAGATTCAGATTCTTGTGAAAGTAAATTGAGTTTAGAAGTTTTTACCTTAGAGGTACCCTCATTAGTTACCTTGAGTGTGTGTCAAATCTCGCATGTAGTGGCGTATTGCGAGATTCTGTTGAACTCCTCCGGGCTGAGCGTGCAATACAACGCGTTCATCGTCTTCGCATTGAGCGAGAGTTCCCAAATTTGCTGCTGTAAGTATCCTGCGGCGGGTCTCTCCAGGATGTCGAACGGCGTCTCTCATCTGGCCTAGAAGGTGAAGTCGTTGGCTTGTAGCCAAGTCTTCATCCGTAGCTTCCAGTATGGGTAGTTGTTCCCGTCAAAGAATGGCGGTCTAGTGGTAGACTGCCCCTCCGGAATCTTTGTCATGGAACTGCTCCCCTCCATTCGATCTTCCGTGGATATTACTCCTAGAAAGTAGAAACCTGCCCTAATACCAATTGTAATTTCCTACGGAAGAGGGTAAGATATGCGTGACGTAATATAAAATGCGAAATTAAAATAGACAATCTCTCAAAAATAAGCAATTACACAAGTATTTTTAGGTGAAAACCCAAACCAGGTGAAAACCACCACCTAAACCTCTCGAGTTAGAATTTCCCGATCGACCTAGTCGATCAAATCCACTAAACAAGTCACTTCAATGAGGGTGACTTAACCTCTTACAACCATACTACTTTGAACGAGGGTAGTGTACCTCAAACCCTTCTCTTCACAAGAAGGATTTTGTCTCGTGAAGGAGACGGGAATTCGTAACACGAATATCCAACACAATTGCAAAAAAAAATTACAACACAACCTATAGAGCCAACAAAGATTAACCAAGCTACTATAGGTAAAAAAACTTCCCTTTGATGAAGGAAGTGCGTCGGCGTGACGACGCGAGGGCACCTCGTTTCTCTCGTAATCGCAGAGGGAGAGCGGGTGCGTAATTGGATTCAAGCTCTCTAGATGTGGAACAAAAGCTTGGAGGACTAGAACTTCTAGATGATCTTCTACTTCATTTTGACACAAGAGATGTGGAAATGGTATTCAAGGTGTGTCTTTACAAGGTAAGGGTCTTCTTCTATTTATAGAGGGCCTAGGAAGGCTTTAGAAGCCCTTAGAAAGCCTTCATAGCCATTGGGGTTGAACCCAAGGCAAAATAGGCCGTAATCAAAATCAATCATGATTCTGATAGGGTCATCAGACGTCTGGAAAACCTGTTTAAGACATTCAGGAACTAAGTCAGATGTCTGATTCTAGGCGGGTTTCCTTCCTGACTTGGTTCAGACCTAAACAGGGTTCTAGTGTATGCCATCAGTCGACATACAGGACGTCTAGCACTAGGTCTAGACATCTGGAAACGTATTGTTCTACAGAAATAGATTCCTAAGATAGGTTAACGGCTAGAAAATCTTACAAAGGAGATTTTAGGTTAGTCGAGGCAAAACGATCACATATTAAACGTCTGATATAAAGCTAACGGTTATTTTCCTCAACGTATACTTAGGTAGCCAACGTTCCACTAATTGGACGTCTAGTACAAACATCAAACGTCGTTTAAGACGTCTAGACTAAGGTCTGGACATCTGATTTCATCAGACAAAAGCAACGAAGTCCAACCCAAGTTATTGGACGTCTGAGTCAACAGTCAGACATCTTAAAAGTCACTATCAGACGTCTGATTTCCAGATTAGACGACTGATTAGGCTATCAGAAACCTATTTTGGTTTTCTAAGTTCTCTATAGAAAACCTAAGTATCCTAGGGTTGTGCAGGTATTCCTATGACTACTTTAAGGGTTCTTAGAAGCTGTTTAACAAAAGATCTAAGAAATAAATAAAGAGTAAAACAAACAAAATTACATAGAACAAGATAAAAGGAAATCTATCCTATTCTTGTCTTCACGCTTCTTCAGGCTATCGCTCCTCGCGAAGCTCCTTTGCTCTCCGTCAAGCTCCTCCAATCCGCCATGGATGCGAGCTCGAACTCCGTCTAAACACGTCTCCATTTGCAATTAACCTGAAATCTAAGACTTCAAGTGCAAATGTTAACAATGCATGTTTTGTTATCATCAAAATAAATGATCGTGGTACTCTAGCACCAACACCAACCGTACGGATCTAATCAAGGCGACGATCAAAGTTCAACGACTCCAAGATCGCCCTGATTGGACTTCCGTAGCATCAGATGCAGTCCAAGAAAGATCATAGGTGAAGGGCCAAGGTGGTACAAATCCGTACCTCAGATGATAAATCTGACTGCATGGATGGGTTCGAATCGACGATCGCAGCCCAACGACACAAAAATCAGTCCAATCCGGCATCCATGGCACTACCTACAAGCATATGAAGATTGACAGCCAAGATGGTGCAATGTCGCACCATCCTAACTACCCAGACCAGCCAAAGGACCACCACTACCCTCTCTCTCCTCAAATGAACGTTCAATCTCAATCGTTGGATCTCAATCCAACGGTTGAGATCCTCTCTAGCTGCACCCCTTCATCTCTAAAGAATGAGACCAAGAGACGATCTTGACGATTGGATTGAAATCCAACGGCCAAGAGAGCGCATGGAGGAATTCTAAAGCTCGCCTCAAATGACTCAGCGCAGCAAATAAGGCGCTACGCGCCCACCAGCCGTGCGTTTGAGTCTCTAGGAGGTGCTCTTTCCTTGCTTGCGAGGGTGTAATTGAGCCGTTCAATTATGAACGAATGGCGTAGATGCTGGCCATGTCGCGCATAGCGTGGATGCATGATCAAACCCACGAGGACGCGCAATCGTAGCACCCCAACACGCATTCTCAAGCATGATCAGCATGAGATCTCAACCCTCCATCAACGATCGAATGGCTGAGGACAGGCGAGCACCGCGTGCATTGAAGCCAAGGGAGAAGAAGCGGTGGGTAGGCGTGCGCACACTAAGCCCACGTTCAAGGCTTTAATGACGCTTAAATCTGTCACTAAAGGCCCTTGCATTAATGTTTTAAACTTGAAATGACCTAATTGCCCCTTCAAACCTCACCTATAAATAGCCCTACGGCCCCCACATATTTCTCATCCCTTTCTCTCTTCTCTCATCCCCTCAAAGGCTCTACGAGCTTGTCCCAAACCCAGGATGCTCCATTAGAGTTACAAAAATAATTTTCCATCTTCTCACCTCCTTCATGAAGCATCCCGCAGTTGTCCTCTCACCGCCATTCAGGAAGCGGATCCCATCGCGAAGTCGCCCTGTCCCGTTCTCCATCGTTCATCGTCGTTCTCCTTCGTCCCACATCTCACCATGTTCTTCCGGGCACTCCGTTAATGCGGCTCGTCCTCCAAGAAACCGTCGAGGACGATAATTTCTCACCTCCCTTCTCTTTACTACTTTCTAGTGTAGTGATTGGTTGTAATGAACATTACTCTGTGGTTATGAAATCCATGTTTATTCTATCTCTATTTTATCTTTATTTGTATTATTCTCTCTTTCTCTTCTATTAATTATTCTTTAAGTAGATAGCTAGCTTAGATTTAATTCGATCATCTAATCTACTTCGTGACAACAAATCAAACGCAGTTTTTAATCAAACGTCTGCATCCCTGTGCTCGACCCAGAATTCCTTTCGAGTTTCAGTTAAAATTATCTATTTATGGATTTTTCTCGCAAATTATACTATAACGACCGGTTTTCAAAACTCAACCTTTTTGCGACGATTTCTTCGCTTCAACACTATCTTGATATATTAATTTTTTTGTTTGAGTTATAATTCGCACTATACTACGATGGTTTTCTCACTAAATCTGCATTTTACGACTACAATACAAGTCTAGCTTTGCTTTTTACAACCTTTCCTGATTCATCAAGCTTATTATGAATGACCCACTTTGTTCCAATGATAGATTGAGATTTAGGCTTAGGAACTAATTTCCAAACATCATTTCTTTCAAATTGATTCAACTCTTCTTGCATAGCTACAATCCAACAATCCTCAATAAATCCTTCATTCATAGATTTTGGTTCTAGTTGAGATATAGACATGCTAAGTGCAAGGTTATTAAAAGATGATCTAGTTTGAATTCACTTTGAGACTTCACCAATCACTAAATCTTTAGGATGATCTTTGATGTAGATTAAATCTTTAGGAAGTTCACTACAGATGGTGTCTTCAGATATATTTGATGGATCATCTAAGAGTTGATCTTCATCTTTAGTTGTTACATTATCCAATTGATCTAATTCATCAAAAGACACATGTAGAGTCTCTTCGACTACCAAATTTGTTTTATTAAGGACTCTGCAGCCTTTACTTCTAAAGGAGTATCCTAAAAATATTCCTTACTTTTTGCATCAAACTTATCAAGGTTCTCCTTTGCATTCAATATGAAACATTTGCAACCAAACACTTTAAAGTAGGAGATCTTAGGAGTCCTATCAAAGTAGAGTTCAAATGGTGTTTTCTTAAGGATGGGTCTAATGGAAGCCCTATTTTGGATATAACAAGTAATGTTTACATCCTGAACCCAAAAATACTGAGGTAGCTTTGACTCGCATAGCATAGTGTGGGTACACTTTTGTAGGATTCTATTCTTTCCTTCTACAACACCACTTTAAGGAGCTACTCTAGGAAAAGAAAATTCTTGTTTTATTTTATAAGTAGAATAGAAATCTTGAAATACTTTATTTGAAATTCTCCTCCATGATCACTCCTAAGCCTAGTGATGGGTAGTCCAAATTCAGTTTGGATTCTCTTGGCTAGTTTTCTAAATTCCTTAAAGGTAGAATCTTTAGTTCTTAAAAATAAAACCAAGTAAATCTGGAGAAGTCATCA
Source organism: Thalassia testudinum (assembly GCA_037157565.1). Lineage (NCBI taxonomy): Eukaryota > Viridiplantae > Streptophyta > Magnoliopsida > Alismatales > Hydrocharitaceae > Thalassia > Thalassia testudinum. Next base: position 62,491,898 of record JAZHRO010000007.1, on the reverse strand, counting down.
ACTATGACAAGATCGTATTTACACCCATTTAGACTTTCAGACTTGGTTGGTCTAAAAAGATCTAAGTGAAACAACTCAAGTGGCATGGAAGTAATGACCATGTTTTTCGATTTGAAAGAGGTTTTATGCATTTTCCATGTTCACGGGATGAACAAAGATTCTTCTTTCTGAAAGAAACCTTAGGCAACCCTCATACTAAGTCGTATTTCACAAGCTTGTTTATATTTCGCATGTAAACATGATCGAGCCGATGATGCCACAATATTGACTCATCAATTGATGCAACCAAACAATCGAGATCATTACATTTATCAAAGTCAATAGTATAGATGTCTTTTGATCCGTCTCCAATCAAAAGGATTTTCTTAGAATTTTTATCCCTAATTTTAAAATCTTTTGCAGTGAAAATAACTTTATAGCCTTTCTCACATATATGACTTGCATTAAGTAGATTGTGTTGGAGAAAAATAAGAGAGAGAGGAAGAGAGGGTGGATGGCGTCGAGCGGTAGGCGGCGGCGACGTGGAAGCGGCTAGGGATGAGAAAGGGGGTGAATGGAAGACGTGGAGGTCGAGGAACTAGAGGAGAAAGGAGAGGGCCTGGCAGGAGCGGGTTGGTAGGACAACCGACAACTACCCAAGAAGGCCTTGGAGGAAAACCAATGGCGACGTCTTGTGCTTCAGATGTCGACAAAGGGGGCATTTGGCCGCGATCTACAGAAACCCTTTAATTTGCCTAGCGTGCAGGGGTGAAGGACACAAACGCAACTCTTGCTCTAGGAGGAAGCCGACACATACAAAGATGGCCTCTTCGCGCCCTGGCTGGGTGATGACGAAGGAGCCCCAACTGCCACCGCTACCGGTGCTTGGCAGACATTCAATTGAAGTGGAGATCCCGCTATCTGAGGAGATCTCTTCTGCGAAGATCATGTTGAGGGGTGCTCTGATTGGTGAGATTATGGCAGGTAAACCCTCGATTGAAAGATTTCAAAATCTGGTATGTTCCCTACAACCTCTGTCTATGGGCTGGAAGGTTGCTATGTTGTCTCAATCTCGCTTTCTAGTCTTTGGTTTGGGGATGATGGATATGGAAAGGCTGAGATTTCGATCGAGCTCTTTTGAAGATATTAATGTGATCTAGAGAATGGTGTCCCCCTTTGATGGGGCTCTCCCTGATCGACCTCCTCAAAGGATGGGTTCTAGGAGGGTGGTTCTTGAGATCAATGGATTGCCATTGCACCTGAGATCTAAGGGAGTTGTTGCCAAGATGGTTGCAGGCTTTGCTTCCATCTGTGAAGGATCTGAAGTCATGATTGGAGAAGGGGACATCCGATCACTTAGAATTGAAGCTGATGTCTTTAAGGTTGGCTCGGTTCCTGACAGGGTTACGATCAGATGTGGGGGTTCCTCATGGCTTATTCGCCTAACAATGGCTGGACAAGTCTCTGTGCATCCAGAGCATGGGCAAGTTAAGACGTCTGTGGCTAGCTCTGAGGAGAAGCAACAAGATAAAAAGGGTGGGCCACACTTCACTAGATGAAGCCCCTGAGTCCAAAAAGAGGAAGGACTGTCATCAGGGCTATGCAGAGGACTTGATGCATATGGAAGATGTTAGTGCCTTAGGAGGTTGCAGCCAAGTCTTGATAGCCAAAGATGATGGCTATATGGATGATGCTGATGCTTTTGAGATAGACTCAGAGGTCCCTAGCAGTAAAGTGGAGGGGAAGACAGGCATGGAAATTGTACTTAGCAATGACAGCAGAGCCCTCAAAGAGGTGAATCAGGTGCAGTTCACAGTCCCAGCTGATCTGAAATTTGGTAGTGGATCTAATCAGAAAAGGGGGGTGGGTCGATCCCCTTATATGCTCAAAAGGAGAAGGAAGGAGAACATGTCCCCCATTGTGGAGCAAACCATTGCAAATTTGATCATGGTAGAGTATGTGGGCAGTTTGGCTCAAGGGGATCAACCTGGCAAGGAATGAGAGTGCTAACTTGGAATGTGCGTGGGCTGCGCAATAAGATAAGAAGAACTTCCTTGTGTAGATACCTTTCTGAATGGGAGATTGATTGTGCTCTCATCCAAGAGACACATGTGGAGGTGGAGAATGGTCAGGTATGGGACTTGTTTAAGCAGTCTGGACGTGCAGATGTTGTGGTGAAGGGTGCAGCTGGAAGATCTGGTGGAATGGCTATTTGGTGGAGAAATTCTTGTCTCATGGTAACTGAAGTCATTTGTGATAGGCATGTGCTTACCTGCAGATGCCAATCTCCTCAAGGAGATTTGGAATGGTATGTCTCATGCATTTATGGCCCATGTGCGGCTGTAGAAAGGATTGGCCTCTAGGAGGAACTATTCACGGTGCATCAAAGGGTGCAGGAGGTTCCTTGGCTTATAGGAGGCGACTTCAATTGTCACCTATCAAGTGATGACAGGCCTGGGGGTAGGATGGACAGTTCAATGGCTGGCTTTCAAATGGCTGTGCAGAATCTGGGAGTCACAGAATATCCTATTAGTGGAGTCGAATTCACTTGGAGAAATGGCAGTGGACAGTCATCTAGATTGGACAGATTCTTTAGCAGTCCAAGCCTGCTGGAGAGGCATCAATTATCGGCAGTTATGAGCCTTGATAGGCCCTTCTCTGATCACACTCCACTAGTGTGGGACAGTGGGACGAATTCTGACATTGGGTCGTATTTCAAACTCAAGAAGTCTTGGTTTAGGGAGGAGGGCTTTGTGTAGATGGTAACACATTGGTGGCAGAATAAGGTAATGCCAGGTTCTGCCACACAGCAGCTGGCTTCAAAGCTAACAGGTCTGCGCTCCATGTTGAAAGAATATGGATAGGCAGTGGCACTGATCAAAGAACAAAGGAGGATGGAGACATTGGCAGTGATCAGAGAATTGGACTTGAAGGAGTGCAGGCAGCCTTTGAATCCCCAAGAACAGCAGCAAAGACAGCAGATGCAATCAGCAATGGGGGAGGTGGATCTGAAAAGAGAAGTGGACTGACGTGAAAGATCTAGACAACTGTGGCTCAAAGAGGGTGATGCTAACACGAAGTTTTTTCATCTTGCGGCCAGTGCAAGGAGAAGATTCAATCTAATCTCATCAATTAAAGTAGGTGAGAGAACTATTAATTCTGTTAATGAAATCAAAACTGAAGCGGGCAAGTATTTCAAAGAACTTACCAAGGCTGCACCAAGGGGCTCTTGGAGGATGGCATCGGTTGATTTCCCAAGTGTCAATAGTGACCAGAGAGAAATGCTAGTTGCTCCTATCTCTAAACAAGAAACATTGAAAGCAATTAAAGACTTAAATAATGAAGGGGCTCCTGGATCGGCTGGGATTCAGGTTTTCTTCTACAGAGAACTGTGGAGTGTTGTCAAAATGGATGTAATGAAGGTTATTCATGAATTTGAACTGGGCAACTCTGGGTTTGAGAGATTGAATAAGTCCTATTTGTTCCTGCTACCAAAAAAATCAAGTGCGGAGAATTTTTCTGATTATAGACCCATTGCATTATCAAATTCTATCTATCTTATTATTAGTAAGATTATAGCCAACAGAATGCGGGACGTACTAAAGGATTTGATAATGCCGGTCTAGTCTGCCTTTCTTCCTGGGAGGTCGCTGCAGGAATCCTTCATTATGGCGTAGGAGATGGTAATGGGATGGCACAAGCGAAAGACTAAGCCTTTCTATAGAAAGTAGATTTCTCCAAAGCTTATGATTCAGTCTCCTGGTCGTATATGTGGGAAATCCTCAAAAGGAGAAAATTCCCACCTCAGTTGATACAGTGGGTAAAGAGGTGCATCACGACTACCTCCTTTTCCCCATTGATAAATGGGAAACCATGCCGAACTTGGATCCAACCCCAATGTGGGGTAAGCAAGGGTGCCCAATTGCCCCTCTGAAATTTAATCTTGCAGTGGATACATTGGCAAGATATGCGTGCAAACTAACAGCTAATGAACTAATAAGGGTGTATTCAATGTCTAATAACAGGGCCTTAGCTCCCATTCTCCAATACGCAGATGACACTGTTTTTTTTGTGGAAGGGGGGAAGAGGGAAGCACAAGTGCTTTTTTATATGGTTAAGATTTTTGGTGAGATTTCTGATCTTAGACTTAATGGAAACAAATCTTTCTTGGTCTGTTTTGGTATGAATGGAATGATCCAGAATGATATTTCTACCGTTTTGGGCACGCCTATAGTCACACTACCTGTCAAATATCTGGGATTGCCTCTGAAATGCACTTAACTAAGGAAAGCAGATTGGTCCTTCCTATATGACAAGGTGGCTACGAAATTGGAGGGTTGGAGTAGTCACTACCTATCAAAAGGTGGGAGGTATATTTTACTGAACTCGGTCATTACATCGATTCCAATTTTTTTCTTTTCTGTTCTCAAAGCCCCGAAATCAATTTGGAAAAAACTTGATGTGATGCGCAAAAGATTCTTCTGGAAAAGGGCTTCTCACCAAGGGGCTTTCCTCCAACCAATAAAATGGGATTCGATTTGTAGGCCAAAAAAGATTGGCGGCATGGGTGTTAGATCCCTCAAAGAATTTAATGATGCTCTGCTGTTGAAGTGGGCTATTCGACTGTTGCAGGGGGAAAAAAAATGTGGACAGAGATTGTTCAGGATAGCTATGGGGCTGCCAATGATGAAAAGAACCGCCTAAATCCCCATAAACCCTCTCCCTTTTGGTCTTCGGTGGTGCGTGCCTTGATGGATAATTGGATTTTGTTCAAGTCTACGTTAGGCGATGGTCCACCCTTTCATCTAGTCAGGATAATTGTTGCATCTCCAAATTTTTTGGCGATGGTTAGGAACAAGTTTGTTCAAGTTCTGGTGAAGTGTGGTGAAATTTAGGTCCACCCTTTCATCTGGTGTGTGCCTTTCATCGTTGGTTCAAGTTTGTGCCTTTCACCAAATGCAACAGTCCGCGTTAGGCGATGGTTAGGAACAAACTTGTTGGGTTACTAGGAACATATCCTAACCCAAATTTTTTGGAGGTTTGGATTTGTGTGCCTAATAGCTTTTCCAAGTTAGTTGTTCCTTTGGTGAACTTAGCCAGGTCATTTACTAGTGCAACAAATTTTTGTTTTAGTTTTCCTAATTCTACTCGAAGTGTGTCAACCTGAGCTTTAAGTGTGGCGATTTCTTGTGACAGTTGTTGATTTTGAGATCAACACTACTCAAATTAATTTCTTCGTCTAGCTCTTTTATCAATTTCTTATTAGTTATTCTAAGTCCTTTAGCTAGATCATGCAGCTTATAAAATGCTTCTAATAATTTATCCAAAGTCAAAGATGATACCTCATCTACTATTTCCATGAGACCGCAAAGAACTTCTTCGCTTGAAGTGTCTTCGCTTTCTTCTTCTGAGCTTGTGTCACTATCATCCTATGTGACTTGCAATGCTTTCTTCTTTACATCACGCTTAAGAAATCTCCAGGTCGTCTTTTTGTCATCTTCCTTTTTGAGTTAGGGGCATTCCTTTCTCATGTGCCCTTTCTTCTTGCAGTTATAGCAAAAGATTAAATTTTCTTGAGGCTCTTCTTTCTTCTTCTTCCAGCTCTTTTAATTTTTTAGGAACCTCTTGAATTTTTTAGAGAGAAGAGCTATATCTTCTTCTTCCATATCAAAATCTTCTATGTCAGTGTATACTTTGTGAGCAAGATCCTTTTTCTTTCCTTCGCCTTCATGCTCCTTCATGTGCTCAAGTTGGACTTCGTAGGCCATTAAACTGGAGTACTAAAAGATCCTTTGATTCCTAAATTGATGTTGACTTTGTCTCCTAGTTGCTTATGAGAGATCTAAGTATCATCCGAACCAACACCTCATTTGACACTGTCTGATCCAGGCTCCTCAAAGAGTTGATAATATCAGTGAATCTTGTGTACATTTACTTGATGGTGTCCCCCTTTTTCATACAAAAGAGTTTGTATTTCTGAGTAAGGAGATTAACTCAAATCTCCTTTACCTTTGAAGTCCCTTCGTGAGTGACTTCAAGGATATTCTAGATCTTGTATGCAATTTTGCATGCTAAGACTGTTAAATTCCTCCTTGGAAAGATCGCAGAATATGGCATTCATGGCCTTAGCATTGTGCGTGGCCATCTTCTTTTGGTCTGCAGTGATGGCTACTCCTTCCTTCTTTTCCGGTTTGGTGTATTTGGATGCAACATCCTGAACTTCATAATCCATTGATTCCAAGAATATTTGCATTCTAGTCTTCCAATAGCCATAATTTATGACATCAAATAGAAGTGGTCTGACTACAGATTGACCCTCAAAATATACTTCTAAGGACTTTGACATCCTAGTTGGAGTATAACTTGGCTCTGATACCAAATGTGAGTGCGAATGGAGCCTAAAGGATCAAGTATACATTAGAGAGGGGTTGAATAGTGTGGTATCTATTTAAAAATTTAACTTTAAAACATTCACCACAGATCAAAACGATATATGTACAATCAAAGAAATGATACCTGATTTTAGAGTGGAAACCCTTACAGGTAAAAACCACTACCAAAGTCTCCCAGCTTAGGATTTTTTCGACTAGTCAAAGTTAGTCAATCACTAACACGTACCACTTGAACGAGGGTAGCACAACCCCTTACAAAACATTTTCTCTTACACCTGACAAAGAGAAGAACAACGAGACTTCCAATCCAACTTGGAATTCCAGATCAAGAACAACAAAAATAAAATAATATAACAATATCCCTATGGAACCTCAGAAATATTAAAGAACAAATCAAGCTTTCATGAATTTCAAGAAAGCAAGCATGCTTTCGATCACAGTAGTTGTAAGTGCAGAGGCGCGAAATAATGGGAGAGAGAGTAGGCATTTCTCTTAGAAAGCTCTTAAGGTGTATTTTAGAGAGGGGGATCGTCGGACCATTATAGGCACTTTTCGACATTTCTAGAAAAATAGGTTTGGCCAATCAAGATAAAGTTTGGTCGATAAAAAAGGTATTTAGGAAATTAAATAATTATATTAATCGATCAACATTATTTGGGTGATTAAATAATTATATTAATCGATTCAATGTTGATCGATTAAATTGAAAAATTGATCGACTTTGAGATTTCAAAAGAAATTCGACCGTTGAAGTAGATTTGTTGAATTAAATAAAATAGGTTGATTGATCAAAACGAAGTATGACCGTTAGAGGTATTTGACCGATTAGGAAAATTAATTGGTCCATCAATACTTGGTCGATCAAAAGGATATGTTAGTCGATCAACAATAGGGAAGAACAATTTTTTACGAAAACGTAAAGCTTACATTTGTTTTTCTTTTTGAGGTTCCGTACATATTTCTAGACTCAATGAAATTTAACAAAGTCTCCAAGATAATCTTCAGGTCAAGTCCTTTTCTTCCTTAATGACTATGGTGATGATAACGCATCCATACCAAAAATTTGACTTAACCTGTAATGGTAGTCCACAATAAAAATATAATTTTATTATATCAAAACAAGGGTATTAACAGGTACACCATACGATTGCACAATCACCTGTATATACAACTCTGCTAGTTGTGAGGGACCATAGGTCACTCTGATTGGCAAGAATCGTGCTGACTTCGTCAAGCGATCCACAATCACCTAGATTGCATCGTGTCCTCTCTAAGTCAATGGTAGCCCAATCACAAAGTCCATAGAGATGCTCTCCCACTTCCACTCCAAAATGGAAAGAGGCTACAACTGACCGGCAGGTCTCTGATGCACTGCTTTCACCAGTTGATAAATCAGGCACTATCTCACAAACTCGCCTACATCCTTCTTCAGCCCACACCACCAAATGTCCCTCTTCAAATCATGATACATCTTAGTGTTCCCTGGATGGATAGTGAATCTGTTGCACTGAGCCTCAAACAATAGTTCCCTCCTAAGTGCTTCATCTCGCGGAACGCACAGCCTGCCAAAGAGTCAAGTACCCCGTCCACAAAAGTGAGCTCACCAGGATTTCCCATGAGTACCTGATCACTAAGAATCTGTAAGTCCGCATCCTCCATTTGTCTGTCCACTATCCGAGATATCAAATCAGGGTGTGTGCACCTCATTACTGTCAACTCCCTTAGGTATCCTGTCATCTGTGATGGTTTCCACTAGGCAGCCTCAATCATACTACTCTACCTCTATGCCTAAAGAGCTGCCAATCGGGCTAGTGGCTTCCTACTGAGAGAGTCTGCCACTACATTTCCCTTACATGGATGAAAGACTATCGAACAGTCCTAGTCTTTTAGAAGCTCCATCCAGCATCTCTATCTCAAGTTAAACACCTTTTGATCAAATAGGTACTTCAGGCTCTTGTGATCTATGTGAATCTCGAAGGTCTCACCATATAAGTAGTGGCACCAAATCTTTAGGGCAAAGACTATGGTTGGAAACTCCAAATCATGTGTCGGATAGTTCTCATGTGACTTCAATTGCTTTGAGGCATAAGCGAACACATGCCTATGTTACATCAGAACACAACCCAATCACTGAAGTGAAGCATCGATGTATACAATGAATCCGCCACCACTACTGGGGATGGTAAGTACAGGGGCTGATGTAAACTTCTCCTTAAGTGTCTGGAACTGGTCTCACAATCATCGGTCCAAATAGAAAGGGTATCCTTCCTCGTTAACTGGGTTAACGGAAGAGCGATCTGTGAAAAGCCCTGAATGGACTGCCTGTAATAACCAGCTAAACCCAGGGAACTGTGGATGTCTGTCACTATCTTGGGATGCTCCCAATTCAGCATTGTCTCAACCTTGGAAGGATCCACTGAAATCCCTACACCTAACACAATGTATCATAGAAACTCCACCTAGCACGGCCAAAACTTGCACTTACTGAACTTGGCGTATAACCTATGCTTCCTCAAAGTATACAGAACCATCCAAAGGTGCTGCTCATGCTGTACCTCATCATGGGAATAGATGGGGACATCATCAATGAATACCACGACCAAGTGGTCCAGATGTGGTCAAAAAGTCCAGTTCATTAAGTCCATCAATGTGGCAGGGATGTTCGTTAGTTTGAACGACATCACCAAGAACTCATAATGTCCTAATGTATACACATCCATTTAAGCAAAAATGCCTATTTATGCATGTTCCTAACCTTATAAATGCATTCCATATTATAAATATTGCATAGCATGCATCATTATGCATCAGAAGATCTTGGCTTAGGTAGCAGGGTTTCCGTGAGATGGTGGTCTGCTGGTGGCATTCTCACCAGGCTGAAGGTACAGCAACTACCAAATTGGCTGCAAAACTTGCGTCACTACAATCTATGCTGAAGGAGTATGGCGCAACAGTTGCGGTAGTGAGGAACCAAAAACGCACTAAAGCGCTAGCGGCAGTTCAATACCTGGATGGGAAAGAGGAGGCTACCAGTCTAACTGAGCAAGAGCGGCGAGACAGGAAGCAATGGCAAGACATTGTGGCTGAGGAAGATTTAAAAAGAGAAATGGATTGGCGGGAGTGCTCATGATAACTTTGGCTTAAAGAGGGGGACGCTAACACCAAATTCTTTCACTTGGCAGCCAGTGCACGTAGAAGATATAATTTCATTTCTTCCATTGTGATGGATGATCAGGAAATTTCATCCAGCCATGAAATCAGAACAGCAGCCACCAGATACTTTAGAGACATTTCTTGGGCTGCAGCAAGGCGTACATGGAGAATGGCAGGATCTGTCTTCCCTCGCATCTCTGCGCAACTGGCTGATAGCTTGGTGACACCCATCTCTAAAAGTGAGGTTCTAGAAGCAGTTAATGATCTGAATTCTGAAGGGTCGCCAGGTCCTGATGGTATGCAGGTCTTCTTTTACAATGAGTTTTGGACTATGCTGAAGGGGGAGGTGATGGAGGTAATTGGGGAATTTCAAAGGGGAAATTATGGCTTCGATAAAATTAACAGATCCTACCTCTTTTTACTTCCAAAAAAACCAGGTGCGAATTGTTTCCAGGAGTTTAGACCAATTGCTCTGTCTAACTCAATTTATCTATTGGTGAGTAAGGTTTTGGCGAACAGACTAAGGAAGGTTCTTCAGGACATCATTCTACCAGTACAATCCGCCATCCTCCCCAATAGGTCACTACAAGAATCTTTCATTATGGCACAGGAGATGGTGATGGGCTGGCACAGAAGAAAATGCAAAGCATTCCTTTGGAAAGTTGACTTCCAGAAGGCCTATGATTCTGTGTCATAGCAATATCTATGGGAAATATTTAAGAGAAGGGGGTTCCCAGTGAAGTGGCTACAATTGATGAAAAGATGTATCACCATTGCCTCCTTCTCACCCTTGATTAATGAAAGATCATGTGGGACGTGGATCCAACCTCAACGTGGTGTTAGGCAGGGATGTCCTATGGTTCCACTTGTGTTCAACCTTGCGATTGAGACTCTAGCGAGATATGCGTGTAAACTTTTGGAGGTTGGACTCATTAGAAGATATTCCATCTCCAACAGGTGTACTTTGGCTCCAGTATTACAGTATGCCGACGATACAGTATTCTTTGTGGAAGGGAATGAACATGCACTCAAGCATTATTTCACATGGTACAGATATTTGGGGAAATAACAGGTCTGAAATTGAATGGTGATAAATCCTCTCTGGTGTGTTTTGGGCTAACGGGAGAAGAGCAAACAACCATCTCCTCAACATTAGGTACCCCATTGGTTACCCTACCAATCAAATATTTGGGATTACCTCTAAAATGCACTAAACTAAAGAAAAGTGACTGGCACACGTTATTTGATAAAATCTCTATCAAGTTACAAGGGTGGAGCAGCAAATATCTATCCAAAGGAGGCAGACTTACTCTCTTGAACACAGTAATAACCTCCATCCCAGTCTTTTTCTTCTCAATGTTTAAAGCACCCAAGTCCATCTGGAAGCGTATTGATGTGATGAGAAAATGGTTCTTCTGGAAGGGAGCAAATCATGAAGGTAAATTTTTCCAACCAGTGAAGTGGGTTAATTTATGCAAACCGAAAGATCAAGGTGGTATGGGAATTAAATCCCTTAAAGAGTTCAATGATGCTTTACTGCTCAAGTGGGCCATCAAATTGTTTAATGGGGAACATAAGAATTGGGTGGATCTTATTAAAGAAAATTACGAAAGCTCGCATAGCTCTCTAGACCGACTCCAACCAGTTAAGCCATCCCCTTTTTGGAAGTCTGTGATATAAGCTATGAAGAACAACCGGCAGATGTTTAAACCTATCTTAGGTGATGGACGATCATTTAAATTTTGGCAGGAGGAATGGTCACCTTTGGGGCAACTAAAGAATGCATATCCAAGAGTTTATGCGGCTGACATGAACAAAGGGGCTACGGTCTGCAGTTTCTAGTCTGATGGGTGTGATGAGTGGCGAATTTAGGTGGGTGAATCCAGCAGAGAAGGCACAAGAACATGGGAGGAAAGAACACGCCTGGAGCAAGATCTGAGGGCTTTTAGACTTTCTTCTGGTTGTGTAGACAGATATTGCTAGGATGGAACTTTCACTCCTGCAAAAGCATATGGCAAACTCATGAGGCATTCCCACTCATTGGACATGGATGTGATAGGGAAAAAACTATGGTTGCTTAAGATCCCAATTAAAATACAGATTTTTCTATGGCTATGCAGGAGAGATGGACTGGTGATAGGTGATCTCAGACACAGAAGAATGGGTGTGGTATTACAGTCTTGCCTGCTATGTGGTCTGCCGACTGATAGTTCCATCCATATCTTTTATTCTTGCATAACCACTGATGCGATATGGAGAAAAGTTTGCAGGGAACCTCTCCCCACTTGGGATGACCTGTGGAAAAAATTTTTGTTGCATGATAATCTACCTATTCACATGGCGGCAGTCATGTGGTGTGTATGGAGAGCAAGGAATGATTTTTTGTTTTAGGAGAGACCAATATGTGGAGCAAATTGTAAATGCTTGTTGGTCTCTCATACATATGTGAGGTTCTACGCTGTAATCATGTTTTATGTTGATTAATAACATGCTCTCCCGGATTGCTATCAATGCACGATAGCTTTCCTTTCTGTTTCAAAAAAATATAGTTTATATAAATTATAGGTTAATTCGCGTCCTTTTGTGGTCACAAGAGAAGGAAATTTATTTTGAGGTCTCAGGTTAATGATCCAACGATACAAATCTGATCAGAACGACGATTGGAATCCAACGCCTTTGAAATTGCCTTGAATGGAGTCCCATAGCACATTATGTAGTCCAAGGAAGATCAACAGCAAGTGGGCAAGGTGACGTAATTTGGAGCTTTAAACGACAAATCCAACTACATGGATAGATCTGGATTGATGATTGCAGTCCAATGGCACAAAAATCAATCCAACCCGATATCTGTAGTACTTTCAAGGAGCATTTGAAGATGGACGGCCCAGATGTTGCCACGTGGCATCATCTGAACCGCCCAAAGCCAACCGCAAGCTCTCTTCATCATCTGCACCCTTACATCCTAGCCATTAGATCATCATCCAACAGCTGGGAAGCATCCACGCCCTCAACAGCAGAAATGCCCAAGCGACACAAAGGACGCCTTGGCGTGGTGGTCGCACGTGGCTCTCAAGGGAGGGATGCTCGTTCGAGCCCCCGCGCACCCCCTAAATTCACAACATGCACCAAGCGCTTGATTAGAGCCACGCGATCTGCATTGAACGACGCAGACTTCTCCACATGTTAGCACGGAGAAGCGTGGATGCGACCGGACAGAAACGCATGATCGCACATGTAGATGAACGCGTGATCACATGTGCTATCCAATACAATCAAGAGGCGCGATCTCTGTGTATCTTCAGCTGTACATCTCAATCTAACGACTCTCCTTCAACCACGCCTTAGCAGCTGTGAAAGTGAGCATGAGCAAGCGTGAGCTGGGCCTTCAATGATGTTTGCGGCAAGGCTTTAGCAACGATTGTAAATGTCGTAGTTGACTCATGACTTTATTTTGCCTCTTCTCCACTATAAAAGGACCACTATGCCTCCCATTCTTCTTCATCTCTTCCTTTCTCTCCCTCACCACCTCCAAGGCTCTAGAAAGAGCTTGTCCTAAGCCTGGGATGCTCCTCTAGAGAAGAAAACAAATATTTTTTCCTACCTCTCACCCCCCTTCATAGAGCATCCCGTGGTCGTCCTCTCACCACATTCGGGAAGTAGATCCTCGCCGCGATGCCATCCTATCTCGCCCTCCATCCTTTGACTCCATTCTATTTCATCTAACTTGTCACCACCTTCATCCAGGCGTCGTCAAAGCGAGTCTTCCTCTAAGAGACCGTCGAGGGGGATTCTTCTTACCTCTATCTATCTTTTATCGCTTTTCTAGTGTAGTTTTAATTAGTTGTAATAGGCATTGCTTAATCTATGAAATATTTTCTTTCTCTCTCCTCTTATTTTGCAAATAGATTAGCTAGATAATATTTTTGTTGATCTGATCTCTTGCCTAAAATATCAAAAAAATCGTAAAAGATAAAAACACCAAAAACAAATAAAATCGAAAGCGCTATTTTCACAAACCAAACGTTCGTCTCTCCATGTTCGACCCGGGAATCACTTCGAGTTTTGATACAAATATTATCTGGTTAGCGGATTTCTATGCACTACGACGATGAGTTTTCTAGCTCAAATCTTTCTGTGTACAAAATCTCAGCTCACCATGGCCATAGCATGTCCTGAAAGCAATCTTTGGTACATCACCTTCACTAATCCTGAGTTAGTGGTAGCCTGATCACAGATAAATCTTTGAGAATATCATGGCCTACGAAGCTTATCAAATAAGTCACCGATTTGTGGAAGGAGATATCTGTTCTTGATGGTCACCTTATTTACCTACCTGTAGTCAATGTAGAGACATAAGGTGTCATCATTCTTATTCACAAACAACATCGGAGCACCCTAAGTTGAGGCACTAGGCCGAATGAACCCCTTCTCAAGGAGTTCCTGAAGTTGCATCTTTAGCTCCTTCAACTTTGCTGGTGCCATTCGGTATAGGGTAATCAATATAGGATTGGTTCCAGGAATGAGAGAGATCTCAAACATGATCTCCTATTTAAGTGGAAGTCTCGGGAGGTCCTCTTGGAATACATATGCATATTCCTGTATGACAAGCGCACCCCTCAACTCTGGTTTCTCTCCTGGGCTATAGATATGTAAGCAAGGTATCCGCTGCACCGCCCCTCACTAACTCGGCTACCTACAAAGCTGAGATACACCTGATTAGTTAGCTCTCAAATCTGCTATAAAATTCAAACACGGTGTTCCTGGAGTCGAGAAGATAACCTTCTTCTCAAAATAATTGACTGGCGCATGGTGCCCTGACAACCAATCCATGCTGAGAATGGCATCAAAATCTCCATCTCGATCTACATCAGGTCGGCTAGCAGAGCGTAGCCCCCGATGTCCAGCTTACAGTCTTTGAATACTATCTTAGCTATCCATAGCTACCCTGCTGAACCCCTGATGACCAACGACTTATCTAATAGTACTAGTTATTTCTTTAGTTTCGCAAAGAACTCAAGTGATATAAAAGAATGGGAAGCGCCAGAATCAGAGTAAAGGCCAACCACTAGTCAATCATCACCATGCCCACCACCACAGAGGATGAAGCCTATTCGTCCCTCAGAGATAGAGTATATACTCATCCTGCTGGCGAAGGTGCAGAAGAATCAGCCATGCTCAGAGTAGGCCTCTATCTCAGAGCAGCCATACCTTCTTGAAACTGTTGGGAGCACCTGCCACCATTCTGATAAGTCCAAGCTGCTCCTCCATTCTGGTCGAAAACATCCCACCCTAGGTCCCTATCATGGCTGGGCAATCCTTCCTAATGTGGCCCTACTGGCCACACTTGCAGCAAGATCACTGCTCTCGTCCTGACTGTACCCGTCCTGCAGTGCCCTGAGTCTGTGTCAGTGAAGCAAGACAGGACTGAGTGTATCCCAAGGTCGAGGTCAGTGCCTGCTGCAGAGGGACTCGAGATACAGGTGGTGGTGCTCTATATGGTTGGTACCTCTAGTCCCTCCTCTTCTAGACTCAATTCTGGAATTCCGACCTCTACCCTGATCCTCCACCAAAGCTCCCGCGAGTCTCAGCGTCGCCCTACTCATACTTCATAGTTGTGTCAACTACCTAGGTGAATGTGTCCAGCAAAAGCGGGTTCATGTACTTCCGTATCTCCATACGAAGTACCTGAACGAACTTCCAGTGCTTGTCAGTTTCAGAGGCTACTATAGTCAGCTCGAAGCATGAGAGCTCGATGAAACGAGTCCAATACTTGCTACCAATCATCGAACCCTACCTCAGGTTGTGGAACTCAAGCCTCCTCTGATCTTGCCAGGTCTTGGGGTAGTACTGGTCACTCAAGAGCTCAAGGAAGCAACCCCAGGACACCACCCGAGTGCCCTCCTGCTCGCGTATGGACACCCACCAGCGGTGCGCTGCACTAGTCAGCTGGTATGTCTTGAAGGGCACCCTACAGTCCTCTAGTGGACGGATAGTGTCGAAGGCCTTCTCAATCTGTTGTATCCAATCCTTCACCCCCATAGGATCCTCCCCCTCCTTAATGGTTGGGGGATTCAACTTCCGAAACTCAATGAAAATCTACCGGCACTGATGCAGAGGGTCCACTGGTTCATCCTTCAGTGGGAAGACCCATGGTTCTACCCGCTTTGCTCGTAAGGAGGAACGCGTACACTTGGGATTGAGAGTTTCTCTTAATCACCACCTCCCCCATCCCCCGCTTGTGACGCAGAAGGTAGCCTCTGGTTCAGCTTCTTAAAAAAGGTCTCTGCAAAGGCCTGGAACTGAGCGGCTAGGTTTAAAGCCTGCTGAAGGGGATCAACTTGTCGATCTCCATCAGTCCAACTAGTAGCACTAGCCTACCTAGTCCTACACAGAGCCATCTCTCTCTACATGGTGAAAATTGAGGGTGCCTGTAGATCGTAAAGGTATACTAAATTTATAGTGGAAACCCAAACTAGATGAAAATCACTACCAAAGAATCTCAGCTTAGGATTTTCCCAACTAGGCAAAGCTAGTCAATCCACTAACGTACCACTTGAATGAGGGTGGCATAACCTCTTACAAAGATCCTTTCTCTTACTAACCTGAAGAGAAGCACAACAACAAGAACAACAGATTTCTCCCAACAACTTGGGATCCGTTAATCAAAAGCAATAATATATAAGAATAATATGAACATATGGAACCTCAATAAAAAATCAAACTGGAATTTTAGCAGAGGTTTCAATCATCGTGCTTTCGAAGGAGTGAAAACAAAAGTGCAGAAGCACTTGGAGAAGCACGAGAAGCCTCTTCTTTGAATAGATTTGCTACTTTTTTTGTTGTATTGAAAAGGATTGTGTATGACCTCATTTATATTAGCAAATCGACCTGAAAAGAAAATCAAATTGGTCAATCAATTAAGATAGTTTGGTCAATCAAAATGAGGTTTAGTCGATCAAACTAGTTATTTGATCGATCAATGATTGGTCGATTAATTGACCTAAATGGCCAATCAAAAGTATATTAATCAACTTCCTAAAATAGGTTAATTTGATCAATTAATTAAGTTAGTTGTTCGATCAATGACTTTGGTCGATCAATTAATTTATTTTGTCAATCAATTACCCTAAAAACTTATTTTTGAAGAGAAGTATGAAAATTCTTTTGAAACTTATTTTGAGGTTCCTTATAAAATATTCTAGACTCAATAAAGATAAAAAGACAAGGACACAGGTCAGCATTCTTCTAGCTTTGATCCATGAGAGAGTCCCGAAATATTAGTCTTGCAAATAGCATAATTTTGATGCATCAAAACAGAGATACTTACAAAAATCAAATGTCGACAACAAAATAGAATATGCAAAAACTCACATGAATCAGGTTTCCCATCAACAAATGGGTACCCATCATTTAATGCATTTTGAATGTCTGCATGGCTTTCTCGGACCATTGTATGACTTAGTGGGGTGACCTTGCTTTGATACCATCTGTGACGACCTGAGTCCCTCTAAGTGATGAAATCCGAGTCACCATGTGTCATGGCCCAAAACCCAGGCCACTAAATGAGGATCAAAGTTCTGAGGAATGTCAACAGAAGAGGAGCTAGTTTATTTAATTCAGGTTATACCTAACTAAGTCGAGCTATAAAAGATTATCATTTAATACATAAATGGAAGAAAGTACAAAAAGGATGGCACATAATTAATAAAGAAAAGTAGAAATTAAACATGCGCTAAATAGGAGGTTACAATGAGAACAAAGCACAAAAGATTACCTGCTAAAAATCTCAACAAAAACTCATGCAGCGACAAATCCCAAGTGTCAACGACACAAGGTAGAAAACACCTGAAATTAGGTCAGAAAGTAGGGATGAGCTAATCAACTTAGTAGGGAACAAACAACTACTATATCGCAATCAAAAACACAAAGTAGTGTACAGTTTCACTAACCGGATAGATCCCTAGCCCAACTCAACACCCAGGGTTTCAACTCCGAAATCTCGACTTAAGCTGACTAATCATCGTGGTCCAAAACTCATCAATCCAATTCTCCCTTCTTCCCGTTATTGAGTAATATGAAATTAATTCTCCCGCTCACCTTAGTGATCAGATTCTAGGAATCATCCCTCTATACCAGAGGAGATTGAGATGTATACTTTCCTTTGGATTCCAGCTTGATAGTCTCACCCTGGCAAGGAGAGAGGTGATAAATGCCAGTTTATCATCATTCTTATGCCATAAAATAGATATAGCACTGATAACGAAAATACACGGTTTGTTAATTAAGCAATTTAGTGTCGTTGCAACGTGTAAATCCACTTTCGCTTTTAAAACTTATAAGACTTAGATAAGGAAGTATCTAGGATCGTCCAAGGAGGTAACTTTTTGATAAATCAATCTCTTGCTTGGAAATACGAAAATCACCTTTCTTTTTGTCTTTTTAAATATGTAATTTTCTTTTAGGTTTTTGAAAAAAAGGGGCAATCGCAAGTTAGGGGTAGAAAAAGACTAAATCTAATTTAACAACTAGGTGACAAGAAAGACCTCTTCTCAAGCTCACCCTAGGCACGTGAAGGCCTAGGATAATTGGAAAGAGGTAGTGAAAGTGCTAAAAAAAACTAAAGTAAAGAAGATACACCAAGTAGAAAAGGCAACTTAATATTAAGCGGATTTCTGTTTTACAAATGTAGAGGAAAGCTTCTACTACAAAAAGTAAAACGGCAAAAAATAAAACACAAATCCTGGATGTTGATGGTGAAGAGGGAAGGCTCCTTGCTCCAACTGTGGCTGCTCCCGCAATTAAAAAGGGGTCCTCCTTTTTCTTGAACCAGAGATAGTCTCCTCCTAGCAAAACCCTGAAGGGCCTGCCTTCTACTTCCTAGAGTGGGTGGCTCCCACTCCAAGAACTCCTCCAGAAGGTGGAGTGGAGCACCTTTGATTCCTCCTCCAAGGGTGGTAGTGTACCACCCTCAAATCCTCCACTTCCTAGGGTAGGTGTGTACCCTAGGTTGTCCTCCAATACCTAGCTTCCTTCTTTGGCTAGAGTGGGCACAAGAGAGAAGAGAAGAGGGGAAGGCACCAAAGGGACAGAATATCCCCTTAATCTTCTTCTCTTGACCTTCTATGTAGGTGGAAATATGGGTAGAAAAATTGTAGCCAAGGGTAAGTTTTAATGGTTGTGGTAGGGGGTTAAGGGTAGTTAATAGATGGAGGGTTAGGATGGCTTGTTGGAGGTAGTTAAGGGATCCAAGGGTTGATAATGGTTGGTGCCAAAATGGGGGAGGGGGTTGTAAGGTGTTTGGCATCGACCCTAAGAGAGGACTAGGGTTAGGATTTAAGGTGGCGTGTTGGTTATGTGTAGGGTTAGGATGGTGTTGTTGGGTGGTGGTTATGGGATGGAGGGTAGATATAGGGTGGCACCAAAGAGGAGGGTTGCTTGAGGTGGTAGTTATGGTGGAGTTCAGGGAGTTGGTGCCACTTTAAGTGGGTTAAAGGGGGGGTTTAGGTGGCGTCACTAGATGGAGGGTTAGGATAGGTTGGGGGGTAATATGTAGGGTGTTAGATGGGAGGAGGTGTTGGCGCCAAATGAAGAGATGTAGGGGGTGATTTTTGGTGCCAACTAGGGTAGGGCTTAGGGTAGTTATGGGGGGTTAGGTTTGGCACCAAGTGTAGGTTTCTAGAAGAGGTTAGGTGTAGGGTTTAGATGGGGATAAAGGGAAAGGTGTAGGGCTAGGATAAGGGCTTGTGTTGGCGCCAAAATGAAGGGGTGGCTATGGCATTTTGGTGCCAACTTGTAGGGGTGTTTAGGTTGGTAGTTATGGTGGGTTGGTGCCAAAAGGGGTTGGGTTAGGTTAGGGTTGGTTAGGGTTAAGGTGGAGTTGTGGTCGACCATGGAGGTTTTTGGTGGAGTAGAGTTTAGCTAAGCTAGCTAAGCTAGCTTAGCTAGTAGAGTAGAGCTGGAGGAGCTAGGGTTTCATGGAGGACAACTGAGGAAGAGTATTCTGGAGCTGGTATCAGGTACTCTGGAGGTGGGGCTGCTGACTCAACTACTGAGCTTAGCTACTTAGTTCTTATGCAAGTAGCCAAGCTTGGGTAGTTGAGCTCAGTTAAGCTGGCCCTAACCTAGCTAGAGCTAGGTTAAGCTGGAACTACCTCTGATGAGAACTCTAGAGCTAGCTAAGCTACTAGTTGACAAGTAGTAGCTCAGCTAGCTTAGAGCTAAGCTACTATGAGCTAGCTGGAGCTGAGCTTGAGCTGAGGTGGACTCAAGTCAACTTAATTGAGTTAGCTAGAGCTCCCAGTGAACCAGTGAGAGCTGAGATGAGCTCGACTCAACTAAGTTGAGTTGGATCTGACCTGACCTGAGCTAGGGTGAGCTAAGATGAGCTCTCTTGAGCAACCATTCAACTAAGGTGAGCTGAATGGAGTTAACCCTAGTCCAAGGGAGCTGGTATCCATCCATGATGAGCTGAAATTAGCTGAGTCCTAGCCTGATTGAGCTTCCTCTTCAACAGTTGCCTTCCCGAGTGCTAGGGTTCTAGGGATCTGACTCTCTGCTTATCCCTAACACTCCAAGAAACACATCAAAAATAAAATAACAAATGCAATGTATGCCTAACCTAATTTATGCCTAAATGCAACCCAAAAACCCATTTGCGGATCAAAATCCTAAGAGGTAGGTTTGTTTTAATGCATACGAATGATAATAAACTTGCGTTTATCACACCCCTATGCTTATCTTTTCCTAGTCTCTTAGCAAAACTTTAATTTTTACAAAACGGAATTTTTTTGGAAATCTAATTTTTTTTATTTTTAAGGAGAAAGAATTATGGAACCTTGGTTGGTCTAAACACAAGAGGTACAGAATTTGTTAAAGATAAACATTGGGATATATTTTCAGATCCAAAAATTAGACAAAACAAGATCAATATATCCTCCAGAAAATTCACAGATTAACCCTTTGTTAATTCAGATGACTTGAAATTTTTATTTTTATGATTTTTCTAACTCTTGAATCAGATTCGCAACTTGCAATAACCTTTAAAACTTTGTGTCCTTGCTTTTGAAAAGCCAACTTTTATAAGGGCGTGTTTTTTGTTTAAAACTTTTTTTTTTGTCCCCTATGCTTATTTCTAACTTAGTCTTAGAAGAGATGTGTCGGGATCATCATTCCCGTTACCAATCCTCGATGGGGCTCTAGTACCAGTACTTTGAGATAGCACTGTCCATGACACCACCCAGGAGCTCACAACCCCAAAACACAATGTGGTGTAAAGGGACGCTCCAAGCAAACTCAGGCTCTTGCTTTGACACTATAGGTAGAGCACCATCCAAGACACTTAAGCTGCTAAAATGCGCTTTAATACTCCGTCTAAAGATATGAAATATAGATATGGAGTAGCGTCGAGGCAGTAACATGTTAACATCATGTCCTCAAAGGAGGTATTTTCCTCCTGGACGATGAGAACTCAAACCAATGATCTGCTTCAGACTTTTACTAAATCCAAACAGAGGGGTTTTTCTAATTTTTAGTGATTTTTAAGTGTTGGCTTGTGTGTGAAATTTTACACATGAAGTTTTGCAAGAAATGCAAGTTTTTGAATCAGAAACTAAGCCAAATACTTTCCATATTACAAAAGAGGATCAAGTCACCTGAACTATCACAAGTTCAGGTGAAATTTTGGAGAAAGATATCTGATCTGGTCTAAAAATAGACCTTGAAATTCTAATGATCAGATCTGTATCATCATCCCTAGTTTGTTAAAGATTAAATCCCATTGTACCAAAAGTGAGTTTTTCAACCTTAGTCTCAATTTCAAAATTTTCCTAAAAATGTTTTCAATATTTTTATTTTTTTTTGGGCATGCCAGTAGAAAAAACAAAATGACTAAAAATGCATGTTTTTAGGTTTTGGAAATCAAAATTTTAAAAACACCCCCCCATACTTATGATATGCAATGTCCTCATGCATTAGGAGGGAAAAGGGATCACCTTAGTGAAGGATGGTCGGGTTTAGGATGGTCAAAACCTAGGGAAAAGAAAGAAAAAGAAAGCAGAAAAAATGATAAGTTACCTCCCATCCAGTGTTATCTTTTACGCTATTCAGTCAAGCGTAGTGTGCATCAGTGATCAGCTGTGGTTGGTTCGGTGAAATCGAAAGATTCAGATGGAAGGTTCGGGGCATGATCAAAATAGGGCTTTAAACGTTGGCTGTTGACTTCAAAAGTTGTACTAGTTTTAGGATAAAAAAGATCAATAGTGCTGTACAGATATGTTTTTAGGATAATAAAGGGGTTGATCCATTTTGATTTCAACTTTCCAGGAAAAATACGTAATCGTGCATCGAAAAGCCAAACGTGTTGATTAATGTTAAAATATTTTTGAACAATGTTTTTATCATGAAATTTCTTTGTTCAGTCTTTATAAATCCACGCATTTTCATATGAAAAATTACGTAATTCTTCCAGTTCAGTTAATTGTAATTTTCTGTGGATACCAACATCAGATAAGTCCATATTTAATTGCTTTGATGCCCAAAAAGCCATATGTTCAAGTTCCATCGGGAGATGGCATGCCTTCCCAAAAATCAGATGGAAGGGAGACATGCCAAGCAGGGTCTTGAAAGCGGTACGGAAAGCCCATAAAGCATCGTCCAATTTGGTGGACCAATCTTTACGAACGGGCCTAACCATCTTTTGCAAAATATTTTTGATTTCCTGGTTAGAAACTTCCACTTGACCATTTGTTTGGGGGTGATAAGGTGGAAATTTTGTGATTAACCCCATATTTAGAAAGAAGGTGACGGAATTGTGAGTGCGTGAAGTGTGAGCCTTCGTCACTGATAATGGCCTTTGGAATGCCGAATCTTGAGAAAATATTTTTCTTAATGAATTCAACAACCACATGGTGATCATTGGTGCGAATGAGTATTGCTTCAATCCATTTGGAAATATAGTCGACTGCGACTAGTATATACAAATACCCACCAGAGTTTATGAACAGTCCCACGAAGTCGATGCCCCATACATCAAAAATTTCAACCTCTAAAATAGGATTAAGGGGCATCATATTCTTCCGAGTCATGTTGCCGATGCTCTGGCAACGCACACAGGGCCGAACAAAATTATGAGCATCTTTGTGCAAGCTGGGCCAAAAGAATCCCACATTAAGGATCTTAGCTGCAAGGCCGCATCGTATAATGACCTAATCAACACAAATGTGGAAAAGGTGGGGCTCCTCCCAAAAATAGTATTAATATTAGCAAAGAACTTATCCCTTTTTATTTTTGGCGAATCAACAGGGATTCGTTCTGTTGCTAAATAGTTTGCGATGGGTGCAAACTAAGGGAGGGTGGTGGCAGCTAAAATGCTTTCATCAGGAAATTGATCAGGGGGGGTCATTATGTCATTCGTCATAAGATAAGAGAGATGGTCGGCCACTATATTTTACAATCTCGCCTTATCCTTGATTTCCAGGTCAAATTCCTAGAGTAGCAGGATCCAATGGATCAGGCAGGGTTTCGCATCTTTTTTTGTCAGCAAATATTTAAGTGCTAAGTGGTCAGTATATATAGTGACAATATGACCCCAAAAGATAAGATCTAACTTTTTCTAGGGCAACTACAATGGCAAAAAAATTTTTTTCAGTAACCGAGTAATTATGTTGTGCATCATCAATGGTTTTGCTAGCATAATATATCACAATGGGTTTCTTGTCAATTCTTTGCCCTATAACGGCCCCCACAGCAAAATCTGAGGCATCAGTCATTAATTCAAAGGGACTATTCCAATCAGGTCCCTGCAAAATTGGTGCCTCGGTAACGTCCTTCTTCAACCTCAAAAACCTCTCCAGGCATTTATCTTTGAAATCGAATGGCTGGTCATTAGTAAGAAGCTAACTTAAGGGCTTGGAGATTTGGGAGAAATTTTGTATGAATATACAGTAGAAACCCACATGACCCAAAAAGGATCTGATTTGTTTTACAGTAGTGGGTGGTGGGAGCTTAGATATAGCATCTATTTTTGCTTTATCTACCGCAATTCCTTGTTTTGAAATAGCATGGCCCAGGATAATACCTTCCTGAACTATGAAATGACTTTTTTCCCAACTAAGGGCCAGAATGACTTCTATGCATTTTTGGAGAGTTCTTTCAAGGTTCTTGAGATAATGGTCAAAAGAACCTCTAAAAATAAAGAAGTCATCCATAAAGACTTTTAAGCATTCACCTACCAGGTCCGAAAATATTGCAAGCATACACCTTTGAAATGTCACAGGTGCGTTGCAAGGACCGAAGGGTATTCTTCGGAAAGCAAAGGTTTTGAAGGGACAGGTGAAAGTTGTTCTATCCTGGTCCTCAGGATGAACTGCTACCTGATTATAGTCGGAATAACCGTCCAAAAAATAATAAAAATCCCGTCCGGCTAACCGCTCCAAGATTTGATCAATAAAGGGAAGCAGAAAATGATCCTTCTTAGTGACAGTGTTTAATTTTATGTAATCAATACACACGTTCCAAGAAGAGGCAGTTCGAGTGGCTATATTCTCCCTATTTTCATTGGTGACAACTATTAGTCCAACCTTTTTGGGCGCTTGTGTTGGACTAACCCAGGAGCTGTCAGAAATGGGGTAGATGATATTTGCATCAAGTCACTTAATAATCTCCTTTTTTACCACCTCCTGCATATCAGGGTTCGAGCGCCTTTGTGGCTGGCGAGAGGGGCGAGAATCGTCCTCTTAATATATACGATGTGTACAGTAGGACGAATGAATACCCTTAAGATCAAAAAGGATCCAGCCAATGGCTTTTCTATATTTACTCAAAACCTAGAGAAGTTTGTGTTCTTGAACCCCAGTAAGTCCAGAATTTATAATCAGGGGCAAGGTCTGATTTGGACCCAGGAAAACATATTTAAGGGAGTCGAGCAAAGGTTTTAATTCCAATTGTGGGCCCGACTCCGAAAGAATTTCTGCCTTTTGTGTTAGTGGTGAAGTGAGAGTGAAAGCATCAACTGGAGTGTTAGTTGAATGTGTGGTTAAGGTGAAAGGGTGGAATGAAGTGAATTGTTCAGGAACCGTGTTAATGGCAAAACAGGAACCTAAGTGTGAAATATGCAAAGTTTCCTCCTCTATATTTTTCATTTCTAAATCCAAGTCATTAAAGAAATCAGGTTCTTGGAACCTCCTAGAAGCTTGAAAAATATCTAGGGTTACAGATTCACTGCCAGACATGATCTTCATTTTACCAGAATCACAATCAATATTTGCGTGGGCAATGGCTAAGAATGGTCTTCCAAGAATTATAGGGGCAAACTTCAACGCTTCCGGTACCTCTATGCCCAGGACTAAAAAGTCTACTACAAATAGACAATTTTTGACCAGGACAAGGACATCCTCAACAATTCTCCTTTGTTTAATTGTAGATCGGTCTGCTAATTAAAGAGTAACCTCAACAGGCTATAATTCTCCGATCTCAAATTCCTCAAAAACAATTGTGGGAATAAGATTAATTGAGGTACCGAGAACCAACAAGGCGCGATCAAAAGAAGTATCATTAATGATTACTTGAATCAGGGGAGCACCTTGATCTTTTCTCTTAAGAGGCAGTTGGCTCTGCACAATTGAGCTGACTGTCTTGGAAAGGATCACCTTTCCTAAATTTCTGGGCTGCCTTTTTGGGGTACATAAATCCTTTAGAAATTTTGCATAGGCAGGAATGTATTTTATGGCATCTAGGAGAGGGATGTTAATTTCAACTTGCCCAAATAAATCCACCAATTCCTTATCAGTGGGCTCAAATTTCTTCTTTTTCTTATTTTGTGAAGAATGGAGGCCTTGTGGAAATGGTGCAGGGTTTCCCTATTTTGCATTATTATGTTCCTGAATAGTATTAGAGGAAGATGGGGAAGAGTTGATCTGTTTTTCATTTAAATGAGTTTCTTTAACAGGCAGGGGGTCTTGAGTGGTTTTCCCGTTCTTTGAAGTAACAGCATTTGAAGTTTGGTTGTTTCTAGGATGAGGATGGGAAGCCTGACTGTTATTGAAACCCGAGGGATGCTGAGGTGCTGGTTGAATGGGTTGACTAGGATATCCACCTTGGAACTGATTCCATTGATTATTCGGGTTGGGCATGGGTTGAGAAGGTAAATTCCTAGCAGGTCGATGATCAGGAGTAACCTTAACTTGGTGTTGCAAGTTGATAATCATGCGGGTTACTTCTGTCATTTGATTCTGCATACCTTGCAGAGTTTTCATGACCTGAATATTAATATCTTCTTGGGATGGTCCAAGTTGATATGCAGGTTGCCCATAATTCCCAAAATGATTTTGTTTGGGAAATGGAATCGAGTTCGGGTTCTTCTAGGAGTGATTCGGGTTGGTCCTCCAGTTCTGATTGTAAGTGCTAGAGGGGTTTCTAAATTGCTCCTAGAGAGTATAATATTTTCCGTTGTAGGATCAAGAATATTTTGATTCAAATAATCAAAATTCTGAGTCAATTCTTGTGGAAAATCAGCTGGAAATTGCTGACCAATAGGTGTGGCATCAATATTATGTAGATTTTCTCTTCGGAGAAGTTGTGGAGTGTTAGTGTGTGGAAAGTTAAAGTGTGAAGCATTAAGGTGAGGAGCTTGTTTGTTTGTGAGCTTTTCTTCCATTTTTTTCTAGTGAATTTGCATCTAGTTCAGTCGTTGAGCTAACATATATAGATCATCCTAAGCGACTGGAACAGAGGTGGATTTGGAGTCAATTTCATTAACTCCGTGTTTGAGGTTTTGAGTTCTACCAAAAGTGTCCATTGAAGTCATGTTAAATGAGTTTTCACTCATTTCTTCAAAGAGGAGATAGGCACTATCGGCATCTTTATTAAGGAAATTACCCCCACATGAGGCATCCACAAATCGCTTCAATTAATCTTCTAATCCATGATAAAAGATATGCACTGTCATTACGGAATTTCATGGTGGGGACAACTTCTTAAAAGTTCTTGGAATCTTTCCCAGGCTTCATGGAGGAGTTCACCATTTTTTTGTTGAAAGGTCATTATGGATCTTCTTAAAGCGTTAGTTCGGTCGATCGGAAAAAAATTTTTTAGAAAAGTGCTCTTTAATTGGGGTCAGGTGGTGATCGGATGCCCAACCGTTCTAAACCAGTGTGAAGCTTTATCTTTTAAAGAGAGAAGAAAAAGTCTCATCAACCACACGTCTCCCTACACATTACGGGAACTAGTGGTTTGAGCGAGGACAGTTAATTCCTCAAGATGACAAAAAGGGTTCTCTCTTAGAAGACCATGAAAATGCTTGATCAGGTTCAGAATAGCTGGTTTGATCTCAAAATCCCCTTGTGACAACCACCCCAGGTCTTTCCTCATGGTTGAAAGGATCATAGAAATCCTTAAGAGGAATGACAAGCTGCTGGTGAGGTGGTGGGTTTTGCCCTTGGTTGGCTAGGTTCATCATAGTCCTAGCCAAATTCTCTTGATTTTGTTGTAGCCGAACCAAATGGTCAACCATAAAGGCAAAGGAGTTTGTATTTTGAGTTTGGATTTGAGGGCCACCTGGCCCTGCAAGAATTTCTGGGTGCTCCAGATGAGGCAGGTTAGGGATGGGGAAGTCAGCTTGTGGGTCGGCTAACGAGTTAGAAGCGAAAGCAGAAATTTTTTGCCGATTTCCCAAGTTTTCCATATTTTTAGAAGAGAAAGGAGAAGAAAACAAAGATTTTCTGGTGCAGGGGGCAAAATCATATGATCCCTCAAGATGTGATTTTTGGGACCTTCACCCGTGCATGCACTTGGAATGTGGAGGGCGTTATTCGGTTATTACCCTATTATTTCAATTTTTTTTTGTGTGTGCTGGAATTGGAAAGTGGTTCCAATTTCAAACAAGTTACACGATTTAAGTCTTTCTGTCTTTTAGGATTTGTTTTAAATTAATGCGAGGGTTTCTTTTCTTAAGTCTTCAAACAAGTTTTGAGAAACCCTAATCCAAGTTGTATGGGTTGAGATCAATTTCCTTTTAGTGGTTTGTCTCTAAAAAATGAAAAAGAAACCCTAATCCAATTGATCCTAGGACAGAAATTTAACTACCAGTGGATCCTTTTTAGGCTTTCTGTATTAAGTAGATGTCCAAACAGCTCAAACAACACCACTACTTTATGGAAAATCAAACAAGCATTCCAGAAAAGATTTTTTCAAGATTTTCGGAATTTGTTTGATATTTGTTGTGAATTTTTATTTATGCTGGCATCAAAGTCCAGAAATGATACCTGTGGGTATCTTGGACTTTTCAATATTACCACCAACCTCAAAAAATTTTGGTGATTTTATGTGATGTGTAGAATTTCACAAGGATTCCAAAAAACTAAATTTCACAAAAATTGAATGAGTACAAAAATTATAAAACCTCTTGGATAGTAGCAAAGCAAGAAGATTAGAGGGTGTGACTCCTCTATAGTTCACGAATTTTTAAAAATTAAATATAAACCCAATTAGTCTGAAATTTGAAACAGATGTTTCTTACTTGATTTGGAGTCACTGGGTGAAATTTTATGATTTTAGGAGGCCTGAATTGATTTTTCAAGTCCAGAAAGAAATCTAGACCTAAAAAATAGAACACCAACACTTTAGGTGGAGTGGTGTTTAATGGTGCAAACAAGTAAATAATAAGTTTTAAATTACACCACTCCACTTAATTAAGTTGTTTAAGGTCCTGAAAGTCAAGTTTAATATATTTTGGTAGTCTTTTAATGCTTTATGTGACAAGATGAAGGGAACCAACCTGAATCCATGGGAAGATTTGAGTTCTTTCCAGAATTCCCGCTTACTTCCTATAGTTCCTGCACACACAAGATAGAAGAAAAGAGAAGATGAGAACCACTTCAAGCAAGAGAAAAATGATAAACACAAAGTCGTGCCTCCCTAGCAACGACACTAAAAAGTGATAACGAAATTACACAGTTTGTTAATTAGGCAATTTAGCGTCATTGCAATGTGTAAATCCGCTTTCACTTTTAAAATTTATAAGACCTAGATAAGGAAATATCTAGGGTCGTTTAAGGAGGTAACTTTTTGATAAATCAATCTCTTGATTGGAAATACGGAAATCACATTTCTTTTTGTCTTTTTAAACGTGTAATTTTTTTTTAGGTTTTTGAAATAAAGGGGCAATCGCAAGTTGGTGATAGAAAAAGACTAAATCTAATTTAACAACTAGGTGACAAGAAAGACCTCTTCTCAAGCTCACCCTAGGCGCGTGAAGGCCTAGGATAATTGGGAAGAGGGAGTGAAAGTGCTAAAAAAAATAAAGTAAAGAAGAAGATACACCAAGTAGAAAAGGCAACTTAATATTAAGTGGATTTCTGTTTTACAAATGTAGAGGAAAACTTCTACTACAAAAAGTAAAACTACAAAAAATAAAACACAAATCCTGGATGATGATGGTGAAGAGGGAGGGCTCCTTGCTCCAACTACAGCTGCTCCCGCAGTTAAAATGGGATCCTCCTTTTTCTTGAACCAGAGATAGCCTCCTTTTAGCAAGCCCTTGATGGGGCGTGCCTTCTCCTTCCTAAAGTGGGTGGCTCCCACTCCAAGAACTCCTCTTGAAGGTGGCGTGGACCACCTTTGATTCCTCCTCCAAGGGTGGTAGTGTACCACCCTCAAATCCTCCACTTTCTAGGGTAGGCATGTACCCTAGGTTGTCCTCCAATGCCTGGCTTCCTTCTAATCGCACGTGTTTCGCGTGTTTGAAATCGGGGTTACGAGTAACCCGTCGTCGTAGTTGCAAAACTCGTGATCAAAAAAAATTTGTACCGAAACTCAAGGAGTCCCGGGTCGAACACAGGAAAACGACGTTTACTTTAATTGAAAACCGCGCTTTGTTTTGTTTGTTTTTGGTATTTTAAAGTTTTGTTATTTTTTTGTGTTTTTGAAAGAAGACAAGCAGAATAAATCACAAGAGATAAGGAACAAATATGTTATTTATCATGGATGTCTATTACAATAATCTACGAAAACATAAAAAGAGAGGAAGGTGAGAAGAAATCTCCCTAAGCGACTGTTCGGTGAGACGATGGTGCCTGGAGGAAGCTCGGACGAAGGAGGTGAGGAGCAGGACAATGGAGGTGAGATGCAGGAGAACGTCAGGTAGAGGAAAGCTTCAGCGTGGCTCCGACATGGAGGTAAGGAGGCGGAGATTATCTTCTACCGGAATGAAGGTAGGAGGACGGCTCCAAGGCAACCTATGAATGGGGATGGGAAGATGGAGGAATATTTGATGAGGCAGAGGTTCACTACACTAATAGGAGCCTTGGGAGCTTGAGAGTGAGCTCTAATGAAGAGTTGGTAGGCTTGCTAGAGCTTAGAAGTATGTGGGAGTAGAGTAGGTAGAGATGAAAAGAAATGGGGGGTGTAGGGGTGTTTATATAGTGGAGGGAAGAGCATCCCGCGCACAAGCATTCAGCGACAGCTACAAACGTCACTAAAAGTCGCTTAAGCTGTCGCCAAAAGATTCGCGCCTCTTCAATGCCTTGGCTAGCGCACGCACTACGTAGGCCATTTAGTGACAGCTGCAAGTGTCACTAATGGCCCGCTCTTCTATCGTTGCAAATCCCGCACCCAATGCTCATGCCCGAAGCTGTCATAGGCGTGGCGATCGTCGGTCGTTGGATTAGGTGTGGACAGCTGTGATTGCGAGAGGAGAGCGCGCGCCTACCAGCATTTCAAATTCGCACCACTGACACGTGCATTGGCAGCCGTTGGATGAGGCATCGCACGGTCGAGGGGCGCCCGCAGATCGCGCATGCTCCGATTTGAATCGCACGCCTCGCGCGATTGTGAAGATAAGATGGCGGGCGCTACTCGCGGTCGACTTAAATGCATGCCCCAAATGGCATGCGTGTGATCTGGCATGCACCTTCACGTCGGAGGGGGACGGATCGCACGTGGGGAATCTCGACCGCTCGATTATGATCGGACAGCCCTATTGCAGCTAGCACTATAGCGAGCACGGCGAATCGTGGCTCGATCTCGCGCTCGCTCTTTGAGAACTCTCGTCCTCACCGTTATGCCACATTTGTGGGTGTGTTGCGAAAAGGAATTGCGGCCGCGTGGTGAGGGCGACCTCTCAGCCGTTGGATCTTCATCCAATGGCTGAGATAACTTGATGGGCGGCCTTTGGAGATGTGGCGGGTGGCTTTGGGCATTCCAGATGGCACCACATGGCAACATCTAGACCGTCCACCCTTCATTGCTTGCAGAGGATGCCACAGTGCTCGTATCGAGGTGATTTATATGTTGTCGGACTGCGATCGTCGCTCCGGATCCATCCGTATGGTAGGATTTTTCATCCGATGTCCGTAAGGATGTCGCATTGCCTCCTAGTCATACAACATAGAGGAATTAATATACAAAACATACAACTATCCTAAATGCCATGCAATGGATGTTATGCAGTATTTATAACATGATATGCAATGCTAAACCTAGGCACTATCATAAATAAGCAATTTATCATGAATTCATGTGTGTTTATTATACCCCCATACTTACTTTTTGCTGGTCTCTAGCAAAATTAACCCAAATGCTATCTATAAAAGTAGAATCAAGATTCGAGTATTTAGGCAAAATTCGTTGATTGCTTTAGAAAATCTCAACCCCAAGACCTAATTACAAAAACTCAACAGTACTTGGGTGTCTGCCAGAATGCAGACCGTCCAAGCCATCACCTTATTTGAAAGAGAAGATACAAAAAAAAAATTCTTGTTTTTCTTCTTTTCTAATTTTTTTTGTACTTTTGGAATTTGAGAGTTCCGAGATAACTTTTTAGGGCTACCCGACCCGCCCAAGACTCGAAAAGGACTCTAAGTACTAAGCGTCTTGTGAAAATAGTGAAAGACCCGCTAGGCGGCCGTTAAAATGGACTTCAGGTTTCTACGACCTTAGGTGACCTTGCCTAGAGGTTTATCTTTTCCAACGATAGCTTTCTCCCTATTTTTATTTATAAGATTAACACAAAGGCGAACCCAGTGTATATCTCCCCAGTTTATTTTACTTCCCTACTTCCTTAAGTGTTTTGGGAATTATTATGCATTTTTTTGTGAGCTGGGTTCTGGACAGCCCACCAATAGGTTGTTACCCACGATAACTTGCCAGCCATACTCATGCAGTGAAGTATGATTTTATTATTTATTATTTTTTTCCTTTTTCTTTTTTTTTCTTCCTTTTTTTTCTTTTTTTTTTTTTATAAGTAGGTAGCTTCCCTGATCTAAGATTTACCTAAAGGCAGTATGACGAAAATGGTCTTGTGGCTGGACACTGGATAACCAATCGATGAGCTGTTACCACCGATAACTTGTCAGCCATACCACCCTAGATAGTTCATTAGCTACCCAATTTTCGAAGAAACCACCGAAAAGTGAGTCGGTGCAAAAAAAAAGTGTGTAGATGCTTAGGCTTAAACTTCCCCCAAATTAGAGGGCAGGTTGATAAGTCCCATACTTATCATCCCAATTTATTTACCAAATTAAAATGAATTTTAATTGGCAAGAACTCGAGACTAAGTCCACATTTGAGTGTACACCTGGGCTAATTAAGCCCGAAGACCTGAAGAGTCTAAGTATTCTAGTCTCAAAGTATCAATTCCTAAGGTTTGCAACTCCTAATGCCTAAATTCTCCTCATCTAATTCTTTTTTTTTATATAGAATCAAATAACAGGAAATTACTATTACAGCTGACAAAAAGATTATAAGATATATCTACCCCCACATGCTTATCTATTGCAATGTCCTCATTGTTAAAAATGAAAGCGTGCAGGAGAGTAGAAGTGGAAGAATAGCACCTGGTTTTCATGAGACTCTGGTCAGCTTGGAACAGTCTTTACATGCGATGAGTTTAATGCCTTCAACTGGGCGATGATTGGCCTACGGTAGTTAAGGCAAGGTAAGAGCAACTTTGTCCGAGACGAGTTCAGGGAGCACATGGTCAACAAAGGGTTTGAAACGCTGTTTGTTGACCTTGAAGATATTACCCATCTTTGGGTCAAAGATTTCGACGGCCCCGTTAGGAAAAATTTGCTCAATAACGAACAGGTCGTCCCATTTAGACTTGAGTTTTCCGGGGAAAAGCTTCAATCGAGAATTGAAAAGCCAAACCTTCTAGTTCATCTCAAAGCTATTTCGTGAAATCATCTGGTCATGGAGAGCTTTGGTCCTTGCCTTATAGATTCTAGCATTTTCATAAACATCATTTCGAAGCTCCTCCAACTTAGATAGTTGGAGTTTCCTGGTTTTCCCAACCAACTCCAAGTCAAAATTACACTTCCTCATGGCCCAAAATGCTCAGTGTTCAAGTTCTACGGGTAAGTGACATGCCTTACCAAACACCAGATGGAACGGAGACATACCAATAGTCATTTTGTACGCCGTACGATAGGCCCAAAGAGCGTCATTTAGCTTTTGGGTCCAATCCTTCCTATCAGGCCTAATGGTTTTCTGCAAAATGTTTTTTATCTCCCGATTGGAGACCTCGACCTGTCCGTTCATCTAAGGGTGGTAAGGTGTGGAAATACAATGATTCACCCCGTATTTCCCCAGTAAATTCCGAAATTGGGCATGAGTGAAATGTGTGCCACCATCACTGATAATTGCCCTAGGAATCCCGAACCGACTAAAGATATTTTTCTTCACAAAATCGATAACCACCTTGTGGTCATTGGTCCGGGTGGGAATTGCCTCAATCCATTTGGACACATAACCAACAGCAACCAGAATATACTGGTGTCCAAATGAAGGAATGGTCCCATAAAGTCGATGCCCAAATGTCAAAATTTTCGACGAAAAGGATTGGGTTCAGGGGCATCATATCTCTCTTAGCCATGTTCCCGAGTGTCTGGCATTGGTTGCATGACTTTGAGAATTGCTGGGCATCCTTAAATATTGACGGCCAATAGAATCCGGAGTGAAAAATTTTGCTGTCGTCTTCTTCCCGGAAAAGTGTCGACCACACGCAGATGTGTGGCAGAACTCAAGTATGCTATGGAACTCAATTTCCGGGATGCATCGACGAATAATCTAGTCTGCACCGATGCAGTACAGATCGGGATCATCCCAAAAATAATATTTGGCCTCAGACACAAGTCTATCTCGTTGATGTTTGGTCTAATCCTGGGGGATTTGACCAACGGCCAAATAATTGATAATATCCGCAAACCAGGGGGTTCGGATACCTGAGACTGTAAGGATAGTCTCCTCCGGAAAAGTATCAGAGATCGGAACATCCGGATGAGGAGAATCAATTAGAATTCTCAAGAGGTGATCCGCCACTACATTTTGTGCCCCGGCTTCATCCCTGATTTCAAGATCGAATTCTTGAAGCAACAGAATCCAGCGAATAAGCTGGGGTTTGTCATCCTTTTTGACCAAGAGATGTTTCAAGGCCGAGTGGTCAGTATAAATGATGACACGAGAACCTAACAGATAAGCCCTGAATTTTTCTAAAGCGAAAACTACGGCTAGCAATTCTTTTTTAGTAATGGTGTAGTTCCTCTGGGCCTCATCCAGAGTCTAGCTAGCATAGTAACTCAAGAGGGCTTTTTCTCAATCTTTTGACCCAAGACAGCCCCAATGGCATAATCAAATTCATCAGCCATAAGCTCAAATGGGGTTGTCCAAACCGGTGGTTACAACACCTGGGCACAGGTGACTGCCGTTTTTAATAAATCAAATGCCTTACAGCATGATTCATCAAACTCGAATGGCATGTCTTTGGCCAGAAGGTTACTCAAGGGTTAAGCAACCTTCGAGAAATTCTTAATGAATCTTCTGTAAAAACCTGCATGCCCAAGGAAAGAGCGGATCTATTTTACGGATGTGGGTGGAGGAAGTCTAAAGATAGCATCCACCTTAGCTTTATCAACCTCAATACCTCGACTAGAGACCCCATGACCCAGGACAATGCCTTCCTGAGTCATAAAGTGGCTCTTTTCCCAGCTAAGGACCAGCCGTGTTTTGATGCATCTCTGAAGGATCAATTCCAGGTTAGCCAGGCAAGACTCAAAAGAATCTCTGAAAATGGAGAAATCATTCATGAACACCTCAAGACAATCTCCCACCATGTCAGAAAAGATGGCCAGCATGAACTTTTGAAAAGTCGCAGGTGCATTGCAAAGCCCGAATGGCATTCTACGGAATGCAAAAGTTCCGTAGGGACATGTGAAAGTTGTCTTTTCATGGTTTTCAAGATGGATAGGGACTTGGTTATATCCCGAATAACCGTCCAAGAAGCAAAAATATTTTTACCCAGCTAACCTTTCAGGGATTTGATCGATGAATGGCACGGGAAAGTGATCATTTTTAGTGGTTGTGTTCAGCTTCCTATGGTCAATACAAACTCTCCAAACAGAAGCTGAACAAGTGGTGAAGGTTTCCCCTTTCTCGTTAGTTGTAATGATTATTCCCGCCTTCTTGGGTACAATCTGAACGGGGCTAACCCACGGACTATCCAAGATTAGGTAAATAATCCTAGCATCGAGCCACTTGATTATCTCCTTCTTGACCACTTCTCGCATATTCAGGTTTAGTCTCCTTTACATTTCGCGAGAAGGGCGGGATCCATCTTTCATGAAAATACGATGATTACAATAAGATGGCTCAATCCCCCTAAGGTCGTGGATGTTCCAACTAATTACCTCCTTATTGTTCTTAAGGACCTTAATTAACCTCAATTCTTGCACCTTAGTCAAATCAGCACTAATAATCACAGGGAACGTGCTTTCAGGTCCTAAGAGCTCATATTTCAAATTTTTGGGCAATGATTTTAATTCCAACTGGGGTGGGTTTAGAATAGAAGGTAGGGAGGATGCTGATGAAGATTCATCAGGACGATCCAATGGAAGAGGCTGGGAATGAACAAAATCAACAGCCTCTTCAGGATGTGGCAGGTCTACCACGGAGGGTTGTGGGTTGGGTTCACTCAAGCTGATGGAGTCCTCGAGTGCACTAATTGTCATACAAGTCTCAAGATCCTGATCCTCGAGCTCCTCAATGAATCCACAATCCTCAAATCCTCTTATAGCCTTAAAAATATCAAGAGTTAATTTCTTATCTCCAAAGGCGATCTCCATACTACCGCTTTCACAGTTTATGTTGGCCTTAGTGGTAGCTAGGAACGGATGCCCCAGAATGATGGGCGTGTTCCTCAAATTACTAGGTACTTCCATGTCAAGGACGAGGAAATTTATAGGAAAATAGAAATCCTTGACCTTGACAATTACATCCTCAATAACGCCTCTCAGTGTGGTGACCGATCAGTTCGCTAATTATAGCGTTACTAAGGTTGGCTTGAATTCACCTAACCCAAACCTCTCATAAAGAGAAGTCGGGATTAGGTTGATGGATGCACCTAGATCCAACAATGCCCTATCAAAAGTGTATTCCCCAATAATGCATGAGATCAAGGGGGCACCTGGATCTTTCTTCTTTTGAGGAAGGTAAAGCAGGATCACAGAACTTGCCTGCTCAGAGAGAATCACCTTCCTCAAAGTGGGTTCTCTCGATTTACGCTTTTGGGTACATAGTTCTTTCAAAAATTTAGTGTAAGCCAAGATATGCTTAATAGCATCGAGGAGCAGAATATTGATCTCTATGCTCTTGAATAAATCCAGGAGCTCCTCATTGCTATCTAAGGTTTTCTTGGTTTTTAATAGGGCTTCAGGGAACACGATATGGGTTAAATTATCAATTTCCGGTCCCTAGGCCTTATTGTCTTCTTCAATCTCCTCTTCTCTCTCAAGCTCCCCAAGGTTTTGGCATCTGGAAGGTAATTTAGGGTCTCGGGTTTGCTTTCCACTTCTCAAGGTGACAGAGCTTGCAGAGGCATATAGGTTTGGGTCTTGAGGTGGGTTAATGAGGATTGGAGAGCCTTGGTTAGTCATGTAACCAGAAGAAGATGGACCCTACTCAACCACCTGAGCATGTGCGTGTGGGTCTCTTCGATTCTCGTACCCTTGGGCTCTATTGCCCTGATTTTGCACATTGCTCAGGTTGGGTACGGGTTGGGATGGTAGAGATCCGAGTTGTCGAGTGTTAGCAATTAACCCGGATTGCAAGTTATCCAATGATGTCTTCATTTGCTGGATAAGCTGAAGCATGGACCCTTACATTTCCACCATCTACCGGTTTAAATCAGCCTACCCTGCGGATTGTTGGGCATTCCAAGATGGCTAAGTAACCGATCTCGAGAGCAACTGGGTGTGTACTTGACCCTGACCCATAGGTCTTTGAGATGCATAGTTGTTGGGTCGAGTTTGGGTCTATTGCCCCTGACTTTTCTAGGAGAAGTTAGGGTGGTTCCTCCATCCTGAGTTATAAGTGTTGGAATACGGGTTAGACCTAACATCTCCTACATTGCATACGCATCCTTATAGGACGAGGATGGAGAGGAAGGATCAGAAAAACTGGGATCAAATGCCCCAGTTTGGAACACATAAGATTCCGAGAAATCCTGGCTAACAGGTTGAGCCGAATCAAGTTGGTTCACAAATTCCCGCCCGGTGGGAGCTCGTAAGGAATGGAATCCCAAATTCTAGGATTGAGTAGGTATAGAAGTGTTTCCTGAATTCCCAGACATCTATTCTTCCATTCTCTTAGCAACCAAGTCCATTTTATCCAGTTTATTACAAATTAATTCCATGTCAAATGAATGAGAATCCTGGATCTCATTAGCACTTGACCTAGGTTGTTGGGACCAGTTGAATGCATCCATGATGACGTGATTAATTGAGTTCTCACTCATTTTCTCAAACAGGTCGTATGCGCTATCTACATCCCTGTTGAGGAAATTACCTCCGCAGGAGGCATCCACATGATTACGAAGTTGCTCAACCAACCTGTGATAGAAAATCTGCACGAGTTGCCATTTCGACACCTCGTGGTGTGGACACTTCCTCAAAAGTTCCTGGAATCACTCCCAGGTACCATGAAACAATTCCCCCGGCTACTGGACGAAACTGGTAATCGCCCGTCGCAAGGCATTAGTCCTTCCGAGAGGGAAGAATTTCTTCAAGAAAGACAACTTAAGAGCAACCCAAGTTTCAATCAACCTTCCTATGGTTCGGTACCAATGTGCGGCCTTATCCCTGAGAGAGTAGGGGAAAAGCCTCATGATCATTTGCTCTTCATTCACATTCCTTGCTCTGGTGGTCTAAACCAAAGTGGTCAGATCCTCCAGGTGCTGCAATGGGTCCTCCGAGCCAACCCCAT
The DNA here is from genome assembly GCA_037157565.1 of Thalassia testudinum. NCBI lineage: Eukaryota > Viridiplantae > Streptophyta > Magnoliopsida > Alismatales > Hydrocharitaceae > Thalassia > Thalassia testudinum. Next base: position 62,454,129 of record JAZHRO010000007.1, on the reverse strand, counting down.
GGAAATGCTTAATCAAATTTAAGACTTAGGGCTTGATTTCTATGTCCCGGGCGGGAATCATGACGTTGGGACGTTCCCCATAGTTTAAAGGATCGTAAAAATCCTTCAAGGGCCAAGCGCCCTGACCATGCATACGTTGGAACCATTGCTGCATCTGCTGCAATTCTTCCAACTGCCTCTGAATCATCTACGAGCAAGAATTAGTCGAGCTACTGTTAGTTTTGGCGCTCGATCATGACCGTTGGATGGGAATCCAACGTTCGCGATTCACCATGGCTGAAGGTGAAGATAGGCAATGTGGAGCTCTAGAGACCGTTGGATGAAAATCCAACAGTCGTAGGTGCATGGGGCCGAGCCTTCTCAAGGTCTGAGGCACGAGTGGAGGCTCCTCTCAACCATTAATTGTTGAACATGCGGCTGATGATGGGGAGCAATGTAGCGCAATCTAGATCAACTGATGAAGATCCAATAGCGACGATCACATGCTCCAACGCAATGAAGAGCAAAGGCGAGCGCAAGTGGGAGCTCCTACAGGCAACATATGGCACGATCTGGGCCATTGACATGCTGATTGATGAATGAATTTGCACACGTTAAGGGTTCAAGTTTGGAAACCCGTTGTCGTAGTTCGATTCGCGAGAAAATCCGTTGATCAGATAAAATTTATAACCGAAACTCGAAAAGTGAGTCCTAGGTCGAACACGGGAAGTCAAACGTTTGGTTTGAAAAATCCGTGTTTTGTTTTTTATTTGTTTTTGTCATTTTTATCATTTTTTTTTTGTATTTTAATAGGGCAAGAGATTAAGTCGATAAATTCTAGCTAATCTACTTGCAAAATAAAAAGAGAGATAAAGAGAGAGAGAAACAATCACGTATTTTTATAATCAAATGTTTATTACAACTAGGAAAGCAGGAAAACTATACTACAAAAGCAATAAAGATAGAGATAGGTGAGAGAAATCCTCCTCGACAGTCGCTTGGATGACAACTCACTCTGACGTTGCCTGGAGGAGGTGGTGAGGAATGGGACAAAGGAGGACAGAGGGTAGGGCAGGACGGCATCACGGCGATGATCTACTTCCCGAAGTAGGTGAGAAGAAGGCCGCAAGATACTCCACGAATGGGGAAGAGAGGAGGGAAAAATATTTGATTCTACTCTAGAGGAGCATCCCAAGCTTGGGACAAGCTCTCTCTAGAGCCTAGGAGGTGGTGAGAGGAAGAAAGGAAGAGATGAAGAGGAAGGGGAGGTGTAGGGTTCCTTTTATAGTGAAGTGAAGAGGAGGAAATCCATCCATGGGCTATAGCGACATCAAATGCGTCGCTGAAGATCTACGCCAACCAATGTCCCCAAATATCGGTAAAGCCTACTGGTGCTCGTGCTATTTCCCCGATGGAGTCTGCTGGAGGAGGTGTAGCTGTTGGAAGCTTGATTGATGGCTCAGGCGCACCCACTGATCGCACCCTTTGAAGGCGTGTACCGCTGGCGTTGAAGAGAGGCGCGAGCACCGCTAGATCGGCATCAGATAGCTAACAACACCGATGGACATCTTAAGTTCACACCCACACCAGCTTTCTTGTTCATCGCGGGATTGCTTGGCGGGAGAAGCAGGCAGCCATTAGATCTTGGACGAAGCGTCATCACCGTGCCCCTCCAGCTCACCTGCGCCCTTCATCGAGGCCGCACGATCAAGATCGTGCGGTCTTAATTAAAATCAAGGCTATTTGTGAGATAGAAGGGGGGTGTGAGGTCTTGAACCAGCACCACTTCTTTGCAAGCCAAGTGTTCAACCGTTGAGGCAAGGCTACGTTTGCGTCACGAGGAGCGCATGAATGCTGAGAGCACGGAGCAACCTCAGTCGTTGGATCTTGATCCAATGGCTGTGGTGCAAGATCTCTGATGAGGAGGAGGCACCTTTAGTCACTACTGGCCATTGTGGGGTGGCCTAGATGGTGTCATGTGACGCCATCTAAGCCATCCATCTTCTTTCTGTTGCAGAAGGCGCCACGGTGCTCAAATCGAGATAATTCCCGCATTGTCGGATTACGATCGTTGCTCCGGATTCATCCGTACAGTCGAATTTTTATCCAAAGCCCGTATGGATGTCTCATTGCCCCCTGACCGTTAATCTTCCTCAGACTTTATAAGATGCTACGGGATTCTGATATAGACAATTTCGAAGGCGTTAGACTCCGATCGTCGTCCTGATTAGATCTGTACGGTCAGATCGTCCATCCAAGACCCTGAAATAAATCTCCTTCCCTCCCACCATAGAAAGAACGTAATTAACCTAAAATATACACAACTACTCTAAATGCAGGATGACGCATGCTATGCAATATTTATAACATGGAATGCAAATCTAAGCCTAGGAACATGCATGAATAGGCATTTTATCCTAAATAATTGTGTCTACATCATTGATCAACGACCAGAACCTCTTTGGCTCATTGGGGGAGCTATGGAGGTCGAATTTGGACGATTTTGGGTCAGCTGGACTTCGTTCGTCGATCCAGATCTATTCGTACGGTTTGATTGCCCATCTAAAGCCTATTTCAAAATGCTCTTTTATAACCTAGCCATTAAACATTAGTTCCAAGCAATATCAATATAAAAATAATGTAGAATGCATGCATTGCTTCCAAACTCGGTATATCATGATATTTATGCGCATGCACCCTTGAAATTGACTCTAATTGTTGTAATTATCACTATTATATGGAGAGTCATCAATCACCAAAACACTCTAATTGTACCGAGATACTATCTTTATGGAGTTCATGAAGGAAGAATGAAGATACTTGGACAACCAAATGGGTACGGAGGTTGGAACCCCTACGAATGGAGGTAAAGTTGTCCTTCGATTTTGGTAATCTAAATTAGCATTAAGATAAGGGGAGAATTTAATATGCTATAATCACATTGAAAAAGGGGGAGATTATGCCTAAGAAATAGTTAGTTTAAAATTTACATAAAAATGTATGTATTTAGGGAGATTTCTTTAAAAACTTATGAAGCTATATTTCCTTCAAAAACGGGGAGTAAATGAATTTTAGAAAAATGCATCTCTTGTATAATTATGTCAAAAAAGGAGTTAACCCAGTCTTAGAAGAGCATGTTTTAAAGTGGAGCCATATGATAAATTGATTAAAATTGATTAAATATTTTTGATAATGTCAAAAAGAGAGAGAATTTTGTAGTATTATTTATGATTTTGTAATCATAAAAAAGGAGATTGTTGGTGTAAGTACACCACGATCATTGATTTTAATGATAACAAAACACTTGTATTTTAACATTTGCAATTGAGTTTAAGATTTCAGGATTATTGCAAATAAAAACAAATGTGAAGAAGCTTCAACTCACGTCCATGGTAGATTGGAGGAACTTGATAGAGGAGATGGAGCTTTGCTTAGGCCTAAAGCTTGAAGAAGGATAATGAAGAATAGGATAGATGTTTATTCAATGTTTACGTACTCATGTTTTTCTCTTTATTTTCTTAGAAATATTGTAAAGAGCCCAAAGTATAACACCCTTAATCCCAGAAACACTTACACATCCTTAGGATACTTAGTCAAATCCTAGAACCAAGTTAGAAAATCAAAACAGCAAACAGTCAATCTTATCAGACGACCAACAGTAACATTAAACGTCTGATAATGACTTTTAAGTCGTATGATGTATGGATTAGACATCTATTAATTAAGTCCTAAAGCATCTACTTTGCATACTTAGTTTCCAGACATCCTGACCAAATTTCAGACGTCCTATCAAATGTTTGATAACCTTGATAAACATCCAATAATAAGACTGTTAGCCTGTCAGACTAATATCTTCGCAAATCCACGTAGAAATATTTTATTATTGTTCAAGACGCTCATAGAGACTCCTAGACATTTGATAAAGAGACGTTAGACCCAAATCATGATTTGTCAAATCAAATCCAATCGTTGGATCCTAGGGAATCAATTCCCACATAACACCTTTACCATCAGACATCTAATAATTTATCCAGATGTCCAGTAAGACGTCTGACCACTTTACACTAGAACCCTGTTTGGATCTGATTCAATCCAGGAACCAATCCCCATATAATTAGGCATCCAATAATAAGCCCAGACCTCCTAAGAGTCTAACTTAGACGTCTGACTAGATCCTTGTTTAGATCCAAACAATTCCAGGAAGACCACCCTTCAAGATTAGACATCCAAAAATCCCGTTAGATGTCTAATAAGACATCTGACCCAAAAATTAGACATCTGATTCTATTATCAATGTCATGATGAACCTGATTTGATTGGAACTTCAATCCAATCTCTTCGGATTTTGTCCCAACGGCTATTAGTCTTTTCCAAGGCCTTCTTGAATGTTCCTAACACACCTATAAATAGATGGGAACTTCTTTGTTGAACACACCTTTGAGATAATTCTTTCCATTAAAAAGGTCTTCTTGTGACAAATCAAAAGAAGAAAAGTATCCCTACCCTCCAGGCCTTCTAGGTCACATTAAAGAGCACCGTTTTGCTGCACACTAACGTCGATCTACTTCCGCATCAAGGAAGTTTCTCAGCCTATAGAATCTTAAGGTTAACCATTATATTTCGGGCTCTATAGGCCTTTTGTATTTTCATTTTTCTTCGGTTAGGCATTCACGTGGTGAATTCTCATCTCCTTCGTGAGACAAAATACTTTTCATAAAAAAAGAGAGGTTTGAGGTACACTACCCTCAGGTTAAAGTAGTGTGGTTGTAATTGAGGTTATATAACCCTTGATTTAAAGTGATACGTTAGTGGATTTGATCTACTCAATAGATCGAGAAATCCTAAGTCAAGAAGCTTAGGTGGTAGTTTTTACCCAGATTGAGTTTCCACCTAAAAATCTTGTCTCCTTATGGTGAATACTTTCATGGGATTGATTGAATATTTATTTGCATTTATTTTTATTCTGCACTATTCACCCTCCCTCTAGTGAAATTTCACAGAGCACACTCTATGCTTATGTTAAGTTGAAAATTTTGGCTTAGTGTTGAAGAGGCTTGTGAGCCTTAGTTGTTATAAAACAACTTTTATTTCATGTAAGTTCTTTTGAATTCAATGAATATCCATTCTTTTTGCTTATTCTTGCAAATGGGATGATTGTTTGCCTTATATCCACGTGGTTAACATATTGTAGGCAATTAAAGCTAATTAAGCCATTAATTAAGTACTTAGTCTAAATAAGTAAATAGTAGTGTAGGAATTTATATTATATAGTAATATATGCTATATTAGTTAAATAATAGTAGTATTAGTATAATAATAGTAGTATTATTTAAGTATAAGATAAGTAAGTAGCAATTAACTTAGTAATTAAGTATCTAAGTAATGTAGTATCTACTAAAATAAGTAGTATTTATATATCTTAAGTATGTATTTGGTAAGTACAATTACTTATGTAGAGTAATAGTTAACTTAAGTAATTAAGAATAAAGATTAATTTAGAATAAATGGTGATTGATTAACCTAATTAAACTTCCCTGTGAATAACCTATACTCAACCAGTTAAAAGTATTTTAGTAAAATGTTAGGTTACCTTATATCCTATATTATAATTAACAACGACAAATTAATTAAGCAAGGTAACTTAAGATTTTTTTTAGTATCATTGATTAAGTTAATAACCTTAATTAATAATGTTAAGAATTTACACATCACTCACCACTCAAGGTCAAGAAGAACAAGATGGTGTGGTGGTGTGTGGAAGGAGTGGAGGGGGTGGGTGACAAATGAAGGAGGGGGTAGAGAGAAGGCCCTTAGGCACCCTCAAGATAAAAAATGGAGATTGTCCCCCCATCGTGACTGATCTTCCTTCCTCTTAAGTGGCACCTCACATCCCTCCCACCAAAAGTGGCTATGCCACCTCGGTGTTTCCAAAGTTAGGTGGACGGCCTCCCTTTATTAGTGGATCTTTGAACCCTTTCCAGAAAACAAGGACGACCACCTTCTCAGAAGCTCTTTCCATGCCAAATAATCAAGGGATGGCACTACATATTAAGGGAGGCGAGAATTGCTCCCATGTCCTCCTCTATGCATTTTTTAGCCGATGTACATTAGGGATGACCTAGGTCCTGCAAGAAATAAGTAATCAAATAATTAATTAAAGGACCCTAAGATAAGTTTAACTCATATAATTGTATCTCGATCCTAAAAAGTGCCTACGTATGAAAATTATCACGCCCCAATAATTCTTCCGACGAATCAAGAGTGAATCACCAGATCTACACGTCAAGGTCCCAACTACTGAATGGCTTGGGTTATAATTTACAATCCTAATAAATAGGTACATCAAGAAAGCAATCTTTAAATTAATTGTAGGGTCAAAACTTACCAAAAATCTAACAGAATTTTCCCTATTTAATCGATATTTTCACAAAAATATGTACCTTTGACCTGTAAATGTGCATGCATACCACAATTTATATTGGTAGGTGTAGGATCTAAGAGTACAAGGATACTAGAAAAGGGGATGAATAGTGTGGTAAAAATAATCCGTAGATAAATCAAACCACAAAATTTAACACCAAATATATAACGGTTCCCCTCCCCGTGATACTCCACTACCTAAATCTCTCGACTTAGGATTTTTAATCCGATTTCCTCAACTCCAAGGAAATCAATTTACTAAAACATAAGGTAATTAACGGGTTACCTCAACCCAATTACAAGAAAGAATAAGAATAAAATAATTACAAGTGTAAGCAAAGAATTGAAAGGTTTCCAACTAGAAACCTAAATCTCCCAACAATATATAATTAACAAAGTTACCAATGAGAGATAGCGTGAAGATCAATGCACAAAAAAGATTTGTAGGAAGTGAAAATTTCACACCTAAAGGTTTGTTGCAATTCCAGAGAGTTTCTTAAAAGCTCTAGGCAACAAACATTAGCACCTTGCTACAAATATAGGGAATATTTGAAATCTAGAAGCAAGGGAGATGATTATATCTTGTGTATTATGAAAAGGACTCAAAAGAGTTTTTTATAGATCAGCAAACACCCCCTCCATGCTCCCTAGCCGTTGGGGGCAAATTATGGATGAAATAATTAAGATTAATAACAAAATAGTCGTTCAGATCTGGCTCAACGGGTAGTTGATACTGGTATTAAAGTTATGGTACCGGTACTAATTGCTTACAGCCTATCATCATGAGTACCGGTACTCAGTGCTCATAGATAAGAACAACTAGTCAACAATTACCAGTACTTAGCTTGAGTACTAGTACTTGTTACTCATGAGCTTAAGGTAAAGGAAGCACTGTGACCTTCATGTACCGATACTCACGATAAGTACTGATACTTGTAAGGTCTAGGCACATACACACCCTGCAAACTAAGCATCAGCTACTGATACTCATGATGGATACCGATACTTGTTCGCAATTTAAGTGATGGGCTCAAACCCGTGCCCTACAATTATCAGTACTGATGAACAATACCGATACTTGCGACAAATACCTTGAGTTAGATATTTTAGTCCAAGTTTTAGCATTTTTAAAGCTAATCGACTTTTAATTTGTCTACGAAACATTTTTAGATTTTGCAAACGAGCGATGGTTTGTGAATTTGAGACCTTAATTTATCTCTAATTTGATTTTACCTCATAAATCAATTTTTCTTGTTTAGGAGACATAGAAAATCTAAAATAACAAAAAGAAAATAACAAAGAAAAGATCTTCATCAACTTCGTCCTCTTGTCAAAATCTAAGCTTCCTGTGATTATCCCTGTGAATTCCACTTCACAAAAATTCATTAGATTTAAAAATAATTTTGTTAACACCAAAACGTAGAATAAAGTGGAACCAGGTTCTAACAATCTTACCATTTTTTGTGGTGACAAAACAAAAGTACTACACATTTTAAAGATAGAAATTGAATAAGAGAAGGGAATAAAAATCTCTAATAAGAGTGAAACCTCCCCCTCAAACTAAGCTTCCTCTTACCAATATGCATATTTTGTCTAGTATACCCTTCTCCCCCTTTTCGTCAACCAAAATAAAAAAAAGTATGCCTGCCAAGCATTCTCTAAAGTTGAAACAGAATTAAAGGTTAGTACAAGTCAAAATTAGTTGCATTACATCAAACTACATGTCAAGCATATGAGCAAAACAAAATAGTTGCATACATCAAATTTCATAATGGAAACTTTGATAAAAATAAATTTAAGTGCAACACTTTTTTCTAATGTATTGTTGAAGATGACTTGAGAGGACAATGTCATCATCGCCATCGTCATCGTCGTCGTTGTCGCTATCGTCTTCTTCATCATCTTCGTCTTTTTCATTGGTCCCATCATCTTCTGCATAAGGGATGTCTTCATCTTCATCCATGTCTTCTTCCTCATCACCATCACTAGGAAGAAAGGGCTCTTCTTCCTCCATTTATTAAGAGACTTGACATGGGTCTTGGAAGTACTTTTGTCTTCTCTCGCCAAATTCCATAGGTGCCTTAGGTTGAGTACAGTTTTGTTGCCTAGGTTGTTGAGTGGAAAGAGAAAAACATGAGGACTCAAGGGAAAGAGAAAGCTCATGGAACTTGCGTTCCATTTGATGCATGCCAAAGTTTAGGTTGGTGAGATTTTGGCTAATATAATTGAAAGTGTTTATCATGGTGGGGTCAGTTCCAAGTAAATGGGTTAAATTGACCCAAAGCATTTCAGTTTCCAGATAAGGATAAGTCATGGGAACAAAATCAGAAGATGAGCCTGGAACATGATAAGAAGATTGAGCATTAGGATCAACTTGCTCATCTTCTTAATCATCACTAGATGATTCTTCTCAAATGGATTTTACCATCATTTTCTTGAGAGTGGATCACTTAAAACAGATCACCTTTCTAACTGAGGTAAAATTAGAGAGGTCAATCCTCCTCTTGATAAAAATATGAGAAACTAAAATATCAAGAGGAAGGGCAGAAGCATGGTAATGTAGTCGAAGAAAATAAATAAATGCCGTGTTCCAAGAAAGCTAGTGATAATCGCATAGATTAGGGGTAAAATGTTAATGGAAATTTTGTGAAATCTTGAATATTTTGCCCCAAGATTCCATGCTAAAATCAAAAATAAGACTCAAGAAACTAAGGTCATGTGTGAGGCAACAAGTGATTTACCTTGACAACTAGGTTGGAGAAGGGTTTCATGAATTTGGGTGTTGGTAAACTTCTCCTTTAGCATCAAACTTATCAAATCGATCTCAGGTGTTTAATAAATAACACCGACTTCCAAACACCCTAAAATAGGAAATCTTATGAGACTTCTCATAATACAACTCATATGGAATTCTCTTGATAATAAGCCTTAGAAGAGTTCGATTAAGAACATAGCAAGCCGTGTTAACGGCTTCAGCCCAGAAATACTTTTGAAGCTCAGATTCCAAGAGCAATGTTCGGGTGCATTCTTGTAAAATGTGATTCTTGCGTTCTACAACACCATTTTGAGATGGTGCCCGAGGGAATAAGAATTCATGAGTGATGCCAGAATTGACACAAAACTTGAAAAGTTTTCATTTTCAAATTCAGCCCCCGCAAATTACGCAGTTTAAGTCATGGGCTCAAACCTGTGCCCTACAAGTACCGGTACTAGTGAACAGTACCGATACTTGCAACAAATACCTTGAGTTAGATTTTTTAGTCCAAATTTGAGTGCTTTTCAAAGCTAATCAACTTTTAATTTCTCAACAAAACATTTTTAGATTTTGCAAACAAGCAATGGTTTATCTCTAATTTGATTTTACCTCCTATATCCCTTTTTCTTGTTTAGGAGACAAAATATATAAAATAACAAAAAGAAAATAACAAAGAAAAGGTCTTCATCAACTTAGTCCTCTTCCCTGTAAAAATACGAGCTTCCTATTTTCCTGTGATTATCCCCGTGAATTCCACTTCACAAAAATTCATTAGATTTAAATACGATTTTGTTAACACCAAAACGTAGAAGAAAGTAAAACTAAGTTCCAACAATGGGTACACCCCACAAACAAGCCACGAACTACATAAGAGCATTAAACTCAAGTGGGCACACCCGCATCCAAAGGCGGTAAAACATGAAAAAATGGTGCAAAAACACAGTCGAAATACCACTAACGCATCACCATAACATAGGCATTTACATCATTACCATGCATTCACAATCTACCATCATTTCATATACTAAAGCCCACAAAATGAAATGTACAAATCTTACAACATTAGACATGTATCTAATTACAAGGCTACACAAAAGAAGCCAAATTAAACAATTACATCTAGTATCCAAAGCCTACCAAGAAGGAAAGCACAAACTCACTCTCGAATGATCTCCCAGGTCCTCCTAGGCCTGAACCCAATACGACACACTGCCTACTCCATGGCAACGATATTTGAAATGGGTCACAAAGTAGATATGAGCCAAGTAGCTCAGTAGGGACAACCCACATGTAAAATTGAAATAGAAAGGGGTAGTGTACGGATTTATGTACTAAGACAAACTACCCAACCATTTTCCCCACTCACTCAGGTCTTAGCTATGCAACAAGTCAACTGCAAGCCTTTTTCCTCATTTAATTATCCCTTAGTCAAGATTTAGACTGACCACAGGCCTTTTACTATTCTCAAAATTGACCCAAAGTTTCATTAACATAATAGACTGGATATAAGCCCTTTTTCCTCTCTACCAGGATTTATTCATACAACCATTCAATTTTATTATCATATGTCCTATTCCCTCCTCACCTCAGAAGTCAGATGCTGGGAATCATCTCTCTCTATCAGAGAAGATTAAGATGTATCTTTTCCTCAGATCCCAGCCTGGTAGTCTCTCCTTAACTAGGGGAGAAGCTAGTAGGGTTGATAACCCTTGAAAAAGGCATACCCGTTCCCGATACATCGAGAACGTTGCTGACCTCAATCAAAAGAGTCGAGTCTCTTGGGAGCTACCTAAGCCAAATCCTCGGGATTATAAGGAGCAACTCAACAAGTATCCGCCAAGGTATAATCATGATTATTCGTATTTGGTTGTGGTAGGGTATGTTGGATGTTTAACGAGCCACACCAGTGCCTCCCGCTAAGAGCACATACTCCACGTGTGCCCTCTCAACCAGCCATCTAACTAAGGCTACAACTCTTGCCCCTCTCAAGCAAGATCAGCTAGATATTTAACGAGTCGCACCATTATTCCCTTATGGAACTTGATCCCCTTGGTGCACCCTCTCAGTCCACCATCAATACCGAGGCCATAACCAGATCCCACATCCCACACATATCATGATACATTAATAAGATTCGGGAACTCATTGGTACCTAAACTCAACGACAACCACTTGGCATGTCCTCATGACCAGGGATCCTCCAGATCCCAAGGTCAGTCACAAGTAGCCACTAGCTACTTCAGCTCTTCAGATCTCAAACCTTTAATAGTGAACCCTTGGTTCATTAAGTCAATGGTGCAACCCTACGAGCTCACTTAATAGATTTACTCATCTTTTTATCCATTTTGGTTCCTATACCAGGAACAGAATCCTACGGACCTACTGGGTCATCAAGGGTTTGGCCTCAGATCCTCAGATCCAAGCTCCCTCTTTTTGACTCGTAATAGAGTCCTTGAGATTCAACACTTCCAGGTTTCCTTTTAAGTTTAGACAAATACATGTCAGCTTTTAATTCATATCTTTAGGGGTTTCAATGCACATAACACACTTAGCCATCATTCACCCGAGAGGCATTTAAGGCCTCAGTTCCTGGTACCCAGTCTAACTTCCAACCAAACTCGGGTTGATGGCCAGTATCACTACTAACACTTAGTACCAGCACTAGGCATCCCCAGGTCCCAACTTACATAGCATACAACACCACTTAAGGATGGACTTAATCCTTTACTTCCTACCTGAAGCTTTTAACTTCCATGAGGACCTCAAACCTAACTTAGACTTAGACCTAAAGACTTTCATGGATCTCCCAGGGCTCTCCCTCAAGACCCTCGTGACTTGAGCCCCATGCATTAAGTCCTTTAACTACTTCCCCTACGCCATAAAAAGGGGAAAAAGAAAGTGATTTTTAAACAATGTTCATAATCCCGTTTTCAGCCCACAATCTTAGGAAATTTATGCCTAAGTAACCTTTATAATAAGAAGGACCATTCGCTCAGCACACCAAGGACCCCAAAGATCCCATTAAAACCAGGCACACATCAGCTATAGCACAGCCCCTAGCAAGGTGACGTGATGCCACTGTATATTTGATAATGGGCTAGCCTTGTTTAACCAGATTTTTGTCCCATCTCTCCTCTTGCTCAAGACAAATATCAAGCATGCTCTAGTCATTATTGAACCGCTATCCAACCATTGTTGGAGATCTATTTTATCCCTTCCACATATGCATCAAACTGTGGCTTAGTGCTATGCTTTTCCATACCCAATATCTCAACGTCCACATGCCTGCAAGGAAATAACAATCCATTTCCTCGCACAGATCTTTGCATACAGCAGCTACATTAGAATGAACTTCATCAACTCAAAACTTTCACATTTACCGCTAATAACTTGGATCCTTTCTCACACACTAATTTATACTAAAAGGGTGCTCTTAACCCCAAAATCGTTTATGAGAAACTCATCTCTCAACCCAACTCTAGGGTGCAAGGGCAGCCCGTTACACTTGCAATTAACCAGCATGCATGGAACTCACACATGGGCCCAGTCCTCGTGACAAAACCCCATGGTTCTATACACCTAAAATCTCTCTCATCACTCCTGTTACTTGGAAATTTAAGAGAATAATATACAAAAGGAGAGGGATCCCTACCTTGCCTCAAGCTTCCCATTCATCCACGTAGTGGCTGCCCCTTGGGGTTTTCCTTGCATCAAAATCACACAACAACACACACAATTAAAATCCGTCAAGTCCTTAAATCAGAAACACCTATAGGGCTAGGGATTGCATAGGGAAGAAAGAGGAGGACATGCTCACCCAATGTGAGGTCCTGACGAGTTCTTGATCCTCTCCGTCGACCATGATTTTAGCACTCACCAACAGTAGCCACAGCTGTCGCTGCCTATGTAGCGGCCGCAGCCCATCCACCCGAACCACAGGGGGTCACGACCCCTCAATCAATGCAGAAACAGCCGCAATAGGGGATGCCGCGGCCTCCAATCAGCGGCTCCGACCCTCCTTGCCACCAGCAACGGTCGCACCCTTCTCCATTCCAGCTTCTGCAGGTGCTGCCGTCTCCATCACCATGGCAGCAGCAACAGTGGCAAGAAGGTTGCCATGACCTCCCTCGCCGACGTGCAGCACTCAAGAGCAGCGGTGTTCCCGTTGCCCCTTGCTACCGCTGCACTCCCTCCTCTAATCAAGCGACGGCTAAGTGAGTCGCAACAACAGCGGCGGCAGCAACCTTGTGGGAGGAGGAGGTGGTTTGACAACCAGAGGAGAAAGGGGAGGACAGGAGGGGGGAAGATAGCGGTGATTGGAGGAGGACCACCCGGCGGTGGTAGAGATGATCTCTGCCGTAACGATGGGGGAGATGAATTTGGCTTCCTCCACAAGACACCCCCATTTAGATGGGTGGAAAATTGATAAAAACACCCCTCCACCCCCAAAAATTACTTAAATAGAGAGTCCGTTAATCAAACTCTCGTATCAAAAGGCCCGTTAATCTTTTAAGGTCATTGCAGAGAGTCTCCATTTATTAAATCATAGGATTAGTAAGGACGTATTAAGTTTTATAATTGCAATAAAAAATTCAAATCCTTACAAGCATTATGTAGATAAATGCATGCATCTTAGTTTCATTGATAAACATGCATTTTGTGTCAAATTGTTGCATGCACATGCATTTATCATGTAGACTCTAGCATTCTTAGGTTAAATAATGGTTTATTAAAGTGGACTCATCAGCAACCTTTTTCTAAAGGTCATCACCTAATTGATATTCTTGAATAGGGATTCCGAATTGTCATCTAGGTTGGGTCAAGGAGTTGATATGATGAAACAAGAGATAATTGAAATCCATCTCCGATGCTGTCATAGAGAAAGTATATCCTTTGACCTGAGACAAATAAATGTTTCTGTACACGATACATGCATTTGGCGAACTAATGGTAGATGCACCCACACTAGTGTTGATACTTGATAGTCGCGAAATCACATCGTAAAAACACGTTTATTATAGTAGAAATTGCGAAGATACTTTGCAAAAGACTTGTAATGAAACTTGTAAAACTTGAAATTGAAAATCGAAGTTTGGGTCGTCTCACAAGGAGGCAACTGGATATTCATGCTTCCTAAGAGATTTTTTTTCGTATTTTTATTTTTCTAATTTTTTTGTATTTTTTTGCAAGAGAGAAGATGAGAGCGAACTGAACTACGCTAGTGACTACGAAAGCAAATGTGAGGAAATAAAGCTACAAACTACCAAACAAAATGCAGGAGACAAGGAATTAAACAGAAGAAAACTTTATTAATAATAAAAAGGAGTTCTAATACAGCAAAACATGACTAGAGGAATGGTTGCTACAACTAGAACAACTAAAGTAAACAAAAGCTAAAATTGTAGTTGCAGATGGCCACAAAGGCATAGCCCAGCAGAGAATAGAGGAGAAATCAACACGAAGGTGCACTTGGTGGAGATAGTGGTTGGCACGGAGTTCCTTGAAGATGTGGGAAGGCCCACGTCCAAGGAAGAAGGTGGGGGATGATGATGGAAAATGGAGATGAAGTCGAAGCACTAAGGGATTAATGGTATATGTAAGAACTAATGGAACGAAATTGCAATCTAAGGAGAGGAAGAGACCTAAGAAAACTAGATGGCCAACAAGAGGGGACATCCAAGGGTTTAAATAGAGGAGGGAGGGGCGCTCAAGGTGGTTTGGGAGGCAAGGGAAATTAGGTTTAGGTTTAGGATTTATCTAAATAAGAAAGTAGGATCTTATTTCCTTCAATTTTAGGCAACTTTATGATTCGAATTTCAAGTTGCACATAACATACATGTTGTAGCCCTTTCAATAAGCTTTCAAATGCAACTTGAATCACTCAATTTGAAGTTGAAATGATAAAGTTATGGTCAAAATACTAAAGGTCTCTCAGGCTATCCCGAATTTCAGGATTAAGATCTTAACTTGAGAGATTTAAAGATTTATTTGGAGACCTAATTGGATACAGTTAAGGCCACTTATTATTAATTTATTTTAAGAATATTTATGGCATTTTTGTGTAGAAGAATTAAGTGGCACATATGGATAATGTGTAGGACTCCATAAGATAAGATTAAGATTAGGACTAAGGTAGTGACCTTAGGTAAGTGAGCTAATTTTTAGGACAAGGCTAGGAGTGTGGTGTAGAGCTAGGATTAAGGTTTTGTGAGATGAGGGGAGCTCGTTTAGGGTTAGGTTTAGGTATTAGGATTAGGTTTTTGGGTGAGGGCTAAAATAAGCAGGTTGGGTTAGGGTTAAGGTTTTGGGTTCAAGGGGCCAAAATTAGTTTTCATCCTCTTGTTTACAACTCTGGAGCTTTTAGTTCTTGTTTCTTTTCCTCTTAAGCCTGATTATCAGATTTCTGCATATAGCAAAGTCCAAAACTAGGATCAAAATTACCATTTTAGCCCTAGCATATAAATATGCAATTATGTGTAATATGACCTAAATCTAATGCAACTAATACCTAAAACCAGCAAAACTAAGCAGGTTATTATATAAATTAGCTCAATCATCACACCTCCATGCCTAGATTTTTCTAGTCCCAAGTAAAATGTCATGAAATCTATTTGTTAAGTCTTAATTGATTAGGTTCAAGCAAACATTGACCTTAAATCTCATACAATAAGATCATGTCATCAAACTCAACATCACTAGGGATTTGAATCAAAACATAAGTTGTTTAGTCCTTCAGTTTTCCATTTCCCTTACTTTCAACTTCTAAGATAGTTTCTAAGGCATAGAATGTCCAACCAGGGTTTGTTAAATTGTGAATTTAAAGCCTCCATGGTTAGTGTAGTGCTTCACTTATGGGCCCTCAAATTACGAAACCATCAGATTTCCCTAAATCGAGACTATCCCGAACCTCTGTAAGATCTACCTTCGAAGCTGCCTAACTAAGATTTGGCACCTTTCTCTTGACCCTTTTCTATCCCAAGGTCAATTTCAAAGGTATATCTCCCCAGCGAAACCATTTGGTCTCTTATTATAATACCTCACTCTTTTTGGGATTTTTTGGGATATTTGAACGCACACATTTTTATTTTTATTTTTTTTGGATAAAGGATAAATAGAGGATTTTTTATCTATTTTTTTACACATTATCTTCCTCCTACTACTTTATTATTTTCCAGGTCATCTCCTTTTTCTCTTATTTTTTCTAGGTGAGTGGTTCTCCTTCATCCATTCAAGAACATCACCTAAGCAAAACCCAGGGAAATTCAGAATGCCACGCTCGGATCTAGACATCCTATAGCTGGGAGCATACCCAATGCAAGATGCCAGCCATACCCGCAAGGACCTCTATTATTTCTGATATGAATTAAGTCTAATTACTAGCAAAGGTTCCCCAATCCTAGTTTGTAGTGAAACCCATTGTTTTCAAGGTTTAAATGCCCATAATTTTCAAGGTTTTAATGCCCATATGCCAATTCAAGTGAGTGAATATGTGGATGCTTAGTTTACCAAGCCCTCCAAACCAAAGGGTAGACAATTGAGCCAAATACTTCTATCCTATTAACTTCAACCTTAGTTAACAGAATTCCTTAGGACTTGACAAACCTAGAACTAATCCATCCCCCTAGTTGATTAAGCTGATTACATCCTGAAAAGTTTAGCTTCCAAATCTTAAAGCCTAAGTCTTAAATCAATGTCTCTTATGTCCCTAATTTTCAAGACTCTTTAAATCATGTATAATAATTTTTTTAAAACACAAAATACGTATATACAAAGTGTTTGGACTAGATAAAATATATTCAGCAAAATATTATCCCCCATGCCTATCTCATGCAATGTCCTCACTATATTATAAAAAGTGCATGAAAAGATAAAGAAAGGGAGGATATCACCTACAAAACTCTGAATTGGTGCAATGAAGCTCAACTAGTGAGACCTGAAATCAGAAATCCTAAGTATTCATAAGAAAAATTGTGCTGGGTGATGGTAACACCATCATGGGCCCTAACTAGTCATATTTAGCCAGGAGTGAATGTTAAAAGCACCTACCTAATCATCTGAGGGTCACAATTCCGTATCATTCTGATTTGAGAAGAGAATAGGAAATCATGGTTAATTCTGTAATTTTAATGGCACATCACAAACACAGATTAACCACGGGGTTACTCAGAGGTTAACTAAAGGTCAAATGAGCACAAATGTCTAGAAATTGGGTCAACCTAACAAAAATGGGGTTTCACGCATTTTGAGGGTGAAAATAACACCAAAACCCTAATTATCAACCCACTTAAATTAAAGAGGTTCTGGTAAGGATAAAATTAATATAAACCTCCTAAAATTTATATAAAAATATTCTAAGAGGTTTGGAACCCTATTTTGACCTAAAATAGAGTTTCAGACGGGATTTTACCCTGATTTGAGCTTCTGTGCAAATTACCTAGTCAAATGTGGTCAAAACTCAAATCCAAGTTCACCAATAGGTTCCTTGGTTCCAAATTAAGTTATTACCAAAATTTGGGCCCAATCAAAGTCCATCTTAACCTAGTTTACATTTTAGCCCTTTAAAACTTTATTGCTTACATGTTGCCCCTCAGGTTTCAAGTTTATTACGTTGTGGTCCCTAACTTCTCATCATTTTCTTCACTTAGGTCCCTACCACCATTGGCGGTGGAAACACACCTTCAGCAGGATTCAAGGGAGGATTCCTCCCTCCAATCAAAGCCAATCCCCTCCAAATTTGGAGGAATGAATCTAGATGAGATTCGCAATCTCTTGAATCGCCTTAGGGACTCCAAATCGGGCCTTAAAGCTCAGATGAGCTCAAGGAAATTATAGGTTCTTCTTCCCTAAAATTGCAGCCAAATTCAACCCTTTCCTTGATTTTGAGCTCGCTCTGGAGCTCTATAAAGAGCCCTCGACCCCCGGTCGTCCTCCTCAACCAGGTTTAAGCCAAGAAACACCTCATCCTTCTCTCCTTCGACTGCCTCGACCTCGGCTCCAGTGACTCTCCTCAACCCCTCTCCTCCAACCTCCCAATGATCAAATTGGGAGGCTCACTATCTCCCTCTCTGTCTTCTGCTCCTCGTCGGCCACAGCAAGAGTTCCTCCCCTCTTCGTCGTCGCTGCCTCAAATCACCGGAGGCATTAGTCTTCTCCAACTCTGGATAACCAACGCCAGACTACTCAACCTCCATCTCTCTCCCTAAGCCTCTTCTCCCTCTTCCTCTTCTTCTTTAAATCATGACCATACCCTTTGCACCCACTTTTGACCACACAGCCACGCACTCCCCTATCGTCTTCCCCAACTCCGGCTGCAACTCGGCGAATTTGCGCCACTGCTCCTCTCCACCAAACAACCTACCACCAAGCCCAAAAGCTCCACCACACCTCCTCCATCAAAACCCCTCTACCAATTTCACGAAACATGCACGCCACACCTCTACTGAACAACCCACCATAGCTTCACCCTCTCCGACATCGCCACACTGCCACACACACCCTCACAGCACACCATGAGCACCACTGCACTCGCCGTGCTCCAGCGATCATCTTGAGCATTTTAACTTGGGCTTATAGCCCATATTATTGTTTCAGGTATCTTTGCCGAAGCTCGTTGCCGCCACCGTCTTCCTTGACATCGACCGCCTCTCTCCAGCTGCCATCAGTCCTGATTCTGTGACCTCTCAATGCGGCTTCGTCTCGCTAGCATGCCTGCATCTCCAATCAATCCCAGCATTGACGTAAGCAGCTCAATTAAATGTGCACATCTCCAGTAACTACGCGAAGGAAAGAAATTGCCAAATAGTCCCACATCATAGGGGACAAAACTCACGCAGAGCATAAAAGGAAAGTGTGTTAGCTGTTATCCGCCTCCGAGAGCACCAGGGTGAGGTCCCACTTGCACACCCCGCGCATATGCCCTCGCCCGCACTTATGCCTTGCGTGTCTGAGTTTGGGATCTATATACCCGATACTGTTCATCCAGATCTGGTTGGAGAGAGAAAGAGATCTGAGGAGGGAGGGGGTTTTGCACTATATCGCATTAGGATTCATGCCCCCCGCCCCTCGCTCAGCACTTGGCTATCCTGAGGCCCTTGTGCCTCTGTGCTGTGCTTTTCTTTGGTTCTGCTAGTACTTTTAAGGCCTTTGGGTTAAGGTGTTTGAGCCTTATACTTGTTGTTTGAGGCCTTGGCTTGGTTCTAATAGTTACTGTGGACATCCACGCTGACATGGAAATTAACATTAGTGGTTATAGGTTATTGTTGATTTATTTGAGATAGTGATTAGAGCTTAATTGTAGCGTTAAATCTGGTGGTTCAAACCACCATTTTTAACCCGATCTTTTTGCACTTTGATAGCCACTTTCTAAGATACATTTTCTGACATATATTGCATATCTTTCTGGTTATCTAATTCACTTGCAAATTGTTATTATTAATATTGTGATTAGTGATTGATTTGCTTATAATTGCTCCCTGCAAACGACCTCGGACTCATATTCTATTTCTCGAGCTTACAAATTTAAATGTTGTATCGCTTTTGTTGACTGTACTACAATGCATATTTCAAAAATAGATGAAAGCGACGCAACACTGGGTTACCTCCAAATAGGCACTGAATTTTACATCTAAACACAAAGCAGCATAGAATAAGTGCGTCTAGACATAGCATGTGCACAAAGGTGGACCAGTTCATAGTACAACCCCAATCTAGGAGGTCGAGTATATGATAGATAAATCTAGTGGCTTCTAGTGTGAAGATAATTAGGTGCAAACTTAGGATTCAAGCTATGCAACCCAAGCATAAAAGATTTATGCTTGGCAGATTTCTGTGCCCAATGATAGTGATATTTAATATGATGGTTTAGATGTTGGGCTAGCTTGGGCTTAACAGATTCTACTCTAATCAAATCATAGGGAACCTTGTAAAGAGTTAGAGGCTTTGAAAATAGAGGCACCTTAAAATCCTTATTTCTGTTCACCAAAAAATCCATTCTCAGTTTGTGATGACCCGAGTCCTACCAAACCTATACAGCTAAAACTACTGTCTACACGGACCGTCTCTAGGTACCACACTTGGTCCCGCAACAAAATGACCAACCACAGCCTCAACCCCTGACCACTCAACTACACTTGAGTACGGAACCCAAGGAACACGTTAGTAAAACTGAGTAGAGTAGAAGCAACAACTAGAATAAAATAGTAACAAAGAAAGAAAAAGAGAAAGGGTACTATCTCATAAATTAATCCTTTTACTAATCTTCACGTTATTCTATTCATTTTACAAGTTAAGCCCTACTTGTTACAATCAAAATCCCATAAATCAACACCTTAGGCACAAGGCTATTTCATGTGACTTTCTAAGTGGCAAGACCTGTATAAGCCACCCTCTCGGCAGAGAAGACAACTTATACCTATCTAATCACCACACTCCGTCACCCTGGGGTCACTGTGGAAAGGGGTGGCAGCTACATCGTATGACATGAACACATGCTAGCTACACACGCTGGACCACAGACAGCCAATGACCCACCCACCGGCTGAGTAAAGAAAGCCAACTCCAACCCTCGAGCCATGCATCCCGCTATCCCAGTTGGTCGTTAAGCCTAATAAAAAAGTCACAGAGAGGCTAGCAACACCCTAAACCAGCCCAAAATTGATCTAAAAGACCAAAGCTACAACCAAAGTCCCGACGAGTAACAAGGCTAAACTAGTTATCCAATTTATTTCTGACTAATCTATCGTCATCAATTTAATAACTTTTTTCCAAATAACTGAAATAACAATATCCCTTAATTACCCCATAACTCTCATCATTTTAAACCATTAATCGAAAGTTATGAAAGAGCTCAGATCACATCACTTTAAAATTAACTGTTAACGACTTAGTTTCCAAATTTTGAAACCGGTTCCAATTAAATTACTAATTAACAATCACAATGATGCCAGTTTACTAAAATGAAGTTCATTTCACACATGCGATGATAAGGTCATATCCAATATACTTAAATGTGTTATAATTCCTTAAATCATGAAAATCATTTAATGAATTTTAATTAATCCAATAGTTAAGTATATCGATTTAACTATTCACATTACGAGTCACCAACTTGATTTTCATTAATATTTAAAATTCAGGTACCCAAGATAGCAAAAAACATGAAGACGGGTTCTGATCCTAGCAGGAGATGAGAGCACACACTAAACGGTGCAAATACGAGAAGAAAACTATAATATAGGCAAATTACACTGGAAAGGAGAGAGATTACTCTACCTTGTGTTGCCTGGGGATCACAGTGACTCCAAACAAGAACAAGAGTCAAGAGACACTACTTGTGTGCCCTCAATCTGCGCCTTAAAATTTAGAGCAGAATCTATCAAATTCAACCTTACGAATGCATCTGGCACACTCGAGAACCCCAAGATCAAGTCTTGGATCACCTAAATCTACCTCTGGATGGCCTCGATCTGTGCAAAATAAATCTGATCGTCAGATTTAAATAACTTACAATCCCATTCACAGGGACCAAAATGTAAAATTGAAAACTTATGATTTTTGGGGTGCAATTTTTGCATCCCTTCAATCCCTTCTTCCCCTTCACTCTTCTTCTTTAGTCTTCCTATGCAACCCACCACAACGCCATGCATGGCGATGAAGGGCCACACTGACACACCGTCGTTCACGTCTCCGACGAGCCTCACCAACCCTCCACTAGTCATCGCCGACCATGATGAGCCCTCCTCGGCCGACCTCCTCCTCTTCTTCAATCTCCCTTTATTTCCTTCACAACATAATGGGAGAAAATGAACCCATCACCGGCCACCACTTGCATAGCTGCGTTCCACCCATCCTCGACTCTCTAACGACCTCGTCGCTCCTCCCTTCCCCCTCAATCTCCTTTTCTTCCTCTCATTCTCCTCCTTAACTCCTTATTGAAGTCTCATGTTAACCCATGCATATATACAACGAGAGAGAGAAGGCTCACCTCCAACTGCCGACCATGCATCTAATGAACACGAAGGCCATCTGTGATCCTCCTTGGAAAGCTTTGCCTCTTCCAACATAGCTCAAAGCTGCCCACTTGCTTGTCCTCTCTCCCTCTCACTCTCTCTCTCTCTCTCTTTCTCTCCTTCTCTTTCGTTAAGTAGGAAGAACGAGCGGGGAAAGGGAGAGGTGGCAGCTTGGGTTATGTGGGTTTAGGGAAGGGTTTTCTTTTTGTTTTTATAGGTGGGGAAAAATAAGAGATGTGGGAGAGAAGTTAAAGAATTTAGTTTTATTAATTAGGTGATTAATTAGGAAGGCTTAAGATTTCTATACTATTTTTTTTATATATCTACGAGCACTCTTGTAACTAGTTTAAACAAACTTCAATTCCCACGAAACACATACCATCGAAATCGTTATAAGACAAGGAATCCGAAAAAATTCATGGATTTCCAAATCAAGGTCATTCATACAATGCGATCCCCACAGCAGGTCGCATGTAGGTTTGGTTGTGTTTCACACGCATTTCACATATCTGTGGTCCGATCACTACACGAAACATACCGTCAGAATCCTCATGACACCAGGAAGCTAATTGTACTTTTCGATCATCAATCCGAGATTCAAATCCTAAAATGAAAAAATACATGGGTTTTCAATTCAATTGTGCGTTTTCAATCCGCGTGGGTTTCGATTTATGCTCGACAAACATTGACAAGTTTGTACTAGTACGCCTAGGTCCAAGGTGACTCAAATTCAGATTTGGGGCTTTACATAGTTCCACTGCCTCTTTGATTTCTTTGACTACTTTTTCTCTCTCAAAGTCCAAGTCCTTAGAAACATAGAGGTTAACATCTGGCTTGGCTATTTAATATGGGCAATCGAATTCTAGACAAAATGATTCAAATCCAAGCTCATCAAAATCTGATGTAAAGGTAAAGCTAGTCATTAAAGGTTCCTCAAGCTCAAATTGAAGTCTTTGTGCTTCACCTACTTTAGTTAGGGAATTTTCTTCAAAATCAAATGTAAATCTTTCAACTTTAGATTTGTCAAAAATCTCATCCTCAACAAGAAATGTCTCATATTCAGATTTACTTTTAGGTTCTTCAATCTCTTGTCTCGAAATCAAAAATGAAGCTTTCAACTTCAAATTCATTAGACATTTTATCCTCAAAAGGACATGCTTCATATTCATATTTATTTATATGTTCCTCAGATTCTGATTCTTTCCATGAGACATTTTCTTCATTTTTATCAGACCCTCAACCTTCTTAAGTTCTTCAATAAGCCCACAACCTTCATTAGAGTTCTCAATAGCTTAAAAAGTTTTAATTTCATCTTTTCATCCCCAAAGGCTATTTGTATGTTCCCATTCTTATAGTCAATTAGGGCCTCCGCAGTTGCTAAAAATGGTCTTCCAAGAAAAATCAGAGCTCATTTCAAATCATTGGGAATGTCAAGATCCAAAATGATAAAGTTCATGAGGTACTAAAAATTATTGATCCGAATAATTACATACCTCAGAATTCCTCATGGATGTCGGTGGGCCTGGACTTGGGCGCGAACCCGTACCCGAATACCCGCCTTTGGGAGAGCGATCCTACGAGCGAAATCTGAGAGAGAGAGACGTGGGGGAGCGTAGGGTTAGGTTTTTGCTCTGACCAAGCTATGTGAGTGTGCAGGCAGAAGAAGAAGGAGAGAAAGATGACCGCAGAAGAGGAAGGAGAAGAAAAAGAAGGAAGAAGCAGCCAAAGCCTTGGCTGCTTGAAGCAAAGAAGAAGAAGAAGAAGAAGAAGAAGAAGAAGGACTGCAAAAAGAAGAAGAAAGAAGCAGAAGAGGGAGCACCAAGGAAGCACTGTAGCAGATGCTACTTAAGTCGTTTGATTGAGAAATCAGACAACGCTCTGAAGAAAAAGACAAGAAGAAGGAAAGAAGAACAGGCGCCGCAGAAGAAGAAAGAAATAAAAGAAGAAGAACAGAAGAGAAAGAAAGAAAGAAAAGAAGAAGGAAGAAGACAGAAGAGCTGAAGACGATCAAAGCAAAGAGAAGAGAAGAAAAAGAAGAAGAAGAAGAAAGACTGCAAGAGAGAAAGAAGAGAAGAAGAAAAAGCTAAGAGACCAATCTACCTCTCTCTCTCTCTCTCTTATTTTTGTAACAGAAACATTGTACTTCTAGAATTATAAGTTTGCTCCCTGAGTTCGACCTCGAGAAACCTTTTCTGAGTAAAAATTGAAAATGATGGCGACAACCGTAGCTTATACTATAACGACTATACTATAATAAATACAAAGCACCACGAGTTCCCCGGCAACGGCGCCAAATGAAAGATGAGTGGCAGGCAACTCGTGGTGCTTTGTATTTATTATAGTATAGTAGTTATAGTATAAGCTACGGTTGTCGCCATCATTTTCAATTTTTACTCAGAAAAGGTTTCCCGAGGTCGAACTCAGGGAGCAAACTTATAATTCTAGAAGTACAATGTTTCTGTTACAAAAATAAGAGAGAGAGAGAGAGGTAGATTGGTCTCTTGGCTTTTTCTTCTTCTCTTCTTTCTCTCTTGCAGTCTTTCTTCTTCTTCTTCTTTTTCTTCTCTTCTCTTTGCTTTGATCATCTTCAACTCTTCTGTCTTCTTCCTTCTTCTTTTCTTTCTTTCCTCTTCTGCAGCGCCTGTTCTTCTTTCCTTCTTCTTGTCTTTTTCTTCAGAGCGTCGTCTGATTTCTCAATCAAACGACTTAAGTAGCATCTGCTACAGTGCTTCCTTGGTGCTCCCTCTTCTGCTTCTTTCTTCTTCTTCTTTTTGCAGTCCTTCTTCTTCTTCTTCTTTGCTTCGAGCAGCCAAGGCTTTGGCTGCTTCTTCCTTCTTTTTCTTCTCCTTCCTCTTATGCGGTCTTCTTTCTCTCCTTCTGCCTGCACACTCACATAGCCTGGTCAGATGAACAACCTAACCCTACCCTCCCCCGCGTCTCTCTCTCTCAGATTTCGCTCATAGGATCGCTCTCCCAGAGCCAGGTATTCGGGTACGGGTTCGCGCCCTGGTCCAGGCCCACCGACGTGCGGTGGTGGGCGAGGAGTGCAGGTCGGGTATACGGGTCGGGCGAGGTCCGCGGGGGGTGGTCGCGGACGAGGCCGGGTGAAGCGGGTGAGAGGGACCTCACCCCGTGGTCAGGAGGCGAAAAGGCTAAGGCACTTTTCCAATTTATGCGCGAGCGGCGTTTCGAAATCCCACGATGTGGGACTATCTTCTGTGCTGTCTTCGCGCGCGCCTGCAGGACGACTCCACCTCGCCCTCTGATCGGCTGCAGCCGATGTCGGTGCCAACTGAAGAGGCAGAAGCCTTCGCGGACTTCACCCCAACCTGCAGCACCTAGGAACTTGGGGCTGCAGGGTCTGGAGCTCGCCTCGAAGCTGCTTCAGTCGTTGTTAATGGCGGCTGGAGCAGTGAATCTGTTAGATAGAAACACGGCACTTCGGCCTAATTAAACTAGCGGGGTGTTGGTGCTAAAGCACCACGATCATTTGTTTTGATGATAACAAAACACGTGTTATTTAACATTTGCAATTTGAGTCCTAGATTTCAGGTCAATTGCAAATGTGGACGTGTTTAGACGGAATTCGAGCTCGCATCCAGGACGGATTGGAGGAGCTTGATGGAAAACAGAGGAGGTTCGCGTGGAGCGACAGATTGAAGATAAAAGACAAGAAGAATATGATAGATTCTTTTTAATCCTTTCATGTACTTTTATCTTTATTTTTCTTGCTCTTTATTTTCTTTAGAAATTATGTTAAAGAGCCTCAAAGAACCCTAACAGTAGTCCTAGGAACACCGGCACAACCTTAGGATACTTAGGTTTTCTGTAGAATACTTAGAAAACCAATATAGGGTTCAAACAGCACTTACAGACGTCTAATTCCCAAATCAGACGTCTGATAAAGTATTTTAAGACGTCTGACTGTTGTTTCAGATGTCTGATAACTGTTAGGCTGGACATAGTTAGTTCTGTCTGATGAAATCAGACGTCCAGACCTTAGACCAGACGTCTTAGAAGACGTCTGATGGATTTGCCAGACGTCCAATTAGTGGACCGTTGGCTGGCTTAGCAGACACTCAAGAATATGACCGTTAGAGCCTTATCAGACGTCCATAGGACTTTCCAGACGTCTGATAAATGACCGTTTTGCCTCGGCTGACCCAAAATCTCTTCTCAGATATTTTCTAGCCATTGTAACGTTTGGAAATCAATTCCCACAGTAAAAGTAGGTTTCCAGACGTCCAGACATAGTGCCAGACGTCCTGTATGTCGTCTGATGGACTTGCACAAAAACCCTGTTTAGATCTGAATCAAGTCAGGGAGAAACCCGCATAGAATCAGACGTCTGACCTTGAAATCAGACGTCTTAAAGTGGCCTTCCAGACGTCTGATGCCAGAGTTAGACGTCTGATAACCCTGTCAAATGTAATCATTGTCCTGATTTCGGCCTGATTCTCTTGGGCTTTGTTCCCAACGGCTATAGAACCTTTCCTAAGCCTTCCAAAGCCTTCCTAAGGCCTCTATAAATAGAGGGGAACCTTTGCAACACAAATATACACTAAGAAAAACACAAGACACACTTAAGCAACATACTTCCACTCTCTTGTGTCCAAGAAGCTCTTGCTCTCTAAGCTCAAGTTCTACATCTTGAGAGCATCATTCCCTTCACGCACCCGCTCTCCCGCCATTGTCTACGAGAGCGACATTGCGCCGTTGCGTGGCTCACGCACCCGCGTCATCGTCGACGCACTCCTTGCAAAGGAGAGTTTCCTAAATCCTATAGAAGCTTAGGTTTAAATTACTTTGTTGGCTCTATAGGTTTGTTGTTTTATTTTATCTTTGTAATTTGTTTGGGTATTCGCTTTGCGAATTCCTGTCTCCTTTGTGGGACAAAATCCTTCTCGTGGAGAGAAGGGGTTGAGGAACGCTACCCTCGTACTTGTAGCGTGGTTGTACTGAGGTTGAATCACCCTCGTTTTAAAGTGATTCGGTTAGTGGATTTGATCAACTAGGTTGATCGGAAAATCCTAACTCGAGAGGGTTAGGTGGTGGTTTTCACCCGGTTTGGGTTTCCACCTAAAATTACTTGTGTACTTGTGCGATTGATTTTTTGAGATTGTTTATTTTATTTCCGCAATTATTACGTCACCCCCTCCTTCGAAGGGAAGTTACACGGGGGACCTTCGCCGTGGCACGGCGAAGGTGCCACGGGGTGTAGCAGGTCGTGGGGCGGCGTCTGGCGGCGGGGCTAGGTCGAACAGCGACCGGAGAAATGGGTCTGTTCGGGGGAGTGTGGTGGGGGTGTGGAGCAGTAATGGGTGAGCGAAGGTTGCTCAGGGTGATGAGGCGGAGGTTCTATGAGGGTCGGCGAGGCGTGTGGGGCTGTGGAGCGATGGGGGCGTCTCGCCGGAGGGTAGCTAGAGACGAAGGGGGTGACGGTGGACAGGAGTGGTCAAGGGCTTAATTGAATGTAAAATAGTGAGGAAAAGAAAGAGGGGGAGGTGGGGAGAAGTTCTAACCTAGTTGTAGGGACGAAGGGGGCTGGAGTAGGGAGGCAGTCGTATCGACTGTCGCCGGAGAAGAAGACGCCCAGAGGGAGAGGGCGACAGCGAGGAGAGAGCGGGAGGGTGCGACGTGGGAAGAGCGGGCGAGGGTGGCTCTGCTGCTGGTATTGCAGCAGAGCGACGAGGAGGGGGAGGAAGAACCGTCGGAGCTGGAGGGCTTCTGCCAGAGTGGGAAGAGAGGAAAGATGGGGGTGTTTCTCCGTCAGGACCGAGCTGCCTTCTTCTGCAGGCGGAGGCGGCTTTTATAGAGGCGAAAGCGGAGAGGTGGGCGGAGGGAGGTGATGTGCCTCCCTCGCCGGAGGACGGCCAGAGTAGGGACCCATACCTTCCGCACGTTCGCACGGAAGGTGTGGGCTGCTGCAGAGATCGTGGAGGTGTCCCTGCGACAGCAGATGTCGCAGCGAACACCCCGTTGAAAGGTCAGAGGGCCTCCCTCACCCTGCGCGGCGCCATGCTCCGCGCAAAGTCGCCGGAGCGTGGTGCTGCTCAGGGTTTTGCAGGGAGGACTTAAATGCAAAGAACGATGAAGACTTAGGGGTCAAAACGCGAGGGTTTCAAAAGTTGAAGGTCAAAAAGTAATAGATGAGGACCAAAATGCAAAGTCGGTCAAGAAGGTCTCTTCTTAGGCTCAAGTTTTTATACATGACTAAATAGGACCTAAGGATTCTAATGGTGAATTTTATTTCTAGATCAGACCTTGTTTGACTGGTCAATTTACGTAAAAACCTAAATTAAATCATTAATTGGGCATGATTCTCAATGTAGGTCAAAATGGGTTCCCAAGGCCAAATTGAAGGTTCTAAAAGCTAGAGATTATTTTTCTATGAATTTTAGAGGGTTTAGTCGATTTTTACTTTGCCTCAAACCTCGTGAATTGAAGTGGGTTTGTTTTAGGGTTACAGGATGTCATTTAATTCCTTGGAGTTGCTGTAGCCCTAGTTGGATCAACTCATCTCACTTTCCTTCTTATTAGGTTAGTTTGACTTATGTTTGGACCCTAAGTTACCCTGTTTACAGATTGTGTTGGTGAAATTGCATTTTTACCCCTTAGTTCCTGTTTTCTTCACAAACTCAGAATTCTCTGAGTCAAGCCTTTCTATAAGTTATGTAGGAGCTTTTTCTTACAAATCTAGGTTAGATGGTGCTAGTTTAGGGTTTATGAAGAGGTTCTCATCAGATGTCTTACAAATTGGTCAGCTAGCTAGATTTGAACTAAGGTTGGTTCAAGGTCCCTAAATCCAATCGTCTTATAAATCCTAGTGGGCATTAGGTTGACAAAAGCCCCCAAATCAATTAAAGCTCTATCAAAGGCTAGATCATCAATTGTACAGGAAATCAAGGGGGTTCCTAAGTCTCCCGTCTTGGTAGGTAGGCCCTTTAAGAGAATATAGCTTGCTTATTTAGAAAGGATCACCTTCCCATGATTACTTGATTTTGGCTTGCACTTGGTTGTGGTTTGTTCCTTTAAAAACTCGGCACAAGCCAGGATGTGTTTAATTGCTTCCAAAAGTGGGATATTGATATGAATTTGTTTGAACATGTCCAACTAGGTCTCATTACTAGGCTCAGACCTCTTCTTCCTAGGCTTATTCAAGGCCTGTGAGAAAGGAATAGGGATGTCTTGAATAAGAGGGTTGGGAGCTTGGGTTTGTTCTTCCTCATTTGTCTTATTTTCTAGCTTATTAATCAAATCAGATACACCAGGTTTCATGGGATCTGAGTGGATTTGTTTAACAAGGTCTTGGGTATTTTTCCCACTTCTTAGGGTATTGGCATTAGTAGTGGCATTAGGTTCATACTCTAATGAGGAGTAGGAAAAATAGGTGCAATAAGGTGTGGAACTTGAGGTACATTAAAACTAGGGGGGTCAGGGGAGCTGGGTGAATCACATGTGCTTGGTGCTCCCTGTTTTGAGTAAACCCTTGTTGTCTGTCAGTAGGCCCAGGTCAATTAGAGATATTATCAATAGAGACCTTCATCTATTGCACCAATTGCAACATAGTTTCCTGCATGTCAACCATCCGATGGTTTTACTCAACTTGGCTTTTCTAGTCTGGGCTAGTCTAGTTAAGTTGAGTGAATTGGGTAGAGGGCATAGCAGAGTAGTGATGAGAACATCATCATGAGCCCTAACTAGCTCATTTTGACCTAAGAAAGAGAATAAAAGCTCCTACATAACCTAGAGGAGGGCCTAATTCAAGGAATAACTGTTCTGAGAAGAAAATATGAAACAAAGGGTAAAACTATAATTTTACCATTACAGTACATCAACGGGATTTCTCAGGGGCTAAACATAGGTCAATTGGACTTAACAAGAGGAAAAGTGGGATGGTTTAATCAAAAAAGGGTTACTGTGAGATCTGAGAATTAAATGACATTCTGTAACCCTAAAATAAACCCACTTAATTTGACAAGGTTTTGGTCAGGATAAAAATCAACTAAACCCTCTAAAATTCATGGAAAAATACCCTCTATGGTTTAGAACCTTCAATTTGGCCTTTGGAACTTATTTTGACCTAAGTAGGGGTCGTAGCTAGATATTTGACCTAATTTAGGTTTTTGTGTAAAATGTCCAATCAAACGTGGTCAAACCTAAATCCAACTTCACTATTGGATCCCTTAGGTCTAAATTAGGTTTGTACCAAAATTTGGACCTAAGGGGAGGTCACCTTGACCTACTTTGCAAAATAGTTCACCTAATTATATTTTGACCCCCTAACTTTTGAAAACTATTGCGCAAACCCCCCTATCTTCCACGCCACTCTTTGCAATTAGGTCCCTCTGCTATTACAGTGGAGGAGTCCTACTCCGGCGAGGATTCAAGGAGGATTGCTCCCTGATTCCTCAGAGATCTCTCATATTTGGAAGGGAGATTCTCTGAGGAATTCCCTATCGTTTGAACGTAATTCCAAGGTCTGATTCGCACCCAATCTCTCATGCGAACGCTCAAGAGATATGAGTACCTCGCACATTCCTTCTCCGACGAGGATTCTTGCGCTTGGAAGCTTGCCTTCCAAGCAGAAGAGCCTTTGCCAGTACCTATAAAAGGACCCTCATCTCCGGCCGCTCAAAATCAACTTGGCTTGGCCGGAGAACCACCTCCAACTTCGTCTCTTCTCCTCCGGTCAAGTGTCCAGCAGGCTCTGGCGACTCCTCCTTCTCATCACTTTGCCAAAATACCAGTGGCAGAGCCATCTTCACCTCCTTCCTCTGCGTCGCACCATACATGTGCATGCTCCAAAAGCCCCTTCGTCATCGTCGTTCTCCCTCCACTGGAAGCTTCTTCTCCAGCGGCGGCAGGTACGGCCAGCCGCTCTCTTGTCCCCCTTAGTCCATTAAATTAGGTTAGAACTCTTTCCCTCTCTCCTCTCTTTATTTCCCCTATCTTTATTGATATTTTTATCCCCTCGACGCCGCAGACCACCACCATCGTTCTCATCTCCGGTCTACCACCGGCAAAGGTGCTTCCATCGCTCCACGCTCCCACACGCCTCACCAGACCTCTCATAACCTCCTCCATCATCCACTAAGCATCTTCCACCCCTTCACTGATCACCAACACCTCCCCAAGTGCCCACCGAACACACCCATCACAATGGCCACAGAGCGACCTAGGAACGCACGCCTAGGCCGCCCCGCGGCCACCCACCCATCTAGACACCTTCGCCGTGCCACGACGAAGCTCCCCATGTGGTTTAATGAGGCCGCAAGGCTGTATTGAGTGATCGTAGGTCCGACCCCCCTACCGCCATTAGAGCACGAGCAAGCTTGCTCGCAAGCTCGCTCAAGGTCGCATCGCCCCAGGCAGAAAAACCCCACATGCGTAGAAGCATCCCACGACCCTTTCTCACCTAGCAATCGAAGGCTACCTCGACTGCAGCTGTAGCAATTAGGCGAAGCAATCACCTGCGTGCGTGAGCGAAGCGGGTAGGCTTTTTAGTCCCACCTCGAAAACATTGGGCACAGGTAAGTGGTATAAAGTGAATTTGTGTTTCTACCTTGTCACCTCAGATCACGGGGTGAGGTCCCCTCGCCTGCTCACCCACCTCGTCCGCGACCCACGCTACACGGACCTGGCTGCCGACTCGTTTACGCAGCACTCCTCACGCACCACCCACACGTGGTGCACTTGGACTTGGGTGCGCGTAACCCGACCCGAATACCCGATTGGCTGGCTCTGGGAGAGCAAACCGAAGAGAGAAATAGAGAGAGAGTGTACGCGGGGGAGAGTAGGGGTAGGATTTGCACTCATGTGTGCAGGGAAGGAAGAAGGAAGAGGAAGCTGAGGCCAAAGAAGGAAGAGAAGAAGGCTGAAGCGAGGAAGGAAAAACTAAGGAAGAAGCTGAGGAAGCTAAGGCAAGAGAGGAAAAGAAAGAGAAGCAAAGGAAGCTGCAGAGGAGCTAAGGAAGAAAAGCAAAGGCAAAGCTGAAGGTAGAAATCAAGGAAGAAGAAGGAAGGAGAAATCAAGGCAGAAGACAAGGAAGGAAGAAGAAGCATTGTAGCAGAGAAGGTGCGGCTGAAGAAAAGGGTAAGGCAAAGCGGAAGGAGAAATCAAGGAAGAAGGAAAGAAGAAGACCAAAGGCAAAGAAGAAAGAAGAAGCCAAGCCCGCAAAGGAAAGGAAGAAAAAGAAGAAAGAGAAAGCCAAAGACAAAGAGGAAAAGAAAGAGAAGAGCCAAAGAAGAAGAAGAAAAGAAAGAAGAAAGAGGAAGCTGAAGAACAAGCCAAGAGAAGAAGAATCAACCTTTTTTCTATCCCTCTCAATTTCTCTTCTATTTCGCTACATTTTTATTCATAAACTCCTGCATTATATTCTGTATTAGATTTTGAGTAGATTTAAGTGTTCAAATTACATTGATTGAGATTAGTGAATAAATTCCATTTGCTCCCTATGTTCGACTTCGGACTCAACATTCGAGTAATAAAAACTTCTTATTTGTTTATAACACTTTTTCGACTATACTGCAACGCCACCTTTTTCAAAACTCGATCAAGCATGAATAACAAGTAGGTTTGACCTTGACCCATTATTCCTTGTTGGTTTTATTGATAGTACGATCTAGGTTGAGTCAATTGAGTCTAGGCTTGCCCTTGAGTCTTCCAGGAGAAATTAGGATGGTTTCTTTAACCTGGATTATAGGTATTAGAATAAGTTTTGTTCTTAGGATTGGTTTAGATAGCCTGGACATCCTCATAGGTCGAGGATAGAGAGTCAGAGTAACTAGGATCAAAGGCTCTGGTCAGGCTCAAAAAAGCCGAATCAAGAATGTTCACAAACTTCCTAGAATCGGTAGCTTATGAAGATGGAAAATTAGACATTGTTCCCTGCACAACAGACCATGTAGAAATTTGATTCTGAGATAAATATTGATCCAATTTCTGATCTAGCTTCTGAGAGACCATGTTCTCCAATTTGGCACATAGAGCATCCGTGCCAACCTTCTTAGAGTTATCCTCAATTTCATATATCCCAACTTTAGGCTGCACAGATCTGTTGATGAGAGCATCATCATGAGCCCTAACTAGCTTATTTTAACCTAAGAAAGAGAATAAGAGCTCCTACATAACTTGGAGAAGGGCTTAATTCAAGGAATAAGTGTTCTGAGAAGAAAACATGAAATAAAGGTTAAAACTGTAATTTTTCCATTGCAGTACATAAATGGGATTTCTCAGAGACAAAACATAGGTCAAATGGTCTGAATAAGATAAAAAGTGGGTTGGTTCAATCAGAAATGGGTTAATGTGCAGTTTAGGAATTAAATAACATTCTGTAACCCTAAAACAGACCCGCTTAATTCAACAAGGTTTTGGTCAGTTTAAAAATCAACTAAACCCTCTAAAATTCATGGAAAAATATCCCCTAGGGTTTAGAACCTTCAATTTGACCTTTGGAACTTATTTTGACCTAAATAGGGTCCTAGCTCATTAATTGACCTAATTTGGGTTTGTGTGCAAAATATTCTGTCAAACATAGTCAAACCTAAAATCCAACTTCACCATTGGATTTCTTAGGTTCAAATTAGGTTTTTACCAAAATTTGGACCTAAGGGGAGGTCATCTTGACCTACTTTGCAAAATAGTACACCTAATTACATTTTGGCCCCTATCTTTTAAAAACCATTACACAAACCCCCTATCTTCCTTGCCACTCTTACAAATAGGTCCCTCCACCATTAATGGGGAGAAATCCTTCTCTGACGAGGAATGGAGGGGGAGTACTCCTTGATTCCTCAGAGATCTCCTCCCAGATTTGGAAGGGAGATTCTCTAAGGAATTCCCTTCCATCTAAGCCCAATTGCAATCTTTGATTTGCATCCAATCTCTCGTGCGAACGCATGAGAGATTTGGATCTCCAACTACCTTCCTTCTCCGGCGAGAAGTCGGTGGTAGAAGGCTTGCCCTCCATGCACCAGAAGCTCAGCCAGCAACTATAAAAGGATCCCAGGTCCTCTGCAAATCTCTCAAGCTTGATTTGGCCGTAAACTCCCTTAGAATTCATCTCCCCTCTCTCCGGCCAAATAGCTCGCAAGCTCCGGCGAATTTTCCTCCTCCCTCTCATCACTCTGCTACCATACCATCGGCAGGGTTCACTTCGCTTTGTTCTTTCGTGTTGCGCCTCACCAGCGCACGCCTTCCTGTCCTCCTCATCGTCGTTATCTCCCCCTCAGGGCCGTCTTCTGGCGATGGAACAAACGCGTCGTCCGTCTCCTCTGCCTCCCCTTCGCTCCAAGTACCCCAGATAAGCTCCTCGTCTTCCACTCTTTCTTTTCCCTCATTCTATTTCACAAAACACCCCTCGACAGCCACTCCCATCCGCATCTTCCCCATCTCCGGCCAACCTCCACCGAGACACCCATCACTCCACACCTCCACACGTCTCGCCACCAACCTCAACACCTCTGCCATCGACCGCTGAACATTTTCCACCCATTCACAGACCACCACACGCACTCCACACTTTAACTAAACACACCCACTCCCACAGTCACAGTCTGACCTAGGCACGCACGCCTAGGCTGGTCTGAGCCACGCCAACCCCTGCCTCACCTTCGCCATGACACGGCGAAGGTTCTCCTGTGGTTTGATAGAGCCTCAAGGCTCCTTTTGTGTCGTGCAGGGTAGAGCTCCCATCCGCCATTAACAAGCACACAAGCTCACTTGTTCTCCAGCTCCAGGCCACAAGTGTCAGGTTCCAAGCTTCCTGGCTACGCAGATTGTGGGTGAGAGTGAATCCAGCCTGAGAGAAAGTGCCGTGAGACCTACAGATACGTTAATTGTGCGAAGACACTCTCCTGCAGGCCAGTAGAAACGGGTGGGACTTTTAGTCCCACCTCGGTAAGTCTTGAGTTCTCTAAGAGGTTTAAATTGATTTTATGTTCTTCCCTGCTTGCCTCAAAATCACTGGGGTGAGGTCCTTCGCCTCACCTATCACACCTTGTCCGTGGCATTTAACCCGCGGACCTGGCACCTGGATTCGATTAACCCCTCCGTGCACTCCTCGTGCACTACACCCATGCCGGTGCGCCTAGACCCAGGCGCGCGACCAACCCGATAACCCGGCTTTGGGAGAGCGTACCAAAGAGAGATACACAGAGAGAGAGAGACACGGGGGTGGGTAGAGGGGTAGGTTTTGCTCTTCGGTGTTGTGTGTGCAGGGAAGAAGGAAAGAAGCATAAGACAAGAGAACGTCAGAGGAAGCTAAGGGAGGAAGAGGCGTAGCAAGAGAAGAAGAAGGAAGGAAGAGAAAACGCCAGAAGAGAGCTAAGGTTGAAGAAGGAAAGAAAGAAGAAGGCCCGTAGAGGAAGAGGAGAAGCAAGAAAGAGAGGCACAGCAAAGGAAAAAGAAGAAAAAGAAGAAGGAAACTAAAGAAGAGACAAGGCCAGGACTTAGCTGCAGGAAGAGAATCGAGAAGAGAGAAAGCAAAGGAAGGAAAAAGAAGAGGAGCAGGAGTGGCTAAGGAAGAAAAAGAAAAGGAGAACAAGAATCCATAGCTGCAGCAGAAAGCATACAAAAGAAGAGAAGAGACTGAAGGCCAATTTTAAGACATTTGATATAATATCAGACGTCCAATTCTTTTTGAGCATTTTCTCCATAACATTATCCTGTCATTTTTGTTTATTGCTTCGTATTAAAAGTTGTGTTCTCAAGTTTTGGAATACCCAAATTGCTCCCTGTGTTCGACCTCGGATACTTTGATTTTCGAGTTATAAATTTTTATTTATTTTCGCGGAGAGTTCATCTATATTACAACGAGATATCTGTTAAAACACGATCTAGCTGCGTAAACATCTGTCAAAAGTATCCATGGAAGAATGATTCAAAGAATTTTCACTTAGTTCCTCAAACAATTGATATGCACTATCTACATCCTTATTCAAGAAATTGCCTCCACAAGAAGCATCCATATATTGCTTATTCTGTATGGTTAGCCCATGATAGAAAATCTGGACTAATTGCCATTTAGGTACCTCATGATGTGGACACTTTCTTAATAGATCCATAAATCTCTCCCAAGATTTGTGAAGTTGCTCCCTAGATTTTTTAGAAAAAGTGGTGATGGCCCTCCTGATTTCATTGGTTCGACCAATTGGGAAAAATTTCTTGAGGAAGACACTCTTCAATTCTGCCTAATATAAATAGGCCTTCCTATAGTATTGTACCAATGTGTAGCCTTATCCATGAAGTGGGGGAATAACTTCATCATCATATCTTTAACATTGGTATTCCTAGGTTTGGTGGTCTCAGCTAAAGCAGTTAGATTCTCCAAATGCTAGAACGGATCATCGTTGTTGTTTCCATAAATGTGTTTAATCAAACCCAACACTTAGGGCTTATCCTCATAGTCCCCATCAGGAATCATAACCCTAGCCCTAGCTTGATGATTGGAAGGATCATAAAAATCATAGAGTTTAGGTTTATTAGCTTGGGCCATTTATGCAACAATCATCTCCATATGCTCTAGTTGTCTTCTCATATCAGCATTAGGGTTAGGTGGGTTTGATCTAGATGGTCCAGATCTAGATTGGTTCACACCTTGATAATCCTCCCAATGGATCGAGAGTGGGTCATCGGGTGTGCACACCAACGTCCCAACTACTGGGTGGCTCGAGTTAGAGTTCGCAATCTTGCTAATTAGGTACGTCATAAAAAAAATAAATTTTTAAATAGATTGAAAGGTTGAAACCTGCCAAAAATTCAGTAGAGTTTCCCCTGTTTATCGGATATTTTCCAAAATCAATACCTACAACCTGCACCAGTGCATACATACCACAAATTATAGGTGGGTACTCCCCACCATCACACCACAACAATAGAAAATAATGATAAAACACAAGAGAGCACACCTCGCATCCAAAAGTAGTAAAAGCTTGGGAAAACAAGGAATAAGGCCATGTTACAGATAACACAAAACCACAAGCATCCCCAATTAACCACAAAACTCCTGTATAGTCCATGGTTTAAGGCATCACATATACAACCATCCATACATTATATTTCAAACATTTACACAATGGGAATTATCTTGCTACAAATTCAACAAAAGAAAACCCAACCATGCTCATTGCATTATTTATCAAGGCCTACCCAAAAGAAAGTAGAGTGAGTACTTTATTATCTGCCCGGGTCCTCCTAGGCCTAAATCAGGCATGACGTGTCACCTGCACAACGACAGCAGTACCTGAAAATGGGTCACAAATGCAGGGATGAGCCAAGTGGCTCAGTAGGGACAAAATTACGCATAACAACTGAGTAGACCAAGGTAGTGTCAGTTTTCTACCCTATAGGCCAGCTACAAGTTGTTTCCCTCAGTTAATTATGCCTTGGTTCCATAACAGGCTAACCACTAGCTTTTCCCATTTCTCATAATTAACCCAAGTTTCATTAGCGATATAGGCCAACTACAAGCCTTTCTCCTCGTTTACTAGAATTTATTCACATGGTTATTTAGTTTTATTATCACTGGACTTATTTAGTAAGTCCAGTTGCCCCTCCTTCTCATTATTTAGTAATATGAAATTGATTCTCTCACTCTCCTCAGTGATCAAATTCTAGGAATCATCCCTCTCTACAAGAGGAGATTGAGATGCATCCTTTCCTTTAGATTCTAGTCTGATAGTCTTGCCCTAGCCAAGGGAGAGGCTAGCAAGTCTGTTGATCCTCGAGAAAGGAGGGCCCATTATTGACGTATCAAGTGCATTGTTGATTTCAACCAGAAGAGTCAGGCCTCTTAGGAGCTACCTAGGCCTATACCTTGCGATCATGAAGTGCAAGCTCAGTTCGTATCCATCAAGGACCAATCACAGATAAAACCAGATTATCATCACAGGATTGGCCAAAATTGTTGAGCCATACTAATGCTCCTGCTAGGAGTGGCTCCCCATAGGAGCATAGTTTGTAGGTGTGCCCTCTTAATCCACAGTCGGACAAGGTGTTGAGTGGATAATTGTCGTAATTTAAAAAAATGCATCGTAGTATAGTCAACGAAAATCAAATTGACATTTAAAATTTATAATCT
Source organism: Thalassia testudinum (assembly GCA_037157565.1). Classification (NCBI taxonomy): domain Eukaryota; kingdom Viridiplantae; phylum Streptophyta; class Magnoliopsida; order Alismatales; family Hydrocharitaceae; genus Thalassia; species Thalassia testudinum. The sequence goes on along the minus strand of JAZHRO010000007.1, from coordinate 62,415,887 downwards.
TGAGAAATATGAGTTTCGAGGTCGTTCGCAGGGAGCAAACAATTGTAATTTAATCCACTAATCAAAAATAAATGATTAGCACAATAATCAAATCACAAGTAATGATATGCAATGAATAATCAATCAAAAATATATTCAATAATTAGTCAAATTGTATCTCAAGATTCAGTAAACAAAATTATAATAGAAAGCCCAAAAAAGTGAGGTTGAAACCACCAATGAATCATTTAACACTTAGGCTCCAAACAAAGTTTAATATCAGACTTCTCTTCTTCTCTCAAACACTTAACCAATTTTCGTATCATCTCTTCTTCACACTTAGCCAAATAGCCAAATCAGACTCTTCAATTTCTTCACCAATCAGATGTCTGTGAAGAGGTACAAACAGCTTAAGTATCAAGTTTGGATTCAAGATCGGCCATCTAATGGTTATCTTCAGACCAAAAACCCCCTCTTACTCTCTCAGCATACCCTTCTCTCTCTCTCTCCAGACCAGACTTGGTTCAAACCCAGACCCAAGCCAGTTCAGACCCGCCCAGCCCAAACCCACGTGAGTGTGGGCACAGGCGAGGGCATGTGCGAATGCTCATGATATAGTGGGGACCTGACCCGCTGTCTCAAAGGCAATACGCCTACACACAAAAAGCCTTAAATATCAACTTTATTTTTAGAGCACTACTCCTTTCTTTAGCAGCTACAGATGTGCACATTAAGTGAATTGAGGATGCTGCTGCTTCTCGTTCGTCAATTCAAAGCCATAGACACCTTCGTGATGACAATCTGCTCAGCCTAGAGCTGGTATTGAGTTTAGTGGACGACAGTAGCGTTGAAGGTCGATGGTGTACAACCCTGAAATAAGTAATATGAGCTAAAAGCCCCAATTAGAAGGTTCAGGATGGTCATGGTGAAGTGACAAGTGCATTGGTGGTGTGTACATGGTGTTTGGGTGTGCATGGAGGTCGGTGTGGTGCCAGAATTTTAGGCAGTTTGGTGGGTTAGTCGGGGAGGTGAATGATGGATCGAAACACCTAAATACCTTGGGGCTTTGGGTTGGTGAAGCATGGTGAAGGATATGCTGGTGTTGGCGAAGCACTTGGATGTGTCTGGCGCCAATGAGAGCTCATCGGAGCTCTCGCCAGACTGATCAAAGAAGGGGAATGATGAGTATAGTGGGTGGATCTAAGTCCTAAATGGCCAACATTAACCTAAGAGGAGAGGGTAGGGTAAAAACCTAGCTAATTGGATGAAAGGGGGAGGATTCCACACCGGCTTGCCTCACCGAAATCGAGGAAGGTAAATTCTCTGGTAGGAGGGTTCGACGAGGAAGGAGGTAGAGGGCTTCTGTTGTGACCGATGAGAAGCGGACGGGCTTAAGAAGGATAATGGCACTCCTAATTTGGCTGTTGGGAGGTTAGAGAGGAGAAATCGAGGGGTCTCTAATGCGGGCGGAATGCGTTGGTTTAATTATGTCATTGTAGCATGCGTTCATGACGTCAGTTTTAATTTAAGATTTGGATTCAGTGAGTCCAAGTGTAGAACATGAGGAGGCATGAAATCGGAATAGTTTGTTGCTTTAGGTGTCACAAAATGGTAGCATGGTTTTCTTGCGAAAACGAAAGCAAGAGAGAGAGAGAGTAGGGTTAGAGATTGTGTTTAAAACATGACAATCACTTAAGGAGATGTGAACTATGTTATAAGAAGCAACATCAACATATAGCATGCAATTAGAGATTGTTTACAAATACAACAATAGATGAAAGATTAAAATGGTGCAACATAAAACTAAAGTAAAAGAGAGTGTGAGGAGGAGGCGAGGCGGCCACGGTGATGGTGGGGGGCTCCGTTAGCGACTCGACAACTCTGGGGTAAGATATGGAGTGTTTAGTGGAGCTAGAAGAGGGCTAGTATTGCATAGAGAGTGAATGAGAATTGAATTGCCCTTGAATGGGGTGGTTGAGGAGGTTTATATAGAGAATAAGGGGTTTCCAAACTAGGTAAGGGTTCTAGTGACATCCAGGACGTCGCTAAACCCATTCCAAAAGTGTCAATGAAGCCCCTCGCCCGCTGGTCCTTAGAGGCACACATGCTTCCTCCTTCAATCCGCACCCATGCATCCTCAGCCGTTGGATCCGAGGCGCGGATCGCCATCGGATAGCTGAGGACGCACCACGTCGTCCCCCCTCACCCGCAGGAGTGTAAGCCTTCGCGTGATGGACGCGCGCCAACCGTTTGATCGTGCTTCAACGGCCACAATCGTGGGATAGAAGGCACTCAGATCACGCTTCGCATGCGATGAGTGCGTGTGATTGTGTGCATTGGGGTGAGCTTTCATCTGGAGGTTGTTGGTGCTAGAGCACCGCGATCGTTTGTTTTGATGATAACAAAACACGTGTCATTTAACATTTGCACTTGGAGTATTAGATTTCAGGCAAATTGCAAATGGAGACGTGATTAGACGGAGTTCGAGCTCGCATCCAAGACAGATTGGAGGAGCTTGATGGAGAACAGAGGAGATTCGCGAGGAGCGATGGCTTGAAGAAGGAAGGAGATGAAGAATAGGATAGATTTCCTTCTCTTGTACTCTTTGTATTTTTCGTTTCTTTTGTTGCTCTTTATTTTTGTTACTTAGATTCATGTTAAAGAGCCTCAAAGTACCCTTACAGTAGTCCTAGGAACACCAGCACAACCCTGGGACACTTAGGTTTTTTGTAGAAAACTTAGAAAACCAATATAGGGTTCAAACAGCTTTTTCAGACGTCTAATTCCAAAATCAGACATCTGATAATGTGTTTTAAGACGTCTGACTGTTGATTCAAACGTCTGATAACATTTAGGCTGGACTTGTTAGCTCTGTCTGATGAAATCAGACGTCCAGACCTTAGTCCAGACGTCTTAGAAGACGTCTGATGGACTTGCCAGACGTCCAATTAGTGGACCGTTGGCTGGCTTAACAAACACTGGAGGATATGACCGTTAGAGCCTTATCAGACGTTCTTAAGTCTTTCCAGACGTCTGATAAATGACCGTTTTGCCTCGGCTGACCCAAAATCTCTTCTCAGAGTTTTTCTAGCTGTTGCAACTCTTGGAAATCCATTCCCGCAGAAAAAGTAGGTTTCCAGACGTTCAGACATAGTGCCAGACGTCCTATATGTCATCTGATGGACTTGCACTAGAACCCTGTTTAGATCTGATTCAAGTCAGGAAGAAACCTGCCTAAAATCAGACGTTTTAAACTGGTTTCCCAGACGTCTGATGCCATGATTAGACGTCTGATAACCCTGTCAGTGCAATCATTATTCCTGATTTCGGCCTGATTCTCTTGGGCTTTGCTCCCAACGGCTGTGGAAGCTTTCCAAAGCCTTCCAAAGCTTTCCTAAGGCCTCTATAAATAGAGAGGAACCTCTTGCACACCAAGACACACCTAGACACACCAAGACACACCAAGAACAAGCATTTCCACTCTTTTATGTCCAAAAAGAATCTCTTGCTCTCCAAGCTCAAGTTCTACATCTTGAGAGCATCAAGCCTTTGCGCACCCTCTCTCCCGCCGTAGTTCACGAGAGCGACGTTGCGTCGTCGTGTAGCCCACGCACCTGCATCATCGATTCGACGCACTCCTTGCAAAGGGGAGTTTCCTAATTCCTATAGAAGCTAGGTTTAAATCTTTGTTGGCTCTATAGGACTATATTTGTTATTTTATCTTTGTTATTTGGTTGGGTATTCGCTTTGCGAATTCCCGTCTCCTTCGTAGGACAAAATCCTTCTCGTGAAGAGAAGGGGTTTGAGGTACGCTACCCTCGTATAAAGTAGCGTGGTTGTAATTGAGGTTGAATCACCCTCGTTCAAGTGATTCGTTTAGTGGATTTGATCAACTTGGTTGATCGAAAAATCCTAACTCGAGAGGGTTAGGTGGTGGTTTTCACCCGGTTTGGGTTTCCACCTAAAAATAATTGTGTACCTTGTGTGATTGATTTTTGTGAGATTGTTTATATTCTATTCCGCATTTTATTACGTCACCCCCTCCTGGTAGGGAAGAATCTACAATTGGTATCAGAGCAGGTTCTTGCTATTCGGAGTAACACCCAGCAAGAAGATCATGGAGGGGAGCAGTTTCGCAATCCGAATCTCCGAGGGGCAATCCACGTCCCGTCCGCCATTCTTCGATGGGAGCAACTACCCCTACTGGAAGCTGCGGATGAAGACATGGCTTCAAGCCACCGACTTCACAATTTGGGCTAGGTGCGAGACCCTCTTCGACATCCCAGAAAAATTTGCCATAGGATACTCGCAGTAGCAGATCCGGGAACTCTCGCTCAACGCGAAAACAATAAACGCGTTGTACTACGCGCTCAGCCCGGAGGAGTTCAACAGAATCTCGCAATGCACCACCAGATACGAGATTTGGCACACACTTGAGGTAACTCACGAAGGTACCTCTAAGGTAAAAACTTATAAAATAAATTTACTTTCTTAAGAATTTGAATCTTTTTCTATGAAGCCTAACGAATCTTTAAGTGAGATGAACACTAGGTTCACTCTCATTGTAAATAATTTGACAGCTTTAGGAAAGACTTTCATCAAGGGGGAGCTTCAAGGGAAGCTTCTTCGTTCCCTTAGACCGGAGTGGGAACAGAAAGTCACCGCCATCGAGGAGGCGAATGAAGTGGAGGAGCTCAACATGGAAGATCTCCTAGGCAATCTGATGGCCTACGAGACAAAGTTGAAGTAGAAGAAGAAGGATACATCGGAGCCAAAACCGAAGAAGACTCTCGCCTTCAAAGCTGTGTCAGATAGCAAGGTAAGTTCCGACGACGAAGACTTTAAAATTTTACTTAAAAAGTTTTCCAAGTTGTGTAGGGAATCAAAGAAGAAAGAGAAGAAGGAGAGGCCGAGACGTTGCTACCACTGCAACGAGAAAGGGCATCTGCGACCAGAATGCCCTCTTCTCAAAAAGGAGAAGAAGAAGGAAAAGGAGAGGAAATCTAAGAAGAAGGCATTCCAAGCCACTTGGGACGATTCGAGCTCGGAGGAAGAGGAAGAAGAAAAGTCTGTAGAAGAAACCGCTTGCTTTGGTTTCATGGCTAGAGGAAGTGATAGCGACAGCGAAAGCCGAAGCGACTCAGACAACGAGGTAAGTTACGATTTACAAGAAGCTTTTAATGAACTTTTTGAAGTTAGTAAAGCACTTAAGATAGAAAATAAAAGCATTAAAAAAAATCTTAGTTTTCTTAGAAGTGAAAATGAAAGATTAGAAATAAAACTCAAGGATCTAGAAGCTAGTCCTAAAAATGATAACCTATTATTAGAAAATCACAACCTCATCAATGAAAATAATAAATTGATTGAGGAAAATGTTAGTCTAAAAATAGAAATTTCTGATTTAAAGACTAAGATGCATATTATAGAAAAAGAAATTGCATGTCTTAGGGAAAACTCTAACAAATTAATCAACAAAGTAGATAATTTTTGTAGCCCTAAGGTTGAGAAAGGATCTCCGTCAACGAGACCCGCTAACAGATCTGGATCCAAGCTCACTTGGATACTGAAGAAAGAATTAGAATCTTGTTTTGTAGGTTTCAGGGATAACTACAACACAAAGGACTGGACCTACAAGCTCAAAGCTGGTCAACTCGTGTTGGGAGAACCAAGCAGCAGACCAAGGAGGAGAACAAGAAGACCGACGAGACAGCGAACAAACAATGATCCCGTCGCTTGTCGACCACCAGACTAGAGACCGGCACCGATGCCCAGGCCTCCAAGCTACGGATGGGAGCCCCATCCTATGTGGCATCCACCACCACCATTTGGGCCATTTTATTGGCCATGGTAGGTGAGGTAAAAATTCTTTACCCTATCTTTTTATCATTAGCATCTAGATAGGGGGAGTTAAAAAAATAAAAATTATGAGCCCATTGTCAATTTATAAGGGGGAGTTGCAAGTTAGCTAAATTTCCTTTAATAAGGGGAAGACAAATAATAGCTATCTTGTTGTTACAAAAAGAGGGAGGACATTACTCTTGTTAAAAGAAATTCATAGAAGAGCATGTTTTAAGGGGGAGTTATAGGAAATTTAAAATCAATCAAACCTTTTTGATAATGTCAAAAATTGGGAGGATTTTTTTTGCATTATTATTTATGGTTTTGTCATCATCAAAAAGGGGGAGATTGTTGGTGCTAGAGCACCGCGATCGTTTGTTTTGATGATAACAAAACACGTGTCATTTAACATTTGCACTTGGAGTATTAGATTTCAGGCAAATTGCAAATGGAGACGTGATTAGACGGAGTTCGAGCTCGCATCCAGGATAGATTGGAGGAGCTTGATGGAGAACAGAGGAGATTCGCGAGGAGCGATGGCTTGAAGAAGGAAGGAGATGAAGAATAGGATAGATTTCCTTCTCTTGTACTCTTTGTATTTTTCGTTTCTTTTGTTGCTCTTTATTTTTGTTACTTAGATTCATGTTAAAGAGCCTCAAAGTACCCTTACAGTAGTCCTAGGAACACCAGCACAACCCTGGGACACTTAGGTTTTTTGTAGAAAACTTAGAAAACCAATATAGGGTTCAAACAGCTTTTTCAGACGTCTAATTCCAAAATCAGACATCTGATAATGTGTTTTAAGACGTCTGACTGTTGATTCAAACGTCTGATAACATTTAGGCTGGACTTGTTAGCTCTGTCTGATGAAATCAGACGTCCAGACCTTAGTCCAGACGTCTTAGAAGACGTCTGATGGACTTGCCAGACGTCCAATTAGTGGACCGTTGGCTGGCTTAACAAACATTGGAGGATATGACCGTTAGAGCCTTATCAGACGTTCTTAAGTCTTTCCAGACATCTGATAAATGACCGTTTTGCCTCGGCTGACCCAAAATCTCTTCTCAGAGATTTTCTAGCTGTTGCAACTCTTGGAAATCCATTCCCGCAGAAAAAGTAGGTTTCCAGATGTCTAGACATAGTGTCAGACGTCCTATATGTCATCTGATGGACTTGCACTAGAACCCTGTTTAGATCTGATTCAAGTCAGGAAGAAACCCGCCTAAAATCAGACGTCTTAAACTGGTTTCCCAGACGTCTGATGCCATGATCAGACGTCTGATAACCCTGTCAGTGCAATCATTATTCTTGATTTCGCCTGATTCTCTTGGGCTTTGCTCCCAACGGCTGTGGAAGCTTTCCAAAGCCTTCCAAAGCTTTCCTAAGGCCTCTATAAATAGAGAGGAACCTCTTGCACACCAAGACACACCTAGACACACCAAGACACACCAAGAACAAGCATTTCCACTCTTTTGTGTCCAAAAAGAATCTCTTGCTCTCCAAGCTCAAGTTCTACATCTTGAGAGCATCAAGCCTTTGCGCACCCTCTCTCCCACCGTAGTTCACGAGAGCGACGTTGCGTCGTCGTGTAGCCCACGCACCCGCATCATCGATTCGACGCACTCCTTGCAAAGGGGAGTTTCCTAATTCCTATAGAAGCTAGGTTTAAATCTTTGTTGGCTCTATAGGACTATATTTGTTATTTTATCTTTGTTATTTGGTTGGGTATTCGCTTTGCGAATTCCCGTCTCCTTCGTGGGACAAAATACTTCTCGTGAAGAGAAGGGGTTTGAGGTATGCTACCCTCGTATAAAGTAGCGTGGTTGTAATTGAGGTTGAATCACCCTCGTTTAAGTGATTCGTTTAGTGGATTTGATCAACTTGGTTGATCGAAAAATCCTAACTCGAGAGGGTTAGGTGGTGGTTTTCACCCGGTTTGGGTTTCCACCTAAAAATAATTGTGTACCTTGTGTAACTGATTTTTGTCAGATTGTTTATATTCTATTCCGCATTTTATTACGGCACCCCCTACTGGTAGGGAAGAATCTACAGAGGTGCCGCGTGGACTCCATCTACGCCGTTCGCACCCGCATCGACGATTGTAATCGACCACGCTTTCGGTCAAGCATGAATTGGTAGTGTACAGAGCTTCGAACGCTCGCCGCTGCTTGTGAGGCTGAGGTGCTACCCACTACGCCATCTTCGCAGTTGTTGTGGAGTGAAGTCGAGTGGCGGCCGGTGTCGACCATTGGATGGAGATCCAACAGTCACGATTTGAAGGTTCGATGGTGGACGCGGTGCTGGGCGCGAGATCGTGGCTCCTCAGCGGTCCGATCCTTGGATCGGATGGCTTAAAGTGCTCCTTCATGATAAGCGTGGTTGCTGCATTGGTGAGGGCACAGCAGATGGCGCCACATGGCCGCTTGTGGGTCGTTGATCATCAGATCAACACCCAAAACTTCTTGGGCTAGTTGAGGGAGCTCCGAATGTCAGATTTGAGTGATTTTGAGTCCGTTGGACTCTATTCGCTGTTCTGGATCCATCCGTGCAGTTTGATTGCTCATATGAGGCCTGTTTCAACATGAACTTGTACACATAGTCATTAAACATTGATTTATAAGCAATCTTAATTCGCAATGCATGTAGTGCTCTCATGCCCATTATGGTATGTTATTAGTGCACATATATCCTCAAAACTAACTCTAGTTGATGGAATTATCATCATTGGATGTAGAGTTATTAGTCTCGCTAGAGCTGAGGTCAGAGATGGCCGAAGGAACAAGAGAAGAGGGTTTTAGGCCGTAAACTTGGCTGGAATTAATGCAGGAGCATCCTAGAACTTATATAAAGCTCAATTTAAAGCTCAATTAGGAAAAATCTGTGCATAGGATGAGGATTTCAGAGAATTTCCTATTCGTGAATCCTAAGGCTTAGTGGAGTCTTTCAAGCTCTAATCTGGGTAGGAAATCAAGCCCAAATGTTAGAGAATCTCCTAATTGGCAATCCCTCCAAATTTGGAGGGATTTGAGCTTAGATTGGAGGAGAACTCCACAGTCAATGGTGGCGGGTGTTGGGTTTGACTATATTTTAGGAAACCTTTTAGAATCAGGAAGTAGGGACCTAATCATGAAGAAGACGAGGAAGTTAGGGGCATGTATGTAATAAAACATGAAACCTAGGGTTTTGATGTAAGAAACAGATTTTAAGGGCAAAAATGCAAACTAGGTCAAGATGGACTCTGATTGGTCCCAAATTTTGGTGTTAAACTAATTTGGACCCAAGGAATATAATGGTGAACTTAGATTTGGGTTTTGAACATGTTTGACTAGGTAAATTGCACAAAAGCCCAAATAAAGGCAAGTTCTCGTCTGAATCTCTATTTTTGGTCAAAATGAGTTCAGATGGTCAAAGTAAAGGCACCAAACCTCATAGAATATTTTTAAATGATTGTTAGAATGTTTATATTGAATTTAGTTCTACCAAAACCCTTTCAATTTGAGTGTAGCTGATAATTAGGGCTTTCAATACTATTTTAATCCCCGATACGCGTGAAACCCTGATTCAGTTATTCTGAGCCCACTTCTTTGTCTTTTAAGTTCATTTAACCTTGAATTGACCCTTGATCAACCCCTTAGTTAATCTGCATTAGTGATGAGATGTAAACAGTAGGATTAACCTCATTTTCTTATCTTCTCAAATCAGTTCAGCATATATTTATGATCCTCAGACGATCATTTTGGAGCATTTAACATTTGATTCTGACTAATTGAAGTTAGTTATGACAAATGATAGTGTTACCATGAGGTCTCAACCAATCCTCACAGTACCCTGGCACTTTCATACTTACGGGTGCCCAGTGAGCCTCTAGCTTCGGGTACCACGTACCCCAACGGTCCTCGCTACACATGCGGGTGCCGACAGAGTCTAAAGCCACGAATACCTCAACATCGAGTCAGATTCGGGTACATTCAAGTACTAAACAACGATGACAGCCCAAGGCTTATCACCAAACCCAGGAAACTTCCAAGTTCCAAGGCAGATTCCTTAGTAGCCTCCAGCTACAGCAACAGCTCAGGTTCTCTACCCGAGTAGTGAATTCATGGTTCACCAAGTCCAAGGGTGCAGCCTTACAAACTCACCTAGTCAACCTACTATCATTTAATTTCATTGGGTTCCATGCTTGGAATGAAGCTCTAGAGACCTAGTAGATTGTTTGGGGTCTTATCAAATGACTTTAGGATCCAAGATTCCCTTTTCTGACTCGTGATAGAGTCGCCAAGATTCAATATTCTGAATTTCAATTTGGGTGTAGCCAATTACTCTATGGCTTTCAATCCATTTCTTTAGAGATTTCTATATGCATAGTATACTTGACCATCCATCACCAGCTAGGCATTTACATTTTCATTTTCTTAGTTCTTTTAATAAGTTAGACCTATTTTTTCCTCTTATTTTTCACATTTATCTTTGTTGACTAGGGCAAGTTTCAATTTTCTCATCATAATTTCCAAGGCACCAGTACTGGTACCGGTGATCAATACCAATGCTAAGTGTTACAGCCCATTGGCCACCAGAAGGGACTAGTACCAATACTGAGTCTCCGTACTAGTACTAGGTACCTCCAGTCTCCAGCCTATCTACCATCCTAATCTGGGTTGACGGCCAGTATTGGCACTAACACTTAGTACCAATACTGGGCATCCTTAGATCCCAATTCACACACCCAACAGTTCAGCCTGGGTTGATGGCTAGTACCTGTGCTAATGTTAGTACTAGTACTAAGCATCCCCAGATCCTAGTTTGTAGGATGTTTCATGTTGGAATGGCCATCTAGTAACAGTAATGGTATTTAGTACCTATACTAGGTGTTTCCAACATCCAGCTCTGAACAACATTGGGGTCACCTTCTCGGCATAACCTTTCCCATGACCCAAAGGATTTGGATTCTTATCTTTTATACATTACCGAGTATAGAGCGGCATCCTCGCCCATTAAAGTCCCAATACAAAATGAGCACGGCACTACTCTTGGCATATTAAAAGCATCCATTCCCAATCTTCACTAAGCTTCATGATTAGTTATTATCCACACAATGGATATTTCATAATCACAAGAACCCCATTGGTTTTGTTTATTTCAGACCTAGCATAGATAATTCCCACGTTATAATTATGAGCTATTATAAATGAAGGGAATTCCATTCCAACTTAACCCCCAACTTGCAATCACGAGATATTCATTTCTAGATCAGTTCCCTCTCCTACACATACAAGCATAACTCCTCATGCTCAAAATTCAAGAAAACACCAAAAAGGAGTGTTAGGAGTTGTCCATACCTCACCTCAAGTATCCCATTCTTTCCCACAAGATGGCTGCTTCTACAAGTCCCTCGCAATAAAAAAAATAACACATATCACATCGGATTTTTATTTCCCCTAAATCCCACTCTAAATCCCTAAACTAAAAACTCCTAAGCTAGGGATTTAGATAAAGGAAAGGAAGGGGACGCACCTATACATACGAGCCTAGGTAGGGTTTACACTTCCCCGATGACCTCGATCTTAGCGACACCAACAGTAGCTGCAACTCTCCAATAGTAGCAATAGGGGTCATGCCTTATCCACTCCACATGACAGTAGCAACAGCAGCACGCGAGGTGGTCGCCGACGAGGAAAAAGGAGGAGGAGAGGCCATCAATCACAATTAGAGGAGGGTGGACCTTCGATTTTCTCCTTTTCATCCTCTCCTTCCATGCCAAGTTTCAATTGCCATAACAGCCACGAGGCCACCTCAGGCAAACATGGCCGACAAGAGGGAGAAGGACCGACATGTGGAGGAGGTGAGAGGAGAGCATTGGGTGGTGGTGGTCTTTCTTCCCTTTTTCCTCTCTTCATGACCACAGCAGCGACAACAACAATAGTTGTGGCTGCTAAAGAAGGAGGAGGAGAGCCGACTAGAAGGGAGAAGGGATCTCCCAACGAGGTGGAAGTGATTGTTGTTTTTTAGGAATGGGGGAGGAGGATTTGTCTTCCTCCACAAGCCACTCTTATATGGATGGATGAAAAAAAGGAAAAAATAAAAAAAATAAAAATGCTAGGAATACCCCCCCTCCACCTCAATGCATTCCATTACCAAAGAATCCATTAACTAAACTCTCATATCAAAGGCCCCCCTTTGAGCTTAATTTGTTATGGTTATCTACCATGAAAAACTCTCCAATCGTTCCAAGGAGGGTTGAAAAGAAGAAACCAAGAGGCCCAACCAATAAGGGCAAAAATAACCATTCCTGGGATCAAGGCCTAGAACTTGAATCTTAATTGACTCAATAAAAATTAATAGGGCCTTCATAAAGGTCCAATTAAATGTATAGTAGTTGCTTGAAATTTACACCCTTACATTGGTCAGCCATAGGTTCAGGGTTAGAATCAAATCTAGGTTTCCCAAAATCAAGCCCCTTTTTCAATTTAAGTTCAAAGGGTCCAATTATATGATGTTTTTGGGATCTCTTCCCGTGCAAACACGATAGAAGAAATGGATGAGATGCGAAGGAAACAGACAAAAGAAAGTGTGTGCACAATATAAGCGAACAAGTCTAGCCATTATTGGTTGCACCTATTGGACCTAATCTAAGCTCGACCAGCCCCGATTAAATTATCCTAACCCTTGAATTACTTGACTAGCCAGAAGGGTAGGACCCTCTAAGACACCTTGCATGGTGGGACACCCTAAAGGTTAACGCAGTTACTACACCAACCTTTCTTATCACCAGTTGGTCCAAATAGACAAGGTCCTAGACAAACCAATCAAGTCTAGCCTGACTTAGAAAAAAATTCCTACCTAGTTGGTGTATCTATCAAATTCATTAGGGATTAGGATTTATAGTGCACGAGGTTACATGATGGGCATAAAAGGGGCGGTTTCCCAATTAAACTAATTTAGAAAGTGTGTGCGTATCAAACAATTGGTTCGCAAACAAGACTTAATTAAATGAATAGCTTTTAATGCTCAAGTCTTGTTAGGCCAACTTTTAGGGTTTGGAATTGGATGAGTTCAATCAAGTTCGTGTTGGAACACAAAGTTGTACAATCACAGGTGATAGTAATTTGCCTTTGAAGTTCAAAAGTATGAGTGCCTATTCCAAAACCCTAGAAATTGGTCCTAATTTTAGGCAACTTCTACAAGTTGATCAGTTTTAATCAGGTGAGTGGTGTGACCTATTTGATTCGATTTACACAAAATAGATTAGATAAAGTTGTAGTATAGCCACACAATCAAACCTAAACAAAAATAATAACGAAACTCGTGGTGAGTCTCGATCGATCTCTTGGAGGCGATAATGGCGAAAATAATTTCTGAATTCTTTTCATCCTTACGTTCCTTTGCTTGCAAATCTAACCTAACTAACCAAAAATCGTAGCCTAGTTTCAAGATTACACAAATACATCTCACCAGTGATGTTGTGCACACGAATAACATGGGTGTGCGTAAGGAAGGAAATAAACATCAACGTGTGTATATCGGTGTGCACAACCTCTACTATACAAACACTACCGATGGAATTTGCGTTAACTACCATTTCATTTATGTGATCCGGTGCTGCCATATTTTTTTACGTTTTTCGATTTTTTTTGTTGTTTTCAAATAAGACAACTAACTAAGAATGATCCAAAAATATTAACTTGCATTTCATTAAATCATCCATAATTACAAAACGACTATAGAGGAAAGCTTGTACACATGAAATAAAGTCTACTACTATCCAAACTAAACTAGAAGAATTCCATCTCGTCGAGATTGCTCGTAGAGCCGTCGGCACTGGAGGATGGTGGTGGCTAGACCATGGGTATGGGGACCTATCTACATGCTACGAGAGGGCAAGGCACTCCTAGAACTCATGGAGAGTTTAGGCATGCAAATAGAAGAGAACATAAACTAGCTAGTTTCAAAAATCAAATGCAAAATAAAGCAATAGAAGAACACTAAAGCTATGAGAACTAATGGCACCAAGGGTGGTCCTTGGTGGTCATGTGGTTGGTGGTGGAAGGGAGGGTGGCTGGCCACCAATGTGATGATGATGGACGACCCTTGGAGTGTGGTAGAGGATGGTTGAGGTGGAGGTGCTATGGACGGTTATGGGAGGGTGGAGGAAGATGATTTTAGGTGGCCATGGGTGGTGTTTATATAGGAAGAGAAGGGTGTGGTGGGAAGCCGTAGGGTTAGGGTTAGGGTTTAGGTGGCGCCACCTTTGATGTGGTCTTTGGACGCCACCTTTGGAGGGGAGGGGGTTAGGTGGCATATACTAGGGTTTGGTAGAGTTGAGGGGCTTTTGGTAAGGGTTTTCATAGGTGGGGTTGTGTTGTGCTGGGCCTAATTAGGTTAGTTAGCCTAGGTCTTGATAGGTTGAGTCTAATAAGATGGGTCCTTATTATAATTAGGTGTGTGTTAGTATAATTGGATTAAGGTAATCCAAATAAGTGTGTGTTCCTAATAGGCTTAGGTCTAGTCTAATCAAGTTCTACTGAGCTTAATTGGACATGTATGGGTAGAGATGGGTCAATTGGGTCCTAGATAAATCTAATTGCATGTAGGTGCACCCAATCAAGTAGGGATGGACCCAATTAGGTGTAGGTTGACAAACGCCAATTTACCAACATTCTTATGCCCTAAAACACATCTAGCTCTAAGGTTTTGCACATTGCATTAAGGTTTTGGGTTGCATTTAGAATTCTCTTAGATTAGGCATGCATTGCATTATTTTTGTTATTCTAACATCTTTACTTTAGTGTCAGGGATGAATAGATGATGTAGACACATTTAATTAGGTTAAAATGCCTATTCATGCATGTTCCTAGGCGTAGATTTGCATTTTATATTATAAATATTGCATAGCATGCATCATTCTGCATTTAGAATAGTTGTGTATATTTTAGGTCAATTGCGTCCTTTTTATGGCCAGGAGGAAAGGAGATTTATTTCGGGGCCTCGAATTGATGATTCGAATGTACGGATCTGATCAAGATGATGATCGGAGTCATCCTAATTGGAATCTCATATCACCTTATGCGATCCGAGGAAGATCAATGGCCAGGGGGCAATGCGACATCCTTATGGGCTTTGGATGAAAAATCTGACCATATAGATGGATCCAGAGCGACGATCGTAGTCTAGCAACTTGGAAATCATCTTAATCTAAGCACCGTGGCACCTCTGCAACAGAAAGAAGATGGACGGCCCAGATGGCACCACGTGGCGCCATCTAGGTCGCCCAACATCGACCAGCAACACCCACTCACACCACTCCTCATCTATGACCTCCATTCCCAGCCATTCGGTAAAGATCCAACGGCTGAGAAGCTTCCTCCACCATGTGCCATAAGACGTCTTCTCGACTCAAACATTGACTTGGCCTGTTGGTGGAGGCATGGACTTCCAAGGGAGAGGTGCGGGTTCGAATCCCCACAGCCCCCCACCCCCCAATTTGCAATTGGAGGCGATGAGCTGGACGCACCACAGTGCACGCGCATGCATAAGTAGTGCGCACAGCCACGCGCATGCATAAGTAGTGCGCACAGCCATGCGCGTGCACAAGCAGCACAACACAACCACAGCCGCGTGCAGCGCATGCCAACGCACGTGTGCGTGACATGGTGTAAGGGCCATGGGAGCGTGATGTGATCACCAGCAGGGGCAAGGGTTGGCGCAAATCTTCAGCAACGATTGCAGTTGTCACTAATGCCCTATGAACGAATTCCTCCTCTTCCTTCCACTATAAAAGGACCTACCCCCCTCCATTCTTCACCATCTCTTCCTTTCTTCCTCTCATCACCTCCAAGGCTTTAGAGAGACCTTGTCCCAATCCCGGGATGCTCCTCTAGAGTAGAAATCAAATATTTTTCTTCACCTCTCATCCCCCTTCGTGGAGCATCCCGTGGCCGTCTTCTCACCTACTTCGGGAAGTAGATCCTCGCCGTGACGACGTCCCTCCCCATCCTCCTTCTTCCACCACCATTCTCCTTCATCCTGCTCCTCACCACCTTCATTTGGGTGACGTCAAATCGAGTCATCCTCCAAGCGACCGTCGAGGGGGATTCTTCTCATCTCTATCTATCTTTACCACTTTCTAGTGTAGTTTTCCTGCTTTCCTAGTTGTAATAAACATTTGTTTCAAAATATATGACTGTTTCACACTCTCTCTCTCTTTTATATTTTGCAAGCAGATTAGTTAGATAAAATATCATCAACTTGATCTCTTTCCCTATTAAAAACATAAAAAATTGTAAAAGATAAAAAATGACAAAAAAGAAATAAAGCAAAACACGTATTTTTCAAAACCAAACGTTCACCTCCCCGTATTCAACCCAGGACTCACCTTTCGAGTTTCGGTTATAAATATTATCTGATCAGTAGATTTTCTCGCGAATCGAACTACGACAACAGGTTTTCCAAACTCAAACCTTTTCACGACGAATCTCCAATGCATCATTTTGGCGCCGTTGTCAAGGAGGCAATGCTGTTTGATTTTTTTTCACGTTTTCCCACATTACTTACATATTTTTCTAACCTATCTTTCTTCTTCGATTTATTGTCTTACAGGAACCCGATCGAGGAGCCTAAGGCAGTAGATTGGAGTAAAGTGCGGGTAGAGACATTTGTAAGTTTTCCCCAACTTCCCCACCCACTAGATCATTTCGCCACCTTAATAATCAAGACCTAATCTACTTAGGTGTTTTCACAAACCCTAGGATAGAAATTGTTTGTCTTGTTTATCACTCCACTCACCTCGCCATCCACATAAACTAAAAAAATAAAAAAAAATTTATCTGATTGTGGGATTTTCTGAAAAAGATACACATTAACACCCACAACTCTCGACTTGAGGCGCACCACTTCACATCGATTCTACCACTTAACTAGAATCTGACCTGTGGATCCGATACACCCTAACTCAACACACCAATAAGTGAGTAGAAAATTTGACTAGGTTAAGACTTTTTGTGTACCTTAACTAAGTGGTGCAGCAGGCCAATTGATTGAGCTATTTGGGCCACACCACTCAAATTAAAATTGATTCATCAAGTAGCTTGCCACTTAGGGTTGATTTTTAGGATTAAACCAGGCACTCCACATTTTATTTCTAATTTTTAAAGGAATATATCTACACTCGTGTTTTGAAAACCTGGAGTGTTCTCCTGAACTTGATTGAATATACCTAAGATTAAACCCTAAAAGCTACTAAGCAAGGTTAAACCCTAAAAGACACATCATCAAGTAACCTTATTTGAAAACCCTAGTTGTGCACACACACACATTTGAACTGATCATTAAGGGCACAACCTATCTAAAGGGCCCATCACATTCCAAGAGAACAATCATCCCAAGCCTAATTAAAATTGAGTAGACGTTGGCCTTAAGAATTGATTCGCTCTTCGAGGCTCAGATTGAGATTTTTTTCGATTAATTTGCTTCTACTGGTCCATCTGATGTCTAGCTAGGGGAGTAGCATCAAACGACCACGGTTAGGGGGTATCAAAGGAACCCGAGGCACAAGCTGAAGGAAGAACCTTCTCCCCAACCCCTCCCTCTAACTGGTTGGATTGGCTGGATAGAAGTTGACCAAATCATTTCTATCATCTTAAGACAGGTCCTGGGAGTTGATGAGACCACATTTGTGGTCTAATTAATACATAAATGCCTAATTATTATGGTAGCATCTACATATACAAAGCATACTTTACTATGTAAATAAATTAATGTTTGCATATAGGGGCATACATGCATTTCATGTACTAGTTTAGATGATTTTTATAAATAACCCTATTTATTTTTATTTTATTTTCTTCCTTCCCGCACAATGTGCAACTCCTTCCAACCTCAGCGCAATGCCTGGCACCTCTTCGTGCTCCCACCAGTGGCTAAGAGCGCACTCGTGCCCATCCAAGGTGATAGTGCGTCCCACAATCTCGCAATAGCAACCTCTCCAAACTGCCCCATCACCAAGACTGTTGGAGAGGATCTCAGCAGAAGAAACAAACTAAGAAGAGTTAAAA
Organism: Thalassia testudinum; assembly: GCA_037157565.1. Classification (NCBI taxonomy): domain Eukaryota; kingdom Viridiplantae; phylum Streptophyta; class Magnoliopsida; order Alismatales; family Hydrocharitaceae; genus Thalassia; species Thalassia testudinum. Next base: position 62,398,023 of record JAZHRO010000007.1, on the reverse strand, counting down.
AGGGGCACAATCGGCCCTAGGGGGGATCTCTTCCCTTCCTTTCCACTGTAAAGCAGAGCCTGCACCGTGGAAGCCGCGTGCATTGTGGCCCTCTCAGTGTGCACCGGGGTGCCACCACAAACTCCCATTGATCGGCGGTGTGGTGACAGCGCACTGCTTTGCAGCCAACAGTGTGCACCAGGTCGCACGTCCCCTTCAGTCTCCTTTCCACGCGTTGCCTGCACGCTCTGCGCACCGCTCAGCGCCCCCTCACCGCGTAGCCACGCCTGCGCGTGTGCCCACTCCCACAGTTGGTCCCTTCTTCTTCTTCTTCCTTTGCTTCCTTCAACCCGCCTACAACCAAACTGAAGGAACCCACCATAGCCCCGCAGCCAACCATCTCGCCAGCTACGCCTACGTGCAGCCGTGCCCGTGTGCAGCCATGCCCTTGTGCACGCGCAACACCTCCATGCGCAGCAACCACCTACGTGCGGTTGCAGTCCCTACCACTCCTCTCCGCTGCCACCTACTGTCCGCCACCGGCTATCTCGATCCTCACCGCGACCACCACCAGGTGCGGCCCCGCCCCGTCAACCTTCGGTGAAGGTCTCGCTAGCAACCTCGCCTCTGTCAGTGCATGGAAGCTCCTCCACGGAGCTCCCCTATTTTGCTACAGTACCCGATGCATTAGTTATTACATTCTTCTGCCATTGCCAAGTATATTGAGTTGAGTTGAATATTTTAACGCATTATGGGGGCATTTGCTACAAACTCTTCACGATTCTCTTTATTTCCATGCTCGCTGTGATTGATTTTAATCTCTCTCTCTCATTTTACACATATCGTCTCTCATTGAAATTGGGTTCAAAGTTGCATGCAATTCAAAAATTACATAATAAGGCCACTACACATGCATCGTCTACATATTTTTGGCAGCTTGATTTCTGATGTGAAAATTGCATAAATAGCCTTGAACTTCTCATGAAATTCAAAGTAACATTTAGAGCGGTAAATTCATTAAATTGATTTCGCGAATGTGTCTACGAATATGATGGCTCTCTACTTGTGAATTTATTGGATCTATTCCTCCCTGTGGATACGACCTAACTCTTCTTGGTTAGTTTTGAATTATTAAATATCTTTGATTGAGAGATTTCCACCACATAAATTACAATGACATATCATTCTATTATCTTCTTAATCAAGTAAAATTCTCTCAATCAAATGGCACCATTGCCAGGGAGGCAACCGATGCAATAGATTCACATGATTATTTCTAAGTATTCTAAGTTGCATAATTATTTGATCATTCTTTATCTTTTTGTGCGAGGAATCTAACAGGACGACAGGTGCAGCAGAGCGGCGACATCAACCTTGAGTGACGCCCACACGAGGAGAAGACGGAGGAGACCTAGGTTCCGCATTCACAAGGGATTCTCCATCACAAATTTTATTTTTGTCTTCTCGCCCTTGTAATAATTGGGGCTGAATTTTTGGGGGTCTGTCCCCACATTCTTTAGCTACTAGGGTTTACATTCTTCTACGTGCATGATTCATTTTTCTACTTGCTTGCCTCTAAAACAAGCAAAAGAAAATATCGAGCTGCCTGTTTAGGAGTTGCATGCCCTTAGGTGCACGCATTTAGGGGTGATTGAGCAACACATTAGATCTCATTGTTGCATTACAAGCATATTGGCATGAAGATTGCTGGAGATAGGAACATGATGAGAAGCTCATCGTGATCTCTAATTACCCCTAATTAACTAGTCTTCCTAGTTAATTAGCTAAGAATATGTAAATATATGGGTTAATTATAAAATAAGGGATATATAGTAAAGGACCTTAAAATAAGTTAAAAATACTATCTTAACATCCAATTAATATTATTAATAATCTAATTAATAATTGGACTCGAGATATTAATAATCATTCCTCTAATTAATACATTAACTAATTTAAGCATTATGTATATATAAGTATATAATAACTTAAGTAACATTACTTAATTAAATAAATTAACATAAAAAGGTCAAAAATGTAAATTCAAGGTATAAATATAATAATTACCTTATTTACTATCATATATAAAAAGTTGAAAAAGATATAAATTAAAATAAACCCTGAAAACCTGAGTTTACATTTTGGTCCTTACATTTCATTCCAATCAGGTCCTTAATTTCGATATAGGTCCTTAATTTTTATCACATCTAGGTCCCTGACTTCTTCTTCTTCTTCTTCTCTTCAACCGGTTGAACGGCTGACGACTGAGGGTGCTTCCACCGCACGATCACCGCCCTTCTGACGTCACCTCACCTTCTCCAAGCTCCTGGAGTTTGCGCTCACCATCCCATCTTCATCCATCAGTCTGGATGACACTTTTATCCTAATTTAGGGTAGGATATAACTTCACCATCATCGGAGAAGACGCCAGTGGTTAACCTCCTCCTAGCCTCATACACATCCAGATTCTTCCTCCTCCTTCGTCGCCGTCAACTATAAATACCCCCTGACCCCCTTAATTTTCTTCAAGTTGGCTCCCTTCCCTCTTCTTCACTGCAGCCAACCCAATAGGTTATTCCCTCTACAACTTCGGCGAACTTCCACCTCATCTTCCGACTTCCTTCGTCCACCTCAATTGGCTCAGGAACTTCACCGAGGTCAGCCGCGTCTCTGGACATAGGCGCTGACCAAGGAGTACCTCTGCTTCATCTCACATCTGCCCACCGGAGATCTTCCTAATTCCCCTCAGATTTCGCTCCTCCGTCATGAGCCTTCGACAGAGTTCCTCTGTCCCCTTCATCCAGGTAACAGTAGGATAGGAGTAGAGTAGGAGTAGGAGTAGTCTAGATAGTTAGTTAGGTAGTTTAGCATAATTTCATATTTCAATGTTCATCTTCTCCCACTCCAGTGAGCTCCTTGAGATTGCCAGAGCCCTAATTTTGTCTTTTAAATCCACTGTCCATCTTCCTCTATTAGCCATGATCATTTCTATCACATTTAATCTCTAATTTGATCACTGATTCGCCTAATCCAAATTCACCTTCATCAACTACTTCTGTTGTCCATGGTAGCAGTAGTTGACTTAATTCCACCTCCATCGGATCCTCCATCACTCACTCATCATTAAAGGATCCTAATTATCATCTTAATTTAATTAAATACTTTATATAACTTAAATGCCTAATTTTATTTAAGCTCCTGAGCTCGCTGTCAATGGCGGCTCAGGAGTAGTTAAAACCTTAAATTAATTATGTATTTATCATTGCAATCCTTCTTTGACTTGTCTTGACCACTCATTTGAGTGGGAGATCAAGTCCTGTGCCTTAATCCACTCAATTTTCATTCAAACTGAATTCACTGATAAATCTTACATATAATGAGTTAATGGGGAATTTAATGCGTTCCTGAGGTTCCTTGTGACCACAGGAACCTTTTTAAGTCAAAAATGGCACGATTTTTCTTTCTGTACATGGATTTCACCTTTTACTGGACTCATCGGAGCTCTGGCGAGTGAAATTTGATCTTCAGCCTATAGAAGTTATCGAGAAGCTACAAATTGACGTAATATTGATCAATGATTAATTTGAATTCATTTATTTGGGATTTTAACAACTGGAATTGGATATAAGGTTTCATCTTCTCCAACTCCGGCGAAGTTGGAAAAGACTGACAGAAGACCAAAAGCCGCATTTGATGAGTCTAAAAGCTTCAGTGCAATGCGTTGAAGCCATTTATGTCCTTAGAACACAGTAACAAGCTCCTAAATCTTCTGACAAACTGATCACTTTTAGAGTGCAAGCGACAAGCTTGGAACCCTAGTTTCTTAGGTTCAATCATCTGTCTAAGGGGTTGAGCGAGTTCCTGAGGTTGAAAGATTCCATCTTAGGCTTTAATTTCTTGTAAAGAGGCTTAAAACAAAAAGTCAATTTTTGAAGCCTTAAAGTCAAACTTGAGTTGGAAATCTTGACTCTGAGCTCAATCTGTTAAATTGAGAAGCTTGAAATGATTCTGAGATTCTGTCGAACGATTTTAGAGTGATTTTGTTGAGCTCAAACCTGTAATTTGGTTGGAATTCATTAACTGCTAGTTTGGGTTGTTTTTGAACCCAAACAGTTAGCAGTATATTTTTGATGAAATTTGATCATGATTTCTGCCTAGATGAGTTTGTTATAACCCTTAGAATCTATTTAAATTGATTGGATATGATCTTAACTGTCTGTTACAACTTTTTCATGTTTAATGTCAGTCACTGAAGCTTTCAAAGATGCTTAGAGTTTCTGTGCATTACCTGAAGCTTTGAGAGCTCAAAGCCTTCACAAGCAGTCGCGGAAATACTTGTAGAAACTATTTAGAACCTTAGCTAAGAGAGAAAGTCCAGTATATGGACTCTGTAGCTTTTATTTCATTTCCAGGCATAAATAAACCGTACAAAACCCATAACTCTGCCCTTTAAATCAAAGAGGAAATCCTCCCCTTAGCATTAAATTGACCCTGTAATCTTGTAGAGCTACTCAAGAGCTTTCCAATAAGCTTTGATTCGCTTGATTTGGAGCTTTGAGCTAGGGGATATCCTTAGTTGAAGTCAACTCTGGAAGGGGAGATCTTAGTCCCACATCGGAAACCGTTGCGTGCCTGCCTTAGTATAAAAAGGATTTGTTAATTGCGCTATGTAGTCGTCAGCGCTCGGCGCATGGATACCGATTACGAATGAGCATGCGTGTGTGTGTGTGGGCGTGTGTGCCTGTGAGTGTGCGCCTGTGTGGGCGTGCGATGTGTGGCCCTGGGAGGGCAAGGCTTGGGAGGCAGTTGGGCTGGTTTGGCTCGAGAAAATAAATCGAAAATAAACTGAAATAAAGTGAATCAAGCGAGGACCTAGTAGGGTCTGGTCCCACCCTATAAAGGGTGCTGCGTATCCCCGAAAGGTCCTTGCCGCAAATCAAAAACCAATTTTTGGTTGAGGAAGAAAAATCGATTCGATTCAGTTGAAGCTAAGGTTCAAAAGGCTGAAGGCTAAGTGCTGAAGGGAAAATCACTAAGGGAATAAGAGAAAGAACAGGGGCTAAGGGAAGAAGAAAGACTAAGGAAGCTTAAGAGTAGGCTAAGGAAAGAAGAGAGGCAGAACAGAAGAGAAGAGAAGCTTAAGGAAAGAAAGGAACTCGAGAATAAGAGAGAATAAGAGAGAAATAAAAGAAAATGAGAAAAGATAAAGGATAAATAAAAGAAAAGGAAAATAGAGAAAGAAAGAAAGAAAGAAGAAAACAGAGAGAAAGGCCGAAGAAATAACGAAATTATTTTACTTGCTATATTTTAATTTCTTTTTGCTTTCAATTGTTGTAATAAGGCATACTTTGTCTAGATAAACTCTCATTTGCCTTAATTCTTTTTGAAATAAATGTTGTAAATGTGATTTCATATGGAATTTTGCATATTTCTTTAATTTAAATCATTTTACGAAATTCATGTTATTAAAATTAACTTAATTATACCTCCTATACCTATAGGATATTTTGAATTAATTGGTGAATTTAAAATAAAGTATTCCTCCCAGTGAACAACCTGGACTCAACCAGTTAAAAAAATCTAAACTGTTAGGTTAATTCGACCCTATACTACTAAACCGACATAATTTTGAGTTAACCTAAGTTACTCTCTTCTACTCTTAATTAAGTAAAATTAACTTAATTAACTGTGTTGGGAGATAACACTACCAATACACCTTTCTAACTTTTGCATCCAGCTCCTGTTCACGCATTTGCATTCGAATTAAAATTCAAGACCACCAAATTGATTGAATTTACTAATTCAGTGGTCGCCTAACTGAAATTGGGACTGATAATCAGATTCGACCTTAAAATGAAATCACACTTGATCTGATTCAAAGGGACTTGTCTGCATTTTCAAAATAAAAAAAAAAAGATTTGCGGTGTGATGCACACTTCTGACACTAAGCACGCACATTAGGCACCACACTAAGGCTCGATCCCTTAAGGCTATAGGCACTGATCTCTTTATCGGTGCAGACCCTCCTATCGTGCTTTGTGGTAGTGGTACTATCTTTTGACCAAGTGTTTTGATACTTCACGGAGGGAGACACCCCTTAAAAAAATAAAAGGGTAGTTAAGAGGCACCGCATACGCATCGCCTCAAAAGAAGGGTTCGCCCTACTTGCATCCCTTTGTTCGTCCTTGGAGTAACTTCTCACTTGATCACCTGGGAGTATCATCTAAGCAAAGTATAGGTCCTAGGGCACTCGGAGGTTGAATTAGGTCACGTAATTGCAGTGAATAACTTGTTTGGCCATCTATATCAACCAATTCTACCTCCGCAACAAAGAAGGTTAAGATCTCAAGTCATCACTGACATGCGAAAGACGTGTTTGTTTGAAAGGATCATTATAGTTCATGCTCGTAGTGTCGGTTTTAAAAGAAGAAATGGATGTGAGTTCGAGTGACGATCACACGGAGGCGTAAAAATCAGATTTTCTTTGTCACTTTATGTCACGGAGACAATGAGTTTTTGCTTGCAAGAAGACGTGGTAGAAAAATGAGTGAGAGAGAGAAAGAGAGAGAGAGAGAGAGAGAGAGAGAGAGAGAGAAAGAGTAGGGTTAGAGTCTTTTAAATCATAGCCATTGCTCAAAGTAACATCAACACTATATTAAACATGCAATTCAAGTTTTACAAATACAATAGTAGCTAAATTCTTGAATAAAAAGGAAGTAAAGCTAAATTAAAGGGAAAGAAAGAGAGAAAGGGGAGACGGCGAGGCAGCCACGGCGGTGGAGAGAGGCTCCATCGGTAGCTCGTCGACTCCATTAACTACAAGAGGGGCTAAAGGGGGCTAGGAGGGTGTTACAACACTTGCAAGATGAATTTAATGCTTTACATGGGTGGTTGGGAGGGGTTTATATAGGAAGAAGGGGTTCTAATTTAAGTACGGGCTTTAGCGATGTCCGGGACGTCGCTAAACCCATGCCAAAAGCGTCGGTGAAGCCCCCTACCCAACGGTCTCACGTGCACGCCCGTTCTTCTTCATGTGTGATCTGTGTGCGTGGCTTGAGGGCCATCCGATCAAAGATCGGACAGCTGAGATCATGAGGGGGGGTGCGCTCACAGATTGCTGCTGAGGCATGCACTGCTGTGCGTCATCGCACGCGTTCGGCCGAACACGCCTGATTGCGCCGGGTGGCGCTGCCGCTGCCGCTCGATGGTGATCGGGCAGTCCAATTTGGTCGCGTGGTTGATTTCTGCACTTAATCCCACTGCGGGTGCTTCGAACGCATGTCTTGAGGGCATGTTGCGGGGGCGCAACCGCTGCGCTGCCCTCACAGATGGTCACACAGAGAATATTGGGTGCGGCTGCTGCCGACATTTGGATGGGGCTCCAACGGTCGGATCTTCGTGTGAGGTCAGGCGCGTAGACGTGGAGAGCGTGGGCGAGCATGCTTTTCAGCCGTCCGATCGGATATCGAACGGCTTAAAGTGGTGCTGTGCGATGAAAGGCGCAGGGATAGCTCCACGTGGCGCGCTGTGGGTCGTTGATCTGATGATCAACGACCAGAACTTCTTAGGCTAATAAAGGGAGCTCCGAATGTCGGATTTGGCTGATTTCATGTCCGTTGGACTCCGTTCGTCGCTCTGAATCCTTCCGTGCGATCCGATCGCTCATCTGAGGCCTGTTTTGACATGCACTTGTACTCATGGCCATTAATAATGCACTATAAGTAATCTTGATGTGCGATGCATGCAATGCTCCCATTCCTGTGTCTTCTGTGCATTTTACCCCTCTTGGCAAAATTAACATTGTAAAATGTAGTGTTATCAATCACCCCTCTTATACCACATACGTGGGAAGGGAGGGATAAGCCTTGACCCTTTGACCTATCTTTGGAGTGGAGGTTTCACTTAATCAACAAGAACTTGAAATTGATATTGTATGCTTGGTAGATGCTCTCTTGAGGGCAGTCTAGTGTTTGATCCTGAGCCCGAGAGAATTCTTAGGAGCTCACCTAGGAGAGAAAAGAGAAGGCATGGCTGATCAAGGAGCAAATCAACAACGGACCCTGAGGGACTATTTTATTCCAACCAACCAAGCCGCACAAGCACTGAGACGATCGGCAGGGGATAATCCATATAAGATCAAAAGCAGTACCATGTCTTTGTTGCCCTCCTTTTATGGTACTACTAGGGAGGACCCCTACCGGCATTTGGAGGAATTCACCGAGGTCTATTCCACGGTGAAGCTCCAGGGCTTTACTGATGAAGCCCTGATGAGGACTCTATTTCCATTCTCCCTAAAGGATAAGGCCAAGCACTGGTATCATACCCTCGATGAAAGGGTAAATGATTGGGCCATCCTTAAGGGAGAATTTTTGAAAAAGTATTTTCCTATGAGTAAGACCAACCATTACAGAAGAGAGATTATGGGTTTTACTCAACAAGAAGGGGAGCAATTTCATGAGACTTGGGAGCGCTTTAATGACCTTCTTAGGTTATGCCCCCACCATTAGGTGCCAAGATGACAGTTGGTTGAAAGGTTCTATAACGGATTTTATCTGAAAGGCATAGGCAAACCATCGATGCAGCCTGTGCAAGAACCTTCATGACCAAAATTGAGGATGAAGCCTGGGCATTATTTGAAACATTAAGTGACAACTCCATACATTTGTCCTCTGCCTATCAAGAAAGAAAATCATCAATCTTGCAAAGGAAGATAGAGGCCCATGATGCCGGGGCTTCTTAGGATTTGGCTTATCAGATTCTATTATTGAATAAAAACTTTGATAGGCTTTTAGCAAACCCTGGCATGAACCCGCAAGCAACCTCTATCTTTCAAGCTTCAAGTGAATGCTCCATTTGCCAAAGCACAATGCACGCCACTATGGAGTGCCACCAGGAAAATCAATTCCCTGAGTTGATTCAGGCCGACTTGAATGTGGCCCAAGGTTTCCGCCCACTTCCTCGCAATAACCCTTATTCCAATACCTATAATCCGAGGTGCTGGAACCATCCAAACTTCTCTTGGAAGCAAGGTGATGCTTCTAACTCAGGGAATACAAGACCCCTACCTCCCCAACCTATATACCAACCATCCTATGAAAACCCTCCTCAAAATAAGCCCTCTGAGATGGATGAACTTAAAGCCATGATGAAAGCGATGCAAGAGCATCAAAATATGGTCATCCAATCTCAGAATAAGATGATTACTGATATGCAATCCCAAATTGGTCATCTTACTGAGGCAGTTAGGCAACGTGATTCAGGGAAGCTGCCTAGCTCTTCTGAGGAGAACCCTAAGGGCAAGGGGGTCGTATTCAGGGAGCATGCCCAAGCTTTGACCGTGCTGAGGAGTGGAAAGAAAATTGACAAGCCTGATAACACTCCTATGGTTACGTCTCAGAATTCCCCTTCTACACCCGACCCGACTTCCATCTCCACCGAGGAAGAGCCACACTACTCTCCCTTGCTTGAATTCACCCACACTGAGGATGTTGTCCTTCCACCACCCCTCTCCCGCCATGACGACCCCTCTACCCAGAAGCCGAGGGTGCCCTATCCAGAGCGCCTATCTGCTCCTGGGGAATCTTCTATTGGCTCGCCTGAAGCCAAGGATAAGACGGAGGAGATTATGGACACTTTTAGGCAAGTCTAGATCAACTTGCCTCTATTGGAAGCTATCAAACAGATCCCGTCCTATGCCAAGTTTCTAAAGGACCTATGCACCTAGAAGCGCTGATCTAGGAGACAGGTCCAAGCCAAAATCATCCTTCCTGACCATGTTAGCTCGGTTCTCCAACATGGAACACCCCCCTAAATGAAAGACCCAGGGGCCTCGTATATTTCAGTGCTTATAGGTAACCAACACATTGACGAGGCTCTGCTCGATCTGGGGGCAGGGGTGAACATTTTACCGAGCTCTATCTACGATCTTTTGGAAAGAGGTGAGTTAAAACCTAGTCCAGTCATCCTCCAGGTCGCAGAAAGATCACTTAAGACACCACGGGGATTACTAGAAGATGTCCTTGTGAGAGTGGAGGACTTCTTCCCTATTGACTTTCTGGTGCTAAATACTGACCTATCTAATAAGCCCACAAAGCCATCCATTATTCTGGGACTCCCCTTCTTGGCCACAGCCAACGCCTCTATCAATTGTAGATTAGGGGCACTTAAAATGGGCTTTGGGAACAAGAAGATCCGGTTGAGTATTTTTGATACTTACAAGCAATTTGGATTTGAAGATTGTTCTCAGATTGAGGTCGTTGATGAAATAATTGAAGAGACTACTCCAGCACTCCTATGTAAAGATCCCCTTCAAAAGGTCATATCTAAGGACCATCCTCCAATTATTAAAGAAACTAAAAGGGAAATACCCTAATTAGAAGAGTTGCTGGGGATACACACAGAGTCTCTGTCCCCACCCTGGACCATGAAGGTAGATCTGCTACCTAAGGTGGGGACATCTCAACTTAAACCCTCAATCCAAAAGGCTCCTGAGTTGGAGTTGAAACCCTTCCCAAGCACATTGAAATATGCTTTCCTTGGCCCTAATGACACGCTCCCCGTTACTATCTCGTCTGCATTATTTGAATCGCAGGAGGGAGCTTTGCTTGACTGTTTACAAAGGCACAAGGAAGCAATTGCCTAGTCAATTGCTGATATTAAGGGTGTTGATCCATCCCTTTTCATGCGTCATATATACATGGACGAGTCCGTGAAACCTTTCCGAGACATGCAGAGAAGGCTCAACCCCAATATGCGGGAGGTTGTTAAAAAGGAGATTCTAAAATGGCTGGATGCAGGGATTATCTATCCCATTTCAGATAGTAAATGGGTCAATCCTATTCATGTGGTACCCAAAAAGGTAGGAATCACTGTGGAAGAGAATGACCAAGGAGAGTTGGTGACCACTAGACCCTCAACTAGTTGGAGGGTCTGCATTGATTACCGCCGTTTGAACACAGCTACCTAGAAAGACCATTTCCCCTTACCACCTATCAATCAGATTTTAGAATGACTAGCAGGGAACAAGTACTTCTATTTTCTTAACAGGTACTCTGGGTATAATCAGATAGCCATTTTTCCTGACGATCAAGAGTGTACCACCTTCACGAGTTCGTATGGCACATTTGCGTTCCATCGAATGCCATTCGGGTTATGTAATGCTTCTGCCACTTTCCAACGTTGTATGATGGCTATCTTTTCTGATATGATCAATAAGTTTGTTGAAATTTTCATGGATGACTTCTCCATTTATGGCTCGTCGTTTGACCTATGTCTTTCGCACCTTGATAAAGTCTTAACTCGTTGCGAAGAGGCAAAGCTGGTGCTTAGCAGGGAGAAAAGCCACTTTATGGTCCAACAGGGCATTGTGTTAGGGCATATAGTTTCCATCGCCCGCCAATGTTCGTCAGGTTAGATCTTTCCTTAGCCATGCTGGATTTTATAAGCGCTTCATTAGAGATTTCAGTAAAATCTTTAAGCCACTCTGTGACCTGTTAGTGAAGGATGTCTACTTCGATTTTGATGATAGATGTGGCGAGGCTTTCCAAGTCTTAAAGAAAGCCCTTATTACCGTGCCAATTCTCCAAGCACCAGATTGGACCCTCCCATTTGAGCTAATGTGCGATGCTTCTGATTTTGCAGTGGGAGAGATCTTAGGTCAAAGGGTTGATGGCAAATCTCATGTGCTACATTATGCTAGCAAGACCCTTACGGATCCTCAGCAAAACTACACGGTCACTGAAAAGGAACTTCTTGTTGTAGTATTTGCTTTGGAAAGTTTCGATCTTATCTTTTGGGATCCAAGGTTGTGGTGTTCACTGATCATTCTGCCTTAAAGTATCTTCTTGCTAAAAAGGACACCAAACCTCGCCTAATTCATTGGATTCTGCTACTCCAGGAGTTTGACCTGGAAATTAAAGATAAGAAAGGAGTTGAGAATGTGGTAGCAGATCATCTGTCTAAGATCCCTATTGAGGCATCAAACCCTGCTGGCAGTATTCAAGCGACTTTCCCTTATGAGTCTTTGATGGCCATGGAGGCCAAAACTCCTTGGTTCGCTGACATAGTGAACTATCTGGTCACGGGCATTACCCCCAGTACTTGGGACAAGCAGAAGCGAGATAGATTTCTTACTAATGCTAAATTTTATCACTGGGAGGAACCCGAGCTTTTTAGAGTAGGCCCTGACCAGCTTTTCCGTCATTGCGCCCCTAATGAAGAACAAAGAAGTGTTCTGAGTTTCTACCATGACCACCACTGTAGGGGACATTTTAGTGGGAAAAAGACTGCCCAAAAGGTTCTTCAGTCTGGCTTTTGGTGGCCCACATTATTCCGAGATGCACATACATATGTGGGCACATGTCTACGTTACCAGCAGATGGGAACCATTCGAAAAAGGGATGAGATGCCCCAGCAACCTATCCTCCCTGTTGAGATCTTTGATATTTAGGGCATCGACTTCATGGGTCCCTTTCCTGTGTTCTTCGGATATGAGTACATCCTTGTAGCTGTGGACTATGTATTAAAATGGATAGAAGCCATACCCACGCGAACCAATGACCATTCCGTGGTCTTGGGCTTTATTAAGGCTAATATCATTTCTCGGTACGGGTGCCCAAGGACGATCATAAGTGATGGATGACCTCACTTCAAGAACGTACACTTCACAAGACTACTCCAAAATTTGGGAGTCAACCACATGATAGCCGCACCTTACCATCTCCAAATAAGTGGACAAGTTGAAGTGTCTAATAGGGAGATTAAGTGAATTTTAGAAAAAACTATCAGGCCCGATCATAAGGTTTGGTCTAAAAAACTAAATGATGCTCTTTGGGCCTACAGAACCACGTATAAGACTCCCTTAGGCATGTCTCCTTTCCGTCTTGTCTATGGAAAGGCATGCCATCTTCACGTTGAAATCCAACACAAGGCCTATTGGGCTATTAAAAATGTTAACTTGAATCTGGATAAAGCAGGAAAGGCATGTATGCTAGAGTTAAGTAAGCTTGAGGAGCTTCGTAATGAAGCCTATGAAACTTCTCAAGCCTACAAACAACGTACAAAGTTCTTCCATGATAAGCACATCATTAGAAAGACTTTTGAGCCCAACTAGTGGGTCTGGCTTTTCAATTCCAGGCTTAAATTATTTTCAGGAAAGCTCAAGTCCCGCTGGGATGGGCCATACGTTGTTATCAATACTTTCCCTCATAGAGGTGTAGAAATTCGGAACCCTACTTCTGGTGCGAGCTTTAAGGTAAATGGTCAGTGACTTAAACCTTATATTACTCTTTCAGATGGCCAGGTTTTGGACGCACTTCGGCTTAAGGAGCCTTATCTCCTCCCATTCTCCTCCTCAAGCGATATTCTTTTATGTCTGCATTTTTCCAATGAGGACATTATCAATCTTAGGCATGGGGGAGTATAACCTGATGATGAGAGCCTCATCATGAGCCATAACTAGCTCATTTTTACCTAATAAAGAGAATAAAAGCTCCTACTTGACTTAGAAGAGGGCTTAATTGGAGGAATAAGTGTGCTGAGAAGAAAACATGAAATAAAGGTTAAAATTGTAATTTTACCATTGCAGTACATAAACGGAATTTCTCAGAGACAAAACATAGGTCAAATGGTCTAAATGAGATAAAAAGTGGGTTGATTCAACCATAAATGGGTTCATGTGCAATCCAGGAATTAAATGACATCTGGTAATCCTAAAACAGACCCGCTTAATTCAACAAGGTTCTGGTCAGGATAAAAATCAATTAAACCCTCTAAAAATCATGGAAAGATATCCCCTAGGGTTTAGAACATTCAAATTGGCCTTTCGAACCTAGTTTGACCTGGATTAGGGTCCTAGCTCATCAATTGACCTAATTTGGGTTTTTACGCAAAATGTCCTGTCAAACATAGTCAAACCTAAAATCCAACTTCACCATTGGATTCCTTAGGTCCAAATTAGGTTTTTACCAAAATTTGGACCTAAGGGGAGGTCATCTTGACCTACTTTGCAATTTAGTACACCCAATCACATTTTGGTCCCTATCTTTTGAAAATTATCACATAAACCCCCCTAGCTTCCTCGCCAATCTTACAATCAGGTCCCTCCACCATTATTGGGGAGAGATCCTACTTCGACGAGGTTTAGAGAGGGAATACTCTCTGATTCCTCAGAGATCTCCTCCCAGATTTGGAAGGGAGATTCTCTAAGGAATCCCCTTCCATCTGAAATTAATCATGATCCTAGATTTGCACCCAATCTCTCGTGCGAATGCACGAGAGATTTGGGTATCTAACCACCTTTTCATCTCCAGCGAGACGTCGGTGGCAGAAGACGTGCCCTCCACGCACCATAAGCACGGCCAGCACCTATAAATTAAACCCCAACTCCGGCCGCACCTCCTCAGCTCGACTTGGCCGGGATTCCACCCCAAATTCATCTTCTTCTCCTCCAGCCAAGGGGTCCAGCGAGCTCCGGCGAGCCCCCTCCTCTTCCTCGTCGCTCTTCCACAAAACCAGTGGCAGGCCGTCCTCTTCATCCTCCTCCGCGTCGCGCAACACCTGCGCGAGCTGTCCTAGCCCCGTCGTCTCCACCGTCTTCCCCCACTAGACGTCTTCTTCTCCGGTGACAGCAAGTACTGTCGGCTGCCTCCTCGTCCCCTTCGTCCTTTTAGTTAGGTTAAAACTATTCTTCTCTATCCCCTCTTTCATCTCCCTCATTTTATTTCATCAAACATCCCTCGACTGCCGCTGTTCACCACCATCTTCTTCATCTCCGGCCACCCTCCGGCGAGACGCTCCCATCGCTCCGCAGCCCCACACGCCTCGCCAACCATCACATAACCTCTGCCTCACCTCACTAAATAACCTCCACTCATCCACAGTCCCTCTACGCCTCCACAACAGTCCCCCGAACACACCCATTCGTCCGGCCACAGGGCGACCTAGGCACGCACACCTAGGCCACCCCGCGACCTGTCACCTAGCGCTTCACCTTCGCCGTGACACGGAGAAGGTCCCTCGGTGATATGATTAAGCCGCGAGGCTCTTTTCGTGTCTGACAGCTTTCACGCCCCTGCCGCCATTAGCGGCAACTCGAGGAAGCTTCTTGCTTGCTCCAGGCAACAATTCTTCAAGGCTCCAGGTCCAGCTAGCTCAGGGAGGTATCGCGAGGACTTCTGTTCCAACAAGAGACGCCGCAACGCTTGCAGTTGTGAGAATTGAAGGACGGACTCCTGTGGGCACACGCGAAATAGAGGTGGAGCATTAGTCCCACATCGTTAACTCATAAAGCGTTGGAGTGATTTATAATGTTTTTGTGTTATGAGCTCGTTGCCTCTGAATGCACTTGGGGTGAGGTCCCTCACCTATTCTCACCGCCTCGTCTGTGACTTCACCACACTGATCTGGCGACCCGACCCGACACTACCCTGAGCACTCCTCGCACACCACCCTCACGTCAGTGCGCCTGGACCCGGGCGAGCGATCTGACCCATTTACCCGGCTCTGGGAGAGCGTGCTGAAGAGTGGTTTACACAGAGAGAGAGACGCGCGAGTGTGGGTAGAGGGATAGGTTTTGCTTTTCTTTGGTTTGTGCAGGGAAGGCAGAAGGAAGACGTGAAGCTAACACTTAGCCATTAAGGTGAAGAAGCAGAAGGAAGGAAGCCTTTACAGAGGAAAAAGAGAAGGAAAGGAAGAGGAGAAGGAAAAAGATAAGAGGAACTGAAGAAGAAAGAAGAAATAGAGAAAGGTAAAGACAAGCAAAAGAAGAAGAGGAACTGAAGGCAAAGGAAGCAAAGAAAGCAGAGCCAAGGAAGAAGACCCATAGAGAGAAAGAACCTACAGAGAAAAGGAGAAAGAAGCAAGGCAACTGTAGAGAAGAAAGAAGAGAAGCACAAAGAAGAAGAAAGGAAGAAAATCAGAAGAAGAAGAACAAGAGAGGAGAAAACATTTCTTTTAAGACATCTGATCCCATGATCAGACGTCCAAATTCTTTCTTTTTGCCACAATTACTTTTCAAACTCATGCATTTATATTTGAATTAAGTTTTGAGTAATTAAAGTATTCAATTACATTCTTGAGATTAGTAATAAATTTCAATTGCTCCCTGTGTTCGACCTCGGATACTTAGGTTTTCAAGTAATAAAACTTTTATTTGTTGACAACGCTTAATCACCTCTACTACGACGTAATTAACTATTAAAACACGATCAAGAACACGTCAACACCTGAGAATGTTTATAGCATTTATAAATATTTGCATACATTTAGGATAGTGATAAAAAAAAAATCTTTTATTTTCCTGAGCTCAATTGGTTAGTCCCTAACAAAACATCTTTGTCATGGAGGTATCATTAAAAATTTTTCTTCTTAAATTGTTTCTTAAGTTTAGAATCCAGTGCATTTACTTCACTAGCATGTAGACTGGGTAATGGATCTTTGAAGAAAATCAATAAGTATTTTTAGTCTACTGAACCCTTGAACAGTTAATAGGGAGTCAGGCATACTATCTTCTAGTAGATCCACCTCATATTTGTGAGAAGAAAGTAGAGAGATTAGTGGTGCGCTAAGTCTAGTGCAAGGACTCTTAAGTTTTAGATAATTAGATGATAATACCTCAGAGTTAGCCATAGTTTTCGCTCTCTGTTTCGGTGTGCGTACATTGTGTGAATTCCTGAGTCACCAAATAAGGCAGATACACAGAGATTGAGTTTTAATAAAGCTCTGACTATGGTGGATGGTTACAACCGTCCTTCATAAAGTCCTCGACTGAAGGAGGGTAATAGTGTCAAAGGTCAGAAATATGCTTGTCCTATCCATTCCTTCCCAGTGCCGAGAGTAGGCACTTCCACCAAATAAGCCACACAATATCCTCTTGACCATCATCATCCCTAATAATGCCTCATAAATAAAAGTCTGTGTTGTGTTATGTTGATTTATAAAGAAAGAAAAAGAAGAAAAAAAAAAGAAACAATTATATTTAGAAAAAAAACAAAATAAAAAAATCCAAGTTTATAATTTTATCTTCGTGACGTTGTTTCTGAGGCAACAAAAACACCCATCGCGATCCACCAAATATGACCCATACATACCTTTCAGTATTTCTGATCACCCGAATATTTGCTGAGGACTTTAACTTAGTTGTAGAGTTATTAAGACTTTAGTTGAAGTGTGAATGCCATCTGAGGCCACCAAACAGTGAGCACATTTACTAAATCTGGTGAGATTTGTGATCTCAGGAAGAAAAGAAGAAAAAGAGTAAGCATAAAGGAATATCAAGAGAGCACAGTTATTTAGCCTCTCTCCAAGTTGACTTGTTTAATAGTCTAGAGATCTAGAGTCTATAGTACTAGATTACATGTAACACCAGATGAGTATGTGCCACCAAATACAAATCCATTTGACTATGTCTCTCCTACCTAAGCCAAAAAGTCAGGGTCAAACTACAGATTATTTTCTGCTTTATCCCCGAGGGAAGAAGTTGCCTATCCCAATAAAATTTACTAAGGGATAAGTACGAACTGCAAATGAAAGTTGGCTTTTCACTTGAATCCGTTACTTAGGCTATCATCATTTCACAATTGTCTGGATCTCTAAGTTTTTGGAATAAGAGATGAAGAAATCTCTTGGTTACTTCCATTGTTTTTCACTTTTGCTAGGGACTAGCAAAATTTAGTGTTGGGAGCATTTGATGAGACCACATTTGTGGTCTAATTAATACATAAATGCCTAATTATTATGGTAGCATCTACATATACAAAGCATACTTTGATATTTAAATAAATTAATGTTTGCATATAGGGGCATACATGCATTTCATGTATTAGTTTAGATGATTTTTATAAATAACCCTATTTGTTTTTACTTTGTTTTCTTCCTTCTCGCAGAATGTGCAACTCCTTCTAGCCTTAGCATAATGCCTACGTGCCTCTTCGCACTCCCACCAGCGACCAACAGCTCACTCGTGCCCATCCAAGGTGATAATGCGTCCCACAATCTCGCAACAGCAACCTCTCCAAACCTCCCCATCACCAAGACTGTTGGAGAGGATCTCAACAGAAGAAACAAACAAAGAAGAGTTAAAAAGAGGCACAGCCAACCTCGGAGGGGATCTCTTCCCTTCCTTTCCACCGTGAAGTAAAGCCTGCACTGTGGAAGCCGCGCGCATTGTGGCCCTCTTAGTGTGCACTGGGGCACCACCGCGAACTCCTCATCGATCGGTGGTGCGGTGACAGCGCACTGCCCCGCAGCCAATAGTGCGCACCAGGCCACACGTCCCCTTCAGTCTCCTTTCCATGAGCTGCCCGCACGCTCTGCGTGCGCCACTCAGCACCCCCTCACTACGCAGCCATGCACGCCAACGCTCCAGCAAGCACGCATGTTCAGCAGCCCCTCTGGGTGCGCCCCCCTCACCATGCAGCCACACCCACATGCGCCCACTTCCATGGCCGATCCCCTCTTCTTCCTTTGCTTCCTTCAACCCGCCTACAACCAAACCAAAGGAACCCACCATAGCCCCACAACCAACCATCTCGCCAGCCACGCCCACGCGTAGCCACGCCCTTGTGCACGCGCAACACATCCGCGTGCAGCAACCACCTGCGTGCAGCTGCAGTCCCTACCGCTCCTCTCCGCCACCACCTGCTGTTCATCCATCTGCCACTGGTCGTCCCGATCCTCACCGCAACCACCACCGGGTGCGGCCCTGTCCCGTCAACCTTCGGTGAAGGTCTCGCTAGCAGCCTCGCCTCCGTCCGTGTGTGGAAGCTCCTCCACAGAGCTCCCCTGTTTTGCTATAGTACCCGATGCATTAGTTATTACATTCTTTTGCCATTGCCAAGTATATTGAGTTGAGTTGAATATTTTAAGGCATTATGGGGGCATTCGCTACGAACTCCTCATGATTCTCTTTATTTCCATGCTCGCTATGATTGATTTTAATCTCTCTCTCTCTCATTTTACGCATATCGTCTCTCATTGAAATTGGGTTCAGAGTTGCATGCAATTCAAAAATTACATAATAAGGCCACTACACATGCATCATCTACATATTTTTGGCAGCTTGATTTCTGATGTGAAAATTACATAAATAGCCTTGAACTTCTCATGAAATTCAAAGTGACATTTAAAGCGATAAATTCATTAAATTGATTTCACGAATGTCTACGAACATGATGCCTCTCTACTTGTGAATTTATTGGATCTATTCCTCCCTGTGGATATGACCTAACTCTTCATGGTTAGTTTTGAATTATTAAATATCATTGATTGAGAGATTTCCACCACATAAATTGCAACGACATATCATTCTATTATCTTCTTAATCAAGCAAAATTCTCTCAATCAGATGTCTGTAGATCTTTAAGCTACCCACATAAGGATAGGTTTGGTTGATTGTACTACAGGCCACCTTTCTCTCTTCTGTTTTCCCTCCTACTCCACTATGTATTCTTCCTCATCACACTATCATTTCCAATCCTACCCTCCTACTACCACTTATTCCCAAGATGATTACTATCCTGACTTGACTTATGGCTACCCATCCACTAGTCAGGACAATTTTGATTGGGGATATGAATCCAGACCTCATTGTCCAGGGCCTAACCTAGGACAACATGACTACGATTATCATCCTTCTCACACCTACAATGATTATAGATCTTCACCCTTTGACGATCAACCTAACCCGATCTACAATCAGGAAGGATATGATGATTATAACACTTACCCTCCCCAGTATTTCACCGAATATAGGTCACCACCATTTTTTGAATAACCCGAAATGGCCTACTATCAGGGAGGACCTCGAGAACCTCAATATCTTAACTCCCCTAGATTTAACTCGAACCCACCCAACCCTAAACTAAACCATTCAGTTCAGGTGAACTAGGTCCAAGACAGGTTGTTGGCTAACTTGAGGAACACTATCCAATCTTTGGAAGCTCAACCAATACCATGCACCGAAGCATTGGAGCCTACGATAAAAATGATTGATGAGATGAATAGCTCTTTATTGGATTTGCTCCAACATGTTAGGTGATTGTGTAACAATCACAGGTCTTAATTGTCCAGAATTAGGCTAGGACATAGCATAAGTTAGGGTAGTTCATGCATGCATAAGCATTATTTACATCTTTACTGTTCTTCCTATAGCTATGCATAGGATAATGCTATAATATCCTAACTAGGTGAATTATATAAATTGCAGGAAATAAGAAGCTCAGGAGCTGGATCTGATACTGGATCTGAAGCTGGACTTGAAGCCAGAGTTGCAGTAGAGCTGGAGTAGAAGACCTAGAATAAGATGTAGTAGACAATAATGTAACGGGTCGAGGTATCCTATTCTGTTAAGTAGGAATAAATCAGTAAATTACCAAGAACTTAGGTCCATCCTAGCCCAAGGACAGCTTAGAAGCTTCCCCAAGCCTTAGCCACCCTTAGATTAGGCCACTGTACCCTAGGAAGCCCTAAAATCATATTTCTAGCCTCTATCGGGACGTCCAGATGAGTTACAGGACGTCTTGAACCCTTATCCACAACCCACACACCTCAAACCCACATCTGGAGCATTATTGGACATCCAGACACTTGGTCAAACGTCCAATTTCTGCAAAATACCCAAGACAGAACCTAGAATCCTTCCTGACTCTGATTGGATGTCCAGACAACAAGTCTAGACTTCTGATTTTTCACTATAAGACATCTAATAACTTTATTGGACGTCCAGAACTGTTCTCCAGTTCTTGTTTTTGAATTCAAGCTTGGATCTAGAATTCTTAGGACCCTAAACCCAATTCCAACCCCATAGGAACCTAAATTAAGGTATCCTAACCCTAGTACATCACCTCTAGACCTCCCTAAGGACCTAATTAAGTCCTCACTAAACCTAATTGACTTGGATCTTAGTTATTTCCATCAGCCTATTCAATTGGACTCATTGAGTCCAATTGAGCCCTAATCTCAGCACACACTGTCCAATTCGACTCAGTGAGAGTCCAATTGACCTAGACTAACTTAATTGAGTTGTTTTACTCTCAATTAGGGTTTCACACATCCAATTAAACTTGTATCAAGTTTAATTGCATTTTACCTTAATGAATTAGGGTTTACAACCCAAATTTGAGACCTACATTAACCTAAACCCACTAGAACCTAACCTAATCAACCTAGCCACCTAGGTTTCGACCCACACACACCATCTACATGACAATACCTAGCCTAGAGTTCTCTAGAACTCTCTACCATGTGTTGTTTCCTTGGTTGCTAAAAATAGCAACCAAGATGCATTCAATTTTTAGATCCACCAAATGTGGATCTAAAAATCACCCATCCATCCATTCTCTCCCTCTCCCACAAGCTCCCACCATAGGCCTCTCTAGAGAATTCCATAACTCTCTAGAGAGCTTCCCTTAGGTCTATAAAAGAACCTAAGGGGTGGCCATTTGGTCCATCTTGGTCTCTTGGCTTCATTCCGCCTCCATTACTCCACCTCCATCTCCACGAGCACAACATGGCATATCCATCACCTCCACTCCAGGCCTAGATCACCTCCAACCACTCTCCAAGGGTTGGCCTACCCACCATTGGCCGCCCCTCTTTCTCTTCTCACCCATTCAAAGTCCATCGGAGCCCACCTCCGAATGCCCTTCATTCTGTTAGCTAGATAAGTAGCGTAATTCTTCGTAGATTAATGTTTTGTTACTGCTCAGTAGTGTAGCTCCTTACTTCTCCCCCAATGATGCATGCATAATCCCCCATAGATTCGTGTATGCAGTCATTTTCTGATAGCTGTTAGTTTTTACATTCCTTGTACAAGCATTCCACTACCGGTGCTCTACAACTCTGCTATCATCATCTTCATATATATATATATATATGTTGAAAATCACCATGTGCTTGATTATCATCTTTTGGTGTGATTAAAGTTGCATGTTTTCAATTTCTGATATTTTGGCAATAGCATGTTGTGCATCAATACGAACTTAGCATAAATTGGCATGCGATTTTGAATAAGTAGAGCGAGCGAGATCAATTTCTAATTTACATTTCCAAAATGCCTCCTAGAGACAAATGACTGAGACTCAAGTCTCGTTATTTTATAAATTATTTTTGACGAGCGTTTTTGCGCACTATATTATGACGAGATCTCTATTTTCAAAACATGCACGAGAATCGCCCTTCTGTCAAATGGCACCGTTGTCGGGGAGGCAACGGAATTGATTTCGATCTTTTGAGCTTTTAGAAACAAATATTCCTCTGGTTGTTTGTTGGATGTGCAGGAAAGTAGGAAATATAGGATCTACGCACACATCGGGCACAGAAAAATCATCAAGTGCACATCTCCTCTTAGATTAGGATTTCCCTTTTTCGAACCCTAGGTTATATTTCCTTCTATAAATTACATTTGAAAAAAAAAAGTCTATTTATTTTAATGAAAAAAAATAAAAAAAAGTCTAGGTAGTTTGATTAGGTTTCCGTTTGAATCTTAGGTTAGTTTGTTTGAGGAAAAAAAAGGAAAAAGATTGAAAAAAAGCTTTTCCCTTCAAAAAAAAATCAAAAGTTTTTGAAAAAAAAAATCATTTTGGTGGAAAGTTTGAATTTTGAATTCAAACACCTTTTAAAAGCTTTCCCACCATTCTCTGATTTTTGACCATATTTCAAATTCCGACTTAAAAATTCAATTGCCAAAAAATTAATGAGCAAAAAATCCTGAAATTCAGGTTATACCTTTATTTTCAAACCATCTTTCAAATGGCACCATTCATTTTAAGAAATTCAAAGTAGAAAATTTTTAAAAATTTGTGAAGTGCAAATGGATCAGGATGACCCAGATTTGAAAATTTTCAAAATTCAAAAATCAATTTCGAGCAATCCGTGAATCTGTTTTGACTAAAAATGGTGATTTTTGAAAGCTGATCTCATTGGCTTTAATTTCCATTTTTCCTGAATTTTTGAAGATGATCTGATACTGTTTCAAAGCAAAAAATCGATCAGTGGTCAAAATTCCAAATCTGACCCTCTGACATTTAAAAATCTCTATAAATTCAGTTGAAATAGGAAAAATTATAAAAAAATATTCTCTAAAAAGATAATTAAAAAAGAAATCTGCTTACTAAATTTCAACTTATTTTGATTCCAATTTTTATTAGAGAATTGTTCTTAATTTCGTGGTCTGCTGAAGAAGAAAAAAAACCCTAGAATTACATAAACCCTAGGTTACACCTTTAGGGTTACACTCTAGAGACCAGACATTTGGGCTAGGCTAGACTTAATCAAGTCTAAGGTTTAGCTGGTGAGTTTGGTCACCTTGTTGGCCACTCATCATAAAACACGAAATCAACCCGAATTCATTGTCATACTATTGGGTGTTTTCAACCTCTCTAGCCAAACCTAATGACTAAGTCTGTGGGGTAGTGTCAAACGACCGTGGCTCGGGGGTCAACAGAACCGGAGGCATGAGTCGAAGGAAGAACCTTCCCCTTAGTCTTCTCATAACCAGACTGGCTTGGTTATCTTGAGAGGCGGGAATTACTTTCAGTCGGTTGAACGAGGAATTTTCTCTTCAAGAATTAGAATTTTAAATGAAAAATCTGGTCATCTGATCATAAGGACCATCTGATTGACAAGGCCTTAGCCTTGTTTGGCTGGCTGCACCAACCTAGGGGTTGGTTGGTGCATGAGAGGATGGAGGTCACTCCGACCTCGATTGGTTGGAGCTTGGGAGCCACTCCCAAGGAGACGAGTCACTTTGCCCGAGCCATCTTCTCCCCCACCCTCTTCTATTTGCTTAGCCACAATGGCTAACCCTGGACCTGGACCTAATCAGGATCCAGAAGAGCTAAACCCACGAGCTTATCTGAGAGCCTGGGTCACTGAATCAGCTTAACCTTGGGATCATAACCCAAGGTGGCGAAGGTGACTTTTCACTTCGCCAGATCCTTCTCCTTGGGTTACCGACATGGTTAACCCATATCCTAACCCTGGATATTATGACCCATACCAGTCGATCCCTTAAAGGACCGCATCTTATGCCAAAGGTATGGATTTCACACCCCTGCTTCTCACAATTGGAATATGCGTAGACCTGATTCACCCCCTGGAACCCCTGAAGAACTACCAGTGCATATGCGACCGCATTATAGAATACAGAGAGCTGTAGCTAGAGATAAGGAGAAGGCCGCATTCTATCTACATGAAATCCAAGCTATCACTATGTCGAACCAAAGACAAATCTGGATTCCGTATCAACAAGCTGTGATGGAGCTCCTTCAGGGAACAACAGGGATAACAAGGCTAATTGGACAAAATCGAGAAACTCAAGAACTATTGCTTTTGAGATATCAAGTGGAAAATAGCCTTGAAGACCTCGAAGAATCTGAAACGACTATGCCGGAAGGACACACAGGAGATTCTCTGGAGAAATGCTAGGAGATCATTTAGGGGAAGAAGAATCTAGCTTGGATATGAGACAGGAGCAGGAAATGTTCTAAATGGGTTCATCTGAGAACTCCATTCAAGAAATTGAGGAAAGGACTGATATCTCCAGGACTGAGCCACAATCTGATTATCTTGAATCCTGGGAGATACCTCTTGGGTTAGATAACCCAACCGTGATAAGGGAAGTAGATCCATTTGAGGATATGGATCTTGAGGCAAACATTGCATGTGACACTACTGATTAGCCTAGGCCACTTCCCATTATAGGTGAACCTGTGCTAGAGCCAACATCTTCTGATCTTCACTCTTCTTTCATCTACATCCCTAATTCAGATGTTAGAGATTCTGAGATGACACTTTCTATCCCTGATCCTGACATCCGAAGACCAGAAGTAGCTATGGATGACTTGACCGAAGAAATGGATATGCTACCTGAGGCAAGAATTACAGAGGAGCCCAACGCATACGAGGGTGAAGCTTTGAGCAGAATGAGCTGGGGACGCACCTACCATCCTGGTCAATCTAATGGATGGCTCGACTCAGATCCAGAAGAGTCAGCTTCTGATGAATCAAAGATGAATACTGATGAGGACAAAGTAATTTCTGACGAGGATTTCATTAACCTCCCCACTGATATTCTACTTTCACGGATACCCCCATATGATCCAGAGCCTAGAGAGGGCATGATCTTTGATGTCAATTATCGTTATGAGGATCCCTATGACTTAGATTTTGGTTCTGAGATACATGTTGATCTACTCCCTCAGCAACTTCTTGCTAAATTGTGGGACATGATAAATCAGCTGAATCAACATCATGATCCCCCCTCTGATTGTCCTCTATTTTCCACCACCACTCCACACTTTCTTATAGCTAGACTTTTTGGAGTAGGGGTGCACAATCGGTTGGTTCGCATCTTTGGACCATTGACTCTAGGAGCATATGAGCACATCTTTCTCTTAATCTTGACTGGCTCCTATGCTAGAACTGATACATCTGATTGAGTTTTCACCCAGCTGGAGGCGTTAAACTCAGCATTTACCCCACATTCATCCATCACCTTATACATACTCGCTTTATACATAGCATTTTTTTCTTTTAGCATATTTCCTTTTCACATATTACATACTATCAGGTTGGCTGATGCCGAACGTTAAAATTTCAAGAGCAATTCCAGGTGATTTCTACCCATTTACTCCCTGTTGTATTTATTTTCTTTTATATTCATGCATGAGGACATGCAAGAACTTAGGCATGGAGGGGTAGATATGACAAAACTGAAAATTTTTATGCCAACATTTAGGAAAATCTCAGAGCTGCATGTCAAACGTACTTAGGACCCTAAATAAAAGAACAACCGACTCCACCTCCAATGTTCGCATGAGAGCTAAAAATCATCTGCAACAGCCATTTCCGACTCATCCGCTCACCTCTTGTTCTAAATTTAGGGTCAAGCTGAATGTAACCCAATAAGGGAAATTTCATGAAGTATGAATATAAGAGGTTACTTGTTTATAGCATATATACGTAGTGCATCAATGAATAAGATTATCTTATTGAGAGATTACATTAGGGATTTTATCTAATTGATTCCTGTAATCTAGAATCCAGTATAATTTTTCACACACACGTAGAATTTGCAATGGATTCATGGTGAAGGCTGATAAACATCATTAGTCTATCGAGAAGAAGCAGTGTTTCTTTTCCTGAACCCTTGGACAGTGTTTTGGGAGCTAGGCAAATTTTCCTCCAAAAATCCACCAAATAGTGTGAGATGAGAGTAGAGTGTACTGGTGCTCTAAGATTAGTGCAAGGAATCTGAAATCCTAGATAATTAGGTGATGATACTCAGAGATTAGGCATAATTTTTGCCCTCGGTTCTCGCGTATATATTTTTTGTGTGAGATATTGAGAGCCACCAAATAAGGCAAATACGCGGAGAGTGAGTTTTCATAAAACTAGGGCTAAGATGGATGGTTACGACCATTCTTCACGGAATCCTTGGCTGAAGGAGGGTATTGATGTCAAGGTCAGAAATACACCGTCCTACCTGTCTCTTCCGATGCCGTGAGTAGGCACTTCCACCAAATAAGCCACCCAATGTCTCTTAAGTACCACCAATCCCTAATAATGCCTCCTCAATAAAGTTCATGAATGTGTGCTAGCTTGTGTTGTGTTGAAAAAAATTATACATAGAAAAAAAAGAAAAAAAAATGAAAAAAAAGGAAAAAAAATTAGAAAAAGAAGAAAAAGCAAAGAAAAAAGAGTGTGTGAATATTTAGTATTTATTTCAATTGCATTGAGGCAATACCACCAAATAAATTTGAGACCCACCAAATATGGCCTTAACCTATTTTTCTGTGTTTCTGATCGCCCGAATACTAGCTGAGGAATTCCGACTTAGTATTAAGGGTATGAGAACTCAATTAAAGTGTCAATGCCAAGTGAGACCACCAAATATGGATCATACGTGAGAATCTAGTGAGATTGTGAGCTCTAAAAAAAAAAAAAAAGAGTAAGTGAGAATGAATATAAAGGAACCAGAATAGAGCATAGTTTTTCTCGTCTTTCTCTGAGTTGAGTTACTTGATAATCCGGGAATCTAGATTCTGAAGTACTAATATCTATGTAGCACCAAGTGAGAGTGAGCCACCAAATAAACACCTGTATCCCTCAGACATTCTCTACCCAAGCTTAAAGCCAGGGTGGAGTTCATAGAATATCTTGAATACCCTGAGGGAAGAAGTCCACCTATCCTGCTAGAATTTTACTAGGGGTCAAGTACAGGCTTTAGAGGTGAATCAGGTCTTTCACTCGAATCTGTTGCAAAAGCTACGTAGCTGCACTTTCACATTTGTCTGGATTTCTAGAACATAGGATGAAAACAAAAAGGAGAAAAATCTCTAGGCATACACTTGATAAAATAATCAATCCCTTAGGGACCCTTATGTGAATAATTTAGTCTTGCATTTGCTAGAGACTAGCAAGATTTAGGCATGGGGGTATGATTGCACAGCAATCATAGGTCTTAATTATCCAGAATTAGGTAAGACTTAGCATAAGTTAGGGTAGTTCATGCATGCATAAGCATTATTTGTATCTTTACTGTTCTTCCTATAGCTATGCATAGAATAGTGCTATAATATACTAATTAGGTGCATTATATAAATTGCAGGAAATAAAAAGCTCAGGAGCTGGATCTGAGACTGGATCTGAAGCTGGACCTGAAGCCAGAGTTGTAATAAAGCTAAAGCAGAAGACCTAGAATAAGATGTAGTAGACAATAATGTAACGGGTTGAGGTATGCTATTCTGTTAAGCAGGAATAAAGCAGTAAATTATGAATAACTTTGGTCTATCCTAGCCTTAGGACAGCCTAAAAGCTTCCCCAAGCCTTAGCCACCCTTAGATTAGGTCACTGTACCTTAGGAAGCCCTAAAACCCTATTTTCAGCCCCTATCTGGACGTCCAGATGAGTTATAGGACGTCCTGAACACTTAGCCACAACCCGCACACCTCAAACCCACATCTGGAGCATTATTGGATGTCCAAACACTTGGTCAAACGTCCAATCTCTATAGAATACCCAAGATAGAACCCAAAATCCCTTCTGACTCTGATTGGACGTCCAGACAACAAGTCTGGACTTCTGATTTTTCACTATAAGACGTCTAATAACTTTATTGGACATCCAGAACTATTCTCCAATTTCTATTTTTGAATTCAAGGTTGGATCTTGAATTCCTAGGACCCTAAACCCAATTCCAACCCCATAGGAACCTAAATTAAGGTACCCTAACACTAGTACATCACCTCTAGACCTTCCTAAGGACCTAATTAAGTCCTCACTAAACCTAATTGACTTGGATCTTAGTCAATTCCATCAGCCTATTCAATTGGACTCATTGAGTCCGATTGAGCCCTGATCTCAGCACACACTGTCCAATAGGACTCAGTGAGAGTCCAATTGACCTAGACCTAACTTAATTGAGTTGTTTTACTCTCAATTAGGGTTTCACACATCCAATTAAACTTGTATCAAGTTTAATTGCATTTTACCTTAATGAATTAGGGTTTACAACCCGAATTTGAGACCTACATTGACCTAAACCCACTAGAACCTAACATAATCAACCTAGCCACCTAGGTTTCGACCCACACACACCATCTACATGACAATACCTAGCCTAGAGTTCTCTAGAACTCTCTACCATGTGTTGTTGCCTTGGTTGCTAAAAATAGCAACCAAGATGCATTCAATTTTTAGATCCACCAAATGTGGATCTAAAAATCACCCATCCATCCACTCTCTCTCTCTCCCACGAGCTCCCACCATAGGCCTCTCTAGAGAATTCCATAACTCTCTAGGGATCTTCCCTTAGGTCTATAAAAGGACCTAGGGGGTGGCCATCTGGTCCATCTTGGTCTCTTGGCTTCATTCCGCCTCCATTACTCCACCTCCATCTCCACGAGCACAACATGGCATATCCATCACCTCCACGCCAGGCCTAGATCACCTCCAACCACTCTCCAAGGGTCGGCCTACCCACCATTGGCCGCCCCTCTTTCTCTTCTCACCCATTCAAAGTCCATCGGAGCCCACCTCCGAATGCCCTTCATTCTGTTAGCTAGATAAGTAGCGTAATTCTTCATAGATTAATGTTTTATTACTACTCAGTAGTGTAGCTCCTTACTTCTCCCCCAATGATGCATGCATAATCCCCCATAGATTCATGTATGCAGTCATTTTCTGATAGCTATTAGTTTTTACATTCCCTATACAAGCATTCCACTACCGGTGCTCTACAACTCTGTTATCATCATCTTTATATATATATATGTTGAAAATCACCATGTGCCTGATTATCATCCTTTGGTGCAATTAAAGTTGCATGTTTTCAATTTCTGATATTATGGCAACAGCATGTCGTGCATCAATAGGAACTTAGCATAAATCAGCATGCGATTTTGAATAAGTAGAGTGAGCGAGATTGATTTCTAATTTGCATTTCCAAAACACCTCCCAGAGACGAACGACCGGGACTCAACTCTCATTATTTTATAAATTATTTTTTACAAGCGTTTTCACACACTATACTACGACGAGATCTCTGTTTTCAAAACATGCGTGAGAACCACCATCTGTCATTAGTGATAGGGGCCTAGGTGAGTTTCTACTTGGGAAATTGTTGAGGTTGAGGATGAAATTCGTGGTTGCCTTAGTCCAATGTTGGGATGATTCCCAGGATGAACCCCCTTTAGGAGAGCCAATGTCTGAACCCGCTCAGGCGCCTGTCAAGGGCGATACATGTTCTAAGACTGGAGATGACCAGGTTGGTCTAGAGTAACCGATTCAGGATGAACCGATTGCTTCACCTAAGATCCCCGCGAGGAAAAATATGTCTCTATGGACCAGGAAATGACATATGATTTTGGGACATATATAAATGTGGATCAACAATTCTTTGATTGTGAGGGTGAGAAATCTTTAGGTGAAGTCTTACTTGAGCTTAAGGAAGATGATTTTAGTGAGACAAATAGGCTCAAGGAGCATGACGAACCATTTGATAGGCCATTCATTTAAGATTTGGATTCGGTTGGGGCTAACTTGGAGGATTCGAATCCTCATTACTAGAAGATTCAATCAGTAGCCCCATCCTCAACCATACCCTGAAGGAATTGATTGTGATTTGGAAATCATTGTACCCAAGTAAATCCTGATTCAGCCACAAATGTTGGACTTGGGTACTTTAGATGGGGTGTACAACGATTTGGAGGTCCCGGAAATATTGATTTTAGAGGATAGGAATTTAGCAATGAAAATTTGGAAGGCTAACTCAGAGGGAAACACAATTTTGGATCTAAGGGTTCCTATTAACCTAAAACAACCAACTTTTTACTAGGACCCTTATGATATCTTTGAGATGCAACCCAAGTTCAAAATCATTGATTATCATTTTGAGTTGAAATCTAAAAGGACATCCGAACCTATTGAACCATCTCTACCCAATGTCCGATACTTTGGTCTTGGGTTGCATGCTGCAAAATCGTAGGCTCGACCCCACAAGCTCAACAATCTCAGGTTTTGGGTGATTTTCATCCAGAACCTTAAAACTACTCGACCCTGGGACATGGGTTTACACCATAATCTGGTCCACATCTGTGGACACCTACTGACAGGTCCTGTGATCAATATTTTTATTTTGATTCTGAATTGCACTTGTGAATTCCTAATTTCTCTTTGTTTGTATTTTATGCCTAGCTGAAGGCAATAAATTTAGCATGCATGTATATTTCACGTTCTCTGCGGAGCTGATCGGATGTCATGAAATTCAGGTGATATTCTTTATTCTGCCATTTTCATGTCTTTGTTTTTACAATGAGGACATTGCATCATTTAGGCATAAGGGGTGGATACTTAATCCTAAAAATATTTTGATTAGCTCCATGGAATTTCTTTTATTTTCTTAAAAAAAAAGAAAGGAAGAAAGAAATTAGAAGAGAACTTAGGCATTTGGAAGTTATTAACTTTAGGAAATGATACTTTAGGACCAAAACACTTAGACTCCTCAGGTCTTCGAACTTAATTAGCCTGGGTGTCCACTTGAATGTGGATTTAGTCTCGAGTCCTTGCCAAGTAATTTTATTCTAATTTGGCTAATAAATTTGAGTGATAAGTACACGACTTATCAACCCGCCCTCTGGTTTGAGGGGACTTTAAGTCTAAGTATCTACACACTATTTGCCCTGACTCACTTTTTGGTACTTTCTTCAAAAATTAGGTAGCTAATGAACTTTCTAGGGTAGTATTGCTGGCAAGTTGTCGTGAGTAACAGCCCATTAGCCGGTTGTCTAGAGCCTAGCTACTTGACCATACTCATTCTATTACTTTGAGGTAAACCTTAGACCAGGGAAGCTACCTACTTAGAAAAAGAAAAAAATGGTACTCTAAAATAAAAAAATAGAAAAAGGAGAAAAATAAAAATAGAAAAATAAACAACACTTCACCGCACGAGTATAGCTGGCAAGTTACCGTGAGTAACAGCCTATTGGCCAGTTGTCCAGAGCCTAGCTCACAAAAATGCATAAATAATTCCCAAAACACTTATGGAAGAAGTACGGAAGTGGAATAAATTGGGGAGATATACACTCGGTTCGCCCTTGTGTTGACCCCATAAAAAAAATTAAAAAAAAGTAGGGAGAAAGCAGCCAATCGAAAAGATAAACCTTTAAGTAGAAACTCTTAAGGTTACCTAGGGTTGTAGAAACCTGAAGTCTATTTTAACGGCCTCTTAGTGAGTCTATCACCCTTTCACAAGATGCTTAGCACTTAGAGTCCTTTTCGAATCTTGGGCAAGTCGGGTAGCCGTAAAAAGTTATCCCGAAACTCTCAAACTCCAAAAGTCCAAAAAAATTAGAAAAGAAGAAAAACAAAAATAATGTATCTTCCCTTTTCAAATAAGGCAAGGACTTGGGCATCTGCATTCTGGCAGATACTCAGGTACTGTTGAGTTTTGTAGTTTAAGACCTTAGTTAAAAAATTTTATTGTTAATAAACAACTTAGGCCTAAGCGATCGAGTCCTAATTCTATTTTTATACATAGCATGTAGTTTAATTTTGCTAAGGACTAACAAAAGATAGGCATGGGGGTATGATGTAGACACATTTAATTAGGTTAAATTGCCTATTCATGCATGTTCCTAAGCTTAGACTTGCATTTCATATTATAAATATTGCATAGCATGCATCATTCTGCATTTAGAATAGTTGTGTATATTTTAGGTTAATTATGTCCTTTTTATGGCTAGGAGGAAAGGAGTTTTATTTTAGGGCCTCGGATTGATGATCCGAATGTACAGATCTGATCAAGATGATGATCGGAGTCCAACGCCTCCAAGATCGTCTTAATCGGAATCTCGTATCACCTTATGCGATCCGAGGAAGATCAATGGCCAGGGGGCAATGCAACATCCTTACAGGCTTCGGATGAAAAATCCAACTATACGAATTGATCCGAAGTGACGATCGCAGTCCAACAACGTGGAAATCATCTCAATCCAAAATAGAAAGAAGATGGACGACTCAAATGGCACCACGTGGCACCATATAGGCCACCCAACATCGACCAGTAGCGCCCTCCTACACCACTTCTCATCTGTGACCTCCATTCCCAGCCGTTGGATCTTGATCCAATGACTGAGAAGCTTCCTCCACCGTGTGCCATAAGACGTCTTCTCGACTCAAACATCGACTTGGCCTGTTGGTGGAGGCTTGGACTTCCAAGGGAGGGGCGCGGGTTCAAATCCCTATAGCCCCCCCCCCCAATTTGCAATTGGAGGCAACCGGCTAGATGCACCACACCGTACGCGTGCTCATAAGCAGTGCGCACAGCCACACGTGCGCATAAGTAGCACAGTACAGCCACAGCGGTGCACAGCGCATGCTAGCGCACGCGCTCACGACACGGCGCGAGAGGCACGGGCACGTGATGCGCGCACCAGCAGGGGCGAGGGTTGGAGTGGATCTTCAACGATAGTTGGGTAGATCTTCAGTGACGATTGCAGCTGTCACTAATGCCCTATGCACGAATTCCTCCTCTTCCTTCCACTATAAAAGCACCTACCCCCCTCCATTCTTCACCATCTCTTCCTTTCTTCCTCTCACCACCTCCAAGGCTCTAGAGAGACCTTGTCCCAAGCCCAGGATGCTCCTCTAGAGTGGAAATCAAATATTTTTCCCCACCTCTCATCCTCCTTTATGGAGCATCCCGTGGCCGTCTTCTCACCTACTTCGAGAAGTAGATCCTCGCCACAACGACGTCCCACCCCGTCCTCCTTCTTCCACCACCATTCTCCTTTGTCCCACTCCTCACCACCTTCATCCAGGTGCCATCAGAGCAAATTGTCCTCTAAGCGACTGTCCAGGGGGATTCTTCTCATCTCTATCTATCTTTACAGCTTTCTAGTGTAGTTTTCCTACTTTTCTAGTTGTAATAAACATTTGTTTCGAAATATATGATTGTTTCTCTCTCTCTCTTTCTTTTATAATTTGCAAGTAGATTAGCTAGATAAAATTTCATCGACTTGATCTCTTGCCCTATTAAAAATACAAAAAAATTATAAAAGATAAAAAACAACAAAACAGAAATAAAGCGAAACGCGTATTTTACAAAACCAAACATTCTCTTCACCGTGTTCGACCCGAGACTCACCTTTCAAGTTTCGGTTATAAATATTATCTAATCGATAAATTTTCTCCCGAATTGAACTACGACATCGGGTTTTCCAAACTCAAATCTTTTCGTGACGAATCTCCGACGCATCAATAGACAATCAGATCCCACAAACCCTGGCACCAAGAAAGGCAGAAGATGAAGGAGAAGCCCAATTCAGCTGGATCCCAACTGAATCTAGCTCATCTCAGCTAGATTCCAACCCAACCTAATTGGGATTAGCTAACCTCAACTGGATGGTAGCTCAGTCTAGCACATCTCAGCTCCATTCAGATCCACTCAGCTGAATGGCAGTTCAGGCCAACTCAACACAACTGATCCCAGCACCATTTATCTCCTCCCAGCTCCATCCAACTCTTGGAAGCTTTACCCAACTAGGATTAGTTACTACCATCAACTAGCTAAGCCTAGTTAGTTGAAGAAGTTTTCAACCAGCTCAAGCCAGCCCAACTCGAGTCCCCGAAGACTCAACTCAGCTCAACTTGGCTAAGTTGAGCTACTTGCCCTAAGCTAACTACCTTAGCTATCTAGGTAATCTTCGTGAAGACCAGCACTAGCTCACCTCAGCTCTAGTCATATTAGATTAGCTCAACCTAGCTTGGTTTAGTAGCTAGCAAAGAACCTAGCAAGTCATATCAGATTAGCCCTATCTAGGTTTAGAAATTTCAAAAGTTGATTGTGATTAAATGTGTACAATGACACTATTTCGCATCAATTACAAAGCGCATATTTTTGACATCACTTTTTAACTCCATTACTAAGGAGGAAAAGCTCAGTTTCATTCATCTCTCTTTTGCATACTTGAGTCTTCACTAGTCTTTGTTCTGGTTTTCACCTAGGTGCAAATCAGGAGTAGGAGCAGGATTCAGAATCACTTGGAGTGGAAGCTTCAAGTAACCTTTTCTTCCCGTGGATTTCCAAGTAAGTACCCTAGCTAAAGCTGTTGGTGCAAGGGTACCACGATCATTAATTTTGATGATAACAAAACACTTGTTATTTAACATTTGCATTGGAGTTTGAGTTTTCAAGATAATTGCAAATGGATACAAGTGTGTTGGAGCTCAATCTCACATCCATGGCAGGTTGGAGGAGCTTGATGGAGGAGAAAGAGCTTCGCATGGAGTGAGATCTTGAAGACAAGAAGATGAAGAATAGGATAGAAGATTATTCTGTTCTTGTACTTTATATTTATTGTTCTTTGTTCTTTTATTTCTTAGATATTTGAGAAGATTCTTTTATTTCTTAGATGATTGTTAAATAGCCCCAAAGTATCATACCATAGTCCTAGGATCACATACTCAACCCTAGGATACTTAGACAAACTCTTAGAGAACTTAGAAAATCAAAGTAGGTATCAAACAACCTGATCAGACGTCCAATTTGAACATCAGATGTCTGATCTTAGACTTTATAAGATGTTTGGCTGTTTGATCAGACGTCCAAAACACTTAGGCTGAAAACCCGCTCTCTGTCTGCCAGTTTCAGACGTCCAGCCCTTAGTCCAGACATCTTAGAAGACGTCTGATGACCTTGCCAGACATCCAACTAGAGGATCGTTGGCTTGAGAAATCTAATCGTTGAGGATTAACTCTTAAGATGATTCACATTCACTTTCAAATGTCCGTAGTGTATCCCAGACATCTGATAAATAGACATTAGGTTAAGATCTGACCTTAATTACTATTAGACCTTATAGCCGTTTGAGCCTCGGGAAATCTGTTCTTGTAATGATTTGTGTTTCCAGATGTCTAGACCTATTTCCAGATGTTCAGTTTGTCGTCTGTGCAACTTAATATTAGAACCCTGTTTCGATCTTGACAAAGCAGGAAGGAAACCCATTGAGTATTAGACATCTGATTAGATTCCCAGACGTCTTAAAAAGCTTCTTTAGACATCCGTCTTGATCTAACCTAGTCCAGATCTTCTACCTTTCTAGATCAGACGACCAATCCCTAGATCAGACGATGATCTAGATGTCTGATAATAGATTCATACGTCTGATAGACCTGTCAGAATCATTGATGACCCTGATTTTGGCCTGATTTGCCTTGGAATAATTCCCAATGACTATAGAAGCCTTCCAACGACTAGAAGAGGCTTCTAAACCCTTATTAGAGCCTCTATAAATAGAGGATTACCCTTCATTTGCAACACACACCTAAGAATACTACTTCCACTCACATTGTGTCCAATTAATCTTGAGAAGAAATCTTACTCTCCAAACCTCTACCTACATCTTGAGAGCATCATCTTTGCTATGCACCCGCTCTCCCGCCTACGAATACGAGAACATTGTAGTTCCATCGTGTGATTCACGCACCCATGTTGTTAAGCCAACACACTTCCATCAAAGGGAAGTCTTCTTTTCCTATAATAGCTAGTTTTACCTACATACTTTGTGGCTCTATAGGATTTTTGTAATTGTCTTTGTTTGGGTATTCACCTTGCAAATTTTCGACTCTCTCGCAAGACAAAATACTCCTCATGAAGAGGGGTTTGAGGTACACTACCCTCGTTTAAGTAACGTAGTTGTAAGAGGTTGAGTCACCCACATTTTAAGTGACTCGGTTAGTAGATTTGATCGACTAAGTCGATTGAGAAATCCTAAATCAAGAGGATTAGGTGGTGGTTTTTACCTGGGATTTGGTTTCCACCTAAAAATTCTTTGTGTTCTTGTGATTGCTTTTTTGTTAGATTGGTTATATTATTTCCGCTTTATTTATTTATCACGCAAATCTCACCCCCTCCGTCAAAACCAACAAAAACATCATCAAAAATCCAAAACAATCTCAAAAAAAAATCTTTAAAATATCAAAAATCATAAAAATAAGAAAAATTTAGGGTGGTGGAACCCTAAAAATCATTTGATTGCCTGTTTGCTTCAATTCTCCACCACCCTCTTTATATTGGTGTTTGAATTTTGGAAATCTAAACTTCTATCTTGATTTTCAAACACTAGTTTCGGGCACTTAGAGGCTTACAAAAATCCTCAAACTTCACTTGGAAGCCCCTTTGAGTTGGGAACCTTGAGTTCAAATTTCAGTAAGTTTTGATAAATGTAGAAAATTATAAAATTTGTGGATTGAATAGGGATCACACCTTGTTTCTTAACTATTTTCCTACTGTTCGTGAATTTTTTAAATTATTTTTTTATTAGATTTGGACGAACTTTATATTGCTGGAAACCTTAAGAAAATATCTACAACATATAAAATTTTCAAAAATCTTTGTGGTCATTTGAGATTTCTATAGAATCAATTTTCCAAATCTATATTTTCTTCCCTTTGACGCCAATACAGAAAAAATTCCAAAAAAATGTCAAACAAGTTTCTAAAATCTCAAAAAAATCATTTTTAGATTCCTTATTTGATTTCCTGTCAAGTGATGTCTTGTTTGACGTGTTTGGACCACCACCTTTAAAGATTTTGAAAAAAGAGATTCGTATTAGGAGTTGCATACATAGGATTTTCAAACTTTAGGGTTTTGATTTCTCTCTAGTGCTACATCAATTTTAAAGGAATTGACTTCTACCAACAATAACCTGCTTACTTTTATTGTGGAACTTCAAAACCTTGGTTGAATTCTTAAAAAGAGAGAGCTCTAGAATCTACAAATCTTGATCAAACCTTAGAAATCATTCACCCTAATCCTTATTTGCAAACACTATTTGTTTTGGCTTGGACGTCACATTTCCCGCCCAATTCGCACACACAAAAAGTTGCAACAATTGGGCATTACCCCAACGAAGCCCTTCATCTTCCATGCACTTTAAGTCTCCTAAGCCTAATTAAAACTTGTAGCAACTTGACCCCTAAGGATTTCATCCACTATTAGGCTTGATATTCGAACTTTAAGCTACCCCTAATTGTTCCCAATTCCCATATCAAACATGGTGTCAAACTAGGAGGGAAGTTAGACGATGGGTATGGGTTTACACAAGCCCCCGATGATTTTCTCAGGACATGCTTAGGCCTAAGCCACCTCTCTAATCTAGCCAGGTTGATTTTTGGGAAGGGGGTTCAATTACTGGTTTCTTAATTTTTAGGTTCCCAAGTCTTGGGCTTCTTAAGAAGTTGACCTTAAGTTAGGCTTAGATTTTGATTGCTTGAATTGCACACTTTTCTCTTCTCTCTTCTCTTCTCTCCTCCTTCTGTTCTTCCCTAAAGTGTATGCACAGCCGACGATCCCAAAATCCGCACTTGAAGGGACCAACTGATTTCTCGACCCGCTGCACTACCCGTACTCGCTTGTTTTCTTCCTCTGCTAAAAACCAACAAAAGATGGAAAATACCCAAAACCATGCTAGAAATACTAACAACCTGCCCCATTCTGCATCCACATCTAACAATCTAAATGAGAACAACATGCCTTTTTTTACCAAAATCAAGAACCTATTGAAATTCTTGAACCACATGTTGAAATGCTGCTTCCTCAAAACCCGATGGGAAATTTGAACATCGATAACTCAAACCTGTTGTTCATGATGGTGAATCAACTCCAACAACTCCAAGTGAACCAACAACAATTAGCTAGGGCTGTCTCAAACCTAGCTAATCAAAGACCACCCCCTGAAGAGCTAGTTGTCCCATTGAAGGATTTTTATAATCCCTCTAACTATGAGGACATACCTGGGGTGGTCATGCCTAATGGGGAGTTTGAAATTAAACCTGTTGTCCTAAATCTCACTAAACACTTCCATGGCCTTCCCAGGGAAGACCCGTTTAGCCACTTAGAGGAATTTACTGTCCTCGTCCAAACCACTAAAGCCTGCAATGTGCAAGACCTTTGGCTAATGCGTCTCTTCCCACTTCTCTTAAAGATAAGGCTACTTATTGGTTTCAAATAGTAGTAAAACCTATCACCATGTGGCCCCAACTCAAAAGCTCATTTCTCAAAAAAAAATTTTCGATTGGTCGTACTAACGCTTTACTTCGTGCAATAACTACCTTCCAGCAAAACACAGTGAGCCTATGCATGAAGCTTGGGAGAGCTTCCAAGATTTACTTAGAAGTTGCCTACACCACAAGGTGCCACTTTGGCAACTCATGCAAATTTTCTACCATGGTCTTAATGATCATTTGAGGCGATTTGTTGACTCTTCATGTGGGGGTAAGTTTTTAAATAAGGATACTAACATTGCTTATCAATTATTTGAAGAAATGAGTGAAAACTCATTTAACCACCCATCCATGGACACCTTTGGTAGAAATTCCAATCCTCGAGTAGGTGTCCATGAAGTAGGCACACAGCAGCAACCTCTCCTAGTCTTACATGATGATTTACAACTCTTTGCATAAAAGCTGACCAAATTTAAATCAGCCAAAAGAAAATGGAAGAAAAGATTGATATGCGACAACAAAATCTCATTTCGACCAATGCTAACTCACGCTTTTCCAACCCTAACCCGACCCTTCATCAGGAAAATTTGCAACAAATTGACACAGGAAGATTTCAAAACCCCAATGTTGCACCAGATATTACTGGGACTTTTGATTTTAATGACCCTACTCTATTTGCCCT
Source organism: Thalassia testudinum (assembly GCA_037157565.1). Classification (NCBI taxonomy): domain Eukaryota; kingdom Viridiplantae; phylum Streptophyta; class Magnoliopsida; order Alismatales; family Hydrocharitaceae; genus Thalassia; species Thalassia testudinum. Next base: position 62,358,860 of record JAZHRO010000007.1, on the reverse strand, counting down.
AGTTAATGAAAATGTCTTTGCCCTCCAGGATACCTTTAGAAATAATTCCTCCAACCTTTATAATCCAAATTGGAGGAATAATTCTAATTTTCCCTGGAAGAATACAAATCAGGTTCCTTAATTTCAAAATCAATTTGATAATTATGGGCAAAACCAACCTTCACAAGCCGATATCAATATCCAATTGATGAAAACCTTACAAGGAATGCAACAACAAATGAACAACGTTACCTGTGTAGTTTCAAATCTGCAAAATCAATTTACAGTAACGCCCAATCAAAGGCTTGTGGGGAATTGACCTTCCCAACCCATCCCAAATCCACGGAATCAACGAAACCAATTTCAAGGAGGAAATAATTAGAACCAACAACCAATAAATCCCGCACCTCAATTTCCACCCGATTTTCAAAACCCACAACAAAATCAACATATCCCACCTCATAATAATCACACTGCAAATGCAATAACTTTACGAAGTGGCAAAACTACACAAGATGCAGGATCTTCACACACAACTCAACAGGATCAAGAGTAAATTTTTCACACTTCCGCTCACTCTCAAGATAAAGAAGAAAGCAAAAACACAGTACCTTTTCTGCAAGCATTAAACTCAAAGAAGAAGAAAACAAGAAAAATCAAGTCGTCGGAACAAGAATTGCATGAACTCTTTGGCCAAGTGGAAATAAATATCAGTCTCCTAGGTGCAATTAAATATATCCTTACCTACGCAAAATTTTTGAAAGAAATTTGTACACCTAAAAGGCAGCTTAAAATCTAGGAAAGGTAGTCCTCTCTGAGATAGTAAGCTCTATTGTACAGAGCAAGCTACCTCACAAAAGAAAGGACCCAGGCGCTTCGCTCATATCGGCTGTCATTAATGACACCACATTTGATTGCACCCTCTTAGATTTAGGTGCATCCATCAACCTTATCCCCACCGTGCATTTTGAGGAATTTCAGTTCGGTGAACTTAAGCCAATCAAGGTAACCTTACAATTGGCTGACCGATCTATAATTCATCCAAAAGGGATAGTGGAAGATGTAATTGTTCGGGTACAAAATTGCCTCTTTGTTGTGGACTTTTTGGTCCTTGACATTGATGTACTCGAATCTCTTAAAAATGCACCTATCATACTTGGAAGACCTTTTCTCGCCACTGCTAAGGCCAACATTAATTGCGATTATGGAAAAATGGACATCACTTGCGATGGCGAAACACTCACCTTAGACATTTTTAAGGCTTCCAAAAGATTTCACAAGCTGAATTTTTTCGATGACTCAAATTCTGAAACAACAAATTTAGTTAAGGAAATGCTTTCGATTTCAAATATAGAAATGTGCTTTGTCACTTCTCCTGAGCTGCAAAAATCGCCTAACCCGCCCTCCTCCACCACACTCGATTTCATGCTAACCACTAACCCCATCCCAGAACCTGACTCGCAACTCAATCTTAAACCCTTGTCGAATTCTTTAAAGTATGTGTTTTTGGGTCCCAATCGTACAATGCCCCTTATTGTGAACGCACATCTCTTAAGGGTACAAGAGGAAAAATTAGTCCAAGTGCTAAGTACCGCAAAACAATCGGTTGGACTTTAAATGATTTAAAAGGCATCAACTCGTCCTATTGCACGCATCATATTTTTCTCGAGGATGAATCTCGACCATCCGGCCAACCACAACGTTGTTTAAATCGAAATACAAGGAGGTCGTTAAAAGGGAGATCATTAAATGGCTCGACGCGGGAATTATTTACCCGATCTCAAATAGCTAGTGGGTATGTCCTACACAAGTCATACCCAAGAAAGCTGGCCTCACTGTTATTACAAAGGATCAGGGTGAAGAAATCCCAACTCGGACTGCCTCTTCGTGGAGTGTATGCATAAATTACCGAAAACTAAATACCACCACAAAGAAAGATCATTTTCCACTTTCAGTTATTGATCAAATCTTAGAGCAATTAACTGGACAGGAATATTATTGCTTTGTGGATGGATATTCTGGCTACAGTCAAGTGAAAGTATACCCTTAGGGCTAGGAAAAGACCACTTTCACTTGCCCCTTTGGAACCTTTGCCTTCCAAAGAATGCCTTTTGGATTGTGTAACGCACCTGCGACTTTTCAACAATGGATGCTAGCAATCTTTTCTGAATTGGTGGGTGGTTGCTTGGAAGTCTTTATGGATTATTTCTCCATTTTTGGAGATTCCTTTGATCATTGTCTTTAGAATTTAAAATGGATGCTCCAAAAATGTATTGAGGGTAACCTGGTCCTTAGTTGGGAAAAGAGCCATTTCATGGTCCAGGATGACATTGTCCTGGGTCATGTAATTTCAAAGAATGGAATCAAGGTAGACAAAGCTAAAGTTGATACAATCTCCAAACTTCCCTCGCCTAGCTTGGTGAAACAAATAAGATCATTTGTGGGACATGTGGGATTATATCATCGATTCATAAAAGATTTTTCAAAAATCTCCTAACCTTTGAGCCATTTATTAACTAAAGACCAACCATTTGATTTTAATGATAAATTCTTGGAGTTTCAAATTTTTGAAACAAGTGATTACTACTAAGGCACCTATTTTGCAAGGACCTGATAGGAATCATCCTTTCGAATTAATGACAGATGCCTCAGATTATGTAGTACGAGCCATTTTAGGGCAAAGAAGTGACAAGAAGCCCGTTGTGATTTATTAAGCAAGTAAAACTCTCGACGAAACAGAATGAAACTACACCATCACGGAAAAAGAACTTCCTGCGATTATTTTTTCCCTTGAAAATTTTCGTTCATATTTGTTAGGATCACATATCACCGTCTACACTGATCACTTGACCTTAAAGTATTTGTTGACCAGGAAGGATACACAGCCCCGCTTAATTCGATGGATTCTATTATTATAAGAATTTGATTTGGAAATCAAAGATAAAGCAAGTTCGCAAAATGCTGTGGCCAATCACCTATCCCGACTTGAGATGGATGATATACTAACCCAAACAGATGTTCTTCCTAATGAAACTCCCTTAGCCATAAAATCCCTCCCTTGGTATGCTGACTATGTCAAGTACCTTGCAACTGGATGAATCCCATCTCTCTGGTCAAAACACAAAAAGGATAAGTTCTTTGCAGAGGTCAAATGCTACTTTTGGGAGGAACCCGATCTGTTTCGCATCTGCACCAACTAGATCATTAAATGATGTGTTCCAGATTTAGAAACTCAAGATATTCTGAACCATTACCATTCGATGACCTGCGGCGGACATTTTTCGGGGAAAAAAGGCAGCCACGGTGTTAAATGCTGAATGTTATTGGCCAAACATACAAAAAGATGCTCAAGACTTTTCATGGTTCTATGTGCATTGCCAAAGCATCGGCAACATGAAGCAGAAAGATATGATGCCCCTCAACCCGATCTTAGAAGTTGAGATATTTGATATATGGGGCATCGACTTCATGGGACTGTTTGTCACTTCTTTTGGGTACCAATTTATTTGAGTCGTCGTCGACTACATTTCTACATGGATTGAAGTGGTGCCCACACACACTAACGACTATCGGGTTGTCGTGGATTTCATAAAGAAAAATATATTTTCACATTTCGGTATTCCTAAGGCCATAGTTAGTGACAGAGGATCACACTTCATGCATTCCTAATTTCATCAACTTCTTGCAAAATATGGGATTAACCATGAGATTTCTACACCCTATCACCCCTAAATAAATGGCCAGGCTGAAGTTTCTAACTAAGAGATTAAAAACATATTACAATTGACAATTAAGCTCGACAAAAAATATTGGTCAACCAAACTCAATCATGCATTATGGGCTTATCGTAAGGCCTTTTAAACTCCAATTGGCATGTCCCCTTTTCGTCTAATTTATGGCAAGGCATGTTGCCTTCCAGTTGAATTAGAACATAGGGCTTATTTGGCAGTAAAGGAACTAAATTACAATTTGGACGCGGCCAACAAACATAAAAAATTGTAACTAATTGAACTTTAAGAACTTCGCAATGTGGCTTATGAAAATGCACACATTTACATAGACCAAACAAAGAAATTTCATGAAAAATATATCGTTTGAAAATCTTTTGAACCAAATCAATGCGTATGGCTATTTAATGTGAGGTTAAGATTATTTCCGGGAAAACTAAAATCAAAATGGACCGGTCCTTATATTGTACGTACTTGTTCGACGTGAAATTGCGAAAAGAGATTTTTACGTATTGTTGTACTTGCAAAACATGTTGAGTCAAATAAATTTATAGATCAGAATTTGGTAAGTCCTAAGTTGTTCGTATGAAGGCAAATTAAGAATTCTTAAAACCTTTCAATTATTCTACTCTGATAAAAACACATAAAGAGAGACAAGATTTCCATTGAATAATGCTCTTTATTACTAATCATGAAATGTTTAACACATGAACTCTAGAGGAAAGCTTACAAATAACATAAAAACATAGTAATGAAAGCAAGAAAGAGAAAGAGAGAAAGAAAGAGAGATGCGGAGCCGCTTGCGGGATGCTTGTATGAAACTCGGCAAAGCTTCATATCCAGGGCGTCGGGAAGAAGACCGAAGAGAGAGCTTGGAGAGAGAGGGCATGGACTATGGTGGCTATTTTTCTATCTCTAAGTATCTCAGTTTTGTTGCAAAGGATAGAGGCTAGATCCTTTCATAGAAAAGTTGGTGGCTTCTTATTGGTCAATCTAAGGTACTGATGGAAACCTCATCATGAGCCATAACTAGCTCATTTTGACCTAATACAAAGGATAAAAGCTCCTACATAACTCAAGGAAAGGCTTAACTCAGAGAATTCTGAGTTTAAGGAGAAAATAAGTCATAAGGGGTAAAAATGCAATTTTACCAGTATAATCTGCATACAGGGTAATTCAGGGTCCAAACATAGGTCAAAGCAACCTAATAAGAATAAAAGTGGGATGAGATGATCTGGCAAGGGCTACAGCAATTCCAAGGAACTAAATGATAATCTGTAACCCTAAAACAAACCCACTTCAATTCACAAGGTTCAAGGCAAAGCAAAAATGGAATAAACCCTCTAAAATTCATAGAAAAATAATCTCTAGGGTTTAGAACCTTCAATTTGACCTTAGGAACCCATCTTGACCTACATTGAGAACCATACCCAATTAATAACTTAATTTGGGTTTTTACGTAAATTTACCAGTCAAACAAGGTTTAATCTAGAAATAAAATTCACCATCAGATTCCTTAGGTCCTAATTAGTCATGTATAAAAACTTGAGCCTAAGAAGAAACCTTCTTGACCAACTTTACACTTTGGTCCTCATATATTTACTTTTTGGCCCTCAACTTTTGAACCCTCGCATTTTAGCCCCTAACTCTCCTTCGTTCTTTGCGTTCAGGTCCTCCCTACAAAACTTGCCAGCACCATGCTCCGGCGACCTTGCGCGGAGCATGGCGCCGCGCAGGGTGAGGGGGAGAGTCTGGCAAGTAAACCGGGGGTGCCCTGCGTCGTCAGCCGTCGCAGGGACACCCCCCTGGTCGCTGTAACCCACCATACCGGCCGTGCGAACGCACGGACGGTATGGGTTTCCATCTCCGGCGTCCTCCGGCGAGGGAGACACGTCGTCTCCCTCCGCCTTCCTCCCTGATTCGGTCCCTATAAATACCCCCGTCGCTCCACCGTTCTTCCCAGCTCGGACCTGACGGAGAAAACCCCCAACTTTCCTCTCTTCTCACTCCGGCAGACGCCCACCAGCTCTGGCGGTTCTTCCTCCTCCTCCTCTTCGCTCTGCCGCAATACCAGCAGCAGAGACTTCTTCCCCTGCTCTTCCCGCGCCACGCCGCACCCAGCTGGCGCCTCTCCGGCCCTCTGCTCGCCGCCGCCCCTTCCCCCGGGCATCTTCTTCTCCGGCGACAGTCGATACGACTGTCGCCCGCTCCGGCCCCTCCTCGTCCTGCTAAGTAGGTAGAACTCCTCTTCCTCCCCTCTTCCTTTTCCTCACTTTAAACATCTACTGTCGCCCTCGATTCCGACCACTCACCCTCACCTTCTCCGCCTCCGGCCATCCTCCGGCGAGCCGCTCCCATCACTCCAGCATCCCACCCAGCTCGCCGACCTGCACATAATCTCCGCCTCCTCACCCTGATCCATTTCCGCCCCTCCACTTCCCCCAAATCACCCTCTGCAACTCCACCGAACAAACCCATCTCCCGACCCACAGTCCGACCTAGGGCAGCCCTTAGGCTCCGCCCCGCCGCCTGCACACCCCCCGACCACCTTCGCCGTGCCACGGCGAAGGTCCTCCGCGTTGCTGATTGGGCCGAGAGGCCGTTTTTCTGTGGGCAGGTACCTGCGCTCGTCGCCGCCATTGTTGAAGCGAAGCAGCTTCTTCACCTGCTGCCCCAGGTGCGCCACGCCCAGGTTACGCTCCCAGACAGCGCAAGGCGCCTTCGCGAAGTACCAGGCTGCAGTCGAGTCGAAGCCCTCGCGCGAAGGTCTCGCGTAACGCTGCGATTACCAGCTGCTTCCTCCGCGCAGGCGCGAAATTGGGGTGGGACATTTAGTCCCACCTCGGAAGGCTCTGAAGGAGCGCAGCGGTATAAAGCAAAAAAGTGCTGGAGGCTTATTGCCTCAGCACACGGGGTGAGGTCCCCTTCACCCGCCCGGTTACCCGGTCTCGTCCGCGCTCACGCCCCGCGGACCTGGCCCGGACCCGACTTAGACTGACCTGCACTCCTCGCCCACCACGCACGTCGGTGGGCCTGGACCCGGGTGCGACCCGTACCCGGCTACCCGGCAGCTCTGGGAGAGCTATCCTATGAGCGGATTCTGTGAGAGAGAGAGCGGGGGAGGGTAGAGATAGGTTTTGCCCCTCTCTGATCAAGCTGTGTAAGTGTACAGGCACAGGTGAAGAAGAACCGTGGAAGAAGACGAAGGCTGAAGGAAGGAGGATCACCGAGCGGCACTGTAGCAGCGGCGGTTTAAGTCGTCTGATTGGAAAATCAGACGACGTCCTGAAGGCAAGGAAGGAGAAGGAAGGCGAGGCAGAGGAGAACACAGAGAGACAAGCAGAAAGAGCTGAAAGAAGAAGGAGAACGCAGAGAGGCCAAGACAAGAACTGAAAGAAGAAAAAGAGCACGAGAAGAAGATCTGAAGAAAGGAAAAGAAGAAAGAAAGAAGAAGAAGAAGAACAGGACCGCTCTGCAGAAGAAAGGAAAAGAAAGAAAGAAGAAGAAGAAGAACAGGATCGCTCTGCAGAGGAAAGGAAAAGAAGAAAAAGAAGAACATCACCACTGCAGATAAAGAAGAAGAACAAAAGAAGAGAGCAGAAGATCTGAGAAGGAAGAAGAGGAGAAGCAAAGAGAAAAGAAGAAAAGCCAACAAATTCTCTCTCTCTCTCTCTCTCTCTTTATTTTTGTAAAAGAAACTTGTACCCCTAGAATACAACTTGCTCCCTGAGTTCGACCTCGGGAACTCTTTATTTCCGAGTAACAAATTGTATTAAATTGGTAATCACCTCCCTCTATACTATACTACGACGAAATAATAAAACTATAGAGGAAGGTAGCCCAGCCAGTTTTTGGCGCCGTTGCCGGGGAGCAACGGCTATTCTAGAGGTAAACATTCCTGTTTCTTTTTAGTTTCTGATAATCTGCTCTCTTTTGTGCAGCTACAGGAAATCAAGAAAACAAGCAACTGCACGACAACTACTCCGAAGACAGGTAAAATTTTTTCCTCTTGCTATTAACCCCTAAACTCTAAAGAGGAAGAAAAGAAAAGAACAAGCAATATAGGGCTAACCTGTCTTCCATACTTAGTAACCATAAAGAGTTGCATGTTTTCAACTCATTACTCCTGCACACTATTAAGGGTATTTAAGGGCTAACACATTCTTGCTTGAGCCCTAATTACCCAACAAAGAATTAACTGGACCAAGTAGAGCCAACCTAGGATCCAACACTAGGGATTTAGAGACACACTCCTTAAGCAAGAATTGAGAAAACCAAATGAAGTGTGCCCAAGCCCTTGTCTGAAAATACCTATTCAAAGAAAACCTAAAACAATTGGCTCTCTAAACACTTGAACCCTAAAAGACAGGACCTAAAAGCTCTCAGAGAAAACAAGAGGTAAAGTTGACCCCTTGGGTCAACCAACCTTAAATTAGGTCACTCTTTGCACTTAAAAGACTAAAGTTCAAGTGAAACCTTAAGCACCCTGATCTTAAAATAAAAATCGGTAGACTTAAGAGGTCAAGATCCCCATTCTGGTCTACCTGGAACCGCAGTGACAAGAGAGGTCGGGTGGGGGAAACCCTGTAACCCGTGGGGACGCTCTACCGTGTAGGGGTCTTCGCGGGACTCTCCCTCTCTGGCTGCCCAGGTAATTCTCAGGTGGACGATCTTTCTGATCAAGGGGTCCATCTGCCCCGCACCTCTATAGTCACCCAACACATTTGTGGGTGTCTTGATTGGGTCCAGCACCTTCTAAACTTACCTCTTCCAACAGTGCATGTACGGAAGGAGGTCCTTAAGACCACCCTTAAGACCTCCTTTAGAAATTCGCTCTCGTCAAGGCCAAGCCTCGACGCCCGTGTTTGTGCAGCAACACCCTCACATTATTCTCTCTTCTGATTCAGAACCAAGTTCTTATTCTTCCCCCATCATGGCTCAGCCAGTTGAGGAAGAAAATAATCTGGAGCACCAGCTCCAGCGACTCAATGACCTCTTCCAAAACTTTGTGCACCCACCACAGCGTCCTATGATGCGGGACCACTACAATCCTGCTGCTGTGGCCATTGAGCCTCGAGTCAGAATCCCGACTGGAGGACCTGATTCCGAATTAAAGCCCAACATGATCCATGCTATACCTAAATTCCATGGGCTTAATTCTGAAGATCCCTTCCAGCACATCAAACAGCTAAAGCATCTGGCCCACACTTTTGGATCAGATGCGCAAAATCGGGATATTCTTCTCATGAAGATGTTCTCCTTTTCTCTTATGGACAAGGCCGCCCATTGGTATCAAACTCAGACCCGGCCGATCAACACTTGGGAAGAACTTCAATCCGAGTTTTTGAAAAAGTTTTTTCCCGTTGGTCGGACCAACGCCTTGCGCCATCAGATTACACACTTCACTCAACAATCAGGAGAACCTCTCCATGAGGCATGGGATCGTTTTCAGGATCTCATGAGAAAGTGCCCCCATCACGGAGTTCCTAAATGGGAACAAGTCCAATCTTTTTACCAGGGACTCCGTGAGGACATCCTCCTTTTCGTCAATGCAACTTGCGGAGGAAACATCATGGGTCAACATGAAGACACCGTATGGGAGATTCTCGAAAACATGTGCGAGAACTCCATCAACAATGACTCCATGGGATTATTCGACAGGACGAATACCCGCGCAGCGACAAATCTTAAGGGAGCACATGAGACGCAGGGCCTGTCCGCATCAGTCGACCTGGAATTAATGGCCAGTCAATTGGACAAGGTCTCAATCATTGAGAAGAAGGTGGATGAGCTGACTCAGCACTTGCAGTGAGCCACCTCCGTGCGTAACTCCTTTGCACAACCTCCTTCCACACAGGAGACTGTGCAAAACATCCTCCACCGATCTTCCCCTAGGATGGATCCATATCCATCCCCATCTGATTCTCGGATCGAAGGATCATCCAATCCTTTCTACACCAGCCCGGTGAACTCCATTCCCCCTTTCCCTGATTCTCAAGAGGTTCCTCAGACCTGCGAGGACCTCAACGCCATCCAGAACGACCCATTCTCCAACACTTACAACCCTGGATGGCGAAACCATCCCAATTTTCAGTGGGCGGGAAATTCCCAAATCCAAAGACCACCTTTTTAGTCCCGCCCACAGCCCTCTCGTCATTACCAGCCGCCTCAGCCTCGGCCCAACCCTACTTATCCATCAGGGCCAAATCAGGATCAAATGTCCCTAATCCTTCAGACTCTGGCTGACATTCAAAGAACGAATGCGGCTATTCAAAAACAGCACAAGGACGAACTTACAGAGGTTAAAACTCAACTGGCCCAGTTGGCAAATTCTCGCCAGCCAGGCACACTCCCTTCCCAACCTCTTCCTAACCCGAATAACGTGCCAACCCAAAAGCGCGTTATGAATCCAAATTTAGGCCACGCACAATGGATTTATCAGGCCCCTACTGCTCCGTCTCCAGACGAGATGGAAGCTTCAACTTCTTATGCGGGATTTCAGCAGCAGCCACCCCTCTTACAAAACCCAAACCAAAATCAGGCCGGATTAAATTCTGTAACAACACGTAGTGGTAAAACAACTCAAGACCCGCATTATCCGAACCACTCCAAGCCTGATAACCATGACCCTAGGATAGTTATCCAAGATACCACTGTCCCGGATCCACAACCTGGACCTATCCTAGAAGAACCAACCAAGATCCCGTTTCCCGAGGCCTTGACCAAGGGAAAGAAGACCACCAAACCCGTGGCCCCTGAGGAGGACCTGGTCAAGCTCTTTGAGCAGGTCCACATAAACATCCCCTTGATGGATGCAATCCGCCACATACCAGCTTACGCACGATTTCTAAAGAATATATGTACACCCCAGCATAAGCCGCGAACCAAGGGAGGGAGCCCAATTGTTCTGTCAGAGCAAGCCAGCTCTGTAATCCTCAATAGACTCCCACCCAAGGCAAAAGATCCTGGTGCTCCCCTGATTTCCTGCAAGATAGGTGGTACCCAATTTGATAGAGAATTGTTAGACTTGGGTGCATCCATAAACCTGATACCCACATCCTTACTTGACCATCTAGAAGAATCTGAGCTAAAACCAACCGAGGTGACATTACAATTAGCAGATCGATCCATAAAGTCACCAAAAGGGATTCTCGAGGATGTTATCGTAAGAGTGCGGGATTTCTATTTCCCAGTGGACTTTATAGTCCTAGATATGGACGCACCTGAGAACCCTAGGGATACACCAATCATTCTAGGGAGACCTTTCTTGGCTACTGCTAGAGCCAACATCAGCTGTGAGGAGGGCCAAATAGAGCTTAAGTTTGGAGATCAAACACTGAAAATTGATATATTTAAGGCCCAACAAGGAATTAATTGCGGCATCATCGAACAAATTTGTGACATCAGGACCTTGGTTGATGAATCACACTTCCAGAATGACTCGATTATGCCTCATCAACCACAGAAGGATCTTGACCCGCAAACAGAGGAGTCGAATCCAGATATGAATAACCCAGTAACTCCCACCCTTGAACCTCACATCTATACTGAACCACCCGCTGCTGCTGATAACCCCATCCTCGAACTGAAACCCCTTCCTGCTCACTTGAAATACATCTTTTTGGGTTCTAATCAGACCATTCCTGTGATTATCAATTCCAACCTCAGTCCTGAACAGGAATCCCGTCTGATTGTTGTCCTCCAGCAACATCGCAGAGCCATCGGGTGGACTCTCGATGATTTGACTGGAATAAGTCCCTCTTATTGTACTCATCATATCTATTCAGAAGAGGGCACACGACCTTCTCGTGAAATGCAGAGACGCTTAAACCCCAATCTGCAGGAGGTCGTGAAAAAGGAGATCATCAAGTGGTTAGATGCCGGAATCATCTACCCGATCTCCGATAGTCGTTGGGTGAGCCCAATTCAGGTTGTGCCCAAGAAGGCAGGACTCACCACTATAACGACTGAGACCGGAGAAATCATTCCTACCCGATTAGCCAACTCGTGGAGAGTCTGTATAGATTACCGCCGACTTAATTCCTCCACAAAGAAGGATCATTTCCCACTACCCTTCATTGATCAAATTCTCGAAAAACTTGCGGGAAATAGGTTCTTCTGCTTTCTTGACGGGTACTCCGGTTATAACCAGGTGGCAATCCATCCTGAGGACCAAGAAAAGACCACGTTCACCTGCCCCTTCGTAACATACGCTTTCCGAAGGATGCCTTTCGGTCTTTGCAATGCACCCGCTACTTTTCAGCGATGCATGCTTGCCATATTCTCAGATATGGTAGGTGATTATCTGGAAGTCTTCATGGATGACTTTTCAGTTTTCGGAGCATCATTCGACGATTGCCTCCAACACTTGGTCCAGATACTCAGGCGGTGCATCGATGTGAATTTGGTTCTTTCCTGGGAAAAGAGCCATTTCATGGTGCCTGAGGGAATTGTCCTGGGACACTCAATTTCGGAAAAAGGTATCCAAGTGGATCGAGCTAAGATTAATCTGATTTCTCACCTTCCTATGCCTAGCTCGATCAGGGACATCCGTTCCTTTTTAGGGCATGTCGGTTTTTATCGACGATTTATCCCTAATTTTTCAAAAATCGCGCGCCCCCTAACCACTCTTCTCTCCAAGGATGTTCCTTTCGAAATTTCCAAGGAATGCACTCAAGCATTTGAAATCCTGCGTGACCGAGTCACCCAAGCCCCGATCCTACAGTCCCCTGATTGGTCTCAACCCTTTGAGATCATGTGCGATGCATCCGACTTCGCTGTAGGAGCGGTTTTGGGGCAGAAAATTGACGGGAAGCCTGTGGTCATTTACTACGCCAGCAAAACACTCGATGAGGCTCAGCGTAACTATACGATTACTGAGAAAGAGCTGCTAGCTGTAGTATTTGCCCTAGAAAAATTCAGATCGTACCTTCTGGGTTCCCGTGTCATCATATACTCGGATCACACAGCTGTGAGGCATCTCCTTGCAAAGAAGGACGCGAAACCTCGATTAATCCGATGGATCTTACTGTTGCAAGAATTTGACCTTGAGATTCGCGACAAAGCGGGAAAGCAAAATGTGGTAGCTGATCACTTGTCCCGTCTTCCTTCTGAAATAATTGACCCTTCCGGACCCATCACTGAACATTTTCCCGATGAGCACCTGCTGACTATTGGTACTAGCCTTCCATGGTTTGCTAATGTAGTAAATTACTTAGCATCCCATCAGATCCCGTCCAATTGGCCGAAGGCCAAGAAGGACAAATTACGCTCCGATGCCAAGTATTACATTTGGGAAGACCCGTACCTCTTCCGCATAGGTGCCGATCAGATCATCCGGAGATGTGTCCCGGAAGAGGAATTCAACAATATCCTCTCTTTCTGCCATGACCAGGCATGCGGTGGCCATTTCGCCGGGCATAAAACCGCATCAAAAGTCCTCCAGTGCGGCTTTTACTGGCCCACACTGTTCAAAGACGCATACAATCACTGCAAGGCATGCAGTCGTTGCCAGACTTTGGGCAACATGAGCCATCGCGACATGATGCCTATGCAACCGATTCTAGTATGCGAAATCTTTGATGTTTGGGGGATTGATTTTATGGGCCCCTTTCCTGTTTCGGATGGTTTAGAATACATTCTGTTGGCTGTGGACTACGTGTCCAAATGGATCGAAGCCATACCGACCCGAACCTGTGATCACAAAATCGTTCTCAAATTCATTCATCAAAACATTTTCTCAAGGTTCGGGATTCCTCGTGCAATAATCTCTGATGGGGGGACCCATTTCACAAATGCTCAGTTTAGGTCACTGATGACCAAATACGGGGTGTCTCACCGAATCTCTACTCCTTACCACCCCCAAACTAATGGTCTAGCTGAGCTGTCTAATCGGGAGATCAAGAAAATCCTGCAAGTCACTGTTCGACCTGACAGGAAGGACTGGTCGTCCCGACTTCCGGAAGCATTGTGGGCCTATAGGACCGCCCACAAGACCCAATTGGGCATGTCTCCCTTTAGACTGGTGTACGGAAAGGCATGCCACCTTCCCGTAGAACTGGAGCATAAAGCCTATTGGGCAGTACGGAACTGTAATCTAGATCTTTCCAAGGCTGGGACCCACAGAAAACTCCAAATCAGCGAGATCGATGAATTACGCCTAGACGCGTACGAGAACTCGCAAATCTACAAGGAGCGGGTTAAAGCCTTCCACGACAAACACATCTCGAGAAAGATCTTTCATCCTGGTCAGAAGGTCCTACTCTTTGATGCCCGACTAAAACTCTTCCCAGGAAAACTGAGATCCAAGTGGGTCGGACCATATTTTGTCCGACAGGTTTTTGGAAATGGAGCAATCGAAATCAGTCCACTCAGCCACGATTCTGAACCTTTCATCGTGAACGGTCAGAGACTCAAGCCGTTCATTGATGTAACTTCTACTGATTTGGCTGAAGCATCTTATATCCTCCATTCCCCTTGAGCTTATTGCGCCCAGCCGATGGCGTAAAACTCAGCGCTTAACGGGAGGCAACCCGTCATTTTCCTAAAAATCCAAAACTTTTTCTGACACCTTTTTGCACTTAAGGTTCACCCTTGTAGACAGCCGACCCCACCTCAGATGCTTGCATCTGGGATTAGAAATCGTCCGCAAAAATTCAACCCGACCCATTCACGCATCCAAATTTCTGTCTTAAGGAATGAACTAAGCTAAATAAAAACCCCCTAGGTTACAATGAGGACATTGCAAATCTTAGGCATGGGGGGGTATGAAAGTGCAAAACTGGTAAGAAAAGGTTTCAAACAAAAAAATTCACATATGCCAAAAACACCATAAAAATTAAAAATTTTCGAAAAAGAATAAGAGAGGAGAAGGAAATTTTGTGAAGGAGGAGAAAAGAAACAAAATGAAAAAGGAGCTCAAAATTATGAGAAAAAAGTGATAGTCATTAGTAAGGAACTAAGGAATTAACCTAAGTTCTAGACCTCATTCAAGAAAATAACTGAAAAGTGCACAATGAGATTAGTAAGAATGCAAACCTTAGGCATTCTTGAATAGACTCTTAGTACCCATTAAGATCTGGACACTCCTCAAGAGGTTGAGGAAAATGAAAAGCTGAAGTATTAGGTCTAAGGCTTAGGAAGTATTTGGCCTCGTTAACTAATTTTTGGTTTACGGGACTCAGTAACCTAAGCACCCTAACCTCACACACAGCCTGGTTCAGTAAGCGTAAAAATCAGAATCACGCAGAAGCGTCGCAAAATTCTGAAAAGAACACCTAGAATAGGAGCGGCCGATCAACACAAGTTGATTTGGACGAGTTCCCAGCGCGGAGAGACGGGAAATCCCCTCGAAGATGCGTAACAAAATATCATCTCCTCGGTGCTTGTCTCTTAGGATATTTACATATCCTACTGCGGGCATGTAAGCACTCTGCTGGTTCAGATTCCATGGATGGCATTATCTCGAAGTGTCAATTGCCAGGGTCTGAATTCAGCCACGGAACACCATGGATGGGATTATCTCGAAATCTCAATAGCCAGGGTTCCGAGGGTTGCCATGGGCGGTGCTATCTAAAAGCATCGATCGCCAGGAACCCTTGAGGATTGATGATGGGAGCAAGGAATCTGATACAGACCGTGTTGAAAAGCCAATCCTAGGCTAGAACTAAAAAAAAAAAAAGAGAGAGAAAACTCTCCAAACAAAATAACTTTCTATCTCTCTCTTACAAAACGCACTGCGAACTGAGCCAGGGCTAAAATCATTTCAAGCACGGGTGCTTTAACCACAAAGTCCAATAAACCTTAGGTTAGTTCTTGTGGGCCTTAAAAACCTTTGCTAAGGACTGAGGCTAAGGCTAGACAGATTTGGATCTTGATTGGTACTAGAGTACCTTTTAGGCCTATGGTCAGCATTCTAACCTAATCTGAGCTCAAATGAAAAAGCACTTATCTAAAGCTATTAAGAACTTCATGGTCTGGAACAAGGGTTGAAACCTTAAGTTTTTACTAAGGGACTAGCAAAAGCTAGGCATGGGGGTATGATGAGAACCTCATCATGAGCCATAACTAGCTCATTTTGACCCAATACAAAGGATAAAAGCTCCTACATAACTCAAGGAAAGGCTTAATTCAGAGAATTCTGAGTTTAAGGAGAAAACAAGTCATAAGGGGTAAAAATGCAATTTTACCAGTATAATCTGCATACAGGGTAATTCAGGGTCCATACATAGGTCAAAGCAACCTAATAAGAATAAAAGTGGGATGAGATGATCTGGCAAGGGCTACAGCAATTCCAAGGAACTAAATGATAATCTGTAACCCTAAAACAAACCCACTTCAATTCACGAGGTTCAAGGCAAAGCAAAAATGGAATAAACCCTCTAAAATTCATAGAAAAATAATCTCTAGGGTTTAGAACCTTCAATTTGACCTTAGGAACCCATCTTGACCTACATTGAGAACCATACCCAATTAATAACTTAATTTGGGTTTTTGCGTAAATTTACCAGTCAAACAAGGTTTAATCTAGAAATAAAATTCACCATCAGATTCCTTAGGTCCTAATTAGTCATGTATAAAAACTTGAGCCTAAGAAGAAACCTTCTTGACCAACTTTACACTTTGGTCCTCATATATTTACTTTTTGGCCCTCAACTTTTGAACCCTCGCATTTTGGCCCCTAACTCTCCTTCGTTCTTTGCGTTCAGGTCCTCCCTGCAAAACCTGCCAGCACCATGCTCCGGCGACCTTGCGCGGAGCATGGCGCCGCGCAGGGTGAGGGGGAGAGTCTGGCAAGTAAACCAGGGGTGCCCTGCGTCGTCAGCCGTCGCAGGGACACCCCCCTAGTCGCTGTAACCCACCATACCGGCCGTGCGAACGCACGGACGGTATGGGTTTCCATCTCCGGCGTCCTCCGGCGAGGGAGACACGTCGTCTCCCTCCGCCTTCCTCCCTGATTCGATCCCTATAAATACCCCCGTCGCTCCACCGTTCTTCCCAGCTCGGACCAGACGGAGAAAACCCCCAACTTTCCTCTCTTCTCACTCCGGCAGACGCCCACCAGCTCCGGCGGTTCTTCCTCCTCCTCCTCTTCGCTCTGCCGCAATACCAGCAGCAGAGACTTCTTCCCCTGCTCTTCCCGCGCCACGCCGCACCCAGCTGGCGCCTCTCCGGCCCTCTGCTCGCCGCCGCCCCTTCCCCCGGGCATCTTCTTCTCCAGCGACAGTCGATACGACTGTCGCCCGCTCCGGCCCCTCCTCGTCCTGCTAAGTAGGTAGAACTCCTCTTCCTCCCCTCTTCCTTTTCCTCACTTTAAACATCTACTGTCGCCCTCGATTCCGACCACTCACCCTCACCTTCTCCGCCTCCGGCCATCCTCCGGCGAGCCGCTCCCATCACTCCAGCATCCCACCCGGCTCGCCGACCTGCACATAATCTCCGCCTCCTCACCCTGATCCATTTCCGCCCCTCCACTTCCCCCAAATCACCCTCTGCAACTCCACCGAACAAACCCATCTCCCGACCCACAGTCCGACCTAGGGCAGCCCTTAGGCTCCGCCCCGCCGCCTGCACACCCCCCGACCACCTTCGCCGTGCCACGGCGAAGGTCCTCCGCGTTGCTGATTGGGCCGAGAGGCCGTTTTTCTGTGGGCAGGTACCTGCGCTCGTCGCCGCCATTGTTGAAGCGAAGCAGCTTCTTCACTTGCTGCCCCAGGTGCGCCACGCCCAGGTTACGCTCCCAGACAGCGCAAGGCGCCTTCGCGAAGTACCAGGCTGCAGTCGAGTCGAAGCCCTCGCGCGATTACCAGCTGCTTCCTCCGCGCAGGCGCGAAATTGGGGTGGGACATTTAGTCCCACCTCGGAAGGCTCTGAAGGAGCGCAGCGGTATAAAGCAAAAAAGTGCTGGAGGCTTATTGCCTCAGCACACGGGGTGAGGTCCCCTTCACCCGCCCGGTTACCCGGTCTCGTCCGCGCTCACGCCCCGCGGACCTGGCCCGGACCCGACTTAGACTGACCTGCACTCCTCGCCCACCACGCACGTCGGTGGGCCTGGACCCGGGTGCGACCCGTACCCGGCTACCCGGCAGCTCTGGGAGAGCTATCCTATGAGCGGATTCTGTGAGAGAGAGAGCGGGGGAGGGTAGAGATAGGTTTTGCCCCTCTCTGATCAAGCTGTGTAAGTGTACAGGCACAGGTGAAGAAGAACCGTGGAAGAAGACGAAGGCTGAAGGAAGGAGGATCACCGAGCGGCACTGTAGCAGCGGCGGTTTAAGTCGTCTGATTGGAAAATCAGACGACGTCCTGAAGGCAAGGAAGGAGAAGGAAGGCGAGGCAGAGGAGAACACAGAGAGACAAGCAGAAAGAGCTGAAAGAAGAAGGAGAACGCAGAGAGGCCAAGACAAGAACTGAAAGAAGAAAAAGAGCACGAGAAGAAGATCTGAAGAAAGGAAAAGAAGAAAGAAAGAAGAAGAAGAAGAACAGGACCGCTCTGCAGAAGAAAGGAAAAGAAAGAAAGAAGAAGAAGAAGAACAGGATCGCTCTGCAGAGGAAAGGAAAAGAAGAAAAAGAAGAACATCACCACTGCAGATAAAGAAGAAGAACAAAAGAAGAGAGCAGAAGATCTGAGAAGGAAGAAGAGGAGAAGCAAAGAGAAAAGAAGAAAAGCCAACAAATTCTCTCTCTCTCTCTCTCTCTCTTTATTTTTGTAAAAGAAACTTGTACCCCTAGAATACAACTTGCTCCCTGAGTTCGACCTCGGGAACTCTTTATTTCCGAGTAACAAATTGTATTAAATTGGTAATCACCTCCCTCTATACTATACTACGACGAAATAATAAAACTATAGAGGAAGGTAGCCCACCAGGTACCTAGGATCACTAATTTGGATGGCTTAGATTCCATCAAAAGTGATGCCTAGGATTGGTTAAATAAGGACCTTGGGATTTTGGTTGTAAGGCTAAGATAGGATGGTGGTTTTCTAAAAATAGGCAACCTAGGTTGAGAGGCTAGGACCTAAAGCCTAATAGATATGTTCTTAGGTGTAGGTTTTAGGAAAGGATAGGTCTTCAAAAGAAAGGTAAGAAAGTGAATAAAATTTCATCTAATAATGTTTGCTATGAATGCAAGAGAAAGGGTCACCTACAGAAGGATTGCCCCATAAACAAGGAGGACAATAGGAAAGAAATAAAGGAGCTCAAGAAGAAGAAGAAAAAGAAAGCATTTAAAGCGACATGGGATGATAGCGACTTCGACATGGACACCGACTCCAGTGAATCGGAATCCGAAGATGAGGTCGCACATCTTTGTTGGTGGCAACTTCAGAAGATACGGACAATAAGGTAAACCCTGATTTTTCATTTGAAGAATTATTAGAAGCATATGAAGAGCTATATCATAAAGCTAGGTCATTTAAAAAAAAAAAGGTTTTAAAGAATAATTACCAAACATTAGAATTAGAAAAGTCATGTTTAGAAATAGAATTAGAAATGTCAAAAGAGACTAACTCACAATTGCATGCAAAAATAGTAGAACTAGAGGACATTTATGAACATTTTGAGGGAACTTTAAATAATTTAAAAATAACAACTAGGTTAAATACAGAATTTTGTGATGATCTAAAAGTAAGGTTTAAAATTAGAAAGAATACACAAAATAATCACATGCACCTAGGCATGCATGGATGTAGCAAAAGGCTAAAAATCCCAAGAATTATAGATCTAATACTAAAAAGGTCTATAAATCTCAAGATTTGAAAGGTGCTAACTCTAAAGGACCCACAAGAAAATGGGTACCTAGAAAAGATATTTGTTTTGCAAGAATAGATCAAAATAATAAATGGGTGTTCAAGGCACACAACGGAACACTTCAACATTTCTATAGGTTGAATGAAGACCAAGAATGTTGGACGAGAGATGTTTGGTATTCACAAGCTCTATTTTACTATTGGTAAACTTTATGGTATAATATTTCTTCATTTTTTTGTGATTGACAAAAAGGGGGAGAAAAATAAAGGGCAAATAGTAATATTTTTAGAGGGAGCTTATATTGAGGGGGAGGATTAAAATGAAAATTTTTCCTCCATATAACATTGTTAAATTTTTTTTAATTATCTATTTGCAAGATAGTTTTGTCAACACTAAAAGGGGGGAGATTGTTGGAACCTTGTTCCACATCTTATTTTGGTGTTAACAAAATTATTATGGATTAATGTTTGCATTAAGTGTTTTTCAGATTTAGGTGAAGGAGCAAGGCAAACAAGAAATGATGGAGGCATGATCATGTCATGGAGGATGACAAGGATGAGTCGAGGAGAAGAAGATCATCTTCGACCTTAGTTTCTGTAGTTTAGATTTTATTTTCATAGATTGTATGCCTCTTAACAAGAGATTGTAACTTAGATCGTAAAAATAATTAAAGATAAATTAGGATTAATATTGCGATCATTTTCAAAGAACGTAATTGATTAAATCACTTAAAAAAAGGTACTTGTTAGCCCACAAGTACTGGTACTAAAGTTTAGTACCAGTACATGTGAATTACAGGTTTGGGTTTTGTCAAGAAACAAACCTGTACCCTGTAAGTACTGGTACTCATGATCAGTACCGGTACTGGAGGGAACGAGTACCGGTACTAACCATGAGTACCGGTACAAGTGGGTTACAGATTTGTGCTAAGAGTCTGAAACCCAAATCTGGAAGCAACGAGTACCTGTACAGGTACTTTAGTACCGGTACCAGGTAGCCATTGGCTCAATTCTGAACGGCTAGAAAATTAATTCCAACAATATGAATGTTGGAAATTAAATCCCAACGTCTAGTAGACGAGTATCCTAGGTCCTAAACTCTATAAAATGACCCTAGGACTCTTTGTTTGCACACAAGAGACACAAGAAAAGAGAAGAGAAAATCCTAGAGCTAGAATTTCAAATTCCCACCATATTCATAAGAGAGAAAAAAGAAGCTTGCCATCCACTCTCATAGTATTCTTGCAATCTCAACGACGCATTTTTTTATGCATCTACGAAGCAAATCACGTTCTTTCTAGGCTCTCAAATCGGTAATATTATTCTATATATTGTTGAGAGGCTTAGGAACTTAGTTGTAAGATTAGTCTTTCTTACACCTGTACTTCTTTTGTATTTGAGCATTTGCTCATTAGGTTGTAACAAACCCGTTATTGTACTTAGGTTGAGGTAACCCGTTAATTACCTCATTTAGTAAATTGATTTCCTCGGGGTTGAGGGACTTGGGTTAAAAATCCTAAGCTGAGAGGCTTAGGTAGTGGAGTACCCAAGGGAGGGGAACCACTATATATATTGTGCCTATTTCTATGGTTTGAATTGATTGTGCAAATCTTTTTGTATTACTAACATTTTGTTTAAGTTTGTGTGTGCGTAGATAGCCATATATTACATATCTTCAGATCCTCCATCAAAGCCTTCATTTCTTCTTCAATCATGTCTTGCCCTTCAACCCACTCCTAGCTTTGTAGCTTTATTTTTCATCCTGCTCATGATTCTATATTATTTTCTACATCTTGTACCTACATTATTCACAAAAGTTTAAAATTAGATAATTAGGCATAAAATAAACACAAAGCCTAAATATGCATGCATGCTCTAAATGTAGAATTTATAACCCTAATGCATGATTTTACTAAGGAATTAGCTCTAGGTTAAGCCAATTAGGGTAATAAATTAAGCTGTTATCACACCCCGTGCCTATCTTTTGCTAGTCCCTTAGCAAAATTAACATGCAAAAAACCTGCGGAAATCATGCAAGAATCATATGCACGAGTTTTCTTTATTTTCAAAAGTAAAACATGAATTTCTTTTTTCATAAAGGTGTTGTCAAATAATCGAGCCAATTTAAATCAAGAACCCCAATAAGATTTTTCACCAACAAAAGGAAATTGCGGATAAAATCTTAACGGCAAAGACTCAACAGCTCTAGAGTACCGACTCAAATTTGGATCTCCCAAATCAAATCAGGAATCTTATTAGCCAGTAGACTTGGGTCGCCAAAGTGACTTTCTCTGACTAAATTGACCCACCCAAGATTTGAATCGAATGTGAAAAACAAGTATCTTGTGTGTGATTTTTATGTGACTTAACTAACGAACAACCAAGTTAATTCCTAATATTCAATAAGACTTAGAATATTTCTATTCTCTTTCTAAGACAACCTATCTTCGGTTAATCCATACTAGAACTTGGCAGCTTTCTCCTCACCACTTTTCTACCGCAAGGTCAACACACTAAGTGCATATGTCCCTGGTTGGACCTCTAGGTCTCTTATTACTAATTCTTTTCTCCATATTTTTTTTCTTTTTTTTATAGGATAAACACCCATTTGTAGCGAGGTATTTTTATTCGAAAATGGAAAAGGATAGCATCCATATGTAGTGAGATGCTTTTATTTGGTGAAAAAATATTTTTCTCTATTTTTTTTGTATATATATATATTCTCCGTCTAATTTTTTCAGTTGAATATATTTTTTTTCTCCAACTCATTTTTCTAGGTGAGTGGCTCTCCTTCATCCATTCTAAATGCTTTCTCCTATAAACAGGAACAATTCTAAGATCTAGAAACACAAGGTCATTTAGATTTACAGACCTAAGACTAAATCTTATTACCCACTAAGGACTCAACAAAATCATCCAAAAAATGAGTCGGTGCAATGTGCAAGTGAAGATGCATGGAACTCAAAGACTATCCAAACCAAAGGGTGGAATGATAAGTCATTCACTCATCACCCCTTTGACTTAATACTTCTAGCTTTTTCAAACTCCTTTCAAAGTCTTGGGAAAATCAATCCAGAATTAGGTAAATACTCAAGATAATTAAGCCAATGTACAACCTAAAGAGTCTAGGTGGAAGACTTTATTTCACATTTTCTAAAATTAGTAAATTCTCAAATCGAGAATTCTTGACTCTACCTAGCTTGAATCTTAAGAACTACACTCTTATTCAAAAGAAATACCATAGGAAAACATATGCAAGGATGCAAATGCAATTTTTTTTTTCAAAAATGCTATTTATAAATATATGTAAGTTCTAACAGGATTAGCTGACACAAAAATAAGACATGCAATGTCCACCCCCTATGCCTATTCATTACAATGTCCTCATTGAAATGCATGCAAAATAAAAGTATCAAAAGACAATAAGCAAGAAGAGGAGATATCACCTGACTGAGCTTGTTGTTCCAAGTCAGCTTATAAAAATAAAGATCTAAGTACCTATGTAGAATACTGGGTTGCCTCCCAGCCAGTGCTAAGTTTTACATCATTTGCTGGACCAAAACCTAAAAGAAATATATACTTCAATACTGTGGGTCAAGAGGAGTAATAATTGTTACTGAGAGAGTTAGGATTAATATGAAGATATGATCGAGCAATCCAAGAATCAGTGATCCACACATGTTGACCAGCTAGTGGTGTAGCCCTACTTCAAAGAGTTTTTCAAATCTGAAGTGTAGAATAGGGCCAGAAAGATGAGGACAACAGAAATGAGGTTCATGATGCAAAGCCTGCTCATTAATCCAATTCCATAATTCAAGGAGAGTTTATGGAGGATGTAGATTGAAATTATGATTAGCATCTAAGTCTGGTTCAGAATTAGAATTATAAGGATCCTCGTAATGGTGATTGATGTCAAAAATCATGAATTCTCCAGGCTCTGGGTCATACGAGGATAAAGGTAGAGCTTGTGGGATTGAAAGTTCCATGTAGAATTCACTAAAATCCTTATCAAATATTTTTTTTTGATACAAAAAGGAAAGCTATCGTCTTACGATAGCAATCCGGGAAGGTATATTATATAAGCAAGTAAGAGGAATTACAAACCAGATCCCCAAGTATGTATGAGGGACCAGCACTCTCTTACAATTTGTTCACAACATACCGATCTCTCCTGAAAAAGCCTCGCATTTCTCGCCTTCCACACACACCAGAGAGTGACAGCCATGCGCACATGTGGCCTCTCTCTCATGACAAACCCATGCCAAATGGAATCCCATGTTGGTAATGGCTCCTGGCAAGTCCTCCTCCAAACAGCATCAGTGACCAGGCAAGAGGAGAAAATATGATTAATGTTGTCAATGTGCATCCCACATAAGTGACATTCATGAAGAGCAGCTCCCATCCTTCTATGTCGCAGATCACCTATTATCAAGCCCTCTCTCCTACACAGCTAAAGAAATATTTGTACTTTAAGGGGATCTTCAAAAGCCAAATTTTCTTGTCAATGAAGTCATAGCTCCACCCACTACCATTTTCCATGATTCTGTTGTAACCACAATGTACAATGTAAAGCCCATCCCAGATGTAGTTATCCTCCACTCCAAGTCTTGGCCTAAAGCTTTCAAGATCTAAGATCAGATTCCTCCTTTCATCCTACAGCCGGGTGCCCCTTCTGGTGGAGTCTTCTTCATTCAGTATCCAACTGCAGCTACTGCTAGACCAGAAGCAGGTAACTGTCCCCTCCTTGTCAGAGGCTGCTGCAAAAGCCCTTGGATAGAGGCCATCCTTCATTCCAACTGGGACCATCCTTCATTCCAAAAGCTGAAGGTCCTGCCATCACCAAGAGCCGACTACAGCAAATGCATGTTATCAGCCAATGCTTTGATCACTGAATTCCAAAAGGGTGAGGGTCTGCTGGGCCGCAGCCTATTGAGCACACTGTTTGAAGAGCCATAGCTATCCCTGATCAAGTCAGTCCAAGGCTTCATCTCTCCTTGCAAGAATTTAATTGCCCACTTAAGAAATAAGGCATCATTGAACTATTTTAGGGATTTAATCCCAAGCCCTCCCCTGTCCTTTGGCTAGCAGATCTGCTCCCACTTCAGTGGCTGTATAAATCTGCCCTCATGTTTGGACCCCCTCCAAAAGAATCTCTTCCTCAATACATCCAGCCGCTTCCATATAGATTTAGGAGCTTTAAAGATGGAAAGGTAGAAAACAGGGATTGAGGTGATCACTGAATTGAGCAAGATGAGTCTCCCACCCTTGGATAGGAAGCTGCTATGCCACCCATCCAACTTCACTAAAATTTTATCAAAGAGACAATTCCAATCTCTTTTCTTCATTCTAGAGCACCTCAGTGGCAGACCCAAATATTTGATAGGGAGACTGATGCGAGGGGTCCCCAAAACTGTTGAAATGTCACCTTGCTCAGCCTTAGGTAAGCCAAAACAAACCAAACTTGACTTCTCTCTGTTCAGCCTAAGGCCTAGGAATATCCCCAAAAATGTTGACCATATGACACAGAGCTTGAGCTTCATCAATAGATCCTTCCACAAAAAAAATCGTATCATCCGCATATTGAAGTATAGGGGCCAAAGCACTCCTACAAGATAAGGAATAGCCTCTAATAAGTCCTGCTTCAGTAAGTCTGCAAGCATACCAGGCCAAGTTGTCCACTACCAAATTGAAAACCAAAGATGCCAGAGAACAACCTTATCTGATCTCACATTGGGGCTGAATCCATGCACCACAGGGTTTTCCATTTATCAATGGAGTGAAAGAGGTAGTTGTGATACACCTTTTTACCCATTGAATCCAAGTAGAGGGAAAACCTCTTCTTTTAAACACTTCCCAAAGATAAGGCCAGCAGATGGAATCATAAGCTTTGCGGAAATCAACTTTCCACAAAAAAGCTTTACACTTCCTCTTGTGCCACCCACAAACCATCTCCTGGGCCATGATAAAAGACTCTTTTAAAGATCTGTCAGGAAGGAAGGTGGATTGAACAGGGTGGATCAGCTCTTGCAGAACAGGCCTTAACCTATTGGCCAAGACCTTGCTAATCACCAAGTAAATAGAGTTTGAAAGGGCTATGGGTCAGAATTCCTAAAATGATTCAGCTCCCAGAGTCTTTGGCAAAAGGAATAAGAAGGACCTATTGATTTTTTCAAAGCCAAAGTTGCCAATCTCAAATTCTCTGATCACTTCCATCACCTCAGTGCCCACAACATCCCACATCTCTTTGTAAAAGAAGACTTGAATTCCATCAGGACCAGGTGAGCCTTCACAGTTGAGATCCTTGATGGCATTCAAGGTTTTAGACTCAATATAGTAGCAGTCAGGCTGAACCCCTGATCTTCAGTGATTTTGGGTAGGTCACTTACTGCCATCTTCCAACTACCCCTTCCAATAGATCTTGAGGATTCCTTGAAGTATTTGATAGCCTCAGCTCTGATATCAGAGATGGAGGTAGTTCTCTACCCATCTTTAACAATCAAGGAAATCAGGTTGAGTCTTCTCCGAGAGCTGGCAGCCAAATGAAAGAACTTAGTGTTTGCATCCCCCTCTTTTAACTACAGTTGTCTTGAACGTTCCTTCCAATCCATCTCCAGCTTCAGATCTTCTTCATCCACCACCCCCTGCCACCTTTTTCTGTCAAGGAGATCCTGCTCAGACAGCAGGTCATTGGCTTCTCTAGAGTCAAATTCCTGAACCTTCATTAAGGCTTCTCTGCGTCTCTGATGCCTCATGACAGAAACAACATCACCATATTCCTCTAACATTACTTTCATAGCCGATAGTTTAGAAGCCAGCTTGATGGTAGCCGTGCCCTCAACCTACTGAGCCCTCCACCAACCTTCAAGCATCTCTCTGAAGCCCAATTCCCTCAACCAAGACTTCTTGAATTTGAAATAAGATCCAGCCATCACCCGTTCCCCATTGTCCCAAACCAAGGGGTGTGATCAGAGAAGGGTCGTTCAAGGCCACAGACATAAGATAACTGAAAAAGTTCCAGCAGCCCAGCATTGCCAAAGAAAATATCAATTTTGGACATGAGACCATTTCCATTCCTCCAAGTGAATTCAGAGCCAGAGGAGGGGAACTCACTCAATCCTAAAGCTTGAACCACTGATTGGAAGCCAAGTGTTGCACCATCAGCCACACCATTGGGTCTATCACTTCCCACCAACACACAATTGAAATCCCCTCCAACAAGCCAGGCAGCCCCATTCACAAAATCCGCAGCCAAATTCCAATCCTCCCATAGCTCATGTCTTCTACTAGGGTCACAGGGACCATACACACCTGTCACAAATAATTCACTGCCTCCCTGGTCTCTTTTGAACCTGCAAGTCAGTAAGTGTCTAGCCAAAGAGGCCTCCTCCAACTGCAACACATGCTTCTTCCACCAGATAGCAACACCCCCAGATCTGCCATTTGAGTTGATCATCACAATGTCATTGGTAACTCCAGCTTTCATCTCTACCCAAGCCCTGTCAGCCTCACTATCAATATGTGTTTCTTGGAGGATGGCACAATCAATCTCCCATTCTCTCAAATACCTAAGCAAAGAAGCCCTTCGACTTCGATCGCGCAACCCACGCACATTCCAAGTAAGGATCCTCATTTGGCCATCTGATCAACCCCCTTCTTCGCAGCAGAGACTTTGCTAACCTTCACCATAGCTGCAATGGCTCACTCATCAACTTTTTTGTGTTGAACTATGTCTTCTCAGCCTGAGCTTGTAGGGAGGTCTCCCTAGACCAAAGATGGAAGGAGTCATGGAATCCAACTTCAAACCTCAACCACAGGTGGACTACATTGCAGATCTAAGGAGTTCACAGGGAGCTCTTCTAGATTAGGTCCAACAGGAGCATTGGCTCTTGGAGTCCCACCTTTCAAATCCTCAGCCACAGCCTCATTCATCAATGTCATCTCCTCACCTTCTTTCGCTACCATAGCCAAATCACCTTGAAGCAGAGGTGCACCCCTCCCAGCCTCCAGAGTTTCAAACATCCCCTCCTCTGCCATCAACCCCCCCACCCCATCTTCCAAGTCCATATCTTTATTAGGCTCAGCCATCTTCTCCTGAATTTCACAATCCATCTGTATTGAGCCTGCTTTGGCTTGCAGCACCTCAGCATAAGAGGGAGGGTTATGGTGTGATTCCACATCCCTGTTAGCCACATGAAAGTTCAAGAGCAGCGGCCATGAGCTCCCCCCACACCGGAGAATCAACTTATCTGGAACAGACCTAGCCCTAAAGACATCCACCCACACATTCAAAACACTACCATCACCTTCAATAAGGCCAATCTTAGCATCCTTTTCCACAGAAGCAAACCCAGTAATCATAGCTTCCACCACCACCCTAGACCTCAGGTGCAAAGGTAGACCTTTGATTTCAAGATTGCCTGATCTAGGGGCAGCTCTTTTAGGTTGTCGCACAGACAAAGATCCATCAAAAGGGGAGACCAGACGCCACATCACCATCAACCCACGCAAATTACTTGACCGAAAGCACAAATGTTCGACATCTACCACCCCCAAACCAAAGAGCACAAACCGTGAAGGGGAGAGGACCGCAAGCTTCCAAACATCTATTGAGAGGGAAAGAGAGCTTACCAATTGATGAGCTTTCTCCAGAGATAGAGTGCCCATCATCACTTCCCCGATCAAGCCCCCTCGCAAAACCAGTTCCGCCACCTTAATGTCCTCACTCAAAGGTATTTCCACATCCAGGGTGTGCCCCCCAAAAGCCGGCGGGGGAGGTGGAAGAGGTGACTGCACCTCTCCCTTTTTTGCCCAGGGATTAGTGAGCATCCTACCCCCAGGTCCTCCATGGACTGCCAAGCAGGAGTCACGCTTGTGGCCATAGACCCAGCAGGCCAAGCAAAGCACATGACGTCAGCAAACCGCCGCCAAATGTCCACGGCGTCGAAATCTAAAGCAGACCACCTCCCTACGGTTCCTTGACCACCTATCGTGAGTCCACCGCCTGTCCACAGCCCTGACTCCATCAACCGCCTAGGCACCTCGCTCTTTTCTCCTCTAAGATTGCGATCTTCAGACCGATCAGCCACCATTACCGACGGCGCACTCGCTGGACCACCTAGGGTGCATCGCCGAACCTTCCTACCCAAGGGAAATTCAAATTTGCGTTTCGCCGGACCATACCTAGGGTGCATCACCCATTTTTAAAATCCTTATCAAATATTATCTCTTCATCATCAGAA
This sequence comes from Thalassia testudinum, assembly GCA_037157565.1. Classification (NCBI taxonomy): domain Eukaryota; kingdom Viridiplantae; phylum Streptophyta; class Magnoliopsida; order Alismatales; family Hydrocharitaceae; genus Thalassia; species Thalassia testudinum. The sequence goes on along the minus strand of JAZHRO010000007.1, from coordinate 62,330,172 downwards.
AAAATCTCATTCTCATCAGAATTCGTCTCACTCTCTGACTCAAGCCATCCATTATGATTAGTAGGATTATAAGTTCAACCCCAATTGGCTCTGTCATGAACTACATCTTCTGAGGCAGTGTCTTCCTGATTCTCATCAATCAAATTAAGTTCTTAGAAATTCCATGATTCAAATGAGTTCTTCGCTTCCTCAGGTAAATCATCATAACTCATCCCCAATAGTTCTGCAATCTCTTGACCATCTCCTTCATAGAGGGATTGTTTGCCTTGTTCAATCTCAAGATGTTGGGGATCAAAGTCTGGAGGGGCAAATGTAGAATCAGGATTTTCCTTAAGACTCTGGTGGAGGGGAAGAGAATGGTGAGAATTAGCTAATACAGAAGTGAAAGCAGATTTGGCTTCTATATGGATTATCTCAGAATGATCAGTACCACCGAATCCAAATATCATAATCGAATCATCCAAGCACATATGATCATCATAATCCTTAGACAAAATCATATCAGAACCATCCACATGTGCCTGGCTAGGAGTGTCACTGTCCTCAATCCCTCTATCCTCTCGTGGGGGCTCTTTTGTTTGTATATAATCTTTATCTTGTTATGATTCTCCTAAATTTTCGAGATATCCAAATCCAAATCATCCACAAGGGCCAATTGTGCATCTTCTAACATAGAGGACTCATACTCAGACCCACAAGAGATTTGTTCCTTAAAATAAAATGACTGTAATTTAGGGCCTAAATCAGGATTTAAATCCTAGAGTGAGTCTTCCTCCTCAATCTCAATGTGGTTATTATATAATGTAAATTGGATTCCATGAAGATACATTATCTCCCAAGATTCAAGATTTTTAGATTGAGAAGTAATCTTAGGGATGCCAACATTTTCCTCATCATTTTCCAGGATGGGGTTTCCAAATGATTCAACTCCAGATGTGTCATAATCAGTTCCAAGGACCCCATCAGATGTCCCTTCCATAGATTTGTTGTTCATTTCAGAGTCAGTCTTTGGGACATTAGAATCGTCTATTAGTTTAGATGTAGGCCTAGGTAAGATCTGTTCTGGATAATCACAGGGCTGGTGGGTGGGCTCGATGTAACTAGAGGTTGGGACTGAATAAGATGTCATACTTAAGGTCGAATCCTCAACCCTGAGTGTCTTACCACCAACTTGTGACACACTCAGACCAGGTTTATCATGTTGTGCTTCCTGGATTCTATTAAGCTCCATTAGCAGGTTATCAGTATTTCTTTTATTAGCTTCTCTCATCTCCTGGAGCACTTGGAGCAATTGGGTAACCTTGGGATCACCGCCATGGTCAGGGGTTTGAGTGAGCTGAGGATAATAGTTTCTAGGATTTCTAACCTAACTCAAATTAGAGTATCCATTATCAAGATTTAAATACCTAGGCTAAGGATTATATCATTGGTTGGGTGGTGTAGGGTTATCCTAATAAGAAGGTGGAGTGGGTTGGGTGAAATCGGGATAATCTACAAAGTGATTTTGGGGATATGATTGATATCCTAGGTATTGGGACTTTGAGGCATATCCCCGACCAGGGGGAGATGAGTCTAATTAAACCGGTAACGATAGTTGGTCATGTCGATCAGGTGTTGGTCCTGTATGGAGAGTGTCTCTTGAGATTGTAGAGATCCTTGATATCCAGAAATTTGTGTGGAATTCCATAAGGATGAGGTAGGCCTAGCTATTCCCGGGGAATATGAGGTGTAGGTAAGGGAATCAAGTCTCGAGTGTTTAGGAGAGTTCTCCCATCTTAAAGAAGTTGGGGTAAGGGATGGGTTGGGATAGGGAGAAAAGGAGGAATAGTGGGAAGAAAAAGAGTATGGATCCAAGTTCTCCTCCTCAATCAGTTCTTCCTCATGGTGATTACCCATTGGAAAGGATTCAAAATCAGATTAAAAAAAAATAAGTCTTCTCCTAGGATTTCTGTCTAAAGGTGGCATCAAATCAGGGTTTAGAAATCTTCTACCTTGCATGCACCAGAAGTATTTAAGTAGATGAGAAATAGAATACAAATGAGAGAATACCCACCCTTACAATACAAGTAATCAAGCTAGTCCTTAGAGTGTAAACCCTAATTAGACTTAACCCAGGCTCCCCAAAATGTGACTAGGTTAAACCAACCCTTGAATTACTTGGCTGGCCAGAAGGGTAGGGCCCCCTAGGACACCCTACATGGTGGGACACCACTAGAGGTTAATGCAGTTATTGCACCAATTTTTCTTGTCACTAGTTGGCCCAAGGAGACAGACCTTGACTTTAGCCCAATCTAATTTCAAGTTATCAAGTAGATTAGTCCTACCTAGGGCACGTTTACTCAATTTTAGGCTTAGGATTGAAGTGCTTTTGGAATATGATGGGTGTTAGGGGGGTGTTGCCCTTAAGATAGATTTGAAAAGTGTGAAGTGCACAAGCAAAGGGTTCACAAGCAATTTTTATGGTAAAGTGAATTTTAAAGTTCAATTTCTTGTATAAGTGTATTTTTGGATTTCTTGATCAAATAAATTCAAGAAATGTTTTGATGGAGCACACAAAAATTTTTTCAAATCCTAATTTGTGAGATCAATTTCCTTTAGGGATATGAGATGCAAATGTGCTCTATCCTATTGTTGAAACCCTAAAATTAGATAGTGTTATATGGTGTAATTAAGTCCAAAAACAAGTAAGATGGCATGATCTACTCAATGCAAGAAATTGGTCCTACTACACCACCAAATAGGCACTTAGAAAATATTTTTTAAGATTTTTAATGCATGTTTTTTATTTTTTTCAGATTTAAGTGTACTGGGGGTTCTTCTATCTATTTTGACCCCTACCTAGTTGGTGACTGAATGTTCCGTATAACCAAATGTGCTTGAAATATTTATTTCAAATTTTTTCAAGATTCTATATTATCACAAGAATTCGACGCCATAAATTTTGGATAAATCGAAGTTCTATGAAAATTCCAATGATTTTTGAAAGTCCAAAAAATTAGGAACAATAACAGATCTGATAGCACTACAGTCCATGAATTTTTAAAACTTCCATACTAATCAGATTTGTGTGAAAATTTAGATATGTTGTTACTGACTTCAATGCCTACGTCCAGGAGAAATTTTCGAATTTTTAGACATATAAAAATTTTGAAAATGATTTTTGAATCTCGCAAGTAGTTGTAGTCCGAATTTCAAGGAGGTGGTTTTGTTCATTCTCCAGAGATGATGCCCACCAACAAGATTTTTCTTTTTTTATGAGGAAAGTAAGAAACACAAGCAAATACTTCTAATCCTAATGATCAAGCAAAGCACCTAATTATCGAAAGGAAATCTAACCTAACTAAGATACAAGTACTTACCTGAGATGAAAAACCCGCAATCTTTCTGTCGTCGTGTTTCTTCTCGAATTTTCATGCTTCCTTCACACATGTAATCAAACAAAAATAAAGAGTTAAAAATCTCAAATAAGCATGAAGAGGAAAAGTTTTAAGAGGAACTATGTTGCCTCCCCGACAATGGCACCAATTTGTTCACCATGAAATTGCGAAAAGAGATTTTTACATATCATTGTACTTGCAAAACATGTCGAATCAAATAAATTTATAGATCAGAATTTGGTAAGTCTTGAGTCATTCACAAGGAGGCAAATCATGAATTCTTTAAACCTTTCAATTATTCTACTTTAATAAAAACACATAAAGAGAGGCAAGATTTCCATTGAATAATGCTCTTTATTGCTAATCATGAAAAGTTTATTACATGAACTCTAGAGGAAAGATTACGAATAGCATAAAAACATAGTAATGAAAGAAAGAAAGAGGAAGAGAGAAAGCAAGAGAGATCGCGGAGCCACTTGCGGGATGGTTGTATGAAACTCAACAGAGCTTCAGATCCAGGGCACTGGAAAGAAGACCGGAGAGAGAGCTCGGAGAGAGAGGGCGTGGACTATGGTGGCTATTTTTCTATCTCTAGGTATCTCAGTTATGTTGCAAAGGGTAGAGGCTAGGTCCTTTTATAGAAAAGGAGGTGGCTTCCTATTGGTCAATCTAAGGTGCCTAAGATCACTAATTTGGATGGCTTATATTCCATCAAAAGTGATGCCTAGGGATTAATTAAATAAGGACCTTAGGATCTAGGTTGTAAGGCTAAGATAGGATGGTGGTTTTCTAAAAATAGGCAACCTAGGTTGAAAGGATATGATCTAAAGCCTAAGAGATATGTCTTATGTGTAGGTTTTAGGAAATGATAGGTTCTAGGCTTAGGGATAGAGTTCAGTGGTGTTTTGGGTTGTTTCAAGGGGATAAGGCCCTGTTCATTGGTTTTTGCTTATTGGAGAAGAATTTTGGACGTCTTATACTGCAAAATTAGATGTCCAGAGGGTGTTCTAGATGTCCAAAGCAGAGTTATGGGTTACAGGTGCATCTAGGAAGAATTTTGATGATGGGTCTACCAAATTAGACCTCCAGAGAGGTGTCTGGCCATCTAGTTTGAGTGTTAGTCCAAGTCTGAGTGTGTAATTGGCTTGGGAAAGCTTCTAAATTGGTTAAGGGAATCCTAATTAGGTTCTAGGTTAGGAATTGGATCTAAAATAGGTTGGCTAGGTTCTAGGATAAGGATATCCTAGGGTTCTAAGGATAGGATTAGGTTATCCCAGTCCTTCTCTCTTTCTTCTTTAAGTCTTCATTTCTTCTTGAATCATGTCTTGCCCTTCAACTAGCTCCTTGCTTTGTTGCTTTATTTTCCATCTCGCTCATGATTCTATGTTATTCTCTACATCTTGTACCTACATTATTCGCAAAAAGTCTAAAATTAGATAATTAGGGATAAAATAAACACAAAGCCTAAATATGCATGCATGCTCTAAATGCAATATTTATAACCCTAATGCATGATTTTACTAAGGAATTAGTTCTAGGTTAAGCCAATTAGGGTAATAAATTAGGTTGTTATCAATATTGCCTTTCCACATGGAGCCATTGAAATCTTAGACCCTAAAACAAACAACACCTTTAAAGTCAATGACTAAAAACTTAAGCCCTATCTGGAAAATTCCCCGAACATGAAATCCGATATTCAAGATCTCCACGATGTACCTGATGCTTAGTGACATCATGCTTGGCTAAACAGCATGAAAGATAGCACTGGATGGGAGGTAACCCATCGCTTTTCCTACTTTCTTTCTTTTCTTTCCAAGTTCTGCCTATCCTGAATGAGACCTCAGGTTCTATCTTTTGTCCTTCATATGCATGAGGATATGCCATATCTTAAGCATGGGAGGGACATTTTAAATTTTGATGGTCTTTTTAGGATTTACAGAACCTAAAAAAAAACTCTATTTTGCATGCATTTTCATAAAAATCATAAAACACTTTTTCAAGAAATTTTGAAAACTCGGGACTAAGGTTGAAAATTCATTTCAAGGTACATTTTGGGATTTAATCTGTTTGCTAGAAATTTTGGGTCTATCTTAGACTAGATCAAGTATCCTTTGAAAAATTCCTCCTGAACTCTTGATGATTCAGGTGATTTTATTTAGCAACTTGGGAGTACTTGGCTTAGTGTTCAATCCAAAAAAATTACGTCTCTTTTGAAAATCTTATGTCAAACATTTCACATACAATGCCAACACAACCCAAGCCCAAAAACATTTAAATATTCAAAAGGCCCCCTGTTTTAGTCTTAGTGAAAATCAGAGAAAAATGATTGGTGTGAGTTCCCACTATCGAAAAGGAGGAAAATACCTCCTTTAAGGATGCGATGTCAACATGTTACCGCCTCGATGCTGCTCTATATCTATATTTCATATCTTTAGACGAAGCATTAAGGTGCATTTTTACAGCTCAGGTGTCTTGGACGTTGCTCTACTCATAGTGTTGGAGAAAGAGCCTGAGTTCGCTTGGAGCGCCCCTTTACACCGTTTTGTGATTTGGGGTTGTGAGCTCCTGGGGAGAGTCATGGACGATGCCATCTCAAAGTATTAGTGCCAAAACCCCCTCGAGGATTGGTAATGAGAAAGATGATCCCGACACATCTGTATTAGGATTGATCTGAGGTTAAGCATGGGGGAGCCAAAAAAGAAAAGAAAAAGTAACACGACCTTACAAATATCCCAATAATGTTGTCATATCACAAGCATTGACACCTAATCGAGATCATGAGGCAAGGAAATCCTAACCGCGAAAATAATTTCAGGTCATTTGAATTAGAAAAGGGTTAATTAGTGAATTTTTTATGTATTCATTGGTCTCGATTAATCTAACCCTTGGATCTAAAGACGAATCCTAATATTTTATCTTTAACAAATCTCATACCTTGTTTTCAATTAACCAAAGTCACGTAGTAATGTTTTCCACAAAAGTAAAAAAATTAGTTTTTCCCAAAATCATTTTTACAAAATTTAGTTTTGCTAAGAGATTAGCATGGGGGTGTGATAAACACCAGTTTATCATCATTCTTATGCCTTAAAACACATCCAGCTCTTAGGTTTTGCACATTGCATTAAGGTTTTCGGTCGCATTTAAGCATTCTCTTAGGTTAGGCATGCATTACATTCTTTTTGTTATTTTGACAACTTTACTTTAGTGTCAAGGATGAATAGAAAATCAGATCCCATAAACCTTGGCACCAAGAAAGGCAGAAGATGAAGGAGAAGCCCAATTCATCTAAATCCAGCTCATCTCAACTAGATTCCAACTCAACCTAGTTAGGATTAGCTTATCTCAACTCCATTTAGCTAACCTTGGTTGGATGGTAGCTCAGGCTAACTCATCTCAGTTCCATTCAGCTCCACACAGTTGAATGGTAGTTCAGACCAACTCAACTCAGTTGATCCCAGCTCCATTTAGCTCATCTCAGCTCCATACAACTCTTGGAAGCTCTACCTAACTAGGATTAGCTACTACCATCAACTAGCTAAGCCTAGTCAATTGAAGAAGTTCTCAACTAGCTCAAGCCAGCTCAACTCGAGCTCCTGAAGACTCAACTCAACTCAACTTGATTGAGCTGAGCTACTTGACCTAAGCTAGCTAGGTAGTCTTCAGGAAGACCAGTGATGCGCTCGACAATCGTGTTGCAATAAAAATGTTTTAAATGTCATTGTTACAGTATATTGTCGCAATGCAAACAAATGTCACATCATTTTATTTATTTACTTAATTTTTACTGGTTTATTCCATGTCGTTCACTGGGAGGCAGTTATTGATATACATCACTCTTTATGTCCAAATATGTTCTTTTATTCCAAAAATATCAATTTTTTTTACAACATGTTTTAATGAATCAATTAATGAATGAATTGGTTAATATGTACAAAAGAATCAATTAATTCTTCCTACAATACTTTAAACATATTTACAACTAAACAACACTAAAAACTATGTGTAACTACACTATGTTAGTTATGTACAACTATCCTAAATAATACTTAAGTATAGGTACAAAAATAGCTACTAATATGTACTATATTAAGTTGTATTAACACATACTAATATCTTTAGTAACATATAATATATATACAGTAACATAAATATGTGTCGCTATATCTTTAATAAAATATGTAAAAAACATGAGGCAAAAGAATATGTTTACTAACATATATACATATCTACGGTGACAGATACATACCTCACTAAAGCGTTATGATTTGTTTATATAGATATAAGGCTCAAACAATGCTACCATTCTATTTGTATTTATTATATATATATTATCTATATACACGTATACATTATTTACATATAGTTTATTTATTATACATATACATTTACTATTACATTAGATTATACATATATGTATACATATACACATACATATACATATTGTACATATATACTTATTGTACACACACACATTAACACACTGAGTTACTCTAACACTTAATCGATTTCTTCACTCTTCTCTTCTTTCCCTCTTCGACACTCAGAATTTTTCGAACATCCCTCTCACACACAGTGCTGGTTTACTGTTCACTCACCCAAAAATTGGGTTTTTAATGGGTGGGCCGGTCTTTCGTGGGATACACAGCACCCTATCGAGGTGGGGACAGACAACTACTAAGCCGGCCCTAGTTCAATTAATATGCATTTCTTTTCAATTTAATTTAGGCCCAATATCAGCCCAGCACAGTGCACAGCCCCCGCCCCATGCACTATTCACAAATGCTCATTCATATGCTCGAAGAGAGAGGAGGGTTAATGGTGGTATATGTGCGCCGAGCACTGACGACTGAGCGGTCGTTGTTGGGTCACTTTCGTTGAGTTTTAATAAATGTATGTTGTAGTACAGTCAACAAAAATGATACAGCATTTAAAATTTATAGGTGCTCAGAAAACAGAAGTGAGTCCAAGGTCATTCGCAGGAAGCAAATTGGAATTCACACACTAATCAAAGATATAGACAATGAGCACAATAATAAGAATATGCAATGAATATCAATAATCAAAATATATTCGATTATCAGCCAAATTGTATCTCATAAAACACTGAGATAAAAAAGGAACATAGAGAGCTATAAAAATGGTGATTTAGATCACCAATTAATCTCACAATTAAGCACATATCTCAAGGAAAGCAGCCACTCAAATTTTGCTGCAATGGCATCAACCACTCATGTCTCAATTTCCACGTCAAATAGGAGCCAAATAAGTCCACAGTGTCAAATCAACCACAATCAGACATCGAGCATAACCCCCAGATGCCTTAAGTATCACCTGTAATTCCCTACTTGGAGGGGGTGAGATCAGCGTGACATAAAAAATGCAAAAAATAAACAATCTCACAATAATTAGCAATCACACAATAGGCACAAGTATTTTTTAGGTGGAAACCCAACCCGGGTGAAAACCACTACCTAACCCTCTCAAGTTAGGATTTTCCGATCAACCGAGTTGATCAAATCCACTAACGTACTACTTAAACGAGGGTAGTACAACCTCAATTACAACCACGTTACAAGTGTGAGGGTAGCGTACCTTAACAACTCTCTTCACGAGAAGGATTTTGTCACATGAATGAGATGGGAATTCACAAAGCGAATACCTAACCAAATAACAAAGTAAAAGATACAAGAATAGTCCTATAGAGCCAACAAAGTAATTCTTAAACTAAGCTTCTATAGGAGTTAGGATGCTTCCCTTTGCAAGAAGTGCGTCGACGACACGGATGCGTGAACTACGCAAAGGCACAACAGTGCTCTCGTGAACTACGGTGGGAGAGTGGGTGCGCAACAGGAATCAAGCTCTCTAGGTGTAGAATAAGGCTTGGAGAGCAAGAGCTTCTTTTATTTGATTTTCCTCTTCTTTTACACACAAAAGAGTGGAAAGTATGTTGCTTGGTGTATCTTTGAGTGGCAAGGGTTCTCCTCTATTTATAGAGGGTCTAGGAAGGCTTTGGAAGGCCTTGGAAGGCTTCCATAGCCGTTGGGTGCAAGCTCCAAGAGAATCAAGTCGAAATTAGGATTAATCATGACTCTGACAGGGTTATCAGATGTCTGGTCCTGGCATCAAAAGTTTGGAAAACCCGTTTAAGACATCTGGGAACAAAGTCAGACGTCTGATTTTAGGCGAGTTTCCTTCCTGACTTGAATTAGATCTAAATAGGGTTCTAGTGAATTGTCATCGGACGACATATAGGACGTCTGGCACTAAGTCTGGATGTCTGGAAACCTACTTTTCTGCAGAAATGGATTCCCAAGAGAGTGCAACGGCTAGAAAATCTCCGAGAAGAGATTTTGGGTTAGCCGAGGCAAAACGGTCATATGTCAGACGCCTAGGGTCCTCTACGGATGTTTAATACGAGGCTAATGGTCATTTTCTAAGTGTTTACTAAGGCAGCCAACGGTCCACTAATTGAACGTCTGGCAAAGGCATCAGACGTCTTCTAAGACGTTTGGACTAAGGTCTGGACGTCTGATTTCATCAAACAAAACTAACTAAGTCCAACCTAAACATTATCGGACGTCTGAGTCAACAGTCAGATGTCTTAAAAGTCATTATCAGACATCTGATTTTCATATTAGACGTCTGATAAGGCTGTCTAAACCTTATTTTGGTTTTCTAAGTTCTCTACAGAAAACCTAAGTATCGTAGGATTGTGTAAGTGTTCCTAGGACTACTATTAGGGTACTTTGAGGCTCTTTAACATGAATATAAGAGACAAAATAAAGAGCAACAAAAGAAACAAAAATACATAGTAGTACAAGGAAAGGAAATCTATCCTATTCTTCATCTCCTTCCTTCTTCAAGCTATTGCTCCTCGCGAAGCTCCTTTATTCTCCATCAAGCTCCTCCAATCCATCCTAGATGCGAGCTCAAACTCCGTCTAACCACGTCTCCATTTGCAATTGACCTAATATCTAAGACTTCAAGTGCACATGTTAAATGACACATGCTTTGTTATCATCAAAATAAATGATCGCGGTGCTCTAGCACCAACATCACCAAGCCTCAGAACAGGCACAAGGGTGCCAAGCCTCAGAGATGCTATGTGTGTGCATGCATCCCAAGGCATCAGACACGAAACCCAGGCAAAGCTACCCCCTTCCTTCTCAGATTCCTTTCTAAGCCCTAATCGGACCTTTAATCGGGTAATCTGGTCGAGTACAGGATCTAGACTCGCGAGTAGTGAATCGCAGGAAAGGATTGAGAGACATAAGAGGGAGGGACCTAAACCCTTCGTGCGTCGAGGCAGACAACTGAGGCAATGAAATCGAATTATATGTTGTAAAGGCTCTAAAAATACACGATGTGGGACTATCCCCACTCTTCTTCCTCATGTGTAGCTGTAGAGAATTTGAAGCTCGAATTGTAGTCATTGCTACTCTTCTCTTCGATTGACGCTGCAGGTGATAAACAACAATTTATCATCATTCTTATGCATTAAAACAAAACTACCTCTTAGGATCTTACTCCGTAAACGAGTTTTTGGGCTGCATTTAGGCATAAATTACGTTAGGCATGCATTGCATTTTTTATTTGTCTGTTTAATATGTTTTTGTGAGTGTTAGGGATGTACAGATATGCAGATCCTTAAAACCCTAGCACTCAAGAAGGCAAATGGTGAAGGAGAAGGCCAGACTAGTTCGAACTTAGCTCGATCCAGCACACCACAGCAGGAACCTAGCTCACTTGAACTAGGGTTAGCTCATCCCAGCTCCATTCAGCTAATCTCAGCTGAATGGTAGCTCAAGAGAGTTCATCTTAGCTCACCCTAGCTCAAGTCAGCTCAGATCCAGCTCAACTTAGCTGAGTCTAGCTCATCTCAGCTCCCACTAGTTCACAGGGAGCTCTAGCTAGCTCAGCTGAGTTGACAGGAGTTCACCCCAGCTCAGATCCAGCTACATCCAGCTCCACTCAACTCCAACCAGCTGAAGAAGAACTCATCCCAGCTCAGGAAGCTCAAGTCCAGCTCCCGGGGACTTAGCTTAGCTCAGCTCAGTTGAGCTAAGCTACCTTAGCTGCCTCAACCAGCTTGATTCTCCCCGGGAGCACCAGACCTAGCTCACCTCAGCCCATTATGGTAGAAGCTAGCTTACTTTAGCTCGACTTAGTAGCTAGCAAAGAACTAGCAAGCTAAGCCAGCTAGAGTAGCTCCATGCCAGCCTCTTCAGCAGCAGCCAGCTCCAATTTCAGCTCCAGACTTCTCCTCCTCAGCTCCTCCCTCCAAACCCTAGCTCCAACACCTTCTCCTCTACTCCTCCATTAGCTAAGCTAGCTTAGCTTAGCTTAGCTTAGCTATGCTCCAACTTCCTTGGCTTGTACCACCCCAAAAACCCACCTAACAACTCCACCAACTAGCTCCACCTAAGCTCCACATAAGCTAACCTACTTGGCACCAACCTAACCTATCCACCACCTCCAAAAGACACCTAAAAGTGGCGCCAAAAACTAACCCTAACCACCCCCTTAATGGCGCCACTTTTCCCTCCAAAACTCCCCCTCATCTCCACCACACAATTCCCCTTGAATCCATCTCCACCATCCACCTAACCCCCCTTCTAGAAGACCCCATGTTGGCGCCAAAATGGTGGTGTCTCTCCACCACCAAGAGACACCAACACCACCATAACCACCCCCTTTAACACCCCTTGGGTTGGCGCCAACTCACCTTGGCCATAGGATCACCAACCACCTCCATCCTTCCATCCTAGCCCTCCATTTCAAGGGGCACCTTAACCCCCCATCCTACCTTATAAAAAGACCACTACCCACCACCATTCAAGTCATCCTTGGCTAGCAAATTCACTCTCATATTCCACCTAGAGGCCCACGTCCAAGAGAGAAGAAGAAGAAGAAGATTAAGGGGATATTCTGTCCCCTTGGTGCCTTCCCCTCTTCCCTTCTCTCTTGGGTCACGCCAGCTAAAGGAGAAGCCAGGCAAGGAAGATCTTTGGAGGAGATCTTGAAGGTGGTCCACGCCACCTTGGAGGAGATTTTGAGGGTGGTGCACGCCGACCCCTTGGAGAGAGCATTGAAGGTGGAAGCTTCCACCTTGGAGGAGCTCTCAAGGAAGGAGAAGAAGGAGGCCCTCTTTTGAAGCCAAGGAGCAGCTAGGCTTGGAGCAAGAAGACTCCCTTCTTCACCATTTTTGCAAGAGGATTTGTGTTTCTTTTCTTGCTTTTAGATTTGTTTAGTTCTAGTAGAAGCATTCCTCTACTTGTCCTTGAAGAGAACACTCATTCTACTTAATCAAATTTCCTTCTTTTAGCTTTTTATTGCAGTTGTTACTTTTGGTTCTAGCACTTGTTTCACCTCTTCTTCCTAATTACTCTAGGCCTCCACTTGCCTAGAGTGAGCTTAGGAAGAAGATATTTCTATCTTTTAAATTTTAGTTAAGCATTTGTAGGTGTTAGTACTTTTCGTTACAATTCGCATTTTGCCCTCATCTTTTCAAAACAAAAAAAATTACATATTGAAAAATATCAAAAAGAAAGTTGAGATCTATCTGTAAGCAAGAGGATTAATTTTGCAATTTTTGCCTCCTTGGACAACCCTAGATACTCCCCTATCTAGGATATAAATTTAAAAGAGAAAGCAGATTCGTGTGTTACAATGACATTAAAAACCCGCTTTTACAAATCACGCGTATTTCGCTATCACTTTTTGGCGCCGTTGCCGGGGAGGCACGACTTTGCTTATTCTTTCTTCTCTTGCTTGAAGTGGATCTCATCCCCTTCTCTTTCTTTTCTTTTGTGTGTGCAGGAACTATTGCAGGAAGAAAGTGGGAATCTGGACGCGAGAGCTCAAAGTTCCTTTTCTTCCCACGAAATTCAGGTTGGTTCCCCATTTCTTGTCACATTTAGGCTAAAAGACTACCAAAAAAATATTAAACTTGGATTTCAGGACCCTAAACACTTTAATTAAGTGGAGTGGTGCCCATATAAAATCCATTGTTTGCTTGAATGCTTCTTTAAGACCACTCCATTGCAAGTATTGGTGTTCTATTTTTCGAGTCTAGATTTCTATCCAGACTTGAAAAATCGATTCATAACACCACAAACCTTATAAAATCATAAAATTTCATACAGTGATTCCCAATTAAGTTAGGAACATTTGTTCCAAATTTCAGTTCAATTGGATTTGTATTTAAATTTTAAAAATTTGTGGACTGCAGAGGGGTCACACCCTCTAATCTTCCTGTTTTGCTACTATCATTGAATTTTTAGAATTTCTATACTCATCCAATTTTTGTGAAATTTAGCTTTCTGGAATCCTTGTGAAATTTTACACATCATATAAAATCACAAAAATTTTCTGAGGTCGGTGGTAATACTGAAAAGTCCAAAATACCCATAGGTATCATTTCTAGACTTTGACACTAGTACAATTAAAAATTCAAAACAATTGTCAAACAAATTCCTAAAATCTTACAAAAATCTTTTTTGGAATCCTTGTTTGATTTTATTCAAAGTAGTGGTTTTTTTTTACTTGTTTGACCACTACTTAATTCAGAAAGCCAAAAATCAATCCATTGGTAGTAATTTTCTATCTTAGGGATAATTGGCTTAAGGTTTCTCTCTTTCTTTTTAGAGACTCACATTAAAGGAAATTAACCATCACTAATATAACTTGTCTTTCCTTTGATTGTGAGATTTCAAACTTGTTTGAAAATTTAAAGAGAAAAACCCTAAAACACATTTAATTAAATTGAATCCTAAAAGACATAAATACAAGAAAATTGTGTGACAACTTGATTTTCATTGGGGCCACTCTCCAATTCCTGCACACACACAAAAAAATCAAAATAATAGGGCAACATCCCAATAAACACCCTCCACATTCCGTGTGCACTATAGCATCCTAGACCTAATTAAAATTTGTAGCAACTTGACCCCTAAGGCTTTATCAACTTAGGCTTGCTATTTAGGTCTTAAGTTTTCTTTAGTTAGTACCAATTCTGTCATCTATATCTGGTGTTCAGGCTGAGGGGCCGTGTCAAACGACCAGGCACGGGTTTGTACAAGCACCTGGGGTTTTCCCTGGGAAACGTTTGGGCCCAAACCTCCCCTTAAGCAACTTGGCTAGATTTGTTGACAGAACAGGTATTCACTATTGACTACTTATTTCCTACATAGACCAAGTCTTAGGTTTATTATTAGGGAGTCGCATTTAAGTTAGGTCCAGATTTGTTTGTTTGAATTGCACACTTTCTCTCATCTCTTTCTCTTCTCCTCCCCTCCAATTCTTCCAAGTAGTGCATGCACGGGCGACGGTCCCAAAAACCACACCTCGAGGGACCATCTGATTTCGCCCCCCGCAGCAGGAAATCATTGTTTTCTTCCCCCTCGTCTTCTAAAAAAATGGAAAACCCAGGAAGCCGTCAAAAAAATTCTGCTTCCACTTCTAACCCGTCAGCCGACCCACAAGCTGACTTCACCCTCCCTCACCTTCCTAACTTGGAGCAACTAGAAATACCAGCAGGGCCAGGTGGCCCTCCAATTATAACCCAAAATACAAATCCCTTTGCATTAATGGTCGACCATTTGGCTCGACTACAACAAAATCAAGAAGATCTAGCTAAGACTGTCACGAACCTAGCTAATCAAGGACAAAATCCACCACCCCGCCAACAACCTGTCATTCCTCTTAAGGATTTCTATGATCCTTCCAATTATGAGGAAAGGCCAGGGGTGGTCATACTACAAGGGGATTTCGAAATCAAACCAGCCATTCTAAACCTTATCAAGCATTTTCATGGTCTTCCAAGAGAGGACCCTTTTTGTCATCTCGAGGAATTAACTGTCCTCGCTCAAACCACTCGTTCCCGCAATGTGCAAGAAGACATGTGGTTAATGAGACTCTTTCCTCTCTCTCTTAAAGATAAAGCATCGCACTGGTTTAGAACAGTTGGGCGTCCTATTACCACCTGGCCCCAATTAAAAAGTGCTTTTCTTAAAAAAAATTTTTCGATTGGTCGAACGAATGCATTAAGAAGATCCATAAAGACCTTTCAACAAAAAATTGGTGAACCCCTCCACGAAGCCTGGGAAAGATTTCAGGAACTTCTAAGTTGTCCCCACCATGAAATTCCACAATGGCAGTTAGTGCAGATCTTCTATCATGGATTAGAAGATCAATTAAAATGATTTGTGGATGCCTCATGTGGAGGCAATTTTCTTAACAAAGACGCCGAAAGTGCCTATCTTCTCTTTGAAGAAATGAGTGAAAACTCATTTAACATGACTTCAATGGACACTTTTGGCAGATCACAAAACCCCAGACACGGAGTCCATGAAATTGACTCCAAATCCACCTCTGTTCCAGTTACACAAGATGATTTATATTTGTTAGCTCAACGACTGGACCAGATTCAAATTCACCAAAAGAAAATTGAAGAAAAGCTCACAAATAAACAAGCTCCACACGTCCACTCTCCACACACTAACCCCCCACACATTCTCCGAAGAGAAAATCTACACAATATAGATGCCACATCTGCTGGCCAGCAATTTTCGGCTGATTTCCCGCAAGATTTGACCAGGAATTTTGACCAAAATATTTTTGACTCCACCTCCGAAAATATTTATGCTCTCCAGGAGCAATTTAGAAACCCCTCCAACACTTCCAATCAAAATTGGTGGACTAACCCGAATCACTCCTGGAAAAACCCGAATCAAATTCTTTTTCCCAAACAAAACTATTTTGGGAATTATGAGCAACCTTTGTATCAACCTGGACCATCCCAAGATGATATTAATAATCAGGTCATGAAAACTCTGCAAGGAATGCAGACTCAAATGACAGAAGTAACCCACATGATTACCAATTTACAACACCAAGTTAAGGTTACTCCTGATCATCGACCTATTGGGAATTTACCATCCCAACCCATGCCAAACCCAAACAATCAAAGGAATCAATTCCAAGGTGGATATCCCAGTCAACCTATTCAGCCAGCACCTCAGCATCCGCTGGGTTTCAATAACAGCCAGGCACCCCGTCCTCATCCTAGAAACAACCAGACTGCAAAATGCAGTTACCTTGAGGAATGGGAAAACCACTCACAATACCCTGCCTGTTAAAGAAACCCACTCTAATGACACACAGATTAACTCTTCTCCTCCTATTGTTCAGGAACCAATTCATGCAAAACAGGGCAACCCTGCCCCATTTCCACAAGCCCTCCACTCTTCAAAAAAGAAAAAGACAAAATCCGAGCCCACTAAGAAGGAACTAATGGATTTATTTGGGCAAGTAGAAATTAATATCCCTATCCTAGATGCCATTAAGTATATCCCTGCCTATGCAAAATTTTTAAAAGATTTATGTACTCCAAAAAGGCAGCCCAAAAATTTAGGTAAGGTAATTCTTCCAGAGACAGTCAGCTCAGTTGTGCAGAACCGACTGCCTCTTAAGAGAAAAGATCCCGGCGCCCCCCTAATCCAAGTTATCATTAATGATACCTCATTTGATCGCTCTCTGTTGGATCTTGGTGCCTCAATTAATCTTATCCCCACAATTATTTTTGAGGAATTTAAGATCGGTGAATTGAAGCCTGTTGAGGTTACTCTCCAATTAGCCGACCGATCTACGATTAAACCAAGGGGAATTGTTGAAGATGTTCTTGTCCGGGTCAAAAATTGTCTATTCGCAGTAGACTTTTTAGTCTTGGACATAGAGGTACCTGAAGCACTTAAGTTTGCCCCCATTATTCTTGGAAGACCATTCTTAGCCACCGCCCGCGCCAATATTGATTGTGATTCCGGAAAGATGAAGATCATGTGTGGCGGTGAATCTGTAACCCTAGACATTTTTCAAGCCTCTAGGCGATTCCAAGAACCAGATTTCTTTGATGATTCAGATTCAGAAATAGAAAACATTGTGGAGGAAACATTGCAGATTTCCCAATTAGGTTCCTGTTTTGTTGTAAATACGGTTCCTGAACAATCCACTTTTTCTCACCCTTCCACCTCAACCACACGACCATCTAACATTCCAGCTGACCCTTTCACTCTCACCTCACCTCTAACCCACAAAGCAGAAACTCTTTCGGAACTGAGCCTACAATTGGAATTAAAACCTTTGCCCAATTCCCTTAAATATGTCTTCCTGGGT
Source organism: Thalassia testudinum (assembly GCA_037157565.1). NCBI lineage: Eukaryota > Viridiplantae > Streptophyta > Magnoliopsida > Alismatales > Hydrocharitaceae > Thalassia > Thalassia testudinum. Next base: position 62,312,623 of record JAZHRO010000007.1, on the reverse strand, counting down.
CCAAATCAGACCCTGCCCCTGATTATAAATTCTGCACTCACCGGGGCACAAGAGCACAAACTTCTCCAGGTTTTGAGTAAATATCGAAAAGCTATTGGCTGGACCCTTTCTGATCTTAAAGGCATTCATCCGTCCTATTGTACGCATCGTATATATTTAGAGGACGATTCTCGCCCCTCCCGCCAACCACAAAGGCGCTTGAATCCTAGTATGCAGGAGGTGGTAAAAAAGGAGATTATTAAGTGGCTGGATGCTGATATCATCTACCCCATTTCTGACAGCTCCTAGGTTAGTCCAACTCAAGTTGTCCCTAAAAAGGCTGGACTAACAGTTGTCACCAATGAAAATGGGGAAAATATAGCCACTCGAACCGCTTCTTCTTGGCGCGTGTGTATAGATTACCGAAAATTAAACACCGCCACCAAGAAGGATCATTTCCCGCTCCCTTTTATTGATCAAATCTTGGAGCGGTTAGCCGGACGGGAATTTTACTATTTTTTGGACGGTTATTCTGGCTATAATCAAGTAGCGGTTCATCCTGAGGACCAGGACAAAACAACTTTCACCTGCCCCTTCGGAACCTTTGCTTTCCGAAGAATGCCCTTCGATCTTTACAACGCACCTACGACTTTTCAAAGGTTCATGCTTGCAATTTTTTCATACCTGGTAGGTGAATGCTTAGAAGTCTTTATGGATGACTTCTCTGTTTTTGGAGATTCTTTTGACCGTTGCCTCAAAAATCTTGAAAGAACTCTCCAAAAGTGCATAGAAGTTAATCTGGTCCTCAGCTGGGAAAAAAGTCATTTCATGATCCAAGAAGGTATTGTCTTGGGCCATGTTATTTCAAAACAAGGAATCGCGGTAGATAAAGCAAAAATAGATGCTATATCTAAGCTCCCACCACCCACTACTGTCAAACAGATCAGATCCTTTTTGGGTCATGTGGGTTTCTACCGTCTATTCATACAAAACTTTTCCCAAATCTCCAAGCCTTTAAGTCAGCTTCTCACTAAAGACCAGCCATTTGATTTTAATAATACGTGCCTGGAGAGTTTTTTGAGGTTGAAGAAAGAGGTTACTGAGGCGCCAATATTGCAGGGACCTGATTGGAATAGTCCCTTTGAATTAATGATAGATGCCTCAGATTTTGCTGTAGGGGTCGTTCTAGGGCAAAGAATTGGCAAGAAGCAGGTTGTGATCTATTATGCTAGCAAAACCCTTGATGATGCACAACGGAATTACACGGTTACTGAAAAGGAACTTCTTGCCATTGTATTTGCCATAGAAAAATTTAGATCTTATCTATTGGGGTCACATGTCACTGTTTATACAGACCACTCAGCAATTAAATATTTGCTGACAAAGAAAGATGCGAAACCCCGCCTTATCCGTTGGATTCTGCTGCTCCAAGAATTTGACCTGGAAATCAAGGATAAGGAGGGATTGCACAATGTAGTGGCCGACCATCTCTCTCGTCTTATGACGAATGACATAATGACCCCGCCAGATCAGTTCCCCGATGAAAGTATTTTAGCTGCTACAACCCTCCCTTGGTTTGCGCCCATCGCAAACTACTTAGCAACAGAACAAATCCCCGCTGATTGGCCAAAAACGAAACGGGATAAGTTCTTTGCTGATATTAAATATTATTTTTGGGAGGAGCCCGACCTTTTCCGCATTTGTGTCGATCAGGTCATTCGACGATGTGTCCCCGATTCTGAAATCCATGATATCTTAACACATTGTCACTCAATGGCCTGTGGCGGAAATTTTTCGGGCAAGAAAACTGCAGCTAAAATCCTTAATGCGGGATTTTATTGGCCCAGCTTGCACAAAGATGCTCATGACTTCGTTCAGTCCTGTGTGCGTTGCCAGAGCATCGGCAACATGACTCGAAAGGATATGATGCCCCTTAATCCAATTTTAGAGGTTGAAATTTTTGATGTTTGGGGCATCGACTTGATGGGACCGTTCATCAATTCTGGTGGGTATTTATATATTTTAGTCGCAGTCGACTATGTTTCTAAATGGATAGAAGCAATACCCACCCGCACTAGTGATCACCATGTGGTTGTCGAATTTCTTAAGAAAAATATTTTCTCAAGATTCGGCATACCAAAAGCCATTATCAGTGACAGAGGCTCACATTTCACCCACTCACAATTCCGACACCTCCTTTCTAAATATGGGGTTAATCATAAAATTTCCACGCCATATCACCCACAAACTAATGGCCAGGCTGAAGTTTCTAACCAGGAAATTAAAAATATTTTACAAAAGACGGTTAGGCCCGACCATAAAGATTGGTCCACCAAATTTGACGACGCTTTATGGGCCTACTGTACCGCTTTTAAAACTCCGCTTGGCATGTCTCCCTTCCGTCTGATTTTCGGGAAGGCATTCCATCTCCCGGTAGAATTAGAACATAGGACTTTTTGGGCAATAAAACAACTCAATATGGATTTATCTGAAGCCGGTAACCATAGAAAATTACAATTAACTGAATTGGAAGAATTACGTAATTTTTCCTATGAAAATGCGAGGTTTATAAAGACCGAACAAAGAAATTTCACGATAAATATATTGTTCGGAAACACTTTGACGTTAATCAACGTGTTTGGCTTTTCGATGCGAGATTACGTCTTTTTCCTGGCAAATTAAAATCTAAATGGACCGGACCTTTTATTGTCCATAAAACATATCCATACGGCGCTGTTGACGTTTTTGATCCAAAAACTAATTCTACATTTCAAGTCAATGGCCAGCGTTTAAAGCCCTATTTTGACCATACGCCTAAAATTCCATCTGAATCTTTTAATTTTACTGAGCCAGCCACCCTTGATCACTAATGCACATCACGCCCGGCTAAATGGCGTAAAAGACAGCACTGGATGGGAGGTAACCCATCATTTTTTTTCTTGCTTTCCCTTTTTCTTCTTTTTCCAGGTTTTGTTCATCCTAAACCCGACCGTTCTTCACTAAGGTGATCCCTTTTCCCTCCTAATGCATGAGGACATGGCATATCTTAAGCATGGGGGGGTGTTTTTAAATTTTTACGATCGATTTAGGATGTTCAAAACCTAAAAACATGCAATTTTCTTTTATTATTTCTTGCTTGCATACCAAAAAAAAAAAATGTTGAAAACTTTTTGAGGAAAAATTTTGAAATCGGGACTAAGGTTGAAAAAATTCACTTTTGGTACAAAGGGACTTAATCTTTAACAAACTAAGGATGAGGACATGGATCTGATCATTAGAATTCCAGGGTCTATTTTAGACTAGATCAGATATCCTTCTCTAAAATTTCACCTAAACTCATGATAGTTCAGGTGACTTGATCCTATTTTGTAATACGGAAAGTATTTGACTTAGTTTCTGATTCAAAAACCTGCGTGTCTTGAAAAACTTCTTATGTCTATTTTCACACACAAGCCAACACTTAAAAAGAATTAAAAATTTTGAAAAACTCCCTTGTTTGGATTTAGTAAAAGTCTAAAGCAGATCATTGGTTTGAGTTCCCACCACTGAGAAGGAGGAAAATACCTCCTTTAAGGATGCGATGTCAACATGTTATCGCCTCGGTGCTGCTCCATATCTATATTCCATATCTTTAGACGGAGCATTAAAGCGCATTTTAGCAGCTCAAGTGTCTTGGATGGTGCTCTACCTATAGCGTCAAAGCAAGAGCTTGAGTTTGCTTGGAGCGCCCCTTTTCACCGCATCATGTTTTGGGGTTGTGAGCTCCTGGGTGGTGTCATGGACAGTGCTATCCCGAAGTACTGGCGCCAGAGCCCCCTCGAGGAATGGTAACGGGAATGATGATCCCGACACATCTGTTGTAAGACTAAGCTAAAAATAAGCATGGGGGTGAAAAAAATAATAATAATAATAATAACACGTCCTTATAAATGTTGGCTTTTCACAAGCACAGACACAAGGTTTTAAAGGATTTTGCAAGTTGCGAATCAGATTCATGAGCCAGAAAAATACTAAAAACAAACATTTCAAGTCATCTAAATTAATAAGGGGTTAATTTGTGAATTTTCTGGAGGATATATTGATCCCGTTTTGTCTAATAATTGAATCCAAAAATACATCCTGATGTTTATCTTTAACAAATCCCATACCTCTCGTGTTTTAATCTACCAAGGTCCTTTAATCTCTTTTTCTCCTCAAAAGTCAAAAAATTTAGATTTCCCAAAAATTCCATTTTCCAAAAAAATTAAAGTTTTGCTAAGAGACTAGCAAAAGATAAGCATTGGGGTATGATAAACTCCAGTTTATCATCATTCTTATGCATTAAAACAAACCTAGCTCTTAGGATCTTACTCCGCAAGCGGGTTTTTGGGCTGCATTTAGGCATAAATTAGGTTAGGCATGCATTGCATTTTTTATTTCTCAGTTTAATATGTTTTTGTGAGTGTTAGGGATGTACAGATATGCAGATCCTTAAAACCCTAGCACTCAAGAAGGCAAATGGTGAAGGAGAAGCCCAGACTAGTTCAAACTCAGCTCGATCCAACTCACCATAGCTGGAACCTAGCTCACTTGAACTAGGGTTAGCTCATCCCAGCTCCATTCAGCTAATCTCAACTGAATGGTAGCTCAAGAGAGTTCATCTTAGCTCACCCTAGCTCAAGTCAGCTCAGATCCAACTCAACTTAGCTGAGTCTAGCTCATCTCAGCTCCCACTAGTTCACAGGGAGCTCGAGCTAGCTCAGCTGAGTTGACAGGAGTTCACCCCAGCTCAGATCCAGCTACATCCAGCTCCACTCAACTCCAGCCAGCTGAAGAAGAACTCATCCCAGCTCAGGAAGCTCAAGTCCAGCTCCCGGGGACTTAGCTTAGCTCAGCTCAGTTGAGCTAAGCTACCTTAGCTGCCTCAACCAGCTTGATTCTCCCCGGGAGCACTAGACCTAGCTCACCTCAGCCCATTATGGTAGAAGCTAGCTTACTTTAGCTCGACTTAGTAGCTAGCAAAGAACTAGCAAGCTAAGCCAGCTAGAGTAGCTCCATGCCAGCCTCTTCAGCAGCAGCCAGCTCCAATTTCAGCTCCAGACTTCTCCTCCTCAGCTCCTCCCTCCAAACCCTAGCTCCAACACCTTCTCCTCTACTCCTCCATTAGCTAAGCTAGCTTAGCTTAGCTTAGCTTAGCTATGCTCCAACTTCCTTGGCTTGTACCACCCCAAAAACCCACCTAACAACTCCACCAACTAGCTCCACCTAAGCTCCACATAAGCTAACCTACTTGGCACCAACCTAACCTATCCACCACCTCCAAAAGACACCTAAAAGTGGCGCCAAAAACTACCCCTAACCACCCCCTTAATGGCGCCACTTTTCCCTCCAAAACTCCCCCTCATCTCCACCACACAATTCCCCTTGAATCCATCTCCACCATCCACCTAACCCCCCTTCTAGAAGACCCCATGTTGGCGCCAAAATGGTGGTGTCTCTCCACCACCAAGAGACACCAACACCACCATAACCACCCCCTTTAACACCCCTTGGGTTGGTGCCAACTCACCTTGGCCATAGGATCACCAACCACCTCCATCCTTCCATCCTAGCCCTCCATTTCAAGGGGCACCTTAACCCCCCATCCTACCCTATAAAAAGACCACTACCCACCACCATTCAAGTCATCCTTGGCTAGAAAATTCACTCTCATATTCCACCTAGAGGCCCACGTCCAAGAGAGAAGAAGAAGAAGAAGATTAAGGGGATATTCTGTCCCCTTGGTGCCTTCCCCTCTTCCCTTCTCTCTTGGGTCACACCAGCCAAAGGAGAAGCCAGGCAAGGAAGATCTTTGGAGGAGATCTTGAAGGTGGTCCACGCCACCTTGGAGGAGATTTTGAGGGTGGTGCATGCCCACCCCTTGGAGAGAGCATTGAAGGTGGAAGCTTCCACCTTGGAGGAGCTCTCAAGGAAGGAGAAGAAGGAGGCCCTCTTTTGAAGCCAAGGAGCAGCTAGGCTTGGAGCAAGAAGACTCCCTTCTTCACCATTTTTGCAAGAGGATTTGTGTTTCTTTTCTTGCTTTTAGATTTGTTTAGTTCTAGTAGAAGCATTCCTCCACTTGTCCTTGAAAAGAACACTCATTCTACTCAATCAAATTTCCTTCTTTTAGCTTTTTATTGCAGTTGTTACTTTTGGTTCTAGCACTTGTTTCACCTCTTCTTCCTAATTACTCTAGGCCTCCACTTGCCTAGAGTGATCTTAGGAAGAAGATATTTCTATCTTTTAAATTTTAGTTAAGCATTTGTAGGTGTTAGTACTTTTCGTTACAATTCGCATTTTGCCCTCGTCTTTTCAAAACAAAAAAAATTACATATTGAAAAATATCAAAAAGAAAGTTGAGATCTATCTGTAAGTAAGAGGATTAATTTTGCAATTTTTGCCTCCTTGGACGACCCTAGATACTCCCCTATCTAGGATATAAATTTAAAAGCGAAAGCGGATTCGTGTGTTACAACGACATTAAAAACCCGCTTTTACAAATCACGCGTATTTCGCTATCAGCAGGTAGCTTCGTCGAGGGAGTCCGTAGGTCCTGGAGGTAGTACCAGTGTTGATTGACGACCGGATGACGTTGGCTAGCACCGAAGAAGACGACGGTCGACGGTGGAGGAGCCTGCACAGAGATCACGGCTCTAGGGCCCAGTTAAGCACATGGAAGGCTTCGCCGTAGTGAGGCGAAGCTAACGATGTGGGTGGTTCGGTGGTTAGAGGTCTATGGAGGGTAGTCAGAGTCGGGGAAGGTGGCGACGAAGTGCGTTGGTCGTTTGGGTGAAGGTGTGAGTGGAAACCCAAATTATGTTAGGGCTTTTGAAGGCAAAGCGATGGCGAAGCTTGTGGGAGTCGTCATGAGTGGATTGATGATCTGTGGTGGTCGCATGGCCTCGCTGAAGCTACGCCGGCGCTGGGGAAGATGGAGGAGAAGAAAGGTGAACCGTGGTCGGAATAAGAATCTAAGGGTTTAGGATTGATCTAGGGAGAGAGAGCGAGAGAGAAACTTAACTACGGATGAAGTGGATGAGGAATTGGCGTCGGCTGTGATTGGCCGACATCGGAGAAGGTGAATCCTCCAATGGAAGGAGCGGCGAGGAGGAGACAGGTAGGCATCTCCTGCTTTGATCGGCAAGGAGCGGAATAAGCTAAGGAAGATGAAGGACCGACCAATTTGGCCATTGGTCGGTTTGAGGAAGACATCAAGGAGGGTCAACGGAGCTATGGTTGGAGGCAACCGAGGAAGAAGAAGCTTTTTGGCCTAGAACCGAGCTCAAGAGGATGGTCAAGGGTAAAGGGCTCTTTATAGAGCTCTTGAATGAGATCCAAACGAGGAAAATGGCTTGATTTAGCCGCTATTCTTGGAGAAAAATATCTCCAAAATCATCAAGCTCGCCTAAGCTCTAGGACTCCAGTGAGGGTCCAAGATCTGGTCCAATTTGTTGGGAAATCTCTCAAGATCAATCCCTCCAAATTTAGAGGGATTTGGTCTTGATTTGAGAGAGAAATCTCTTCGAGAATCTCGACCTGAGTTGCATTCCCACCTCCAATGGTGGTAGGGACCTAAATCAAGAAAATGATGAGAAGGGATCCAAACACAATAAAATCAAAAGTTAGGGGCCTGAATGTAAAAAATAGAGATTCTAAGGACTGAAATGCAAGCTAGGTCAAGATGGACTCTGATTGAACCTAAATTTTAGTATTAACATAATTTGAACCTAAGGAATCTAATGGTGAAGTTGGATTTGAGTTTTGACTATGTTTGACTGAGGAATTTGCATGGAAACCCAAGTTGAGGTAAAATCCCATCTAAAACTCTATTCTAGGTCAAAATAGGTTCAGATGGTCAAACCAAAGGTACCAAATCTCTTAGAATAGTTTTCTATGAATTTTAGGAGATTTAGATGAATTTCATCTTGACCAGAACCTCTTCAATTTAAGCAGGGCTGATAATTAGGGGTTTGTGTTTTGATTTGGTTCTCGAAATGCATGAAACCCTGTTTCTATCTGTGTTAACCCAGTTTTTACTCTTTTATGCTCATTTGACCCCTAATTAACCCCTGGGTGACGCTGTGGTTACTAAGCATTCATGATGTGATGTTAAAACTGCAAAATTAACCCTAATTTGTAGTTCTCTCCTCAAAACAGATTTGAGTGAAACTATGGTCCTCAAGCAATTATTCTGGAGCATTTATCTCTTGATTTCAACTAATTCAACCTAATTATGACGGATGATATTGTTACCATCAGTCATCAACGCAAATTCAACTTATACCGTATCGCGAGCTTCTCAGCACATGATGTGGGACTATCATAGCGCAGATATGAGCCCTGCACATCATTCACAAATATGTTGATTTAAAGGATTTAGCCCTCGATTTAAGGGCCAGATATTTATCCAAACTTAAATTAAATTATATTTTTGGAAAGCCCTAATATAGGGCTACATGATTATATAATTTATTTACGAAATTAAGTTATTTGAATATATATTAAAATTAGTTAAAGTTTGAGGTTTGTGCATGTTAATTTAAGGATTAATTTACTAATTAAAGCATAAATAAATTAATTAATCATGAAATTGACTTTGTACAGAGTTAATCTATATATTAAAGTATTTATTACACATTTTTAATTTATTTTAGACTATTTATTTTATTTACATTTAAATACATGTTTTAAATAGATATCTACATATTTAAGTTATAAATATTGTAATATGATATAAATATAGTGAAAATAGGTCAAACATACTTAAAATAATACTATACAAGAGTACATGCTAAATTACTTCAGTATTAACTTAATTTATTAATTTATTTTATTTTAAGTTAATAATCTACTTAATTAACTTAATTATCTACAATAAATACATAAATAAATTAATTTATAGGTATGGTACAGTATATAATAATTAGTTCAATATGTATGTACAGTATTAATTATGGTTATGGACATATACATAGGTTTTTATAATTACTTAGGGTTATATTCATTTAAGTTAATATAAATTAATATATAATTATACAATAGAGTTATATATATAATAAATCATTATAAATACTTAATTAAATATATAGAATACGCTTATAAGTTATTTATGTATGTTATTTACATATTTTACAATATATACATATAGCTTAGTATTAACTCATTTTTACAAGTATACTGTATATGGTATTTTTGGTATTTTTGGGCATTTTCTGATTTTTTTTATTCTTTATATGTATAATAGAAGTAGGAGATGAGAGAGAAAGGGTGAGATGAGATAATAAGAGATTCTTTTTGATATTTTGAACCTTGGTTCTTTATTGAGTTTCAAAGTAGACCAAACCGTCGGCAAGTATGTTCTACCAAGCCGGAGGTTCGGATTACTTTGAAACTTTACATACACTTAAAAAAATACTTGATCTTACTCAAGACAGGTTTATTTTATTTTTTATTTTTTATAAATTTTATTTATTTAGAAAGTTAACACATAAGAGGCATAAATGAATTTAAACCAAAGAACCTATGGCCTCTAAGATGGGTTTCAATGTTGGAAATGCAACTCACTCACTCAAAAATGTCCAACACAACACATAAGAAATATTTGAAGCATTAAACATGATTTTGACTTTTGATTCCGATAAAATCAAAGTTTAAACAATTATGTACATTGAAAAGTAGCTAACAAGGGATATTAACAACATTTACAAGCTATTTTAATTATATTTTATTCACATTTCTGTACAAGTGATCGGGAGGTTTTCGCTTGCAGAAATAATGTCAAAAAAATATTGTGTCGTAGTAAATAATGTGGTGGAAAACCCTCGATCAAAGTTACTAAAAATATACTGAAATTATACCACAATTTCAGTCGTATCCACAGGGATGACAGACCAATAGATTCACGACTATGGAGCCATCATGTTTACAGAAACATTCATGAAATCAATTCAATGAATATGCAGCTCAGAATGTAACTTTCAATTTCATGAGAAGTTGAGGGCTATTTACGTAAATTTCACATCATAAATCAAGCTCTCAAAAATATGTGAATGATGCATGTATAGTGGCAGAGTATGTAATTTCTAGTTGCATGCAAATCTGAATCCAATTTCAATGAGAATTGATGTGCATAACAGGAGCAAATTAAATATGAAAAGGAATAAGTATAATGTCACAATTTCACCCTAATAATTTAATCCAATAAAATATTTGAATAGTGTTCTACAATGGAATTTTTGGTAAATACTAATAGAACCTAAAAACAGAGGAAATCTTCCTCTTGACCTCGTGCGAAGAGGAAGCGACGGCGGAAGCTGAGGAGCTCAAGGAAGGTCGACCACGATGAGGGCTTTCCAATGGTGGTGGTGGCTCTCCGAACGGTGGCCGGAGTCGATGCTGGAAACGAGGAGGAGCGGCGACGGTGGAGGCGGCTCGCCGGTGGACGTGGCCGCAGGTGGCGTGTCTGAGGGCGTGGCCGAGCGCGTAAGGTCGAGGAGAGTCCGATTGACGTCAACGACACAAAGGATAACAACCCATGGTGGTGGCTACGTCAAGTAGGTCACAGGTGGTGATGGGTTCCTTCGGCCCTGCTGCGGAGGTCTTGAGCGAGGAGTCATCGAGTGGGTGGCGCGGTCGCGCGCGAGGGCTCGCGCGAGGGATGGTGGTCGAGGTTGACGACTATGCGCGCATGCAAGGGCACACGCGAGGGTTGTGGCGCGCGAGGCCTGTGCTCGCGAGAGGCGGAGGTGGCCAACGGTTGAAGGTGCGATGGTCGCGGCTTGCTGCTGTCGAAAGGGAGCGGTGGTGCACATTCAGTAGTGGTGCCTCAGAGAGTCGTCGGTGGTGAGGAGGTACGCAGTAGCAGGGAAGGTCACGGACGTCGTGGTGGTAGTTTGCTGTAGGCCGGTGGTGGTGTGGAGAGGACGAGCGCGATTCATGGGGGGAAGAAAGATGATGTCGTGGATGGCTCGCAGTTGACGGTGAGTGCTGTCGTGAGGAGGAGTCACGGTTGGATGGCTCGTAGTGGATGTGGTTCTCTCAGAGGAGGAGGCACATGGTTGCAGTGAGGAGGACGTGGCGTCGAGGAGTGCGCTGTCACCACACTCGTCGAGAGGAAGCATGGTGTCGACAGAGGCTCCCGGTGGTGGAGTCGTAGGCACGCGGTAGAGGGAGTTGCCTGCAGGGAGGAGAGGTGGAGAAAGGGAGCTTCTTCCCCGTGGAGGGGAGATGGGATTCCTCTCCTCACCAGTTTTTTTGCCTATTATATAAAGACAATGAGAAAAAGAATTAGAGAGGCAGTCAGATAAGGAAAGAGTCAAAGAGAGTATTTTATGTTACCAACTAGAGAGGAGAAAATTGAGAGAGAGAGATAGATTCGTGAGAACGATTAAAAAGCAAATAAGGGAACGTGCTTGAATCATTGAGAGACATATAAGGATGCCTCTAAAAATTTATTCCCTTGCTATATTTTGCTAGAACAAAATCCCACATATCTCACGGCAAGCTTTGCTGTGATACCCTTGCCTTTTAAAGTGAATAATTAATCATTTCACATAAAGATTAATGTAATTAATGCATGAAATTATAAATCTAAAACTCACATCATTTTATCAATACTAAGCATGCTTTAGATTAAATTCTCGTCCCAAAAATACTATACTTAAGCACTAAATTAGTCCACTAAAATGGACCTATCAACAAGAAAGCTTGTTCTATGAAGTCCTACAGTATAACACACATCAGCTCCTTGAGATCTCCAAATTCAATCGAAATCCACTTGTAATTCCTCTTATCTAGATCTTATTGCTGTAATGAAAACAGCAACAACTGCTACACAATTTCAGGAGCTAATTCAGCTACTATTGCTGCTTAAATGATATGTTACTTAGTGTTCTCTTGCTGCTGCAATGAAAATAGCAATAGCTAGTGTTGCTACTGCACTATGAAGACCTAGCAACTACTGTTGCTCCATGATTTCTAGCAGCAGCTGCTGCTATTGAGTATGATCTTAGTTAAACCCTATTCTATATCAGGCCTGAGAAATCTTATCTGAAGCAAATGAATGCTCAATTTAAGCCAATGTTGGACTGATCTAGATCATATCAGTCCTTTTTCTATAAATTTGAATCTGATTAAATCCTTTCATCAAAACAATGAATCTTGTAAAACTCTAAAAGTCTGGAAATCTGAATTTTAAGATTAAACACCTCCAGATGAAGATAAACCATTGAAAATCTATATCAATCATTACAAGCAATCACAAAGATGCTTGAAAATCTTTCATACTCAGACTGAATCTCAAGAACACATTCAAAGACCCTGATCAGTCCCTTCTACCTTGCCATAGACAACAAGAAGAGGAGAATTAATTCAGGTCTTAAAACAACTTAAAAACACTTCTCAGATTCTCCTTACATTGCTTCACAGTAGCTTAAATTATTGATTAGATCTCTAATCAGTGTCACTGATTTCATTGACCTAATCTCACTATATGGTGGGAAGAAGACAAAGGTCTCAATCAGAATTGTTCAAAACTGAATCAATCATTGAAAACACATCCCATAAAGCTCAGAATTATCGCATGAAATCCAATTACACAAGTGCACACTGAATTTAATCGATAAACACTAATTGGAATCAAATCAACAAAAAAAAAATCCTTCATTCACACTCTCAAACCAAATCAGAGTTAAGCGACCAAATCAACACAATTCCGCACACTTGGAGGACCTTTGTGTTAAGATGAGATGAATAGGAGGTCCTCCCTTGTGGAATTTGAGCACATTCTAGATCTATGAGCTAGGAAGCTTCAGATCTAGAATGCCTCTAGTATAAGGTGGACTGCGATAAAAATGTGGGGAAGATGAATGTGAGTGGTCGTGAGATGATTAGGAAGATGAATGAGTCGATGAGAGAGCTTGAAAACACCTCTCTGAATTGATCAAAGAGGGCGAGATGGAGGCTAATCTAATCTACTCCTAATCCACACTGCCAAATCTATGAATAAAACTAAACAATATGTTCTACTTGATCTACACTACACTAGCTAACATTAAAACTAATATAGAAAGCAATAAAATCTAGTCTAACAGAAGAATGGGACTTGAGGGTCACCACCTGGTGGATGGAGAGGAAGAATAGAGGGAAAGGGATTCAGGTGGATTGAAAGCTTGCTAGTGAAGCTCTAGGTCGCCCTAGGGAGTTACGTGATCCTTTGCGGTGAGGAGGGGTCAAAGGAAAGTGGAATTCCACTGCAGCTGCGATGGAACTGAGGTGCTGTGAGGAGAAGACCCGGAGGAATGAAAGCTTTCCTCAAGAGATGTAGGTGGGGAGCTGATGGGCATCGCGCAAGCCCAGCGCAGTGCTTAAATAACTGCTTCAGTGGATCAGACATTGTGGTGGTGGATTTAGGCAATTAGGGCATGGGCGGTGGTGATGCAAGGGATGTGTGTGCAGGAAACTCAAACCAAATCTTAGCCGTAGGATCAGACCTAAATGAGGAAACAGTCCTTCCCGTGAAGGTGCGAGATCAGAGAGGCAAGATCGGTTGTAGGATTAAGAGATCAAAGAATCGACGGTGCCTGTGCATCGTGTTCTTCGTGTGTGAACAATGCACAAGCGACATCAGATGTGTTTTGGGAAAATTGCACGATGGGTCCAAAAGGGTGAAATGGTGTGAACATTGCGAGGAAACCCATTAGTGCCGAAGATCAATGCAGAGCGGTCCTTGAAGTCCTACAAATGGGTCCTTGTGGCTTTTCAAATAAGTCCCTGGAGGTTTTTAGCTTAATTAAATGTGAATGATTTGAGGACCTAAATGTAATCTAATGAATATGGGGTCCTATTGATGTTCAAATGCCATGAAGTTTTTATTGAAACTTAATTGAACATTTAAGAAGTTAATTCAATCCTTGATTTGTACTTTTGAACTCAATCATGCATTCAATTTGCAATTGGATCATCAAATTACACCTGTGAATAGAATATCTCATTAATTGACTAAATTGTGCGTTTTTAACATCAATTTGTTGTTTTAGGTAATTTTCCTTAATTTCCACTCTTAACCATTTTCTTGTGTTAATTATGTAGTGTTTAACCTAGTTTCTAGCTTTTTCTTCAAAAACAAAAAAACCTAGTTTCTAGCTCAACTTGGGCATTTTAGCTATGATGAGCCACACCTCATCAACCAACACCAGCTTACCTCAGCTCAAGTCATATCAAATCATCTCAACCTAGCTTGGTTTAGCAACTAGCAAAGAACTAGCTAGCTAAGCTAGCTATTGAGCTCAGCTTCAACTCTCTTCAGCAGCAGTCAGCTTCAGCAAGTTCTAATGCAACTCCTTCTCAACTCCTCCAACCAAAACCCTAGCTCCTCTACTCCTTCCTCCACTACTCTGCTAGCTTAGCTAGCTTAACTTAGCTCTACCTAGCTCTCTCCAACCATCACCCTAAGTTCCACCTTAACCCTACCTTAATTCCACTAACTAAGCTACCTAACTCCACCTACTCCTACTCCAAATTGGTGCCACCTTGTAGCCACCCCTTCACCCCATCACCACCACCAAAAGCCACCATTAAAGTGGTGCCAAAACACCTCCAACCACCTCCCTCTTTGGTGCCACTTTTTCCCTCCAAAAACCCCTTAATCTCAATCCTACACCTAAGCCCAAAATCCATCTACACCCTCCATAATTTCCCTCCAAAATCACCCTTCCAGAACCCTCATTTTGGGGCCAACTTGGTGGCATCTCCTCCACCATGGACGGCCACCAAGAGGCACTTCCAACCCCCCTACACACCCTCTCCCTTGGTGCCACCTTTCTCCTCCCTTGGATCCCATAACTTCCACCATAAAACCATCCTAGCCCTCCATCTATATTCCATGCCAAGCCCCCTCTCCACTCCTATATATGCCCCATTCTAACCACCATTTTACCCCATCCTTGGCTACCATATTATCTACCTATATACTCTACATAGTTGACCATAGGTAGGAGTGGAGAGAAGGAAATTAAGGCAACCATCCCATGATGCTTTGGTCCTTTCTTCATCTTCCCTTCTTCCTTGATCCAGGCCAAGGAGCATATTAGTAGTGGACAGCCAGGCAAGAGTAGCAAGAGGTAGAGGATGTCCACCTTGGAGGAGGAATCAAGAGGATACCATAGCAAGGAGGAAGCCCTCTTCATAGTGCGGGACTAGCCGTACTTGGAGTGAGAGCCTCTTCTTCACTTGGAGGATTTTCTCTTCATCTTTTACTCTTTCTTTTGTATTAGCTAGTTATTTGTGCTATTGTAACAAGCATTCTGCTACCGTTATTTTAGTCTCATAGCAATATAAAAGTTCAGGTTGCCTTCCTATTTTCGTGTCTCTAATTTCTAGTGCTTTTAATTCCTTATAATTTTGTGCACACACTTTCTCTCTAATTATCCTAGGTCTCCACATACATAGGGTGAGCTTAGAGAGTTCTTTATAGTCACCTCGGCATAGTTTTTCTTCTTCGCATTTTTGCAACCTCATTACCCGATTATTCCAAAATCCCTAAAAACAACAAAAATCAAAAATACAAAAATATAAGTGTTGATTTGAGAAAGAAAGAGCGAGAACAAGCTATTTGAGTAAAAGTTGCCTCCTTGAATGACCCTAGATACTTGCCCTATCTACATTTAGAAATTTTAAAAGTTGATTGTGATTATATGCATACAACGACACTATTTCGCAGTAATTACAAAGCGCGTATTTTTGACATCCTAGGCTAATTGATTGGGTTTAGGTAGAGTCCAATTAGACTATTATGAGCCTAATTGTATTACGGTTAGCCTAATCAGGTCCAACTGGACCCAATTAGAACGTGGTTGATCCAATTGACTCAAATTGAACCAATTGATGTTACTATGGACCTAGATAGGATTCTAAGGTGTGGATTGGGTTGTGGATAGGACTAAGGATGTGGATAGTGGATAATGGAAATCGGGATAACACTATCCAGGTTTTGGCTAGAGTAGGGAAATTCAAGGTTAAGGATAGAGATATCCTAAGTAGAGGATAAGAGTAGGGATAGTGTGGATAAGAGCATGAATAGCATTATCCATGTTTTGGGTTCTAGACTAATTTAGCCTAATAGGAAGATGGCTTAAGGATGGGAGCAAGGATAAGATTATCCTAAGGACTATGGATAGAGATAAGGTTATCCTAAGTTCTTTACTTTATTTTCTACATTTATTCCTACAAGTAACCTAGTCAATCTCCTTCTTACTCTTTGTCTTTATTTCCAACTTTATTCTAAGCTCCTACTCCAACTCTGCCACAGGTCCAGCTTATATCTAGCTTTTATTCAGTCTTAGGACATCTCCTAAACTCCTTATTATCTGGAAATAAAATTATTCACTAATTAGCAAGGTAAAATAGCATTATTCACAAAGCAATCAATGGTTTCTGCTCAATTAGGCACACAAAAAATATTTTTTTGCCAATTATTTAGGGTCTAAAGATCAAAAATGATCCTCAGTTAGTATTTTTCATAAATCAGTAGATGCAAGATGCCCAAAAATTCCCAAATTTTTTCAGGGAATGGAAATTTGACTACGAATCCAATGCAAGTTGTTTCACTCAAATATGATAGTAGAAAAAATATGAACATTCAAATAATGTGTGAAATCTAGAAGAAAATCAATACTAGATATAGATCTGATCCACAAATTTTTTAATTTTTTCTCCTTGAAGTTAAGGCATGCAATTTTCAAGAATTGTTCCTAACTTCGAAACACGTGTCTAGGACAAATTTTATGATTTTTGGATAAGTAGATTTCTCGAAATAGGTTTTTGAAAATCATTTTTCACATCTACCCAAATTTCATAATGGTAATGTAATGATGAAGCCTTGAAATCGCACCACCAAAGAGAGTTTTTTTTTTCAAAAAGAGTCCTAATCCTAAGAGAATAGGGTTACCTCAATTTCTTCACTGGCACTTTGCTCCCATCTACTGCTTTGTGATCCGATCCTATGCTCCTTGCGCAATTTCCTACATACAAAATAACAAATAAGAGAAAGTGGGTTAGAACTCAAGATAAACCTCAATGAAAATGAAAGTGTGAATATACATCGTGCCTCCCCAGCAACAGTGCCAAAAGTGATCATCGCGAAATCACGGTCCTAAAAACATGTTCATTGTAGGCAAAATCACAAAGATACCTTGCAAAATACTCATAACCAAACTCGTAAAACTCAAAATTGAAAATCGGAGTTCGGGTCGTCTCATAAGGAGGCAATTGGATATTCACACTTCCTAAGAGAGATTTTTTTTTTGTATTTTTTTTTCTAATTTTTTTGTATTTTTGTATAAGAGAGAAGATGAGTGTGAATTAGACTAGGCTAGTGACTACGAAAGCAAATGCAAGGAAATAAAGCTACAAACTACCAAACTAAATGCATGAGATAAGGAATTAAATAGAAGAAAACTTTATTAATAATAAAAAGGAGTTCTAATACAGTAAAATAAGATTAGAGGAATGCTTACTACAGCTAGAACAACTAAAGTAAACAAAACCTAGAACGATAGTTGCGAATGGCCACAAAGGCATAGCCCATCGAAAAACAAAAGTGAAGCAGACACGAAGGCACACCCGGTGGAGATAGTGGTCGGTGTGGAGTTCCTTGAAGATGTAGGAAAGGCCACGTCCAAGGAAGAAGGTGGAGGATGATGATGGATGATTGAAATGAAGGTGGAGCATTAAGGGATCTAATGGTATACCTAAGAACTAATGGAACTAAATTGCAAGCTAAGGAGAGGAAGAGACCTAAGAAAACTAGATGGCCAATAAGATGGGACATCCAAGGGTTTAAATAGAGGAGGGAGGAAATCCAAGGTGGCTTGGGAGGCAAGGTTTAGGTTTAGGTTTTTGAAAATTAGGTTTAGGTTTAGGATTTATCTAAATAGGAAAGTAGGACCTAATATCTTTCAATTTTATGCCACAATATGATTCAAATTTCAAGTTGCCCATAAAAGGAAGGTTGTAGCCCATGAAATCATATTTCAAATGCAACTTGAATCACTCAATGTGAAGTTGAATTAAGAAAGTTATGATCAAAATAATGAAAGTGTGTCAGGTTGTCCTGAATTTTGAGATTGGGATCTTGATTGGAGAGATTTAATGGATTTATTTGGAGACCTAATTGGTTACAATCAAGGCCACTTTTGATTCAAGAATATTTAGGGCATTTTTGTGTACAAGAATTAAGTGGCACATGTGGATAATGTGTAGGACTCCATAACATAGGATTGGGACTAGGACTAAGGTAGTGACACTAAGTAAGTGAGCTAATTTTTAGGACCAGTCTAGGAGTGTGGCATAGAGTTAGGATTAAGGTTTTGTGAGCTGAGGGGAGTTGATTTGAGGTTAGGTTTAGGTATTAGGATTAGGTTTTGGGTGAGGGCTAAAATAGGCAGGTTGGGCTAGGGTTAGGGTTTTGGGCTCAAGTGGCAAAAAAGGTTCTCATCCTCTTGCTTGCAACTCTAGAGCTCTGTGTTCCTGCTTCTTTTCCTCTTGAGCTTGAGTATTAGATTCTTGCATATAGCAAGGCACAAAATTAGGCTCAAAATTACCTTTTTACCCTTAGCATGCAAATATGTAATTATGTATAATATGACCTAAATCTAATGCACCTAATACCCAAAACCAACAAAACTAAGTAGGTTATTATATAAATTATCTCACTCATCAATACTGAAAAGTTAGTGCATGTGAAAAGGAACAGGAAACACATGATCTCTCGAAGGGATCACACAAATATAATGCATGGTTGTATACAACATATTAAAGGTGAGAGTATGCCTTAAGTATATTAGGAAAGACAAATTCCACATGTGGTTGCAAAGTCCTGATCAAACTTAAGCATGAAAGAGAAGAATACAGTCCTTTGGGAAATGAGCTGATATTCATTCTTGTCCCAATGATATAAAGTGGTGTCAAAAATAATATTATCCAAGGAAGAAAGACAGTCATCTAATGAGATTTGGCCTCAAAGGTAGTTGATGAACACATATTTATTTATCTAAGACATGCTTAATTTATGTTAGTTTCATGGCAGTAAGTGCATAAATGCATAAGGTTAGCTTAGTATACATATAAGTGCATCTAGGTCATATTGCATGCATTATGGGTTATTTATGTCTTATTGATCCTAATTGTGATGTGGAGAAAGTAATTCATGTTTATTTTATTTTCTCCGGCTTGAGTCAAATTTGAATCAAATTGAAGTCAGAATGGATCAAAAACCTATAGAAAACCCTAACCCTAACCATTTGACCATCTCCAACGACATGAAACCCTAACCACCTTCTAGAAGCCTCCACTAACCCAAAGTCAACATATTTTCCCTCCACAAATATACCATGCAAAATCATTTAATCCTATTTGGAATCCAATTACATCAATTAATCCAATCAATTAACCATGTAATTTATTCCTTTGTAATCTTTACACCTACTGTGAAAATGCCTCCATTCATGTTCACACCAACACCACCAAGTGCCTCCACCTTTTACACAAAAAACCACCAAGAGCCCCCACCCTTCACACAAAACACCACCATTCCACCTTGTTCATGTATGCCTTAGGGTCTTAGAGATCACCTTCCTAAATTCCCATGATCCACCTTCCTAAAACCTAAAATCTATTCCTAATCCCAATTGCTGGACCCACATTCCAAATCCCAAAACCCTTACCTACTCTCCAAGACAACTTTGTCTGGCCACCCCCCTCTATTTAGCACCACCATGCACGTCCTTTGGCATGCTTGCTCCCTTGCCCATTGCTCCCTTAGGGGTGAGGGGGGAGGGGGGGTTCTATAGCCTTCAACTCCACCATCCAAACCCTAAACACCAACCACTCTCCAACGCCCACCACCTTCACCACCATACCCTTAGACGTCCACCATCATATTCACCACCTCAAGGTCATCCCCTCCATCCTCTCAACATCTCCACCATCATCTTCACCAACCTCCTCCACACGCCAACATCTCCATCAACTTCATCTTCATGCCAATTGGAGGAGGACTACTTGGAGGACTTGCTCGGAGAAGGAGAATTCGAAAGATGTGCTTCATGTTAAGATTTTTTTGCATCTCACTACCACCTTCTCCACGGAGACATTCCATGACTCACATCTTGAGGGACTTCTTGGGTTGTATCTTGTTCAAGGTGTAAATCATGTTTTAAAGTAAATCAGTCGTAGTATAGCGTGAAGTACGTTGAAATAATAAAATTTACGAGATGTGAGTCCCGATCGAACTCAGGGAGGTAGAAAACATTTCCGATTTCATAACTGAATTAAAATGCTAACTAGAGAATATGCTACTAATTCCAAACTATTGGTGTTAGAGCACCACGATCATTTATTTTGATGATAACAAAACACGTGTCATTTAACATTTGCACTTGAAGTCTTAGATTTCAGGTCAATTGCAAATGGAGACGTGTTTAGACGGGGTTCAAGCTCGCATCCAGAACGGATTGGAGGAGCTTGATGGAGAACAGAGGAGATTCGCGAGGAGCGATGGCTTGAAGAAGGAAGGAGATGAAGAATAGGATAGATTTCCTTTCCTTGTAATCATTGTAATTTTGTCTCTTTTGTTGCTCTTTATTTTGTTACTTAGATTCATGTAAAAGAGCCTCAAGGAACCCTAACAATAGTCCTAGGAACACTCACACAACCCTAGGATACTTAGGTTTTCTGTAGCGAACTTAGAAAACCAAAATAGAGTTCAAACAGCCTTTTCAGACATCTAATATGAAAATCAGACATCTGATTGTTGACTTAGATGTCCGATTATGTTTAGGCTGGACTTAGTTCTGTCTGATGAAATCAGACGTCCAGACCTTAGACCAAACATCTTAGAAGACGTCTAATGACTTCGCCAGACGTCCAATTATTGGATCGTTGGCTGGCTTAGCAAACACTGAAGGATATGACTGTTAACCAGTAACAGACGTCTGTAGAGGACCCCAGACGTCTGATACATGGCCGTTTTGCCTCGGCTGACTCAAAAACACTTCTCAGAGATTTTCTAGCCATTACACTCTCTTGGAAATCCATTCCCGCAGAAAAGTAGGTTTCCAGACGTCCAGACATCATTCCAGACGTCTTGTTGTCGTCTGATGCACTTCCACTAGAACCCTGTTTCGATCTAATTCAAGTCAGGAAGGAAACCCGCCTAAAATCAGACGTCTGACTTTGTTCCCAAACGTCTTAAACTATTTTTCCAGACGTCCGATGCCAGGATTAGACGTCTGATAACCCTGTCAGTGTAATGATTAACCCTGATTTTGGCCTGATTTTCTTGAAGCTTGCACCCAACAGCTATGGAAGCCTTCCAAGGCCTTCCAAAGCCTTCCTAGGGCCTCTATAAATAGAGGGGAGCCTTTGGCACTCATACACATACCTAGAAACACCAAGACACACATAGCAACATACTTTCCACTCTTTTGTGTCCAAGAAAAGCTCTTGCTCTCCAAGCTCAAGTTCTACATCTAGATAGCTTCATCCTGTTACGCACCCGCTCTCCCGCCGTAGTTCACGAGAGCACCGTTGTGCCGTCGCGTGGTTCACGCATCCACGTCAAGCCGACACACTTCTTACAAAGGGAAGTTTCCTAATTCCTATAGAAGCTAGGTTTAAATCTTTGTTGGCTCTATAGGACTATATTTATAATTTACTTTGTTATTTGGTTGGGTATTCACTTTGTGAATTTCCGTCGCCTTTGTGAGGCAAAATCCTTCTCGTGAAGAGAAGGGGTTTGAGGTACGCTACCCTCGTATAAAGTAGCGTGGTTCGCGTTTAAGTGATTCGATTAGTGGATTTGATCAACTTGGTTGATCGAAAAATCCTAACTCAAGAGGGTTAGGTGGTGGTTTTCACCCGGTTTGGGTTTCCACCTAAAAATAATTGTGTTCATTGTGTGATTGTCATTTTGTGAGATTGTTATATTTTTTTATTCCGCACTTTATTGCGTCAACCCCTCCTACCAGGAAATCTACACAAACTAATATGTATATATATAATACTAATCACAATATGTATATCACGTAGATGGTTTGATCATGGATTGCAGAAATCGAATTATGACTAGAATATATACTTGCTATCTATCTATAACTAGAGCATGAATGAAAAACTACTATCTACCAGAATAAGGGCACCCCGAGTGGTCCGTGGTGGCCTTCTGGAGAGGTTGGGGAGAGCAACAGCGGTCCACCAAGGTGGCTTGGTGGGCGCTTCAGAGGAAGAGAGCCAGAGACGGAGAGATCCGAAGAAGAAGGTCTAAAGAACAGGAGAGGGTCTGGAGAAGTTCTGGAGGAAGATGAAAGAGTTCCTTCTTTTATAGCTTTTGTGAGGGTAAAGATGGACATTTTAGCCCCCAAAACCATGCAACAACCCTCTGGTGAATAGATCCGTTGATCAGGAGATCAATGGCTTTGATTTGGCCTCAAAATAACCTTCAAAATGCCTTCTACGCGCGGGATGCACCAGATGGCACCACGTGGCGCGCCCGCTACCCTTGGATCACGATCAGATGCTCACCGCTCACGCTTTCCTCTTCTAGACACACCCAACGCCTGCTCCGCCTTCACGATTTTAATCGTAATGCTAAACGCACGCTCATCGTGCGTATTAACTCTCAGCTATCCAATCTCATGATCAGGCAGCTTAAAAGAGCCGCAGCACCACTTCTTGAAATTCAAATGAGAGCGCTCGCGCATTTGGTTGCGTGTGATCCCGCACGTCGTCGGCCAAGGTCTCTCCATGCGCTACGTGGTCACTTCTGTACCGCTCGATGGCCATCCAACAGATGGATTTCATCCCTGCGCTTGCACCTTCGCCGATTTTCCTCTAATCGGGAGTTGACCCCACGTCATGCGTCGCTATTCAAGCGCGTGAGCCAATGCACTGGAGGCGTGTTTTGTTGCGTTTGCCATCTCGTGTGCAATAACCATCAACCGTTGGATGGAGATCCAATGGCTGAGGTGTGATCATCCTTGATGAAGTGCGAAGAGGCCGGTGACGTGGGTGCTTCATGGCCGTTGGATGGCGATCCAATGGCCCAAGACACGCAGCAAGATGCCTTCAGGAGTTGGGGTCAGTGTGAGGGATGACTGCGATGGCGCCATGTGGTGCCATCGTGGCCATTCATCTTCTCTCTTTTGTAAATGATGATGTAGGCCTCTGATTAAGATGATTCTTGCGCCATTGGACTACGATCGCTAATCTGGATTCATCCATGCTGCTGGATTTATCATTTGAGGTCTGAATTTTCACCTATTTGCCTCTTGCCTCTTGCTCTTCTGTGGACTCCATAGAATGCTACGAGAGTCTGATCGATGTGATCTTGGAAGTGTTGGACTCCCGTCGTTGTTCTGAGCAAATCCGTAAGGTTCGATCGGTCATTCGCAGCCCCAAATTACATGCAATTATTAATATCTCTCAATTAGAACATAATACGACATATTATTTACAAAACTAATAAATCAACTACGATGCAAAGTATGATGCAAATGCATGTAGATGCCTAAGTTAAGCTAGGTTCTAACTTAATTCAGGTAGATTAGGACCTATGATTGCTACACAATCATACCCCTATGCCTAAATCTTGCTAGCAAGTGCAAGGCTAAATGCATTCTATCAAGAGTTTAACTAGAGATATATTTCTTTTTGTTTCATCCAGAAATTGAGAATCCAGAAAATCGTGAATGTGTAGTGGTGTAGCTTTTACAATGGATCTAAGCGAAAAGTCAACACACATCTAAAGCTTGTACTCGACCCTTAGTAAAACTCTGTTTGGATAGGCAAACCTCTTCTCTCAGGGACATAGAATATCCTCTAGTTTTTGCCCCAGCTTTTTGGCTTAGGTAGAAGATGTCTGAGTTAAATGGATTTGTATTTGGTGGCTCACTCTTCTCTAGTGCTACATAGAGACTAGTATTTCAGAATCTAGATTTCCAGATTATTAAATAAAGCAACTTAGAGAGAGGCTGGAAAACTGTGCTCTCATAAGTCTTTTGTACTTTTTCTTCTCTCTCTTTTTTTCTCTCTCTCTCTCTTTCTTTCTTTTTCTTTTCTTTTTCTTCCTGCACTCACATCTCACCAGATTTGTAAATATATTTGGTGGTCTCTCAAGGCATTACACTTCAATTAAGTTCTAATAACCCTATGACTAAGTCAAAAGCCCTCAGCCCGTATTCAAGCGGTCAAAAATACAGAAAAAGTAGGTCAAGGCTGTATTTGGTGGATCGTGAAGATGATAGGTGTTGTTCCTCAATGCACTTGACTCACCATAACTGACACTTCTCAATATGGCAAGAGATTTTTTTTTCTTTTTCTTTTTTTTTCTTCTTTTTTTCTTTCTTTTTTCTTTCTTCTTTATATATATATACACTAATTTAATGCCATATCTACTAACACAACGCAACATACCATACATACTTTTATTCACGAGACATTATTCAGAATTGGGGGTGTTCAAGAGGATATCGGGTGGCTTATTTGGTGGAAGTGCCTATTCTCGGCACCAGAAAGGGAATGGATAGGACAACGTATTTTTGACCTTGATATCAGTACCCTCGTTCAGTCGAGGATTCCGTGAAGGACAGTCATGGCTATCCACCTCAGTCTTAGTTTTATCAAAACCTGCTCTCTGTGTATTTGCCTTATTTGGTGGCTCTCGCAAAGATTCTCTCAAAGAATTTGTACGTAGGAACTGAGAATAAAAACTGTGCCAACTCCCAGTATCATTATCCAATTATCCAGAATCTAAGATTCCTTATACTAGTCTTAGAGCACCAGTAGACTCTCTACTCTCACCTCACACATGTTTTTGGTGGATCTACTAGAAGATGGTTCACCTGACTCCCTGATTACTGTCCAAGGGTTTAGGAGAAGAAGCAATGCTTCTTCTTGACAAACTAGAGATGTCTATCGATCTTCGCATTAGATCCATTACAAATTCTACATGCAAGTGTGAAATTGTACTGGATTCTAAGTTCAGGAACCTACTAAAGAATAAATCCCTAATAAAACTTCTTGATAAAATGATCTATTCTCCCTAGGTGTTGGCAGAAAATTTTCAATTTATATTTACTACCCCCCTATGCCAACACTACAATGGTAATCACAACATGCAAAATACTGTGCCAGAATGAAATATGCTATAAATAAAGGATATGTATATATGTATAAGTGCTGATGTGATGCCTAAATGATGTCTAAATGATAAGACTAAATGACATGCCTAACTGCTATGTGATGAGTCTATTTTAATGGACTATTGTTACGCCTAAGTTAACCTTATTTTTATATTTTATGCTTGTTAATAACTACGTTAGTTTATAGAATAAGTGCATGCATCATTACTTGAGTTTTTATCTATTCTATCGCATTCTATAACTTAGTATGTAATTATTTTATGTTTCATCATTGTAGGACTAAATTGCAAGAGACGAGGGGGGTGAATTAAATTTTCCCCTCCCCCAACAGCCACCAACCTCAACTGAGTCTTCCTTAACCTCCGGCCGGCTTCAACATCTCCCCAACAGCTGAAGGCCATATTTAGTAAGGAATTTTGAAAATCCCTTAACTCGTGTAGGGAGAGGAGTTAAAAAGAGGTTCTGGCGAGACAGAAGGGGCTTCGACTTCTCCCCCTAGCGGGGACCAAACCGTGAAGAGGGCGTGCACTATGGGGAGAGCATGCACTGTACGCACCAACTCCCACCGCCCTGGTGCCCTTGAGTGCCCTACAGGCATTGCACCCAGACTCACCGTGCTACTGCCACGGCCGCGCCTTGCACAGCCTGCACCAAGTGCCCGCAGGCGCTGCATCCACCGCGCCCTTACAGCCCAAGTGCCCTACAGGCACACCCTTCCAACCCCCATTGCAAGCGCCCTATAAGTGCTGCACCAAGTGCCTGTAGGCACCGCACCAAGTGCCCGCCGGCGTCGCACCACACGCCTGCAGGCGCCACGCCATCGCCCTTCCAGCCTGCACCACACCTCACCATCCTCCCCAGTCCTGCAGGCGCCACCTCACAACCAAGCATGCACAGCAGGCACTGCGGCATGCCCTCACCGTGCCAAGTAACGCTCCTAACAGAAGCCACCCGCAGGCACCCACGCCACAGCCGTGCCCTTGCAATGCCCGCACGTGCCTTGCAAGCGCCCGCCCTCACCACTCACCGCACTGCCACAGCACGTAAAAGCACGCACTGCAGACTGCACGGCCATCCTCTACATCGTCTTTTCCTCTCTAGCGCCTTACAGGTACCCAAAGCAACTGCCTGCGGCAAGCGCCCACAGCGGCCAAGCGACTGCAGGCAGTGCAACATAGCCACGCGCGCCTGCACGCCACGCCCACATCAACAGCGCAGCCACCTGCTGGCGACAGGCCGGCGCTCCTCTCCACCAGCCGGCCGCCTTCGGCCACCTCCGGCCACCGCGTCACCACCATTGCATAGCCCTCGTCGAGATGTGCCTTCCTGCCGTATAGCTCCTCCCACGAAGCCGCCTCGTGCACACAAGGAAGAGAGAGGAAGTTTCCTCTATTTTATACTCAATTAATATTTACATTGAATGCCATTGTCATTTAGATATTAATATTTTATTCAGGCCACATTGTATTGATGCACTTATAGTTTCCTAAAATTACTTCACTTGTGTAATGTGCATCATTTAACTTTGAATTTCAAATCAGATTTGCATGCAAGTTGAATTTACATGATATGCCATTACACATGTGTCATATACATATTTTTGGAGCTTAATTCATGATGTGAAAATTGCATAAATAACCCTGAACTTTTAAGGAAATTACAAGCTCCATTTAAAATAGCATATTCCTCACATTAAAGTCGCAAAGGTGTCTGCAAACAATATATTCCTCTACTTGTGAATTTATTGATCTATTCCTCCCTGTGGATGCGACATCTTTATTGTGGTTAAATTTGATATTTAGTTTTGATTGAGAGATTTTCCACCACATAAAACACAACGACATATCATTCTATTGCTATCATAATTAAGCGAGAATCTCTCCGTCACTATGCTGAGATTAACGCCTCTAGCTGGGCGAAACTAGATCAGATGGATCAATGAGTGCAGGAGATAGAGTCAAAATGGTAAGCATTTAGAGTTCTGTTATCGCTAACGGGTCAACAATGTAGAGCAGCTGCCCGTGAATACAAAGCCCACAAGGTCGGCAGAATAAAATCACAAGGCCTGGAACTGGTTGTAGCCAGGTGCTACAAGAGGAATGAATCCAGGTGCCAAAGTGATATGAAGCAAGTGACATCATTGAAAGGTGGTGTTTGAGAAATGCAGATGAGATGGATGAAGAGTCAGGAGTGGGAAATAAGTCATATGGATCCTGAAAGTGGTGAAAAATGAATGGAGGGACTCACGTGGTGTAACCTGAAATGGTATAAACAACCATTTCATGAGTGGATCTAGGTGTTGGTGGTTGCAGAGTAGGTGTGTCAAATAAGATTTTGTATTCCATCCTAACAACCCTATTCTCATCCCTGGGTTGATCAGAAATCTCATACAGATCACCCAAATTCTGCTCATGGTGTGAATCCTCAAATGTACTAGGTGGCAATTTATTTTCCCTAGGGTGTGGAGAATCAGAATACAGAAAGCCTCGAATTCTTTCACTTTTTGCTCTGTGGCTTCTGTGAAATCCTCAATATCCAAGAGTGAAGATGCGAAAGAATTTGTGATAAATTCGTCTGACTCCAAACCCAAAAATTTCTACAGATTTTTCAGATTATTCTAACAATCAAAAATGGAGTTTTTAGTATATTCCTTCCCAACTTCGATAGGATTCTTTGGTAATTCATAATCACTCTCATGGATTTCAATGTATTTATGATCTAAGCTTGTCATAAGGGTTTTAGGCAATTCCACTCCAGATCTCTCAGGATCCAATCATGTGCCTCATCAAGTGTATCTACCCAGGTCTCAAAATGTACCAAGTCTTGGGTGTCATGATCCTCCATCTCTATCGCCCAAGATTCAGGATCTTTAGATTGAGAACCGATCCTGGGACTTTCCTCATCATTTTCTAGGGTAGGGCTCTCAACTGATTCCATTTCAGATGTGCTAAGAACATTTCCCCTATCTCCATTAGATATCTCATCTTTCACTTGAAAATCTCCTACATCATCTACTTCGGGTGTGTGACTCGAAGAATCCCTAAAAGTCGTCTCAAGTTCCCTAAAATCCTCTAGGCTAGTCTGATCTTGGTACTGTAAAAGGAGTATGTCTTGAAGTGTGCGAGTTTGTTGATTCATCCTAGCCACAGATTCTAGTTCTTTAAGGGCTTCCATTAGAGCTTCTTCGATTGCAATCAAAGTCTGTCTCTGCCCTGGATCAGTAGTGATCTGGATTTGATGTAGATATTTTGCAACTGTGTCCTTGTACTCTGCTACTGTTTGTTAAAGTCTGAGTAGTTGCGAGTCCATTAGTGGTTTCCTAATGGTGATTTGCGTGGATATGTCCTCAGATGCTAGTCTCGAGGAAGATGGTGGGTTATAATAGATTTGGTCTAGAGAATCATAAGCGTGGTGGGTGGGCTCAGTGTAGTCATAGTTTGCAGTTAAATCCTCAACTTTGAGTGGCTCACTATCCACCTGTGGTACATTCTCACTGAATTCAGGGCCCCTAGAGGTTATGTCTTGGGTTCTTTGTCTTCCATCCTGAATTGCTTTTCTGAAGTCCTCAAATTCCCTTTTTCTAACCTCCTTTACTTCCTATACTATTTGGATCAGTTCAGCAATCTGGGAGCTTTTGTGAGGGGTAGGAGTATGCCTTTGGTGGGACCGATCAAGATACTCAGTCATCATGATGAAATCCCGATCTCGCATGGACAATGTCTCTAAGGGTTGTGATGTTTGTGAGGATGTCCAAGAGGGTGAGGTGGGTATGTCCCAGGCTTGAGGAGCACGCGTATACGAATAATGAGGAGCAATCTCCCACCCATAAGAAGTTTGGATCATAGTTAGGATGGGAGGAGAACCCTAACGATGGTAGGATGAGAAAGAGTATGGATCCATGATCAAGAGGATCAAAAGACACTAGAAGGGTCATAGTGACCTTACACCCATTACAAGGATTGGTGGCAAAATAAGACTAAGGCCTTGTTAATCAAATTGGTCCATAGGATCAGATGACCAGATTTTTCATTCAAGTTTAAATTATTGAAGAAATTCATCGAGAAACCGACTGAAGATAATCCCCGCCTCTTAAGCTAACCCAGCCAGTCTGGTTACGAGGGATTAAGAGGATGGTTCTTCCTTCAGCTTTCGCCTCTGATTCCTTTGTACCCCTTAGCCATGATCGTTTGACACTACCCCGCAGGCTTAGTCACCAGGTTTGGCAGAAGAGGTTGAAATCACCTAGTAGTTTCAAGACAAATATAGGTTATTAAGTGTGTTATTGTGATTTTTAACCTTTTTCTTCAATTTAGTACGTGGTAAGCGATCCACAAGGTGACCAAGCTTACTGGCTAGCCACTAGACCTGATTTAGTCTAGGTTAGCCCAAATGTGTGGTCTCTAGAAATTCTGACCCTAAAGGTATAACCTAGGGTTCATGGAGTTCTAGGATTTCAACAGACCAATAGAAATAAATCAATTCTTTGATACACAAATGGAATCCAAATAATTTGAAAATCGACAGGTAGATTTATTTTTTAATTATATTTTCAAATAATATTTTTTTGTAATTTTTACTATTTCAACCGAATAAATAAGAATTTTTAAATGTTAGGGGATCAAATTTGGAATTTTGACCCTTGATCCATTTTCAATTTAAATTGCTCCTTGAAATCAGGCTGGAAATCAGGGATGTGGTGGAAAGGCTTTTAAAAGGTTTTGAAATTCAAATTTCAAACCTTCCCACCAAAATGATTTTTTCTTCAAAACTTTTTTTTTCTTTTTTTTCAAACTTTTTCAAAAAAAATTTTTTGGAGGGAAAAACATTTTCAAATTTTTCTCTCTTTTGTTTTAAGCAACTTCTAACCTAGGATTCAAAAGGAAACCCCAATCTAACTACCTAATTTTTTTCTTTTATTTTTAGAAAGCAAAAATCTAACTAAAATTCAAATCTAACCTAAGATTCAAAAAGAAATCTAAAACTAACGTAGAGAAGTTGTGCACCTGATTTTTAAAATCCACACTCAATGTGTGCGTACATCCTTGGTTCATCCTGCACAAAAAAATTAAATCAGCTATAAAATCAAAAGTCGTCGTGCCTCTCTGACAACAGCGCCAATTTATTCGAGGTGTAAATCCCATTTTAAAGTAATCAGTCGTAGTATAGCGCGAAATACATCGAAACAAATAAAATTTACAAGATATGAGTCTCGGTCGAACTCAGGGAGGCAGAAAACGTTTCCGATTTCATAACTGAATTAAAATGCTAACTAGAGAATATGCTACTAATTGCAAACTAATATGTATATATATAATACTAATCACAATATGTATATCACGTAGATGGTTTGATCATGGATTGCAGAAATCAAATTATAACTAGAATATATACTTGCTATCTATCTATAACTAGAGCATGAATGAAAAACTACTATCTAGTAGAATAAGGGTGCCACGGGTGGTCCATGGTGGCCTTATGGAGAGGCTGGGGAGAGCAACAGCGATCCACCAGGGTGGCTTGGTGGGCGCTCCAAAGGAAGAGAGCCAGAGATGGAGAGAGTCGAAGAAGAAGGTCTAAAGAACTAGAGAGGATCTGGAGAAGTTCTGGTGGAAGATGGAAGAGTTCCTTTAACTGGGGGCCCTAGGCCTTTATAGCTTTTATGAGAGGCAAGATGGGCATTTGAGCCCCCAAAATCGTGCAACAACCCTCTGGTGATCAAATCTATCGATCAAAAGATCAACGGCTTTGATTTGGCCTCAAAATAACCTTCGAAATGCCTTCTACACGTGGGATGCACCATATGACACCACATGTCATGCCCGCTACCCTTGGATCATGATCGGACGCTTACCGCTCGCGCTTTCCTCTTTTGCGTGCGCCCAATGCCCACTCCGCCTTAACAGTTTCAACCGCAGCACTAAACATGCGCTCATCACGTGTATCAACTCTCAGATCGGACGGCTTAAAAGAGCCATAGCACCGCTTCCTAAAATTCAAACACGTGCGCTCGCGCGTTTGGTTGCACGTGATCCTATGCATTATTAGCCGAGGTCTCTCCGTGCACCAGGTGATCACTTCTACACCACTCGATGGCATCTAACGGATGGATTTCATCCCCGCGCTTGTGCCTTCACCGATTTTCCTTTGATCATGAATCGACCCTGTGTGATGCGCCGCTGTTCAAGCGCTTGAGCCAACACACTGGAGGTGCGTTTTGTTGCGTTTGCCATCTCATGTGTCGCTGCCATCAGGCATTTGATGGAGATCCAACGGGTGAGGCGTGATCATCCTTGATGAACTGTGAAGAGGCCGGTGACGTGGGCACTTCATGGCTGTTGGATGGCGATCCAATGGCCCAAGACACACGGCGAGATGCCTTCAGGAGTTGTGGCCGGTGTGTGGGGCGCCTACGATGGCACCATCGTGGTTGTTCATCTTCTCTCTTTTGTAAATGTTGATGTAGGCCTTCGATTGAGATGGTTCTTGCGTTGCTGGACTGCGATCGCTAATCCGGATCCATCCGTGCAGTTGGATTTATCATCTGAGGTTTGAATTTTCACCTATTTGCCTCGTGGCTCTTGCTCTTCTGCAGACTCCATAGGATGCTATGAGAGTCTGATCGATGTGATCTTAGAAGCATTGGACTCCCATCGTTGTTCTAAGCAGATCCTTAAGGTTGGATCGGTCATCTGCAGCCTCAAATTACCTGCAATTATTAATATCTCTCAATTAGAACATAATACGACATTATTATTTACAAAACTAATAAATCAACTACGATGCAAAGTATGATGCGAATGCATGCAGAATGCCTAAGTTAAGCTAGGCTCTAACTTAATTCAGGCAGATTAGGGCCTATGATTATTGCACAATCATATCTATTCTTACTTGTTCGATCATTCTTGTTTGAACTCTTGAAGTTTGCAATTTAATTAATATTTTTATTTCCATCGAGATGTCGAGCTTTATTTTCGTATCTATGTGTGGCTAAGTTTTTTGCGTGGGTGAGGAGATAGATTAATTTGTGATTTAATCATGATGAGATAGATACACTTGTTATGGTTCACGATAGATACGCATTTATTTAGGATAAAATGGCCATTTATGCATGTTCCAAGGTTAGCTAGATGCATCTAGTATTGTAAATAGTGCATCATGTCCATTAGCATCCATATAGCATAATTTGTATAAATTGTATTCTAATTTACCTATTTTTATGGCCAGGGGATAGGGCAACACATTTGTTAGCTTCAAATGGAGAATCTAACTATACGGATGTGATCAGGGCGACAATCGAAGTCCAACGCCTCCGAAATCACCCCAATCGAACATCCATAGCATCACCTACAAGCTAAAGAAGACATACGACTTAGATGGTGCCACGTGGCACCATCATAGGCACCCATCGCACTTCACAGCCCTAAGAGAAGCCATCCTCGTGCGATCTTGACCATTAGATCCCATCCAACGGTCAGTGCTTGATGTCACGAAACATGTTTAAATAAGTTGTTCATTGTAGCATGTGCTTACGACATTAATTTTGAAGAGAATAATCGCACATGAGTACGAGTGTCGAACACAGGAAGGCAAGAAATCGGATCAATTAGTCGCTTCAATGTCACAAAATACGTCGTTTTGTTCGCTTGCGAGAGACAGAGAGAGATAAGGTTAGAGATTCATGATAATATGAAGATTGCTAACTATGCAAGAAACACAGACATGATGATAGAAGATGATAATATATTGCATAAGTGGAATAGTTTTACAACTATAATGTTAGATGAAAGCTTAAAGCAACAAAAATATTAAAACTAAGGAAACTAGCAACTAAATGGAGAGGCGAGGCAGCAACTGCAGTGGAGGGGCTTTTGTCGGTGGCTCGATAGCTCTGAGACCTTTCCTGAAGCTTTATGGAGGTGGGAGAATTGCTAGGTTGAAGATGTGAAGAGATCCCCAACAATGGAGTGTAGGTCCTTTTATAGTGGCAAAATCTATTCTTGAGTCAACAGCGACATCAAAGACATTGCTAAAACTCTGCCTTAAACATTGTTGAAGCCATCACTTCTCCCCCATTGGCGAGGCATGGCGGTAGTAGCTAGCAAGGCATGTGTTTGGTCGGCCCGGATAGGTTGTTAATATGATGATTTTGTCGTTGAAATGTGTATAGTGGTGAACCTAATTCGGACCAAACCATATCTTTACAAAATTTTTAACTTGGCCTATTTGATTTTATCTTGTCACTTTTAGGCCCAGGGTCGAACTCAGGGAAGTGGGGTTCAAGTCGAGTTTCTACACTTTTCCTACAACGAGTCTCTTCCGTTCGTTTATTATGTTTTTGGTGTTTTTCTTATTTAGATTTTTTTTCTGGTAATCCTTATCCTTGAGGCACACCCTCAAAATTATGTCCTTGGCTTTTAGCCAAAACAGAGTTCAAAAACGAGTCTTGCTATTCGCAAGACGGGGTACCTGCAAGTCAAAAATTATCTTTTCTCTTTTATATATATATTTTTTTATCTTTTCACTAACAGAAAAGCAAACATAAATAAAGTAAATATAGTATGTATATATATATTTATATTATATATATATAAAGGGGTGGGGGTGGAGGCGGCGATGGAGTGTAGCACGATGTCGAGTCGGTCGTCGTCTAGAGAGACGCAACCAACACGACTGGGTGCCGCGTGAAATGTGGGATGGATGGTGGATGATGTATGTAACCACGCTTTTTGTATGCGTGTATCGGGGAATATCGGTACAGATATTCCCGTGATACAGCGTATGATAAGTAATGTGAAAATATATATATATGTATATATATATATATATATAGGTGTATATGTATATATATATATATATATGCATGTATATATGATACTATATAGATGTATATATATATATGTATATATATGTATAATAATGATATATGTATATGGGTATATGTATCTAGATATGTAGATATATGTATATAGTTATATAGATATATATATGTATATATGTATGTATATATATATATAAGTATATAGATACTACTATGTATATAAATATGCAGCAGCAGTAGGAAAATAAAAATCAAGTGGGAAAAAAATAAAAAGATGTGGATTTTGCAAGGATACACTTGAGGAAATGTAAAATGCAAGGCCACTTATTCATTTCTCCTCTCTTAATTAAATGCATGAATGCATGTATTTTTACAAATGCAACTACGGAATCCTAATGTGCATAGTTAATGCTAGGAAATAGCATAAGAAGGCATTATTGCAGGCATATTTTGAGGTGCAATCATACCCC
Source organism: Thalassia testudinum (assembly GCA_037157565.1). Classification (NCBI taxonomy): domain Eukaryota; kingdom Viridiplantae; phylum Streptophyta; class Magnoliopsida; order Alismatales; family Hydrocharitaceae; genus Thalassia; species Thalassia testudinum. The sequence continues at coordinate 62,278,142 of JAZHRO010000007.1, read as the reverse complement.
CATGCCTATCTTTTGCTAGTCCCTAGCAAAACAGTATTTAGAAGTGATCTTAAGCTGAAGATTTTCTTCAGAGGTAATATAGGTGTGTTTATTGTCGGATATTGTGAGAACCAATTGTAGAGAAGACTACCAGTACTTTAAGTCTCACATGACAAAGATCATCTCTCGACTAACCAGGACTCTTGATATTTAAACCTTAAGTACGATTTCCAGGACCCAGGAGGTTTTTGCCATACTCGAGAGCTCGAGAGGTTATGGTTTGTGCATAGTGAAGGATCAAGACTGACCAGATGAACATTAAGACTCAAGCCCAGGATTTCATGAATCTTTAAATAAAGGTTGGTCCCAGTTTCAGCTCGTGTTTTTGGATTGACTCTTAAGAAGATGACGAAAAACTCAACTCCCATTTTCTGATTTTTTTTTTTTTTTGTGGCTCAAAGGAAAACAAGGTATTTGTAACCTGCCCTGAAGAACTTCTTATAGGGCAAAGACATTACAGACATTTGTGAGATATACTGACTCTTTTGCAACATTTTTTTTTTGAAACACGTGTCAGTATATCTCTTACCACTTTTTTTTTGAAGGAGCACACTTTTTTTTTTTTGTGGGAGAGTTTCTTTTTGGTGGAAAGAGTCGCTCCTAAACACAAGACTAAAGCCTGGGATAAAAAGTCTACCTGCACGCACAGGTAAGGACTCCACCTTCCCTAATGAACAGTAGGGTTGGATCTTATGTTCACCTGGTCTTTCCTGATATGTGTAGTGTGAACCAAGTTTACTTAAGCTCTCAAGAAAAAGCAAACCAACGGATCCTGTACTGGTGTCTCAGGTACAAGAATACGTCCTTAGTTAGGAGAGATTCTGATCTATTTTGTCAATGCTTAAGTGAATTAAGCCGAGCCTGAGCGAATCAAGCTTTTGCGGCCTGGAAAGCCTTCAAAACAGAGGTTGAATATCCATAAGCACTTATTGTATTTTTGTTTCAGCTTTCAGATCATTACTAAATACCATTTTCATTTTCTCTTTATATATATATATATATAGAAACTGCATGATACCCTAAAATACCCAGATCCTAAGGATGCCTATCCACCCCCCCATGCCCAACAATGCTATGTCCTCATATGAATGCAGGGAAGGGTAGAGAAAGGGCGAAAGATCGGGTAACGAGATCTGAAGTGCAGGGTATACAGCAGGGTGGTAGGGTGGGTGGATGGTGGGTGGTGAAGTGAAAAGTGAAGTGATCGTGACAGTGAAGTGAAAAGTGATGGTGGATGGTGAGTGTTGTTAGGGTGCCTCCCAACGAGCGCTGAATTTAGCGTCCCTAGCTGGACTCAGAATGAGGCAAAGAATTAGTTACCCTCCAGCAGGGCAACGGTTTCTCCAACGGGGGCAGGTTCATGAGTCAGAAAGGGTTTCAAATGCTGCCCGTTGACCGTAAATTTATGCCCAGATTTGGGATCTTCGATCTCGGCCTCGTTGGGGAATGGTCTTGAGACCAGGAAAGGACCAGTCCATTTGGACTTCAATTTCCCAGGAAAGAATTTGAGTCGGGCATTATAGAGCCAAACTTGCTGAGATGGCTCAAATTCTTTCCGCCGAATACGGCTGTCATGAAAAGCCTTAGTGCGTTGTTTAAAGGTTAGAGCAAAATCATAGGCTTCACGACGGAGCTCTTCTAGCTCTTAGAGTTGGAGTTTCCTTTCTCGACCACACAGGTCTGGGTCGAGGTTACATTGGCGAACCGCCCAATAAGCGCGGTGCTCCAACTCCACGGGCAAATGACAAGGCTTCCCGTAAACGATTCCATATGGAGACATAACAAGGGGAGCCTTGAAGGTGGTTCGATTTGCCCAAAGTGCGTCAATCAGCTTGTCGGACCAATCCTTACGGTCAGGCCGAACCGTTTTCTGGAGAATCTGCTTGATTTGCCGGTTCGACACTTCTGCCTGGCCATTTGTCTAAGGATGATACGGGGATGCGATACGATGGTGGACTCCGTACTTCCTTAGAAGTGCCCGAAAAGAAGCATGGGTAAAGTGGCTTCCTCCATCCGAGATAATGGCTCGAGGGATCCCAAAGCGCGCAAAGATGTGGTCTTTGACAAATCGGGTGGAAATAACATGATCAGCATGGCGCGTAGGAATAGCCTCGATCCATTTCGAAACATAGTCAACGGCCACGAGGATGAATTCAAAGCCGTTGGATGGAGGAAAGGGACCCATGAAGTCAATTCCCCAGATGTCGAAGATTTCCGCAGCTAGGATGGGTTGCAAGGGCATCATGTCACGACGTGCCATTGACCCTAGCGACTGGCACCAAGTACAATGCTTGGCATAATTGTGTGCATCCTAGTGAAGGGAGGGCCAAAAGAAACCGCACTACAACACCTTGGCTGCAGTTTTCCTCCCAGAGAAATGGCCTCCGCAGGCCTGATCGTGGTAGAATGATAGCACACTGGGGAACTCGCTGTTAGGAATACAGCGACGGATGATTTGATCAGCACCTATCCGAAAAAGAAGTGGATTATCCCAGAAATAATATTTTGCTTCTGCCATGAGACGCTCGCGCTGGTTTTTAGGCCAGCCACGTGGAAGGGATCCAGAAGCAAGGTAATTAGCAATGTCGGCATACCACGGTCCACTTGCCACATTTATTGCCAATAGGTGCTCATCACGAAAAATTTCATTGATTGGCAGAGTAAGTCCAATATGGTCAGGGTCCAGTCTGGAAAGGTGATCAGCCACAACATTCTGGGCTCCAGCCTTATCGCGAATCTCAATGTCAAATTCCTGGAGCAGAAGGATCCAACGAATCAGTCTAGGCTTGGCATCCTTCTTGTGCATGAGATGGTGAATGGCCACGTGATCAGTGAAAACAATAACGTGAGAGCCCAGAAGATAAGAGCGGAATTTCTCCAGCCCAAAGACGACCGCCAGTAGTTCCTTTTCAGTGGTAGTATAATTACGCTGGGCCTCTTCCAACGTCTTACTGGCGTAGTACACCACGAAGGGGTGTCTATTGCGTCTTTGTCCCAGGATGGCTCCGACTGCAAGGTCGGAAGCGTCACACATAAGTTCAAAGTCGAGGGACCAATCAGGCGGCTGGAGAACAGGGGCTTTGGTGACAGCATTACGCAGCTGCGTGAATGCTTGTATACAGTCGGGGCCCATGTCGAAGGGTACGTCGGTTGATAGGAGATGAGTTAAGGGTCGAGAAATTTTGGAGAAGTCTTTGATGAATCTCCTATAGAAACTGATGTGTCCCAAGAAGGAGCGGATTTGTTTGACAGAACCAGGCACAGGTAAATCAGCAATGACATCGAGCTTAGCTCTGTCAACCTCAATACCCCTATCGGAAATGATATGTCCGAGAACAATCCCCTTGTGCACCATAAAATGACTTTTTTCCCAGGAAAGCACAAGGCTTACATCAATACATCTCCTAAGGATATGAGTCAGGTTGGCAAGACATTCATCGAAAGATGGTCCAAAGATCGAAAAGTCATCCATGAAGACCTCGAGAAAGTCACCCGCCATGTCATGGAATATCGCCAGCATGCATCTCTGGAAAGTTGCTGGCGCGTTGCAAAGTCCGAACGGCATCCTTCTAAATGCAAAGGTGTCGAAAGGGCAGGTAAAAGTGATTTTCTCTTGATCTCGGGGGTCAATTGCCACCTGGTTATATCCTGAGAATCCATCCAGGAACAGAAAAATTTATTTCCCGCTAACCGCTCTAGGATTTGGTCAATAAATGGTAGCGGGAAGTGATCTTTCTTGGTTGTAGCATTAAGTTTCCTATAATCTACACACACTCTCCAAGATGTAGGAGTGCGTGTAGGGATGGATTCACCCCTGTCATTGACACGGATGGTGAGTAATGCCTTTTTGGGTACAACGTGAATCGGACTCTGATGTAAACACATTTACACTACTTAAAATGTCTATTTATGCATGTTCTTAAGCATAGGATTGCATTTCATGATATAAATATTGCATTACATGCATCATCTTGCATTTAGAGTAGTTTGAATAAAATGGAGGTTAATTGTCTCCTTTTATGTGCTTGGACAGGGCAAATATTTTATCGGGGCCTCGGATCAAAGATCCAACCGTATGGATATGATCAGGGCGACGATTGGAGTTCAACGACTCCAAGATCGCCCTAATCAGGCATCCGTAGCATCAGATAGAGACCGGGGAACCCTAGAAGATCAAGGGCCAGGATGGTGTAAATCCGCACTTCAGATGGAAAATCCGACCACACGGATGAATTCGGATCGACGATTGCAGCCGAACGACACAAAAATCGAGTCAATCCGACATCCGTGGCACCATCTACAACTTCCAGAAGATGGACGGCCAAGATGGCGCCACGTGGCGCCATCCCAGCCGCCCAATCGGCCGCAGGAGTCCTGTGAAGACCACGCAACGTCTCCTCTCCGCCGTTGGATCTCGATCCAACGGCTGCGGTCGCGCGCGTTTAAAAACGTCCGCGCGACCATTTCGCCCGCGTAGCGCAGCGGCGACGCAGCTGCGGGCGAAGCGGAGGTCGCGGGTTCGAGCCGCGGAGAGGGGGTCGAAGGCGCGGGCGAGCGGGCGCGCACGAGCGTCGGATGAAGATCCAACGGCCGCGCGCACCCGATAGCGCCGACACGCAATTGGAAGCTCTGGTGGGCGCGCGATCGCACGCGGGCGGCGCGCTCGGCAGCGGGCGCGGACGCGATCTAAGTCGTCCGATCTCGCGATCGGACGGCTGAGACGACGCGGACGTGCGTCTGCGTTACGCGCGCAGGCCAGCCGAGCGGGCGCGCGTGGGTGCGGCGGCGACGGCGACGGCGGGGCTTTAGCGACGGTTTTATCCGTCACTAAAGACCCCTTATTTATTATTTTGAAGATGTAATGTCCATTTTGCCCCCACTCCTTGCAACTATAAAAGGAGACCCCCTCCATACGAAATTTTCATCCCTTCCTTCTCCTCTCTACCTCTCCAAAGCTCAAGAGAAGCTTGTCCCACACCCGGGATGCTTCTCGCGAGATAAAGTCCAAATTTTCGTCCCCCTTCGGAAGTGGATCCCGCGACGACGACGGCGTGCTGCTTCGTTCCCGTTCTTCTGCTTCGTCCTCCTTCGTCCCGCTTCGTTCTCCTTCGTCCAGGCGTCGTCCCGTCCGGCTCGTCCTCCAAGCGACCGTCGAGGAGGATTTCTCTCTCCCTATTCTTTTTACTGCTTTCTAGTATAGATTTACTGCTTTCTAGAGTAGTCTATTCGTCCTCCGAGCGATCGTCGAGGAGGACATTTCTCCCTCCATTCTTTTAATGCTTTCTAGAGTAATTGTTTTATGTTTTCTAGTTGTAACGAAAGAACTCTTTTATGATAAATTCCTTGTCTATTCTACATCTCATTTTGATTTCCATGTATAGTATTCTTTCTCTCTCTCTTACTCCCTCTGTCTCTTTTATTTGTTGTAGATACTTAGATAGTTTAAATTGAATTTCTTTGTGACAAAATAAAAAGAAACGTGAAGTTTTTAAATCAAACGTTCGCCTCCCTGTGTTCGACCCGGAATTCTTATTTCGGTATAAATTTTATTTGTTGAACACGAATCCTTCGCTTTCGAACTACAACGACGGGTTTTCCAAAACCAAACACGTTAGCGTAGATTCTCGCTCAACAGACTCACCAAGGGGCTATCACTGATCGGGTAGATTATACCCGCGTCCACCCACTTAATGATTTCTTTCTTAACGACCTCCCACATGTTAGGGTTGAGACGTCGCTGCATCTTGCGGGAAGGTCGAGCCTCCTCCTCCGTATATATACAGTGAGTGCAATAGGAGGGGCTAATGCCAGATAAGTCTGATAAAGACCATCCAATAGCTGCCTTGTGTTCTATGAGGACCTTAGTTAGTTTGCACTCCTGCTCCCTGGTCAATTTTGAACTGATGATTACAGGGAGCGTTTCATTTGGTCCCAGGAAAACATACTTAAGTGTGTTAGGCAGCTCTTTCAGCTCGGGAATGGATGGTGAAAGATCTGGCATTTCTTGGGACGAGAGTGTCCCAGGCGGGTTGGAGAACAAGTCAGGAGGAAGAAATTGGCCTTCAGATTGGCCAAGAAGAGGGGCTTCTTGGATAGATGGATCCAAAAATGAATAGCCCCAGTGAGAAGTATATGGGCTCAAGGTCCCAGTGTGGATTTGCAAATCCGCCTGATTTGGCAGGGAAGAAAGGGCAATCCAGTCTTCAGGAGTGTGGACCGGCGGTGAGTAGCCCGGATATGACTCAGACCACGAGGTATGGGAAGCGGAGAAAACCTCGTCAGAAGTCTGGCCAGGAGAAGGTACGGGACAAGGGAGGGATTGGGGAACGTCACAGTATGTGTTGGTCAAGCAGTCATCAGTGTTTATAGGTAATCCGCAGCAGTCCGAATAGGTCCCAATTAGTCCGATACACGCGCTGACGGCCATGTCCTCGTCAGACATGTCATCCTCGATGCAATCGCAATCAAAGTTCTTGGCTGCCTTGAATATGTTAAGCTTGAGCTTCTTAGATCCAAAGGCAATCTCAATACAGCCCGACTCGCAGTCGATATGGGCGTGGGCTGTGGCCAAGAAAGGTCGACCGAGGATGATCGGACAATCAGAAAGTGAACTAGGAACTTCCATATCTAAAACAAGAAAGTCAACAGGAAAACAGAGACTGTTGACCCTAACCACCACGTCTTCCACCACACCCTTCGGGATTTTGACAGAACGATCTGCCAACTGTAACGTGATAGGGTGGGTTTCAGATTTCCCAAGGAGAATTTTTCGAGCATGATGGTTGGTATAAGATTGATGGAAGATCCTAGATTAAGCAGGGCACGGTTAAAACTGCAGCCTTGGATGCTACAGGAAATCAGTGGTGTACCCAGATCTTTCTGCTTCGGTGGTAAGTTTGACAGTATAGCACAACTCGCATGAGGCGAGAGAACCACCGGATTCTTAGTCTTCTTTGACTGTCGTTTGGGTGTTGTGTAGTTTTTGAAAAATCGGGCGACAGTAGGTATGTGGTCTATAGCCTCGAGCAGGGGTACCTTGATTTCTACATCCCTGAACAAATTACATAGGTTATCAAAGGCCTACGTATCTTTCTTTTTGCCTTTTGGCTCCCTCAGTAGAGCCTCAGGGAATGGGACTGATTCTGGCACGAATTTGGGTGCATCGTCCTCTCGCGAATGCGGTGCGCATCCCGAATGAGAGGGCGAAGAAGGAGACGGGCCAGGATCAGGTCGAGGCGGATCGACAGTCTGCTTGCCGCTCCTCGTAGTGATTGCATTGGATGATGCAGGTCCAGTGGGATCATACGACGGAGGAGGGTTCGCAATGGGGACATAAGAGTGAGGTGCTGCAGCGGGATTAGCCTGGAATCTCGGTGGAATGCTCGGAGCTTGCAGAATTTGATTAACCTGTCCCTGAGAAGGTCGTACCTGTGGTTGAGGACCACGGGGTACAAAATTTTGCACGTTTGGAACAGGTTGGGTGGGAAGAGTGCCCTGAGATCGAGTCGCCATGCGTAGTTGACTGATCTCAGCATTCTGCTGCGCCAATTGGTGCTGAAGAGAGGTCATGTTCTCTTCATGGCACTTTGACATTTCCGTCATCATTCGCATCAATTTGTCAAGAGGACTTGATGCATGTTCAGTTTGTGGTACGCAAGGGCCTGATGGCGGATTTACCATAGGATTGAACTGGGCCCTTGGGATGACGGGTGCGAACGATCGCATTGGTCCACCTGCAGGGTTTTGACGCTACGAGTTGTTGGACCATGCGAAGTTCGGATGATTACGCCACCCTGGGTTATAAGTGGCAGAGAACGGGTTGTTCCCCAGGGCGCAAGCGTCTTCTATGCCAGAAGATGTGTCCACATGTAAATATGCGTCCGAGCACACGGAGGCTTGGTCCTCCGTGTCGAAATACTGGCTCACAGAAGCCAGTTCCACATGACTTACCGAGTCGCTTGGCACGACACTCGGTAAGGAAGGTCTAACGGGGTTTCTCAGGATAAGCCTGGCATTGGAAGAATTTGGATTGTGCCGAAGTGGAGAAGAGGCAGTGTTTGCCAGAGATCGGGCGGGGTTGGCCAGAAGCTCGTCCAGCTTCTTGTTCACAACGGAGACTTCATCCAGTTTTTGTGCAATAAGGCTTAGATTAGTGGATGAATGGGAGGGTCCCATGTCAACTTCGTGGACATTTCGGGGCTGGCTGGTACGATTAAAGGCGACAATGGAAGCATTGTTCATCGAGTTTTCACTCATATTTTCAAACAGTTCGAATGCTCCATTCTCGTCTTTATTCATAAAGTTCCCTCCGCAGGAAGCGTCTGCAATCTGCTTCAAAGTCTCATTTAGCCCATAGTAGAAAATCTGGGCTATATGCCACTTAGGCAGACCGTGGTGCGGACACTTCCTGAGGAGGTCGTTATACCTCTCCCATGCCTCATGAAATTGTTCGCCATTTTATTGCGTAAATGAAGTGATAGCACGGCGAAGCGCATTGGTTTGCCCGATTGGGAAGAACTTCTTGAGAAACGCTGTTCGCATCTCTTTCCAAGAGTGGATGGTTCTCCTAAGGGTGCGTAACCATTGCGACGGTTTATCCCGCAATGAAAACGAGAACATCTTCATGAGGACTATAGGTAACTCGACATTTCTTGGTTTAACAGTTTCAGCAAGTCGGGTTAGGTCTTCCAAGTGGAGAAATGGGTCTTCACTTGCAAGACCATGAAAGTGAAAATTGATTAAGCCAATTATGTTCGGTTTTAATTCAAAGTCGTCCCCGCCCATGGGGACCCGAATTTGACCTATGGTCTCTGTAGCAGTGGGATTCTGATATGAGCTAAGAGACTTAGGCTCCTCCCGTTTGGGAGGGTTCTGCATTTCCTCCAATGTTTCCCGAATGGCTTCGATTTGCTCATTATACATCTCCATTTCGGCTTGGAGGCGGGTTATGGGATCTAAGACTCCACCACCTGGTGGGTTCTGAGGGCGGTTTCCTCCCTCGGGATTTGGGGGTGGGCGTGCAGCCATGTTTGTGGAGGAGGAGGACGATTCGGCTTCTTTTCTAGATTTATTAGTCAATTCAAATAGTGCAGGGTTTTGTGACCTCCTCCCAAACATGCACTGCTGCAGGAAGATTTGGGGAGATGAGAAGGGAAAAGAGATGAGAGAAATGACGCCGCAAAGGTACACTAAATTACAAATCAATACAGTCAAGTTCCTAACCTCTACAGTGTGCCCTTAAACCTAAAGATCTAAGTTACCTACTATCACGAACTACGGAACCGAATGCGAGCACCGCGGAACCACCGGGCCAGATTGAAAGGCCGTTTGCCCCAGTCTTAGATACCCGATAGCACGCGGGAACTCTCACCAGCACATAGCCGCTACACGTAGGTAGTTAAACCTCCAATCCTTAAGAAGGGTCAAGTTACTACTAGTTTTAGTTAGAGGCTTAGGGTCAAGTGCTTTTGGAATGTGAAGGGCGTTGTTTATGGGTAATGCCCAAGTGATTGATTTTCAGAGTGTGTAAAACAAGTATGCAACGGGGAAATCTCCCTGAATTGAAGTTCTTAATTGGTGAATGGTTTTTAGAGTTCAGCCTTAAGTAGTATGAATTTTAGAATTTCTCTAAATTACCAATTCAACCAATCTCTGGATTATGCAAGAATACAGGTTTTCTTTCTAAGCCCAACAAACCCTTCTTCAATATAAGTTAGTTAATGCATGCTAAAATGCAATGGGCTACCCTAAATGGAGATTTCTATGTGTGGATGCACGAGTCAGTTTTATATCAGTGTGAAAGGGAGCCAAAGCACTTCCATTCAAGTGCTCCCAATCACCAAAAATGATTTCCACACACAAGGCTTCAACCAAAAGATAAAGAAAATCAAATTATTGGGGTTGAAGTATTCGGAATTGAATCTTAGGCAAGTTGAAAAGTCGTGGTGGGGTTGGAATCAACTCAATTCCAAGTCTCCCCACCAAAAATGTGATCCCGAATTGAAAATAATCGAGGAAAAGAGGGGTGCAATCAATCTTTTTATTTGCCTCAAATAATACTTCACACGGCAAAAAATTCAAGAATCACGAATCTTGGATTATCACTATGCGAAGTAAGGTGGGAAATCCTGGGGCGGTGGGAGTGAAGACAATCAATTAAACAAGTGAATTTTAATCCACTTGCCCCAAGAGATCCCAAGAAGTTTTTCTAGTTTTTTTTTTTAGTTTTTGGTTTTTTTTTTTATCAAGGTGACAAGCTAACCCTAGTTGCTAAGAAAAGAAAACTTACTTGTTCGACAATGTGTGCGAAGCTCCAATGCGGTGTCAGCGTCTTCACGCTCTCGTTCCTGCCTTGGATCTGCCCTCGTTCCCGACTTCGTCTGCCTGTCTTCTCCTTGCAACCAGGTTCACCTGCACACCAAAAACAAAAATACCCGTGAAGAGAGAAGAGAAAAATTGAAAGGAATTGAATAGAAACTTACTTGAAGACGCACTTCCCCGGCAACGGCACCAGAAAAAGATGTTTGGTCAGCCTGGATAAGTTGTTAATATGATGATTTTGTCGTTGAAATGTGTATAGTGGTTAACCTAATTCGAACCTAACCATATTTTTACAAAATTTTTAACCTAGCCTATTTGATTTTATCTTGTTACTTTTAGGCCTAGGGTCGAACTCAGGGAAGTGGGGTTCAAGTCGAGTTTCTACGCTTTTCCTACAACAAGTCTCTTCCGTTCGTTTATTGTGTTTTTGGTGTTTTTCTTATTTAGATTTTTTTCTGGTAATCCTTGTCCTTGAGGCACACCCTCAAAATTATGTCCTTCGCTTTTAGCCAAAACAGAGTTCAAAAACGAGTCTTGCTATTCGCAAGACGGGGTACCTGTAAGTCAAAAATTATCTTTTCTCTTTTATATATATATATTTTTATCTTTTTACTAACAAAAAAGAAAACAGAAATAAAGTAAATATAGTATGTATATATATATGTATATATTATATATATAAAGGGGTGGGGGTGGAGGCGGCGATGGAGTGTAGTACGATGTCGAGTTGGTCGTCGTCTAGAGAGACGCAACCAACACGACTGGGTGCCGCGTGGAATGTGAGATGGATGGTGGATGATGTATGTAACCACGCTTTTTGTACGCGTGTATCGGGGAATATCAGCAACTGGTACAGATATTCTCGTGATACAGCGTATGGTAAGTAATGTGAAAATATATATATGTGTATATATATATATGTAGGTGTATATGTATATATATATATATGTATGTATATATGATACTATATAGATGTATATACATATATGTATATATATGTATAATAATAATATATGTATATGGGTATATGTATCTAGATATGTAGATATATGTATGTATATATATATATAAGTATATAGATATATATATATATGTGTATCTATATATATATATATGTATACTAATACATAAGTATATAGATACTACTATGTATATAAATATAAGTATACATATATATATAGATATATGTATATATATATATGTATATATATGTTACTATATATAAGTATACGTATATATCTAAGTTTATAATAGTGTTTATGTGTGTGTGGGTGTGTGTAAGTGTTGGTGAAGGTGTGTGTGTGCGTCGGTGTAATGTGTGCTGTGAGTGAGTGAAAGAGAGAAAGAGAGGGAGAGAGAGAGAGAGCGGGAGAGAGAGAACGAGAGAGCGGGAGCACAGCTGCTGCTGGAGAGAGTTAAGTCGTCTGCAGATGGCAGGCGTCGTCTGGAGGTGCGCGCGCACGGGCCGTACTCGCGCAGAGGAGATGGCCTGCGTCTGCCGGCTGCGAGCACGAAGGGCTCGCGACAGAGCGGACGAACGGAAGCGGGGAAGGCCCTGCAGGCGCGCGCGGAGGGGCTGAGCGCCTGCGGGGAAGCTCGCGAAGGCTGCGGGGGCCGCTGCTGCTGCGACGGCTGAGATTTCTTGATGGAGTGTCGAATCAGAGCGATGAGTCGAGGACATGTGGATGCGTGACACATGGCACAACGAGGGTCGTTGATCACCAGATCAACAGTCAAAACTTCTCATTCTTGTTGTGGGAGCGATGAAGGTCGGATTAAGGTGATTTTAAGTCCGTTGGACTCCGTTCGTCAATCCGAATCCATCCATATGGTCTGATTGCTCATCTAAGACCTGTTTCAATACACACTTGTACACATAGTCATTAAACATTAATTATAAGCAATCTTAATGTAGGAATAACACAACATGAATGCACTGCTCCCAAGCCCACTATAATATGACATTAATGCACATGTGCCCTTGAAATTTACTATAATTGATAGAATTATTGTCAATATATGTAGAGTCATCATACCCCCATGCCCACCCCTTGCTAATCCTTAGCAAGGTTAACTTAAATGTTATTTACAACTAAAACTAAGAATCGATTGCTTAGGCATAAGTTACTTGTCAACAGGAGGAAATTTCTACCAAGAATCTAACTTGCAGAGACTCAACAACGTCCGAGTTTCCTGCCAAAATGCAGACTGCCAGAGTCCTTGCCTTATTCTATATAGAGGCAAATATATATATTTTTTCTTTTTCATCTTTTCTCATTTTTTTTGGATTTTTTGGAGTTGCGAATTTCAAGGTAACTTTTTATGGCTACCCAACCCACCCAAAACTCGAAAAAGACTTTAAGTACTAAGCATCTAGTCGTGAAAATTGTGATAGACTCACTCAAAGGCAATTAAAACGGACTTCAAGTTTCTACGCCTCTAAGTGATCTTAAAAGAAATTCATCCTAAAGGTGTATCTATCTGACCGATAGCTTTCTCCCTACTTTTATTTTTGTGGGGTCAACACAAGGGCGAACCTAGTGTATATCTCCCCGACTTATTCTACTTCTCCGCTTCTTCCTAAGTGTTTAGGAATTATACGTTGATGCGAAATATCGTGTGATTTGTAAAGGCGAGTTTTTGATGTTGTTGTAACACACGAATTCGCATACGCTTTTAAATTTATATCCTAGATAGGGGAGTATCTAGGGTCGTCTAAGGAGGCAAAAATTGCAATTCAATTCTCTTGTTAAAAATAAATCTCAACTTTCCTTTTGGTATTTTAAATATATATGTTTTTTTGTGTTTTGAAATAATACTGGCAAAGTGCGAATTATGACGAAAAAGTGCTAACACCTAAAATGCTAAGCTGAAACTTAAGAGATTAAAATGTCCACTACCTAAGCTCGCCCTAGGCAAGTGGAGGCATAGAGTAATTAGGGAGTGGAAGTAGAATAAGTGCTAGAACAATAGTAACAAATGCAATAGGAAATTAAAAAGAAGGCAATTTGATTAACTAGAATTTGTGTTCTTTTCCAAGACAAGTAGAGGAATGCTTCTACTAGAAATAAAAAATTCTAAAAGCAATAAAAGAAACACGAATCCTCTTGCAAAATTTGGTGAAGAAGGGAGTCTTCTTGCTCCAAGCCTAGCTGTTCCTTAGCTTGAAAAGAGGGCCTCCTTCTCCTTCCTTGAGAGCTCCTCCAAGGTGGATGCTACCACCTTCAATGCTCTCCTCCAAGGGGTGGGTGTGCACCACCCTCAAAAGCTCCTCCAAGGTGGCGTGGACCACCTTCAAGATCTCCTCCAAAGATCTTCCTTGCCTGGCTTCTCTTTTGGCTGGCGTGGACACAAGAGAGAAGGGAAGAGGGGAAGGCACCAAGGGGACAGAATATCCCCTTAATCTTCTTCTTCTTCTCTCTTGGGCGTGGGCTTCTAGGTAGAATATGAGAGTGAATTTTCTAGCCAAGGATGCCTTGAATGGTGATGGGTAGTGGTCTTTTTATAGGGTAGGATGAGGGGTTAAGGTGCCTCTTGAAATGGAGGGCTAAGATGGAAGGATGGAGGTGGTTAGATGATCCTAGGGTTAAGGGTTGTTGGCACCACCTAAGGGGTGTAAGGGGGTAGTTAGGGTTGGTCAAGAGGCACCTAAAAGTGGTGCCAACCATGGAGAGGTGCCATGGGTTGGCTCCAACTTTGAGGTTTCTAGAAGGTGGGATTATGTGGAGGGTGGAGATGGGTTTAAGGGGAGATGTGTGGTGGAGATGAAGGGGATTTTTGGAGGGAAAAGTGGCGCCAACAAGGGGGTAGTTAGGGTGGTTTTGGCACCACTTTTAGGTGTCTTCTGGAGGTGGTGGGTAGGCTAGGTTGGCGGCAAGTAGGTTTAGCTTATGTGGAGCTTAGGTGGAGCTAGTTGGTGGAGTTGTTAGGTAGGGTTTTTGGGTGGTACAAGTCAAGGAAGTTGGAGCATAGCTAAGCTAAGCTAGCTTAGCTAATGGAGTAGTAGAGGAGGAGGTGTTGGAGCTAGGGTTTGGAGGGAGGAGCTGGTTCTGAAGAATCTGGAGCTGAAGTGGAGCAGGCAGCTGCTGAAGAGGTCAACATGGGGCTACTCTAGCTGGCTTAGCTTGCTAGTTCTTTGCTAGCTACTAAGCCAAACTAAAGTGAGCTGGCTTCTGTTGAATGGAGCTGAGGTGAGCTGGGTTTGGTGCTCCCGGGGAGGATTGAGCCGATTGAGACAGCTAAGGTAGCTTAGCTCAATTAGCTTGAGCTAAGCTGGGTCCCCGGGAGCTGGACTTGAGCTTCCTGAGCTGGGATGAGTTCTTCTTCAGCAGGCTGGAGTTGAGTGGAGCTGGATGTAGCTGGATCTGAGCTGGGGTGAACTCCAGTCAACTCAACTAAGCTAGCTAGAGCTCCCTGTGGACTAGTAGGAGCTGAGATGAGCTAGACTCAGCTAAGTTGAGCTGGATCTAAGCTGACCTGAGCTAGGGTGAGCAAAGATGAGCTCTCTTGAGCTGCCATTCAGCTGAGATTAGCTGAATGGAGCTAGGATGAGCTAACCCTAGTCCACGTGAGCTAGGTTCCAGCTGTGGTGAGCTGGATCAAGCTAATTTCTAGCTAGTCTGAGCTCCTTCTTCACCAATTGCCTTCTTGAGTGCTAGGGTTTTAGGGATCTGTATATCTGTTCATCCCTAACACTCACAAAAATACATTAAAACAACAAAAGAAAATTCAATGCATGCCTAACCTAGTTAATGCCTAAATGCAGCCCAAAAACCCATTTGCAGAGTAAAATCCTAAGAGCTATGTTTGTTTTAGTACATAAGAATGACGATAAACTGGAGTTTATCATACGTGCATTTCATGAGCAAGGTTCGGACAACCGGCCAATGAGCTATTACCTCCAACCACTTGCCAGCCATACTCGTGCAATGAAGTGTGGCTTATTTCCTTTTTGTTCCTTTTTTTTTTAATTTTTAAGTAGGTGGCATTCCTGATCTAAAATTTTCCTAAAGGCAGTAGTAAAGGAGAATGGTCATGTGGCTGGGCTCTGGACAACCGGCCAATGAGCTGTTACCACTGACCACTTGCCAACCATACCACCCAAGAAGGTTCATTAGCTACCCAATTTCTGTTAAAATCGTTGATGAGTGAGTCAGTACAAAACGTGTGTAGATGCTTAGACTATAAGTCTCCCTAAATCAGAGGGTGGGTTGATAAGTCGTATACTTATCACCCTACTCTATTGACCAAATTAATATAAATTATGGTGGCGAGGACTCAAGACCAAGTCCACATTTTAGTGGACACCCGGACTGATTAAGTCCGAAGACCTGAAGAGTCTAAGCGTTCAGATCCCTAACGTATCATTTCCTAAAGTTGACAAGCTCCTAATGCTTAAGTTTTCTTTTCCTAATTTTTTTTTGAATAAAAAGAAATAGAAATTAGTTCAAGTTGACAAATTTGTACTCAAATCATGAGAATTACCACCCCCCCCCCCATGCCTATATTGGACAATGTCCTCATTGGATAATAAATTTGTGCAAGGGAGTAAGGAAAGAAATCACTTAAGTTGTCACTGTATATCCAATCAGCTTGAAACCTCTAGGTTGCCTCCCAGGAAGTGCTCAGTTTATTTACACGTGTTAGGCTTAGTGCCTTTAGCTAGGAGAAGACTTAATCAGGTGGCTCAATACTAGTAGAAGATAGGGTTATCAAAACTAATATGAAAATGTGCTCGTCTGCTCCAAGAATCATTGGTCCACAACTGCGGACCAGCTGATGGTGTATCCCTATGCCAAAGAGTCTCTCTATAGCAAACTGTGGAATAGGGACAAAGAATGAAGGGTAATCAAAATGTGAGTCATGATGCCAATTTTGCTGATTGATTATGTTCCATAGTTCAATGAGAGGTTGCTGAGGAAGTGGATTGATATGAAAATCAACATGCAAGTCAGCAACAGAGTCTGGATCATAGGGTTCTTCATAATTGATATCGAAAATCGTGCTCTCCCCAGGCCCTGTATTATATGAGGGTATATGTGAGATTTACAGCTCTGTAAAGAGGTCACTAAAATCCTCGTCAGAAATCATCCCATCCCCATCGGTACTAATCTTAGATTCATCGGAATCTATCTCAGTCTTTGAGTCGAGCCATCCATTAGATTGACTAGGATTATGAGTAAATCCCCAATTCATTCTACTCAATATTTCACCCTCCTATGTATCAGACTCCTCATCATTAGTTGGCATTTCTGTTTCCCTACTTAAATCTTCAGAGGTATCCCCCAATAATCGAAAATTAGAGTCAGGATGAAAGAATGCAAACTCAAGGTTTCCTTCATCACCTTGGTAGGTGGGAGGAGAAAAATGTGAATCATGCGATGTAGGAGTGAAAATGGATTCACTTCTCAGAGGACGTGACTTGGGTTGAGCAATCATGTCAACTTAAGATTTATCAAGGCACATGTGATTATCAAAATCCTTAGGCAAAATCATCTCCGTACTGCCCGGGTGTGCCTGACTAGAGATGTCCAAATTAGTAATCTCATGGTATCCAACCTGCCTTTGCTCAAATTTCCCCAGAATATTTGGGACATCCAAATCTTGATTGTCCTGTTAATCTTTCCCTTGAGAAGGCTCATGGCTAATTGGATCCTCAAAATGAAAGGTTTACATATCAGGGCTTCCTTCCAGATCTATATTCGTAAGTTGATTTCCTTCCTTAATTCCAGTGGGTGTCTCCCAAGATTGATAATCAGTGTTGGGGGTATCGACCTTTTCCTCATCACTTTCATAAATGGGGCAGTCTATAGCTAGATGAGTCTGGTAGTCCTCTAAGGAATTCACTATCAAGCATTCTTCAACCAAGGTATCCACAGGATCGCATTCCTCGACCCAACTGCAATTAAAAGACTTGGTTGCCTTGAAGATATCAAATTGCATTTTCTTGTCTCCAAAGGCAATTTCCATACATCCCGTGTTGCAGTCAATGTTAGCCTTGGCCGTAGCCAAAAAGGGTTTGCCTAGGATGATGGGAGTGTTTTGTGATTGTTCGGGGACTTCCATGTCAAGGACTAAGAAGTCAATCGGGAAGTAGAATTCTTTAACCCGAACAATTACATCCTCGACTATCCCTTTGGGGGTTTTCACTGATCAGTCAACAGTTGGATAATCACAGATGTAGGCTTTAGTTCTCCAAATCCGAACTGGTAATAAAGGGTAGTCGGGATTAAGTTAATTGAAGCACCTAAGTCCAAGAGTGCTCTGTCAAAAGTCATGTCACCAATATTACATGAGATCAAAAGCACTCCAGGGTAAGTTCTTTTAGGAGGTAGGCTACTCAATATCATCGAACTAGCCTACTCAAATAGCACTACCTTCCTTGGTGCTTGGGTTCTTGGCTTACGCTTAGGTGTGCACACATCCTTCAAAAACTTTGCATAAGCCAGGATATGCTTGATTGCTTTGAGGAGGGGTATATTGATTTGTACTTGTTTGAAAATCTCTAAAAACTCCTCATTCTCAGCCACATTTCACTTCTTCTTTACCTTATCCAAGGCATCAGGGTATGAGATTTGGGTTTGAATCGGGTCAGGACCCTGATCCTTGGGTTCCTCCCGCTCATCCTCAGAATCATTTATCTCAATTAGTGATGTCACAGGAGGGGTCGGCCATTTAGGGTCTTGGGTTTGAGTGCCACTTCTCAAGGTAACCACATTGGCTGAGGCATTGGAACCAGGGTTAGGTCCTTGAGAAGAAGAAGCAGCAAACCCAGGGGGTGTTTGTGGGGCTTATGAAATCATATGGGCTTGCCCCTGATTTGGTTTGGACCCTTGAGGATTTTGGCCTCTAAAAGTGTAGAATTTCGTAGCGAAAAGATTTGAGTTTAGAAAATCCTGTCGTCGTAGTGCACTTCGCGAGAAAATCCATCAATCAGATAATTTTTACCGAAACTCAGAATGAGTCCCGGGTCGAACATGGGGAGGCTACATCAATTTTAAATCTGCAGTTATATTTTTTTGTAATTTTTGTTTATAAAAGAGACATTCACAATGATGCTATCCTACTCTCAATATAAATAATAAAACTAGAGAGAGAGAAACAACTTTATAATAAAAGTAATGTCGTTACAGCTACAACTAGAAAGTGGGAAATCTAATCTAGAGAGCGATAAAGAGAAGGGGGTGAGAAGTTGTCCTCCTCGACGGCTGCTTGGAGGATGAGTCGGATGGACGATGCCTGGAAGAAGAGCGAAGACGGAGGGAATTTTGGGAAGAACCGAGGATGAGGTAGGGCATCGACGTCGCGAGATCCACTTCCGAAATGGGGGTGAGAAGATAGCTGACGAGAGCTCCGCGAAGGGGGTGAAAGGTGGAAAATTTTGTTTTTAACTCTAACAGAGCTTCCCGTAACTTGGGAGCACTAGAGCGAGCTTTAGAACTTGAGTTCTTAGCTCTTAGAGATGGAGAGAGATGATGGAAGGGATGAAGAATGAGGTGGTAGGGGAGGCCTTTTAAAGTTGTAGGAATGGGGGGCATAAAGGTCATTTTAAGGCTTACAAAATAAATGCTAGGGTCTTTAGTGATGGATATAAATGTCACTAAAGACCCATGTTGTTGAAGCACGCGTGCATCCTCGTCTCTTCATCTTCAACCGTTAAGGCAAGTGATCGCGCACAACTCATCTCAACCGTCTAATTGTTCAATCGGATGGCTTAGAGCGTGTGTGTCGCTTCACCTTTAGCGTTACGTGCCCCCCGCGTGCGATGGAGGGTCATCGCACGTGTCCACGCTGTGCTTCCATCCGGCTCTCGATAAGGCGCCACGTGTTGACGCCGCTGCCGCTTAATGCACATCCAGCAGTCGAATTAAGCACACACGCCTACGCTGCTCGATTTGAAGCAGATGGGGGCTCAAACTCTCGCCACCCTCTTTGCATGAAGCACTCAACTGCTACGCTAGGCGGTCAATTGTGTCGAGTTTTTGATTTAATGGTCGCACACTCACGACTGTTGAAACAAGGTCCAACGGTCGAGATCGTGCGACCTTTAATGAGGAAGAGATGGGCGGGGACAACGAGCTATCTGGATGGCACCATGTGGCGCTATCTGGACCATCCATCTTCTCTTACTTGTAAGTGGTGCACGGATGTCGAATTGGATTGATTTTCACGCTGTTGGGCTGCGATCATCGACCTGAACCCATCCGTGTGGTTGGATTTGTCATCTGAGGTACGGATTTACACCACCTTGGCCCTTATCCTATGATCTTTCTTAGATTATATTTGATGCTACAGAAATCTGATCGGGGCGATCTTAGAGTTGTTGAACTCCGATTGTCACCCTGATCAAATCCATATGGTTGGATCTTCAATCCGAGGTCCCAATAAATATTGCCCTGTTCCTGGTCATAAAAAGAGGCGAATTGCTATACAACTTATACAAATTAACCTAAATGCATGATGATGTATGTTATGCAATATTTATAATGCATGATGTTTCTATGACACTAAAAACATGCATAAATAGACATTTTAGGCTAATTAGATGTATGCACATTAGCCTCTGTTCATTATATTCCTAGGGTTCGGTTGTGGCTGAGATGGAAGGGACCCCTGTTGTTTGTTATCCAACAGCTGGTTCAATTGTCCCTTCATTAAAGCCATCTCCTCCTGATGTTTCTGATTCATATCAGCCATCATTTGGATTAGAGTGTCCATTTGGTTTTGTTGTGCAGGAGCCGCCCTAGTCTGGTTATAGGGTGGTCTAGCAGGTGGACCTTGCTGATAGGAGGGAGGGTTTTTCCTGGGTTTGTTCTGGAATTGGTTCAATTTTTGGTTCGACTAGGCAAAATTTGGGTGGTTGTGCCTTCCAGGGTTATAAGTGTTGGAGAAAGGATCGGGCTTAGAGTATCCCTAGATGGCATGGGCATCTTCAAAGGTAGAAGATGCTAAAGGGGAGGGGAAAGAATAATCAGGGTTTGAGGGAGCGAAGGTCCCTCCCTGGAACATGGTCAGGGGTTGTTCTAGGTGCACTTGGTTCATAGACTAAACTAGGTCAACATTGTGTGCTCCCTTCGCTAGGGAGAAGGTCTGCTGGGGTATGGGATTGGTTCAAGAGCTCATCAATTTTCTTATCTACTAACTCAACCTGATGCAATTTCTTTACTATAATGTCCATGTCAACCATTCCAGAATTAGTTTGAACCTCATAAATCCCACCATGAGGTTGACTGGACCTATTGAATTGGGTCATGGAGGCATTATTAAGCGAGTTCTCACTCATTGACTCAAGGAGCTAGAGCGCATTGTCCTCATCCTTATTCAGAAATTTGCCTCCATATGAGGCATCCATGAAATTCCTAAGGTTATTATCCAAACCATGGTAGAAAATCTGGGCCAATTGCCACCTCGGAACCTTGTGATATGGGCATTTCTTCAATAACTCATTGAATCATTCCTACACCTCATGGAATTACTCTCCACTTTGTATGGTGAATGTAGTGATATCTCTTCTAAGGGCATTAGTCTTTCCTATGGGGAAAAACTTCTTAAGAAATGATGCCTTAATTCTTCCCAAGTGGAGATGGGTCTCCTTAAACTCCTAAGCCAATGGGAAGCCTTGTCCCTTAAGGAAAATGGGAACATCTTAATTAAAATAATGTCCAAACGAATGTTCCTAGGTTTCACGGTCCGAGCAATCTGATCTAGGTCCTCCAAGTGTTAGAAAGGGTCTTCATTTGATCTTCCATGGAAATGGCTTTGAATCAAGCTAAGGACATTAGGTTTTAGCTCAAAATCATCTCCCCCTTCGGGGACCCTAAGGTATGGCTCAACATGGATGGAAAATGGATCGTAGAAATCACGGAGAGGCCTTAGTTTGCCCTCAGAGGGTTATGGTGGGTTAGGTGGGTTCGGTGGGGGTTGCCCTTAAGGGTTCTGCAGTCGATGTATGGCCTGCATGATGGTATGGATCTGTTGTTGCTGAAGTTGGTGGTTGGCTGTAATATGATCTTAAATCATGGCCATGGCATCAGGTTGAGGTTGGTCATCAACCTCCTCAACTCTTGGGTCAGCCATTTCCTCAGTCCTACCCCTTGAAAAATCAAGTCTCCTAATCTCTCTATCTAAAGCAACCAATTCAGGATGAAGTGATTGCCTTCCATGCATACACTAGAGAAGAACCAAGAGGGGTGCGAAGGGAAACAGATGCAAGAGTAGTGTGTGCCCAACCAAGTAAACAAATCTAGGCCCTATAGTGTAGACCTAGGTGACCTATGCTTCAGAAATAAATTCCAACCACATGACGAATTCGATGTTGTCCTTACTCCCATAGGTGATAAAGTTGGGAAAGAGAAGCAAGGGGAGCGTGCCCCGAGGGTCGCTAATTATGCCAAACCCCTACTCAAGTCGTTTGACAATTGGGCCTCCCAACTTAGCACCTTTTGAAGTAAGCATACGTCACTAATTCGCAATGCGTTCAGGAAAATGCCCTGAAATGAACTTAATGAATCCTAGGGCCAATGTCTACTCAATTTTAATTTAGGGCTAGGTCAGTGCTTGTGCTCAGGGATTAAGTGAAGGGCGTTAGGGGGGGTTGATGCCCTTAAAAATTTTAATTAAGCTGTGTGCACAATCGGGTGCAAGGACCCAATGCCAAAACAAGTGTTCTTTATCAAGCAAGATTGTGATGAATGGTTTTTAGAGTTTGAACCTTGCTTTATTGGATTTTAGGATTCCACTTGTTTACAAATTCAATCAAGGCACAAAGATATAGTCACATGATTAGTGAAGATTGATTTTCTTTAGGGCCTTCTGTGTGACTATGAAGTTAAAAGCACCCTAGTGTGGAAGATCCTAAGATGTGTAACTTCTACTCAATGAATTTTATTTTATACTTTAACAAGAAGGGTCCAATCAAAGCAAGAAATAACCCTATCCTAACCAAAATCAAATGAGATTTTTAAAAAAATTAATTTAAGAATTTTTTGAGGATGATAGACCACCCAAATTCACATTTTTCCAAGAGGAGGTCAATCTGTCCAAAACCTCTAGATCAGTGTGCGAGTTTAGGAATTGAATTCGAAAAAGTACTAATATTTTTCAAAAGCAGAAATAGTCTTCATAAGAAGTGTAGGGTACTTCAAGAGATTTCCAGAAATATAAATCTCACACAAATCCAAGCTGTGTAGACTTCGCAACAATAGAAACAACCTACGGATCTCCAGAAATCAAGACAACCTTGCGCACTTCCAGTAGAGAATTTCTCACAGCCAAACCACAACAATTTTGGCTATGAAATTTTAGGTGGAGTTCGCTCACTAGAGATTTTTTTCAGAATTTTTAAAGCTGTTAAGGGTCCTATAATCGTGTTCTCAATCCAAATCTAGAAAATAATGTTGCAAAATAAGTGGGTTGAGAACCTAGTGGTGGTGTTTCCTTCGACAAACACAAGAGAGGGTTTTTCTTTTAGAGCACCACCACTTAAATCATTTCCTTGGTCCACAGATGAAGGGTTACCTTTGGATCGTGGGAAGATAAGATATCAAACCTTCGGGTTGATGGCGGTCTTCTCTTGCGCTTCCTTTGATCCAATCTGGTCCACTCTCCTCCCGTTGCCAATGCATGAGATTCCTGCAACCAATAAGAAGAGAGAAAGGCAAGTCAGATAATGCAAGTACAAGTAATTCCTAAGAAAATGAAAGCAAATAAAAGATCCGTTGCCTCCCCGGCAACGACGCCAAAAACTAACATTGCGAAACATGTTTAAATAAGTTGTTTGTTGTAGGGTGAGCTTACGACACCAATTTTAAAGAGAATAATCCCACGTGAGTACAAGTGTCGAACACAAGGAGGCAAGAAATCAGATCAATTAGTTGCTTCAATGTCACAAAAAACGTCATTTTGTTCGCTTGCGAAAAATAGAGAGAGAGTGTGTGTGTAGGGTTAGAGATTCATGATAATATGAAGATTTCTAACTATGCAAGAAACACAAACATGATGATAGAAGATGATAATATATTGCATAAGTGGAATAGTTTTACAACTATAATGATAGGTGAAAGCTTAAAGCAACAAAAATATTAAAACTAAGGAAACTAGCAGCTAAATGGAGAGGTGAGGCAGCCACAGCGGTGGAGGGGCTTTCATCGGTAGCTCGACAACTCCAGGACATTGCGTGAAGCTCTATGGAGGTGGGAGAATTGCTAGGTAGAAGATGTGAAGAGATCCTCAACAATGGAGGAGTGTAGGTTCTTTTATAGCGGCAAAATACATTCTTGAGTCAACAGTGACATCAAAGATGTCGCTAAAACTCCGCCTCAAATGTCGTTGAAGCCATCACTTCTCCCCCGCTGGCGAGGCGTGGCTTTCAGAGCGCTATCAGATCCTCATTGCATGGCTGCTGAGAACGCGCTCGCGATTTTCAAATCGTGCAGAGCACGCACTAAGATCGGACGGTTGACATATGCATGGATGTCTTAAACTCGTGCTCTTGATGCCGAGTATGATCGGGTGTCAGAGCGGGCGTGGATGGATTATGCGCTTCTGGAGGTGCCACGTAGCAACTATCAGGATCGCTCGATGGCAATCAGGCGGTCCAATTTCTCCTGCAACTCGCACGTGTCGAATTTGCATTGCACTGTGTTTTGATTGCGCATCCTTCATGCATGGGTTGAACAGCTGACTGTTGTGCCATGGGCGTGACTTTATTGCACATCTGAATTAATGCACACATGTTCTCAGCCGCTCGACCAAGCATCGACGACTAAGATTTCTTGTTGGAGTGCTGGATGAGAGCGGTGAGTCGAGGACATGTGGATGTGCGACACGTGGCACAACGAGGGTCATTGATCACCAAATCAATGGTCAAAACTTCTCAAGCTTGTTGTGGGAGCTATGGAGGTCGAATTGGGGTGATTTTAAGTCCATTGGACTCCGTTCGTCAATTTGGATCCATCTGTATGGTCCGATTGCTCATCTGAGACCTGTTTCAATATGCACTTGTACACATGGTTGTTAAACATTAATTATAAGCAATCTTAATGTAGGAATAACACAACATGCATGCAATGCTCCCAAGCCCACTATAATTTGACATTAATGCACATGTGTTCTCAAAATTGACTCTAATTGATAGAATTATCGTCATTATAGGTAGAGTCATCAGGGCCTCTCCCCATCGCCCCTCGCCTGCAACCCTTCGTCACCCTCGCTCCATCTGGGCCATTGGATCACCATCCAATAGCAGTGATTACTCACGAAGAAGCATAGCCTAGTAGTCCTCGTGCTGCGCTCTCAACCTACTGACGCAGGATCGATCCACGATATGAGAACCCCCTCAGCACACGAGAAGGATGAAATATGACCATACGATCAAGATCATGCGGCCGTGAGTGAGCCATGTCAGTCCCCCCAGAGCACCTTACACACTCAGCGGGCGCATGTTTGTGCATCTCAGTTGAGCGGTCGTGATTAGATGGCGATTGCGTCGACATGTGGAAGCTCGAATGGTAGGAGTGTGATAAGCGTGATCGCACGTGCGCTACACACGATCTAAGTGTGTGATCATGGCATTGTCGTAGCCCTCCATCTTTGATCTGATGAATTTCGTGTTCCCTTACCTTGCCAGCACAGACGCAGCGTAAGGCACAGCTGCGCGCACGCGCTGTATGCGCACTATGCACGAGCCGTGCCTTATGCACGGCATTAACCTCAGTGCACCAAATCATTTGGTACACCCCATTTCCCCACCTATATAAACCCCCCTACCCTCCCCTTTGATCCTTATCTCTACCTATGACTCCCTCACCTAGTCTAGAGCTCTAGAAGCCTACCAAAGCTCCTAAGAGCCTATTTCCAAGCCCTAGGGTCCCCTATTAGCATAGAAAACCTATCCCTCTATCTACATTTCATCCTACACCTCACCTCCCTTGTAAGGAATCCTAGGGATGTCCTCTCACCCCTATTCAAGTAGAAGATCACCTCCACCTCCTCATCCCCATTTCCTTAGGTTAGGAACTCCCACCCTCATCCCAAATTCCCCCTAGCTTGAATTAAGCTTTCCTCTACCCGGTTTCCTCCTACACCTCATCCCCATCGTCCTACTTTGCATCCCCATTGTCTAGCCACCGCCAAGCGTCGTCGTCTCTCCAAACAGCCGATTTGGGAGATTCTTCTCACCCCTTCTCTGTTTTATTCTTCTTATCATTATTGTATTTTGCTTCATTAGCTTGTAATAAACTTTGTATTTGCAATCTACCAATTATATCTCTCTCTTCCTCTCTCTTATTCTTGCATAGCTTAGATAAATTTCTACATGTTATTCTGCTTATATAAAAACCCATAAAAATTACAAAAGGCAAAAAATACCAAAAACAAATAAAACAAAACATGATTTTTAATCAAATATTTGCCTCCCCGTGTTTGACCTAAGGCTCATCGAGTCTCAATTATTTTTATTTGATAGTGAAATTTGACACGTACTACGACGAGGGTTTCTCTTTCTTGAAACCCTAACTTATTTTCTCATCGTCGAATTCTTGCTCATCAGTTCATTAGTAAACCAAGTTGTTTTATATGCGCATGTGTTTATATATATAGGATAGTCCAAGCCTAGGTCTTTTGAGTCCGAGTTGGATTATACCCTTAATAAATACGTGTGGGATAGGACAAGCCTAGGGGAAGCAACCATCCGTATTTATACCATCAATTTATCTTTTTAATATCAATTCTACTTCTCAAAACCTTGCATGTATTCATCACCATGAGAAAACCCTATGACAACACCTTTCACATCTTGCTATTTTTACTGTTTTCGATTAGTTCTATGGTTTAATTTCCAAAATTCATGCAGTCGTTTGTAGCCATCCAAAATTTTGAAATTTTGTTTGTAGATATTCAGCCAAGTAATAAAACATTATACCAAATTTCCAAGCCTAACTTCTTTTATAAAAAATGATAAAATTCTCTCATTGTTCTGGTGTTAAATTGAAAATAAAACTTGAAAATTCAATTTTGTCAGATTTTTAGCAAATTAATTACAACTTCGAATTATGTTAAATCAATGGAATTAGTTTTAGTGTTGATTTTAGTTTTTGAGATAAATTCTCCATATTTTTCTAGCATCATTAGGTTTAGATTAGATTGTTTTCAAGAAAGTAGGGTCAGAACAATTCTTTTGCCCTCCTTGCCAAATATAAATCCAAAAAACTTGCAAAACACTTTCAAAAATCATAAAAAAAGTTTGTTCTTGCGTAATTGATTAGAGAACACAATAATATAACATCGCTATGGATTAACCTAATTGCAAAATAATTAAGTCGATTTTAATTTATGTACTATTTTTACAACTTGAGCTTCGACATACACTAGTAATATTGTCCTCTATGTGTAAAGAATTCACAGGTATTTGAAATATCTATGGAGGCATAGTGCTATAATTCAAGAATCCTCAAGGCTTCACTATTGGCATGATAAAACTGATAATGATTTTGATGAGTTCTTACTTGTAAGGAAATCAATTGTTATTTAATGAGTTAAATAACATTTGATTTATCATTTAATTGGGCTTAATTTGATTGGGCTTAATACAAAAGGCTTGTTTGACAATTAAATGAATTTAAGATACCAAATCCAAATTAGCCATAAATAGTTATGAGTTGATGATGCAAAATTCAAGTAGGTTTACATCCCAACCATTAGATCTCCATCCAAGGGTTCCCATCATATTGGGATTTGATTGGATCCCTATATATATCTCCCAAAGGGAAAGAGTGGAACCCTAACAAATCCATCAAAATCCTCAATCAAATTCTCACTGCCAGCACTACAAAGAGGAGGAGCACCACCCTGCTCGACGTGTAATTCGCGTTTAAAATATTATTTTAGTTGTAGTATAGCGTGAAAACACATTGACAAATAATATTTATAAAACCAGTGAGTACCAGGTCATTCGCAGGGAGACAATCTGATTTTTGCAGAAGCATTTTAATAAAACTAATTCTAACTAGATATATATATATGTATGTATATGTATAAAGCAGATATCCAAAGAATTAGAATTTTATTGCAATTAATAAAGTTTTCACAATAGAAAATGCTAATAGAGACAGATAGATAGATAGAAAGAGAGGGAGGGAGAGAGAGAGAGAGAAGAAAGTGGCAGAGAAACGATGCCGCTTGTGGGATGCTTGTGTGAGATGCGGTAGCACCTCAGATCCAGAGTGCCGAGATGAAGGTTAGAGCGAAGTTGCAGAGAGACGGAGAGTTGCAAAGAAGGTGGAAGATGTCTGGAGTTGATGGAAGAGAGAGATGCTTCAACTGGGGGCCCTGGACCTTCTTTTAAAGCTTTTGTGGTGGGCAAAAAGTGTATTTTGGCCCTCTATCTTGTGCAACAACCTCTTGGCTAATCAGATCCGTCGATCGGGAGATCAACGATTCTGATTAGGCCTCAAAACTCCTTTAAAAGCCTTCTTATCGCACGAATTCACTCTGGCACTGACACATGGGGGCTTCTGGATGTTTGGATGATGATCGCATGACTCTGCTACTTATGCATGCTCGCCCGCTTTCGCTTTCTTCACGCACGTCCGCATGCCTTGTTTTAGTGCCCGATCCTCAACCGTTCAATCGTGAGATTGGATAGCTCGAGTGCACTTGCCTCACCTTCCTGATCTCGCAAAACGCGTGGGATTGCGTGTCTGCCCACGGCACGCTCTGATCGTGCCATGTGGTCGCAGCCTCCTCCATTCGATAGCGCAATTGCGCCCGCACACTCGACGTTGCTTCAATTTTGTGCAGTGCATTGCTCTAACGCGGTCACACGCTTCCACGTGCGCGCATGAGTCAACGCGCTACGCAAACCTTCTGTTATACTTGCTTGATTGTTTCTATTTATGCTTCTCCGGTCTGGGCGGGCAACGTGGCGCGCTCATGGCCGTTGGATGAAGATCCAACGGCCCATAGCGTGCGGTGAGGCCTTCCTAGATGAGGCGGTGGTGAGGGAGCGGTTGTGATGGCTCCACATGGCGCCATCATGGCCGTTCATCTTCTTTTCCTTGTATTTGGTGATGTAGACCTCCGATTGAGTTGATTTTTGCGCCGTTGGACTGCGATCATCGATCCGGATTCATCCGTGCAGTTAGATTCTTCATCTGAGGCTTGAATCTATGTCCTTTGGCTTTATGATCTCTGTTCTTTTATGGACTGCACAATGTGCCCTAGTTGTCTAATTGAGACGATTTCGGAAGCATTAGGCTCCCATCATCGTTCTGATCAGATCTGTCCAGTCTGATCTGACATTCGCAGCTTCGAATCATCTGCGATTAAAATCATCTCTCTTTTAGGTCATAAAATGATGATATTATCTATATGACTAATAAACTATCTATTGTGCAAATTACGATGCCTATGAATGCATTAATCCTAAGTTATGCTAGGATCTAGCTTAATTCAGGTGATTTAGGCTGCATGATTGCTGTGCAATCACACCCCTGCTACCCTTACTTTCTTTGTGGTTGTCTAGGATTCTTGGAAGACATCTAGGGTCCTTACTGGATGTCCAAGAACTCTTCTGGACATCCAGAAGAAGGTCTCCTTGATGTCCTTTGTTATTGTTGGACATCTACTTTTTCTAGGCATGTAAGGAAGGAGTTCCTCATGTGAAAGGAACACGTGGATCGAGGAAGAGGGCAAATGTCGCTCTTGGGTTTTCGGGGAAGAGTTTACGGAGTATGAATTTGGTGTTCTTGCCATACCGGGTCTCATCAACTTGCCAAGAAAAAGAGTCCCCATCATATCAAGACTTATAGTAGGAGGCACCATGCTTGGGTGCTGAACTACATCACTTGTGAAGGTATACTTTTATCTCGTAGGACCCTAGAATGAAAGAAAACTAGTTTTTCCTATGTGATTCTGGTTCTAAGGTGTTTTTTCTTAATCACTGATCAATTTTGGGCATCATCAATCATTGGTTTTGAAATTTTAAAACATTGTTTTCATCCTTCCATAATGCCATTGAGTGATTTGATCGCATCCCTTCAGTCAGGCTACTCAAAATGGAACTATCTGAAGTACCTCAAGTCCTTAGAAAAGGGCAAGGGCAAGGCTACTACAGGTATATCATCTCTTCTCATCATAAAAGACAACTTGCTCGTTGAACAGGCAGGAAGTTGGGTTGTGGATTCTAGTGTGTCTGTTCTTATTTGCAATATGTTGCATGTTTTTTAGGTAACTAGAAAGCTTAAAGAGGAAAAAGTGCATATTTTGATGAGATCCAAGGCAATGGTTGTAGCAAAAGCTATCGGGCTTTGCAAACTCAAGCTACCCAATGGATACATACCTATCCTTAGAGATTGTCTCTATGTAACTTCCATTAGAACAAACCCTTTACTTACTTTTAGGTTAGTTAAATTTAGATATTCTTTTCTTTTTGACCAAATACTTACTATAAGTCGTTATGATAATGTTATTGCTTTTTGTTCCTTTACTCCTAATGGATTGTATGAATTGGATGAATGTGAGTCTATGATGAATGCTTTTGATGTTGTGATTAAGAATCAAACACCCTTTAAGAATACTAGGGATGATGAGGAAAAATCCATGGTAATTTGGTATCAAAGACTTGGATATATATATCAATAGTCAGGTCAAAGTTGGACCATTAGATTTTCTAAGGTCTAACTTTTGCCCACTTGCAAGCATTGCATTCTTGGAAAGATGTCTAGACCTCCCTTTCTAGGAAAGGAAGTTAGACGTGAGGACTTGTTGGACCTTATGCACACTAATGTATGTGGACCATTAGTATTGCGATAAGAAATGGCCACCTATATTTTGTGGCATTTACTGATGACCATTCACGGTATGGATTTGTTACCGAATGCATCACAAGTTTGAGTCCTTTGAAAGGTTTAAAGAATATTAAACGCTGGTTAAGAACCAAATGGGTAAATGAATCAAAGTGATTCGATTAGATTGAGGAGGTGAGTACCTCTCAGAGGAATTTAAGGAATACCTGCTTATGCAACAATCATGGGTCCTAAAATGGCTAAATTAGGCTAAATACCTAGCTTACATTGTAAATAGAGCAGGCATCTCTTGCATATCATGTATTTGAATTCTTGTACATTCTTAGTCTATTTTTATTTATTTTATGGCCTATTGTTGATATTGTCAATTCATGTGTATAGGTCCATAGGAGAGGAACGAGATTTGTGCTAAAATGGAAATGCAAGGAGATATGCAACAAAGCCATTATCAATTGTTCTCGCATCAGATGAGGTGGAGACAAGAACATGCATGCAGATTAGATCAAGAAAAAGAAGAAGACAACCAAGACCAAGATAAGCACGAGCAGATTCGGACATCACCATGCAAAATCATGCACCTAACCTGAGCCTAACCCACTCAAACCAACACCCTCTAATTACACAAACACACCCACGTGCACACACATTAAATCCCCACACATGTGTCTACACTACACTATGCAAACACATCTATACACATGTACACATAAGTTGTACACCTCTACACTTAATTTATTCCACACACATACACTAACTAGACACCTAATTAGAGCCTACTCTAGGACCAATTAACCCACCATTAAATCCCCTACACACTAGACCCAACACTACATTTTTCTATTCTATTTTAATACCCAATACCACCACCTAAACTCCCACCTAATCACACAATCTAACCCTCATTACCACCTAATGGCCACCCTTTGTTTTACCCTTAGGAGAGAAACCACTAGGGCCTTCTAGACTCTTCTCCCTTCCTTAAGGTGCACCGACCCCATCTCCACGGCCACCCCCCCTCCCTCCCTCTTATATTTTTGAGTGGGCCCTAATGGTAACACCATCATCCATCATAACTAGCTTGAATTAGTTAAAATCAAGAGATAAATGCTCCTGATTGGTTGCCTAAGGACAGTAATTCCACGTAAATCTGTTCTAAGAAGAAAACATTAAAATAGGGTTAATTCTGCAGTTTTAACATCACATCATAAATGTAGAGTAACCACAAGGTTTGTCAAGGGTTAATTAAAGGTCAAGTGAGCATTAAAGTCTAAAGAGTGGGTCCACACAGACAGAAATGGGGTTTCATGCATTTCGAGAATCGCAACAACACGTAAAACCCTAATTTTAGATCTGCTTAAATTAAAGAGGTTCTGGTCAGGATAAAATTCATCTAAACCTCTTAAAATTTATAGAAAAATATTCTGAGAGGTTTGGTACCCTTGGTTTGATCATCTGAACCCATATCTACCTTGAACAGAGTCTCAGATGGGATTTTATCCTAATTTGGGATTCTGGGCAAATTACCTAGTCAAACATAGTCAAAACTGAAATCCAACTTCACCATTAGATTTATTGGGTCCAAATTAGGATAGTATTAAAATTTAGACCCAATTAAAGTCCATCTTGACCTAGTTTGCAATTCTACCCCTAAAATCTCTCTTCTTCACATCCAAGCCCTTAACTTTCAAAATTTCTTGCAAATGGGTGCCTAGCTTTGTCATATCCCTTGCATTTTGTCCCTACTGCCATTGGCAGTGGGAACGCATCTGCAGCAGGTATCAAGGGAGATTTCCTCCCTCAAATCAAAGACAATCCCCTCCAAATTTGAAGAGATTGCTCTTGAGAAGTTTCTCAATCTATTGGACCTAATCCCAAACCTTGATTCACTTCCTAAAATCCTAGCGAACCCATGAATTTCATTGTGAATTCCTTGCAAATTTAGCAAGGGAATTGCACCTATTTCGTGCCATTCAGAGGTCCAGGCTCTTCTATATAAGCTTCCCCATGTTTTTACGTGCTTCTTAGTCCGATTTTGGCCCAAAAACCTTCCTTCTCTCCCTCCAGCCACCTCCGTTGCGACTCCAGCGAGCACCTCAAACCTCCTTCGTTTCTCTCTGCCACATACAATAGGCAAAGGGAAAGTCTTCCTCAGCTTCCTCTGCTCCTCACCACTCATAGCAGGAGCTGCCTCGACCCCGTCTTCCTCGCCATTCTCATCACCAGAGGACTTCACCTTCCCCGACGTCGGCCAATCAAAGCCAGCGTGATCCTCCCCTTTCGTCCAGTAAAGTAGTCCTCTCTCTCCCGCTTACACTATAGGTTAGAATTAGACTCCTAGGACCTAGTTTCAACCATGTATTTACTCTCTTCCACACCATCTTCCCCAACTCCAGCAAGGACTTTGACGAGTCCATGCCACCACTACACTGCACAAATCCCTTTGCTACCACCACCACAAGCTCGCTCACGACCGTGCGAGCAAAAGCCCTCAAGAAATTGAGGGTTTCTCTCAACCAAACCATCGGCCAGAGAACCCATCCTTCCGCTGTTCACCCTTTCACCCTTCGGCCACCACATGCCATCGTTCACCTAATCAACCCCACCATTGCATTCCACGCACCACGGCGAAGGTCCTGAGTTATTCTAATTGGGTCGAGAGGTTGTATTCTTGTCTTCAGGTATCGCCGCTACTAGTCGTCACCTTCATCTCTGACCACGCTCTTCCAGCCACCTCCAACCTCAACATCACCTCCAGGAGTTGCAATATCACCTCGCGAAGAGCTCTAGGTGTTCAATAGAGTAGCAAAGCCATGGTAGCTGCTTCGTTTTGGAAGGAGCTCTCATTGGCTGCACGCGAAGAAGGAGTAGCCATTTTAGTCCCACATTGTATGGGACAAAAGTAGTACAGCGTATAAAATGTAAAAGTGATACCGGCTTATCGCCTCAACATAGGGGGTGAGGTCCCACTCACCGCACGTGCGCACACCTCACTTGCTACACCATGCCGGCCGATCTGGTCCCCTATTCACAACCCGATTATTTGTATACCTGACTATCCTATACCCGATTCTGAGAGAAAGGGGAAAGAAGATAAAATTCTGAGGGGGTAGGGGTAGGTTTTGCACTGTGCACATGCCTTGGGATGCGTGCCATACGCCTAACACTTAGCATTTGAGGCATTATGCTTGGGTTGAAGCGTTAGCTCTGTGCCTATTAAGGCCTTGATACTTAAGGTGTCTATGGGACCTTGAGGACATCTGATTGTGAGTTACTGTGGCTATATTTGAGGTTGACTCTAACATTTGGCTGATGTGGATATTTGAGTAAGTGGTTCAAAGACCACTATTGAGATATTTGATTGGTTGATATGCTTGGGATATATGCCTAATTTGAGGATTTAATTGGTGATCTAAATCACCATTTTTAACGCTTCTCTATTCTTTTTATCCCAGCAACTTCTGAGAAACAATTTGGGCTGTTATTGAATATATCTTTGATTACTAATATTCATTGCATATTTTTGTTATTGTGCTCATTATTTCTATATTATGATTAGTACGTGAATTCCATATTTGCTAATTGCGAACGACCTCGAACACAACTTTTTGTTTTCGAGCACACTATAAATTTTAAATGATGTTGCATTTTTGTTGATCATATTACAATGCACTTTCCTTATAACATCGACGAATTCACAACAACAACCCTTCCCCATTCTCTTCTTCCTTTCTTCTCCACCTCTCTACTTCTCCTCTCCTTTAGTGGTTGGCAACCTTACATCCCTCCTTGGTCACCTTCGTTGAGGTGGTGTAGGCTTCGATCCATGATCGACCACTCATATTCTCCATAGCTATAGTAGCCCTCATCGGCGTGGACATCTCATCTCTCCTTTTTCTTTTTTTTGGTAGCTAGATTTTCTTTATAGAAAGTAGATTAGCTAGTTTTACTTCCACTTCCATTTTTATTTGCTTCTAAATCTATTCATTTTAGTCTATTTTTGCTGCACATTACACACACATTCCCATTCTCCATCGATTCCACCATCTTATCCCTCAATTAACCATCGACCAACCACGATACACCATGTCCCAGTCCCACTACACCTCTCCTAAGCCATTCAATACACACACCATCCCCATCATTCCCTATTTTGTCTTTTTTAAACTTTGTATAAGTTGTCTCGGCCAACACTTTGTTGTAATAAAATTTCAGGTTCCATTTTCTTTTTGTGCAATTAGTGTAGTTTTGTGTTCCAAGCAATAAAAGACTAAGTTTCCTTAATTGTTCATATTGTTGTTTCCATTTCCTTAAGCAAAAGACTAAAAAAAGTGTTAATTATAAGAAAATACCAAAAAAGAGTAGTGTAGATTGTAATCTTAGTTTCATCTTTGATGCTTTCATAATCAAACAAAAAGGCCACAAAAATATCAAAATCCAAAAGACCAAAAATAAAATAATTGTTAAGCGAACTTCAAGTGATAAGAGCCAAATTTCATTATTACTTTATTTTGATTTGCAACTTAATGCAAAATTCAAACTATGACGATGACTTAACAAGATAAATTTTGCATATTGATTCATAACATCAATACCTCAAGGAGAAGGGAATCATCTTTGAACTCATGCCACTTGGTACACTACAATTAAATGTCGTATCTGAGAGACACAATCACACACTATTGGATTTGGATAGTCCATGATGGGCAAAGCAGATTTGCTACATTGCTTCTGGGGGTATGCACTAAAGACAATTGCATATATATTAAATAGGATTCTAACAAAATCTATCCCTAAAACTCTGCAGGAGATATGGTTGGGAAGGAAGCCAAGGGTAGGACACCTATGCATTTGGGGTTATTTGGCTCATGTTAAAACCATGAATCCAAACAAGTTGGAATCCCACACTACCAAGTGCTAATTCATTGGGTATCAGAAGGATAGTAAAGGCTATTACTTCTATGACCCTGAGACCCAAATGGTATTCATATCAAAGGAATGCTAGATTCTTGGAAGAGGAATTTCTGGAAGGCTAAGATAAGAATGAACTAAGAGAACTCATTGAGTCTAATAAGACTAATGAGGTTCCTGATCTAGAAGAAAGAGATGAACTAGAACAACGTGATGCTCCTAGATTGCTTAGAAGGACTTCTAAAATAGTGATCCACTTGAGAGATAGGGATTCCATGTCTTAGAGGACTTTGAGGCTGATCCTGCCACATATGATTAGGTAATGAAGGATCATGATGTGGAAAGGTGGCGTCTAGCAATGTAGTTTGAGATAGACTTTGAGCATAAGAATGATGTGTGGACCATAGTGGATAATGAGATAAAACCCATTTGGTGTAAATGGATCTTTAAGAGAAAAAGGAGATTGAATGGGAAGGTGGAGATCGACCTTCAAAATAGCTGGTGGCCAAGGGCTACACCCAAAAGAAAGGGGTTGACTATGAGGAAACTTTCTCTCATGTTGCCATGCTTAAACCCATTCAAATATTGCTAGGCATAGTTGTTTGGAAATGATCTCGAACTTGCTCAACAATCGAGGGGGCGTGGAAACTCGAACAATTCAATCCTTGATTCCCATGGCATCACGGAAGCGTGAAAACACATGCCTTAAAATTTCATCGAATCACAACTCAAGTCGATGCCCAGAAACTCAAATAATAGAAATCAATAAACATAAACAGCTTATCGAACTGGAACCACATGGGGAGATCTCATATCTCCCCATTCTGCGATCCTCACAAGCAAGAGATTATACCTATGGGTGATGTAGCATACCACTCCACATATTGTGCCTCCTTAAATAAGTCCCACCTCTAGGGACTCCCTTCTTCTTGACAGGCAGATGAGACCCTTCACACCAAGAAACTTAATTCTCCATGTACGAAGCAAACTGTTTGTGCTTCGCAAACTCCTTTGAGAGATGGGAGGCGACCCTCACCAAGAATTCACCAAGAACTTGTCCTAGAGGATCAAATCCACTTGGCCAAGATCAAGCCAATTGACCTATATGTCCACTAGTTGGTACCCAACAACATCGAAAGAAGAACCATCCAAGAACACCTTCTTGGAATTCTTGTTCTTCATGACCATGTAGTTGTTGGACATTTAGGAGACCCCCTCGATGTTGCCTACAACATGGAGGAAGAGGGGGGTGTCGGCTAGCCTTGCTCCTGGACACCTTTCTTCTTCTTTACAAGGAGAAGGGAGACACTTGATGGACAACTGGGCTGACCTCCTTCTTCTTGGTGTCCCTCCTTGATCATGAAGGTTTCAAGAAGAAGGTGGTGGTAGAGGGTTGATGGTGGATGCACACATTGATTACAATCAAATTAGGGGTTCCATGCACATTTAGGGAGATATTTATAAGGTTCCAAAACTAAACCTAATCTGATGGGAACCCTTGGATCGCCATCCAAGGGTTGGGGTCTAATTCTATTTGAATTTTATAGGTTTGGATAATAACAACTTATGATATATTTAGATCTAGTATCAAAACATTAACTAATTGTAATCCAACATTTAGATTTTATACCTAATCAAATTAGGTGTAAGTAATAACTAAATTGAATGTGATTTAACTCCTTAAATCACATCAATCAATCCTACAAGTAGGAATACACCAAAATGATTATGGGTTTATCACGCCAATAATCAAGGGTTTAGGATTAGAGGAATTATGACACTACTCCCTCAGGTATTCCAAATACTCGTAAATCCTTCACATTGGAAGACATATGTAACCTTTGGGATTGAATCTCAGATTCACTGTCCATCCTATCACGAGTGACATACTTTTCTCATTATATTTGTCTCATTAGAATGAGAATGAAGACTAGATCCTTTCCCAAAGGATTGTCTTCTTTTCTTTATGTATAGGTCTGATCAAGACTCATAAAATCATGCATGGAATGCCGTATAATATATGCGAAGTGAGTTCAAGTCTCCCAATTTCTTGCATGCACCTACGACAGCGGATTTGTGTGATCCTTCGAGAGGTCATGTGTCTCTCGTGCCCTCATATGCACATTAACTTTCTAGTTTAACACCAAGGTGGGTGCATCCACTATTGGTTCACCAAATGTGCATAATCAAACACAGAAGCACATATTTGTGTTAAGTCAAAGGATACTCCTTCATAACAGTGATAAGAAAATGACTTCCGTATCTCCATCTTATCAAGTCAACTCCTTGACTCAACTTGCGTGACAACCCCAAATCTCTATTTTCATGTAAAGGATTGCATCAAGGTCATCAGTCAGGCAATAGTCTTTGGAGAAGATTACCACTCTTCTTAGACTGGAGACAATAGTTGGATGTCGTGATGATTCTTGATGACTTATCAAAATCCTCAATCCAAACCGTTTGGATTCTTTGATGCTCATCATTGGTATATCCAACATGATACAATACATTATCCCAAATGTACTGCGGGACCCATCTAACTGTTTTAGTATATCCATGTGATCTAACACTAATATTTGAATTAGCAATTGAGAGAGTCAACTCAAGTTGGTTTGCTTATAGCACATAACTCCAATAGTGCCATAATCCATGAATCCTAAATGCTTCATTATTAGCCTAATGAAACCAATAATGATTTTGGTGGGTTCCTACTTATGGATAAATTAAATATTATTTAAAGAGTTGAATAGTATTTGATTTAACATTTAAGTGGGCCTAAAGTGTTGGGTTCTGATCCAAAAGTATTTGGATGGAAATTAAATGTGTTTTGGGTATCGAAACCTACTTGGTTAAAATTTATAAAGGACCACCAAGTAATTATTCAAGTAGGAATTGATCCCAACCATTGGATTTGGTCTAATAGTTCCCATCATATTAGGATTATAGTGATTCTTATAAATATCTCCCAAAGACAAATGCTAAAAACCCTAATTAATCTCTAATTGTGAAAAATCTCGACCTTCCTGGAAGAGAGAGGAAGAGAAGAAGGAGCCGCTACCGCCCCCTCTCCAATTCTCTCTTATTCTAGATATCCAGGGGGCTGGTCGAACGTCCAAAGCACTGTTGGTTGGATGTCCATGACATCCAACTTACGTGGGATGTGATCCCAACAATCTTTGTTGTCGAGATCTCTTAGTGAAGAGGACGATCGTCTTTAGGATTCATAAAGGAGTTCACAATGCATGAGGGTTAATCATCCTTAACATGAAGGTCTTTATCCACCTGTTAAGGGGAAGGGTTGCCTCAGGCTGTGCCAGCACTTATTGTAGGGGGCGCTGCACGTTTGGTGTTGTACTACGCCACCACAAAAGTATAACTTGTATCTCATTGGACCCCGGAACAAGAAGAAGCTAGTTCTTCCCATGTGATTTCAGTATTAGGGCATTTGATTTTGATATTGACCATTTTTTTGGACATCAAATTGACTTTTGAATCAAGTTTTAAATGCTCAATTACTGGCACTTTTGCAATGCCTCAAGCGAATCATTCGTCCCAACACAAAAAACCAAGCAATACGCATTCATGAATTGTCGTTTTGCAAGAGCCTTATGGGTCAGTTTGGGATTTAGAACTCAAGTTTTGCAAGCATTGTTAGATTGTTCTCTTCCTTAATTTAAGAAATGAGGAACACATTTTTGTTGAAGTTTGCAACTTGCTGCATTAAGTTTGGTTGGTGAGATGAGAGTACAAGCATGTACTAACTACATCGAGGGCATCACATTACATGAATAGAATTCTACACTATAGAGGGAAGGAGAAGATTGAGTTAATGTCATCCTCCCCTTAGAGTAGACAAGTTCTTCAAGTAAATGTTGTAATACAGGTGGATGGGACCTTCAAGGAAGGATCTGCAGCCATCGCTATGGTCTGTCTATTGAAAAATAATATGTTCTTTGATGCAATTACTAAAAAGGTTGTGATCTCCAATCCTGAAGATGCAGAATTGCATGTGATAAAAGAAGGTCTTGAATTAGCAAATACATATAGAGGATACAATATTTGCTTTCACAGTGATTGTGTGAATGTTGTTGAGATGATTATAGGCTCATAGAAACCTAACTAGTGGAGCAAATCACGAATTCTAAGGTGTTGCAAAAAGATCCAAGGAAATCCTAACCTTATAACTCATATTCTTGGGAGCGATGTTAATTTTGCTCATTTGATTGATGTTGAATGTAAATTGGGCGAGGGGGGATTAGAGGAACCAGCTTTTAAAAAAGAGCAGAAGTGCAAGTACACCCGCGTGGATGATCCACTGCAAGGTCACTCCGCTTCCAGCTCCCACGCGCAATTGCGGTTGAATTTTTCAATGGTTCCTATATGGCCGGTTGGTGATCCATCCGATCGTTACCCTCCATCACCCATTTCCATTTCCATCTCCATCGTGGCTGCTTGTCCTCTGCCTCTGCACCTTGCCGGCCCTTAGCTTTTTCCTAGCGAGGGAAGGAGAGGGGTGCACTTGACTGTACGTACCCTGAGAAGATGAGGAGCACCGTGTCCTTTTCCTCTTCTTGCCAAGTTGAAGTTCGTCATGTTCGGATGGGCCTCCTTCTGAGCTTTTGGTTCTCCCAGAGGAGGAGGAATCTTTGAGGGGTAAGAATTAGAAAGTTGGGAGCTTTGGCTTTCTTATTCGTTGGTTTTATTTGATGCGGTTTAGGGGGAATGGGGTTGTGGATTGATCTAAAAATAGCGCCTTGGAAAGTTTACATATAGGGGTTTTGACAAAGAAATCGAGGTTGAGAGATGCCACTAAGTTTGCCGGAGCATGTTTTCTTATCTTGTATTCAGTTGTGTGAATTCTAGTTCTGAAGATTGTACCCGTCTAAGTTTGCCTTAATAACACATTATGTAACTGAGCTTCCTAAAATAGAGTTACTAAACGTGCATCAACTTCTTTGCCCAGGCAATTCCCAGGCTATCATAGATTCGTATTACAGCTGGCAACCATGATTTGCAAAACTACAGTTTGAAATTACAGTTCATCTGAAATAGCCTATAAGAGTTAAATGGTGGTGGTTTTTGTAAAATCTCAAGATTGAGTTGCGGAAGAGAGATTTATGTGTTTTGTACCTGTTAGAAAAATTCAATTTGTTTGAGCTCATTTTGTTGGGGATATGTAAGAGGGGAACTTGCAGGGTAGGGACTTGTTATCGTTGTGGGATTGTTTTGTATTTTGTCCTGGCACTACTTATAACCCGGATTTCTTCTTAACATGTACTCTTCACAATTACTTCCAAAAAAAAGCATGCTCCCTTTACAATTTCCTTTTCTACCCATAAGGGTACAACTTGGTGTTTGGGATGATGCTCTAGGCTCCCTACTGGTTGTTTGATTATCCTAGCAAGCATATACCTTGGGTCAAGGCACGTCAGCTCCAGTTTGATCCTTTTTTATACCCTTCAAGTATTCTGCCAGGTAATTATGATGCTAACAGGAACTCCCTATAGAGATGTTGAAGTCCTTTCCAATAGAACAAATTTCTTTACTCTAGGCAAGTTAATATATCTTCAAATCAAGAGTTGCCATTTGGAGCAGTGCCCTAAAAGTACTGAGAAGAGGCACAAAAGTTTAGATGATATTTGACATAATCGTGGGTGTCTTGTGATGCATGTTGGTTGGAATTCGATATTCTTTGAGAAAAATTCTGTAAGGCTGGATTCCTTTTGTAACGCCACATAAATTCTAGTAGGGGAGTGTTCGAAAGATGGTTGAGTCGGGATAGCTCAGATGGTAGAGCACTGAAAATCCTTGTTGGACCAGTTCAGATCTGGTTCTGATG
Source organism: Thalassia testudinum (assembly GCA_037157565.1). Lineage (NCBI taxonomy): Eukaryota > Viridiplantae > Streptophyta > Magnoliopsida > Alismatales > Hydrocharitaceae > Thalassia > Thalassia testudinum. The sequence continues at coordinate 62,237,234 of JAZHRO010000007.1, read as the reverse complement.
TGTGATTCATGTATAAATATTCATGCAAATTCTCAAAAAAGGGCTTGGTTGAGATACACATTTTTGAATGGTCTAGATCATGTTACATAGTAATTCATCTAGCAGTGTATACACCTCTTTTTTCTTTTTCTTTTTGTTTATTCTTTCTTTTCTTCTTATAAAAGTGTATGCTTGGCATACGTTTTCTAAAATAATCGTGGGTGCCTTGTGATGTACACCATCCTGAAATTAGTTACTCTTTTGAGTTCTTTCTCAAGAAAGCAAACAATTGCTTTGGCTCTTTTAAGAAACCTTTAAGGGTAGCAAGTTGGAATAATCTGCATGCAAAACAACCATTAAATTGCCATCTGTGTTCTCTTTGCTTCACATGAGATTGTCTTCGAGTAAGTCAATTGGTTCAATTAGCCAACCATAAATTTTGCAGGGTGGAGATCAGTTTGTTAGCCAATCCATGAAGGCTACAGGGTGCTTTTATTTCATGAATCGTAGTAAAAAGGAAAGCAAAGTATCTGCAAAGACTGGTTCAGCTCCATCTTATGGCAGCGCTTCAGTGGAATCTAGATTGAAATCGGAGAATGTTTCAGGAGAACGTAGCTTTCAGCTCCACCCAAGTTCACCTTCTCCACTGTTCTCACAGAGGCCGGAGAGTCTCAGGGTGTTCACGTGTGCTGAAGTGAAAGCAGCTACCAACAATTTTAACCGGTCTCTGGTGGTTGGGGAAGGAGGGTTTGGTTGTGTATATAGGGGCACAATCAGGAGCAGTGAGGATCCTAACAAGAAGGTCGACGTTGCAGTTAAACAACTAAGTCACAGAGGGATGCAGGCAAGTTTTTCTTTAATTTGGTTAGATTCAAGTTTTCATGTCCTACTTGCTATGGGAAACCACCTTTGGGATTTTATGGCCTTTTGTTAAGCATATGGTCCAGAGATGTAATAGGTTCCTGTAAAATGAAAAATGTTTGGACTTGCGTACAAAGAGCATCTGATTCATGGGTTTGCTTCTAGATACGCTACTGGGAAGCCAGAATAGTGTCATGGTGCAGATCTTATCCATGTTTAGATGACATTTTCATTTTCTGAAGTAACGTGATATTGGGTTTTGATATAAAAGGATTGTTGCAAGGCAAAGCTGATGAGGTCTATCTTAGATAGATAACATCTGTGAACAGTAGAAGTTGGCAATTCTTTTTTTTTTTTTTCTAGTGCAAGAAGTGTTGGAAGGAAACTATTAAGTATGACCTTAATTACTTTAATTTAAGTCCTGAAATGACTGAAAATCGATTTGTATGAAGGCAAAGAATCCATATAGCCGACCTCACTTAGTGTGAGAAAAGGCTTAGTTATTGTTGTTGTTGTAGTGCAAGAAGTGACTTATGCAGGAATGCTACATAACATAATGAATGTAAATGAAGTTCGCAATTCTTTTTTTTTTCTTTTGGGAAAAGAGTTGTATTCTAGAAAACATTTTCTTTTAAATGAAACAACTTTCAATTAGTAGAGAGTCTTAGCCCCTGATTACTTGCATTTCAGTCCTACAAACTTCTACTGGAAAGAGTTGGATATTTCCAGCTGGAAAACATTTATGTAGATTTTATCACATGTTTAAATTCTCGTAGAATGCACGATAATGAACAAGAAATGTGGAGTTATCCACTCAGGAAATTGGAATTAAAAGTGATTATGGAGATCTTTCAATCCTGCTTGGCACTATGAACTGAAGGCATCTTCTTTGTACTAGTGGATCCAAGCATTGAAGGCATAGAGGACATCTTAACCTAGCATTTGCTTGCTGGGAAAAATTTTGTGAGATGATAATAAACAACTGCATCTATTGGTTAACATTTCATAAAAATCAAGGAAAAAATTAATGTAGATATATGTGTATCTTCTTTTCTTTTTGATTGTAATACTTATTTAATATATATTCTTTAAAGTGTAAATGTCTATCATGTATGAGCCATTAGTTTCTAATAGTCAAGAATGGTTCAATGGTATTAGTAGCTTCATTTCTCTAACATACATACGATCTTGCTTTTTTTATTTTTTCCTTTGGGAGCTTCCAAGTCATTGCTTCTCCACAACAACATTTGTTTCACAAGATCATATGCAAAATCTTTTCAGGGCCATAAAGAGTGGTTAACAGAGGTACACATTCTTGGGAAAGTTGAACATCCGAATCTCGTCAAATTGCTAGGATTCTGTGCTGAGGATGATGAAAGAGGGATGCAGCGCCTTCTAATTTATGAATTCATGCCTAACAGAAGTGTCCTTGATCACCTCTCTCTGCAATCAGCTACACCCCTTTCTTGGCAAATGAGATTGAGGGTAGCTCTTGATGCTGCTCGCGGTTTGACATATCTACATGAAGAGATGAGCTTCCAGGTCATTTTTGCTCTTTGCATTTCGATTTTTTTGCCCCTTCTCTTCCTTCATTATTCACTCAGTGCATTGCACTTATCTAATTGATATAAATTATTTCTTTGCACATTTTTCTATATTTTAATTAGAAAATTTTTCTGAGGTTACAGTGCATAGGATCTGGGTTTTTAATGTGAAGACATGCTCCCTCTTATCTAAAAGAAGGTTATTTACATTTTTCAGAAAAAGTTTGTCCGTTCATGTTCCATTGGTCAAAAGAATCATGTTTTGGAATCCTAAGATGGTTTGTTGGTTACAGTTTACAAGATTCAATGTTGATGAACCACTGCCTCCATTGTCAGTATATATGGCATATTGGGCACGGAATCTTTTTGTATATGCATTGAAAAGTGTTTGGAATGATTTCTCAATGATTTTTCTGGGGAAACTAACTGGTTAAAATCCAAATTTCCCTATTGATGAGCTTTTCAGGTGAGAATAAATATTACTGCATAAAAGATTTGTTGTTGTAAAACTGTCCATAAGTTTATGAATAAATTCTAAAAGAACGTGCAAATCCAGTACTTGATTTTTGATTTCTTTGAATTTCTCAAAAACCTATAACATAATATACTATAATTGCATGTCTCCATGAAAGTCAGAGCAATATTACGAATGCTGTACATATCAATAATAGTCCAAACTTCTTAGGGGAGAGATGAACATTAGTGGAGAACAAGGAAAGGCGAACAATGATGAGAGAGCTTACAAAAGGGGCTTGGCAGATAGGGGTGTCAAACCAGACCTAGACCTGATAACCCAACCTAAACTTGACTCGCTAAGAGGACCCAAACTCGACCCTATAGTTGTTATATCCAAATCAGGTTGGGGCAGACTCGACTTGACATTTTATTGAATTGAGTCGTGGATGCGATTGTTGGAACTGTTGGATTCGATAGAAGGGACCCATATGGATCCAATAAAGGGGATGCATAGACTTGCATGGACCAAGTGGACCTACTAATTAGACTCATATAAAACTTGTTACACTTGTATAAGATTTGTTAAACCCATATGGTACTTGCTAGACCTACATAAGACCCACGTACCTATTAGACCTACTAGACCCTCATAGGACCCAACTAATATCGGGTAACATCGAGTACATTTGTTCCTTAGCGGGTCGGGTCAGGTTTGGGATTTCACACCCATTTCTTTTTCGGGTTGGGTTCAACCTAACTCGATAATTTTCAGGTTAGGTGAAATGATATGTCTATTGGTGGAGGTTGAGTGTAAAGGCCAGAGGTTGGTCGAGAGATGTGAGTGTAAGGGTTGGAGGTTGATGTTCCTAAAAGTAAAGTTGAAGGGATTTCATTGAAGTCAGCAAGTGCTTCAATTCTCTTATACGGGGACATATTGCGTGCAACTTATTTTGTGGTGGATGAGTCAGACATCATTGATTTTCTTGTTTGGCAAAGAAGAGTGTGATGCTGGAGAAGCTTGCTAGTGGTGGGACCTTGAAGAGGGAGAGATGTTGTGGTTGAAGGATATCTTGGTCATTGGTAAGGAGCTTAAAAGTTATTTGGTTAGTGATATCATCATTGAAAGACCTTTGTATAAGGCAGTGATATCACCTCTTTTGAAGATGTTAAAGGCTTTCCCTTTTGTGTCTCTCCATCATTAGAGGGTAATTTTTTTTATTAAGGAGGTGCTTAGAGAAGTTGTAGATGTTCTTGATGACATGAAACAATGGTGCAACTTGATGATGTAACTTGTTAGATTTTGATGGGGTGATTAAGCAAAGACCATCAAAGCTCTCGGTAGTAAAGGTGAACCTTCATGTCATTTTAGTCTGTGTGCACACAATACATGTGGTTGTGGCAATCATGGCCTCTTTTGGTAGGCTTAGGGTCCTGAACCTCGAGGCATTTGACCTTTAGCCAACTTTCTACCTAAGTGGTGGTGTAGGCCCTGTTATACATCCTGAGCTTAATTCTGTTGTGTTGGCATGGAGCTTCTTTACTCGTTTGGTGTAGAGTTTGATATATCGTCGATATCACGATATATTGCCGACAACAGCTAGTGTTGGGTGGGAAAGCTACTGACGATGGGCGGGAAAGTTGTAGGTAGGAAAGGAAATCAAACCCGTGGGTGCTCACACACAGGAATCGCTGGGCGGGAAATCTGAGGAAGGGAAAAATAGACATAGGGAAATAGGGAAATATGAGAAGGAAGGGAACACACACACCCACCCAGACATGCACGCACAGTTGATATGTAACTAGTATATTTTTATTATGTTTTCATTTAAAATTCATCTTCTAGTCATTCCTTCATGATGTATTAGTTATTAAAATGTCAACTTCTAAGTTTGTAACATTTTTTGATATTTTTTGACTTTCTGAGCGATTTCCCCAAAATTCACCGATAGTAGTGATATATCTCCGATATATCTCTTTTTGGCTTGTCGATATATCGATATTGATATTTAAAACCTTAGTTTGGTGGTGGCGATTGGTAAGAAGGATATGCACCTTACTAACCACCATCATGTGATGCTTATGATGAGTTGGAGTCCTTGCCAGAGGATGAAGGTAAGGAGCGATTTTAGGAAGCTTCTTGATTTTTTACAAAAGATGAAAAGTCACTCGAGGGTTTTGAGGAATTGATTGCCGTCACCATTGAAATTAGCAGGTGTAATCATTGGCTTGCATGTAACTTTATAGGAAGTGGATGCCATAAATGTAGGAAAGTCATATAAGGGTCTTTTTTTGGTAAGGTACCCCTTAGTTGGTAGGAAGTTTTGCAATCCGCCCCCTTTTTTTAACGAAGGGACCTCTTTTTTCATGGAGCTTGTTCCATATTCGACCCACTTGAGGGAAAACAATGCTGATAGGGTGAGTCTTCATGCATGACCTCGTTGCAACTTGGGGGGTCCATGCTTGACGCAAATTGGTTTGCATCTGTGGTTGGTCCCCCACCTTTGGACATGTAGCTAGAGGGTAAGGGAATGCTTATTCATGTTGGGAACAATGGAAGGAGCTTCAAATTTAGGGTTGAAGTTGGTGGCTGGTAGCTTAGGGTGGACTAAAGGTTTAAGAAAGTTGCGAAAATTATGATGGGTGATCGGTGGAGTCATCTGAGAGGGTAGAGACTATTGATTTATGAGGATGCTAAAGTTGAACATTAGGGGGCTGCGATGTCCTAATCGAAGAAGTGCATTGTACTACTCGATTGAGTGGCCTACTGATGTTCTTGACTAAAATGAAAATATTGAGCCACAAAGTTGGATATTTGTGGGGCTACGTGATTCAAACATTTTATTGATGTTGGTTCTTCAAATAGATTCAGAGGGCATTAAATAGTGGAAGCACATCTTTAACCTATAGTGGAAGAACAACATCTTTAACCTACAATGGGATTAGAGTAGACATGTTACTATGGTTGTCTTGAAGAGAAAACAAGATGGGTAATTTGTATATATGGCCCTTCCTTGGAAAAGGTTTGTTATCAACCTTGGGAGGACATAGGCTGGCTATTAAGGCTTGTTCAAGTGTTCATTGTTGATGGGGATTTTCATGTGAAATTTAACTTAAAGGATAGACTGATGGCAATGATTTAAATTTCTTTGGCATGCCATCGAAATGCCTATTTCTGGGAGAATGCCATCTTGACATCATTATTATGTTGAAACATACGGGCTACGATGAAATTTTACCGAAATTTCATGTTTCATTGAAAATAAGTGGCGAAATGCACTCAACATTTTGATAGTTGATGCTACAATTGCTCCCATTCTTCGTTGATGCTGCATTGCTCTAGGTGTTACCTTGTTATGTTCTGAAGCCCTTGAAATTGGAATTTTTTTTTGCACCTGATTAAAAATGATTCCACTAAAATTTCAACTTATGCTTAGTTGATACCAACTCTAATGACTAGTGGAGGAACTAAGTATCATACTGTTCCTTTCCCCTTTACCTACCTAAATGCCATATCTCAATTTTATCTTCTTAAGAGGAGGATTTTTTGTTGGCATGAGGCAACTACAATTGCTGCTTTGTTCTTCTCTTGAGGTTTGATTTCATTCTACGCCTATCCCTAATTATAGAGTAGATCTACACACTAGAGTCCAGATGTATTATTTGTTGAGAAAGAAAGCAATGATTTAATTTCTCAAAAGAAAGCCCTAACCTTCTTTTATAGAGGCAATAGGAGAATTATAGGAAAGTCCAAACATAAATGAAAAATAGCACACCACTCATAAGGACTACAAATAACACTTCTAATACTCTCTCTCAAGCTGGAGCATAAATGTCACGCATGCTCAGCTTGGAACATAAAAACTCATGACGCTTCCTTGGGAGAGCCTTAGTAAAGACGTCTACAATTTGCTGCTCTAAAGTGGTCATAGTTGTGCAAATCTTCCCTGTGTTAACCATATCTTTGACAAAATGGCAGTCCACTTCAATATGTTTAGTATGCTTATGGAAAACTGACTTGGAAGTAATAAAAGTAGTTGAGCAATTGTCATAGAAATGGACACTTGAAGAGGCAACTGGAGACCAAGATCATTAAGAAAATTAACCAGCCACATTATCTCAGAAGTTGTGTGAGCCAAAGCTCGGTACTTTGCCTCTGCACTAGACCTGACTACAACAACCTATTTTTTGCTTCTTTAAGTAACAAGATCACCACCTAGAAAGGTGCCATAGCATGTAGTTGATTGCTTATTCTCCAAGGATCCTGCATAGTCTGCATCTGAAAAAAATGTAAGTCAACGTTCCCATTGTTCTTTATATAGATTCCCTTACTAGGATTACTCTTAAGGTACCAGAAATAAGACACTCTACCTGCCAATGGCTATATAGAGGATTTCAATGAGTTGACTTGCTTTATTGACAACATTGCTGATATTAGGTCTGGTGGTAGAGAAATTTGCCCATAATACTGCGATAAAGATATTCCATTAGAGAGACCTTGGTCTTCTCTATATAGAGGCACCATAGGAAAGATTACAAGTATTTCCCTTCACCTTACAATGAAAAGAGAGCCCATTACACATGACACTTCCCCTCAAGCTGGAGCATAGGCATCAAACATGCTTAGCTTGATACAAATATAATGTAATATCTTCTTGGGAAGCACTTTAGTGAAAACATCTGCTAGCTAGTCTTCAGTGCTAATGTAAGGTGTAGAAATTTTCTTGGCTAAGATGGTCTCTATAATGAAGTGACAGTTTACTTCAATATGCTTGGTCCTCTCATGAAAAATGAGGTTATTTGCAATAAATGTAGCAGCTTTATTATTACAGTGCATTGTAATAGAATCAGGTACTTTCACTCCAAAGTCTTCCAAAATGGAACGAACCCAAAGTAACTCACAGGTAGTTTGGGACATGGCCCTGTATTCTGATTCAGCACTTGATCTGGATACCACCGCCTATTTCTTGCTCCTCCAAGTAATTAGATTACCTCCAACAAATGTGCAGTATCCTGTCGTGGACTTCCTATCCTCATGAGCACTTGCATAGTTTGCATCAGAGTACCCACACATCTAAGTGCCCATTATCTTTGAAAAGGAGTATTTTCCTAGGTGCACTTTTCAAGTACACGAGAATTTGGCAAATGCCATTCCAGTGGATTTTCCGTGGTGACTACATAAACTGGCTTAATCTTCCGACTGCAAAAATAATATTAGGGTAATAGTCAGATATAGTAATTTACCAATCACTGCCCAGTATTTGTTGACATCTTGCAATAGTAGGCTGTCATCATCTGTAATAGGCAAGGACACATCTATGGGAACATATGCTGGTTTGCACCTTAGCATATCCATGTCTCTCAGCATGTCAAGAACATACTTGCGCTGAAAAAGTACAAGTCCTCTACCAGTGTGTTGCGCTTTAATAGCAAGGAAGTAGTTGATAAGGCCTAAATTCTTGGTAACAAAATGTGACTGTATCATCTTCTTTGTTTCCTCTATCCCTTGTTTGTCACTGCTAGTCAAAAGTATGTCATCCACATATACCACAAGTATGATAGAGCCTATTTGTTTATGTAGTGTAAAGACAAAATGATCTGCTGACGATAATCTTGGATCACCCTGCTGAATCTCTTAAATCAAGCTCTAGGACTCTATTTTAGTCCTTAGATAACTTTATTAAAAACACCTTCTGACACTCCCTCTTAGTAGGGAAGCTGAGTGGTTGCTCCATGTAAACTTCCTCCTCTAAATCTCCATATAGAAAGGCATTTTTGATATCCAGCTGATGTATGGTGTTGGAGTGCGACAGTCATCTTTTAGAAATACGCATTGTAGTATAGTTGACAAAATCACTTTGCAACACTTAAATTTATAAAAAGTGTGCTTGAAAATAAGGAATTGAGTTCGAGGTCATTCGCAGGGAGCAAATATGGAATTCACGCACTAATCATAATATAGAAATAATGAGTCCAATCAATGGATCACAATTAAAGATATTCAATGAATAATCTACTCAAATATATTCAATGATAAACCAATGTATCTTAAGAAATAGAGGGACAAAAAGATCAAAACCCTTAAAAGAATGGTGATTTAAATCACCAATTATTCCTTCAAATTAAGCACATCCAAAGTATTCAATTAACTCAAATTTTCCAACAGTGCCTCAATCATATATCAGCCAAATAAATCCCCAGAACCAAATCAAACATCGGATCAGAGAACCAGACGACTTAACCATTCAGAGCTCAGAATAGGCATAAGGGTGTCAAGCCTTAGAAGTAGCCTTAGCACAAGGCTTCACTCAAGCACAGCGCAAGAGTCTCAAGGCAAAGCCTCAGGGACGCTAAGTGTTGAGAACATTAACACGCATTTCAAGCACAGGGCATGTATTCTGAAGCAAAACCCTCCCCTTTCCTTCTCAGAGACTCTCCCCTAATTTCTAAGAACCGGATAATCGGGTATTCAGGTGGGTAATCGGATCCGGGTAGGGTCCAGGCTCACCAGTAGTGGGTGGTGAGCGAGGAGTGTACGGGTATGTGAGGCGGGGACCTTATCCCTGCTGTAAGAGGCGATAAGCCTTATGCAAAGAATCAATTTATGCATTGCCAGTAGCCCTTCTCTTTACGAGGTGGGACTATCTGATCCCCTTCTTCATGCGCTGCAGCAGGAAGAATCCACGTCGATTGAAGCTGCTACAGTTGCTTGCGTCTCCAATTGAGGCTGTAGGCGTGTTCCTAGAATGAATCCGCAGCGTCTAGAAGTGAAACTGGGAAGAAGCACGGCCAGAGTAGGGTGGACAGAGGTGGAGATGATGACGACGATGCAGTGAAGACCGGCAAGACTTGAAATAAGGAAGTATGGGCTAAATGCCCCAATCAGATGGTTCAGTAGTATCGCCGAGTTGCGAGGAAGACGTAGGTGGTGTTGGTGTGGTGTCTGGAGCTTTGTGGTGGTGTGACGATGTCGAGAAAGACGCTGGAGGTGTGGGTTGTTTAGTGGAGTCGTGGAGTGGTTGCTTCGCGCTATAGGCCTAGGGCTTTTGATGGTGGGTTGCGGTGAAGCTTTTGAGAGTGACAGTGGGGCGTTTGGTGCGGTGTAGCGGCATGGCGAACTCGTCGGAGCTACGTCGGTGGCAGAGAAGACGGAGGGGGAGGTAGGTGTACGGTGGGCAAATTGGGGTTTGAAGGGACGGAATCTAATTTAAGGAAAGGAGGAAGAAGAGCTACTCTATTGGAAGAATGGGGAAGGGATCCGTGGTGGTGTGACTTGCCGACGCCGTGGACGAAGAACTCTCCAGCAATGAGAAGCGACGAGGATGAAGATGGAGGAGACTCCTGCTTTGATCGACGAGGAGCGGACGAACTTGAGGGAGATAGAGGACCTCCCAATTTGATCGTTGGAAGGCCTGAAGAAGCTGTCCAAGAAGCTCGCTGGAGTCACGGTTGGAGCCGGCTGGAGGAAGAGGATTTTTGGCCTAGATCGGACTAGTTTGGACTGGGGGAGTACGAGGACCTTATATAGATGGACATGGTCTAAATTGGCAAGAATTGGCATGATTGAGTCAAGATTTTGGAAGCTCTTCTTTAGAAAATTTTGAGCTCGCCTGAGCTCTTGTTGTCGAAGAAGGATCCGATAGGCGGTCCAATTGGAAGAGGATCCTTTGCCGACCAATCTCTCTAAATTTAGAGGGATTTGGTTGAGAAATTAGGGAGGAATCCTTTATTGATTTCGCGTGCCCATGGATCGATTCTTTTCAGACCTTTAATGGCGGTAGGGGGCTCTTTGTGAAAGAGATGAGAAAATTAGGGAACCAATCGTGAGAAAATCGAAAGCTAGGGGCTTAGGTGTGAAGAACAGAGTTTTAAGGGATTAGATTGCAAACTAGGTCAAGACGAACTTTGATTGGACTTAAGTTTTGGTACTAGCTTAATTTGAACTCAAGGAATCTAATGGTGAACTCGAATTTGAGTTTTGACCACGTTTGATTGAGCAATTTGCATAGAAGCCCAAATTAGGGCAAAATCCCGTCTGAAACTCCGTCCAAGGTCAAAATGGGTTTAGATGGTCAAACCAAGGGTACCAAACCTCTCAGAATATTTTTCTATGAATTTTAGGAGGTTTAGATGAATTTTATTCTGACCATAACCTCTTCAATTTAAGCGGATCTGAAATTAGGATTTTGTGTTTTGTTTTGGTTCTTGAAATGCTTGAAAACTCATTTCTATCTGTGTGGACCCACTCTTAGGACTTTAATGCTCTTTGGACCTTTAATTAACTCCTGGGAAATCCCGTGGTTACTCTGCATTTATGATGCAACGTTAAAACTGCAGAATTAGCCCTGTTTTAGTGTTCTTTCCTCAAAATGATTCTGAGTGGAATTATGACTCTCCGATGATCATCCAGGAGTATTTATTATTTGATTTCAATTAATTCAAGTTAGTTATGGCTAATAATGGTGTTACCATCACAAGTCCAATGTTTGTTGACAATAAGAGAGCAGTATCCAGACAGAATTAAGATGAGCAACCGGGGAGAAGGTCATGAAATAGTCAACCCTGAACGTTCGAGTGTACCCTTTGGCCACTAAGAGTGCTTTGTACCGATCCACAGTGCCATTAGGATGGCATTTGAGGGTAAACACCCATCTACACCCTACAACAGTAGCTCTTAGGGGTAGATCAACCAGGTCTGAAGAACCATGGGACTGTAAAGCTGCCATCTCCTCCTCCATTGCCTATGTCCAAGACGAATCACGGAAGGCCTCATGATGATCTTGAGGTACGTGCATGCTGTCAATGGCAAGAGAAAACTGGCGTCCAACAGTAGATAAGCTATCAAGAGACATAAATTGAGACAAAATATTTGGCACAAGAACGTGGAACCTTCCTTTGTGCAATAGGAAGGTCCAAAGTAGTGTCCTCAATAGTAGGAGGTACCTGGTCTTCAGACAAGTCATCAGCTGCTGGTGGGGATTGAGTAAAGATAGTGGATAGTGGTTCATCCATATGAGCAGTATCCTGGATCCTGCGTTGGAAATATTTAGGAAAGGTATCCGTATCAGGAATCTCAGGACGATATGAAAAGGGACTTGGATCAGGTTGAGTGGTCCTAGGTATAGGTGGCTCAGTGGGTTGTGGTGGTTTAGTGGGCATAGGAAGGGGAATTTCATGTGAAGGCTCAGTATGTTCCTCCCCCTTTTTCTTGTAATATGGTATCTCTTCAAAAAAGGTGACATCAACAGAAATATAAATTTATGTGAAACGGGGTCATAGCATCTGTATCCTTTTTGGGTCCTGGAATATCTCAGAAACACACACTTCACAGATCGAGGAGAAATTTTATCTACTTTATGTAAATGGACAAAACACACAGCCAAAGATGACTGGAGTATGAAAAAGCATATCACTGCGAGGAAACAATAAAGAATACAGAGTTTTACCCCCTTAGACAGAGGAGCAAACTCCATTCATCAGATAAGTAGTAGTAAGAACAAATTTCAAACTATTGTCACTCCGAAAAATTTTAACAATAAAAAATCGAGTCTTTATTTTCAAAATGAAAATTTGACAATATCAAAAGACTTCGGATTTTTCTTTCATCATAAAAACCTAGGACATCCTGGTATGATCATCCACAAGAATAAGAAAAAAATGAAATCCTCTAACACTCTTAACCCTACAAGGGCCTCAAACATCAGCATGTAAAAGAGTAAAAGCAGACTTAGCTCTTTTATTTGGTGGAAAAGAAGACCTGTGGTGTTTGCCTAACTGATAGGCTTCACACCTCAAAACATTAGAAAAAGATAAAGCAGGAAACTGACGACGCAAAACATGAAGGCTGGGATGACGAAGTCTCAAATGCCACTAAAGAGTAGTAGTGGCATACACAGCATCAGTACTGGAAAGAGGGATATGTAAGTAGTAAAGCCCATTTTACTCAAGTCCTCCACCAATCCACCTTATTGTCTGGAGGTCCTGCTAGACGAAATACTGGTCATAAAAAATAGCCCGACGTCTCAAATCTTTGGTAATTGGACTGATAAACATCAAATTCAATGCAAATCTAGGACCATGCATGATGTTAGAAAGAGGCAAGGTGTTAGAGGTAGAATTATTCCTGAGCCTAGTAACAGGAGATAAACCCCCATCAGCCACTTTGACCTGAAATAGTGTAACTAGGTCATGAAGAGACGAAAAGGTACCATCACCAGTAATTTGAGAGGAGGCGCTGGAATTTGCAAGTTGGACAGGAGCTTGGGATTTAACTGACATGGCGAAGTACCTGTAGACTTCTGAATAGAAGCAGAAGTAGATCCTTGAGATGCTATGAACCGCTCATAATCAGCCCTGTAAACCATGATTTGGCTTTCATCCTCCTATACTTGGGTAGGCTCCTTTGCAGATACTTGATGGGCACGTGGATCCATACCTTGTGGGTAGTCGTGCTTCACCCAGCACCAGTCCACTGTGTGTCTGTTTCGGTGACAGTACTCAGAAAAGGGAACTCCGACCACAACCACGTCCATGTGCACCACCACCACAAGCTCTACCACATCTTCCCCCTGAGTTTCCTCTACCACGGCCAATAGTAGCCATAGCAGAGGCATTTGTAGTGGGTACGGGATCTGAGGTAGCAAGCCGAGAAAGACGAGCATAGCTCTGCTCTGGTGTCGGAATCTCGTCCATCGTCATGAACTGATCCTTGGGTACCTTGTATTTGGAACCAAGACCAGACAAAAGCTGAATGGAGCGAATGGTTTCTCTCTACTTGACTACAACAGCTGCATCCGTAGAGATAGGTTGATACACATCTTGCTCCTCTCATAGATTCCGCATAGTGTCATAATATTCGGACAAGGACATAGTTCCTTTCCGAAGATTGTGAATGTCCTCCACAACACTGTATAGTCTGGTGATGTTACTTCTATGAGAGTGTATCTCATGAAGTACTTCCTACATTCTCTTAGCCAAAGCATGAGCCATCACCTGCTTGGCTATGGTCTTGGTGACACTATTGAGAAGGCACATAATGAACCAGTTGTTGTCTGCCTCCCAATTGGCAGACTTAACAGCAGGAACCATATCAGTCAAGATGTACTTCTTGTAAGATCCGACAAAGCGAGAGGTGGATCAGAGCAAGAAGTTAGATCCGTCCAACTTAATTGATGTCCCCTCCATGTGAGGGGGAGTGCTTGTGGTAGAATTCTTCCCTATCAAGTCACTTACATTATCTTTCTGGTCCCCCATGATATGCGGAGTCGAGATTCAAGAAGAGTCACTGACTTAAGATCTGAAAAATCAGATCATGAGATTTGAAAAAAGTTGGATTTCAGACCAATCGAGCGCCTGCCAATGAAGATTGCACACACTAGGGCATAGAGGAGGCCTTAACGGTGCTCTTTAAGATGGCAGGCGGCTTGGGAAGGCCTCGGCGGTGCTGTTGGGGTGGCTGAAGACTCCCGGCGGTGCTGCTAGGGCGATTGGAGGGCCTCGGCGGCACTGTTGGGGTGACTGGAGACCCTCGGCAGTGCTGCTAGGGCAGCGATTGGAGGACCTTGGAGGCACGGGGCGGCACATTGGGGTGGAGCTGGGGCAGTGCGCGGACTGAGGGGAGGATCGAGTGATGGTTACCCCACCTGCTGAGGTAGTAGAAGATGACCTATAGCAGCGCGGGGTGGTGGCGACCTTCGAGGCGGCGGTGATACTGCCCTACAGCGCTGCTCGAGTGCAGCAGAGGTCGAGGAGGAATGTGACGACGCTGTAGGCTCGAGAGGGGGCTCGTGGCGTTGCTGTTGCTCGAGGAGAGGGCAAAGTGGCCCTACAGCGGTGTTGCTGCTGGCCTAGGTGGCCGGCGGCAACGTTGCTGCCAAAGAGAGGTTAGGGTTTGGTGAGAGGGAAGGTTAGGATTTGGTGGGACACCAGAGCCTCGGTCTAGGACTGTTGCTCTGATACCATGTTAGGATCGAAAAGAGATATTCCATTAGAGAGACCTTGGTCCTCTTTATATAGAGGCACCAGAGGGAAGATTACAAGTATACCCCTTCACCTTATAATGAAAAGAGAGCCCATTACACATAACTCAACATCATCTTATCTTTAAACACAGGATCATCATTAGCACTAAGCCTCCCAAGGGGCTTCACAGGAATAGAGGAGGGTTTGATCCCCAACTGACCAATCTCCTCAAGTAGTTCAAGTACATACTTCCCCTGCGAGAGTACCAAGCCACCAGAATCTCGAGCAACCTCAATGCTCGAGAAGTATCTCATCCTACGATCCTTAGTAACAAATGTAGACTGCAACTAATCTTTTGTCTCCTGTATACCATTAGTATTATCACCAGTAAGCACCATATCATCAAAATATACAGCTAGAATAACCACACCTGAGCCTTACCATCTGACAAAAATGGAGTGATTTAACGTAGACCTAAGGAAGCTAATCTTCTACACCTTAGAGCCAAGTCTCTCAAACCAGGCCCTTAGGCTCTGTTTTAGACTATATATTGCCTTCTTCAACTTGCTGACTTTCTCCCCCATAACCACATTTCTGGGTGGTTGTGACATGTACACCTTGTGAAGATACCCATAGAAAAAGGTATTCTTCACATCAAGCTGATACAGGGGCCATACCTTGTTTACTGCCACTAACAAAATCACACAGACAGTTGAGTCTGGTCATAGGAGAGAAGGTGTTGAAGTAGGCCACCCCATAAGTCTGTGTGTAGCGCTTAGATACTAATCTGGCCTTCAATCTCTTAACTGTTCTATACGGTCTGTACTTGATAGTGTCTACCCAATGACAGTTAACCACTTTAGCACCAGTGAGGAGATCGGTCAAATCCCATGTGCCTCGAGAAACAAGTGCTTGCATTTCTTTATCCATTACTTGTCCCCAACCCAAATCCTTGGCAGCATCATGATAAGACTTGGGAACTGTCGTGGCTACCAATGCTGTAAAAAACCTATGTGGAGCAAGACTGAGATGACTAATAGAAGTATAATGTGAAATAGGATGTATTGTACAACTCCTTACAACCTTTCGTAGAGTAATGGGAAGATTTGCTGGCTACTGGGTGGGGACATTCTGAACATATGCTGGTGGGGGATCTAGAGCATTATCCTACATAGTGGGAAGTAGCATAAGAATAGGCTCTCTCTGACGATGCTCATAAGTGCATGTAACCACCTAAGAGAAGATCCCTCTTCAAAGTAAAAGGGAACTTTCTTAAAGAAAGTGACATCTATAGAGATAGTACCGCTTACCAGGAGGATCATAACACCAATATCCTTTTTGGGATCGAGAGTATCCTAGAAAAATACATTTGATCGAGACAACTTATCAATGACACCAAACAGGTACACAAAAGACATGCATCGAAATATCCACAGTAGTAATGCAAAAAGAGGTGAATTAGGCTGCAGAAGATGAAATGGTGTATCTCCATCAACAACAAGAGGTGGAACCTTGTTAATCAAACATGTAGCAGTAATCACATCCCCCTAAAAAAATTTAGGAACATTCATGGCAATCATCAAAGTATGGGCAACATCAAGAATATGGCGCAACGTGTGCTTGGCAACCCTATTTTGTTGCCACGTGTGGACAAGAACAAGAAGTCTGATGTAGAGTCCCATTATTGGATAAAAAATCCTGAACATCATGTTGTATAAACTCGAGGGCATTATCACTGTGAAAATTTGATGCTTATGGAATAAAAATTTTGAATTTCATTGAAAAACTTGATGACGAGTCGACTTTTCGCTTTGCGTTGTAGTATTTAAGTGGTGGAAAAATCGACTAATCAACAACAAAAATAACCACTCACAGAAGAGCGGGTCGTGTCCACAGGGAGACAATTATGCAATAAACTCTCGATTATTTTATATTCTTTCGGTAAAGTGCAAAATCCCTATTCAAATCTTACATAAAATGCGATGGAAAGTAGATTCACAATAACTTAAAAAGATAAGGGTATATGTGCAGTTTTCCTTCACTGAAATCTTCAATAAATATATGGTAATTTTATGTAATTTTCACTTGACATATACTAGAGAAAATTAGTGCACATGTTAAGCCCAAAACCAATCTTGAAATAGGTAAATATGAATAACGTGCAATTATCAGAAAATATGAGTGTGCATGCGCAATTTTGCCAAAATAAAAATAATAATAAAACAAAAATCAAATTCTGGTGGCAATGGCAGTGAATGTAATTTTTAATCTCTGAGAAAACAGAGCATTTGCTCTTTCTCCTCCTCGCGAGAGAGAGAGAGAGCACCGGTAGGGCTTTCACAAGCAAGGGAGGTTGGCGAGGACGAGGTCGATCCGATGGAGGTTGCGGCGTCGACGGAGATGGCCGGCCAGCAGAGGAGTGGTGGCGGTGGACGGGTGCTGGTGCTGCCGCGCGTGCTGCAGATGCACGGAGACGTGAAGGCTTGGCATGTGGGCGCTCTGTAGAGCGCGTAGGCGCGCGTGGAGGTGCAGCGCTGCAGGCGCTGGGTGAAGCGGAGGTGGGCGTGCCTGTGGGGGTGCGTGAGCGGCCGCTGCAGGGAGGCGCTGCAGAGGGTTGAAGGCGCTGGACGGTGTGCGCTTGCAGGAAAGGGGGCGCGCCTGCGGTCTCTGCTGTGGAGGCGCTGCGGCGAGGTGTGCGCCTGCAGTAGGGGGCGTGCCTGCGGGGAGGCGCTGGAACAGGGTGGAGCTGGGTGCGCGAAGGAGTAGGGCACGCACCTGCAAAGTTGGGGGGCGCGCTGCAAGGAGGCGCTGGAGGGTGGACGCACCTGCGGGTGCGGCTGGAGGATGAAGGCGGGCGTGCCTACGGGTGCAGGTGGCGGTGCGGAGCAGCGTTTGCAGGCGTTGAGGGGCGAGGGCTGTGCTTGCAGGCTGCGGAGAGGCGCTGTGCGGGTGCGTGAGCGGGTGCTGCATGGAGGCGCTGCAGAAGGTTGAAGGCGCTGGCTGCAGGTGCGCGGTGGGGAGCATGCAGCTTTGAGTGTGCGGGGAAGGCTGTGGCAGTGGCGTTGGAGAGGTTGGAGCGTGCGTGGTGGCAGTGGAGAAGATGGAGGAAGTTGTGCACAGTGCACGCTTGGGGTTGCAGTTCCCCGCAGGGGGAAAATGCCCATCCACAGTGCACGCTGGAGTTGTTCCCCGCAAGGGGGAAGATGGATCCCCTCTCTCTCGTTTGCCCCCGTCCTCTTAACTCCTCTCCCCCGCGCCAATTAAGGGATTTTCAAATCCCTTTTCTATTTTTGGCCAGCGGGCGTTGAGGGGAGAGTTACGGCTGGTCGGACGAAAGGGAAAAGATGTCGCCGGTTGTTGGGGAAATTTACTCCCCAACCCTTGCTCTTTCTAAATATAATTCATGCACAAAAAAACAACAAAATCATTACATATTAAGTTATAGAATGTTATAAACTTAAATCATGATGCATACAAATATTCTACAACTTCATTGCAGTTATTAACACACCTAAACGGTACGATTAAAGTTACTTAGGTGTAATATTAGTCCATTAAAATGGACTCATTACTTGACAATAATAGACTATACTTCTGACCTCTCCTTTAGGAAAAAAGTCCAAGAGAAACGACTAAAATCATTAATAAACACCACAAAATATCGATAAAAAGGACGTATTCGACATGAAGCTCAAATATCACAATGAAAGCAAATAGCTCCTCATATTTTGATTGGGTTGAAAAGAGGCCCTTTGGTGTTTGCCCAATTGATAGGCTTTACACTCTAGATGGTGGGAACAATATACTCTAAAAACATCTTCCATAGCCTAGAAACAGACGAATGACCTAAATGACGATGCCAGAGCTTCGAGTCAGCAGAAATAGAAGTAGCACCAACAAACACCTGATGAGAGTCTACATAGTACAGATCATCGTGCTCAATCCCCCCACTAACCATCTTCCCTATCTAGATGTCCTGAAAGAAAACAAAATTCTCATAAAAAAATCACCAGGAAAGCTTTTTGCATAATCTATACACAGATAATAAACTGAGGGGTAACTCTGGAGCACATAAAACATTAGATAGACGTAGAGAATATGAAAAATAAACTTTCCCAACAGCTGTAACTGGGAATATGATCCGTTTGCCAAACATACCAAAGTGATTGCTCTAGTCTACTTCATACTTCATAGATGTCAAAGGTTCCTTCTTATCGGTAAGATGATTGGAGGCACCAAAATCTACCACCTAGGAGGTTGCAGAAGTAGTGGTATCCAAATGGGTAGAGGTACCCATAGCAGCAATGGAAGAAATTGTCTCCTGAGAGGTAGTGAGACTGGTAGCCTAGCAGAGAAGATCTTTAAGTCTGGCACAATCAGAGGCAGTAAGTGTAGGAGCTCTAGGGGTAAGAGACTCCCCTTGAACCACAATTGAGTTGGCTCTACTAGGACAACCAAACTTAGCTCAACACTTCTCAGAGGGATGATTGGTCTGCTAGCAATGGATACAAGGCTCATAAGTACATCCACATCCACGTCCTTGTAGACGACCAACACCAATGCCATGGACCATTAAGTTTCATAGAGGTGCCTTGGACCACCAAAGATGTTGAGGAAGTCATGGGCTTGACTTCAAGAGAGGCAGAGGGTCTAGACATTGCCATGTTGGGGCCAAGAGAAAAGGATGATCACAACTTTAGATTTGAAAACAGTACCAAAACATGTGCCAAATTGTCTCAGATAGCCACCAGGGATCTCACAAGGTGAAAGAGATCCCTAGTAGTAACGCTAAAACACCCACAATGGTATAAGCGAGATTTTTGGAGGTCTTGGTGGCAGAACCTAGGCTTGCAGTAGCCTAAGCAACACTGCTGGGAGGGTTCTGGTGGCAGACCATGGCTTATAGTAGCTTAGGCGATGCTGCTGGGAGCCATAGTGGCAAAATAGGCGGTGCCGCCCCTACCCTTGTAGGGAGAGCGGTAAGGTCAGGGCCAGCAGAGGTGGATGCAATGCTTACAAGGAGTCGACGGAGTTGAGAAGAAGTTGGGGAAAAGGTCCGACGGTGGTGGAGGAAGGGGAGAAAAGGAGAAGAGATTCATCTTTCTTCTCTAGGTTTTAGTGGGAAGGGTACCTGAGCACAAAGAGGCTAAGACTTACCCCACTCTGATGCCATGTTGAGAAAGAAAGCAATGATCTAATTTCTCAAAAGAAAGCCCTACCCCTCTTTTATAGAGAGAGGTGATAAGAGAAATACTGGGAAGTCCAAACATAAATGAAAAATAACACACTACTCATAAGGACTATAAATAACACTTTTAACATTATATTTACAAACATTTTGGTTTAATCATAATTTAGAATTAAGAAAACCTTTGTTTAATTCTTGAAAATAAAATCCTAAGTTTTGGAGCGGAGAACCAATGGAATAAATTTCGACTACTGGTGCTCCTACTAAAGGAGTAGGACCGATGAAGGGGATGGCGACAGGGGGTAGATGGAGGGAGGTGAGAGAGTGGGGTTAGAGAGGGGAGAATGGAGCTTCTAGCCTTCGTCATGTGGTTTTCTTCAAATGTAGATGTCAGGGGTATATGGCTAAGGATTGTCGTGATCCTGTTCTTTGTCTTCTTTGTCACGGGTGGGGCCATAGAAGAAGTTGTCCCCAGAGATCTCTTGCTAGTTGGTTGGCTAGGAGTGGCCATTGTCTTCCTCCACCTCCATTTAGGGAGATGCCAGAGTCTAGTGTAATGGTTGCTTGGTCTTTGGAGATGGAAAAATTGGATTCTTTAGTGGAGTTCTCCTTGATTAGTAATCTCTAGCATGGAGTGATCGATTTTGATGAGGTTAGATCTTTTTTGTTTCATTGTGGTTTGAAATCGAAAGCTTGGAAGATCACGGTTTTATGGAGATGAAGTTTTTGCTCTTTGGTCTTGAGAAATTGGATGTTGAGCATCTTTGTTTTAAAGAATTTTTGATTGATGGAGTTTTACTTCGATGGTCTATTCCAAGTATTTATGAAGGAGCTTCGAATGAATGAATTCCTTTATGGCTAATTGTTTGTTTTCAAATTGTTGGGATTCCTCTGAGGTTGCGAACTGTTCAAACGGTTGTGGATGCTTGTTCCTCTTTTGCGAGAATTTGAAGATGTTTTGGTATCGGATTGCAAGAAGGGGATGCTACTTCGGTTCATGTGGAGGGTGGATTATTGGTTAGGAAATCACTTCCTTCGAAGGAGGTTCTGCGCTTTGGTAGCTGTGCTTGTGCCCTTACCTTCAAAGAGTTGAGTTTTGTAGGGAAAAGACTTCTTTCCTATGCTGAAATTGTGTCGGCAGTGGTGCCGAAGAATCGTACAGATGTTTCGCAGTTGTGTTTTGGTGATGCAGCCAAGTTGAGAATAGGTCCAGCAAACCTTGGACCTTTAGTTGTCAGGCATGGCCTGGCTGGTTTGAATCCCAATGTGCCAGGATTGGTGCAGCGTGATTGGTGCAGGAAATTGAGGCTGGAATGGAGGCCTAAATAGGTGGCAACGCCCCCTAATTCCGGGATTCAAAATTTGAATCACACAACTGGTGAGGAGGCAGATTGTGTGGTTAATGCACAAGTTGATGCTGATTGTGTGGCTGATTTATTGGAGAATCGCATGGCTGGCTTTCCTATTTTGGCCTCCTTTACAAAATCGTTGGCTGATTTGGAAGGTCACAATCAAGGCTTCGCACAGGTAGCTTCCGGATCCATTTTTGGATCTGGAGTTGGTGAGTTTCCTAATATGAAATTTGATTCTCTTTTTCCTAATTTTGGCAATGGAGATTGGGTCTCTGGGGTCGTCATGTGTCCTCCATCGTAGGACCCCATGTGCTGCGAGTATTGGACAGAGTAGAATCATCTCAAACTGCTGGTTTCTTCAAGAAAGGGACCTTATCATCAGTGTCTCTCATAGGGACCAACTGCGACAGCAAGCTATAGCTGTTGAGGATCCTCTAGTTGTGGAGTGATCTATTGGTGTATGGGAAGGCGCACCTGGGATATTTTCTGCTGCTTGTGGGGCGTAAGAGCCTGATTGCATTCCACAGGTGGATGCTGGACCCTATTTGGGGTCCAGTTGTGGTTAGCCTACCTACCGTGAATCAAATGATACTAATTTTTGTTTTGCTATTCCAGAGGGTGCTGCTGTCCCGGTTTATTTGCAGGAGAGGGAAGCGACTTTGGCTTTTGGCTCAATCTTCAAGGGATATTCTTCTGATTTACAAAATGGAGCACATAAAATTTTGACTGATGTGGATACAGACGCATTTCACTCTTCACAGGTGAAGGCCAGACCCATGATTGGGTTCGGTTGTGGTGAGTTCACTTGTGATGCATCTATGGTAGATGCTTCTCATTGTGCATTTCCTGCGTCTGCTGCTGCTAATTCCTTGCAGGGTGAAGAAGTATTGCGTGATGATCATGAAGTAAAGTTTGCTCCAGGTGATGCAGGGTTAGATGTGAATGACAAGGGCCATATCAACAACAGTATAGATATTAAGTCTAGATCCAGCCATATTAATGCTTTTCCGCAGAGACAAACTGGTTCTCAATGCCTGCTATAAAAGGAAGAGAGCTACTTCAAGTTTTGCTACAAGTGCCCGGAAGGAAGAGGTTGTTGACATTGTGGCTAAGGTGATTGGAGCTAGGAGGGTCCATAAGGGGGGAATGATGGCTAATATTAATGGTTAATGTTTTGACTTGGAATGTGAGGGGCCTTAGAGATGATAAGAGGGGGCAAATTTTGAAGAGGTATTTGGCTGATTGGAGGGTTGATGTAGCGTGTCTTTAGGAAACCCATTTGGAGAATTTCACGCCTAATTTAAAAAACTGTATTTGTGGGGATCGATTCATAGTGTCTGGATTTGGCAGCAACTGGCAGATCGGGAGTTCTTATGCTTTGGCATAATGATTGTTTGGAGTTGTGCTCATGTTATAAGACTGAAAGAACTTTGATGGTGTTCTCTAGAAAGCAAGATGGATTTAATTTTGCACTTACTACGGTTTATGGGCCTTGTGAGAATAATCAAGGGTGATTTTTTGGGATGAGCTTAAGTAGGCCTCTTCCTCTATTGATGGTATGCCTTGGTTGATTGGTGGCGATTTTAATGCTACTCTTTAGTTGGTTGATAGATCAGATGGCAGAGTTGATAGTTCAACCACTCAGTTTCAGCAGGTGGTTCAGGAACTGGAGCTTATTGATTTGCCGCTTTCTGGATATCATTTTACTTGGAGAAATGGGAACAGAGCAATGTTATGTATTGATAGATTTTTGTGCAAAATTGGAATGGCCGAACAGTTTTAGCTAGCAGATGTGGTTGCTTGTGACAGACCTTTCTCTGATAATTCCCCCCTGTTGTGGCGCAGCAATGATAATGTGAGACATTCATCCTATTTTAAATTTCACAAGTCTTGGCTTAAGGAACCTGGCTTCAAGGAGATGATATGGGATAAGTGGAATTCTACCTTTGTTTCATCCTTAGCCACTTGTACTTTATCTGACAGAAGCAAAGCTATTAGATTGACTATGATTGATTTCAGTCGTGACTTGAAGAAGCGTAGGGAGGAGAGAAGATGTGATGTTCTCTTACATATTTTGAATTTGGACAAAAAAGAGGAGATTGCCCCCACTTTCTACGAAGGATTGTATTGAGAGACGAAAATTCCAGGCCGTTGCTTTGGAAGATTACAAAAAGGAGATGGACTGGAGATAAAAATCTAGACAGCTATGGCTTAAGGAAGGAGATGCAAACACAAGGTTTTTTCACTTATCGACTAGTGCGAGAAGAAGGCGAAACATGATTAATTGTATAAAGGTTGGGGATGAGATCTTGAAAAAAAGAGAAGAGATATGGACTGCTTGTAGAAAATACTTTCAGGATTTCACTAGGAAGAAGCAATGCGGGTTGTGGCGTTTGCCTTCTCTGGATATGGAGCAAATTGGCGAGGATGCGAAGCAGGCTCTCATTACAGAAGTTGATGAGATCCTTGCTACAATGTGTGGGATGAGAGCGGAAGGAGCCCCTGGTCCGGATGGTTTGCAAATTGTGTTCTACAAGGAGTTGTGGGTCGTAGTTGGGACAAAGGTTGTTATGATTAGGGAGTTCTCAGGAAATGAAGGATTCGAAAGATTGAACAAGTTCTATTTGTTCTTACTTCTAAAAAAGGGCAATTTGAAACACTTAGAGGATTTTAGACCTATTGCTTTGTCGAATAGCATTTATCTTTTGGTCTCTAAAATCTTGGCTAATTGGTTACATTTTTCTCTTCCTGATATTATTTCTCCAGTCTAAACGGCTTTTATTAAAGGGAGATCCCTTCAAGATTCTTTTGTTTTGGCCAAGGAGTTCTTAGCTGCTTGGAAGAGAAGAGGTTGCTCCTCTTTTCTTTGGAAAGTGGACTTTTCAAAGGCTTATGATTTCATCGCTTGGAGTCATTTATGGGATATTCTTAAAAGAAGGGGATCCCTAGACCTCTGGATTTCTTTGATGAAGAGGTGTGTTACTACTTCTTCCCTTTCGGTGTTGATTAATGGGAAGGCTAATGGAGCTCAGATAGAACTGCAAAGAGGAGTGCATCAGGGTTGTCAGTTAGCATCGATGCTATTCAATATTGTAGTGGATATGCTTGCGGCCATGGCTTTTAAAGCATGCAATGGGGGTTTTTTCAAAGGATTCTCGTATTCTGGAGATGGGAGGGTTTTAACTCCCATTCTTCAATATGCAGATGACATTACTTTTTTCATTGAAGGTAGTGGGAGGGATGCAAAGCACACGTCTTCTTTGGTGAGGATCTTTTCGGAAACCTTAGGTCTGAAAATAAACAACAAATCTAGCTTTGTTCCTTTTAATATGGGGTCTGTGAAGGAGAATAATATTGCTTCGGAATTGGACACACCGGTGGTGAGATTACCAATCACATATCTTGGTCTTCCTTTAAGAGGAAAAAAACTTAGTTTTTCGGATTGGAGGAGTTTGATTGAGAAGTCATCTAAAAGATTTTCTTCTTGGAGTGGTAGACTCCTTTCTAGAGGTCATGGTTGGAATTGCTTAAATCCATCCTTAACTCAATTTCAGTGTTCTTCTTGTTAGTGTTTTCGCCAACAAAGAAGATACTAAAGCAGATTGATATAATCCGGAAGAGATTTTTTTGGAAAGGGCCCTGATTCGGAGGGAAGATTTGCTCAACTTGTCAAGTGGAATGAGATTTGTAAGCCGAAAAATGGAGGTCTTGGAGTGCGTCATTTATCTCATTTTAGTAAGGCATTATTGTTGAAATGGGTGGTTAGATTTCTGTCCAATGATGATTCTTTGGTGAATTCCATCCTGAGGGATTCCTATGGTGATTGTGTGAAGATGATGCAAGGGCCTGCATGTACTACCAATGGGTTTTCTGCATTTTGGTATTCCATTAGATCTCTTTTCTCTGAATTTTCTGATCAGTTTGTTCCATCTTTGGGTGATGGTGTTACTTTCAGATTTTGGCGCGATAATTGGACATAAATTGGATCCTTTTCTGTGGTTTTTCAGAGGCTCTTTCACCATGCTGTTGATAAAGAAGTCAAGTTACAGGATTTATGGGATGAAGCTTTGTTGTTGGGACATCAGGCTGCCAAAGGGTCTTTCGGAATCCACTTTCAATGATTTTCAGCAGCTATTGCATTCTATTAAGGACCTTTCTCCATCTGTTGAACCAGATGGGTTCATTTGGAAGCAAGGCACATTTTCGGTTGGTCGTGTGTACAAGCTAATGATTAAAAATGATGCCATTGGTAATCAGGTTGATGGGGATTTCCAAATTGTGATTTTGAAATGTAAATTTCCTTTCAAGATAAGATTATTCCTTTGGTTCCTTAGAAGGAAGCAGATTATTACACGGATGTATAGATCTAGGTGGGCTCTAGATGGGGATACTTTATGTCCTCTTTATCAGAATGCAAAGGAAGATGTGCAACATTTATTCTTCGACTGCAATTTTGCCAAAAATGTTTGGATAAGTTTTAACCTCAACACGGTGGACAAGACAAATTTTGAAAGATTTTGGACAAGCTTCAGAGATCATGTTTTGCTTGATATGGCGGGCTAGTGTCAGGGAATTACTATTATTTGGTGTATCTGGCTTCAAAGGAACGATACTATTTTTCGTAGTGAGAGGTGTTGGGTGGACAATGTGATTAGCGAGGTGAGGGTTATTTCTGAGTTTTGGCTGCAAAATATGTAAGTCCATTCCTTTTGGTCCTTTTTAATACAATATACAGATGATTACCAGGCTCAGGTAATCTTCCACTTTTTCTTTCAAAAAAAAAAATCCTAAGTTTGTATCAACAATAACATCTTTCTTCTTGTAGTTATTAATTTTGAAAATAGTTATCCATTTAAATAGGGAGTATAAGATGAGGTTTAGGATTTGGTACTTAAATGGAAACAGTTATCCTTAAAATTCTAATAATTGATTACTGCTATTTTTGTCGACATGCACAGGTGTGCCTTTGGCATGCCCTTGGTGTGCCTCCATAATAGACTATTTTGGGGCATCGAAATTGTCAAAATTTGACATCGAAATATGTGTTTCCATGGCGTACCCTTAGCATGTTGGCGAAATGCGCATTTGGAAATTTATCAAAACGATATCGAAATTGGCATTTCGAACCTTGATTGATAGTAGGGGATAGAATGTTGGCTTAGTAGAGTTTGGGACCTTGTGGTAGACCTTCACTTGCAATTTAGTCCTGGTTAACTGTCTTTATGTGTGATGTAGTGTGGGTATGATTATGTCCAAGTCTAAGCTAGAAGGTTCTTAACTTTAGTTGATTTTATGAAAGCTTTTCTTTTTTTCTTGGAAGAGCAAATGTAGTGGGCATGGGATTTGATCCCATG
This sequence comes from Thalassia testudinum, assembly GCA_037157565.1. Lineage (NCBI taxonomy): Eukaryota > Viridiplantae > Streptophyta > Magnoliopsida > Alismatales > Hydrocharitaceae > Thalassia > Thalassia testudinum. The sequence goes on along the minus strand of JAZHRO010000007.1, from coordinate 62,210,542 downwards.
ACCTTTAGGTACTGATTGAGTTGATTTGACTCGACAGGAAATGTAAAGGGACTATCGCAACATGCCGTAAAATAATACTAAGAACAACAAATTGGTAACCTAGTTCCACCTCGACGGCGTACGTTAGGGGAGGAGATTCAACCCTCAACTCTTCACTACAGAATGGTTAGGTGTCCATTGCACAGGGACCATGGTCCTTTTTCTAAGAAGCATAAGGGCCCCTTATATAAGGGATCTTTAGAAAAACAAAATAATGATGATTACATGGGCAAGATTGCTTTGTTAATCGCCTTGGTGCCTCTATTCTTGTGTTGTCACTTTAGTTCTTGTGTCACTGTTTTGTCCTTTACTCTTCAAGCCTTGGTAGTGCCTAAGGCTCTTGGCAGTTGAATTGCCATTGCACTCTTAGGCAGGCGCCGATTGGTAGTTGGGTTGGGCATGTTTTGGCTTTGGACGGATTGGGTTCTGGGTTGCCTTTGGTGGTCTTTTTGGGCTTGTTTTATGATGGTTCATTCTTTCCCTCATCAGATACCAATTTGGAGTTTTTACTATTCTACCAAAGATTTTCCTTTATGTGATGTTGAGGTACCTTTCAGGTCCTCTCTCGTAGCTCGTTTATATATGTTGAATGAGTCCTGTTGACCTTGTTTTCAAACTCGAATGGTCTTGACTTTTCGAGCCCAATTCTAGATACATGACTGAGTGGAGATTGGCACGTGCTTTCATCTTAGCTATGGTCCCTTTGGCTAAGAGATTGCATGCCTTAAGATTGTGCATTGCTTTTTAGAAGAGGGTGAAGGAAGAAAGGGAGAAAAGGAGATTAGAGGCCTTAACAAAAATCAAGGGTTGGGCAGAGGAAGATGAACAAACATTATTAGCAATTGAAGTTCAGGAAAGGTAGGCTGTGCAGCATGTGTTGGCAAAGAAAGATAAGAAGGTTGAGACAGAGTGGCCAGATATTCAAGCATTGTTTGTTGAATGAAGGGGATGCTAATACATGCTCTTCTACATGGCTGCAAATGTGAGGAGATGAAGAAGCTTCATTGACATTATTTTGGTTAGTGGAAGGGAATGCATAGGGAGAGAGTAGACTGTAGCATCTTTGGCGGTGCATTTTAGATGGTTTATAAGAAAAAGATTTGTAGGAAGATGGAGTTGGATTGGTTAGAGGAGGGGTTTCCTATATCGGTTGAACAAGTGAAGCTTTTAGTTCATTCTTTTTGGAGTTTGAGGTTAAGAAGGCTATCGAGGGCTTGAATGTGGAGGGAGCATTGGGAGTGGATGTGTTTTCTATGCTATTTTTTGAGGAATTCTAGTTGGTTGATGGGACTGATTTTGTGCAGACAATATAGGAGTTTTGTGGAGGTAAGTCGAACAAATTTCTTTTTTCGTTTTTGTTTTTTGTTTTCTACCAAGAGGGAATGTGCACAAAGGGTGTAGGATTATAAACCAATTTCCCTCTTAAATGTAGTCTACCTGATAGTGGAGGAGGTCCTTACCAATATATTGTGGGAGATCATGGAGGATTTGTTGAGCCTTGTGCAGACAGCTTTCATTAGGGGTAGAAATCAGGTTGATATGCTGGAAATCATAAGCTACTAGGCAGAGTTGGGACGAGGGGCTTTCTATGAAAATTTGATTTTATGAAGGCACATGACTCGTCTTGTGCATTGTTGTGGAGCTCTCTTTGTTGAAGGGGGTTTCCCCTACTTTAAATAGCATGGATGAAAAGATGCATATGAACCGACTCCTTCTTGGTCTTGGTCAATGGTAACATGGAGGGATGGTGGCTTTAGCCACAACATGGAGTGTGTAAGGATGCCTATTTGCCCCTTTTCTATTTGTACTTGTTGATGCACTAGCTATTTGTACCTTTGTAGGATGGTGTAATGATCTTAACCGGGGTTTTAGCTTGGGGGAAGTAGATAGGATTATATTGGTCATGCAATGTGCGGATGGCATGATATTCTTCACTGAAGAAGAGGATGAAGCAAGGGAGAATATTTCTGTTCTCCTTGACATTTATGGAGTTCTCAATCCTGAAGGCGATTTGTCTCCTTTAGAATGATAGATGATGAAGCTAAGCATCGTGTATCTATCCTCAAACACCTAGGGGGTTACTTCCCTTAATTTACTTCTGGTTGCTCCTATCTGACAAGCCTTCAAGAGCTTTGGATTGGAAACTGGTGCTACCGAAGGATGGATGATTATGCTCTTAACTTGGGGGGAGGGGATTGATTTTGTTGAAGTCAATGCTTTCTGTCATTCCTATTTCCCTCACGTTGGAGTTTGTGATGCTGATGAAGGTAGAAAATATGGTTGATCAGGTTGAAGCGCAGATTGTTTTAGATTTGAGAGTTGTGGAGTGGTGTATCTCATTAGGAGATTTGTGCACCTCTTGGAGAGTAGTGTTTTGAATTGTAAAACTATGAATGTGCTTTTTTAGCAAAGAGGATAGTTCGGGTACAGGAAGGACTTAGACTTATTCTTTAAGGTGATTATGTTTATTCTCTATGGTGAGTTAAATTATTCTCTAGGGTAATAATAGGTAATGGTTGCAGACTTCTAGAATTGAGCGACTATAACCTAGACATCGCTTTTTGTAGGAAAGTTTTCGGATTAAAGGTTGAAGAGATTCTTAGACTACTAATTGTGGGATAGAAATCTCATGCGGCTGTCAGAAGGGATTCCAGACTCATTTGCAAGAAAAAGATGATATTGAAGGTTAAAATTTTTGGGTGACAGCTGAGGAAGAGGATTATGATAAAGGTTTGTTGTTTGAGATTTGCACCCCAGGAGAAAGCCATTTTTTCACTTTGTGATTAGAACCAGGAAGATGATAGTGTTGTGTTGTAATAAACCATAATATGGGGGGTACAATTGTAAATAGCTATAGTTAGTTACAGGTTAGGCAAGAACTGTTGGTGCATAGGTATTTGATTTTGATGATAGCAAAACATAGTCTTTATATTTTGTTCTTGGAGGACTGACATTTTAGGAACAAGGAGCCAAAGCTAGCAAGGAAGGAGGACTTAGTTGAGAGGAAAACCAAGAAGAAACAAGAAAGAAGCTAGAAGATTAGTTATTTAGTCTTTGTATGTCATTTGATGTATCTTCATTTTCTTTATTTAGACATGATGTAAGGAGCCCAAGTATGATAACCTAGTTTTAAGTTATACTTATATAGATCCTAGACACTTAGGCAAAACTTAGAATCAAAACAGAAATCCAAAATAGTAATCAACCTTTACAATCAAATGTCCAATTCCTTTGTTAGGCATCTAAAACCTTGTTATCAGACGACTTACCTTGTTATTGGATGCCACCTGTAGTGACTATTAGCAGCCCAACGTTCACTTTAGGTTATTAGATGATCAACCTCATTATCGAACATCCTATAGGTCCATCATACGTCTTATAATACTATTTCAACCTTAGAAACTTAAAATGTAGAAAGATCATGTGTCAGAAGGTCGAATCCTAAATTAATTTCCACATTAGACGTCCAACAATAGGATTGAACGTCGTATTAGATGACCAATACTTAGATCAGATGTCATAGCTCACTCCAGACCCAATTCCAGGGTAGATTGATTATAGTAATAGTTGAGAGAAGGTTTGTAGTGGACTACATCTAGTTTCACATGTGGAATGAAGTGTGGTGTGCGTGGGAGCTTATGAATAGGCATTGTATCCCTCGTTTGTTTCTTAAGAAGAATAGAAACATTAGCCTTATCGAGGTCTTCTCCACTGATTTTCTCCTTACTCTTCGCGAGTGGGGTTTCCACGTAAACCTAAGTATTCCTTGATTGTTTATACTGTTGATATCTGGTTACATTTCCACTTATTTATATTTTACAACTTGGTATCAGAGCAAGTTGTTCTTGGGTCTTTCTTATTCAATTATTCTTGCTATTAGGGTTCTTTTTCTATTTTGTGTCTTTGATTTAGAGGAAGAGGGTTGGTACCCTAATATCTTTGAATAATAGAAGAGAGCGACGCCATGTTGCTACCAATCAAAGATGAAGCAATGATGGTCGTGGCCATCACGATGAGTTTTCGCGGGGAGGAGCACGAGGTGGCGCCCAAGGAAGCACGCGCTCGGTGGCATTCTCCTATTGGGTTCAAATGAACCCTATCGAAAGAGGATGAGTTTAAGAAGTTGGGGAAGAAGTTGATGAAGATGTCCTCAGTTTGCTTTGATTGCGTGGGGAGTTGATAGAACAACTTGGCATTGGATGGCCAGATCGAGGGATCCTACAACGAGGAGGAGATGAGGAGAGGTGACGAACTTGGATCGCCTCTTTCGAAGAAGATCCCTTTGACAACAGTGACAGCGATCGCGATCAGGAGCGATCTTCGGCGAAGATCACGGTGAGGATTGTGGAAAAATCGTGAGTCTGGCAATGATCTTACATTCGATTATGAGAGTAGCAAGCGACAATGATGTGAAATCTTGTCCGGCGAGGATTTACGCTGGAGCCATAGTGATGTTCTTGCATGAGAGTGTGTGGAGCATAAGCAGGCATTAATGTCGTGAGTGGATTCGTTTGAACCCTAAGAAGAGGTTTATTTGGATTTTTTAAGCTCTTTACCCTTCTGCTATCCTTTTGTCTTGTTAACTTTACAAAAAAAAGTTGTTGAGAAAAAAAAGAAAAAAAGGGAACAAAAAAAATGATGATGATGGATTCTAAGAGAAGAGGGGAGAAGCTCCTCTCTAGCTTTATTCTTATTTTCTCTATATTATTTTCTTCTTTCATAGGAGTATGGGAGAAAGGAGTATGAGAACCTATTTGAGTGAATCTTATATGAGACTCTGAGTCTTCAAAATGGAGGGCACAAGCGCCAACACTAGCTTCACTGATTCTTCTCCGAACTCCAACCTACACCTGCCTACAAGCAAGAATGACGATGCAAGGATGCCAATGGCACAGGATGTGTGGAAGCAGTGACTCGACATCATCATTTGAGTTGTATGTTTTGTTCTGCTATGTAGAGTAAGGATTTCTTTTGTACAAGTTGAGCATTCCATGCTCCAACTTGAGAGAGAGTGTTGAGAGAAGGGTTGTAGTGGGCTACATTTAGTCCCACATAGTGGAATGAAGTGTGTTGTGTGTGGGAGCCTATAAATAGGTATTGTACCCCTCATTTGTTTCTTGAGAAGAATAGAAACATTAGCCCTATTGGAGCCGTCTCCCGTGATTTTCTCTTTACTCTTCGTAAGTGGGGTTTCCATGTAAACTCAACTATTCCTTTATTATTTTATGCTTTTGATATTTTTTTACGTTTTCACTTATTTATATTTTAAAATTCTTAAATAAGCTATTTGATCACTTGATCAAATATCTCCTGTTGAAAGGATCAATTGGATCAATCCATGGTATTGAGGAAGTGTTAAATACAACATTTAAAAAAATTTCGAAAATGAGATTAAATCGATGCCAAAACTTGATCAAGTAATGAAATGGAAAATACCCTAAATTGGAACCACATGGGAGAAACTCGCCAGTGGTATGCTTAAATTTGGTTTGCATTCTTAATTGGTTGAAATGAGATAAGTTTATTGTAACCTTAGGTCTCTCTTATATAGAGAGAGACCAAAAGAGTAAAAATACATTCTTACCCTTGAGGAGCACACATAGAAAAAGCTAGAAAGAAAATAACACACATATAGTATGCTAACACTCCCCAAGCTGGAGCATAAATATCTATCATGCTCAGCTTGGAGATACACGAATCAAATGAAGATTTGGTCAAGGACTTGGTGAAAATATCTGTAGTCTACTCCTCAGATGCAACATAAGTGGATATAGCAATCCCTTCTGAATAATGTCCCTGGTATAGTGATAGTCAACCTCAACATGCTTTGTTCTCTCGTGAAATGCTGGGTTGTTGGCAATGAAGGTGGCTGCTCTATTATCACATCGCATCTTTATAGGACTAGAAAATTGCACCTGTAGGTCAATAAGCAAGCATTTGATCCACATCATCTCCACAGTCATCTGAGCCATAGCTCTATACTCAGACTTGGCACTAGATCTCGCAACTGTGTCTTGTTTCTTGCTCCTCCAGGTGATCAAATTTCCTGCTAAGAAAGTGTAGAACCCAGAAGTGGATTACGATCCATATGGCATCTGGCATAGTCTGCATCCGAGTAGCCAACCAACGTCATAGAGGATCCCTCTGAGAAGAAAAGACCCTTCCCAGGAGCCCTCTTGACATCTGTGTTGGCTTTGCTATAAACCAACTCAGGCTTTCGACTGCAGAGGAGATATTCGGTCTCGTGATAGTAAGATACAACAGCTTGCCAACAAGCTGTCTATACCTTCTATTGTCCACCACCTGTGCATTCTCATCATAGAGTGGCATCTTGGGGTCTATAGGAATATTGGCCTCCTTGGCCCTAAGCATATCAACCTCCTGCAAAATATCTAAAGCATACTTTTGCTGAGATAAGATCGCACCTTCCTTGTTGCGAGCCACCTCAATTCCAAGGCAATTTCGTAAAGCCCCCAGATCCTTCATGACAGATTGTTCTATTAGGATGTGCTTAACCTCAGTAATACCCTCCATATCGTCCCCTGTGATGATCAAATTATCTACATAAACCAGAAGTATGATAGTACCTCGTTTAGTCCTCCTGACAAAGAGTGAAAAATCAGCTGTTGATCTCCTGAATCCAGCTGTCTACAACTTGTGACAATCTCTGAAATCAAGCTCGGGGACTGTTTGAGGCCATATATAGCCTTCCGTAATCGGCATACACACTTCCTGTCTCTCAAATCCAGGCGGCTGCTGCATATAGACTTCTTTGAAATCACTATAAAGGAAGGCATTCTTCACATCTAATTGGTGCAAGGGCCAATCTAATTAAACTGCCACTGCAATCAACACCTGGACTGTGCGAAGTTTGGCAACTGGAGAGGTGTCAAAGAAGTCCATCCCATAGGTCTGGGTGAACCCCTTTGCCACAAGGCGAGCTTTGTACCTAGCAACACCACCATCAGGATTGAACTTCATAGTAAATACCCATCAACAGCCAACGAGTGCAGCACCATCAGAAAGTGAAGTAATCTCCCAAGTCCCACGACCTCGAAGAGCAACAATCTCATCCTCCATGGTTGCTCGTCATTTTGGATCAAGCATGGCCTCATGGTGTAGCTGGAATCTGTGTAACGGCTAATGCCTGAGTAAATCCAACAAATCCAGGAGCAAGAGTATCAGTAGCAAGTGCCCTCGCCGTGGGATAAGCAGTGCAAGTCCGTGGCCGCTTTCGAATAGCTATCGGAAGGTCAATATCATCGCCTGACACATCACCTGTCCTGTCCTTGTGACCAGGGTTCGAAATGCCGATTTTGACGCTGTGCTGATGAAATTCTAAGTATACATTTTTTGGGCATGTCGAGGAAATGCCCGTTTTTCGATGGGCATACCGATGAGCATGTTGAAGGCACGCCGTGGAAATGCTGATGCATGCCGATAAAAATGACAAAAGTAGTAAAAAAAATTAGCAGCAGCCTCGACATTACCATCGATTTCGCTGGCATGTCGACCATGCTGACGGCATGCCGACGATATCCTTGCATTTTGACACCTTTACCATATCAGCATGGACTTTTCCCAAAAAAGGCCTTACTGACGGCATTTAAATCACTGCCTGTGACCATCACATGGCAAACATACATCATTGTTTAAAGGACTCACCTGAGAAGTTGATGGTGAGGGCGATGATGGGGGTCCCTTATAGGTAGCATGATGGCGAACATATGTCTACAGAGGCCTAGTCAGGCATGGAAAGGGATGTGTAGTAGGTGGTGGTGGTGGTGTGGTAAGGACAGAAATCTTAGGAAAGCTCCCAAAACGAATGATAGAATATGGCATAGGTGCCATATCGTCCTCGGGAGGCATCTCAGTAGCCGTTACAGAAAAGAAAGGTACAGCCTCATGAAAGGTAACATCCGCTGAAATATAGTGCTGAGAAGTAAGTGGATTAAAACAATGATACCCCTTTTGTGTCTGGGTATACCTAAGAAAAACACACTTAATTGCTCTCGGTGCTAGTTTATCCTGACTTGGTCCTAACAAATGGACAAAGGAAACACAACTAAAAGTTCGAGGGGTGATGTGAAACAAGGGACGATCAGGATACATGACCTGAATAGGAATCCGTTCATGCAACACAGCATTAAGCATCCGGTTAACTAAAAACAAGTAGTCAAAACGTCACCCCAATAGAGAGAAGGGACAGAGTGGTGAATTAACGTGTGAGCAACATCAAGAATATGACGATGTTTCCTCTCAGCAACATCATTTTGCTGAGAGGTATGAGGACATGTCTCATAGATAATACCACAACTAGAAAAGAAATTGAGTAAACGTAAAGTACAAAATTCCAACACATTATTCAAGCGAAAGTACTTTACCAAACAAGAATGCTAGAGTTTTTATTTCTTTGACAAAGTTCTCAATAATTTATCTTACAACGGACTTATTTTTCAAGAGAAATATCTAAGTCACGCGCGAAAAATCAATTAAAACAAGATAATACTTGTTCCCAAGTTGATCAGGAGTACGACTGGGACCCGACACATCTATATGGATTAAATAAAAAACGACAGGTGAAATAGACGTAGAAATGGAAAAATTAACCCTATGGTGCTTGCCAAGTTGCCAAGCATCATAAGTGGGAGCAGTAGTGGAGGGAATATGTGGTATAACGCATCTGAGGCGATGAATGGGTAGATGGCCAAGGTGGTGGTGCCACTGGAGAGGAGATCTAGTAGAAGTAAAGTCCTGCAGAAGTAGCAAAAGCAGTACGGTTCAGACAATACACCCCATATTCCTCATGCCCTCCACTAATCATCTTCCCAGTGAATTTGTCCTGTAAGACATAAGAAGACGCATCAAAGATAACTCGACAGTTCAGATCCCTAGTAATGCTGCTAACAGACAATAAATTCAAGGGAAAATTAGGCACATAATAGACATCTGCAAGTCTCAAAGTAGGAGATAATGACATATCTCCCTTGCCAACAAGTGGCGAGTGTCTCATCAGCCACCTGCACTGTCCTGGTAGGTGTAACAGGTGTCAACTGACAGAAGGATCAACGATTGCCACATAGGTACTTCAATGCATCCGAATCAATCAACCACTCACTAGAAGACAAAAGTGACGACATACCAGTCACAGGTGTCTCTGATGAGGAGGCCATGGCTGTAGTGTTGGGAATCTGAGAGGAGGATGAAGCCTGTGTCAACTGCGCAATCTATTGTCTCAGGGTCTCAATCTCTATATTCAAGGAGCTCACATCAGGATCGGTAGGTACTCCGTCGAGAACCTTAGCTGCCTGATTGGCCATGGGTGGCCTACCATGCTTCTGCTAGCATGTAGCCTCTGGATGACCAAGTTTGCCACAGTAAGTGCATGGTGTCTTGGTACGTGTACTAGATGAGCGTCCATGTCCACGACCACGACCACGTGCAGGGGAAGGGGTACCCCTACTACGTCTAAGGATCGTTGCCAGTGCGGATATCTGAGTGCCTGTGTCTGGAGTCGAAGTACGAACTGCAACTCTGCTAAGTTTACTATAAGCCTCCTCTAAGGTAGGAAGTTCAGGAGCTGTGAGAATCTGATCTCTGGTAGCTGTATACTCAGGTCTAAGATCTGCCAAGAAAAGAGATACGGCTAACTGTCTCCGAAAATTCCTCCAAGAATCACAGGCACACCTCGGTAGATAAGAGTGATGTCTCTCCAGCATTCCCTTCAAGAGGGAGTAGTACTGTGATAGAGTGCTTCCTTCCTGGCGCAAATAGAAAAGGTCGTTGAAGACCTGAAAGACTCATGCAGAGTTCTTGACATGAGAATAGGTTTCGCGCAAGGACTCCTACATCTTCTTTGCAGTGTTGTAATACATGATTTCATCCCCTATACAGGGAATAATTGTCTGCATAAGCCACGCAGAGACCATGGCATCGTCTCTATCCCAGGTGGTGTTGGCGCCAGTCTTGCTCTCGAGCTCCGGATCTGTAAGGATGTGGCTCTTCTCATGACCCCTGACAGTCATGAGGAAAGTCTGAGACCACCGTGGGTAATTGGTCTTGTCCAACTTGACGATAGGACCAAAAAATGGATTCTTCAGTACCTTGGTGTCCAAAAAAGTGTCCGAATTCACCTTGGACTGATCATTTGAAGCCATCCTTACAATCTTTAAGCCATAATCAGACTTTTATATCTAATAGATCATCAATTAGATCTGAATCATGCTAAAAATCAGATTTGCATCTTCACAAGAAATCCCCTTAGATTAGTGTTGGCCTAACCTGGGAGTAAGGAGATCACTCGAGAAGGTTACAAAGAGATCTAAGTCTCTTTCTCCTTGTTGTAAGAGTAGCCCTAGGAAGGGGCTACGGTTCCCTCAAATGTGTAGCAACACGTCGATCTATTGCTTTGGAGGTCGTCGGTGCTGCCTTAACCACGCAAGGCTGCTAGGCGGCGCTCTGAACAGTCGCACAACCGCTGATGCACCTTTGGTGATGTGCTACACAGCCTTTAGGATCATTGTAGCACCTCCTTAGGCGCACATGATGACTGTCCGATCGGTTGGAGCGTTGCCGTGAGGCGCTGTGCCGACTCAGGAGCATTGGAGCGCCGCCTCAGGCGCGCACAACCACCGTGCAATCGGCTAGAGCGTCGCCATGAGGTGCTGCGCTGCCTCAGAGGCATTGGAGCACCACTGTGAGGAGCGTTGAGCCCCGCTTGTGGGTGCTGTCGGCTCACCAGCGTCGCCGTAGCACCGCTGCATGTGCTGCAGCGCACCGCCGGAGCTCCATCGAGAGCTTCTGCTGCTCTCGAGGGAGAAAGGAGACCTAAGGTTTCGGTGGTTAGGGTTTTGGAGGCTGTGAGGGGTGGGATACCTAGAACCACGGTCTAGGATCGGTGCTTTGATATCAAATTGGTTGAAATGAGATAAGTTTATTGTAACCCTATGTTTCTCTTATATAGAGAGAGACCAAAAGAGTAAAAATACATCCTTGCTCCTGAGGTGTACACATGGAAAAAGCTAGAAAGGAAATAATACACATATGGTATGCTAACATTCTTCTCTCTTGCTGTCAATATGGATTGGCATGTCTATCAGCTAGATATAAAAAATGCCTTTCTTTATGGAGACCTTCATGAAGAAGCCTACATACAGCAGCCCCTTGGATTTGTTATTGAGGGGGAGTGTTAGAAGGTTTGTAAATTGAAGAAAGTTATTTATGAGTTAAAGCAAAGTTCGAGGGCTTGGTTCGAGAGATCTAGTAAAGTAGTTCAGGAGTTTGCTTTACTAGATCATCCTCATATCAATACGCTTTCACTTTTCACGGAACTACTGGATCAATGATTCTCATTGTGCATGTAGATAACATACTACTTACATGGAGCGACAAGGAAGGCATTGAGTCCTCCAAGACATTTTTGTACTTTCAATTTGTTACCAAGGATCTTGGATTGCTTAGTTACTCCTTGGGAATTGAGGTGCATTAAATTGATATGGGCCTTATTTTTTCTTGGCAGAAGTATGTACTTGATATGCTACAAGAAGCAGGTATGTTAGGATATAAGCTTGCAAGCATTCCATTGGATCCTTATACTCATCTAGTTGACTTAGACAATCCTATCTTAGAAGATGTAAGTAGATATCATTCTATGGTAGGCAGACTGATCTACCTGACTATCACAAGGCCAAACATTGCCTATGCTGTGCGGTGACTTAGTTTATGCAGGAATCTAGAGAAGTGCACTGGGCAGGAGTATGGCAAGTGTTTAGATATTTGAAGAATGCTTCTGGGAAAGGATTTTCTTTCAAAAAGCATGGCCAACTCGATGTGTGGGGATACTCCAATCTTTCCATGAGAGCATCAAGCACATTCTCCAGAATAAAGTTTCAAACGCAATGCAGCATAAGTTCCTTCTTAAATTGGTGGAACTTACTTTTGAAGTTCATTACAAACCTGGTTGGATAACTACAGTAGTTGATGCACTTTTCAGGCTACATGAGCAACCCATCATTCATGTGATTTCTAGCCTTGCCCTTGGTTGGAGTACCATTATCTCTATACTTTATCAACGAGGGCCAAGTTTGTTGTAGTATTTGAGGTTTTGGAATGAAGGCTAATTAGATTCAACCCTTTATGGTAAATGAGGGGATATACCATTTTATAAAGGGAAGATTTTGCTCCTGAGGGGACTTAATTTCATAACCACTATCTTATAGCACCACTATGATTCCTTTGAACGGGGACATTCTAGGTTTCATAGGACCCTTCATTATATTAAAAGAACTTTCTTTTGGAAAGGTATGAACAAAGATGTTAGGGCTTACAGAAAGTCCGTGATGTTTGTTAGCGATGTAAATATAACCCTCAAGCTCCATCTAGTCTTTTATAATTGTTGAGACTAGGGACATACTTGTCTTTTTGGATGATTGTAATTTACCCAAACCCCTCTAATATAAATGAGAGATTAGAGTTTCTTTGGTGAATAAGAAAAACTATTTTCCTCTCACATGATGTCAAAGTAGTGGTCCTAGGTTGTACTTTGATATCCCACCAAATATGCACCCTAAAACATGATTGAATCACCAACTAGATGGTGATTTTATGGAAGAATTAAGGATGGATCAAAGAGGCAGCAGCAGCATGGGAGAAATCTCTCCCAGTGCCGTTGCCACCACAGGTCCTGCCGTTGTTGCCGTTGTCGCTCCTGATCTCCCTATCATCGTCATTGGCAGCGTTGTCGGCGAGGCCAACGCTGCCGCCACTGGTCCGCCAGTCCCTCTCCTTGTTGACAGACTGATCTAGCGCATTTGCCAGTAGCCTGTTGGTGCCTTTTTGAGAAGCGTGATGAGTCTTCTCTCATGCCTAATATGGATGGTGATGAGTCTTCTCTCACCATGGTTGATGGAGGCTCTTGCCTCAAGCACGATGAGTCTTCTCTCGTGTAAGATGTATGTTTTTGGACTGATTGGAGGCCCTATTTCAGTCCAACAGGGGCGTACGTATGCAGCCTAAGGAGGAGCAAAGAAGACTGGGTCTAGAGGAGTTTGGGTTGTTGACTTTGGTGCCTTCATACATGTCACATGGGACATGAAGAGATTGGAGAATCCCGTTAGTCAACGCGGGATCAGCGATGTTAGAGTAGCTAATGGAGCCATATCTCCAATTACAGCTGTTGGAAGTGTGTGCACCTCCTAGAAGATGGTGATCAGAGAGGTTCATTGTGCACCAGAGTTTCCAATGAACCTCTTATCTGTGACCTATATTTGCAAAGACCATAGATGCTGGGTGGTGTTTGATGATGATCATTGCTACTTTTAGGATCGACAGATGGGAGAGATCATTGGTGGGGGTATAGAACGAGATGGTCTCTATTACCTAGATACACCTACTCTGTTTGCTGGAGCTGTGTCCATAGCCTTTGATCCTTGGCTATGACACAGGAGACTTGGACATCCACCACTAAAGAAGATGCGACAGATGTATCTTGAGTTGCCAGATCCCTTGACCCTGCAGTGCGAGGATTGCCAGCTTGGGAAGCACCATAAGGGTACTTACCAACAGAGAGTTGATGGGGTGAGTGTTGTTCCTTTCTCAGTGCATTACGATGTTTGGGGACCATCTAGAGTTCCCACTCCTAGAGGACATCGGTGCTACATTGTTCTTGTAGATAATCATAGTTGCGTGACTTGGGTCTTCTTAATGAAGACACGCTTGGAGATACCATAGGTTATTTTGTAGTTCCTGTTTGAGGTTCAGACTCAGTACTCTAGCATAGTTAGAGTGTTTTGCAGTGGTAATGCCCTGTGGTAATGCCCTAGAGTTTATGTAGCGAGACGTTCAGAGTCTTTTGTCTCCCAGGGGCATTGTTCATCAGACTTCTTATGCTCACACGTCTCAGTAAAATGGAGTGGCTGAGCGCAAGCTTCAACATCTCCTTGATATTACTAGGACCTTGATGATCCATATGAAGGTTCCTAAGTAATTATGGGGGGATGCCATACTGCAGCCTATTTGATTAATAAGGTGCCTTCTTCAATTCTTAGATGACAAGTTCTCTTCCAGGTCATCCATTTAGATTGTGACATGTCGTTTTCTCTTCCATTGAGAGTTTTTGGATACACTTGTTTTGTTCAGGCATATGGCAATCAAGATAAGTTTTCTCCTCGGGCATCTAAATGTGTCTTCCTTGGATACTCTAGGACACAGAAGGGATACAAGTGCTATGATCCAGTTCATAGGAGGTATGTTGTTACTGCAGATGTCACCTTCTTTGAGAAAGCCCCTTATTTCTCAGAAGAAACTTCTATTCAGCCTGCCTTGGAGGAGATATAGTCTTATCACTGGTGGTTACAGACTTCACCTCATGCAGTGTCGTGTCCTATTTTGACAGATGAGAGTAGCTCAGATACAGAGGAGCAGCCAATTTCAAGATCTAATTGAGCATGCATTCATCTTATCACACAGTATATTGGGGTTGCGCACATGGAGGATGGTATTTGCCAGTTTGCTTCCACTATCACTACTGTTATCCCTAGAGATTTTACTCAAGCTTCTCAGGATTCCAGGTGGCTTGCAGCGATGGATGAGGAGATGCAGGCCTTATAGTCACGGGGAACATGGGATCTTGTACCCTATCCTCCGATTGCTACAGTGGTTGATTGCAGATGGGTCTATACCATCAAGTATAGAGCTGATGGGACTGTGGACAAGTATAAGGCCAGGTTAGTGGCCAAAGGCTTCACCCAGACTTACAGGATAGACTATCTTGAGACTTTTTCTCCTGTCACCCATATCACCTCTATCAGGATTCTTTTGTCTGTGGCTGTTGTTAGAGGATGGTCTTTGTTTCAGCTCGATATCAAAAATGCATTTTTATATGGTGACTTATTTGAGGAGGTGTACATGAGATAGCCTCCAGTTTACAATAGTCAGGGGGAGCTTGTCTGTCAATTAAAGGAGGCCATATATGGCCTGAAGCAGAGTCCTCATGCTCGGTTTGAGTGGCTTAGTTTTGAGGTTGAGAAAATTGGGTTTCAACGCTCTACTTCTGACCATTCTGTTTTCATCAGGAAGACTAGTTATGGTGATTCTCTTCATGTGGTTATCTTGGTTGTTTATGTTGATGATATGATTCTCACAGGTGATGATAAGGAAGGGATTGCTCATACCAAGTCCTTCTTACAGTCTACCTTTGTCACTAAGGACTTTGGTGATCTTAGATTTTTTCTGGGAATTGAAGCTGTTAGACAAGGATCATGTCTTTCCTTGTCACAGAGAGAGTACACTCTGCAGATTCTTGAGGAGGCTGGTCTGCTTGGGACTAAGCCATCTGCTATTCCAGTTGAGCCTATGTCTACAGGTCCTGATGTAGATGATCCACCATTTGAACTCGTCACCTGGTACCGTAGCACAGTGGGACGTCTTCTATGCCTTACTATCATGAGGCCTAATATTAGCCACGTAGTGAGTAGAGCTAGTCAGTATATGTAGGCGTTACGATACAGTCATTGGCATGAGGTTTGTTTTATTCTTAAGTACCTCAAAGGGTCACTAGGCAGAGGGTTATATTACAGTGATATGTAGATTATGCTGGGCCTGTAGATGATAGGCGCTCTACTTCAAGTTTTGCAGTCTATCTTGGTAGGAATTGTCTCTTGGAGAAGCAAGAAGCAGAGTGTGGCTGCTCGTTCTAGTGCAAAGGCAGAGTACCGAGCAATGGCTCAAGCTACTTGTGAGATTATGTGGATTGTTGCTTTCCTGCATTTAGGCATTCAGGCCACTATGTCAGTTCCCCTTTTATGTGACAATAAATCAGCCACATATATTGCCTCAAATTCAGTTTTTCATGAGAGAACCAAGCATATGGAGGTAGATTGTCATTTTATTCATGATGCAATTCTTGCAGGGAAGATCAGACTCCCTATGTTTCCTCCGAGCTCCAGCTGGTTAATCTATTCACCAAAGCTTTGAAGAGGCGGTTTGATTTTCTATGTGACAAGTTGAGTATTATTGATATCTACGCCCCAACTTGAGAGGGAGTGTTGAGATTAGGGACATACTTGTCATTTTTATATCTTTGTAGATGACTATTATTTACCAAAATTCTTCTAGTATAAAAGAGAGGTTAGGATTTTTTTTGGTGAATAAAAAAAATTATTTTCCTCTCACAATAATCTTTACTTATTCCAGACCAAGTGTGGATAGATTTTACTATGGATTTCATCGGAGGGTTGCCCTCCTCTAAAGTCTGGACAACTATCTTGTGGCTGATCACCTTACGAAATATGCACATTTTCTGGCTTTGGAGCATCCATTTTCAGTGGTGGACGTTGCAGATATTTCTCTTTCTGAAGTTGTAAAACTTAATGGCATTCCATAATTTATTGTGTCTGATTGTAATTCTATTTTTCTTGGTAGCTTTTGGCAAGAGCTCTTTAATGCCATGGGTACTAAGTTAAAGATGTCTACAACTTTCCATCCACAATCTGATGGTCAAATTGAGGTAGTCAATCGTTGCTTAGAAACTTGTTTGCATTGCATTTGTTATTAGCAGCAAAACATATAAGAAGGAAATCCGGTAGTCAGGAAGGACAGAAAGGAAGATGCTTTAATGAAAATCACCAGGATAGATAGGTAAGAGGACCAGGCCTCTATCTCAGCTGAGGATAGGGAGGTCAAGATGAAGATGTCACGTGTAGTGCAGGAGGACAAAAAAGCTGAGGTGGAATGGAAATGAGGTCGAGGCAGAAGTGGCTCAAGGAGGGTGACTCTAACACCAGGTTCTTCCACTAAATGGCTTTCGCCAGGAGGAGGAACTAGATAGAGAGGCTGTTGATTCATGGGGAGGAATTTTTAGGTAGGGAGGAGTTGGGCAGAGCTGCGGCAAACTACTTCAAAGAGTTCACAGGCAGATGCAACAGAGGTTGTTGACGATGGAGGGGGAGGATATTTGATGTGTTACTGATACCCAAGCGGAGAGGCTTACGACCAGTTTCTCAAAAGATGAGGTAAGGTGTGCGGTTTGGGGGTTGAATGTGGAGGGATTCCCTGGGCCAGACGGTTTCCTTGTCTTCTTCTTTAGGGAATTTTGGTCTTTGGAGGGGACGGATGTGGAGATGTTGGAGGAGTATGCGGCAGGGAAGAGGGGGTTTGACAAGCTGAATAGATTTTATATGTTCTTGTTGCCTAAAAAAGAAGGTACTGAGGAGATTCAAGATTTTTGTCTGATTGCGCTTTCCAATGCTGTCTACCTTATTGTTGCCAAGGTCCTGTCAAACAGACTCAGAGATGTCCTTGGAGACTTGATATCCCCTGTGCAGATGGCCTTCATACTGGGAAGGGGAATATTGGACGGGTTTGTCATCGCTATGGAGGTTTTGGCTGCTTAGAAGAGGGAGACGAAACATGCGTTTCTGTGGAAGGTAGACTTTAGCAAGGCGTATGATTCAATGTAGTGGGAGTTCCTATGGGCATCCTTACTGAGGAGAGGCTTCCCCACGATGTGAATTGGCTGGATGAAGAGATGCATGACAACATCTTTCTTGGTCTTGATTAATGGGAATTCGGCGGGAGGTTGGGTGCAGCTTAGGAGAGGGGTCAAACAAGGGTGCCCTCTAGCTCCTATGCTGTTTGTACTGGCAGCAGATGCCTTGGCAAGGGCTACTCGTAGGGCATGTGATAGAGGTCTGGTCAGTGGCTTCTGGACTGGAGAGAGTGATCAGACCGCAATCCTGCAGTATGCTGATGATACCATCTTTTTGGTTGAAGGAGCGAGACTGGAGGCTAGGAGGATAAGAATCATCCCGGAGCTCTTTGGTGTAGCGTTTGGACTGCAAATAAACTACCAGAAATCGACGTTTGTCCCGATGAACATGATGGCTGAAGAGGTGGAGTCAGTGGGTGGAGTGCTTGGGACGGAGGTGGGATCTTTGCCACTGGTTTGTTTGGGCCTTCCTTTGTTGGATAGGAGGCTTAGACTACGAGATTGGCTTCCTTTATTGGAAAGAAAGGAGAAGAGATTAGTAGGGTGGTCAGCTAGACTGTTGTCTAGAGGTGGGAGGCTTGTTTTGGTGAAGGCTGTTTTGGCATCCATTCCATCATATTTCCTATCTGTTTTTAGTATACTGAGACAGGTAGAGAAGATTTTCGGGTTGATGCGCGACTTTTTCTGGTCTAATGTGGGGGTGGTAGGAAGAGGGGTGAGGCTGGTGGCCTGGGAGGAGGTTTGTAGACTAGTGTAGGAGGGGGGCCTGGGAGTTAGGGAGGTGGAAAAAGTGAATGTTAGCCTCCTCACGAAGTGGATTGCCAGACTTATGGGCCGTGAACAAGGGTTGTTTGGTGATGTCATGAGGAGTTGCTACGGATCGTTTATTTCTTGGGAGCCTTTGGAGTCACCTTCTTCAGGGGCATCTTTCTTTCTCAGGGGGCTAGCAGCTGTGGCAAGGAAGCAATGGACATTCTTTTCTCCCACGCTGGGTGAGGGAGATGTTTTCCGATTTTGGTTGGATGATTGGCAGGGGGTTGACTGGTCCCTCAGTGATAGATATCCTCGTCTCTTTGGAAGTGTGGTTGACCCGTCGGCCTTGGTGGGATATTGATGGTCCGAGGCTTGGTGTCCAGTCTTCCTGGGGGCCTATTTGATCAGAGATGTGAGGATTTCCAAAGGTTGTTGCAGGAGTTGGAAGGATGGGAGCCAGAGGAGGGTGGTGACACATACTCCTGGGAAGAAGGTGATTTCTCAGTGGCGAAGGTTTTCCATAGATTGAGTGGCGGTGTGGCCAATACAGATGTCGATCTTTTGAGAGATTGCATGCTTCTTTGGGAGGCGGAGTGTCCGCTTAAGGTGAAGATTTTCGGGTGGTTGATGAGGAGGGGGAGGATAATGACAAAGAGGTGGAGAGCGAGGTGGGCCCAGATGAATGACATGAGCTGTCCCCTTTGTGGAGCGGAAGAGGACATTTAGTACCTCTTCTTCCAGTGCCCTTTTGTAGAGCAGGTGTGGTAGAGGATGTGGATTGACTGAATTGTACATTGGGATATGGCTAGCTTTTGGTCATCTTTCCGTTGGGGGAATGCTTAAGAGGGGCATATCTCCTTTAGATCCAAGAAGGATCAAGCTAAGATTTTGGCTATGCTATGGGGTGTTTGGCTGGGCAGGAATGGGGTGATTTTTAGGGGATAGAGACCTTATGTTGAAAATTTTTCTTATTCCATTATGTCCCAATGTAATTTTTGATGTAATTCTTTCTGGTGGAATGAAATGATCATGGGTGGTTATCATTTGGATTACCACCTCTCACTTTTTTTTAAAAAAAAAGACTAAATGAATAAAGTATCAAAAGCGTATGAATGTGGAATATTTGGGTTTATGTAGAAACCTCAGTTACGAAGAGCATGGAGAAAATCATAGAAGTACCCCTATAGGCATGTTTCTTTGTATTCTTCTAAAAAATAAGTGAGGGGTTACATAATCCTTGTATAGGCACCACTCACACACACAAAATCCCACTTTAGTATGCGGGATTAAATAACCCAACTCAACAATATCTTTCAACGCTCCCCCTCAAGATGAATTACTGAAGTTGGCTTTGGTACCTTTGTTGCTCATTTTGCAGACTCTAAAGAGGGTCTCTCATAGAGACCAGGAGACTGGGTCTCTCCAACATGAAAACTCAAAGAAAAAGATCTCTTCTTTGGAGATTGAGATAGTAGCCCTTTCATTTAGGGACCAAGAAACAAAGTCAGTTTTTCCCATGTGGAGACCTTAAAGAAAAGAGTCTCATGTTGGGTCAAAATAGGCTCTTACACTCCCCCTTTCTCCCATACTCATATGGGAGAAGAAAGAAAATATAGAGAAGAAAAGATAAAATAGAGAAGAGCTTCTCCCCTCTTCTAATCATAATAAGTTTTTTCTTTTTTGTTCCCTTTTTTTTTTAATTAATATTTTTCCTTCATCTTCCTTCTTTTTCTTCTTGACATTTTTCTTCTTGACATTTTTCTTCTCTTCCCGCCCTTCCTCCTTTGCAATATTTAAGAGGCCCAACATGAGCCAAAAAGGACAAAGGAATGGAATTGAGGCGCATATAGATAAAACATCAAGAATCTGCTTTATCTTTGCTGTGGATGCGAAGATCTTGCGATCTTAAGAGGATCACGATTGGTGCTACAGTTTCGCCTTTATCATCGGCTTCATGTTTGCTGCTAACATGAGCATCTCATAGCCTACGCCATCGTCATTGCCATTAGCACCACCATTAGCAGCGGTGTCTCCCCACAATCTTCATGCGAGCCAATCATGCGCGAGATTGCACTCGATTAATGCTGCCTTGATCGATGCTGGAAATTCTGCAGCGCCTCCGTTGTCTTCAATTTCTTTATCACTACTTGCGCACCTCCTCGTTGCTGAGCATCGTCATCAGGAACATCGATCTCGACATTGCCTTCATCGGCGATCTTGCGTGCTCCTTCAGCTTCTTCAGCGTAGCATCGACCTCACCTTCTCTCCTTCCTTATCGTAGCTTCGATCACGCGTGGAGCCTTGATCACCTTGTCATTGCCTTCTTCATTTCTGTTTTTGCTGCTTTACGCTTGGGAGAATGTTGTAGCATCGCCCTTGTGTGCTGCCTTGATTAGTGTGCCATCGCCACCTTCTTTATTGTTCTTGCTCAATCTTGTAGTAGGCTCCATGCATCGTAGATGAGAAATTGCGATCTTGCGACCCTCCATCTGGGAGACAGAGATCAGAGGATCTCCTTGAGGATTTTGTCGTGGTTTACAATAGAGATCCCCTTGGCTACGCCTCGACTCAAGAATAATGATAAAAGAAAACTAGAATAATGGAAGTGATGATAAAATTTGAAACAAACGTATGAATAACTACTTTGATACCATGTTAAAATATAAGCGGAAATGAAGAAAGTATCAATAACATAAGAATGTGAACGCTTGGGTTTACGTGGAAAACTTACTCATAAAGAGTAAGAAGAAAATCACGGGAGAAGTGCCCCTATGGGCTTGTTTCTCATTTATTCTTCTAAAAAGTAAATGAGGGGTTACATAAGCCTTTTATAGGCACCACTCACACACACAAAGTCTCACTCTACTATGTAGGACTAAATAACCCAACCTAATAATATCTCTCAACACTTTCTTTAGAAGAGTATTGGTATAATTATTGTTGTGAATGCTCACAGCATGCCAGCGAAATGACTTTTTCTGATGTGAGGCTATATTAGCATACATGTAATGTCGAAATGCGAGAATGTCATTAATATTTTGCTAAATATTAAAATAATATATTGATGATAATGGTAAAATGGACGGTACTAGGTACGATTCTTAGGCTATTACCTTTTTTAAGGTTGACATAGGCGACTCAATAACTCATTTCTGCCTGAACTATTGTCACATGCTGGTTGGAGTATTAAGAACACTTGCATGTATTTTATCTCTATTTGTTAGAACTTTAGGGTAATTTAACTTCTCCAAAGTTAAATAGTATTTGTTTCTTATTCTCTAAGCTAGATTTAAACTACAATCATTAGATTTAGATCCTGTTGTGAGTTTAACGATTACATTTGCAATTCATGAGTTTATGGTAAATTAACTAGTTCTATGGTTGTTTGATATACATATTTTATAGAGTTAGACTGATAGATCATAGGATTTAGTGTTTAAATATTTTTTTGATAGGATTAATGCTTAAGTATTTATCAAATTTTTTTAACATAATCATATGAATTCAATACAATTCTAATCATTCTAATAGTATTGATCAAGATACCATCTGCATGCTAATGAAATGGGGGTTTTGGGTGGACTATATCGACATGAAAGGGGTATTGATATACAGGGGTGTTAGCAGTATGTTGACAATTTCAACCATATTGACTATTTCGATGATGTGTCGATTGGCATGACTGTTTCGGGGCATGCTATTGCCTATTGGCTGCTGCTCTACTTCGCGTGTAGCTGTAGCTGTTGCCTGCTACTGTAGTAGCTAGAGTAGTGGGATTAGTTACTTCAATGATAATGGCATTGTGGTTCATTCCTCACACGGAAGGAGAGGAGGTGCATCTTTATTGGGTCACATAGAGGAGAGGGTAGAAGGTTCAAGGTGGAGGGTCTGATGGTGGTGGAGTAAGGGGGTGGGTTACTGTAGGGAAGGAGATGTGGTGAGGAGAGGAGAGGGAAAAAGATGAAAAGATGCCATGTTTGTCAGCATGCATCAACATGCCTTTAGCGTGTCCTTGGCGTGCCTCCGAAATGTACTATTTTTGGGCATTGAAATCTGTCGTCGAGATACAGGTGTTTCCACGGCATGTCAAGGGTTCGAAATGCACACTTGGAAATCTATCGAAATGGTGTCGAAATCAACATTTAGAACCTTCGGTATAATACCATTTATCATCATTCTATGAGGACAACACCATTTGAGGCATTGCATGGTTTCCCTCCACTAGCACCTCTCTCTTATGGTTCGGGTTCGACACATACTCAGGTAGTAGATCAAACACTTTGGTCGCGATAGCAAATCCTAGAAGAATTAAAGCAACATTTATTGAAGGCACATCTCATGAAGCAGCATGCTAATAAAGGGTGTCTTCAAAAGCATTATGCAGTGGGAGATTGGGTTTATATGAAGTTTCAACCCTTCTGTCAAAATTCAGTGGAGCACCATTTCAATTACAAGCTCAGCGCGAGTTGGGACCGTTGCCTATTGCTTGCAGCTGCCCCCTAAGTCGAAGATACATCCTACCTTCCATGTTTCTTAGTTGAAGAAGAAAATCAGGCATGGCCATATGGCTTCTTTGCAGCTTCCACAAGCACCTGAACTTGCTTGTGAACCTCAAGCTTTGATTAGTTGAAGAATGATCAAAAGAGGAAATGTGACTCACTTAGTGGTTGATTCATTGGCTAGGAGAGGATATTGAAGATGCACGGTGGATTGATTATGAAGAATTTGCCAAGAAGTTTCCTATAGTCCAACCTTAAGGTCAAGGTTTTTTAGTAGGGGAAGAATTGCTAGTGTCATGTTGTAATAAACCATAATGTGATGATTTGCATAATATGGAGGCGTGGGGGCTCTTTCACGTGAGGAGAATATGCAGCAGATAGGTGCTGCAAGCTATCCTTGTTCACGAGATAAGGAGAGAGAGAAGGTAGCAATTGGCGGTGAAGAAGAGAGGGAGAGAGAGGGAGTTGATATTGTTGGTAGTAGTATTGCATTGGAAGAAATTAACAATCTATTATTCTTTGGAAACTCTACACCTCTTTATATATAGAGAGATGTGTGGGTAAAATACATAAGAGAACCTAAAGAATATAATAAAGCATAAATAGTCCAAATAGAGAAAATAAAGAGAAAGGGGAAATAAATTGTAACACTCCCTCTCAAGCTGAAGAGATGTATAAATATTAGACGTAGTCTTTGCACAATGGCTTTGTAAAGATATCTGCTGGTTGGTCCTCTGAAGCAACTGGAGATGTGCAAATAACACCCTTCTGGATAAGGTCCCTGGAGTAGTGACAATCGATTTCCACATTTTGTACGTTCGTGAAACATGGGATTATTTGCAATATATGTAGCTGTAAGGTTATCACACCTCATCTCCATAAGGCCCTTTATTTGTATATACAAGTCTCGTAAGATAGATTTCACCAAACCATTTCTGCTGATGTTTGAGCCATAGCTCTATATTTTGATTTAGCACTGGATCTAGATACAAGTCTGCTTCTTGCTTCTCCAAGTCACTAAATTTCTTGCAACATAGGTACAAAACCTTATAATAGACTTGCAATTAGCAAGGTAGCCAGCTTAATCTACATCAGAGTATCCTACCACTGTCATAAGACACCCCTTGCGAAACAATAACCTACGGCTTGGACTTTTTTTCAAATATTTGAGCACTTGCATTGCAGCATTCCAATGCTGCTTAGTTGGCTTCTCCATGAATTGGCTAAGTTTTCCAATAGCAAGTGAAATATCAGGTCTGGTAATGGTAAAATAGAGGAGTTTCCCAACTAGCTGCCTGTAGCTTCTGCTCTCCATAGGCTCCCCCTCATCATATAAGTGTACCTTGGGATACATGGGTGTGTTAGCTACCTTGGTTCCTAACATCCAGTGCATACTTTCTCTAGCTCACTACAATACCATTTTTTCTCTAGCCACCTCAATGCCCAAAAAATAGCAAAGGGATCCAAATCTGTCATAACAGTGCAGCCAAGTCCTTTTTGACCTGTAGAATACTAGTAGTGTCATCCCTTGTAATAATAAGATCATCAACATAAACAAGTAGAATAACCACGCCCCTATCGGTCTTCCTGGTAAACAAGGAATGGTCAGATGTAGATCTCCTCAGGCCCATGCCTTCCACTATCTCGATAGTTTATGAAACCATGTGCGAGGACTCTGTTTGAGCCCATAAATAGCCTTCTTCAATCTGCATACACAGTCACCCTCAACCTCGAATCCTAGGGGTTGCTACATGTATACTTCCTCCTGAAGATCACCATAGGGGAGGGCGTTCTTCACATCTAGCTGGTGAAGATCCCATTCTTTGTTAACTATCGCAGATAAAAGAATACAGACTGTAGGAAGCTTCACCATAGGAGAGAAGGTATCAAAAAAGTCCACTCCATTTATTTGAGTGAACCCTTTTGCTACCAAGCGAGCCTTATGCCTAGAAATAGACCCATTAGGATTGTATTTCAAGGCAAAGACCCATCGACAACCAACCACTTGGGCACCCACAGGTCGAGAAGTTCCCACATGCCACGAGGTCAAAGAGCTGCCATTTCATACTTCATAGCCTAATGCCATGCAGGATCAAGCATAGCCTCTTGGTAAGTAGACGGTACTGTGGACGTCATAAGTGCCGTAGTGAATGTAGAAAACGCGGTACTAAGACCATTGCATACAGAAGCACCAGTCACATGATAGTGTGCACAGCTATGTAGGGCCTTCCTAACTGCTATAGGAAGGCCAATATCATCATCTGTGATAGGAGAAACATCATTCTCAGATGCACTTGCTGATTCTGTAGAGACACCATGAAACTGAGATTCATTAGTATCATCAACACATACATGTGCATGGGAGGATGATGGTACTGAGGTGGGCGAGGGTAGCATGAGGCTTGTAAGTGACTGGAGTCTGATATATCACTGGAGGATCTTTGAACTTGCTATCACCAGAATCCTTAGGGGACTGATTGGGCACTGGAATTGGTGTAAAATCACCAAACTAAATGGGTGGCATAGGCATAGGAGCCTGTGGAGAAGATATATCTTGCGATATGAATGACAACTGTCTAGCAACCATAGAAAAATACAGTACAACTTCGTGAAATGTGACATCATAACACCTGGTGATAGGATCATAACACCTATATCCTTTCTGGGTGTGAGAATACCCAAGAAATACACATTTAGTGGCTCTTAGTGCCAACTTATCTCTGCCAGGTCCTGTAACATGTACAAAGGCTACATAGCCAAATGTGTGAGGTGTCACTACAAAAAGATCCTCGTCAGGATATAGAATTTGCTACGAAATTTGTTTTGATAACACAGAACTAGGCATCTGGTTAATCAAGTAACAGGCTGTGAGTATTGCATCACCCCAATACATCTGAGGTACATTATGATGTATGAGAATAGTCCTTGCCACATCTAAAATATGCCTGTGCTTCCTTTCAGCTATCTCATTCTGTTGGGGTGTATGTGGGCATGTGGTCTGATGTACAATGCCATGTGACCTATAGAATGAACGTAATCTGGCAGTGCATAATTCTAGTGCATTGTCCGATCTCACACATTTCACAGTAATAGAAAATTGAGTTTTTATTTCAGTAATAAAATCTTCTATGACATTGCCCACATTGAACTTATTCTTCAAAAGAAATAACCAAGACATAGATGAACAATCATCCACAATAACAACGCGATTGGGACCCCAAACATCCAAATGAACTAAATCAAAAACATGACTCTGACAAAGAGGAAATAGCAGGAAAAGCTCTATGGTGTTTCCCAATCTGACATGCATCACATCTGAGCTCAATAGAGGGTGATAGATGGGGAATGACACGTTGTAACCTGACCAGAGGAATGTGTCCAAGGCGATAATGCCACTGTAGAGCAATTTTAACAGCAAAGCCAAACTTGCCCTTACAAGATGCAACAATGTTCGTTTGAAGTAGGCAATATACCCCCCATCTTCATGTCTGCCACCAATCACCCTCCTTGTCAGCTTGTTCTGTAATACACAGCCCACATTATTAAATATAACACAACAATTGAGATCCTTTGTGACTCTGCTCACAGATGATAAATTAAATGGGAACTCAGGCACAAATAAGACATTAGACAACTGTATCCCAGGAGTAGGAGAAACCTCTCCCTGTCCATCTACTCTAGAATGGCGACCATCTGCAACCTATACAGTCCTCCCTGAGGTAATAGACTGAAGATGTCTAAAAGATGAGTGATTACCACTTACATGCCTTGACGCACCAGAGTCTATAAGCCATGGAGATCTACCATAATGTGAAAATGCAGAGAAACTAGTATTACCCTTTATACCTGAGGATGCAAGGGCAGTAGTATTTGTAGTAGAGGGACTCCTGTGTGACTTGAGCCAGTCTCTGTGTAAGAGCATTAAACTCTGCTTTGGGAACCATATTTGTCTCTGTCTCAGTAGTGGCTAAAACCTGATTAGCCATGGGTAGCTTTCTATGCTTGGTCCAGCAAGAAGCTTTAACATGTCCAATACGTCCACAAAAGGAGCAAGTGGGGTGTGGTTTGCCAGGCTGCCCCCGACTTTGACCACGTCCCCGAATAGCAAAACCTCCACATCCTCTACCACCAGCAACAGTAAAGGCAGAGGTTTGTCCCGTGATCTTTGGAATTGTAGACTTGACTGTCAGTCTACTAAGTCTGTTGTATGCCTCCTCCAGGGTAGGAAGCTCTGTCAGGATAAGCATCTGGGACCTGGCTGACTCATATTCTGGACTAAGACCTGAAAGAAACTTGAGAACCACAAACTCCTTGCAGTACTCTGTGTGTGTAGAATAAGTACAGATAGGTTTGCAAGCATTATAATTCTCAAGAAAACCTTTCAATTTAGTATGATACCGAGGAAGAGAAAGATCATCCTGCCTGAGAGAAAAAATATCATGAGTGATCTGAAATACCTTACTGGAATTCTTTTCATGAGAATACGCATCATGAAGAGAATCCCACATCTCTTTGTTGGTCTAGTAATACATTATTCCATCTCCAATATGTGATGCATCAACGTTCATAATCCAAGCCTTGACCATGGCATTATCTCTTTTTCACGTGGCATACTTCCTAGTCTTGTTGGTTGGCTCCACCTCCAACAGGATATGTTCCTTATCATGCCCTTCAACAGTCATAAGGAACGTCTGAGACCAACGTGCATAGTTGGTCTCATTCAACTTTATAATAGGAACAAAGAACATGTTCTTGATGTTCCCCGTCTCCGTGAAAGCATTCGTTGTGACTTCGGATGATGATGAGGATGCCATCTTGCCAAATCAGGAAGAAAGGTCACTAAATATCCAATCGAAACGTGATTTGCAGAATGAGCAGATCACTTCATGGACAAGCAAGATCTGAATAAGAAGTTTTCAGTTCTGCATGATGAATAGAAGGCCCGCTTGAACAGACGTAGGCTTAGCAAGGGTGTGGGGGAAGGCACCTAAGATGGCCCCAACGGAACCTAGGTCTCTCTCGCTCCAGCCACAGGGGATGTGACCCTAGAACAGGGTAGCAGCCACCCCTACGATCGTCTGAAGCACCAACGACCCGAAAATAGAGTCGCAATAACCCTAGAACAGGGTCGCAGCACCTCTGCGATCGCCTAAAGGATTGTCGCTTGCACTACAGTGCCGTCGTAGATGCTTGGATCAGCGGTGCACCACCGCGGCACCTTCAGATCATTGCTGCGACCGCCATAGAGCCTTGGATTAGCGCTACTAGGCCCTCAACCGTCGTTGCGCCACCGCTCCAGGCACTGCCAACGCACGCACGAGAGAGAGAGAGAGAGAGAGAGAGAGAGAGAGAGGGAGAGAGAGAGAGGTTTGGTGGTTTTGGGTTTCGGAGGCCTTTTCGGGTAAGATACCGAGAGCTCCAGTCTAGGATCGTTGCTCTGATACTAAGTGGGAAGAAATGAGCAATCTATTATTCTCTGGAAACACTACACCTCTATATATAGAGAGGTGTGAATAAAATACACAAGAGGACTTAAATAATATTAGAAAGAAACAAATTTTCTAAAAAAATACTTTCTAAAATCAAACATACCAACTAGAAAAACACAAGACTTGAACATAAAGCAAGACCAAAGCAACCCTTAAGGTTGGAGTCCGTTGGGTGCAAATTGGGACTGCCATGTGGCACTACCATGTGGCCAAACTGATTTGCCATGTGACACTATTACGTGGCACCTTGTTTGCTACATTCCCCCTAAAGTCGAGGCTAGGAGGATGATTATTTGCTGCACTGTCTTGTTGATGGCACAGCCAGATGCTCCACCACCTTCTTTTGATGTAACTGCGAATCCTTTTGCCACCTTCATAGTTGCTTCTCTGGCAACCTTTATTGTCGTGGCTATTAGCTTATCTTTGCATAACTTGATACTCTCTTCTCCAACTTCTTAAGTGCATCTTTCGTCTCAGGTGCTTTTTTAAGTAGTATGGATCTCCAAATCTAGCATTGCTTCATTCTTGAAGATTGAGAGTGGTCTCTGTGTCTCTTTTTCTACACTCGAGAGCCAAACACTTGATCTTAGCATTCCCCGGCGTGCTAGAAGGTTCCACGTGCCCCCTCAAGTCGAGTCGGTGCCATTGCTCCTACACCTCGTGAGCCAGCGTAAGGTGCCCAATTTCTTCGGTCATGTATAATGTCACCAAAAAGAAGGTGAAGTCGATGGAGATCATGGGACTTCTTGTGCGTGCTTTGACGAGAGGATAGGCCATACACATGGCTGTTGTATGCACAACATGGCTTTTTTTTCTTGTCTTCTCTACGTGTAGAGAATCCCTTGGGAAGAGTCTAAATCGTAGGTTCTGATACCATGTCACAATTTGTGCAGTATGGAGGCGTGGAGGCTCTTCCATGTGAGGAGAATATGCAGTAGATAGGTGCTGTAGGCTGTCCTTGTTCACACGACAGGGAGGAGAGAGAAGGAAGTAGTCAACGGTGTAGAAGAGAGGGAGAGAGAGGGAGTTGATATTGTTGGAAGTAGTATTGCATTAACTCAAGGAAATAATTACAAGAAGGTTCTCTTTTTATAGAGAGAACATATCTTCTAAACTAAGAAACAAACTCAATCAAATCAAATCTCCTAAACTTAGAAAGGAACAAATCTTTTAAAAAAGTACTTTATAAAATCAAACATACCAACTAAAACACAAGACTTAAACCTAAAGCAAGACCAAAACAATCCTTAGGGCCGACGCCCCTTGGGTGCAAACTGGTACTGCCAGATGACACTGCCATGTGGCCTTGCCACATGGCACCTCATTCTCCACACATAATATGGAGAGTACAATTGTAAATAGCTGTAGTTAGTTACAGTTCTGGTTGTAACTGTTTGGTTAGGCGGGAATCTCTACCAAGGGGTGACCTATATCAAAGGGTTGTTGAGCCTTGGTAATAGAGGTGCAGATTGCTTGAGGCGTTTTTGCCACTTAAAAACTTCTCTACTACTTTCTTTCTTCCTGTAATTCCTATCATCTGGCAAAGACTCATGCCGAGAGTAGGGCTGAATCAATAGTGGCTCCTATCGGAGGATTGTGACCAGTCATTCTTCTCTACCCCTTTGCTGCATCAAATGTGGGGAATATGTGGCTATCTTGGACTGTCTTCTTCATTCGTGGGATTTTGGCAAAGCTTTAGGTACGGTTCTTTCCATGCAGGAAGGGTTCAGGTGATCCTGTTTGCAATCTTGTGGGCAATTTTGTTACAAAGGAATGCTAAAATTTGTAGGGGGAGAGAGGGTATTCATAGATAATGTTTGTAGGGACGAGAACTTAGGGGGCTTTGTAAGGCATTCTTGAATTGTGTTCCCTACTCTTTACTGATGAAGCTGTTGGTCACTAAACCCATGTGACCATCCTTTTTCTAGTAAAAAAAAGGTCTGTACATATCTGGTGGTTCTGTGAATGTTAAGCTATGCGCTCATTTTTTGCACCTGAAACAACAATTCCATGACTTTATGCTGTTCAGCATTTTGCTACAATATATAAGCTCTCAATGAAAGACTTAAATCTTTTGTTCAAAGAATGAAAATACATATCAGCGATATTGATGAACTGAACACTTCACTGCCTAAAATGTGTGCCTATTTCTTATGGTTTTTTTTAAAATTCCTTTATGTTCCCTTGATTTACGAATTGTGAACCTACTTGAGCAGATAATTTTTCGAGATTTTAAAATGTCAAATATCCTCCTTGATGAACAATGGAATGCGAAGCTGTCAGATTTCGGGTAGGCTAGGCAAGGGCCAGAGGAGGGACATAGCCATGTTTCAACTGCGGTATGAACTTACTATGAATCCCTATTGAATGAGCATTTTGGTTTGTAATCAGTTTCTGTTCCTACTAAATTGACAGATATATTGCATGAACTTACTTTTTCGGTGGCTTCTCAGTTTTTATTAACTTTATGCAAGCATTCAAGGTTGGAAATGTCTTTCCTGCTAATTTTTCTGCCCCTAAAACAATAGGAACCTGGATTACTGTAGTATAGTTTGCAGCTTTTCTTTATTCCTTTCAGGACGAACCATTTCTGATATAACTTGTTTTCATTGAGAAGGTTGATACATTCTCAAGGAGGGGTAAAAGCTTAACTCGGGCATTTACTTGTAAAGGGCTTCTCTATGCAATAAAGGCATCGTGACCCAAGAAAGCGGCCTAATAAGACTTTAGATATAGGGAGAAAATCGAGCAAAGTCGCATAACTGTCTTGACTGTTGCCCAATAAACTGCTCATTAGCAACTGAAAAATATGAAGTTTCCACTTATGATCACCAAGATTTGAACAAAAATCGGATTGCTCTTTGCCATCCCATTTGAACCTCATGGCAGTGTTGCATGAAAAAGTATGATGCGTGATCAAACAAGTTCACCAGCTCACTAAACAGAAAATGCTTCGAAGATGTGCACGGGGGATGACCTGGAAGCCTTTTGAGGTGTCTCCTGAATCTTTCATAAATCGGATAAGGTCTTTGCGAGCGCTGGAGCTGTAAGGGAATAGCATGGAAATCTTGAAGAGACTTTTCGATTTACTTGGCCATGAAGATCCATTTCTCCCAAGTTTTTTGTCCAAAATCCGTTCAGAAAAGAAGTTCCATCTCAGATGCAAGAGCTAGTAGTTCCCTGAAAATTTTGATTGATATGAACAAGTTATGCTTTTTATTCCCTGGGAATCTCTCAGCTCCTATTCATTTGAAGGAAATCCATGGAGGTATAAACTGGCAAGGCCTCAGCAAACCTGTTGGTTTCGATTTGTTTATTTAGCCTGAACATGCACTAAAGCCTGGCTTGTTCATTTTAGAAGCAGAACCTGAATCCAGCTGTTCATGATAACAATTGGGTTCCTCCTATTATTTTCATCGTTTCCTTTTTGTGTCACCCTCAACCTCCTTGAACAGCAATGGACCTTTTCTTTTGAGTAAACTTTGAAACATTGAGTAATAAAATATTTTGAGTAACCAACAGTCCTTTCATTTCCCAAGAGCAGGTGGTGGGAACAATTGGGTACGCTGCCCCGGAGTACATGCAGACGGGTCACCTAATGGTCAAGAGCGATGTCTGGAGCTACGGTGTGGTCCTCTACGAGCTGATCACTGGGCGTCGCCCTATCGATCGTAACCGCCCTAAGGGTGAGCATAAGCTCCTCGATTGGATTCGGCCCTACATCTCCAACTACCGCAAATTCCCGTCCATTATAGACCCTTGCCTTGGCCAGGATTACAACCTCAAGTCTGCTCAGCAACTTGCTGCTATCGCCAATAAATGCCTCATCCGCAATCCCAAGACCCGCCCCAACATGAGTGAGGTCCTCACCTTGGTTGCCAAGGTTGTCAGCGCTGCTGCGATCGATTCACCTCCACAGTCACTAGCAATGGGTGATCCAACCGCGGCAGAGGAAGAAGGTAGGAACAAGAGAAGAGGTTAAGAGTGACATTTTGTTTTTACTCTCTTTTCCCTTTCCCGCTTTCCTTTTTGCAATGGGTTTTTTTTTTGCCCCTTCTCATATTGGAAATACTTTTCCCATTATAACTAACCAGTGATATTACCTGTACTTTATTATGGGAATTCGTAAAATTTTTAGATATCCAACTATAATTTATGATTTGAATAAACATCCAAACAGTTTGCTTAGACGAGGTGCTTTCCATTTGGAAAATTAACTTAAAATTACTTTATTCAATATCATATTATTTAGAGATAAATATCTACTTGGAAAATAAATTAACAAAAATTATTTAGATTTTATGAAATAACAAATAATTTCGTAATGAAATGGGTGTAAATAACTCTGGGTAAAAAATTATATATAGTCAATACCGATAATATAAAGGTTTGGTGTAATTTTAAAAAAGTATAGGCTATTCATATAAAAATCTCAAAATACATGACATACTTCTCTGTGACCCACTGCATAGATTATCATATGTAGAAGAATATCCAAGCAAACTT
Organism: Thalassia testudinum; assembly: GCA_037157565.1. Taxonomy (NCBI): domain Eukaryota; kingdom Viridiplantae; phylum Streptophyta; class Magnoliopsida; order Alismatales; family Hydrocharitaceae; genus Thalassia; species Thalassia testudinum. Next base: position 62,177,771 of record JAZHRO010000007.1, on the reverse strand, counting down.
CCAATTTATGCAATAGGTTAGAGAGAGAGAGAGAGAGAGATGTAGGAGGGGAGTTGTGGGTGGGTGCGTAGGGGGAGAGAGGTACAATTGTGGGGTTGGGGGTGGGGGTGGTTTGAGGGTGTTCACGTGGGGAGTTGGATGGGAGATGGAGCAATGGGGATGGGGGATGACACGTGTTGAATAATGGGGTGGGGTGGGGGGAGAGGTTAATTCATGTTTAGTAATACATGGGAATAATATTAGTATCGATGAAAAATATAAAAAAAATATATAATATAATTTATTAAATCATTAATATAGGTATAGTCATTTTTATTTCAATAGTTGGAATAGTAGTCTACCTTAAGTAATAGGATAATAATATATGATTTGTACAATTGGAATGAAAAAAATTAAAAAAGTTATTGTTAGTTAAAATCTACCTACATAAAGTAAAAAAAAAGAGAATAATAAGTAACAAATAATGTCGTCTTGAGAGGGAGAGAGAGAGGAATCTAAACCTTAAATCTAAGGATGAAAATTTACTTTTTTATAAGTAAAATCATTTTTTTGTAAATCTTTATTTCTAAATCATAATTTTTAAATCTTAAATCTAAAATTTACAGGTGAAAATTATTTTTCATTTTTCAAGTGAAAATTTATTTTTGACGGGTGAAAAGTTAAAATATATTGATAATTAAAATATATTAATGTATTTTGCTAAGTGGGGGTAGGCATGTTGCAAAGTAAGTTGAAATGCATGTTTTTTTACTTTTTGATTATATTTTATTTTCATGTGATGGTAAATTATAATATGATAGTGGTTGTGATTTTTCTTATTAGTCTAAATTTTAATTATAGTTCTTAAAAATGTATTCTACTTAGATCTAGAAATACCTTTTTCTTAGGTCTTGTAAGATAAAAAAGTCAAGTTTCCTTAAAAAAAAATTTCATTACCATATTAATTAGCTACTCTAAGACCAAATATAAGAGTCTTTCAAAGAACTCAAAACAAAAAATTGTAATTTTTATTTGTAAATCTGATTTTTTTAGAGGTGGGACATGAAGTGTTGCAATCGGAGGGCATGGAGACCCAACATCATATATATATATATATATGCGCATGTCTGTCTCTATATTTCCTTTTTTTTTTTGTGCGTGTGTATTTATATGTGATATGTGATGCATTTTCATGAAAAATAATGATGAGATAGTAATTTGAGAGAGAGAACTCGTGGGATAAACGGAGGGAGAAAGAGTGGGACGACATTCACGGAGGGAGAAAGAGACAGAGAGCGTGGGGACGACAATAAATGTGGAGAGAGAGAGAGACGGGGAAGAGGTAGAGAGAGAAGAGGAGAGAGGGAGCGGCTGGGGGAGAAGGGGAGGGAGCGACGCGTGGCACAGGGAACCTGTTTTAGTTTATAAGTATAGATATTAGATAAGGATGAGAGTTTGAGGGGATATTGTTCAAATATCAATTTTGCAAGTGTAAAAAATGGGTTGGTTAACTTGGTTTAGCAGTTCTCCTTTTGCATGAGAAATAAGTCCATGCATTGGAAAGAGACGTAACCATTGACGTCCTTGCAGATGCTCCTTGATTATAGTTAGCAATCTATGCCTAGGATGAAGTGTGGAAAGGTAGGGTAGGGAGATCATTACTCTTGGTTGTTGTGTTTTAAAATATAAATCGAACTGATTACAAATCAATAAGAAAATATGCGAACTCTCCTATACAAATCAATAAGAAAATATGCGAACTCCTATTTTTTTGAATGGAGATTGAAATTGATTTGAATCAAACAAAACCTAGTTTAACTAGTTAGTCATATCAGTCAAATTGGTCCTATGTTGAATCACCTTTATTATTATTATTATTATTATTATTATTATTATTATTATTATTATTACTACTACTACGACAAAAAAAGGCTAACATCCTCCATAAAACCTCATCTCTAATCTCTCCCTTGGTTTCTTATACTTGACTCCTCCCTCCCCCACTTCCCAACGCACCTCTACTTAACCCTCATCCCCACCATTTTGACCTCCTTCACCACAGGTGTACATCATCGTCATCGCTATTGCTCCTCCCTTCTCCTACCACTTCTTCTACTCACATTTTCTTGGACTTTGACATGCCTCTTATATGTCTTTATTAAATTCTTGATTTATGATGTAATTAAACATCTAAAAGTATATTTTTTAATAAATATATATATAACTTTTTATCAATAAAATTTTGATCCAATCCTGAATTGATTTCAATGAAAATCAAATTAAAGGACTTATGATTTGATTGTTTTTCATTTTTTAACAAATGATGACGTCGTCTGCGGATTTGAATCACCGGTTGATTCTTTAAAAATCAAAATCGGAATCTAGCCCTTTCATTTTTTTAAACGTTGCTTTGTTGTTAGGAAAATCATAGTTTTCCCTCTAGGTTGGCTCGTAATTCAAACAACTAAAGTCCCATTAAGTCAAGGATTTGAGGTCTAGGATGAGCCTATAAATGGAAGCTTGATTGAGGACAAAAGGCTGTCTACTCTTCATCTTCTTTCTTAATCAAGTTATTCACACAATGGCCATGTGCATGGTGGAAAACCCCTATATCATATGCTTCTGTTGTGTGATTTCTGTGATTAGTGCATTTCTGTCATCAACATTTGTAATGTGGTTTTGTTTTGCCTTAATACTCTGGAACAAGACGTTACTCGTAAACAAATAACTTAATGATAAACATTGTCGATTGACTTTTGGCCAATAGTTTATTTATGAATTATCTATACATGTATCATTTTAGGCATATCCTGATGTCATGTCAATGATGGTATTGATGCATTTTGTGCATGAATGCTATAATGCTAGTATTCCATAGCATTAATGCTATATATGCTAAGAGCATTAATGTTGTAACACTAGTTTTATAGCATCTAATTCATAGTAGTGGTGCTTAATCATAACATCGATACAATATTGTGACCAGCAACCAACTCATTTTTCTCCGTTCCAGGATTTCTAATAATATCGAAGAATCGAACATTATCCTCCTTAAACTGTTCCCCTTGTAACATCTGACCTTCGGCACCTTTCCTTCGATCGTGGTAGTGACGTTTTACCTACACCTTGTATGTAAAGATCATGTACATGGAGTTGTAGAGGTGAGTGAAGGATTTGCTGAACACTTATCTGCCCACCCAAATTTTCTAAATCTTATCCTAAAAGCTGCGTGGAGATTGCATATTGTTTATTTTACTATTCTTTTTTTTTTAATTTTTTACTCCTACATTCTCTCTCTCTCATGTGACATCTCTCCCTTCCTCTCTTTCTCTCTCTCTCTCTCTCTCTCTCTCTCTCTTTTTCTCTTAATTTATTTTTTTTATACACTGTTTAATACATACGTCAATTTTAAATTTTATATTTGTCATCGACCTTCTCATTTTGTGCTATTCATTAGAGATCTATATTAAGTATATTTTTACAAAAAAATAAAATAATATATGTTGTCAACGTTTCTGTGCGGATTTAAAGGCGTATTACGTTGCAGTAGAACCGACAAAACGTTTAAACAAATATAAATAATTTTATTACTCGAACAACTAGAGTATCCGAGGTCGAACACAGGGAGCAAACTCAGTACTTTGTAAAACCCAAGAATACAACTGTTAAATGCAAATATAATTGATTCAAAGAGTTTTTAAGAAAGATGTAAAAAAAATAGAATTAGACGTCTGATTTATGTATCAGACGTCTTAAATGTGATCTTTCTTTCTCTTTTTCTTCTTCTGCTTTGCCTTTCGGATCTCTTTGCAATCTTTCCTTGTCCTTCTTCTTCTTCTCCTGCGAAGACTTCTAACCTTTCTGCTTTCCTTCTTCTCCTGCGAAGACTTCTTTCTTTCTTCTTCTTCTGTCTTGCTTCTCCTTTCTTCGTTGCCTTCTTCTTCTTCTTTGTCTTGCTTCTCCTTCTTCTGCAGCGGCCAGGTCCTTCTCCTGCAATCAGCCTGCCTGCACAGGGAACAAAACCTAACCCTTCTCCCTCTACCCGCGCGTGTCTCTCTCTCAAGCAATTCACTCTAACCGCTCTACCAGAGCCACAGTCTCAATCGGGTCGGATCGTACCCGGGACCAGGCGCACCTGCAGGTGTGTGATGCACGAGGAGTGCGTAGGTCTAGGTCGGGTCGGATCCGCCAGGTCCGCGTGGTCAGGCCGCGGACGAGGCGGGTGGGGTCAGTGAGGGACCTCACCCCTGCGCTTACTGAGGCGATAAGAGTAAAGCGTAAAAACAACTTATACGGTACCTGACGGTTGCAATCCCACGATGTGGGACTATCTGGTCTCGCCTTCACGCGCGCCTGCAGAAACCTCGTCGTGCGATTGCCCCGCAGCTGCTGGCTCTGCTAGCGCTCCTCGGCTGGATTCGTTCACCTCGCGACACTTGCGTTAGTATGCAGCACCTGTAGTCTGGAAGACCGGGTGCCTGGAGCTTCGCGGGAGCTTCATCAGAGGTCGTCCATGGCGGCAGCGGCTCGAATCCTGTCGTACACAAAACGCGCCTCTCGGCCAAATCAGAATAGATAGAGACCTTCGCCGTGGCACGGCGAAGGCGGTGGGCAGTGCAGCAGGCCGCAGGTCGGCCTAGGCGTGCGTGCCTAGGTCAACCTGTGGCCGGAGATGGTGGGTTGGTCGGGGGGTGGTTGTGGAGGGCTGGAGTGGCAGTGGTAGGGTGGAGTGTGTTCCTGGAGGTGAGGCGGAGCTTTCGAGGTGGTTGGCGAGCCGTGTGGAGGGCTGGAGTGGTGTGGGCGGCTCGCCGGAGTGCGGTCGGAGGCGAAGACGATGGAGGTGGTTAGCGTCTGTTGAGGGTCGATCAAGGGAGATAACAGGGGGAAAAAAAAAGAGAAGAGGATGGAGAACGTATCTGGGGTTGTCTGGAGTGAAGGGAGGCAGCGGAGAGGACGGCTCGTGACTGCCGTCGTCGGGGAAGAAAGACCCTGGGGGAGGAAGCGGCGACGAAGATGAGGTCAGGAGCTTGTGCGCAGGGTACAGTGCGCCGCGGGAGGAAGAGGCGGAGAGGACTCTGCTGCTGGTATGGCAGCAGAGTGACGAGAAGGAGGGAAGGCGGTCGCCGGAGCTTCTGGGTCGTTTGGCCGGAGATGGGAGAGAAGAAATTTGGAGGGGATCTCCGTCAAAATCAAGCTTAAGATGAGTGGCCGGGTCCGAGGGGTGTTTTATAGGTGCTGGCCGCTCCTATCAGTGCGTGAAAGACGCGCAATTAGGTCAGCCGGTTCGCCGGAGTTGGAAGGAAGAAAGATACCCACATCTCTCGTGCGTTCGCACGAGAGATTGGGTTCATGCCAGCGAATTTGATTGGCTTTAGAAGGAAGGGAATTCCTCAGAGAATCTCCCTTCCATTTCTAGGAGAGAATCTCTGAGGAATTAGAGAGCCATCTCTCTCGAAACTTCGTCGGAGCTCGGTTCTGCCCTAGCAATGGCGGCAGGACCGGTTTGCAAAGAAGGCGAGGAACCTAGGGGGCTCTCTGCAAGGATATTCAAAAGATAGGGACCTCTTTGTGATTTGGGTGTACTAACTTGCAAAGTAGGTCAAGATGACCTCCCCTTAGGTCCAAATTTTGGTACAAACCTAATTTGGCCCTAAAGAATCCAATGGTGAAGTTGGATTTTAGGTTTTACCTCGTTTGACTGGACATTTTGCGTAAAAACCTAAATTAGGTTAATTGAAGAGCTAAGACCCTAATCTAGGTCAAATTAGGTTCCAAAGGCCAAATTAAGTGTTCTAAACCCCAGAGGATGTTTTTCTATGATTTTTAGAGGGTTTGCTTGATTTTTATTCTGACCGGAACCTTGTTAATTTAAGCGGGTCTGTTTTAGGGTTACCAAGTGTCATTTAATTCTTAGATTGCACATAAACCCATTTCTGATTAATTCAACCCACTTTGGACCATTTGACCTATGTTTTGCTTCTGAGAAATCCCGTTTATGTACTGCAATGGTAAAATTGCAGTTTTAACCTTTATTTCATGTTTTCTTCTCAGAGCACTTGTTCCTTCAGTTAAGCCTTCTTCTAGGTTATGTAGGAGCTTTTATCTTCTTTATTAGGTCAAGATGAGCTAGTTATGGCTCATGATGAGGCTCTCATCAATATATATACAAAATTATGTAATATAAATCTAATCTAACACATCGATTGGAAATCAAAATGTATCGAGTAATATATTTTTGCATTACACAATGTGTGTAACGACCCGGTTCCCGAGTCCCTACGAGACACGAGAACAGGACCGACTCGACTAATCCCAAGACCTAGTCGTCCAACGAGGAAGTAACCAAAAGACAGTAAAATAAACCACATTCAGCATGAATATAACTAACAGTAAGAAAGTACAGCAGTAAGGAAAGAAACTACTACAGTAGGTACCACCACAACAGTAAAACAACATTTATCATATAACAAGAACTGCAGGTAAAGAAGGTACAGCGGAAACAAAAACTACTCACTAGAACAGAAACAAAAGGGGTACAAAAGGCTGTGGTAACTCTACTGGACCCTACTCGGCCCAGCATCCTCTGTAGCCGCCGGCCCTGGCTGCTCAACACCTGGTCCTGAAAAAGGTAACGAGTGTAACACGTCAGCAAAATGCTGAGTAGAGTGGCAAGCTAACTAAAGGCAACAGTAGAGTGTACAGTAGCTGTTATGTTCTATTACTTCCTTTATTCACATCTTTCAATTTTTCTCACTATTTCATTTATTTCTCAAATCCTTTACTTGATCTCGAATGTCCTCGTGGGAACGATCTTGATTGCAGTCTTTTCCAAAAGTAGAAGTAGCACGTGGTGCTCTCCTGGCCGGGAGAGTCCCCCGTGGTGATCCTACCCTCAGTCAACCACCCCAAGGTCACTGACAGACGTAACGGTGACTACGGCACGCGCGATAAACGCACAGGTAGCTAGCCCGCACTGGCACACGGTCAGTCGTTTCCGTTAACGGGTGCGCCCAAAGCACAGCACGGAACCAGGGCAGAGCCCTCTCAGTAACAGGGGTCCAACCCCTCCACAGTAACCAAACCGGGGCCTTGCCCCTCCACAGTCCGCGCACCCTCGCCTGACTACCCTGGTTTGCCCTAGTGGGCCTAACAAGTCGGTGAAGGAGGCTAGCAGAACCCCGGGACCCGTGGGGTAGCTAGTACTCTCCTAACACTACTAGCTCTCCTCGGTACTACGTACACGAGGGCCAACAAGTCGGTACAGAGTGGCCAGTCCTAACCCCCGGGTCCCTGGGGTGGCTAGCTCAGCTCTGCACTAAACAAGGGGACAGTCGCTCTCCTTGGTACTCCGTACTCAAGAGCCAGCTCACTTCCCCAATTCTATTCCTTTCGCTTTCCAGGAGTTCTACTCCTACTTCCCCGTAGGGTTCCAGAACATCTCATGTCTTACTTTCCAGTTTCACGTTCTTACAAACCATGATCCCAATCATGTTTCTTTATTCATAACAGGCAGCTGTGAATTCAATTTACAGGCAGCTTCATATATTCCTTTCCATTTTTCCAAGACTGCATTATTATATATTCCACTAGTTTTTCCATCCTAGGATTCATGCCATATCCTAGGGTCTATCATACAATCTAGTTTTCCGGTCCTAGGATTCATGCAACACCTAGGAACTATCATTCCATATATTTCTCATTCCTAGGATTCATGCAATGTCCTAGGTTCTAGTTATGGTTCCATACTTTAACAAATTTTTATTAATACTTAAAACCACTCTACCAGGTACAACGGGAGTAATGGGGGCGTGATTGGGAATCCCGCGCGCCTCCGCGACTCTCAAGACTGCAACCGAAGGAGGTCCTATCACAAGGATCAAACACAAGGAGTGTCTCAAAACAGTGTATAGCTACTGTAGACGGGTAGAGGAATTACTTCTGAAAAGAATGTAACTCGAATCGCGGAAAACGGAGCCCGAACGGGCCCTAAACGGGTCGAAAAAGACGATATTGTGCAAAATCAGACGTCTGGAACTCATTCCAGACGTCTTAAAAAGTGGATCAGAGAATTACCTGTTCAGCGTGGTTTCCCAGACGTCCAGAAGTCTGCGGGGACGTCTGCCTATCTCTCAGACGTCCGATGGTCACTCCGGACGTCTGTAGGTTACTCCAGCCGTCTGGTAAAACTTCCAGACGTCTGATTCGCAATGGATGGCCATTCAGCGAACCTGCGCACAGCCAACCCCCTCCCTCAGTACGGTCAGTCGACAAGAAGGAAGAAGAAGGCGGAAACTCACCTTTCAGACGTCTGTATGATCTTACAGACGTCGACCTTGCCTTCTGGCTATCAATCCAGACGTCTGATTCTGGAAATTTTTCCAGAATCAGGACCCTGTTCGGCCTCCGCTCGCGACGCCGCCCGCGTCGCACCTCGTGCTCCTGCTGCTCAGACCGCAGCAGGTCCCTCTCCGCGTCGCTCCGCGCCCCCTGCGCCCTCCGCCAGCCGGCCAAGCCGCTCCGGCGAGCTCGCCCTCACGGCAGAGCTCCGCCCTCGCACGCCGCACCTCCGCGCTCACTGCGGCCGCCGCTGCCGCCCTCGCGTCCGCTCGCTCTCGCGCACAGGAAGGAGAAGAAGAAGGAGACGGTGGAGACGGGAGGGGAGGCGCGCCCCTTTTAACGCCGCACGGAGAGGAGAGAGGAGGTGGCAGGCCGCCTGCAGCCGCAGAGAGAAAAAGGGGGAATATGCGGTCTGCGCGCTCAGGCGCGCAGGCGACTCGCGTGTGTCGAAAATAACGAATTTCCAGACGTCTTGAAACTATCCCAGACGTCTTATCAGACGTCTGGTTGTGATCCCAGACGTCTTGTCCGACGTCTGAGCCACCTCCCAGACATCTTAAAATACGTCTGGGGCACACATTCGTTACAATGTGTTTTGATTTTTGATTGATTTTTCTTTTTTTCCATCAATCAAAAATCAAGATACAACGAATAATACATTTTACAACATATCATGTGTTGATTTTCCATTAATCAAAAATTAAGATGCATCGATTGAAAATTATATTAACATTTCATATGATTAACTTTTACACTTCACACCAATTAACTTTTACACTCCTATAATAATGCATGAATTAAAAATTAATATAACTATATATTCTATAGTTATGATATTTTTCCGATGGACTTTGCTCTCTCTCTAAGAGTCAACCTTTCTCTCTCTCTCCTACCACTTATTACCGCCGCTCTCCTCCCTCTCGCTACACATGTATGTCTCACTAACTTTTTTATCTCTTATTTTATTTTTCTTTCATACTATTAAACATTTACGTTCAGTTTAAATTTTATATTTGTTATTGATCTTCTCATCTTATATTTTTCATTAAAGATTAATACTGACTACATTTTTATAGGAATATGAAATAATACATATATAAACTCATGCATTGTAAATATAATCTAAGATACCGATTGAAAATTAAACTACATTGGATAATATATTTTACAATATATGTTATTTTTAATTTTTGATTGGTGTTTCTTTTTTTCCATCGATCGAAAATTAAAATATATTAGGTAATGTATTTTGCAATATGTAAACTAATTGGTATTTCTTTTTTTCTACCGATCGAAAATCAAGATATGTAGGATAATGTATTTTATAACATGTGGTGTATTAATATTTTATTTATCAAAAATTAAAATATATCCATTGAAAATTATATTAAATTTTGATATGATTGGCTTTTACATATTTAATAATTAACTTTTACACTCATAAAGATATGAATTAAAAATTAATTTCCTTGAGAGTAATTTAACTTTAATGTTGGTATATTGTTCAGCCCCTTCCACATCCATTCGTCTTTTCTTTAAATTTATTTTAACTCTTTTCTCTTCTGTCTCTCTTCTTTTTCTTGTTGATATGCATTAATTCCATCTTTACCGTTATTCTTCTCATTTTGTATTATTTCTTTAGAGATTTAAATTTTGTATATTTCTACGAAAATATAAAATAATATATAATTAGATTTATATTTAGTTAATATAAAATTAAGTTAATCTAAGATATTAATTAATCAGACAATATATTTTACAACGTCTATTGTATTTTAATTTTCAATTGATATTTTAGATTTTTCATTGATAAAAAATTATAATACATCAACTCTGATTTTCCAAAATTATAATACATCAACTTTAATTTTTTAAATAAATCCCTACGTCACCTTTTTTTTTTAATTTGTTTACTATAAAAATTAACTTTTACATTCATGTAGTAATTACCTTTTACATTCATGCAACAATGAGTGAGGTAAAACCTAGTTTCCTTGCAAAATGGAGCTAATGATAAGGGCATCTTTTACTCTAAACAAAATAAAATAGGGTTCGTTATTGACAGCTGTCAACACCGTGGAAAATGACCCTAATTTTTCGGCGCCATTTCCCTCCGCCGCCGGACCCTACGAAAAAAAAAAAAAAAAAAAGGTGCCATGCCTGTTGCATTCAAGTGCCTTTGTTGAATCTGCAGGCTAATTTATTATGACCTACTGGGGCTAACATTTGATCATATACCATCGGATGTGGAATACCTATATTTATATTTATTTATTTTTCAAAATTAAATCACGTAAATTAGATATAATTTTTTTAATCTTATCTTAAGAAAACTTGGATACAAATTCGATTTAGATAAAATCGGGTATAGATATAAGTAGGATATATTGTAAATATGTTACGTGTTTCAATCTATCTTACATATATATTTAGAGTTTAATATAGCTTTTTAGGTTTAAATATATAATAATCTAAGTTAAAGCACATGTAAATTGTCATTAAAAAATATAAACAATTTAATTCTTACAATATTTAAAAGACTAGTGTACCTAAAAGCAATTAAAATGCACAACATAAAGATTTGATGGATTAGATATCTGAATCTAAATCTGATCTAAATATTAATATATCATATTTGAATTTGTTTTGGATAAATTCTAAATTTTTCATCTAATTTGAATATGAAAAATATTCAAATCAGAATATCCGAACAGGACCGTATTCAAATATAATCGTTGGACATTCAGATTTGTATCTAATCCAGTGTCATTCTTACCTTTCTACTACGAAATAGAGTCAGATCAGATTTTCGGTAGAGCTAACATTGAAGGGGAAATGCGATGACATGGTCCTACCAACTAAGTAAACTTGGTGATTGTGAGGCTTGAGTCTTCAAGTATGAATTATCAATCAATAATAAGATCATAGTCATCCAACATGTAATCATCAAATATTAATAATTAAATAATAATTTATAAAATATTAATTTAAAATAAAGTATTGACTAAATAATAAAGAGCCCACGAGTCCAGGAATTTGAATGGAAAGAGTAACCAAAGTCTAAGGGTACATTAACTAGAAAATTGGAAAGAAAAATTAAGTAGACTAGCAAGAATTATTGTCCACATTGACCGCCTCCTAGCAGTGAGCTAGATCTCACACTAGAAGTACCAGACATAGTTACTACACCTGGCTACTTAGTTGCACCTAAATACGGAGTCCAGAGTATACATCAGCAAAGGTTGAGTATGGTAGAACAAAATAGTAGTGTAAAGAAAACACAAAGAGTAGGTACTATTTGTTATTAAACCATTTATTAGCCATTAGTTGATATTTAATATCCCATTGGTTGTTATGCATTTTTCCAGTGTTAAATTACAGTCTCGATGATCCTAGTTTATGCCTCGAGACACAAGACGATCTCAATGCGATATCCCGAGAAGTACAAGTGATATAAGACACCCTCTTGGCCAGGAGAATAGCTCATACCTATTCCACGCCTCAATCCATTACTCTTGGGTCATTACGAGGAGAAGTGGTGGCTATGTCATATGGTATAAATACATGCAAGCTACATGCGGTAAACATTCATCCACCCACTGCCCAATTAAAGAACAAGTTCGCTTTAATCTTTGAATTATGCATCTTGCTATCTCAGTTGGTCGTTAAGCCTAGATGTGAGTTGTAGGAAGGCTAGCAAATCCTTGACTAGCCCAACTAATTTAAATCCAGACCGAGCTACAACTAAACATCGGCGAGCAGCAGGATTGAACCAATTATCCCATAATCGTAATTTTCCTGATAATTCTATTAACTAAATTGTTAATCCTTAATCCTTTGCTCATACAGTTTGCCATAGGGTAAAAATGAAGAATGAACAATTCACTTATGACATTGTGGAAGCATGAAAAATTGATATTTAAGACTTCGATTTGAAACTAGTTTGATGACCAAAATCAAATAATCAAGAAATAAATAACTTAAACCATAATCACATGGAAAGAATTTGTTTTGGGGTCCTCATGAGTATAGAGATATACCTTTGGAGCAGTGTAGCAAAGCACCTCATGTGTTGTACCTCTTACTATAATTCCTGGCATAGTCTTGTAGGACCTTCTTGGTTGGCTGACGAGGCCGTCGATGTCGAGAACACCCAACTCCCAACACATACCATGAACCCTTTGTGAACTAGCAGTGATCTTCATCTTGGAGCCTCACGTGCACGACCAGAGATACAACAACAAGATCACAAACTTGCGATCCTTCATTGATTGGTCAACAAATTGAGGCGACGGCCGATAGCACCTTGGTGGTTCTCCAACGATAGGTGTTGTTTGTCGACCAATCCTCTTGTTAATTGAGCAAGAAGAGAAGGGGATAAGGGGATCCTCAACTCTTTATCTCTTCCTTTCTCTAGTAGTGGTGGTTTTCTCTATTACGTAATCAAGAAGTTGATTAGGTTTTTTGGCCTTGCCTCTAGGAGACATTTACAGGGAATCATAGTAATTTTAATATGGTGGGAGCCATTGGAACAAATCTAATGGTTGAAATTAAATCCTAGTTGATATTTGCATGATTGGCCCTTTAAGTAATTTAGTCAAATGGATTTTAGTACCAAAAATGCATTTAATTTCCATCCAAACACTTTTGGATTAAGACAAAACCTTTTTAGCTCAATTAAATTCCAATTCAAATACTATTTAACTCCTTAAATAATATTCTATTTCTATATACAATAAGGAACCTACCAAAATCATTATTGGTTTCATCACACCAATAATGAAGTGTTTAGGATTTACGACACTACGCCTCCTTTAAGTATTCCAAATACCTATGAATCCTTCACATTGGAAGACTTATGTAACCCCAAGGATTAATTCCCAAGTCCACTATCCTTTCTACCAAAGGCTATATATATTCATTTTTGACTTGTATCATTGAGATGAGAATGAAGACTAGTTCCTTTCTAAAAGGATTGTCTTCTCTTTCATGTATGGGTCTGATTAGGACTTATACAACTATGCATGAAATTTTATACATCCCAATGTATGCAGAGTGAGTTCATGTCTTATGAGCCACTATGTACAACTACAATAGTGGATTTATGGTAATCCATGTTGGGAAATTTTCGGTCCCCAAGGGAAGTCCGCTCAACATTCTAGTGGTTGGGAAATGAACGATTCAATTCCCAATTTCTCATGACATCGCGGAAGTGTGAAAACCAGGTTTCAAAAATTTTCATAGAAAAACCAACTCAGGTCAATGCCCGTAAAACCTAAGTATTGGAAATCGATGAATGAAACCTATGTAGTTGGAACCACATGGAGAGATCCAGCATTTCTCCATTTTGGGTTCCCCACGAGATAGAACATATGCTTGTGGGTAGCGTTCCACAACACCCCATGTGTTGTGCCTCTATAAAGATATCTCACCTTAGGGATTCCTTTCGTCTTGACAGGCGGATGAGGCCCTTTGTGTCGAGGATAGTTAATTCCAATGTGCCTGGAAAACCCTTTGCGATCCACGAACTTTCCTTGAAAAACACCAAGGAAGATAGCCAAGAGGATCAAATCCTCTTGTCCAGTATAGGCTGGTCGACCAACCTGATCTTCTAATCAGTGCCCCACAATAGGGCTACAAGGCGTGTAGCGCTCGCGATCTCTGGGAGCACACACCCCTCCCCTTATTCATAAGGCAGTTGGTCAACTGGAGTGCTGGTCAATGCCCTTGTGCTACTGTGGTTGGCTGTTGCTGGTTCATGAGCGTATTTTTGTGAGTGAAAATCAGGGTTTTGGGAGAACTCATTGTCATAGTCGTAAAAATCGCTAACCAAATAAAATTTATCCTAAAACTCAAAAAGGGAGTTCCGGGTTGAACACAGGGAGACGAACGTTTGGTTTGTGAAATCCGTGCTTTCAATTTTATTTATTTTTGTTGTTTTTATCTTTTGAGATTTTTTTGTTATTTTATAAGATAGAATATCAAGAAAAATATTTATTATCTATTCTAAGCTACTCTAGCAGAATAAGAGAGAGAGAGATAGAAAGAGACATCAATATATTTCTAATCAGAGTTTGCTACAGACAAACAACTACACTAGAAAGCGGTAAATATAGAGAAAGATGTGAAGAATCCCCCTCGACAGTCACTTGGAGGACGACTTGCTCTGATGGCTCTCGGACGAAGGTGGTAAGAGGTTGGATGAAGGAGAACGACGTAATAGGATCGAGGGCGGGACGGGACAATGTCGCGGCGATGATCTACTTCTCGAAGTGGTGAGAGGACGACCACAGGATGCTCCACAAATGAGGGTAAGAGGTGGGAAAATATTTTGATTTTCTACTCTAGAGGGGCATCCTGGGCTTGGGACAAGCTCTCTCTAGAGCTTTGGATGTGGTGAGGGAGAGAAGAAGAATAGGAGGGTAGGGGTCCTTTTATAGTGGAGAAGAGGTTAAATCGGGCATGGGTTGACAGCGACAGTAAAGACGTCACTAAAGCTCTAGCTCAAGTGTTGCTGTAGGTCCAGCTCACGCGCCCGCACTGGCGCTTGCATGCATCTACTGGCGTTGAGGTGGCGTCATGGCCGTTGGATTGAAAGTGAACGGCCACGATTGCACGCTGATCGCACCCTTCAGATCGCGTCAGATCGTGCATGCATTCGTGTGTGATCACGCACGCCCATACTGCTGGTCATCCGTGCGTCCATGTGGAACTGCCCACACCGTCGATTGCTGATCACACGGCCCAATTTGGCGCTTACGCCTACGGTGCTCAATTCGTCCCCACTTCGCGGCTCGAACTTGCGCTCGCGGGTTGAGAGCACTGCTTGCGACCACTGTGCCAAGATCGCGGATTGTTGTGCGGTCAGAATTGTGTACACACGCTCTCGACCGTTGGATCTCGATCCAACGGTTGAGATCTCATCTCCATCTCCTTTGAAGCCGAACGTTGGGTGCGCGTGGATCTCAACTGTTGGATTGAGATCCAATAGCTGTGATTGCTTGATGAGGTTAAGTGGAGGACTTGAGTGGATTTGGGTGGTTGTGATGGCACCACGTGGCACCATCATAGCCGTCGATCTTCTTTGCTTTGTAGGTGGCACCACGGACGTCGAATTGGTTCGATTTCCATGCCGTTGGGTTGCGATCTTCAATTCGGATCCATCCGTCTAGTTAGATTTGGCATTTAAGGTTCAGATTGGCACTACCTTGTCCCTTGCCTTTGATCTTCCTTGGACTACATAATGTGTTACGGGACTCTGATCAAGACGATTTCGGAGGCGTTAGACTTCGATTGTCATCCTGATTAGATCTGTATGGTCGAATCGTTAATCCGAGACCACAAAATAAATCTCCTCCTCTCCTAGCCACAAAAGGACATGAATTACCCTAAACTTTATACAAACTATTCTAAATGCAAAGTGATGCATGCTATGCAATATTTATAATATGGAATGTACATCTAAGTATAGGAACATGCATAAATATGCATTTTAACCTAAATGAATGTGTCTACATCATACCCTCATGCCTATCTTTTGCTAGTCCCTAGCAAAATCAAACTAAATGCTATTTATAAGAACATAATTAGGACTCTATCTCTTATGGCATTAGTTGTTTATTAACAAAAGGAAAGTTCAATTAAGGTCCTAAACTACGAAGACTCAATAGTGCCCGGGTGCTTGCCACAAATGCAGGCTGCCCAAGTTCTCACCTTATTTTGAAAAGGGAAGATACATTTTTCTATTTTTTTCTTATTTTCTAATTGTTTTGGATTTTTGAGTTTAGAGTTTCGGGGCAGCTTTCTATGGCTACCCAACCTACCCAAGTCTTGAAAAGGACTTCAAGTTCTAAGCATCTTAACGTGAAAAGGTGATAGACTCACTAGGTGGCAGTTAAAATGGACTTCAGGTTTCTACGACCCTGGTGACTTTAAGAGTTTCTGCCTAAAGGTTTATTTCTTTGATCAATAGCTTTCTCCCTACTTTTTTTATTTTTTATGGGGTCAACATAAGGGCGAACCCAGTGTATATCTCCCCGGTTATTCTACTTCCCGCTTCTTCTCTAAATGTTTTGGGAATTATTTATGCATTTCGTGAGTTAGGTTTTTGGATAACCAGCCAATAAGTTGTTACTACTGACAACTTGCCAACTACATTCATGCGGTAAAGTGTGACTTATTTATTTATTTTTTCTTCTTTTATATTTCTTTTTCTTTTCCTTTTTTTTTAAGTAGGTGGCTTTTTTGATCTAAGATTTACTTAAAGGCAATAGTGCAAAAGAATGGTCCTGTGGCTGTGCTCTGGACAATCGGCCAATGGGCTGTTACTCACGACAACTTGCCAGCCATACTACCCTAGAAGGTTCATTAGTTACCCAATTTCCATTAGAAACATCAAGGAATGAGTTAGTGCAAAATGTGTGCAGATGCTTAGATTATAAGTCCCCCAAATCAGAGGGCGGGTTGATAAGTCATGTACTTATCACCCCAATTTATTGACCAAATTAAAATAAAATTAATGTGGAAAGGACTCGAGAATAGGTCCACATTTTAGTGGACACCCAGGCTAATTAAGCCTGAAGACCTGAAGAGTCTAAGTGTTCAGGTCCTAAAGTATCGTTTCCTAAAGTTAACAACTAATGCCTAAGTTCTCTTCTCCTATTTGATTTTTTTTTGTAAAGAAAATAAAAGAAATTCCATGGAGTTAACAAAATAATTTCAGGATTAATTATCCACCCCCCATGCCTAAATGATGTAATGTCCTCATTATAAAAATATAGACATGAAAAGGGTGGAGTAAACAAAATATCACTTGAACTTTGTGAAAATCCGGTCAGCTCTACAGAGAGAAAGGAGTATACACACGTGCTAAGTTTATTGCCTTTACTAGGCATAATATACAAACAAAGAAGAAATTAGGAATTCATAAGTGCAGGTCTGGATCATAATTGAAAGATTGATCCTAAAACTCGCTAGCAAAAGATGTCCACAGATGTGGACCAGATTATGGTGCAAGCCCATACCCTAGGGTCGAGTAGTTCTAAGGTTCTAGATGCTAATCACCCCAAAATCGAAGATTATTGTGCTTACGGGGCGAGGCTTGTCGTTTTGTGGTGTGCAACCTAAGTCTAAAGTGGCGGACAATAGGTAGATCTGATTCACTAGATTCAGGTGTCCACTTAGAGTTTGGCTTGGAAAGATAGTTAATTGTTCTATACTTGGGTTGCATGTTAAAGGTATCGTAAGGGTCCTGATAAAAGGTTGGTGGTTTTAGGTCAATAGGAATCCTTAGATCCAAAATTGTGTTTCTCTCAGAATTAACGTCCTAGATTTTCATCTCCCAATTTTTACTCTCCACAATCATAATTTCATATTCTGTGACCACTTGCATATCATTCACCCCATTTAAATTATCCAAGTTCAATAATTGTGGCTGAATCAGGATTGACTTGGGTACAATGATCTCAAAAGTATCTTCATTCAGTTCTTTGGGGTGTGGTTGAAGATTGGAGCTATCGATTGAATCATCCAATAACTCAGGATTGGAATCCTCCAAGCTAGCCCCAACTGAATCAAATTCCTCAATTATAGGGCCATCAAATAATTCATAAGATTCCTCAGGCTCGTTAGTCTCACTAAAATTATCTTTCTTAAGCTCAAGTGAGATTTCACCTAAATATTCTTCACCCTCAAAATCAAAGAATTCTTGATCCTCATTTCTGTATATCTCAGGATCGTATGTTGTTCCTTGCTGTATAGAGACATTTTTTTTCGTTCCTTGGCTCGGGGATCTCGAGTAAGAAAATCACATCATCCTCGATTGGTTGCTCTAGACCAACTTGGTCATCCTTGGTCTTAGAAACTGTGTCCCCCTTGATAGGCGCCTGAGCGGGTTCTGACATTAGCTCTCCAGAAGGGGGTTCATCCTGGGAATCATCCCAAGATTGGACTAAGGCAACCATGAATTTCATCCTCAATCTCGACAATTTTCCTAACAAAAACTCACCCGGGCCCCTATCCTTAACATCTTGGAGCCAATCCAATAAAGAACTATTAAGCTCATCAATCATTTTGATCATAGGCTCCAATGCTTTAGTGCATGGTGTTGGTTGAGCTTCTGAAGATTGTATAGTGGTCCTCAAGTTAGCCAACACCCTATCCTGGACCTGGTTCACCTGAATTGAGTGGTTCGGTTCAGGGTTGGGTAGGTTTGGTTTCAGTCTAGGGAAGTTAAGATATTGAGGTTCTAGGAGTCCTCCCTGATCGTAGGTCCTTTCGGGTTGTTCAAAGAATGGTGGTGACCTATGTTCAACATAATCTTGGGGAGGGTAAGAGTTATAATCATCATATCCTTCTTGATTGTAGATCGGATTAGGTTGATCATCAAAGGGTGGAGATCTATAGTCATTGTAGGCGTGAGAAGGATAATAATCACAGTCATGATGTCTAGGGTTAGGTCCTGGACATTGAGGTCCAGAATCATATCCCTAATCAAAGTTATCGCGACTAGTGGATGGGTAATCATAGTTGAGTCAGGATAATAACCATCTTGAGGATAAGTAGTGGTAGGAGGGTAGGATTGAAAATGTGTGTAGGATGTGGAAGCCTACATGGTGAAGTAGGAGGGAAAGCACAGGAAAGAAAGGTGCCCTGTAGAACAATCAACCAAATCTGTCCTTAGGTGGGTAGCCTAAAGACCTACAGACTCCCAGAATTCGTCTCAAGATGATAGAAATGATTTGGTCTACTTCTATCTGGTCAATCCAACCAGTTAGAGGGAGGGTTTGGGGAGAAGGTTCCTCCTTTGGCTTGCACCTCCGGTTCCTTTGATACCCCCCAACTGCAATCATTTGATGCTACTCCCCTAACTAGACATCATATGAACCAATAGAAGTAGATTAATCGAAAAAAATCTCAGTTGGAGTCCTAAAGAGCGAGCTAATCCTTAAGGCCAACATCTTCTCAGTTTTAATTAGGCTTGGGATGATTGTGTTCTTGGAATGTGATGGGCCCTCTAGATGGGTTGTACCATTAATGATCAATTCAAATGTGTGTGCGTACATAACCAAGGTTTTCAAACAAGGTTATTATGATGTGTATTTTAGGGTTTAACCTTGTTTAGTAGCTTTTAGGGTTTAATCTTTAGGTGTATTCAATCAAGGTTTAGTAGAACACAAAGTTTTGAAAGCACCTGTGATGATATATTCCTTTAAAACTCAAAAATAATGTGGAGTGCCTAGTTCAACCCTAAAAATCAACTCTATGGGGTAAGTTACTGATGAATCACTTTGAATTTGAGTGGTGCGGCCCAAACAGTTCAAGCAATTGGCCTGTTGCACCACTTGATTAAGGCACACAAAAATGTTTAACCTAATCAAATTTCTACTCACTTATTTGTGTGTTGAGTTAAGGTGTACTAGATCCACAGGTCAGATTTCAGTTAAGTGGTAGAATCAATGTGATTGTGCACCTTGGGTTGAGAAATTTGTGGGTGTTTAAGTGTCTCTTTTTAGTTTAATCCCGCAAAAAGAGGAGCATAATTTTTTTATTTTTTATTTAATTTAGCGAATGGGTGAGGTGAGGTGAAGTGACAATCAAACAACCAAGATCTAACCTAGGGTTTATGCAAGCACCTAATTTGATTTGAGTTTGAATTATTAGGTGATGGAATGGAATCTAGCTAGGGGTGGTGGGGATACACTTACAGAACCTTCATCTGCACTTTTCTCCGATCTAATCGCTCTGGCCCACCTCAGAAGAGTACTTGTAATCACAGTAAGATCAGAGAAAAAGTGAGATAAAAGTTAAGGCGGAAAAATGCGAGAAAAATCAAAAAGCGTTGCCTCCTTGGCAATGGCGCCAAAATGATGAGCGTATTTTCGCAAGTGAAAATCAGGGTTTCGAGAGAACTCGTCGTCGTAGTAGCAAAAATCGCTAACTAAATAAAATTTATGCCAAAACTCAAAATGGGAGTCCCGGGTCGAATACAGGGAGGCAAACGCTTGGTTTATGAAATTCACGCTTTTGGTATTTATCTTTTGAGATTTTTTTGGTATTTTATAAGATAGAATATCAAGCAAAATATTTGTTACCTCTTCTAAGCTACTCTAGCAGAATGAGAGAGAGAGAGACATCAATATATTGCTAATCAGAGTTTGCTACAGATAAACAACTACACTAGAATGTGGTAAAGATAGAGAAAGATGAGAAGAATCACCCTCAACGGTCGCTTGGAGGACGACTCGCTCTGACGGTGCTTGGACAAAGGTGGTGAGAGGCTGGATGAAGGAGAACGACGTCGGAGGATGGAGGGTGGGACGGGATGGTGTCGTGGTGAGGATCTACTTCTCGAAGTGGTGAGAGGACGACCACGGGATGCTCCACGAATGGGGGTGAGAGGCAGGAAAATATTTTGATTTTCTATTGTTGAGGAGCATCCCAGGCTTGGGACAAGCTCTCTTTAGAGCCTTGAATGTGGTGAAGGAGAGAAAGGAAAAGATGAAGAAGAATGGGAGGGGTAGGGATCCTTTTATAGTGGAAAAGAAGAGGTTAAATCAAGCATGGGTCGACAGCTACAGTAAAGACATCGCTAAAGCTCCAACTCAAGTGTCACTGTAGGTCCAGCTTACGTGTCCACGTCGGCATCCACGTGCATGTGCTGGCGCTGAGGTGGTGTCACAGCCATTGGATCGAAAGTAAATGGCCATGATCGCACTCAGATCGCGTCAGATCGCGCGTACATCCACACGTGATCGCGCACTGTTCGTCGTGTAATTCTCATTTTAAAAGTTAATTCAGTTGTAGTATAGAGCGAAAAATCGTCGACAAATAAATTTATAAAATCGGTGAGTACCGAGTCGTTCGTAGGAAGGCAATCGCAATTTATATAGAAGCATCTTAATAGAACTTGTTTTAAACAGATATTTATATATGTATATATGTAGAGGAATCAAATATATGCATTCAAAAGATCGGAGCTTTATTGCAATTAAAATAGAGTTTTCACAATAGTGAATGCTACTAGAAACAAATAGATAGATAGATAGATAGAGATAGAGATAGAGATAGAGAGAGAGATAGAAAGTGGCAGAGAGACGACGCCACTTGTAGGAGGCTTGTGTGAGGTGCGGCAGCACCTCAGATCCAGAGCGTCGGGATGAAGGTCGGAGCAGAGTTGTAGAGGGATGGAGAGTTGTAGAGAAGGTGGAAGATATCTGGAATTGATGGGAGAGAAATGCTTCAACTGGGGGGCTTTGGCCTTCTTTTATAGCTTTTATGGAGGGCAAAAAGAGTTGTTTGACCCCCTATCTCGTGCAACTTTAGGATTAATCAGATCCGTCGATCGGGAGATCAACAGGTCAGATTTGCCCTCAAAATAACCTCCAACGCACCCTCTACGCGCGGATTCAATCTGGGCTTGACACGTGGTGCGCTCTCGTGCGTCGGATCAGGATCAGACGACTCCTACTCCTCCACACATGTGCTCTTCTTTTTCCTGTGCGCCCATTCGCCTCCTTTCAGCACCTAATCATTAGCCGTCCGATCTCATGATCAGACGGCTCTCGTGCACGTGCGCCTTGCTTTCACGTTTCAAAAATCGCATGGGATCACGCATTTGGCTGCGGCGCACTCTGATCACGCCACGTGGTCGCGCCTTCGCCCTTCGATCGCCATCTGAAGGTGTAATTGTGCCCGCGTGCCACTGCCTTCCGAATCCTCGCGCATCACCGCTCGAACGCACATCTCACGCTTGCGGTTAAGCGCGCTCATTGCTGCGCCACGCATCCACATTGTTAAGTTTTTGTTTTAAGGAAACTTATTCTCGTCCGTTGGATGAAGATCCAACGGTCGAGATTTCCTTTCCTTTGATGAAGCGCGGTTGGATGGGTAGCGTGGTGCGCTCGTGGCCGTTGGATGAAGATCCAATGGCCCACAACGTGCGAGGGTGGCCTTCCTAGATGGGCAATGATGAGGGGGTGGCTGTGATGGTGCCACGTGGCACCATCGTGGTCGTCCATTTTTTCCTTGTATCTGGTGCTTTAGACCTCTGATCGGGATGATTTTTCCATTGTTGGACTACGATTGTCAATCTGGATTCATCCGTGTGGTTGGATTCTTCATCTGAGGGTTGGATCTTTGCCTTTTGGCTTTATGATCTCCGTTCTTTTATGGACTGCACAAGATGCCCTGATTGTCTGATCGAGACGATTTCGGAATCATTGGACTCCCATTGTCGTTCTGATCAGATTTGTATGGTTTGATTTGTCATCCATGGCTTCAAATCATCTGTGATTAGAATCATCTCTCTTTTAGGTCATAAAATGACAATATTATCTATATGACTAACAAACTAGTTATTGTGCAAATTATGATGCCTATGAATGCATTAATCCTAAGTTATGCTAGGATCTAGCTTAATTTAGGTGATTTAGGTTGCATGATTTCTGTATAATCACACCCCCATGCCTAAATTTTCCTAGTCCCTAGCAAATGCATGACTAAATGCCAAGTGGTCCTACATGAGTAATTTTTATCAAGAGTTTGACTAGAGGTTTATGTCTTTTGCTTTCATCTGAAGCTTTAGTAATCCAGATAATTGTGAATGTGTTTTGTTGTAGCCTATGCAATGGATCCAAGTGAAAGTCAATCCTCATCTAAAGCTCGTACTTGACTCTTAGTAAAAATCAATTGGGATAGACAAACTTCTTCCCTCTGGGTTATAAAGTAACCTGTATATTTAGCCCTACCTTTTGGCTTAGGTAGAAGATTTCTAAGTCAAGTAGATTTGTATTTGGTGGCTCACACTCTTCTGGTGCTACATATAGACTAGTACTTTAGAACCTAGATTTTCAGATTATTAAATAATTCAACTCAAAGAGAGGCGAAGAAATTGTGCTTTCTTTAGTTCCTTTGTACTCATTCTCTCTCTTTCTTTCTCTTTCTTTTTCTTTTTCTTTATTTTTTCTTTTCTTTTCTTTTTGAGCTCACAATCTCACCAGATTTTATCAGTATATTTGGTGGTCTCTCCTGGCATTAACACTTTGATGAGGTTCTGATAACTCTAAGACTAAGTCAGAATTCCTCAGCTCGTATTCAGGTGGCCAGAAATATAGAAAAGTAGGTCAGAGCTGTATTTGGTGGATCGTGAGGGTGGTAGGTGTTGTTGCCTCATTACATTTGAAATAAATTGTAAAAACATAATTTTTTTTTCTATGTATATATATATTTTCTTTTCTTTTCTTTTTCCTCTATTTTTTTTCTATAAATGTATATATATATATTTCTTTTCTCTCTTTTTTTCTTTTTCTCTCTCTTTTTCTTTTTTCTTTACATTCAAACATCTACTAATGCAACACAATATAATATACGAACTTTTATTTATGAGGCATTATTAGGGCTTATGGGTGTTCAAGAGGATATCGGGTGGCTTATTTGGTGGAAGTGCCTATTCTCGGCACCAGGAAGGAAATGGATAGGACAATGTATTTCTAACCTTGACATTAATACCCTCCTTCAGTTGAGGATTCTGTAAAAGGTGGTCGTGACCATCCACTTCAATCCTAGTTTTATCAGAACCCACTCTTTGCATATTTGCCTTATTTGGTGGCTCTCAAGAGATTCGCACTAAGAACTTGTATGCAAAAATAGAGAGCGAAAACTATGCCTAACTCTGAGTATTATTATCTCATTATCCAGGGTTTAAGATTTCTCATACTAGCCTTTGAGCACCAGTAGACTTTCTACTCTCACCTCACACTTGTTTGGTGGATCTGTTAGAAGATAGTTTGCCTATCTCCCTAATCACTATCATTATCTCATTGCTTCTTCTCGGCAAACTAAAGATGTTTATTGCTCTTCACAGAGGATCCATTGCAAATTCTACGTGTAACTGTGAAATTATACTGGATTCTAAACTTAGGAATCAACTTAAGAATAAATCCTTAATAAAACCTTAATAAAAATTCTTTATGCCTAAATGCATATATATATATTTCCATACAAAGATAAGACATGCAATGTCCACCCCCCATGCCTATTCATTACAATGTCCTCATTGAAATGTATGCATGAAAATTAAAATATAATAAGTGAGAGGAGGGGATATTACCTGACTATGCTTGTTAATCTAGGTCAGTATGGATGCAGAGGATGCAGAGCTACCTGTACAGAGTATTGGGTTGCCTCCTAGCCAGCACTAAGTTTAACGTCATTTGCCAGACTCAGTTTAGCCTTAAGAAGATTCCAGAAGGTTGATGTGACCATCGGGAATGGGACACAGTTTTGCGTGATATAAGGCTTTAATCTCTGACCATTCACCTTTGTCTTATGGCCGGTCTTGGGATCCAGGATAAGCATAGCTCCATGAGGGTAGACTTTTCTTACAATGAAGGGCCCTGTCCACTTTGATCTTAATTTTCTTGGAAAGAGCTTCAAGCGTGCATCAAATAATTAAACCTTTTGATTAGGGACAAAGCTTTTTCTAGAGATGTACTCATCATGTAAAGCTTTTGTCCTATTCTTATAGATTCTCGTGCTCTCATAAGCATCATTTTGGATTTCATCCAATTCAGTCAATTGGTGTTTTCTTTGTTGTACAGATCGATCGAGATCCAAGTTAAAAGTTCTGATTGCCCAATAAGTTTAAGCTCAATGGGTAGATGGCAAGATTTTTCGTAGACCAGACGGAATGGAGATATTCCAATTGGAGTTTTATACATAGTCCGATAGGCCCAGAGAATGTCATCCAATTTGGTAGACCAATCCTTCCAATCCAGGTGGACCGCCTTTTGAAGTATCTTTTTAATTTCTCAATTGAAGATTTCAGCTTGTCCGTTGATCTGCGGATAGTATGGAGTAGAGATTTTGTGAGTGACTATACTTGGCTAGTAAGGTCCTGAATTGGTTGTGAGTGAAATGGGACCCACCATTACTAATCAGAGCTTTGGGCACATCGAACCGACTAAAGATGTTCTTCTTTACAAAATCTATGACCACTTTATGATCACTGGTTCGGGTTGGGATGACCTCAATCCATTTGGATACCTAATCAACTGCCACCAGAATATACAGGTACCCAAATGAATTGGTGAAAGGTCTCATAAAATCAATGCCCCAAATATCAAAGATTTTGACTTCAAGGACTGGATTTAGGGGCATCATGTTCTTCTTGGTCATGTTTCCTAGAGTTTGGCAATTGATACATGATTTACAGAAGTTGTACGAGTCATGAAATACAGATGGCCAATACAATCCACTTTGTAGTACCTTGGCTACTGTCTTTTTTCCTGAGAGGTGACCTCTATAGGCAAAAGTGTGGCAGAATTCTAATACACTTGTGATCTCCTCGTCTGGAATACAACGGTGGATAACCTGATCTGCGCAAACTTTGAATAGCTCTGGGTCTTCCCAAAAGTAGTATTTGGCATCGGAAATCAACTTATCCCGCTTATGCTTAGTCCAATCCATGGGTTGTTTTCCGATGGCCAAGTAGTTGACAATATCTGCAAACCAAGGTAGTTTGCAAATAGTCAAGAGAGTCTCATCAGGGAAAGAATCAGAGAGTTGAGGAGTTGTAGAGTCTATAAGGATTCTGGAGAGATGATCTGCTACTATATTTTGGGCACCAGATTTGTCTTTGTTTTCTAAATTAAATTCTTGCAGTGGAAGGATCCATCTGATTAATCTGGGTTTTGTGTCCTTTTTAGACATCAGGTGCCTTAATACAGTATGATCTGTGAAGATTGTGACATGAGATCCTAGTAGGTAACGTCTAAACTTCTCCAGAGCAAACACTATGGCTAGCAACTCTTTTTCTGTGGTGGTGTAGTTTCTTTGAGCCTCATCCAGAGTTTTACTAGCATAGTAAATCACAGACGGTTTCTTGTCTACCTTTTGTCCCAAGACTGCCCTGATGGCATAATCAGAGGCGTCGGTCATGATTTCGAAAGGATGATCCCAATTAAGAGGTTGTAAGATGGGTGATTGTGTAATAGCCTCCTTCAGTTGATTAAAAGCCTTTAAGCAATTTGAATCAAAATCAAATGATTGATCTTTTACCAACAACTTGCTTAAGGGCCTCGCCACCTTAGAAAAGTTCTTAATAAATCGACGGTAAAATCCCACATGTCCAAGAAACGATCTTACTTGCTTAACCATCGAAGGTGGCGGAAGCTTGATTATAGTATCCACCTTGGCTTTATCCACTTCAATTCCTTTTTCAGATACAACATGGCCAAGGACTATGCCCTCCTTGACCATGAAGTGACTCTTTTCCCAATATAGAACAAGATTCACCTCAATGTATTTTTATTTAGTCTTTTCAAGATTGATCAGACATGATTCAAAAGAGTCCCCGAACACAGAAAAATCATCCATGAAGATTTCCATGAAATTGCCCACCATGTTTGAAAAGATTGTAAGTATGCACCTTTGAAAGGTTGCGGGTGCATTGTATAATCCAAAAGGCATTCTACGGAAGGCAAATGTTCTGTAGGGACATGTGAAGGTGATTTTCTCTTGATCCTCGGGGTGGATAGCTACTTGATTGTAGCTGGAATAGCCATCCAAGAAATAGAAGAATTGTTGGCTGGTTAGTCTTTCTAGGATTTGATCAATGAAGGGAAGTGGAAAGTGGTCTTTCTTGGTTGCCCTATTCAGCTTCCTGTAGTCAATACAAACTCTCCAAGAGGATGCTGTGCGGGTTGGAATTAATTCCCCATTATCATTAGCAATCACAGTCAGCCCGGCTTTCTTAGGAACCACTTGTATAGGATTGATCCACGGACTGTCAGAGATTGGATAGATTATTCTCGCATCTAACCACTTGATTATTTCCTTTTCCACTACCTCCCGCATGTTAGGATTCAATCATCTCTGCATTTCTCGGGAGGGTCTCGCTCTATCCTCAGTATAGATTCTGTGGGTGCAGTAAATGGGACTGATTCCCTTTAGATCATCTAATGTCCAACCAATTGCTCTACTGTTTCTTCCCAACACTTGAATCAATTACTTTTCTTGAGTTTGAGTTAGATGAGAGCTAATGATTAAAGGGTAAGTCTGATCAGATTCCAAGAAAACATATTTTAGATGATCTGGAAGACGTTTAAGTTCAGGTTTGGGTCCTTGGGATAAAGGGTCTAGTGGTGGATCACAGTTACCCTTAAGAGGTCTTGGAATCAAGTCAGTGATTAATGGGCTGACCTCTTGATTGGTTTGGGTGTCAAGGCATATAGGATCAGATTGGGTTATTCCTAATTCCATACAATATTCAACGGTATTGTCCTCAGAATCTTCTATCATTCCACAATCCTCAAATTGTTTGATGGGCTTAAAGATGTTAATTTTTGTCTTCTTATCCCCGAATTTGATTTCCATACTGCCAGATTCACAGTCAATATTTGCCTTGGCAGTAGATAAAAATGGTCTTCCTGGAATTATCGGGGTGTTCTTCAAGTTCTCTGGTACCTCCATGTCAAGGACCAAGAAATCCACAGGAAAATAAAAATCACAGACCTTGACAATTATATCCTCAACAATCCCTGTGGTGTGGTCACAAATCGATCAGCCAATTGTAATGGAAAATAAAAATCACAGACCTTGACAATTATATCCTCAACAATCCCCCGTGGTGTGGTCATAAATCGATCAGCCAGTTGTAATGTGACCTCAGTAGGTTTTAGCTCTCCAAAGTTAAGTGAGGATTAAATTTATGGAGGCACCTAAATCTAACAGAGCCCTATCAAAAGTAGTATCTCCAATAACACATGAGACCAGAGGAGCTCCTGGATCTTTTTGTTTTCGGGGTAGGTTTCTAAGGATAACTGCACTAGCTTGTTCAAATAACACTATCCTTTTAGTTGATTTGGCCTGGTGTTTAGGTGTGCACATTTCCTTTAAAATTTAGCATAGACTGGGATATTCTCAATAGCTTCAAGGAGTGGTATGTTCACCTGGACTTGTTTAAAAATATCAAGCCACTCCTCAGATTGATTGGTTTTCTCTTTCCTAGGTTTGTTCAAGGCTTCAGGAAAAGGAGCTTAAGAGAAATCATGTGTTTAGATCCTGATCCTTGTCTTCTTGATCTTCTAGGCCAAATTCGGGCTGCTCAAGATCTTGTTTAGATTTAGATTTAAAAGAGTAAGGATCTTGGTTTTGTCTCCCACTTCTTAAGGGTATCGCACCAGCAAAAGCATTAGGGTTAGAAAGTTGAGGTGGGTTCTGCAGAATAGGTGGAGCCTGATTAGGGTTAGCAAAACCAGGTGGGTGTTGGGGAGCATGTTGAACTAAATGTGCCTGTTGCTCTCTTGTGTTTTGCTGCTTAACCCTATTGAAATCTCTTGGGTTTGGGATGGGTTGGGATGGCAGCATCCCATGTTGTCTAGCTTCTACTAGCTGGTCCAGTCGTCCCGTCAATTCTGTCCTTAATTGATTCATTTCTTCTTTATGTTCAGATTCATCTCTCTCATTTCTTTGAGGACCAGGCTCAGATCAGTGGGCTGGTTTTCCTGAGTAGGTTGTGGCTGGTACCTGCATGGTTGTGTATACCTACTAGGTTGCCCATAAGTGTTTGGTTTAGTCAAGTTAGGACCCTGGGCGGGTTTCTGACTTAACAGAGCGAAGTTAGGAAGGTTACACCATCCAGTGTTGTAGGTGTTTGAATAAGGCTCATTTCTAGTGTAACCTTGGAGTGCATTCACATCCTCAAGATAATTAGGCATTGGGCTGCCTAGTTTAGAATTCGAGGGCATCAAGGTCCCTCCTTGGTACCTAGAAAGCGATGGGTCCAAGTACAGTTGGCAGATAGGTGGAGCCATGGTTGGGTCATTAATGTTGTGCACTGATTCCTATCCTAGTGGGTTGGGGAATTGGTTGTGGGTTGATATAGGCACTCTTTGGGTAGGCATAGGATTTAATCGGGATTGTGTACCTAAGGAATTCCTGCCCTTTCGAAGGTTATCCAGCTTCTTATCCAAATTTTACACATTCTTTCCTACGAGTTCCACCTTATCTAATCATTGTGCAATTAGCTCTAAATCAACCAAGTTTGAATTATTGTTAACTTCATAAACTCCGCTCCTTGGTTGATTAGCTACGTTAAAGGCGGACATTGAGGCATTGTTGAGGAAATTTTCACTCATATTCTCGAACAATTGAAAGGTTCCCTTAGCATCTCGACTCAAGAAATTGCCCCCACATGATGCATCCATAAACTTATTCAAATTATCACTCAACCCATAATAGAAAATATGATCCAAGTGCCACTTTGGAATCCCATGATGGGGGCATTTCCTAGCTAAATCATTGAACCTCTCCCAAGCCTTATGTAGTTGTTCCCTGGGTGTTTGCGAGCGAAATCGAGGTTTTAAAAACTGCATTGTAATATAGTCGAAATCGCTTTAAAAACAAATAATATTTTTATTACTCAAATTTGAAGTCTGAGGTCGAATATAGGGAACAATATGGAATTCAATCTCAAAATTGCAATTTAAACACAGTATGAGCAATTTATGATGAAACTCTAAGAAATAATGATATAATAATGAAAGCTAATGTCAATACTATAAAAGAATGGAGTAAAATGGTGATTTGAATCACTAATTACTCCGCACAATGATAGCTAATAGATGCACAATATCAATTAAGAATTTAAAAGAAATTTCTTTCTTCTGCTTAAACTCTTCCTCTTTTCTCTTCTCTATTTGTGCAGGTCTCTTCTACTCATTTGGTTCAGGTTAACCAGGTTCAAGATAAGGTTCTAGCTAACTTGAGGAATATCATTCAATCTTTAGAAGTTCAGCCAATACCTTGCATTGAGAGATTGGAGCCCATGATTGAAATGATTGATGATTTGAATAAGTCTTTGTTGGATTGGCTCCAGGATGTTAAGGATAAGAACCCGGGTGAGTTTCTACTTGGGAAATTAGCGAAATTGAGGATGAGATTCATGGTTGCTTTGATTCAATCTTGGGATAATTCCTAGGATGAACCCTCTTCAGGAAAGCCAATGATAGAACCCGCTCAGGCACCTATTAGGGGGGACACGTGTTACGAGGTTGACCCGATTGAATTAAAGCGACCAATTAAGGAAGATCTAATTTCTTCACCTAAGATCCCTGAGCTGGGTTACAAGGAAACGTATGTCTCCTTGGAACAGAAAGTGACAAATGATTTTGGGATATACATTGATACGGATCTTGATTTCTTTGATGGTGAAGATTCAAGTTGCGAAGTCTCACGCGAGTTTTCTGAACAGGATTTCTGTGAGACGATTGGGCCTGAGGAATCTGATAGATCATTTGATAGCCCAATAATTGAGGAAACTGATCTTAGGGCACACATTACAGATCCAGAATTACATTTTCTAGAGGATTCAATTCAATGCCCTGATTGTCAGCTACACCCCGTTGAGCTTATTGATGATTCTAATTCTGAGATAATTAGACCCAAGTCAATTTTGATTCTACCACATCATTTAGACTTGGAGATTTCAAACGGGGCGATTATTATACAAGAGGTCCTGGAATTTGATATGCTGAATGAGGAGGATAGGAGCTGGGAAGTTAATTTTGGAGGAAATGGAAGATTGAGTCGAAGGGTTCCTTTTAAGCTGAAACCATCAAATTAGAACCCTTACGACATTTGTTTCGAGGATGTCAAACTCAAGCACACATTCAACGATTATCCTTTTGAGTTTCAATTCTCTGTAACCCGACTTTTTGGTCTTGGGTTGCATCCTCATAAATCGCAGGCCCGACCCCGCTTGCATTCTGATTTTAGGTTTTGGGTAATTTTTATCTAGAACCTAAGATATTCTGGATTATGGGGAATGTGTCTGCACCACAATCTGGTCCACATCTATAGACCGCTGTTGTTAGGTGAGAAGATTCTTCTGTTTATTCTAATTCTGACCTGCACTTGTGAATTCTTCATTTCTTTTCTTTGTATAGTGTGCCTAGCTGAAGGCACTAAACTCAGCACATACATTTTTTCTTAGTTTTCATCTCGGAGCGGACCTGACATTCACGCAATTCAGGTGCTTTCTACACTTGTCCACTCTGTTTTATGTCTTTTTAATACAATGAGGACATTGCATTAGATAGGCATGGGGGGTGGATATTTACCTCTGAATTCATTCGTTTGCTCCGTAGATTTGTTTTATTTTCTTCTATAAAAAAAAAATTTGGAATTAGGAAAGACAATTTGGGTTTAAGAAAATTTTAAATCTTAGGAAATACTACATTATGATTTGAACACAAAGATCTTCAGGTCTTTGGACTTAATTAGCCCGTGTATCCACTAAAATGTGGATTTGTCCTTGAGTCCTCGCCATCTTAATTTTATCGTAATTGGAATAAATAAGTTTGGGTGATAAGTACACGACTTATCAACCCGACCTCTGATTTGAGGGAATTTTGAGTCTTAAGTATCTACACACTTTCTTTGCACTGACTTGTTGTTCGGCGATTTTAACGAAAATTGAGTAGCTAATGAACCTTCTAGGGTGATATGGCTGGCAAGTTATCATGGGTAACAGCCCATAGGTAGGTTGTCCAGAGCCCAGTCACTAGACCTTTTTCTTTTTGCTGCCTTTAGGTAAATCTTAGATCAGGGAAGCAACCTACTTAAAAAAAAAAAAAAAAAAAAATAAAAGGAGAAAAGAACAAAAAGAAATAAGCCACACTTCCCCGCACAAGTATGGCTGGCAAGTTGTCGGTGGTAACAACTCATCGACCGGTTGTCCAGAACTCAGCTCAGTAAATGCACTAAAAATTTCCAAAACGCTTAGGAAGAAGCGGAGAAGTAGAATAAATCGGGGATATATACATTGGATTCACCCTTGTGTTGACCCCGTAAAAAAATAAAAGTAGGGAGAAAGCTACCGGTTGTAAAGATACACCTTTAGGCAGAATTCTTTTTGAGGTCACTTAGAGGTATAGAAATCCGAAGTCCGTTTTAATTGCCGATCAACGAGTCTATCACAATCACAATAAGATGCTTAAAACTTAGGATTCTCATCAAATCTTGGGTGAGTTGAATGGCCGTAGAAAGCCACTCCTAAACCCTAAAATTTGAAAATCCAAAAAAAAAATTGGAAAAGAGTAAAAAGAGAAAAAGAATTTTTCTTTGAATAAGGCGAGGCTTGAGGCGGTCTGCATTTTGGCTGATACTCGGGCACTGTTGTGTCTTTGAAAGTTCAGTTCCTAAGTAGACAATTTCTTAATGATTGAAAATAATTCAGGTTCAAATAATCCAACCTAATTCTTTTATAAATAGCATATAGTTTTTGCTAGGGACTAGCAAAAGATAGGCATGGGGGTATGATGTAAACACATTTACACTACTTAAAATGTCTATTTATGCATGTTCTTAAGCATAGGATTGCATTTCATGATATAAATATTGCATAATATGCATCATCTTGCATTTAGAGTAGTTTGAATAAAATGGAGGTTAATTGTCTCCTTTTATGTGCTTGGACAGGGCAAACATTTTATTGGGGCCTCGGATTGAAGATCCAACCATATGGATGTGATCAGGGCGACGATTGGAGTTCAACGACTCCAAGATCGCCTTAATCAGGCATCCGTAGCATCAGATAGTGACCGAGGAACCCTAGAAGATCAAGGGCCAAGATGGTGTAAATCTGCACTTCAGATGACAAATCCGATTGCACGGATGAATTCGGATCGACGATCGTAGCCCAACAACACAAAAATCGAGTCAATCCGACATCCGTGGCACCATCTACAACTTCCAGAAGATGGACGGCCAAGATGGCGCCACTTGGCGCCATCTCAGCTGCCCAAACGGCCGCTTACATTCTATGAAGCCGTCGCACCCACTCGCTCTCCGCTGTTGGATCTTGATCTAATGGCTGTGGTCAGCCGCACTTAAAATCGTCCGCTTGACCATCTGCGCCTCGTAGCGCAGTGGTTGAGCGCGCTTACGTGAGCGGTGGGCGCAGGTTCGAGCCTCGCCAAGTGGTTTCTGAGGCGAGCGGGCGCATTTTTATCAACCGTCAGATCGCAATCCATCGGCCGCGCGCGCCTGATAGCGTTCACGCGCTATTGCACGCGCGATCGCACGCGCCAGGCGGGCGCGGCAGCAGGCGGAGATGCGTCTTAAGTCGTCCGATCTCGCGATCAGACGGCTAAGAATCAAGGAACGTGCGTGGGCGTTGAGGAAGCGGGCAGCTGAGGAGCCATCTGTGGGCGCGGAAGCTACGCCCACGTTGGGGGCTTTAGTGACGAATTTATCTGTCACTAAAGACCCCTCATTTATTATTTTGAAGATGTAATGACCATTTTGCCCCCACTCCTTGCAACTGTAAAAGGAGACCCCCTCCATATGAAATTCTCATCCCTTCCTTCTCTTCTCAACCTCTCTAAAGCTCAAGAGAAGCTTGTCCCATACCCAGGATGCTTCTCGCGAGATAAAGTCCAAATTTTCCTCCCCCTTCGGAAGTGGATCCTGCGATGACGACGGCGTGCTGCTCCGTTCCCGTTCTTCTGCTTCGTCCTCCTTCGTTCAGGCGTCGTCCCGTCCGGCTCGTCCTCTGAGAGACTGTCGAGGAGGATTTCTCTCTCCCTATTCTTTTTACTACTTTTTAGTATAGATTTACTGCTTTCTAGAATAGTTCTGCTCGTCCTCCAAGCGATCGTCGAGGACATTTCTCCCTCCATTCTTTTAATGCTTTCTAGAGTAAATTTATCACTTTCTAGTGCAATCCTTTTATGCTTTCTAGTTGTAATGAACAATCTCTTTAATGATAAATTCTTTGTTTCCCTGTTTATTCTACATCCCATTTTTATTTCTATGTGTAATATTCTCTCTCTCTTACCCCCTCTCTCTCTCTTCTATTTATTGCAAATAATTAGATAGGTTTAAATTGAATTATTCCGTGACAAATGAAAAGAAACGCGTAGTTTTTAAATCAAACGTCTGCCTCCCTGTGTTCGACCTGGAATTTTCATTTTGGTATAAATTTTATTTGTTGAACACGAATTCTTCGCTTTCAAACTACAACGACAGGTTTTCCAAAGCCAAACACATTAGCGTAGCGATTCGTGCGTTCAACAGTAAGCCCCAGACACTTTTTCAATTTATGCGATGCGGTGCGCTCTTCAACTAACGATGTGGGACTAAAGTCTCACACCTTCTTCTCTTGCGGCTACGTAGGGAAAACCTTGTTCAATTGGGCGTGCTCTTGTGCTTGGTGTCTCCAATCCAGAGCCTAAGTGCATGCCTTGAACCACCGCACATTCTGGAGATGCAACCTGGGGCGTGTGAGGCCATGAACTTGAGGAACACGGTGGCGACGGGTGGAGCTTCGACGAAACCTGAGAGACACGCAAAATGGCCTCATGGCCAAATTAAACTCGCTCAGGAGGTTCGCCGGACGTTGGCGAATGTAGTGGCGGTGGTTTCATGGTGAGGCGAGGCATGGAATGATGTGTCGGAAGTGCCGAAGGTCGGAGAACAGTGGGTTATTCAATGGCGGGTTTGAGTGGGTGAGAGGATGAATAGAGAGAGGGGTTTTGAGGAGGGTGGAGAGGTGAAGGTTGTACGGTGGTCAGCGAGTTGATTGGTGGTCTGTGGTGGTGAGATGGGCTCGCCCGAGGAGCGGTCAGAGACGGAGAAGGTGAGGGTGAACGACGGCGATTGACGGTTGTGTGTCTGGGAGGGTCAGAAAATGAAATAGAAAGCGAGGGGGGCTTAGCGAGAGAGTAGGGAGGTGAAGGGCTCTGGTGTTGGTCGATCGGAGTTGGAGAAGGAGGTTGGTGTGGCGAGGCGACAACGTCGACTGAGGTAGAGGCACGACCTCTCATTGGCAGGAGAGGTTCGCGAGGATAAGGGGAAGCTAGTCAGCGGCCCAATTTGATGGTTGGACGACTTGAGGAGGAGAGCGGAGAGGAGTCGTTAGAGCTAAGTTTGAAGGTGACTAGAGATGGAGTAGAGGAGGGTTTCTTAGGCCAAAACTTGCTGAAATGCATGGTCGTGCCCTAGGGATCTTTTTATAGGGCTCAGGAGGGGGTTTTGAGCTTGGAAGCCAAGCTTCAAAGCTAGGAATCATCACCGGAGTAGGAAACCCAATTGTTCCACGAGTTCGCATTAGGATTTGGGCGAGAATTGGAGCCCAATATGCAGCTCAAATTTTAGGGAAATCTCTCAAGAATCTCCCTTCCAATTTTGGAAGGGATTCGCTAATCAATCAGGGAGAACTTCCTAGTTGAAGGTTGCCTGAGTAAGATTCCTCTGCGATAATGGCGGAGGGACCTATTTGCAAAGAGTGACAACAATGATAGGAGCCTTTTTGTAAGGAATTCGAAAGTTAGGAGTCTGAATGAGATAGAAAGAGTCTGAATAGACCAAAATGCAATCTTGGTCAAGGTGATCTTAGATTGAGCCCAAATTTTAGTACAAACTTAATTTGGACCCAAGGAATCCAATGGTGAAGTTAGATTTAGGTTTTGGCCAAGTTTGACTGGGTAATTTATGCAAAAATATAAATTAGAGCAAATATCTGTTTGAGACTCTGTTTTGGGTCAAGATAGGTTCTGATGGTCAAATTGAAGGTTCGAAACCCTAGAGAATATTTTTATATGAATTTTAGAGGGTTTAGGTGAATTTTATCCTGAACAGAACCTCAGTTAATTAAGCAGGCCCGTTTTTAGGGTTTCAAAAGTCATTTAATTCTCAAAACACATGCAAACCCTTTTCTGTCTGTTTAACCCACTTGTTGGACTTTTAGGACCATTTGACCCTTAATAAACCTCTGGGAAAACTCGTGATTATTCTGCATTCATGATATGATGGTAAAACTACAGTTTTAACTCTATTTTCTTATCTTTCCCTCATAATTGTTATGCAGTGACTTATGGCTCTCTAGCAGTTATGTAGGAGCATTTACTAACTTAATTGGATCAAAATGAGCTTGTTATGGCTCATGATGGTATTTCTATCATACTCCCATGCCTAGAGTTTGCTAGTCTTTTAGCAAAATCTCATGGAATTACCTTTAATTCTAGACCATATGCCTTACTAAGCTCAAAAACTCTAATGTGTGATTTCTTTTGTAGATTAGGTCAGAATGCCGATAGTAGGCCTAAAGGTACTCAAGTACCAACCAGGATCTGGACCTGACTAGCTTTAGCCTAAGCCTGCTGCGAAGGTTTTTAAGCCCCACAGGAACTAGCCTAAGGTTCAATGAACTCCGCGGTTAAAGCACCTGTGCTTGTAACATGTTTTAGCCCAGGTTCAGTTTGCAGTGTATTTTTGTAAAAGAGAGATAGAAGAATTTTTTTTTTATTTTTGGAGAGTTTTCTCTCTCTTTTCTTTTTATTTCTAGCCTCAGATTTGCTTTACAACATGGTCTGTATCGGATTCCTAGTTCCCACCATCAATCCTTGTAGGGTCCCTGGCAATCGATGCTTCGAAATAGCACTACCCATGGCAATCCCCAAAACCTTGGCGTTTGAGATTTTGAGATAATCCCTCCCATGGCATTTTGTAGCTAAATCCTGACCCTGGTAATCGACATTTCGTGATAATGCCGCCCATGGCATCTGAACTAGCACAAGGTGCTTACATGACCTCGGTAGGATATTTAGATATCCTAGGAGACAAGTACTGAGGAGATGATATGTTATTGCGCATCTTCGAGGGGAATTTTTTGCCTCTCCGCGTCGGGAACTCGTCCAAATCAACTTGTGTTGATCAGCCGCTCCTAATCTAGGTAACTTTTTCAGAATAGATTTAACGCTTTTGCGTGATTTTGATACTTAAGCGTACTGAACCAGACTATGTGTGGATTGGGGTGCTTAGGTTACCGAGTCCCGCAAACTAGAGGTCAGTTAACGAGGTCGAATAATCCCTAAGCCTTAAACCTAATACTTAAGCTTCACATTTTCCCCAACCTCTTGAGGACCATCCAGATCTTAGTGGATACTTGAATTTTTAAGCCTAGGATCGCAGCCCAAGAGGCCTAAGATAAGCGTTCATACTAATCTATTTTGTCTCTTAGCACTTTTTCTCTTTCATTTTCTTTCTTTTTGATTTGATCTATAATTGAGTCAATTCCTTAATCTTTTACTAATGACTCTCTTTTTCTTTTCTTTTCAAATTGTGCTCCTTTTTGACATTTTTATCTCCCCTTTTCTCCTAAAAAATGATATGCAATCAATTAAAAATTTCCTCCCTTCTCCTACTTTTGTTCTTTTTCAATTTCTTATTATTATTAATTTTTTGGTTTTTGGAATATTCGATTTTTTTTTGATGAAACCCTTTCTTGTGAAGTGATTTTCATAGTGTTTTGCACTTTAATACCCCACATGCTTACGATTTGCAATGCCCTCATTGTAAATTAGGTGGGTTTGAGTTCAGCTTAGATCATTCATTAGAATAGGTTTTGGATGGGTCGGGATGACTGTTGTGGACGATTTCAAGCTTGGGTACGGGTACCAGAGGTGGAGTCGGCTGTTCTAATGGATGAACCCTAAAGTGTAATATGAGTTCAGCATAAGAAGGGTTTCGGATTTTTTCAACAAGGTGATGGGTTGCCTCCCGTTAAGTGCTGAATTTAACGCCATCAACCGGGCACAATAAGATTAGGGAGAATGGAGATCAAAAGATACCTCAGCCCTGTTTGTATCGGTGAGTTCAATGAACGGCTTGAGTCGCTGACCATTCACAACAAAGGGTTCTAAATCAAGGCTAGCTTGGCTTATTTCAATGGCTCAATTTCCAAAGATTCATCTTACCAATAGTGGTCCAATCAATTTTTATCTGAGTTTTCCTACGAAAAGTTTGAGTTTGGCATCAAAGAGTAGAACTTTCTGACCAGGGTGGAAAGATTTTCGTACAATGTGCCTATCATGGAAGGCTTTAACCCGTTCTTTGTAGATACGCGAGTTTTCATATGCATCATTGCGTAGTTCCTTGATCTTGCTCAATTGCAACCGACGGTGTATTCTAGCCTTCACTAGATCCAGATTGCACTTTCGTACTGCCCAATTAGCCTTGTGCTCCATCTCGACGGGAAGGTGACATGCCTTACCGTATACTAGTCTGAAGGGAGACATGCCTAATTGGGTTTTGTGGGCGATCCTATAGGCCCACAAGGCTTTTGGAAGGAGAGAATACCAGTCTTTTCTGTCAGGCCGAATAGTGACCTGAAGGATCTTTTTGATCTTTCGATTTGACAGTTCTGCTAGTCCATTAGTTGGGGGGCGGTAAGGAGTCGAGATATGATGCGACACCCCATACTTTTTCATCAGGGTCTGGAAGTGCACATTGGTAAAATGAGACCTGCTATCG
Source organism: Thalassia testudinum (assembly GCA_037157565.1). Classification (NCBI taxonomy): domain Eukaryota; kingdom Viridiplantae; phylum Streptophyta; class Magnoliopsida; order Alismatales; family Hydrocharitaceae; genus Thalassia; species Thalassia testudinum. Next base: position 62,139,140 of record JAZHRO010000007.1, on the reverse strand, counting down.
CTAATGATGGCCTTGGGAACCCCAAATCTAGTAAAGATGTTCTCCTGGATAAATCGGAGGACAACTTTGTTATCACTAGTTCTCGTGGGGACGGCTTCGACCCATTTAGAGACATAATCAACAGCGAGTAGAATGTATTCGAAGCTGTTAGATCCGGGAAAGGGTCCCATGAAATCAATTCCCTATATGTCAAGGATTTTGCACATAATAATCGGGTTCAAGGACATCATATCCCGCGGACCCATGTTCCCGAGGGTCTGACAACGAGCATATGCCCTGCAATATGTCTGTGCGTTTTTGAACAAAGTGGGCCAAAAGAACCCACACTGAAGAATTTTTGCTTTGGTTTTACGCCCAGAGAAATGGCCACCGCAGGCATGGTCATAACAGAATGACATTACGTCATTGACCTCGTTGTTAGGAATGCATCTCCGGATCACCTGATCATTGCTGATGTGGAAAAGGTATGGTTCCTCCCAAATATAGTACTTGGCCTCGGTAATCAATTTATCCCGCTTGGAAGTCAGCCAATCTAGTGGAACTTTCCTCGTAACCAAGTAGTTTACAATATCAGCAAACCACGGGAGATTGTGAATGGCTAGTAGGTGCTCGTTCGAAAAATGCTCGGTGATTGGACTAGACGGGTCGATGACGGAAGAAGGAAGACGGGACAAGTGGTAAGCTACCATGTTCTGTTTTCCCACTTTATCGTAAATCTCGAGATCGAATTCTTGCAACAGCAAGATCCAACGGATTAGTCGAGGTTTCGTGTCCTTTGCAAGGAGGTGCCTCACTGCAGTGTGTTTTGAGTATATGATAACATGGGAACCCAAAAGATATGATTTGAATTTTTCCTGGGCAAATACTATGGCTAGCAGCTCTTTCTCAATAATTGTACAGTTACGTTGAGCCTCGTCAAGTGTCTTACTAGCATAGTAGATGACCACGGGTTTCCCATCTATTTTCTGCCCAAGTATCGCCCCTACAGCATAATAAGATGCATCGCACATGATCTCAAAGGGTTGTGACCAATTAAGGGACTGCAGGATAGGTGCTTGGGTAACTTGATCACGTAGGATCTCAAACGCCTGAGCACACTCCTTGGAGATTTCAAAGGGGACATCCTTAGATAGAAGATTAGTCAGGGGGCACGTGATTTTCAAAAAATCAGGAATAAATCGATGGTAAAAATCGACATGCCCTAGGAAGGATCGGATGTCTTTGACTGAACCGGGCATAGGGAGTTTGGAAATCAGATTCACCTTGGCTTGATCAACCTGGATGCTTTTTTCAGAGATGCGATGTCCCAGGATAATTCCCTTAGGTACCATGAAGTGGCTCTTTTCCCAGGAAAGAACCAAGTTTACATCGATGCACTGCCTGAGGATTTGGACCAAGTGCAGGAGGCAATCATCAAATGATTCACCAAATACCAAGAAGTCATCCATGAAGACTTCAAGGTATTCACTTGCCATATTTGAGAATATGGCAAGCATGCACCACTGAAAAGTAGCGGGTGCATTGTAGAGACCGAACGGCATCCTTCGAAATGAGTATGTTCCGAAGGGGCAGGTGAAGGTGGTCTTCTCTTGTCCTCGGGGTGGATTGCGACCTGATTGTAACCGGAGTACCCGTCCAAAAAGCAGAAGAATTGATTTCTCGCTAGTTTCTCGAGAATCTGATCGATGAACGGTAGTGGGAACTGATCCTTCTTCGTGGAAGAGTTGAGTCTTCTGTAATCAATGCGGACTCTCCACGAGTTTGCTATACAAGTCGGTATGGTTTCTCCGGTTTCAGTCGTGATGACGGTAAGCCCTGCCTTCTTAGGCACAACTTGGATTGGACTCACCCACCGACTATCGGAGATTAGGTAGATGATCCCTACATCTAATCGCTTGATGATCTCCTTTTACACGACATCTTGCAGATTTGGATTTAGGCATCTTTGCATTTCACGGGATGGTTGTGAGCCCTCTTCAGTGTATATGTGATGTGTGTAATATGAAGGGTTGATACCAGTCAGATCATCGAGAGTCCATCCAATGGCTTTTCGATGCTGCTGGAGAACAGAAATCAGATGTGTTTCCTGATCAGGTGTGTGTCAGGAGTTGATAATCATAGGAAACGTTTGATTGCAACCCAAAAAGACGTACTTGAGATGATTGGGAAGAGGCTTTAATTCCATAACTGGCTTGTTAGCAGTAGTGCGTGGTTCAGGGTAGGTGTCGAGAGTAAAGGAAGGAGCTATGGGTGTGTCTAGGTTGAGTTTGGACTCCTCCAATTACGGGTTTTGATCCTCTTGTGGTTGATCAGAAATAGTTGGGTTTTCCTCGATAAAGTCAACACAGCTTCGATATCGCAAATCTGTTCTATGACTCCGCAATTAATTCCTTGTTGGGCCTTAAAGATGTCGATCTTTAGTGTCTTACTCCCAAATTTTAATTCAATTTGGCCCTCCTCACAATTGATATTGGCCCTAGTAGTGGCCAGAAAGGGTCTCCCTAGTATGATTGGTGTATTCTTCACATTCTCAGGAGCATCCTTGTCTAAGACAATGAAATCCATTGGAAAATAGAAATCATGTACCCTAACTATGACATCCTCGAGAATTCCTTTTGGTGACTTAATTGATTGATCGGGTAGTTGTAAAGTCATTTCTATCGATTTAAGCTCGGATTCCTCGAAGTAGTCTAGTAGGCTTGTAGGTATCAAATTTATGGAGGCTCCTAAGTCTAATAAAGCTCAGTCGAATTGTATATCAACGATTGCACAGGAGATCAGAGGGGTGCCTGGGTCTTTTGCCTTAGGCGGGAGTTTGCTCAGAATGACGGAGTTGGCTTGCTTTGACAGCACTATCGGATTCCCACCTTTGGCTTGCGGCTTACGCTTAGGTGTACACACATCTTTCAAAAATCATGCGTAAGCCGGTACGTGACGTATCGCATCCATCATGGGGATGTTTATATCGACTTGTTCAAAGAGCTTAACCAGGTCCTCCTTAGGTGCCACGGGTTTGGCTGTCCTTTTTCCTTTGGCCAAGGCCTCTGGAAATAAAACCTTAGATGGTTCCTCTAGAATGGGTCCAGGTTCTTGATCTAGGATAGAGGTATCCTAGATGACTATCCTAGGGTTATGGTTTGTATTTCCAGGCTGGGAGTGGCTTGGACAAGGTGGGTCCTGTGTTGTTTTGCCATTATGGGTAGTAACAGAATTCAATCCCACCTGGTTCTAGTTTGGTGTAGGTAAAAGAGGTGCATGCTGCTGGTAACTCGCATATGATGTTGAAGCCTCCATCCCATCAGGTGATGGAGTAGAAGGGGCCTGATAAACAAAGTGAGCTTGGCCCTGATTTGGGTTCATAACGCACCTCGAGTTCAACACGTTATTCGGATTAGGTAGAGGTTGTGAAGGAAGTGCACCAGGTTGGCGAGGATTTGCCATCTGGGCAAGTTGAATGCGAACCTCTGTGATCTTGTCTCTGTGCTGTTTTTGCATAGTCGCATTCATCTTTTGAATGTCAGCCAGAGTCTGAAGGATAAGAGTCATTTAATCTGTATGAGTTGGCCTGGATTGATAAGTTGGGTTAGGCCGAGGCTAAGGCGGGGAATATAGATGAGGAGCTTGTGGTCGGGGCTGATATTGAGGTATCTGATTTTGGTTATTTCCTGACCACATGAAATTACGATGATTATGCCATCCAGGAATGTAAGTGTTTGAGAATGGATTATTCTGAATGACGTTGAGGTCCTCGCAGGTCTGAAGAACCTTGGAAAAGTCGGAATATGAGGGTTCAGAGTTCCCCTAACTAGAGTAGGTGGGTCCAGAGTTTCCTCCGAAACTATAATCAGACGAGGGTGGATACAGGTCCATCCGCTGAGAAGATCGGTGATCGATGTTGTGCACGACCTCCTTGCCGGAGGGCGGTTGCGTGAACAGGTTTTGCGCAGAGGTGGCTCGTTGTAGGTGTCGAGTTAGCTCATCCACCTTCTTCTCAATAATAGAGACTTTATCCAGATGATTGGCCATTAGTTCCAAGTCGACTGAAGAGGACAGGCCCTGTGTCTCATGTGCTCCCTTAGGATTCATCAATGCATGGGCATTTGTCCGTCGAACATGCCCATGGATTCATTATTGGTGGAGTTCTCGCACATATTCTCGAGAATCTCCCACACGGTGTCTTTGTGTTGACTCATGATATTTCCTCCACAGGTCGCATTGACGAATAATCGAATATTGATGGGAACGTCATCATGAGCCCTAACTAGCTCATTTTGGCCCATAAAAGAGAACAAAAGCTCCTACATAACCAACTGGAGCTCTTAATTCACTGAATAATCATTCTGAGATAAAAGCAAGAAACAAGGGGTAAAACTGTAATTTTTCCATTTCCATACAACGAGTTTTCTTAAGGGCTAAACACAGGTCAAAAGGTCTTAACAAGATAAAAAGTGGGTTGGTTTAAACAGAAAAGGGTTCGTGTGAATTCTGGGAATTAAATGACTTCTTGTAACCCTAAAATAGACCCACTTGAGTAAACAAGGTTCTGGTTAGGATAAAATTCACCTAAATCCTCTGAAAATTGTATAAAAATATTCTCTAGGGTTTAAAACCTTCAATTTGACCATTGGAACATATTTTGACCTAGAATGGGGTCTCAAATAAATATTTACCCTAAATTAGATTTTTGCATAAATTACCCAGTCAGACGTGGTCAAACCCAAAATCCAACCTCACCATTGGATTCTTTAGGTCCAAATTAGGTTTGTACCAAAATTTGAATCTAAGAGAAACTCATCTTGACCCACTTTGCAAACAGGTCTGACCCAATTACATTTCTACCCCTATCTTTCAAAAACCCTTACAATTGACCCCCTAGCTTCTTCTTTGTTCTTTGTAATTTGGTCCCTCTGCCATTATAGCAGAGGGAATCCTACTCCAGCGAGCTTGAAAGGGTGATTTCTCCCTGATCTCTCAGAGAATCCCCTTCAAAATTGAAAGGGAGATTATCTGAGAAATCTCCTTGAATGTGAACCCAATTAGAAGCCATATTTGGTACCCAATCTCTCATGCGAACGCATGAGAGATTTGGGTCTCTCTCAAGTTTCCATTGTCGACGACCTTGCCATGCTTGGAAGCTTGGCTTCTAAGCACAAACCCGACTGCCAAGGTCTATTTAAGAGACCCCAATTCACCCCGCATCTCCCAAGCTTGAAATCAGTCGGTGAGCCCCCTCAATTTCGTCTCTCCTCATCCTACCGACTTGCTCATCAAACTCCGACGACCTCTCCCACTCTACCTCATCGCCTAGCCACAATACTGGTGGCAGGTTCCTTTTCCTCTCGCTCGTCCGCATCACGCAGCACCTATCGACGCTCCTGCCTCCCCTTCGTCCTCGCTGTCCACCCTCATTGAGCACCTTCGTCTCCAACGTCGGTGATACGAGCCAGATGCCATCCTTGCCTCCCCCTTCATTTCTTCACTCCTAGATAAGTCTCTCTCACTCTCTACATTCTTTTCCCCTATTTATTTCCTTCAAACGACCATTGCTGCACTCCACCACCATCATCTCCTTCACCTTCGGCCACCACTCCGGTGAGTTCGACCCACCTCCACAGACCACCTCCCTCCTTGCCGATCGGTTCCTATGCATCACCCCGACTCACTAATCATAATCCCCACTCACAACACTCTGCCACTCACCTAAATGCACCCCCGAACACACCCACACACACGGCTGCAGTGTGCCCTAGGCACGCTCACTCTGGTGGTCCCACGCCACGCCGACCACCTCTGCACATTCGCTGCACCTTGGCGAAGCTCCGTAAGCTTTTTAATGTGGCCGCGAGGCTATTTGTGTGATTTCAGGTCCAGGGGCTCATCGCCATTGACGCACCACCTGAAGCTTCCTTGCAAGCTTCTCCAGGCCATGCCCGTTCCAGGTCACAGTCCCAGGCTGCGTGGGGCACTCTCGTAGACATCTCCAGGTGACCAATTGAAGCCAAGGGCCATCATAGTAGCTGCAATAAAAGGAAGACACTCTGTTGCAGACGTGCGTAAAAGGGGGTGGGAAGATAGTCCCACCTCGGAAACATCTGGCGTGCCACACCCGCATAAAAGGAATTTCTGCATTGGGTTGATTGTCTCCAACTCACGGGGTGAGGTCCCCTCTCACCCGACCCGACACCTTGTCCGCGATCACACCCTGTGAACCTGGTGACCCGACTCGACTGCACACCTCGCCCACCACCGCACGCCGGTGGGCCTGGTCCCAGGCACGTATCTGACCCGATTACTCGAGAAGCTGTGGCTCTGGGAGAGCGAACCTAAGAGAGAAAAGAGAGAAGAGAGCTCATGCGGGTAGGGGGTAGGTTTTGCTCTGCAGGCTGAAGAGAAGGAGAAGGCTAAGGGCTGAAACCAAGGAAGAAGAAGGAGGAAGCTGAAGTCAGAAGCTAAGGAAGGAGAAGGGCTGCAGTAGAAGGAAGAAGGAAGAAGCCAAAACCAAAGCCAAAGGAAGAAAGGCAAGGAAGGTAGAGAATGAAAAGAGAAGGAAGAAATTGAAGGAGGAAGAAGCTGAAGGCAGCCAAAAAGAGAAGGAAGAAGAAGAAGGTGAGGAAGAGAAAGGCTAAGGCAAAGAAGCTGAAGCCAAGATCAGAAGAAGGCAAAGGAAGAAAAGTGAAAGCCAGAGAACAGAGAAGAAGAGAAAGAAAGAAGAAGAAGATTGAAGGCAGCCGTCAGAGACAAAGAAAGAAGAACAGGAGAGGAATCATGCACTGTAGCATCATCATTTTAAGGCGTCTGATTCACAAATCAGACGTCCAATTTTATGCTTCATTCATATATACATTGATTTCTTTAATATTTTGTGCTTACATTTATTCCTATCTTTTTGCCCTATAACATTTATCTTATTGAACATTATGTTCTTTCAAATTCTCAAGTTGTGATCTTGATTTCTAAACCCTAATTTGCTTCCTGTGTTCGACCTCAGACTTTAACATTCGAGTAATAAATTGTATTTGTTTTGAACGCTTTTTCAACTGTACTACAATGTGACCTTTTTAAAACTCGATCAAGCGCTCTTAAACAAATATCCTTACGGAGTCCTTGGTAAAAAGACTGGACTTATTACCATTTAGGAACTCCGTGGTGGGGGCACTTTCGCATGAGATCCAGAAAATGATCCCATGCCTCGTGAAACGGTTCTCCTGCTTGTTGCGTGAAATGTGTGATCTAGTGCCTTTAAGCATTTGTTCGACCAACAGGAAAGAATTTTCTCAAAAACTCAGATTGAAGTTCCGCCCAGGTGTTGATTGGACACGTTTGGGTCTGGTACTAGTGAGCAGCTTTATCCATGAGAGAGAAGGAGAACATTTTCATGAGTAGGACATCCCGATTTTGAGCTTCTGACCCGAAGGTCTGGGCAGATGCTTGAGTTGCTTGATATGCTGGAAAGGATCTTCAGAATTATGCCCATGGAAGTTGGGAATGGCATGAATCATATTGGGCTTGAGTTCAATGTCAGGACCTCCAACGGGGATTTGTACTCGAGGTTCGATTGCCACCGTAGCGGGATTGTGGTGATCTCGCATCATTGGATGCTGCGGTGGGTTCACAAAGGCTTGGAAAAGATCATTGAGGCGCTGGAGCTGATTTTCAAGATTATTTTCTTCTGCTGGTTGTGCCATGATGATGGATGAAGGAGAATTAGGTTCAGATGAATCAGAAGAGATATCGATTGGATTGGGTTGTTGCACAAACAAGGTGGTTGAGGCTTGGCCTCGACGAGAATGAGTAGCTAAAGGAGGCTTCGAGGTTGGTCTTAGAGACCTCCTCCTGAACATGCATCGATGGAGTAGATGAGAGGTAGAATGTGATGGACCCAATCAAGACACCCAAAAAATTTTGGATGACTATAGAGGTTCGGGGCGAATAATACCCCGTAGTCAGAAAGCCGTCCCCCTGAGAATTACCTGCATAGCCAGAGAGGGAGAGTCCCGCAAAGACCCCTACACAGTAGAGTGCCTCCACAGGTTACAGGGTTTCCCCCATCCAACCTCTCTTGTCACTGATGTTCCAGGTAGACTAGAATGGGGACTTGACCTTTTAAGTCTACCAGTTTTAATTAAGAGCAAGGGTGCTTATGATTTCACTTGAACTTTTACGTATGTTTTTGTGAAAAAGTGACCTAATTTGAAGATTGGTTAACCCAACAAGGTGGGTCAACTTCACCTGTATTGTCCTTTTGAGAAATTTAGGTCCCTCTTTTAGTGTTCAAATGAATTTAAGAGACTGATTTTAGGGTTTTGTTTGAATAGATCAATTCAATCAAGGCCTAGGCACACATTGTTTTGAAAAGATAAATTCTTGATTAAGCAAGTGTGTCTTTAAAACCCTATACTGGAATCCCTAATTGGCTCTGATTTGGTCCAATTTACTCCATCTAAATGTGGTACCTAGGGCTTAAAACAAGAAGGTGATAGCCCTAGATACCTTAAGATCTTAAGTAGGTGCACAAATTAGTGCTTGGATGTTATCTAGAATGTATCAAATTAAGCAACTTGATGGTTTGTCTAAGAATAGAATGTAAGTAGCCCTAATTTATTTTTCCCTTTTTAGCTTTTTCAGATTCAGGGGCTTAGAAGGATTTGAATGGGGTTTACTTATTCCTGGAGTGGTTGATGTGCGGCTGATCTTCCTCAATGGATCCCTTGAAATAGATCAAAGTCAAAAGAGATAGAGCAAGTTAGTATTGACTCGGATATTGCAATTAAGAGATCTGAAATGTGCATTGCTCCCTAGCAACGGTGCCAAAATATTCGCGAGCGAAATCGAGGTTTTAAAAACTGCATTGTAATATAGCCGAAATCGCTTTCAAAACAAATAATATTTATTACTCGAATTTGAAGTCCGAGGTTGAACATAGAGAACAATATGGAATTCAATCTCAAAATTGTAATTTAAACATAGTATGAGCAATTTATGATGAAACTCCAAGCAGTAATGATATAATAATGAAAGCTAATGTCAATACTAAAAAAGAATGGAGTAAAATGGTGATTTGAATCACCAATTACTCTGCACAATGATAGCTAATAGATGCACAATATCAATTAAGAATTTAAATGAAATTTCTTTCTTTTGCTTAAACTCTTCCTCTTTTCCCTTCTCTATTTGTGCGGGTCCTCTTCTTTCCTTCTTTCTTCTTCTGCCTTCTTTTCTTTTCTTTCCTTCTTTGCTTCTTCTTCTGCCTTTCTTCTTGTGCGGCTCTCCTTCTTCTATCCTCTGCTTTTCTTGCCTTGTCTTCTCTTCTACCTTCTTTCTTCTTCTGCGTCTCTGCCTTGTCTTCTCTTCTACTCTTCTTCTTCACGTAGAGGGGGAAGGTCCTTTAAATGGCTAAGTGTTAGCCGTTACTCTCTGTAGCAAAACCCCCCTACCCTCGCACACATGCTCTCTTTCTCTTCTTAGGTCACGCTCTCCCAGAGCCTCCAACAGTACCGGGTTACCACGTTTCGAACCAAGAGCACACCCGGGACCAGGGTTGCGGGCGTGATCGCAGTCGAGGAGTGGAGTCGGGTTAGGCGGGTTAGGTCTATGCCAGGTCTGCAGGGGTCGGGTCACGGGCGAGGCATAGGTGAGCGGGGGACCTCACCCCCCAAGTGTCTGAGGCGATAAGCCCCAGACACTTTTTCAATTTAAGTGGTGCGGTGCGCTCTTCAACTAATGATGAGGGACTAAAGTCCCACACCTTCTTTGCTTGCATCTGCACAAGGAAAACCTCATTCAATTGGGCATGCTCTTGTGCTTGGTGTCTCCAATCCAGAGCCTGAGTGCGTGCCTTGAACCAAATCGCACATCCTGGAGATGCAACCTGGGGCATACGAGGCCGTGAACTTGAAGAACACGGTGGACACGAGTGGAGCTCTGACGAAACCTGAGAAACACGTAAAATGGCCTCATGGCCAAATTAAACTCGCTCAGGAGGTTTGCCTGACGTTGATGAATGTAGTGGTGTTGGTTTTGTGGTGAGGCGAGGCATGGAATGATGTGTCGGAAGCAGCGAAGGTCGGAGATAAGTGGGTTGTTCGGTGGCGGGTTTGAGTGGGCAAGAGGACGAATAGGGAGAGGGGTTTTGAAGAGGGTGGAGAGGTGAAGGTTGTACAGTGGTCGGTGAGTTGATTGGTGGTCTGTGGTAGTGAGATGGGCTCATTAGAGGAGCGGCTGGAGACGGAGAAGGTGAGGGTGAACGGCGGCGATTGATGGTTGTGTGTGTCTGGGAGGGTAGGAAAATGAAATAGAAAGAGAGTGGGGCTTAGCGAGAGAGTAGGGAGGCGGAGGGCTCTGGTGTTGGTTGACTGGAGTTGGAGGAGGTTAGTGTGGCGAGGCGGCGACGTCGACTAAGGTAGAGGCACGACCTCTCATTGGCAGGAGAGGTTCACGAGGATGAGGGGAAGCTAGTAGGCCGTCCAATTTGATGGTTGGATGACCTGAGGAGAGCAGAGAGGAGTTTATGGAGATGGAGTAGAGGAGGGTTTCTCAGGCCAAAACTTGCTAAAATGCACGTTCGTGCCTTGGGGATCTTTTTATAGGGCTCAGGAGGGGGTTTTGAGCTTTGAAGCCAAGCTTCCAAGCTAGGAATCATTGCCGGAGTAGGAAACCCAATTGTTCCACGAGTTCGCATTAGGATTTGGGCGAGAATTGGAGCCTAATATGTGGCTCAAATTTTATGGAAATCTCTTAAGAATCTCCCTTCCAATTTTGGAAGGGATTCGCTAATCAATCAGGGAGAACTTCCTAGTCGAAGGTCGCTAAAGTTGGATTCCTCCGTGATAATGGTGGAGGGACCTATTTGCAAAGAGTGACGACAAAGATAGGAGCCTTTTTGTAAGGAATTGGAAAGTTAGGGGTTTGAGTGAGATAGAAAGAGTCTGATTGGACCAAAATGCACCTTGGTCAAGGTGATCTCATATTGAGCCCAAATTTTGGTATAAACCTAATTTGGACCCAAGAAATCCAATGACGAAGTTAGATTTAGGTTTTGACCAAGTTTGACTAGGTAATTTATGCAAAAACCCAAATTAGGGCAAATATCTGTCTGAGACTCTATTTGGGTCAAGATGGGTTCTGATGGTCAAATTGAAGGTTTCAAACCCTAGAGAATATTTTTCTATGAATTTTAGAGGATTTAGATAAATTTTATCCTGACTAGAACCTCAGTTAAATAAGCGGGTCTTTTTTTAGGGTTTCGAAAGTCATTTAATTCTCAAAACACGAGCAAACCCTTTCTCTCTGTTCTAATCCACTTGTTAGACTTTTAGGACCATTTGAACCTTAATAAGCCCTTGAGGAAACCCATGATTGTACTGCATTCATGATATGATGGTAAAAATGCTGTTTTAACCCTATTTTGTTATCTTTCCCTCAGAATGGTTATGTAATGACTTATTGGCGGTTATGTTGGTGCGTTTACTGACTTAATTGGATCAAAATGAGCTAGTTATGGCTTATGATGGTGTTCCCATCACCGGGGTTCTGCTTAAAGGTTGTTATGGCACATCTAAGGGCATTAGTTTTTCGTACGGGGGAGAATTTCTTTATTATTGTGCTTCTCAGGCCTTCCCAAGTTAGGATTGATCTACCAATTATCCTCAGCCAATGTGCAGCTCTATATTTCAAGGAGAATGGGAATATTTTCATCATCAGGGTACCTTTATTCATGTTCCTAGGGCGAAAGGTTCTTCCTATGTGTAGGAGCTCTTCAAGGTGGTGGAAGGGGCCATCTGACTCACGGCCATGAAAGTAGGGAATCAAGTTAATTATTTGAGGTTTGAGTTCAAAATCTTCCCCATCCTAAGGTACCCTAACAAAGGGTTCAGGATGGGCATTAGGAGGGTTGTAAAAGTCATGGAGGGGCTGGTTTGCCCTTCTGTTCTGGAGTCGAGTGATCGCTTGCACTATGACTTCCATCTGTCGGTCGTGATGCTGGCCCTGCTTAGTGATCTGCCTCTGTAAGAGAGTCATAGGATCCAGATTTTGTTCATCAATCTCTTCTTCCTTGTGATGACTAGGCATTGCAGAGGGTTTAGATTCAGATCCTGGATAAATAGGTCTTCCCCTATGATTTCTTTCTAATGGTGGTAGCAAATCAGGATTTTTAGATCTTGTACCTTGCATGCACTAGAAGAATGTCTATAGATGAGAGAGAAGACAGATGAGAGAAACCCTGCCTGCTTAATGCAAGTAATCAAGCTGGTCCTTAGAGTGTCAACCCTAATTAGACCAGATCTTGGCACCTCAAAACATGACTGGATTAGATTAACCCTTGAATTACTTGGCTGGCCAGAAGGGTGGGACCTCCTAGGACACCCTGCACGGTGGGACACCACTAAAGGTTAACGCGGTTACCGCACCAACCTTTCTTGTCACCAGTGGGTCTAAGTAGACAAAGCCTTGACCTTAGCCTAATCTAGTTTCAAGTCCCCAAGTCTATTGTCCTGCCTAGGGCACATCTACTCAGTTTTAGGTGTGGGTTTGATGTGCTTTTGGAATATGATGGGCGTTAGGAGGTGTTTGCCCATAAAAATTGATTTTGAATTGTGTGAAGTGCTCAGGAAACAGGGTTCATAAGCAATTTCTTATGATGAAGTGAATTTTTAGATTCGAATGCTTGTGTTAATGCATTTTAGGGTTCACTTGATTTAATATTTTCAATCAAGATTTTGATGAGGTACACAAGAGTTTTGCAAATCCCAATTTGTTTGATAGATTTCCTTTAAGTATGGAAATGCAAGTGTGCTCTATCCTTAGCATGAAACCCTAAACGTAGATAGTTCTAGATATTCTTTTAAGTCAAATTCAGAGAAGTGGTGTGAACCAAGTAATGCAATCAATTGATCTTATTGCACCACTAACTAGGCACTTAGAAAATATTTTTCAAGAATTTTTAATGCATGTTTTCTATTTTTTTCTGATTTAAAGTGTACTGGGGGTTTTGTAGTCTACTTTGACCCCTAGTTTGTGATTGGATAATCCGTGCAATCAAACGTTGAATAAATATTTTTTTCATATTTGTCCTAAATTTTTGATTATCTCATAAATTTAGTGCCTTAAATTTCAAGTCAATCGGAGTTATACAAAAATTCTTATGATATTTTGAACTATGAAAAATTAGGAACAATAACCGTATTGATAATAGATCAGTGCACAAATTTTTAAAATTTTTTTATTACTCTGATTTATGCAAAATTTGGATATGTTGTTCTTGACTTTGAAGCCCACATCTAGTAAACATTTTAGAAATTTTGGACGTATGGATCTTTGGGAATTGAATTTTTAAGATAAAACTTTATTTTAGACTGAGAATCTAGAGATATTTTTTTTCAATAAGCAAACAAATTCTAACTAATCCTAGAGTTCAAGCAAATCCTAAATCTAACTAATCTAAGCTATGGGTACTTACCTGAGGTTCAAACTCGCAATTCTCATTTTTATGTTTCGTTCTGATTTCCTTGCTTTCCTGTACACGTGAAATCAATGAAAATAACAACTTAGAAATCTCAAATTCACACTAAAGAAAGCTTCGAAAGTTTTTGTTGCCTCCCCGACAATGGCGCCAACTTATTCGGCACGTAATTCATATTTTAGAAGTTAATTCAGTTGTAGTATAACGCGAAACATGTTGACAAATAAATTTGTAAAATCGGTGAGTACCGGGTCATTTCCAGGGAGGTAATCGCAATTTATGTAGAATCGTTTCATTAGAACTTGTTCTAAACAGATATTTATATATGTCTATATGTATAGGAATCAAATATATGCATTCAGAAGATCAAAATTTTATTACAATTAAAATAGAGTTTTCACAATAGAGAATACTACTAGAAACAAATAGATAGATAGAGAGAGAGAGATAGAAAGTAGTAGAGAGATGCCATCGCTTGTAGGAGGCTTGTGCGAGTGCGGCAGCACCTCAGATCCAGAGCGTTAGGATGAAGGTCGGAGCAGAGTTGTAGAGGGACGGAGAGTTGCAGAGGTGGAAGATATCTGGAGTTGATGGGATAGAGATACTTCAACTGGTGGGGCTTTGGCCTTCTTTTATAGCTTTTATAGAGGGCAAAAAGGATCTTTTGGCCCCTTATCTCGTGTAACAACTTTAGAATTAATGGATCAACGGATCAAATCTGGCCTCAAAATAACCTCCGATGCACCCTCTACACACGGATTCAATCTGGGCTCGACATGTGGTGCACTCTTGTGCGTTGGATCAGGATCGGACGGCTCCCACTCCTCCACGGGCATTCTCTGACGAGTCGATTCTTTGCTTTTAATCGTTTGTCACATAAAATGATGCGTTGTTTGCAGTCTTATGTGGTGGAAAAATCGATTAATCAACAATTAATATTACCACTCAATTAGGAGCGGATCGTGTCCACAGGGAGGCAATGGCCTATTTGAACTCACAAGGGTCAAAAATCAATGTTAACTATTAATTTAGTCAAGAAACCTAATCAAAATCACTTTCAGATTAGATAAACAATAAGTGTTAATGCTGAAATAGCAATTTTGTACAACTAGAGGATTATTTTGCAATGCAGCTTAATAAAATAATAATAAAAGTTCACAATGGCACTAAATGTAAATATTAATAGGGGCTTTACTGTAGCAAAATAGGGGAAATTCTTCCCCTTGTCTGTGCGTGTGGAAGAGGCCGCGATTGAAGGCGAGAAGCTCACTGGAGGTTGAGTGAGTCGAGAGCTATTCGATGGTGGTGGTCTCGTGGCCAATGGTGGTTGGAGGTGGCAACAGCAAGGAGAGGAGCGACGGTGGTCGGTGGTGGTTGCAGCTCTCTACTACTGTTAGAGATGAAGAGGAGGCGTGTGCGCTGAAGGGCTTCACGCGGATGGAGGCGGTGGACGCGCAAGCCATGCAGGCGTGCGTGGGTGTTGCTGAGCTCGGCCGCAGCTGTTGCTACTGCGCGCTGCAGATTGCGTGGACTCTCGAGGAAGCTACTGTGCATAGTGGCTGTGCACGTGGGCTGGAGGTGTAGCGCAGGCGTGTGCGCTGGGGGAGAAGGTCGAGGCTGCTTGCTGTGCACACGGAGAGGCGTGGCAGAGGCACAGTGCGAGGAGAGGATGACGGCTGGTGAGTTGTTGGTGTTGGAGGTGATGTTGGTTTCTTTTTGGTGGAAAGGAAACAAGTATCGTAAAAGGAAGAAAATGGAGGTGGTACTGTTGGGAGCTCAGACGTCTGGGATCATTCCCAGCCGTCTTAACCGACTGGAAAGATGAAGGTACACGATTGTGGTGTTGGTTGTTGGTGACGGCGGTGAGGGTGGTAGTGCATGCTGAGGTGCTCGCAGTAATCTGCACAAGCCAAATGGTGGCCCTGCAGTCTGTCACCTTGCTTACCTGTAGTGGTATGGACTTGTGCTCGCGGTAGGAGGCCGGTGGTGGTGGAATGGAGAAGCTCAAAGCTCTGCACAGTGGTGGGTCGGGGATGGTGGCCTCCTCTCAACGGTAGCTCTCCCTTCTCCTTTTGTAGCCACGACCATGATTTCAAATTCAAAATGCTGTAGCATAAATGTGCTGCGCAGGAGGAGGAGGCAGAGCTGGAGCTGGAGGAGTTACCTGTGCAAAGGAGAAAAAAGAATAAAAGAATAAAATATTGTGATTATTTATGCATAAACCCTTAACTTCTATGTTAAATTAAAATAATGCAAGTAATTCACCTAATTGATTAACTAATCAAATGCATGCAATGAATGAATCATGCAATTAGGCTAAAAATATGAATTAATTTATTTACATCCTAATGTATGCTACCTAAATGTTAAAATTAATTTAATGTCTAGACATTTAGATACTTAAATAGCCCACGAATATGGGCTAATCAAATACCCCCATGCCTAGTTTTTGCTAGTCCCTAGCAAAATCAAGCAAAACCTAGCACTCCAAGTAGACTAGCTAACCCAATCGGTCTTCCTTTAGAAACATATTAAGTTCAAACTTTAGACCTAAGGTTCCCAAGTAGTTAAGTTACAGACTAGGTCGGCTAAAGACGAGTTGCAGGCACAAGTTTCCTTGATTTCTGACTCTACGCTAAGGTTTATTGATCCCTGAGATTAAAGCATCCGTACATGTGCGTTGGTCTGAGTTATTTGAGTTAAAGGAAAAAGGATTTTTTTTTTTGAATAATATTTATACATATTTTTTGTTTGATTCCTCTAAGTCTAACTTCAGATTAGCTATCAACACAGTCTGTGTCGGATTTATTGTCCCCATCATCGTACCTTGAAGGGTGCCTGGCTTTCGATGCTTCGAGATAGCACCGCCCGTAGCGACCCCAAGAACTCCTGGCAATCGACACTTCGAGATAGTATCGCCCATGAATTTCTTAAGCGAATTCAGGCCTGTGGCAATCGTCACTTTTAGATAGGGCTGCCCATGGTACCTGAACCGCACAATGCGCTTACATGCCCCCAGTAGGATGGATATCATAGGAGACAAGTGCCGAGGAGGTAATATATTATCATCGCATCCTCAAGGTGAGTATATACTCCACCTCTCCTACGGCAAGAATTCTTCCAATCAAATTGTGTTTTCAAGCCTCTCCTAAGTCAAAACTAAGAGAACTAAATTTCTTTTACGAAATGAATTAAGGTGATTACTTACTTACAAAAGACCAAGTGTGTGAAGTTTGGATGCTTGGGTTGCAAGGACCTGTAAACCAAAAGGTAGAACAAGACTCCAGGTAGTACCCTACCTTTTAACTCAATCCCTAGCTTTCCTTCTTCAACCTCTTGAGGAGTGGTCTGCAACTTAACTCCTACTTAAGTTTTTAAGTCCACAAAGGACCCTAAAGGTCTAAAGCTAGTAGCTCACTTAGCTTCTAAAGTTCGACCTTAGAACCAACTTAGTCTCACCTAGAGTTCTGATTTGCTTAAGAATGCAGGACCTAGCCAGTTAAGCTCAAAACTTTTTTTATTTTATTTTATTATTTTATTATTATTATTATTAATTTTTTAAAATGCAATATACATGAATGAATGCAAAATGTAGACATGCTATAAACAAAATGCCTCAGGTCCTCTCCCCCATGCCTTGTTCACACAATGTCCTCATTGGAAACAAAAATAGTTAAAGGAAGATATTACCTGAGGCGGAGAATGGTAGGAGCTAAGGCTCCTCAAGAGTGACCTCGTCAACCAAATGGCCATCCAAAGTAATGTATGATTTTAACTGTTGACTGTTGACGATAAAGGGAATTAATGAAGAGGAAGGGCTTTTAATCTCCACAGCTCTATGCGGAAACACTTTAGTGATTATATAAGGCCCATCCCAACGAGATTTTAACTTCCCAGGAAAAAGCTTAAGTCTGGAATTGAAGAGCCAGACTTGTTGGTTAGGCTCAAAGGTCTTTCGAAGTATATACTTATCATGCAAGACCTTAGTTCTTTCTTTATAAGCTTGAGAGGTGTCATAAGCATCATTCCTCAGCTCCTTAAGCTCACTTAATTCTAGAAGTCATGCCTTACCCGCCTTCTCTAAATCCATGTTAACACTTCAAATAGCCTAAAGTGCCTTATGTTCCAACTCAACAAGTAAATAGCATGCTTTCCCATACACAATCCGAAAGGGAGAAGTACCCAAAGGGGTCTTATAGGCCGTTTGATATGCCCACAAAGCATCATCGAGCTTTTGGGAGCAGTCTTTCCTATCAGGTCTAACGGTCTTTTCCAAAATATTTTTTATCTCCCTATTCGACACTTCAACCTGGCCACTCGTCTGAGGATGGTAAGGGGTAGCGACCTTGTGAGTCACTCCCAGACTCCTGATTAGCCAATTGAAGTGGTGGTTTCGGAAATGAGGTCCCCGATCACTTATAATGGTCTTGGGGTAGCCAAAACAAGATATGATATTGGCCTTCACAAATTTCAGAACAACAGAGTGGTCATTTGTGCGCGTAGGAATGGCCTCTATCCATTTAGAGACATAACCAACTACCACCAAGATATATTCATAATCATGGGACGACGGGAAGGGGCCCATAAAGTCAATTCCCCACACATCAAAAATTTCAACAGATTGAATAGGTTGTTGAGGCATTTCATTCCTCTTCCCAATCGTTCCAGTCCGTTGACATCTAATACAGGTCTTAACAAAATTATGAGAATCCTTAAATAAGGAAGGCCACCAAAACTTGGATCGGAGAACCTTAAAAGCAGTTTTCTTAGCACCAAAGTGTCCTCCACAATGTTCATGGCAAAAACTTAGCACACTTTGTTGTTCCTCTTCAGGCACACACCGTCTCAACTTGGTCTTGTCCAATTCTAAATAATTCTGGCTCTTCCCAATGAAAATATCTTGCTTGGGAAATGAATCTCTTTCTTTTCTGCTCATCCCAAGAGCTAGGAGTTTGTCCAGTGACCAAGTAATTTACGGTATCTGCATACTAAGGTAAAGTTGGTGTTACTGCCATCAAAGTTTCATCGGGAAATGTCTCACGAATGTCTCCAGAAAGAGAGTCATTAAGTGGAAGGTGAGACAGGTGGTCAGCCACAACATTTTCTACTCCTTTCTTTTCACGTATCTCCAAGTCAAATTCTTGAAGGAGTAGGATCCACCTAATCTGACGTGGCTTAGAATCTTTCTTAGCAATGAGATGTTTCATTGCCGCATGATCAGTGAAAATAACCACCTTAGACCCAAGTAGATAAGACCTAAACTTCTCCAGAGCAAAAACTACAACAAGTAATTCTTTTTCAGTGACGGTGTAGTTTTGCTGAGTTTCGGTTAAAGTCTTGCCAGCATAATGCAGCACATGAGGTCTTCCCTCAACCCTTTATCCAAGTACTGCTCCCACTGCATAATCCGAAGCAACACACATCAGCTCAAATGGGAGTGTCCAATCAGGAGCTTGGAGAATAGGCGTAGAGATAAAGGCCTCCTTCAGAGTTTGAAAGGCCTCAGAACACTTTGAATCAAAATTGAAGGAAGATTCCTTCGCCAACAAGTCACAAATTGGCCTAGAAATTTTACTAAAATTTTTAATAAAGTACCTATAAAAGCCGGCATGGCCCAGAAAGGATCTAATCTATTTGACGTTCGTGGGCAATGGGAGTTTGGAAATAGAATCAATCTTGGCTTTATCTACTTCCAAACCTCTCTCGGATACAATATGCCCAAGTACAATTCCTTTCTATACCATGAAATGACTTTTCTCCCAGCTGAGGACTAAACCTGTCTCCTTACATCGCTTCAACACATTCTCTAGGTGCAGGAGACACTGGTTGAAAGACGAGCCATAAATGGAGAAGTTATCCATAAACACTACAACACACTCGTCAATCATGTCCGAAAAAATAGACGTCATACACCGGTTGAAGGTTGCAGGGGCATTACATAATCCAAACGGCATACGCCTGAATGCAAAAGTACCATAAGCACTCGTGAATGTCGTCTTCTCGTGGTCATCAGGGAAGACTACAGCCTGGTTGTACCCAGAATATCCATCGAGAAAGCAATAGTACTTATTCCCTGCCAATTTCTCGAGAATTTGATCAATAAAAGGCAAGGGAAAGTGATCCTTCTGGGTAGAGGTGTTCAGCTTGCGATAATCAATACAGACCCTCCATCCAGTTGAGGGCCTAGTGACAACTTCACCTTGGTCGTTGAATTCCACAGTAAAGCCTGCCTTCTTTGGCACCACATGAATAGGACTTGCCCATTTACTATCTGCAATAGGATATATGATCCCACCATCCAACCACTTCATGATTTCCTTTAGATGTCTCTGCATGTCCCTAAATGGCTTGATGGAATCATCAGTATAAATGTGGTGCATGCAGAGTGTAGAGTTTATACCCTTAATGTCAGCAATGCTCCAAGCAATAGCTTCCTTGTGCCTAGACAAGCATTCAATCAGGGCTTCCTCCTGTGCCTCAAATAGCACAGTCGAAATGATAACGGGGAGCATATCATTGGCACCTAGGAAGACGTACTTGAGAGTGTCAGGGAGGGGTTTCAACTCAAGGTCGGGGGCTTGTGTGGTTGAGGGTTTTGTAATAGATGTCCCCATCTCAGGTAGTAGATCTACCTTAGGTAGAGATGATGGGGGAAGAGACTTAGCAGAAACACCCAGCAGTTCCTCAAGTTCTAGTATATCCCCTTCACATTCCTCTAAGAGATGGGAATGCTCATTTAGCATGACATGCTGAAGGGGGTCATCACATAACATTGTAGGGGTTGCCTCTTCAATCAGGTCATCTATCACCTCAACTTGAGAACAATCCTCAAGTCTGGCTTGTTTGTAAGCATCAAACATATTAAGCCGGATTTTCCTGTTCCCAAAGCCCATTTTCAATGTCCCAGTATTGCAATTGATTGAAGCATGCGAAGTTGCAAGGAAGGGGCGGTCCAAAATGATGGAGGGTTTGGTTGGCTTGTTGGTGGGGTCAGTGTCCAAAACTAAGTTGTCAATGGGAAAGAAGAAATCCTCCACTCTTACAAGGACATCTTCCAAAATTCCTCGTGGTGTCTTAAGCGATCGATCAGCAACTTGAAGGATTATAGGGCTAGGCTTCAGATTGCCTCCCCCAAGTTGGCCATACACGTAGCTCGGAAGGATGTTCACCCCCGCACCCATATCAAGTAGAGCCTCATCAATTTGTAAGTCACCAATAACTACTGAGATGTATGGGGCTCTTGGGTCCTTAAGTTTCGGGGTGTGCCATGTTGAACAATTGGGATAACAAAATCAGGCAGGACAACTTTTGATTGGACCTGTTTCCTAGATTGTCGCTTTTTCGTGCACAGGTCCTTTAAGAAGCGGGCATAAGACGGAATCTGCCTGATAGCTTCAAGCAAAGGCAGGTTAATCTGTACTTGCTTGAAAGTTTCCATGATCTCATCCGTCTTATGTTTAGCTCTGGATGAGCTAGCAGAAGTCTGCCCAGAGGTGGATAAGTGCTCTAGAAAGGGCACTCTTGATCTCTGGGTGGAAGGTTGTCTTGTCAAGTAAGGGGTGGAACGGGGGCAACTTCTTCCGGTGAGGTGATTTCATGCGGAGAAGATTTAGGTAAGTCTTCTCCGTGGGGGTGAAAGTCAGGGTGGATGGTTTTTTAGGGGGTGAGACTATAGGAGCATCGGGTTTGGAAATTTCTTTCCCACTCCTCAGAATAGTCACCGCCTGAGCATGCTCCTTAAAGACAATCCCTTTTCCTTTAGGATTCTCCTCAGCAGCACTGGGGAGCTTTCCAGTTTCCCTCTATCTAACGACCTCAAAAAGGTGTCCTATTTGTGATTTCATCTCATGTACAGCCTTGTCATGAGATTGGATGATGGCACTTTGACTTTCTTGCATAGTTTTCAACATCGCCTTCAATTCATCCATCTCAGAGGTCTTAGGTTGGGCAAAGGTTTGAGGTTGGTTCATTTGATGGTTTTGAAAGGATTGTGATTTATAGTTCCCTGAATTTGAGACATTTCCTTGTCTCCATGAAAATTTTGGGTGGTTCCTCCATCCCTCATTATAAGTGTTGGAAAAAGGGTCATTACGAGGTCTAGGATGAAACCCTTGAGCGGTATTCAGATTCGCTTGTATAAGCTCAGGGAATTAGGAGGCCAAGTGGCAATCCACAGTGGCGTGTGTATTGCCTTGGCAAATTGAGCATTCGGAAGCTTGGGATGTGGAGGTGTTAGATACGAATGGACTCGGGTTCGACATAAGCCTTTCCATGTTTTGATTCAATAATTGAATCTGATAGGCTAAATTCTGGGTGTCCCTTACCTCATTCGCCTCCAACTTTCTTTGCATGAGAGTGGTCTTTCTATCCATGTAGGCAGAATTCAAGTGAATAGAATTCTCACTCAAAGTATCAAAAAGGTTCCAAGCTTCATCCTCAATCTTAGATAGAAAGGTTCCTGCATAGGCACCATCCACAGTTTGCCTATGCGAATCATTAAGTCCGGTGTAGAACCTTTCAACCAGTTGCCATTTAGGCACCTGGTGATGTGGGCAAAGTCTCAGCAAGTCATTAAAGCGCTCCCATGCATCGTGGAAAGTGATGAGAGCCTCATCATGAGCCCTAACTAGCTCATTTTGATCCAAGAAAGAGAATAAAAGCTCCTGCATAACTTAGAAGAAGGCTTAATTGGAGGAATAAGTGTTATGGGAAGAAAACATGAAATAAAGGGTAAAACTGTAATTTTACCATTGTAGTACATAAACGGGATTTCTCAGAGACAAAACATAGGTCAAATGGTCTAAATAAGATAAAAAGTGGGTTGATTCAATCAGAAATGGGTTCATGTGCAATCCAGGAATTAAATGACATCTAGTAACCCTAAAATAGACCCGCTTAATTCAACAAGGTTTCGGTCACGATAAAAATCAAGTAAACCCTCTAAAATTCATGGAAAAATATCCCCTAGGGTTTAGAACATTCAATTTGGCCTTTGGAACCTAGTTTGACCTAGATTGGGGTCCTAGCTCATCAATTGACCTAATTTGGGTTTTTACACAAATGTCTAGTCAAACGTGGTCAAACCTAAAATTCAATTTCACCATTAGATTCCTTAGGTCAAAATTAGGTTTGTACCAAAATTTGTACCTAAGGGGAGGTCATCTTGACTTACTTTGCAAATTAGTACACCTAATTACATTTTGACCCTTATCTTTTGAAAACCATCACATAAACCCCCCTAACTTCCTCTCCACTCTTACAAATAGGTCCCTCCACCATTAATGGGGAGGAATCCTTCTCCGACAAGGAAGGGAGGGGGGTACTCCCTGATCCCGCAGAGATCTCCTCCTAGAATTGGAAGGGAGATTCTCTGAGGAATCCCCTTCCATCTGAGCCCAATCACAATCTTTGATTTCTGTCTAATCTCTCATGCGAACGCACGAAAGATTTGGGATCCCAACTACCTTCCTTCTCTGGCGAGACGACGGTGGCTGAAGGCTTGCCCTCCATGCACCAGAAGCTCGGTCTGCACTTATAAAAGGACCCCCGACCCTCTGCGAATCTCTCAGACTTGTTTTGGCCGTAGAACCCTCCAAATTTCATCTCTCCTCTCTCCGGCCAAGAAGCCTGCAAGCTCTGGCGATTTTCCTCCTCCCTCTTGTTGCTCTGCTACCATACCAGCAGCAGGGTTCACTCCGCCTCATCCTCCCGCGTCGCGCCGCACCAAGTGCACGCCTCCTTGATCTCCTCCTCATCGCCGTTATCTCCCTTAGGGCCATCTTCTTCGACAACGGCACAAATGAGCCGTCTGTCTCCGCTGCCCCCCTTTCACTCCCAACAATCCAGATAAGTTCCCCGTCTTCCACTATTTCGTTTTCCTCACTTTATTTCACACTACACCCCTCGACCATCACTGTCCACCACCATCTTCCTCATCTCCGGCCACCCGCCGGTGAGATGCTTCCATCACTCTACAGCCCCACACATCTCTCCAACCACTTCATAACCTCCGCCATACTTCACTGAATATCCTCCACTCATCCACAGGCCGCCTACACCGCCACAACTGCCCCCCGATGAATCCCATCTGTCCGGCCATAGAGCAACCTAGGCACGCACGCTTAGGCCACCTTGCGGCCTTCCACCTACTGCCTCACCTTCGCCTTGACACGGCGAAGGTCCCCCTATGGTCTGATTGAGCTGCATGACCCTTTTTGTGTCAGGCAGGTTTATAGCTCCAGCCGCCATTAGCGGTGACTCGAAGAGGTTGCATGCTTGCTCCAGGTTGAAGGACTTCAGGATTCCAGGTGCAGTAAACTCGGGGAGGTCTTGCTCATCCAGTTGTTCCAGCAAGTGACGTCGCGAGACCTGCAGTTGTTGCAATTGGACGCACGGTCTGTTGCGGGTGCGCGAGAAAGAGCGGTGAGTATTAGTCCCACCTCGGTAAGTCACAAAGTGCGTGAGTACTTTATATTGATATTGTGCTATTGCTGGGTTGCCTCGAATACACTGGGGTGAGATCCCTCCTCACCTATCCACGCACCTCGTCTACGACTTCATCCCACGGATCTGGTGCTTCGACTCGACTACCCCCCTCCTGAGCACTCCTCGCACACCACAGCTATGCCGGTGCACCTGGACCCAGGTACACGACCCGACCCGATAGCCCAGCTCTAGGAGAGCGTACCGAAGAGAGATTCAGAGAGAGAGAGACGCGTGGGGAAGGGTAGGGGAGTAGGTTTTGTTGCGTGGTGCTTGTGTGCAGGAAGAGGATGCTAAGAAGGAAGTAGGGACTTAGCTGTTGCAAGTGAAGGAGAAGAAGAAGGAAGGAATCTCCACAGAGGAAAAAGAAAGGCAAGGCAGAGAAGAAGAAGCGAAGCGAAAGGGAAAAGGAACTGAAGAAGGAAGAAGAAAGAGATCTAGGGCCAGACAAAGAAGCAAGAAAGCAAAGGAAGAAGAAAAAGAAGGCAACCTAAGAAGAGGCAAGCCAGGACTTGGCTGCAAGAAGAAAATCAAGAAGAGAAGGAAAAAGAAGAGGAGCAGCAGCTGCTAAGGAAGAGAAAGAAAAGGAGCAACCAGAGCTGCAGCAGAGCAAATCACCAAAAGAAGAATCTGAGAAATACTTTAAGACGTCTAATGCAATATCAGACGCCCATTTTTCTTGAGGAATTTCTTTCTATATCACTCTCATGTCACTTCTATTGAACTAGTCATTTCTTTTTATTTAAAAGTTGTGTTCTCAAGTTTTGGAATACTCAGATTGCTCCCTGTGTTCGACTTCGGATACTCTGATTTTCGAGTTATAAATTTTTATTTGTTTTCACGGAAAGTTCATCTATATTACAATGAGATATTTGTTAAAACACAATCTAGCCGCGTTAACAGAAAGCTTCCCCATCCTTTTGAACAAAACTCATAATTTCCCTCCTAAAGTGATTGGTTTTGCTCATGGGGAAGTATTTCTTCAAAAACTCCTTCTTCAGTGCTTCCCAAGTGTTAATATCATCAAGGGCGTGATACCAATACTTGGCTTTGTCCTTAAAGGAGAAGGGAAAGAGGGTCCGCATTTGAGCATCATCAGTAACGTCCTGCAGCTTCACCATGGAACAGACCTCGGTGAATTCCTCCATATGCCTGTAAGGGTCTTCCCTAGTAGTACCATAAAAGGAGGGCAGCAAGGATATGGTACTGCTTTTGATCTCATAAGGATTGTCCCCTCCAAGTCTACATAGTGCAGGGCCAGCTTGATTGGTTGGAATGAAATATTCCTTAAGGCTCCTTTGACCGGCCATTTCTACCCTTGGAAGGTTTCTTCTTAAGATTCTTTTAGGTTCAGGATTAAACACAAATTGTCTCCTAAGAGAACACCTACCAAGCATGCACTACAAACACAATTCAAAAGGACTTGTTCGGTCTTTACAAATTTAGGCTTTGGACTTTAGTTCAAATAGTAGGTGATAAAGCATGTTGCCCAATCAATTACGTGCCTATTGTCAACCTTCGAAATGGCTAAAAAGACCTAGTTGGAGTTTAGGTATTCTTCCCTAAATCTCAAATGGTAAAGCAAATCCAAAGACGAAAGATTGAGGGATGCAAGTAGGCCTAAGCCTTCCTTTGAAGCTGTGCTTTCGCGGTGCTTCTCAACTACCCCCAAAAATCCGTGATAGGGTATCCCCCTCTTTGGATTTACAGAACCTTTGATTTCAAGTTCTGAACACTTCAGAATCCAACGGTAGGAGGGCTCTTGTCCTAGTAGTTCCAAGACTTAGGAGTGTCTAAATGCATGCCGTGGTGCAAAAGATATAAGTGTGCATACATCGCAAAAAGATTTTGAATTTTGAATTGCACACCATGTTTGAAAATCAAGTCCTTGATTTTTAGATGTCCCTCCTTTAATTAGTCCTTTTTCAAGAATATATGTGATCACTTGTTAGATCGCTTCAAGACAAATTATGTGGTCTTCGAATTAAGTCCAAATGCAATGCGTGATCAAGAGTAGGATGCAAAGTAAGAGAATGCGTACCTTGCTGCCAGCAATCAATGATGCGAGAATGCACGCAATGCAGAGAAATAAATCTATAGGCTGCTCATACAGACCTAAATGGTTCATCCTAGGGGCAGGCAGCTTCTAGTAGGCAGCTCATTTTTTTTCTCATTTTTTTTTTACCTACTTGTGCACAAACAAGTAGAAGATAAACAACCCACAAAAGAAAACCTAGATCTAAAGAAAAGAGGGAACAGACTCCCGAAAACTACCCAACACGGGCCTAAAACAAAATCGGGGAACAAACCCCTAAAAATATACCCTAGAACAAGGGTCTCAAACCAAATGTTAGTGCAAGAAAATAAAGAAAAGTAAAGTTCTAAAACCTAAATTCTATCTACTTGACAAATCGACAGAGATGAAGATGATCACTCCAGATGTCCTCCTAGTTGGTGACAACAAAGTTCACCAATGTTCAAGCTCTTCCTCGTACATGTGAAACTTGATTCCTCCTCCAAAGTGATGGAAACAAGGTCCACCACGGCGTTTCTGAGGCCGATGTGACAATTCGTGCGTAATATGTGTACCTCGCACCAAATCAGATAAAACAGGTTAAATATGCCTCAATTAAAAATCAATTTGAAAAATGAATAATTGCGAATTAATTAAGCCTGTTGCCTCCCCGGCAACGGCACCATTTGATGAGTTGATTCTTCGCTTTTAAAGTCGTTTGTCACATAAAATGATGCGTTGTTTGTAGTCTTATGTGGTGGAAAAATCGACTAATCAACAATTAATATAACCACCCAATTAGGAGCGGGTCGTGTCCACAGGGAGGCAATGGCCTATTTAAACTCGCAAGGGTCAAAAATCAATGTTCACTATTAATTTAGTCAAGAAACCGAATCAAAATCACTTTCAAATTAGATAAACAGTAAGTGTTAATGCTGAAATAGCAATTTTGCATAATTAGAGGATGTATTTTGCAATGCAGCTTAATAAAATAATAATAAGAGTTCACAATGGCACTATATGTAAATATTAATAGGGGCTTTACTATCCGTGCGCGAGGAAGAGCCACGATTGAAGGCGAGAAGCTCACCGGAGGTTGAGTGAGCCGAGAGCTATTTGATGGTGGTGGTCTCATGGCCAACGGTGATCGGAGGCGGCGGCGGCGAGGAGAGGAGCGACGGCGGTCGGCGGTGGTTGAGATCCAACGGCTAGGATTGCTTGATGAGGTTGAGCGGAGAGACTTCAGTGGATTTGGGTGGTTGTAATGGTGCCACGTGTCGCCATCATAGCCGTTCACCTTCTTTGCTTTGTAGGTGGCACCACGGACGTCGGATTGGGTCGATTTCCACATTGTTGGGCTGCAATCGTCGATCCAGATCCATCCGTGCAGTTGGATTTGGCATCTAAGGTTCAGATTGGTGCCACCTTGTCCCTTGGTCTTTGATCTTCCTCGGACTACATAATGTGGTAAGGGACTCCGATCAAGACAATTTTGGAGGCCTTAGACTTCGATTGTCGTCCTGATCAGATTCGTATGGTCGGATCGTCAATCCGAGGCTCCAAAATAAATCTCCTTCTCTCCTACCCACAAAAGGACATGGATTAACCTAAACTTTATACAAACTATTCTAAATGCAGAATGATGCATGCTATGCAATATTTATAGTATGGAATGCATCTCTAAGCATAGGAACATGCATAAATAGGCATTTTAACCTAAATGGATGTGTCTACATCATACTGGTGGTGGCTGGCTCCCTCCAATTTCCTCTTTTCTCGTCATGATAGGGAGGAGAAATTGACGAAGAAGAAGAAAAGAAGCTTGGCTGGCGGTAGGACTTCATCCTCTTATATAAGAGGCATTTCCTTGGTGATCAAGTCATCCAAATTAACAACATTATTTTGCGATAAGGCAATCAATCAACTAATTAACTGATTTAATTTGGAATCAAAATTGGAATTCCCTCATTGGCTTGGAAGATATTTGTTTGGATTCCAATAAATCTTAATATAGTGTGTGAACCCTTAGATCTCCATCTAAGGGTTGGGATTAAATCCTATAAAATTTTGCATGATTAGCTCATAACTTTTATGGGCTATTTAAATCAAGTATCTAAATGTTAATTAATTGTAATCCAACCCTTGAATCTTGTACCTAATTAAATTAGGTGCAATTAATTACTAAATTGAATCAAATTCAACTTTTTAAATTGATTCGATTATTTTAATAATGTAGGAATGCACTAGAATGAATTGGTTTCATTACACTAATAATCAAGCACTTAGGAAAAGAGGAATTATGGCACTACGCCTCCCTCAGGTATTCCAAATACCTATGAATCCTTTACACTGGAAAACATTTGTAATCTATGGGCTTGAATCCTTGATTCACTTCCATCCTAATATGGGTTACATACTTTTCATAATCTCTTTGTACTATTGAATGAGAGCGAAGATCAGATCCTTTTCCAAAGGGATATCTTCTTCTCTTCATGTATGGGTTATATCAGGACTCGTACGACCATGCATAGAATTTTATACTTCTCAATATACGTGGAGTGAGCTCGAGTCTCTTGATTTGTTGTGTACTCCTACAAGAATGGATTTATGTGATCCCTTCGAGAGATCATGTGTCACTTGTACCTTCATATGCATAGCAGCTTTCCAGTTTCAACACCATGGTGGGTGTACTCCTTCATGGTTTCACCAAATGCACATACTTAGACACAGAGATATATACCTATCTCAAGTCTGAGGATACGCTTTCTTCATGACAGTGATAAGAGAAGGGCTCCCGCGTCTCCATTTTGTGGAGTCAACTCCACTAAACTTGCATGACAAATCCGAATCTCTATTCCCATGCAGAGAATGTGCATCAAAGGCATTAGTTAGGCAACAGTGTCTAGAGAAGATTGCCATTCTTCCTAGACTAAAGACTATAATTGGATATCATGATGGTTCTTAATGACTTATCAAAATCATTGATCGAAACTATTTGGATCCTTCGATACCTATCATCAGTATATAAACTCATTTGTACAGAGGGACCCATCTAACCATATTAGTGCATCCACATGATTTGATACTCAGATATGAATCACTGATCCAATGATTTAAGTTAGGTTGGTTCGCTTAGGACACATAACTCCAATAATTCATTCGAGAGATCATGCATCTCATGTGCTCTCATATAGAGGATAGTTTTTAGTTTGAACACCATGGTTGGTGCATTGACTATCAGTCTAATAATAACCTAATTTATGTTCCTATCATGCTTAATGTAAGGTTAGTTCCTAGGTAAAAATAATAATTTAGGTTGTAGATATTTCATTCTTAGCATACATGCATTATTAGGACATGTATACATTCTATGTATAATTTGTGTCTAATTATGTATAATTTGTGTCTAACATGATCTTTTATGAATAATGCAGGTACTTGGTGGGAAAGACTAAGTTGAGGATTTGGCAAATCACCTATGATAGAGAAGAAATTATTTAGAAGCTAAATAAAGAAGAAATAAAGAGAATTCAAGACAAGAGTTCAAGGAATAAAGACAAAGGGACACATGGCCTTTCCTTAACCTCTCTACCACTTGAACCCTCAAGACAACCTAGCCTACAAAAAACCTTGTCCTAAACCTATCTTATCCAACTCATCCCACCATTGGTCCCTCATCCTTAGGCCTTTAATCCTCTAACTAAAATTAGTAACCCATAACCTATCTAATTTGGACCACATACACTTCATCCAAAAGCCTACAATAACATACTATTCTTAGCCATTTTCCACTATGTTTTGCTGGCCACATAGTCCATCTAGAACCCTTTAATGGCCTGTCATGAAGACCCATCTTGACCCTCCATTCACCATGTTAGGGAACCTATTTGATGACCTAAAAAACCTATCCAAACACTATGAGTTGGATGACCACAACCACCTCCCATACTTCCTCCATGGCCGACCAAATTTAGCCAATCACCTAGACCTAATCTCCACCCTTCATCTCACAACCAAGAGCCCACATTCTACCACCTATGGCCAACCACTCTAGGCTCTTTTAGAGTGTTCTATGGTTATCCTCCCTTGCTCCATCCTCTACCCTTAGATTCCAATCTTATGGCCTAGTTCAAACTTAGGTTGATCAAGATATCCTAGGCCTCCATTTGATACTATAGCTCACATTAATGTGTAGTCGCTATAAAAAGCCTAGGACCCTTACCACTTAAATCATCTCATCCTCTACATTCTCCTCTCACCACCATTCTCCACCTCCATAAGCTTTCCTCTAGTCGTCCCCTCACCTCCTTCCTTCATTAGAATAGAATCTCATCACCTTCTTCTTAGGTTTCCTACATCTTCACCTCACCACCTTGACCTCACCATCACATGACAAACCCTAATCCCACCACCTTCAAGGCCATCTGCTCATCCTGAGTGCTTCCCTCACCTCTGGTCCCTCCATTGGCAGCTGCACCTTCTCTAGACCATGCTCTTATTCTTTGCATTTCCTTCTTTCTCTATTTCTTTTATTGTCATTCATAGTTGTAATAGACTCTTTTTATGAATGAAATAGAAGTTGCTTTCTTTTAATTTTGTCTTGTTATCCTTGCTCCTTACCCCCTTTTCTTATTATAACTTATTGCAATTGATTTATTTTCACTATCTTACCACCTTCTAATAACAAAAAGGAAAAAAAGTTAGGTAGCATTCTTAGGTTTAGATTAGATCCTTGCCTCCCTAAGTTTGACTCAGACTCACTAAAGATCCGGTAAATTATTTTGAGCATGAAAAATTATGCTACAATGATAGATTAATCATTTTGCGATTTTCATGTATCAATTTTGGCATCATTGCTTGGAAGGCAACATATCTAGTTTCTTTCCTTTGCATATTAGTTTTTGCATCCTAATTTCTAACCCACATTTTCTTCATTGTTGTTTTGTGTGCAGGAAAACTATGTAGGAGCACGGGATTGGGACACAAAGATGACAGATGTAGTAAATTGTGGGTGAAGAAAATCTAGGTACATATCTTCATCTTAGGATTAGGTCTCTCTTAGAAAAAAGATCCTTCTTGTCCACTTAGATTTTACTTAAACCTTAGGATTAGATTTGTTTATTTGTTTGCCTTATCTTTGAAAAAAAATAAAAAATTTTTGAAAAAAAAAACTCTTGTGGATGATTTGAGAAAATCACATTTTTGAGACAACCCAGATTGAAAATCTGATTTTCAAAATTTTATTTTGAAAATTAGTAACCTTTAAAAATCACCAAGTTTAAGTTGAATGTGCATTTATAAATTAGGAATCGGCATATTAAATTTTAGACCAAAATTATTTGTGAAATTCTTTTTAAAATTCACGAAATTGATTTGG
This sequence comes from Thalassia testudinum, assembly GCA_037157565.1. Taxonomy (NCBI): domain Eukaryota; kingdom Viridiplantae; phylum Streptophyta; class Magnoliopsida; order Alismatales; family Hydrocharitaceae; genus Thalassia; species Thalassia testudinum. The sequence goes on along the minus strand of JAZHRO010000007.1, from coordinate 62,107,808 downwards.
GTCCAGGTCAAAATAGAATTTGATTTTTCTACACTGTTTGAATTTTTTGAATTTTATACAAATTTAAATTGCTTAAAATTACTTTTTCTGGATTTCTAATCAAGTCAGGAACCTTTTAAAAAAAATTGGGAATTTTTAGAGCACGGGCACTACTTGATTTGGTCATTTATTCAACTGGGTTTCTTTTTTGATGTTTAGGCCCTACTACGCAAAACATTCCATAAAAATTATTTAAAGGACCTCAAAAATTCTTAAAAAATTATTTTTGTGTGCCTAATTGAGTGGTGCTTTGATTGGGTTGCACCACTCCATAATTTAAAATCAACTCATTTGTAGAAGCTACCTGATTCTAGGGTTTACTTTAGGATTTGACTAGGCACACATTATTCTTGGATTTTAAAGAAAAAATATCTTTACCTGTGATTGCAAAACCTTGTGTCAAACAAAACCTTGGTTGAATATATAAAAACTACCCTAACAAGACTTTAACTCTGCAAGCATTCATTTTAAAAGTCTTGTTTGAAAATCCATTGGTTGTACACTACACACTTTCAATTGGATAATTAAGGGGCACAACGCATAAAATGCCCCATGATGTTCTCAAGCACCTTCACAATCCTAAGCCTTAATTAAAATTCATTAGACGTTATCCCTAAGGATTTCACCAATCTAAGCTTTGGGAAAAGGTGCATTAAATTGGCTTATTTACTTGGGGAAATCTTTGTGTCTATGGTTGTGAGGTTGTGCCAAATGACCATGGTTAGGGGTTACAATGGAGCCATAGTACCAAGCTAGGCCAAACCTTCTCTCTAACCCCCTTGTATTCAATTTGTCCAAGACTACCTTGGTAGCTAAGTCTAATTTGGTGCATTTTTAACTTAGTCTTTTCAAAGTTTTAGGTCATTTTAGGGTTACACTTTAAGGCTTAGTCATTATTTTCTTGGTTGATATCTTCTCTCATCTGTCTCCTCACTCATCTCCAGAAATTTCTTCTTTTGCATGCAAGGTAGGAGATCTCTGAAATTGGATTTACTACCCCTTTTGGAAAGGAATCATAGGAGAGAGTTGTCTCAATCAACCACCCATCCTCTTACCATGGCTAGCTCTAGCCATCACGAGGATAAATGAGAGGAGAAAATTTGCATTCAGGATGACCCTCTATATCTTACTCCAACTCCAAATCAAGGCCCAAGGGGAACATGACAGAAAAATTAATACCATCCTTTAGGCTTTGCATCAATTTCAAAATCTGACCAAGTCTAAACTACTTAGGGATTTCTATAATCTCTTTGATACCCAACCAGAGGCATACTTTAGGGTGCCCAATGATGATAACATCATCATCAGGCATAACTAGCTTTAAATAGTCTGAATCAATTGACAAATGCTTCTACATAACCGCCAGAGAGTCGTAATTCACTATTTATCCTTTCTGAGAGATTAACATAAAATCAGGGTTAAATCTGCAGTGTTGACATCATATCATAAATGCAGAATAATCATGGGGTTTTCTGAGGTTTAATTAACGGTCAAATGGTCATAAATGTCTAGTAAGAGGGTCCATGCAAACAGAAACGGGTTTTCACTTATTTCAAGAATTAATGGATATCTGAAACCCTAAAAGTAGACCTGCTTAATTAAAAGAGGTTCTGGTCAGGATAAAATTCACCTAAATCTTTTAAAAATCATAGAAAAATTCTATAAGGTTTGGTATCCTTGATTTGACCATTGGATTCCATTTTGACCAAAAACAGTCTCAAACAAGAAGTTACCCTAAGTTAGATTTCTACGCAAATTATCCAGTTAAACTTGGTCAAAACCAAAATTCGATTTCACCATCAGATTCCTTGAGTCCAAATTAGGTTTATACCAAAATTTGGGCCCAATCTAAGATCATCTTGACCTAGTTTGTATTTTAATCCTGTTCTGACCCTTTTTCTTACAAAAAGCCTCCCAACTTCTTCGTCTTCTATGCAGATTGGTCCCTTCGCCATTATTGCAGAGGGACTCCTACTCCGACGACCTTCGATCAGAGATTTCTCTCTGATTCCTTGACGAATCTCTCCCAAAAATGGAAGGAGGACTCCTGACAAGATTCCTTTCCATCTGAGCTCATTCATGGCCTTCCAAGTCCATCCAAGAGCTAATGCAAACTCTTGGAAATCTTAAACCTAAACTGCAAAATTTGAGCTCTTCAAGCTTGTTTCCAAGCTTGGAGACTTGCCCGTATGCCTTTAAAAGCTGCCCATGGCCTTCCTCACTTTCTTAGAAAACTTTTGAGCCAAAATCCTCTTCTTTCCTCTACCTCTGGCTCACTCCAAGTTTGTCTCTAGTGACCTTCCTGCAGCTTCTTCGTTGGCCACCACATACCATAGGCAGCCGATTTTGACTCTCCCTTCTTTTCCGCACCTCGCAATACCAGTGGGGTGTCTCTTAACCTTCGTCGTCGCCGTTCTACCCCACTGGAGCTTTCATCCCCTTTGGTGCCAGCAATACTAGACTCGGCGCCAACTACGTTCCCTGTCATCCGTTAGTTGGTTCATTCGACTCCCTAACATCTACACATCATCACCGTGCCACCACATCTCTGTTTTGACCTCTGACGCATCTGATCCACCTTCGTCTTCCATCTGCCCGACATACCTCCGGTGAGTCATTCCCGCCGCTACACTCCATGAAAACGCTTGCCACCAGTCAGAAACCTCTGCTGTGCTCCACTGACCAAAACCCCTCAAGAAATTGAGGGGATTGGCCGCTCACGTACTCCACTGAACAACCCATCCTCCGTCTTTATTTTTCACATCCTTCAGCCATCTCCAACCACTTTCATAGCACGCCACCACCACCATCGTCTTCGCCGCATCATTGTGCTTCTCTTGAGCTTTTTCTGACATGGCCATCAGGCCATTTTCATGTTTCAGGTTCGAAGCCTACTGTCACCATTAACAGAGCTCCTTCAAGAGTGCTCGATGCAGTGTTCTTGCTCCATTAGTCCTGGGTGCCACCTCCAAGGGACATGGAAGTCTTCCAAGAAGCCGTCCAGACTCTCAATTAGGAGCTTCAAGTGCTCTTGCAACCACAAATTGGACGAGCCTTCAGTAGCTGTTCGCACGGAAAGAACGGGGACAGGATAGTCCCACATCGTGGATTGCCAAGTGATCTAGACACATCTATTTAGGTTAAAATGCCTATTTATGCATGTTCCTAGGCTTAGATTTGCATTCCATATTATAAATATTGCATAGCATGCATCATTCTGCATTTAGAGTAGTTATGTATATTTTAGGTTAATTGCATCCTTTTTGTGGTTAGGAGAGAAGGAGATTTATTTCGAAGCCTCGGATTGACGATCCGACCATACGGACCTGATCAGGACGACGATCGGAGTCTAATGCCTCCGAAATCACCTTGATCGGAGTCTCGTAGCACCATATGCAGTTCGAGGAAGATCGATGGCCAAGGGACTAGGTGACATAATTTGAAGCTTCAAACGACAAATCCAACCATGCGAATGGATTCAGGTCGATGATCGTAGCCCAACGATGCAAAAATCGACTCAATCCAACCTCTGTAGCAGCCCCTACAATGAAAAGAAGATGGACGGCCCAGATCGCGCCACATGGCGCAACCCAGGCCACCCATGCGCACGCACGTGCCACCGCATGCGCATAGCAGCGTGGGCGCATGCGTGTGTAGCGACATCGCACGTAGGTGCGTAGTGCGCAAAGGTGCGAGCATGCTAGCGCAGCGGCAGCGTTGGTGTGTGGGCTATCTTCAGCGATGCTTGCGGCGGATCTTCAGCGACGTTTATGACCGTCACTAAATGTCCTGGATATGAATTTGATTCTTTGCTCCACTATAAAAGGACTCCTACCCCTCTTATTTTTCTTCATCTCTTCCTTTCTTCCTCTCACCACCTCCAAGGCTCTAGAGAGAGCTTGTCCCAAGCCCGGGATGCTCCTTTAGAGAAGAAAATCAAATAGTTTTCCCACCCCTCTTCCCCATTCGTGGAGCATCCCATGGCCGTCCTCTCATCGCCATTTAGGAAGAAGATCCTCGCCGCGACATCGTCCTGCCTTGTCCTCCGTCCTCCGGCTCCGTCCCTGCTCGTCTCGCTCCTCACCACCTTCCTCCAGGAGATGTCAGAGCGAGTCGTCCTCCGAGCAACCGTCGAGGGGGATTTCTCTCAGCTCATTCTATCTTTTTATGCTTTCATAGTGTAGATTTTCTGCTTTCGTAGTGTAACAAACATTCGTTTATAAATAGATGATTGTTTCTCTCTTTCTCCCTCTCTCTCTTATATTTTCGCAAGTAGATTAGTTAGATGAGCAATTATCGATCTGATCTCTTGCTCTATTAAAATACCAAAAAATTAGAAAAGATAAAAACGACAAAAAAGAAATAAGGTGAAGCGCGGATTTTTATAAAACCAAATGTTTTCCTCCCTGTGTTCGACTTGGGACTCACTTTTCGAGTTTCGGTTATAATTTTTATCTGATAGTCGAGTTTTGCGAGCTACGACAATGGGTCCTCCGAACCCCATTTTTAATTTGCGAAACATGCCTGAATAATTTTGGTGCCGTTGCCAAGGAGGCAACGCTCTTTGGTTTTTTTTTTCCGTGTTTTTCTGCCTTACCTAACTTTTATCTCACTTTTTCTCTGATCTTACTGTGATTGTAGGTACTGATCCGAGGTGGGCCAAAGCAGTTAGATCGGAGAAAAATGTGGATGAAGGTTTTGTAAGTTTATCCCCACCACCCCCACCCACTAGTTCATTTCATTACACTAATAACTCAAACCTAAATCAACTTAGGTGCTTTTTATAAACCCTAGGGTAGATTTGGTTGTTTGTTTGACACCTCCACTCATCTCACCCTCGCATATATATATATACTCTTCGCTTGTGGGATTTTTTGAAAGCTACACACTTAACACCCACAACTTCTCACCCTAAGGCACACAATCACATCGATTCTATCACTTAGCCAGGATATGACCTGTGGACCCGTACACTTAACTCAACACACAAATAAGTGAGTAGAAATTTGAATAAGTCAAACATTTCTATGTGCCTTAACTAAGTGATGCAATAGGGCAATTGCTTAAGCTATTTGGGCCACACCACTCAAAATAAAAGCGATACATCAAGTAGCTTGCCATTTAGGGTTGATTCTTAAGGCTGAACTAGGCACTCCACATTATTTTTGATTTTTAAAGGAACATATCATCACCTGTGTTTTCAAAACTTGGAGTGTTCTACTCAACCTTGATTGAACCAACCTAAGAATTAAACCTTAAAAGCTACTAAACAAGGTTAAACCCTAAAAGACACATCATCAAATAACCTTATTTGAAAACCCTGGTTGTGCACGCACAACATTTTAACTGGTCATTAAGGACACAACCCATCTAAAGGGCCCATCACATTCCAGGAGCACAATCATCCCAGGCTTAATTAAAACTGAGGAATCGTTGGCCTTAAGGATTGATTCTCTCTTCGAGGCTCAGACTGAGATCTTTTTTGATTAGTTTGCTTCTGCTGGTCCATCTGATGTCTAGCGAGGGGAGTAGCGTCAAACGACTGCAGCTGGGGGGTACACTAGGAACCGGAGGCGTAAGCCAAAGGAAGAACCTTCTCCCCAGTCCCTCCTTTTAGCTGGTTAGATTGACTGGATGAAAGTAGACCAAATCATTTATAATCTCAAGACGGGTCCTGGGAGTTTGTAGGTCTTTAGGCTAACCCCCTAAGGACAGGGTTGATTACTTGTATTGCAGGGCTCCTTTCTCTCTTTTGATTTCCCTCTTACTCCACAATGTATTCTTCCACATCCTACACACATTTCACATCCTATCCTCCTACAACCACTTATCCCCATCCACTAGCCGGGATGACTTTGATTAGGGATATGAATCTTGACCTCAGTGTCCAAGGCCTATCCCTGGACAACAAGACTATGATTACTATCCTTCCCAGATCTACAATATTATAGATCTCCATCCTTTAATGACCAAACCAACGCGATCTACAATCAGGAAGGATATGATGATTATAACACCTACCCTCCCCAGTATTCCACTGAATATAGGTAACCACCATCCTTTAAACAACCTGAAATGACCTGCTATCAGGGAAGGACCCTAGAACCTCGATATCTTGACTCCCCTATATCTAACTCAAACCCACCTAAACCTGAACCGAACAATTCGGCTCAGGTGAACCAGATCCAAGATAGGGTGTTGGCTAATTTGAGGAACACTATACAATCTATAGAAGCTCAGCCAACACCACGCATTAAAGCATTGCAGCCTATGATCAAAATGATTGATGAACTTAATAATTCTCTATTGGATTTGCTCCAAAATGTTAGGGATAGGGACCTGGGTGAGTTTCTTCTTGGGAAATTATTGAGGATGAGGATGAAATTTGTGGTTGCCCTAGTCAAATCTTGGGATGATTCTCAAGATGAACCTCCTTCAGGAGAGCCAATGTCTGAACCCGCTCAGGTGCCTGTCGGGGAGGATACATTTTCTAAGATCGAGGATGACCAAGTTGGGCTAGAGGAACCAGTGTTGATGACCCGATTGATTCACCCGAGATCTCCGAGCCAGGGAGCGAGGAAAAATGTCTCTTTGAACCAGGAAATGACAATCGATTTTAAGACATATATAAATGAGGATCACGGATTCTTTGATTCTGAGGGTGAAGAATCTCTTAGTGAAGTCTCACTTGAGCATAAGGAAGATGATTTTAGTGAGACAAATGAGCTTGAGGAATCTGACGAATGGTTTGATAGCCCAATTATTGAAGATTTGGATTCGGTTGGGACTAACTTGGGGGATTCAAATCCTCATTTACTATAGATTCAATCAATAGCCCCATTCCTCAACCACACCCCAAAGGGATTGATTTCGATTTGGAAATCATTGTACCCAAGTTAATTCTGAGTTAGTCATGATTTCTGGACTTGGGTAAATCTTATGGGGTGGATGGTATGCTAGAGGTCCTGGAACCTGAGCACTTGATGTTGGAGGATAGGAATGTTGAAATGAAAATTTGGGAGGTTAATTTTGAGGGAAAAACAAGTTTGGATCTAAGGGTTCCTATTGACCTAAAACCTCCAACTTTTTACTAGGACCCTTATGATGTCTTTCACGTGCAACCCAAGCTCGAAATAACTGATTATTTTTTTGAGTTGCACTATAAGTGGACACCTGATTTTAATGAATCAGATCAAGACATTGTCCGACACTTTGTTTTTGGGTTGCACACCATAAAATCGCAGGCCTAGCCCTGCAAACTTAACAACCTTCAATTCTAGGTGATTTTCATCCAGAACCTTAGAACAAATCGACCTTGGGGCATGGGTCTGCATCATAACTTGGTCCACATCTGTGGACATATTCTGTTGGTGGGTTTGAGGATCAATATTTTTATTTTGTTTCTGACCCACGCTTGTGAATTCTCCATTTCTTCCTTGTATGTATTTTATGCCTTGCTAAAGGCATTAAATTTAGCACTTGTGTATATTCCATGTTCGCTACGGAGCTGACCGGATTTTTACGAAATTCAGGTGATATTCTGTTTACTCTGCCTTTTTCATGTCTTTGTTTTTATAATGAGGACATTGCCTCATTTAAGCATGGGGGGTGGATAATCAATTCCTGAAATCATTTTGTTAACTCCGTACAATTTCTTTTAGTTTCTTATAAAATAAAAAAAATTGAAAATTTGAAAAAGAAAAAAAAGAAAGAAATTAGGAAAATATAACTTAGGCTTTTGGAAGTTATTAACTTTAGAAATTGATACTTCAAGACTTGAATACTTAGACTCTTCAGGTCTTCAGGCTTAATTAGCCCGGGTGTCCACTCGAACGTGGACTTAGTCTTGAGTTCTCGCCAATTCCAATTCATTTTAATTTGGATAATAAAATGGGATGATAAGTACGCAACTTATCAACCTGCCCTATGATTTGAGGGGACTTTAAGCCTAAGCATCTACACACTTTTTGCACTGACTCACTTTTCGAAGGTTTCATCGAAAATTGAGTAGCTAATGAACTATCTAGGGTGGTATGGCTGGCAAGTTGTCGGCAGTAGTAGCTCATCGGTCGGTTGTCCAGAGCCCAGCCACAAGACCATTTTCATCGTACTGCCTTTAGGTAAATTTTAGAGCAGGGAAGCCACCTACTTAAAGAAAATAAAAACAAACAAAAAGAAAAAGAAAAAAATAGAAAAAGGAGAAAAAAAAGTAAATAAAACCACACTTCACCGCACGAGTATGGCTGGCAAGTTGCCGTAGGTAACAGCCCATTGGCCGGTTGTCCAGGGCCCAACTCACAAAAATGCACAATAATTCCCAAAACACTTAGGGAAGAAGCGGAGAAGTAGAATAAATTGGGGAGATATACATTGAGTTCGCTCTTGTGTTGACCTCATAAATAAAAGAAGTATGGAGAAAGCTACCGTTTGAAAAGATAAGCCTTTAGGCAAGGTCATTGAGGGTTGTAGAAATCCGAAGTCTGTTTTAATGGCCGCCTAGTGAGTCTTTCACTCTTTTCACTAGATGTTAGCACTTAGAGTCCTTTTCGAGTCATGGGTAGGTCGGGTAGCCGTAAAAAGTTATCCCGGAACTTTTAAACTCCAAAAGTACAAAAAAATTAGAAAAGAAGAAAAATTAAAAAAATGTATCTTCCCTTTTCAAATAAGGTGAGGACTTGGGTGGTTTGGATTTTGGCAGGCACCCGGGTACTGTTGAGTTTCCGTTGTTTAGGACCTTAGTTGAAATTTTCTATTGTTAATAAATGACTTAGGCCTAAGCGATCTAATCCTAATTTTGATTTTATACATAGCATGTAGTTTAATTTTGCTAGGGATTAGCAAAAGATAGGCATGGGGGTATGATATAGACACATCTATTTAGGTTAAAATGCTTATTTAAGCATGTTCCTAGGCCTAGATTTGCATTCCATATTATAAATATTGCATAGCATGCATCATTCTGCATTTAGAGTAGTTGTGTATATTTTAGGTTAATTGCATCCTTTTTGTGGTCAAGAGAGAAGGAGATTTATTTCGAAGCCTCGGATTGACAATCTGACCGTATGGAGTTGATCAGGACGATGATTGGAGTCCAACACCTTTGAAATCACCTTGATCGGAGTCCCGTAGTACCATATGTAGTTCGAGGAAGATCAATGGCCCAGGGAGTAGGTGACATAATTTGGAGCTTCAAATGACAAATCTGACTGTGCGGATGGATTCGGGTCGACGATCGCAGCCCAATGACGTAAAAATCCACTCAATCTGACCTTTGTAGCTGCCCCTACAATGAAAAGAAGATGGACGACCCAGATTGCGCCACATGGCACAACCCAGGCCACCCATGCACACGCACGTGCCACCACATGCACACAGCAATGCGGGCACACGCAGCGACAGTGCACGTAGGCACGCGACACGGCGCACGGAGCATGCACTAGGGCAGCGACAGCGTTGACGTGTGGGCTTTCTTCTGCGACGTTTACGGTGGATCTTCAATGACGTTTATGACTATCACTAAATGTCCTGTATACGAGTTTGATTCTTTGCTCCACTATAAAAGGACCCCTACCCCTCTCATGTTTCTTCATCTCTTCCTTTCTTCCTCTCACCACTTCCTAGGCTTTAGAGAGAGCTTGTCCCAAGCTCGGGATGCTCCTCTAGAGTAGAAAATCAAATATTTTTCCCACCCTTCATCCCCATTCGTGGAGTATCTCGTGGCTGTCCTCTCACCATCCTTCGGGAAGAAGATCCTCGCCATGATGCCGTCCTGCCCCACCCTCCATTCTCTGGCTCCGTGCTCGTTCGTTTCTCTCCTCACCACCTTCCTCCTGGAGACATCAGAGCGAGTCGTCCTCTGAGTAACCATCGAGAGGGATTTCTCTCAGCTCATTCTTTCTTTTTATGCTTTCGTTGTGTAGATTTTCCACTTTCATAGTGTAATAAACATTCGTTTATAAATGGATGATTGTTTCTCTCTTTCTCCCTCTCTCTCTTATATTTTCGCAAGTAGATTAGCTAGATAAGCAATTGTTGATTTGATCTCTTGCTCTATTAAAATACCAAAAAAATTAGAAAAGATAAAAATGACCAAAAAGAAATAAGGTGAAGCGCGGATTTTTATAAAATCAAACGTTCGCCTCCCGGTGTTTGACCCGGGACTCACTTTTCGAGTTTTGGTCATAAATTTTATCTGATAGATGCATTCTGTGAGCTACGATGATGGGTCCTCCAAACCCCGATTTTAATTCGTGAAACACGCCTGAATCACCAAGCATTCAAGGGTGATAAATTTTTTTTTTGTTCATACCCTATTGCCCAAGAACACGGGGGTTGGGTCCCCTCACGCGCTCAGTGCACACCCCCTGGATTCGTATACCTACCTACTCTCACTCCTCGGCTACCACCCACATCGGTAGCCCTGGTCAACTGGATATCCGAATACTCGATTATATGCCCGGTTACCTGGAAAGAGAAGAGAAAGAGGAGAAATAGAGGAGGAGGGGGGTTTTGCTCTTCAGTAAGGGGACTTGACACTCATTCGCTGAGGAGTTTATGAAGGCTCTTATGCGTGAGAAGGAAAAGAAGAAGAGAGAAGCAAAGAAGAGAAGAAGAACAGTGCATACGCACTGTAGTTGGGTGCTGTTTAAGTTGTCTGATTCAGAATCTCGACGTTTGATTTCACCACTTTCTGCTTTTGAGGCTATACTGCTTACTTACCTTGCATGGAAAATACTTGATTGATATTGTGCACTTATTTGATATTATTGTATAAGGGGTAATTGGTGATTTAAATCACCATTTTACCCCCAATCTTTTTGCACCTTGGCATTGGCATTCATATATATATCATTCTTGCATGGAATTTTCATTATAACTTGCTCATATTTGTGGTGAAATTGTGATCTTTGAGATTAAATTGTAATATTTGCTCCCTGTGTTCGACCTCGGATACTCTTTTGAATTCGAGTTATAAATCATATTTGTTCGCGTGCTATTTTGGCTATATTGCAACAAAGTGATTTAAAAATCCTGATTTAGCCCGTTAACACCCAACGTTGAGGATGATTTTGAACTTCAACCCAACATCATGAACCTCATCCCCCGTTTCCTTGGGAACAACAAGGATGATCCCTTTCAACATTTTGAAGAACTCTTGAATATTGCGAGAACTTTTGGCCCAAGAAATATGGATGAGAATATTCTGATGATGAAAATGTTCCCTTTTTCTTTGAAGGACAAGGTTTCTCAATGGCTAAGATCTATAGGAAATCCTATTAGGACATGGGAAGAACTTAGGAGTGCCTTTCTTAAAGGAAAAATAAATGCCTTAAGATGTGTCATTGCCACCTTTACTCAAAACCTGGGCAAACAACTCCACGGGGCATGGGATCACTTTATTGATCTCACTAGAAAATGCCCCCATCATGAGGTACCAAAGTGGCATCTGGCCTAAATATTCTCCCATAGATTAAATGATAACCTTAGGAATTTTGTTGATGTTGCATGTTGAAGCAGTTTTCTAATTAAATATGAAGATGGGGCATTGGAGTTATTTGAGAATATGGGTGAGAACTCCCTAAACAATGCCTTAATGTACACCTTTAATAGATTAAATCAACCTAAGAGAGAAATTTATGAGTTCTAAGAAAATATGAGTGCAGTTGATTTGGAGCTCATTGCTAAAGATTAGATAAGGTGCAATTGGTTAGAAAGAGCGTGGAGAATCTGGACAAGAAATTGGATAGTATCCTTTAAGGTGGGAATCTCCTAGGAGTTATTTCTTATGCTAATGCAATGAAGCAAGGAACTACTACACTTCTCACCCACACCCAGCCTACCTCGGGTAGAGAAGTTGTGAACAATGTGCATAACCTGACCATGGCTCAACTAGTGAGGTTATATACTTGGACTAAACCCAATTTGGATTCCAAGAAGGGACCTTGACTCCCTCAACCTCTAATTTTGGTGATTTGTCACCTGCATTCTCAACCTACGAGGATGCCCATGCCATCCAGGGATATGGTAGGAATAACCTATTTTCTAACAGTTATAATCCTGGATGGTGTAATCACCCTAATTTCTCTTGGTTCAGCCAGAAATAAGTTCAAAATCCCAACCTGACCAGACCAACTTATAATACACCCTCCATAGGATAAACAAGTAGGCAAAATCTAAACCTCACTTATTAGATACCTACACAACAAAACCAAACTAATTTATCCATGGTCCATAAGGAAATTAGAGAAATGAATCAGAGACATACGGAGGGAGTTGATGATTTGTGATGTAGGGACGATGAGGGGCTTTAGCGGTCAGAGAGATGATGAGGGGTGGTCCACCTGGAGATTGAAGGCCTGGTGTAGGAGGGATCAGAGGGGAATACTCAGCTAAGTAGGTTCTTTGGGGGTGAGGGGTGTACAAAGAGGGAGGTTTGGAGGAGGGTGAATAGGGAGATTGTGTGCTATCGTTGCAGAAGACGAGGGCATATGGCGGTGGTGTGTCAATCTCCGATCCTTTGCTTGGCATGTGGAGGACATGGCCACAAAAGTGATTCCAATTTGAAGAATAAGATGTGATCAGATGAGGGGGATTTTGGACGCCCTAAGAGGACAGCTACTGAAGGTCCACCACCATCGCTTGAAGGTATTGGCCACATAGTGGACGTTGAGGTCCCTCTCTTGGAGGACATACGGATTGTTGAGTTGGTGCTTTGAGGAGCACTGATTGGAGAGGTGATGATTGGGAACCCATCCTTGTAACTCCTTCAACATTAATTGGTGAGTTCCCTTTCTCTATCAGTTGAAGGTTGGAAGATCGCCACACTATCCCCATGCGATTTCTGGTTTTTGGTTTCGGGATGATTGATGTTAACACCTTCGTTTCCGATTGGGTGTTTTTGAGAATGTGACGATTCTATGGAGACTTGTTTCTCCTTTTGATGGTGTGCCATCAGAACGATCACCTCAGAAGGCTGGTTCTAGATCTGGAAGATTGGAGATCAAGGGTTTTCCACTCCATTTGAGATCGAGGGATGTGGTCACATCTATGATTTCTGGGTTTGCGAAGTTAGCAGAGGATGTTGAGGTAAGTCTATGGGAAGGTGATGGACGCCTCTTATATGTGAATGTTGAAGTTTTTCATGGGGGCTTGATTCCAGAGAATTATTCTTCGTTGTGGGGGCAGCTTGTGGATTTTTCGATTGCAATTTGGATATGGGGAGGAGAAGCTTCATGAACATGAGCAAGCAGAGGTGAAAACTTTTGCTGAGATTGTTAGTGAAGAGCCAAATATGGGGCAGGATGGCTATGATACGCCTGAGGAAATGCCTGAATCAAAGAACAAGAAGGACCACCATCATACAAAGATTGAAGAAGGTGAGATGGATATTATGAAGGATAACCAACTGGAGGTTGAAGATGAAGCACCTATGGGGTGTTACAAGATATCCTAGTAAATATTTTGGACCACAACTCCTCTTTCCATGTTGCTGAGGGCCTGAACTATGGAGCGGGTTCAACAACAAAATGTGGGATTGGGCGATCCCCTTACAAACTTAGACAAAGGAGGAATGAGAATAAAATGAAGATGGATGAGAATGATATTGTAGATTTGATCAATGTTGAAACGGTGCAAAAATCTACTATGGGGGGCTCCCAAGAGGGGAGATGAGACTCCTCTCCTGGATTGTGCGTGGGTTGCACGACAGGGTTCGAAGGACCTCTTTTGCATGGTATTTGATGGGGTGGGAGATTGACTGCATGCTCATCCAAGAAACACATATAGAGGAAGAGGATGGTCGGATATGGAATGCTTTAAGATAGGTAGGGAGAGTAGATTCTGTTGTGTTGGGTGCACAAGGGAGATTTGGTGGGATGGCTATTTGATGGAGAAAGGCCTGTATTGAAGTTTTGGAGGTTGTTAAGGCGAGGCATAGTATAACTTGTAAATGCAAATTGGTGCAGCTAATCTATGAGCTAAACTATAGGAGGACTTGTCAAATGTCTTGACAAGTGTATAGGGGCTTCCTTGGCTTGTGGATGGCGATTTTAATTATGCCTTGATAGGGCTGGACAGATCAAGTGGTATTGTAGACAGTGCTTCACTTGATTATTAGTTGACAGTGAAAACTTTGGGCTTGAATGAGTTCCCATCTTTTGGGATTGAGTTCACTTGGAGAAATTTAAATAGTTTGATGTCTAGATTAGAGAGATTTTTTGGCAATGTGGACCTTTTGGAGAAGTTCCAACTCTCGTCAATTGTTGGGCTTGAATGTCTGTTCTCTGATCATACACCAGTGGTGTGGGACAATGGGGAGTCTTCGCATGTAGGTACCTATTTCAAGTTCAAGCATTCATGGCTAAGAGAGTTGAGGTTTAAAGAAATGTTTGAAGCTTGGTGGTAGGCTAAATAGGTGGGGGGGGGGGGGGGGGGGTCGGCTACCATCAATTTAGCATCCAAACTTGCTGCTATGTGGGATATGCTAAAGGAATATGGGACTTATGTAGCCATATTGAGGGAGCAAAGGTGTTGTGAGGCTCTTGCGGCAGTGCAACAGTTAGACACAATGGAGTCTTTCGCCCCTATTAGTCCAAGAACTGGAAATAAGGAAGAAATGGCAAGATGTAATTGCGGAGGAGGATCTGAAACGTGAAATGGATTGGCGAGAACGATCTAAGTAGTTGTGGCTTAGAGAAGGTGATGCCAACACCAAATATTTTCACACAGTAGCTAGCTTGAGAAGGAGACACAACTTCATCTCTTCTATCCATGTGGGGGATTACATAACATCTTCCTTACAAGAAATTCGATTTGAGGCCATCCAATACTTTAAAGAAATGTCATGGGCAACTAGCAGGGGGGTTTGGAGGATGGCAGCATCTTCATTTCCTCGTGTAAATGAGTAGGCTAGCAATCTGGTAGGCGCTATTTCTGAAAGAGAGGTGATGGATGCCATAGGTGAATTGAACATTGAAGGCTCACCTGGTTTGGATGGGGTTCAAGTGTTCTTTTATAAAGAATTTTGGAGTGTGCTAAAGGATGAGGTGATGGAAGTCATCCAGGAGTTTGAAAGGGGCAACTCTGATTTTGATAAGATCAATCAATCATATCTCTTTTTACTCCAAAAGAAGCAAGGAGTTGATTGCTTCTCGGACTTCAGGCCCATTGCTCTATTAAACTCTATTTAGTTGAGTGTGGGCAAAGTTCTAGCCAATAGGCTCTAGGTAGTTCTGCAGAATTTGATACTCCCTGTTCAATCTGCACTTCTCCCTGATAGATCTTTGTAAGAATCATTCATTATAGCTCAAGAAATGGTGATGGGTTGGCACAGAAGGAAATGTAAGGCATTTCTGTGGAAAGTGGACTTTAGAAAGGCCTATGATTTGGTATCATGGCCTTACTTATGGGAGCTTTTTAAAAGGAGAGGGTTCCCTCCTACATGGCTACAGTGGATGAAAAGGTGCATCAGCACTGCTTCTTTCACCCCTTTGATTAATGGAAGGCCGTGTGGGGCATGGATACAACTGCAATGTGGTGTTCGACAAGGTTGCCCACTTGCTCTCTTAATTTTTAATCTTGCGGTTGACATCTTGGCAAGATATGCTTACAGATTGTCAGAGGCTGGTGTGATTAGGGGTTATTCAATCTTAAATAGGAATGCCATGGCTCCAATGCTTCAATACACCAATGATACTGTATTCTTTGTATAAGGGAAAGAACATGAAGCATAAGCCTTATTGCATTTGGTCAAGATATTTGGAGAAATATCAGGTCTGAAGCTGAATGGAGAGAAGTCTTCTTTGGTCTATTTTGAGCTGAATGGTGAAGAGCAAGCTGTGATATCATCTATGTTGGGCACTTCATTGGTTACTCTTCTGATCAGATACCTAGGACTGCCATTGAAATGCATTAAACTGAAAAAGAGGGATTGAAATGTGTTGTTCGAGAAAACTGCAACAAAGTTGGAGAATTGGAGTAGCTGCTACCTATCCAAAGGAGGGAGCTCATTCTTCTAAACTCCATGATCACTTCTATCCCGATTTTCTTTTTTACTCTGTTCAAAGCACCTAAATCTATTTGGAAGCGCATTGATGTGATGTGGAAGAAATTTTTTTGGAAGGGGGCATCACATGAAGGTCTTTTCTTTCGGCCTCTGAAATGGGATCACCGATGTCGACCAAAGGAACATGGTCGGTTAAGCATTAAGTCCCTCAAGGAGTTTAATGATGCATTGCTATTGAAGTGGGCTATCAGACTATTTAATGGTGAAAACAAAGTTTGGGCTGAGCTAATTAGAGATAGGTATGGAAAATCTCATGGAGCTTTGAATAGACTTTGCCCCTCCAAACCTTCCCTGTTCTGGCTCTTTGTAGTATAAGCCTCGAAAGAAAATTGGCATCTACTGAAATCGATTCTGGGTGATGGCACTTCATTCATCTTTTGGTAGGAGACGTGGTCACCATTGGGGGTTCTAAGAGAGGTGTTGAAAGGCAAAATAGGAGATTTAAAGATGCGTTTGTTGTAGTACACTCCTAAATCGCACAACAAGACATTTAAATTTATAAGCTCAGATTCTAAAGGAAGTCCGAGGTCATTCGCAGGAAGAAAATATGAAATTCACACATTAGTCTTCATTTAGAATCAATGAGTATAATTAATTGATCACAATAATAGATATGCAATAAATAAAACTGATCAGATTGATATTCAATGTAATCTAATATCTCAGAAGTTCATGGAATAAAAAAGGAAAGAGAATAAAAATAATGGTGATTTGAATCGCCACTTATTCTCTTTAATTAAGCATGCATTCAATTACTCAAACTATTCAAATAATCAATACTTTCAAATGTTTTTAATCAAATGTTAACTTAGTACTTAAATCATTCGACAGTGCTCAGAGTAATTAGATCTAACAACTTAAACAAAACACAGTGCCTCACAGAAGGCACAATGTTGCGAGATATGGCGTGATTTGTAAAAGAGGATTTTTAAGTCGTTGTAACAAGTCAAATTGCAATCGCTTTTAAATTTTTAATCCTAGATAGTGGACTATCTAGGATCGTCCAAGGAGGCAATTTTTTGTAATTATAAATCTCTCACTTGAAAATAGAAATCCACTTTCTTTTTGTATTTTTGAATATATAATTTTTGTTTGTTTTTGAAATAACGGCAAATATGCGAAGCTGATGGTGGGAAAAAGACTAATCCTATTTTAGCAACTAGGTGGCGAGAATGACCTCTTCTCAAGCTCACCCTAGGCAAGTGAAGGCCTAGGATAATTGGGAAGAGGGTGTGAAAGTGCTAAAACAAAACTAAAGTAAAGAAGAAGATGCACCAATTTAGAAAGGCAACTTTATAGAAAATGGATTTTTGTTTTACAACTATAGAGGAAAGATTTTACTACAAAAAGTAAAAATGAAAAACAAATAAAACAAAAATTCTGGATGTTGATAGTGAAGAGGGTGAAGCTCTTACTCCGACTACGGCTGCTCTCGCAGTTAAAAAGGGCTCTTTTCTTCTCCTTGAAAAGATTCTCCAAGAGGTCTCTTCTTGGCAAGCCCTAAGGGGGGGTGTGTCTTCTCTCCTTAACAAGGATGGCTTCCACCTTAATGGCTCCTCCATGGGTGGGTGTGGACCACCCTCAAGATCTCCTCCAATGCCTGGCCGTCCTCCTTGAATAGCATAAGTCCTCCTCCTTGGTGTGGCACAAGAAGAAGAGTGGAAAGGAAAAAGGCACCAAGGAGGCAAGGGAGAGCCTCCTTAATCTTCTTCCTCCCTTCTTCTTCTTGGCTGTGGGCTATAAGTAGAATTAGGGTGGAATTAATAATAAGGGAGGATAAGTTTTTAGTGGTGGTTAGGAGGGTTTTTATAGAGGTGGAGAAGGGGTAGTTGGCGTGGTTTAGATGTATGGCTAGGATGGGTTTTAGGAGGTGGTTAAGGATCCTAGGGTGGAGGGAGGTTGGTGGCAACTCAAGGGGCTTGTAGGGTGGTAGTTATGGTGGTGTTGGTGGCTTTTGGTGGTGGAGAGGCACCACTAAATTGGTGCCAACCTAGGGGCTTCTAGAAGGGTTCTGATAACACATGTTTCGCGAGTTTGAAATCAGGGTTACGAGTAAGCTGTCGTCGTAGTTGCAAAACTTGTGGTCAAATAAAATTTATACCAAAACTCGAAAAGTGAGTCCCTAGTCGAACAAGAGGGGCGAACGTTTGGTTTTAAAAATCCGCATTTCGCTTTTATTTGTTTTTGGTCATTTTTATATTTTCTAATTTTTTTTTTATTTAATCGGGAAAGCAAGAGATTCGGTTGATGAAAATATTATCTACTTGCAAAAAATAAGAGAGAGAAATAATCATCTATTCATGAAGAATTGTTTGTTACATCTACGAAGGTAGGAAAATCTACACTACAAAAGCAAAAAAAGGTAGAAAGAGGTGAGAGAAATCCCCCTCGACTGATTGCTCGGAAGACGACTCGCTCTGATGTCGCCTGGAGGAAGGTGGTGAGAAGTGGGACGAAGGAGGACGGAGCCGGAGGATGGAGGAAGGGGTAGGACGGTGTCGTGGCGAGGATCTTCTTCCCGAAGGGCGGGTGAGAGGATGGTCACCGGATGCTCCATGTATGGGGATGAGGGGAGGGAGAACTATTTGGTTTTCTACTCTAGAGGAGCATCCCGGGCTTGAGACATGCTCTCTCTAGAGCCTTAGAGGTGGTGAGAGGAAGAACGGAAGAGATGAAGAAAAATGGGAGGGGTAGGGGTCCTTTTATAGTGGAGGAAATAATCAAATTCATATACAGGACATTTAATGACTATCATAAACGTCGCTGAAGATCCGCCGCAAACGTCATTGAAGATAGCCCACGCGTCCACTCTGCCACTGCGCTGGCGCGCGCTGTACGTGCCCTTGTTGCGGGTGGATGCGCGATACGGTCGTTGCCTCTGCCTGCATGCTACGCTTGCACGTGCGTGCCTCCGCGCACGTGTGCGCACCCGCATTGCTATGCATGTGCAGTGGCGTGTGCGTGCGCATGGGCGGCTTGGGTTGCGCCACGTGGCGCAATCTGGGTCGTCCATCTTCTTTCCTTTGTTGGGGATGCTACAGAGGTCGGATTGAGTCGATTTTTGTGCCGTTGGGCTGCGATGGTCGACTCGAATCCATCTGTGCGATCGGATTTGTTGTTTGACACTCCAGATTATGTCACGTAGTCCCTTGGCCGTTGATCTTCCTTGGATTGGATATGGTGCTACGGGACTCCGATCAAGGCGATTTCGGAGGCGTTGGACTCCAATCGTCATCTTGATCAGATCTGTATGGTCGAATCATCAATCCGAGGCTCCAAAATAAATATCCTTCTCCCCTGACCACAAAAGGGACGCAATTAACCTAAATTATATACAAATACTCTAAATGCAGAATGATGCATGCTATGCAATATTTATAACTTGAAATGCAAATCTAAGACTAGGAACATGCATGAATAGCATTTTAACCTAAATAGATGTGTCTACATCAGATTCTTAGGTAGCGGGCTAAGATGATTTGTGGGCTTAGGTGTAAGGATGGGATGAAAGGGTTTTTGAAGGGAAAAGGTGGTGCCAACTTGGAGGTGGTTATGGTGGTTTTGGCGCCACCTTGTTGGTGATCTTTGGTGGTGGTTGAGGGGTGAACCATGGTGATGGTGGTGGCACCTACTTGGAGTGGGAGTAGGTAGCTAGCTTAGGTGGACTAGTTAGGTGGTGAGGTGGAGTTGAGTTGTAGGTGGTGGATGGATGGTGGATGGCCAAGGGAGTTGGAGCTTACCTAAGCTAAGCTAGCTTAGTAGGGAGTTGGGTAAGAGGCAGAGGGGCTAGGGTTTTGAGGAGAGGAGCTGAGAAGGTGATGCTTGGAGCTGCATAGGATCTGGTGGTTGCTAAAGAAGATGACAAGGAGCTACTTTAGCTGGCTTAGCTTGCTAGTTCTTTGTTAGCTGCTAAGCCAAGCTAAAGTAAGCTGGCTTCTGGTAAGGTATGCTGAGGTGAGTTGGGTCTGATCTTCCTGGGGAGGACCTAGCTAGCTGGAGTAGCTAAGTTGAGCTAAGTAGAGTCGTCGGGAGCTGGACTTGAGCTGGCCTGAGCTAGGTGAAGTCATCTTCAGCTGGTTTGAGTTGAGTAGAGCTGGAGGTAGCTGGACTTGAGCTGGGGTGGACTCCAGTCAACTAAGCTGAGCTAGCTGGAGCTAATAGTGAACTAATGAGAGCTGAGATGAGCTAGACTCAACTAAGTTGAGCTGGATCTAAGTTGACTTGAGCTAGGGTGAGCTAAGATTAGCTGTCTTGGGCTGCCTTTCAAATGAGATGAGTTGAATGGAGCTAGAATGAGCTAACTCTTGTCCAAGTGAGCTGGTTGAGTCCTAGCTAGTTTGAGATTCTCCTTCACCAGTTGCCTTCCTAAGTGCTAGGGTACTGGGAATCTGACAATTTGATTAACCTTAACACTCAAATAAGCACATCAAAAAGACAATAAAAGGTATAATGCATGCCTAACCTAATTTATGCCTAAATGCAGCCCAAAAATCCATTTGTGGAGTTAAAATCCTAAGAGCTAGGTTTGTTTTAATGCATAAGAATGATGATAAACTGACATTTATCACACAAGGCTTTTCTCCTCTAAGCCTTCTTTTCTCCTTCTTCAAAGCCTTCTCTTTCTTGTTCAGAAGCTTTCCTTCTTCACAGCACAAGGGAACCAACTTCCTTTAGTGGCTAAGTGTAGAGAGAGTTTTCTTCTTCAGAAGAGGGCCATGGTAGAGGATCACACTACAAAACCCACCCCCCCTCTCTCAGAAATCCTCTTTCTCCTCTCTCAAAGACCCGGGTATAATTGGGTAACTAGTCAAGTTATCGGGTCATATAGATTGGCCAAACTAGTGGGCGTGTGTCATGGGTGAGGCATGAGGGCGTGTGCGGTGGTGAGGGACTCGACCCCTCGTGCGTTGGGCAGAGAGGCTAAGGCACAAAATAGTCTTATATGTGGTTGCGAGCCTTTCACTTCAAGAGGTGGGACTATTGTCCCCCACCTTCCTTCGCATACGCAACAGGGGGTGCTTCTCCTATTGTCGTGGCTGTAGCTGGTATGCATCTCAACTGAGGTCTTAGAAGGGTGCCTGGAAGAGTTTCGCAAGACCTGGGGGTAGTAATTTGGTTGAAGATGGCCGGAGCACTGCAGTTGGAGCTGGAGATGATGGTGGCGCAGGCAGAGTTCGGCGAAGACTTGGATACATGAATACCGTCTTAATGCCCCAGTTAGATGGTTCAACAGCTTCGCTGG
Organism: Thalassia testudinum; assembly: GCA_037157565.1. Lineage (NCBI taxonomy): Eukaryota > Viridiplantae > Streptophyta > Magnoliopsida > Alismatales > Hydrocharitaceae > Thalassia > Thalassia testudinum. The sequence goes on along the minus strand of JAZHRO010000007.1, from coordinate 62,086,464 downwards.
ATGGTGACAAAGATGATGGTGGGGTTCTCTTGGCGTTGGGAAGTGTATGGAGGTGTGACGGTGTTGGAGGTGGAGGTGTTAAGGTGGATTGGTGGTTGGAGTGTTTGGGTGGATGAAAGATGAAATTGGTAGAGGGCTTTTGAAGTGGGGAGCACGACGATGCTTCTGGAAGTTGTGGCGTGGCGAGTAGTGTAGTGTAGCAACGTGGCGAGCTCGTTGGAGCTACGTTAGAGGTGAATAGGATGACGGGGAAAAGGGGTGAAACGACGGTCGAAACAAGAGAATAAGGGGATAATTATAAACTAGAGGAAGAAAGGGAGAGAGAGAGAGAGCTAATTTATTGGTTGAAAGGGGAGAGATGGCTTTGGTTGTGATTGGCCAGAGCCGTGGAAGATGAATTCTCCCGTGTTGGAATGACAGGGAAGAAGGGGTTTTGGACGCTACTGATTTGGTCGTCAAGGAGCAGAAGGAGATGAAGATGATCCCTCTGCTTATGGTATGTGGCAGAGGGTGACAAAGGAGGTTGGAGGGGCTCACCGGAGCTACGGTCGAAGGTGGCCGGAGAGGGAAATTTGTGAAGAAATGTGGCTTGAACCGAGCTAAGGAAGTGTGGAATTGCATCGCTAGCTCTTTTATAGCTGTTAGGTGATATAGACACATCTATTTAGGTTAAAATGCCTACTCATGCATGTTCCTAGGCTTAGATTTGCATTTCATGTTATAAATATTGTATAACATGCATCATTTTGCATTTAGAGTAGTATATATTTTAGGTTAATTAGGTCCTTTTTATGGTCAGGAGAGAAGAAGACTTATTTCAGGGCCTCAGATGGATGATCAAACCTTGCGGATCTGATTAAGTCAACGATCGGAGTCTAACGCCTCTGAAATCGTCGAGATCGGAGAACCGTAGCATCATACGAAGTCCGAGGAAGACTAACGGCTAGGGGGCAATGTGACATCCATATAGGTTTCGGATGGAAAATCCAATCGTACGGATGGATCCGGAGCGACGATCGCTGTCCAGCATCGCAGGAATCATCTCGATCTGAGCGCCGTGGCACCCTTTACAAAAGGAAGAAGAATGGACGACCCAGATGGCACCACGTGGTGCCATCCAGGCCATCCAACACCGGCCAGCAGCAGCGCACACGCATAGCTACAGCCACGTGCAGTGCATGCGCATAGCTGTAGCTGCACACAGTCACCCATCGCGCACTGTGCACAACGTAGCCGCGTGCAGTAGCAGCCTAGTGCATGCCAACGCGCGTGCGCACGGCGTAGGGAGCATGGGCGCGTGAAGTATGCAGCACATGATGCGTGCACTAGCAGAGTAGATCTTCAGCGACGTGGGCCTTTAGTGATGCTTGCAGCTGTTACTTATGGTCTGTGCGTGCTAGCAAGAGGAATTGAAGGGCGGATCTTCAGCGATGGCTGCAGCGACGTTTATGGACGTCGGTAATGACCCAGATGCGAATTTGTTCTTCCTCCACTATAAAAGGACCTACCCACCACCATTCCAAGGCATCTCTTCCTTTCTTCCTCTTACCACCTCCAAGGCTCTAGAGAGAGCTTGTCCCAAGACCGGGATGCTCTTCTAGAGTAGAAAATCAAATAGTTTTCCCTCCCCTCATCCCCATTCGTGGAGCATCCTGTGGCCGTCCTCTCACCGCCATTTGGGAAGAAGATCCTCACCGCGATGCCGTCCTGCCCCATCCTCCGTCCTCCTTCATCTCGCTCCTCACCACCTTCCTCCAGGCGACGTCAGAGCGAGTCGTCCTCTTAGCAACCATCGAGGGGGATTTCTCTCACCTCTTTCTACCTTTTTATGCTTTCGTAGTGTAGATTTTCCTACTTTCGTAGTTGTAACAAACAATTATTCATGAATAGATGATTGTTTCTCTCTCTCTCTTTCTCTCTCTCTCTTATGTGTTTGCAAGTAGATAAAGTTTTAATAGACCTAATTTCTTGCTTGATAAAAATACAAACAAATTAGAAAAGATAAAAATGACAAAAACTAAATAAAGCGAAGTGCGGATTTTATAAAACCAAACATTTCCTCCTTGTGTTGGACCCAGGACTCACTTTTCGAGTTTCGGTATAAATTTTATTTGACCACGAGTTTTGCAACTACGACGATGTGTTGCTCGTAACCCTGATTTCAAACTCGTGAAACACGTGCGATCATTTTGGTGCCGTTGCCGAGGAGGCAATGCTCTTTGATTTTTCTCGCATTTTTTCCTCCTTACCCAACTTTTATCTTACTTTTTCTCTGATCTTACTGTGATTGTAGGTACTCTTCCGAGGAGGGCCAAAGTGGTTAGATCGGAGAAAAGTGAGGATGAAGGTTCTGTAAGTTTCCCCCCACATCCCCACCCACTAGTTCATTTCACCACATTGATAACTCAAACCTAAATCAGCTTAGGTGCTTTTTATAAACCCTTGGATAGATTTGGTTGTTTGTTTGCCACCTCCACTAATCTCACCCCCGTATATATAAAAGAACAAAAAAATACTCTTCTCTTGTGGGATTTTCTGAAAGCTACACAGTTAACACCCACAACTTCTCATCCTAAGGTGCACAATCACATCCATTCTACCACTTAACCGGGATCTAACCTGTGGACCCGGTACACTTAACTTAACACACAAATAAGTGAGTAGAAATCTGAATAGGTCAAACATTTCTGTGTGCCTTGACTAAGTGGTGCAATACGCCAATTGAAAATTGTTTATAATCTTAAGACGGGTCCTGGGAGTTTGTAGATCTTTAGGCTACCCACATAAGGATAGGTTTGGTTGATTGTACTACAAGGCACCTTTCTCTCTTCTATTTTCCCTCCTACTCCACAATGTGTCCTTCCACATCTTTTACACATTTCCAATCCTATCCTCCTACCACCACTTATCCCCAAGATGATTACTATCCCGATTTGACTTGTAATTACCCATCCACTAGTCGGGATAACTTTGATTGGGGATACGAATCCGGACCTCAATGTCCAGGGCCTAACCCTGGACAACAAGACTATGATTGCTATCCTTCTCAAACCTACAATGATTATGGATCTCCATCCTTTGATGACCAAACCAACCTGATCTACAATCAGGAAGGATATAATAATTATAACACCCACCCCCATGCTCCGCTGGCGCGTGCATCATGCGCTGCGTGCTTCATGCACTCGTGCTCCTCGCGTCGTGTTGTTGTGCATGCGCTGCGTGCTTCACGCTGGCATGCATTGCACTGTTGTTGTGCACGGCTGCGATTGTGCACAATGCGCTGCTGCTGGCCGACATTGGGTGGCCTGGATGGCGGCACGTGGCGCCATTTGGGTCGATCATTTTGGCACCGTTGTTAGGGAGGCAACGCTCTTTGTTTTTTTTTTCCGTGTTTTTCCGCCTTACCAAACCTTTATCTCACTTGCTCTTTGATCTACTGTCTTGCAGGTACCCTAGCATGGAGATCTATGTGCGGTAGACTGGAGTAATGTGCGGATGAAGGTTCTGTAAGTGTCCCTCACACCACCCCTACCTTAGTTTTCATTCCACAACTTAATAACTCAAACCCCAATCAACTTAGGTGCTTTTTATAAACCCTAGGATGGATTTGGTTGTTTGTTTGCCACCTCCACTTACCTCGCCATCCACATAAATAAAAAAAAAATAAAAAAAGTGTTATCTGATTGTGGGATTTTCTGAAAGAGACACACCTCAACACCAACAACTCTCGACTTAAGGCGCACCACTCCACTTTGTTTCTACCACTTAATCAGGATCTAACCTGTGGACCCAGTACTCTTCAACATAAGTGAGTAGAAATCTGATTAGGATATGGCATTGTGTGCCTTAGTTTGTGGTGCGAATAGGCCAATTGATTGATTTGCTTGGGCCACACCACTCAAGTTAAAAGCGATTCATCAGTAGCTTGCCAGTTAGGATTGATTCTTAGGGCTCCACATTATTTTTTATTTTTAAAGGAACATATCTACACCTGTGCTTTCAAAACTTGGAGTGTTTCCCTAACCTTGATTGAATATACCTAAGAGTAAACCCTAAAAGCTACTAAACAAGGTTAAACCCTAAAAGACACATCATTAAATAACCTTGTTTGCAAACCTTGGTTGTGCACGCACACTCATTTTAACTGATCAGTAAGGGCACAACCCATCTAAATGGCCCATCACATTCCAAGAGCACAATCATCCCAAGCTTAATTAAAATTGAGTAGACGTTGGCCTTAAGGATTGATTCGCTCTTCGGGGCTCAGACTGAGATTTTTTTCGATTAATCTACTTCTGCTGGTCCATCTGATGTCTAATTAGGGGAGTAGCTTCAAATGATTGCGGTTGGGGGGTACACTAGGAACTGGAGGTGCAAGCCAAAGAAAGAACCTTCTCCCCAGTCCCTCCTTCTAACTGGTTGGTTTGACCGGATAAAAGTAGACCAAATCGTTTATAATCTCAAGACGGGTCCTGGGAGTCTGTAGGTCTTTAGGATAACCCATCTAAGGACAGGGTTGATTGCTTGTATTGCAGTGTTCCTTCTTTCTCTTCTGATTTCCCTCCTTACTTTACCATGTATCCTTCCACTTCTTGCACGCATTTCCCTTTCTATCCTCCGATCACCGCTTATCCCCAAGATGATTACTATTCCAACTTGACTTGTAATTACCCATCCACTAGTCGGGATGACTTTGATTGGGGATATGAATACAGACCTCAGTGTCCAGGGTCTAACCCTGTATAACAAGACTATGATTACTATCCTTCCTAGAGCTACAATGATTATAGATCTCCACCCTTTGATGATCAACCTAACCAGATCTACAACCATGAAGGATATGCTGATTATAACACTTACCCTCCCCAGAATTATGCTGAATATAGGTTGCCACCATCCTTTGAACAACCTAGAATGACCTACTTTCAGGGAGGGACCCGAGAACTTCGACATCTTGACTCCCCTAGATTTAACCCAAACCCACCGAAACCTGAATTGAACCAGTTGGTTCAAGTGAACTAGATCCAGGATAGGGTGTTGGGTAATTTGAGGAACACTATGCAATCTTTAGAAGCTCAGCCAACACCATGCACTGAAGCATTGGAGCCTATGATCAAAATGATTAATGAACTTATTAGTTCTTTATTGGATTTGCTCCAAAGTGTTAGGGATAGGGACCTGGGTGAGTTTCTTAGGAAATTGTTGAGGTTGAGGATGAAAATTGAGGTTGCCTTAGTCAAATCTTGGGATGATTCTCAAGATGAACCCCCCTTTAGGAGAGCCAATGTCTGAACCCGCTCAGGCACCTGTCAGGTGGGATACATATTCTGAGATTGGAGATGACCAGGTTGGGCTAGAGCAACCCTTTGAGGATGAATCGAGTTTCTCACCCTAGATCCTAGAGCCAGGGAATGACGAAAAATATGTCTCCACGGACCATGAAATAACAATCGATTTTGAGACATATATAAATGAGGATCATGGATTCTTTGATTCTGAGGGTGAAGAATCTCTTAGTAAAGTCTCACTTAAGCGTAAGGAAGATGATTTTAGTGAGATAAATTGGCTTGAGGAATCTGACGAATGGTTTGATAGCCCAATTATTGAAGATTTGGATTCAGTTGGGGCTAACTTGGAGGATTCGAATCCTCATTTAATAGAAGATTCAATCAATAGCCCCATTCCTCAACCACACCCCAAAGGGATTGATTTTGATTTGGAAATCATTGTACCCAAGTCAATTCTGAGTCAGCCACAATTTCTGGACTTGGATAAATCTTATGGAGTGAATGGTATGCTAGAGGTCCCGGAACCTGAGCACTTGATGTTGGAGGATAGGAATGTTGAAATGAAAATTTGGGAGGTTAATTTTGAGGGAAAAAACAAGTTTGGATCTAAGGGTTCCTATTGACTTAAAACCACATTCTTTCTACCAGGACCCTTACGATATCTTTCACGTGCAACCCAAGCTCAAAATAACTGATTATTTTTCTGAGCTAGATGTTAAGTGGACAACCGCACCTATTGAACCATCTTTACTCGTTGTCCGACACTTTGGTCTTGGGTTGCACACCACTAAACCGCAGGCCTGGCCCCGCAAACACAACCTTTGGTTCTGGGTGATTTTCATCCAGATCCTGAGAACCACTTGACCCTGGGGCATAGGTCTACACCTTAACTTGGTCCACATCTGTGGACATATTCTGTTGGCAGGTCTGAGGATCAATATTTTCATTTTGATTCTGACCCGCACTTGTAAATTCTCAATTTCTTCTTTGTATGTATGTTATGCCAAGCTGAAGGCATTAAACTTAGCGTGTGTGTATGCACTCTTCTCTCTGCGAAGCTGACTGGATTTTCACGACACTCAGGTGATATTCTGTTTACTTTTTCTTTTTCATGTCTTTATTTTTACAATGAGGACATTGCATCATTTAGGCATGGGGGGGTGGATAATCAATTCCTGAAATCATTATGTTAGCACTGTAGAATTTCTTTTAGTTTCTTATAAAATTAAAAAAAAAATTGAAAATTTGAAAAAGATATAAAAAGAAAGAAATTAGGAAAAGAGAACTTAGGCATTTGGAAGTTATTAACTTTAGAAAATGATACGAGAGGACCTAAACACAGGCTCTTCAGGTCTTCGGGCATAATTAGCCTGGGTGTCCACTCGAATGTGGACTTAGTCTCGAGTCCTCGCCAATTCAAATTCATTTTTAATTTGGCTAATAAATTGGGATGATAAGTATGTGACTTATTAACCCACCCTCTGATTTGGGGGGACTTTAAGCCTAAGCATCTACACACATTTTTTCACTGACTCACTTTTCAGCGGTTTCTTTGGAAATTGGGTAGTTAATAAACTATCTAGGGTGGTATAGTTGGCAAGTTGTCGATGGTAACAACTCATCGACCGGTTGTCCAGAGCCTAGTCACAAGACCATTTTCATTGTACTGCTTTTAGGTAAATCTTAGATCAGGGAGGCTACCTACTTAAAGGAAAAAAAATAAATAGAAAGAAAAAGAAAAAAATAGAAAAAGGAGAAAAAAATAAAAAATAAAAAATAAACAAAGCCACACTTCATCGCACGAGTATGGCTGGCAAGTTGCCGTGGGTAACTGCCCATTAGCCGATTGTCCAGAACCCAACTCACAAAAAATGCACAATAATTCCCAAAACACTTAGGGAAGAAGCGGGGAAGTAGAATAAACCGGAGAGATATACACTGGGTTCATCCTCGTGTTAACCCCATAAATAAAAGTAGGGAGAAAGCTACCAGTCGAAAAGATAAACCTTTAGGCAAGGTCACCTAGGGTCGTAGAAACCCAAAGTTCATTTTAATGGCCGCCTAGTAAGTCTTTCACTCTCTTCACTAGATGCTTAGCACTTAGAGTCCTTTTCGAGTCTTGGGCAGGTCGGGTAGTCGTAAAAAGTTATCTCGGAACTCTCAAACTCCAAAAGTACAAAAAAATTAGAAAAGAAAAAAATAAAAAAAAGTATTTTCCCTTTTCCAATAAGGCGAGGACTTGGGCAGTCTGCATTTTGGTAGGCACCCAGGTACTGTTGAGCTTTTGTTGTTTGGGACCTTAGTTAAAATTTTCTATTGTTAATAAATGACTTAGGCCTAAGCGATCTAATCCTAATTTTGATTTTATCCATAGCACGTAGTTTAATTTTGCTAGGGACTAGCAAAAAATAGGCATGGGAGTATGATATAGACACATCTATTTAGGTTAAAATGCCTATTCATGTATGTTCCTAGGCTTAGATTTGCATTTCATGTTATAAATATTTCATAACATGCATCATTTTGCATTTAAAGTAGTATATATTTTAGGTTAATTAGGTCTTTTTTATGGTTAGGAGAGAAGAAGACTTATTTCAGGGCCTTGGATGGATGATCGGGCCTTACGGATTTGATTAGGACGACGATCGGAGTCTAACGCCTCTGAAATTGTCTAGATAGGAGAACCTTGGCATCATACGAAGTCTGAGGAAGACCAACAGCTAGGGGGCAATGCGACATCCATACGAGTTTCGGATGGAAAATTCGACCATACGGTTGGATCCGAAGCGACGATCGTAGTCTAGCAATGCAAGAATCATCTCGATCTGCGCACTGTGGCACCTCTACAAAAGGAAAAAGAATGGACAACCCAAATGGCGCCACATGGTGCCATCTAGGCCACCCAACATCGACCAGCAGCAGCATACGCGCACAGCTGCAGCCACACGCAGCGCACGTGCATAGCTGCAGCCGCACGTAGTGCACCGCCCACAACCACAGCCGCTCACTATGCATAGCGCAGTTGCGCGCATCCTACCAAATCCTCTGTCCTCCAGCTCCGTCCTCCTTCATCCCGCTCTTCTCCACCTTCCTCCGGGCGACGTTAGAGTGAGTCATCCTCCGAGCAACCGTTGAGGGGGATTTCTCTAACCTCTTTCTACCTTTTTATTCTTTTATAGTGTAGATTTTCCTGCTTTCGTAGTTGTAACAAACAATTCTTCATGAATCGATGATTGTTTCTCTCTCTCTTTCTCTCTCTCTCTCTCTTATTTTTTTGCAAGTAGATAAAGTTTTCATCGACCTAATCTCTTGCTTGATAAAAATACAAGAAAATTAGAAAAGATAAAAACGACAAAAAATAAATAAAGCGAAGCACGGATTTCATAAAACCAAACGTTGCCTCCTTGTGTTTGACCAGGGACTCACTTTTTGAGTTTCGGTATAAATTTTATTTGACCACGAGTTTTGCAACTACGACGATGGGTTACTCGTAACCCTGATTTCAAACTCACAAAACACGTGCGATCATTAGGGGACGTTTTCAAGCAAGGAAAGAAGGTTTCAAGCTTCGAGAATTTTGCACACATAAGATACTCGCATCTTCCAAGCATTCACATGAGAGATTAGGAAGGAATCAAGGTCCATGGATGGGTTCATTTGAAAGGGAATTCTTCAAGGAATCTCCCTTTCAATTTTGGAAGTGTTTGATTGAGAATTGAGTGAGAAATCCTTACTCGAATCTCAACAATGAAGCTTCTGTTCACAGTAATGGCGGTAGTGACCTAACTGCGAAGAGGATGAAAGACTTAGGGACCTGATTGCAAGGATTTCAAAAGGTAGGGGCATATGTGAGAGAGAAAGAGTCTGACTGGACTAAAATGTAAACTAGGTCAAGATGGACTCTGATTGATCCCAAATTTTGGTATGAACCTAATTTGGACCCAAGGAATCTAGTGGTGAATTTAGATTTTAGTTTTGACCAAGTTTGACTAGGCAATTTACATAGAAACCTAATGATGAGAGCCTCATCATGAGCCATAACTAGCTCATTTTGACCCAATAAAGAAGATAAAAGCTCCTACATAACCTAGAAGAAGGCATAACTGAAGGAACAAGTGCCCTGAGAAGAAAACATGAAATAAAGGTTAAAACTGCAATTTTGCCATTGCAGTACGTAAACAGGATTTCTCAGAGGCAAAACATAGGTCAAATGGTATAAATGAGATAAAAAGTGGGTTGAGTCAATCAGAAATGGGTTCATGTGCAATCTAAGAACTAAATGACACTTGGTAACCCTAAAACAGACCCTCTTAAATTAACAAGGTTCCGGTCAGAACAAAAAGCAAGTAAACCCTCTATAAATCATGGAAAAACATACTCTAGGGTTTAGAACACTTAATTTGGCCTTTGGAACCTAGTTTGACCTAGATTAGGGTCCTAGCTCTTCAATTAACCTAATTTGGGTTTTTACGTAAAATATCCAGTCAAACGAGGTCAAACCTGAAATCTAACTTCGCCATTGGATTCCTTAGGTCCAAATTAGGTTTGTACCAAAATTTGGACCTAAGGAGGGGTCATCTTGACCTACTTTACAATTTAGTATACCCAAATCACAAATTGGTCCCTATCTTTTGAATACCGTTGCAGAGAACCCCCTAGGTTCTTCGCCTCCTTTGCAAACCGGTCCTGCCGCCATTGCTAGGGCAGAACCGAGCTCCGGCGAGGTTCGGAGAGGGATTGCTCTCTAATCCCTCAGAGATTCCCTCCTAGAAATGGAAGGAGGATTCTCTGAGGAATTCCCTTCCTTATAAAGTCAATTACAATTGCTGGTGTGAACCCAATCTCTCGTGCGAACGCACGGGAGATTTGGGTATCCTAACTCCTTTCCATCTCCGGCGACCAACTTCAGGCAATTGCGTGCCCTTCACGCCCTGCACACCCAGTCCAGCGCCTATATAAGAACCCACAACTCCGGCCGAACAGGCTAAGCTTGATTTTGACGGAGATCCCTTCCAAATTCCTCCCTCTCCCATCTCCGGCCAAACGACCCACAAGCTCCGGCGACCTCCTTCCCTCCAGACAACCCCAGATACGTTCTCCATCCTCTTCTCTCTCTTTTCCCCCAACTATTTTACTTGATTACCCCTCGACAGTACCTAACCGCCTTCATCTTCCTCGCCTCCGACCGCACTCCGGCGAGCCGCCCACACCACTCCGCCACTCCACACGGCTCGCCAATCACCTCGTGAGCTCCGCCTCACCACCAGGAACTCGCTCCACCCCATAACTGTCACTCCAGACCTCCATAACTACCCCCCGAACAACCCACCATCTCCGGCCACAGGTTGACCTAGGCGCGCACGCCTAGGCCGACCGACAACCTGCAGCATCACCCACCGCCTTCGCCGTGCTGCGGCGAAGGTTTCCAGCTATTCTGATTGGGCCAATAGGCCGTTCTGTGGAATCTCAGGTGAATGCCCCGGCTGCCATTAACAGCCGAAGCAGCAGGAAGCTTGGAGCAGCAGCAGGCGTCAGGCGTCCCAGGCGGCAGGTGCAGCTGGCTCTCGCAAGTGTCGCGCAGTAACTGAGTTCAGCAGGGAGCACCAGCAGGGACTTCAGCGTGGGCAATTGCACACGAGAGTCTGCGGGCGCGCGCAAAGGAAAGGCGGGACGTTTAGTCCCACATCGTGGAATCTCAAGGCACAGGTATGGTATAAAGAGTTTTTGTGATATAGCTTTACTGCCTCGAAAGCACAGGGGTGAGGTCCCTCACTGACCCCACCCGCCTCGTCCGCGGCCTGACCACGCGGACTTGGCGGATCCGACCCGACCTAGACCTACGCACTCCTCGCGCATCACACCACCTTCAGGTGCGCCTGGTCCCGGGTACGATCCGACCCGATTAATGCTTGTGGCTCTGTGAGAGCGGCTCTGAGTGAATTGCTTGAGAGAGAGAGACGTGCGGGTAGCGGGAGAAGGGTTAGGTTTTGCTCCTGTGCAGGCAGGCTGATTGCAGGAGAAGGACTTGGCCGCTGCAGAAGAAGGAAAAGCAAGCCAAAGAAGAAGACAGAAGAAGAAGAAAGAAGCCTTCGCAGGAGAAGGAAAGCAGAAAGATTAGAAGTCTTCGCAGAGAAGAAGAAGAAGGACAAGGGAAGATTGCAAAGAGATCAGAAAGGCAAAGCAGAAGGAAAGATACAGAAGCAGAAAGGGGAAGAAGGAAGAAAGAAAGAAAGATCACATTTAAGACGTCTGATACATAAATCAGACGTCTAATTCTACTTTTTCTAAAAAACTCTTTGAATCAATTATATTTGCATGTAACAGTTGTATTCTTGGGTTTTCCAAAGTACTGAGATTGCTCCCTGTGTTCGACCTCGGATACTCCGGTTTTCGAGTAATAAAAATCTTTATTTGTTTTGAACGCTTTCGCGGCTATACTACAACACGATATTATCTTTTAACAAACCGCACAAAAGCGTGACGAACACCTAAATTAGTGCAGAACTGTGTCTGTGACTCTATTTAAGGTTGAAATAGGTTCCAATGGTCAACATAAGGATACTAAATCTTATGGAATATTTTTATATAAATTTTAGAATGTTTAGATAGATTTTATCTTAACTAGGACCTCAGTAATTTAAGCGGGTTTGAAATTAGGGTTTTGGGAGCTGTGTTAGTTCTCGAAATACGTGAAACCCTTTTTCTGTCTGTGTGGACCCTATTATTAGACTTTAATGCTTATTAGAGCTTAGATTAACCCCTAGGAAACCTCGTGATTATTCTGCATTCATGATATGCTGTTAAAACTACAGAATTAACCCTGATTTAATGTATTCTTCTTGGAAAGGATGTGTAAGGAATTACGACTCTGGCGATTACGTAGGAGCTTTTGTCAATTGATTCTGATTAATTAAAGCTAGTTATGTCTCATGATGATGTTATCATCATACCCCCATGCCTAACTTTTGCTAGTCCCTTAGCAAAATCTTATGAAAAGAACTAGAGTTCTAGACTATGCATTGATGTTCAGACTCTTGATTTGTTCCATTTTCTAGAAATTAGGTCAGAATGCCAATAATAGGCTTAGAGGTATTCAAGTATCAATCAAGATCTAGACCTGACCAGCTTCAACCTTAGTCTGTCACGAAGGTTTCTAACACTCGCAAGGACTACCCAAAGTTTTGTTGAACCTAGCGGTTAAAGCACCCGTGCGTAGACATAACATGCCCAGGTTCTATTTGCTAGTGCATTTTTGTAAGAAAGAGATAGAGAAGGATTTTTCATTTGGAGAGTTTTCTCTCTTTTCTTTTTATTTTTCCATAAATCCAACCTTGAATTGGCCCTAAACACCGTCTGTATCGGATTCCTTGTCCCCACCATCAATCCTCGAAGGGTCCTTGGCTTTCGATGTTTTAGGATAGCACTACCCCTGGCGACCCCCAGAACCCTGGATTTTGACACTTTGGTATAGTGCTGCCCATGGCATTCTATAGCTAAATTCTGGCCCTAGCAATCGACATTTTGGGATAACCCTGCCCATGGCACCTGAACCAACACAAGGTGCTTACATGCCCTCAGTAGGATGTTTAGATATCCTAGGAGACAAGCACCGAGGATATGATATGATATTACGCATCTTCGAGGGGAATTTCCCACTTTTTCGTGCCGGGAGCTTGTCTAATCAACTTGTGTTGTCAAGCTGCTCCAAAGCTAGATCTTTGAGGAGGCTTTTCAGAATAGAACATTTTTGGCATGATTTTTCTTTATTAAGCCCACTGAACCAGACTAAGTGTGTGATTTCGGTGCTTAGGTTACCAAGTCCCGCAAACCAAAGGGCCGGCAACAAGGGCGAATAATCCTTATGTTTTAGACCTACTACATCAACATCACACTTTCCTCAACCTCTTGAGGACTAATCCAGATCTTAATGGATATGTGAATGTTTAAGCCCTAAAACATGCCCAAGAGGCCTAAGATCAGCACTCATACTAATCTCCTTCTTTCTTTCATTTCATGACATAATTTTTCTTTTGATTAGGTCTAGAACTTAAGTAGATTCCATAATCAGTTGCTATGACTATCATTTTTCTCTTGCTTTTTGCTCTTTTTTGACATTTGAATTTTCTCCTCCTTTTTTCCTTAAGAGAGATTTGCAATTGAGTTCACAAAATTCCTCCCCTTCCTCCAATTTTTTTCTTTTTTTTAAATTTTTTATCATTTTTGAATATGTATATAATTTTTTGTGAGAACCCCTCAGAGAATTTAATTTCCATATGTTTGCACTTTAATACCCCCCCATGCCTATGTTTTGCAATGTCCTCATTATAAACTAGGAGGGTATAAAATTAGTTTGGTTCAAGGTTTAGAACAAGGTCAAAGGGTGGGTGAATTGGTCAGGATGAAGCTCTAAATTCAATGCCTTCAGCTAAGTAGAAGTCAAAATGTTTACGTGAAATCGTCGATGTTTAATAAATGCGTTATAGTATAGGACAAAATTGCATTAAACACTTAAATTTATAACTCAGAAAAGTCCAAGGTCGAACGTAGGGAGCAAGTAGGAATTCAAGCGCTAATCTCAATATATATATATATATATATATATATATATATATATATATATATATATATATATGAGCACAATAATTAAGCCAATAATGATATTCAAGGAAGAATAATTACTCAAGAATTGATCATCAATGTATAACATGAGTTTGGCATAGCAAAAAGAATGGAAATGATCTAAAAAGTGGTGATTTAAATTACCTTTTAGATCCACATTTAAGCTTGTATCTTAGCCATAGTACTTAAATTATTGAATAGTAATTCAAATAATGCCACAATGTCTAGATGCTACAGTTCAAAGTCACTGTTCATCTTCTTCATCTCTTCTTTTCCTTCTTTTCATGTACAGGCTCTCTTCCTCTTCTCAAGCCTTCTTCTCACACAGCACAGGGGAAACAATTCCTCAAATTTTGGCTAGGTGTTGCACAGGGACACTTCCTTCAGAGAGCAAAAACCCCCCTTTCCCCTACCGTCTCTCTCTCTTTCCTGCCCTCCCTTTCTCATGTAATTGGACATATAATCGGGCCTTTGGATCCGAGTAATCGGGTTTGACCAGGCCCATCGGGGGTGCAGGTGAATGAGGAGTGCATGAGTGAGGGGGGACCTGACCCTCGTGATCATGGGCGATAAAGCATCATCACAAATCTCATATATAGCTAGCTAACGAGCCATCAGTTAACAATGTGGGACTATTGTGTCCCACATTTCTTTGTGCAAATGCAGCAACCAACTATAAGTGATTGGAGCAACTGCTGCTGCTTCCCTGCTCAATTGAGGACCTGGAGACCTGGGGTTGAGGATTCTGCATCGAGTGTGGCCTGCAGCTGGTGAATTGAGAGATGGAGACCTGTGAACGACGTTGGAGAAGGCAAGGGCGGCGGAGGAGGTCTAGTGGATATTTGAAAGCCACTAAATAGTTTTTGCTCTCGGTTCCTGTGTGCGTACATTGTGTAAATTCCTGAGAGCCACTAAATAAGGCAGATACACAGAGATGCAGTCCTAATAAAATTATGATTATGGTGGATGGTTATGACTGTCCTTCATAGAGTCTTCGGCTGAAGGAGGGTAATAGTGTCAAAGGTCAGAAATACGCTTGTCCTATCCATTCCTTCCCGGTGCCGGGAGTTGGCACTTCCACCAAATAAGCCACACAATATCCTCTTGATCATCATCGTTCCTAATAATGCCTCATAAATAAAACTCTGTGTCATGTTGATTTATGAAAAAAAAAATAAAAGAAAAAGAAAAAGAAAGAAAGAAAGAGAGAAATATTAATATTAAAAAAAAGATTGGGAGAAAAAGAAAAAGAAAAGAGTTAGTTTATAGTTTTATCTTCGTATCACTTTTCATTATGTGACAATGTTTCTGAGGCAACAAAAACATGCATCGCGATCCACCAAATATGACCCATACCTACTTTTTAGTATTTCTGATCATCTGAATACTGGCTGAGGACTTCTAACTTACTTGTAGAGTTATTAGGACTTTAATTGAAGTGTGAATGCCATGTGAGACCACCAAACTGTGAGTATATTTACAAAAGCTGGTGAAATGTGTGAATCTCAGAAAGAAAAGAGGGAAAAGAGTGAGCACAAAGGAATATCAGGAGAGCACAGTTGTTCAGCCTCTCTCTGGGTTGACTCATTTGATAATTTGGAGAGTTAGAGTCTGCAGTACTAGACTACAAGTAGTACCAGATGAGTGTGAGCCACCAAATATAAATCCATTCACCTCAATATCTCCTACCTAAGCCAAAAAGCTGAGGTCAAATTATAGATTATTTTCTACTTTATCTCCGAAGGAAGTAGTTGCCTACCCTAATAGAAGTTTTACTAAGGGTTAAGTATGAACTTCAAATGTAAGTTGGCTTTTCATTTGGATTTGTTACCTAGACTACAATCACTTTACATTTGTCTGGATCTCTAAGATTTTGGAATAAGAAAAGGAGAAATCTTTTTGGTTGCTTCCATTGTTTTTCACTTTTTGCTTGGGACTAGCAAAACTTAGGCATGGAGGCATTTGATAAGTCCAATTTATTGGACATTTATTTGACTTAAGTACATATGGAATACATTTCCTTATAGTTTAATGACCTAGGCTAAGTAGTAATTAATCTTAGCTTATGAATATTTTTGTATCTGCTTTGCATTCTAATACATACATTTATACTTGATATGTGCATGTAGAGTAAAAAAAATAATAAATGTATAATAGGTGGCTGGACATGAATATAATTTGAAGGAGGGTATGCCCATAATTACCCCATCGACGCTGCTCCCTCTGCCAGCGTTCAAATCCAGCAGTTGCGCATGAGAAGGGAGAGGCGGATGTTGTGGATCTAGAAAAGGTAAAGAGTCTCTTTCCCTTCGGGGGTGGGAGGCATCCGCACCCTTCCTCTCCACCGTGAAGAGAGCATGCACCGCAGCCAGCCGCACGCACTGTGACCCCCTCACCGACTGCAGCCAGCCATGCACACACCCCCTCACCGACCGCAGCCAGCCACGTGCACACCCCCACACCACGTGTAGCTACAACCTCACAGTCAACCCCCCCTCGCGCACACAGTGCCATCCCGTGCGCGCATGCCAGCGTGAGGCCAACACTTCTGCTCGCTCCTATCGTTGCAATAGTACCTCCATCCGTGTCGCCTGCACCCATAGGTGCTACTCACCTTGCGTGCAACCACAGTAGCAGCAGACCCACCGCGCGCAGCCATGTCCTCGCGTGTAACAGACCTTGTGAGTGTGCTTCCCCCTCGACTGCGCAAGCACAACACCCACATGCAGGCCTCTCCTTCCCTCTAGCCGGCGTCGCCAGCCCGTGCACACGCCTGGCTTGATCTTCTCTACCAACTGAAGGTACCCAAAGCCACCAAAATTGCAACCATCAAATCCGGCCATGAAACTTTGCATTGGGAACTCCATCGGACTCGCCTTGACTCCCCGAGCACAACCACGCTTTCGGCTGCACCAATCGACAACCCCATGGCCGGTCGGAGAGCCTCACCGTCGGTAACTTCTTCCACTCTGACCGGCGACCACCAACGGCTTTTCGGAGCACCACCACCACCATCGGAAAGCTCTCGTTGTGCTTATCCTCCTCCGAGCTTCTCGCGACCCGCCATTGCCTCCTCTTCGTGCACGCACAAAGGAAGCAAATCCTATGTTTTTGGGTTAATTAATATTTACATTTGAGTGCCATTGCCAAACTCTCATTTTTTATTTTAATATTTGACATATTGAGTGAAAT
The DNA here is from genome assembly GCA_037157565.1 of Thalassia testudinum. Lineage (NCBI taxonomy): Eukaryota > Viridiplantae > Streptophyta > Magnoliopsida > Alismatales > Hydrocharitaceae > Thalassia > Thalassia testudinum. Next base: position 62,069,362 of record JAZHRO010000007.1, on the reverse strand, counting down.
TGCAACTTCATGCTCATGCTTTCTCATAATTACTTGGCTTTTGTTATTCACATCTTTTGACATTGGTTTTGGATTAAGATGTACACAATTTCTCTCTAATACATGTGCAATTGGAAATTATAGAGATTGATCACATATTTATTGAATATTTCATTGAGGAAAAATTACACATATAACCTTACATTCTCGAGTTATTGTGTGTCTTCTTTTCATCGCATTTTATGTCAGATTTGACCATGGATTTTGCACTCAATTGAACAAATACAAGGGAAAAATATTCGTGAATTTATTGCATCTATTCCTCCTTGTGGATACAACCTAATCCATCGTGGTTAGTTTTACTGATAATTAGTTTTGTTCGGGATTTTTCCACCACGCAATTTCACTACGATGACATATTTTTTTTATACATTATTCTACAAGCGAAAAGCTCCCATTCAAAAGTCACACAAATGGCCTCACAGCCACATTAGAAGCACTTATGATGGTTGTTGGTGCTAGAGCACCACGATCGTTTGTTTTGATGATAACAAAACACGTGTTATTTAACATTTGCACTTAGAGTCTTAGATTTCAGGTCAATTGCAAATGGAGACGTGATTAGACGGAGTTCTAGCTCGCATCTAGGACGGATTAGAGGAGCTTGATGGAGAATAGAGGAGATTCGCGAGGAGCGATGGCTTGAAGAAGGAAGGAGATGAAGAATATGATGGATTTCCTTCTCTTGTACTCTTTGTACTTTTCGTTTCTTTTGTTGCTCTTTATTTTTGTTACTTAGATTCATGTTAAAGAGCCTCAAAGTACCCTAACAGTAGTCCTAGGAACACCAGCACAACCCTAGGATACTTAGGTTTTCTGTAGAAAACCTAGAAAATCAATATAGGGTTCAAACAGCTTTTCCAGACGTCTAATTCCAAAATCAGACGTCTGATAATGTGTTTTAAGACGTCTGACTGTTGATTTAGACGTCTGATAACATTTAGGCTAGACTTGTTAGCTCTGTCTGATGAAATCAGACGTCCAGACCTTAGACCAGACGTCTTAGAAGACGTCTGATGACTTTCCCAGACATCGAAGTAGTGGACCGTTGGCTGGCTCAGCAAACACGCAAAGATATGACCGTTAGAGCCTTATCAGACGTCCTTAGGCCTTTCCAGACGGCTATGGAATCATTGTTCCTGATTTCGGCTTGATTCTCTTAGACTTTGCTCCCAATGGCTATGGAAGCTTTCCTAAGCCTTCCAAAGCCTTCCTAAGGCCTCTATAAATAGAGGGAAACCTTTTACACACCTAGACACACCTAGATACACAAGAAACACTTTATAATACACTCTCACACTCCTTTGTGTCCAAGCAAGCTCTTGCTCTCCAAGCTCAAATTCTTCATCTAGAGAACATCAAGCTGTTGCGCACCCGCTCTCCCGCCGTAGTTCACGAGAGCGACATTGCGCCGTCGCGTGGCTCACGCACCCGCGTCATCGATTCGACTCACTCCTTGCAAAGGAGAGTTTCCTAATTCATATAGAAGCTTAGGTCAAAAATTACTTTGTTGGCTCTAAAGGATTATTTGTTATTTTATCTTTGTTATTTGGTTGGGTATTCGCTTTGCGAATTCCCATCTCTTTCGAGGGACAAAATCCTTCTCGTGAAGAGAAGGGGTTGAGGAACGTTACCCTCACACTTGTAGCGTGGTTGTAATTGAGGTTGAATCACCCTCATTTAAGTGATTCGTTTAGTGGATTTGATCAACTTGGTTGATCGAAAAATCCTAACTCGAGAGGGTTAGGTGGTAGTTTTCACCCGATTTGGGTTTCCATCTAAAAATAATTGTGTCCTTTGTGTGTTTGTGTATTTTGTGAGATTAGTATTTTTTCAATTCCGCATTTTTTACGTCACGCTGATCTCACCCCCTCCGAGTAGGGAATTACAATTTGTATCAGAGTAGGTTTCGCGTTATCGGTGTTACACACCGGTGAAGATCCTATGGAGGGGAGCAGTACCGCGAGCAGGATTTCCGAGGGGCAGTGCACCGTCTGACCACCCTATTTCGACGGGAACAACTATTGCTACTAGAAGCTACGGATGAAGACATGGCTTCAAGCCACCGAACTTACAATATGGGACCATTGTGAGACCCCTTTCAACATCCTAGAAAGACCTGCAGCAGGCTACTCACAGCAGCAGATTCAAGAACTCTCACTCAACGCAAAAGCTATGAACGTGTTGTACTGCGCGCTCAGCCCGGAGGAGTTCAATAGAATCTCGCAATGCGCCACCGCATACGAGATTTGGCACACACTCGAGGTAACTCATGAAGGTACCTCTAAGGTAAAAACTTCTAAACTCAATTTACTTTCACAAGAGTTTGAGCCTTTTTCCATGAAATCTAACGAAACTTTAAGTGAGATGAACACTAGGTTCACTCTCATAGTAAACAATTTGAAAGCTTTAGGGAAGACTTTCATCAGTGGGGAGCTTCAAGGGAAGCTTCTTCGTTCCCGCGGACCAGAGTGGGAACAAAAAGTCACCGCCATCGAGGAGGCAAACGAAGTGGAGGAGCTCAACATGGAAGATCTCCTAGGCAATTTGATGACCTACGAGACAAAGTTGAAGCAGAAGAAGAAGGATACACCGGAGCCAAAACCGAAGAAGACTCTCGCCTTCAAAGCTGCGTCGGATAGCGGGGTAAGTTCTGATGATGAAGATTTTAAAATTTTACTTAAAAAGTTTTCCAAGTTGGGTAGGGAATTGAAGAAGGAGAAGGAGAGCCCTAGACGTTGCTACCACTGCAACGAGAAAGGGCATCTGCGACCAGAGTGCCCTCTTCTTAAAAAGGAGAAGAAGAAGGAAAAGGAGAAGAAATCTAAGAGGAAGGTGTTCCAAGCCACTTGGGACGATTCGAGCTCGGAGGAAGAAGAAGAAGAAAAAGAAGAAGATACTGCTTGCTTTGGTTTCATGGCCAGAGGAAGCAATAGCGACAGTGAAAGCGGAAGCGACTCCGACAACGAGGTAAATTTTGATTTACAAGAAGCTTTTAATGAACTATTTGATGTTGGTAAATCATTAAGAATAAAAAACAAAAGCATTAAAAAGAACCTTAGTTTTCTTAAAAATGAAAATGATAGGTTAGAAAAATAACTTAAGGACATAGAAACTAGTGCTAAAATTGATAACCTATTATTAGAAAATCATAACCTCATCAATGAAAATAATAAATTGATTGAGGAAAATGTTAGCTTAAAACTAGAAATTTCTGATTTACAGATTAAGATGCATATTATAGAAAAAGAAATTGTATGTCTTAGGGAAAACTCTAACAAATTAATCAACAAAGTAGATAATTTTTATAGCCCTAAGGTTGAGAAAGGATCTCCGTCAAGGAGACCGGCTAACAGATCCGGATCCAAGCTCACTTGGATACCGAAGAAAGAATTGGAATCCTGTTTTGTAGGTCATAATAACTACAACACGAAGGGCTGGACCTACAAGCTCAAGGCTGGTCAACTCGAGTTGGGAAAACCAAGGAGTAGACCAAGGAGGAGAAGACCGATGAGATGGCGAACAAAAATAATGATCCCACCGCACGTCGACCACTAGAATGGAGACTGGCGCCGATGCCCGGGCCTCCAAGCTACGGATGGGAGCCCCATCCGATGTGGCATCCACCACCTCCATTTGGGCCATTTTATTGGCCATGGTAGGTGAGGTAAAAGTTCTTCACCCTATCTTTTTATCATAAGCATTTAGATAGGGAGAGTTAAAAACTTATGAGCTAATTGTCAATTTTAAGGGGGAGATGCAAGCTAGCTAAATTTCCTTTAGTAAGGGGGAGAAAATAATAGCTATCTTGTTGTTACAGAAAGGGGGAGAACATTACTTTTGAAATTCTTAGAAGAGCGTGTTTTAAGGGGGAATTATAGGAAATTTAAAATCAATCAAACCTTTTTGATAATGTCAAAAAGGGGGAGGATTTTTTTTGCATTATTATTTATGATTTTGTCATCATCAAAAAGGGGGAGATTGTTGGTGCTAGAGCACCACGATCGTTTGTTTTGATGATAACAAAACACGTGTCATTTAACATTTGCACGTGGAGTCTTAGATTTCAGGTCAATTGCAAATGGAGACGTGATTAGACAGAGCTCTAGCTCGCATCCAGGATGGATTGGTGGAGCTTGATGGAGAATAGAGGAGATTCGCGAGGAGCGATGGCTTGGAGAGGGAAGGAGATGAAGAATATGATAGATTTCCTTCTCTTGTACTCTTTGTACTTTTCATTTCTTCTGTTGCTCTTTATTTTTGTTACTTAGATTCATGTTAAAGAGCCTCAAAGTACCCTAACAATAGTCCTAGGAACACCAGCACAACCCTAGGATACTTAGGTTTTCTGTAGAAAACCTAGAAAACCAATATAGGGTTCAAACAGCTTTTCCAGACGTCTAATTCCAAAATCAGACGTTTGATAATGTGTTTTAAGACGTCCGACTGTTGATTTAGACGTCTGATAACATTTAGGCTGGACTTGTTAGCTCTGTCTGATGAAATCAGACGTCCAGACCTTAGACCAGACGTTTTAGAAGACGTCTGATGACTTTCCCAGACATCCAAGTAGTGGACCGTTGGCTGGCTCAGCAAACATGCAAGGATATGACCGTAAGAGCCTTATCAGACGTCCTTAGGCCTTTCCAAACGTCTGATAAATGACTGTTTTGCCTCGGCTGACCCAAAATCTCTTCTCAGAGATTTTCTAGCCGTTGCACTCTCTTGGAAATCCATTCCCACGAAAAAGTAGGTTTCCAGACGTCCAGACATAGTGCCAGACGTCCTGTATGTCGTCTGATGGACTTGCACTAGAATCCTGTTTAGATCTGATCCAAGTCAGGAAGAGACCCACCTAAAATCAGATGTCTGACCTTATTTTCAGACGTCTTAAAGTGATCTTCCAGACATCTGATGCCAAGATTAGACGTCTGATAACCCTGTCAGTGCAATCATTGTTCCTGATTTCGGCTTGATTCTCTTAGACTTTGCTCCCAACGGCTATGGAAGCTTTCCTAAGCCTTCCAAAGCCTTCCTAAGGCCTCTGTAAATAGAGGGGAACCTTTTACACACCTAGACACACCTAGATACACAAGAAACACTTTGTAATACACTCTCACACTCTTTTGTGTCCAAGCAAGCTCTTGCTCTCCAAGCTCAAGTTCTTCATCTAGAGAGCATCAAGCTGTTGCACACCCGCTCTCCTTCTGCAGTTCATGAGAGCGACGTTGAGCCGTCGCGTGGCACACGCACCCGCGTCATCGATTCGACGCACTCCTTGCAAAGGGGAGTTTCCTAATTCCTATAAAAGCTTAGGTTAAAAATTACTTTGTTGGCTCTATAGGATTATTTGTTATTTTATCTTTGTTATTTGGTTGGGTATTCGCTTTGCGAATTCCCGTCTCGTTCGAATGACAAAATCCTTCTCGTGAAGAGAAGGGGTTGAGGAACGCTACCCTCGCACTTGTAGCATGGTTGTAATTGAGGTTGAATCACCCTCGTTTAAGTGATTCATTTAGTGGATTTGATCAACTTGGTTGATCGAAAAATCCTAACTCGAGAGGGTTAGGTGGTGGTTTTCACCCGGTTTGGGTTTCCACCTAAAAATAATTGTGTACTTTGTGTGTTTGTCTATTTTGTGAGATTGGTATTTTTTCAATTCCACATTTTTTATGTCACGTTGATCTCACCCCCTCCGAGTAGGGAATTACAATGGTCACCGGACCATGGCGAATGTAGTTGTGGTAGTTTTGTGGTGGATGGAAGTGCATGGTGGCCGGATGGAGTCGGGAATGAAGGTGCGTGATGGGTTTGTTTGGGGGCACATTTGGGTGAGTGGTGGTGTGAATATGAGAGGGGTTTTGATGGGCGTGAAGTGGCAGAGGTAGTGGGGTAGGTGGCGAAGCGGTTGTAGTTGTGAGGTAATGGGAATGCCTCACCGAAGATATGGCTGGAGCGAAGGAAGATGACGGCGTGCGTGTGGTCGAGGGTGTATTTTTTCGGTTTTGGATATGGGAAATGACCTAGAGACTAAAAGGGGCCTAAATAGCCTTAAACTAATGGATGAAAGGGGGAATTTTGGCATCGACGTTGGCAGGTTGGCGTAGTGGAAGAAGAAACTCCGGTGGGGTAGTAGCAACAACGACGATAAGGATTGGGGCATCCGCTGGTATGGCGTGACATGGAGGAGCAAGAGGAAGGAGAATCCGCTGTTGGTATTGCGAGTGGATGGCGAGAGTGGTTGGAGGGATTCGCCGGACGTCATGGAGCCTTTTAGCCGAAGAGAAAGGAGGTAAGAGAGGGGTTTTTCGACAAAAAACGAGCGTAGGGAGATCAGCGTGCATCATGGGTTTTTATATAGGCTCTAGTGGGAGGTTTGAAGCTTGGAAACCAAGCTTTCAGGCTTGGTAAGCTTGACGCATAAGAGATACTCGAATCTCTCATGCGTTCGCATGGGAGATTTGGAAGGTTGGGGTTTAAGACCGAGTGCGATGGAAAGAGAATTCCTTAAGGAATCTCTGGTTCAAGTTTGGGAAAGTTTTGTCAAGCAATCATAGAGAACTTTCCAAATGAAGGTTTCCAGAGTAGGACTCCTCCGCGACAATGGCGGAAGGACCTCTTTGCAAAGACTGATGACAAGGATACGGGCCTATTTGTAATGAATTTCAAAAGCTATTAGCATTTGTGAAATAGAAAGAATAAGACAGGATTGAAATACGAACTAGGCCAAGATGATCTCTGATTGGGCCCAAATTTTGGCATAAACCTAATTTGGATCCAAGGAATTTGATGGTGGAGTCAGATTTAGGTTTTGACCAAGTTTGACTTGGTAAATTGCACAATTATCCAAATTAGGGTAACTATTCGTCTGAGACTTTGTTTTAGGTCAAAGTTGGTTCTGATGGTCAATTCAAAGGTATCAAACCCTAGAGGATATTTTTCTATGAATTTTAAAGGGTTTATGTTTATCACAGCGAAATCAAGTTTGAAATAAAGCGTTGTAATATAGTTGAAATCGCTTTGAAAATAAATATAATTTTTATTACTCGAAAAGATTTCGAGGTCGAACACAATGAGCAAATGGAATTCACACACTAATCTCAACAATTAATGTAATTTGAACACAAAATATTACTCAAAAACTAATTTACAATGTAGAGCATATGATTATATGAAGAGTAAAAAGAATTTTAGATAAAATAATGGTGATTTGAATCACCAATTATAAGTCTAATACATATAATATTTACTCAAATTTAATAAAGGAGAGAGTATGAAATCAGATGTCTGATTTTACAATTAGACGTCTTAAATGACGTTTGCTACAGCACCCCTTTGCTTTTCTTTGTCTGCATGCCTCTTCCTTCTTCTTCACTTCTTGTCTCTTTTTCTGATTCTTCCTTTCTTCTGCAGCATGGTCTTCTTTCAAACCTTCCTCTTCTTCTTTAAGCCTTCTTCTTCTCTGGCCCTTCAGCTCAGGCCTTCACTTCTTCTTTCTCTGCTTCTGCCTTTAGCTCTACGGTCCTCCTCTTCTTCTCTTCTTCCTTCTCTGGCTTTCCTCTTCTGAATCCAGCTAAGTGTCAGCCGAAGTTCCCTGTAGCAAAACCCTTCCCCTACCCGCGCAACTCTCCTCTCTCTTTCTCTCTTGGGATTCACACTCCTTGAGCCATTGGGTATCCGGGTTATCGGGTCAGGCGCGTACTTGGGTCCAGGCTCACCAGCGTGCGGTGGTGAGCGAGGAGTGTAGGTCGGGTTGTCGGGTCAAGCCAGGTTCGCGGGGGAGATGTCACGGACGATACCAGTGAAGGTGTAGGAGGACCTCACCCTCAGTGATTGGCGGCAAACAACCCCATTCACTTTTGGGTATTATGCGGCTACAAGTGGCTCTTCATATCCGAGGTGGGACTAAATGTCCCACCTTTCTTCCGCGCAGCACAACAGCAAGGTACTTGGCTAAATTAACGGGGTTGCGGCTGCTGAAGCCCTCGGTTGAGGAGTTGGACTCCTGCAAGCCTCAACTCCGCATGACCTAGGGTTATCCCCTGAAGCGAAAATGCCCTGGAGCAGCTTGAAGCTTGCTCGAAGCATGGCGTCAATGGAGGGTTTGGCTTGATGCTTGAAATTCAAGAAAAGGGGCCTTATGGCTACATCAGAAGGTTCAGCAGGGATCGCCGTGGCATGGCGAATGTGACGGTGGCAGTGGCATGTTGCGCGAGTGGTTTTTGTGGCCGGACGAATGTGGTTACGGCCGGTGAGATGGGAAATGAGTGGGGAATAGGGAGATGGGTTTGTTCGGGAAGGTGTTTGGGTGGATGGAACGGTGAATAGGGAGTTGGGAAATGAGCGGGGAGGCACGGTAGAGGTTGTGAGCTTGTCAGCGAGGTGGATGGAGGTGCGTAGTGGTGGAAACACCTCGTCGGAGGAGTGGCCAGAGATGGAGGAGATGAAGGTGTTTAGTATCATCGGTGGTCGGATTTGGGAAATAAAGAGAGGAGAAGAAGGTAGGAGAGATAAGGGACCTAAGAATCTACTCTAAGGATGAGAAGGTCTAGGGATTCCCATGTTGGTGTGGTTGCCGGTGTGGGGAAGACAAACCTCTGTAGGAGAGACGACGGCGAAGACGGGGAAAGGACGGCGACGACTGGTATTGCACGATGCGGAGGATGGTAAAGAAGATGAATCCGCCACTGGTTTTGTGGTCAGACAATGAGAGGAGTTGGAGAGAGACTGCCGGAGCTTGCGGAGATTTGCGGCCGAAGAGGAGAGAGGAAGAGGAGGAGTTCCAACTGAATTTCAAGCTAAAGAGCATGGTTTGATCAGGAGGTTCTTTTATAGACCTCAGGAAGAAGTTTTGAGCTTGGGAAGCAAGCTTCCCAAGCTTTAAAAGCTCGTCGGAGAAGGAAACTTCTTGATACCCAATTCTCTCATGCGTTTGCATGAGAAATTGGGAAAGATCTGGAGCACATGGACGGGCTTAGATTGAAGGGAATTTCTCAAGGAATCTCCCTTCCAATTTTGGAAGAGATTGAGAGGAGTTCTCCTCAATCAAAGGTCGTCGGAAAGGGATTTCTCCGCAATAATGGTGGAGGGACCTAATTGTGAAGACGAAGAAGAAGTTAGGGGGCTGATGTAAGGGTTTTTGAAAGTTGGGGATATAAATGTAATCAGACAGGACTATTTTGCAAAGTAGGTCAAGACAAGCTCATCTTGGGTCTACATTTTGGTACAAACCTAATTTGGGCCTAAGGAATCCAATGGTGAAGTTGGATTTTGGTTTTGACCATGTTTGATTGGGTAATTTATGCAGAAACCTAAATCAGGATAAATATCTGTTCGAGGCTCCATTTTGGGTCAAGATGGGTTCCAATGGTCAATTTGAAGGTACTAAACCCTAGAAAATATTTTTATATGATTTTTAGGGAGTTTATGTGATTTTTATCATGATTAGAACCTTAGTTAATTAAGTGGGTCTGTTTTTAAGGTTTCAAAAGTCATTTAATTCTCAAAATATACGCAAACCCTTTTCTGTCTGATCTAACTCACTTGTAATCTCATTAAGACCATTAGACCTTTATTAAGCCCTTAAGAAAACCTATGGTTGAATTGCATTCATGATAACCTGGTAAAATTATAGTTTTAACCCTAGTTTCTTATTTTTCCCTCTGAATGCTTATGTAATGAATTATGACCTTCAGTTGGTTATGTAGGAGCATTTACTGACTTAATTGGATCAAAAAGAGCTAGTTAGGACTCATGATGGTGTTTCCATCAGTTTAGGTGAATTTTATCCTGACCAAAACCTCAGTTAATCAAGCGGGTTTATTTTTAAGGTTTCAGATGTCATTTATTTCTCGTAACACGTGAAAAACCCATTCCTATCTGCATGAACCCACTTATTTGACATTTATGACCATTTAACCTTCAATTAACTCCTGAGAAACCCTACAGTTATTCTGCATTCCTGATAGGATGGTAAAATTACAGTTTTAACCTTGATTTCTTGTTATTCTCTTAGAAAGGATGTGCAATGAATTACTATCTTCTGGTGGTTATGTAGGAGCATTTAATGATGGAATATGACTAAATAAAACTAGATATGGTTGATGATGACGTTATCATCATACCCCCATGCCTAACTTTTGCTAGTCCCTTAGCAAAATCTCACAGAATTAACTCAAATTCTAGACCATGCCTTTTAATACTCAAATCTCTGATATGTGCTTGCTCTCTAAAGATTAGGTCAGAATGCTAATAATAGGTCTATAGGTACTCAAGTACCAACCAAGATCTCGACTTGACCAATTTTAGCCTCGGTCTGCTGCGAAGGTTTCTAAGGCCGATAGGAACTAACCATTTGGTTCGTTGAACTCCGTGGTTAAAGCACCAGTGCTTAAAACATGGTTAGGCTAGGTTCAATTTATAGTGCATTTTTGTAAGAGAGAGAGAAGATTTCACATTTTCGGAGAGTTTTTCTCTCTCGTTTCCTTTTCTTTATTTCTAGCTTTGGATTAGCTCAAAAACACGGTCTGTATCGGATTCCTTGCTCCCACCATCAATCCTCGTAGGGTCCCTGGCTTTCGATGCTTCGAGATAGTACTGCCCATGGCAACCCCCAGAACCTTGGCTTTCGACACTTCGAGATAGTGCCGACGATGGTGTTCTGTAGCTAAATTCAGACCCTGGCAATCGAGATTTCAGGATAATCTCGCCCATGGAATTTGAATTAGCACAACGTGCTTACGTGCCCCCGATAGGATATTTAGATATCCTAGGAGACAAACACCAAGGAGACGGTATATTATTGCACATCTTCGAGGGGAATTTCCCACCTCTCCACGTCGGGTACTCGTCCAAATCAACTTGTGTTTTCGAGCCACTCCTAATCTAGATCTTAGGACCATTTTCAGAACAACATAAATGCTTTGGCATAATTTCATATTTAAGTGCACTGAACTAGATTGTGTGTGATTTTTGTATGCTTAAGTTACCGAGTCCTTCAAACCAGAGGTTAGTTAACGAGGTTTAATATTCCCTCTGCTTTAGACCTAATTTGTAAGCTTTGGATTTTCCTCAACCTCTTGAGGACTATCCAGATCTTAATGGATATGTGAATTTTAAGCTTTAAAACAAGCCCAAGGGGCCTAAGATTAGCATTCATACTAATCTCTTTGTCTTTCCGTCATTCTAGGACTTAATTTCTTTTCTTTTAATTTGGTCTAGAACTTAAGTAGATTCCATAATTTTTACTAATGACTATCACCCTTTTGTTTCCAATTGTAACTCCTTTTTAGCATTTGAATCACTTCCTTATTTCCTCAAAAATGATATGCAATTAATTTTTAAAATTTCCTCCCCTTTTCCCATTTCTTTTTTTTTTTCAAATATGTAAAAAATTTTTTGTGAGAACCCCTCAGAAACTTGAATTTCTATGTGTTTGCACTTTAACACCCCCCCATGACTAAGTTTTGCAATGTCCTCATTGTAAACCAGAGGGTATGAAATCATCGTGGTTCATGGGTTAGAATAGGGTAAAAGGGTAAGTGAATGGGTTGGGATGACTATTGCAGATGATTTCAAGCTTTGGTACGAATACCAAAGGTGGAGTTGGCTGTTCTAAAATTGAACTCAAAGTGCAGTAGACGTGAAGCTCAAAAGGATAATCAGAAGGATCTCAGGTTTATGAAATGACAGGTTGCCTCTCGTTAGGCACTAAATTCAATGCCTTCAGCCAAGTAGAAAATGGTCATGGAGAAGGAGTGGTCAAATCAGTGGAGTTTTGTAGAACAAGCACCTTGATCAATAGCCTGGTTGATCTAACCAGGTGCTTGTTTAGATCGACAGGTTGATGATGTAGCTCAAACCCAATCAGTCTGGTGGGTTGATGAGTATGGATCAGGAGGTGTGGTGCCCACCAGATACTTTGTGACTTAAAAAGATATGGCAGTGTGAATCGTGGGTTTGGTTGAATCGGATCAACCTGGTTAAAGTAGGTATCCTCAAAAGAGAATGGATTAGTGGAGGATGTGAGATCCCTACAAGAGTGATTAGAGAAGGATGGGATTTGATTAGTAGTCTGATCAAATTTCGAATCCCAATCAAAAGATGGATAAGAGTTGTGCAACCGGATCATCGAGAGGAGAATTGGAATAGAAATTGATTTCAGTTGCGGGTCGGGGTTGGGATCGGATTCAAGAGGGTTCTGTATGTGCTGTAGAAGAGGTAGCTTCAAAGAGAACTGTATGTGAGGTCTCTTCTAGAAAATGTTCAAAGGTAGGTGTATCTAGAGAGTCCTCATAGAGCCCATCAAAATCAAATGTAAAGGCCTAAAGAGTGTTTATAGGATCATGAAAATCGGAGTCAAGAAAAGATTCAAACTCTAGATTGCATACTGATTAGCCCATGGTTGTGGGCTATTTAAGTATTTAAGTGCCTACACATTAGGTTAATTCTAACATTTATTTAGTATAAATTAGGATGTAAATAGATTAATTCATAGTTTTAATCTAATTACATAATCCATACATTGCATTCATATCTTAAGTGCATTTAGAATTAGCTTAGAATAGCATTCATCTAATTAGATAACCAATTAGGTATATTATTTTTATTAACATAGAAGTTGAGGGTCTATACATAAATAACCCTAATATTTTAATAATATTTTCTTTATTCGTCTTCTTTCAGAACGGCTGGCTGCCGCTCCAACGCCCGGCTGCTGCAGTGATGAAGCCATTCAAGGGGGAGCGGATGTGGTGGATCTGGTCGGCGGCTGATTTCAAAATTGTTCAAGACACTACAAAAGGAGCACGGAGGCAGCCGAGCTCAGGAGGCCTCCGCCACCGACCCACCACTGTGCAGAGAGAACCTCTCTCTTCCACTCCACACTGCCGGCCTCTACCGTGGCGGCGAGTCTCCACCACCGTGGGCGTGTGGTGTGACAGGCCACACCGCCATCCGGAGCTCGCCCGCATCACCGTGAGCACCCTAGCGTGCATCTTCCTCGCCGTCGTCGCAAACCACCACCGCCGAGCCACCGTGCAATCACCCTTTCAGTCACTTAAGACGTCCGGGAAATTTCCCGGACGTCTGAAGTCCACCCCCACTCCAGCAGCAATCTCCGTCCTCTCACTTCACTTCCACCACCCACGCCTGAAGTCTCCTGCAGACCACCGCCCACGCACAACCGCGCCAGCGCCCTCCTGCAGACCCTCCGCTCACGCCATCTCCACACACTCACCGGCTGCAGCGCCCTCCTCAAACCGCGCCTGCAGACCCGCACAACTGAGCACGCCTCCTCCCGCGCCTGCCGCTTGCAAGCGCCATTCACTAGAGACTGCAGAGTCCTTCGCCCACGCGCCTGCACCCTCCAACAGCGCCTGCAGTCCACACCGTTCACCACTGCGCCTGCAGAACCGCCAGCAGCGCCCTCCGCAGACCCTCCGCAGCGCACGCCATCCTCCAACCGCGCTGCAGCACCCTCCGTCGCGCTTGCAGAACCGCCTGCAGCGCCCTCTTCCCCGCGCCGGCAGACGAACGCCTGCCACGCCAGCCGCAGCAGTGCCCACGGCAGCAGCAGCAGCCACCCCCGCAGCAGCAGCAGGCGGCGGACTTCACGCCAACAGGCTGCGCAAGCTGCCGGCTGCAGCACCTCCGCCGGAGCTCGTCCGGCCACCTCCGACCGCCGCGCGACTCGCTGCCACCACCGATTCGAAGCCCTTGATCCAAGGGACCTCCTCCAAGCTTCCCGCGCCCGACCATCGGCTCCTCGTCGCGCAAGACAACGGGGAAAAATTCCCCTGTTTTGCTACAGTAAAACGTTAATTAAAATTTACATTTTCTGCCGTTGCCACATTTTAATCATATTCTATTCACTCTGCATTGCGGAAAATATCCTGTAGTTTCTCATAATTGCCATTTCAGCATTGTTTCTTGCTTAAACCTTAATCTAAAGGCAATCTTGGCTTGGTTCTTGTCCAAATTGACTCCGAACAAACATTTTTAAGTGGTGCGAATTTTAATACGTTATTGCCTCCCTGTGGATACGACCCGCTCCTCTGCGAGTGGTTATTTCTTATTAAAAATTGATTAGTTGATTTTTCCACCACATTGAACTACAAACGACTTAAAAGCGAAAGATCGACCGGTCAAATGGTGCCGTTGCTGGGGAGGCAACAGATGCAATAATTTCGCCTAATTTTATTTTGATTATTTGTCAATTGCACAGAGATTTGACCATTCATTATTTTCTTTTCTGTGCGAGAAAATTTATGCAAGAATCAGCCACTGTGGGAGGCGACCCTTGACGTCGCCAGACGAGAAGTGGACAAGCAATTTTGAAAGGAGGTGAAGGACGAGGACGCGACGGACACCATTGTATTTAATCGCTAATTTAATTAGAATAGAATTAAGACTGAAGACTTAATTTTTCATTACAGTTAGTTTGAAACCCTTGTTCTGGGGTAAATTTTGAGGGGTTTGTTCCCCGATTTTGTTTTGGACCCGTGTTGGGTAATTTTTGGGAACCTGTTCCCTTTTCTTTAGATTTAGGTTTATTTTTTTTTTTTATTATTTCTTTTATTTGCTTGTGCATAAGTAGTTCTAAAAAAAAATAGAAAAAGAAAAAAAAAAATGAGCTACCTGCTAGAAGCTGCCTGCCCTAGGACGAACCATTTAGGTCTGTATGAGCAGCCTCTAGATTTGCTTTTCTGCATTGCGTGCATTTTTGCATCGAAGATCGCTGGAGGCAAGGTACGCATTCTCTTACTTTGCATCCTATTTTTGATCACGCATTGTATTTGGGATTTAATGCGAAGACCACCTAATCTGTACTGAATAAATCTAACAAGTGGTCACATATTTTCTTTAGAAAAAGGACTAATTAAAGGAAGGACATTTTAAAAACCAAGGATTTGATTTTCAAACTTGGCGTGCGATTCAAAGTTCAAAATCTTTGACGGTGTATGCACACTTATTTCACTTGCACCACGGCACGTTTCTAGACACTCCTTAGGTTTGGAAATACTAGGACAAGAGCCCTCCTTTCGTTGGATTTTGAAGTGTTCGGAACTTGAGATCAAAGGTTTTGTAAATCCAAAGAGGGGGATACCCTGTCACGGATTTTTGGGGGTAGTTGAGGAGCACCGCGAAAGCACAGCTTCAAAGGAAGGCTTAGGCCTACTTGCATCTCTCGATCTTCCGTCTTTGGATTTACTTGACCATTTGAGATTTAGGGAAGAACACCTAAGCTCCAACTAGGTCTTTTTAGGCGAGCCGTAGGTCGACAATAGGCGCGTAAATTGATTGAACAAATTGTATTGTCACCTGCAATCTGACTTAAAATAAAAAGCCTAAATTGGGAAAGACCTAAAAGGTCCTTTTTGAATTGTGTCTTGTTTGGGGAATTCTGATTGAAGTGTGAGTTAGAATGGATCACATTGATTTTCATCCTTTCACATCTTGCCCACACCCTCACCCCCACTCTGCATCCTTCGATCCCAGACGCCGAGATGGTCCATTCCTTGATGGACATAATGACAATCATTGGGATCCGTTTTACTCCTATTATAGGAGTATTGGCCTAGTTAAGCCCCAAATTAGTGAGCAGAACTCAGGAGCGGGATTTGCTTTGCCCAATATCTCACATACCAAAGAAATACCCAACCCACCCTCCCTGAAAACTTATAATGGTTGGACAAACACTCCTGGGTACTATAAGTCTGAGCCTGACTTCTCTTATGATAGAAATGACCTCTCCTCTTTGAAGATGGAAATACAGAAAATGCAAAATGAAATGAGTGAATTGTTAGGAGAATCTTTGAGAGCAGGCCAACAAGAAAGAGATGAAATTAGCCACCCAATCTGCCCCATTGACGATGACGTACACCCCTCTACAATAGATGCATCTCCCGTGGGAAAGCTACACTTTAAGTTGAAGGGAAATTCTGGGGAGAATAGCTACTTTTCGAGGATCGATTTTGAAACCTCCCCATTAGATGACACTTCCTTGAGAGATCTACACTTTAGGTGAGAGAAAAAAACACATGAAAGTAGCTATGCATTGGATGAAGAATGGTGGCAACCCGAGGAAGATGATGATAAGGTTGAGTATCCACCTGAATTATATTGGAGTCAAAAGAAGGGAATGATGGTGCCATTGGAAGACCTCGACCCAGATGATAGTATTTTCGTGACATTTGATGAAGTGGGTCAAAGTCAAGTTGTTAATCCTACCCTCCCTTCTGATCACGAAATGGAACTCAAACCCACCCTTAGGGAACCTAACCCTAAAGAAATTGACCTATCTGAGGAGTCTGATGTAACCAATGTAAATAATTTACCTCAGATAGAGCACCCTAGGGGATCTGCTGAGATATTAAATGATTCTAGACCTCGGGTACATGATGAATTGTGTGATGAGGAGGAGGACGAATTATATGAGGAACCTACATTCAAGATTTGGAGTGACACTAAGGGTGATTATGTCTTGTTTGAAGAGTTAGCCCCTGAGGATGTCACAAATTTGACCAAATTAGGTTTCCTTAGCACACCCATTGATGATATTTCTCCTCATGATAAAATGATGGAAAATTTGGAAGCAATTTCTAAGATTTATGTGGATTCACATATAGACTCCGGGGAAGATTTGAGTAAAGAACAAAAACCCGGGGATGACATTAATAGGATAATCCCTAGATTTGTTGCTTCCAACCTGCCTTCATTCACTTCGAAGTCACCCTCTGATTCTCTTATATCTGAAAGCGAAATTGTGACTCCTGATGAAGAGCAGGAAGATCCACGTGATGGTGCAAGGAATGTTAGGGATGAAATTGAGGATTTAGAAAGAGTGTTTGGGATGGACACCAAGCTGATTAAACCCAACCTAGATCTTATGGCCATCCCACAACCTCGTAACTTGGACACCCTAGACGATCCTTGCCTTAGAGAATTGCTCATTTTTGTTCTGACTAGGGGGCTTAACAGACCAATATTTTCTGTAATGGAGTATCGGGTATGGATTGATGATTTCTTTAGTCAGTCCATTACCCTGGGGGTTTATCTCTATACCATTCCTTCCCCATTCTTTTTGGAGGATCCTTGTCATCCTACCCCTACCCCTTTGGAGGTTATTTTAACTGTTTATCCTTTAGAACCTCTTCTGGTGACCTGGGAAGATTTCATTCCCATTTTAGTTGGGCGAGCATTTGCTATCGGGATTCATCATCAGCTCGCCAACATCCTAGGTTACCTATTTTCTAGGCCAACTTTGCTTTGCTCATTTTTAGGGCCTATTTCTGCAATTCTTGAACCTGATTTGCAGGTTCTTCGGCTATTCAGCCCAGCTTTGACCCAGGTAATATCCTTCTATGCAATGAGGACATTGCAGATTTTAGGCATGGGGGGGTGTACTTGGGGATATACATAGCATAATTGCATACATTTGTACATATAAAAAAAAAAAAAAAAAGGTTTTGAGCTTAACTGGCTAAGTCCTGCATTCTTAAGCAAATCAGAACTCTAGCGTAGACTAAGTTAATTCTAGGGTCAAACTTTAGAAGCTAAATAAGCTACTAGCTTTAGACCTTTAGGGTCCTTTGTGGACTTAAAAACTTAAGTAGGAGTTAAGTTGCGGACCATTCTTCAAGAGGTTGAGGAAGGGAAGCTAGGGTTTGAGTTAAAAGGTGGGGTAGTACCTGGAGTCTTATTCTACCTTTTGGTTTACGGGTCCTTGTAACCCAAGCATCCAAATTGTTCACACTTGGTCTGGTAATTAACTTAATTTCTGAAAAGGGATTTGGTTCTCTTAGTTTTGACTTAAGAAAGGCTTGAAAACACATTTTGATTGGAAGAGTTCCCGCCGTAGGAGAGGTCGAGTATATACTCACCTTGAGGATGCGATGGTAACATATTACCTCCTCGGCACTTGTCTCTTAGGATATCCATCCTACTGGGGGCATGTAAGCGCATTGCGCGGTTCAGGTACCATGGGCGGCCCTATCTCGAAGTGCTGATTGCCATAGGCCTGAATTCGCTTAAGAAATCCATGGGCGATACTATCTCAAAGTATCGATTGCCAGGAGTTCTTGGGGTCGTTATGGGCGGTGCTATCTCGAAGCATCGAAAGCCAGGCACCCTTCGAGGTATGGTAATGGGGACAATGAATCCGACACAGACCGTGTTGATAGCTGATCTGAGGTTAGACTTAGAAGAATCAAACAAAAAAAAAAAGTATATATATTAAAAAAAAAAAAAAAAATTCCTTTAACTCAAATAACTCGGACCAATGCAAAAGCACGGATGCTTTAATCTCAGGGATCAATAAACTTTAGGGTAGAGTCAGAAATCAGGGAAACTTGTGCTGGCAACTCGTCTTTAGCCGACCTAGTCTGTAACTTAGCAACTACTTAGGAACCTTGGGTTTAGAACCTGAACTTAATATGCTTCTGAAGGAAGACTAAGTGAGTTGACTAGTCTACTTAGAGTGTTAGGTTTCGCTTAATTTTGCTAGGGACTAGCAAAAACTAGGCATGGGGGTATTTGATTAGCCCATGGTTGTGGGCTATTTAAGTATTTAAGTGCCTACACATTAGGTTAATTCTAACATTTATTTAGTATAAATTAGGATGTAAATAGATTAATTCATAGTTTTAATCTAATTACATAATCCATACATTGCATTCATATCTTAAGTGCATTTAGAATTAGCTTAGAATAGCATTCATCTAATTAGATAACCAATTAGGTATATTATTTTTATTAACATAGAAGTTGAGGGTCTATACATAAATAACCCTAATATTTTAATAATATTTTCTTTATTCGTCTTCTTTCAGAACGGCTGGCTGCCGCTCCAACGCCCGGCTGCTGCAGTGATGAAGCCATTCAAGGGGGAGCGGATGTGGTGGATCTGGTCGGCGGCTGATTTCAAAATTGTTCAAGACACTACAAAAGGAGCACGGAGGCAGCCGAGCTCAGGAGGCCTCCGCCACCGACCCACCACTGTGCAGAGAGAACCTCTCTCTTCCACTCCACACTGCCGGCCTCTACCGTGGCGGCGAGTCTCCACCACCGTGGGCGTGTGGTGTGACAGGCCACACCGCCATCCGGAGCTCGCCCGCATCACCGTGAGCACCCTAGCGTGCATCTTCCTCGCCGTCGTCGCAAACCACCACCGCCGAGCCACCGTGCAATCACCCTTTCAGTCACTTAAGACGTCCGGGAAATTTCCCGGACGTCTGAAGTCCACCCCCACTCCAGCAGCAATCTCCGTCCTCTCACTTCACTTCCACCACCCACGCCTGAAGTCTCCTGCAGACCACCGCCCACGCACAACCGCGCCAGCGCCCTCCTGCAGACCCTCCGCTCACGCCATCTCCACACACTCACCGGCTGCAGCGCCCTCCTCAAATCGCGCCTGCAGACCCGCACAACTGAGCACGCCTCCTCCCGCGCCTGCCGCTTGCAAGCGCCATTCACTAGAGACTGCAGAGTCCTTCGCCCACGCGCCTGCACCCTCCAACAGCGCCTGCAGTCCACACCGTTCACCACTGCGCCTGCAGAACCGCCAGCAGCGCCCTCCGCAGACCCTCCGCAGCGCACGCCATCCTCCAACCGCGCTGCAGCACCCTCCGTCGCGCTTGCAGAACCGCCTGCAGCGCCCTCTTCCCCGCGCCGGCAGACGAACGCCTGCCACGCCAGCCGCAGCAGTGCCCACGGCAGCAGCAGCAGCCACCCCCGCAGCAGCAGCAGGCGGCGGACTTCACGCCAACAGGCTGCGCAAGCTGCCGGCTGCAGCACCTCCGCCGGAGCTCGTCCGGCCACCTCCGACCGCCGCGCGACTCGCTGCCACCACCGATTCGAAGCCCTTGATCCAAGGGACCTCCTCCAAGCTTCCCGCGCCCGACCATCGGCTCCTCGTCGCGCAAGACAACGGGGAAAAATTCCCCTGTTTTGCTACAGTAAAACGTTAATTAAAATTTACATTTTCTGCCGTTGCCACATTTTAATCATATTCTATTCACTCTGCATTGCGGAAAATATCCTGTAGTTTCTCATAATTGCCATTTCAGCATTGTTTCTTGCTTAAACCTTAATCTAAAGGCAATCTTGGCTTGGTTCTTGTCCAAATTGACTCCGAACAAACATTTTTAAGTGGTGCGAATTTTAATACGTTATTGCCTCCCTGTGGATACGACCCGCTCCTCTGCGAGTGGTTATTTCTTATTAAAAATTGATTAGTCGATTTTTCCACCACATTGAACTATAAACGACTTAAAAGCGAAAGATCGACCGGTCAAATGGCGCCGTTGCTGGGGAGGCAACAGATGCAATAATTTCGCCTAATTTTATTTTGATTATTTGTCAATTGCACAGAGATTTGACCATTCATTATTTTCTTTTCTGTGCGAGAAAATTTATGCAAGAATCAGCCACTGTGGGAGGCGACCCTTGACGTCGCCAGACGAGAAGTGGACAAGCAATTTTGAAAGGAGGAGAAGGACGAGGACGCGACGGACACCATTGTATTTAATCGCTAATTTAATTAGAATAGAATTAAGACTGAAGACTTAATTTTTCATTACAGTTAGTTTGAAACCCTTGTTCTGGGGTAAATTTTGAGGGGTTTGTTCCCCGATTTTGTTTTGGACCCGTGTTGGGTAATTTTTGGGAACCTGTTCCCTTTTCTTTAGATTTAGGTTTATTTTTTTTTTTTATTATTTCTTTTATTTGCTTGTGCATAAGTAGTTCTAAAAAAAAATAGAAAAAGAAAAAAAAAAATGAGCTACCTGCTAGAAGCTGCCTGCCCTAGGACGAACCATTTAGGTCTGTATGAGCAGCCTCTAGATTTGCTTTTCTGCATTGCGTGCATTTTTGCATCGAAGATCGCTGGAGGCAAGGTACGCATTCTCTTACTTTGCATCCTATTTTTGATCACGCATTGTATTTGGGATTTAATGCGAAGACCACCTAATCTGTACTGAATAAATCTAACAAGTGGTCACATATTTTCTTTAGAAAAAGGACTAATTAAAGGAAGGACATTTTAAAAACCAAGGATTTGATTTTCAAACTTGGCGTGCGATTCAAAGTTCAAAATCTTTGACGGTGTATGCACACTTATTTCACTTGCACCACGGCACGTTTCTAGACACTCCTTAGGTTTGGAAATACTAGGACAAGAGCCCTCCTTTCGTTGGATTTTGAAGTGTTCGGAACTTGAGATCAAAGGTTTTGTAAATCCAAAGAGGGGGATACCCTGTCACGGATTTTTGGGGGTAGTTGAGGAGCACCGCGAAAGCACAGCTTCAAAGGAAGGCTTAGGCCTACTTGCATCTCTCGATCTTCCGTCTTTGGATTTACTTGACCATTTGAGATTTAGGGAAGAACACCTAAGCTCCAACTAGGTCTTTTTAGGCGAGCCGTAGGTCGACAATAGGCGCGTAAATTGATTGAACAAATTGTATTGTCACCTGCAATCTGACTTAAAATAAAAAGCCTAAATTGGGAAAGACCTAAAAGGTCCTTTTTGAATTGTGTCTTGTTTGGGGAATTCTGATTGAAGTGTGAGTTAGAATGGATCACATTGATTTTCATCCTTTCACATCTTGCCCACACCCTCACCCCCACTCTGCATCCTTCGATCCCAGACGCCGAGATGGTCCATTCCTTGATGGACATAATGACAATCATTGGGATCCGTTTTACTCCTATTATAGGAGTATTGGCCTAGTTAAGCCCCAAATTAGTGAGCAGAACTCAGGAGCGGGATTTGCTTTGCCCAATATCTCACATACCAAAGAAATACCCAACCCACCCTCCCTGAAAACTTATAATGGTTGGACAAACACTCCTGGGTACTATAAGTCTGAGCCTGACTTCTCTTATGATAGAAATGACCTCTCCTCTTTGAAGATGGAAATACAGAAAATGCAAAATGAAATGAGTGAATTGTTAGGAGAATCTTTGAGAGCAGGCCAACAAGAAAGAGATGAAATTAGCCACCCAATCTGCCCCATTGACGATGACGTACACCCCTCTACAATAGATGCATCTCCCGTGGGAAAGCTACACTTTAAGTTGAAGGGAAATTCTGGGGAGAATAGCTACTTTTCGAGGATCGATTTTGAAACCTCCCCATTAGATGACACTTCCTTGAGAGATCTACACTTTAGGTGAGAGAAAAAAACACATGAAAGTAGCTATGCATTGGATGAAGAATGGTGGCAACCCGAGGAAGATGATGATAAGGTTGAGTATCCACCTGAATTATATTGGAGTCAAAAGAAGGGAATGATGGTGCCATTGGAAGACCTCGACCCAGATGATAGTATTTTCGTGACATTTGATGAAGTGGGTCAAAGTCAAGTTGTTAATCCTACCCTCCCTTCTGATCACGAAATGGAACTCAAACCCACCCTTAGGGAACCTAACCCTAAAGAAATTGACCTATCTGAGGAGTCTGATGTAACCAATGTAAATAATTTACCTCAGATAGAGCACCCTAGGGGATCTGCTGAGATATTAAATGATTCTAGACCTCGGGTACATGATGAATTGTGTGATGAGGAGGAGGACGAATTATATGAGGAACCTACATTCAAGATTTGGAGTGACACTAAGGGTGATTATGTCTTGTTTGAAGAGTTAGCCCCTGAGGATGTCACAAATTTGACCAAATTAGGTTTCCTTAGCACACCCATTGATGATATTTCTCCTCATGATAAAATGATGGAAAATTTGGAAGCAATTTCTAAGATTTATGTGGATTCACATATAGACTCCGGGGAAGATTTGAGTAAAGAACAAAAACCCGGGGATGACATTAATAGGATAATCCCTAGATTTGTTGCTTCCAACCTGCCTTCATTCACTTCGAAGTCACCCTCTGATTCTCTTATATCTGAAAGCGAAATTGTGACTCCTGATGAAGAGCAGGAAGATCCACGTGATGGTGCAAGGAATGTTAGGGATGAAATTGAGGATTTAGAAAGAGTGTTTGGGATGGACACCAAGCTGATTAAACCCAACCTAGATCTTATGGCCATCCCACAACCTCGTAACTTGGACACCCTAGACGATCCTTGCCTTAGAGAATTGCTCATTTTTGTTCTGACTAGGGGGCTTAACAGACCAATATTTTCTGTAATGGAGTATCGGGTATGGATTGATGATTTCTTTAGTCAGTCCATTACCCTGGGGGTTTATCTCTATACCATTCCTTCCCCATTCTTTTTGGAGGATCCTTGTCATCCTACCCCTACCCCTTTGGAGGTTATTTTAACTGTTTATCCTTTAGAACCTCTTCTGGTGACCTGAGAAGATTTCATTCCCATTTTAGTTGGGCGAGCATTTGCTATCGGGATTCATCATCAGCTCGCCAACATCCTAGGTTACCTATTTTCTAGGCCAACTTTGCTTTGCTCATTTTTAGGGCCTATTTCTGCAATTCTTGAACCTGATTTGCAGGTTCTTCGGCTATTCAGCCCAGCTTTGACCCAGGTAATATCCTTCTATGCAATGAGGACATTGCAGATTTTAGGCATGGGGGGGTGTACTTGGGGATATACATAGCATAATTGCATACATTTGTACATATAAAAAAAAAAAAAAAAAGGTTTTGAGCTTAACTGGCTAAGTCCTGCATTCTTAAGCAAATCAGAACTCTAGCGTAGACTAAGTTAATTCTAGGGTCAAACTTTAGAAGCTAAATAAGCTACTAGCTTTAGACCTTTAGGGTCCTTTGTGGACTTAAAAACTTAAGTAGGAGTTAAGTTGCGGACCATTCTTCAAGAGGTTGAGGAAGGGAAGCTAGGGTTTGAGTTAAAAGGTGGGGTAGTACCTGGAGTCTTATTCTACCTTTTGGTTTACGGGTCCTTGTAACCCAAGCATCCAAATTGTTCACACTTGGTCTGGTAATTAACTTAATTTCTGAAAAGGGATTTGGTTCTCTTAGTTTTGACTTAAGAAAGGCTTGAAAACACATTTTGATTGGAAGAGTTCCCGCCGCAGGAGAGGTCGAGTATATACTCACCTTGAGGATGCGATGGTAACATATTACCTCCTCGGCACTTGTCTCTTAGGATATCCATCCTACTGGGGGCATGTAAGCGCATTGCGCGGTTCAGGTACCATGGGCGGCCCTATCTCGAAGTGCTGATTGCCATAGGCCTGAATTCGCTTAAGAAATCCATGGGCGATACTATCTCAAAGTATCGATTGCCAGGAGTTCTTGGGGTCGTTATGGGCGGTGCTATCTCGAAGCATCGAAAGCCAGGCACCCTTCGAGGTATGGTAATGGGGACAATGAATCCGACACAGACCGTGTTGATAGCTGATCTGAGGTTAGACTTAGAAGAATCAAACAAAAAAAAAAAGTATATATATTAAAAAAAAAAAAAAAAATTCCTTTAACTCAAATAACTCGGACCAATGCAAAAGCACGGATGCTTTAATCTCAGGGATCAATAAACTTTAGGGTAGAGTCAGAAATCAGGGAAACTTGTGCTGGCAACTCGTCTTTAGCCGACCTAGTCTGTAACTTAGCAACTACTTAGGAACCTTGGGTTTAGAACCTGAACTTAATATGCTTCTGAAGGAAGACTAAGTGAGTTGACTAGTCTACTTAGAGTGTTAGGTTTCGCTTAATTTTGCTAGGGACTAGCAAAAACTAGGCATGGGGGTATTTGATTAGCCCATGGTTGTGGGCTATTTAAGTATTTAAGTGCCTACACATTAGGTTAATTCTAACATTTATTTAGTATAAATTAGGATGTAAATAGATTAATTCATAGTTTTAATCTAATTACATAATCCATACATTGCATTCATATCTTAAGTGCATTTAGAATTAGCTTAGAATAGCATTCATCTAATTAGATAACCAATTAGGTATATTATTTTTATTAACATAGAAGTTGAGGGTCTATACATAAATAACCCTAATATTTTAATAATATTTTCTTTATTCGTCTTCTTTCAGAACGGCTGGCTGCCGCTCCAACGCCCGGCTGCTGCAGTGATGAAGCCATTCAAGGGGGAGCGGATGTGGTGGATCTGGTCGGCGGCTGATTTCAAAATTGTTCAAGACACTACAAAAGGAGCACGGAGGCAGCCGAGCTCAGGAGGCCTCCGCCACCGACCCACCACTGTGCAGAGAGAACCTCTCTCTTCCACTCCACACTGCCGGCCTCTACCGTGGCGGCGAGTCTCCACCACCGTGGGCGTGTGGTGTGACAGGCCACACCGCCATCCGGAGCTCGCCCGCATCACCGTGAGCACCCTAGCGTGCATCTTCCTCGCCGTCGTCGCAAACCACCACCGCCGAGCCACCGTGCAATCACCCTTTCAGTCACTTAAGACGTCCGGGAAATTTCCCGGACGTCTGAAGTCCACCCCCACTCCAGCAGCAATCTCCGTCCTCTCACTTCACTTCCACCACCCACGCCTGAAGTCTCCTGCAGACCACCGCCCACGCACAACCGCGCCAGCGCCCTCCTGCAGACCCTCCGCTCACGCCATCTCCACACACTCACCGGCTGCAGCGCCCTCCTCAAACCGCGCCTGCAGACCCGCACAACTGAGCACGCCTCCTCCCGCGCCTGCCGCTTGCAAGCGCCATTCACTAGAGACTGCAGAGTCCTTCGCCCACGCGCCTGCACCCTCCAACAGCGCCTGCAGTCCACACCGTTCACCACTGCGCCTGCAGAACCGCCAGCAGCGCCCTCCGCAGACCCTCCGCAGCGCACGCCATCCTCCAACCGCGCTGCAGCACCCTCCGTCGCGCTTGCAGAACCGCCTGCAGCGCCCTCTTCCCCGCGCCGGCAGACGAACGCCTGCCACGCCAGCCGCAGCAGTGCCCACGGCAGCAGCAGGCACCCCCGCAGCAGCAGCAGGCGGTGGACTTCACGCCAATAGGCTGCGCAAGCTGCCGGCTGCAGCACCTCCGCCGGAGCTCGTCCGGCCACCTCCGACCGCCGCGCGACTCGCCGCCACCACCGATTCGAAGCCCTTGATCCAAGGGACCTCCTCCGAGCTTCCCGCGCTCGACCATCGGCTCCTCGTCGCGCAAGACAACGGGGAAAAATTCCCCTGTTTTGCTACAGTAAAACGTTAATTAAAATTTACATTTTCTGCCATTGCCACATTTTAATCATATTCTATTCACTTTGCATTGCGGAAAATATCCTGTAGTTTCTCATAATTGCCATTTCAGCATTGTTTCTTGCTTAAACCTTAATCTAAAGGCAATCTTGGCTTGGTTCTTGTCCAAATTGACTCCGAACAAACATTTTTAAGTGGCGCGAATTTTAATACGTTATTGCCTCCCTGTGGATACGACCCGCTCCTCTGCGAGTGGTTATTTCTTATTAAAAATTGATTAGTTGATTTTTCCACCACATTGAACTACAAACGACTTAAAAGCGAAAGATCGACCGGTCACATACACTCTTGACACTTGTAGTTTCTGAATCCTGTAGATCATAAAGGAATGATTCCAAGTCAATGGAACTTGATTTTGAATTGATGATCTTGGGATTAGGGACCTTAGAGTTAGAGTCGAAGAATGGATCATAGATACTGAGGTCATAGATTGGCTTATAGTCATCAGGAAACAAAGGTTGTCCAAAGTCAGAGTAAGATTTGAAATTGTCGGAGAACTTGCGAAGATCATGTTCTGAACCTGATTCCAGATTGGACGTTCCACCACAGAGTGAATCAAGATGTGGAGAGGCAGCAACCTGACTTGGGTCTAACCTAAACTCAGAATCTGAACTCAAAAAGGTGTCCCTATTAGGCATGGGCTCGGGTTCTTGGCTCCTAGGAGAGACCCAATCGAATCCCAAGTCTTCCAGCTCCTTGGTTTCTGTGTCGAAAATGGTGTGTTTTCCGACAAATTGATCTGTATCTCGGAGGAGTCTGGAGAGGTGTAGTCATCAAACATAGGCCCAGAATCATAGTTCAACTCGAAACTCTGAGTCTCATCACATGGGGCCTCATCATTATCCCAAATTGGCTTGAATTCATATTTTAGGTTAAGGGTGTGGATTGGATCACTAAAATCTAAGTTGGGTTTTATTGGGATGTCAGAATCATCCTCAAGAATTACCTTAACAAGATAAGGCTCTAGATTTACATTCTTGAGGAGTTCTATTTTATGCTCATCGTTACAGGTGTCTGGAAATTCAAAGCTAGGTGAAGTAGGTTCTCGTATCTCTAGGGCTGGCTTGAAATGGGGAACGCCTACAATTGGATCTTTCCAACCCAACTCAAGATCAGGCGTATCATTCTGCATATAGGTTGGATCATATTCCATCTGGGTTGGGGATCGACAACAACCTTGATACTCAAACTTGGGATTTAGGAAATTGTACTGATCCTCAATGCTGTTCCAAGGTGTCTCATTAATTTCTGAAGGGATGTACGGTAATTCTGATCAATGGTTTCCTGTAATGTGTTCAACATACACCCACATTTTTCCATGAGACCTTGGTACATCTCCCAAAGGTGTGGATTAGACAAACAATGTATATACTCAATATTGTGTAGTCTCCACAATTCACTGTATTTAGTTAGAAGATCATCCCGGGTTGAACCGTGTATCATTTGTGTAAATCGCAATTCAGCACGGCTCATGATATGGGTTGTTGTTTCTGGGATATTAACCTGAATCATGCTGACTGGATTTGAGGTTTTGTCATCAACTCTGTAATATTTTAGGGCATCCTCAATCATTCTATCTCTCATGGACATTCGGGATTCAGCTTTCTTAAATGGTCATCCTAAATTGCCAAGCTGCATCTTCAAATCAGGTGGTGGAAGCAAGATGTAGAATCAAACTCCAGATTTAGATTGAAATTGATCATATTTGAAAAGAGATTCCTGAGAAGATTTAATGTGGTCTCTTAAGTTAAAATCTTAAGGACCTTCTTGTGTGTGCTCTAATGAAAAAATGAGGGACTTGAATGTTATTTGGACCCAATCAAGACACCCAAAGATTTTTGGATGACTATAAAGGTTCGGGGCGAATGATACCCCTGGATCAGAAAGTCGTCCACCTGAGAATTATCTGGGCATCAAGGAAGGGAGAGTCCCGTAAAGACCCCTACACGATAGAGCGTCCCCACAGGTTACAGGGTTTCCCCCACCCAACCTTCCTTGTCATCGCGGATCCAGGTAGATCAGAATGGATAACTTGACCTCTTAAGTTTACTAGTTTTAAGTCATAATTTGTGCCTTTAATTCCACTTGATTTAGAAGTTAATTTGACTCGTGACCTAATTTGGAGGTTGGTTGACCCACAAAGTAGACCAACTTCACCTGACCTGCCCTAAAGATGATAGAGTGAAATCTAGGTCAAGACGCTGAAATCACCCTGAATGACTCAGTTTATTAGGTCACGATTTTAGGGTTCAAGTGATTTTAGAGCCTGATTTTTTTAGGATTTTCCTCAATAGGTCTTTTCAAACAGGGGCTTGGGTATTACACAAATGCGGGTGGGTTTATTTCCTTTTATGCAGGCAAATATGAACTAGCACTTCAAATCCTAGTGTTGAAACCCTAATTGGCTCTATTTCAAGTCCAATTTAATTTCAAAATGTTCACCTAGGGCTTCAAGCAAGTAGTGTGTTAGCCCAAGGTGATTTTAGAAATTAAGCATAGTCTCCAATAGGTATAGGAAATTTGGGTATGGAATTCTAAACAGAATCGCTTCCAACTTCATTCAGATATGAAGATTTGGCACAAATCAGGAAACTTGCCTCTTAATGATAATTACTAGAAAAATAAGGCAGGTGATTCCTAGGCAGTTTTGTTTCCTTTTCTCACTTCCAAGGATTAGGAGATTAGGGAGGAAGAGAGATTACTTGCTCTGAAGTGGTTGAATTACGTGGAAGTTTGCCTTGTGAAGTACATCACAAAATCACAAGAAATCAAACAGGGCAAGTTAGTGCTCAAATATAATAAGATAAAGCAAAGAGTAGCGGTGAATTGCATGTTGCTCCCTGGCAACGGCGCCAAAATGTTTATGCAAAATCGTCAATGTTTAAGAAAGGGGTTATAGTATAGGACAAAATCGCATTTAACACTTAAATTTATAACTCAGAAAAGTCCAAGGTTGAATGTAGGGAGTAAGTATGAAGTCAAGCGCTAATCTCAATGAATATATATATGAGCAAAATAATTAAGCCAATAATGATATTCAAGGAAGAATAATTACTCAAGAATTGATCATCAATGTATAACATGAGTTTGGCATAGCAAAAAGAATGGAAATGATCTAAAAAGTGGTGATTTAAATCACCTTTTAGATTCACAATTAAGCATGTATCTTAACCATAGTACTTAAATTATTGAATAGTAATTCAAACAATTCCACAGTGTTTAGATGCTACAATTCAAAGGCACTGTTCATCTTCTTCATCTCTTCTTTTCCTTCTTCTGCATGCATAGGCTCTCTTTCTCTTCTCAAGCCTTCTTTTCTCACAGCACAGAGGAAACAATTCCTCAAATTTTGGCTAGGTGTTGCACAAAGACACTTCCTTCAGAGAGCAAAAACCCCCCTTTCCCCTGTGCTATCTCTCTCTTTCCTGCTCTCTCTCTCATGTAATCGGGCATATAATTGGGCCTTCAGATTTGGGTAATCGGGTGATAAACACGCATAAATTCTTCGTAAAATGCTTATTTACAATAGTTCCTAGGCCTAGCATTGCATATCATGATATAAATATTGCACAAACATCCATTGCATTGCATTTAGGATAGTTGTTTATTATGTACATTAATTTTGTTATTTTACATGGCCAGGAGGTAGTGCGACATCTTTACAGACTTCAGATGAGGAATCCGACCATATGGATGGATTCAGAGGGACGATCGTAGTCCGTCAATGCGAGAATCACCCCGATCAGAGCTCTATAGCACCCTCTGCAAGAAGAAGACGAACAGCCCAAATGGCGCCATGTGGCACCATCCAGGCTGCCCCACCTAAGCCAAGGCATCTCTGAGGCCGTCTCAAGATGAGATCCCAGCCGTTGGATCTCAATCCAACGGCTAAGATGTGCGCTCCACTGCTGAACTCCTCACCCGGCCTTAGGCAGCTCAAGGATGGCCTCATCTCGATTGTTGGATCTTCATCCAATGGTTAAGATGCGCGACTGCACCACTCCCTCCACTCGACAAACCACAGCCTTGGCGCATTGGTGAGGGCATGTGCTTGCAAACCACGAGCGCAAGTTCGAGCCACGGTGGGGGGAGGCTATTTCCCGAAGAGCGGGCGCAATTGAATTGCACCCATTGGATGGGCGCGGGCGCAATTGAGCGGTGGAGGTTTCACCACATGGTGCCGTTGGATGAGCGCGGATGCTGCACGTGGCTGCCGACGCCCCTTGAGAATGCGCCATGTCAGGCACGCAATTACCGGCGCTCATCTAAGACGACCGGATGCACTCTTGGTCGTCGGATCTTCTCGAAGGTGCGATACGCGTGCATTTGAATCTGGGAGGGCGCGAACTGAGGGCGCATCCTAGCCGCATGATGACGGATCTAGTGGTGGAGATCTCTTCAAGTGGACAGCTGCAGGCGTGAGCGGTGGGCACGGGATTTGCAGGGATAGAAGAGCAGGCCTTTAGTGACACTTGCAGCTGTCACTAAATGGCCTGCACAGTGCATGCGCCAGCTAAGGCTTTGAAGAGGTGTGGGTCTTTTGGCAACAGCTTGAGCAGCCTTTAGTGATGCTTGTAGCTGTCGCTGAATGCTTGTGCGCTGGATGCTTCTCCCATTACTATATAAACACCCCTACACGCCTCATTCCTCTTCATCTCTACCTACTCTACTCCGACCTACTCCTAAGCTCTAGCAAGCCTACCAATGCTTTGTTAGAGCTTACTCTCAAGTTCCTAAGGCTCCTATTAGTGTAGCGAACCTCTGCCTCACCAAATATTCCTCCCTCTTCCCATCACCATTCATAGGTCACCTTGGAGCTGTCCTCCCACCTCCATTCCAGGGTCACGTTGAAGCTTTCATCTACTCGACGTCCTCCTGCATCTCACCTTCGTCGTCCCGCTCCTCACCTCCTTCGTCCGAGCTTCCGCCAGGTGCCGTTGTCTCACTGAATAGCCCCTTCGGGAGATTTCTTCTCACCTGTTTCTCTTTTATGCTTTCATAGTTTATTGTAATTGATATTCATGCAATACATCATATTTGATTCCATCTCTCTCTTGTGATTGCTTGTCATTTTATTTCAAAAACAAAAAAAAATAAAACCCTGAAACACCAAAAAGAAACAAATCGAAGCGCGGTTGTCATACAAAGTAAACGTCGCTTCCTTATGTTCGACCCGGGACTCCCTTGGAGTTTCGGTATAAATTATATTTTATTACGAGTTTTACGACTACGACGATGGGCTGCTCTTAACCCCGATTTCAAACATGTGAAACACGTTGCATTATTTTGGCACCGTTGCCGGGGAGGCAACGAAATTTACTTTATTATTTTCTACGCTTCTTTGCATTTACATAGCACTAACCCCACTTATCTTTGATCTATTGTCTTGCAGGTACCCTAGCATGGAGATCCAAGTGTGGTAGACCAGAGTAAAGTGTGGGTAGAGTACTTTGTAAGTGTCCCCCACATTCCCTCTCTACTAGTTTCATTTCGCCGCACTCATAACCAAGACCTAATCTACTTAAGTGTTTGCATAAACCCTAGGATAGACCTTGTTTGTCTTGTTTGCCACCTTCACCCATCTCACCCACATTTTATTACAAAAAAAAAAAAGATACTTTCTGTGGGACGAATCAATTTACACACTTTATACACCCACATCAATGGCACATAACCTGACTTGATTTTCATCTACTCAGCTGGGATTTCGACCTGTCGACCTGGTACACTAATTCAACACATAAAAGAGTAGAAATTATAATAGGTTAATCACCTTTTTGTGTGCCTTAATCGATGGTGCATTTGAGCCGATTGATTGAATTGTTTGGGCTTACCACCTAATCTAAAAGAGGTTCATTTTGTAGTTGCCCCGTAGGATTCAATAACTAGGTCAAGCCAAGCACTCCATATTTTTCTTGATTTCTAAAGGAAAATACTTGAACACGTGCTTTTAAAAAACTTGGTTTGCCTCACAAAACTTTGTTGAAAACAACTAATATTTGAATCATAAAAGCTATTAAGCAAGATTCGAATCCTAAAACTCACCTCATCATTAATAATCTTGCTTGAAAACCTCTTGGTTGTGCACATTCACACATTCTTAAACAAATTATTATGGGCACAACCCATTAAGGGCCCATCACATTCTAGAAGCACCAATTTCCCAAGTCTAACTAAAATCAATTAGACGTTGGCCGTAAGGATTCATTCACTCGTCGGGATCCAAATTGAGATTATTCATGATTAACCTACTTATACTGGTCAATAGGATGTCTAGCTAGGGGAGCAGCATCAAACGATCGTGGCTGGGGAGTACACTAGGAACTGGAGGTGCAAGCCAAAGAAACAACCTTCTCCCCAGTCCCTCCTCCTAACTGGTTGGATTACCTGGATATAAGTAGAGTAGATCATCCATAATCTTAGGATGAATTCTGAGAGTCTGTAGACCTTTAGGCAACCCCATCTATGGATAGGCTTGTATTCTTGTGCTGTAGGGTTCCCTCTCTTCCTCGTCCTTTCGACTTCCTTCCAGTGCATGCTTGGAAGGAGGTCATTGAATCCTAGATTGGAAGGACCTTTAGACCATTCTAGGAGGCAGAGGTTGAGCTATAGCCAAGCAGATCCCATGGCTGATCAACAACCACCTCCCCCACCCCCGAACCAGCAGGAGCTAATTCAGAGGCAGTTGGAAGAATTGCAGTAGATGCAGCAATGGTTCCAACAAATGAATGGTTAGGGTGCTCGGCCCTTGAAGGATTTTTATGATCCTTCAAATTATGAGGATCGTCCCAGCGTTGTGATCCCTGCCTGTGATGTTGAGATTAGGCCCCAGGTTTTGAGTCTAATTAAACACTTTCATGGGCTTGGCTCAGATGACCCATTCCAACATTTGGTGGACTTGATCACTCTGGTTCAGATCACTAAATCGCGGAATGTGGATGAAGAACAGATGCTCATGAGACTTTTC
This sequence comes from Thalassia testudinum, assembly GCA_037157565.1. Classification (NCBI taxonomy): domain Eukaryota; kingdom Viridiplantae; phylum Streptophyta; class Magnoliopsida; order Alismatales; family Hydrocharitaceae; genus Thalassia; species Thalassia testudinum. Next base: position 62,036,199 of record JAZHRO010000007.1, on the reverse strand, counting down.
CTCCATTCACTCAGGGATAAGGTCGTACATTGGTATCGTACCATTGGAAGACTGATTACTACCTGGACAACTTTGAAATCTGCCTTCCTGAAGAAATTCTTCCCAATTGGGCGAACCAATGCATTGCGACGGGCAATTACCACTTTTGCTCAGCGGTAGAGGGAACTGTTTCATGGGGCTTGGGAGAGATTCTAGGATCTATTGTGGAAGTGTCCACACCATGAGGTGCCTAAGTGGCAACTTGTGCAGATTTTTTATCATGGGTTGAGTGATCAACTCCGTAATCTTGTAGATGCTTCTTGTAGAGGCAATTTCCTCAACAAAGATGTAGATAGCGCATATGATTTGTTTGAGGAAATGAGTGAAAATTCTTTAAACCATGCCTCCATGGAAACCTTCAATCGATCCCAACAAACTAGATCAAATGCCAATGAGGTCCAAGATTCTCATACATCCGATATGGAATTGAGCTGCAATAGACTAGATAAGATGGATCTGGTTGCTAAAAGAATGGAAGAGTGGATGTTCGGAAACTCTAATTTTTCTAGATTCACTCAATCCCAGGGATCGGGATTCCATTCCTCGCAAGCTCCTACGAGACGGGAGTTTGTGAACCAGTTGGAGTTGGCTTGACCTTTAGGCCAACTCTTCTAGGAGCCTTATTGGTTCAAAACTGGAGCCTTTGATCCCAGTTTTTCTGATCCTTCTTCATCCTCATCTTATGAGGATATTCAGGCTGCGCGGGAGAATGTTAGGTCCAACCCTTACTTGAATTCCTACAATTCTGGTTGGAAAAATCACTTTAACTTCTCTTGGAAAGATCAGAGGCAGCAGATCCAATATTGACCCAACAACTATGTACCGCAAAAACCAATGGGTCAGGGTCATGTATATACTTAGTTGCCCTTGATTCAGGTTAATCAGTCCATGTGGAATGCTCAACAACCCGCCGAGCAGGCTGATTTAAATTGAAGATAGTAGAAATGCAAGGGTTAATGCTTTAGCTCATGCAACAAATGAAAACTTCTCTGGATACCTTGCAATCCGGACTTGGTGCAAACAACCGACAGCCCGGATCTCTACCATCACAACTTGTACCAAACCCAAGGAATGTATAGAACCGAGGTGCTGGGCCTCAAGGGTTTGGTAATAATGGGTTGTCATATGCTCAAGCTCATGCTATCTATCAGGATACCCCAACCCCTCCCGAAGCGAACCATGTTCCTACCATAATCAACCGTGAGCCTCTTGCTTTGCCGAACCCTCCCCAAGACACTAACCAACAGCATTTTGCCACTACAAACACCATCACCTTGAGGAGTGGTAGTAGACACAAGGGACCTACCCAATCTCATGTCAACCCCATTAGGCCCTGTAGCAAGAATTCCAGACTCCCAACTAAGAATGTGATTGACAAATCATCAGAGTCTGATTCGGGAGTATGTTGTTGTATGGGCAAACAGAAAAATTTGGAGGAGAAATTGGAGGAAAGGATGTCTTTACTTCAGGCTTTCAAATTGACAATCATTTTACTTCTCGTGGCTAACAGATCAATCCTCGCCTACGCCATAGGTTTACTGAATGCATATAAAGAAAGGGATAGAGCGAAATCTGAAAATAATAGGAGAGTAGTTTTGTCTGATAACATAAGCACACTGATCCTAAACAAGCTACCTCCTAAGAAGCAGGACCCGGGAGCCCCACTGATTTCCTGCACAATAGGAAACATTACTTCTGACCGTGCCCTCTTGACTTGGGTGCTTCCATTAATGTGATCCCCACCTCACTGCACATGGAATTGGGTCTAGGCTACCTAAAACACACTGACATAACCTTGCAGTTAGCCGATAGATCCATTACAAAACCAAGGGGTATTTTGGAGGATGTTTTAGTCAAGGTTAATGATTTGCATTACCTTGCTGATTTCATGGTCCTAGACATGGAAGCCCTAAAAGAGCTCAACCACACCCTGATTATTTTGGGAAGACCTTTTCTGCTTACTGCCAAGGTGAGGATTGATTGTGAATTGGGAAATATAGAAATAGCCTTATGGGATAAGATAAATCGATTCAATATTTTCGAGGTCTCAAAGAAGAATAAAATTAAGTGCGGTTCGATGGAGTTGTCCCACCTCGGAATCTCTCAAAGGCGCGCGGACACATAAATTGAAAAACTGCCGTAAGCTGTTTGCCTCAGTTACCACGGGGTGAGGTCCCTCTCACCCGACCCGACCCGACTCGGCCTCGTCCGTGACCACGCTCCGCGGACCTGGCCCGACCCGATTAGACTGACCTGCACTCCTCGCCCACCACGCACGCCGGTGGGCCTGGACCCGGGCCTGACCCGAACCCGATTACCCGATAGCGCTCTGGGAGAGCTTCCGAAGAGTGATTTCAGAGAGAGAGAGATACGCGGGGAAAGGGGGTAGAGTAGGTTTTTGCCTTCTGATGAACTCTTGAGCGTGCAGGCACAGGTGAAGGACTGCGGAAGAAGAAGCAGCTGCACTGTAGCAACTGCTCAGTTAAGTCGTCGAAGCTCCGGGCCAGACGACGGACAGCCAGCAGCCAGAGCAACACAGAAGGCAGGCTGAAGAAGAAGGAAGGGAGACTTAGTAGCCGAAGGTAGAAGCACCACGATTGCAGAAGAAGAAAAGAAAAGAAGCAAGAAGCAAGAAAAGAAGAAGACGATCTGAAGAAAAAGAAAGAAAGGAAACAAGGAAGAACAGAAGAAGAAGAGCACGAGGGGAAAATCTGAAGAAAGCAGAAGAAAAAGAACAGAAGAAGAAGAGCACGAGGGGAAAATCTGAAGAAAGCAGAAGAAAAAGAAGAAGAAGAAGAAGAACAGGAAGAACCAAAGACAAAGAGGAAGAAAGAAGAAAAGAAGCAGAAGCCAATTTTTCATCTCTCTCTCTCTCTTTATTTTTGTAATAGAATTTGTATATCTCTAGAATACAACTTGCTCCCTGAGTTCGACCTCGGGAACTCTTTTATTTTTCCGAGTAAAAAAAATTTTTATATGAAACGTTGGTAACAACCGGCTTTACTACAACGAATTAACAACGAAAACCGACGTTCCTCCTCAAGATGATGGAGGAACGTCGGTTTTCGTTGTTAATTCGTTGTAGTAAAGCCGGTTGTTACCATCGTTTCATATAAAAATTTTTTACTCGGAAAAAAAAAAGAGTTCCCGAGGTCGAACTCAGGGAGCAAGTTGTATTCTAGAGATATACAAATTCTATTGCAAAAATAAAGAGAGAGAGAGAGATGAAAAATTGGCTTCTGCTTCTTTTCTTCTTTCTTCCTCTTTGTCTTTGGTTCTTCCTGTTCTTCTTCTTCTTCTTCTTTTTCTTCTGCTTTCTTCAGATTTTCCTCTTTCTTTTTGGTTCTTCCTGTTCTTCTTCTTCTTCTTCTTTTTCTTCTGCTTTCTTCAGATTTTCCCCTCGTGCTCTTCTTCTTCTGTTCTTCCTTGTTTCCTTTCTTTCTTTTTCTGCAATCATGGTGCTTCTGCCTTCGGCTACTAAGTCTCCCTTCCTTCTTCTTCAGCCTGCCTTCTGTGTTGCTCTGGCTGCTGGCTGTCCGTCGTCTGGCCCGGAGCTTCGACGACTTAACTGAGCAGTTGCTACAGTGCAGCTGCTTCTTCTTCCGCAGTCCTTCACCTGTGCCTGCACGCTCAAGAGTTCATCAGAAGGCAAAAACCTACTCTACCCCCTTTCCCCGCGTATCTCTCTCTCTCTGAAATCACTCTTCGGAAGCTCTCCCAGAGCGCTATCGGGTAATCGGGTTCGGGTCAGGCCCGGGTCCAGGCCCACCGGCGTGCGTGGTGGGCGAGGAGTGCAGGTCAGTCTAATCGGGTCGGGCCAGGTCCGCGGAGCGTGGTCACGGACGAGGCCGAGTCGGGTCGGGTCGGGTGAGAGGGACCTCACCCCGTGGTAACTGAGGCAAACAGCATACGGCAGTTTTTCAATTTATGTGTCCGCGCGCCTTTGAGAGATTCCGAGGTGGGACTAAATGTCCCACCCCAATTCTCTTACGCCTGCAGCAGGGATGATGCTCCCAATTGCGTCGGCTGTTGAGGCGTACAGCTCCAATCGAGGGCCAGGGTGTGTGCGTGAGTCTCTTCCGCGCTGGCCGTAGCTATTCAATCTGGGACATCTCGGCTTGGAGCAACCTCGAGCAGGCTTCGAGCTTCCTCGCCAATGGCGGCCAAGGCCTGGAACCTGAAACCAATGGCACGGCCTCTCGGCCGAATCAGACAGGCGGAGGACCTTCGCCGTGGCACGGCGAAGGTGGTCAGGGGGTCTGCAGGGGGTGTGATGGAGCTGTTAGGTCGTCCTAGGTCAGACTGTGAGCGAGGGAGTGGGTGTGTTCGGTGGGTCTGCAGAGGGTGTTTGGTGGGAAGTGGAGGGGCGGAAGAGGATCAGGGTGAGGAGGCGGAAGTTCTGCGGTGGTCGGCGAGCCGTGTGGGTCGCTGAGGTGATGGGAGCGGCTCGCCGGAGGGTGGTCGGAGGCGGAGAGGATGAGGGTGAACAGGGTCGGTAGAGGGCTTAATTGACTAAATCGAAAGCGGGGAAAGAAAGAGGAGGAGACGGGGAGTAAGTCTAACTTAACTGCAGGGACGAAGGGGGAGGAACAGGGCGACAGTCGTATCGACTGTCGCCGGAGAAGATGATGCTCAGGGAGAGGGGCGGCGGCGAGCAGAAGGCTGGAGAGGCGCCAGCTGGGTGCGGCGTGGCGCGGGAAGAGCAGGGGAGGAGGTCTCTGCTGCTGGTAGTGCGGCAGAGCGAAGAGGTGGAGGGAGAGGAAGTCGCCGGAGCTGGTGAGCGTCTGCCGGAGAAAGAAGAGACGAAAGCTGGGGGTTTTCTCCGTCAGATCCAGGCTGCCTTGGTCGGAGGAGCGGCGGGGGGTATTTATAGGGTTGTAGCAGGGAGGAAGGCGGAGGGAGACGACGTGTCTCCCTCGCCGGAGCATGGTCGGAATTCGAACCCATACCGTCCGTGCGTTCGCACGGCCGGTATGGGGGGCTACAGTGACCATGGGGGTGCTCCTGCGACGGCTGACGACGCAGGGCACCCCTGGTACACTTGCCAGGTCTCCCACCTCACCCTGCGCGGCGCCATGCTCCGCGCAAGGTCGCCGGAGCATGGTGCTGGCAGGGTTTTGCAGGAGGGACCTGTTTGCAAAGAACGAAGGAGAGTTAGGGGCCTAAATGCGAGGGTTCAAAAGTTGAGGGCCAAAGAGTAAATATATGAGGACCAAAGTGTAAATTCGGTCAAGGAGGTTTCTTCTTAGGCTCAAGTTTTTATACATGACTAATTAGGACCTAAGGAATCTGATGGTGAATTTTATTTTCATATTAAACCTTGTTTGACCGGTCAATTTGCGCAAAAACCCAAATTAAGTTATTAATTGGGCATGGTTCTCAATGTAGGTCAAAATGGGTTCTAAAGGCCAAATTGAAGGTTCTAAACCCTAGAGATTATTTTTCTATGAATTTTAGAGGGTTTATTCTATTTTTACTTTGCCTCGAACCTTGTGAATTGAAGTGGGTTGTTTTAGGGTTACAGATTATCATTTGGTTCCTTGGAAGTGCTGTAGCCCTTGCTAGATCATCTCATCCCACTTTTATTCTTATTAAGCTGTTTTGACCTATGTTTGGGCCCTGAATTACCCTGTATGCAGATTATACTGGTAAAATTGCACTTTTACCCCTTATGACTTGTTTTCTTCTCAAACTCAGAATTCTCTGAGTTAAGCTTTTCCTTGAGATATGTAGGAGCTTTTATCCTTTGTATTGGGTCAAAATGAGCTAGTTATGGCTCATGATGAGGTTCTCATCATACCCCCATGCCTAGCTTTTGCTAGTCCCTTAGCAAAAAAAACTTAAGGTTTCAACCCTTGTTCTAGACCATGAAGTTTTCAATGGTTTTAGATAAGTGCTTTTTTATTTGAGCATAGATTAGGTTAGAATGCTGACCATAGGCCTAAAAGATACTCTAGTACCAATCAAGATCCAAATCTGTCTAGCCTTAGCCTCAGTCTTTTAGCAAAGGTTTTTAAGGCCCACAAGAACTAACCTAAGGTTTATTGGACTTCGTGGTTAAAGCACCCGTGCTTGAAATGATTTTAGCCCTGGCTCAGTTCGCAGTGCGTTTTGTAAGAGAGAGAGATAGAAAGTTTTTTTTCTGTTTGGAGAGTTTTCTCTCTCTTTTTCTTTTTAGTTCTAGTCTAGGATTGGCTTTTCAACACGGTCTGTATCAGATTCCTTGCTCCCATCATCAATCCTCAAGGGTTCCTGGCGATCGATGCTTTGAGATAGCACCGCCCATGGCAACCCCCGGAACCCTGGCTATTGAGATTTCGAGATAATCCCATCCATGGTATTCCGTGGCCGAATCCAGACCCTGGCAATTGACATTTCGAGATAATGCCATCCATGGAATCTGAACCAGCAGAGTGCTTACATGCCCCCCGTAGGATATGTAAATATCCTAAGAGACAAGCACCGAGGAGATGATATTTTGTTACGCATCTTCGAGGGGATTTCCCGCCTCTCCGCGCTGGGAACTCGTCCAAATCAACTTGTGTTGATCGGCCATTCCTATTCTAGGTGTTCTTTTCAGATTTTTGCGACGCTTCTGCGTGATTCTGATTTTTATGCTTACTGAACCAGGCTGTGTGTGAGATTAGGGTGCTTAGGTTACTGAGTCCCGTAAACCAAAAATTAGTTAACGAGGCCGAATACTCCCTAAGCCTTAGACCTAATACTTCAGCTTTTCATTTTCCTCAACCTCTTGAGGAGTGTCCAGATCTTAATGAGTACTAAGAGTCTATTCAAGAATGCCTAAGGTTTGCATTCTTACTAATCTCATTGTGCACTTTTCAGTTATTTTCTTGAATGAGGTCTAGAACTTAGGTTAATTCCTTAGTTTCTTACTAATGACTATCAACTTTTCTTATAATTTTGTGCTCCTTTTTCATTTTGTTTCTTTTCTCCTTCACAAAATTTTCCTTCTCCTCTTTTCCTCTTATTCTTTTTCGAAAAATTTTTTAATTTTTATGGTATTTTTGGCATATGTGAATTTTTTTGTTTGAAACCTTTTCTTACAAGTTTTTGCACTTTCCTACCCCCCCATGCCTAAGATTTGCAATGTCCTCATTGTAACCTAGGGGGTCTTAGTTCAGGGTGAACTTCGAGTGCTGAAAGGTGTCAGAACAAGTTTCAGGTTTTCAAAGAGAATGACGGGCTGCCTCCCGTTAAGCGCTGAGTTTTACGCCATCGGCTGGGCGCAATAAGCTCAAGGGGAAAGGAGGATATGAGATGCCTCAGCCAAATCAGTAGAAGTTACATCAATGAACGGCTTGAGTCTTTGACCATTCACGATGAAAGGTTCAGAATCGTGGCTGAGTGGACTGATTTCGATTGCTCCATTTCCAAAAACCTGTCGGACCAAATATGGTCCGACCCACTTAGATCTCAGTTTTCCTGGGAAGAGTTTGAGTCGGGCATCAAAGAGTAGGACCTTTTGACCAGGATGGAAGATCTTTCTTGAGATGTGTTTGTCGTGGAAGGCTTTAACCCGCTCCTTGTAGATTTGCGAGTTCTCGTACGCGTCTGTGCGTAATTCATCGATCTCGCTGATTTGGAGTTTTCTGTGGGTCCCAGCCTTAGAAAGATCTAGATTACAGTTCCGTACTGCCCAATAGGCTTTATGCTCCAGTTCGACGGGAAGGTGGCATGCCTTTCCGTACACCAATCTAAAGGGAGACATGCCCAATTGGGTCTTGTGGGCGGTCCTATAGGCCCACAATGCTTCCGGAAGTCGGGACGACCAGTCCTTCCTGTCAGGTCGAACAGTGACCTGCAGGATTTTCTTGATCTCCCGATTTGACAGCTCAGCTAGACCATTAGTTTGGGGGTGGTAAGGAGTAGAGATTCGGTGAGACACCCCGTATTTGGTCATCAGTGACCTAAACTGAGCATTTGTAAAATGGGTCCCCCCATCAGAGATTATTGCACGAGGAATCCCGAACCTTGAGAAAATGTGTTGATGAATGAATTTGAGAACGATTTTGTGATCACAGGTACGGGTCGGTATGGCTTCGATCCATTTGGACACGTAGTCCACAGCCAACAGAATGTATTCGAAACCATCCGAAACAGGAAAGGGGCCCATAAAATCAATCCCCCAAACATCAAAGATTTCGCATACTAGAATCGGTTGCATAGGCATCATGTTGCGATGGCTCATGTTGCCCAAAGTCTGGCAACGACTGCATGCCTTGCAATGACTGTATGCGTCTTTGAACAGTGTGGGCCAGTAAAAGCCGCACTGGAGGACTTTTGATGCGGTTTTATGCCCGGCAAAATGGCCACCGCATGCCTGGTCATGGCAGAAAGAGAGGATATTGTTGACTTCCCCTTCCGGGATACATCTCCGGATGATCTGATCGGCACCTATGCGGAAGAGGTACGGGTCTTCCCAAATGTAATACTTGGCATCGGAGCGTAATTTGTCTTTTTTGGCCTTCGGCCAATCGGACGGGGTTTGATGAGATGCCAAGTAATTTACAATATTAGCAAACCATGGAAGGCTAGTACCAATAGTCAGCAGGTGCTCATCGGGAAAATGCTCAGTGATGGGTCCGGAAGGGTCTATCATTTCAGAAGGAAGACGGGACAAGTGATCAGCTACCACGTTTTGTTTTCCCGCTTTATCGCGAATCTCGAGGTCAAATTCTTGCAACAGCAAGATCCATCGGATCAATCGAGGTTTCGCGTCCTTCTTTGCAAGGAGATGCCTCACAGCCGTGTGATCCGAGTATATGATGACATGGGAACCCAGAAGGTATGATCTGAATTTCTCTAGGGCAAATACTACAGCTAGCAGCTCTTTCTCAGTAACTGTATAGTTACGCTGAGCCTCATCGAGTGTTTTGCTGGCGTAGTAAATGACCACAGGTTTCCTGTCATTTTTCTGCCCCAAAACCGCTCCTACAGCGAAGTCGGATGCATCACACATGATCTCAAAGGGTTGAGACCAATCAGGGGACTGTAGGATCGGGGCTTGGGTGACTCGGTCACGCAGGATTTCAAATGCTTGAGTGCATTCCCTGGAGATTTCGAAGGGAACATCCTTGGAGAGAAGAGTGGTCAGGGGGCGTGCGATTTTTGAAAAATCGGGGATAAATCGTCGATAAAAACCGACATGCCCTAAAAAGGATCGGATGTCCCTGATCGAGCTAGGCATAGGAAGGCGAGAAATCAGATTAACCTTAGCTCGATCCACTTGGATACCTTTCTCCGAAATTGAGTGTCCCAGGACAATTCCCTCAGGCACCATGAAATGGCTCTTTTCCCAGGAAAGAACCAAATTCACGTCGATGCACCGCCTGAGTATCTGGACCAAGTGCTGGAGGCAATCGTCGAATGATGCTCCGAAAACTGAAAAGTCATCCATGAAGACTTCCAGATAATCACCTACCATATCTGAGAATATGGCAAGCATGCATCGCTGAAAAGTAGCGGGTGCATTGCAAAGACCGAAAGGCATCCTTCGGAAAGCGTATGTTCCGAAGGGGCAGGTGAATGTGGTCTTTTCTTGGTCCTCAGGATGGATTGCCACCTGGTTATAACCGGAGTACCCGTCAAGAAAGCAGAAGAACCTATTTCCCGCTAGTTTTTCGAGAATTTGATCAATGAAGGGTAGTGGGAAATGATCCTTCTTCGTGGAGGAATTGAGTCGACGGTAATCTATACAGACTCTCCACGAGTTGGCTAATCGGGTAGGAATGATTTCTCCGGTCTCAGTCGTTATAGTGGTGAGTCCTGCCTTCTTAGGCACGACCTGAATTGGGCTCACCCAACGACTATCGGAGATCGGGTAGATGATCCCGGCATCTAACCACTTGATGATCTCCTTTTTCACGACCTCCTGCAGATTGGGATTTAAGCGTCTCTGCATTTCACGAGAAGGTCGTGTGCCCTCTTCTGAATAGATATGATGAGTACAATAAGAGGGACTTATTCCAGTCAAATCATCGAGGGTCCATCCGATGGCTCTGCGATGTTGCTGGAGGACAACAATCAGACGGGATTCCTGTTCAGGACTAAGGTTGGAATTGATGATCACAGGAAGGGTCTGATTAGAACCCAAAAAGATGTATTTCAAATGAGCAGGAAGGGGTTTCAGTTCGAGGATGGGGTTTTCAGCAGCAGCGGGTGGTTCAGTATAGATGTGAGGTTCAAGGGTGGGAGTTACTGGGTTGTTCACATCCGGATTGGACTCCTCTATTTGCGGGTCAAGATCCTTCTGTGGTTGATGAGGAATACTCAAGTCATTCTGGAGGTGTGATTCATCAACCAAAGTCTTGATGTCACAAATTTGCTCGATGACGCCGCAATTAATTCCTTGTTGGGCCTTAAATATATCAATTTTCAGTGTTTGATCTCCAAACTTAAGCTCTATTTGGCCCTCCTCACAGCTGATGTTGGCTCTAGCAGTAGCCAAGAAAGGTCTCCCTAGAATGATTGGTGTATCCCTAGGGTTCTCAGGTGCATCCATGTCTAAGACTATAAAGTCCACTGGAAAATAGAAATCCCGCACTCTTACGATAACATCCTCGAGAATCCCTTTTGGTGACTTTATAGATCGATCTGCTAATTGTAATGTCACCTCAGTTGGTTTCAGCTCAGATTCTTCCAGATGGTCAAGTAAGGATGTGGGTATCAGATTTATAGATGCACCTAAGTCTAACAATGCTCTGTCAAATTGGGTACCACCTATCTTACAGGAGATCAGGGGAGTTCCAGGATCTTTTGCCTTGGGTGGGAGTCTACTAAGGATTACAGAGCTGGCTTGCTCTGACAGAACAATTGGGCTCCCTCCCTTGGTTCGCGGCTTACGCTGGGGTGTACATATATTCTTTAGAAATCGTGCGTAAGCTGGTACGTGGCGGATTGCATCCATCAAGGGGATGTTTATGTGGACCTGCTCAAAGAGCTTGACCAGGTCCTCCTCAGGGGCCACGGGTTTGGTGGTCTTCTTTCCCTTGGTCAGGGCTTCGGGAAACGGGATCTTGGTTGGTTCCTCTAGGATAGGTCCTGGTTGTGGGTCTGGAACAGCGGTACCTTGGATAACTATCCTAGGGTCATGATTATCAGGCTGGGAGTGGTTTGGATAACGCGGGTCCTGAGTTGTCTTACCACTACGTGTTGTTACAGAATTTAATCCGGCCTGATTTTGGTTTGGATTTGGTAGGAGGGGTGGCTGCTGCTGAAATCCCGTACGAGAAGTAGAGGCTTCCATCTCGTCTGGAGATGGAGCAGTGGGGGCCTGATAAATCCATTGAGCTTGGCCTAAATTTGGATTCATAACGCGCTTCTGGGTTGGCACGTTATTTGGGTTAGGAAGGGGTTGGGAAGGGAGTGTGCCTGGCTGGCGAGAATTTGCCAACTGGGCCAGCTGAGTTTTAACTTCAGTAAGCTCGTCCTTGTGCTGTTTTTGAATGGCCGCATTCGATTTTTGAATGTCAGCCAGAGTCTGAAGGATTAAGGACATTTGATCTTGATTTGGCCCTGATGGATAAGTAGGGTTGGGCCGAGGCTGAGGCGGCTGGTAGTGATGAGAGGGCTGTGGGCGGGACTGAAAAGGTGGTCTTTGGGTTTGAGAATTTCCCGCCCACTGAAAATTTGGATGGTTTCGCCATCCAGGGTTGTAAGTGTTGGAGAATGGGTCGTTCTGGATGGCGTTGAGGTTCTCGCAGGTCTGAGGAACCTCCTGAGAATCAGGGAAAGGGGGAATGGAGTTCCCCCGGCTGGTGAAGAAAGGATCGGATGATCTTCCAGTCCAAGAATCAGATGGGGACGGATATGGATCCATCCCAGGGGAGGATCGGTGTAGGATGTTTTGCACAGTCTCCTGTGTGGAAGGAGGTTGTGCAAAGGAGTTACGCGCAGAGGTGGCTCGCTGCAAGTGCTGAGTCAGCTCATCCACCTTCTTTTCAATAATTGAGACCTTGTCCAGTCGACTGGCCATTAATTCCAGGTCGACCGATGCGGACAGGCCCTGCGTCTCATGTGCTCCCTTAAGATTCGTCGCTGCGCGGGTATTCGTCCTGTCGAATAATCCCATGGAGTCATTGTTGATGGAGTTCTCGCACATGTTTTCGAGAATCTCCCATACGGTGTCTTCATGTTGACCCATGATGTTTCCTCCGCAGGTTGCATTGACGAAAAGGCGGATGTCCTCACGGAGTCCCTGGTAAAAAGATTGGACTTGTTCCCATTTAGGAACTCCGTGATGGGGGCACTTCCTCATGAGATCCTGAAAACGATCCCATGCCTCATGGAGAGGTTCTCCTGATTGTTGAGTGAAGTGTGTAATCTGATGGCGCAAGGCGTTGGTCCGACCAACGGGAAAGAACTTTTTCAAAAACTCGGATTGAAGTTCTTCCCAAGTGTTGATCGGCCGGGTCTGAGTTTGATACCAATGGGCGGCCTTGTCCATAAGAGAAAAGGAGAACATCTTCATGAGAAGAATATCCCGATTTTGCGCATCTGATCCAAAAGTGTGGGCCAGATGCTTAAGCTGTTTGATGTGCTGGAAGGGATCTTCAGAATTAAGCCCATGGAATTTAGGTATAGCGTGAATCATGTTGGGCTTTAGTTCGGAATCAGGTCCTCCAATCGGGATTCTAACTCGAGGCTCAATTGCCACCGCAGCAGGATTGTAGTGGTCCCGCATCATAGGACGCTGTGGTGGGTGCACGAAGTTTTGGAAGAGGTCATTGAGTCGCTGGAGCTGGTGTTCCAGATTATTTTCTTCCTCAACTGGCTGAGCCATGATGGGGGAAGAAGAAGAACTTGGTTCTGAATCAGAAGAGAGAATAATGTGAGGGTGTTGCTGCACAAACACGGGCGTCGAGGCTTGGCCTTGACGAGAGTGAATTTCTAAAGGAGGTCTTAAGGGTGGTCTTAGAGACCTCCTTCCGTACATGCACAGTTGGGAGAGGTAAAGTTTAGAAGGTGATGGACCCAATCAAGACACCCAAAAATGTGTTGGGTGACTATAGAGGTGCGGGGCAGATGGACCCCTTGATCAGAAAGATCGTCCACCTGAGAATTACCTGGGCAGCCAGAGAGGGAGAGTCCCGCGAAGACCCCTACACGGTAGAGCGTCCCCACGGGTTACAGGGTTTCCCCCACCCGACCTCTCTTGTCACTGCGGTTCCAGGTAGACCAGAATGGGGATCTTGACCTCTTAAGTCTACCAATTTTAAGATCAGGGTGTTTAAGGTTTCACTTGAACTTTAGTCTTTTTAGGTGCAAAGAGTGACCTAATTTAAGGTTGGTTAACCCAAGGGGTCAACTTTACCTATTGCTTTCTTTAAGAGCTTTTAGGTCCTGTTTTTTAGGGTTCAAGTGTTTAGAGAGAGCCAATTGTTTAGGATTTTTCTTGTATAGGTATTTTCAGACAAGGGCTTGGGCACACTTCATTTGGTTTTCTCAATTCTTGAGTTAAGTAGTGTGTCTCTAAATCCCTAGTGTTGGATCCTAGGTTGGCTCTACTTGGTCCAGTTAATTCTTTGTTGGGTAATTAGGGCTCAAGCAAGAATGTGTTAGCCCTTAAATACCCTTGATAGTGTGCAGAAATAATGAGTTGAAAACATGCAACTTTTATGGTTACTAAATATGGAAGACAGGTTAGCCCTATATTGCTTGTTCTTTTCTTTTCTTTCTCTTTAGAGTGTAGGGGTTAATAGTGAGAGAAAAGATTTACCTGTCTTCGGAGTGGTTGTCGTGTGGTTGCTTGTCTTCTTGAGTTTCTGTAGCTGCATAAAAGAGAGGAGATTATCAGAAATTAAAAGATACAGGAATGTTTACCTCTAGAATAGCCGTTGCTCCCCGGCAGCGGCGCCAAAATGATGAAGGAAAACGGTTTTCGTTGTTAATTCGTTGTAGTAAAGCCGGTTGTTACCATCGTTTCATATAAAAATTTTTTACTCGGAAAAAAAAAAGAGTTCCCGAGGTCGAACTCAGGGAGCAAGTTGTATTCTAGAGATATACAAATTCTATTGCAAAAATAAAGAGAGAGAGAGAGATGAAAAATTGGCTTCTGCTTCTTTTCTTCTTTCTTCCTCTTTGTCTTTGGTTCTTCCTGTTCTTCTTCTTCTTCTTCTTTTTCTTCTGCTTTCTTCAGATTTTCCTCTTTCTTTTTGGTTCTTCCTGTTCTTCTTCTTCTTCTTCTTTTTCTTCTGCTTTCTTCAGATTTTCCCCTCGTGCTCTTCTTCTTCTGTTCTTCCTTGTTTCCTTTCTTTCTTTTTCTGCAATCATGGTGCTTCTGCCTTCGGCTACTAAGTCTCCCTTCCTTCTTCTTCAGCCTGCCTTCTGTGTTGCTCTGGCTGCTGGCTGTCCGTCGTCTGGCCCGGAGCTTCGACGACTTAACTGAGCAGTTGCTACAGTGCAGCTGCTTCTTCTTCCGCAGTCCTTCACCTGTGCCTGCACGCTCAAGAGTTCATCAGAAGGCAAAAACCTACTCTACCCCCTTTCCCCGCGTATCTCTCTCTCTCTGAAATCACTCTTCGGAAGCTCTCCCAGAGCGCTATCGGGTAATCGGGTTCGGGTCAGGCCCGGGTCCAGGCCCACCGGCGTGCGTGGTGGGCGAGGAGTGCAGGTCAGTCTAATCGGGTCGGGCCAGGTCCGCGGAGCGTGGTCACGGACGAGGCCGAGTCGGGTCGGGTCGGGTGAGAGGGACCTCACCCCGTGGTAACTGAGGCAAACAGCATACGGCAGTTTTTCAATTTATGTGTCCGCGCGCCTTTGAGAGATTCCGAGGTGGGACTAAATGTCCCACCCCAATTCTCTTACGCCTGCAGCAGGGATGATGCTCCCAATTGCGTCGGCTGTTGAGGCGTACAGCTCCAATCGAGGGCCAGGGTGTGTGCGTGAGTCTCTTCCGCGCTGGCCGTAGCTATTCAATCTGGGACATCTCGGCTTGGAGCAACCTCGAGCAGGCTTCGAGCTTCCTCGCCAATGGCGGCCAAGGCCTGGAACCTGAAACCAATGGCACGGCCTCTCGGCCGAATCAGACAGGCGGAGGACCTTCGCCGTGGCACGGCGAAGGTGGTCAGGGGGTCTGCAGGGGGTGTGATGGAGCTGTTAGGTCGTCCTAGGTCAGACTGTGAGCGAGGGAGTGGGTGTGTTCGGTGGGTCTGCAGAGGGTGTTTGGTGGGAAGTGGAGGGGCGGAAGAGGATCAGGGTGAGGAGGCGGAAGTTCTGCGGTGGTCGGCGAGCCGTGTGGGTCGCTGAGGTGATGGGAGCGGCTCGCCGGAGGGTGGTCGGAGGCGGAGAGGATGAGGGTGAACAGGGTCGGTAGAGGGCTTAATTGACTAAATCGAAAGCGGGGAAAGAAAGAGGAGGAGACGGGGAGTAAGTCTAACTTAACTGCAGGGACGAAGGGGGAGGAACAGGGCGACAGTCGTATCGACTGTCGCCGGAGAAGATGATGCTCAGGGAGAGGGGCGGCGGCGAGCAGAAGGCTGGAGAGGCGCCAGCTGGGTGCGGCGTGGCGCGGGAAGAGCAGGGGAGGAGGTCTCTGCTGCTGGTAGTGCGGCAGAGCGAAGAGGTGGAGGGAGAGGAAGTCGCCGGAGCTGGTGAGCGTCTGCCGGAGAAAGAAGAGACGAAAGCTGGGGGTTTTCTCCGTCAGATCCAGGCTGCCTTGGTCGGAGGAGCGGCGGGGGGTATTTATAGGGTTGTAGCAGGGAGGAAGGCGGAGGGAGACGACGTGTCTCCCTCGCCGGAGCATGGTCGGAATTCGAACCCATACCGTCCGTGCGTTCGCACGGCCGGTATGGGGGGCTACAGTGACCATGGGGGTGCTCCTGCGACGGCTGACGACGCAGGGCACCCCTGGTACACTTGCCAGGTCTCCCACCTCACCCTGCGCGGCGCCATGCTCCGCGCAAGGTCGCCGGAGCATGGTGCTGGCAGGGTTTTGCAGGAGGGACCTGTTTGCAAAGAACGAAGGAGAGTTAGGGGCCTAAATGCGAGGGTTCAAAAGTTGAGGGCCAAAGAGTAAATATATGAGGACCAAAGTGTAAATTCGGTCAAGGAGGTTTCTTCTTAGGCTCAAGTTTTTATACATGACTAATTAGGACCTAAGGAATCTGATGGTGAATTTTATTTTCATATTAAACCTTGTTTGACCGGTCAATTTGCGCAAAAACCCAAATTAAGTTATTAATTGGGCATGGTTCTCAATGTAGGTCAAAATGGGTTCTAAAGGCCAAATTGAAGGTTCTAAACCCTAGAGATTATTTTTCTATGAATTTTAGAGGGTTTATTCTATTTTTACTTTGCCTCGAACCTTGTGAATTGAAGTGGGTTGTTTTAGGGTTACAGATTATCATTTGGTTCCTTGGAAGTGCTGTAGCCCTTGCTAGATCATCTCATCCCACTTTTATTCTTATTAAGCTGTTTTGACCTATGTTTGGGCCCTGAATTACCCTGTATGCAGATTATACTGGTAAAATTGCACTTTTACCCCTTATGACTTGTTTTCTTCTCAAACTCAGAATTCTCTGAGTTAAGCTTTTCCTTGAGATATGTAGGAGCTTTTATCCTTTGTATTGGGTCAAAATGAGCTAGTTATGGGATGAAAACGGTTTTCGTTGTTAATTCGTTGTAGTAAAGCCGGTTGTTACCATCGTTTCATATAAAAATTTTTTACTCGGAAAAAAAAAGAGTTCCCGAGGTCGAACTCAGGGAGCAAGTTGTATTCTAGAGATATACAAATTCTATTGCAAAAATAAAGAGAGAGAGAGAGATGAAAAATTGGCTTCTGCTTCTTTTCTTCTTTCTTCCTCTTTGTCTTTGGTTCTTCCTGTTCTTCTTCTTCTTCTTCTTTTTCTTCTGCTTTCTTCAGATTTTCCTCTTTCTTTTTGGTTCTTCCTGTTCTTCTTCTTCTTCTTCTTTTTCTTCTGCTTTCTTCAGATTTTCCCCTCGTGCTCTTCTTCTTCTGTTCTTCCTTGTTTCCTTTCTTTCTTTTTCTTCAGATCGTCTTCTTCTTTTCTTGCTTCTTGCTTCTTTTCTTTTCTTCTTCTGCAATCGTGGTGCTTCTGCCTTCGGCTACTAAGTCTCCCTTCCTTCTTCTTCAGCCTGCCTTCTGTGTTGCTCTGGCTGCTGGCTGTCCATCGTCTGGCCCGGAGCTTCGACGACTTAACTGAGCAGTTGCTACAGTGCAGCTGCTTCTTCTTCCGCAGTCCTTCACCTGTGCCTGCACGCTCAAGAGTTCATCAGAAGGCAAAAACCTACTCTACCCCCTTTCCCCGCGTATCTCTCTCTCTCTGAAATCACTCTTCGGAAGCTCTCCCAGAGCGCTATCGGGTAATCGGGTTCGGATCAGGCCCGGGTCCAGGCCCACCGGCGTGCGTGGTGGGCGAGGAGTGCAGGTCAGTCTAATCGGGTCGGGCCAGGTCCGCGGAGCGTGGTCACGGACGAGGCCGAGTCGGGTCGGGTCGGGTGAGAGGGACCTCACCCCGTGGTAACTGAGGCAAACAGCTTACGGCAGTTTTTCAATTTATGTGTCCGCGCGCCTTTGAGAGATTCCGAGGTGGGACTAAATGTCCCACCCCAATTCTCTTACGCCTGCAGCAGGGATGGTGCTCCCAATTGCGTCGGCTGTTGAGGCGTACAGCTCCAATCGAGGGCCAGGGTGTGTGCGTGAGTCTCTTCCGCGCTGGCCGTAGCTATTCAATCTGGGACATCTCGGCTTGGAGCAACCTCGAGCAGGCTTCGAGCTTCCTCGCCAATGGCGGCCAAGGCCTGGAACCTGAAACCAATGGCACGGCCTCTCGGCCGAATCAGACAGGCGGAGGACCTTCGCCGTGGCACGGCGAAGGTGGTCAGGGGGTCTGCAGGGGGTGTGATGGAGCTGTTAGGTCGTCCTAGGTCAGACTGTGAGCGAGGGAGTGGGTGTGTTCGGTGGGTCTGCAGAGGGTGTTTGGTGGGAAGTGGAGGGGCGGAAGAGGATCAGGGTGAGGAGGCGGAAGTTCTGCGGTGGTCGGCGAGCCGTGTGGGTCGCTGAGGTGATGGGAGCGGCTCGCCGGAGGGTGGTCGGAGGCGGAGAGGATGAGGGTGAACAGGGTCGGTAGAGGGCTTAATTGACTAAATCGAAAGCGGGGAAAGAAAGAGGAGGAGACGGGGAGTAAGTCTAACTTAACTGCAGGGACGAAGGGGGAGGAACAGGGCGACAGTCGTATCGACTGTCGCCGGAGAAGATGATGCTCAGGGAGAGGGGCGGCGGCGAGCAGAAGGCTGGAGAGGCGCCAGCTGGGTGCGGCGTGGCGCGGGAAGAGCAGGGGAGGAGGTCTCTGCTGCTGGTAGTGCGGCAGAGCGAAGAGGTGGAGGGAGAGGAAGTCGCCGGAGCTGGTGAGCGTCTGCCGGAGAAAGAAGAGACGAAAGCTGGGGGTTTTCTCCGTCAGATCCAGGCTGCCTTGGTCGGAGGAGCGGCGGGGGGTATTTATAGGGTTGTAGCAGGGAGGAAGGCGGAGGGAGACGACGTGTCTCCCTCGCCGGAGCATGGTCGGAATTCGAACCCATACCGTCCGTGCGTTCGCACGGCCGGTATGGGGGGCTACAGTGACCATGGGGGTGCTCCTGCGACGGCTGACGACGCAGGGCACCCCCGGTACACTTGCCAGGTCCTCCACCTCACCCTGCGCGGCGCCATGCTCCGCGCAAGGTCGCCGGAGCATGGTGCTGGCAGGGTTTTGCAGGAGGGACCTGTTTGCAAAGAACGAAGGAGAGTTAGGGGCCTAAATGCGAGGGTTCAAAAGTTGAGGGCCAAAGAGTAAATATATGAGGACCAAAGTGTAAATTCGGTCAAGGAGGTTTCTTCTTAGGCTCAAGTTTTTATACATGACTAATTAGGACCTAAGGAATCTGATGGTGAATTTTATTTTCATATTAAACCTTGTTTGACCGGTCAATTTGCGCAAAAACCCAAATTAAGTTATTAATTGGGCATGGTTCTCAATGTAGGTCAAAATGGGTTCTAAAGGCCAAATTGAAGGTTCTAAACCCTAGAGATTATTTTTCTATGAATTTTAGAGGGTTTATTCTATTTTTACTTTGCCTCGAACCTTGTGAATTGAAGTGGGTTGTTTTAGGGTTACAGATTATCATTTGGTTCCTTGGAAGTGCTGTAGCCCTTGCTAGATCATCTCATCCCACTTTTATTCTTATTAAGCTGTTTTGACCTGTGTTTGGGCCCTGAATTACCCTGTATGCAGATTATACTGGTAAAATTGCACTTTTACCCCTTATGACTTGTTTTCTTCTCAAACTCAGAATTCTCTGAGTTAAGCTTTTCCTTGAGATATGTAGGAGCTTTTATCCTTTGTATTGGGTCAAAATGAGCTAGTTATGGCTCATGATGAGGTTCTCATCATACCCCCATGCCTAGCTTTTGCTAGTCCCTTAGCAAAAAAAACTTAAGGTTTCAACCCTTGTTCTAGACCATGAAGTTTTCAATGGTTTTAGATAAGTGCTTTTTTATTTGAGCATAGATTAGGTTAGAATGCTGACCATAGGCCTAAAAGATACTCTAGTACCAATCAAGATCCAAATCTGTCTAGCCTTAGCCTCAGTCTTTTAGCAAAGGTTTTTAAGGCCCACAAGAACTAACCTAAGGTTTATTGGACTTCGTGGTTAAAGCACCCGTGCTTGAAATGATTTTAGCCCTGGTTCAGTTCGCAGTGCGTTTTGTAAGAGAGAGAGATAGAAAGTTTTTTTCTGTTTGGAGAGTTTTCTCTCTCTTTTTCTTTTTAGTTCTAGTCTAGGATTGGCTTTTCAACACGGTCTGTATCAGATTCCTTGCTCCCATCATCAATCCTCAAGGGTTCCTGGCGATCGATGCTTCGAGATAGCACCGCCCATGGCAACCCCCGGAACCCTGGCTATTGAGATTTCGAGATAATCCCATCCATGGTATTCCGTGGCCGAATCCAGACCCTGGCAATTGACATTTCGAGATAATGCCATCCATGGAATCTGAACCAGCAGAGTGCTTACATGCCCCCCGTAGGATATGTAAATATCCTAAGAGACAAGCACCGAGGAGATGATATTTTGTTACGCATCTTCGAGGGGATTTCCCGCCTCTCCGCGCTGGGAACTCGTCCAAATCAACTTGTGTTGATCGGCCATTCCTATTCTAGGTGTTCTTTTCAGATTTTTGCGACGCTTCTGCGTGATTCTGATTTTTATGCTTACTGAACCAGGCTGTGTGTGAGATTAGGGTGCTTAGGTTACTGAGTCCCGTAAACCAAAAATTAGTTAACGAGGCCGAATACTCCCTAAGCCTTAGACCTAATACTTCAGCTTTTCATTTTCCTCAACCTCTTGAGGAGTGTCCAGATCTTAATGAGTACTAAGAGTCTATTCAAGAATGCCTAAGGTTTGCATTCTTACTAATCTCATTGTGCACTTTTCAGTTATTTTCTTGAATGAGGTCTAGAACTTAGGTTAATTCCTTAGTTTCTTACTAATGACTATCAACTTTTCTTATAATTTTGTGCTCCTTTTTCATTTTGTTTCTTTTCTCCTTCACAAAATTTTCCTTCTCCTCTTTTCCTCTTATTCTTTTTCGAAAAATTTTTTAATTTTTATGGTATTTTTGGCATATGTGAATTTTTTTGTTTGAAACCTTTTCTTACAAGTTTTTGCACTTTCCTACCCCCCCATGCCTAAGATTTGCAATGTCCTCATTGTAACCTAGGGGGTCTTAGTTCAGGGTGAACTTCGAGTGCTGAAAGGTGTCAGAACAAGTTTCAGGTTTTCAAAGAGAATGACGGGCTGCCTCCCGTTAAGCGCTGAGTTTTACGCCATCGGCTGGGCGCAATAAGCTCAAGGGGAAAGGAGGATATGAGATGCCTCAGCCAAATCAGTAGAAGTTACATCAATGAACGGCTTGAGTCTTTGACCATTCACGATGAAAGGTTCAGAATCGTGGCTGAGTGGACTGATTTCGATTGCTCCATTTCCAAAAACCTGTCGGACCAAATATGGTCCGACCCACTTAGATCTCAGTTTTCCTGGGAAGAGTTTGAGTCGGGCATCAAAGAGTAGGACCTTTTGACCAGGATGGAAGATCTTTCTTGAGATGTGTTTGTCGTGGAAGGCTTTAACCCGCTCCTTGTAGATTTGCGAGTTCTCGTACGCGTCTGTGCGTAATTCATCGATCTCGCTGATTTGGAGTTTTCTGTGGGTCCCAGCCTTAGAAAGATCTAGATTACAGTTCCGTACTGCCCAATAGGCTTTATGCTCCAGTTCGACGGGAAGGTGGCATGCCTTTCCGTACACCAATCTAAAGGGAGACATGCCCAATTGGGTCTTGTGGGCGGTCCTATAGGCCCACAATGCTTCCGGAAGTCGGGACGACCAGTCCTTCCTGTCAGGTCGAACAGTGACCTGCAGGATTTTCTTGATCTCCCGATTTGACAGCTCAGCTAGACCATTAGTTTGGGGGTGGTAAGGAGTAGAGATTCGGTGAGACACCCCGTATTTGGTCATCAGTGACCTAAACTGAGCATTTGTAAAATGGGTCCCCCCATCAGAGATTATTGCACGAGGAATCCCGAACCTTGAGAAAATGTGTTGATGAATGAATTTGAGAACGATTTTGTGATCACAGGTTCGGGTCGGTATGGCTTCGATCCATTTGGACACGTAGTCCACAGCCAACAGAATGTATTCGAAACCATCCGAAACAGGAAAGGGGCCCATAAAATCAATCCCCCAAACATCAAAGATTTCGCATACTAGAATCGGTTGCATAGGCATCATGTCGCGATGGCTCATGTTGCCCAAAGTCTGGCAACGACTGCATGCCTTGTAATGACTGTATGCGTCTTTGAACAGTGTGGGCCAGTAAAAGCCGCACTGGAGGACTTTTGATGCGGTTTTATGCCCGGCAAAATGGCCACCGCATGCCTGGTCATGGCAGAAAGAGAGGATATTGTTGACTTCCCCTTCCGGGATACATCTCCGGATGATCTGATCGGCACCTATGCGGAAGAGGTACGGGTCTTCCCAAATGTAATACTTGGCATCGGAGCGTAATTTGTCTTTCTTGGCCTTCGGCCAATCGGACGGGGTCTGATGAGATGCCAAGTAATTTACAATATTAGCAAACCATGGAAGGCTAGTACCAATAGTCAGCAGGTGCTCATCGGGAAAATGCTCAGTGATGGGTCCGGAAGGGTCTATCATTTCAGAAGGAAGACGGGACAAGTGATCAGCTACCACGTTTTGTTTTCCCGCTTTATCGCGAATCTCGAGGTCAAATTCTTGCAACAGCAAGATCCATCGGATCAATCGAGGCTTCGCGTCCTTCTTTGCAAGGAGATGCCTCACAGCCGTGTGATCCGAGTATATGATGACATGGGAACCCAGAAGGTATGATCTGAATTTCTCTAGGGCAAATACTACAGCTAGCAGCTCTTTCTCAGTAACTGTATAGTTACGCTGAGCCTCATCGAGTGTTTTGCTGGCGTAGTAAATGACCACAGGTTTCCTGTCATTTTTCTGCCCCAAAACCGCTCCTACAGCGAAGTCGGATGCATCACACATGATCTCAAAGGGTTGAGACCAATCAGGGGACTGTAGGATCGGGGCTTGGGTGACTCGGTCACGCAGGATTTCAAATGCTTGAGTGCATTCCTTGGAGATTTCGAAGGGAACATCCTTGGAGAGAAGAGTGGTCAGGGGGCGTGCGATTTTTGAAAAATCAGGGATAAATCGTCGATAAAAACCGACATGCCCTAAAAAGGATCGGATGTCCCTGATCGAGCTAGGCATAGGAAGGCGAGAAATCAGATTAACCTTAGCTCGATCCACTTGGATACCTTTCTCCGAAATTGAGTGTCCCAGGACAATTCCCTCAGGCACCATGAAATGGCTCTTTTCCCAGGAAAGAACCAAATTCACGTCGATGCACCGCCTGAGTATCTGGACCAAGTGCTGGAGGCAATCGTCGAATGATGCTCCGAAAACTGAAAAGTCATCCATGAAGACTTCCAGATAATCACCTACCATATCTGAGAATATGGCAAGCATGCATCGCTGAAAAGTAGCGGGTGCATTGCAAAGACCGAAAGGCATCCTTCGGAAAGCGTATGTTCCGAAGGGGCAGGTGAATGTGGTCTTTTCTTGGTCCTCAGGATGGATTGCCACCTGGTTATAACCGGAGTACCCGTCAAGAAAGCAGAAGAACCTATTTCCCGCTAGTTTTTCGAGAATTTGATCAATGAAGGGTAGTGGGAAATGATCCTTCTTTGTGGAGGAATTGAGTCGACGGTAATCTATACAGACTCTCCACGAGTTGGCTAATCGGGTAGGAATGATTTCTCCGGTCTCAGTCGTTATAGTGGTGAGTCCTGCCTTCTTAGGCACGACCTGAATTGGGCTCACCCAACGACTATCGGAGATCGGGTAGATGATCCCGGCATCTAACCACTTGATGATCTCCTTTTTCACGACCTCCTGCAGATTGGGATTTAAGCGTCTCTGCATTTCACGAGAAGGTCGTGTGCCCTCTTCTGAATAGATATGATGAGTACAATAAGAGGGACTTATTCCAGTCAAATCATCGAGGGTCCATCCGATGGCTCTGCGATGTTGCTGGAGGACAACAATCAGACGGGATTCCTGTTCAGGACTAAGGTTGGAATTGATGATCACAGGAAGGGTCTGATTAGAACCCAAAAAGATGTATTTCAAATGAGCAGGAAGGGGTTTCAGTTCGAGGATGGGGTTTTCAGCAGCAGCGGGTGGTTCAGTATAGATGTGAGGTTCAAGGGTGGGAGTTACTGGGTTGTTCACATCCGGATTGGACTCCTCTATTTGCGGGTCAAGATCCTTCTGTGGTTGATGAGGAATACTCAAGTCATTCTGGAGGTGTGATTCATCAACCAAAGTCTTGATGTCACAAATTTGCTCGATGACGCCGCAATTAATTCCTTGTTGGGCCTTAAATATATCAATTTTCAGTGTTTGATCTCCAAACTTAAGCTCTATTTGGCCCTCCTCACAGCTGATGTTGGCTCTAGCAGTAGCCAAGAAAGGTCTCCCTAGAATGATTGGTGTATCCCTAGGGTTCTCAGGTGCATCCATGTCTAAGACTATAAAGTCCACTGGAAAATAGAAATCCCGCACTCTTACGATAACATCCTCGAGAATCCCTTTTGGTGACTTTATAGATCGATCTGCTAATTGTAATGTCACCTCAGTTGGTTTCAGCTCAGATTCTTCCAGATGGTCAAGTAAGGATGTGGGTATCAGATTTATAGATGCACCTAAGTCTAACAATGCTCTGTCAAATTGGGTACCACCTATCTTACAGGAGATCAGGGGAGTTCCAGGATCTTTTGCCTTGGGTGGGAGTCTACTAAGGATTACAGAGCTGGCTTGCTCTGACAGAACAATTGGGCTCCCTCCCTTGGTTCGCGGCTTACGCTGGGGTGTACATATATTCTTTAGAAATCGTGCGTAAGCTGGTACGTGGCGGATTGCATCCATCAAGGGGATGTTTATGTGGACCTGCTCAAAGAGCTTGACCAGGTCCTCCTCAGGGGCCACGGGTTTGGTGGTCTTCTTTCCCTTGGTCAGGGCTTCGGGAAACGGGATCTTGGTTGGTTCCTCTAGGATAGGTCCTGGTTGTGGGTCTGGAACAGCGGTACCTTGGATAACTATCCTAGGGTCATGATTATCAGGCTGGGAGTGGTTTGGATAACGCGGGTCCTGAGTTGTCTTACCACTACGTGTTGTTACAGAATTTAATCCGGCCTGATTTTGGTTTGGATTTGGTAGGAGGGGTGGCTGCTGCTGAAATCCCGTACGAGAAGTAGAGGCTTCCATCTCGTCTGGAGATGGAGCAGTGGGGGCCTGATAAATCCATTGAGCTTGGCCTAAATTTGGATTCATAACGCGCTTCTGGGTTGGCACGTTATTTGGGTTAGGAAGGGGTTGGGAAGGGAGTGTGCCTGGCTGGCGAGAATTTGCCAACTGGGCCAGCTGAGTTTTAACTTCAGTAAGCTCGTCCTTGTGCTGTTTTTGAATGGCCGCATTCGATTTTTGAATGTCAGCCAGAGTCTGAAGGATTAAGGACATTTGATCTTGATTTGGCCCTGATGGATAAGTAGGGTTGGGCCGAGGCTGAGGCGGCTGGTAGTGATGAGAGGGCTGTGGGCGGGACTGAAAAGGTGGTCTTTGGGTTTGAGAATTTCCCGCCCACTGAAAATTTGGATGGTTTCGCCATCCAGGGTTGTAAGTGTTGGAGAATGGGTCGTTCTGGATGGCGTTGAGGTTCTCGCAGGTCTGAGGAACCTCCTGAGAATCAGGGAAAGGGGGAATGGAGTTCCCCCGGCTGGTGAAGAAAGGATCGGATGATCTTCCAGTCCAAGAATCAGATGGGGATGGATATGGATCCATCCCAGGGGAGGATCGGTGTAGGATGTTTTGCACAGTCTCCTGTGTGGAAGGAGGTTGTGCAAAGGAGTTACGCGCAGAGGTGGCTCGCTGCAAGTGCTGAGTCAGCTCATCCACCTTCTTTTCAATAATTGAGACCTTGTCCAATCGACTGGCCATTAATTCCAGGTCGACTGATGCGGACAGGCCCTGCGTCTCATGTGCTCCCTTAAGATTCGTCGCTGCGCGGGTATTCGTCCTGTCGAATAATCCCATGGAGTCATTGTTGATGGAGTTCTCGCACATGTTTTCGAGAATCTCCCATACGGTGTCTTCATGTTGACCCATGATGTTTCCTCCGCAGGTTGCATTGACGAAAAGGCGGATGTCCTCACGGAGTCCCTGGTAAAAAGATTGGACTTGTTCCCATTTAGGAACTCCGTGATGGGGGCACTTCCTCATGAGATCCTGAAAACGATCCCATGCCTCATGGAGAGGTTCTCCTGATTGTTGAGTGAAGTGTGTAATCTGATGGCGCAAGGCGTTGGTCCGACCAACGGGAAAGAACTTTTTCAAAAACTCGGATTGAAGTTCTTCCCAAGTGTTGATCGGCCGGGTCTGAGTTTGATACCAATGGGCGGCCTTGTCCATAAGAGAAAAGGAGAACATCTTCATGAGAAGAATATCCCGATTTTGCGCATCTGATCCAAAAGTGTGGGCCAGATGCTTAAGCTGTTTGATGTGCTGGAAGGGATCTTCAGAATTAAGCCCATGGAATTTAGGTATAGCGTGAATCATGTTGGGCTTTAGTTCGGAATCAGGTCCTCCAATCGGGATTCTAACTCGAGGCTCAATTGCCACCGCAGCAGGATTGTAGTGGTCCCGCATCATAGGACGCTGTGGTGGGTGCACGAAGTTTTGGAAGAGGTCATTGAGTCGCTGGAGCTGGTGTTCCAGATTATTTTCTTCCTCAACTGGCTGAGCCATGATGGGGGAAGAAGAAGAACTTGGTTCTGAATCAGAAGAGAGAATAATGTGAGGGTGTTGCTGCACAAACACGGGCGTCGAGGCTTGGCCTTGACGAGAGTGAATTTCTAAAGGAGGTCTTAAGGGTGGTCTTAGAGACCTCCTTCCGTACATGCACAGTTGGGAGAGGTAAGTTTAGAAGGTGATGGACCCAATCAAGACACCCAAAAATATGTTGGGTGACTATAGAGGTGCGGGGCAGATGGACCCCTTGATCAGAAAGATCGTCCACCTGAGAATTACCTGGGCAGCCAGAGAGGGAGAGTCCCGCGAAGACCCCTACACGGTAGAGCGTCCCCACGGGTTACAGGGTTTCCCCCACCCGACCTCTCTTGTCACTGTGGTTCCAGGTAGACCAGAATGGGGATCTTGACCTCTTAAGTCTACCAATTTTAAGATCAGGGTGCTTAAGGTTTTCACTTGAACTTTAGTCTTTTTAAGTGCAAAGAGTGACCTAATTTAAGGTTGGTTAACCCAAAGGGGTCAACTTTACCTCTTGTTTTCTTTAAGAGCTTTTAGGTCCTGTTTTTTAGGGTTCAAGTGTTTAGAGAGAGCCAATTGTTTAGGATTTTTCTTGTATAGGTATTTTCAGACAAGGGCTTGGGCACACTTTATTTGGTTTTCTCAATTCTTGAGTTAAGTAGTGTGTCTCTAAATCCCTAGTGTTGGATCCTAGGTTGGCTCTACTTGGTCCAGTTAATTCTTTGTTGGGTAATTAGGGCTCAAGCAAGAATGTGTTAGCCCTTAAATACCCTTGATAGTGTGCAGAAATAATGAGTTGAAAACATGCAACTTTTATGGTTACTAAATATGGAAGACAGGTTAGCCCTATATTGCTTGTTCTTTTCTTTTCTTTCTCTTTAGAGTGTAGGGGTTAATAGTGAGAGAAAAGATTTACCTGTCTTCGGAGTGGTTGTCGTGTGGTTGCTTGTCTTCTTGAGTTTCTGTAGCTGCATAAAAGAGAGGAGATTATCAGAAATTAAAAGATACAGGAATGTTTACCTCTAGAATAGCCGTTGCTCCCCGGCAGCGGCGCCAAGATGATGGATGAAAACGGTTTTCGTTGTTAATTCGTTGTAGTAAAGCCGGTTGTTACCATCGTTTCATATAAAAATTTTTTACTCGGAAAAAAAAAGAGTTCCCGAGGTCGAACTCAGGGAGCAAGTTGTATTCTAGAGATATACAAATTCTATTGCAAAAATAAAGAGAGAGAGAGAGATGAAAAATTGGCTTCTGCTTCTTTTCTTCTTTCTTCCTCTTTGTCTTTGGTTCTTCCTGTTCTTCTTCTTCTTCTTCTTTTTCTTCTGCTTTCTTCAGATTTTCCTCTTTCTTTTTGGTTCTTCCTGTTCTTCTTCTTCTTCTTCTTTTTCTTCTGCTTTCTTCAGATTTTCCCCTCGTGCTCTTCTTCTTCTGTTCTTCCTTGTTTCCTTTCTTTCTTTTTCTTCAGATCGTCTTCTTCTTTTCTTGCTTCTTGCTTCTTTTCTTTTCTTCTTCTGCAATCGTGGTGCTTCTGCCTTCGGCTACTAAGTCTCCCTTCCTTCTTCTTCAGCCTGCCTTCTGTGTTGCTCTGGCTGCTGGCTGTCCATCGTCTGGCCCGGAGCTTCGACGACTTAACTGAGCAGTTGCTACAGTGCAGCTGCTTCTTCTTCCGCAGTCCTTCACCTGTGCCTGCACGCTCAAGAGTTCATCAGAAGGCAAAAACCTACTCTACCCCCTTTCCCCGCGTATCTCTCTCTCTCTGAAATCACTCTTCGGAAGCTCTCCCAGAGCGCTATCGGGTAATCGGGTTCGGATCAGGCCCGGGTCCAGGCCCACCGGCGTGCGTGGTGGGCGAGGAGTGCAGGTCAGTCTAATCGGGTCGGGCCAGGTCCGCGGAGCGTGGTCACGGACGAGGCCGAGTCGGGTCGGGTCGGGTGAGAGGGACCTCACCCCGTGGTAACTGAGGCAAACAGCTTACGGCAGTTTTTCAATTTATGTGTCCGCGCGCCTTTGAGAGATTCCGAGGTGGGACTAAATGTCCCACCCCAATTCTCTTACGCCTGCAGCAGGGATGGTGCTCCCAATTGCGTCGGCTGTTGAGGCGTACAGCTCCAATCGAGGGCCAGGGTGTGTGCGTGAGTCTCTTCCGCGCTGGCCGTAGCTATTCAATCTGGGACATCTCGGCTTGGAGCAACCTCGAGCAGGCTTCGAGCTTCCTCGCCAATGGCGGCCAAGGCCTGGAACCTGAAACCAATGGCACGGCCTCTCGGCCGAATCAGACAGGCGGAGGACCTTCGCCGTGGCACGGCGAAGGTGGTCAGGGGGTCTGCAGGGGGTGTGATGGAGCTGTTAGGTCGTCCTAGGTCAGACTGTGAGCGAGGGAGTGGGTGTGTTCGGTGGGTCTGCAGAGGGTGTTTGGTGGGAAGTGGAGGGGCGGAAGAGGATCAGGGTGAGGAGGCGGAAGTTCTGCGGTGGTCGGCGAGCCGTGTGGGTCGCTGAGGTGATGGGAGCGGCTCGCCGGAGGGTGGTCGGAGGCGGAGAGGATGAGGGTGAACAGGGTCGGTAGAGGGCTTAATTGACTAAATCGAAAGCGGGGAAAGAAAGAGGAGGAGACGGGGAGTAAGTCTAACTTAACTGCAGGGACGAAGGGGGAGGAACAGGGCGACAGTCGTATCGACTGTCGCCGGAGAAGATGATGCTCAGGGAGAGGGGCGGCGGCGAGCAGAAGGCTGGAGAGGCGCCAGCTGGGTGCGGCGTGGCGCGGGAAGAGCAGGGGAGGAGGTCTCTGCTGCTGGTAGTGCGGCAGAGCGAAGAGGTGGAGGGAGAGGAAGTCGCCGGAGCTGGTGAGCGTCTGCCGGAGAAAGAAGAGACGAAAGCTGGGGGTTTTCTCCGTCAGATCCAGGCTGCCTTGGTCGGAGGAGCGGCGGGGGGTATTTATAGGGTTGTAGCAGGGAGGAAGGCGGAGGGAGACGACGTGTCTCCCTCGCCGGAGCATGGTCGGAATTCGAACCCATACCGTCCGTGCGTTCGCACGGCCGGTATGGGGGGCTACAGTGACCATGGGGGTGCTCCTGCGACGGCTGACGACGCAGGGCACCCCCGGTACACTTGCCAGGTCCTCCACCTCACCCTGCGCGGCGCCATGCTCCGCGCAAGGTCGCCGGAGCATGGTGCTGGCAGGGTTTTGCAGGAGGGACCTGTTTGCAAAGAACGAAGGAGAGTTAGGGGCCTAAATGCGAGGGTTCAAAAGTTGAGGGCCAAAGAGTAAATATATGAGGACCAAAGTGTAAATTCGGTCAAGGAGGTTTCTTCTTAGGCTCAAGTTTTTATACATGACTAATTAGGACCTAAGGAATCTGATGGTGAATTTTATTTTCATATTAAACCTTGTTTGACCGGTCAATTTGCGCAAAAACCCAAATTAAGTTATTAATTGGGCATGGTTCTCAATGTAGGTCAAAATGGGTTCTAAAGGCCAAATTGAAGGTTCTAAACCCTAGAGATTATTTTTCTATGAATTTTAGAGGGTTTATTCTATTTTTACTTTGCCTCGAACCTTGTGAATTGAAGTGGGTTGTTTTAGGGTTACAGATTATCATTTGGTTCCTTGGAAGTGCTGTAGCCCTTGCTAGATCATCTCATCCCACTTTTATTCTTATTAAGCTGTTTTGACCTGTGTTTGGGCCCTGAATTACCCTGTATGCAGATTATACTGGTAAAATTGCACTTTTACCCCTTATGACTTGTTTTCTTCTCAAACTCAGAATTCTCTGAGTTAAGCTTTTCCTTGAGATATGTAGGAGCTTTTATCCTTTGTATTGGGTCAAAATGAGCTAGTTATGGCTCATGATGAGGTTCTCATCAAGGAGCTTGGTAGAATAGAGGAAGTATTAGCCATACATACCTTAGACAACCATTTATTGGCCAACTCAACCCAAACTCGGGACGAAGATCACACGGTTGTAGAAATAATTGAGAACAAAGCAAAAAAGTGACCAATTGTAGCAACACGGGATGAGGAAGATATACATGAAATCAAAAATTTGTTGGATGATTCACGTGATCAAGTAAAACCCAACAACATCCTTATCCTGAATGCTTAGAGTTTGAGGTCCAGCTTGTGTGTGGGAATCTTGAGGATCAAGATGGTTGGTTTAAGAGCCCAGAGTGTGAGGATGAAATTGAACATTGGGGAAGAACTCTTCAAACATTAGGTATTCTAGAGTATCCACAAACCCCAAGCACAGCACAAAACCCTCATCGTCCTTTTTCACCCAACCATTGCACAAATTTTGTACCCAACCACACCTCCTCTGTAATAAATCAACAAAACTCCTATTGGAGACCATTTGGGCTCTCCTTGCACCACCAGCTTGCCACTTTCATTGATCATCTCTTTGGCAAGCCCGTTTTCACTCTCCGGGACCCATACCTAGGGGCCCAGAAACTGTGCTATTGTGGCCTCAATGTTTAGTTGTTTGTGATTGAAAACATTGCCTAGTTGAAGGCACTAAACTCATCACGTGTAGAGACTTCTCTGAGCTGACTTGAATCTCACGGAAACCAGGTGTTTTTCTTCCACTTCTACTCTTCTGCATGCTTTCATTTTTAACAATGAGGATATTGCATTAGCTAAGCATGGGGGGGTAGATATTTCATATGAATCTTTTTGTTAGCTGTAATAGTAATTTCCTATTTTTCATCAGAGAGAGAGAGAGAGTTAGGAGACGAGAACTTAGGCATTAGGAGTTGCAAACTTTAGGAATTGATACTTTGGGATCTGAATACTTAGAATCTTCAGGTCTTCGAGCTTACTTAGCCTAGGTGTCCACTCGAATGTGGACTTAGTCTCGAGTTCTCGCCAATTCAAATTCACTTTAATTTGGCAAATAAATTGAGATGATAAGTATGCGACTTATTAACCCGCCCTCTGATTTGAGGGGACTTTAAGCCTAAGCATCTACACACTTTTTTTGCACTGACTCACTTTTCAACAGTTTCTTCAGAAATTGGGTAGCTAATGAATTATCTAAGGTGGTATGGCTGGTAGTGGTAGCAGCTCATCGGCCAGTTGTCTAGAACCTAGCCACAAGCCCATTTTTGTTTTACTGCCTTTAGGTAAATCTTAGATCAGGGAAGCCACTTACTTAAAATAAAATAAAAGAAAAAGAAAAAAAGAAAAAGAAAAAAAATAGAAAAAGGAGGAAAAAAATAAACAAATAAAACCACACTTCACTGTACGAGTATGGCTGGCAATTTGTTGTGGGTAGTAACCCATTGGCCAATTGTCCAGAGCCTAGCTCACAAAAATGCACAATAATTCCCAAAATACTTAGGGAAGAAACGGGGAAGTAGAATAAATCGGAGAGATATACACTCGATTCGTCCTTGTGTTGACCCCATAAATAAAAGAAGTAGGGAGAAGGCTACCGTTTGAAAAGATATACCTCAAGGCAAGGTCACCTAGGGTCGTAGAAACCCGAAGTCCGTTTTAATGGCCGCCTAATTGTAATTTCCTTACTTGGAGGGGTGAGATCAGTGTGACGTAAAAAATGCGGAAATAAAATATAAAGCAATCTCACAAAAATCAATCGCACAAGTACACAAGTAATTTTAGGTGGAAACCTAAACTGGGTGAAAACCACCACCTAACCCTCTCGAGTTAGGATTTTCCGATCAACCTAGTTGATCAAATCCACTAACCGAATCACTTTAAAACGAGGGTGATTCAACCTCAGTACAACCACGCTACAAGTACGAGGGTAGTGTTCCTCAACCCCTTCTCTCCACGAGAAGGATTTTGTCCCACGAAGGAGACGGGAATTCGCAAAGCGAATACCCAACAAAAAGACAAAGATAAAATAAAACAACAAACCTATAGAGCCAACAAAGTAGTAAACTTAAGCTTCTATAGGATTTAGGAAACTCCCCTTTGCAAGGAGTGCGTCGACGATGACGCGGGTGCGTGAGCCACGCAACGGCGCAACTTCGCTCTCGTAGACAACGGCGGGAGAGCGGGTGCGCAACAGTTTGATGCTCTCAAGATGTAGAACTTGAGCTTAGAGAGCAAGAGCTTCTTGGACACAAGAGTGTGAGAGTGTAGAGCTAAGTGTATCTTGTGTGTCTTGTGTTTCTCTTGGTGTGTATCTTGTATGTTTTGTGTTTCTCTTGGGGTATCTTGTATGTTTTGTGTTTCTCTTGGTGTATCGAGGTGTGTAAAGGCTCCCCTCTATTTATAGAGGCCTTAGGAAGGCTTTGGAAGGCTTGGAAAAGCTTCCATAGCCGTTGGGTGCAAAGCCCAAGAGAATCAGGCCGAAATTAGGACAATGATTACATTTGACAGGGTGATCAGACGTCTAATTCTTTCATCAGACGTCTGGAAGGCCACTTTAAGACGTCTGATTTAAATGTCAGACGTCTGATTCTATGCGGGTTTCTCCCTGACATGGATCAGATCTAAACAGGGTTCCTACGCAAGTCCATCAGACGACATACAGGACGTCTGGCACTATGTCTGGACGTCTGGAAACCTACTTTTACTGTGGGAATTGATTTCCAAACGTTGCAACGGCTAGAAAATCTCTGAGAAGAGATTTTGGGTCAGCCGAGGCAAAACGGTCATTTATCAGATGTCTGGATAGTCCTATGGACGTCTGATAAGGCTCTAACGGTCATATCTGGAGTGTTTGCGAAGCCAGCCAACGGTCCACTAACTGGACGTCTGGCAAAGTCATCAGACATCTCCTAAGACGTCTGGTCTAAGGTCTGGACGTCTGATTTCATCAGACAGAACTAACTATGTCCAGCCTAACAGTTATCAGACGTCTGAAACAACAGTCAGACGTCTTAAAATACATTATCAGACGTCTGATTTGGGAATTAGACGTCTGGAAAGTCTGTTTGAACCCTATATTGGTTTTCTAAGTATTCTACAGAAAACCTAAGTATCCTAGGGTTGTGCTGGTGTTCCTAGGACTACTGTTAGGGTTCTTTGAGGCTCTTTAACATGAAATATCTAAGGAAATAAAGAGCAACAAAAGAAACGAAAAATACAACAAGTACAAAAGAAGGAAATCTATCCTATTCTTCATTTCCTTCCATCTTCAATCTGTCACTCCACGCGAACCTCCTCTGTTTTCCGTCAAGCTCCTCCAATCCGTCCTGGATGCGAGCTCGAACTCCGTCTAAACACGTCCACATTTGCAATTGACCTGAAATCTAGGACTCAAATTGCAAATGTTAAATAACACGTATTTTGTTATCATCAAAAAAAATGATCGTGGTGCTCTAGCACCAACAATCTCTCCCTTTTTGATGATGACAAAATCGTAAATAATAATACATAAAAATCCTCTCCCTTTTTAACATTATCAAAAAGGTTTGATTGGTTTAAAATTCCTATAACTCCCCCTTAAAACATGCTCTTCTATGAGTTTCTTTTGACAAAGGTAATGTGCTCCCCCTTTTTGTAACAATGAGATAGCTATTATTTTTCTCCCCCTTTCTAAAGGAAATTTAGCTACCTTATATCTCCCCCTTAAAAATTGACAATTAGCTCATTAATTTTTAACTCCCCCTATCTAAATGCTTATAAAAGGATAGGGTTAAAAATTTTACCTCACCTACCATGGCCAATAAAATGGCCTGAATGGTGGTGGTGGATGCCACATCGGATGGGGCTCCCATCCGTAGCTTGGAGGCCCGGGCATTGGCACCGGTCTCCAATCTGGTGGTCGACGTGCGGCGGGTCCGTCGTTTGTTCGCCGTCTCGTCGGTCTTCTTGTTCTCCTCCTTGGTCTACTCCTTGGTTCTCCCAACTCGAGTTGACCAGACTTGAGCTTTTAGGTCCAGTCCTTTATGTTGTAATTATCCCTGAACCCTACAAAACAAGATTCTAATTCTTTTTTCGGTATCCAAGTGGTCTTGGATCCGGATTTGTTAGCGGGTCTCCTTGACGGAGATCCTTTCTCAACCTTAGGGCTATAAAAATTATCAACTTTGTTGATTAATTTGTTAGAATTTTCCCTAAGACATGCAATTTCTTTTTCTATAGTTTGCATCTTAGTCTTTAAATCATAGATTTCTAACTTTAGACTATCATTTTCCTCAATCAACTTATTATTTTCATTGATGAGGTTATGATTTTCTAATAATAGGTTATCATTTTTAGGACAAGTTTCTAGATCCTTAAGTTTTATTTCTAACCTATCATTTTCATTTTTAAGAAAACTAAGGTTCTTTTTAATGCTTTTATTTTCTATTTTAAGTGATTTACTAATCTCAAATAGTTCATTAAAAGCTTCTTGTAAATCCGAGTTTACCTCATTATCGCTGTCGTCATTGTCGTTGTTACTTTCTCCGATTGCCATGAAACCAAGGCACGTGGTTTCCTTCTCCCCGAGATCTTCTTCCGAGCTTGTCTCCTCATGAGTGCCTTCCAACCTCCTCCATATCTCGTGGGCGGTGGTGCACTCTTGGATTTTCTCGAACTCTTCCGGACTCAACGCGCAATACAGGGCATTCATTGCCTTTGCGTTGAGTGAAAGATCTTGAATCTGCAGCTGCGAGTACCTCCTTGGGGTCGCTTCGGGATCTCGTATGGGGTTTCGCAACATCCCGATACCTCGAATTCAGTGGCTTGGAGCCACGTCTTCATCCTCAGCTTCCAGTAGCTGTAGTTGTTCCCGTCGAAGAACGGCGGACGGGTTGTGGACTGCCCCTCGGAAATCCTGCTTGTGGCTATGCTTCCCTCCACGATCTTCTTGCCTGGTTGTTACGCCAAAATAGCAAGACCTGCTCTGATACCAAATGTAATTTCCCTACTTGGAGGGGTGAGATCAGTGTGACGTAAAAAATGCGGAAATAAAATATAAAGCAATCTCACAAAAATCAATCGCACAAGTACACAAGTAATTTTAGGTGGAAACCCAAACCGGGTGAAAACCACCACCTAACCCTCTCGAGTTAGGATTTTCCGATCAACCTAGTTGATCAAATCCACTAACCGAATCACTTTAAAACGAGGGTGATTCAACCTCAGTACAACCACGCTACAAGTACGAGGGTAGCGTTCCTCAACCCCTTCTCTCCACGAGAAGGATTTTGTCCCACGAAGGAGACGGGAATTCGCAAAGCGAATACCCAACAAAAAGACAAAGATAAAATAAAACAACAAACCTATAGAGCCAACAAAGTAATAAACCTAAGCTTCTATAGGATTTAGGAAACTCCCCTTTGCAAGGAGTGCGTCGACGATGACGCGGGTGCGTGAGCCACGCAACGGCGCAACTTCGCTCTCGTAGACAACGGCGGGAGAGCGGGTACGCAACGGTTTGATGCTCTCAAGATGTAGAACTTGAGCTTAGAGAGCAAGAGCTTCTTGGACACAAGAGTGTAAGAGTGTATAGCTAAGTATATCTTGTGTGTCTTGTGTTTCTCTTGGTGTGTATCTTGTATGTTTTGTGTTTCTCTTTGTGTATCTTGTATGTTTTGTGTTTCTCTTGGTGTATCTAGGTGTGTAAAGGCTCCCCTCTATTTATAGAGGCCTTAGGACGGCTTTGGAAGGCTTGGAAAAGCTTCCATAGCCGTTGGGTGCAAAGCCCAAGAGAATCAGGCCGAAATTAGGACAATGATTACATTTGACAGGGTGATCAGACGTCTAATTCTTTCATCAGACGTCTGGAAGGCCACTTTAAGATGTCTGATTTAAATGTCAGACGTCTGATTCTAAGCGGGTTTCTCCCTGACATGGATCAGATCTAAACAGGGTTTCTACGCAAGTCCATCAGACGACATACAGGACGTCTGGCACTATGTTTGGACGTCTGGAAACCTACTTTTACTGTGGGAATTGATTTCCAAACGTTGCAACGGCTAGAAAATCTCTGAGAAGAGATTTTGGGTCAGCCGAGGCAAAACGGTCATTTATCAGACGTCTGGATAGTCCTATGGACGTCTGGTAAGGCTCTAACGGTCATATCTGGAGTGTTTGCGAAGCCAGCCAACGGTCCACTAACTGGACGTCTGGCAAAGTCATCAGACGTCTCCTAAGACGTCTGGTCTAAGGTCTGGACGTCTGATTTCATCAGACAGAACTAACTATGTCCAGCCTAACAGTTATCAGACGTCTGAAACAACAGTCAGACGTCTTAAAATACATTATCAGACGTCTGATTTGGGAATTAGACGTCTGGAAAGTCTGTTTGAACCCTATATTGGTTTTCTAAGTATTCTACAGAAAACCTAAGTATCCTAGGGTTGTGCCGGTGTTTCTAGGACTACTGTTAGGGTTCTTTGAGGCTCTTTAACATGAAATATCTAAGGAAATAAAGAGCAACAAAAGAAACGAAAAATACAACAAGTACAAAAGAAGGAAATCTATCCTATTCTTCATTTCCTTTCATCTTCAATCTTTCGCTCCACGCGAACCTCCTCTGTTTTCCGTCAAGCTCCTCCAATCCGTCCTGGATGCGAGCTCGAACTCCATCTAAACACGTCCACATTTGCAATTGACCTGAAATCTAGGACTCAAATTGCAAATGTTAAATAACACGTGTTTTGTTATCATCAAAACAAATGATCGTGGTGCTCTAGCACCAACACTAATGAGCCTTTCACTCTTTTCATTAAATGCTTAGCACTTAGAGTCCTTTTCAAGTCTTAGGCAGGTCGGGTAGCCGTAAAAAGTTATCTCAAAACTCAAACTCTAAAAGTACAAAAAAAAATTAGAAAAGAAGAAAAATAAGGACAAATTTTTTGTGTATCTTCTCTTTTTAAATAAGGTGTGGGCATGGACGGTTTGCATTCTGGCAGACACCCAGGCACTGTCGAGTCTTTATAACCAAGTCTTGGGTTGAACGTTCCTAAAATAACCAACAAATTATGCCTAAGAGATTGAATCCTAATTCTACTTTTATAAATAGCATTTAGGCTAATTTTGCTAGGGACTCGCAAAAAGTAAGCATGGAGGTATGATAAACACGCATGAATTCATGATAAAATGCTTATTCATGATAGTTCCTAGGCTTAGCATTTCATATCATGTTATAAACATTGCATAACATCCATTGCATAGCATTTAGGAGAGTTATTTATTATGTACACTAATTCTTCCATTTTACATGGTCAAGAGGCAGTGCGACACCTTTACGGGCTTCAGATGAAGAATCTGACTATAAGGATGAATCCAGAGCGACGATCGCAATTCGTCAACGTGAAAATCACCCCGAATCGAAGCTCCGTATCACCCTCTACAAGAAGAAGAAGATGGATGGCCCATATGGCGCCATGTGTCGCCATCCAGGTTGCCCCACCTGAGCTGACGCATTCTCAAGGACATCGCAAGATGAGATCTCAGCCGTTGGATCTCAATCCAACGGCTGAGAACCCACCTTCACCACGTGGCCTCAGCACATCCTCTCGACACATTTGTGGAGGCACTGGATCACAAGGGAGGGGCACGGGTTTGAGACCTGTGGCACCCCCCAATTCGTCAATTCGGTTCGCGTGCTAGCAGGCATGACAGCACGAACCAACGCGCATCAGCAACGCGCGCACGCTCATATGCCAGCGCTTGCCAACGTGCATGCCAGTAGGCCCTCGCAATCTGCGCACATGATGGTGGGATAGCGCTAGATCGCATGGGTGGGTGTGAGGTGGCTACAGTGATGCTTGAACTAGACCTACAGCGATGCTTACAGCCGTTGCTAATTATTTGTAGGCACAAGGCCAGCTCGTGCATGAGCGAGCGTGAGCTGGCTACAGCGACAATTACAGCGACGTTCTGGAGGTCGCTATTGGTCTCATGCCTATTCTAGCCTCTTCTCATCCACTATATAAGGACCTACACTCCCTCTCTTCCAAGCCATCTCTACCTACTCTACACCCACCTACTCCTAAGCTCTAGCAAGCTTACCAACTCTCTGTTAGAGCTTACTCACAAGCTCGCAAGGCGGCTATTAGTGTAACGAAACTCTGCCCCACCAACTACTCCATCTTCCCATCCCCATTCATAGGTTGCCTTGGAGCCATCCTCCCACCTCCATTCTGGTAGTAGATCATCTCCATCTTCTCACCTCCATTCCGGAGCCATGCTGAAGCTCTCCTCTACTCGACGTCCTCTCGCTTCTCACCTCCGTCGTCCTGCTTCCCAACTCCTTCGTCGAAGCTTTTGCCAGGCACCGTCGTCTCACCGAATAGCCGCTTCGGGATATTTCTTATCACCCCTTTTCTCTTTAACACTTTCATAGTTTATGGTAATTGACATTTATGCAATAAATCACATTTGATTCCATCTCTCTCTTGTGATTTCTTGTCATTTTATTTCAAAAATAAAAAATAACAAAACCACAAAACACCAAAAAGAAACAAATTGAAGCGTGGTTTTTATACAAAATAACCGTCACCTCCCTTTGTTCGACCTGAGACTCCCTTGGATAAATTATATTTGATTATGAGTTTTGCAACTACGACGACGGGTTATTCTTAACCCCGATTTCAAACATGCGAAACCTGTGTGATCAACCACCCATATCCCATTCCCTGAAGCCCTGTTGAAAACCAAGAAGGAAACCCTAGATAGCAATGAGGATTTCCTGAATTTATTCAAGAGTGTAGAGATCAATATTCCACTCCTCGACACAATTAAGCACATCCCGGCTTACGCTAAATTCTTGAAAGAATTGTGTACCCAAATGCATAAGCTGAGAGAACCCACCCTGAGGAAGGTGCTTCTTTCTGAGCATGCAAGTTCTGTGATCCTGCATCACCTTCCTCAAAAGAAGAAAGATCCAGGTGCCCCCTTGATCTCATGCATTATTGGGGAATACACTTTTGATAGGGTACTGTTGGATCTAGGTGCATCCATCTACCTGATTCCGACTTCTCTTTACGAGAGGTTTGGATTAGGTGAACTCAGGCCAACCTCAGTAACGCTACAATTAGTGGACCGTTTGGTCACCACACCGAGGGGTGTTATTGAGGATGTAATCGTCATGGTCAAGAATTTCTATTTTCCCGTAAACTTCCTCATCCTTGACATGGATGTACCTAACAATTTGAGGAACACACCCATCATTCTGGGGCATTCGTTTCTAGCTACCGCCAAGGAAAACATAAACTGTGAAAGCGGTAGTATGGAGATAGCCTTCTGGGGTAAGAAGCTAACTCTGGATATTTTTAAGGTGATAAGAGGATTTGAGGATTATAGATTCATTGAGGAGCTCGAGGATTAGGATCTTGAGACTTGTATGACAATCAGTGCACTCGAGGACTCTACCAGCTTTAGCGAACCCAACCAACAACCCTCCATGGTAGACTTGCCACATCCTGAAGAGGCTGTTGATTTTGTTCATTCCCAGCCTCTTCCACTTGATCATCCTGATGAATTTTCGTTAGCATCCTCCCTATCTTCTATTCTAAACCCACCTCAGCTGGAATTAAAACCATTGCCCAAAAATTTGAAATATGAGTTCTTAGGACCTGAAAACACAGTCCCTATGATTATTAATGTTGATTTGACTAAGAAGTAAGAATTGAGGTTAATTAGGGTCCTTAAGAACAACAATGAGGCAATTGGTTGGACCATCCATGACCTTAGGGGGATTGAGCCATCTTATTGTGATCATCATATTTTCATGGAAGATGGATCCAGCCCTTCGCGTGAAATCCCAAGGAGACTAAACCCGAATATGCGAGAAGTGGTCAAGATGGAGATAATCAAGTGGCTCAATGCTAGGATTATTTACCCAATCTTGGATAATCCGTGGGTTAGCCCTGTTTAGATTGTACCCAAGAAGGTGGGAATAACCGTTAAGACTAACGAGAAAGGGGAAACCTTCACCACTCATTCAGCTTTTGCTTTGAGAGTTTGTATTGACTATAGGAAGCTGAACACAGCCACTAAAAAGGATCACTTTCCCTTGCCATTCATCGATCAAATCCTTGAAAGGTTAGCTGGGCAAAAATATTTTTGCTTCCTGGATGGTTATTCAGGATATAACCAAGTCCCTATCCATCCTGAAGACCAGGAAAAGACAACTTTCACATGTCCCTACGGAACCTTTGCATTCCGTAGAATGCCATTCGGGCTTTGCAATGCGCCTGCGACTTTTCAAAGGTGCATGCTGGCCATCTTTTCTGATAGGGTGGGAGATTGTCTTGAGGTGTTCATGGATGATTTCTCCATTTTTGGAGATTCTTTTGAGTCCTGCCTGGCTAACCTGGAATTGATCCTTCAGAGATGCATCGAGACACGATTGGTCCTTAGCTGAGAAAAGGGTCACTTTATGACTCAGGAAGGCATTGTCCTAGGTCATGTGGTCTTTAGTCAGGGTATTGAGGTTGATAAAACTAAGGTAGATGCTATCTCGAGACTTCCTCCACCCACATCCGTAAAACAAATCTGCTCTTTCCTTGGGCATGTGGGTTTTTACAGAGGATTCATTAAGGACTGCTCGAAGGCTACTCGAGCCTTGAGTAACCTTCTAGCCAGCGACACGCCGTTCGAGTTTGATGAATCATGCCATAGGGCATTTGATTTATTAAAAATGGCAATCACCTATGCCCCAGTGTTGCAACCACCTGTCTGGACAACCCCATTTGAGATTATGGCTGATGCATCTGATTATGCTGTCGGGGCTGTCTTGGGTCAGAAGATTGAGAAAAAGCCCTCTGTGATTTGCTACGCTAGCAAGACTCTAGACGAGGCCCAGAGGAACCACACCATTACTGAAAAGAATTGCTAGCTGTAGTTTTCGCTTTAGAAAAATTCATGGCTTATCTGTTAGGTTCTCATGTCATCATCTTTACCAACCACTCAGCATTGAAACATCTCTTGGCCAAAAAAGATGCCAAACCTCGGCTTATTCGCTGATTCTACTGCTTCTAGAATTCGATCATGAAATCAGGGATAAAGACGTGGCACAAATGTAGTGGCGGATCACCTCTCAAGAATCCTAATTGAATCTCCTCATCTGGATGCCTCGATCTCTGATACTTTTCTGGATGAAACTATCCTTACAGTCTCGGATATTCGAAACCCCTAGTTTGCGAATATTGTCAATTATTTGGTCGTTGGTCAAATCCCCCAGGATTGGACTAAACAACAATGGGATAAACTTGTGTCTGAGGCCAAATATTATTTTTGGGACGATCTTGAACTATACCACATTGGCATAGATCAGATTATTCGTCGATGCATCCCAAAAATTGAATTCCACAGCATACTTGAGTTCTGCCATACATCTACGTGTGGTGGACACTTTTCCGAGAAGAAGACAGCAGCTAAAATCTTGCAATTTGGATTTTATTGGCCATCATTATTTAAAGATGCTCAGGAATTCTCAAATTCGTGCACCCGATGCCAGACACTCGGGAACATGGCCAAGAGAGATTTGATGCCCCTTAGCCCAATACTTTCCATCGAAATTTTTGACATTTGGGGCATCGACTTTATGGGACCATTCCCTCCTTCATTTGGACACAAGTATATTCTGGTTGCTATTGATTATATGTCCAAATGGATTGAGGCAATTCCTACCCATACCAATGACCACAAAGTGGTCATCGATTTTGTGAAGAAAAATATCTTCAATCGGTTTGGGGTTCCTCGAGCAATTATCAATGATGGTGGCACACATTTCACTCATGCCTAGTTTTAGAATTTACTGAGGAAATACTGGGTGAATCATCGGATTTCCACCCCTTACCACCCTCAAACGAACGGACAAGCCAAGGTCTCTAATCGGGAGATCAAAAATATTTTACAAAAAATCGTTAGGCCTGATAGGAAGGATTGGACCCAAAAGCTAGATGATGCTCTTCGGGACTACCGTATGGCACACAAAACACTTATCGGTATGTCTCTGTTTCGTCTGGTATTTGGTAAGGAGTGTCACTTACTCGTAGAGCTAGAACAACAGGCATTTTGGGCCATCAGAAATGTAATTTTGACCTAGAGTTGGCCGGGAAAACCAGGAAACTCGAACTATCTAAGTTGGAGGAGCTTTGAAATGATGCTTATGAAAATGCTAGAATCTATAAGGCAAGGACCAAAGCTCTCCATGACCAGATGATTTCACGTAAGAGCTTTGAGTCGAACCAGAAGGTCTAGCTTTTTGATTCTCAATTGAAGCTTTTCCCTAGCAAACTCAGGTTTAGGTGGGACGACCCA
Source organism: Thalassia testudinum (assembly GCA_037157565.1). NCBI lineage: Eukaryota > Viridiplantae > Streptophyta > Magnoliopsida > Alismatales > Hydrocharitaceae > Thalassia > Thalassia testudinum. Next base: position 61,993,559 of record JAZHRO010000007.1, on the reverse strand, counting down.
TTCGTTATTGAGCGGATTTTCCCTAACGGGGCTATCGAAATCTCTGACCCAAAGATGGATAATATCTTCAAGGTCAATAGACAACTTCTCAAACCCTTTGTTGACCATATGCTCCCTGAACCTGTCTTGGACAAGGTTGCTCTTACCTTGCCTTATCCACCGCGGGCCGATCATCGCCTAGTTGAAGGCACTAAACTTACCATGTGTAGAGACTGTTTCGAGTTGACCAGAATCTCACAAAAACCAGATGTTATTCTTCCACTTCTACTCTCCTGCATGCTTTCATTTTTAACAATGAGGACATTGCATTAGCTAAGCATGGGGGGGTAGATATTTCTTATGAATCCTTTTGTCAGTTGTAACAGTAATTTCTTATTTTCATGTTAAAAAAAAAAATTAGGAGATGAGAACTTAGGCATTAGGAGTTGCAAACTTTAGGAATTGATACTTTAGGACTTGAATACTTAAACTCTTTAGGTCTTCGGGCTTAGTTAGCCCAGGTGTTCACTCGAATGTGGACTTAGTCTCGAGTCCTCGCCAATTAATATTATCTTAAACTGGGAAATAATTTGGGATGATAAGTATGCGACTTATCAACTCGCCCTCTTATTTGAGGGGGTTTTATGTCTAAGCTTCTACACACATTTTGCACTGACTCACTTTTCGGTGGTTTTCTCAGACATTGGGTAGCTAATGAACTATCTAGGGTGGTATGGCTGGCAAGTTGTTGGTGGTAACAGCTCATCGGTTGGTTGTCCAGAGCCCAGCCACAAGACCATTTTCGTCGTACTGCCTTTAGGTAAATCTTAGATCAGGAAAGCCACCTACTTAAAAAAAAAGAAGAAAAAGAAAAAAAAATAGAAAAGGAGAAACTAAAAAAAGAAAATAATAAAGCCACACTTCACAGCATGAGTATGGCTGGCAAGTGGTCGTAGATAACAGCCCATTGGCCGGTTGTCCAAAGCCTAGCTCATAAAGATGCACAATAATTCCCAAAACACTTAGGGAAGAAGCGGGCAGAATAAACTAAGGAGATATACACTGGGTTCACCCTTGTGTTTACCCTATAAATAAAAGTAGGGAGAAAGCTACCAATCAAAAAGATAAACCTTTAGGGAAGGTCACCTAGGGTTGTAGAAACTCAAAGTCTGTTTCAATGACCGCCTAGTGAGTCTTTCACTATTTTGACAAGATGCTTAATACTTAGAGTTCTTTTCAAGTCTAGGGTGGGTTGGCTAGCTGTAAAAAGTTATTTCGACACTCTTAAACTCCAAAGTCCAAAAAAATAAGAAAAGAAAAAAACAAAAAAATTGTATCTTCCCTTTTCAAATAAGGTTAGAGCTTGGACGGTTTGTATTGTGGTAGACACTCGGGCACTGTTGAGTTTTTGTAATTAGGTCCTGGGGTTGAGATTTTCTAAAGCAATCGACGAATTTTGCCTAAATAATCAAATCCTGACTCTAATTTTATACATAGCATTTAAGTTAATTTTGCTAGGGACTAGCAAAAAGTAAGCATGGGGGTATGATAAGCACACATAAATTCATCATAAAATGCTTATTTGCGATAGTTCCTAGGCCTAGCATTGTATATCATGATATAAATATTGCACAAACATCTATTGCATTGCATTTAAGATAGTTGTTTATTATGTACATTAATTCCATTATTTTACATGGCCACGAGGCAGTGCAACATCTTTACAGGCTTCGGATGAAGAATCCGACCATACGGATGGATTCAGAGTGATGATCGCAGTCCATCAACGTGAGAATCCCCCCGATCAGAGCTCTGTAGCACCCTTGCAAGAAGAAGAAGATGAATGACCCACATGGTGCCATGTGGCACCATCTAGGCTGCCCCACCTGAGCCAAGGCATCTCCAAGGCTGCTGCAAGATGAGATCCTAGCCGTTGGATCTCAATCCAACGGCTGAGATGTGCGCTCCATGGCTGAACTCCTCACCCGGCCTCAAGTAGCTCAAGGATGGCCTCATCTCGGCCGTTGGATCATCATCCAATGGTTGAGATGCGCGACTGCACCGCTCCCTCCACTCGACAAACTATGGCTTTGGCGCATTGGTGAAGACACGCGCTCGCAAACTGTGAGTGCGAGTTCAAGCCGCGGTGGGGGGAGGCTATTTTGTGAAGAGAGGGCACAATCAAATTGCGCTCGTTGGATGAGCGTGGGTGCAATTGAGCGGCAGAGGCATCACCACGTGGCACTGTTGGATGAGAGAGGATGCTGCATGCGGCTACCAACGCTCCTCGAGAACGTGCCATCTCACGTGCACGATCATGGGCACTCGTTTAAGATGACCGGATGTGCTCTCGGTTGTCGGTTCTTCTCGAAGGCGCGATATGGACGCATTTGAATCCACGAGGGCACGAACTGAGGATGCATCCCAGCCACACTATGACGGATCCAGCGGTGGAGATCTCTTCAAGCGAACAGCAGCGAGTATGAGCAGTGGGCGTAGGATTTGCAGCGATAGAAGAGCAGGCCTTTAGTGACACTTATAGGTGTCACTAAATGTTTGCACAGTGCGTGTGCTAGCCAAGGTAATGAAGAGGCGCGGATCTTTTGGCGACAGCTTGAGAGACCTTTAATGACGCTTGTAGCTGTCGTTGAATGTCTGTACGTGGGATGCTTCTCTTCCCATCACTAATATCCGACGATCGAGAGTGCATTCGGTCGTCTTAAACGAGCGCCCCTGATTGCACGCATAAGATTGCGTCCCTGATTGCGCGCGTGAGATGCAGTATCCGTGCTCATCCAATGACACCACGTGGTGATGCCTCCGCCGCTCGTTTGCACCCACGCTCATCCAACAGGCGCAATTCGATTGCGCCTGCTCTTCGCGAAATAGCCTCCCCCCACTATGGCTTGAACTCGCGCTCGAGGTTTACGAGCATGTGTCTTCACCAATGTGCCAAGGCCGCGGTTTGTCGAGTGGAGGGAGCAGTGCAGTCGCGCATCTCAACTGTTGGATGAAGATCCAATGACCGAGATGAGGCCAACCTTGAGTTGCCTGAAGCCAGGTGAGGAGTTCAGCCATGGAGTGCACATCTCACCGTTGGATTGAGATCCAACGACTAGGATCTCATCTTGCGACAGCCTCAGAGACGCCTTGGCACAGATGGGGCGGCTTGGATGGCGCCACGTGGCACCATGTGGGCCATTTGTCTTCTTCTTCTTGCGAAGGGTGCTACAGAGCTCTGATCGGGGTGATTCTTGCGTTGACGAACTGCGATCGTCACTCTGAATCCATCCGTACAGTCGAATTCTTCATCCGAAGCCCGTAAAGATGTTGCACTGCCTCCTGGTCATGTAAAATAATGAAATTAATGTACATAATAAACAACTATCCTAAATGCAATGCAATGGATGTTTGTGCAATATTTATATCATGATATGCAATGCTAGCCCTAGGAACTATCGTAAATAAGCATTTTACGATGAATTTATGCATGTTTACCATCGGGTTTGACATGGTCCACCAGGGGTGCGGGTGAACGAGGAGTGCATGGTTGAGAGGGGACCTGACCCCCGTGATCATTGGCGATAAAGCATCATCACAAATCTCATATATAGGCAGCTAACGAGCCATCGGTTAACTATGTGGGACTATTGTGTCCCACATTTCTTCGTGTGAATGCAGCAACCAACTGCGAGTGATTGGAGCAACTACTGCTGCTTCCCTACTCAATTGAGGACCTAGAGACCTAGGGCTGAGGATTCTGCATTGAGTGTGGCCTATAGCTGGATAAATTAAGAGATGGAGACTTGTGAACGACATCGGAGAAGGCAAGGGCGGTGGAGGAGGTCCAGTGGATATCTGAAACTCATGCAAATGGCCTCACGACCACATTAGAAACACTTATGATGGTCGTTGGACCATGGCGAATGCAGTCGTGGTAGTTTCGTGGTTGATGGAAGTGCATGGTGGCCGGACGGAGTTGAGAACGGAAGTGCGTGATGGGTTTGTTCCGAGGCACGTTTAGGTGAGCGGTGGAGTGAAATATGAGAGGGTTTTGATGGGCGTGAAGTGGCAGAGGTAGTGGGGTAGGTGGCGAAGCAGTTGGAGTTGTGAGGTGATGGGAATGCCTTGTCGGAGATGTGGCTGGAGCGAAGGAAGAAGATGACGTGCGTGTGGTTGAGGGAGTATTTTTGAGGGTTTGGATATGGGAAATGATCTAGAGAATAAAAAGGGACCTAACTAACCTTAAACTAATGGATGAAAGGGGGAATTTTGGCATCGGAGCTGGCAGGCCGACACTGTGGAAGAAGATACTTCGGTGGGGTAGAAGCGGCAACGGCGACGAGGATTAGGGCGCCTGCTGGTATGGCAGGATGCAGAAGAGGGAGAGGAAGGAGAATCCACCGCTGGTATTGTGAGCGGATGGCAAGAGTGGTTGGAGGGAGTCGCCGGACATCGTGGAGCCTTTCGGTCAGAGAGAAGGTTGGAAAGAGGGGTTTTCTTGCCAAAAACGAGCATAGGGCGATCGGCATGCATCATGGGTTTTTACATAGGCCCTAGACGGAGGTTTGAAGGTTGGAAACCAAGATTTGAAGCTTGGTAAGCTTGACGCATAAGAGATACCCAAATTTCTCATGCGTTCGCATGAGAGATTGGGAAGGTTATGGGGTCCAAGTCTGGGTGTGATGGAAAGAGAATTCCTTATGGAATCTCTGGTTCAAGTTTGGGAGAGTTTCGTCAAGCAATCATAGAGAACTTTCCAAATGAAGGTCGATGGAGTAGGACTCCTCCATGACAATGGTAGAAGGACCTCTTTGCAAAGAGTGACGACAAAGATAGTAGCCTGTTTGTAATGAATTTCAAAAGCTAGGGGCACTTGTGAAATAGAAAGAATAAGACAGGATTGAAATACGAACTAGGTCAAGATGATCTCTGATTGGGCCCAAATTTTGGTATAAACCTAATTTGGATCCAAGGAATCTGGTGGTGGAGTCAGATTTAGGTTTTGACCAAGTTTGACTGGGTAAATTTCATAATTATCCAAATTAGGGTAACTATTCGTCTGAGACTTTGTTTTAGGTCAAAATTGGTTATGATGGTCAATTAAAAGGTATCAAACCATAGAGGATATTTTCTATGAATTTTAGAGGATTTAGATGAATTTTATCCTGACCAAAACCTCAGTTAATCAAGCGAGTCTATTTTTAGGGTTTCAGATGTCATTTATTTCTCGTAACACACGAAAAACCTGTTCATGTCTGCATAAACCCACTTATTAGACATTTATGACCATTTGACCTTTAATTAACCTCTGAGAAACCCTGCGGTTATTTTGCATTCATGATAGGATGGTAAAATTACAATTTTAACACTGATTTCTTGTTATTCTCTGAGAAAGGATGTGCATCAGAAGCATGATGAGGCCTTGTTGAAAATTCAGGAACTGGATACCAAGGAAGCTATGGACCATCTATCTGAACTTGATCTTGTTGATAGAAGAAGATGGTAGGGGGTGGTAATTGAAGAAGACTTGAAATTGGTGATGGATTGGAGGGTGCGATCTAGATAGCTTTGGCTAAGTGAGGGGGATGCAAACACCAAATTTTTTCATTTGGCTACTAGCTCTAGGAGGAGAACAAATCTGATCTCATCAATGGTTGTAGAGGGGCAGAGAATTACCTCCTTATCTGATATCAGAACTGAGGTCATCAGATACTTCAAGGAATCTTCAAGAGCTGCAAGTAGGGGCAACTGGAGAATGACAGCAAATGATTTGCCCAGGATTAATGAGTCTCAAGGGGCCAGCCTGATTGAATCTAACTTTGAGGCTGAAATCTTGAAGGCTATTAATGATCTCAATTGTGAAGGATCGCCTGGTCCTGATGGAATCCAGGTTTTCTTCTACAAAGAACTATGGGACATTGTAGGCTCAGAGGTTATGGGGGTAATTAGAGAATTCCAAAGTGGCAATTTTGGCTTTGAAAGAATTAATAGATCTTATTTGTTTCTTTTGCCTAAAACTCCGAGTGCTGAATCTTTCCAGGAATTTAGACCCATTCTCTTTCTAACTCCTTGTATCTGGTGATTGGAAAGGTCCTGGCTAATAGATTGAGGCCTGTACTACAAGACTTGATCCATCCTGCTCAGTCTACTTTCCTCCCGGGTAGATCCCTACAAGAATCTTTTATATTGGCCTAAGAGATGGTTTGTGGCTGGCATAAGAGAAGATTCAAGGCGTTATTGTGGAAGGTTGATTTTCGTAAGGCTTTTGACTCAATCAGCTGGCCTTATTTATGGGATGTGCTTAAAAGAAGGGGCTTTCCCCCTACTTGGATAGCTTGGGTTAAGAGATGTATTACCACGGCCTCCTTTACCCCTCTAATAAATGGGAAACCTGTGGTGCATGGATCCAGCCTCAATGTGGCATCAGGCAAGGATGCCCCTGGCCCCATTGATCTTTAATTTGGCAATTGACAGTTTAGCTTGGTTTGTTTGTAAGCTTTCTAAAGCGGGTCTTGTTAGAGGATATTCACTCTCTTGTAGGAACAGTCTGGCTCCCATTCTTCAGTACGCAGATGATACTGTCTTTTTTGTTGAAGGATCCATGGATGGAGTGTTGGCTTTGCATCACTTGGTTGATATCTTTGGTGAGCTTTCTGGACTGAGGTTAAATAGGGACAAGTCTGGTTTGGTCTGCTTTGGTTTACCTGAGGTGGAGCAAGAAGCCTTAGCAGCCATCCTGATGACTCCCCACATCAGTCTTCCTATCAGATATCTTGGGCTGCCTTTGAGGTTTTCCAGGTTGAAGAGAGGTGATTGGAATTCCCTTTTTGACAAGATCTCTATGAAAATTGATGGTTGGCATAGCAGATTCTTATCCAGAGGTGGAAGGCTTATCTTGCTCAATTCGGTGATCACCTCCATCCCTGTTTTCTACTTCTCCATTTTCAAAGCACCAAGAGCCATTTGGAAAAGATTGGATGTGATGAGGAAGAGATTTTTTTGGAAGGGAGCTAGACACAAGGGCAGCTTCTTGCAGCCTCTCAAATGGGATCAAATCTTCTATCCTAAGGAGCTGGGTGGTCTTGGGATCAAGTCCTTGCAGCATTTTAATGATGCCTTGCTGCTCAAATGGGCTGTTAAGCTGCTGCAAGGTGATCTGAAACCGTGGTTTGATCTGATCAAAGATAGATGTGGAGCTTCCAACAGCAGGTTTTCCTGACTTCAGCCAAACTGTCCATCACCTTTCTGGAAATCGGTAACTAAGGCTTTGGCTAATCACTTCCATTTGCTGCAACCATCACTTGGAGATGGCAGGTCTTTCAGATTCTGGAAGGAGGAATGGTCTGAATTGGGGGTCTTGAAGGAGCTCTATCTGAGACCTTTTGATGCAGCAGCTGACAAGAATGCTACAATCAGCAAGATCTGGTCTTGCAGCAGCAACAGTTGGAATCTGGATGATGTGGAATCCAGCAGCAGCAGAAGAACTACCCGGTTATGGGATGAGAAGAGAAGGCTTCTATTAGACCTTGAAAATTTCAGACCTAGGCTTGGAACGGAGGATAGATATCTGTGGGATGGGATCTATAGTGTCAAATCTGGGTATAACAGAATGTTAAATTTTGAAGAGGGATGGAGACATGATTCCATTGATAAGAAGATATGGTTGTTAAAAATTCCTCTCAAGGTATAAATCTTCCTTTGGTTGTGCAGGAGGGATGGGTTAATCACAAGTGATCTACGCCACAGAAGATTGGATACTGATCATCATGTGTGTTTTTTATGTGAGATGAGCACTGATAATGTAAATCACCTCTTCTCTTCTTGCCTTATCACTGATGTCATCTGGAGAAAAATTTGTCAGGAGCCTTTACCAGAGTGGGATTCTATGTGGCATGGGTTTGAGGTGAGAGGGAAACCACATGTCCACATGGCTGCTTCTATTTGGTGTGTATGGAAGGCAAGGAATGAGAGACTTTTTCAGGAGAGGCTGGTATGTTGTGAGAATATTGTAAGAGAGTGCTGGTCCCTCATACAGTCTTGGGGATCCTTTTTGTAATCTCCCTTTTTTGCACATAATATACTACTCCGGACTGCTATCGCAGGACGATAGCTCTCCTTTCTGTTTAAAAAAAAATGATAATAAGCAGACAAACCTAATCTAATTTAGCGAGCTAACTAACTAACATGCAATTCAAACAATTCAAATAAACCTATAATCTAAACAAAATGGGAACGCGCTGCAAAAGAGATGCTTCCACATACAAGAGCAATAAATAATAAATGCACTGGGAACACATTTCCAAAAATGCCCAACACGGGTCCACAAGATAGAAATTAAATTCTAATGTCTATCTAGCCTGAGCTAAATCTAAAAGAAGCAAACAAGTCTTTGGTCGCCAATCCTCCCTCCACACATAAGGGATTAAGGCCCACGTGCATACGTGATTATCCTCAAGGTGGCAACAAGGTCCACCAAGGTGACAAGCGTCCCCCGTGTGCTCCTCTTCCTCCAAAATGTACCTCGCACAGAAGAATGATAGATAATGAATAGCAATAAACAGGGATCAATGTAAATAGAAAAATACTTGTGAATTTATTAGGCCCGTTGCCTCCTCAGCAACGACGCCATTTGACAGAAAGATTCTCGCTTCATTAAGATAGCAATAGAATGATATGTCGTAGTATTTTATGTGGTGGAAAATCTCTTAATAAAAAATAATAATTAATGTAATAAACCACGTTGATGTAGAGTGTCATATCCATAGGGAGACATAAGGCAAATAAACTCAGATATTTTTACTAAGAATAATCCACATATTTCCCATTTACATTCTAAATATCATATAGCAAAATTTCTTTCATGTATCAATATTCAGAGACAAATTAGGACCCTATATAACCACGAGATCAATCCATCTAACACTCACAACCAAACCAATACATATATATATATATATATATATATATATATATATGTATATATATATATATATATATATATACTAGTCTCAAAAATTTTCATGGCATAATGGTATAATGAGTGAAGAGATTAGGTACTATAAGAGAGCAAGAAAGAGTATCAGTAGAAATAGAGAGGAATAGAGGGGCTGGACTGCAAATCCCATATAATAATTCGTTGCATAAAAGAAGAGTACAGCAATGGCATAAAAATGTAAATTTTAATTGCCCTTTCACTATTGCAAAACAGGGGAAGAGGAGTTCCTTGCAGCTGCGCGAGGAAGAGGGCATCAACGGCGACGAGGCTGCTGGTGGAGATGCGCCGGAGGATGGTCTTTGTGTAGATGGTAGCGGTGATGCAAGAGGTGGCTGGAGGCGTCCGGTAGCGTGGTTGAGGTGGCCGGTGGCAAGTGCTGGAGGTGCATGAGGAGAGAGCCCGTGAAGATGGCGCACACCTGGGTGGTTTCACGGTGATGGTAGGTGGTCGAGGGCACGGTCTTTAGGCGGCTAGGCGTCGTGGGTGGCTAAGTGGAGGTGTTTGATTAACACACATGAATTCAAAATAAAATGCTTATTTATGATAGTTCCTAGGCTTAGCATTGCATATCATTTAAGATAGTTGTATTTTTTGTATATTAATTCCTTCATTTTACATGGCTAGGAGGCAATGTGACTTCCTTACAGACTTCGGATGAAAAATCCAACCATATGGATGGATCCAGAGCGACGATCGCAGTTCGACAACGTAGAAATCACCTCGATCTGAGCACCGTGGCATCCTCTGCAAGCAATGAAGGGTGGATGGTCCAGATGGTGCCAGACACCTGCCACATCTCCAAAGGCCACCCATCGAGTGATCTCAACTATTGGATGAAAATCCAATGGCTGAGAGCTCATCCTCACCACGTGGCCACAACTCCTCTTCACGATGCACATGCAGACGTGGTGTAACGGTGGGAGCGGTGTTTCGCAAGGGAGGGGCGTGGGTTTAAATCCCCGTAGCCCCCCCATTCTCAATCCAGCCAGTGCATGCGCAGCACCAGCACACACCAGCAGCGTGCGCATGTGCACACACTAGCAAGGCCGTTGCACAATCCGTGCACATGAGGCTGCACAGCGTAGCGCACATGGGGCGAGTGCATGCTCGATTGGCACAAGCCTTCAGAATAGCTTGGTAGACATACAACGACGCTTACAGTCGTCACTAATTCTTCGCACGCCAACAAAGCCAGCTGTGAGCATGAGCGGGCGTGAGCTACCTACAGTGACACTTCCAATGACGGCTTGGAGGTTACTAATGGTCCCATGCCTATTCTAGCCTCTTTTCATCCACTATAAATGGACCAACACCCCCTCCCTTCCAAGTCATCTCTACCTAACCAACTCTGCTCCCACCTACTCCTAAGCTCTAGCAAGCCTACCAATGCTCTGTTAGAGTTTGCTCTCAAGCTCCCAAGGCACCTATTAGTATAGTGAACCACTACCCCACCAAATACTCCTACAACTTCCTACCCCCATTCATAGGTCGCCTTGGAGCCATCCTCCCACCTCCATTCCGATGGCATATCATCTTCGCCTTCTCACCTCCATTCTGGAGCTGCGCTGAAGCTTTCCTCTACCTGACATCCTCCTGCTTCTCACCTCCATTGTCCTGCTTCCCAACTCCTTCATCCGAGCTTCTGCTAGGCACCGTCGTCTCCTCGAATAGCCACTTTGGGAGATTTCTTCTCACCTCCCTCTCTTTTTATGTTTTCTATATTATTGTAATTGACATTCATGCAATATATCAGATTCAATTCTATCTCTCTCTTATGATTGATTGTCATTTTATTTCAAAAAAAACAAAACCCCTAAAACACCAAAAAGAAACAAATTGAAGCGAGGTTTTCATACAAAGTAAACACGTCACCTCCCTGTGTTCGACCCGGGACTCCCTTGGAGTATCGGTATAAATTTTATTTGATCACAAGTTTTGCAACTATGACGATGGGTTACTCGTAACCCTGATTTCAAACATGCGAAACCCGTGCGATCATTTTGGCACTGTTGCTGGGGAGGCAACGGAATTTACTTTATTGTTTTTTCTGCTTCTTTGCATTTACATAGCACTAACCTCGCTTGTCTTTGATCTACTGTCTTGTAGGTACCCTAGCATGGAGATCCAAGTGCGGTAGACCGGAGAAAAGTGCTGGTAGAGTGTTTCGTAAGTGTTCCCCACATTCCCCCCCACTAGTTGATTTTGCCACAATCATAACCAAGACCTAATCTACTTAGGTGTTTGCATAAATCCTAGGATAGACTTTGTTTGTCTTGTTTGCCACCTTCACCCATCTTACCCCTGCATTTTTTTAAAAAAAACAAAAAGATACTTTCTGTGGGACAAATCAATTTACACACTTTATACACCCACATCAAAGGCACATAACCTGACTTGATTTTCATCTACTCAACCGAGATTTCAACCTGTGGACCCAATACACGAATTTAACACATAAAGGATTAGAAATCATGTTAGGTTAACCACCTTTTTTGTGTGCCTTAATCGGTGGTGCATTTGAGTCGATTGATTGAATTGTTTGGGCCGCACCACTTAATCTAAAAGAGGTTCATTTTGTAGCTACCCCATAGGATTCAATAACTAGGTCAAGCTAGGCACTATATATTTTTCTTGATTTCTAAAGGAAAATACTTGAACATGTGCTTTTAAAAACAAACTTGGTTTGCCTCACAAAACTTTGTTGAAAACACCTAATATTTGAATCCAAAAAGCTATTAAGAAAGATTCTAACTTTAAAACTCACCTCATCATTAATAATCTTGCTTGAAAACCTCTTGGTTGTGCACATTCACACATTCTCAAACAAATCATTAAGGCTATAACCCATTAAGGGCCCATCACATTCCAGAAGCACCATTGTCCCAAGCCTAACTAAAATTGAGTAGACGTTGGCCTTAAGGACTGGTTCACTCTACAGGATCCAAATTGAGATTATTCACGATTAACCTACCTATACTAGTCAATCTGATGTCTAACTAGGGGAGTAGCATCAAACAACCACGGCTGGGGGGTACACTAGGAACCGGAGGTGTAAGGCAAAGGAAGAACCTTCTCCCCAATCCCTCCTTCTCACTGGTTGGATTGCCTAGACATATGTAGTGTAAATCATCCATAATCTTAGGACAGATTCTGCGAGTCTGTAGACCTTTAGGCTACCCAACCTAAGGACAGTCTTGTATTTGTTGTGTTGTAGGGTTCCCACTCTTCCCTGTCCTTCTGACTTCCTTCCAGTGCATGCTAGGAAGGAGGTCATTGAACCCTAGATTGGAAGGACCTTTAGACCATTCCTGGAGGTGGAGGTTGAGCTTTGGCCAAGCAGATCCCATGGCTGATCAACAACCACCTCCCCCACCCCTGAACCTGTAGGGGCTGATTCAGAGGCAGTTGGAAGAAATGCAGCTGATGCAGCAATGGTTCCAATGTATGAATGGCTAGGGCGCTCGGCCCTTGAAGGATTTTTATGATCCTTAAAACTATGGGGAATTTCCTGGCGTCATGATTCCTGCCGGGTCCATAGAAATCAAGCTCTAAGTCTTAAGCTTGATTAAGCATTTTCATGGGCTTGGCTCGGAACACCCACTCCAACACTTGGAGGATCTCACCACTTTGGTTCAGACCACCAAAGCAAGGAATGTGAACGAAGAGCAAATGATCATGGGGCTCTTCACCCACTCTCTCAGGGATAAAGCCTCACATTGGTACCAGACCATAGGAAGGCTGATAGAAACTTGGGCTACTCTTAAGTCGACTTTCTTGAAGAAATTCTTTCCTATCAGAAGGACCATTGCCTTGTGACGGGCGATTACCACTTTCACCCAGTGGCCGAGGGAATTGTTTCATGGTGCCTGGGAGCGATTCCAGGAGCTTTTGAGGAAGTGTCCACACCACGAGGTGCCGAAATGGCAACTTGTGCAGATTTTCTATCACGAGTTGGTTGAGCAACTCTGTAATCACGTGGACGCTTCCTGTGGAGGCAATTTCCTCAACAGGGATGCAGATAACGCATACGACCTATTTGAGGAAATGAGCGAGAACTTAATTAATCACGCCTCCATGGATTCATTCAACCGGTCCCAACAACCCAGGTCAAGTGCTAATGGAATACAGGATTCTCATTCATTTGACATGGAATGATTTATAATAAACTGGATAAAATGGACTTGGTTGCTAAGAGAATGGAAGAATGGATGTCTGGGAATTCAGGAAACACTTCTATACCTACTCAATCCCAGAATTCGGGAGTCCATTCCTTATGAGCTCCCATGGGGTGGGAGTTCGTGAACCAACTTGAATCAGCTCAACCTGTGAGCCAAGATTTCTCGGAACCTTTTGGGTTCCAAACTGAGGCCTTTGATCCTAGTTTTTCTGATCCTTCTTTCTCTCCATCCTCGACCTATGAGGATGCATATGCAATGCGAGAGAATGTTAGGTCCAACCCGTATTCCAACACTTATAACTCATTTTGGAGGAACCACCCTAACTTCTCTTGGAAAAGTCAGGGGAAACAGACCTAAACTCGACCCAGCAACTATGCATCTCAAAGACCTATGGGTCAGGGTCAAGTATACACCCAATTGCCCCCGAGACCGGTTACTCAGCCATCTTGGAATGCCCAACAATCGACAGGGCAGGCTAAGTTAAACCGGCAGATGGTAGAAATGCAAGGGTCCATGCTTTAGCTTATGCAGCAAATGAAGACATCATTAGATAACTTGCAATCTAGGTGAATTGCTAACACCCAACAACCTGGATCTCTACTATCTCAACCCATACCCAACTCGTGCAATGTGCAAAATCAGGGCAATAGAGCCCAAGGGTACGAGAATCAAAGGGATCCTCACGCACATGCTTAGGTGGTTGAGCAGGGTCCCTCATCTTCTTCTTCTTCTTCAGGTTACATGACCAACCAAGGCCCTCCAATCTTCACTACCCCACCTCAAGACCCAACCCTTATGCCCTTGCAAACTCTGTCACCTTGAGAAGTGGGAAGCTGACCTAGAACCCTAAATTACCTTCTAGAAGTCAAAACCTTGGGGAGCTTGAGAGAGAGAAGGAGGTTGAAGAAGACAATAAGTCCCAGGGACCAGAAATTGAAAATACCACCCATATCTCGTTCCTTGAGGCCCTATTGAAAACTAGGAAGAAGGAAACCATAGACAACAACGAGGAGCTCCTGAATTTATTCAAGAGTGTAGAGATAAATATTCCACTCCTCGACACTATTAAGCATATCCCAGCTTACGCTAAATTCTTGAAAGAACTGTGCACCCAAAAGTGTAAGCCAAGAGAACCCACTCTGAGATAGGTGATTCTCTCTGAGTAGGAAAGTTCTATTATCCTGCATCACCTTCCTCAAAAGAGGAAAGATCTAGGTGCCCCCTTGATCTTATGCGTTATTGGGGAATGCACTTTTGATAGGGCACTATTGGAGCTAGGTGCATCCATCAACCTAATCCTGACTTCTCTTTATGAGAGGTTTGGGTTAGGTGAACTCAGGCCAACCTCAGTAACAGTACAATTAGTAGACCATTCGGTCACCACACCGAGAGGCATTATTGGGGATGTATTGTCAAGGTCAAGGATTTCTATTTTCCCATAAATTTCCTCGTCTTTGACATGGATGTACCTAATGATTTGAGGAATACGCCCATCATTCTGGGGTGTCCGTTCCTAGCTACTGCCAAGGCCAAGATAAACTATGAAAGTGGTAGTATGGAGATCGCCTTTGGGGATAAGAAGTTAACTCTGGATATTTTTAAGGCGATAAGAGGATTTGAGGATTGTGGATCCATTGAGGAGCTCGAGGATCAGGATCTTGAGACATGTATGACAATCAGTGCACTCGAGGACTCCACCAGCTTTAGCGAACCGAACCCACAACCCTCCAGGGGAGACCCGCCACATCCTGAAGGGGTTGTTGATTTTGTTCATTCCCAGCCTCTTCCACTAGATCGTCCTGATGAATCTTCATTAGCATCCTCCCTACCTTCTATTCTAAACCCACCCAGCTGGAATTAAAACCATTGCCCAAAAATTTGAAATATGAGTTCTTATGACCTGAAAACATGCTCCCTGTGATTATTCATGTTGATTTGATTAAGGAGCAAGAATCGAGGTTAATTAAAATCCTTAAGAACAACAAGGGTTGGACCATCCATGACCATATGGGATCTAGCCATCTTATTGTAATCATCGTATTTTCATAGAAGATGGATCCCGCCCTTCTCGTGAAATGCAAAGGAGGCTAAACCCGAATATGCGAGAAGTGGTCAAGAAGGAGATGATCAAGTGGCTCGATGCTAGGATTATTTACCCAATCTCGGATAGTCTGTGGGTTAGCCTCGTTCAGATTATACCCAAGAAGGCAGGAATAACCGTTACGACTAACGAGAAAGGGGAAACCTTCACCACTCGTTTAGCTTCTACTTGGAGAGTCTGTGTTGACTATAGGAAGATGAACACAACCACTAAAAAGGATCACTTTCCCTTGCCATTCATTGATCAAGTCCTTGAAAGGTTAGCGGGGAAAAAATACTTTTGCTTCCTGGACGGTTATTCGGGATATAACCAAGTCCCTATCCATCCTAAAGACTATGAAAAGACAACCTTCACATGTCCCTACAGAACCTTTGCATTCCGTAGAATGCCTTTCAGGCTTTGCAATGCACCTACAACTTTTCAAAGGTACATGCTGGCTACCTTTTCTGACAAGGTGAGAGATTGTCTTGAGGTGTTCATGGATGATTTCTCCATTTTTGGAGATTCTTTTGAGTGTTGCCTAGCTAACTTAGAATTGATCCTCCAGAGATGCATCAAAACACGACTGATCCTTAGCTAGGAAAAGAGCCACTTCATGACTCAGGAAGGCATTGTCCTGGGTCATGTGGTCTCTAGTCAGGGTATTGAAGTTGATAAAGCTAAGGTGGATGCTATCTTTAGACTTCATCCTCATCTGTAAAACAGATCTGCTCTTTCCTTGGGCATGTGGGTTTTTACAAAAGATTCATTAATGACTTCTCGAAGGTTGCTCGACCCTTGAGTAACCTTCTAGCCAAAGACACGCTGTTCGAGTTTGATGAATCATGCCATAAGGCATTTGATTTATTAAAAACAGTAGTCACCTGTGCCCCGATGTTGCAACCACTAGTATGGACAACCCCATTTGAGATTATGGCTGACGCATCTGATTATGCCGTCAGGGCTGTCTTGGGTCAGAAGATTGAGATAAAGCCCTCTGTGATTTACGATGCTAGCAAGACTCTGGATGAAGCCCAGAGGAACTACACCATTACTGAAAAAGAATTGCTAGCTGTAGTTTTCACTTTAGAAAAATTCAGGGCTTATCGTTTAGGTTCTCATGTCATCATCTATATCGATCACTCGGCCTTGAAATATCTCTTAGCCAAAAAGGATATCAAAGCCTGACTTTTTTGCTAGATTCTACTGCTTCAAGAATTCGATCTTGAAATCAAGGATAAAGTCGGGGCACCAAATGTAGTGGCAGATTACCTCTCGAGAATCCTAATTGATTCTCCTCATCCGGATGTCGCAATCTCTAGTACTTTTTCAGATGTTACTATCCTTACAGTCTCGGGTATTTGAACCCCCTGGTTTGCGGATATTGTCAATTATTCAGCCGTTGGTCAAATCCCCCAGGATTGGACGAAACAACAATGGGATAGACTTATGTCTGAGGCCAAATATTATTTTTGGGACTATCGCGAGCTATATCGCATTGGTGCAAACCAGATTATTCATCGATGCGTCCTGAGAATTGAGTTCTGATGTAAATATGTTTACACTACTTAAGATGTCTATTTATGCATGTTCTTAAGCATAGGATTGCATTGCATACTATAAATCTTGCATTTAGATTAGTCTGAATAAAATGTAGGTTAATTTTCTCCTTTTATGTTCAGAGAAAGGGCAAACTTTTTATCAGGGCCTCGGATCAGGGATCCAACCGTACAGATGTGATCAGGGTGACGATTGGAGTTCAACGACTCCAAGATCGTCCAAATCTGACATCTGTAGCATCAGATAGAGATGGGGGAACCCTAGAAGATCAACGGCCAAGATGGTGTGAATCCGCACTTCAGACGACAAATCCAATTGCATGGATGGATTTGGATCGATGATCGCAGCTTAACGACGTGAAAATCGGTCCAATCCAACACCCATGGCACCATCTACAACACTCAGAAGATGGACGGCCAAGATGGCACCACGTGGCACCATCCCAGCTGCCCAACTAGCCTCCAAGATTGCTGCTGCTCTCTTTCTCCTCATGGCTCGGCTGATCTTAGCCGTTGGATCTTGATCCAACAGCTGACCTCGCCTGGCTTTTTAACATCTACGTGACTCAAAAGACTGCATAGCGTAGAGGAGATGATGCTACGAGTGAAGCAAAGGTTGCGGGGTCGAGCCCCCGCGAGCCTCAAATCAGGTGCGGGCATGGAGCAGGCTCAATTGAGCCGTCGGATGGTGAGCGGATGGTTCAGATGCGGAGACGTAGCATGATCTGGGTGCACGAATCACGCACGCGCGATCAAACACGCATTTCAACGCTCGATTTGATGCGGGCATAGTTAAGGCACGGCGAGGAATGCATCTCAGCTGTTTGATCTCATGATCAAATGGCTGAGATTCAGCAAACGTGAGCTTGTGTTGAGCGTGTGACAGGTGAAGAGGCGCGAGCGCGCTACCCATGTCGGCCACGTTCGGACCTTTAGCGACGATTTTATCCATCACTAAAGGTCCTAAATTAATGTTTTTAGAGTTGTAATGACCAAATTGCCCCCACTCCTTGCAACTATAAAAGGAGACCCCCTCCATATGAAATTCTCATCCCTTCCTTCTCTTCTCTCCCTCTCCAAAGCTCAAGAGAAGCTTGTCCCACACCCGGGATGTTTCTCGCGAGATAAAGTCAAATTTTTGTCCCCTTTCGGAAGTGGATCCCGCGACGACGACAACGTGCTGCCCCATTCCCGTTCTTCCACTTCGTCCTCCTTCGTCCAGGCATCATTCCATCTGGCTCGTCCTCCAAGCGACCGTCGAGGAGGATATCTCTCTCCCCATTCTTTTTACTGCTTTCTAGAATAGATTTACTGCTTTCTAGAGTAGATTTACTATTTTCTAGTGTAATCATTTTCTCGCTTTCTAGTCGTAATATTTAGTGTAATGAACAATCCTTTCGATAATGAATTCCATGTGCATTCTATATCTCTTTTGATTTCTGTTTGTATTATTCTCTCTCTTACTCTCTCTCTCTTCTATTTATTGTAAATAGTTAGTTCTAATCAATTAATTTACTTCGTGACAAATAAATCAAACGCGTATTTTTAAATCAAACGTCCGCCTCCCTGTGTTCGACCCAGGATTTCTATTCCGGTATAAATTTTATTTGTTGAACACTAGTTGTTCGCTTTCATACTACGACGACAGGTTTTCTTAAAGCCCAACACGTTAGCGTAGCAACCCGACATTCAACATTTTGGCACCGTTACCGGGGAGGCGACGCTCTTTGATTTTTTCTTCACGTTTTCTAATTTACAAATCATTTACCTCGCTTCTCTCCTTTCTTATTGTGATTGCAGGTAGTCTTTTGAGACGAGCAAACACGGTAGATTGGAGTAAAGTGCTGTGGAAGGTTTTGTAAGTTATCCCCCACCTCCCACCCATTAGATTTCATTCCACAACATAATAACACAAGCATCAATCAACCTAGGTGTTCTTATAAACTCTAAGGTTAGATTGTTTGTTGTTTGACACCCATACTCACCCCAACCTCCACATTTAAAAAGAAAATAAAAAAAAATCTCACAGAGGTACACAACCTCATCTGATTTTCAAAATCAACCGGTAAACCGATCTTTGTTGCCAGTACACACATCCAAACACATAACTGAGTAGAAATCAGATTAGGTAATCACTTGTGTGCCTAAATAAGTGGTGCAACAGGCCAATTGTTTGAGTTGATTGGGCTGCACCACTTCAATTAAAATCAACTCATCAAGTAGCTGCCACTTAGGTTCAACTATTAGGGATTTACTAGGCACTCCACATTCTTTTAAGTTTTAAAGGAAACCATCCCCACCTATGCTTTCAAAACCTGGTGTGCCAACAAAACTTATTTGAAAACACCTAAAGTTGAATCCTAAAAGCTATTAAGCAAGACTTGAACTCTAAAATTCACCACATCAAAAAATAATCTTACTTGAAAATCACTAGTTGTGCACGCACACGCAAATCAATCAATCATTAAGGGCACAACCCATATAAAGGGCCCATCACATTCCAAAGCACATTCAAACCTAGCCCTAAATAAAATAGAGTAGACGTTGGCCTTAAGGATTTGACTCGCTCTTGAGAGCCCAGAATGAGATTATTTTCGATTAGTCTGTTTCTACTGTTCAATCTGATGTCTAGCTAGGGGAGCACAATCAAGCGATCGCGGCTGGGGGATACACTAGGAACCGGAGGCGCAAGTCGAAGGAAGAACCTTCTCCCTAGTCCCTCCTTCTAACTGGTTGGATTGAATAGATAGAAGTAGATCAAATCATTCCTTTATCTCAAGACAGGTTTTGGGAGTTTGTAGGTCTTTAGGCTAGCCCACTTAAGGACAGGTTTGATTGTTTGTATTGCAGGGCACCTTTCTTCCTCCTGTTTCTCATGAATCCTTCCGCATATTACACGCATTCCTACTCTTTCCCTCCAGTTTTGAATTATCCTCAACATGACGATTATCCTGACTTGTACTGTAATCAACCATCAGTTAGTTGGGATAACTCGGATTGGGGATACAGTTCCGGACCTCCGTGTTTAGGGTCTAACCCTGAACACTTTGATTTATATCCTTTTCAGAGCCACATCGATTATAGATCGTCAACCTTTCATGAACAACCTAATACGATCTACAATAAAGAAGGATACACCGATCCTTACCCATCCTCAGATTACACTACCTTTAGGTCATCACCACCTTTTGAACAATCCGAAATGACCTATTATCAGGAAGGGTATAACAAATCTCAATTCGTTAATTCCCCTGCATTGATTCCAAACCCGCCCAACCCTGAACCAACTCATTTGGCTCAGGGTAACCAGGTTCAAGATAAGATTCTGTCTAACTTAAGGAATATCATACAATCTTTAGAAGTTCAGCCAATACCTTGCATTGAGAGATTGGAGCCTCTGATTCAGATGATTGATGATTTGAATAAGTATTTGTTGGAATGGCTCTAGGATGTTAAGGATAAGAACCTGGGTGAGTTTCTACTTGGGAAGTTAGCGAAATTGAGGATGAGATTTGTGGTCACTTTGATTCAATCATGGGATAATTCCCAGGATGAACCCTCTTCAGGAGAGCCAATTTCAGAGCCCGTTCAGGCACCTGTTGGGGGGAACACGTGTTATGAGGCTGACCAAATTGAATTAGAGCAACCAATTAAGGATGATCTGAATTCTTCACCTGAGATCCTTGAGCTAGGGTATAAGGAAACATATGTCTCCTTGGAACAGAAAGTGACAAATGATTTTAGGACATACATTAATACAGATCTTGATTTCTTTTATTCTGATGGTGAAGATTCAAGTTGCGAAGTCTCGCATGAGTTTACAGAATATGATTTTTGTGAGACGATTGGGCCTGAGGAACCAAATAGATCATTTGATAGCCCAATAATTGAGGAAACTAATCTTATTGGGGCTTACATTACGGATCCAGAATCACATTTTTTGGAGGATTCAATTAAATGCCCTGATTGTCAGTTACACCCCGTTGAGCTTATCAATGATTCTATTTTTGAGATAATTAAATCCAAGTCAATTCTGATTCAGCCACATCATTTAGACTTGGAGATTTCAAATGGGGTGATTAATATTCAAGAGGTCTTGGAATTTGACATGCTGAATGAGGAGGATAGGAGCCGGGAAATTTTGATTTAGCAAGCAAGTTTCGGAGGAAGTAGAACACTGAGTCGAAGGGTTCCTATTAAGCTGAAACCATCAAACCAAGACCCTTACGACAATTGTTCTGAGGATGTCAAACCCAAGCACACATTCAATGATTATCCTTTTGAGCTTGAATTTTCTGTAACCCGACTTTTTGGCCTTGGGTTGCATCCTCATAAATCGCAGGCCCGACCTTACTTGCATACTGATTTTAGGTTTTGGGTAATTTTTATCCAGAACCTGAGATATTCTCAATTATGGGGTATGGGTCTGCACCACAATCTGGTCCACATCTGTGGACATCTACTAGCAGGTCTAAGATTTCATCTTTTTATTCTAATTCTAACCTGCACTTGTGAATTCTTTATTTCTCTTCTTTGTATAGTGTGCCTAGTTGAAGGCACTAAATTCAGCACGTATACAGTTCTTTTTAGTTTTCATCTCAGAGCGGACTTGACATTCACGCAATTCAGGTGCTTTCTGCACTATTCCACTATGTTTTATGTCTTTCTAATACAATGAGGACATTGCATTAGATAGGCATGGGAGGGTGGATATTCATCTCTGAATTAAGTCGTCAGCTTTGTAGATTTATTTTATTTTCTATTATTTTAAAAAAAAATGGAATTAGGAAAGAGAACTTAGGTTTAAGAAAATTTTCAATCTTAGGAAATACAACATTATGATTTGAACACAAAGACCCTTCAGGTCTTTGGACTTAATTAGCACGTGTATCCACTAAAATGTGGATTTATTTTTCGAGTCCTCACCAACATTAATACTCTTGTAATTTGAGTAGAAAAGTTTGGGTGATAAGTACACGACTTATCAACCCGCCCTCTAATTTGAGGGAACTTTGAGTTTTTAGCATCTACACACTTTCTTTGCATTGACTCGTTGTTCAACGATTTTAACGGAAATTGGATAGCTAATGAACCTTCTAGGGTGATATGGCTGGCAAGTTATCGTAGGTAACAGCCCGTACGTAGGTTGTCCAGAGCTCAATCACTGGACCTTTCTCTTTTTGCTACCTTTAGGTAAATTTTAGACCAGGGAAGCCACCTACTCAAAAAAAAAAATCAAAAAGAAAAAAAAGGAGAAAAAAAGAAATAAACCACACTTCGCCGCACGAGTATGGCTGGTAAGTTGTCGGTGGTAACAGCTCATCGATCGGTTGTCCAGAACCCAGCTCAATAAATGCACTGAAAAATCCCAAAACACTTAGGAAGAAGCGGAGAAGTAGAATAAAACGGGGAGATATACACTGGATTCACCCTTGTGTTGACACTGTAAAAAAAATAAAAGTAGGGAGAAAGCTACCGGTTGTAAAGATACACCTTTAGGGAGAATTCTTTTTTAGGTCACCGAGAGGCGTAGAAATCCGAAGTCCATTTTAACTGCCGGTCAACGAGTCTATCACATTCACAATAAGATGCTTAGAACTTAGGGTTCTCATCAAATCTTGGGTGAGTCGAATGGCCGTAGAAAGCCACTCTTAAACCCTAAAACTTGAAAATAAAAAAAAAAATTAGAAAATAGGAAAAAGAGAAAAAGAGATTTTTCTTTGAATAAGGCGAGAGCTTGAGGCGGTCTGCATTTTTGCAGATACTCGGGTACTGTTGTGTCTTTGAAAGTTCAGATCCTAAGTAGATATTTTCTTAGTGATTGAAAATAACTCATGCCCAAATAATCCAACCTGATTCTTTTATAAATAGCATATAGTTTTTGCTAGGGACTAGTAAAAGATAGGCATGGGGGTATGATGTAAACATGTTTACACTACTTAAGATGTCTATTTATGCAAGTTCTTAAGCATAGGATTGCATTGCATACTATAAATCTTGCATAACATGCATCATCTTGCATTTAGATTAGTTTGAATAAAATGGAGGTTAATTTTCTCCTTTTACTGTACAAATGTGATCAGGGCGACGATTGCAGTTCAACGACTCCAAGATCGCCCAAATTAGACATCTGTAGCATCAGATAGAGACCAGGGAACCCTAGAAGATCAACGACCAAGATGGTGTGAATCCGCACCTCAGACGACAAATCGAATTGCACGGATGGATTTGGATCGACGATCGCAACCTAACGGCGTGAAAATCGGTCCAATCCAACACCCATGGCACCATCTACAACACTCAGAAGATGGACGGCCAAGATGGCACCACGTGGCACCATCCCAGCTGCCCAACCGGCCTTCAGGATCGCTGCTCCTCTCTTTCTCCTCAAGGCTCGGCTGATCTCAGCCGTTGGATCTTGATCCAACGGCTGACCTCGCTTAGCTTTTTAACATTTGCATGACTCAAAAGACTGCATAGCGCAGAGGAGATGATGCTGCGAGAGAAGCAAAGGTCGTGGGGTCGAGCCCCCGCGAGCCTCAAATCAGGTGCGGGCATGGAGCAGGCTCAATTGAGCCGTCGGATGGTGAGCGGACGGTTCAGATGCGGAGGCGTAGCATGGTCTGGGTGCACGAATCACGCACGCGCGATCAAACGCGCATTTCAACACTCGATCTGGTGCCGGCACAATTAAGGCACGACGAGGAATGCATCTCAGCCATTCGATCTCAAGATTGAATGGCTGAGATTCAGTGAATGTGTGCTTGCGTTGAGCGCATGACAGGCGAAGAGGCGCGAGCGTGCCGCCCATGTCGGCCACGTTCGGACCTTTAGCGATGGTTTTATCCGTCACTAAAGGTCCTAAATTAATGTTTTTAGAGTTGTAATGACCAAATTGCCCCCACTCCTTGCAACTATAAAAGGAGACCCCTCCATACGAAATTCTCATCCCTTCCTTCTCTTCTCTCCCTCTCCAAAGCTCAAGAGAAGCTTGTCCCACACCCGGGATGCTTCTCGCGAGATAAAGTCAATTTTTCATCCACTTTCGAAAGCGGATCCCGCGACGACGAAGACGTGTTGCCCCGTTCCCGTTCTTCCGCTTCGTCCTCCTTCGTCCAGGCGTCGTTCCGTCCAGGTCATCCTCCAAGCGACCGTCAAGGAGGATATCTCTCTCCCCATTCTTTTTACTGCTTTCTAGAATAGATTTACTGCTTTCTAGTGTAATCATTTTCCTGCTTTCTAGTCGTAATATTTAGTGCAATGAACAATCCTTTCGATAATGAATTCCATGTGCATTCTATATCTCCTTTGATTTTTGTTTGTATTATTCTCTCTCTTACTCTCTCTCTCTCTTCTATTTATTTTAAATAGTTAGATAGTTTTAATCAATTAATTTACTTCGTGACAAATAAATCAAATGTGTATTTTTAAATTAAACGTCCGCCTCCCTGTGTTCGACTCGGGATTTCTATTCCGGTATAAATTTTATTTGTTGAATATGAGTTCTTCGCTTTCATGCTACGACGACATGTTTTTTCAAAACCAAACACGTTAGCGTAGCAACCCGACGTTCAACAAGTTCCATAGCATACCTGAGTTCTGCCACACATCTGCATGTGGTGGGCACTTTTTCGGGAAAAAGATGGTTGCAAAAATCTTGCAATCCGGATTCTATTGGCCGTCATTATTTAAGGATGCCTAGGAATTCTCAAAGTCATGCATCCGTTGCCAGACACTCGGAAACATGGTTAAGAGAGATATGGTGGCCCTGAACCCAATTCTTTCTGTCGAAATTTTTGACATTTGGGGCATCGACTTTATGGAACCCTTCCCTCCATTTGGACGCTAGTATATTCTGGTTGATTACGTGTCCAAATGGATTGAGGCAATTTCCACCCGGACCAATGACCACAAGGTGGTCATCGATTTTGTGAAGAAAAATATCTTCAGTAGGTTCAGGGTTCCTCAGGCAATTATCAGTGATGGTGGCACACATTTCACTCATGCCCAGTTTCAGAATTTACTGGGGAAATATGGGGCGAATCATCGGATTTCCATGCCTTACCACCTTCAGACGAATGGATAGGCCCAGGTCTCCGATCGGGAGATCAAAAACATTTTGCAGAAAACTATTAGGCTTGATAGGAAGGATTGGACCCAAAAGCTAAATGATGCTCTTTGGGCCTACCGTACAGCGTACAAAATGCCTATCGGTATGTCTCCATTCCGTCTAGTGTTTGGTAAGGCATGTCACTTACCCGTAGAACTTGAACACCGGACATTTTGGGCCATCAGAAAGTGTAATTTTGACCTAGAGTTGGACGGGAAAACCAAGAAACTCCAACTATCTGAGTTGGAGGAGCTTCGAAATGATGCTTATGAAAATGCAAGAATCTATAAGGCAAGGACCAAAGCTCTCCATGACCAGATGATTTCACGTAAGAGCTTTGTGCTGAACCAGAAGGTCTGGCTCTTCGATTCTCGATTGAAGTTTTTCCCCATAAAACTCTAGTCTAAGTGGGACAGCCTATTCGTTATTG
Source organism: Thalassia testudinum (assembly GCA_037157565.1). Taxonomy (NCBI): domain Eukaryota; kingdom Viridiplantae; phylum Streptophyta; class Magnoliopsida; order Alismatales; family Hydrocharitaceae; genus Thalassia; species Thalassia testudinum. Next base: position 61,968,225 of record JAZHRO010000007.1, on the reverse strand, counting down.
AGCAGATATTCCCTAATGGGGCTGTCGAAATCTCTGACCCAAAGATGGGTAATATCTTCAAGGTCAACGGGTAGCGTCTCAAACCCTTTGTTGACCATGTGGTCCCTGAACCCATTTTAGATAAGGTTGCTCTTACCTTGCCATAACCACCGCGGGGCAATCATTGCCTAGCTGAAGGCACTTAGCACATGTAAAGACTGCTCCAACCTGACCAGAGTCTCATGAAATCCAGGTGTTATTCTTCCACTTATACTCTCCTGCATCCTTTCATTTTTAACAATGACATTGCAATAGATAAGCATGGGGGGGTGGATATATCATATAATCTTTTTTGTCAGCTGTAACAGTAATTTCCTATTATTTGATTCTATTAAAAAAAAATAATTAGAATTAGGAGATGAGAACTTAGGATTAGGAGTTGCAAACATTAGGAATTGATAATTTGAGACCTGAATATTTAGACTCTTCAGGTTTTCAAGCTTAATTAGCCTGGGTGTCCACTCGAATGTGGATTTAGTCTTGAGTTCTCACCAATTAAAATTCATTTTAATTTGGTAAATAAATTAGGATGATAAGTATGCTACTTATCAACCCACCCTCTGATTTGGGGGGACCTTAAGCCTAAGCATCTACACACTTTTTTTTGCATTAACTCACTTTTCGACGGTTTCTTCGGAAATTTGGTAGCTAATGAATTACCTAGGGTGGTATGGTTGGCAAGTTGTCAGTGGTAACAGCTCATCAGCCGGTTGTCCAGAGTCCAGTCACAAGACCATTTTCATTGTACTACCTTTAGGTAAATCTTAGATCAGGAAAGTCACCTACTTAAAAAAAAAGAGAGGAAAAAAAGAGAAAAAGGAGAAAAAATAATAACAATAAAACCATACTTCACCACACGAGTATGGCTGGCAAGTTGTCGTGGGTAACAACCCATTGGCCAGTTGTCCAGAACCCAGCTCAGAAAAAAAATGCACAATAATTCCCAAAACACTTAGGGAAGAAGTGGGGAAGCAGAATAAACTGGGGAGATATACACTAGGTTCGCCCTTGTGTTGACCCCATAAATAAAAGAAGTAGGGAGAAAGCTACCATTCAAAAGGATAAAACTTTAGGCAAGGTCACCTAGGGTCGTAGAAACCTGAAGACCGTTTTAACGGCTGCCTAGTGAGTCTTTCACTCTTTTCACTAGATGCTTAGCACTTAGAGTCCATTTTTAGTCTTTTGCAGATCAGGTAGCCGTAAAAAGTTATCCCAGAACTCTCAAACTCCAAAAGTGAAAAAAAAATTAGAAAAGAAGAAAAACAAGAAAAAATTTCTGTATCTTCTCTTCTCAAATAAGGCGAGGGCTTGGACGGTCTCCATTCTGGTAGACACCCAGGCACTGTCGAGTCATCGTAACTAGTTCTTGGGTGGAAAGTTCCTAAAACAACCAACAAATTATGCCTCAGAGATTGAATCATAATTTTACTTTTATAAATAGCATTTAGGCTAATTTTGCTAGGGACTAGCAAAAAGTAAGCATGGGGTTATGATAAACACACATGAATTCATAATAAAATGCTTATTTATGATAGTTCCTAGGCTTAGCATTGCATATCATGTTATAAATATTGCATAACATCCATTGCATGACATTTAGGATAGTTGTATTTTTTGTATATTAATTCCTTCATTTTATATGGCCAGGAGGCAATGTGACATCCTTATGGACTTCGAATGAAAAATTCGACTGTCTGGATGGATTCGTAGCAACGATCACAGTCCGACAAAGTAGAAATCACCTCGATCCGAGTACCGTGGCATCCTTTGCAAGCAATGAAGGGTGGACGGTCCAGATGGTGCCACGTGGCATCATCTGGAGCGCCCAAAGCCACCAGCCACATCTCCAAAGGCCGCCCATCAAGTGATCTCATCCGTTGGATGAAAATCCAATGGCTGAGAGCTCGCCCTCACCACGTGGCTGCAACTCCTCTTCATGACGCACATGCGGATGTGGCGCAACAGTGGGAGCGGTAGTTCTCAAGGGAGGGGTGTGGGTTCGAATCCCCACAGCCCCCTCATTCTCATTCTAGCCAGCACATGCATAGCGCGAGCATGCACCAGCTACTCGCGTGCATGCTAGCGCATGCCAGTGCACATACAAGTAAGGCCGCTGCGCAAACCGTGCGCATGAGGCGGGACAGTGTAGCGCGCATGGGGTGGGCAGGTGCTCGGTTGGCGCTAGCCTTCAGTGACTGCTTGGCAGACATATCGCGATGTTTATAGCCATCACTAATTCTTCGTACACTAGCAAAGCCAGCTGTGGGCATGAGCGAGGGTGAGCTGCCTACAGCAGCACTTCTAGCGACGGCTTGAAGGTCATTAATGGTCCCATGCCTATTGTAACCTCTTTTCATCCACTATAAAAGGACCAACACCCCCTCCCTTCCAAGCCATCTCTACCTACTCTACTCCCACCTACTTTTAAGCTCTAGCAAACCTACCAACGCTCTGTTAGAGTTCGCTCTCAAGCTCCCATGGAGCCTATTAGTATGCGAACCTCTGCCCCACCAAATACTCCTCCAACTTCCCATCCCCATTCATAAGTCACCTTGGAGCTGTCCTCCCACCTCCATTCTGGTAGTAGATCATCTCCTCCTTCTCACCTCCATTCCAGAGCTGCGCTAAAGCTTTCCTCTACCCAACGTCCTCCTGCTTCTCACCTCCATCGTCCAACTTCCCAACTCCTTCATCTGAGCTTCTACCAGGCGCCTTCATCTCACCGAATAGCCGCTCGGGAGATTTCTTCTCACCTCCATCTCTTTTTATGTTTTCTATATTATTGTAATTGACATTCATGCAATATATTAGTTTCAATTCTATCTGTCTCTTGTGATTGATTGTCATTTTATTTCAAAAAAGGAAAAAAAAACAAAACCCTATAACAACAAAAGGAAACAAATCGAAGCGCGATTTTCATACAAAGTAAATGTCGCCTCCCTGTGTTCGACCCAGGACTCCCTTGGAGTTTTAGTATAAATTTTATTTGATCATGAGTTTTGCAACTATGACGACAGGTTACTCGTAACCCTGATTTCAGACACATGAAACTCGTGTGATCAGTGTTGCTCGGAGGTGGTGTTGGGTTTCTTTTTGTGTGACAGGGGAAAGACTTTGGTGAAGAAGAAAAATGAAGGAGAAGAGGAGATGAGGGAGTGGGTTGTGTGTTTTGTTGGTGATCTGCGGCTAGGGAGGTGATGAAGGTGAGGGGGAGGGGGGAAGGACGGTGATGGTGTTGGGTTGATGACATACGCTATCATCGTGTGTGCAATGACAACAAAGGCGACGTTGGGTGTGATCTAGGCCACAGTGCACACTTGGGGTTCACGGTGCAAGCCTCAACCACAATGTCGGTGGTGGAGAGGAAGAAGGTGGATCCCTACAGGGGGAGAGGTTGAGAAGATTCCCCCTCTCCTGAAGCCCAGGCCTTTTTTTTAAAACCTTATGCTGTTGGGGCTTTCTCTCTCAAACTGTTTCCTTTCCCAGAGGACTCGACTTTTCCAACAAATTGGCAGCAATGGTGAAACAGTGGGATTAGGTGGCGGTGTCGACAGACTCGAAGGGAGTTGTTGCGAGGAGGTGATAAACGCCAGTTCATGATCATTCTTATGCATTAAAACAAACCTAGCTCTTAGGATTTTACTCCGCAAATTGGTTTTTGGGGTTGCATTTAGTTATAAATTAGGATAGGCATGCATTTCATTTTTCTTATCTTTTTAATGTGTTTTTGTGAGTGTTAGGGATGAATAGTTATACAGATCCCTAAAACCCTAGCACTCAAGAAGGCAACTGGTGAAGGAGAAGCTCAGACTAGCAGGAACTCAGCTTGATCCATCTCACCATAGCTGGAATCCAGCTCACTTGGACTAGGGTTAGCTCATCCTAACTCCATTCAGCTCATCTCAGCTGAATGGCAGCTCAAGAGAGCTCATCTTAGCACACCCTAGCTCAGGTCAGCTCAGATCTAGCTCAACTTAGCTGAGTCTAGCTCATCTCAGCTCCCACTAGTCCACAGGGAGCTCTAGCTAGCTCAGCTGAGTTGACTGGAGTTCACCCCAGCTCAGGTCCAGCTATATCTAGCTCCACTCAACTCCAGCCATTTGAAGATGAATTTATCCCAGCTCAGGAAGCTCAAGTCTAGCTCTGGGGGACTTAGCTAAGCTACCTTAGCTATCTCAACCAGCTCAATCCTCCCCGGGAGCACCAGACCTAGCTAACCTCAGCTCCATTCAATAGAAGCCAGCTCACTTTAGCCTGGCTTAGCAGCTAGCCAATAACTAGCAAGCTAAGCCAGCTAGAGTAGCCCCATGTTGACCTCTTCAGTAGCTGCCAGCTCCAATTTAGCTCCAGACTCTTCATATCCAGCTCCTCTCCTCAAACCCTAAGCTCCACATGCATACTCCTCTACTCCATAGCTAGCTAAGCTTGCTTAGCTTAGCTTAGCTTAGCTAACATCCAGCTTCTTGGCCATCCTCCACCTTCAACTTAACCCTAGCTAGCTCCACCAACTAAGCTTACTTAGTCCACCTAAGCTACCTAGCCTCTACTTTATTTTGGCGCCAAGATGGACACCTCCTTGCCCCTCAACTACACCCAAAAGACACCTTGTTTTGGCGCCAAAATACCCTTCTAGAAGCCCTCCCTTTTGGCACCAAAACACCCCCACATCATGGCCCTACACATAAGCCTACAACCTATCCTAGCCATCCATCTAACCCCCCTTCTAGAAGCCTTCATGGTGGCGCCAAAACCAAGGCACCTCTCCATGGTTGGCGCCACCTTTAGGTGGCCCTTCACCACCATAACCACCACCTTCACACCCCCCTACTTGGTGCCAACTCTCCTTAGCCCTAGGATCACCTAACCACCCCCATCTTCCCACCTTAGCCATCCATCTCAAGAGTCACCTTAACCCTCTCATCCTACCCTATAAAAAGGCCAATACCCACCACCTTACAACCCATCCTTGGCTAGAAAAATACCTCTCATATTCTACCTAAAGCTCACTCCCAAGAGAGAAGAAGAAGAAGATTAAGGGGATATTCTGTCCCCTTGGTGCCTTCCCCTCTTCCCTTCTCTCTTGTGCCCACGCAAGCCAAAGGAGAAGCCAGGCAAGGAAGACCTTTGGAGGAGGTCTTGAAGGTGGTCCATGCCACCTTAGAGGAGAGCTTAAGGGTGGTGCATGCCCACCCTTGGAGGAAAGAATTGAGGTGGAGAGCATCCACCTTGGAGGAGCATTCAAGGAAGGAGAAGGAGACCTTTTCAAGCCAAGGAGTAGCTAGGCTTGGAGCAAGAAGACTCCCTTCTTCACCAGATTCTACAAGAGGATTTGTGTTTCTTTTTATTGCTTTTATATTTTCTATTCTAGTAGAAGCATTCCTCTACATGTTTTTGTAAAAAGAACACAAATTCTATGAAATCAATTTGCCTTCTTTTCAATTTCTATTGCAATTGCTTTGTCTTTGTTCTAGCACTTTTTCACTTCCACTTCCTAATTACCCTAGGCCTCCACTTGCCTAGAGTGAGCTTAGGGAGGGGTCATATTTGTCTTTTTGGTTTTAGCCTAGTGATTATAGGTGTTAGTTAATTTTTCATCAATAATTCACATTTTGCCCTCATTATTTCAAAACATAAAAATTATATATTTAAAATACCAAAAAGAAAGATTCAGTTTCCCTTAAAAGCAAGAGATTTGAATTGCAAACTTGCCTCCTTGGACGACCCTAGATACTCCCCTATCTAGGTTTATAAATTTAAGAGTTGATCGATTTTACACGTTACAATGACATATTTTACAAACTGTGTAAAATTCGTTATCAGGAGGAAGGTCGTGCTGCATTTAGGCTGAGCACATCAGACGTCCAGATTTTGTTTTGAATGGCTTAAAAATGTAATTTACGACTGGTCCACGATTGATGGTTATCAGACATCCAAACTGATCTCAAGAAATCTTATAGAATGAAGTTGGATGTTGTAGTTTTGTCTGTAATTGAAAAGCTGACTGATGCACGAAGTTGGTGTGTACAAACCCTATTTATGAATGATATCCTCCATGTTCCAATAGTCTTTGCTTCTAGCCTACATCTACCAAATATGTTATCATAACCATATGCTATTAATTGTGATATTGGTGCAAAAAATTATACACTGACTAAGAAAATTACCATTTAACTCTTAGGCAATTAGGAACTACGAACATATAATTAAAGAGTACTTAGGACAAATAATGGTCCACTAAAGTGGACTTATCAGAATACTTGTGTAGTCTTTCCTAGATCCATATGTGCATATCGTTTCTATTAGCATAGAACTAGTCTTTTCAATTTTCATGTACAAGCATTCCTCTAGATATGATTGTAATGACACTATGTTTAAGGAAATAAAGTTTCCTGCTTCATATCTCTATTGCAATAAAAATGTCGATTACCAAGAATATCAATGATCTTGCGATTGATGCATTTTCTGTTAACAGCTATTGCGAAGTAAGAATTGTGCGCACGAGTAACCATCCCTTCACATTTATCATTTATCAGATGCACGCACATGTAGTTAGGGTTAACAACGTGACTGGCTAATCCTACATTCGCAGGCCCAAAATTGGCATTCAATTTTAAACAAGCAAAAGAAGAAAATAAATAAGTTAAACATCAATCTCACCATCTTATGCCTCCTTGAGATTGACCAGGACACTCATCATCTCATTACAAAAATTTTTATTTGAATCATAATTCACGCTATACTACGACGTTTTCCTAATCAAATCCTTGTTTTATGATTACAACAATCATCATGCATTTAGAATAGATTGTATAAATTATATATTAATTTACTCCTTTTAATGGCCAGGGGAGAGGGCAGCACATTTATGGGCCTCGAATTGAACATTCAACCCTACAATCTAATCAAGGTGATGATCAAAGTCCAACGCCTCTGAAATTGCCTTGATCGGACCTCCGTAGCATCATATGCAGTCTGAAGAAGATCAAAGGCTAAGGGGCAAGGTGACGTAAATCTAGGCTTCAAACAACAAATCCTACTGCACGAATGGGTTCAGGTCAACAATCGCAACCCAACAGCATGAAAATCGACTCAATCCGACATCCGTAGCATCACTTATGAAAGAAAGAAGATGGAAAACTAGGATGACGCCACACGGTGGCATCCCAGCCACCCAAAACTGCTCAAGGCTCCTCTGTTCAACCCTAAAGGCATCTTCATCATGCAATCCCAGCCATTGGATCGCCAACCAACGACTGAGATGGACTCTAGCAGGCGCCTTTACACAACAAAAGGGGCGAGGCCATGATAGATCTCAACCATTGGTCATGATCCAACGGGCAAGATCCCCCTTGGCCACCTCCGATAGAAAAACTTGGGCATCCCACACTCTCACATGCTGGATGCAAGTTTGACCAATCGCAAGCACACCTCCTCAACGCACTTCAATGCAACCAGACCGTTAGATTAAGAATCGATGCTTCAACTGTAGCCACGTCACCACGAAAGCACACTTCACATTTTCCATAGGTGCGTGCTCGCGTAATGAGCATGTCTGATCCTAATCCAACATACAAAGCGATGCCACATGGCTCCACCAATGAAGCACGTATCGTACGCATGATCATATGCACAGCGTCAACGCGATCTCAAGCACGATCAACGTGCGATCATGGCCTTCAATCGACGATCCAACAACTGATATACTCCATCGTGATTTAACAAATGCGCACACACTGAGGGGAGGGATGCATGGCTCTTCGCAGTTGTGCGATCAGGATCGGATGATCTTCATTCACCCACATGAATCTGCCAACTAACAGACTCCTCTCCAATGCCAGCGGGTGCGTGGGACATGCAATGCATGTCGCATGCACCCCCATTAAGCCCCATGCACGTAAAATGACCTTTGAAACCAGATCGGGGGATTTCACTTGAAAGGTGTTATCAGAAAAATACATATCATCGTCGTAGTGTAAATCGTATGGTGGAAAAATCCCGAACAAAAATATTTATTAGTAAAAACTAACCGCGAAGTTAGGATGTCATATCCACAGGAAGGAACAAATGCAATAAACTCACGAATAATTCCCTAATAGATGTGCCCAATCATGTACATAATCCATGTCCAAATCTATTGCAAAATGAGGTGAATAACAAGAGCCAAACAAATACAAGGAAAAATAAGTATGATGCCACAATGTCACCTCAATTTAATAATCAAATAAAATCAGGAAAATAAGTTGTGGCAATGACAATGCTTATAATTTTTAATGCAGCCATAAACATAAACAGAGGACTTGGTTCTCTTAGCCATGCGCATGTTTTAGGCTGCAACAGGTGGTGAGACTTTCGGTGGAGGTCGACCGGAATGAGCGCTATGCGTGGACGATCACAGCTTGGACAATGGTGACCAAAGGTCGCCGGCCAGAGAGAAGGAGGTCGTCGGTGGTGAGGTTTCCTATGCACGTGCGTGGACTGTAGGAGGCACTACCATGAGCGTGGGTGGACTCATGGTGTCAAGGCGAGCTCAGTGAAGTCGAAGGCAAGGAGAAAGGAGGGTTGTGGTGGCGACTATGTGGAGGTGTTCACAATGGCCATTGGGTTCTTCTCTGTTAGTGGAGCTAAAGGAAGAAGATGGTGGTCACGATTAGGTGGCACGATCGATCTTTCTCTCTATTTACAATTTTGGGTGTGACGTAGAGAGAGATGAGAGAGGTCGACTGTTCGAGGGGGAGGTGAGCGCTCCTGTCTTTGATCTCGTGAAGAGGAATATGAGGAGGAAGGTCCGTGCGGTATGTTGAGAGAGACTGAGAGGGAGTAGGAGAAAGAAGAGATGAAGGAGGAGGCGGTGCAAGCGATCAAGGATAGAGGATGGAGCTGCTACTGTTGTTGTGGGTTTCAAGGGCAGTGAAGTTGCTGCTGTCGAGGGTGAACGGTGAGGAGAGGATGTTGGCCTTGTTGTGAGCCAAGGGGCGTCTTGCATGGTTTTTTGGAAATGGCCTTGCGTGGCCGTCAAAGATCTCAGGAGGAGTTTTGTTGGAAGGAGGAACAGTAGAACGACGAAGAGGCCATGCGTGGGGAGGCACGATTGTGGTCACAGTTGAGTGATTAGGCAAAGCACTATGATGAACATCGAGGCAAAGGAGGCATGCGGTACCTCGAGAAGGAGAACGATACACGGTGATGATGTCGACGCTGTCATCGCTAACTACGATGGCAGTTCACGGTAATGGAAGTTGTCGCGAATGTGGGTGAGATGTAAGGGTGGTTGTGACTCCATTGGGGAAGAGGATGGAGGTCTGAGGTCTCTACCTGGTGGTTGGAGGAAGATGGTGGATTCCTCTTTTTAGAGCAGTGGATGGATTTGAGAGCCAGCCCATCCTAGAGAAATTAATGGTAAAAGAAATCTCATACAATCAGAGATGCATCAACATTTCTCTGCAAACAATTTATTCTCAATCATCAAAACCTTCCCGATTCTTTTTCTCATGTGAATAAGGTATTCAACTATTCCCAAAGAAAAATAAGTATCTAATTAATAAATGCATATATGTATGCAGCGTATTCCCACAAAACTGTATGAATGTCAAAATACGAGCTTAATTAATTTTCCATGTAATGCATGCCCAAATTTTAATTTCCATCTCAATGATAATACACTTAGGCTTAAGTTTAGTACACTAAAGTAGACCTGTCAAAACCCTCATTTTCTCACCTATAAAAGGCCATGCACTCCCCTCCTTCCAAACCATCTCTTCCTAGTCTCTCCTTACCCTCTCCAAAGCTCTATGAGCTTGTCCCAAGCTAGAGATGCTCCATTAGAGTGTAGAAAATAATTTTTACTCCCTCTCTCTCAACCCATTTGTGGAGCATCCATGGTCGCCTTCTGACCTCATTCTGGAAGTATCCCACTGTCACACTATCTCGCTTCATCCTAAATTTGTCTAGCTCTGTCCTCCTTCATCCAGCTCCTCCTCACCTTCTTCCAAGCATCATGTCAACACAACTCATCTTCCAAGTAGCTGACGAGGAGGATTCTTCTCTCTCTTCTCTTTTATTCGCTTTCTAGAGTAGATTTTAATTTCTGCACTAAGGTGTAATAAACATTTGAATTATCTATAATATTTGTTCTCTCTCTTTCTCTCTCTATCTTCCTCACTCACTCTCTCTCTCTTATTTTGCAAGCAGAGTAGATTAGATTAGAGAATTCTCTACTTGATATTTTGTCTATCTAAAAATACCAAAAAAATATAAAATCAAAAAATCTCCAAAAATAAATAAACGGAAACGTGTTTTTCCTAAATCAAGTGTTTGCCCCCCCATGTTCGACCTGGGACTCACTTGAGTTTCGATTATAAATATTATCGGATAAGTGGATTTTCACATCTGCGATAATCAGGCTTTCTCAATCTCAATTTTTCTCGCACAAAATCTCTCTAATCATAGGGATGGAAATATGAGCATGATTTTGCAGATCCTGGTTGTTATGTAGAAGACCAATGCTGGCATGTAAAGGCAACAAAATGTGGATACGATAGATGTATGCAACCAAATTGCGCAAATGGATGGCACTCGCTAGTGAGGCGCATTACCCTTTCAGCCTTTGCCCAACCTCAACAACGTACCGAACTAGAGGTACGTTGCAAACCCAAATTCGGGCTAGATCCATTATATCCAACCAAGCCCGTCTGTACCTTTGCATCAGAATGTGCCAGAAGCATCAACTTTAAATCTTGATGTGATGTAGCAACAGCAACCATCAATCCTACCAACCCCTTCTTACCCGACATGACTAAATTCAGTGACAACCCAAAGCAGCAAATGCACCAAGGACCCAAAACCCAAGCCTAACTCTAGTCTTAGTACTTCCCAACCCAGGGTAGTGATCAAGGATAACCAAGAGAAACCTATAATACCCAAAATCATCCTAGGAGAACCTCGAACCATACTATTTCCTAAGGCATTGACCAAGTGGAATAAGGGTAGGAAGCAACCCCAAATTGACAAGGACTTGGTTAAGATCTTTAAACAAGTTCAGATCAGCATCCCGTTGATGGATACTATCCGTCATATACCGGCATACGCTAGATTTTTGAATCACTTATGTACACCCAACTGTAAGTCGAGAAATTATGAAGGAAGCCCTATTTTGCTGTCAAAGCAGGTTAGCTCCATCATCTTGAGCAAGCTTCCTCAAAAACTAAAAGACCTTGGCACCCCTCTGATCTCCTGTAAGATTGGAGAATTAGAATTTAATCATGCATTATTGGATTTAGGTGCATCCATTAACCTCATTCCTACCTCCCTCCTAGACTACTTTGAGGAATCTAAGCTTAAGCCCACAGAGGTGACCTTACAATTAGAAAATCGATCTATTAATTCACCTTGTGGAGTTTTGGAGGATGAAGTGGTTGGGGTCCAAGACTTTTATTTCCCGGTAGATTTTATTATGTTGGATATGGATATACCTGATAATCTTAAAGATACACCAATCATCTTAGGAAGGCCTTTCCTAATAATGATCGCACGTGTTTCGCGAGTTTGAAATCAGGGTTACAAGTAACCCATCGTTGTAGTTGCAAAACTTGCGATCAAATAAAATTTATACTAAAATTCCAAGGGAGTCCCAGGTCGAACACAAGGAGGTGACATTTACTTTAATTGAAAACCACTCTTCATTTTGCTTGTTTTTGGCATTTTAGGGTTTTGTTATTTTTTTGTATTTTTCAAAGAAGATAAGCAGAATGAATCACAAGAGATATGGAACAAATATGATATATATATCACTCCACTGTCAATTACAATAAACTATGAAAGCATAAAAAGAGAGGGAGGTGAGAAGAAATCTCCCAAATTGACTGTTCGATGAGACGACGGCACCTGGAAAAAGCTCGGATGAAGGAGGTGAGGAGCGGGACGACGGAGGTGAGAGGCAAGAGGACGTTAGGTAGAGGAAAGCTTTGGTGTGGCTTCGGAATGGAGGTGAGACGGCGGAGATGATCTGCTACTGGAATGGAGGTGGGAGGACGGCTCCAAGGCAACCTATGAATGGGGATAGGAATATGAATGAATATTTGGTGAGGCAGAGGTTCGCTACACTAATAGGAGCCTTGGGAGCTTCAGAGTAAGCTCTAATGTAGCGTTGGTAGGCTTGCCAGAGCTTAAGAGTAGGTGGGAGTAGAGTAGGTAGAGACTAAGAGGAATGGGGGGTGTACGGGTGTTTATATAGTGGAGGGAAGAAGAGCATCCCGCATACAGGCATTCAGCGACAACTACAAGCGTCACTAAAGGCTGCCCAAGCTGTCGCCAAAAGATCTGTGCCTCTTCAATGCCTTGGCTGGCGCACACACTGTGCAGGCCATTTAGTGAGAACTGCAAGTGTCACTAAAGGCCTGCTCTTCTATCGTAAATCCCATGCCCAATGCTCACACCTACAGCTGTCATAAGCGCGGCGATCATCAGTCGTTGGATCAGGTGTGGACAACTATGATTGCAAGAGTGCCTGCCAGCATTTGAAATTTACACCGCCGGCGTGTGCACTAGCAGCCATTGGATGAGGCATCGTACGGTCGAGATGCGCCTGCAGATTGCGCGCGCTCTGATTTGAATTGTGCGCCTCGTACGATTGTGAAGATCGGACGACGGACACTACTCGCGGTTGACTTAAATGCACACCCCAGATGGCATGCGTGTGATCTGGCATGCGCCTTCACGCCGATGGGCGATGTTGGATCACGCGTGGGGAATCTCGTCCGCTCGATTGCGATCGGGCGGCCCTATTGTAGCTAGCACTGTAGTGGGCAAGGTGCATCGCAGCTCGATCTCTCGCTCGCTCTTTGAGAGCGCTCGTCCTCACTATTGCACCACGTTTGCAGGTGTGTTGCGAAGAAGAATTGCAGATGCGCGGTGAGGGCGGCCTCTCTGCCATTGGATTTTCATCCAACAGCTGAGATCACTTGATGGGCGACCTTTGAAGATGTGGCGGGCGACTTTGAGCACTCCAGATGGTGCCACGTGGCAACATATGGACCGTCTACCTTTCATTACTTGCAGAGGATGCCACGGTGCTTGGATCGAGGTGATTTCTATGTTGTCAGAGTGCGATCGTCGCTTTGGATCCATTCGTATGGTGGGACTTTTCATCTGAAGTTCGTAAGGATGTCACATTGCCTCCTGGCCATATAAAATGAAGGAATTAATATAAAAAACATACAACTATCCTAAATGCCAAGCAACGGATGTTATGCAATATTTATATCATGATATGCAATGCAAGGCCTAGGAACTATTCTAAATAAGCATTTTACAATGAATTTATATGTGCTTATCATACCCCCATGCTTACTTTTTGCTAGTCCCTAGCAAAATTAACCTAAATGCTATGTAAAAAGTAGAATTAGGGTTCGAGTATTTAGGCAAAATTCGTTGATTGCTTTAGAAAATCTCAACCCCAAGACCTAATTACAAAAACTCAACAGTGCCCGGGTGTCTGCCAGAATGCAGAATGTCCAAGCCCTCGCTTTATTTGAGAAGAGGAGATACAAATTTTTTTCTTGTTTTTCTTCTTTTCTAATTTTTTTTTACTTTTGGCATTTGAGAGTTCCGTGATAACCTTTTATAGCTACCCGACCCGCCCAAGACTTGAAAAGGACTCTAAGTGCTAAGCATCATATGAAAATAGTGAAAGACTCACTAGGTAGCCATTAAAACGGACTTCAGGTTTCTACGACCGTAGGTGACCTTGCCTAGAGGTTTATCTTTTCGAACGGTAGCTTTCTCCCTACTTCTTTTATTTATGGGGTCAACATAAGGGTAAACGCAGTGTATATCGCCCTAGTTTATTCTACTTCCCCGCTTCTCCCCTAGGTGTTTTCGGAATTATTGTGCATTTTCTTGTGAGCTGGGTTCTGGATAACCGGCTGATGAGTTGTTACCACTGACAACTTGCCAGTCATACTCGTGCAGTGAAGTGTGGTTTTATTTTTTTTATCTTTTATTTTTATTTTATTTTTATTTTTATTTTATTTTTTTTTAAGTAGGTGGCTTCCCTGCTCTAAGATTTACCTAATGACAGTACAATGAAAATGGTCTTGTGGCTGGGCTTTGGACAACCGACCGATGAGTTGTTACCACTGACAATTTGCCAACCATACCACCATAGATAGTTCATTAGCTACCCAATTTCCAAAGAAACTACCAACAAGTAAGTTAGTGCAAAAAAAAAGTGTGTAGATGCTTAGGCTTAAAGTCCCCCCAAATCAGAGGGCGGGTTGATAAGTCACATTCTTATCATCCTAATTTATTAGACAATTTAAAAATAAATTTAAATTGGCGGAGACTCAAGACTAAGTCCACATTCGAGTGGACACCCGAGATAATTAAGCCCGAAGACCTAAAGAGTCTAAGTATTCAGGTCTCAAAGTATCAATTCTTAAAGTTTGCAACTCCTAATGCCTAAGTTCCCATCTCCTAATTTTATTTTATTTTATTTTAAATAGAATAAAAAAATAGGAAATTACTATTACAACTGACAAAAAGATTATAAGATATTTCCACCCCCCATGCTTATCTATTGCAATGTCCTCATTGTTCAAATGAAAGCATGCAAGATAGTAGAAGTGGAAGAATAGCACCTGGTTTCCATGAGCTCTGGTTAGCTTGGAACAATCTTTACATGTGCTGAGTTTAGTGCCTTCAGTTGGGCGATGATTGGCCTACGATATTTAAGGCAAGGTAAGAGCAACCATGTTTGAGACGGGTTTAGGGAGCACATGGTCGACAAAGGGTTTGAGACGCTGTCCGTTGACCTTGAAGATATTATCTGCCTTTGGGTCAGAGATTTCGACGGCTCCGTTAGGGAAAATCCGCTCAATAACGAACGGGCCATCCCACTTAGACCTGAGTTTTCCAGGGAAAAGCTTTAATCGAGAATCGAAAAGCCAGACCTTCTGGTTCGACTCAAAGCTCTTACATGAAATCATCTTATCATGGAGAGCTTTGGTCCTTGCCTTATAGATTCTGGAATTTTCATAAGCATCATTTCGAAGCTCCTCTAACTCAGATAGTTGAAGTTTCCTGGTTTTCCCAGCCAACTCAAGGTCAAAATTACATTTCCTAATGGCCCAAATTGCCTGGTGTTCAAGTTCTACAGGTAAGTAACACGCCTTACCAAACACCTGACGGAACAGAGACATACCGATAGGCATTTTGTATGCCATATAGTAAGCCCAAAGAGCATCATCTAGCTTTTGGGCCCAATCCTTCCTATCAGGCCTAATGGTTTTCTGCGAAATGTTTTTGATCTCCCAGTTGGAGACCTCAGCCTATCCGTTCATCTGAGGGTGGTAAGGGGTGGAAATCCGATGATTCACCCCATATTTCCCAAGTAAATTCTGAAACTGGGCATGAGTGAAATGTGTGCCACCATCACTGATAATTGCCCTAGGAACCTCGAACCAACTGAAGATACTTTTCTTCACAAAATCGATGACCACCTTGTGGTCATTGGTCCGAGTGGGAATTGCCTCAATCCATTTGGACACATAATCAATAGCAAGAAGAATGTACTGGTGTCCAAATGAAGGAGGGAAGAGTCCCATAAAGTCCATGCCCCAATTGTCAAAAATTTCAAAAAAAGGAATTGGGTTCATAGGCATCATATCTCTCTTAACCATGTTCCCAAGTGTCTGGCATCACGTGCATGACTTTGAGAATTCCTGGGCATCCATAAATAATGGTGTCCAATAGAATCCGGATTGCAAGATTTTTATTGCCATCTTTTTCCCAGAAAAGTTTCCACCACACGCGGATGTGTGGCAGAACACAAGTATGCTATGGAACTCGATTTCCAGGACACATCGACGAATAATCTGGTCAGCGCCAATGCGGTATAGCTCAAGATCATCCCAAAAATAATATTTGGCCTTAGACACAAGTCTATCCCATTGTTGTTTGGTCTAATCCTGCGGGATTTGACTAACGGCCAAATATTTGACAATATTTGCAAACCAAGGGGTTCAGATATCCGAGATAGTAAGGATAGTCTCATCTGGAAAAGTATCAGAGATCAGAACATCCGGTTGAGGAGAATCAATTAGGATTCCTGAGAGGTGATCCGCCACTGCATTTTGTGCCCCGACTTTATCCCTGATTTCAAGATCGAATTCTTGAAGCAGCAGAATCCAACGAATAAGTTGTGGTTTGGCATCCTTTTTAGCTAAGAGATGTTTTAAGGCCGAGTGGTCGGTATAGATGATGGCACAAAAACCTAACAGATAAGCCCTGAACTTTTCTAAAGCGAAAACTACGGCTAGCAATTCATTTTCAGTAATGGTGTAGTTCCTCTGGGCCTCGTCCAGAGTCTTGCTAGCATAGTAAATCACAAAGGGCTTTTTCTCAATCATTTGCCCCAAGACAGCCCCAACGGCATAATCAGATGCGTCAGCCATACATTCAAATGGGGCTGTCCAGACCGGTGGTTGCAACATTGGGGAATAGGTGACTGCCGTTTTTAATAAATCAAATGCCTTATGGCATGATTCATCAAATTTGAACGGCGTGTCTTTGGCCAGAAGGTTAATCAAGGGCTAAGCAACCTTCAAGAAATCCTTAATGAATCTTCTATAAAAACCCACATGCCTAAGGAAAGAGTAGATCTATTTTACGGATGTGGATGGAGGTAGTCTAGAGATAGCATCGACCTTAGCTTTATCAACTTCAATACCCCGACTAGAGACCACATGACCCAGGACAATGCCTTCCTGAGTCATAAAGTGACTCTTTTCCTAGCTAAGGACTAACCGTGTTTTGATGTATCTCTGGAGGATCAATTCTAGGTTAGCCAGGCAAGACTCAAGAGAATCTTCGAAAATGGAGAAATCATCCTTGAACACCTCAAGACAATCTCCCACCATGTCCGAAAAGATGGCCAGCATGCACCTTTGAAAAGTCGCAGGCGCATTGCAAAGCCAGAATGACATTCTACTAAATGCAAAGGTTTTGTAGGGATATGTGAAAGTTGTCTTTTCTTGGTCTTTGGGATGGATAGGGACTTGGTCATATCCTGAATAACCATCCAGGAAGCAAAAATATTTTTGCCCAACTAACCTTTTAAGGATTTGATCGATGAATGGCAAGGGAAAGTGATCCTTTTTAGTGGTTGTGTTCAGCTTCCTATAGTCAATACAGACTCTCCAAGCAAAAGCTGAATGAGTGGTGAAGGTTTCCCCTTTCCCATTAGTCGTAACGATTATTCCTACCTTCTTGGATACAATTTGAATGGGGCTAACCCACGGACTATCCAAGATTAGGTAAATAATCCTAGCATTGAGCCACTTAATTATCTCCTTCTTGACCACTTCTCGCATATTCAGGTTTAGTCTCCTTTGCATTTTGCAAGAAGGGCAGGATCCATCTTCCATGAAAATATGATGATTACAATAAGATGGCTCGATCCCCCTAAGGTCGTGGACGGTCCAACCAATTGCCTCTTTGTTGTTTTTAAGGACCTTAATTAACCTCGATTCTTGCTCTTTAGTCAAATCAGCACTAATAATCATAGGGAGCTTGTTTTCAGGTCCTAAGAACTCATATTTCAAATTTTTGGGCAATGGTTTTAATTCCAGCTGGGGTAGGTTTAGAATAGAAGGTAGGGAGGATGCTGATGAAGATTCATTAGGATGATCTAGTGGAAGAGGCTGGGAATGAACAAAATCAACAGCCTCTTCAGGATGTGGCAGGTCTTCCTCAGAGGGTTATGGGTTGGGTTTGCTAAAGCTGGTGGAGTCCTCGAGTGTACTGATTGTCATACAAGTCTCAAGATCCTGATCCTAGAGCTCCTTAATGAATCCACAATCCTCAAATCTTCTTATCACCTTAAAAATATCCAGAGTTAATTTCTTATCCCCAAAGTCGATCTCCATACTACCACTTTCACAGTTTATGTTGGCCTTAGTGGTAGCTAAGAACGGACGCCCCAGAATGATGGGTGTGTTCCTCAAATCATTAGGTACATCCATGTCAGGGACGAGGAAATCTATCAGAAAATAGAAATCCTTGACCTTGATAATTGCATCCTCAATAACGCCTCTTGGTGTGGTGACCGATTAGTCCGCTAAATGTAGTGTTACTGAGGTTGGCCTGAGTTCACCTAACCTAAACCTCTCATAAAGAGAAGTCGGGATTAGGTTAATGGATGAACCTAGATCCAATAGTGCCTTATCAAAAGTATATTCCCCAATAATGCATGAGATCAAGGGGGCACCTGGATCTTTCTTCTTTTGAGGAAGGTGATGCAGGATCACAGAACCTGCTTGCTTAGAGAGAATCACCTTCCTTAGAGTGGGTTCTCTCGATTTACACTTTTAAGTACATGGTTCTTTAAAAAATTTAGCATAAACTGGGATGTGCTTAATAGCATCGAAGAACGGAATATTGATCTCTATGCTCTTGAATAAATCCAGGAGCTCCTCATTACTATTTAGGGTTTTCCTCTTCTTGGCTTTCAATAGGGCTTCAGGGAATGGGATATGGGTGGAATTTTCAATTTTCGGTCCCTGGGCCTTATTGTCTTCTTCAATCTCCTCTTCTCTGTCAAGCTCCCCAAGGTTTTGGCATCTAGAAGGTAATTTAGGGTCTCGGGTTTGCTTTCCACTTCTCAAGCTGACAGAGTTTGCAGAGGCATACAGGTTTGGATCTTGAGGTGGGTTAGTGAAGATTGGAGGGCCTTGGTTAGTCATGTAACCAGAAGAAGATGAGGGACCCTGCTCAACCACCTAAGCATGTGCATGTGAGTCCCTTTGATTCTCGTACCCTTGGGCTCTATTGCTCTGATTTTGCACATTGTGCGGGTTGGGTACGGGTTGGGATGGTGGAGATCTAGGTTGTCGGGTGTTAGCAATTAACTCAGATTGCAAGTTATCCAATGATGCCTTCATTTGCTGCATAAATTGAAGCATGGACCCTTGCATTTCCACCATCTACTGGTTTAAATCAGCCTGCCTTGGAGATTGTTGGGCATTCCAAGATGGCTGAGTAACCGGTCTTGGGGGAACTGGGTGTATAATAGAGCCTCACCCATAGGTCTTTTAGATGCATAGTTGCTGGGTCGAGTTTGGGTCTGTTGCCCCTGATTTTTCTAGGAGAAGTTAAGGTGGTTCCTCCATCCCGAGTTATAAGTGTTGGAATATGGGTTGGACCTAACATTCTCCTACATTGCATACGCATCCTCATTGGACGAAGATGGAGAAAAGCAAGGATCAGAAAAGCTAGGATCAAAGGCCCCAGTTTGGAACCCACAAGTTTCCGAGAAATCCTGGCTCACAGGTTGAGCTGAATCAAGTTGTTTCACGAATTCCCGCCCCGTGGGAGATCATGAGGAATGGAATCCCGAATTTTGGGATTGAGTAGGTATAGAAGTGTTTCCTAAATTTCCAGACATCCATTCTTCCATTCTCTTAGCAATAAAGTCCATTTTATCCAGTTTATTACAAATTAATTCCATGTCAAATGAATGAGAATCCTGGATCTCATTAGCACTTGACCTAGGTTGTTGGGACCAGTTGAATGCATCCATGGAGGCGTGATTAATTGAGTTCTCGCTCATTTCCTCAAATAGGTCGTATGCATTATCTGCATCCCTGTTGAGGAAATTGCCTCCGCAGGAGGCATCCATGTGATTATAGAGTTGCTCAACCAACCCGTGATAGAAAATCTGTACGAGTTGCCATTTCAACATCTCATGGTGTTGACACTTCCTCAAAAGTTACTAGAATCGCTCCCAGGCACCATGAAACAGTTCCCCTGACTGCTGGGCGAAAGTGGTAATCGCCCGTCGTAAGGCATTGGTCCCTCCGATGGGGAAGAATTTCTTCAGGAAAGCAACTTAAGAGTAGCCCAAGTTTCAATTAGCCTTCGTACGGTCTGGAACCAATGTGCGGCCTTATCCCTGAGAAAGTAGGGGAAAAGCCTCATGATCATTTGCTCTTCGTTCACATTCCTTGCTCTGGTGGTTTGTACCAAAGTGGTCAAATCCTCCAGGTGCTGGAATGGGTCCTCCGAGCCAAGCCCATGGAAATGCTTAATCAAACTTAAGACTTGGGGCTTGATTTCTATGCCTTTGGCGGGAATCATGATGTCGAGACGTTCCCCATAATTTGAAGGATTGTAAAAATCCTACAAGGGCCGAGCACCCTTACCATGAATACGTTGGAACCATTGCTGCATCTACTGCAATTCTTCCAACTGCCTCCGAATCAGCTCCTGCTGGTTCAGAGGTGGAGGAGGTGGTTGTTGATCAGCCATGGGATCTGCTTGGCTATAGCTCAACCTCCGCCTCCTAGAATGGTCCAAAGGTCCCTCCAATCTAGGATTCAATGACCTCCTTCCAAGCATACACTGGAAGGAAGTCAGAAGGACGGGGAAGAGAAGGAACCCTACAGAACAAGAATACAAGCCTGCCCTTTGATGGGGTAGCCTAAAGGTCTACTGACTCTCAGAATCCATCCTAAGATTATGGATGATTTACTCTACTTATGTCCAAGCAATCCGACCAGTTAGAAGGAGGGACTGGGGAGAAGGTTCTACCTTTGGCTTGCGCCTCCGATTCCTAGTGTAACCCCCAGCCACGGTTGTTTGATGCTACTCCTCTAGCTAGACATCAGATTGACGAGTATAAGCAGGTTAATCATGAATAATCTCAATCTAGATCTTGACGAACAAATGAATCCTTAGGGCCAACGTCTAATTGATTATAGTTAGGCTTGGGAAATTGGTGCTCTGGAATGTGATGGGCCCTTAATGGGTTGTGCCATTAGTGATTTGTTTGAGAATGTGTAAATGTGCACAACCAAGAGGTTTTCTAGCAAGATTATTAATGATGAGGTGAATTTTAGGGTTTGAATCTTGCTTAATAGCTTTTAGGATTCAAATATTAGGTGTTTTCAACAAAGTTTTGTGAGGCAAACCAAATTTGTTTTTAAAAGCACGTGTTCAAGTATTTTTCCCTTAGAAATCAAGAAAAATATGGAGTGTCTGGCTTGACCTAGTTAATGAATCCTATGGGGTAGCTACAAAATGAACCTCTTTTAGATTAGGTGGTGCGGCCCAAATAATTCAATCAATCGGCTCAAATGCACCATCGATTAAGAAACACAAAAAGGTGATTAACCTAATATGATTTCTACTCTTTATGTGTTGAATTCATGTACCGGGTCCACAGGTCGGAATCCCGGTCGAGTAAATGAAAATCAAGTCAAGTTATGTGCCTTTAATGTGGGTGTATAAAGTATGTAAATTGATTCGTCCCATAGAAAATATCTTTTTGTTTTTTTTTATAAGATGTGGGTGAGATGGGTGAAGGTGACAAACAGGATAGATAAAGACTATCCTAGAGTTTATGCAAACACCTATGTAGATTAGGTCTTGGTTATGATTGTGGTGAAATGGACTAGTGGGGGAGAATGTGGGGGACACTTACAAAACACTCTACCCGCACTTTACTTCGATCTACCACACTTGAATCTCCCTGCTAGGGTTATCTGCAAGATAGTAGATCAAAGACAAGTGGGGTTAGTGCTATGTAAATGCAAAGAAGCGTAGAAAATAATAAAGTAAATTCCGTTGCCTCCCTGGCAATGGGTACAAAATGATCGCACATGTTTCACAAGTTTGAATTCACGGTTACAAGTAACCCGTCATCATAGTTGCAAAACTCGTTATCAAATAAAATTTATACCGTAACTCCAAGGGAGTCTCGGGTCGAATACAGGGAGCCGACGTTTACTTTAATTGAAAACCACGCTTCATTTTGTTTGTTTTTGGTATTTTAGGGTTTTGTTTTTTTTTGTATTTTTGAAAGAAGAAGACAAGCATAATGAATAACAAGAGATATGGAACAAATATGATACATATATCACTCCAATGTCAATTACATTAAACTATGAAAGCACAAAAAGAGAGGGAGGTGAGAAGAAATCTCCCGAATCAGCTGTTTAGTGAGACAACGGCACCTGGAGGAAGCTCAGACGAAGGAGGTGAGGAGCGAGACGACCGAGGTGGAATGTAGGAGGACGTCGGGTAGAGGAATGCTTCGGCGTGGCTCCGGAATGGAGGTGAGAAGGCGAAGATGATCTGCTACAGGAATGGAGGTGGGAGGACGGCTCCAAGGCGACCTATGAATGGGGATGGGAAGATGGATGAATATTTGGTGTGGCAGAGGTTCGCTACACTAATAGGAGCCTTGGGAGCTTGAGAGTAAGCTCTAATGGAGTGTTGGTAGGCTTGCTAGAGCTTAGGAGCAGGTGGGAGTAAAGTAGGCAGAGATCAAGAGGAATTGGGGTTGTAGGGGTGTTTATATAGTGGAGGGAAGAAGAGCATCCTGTGCACAGGCATTCAGCGACAGCTGCAAGCATCACTAAAGGCCGCTCAAGTTGTCGCTAAAAGATCCACACCTCTTCAATGCTTTGGCTGGCGCATGCACTGCGCAGGCCATTTAGTGACAACTGCAAGTGTCACTAAAGGCCCACTCTTTTGTCATTGTAAATCCCACGCCCAACGCTCACGCCCGCAGCTGTCATAGGTGTGGTGATCGTCGGCCGTTGGATCAGGCATGGATGGCTGTGATTGCGAGAGGAGAGCGCACGCCTGCCAGTGTTTGAAATTCACACTGCTGGCGTGTGCACTGGCAGCCGTTGGATGAGGCATCGCACGATCGAGACGCGCTCGCAGATCGCACGTGCTCTGATTTGAATCGCATGCCCCGTGTGATTGTGAAGATTGAACAGCGGGCACTACTCGTGGTCGACTTAAATGCATGCCCTAGATGGCATGCATGTGATCTGGCGTGCACCTTCATGTTGGTGGGTGGCGTTGGATTGTGCATGGTGAATCTCGACCGCTCGATTGCGATTGGGTGGCCCTATTGCAGCTGGCACTGTAGCAGGTGCGGCTCATCAAGACTCGATCTTGCATTCACTCTTTGAGAGCACTCATCCTCACCGTTGCGCCACATCTGTAGGTGTGTTCTGAAGAAGAATTACGGCCTCGCGGTGAGGGCAGCCTCTCAGCCGTTGGATTTTCATCCAACGGCTGAGAACACTCGATGGGCAGCCTTTGGAGATGTGGCGGGCAGCTTTGGGCACTCCAAATGGTGACTAGTGGCAACATCTGGGCCATCCACCCTTCATTGCTTGCAGAGGATGCCACGATGCTCGGATCGAGGTGATTTCTATGTTGTCGAACTACGATCGTCTCTCCAGATCCATCCGTACGGTCAGATTTTTCATCCGAAGTCTGTAAGGACGTCGCATTGCCTCCTAGCCATATAAATGAAGGAATTAATGTACAAAACATACAACTATTAGGGAATTAATAAGGATTTTATGGTGAATTTATATGTGCTTATTAAGCAACTATTAGGGCAGCCATTAATTGTAAGGAGAGCCAAATGGAAATAAAATTTAGGGATAGGTGATTGCGCAGCATTGAAATGACTTAATTAACCTAAATAATGTTAGAAACCTAGCTTAAATTGTAAGTAATGGATTGATATTCTACATATTATGGATCATATCATTGTAAATTGTTATACATAAAATAATGAGTTTATCCTATTATTTAATGCTTATATTTATTGGTAATAAGAAGATTCGAATAAAGTCAGGATACGAAATAAAGGCAGAATAAGGCAGAATAAAGTGAAAGAGAGAAGAAAAAGAAAGAAGAAGCTGGATTTAGACAAAAGGAGAGAAGAGGATATCCCTATCCCTAGAAACCCTAGGATAGCCTTCCCAAGCCCAAAACCACTCCTACTAGGATATCCTAACCTTATAGCCTAAAACATGGATAATACTATCCATGTTCCTATCCACACTATCCCTATCCCTAACCTTGACTTAGGTCAACCAAAACCTAGTACCCCAAACCTGGATAACACTATCTACAGTGTTATTCTGCTATCCGCTAACCCTATTCCTCTATCTATGTTCCTGGCCCACGTATCCCCAACCCAATTCCCACTCTAGAATCCTATTTAGGTTAGCAACTCCCTCAATTGACTCAACCTAAGTCAATTGGGTCAACCACATTCCAATTAGGTCCACCTAGACCTAATTGGGCTAACCCATATCTAATTAGGTGTACTTTCACCTAATTAGACCAACCTAGACCTAATTAGGTCCATCACTACCTGATTAGGTGCACCTAAATCCAATTAAGCTAACACAAACCTAATTGGGTTCACTCCTCTCTAATTAGACTCACCTAGACCCTAATTGGACCCAATTAACCTGCCTATCCATAATTAGGCTAGGAGTCAACCTAATCTAGTTGATCCAACCCAAATCCACCACACCTAACACAACTTGACTCTACGAAACTCACACCTAAAACCCCCAACACAAACTCACACACAACACACACGCACACCCTTTCAAAATAGGAAGCTACAAAGCTGGCGACCACCAAATTTAGATCCATCAAAAGTGGCGACTTCCACTTTTAGGAGCCACCAAAACTTGCAATCCTAACATTCCAAAAACTAGCGCCTCCCATATAAACCTCTCTCTCAAAAGGAACGCACATCATTCCACCTCTCCATTCTCAATTATGTGACACTCTCCTTCCTCCCAAAACCCTAGGCCACCACCCTACTTCCTCCACCACTAAATGTTGTCCCTCCTCCTCCTCTCAAAGGTGTTCCTCTCCTCTCCAAGGGCCCACCATGGATGGATAACAAGGAACTTCTCCAGGCCTTCATGTGGGTGGCTAGAAGAAGGAGAAATCAAAGGGTCATCCACCCTTAGGTTAGCCATACCATGCACAGCCACCATGGCCCCACTTTGGTGCACTTAGTCATTGTTGAGGTGAAAAATCATTACAAAAGATTTGAGTTTTGAAAACCCATCGTCGTAGCATAATTTGCAAGAAAAATCCATCAATAGATAATTTTAACTGAAACCCAAAAAGAATTCTAGGTCAAACACAAGGAGGCGAACGTTTGATCAAAAATCGTGTTTGATTTGTTGTCATGAAGTAGATTAGCTAGTTGAATTAAATCTACACTAGCTATCTATTTAAAGAATAAAGATAGAAGAGAGAGAAAGAATAATACAAATAAAGATAAAATACAGAGAGAATGAACAGGTATTTCATAATCATTGAATCAAATTCATTACATCTAATGACTGCACTAGAAAGTGAGAAATCTATACTAGAAAGCAATAAAAGAGAAGGTGGAGAGAGGTTATCCTTGTTGACGGCTGCTTGGAGGACAAGCCATACTGACGGAATTTCCGGATGAGGGTGGTGAGATGCTGGATGAAGGAGAACGACAACGGACAATGGAGGATGGGGCAGGGCGACGTCGCAGTGGGATACGCCTCCTAAACAGCGGTGAGAAGACAATCGCGACACTCCATGAAAGGGGATGAAAAGGTGGAAAAATTCTAATTTTAACTCTAATGGAGCATCCTGGGTTTGGGACAAGCTCTTAGAGCTTTGGAGGGGGTGAGAGAAGAGAGGAAGGGATGAAGGATATGTGGGGGGCGTAGGGCTTTTTATAGGTGTAGAGGTTGGAGTCAAATAGGTCATTTAACTCTTAAAACATTTAGTGCACAGGTCATTAGTGACGGATTTATTCGTCACTAAAGCCTAAATGTGGCTAAAGCTCCATGCGCCCTGACCTCCTCTTCTTCCTTTTTTGTGCAACGCCTATGCATGATCAAATGATCACAACCATCAGATCGCGAGATCGAATGGCTTAAGATTGCGCGCACCTCTTCTTCAAGCATGTAGCGCTCGCCTCTCCTCAGCCATTTGATCCTTGCATCCAACCGCTTAGAATGCATCGCATCCCCCACATTTGATCGGGTGTGTTGATGTGCGTAGGATCACGTGTGTGTGAACCGCACGCATCCAACGCACCACGTCGTGCCTCCATCGTCGTCTGATGACGATTTGATGGCTGAATTTGGCTACTCCACGCCTACGCTCGATCTTGATTTGAAGTGCGCGGGGCTTGAACTCATGACCTCAGCGTCACGTGAAGGCACTCACCCGCTATACCACGCTGCTCTTTAAGGCGAGCTTTAGTTTTGAGCTCGAGCATCCATGGCTGTTGGATCAAGATCCAACGACCCAGTTCGTCTGCGTAGTTTGAGGAGAGAGAGAGCGAGTGTTCTTAGGTCATGGTAAACGTCAGTTTATCATCATTCTTATGCATTAAAACAAACCTAGCTCTTAGAATTTTGCTCCACAAATGGGTTTTTGGGTTTCATTCAGGCATAAATTAGGTTAGGCATGCATTGCATTTGTTATTATATTTTTAATGTGTTTCTTGGAGTGTTAGGGATAAGCAGATTTATAGATCCCTAAAACCCTTGAAGGCAATTGATGAAGCGGAAGCTCAATCAAGATAGGACTCAACTAATTCCAGCTCATCATGGCTGGATACTAGCTCCCGTGGACAAAAGTTAGCTCCATTCAACTCCATTCAGCTTACCTTAGCTGAATGGTAGCTCAAGACAGCTCATCTCAGCTCAACCCAGCTCAAGTCAACTCAGATCTAGCTCAACTTAGTTGAGTCTAGCTCATCTCAGCTCCCATCAGTTCACTAGGAGCTCTAGCTAGCTCAACTAAGTTTATTGGAGTCCATCTCAGCTCAGCCCTAGCTCATTCTAGCTCCACCCAGCTCATGGCAACTGAACTTCAAGCTAGCTAAGCTACTACTTGTCAACTAGTAGCTTAGCTAGCTCTAGAGTTCTCATCAGAGGCAGTTCCAACTCAACCTAGCTCCGGCGAGGTTGAGGTCAGCTCAACTCAGCTCAACTACCCAATCTTGGCTACTTGCATAAGAACTAAGTAGCTGAGCTCAGTAGTTGAGCTCCCCTTGAAGCTGCCTCAGTAGACCCAGCTCCAGCATAGCTTCCATCAGCTCCAGTGTCTTCTCTCCTAGCTCCTCCTTCATGAAACCCTAGCTGTTCCACCTCTACGTTACTAGTTAAGCTAGCTTAGTTAGCTTTGCTAAGCTCCAGCTCCACCTAAAAATACATGGTCGTCCACTCCTCCACCTTAACCCTAACTAACTCTAACCTAACCCAATTCTTTTTGGCACCAACCCACCATAACCACCACCCTAGACACCCCTTCATGTTGGCGTCAAAAGGCCCTAGACATCCCTTCATTTTGGCACCAACACTGAACCCCCATCCTAGCCAAACACCTCTCTCTCTATCCCCATCTAAACCCTACACCTAACCCCTTCTAGAAGCCCACTAGTGGCACCAACCCTAAGACACCATAACCAACCCTAAACCACCACTATTTTGGCACCAAAACACCACCCACACCCTTCCATCTTGGCGCCACCTATATCTACCCTTAATCCCATAACCACCACCATAAAAAGCCATCCTAGCCTTCCCTTATGTCCATGCCAACCCTACCCCTTTAACCACACTAAGGTTGGCGCCAACTCTCCCCTAACCACACCTACTCATACCTCTTCAAGTGGCGCCAACACACCCTAGCCCTTCATCTCATAACCACCACCACATAACTTTATCTCCACCCTAGCAACCACCTAGGGTTGGCGCCAACCACCAAGTACCCTTCCATTTTGGAACCAACAACCCTAGCCCCAGGATCCTATAAGCACCATCTAACCCCTATCATAACCGTCCATCCTATAACCAACACTACCCGCTCCTACTCCTAGAAAAACCCCATACCACCACCATTCAAATCCAACCTTGGCTACATTTTTTTCTACCCATATTTCCACCTACATAGAAGGTCAAGAGAAGAAGAAGAAGAAGAAGAAGAAGAAGATTAAGGGAATACTCTGTCCCCTTGGTGCCTTCCCCTCTTCTCTTCTCTCTTGACCCCACACTAGCCAAGGGAAGAAGCCAAGCATTGGAAGGAAACCTAGGGTGCACGCCTACCCTAGGAAGAGGATTTAAGTGTGGTACACAACCACCCTTGTAGGATGAATCAAAGGTGGTCCACACCACCTTAGGAGGAGCTTTTAAAGGTGGAATTCCATCCACCTTGGAGTAGATCAAGCATGCCCCCCTTGCGCTTGCTAGGAGGAGTACATCAAATTGGAGGAGCTTACCAGGCAAAGGAGAAGAAGGAACCTTCTTTTCAAGCCAAGGTGCAACTTGGCTTGGAGCAAGAGGAGCTTCACCTTCTTCATCATCATCAACAATTAAAGGATTTTGTTTCTTTTCTATTTGTCTTTTCAAATTTTAGAAGCTTTCCTATACTTTGTAGACAATTTCCTTTAATATAGAACAAGTTGCCTTCATTTCTTGTTGCATCTTTAATTGCACTTCTTACTTTATCTTAGTATATTCTCACTTGCTCTTTCTAATTAACCTAGGCCTTCACTCACCTAGGTTGAGCTTAGAAAGAGGATAATTTTGTCACTTAGATTTTAGCATATTAGTTGTGGTACATTTTCCCGTCAACAACTTCGTATTTGCCCCTTTATTTCAAAAACCCAAAAGAAAAATGATATATTTTAAAACAACAAAAAGAAAGGTGATTTCTCCTTTTCAAGCAAGAGATTGATTTTGCAAAATATTGCCTCCTTGGACGACCCTAGATACTTCCCTACTAGGTTAGAAATTTTAAAAGTGACTTAGTTTTTATGTGTTACAATGATAAAACCCTTAATTAACAAACTGTGCAAAAACATGATCAGGTCAGTTTGGGTGGTGAGGATGGTGCCATGTGGCACCATCCTGACCTTCCATCTTCATATGCTCGTAGGTAGTGCCACGATGTTGAATTGGATTGATTTTTGCATCGTTAGGCTGCGATCATTGATCCGAACCCATCCATGCAATCGGATTCATCATCTGAAGTACAAATTTACACCACCTGACCCGTTGACCTTTGATCTTTCTCAGACTGCATCTAATGCTACGGAAGTACGATTGGGGTGATCTTGGAGTCATTGAACTCCGCTCATCGCCCTGATCAGATCCGTACGGTTAAATCTTCAATCTGAGGCCTCAATTAAATATCACCCTATTCCCTGACCAGAAAAATAGAAAATTAAGCTAAACTTTATACAATCTAAACTAAATGCAAGATGATGCATGTTATGAAATATTTATAATGTATGATGCAGCTATACGCTTAAGAACATGCATAAATAGACGATTTTTGTGATATAAACATGTTTACATTAATCATTTAGGGTTTCGCTAGCATAGCTAGATCTAGGTATTGTCATGTTTGCTTTCGCTTTCTAAAATAAAAAATCGTAAAAATAAAATATGCATAAAGGAAATAAGACAAGAAGAAATAGCACCTTAAATCAAGGTTAAAGTATGGATCCAAAGCTAATAACTTTAGCTTTATGCCTCCCAGAGATAACCGGGACTCACGAATTGAAAGTTAAAAGTTAATATATGCGAGTTTTGTAACAAATACAAGCACTTTTGGTTTGGGATTTTGCGTGACATACTACAAACAACAACAACGACATATTTTTCTAAATATCAAATCTCACGCGAAAAGACCTGATCAATAGGACTATGAAGATCAACATTTTTAACGCCCATAGAGGAATTAATTGGGATGGTATTGAGGAGTTGCATAGAATTGATACAATTCTTAAGGGCTCAATTCCTAAAAAATTGGATTTGATTTTCCCTAAACTAGAGCCTTACAAAAACCAACCCCAATCACACCCTGAGGAACCGATGGCTGATCAGATTTCATTTATAGTTCCTTCCAAGGACAACCACGACCTCCTTGCTACTGAGAATAAGGTTCTTGAGTTGAAACCCCTTCTTTAAAACCTCAAGTATGCATTCTTGGGTCTGGCAACACATTTCCTATGATTGTCAATTCCTCACCATAGATCAAGAAACATGTCTGATTTCTATCCTTTGGGAGCATCGCAAGGCCATTGGATGGACCTTGGATGACCTCACTGGAGTAAGTTCTTCTTATTGTACTCATCAAATCTTTACAGAAGAAGGCTCACGACATACCCACGAAGGATAACACAAGCTAAATCCTAATCTTCAAGAGGTTGTGAGGAATGAAATCATCAAATGACTAGATGCAGATATTATTTATCCCATCTCGAATAGTTACTGGATAAGCCCATTCCATGTGCCTAAGAAGGCTAGCTCACCATCATGAAAATTGAGTTAGGAGAATTCATCCCCACACAAATTGCGAATTCATGGAGCCTGCATAGACTATAGGAAATTCAATACCTTTACGAAGATGGACCATTTTCTGCTACCCTTTATTAATTAGATTCTCGAAAAGTTAACGGGCAATCAATACTTCTATTTTCTAAAGGATATTCCGGGTCTAGCCAAGTGGCCATTCATCTTGAAGTCCACAAAAAAATAACATTTATTTGACCCTATGGAACATTTTCATTCCGTAGAATGCCATTCAGACTTTGCAATGCACCTGCCACCTTCCAATGGTTCATGTTGGCAATATTTTTTGATATGGTAGGTGAATTTTTGGAAGTCTTCATGGATGATTTCTCTGTCTTTGGAAGAACTTTTGATGAATGTTTGGGCCACTTAACCAAGATTTTCAAGCACTGCATAGATGTAAATCTTGTTGAGAGTTGGGAGAAATGCCATTTTATGGTCCTAGATGGCATCGTTCTTGGGCACCTTGTGTTTGAGCAAGGTATCCAAGTTGATCATGAAAAGATTGATTTGATATCAAAACTTCCCTTTCCTTCCACAGTCAAAGACATCAAATCTTTTCTGGGGCAAATCGGATTTTATCGACATTTCATTTCTAATTTTTCCAAGATTGCTAGGCCTTGACTCATCTTTTGTCAAAGGACGTTCCCTTTGATTTTAGTGACAAGTGTGTTGATGTTTTTAAGATTCTTAAGGATCGAGTCACCAAGGCACCCATTTTGCAGCACCCTAACTAGTCTCAACCTTTTGAGATCATGTGTAAGTCATCGGATTATGCTGCAAGGGTAGTCCTTGGTTAGAAAATATACAGGAAACCCGTAGTGATCTACTATGCAAGTAAGACATGTACGTTCTAACGGAGGGGCAGTGAGATTTGCATGATAAATAAAATAATGTGGAAATAAAGATGAGTAATCACACAAAAATCAATCTCACAAAGCACATGAGTATTTTTAGGTGGAAACCCAAACTCAAGTAAAAACCACCACCTAAGCCTCTCGACTTAGGATTTTCCGATCGACCTAGTTGATTAAATCCACTAACCAACTACTTCAAATGAGGGTAGTTCAACCTCTTACAACCATGCTACTTTACAACCAAGGGTAGTGTAACCTTAAACCCCTCCTCTTCACAAGGAGTATTTTGTCTTGCGAGGGAGATGGGAATTCGCAAGGTGAATACCCAAACAAAGACAATATAATAGCAATCCTATAGAGCCTCAAAGTAAATGTTAATCTAGCTACTATAGGAAAAAGAAACTTCCCCTTGATGGAACTACGTTGGCTAATGACGTGAAGTGCGTGAACCATGCAAGGGCACGTCGACGCTCTCGTATTCATAGGTGGGAGAGTGGGTGTGTAGCTAGGATGATGCTTTCAAGATGTAGACTAAAGCTTTTGAGTGCAAGAACTTTTTCTAGATGATTTTCTTCTATATTTGGACACAAATGTAGTGGAAAGTAGTATTACTTGGTGTGTTTAGCTTAGGAAGGGTGCTCCTCTATTTATAGAGGTCCTAAGAAGGGTTTAGAAGGCCTTGGAAGGCTTCCATAGCTGTTGAGAATAAATCAAAGGCAAAACAGGCCGAAATCAGGGTCATTTATGATTCCGACAGGGTTATCAGACATTTGGATCTATTATCAAACGTTTGGGTCATCATCTGATCTAGGGATTGGTCATCTGATCTAGAAGGGTGGAAGATCTGGATTGAGTTGGATGAAGACGGACATCTAAGTTTCAATTATAAGACATCTGGAAGAATAATCTGATGTCTA
The DNA here is from genome assembly GCA_037157565.1 of Thalassia testudinum. NCBI lineage: Eukaryota > Viridiplantae > Streptophyta > Magnoliopsida > Alismatales > Hydrocharitaceae > Thalassia > Thalassia testudinum. Next base: position 61,936,221 of record JAZHRO010000007.1, on the reverse strand, counting down.
ATCCTAAGAAAGTTTCCTTCCTATTTTCATAAGATCGAAACAGAGTTCTAGTGTTAAGTTGCATAGACGGCAGGTCGAACATTTAGCAATATGTTTGGACGTCTGGAAACAAAACTCACTCTGAGAATGGATTTGCCAACTCAAATGGCTATACTCATCTGACAAAAGTGATTTGGGTCAGATCTTAGCCTAACATCTATTTATCAGATGTCTGGGATACTCTATGAATGCCTGAAAGTAGATGTAAATTAGATTAAAGGTTAATCCTCAAAGATTAAGTCTGATAAGCCAATGGTCCTCTAGTTGGACGTCTGGCAAGGTCTTCAAATGTCTTCTAAGATGTCTGGACTAAGGGTTGGACATCTGAAGGTGGCAGACAGAGAGGGGGTTTCTAGCCTAAGTGTTTTGGACATCTGGTCAAACATCTTAAAGTCTAAGATCTAACATCTGATGTCTAGGTTGGACATCTGAACAGGTTGTCTGAAGCCTATTTTGGTTTTCTAGGTTCTCTACGTGTTGTCTAAGTATCCAAGGGTAGTGTAACTGTTCCTAGGACTACTATAAGGTACTTTGAGGCTCTTTAACAAATAATCTAAGAAAATAAAAAGCAAAGAACATAAAGAGACAAAGTACAAGAAAATACATCTATCCTATTCTTCATCTTCTTTCTTCAAGTTCTCTCTCCAAGCAAAGATCCATATTCTCTTCTCCATCATGATCCTCCAATCCGCCATGGATGCGAGCTTGAGCTCCTCCTCCACACTTGTAACCATTTGCCTTTATCTTGAAGTCTTAAACTCAATGCAAATATTAAATCACAAATGTTTTGTTATCATCAAAATCAACGATCATGGTGCCATTGCACCAACAAGACATTGGGCGAAGCCTAATGCAGCTATATGATCACTAAGAAGGAACTTTTAGCTGTTATCTAAACCCTGGAGAAATTCCAGCCGTTCCTTCTCGGGTCTCACATAATTGTATACTCGGACCATACCACTATTCGATACTTACTGACGGTGGATCTACGTGATATATAAATAGTGTTCATTGTAGTGCATAGAATCACTATCAATTTTAATAATAACTGGATTAGGAGTCCAGGTCGAACACAGGGAAGTAATAATAGGAATTAGTGTATGCAAACGAAAGCAAATATGAACTAATACTAAGATAGTAGAGAGAAAGAGAGAGTAAGGGATAGAGAGATAAAAAGACTTTTATTTATACTAGCAAGATGATTACACATAGAGTTTTAAGAAATAAACTAGATTCTATTCTACTAGAATAACTAGAAAAAGAAGAGAATGAGAGAAGATCTAGAGCGCAGTCACAGTGGTGGAGAGATCCGTCGATAGAGCTAGAGAGGATGAAAAGGAGGACATCCAGTAGAGGAATGCTTGGTGGAAGAGGGTAGACCTACGGGGGAGAGACAACCTTGGTGGAAATTCTAGGTGTTCTACTTAGGAGATGGTGGAAGAAGGTGGAAGATTTTTGGTAGAGGAAGAGATGATTAAGGGGGTGGACTATAGGTGTATTTATAGGAATGTAGGAGGCTTCCTATTGGTTGGTTTAGGTTGCCTAAGATCAAGGATTTGGATGGTCTAGATTAGATCTAATGGGGTGGCTAGGATAGGTAGGATAAGGAATCAAGGGTTATGATCTAAAGTTAAGGAAGAAAGATAAGTTGTTTTTGTTGGAATTGGATGGAGGTTGTTGCAACACCTTTATAGGATTGATCTCCTTTGTCTCGAATTGTTGGCAATGTTTTGTTTCGAATTTCAAATTGTATATACAAACAACATTGTAGTCCTCGAAATCAACTTTCAAACACAACTTGAATCACTCAATTTAGATTTAAAATGGAAAATTTATGGCCAATATACTAGACGTGTGTCAGGCTGTTATGAATTTTGAGATTAGGAATAGGATTTGATTTAGGCTAATGGGTTTATGGAATTAATTAGTCTAGCCCACCAAATTGGTTGATTAATTAGGTTCATGGCTAACCACCTAAGGTGGGAAATTAGGCTAGGTAATTGGGTCTTAGGTTAAGGAAAATTGGGTTCCTAATTGGGTTAAATCTAAGGTTAATTAGGCTAGGATCGAGATAATTAGGCTCCTCTTCACAAATGGGCTCAACCTTGAATCTCCTATCTATTGGGCTCCAAATTGCTTCAAACTTGATACCTACACATATTACACAAAAGACATCAAGATACCAAATATAAACTTGGGTAAACTTGTAGGAAAACCCGAACTTCTGTAATATGTACAAAATGCACCTATATGACTAAATTGACCTAACTAAATGCATTATACCTTATTCAACACTTAGATTAGCATTAGTTAGGCATAATTAATATAAATATATATAGCAATATCACTCGCCAAGAGGGATGCGAAACTGGACTTAATTCGTTGGATCATGCTCTTGCAAGAATTCGAATTAGAAATTCGCAACAAGTTTGGGAAACAGAATGTAATTACAGATCATTTGTCCTGCCTTCCTTCTTCAATGATTAACCCCTCGGCTTCAATCACTGAACTTTTTCCAGTTGAGCATCTTATGAGCATTAATGCTGGACATCCCTGGTATGCTGATATAATGAACTTCATACCATCAAACTAGATTTCATCCAATTGGCCAAAAGCCAAAAAGGACAAATTAATTGCAGATGCTAAGTATTATTTTTGGGTAGATCCATATATTTTCTGCATTGGACCAGATCAAATCATCCTGACATGTGTACCCAATTCCAACATCAGTGATATTATTTTATTGCATCATGACCAGGCCTGTAGTGGCCATTTTTTAAGTCACAAAAAAGCAACAAAAATCCTCCAATGCAGCTTTTATTGGCCACCATTCTTTAAGGATTCACACAATTATTGTAGGGCAAGTGCTTATTGCCAGACCTTGGGTAACATGAGCCATCGCGATATGATTCCCTTAAGCCCGATCATCATGTGTGAAATTTTTGATATATGGGGGATTGATTCCATGGGCCCATTTCCAAATTCGAACGACTTCGAATATATCCTTCTTGCTGTGGATAGAAGTTGTCCCAACCTGACCAATGACCACAAGGTGGCCATCAAATTCATTCATGACAATATCTTTTCTTGGTTTGGTGTCCTGAAAGCTATCACTAGCAACAAGGGGGCTCATTTTGTAAATGCCCATTTTTAGTTCGTACTTAGAAAGTATGGGGTATCTCACCACGTATCCACTCCATTTCATCCCCAGACAAATGGACTACTCGAGTTATTCAACTAGGAAATCAAAAAGATTCTGCATGTAACAATCAGACTTGATAGGAAGGATTGGTCAAGTCATCTCCCGAATGCTTTGTGGGCTTATAGGACCGCCCACAAAACCTAGCTAGGCATGCCTCAATTCCACCTTGTATACAGGAAGACCTATCATCTTCTAGTAGAATTGGAGCATAAAGCCTACTAGGTTGTGCAAAAATGCAATCTGGATCTCAGCAAGGCTGGCATCCACAGGAAATTATAGCTTACTGAAATAGATGAGCTAGTAATGATGCATATGAGAATGTGCTCATCTACAAGCAACGCATGAAGGCCTTCCATGACAACCATATTTCACAAAAGTCATTTAGCTCTGCTCAGAAAGTACTCTTGTTCGATGCTCGTCTTAAGCTTTTCCCACACAAACTCTGATCAAAATGGACAAGACCTTACATTTTGAGGAGGACCTTTAGCGATAGAGCAGTAGAAATTTCCCCTCTTGATCATGACTCCACACCTTTTGTTTTGAATGATCAACGTATCAAACCTTTTCTAGAACTTAATGATTTGAGTTCTATTGGTGAAACATTTAACCTCTATTCCACTTAAGCTACCTTGCGCCCAGTTGAAGGCGGTAAACTTAGCACTAACAGGAGGAAACCCGCCATTTTTTGCAAAAACCCGAGACCTTCATATTCCTTTTACACACCACTCTTCCTACACTTCAAGATTCCCTTTCAAACCCTTTAGAATAGCCAACTCCACCTCCTATACACATTGGAGATTAGAAATCATCAGCACTAAATAATTTCCAACCCACCCACCTACACCATTTAAAACTGTTCTAAAGAGATTGTGAACTAATCTGAAATCTAATCCATCCTATTTACACTAAGGGCATTGCAAAGCTTAGGCATAGGGGGTACTAAAGTGCAATAGATTTAAAACTCAGTTTACTTGGGGGTTCTCATAAAAAAATAACAAAAATATTTTTAAAAGATCCCGATTGATTAGTGGGAAATAGAGCATGGAAAATACACGTCGTAGTATATGTCCAAATCTCGCTATCAAATAAAATTTATAACCAAAACTCGAGATGAGCCCTGGGTCAAATACAGGGTGACGAACGTTTGGTTTCGTAAATCTGCGTTTGCTTTCATTTACTTTTTCATGTTTTTATCTTTTGTATTTTTTTGATATTTTTATAAGGAAGAATATCAAGAGAAATAATTTTTATCTAATATACTCTACTTTAGTAGAATAAGAGAGAAAGATAGAGACAAATATTATGTGGGTAAAGTGTTTTTACACTAATTGCAGAAATCATATTTACACTATGAAAGCATTAAAAAGATAGAATGAGACAAGGAAATCTCCCTCGATGGTTGCTTAGAGGATGACTCGCTTTGATGGCACCTGGATGAAGGTGGTGAAAGGCTGGACGAAGAAGAACGGAGTTGGAGGATGGAGTATGGGGCAGGACGACGTCACTATGAGGATCTGCTCCCCAAATGTGGTGAGAAGATGACCACAGGTTGCTCCATGAAGGGGGGAGAAGTGGGAAAATATTTTTACTTTTCTACTCTAGAGCAACATCTCGAGCTTGGGACTAGCTCCTTAGAGCTTAGGAGGAGGTGTGGGAAGAAGAGGAAGAGATGAGGAAGAATGGGAGGGGTGGTGGTCCTTTTATAGTAGAGGAGAGGAGGCATGGTCGTTCATGGGTTAATAGTGACAATAAAATTGTCGCTGAAGATCAACCACAATCATCGCTAAAGATCCTAGCTCACGCACTCGCTAGCACTCGCGCACGCACAGCTGCTGAGGTGAGGTTGAAGGAGAGCCATTTGATTGTGCATCGAATGACTGAGAATGCATGATGATCACACTCATACCATGCGAGGGGGCATTCAGAGGCATGTTATCACATGCCTGTAATGTGCACTACATCCGACGTGCCACATGGAGCCCTGCTCGCCGTCGATAGCTGATCCAGCGGCTCCAATCGCCTGCTCCTCGTATGCACCAACGATTTGGAGAAGGCGGATGTTCAAATGGGTGTCTTCACCTTGTGAGTGCCTCTTTGGACCACTGTACCAACTGCTCGAATGTGTTGAGAAGATGAATTCCTGAGGCGTGGTGGAGGCAACTTATCAGTCGTTGGATCTTGATCCAACGGCTAAGAATTCTTAGATTTTCCTTTAAGGGTTGGTAGTTGTGCTTGGGGTGGTCTAGATGTCTAAGATAGCTTCACGTGGTGACATCTTGGCCAACCAACATCTTTGGCTTGTAGGTAAAACCACATACATTGGATTGTGTCGATATTTGCACCATTAGACTGCGATTATCAATCCAAACCCATCAGTGCGGTTGGATTTGTCCTTTGAAGCTCCAAATTGAATCACCTAGTCCCTTGGCTATCGATCTTTCTCGGACTTCATAAGGTGCTACAGGACTTCGATCAAGGTGATTTTAGAGGTGTTGAACTCTGATCGTCGTCTTGATCAAATTCGTATGGTTGGCTCGTCAATCCATAGCCCTGAAATAAATCTCCTTCTCTCCTAGCCATAGAAAGAAGCGAATTAACCTATAATTTATACAATCTATTCTAAATGCAGAATGATATATGTTATGCAATATTTATAATGTCAAATGCCATGTTAAGCTTAGGAACTCACATAAATAGACATTTCATCTCGAATAAATGTGTATTTATCATATCCCCATGCCTATTATTTGCTAGTCCCTAATAAAACTAAACTAAATGCTACGTATAAAAATAGAATTAGGATTCAATTACTTAGGCCTAAGTTCTTTATTAATAATAGAAATTTCAACTAAGGTTCTAAACTACGAAAATTCAATAGTGCTTGGGTGCCATCCAAAATGCAGACTGCCCAAGTCTTTTTATTTTGGAAAGGGAAGAAACATTTTTTTTGCTTTTTCTTCTTTTCTTCTTTTTTTTTTTGGATTTTTGAGTTTAGAGTTTTGGAGCAGCTTTCTATGGCTACCCAACCCACCCAAGGTTTGAAAAGAACTTTAAGTTCTAAGCATCTTGTGAAAAAGTGATAAACTCGCTAAGCGACAGTTAAAATGGACTTTAGGTTTCTATGACCCTAGGTGACTTAAAAGTTTCTACCTAAATGTTGATCTTTTCGATTAGTAGCTTTCTCCCTACTTTTAATATTTTATGGAGTCAACATAAGGACAAACCCAATCTTTATCTCCTCGATTTATTCTACTTTCCCACTTTTTCCCTAAGTGTTTGGGAATTATTTGTGCATTTTTTTGAGCTGGGCTCTGAATAACCGGCCAATGGGCTGTTACCTGATGAGGTGTGCCTCATCATAGCTCAAATGCCCAAGTTAAGCTAGAAACTAGGTTAAATACTGCATAATTAACACAAGAAAAGGGTTAAGTGTAAGACATAATAGAAAAAACCTAAAACATCAAATTGGTGTCAAAAATGCATAATTAGGTCAATTAATGAGATATCCTATTTACAAATACAAAATGATCCAATTGCAAATTGGAAACATGTTTGAGTTCAAAAGTATAAATCAAGGGTTGAATTAACTTCTTAAATGTTCAATTATGCTCTAATAAAAATCTCATGGCATTTGGACATCATTAGGACCTTGCATTCACTAGATTACATATAGGTCCTCATTTATTAACATTTTATTTGCACATTTAAGTTCCAAGGGTCTTTTTGAAAGTCACAAGGGCTTCTTTGCAATCCGTCAGGGACCACTTGGTTACTGATCTCCTCACTTATGGATTTCTTATGCAAACTTTACACCATTTCACTTCAAGGACCTACATGCAAATCTTCCAAAACACCTACAAGCGCACGAGTGTACTGTTCATGCTGAAGAACATGGCCAATCACAGCCGTCACCTCCATACATCCTTGATCCAATGGCTCAACCTAATCCAAATTTCTCACACATTTGCGCACAACGCACCTTCCAGGACCCATCCAACGATTGGATTTCATGTTAACCCTTCCCGCCTTCCTTAGCTCTTCTTCCCACCCTTGGAACCTGATAAGCACATATAAATTCATCATAAAATGCTTATTTGTAATAGTTCCAAGTCCTAGCATTGCATATCATGATATAAATATTGCACAAATATCCATTGCATTGCATTTAGGATAGTTGTATATTATGTACATTAATTCCATCATTTTACATGGCCAGGAGGCAGTGCGACATCTTTACGGGCTTTAGATGAAGAATCTGACTATACAAATGGATTCAGGGCGACGATCGCAGTCTATCAATGCGGGAATCGCCCAGATTTGATCTCTATAGCACCCTCCACAAGGAGAAGATGGACGGCTTAGATGGTGTTGTGTGGCGCCATCCAGGCTGCCCCACCTGAGCCAAGGCATCCCCAAGCTTGTCGCAAGATCAGATCCTAGCCATTGGGTCTCAATCCAACGGCTGAGATGTGTACTCCATGGCTGAAGAAGCACCTCATCTTACCCAGCCTCAGGCAAATCAAGGGAGGAGTCATCTTGACCATTGGATCTTCATCCAATGGTCGTGGGAGAGGAAGCTAAATTCGTAAGCAAAGCACATAACGACCCTCAGCACAGTGGTTTGCGCCTCAACTCTCAACGTGTGGCCATGTGTTAGAAGCCTTGCGTGAGGATTTTATCCACTGAAGCTCATGCGAGAGGGAAATTAAGCCGTTGGTGGAAGATCGGGCGGTGAAGGAAGTAGCTACGTGGATGCACAGTTGAGCGCAGATGCTACACGCGACCACCGATGCACCTCGAGAACACACCATCTGACGCGTGCAGCTAAGACGTCTGAATGCAGCATCCGACGGCTGATGGCGAGGTGCATGATTCAAATTTCGCGAAGGGGCACGATCTTCTCTTGGTTGTGCGATCCTTCATCTGACGGTCAGGATTCATTCCCACCTACGTGCACAATGACAACTGCAGGCGTGAGCAGTGGGCACGGGATTTACAACAGAAGAGCGGGCCCTTAGTGATATTTGCACCTATCACTAAATGGCCTACGCAGTGCATGCGCCAGCCAAGGCAATGAAGAGGTGCAGATCTTCAGCGACAGCTTGAGCGGCCTTTAGTGATGCTTATAGCTGTCGTTGAATGCCTGTGCGTGGGATTCTTTTCTTCCCATCCACTATATAAAGGCCTACACACCCCCTGACCAAACCATCTCTACCTATTCTACTCCCACCTACTCTTAAGCTCTAGTAAGCCTACCAACGCTCCATTAGAGCTTACTCTCAAGCTCCCAAGGCTCCTATTAGTGTAGCGAACCTCTGCCTCACCAAATATTCCTCCATCTTCCCATCCCCATTCATAGGTCCCCTTGGAGCTATCCTCCCACCTACATTCCGGTAGCTGATCAACTCCGCCTCCTTACCTCCATTCCAGAGCTATGCTGAAGCTTTCCTCTACTCGACATCCTCCTACATCTCACCTTCGTCGTCCTGCTCCTCACCTCCTTCGTCCGAGCTTTTGCCAAGCGCCGTCGTCTCGTCGAACAGTCACTTCGGGAGATTTCTTCTCACCTTCCTCTCTTTGTATTCTTTCGTAGATTATTGTAATAGACATTCATGCAATACATCACATTTAATTCCATCTTTATCTTGTGATTGCTTGTCTTTTATTTCAAAAACAAAAAAAATAACAAAACCCTAAAACACCAAAAAGAAACAAATCAAAGTGCAGTTTTCAATTAAAGTAAATGTCTCCTCCCTGTGTTCAACCTGGGACTTCCTTGGTGTTTCGATATAAATTTTATCTGATCACAAGTTTTGCAACTACAATGACAGCTTACTCATAACCTTGATTTCAAACTTGCGAAACACATGCGATCATTACATTATTGTTTTCTGTGCTTCTTTGCATTTACATAGCACTAACCCCACTTGTCTTTGATCTACTATCTTGCAGGTACCCTAGCATGGAGTTCCAAGTGTGGTAGACCGGAGTAAAGTGCGGGTAGAGTGTTTTGTAAGTGTCCCCCACATTCCCCCCCACTAGTCCATTTCGCCACAATCATAACCAAGACCTAATCTACTTAGGTGTTTGCATAACCCTAGGATAGACTTTGTTTGTCTTGTTTGTCACTTTCACCCATCTCACCCACATCTTATAAAAAAAACAAAAAGACATTTTCTGTGGGACGAATCAATTTATACACTTTATACACCCACATCAAAGGCACATAACTTGACTTGATTTTCATCTACTCGGCCGGGGTTCCAACCTGTGGACCCGGTACATGAATTTAACACATAAAAGAGTAGAAATCATATTAGGTTAATTACCTTTTTGTATGCCTTAATTGGTGGTGCATTTGAGCCGATTGATTGAATTATTTGGGCTGCACCACCTAATCAAAAAGAGGTTCATTTTGTAGCTGCCCCATAGGATTCAATAACTAGGTCAAGCCAGGCATTCCATATTTTTCTTGATTTCTAAAGGAAAAATACTTGAACACGTGCTTTTGAAAACAAATTTGGTTTGCCTCACACAACTTTATTGAAAACACCTAATATTTGAATCCTAAAAGCTATTAAGTAAGATTCGAACCCTAAAACTCACCTCATCATTAATAATCTTGCTTGAAAACCTCTTGGTTGTGCACATTCACACATTCTCAAACAAATGATTAAGGGCACAACCCATTAAGGGTCCATCACATTCCAGAGCACCAATTTCCCAAGCCTAACTAAAATCAATTAGACGTTGGCCCTAAGGATTCATTCGCTCGTCGGGATACAGATTGAGATTATTCACGTTAACCTACTTATACTAGTCAATCTGATGTTTAGCTAGGGGAGTGGCATCAAATGACCGCAGCTGGGGGGTACACTAGGTACCGGAGGTGCAAGCCAAATTAAGAACCTTCTTCCCAGTCCCTCCTTCTAACTGGTCGGATTGCCTGGACATAAGTAGAGTAAATCGTCCATAATCTTAGGATGGATTCTGAGAGTCAGTAGACATTTAGGCTACCCCATCTAAGGACAGGCTTGTATTCTTGTGCTGTAGGGTTCCCACTCTTCCCTGTCCTTCCGACTTCCTTCCAGTGTATGCTTGGAAGGAGGTCATTGAATCCTAGTTTGGAAGGACCTTTGGACCATTCTAGAAGGCGGAGGTTGAGCTATAGCCAAGCAGATCCCATGGCTGATCAACAACCACCTTACCCGCCTCCAAACCAGCAGGAGCTGATTCGGAGGCAGTTGGAAGAATTGCAGCAAATGCAGCAATGGTTCCAACGTATGCATGGTCAGGGCGCTTGGTCCTTGAAGGATTTTTATGACCCTTCAAACTATGGGGAATGTCCCAACGTCATGATTCCCGTCAGAGACATAGAAATCAAGCCCTAAGTCTTAAGTTTGATTAAGCATTTCCATGGGCTTGGCTCGGAGGACCCATTCCAACACCTGGAGGAATCTGACCACTTTGGTTCAAACCACTAGAGCAAGGAATGTGAATGAAGAGCAAATGATCATGTGGCTTTTCCCCCACTCTCTCAGGGATAAGGCTGCACATTGGTACCAGACAATAGGAAGGCCGATTGAAACTTGGGTTGCTCTTAAGTAAGCTTTCTTGAAGAAATTCTTTCCTATCGGAAGGAATAATGCCTTGCGACGGGTGATTACCACTTTCGCCTAGCAGCCGAGGGAACCGTTTCATGGTGCTTGGGAGTGATTCCAGGAACTTTTGAGGAAGTGTCCACACCACAAGGTGCCGAAATGGCAACCCGTGCAGATTTTCTATCACGGGTTGGTTGAGCAACTCTGTAATCACGTGGATGCCTCCTGTAGAGGCAATTTCCTCAACAGGGATGCAGATAGCACATACGACCTGTTTGAGGAAATGAGCGAGAACTCAATTAATCACGCCTCCATGGATGCATTCAACAGGTTCCAACAACCTAGGTCAAGTGCTAATGAGATCCAGGATTCTCATTCATTTGACATGGTATTAATTTGTAATAAACTGGATAAAATGGACTTGGTTGCTAATAGAATGGAAGAATGGATGTCTAGGAATTCAGGAAACACTTCTACACCTACTCAATCCTTGAATTCGGGATTCCATTCCTCACGAGCTCCCATGGGGCGGGAATTCATGAACCAACTTGATTCGGCTCAACCTGTGAGCCAAGACTTCTCGGAACCTTATGGGTTCCAAACTAGGGCCTTTGATCCCAGTTTTTCTGATCCTTCCTTCTCTCCATCCTCATCCTATGAGGATGCATATGCAATGCAAGAGAATGTTAGGTCCAACCCATATTCCAACACTTATAACTCGGGATGGAGGAACTAACCTAACTTCTCTTGGAAAAATCAGGGGCACCAGACCCAAACTTAACCCAGCAACTATGCATCTCAAAGACCTATGGGTCAGGGTCAAGTATACACCCAGTTGCCCCCGAGATCGGTTACTCAGCCATCTTGGAATGCCCAACAATATGCAGGGCAAGCTGATTTAAACCGGTAGATGGTGGAAATGCAAGGGTCCATGCTTCAGCTTATGCAGCAACTGAAGACATCATTGGATAACTTGTAATCTAGGTTAATTGCTAACACCCGACAACCCGAATCTCTACCATCCCAACCCGTACCCAACCTATGCAATGTGCAAAATCAGGGCAATAGAGCCCAAGGGTGCGAGAATCAGAAAGACCCACACGCACATGCTCAGGTGGTTGTGCAGGGTCCCTCATCTTCTTCTTCTTCTGGTTACATGACTAACCAAGGACCTCCAATCTTCACTAACCCACCTCAAGACCCAAACCCGTATGCCTCTGCAAACTCTGTTACCTTGAGAAGTAGAAAGCATACCTGGGACCCTAAATTACCTTCTAGATGCCAAAACCCTGAGGAGATTGAGAGGGAGGAGGAGGAGATTGAAGAAGACAATAAGGCCCAGGGGTCGAAAATTGAAAATTCCACCCATATCCCGTTCCCCGAAGCCTATTGTAAACCAAGAAGAAGAAAACCCTAGATAGCAACGAGGAGCTCTTGGATTTATTCAAGAGCGTAGAGATTAATATTCTGCTATTAATTGCTATTAAGAACATTCCGGCTTATGTTAAATTTTTGAAAGAACTTTGTACCCAAAAGCGTAAACCAAGAGAACCCACTCTGAGGAAGGTGATTCTCTCTGAGCAGGCAAGTTTTGTGATCCTGCATCACCTTCCTCAAAAGAAGAAAGATATAGGTGCCCCCTTAATCTCATACATTATTGGGGAATATACTTTTGATAGGGCACTATTGGATCTAGGTGCATCCATCAACCTAATCCTGACTTCTCATTATGAGAGGTTTGGGTTAGGTGAACTCAGGCCATCCTCAGTAATGCTACAATTAGCGGACCGATCAGTCACCACACCGAGGGGCTTTATTGAGGATGTAATTGTCAAGGTCAAGGATTTCTATTTTCCTGTAGATTTCCTCATCCTTGACATGGATGTACCTAATGATTTGAGGAACACACCCATCATTTTGGGGCATCTGTTCCTAGCTACCGCCACGGCCAACATAAACTGTGAAAGCGGTAGTATGGAGATTGCCTTTGGGGATAAGAAATTAACTCTGGATATTTTTAAGGTGATAAGAGGATTTGAGGATTGTGGATTCATTAAGGAGCTCGAGGATCAGGATCTTGAGACTTGTATGACAATTAGTGTACTCGAGGAATCCACCAGCTTTAGCGAACCCAACCCACAACCCTCCGTGGTAGACTTGCCACATCCTGAAGAGGCTACTGATTTTGTTCATTCCCAGCCTCTCCCACTTGATTGTCCTGATGAATCTTCATCAACATCCTCCCTACCTTTTATTCTAAACCCACACCAGCTGGAATTAAAGCCATTGCCCAAAAATTTGAAATATGAGTTCTTAGGACCTGAAAACATGCTCCCTGTGATTATTAGTGCTGATTTGACTAAGGAGCAAGAATCGAGGTTAATTAAGGTCCTTAAGAACAACAAGGAGGCAATTGGTTCGACCATCCAAGACCTTAGGGTGATCGAGCCATCTTATTGTAATCATCGTATTTTCATGGAAGATGGATCCTACCCTTCTTGCGAAATGCAAAGGAGACTAAACCCGAATATGCGAGAAGTGGTCAAGAAGGAGATAATCAAGTGGCTCGATGCTAGGATTATTTACCTAATCTCTAATAGTTCGTGGGTTAGCCCCATTCAGATTATACCCAAGAAGGTGGAAATAACCGTTTTGACTAACGATAAAGGGGAAACCTTCACCACTCATTCAACTTCTACTTGGAGAGTCTGTATTGACTATAGGAAGCTAAACACAGCCATTAAAAAGGATCACTTTCCCTTGCCATTCATCGACCAAATCCTTGAAATGTTAGCAAGGAAAAAATATTTTTGCTCCCTGAACGGTTATTCAGGATATAACCAAGTCCCTATCCATCCCAAAGATTAGGAAAAGACAACCTTCACATGTCCCTATGGAACCTTTGTATTACGTAGAATGCCATTCGGGCTTTGCAATGCACTTGCGACTTTTCAAAGGTGCATGCTGGCCATTTTTTTTGACATGGTGGGAGATTTTCTTGAGGTGTTCATGGATGATTTCTCCATGTTTGGAGATTCTTTTGAGTCCTGCCTGGCTAACCTGGAATTGATCCTCCAGAGATGCATCAAAACATGGCTGGTCCTTAGCTAGGAAAAGAGTCACTTTATGACTTAAGAAGGCATTGTCCAAGGTCATGTGGTCTCTAGTCGAGGTATTGAAGTTGATAAAGCTAAGGTGGATGCTATCTCTAGACTTTCTCCACCCACATCCGTAAAACAGATCCACTCTTTCCTTGGGCATGTGGGTTTTTACAGAAGATTCATTAAGGATTCCTCGAAGGTTGCTCTGCCCTTGAGTAACCTTCTAGCCAAAGACACGCCATTTGAGTTTGATGAATCATGTCGTAAGGCATTTGATTCAATAAAAACGGTGGCCACCTGTGCCCCGGTGTTGCAACCACCGGTCTGGAGAACCCCATTTTTGATTACGGCCGACGCATCTGATTATGCCATCCGGGCTGTCTCGGGTCAAAAGATTGAGAAAAAGCCCTCTATGATTTACTACACTAGCAAGACTCTGGATGAGGCCCAGAGGAACTACACCATTACTAAAAAAGAATTGCTAGCCATAGTTTTTGCTTTAGAAAAATTCAGGGCTTATCTGTTAGGTTCTCGTGTCATCATCTATACCGACCACTCAACCTTGAAACATCTCTTGGCCAAAAAGGATTCCAAACCTCGGCTTATTCGCTGGATTCTGCTACTTCAAGAATTTGATATTGAAATTAGGGATAAAGAAGGGTCACAAAATGTAGTGGCGGATCACCTCTCAAGAATCCTAATTGATTCTCCTCATCCAGATGTCCCGATCTTTGATACTTTTCTGGATGAGGCTGTCCTTACAGTTTTGGGTATCTGAACCCCTTGGTTTGCAGATATTGTCAATTATTTGGCCGTTGGTCAAATCCCCCATAATTGGACCAAAAAACAACGGGATAGACTTGTGTCTGAGGCTAAATATTATTTTTGGGATGATCTCGAGCTGTATCGCATCGACACAGACCATATTATTCGTCAATGCATCCTGAAAATCAAGTTCCATAGCATACTTGAGTTCTACCACACATCTACGTGTGGTGGACACTTTTCCAGGAAAAAGACTGCAGCAAAAATCTTGCAATCTGGATTCTATTGGCCGCCATTATTTAAGGATGCCCAAGAATTCTCAAAGTCATGCACCCGATTCCAGACACTCGGGAACATGGCTAAGAGAGATTTGTTGCCCCTGAACCCAATTCTTTCCGTCGAAATTTTTGACATTTGGGGCATTGACTTTATGGGACCCTTCCCTCCTTCATTTGGACACCAGTATATTCTGGTCGCTGTTTATTATGTATCCAAATGGACTGAGGCAATTCCCACCCAGATCAATGACCATAAGGTGGTCATCGATTTTGTGAAGAAAAATATCTTTAGTCAGTTCGGGGTTCCTAAGGCAATTATCAGTAATGTGGCATACATTTCACTCATGGCCAGTTTCGGAATTTACTGGGGAAATACGGGTTGAATCATAGGATTTCCACACCTTACCACCCTCGGACGAACGGACGGGCTGAGGTCTCTAATCGGGAGATCAAAAATATTTTGCAGAAAATCGTTTGGCCTGATAAGAAGGATTGGACCCAAAAGCTAGATGATGCTTGAAATGCTTGCTTCGGGACAACCGGGTTTTATTGTTATAACGTTGTAGTATAGCCAGTTATTACCAACATTTCAAATATATAAATTTTTTACTCGGAAAATAAAAGAGTTCCCGAGGTCGAACTCAGGGAGCAAGTTGTATTCTAGAGATATACATGTTTCTTTTACAAAATAAAGAAAGAGAGAGGGAAAGAATTTGTTGTTCTCTTTGTTTTCTCCTCGTGATGTTCTTCTTTCTTTCTTTCTTCAGATCTCCTACTTCTTCTTTGTTCTGCAGAGGTGATGCTCCTCTTTCTTTCTTCAGATCTCCTTCTTCTTCTTCCTTGGTTTCTGTCTTGGTCTCTCTTCTTCTTTTTCTGCAGTCTCTTCTGTGAAGGTTTCTTCTTGTTTCTCCTCCCTGCGGCTAAGTGTCAGCTTCTTCTTTTCTTTTTTAGCCAGGGACGTCACCCCTCCTTTCTTCTTTTCCCTTCAGGCCGTCGTCTGATTTCCAAATCAGACGACTTAACTACCTGTTGCTACAGTCAGCTTCCTTCTTCTTCCGCGGGTCTTCTTCTTCGCCTGTGCCTGCACACTTCAGAGTTTTTCGTCAGAGGCAAAACCTACTCTACCCTCCCCCCCCGCGTCTCTCTCTCTCTGAAACCACTCTTGGGAGAGCTCTCCCAGAGCTGCCGGGTAACCGGGTTCGGGTCAGGCCCGGGTCCAGGCCCACCGGCGTGCGTGGTGGGTGAGGAGTGCAGGTCAGTCTTAAGTCGGGTCGGGTCGGGTCAGGTCAGGTCCGCGGGGCGTGAGCGCGGACGAGACCGGGTAACCGGGCGGGTGAAGGGGACCTCACCCCGTGTGCTGAGGCAGTAAGCCTCCAGCACTTTTGCATCTTATGTCGCTGCGACTCTTCAGGCTTTTCCGAGGTGGGACTAAATGTCCCACCTCAATTGCGCGCCCGCAGCGGGGAAATCAGCGGGAGATTGCGGCGTCACGCGAAGCTTTCTGCCTTAGCTGCGAGCCTGGTGTTTTGCCAAAACGCCTCGCAAGGCCTGGGAGTTGAATCTGGGCGTGGCACTAAGCGTGGCGCGCCTGTAGCTGCAGGCGGAAGCAGTTCCTCCTGCGCGGCAATGGCGGCGGAGGTCGGGTGGTCTGTTCACAAGAAAACGGCCTCTCGGCCTAATCAGAAAGTGCCAGGAGCTTCGCCAGGGTGAGGCGAAGCTCGTGTGGGTGGTGGCGAGGCGCGGGGCGGCGTGCGAGGGCTGCCCTAGGTCGGACTGTGGGTCGGAGGATGGGTCTGTTCGGTGGGGTTGCAGAGGGTGATGTGGGGGAAGTGGCAGGGCGGGGGTTGATCAGGGTGAGGAGGCGGAGGTCCTGCGGTGGTCGGCGAGCCGTGTGGGTCGCTGAGGTGATGGGAGCGGCTCGCCGGTGGGTGGTCGGAGACGAAGGGGGTGACGATGGTCAGGGTCGGTCGAGGGCTTAATTGAATAAATTGAAAGCGGGGAAAGAAAGAGGAGAAGAAGGGGAGTAGTTCTAGCTTACTTGCAGGGACGAAGGGGGAGGAACAGGGCGACAGTCGTATCGACTGTCGCCGGAGAAGACGATGCTCAGGGAAAGGGGCGGCGGCGAGCAGAGAGCCGGAGAGGCGCCAGCTGGGTGCGGCGTGGCGCGGGAAGAGCAGGGGAGGAAGTCTCTGCTGATGGTATTGCGGCAGAGCGAAGAGGTGGAGGGGGAGGAAACCGCCGGAGCTGGTGAGCGTCTGCCGGAGGAAGAAGAGAGGAAAGTTGGGGATTTTCTCCGTCAGATCCAGGCTGCCCCGGTCGGTGGAGCAACGGGGGGTATTTATAGGGATCAAACAGGGAGGAAGGCAGAGGGAGACGACGTGTCTCCCTCGCCGGAGGATGGCCGGAAACAAGAACCCATACCGTCCGTGCGTTCGCACGGCCGGTATGGTGGGTTACAACGACCAGGGGGGTGTCCCTGCGACGGCTGACGACGCAGGGCACCCCCGGTTTACTTGCCAGGTCCCCCACCTCACCCTGCGCGGCGCCATGCTCCGCGCAAGGTCGCCGGAGCATGGTGCTGGCAGGTTTTGCAGGGGGGACCTGATCGCAAAGAACGAAGGAGAGTTAGGGGCCAAAATGCGAGGGTTCAAAAGTTGAGGGCCAAAGAGTAAATATATGAGGACCAAAGTGTAAAGTCGGTCAAGGAGGTTTCTTCTTAGGCTCAAGTTTTTATACATGACTAATTAGGACCTAAGGAATCTGATGGTGAATTTCATTTCTATATTAAACCTTGTTTGACCGGTCAATTTACGCAAAAATCCAAATTAAGTTATTAATTGGGCATGGTTCTCAATGTAGGTCAAAATGGGTTCTGAAGGCCAAATTGAAGGTTCTAAACCCTAGAGATTATTTTTCTATGAATTTTAGAGGGTTTATTCTATTTTTAATTTGCCTCGAACCTTGTGAATTGAAGTGGGTTATTTTAGGGTTACAGATTATCATTTAGTTTCTTGGAATTGCTGTAGCCCTTGCTAGATCATTTCATCCCACTCTTATTCTTATTAAGCTGCTTTGACCTATGTTTGGGCCCTGAATTACCCTGTATGCAGATTATACTGGTAAAATTGTATTTTTACCCCTTATGACTTGTTTTCTTCTCAAACTCAGGATTCTCTGAGTTAAGCCTTTCCTTGAGGTATGTAGGAGCTTTTATCCTTTGTATTAGGTCAAAATGAGCTAGTTATGGCTCATGATGAGGTTCTCATCATACCCCCATGCCTAGCTTTTGCTAGTCCCTTAGCAAAAACTTACGGTTTCAACCCTTGTTCTAGACCATGAAGTTTTTAATAGTTTTAGATAAGTGCCTTTTTTATTTGAGCATAGATTAGGTTAGAATGCTGACCATAGGCCAAAAAGGTACTCTAGTACCAATCAAGATCCAAATCTGTCTAGCCTTAGCCTCAGTCTTTTAGCAAAGGTTTTTAAGGCCCACAAGAACTAACCTAAGGTTTATTGGACTTCGTGGTTAAAGCACCCGTGCTTGAAATGATTTTTAGCCCTGGCTCAGTTCGCAGTGCGTTTTGTAAGAGAGAGATAGAAAGTTTTTCTGTTTGGAGAGTTTTCTCTCTCTTTTTCTTTTTAGTTCTAGCCTAGGATTGGCTTTTCAACACGGTCTGTATCAGATTCCTTGCTCCCATCATCAATCCTCAAGGGTTCCTGGCGATCGATGCTTCGAGATAGCACCGCCCATGGCAACCCCCGGAACCCTGGCTATTGAGATTTCGAGATAATCCCATCCATGGTATTCCGTGGCCGAATCCAGACCCTGGCAATTGACACTTCGAGATAATGCCATCCATGGAATCTGAACCAGCAGAGTGCTTACATGCCCCCAGTAGGATATGTAAATATCCTAAGAGACAAGCACCGAGGAGATGATATTTTGTTACGCATCTTCGAGGGGATTTCCCGCCTCTCCGCGCTGGGAACTCGTCCAAATCAATCTTGTGTTGATCGGCCGCTCCTATTCTAGGTGATCTTTTCAGATTTTTGCGACGCTTCTGCGTGATTCTGATTTTTACGCTTACTGAACCAGGCTGTGTGTGAGGTTAGGGTGCTTAGGTTACTGAGTCCCGTAAACCAAAAATTAGTTAACGAGGCCGAATACTCCCTAAGCCTTAGACCTAATACTTCAGCTTTTCATTTTCCTCAACCTCTTGAGGAGTGTCCAGATCTTAATGGGTACTAAGAGTCTATTCAAGAATGCCTAAGGTTTGCATTCTTTACTAATCTCATTGTGCACTTTTCTTGAATGAGGTCTAGAACTTAAGTTAATTCCTTAGTTCCTTACTAATGACTATCACTTTTTCTCATAATTTTGTGCTCCTTTTTCATTTTGTTTCTTTTCTCCTTCACAAAATTTCCTTCTCCTCTTTTCCTCTTATTCTTTTTCGAAATTTTTTTTTTTTTTTAATTTTTATGGTATTTTTGGCATATGTGAATTTTTTTGTTTGAAACCTTTTCTTACAAGTTTTGCACTTTCATACCCCCCCATGCCTAAGATTTGCAATGTCCTCATTGTAACCTAGGGGGTCTTAGTTCATTCCTTAAGACAGAAATTTGGATGAGTGGATGGGTCGGGTTGAATTTTTGCGGACGATTTCAAATCCCTGATGCAAACATCTGAGTTGGGGTCGGCTGTCTACAAGGGTGACTTTCGAGTGCAAAAAGGTGTCAGAACAAGTTTCAGGTTTTCAAAGAGAATGACGGGCTGCCTCCCGTTGAGCGCTAAATTTGATGCCTTCAGCCAAGCGGGAAATGCGATGGAGAGGGGATGGTCAAATCAGCTAAGTTTTGTAATACAAGCACCTTGATTAAGAGCCTGGTTGGTCCAACCAGGTGCTTGTTCAGATCAACAGGCTGATGATGCAGCCCAAACCCAATCAATCTGGTGGGTTGATAGATGTGGATAAAAAGGTGTGGAACCCACCATATACTATGAAGCTCAGATGGATGTGGAAGTGTAAACGCAGGGTTTGGCTGACTCGAATCAGCCTGGTCAGAGTAGGGATTCGTAGAATAATCAATGAATGACGCGGAAACCCTACAGGGGTGATCGGAGAATGATGGGGCGTGGTATGTAGTCTGATCAGTGTTCCAAACCCGATGTGGAAATGCAATCGGCTCGGTGAGAGGTGAATCTGAATAGAAATTGAGTCCGATTGCGGGTCGAGGTTGGGAAGAGGTTTTGATTAGTTCTGTGTGTGCAGACGAGGTGGCAACTGTGTATGAGGGCTCTTCTAGAAACGGATGATAGGTGGTTTCCTGTAGAGAGTCCTCTGGGTAACTATCAAATGCCGGAAGAGTGTCTGTAGGATGAAAGAAATCGGATTCGAGAAAAAATTTGGATTCTGGGTTGCAATCACTCTTGGCATTTTCTCTTTTTGGTTCCTGAGGATCGAGAAGGAATGATTCTGTGTTATCAGTGATCTCGGGAATCAGGACCTCAGAGTCGGAGTCAGAGTCATGTGAACTGAGGTCGTAGATGGGCCTGGCGTGTTCAGGAAGGGGAATCTCTCCGCAATTATAGTCAGATCTGAAATTGTCGGAGAGTTGGCGAAAATGATCATGAATTCCACCACAGCATAAATCATCAGATGTGGAATCAGCAGCCTGACTGGGTTCTAGCCTATATGTCACTTCTGGGCTCAAAAAGATGTTCTGTTCAAGCTCTAAGCTGGTAGGATAGACCCCATTAAAACCTTGCTCATCCAACTCCTCAGTTTCTGTATCATAAATTGGCATGTTTTCTGAAAAATCGATCATATTTCCTGAGGATGTTGGAGAGGGATATTCATCAAATAGAGGCCCGGAATCATATTCTGTAAAAATTTGATCTTTCTCATAAGGGGCCTCATAATCTTCCCAATAAGTTTCAGATCTAGGTTCTAGGCTTAGGATGTGGGTAGAATTATTAGAACCTAAGTCCGAATAACCTTCGAGGGTTACCTTATCAAAACAAGGGGCGGAATTTATACCCTCCAGAGGTTCAATTCTAATCTTGTTATTGCAGGAGTCTTGGAGTTCTAAGCTTGGTGATTTATGGCCTAGGGTTGGCTCAGCATTGTGTTCCCCTGCAACTTCCCAACCTATTTTAATGCTATCTTCTATTTGGGTTGGGAGTCGACAACCACCTTGTGCCTCAGTCCCGAGGTCTGGGAAACTGGATTGATTTTTAGTACTGTTCCAAGATGACTCATCCTCTATTTCTGGTGTATACGGGTATTTTTGGTTGATAGTTTTTTCTAAAAGTCTCATCATCTCTACCCGTTTTTCAAGAGCATCTTGGTTTTGTTCCCAAAGTACAGGATTTGTCAAGCATTGAAGGTATTCAGATTTGTGTAATTTGTCTATCTCAATGTATCCTGTCATGAGCATATCTCGGGTTGATCCTTTTGAAATTTCAGTCAATAGAATTTGGGCACAGTTTATGATGAAAGCTGTGGTTGTTGGGACATCAACCTGAATGTTTTCTACTGGTGTTGAGGGTTTGATTTCATAGATTTCAAGGGCATCCTCAATCATCTTATCTTTCATGGATCTCAGATATTCAGGTTTTTTGAATGGTAGTCTTGCTAGGTAATTAGGCTGCATAATTGGATCAGGTGGTGGAATCAAGATATAGAATCAAAGTTTGAATTGAGATGGAAGAAGGGGATTTTGTTCAGAATCAGAGGAAAGAGGGGCTATGTGAATGATTTCTGCAAAAACAAAGGAGCTGAGGCTTAGCCTCGGGGAGAGTGAATTTCTATAGGAGGTTTCAAGGACCTCCTGAAAAATACTAAAGGACTGGATGAGATAAGCAGGTGCTGGACCCAATCAAGACACCCAAAAAATGTTGGGTGACTATAGAGGTTCGGGGCAGATGGACCCCTTGATCAGAAAGATCGTCCACCTGAGAATTACCTGGGCAGCCAGAGAGGGAGAGTCCCATGAAGACCCCTACACGGTAGAGCGTCCCCACGGGTTACAGGGTTTCCCCCACCCGACCTCTCTTGTCACTGCGGTTCCAGGTAGACCAGAATGGGGATCTTGACCTCTTAAGTCTACCAATTTTAAGATCAGGGTGCTTAAGGTTTCACTTGAACTTTAGTCTTTTTAAGTGCAAAGAGTGACCTAATTTAAGGTTGGTTAACCCAAAGGGGTCAACTTTACCTCTTGTTTTCTTTGAGAGCTTTTTGGGTCCTTTCTTTTAGGGTTCAAGTGTTTAGAGAGAGCCAATTGTTTAGGATTTTTCTTGTTAATTATTTTCAATCAATGGCTTGGGCACACCTCTTTTGGATTTCCTCAATTCTTGATTAAGGGGTGTGTCTCTACTGAAATCCTAATGTTTGACCTTATGTTGGCTCTACTTGGTCCATTTAACTCTTTGTTGGGCAATTAGGGCTCAAGCAAGAATGTGTTAGCCCTTAAATACCCTTAATAGTGTGCAGGAGTGATGAGTTGAAAACATGCAACTCTTTATGGTTACTAAGTATGGAAGACAGGTTAGCCCTATATTGCTTGTTCTTTTCTTTTCTTCCTCTTTAGAGTTTAGGGGTTAATAGCGAGAGGAAAAATTTACCTGTCTTCGGAGTGGTTGTCGTGTGGTTGCTTGTCTTCTTGAGTTCCTGTAGCTGCACAAAAGAGAGGAGATTATCAGAAATTAAAAAGAAACAGGAATGTTTACCTCTAGAATAGCCGTTGCTCCCCGGCAACGGCGCCAAAATGAAATGCTTGGTTCGGGACAACCGGGTTTTATTGTTATAACGTTGTAGTATAGCCAGTTATTACCAACATTTCAAATATATAAATTTTTTACTCGGAAAATAAAAGAGTTCCCGAGGTCGAACTCAGGGAGCAAGTTGTATTCTAGAGATATACATGTTTCTTTTACAAAATAAAGAAAGAGAGAGGGAAAGAATTTGTTGTTCTCTTTGTTTTCTCCTCGTGATGTTCTTCTTTCTTTCTTTCTTCAGATCTCCTACTTCTTCTTTGTTCTGCAGAGGTGATGCTCCTCTTTCTTTCTTCAGATCTCCTTCTTCTTCTTCCTTGGTTTCTGTCTTGGTCTCTCTTCTTCTTTTTCTACAGTCTCTTCTGTGAAGGTTTCTTCTTGTTTCTCCTCCCTGCGGCTAAGTGTCAGCTTCTTCTTTTCTTTTTTAGCCAGGGACGTCACCCCTCCTTTCTTCTTTTCCCTTCAGGCCGTCGTCTGATTTCCAAATCAGACGACTTAACTACCTGTTGCTACAGTCAGCTTCCTTCTTCTTCCGCGGGTCTTCTTCTTCGCCTGTGCCTGCACACTTCAGAGTTTTTCGTCAGAGGCAAAACCTACTCTACCCTCCCCCCCCGTGTCTCTCTCTCTCTGAAACCACTCTTGGGAAAGCTCTCCCAGAGCTGCCGGGTAACCGGGTTCGGGTCAGGCCCGGGTCCAGGCCCACCGGCGTGCGTGGTGGGCGAGGAGTGCAGGTCAGTCTTAAGTCGGGTCGGGTCGGGTCAGGTCAGGTCCGCGGGGCGTGAGCGCGGACGAGACCGGGTAACCGGGCGGGTGAAGGGGACCTCACCCCGTGTGCTGAGGCAGTAAGCCTCCAGCACTTTTGCATCTTATGTCGCTGCGACTCTTCAGGCTTTTCCGAGGTGGGACTAAATGTCCCACCTCAATTGCGCGCCCGCAGCGGGGAAATCAGCGGGAGATTGCGGCGTCACGCGAAGCTTTCTGCCTTAGCTGCGAGCCTGGTGTTTTGCCAAAACGCCTCGCAAGGCCTGGGAGTTGAATCTGGGCGTGGCGCTGAGCGTGGCGCGCCTGTAGCTGCAGGCGGAAGCAGTTCCTCCTGCGCGGCAATGGCGGCGGAGGTCGGGTGGTCTGTTCACAAGAAAACGGCCTCTCGGCCTAATCAGAAAGTGCCAGGAGCTTCGCCAGGGTGCGGCGAAGCTCGTGTGGGTGGTGGCGAGGCGCGGGGCGGCGTGCGAGGGCTGCCCTAGGTCGGACTGTGGGTCGGAGGATGGGTCTGTTCGGTGGGGTTGCAGAGGGTGATGTGGGGGAAGTGGCAGGGCGGGGGTTGATCTGGGTGAGGAGGCGGAGGTCCTGCGGTGGTCGGCGAGCCGTGTGGGTCGCTGAGGTGATGGGAGCGGCTCGCCGGAGGGTGGTCGGAGACGAAGGGGGTGACGATGGTCAGGGTCGGTCGAGGGCTTAATTGAATAAATTGAAAGCGGGGAAAGAAAGAGGAGAAGAAGGGGAGTAGTTCTAGCTTACTTGCAGGGACGAAGGGGGAGGAACAGGGCGACAGTCGTATCGACTGTCGCCGGAGAAGACGATGCTCAGGGAAAGGGGCGGCGGCGAGCAGAGAGCCGGAGAGGCGCCAGCTGGGTGTGGCGTGGCACGGGAAGAGCAGGGGAGGAAGTCTCTGCTGCTGGTATTGCGGCAGAGCGAAGAGGTGGAGGGGGAGGAAACCGCCGGAGCTGGTGAGCGTCTGCCGGAGGAAGAAGAGAGGAAAGTTGGGGATTTTCTCCGTCAGATCCAGGCTGCCCCGGTCGGTGGAGCAACGGGGGGTATTTATAGGGATCAAACAGGGAGGAAGGCGGAGGGAGACGACGTGTCTCCCTCGCCGGAGGATGGCCGGAAACAAGAACCCATACCGTCCGTGCGTTCGCACGGCCGGTATGGTGGGTTACAATGACCAGGGGGGTGTCCCTGCGACGGCTGACGACGCAGGGCACCCCCGGTTTACTTGCCAGGTCCCCCACCTCACCCTGCGCGGCGCCATGCTCCGCGCAAGGTCGCCGGAGCATGGTGCTGGCAGGTTTTGCAGGGGGGACCTGATCGCAAAGAACGAAGGAGAGTTAGGGGCCAAAATGCGAGGGTTCAAAAGTTGAGGGCCAAAGAGTAAATATATGAGGACCAAAGTGTAAAGTCGGTCAAGGAGGTTTCTTCTTAGGCTCAAGTTTTTATACATGACTAATTAGGACCTAAGGAATCTGATGGTGAATTTCATTTCTATATTAAACCTTGTTTGACCGGTCAATTTACGCAAAAACCCAAATTAAGTTATTAATTGGGCATGGTTCTCAATGTAGGTCAAAATGGGTTCTGAAGGCCAAATTGAAGGTTCTAAACCCTAGAGATTATTTTTCTATGAATTTTAGAGGGTTTATTCTATTTTTACTTTGCCTCGAACCTTGTGAATTGAAGTGGGTTATTTTAGGGTTACAGATTATCATTTAGTTTCTTGGAATTGCTGTAGCCCTTGCTAGATCATTTCATCCCACTCTTATTCTTATTAAGCTGCTTTGACCTATGTTTGGGCCCTGAATTACCCTGTATGCAGATTATACTGGTAAAATTGCATTTTTACCCCTTATGACTTGTTTTCTTCTCAAACTCAGGATTCTCTGAGTTAAGCCTTTCCTTGAGATATGTAGGAGCTTTTATCCTTTGTATTAGGTCAAAATGAGCTAGTTATGGCTCATGATGAGGTTCTCATCAATGCTATTTGAGCCTACCATATGGCATAAAACGCTTATCGGTATGTCTCTGTTCCATCTGGTGTTTAGTAAGGCGTGTCACTTACCCGTAGAACTTGAACACTAGGCATTTTGGGCCATCAGGAAATTTAATGTGGTCCTTGAGTTGGCCGGGAAAACTAGGAAACTCCAACTATCTGAGTTGGAGATTCGAAATGATGCTTATGAAAATGCTAGAATCTATAAGGCAAGGGCCAAAGCTCTCCATGACCAAATGATTTCACATAAGAGCTTTGAGCCAAACCAGAAGGCCTGGCTTTTCAATTCTCGATTGAAGCTTTTCCCCAGAAAACTCAGGTCTAAGTGGGATAACCTATTCATTATTGAGAAGATTTTCCCTAACAAGGCCGTCGAAATCTCTGACCCAAAGACAAGTAATATCTTCAAGGTCAGCGGACAATGTCTCAAACCCTTTGTTGACCATGTGCTCCCTGAACCCATCTCAGACAAGGTTGCTCTTACCTTGCCTTAACTACCGTGGGCCAATCATCGCCCAGCTGAAGGCACTAAACTCAGCACATGTAAAGACTATTCTAAGCTTACCAGACTCTCATGGAAAGCAGGTGCTATTCTTCCACTTCTACTCTCCTGCATGCTTTCATTTTAAACAATGACGACATTGCAATAGATAAGCATGGGGGGTGGAAATATCTTATAATCTTTTTGCCAGCTATAACATTAATTTTATATTTTTTTTATTCTATTAAAAAAGTTAAAATTAGGAGACGATAACTTAGGCATTAGGAGTTGCAAACTTTAGGGATTGATACTTTAAGACCTGAATACTTAGACTCTTCAGGTCTTCGGCCTTAATTAGCCTGGGTGTTCACTCGAATGTGGACTTAGTCTCGAGTTCTCGCCAATTAAAATTCATTTTAAGTTGGCAAATAAGTTGGGATGATAAGTATGCGACTTATCAACCCACCCTCCAATTTGGAGGGACTTTAAGCCTAAGCATCTACACACCTTTTTGCATTGACACACTTGTTGATTTCTTCGAAAATTGGGTAGCTAATGAACTATCTAGGGTGGTATGGCTAACAAGTTGTTGGTGGTAACATCACATCGACTAATTGTCCAGCGCCTAGCCACAAGACCATTTTTGTTGTACTGCCTTTAGGTAAATCTTTGAGCACGGAAGCCACCTATTTAAAAAAAACAAAAGAAAAAATAAAAAATATAAAAAAAATAAAAAGGAGAAAAAATAATAATAAAACCACACTTCACTACATGAGTGTGGCTGGCAAGTTGTCGGTGGTCACAGCTCATCGGCTGGTTGTCCAGAACCCAACTCAGAAGAAAATGCACAATAATTCCCAAAACACTTAGGGAAGAAGCAGGGAAGTAGAATAAATCGGGGAGATATACACTGAGTTCGCCCTTATGTTGACCCCATAAATAAAAGTAGGGAGAAAGCTACCGATCGAAAAGATAAACCTCTAGGCAAGGTCACCTAGGGTTGTAGAAACCCAAAGTCCATTTTAACGATCGCCTAGTGAGTCTTTCACTATTTTCACAAGATGCTTAGCACTTAGAGTCCTTTTCGAGTCTTGGGTAGGTCGGTTAGACATAAAAAGTTATCTCGAAACTCTCAAACTCCAAAAATACAAAAAATTAGAAAAGAAGAAAAACAAGAAAAAAAATTTTTATCTACTCTTCTCAAATAAGGCGAGGGCTTGGACGGTTGGCATTCTGGCAGACACCCAACCACTGTTGAGTTTTTGTAATTAGGTCTTCAGATTGAGATTTTCTAAAGCAATCAACGAATTTTGCCTAAATACTCAAATCCTGATTCTACTTTTATACATAGCATTTATGTTAATTTTGCTAGGGACTAGCAAAAAGTAAGCATGAAGGTATGATAAGCACATATAAATTCATTGTAAAATGCTTATTTATAATAGCTCCTAGGCCTAGCATTGCATATCATGATATAAATATTGCACAAACATCCATTGCATTGCATTTAGGATAGTTGTATATTATTTACATTAATTCCGTCATTTTACATGGCCAGGAGGTAATGCGACATCTTTACAGGCTTCGGATGAAGAATCTGACCATACGGATGGATTCAGAGCGACAATCACAGTCCGTCAACATAGGAATCGCCTAGATCTGAGCTCTATAGCACCCTTCGCAAGAAGAAGATGGACGGCACAAATGGCACCATGTGGCACCATCTAGGCCGCCCCACCTGAGCCAAGGCATCCCCAAGCCTGCCACAATATCAAATCCTAGCTGTTGGATCTCAATCCAACAGCTGAGATGTGCGCTCCACGGCTGAAGAAGCACCTCATCTCACCCAGCCTCAAGTAGATCAAGTGAGGAGTCATCTCGACTGTTGGATCTTCATCCAACGGTCGTGGGTGCAGAAGCTAAATTCGTAAGCAGAGCACATAACGACCCTCAGCACAGTGGTTTGCGCCACAACTCTCAACGTGTGGCCATGCGTTCGAAGCCCCGCGTGCAGATTTTATCCGCTAAAGCGCATGCGGGAGGGAAATTAAGCAGACGATGGAAGATCGGGCAGCGAAGGAAGCAGCTATGTGGATGCATAGTTGAGCATGGATGCTACACGCAGCCATCGACGCACCTCGAGAATGCACCATCTAACGCACGCAGTTAAGACGTCTGAACGCAGCATCCGATAGCTGATGGCGAGGTGTGCGATTCAAATTTTGTGAAGGGGCGCAATCTTCTCTCGGTCGTGCAATCCTTCATCCGACGGTCAGGATTCATCCACGCCTACATGCACGATGACAGCTGCGGGCGTAAGCGGTGGGTGCGGGATTTATAACTACAGAATTGTGGGCCTTTAGTGACATTTGCAGTTGCCACTAAATGGCTTGCACAGTGCATGCGCTAGCCAAGGCAATGAATTGGTGTGGATCTTCAGCGACAAGTCGAGTAACCTTTAGTGACGCTTATAGCTATTGTTGAATGCCTGTGCGTGGGATTATTTTCTTCCCATCCACTATATAAAGGCCTACACACCCCCCTCACCAAACCATCTGTACGTACTCTACTCCCACCTACTCTTAAGCTCTAGCAAGCTTACCAACGCTCCATTAGAGCTTACTCTCAAGCTCCCAAGGCTCCTATTAGTGTAGCGACCCTCTGCCTCACCAAATATTCATCCATCTTCCCATCCCCATTCATAGGTCGCCTTGGAGCTGTCCTCCCACCTACATTCCGATAGCTGATCAACTCCGCCTCCTTACCTCCATTCCAGAGATATGCTGAAGCTTTCCTCTACTCGACATCCTCCTACATCTCACCTTCGTCGTCCCGCTCCTCAGCTCCTTCGTCCGAGCTTTCGCCAGGCGCCGTCATCTCGCCGAACAGTCGCTTCGAGAGATTTCTTCACACCTCCCTCTCTTTGTATTCTTTCGTAGATTATTGTAATAGACATTCATGCAATACATCACGTTTAATTCCATCTTTATCTTGTGATTGCTTGTCTTTTATTTCAAAAACAAAAAAAATAACAAAACCTTAAAACACCAAAAAGAAACAAATCGAAGTGTGGTTTTCAATTAAAGTAAACATCTCCTCCCTGTGTTCGACCCTGGACTCCCTTGGAGTTTCCATATAAATTTTATCTGATCACGAGTTTTGCAACTACGACGACGGGTTACTCGTAACCCTGATTTCAAACTTGCGAAACATGTGTGATCAGAACCCTACTCATTTATTCTAACCTTAGCGGTGCCTAGATCTCGAGCGTGCCTACTTAAATGACCACCTGAGCTCCTCGCACGTGCATCGACCTCCCCTCCTACTTTCTTGAGGCAATCCCTTCATCCTCTCCAGCTCCTTCTCCACATAACCCATGTTCCACCACCCGTGGTGGAGGAATCCACCTTCCTACAACCACTCCTTGTCGCTAAGGCCTACGTAGCACTTGAGGGCGACTCTGAGCTCCAATAGAGAGCTTTCCAACCGCTGGAGATCTCCTCCTTCCCTTGTTCCTCTTTAGCCGTCGACTTTGGATCCAAAGGTCCTGTTCATCTGATTAGATTAGGATTTTAAATGCTTTCTAGAGTAAGTTTAGTGATAATTAGAATACTGTAAATCAATACATTTAGTGTAGACACCAAATTCAGTGATGGAATGGATTAGATTAGAGTTAGATTAGGTTAGATTGCTTTCACCCTCTCTGATCAATTCAGATCAGAGAGGTGATTTCCTGCTTTTACTTCGATACCCTGATCTCCCTTTACATCACAATAACCATATTCACTGATTTCTTCGCATGTTTTTCGCCAATCACCCACTCATCAAGGCATTAAATCAGATCTGATGCTCTTGAGAATTCAGATCTAATTTGAGTGCCAAACCTCATATGAGGGTCACTTCATTCATCCCATTTAACCATAATGATCCTCACATGGATTTGAATGAAGTAACTCTTGGTTTGAAAGATCTAAGGATTTGGGATTTAATCTCATTGGATTTCATTGAATGATTTAAACTCTCTCTTTATGCTGTCTGTAGCACAAGAGAGAGAGTAGATCAAAATTTTTCTTGGTTTTTGAGCTTTACTCGAGAGTGAATGAGTCCCAAATCTATCAGAGAAGATTTGAGATACTTCTAAATTTGGATTTATCACCATTGAAACCCCGATTTGCATCCCCATCTTACATTGTCTATAATGTAAGATGAGGAGCATATTGGGATTCCAAGGAATTTTTGGGGAGATTTATCTGAATTTCTTTTGGTTTTCAAGATGAGTAGAAGAGTTTTCAGATGAGTCTCGTGAGAGTCATGGGGTGCTTGATACAGATTTCAACACTTGAATTTGTTTTTGAATGAGTTTTCAGATTGATCATGTTTAAACAATTGCTTGAACATGTGATTTTTTATTTTAACTCTCCCATATTTGCACATGAAAGAGCTACCCAACAACTACATTATTTAGGATTGAACTTTGATTTCAAGTAATTGGAAGATTTGAGATTGATTTTAGTGGGGCTTTAAAATCTGATTTGAAACCTTCTCTAAATGTTGTCTATAGCATGAGAGAAAGTTTAGGTTAGATTTTCCCTTGTATTTTGTAACTCTAACATGGATTTGGATTTAAGTTAGATCTAGATTTCCATGGTAGCAGCTTGATTGAGATTTTACAATAGCTGATCTACTAAATTTGAGCTACTTGGTCTGATCAGAACAAGGACAGCAATAGTAATAGAGCTGCTGATGTAGCTACACCAATGTTTTAAGACGTCTAATCCATCATCTTAGCACCTTCAGCAGCATATGAGCTACTATTTTGAGTAGCAATTGTAGCAGCTTAGCTGCTGAATTTGGCAAATGATTTAGTTGCTGAATTCTAAGTTTCAGTAGGTTTGAATAGATTGATGGAGGAGGATTTGAGCTGGGATTTTGGATTCTAAAGAGCTAACTTGTGTTGTAATGCTAGAGCTTTATTTCTAAGCATTCGTGTACCCTTTATTGCTTTAAATTTGATTGGAAATGCTTCTAACTGTTATGTAAGTTTACTATCAGCTACATGTATAATGAATTAACTATCCAACAGATGATTTTAGTGAAATTCAAGTGGAAATTCATGTTTTAATGTTTATAACTATTGCATGATGATGTATGGATAGTTCTGAGTGTTAAAATTCTCATTCTAGCCATTAAAATTTGAGTCAGGGGGTTCTTAGGTTAAAAATCTTTCAAGGTCTCTTATCTATGAGTTTTGTAAATAAATAAAATTGACTAAAAAAATCATAAAAAATAAAATAAACCTGTCTTGAGTAAGATCATGTATTTCTATAGGTGTGTGTCAAGTCTCAAGGTATTTTGAACCCATAGCTTGGTAGAATATACCAGCGGACGGTTTAGTATACCTTGGAATTTAATAAAAGACCAAAGTTGAAAAATCACAAAAAGAAACTTCTATCTCTCACCTCACCCTTTCTCTCTCATCCCCTATCTCTATTATATATATATAAGCTATAAAAATCAGAAAATACCTAAAAATACCCTAAAATACCTCATATACCAAGTACATATTTGTAAACATACCTTAAATCTAAGTTATATATAAATATTGTATAATTTGTAGATAATGTGCATAATTAACTTATAAATGTATTCTATATATTAAATTAAATATTTAGGATGATTTATTGCATATATAACTTTATTGTATAATTATCTATTAATTTATATTAACTAAATGTATAATAACCTATGTAATTATACAAACCTATCTATATGTACATAATTATGTCTAATACTGTATATACATATTTAACCATGTAATATATACTGTATAATACATGTAATTTAATTTAATTAAGCAATTGCAGTAGGTAATTAAGTTATTAAGTTAATTAAGTAATCTATTAAGTTAAAATAAAATAAATTAGTAAGTTAAGTTAATAATGAAGTAATTTATAATGTACACTTGTATAATATTATGTTAAGTATTTTCAATCTATCTATATTGAATTTGGAGTGTATTATAGTATTTATAAATTATTTGTGTATAACTATCTAAAACATGTATTTAAATGCATATAAATTAAAATAAAGTCGCTAAAATACAATAAAAATGTGCAATAAATAATTCATTATATAAATTAACTCTGTATTAAGTCAATTTCATGTTTAATTAACTAATTTGTACTTTAATTAAGAAATTAATCTCTAAATTAATGTGTATAACTTCATAACTTTAACTAATTTTATTATATATGTACATAACTTATTTCTCTAAATTAATTGTACAATTAGGTAGCCCTATATTAGGGATTTGTATTCATATAATTTAATTTTAATTTAGAATAATTTATGTCTCTCGAATCGAGGGCCAAAACTCTTAAAATTGGACATTGTCGAGCACTGCACACGCTCAATTGAGTGCTACATAATAGTGCCACATCGTGGCCATCAAAGGCAATGCACCCATTTATAATGCCTTTGTGATGGCAACCCTCTTGGTCGTTAGTGTAGGGTGCAAATGAAATGACCATAACTTGGTTCCTCGATTCATGTGCCTCGTGCGCCTGGGTGCGTGCGTGTGCGCGTGAGTGCACGAGTGTATGAGCGTGTAAATCCGTATGGGCCTATTTTTTTACCAAGAATTAGAAAAAAATACACCTAATTAAAACTAGGGTTGGCCCACTAGCAGGAGTTTGGTCCCACCCATATGGGTGCTGGGTATTCTCTAAACATAAGCTAGCTCGCCCATTAAAACACATTTTTGGCCTTGGGTGAACCGTGATTGAGCGTGTAAAAAGAGAAAGAAATCCTAAATTCGGCTAGGTCCTAAGGAGAAAAGAAAGAAGAGAATAAAGACAAAGCCGTACAGCGACTAAGTGTTGGTGTGTGCTTATGCTTGTGCTTGTAGGTCTACATGTATACGTATATATATATATATGTATATAAATTAAGTAATAATGTATGTATAAAAATAATGTATATGTAGATAGTATAGTCTAGATGTATATAAACATCTATATGAGTAGCGATCCTTCTTTTAGCTCTTATGTATTTAAATAAACTAGAGCTTTAGCGACGGATATATCTGTCACTGTATGTCTATTTAGATGTTAGAATAGATAACTATTTTTGCCTTAGGTTATGTATATATGTCACTAGGGCTATAGCGACGTATATATATGTTACTATAGATATTAGTATGTTAATATAATTTAGTATAGTAGATATTAATAGCTACTTTTGTATCTAAACATAGGTATTACTTATAGTAGTTGTATATAATGAAAATAGAGTTATATTAATTGATTTTTTATGCTTGTTTGTCGTACATATTTGGTGCGAAATTTAGCATGATTTGTAATCAGGGTTTTTAGAGTTGTAGCACGTGAAATTGCATACGCTTCTAAAAATTTGTAACCTAGATAGTGGGGTATCTAGGATCGTCGAAGGAGGCCAAATTGTTTGCGAAATCACGTCACTTGCTTGGAAGTAAAAATCACCTTTCTTTTTACTCTTTTTAAATATATATAATTTTTATGGATCTTTGAAATAATGGCAATACTAATTTTGTTGAGAGTAGGAAACAACTAACACCTAATCCACTATACTACTGCTAAAGTGACAAGTAGAACCTCTCCCCAAGCTCACCCTAGGCATGTGGAGGCCTAGAGTAATTAGCGAGAGGGAGTGAAACAAATGCTAGGCAAAACTTGTAAAAAGCTATGCAACAAAAATTAAGCGAAGGCAACTTGATTTAATGAAAATTGTCTACACAAAACCCATAGAGGAATGCTTCAATTCTACTTGAAAATACAAGAAAAATAAAACAAATATCCTCTAGATAAAATGGTGAAGAAGAAGGCTTCTTGCTCCAAGCTAATTAGCTCCTTGACTTGAAAAGACAACTCCTCCTTCCTTGAAATGCTCCTCCAAATGATGTCCTCCAAGGTGGAAGCTACCACCTTCAATGATCTCCTTCAAGGGTGGGCGTGCACCACCCTTGCTCCTCCTTGCCTAGCCATCCTCCTAGTGGGGGAGTGCTCCTCCTCCTTGGCGTGGCATAAGGGAGAAGAAAAAGGGGAAGAAGGCACCAAGGGGGCGGGTAGGGTGCCCCCTTAATCTTCTTCTCTTCTTCATCTTCCTTGGCCATGGGTATGGTGATTGTAGGGTGGAATTATACTAAAGGGAGGATGATGAAAATGGTGGTAGGTGATGGGTTTTTATAGAGTGGGGTGGGGGTAGGATTGGTGTGAATAGGTGGACGACTAGGGTGGAGTTTGGTGGTGGTTATGGGTGGTTAAGTTAATCCTAGGGCTAGGGTTAAGTGGCGCCACCTATGGGGTGCTAAGGGGGGTAGTTAGGGTTGGCCAAGGGGCACCAAAAAGTGGTGCCAACCATGGAACGATGCCATGGGTTGGTGCCAACTTGAAGGCTTCTAGAAGGAAGGTGAGGTGTAGGGTGGATAGGGCTTGAAGGGGTAGGTGTAGGGTGTAGATGGGAGGCCATTTTGACGCCAAAAGGAGGGGGTTCTAGAAGGGTTAGTGATGGGAATACCATCATGAGCCCTAACAAGCTCATTTTGACCTAGAAAAGAGAACAAAAGCTCCTACATAACCAGTTGGAGGTCCTAACTCAAGGAAAAACCCTTCTGAAAGAAAAGCAAGAAACAAGGGGTGAAACTATAATTTTACCATTGCAGTACAACAACAGGATTTCTTAGGGGCTAAACATAGGTCAAATGGTCTTAAGAAGATAAAAAGTGGGTTGGTTCAAACAGAAAAGGGTTCATGTGAAATCTGGGAATTAAATGACTTCTAGTAACCCTAAAATAGACCCACTTAATTTAACAAGGTTCTGGTCAGGATAAAATTTACCTAAACCCTCTACAATTCATGGAAAAATATCCTATAGGGTTTAGGACCTTCAATTTAGCCTTTAGAACCTATTTTGACCTAAATAGGGGTCTCAGTCAATTACTTGCCCTAAATTGGGTTTTTGTGTAAATTTCCTAGTCAAACATGGTTAAACCTAAAATTCAACTTCACCATTAGATTCCTTAGGTCTAAATTAGGTTTTTACCAAAATTTCAACCTAAGGGGAGTTCACCTAGACCTACTTTGCAAATCAGTCCAGCCTAATTACATTTATACCCCTAACTTTTGAAAACCTTTGCAGTTACACCCATAGCTTCCTCGTCGTTCTTTGCAATTAGGTCCCTCCACCATTACAGTGGAGGAAATCCTACTCCAGCAAGGATTCAAGGGAAACAACTCCCTAATTCCTCAGAGAATCCCTCTCAAATTTGAAGGGGAAATTCTCGGAGGAATTCCCATTCGAGTGAACCCAATTTGGAGCTTCAATTTCCACCCAATCTCTCATGCGAACTCATGGGAGATTTGGGCCTTTTCCAAACTTCCAAGTCATGCGAGGTTGCTGTGCTTGGAAGCTTGCTTTCCAAGCACAAGGCCCTCCGCTAGGGGTTATAAAAGGGTGCCCTAATCCTTCCACAGGTCCCCAGCTTGGTTTGGCTGGAGATAACCCCTAATTTCCTCTCTTCTCCTCCGACCAAACTCCCAGCGAGCTTTGGCGACCTTTATCTCCTCTCGTCGCTCTACCACAATACCGATGGCAGAGTTAAATTTGCCTCTTTCGTCCGCATCACGCCATACCAGCACACGCGCCTGCCTCCCTCTCGTCATCGCCGTCCCCCTCCTACTGGGACCTTTGTCTCCAGCGACGGCACATACGAGCCATCTGCCTCCTCCGCTCCCCCGTTCGTCTATTCCCTCTTAGATAAGTCCTGTCCCTCTACTCTTTATTTCTCCATTTATTTCTATTATCACGCCCCGATGCTCACACACCACCACCATCTTCTCCACCTCTGGCAGACCACCGATGAGGTGCTTCCATCATTCCACACACCCATCCACCTCGCCAGCCACCTCAAAAGCTCCACCACATCCCATTGATCATCATCCCTCTTTCCATTGACCGCCACACACTCGACACACATCCCTCGAACACACCCATCTCCACAGCCACAGAACGACATAGGTACGCACACCCATGCTGCCTCGCTCCACGCCGACCACCAGGCCACCTTCGCCATGTCACGGCGAAGCTTTTTGTGTGATTTGACGAGGCCGTAAGGTCGTTTTGCTTGTACATAGGTATAGGTGCTTCGATTCCATTGGAGCGAGCTCGAAGAAGCTTGCAAGCCTCATCCAAGGCCCCAAGCATCAGACTCCAGGTTCCTAGACCCGCAGGCTCCCTTCGCGAACAACTCTAGCCAGATATTGGAGACCAAAGACCCTGCAGCCTCTGTAATTGAGCGACCACCTGCTGCGGGCACACGTGAGAAGGTGGGACATTTAGTCCCACCTCGGAAGTTTTGAAGCGGGCGGAGTGCTATAAGTGGAAAAAGTGCCAGGGGCTTAGCGCCTCCTGACACGGGGTGAGGTCCCACTCATCCCATACACCTCATTCGCGACCCACGCCTTCGTTGATTTGGCTCTGACCTGATTACCCGTGTACTTCTCGCCCACCACCCGTGCTGGTGGGCTTGGCCTCGGGCATGCTGACCCGACCTGCTAACCCGAGAAGGCTCTGGGAGAGCGAGCCTAAGAGAGAAGAAAGAGAGAGTTCACGGGGGAGGGTAGGGGTAGGTTTTGCTCTTGCAGGAAAAGGAAGAGGAATGAGGAAGCTGAAGGCAGAAGGCACGGCAAGGACTGAAGGAGGAAGCTGAAGAAGAAGCTAAGGGCTGAAGGTAGAAATCAGTAGAGGGCTGAAGAGGAAAAGAGTTGCAGAGAACTAAGGAAAGAGAAGAAGAAGGGAAGAAGAAAGCAGTTGAGGCTCGCAAGGCAGAGAGCAGAGAAGAAAGAAAAGAAAGAAAGAAGAAGAAAAAAGGAAGGAGAAGTTAGAGTAGAAGGAAGAGAAAGCAAGGCAGGAAGGAACAGAAGAAGATAAAGAAGAAAGAAAGGAAGAAGCCAACGAAAAAGGAAAGAATCAAAGACAGAGAAGAAAGAAGCAGAAGGCAGAAGAAGAAGGAAAAATAAGAGGAAGATACTATAGCATCTTACTTATAAGACGTCTAATTCCAATTTTTTATCAGATCTCTATTATTTGTGGCTACAATTCTTTTTATGCTCTATATACTCATGCTTTACATTCTAAATTAGATTTTGAGTAGTTTTATGTGTTCAATTTACATCTATTATTGAGATTAGTGCATGAATTCCATTTGATCCCTGTGTTCGACCTCGAACTTAAACTTCGAGTAATAAAATTTATTTTTTTTCAAAGCGATTTCAACTATACTACGATGCATTATTTTAAAACCCGATTTCGCTTCGACAAAATAGTTAGTTGGCGCCAAAATAGGTGTCTCTTTTAAGGAGGTGAGGGGTGAAAAGGTGGCTAGGGTTGGCGCCAACTTAGGGATGGACTAGGATAGCTAAGAGGACTTAGGGTTAGGGTTAATTGGTGGAGCTAGTTAGGTGGGGTTTTAAGGTGGTAAATGCCAAGGGAGCTGGAGCATAGCTAAGCTAAGCTAAGCTAAGCAAGCTTAGCTAGTAATGGAGTAGAGGAGTAGGCAATGGGAGCTAGGGTTTGAGAAGAGGAGCTAGACAGAAGAATTCTAGAGCTGAACTGGAGCTGGCATCTACTGAAGAGGATGGCATGGAGCTACTTTAGTTGGCTTAGCTTGCTAGTTCTTTGCTAGCTGCTAAGCCAAGCTAAAGTAAGCTAGCTTCTGCCATAAGGAGTTGAGGTGAGCTGGGTCTGGTGCTCCTAGGGACGATCAAGCTGGTTGAGGCAGCTAAGGTAGCTTAGCTCAACTGAGTTGAACTAAGCTAAGTCCCTGAGAGCTGGACTTGAGCTTCCTGAGTTGAAATGAAGTCATCTACAGCTGCCTGGAGTTTAGTGGAGCTAGATGTAGCTGGTCCTGAGATGAGGTGAACACCAGTCAACTCAGTTAAGCTAGCTAGAGCTCCCTATGAACTAATGGGAGCTGAGATGGGCTAGATTCAGCTAAGTTAAGCTGGATCTGAGCTGTCCTAAGCTAGGGTGAGCTAAGATGAGCTCTTTTGAGTTGCCATTCAGCTAAGATGAGCTGCATGGAGCTAAGATGAGCTAACCCTAGTCCAAGTGAGCTGAAATCCAGCTCTGGTGAGTTGGATCAGGTTGAGTTTCAGCTGGTTTGGGCTTGTCCTTCACCGATTGCCTTCCTGAGTGCTAGGGTTCTAGGGATCTAGTAATCTGCTTATCCTTAACACTCATAAAAACATATCAAAAACACAATAAGAAATGCAATGCATGCCTAGCCTATTTAATGCCTAAATGCAGCCCAAGAACCCATTTGCGGAGCAAAATTCTAAGAGCTAGGTTTGTTTTAATGCATAAGAATGATGATAAATTACCATTTATCGCACCCCCATGCTTATCTTTTGCTAGTCTCTTAGCAAAACTTCAATTTTTACAAAACAAAATTTTTGGGAAATCTAATTGTTTCGACTTTTAAGGAGAAAGAGATTACAGGACATAGAATGATCCAAAAAAGGAGGTATGGATTTGTTAAGGACAAACATCGGGATTTATTTTCGGATCCAAAAATTAGATGAAAATGAGATCAATATATCCTCCAAAAAATTTGCAGATTAACCCCTTGTTAATTCAGATGACTCAAAATTTTTTATTTTTAGGATTTTTCTGGCTCTTGAATCTGATTTGCAACTTACAACAACATTTAAAACCTTGTGTCTGTGCTTGTGAAAATCCAACATTTATAAGGGTGTGTTTTTGGTTTTAAACCCTTTTTTTTCTCTCCCATGCTTGTTTTTAGCTTAGTCTTACAGCAGATGTGTCAAGATCATCATTTTCATTACCAATCCTCAAGGGGGCTCTGGTGCAGTACTTCAAGATAGCATTGTCCATGACACCACCCAGGAGCTCACAACCCCAAAACATAATGCGGTGTAAAGGGGCACTCTAAGCAAACTCCAGCTCTTGCTCTGACACTATAGGTAGAACACTACCCAAGACACTTGAGCTGCAAAAATGTGCTTTAATGCTTCATCTAAAGATATGAAATAGAGATATGGAGCAGCGCCGATGTGGTAACATGTTGACATCATGTCCTTAAAGGAGGCATTTTCCTCCTTCTTGGCGATGGGAACTCAAACCAATGATCTGCTTTAGACTTTTACTAAGGACAAACAAGGGGATTTTTCTAATTTTTAGATGTTTTTAGGTGTTGGCTGGTGTGTGAAATTTGACACAAGAATTTTGCACGAGATGCAAGTTTTTGAATTAGAAACTAAGCCAAATACTTTTCATATTACAAAAGAGAATCAAGTCACCTGAATTATCATGAGTTCAGGTGGAATTTTGGAGAAGGATATCTGATCTAGTCTAAAGATAGACCCTGAAATTCTAATGATCAGATCTGTGTCCTTATCTCTAGTTTCTTAAAGATAAAATCCCATTGTACCAAAAGTGAGTTGTCAACCTTAGTCTCGATTTGAAATTTTTCCTAAAAAAGTTTTCAACATTTTTTTTTAGGTATGCATGCAAGAAATTCAAATTTCAAAAGAAAATGCATGTTTTTAAGTTTTGAAAATCCTAAATTGATCGTGAAAATTTTAAAAACACCCCCCCATGCTTATGATATGCAATGTCCTCAAGCATTAGGAGGGAAAAGGGATCACCTTAGTGAAAAGCAGTTGGGTTTAGGATGGTCAAAACCTGGAACAAGAAAGGAAAAGGAAAGCAGGAAAAATGATGGGTTACCTCCCATCCAGTGCTATCTTTTACGCCATTCAGCCGGGCATGAAGGTATGTACGGAAGATGGA
The DNA here is from genome assembly GCA_037157565.1 of Thalassia testudinum. Taxonomy (NCBI): domain Eukaryota; kingdom Viridiplantae; phylum Streptophyta; class Magnoliopsida; order Alismatales; family Hydrocharitaceae; genus Thalassia; species Thalassia testudinum. The sequence goes on along the minus strand of JAZHRO010000007.1, from coordinate 61,896,371 downwards.
AAAAATAGTTGGACACTTGGATGCCCGCATAAAAGGCGTCTTCTTCTGGATCCCTAGAAAATTGATTAGAGGAATTATAGGGATCAAAGTTGGATTGAAAATGATAAGTGTAGCCCGAGTCTAGCCAAGGTTTGAAATTGGGTTGAATGCCAAACTCGGGCGGGTTTGGTGGCAGGTCCAATGGAAAGGGTTTAGGGGAAGAATGGTGAAGGGTGGGTGAAATTAGAGTGGAAGGGTGGGTTGAGAGAAGAGTGGGTGGGTTAGGGAAAGGATCAGGGGAATCATCAGGAATAGATTGTTGCTGAAGACTAGTCTCCAAATCACAGATTTCGCCGACCATTAATTTTGAATCTGATTCCTTAAAAATATTATGGTTGTAAGGGTATCTATCAACATTGTCTCCACCATATTTGAAATTTCAGTATTTGGGTCCTCAAAAAAGTTATCATCATGGAATCTCTTCGAGGATTTGAAAATATCTAAAGTGATAGTTTGTCCTGCACAGGTGATATCCATTTTTCCTGTGTGGCAATTGATATTTGCCTTTACAGTGGCCAAAAAGGGTCGTCTAAGGATTATTGGGGCATTCAATAAATATTCGGGTACCTCAATGTCAAGGACTAGAAAGTTTGTAGGGAAGACACAATTCTTGACCTTGACCAAAACATCCTCAACAATCCCACAAGGTTTGATTGTAGATCGGTCAACTAATATAGGGTAACCTCAACGGATTTTAATTCACTGATCTGAAACTCTTCAAATAAAATTGTGGGAATGATATTAACTGAGGCACTAAGATCAAGGAGGGCACGATCAAAGGTAGTATCATCAATAATCACTGAAATTAATGGCACCCCCGGATCTTTCATCTTAGGAGGCAGCTTGCTCTGTATGGTAGGGCTTACTATCTCCGAAAGATGTACCTGTCCTAGATTTTTGGCCTACCTTTTAGGAGTACAGATCTCCAAAAATTTGGCATAAGCAGGTATATAATTGATGGCATCTAGGAGAGGAATGTTGATTTCAACTTGCCCAAATAGATCCATGAGTTCTTCTGTGGTTGGCTCAAATTTCTTTTTTCTATTGGTGGTGGGGTGGAGAGCTTGTGGAAAAGGGATAGGAGTCGTGTCTTGAGATTTTTTGTGATTCTTTTTCTTCCTGATGGAGAGGTGGAGAGTCAATGTGCATAGGGATGGGGGTGTCATCAGGTTTTGTGAAGGCCCGGGATCAGTGGTGGTTTTCCCACTACTCAACATAACTGCATGTGTAGTCAGATTATTATTTGGAGGAGGTGGGGGGTCCTGTGGTTATGGAAACCTAGGAGGCTGTTAAGGTGGTGGATTAGTAGGAGGTTGATTCAGGTAGTGTGGATTTCTGCTTGGATACTAGTTCCTTTGATTAGGGTTGGGCATGGGTTGGGAGGGAAGATGTCCTGCAGGTCTTTGAGTGGGAGTAAGCCCAATCTGATTATTCAGATTTGTGATGGTGTGGGTTACTTCCATCATCTTTGTCTGCATTTCCTGCAGAGTTTCCATCATCTGGGCATTGATGTCTTGTTGGGATGGCCTAGGATGAAAAGTCAGATTAGACCCATACCCATTAAATTGATTTGGGTGGGGAGGAATCTGATTATTCTAGGAGTAGTTTGGGTAATTCTTCCAATTGGAAGAATTACCCAAATTTTTTAATTGGAAGAATTTTTAAATGGCTCCTGGATGGCAGAAATATTTTGAGTGGGGTTAAGATCTAGATAGTTGTTATTCCCCAGTGAATCATGGGCAACCTCAGAATACTGGTAATAATCAGCAGTAGTGTTGAGATTGTGCAAATGTTCTCTTCATGGAAAGTTCGGTTGGGTTAGATGTGGACTGTGTGGAGCTTGGGTTGGTGTGGCAAGTCTTTCCTCAATTTTCTTTTGATTCATGTGCATCTGGTCGAGTTTTTGTGCAATCATTTGAAGATAATCTTGGGTTACAGGAATAGATTGGGTACCTACTTCATGAACACCGAACTGCGGGTTTGAAGTCCTGCAAAATGTGTTCATGGAAGCTTGATTAAATGAGTTTTCACTCATTTCTTCAAATAGGTCATAGGCACTCTCAGCATCCTTATTCAAGAAATTGCCGCCACACAAGTCATCGACGAAACATCGGATTTAATCTTCTAATCTGTGATAGAAGATCTGCACGAGATGCCATAAAGGAATCTCGTGGTGCGAGCAACTTATTAGGAGATCTTGAAATCTTTCCCAAGAATCATGGAAAATCTCACCAGATATTTGTTAAAAGGTCATAATAGATCTTCGCAGGGAATTAATGCGACCTATGGGAAAGAATTTCTTAAGGAAGGTGCTCTTGAGCTGAGGCCAAGTTGTTAGGGGTTGGCCAATGGTCCTGAACCAGTAAGCAGCCTTATCTTTAAGAGATAATGGAAATAGATGCATCAATCATAGGTCTTCTTGCACATTTTAGGAACAGGTTGTTTGTATAAGAAGAGTCATCTCTTCAAGGTGGCTGAATAGGTCATCCCTAGGAAGGCCATGAAAATGTTTAATCAGGTTCAAAACCACTAGCTTGATCTCAAAGTCCCCTTATGGTATGACCACCCCTAGTCATTTCTCATAGTAAGAAGGATCATAAAAATCTTTTAGAGAATAATAGGCTGCTGACGGGGTGGTGGGTTTGGCCTTTGATTGGCTAGGTTTTGAATGTTCCTAGTCAATATTTGTTGATTGGCATTCAGTTGAGCAATCTGCCCAGCCATCATTGTCAAGAGATCAGGTGGGGGGGGGGCTTGATGTTGTGATTGAGGCAAATCAACATTGGTGAGCTCCAAGTGCGGGAAGTCAAAGGTGGGGGTGTTTTGGGTGGAATGGTTAGAATTAGGGTTAGTAGTAGGGTTAGAGGTGGGATTAGAGGTGGAAGTGGAAGGGTTAGTGAACCTATTTTGTTGATTTTCCATTTTAGAAGAAGAAGGAAAAAGTGGTCTTTTTATGCGTAGGACAAAATCAAAAGGTCCCTTCAAGTGTGGATTTTGAGACCGTCGCCCGTGCATAAAGTGGAAGAACGGGAGGGGAGGAGAAGAGATGCAGAAGAGAGAAGTGTGCACACAAGCAATCAAATTCTAGACCTAACTTAATTGTGACTCCCTAAAAATTAACCTAATACTTGGTCTACCGAGGAAATAAATAATCAATAGTGAATACTCGTTCTGTTAACAAATCTAGCCAAGTTGCTTAAGGAGAGGTTTGGGCCCAAGCATTTCCCAGGAAAATCCCCAGGGCCTTGTGCAAACCCGCACCTGGTCATTTGACACAGCCCCTCAGTCCAACACCAGATATAGATGATAGAATTGGTATTAACTAGAGAAAACTTAAGGCCTATATAGCAAGCCTAAGTTGATGAATCCCTAAGGGTCAAATTGCCACAATTTTTAATTAGGTCTAGGCAACTATGGTGCACACAGAATGTGGAGGGCGTTGATTTGGGTATTGCCCTGTTATTTCAAAATTTTTTTGTGTGTGTGTGCGGGAATTGGAAGTTGATTCCAATGAAAAGCAAGTTGTCACATAATTTTATGTATTTCTATCTTTTAAAATTGGATTTAAGTTAGTGTGTTTTAGGGTTTCCTTCTTAAGAGTTCAAACAAGTTTTTGAGAATCACAAAAAAAAAAAATCAAGTTGTATAGGTTGAGATCAATTTCCTTTTAGTTGTTTGTCTCTACAAATAAAAAGGAAACCCTAATCCAATTGATCCTAGGACAGAAATTTAATGACCAATGGATATTTTTTAGGCTTTCTGTATTAAGTAGTGGTTCAAAAAAATCAAACAACACCACTACCTTATGTCAAGTCAAACAAGGATTCTAGAAAAGATTTTTTTAAGATTTTAGGAATTCTTTTGATATTTTTAAAGAATTTTTCTTTGTGCTCGTGTCAGAGTCCAAAAATGATACCTATGGGTATTTTGGACTTTTCATTATCACCACCGACCTCAGAAAATTTTGGTAATTTTTTAAGATGTGTAGAATTTTACAAGGATTCTAGAAAGATAAATTTCATAAAAATTGAATGAGTACAAAAATTTCAAAAATTCATGGATAGTAGAAAAATAGGAAGATTAGAGGTTGTGACCCTTATATAGTACACAAATTTTAAAAATTAATTACAAATTCAATTGCTATGAAATTTGGAACAGATGTTCCTTCCTTGATTTGGAATCACTATGTGAAATTTCAAGATTTTAGGAGACCTGTGGTGTTTGGAATTAATTTTTCAAGTCCGAACAGAAGTCTGGACCTGAAAAATAGAACACCAACACTTGAAATGGAGTGGTGTTTAATGGTGCAAACAAGCAAACACTGAGTTTTAAATTGCACCACTCCACTTAATTAAGTTGTTTAAGGTTATGAAAGCCAAGTTTAGTATATTTTGGTAGTCTTTTAATGCTTTATGTGACAAGATAAAGGGAACCAACCTAAATCCACGGGAAGAAAAGGGATTTGAGTTCTTTCCAGAATTCCTGCTTGCTTCTTGTAGTTCCTACACATACGAGATAGAAGAAAAGAGAAGGAGATGAGATCCACTTCAAGCAAAAGAAAAGTGATAAAAGCAAACCCGTGCCTCCCCGGCAACGCCGCCAAAAAGTGGTACGAAATTTAGCATGATTTGTAATTATGGTTTTTAGAGTCGTTGTAACATGCAAAATCGCATACACTTTTAAAATTTTGTAACCTAGATAGTGGGGTATCTAGGGTCATCCAAGGAGGTCAAATTATTTGCTAAATCATGTCTCTTGATTGGAAGTAGAAATCACCTTTCTTTTTACTCTTTTTAAATATATATAATTTTTATGGATCTTTGAAATAATGACAATACAAATTTTGTTGAGAGCGGGAAACAACTAACACCTAATCCACTATACTACTGCTAAGGTGACAAGTAGAACCACTCTCCAAGCTCACCCTAGGCACGTGGAGGCCTAGAGTAATTAGGGAGAGGGAGTGAAACAAATGCTAGGCAAAACTTGTAAAAAGCTATGAAACAAAAATTAAGCGAAGGTACTTGATTTAATGAAAATTGTCTACACAAAACCTATAGAGGAATGCTTCTATTCTGCTTTAAAATAAAAGAAAAATAAAACATAAATCCTCTAGATAAAATGGTGAAGAAGAGGGCTTCTTGCTCCAATCTAAGTAGCTCCTTGACTTGAAAAGACAACTCCTTCTTCTCCTTCCTTGAGATGCTCCTTCAAATGATGTCCTCAAAGGTGGAAGCTACCACCTTCAATGATCTCCTTCAAGGTTGGGCATGCACCACCCTTGCTCCTCCTTTCCTGGCCGTCCTCCTAGTGGGGGAGTGCTCCTCCTCCTTGGTGTGGCACAAGGGAGAAGAAAAAGGGGAAGAAGGCACCAAGGGGGCAGGTAGGGTGCCCCCTTAATCTTCTTCTCTTCTTCGTCCATGGGTATGGTGATTGTAGGGTGGAATTATACTAAAGGGAGGATGATGAAAATGGTGGTAGGTGATGGGTTTTTATAAAGTGGGGTGGGGGTAGGATTGGTGTGAATAGGTGGACGGCTAGGATGGAGTTTGGTGGTGGTTATGGGTGGTTAAGTTAATCCTAGGGCTAGGGTTAAGTGGCGCCACCTAAGGGGTGCTAAGGGGGGTAGTTAGGGTTGGCCAAGGGGCACCTAAAAGTGGTGCCAACCATGGAACGATGCCATGGGTTGGTGCCAACTTGAAGGCTTCTAGAAGGAAGGTGAGGTGTAGGGTGGATAAGGATTGGAAGGGGTAGGTGTAGGGTGTAGATGGGAGGCCATTTTGGTGCCAAAAGGAGGGGGTTATAGAAGGGTTAGTTGGCACCAAAAAATGTGTCTCTTGGAAGGGGGTGAGGGGTGAAAAGGTGGCTAGGGTTGGCGCCAACTTATGGGTGGAGTAGGTTAGCTAGATCTACTTAGGGTTAGGGTTAATTGGTGGAGCTAGTTAGGTGGCGTGTTATGGTGGTAAGTGCCAAGGGAGCTGGAGCATAGCTAAGCTTATATAAGCTAAGCTAGCTTAGCTAGTTATGGAGTAGAGGAGTAGGCAATGGGAGCTAGGGTTTGAAGAGAGGAGCTGGACAGAAGAATTCTGGAGTTGCACTTGAGCTGGCAACTGCTGAAGAGGATGGCATGGAGCTACTTTAGGTGGCTTAGCTTACTAGTTCTTTGCTAGCTGCTAATCCAAGCTAAAGTAAGCTGGCTTCTGCCACAAGGAGCTGAGGTGAGTTGGGTCTGGTGCTCCCAGGGAGGATCAAGCTGGATGAGGCAGCTATGGTAGCTTAGCTCAACTCAGTTGAGCTAAGTTGAGTCCTAGGTGCTGGACTTGAGCTTCCTGAGTTGAAATGAAGTCGTCTTCAGTTGCCTGGAGTTGTGTGGAGCTAGATGTAGCTGGTCCTGGGCTAAGGTGAACCCCAGTCAACTCAGCTAAGGTAGATTGAGCTCCCTATGAACTAATGGGAGCTGAGATGAGCTAGATACAACTAAGTTGAGATGGATCTGAGCTGACCTAAGTAAGGGTGAACTAAGACGAGCTCTCTTGAGCTGCCATTTAGCTGAGATGATCTGAATGGAGCTAGGATGAGCTAACCCTAGTCCAAGTGAGCTGAAATCCAACTATGGTGAGCTGGATCTGGCTGAGTTCCAGCTGGTTTGGGCTTCTCCTTCACCAGTTGCCTTCCTGAGTGCTAGGGTTCTAGGGATCTGGCAATCTGCTTATCCCTAACACTCACAAAACATATCAAAAACATAATAAGAAATGCAATGCATGCCTAGCCTAATTAATGCCTAAATGCAGCCCAAAAACCCGTTTGCAGAGCAAAATCTTAAGAGCTAGGTTTGTTTTAATGAATAAGAATGATGATAAACTGGCATTTATCAATATGTTTTAGGCATTGCAATGCATATTAATTAATTCTTTTGGTAAATAATTGACCAATTCATTAATTATTTGATTCATTCTTTCTTTTTTTAAATAAAACTAATATTTTTGAAATAAAAGAGCATTTTTGGACTTAGAGAGTGATGTATATCAATAACTACCTCCTAGTGAACAACTTGGAAACTAACCAGTAAAAATTATAATTAAATAAAAATGATGCGAAATCAGTTTGCATTTTGACACTTTTACTACGACACATAAAACACCATTTTTATTCCAGATAGAGGGTCACACCCACGACAACTTGCCAGCCATACTCGTGCGGTGAAGTGTGACTTATTTATTTATTTTATCTTTTTCTCATTTTTCTTTTTTTTCTTTTCTTTTATTTTTTTCTGAGTAGGTGATTTTCCTGATCTAAGATTTACCTAAAGGTAGCAAAAAGAGAATGGTCATGTAGTTGGGCTCTGGACAATCAGCTAATGGGCTGTACCTACGACAACTTGCTAGCCATGCTATCCTAGAAAGTTCATTAGCTACCTAATTTTTGTAAAAATCGTCGAGAAATGAGTCAGTGCAAATAGTGTTTAGATGCTTTAGACTTAAAGTCCCCTCAACTTAGAGGGTAGGTTGATAAGTCATGTACTTATCACCCTAATTTATTAGCTAAATTAAAGTAAAATTAACATGGTGAGGACTCGAGAAACAGGTCCACATTTTAATGGACACCCAGGCTGATTAAGCCCGAAGACCTGTAGAGTTTAAGTGTTCAGGTCCTATCGTATCATTTCCTAAAGTTAACAACTCCTAATGCCTAAGTTCTCTTCTACTAATTTTTTTTTGTCTTTGTGAATTTTAAATTTTTTTTCTTTTTTTAGAGAAAATAAAAGAAATTCTATGAAGCTAACAAAATATTTTCAATATTAAGTATCTGCCCCCCCATGCCTAACTGATGCAATGTCCTCATTGTAAAAAAAAGACATGAAAAGGGTAGAATAAACAGAATATCACTTGAATTACATGAAAATCCGATCAACTCCATAGAGAATATACACAAGTGCTAAATTTAGTGCCTTTAGCTAGGCATGACTCACAAGAAAAGACATTAAAAATTCATAATTGCAGGTCAAAATTAGAATAAGACAATTGATTTTGGGACCTGCAAAAAGATGTCCACAAATGTGGACAAGATTAGAGTGCAGACCCATGCCCCAGGGTCGAGTTGTTCTAAGGCTCTAAATAAGAATTACCTAGAATCGGAGATTGTTGTGCTTGAGAGGCCAGGACTACGATTTTGTGGTGTGCAACCCAACTCTAAAGTGTGAGACAATGCGTAGATTTGGTTCAATAGGTTTGGATGTCCACTTGGAGTTTAACTCCAAAAGATAATCAATTATTTTGTACTTGGGTTGCACATCCTCAAAGTCAAAAATATCAAAGGGGTCCTGGTAAAAGGTTGGTAGTTTTAAGCAAATAGGAACCCTCAGATCAATGCTTCTATCTCCCCTAGAATTGGCTTCCCAGATCTTCATTTCCAGATTTCTACCCTCCAAAATCAGGGTTTTTGGGACCTCACAAGTAGTATTAACCCCATATAAAGTATCCAAGTTCAAAATTTGTGGCTAAATTAGAATTGACTTGGGTTTGGTGATCTCAAGAACATAATCATCATTATGCTCAATGGGGTGGTTGAGGAATAGGGCTATTGATTGAATCTTCCAGTAAATCAAGATTTAGATCCTTCAAGCTTGCCCCAACTGGATCAAATTCCTCAACTAAAGGGCCCTCAAACGATTGACCAAATTCCTTTGTCTCATTTGTCTCACTAAAATCATCACTACTAGAAAAAGATGATTTGCCATCGATTATTTACCATTGGTTGGGGAAGCGATGATAAATATATTTTTGCTGTCTCTTTTTGATATAAGCGACGGGGAATACCACATTAAAATTAAGTTCCTCCACCTTGTCCAAAAGGTCATATGTAATTAACATTTGCCATAGTTATTATAAAAAGTGACGGCAAATGTCAGGTTAAAATTTTGGCCCAAATTTTTGGTGTGAGATTTGGGATTAAATTTGACATTTTCCATCACCTAGTAATTAAACAGGCAGCAAAGGTCAGACCATCTATACCCTTGTAGAGCCCTCTCCTCCCCCACACTGCGCGCAACTCTCTTATAGAGCTCCTCCTTCTCCTCATCAGCGGAACTCGTTGTCACCGCCCTTCCTTCTCCTCATTAGGTAAGTCCTCCTCATTGCCCTCCTCATCTTCCTCTTTGTCCTCTTCCTCCTCGTCGACTTCCCTTCTTTGTCCTCCACGCAGCACCCTCCAACCCCTCGTCTCATCCTCCTCCTCGTCTCCCTCTCCTCCTTGGCTCTCTCTTCTTCCTACTCCTTTTCTTCTCCACCCCACCCCTTCCTCCTCTTCTTGGTGCACCAACTCCTCCTCGCCTTGTTGTTGAATCATTTTGCGCGTCGAGATCGTGTTTTAAAAAGAAGACATTCATTGCAGTATATTTGAAATCACTGCGAAAACGAATAACAATTTATTTTACTTGAAAACTAAAGTATCCGAGGTCAAACTCAGAGAGCAAATTGGTATTTTAGAAACTAAAATCACAACTCTCAAAATATGATATTTTACAATAATATAAATGAGAGTCCATAAGGAAACTAAAAAGAGAATGGAAATGGAAAAGGAAATTCTCTTGATGGCTTCTTCTTTCTTCCTTTTCTTTCCCTTCTTGGCCACACCTTTTCCTCCTTTCTTTCTCTGTCTTTCCTTTCTTACACGTCTGATTCTGTGAATCAGACACCTTAACTGGCGAATGCTACAGTGCTCACTTTTTTTTTCTTCTCTTCTGTCTTCTTCTTTTTCTTCACTTGGCTTTCCTCCTTCCTGTCTTCTTCCTCTATCTCCAGCTACTCCTCATCTTCTTCTGCGGCTTCATCCTTGGCTTCTTCTTCTTCTCTTCTTCTTAGTCATTCTCTATCTTCTTCTCTTCTGCTTCCTTTCTTTCTTCTTCTGCTTTCAAGCCTTTCTTCTTCCTTGGCCTCTGCAGCAGTCTTCTTTAGCCGCACCTCCCTCTCTTTTTCTTCTCTTTCTCTGCCACTCCTTTGCTACAGTGCTTCTTCTTCTCCTTCTTTCTTTTGCTGTGCCTTCGGCTTCTTCCTCTTCTTTAGCAGCTACCTCCGCCTCCTTCTTCTTCTTTGCTGCTACCTCCTCCTACTCTCTTCTATGGCTTCAGTCTTCCTTGCAAAGTCCTTCAGCTCCTTCCTTGGCTTCTTCTTCTTCTCCTTCTTCAACAGTTGCCTCCTCCTCCTATTCTTCTTTTGCTGCTACCTTCCTTAGCTCCTGCATAGCACCACAACGCAAAACCTAGCCCCTACCCTCCCCGTGTCTCTCTCTTTATTTCTCTCTTCGCTCCTTTAGAGCCAGTCTGGTAAACAGATCGGGTTAACACGCCCGGGTCCAGGCGCACTGGCGTGGGTGATGCGCGAGGAATGCAGGGTTATCGGGTTAGGTGAGCCAGGTCTGTGGAGCATGGGTCACTGATGAGGTGGGTATACGGGCGAGGGGACCTCACCCCGTGTACTGGAGGCGAATAGAAGAAATCACAAAAATAATTTAACTCACTCACCGTGCTCCTGGCTTTCCGAGGTGGGACTAAAAGTCCCACCCGCTTCTTCGCGCGCCTGCAACGAAGACGCTCGTGCAATTGGGCAGCTACAGTTGACGAAGCCCTTGATTGCTGGGAGTGATTGGTTTGTAGAAGGATTCTGCGAACCTGGGACACGTCTGCCTGGAGTGGGACGACCTGGAGCTCATGAGCAAACTCCTTCATGCCTTTGTTAATGGCGGAAGAGGGTTGAACCTGCACTTCATGAATACAGCCTCGCGGCCCTGTCAAATCACTTGGGGAGCTTCACCATGTCATAGCGAGTTGAAACGATGGTTGGCTAGCAACGAGATGGCCTAGGCGTGCGTGCCTAGGTCACTCTGTGGCCATGTTTATGGGTTTGTTTGGTGGGCGTGTGTAGAGGTGTTGGTGGTCAGGGGAAGGGCAGAAGTTGATCAGTGGGTGATGGTGGAGGTGATGAGGGGTCTGACGAGGCGTGTGGAGGTGAGGAGTGGCAGATACACCTTCGCCGGTGGTCTACCGGAGATGGAGAAGGTGGTGGTGGTGTGCAGCGTCGAGGGGTCTAAAGTGCAAATTAAAAGAGGGGAAATGAAGAGGGGAGAGAGAGGAATAATTGTAACCTAGCTAAGTAGCAAAGGGGTGCAGGAGGTAGATAGCTCATTCCTACCATCGCCGAAGACGAAGGCCCTGAGGTAGGGATGACGGCGACAAGGAGGAGGTCTAAGAAGCTTGCGAGGGTACGGTGCGATGTGAAGGAGTGAGGCGGAGATGACTCTGCCACTAGTATGGTGGAAAAGTGACGAGAGGAGGGAGGAGATGTCGTCGGATCTTGCAGGCTATTGGCCTGAGGTGAGGGAGGACGATTTTAGGGGTTTTCTCAGGCCAAATCAAGCTTACCCCCTTCGACTGGACTTGGTACTTCTTATATAGGCATGGGCAGAGGGTCAGGCACATGGTGGCGGCCAAAAATCCTCGCTGAAGGTATGGCCAGAAGTGATACCCATACCTCTTGAGCATTCATATGAGAGGTATGGGGCGATTTAGGGCATGGGAAGCTACTCAGGCGGTAGGGAGTTTCGTAGAGGACTCCCCTTTCAAATCTGGGAGCAGCTCCCTGGGGAAGCGAGGAGAAATCCTCCTCGAAACCTTGCCGGAGGTATGGGTCTCTACTGCAATGGTAGAGGGACCTGAATGCAAAAAGTGATGAAGAAGTTGAGGGGGTCTTTGCAAGTGTTTTCAAAAGTTAGGGGCCAAATTGTAATTAGGCAGATTATTTTGCAAAGTAGGTCAAGATGGCCTTCCCTTAGGTACAAATTTTGGTACAAACCTAATTTGGACCTAAGGAATCCATTGGTGAAGTTGGATTTTAGGTTTGACCACGTTTTACTTGATATTTTGCACAAAAACCCAAATTAGGTCAAATATTGAGCTTGGACCTCAATCTAGGTCAAAACATGTTCTAAAGGCCAAATTGAAGGTTCTAAGCCCTAGGGGATATTTTTCCATGAATTGTAGAATATTTATTTGATTTTTATCCTACCTGAAACCTTGTGAAATTAAGTTGGTTTATTTTAGGGTTACAGAATGTCATTTAATTCCTAAATTTCATAATAACCCTTTTCTGACTGAACCATCCCACTTTTTCTCTTATTAAGTCCAATTGGCCTATGTCTAGACCATGAGAAATCCCATTGATATACTGCAATGGTAAAATTACAGTTTTACGCTTTGTTTCATATTTTCTTTCCATATCAGTGGTCTCTTGAGTTAGGCCTTCCTTTAGGTTATGCAGGAGCTTTTGTTCATTTTATTAGGTCAAAAGAGCTAGTTAGGGCTCATGATGAGGTTCTCATCATACCCCCATGCCTAGCTTTTGCTAGTCCCTTAGCAAAATTTCAAGGTTTTAACTTCTGTTCTAGACCATGAGTTTCTTCACCAATTATGATAAGTACTTTTTCTTCTTTTTATTTTGTGATTAGGTCAGAATGTCGATAGTAGGCCTAAAGGTACTCTAGTACCAACCAAGATCCGAACCTGACCAACTTTAGCCTCTATCCTCCGGGAAGGTTTTTAAGGCCTGCAGGAACTATCCTAAGGTTCATTGGACTCCGTGGTTAAAGCACCTGTGCTTGAGGCATATTTAGCCTTGGTTCAATTTGTAGTGCATTTTTGTAAGAGAGAAACAGAGGATTTATTTGTTTGGAGAGTTTTCTCTCTCTTTTTCTTTTTATTTCTAGCTTTGGATTAGCTTCTCAACACGGTCTGTATCGGATTCCTCATCCTCATCATCAATCCTCGAAGGTTCCTGGCAATCGATGCTTTATGACAGCACCGCCCAAGGCAACCCCCAAAATGCTGGTTTTCGAGATAATCCCACCCATGGTGTTTCGTGGCCGAATCCAAACCCTGGTAATTGACATTTCGTGATAATGCCACCCATGGTATCTGAACCAGCAGAGTGCTTACATGCCCCCATTAGGATATGTAAATATTCTAAGAGACAAGCACCGAGGAGACGATATGTTGTTACACATCTTCGAGGGGAATTTTCCGCCTCTCCACGTTGGGAACTCATCTAAATCAACTTGTGTTGATCGGCCGCTCCTAATCTAGGCAATATTTTCAGAACATTAAAATGCTTTTTCCATGATTTTGATTGTTATGTGCACTAAACCAGACTGTGTGTGGATTGGGGTGCTTAGGTTACCGAGTCACGTAGACCGAGGGTCAATTAACGAGGCCAAATACTTCCTAAGCCTTAGACCTAGTACTTAAACTTTGCATTTTCCCCAACCTCTTGAGGATTATCCAGATCTTAGTGGGTACTAAGAGTCTAGCCAAAAAGGCCTAAGGTCAGCGTTCCTACTAATCTCTTTTTGTGTCTCTTTAGCACTTTTCTTTACTTTTCTTGATGTGGTCTAGAACTTCAGTTAATCCCTTAAAATTCTTACTAATGACTATCTCTTTCTTTTTTCATTTTGTGCTCCTTTTTTGTCATTTTGCTCTTTTTCCTCCTCTTGTTTTAGTAGAGCCCACAGATTTTTCCCTCCCTGTTAATTTTTTTTTGGATATGTGATTTTTTTGTTGAAACCTTTTCTTGGTATGAGTTTTCATACATTTTGCACTTTCATACCCCCCCATGCTTATGATTTGCAATGTCCCCATTGTAAATTAGGTGGGTTTGAATTCAACTTAGTTCATTCATTAGGACAGGTGTTGGGTGAGTGAACGGGTCAAGGTGACCATTGCAGACGATTTTTAGGCTCGGGCATGGGTACCTGAGGTGGAGTCGGCTGTCCTAATGGGTGAACCCTAAAGTGCAATATGAATTCAGCATAGAAATGTCACGAAAGGTTTTGGGTTTTTCAAAGAATGACGGGTTGCCTCCGGTTAAGTGCTTAGTTTTATGCCATCAATTGGGTGCAATGAGCTCAAGGAGAATGGAGAATAAAGGATGACTCAGCCAAATCTGTATTGGTCATGTCAATGAACGGTTTGAGTCTCTGACCATTCACGACAAAGGGTTCGAAATCATGGTTGAGTGGACTGATCTCAACGGCTCCATTTCCAAAGATTCGTTGGACTAAGTAAGGTCCGATCCACTTAGATCGTAGCTTCCCTGGGAATAGTTTGAGTCGGGCATCAAAGAGTAGGACCTTTTGACCAGGGTGAAAGATCTTTCTAGATATGTGCTTGTCGTGAAAGGCTTTGACCCACTCTTTGTAGATTTGCGAGTTTTCATATGCATCATGGTGTAATTCATCAATCTCGCTCATCTGAAGCTTTCTGTGGGTTCCAGCCTTAGAAAGATCTAAGTTGCAGTTCCGTACTGCCCAATAGGCTTTATGCTCCAATTCAACGGGAAGTGACATGCCTTCCCGTACACTAGTCTAAAAGGAGACATACCTAATTGGGTCTTGTGGGCGGTCCTATAGGCCCACAAAGCTTCCGGAAGCTGGGACGACCAATCCTTCCTGTCAGGTCGAACAGTAACCTGGAGGATTTTCTTGATCTCCTAGTTTGATTGCTCAGCTTGACCATTAGTTTGGGGATGGTAAGGAGTAGAGATTCGGTGCGACACCCCGTATTTGGTCATCAGTGACTTGAACTGGGCGTTTGTGAAATGGGTCCCTCCATCAGAAATGATTGCACGTAGAATTCCGAACCGTGAGAAGATGTTTTGGTGAATGAACTTGAGAACAACTTTGTGATCATTGGTTCAGGTCGGAATGGCTTCGATCCATTTGGACACATAGTCAATAGCGAGTAAAATGTATTCAAAGCTGTTCGAGATAGGGAAGGGTCCCATAATATCAATCCCCCAAATGTCAAAAATCTCGCACACCAGGATTGGCTGTAAAGGCATCATTTCTTGATGGCTCATGTTGCCCAAGGTCTGGTAATGATTACATGCCATGCAGTGATTGTATGCATCATTGAAAATTGTGGGCCTATAAAAGCCACACTGGAGGACTTTTGATGCAGTTTTATGTCTTGAAAAATGTCCACCGCATGCCTGGTCATGGCAGAAAGAGAGTATGCCTTCGATTTCTGCTTCCGTGACACATCTTCGGATAATTTGATCATACCAATGCGGAATAAATACGGGTCTTCCCATAGGTAATACTTGGCATCAGAACGTAATTTGTCCTTCTTGGCCTTTGACTAATCAGACGAGATTTGATGTGATGCCAAGTAGTTTACTATGTCAGCAAACTATGGAAGCCCTATATTGATAATCAGGAGGTGCTCATAAGGAAAATGTTCCATGATGGGTCCGGAAGGGTCAATGATCTCAGAAGGAAGGTGGGACAAGTGATCAGCCACCACATTCTGTCTTCCCGCTTTGTCACAAATCTCGAGGTCAAATTCTTGCAATAGTAAGATCCATTGGATTAATCGAAGTTTCGCATCCTTCTTAGCAAGGAGATGCCTCACAGCTGTGTGATCCGAGTAGATAATAACATGGGAACCCAGGAGGTAAGATCTGAATTTTTCTAGGGCAAATACTACGGCTAGAAGCTCTTTCTCAGTAACAGTGTAGTTACGCTAAGCCTCATCAAGTGTTTTACTAGGGTAGTAAATGACTATGGGTTTCCCGTCAATTTTCTGCCCCAAAATCGCTCCTACAACAAAGTCAGATGCATCGCACATGATCTCAAAGGGTTGAGAGCAATCAGGGGACTGTAGGATCGGGGCTTGGGTAACTCGGTCACGAAGGATCTCAAATGCTTGAGTGCATTCCTTGGAGATATTGAAAGGTACATCCTTGGAGAGAAGAGTGGTCAAGGGGTGCGATTTTCGAAAAATCAGGGATAAATTGATGGTAAAAATCGACATGCCCCAGAAAAGATCAGATGTCCTTGATCAAGCTAGGCATAGAGAGTTTAGAAATCAAGTTAACCTTGGCTCGATCGACTTGGATGCCTTTCTCCTAAATCAGATGTCCCAGGACGATCCCCTCAGGCACCAAGAAGTGGCTCTTTTCCCAGGAAAGAACCAGATTCATGTCAATGCATCGCCTGAGTATTTGAACCAAGTGCTGGAGGCAATCGTTAAATGATGCCCCAAATACTACAAAGTCATCCATGAAGACTTCTAGATAATCACCTACTATATCTGAGAATATGGCAAGCATGCACTGCTGAAAAGTCGTCGGTGCATTGCAGGGATCGAGAGGCATCCTTCGGAACACGTACGTCCTGAAGGGGCAGGTGAACGTGGTCTTCTCTTGGTCCTCTGGATGGATTTCCACTTGGTTATAATTGGAGTACCCGTCAAGAAAGCAGAAGAACCTATTTCAAGCTAGTTTTTCGAGGATCTGATCAATAAACGATAGTGGGAAATGATCCTTCTTCTTGGAGGAATTGAGTTTTCTGTAATCTATGCAGACTCTCCACGAGTTGGCTATACGGGTCAGTATGACCTCTCCGATTTTAGTCATGATGGTGGTGAGTCCTGCCTTCTTAGGCATAACCTGGATTGGACTCACCCATCAACTGTCGAAGATCGAGTAGATGATCCCTGCATCTAACCACTTAATGATATCCTTTTTCACGATCTCCTACAGATTAGGGTTTAGACGTCTCTGCATCTCTTGCGAAGGTCGTGCGCCCTCTTCGGAGTAGATATGGTGTGTGCAATAAGAGGGGTTGATACCAATCAAATCATCGAGAGTCCATCCAATGGATCTACAATGTTACTGGAGAACAATAATCAGACGGGATTCCTGGTTAGGTGTGAGTCTGGAGTTTATAATCACAGGAAACGCTTGATTAGAACCCAAAAAGACGTATTTCAGCTGATTGGGAAGGGGCTTGAGTTCCAAGACGGGATTATCAGCAGCAGTAGGTGGTTCAGGGTGTGTGTTGGGAACAAGGGTAGGAGTTATGGGTGTATCTAGATCAGGTTCAGACTCCTTTAATTGCAGGTTTTGATCTTCTTGTGGTTGATCGGGGATAATCAGGTTGTCCTCAATATGCGGTTCATCAACCACAGCTTTGATATCACATATTTGTTCTATAACATCGCAATTAATCCCTCGTTGGGCCTTAAAGATGTCAATCTTTAGAGTTTGGTTCCCAAATTTCAATTCTATTTGGCCCTCCTCATAGCTGATGTTGGCCCTAGTGGTGGCCAGAAAAGGTATCCCTAGTATAATCAGTGTATCCCTTGGGTTCTCAGGTGCACCCATATCTAGAACTATAAAATCCACTGGGAAGTAGAAATCCCGTATCCTAACAATGACATCCTCGAGTGTTCCTTTAGGTGACTTGATGAATCGATCGGCTAACTGCAATGTCACCTCTATTGGTTTAAGCTTAGACTCTTCAAGATGGTTAAGGAGGGATGTAGGTGTTAGGTTTATGGAGGCACCTAGGACTAGCAAGGCTCTATCGAATTGGGTTTCACCAATTTTACGTGAAATCAGGGGAGTGCTTGGGTCTTTTGCCTTGGGTGGGAGTTTACTTAAGATTACAAAGCTGGCTTGCTTTGATAGTATGATCGGACTCCCAATTTTGATTTGCGGCTTACGCTTAGGTGTACACACGTTTTTCAAAAATTGTGCGGAAGCCGGTACGTGGTGGATTGTATCCATCAAAGGGATGTTTATCTGGACCTATTCAAAGAGCTTGACCAGGTCCTCCTCAAGAGCCACGGGTTTGGTTATCCTTTTTCCCTTGGTAAATGCCTCAAGAAATGGAACCTTGGTTGGTTCCTCTAATATAGGTCCAGGTTCTTGATCTGAGTTAGGGACATCCTGGATAACTATCCTAGGGCTTGGATCACTACTAGGCTTGGAGTGGTTTGGATAAGGTGGGTCTTGGGTTGCTTTACCACCACGGGTTGTTACGGAGTTTAATCCTGCCTGATTCTGGTTTGGGGTTGGTAAAATGTGTGGCTACTGTTGAAATCCTGCATAAGATGTTGAAACTTCCATCCCACCAAGTGATGGAACAGAAGGAGCCTGGTAAATCATATGTGCGTGGCCTGGATTTGGGTTCATAACGCGCCTCTGGGTCGGCACGTTATTTGGGTTCGGCAGAGGTTGCGAAGGAAGAGTGCTTGGTTGGCGAGAATTTGCCATCTGGGTGAGTTGGTTGCGAACCTCTGTGATCTCGTCCTTGTGTTGTTTTTGTATTGCCGCATTCGTTTTCTGAATGCCAGCCAGTGTTTGAAGGATAAGAGTCATTTGGTCTTGGTTTGGCCCAGATTGACAGGTGGGGTTGGGCTGAGGCTA
Source organism: Thalassia testudinum (assembly GCA_037157565.1). Lineage (NCBI taxonomy): Eukaryota > Viridiplantae > Streptophyta > Magnoliopsida > Alismatales > Hydrocharitaceae > Thalassia > Thalassia testudinum. The sequence goes on along the minus strand of JAZHRO010000007.1, from coordinate 61,878,072 downwards.
AGGCGGCTAAAATGGACAAGGGGCTTGTGGATGGGGTTGATAAGGTAGTCTTTGATTCTGAGAATTTCCTACCCACTAGAAGTTGGGATGATTTCGCCATCTAGGGTTGTAGGTGTTGGAAAATGGGTCATTCTGGATGGCATTGAGGTCCTTGCAGGTTTGAGGAGCCTCAGGAAAGTCAGAGTATGGGGGTTCAGAGTTCCCTCGACTAGAATAGAGTGGATCGGAGGTCCCTCCAATCCTGGAGTCAGACGGGGGTGGATACGGGTCCATCCTTTGAGAGGATCGGTAATAGATGTTTTGCACAGTTTCCCTCGCGAGAGGTGGCTGTGTGAAAGAGTTTTGCGCAGAGGTGGCTCGCTGCAGATGCCGAGTCAGCTCGTCCACCTTCTTCTCTATGATAGAGACCTTGTCCAACTGACTGGCCATCAGCTCCAAGTCGACGGATGCAGATAGGCCCTGCATCTCATGTGCTCCCCTAAGATTCGTTGATGTGCAGGCATTCGTCTGGTCAAATAAGCACATGGAGTCATTATTGATGGAGTTCTCGCACATATTTTCGAGAATCTCCCACACCGTGTTCTCATGCTAACCTATGATGTTTCCTTTGCAGGTTGCATTGACGAATAATCGAATGTCTTCACAGAGTCCCTGGTAAAAAGACTAGACTTGTTCCCATTTAGGAACTCCGTGATGGGGCACTTTCGCATGAGATCCAAAAATCGGTCCCATGCCTCATGAAGAGGTTCTCTTGTTTGTTGGGTGAAATGAGTGATCTGATGGCGCAAGGAATTTGTCCGACCAACGGGAAAGAACTTCTTCAAAAACTCTGACTAAAGTTCATCCCATGTGTTGATCGGACGAGTTTGAGTTTGATACCAATGAGCAACCTTGTCCATGAGGGAGAAAGAAAACATCTTCATGAGCAGAATATCCCAGTTTTGTGCATCTGACCTAAAGGTCTGGGCTAAATGCTTGAGCTGTTTAATGTGTTGGAATGGATCCTCAGAGTTAAGCCCATAGAATTTTGGTATGGCATGAATCATATTGGGCTTGAGTTCGGAATCAGGACCTTCAGCCGGGATTCGGACTCGAGGCTCGATTGCCACCGCAGCGGGATTATAGTGATCTCGAATCATAGGACGCTGTGGTGGGTTCACAAAGTTTTGGAAGAGATCATTTAGGCGCTATAGCTGGTGCTCAAGGTTGTTCTCTTCTTCAACAGGTTGTGCCATGATGGAAGAAGGAGAACTTGGTTCTGAATCAGAGGAAAGATCTATGTGGTGGGGTTGCTGCGCAAATAAGGGTACCGAGGCTTGGCCTCGGGGAGAGTAGATTTCTAAAGGAGGTCTTAAGGACCTTCTACTAAACATGCACCGAAGAATTTGGTGAGATCAGAATGTGCTGGACCCAATCAAGACACCCAAAATATGTTGGGTGACTATAGAGGTTCGGGGCGGATGATACCCCTTAGTCAGAAAGGTCGTCCACCTGAGAAATACCTAGGCAACTAGAGAGGGAGAGTCCCGCGAAGACCCCTACACGGTAGAGCATCCCCATGGGTTACAGGGCTTCCCCCACCCAACCTCTCTTATCACTGAGATTCCAGGTAGACCAAAATGGGGACCTTGACCACTTAAGTCTACCTTTTTTTAGTTAAGATCAAGGTGCTTAGGGTTCAACTTGAACTTTAGGTCTTTTGAGTGCAAACAGTGACCTAATTTTAAGGTTGGTTGACCCAAAGGATCAACTTTACCTCTTTGTTCCTTTGAGAGATTTTAGGGTTCAAATGGATTAAGAGCCTTATTTGCTAAGGGTTTCTCTTGGATAGGTCTTTTCAAATAAGGCTTAGGCACACCTCTTTTTGAAATTTTTGATTCTTTGCTTAGAAGAAGATGTGTCTCTAAAACCCTAGCTTGTAATCCTTAGGTTGGCTCTAGTTGGTCCAATTTAGTTGCCTCAAAAATGGGTAACTAAGGCTCAATCAAGAAGGTTTTAGCCCTAATTACCTTAAGTGGATGTGCAATTAAAAATGTGTTGAAATGAAAATCAGGCAACTTTGGTGAATTACTAAATATGGAAACAGGTAACCCTAGATTGATTTTTTTTCTTTGTTTTTCCCTTTTAGATTTTGTGGGGATTAAGAGATAGGGCTAATAAAGTTTTACCTCTTCCCTGGTGTGGTTGTTGTGTGGCTGCTTTTCTTTCCTTAGCTTTCCCTGTGATAAACGCAACAAAACAGAGGAATTAAGTCAGTATTGAATCGGTAGTTGTGATCGAAGCTTCTAAAATGCTCGTTGCTCCCTAGTAACGGCACCAAAAAATGTTGTTGAATCATTTTGCGTGTCGAGATCATGTTTTAAAAAGAAGACTTTCGTTGCAGTATATTTGAAATCACCGTGAAAACGAATAACAATTTATTTTACTCGAAAACTAAAGTATCCGAGGTCGAACTCAAAGAGCAAATTGGTATTTTAGAAACTAAAATCACAACTCTCAAAATATGGTATTTCACAATAATATAAATGAGAGTCCATAAGGAAACTAAAAAGAGAATGGAAATGGAAAAGGAAATTCTCTTGATGGCTTCTTCTTTCTTCTCTTTCTTCCTTTTCTTTCTCTTCTTGGCCACACCTTTTCCTTCTTTCTTTCTCTGTCTTTTCTTTCTTAGACGTCTGATTCTGTGAATCAGAAGCCTTAACTGGCGAATGCTACAGTGCTTACTTTTTTTTCTTCTCTTCTATCTTCTTATTTTTCTTCACTTGGCTTTCCTCCTTCCTGTCTTCTTCCTATGTCTTCAGCTGCTCCTCATCTTCTTCTGCCGCTTCCTCCTTGGCTTCTTCTTCTTCTCTTCTTCTTAGTCTTTCTCAATCATCTCTTCTGCTTCCTTTCTTTCTTCTTTTGCTTTCAAGCCTTTCTTCTTCCTTGGCCTCTGCAGCAGTCTTCTTCAGCAGCATCTCCCTCTCTTTTTCTTCTCTTTCTCTGCCTGTCCTCTGCTACAGTGCTTCTTCTTCTCCTTCTTTCTTCTACTGCACCTTCGGCTTCTTCCTCTTCTTCAGCAGCTACCTTCGCCTCCTTCTTCTTCTTCTTTGCTGCTACCTCCTCCTCCTCCTTTCTTCTACGGCTTCAGTCTTCCTTGTTAAGTCCTTTAGCTCCTTCCTTGGCTTCTTCTTCTCCTTCCTTCTTCAGCAGCTGCCTCCTCCTCCTCCTCTTCTTCTGCTGCTACCTTCTTTAGCTCCTGCACAACACCACAACGCAAAACCTAGCCCCTACCCTCCCCATGTCTCTCTCTCTCTCTCTTTCTCTCTTCACTCGCTCAGAGCCAGCTGAGTAAACGGGTCGGGTTAATGCACCCGGGTCCAGGCGCACTGGCGTGGGTGATGCGCAAGGAGTGCAGGGTTATTGGGTCAGGTGAGCCAGGTCTGCGGAGCATTAGTCGTGGATGAGGTAGGTATACGGGCGAGGGGACCTCGCCCCGTGTACTGGAGGTGAACAGAAGAAATCACAAAAACAATTTAACTCACTCACCACGCTCCTGGCTTTCTGAGGTGGGACTAAAAGTCCCACCCACTTCTTCACGCGCCCGCAGGGAAGACACTCGTGCAATTGGGCAGCTACAGTTGACGAAGCCCTTGATTGCTGGGTGCGATTCATTCGTAGAAGGATTCCGCGCGCCTGGGACATGTCTACCTGGAGTGGGACGACCTAGAGCTCTCGAGCAAACTCCTTCATGCCTTCGTCAATGGCGGAGGAGGGTCGAACCTGCACTTCATGAATACGGCCTCGCGGCCCTGTCAAATCACTTAGGGAGCTTTGCTGTGTCACGGCAAAGGTGAGATGGTGGTTAGCTAGCCATGGGACGGCCTAGGCATGCTTGCCTAAGTCGCTCCGTGGCCGTGCTTATGGGTTTGTTCGGTGGGCGTGTGTGGAGGTGTTGGTGGTTAAGGGAAGGGCGGAAGTTGATTAGTGGGTGATGGCGGAGGTGATGAGGGGCCTGGCGAGGTGTGTGGAGGTGTGGAGCGGTGGATACGCCTTCGCCGGTGGTCCATCGGAGATGGAGAAGGTGGTTGTGGTCTGCGGCGTCGAGGGGTCTAAAGTGCAAATTAAGAGAGGGGAAATGAAGAGGGGAGAGAGAAGAATAATTCTAACCTAGCTAAGCGAATGAAGGGGGGCAGGAGGCGGATGGCTTGTTCCTACCATCGCCGGAGACAAAGGCCTTGAGGTGGGGATGACGGCAACGAGGAGGAGGTCGGAGAAGCTCGTGCGGGTACGACGCGATGCAGAGGAGTGAGGAGGAGATGACTTTGCCACTGGTATGGTGGCAGAGTGACGAGAGGGAGGATATGTCGCCGGAGCTTGCAGGCTATTGGTCAAAGGTGAGGGAGGATGATTTTAGGGGTTTTCTCAGGCCAAATCAAGCTTACCTCCTTCGTTCGAACCTGGTGCTTCTTATATAGGCATGGGCAAAGGGTTAGGCGCATGGTGGCAGCCAAAAATATTCGTTGGAGGTATGTCCGGAAGTGATACCCATACCTCTGGAGCATTCGCTCGAGAGGTATGGGGCGATTCAGGACATGGGAAGCTGCTTGAGTAGTAGGGAGTTCCGCAGAGGACTCCCCTTTCAAATCTGGGAGCAGCTCCCTGGGGAAGCGAGGAGAAATCCTCCTCGAAACCTCGTCGGAGGTATGGGTCTCTACTACAATGGCAGAGGGACCTGAATGCGAAAGAAAAGTGACAAAGAAGTTGAGGGGGTCTTTGCAAGGGTTTTCAAAAGTTAGGGGCCAAAATGTAATTAGGTGGACTATTTTGCAAAGTAGGTCATGATGGCATTCCCTTAGGTCTAAATTTTGGTAAAAACCTAATTTAAACCTAAGGAATCCATTGGTGAAGTTGGATTTTAGGTTTGATCATGTTTGACTGGACATTTTGCATAAAAACCTAAATTAGGTCAAATATTGAGCTTGGACCCCAATCTAGGTCAAAACAGGTTCCAAAGGCCAAATTGAAGGTTCTAAACCCTAGGGGATATTTTTCCATGAATTTTAGAGGATTTAGATGATTTTTATCCTATCTAGAACCTTGTGAAATTAAGTGGGTTTGTTTTAGGGTTATAGAATGTCATTTAATTCCTAAATTTCACAATAACCCTTTTCTGACTAAACCATCCAACTTTTTCTCTTATTAAGTCTAATTAACCTATGTCTAGATCTTGAGAAATCCCGTTGATGTACTGCAATGGTAAAATTACAGTTTTACCCTTTGTTTCATGTTTTCCTTCCATATTAGTGATCTCTTGAGTTAGGCCTTCCTTTAGGTTATGTAGGAGCTTTTGTTCACTTTATTAGGTCAAAAAGAGCTAATTAGGGCGTGTTATGAGGTTCTCATCATGCCCTCAACTCCTCCTCCTCTCTTCGTCCTCATCTCCTTCTGACCTAATCCCACCCCCTCCTCTCCTCTTACCCCTCATCCTCCTCCTACTGCCCTCCTCCACCTCCTCCTACCCTGCCTCACCCTCTCCTCCCCACCCCCTCCTACCCCCTCCTCCTCCTCCACCTCTTGCCCTCTGATATAGACGCATCTATTTAGTTTAAAATGCCTATTCATGCATGTTCCTAGGCTTAGATTTGCATTTCATGTTATAAATATTGCATAGCATGCATCATTTTTCATTTAGAGTAGTTGTATATATTTTAGGTTAATTAGGTCCTTTTTATGGTCAGGAGAGAAGAAGACTTATTTCAAGGCCTTGGATGGATGATCGGATCATAGGGATCTGATTAAGATGACGATCGGAGTTTAACGCCTCTAAAATCATCTAGATTGGAGAACCGTAGAATCATACGAAGTCTAAGGAAGATCAATGGCTAGGGACAATGCGACATCCATATGGGTTTCAGATGGAAAATCCGACCGTATGGATGGATCCAGAGCAACGATCATAATCCAGCGGCGCAAGAATCATCTCGATCTGAGCACTATGGCAACCTCTACAAAAGAAAGAAGAATGGACAGCCCAGATGGCACCACGTGGTGCCATCCAGGTCGCACAACGCCATCTAGAAGCAGCGCACCGCGTACAAGTGCAGCCATGCACAGTAGCAGCACACCTTGCACAGCGCAACCGCGTGCAGTAGTAGCGCAGTGCATGCCAGCACACGCGTGTGCATGACGCGGGGATCATGGGCACGTGAAGCGTGCAGTACTTGAAGCACGCAACGCACGATGCGCGTGCTAGCGGAGTAGGTGCCAATGGGGTAGGCATGGATCTTTAGCGACGCATGCCTTTAGTGACGCTTACAGCTGTCACTAATGGTCTGCGCCTGCCAGCAAGAGGAATTGAAGGGCAGATCTTCAGCGACAGGTGTAGTGATGTTTATGGTCGTCAGTAATGACCCAGATGCGAATTTGTTCTTCCTCCACTATAAAATGACCTACCCACCACCATTCCAAAGCATCTCTTCCTTTCTTCCTCTCACCACCTCCAAGGCTCTAGTGAGAGCTTGTCCTAAGCCTGGGATGCTCCTCTAGAGTAGAAAATCAAATAGTTTTCCCTTCCCTCATCCGCATTCGTGGAGCATCCCGTGGTCATCCTCTCACCGCCCTTCGGGAAGAAGATCCTCGCCGCGATGCCGTCCTACCCCATCCTTCATCATTCGACTCCGTCCTCCTTTGTCCCGCTCCTCACCACTTTCCTCCGAGCAACGTCAGAGTGAGTCATCCTTCGAGCAACCATCTAGGGGGATTTCTCTCACTTCTTTCTATCTTTCTACGCTTTCGTAGTGTAGTTTTCCTGCTTTCGTAGTTGTAACAAATAGTTGTTCATGAATAGATGATTATTTCTCTCTCTCTCTTTCTCCTTCTCTCTTACATATTTGCAAGTAGATAAAGTTTTCATCGATCTGATCACTTGCTTCCTAAAAAATTCAAAAAAAAATTAGAAAAGATAAAAATGACCAAAAACAAATAAAAATAAAAGTGTGGATTTTCAAAATCAAACCTTCGCCTCCCTGTGTTCGACCTGGGACTCCCTTGAAGTTTCGGTATAAATTTTATTTGACCACGAGTTTTGCAACTGTGACGATGGGTTACTTGTAACCCTGATTTCAAACTCGCAAAACACGTCCAATCATTTTGGTGTCGTTGCCGTGGAGGCAAGAGAATTTACTTTATTATTTTTCTGCGCTTCTTTGCATTTACATAACACTAACCCCGCTTGTCTTTGATCTACTATCTTGCAGGTACCCTAGCATGGATATCCAAGTGGGGTAGACTGGAGTAAAGTGTGCATAGAGTGCTTTGTAAGTATCCCCCTGATCGCACGTGTTTCGTGAGTTTGAAATCAGGGTTACAAGTAACCCATCGTCGTAGTTGCAAAACTCATGATCAAATAAAATTTATACGGAAAATCGAAAAGTGAGTCTCGGGTCGAACATAGGGAGGCGATGTTTACTTTAATTGAAAACCGCGCTTCGATTTTGTTCTTTTTGGTATTTTAGGGTTTTGTTATTTTCCTTTGGTATTTTTGTGAGAAGACATGCAGAATGAATCATTAGAGATATGGAACAAATATGATATAGATATCACTTCAATGTCATTTACAATCAACTATGAAAGCATAAAAAGAGAGGGACGTGAGAAGGAATCTCCCGAATCGGCTATTCGGCGAGACGACAGTGCCTGGCTGAAGCTTGGACGAAGGAGGTGAGGAGCGGGACGACGGAGGTGAGATGTAGGAGGACATCGAGTAGGGGAAAGCTTCAACATGGATCTGGAATGGAGGTGAGAAGGCAGAGATGATCTGCTACCAGAATGGAGGTGGGAGGATAGCTCCAAGGCGACCTATGAATGGGGATGGGAAGATGGATGAATATTTGGTGAGGTAGAGGTTTGCTACACTAATAGGAGACTTGGGAGCTTGAGAGCAAGCTCTAATAGAGTGTTGGTAGGCTTGCTAGAGCTTGGGAGAGGTGGGAGTAGAGTAGGTAGAGATGGCTTGGAAGGGAGGGGGTGTAGGTGCTTTTATAGTGGAGAAGAGGAAAAAATTGGTATGAGACCATTAGTGACCTTCAGGCCATCGCTGGAAGCATCGTTGTAGACAGCTCATGCCCACTCACGCCCACAACTGGCTCTGCTAGCATGCGAAGAATTAACGAAGGCTGTAACCATCGCTGTAAGTCCAGCTCATGCAGAGCTATAGGTCCAGTTCATGCATCATTGGCACTGCGCTATCCCAGTCTTTGCTGCACACGCACATACTTACGCGCTGGCACTGCACCGTGCACATGCGTGCCTCCGTGCGCGTGCGTACACCCGCGCAGCTATGCATGTGCGGTGGTGCGTGCGTGCGCATGGGTGGCCTGGGCTACGCCACGTGGTGCAATCTGGGCCGTCCATCTTCTTTTCGTTGTAGGGGCTGCTACAGAGGTCGAATTGAGTCGACTTTCATGCCATTAGGTCGTGATCGTCGACCCGAATCCATCCACGTGGTTAGATTTGTCATTTGAAGCTCAGAATTATGTCACCTAGTCTGTTGGCCGTTGATCTTCCTAGGACTGCATATGGTGCTACGGGACTCTGATCGAGGCGATTTCGGAGGCGTTCGACTCCGATCGTCGTCTTAATCAGATTCGTATGGTCGGATCGTCAATCCGAGGCTCCAAAATAAATACCCTTCTCTCCTGACCGCAAAAAGGATGTAATTAACCTAAATTATATACAACTACTCTAAATGCATAATGATGCGTGCTATGTAATATTTATAACATGAAATACAAATCTAAGCCTAGGAACATGCATGAATAGGCATTTTACCATCAATAAATGTCTTTACATCACACCCGCATGCCTATTTTTTGCTAGCCCCTAGCAAAATTAAACTATATGCTATGTAATAAAGCAGAATTAGGATTAGATCGCTTAGGCCTAAGTTGTTTATTAACAATAGAAAATTTTAACTAAGGTCCTAAACTACGAAGACTTGATAATACCCGGGTGTCTGCTAGAGTGTAGACCGCCCAAGTCCTCGCCTTATTTGGAAAGGGAAGATACATTTTTTTTATTCTTCTTTTCTAATTTTTCTGTACTTTTGGAGTTTGAGAGTTCGAGGATTACTGTTTACGACTATCCGACCGGTCCAAGACTCGAAAAGGACTCTAAGTGCTAAGCATCTTGTGAAAATAGTGAAAGACTTACTAGGCGGCCGTTAGAACGGACTTCAGGTTTCTACAACCCTAGGTGACCTTACCTAAAGGTTTATCGTTTCAATTGGTAGCTTTCTCCCTACTTTTATTTACGAGGTCAACACAAGGGCGAACCCAGTGTATATCTCCCTGATTTATACTACTTCCTCGCTTCTTCCCTATGTGTTTTGGGAATTATTGTGCATTTTTTTGTGAGCTGGGTTCTGGATAATCGGCCAATGGGCTGTTACCCACGGCTTCTTGCCAGCCATACTCGTGTGGTGAAGTGTAGTTTTGTTTATTTTTTATTTTTTTCTCCTTTTTCTATATATATATTTTTCTTTTCGTTTTCTTTTTTTTTTTTTAAGTATGTGGCTTCCTTGATCTAAGATTTACCTAAAAGCAGTACAACGAAAATGGTCATGTGATTGGGCTCTAGACAACCTACCAATGAGCTATTACCACCGACAACTTACCAGCCATACCACCCTAGATAGTTCATTAGCTACCCAATTTCCAAAGAAACCGTCGAAAAGTGAGTCAGTGCAAAAAATGTGTGTAGATGCTTAGGCTTAAAGTTTCCCCAAATTAGAAGGCAGGTTGATAAGTCGCATACTTATCATCCCAATTTATTAGCCAAATTAAAAATGAATTTGAATTGGCGAGGACTCGAGACTAAGTCCACATTCGAGTGGACACCCAGGCTAATTAAGCCCGAAGACCTGAAGAGTCTAGGTGTTTAGGTCCTCTCGTATCATTTCCTAAAGTTAATAACTTCCAAATGCCTAAGTTCTCTTTTCCTAATTTCTTTCTTTTTTTATCTTTTTCAAATTTTCAATTTTTTTTTTAATTTTATAAGAAACTAAAAGAAATTCTACGGAGTTAACAAAATGATTTCAGGAATTGATTATCCACCCCCCATGCCTAAATGATGCAATGTCCTCATTGTAAAAACAAAGACATGAAAAGGGTAGAGTAAACAGAATATCACCTGAATTTTTTGACAACCCGATCATGTCTGCAGAGAGAAGAGAGTATACACAAACACTAAGTTTAACGCCTTTAGCTAGTCATAATGTACATACAAGGAAGAAATTGAGAATTCACAAGTGCAGGTCAGAATCAAAATAAAAAGATTGATCCTCAAATCCATTAGTAGAAGATGTCCACAGACATGGACCAGATTATGTTGCAGACCCATGCCCCAGGGTCGGGTGGTTCTAATGTTCTGGATGAAAATAACCCAGAATCGAAGGTTGTTAAGCTTGCGGGGTCGAGCCTGCAGTTTTGTAATGTGCAACCCAAGACCAAAATGGCGGATAATAGGTAGATCTGGTTCACTAGTTTCAGAAGTCCACTTAACATTCAGCTCAGAAAAATAATCAGTTATTCTAGGCTTGGGTCGCACGTGAAAGATATCATAAGGTTCTGTAAAGAAGATAGGTGGTTTCAGGTCAATAAGTACCCTTAGATCCAAAACCAAAGTTCCCTTAGAATTAGCCTCCCAGATTTTTATTGCCAAATTCCTATCCTCTAAAATCAAGTGCTCAAGCTCCAGGACCTCCAAATCGGTGTATACCCCATCTAAAGAGCCCAAGTTCAACAATTGTGGCTGAATCATGATTGACATGGGCGTAATGATCTCAGAAGTCAGCTCTTCGGGGTGCAGATGAGGACTGGGGTCACTAATTGAATCATCAAGATTCGGATCCTCCAAGTTAGCCCCAATCAAATCAAAATCTTCAATGACTGGGCTATCACATGGTTCGTCATGCTCCTTGAGCACATTTGTCTCACTAAAATCATCTTCCTTAAGCTCAACTGAGACTTCACTAAGAGATTCCTCACCCTTAGAATCAAAGAATCCATGATCCTCATTTTTATATGTCTCAAAATCATGTCATTTCATGGTCCATGGAGACATTTTTCATCATTCCCTAGCTCTAGGATCTCGGGTGAGAAACTCGATTCATCCTCAAAGGGTTGCTCTAGCCCAACCTGGTCATCTCCAATCTCAGAATATGTATCCCCCATGATAGGTGCCTAAGCAGGTTCAAACATTGGCTCTCCTGAATGGGGTCCATCTTGAGAATTATCCCAAGATTTGACTAGGGCAACCACAAATTTCATCCTCAACCTCGACAATTTCCCAAGAAGAAACTCACCCAGGTCCCTATCCCTAACACTTTGGAGTAAATCCAATAGAGAACTATTAAGTTCATCAATCATTTTGATCATAGGATCCAGTGCTTTAGTGCATGGTGTTGGCTGAGCTTCTAAACAATGTATAGTGTTCCTCAAATTAGCCAACACCCTATCTTGGATCTGGTTCACCTGAACCGACTAGTTCGATTAAGGTTTGGGTGGGTTTAGGTTAAATCTAGGGGAGTCAAGATGTCGAGGTTCTCGGGTCCCTCCCTGAAAGCAGGTTGTTCAAAGGATGGTGGCAACCTATATTCAGTGGAATACTGGGGAGGGCAGGTGTTATAATCATTATATCCTTCCTTATTGTAGATTGAGTTGGTTTGGTCATTAAAGGATGGAGATCCATAATCATTGTAGGTTTGGGAAGGATAGCAATCATAGTCTTATTGTCCAGGGTTAGGCCTTAGACATTGAGGTTCGGATTCGTATCCCCAATCAAAGTTATCCTAGCTAGTGGATGGGTAATTACAAGTCAAGTCGGGATAGTAATCGTCTTGGGGATAAATGGTGGTAGCAGGATAGGAATGGAAATGTGTGTAAGATGTGGAAGGGTACATGGTGAAGTAAAGAGGGAAATCAGAAGAGAAAGAAGGAGCCCTACAATACAAAAATACAAGCCTGTCCTTAGGTTGGGTAGCCTAAAGGTCTACAGACTCTCAGAACCCATCCTAAGATTATGGATGATTTACTCTACTTATGTCCAGGCAATCCAACCAGTTAGAAGGAGAGACTTGGGAGAAGGTTCTTCCTTTGGCTTACACCTCCCGTTCCTAGTGTACCCCCTAGCCGTGGTCATTTGATGCTACTCCCCTAGCTAGACATCAGATTGACTAGTACAAGCAGGTTAATCATGAATAATCTCAATCTGGATCCCGACGAGTGAACCAGTCCTTAGGGCCAATGTCTAATCAATTTTAGTTAGGCTTGGGACAATGGTGCTTCAAGAATGTGATGGGCCCTTTAGATGGGTTGTGCCCTTAATGATCAGTTATAGTGTGTGTGCGTGCACAACTAGGGTTTTCAAACAATGTTATTTGATGATGTGTCTTTTAGGGTTTAACCTTATTTAGTAGCTTTTAGGGTTTACACTTAGGTTGGTTCAATCAAGATTTAGTAGAACACTCCAAGTTTTGAAAACACGGGTGATGATATGTTCCTTTAAAAATAAAAAATAATGTGGAGTGCTTGGTTCAACCCTAAGAATCAACCCTAAGTGGCAAGCTACTGATGAATCGCTTTTAATTTGAGTGGTGCGGCCCAAACAGATCAATCAATTGGCCTATTTGTACCACATATTAAGGCACACAATGTCTTAGCCAAATCAAATTTCTACTCACTTATGTATTTTGAGTTGAAGTGTACCGGGTCCACAAGTTAGATCCTGGTTGAGTGGTAGAATCAAAGTGGAGTGGTGCACCTTAAGTCGAGAGTTGTGGGTGTTAAGGTGTGTATCTTTCAGAAAATCCCATAATTGGATAACCTTTTTTTTTATTTATGTGGATGGCGAGCTGAGTGGAGGTGGCAAACAAACAACCAAATATATCCTAGGGTTTATAGAAAGCACCTAAGTTGATTTGGGTTTGAGTTATTAGGTTATGGAATGAAAACTAAGGTGGGGGTGGTGTGGGAAACACTTACAAAACACTCTACCTGCACCTTACTCTGGTCTACCGCACTTGGAGCTCCATGCTAAGGTACCTGCAAGACAATAGATCAGAGATAAGCAGGGTTAGTGCAATGTAAATGCAAAGAAGAGCAGAAAACAATAAAGTAAATTACGTTGCCTCCCCAGCAACGGTGCTAAATGATCGCACGTGTTTCGCGAGTTTGAAATCAGGGATACAAGTAACCCATCATCGTAGTTGTAAAACTCGTGATCAAATAAAATTTATATGGAAACTCGAAAAGTGAGTCCTGGATCGAACACAGGGAGGTGACGTTTACTTTAATTGAAAACGGTGCTTTGATTTGTTTCTTTTTGGTATTTTAGTGTTTTGTTATTTTTCGTTGGTATTTTTGTAAGAAGAAGACATTTAGAATGAATCACCAGAGATATGGAACAAATATGATATAGATATCACTTCAATGTCAATTGCAATCAACTATGAAAGCATAAAAAGAGAGGGAGGTGAGAAGGAATCTCCCGAATCGGCTGTTCGGCGAGACGACGGTGCCTGGCTGAAGCTCGGACGAAGGAGGTGAGGAGCGGGACGACGGAGGTGAGATGCAGGAGGACGTCGGGTAGAAGGAAAGCTTCGGCGTGGCTCCGGAATGGAGGTGAGAAGGTGGAGATGATATGCTACCGGAATGGAGGTGGGAGGACGGCTTCAAGGCGACCTATGAATGGGGATGAGAAGATGGATGAATATTTGGTGAGGTAGATGTTTGCTACACTAATAGGAGCCTCGGGAGCTCGAGAGCAAGCCCTAATAGAGCATTGGTAGGCTTGCTAGAGCTCGAGAGTAGGTAGAGGTGGCTTGGAAGGGAGGGGGTGTAGGTCTTTCTATAGTGGAGGAGAAGAGGGAAAAAGAGGTATGGGACCGTTAGTGACCTCCAGGCCAGCGTTGGAAGCATCGCTGTAGATAGGTCATGCCCTCTTATGCCCACAGTTGGCTTTGTTGGCGCACGAAGAATTAGCGATGGCCGGAAGCATCGCTGTAAGTCCAGCTCATGCGTCGCTGTAGGTCCAGCTCATGTGTCGCTGGTGTTATCCTCATTTTTGCCGCGCACGCACACTCTCACGCACTGGCACTGCTTTGTGTGACTGCACGCCTCCATGCGTGCGCATGCACCCACGCTGCTGCGCACGTGCGGTGCCGCATGCGTGCGCATGGGTGGCCTGAGCTGTGCCACGTGGAGTAATCTGGGTTGTCCATCTTTTCGTTGTAGGGCTGCTACAGAGGTCGGCTTGAGTTGATTTTCATGCCATTAGGTTGTGATCGTCGACCTAAATCCATCCGCGTGGTCGGATTTGTCATTTGAAGCTTTGAATTATGTCACCTAGTCTCTTGGCATTGATCTTCCTCGGACAGAATATGGTGCTACGGGACTCCGATCAAGGCGATTTCGGAGGTGTTGGACTCCGATCGTCGTCTTGATCAGATCCGTATGGTCGGATCGTCAATCCAAGGCTCCGAAATAAATACCCTTCTCTCCTGACCACAAAAAGGACATAATTAACCTAAATTATATACAACTACTCTAAATGCATAATGATGTGTGCTATGTAATATTTATAACATGAAATGCAAATCTAAGCCTAGGAACATGGATGAATAGGCATTTTAGCCTCATTAAATGGGTTTACATCACCCCTACACCACCCCCACCTTTTTTTTATTCCATAGCCTAATAACTCAAACCCAAATCAACTTAGGTGCTTTTTATAAACCCTAGGATAGATTTGGTTGTTTGTTTGCCACCTCCACTCACCTCACCATCCACATAAATAAAAAAATAAAAAAAGTGTTATTTGATTGTGGGATTTTCTGAAAGAGACACACCTTAACACGTACAACTCTCGACTTAAGGTGCACCACTCCACTTTGATTCTACCACTTAACTGGGATCTGACCTGTGGACCCAGCATACTTAATTCAATACACAAATAAGTGAGTAGAAATCTGAATAGGTAAAACATTTTTGTGTGCCTTAACTAAGTGGTGCAATAGGCCAATTGATTGAACTATTTGGGCCGCACCACTTAAGATAAAAGCGATTCATCTAGTAGCTTTCCACTTAGGGTTGATTCTTAGGGCTGAACCAGGCACTCCACATTTTTTTTCTAATTTCTAAAGGAATACATCATAACCAATGCTTGTAAAACTTGGAGTGTTCTACTGAACCTTCATTGAACCAACCTAAGGATTAAATCCTAAAAGCTACTAAACAAGGTTAAATCCTAAAAGACACATCATCAAATAACCTTGTTTGAACACCTTGGTTGTGCATGCACACACATTTTAACTGATCATTAAGGGCACAACCCATCTTAAGAGCCCATCACATTCCAATAGCACAATCATTCCAAGCCTAATTAAAACTGAGTAGACGTTGGCCTTAAGGATTGATTCACTCTTCAGGGCTCAGACTGAGATTTTTTTTTATTAATCTGCTTCTGCTAGTCCATCTGAAGTCTAGCTAGGGGAGTAGCATCAAACGACCGTAGTTGAGGGGTATACTAGGAACCAGAGGCACAAGCCAAAGGAAGAACCTTCTCCCCAATCCCTCCTTTTAACTGGTTGTATTGACCGGATAAAAGTAGACCAAATTGTTTATAATCTCAAGATGGGTCCTAGGAGTCTGTAGGTCTTTAGGCTAACCCACCTAAGGACAGGGTTGATTGCTTGTACTGCAAGGCACCTTTCTCTCTTCTGTTTTCCCTCCTATTCTACCATGTATCCTTCCACTTCTTACATGCATTTCCCATCCTATCCTCCTACCACCACTTATTCCCAAGATGATTACTATTCCAACTTGACTTGTAATTACCCATCCACAAGCTGGGATGACTTTGATTGGGGATATGAATACGGACCTCAGTGTCCAGGGCCTAACCCTGGACAACAAGACTATGATTATTATCCTTCCCAGAGCTACAATGATTATGGATCTTCATCCTTTGATCACCAAACCAACCCGATCTACAATAAGGAAGGATATAATGATTATAACACCTACCCTCCCCAGCATTCCATTGAATATAGGTTGCCACCATCCTTTGAACAACCTAGAACGACCTACTTTCATGGAGGGGCCCAAGAACCTCGACATCTTGACTCCCTTAGACTTAACCCAAACCCACCCAAACCTGAACCGAACCAGTCAGTTCAGGTGAACCAGATCCAGGATAGGGTGTTGGCTAATATGTGGAACACTATACAATCTTTACAAGCTCAGCCAACACCATGCACTGAAGCACTGGTGCCTATGATAAAAAATGATTGATGAACTTAATAGTTCTCTATTGGATTTGCTCCAAAATGCTAGGGATAGGGACCTGGGAGAGTTTCTACTTGGGAAATTATCGAGGTTGAGGATGAAATTTGTGGTTGCCCTAGTCAAATCTTGTGGTGATTCTCAAGATGAACCCCCTTCAGGAGAGCCAATGTCAAAACCTGCTCAGGTGCCTATCGGGGGGATACATTTTTTGAAACTGGGGATGACCAGGTTGGGCTAAAGCAACCCATTGAGGATGAACTGATTGATTCACCAGAGATCCTTGAGCCAAGGAGCAGGAAAAATGTCACTTTGAACCAGGAAATGATAATCGATTTTGAGACAAATATAAATGAGGATCATGAATTCTTTGATTTTGAGGGTGGAGAATCTTTTGATGAATCTCATTTGAACTCAAGGAAGAGGATTCTAGTGAGTCAATCGGGCTCGAGGAGTATGATGAACTATTTGATAGCCCGATCATTGAAGATTATGATCATGCTAGGGCTAACTTGGACGATTCGAATCCTGATGATTCAATCACTAGCCCCATTCCTCAAGCACACCCTAAAGAATTGAATGATGATATTTTTGAGATCACCAAACCCAAGTCAATCCTGATTTAGCCACAATTGTTGGACTTGGGCACTTTAGATGGGGTGTATAATGATTTGGAGGTCCTGGAAACATTTATTTCAGAGGATCGAAAGTTGGAAATAAAAATTTGGGAGGCTAATTGTTTACAGGAAAGGCGAGATTGATTTTATAAAATAAGTACTGCATCGTAGTATAGTTGAAATCACCTTGTAAACAAATAAGAAATTTATTAGTCGAATGTTGAGTCCGAGGTCGAACATAGGAGCAAATGGAATTTATTCACTAATCTCAATAGATGTAATTTGAACACTTAAAGTTACTCAAAGTCTAATTCAAAATATAATGTAGGAGTTTATGAATACTAAAATGTTACAATAAAAGAAAAATTGAGAGGAATAGGATAAAAAGTTTGATTCTCCTTCTCTTGGCTCTCTCTTCAGCTTCCTCTTCTTTTCTTCTTTGGTTCTTCTTTCCTTCTCTGCCTTCTCCTTCTTGGCTTCTCTTCTTTCTCTTTCTTTCTTTGACTTTCTTTGCCATTAGCTTCTTGTGCTTCCTTCTTCTTCCTTCTCTTCTTTCCTTAGCTTTCCTCTTTCTTCTTTTTCTTCCTTTCCTCTACGTGCTTGCCTTAGCTTCTCTTTCTTTTCCTTCTGACTTTGGCCTTCTCTTCCTTTCTTCCTTGGCTTCTAATTTCCTTCTTTCTCTTTCCTTTTCAACCGGGCCTTCTTTCTTCTCCTTTGATTTATCCTTCCTTCTTTCTTGCCTTAGCTTTGCCTTTGCCTTTTCCTCAGCTGCACTCCCTCTGCTACAGTGCCTCTTCTTCTTCCTTAGATCTTCTTTTCCTCAGCTTTCCTCTGCTTCCTCCTTCAGCCTTGCCTTCCTTATCTTTTTCCTTCTTCTCTGCGGTTGCAGCTTCCTCTTCCTTCTTCCTTTCCCTGCACACACAAGTGTAAAACCTACCCCTACCCTCCCCCACGTATGCTCTCTCTCTTTTCTCTCTTAGGTCGCTCTCCCAGAGCCAATCAGGTATATGGGTCGAGTCAAGCGCACCCGGGTCCAAGCGCACTAGCGTGGGTGGTGCACGAGGAGTGCTGGGTAAATAGGTCAGGCAAGCCAGGTCCGCGTAGCGTGGGTTGCGGACGAGGCGAGTGAGCAAGCGAGGGGACCTCATCCAGTGATCTAAGGCAAAGAGCCTAAAACACAAAAACACTTTATACTGCTCAGTGCGCTCTAAGTTTTTCGAGGTGGGACTAAAAGTCCCACCCGCTTCGCTCACACTTGCAAGAGATGCTCTGCCTAATTACTACGGCTGAGTGCTCTTCTCAAAGCCACTCATTGGCTGGATGTGTATGCGAACTCATTCCGCATCACCTGGACCTATTCGCTTGGAGCCTAACTGCCTGGAGTGAGCTTGCGAGCTCCTTCACGTCTGCTCTAATGGTGGTGGAGATCGAACCTGCATTTCAAGAAATCAACCTTTCGGCCTCATTAGAACACATAGGCAGCTTTGCCGTGGCATGGCGAAGGTGTCTAGGTGGGTGGGTGGCTGCAGGGTGACCTAGGTGTGCATGCCTAGGTCGATCTGTGGCCGTGATGATGGGTGTGGTCGGGGGGAGCTGGTGGAGGGTATGGCGGTCGATGGAGATGGGGAGAATGATCAGTGGATGGTGTCAGAGGTTCTGAGGGGTCTGGCGAGGTGGATGGGTGTGTGGAGGTGACGGAGACACCTCGCTGGTGGTCTGCTAGAGATGAGGAAGATGGTGGTGGTCTACGGTGTTGAGGGGTTGAAAGTAGAAATAAAGAATGGGGAAATGAAGAGAGGAGAGAGGGGAAGAGATTTAACCTACTTAAGGGGCGAAGGGATACAGGAGGGCGCTTGGCGCGTACCTGCCACCGTCGGAGAAGAGGATTCCAGTGGAAAGGGAACGGCGACAACGAAGGGGTGGTTGATGACAACGCTGGTACGGCACGACGTGAAGGAAGGAGGTGAAGATAGCTCTGCCACTGGTATTGTGGCAGAGTGACGAGAAGAGGGAGGAGATGTCGCTGGAGTTTGTTGGACAATTGGCCGGAGGAGAAGAGAAGAAATTGGAGGTTGTTCTCAGGCCAAACCAAGCTGGATCTTAGCGGCAGGGTCAGGGGATCCTTTTATAGGTATTGGCAGAGGTCCTTGTGCTTGGAAGGCAAGCTTCCAAGTGCAAGAATCCTCGCCAGAGTAGGAATGTGCGAGAGACACCCATGTCTCTTGATCTCGCATGAGAGATTGGGTGCGAATCAAGGTTTGAGATTGCGTTCAGATGATAGGGATTTCCTTAGAGAATCTCCCTTTCAAATCTAAGAGGGGATCTCTGAGGAATCAACGAGAAATCCTCCTCAAATCCTCGTTGGAGTAGGACTCCTCCACTGTAATGGCAGAGGGACCTAATTGCAAAGAGTGGCGAGGAAGATAGGGGGGTCTACGTAATGGTTTTCAAAAGCTAGGTGTCAAAATATAATTGGGTGGACTATTTTGTGAGGTAGATCAAGGTGACCTCCCTTTAGGTCCAAATTTTGACTTATACCAAAATTTGGACCTAAGGAATCCAATGGTAAAGTTGGATTTTAGGTTTGACTACATTTGACTGGACATTTTGCATAAAAATCGAAATTAGGGAAAATAATTAGCTAAGACCCCTATTTAGGTCAAAATATATTCTATATGACAATTTGAAGGTTCTAAACCCTAGGAGATATTTTTCCATGAATTTTAGTGGGTTTAGTTGATTTTTATCCAGACCCAAATCTTGTTAAATTAAGTGGGTTTGTTTTAGGGTTACAGAAAGTCATTTAATTATTAGATTGCACATGAACCCTTTTCTGACTGAACCAACCCACTTTTTATCTTGTTAAGACATTTGGGCAATGTTTAGCCCCTGAGAAATCCCGTTGATGTACTGCAATGGTAAAATTGTAGTTTTACCCTTTATTTCTTATTTTCTTCTCAGAACAGTTATTTCTTGAATTAGGCCCTTCTCTAGGTTATGTAAGAGCTTTTATTCTCTTTTCTAGGTCAAAATGAGCTAGTTAAGGCTCATGATGGTGTTCCCATCACTAATTTTGAGGGAACTTTTATTTTGGATCTAAGGGTACCTATTGACCTGAAAACACCTACTTTCTACCAGGACCCTTACGATATCTTTCATGTGCAACCCAAGCTCGAAATAACTAATTATTTTTCTGAGCTGCACTATAAGTGGACACTCGATTTTAATGAATTAGATCAACCCGTTGTTCGACACTTTGGTCATGGGTTGCACACCACTAAACCGCATGCCCAACTCCGTAAGCTTAACAACCTTCGGTTCTGGGTGATTTTCATCCAGAACCTTAGAACCACTCGACCTTGGGGCATGGGTCTGCACCATAATCTGGTCCACGTCTGTGGACATCTTCTGCTGATGGGTTTGAGGATCAATCTTTTTATTTTGATTCTGACCCATACTTGTGAATTCCCAATTTCTTCTTTGTATGTATGTTATGCCTAGCTGAAGGCATTAAACTTAGCGCATGTGTATACACTCTTCTCTCTGCAGAGCTGACCAGATTTTCACGACACTTAGGTGATATTCTGTTTACTTCACCCTTTTCATGTCGTTATTTTTACAATGAGGACATTACATCATTTAGGCATGGGGGGGTGGATACTTAATCCTGAAATCATTTTGTTAACTCCGTAGAATTTCTTTTAGTTTCTTTAAAAAAAATTGAAAATTCAAAAAGATATAAAAAAAGAAGAATTAGGAGAAGAAAACTTAGGCATTTGGAAGTTATTAACTTTAGGAAATGATACGATAGGACCTGAATACTTACACTCTTCAGGACTTTGGGCTTAATTAGCCTGGGTATCCACTCGAATGTGGACTTAGTCTCGAGTCCTCACCAAGTCAATCTTATTTTTAATTTGGCTAATTAATTGGGATGAAAAGTATGCGACTTATCAACCTACCCTCTGATTTGGAGGGACTTTAAGCCTAAGCATCTACACACATTTTTCGCACTGACTCACTTTTTGACGGTTTCTTTGAAAATTGGGTAGCTAATGAACTATCTAGGGTGGTATGGCTAGCAAGTTGTCGGTGGTAACAGCTTATCGACCGGTTGTCCAGAGCCTAGTCACAAGACCATTTTCATTGTACTGCCTTTAGGTAAAGCTTAGATCAGGGAAGCCACCTACTTAAAGAAAAAAAAACAAACAAAAAGAAAAAGAAAAAAAATAGAAAAAGGAGAAAAACATAAAAATAAACAAAACCACACTTCACCACACGAGTATGGCTGGCAAGTTGTTGTGGGTAACAGCCCATTGGCCGGTTGTCTAGAGCCCAGCTCACAAAAATGCACAATAATTCCCAAAACACTTAGGGAAGAAGCGGGAAGGTAGAATAAACCGGTGAGATATACACTAGGTTCGCTCGTGTTGACCCCGTAAATGAAAGTAGGGAGAAAGCTACCAATCGAAAAGATAAACCTTTAGGCAAGGTTACCTAGGGTCGTAGAAACCCGAAGTCCATTTCAACGGCTGCCTAGTGAGTCTTTCACTATTTTCACAAGATGCTTAGCACTTGGAGTCCTTTTCGAGTCTTAGGCAAGTCGGGTAGCCATAAAAAGTTATCCCGAAACTCTCAAACTCCAAAAGTACAAAAAAATTAGAAAAGAAGAAAAATAAAAAAAATGTATCTTCCCTTTTCAAATAAGGCAAGGACTTGGGCGGTCTGCATTCTAGTAGACACAAGGGTACTGTTGAGTCTTCGTAGTTTAGGACCTTAGTTGAAATTTTCTATTGTTAATAAATGGCTTAGGCCTAAGCGATCTAATCCTAATTTTGATTTTATACATAGCATGTAGTCTAATTTTGCTAGGGACTAGCAAAAGATACGCATGGGGTATGATATAGACACATTTATTTAGGTTAAAATGCCTATTCATTAATGTTCCTAGGCTTAGATTTGCATTTCATGTTATAAATATTGCATAGCATGCATCATTTTGCATTTAGAGTAGTTGTATATAGTTTAGGTTAATTAGGTCCTTTTTATGGTTAGGAGAGAAGAAGACATATTTTAGGGCCTCAAATGGATGATTGGACCATACGGATCTGATTAAGATGACGATCGAAGTTTGACGCCTTTGAAATCTTCTAGATCGTAGAACTATAGCATCATACGAAGTCTGAGGAAGATCAACAGCCAGGGGGTAATACGATATCCATACGAGTTTTGGATGGAAAATCAGACCATACAGATGGATCCAGGGCAACGATCGCAGTTCAACAGCGTAGGACTCATCTCGATCTAAGCGCCGTGGCAACCTCTACAAAAGAAAGAAGAATGGACGGTCCAGATGGTGCCACGTGGTGCCATCTGGGCCACCGAACGTTGGCCAATAATAATGCATCGTGTATAGCCACAGCTATGTGCAGCAGCAGCGCACCGCACACAGTGCAATAGCATAGTGCATGCCAGTGCACGTGCACACGACGAGAGGAGCATGGGCACGTGATGCACGTTCTAGTGGAGCGAGCGTCAGCGGGGCGAGCTTGGATCTTCAGTGATGCGCGCCTTTAGTGACGCTTGCAGCTGTCACTAATGGTCTGCGTGCGCCTACAAGAGGAATTGAAGGGCGGATCTTCAACGACAACTGCAGCGACGTTTATGGATGTTAATATTGACCCAGATGCGAATTTGTTCTTCCTCCACTATAAAAGGACCTACCCACCACCATTCCAAAGCATCTCTTCCTTTCCTCCACTCACCACCTCCAAGTCTCTAGAGAGAGCTTGTCCTAAGCCCGGGATTCTCCTCTAGAGTAGAAAATCAAATAGTTTTCCCTCCCCTCATCCCCATTCATAGAGCATCCCGTGACCGTCCTCTCACCTCCCTTTGGGAAGAAGATCCTCGCCATGATGCCGTCCTACCTCATCCTCCGTCCTCTGGCTCCGTCCTCCTTCGTCCCGCTCCTCACCACCTTCCTCCAAGCGATGTCAGAGCAAGTCATCCTCCGAGCAACCATCGAGGGGGATTTCTCTCACCTCTTTCTATCTTTTTACGCTTTCGTAGTGTAGTTTTCCCACTTTCGTAGTTATAACAAACAGTTGTTCATGAATAGATGATTGTTTCTCTCTCTCTCTCTTTCTCCCTCTCTCTTACATTTTTGCAAGTAGATAAAGTTTTCATCGATATGATCTCTTGCTTCCTAAAAAATTAAAAAAAAAAATAGAAATGATAAAAATGACCAAAAATAAATAAAAATAAAAGCGCGGATTTTCAAAACCAGACGTTCGCCTCCTCGTGTTTGACCCAGCACTCCCTTGGAGTTTCGGTATAAATTTTATTTGACCATGAGTTTTGCAACTACGATGATGGGTTACTTGTAACCCTGATTTCAAACTCGCAAAACACATGCGATCAGTCTCCTCCTCTTTGTCTCCTCCTTGCCCCCTCCTCCTCCTCCTACTGCTCTCCTCCCCACCCCCTCCCCCTCCTCCTCCTCCTGCCCTCCTCCTCATCGTCTCCTCCCCACCCCCTCCTCCTCATATGTTCTCCCCCTCCCTCACTTCCTCCTATCCCCCTCCTCCTCCTCCTTCTCCTCCTCCTCCTGCCCTCCTCTTCCTTGTCTCTTCCTTTCCCCCTCCTCCTCCTAACCATCCTCATCTCCTACATTCCCCCAAGGAAGTATATGGCTTCTACTATTTACCGTTGGATCAATTGGTTTCTAGTTTGTGGTGTTTTTTTTGTTTCTTAGTTGATGCATATCTAGAAGTGCATTTGCTAGTTAGTATGAAGTTAGTGTTTATTAATTGAAATGGTAGTAACTGGTAGAA
This sequence comes from Thalassia testudinum, assembly GCA_037157565.1. Classification (NCBI taxonomy): domain Eukaryota; kingdom Viridiplantae; phylum Streptophyta; class Magnoliopsida; order Alismatales; family Hydrocharitaceae; genus Thalassia; species Thalassia testudinum. The sequence continues at coordinate 61,854,300 of JAZHRO010000007.1, read as the reverse complement.
GTTTTACCTCAGTTCTAAAGGGTGGTGTTGGGTCTATGATTCTAAGTGGACATGTGTGTTGTGTTTGGTGTGATTGTGTTGCTTGTGTTGGGTCTACATTTGTACATGGACATGTTTGTTATGAATTGCTTGATCTCAATGTCATTGAGATATTTTTTCTTGCTAAAAAAAATTAAAAAAGGATCTTTCTAGATGATGCTCGAGGGCAGTGGACACCAGCCAAATGTCATCATCCATGGCTCTTCTTCTACCATCGGTGGGTAAATAATGCCCTCAAGGTGTTTGTTGAAATGGGCAAGAGAGAGGTAAAGTTGAAATATGAGTTCAATTTATTGCTTGCAGGTTAATGACATGATCTAATAGAATGGAGTTCAAAAAGGGTTAGATTGGTTATGATCATGTAACCAATCCATATTACATCCCTTACCTCATTTGAATGCTAGATATTGGAGTATGATGAATGATTTGCTATGTTTTGGTTGATCATGTACATGTAGTGGTACACACTTATAATGACACTAAATGTTTCTGTCCAGCTCCAACCAGATCCATTGTAAGTGCTTCTGATCTGTTGTTTTTATTGATACTAAGCTTAAGTCCATTTTGTCCTTAAAAATTGATTTCATATGCTCTAATATTTTTTGGCCCCAAGTTAATCTTTATTTATTATGGAAGGGACACCTAAGAATAAAATATGCTTGATTTTCTACAAAAATGATTGCCTATCCCTTAGCTGGTGGGTTAGTAAAAGTTGATTGTTATTATCCAAAATTAAAGGGAAATTTGATTTTTATGGTCTGAAATTAATCTAAGGTTGAAATTCATAGATGAAAACTCTCATTTATGAAATACATAGTTGAAATTATTCCAGAGATAGAGTGGTAGAGAAAGATGACTACTCCCTTGGACATCTTTTCTTAAGAGGGAAAACAAAATGATGATAATTCACTACCAAATTATGATGCAATTGCAACCAAGTAGATGTCAAGATAACTAGCAATGAAAATTTATCTTCCATTTGAAAGGGATGGAGGAAACAAGACGTCCATGTTATATGTTTAGAGTCATGCTGTTTATGTTGTCTTCTTTTTTTTGTAACTTTCCAAAGTCAAGTGATGCTAAGTTATATTAATGCTACTAAAAAGAAATACATATTTGAAACAAAGTGATTGTGTTTACAATTGATTGTACACTTATATGAGCAACACATGACTAGCGAGTAAACATTGGGAATGATATGAAATGAGAATATATAGTTGATCTTGCATATCACTAAGCTAAGATAACTAGCAAAACAATATTTTAAACTCAGAACTATAGACTCCATAACATAGTTGATCTTCTAACATGAGTTTTTGTCAAAGTTAACAAGTATATATTAATGCAGTTAAAATTTTATTATAAGAGTTGATGGTAATTATTTTACAATAATTGAAATATAGAAAAGGACTTTAGCTTCAACTTTTCACCAACAAACATCAAAGTCATAGCTTGTTGAAATGAACTAGCTTGGATGGTGTCTCTTATGTGGTGATTTTTTTTTCCTTCATTATATGCACAGTCTTTTCCTTTTGTAGATTGGTTAGAAAAGGTTTTATTAAATAAGAATTGTAAGAAACCTCCAAAGCCAGTAATAGTCATAAACCTTGGCAACCCAACAGGAGCCTTCATTCCTAAACCACCTTTAGTAGTGTGCCGTCTTTATCCCCTTTCAGTAACATCGATGTAATGGTACATGGGACAACTATTTCATGTGTGTTCTTGAGTATTTTTATAAATATGCATCATGTATACTTCTGATCAATTTTCTTTGATTTTCCTAGAGAATTTCAGATCTTTGCAAAGCTACTGAAGCTTGGCTTGTTATAAATAACACCTATGAGTAAGTGCTCCTCCTCAGAGAAGCCTTTATAAGTGTTGAGCTTGCATTGTTGCTTCCTGGACTTCAACAATCATATCACTAAAAGCTTAAGAGCTTTCTGTGATGCCTTTTGTCTTAAAAATTATAAATAGATATATAGAGGTGAAATAAGGAAAGAAAAGTTGGAGTTGAATGCCATTTTTTTCTGTAGAAACTGCATTCACGCTGACAAGGGATTTTGAGGGACTCCAACCTTCTTTTGTTTATCAAAATTCAAAATAAGTTCCTATACCATACTGTATTATACATACAGTATGGAATGCCTTATTATACTACGGAATGCCTTATCATCTAATGCTAAAACTTGCATAATGATGCCAATTTTCCTTCTTGCATTCACTATTTCTACATGTTCTTCCAACTAAGGTGGTGAAATCTGGACTTGCACTTCATTCTGATGGCATATCAAAATAGATGCAGTGTCGCTGGGAATGCTTTATTTGGTTAGTTTCTAGTTTCACTTAAATTTTTATTTGTTGTATCAGATCAAACCAAAATTAGGGTCCAGTGTTGCTAGAGAATCATGAAGTAGATATCAATCTTTGTAGTTAGACTATTTTATTGTTTTGTTATGAAGTGAATCAATAAATGGATTAGATGAAATCAATGGATGGACCCTCTTTTAGGTCAGCCCTTAGGATTCTGGAGGTTGCATGATAGTTCCCAATTTACAAGAGAAATGTTCCTATCATACTTTTTGAAATTTGACATTCTTCAGTGATCTTGAAGTTGCTTGATAGCCCAAATATTTTGGACATTATGATAGCCCAAATATTTTGGACGTTATGCATTGTGATAGTTTTTTTTCTTTTTGTGTAGAGGGGAGGATCAAGCTAGAATATTTAAATGTTATAATCAATCTACTGAGGGCTCTAGTTGACTTGGAGGTGTTGGACTGGTAGGGGGAGGGGAAGTTAGGAAGCTTGATGGTTCTTTTTTTTTGGGTTACTACTCTTTTTGCAGAAGTAATTGCGTGAAATAATGTAATATATAGCTAGAATAGGAATTCAATGTAAAATTGGGATTTATATTTTGTGATATCTCCACTTTTGGTTCTCAATTTTGTATAAACTTATAAACCATTGATGTAAACCATTTGGAAGGGTTTTTCTATATATAAAGCAGTTTGGCAAGGTGTGCCTGCAGAAGTTGTATATTTTTATACTTTCTATAGTTGTGATTGTGGATGTCGGGGTATGCCCACCTTATTTTTTTTTAAAAAATTATATTCTTGCACTGGCCTCCTTTTACAGATACAGGAATTTGGGAAAACACGATAAAACAGGGGAAATTCTGCTGGATTTTGGGGAAAATTTAGTCCTTTTAGTTAATAAATTTTTCCTTAAGCCTGTAATCGCAAAACTTTGTAAGTGGCATATTAGATATCCTAGGAGGTGATAAGCAGTGGGTACACGGTGACAATGTCAATCTTGAGGGATCATTGTTGCAGGGTATGACATTATCCCACTTGGCTTAGTTTAAAATAAGAGATCTTAAGAGTTATTGGTTTTGTTCTTTAAGTTGATACTTTTACAATCTTAGTAGTTGTTTTTGTTCTTACAGAAATAAAAGAGATGGAGAAAAGGAAATCAAGAGTTCAAAAAAGGAAGTGAAGATAAAGGAGGGGGTGAAGAGGAAGGTCAAGATGAGATAGCTTTGTAAATCCAACAATTATGGGATGAAGGGAGAAATTAGATTTCTATTTCTAATTCATTCTTGAGGGATTTTTCTATTGTTATTCTTATTCTAAGGGAGAGTTTCACTATGCGAGTTCCTATACTTGAGTTGTATACTATTCTTGAGGCCTCCAAATGGATGACACTATTTGAGGTTTAGATATCATTTAAGCATGTGGAGATGTTCCTAGCTTAGGTTTATCCATGTAAGCTTGGATATCTTGTACAAGGCTTAAATTTAGATATTTGAGGTTTAGATTCTAGCTTAAGAGGAAGCATATTGAATAACAAAGTTACTTCAAGATGACAAAATATCATCAACGTAACATCAAAGCATCAAAATGTCATTAAAACCTGTTAAATGTATGTACATTTCATTCTGAAGACAACATATGCAACTTCTTTCCCATGAAAACTTTGATGTTTTCCTCCCTTTTATTGGCATTTAATCTATAATGTTATCTTTGTTAATCCATACCTATTTTCTCTTAAATTTTTAATTTTAGTGCTGTTATCTAACATGTTAATCTATTTTTTACATATACTTGCATCAGTGTTGAAAGTTCTATTATTATCAGTATAACTGGATGCTTAGTGGAAACTATTATTAGTGAACATTTTCCACTCTTTTATCGGGCAATGGCTCTTTTCTTATGTGGTCACCTTCTGAGGATGAAGTGATGGCATTTTCTTTTCTAGTTGAACAAGCAACTTGGCTTCACAAAACATGTTATATGTGTGCCATCATTTGTCTTTTATTCATGGAGCAAAACTTTGATGTAATATACCTTTTTATATAAATCGTGTCTATTGTGGTGCCTCTATTTTAGAGTAATTTGGTAGTTATTTCAAACTTTTGACAATTTTAGATTGTTGGATTATTTTTAGTTCTTTTACAATAGAAATAAAGTAAATTTTTTGGTCCCTTCAAATATATGCTATGATGAAGCTTTTCCAATTTTTTGGAAGTTTCAAGCAGGTTTAGCAGGTATTTCCCATAATTTTCATAATTTAAAAAAAAACCTACATTTGCTGTCGGCTTTCCTAAAAATCAATAGCGTTAAAAGGTAAGTCTAATAAAGAATAAAAGGTATTTTCTGTCGCTTATTTGTGAAAGCGATGGCAAAAATATTTTTCCGTTACTTATATAAGCAATGGTGTTTTCATTTAAATGGTGACAAAACTCAAAAAGCTATGTGTTAATGTAGGAAAATGTGACATACAAACCCCATCACTTATTTTATAAATGACGGCAAATAAAATTGCCGTCGGTTATAAAACGACAGCAAAAGGTCCAATCCATTCACGGGGCGAGTGATAATTTAACGTCGGATTTTCTTTATAACCGGCGGAAAAATGAAACAACGACGCTACTTATGTCGTCGCTTCGTAGCATCGGTTGTAAGGCTTTTGCCGTCGATTTTCAACCGACAGCAAAGGTCGATATTGTTGTAGTGCATCTTCCTTAAGCTCAAGTGAGACTTCACCTAAAGATTCTTCACCCTCAAAATCCAAAAATTCTGAATCTACATTAATATATGTCTTAAGATCGTATGTTATTCCTTGGTCCACAGAGACATATTTTTCCTCATACCCTGGTTTAGGGATCTCAGGTGAAGAAATCATTTCATCCTCAATAGGTTGCTCTAGACCAACATGGTCATCCCTGATCACATAAAATGTGTCCCCCCTACAAGTGCCTGAGCAAGTTCTAACATTGGATCTCTTGAGGAGGGTTCATCCTAAGAATCATCCCAAGATTGGACTAGGGCAGCCACAAACTTCATCCACAATCTTGACAATGTCCCAAGTAGAAACTCACCGAGGCCCTTATCCTCAACATCTTGGAGCCAATCCAATAAAGAACTATTAAGCTCATCAATCATCCAAATCAAAGGCTTTAATGCTTCAATGTAGGGTGTTGGCTGAGTGTCTAAAGATTGAATGGTATTCCACAAATTAGCCAACACCCTATCTTGGGCCCGGTTCACCTGAATAGAATGTTTCGATTCAGGGTTGGGTGAGTTTGGGTTTAATCTAGGGGAGTTAAGGAATTGAGGTTCTTGGGGCCCTCCATAACAATAGGTCATTTTAGGTTGTTCATTAAGGGGTGGTGACCTATATTCAAAATAATCCTAGGGAAAGTAGGTGTTATAATCATCATATCCTTCTTCATTATAGATCATGTTGGGTTGTTCATCAAAGGGTGAAGATCTATACTCGATGTAGGTGTGAGAAGAATAATAATCACAGTCTTGATGTCTATGGTTAGACCTTAGACATTGAGGTCCGAAATCGTATCCCCAATCCAGGTTATCCTAACTAGTAGATGGTTGATTACAAGCCAGGTCAGGATAATAATCATCATATTGGGGATAAGAAGTAGATGGAGAGGAGTGGAAGTACAGCTATGGTGTGGAAGAATACATGGTGAAGCAAAAGGGAAAATAGAGGAGAGAAAGGTGCCCTACAGTATAATCAAACCAAACCTATCCTTAGGTGGATAGCCTAAAGAGCTACAGACTCTCAGAACACATCTTAAAATGAAAGAAACAATTTGGTCTACTTCTATCTGGTCAATCCAACAAGTTAGAGGGAGGGATTGGGGAGAAAGTACTTCCCTTGACTTTCACCTCAGGTTCCTTTGATACCCCCCAACCACAATCATTTGACACTACTCTCCTAGCTAGACATTAGATGGACCGGTAGAAGCAGATTAATTGAAAAAAAAACTCAATTAGAGTCCCAAAGAGTGAGTTAATCTTCAAGGCCAATGTCTACTCAGTTTTAATTAGAATTGGGATGATTATGCTCTTGGAATGTGATGCGCTCTTTAGATGAGTTGTGCCCTTAAGATCAGTTAATGTGTGTGCATGCACAACCAGGGTTTTCAAGAAAGATTACTAAAGATGAGGTTGATTTTAATGTTCAAATCTTGCTTGGTAACTTTTAGGGTTTAATCTTTAGGTATATTCAATCAAGGTTCAATGGAACACTCCAAGTTTTGAAAACACGGGTGAAGATATATTCCTTTAAAATCAAATATAGAGTGCTTGGTTCAATCCTAAAAATCAAACCCTACAGAGCAAGCTACTGAATGAATCAATTTCAATATTAGTGGTGCAGCCCAAACAAATCAATCGATTGGTCTATTACACCAATTAGTTAAGTCACACAAAAAATGTTTAAACTATTCAGATATCTAATCACTTATCAGTTTGTTAACTTTGAGTGTACCAGGTCCACAGGTCAAAATCCCAGTTAAGTGATTAAAATAGAAAAGGTGCGACTTAAGTTAAGAAATTTGTGGGTGTGTAAGGTGTGTAAATTTCAGTTATATCCCACATTCAGATCAATTATATATATATATGAGGGGTGAGGTGAGGTGGAGTGACAAACAAACAACCAGGACTAACCATAGGGTTTATGCAAGCTCCTAGGTTAATTAGGGTTTGCATTATTAGGTGATGAAATGAAATCTAAGGGGTGGGTGGTGGGGGTACACTTACAAAACCTTCATCCACACTTTTCTCCAATCTAACTGCTCTGGCCTGCCTCAGAAGAGTACTTGCAATCATAGCAAGATTGAAGAAAAAGTGAGATAAAAGTTAGGTAAGGCAAAAAACGTGGGAAATAAAACTAAAGAGCGTTGCCTCCCCGGCAATGGCACCAAAATGATCAGTGGGAAATTGAGCATGGAAGATACACATCGTAGTATATGTCAAAATCTCACTATCAAATAAAATTTATAATTGAAGCTCGAGGTGAGCCCTGGGTCGAACATGGGGAGGCAAACGTTTAGTTGCATAAAACTGCATTTGCTTTTATTTATTTTTCGATGATTTTATCTTTTGTAATTTTTAAGTTAGAATATCAAGAGAAATAATTTTTATCTAATGTACTCTACTCTAGTAGAATAAGAGATAGAGAGAGAGGCAGAGAGATAGAGACAAATATAGTGTGGGTAAAATGTTTTTACACCAATTGCAAAAATCAAATCTACACTACGAAAGCATTAAAAGGATAAAATGAGATGAGGAAATCCCCCTCGACGACTGCTTGGATGATGACTCACTTTGATGGCGCTTGGATGAAGGTGGTGAGAGGCTGGACGAAGAAGAATGGAGTCGGAGGATGGAGGATGGGGCAGGACGACATCGCTACGAGGATCTGCTTCCCGAATGTGGTGAGAAGATGGCTACAAGATACCCCACAAAAGGGGTGAGAAGAAGGAAAATATTTTTACTTTTCTACTCTAGAGGAGCATCTCGAGCTTGGGACTACCTCCTTAGAGCTTAGAAGGAGGTGTGGGAAGAAGAGGAAGCAATGAGGAAGAATGGGAGGGGTGGTGGTCCTTTTATAGTGGAGGAGAGGAGGCTTTGTCGTTCATGGGTCAATAGCGACATTAAAATCGTCGGTGAAGATCTGCCACAATCATCGCTAAAGATCCAAGCTCATGCACCCGTTGGCACTTGCGTTGCACAGTTGCTGAGGTGAGGTCGAAGGAGAGTCATTCAATCACGCATCAAATGGCTAAGAATATGCAATGATCGCACCCTCATATAGCACCAGGGGGCATTCAGAGCCATGTTATCGCACGCGTGCAGTGTGCGCTACATCCAACGCACCAAGTGGAGCCCTGCACACCATCGATAGCTAATCCAGCAACTCTAATCGCCCTCATCTCGCATGCGCTGAGGATTTGGTGCAGGCAGAGGTTTGAATGGGTATCTTCTCCTTGCGGGCTCCTCTCTAGACCACTATACCAACTACTAGAATGTGTTGAGAAGATGAATTCCTGAGTCGTGGTGGAGGTAGCTTCTTAGCCGTTGGATCCTTGATAGATTTGCCTTTAAGGATTGGTAGCTATGCTTAGGGTGGTCTAGATGGCTGAGATGGTGCCACATGGTGCCATCTTGGTCGTCCAACATCTTTGGATTGTAGGTGACACCACATACGTTGTATTAGTCAATATTCACACCATTAGGCTACGACCATCGATCCGAACCCATCCGTGGGTTGGATTTGTTGTCTGAAGCTCCAAATTGGGACACCTAGCCCCTGGGCCATCAATCTTCCTCGAACTGCATAAGGTGCTACAAGACTCCAGTCAAGGCGATTTTGGAGGTGTTGGACGCTGATTGTGGTCCTAATCAGATCCATACAGTTGGCTCGCCAATCTGCAGCCCCAAAATAAATCTCCTCTCCTAACCACAAAAAGAAGCGAATTTACCTATAATTTATGCAATCTATTCTAGATGCAAAATGATGCATGTTATGTAACACTTATAATGTCAAATGCAATGTTAAGCTTAAGAACTCACATAAATAGACATTTTATCTTAAATAAATGTGTATTTATCACTAATGAAAAATGGGGAAAATCTATTTAAGCTAAAATGCAAATCTATTAAGAATGGAAAAAACAAAAAGGAAGAATGTGCTGAATTGATGAATTTGTTAGTCTTGGTCAATTCCAAGTTGTTTGTGCTATAGTCTAGTATTAGGACACATACATCCTCAACCCTAGATCTTTCGGGCTAAGTAAGCTTGAAATACAAGCTCAGCTTAAATTGCCCAACAAAAGAAAAAATTGAATAATCTAATTTCTTCTAATATGGGGCACTTGTGTTTAAACCGGTCTTGTTGTTACTTCTAGTTTAGGAGTTTGAAAAATTGGGACACACCCTCACATGCACTGATTGAGTTATAGGACTTGAGTAGAAAGCTAATAAAACATTGGACTCAGGTAGAGTTAGAAAATAACTCTTTTGTAGAAGCCAGCCCTTGAAGGATAGAAAGCCAATTCCTTAATAAGGTGCATGCACTATAACTTTTGTTTTTGGTGGGGCTTGCATGCGAAAGCCTTAGTAAGTAGTGTGCCTATCCTCACCACCCCAAAAGGCATGCAAAAGCCTCACACTCACATCAAACTTTTATTGTTTAAAAAAAAAGAAAACAAAAAGAAAAAAGAGAAGAAAAAGAGAAAAAAGAGAAAAATGGTGCTAGCTTTTATTTTTGTTGACCACGATGGGATGTTAGAAAAATGTCAAATTCATATGGGAGCAGTCTACTAGGTCCAATAGGTTATTAATTGGAAACTTAGGACCTTTAATTGAATTCACTTTTCACCACTTGTGTTCCAACCTTAATAACGACAAAATTGGGAGTGAAATTGAGACCAACATAAACTGTGTGCCTCCGTATTTAAAAATCAAGAATCAGGTGAAATTAAAGAAGGGAGTTGTTAGGTCTTAAGTGTCTTGAGGAACCTGTTGTCCAAAGTCCTAGGCAAGAGAGCACCATTGTCTATGTTGAATGTTTGACTAGGATTAACACAAATTATTATTAACTGTGAAAATTTTAAGTTAAATGACAAAAATACCCTTCAAGATATAAATTTATGCTAAAATCTAAAGAATTTTCTAAGGGACTAGCAAATGCTGAGCATGGGGTATGATGGTAACGCCATCATCCGCTATATCTAGCTCAAATTGGTTAAGTTCCAAGGCTAAATTCACTAAATTAACCATTAAAAGTGTATAATTCAGTCATGTCTAAATCAATGAACGATGGCAAATAAATTAGTTAATTTTGTTGTTTTAATGGACAAATGCTTTTTGTAAATTAACTAAGGAATCAACTAGGTCAATTAAGCTTAAAATTTCAATAAGTGACCTTGCAATTGATTTTGGATTTCTTTGAAAAATAGAAGCTAATCCATAATTGCATACCCTAATTCCAGCTTCACTTTAATTCAAGGGGTTTTCTAAAAAATTTATTCAATCAACACCTTATAAGAATTATTGAAAAACATTCCCTTAGGTTTAGAATAATTAATTTTGTAAAAGGAACCTAAATTGACCTAAGTTAAAAACCAAGGTTAACATTTATTTAATTTTGGGTTAAAGTGAAAAATTAACCAACCTAACTTCATCAAAACCCAAAATTGATGTTGCCATTAGATTCCTTGTGTCCAAATTAGGTTGCCTCAAAAACTTGAGCCCAATTAGACTCCTTCACCTACTTCACAAAAAGTCCTGTTGATGTCAGCCAACTTCTTCATTGAGCAACACCGCGAAATGCTTCTTCGAATGCATTGCTGCTGATGTATACACATCCATTTAGGATAAAATGCCTACTTATGCATGTTTCTAACCTTATAGATGCATTCCATACTATAAATATTGCATAGCATGCATCATTTGCATTTAGGATTTGCTCCTTTTATGGCCAGGAGAGGAGATTTATTTCGATGCCTCGAATTGATGATCTGACTATACAAATCTTATCATAATGACGATCGAAGTCCAGCACCTCTGAAAGTGCCTAGATTGGAGTCCCGTAGCACCTTATGCAATCTGTGGAAAATCAAATGCCAAGGGACAAGGTGGCACCAATCCGAACCTCAAATGCCAAATCCAACCGCATGGATGGATCTGGATCGTCAATCGCAGCCCAACAACGCCAAAGTCGACCCAATCCGACATCCATGGTGCCATCTACAAAATAAAGAAGACAGACAGCCATGATGACAGCCGTCCAAATCCACTTAGGCCCCTCCGCTCATCATCTTGCCATCTCCAACAGGCAAACTCGACTGTTGGACATCCATCCAACAGTCAAGAGCTCATGCCATCTGATCTCTCCACTCAACCATCCAGCACAACAGCACAGCGGTCAAGGAGTTGGTTCTTAAGTCAGTGGCGTGCATTCGAAACCTATCGCAATGTCTGATTTTGCAAGCACGTGCGAAAATCAATTGCGTCTGCTAGATGGTCATCGAGCAGCACGAGACGCACCATGCGACGCAATGGATGTATGCGGATGCAACCAGGCGGAAACGCACGATCGCATGCGCGGATGAACGTGTGATCGCACGCGCATCTAAGGCATAATCCGAAGGGTGTGATCTTCGCGCGATCGTGGCTATTGATCAAGCATCCAACGGTGGGTAGGCGTGCAGTTGTGAGTGAGCGTAAGCTGGATCTTCAACAACGTTTGCAATGAGTCTTTAGTGACGATTGTAAATGTCGCTGTTGATCCATGACTTTATTTTGCCTTCTCTCCTCCACTATAAAAGGACCACTACTCCTCCATTCATCTTCATCTCTTCCTTTCTCTCCCTCACCACCTCCAAGGCTTTAGAGAGAGCTTGTCCCAAGCCCGGGATGCTCCTCTAAAGTAGAAAAGAAATATTTTTTCCCGCTTCTCACCCCCTTCGTGGAACATCCCGTGGCCGTCCTCTCACCACATTTAGGAAGTAGATCCTCATCGTGACACTATCCTTCGGCTCCATTCTTCTTCGTCCTGCTTCCTACCACCATCCAGGTGCCGTAAAAGCGAGCCATCCTCCAAGCGACCGTCGAGGGGATTCTTCTCACTTCTATCTATCTTTTATCTCTTTCTAGTGTAATCTTATGTTTTCAGATTAGTTGTAATAGACTCTTTTGGATACATATTGATATTCTCTCTCTCTCTCTCTTGCTCTCACATTCTGCGAGAGTAGATTAGAATAGATAACAATTATTTCTCTTGGTATTCTGTCCTATAAAAATACCAAAAAAAATCTCAAAAGATAAAAACAACAAAAACAAATAAAATCGAAAGTGCAGATTTCACAAACCAAACGTTTGCCTCCCCGTGTTCGACCCGAGGCTCACCTTGAGCTTTGGTTAGAAATTTTATCTGGTTGATGATTTCTATGCACTATGATGACGGGTTTTGCAACTCAAATCTTTTCGTGTGCGAAATCTTGCCTACCATTTTGGCTTGGTTGCCGAGGAGGCAACGCTCTTTGATTTTTCTCACATTTTTCATCTTACATAACTTTTATCTCACTTTTTCTCCAATCTTGTTGTGATTGCGGTACTCTTCCGAGGTGGGCCAAAGAGGTTAGATTGGAGAAAAGTGCATATGAAGGTTCTATAAGTGTACCCCCACCCCCACCTAATAGATTTCATTTCACCACTTAATAACTCAAACCCTAATTAACCTAGGAGCTTGCATAAACCCTAGGTTAGTCTTGGTTGTTTGATTGTCACTTCGCCTCACCTCACCCACCTGCATGAATTTAAAAAAGAATAATAAAAAAACTCCTCTTCTTGTGGGATTAAACTAAAAGAGACACACCTAACATCGACAAACTCTCGACCTAAGGTGCACCACCCTACATTGATTCTACCACTTAACCAGAATCTGACCTGTGGATCCGGTACACCTTAACTCAACACACAAATAAGTGAGTAAAAAACTTGAATAGGTTAAACATTATTGTGTGCCAAAGCTATACTGATTGTAGATCTTCACCCTAGATGAACAACCTGTTCGGTATCTCGTAGAGCGCATTCTTGATAGGAAAACGTCGTACTATAGTGCGCAATACGATCAAACAAAGATATTTAATAAAAGAAGATAACGAGACTTGAGTCTCGGTCGTTCGTCTCTGGGAGGCATTTGTTTTACTTTAGAGTTCGATCTTTTGCTGCTCTACTTTGTTTAAAATTGCACGCCAGTCTCTAATCTCCTAATTAAGATTTCATCACTTCTGTTATGAACTCGGATTATGTGTGCGTGCGTTAAATAAATCACAAAGGTGAATGTGTGAGTTTCTGTGCGCACGATTCTAGTGAGGTGGTGATTATTTACGGAGAATGCGTCTATCATTAGATTCTCTATATTCTTGGGAAACGAAATGCTTATTATAGAATAAATAAACAATTGAAAAACAGGCAACTTGAATCACGCAAATATGATAGCAATCAATAAGCTCATGGCGATTTCATAACATGGAGATATATATATATATAAGAATTTTTCATTCATTCAATGGGAGAGTTGTTTGCACAAGAATTATAGAGGAAAGCTTATACAGAAATGCTTAGAATGTAAATCTCGCTACCAAAAAATAATTGCATGCAAGAAACTATGGGGGGATTTTGCATGCATCATTGGGGGAGAATAAAGACTATGCTACTAAGCAGTAATAGAAAGCAGTAAAATTATAAAGAGCATAATCTAAATCTAGCAAAACAAAAGGGCATTCAGGGGTGGTCCCCGATGGCCTTGGAATGGTCGGGAGGAGAATGAGGGGCGGCCAATGGAGCTTAGGCCGACCCTTGGTGAGAGAGAGGAGTGATCCAGCATCTCGGCATGGTGTCCTTCATGGTGGTGATGAGATCGTGGAGGTGGGGTGGCTAGCCTAAGTGGAGGTGGAAGTGAATGGAGCCAATGAAGTGAGTGGTGCCAAGAATGTGAATGGGTGCACTTGGCCGCCCATTGGGTCCTTTCATAGACTCAAGGGCTTCTCCCTAGAGAGGTGTGGAACTCTCTAGAGAGAGTCCAAGAGTGGCTGGCCATATGGTTATGAGATCCAAAAATTGTGGATCTCATTTTGAATGCCTCTTGGTTGCTAAATTTGGCAACCAAGAGGTGGCGCCACTTCAAGAGAGTTCTAGAGAACTCTAGAGAAGTGTGTGTGTGTGAATGGGTGTGTGTGTGTGTGTGTGTGTGCGTGCTCTAGGTGTCTAAGAGGTTTATGTTAGGTCCTAAGGGGTTTGGGTAGGTATATGTCATGAATTAGGGTTACAAACCCTAATTGCTAAGGGGAAAATGCAATTAAACTTAACCTAAGTTTAATTGAATTAGTGTGAACCTAATTGAGAGTGAAATAACTCAATTAGGTTGGGTTTATCTCAATTGGACTCTCACCAAGTCTAATTGAACTTGTGTGGGTTGAGATCTAAGCTTAATTGGACTCAATGAGTCCAATTGGCTTAGGTGAAGGTAATTGACTTTGATCTAAGTCAATTGGTGTTTGGTGAGGACCTAATTAGGTCTTTAGGTAGGTCTAGAGGTGATGTACTAGGGTTAGGATACCTTAATTTAGGTTCCTATGGGGTTGGGATTAGGTCTAGGGAGCTAGAGATCCAAGATCAAGGCTTGAATCTCAAAATAGGGACTGGAGACCAGTACCAGAAGTCCAACAATGTGATTAGACGACTTATACGCAAAAATCAGAAGTCCAGACTTCAGTTTTGGACGTCCAATCTGAGTCAGGGGGAAATCAAGTTTTTGTTTTGGGTATTCTACAGAAATTGGACGTCTGACAAAGTGTCTGGACGTCTAATAACACTGCAGAAGTGGGTTTAAGGTGTGCGGGAGTTGGCTAAGGGTCCTGGACATCCTATAACTTATCTAGACGTCCAGATTGGGGTTGGAACTAGGGTTTTAGGGCTTCCTAGGGTGTTGTGACCTACTCTAAGGGTGGCTAAGACTTGGGGAAGTCTCTAGGCTATCCTAGGGCTAGGGTGGACCTAAGCTCTTCACATTTTACTGCTTTATTTCTACTTAATAGAATAGCAAACCTTTAACCCCCTTACATTATTATTCCTACATCTAATCTAAGCCTTCTGCTCCAGCTCTGCTGCAACTCCACTTATTCCAGATCCAGCTTCAGATCCTACTCTAGATCTGCTTATTGCCTGCAATCGACATAATGCACTTAATCAGCACACTATAACATTATTTTATGCATAGCTAAAGTAGAGCAGTAAAGATGCAAATGATGCTTATGCATACGTGAATAACCCTGACTTATGCTAAGTTCTAGCTTAATCTAGGTCACTTAAGACCTATGATTGCTGCGCAATCATACCCCATGTCTAAATCTTGCTAGTCCCAAGCAAATGCAAGACTAAATTATTTACAACAAGGGTCCCTAAGGGACTGATTATTTTATCAAGTGCATCCTAGAGATTTGTCTCCTTTTTATTTTCATCCTATGCTCTAGAAATCCAGACAATCGTGAAAGTGTAGCTATGTAGCTTTTGCAATGGATTCGAGTGAAAAACCAATTCACCTTTAAAGCCTGTACTTGAACCCTAGTAAAAATTCTAGCAGGATAAAATTCTTAATGCATTCTCTTAATAAAACAATCTTATTCATGAATGCAATATGTATATATGCTATAAACAAGTAACCTCATATAATTTGCACTTCGTGAAATTCCCGTATTAGGTTACATTCAGCTTGATCCTAAATTTAGAACAAGAGGTGAGCGACTGAGTCGGAAATGGCTATTGTGGATGATTTCTAGCTCCAATGCGAGCACTGGAGGTGGAGTCAGTTGTTTTTTTATTTAAGGTCCTAAAGTACATTTTACATGCAGCTCCGAGGTTTTCCTAAATGTTGGCATAAAATTTTTCAGCTTTGTTGTATCTACCCCCCCATGCCTAAGTTCTTGCATGTCCTCATGCATGAATATAAAAGAAAATAAGTACTGCAGGCTGAGAATGGGTAGAAATCACCTATAGTTGCTCTTGAAATTATATTCAGCATTGGCCAACCTGCTAGCATACAATATACAAAAAGAAAAATATGCTAACAGAAAAATATGCTATGTATAAAAATGGTTATGTATAAATGATGGTGAAATGCTATCTATATGTGCTGAGTTTAATGCCTCCAGCTGGGCGAGCACTCAATCACACGTCCTCAATAAGATGAACAATCTCGTCAGGTGGCGGAGGTTCCTGGGCCAAAAATGGCTTGAGGTGCTGGCCATTTACCGTGGATATATGCCCAGATTTTGGGTCCTTGATCTGGACTGCCCCATTAGGATATGGATGAATCACAACATATGGGCCTGTCCATTTGGACTTGAGCATCCCTGCAAACAGTTTCAACTCTGAATCAAACAACCAGACTCGCTGGTTGGGTGTGACCACTTTCCTCCGGATGTGGCGGTCATGAAAGGCCTTGGTCTTGTCCTTGTATATCAATGCATTCTCGTAGGCCTCCAGCCAAATCTCTTCTAATTCGCCGAGCTGGTGTTTCCGTTCTTGACCTCCTGCATTGAGGCCAAGGTTACATTTTCACACCGCTCAAAAGGTACGGTGTTCCAGCTCTACAGGAAGGTGATAGGCCTTGCCATATACCATGCGATATGGTGACATTCCGAGTGGGGCCTTGTATGCGGTCCGATATGCCCAGAGTGCATCGATTAATTTGTCGGACTAGTCCTTCCTGTCTGGTCTAACCGTCTTCTGGAGAATCAGCTTGATCTGACGGTTAGACACTTTAGCCTGCCCATTGGTCTACAGGTGATACGGGGTGGCTATACGGTGATGTACCCCGTATTTCTTTAATAATGACTTGAAATAGGCGTGGATGAAGTGGCTTCCCCCGTCGCTAATCAGAGCCCAGGGTATTTCGAATCTTGCGAAGATGTTCTGCTGTACGAAAGAAATGACGGTCTTATGGTCAGCCCGTCTCGCCGGGATGGCCTTGACCCACTTCGAGACATAGTTGACGGCTAGTAATATGTACTCGAAGCCATGCGAGTTCGGACAAGGGACCATAAAATCGATGCTCCAGACATCAAACACTTCTACGACCATGATGGGTTGGAGTGGCATCATGTCTCTCCTGGTCATAGAATCGACCGACTAGCATCGTTTGCAGCGTTGGGTGTATTCGTGTGTATCTCTGAAGATGGTTGGCCAGAAAAATCCCGACTGCAAAATTTTTGCAGCAGTTTTCCATCCCGAGAAATGACCACCATAAGCATTGTTGTGGCACAAAGATGACACACTGGGGATCTCAGAGTCTGGGATACATCTTCGAATAATCTGATCCGCTCCAATGCGGAAGAGCAGTGGGTCATCCCAGAGGTAGTATTTGGCCTCCACAGTGAATTTGAGTTTCTGATCCTTGGATAGGTTCACAGGAATCTTGCCTGTGACAAGGTAGTTCGCAATATCCACGTACCAGGGGAACTCAACAGAATGAACCGCCAAAAGAGATTCATCTGGAAATTTCTCGTGGATAGGCAGGGAATAAGGAATGTGATCTAGGTCCAGTCTAGATAGGTGATCTATCACAACATTCTATTTTTCGGCTTTGTCATAGATTTTGATATCAAATTCCTACAAGAGAAGGATCCATCTAATGAGCCATGGTTTGGCATCCTTCTTTGCCAACAAATGCCGGAGGGTGGAGTGGTCAGTGAAAATGATGACCTTGGACCCTAATAAATACGATCTTAATTTCTCCAACCCGAATACTACTACTAGCAGTTCTTTTTCTGTGACAGTATACTTGCACTGATCCTCATTCAACGTCTTGCTAGCATAGTATATGACAAAGGGTTGTTTCTCCCGACACTGGCATAAAACAACAACGATGGAAAAATCGGAAGCGTCGCACATCATCTCGAAATCGAGCGACCAGTCGGGTGGTTGGAGAATCGATGAATCAGAGACAGTGCTTCGTAAAGTCTCGAAGGCGCTGAGACATGAGGTGTCGAATTCAAATGGGACATCAGTAATAAGGAGATTCATCAAAGGCCGTGCAATTTTCGAGAAATCGTGTATAAATCTCCGATAGAAGCCAACGTGACCCAAGAATGATCTAATCTGC
The DNA here is from genome assembly GCA_037157565.1 of Thalassia testudinum. Lineage (NCBI taxonomy): Eukaryota > Viridiplantae > Streptophyta > Magnoliopsida > Alismatales > Hydrocharitaceae > Thalassia > Thalassia testudinum. Next base: position 61,836,282 of record JAZHRO010000007.1, on the reverse strand, counting down.
TTGACCGAGTTGGGTGGCAGTAAGTGGGAGATAATCTCTGATTTAGCTCAGTCGACCTCGAGTCCATTTTTGGAGATCCTGTGTCCTAGTACTATGCCATCCCTCACCATGAAATGGCTTTTCTCCCAAGATAGTACTAGGTTTACCTCAATACACCGTTTCAGGATCTTGGTGAGGTTATCAAGACAAAATGCGAAATCATCTCCAAAAATAGAGAAGTCATCCATGAATACCTCCACATAGTCCTCGATCATGTCAGAGAAGATGGCCATCATACAATGTTGAAATGTCGCTGGTGCATTGCAGAGGCCAAAGGGCATCCGCTTGAAATTGAATGTTCTGAAGGGGCATGTGAATGTGGTCTTGTCTTGATCTTCTGAGCTAATTGCTACCTAATTATACCCGGAGTATCCATCCAGAAAGTAGAAGAAACTGTGTCCGGCTAACCTTTCCAAGATCTGATCAATGAACGACAAAGGAAAGTGATCCTTCTGGGTAGCCGTGTTTAGTTTCCTGTAGTCGATGCAAACCTGCCAAGATGTCACAGTGCAGGTCGGGATGGATTCACTCTTATCATTCTTCATGACGGCGAGTCCTACTTTCTTGGGCACTATCTGTATCAGACTGACCCACTGGTTGTCTGAGATTGGATATACAATACCTGCATCTAGCCATTTGATGATCTCCTTCTTAACAACCTCTAGCATATTCGGGTTAAGCCATCTCTGAGGTTGTCTCGAAGGCTTCACCCCCTGATCTGTGTAAATATGATGAGTGCAATACGAGGGGCGAATACCGTGGAGATCAGCAATACTCCACCCAATAGCAGCCCTATGGTCTTGAAGCGTAGAAATCAATTGATGCTCCTATTCTTAGGTTAAGTGGGCATTGATAATGACTAGATATGTCTCACTTTCGCCCAAGAACACATACTTGAGTGAGTCAGGTAAGGGCTTCAATTCAATCACGGATGGGTCAGAGTCAGAAATGAGAGTGGGAGGAGCAGAATTGAAGGTGGGAATCTACTGATCCATGTGCGCATGAATTCCTGCTGAGTCGCTCCCTATGAAATCGGTTGTGACTATGTTAACGGGAAACCCATTAGTTGTAGTTACGTCTTCCTACAACAACAGGGCCGATTCAGTAATGTATGGATCAGGATAGCCGGATTTAGGGGTGCTATGGTCGGAAGTACACCCTAAACAGTCAGATCCTCAGGGAGATATGTGTAGTGTAGTGGTTTCTGTCCCGTGTGGATCGAGGTCCAAGAACCTTGATAGTGCAGACGAATGAGACATTGGGTTGTCACAAAGGAGCCTAATGTTGCCGCACTATGCCGCATCTTTGTCTTCACCATCCTCCTCTATTTGATCACAGTCGAAGTTCTTTGCTGCCCTGAATATGTCCAGTCGAAGTCGCTCATTGCCTAGGGCTATCTCCATACACCCAGATGCACAATCAATGTTCGCCCGAGCTGTCGCCAGAAATGGGCGACCCAAAATAATTGGTGCATCTCGGAGATTAGGAGGAACTTCCATATGGAGAATGAAAAAATCTGTAGGAAAGCAAAACCTACGGACTTTCACGATCATGTTCTCAACCACCCCCAAGGTGTTTTGACTGATCTGTCAGCTAGCTGAAATGTGACCGAGGTGGGCTTCAACTCCCCAAATCGAAATCGGTCAAATACAGCAGTGGGAGTTAGGTTGATGGATGAACCCAGATCTAGAAGGGCTCGATCAAATGGAGAATCCTACAAGAAGCAGAATATGAGTGGGGTACCAGGGTCTTTCTTCTTCAGTGGTAGGTCAGCTAGAATCACAGCGCTAGCCTCTTTTGACAGTACCACCTGTCGTCCAATTCTCGGCTGTCGCTTCAGGGTACAATAGTCCTTGAAGAACCTAGCAACAACAGGAATGTGATCGATTGCCTCGAGGAGGGGGACCTGAATATGTACTTCCTTGAACATCGATTTCAGGTCCTCAAAATTCCACGTGTCCTTTTTCCATATTACAATTCGTGTCAGAGCCTCAGGAAAAGGGATGGGAATCTTAGGGTTAAGTGGCATCTTACCCTTATCTACCGCAGGTGGCTCCTGAGATGATTAAGGAGTCGATCGTGCCTATGGAAAAGGGTGGGAAAAATCAGGACCCGCCTGCCTAGGTGGTGGGTTGAATGTCTTCCTTCCGCTCCGCAAAGAGAGAGCATGTGCATCGGCTTGCTGTCCATGAGGTGGTGGGGGAGCGGAAGGGGTAGAATATGCGGGGTTCTGCAAAGGCGGCTGGCCTTGCGCATAACCGGGTAGTGCAGGAGGCGCCTATAGTATGGCGTGTGCTTATCCCTGCGGTGCTCGAAACCTAGGCGGGGCACCCTGGTTCTGCACATATCGAGGATTCGGGACGGGTTGGGAGGGCAAGGCTCCCTGAGTCCTATGCTCCTACAGCAGCTGGTTCTGCGTGTTCTGTATTGTTTGTATCTGATCAGCCATCGCCTTCATAATCTGCAAGCTATCTTGTGTAGACTTCCTCATCGATTCTTGCAGCTCCTCTTTCAGTGCCTCCAAAGGGTCAGCCCGCTTTGGAGGGTGGTTGGCAGCTTGGTGCAGTGGCTGGTATAAGGAGCGGGGTTGCTGCTGCTGAGACGGGAATGGCTGCTGCCTAGGGTATGTGTTTCGCGCATTCCCGTATTGCCTGGTCTGGTAGTGTGGATCTTGATGTGGTCTCTGTGAATTACCATACCAGGAGAAGTTCAGATGCTGGCGCCAACCAGGGTTATATGTCTCTGAATATGGGTTATTACGCACGTATCCTTGATAGCACTGACATCCTCGTAGGCCGAAGATGTTTGAGACGTATATCCATCAAGGGGATATGCATTATAATCTGCGGGTGGTGTGTAACCCTGGTCTTAAGGTGCCAGATCTGGATTATTTACAGGATCCTGATATGAGGGATCTCGTAAATACGGAGAGGATGCATCCCGAGTGAGTAGATTAACTCGAGCAGGAGGGGCTCGGGGTTCATAGGAGGATCTTGAGGCTGCAGAGCTCAAATCAGATTGACCCTGACTGATCTGGTCAATCTTTTTCTCGATTAGGTTTATTCTATCTAGCTACTTGACGATGATATCCATGTCGGCTCGAATAGACTCGGTGTGAGCCTCATGGACACCAACCCGCTGCTGACCATGCCGCTGGAACTGGTTCATAGAAGCGGCATTCATCGAGTTCTCCGCTAATGCTTCGAACATCTCAAATGTGCTGTTCTCATCTTTTGCAAGGAAATTCCCGTCGCTAGATGTATCAGCTAGATACCGATGTGTGTCATCCAGCCCATGGTAGAAGATCTGAGCAAGGTGCCATCTGGGTATACCATGGTGTAGGCATTTCCAGAGAACGTCATGAAATCTGTCCCACGCTTTGTGTAACTTCTCCCCGGCACCCTGGGAGAAAGTCGTGATTGCGTGCCACATTGCGTTTGTTCGACTGATTAGGAAGAACTTTGTAGGAATTCACGTCGTAATTCTGGCCAGGTTCTAATTGGCTTCCCAATAGTCTTGAACCAGTATGAAGCTTTGTCCCTCAGAGAGAACGGGAAAAGCTTCATTAGAACAATCCCGAGATCAATATTCCTGGGTCAAATCGTTTCAGCGAGTCGACTCAAGTCCTCAAGGTGCTGGAACGGATCTTCACTTGAGTTCCTGTAGAAATGAGTGCTAATCAACCCAATCACATTGGGCTTGAGCTCAAACACATCTCCACCTGCGGGAATTCTGACTAAAGGTGCGACGAAATGTGCGACTGGGTCATAGAAATCCCACAATTATTCTCCTCGCGGTGGGTGCTACATCCTGTCAAGTGCTGTCAAGATGCGATCCATGCTCTGCTGATGCTGCTCCTTGGATTCGGTGACTCGGGCTTCCAGACGAGCCAGCAGGTCCAGATTCTCGATATCCTGACCCGGTCTAGGTCCAGGTCCAGGATTTGCCATGGTGGCTCGGGGAGTAGAAGAAGTGGGGGAAGAAGATGGTCCTAGCGAGGTGACTCACCTCCTTGGGAGTGGCTCCCAAGGTCCAACCAGGTGAGATCTAAGTGACCTCCTTCCTTGCATACACCACCCAACCCCTGGGTTGGTGTAGCCAAGCAGGACAAGGCTAAGGCTCTGTCAATAAAATGGTCCTTATGGATCAGGTGACCAGATTTTTCGTTAGAAGTTTGAATTCCTAAAGAAAAATTCGTCATTCAACAGACTGAAAGTGATTCCCACCTCTCAAGCTAACCTAACTAGTCTAGTTACGAGGGGACTAAGGGGAAGGTTCTTCCTTTGGCTTACGCCTCTGATTTTGTTAACCCCCAAGTTGCGGTCGTTTGACACTACCTTGCAGACTTAGTCACCAGGTTTGGCAAGAGAGGTTGCAAACACCCAGTAGTATGGCAATGAATTCGGATTGATTTCATGTTTTACAATTGATTTTTGCCCATTTTCTTCAGTGGGGTTTTCTCTTGGTGAGTGGCCCACATGGTGACCAAGCTCACCACCTAAGTACTATACTTGATTAAGTTTAGGTTAGCCCAAAGTGTGGTCTCTAAGTTGTAACCCTAAAGATTCACCTTAAGGTTCATGCAATTCTAGGGTTTTTTCTGTTTCAGCAGACCACGAAAGTGATGTTCGTTCTTTGACAGTAATTGGAATCTGATTAACTTGAAAATTTGAAAGTAGATTCCTTTTTTAATTATCTTTATAGAGAATTTTTTTGGAATTTTTACTATTTCAACGGAATTTTTAGGGATTTTTGAATGTCAGGGGGTCAGATCTGAAATTTTAACCCCTGGTCAATTTTTCGCTTTGAAACAGTATCAAATGACCTTCAAAAATTCAGAAAAAATATGAAAAATAAAGCTAATGAGATCATCTTTCAAACCCCACCATTTTTCAAAACAGATTCATGGATTGCTCGGAATTGCTTTTTGAAATTTGAAAAATCTTGAATTTGGGTTAGTTTGACCCCCGTGCACTTCGCAAATTTTTAAAAATCTTGTACTTCAAATTTTTTCAAATCAACGGTGGCGTTTAAAAGGTGATTTGAAAATGAAGGTTTTGCCAGAATTTCAGAATTTTTTGCTTACTATTTTTTCAGTAATCGAATTTTTCAATCAGACTTGAAATCTGGCTGAAAAATCATAAGATGGTGGAGAAGCTTTTAAAGAGGTTTGAGTTTGAAATCTAAGCTTTCCACAAAAAAATATATTTTTTTTAACTTTTGCACTTTTTTTTTTCACAAAAAAAAATTAATGATTCAAAGAAAATATCTTTTTTTTTTCTTTTTCAAACTAACCTAGATTCGAAAGGAAACCTAATCTAGATTTTTTTTCAAAATTGTTTTATTTTTTTTTTATTTTTTTTCACGTAAATGAGTAAAATCTTTTCATCTTTTTACAAAGAATTTTTCAAAGGAAATTGCAGAAAGTAAATCTACTCCTAGGGTTTAGAAAAAGAAAACCTAATCTATGGGGAGATGATGTGCACCTGACTTTTTCTTTGTCGCGCTCGATGTGTGCGCAGATCCCATTTTTCTTCCGTGGTGTCCTGCACATCAAAAACAAAGTAGAGAGAGATTTGTCAGTGATAGTTTCAAAGATCGAAATCAAAGAAAATGACGTTGCCTTCCTAGCAACAGCGCCATTTGTTCGGTATCTTGTAGAGCACGTTCTTGATAGGAAAACGTCGTAGTATAGTGCGCAATATGATCAAACAAAGATATTTAATAAAAGAAGATAACGAGACTTGAGTCCCGATCGTTCTCTGGGAGGCATTTGTTTTACTTTAGAGTTCGATCTTTTGTTGCTCTACTTTGTCTAAAATTGCACGCCAGTTTCTAATCTCCTAATTAAGATTTCACCACTTCTGTTATGAACTCGAATTACATGTGCATGCGTTAAATAAATCACAAAGGTGAACATGTGAGTTTCTATGCGCACGATTCTAGTGAAGTGGTGATTATTTACGGAGAATGCGTCTATCATTACATTCTCTATATTCTTGGGAAATGACATGCCTATTGCAGAATAAATAAACAATTGAAAAACAAGCAACTTGAATCATGCAAATATGATAGCAATCAATAAGCTCATGGTGATTTCACAACATGGAGATATATATATATATAAGCATTTTTCATTCATTCAATGGGAGAGTTGTTTGCACAAGAATTGTAGAGGAAAGCTTATACAGAAATGCTTAGAATGTAAATCTTGCTACCAGAAAATGATTGCATGCAAGAAACTATGGGGGGATTTTGCATGGATCATTGGGGGAGAATAAAGACTATGCTACTAAGCAGTAATAGAAATAGTAAAATTATGAAGAGCATAATCTAAATCTAGCATAACAAAAGGGCATTCAGGGGTGGTCCCCGATGGCCTTGGAATGGTCGGGAGGAGAATGAGGGGCGGCCAATGGAGCTTAGGTCGACCCTTGGAGAGAGAGAGGAGTGATCCAGCATCCCGGCATGGTGTCCTTCATGGTGGTGATGAGCTCGTGGAGATGGGGTGGCTAGCCTAAGTGGAGGTGGAAGTGAATGGAGCCAATGAAGTGAGTGGTGCCAAGAATGTGAATGGGTGCACTTGGCTGCCCATTGGGTCTTTTTATAGACTCAAGGGCTTCTCTCTAGAGAGGTGTGGAACTCTCTAGAGAGAGTCCAAGAGTGGCCGGTCATATGGTTATGAGATCCAAAAATTGTGGATCTCATTTTGAATGCCTCTTGGTTGCTAAATTTGGCAACCAAGAGGTGGTGCCACTTCAAGAGAGTTCTAGAGAACTCTAGAGAAGTGTGTGTGCATGAGTGGGTGTGTGTGTGTGTGTGTGTGTGGTCGTGCTCTAGGTGTCTAAGAGGTTTAGGTTAGGTCGTAAGGGGTTTGGGTAGTTGTATGTCATGAATTAGGGTTACAAACCTTAATTGCCAAGGGGAAAATGCAATTAAACTTAACCTAAGTTTAATTGAATGAGTGTGAACCTAATTGAGAGTGAAATAACTCAATTAGGTTGGGTTTAGGTCAATTGGACTCTCACCAAGTCCAATTGAACTTGTGTGGGTTGAGATCTAAGCTCAATTGGAGCCCTCAGTAGTACCGGTACATGTATAGTTTAGTACCCTCAGAATTGGAGCCCTTGATTCAAATGATTGACAATCTGAATAGTTCGTTATTAGATTGGCTCCAAGATAGAGGATAAGGGCCTGGGTGAGTTTCTACTTGGGAAATTGTCAAGATTGAGGATGAAATTTGTGGTGCCCTAGTCCAATCTTGCGACGATTCTCAAGATGAAGCCCCTCAAGAGAGCCAATGTCAAAAACACATCAGGCACCTGTTGGGGGGGGGGACACATTTTATGAAATTGGGCATGACTAGGTTGGTCTAGAGCAACCCATTGAGGATAAACAGATTTTCTCACCCGAGATCCCCAAGCTAGGGAGCAAGTCCATGGACAAGGGAATGGTAGATGATTTGGAGACATATAAATGAGGATCAAGAATTTTTTAATTCTGAGGGTGAGGAATCTCTTAGTGAAGTCTCACTTAAAGTTAAGGAAAATGATTTCAGTGAGACAAATGGGCTCGTGGTGCATGATGAACCATTTGATAGCCTGATAATTGAGGATTATGATCCGATTGGGGCTGACATGGAGATTTAGATCCTATTATAATAGATGATCCGATCGGTAGCCCCAATCTTCAACCACAGCCCAAAGAGCTGAATGATGATACTTTTGAGATCATTGTACCAAAGTCAATCCTGATTTAGCCATAATTGTTTAACTTGAATATTTTAGATGAGGCAAATAACATGCAGGAGGTCCCAGAATCTGAAACTTTGATTTTAGAGAATAGGAGTATGGAAATGAAAATATGGGAGGCCAATTCCGGGGTAAATAGAATTCTTGATTTAAGGGTTCTTGATGACTCGAAACCACCTACCTTATACCAGGACCCTTGTGATAGTTTCAACCTTGAGGCTATGCAACCCAAGCTCAAATTAATTGATTATCTTTTTGAGCTGAACCCTAAGTGGACATCTGAACCTATTGAACCAGATCTACCTATTGTCTGCCATTTTAGACTTGGGTTGTACACTACAAAACCATAGGCTCAGACCCACAAACACAACGACCTTCTGTTCTAGGTAATCTTCATCCAGAACCTTCTAACCACTCGACCCTAGGGCATGGGCCTACATCATAATCTGGTCCACATCTATGGACATCTTCTGCTAGTAGGTTTGAGGATTAATTTTTTTATTTTGATCTTGACCTGCACTTATGAACTCTCAATTTCTTCCTTATTTGTATATTATGCCTAGCTAAAGGCAATAAACTTAGCACATGTGTATATTCCACTTTCTCTACGGAACCGACTGGATTGCCACGAAATTTAGGTGATACACTACTTATTCTGCCCTTTTCATGTCTTTATTTTTACAATGAGGACATTGCATCATTTAGGCATGGGGGGGTGAATACTTAAGCTTGAGATTATTTTGTAAACTCTGTGGAATTTCTTTTATTTTCTTTAAAAAAAAATAGAATTAGGAGAAGAGATTAGGCATTAGAAGTTGTTAACTTTAGGAAATAATACGATAGGACCTGAACACTTAGACTCTTCAGGCCTTCAAGCTTAATCAGCCCGGGTGTTCACTAAAATGTGGACCTATTTCTTGAGTCTTCACCACATTAATTTTATTTTAATTTGGCTAATAAATTGGGGTGGTAAGTACACGACTTGTCAACTCGCCCTCTGATCTGAGGGGACTTTGAGTCTAAAACATTGACACACTATTTGTACTGACTCACTTTTCGATGATTTTTACGGAAATTAGGTAGCTAATGAACTTTCTAAGGTAGTATAGCTGGCAAGTTGTCGTGGGTAACAGTTCATTGGCCAGTTGTCCAGAGCCTAGCTACATGACCATTCTCTTTCTACTGCCTTTAGGTAAATCTTAGATAAAGTAAACCACCTACTCAGAAAAAGAAAAATATATATATATCTCAAAAAAAAGAAGAAAATAATAATAATAATAAAATAAGCCACACTTCACTGCAGAAGCATGGTTGGCAAGTTGTCGTAGGTAACTGACCATTAGTCAATTGTCTAGAGCTCAGCTTAGAAAAAGCACAAATAATTCCCAAACACTTAGGGAAGAAGCGGGGAAGTAGAATAAATCAGGGAGATATACACTGGGTAACCCTTTGTATTGACCCCATTAAAAATTTAAAAGTAGGGAGAAAACTATTGATCGAAAAGATAAATCTTTAGGCAGAAATGTTTAAGTCACCTGGGGTCCTCGAAACCTAAAGTCCATCTAAACTGCCGCTTAGTGAGTCTATCACTTTTCACAAGATGCTTAAAACTTAAAGTTCTTTTCGAGTCTTGGGTGGGTTGGGTAGCCATAGAAAGTTGCCCCGAAACTCAACTAAAAAAAAAAAACAAAAAAAAAATAATTTGAAAGGAAGAAAAAGTAGAAGAAAATGTATCTTCCCCTTTCAAAATAAGGCGATAATTTAGGTGGTTTGCATTTTGGCAGGCACCCGGGCACTGTTGAGTTTTTGTAATTAGGTCCTTAGTTGAAATTTTCTATTGTTAATAAATAACTTAGGCCTAATTAATTGAATTCTAATTCTGTTCTTATACATAGCATTTAGTTTGATTTTGCTAGGGACTAGCAAAAGATAGACATGGTGGCATGATGTATACACATCCATTTAGGATAAAATGCCTACTTATGCATGATCCTAACCTTATAGATGCATTCCATAGTATAAATATTGCATAGCATGCATTATTCTACATTTAGGATAGATTGTATAAATCACAAGTTAATTTGCTCCTTTTTGTAGCCTGGAGAGGAGATTTATTTCGACTCCTTGGATTGACGATCTGACTGCACGGACTTGACCAGAACGACGATTGAAGTCCATTGCCTTCGAAATTGCCTTGATTGGAGTCCCGTAGCACCATATGCAGTCTAAGGAAGATCAAATGCCAAGGGGCAAGGTGGTGCCAATCCAAACCTCAGATGCCAAATCCAACCACACGGATGGATCCAAATTGTCGATTGCAGCCCAACGATGCCAAAGTCAACCCAATTTGACGTCCGTGGTGCCACCTACAAAGCAAAGAAGACGAATGGCCATGATTGCACTATGTGGTGCCATCACAGCCAGCCAAATCCGCTCAGGCCCCTCTGCTCACCAGTTTGCTATCTCCAACTCGTAATCTTGATCATTGAATCTCCATCCAACGATCGAGAGCTTGTGCCATCTAATCTCTCCACTCGACCATCCAGTGTAATAGCACAGCGATCATGGAGTCAGTTCTCAAGTCAGGGGCACACATTTGAAACTGGTCGCAATGTCTGAGTTCACAAGCACCGACGAAAATCGATTGCGTCCGCTGGATGGCCATCAAGCGACACGAGATGCGCCACGTGGCACAATGGATGATCGCGGATGTGACCAGGTGAAAATGCACGATCGCATGCGCAGATGAACACGCGATTGCATACGCATCTAAGGCGTGATCATCGTGCAATCGCGGTCGTTGATCAAGTATCCAATAGCAAGCAGGTTCACAACTTCTTGATCAATGTTGCCCACCATTGGATGCTTGATCAATGGCCATGATCATGCAAAGATCGCACCCTTCAAATTGCACCTTAGATGCTCATGCAATTGCGCCTTCATCCGCATGTGTGAACGAGCGTTTCTTCCTAGCCGCATCTATGCTCATCTATTGCACTGCATGGCACGTCTCATGCTTCTTGATGGCCATTCAGTGGATGCAATCGATTTCTGCCTGCATTTGTGAAATTAGATAATACGATCGGTTTCAAACGTGCGCCGCTAACTTGAGAACCGACTCCATGACCACCGTACTGTCGTGCTGGATAGTCGAGTGGAGAGATTAGATGGAACAAGCTCTCAACTGTTAGATGGAGATCCAATAGTCATGATAGCGCATTTGAGATGGCAAGCTGATGAGCAGACTGATCTGAGCAGATTTGGACGACTACGATGGTGCCACGTGGTGCCATCGTGGCTTTCCATCTTCTTTCCTTTGTAGGTGGTACCATGGACATCGGATTGGGTCAACTTTGGCATCATTGGGTTGTGATCGATGATCCGGATCCATCCGTGCAGTCAGATTTAGCATTTGAGGTTCATATTGGCATCACCATGCCCCTTAGCATTTAATCTTCCTCACACTGCATAAGGTGCTACAGGACTCCAATCAAGGCGATTTAGAAGGTGTTGGACTCTAATCATCATCCTGATCAGATCCCTACAGCCAGATCGTTAATCCGAGGCCTCGAGATAAACCTCCTCTCCTGGCCACAAAAAGGAGCAAATTAACCTATAATTTATAGAATATATCCTAAATGCAAAATGATGCATGCTATGCAATATTTATAATATGGAATGCATCTATAAGGTTAGGAACATGCATAAGTAGGCATTTTATCCTAAATGGATGTGTATACATAATTGCCAGTGGTTGTTGAGAGAGATTTTCTCAATAAATCCCACTAAATTTAGTGGGATTGATCCTCATATCAAGATAAATTAGGCCAACGTGTTTCCAGCCTCTATGATGGCAAGAATAGCCATTTTCTTTGCCACAAGATTTGGGATTCAATCCGAAGAAATTACCACTCGAATCTCGTGCATTGATTGAAATTGATGTGTGGATTCCATCCATATTTATCTCTAATCATGACCGTGCACATTTTGTCTTCAATTCGACCCAAAAACCCCTCCATCTTCTTCCTCTAGTCGCCGCCATTGAAGAACCTTGGAGCTTCCTCAATCCCTTCGTCCACTACCTTATTGCTGAAATTGATAAGGGGCTTTGCCTTCTCATTATTTCTAGAAGCTTCCCACAAACTTCAGCCCTTCCCTCGCCATCCTCCACTCCAGTTTCTTCTTGCTCTTCTTCATTGCTAACGTGGTTTCGTCGGGTTTTAGAAACACGTCATAGTATAGCAACAAAAATGAATCAATACTTAAATTTATATGCTTGAAATTTGAGTTCCAAGGTCATCTTAGGAAGCAATAGATCGCAAATTAACCACCAATCAAGTATTTAGAATAATGCTCAAGAGATTGATATAACGAGAAATATTTTAAATGAAAAGCAAGACATGTATCAAGCTCGAAAGATATATATGTCAAAGACCAAAAAAATGTGTTTCAACTAAGCTTATGGCCTGAATACTACTATCAAACGTCTAATATGTAACCATCAGATGACTTGAAGTTCAAAATTAGACGTCCAATATTTGTTTAAATCCTTCACAAGAGTAAACCAAAATGTCCACAAGGCTCACACGAATCCCAAGGAAAAATTGACCCCTTTTACTAGGCCTAACCGTTTTCTCCTCTCTCTTTCTCTATTCGGATCTATAATCGGACCCAGACCCAAACCCACCTAGTGTGAGTCGCGGGTGAGGGTGAGAGTAGCATGTGCTAGGGAGCCCAACCCATTGTGCACTTGGGTGAACAACTTATGCTTACAAAACTTTATAAAGGAGTTTCAAAATCAAAGCCCCACGATGTTGGTCTATAACTCAGTGCCTTCGTTGTCATTCTCACGTGGAGCGGCAAGTGTCAATTGGAACAGGAGATGGCCTATGTTCTTCTAATTGTGGACCCACGAAAGCTCTTGAAGTGGTTCCGTGCTCAAGGGAGTTGGCAATGAGGCGAGGGATCATAGGACGAAAGTGAACATCGTCGGAGAAGATGATCGGCGGTGGTGGAGTACCTACGAGATGAATACGACCCTAGGACCCTAGGCTAGGCAAAAAATTTGTGAGGGTGAGAGAAAGCTTTTGCCTAACCTAATTAGGGTGAGGAAGAGTGAAGAAGGTCGGTTGGTGAAGGTGGAGGCCAGTGTAAACGATGGAGTCGGAGGAGATGAAGGACCTAGTGTCTGGAGCTCTAGAGCTCCGAAACTCTAATTGGAGGGAATATGGGGAAAGGAGAAGGGGAGAGGGTCACTGGTGGTGCATCGAAGATGAGGAAGGAGGAGAGCTAGCCGGAGCAGACAAGGGCGAGGGAAGGTCTGAAGCTTTGTGAGAAGCCTCGTAGAAGCTCAAGGGAGAGGAACCTCTACCTATTGTGTGTGGTAGAGAGAGAGAAAGGGGTATCGAGGAGCTCCGGTGGTGGGTCTCTTCACTAGTGAGGAGGATTCCGACGAAAATTGCGCAAGTTTGTGCTCGTGAATGTGAACCCCATTAAATAGAGGGTCTTCTTTCTCCAATTGAGCCAATCATAGCAAGTTTAAGCTTGCTATTTAGCCAGTTTTGGACCTTGAAAAGCTTGAGCTCGCCAGAGAAATTCTGGCTAAGATTGATTCGAAGAAGATGTTCATTCGATAGGGCATGATCTGATTGCCATTCCCACTAAAGTTGATGGGATTTGGTGATGCTTTGAAGGTTCAAATCTTCCCTCAAATCTCGTGGTCATGGGTTGATTTGGAGCTTCTATGTTCACATGGTGAAGAAGACGAATGTAGTGGAAGACCTTTTTCCAAAAAATAAAAAAAGATAGGGGTGTGTATGCATTGAAAACACAAAAGATAGGGGGCTCTATGTAATAAATAGAGAGCTGTGGGCCAAAATGCAAACTAGGTCAAGATGAACTATGATTAAGCTCAAATTTTAGGGTTAACCTAATTTGGACATATGGAATCTAATGGTGGCCTCAGATTTGAGTTTTGACCAAGTTTGACTACAAAATTTAATCAAAAGCCCAAAACAAAATAAATTCTCGCCTAAGTCTCTATTTTTGGTCAAGATGGGTTCTTTTGGTCAAAGTGAAAGTTTCAAACCTCTTAGAATATTTTAAAATGATTTTTAGGATGTTTATATTATATTTATTTCTACCAGAACCCATTTAATTGAAGTAAGGTTGATTTTAGGGTTCTTATTAATAAAATAATCCTCGAAACACGAAAAATCCTATTTTAGTCAGTCTAAGCCCACTTCTTGGAAATTTAAGTTCATTTAACCTCTATTAGACACCAATTAGCCCCTCAATTAATCTTCATTAATGCTTTCTCATTAAAACAATATAATTAACCCAATTTCCTATCTTCTCGCATTCAATTCAGAACAGAGTTATGATCTTCTGATGAATATTTAAGAGCATTTATTACTGTAGTTGGGCTAAATTAGGCTCATTAACACCAATGATAGGCTAAATTAGACATGAAACAAAGCAGAGTAGAGAAGAAAGCACTTGAATTTCTTGATTAACTGATCAGCTCCAAGATGAAAATAGAGTATACACAACTGCTAAGTTTATTGCCTTCAGCTAGGACAATAAACAAACAAAGGGAAGAAATACAAGAATTAGAATGGCAGGTGAAGATCTGGAGAAAAAGATTAATCCTTAGACCCGTTAACAGAGAATGTCCACAGATGTTGACTAGGTTATAATGTAGACCGATGCCCTAAGGTCGAGTGGTTCTATGGCTTTGGATGAAAATCACCCAGAACCTGAGATCACTATGCTTGTGAGGTTCAGGTTGTGATTTTGTGGCATACAACCCAAGTCTGAAATTTTTGGATAAAATAAAGTTGCAGACTAATAGGAGTTTTTGTCCATTTTGAATTCGGCTAGAAAATATAATCCGTTATTTAATACTTAGGTTGCTTTTCGACAGAATCAAAAATATCATAAGGGTCCTAATAAAAAGTTAGTGGTTTTAGTCAAATAGGAACCCTTAGATCCAAAATTGTATCTCTCAGAATTAGCCTCCCAGATTTTCATTTCCAAATTTCTAACCTCGAAAATCAGGGTTTCCGAGACTTCCAACATGTTATTCACCCCATCTGATTTATCCAAGTCCAAAATATGTGGTTGAATCAGAATTGACTTGGGTTCAATAATTTCCAAAACAAAATTTTCATTATACTCAACAGGGTGTGGTTGAGGAATGGGGCAACTGATTAAATCAGGCTTTGAATCCTCCATGTTAGCCCCAATAGAATCAAATTCCTCAATTATTGGGCTATCAAATAGTTCATCAAATTCCTCAAGACCATTTGTCTCACTAAAATAATTCACCTTAACCTCAAGTGAGACGGCACGTAAGGATTCTTCACCATCACTATCAAAGAAATCTTGATCCTCATTTATATGTCTCAAAACCATCTATTATTCCTTGGTCCGTGGAGACATTTTTCCTCGTACCCTAGTGCTGGGATCACGGGTGAAGAAATCATATCAGCCTTAATTGGTTACTCTAGGCTAACTTGGTCATCCTAGGTCTTATAAAATGGGTCCCCCCTACAGGTGCCTGAGCGGTTTCTAACATTGGTTCTCCTGAAAGGGGTTCATCCTGGGAATCACCTCAAGCTTGGACTAAGGCAACCATGAATTTTATCCTCAATCTTGATAATTTCCCAAGTAAAAACTCACTCGGGCCCTTATCCTCAATATCTTGAAGCCAATCCAATAACGAACTATTCAGATCATTAATCATTTAAATCAGGGTCTCCAATTCTTTAGTGCAAGGTGTTGGTTGGATTTCTAAAGATCGTATGGTGTTCCTCAAGTTAGCTAATACCCTATCTTGGACCTGGTTCACCTGAACCGAATGGTTCGGTTCAGGGTTGGGTGGGTTTGGGTTCAGTTTAGGGGAGTCAAGGAATTTAGGTTCTTGGGGTCCTCCCTAATAATAGGCCAGATCGGGAAGTTCATAGAGGGATGGTAACCTATATGCAGTGTAATCTTGGGAAGGGTATGTGTTGTAATCATCATATCCTTCTTAATTGTAGATCATGTTAGGTTGTTTGTTAAAGGGTGGAGATCTATAATTAGTATAGGTGTGAGAAGGATAATAATCATAGTCTTACTGTCCAGGGTTAGGCCATGGACACTGAGGTCCGGAATCATATCCCCAATTAGTGTTATCCCAACTAGTGGATAGTTGGTCATAGGTTGAGTCAGGATAATAATCATCTTGGGGATAAGTGATGGTAGGAGAGTAGGAGTGGAAATGTGAGTAAGAGGTGGAAGGATGCATGGCAAAATGGAAGGACAAGCAAAGAGAAAGGAGCTCTGTAGTACAAACAATTCAAACCTATCCTTAGGTGGGGTATCCTAAAGATCTACAGACTCTCAGAAGCCATCTTAAGACTATAAACGATTAAGTCTACTTTTATCTAGTCAATCCAACCAGTTAGAGGATGGGATTGCAAAGAAGGTACTTCCCTTAGCTTTCACCTCAAGTTCCTTTGATACCCCCCAACCGTGGTCGTTTGACACTACTCCCATAGCTAGACATCAGATGGAACAATAAAAGCAAATTAATCAAAAATAATCTTGATCTAGACCTTGAGGAGGGAGTCAAATCCTTAAGGCCAACGTCTACATGATTTTAATTAGGCTTAGGATTGTGCTCTAGAATGTGATGGGCCCTTTTAATGGGTTGTGCCCTTAAGAGTCAATTTCGATGTGTGTGTGTGCACACCCAATGGGTTTCAAGCAAGATTATTTTTGGATGAGGTGAATTTTAGGGTTTGAATCTTAGTAGTTTTTAGGATTCAAATTTAGGTATATTAAGACAAGGTTTTGTGAGAAAAACCAAGTTTTGAAATTATAGGTGATTATATATTTTTTTAAAACTCAAAAAGAATGTGGAGTGCCTAATTAGTTCCTAAAAGTTGAACCCTAGGTGGCAAGCTACAAGATGAATCAATTTTATATTAAGTGGTGTAGCCCAAACAGATTAGACAATTGGCCTATTGCACCACTAGATTAAGGCACACAAATTGATTAGCCTATCCAAATTTTCTACTCACTTATTTGTGCATTAAGTTAGAGTGTACAGAATCCATAAATCAAATCCCGATTAAGTGGTAGAATCGAGGTGATAATATGCCTTAGTTTCAGAAATTATGGGTGTGTGAGGTGTGTATATTTCAACTTAATCCCACAATCAAAATTTTTTATTATTTTATTTTTTATATGCGGCTGGGTGAGGTGGGAGGAGTGATAATCAAACAACCAATTTCTAGACTAGGGTCTATGCGAACTCCTAGGTTGATTTAGGTTTGAGTTATTTATGTGGTGGAATGAAATCTAATGGGAGGTAATGAGCCCATATTTGTGGGCTATTTATGTATTTTAATACCTAGACATTAGATTAAAGTAACATATACATAGCATAAATTAGTATGTAAATAGATTAATTTATAGATTCTCTTTCATGCATATTTCATGCATTTAAATAGTTTATGCATTTAAGGTTTCCTATACATAGCATGCATTGAAATAATTAATCTTTAAGGTTGCATTACATGCATTCATTTGAATTAACATTTCTTTTGAGGACCTGTGGATAAATAACCCTCATTTCTTTTTCTTATTTTATTAATCTTTTCCTCTCTTCAACGGTTGCAATAACAACGCCCCCTCCCACTTTACTCACTGCTTTGATGGCCGTGGACATGGATCTGGTCGAGGCAGCTATGGCTACAAAAGAGAGGAGGCAACTGTGCTCGAGAAGACTCCGTCTTGACTCCAACACTGTGAAGAGCTTCGAGCTCACCTCCACTCCACCACCATGCATCTCCAAGGTCGAGCTCTGCCACACCGTGGGCCAGCGAGGTGACAGGTTGTCGCGTCAAACTGGTGGACTCAGCCATTATCAAGCACGAGCTCCTTGTAGCTCGCTTATTATCGTGGGTGTGCTCCATGGACCACACCAATATCCTCTTCTTCTTCTTTTTATTTTTCTCGCTACTATTCATCTTCTTCACCAAATAACAAACCCAACACCACCACACCTCACCACTGCCGTTCTCAGCGCCACCCTCTTCTACTTGGCATCACCACGACATCTTTACGTCAAAGCAGTCAACAGCATCCGGCCTCACCTTGCGTGCAAGGCCAGTAGTAACTATACCATCGCCGTTCACCTCCACTATTCATCTTCTCCACGAAGAACCCAACATCCCCATCGCCACAGCCAGCCGCAGGAGCCACTCCTGGCTACCATACTCATACCCACCGGCATTGCCCCTTACCGTGCAAGATCGCCTAGCACCAGCAAACCCCTCACCTGCCCCTGCCCATGCATGGAGCCGCTCCCCAATAGTAGTAGGTCGCCGCCCACCCATCGACCACCTCCGCTCTGGCCACGCTGTGCCTCGCTGCCACCATCGTCGCATAGCCCTCAGCAGACTTGTCCTCCACCGCAAGCCTCACCTCCGACCTTGGCCTCTCCTCCTTGCACAAGGCATTAGAAGGAAATCCCCTATTTCCCTCTCAATTAGATTTGACATTCAATGCCATTGCCATAAATTTATTTTTTATTTTATTAATTAAAGATTGTGGTTAGTTTATGCAAAGGACTGCCCTCTTTCTTGTAAACGCGATTCCAGCTTTATCTCACATCATTTCCTTAATCTAAAGGGGGTTTTGGCTTTGATTACTTGAGGAATTAATTTTTGAACATTAGTTTTCAAACCTTGCAAGTTTCAATAGGCACATTCTTCCTTGCAGACATGACCCACTCCATCTATGAGTGGCTTATTTATTTCAATAGTTTTGACAGTCGATTTTCCACCAGTCCTCACTATTTCAACGCATCATTTCATGTGCAAAAATTCTTCCAAAGAGAATCGTCTCGTCAAGGGGTAGTGGGGTACACTTATAGACCCCTCAACAACACTTTACTCCAATCATACAGGTTTGGCTCGCCTCAAAAGAGTGCCTGTGATAAAAATAAGAAAGGAAAGAAGTTAGGTAAAAGATCAGTAAGGCAAAAAATGTAGGAAATCAAAAGCGTTGCCTGCCCGGCAACGGTGCCAAAATGATGAGTCAAAAAATCATGCAGAGAAAAGTTAGAGTTTGGAAAACCCGAGTCGTTACAAATTCACAAGAAAATCCAATCATTAGACAATATTTATAACCAAAACTCAAAGTGAGTCCCGGGTCAAACACGAGGAAACGAATGTTTGATTTGGAAATCCACATTTGCTTTTATTTGTTTTTGGTATTTTTGTGTTTTTCTATCTTTTTTTATTTTTATCAAGCAAGAGATCAGGTCAAAATATCATACTAATCTACTTGCAAAATAAGAGAGGGAAATACAGAAAGAGAGAGAAAGAGAAATAGAGAAAGAGAGAAACAAATATTATATGGCTAACATGTTTATTACACTAATTATTGAGATCAAATCTACACTATGAAAGCATTAAAAAGATAGAGATGAGAGAAATCCTCCCCAACGGCTACTTGGAGGATGAGCCGCGTTGATAGAGCACTCGAGAGAGAGGTGAGGAACTGGAAGAGGGAAGAGGAAGCCGGACAAATCGAGGATGAGACAGGGTGACATCACAGTGGGATTTGCTTCCCGAATGTGGTGAGAAGATGGCCATAGGATGCTCCACGAAGGGGAGTGAGAAGTGGTAAAAAATATTTATTTTCTACTCTAGAGGAGCATCTTGAGCATGGGACTAGCTCCTTAGAGCTTTAGAGGAGCTAAGGAAGGAGTGGGAAGAGATGATGTGAAATGGAAGAGGTGTAGGGGTATATAAAGGTGAAGGGAGAGGTGAAAAGAAGGGCATATGATTAGGTGGCAAATCATTTGCCATGAAGTCACCGGCCACCTCACGCACCCACGCACATTGCCCCCCCGCGTGCCTGCAGATGACGGGCATAGCCATGAGCTGCTCAGCTGTCGCGAGGGTCAAAGGATGAGGGTTGTTGGATTCTCGATCGATGACTCAAGAGGGTGCTTGCCCGCCCTTTACAACACACACAGGGTGTGTACGATTGCGCATTATTGCGAGCATACAGCACCTCGCTCATCCGTCGTGCCACGTCTCCGCCTTCATCGCCACTCATTGATCACTCCACTTTAGTGGAGTGTTAATTAGCCTAAGGAATTGTTAATTACATGTTCCTAATATTTAATTATTCATGATTTGAATGATAATTTAGCTTAACCTGCATACATTTTTGTGTTAAAGATAAGATTTAATAACAAAATTTTATGATAACATAATGCAGGAAAGGAATAAATTTGTTCAGCATGTGCCTCACCGCCAACTAACTCCACGCCAACAACGATCACCACCGAACATCACCACATTCCTCTCAACCCCCCATTATACCCTCCAAGCGATTGGAGGAGATATCAGAGAAGAAAATGCCTGAAGAACTGTTCAAAAGGAGAATAAAAAAAGGCTCCTGGGGGGAGGGCCATTCTATGGACCTCTATCATGGGAAAAGGCTTGCACCATGACCTTCTGGCATTCACCATGGATCAATGCGAACTCCATCGCCTCTCCGCTTTCATTCACCTTCACTTTCATGTGCATGGTGACAGCATGCGCACCCCCACGCCAGCAACCACGTGCAACCCAACCATTGCCTCCACCCGTCACCGCAACCCCCTCCCTTCCCTCTTCATCATCATCTTCTTCTTCTTCTTCTTCTTCTTCGTCAGCCTCTCCAACTCCAACGGAACCCACCAGCACAACTTCCAACAACACCAACTTCCCGCTGTTTGACACCACTCACACAGCCAACACCATCGACACACCATCGTTGCGCTCCCTGTTCCATGCTGCCATCCCAACCACCTCGCCGCTCACTCCACCTCCCACGAGCACCCACGCTGGCCATCCTCATCATCGACTAACCACCACCGACGGCCACTTTGGCCCACGCTGAGATCCACAACACGTACCCCACACTCAGGAGGCCTTACGCGTGCGACCTTAACGCCAGCCATAGGCCTTCTCCCTCGCACACGAGCAGCCACCAACAATCCTCTATTTTGGTTGATATTAGATATTACATTCAAATGCCATTGTGAAAGGTTGATTTTTTTCTATATTAATATTTTATTCTGTTGATTTTATGAGCATTTCCCTTTTGTTCTACATAATTACGATTCCAACATATCGTGTTATTGATTAGTTAGGCGAAAAGGAATCTTAACTTGATTTTTGAGGAAAATAAAGAGGGAATGTTGGATTTTGATAGTAACGTGTTTTAATAAGTCATTGCCTCCTTGTGGACACGATCCACTTGTCTTGAGTGGTTATATTTAATTATTTTTTAAAGTGATTTTCCACCACTTTGATATTACTTCGACGCGTCATTTTATGTGCAAAACAAAAACAAAAGCGAAGACCATCTTTTCAAATGGCGCCATTGCCGGGGAGGCAACGAACCTAATAAACTCGCACGCTTTTCCTGTTCAAATTGATTTGTTATTGATGCTATATATATTGATCTGTTATCTTTATTTGGGTGCGAGGTGTATCACGTGGAACAAGGAGAGTCGTACTAGATGCATTTTGGTGGGCCTTGATTCCACCTAGTGAGGAGACGAGTACCTGGGAGATTGAGAAACCTGGAGTTTCATTGACGAGGACTTCTCCTATCCTCCTTCCATTTAATTAGGTGTTAGGATAAACTTTAGACTCAAAATTTTTATTCAATGTTTTCTCGCCCTTGTTCATTAGGGTTGGCTTGTAGCGTTTGTTCCCCAATTTTGTTGGATTGATTGGGCCCATGTTCTAGGGTATTTTTGGGAGCATGTCCCATTTCTTTAGTAACTAGGATTATTATTTTATGTGGTTTTTTAGTTGTCAGTTGTTTTGGTTTATTTGAATTGTGTAATAAAAAAAAAAGAAAAAAAATTCAAACTGCCTACTAGAAGCTGCATATCTATAGGGCGACCATCTAGGATTGAATGAGCAGCATCTAGTTTATATTTCTGCATTGCAGACATCTCTCATGAAGAAAGCTAGAGTAAGGTACGTTTTCTCTTTAGCATCAAATACCTGTCATACATCTGCATTGGACTTAAATTCAAGACCACTAAAGTGTTTGAATCTAATTAATTCTATGGTCACTTTAAAAAATTGGGACTACTAAGAGGTTGGACCTTAAAATCAGTGACTTGAAATTGTGTACAAAAGGATCTTGTTTGTGAGATTTCAAAATTCAAAATGGGTACATGTGTTGTACAC
Source organism: Thalassia testudinum (assembly GCA_037157565.1). NCBI lineage: Eukaryota > Viridiplantae > Streptophyta > Magnoliopsida > Alismatales > Hydrocharitaceae > Thalassia > Thalassia testudinum. Next base: position 61,814,231 of record JAZHRO010000007.1, on the reverse strand, counting down.
CTGATACACTATGCACATCAAACATAAGGTCACTAGATAAATTTCTACCTCTCCTCTTTGCACCATAAGAGAAGTTAGTTGGAAATCAACAAGCCTATCCACCAAGTTACTTCGATTCCTCGTGCGTGGGCTCGATTTGAGATTTCCATCCCTTGCGAGTAGGTTGTAGGCACCAACGAAATTCGGCCTAGGAAGTGTAATTCTTGCAAAACTTGTTTGGCCACCAATTGCATACTTAATTCTAAGACCTAGAATCTACTAAAAATAGATCCCATTGTATTTGCGTTTGTTTTGACAGTGGTAGAAATCTCTAGGAAGTTTCTATTTTTACTCTGATTTCTTCTAAGTCCTAAGAGAGTTAAACCTATTTGGCTTAAAAAGAAATGGATTACCCTTACTTCTATCAGCTAGATTATCAGAATCCATACTGCCCATCTTTTAATCATATCCCATGCCCCGAGCATATCCATCCTTTGATGGGTACAATGACAATTCATTTGATCAATCCTATTCCTATCCTGGGAGTACTGGCCCGATAACTACCACTTTTGAGCAGAGCCTAGAAGTGGAATTTTTCAGTTTACAAACACCCAACCCTCCCACCCTTCATGATTTTTCTTATCGAGGCTGGACCGATACCCCCAGGCAACCAGAGCCTGAGATTGACTATCCTCCCCAATCTGATAGCAGTAGCCTCTCCGCTTTTATGATAGAAATGCAAAACCAACAAAAAGAAATGATGGAGTCCATGGGAGAGGTGTTGAGGAATAGTCAACAATTGAACAAGGAAATTAGATAGCTTAGTTACTCTCTTACTATTGATTCTGATCCCTACCCGTACAACCGTGTTCATCAAAATAATTCTGAGGAAACCAATGACAATAGGGACCCTATTTTGAGTAGCTATCACTTAGACTCTCCCCATGAGACACGGCCACTAGAGGAGAATGACCCTATCGATTATCCACCCGAGCTATATTGGAGTCAAAAGAAAGGGAAGATGGTACCTCTTAAGGACCTTGACCTTGATGACAGTATTTTTCTTACCCCTGATAACCCAAGTCAAGTCGTATTGTTCATGCCACTTCCCCTATTAATCATGTGGTGGAACCCTATTCTACCCTTAGTGAGCCTAATCTTGACCCTCCACTTAGGGAATCAACACCTATCATTCAGCATTCTGAGGATTTAAATGCGCCCAATGAAGATGACCCTAAGGGAATGGAGGATGAATTGGATCAATTTTGGTCTCAAGGATACAAAGACTCTATTTTAGAGGAGGATGATAACCCGATAAAGGAACCCGGACTTAGAGTTTGGAGTGAATCTTGAGGGGATTATGTGTTATTTGAGGACTTACCCCCCGAGGATATTAATGATTTGGTGAAATCCGGATTCCTTCCTACTTTTGATTTTGAAAAGCATCCTCTACAAAATCTGGAAGATATGGAGTTGAGATTGGAGGAGGATGAACACAATAGTTAGAAGCCTAGAAGAGACTCTTGGGGACATTACATATTAGTTGAGGATTTATGCCCCGAGGAGAACAAAGAATTGAGCGATATAGGCTTTCTCCATTCGTATAACATTGAGAATGATCATCCTCCTAAGATATTAAAAATCATGAAGTAACACAAAAAGTCTCCAGAAAGAATGTAATTGACAAAAAAGAACCCGGGGATGGACTTGATGATAATTCTGATATCGCTACTTCCCAGGAAACCCAACTGTTGTCAAAGCATGTTGGTCATGAGTCTACTAATGAGATATTGAATTATGTGCATGACTCATCTATTATAGAGAAGCAGTTGGAGATTCATCAAACAATGAAGTTATGTAAGGATATGGAAGAAGAATTGTTATTAGGAATGAAACCTAAACAGACTAAGTCCTCTTTGGACTTAATAATTACCACCCAATCACTCAAGCAAACTGTGGATTCCTTACCTAATCCATAGCTCAGGTCTCTGCTCATATACATTCTTTCTAGGGAGAATATCAAGCCAGTACATCCTCGGTAGAATGGCGAGTGTGGATTGATGCTTGTACTTTTAGTCTCGCCATTTAAGGGTTTGAAATAATTATGTTTATATCTTTTAAAATCCTTCTTGTTTGGAGGACCCTTGTCATCCTCCACTTATTCTGTTTCGAGAGGTCTCTTTTCATGTTCCTTTTGTTATTCCTAGACCTCCCCAGGTAGCCTACGAGGTTCTCTATTTTCATATCTTCCGGTGAGCATTTGGAATCACACTGCATCATCAGCTTGCCAACATCTGTGGCAATCTATTTTCTAGGCTCGCGTTGTTACGCATATTTTTATGGTCTAGCTCTTTCTATTTTGAACCAGACTTACAAGTTTCCTATAAGTATGGCTGCAGACAGAAAATGCAGCGCTTGTTAGGAGGCAACCCAATGTCCAGAATAACGTCTTCTTCTGGTGATTTCTTTCCTTTCTCCCCCTATTTTAATTTTACAATGAGGACATTGTAGGATTTAGGCATGGGGGGTGCATTCTGCATTTTTAGGTAGTATTCATGCATTTAAGATAGGTGCATTAAAAAAAAATCTCTCTTTTCTTGAGCTGAATTGGTTAGCCCTAGCAAATCTTTATTAAGGAGGTGTCACTGAAGATGTTCTTAAATCGTTTTAGAGTTTAGAATCCAGTACATTCACTTGCATGTAGGATGGGTAATGGATCTTTGTAGAAAGCCAATATGCATTTTTAGTCAGCTAAATCCTTGGATAATTTGAAGGGAGTTAGGCATACTATCTTCTATTAAGATCCACCTAATATCTATGAGAAGAAAGTAGAGAGATTACTGGTGCACTAAGTCTAGTGCAAGGACTCTGAAGTTCTAGATAATTAGATGATGATACCTCAGAGTTAGGCATAGTTTTTATTCTCTGTTCCTGTGTGCAAACATTGTGTGAAGTCTTAAGAGTCACTAAATAAGGTAGATACACAGAGATTGAGTCCTAATATAACTATGACTATGGTGGATGGTTAAGACCATCCTTCATAGGGTCCTCGGCTGAAGGAGGGTAATAGTGTCAAAGGTCAGAAATATGTCTGTCCTATCCATTCCTTCTCGGTGCTGAGAGTAGGCACTCCCACCAAATAAGCCACATAATATCCTCTTGATCATCATCATCTCAAATAATGCCTCATGAATAAAAGTATGCATCGTTTTGTGTTAGTAGTAAAGAAAAACTAAAAAAAAAAGAAAAAAAGGAAAAGAAAGAGAAATACTTATATTTAGAAAAATATGAAAAAAAAAAGAAAAAAAAAGAAGAAAAGAAAAAGAAAAGAAGTCCAAGTTTAGAGTTTTATCTTCATGTCATTTTTTAGGTGCCAACGTTTTTGAGGCAACAACAATAACATGCATTGTGATCCACAAAATATGACCCATACCTACTTTTTAGTATTTTTGATCACCAAAATACTAGCTGAGGTCTTCTAACTTAGTTGTAGGGTTATTAGGACTTTACTTGAAGTGTGAAAGTCATGTAAGGCCACCAAACAGTGAATATATTTACAAAATCTGGTAAGATATATGATCTCAAAAAAAGAAAAGGAAAGAGAAAAGAGAGAATGAGTTAGCGCAAAGGAACGCAAAGAGAGCATAGTTTTTAGCCTCTCTCTGGGTTGACTTGTTTAATAGTCTGGAGAGCTACAGTCTGCAGTACTGGACTACATGTAACACCAGATGAGTGTGAGCCACCAAATATAAATCCATTCAACTCAGTATCTCCTACCTAAGCCAAAAGGTTGGGGTCAAATTATAGAACATTTTCTACTTTATCCCTGAGGGAAGTATTTGCCTATCCCGGTAGAATTTTATTAAGGGATAGGTTCGAATTTTAAATGTAAGTTAGCTTTTCACTTGGATCCATTACCTAGGCTACTGTCAATTCACATGTGTCTAGATCTCTAAATTTTTGGAAGAAGAAAAGAAGAAATCTTTTTGGTTAGTTCCATTATTTTTCATTTTTTGCTAGGAACTAGCAAAACTTAGGCATGGGGGTATTTGATCACTCCACTTTAGTGGAGTGCTAATTAGCCTAAGTAATTGTTTATTACATATTCCTAATCTTTAATTATTCATGATTTAAATGATAATTTAGCTTAACCTGCATACATTTTTATGTGCTAAAGATAAGATTTAAAAACATACTTTTATGATAACATATTGCAGGCGAGGAATAAATTTGTTCATCATGTGCCCCACCACCAACCAACTCCACTCCAACAACGATCACCACTGAACATCACCGCATTCCTCTCAACCCCCCATTATACCCTCCAAGCAGTTGGAGGAGATATTGGAAAAGAAAACGCCTGAAGAACTGTTAAAAAGGAGAATAAAAAAAGCTCCTGGGTGGAGGGCCATTCTCTAGACCTCTATCGTGGGAAAAGGCTTGCACCGTGACCTTCTAGCGTTCACTGTGGATCAGTGTGAACTCCATCGCCTCTCTACTTTTATTCACCTTCACTTTCATGTGCACAGTGATAGCGTGTGCACCCCCACGCCAGCAACCATGCGCAACCCAGCCACTACCGTCCACCCTTCACCGCAACCCCCCCTTTTTCCCTCTTCTTCTTCTTTGTCAACCTCTGCAACTCCAATGGAACCCACCACCACAACTTCCAACAGCCACCAACTCCCCGCCTTTTGAAACCACCTGTGCTACCAACACCATCGACACAACCACCATCATGTTGGAGCCTTGTTCCACATCTTGTTTTGGTGTTAACAAAATTATTATGGATTAATGTTTGCAATTGAGTTCTTTCATATTTAGGTGAAGATCAAGGCAAACAGGAAATGATGGAGGCTTGATGAAAAGGAGAAGATCATGATAAGAAGGAGGCAAGATGACAAGGAAGAATCAAGGAGGAGAAGATCATCTTCGACCTTTAGTGTTTCTAGTTTAGATTTTTTATTTATAGATTGTATGTGTCTCTTAACAAAGGAATATAACTTAGATTGTAAAAATAATTAGAGATAAATTAGGATTAATATTGTGATTATTTTCAAAGAACGTAATTGATTAGATCACTTTAAAATGGTACTTGTTAACCCACAAGTACCGGTACTAAAGTTTAGTACCGGTACATGTGAGTTACAGGTTTGGGTTTTGTCAAGAAACAAACCTATACCCCGCGAGTACCGGTACTCATGATCAGTACCAGTACTGGAGGTAATGAGTACCGGTACTAACCATGAGTAGCGGTATAAGTGGGCTACAGATTTGTGTTTAGAGTTTGAAACCCAAATTTGGAAGCAACGAGTACCGGTACTCATACTTTAGTACCGATACCAGGTAGCCGTTGGCTCAAAATTGAATGGCTAGAAAATTAATTTTGGCTATATGAACGTTGGGATTTAAACCCCAACATCTAGTAGACGAATCTTTGAGGCCCTAAACTCTATAAATAAACCCTTGGACCCTTAGTTTGCATATAAGAAAAGAGGATAAAAATTTCTAGGGCTATATTTCAAATTTCCACCATATTTTCAAGAGAGAAAGAAGAAGCTTGACATTCACTCTCTCTACATTCTTACAAGCTCAATGGCATGTTTTTCTCACGCATCTACAAAGCGATTCACATCTATCCTTAGCTCTCAAATCGGTAATATTATTTTAATTATTGTTGAGAGGCGTAGGAATTTATGTTGTAAGGGTTCTCTTTCTTACACCAATTCTTTTTTATATTTTTAGTTTGTTGCTCGTTGGGTTGTAACAAACCCGTTATTGTACTTGGGTTGAGGTAACCCGTTAATTACCTTGGTTTAGTAAATTGATTTCCTCGGGGTTGAGGGAATCGGGTTAAAAACCCTAAGCTAGGAGGCTTAGGTAGTGGAGTACCCAAGGGAAGGGAATCACTATAAATTTTGTGTCCTTTTGTGGTTTGAATTGATTGTGCAAATCTTTCTTGTTATTACTAATATTGTTCTTGAGTGTTTGTGCGCATAGCCATATATTCCATATTTTAGATCCTACAAGTGGTATCAGAGCAAGGTTGCGAGAAGACGTAACAAATCAACTCACAATGGCATCTACATCAAGGCGCATTGAAGGATAGTCTTCTACCCGTCCACCCTATTTTGATGGGATGGACTATGGGTATTGGAAGAGGAGGATGCAAGTCTTTCTCAAAGCCATGGATGAAGATTCGTGGACTCTCATTCAAGAGAGGTACATGGATCCGAAACCGCTAGAAGGAGTTGAATGGATAGCTGAGCAAAAGAAAAAGATTGTGGGAAATGCGAAGGCCATGAACGTACTCTATTGTGCGTTATCAAGAGGAGAGTTCAACCAGATCTCCGCATGCGAGTCCACCTATGAGATTTGGAATACTTTGCAAATCACCTATGAAGGTACAAGCAAGGTAAAAGAAACACGTATTTCTATTTTAATAGAAAATTATGAGTGTTTCAGGATGGAAAAAGGAGAAACAATCAAGGACATGTACACAAGGTTTGGAGAAATCGTGAATCCAATGAAAAATCTAGGAGTCAAGCTGAAAGAAGAACAACTTGTAAGAAAGGTCTTGAGATCACTTACAAGCGATTGGTCTCCAAAGACCACAGCGATCCAAGAGGCAAAGGATCTATCCACTCTCCCCTTGGGTGATCTAATTGGAAGCCTCATGGCATATGAAGTCCAATTGGGGAATATCAAGAAGAACGAGGAGAAGGCGACAAGCAAGAAGAAAAGCATTACTTTTAGAGCAATCAAGGAGGACTCAGACTCAACAACATTAGAATCCGAAGACGAGGAGATGGAAATGCTCACTAGGAAATTCCAGAAATTCCTCAAGAAACAAGGTAAGCAAGTAAATAAAATTTCTTCTAATATTATTTGTTATGAGTGCAAGAAGAAGGGCCACTTGCGAAAGATTGCCCCTTAAACAAGAAGGAGGACAATAGTAAAGAAACAAAGGAGCTCGAGAAGAAGAAGAAGAAGTATTTAAAGCGACTTGGGATGATAGCGACTCTAACATGGACACTGACTTTAGTGAATCGAATGAAGATGAGGTTGCACACCTTTGTCTTGTTGCAACTTCAGAAGACACAGAAGAAGAGGTAAACCCTGATTTTTCTTTTGAAGAATTATTAGAAGCTTATGAAGAACTATATCATAAAGCTAGGTTATTTAAAAAGAAAAATAAGGTTTTAAAAAATAATTATCAAACATTAGAAATATATAAATCATGTTTAGAAATGGAATTAAAAATGTCAAAAGAGACTAACAATCAGTTGCATGCAAAGATAGTAGAATTAGAAGATATTTATTAGCACTTTGAAGGTACTTTAAATAATCTCAAAACAACAACTAGGTTAAATACTGAATTTTGTGAAGCTATAAAATCAAATTTTCAAAATGAAAAGAATACACATACTAAATCACATGCACCTAGGCATGCATGGATGTATCAAAAGGCTAAAAATCCCAAGAATTATAGATCTAACACTAAAAAGTTCTATAAATCTTAAGATTTGAAAGGTGCTAACTCTAAAGCACCCACAAGAAAATGGTTACCTAGAAAAGATATTTGTTTTGCAGGAGTAGATCAAAGTAATCAATGGGTGTTCAAGGCACATAACGGAACACTTCAACCTTTCTATAGGTTGAATGAAGACTAAGAATGTTGGACGAGAGATGCTTGGTATCTACAAGCTCCATTTTAATATTAGTAAATTTTTTGGTATGATATTTCTTCATTTTTTTGTGATTGACAAAAAGGGCGAGAAAGATAGAGGGCGAATAGTAATATTTTTACGAGGAGCATATATTGAGGGGGTGGATTTAATTAAAAGCTTTTTTCCTTCATATAGCATTGTTAAAATTTATTTTTATTCTTATAATTACTTATTTGCAAGATAGTTTTGTCAACACCAAAAAGGGTGAGATTGTTGGAACCTTGTTCCACATCATGTTTTAGTGTTAACAAAATTATTATGGATTAATGTTTGCAATTGAGTTCTTTCAAATTTAGGTGAAGATCAAGGCAAATAGGAAATGACGGAGGCTTGATGAAAAGGAGATCATGATAAGAAGGAGGCACGATGACAAGGAACAATCAAGGAGGAGAAGATCATCTTTGACCTTTAGTGTTTCTAGTTTAGATTTTTTATTTATAGATTATATATGCCTCTTAACAAAGGAATATAACTTAGATCGTAAAAATAATTAGAGATAAATTAGGATTAATATTGTGATCATTTTCAAAGAACGTAATTAATTAAATCACTTAAGAAAGGTACTTGTTAACCCACAAGTACCGGTACTAAACTTCCAGATTTGGGTTTCAAACTCTTAACACAAATTTATAACCCACTTGTACCAGTATTCATGGTTAGTACCGGTACTCGTTACCTCCAATACAGGTACTAATCATGAGTACCGATACTCGCAGGGTACAGGTTTGTTTCTTGACAAAACCCAAACCTGTAACACACAAGTACCGGTACTAAACTTTAGTACCGGTTCTTGTGAGTTACAGGTTTGGGTTTTGTCAAGAAACAAACCTGTATCCCGTGCTTTAGTACCGGTACTTGTGAGTTACAGGTTTGGGTTTTGTTAAGAAACAAACCTGTACCCCACGAGTACCGGTACTCATGATTAGCACCTATACTGGAGGTAACGAGTACCGGTACTAACCATGAGTACCGATACAAGTAGGTTACAGATTTGTGTTAAGAGTTTGAAATCCAAATCTAGAAGTAACGAGTACCGGTACTCATACTTTAGTACTGGTACCAGGTAGCCGTTGGCTCAAAACTGAACGGCTAGAAAATTAATTTTGGCTATATGAACGTTGGGATTTAAACCCCAACGTCTAGTAGACGAATCTTTGAGGTCCTAAAGTCTATAAGTAAACCCTTGGACCTTAGTTTGCATATAAGAAAAGTGAAGAAAAATTTCTAGAGCTATATTTCAAATTTCCACCATATTTTCAAGAGAGAAAGAAGAAGCTTGCCATTCACTCTCTCTACATTCTTACAAGCTCAACGGCGTGTTTTTCTCACGCATCTACGAAGTGATTCACGTCTATCCTAAGCTCTCAAATCAGTAATATTATTTTAATTATTGTTGAGAGGCGTAGGAATTCATGTTGTAAGAGTTCTCTTTCTTACACCAGTTCTTATTTATATTTTGAGCTTGTTGCTCGTTGGGTTGTAACAAACCCGTTATTGTACTTGGGTTAAGGTAACCCATTAATTACCTTGATTTAGTAAATTGATTCCCTCAGGGTTGAGAGAATCGGGTTAAAAACCCTAAGCTGGGAGGCTTAGGTAGTGGAGTATGCAAGGGAGGGGAACCACTATACATTTTGTGTCCTTTTGTAGTTTGAATTGATTATGCAAATCTTTCTTGTTATTACTAATATTATTCTTAAGTGTTTGTACACATAGCCATATATTCCATATTTTAGATCCTACACATCGCGCTTCCCGTTCCACGCTGCTGTCCCAACTACCTTGCTACTCACTCCTCTGCCTCCCACGAGCACCCACGCCGGCCATCCTCGTCATCGACCAGCCACCACTGGCGACCACCTCGGTCCCGTTGAGATCCCCAACGCGTAGCCCACACTCCGGAGGACTTCTGCATGCGACCTCAATGCCAGTTGTAGGCCTTCTACCTCGCGCACGAACAATCGCCAACAATCCCTATTTTGGTTGATATTAGATATTACATTCAAATGCCATTGTGAAAGGTTGATTTTTTTTTTGATATTAATATTTTATTCTATTGATTTTATGAGCATCTCCCTCTTGTTTTGCATAATTACGATTCCAGCATATCATGTTATTGATTAGTTAGTCTAAAAGGAATCTTAACTTGATTTTTTAAGAAAATAAAGAGGGAACATTGGATTTTGATAGTAATGAGTTTTAATAGGCCATTGCCTCCTTGTGGACACGACCCACTCGTCTCAAGTGGTTATATTTAATTATTTTTTAAAGTGATTTTCCACCACTTTGATATTACTTCGATGCGTCATTTTATTTGCAAAACGAAAACGAAAGTGATGACCGTCTTTTCCATCATCGTTGATTGAACGATCGAATTTTCATGCCTCACCTCTTTGCAGATTTAATTTCGCTCCGCGCGACTCGATCTCACGCACGCCACATGTTAGTGCTCCACGAAATCGTTGTGTTGCGTGCCACTTTGTGTCACGTTTTGGTTTTAAGGCCTCAACCTTGGCGACCGTTGGATCTTCATCTAACGGTCGAGCATAATCTCAGCTTAGGTGAGGTGCTGGCGACGTGGACATTCGATGGCCATTGTATGGAGATCCAACGATCGTGATTTCATGATGAGTTGCTCCTTCAGAAGATACGAGGTGCGATGGAGATGAATTCACAGCCGTTAGACTGAAATCCAATGGTTGGGATTTGATGAAGTATGGATGAAGGGAGGGTAGCGGTGGTCTAGAGTGATCTAGATGGTTTGGATGGTGCCACATGGTGCTATCTAGATCGTTCATCTTCTTTGACTTGTAGGTGGTGCAACGGATGTTGGATTGGGTCAATTTTCGCACCATTGGCCTGTGAACATAGATCTAAATCCATCCATCCGATTGGATTTGTCGTTTAAAGATCTAAATTGTGTCACCTTGCCATTTGGATGCTATGGAACTTTGATCAAGGCGATTTCAAAGGCGTTGGACTCTGATTGTCATCCTAATCAGATCCGTATGATTGGATCATCAATCCGAGGCCCTGAAATATATCTCTGCCCCTAGCCACAAAATGAGAGAATTAAATTATAATTTATACAATCTATTATAAATATAGAATGATGCATGCTATGAAATATTCATAATGCTAAATACATATATAAGCTTAGGAACATTCATAAATAGGCATTTTAACCTAAATAGATGTGTATACATCAGTCTTCTTCGCCGTTCTCGTGTAGAGCAACAGGTGTCAATTGGTGTAGCAGATGGCTTAGGTTCTTCGAATTGAGGACCCACAAAAGCTCTTGAAGTCGTTCCGTACGCAAGGGAGGTGGTAGTATGGCGAGGGATCACCGAACGATAGTGATTGTCAAAGAAGACGATCAGCGATGGCGGAGTACCTGCGAGATGACTACGACCCTAGGGCCCAAATTAAATACACAAGAAGCTTCACCAAAGTGTGACAAAGCATGTGGTGGTGGTGATTTGGTGGGAGGGTGTGTATGGCGATCGGCTGGTGAAGCTTGAAGGAGCTCCGATGACCAGTGTCGGGGAAGATGAGGGAGGTGGTATGGAATGCAATTAACTTGGGTGAAAGTTTTGTGACGGTGAGAGGAAGCTTTTACCTAACCTAATTAGGGATGGGGAAGGGTGAAGAAGGTTAGTCGGTGAAGGTGGACAACATTGTAAACGACAAAGTCGGAGGAGATGAAGGACCTAGTGTTTGGAGCTCTAGAGCTCCAAAACTCTAATTAAAGGGGAGAGGAGGAAAAACCCTAACTTAATTTGGGGAAAGAAGGGGAAAGGGTCGCTGGTTGATATATACACATCCATTTAGGCTAAAATTCCTATTTATGCATGTTCCTAAGCTTATAGATGCATTCTATATAATAAATATTTCATAGCATACATCTTTCTGCATTTAGGATAGATTGTATAAATCATAGGTTAGTTTGCTCCTTTTTGTGGCAAGGGAGGAGATTTATTTTAGGGCCTTAGTTTGAAGATCCAATTGTACAGATCTGATCAGGATGACAATCAGAGTCCAATGCCTGTGAAATCACCTTGATCGGAGTCCCGTAGTACCTTATGCAATCTAAGGAAGATCAGAGGCCAAGGGGCAAGGTCGCTCCAATCCGAAGCTCAGATGCCAAATCTGACCACACGAATGGATCTGGATCAATAATCGTAGCCCAACGGTGCATACATCAATCCAATCCAACATCCGTGGTGGCACCTACAAAGCAAAGAAGACGAATGGCCATGATCACATCACGTGGCGCCATCGTAGCCGTCTAAATCCGCTCAGGCTCCTCCGCTCATCAGCTTGCCATCTCCAACACGTAATCTCAATCGTTGGATCTCCATCCAATGGTCAAGAGCTTGTGCCATGCGACCACTCCACTTGACCAACTAGCACGATAGCATGGCAATCGGGGAGTGGGTTCTCAAATCAGCGACGCAAGTTTGAGACCCGTGGACATCTCCAATTTCCAGTGTGGGGCACGAGCGTTTCAACCACTTGATCTCAATCAAACGGTCCCAGTGCTCCCATGTGGCACATCCTCCAGCATCGAATGAGCACGGTGTGCGAACGTGGGTGATCACACGCAATCGCAAGCGGTATCCAACACGTGCTTAAGGCGCAATATCCATGCCATCTTAGCCATCCACTTTTGATCCAACGGTTGCTAATCATCCTCACCAAAGCTAGTGGTGAGTGTGTGCTGCATACACTTGTCTAAGCGCCAGTAGACCTTTTAGCAATACTTGTGGCAGATCTTTAGTGACGACTTGAATGTCGTTATAACCCATGGACGGATTTTTGCCTCGTCTCCTCCACTATACAAGGACCACCATTCCTCCCATTCTTCTTCATCTCTTCCTTTCTCTCCCTCACCACCTCCAAGGCTCTAGAGAGAGCTTGTCCCAAGCCTGGGATGCTCTACTAGAGTAGAAATTAAATATTTTTTCTCGCTTCTCACCCCCCTTCATGGAACATCCCGTGGTTGTTCTCTCACCACCTTCCGGAAGTAGATCCTCACCACGACACCGTGCTGGCCCGTCCTTCTTCCTCCCACGTTATTCTCCTTCCTCCAACTCCTTACCACATTCATCCAGGTGCCGTCAGAGCGAGTCATGCTTCAAGCAGCCATCAAGGGGGATTCCTCTCAACTTATTCTATTTTTTATCACTTTCTAGTGTAGTCTTATACTTTGACATTAGTTGTAATAAACTCTAGTTATATATTAATATTTTCCCTCTCTCTAATTAGTTGTAGAATAGATTAGTTAGATAAATCCTTGCCTACAATTCTATTTATCTAAAAATAGCAAAAAAAATTACAAAGCCCCAAACACCAAAAACAAATAAAATCAAAGCGTAGATTTTCGAAACCAAGCATTCGCCTCCCCACGTTCAACTTGGGGCTCACCTTAAGCTTCAATTATAAATTTTATTTCATAAGCGATATTTTTGTGACTACGACGATGGGTTTTACAAAACCCTAATTTTTCTCACAAAAATATGCTCACCATTTTGGTTTCGTTGCCAGGGAGATAATGCTTTTTGGTTTTTCTCATGTTTCTCGCCTTACCTAACTTTTATCTCACTTTTTCTCCTATCTTACTGTGATTGCAGGTACTCTTCCGAGGTGGGCCAGAGCAGTTAGATTGGTGAAAACTGTGAATGAAGGTTCTATAAGTGTACCCCCACCCCCACCCACAAGATTTCATTTCACCACCTAATAACTCAAACCCTAATTAACCTAGGAGCTTGCATAAACCTTAGGTTAGTCCTAGTTGTTCGATTGTCACTTCACCTCACCTCACCCACCTGCATAAATTAAAAAATAAGAAAACCTCTTCTCTTTTTGTGTGATTAAATTAAAAGAGACACACTTAACACTCACAAATTCTCATTCTAAGGCACATAATCACTTTGATTTTACCACTTAATAGGGATCTAACTTGTGGACCTAGTACACTTCAACTCAATACAGATAAGTGAAGCGAAAATCTGACTAAGTTAAACATTGGTGTGCTGATAGCAGCAGATTTGCATGCGGAAAGAGTTCGAGTTTGGAAACCCGTCGTCGTAGTCCAATTCGTGAGAAAATCAGTCGATCAGATAAAATTTATAATCGAAACTCAATGAGTCTCGGGTCGAACATGGGGAGGTGAACATTTTGTTTTGAAAATCCACATTTTGCTTTTATTTATTTTTGTCATTTTTGTCTTTTCTAATTTTTTTGGTATTTTTAGCAAGCAAGAGATTAGGTCTATGAATTCTTATCTAACTAATCTACTTGCAAAATATAAGAGAGAAAGAGAGAGACAAACACATATATTTCTGAAGCAAATGTTTTCTACAACTAAGAAAGCAGGAAAGATTACACTACAAAAGCACTAAGAAAGATATAGGTGAGACAATCCCCCTCGACGGTTGCTCAGAGGATGACTCGCTCTAACATCACCTAGAGGAAGGTGGTGAGGAGCGGAATGAACGAGGACAGAGCCGGAGGACGGAGGGTGGATAGGATGGCGTCGCGGCGAGGATCTTCTACCCGAAGGGAGTTGAGAGGATGGCCGTAGGATGCTCCACAAAGGGGGATGAGAGGAGGAAAAATATTTGATTCTACTCTAGAGGTGCATCCCGGGCTTGAGGAAAGCTCTCTCTAGAGCCTTGGAGGTGGTGAGAGGAAGAAAGGAAGAGATGGTGAAGAATGGAGGTGTAGGGTCTTATTATGGTGGAGGGAAGAGAAAGAAATTTGTGTAGAGGGCTGTAGTGATAGCTGCAAGAGTCACTAAAGACCCTAGTAGCAGTCACTGAAGATCGCACCCCCACCGCTCATGCCTACAGCTGTCCTCCCGTATGCAGGTTGGATCAAGCGGGGATGAATCTTGACTGTTGGATCGTCAATGACTGCTCTAGATTTCACACGCATTGCATGCTTGAGATCGTGCCTGCCCGCATGTGTTAGAGCATCCATCTACATGTCAGATCTTGTGTGTGCGAATTGCATGCATCGAGCACCACCACGCGGTGAAGCCTCCACCGCTTGATGGCATCAAACGGGCAGAATCAAATCGCACCTGCACTCGCGAAATTGGGTGCAGCAACCAGGCTTCGAATGCGTGCTTGTTGGATGAGCAAGAAAGCTCCACCCATTATGCTGAGGGTGGCACTGTGTCGCTCTTAGGACTTAAGGCCACATGCCCATGACCGTTGGATTTTGATCCAATGGTCGAGATAGCGCAAGGTCTTCTCTTCGCCTAGCTTAAGGTTGGTAGAGCAGTGCTTGGACGGCCGTTGGATTCAAATCCAACGGTTGAGATTTGCAAGATTAGCTTGGGTGGACTGTTGGTCGGTGTTGGGCAGCCTAGATGGCGCCATCTAAGTCATCCATCTTCTTTATATTATAGAGGGTGCCACAGTGCTCGAATTAAGATGATTTTTGCGTTGCCGGACTACGATCATTGCTCTAAATCCATCCATATGGTTAAATTTTTTATTCGAAGCCCGTAAGGATGTCACATTGCCCCTTGGCCATTGATCTTCCTCATATCGCATAAGGTGATACGAGATTCCGATTAGGATGATCTTGGAGGCATTGCACTCCAATCATCATCTTGATCAGATCTGTACATTCGAATCATCAATCCAAGGCCCTAAAATAAATCTCTTCCCCTCCTGACCATAAAAAGGACGTAATTAACCTAAAATATACACAACTACTCTAAACGCAGGATGATGCATGCTATGCACTATTTATAACATGAAATGCAAATCTAAGTTTAGGAATATGCACGAATAAGCATTTTATCCTCAATAGTTGTGTCTACATCATGTGCCTTAATCTGTGGTGCAAATAGGCCAATTGATTGAGTTGTTTGGGCTGCACCACTTAAGATAAAAGTGATTCATCAGCAGCTTGCCCCAAAGGGTTGACTTTTAGGGTTGAATAAGACACTCCACATTATTTATATTTTTTTAAGGAATATATCTATACAAGTGCTTGAAAAACTTGGAGTATCCCATTAAACCTTGATTGAATATACCTAAAGATTAAACCCTAAAAGCTATTAAGCAATATTTGAACTCTAAAATCAACCTCATCTTTAATAATCTTGCTTGAAAACCCTAGTTGTGCATGCACACACATATTAACTGATCTTTAAGGGTATAACCCATCTAAAGGGCCCATAACAATCCATGAGCACAATCCTCCCAAGCCTAATTAAAATTGAGTAGTCATTGGCATTAAGGATTAACTCACTCTTTGGGACTCCAACTAAGATTTTTTTTTCGATTAATCTGCTTCTATCGGTCCATCTGATGTCTAGCTAGGGGAGTAGTGACAAACGACCGTGGTTGGGGGGTATCAAAGGAACCGGAGGCACAAGCCAAAGGAAGAACCTTCTCTCCAATCCCTCCCTCTAACTAGTTGGATTGATCAGATAGAAGTAGACCAAATCATTTCTTTCATCTCAAGATGGGCTCTGAGAGTCTGTAGGTCCTTAGGCTACCCACCTAAGGACAGGTTTGGTTGATTCTACTACAGGGCACCTTTCTCTTTTCTATCTTCCCTCCTACTTCATCATGTATTCTTCCACACCACACTTACATTTCCAATCCTACCCTCCTACCACCACTTATCCCCAAGATGATTATTATTCTGACCTGACTTATGACTACCCATCCCTTAATCGGGATAACTTTGATTGGGGATATGATTCTAGACCTCAATGTCCAGGACCTAACCCTGGACATCATGATTATGATTATTATCATTCCCAGAGCTACACTGATTATAAATCACCACCCTCTTATGAACAAACCAACCCAATCTACAATCAAGAAGGATACGATGATTATAACACCTACCCTCCCCAAGATTATACTGAATATAGGTCACCACCCCTCTTTGAACAACCAGAAATGACCTACTATTAGGGAGGAATCCAAGAACATCAATTTCTTGACTCCCTTAGATTTAACCCAAATCCACCTAACCCTGAACAGAACCATTCGGTTCAAGTGAACTAGGTCCAAGATAGGATGTTGGCTAATTTGAGAAACACCATATGATCTTTAGAAACCCAACCAACACCCCACAATGAAGAATTGGAGCCCCTGATTCAAATGATTGACGATTTGAATAATTCGTTATTGGATTGGCTTCAAGATATTCAAGATAAGGGCCCAGGTGAGTTTTTATTTGGGAAATTATCAAGATTGAGGATGAAATATGTGGTTGCCCTAATCCAATCTTGGGATGATTCTTAGGATGAACCCCCTTCAAGAGAGCCAATGTCAAAAATTGCTAAGGCGCCTATTGGGGGGGACATTTTATTAGACCAGGGATGACCAGGTTAGTTTAAAGCAACCCATTGAGGATGATGTGATTTTATCACCCAAGATCCTTGAGCTAGGGAAAGAGGAAAAATGTGTCTCTATAGACCAAGGAACAACATATGATTTTGAGACATATATAAATGAGGATAAAGAATTGTTTGATTCCTAGGGTGAAGAATTTCCTCGTGGAGTCTCACTTGAGCTTAAGGAAGATGATTTTAGTGAGACAAATGAGCCAAAGGAATCTGATCAATCATTTGATGGCCCTATAATTAAGGAATTTGATTCAGTTGGAGCTAACTTGGAGGATAAAAATCTTGATTTTATGGAATATTCAATCAGTAGCCGCATTCCTCAACCACACCCTAAAGAGTTGAATGATGATATTTTTGAAATCATTGTACCCAAGTCAATCCTGATTCAATCACAATTATTGGACTTGGATAATTTAGATGGGGTGAATAACGTGCTGGAGGCCTTGAAGTATGAAATTATGATTGTGGGGAATAGGATTATGGAAATGAAAACCTGGGAGGCTAATTTCGAGGGAAATAGAGTTCTTGTTCTAAGGGTTCCTTTATGTCTGAAACTACCAACCTTCTACCAGAACCCTTATGATATATTTGTGGATATGAAACCCAAGTGCAAAATGATTGATTATCTTTTAGAGCTGAACTCTAAGTGGACATCTGAACCTATTGAACCAGATCTACCCATTGTCCAACATTTTAGAGTTGGGTTGCACACCACAAAACCACAGGCTCAGCCCCGCAAGCACAACAATTTCTGATTCTGGGTGATTTTCATCCAGAACCTTAGAACCACTCAAGCCTAGGGCATGGGTTTGCACCATAATCTGGTCAACATCTATGGACACCAGTTGACAGGTCTTAAGATCAATATTCTTATTACCTACACTTGTGAATTCTTAATTTCTTTCTTGTTTGTATATTATGCCTAGCTAATGGCAATAAACTTAGCACATGTGTATACTCCACTTTCTCTGTGGAGATGACCATATTTTCACAAAATTCAGGTGATATTTTGTTGATTCTACCCTTTTCATGTCTTTATTTTTACAATGAAGACATTGCATCATTTATGCATAGGGGGTGTGGATACTTAATCCTAAAAATATTTTGTTAGCTTCATGGAATTTCTTTTATTTTCTTAAAAAAAAATTAAAAGTTCAAAAAAATAAAAGAATAGAATTAGGAGAAGAGAACTTAGGCATTAAGAGTTGTTAACTTTAAGAAATGATACTTTAGGACCTGAGCACTTAGACTCTTCAGATCTACGAGCTTAATCAACCCAAGAGTCCACTTAAATGTGGACCTATTTCTCGAGCCCTCGCTACTTTAATTTTACTTTAATTTGACTAGTAAATTGGGGTGATAAGTACACGACTTATCAACCCGCCCTTTGATTTGAGGGGACTTTAAGTCTAAAGCATCTACACACTATTTGTACTAACTCACTTTTCGATGATTTTTATGGAAATTAGGTAGCTAATGAACTTTCTAGGGTAGTATGACTAGCAAGTTGTCATGGGTAATAGCCAATTGGTTTGTTGTCTAGAGCCCAACTACATTACCATTCTCTTTCTACTACTTTTAGGTAAATCTTAGATTAGGGAATCCACCTACTAAAAAAATATATATATACTTAAAATAAAAAAAAGCATTATAGAAAATAGAAAAAGGAAAAAAATAAATAAGCCATACTTCACCGCATGAGCATAGTTGGCAAGTTGCTGTGGGTTTGATGCCCCATTGGCCGGTTGTCCAGAGCCTAGCTCACAAAATGTATAAATAATTCTCAAAACACTTAGGAAAGAAGCGGGGAAATAGAATAAATCGAGGATATATACACTGAGGTCGCCTTTGTGTCAACCCCATAAAAAAATTTTTAATATACAGAGAAAGCTACTGATCGAAAAGATAAACCTATAAGCAAAAACTTTTAAGTCACCTAGGGTCATAGAAACCTAAAGTCGTTTAAACAGCTACCTAGTGAGTCTATCACTTTTCACAAGTTGCTTACAACTTAAATTTCTTTTTGAGTCTTAGGTGGGTTTGGTAGCCATAGAAAACTGTCTCAAAACTCTTAACTCAAAAAATCCAAAAAAAAATAGAAAAGAAGAAAAAGCAGAAAAAAAATGTATCTTCCCTTTTCAAAATATGACGAGGACTTAGGCGGTCTATATTTTGGCAAGCACCCGGGCACTGTTGAGTCTTCGTAATTTAGGACCTTAGTTGAAATTTCTTCTTATTAATAAACAACTTAAGCTTAAGTGATCGAGTCCTAATTCTATTTTTATACATAGCATACAGTCTAGTTTTCCTAGGGACAAGCAAAAGATGGGCATGGGGTATGATATATAAACATCCATTTAGGTTAAAATGCCCATTTATGCATACTCATAAGCTTATAGATGCATTCCATATTATAAATAATGCATAGCATACATCATTTTGCATTTAGGATAGATTGTGTAAATCATAGGTTAATTTGCTCCTTTTTGTGGCTAGGGAGGAGATTTATTTTGGGACCTCAGATTGAATATCCAACCATATGGATTTGATCAAGATGACGATCAAAGTCCAACACCTTTGAAATCACCTTAATTGGAGTCTCGTAGTACCATATGCAGTTCGAGGAAGATTAGAGGCCAAGGATAAGGTGGCACCAATCCAAACCTCAGATGCCAAATCGAACCACACGGATGGATCCAGATCAATGACTGTAGCCTAACAACACATACATCAACCTAATCCGACATTCGTGGAGCCACCTACAAAGCAAAGAAGATGAACGACCATGATGGCACCACGTGGTGCCAACGTAGCCATCTAAACCTGCTCAGGCTCCACCTCTCATCATCTTGCCATCTCCAATGCACAATCTCGACTGTTGGATCTCCATCCAACGGTCGAGAGCTCGTGCCATATGACTACTCCACTCGACCATCCAACACGATAGCACAGTGGTCGCAGAGTGGGTTCTCAAATCAGCAGTGCGAGTTCGAGACCCACGAGTGTCTCCAATTTCCAGCGTAGGGCGCGAGTGCTAAATTCTACCACTTGACCTCAATCAGACAATCCCAGAGCTCCCTCATGGCGCATCCTGGAGCACTAGATGAGCTCTGTGTGTGAACACAGGTGATCACACAAGATCACACGCGGTATCCTACGCATGCTTGAGGCATGATCCCCATGAAGTCTCAACCGTCCACTTTCAATCCAACGATTGCCAATCGTCCCCACCAAATCCAGAGGTGCGTGCGTGTGTGAAAGCGCCAGTAGGCCTTTTAGCAATGATTGCGATGAATCTTCAATGATAGTTTGAATGTAGCTATAACCCATGGACAAATTTTTGCCTCCTCACCTCCACTATAAGAGGACCACCACCCCTCCCATTCCTTACCACCACCAAGGCTCTAGAGAGAGCTTGTCCCAAGCCCAAGATGCTCCCCTAGGGTAGAAATTAAATATTTTTTCCTGCTTCTCATCCCCCTTCATGGGGCATCCTGTGGTCGTCCACTCACCACCTTCCGGAAGTAGATCCTCACCATGACGCCATCCCACCCCGTCCTCCTTCATCCAACGTTGTTCACCTTCCTCCAACTCCTCACCACCTTCATCTAGATGCCGTCAAAGCGAGTCATCGTCCAAGCAGCCGTCAAGGGGGATTCTTCTCAACTCATTCTATTTTTTATTGCTTTCTAGTGTAGTCTCATACTTTGACATTAGTTGTGATAGACTCTGGTTATATATTGATATTTTTTTTCTCTCTCTCTCTCTCTTTAGTTGTAGAGTAGATTAGTTAGATAAATCCCTGCCTACTATTCTATTTCTCTAAAAATACTAAAAAAAATTACAAAGCCCCAAAACTCCAAAAACAAATAAAATCAAAGCTAGATTTTTGAAACCAAACGTTCGCCTCCCTATGTTTGACCCGAGGCTCACCTTGAGCTTCGGTTATAAATTTTATTTGGTAAGCAATATTTTTGTGACTACAATGATGGGTTTTGCAAAACCCTAATGTTTCTTGCAAAAATTACACTCACAACCAGTGGTGTGCCAGAGACGAGGAAGGAGAGTTGGTCGGAGTGGACGAGGGTGAGGGAAGGTTGAAGCTTTGTATAAGCATAAGGGAGAGGAATCCTCTGCCTATTATGCATGGTAGAGGGAGAGGAAGGGGTATCAAGGAGCTCCGGTGGTGGGTCTCTTCACCGACAAGGAGGAACAAATTGAGGGGGGTTCTGGTGAAAATTGCACAAGTTTGTGGTTATGAATGCGAATGCCTTTAAATAAAGGGTCTTCCCTCTCCAATTGAGCCAATCATAGCAAGTTTAGACTTGTTATTTGGCCGATTTTGGAGATTGAAAAGCATGAACTTTCTAGTGCAATTGCATCTGAGATTGATTCCAAGAAGATGTTCATTCGATTGGGCATGATATGATTGCCATTCCCACCAAATTTGGTGGGATTTGGCGATGATTTGAAGATTCAAATCTTCCCTTGAATCTCGCAGCCATGGGTTGATTTGGAGCTTCTAGGTTCACATGGTGAGGAAGGAGAAGATCGTGGAGGACCTTTGTGCAATAAATAACGAAAGATAGGGGTGTGTATGCACTGAAAAAATAAAAGATAAAGCACTTTATGTAATAAATAGAGATCTGTGGACTAAAATGCAAACTAAGTCAAGATAAACTCTGATTGGGCTCAAATTTCTGGGTTAGCCTAATTTGAACCCAAGGAATCTAATGATGACCTCCAATTTGAGTTTTGACAAAGTTTGACTAGGAAATTTAAACAAAAGCCCAAAATAGAATAAATTTCCGCCTAAGTCTCTATTTTTGGTTAAGATGGGTTCTTTTGGTCAAAATGAAGGTTTCAAACCTCTTACAATATTTTTAAATGATTTGTAGGAGGTTTATATTACATTTATTTCTACCATAACCTATTTAATTGAAGTGAAGATGATTTTAGGATTTTTATTAATAAAATAATCCTCGAAATGCGAAAATCCCTAGTTCAATCAGTCTGAGCCCACTTCTTGAAAATTTAAGTTCATTTGACCCTCTATTAGACACCAATTAGCCTCTCAGTTAATCTGCATTAGTGATTCCTTATTAAAATAATAGAATTAACCTAATTTTCTGTCTTCTATCATTTAGTTCAAAATAGAGTTATGATCTTCTAATGAATATTTGGGAGCATTTATTACTATAGTTAGGTTAAATTAAGCTCATTAACACCAATGATTGTGCTACCATCACTCACTACCCTCCAAGTTTGTTAGGTATCTCAATCCCTTTTGTCTAATTAGTTTAGGGTTTTAGTTCCTTGCATTTAGTACTTGCTTTCTGGAAGTCCTATTTTAATTTGATTGCCTGTAATTATATCTCCCTCTTTCTACCATTAGAGTTCGAAGGAGCATCTGCTTCAACATCCTCCAGCCGCCCTTATGCCCAATAAACATTAGGCTTTGCTCTGGCGTACCTCACTAGAGCTTCTAAGGTATTTACTAAGGGTAGAAAGACTCGTATTCATGTTTACAAGTCTTTGTCGAACTTGATCTTCTCCAGCATCGTGGCAACAATCCACTATACTGATTGACAGGCTTCCACCACCAACATCTGCGAATCATCTTCCCACAACCATCTGATTGAGCATTTGGAAGATCCAATGATGGGAACAAGATCTCCACCAACATTGAGTACATTCAAATACACTATAGCTAAGGGGGACTCTTTAGTCCCACATCATCCACGATAGAAGAGTCGAAGGTGTTTATTATGTGTGACCTATGCAAGGCTCATCAAGATCTTCGTGCCTACGTGGGCACATGAGATTTAATCCTATATCTAAGTATTTTAGGATAGAAATATGTGGGTGCATGTGTGCACAGATTGAACAAGGATTTTGAAATTAAAGGGTGCTCTTACACCGCTTATATTTTTTAATTGAATTTCTGCATTTAGTCCTACCTCAATTGTTTACAGAGTTCTTAAGACTGAAATATTATTTCTTCTCCCTCGGCTATTCAGTCTATAATAATGATAGGGCTCCCTAATGCATACATACATACATATATATATATACATATATATATATATATATACAAAGATGAGATTTCAAGATAGCTGGAATCATAAGGAGTAAATTAGTCAAGTTCTTGGGAGGATGTACAGATCCTGACTATTCTAGCTCTTGGATCCCATTGAAAAATTTCTCCTAAAAAGAAAATAGTAGTTTTCATTAATATTGTTTTGCAAAACAAGTCTTGCTAGGAACTAGCAAAAGTTAAGCATGGGGGTGTGATAAACAATTGTTTATCATCATTCTTAAGCACAAATCACATTTACTTCTTAGGTATGTTGCATTCGCATTGCAGTATTAGGCATGCATTAGGCATACATTCATTTCTAGGAGCATTGCGTGCATTTTTAGGGTTTTATAGTGTTTCATGATATTTATGAACATTGCTTGCTTGTCAAGGATTGCAGAAACTATGCAGACCACCGAATCCATGGCAAACTCATAAGAAAGGCTAAAACCCTAATTGAAGGAAGAAGATAGAAGCTCCTCTAGCTACATTTCATCTCATCCCAGCTACTTCTTCAGCTCAGTCAATTCTATCCAGCTTCGACCAGCTCAACTCAACATAGCTTGGCTACTAACTCTAATCTAGCTAGCTAAACTACCTGATGAATACACAGGTAACTCTACTCTAGCTCACCTTAGCTTCCTTTCAGCTCAGTTAAGCTATATCCAACTCAAGGCAACTCAACTCAGTTCCTCATAGCTATTAGTTCTCAACCAGCTAGCTAAGTTGAGTCATGAAGTTCTGGACAGCTACACCTCAGCTTCTTTCATCTTCCTACAACACCAAACTACCTCAAGGCAGCTCCACCTAGCTCCTCTTAGATACTAGTTAGCTCAATCTAACTAAGCTAGATACCAAGTCCTCCTCTTGCATGCCTTCCACCTAGATGCCTGTTCCACCAACCTCTACCTAAATAGTGCCACCATTTTCCCTCAAAAAATTACCTCCACCCATAAGGACCCCTTCATTTTCCCTCTAAAAACATCCATTCACCCCTTCATTTCCCTCCAAAAACATCCACACACCCCTTCATTTCCCACCAAAAATACCATAACCACCACCCTCCTTCATGTCTATAAAACACCCTCATAACCACCATTTGTCACCATCCTTGGCTATCATAATTCTT
The DNA here is from genome assembly GCA_037157565.1 of Thalassia testudinum. Classification (NCBI taxonomy): domain Eukaryota; kingdom Viridiplantae; phylum Streptophyta; class Magnoliopsida; order Alismatales; family Hydrocharitaceae; genus Thalassia; species Thalassia testudinum. Next base: position 61,789,929 of record JAZHRO010000007.1, on the reverse strand, counting down.
CTACCTAAATCATCCACCAAGTCCTTGGAAGAGGACGATGTGCACACTAGGAGGGGATCATCACCACCACCCTCTAGTCTCTACACTCTAACTCTCTCTCCCTTGGAGCCAAGACAAGTAACATCTTCACTAGAGGTTAGCCAAGGAAGAGAAGGGTAGACGTCCACCACCCTTCTAGGAGCAATTGAAGAGCAACATGAAAGGAAGCATCTTCTTCATGTTTGGGAGCAATTGTACTTGGAGCGAGGATTGCTTAAAGCATCAGCTTTTAGAGCCTACTACTTTCTTCTTCTCTTTACTTTTCTATTAGTAAATTATAGTAGCTAAGCATTCCTATACACTTGAAAATTACTTATGTGGAACTCTTCCAAATAAGTGAGTTTCTCAAGTGTGTACTTTTGTGGATTGTTCTTCTTATATAAAAATTCAAGTTTGCCTTTCAATTCAAGTGTAATTATTTTATGTTTCAATAGTTTCAAAATCACATACACATCCTTCCTAATTACCTTAGGCTACACTTTCCTAAGATGAGTTTAGGAGGGATGGGTTTTGTAGTTTTCGTATTTCTTTGCTCAGTGTAATCATTCCGTCCGTTGCCTGATTTCCAAAACCCTAAAAAAAAATCACAAAATAGAAAAACCCTAAAAAAAATAGATCTAAGAGAGTGACAGAGAGTTCCTTGCTTTTATAACTAGACGTTGCCTCCTTGGACAACCCTAGATACTCTCACTATCTAGTACTACAAATTTAAAAGTTGATCATGTTTTATGTGTTACAATGACATTAATTTGTGTCTTTTACAAAATCACATATCCTCTCATCAATAACCTCCCATAAAAGCCTTTTGGAAGATCGCAAATACCAATCTCTCCAACCTCAACTTGCGACTCTTCAACCCTCTCCTAAAGGCCGTTACCACCTCCTTCCTCTCCTCTTCAAAATTGTCCCTCCACTCCTCCAAGGGATCCTCCTCCTCCAAGGTGTTCCTCCATGGACGGCTAAGAGGAAGAAACAGGCTGACCTCTCTTCTCCTCTTCTTCTACTTAGGTGCACGACATCCTCTTTTCTTGTCTCTTGGAAGGCCACCAAGGTCTCCCATACCTTGGTTGGTCTATCCTCCTTTTGGAAGGCGTGTAGATGCATCCTAGGACCCAAGGTCTAGCCTCTACCCTCACATGAAACCAATGGCCTCTATGGTGATTCTAGAGTGAGGGATTTCCTTCACTTTATGTGCCTTTGATTTCTTGTAATTTTTGAGATGCTTTTTGACATATGTTGATGTTTTGATAATGGTTATGTGCATGTTTTTCTTTGTGGAATGTTGAACGCTTAGATCTAAAATTTTATGTGCATAGTTCCACGTTTCTTCCTTTTCTCCATTGTATCTACACACCCACCTTTCCCTCTTAGTTTCTAGGACCATCCACCTTAGGGCTAAATCCACACACTACACACACGGCCACCAGGGCCATGCACTAGGTCCACCTCCCTCCTCTTCGCCATTCCTTAGTTTTGCAAAGAAAAGGAGCAAAACACAATAAAAAATTATAAAAGATAAAATAAGTCCAAAAATATTTGGATACGTTAGATTAGGTTAGTGAATTAGATCTTGTTCTAAACAACTCTTGTGTTTTCAAAATTTGCCTCTTAGAGACCAACTACTCGAATAAAAAAAGATAAAAATCAATTGATATTGTGAGTGTCGTAAAAATATTTTTTTTTTATGGGGTTTAGTGCAAACTATACTACGACACAACTTTTGTAAATCATATTCGTACCAAATTGCTGATTAAATATGGCGTCGTTGCTGGGGAGGCATGGAGATGGTTTTTAGATTACGAATTGTATTTGTTTAACCTTGTTTGTGATTTGTTTCTGTTGATAGGTTAACTGACGAGGAGCCACTCACACATCGACCCGTGGTGAAGATGACATGAATAATTTTACTCCATTCTTGATTATTGCTTTCCTAGGTTTAGTTATATACTAAAACAATCCCAAAACAATTGTATTAAAAGTGGTGTGGGGCGATTACATGTTCATATATCATCTTAAAAACACAAACCCTTGATTCTAAAATTTGGCCAATTATTTTTTTTTAAATTTAAAATTCATTTGTCGAGAATCTAATGCATAGAAAAAATTGAAATTTGATGTTTAGTTAGGTTTTCAAGCTAGCTTTTCAGGGCCAACCTTCATTAGGCAAAATTTGCACTATTCTAATTTAGAAAAATCGAATAGTGGACAAGAGTCAAATCTACCTAGAATATGATTTTGTTCAACTTTGGGAGTTTACTATGACCACTGTAGAAGTCCAATTGACCTAAAATTAGTAGGTTGGAAAGCCACTAAAACCTAGTTTAAATAGTATTTTTACAAGAATTATTGGACTTGTATGCTCACTGTGAATTTCTGAATCATTGACAGGGGGTCTATTTGGTATGTTTGACCCCTTGAGACTAAAAATCAGATTAAATTCTATAAAATAGTAGAAATTCCAAAAAAACTCCCTAGAATCTTGTTTGAAAGAGGAATCTGTGTATCATTTCAAGTCTTTCTGATTCCTATTTTATTTTGTGGAGTCTTTTTAATGCTAGTCAGGGTCTGATTAGCTTAGTTTTGTAAAAGCATAAACCCTACATATCAACTTTAGGGTTTAATATTTCTTTTAGAAACCCACATAAACTTGTTTAGCCTGATTTAAACATAGTTGCCTTGTAGGTGAGGTATATTTTGATTGGCTGACCCCCTCTCCTACATTAATTAAAAGCAATTCATATATCTAACTAGGCAATCAACTAGGCTCAATTCACTTAGGAGCTAGGGTTAATTTCAATAATGAACCCAAAACCTGTGCTTGTCTGATACACTTGCCTTAATTTATTAACAAGAAAGAATCCTATGAATTCACTAATTAAGAACTGAAACTCAAAAATCCGATAATATATTTAAGAGGACCACACCTTCTTTCCAGGGTACCAAACATTGTTCCTTTTCACCAACCCCTTGTAGCTAGTAGGAGGTCGCTAAGACCTCTATTGTGTCATCTTTAAGAAGACCTCCTACTTCCCACTCTCAAAGAGGACTAGTCTGTTTGTTGTGATCCACTCGTATCCTAGTGAGGTTGTCCAGATTCAAGACCCGAAGACTGGGTAAGTTTCTACTGTTAATGGTCAATGCCTCAAGCCATTCTTTGCCTACAAACCTCATCCAGTTAATCACACGATCAATCTCATTGAGGACATGTGATTAATCATCTCCTAGCTGGTGGCAGTAAACTCATCACTTATACATATATAAGTAAATTTTCACTTTTCTTTGTATATAGCATATTTTCTTTCCATTATCTACTTGCATAAGTATTGAATATGCTACATGTGGAAAAACTCGGATACTATTTCAAGTGATCTCTACCCTTATTTCTTTATGTTAATTTTCATGCATGAGGACATGCACGAAACTAAGCATGGGGGGTAGTGTACTTGCTAAGTTACTTTTTATCAGTACATAGAAATTTCTAAAATTTTATTTCTAAAAATTTCTAAAAAAAAGTTGAAAAATGAAAAAAATAAATATTTTATCTCTGTAAATAGCACATTTTGCATGCCTCCAACTAAGTTAAGTAGAAAGACTAACTGTTTAGAGTTAATCCAACCAAGAGGATAGTATGGACACTTAGACCATAATTAAGGCTCAACAGGCTATAGTTAGCTCATTCAGTCAAGGATGGCCTACAAGATTTGGGTCTAGCTTAATTCTTGATGAATCTGGCTAGCCATCCAATGGTCAAGATAAAAGAAAGTATAGGGTTTTGCTATCCACTCTCCAGTTTGAGATCTAGGTAACCTAAGCAATCAATTTTCACACACATTAGAATTGTGTTATAAGCATCCAAAATCATGAAAAATAGTTATTACTAGGATTGGATTTAATTCCTCATCACCCCAAGGATTGCCGCAAGATGGTTCTTGAAAGGATGAAGGATGAGCCAGTCACTAAGAAAATTAATTGGAGAATAAAAAAATAAGAAAAAAAAGTTGGGAATTACAAATAAATCAACACTTCATTACAAATGGGTGCCACAAATAAAACACCTCACTACATATTGGTGTTATTTCCACAAAAATAGAAAATAGAAAGAAAAAAATAGAATGAAAAAAAAAAGTCAGAGAAAAAATATTAGGAAAAGAGACCTAGAGTCCAATCAGGGAGATATATGCTTAGAGTGTTGACCTCGAGATAGAAACGGGTGAGGAGAAAGCTACCAATTTTAACTAAGGACAAACTAAGGTGAGATTTGGGATGATAAGGAATGAATTTTGATATCTTGAGATTTAGATTTGTACAACCTTGGATGCTTGTATATCAAATCTACTACACTATGCATGAATGCATTATGTTTGCAACTAACAAACCCTAGGTGGATAGTGAAGCCTAAGAAATGAAACCTCAAAACTAAAGGTTAAAGCTAAAAAAGAAACAAAAAGATTCAGCCTACTCGAGTCTAGATGTCCATCCTTGACCCTGTAGGCTGATTGGAATAAGAGTCCTAACTATCTCTCTAAAATTTGGTTGATAATAATTGTTTAGTCAATCTGTGAAACCCTAGTCGGAGACAACACAAATCATTTATTTACTTTTGCTAGGGCTAGAAAAATTTAGGTACAGGGGTATGATTATGTAGCAATCATAGGACTTAAAAGCACCTAAATAATGTTAGAAACCTAACCATTCTATACATATTGCATTCATATGGAGCATATCATGCATTACATTATCTTGTACAGTTGTACATAAAATAATGATAAATTACCCTACTATTTGATGGTTTATGTGTGGTTGAAGGTAATAAGAAGATCAGGCTATGATCCGGATGCAGAATAAGGCTATGGACACCTGTAGATATGAAATAAAGCATATGGAATAAGAATCAGAATAAGGAAGAATAGAGGTGAAAGAGAGATTGGCATAATTAAGAAGAGAGGAGGAGAAAACCCAAACAACAATACAAAAAAAATAGTCTTTAGTAAAAAATTCAATAGTGGCATATAATGCATTTGCCACTAACTCCTATTTAGTGGCAATTCATTCGTACATACCACAATAATATTTTGTCAAACAACAATTATTATTAGTGGAAAATATATTTGCCATTATTAATTTTGATTTAGTGGCAATTGCTACTTATGCCGCAAGAATATTTCATCAAACAACAATTAATTTTAGTGGCAAATATATTTTCCATTATAGCTTTGATTTAATGGCAATTGTTATATATGGCACTATAATATTTTTATTGAATGACAATTAGTATTAATGGCAAATGTAGTTGCCGCAATATATATATATATAATTGATATTATTATTTTTTGAAGGATAATTTAGCAAAAAAAAATTATACCACTAAAGACCTTTTGTCAAGCATTCATTGAGACCTTTTGGAGGTGAAAGGAGGCCATTCGCCCAACTTCAATATTTGTTTAGTAACATAAAGAGCAAAAAGTTAAATTCAAACTTAAACCTTTAAACAGAAAAAAAACTTCTGATTCCACTTAGGGTTAAGATACGGATGGGTGGGAGTTGAAAATTATTGTGATCAATTTTACATGTCCATTAGAAAAAGACCTACAAAATAAACATACACTATAGAAAATAGTGCTTTTGAGAGGGTTACACATGAGACAAAATTTAATGTCACAAAAGCATTCATTCTTTTGTGACTAAATCAAAATAATTTTTAAAAATCCATCAGCATAGTCTTTTAACAGGGTTTTAAAAATCATCTATTCATTTATTCATGAACAACTGTTTGTTACAAATATGAAAGCAGAAAAAATACACTATGAAAGCGTAAAAAGATAGAAAGAGGTGAGAGAAATCCCCCTCGATGGTTTCTCAGAGGACGACTTGCTTTGACGTCGCCTGGAGGAAGGTAGTGAGGAGCGGGATGAAGGAGGATGGAGCCGGAGGATGGAGGATGGGCCAGGATGGTGTTGCAGCAAGGATCTTCTTCCCAAAGGGCGGTGAGAGGATGGCCACAGGATGCTCCACGAATGGGGATGAGGGGAGGGAAAATTATTTGATTTTCTACTCTAGAGGAGCATCCCGAGCTTGGGACATTCTCTCTTTAGAGCCTTGGAGGTGGTGAGAGGAAGAAAGGAAGAGATGAAGAAAAATGGGAGGGGTAGGGGTCCTTTTATAGTAGAGGAAAGAATCAAATTCGTATACAAGACATTTAGTGATGGTCATAAACGTTGCTAAAGATCCGTCGCAAACGTCACTGAAGACAGCCCACACGCCCACGCTGCCACTACACTGGCACACACTGTACGTGCCCTTGTCGAGCGTGCACGCGCGATACGCCTTGCTGCCTCCACGTGAGCGCTGTGCACCCGCACTGCTGTGCGCGTGCGATGGTGGATGCGTGTGCATAGGCAGCCTAGGTTGCCCCACATGGCAAAATCTGGGTCGTCCATTTTCTTTCCTTTATAAGGGATGCTACAGAGGTCGGATTGAGTCAATTTTTACGTTGTTGGGATACGATCGTCGGCCCAAATCAATCCGTGCGGTCGGATTTATCGTTTGACGCTTTGGTTTGCGTCACCTAGTCCCTTAGCCATTGATCTTCCTTGGATTGCATATGGTGCTACGGGACTCCGATCGAGGTGATTTCGAAGGTGTTGCACTCCGATCAAGGTGATTTCAGAGGTGTTGGACTCTGATCATCATCTTGATCAGATCCATACGATCAGATCGTCAATTCGAGGTTCCAAAATAAATATCCTTCTCTCTTGACCACAAAAGAGATGCAATTAACCTAAATTATATACAACTACTCTAAATGCAGAATGATGCATGCTATGCAAAATTTATAGCATGAAATGCAAATCTAAGCCTAGGAACATGCATGAATAGGCATTTTAACCTAAATGGATGCGTCTACATCATACTCCCATGCCTATCTTTTGCCAGTCCGTAGCAAAATTAAGCTACATGCTATGTATAAAATCAAAATTAGGATTAGATCACTTAGGCCTAAGTCATTTATTAGCAATAGAAATTTTCAACTAAGGTCCTAAACAATGAAAACTCAACAGTACCGGGGTACCTGCCATTATGCAGACTGCCCAAGTCCTCACCTTATTTGAAAAGGGAAGATATATTTTTTTTTATTTTTCTTCTTTTCTAATTTTTTTGTACTTTTGAAGTTTGAGAGTTTCGGGATAACCTTTTACAGCTACCCGACCCACTCAAGACTCGAAAAGGACTCTAAATGCTAAGCATCTTGTGAAAATAGTGAAAGACTCACTAGGCGGCTGTTAGAACGGACTTCAAGTTTCTACGACCTTAGGTGACCTTGCCTAAAGGTTTATCTTTTCGATTGGTAGCTTTCCCCTTACATCTTTTTATGGAGTCAACGCAAGGGCGAACCCAGTGTATATCGCCCCGATTTATTCTACTTCCCCGCTTCTTCCCTAAGTGTTTTGGGAGTTATTGTGCATTTTTATGAGGTGGGCTCTGGACAACTGGCTAATGGGCTGTTACTCACGACCACTTGCCAACCATACTCGTGCGGTGAAGTGTGGCTTTATTATTTTCTTTTTTCTCTTATTTTTCTATTTTTTTTCTTTTTTTTTTAAAGTAGGTGGCTTCTCTGATCTAAGATTTACCTAAAGGCAGTATAACGAAAATGGTCTTGTGACTGGGCTCTAGATAATTGGCCGATGAGCTATTACCACTGACAACTTGTCAGCCATACCACCCTAGATAGTTCATTAGCTACCTAATTTTTGAAGAAACCACTGAAAAGTTAGTCAGTGCAAAAAATGTATGTAGATGCTTAGGCTTAAAGTCCCCCTAAATCAGAGGGCAGGTTGATAAGTCACATACTTATCATCCCAATTTATTAGCCAAATTAAAAATGAATTTGAGTTGGCGAGGACTTGACACTAAGTCCACATTTGAGCGGACACCTGGGCTAATTAAGCCCAAAGACCTGAAGAGTTTAAGTGTTTAGGTCCTCTCGTATCATTTCCTAAAGCTAATAACTTCCAAATGCCTAAGTTCTCTTCTCCTAATTCTTCTTTTTCTTTTTATTTTTGAATTTTGAATTTTGAATTTTTTTTAAAGAAACTAAAAGAAATTCTACAGAGTTAACAAAATAATTTCAGAATTAAGTATCCACCCCCCTAAGCCTAAATGATGCAATGTCCTCATTGTAAAAGTAAAGACATGAAAAGGGCAGAGTAAACAGAATATCACCTAAGTGTCATGAAAATTCGGTCAGCTCCGCAGAGAGAAGAGTGTATACACACGCGCTAAGTTTAATGCCTTCAGCTAGGCATAACATACATACAAAGAAGAAATTGAGAATTCACAAGTGTGGGTCAGAATCAAAATAAAAATATTGATCCTAAAACCTGCTAGGAGAAGATGTCCACAAACGTGGACCAGATTATGGTGCAGACCCTTGCCCTAAGGTCGAGTGGTTCTAAGGTTCTGGATGAAAATCACCCAGAACCGAAGGTTGTTAAGCTTGCAGGGTTGGGCCTGCAGTTTTGTGGTGTGCAACCCAGGACCAAAATGTCGGACAACGGGTAAAGATGGTTCAATAGGAGCGGTTGTCCACTTGACATCTAGCTCAGAAAAATAAATAGTTATTTTGAGCTTGGGTTGCACGTGAAAGATATCATAAGGGTCCTGGTAAAAAGTTGGTGGCTTTAGGGCAATAGGAACCCTTAGATCCAAACTTGTTTTTCCCTCAAAATTAACCTCCCAAATTTTCATTTCAACATTCCTATCCTCCAACATCAAGTGCTCAAGTTCCGAGACCTCTAGCATATCGTTCACCCCATACGATTTACCCAAGTCCAGAAATCGTGGCTGACTCAGAATTGACTTGGGTACAATGATTTCCAAATCAAAATCAATCCCTTTGGGGTGTGGTTGAGGAATGGGGCTATTGGTTGAATCTTCTAATAAATGAGGATTCGAATCCTCGAAGTTAGCCCCAATCGAATCCAAATCTTCAATAATTAGGCTATCAAATAGTTCGTCAGATTCCTCAAGCCCTTTTTTCTCACTAAAATCATCTTCCTTATGCATAAGTGAGACTTCAATAACAGATTCTTCACCCTTAGAATCAAAGAATCCATGATCCTCATTTATATATGTCTCAAAATCGATTGTCATTTCCTGGTTCAAAGCGACATATTTTTCCTCGCTCCCTAGCTTGGGGATCTCGGGTGAATCAATCGGTTCATCCTCAATGGGTTGCTCTAGCCCAACCTGGTCATCCCCAATCTTAGAAAATGTATCCCCCCCCGACAGGCGCCTGAGCAGGTTCAGACATTGGCTCTCCTTAAGGGGGCTCATCTTGAGAATCATCCTAAGATTTGACTAGGGCAACCACAAATTTCATCCTCAACCTTGACAATTTCCCAAGAAGAAACTCATCCAAGTCCCTATCTGATGTAAACACATTTATTGAAGGCAAATGCCTATTCATGCATGTTTCTAGGCTTAGATTTGCATTTCATGTTACAAATATTGCATAACATGCATCATTTTGCATTTAGAGTAGTTGTATATATTTTAGGTTAACTAGGTCCTTTTTATAGTCAGGGGAGAAGTAGAATTATTTCAGGGCCTCGGATGGATGATCGGATCGTATAGATCTGATTAAGACGACGATCAAAGTATAATGCCTCTAATATCGTCTAAATCGAAGAACTGTAGCATCATACGAAATATGAGGAAGATCAACGGCTAGGGGGCAATGCAACATCCATATAGGTTTCGGATGGAAAATCCGATCATACTGATGGATTCGGAGCATCGATCACAGTCCAACAACATAGAAATCACCTCGATCCGAGCACCATGGCATCCTCTGTAAGCAAGGATGTGTGGACAGTCTAGATGGTGCCACGTGGCACCATCTGGAGTGCCCAACGCCACCCGCCACTTCTCCAAAGCCAATAATCAAGTGATCTCAGCTGTTGGATGAGAATCCAATGACTAAAAACTCAACCTCACCACACAGTTGTGACTCTTCCTCATGACACATTGGCGGACTTGGCGCAATGGTGGGAGCGGCGGTTCTCATAGGAGGGGCACGGGTTCGAATCCTCGCAGCCCCCCCAATTCTCAAATTAGCTACGCAGCAGCGCATGCAAGCGGCAGCGCAACGCGTGCCAGTGTACACCAGCGTGAACACCAGCAGGACGCCGTGCGATCAGCATGCATGATGGGCGACAGTGCAATGCGAGCGTGTGCGCGGTTGGTGCCAGCTTTCAGTGATAGCTGGGCTGACCTACAGCGATGCTTACAGTCGTCGCTACTTCATTGCAAGCTAGCAAAGACAACTAAGGGCGTGAGCGGATGTGAGCTGTCTACAGTAATGCTTCCAGGGACGGCCTAGAGATCACTAAAGGTTCCATGCTTATTTTTGCCTCTTCTCCACTATAAAAGGACCAACACCCTCTCCTTTCCAAGCCATCTCTACCTACTCTACTCCCACCTACTCCCAAGCTCTAGCAAGCCTACCAACGCTCCATTAGAGCTTGTTCTCAATCTCCCAAGGCTCCTATTAGTGTAGCAAACCTCTGCCTCACCAAATATTCGTCCATCTTCCCATCCCCATTCATAGGTCACCTTGGAGCCATCCTCCCACCTCCATTCCGGTAGTAGATCACCTCCATTCTAGAGCCATTCCGAAGCTTTCGTCTACCCGACGTCCTCCTGCATCTCACCTTCGTCATCCCGCTCCTCACCTCCTTTGTCCGAGCTTCTGCTAGGTGCCATCGTCTAGCCGAACAGCTGATTCGAGAGATTTCCTCTCATCCCCCTCTCTTTTTTTGCTTTCATAGTTGACTGTAATAGGCATTGAAATGATATCTATACCATTTTCATTCCATCTCTATCTTGTGATTCATTTTCTTATTTTCTTCTAACAAAAATACAAAAAATAACAAAACCCTAAAATACCAAAAAGAAACAAATCGAAGCACAGTTTTTAGTTAAAGTAAACGTTGCCTTCCTGTGTTCAACTCAAGACTCCCATGGAGTTTCGATATAAATTTTATTTGATTGACGTGTTTTGCAACTACGACGATGGGTTACTGGTAACCCCAATTTCTAACATGTGAAACCTGTGCGACCACTATGCCTAACAGTTTGGAGCAAATCCAATAAAGAACTATTAAGTTCATCAATCATTTTGATCATAGGCTCCAGTGCTTCGGTGCGTGGTGTTGACTGAGCTTCTAAAGATTGTATAGTGTTCCTCAAATTAGCCAACACCCTATCTTGGATCTGGTTCACCTGAACCAACTGGTTCGATTCAAGTTTGGATGGGTTTGGGTTAAATCTACGGGAGTCAAGATGTCGAGGTTCTCAGGTCCCTCCCTGAAAGTAGGTCATTCTAGGCTGTTCAAAGAATGGTGGTGACCTATATTCAGCATAATTCTGGGGAGGGTAAGTGTTATAATTAGCATATCCTTCATGGTTGCAGATCTGGTTAGGTTGATCATCAAAGGATGTAGATCTATAATCATTGTAACTCTGGGAAGGACAGTAATCATAGTCATGTTGTCTAGGGTTAGGCCCTAGACACTAAGGTCTTGATTCATATCCCCAATCAAAGTTATCCTGGCTAGTGGATGGGTAATCATAAGTCGAGTCGGGATAGTAATCATCTTGAGGATACGTGTTGGTAGGAGGGTAGGATTGGAAATGTGTGAAAGATGTGGAAGGATGCATTGTGGAGTAGGAGGGAAAACAGAATAGAGAAAGGTGCCCTACAGTACAAGCAATCAACCCTATCCTTAGGTGGGTTAGCCTAAAGACCTACAGAATCTCAGGATCCATCTTGAGATTATAAACGATTCGGTCTACTTTTATCTGGTCAATCGAACCAGTTAGGAGGGACTGGGGAGAAGGTTCTTCCTTTAGCTTGCGCCTCCAGTTCCTAGTGTACCCCCAGCTGCAGTCGTTTGACGCTACTCCCCTAGCTAGACATTAGATGGACCAACAGAAGCAGATTAATCGAAAAAATTCTCAGTCTAAGCCTTGAAGAGTAAATCAATCCTTAAGGCCAACATCTACTCAGTTTTAATTAGGCTTGGAATGAGTGTGCTCTTGGAATGTGATGGGCCCTTTAGATGGGTTGTGCCGTTAATGATCAGTTAAAATGTGTGTGCGTGCACAACCAGTGTTTGCAAATAAGGTTTTTGATGATGTGTCTTTTAGGGTTTAATCTTGTTTAGTAGCTTTTAGGGTTTACTCTTAGGTATATTCAATCAAGTTTAGGAGAACACTCCAAGTTTTGAAAGCACGGGTGTAGATATGTTCCTTTAAAAATAAAAAATAATGTGGAGTGCCTGGTTTAGCCCTACGAATCAACCCTAACTGGCAAGCTACTTGATGAATCGCTTTTATCTTAAGTGGTGTGGCCCAAACAGTTCATTCAATTGGCCTATTGCACCACTTAGTTAAGGCACACAGAAATGTTTGACCTATTCAGATTTCTACTTACTTATTTGTGTGTTGAATTAGGTGTACCAAGTCCACAGGACAGATCCCGATTAAGTGGTAGAATCAATGTGATATTGCGCCTCAGGGTGGGAAGTTGTGGGTGTTAAGTGTGTAGCTTTCAGAAAGTCCCACAAGAGTAGAGTATTTTTTTTTTTATTTATGTGGATGGCAAGGTGAGTGGAGGTGGCAAACAAACAACCAAATCTATCCTAGGGTTTATAAAAAGCACCTAAGTTGATTTTGGTTTGAGTTATTAGGTTACGGAATGAAAACTAAGGTGGGGGTGGTGTAGGGGACACTTACAAAACCCTCATCCGCACTTTTCTCCAAACTAACCGCTTTGTCCCACCTCAGAAGAGTACCTGCAATCATAGTAAGATCAGAGAAAAAGTGAGATAAAAGTTAGGTAAGGCGGAAAAAACACAAAAAAAAACCAAAGAGCATTGCCTCCCCGGCAACGGTGCCAAAATGATCGCACGTGTTTCATGAGTTTGAAATCAAGGTTACAAGTAACCCGTCATCATAGTTGCAAAACACGTCTATCAAATAAAATTTATATCAAAAACTCCAAGGGAGTCTTGGGTCGAACATGGGGAGGCGAACGTTTGGTTTTATGAAATCTACGCTTCACTTTTATTTCTTTTTGGTCATTTTTATCTTTTCTAATTTTTTTGGTATTTTTAACAAGCAAGAGATTAGGTTGATGAAAACTTTATCTACTTGCAAAAATATAAGAGAGAGAGGGAGAGAGAGAGAAACAATCATCTATTCATGAACAACTATTTGTTACAACTATGAAAGCAGGAAAACCACACTACGAAAGCGTAAAAAGATAGAAAGAGGTAAGAGAAATCCCCATCGATGTTGCTCGGAAGACGACTCGCTCTGACGTCACCTGGAGGAAGGTGGTGAGGAGCGGGACGAAAGATGGGGCAAGACGGCATCGTGGCGAGGATCTTCTTCCCGAAGGGCAGTGAGAGGACGACCATGGGATGCTCCAAGAATGGGGATGAGGGGAGGGAAAACTATTTGATTTTCTACTCTGGAGGAGCTTCCCGGGCTTGGGACAAGCTCTCTTTAGAGCCTTGGAGGTGGTGAGAGGAAGAAAGGAAGAGATGAAGAAAAATGGGAGGGGTAGGGGTCCTTTTATAGTGGAGGAAAGAATCAAATTCATATACAGGACATTTAGTGACGATCATAAACATCGCTGAAGAGCCGCTGCAAACGTCGCCCACGCTGCCGCTGCACTGGCGCGCACTATACGCTTCCTTGTCGCACTCGCATACACGATACGCACCGCTACCTCCGCATGCGCGCTGCACACCCATGCTACTGTGCGCGTGCGGTGGTGCGTGCGTGTGCATGGGCGGCCTGGGTTGCACCACGTGGTGCAATCTGGGCCATCCATCTTCTTTCCTTTGTAGGGGATGCTACAAAGGTCGGATTGAGTCCATTTTCGTACCATTGGGCTACGATCGTCGACCCGAATCCATCCGTGCGGTCGGATTTGTCATTTGATACTCCAGATTGCATCACCTAGTCCCTCAACCATTGATCTTCCTTGGATTGCATATGGTGCTACGGGACTCTGATCGAGGCTATTTCGAAGGCGTTGAACTCCAATCGTCATCTTGATCAGATCCATACAGTCAGATTGTCAATCCAAGTCTCTAAAATAAATATCCTTCTCTCCTGACCACAAAAAGGACGCAATTAACCTTAATTATATACAACTACTCTAAATGCAGAATGATGCATGCTATGCAATATTTATAACATGAAATGCAAATCTAAGCCTAGGAACATTCATGAATAGGCATTTTAACCTAAATAGATGTGTCTACATCAGAACCCCTCACATATCTCTCTCCCATGATAGTGGAGGTTGCAAGTGAGAAAGAGAGAGGGTGAATCGATCAATCGATTAGAGAGATAGGAGAGTTGCAGTATGGGATGCTACCTGATGGGCCCACATTTGTGGGTTATTTTCGTATTTTAATGCCTAGACATTAAATTAATTCTAACACCTATTCTACATGCATTAAGATGTAAATACATTAAGTATAGATTGGCTTCATGCATGATATTCATATGTAAATTAGATTTTAATAAGGATAGCAGGCATTAGCTTAGTCTTTAGTTTAGTTTACATTTTAATTTAGTGTGCATTATACACATTACATGCATTTAGACATTCTATAAGGTTTTGTACATAAATAAATCAACCTTTTAATTATTTGTTTCTTCTTCTGCAGGAAATCCACGATCCGCTTTGAAACAGCTATGCAGCCATTGATGATCAGCATTCAAGGAGTGATCTTCTCATCCCAACAAGGCAAGGAACGAGAAAAGTGGATCTGGCCTCCGATGCTCCTCGTGACTCAATTCAAATGCTCCCGACTACTATAAGAAGGAGGATGTTGTAGAGCTAAGGAGGCCTCCACCCACATTCACCACTGTGTAGAGAGTTCAAACTCCCCTTCGCTCCACCACCACTGGCCTCAACCATGGCAAAGCTCCGCCACCATGGGCATGTGGGGTGACAGCCCACACCACCAACCGCGAGCTTTGCAACCTCACCGTGCCCACGCTCCTCACCTCCACCTTTCATCACAAGCCAAAACCACTTCTCACCGTTCATCTTCCTCCCCAACAAAACCCATCACAACCACGGTCACCACCATCATCTCAGGCCATCATTCTCACTGGCACCAACAAGCGGCCAACAGCTGCCAACCCTCTGCGCACCACCCATGCAACTCTACCAGTACCGCCGCCTAGCACGCTTAAGTGTGGAGCTATTGTTGCACGTAACAGCAGCCACCGCCACACCTCCTCATGCCACTCGTGTTTCCTCCCGCCGCCGCACCTCACCATCCTCGTCGATGTCCTTCCCCATGCCCCACGCACGAACTCGCAGCCATTGTTCTTCCTCGTGTGTGGAGCTACTTCACAGCAGTAGCAGCCCACCACCACCCACTACCTTCTCCTCCTCATCGACGTCGGCTCCGGCCACCATGCGACACGATGCCACCACCGCTATGTAGCCCTCAGCTGATTGGCCCTCCACCGCGAGCCTCACATTCGGCCTTGGCCTCCTCTTCATGCATGGCCAAGGGAAGGTTTTCCCCTATTTTTCATTGCATTAGTTTTTACATTCAAGTCCCATTGATACAAATGGATTTTTGGTTTATTAATATTTAATTATGGTAGTTTTATGATAAAAACTCTCATGTTTTACATAAATGCTCATTCAACATATCTAGCAATTGATAGCATATTCTAGAGGGTACTTCGGCTCAGTGTTTAGGGGAAATTTTCGGTGACAATTATTTGTGAATTTTGCGAGTTTAGACTGGCTAGTGTCTCCCTGTGGACATGACTCGCTCTCCTTAGAGTGGTTTATTTCATTGGTTTTGATTGCGTGTTTTTACCACTCAATTTCTATACTGCAATGCAATATTAGATCATATTTTGGATCACCATTTTAGTGCACATTCACTGCCAATGCTTCTTGGCTACCTCATGCCTACCGAGTGGGAGCCCCACTCTCAATGCTAAATGGGTTGGCCCATTAGTCTGTCTACCCCCCTTGCACCTTTCTATGTTTCTTGTCCAAATTTTTTATTGCTTTAACTAGGAACGAGATGAGATGAAGCTTCCTATTTGGGTTCCCTTCTTGTTTATGGGGAAAAGATTGAATATTATTGTTACCTTGCTGTTGTGTTGCAAAAACTCATGGTGAAATGACCATGTCTTGCTGGCTTTATATTGTTGGATTGGGAAATATCATTTCTATCTTTGGTTTCTTTCCTATTTTTGGTTTGTGGGTATCTTGCTTTTTGGTGAAATATTGAATCTTTGGGTGGAGATTGACTTTAGACTATGAGGTTATGTATACATGAGGTTGCATTTGGCCTTTACAAGTAATTTTACATATTTATAAGGTTAAGAAGATGACGATGATGATGGTATCCTATACCTTTTCCGTTGATGCCACATTGGTTTGCATCCAAATTTTGTAGCTAACTTCTAGTAAAGTGTACGTAGAATGAAACCACACTACAATTTAGTGAGGATTTTGTGTGATACTTTTTGTTTTCGGGTTAAAATCTAGTCATGAATTTCTTTCAGTCACTTTTTTTTTAAAAAATTATTTTCCAACTATGGAGAGATTTTGAATGATTTGAAAAAGAATCTGGCTCAATGCAATGTGCTCTAACCATTGAATTGGTCATATTACTTGATGCAACAATCTGATAATAATGGATCAAGTCAACCAGCTACCACTATTTCAGATAAGCATGGTCTCATTGGAAAATACACTATATGCTCTTTCTGAAAGATTCATGTTACATGTAGTGTGCATTGATAAACGCCAGTTTATCATCATTCTTATGCTTTAAAACTAACCTAGCTGTTAGGATTTTACTCCGCAAACGGGTTTTTGGGCTGCATTTAGGCATAAATTAGGATAGGCATGCATTGCATTTTTATTGTCATTTTAATGTGTTTTTGTGAGTGTTAGGGATGTACTGATGCACAGATCCCTAAAACCCTAGCACTCAAGAAGGAAAATGGTGAAGGAGAAGCCCAGACTAGCTGGAACCCAGCTTGATCCAGCTCACCACAGCTGAAACTTAGCTTACTTGAACTAGGGTTAGCTCATCCCAGCTCCATTCAGCTAATCTCAGCTAGATGGCAGCTCAAGAGAGTTCACCTTAGCTCACCCTAGCTCAAGTCAGCTCAGATCCAGCTCAACTTAGCTGAGTCTAGCTCATCTCAGCTCCCACTAATTCACAGGGAGCTCTAGCTAGCTCAGCTAAGTTGACAGGAGTTCACCCCAGCTCAGATCCAGCTACATCCAGCTCCACTCAACTCCAGCCAGCTGAAGAAGAATTCATCTCAGCTCAGGAAGCTCAAGTCCAGCTCTCGGGGACTCAGCTTAGCTCATCTCAGTTGAGCTAAGCTACCTTAGCTGCCTCAACTAGCTTGATTCTCCCCGGGAGCACCAGACCTAGCTCACCTCAGCTCATTTTGGTAGAAGCTAGCTCACTTTAGCTTGGCTTAGCAACTAGCAAAGAACTAGCAAGCTAAGCCAGCTAGAGTAGCCCCATGCCAGCCTCTTCAGCAGCAGCCAACTCCAGCTCCAGCTCCAGACTTCTCCTCCTCAACTCCTTCCTCCAAACCCTAGCTCCAACACCTTCTCCTCTACTCCACCTTTAGCTAAGCTAGCTTAGCTTATCTTAGCTTAGCTTAGCTTAGCTAACAACCGGCTCCTTGGCCTTCCATTACCTTAAAAATCAACCCTAGCTAGCTCCACCAACTCAAGCCTACCTGAGCTAGCTACCCTACTTAAGTTGGCGCCACCACCTAGCCACCCCTTCACCCCATTATCTCCACCAAAAGACTCTTCAAGTTGGCACCAAAAACCACCCCTAACCACCCCCATTTTGGTGCCAACTTTCAGCCTCTTCATCCACCCTACACCTACCCATATAACACATCCTAGCCATCCACATACCCCCTTCTAGAACGTTAAGGTGGCGCCACCTAATAGCCTTCTAGAAAGCCCATTTTGGCACCAACACTAAGGGGTGTCAACACCCATAACTACCCCCTTGGTGTCCCTTAAGGTGGCACCAACTCTCCTTGGCCATGGGATCTCCAACCACCTCCATCAACTCATCTTGGCCATCCAATTCAAAGGTCACCATAGCCCCCTTCTTATTCTATAAAAAGCCACCACCTACGACCATTTTGGGGCATCCTCCCTTAGTATATTTTTCTACCTAAACCACCTATACCTACAGCCAAGAAGAAGGAGTAGAGAAGGAGATTAAAGGGGCACATTACCAGCCCCTTTGGTGCCTTCTTCTCCCCACTCTCTTCAACTTGAGCCACGCCAAGGAGGAGGACTCTTCCACTTCAAGGAGGATGGCCAGGCAAAGGAGAAGGACTTAGGGTGGACGTCCACCCTTGGAGAGAAACTTAAGGCACGCCCCCCTAAGGCTTGCCTTGGAGGACATCACCTTAGCGGAGCACTGCAAGGAAGGAGTTGAAGGACTCTTTTCAAGATTGGGAGCCACCAACCTTGGAGCAAGAAGCCCTCTTCTTCACCATCTATCTAGAGGATTTGTATTTTCTTTTCTTATTTGCATTTTTCTAGTAGTACAAGCTTTCCTCTACTAGGCCTTTTGTAAAACACTTTATCAATTATCTAGTTGCCTTCTTTGCATTTCTTGTTTGCATTTCTATTAGCTTATTTTCAGCATTCTTCACTCCCTCTCCCTAATTATTCTAGGCCTCCACTTGCCTAGAGTGAGCTTAGGGAGAGGCTCTACTTGCCACATAGAAGTAGTATTTAAATTGAAGTGTAAATCACTTTTCCCGCCATCAGTTCGCATGTTGCCTTAGCTTAAAAACAAAAAAAAATGATATAGTGAAAAAAATACCAAAAAGAAAGTTGAGATTTATATTCCTAGCAAGAGAATCAATTTTGCAACCATATTGCCTCCTTGGACGACCCTAGATACTCCCTATCTAGGATTATAAATTTAAGAGCGAAAGTGGATTTATGCGTTACAACGACCTAATTAACAAACCGCATAAAATCGCTATCATACATCATAAAATGTTCTTAGACTATTTTCCCCCTCTAAAGATGTTAATATTGCTACTATCATTGAAATCAGAAATGACAAACTAATGTCTTTACATGAATGGAATTCTATTGTATCAATTCTGAGGAGCCAAGAAATAAAGGCAACATCAAAAAGTTCAACTCCTTAAGGAAGAAATGTAATTAGATTAAATGCACAGATGTGCTTACTTTAGGGTCTAAAAGGAATGATCTTGACAAATGTACTTAGCCTTATGTTTGAAACTTGTAGTTTTAACAAGTTGGTTTTGTTTCCCTTCTGAATGCAAGTACTGTTATTTAGTTCGTCACTGTGTTAAGGAATCAAAATATCTTGCTGGTTTCTGCTTATCATAATATTTATAAGGGATATTGCTACACATGTGCTCTTGCTGGTTTTTTTTCCATAATTTTACTTCATTGGTTTGATATGTTTCAACATTAGCATGTAGTAATCTTAAATATTCAGAGCATGGGGAAGTAATTATTAACCATCTACATGCTGTCAAGCACGCTGTAATTACTTCTGACCGTTTAATTATTTTGCTACATTCTTAATGATGAGACCACAATTGTGGACTAAGTAAATGCTTAAATGCCTAATTACTAAATTAATGCTTGCATCACATAGCATACTTTAATATATAAACAGATTAGTTTATAAATAAGGGCTTGCATGCATAGTTATACATTCCATTATAGTGACATGCATTTCATGCATTATTTTAAATTAATTGTATAAATAACCCAATTTGTTTCTTTGTTCTCTTCCTTCCTACAGAATGCGCAACACCTTCCTGACTCAACACATCGCCTCTCCACTGCCAAATCAAGTCGGTCGAGCCTCACCGCATCCATCTCAATCGTGCGGTATCTTCGTCCAGTTGTTGGAGGAGATTTTGAGCAGTTGAAATAGATTGCAGGAACTTCTATAAGAAAATCACCTCGACCGTGCTTTGGGGGGCATCTTCCATCTTCTCCCATCCCATCGACTGTGAAGGAGGTGCTTACCATGGACATGGCGCACACCATGGCCTGAGATCTCTCCACCATGAACCTTGCTATCACCCTCGACTTGTGGTGCTCTGTGACAGAGAGCATCACCACCACCATCAGCGCCTACCCCTCACACCAGCAACCATGCGCAACCCAGCCACTATCGTCCACCCTTCACCGCAACCCCCCTCTCTTCCCTCTTCATCTTCTTCTTCTTCCACCATCTTCAACCTCTGCACACCGAAGGAATCCGCCAACAACCACCGTGTCAACCACAACAGCAGTGACCTCCTTCACCCTCACGTGTGCCCCCACATGCACGCAAGCCACCAGCACCACATCTGGCTCCAGCACATGCCGCAACTGTAGCGGCCACTACCATCCCAGCCACCTCACCCGCACATGCATCCGGCCACGCCCAGCCTTGCCACCAGCCATGCGCGTGCAAAGCAGTGCATCCCCTCACGTGCTCTTGTGCGTGCCCTTGCGCACCCTTGCACGTGCACCATCGTTCCACCTGGGTGCGATGCTTATGGGCGTTTCCCCTTAGCACACTGTTCACCATCTTCCTGAATAGAACCCATCATCGACGCCACCTTCCTTTACGTAACCGACTCCACAAACCTCTAATCTCCTCTCCATCAACGCCGTTGAACATGCATTGCCCTCACAAAGCCACCCACGTCCACAAAAGTAGCCGTCGGCCACCCGCATGATTGCCAGCCACACACACTGCCGCCGGCTCACCCTCGTCGCCGGCGAGAGTTCCGGCCACCGTTTGTCGAGCCACCACTGCCATCAGATTCCTCTCCGCATCCTTGACCACCTCCAAACATGGCAAGGCCAGCTGTGGATCCTCCCTCGTGCACAAGCAGCCGCTAACAATCCTCTATTTTGGTTGATATTAGATATTACATTCAAATGCCATTGTGAAAGGTTGAATTTTTTGATATTAATATTTTATTCTATTGATTTTATGAGCATCCCTCCCTTGTTCTACATAATTACGAGTCCAGCATATCATGTTATTGATTAGTTAGTCTAAAAGGAATCTTAACTTGATTTTTGAGGAAAATAAAGAGGGAACATTGGCTTTTGATAATAATGAGCTTTAATAGGCCATTGCCTCCCTATGGACACAACCCACTTGTCTTGAGTGGTTATATTTAATTATTTTTTAAAGCGATTTTCCACCACTTTGATATTACTTCGATGTGTCATTTTATGTGCAAAGCGAAAATGAAAGTGAAGACCATCTTTTCAAATGGCATCATTGCCGGGGAGACAACTAGCTTAGTAAACTCGTATACATGTCCCGTGATTTCTGATTGAGATTATACATCCATCGACCTATCATTTTCTCTGTGCAAGGTACATTGATATAGACACATCAATTTAGGTTAAAATGCCTAGTCATGCATGTTCCTAGGCTTAGATTTGCTTTTCATGTTATAAATATTGCATAGCATGAATCATTCTGCATTTAGAGTAGTTGTATATAATTTAGGTTAATTGTGTCCTTTTGTGGTCAGGAGAGAAGGATATTTATTTCGAAGCCTCAGATTGACGATTTGACCATACGGATCTGATCAAGACGACGATCGGAGTCCAACGCCTCCAAAATTGCCTCGATCGGAGTCCCATAGCACCATATGCAATCCAAGGAAGATAAATAGCCGAGGGACTAGGTGACGCAATCCGAAGTGTCAAACGATAAATCCAACTACACGGATGAATTCGGGTCGACGATCACAACCCAACGGCATGAAAATCGAGTCAATCCGACCTCTGTAACATCACCTACAAAGGAAAGAAGATGGACAGCCCAAATTGCGCCACGTGGCGCAACCCAATCGGCCCATGCGCATGCCATCGAACGCGCATAGCAGCATGGGTGCACACGTACGCGTGGAGGCACACACGTGCAAGCTTAGCGGTGCGCGCAGCAGCGTAGCGCACGTGCAGAGGCAGCGGCGCGTATCTCGCGTGCGTGCGCGATCCACATGCGCTAGTGCAGCGGTGGGTGGGCGAGTGGGTTGTCTTCAACAATGTTTGCGGTGGATCTTCAGCGACATTTATGACCATCACTAAATGTCCTGTACACGAATTTGATTCTTTCCTCCACTATAAAAGGACCGCTACCCCTCCCATTTTTCTTCATCTCTTCCTTTCTTCCTCTCACCACCTCCAAGGCTCTAGAGAGACCTTGTCCCAAGCCCGGGATGCTCCTCTAGAGTAGAAAACAAAATAGTTTTCCCTCCCCTCACACCCATTCGTGGAGCATCCCGTGGCCATCCTCTCACCGCCCTTCGGGAAGATCCTCGCCGCGACGTCATCCTGCCCCATCCTCCGTCCTCCAACTTCGTCCTCCTTCTTCTCGCTCCTCACCACCTTCCTCCAGGCGACGACAGAGCGAGTCATCCTTCAAGCAACCATCGAGGGGGATTTCTCTCACCTCATTCTATCTTTTTACTCTTTCGTAGTGTAGATTTTCCACTTTCGTAGTGTAGCAAACAATTCTTCATGAATAGATGATTGTTTCTCTCTCTCTTTATCCCTCTCTCTTATTTTTGCAAGTAGATAAATTTTTCATCAATCGAATCTCTTGCTTGCTAATAATACCAAAAAAAATTAGAAAAGATAAAAATGACCAAAAACAAATAAAAGTGAAGCGCGGATTTCATAAAACCAAACATTCGCCTCCCCGTGTTCGACCCGGGACTCACTTTTTAAGTTTCGGTATAAATTTTATTTGACCACACGTTTTGCAACTACGCAAACGGGTTACTTGTAACCCCGATTTCAAACACGCGAAACACGTGCAATCATTTTGGCATCGTTGCCGGGGAGGCAATGCTCGTTGGTTTTTTTTTCCCCATGTTTTTCTGCCTTACCTCACTTTTATCTCACTTTTTCTCTTATCCTACTGTAATTGCAGGTACTCATCCGAGATAGGCCAAAGCAGTTAGATCGAAGAAAAGTACAGATGAAGGTTTTGTAAGTTTATCCCCACCACCCCCACCCACTAGTTCATTTCACCACACTAATAACTCAAACCCAAATCAACTTAGGTGCTTTTCATAAACCCTAGGATAGATTTGGTTGTTTTTTTGCCACCTCCACTCATCTCACCCTCGCATAAATAAGAAAGAAAATACTCTTCTCTTGTGGGATTTTATGAAAGCTACACACTTAACACCCACAACCTCTCACCCTAAGTCACACAATCACATCGATTCTACCACTTAACCGGGATCTGACCTGTAGACCCGATACACTTAATCAACACTCAAATAAGTGAGTAGAAATCTAAATAGGTCAAACATTTTTGTGTGCCTTAACTAAGTGGTGCAATAGGCCAATTGCTTGAACTATTTGGGCCGCACCACTCAAAATAAAAGTGATTCATCAAGTAGCTTGCTACTTAGGGTTGATTCCTAGGGTTGAACCAGGCACTCCACATTTTTTCTCTGATTTCTAAAGGAATATATCATCAGCAATGCTTGCAAAACTTGGAGTGTTCTTCTAAACTTGATTGAATATACCTAAGATTAAACCCTAAAAGCTACTAAACAAGGTTGAACCCTAAAAGACACATCATCAAATAACCTTGTTTGATTGCGCATGCACACACATTTTAACTGATCATTAAGGGCACAGCCCATCGAAAGGACCCATCACATTCCAAGAGCACAAACATCCCAAGCCTAATTAAAATTGAGTAGACGTTGGCCTTAAGGATTGATTCACTCTTTGGGGCTTAGACTAAGATTTTTTTCAATTAATTTGCTTCTGCTGGTCCATCTGATGTCTAGTTTGGGAAGTAGTGTCAAATGACCGCAGCTAGGGGGTACACTAGGAACCGGAGGCGCAAGCCAAAGGAAGAACCTTCTCCCCAGTCTCTCCTTCTAACTGGTTGGATTGACCAGATAAAAGTAGACTAAATCATTTATAATCTCAAGATGGGTCCTGGGAGTCAGTAGGTCCTTAGGCTACCCACATAAGGACAAGTTTGGTTGATTGTACTGCAGGGCACCTTTCTCTATTCTATTTTCCCTCCTACTCCACAATGTATCCTTTCACATCTTTCACACATTTCCAATCCTACCCTCCTACCAACACGTATCCTCAAGATGATTACTATCCCGACTCGACTTATGATTACCCATCCACTAGCCGGGATAACTTTGATTGGGGATACGAATCAGGACCTCAATGTCCAGGGCCTAACCCTGGACAACAAGACTATGATTGCTATCCTTCCCAAACCTACAGTGATTATGGATCTCCATCTCTTAATGACCAAACCAACCTGATCTACAATCAAGAAGGATATAATGATTATAACACCTATCCTTCCCAGTATTCCACTGAATATAGGTTGCCATCATCCTTTGAACAACCTAGAACGACCTACTTTCAGGGAGGGACCTGAGAACTTCGACATCTTGACTCGCCTAGATTTAACGTAAACCCACCCAAACCTGAATCGAACCAATCGGTTTAGGTGAACCAGATCCAGGATAGGGTGTTGGCTAATTTAAGGAACACTATACAATCTATAGAAGCTCAGCCAACACCATGCACTGAAGCATTGGAGCCTATGATTAAAATGATTGATGAACTTAATAGTTATCTATTGGATTTGCTCCAAAATGTTAGGGATAGGGACTTAGGTGAGTTTCTTCTTGGGAAATTATCGAGGATGAGGATAAAATTTGTGGTTGCCCTAGTCAAATCTTGGGATGATTCTCAAGATGAACCCCCTTCAGGAGAGCCAATGTCTGAACCTGCTCAGGCACCTATTGGGGGGGATACATTTTCTGAGACCGGGGATGACCAGGTTGGGCTAGAGCAACCCATTGAGGATGAACCGATTGATTCACCTGAGATCCCCGAGCCAGGAAGTGACGAAAAATATGTCTCTTTCAACCAGGAAATGACAATTAATTTTGAGACATATATAAATGAGGATCATGGATTCGTTGATTCTGAGAGTGAAGAATCTCTTAGTAAAGTCTCATTTGAGTGTAAGGAAGATGATTTTAGTGAGACAAACTGGCTTGAGGAATCTAACGAACCATTTGATAGCCCAATTATTGAAGATTTGGATTCAGTTGGGGTTAATTTGGAAGATTCGAATCCTCATTTACTAGAAGATTCAATCAATAGCCCCATTCCTCAACCACACCCCAAAGGGATTGATTTTGATTTGGAAATCATTGTACCCAAGTCAATTCTGAGTCAGCCACGATTTCTGGAGTTGGGTAAATCTTATGAGGTGAACGGTATGCTAGAGGTCCCGAAGCCTGAGCACTTGATGTTGGATGATAGGAATATTGAAACGAAAGTTTGGGAGGTTAACTTTGTGGGAAAAAAAAGTTTGGATCTAAGGGTTCCTATTGACCTAAAACCAACAACTTTTTACTAGGACCCTTACGATATCTTTCACGTGCAACCTAAACTTGAAATAACTGATTATTTTTCTGAGCTAGATGTTAAGTGGACAACCGCACCTATTGAACCATCTTTACCCATTGTCTGACATATTTGTCTTGGGTTGCACACTACAAAACTGCAAGCCCAGCCCTGCAAACACAACCTTCGGTGTTGGGTGATTTTCATGAAGAACCTGAGAACCACTCGACCCTGAGGCATGGGTCTGCACCATAATCTAGTCCATGCCTGTGGACATCTTCTGTTGGCACGTTTCAGAATCAATATTTTTATTTTGATTCTGACCTGCACTTGTGAATTCTCTAGTTCTTCTTTGTATGTATGTTATGCCTAGTTGAAGGCCTTAAACTTAGCGCGTGTGTATATACTCTTCTCTCTGCGGAGCTGATCGGATTTTCAAGACACTTAGGTGATATTCTGTTTACTCCGCCCTTTTCATATCTTTAATTTTACAATGAGGACATTGCATCATTTAGGCATGGGGGGTGGATAATCAATTCCTGAAATCATTATGTTAACTCTGTAGAATTTCTTTTAGTTTCTTATAAAATAAAAAAAATTGAAAATTTGCAAAACATAAAAAAAAGAAAGAAATTAGGAAAAGAGAACTTAGGCATTTGGAAGTTATTAACTTTAGGAAATGATATGAGAGGATCTAAACACTTAGACTTTTCAGATCTTCGGGCTTAATTAGCCAGGGTGTCCACTTGAATGTGGACTTAGCCTTGAGTCCTCGCCAATTCAAATTCATTTTTAATTTGGCTAATAAATTAGGATGATAAGTATGCGACTTATCAACCTGCCCTCTAATTTGGGGGGACTTTAAGCCTAAGCATCTACTCACATCTTTTTGCACTGACTCACTTTTTTGCGATTTCTTCGGAAATTGGGTAGCTAATGAACTATCTAGGGTGGTATGGCTGGCAAGTTGTTGGTGGTAACAGCTCATCGGTCGGTTGTCCAGAGCCCAGTCACATGACCATTTTCATTGTACTGCCTTTAGGTAAATCTTAGACCAAGGAAGCCACCTCCTTAAAGAAAAATAATAATAAAAAAATAAACAAACAAAAATAAAAAGAAAAAAAATGAAAATGAAAAAAAAATAGAAAATAAAATCATACTTCACCGCACGAGTATGGCTGGCAAGTTACCGTGGGTAATAGCCCATTGCCGGTTGTCTAGAACCCAACTCACAAAAAAATGCATAATAATTTCCAAAACACTTAAGCAAGAAGTGGAGAAGTAGAATAAACCGGAGAGATATACACTGGGTTCGCCCTTGTGTTGACCCCATAAATAAAAGTAGGGAGAAAGCTACCATTTGAAAAGATAAACCTCTAGGCAAGATCACCTGGGGTCGTAGAAACCCGAAGTCCATTTTAATGGTCGCCTAGTGTGTCTTTCACTCTTTTCACTAGATGCATAGCACTTAGAGTCCTTTTCGAGTCGTGGTCGGGTTGGGTAGTCGTAAAAAGTCATCCCGGAACTCTCAAACTCCAAAAGTACAAAAAATTAGAAAAGAAGAAAAAAAAAGTATCTTCCCTTTTCAAATAAGGCGAAGACTTAGGCAGTCTACATTCTGGTAGACACCTGGGTACTGCTGAGTCTTCGTAGTTCAAGACCTTAGTTGAAATCTATTGTTAATAAATGACTTAGGCCCAAGCGATCTAATCCTATTTTTGATTTTATACAAAGCATGTAGTTTAATTTTACTAGGGACTAGCAAAAGATAGGTATGGGGGTATGATATAGACACATCTATTTAGGTTAAAATGCCTATTCATGCATGTTCCTAGGCTTAAATTTGCATTTCATGTTATAAATATTACATAGCATGCATCATTCTGCATTTAGAGTAGTATATAATTTAGTTTAATTGCATCCTTTTTGTGGTCAGAAGAGAAGGATATTTATTTCAGAGCCTCGAATTGATGATCCTATCGTACAGATTTGATCAAGATGATGATCGGAGTCCAACGCCTCCAAAATCGCCTCGGTCGGAGTCCCGTAACACCATATGCAATCTAAGGAAGATCAACGGTCGAGGGACTAGATGATGCAATCCAGAGCATCAAATGACAAATCAGACAGCATGGATGGATTCAGGTCGATGATCGCAACCCAACGGCGTGAAAATCGACTTAATCCGACCTCTGTAGCATCCCCTACAAAGAAAAGAAGATGGACAACCCAAATTGCACCACGTAGCGTAACCCAGGCCGCCCATGCGCACGCGCACAGCAGTGCTGGTGCACGTGCTCTTGCGAAGGCATGCACACGCAAGCGCAATGGCACATGCAGTAGCGCAACATGGGAGGGGAGGCAGCGACACATATTGTGCGTGGGCGTGCGGCACGGGTGTGCAGAGCGCGTGCCAGCGCAGTGGCGGGTGGGTGTGTGGGCTATCTTCAGTGACATTTGCAGTGGATCTTCAGCGACATTTATGATCGTCACTAAATGTCCTCTATACAAATTTGATTCTTTCCACCACTATAAAAGGACACCTACCCCTCCCATTTTTCTTCATCTCTTCCTTTCTTCCTCTCACCACCTCCAAGGCTCTAAAGAGACCTTGTCCCAAGCTTGGGATGCTCCTCTAGAGTAGAAAACAGAATAGTTTTCGCTCGCCTCACCCCCATTCATGGAGCATTACGTGGCCGTCCTCTCACCGCCCTTTGGGAAGAAGATCCTTGTCGCGACGCCGTCCTACCCCATCCTCCGTCCTCCGGCTCCGTCCTCCTTCGTCTTGCTCCTCACCACCTTCCTCCGGGCGAGATCAAAGTGAGTCGTCCTCTGAGCAACCGTCGAGAGGGGTTTCCCTCACCTCATTTAATCTTTTTATGCTTTCGTAGTGTAGATCTTCCGCTTTTGTAGTGTAACAAATAATTCTTCATGAATAGATGATTATTTCTCTCTCTCTCTTTATGCCGCTCTCTTATTTTTACAAGTAGATAAAGTTTTCATCGACCGAATCTCTTGCTTGCTAAAATTACCAAAAAAAATTAGAAAAGATAAAAACGACAAAAAATAAATAAAAGTGAAGCACGTATTTCATAAAACTAAGCGTTCGCCTCCCCACGTTCGACCTAGGACTCACTTTTCGAGTTTCGGTATAAATTTTATTTGACCACGTGTTTTGCAACTACGACGATGAGTTACTCGTAACCCTGATTTCAAACATGCAAAACACGTGCAATCATACATTGAAGGAGAAGGCACACACAGCAGATACTCATCTTGGTGGACCTTGCTACCACCTCAGAGATAATCATAGGAGTCTGTGGGCCTTGATCCCACACATGTGGAAATGCACGAAGGACCATCTAAGAGGATTCTTCTTCTTAGTCTTCTTATTTCAAAGTAGACTCTTTAGGTTTAGTTTAGTTATTTGTTTTCTCTCCCTTGTACTCTGAGGCCAGTTTTTGGGGGTGTGTCCCTCATTCTTTAGACTCCAGGTTTATTCTTAGTCAGTTAGTTCTTGTGATTGCGCATTTATTTAAAAAAAAAAAATCTGAACTACCTGCTAGAAGCTTCATATCTTTTGGACTACCATCTAGGATTGCTTAAGCTGCCTCTAGATTTCTAACTACATTGCGTGCATTTCTACATCGAAGAGTGCTAGAGCAAGGTACAAATTTCCTATCTTACTACATAAGAAGACCACTTAAGCTAACTTGAAAAGATTAATCAAGTGGTCACATTTTTCTGGAAAGAGAAAGTAAAATATAAAGGAAGTGTTTGAATAACTTGACTATGATTTTTAAAAAAAATCACTTTTCGCGGTGTGATGCACACTTCCTGCACCGAGCATGCACTATAGGCACTACACTAGGACTTAGACCCTTAAGGCTATAGGCATCAATTTCTTTATCAGTGCAAACCCTCCTATCTCGATTTGAAACAGTGGTATTAACTTTTGCCTGAGTGATTTGATACTCTAAGGAGGGGGACACCCTATAAAGGAATCCAAGGATAGTTAAGAGGCACCGCAAACGCATCGCCTCAAAGGAAGGTTTTTCCCTACTTGCATCCCTTGGTTCCATCCTTAGAGTACCTTTTTACTTGAGCATCTGAGAATATCATTGCGGGAAAGTGTACATCGCTAGGGCACTCGAAGGTCTATTTAGGGTGCGTAATTGATTGACAACTTGAGTGGTCACCCAAAAGAACTAAAAGTAACCTCAACCTCCTTAATAGCATTTGACTAGGATCTCAAGTGCCTCACTTCTCTTATACCACTTACGTGGGAACGGAGAAGTATTGCCTTGACTCCATTTGTCCAAACTAAAAAGGTTGGAAGAGGGCTTAAATTACTTTAACTTAACAAAAGACCTCTTGCCTTGTGTTTGCTTAGTGTATGCTTGGTAGGCGCTCTCTTAGAAATAGTCTTCTTTTCAACCCTAACCCTGAGAGAATTATTAGGAAATCCAACCTAGAAAGAAGAAAAATGGCTGAAGAAAGACCTGAAGATGAGATTAGGGTGGGTGAAAATTAGAGAACCTTTAGAGACTATTTCCTCCGTATAACCCACCAAGCCCTACCTATCTGAAGACCTTGAGTGGGTAATCCATATGAAATCAAGTGCAGCACCGTATCTTTACTTCCTTCTTTCTATAATACTGCTAGGGAGGATCCCTACAAGCATCTTGAGGAATTCATCGAGGTCTATTCCACGGTGAAGCTCCAGGGCTTTACTGATAAAGCCCTGATGAGGACTCTATTTCCATTCTCCCTTAAGGATAAGGCCAAGCACTGGTATCATACCCTCGATACAATGGTATATGATTAGTCCACCCTTAAGAGAGAATTCTTAAAAAAGTATTTTCCTATGAGTAAGACCAACCACTACAGAAGAGAGATTATGGGTTTTACTCAACAAGAAGGAGAGCAACTTCACGAGACTTGGGAGCATTTTAATGACCTTCTGAGGTTATACCCCCACCATCAGGTGCCACGATGGCAATTGGTCGAAAGGTTCTATAACAATTTATTTGAAAGGCACAAGCAAACCATCAATGCAGCCTGTGTAGGAACCTTCATGACCAAAACTGAGGATGAAGCCTAGGCATTATTTGAAACATTAAGTGAGAATTCCATACATATGTCCTCTGCCTATCAAGAAAGAAAACCATCAATCCCATCAATCTTACAGAGGAATATAGAGCCCATAAAGCCAGGCCTAGTCAGGATTTGGCTTATCAAATTCAATTGTTGAACAAAAACTTTGATAGGCTTTTAGCAAACCCCAGCATGAACCCACAAGCAGCCTTTATCTTTCAGGCTTCAAGTGAATGCTCCATTTTCCAAAGCACAATGCATGCCACTACGGAGTGCCACTAGGCAAATCAATTCCCTGAGTTGATTTAGGCTGACCTAAACGCGGCCAAAGGTTTCCGCCAACCTCCTCACAATAACCCTTATTCCAATACCTATAATCTAGGGTGGCAGAACCATCCAAACTTCTCATGGAAGCAAGGTGATGCTTCTAACTTAGGGAATGCAAGACCCCTACCTCCCCAACCCATATACCAACCATCGTATGCAAACCCTCCTCAGAATAAGCCCTCTAAGATGGATGAACTTAAAACCATGATGAAAGCAATACAAGAGCATCAGAATATGGTCATCCAATCACAGTATAAGATGATTACTGATATGCAATCCCAAATTTGTATCTTATGGAGGCAGTTAGGCAGCGAGATCTGGGGAAGTTGCCTAGCTCTTCTAAGGAGAACCCGAAGGGAAAGGGGGTCATATTTAGGGAGCATGCCTAAGCTGTGACTGTGTTGAGGAGTGGAAAGAAAATCGACAAGCCTGATAGCACTCCTACGATCACCTTTCAGGATTCCCCTCCTACATTAGATCCAACTTCCATCTCCACCGAGGAAGAGCCACATTACTCTCCCTCACTTGAAATCATGTACCCTGAGGATGTTGTCATTCCACCACCCCTTTCCCACCATGACGACCCCTCTACCCAGAAGCCAAAGGTGCCCTATCTAGAGTGCCTATCTGCTCCTAGGGAATCTTCTGTTGGCTCGTCTGGAGACAAGGATAGGACGGATGAAATTATGGACACTTTTAGGCAAGTCCATATCAACTTGCCTCTGTTTGAAGCTATCAAACAGATCCCGTCCTATTCCATGCTTCTAAAGGATCTGTGCACCCAGAAGCGCCGACCTAGGAGATAGGTCCAAGCTAAGGTCATCATGCCTGACCATGTTAGCTCGGTTCTCCAACATGGAACACCCCCCAAAATGAAAGACCCAGGGGCCCTGTATATTTCAGTGGTTATAGGTAACCAACACATTGATGAGGCTCTGCTCGATCTGGGCACAGGGGTGAACATTTTACCGATCTCTGTCTACGACCTTTTGGGAGGAGGCAATATAAAGCCTAGTCCAGTCATCCTCCAGGTCATAGACAGATCACTTAGGACACCACGGGGATTACTAAAAGATGTCCTGGTGAGAGTGGAGGACTCCCTCTTCCCTATTGACTTTCTTATGCTAGATACTGACCCATTTAATAAGCCCACCAAGTCGTCCATTATTTTGGGACGCCCCTTCCTGGCCACAACCAATGCCTCTATCAATTGTAGATCAGGGGCACTTAAAATGGGATTTGGGAACAAGAAGATCCGATTTAATGTTTTTGATGCCTACAAGAAATCCGGAATGGAAGATTGTTCCTAAATTAAGATAGTTTATGAAATCATTGAACAGACTACTCCAGCAATATTATGTAGAGATCCCCTTCAAAAGATCATATATGAGGACCATCCTCCAACTATTGAAGAAACTGAACAGGATATACCTGAATTAAAAGAGTTGTTGGGGGTACACACAAAGTCTTTGTCCCCTCCCTGGATCGTGAAGGTAGATTCGCTACCTGAGTTAGGGACATCTCAACTTAAACCCTCAATCCAAAAAGCTCCTAAGTTGGAGCTAAAACCCCTCCCGAGCACATTGAAATATGCTTTCCTTGGCTCTAATGACACGCTTCCTGTTATTGTCTCGTCTACATTATCTGAATCATAGGAGGAAGCTCTGCTTGAGTGTTTAAAAAGGCACAAGGAAGCAATTGCTTGGTCGATAGCTGATATCAAGTGTGTTGATCCCCCCCTTTGCATGCATCATATATACACGGATGAGTCCGTGAAACCCTTTAGAGACATGCAGAGAAGGCTCAACCCCAATATGTGGGAGGTTGTTAAAAAGGAGATTCTGAAATGGCTAGATGTAGGAATTATCTATCCCATTTCAGACAATAAATGGATCAGTCCTGTACATGTGGTGCCCAAAAAGGCAGGAATCACTGTGGAAGAAAACAACAAGGAGAGTTGGTAACCACTAGACCCTCAACTTGTTGGAGGGTCTGCATTGATTATCGCCGTTTGAACATGGCTACCCAGAAAGACCATTTTCCCTTACCGTTTATTGATTAGATCTCGGAATAACTAGCGGGGAACAAGTACTTTTGTTTCCTTGATGGGTACTTTGGTATAATCAGATAGCCATCTTTCCTGACGATCAGGAGTGTACCACCTTCACGAGTCCGTATAGCACTTTTGTGTTCTGCCGAATGCCATTCAGGTTATGTAATGCTCCTGCTACTTTCCAACGTTGTATGATGGCTATCTTTTCTGATATGATCGACAAGTTTGTTGAGATTTTCATGGATGATTTCTCCATTTACAGTTCATCATTTGACCTATGCCTTTCGCACCTTGATAAAGTCTTAATCCATTGCAAAGAGGCAAAGCTGGTGCTTAGCTAGGAGAAAAGCCACTTTATGGTCCAGCAAGGCATTGTGTTGGGGCATGTAGTTTCTGAGAGAGGATTAGAGGTGGATACAGCAAAAATTGATTCCATCGCCCACCAATGTTCATCTGGTTAGATCTTTCCTTGTCCATGCTGGGTTCTATAGGCACCTCATTAAAGATTTCAGTAAAATCTCTAAGCCACTCTGCAACCTATTAGCGAAGGATGTTTCCTTCGATTTTGATGAAAGATGTGGCAAGGATTTCCAAGTCTTGAAGAAAGCCCTTATTACCGCACCGATTCTCCAAGCACCAGATTGGACCCTCCCATTTGAGCTAATGTGCAATGCCTCTAATTTCACAATGGGAGCGGTCTTAGGTAAAGGGTTGATGGCAAACCTCATGTGTTGCATTATGCCAGCAAGACCCTTACAGATCCTCAACAAAACTACATGGTCACTAAAAAGGAACTTCTTGCTGTAATATTTTCTTTGGAAAAGTTTCAGTCTTATCTTTTGGGATCCAAGGTTGCGGTGTTCACTGATCATTCTGCCTTAAAGCATCTTCTTGCTAAAAAGGACACCAAACCTCACTTAATTCGTTGGATTCTGCTACTCCAAGAGTTTTACCTGGAAATTAGAGATAAGAAAGGAGTTGAGAATGTGGTAGCTGATCGTCTGTCTAGGATCCCTATTAAGGCATCAACCCCTGCTGGCGATATCCAAGAGGCTTTTCCTGATGAGTCTCTGATGGCCGTGGAGGCCAAAACTCCTTGGTTCGCTGACATAGTGAACTATCTAGTCATGGGCATTACCCCCAATACTTGGGACAAGTAGAAGCGAGATAGGTTTCTTGCTGACACTAAATTTTATCACTGGGAGGAACCTGAGCTTTTTAGAATAGGCCCTGACCAACTTTTTCATTGTTGTGTCCTTGACGAAGAACAAAGGAGTGTTTTGAGCTTCTGCCATGACCTCCACTGTGGAGGGCATTTTAGTGGAAAAAAGACTACCCATAAGGTTCTTCAGTCTGGCTTTTGGTGGCCCACATTATTTCAAGATGCATATACATATCTGGGCACATGTCTACGTTGCCAACAGATGGCAACCATCGGAAATAGGGATGAGATGCCCCGGCAACCTATTCTCCCCGTTGAGATCTTTGATATCTGGGGCATCGACTTCATGGGCCCCTTTCCTGTGTCCTTCGGATATGAGTACATCCTTGCGGCTGCGGACTATGTATCGAAATGGATAGAAGCCATACCCACGTGGACCAATGACTATTCCGTGGTCTTGGATTTTGTTAAGGCTAATATCATTTCTCGGTGTGGGTGCCCAAGGACGATCATAAGTGATGGAGGACCTCAATTCAAGACATACACTTCACAAGACTACTCCAAAATTTTGGAGTGAATCACACAATAGCCACACCTTACCATCCCCAAACAAGTGGACAAGTTGAAGTGTCTAATAGGGAGATTAAGCGAATTTTAGAAAAAACTGTCAGGCCCGATCGTAAGGATTGGTCTAAAAAACTAAATGATGCTCTTTGGGCCTACAGAATAGCGTGTAAGATTCCCTTGAGCATGTCTCCTTTCTATCTTGTCTACGGAAAGGCATGCCATCTTCCCATTAAAATCCAACATAAAGCCTATTGGGTAATTAAAAAGGTTAACTTAAATCTGGACAAAGTGGGAAAGGCATGTCTGCTAGAGTTAAGTGAGCTTAAGGAGCTTTGTAATGAAGCTTATGAAACTTCTTAAAGTTACAAGCAACGTACAAAGGTCTTCCATGATAAGCACATCATTAGAAATACCTTTGAGCCCAACTAGTGGGTCTGGCTTTTCAATTCCAGACTTAAATTATTTCCAGGAAAGCTCAAGTCCCTCTCAGATGGGCCATACATTGTTATCAATACCTTCCCTCATAGAGATATAGAAATTCGGAACCCTACTTCTAGTGCGAGCTTTAAGGTAAATGGCCAATGACTTAAAACTTATGTTACTCTTTCAGATGACCAGGTTTTGAATGCACTTCGGCTTGAGGAACCTTAGCTCCTCCCACTATCCTCCTCAGGTGATATTCTTCTATGCCTTTATTTTTCCAATGAGGACATTATCAGTCTTAGGCATGGGGGGTATAACCTGAGGATGTTTATAGCACTTATAAATATTCGCACGCATTTAGGATAGGTGCATTAGCCAAAAGAAAAATCTCTTTTATTTTCTTGAGCTGAATTGTTTAGTCCCTAGTAGAAAATTTTTATCAAGGAGGTGTCATTGAATATTTTCTTCTTAAATTGTTTCTTAAGTTTATAATCCAATACAATTACTTCACTTGCATGTAGACTAGGTAATAGATCTTTGAAGAAAACCAATAAGCATTTTTAGTTAGCTGAATCCTTAAACAATTTGAAGGGAGTCAAGCAAACTGTCTTCTATTAAGATCCACCTAATACCTATGAGTAGAAAGTAGGGAGATTACTGGTGTTCTAAGTCTAGTGCAAGGACTCTTAAGTTCTGGATAATTAGATGATGATACCTCAGAGTTAGGCATAGTTTTCACTCTCTGTTCCTGTGTGCAAATAGTGTGTGAATTCCTGAGAGTCACCAAATAAGGCAAATACACAGAGAGTGAATCCTAAAAAAACTATGACTATGATGAATGATTACAACCATCCTTCATAGAGTCCTCAATAGAAGGAGGGTAATAGTGTCAAAGGTTAGAAATACGATTGTCCTATCCTTTCTTTCTCGGTGCCGTGAGTAGGCACTTCCACCACATAAGCCACACAATATCCTCTTGACCATCATCATCCCTAATAATGCCTCATAAATAAAACTATGCATCATTTTGTGTTAGTAGTGAAAAAAGAAACAAAAAAAGGACAGCAACAAAAGAAAGAAAAAAAAGAGAGTCCAAGTTTGGAGTTTTATCTTCATGTCATTTTTTTGATTTGTCAATGTTTTTGAGGCAACAACAAACACATCCATTGCGATCCACCAAATATGGCCCATACCTATTTTTCAATATTTCTGGTCGCCCGAATACTGACTAAGGACCTCTAACTTAGTTGTAGGGTTATTAGGATTTTACTTGAAGTGTGAATGCCATGTGAGGCCACCAAATAGTGAGCACATTTGCAAAATCTGGTAAGATATGTGATCTCAGAAAAGAAAGAAGAAAAAGAAAAAAAAAAGAAGAGAGTGAGTGAGTAAGCACAAAGGAACGTTAAGAGAGTACAATTTTGTTTAGCCTCTCTTTGGGTTGACTCGTTTTATAGTCTAGAGATCTAGAGTCTACAGTACTAGACTACATGTAGCACCAGATGAGTGTGAGCCACCAAATATAAATCCATTCAGCTCAGTATCTCCTACCTAATCCAAAAATCCAGGGTCAAATTATAGATCATTTTATGCTTTATCCCCGAGAAAAGTAGTTTCCTATCCCGATAGAATTTCATCAAGGGTTAAGTGCGAACTGCAAATGTAAGTTGGCTTTTCCCTTGGATCCGTTACCTAGGCTACTATCACTTAACACTTGTCTGGATCTCTAAATGTTTGGAATAAGGAAAGAAGAAATCTTTGTCACTTCCATCACTTTTTACTTTTGCTAGGGACCAGAAAAAACTAGGCATAGGGGCGTTTGATGAAACCACAATTGTGGGCTAAGTAAATGCTTAAATGCCTAATTACTAAATTAATGTTTGCATGTACATTACATACTTTAATATATAAATAGATTAGTTTATAAATAAGGGCTTGCATGCATATTTATACATTCCATTATAGTGACATGCATTTCATGCATTATTTTAGATTAATTGTATAAATAACTCAATTTATTTCTTTGTTCTCTTCCTTCTTGTAGAATGCACAACACCTTCCCGACTCAGTGCACCGCCTCTCCATCGCCAAATCAAGTTGGCCGAGCCTCACAGCATCCATCTCAACCGCTCGATATCTTCATCCAGTTGTTGGAGGAGATTTTGAGCAGTTGAAACAGACCGTAGGAACTTCTATAAGAAAATCGCCATGAACATGCTTTGGGGGGTATCTTCCATCTTCTCCATCCTATCAATCGTGAAGGAGGCACGCACCATGGACATGGTGCACACCGTGGCCTGAGATCTTTCCACCGTGATCCTTGCTATCACCCTCGACTTGTGGTGTTCTATGACAGAGAGCATCACCACCACCATCAGTGCCTACCCCTCACGCCAGCAACCACGCGCAACCTAGCCACTACCGTCCACCCTTCACCACAACCCCCCTCTCTTCCATCTTCATCTTCTTCTTCTTCCTCCATCTTCAACCTCTGCATGATGAAGGAACCCAGAAACAACCACCGTGCCAACCACAACAGCAGTGACCTCCTTTACCCTCGCATGCACCCCTACATGCACATAATCCACCGGCACCTCATCTGCCTCCAGTGCGTGCTACAACTGCAATGGTCACACCCATCCCAGCCATCTCACCCGCAAAAGCAACCAGCCACATCCAGCCTTGCTACCAGCCACGCACATGCACAGCAGTTCATCTCCTTGCCTGCACTTATGCGTGCCCTCGCGTGCCCTTGCACACGAGCCATTGTGCCACCTGCGTGCGATGCCCGTGGGCATTTCCCCCTCGCACACTGTTCATCATCTTCCTAAATAGAACCCATCACCAACTCCACCTTCCTCTACGTAGTCGGCTCCACAGACCTCCAATTTCCGCTCCATCGATGCCGTTGAACTCACATCGCCCTCATGAAGCCACCCATGTCCACGAAAGCTGCTGTCAACCACCTGCACGATCTCCAGCCACACCCACCGTCGTCGGCTCCCCCTCATCGGCAGTGAGAGCTCCAGCCGCCATTTGTCGAGCCACCACCGCCATCGAATTCCTCTCCGCATCTTTGACCACCTCCAAACATGGCAAGGCCAGCCGTGGATCCTCCCTCATGCACGAGCAACTGCTAACAATCCTCTATTTTGGTTGATATTAGATAATACATTCAAATGCCATTGTGAAAGGTTGAATTTTTTGATATTAATATTTTATTCTGTTGATTTTATGAGCATCCCCCTCTTATTATGCATAATTACAATTCCAACATATCATGTTATTGATTAGTTAGTCTAAAAAGAATCTTAACTTGATTTTTGAGGAAAATAAAGAGGGAACATTGGCTTTTGATAGTAATGAGTTTCAATAGGCCATTGCCTCCCTATGGACATGGCCCACTTGTCTTGAGTGGTTATATTTAATTATTTTTGAAAGCGATTTTCCACCACTTTGATATTACTTCGACGGGTCATTTTATGTGCAAAATGAAAATGAAACCGAAGACCGTCTTTTCACTTAACCCAAACTATCTTCTTATGCCTATACATGCACCTTTTTTTTTACAAGATATAAGTACATATTTGTAGACTTGCAATTTATTCTTTGGGATTATTAATTGAATGTTGTGGGAGCATATGAATGTAAGAAAAATAGTCGTAGCTGGTAACCATCAAATTCTGGCCATGTGTCCAAACAATACATAGATTCTTAAGTGCACAACTAGTAGCCATATGGTATTCTTTGTCAATCCTGTTTCCTAACAACTCAACCAATCAAAACTCTTTAATAATATATATTTTTCCTATCTGCTTTGATGTTAGCCCATTGGCCATATAACCAACTTCTAGTTGTGAGATTGCATGGCTTATGGGCAAAGGAATCATGGTTGTTAGATGTCCTTGCAAAGTTGTGATTTCTAGTTGCTGAAAATATTAGGAGAAAGGGAAAATTTGTGACTGTGCTGAAGTCACAACCAAAAAGTTGGCCAAGTTACAAAATGTGCCATGATAAGAGAATGTCTGGACTAAAAAGGAGCACATAAACTGTTTAAATATCTGCAAGCTTTGGACATGTAGCTAAATAAAAACAGTCTCATACATTTGACAACTAGGACAATTTCTGAGGAACTTCTCATTCCTACATTAATAAAAATCTTTATAGTAGATTCTCAACCATGAGCATATTTGAGGATGGATGTTGGATGTAACCATGTCTTTAGTGGTTGAAAAAAATAGTGTGAACTTTCTTGGCATTTTATGTATTTTGCTGAAGTCATCTTTATGTTGAAGTTTTTATTTGAATAGCTTATATTTATTGAATCAAATTCTACCATCATTGCATTTTCTTAGAAGAATTCCTTTTACTTCACTTTCAAGATTTCAAATTATCGAATTCAATTCCTAAAAGGATTGATTGACATCAAGATAGCAAAGGATCTGTTGGTGCAAGGGTCACGATCGTTAATTTTGATGATAACAAAACACTTGCGATTTAATATTTGCATTTGAGTTGATAAGTCTCAGGATAATGCACATGGATGCAAGTGTGAAGGAGCTCAAGCTCACATCCATGGTGGATTGGAGGAGCTTGATGGAGGAGGAGCTTCGCTTGGAGCAAGAGCATGAAGAATGAAGGAGATGAAGAATAGGATAGTTACATTTGTTCATGTATTCATTTGATTTGTACTTTGCACTTTTTCTTTAGAATTGTTATAAAGGGCCCAAAGTACCTTACGTTAGTCCTAGGAAACCTTACACCTCACTAGGACTCTTACACAAACACTTAGAAAAATTAGAAAACCAAAATAGGCTTCAGACAGTTTGATCAGACGTCTAATCTAGACTTCGATCTATGACTTTAAGATGTCTGATCGTTTCTTGAGATGTCCAGACACTTAGGCTAGACTTAGTGTGTTCTATCCATTGATTTCAAATGATCAACCCATACTCCAGATGTCTTAGGAGACCTCTAATTCCATTGATAGACATCCAACAATAGGATCGTTGGACTGTCAGGAGATAATCCTCGGAGATTACCCTATAATTAATTCTATATCACTTCCAGATGTCCGTAGAGCATCTCAAGCATCTAATAAATAAATGTTCAGCTAAGATTTGACCTAAATCACTTTTATCAGAGGTTTTAGCCATTAAGCCTCTCGGAAAATACATCCCCACAAAGGATTGCCTTTCCAAACAACCTGACATCTTACCAGACGTCCGACCTATCGTCTATACAATAAGCCACTTGATTCCTGTATCGATCTGGTAAAAGCAGGAAGCAGCCCATCTAGAATTAGTCGTTTGATTATCTGACCAGACGTCCAAAAAGTAATTCTTAGATGTCTGTCTTGATCCAACCCAGTTCATATCATCTACTCTTCTAGATCAAATGAAGACCTAGACATCTGACCTTAATACGAGACATCTAATAACCCTGTCAAAATCATAATGACCTTGATTTTGGCCAGATTTGCCTTGGATTTGTTTCCAATGGCTACCTAAGCCTTCTAAAGCCTTCCTAAGGGTTCCTAAGCCATCTATAAATAGAGGAGGACTCTTCCTTTGTTTAATACACCAAGCAATACTACTTTCCACCACATTTGTGTCAAAGAAGAGATTATCAAGTAGAGAAGTGTTATTGCTCTCCAAGATCTTCTAGCATACACTAGAGAGCACCATCTTCATTGTGCACCCATTGTTCCGCCGTTGCATATGAGAGCATCGTCGTGCCTTGCATGGATCATGCTTACAGTGTTGCTGGCCGATGCACTTCCATAAAAGGGAAGTTTATTTTTCCTATAGTAGTTAGATTAACATTAGTACTTTGTGGCTCTATAGGACTGTTATAGCAATGTCTTTGTTGGATATTCACTTTGCGAATTCCCGTCTCCCTTGCGAGACAAAATACTCCTTGTGAAGACGAGGGGTTGGAGATACACTACCTTCATACAAAGTAGTGTCAGTTTGAGGTATGCTACCCTCATGTAAGTAGCATCAGTTGTATAAAGTTGAACTACCCTCCTTTGAAGTAGTTTGTCAGTGGATTTGATCTACTAAGTAGATCGAAAAATTGTAAACCGAGAGGTTTTGGTGGTAGTTTTTACCCTGGTTTGGGTTTCCACTAAACAATCCTTGTGTGCTTGTGAGATTGCATATTTTGTATGATTGATATTTTATTCCCCATCATTTTATTTATATTGCTCGATCTCACCCCCCTCCGTTGGGAAATACAATTGTTATCAGTGTAGGTCTCCTGACATCGGTGTAACAACCCGGCGAGGATCCAATGGAGGGACGCATCACCATGACTAGACACGTTGAGGGGCAGTCTACTACCTGCCCTCCCTACTTTGACGGGAGCAACTACGGGTATTAGAAACTTAGGATGAAGATGTGGCTTCATGCTAACAACTTCACCACATGGTCTAGATGCGAGACTCCCTTCTACATTCCGAAGAAGCTGAGGGAGGATACTCGTAGCAACAAGTTTGGGAGCTTTCTCTCAACACAAAGATGATGAATGATTTATATTGTACGTTGAGTTCGAAG
Source organism: Thalassia testudinum (assembly GCA_037157565.1). Taxonomy (NCBI): domain Eukaryota; kingdom Viridiplantae; phylum Streptophyta; class Magnoliopsida; order Alismatales; family Hydrocharitaceae; genus Thalassia; species Thalassia testudinum. The sequence continues at coordinate 61,748,152 of JAZHRO010000007.1, read as the reverse complement.
GAATTCAACGTTAACCGCATCTCGCAATGCACCACCGCATATGAGATTTGGCACACACTTGAGGTAACTTACAAAGGTACCTCTAAGGTAAAATCTTCCAAGATTAATGTTCTTTCACAAGAATTTGAATCTTTCTTTATGAAATCTAATGAATCTTTAAGTGAGATGTATACTAGATTCACTCTTATAATGAATAACTTGAAAGCTTTAGGGAAGACCTTTATCAAGGGGGAGAATCAAGGAAAGCTTCTTTGTTCCCTTGGATCGGAATGGGAACAAAAGGTCACCGCCATTGAAGAGGTGAACGAAGTAGAGGAGCTCAACATGAAAGATCTCTTAAGCAATCTCATGGCCTATGAGACGAAAATGAAGGTAAAGAGGGCACACCAGATTCGAAGCCAAGGAAGACCATCGCCTTCAAAGTCGCTTCGAATAATGAAGTAAGTTCCGATGACGAGGACCTTAGAATTTTATTTAAAAAGTTTTCTAAGTTTTGTAGGGTCTCAAAGAAGGAAAAGAAGGAAAAGGAGGAGGAAGAATCACCAACTCATTGCTGTCATTGCAACAAGAAGAAGCATATTAGACCCGAATTCCCTCTTCTAAAGAAAGAGAAGAAGAAGGAGAAGAAGAGATACAAGAAGAAAGCATTCCATGCCACTTGGGTTGACTCAACCTCAGAAGAGGAAGAAGAGGAGGATCACGAGATCAATGAGGAAATCGCTTGCATGGGCTTCATGGTCATTATGAGTGATAGCAAGGATGAAGATGACAGCAAGGAGGTAAGTTCTTTTAATGAGATACAAGAAGCACTTGAAGAACAGTATGATCTTAGTAAATCACTAAAAGTAGAAAACAAAAGCATGAAAAAGAATTTTAGCTTTCTAAAGTTTGAAAATGAAAGGTTAGAGATTAAAGTTAGGGATCTAGAAATTGGTTCCAGTCCAAACACCTTTGAAGAGGATAACTTGTTGTTAAAAAATAATAAAATAATAAATGAAAATAGCAAATTGATTGAGGAGAATACTAGCTTGAAAATTGAACTTTCTAGTTTAAAAACCAAGATGCATGTTATGGAAAAAGAACTTACATGTCTTAAGGAAAATTCCAAAAATTTGATGAGTAGACTAGAAATTTTCTCTAATGAAAAAATTAGCACTAGTCATAAGGTTGAGAAAGGATCTCCTTCAAGGAGACCAACTAACATGCCCAGATCCAAGCTAACTTGGATATCGAAAGATCAATTAGAATCTCATTTTATAGGTTTCAAGGAAGTTGTCAATGTGAAAAGTTGGACCTACAAGTTAGAGAATGGACTACTCAAATTGGGGGGATCGAGTAAACCAAAGTGGAACACAAGAAGATCGACGAGATGACTGGCAGGTGATCGAACCCTCTTGCGTCAACCGCTCGATTGGAGATTGGCACCAATGCCTAGATCTCCAAGTTTCGGATGGGAACCCCATCATTTCTGGCATCCACCTCAAGGGCCATTTTATTAGCCATCGTAAGTGAGGTATACCCTTAACCCTATTTGATTTTTTTTTTTTTTTGCATCTAGATAGGGAGAGTTAAAAACTTATATGCTATATGTCCTTTATTAAGGGGGAGAAAAAATTTCCTTCACTTAGATAGGGGAGATCTTCAAAAGATGAACATAGCTATAGTTCCATTAGAAAGGGGGAGTTAATGGATAAATTAAATAGCTATCTTGTTATAACAAAAGGAGAGAATATTATTCATGCTTTCTTATGTCAGAAAAAGGGGGATTTAACCCAAAATTAAAAGAGCATGTTTTAAGGGGGAGCATAGGATAAAATAACTAAAATCAATCAAACCTCTTTGATAATGTCAAAATGGGGGAGAATTTTTTGATTAATATTTGTGATTTTGTCATCATCAAAAAGGGTGCAGATTGTTGGTGCAAGAGCACCACGATCGTTAATTTTGATAATAACAAAACACTTGTGATTTAACATTTGCATTTGAGTTTATAAGTTTCAGGATAATGCAAATGGATACAAGTGTGAAGGAGCTCAAGATCGCATCCATGGCAGATTGGATGAGCTTGATGGAGGAGAAGGAGATTCACTTGGAGCAAGAGCTTGAAGAAGGAAGGAGATGAAGAATAGGATAGATACATTTGTTCACGTATTCATTTGATTTGTACTTTGTTCTTTTTCTTTAGAATTATTATAAAGAGCCCAAAGTGCCTTACCTTAGTCCTAGGAAACCTTACACCTCTTAAACAAACACTTAGAAAAATTAGAAAACCAAAATAAGCTTCAGAAATACTGATCAGACGTCCAATCTGGACTTCAGACGTCTGATCAGTCACATTAAGATGTCTGACCATTTGTTCAGATGTCCAAAGACTTAGGTTGGACTTAGTGCATTCTGTTCATTGATTTCAAATGACCAGGCCATTGTCCAGACATCTTAAGAGATGTCTAATGCCATTGACAGACGTCCAACAATAGGACCATTGAACTATCAGGAGATAATCCTCGGTGATTACCCTATAATTAATTCTATAACACTTTCAGATGTCCGTAGAGCATCCCAAAAGTCTGATAAATAGATGTTAGGGTAAGATCTGACCCAAATCACTTTTGTCAGAGGTTTTAGCCGTTAAGACTCTCGGGAAATCTATTCCCACAAAGGATTGCCTTTCTAGACAACCTAACATCTTGCCAGACGTCTAACCTGTCGTCTATGCAACAAGCCACTAGATCCCTGTTTCCATCTAATGAAAATAGGAAGCAACCCATCTAGAATTAGATGTTTGATTATCTGACCAGATGTCTTAAAAGTGATTCTTAGACGTCCATCTTGATCCAACCCAGTTTAGATCATCCACTCTTCTAGATCAGACGACCGACCTTTAGATCAGACGAAGACCCAAATGTCCGAGCTTAATGCTAGACATCTGATAACCCTATTAGAATCATAATGACCCTGATTTCAGCCTGATTTGCCATGGTTTTTTTTCCAACGACTACCTAAGCCTTCCAAAGCCTTCGTAAGGGTTCCTAAGCCATATATAAATAGAGGACTCTTCCTTTGTTTAATACACCAAGCAATACTACTTTCCACCACATTTGTGTCAAAGAAGAGATTATCAAGTAGAGAAGTGTTGTTTCTCTCCAAGATCTTCTAGCATACACTAGAGAGCACCATCTTCATTGTGCACCCGCTCTCCTGCTGTTGCATATGAGAGCGCCGTCGTGCCTTGCATGGATCACACTTACCGTGTCGCTAGCCGATGCACTTCCATCAAAGGGAAGTTTCCTTTTCCTATAGTAGCTAGATTAACATTAGTACTTTGTGGCTCTATAGGACCGTTGTAACAGTGTCTTTGTTGGATATTCGCTTTGCGAATTCCCGTCTCCCTTGCGAGATAAAATACTCCTCGTGAAGAGGAGGGGTTTGAGGTACACTACCCTCGTACAAAGTAGTGTTGTTTGAGGTGCGCTACCCTCGTGTAAGTAGCATTGGTTGTAAGAGGTTGAACAACCCTCGTTTGAAGTAGTTTGTCAGTGGATTTGATCTACTAAATAGATCGGAAAATCGTAAACTGTGAGGGCTAGGTGGTGGTTTTTACCTGGGTTTGGGTTTCCACTAAACAATCCTTGTGTTCTTGTGAGATTGCATATTTTGTGTGATTGATATTTTATTCCACATCATTTTATTTATATCACTCGATCTCACCCCCTTCTATAGAGAATTATAGGATCTACCAATAAAATATATATTGGCTTTACAAGTTGGAGTTGTGAATCCTTTGATCGAGGCAACAAGCTTGCTACAGTGGATTGAAGATGATGGACAAAGGCGCATGGAAATGATGAGGAGAAAGGAGCTTGTTCTTGGTCATATTAAAGATGTGATAGAAAATCAAAATACAATGGCAGCTATGGTTACTAATGATTTATTTTCAAGAGATCTTGATGGACATAATGAACATGTGTTTTTAGTTGTATTATCAATTTATTCTTGTATTTTTCTTTTCTTTTTTTGGATCACCCCTAAGAATGGATCATTTTAGTGGTCAAGGTTGTTTTATTTTTTCTTGCTTTCTTATGAATCACCTTGAAGGGCTATTATTGAACTTTATTATTTGTGGATCAATAAAACTGAAGTTAATCCCCTTTATGTTTTGTGCTTCTTAACAGAAATATTTCATACTAAAGAATATCAATAGTGCCAATTAAATGTATAATATGTTATCATTAAAGTAAATCAACGGTGGCAATTAAATGGCAAAAGAAAGTGTCATTAGAGTAAATCATTACTGATAATTTACAAGCATAAGAAAGCACCATTAAAGCAAATCAATAGTGACGATTTAGAGATAAATAATTGTTGCTAAATAATATCAATAGAGCCAATTAAATGGAAAAATAAAGTGTCACTAAAGTAAATCAATAGTGGTAATTTAGTGACAAAAAAAAAGCCATTAGATGAAGCATACAAAAATAATGATTACCTAAATTTCGTACACTAAAAGGTTGAGTTAAAAACCTTGTCGTTGTAGGTGCATAAAAATCCGCTATCAGATAAAATTTACCGAACTTAAAGTCTCGAATTGAACACAAGGAGGCAAACGTTTGATTAAAAATTACGTTTGGAATTCTTATCATGAAGTAGATTAGCTAGTCGAATTAAATTTATACTAGCTATTCTACTTAAAGAATAAATAATAGAAGAAAGAGAGAATACTATAAAGAGAGAGAGAATAAAATAAAGAAAAGAGAGAGAAAGAGAACCAATATTTGATAATCATCAAATTCATTACAACTAATTTCTGTAACTAGAAAGCTAGAAATCTACACTAGAAAGCGATAAAAAGAGAAGGGGGTGAAAAGATCCTCCTCAACAGCTGCTTGGAGGACAAGCCGTGTTGACGAGATGACCTGACGATGGGGATGAGATGCTGGAGGAGGGAGGATGAAGCTGGAGGATGGAGAAAGAAGGGGCACTTCACATTTTGAGAATTAAATATAACTCTTTTGTAACACACGCATATATCTCCAAAGATAAATGTCGGTGAAGGTGCACAGAGAAAGGAGGAGCGTCCGATCCTGATCGCACGGTGCGGATCATGCATTGTTTTGTTCATGCCTTATGAGCGCTGAAGAGGCGTCGCTCCTCAGCCATTGGATCGCAAATCAACGGCCCACATCACGCACCGCTTCTACTTCAGATCGCGCAACGCTTCTGCATACAATCGCACGTGCGATTGTGCATGATCATGGCATTGTCATCTAGTGTGCCACATGTTGCCACGTAGTTGCTGGCGGTGCCACTCATCGTCAATCAAACGACTGAATTTTGACATGCCCGCAAGCTCGCTCGATTCCACCCCTCATCACTACTCAAACTTGCGCTCGCGGGAAGCGAACACTGCTCGTGATCACTGCGCCAAGATCGTAGAATGTCGCATAGTTGGATCTCTATTCAACGGCCGAAATCTCATCTTCATCTCCTCCTTTGAAGCTAAATGCCGGGCACGCGTGAATCTCAGCTGTTAGATCAATGATCCAATGGCTAAGATGCATTGATCATCATGTGAGGAAGTACTACGGGAAGCTTGGGCCATTTTGGGTGGCTGGGATTGCGCCACGTGGCGTCATCCTAGCCGTCCATCTTCTCTAACTCGTAGATGGTGCCACAGATGTCGAATTAGACCAATTTCCACACTGTTGGGCTACGATCATTGATTTGAATCCATCCATGCAGTTGGATTTGTCGTCTGAAGTACGAATTTACACCACCTTGACCCTTAGCCTCTGATCTTTCTCAAACTGCATATGATGCTATGAAGGTCCGATCAAGGCAATCTCGGAGGCATTATACTCCGATCGTCGCCCTAATCAAATCTGTACGGTTGGATCTTCAATTTAAGACCCTGAAATGATATTGCCCTGTCCCTTGACAAAAAAAAGAGGCAAATTAACCTATATTTTGTACAAACTAATCTAAATGAAGAATGATAGATGCTATGAAATATTTATAATGTTGAATGCTTCTGTGACACTAGAAACATGCATAAATAGACATGTTAGGCCAATTAGATGTGTGCACATCAAACACTAATGGTGTCAACTAAATTCCTACTAATATAAATAAATAGTGGTGAAATAGTGACAAATAAATTGCCATTAACAAAGATCATTAGCGACATTATTTGCGGCAATTAAAGTGCTGCTAATACCAATGATTTAGCAGCGATTGTACAATTACATCTAACCTTTCAGTGACACCAACAAAGGCGACAATGAAGCGATAATTATTTTAAGTGTCGCTAATTACTTATAGGAACAAATAAAAGGCCTATAGTGGCAAATATTAAATGTCACTAAAGGCTATTTTTTTGTAGTGTAACCTTGATTCCAAATCCTAGGATAACTGTGCATACATCTGAATAGCCAAAAATGTCTATTAGTGCATATTCTTAGTATCATATTAGCATCATGCATTGTAAATATTGCATAACATGCATCATCATGCATTTAGGTCAAATTGTACAAATTGTATAGTAATTCTTCTTTTCAGTGACTAGGGACACGACGACTTTTAATCGGAACTTTGGATCGAAGATCCAACTGTACGGATCTGATCAGGGCGATGATTGGAGTTCAACGACTCCAAGATCGCCCCAATCAGACTTCCGTAGCATTAGATATAATCCGAGGAAAGTCTGAGATCAAGGGCCAAGATGGTGTCAATTCGCACTTCAAATAAGAAATCTGACCGCATGGATGGGTTCGGATTAATGATCGCAGCCTAATGACGTGAAAATCGACTCAATGCAACATCTGTGGCACCATCTACACAGAAGATGGAAGGCCAAGATGGCGCCACGTGGTGCCATCTCGATCGCCCAAACCGGCCCAGCTAAATTGGTGAGGATCGCTGCGCCCTCTCTCTCCTCACCCGCTCGATTGATCTCAGCCGTTGGATCTTGATCCAATGGTTGAGAGCGAGTGCGCTTGGATTCAAAACGCATCAAAGAAGAGCACTTAGTACGTTGGTCATGACTTGAAGTTGCATGCATAGGGCGCGCGTTCGAAATGCGGCGTGCCGCAAATTAGCCGAGGATGAGGGTGCAGGAAAAATTGCACCATCAGATGAGGATGGGGCGGTCGAAGAGTGAACACGTGGCCACACGGATGAGCAAGCGTGCTGCACGTGAGATTTGACATGCTTCTGCACACACCATCTCATGCGTAGGCACGCAATGAAAACTCAGGCGAGATGAGCTCTCAGCCGTCCGATCGCTAGAATGCTTGGACGTGATGAAGCATTTGCACAGAGAAGAAGAAGAGGTGTGCGCGGGAGGTCCGCACGTCGCCCACAGTCAGGTCTTTAGTGATTGATAAATCCGTCACTAAAGGCCCTGAAATTAATTTTTTAAAGTGTAATGACCCATTTGCCCCCTTAAATCTTCACCTATAAAAGGCCCTACGACCCCCACACTTTCTTCATCCCTTCCTTCACCTCCCTCCCTCTCCATATCTCTAAAGAAGCTGGTCTCAAACTCAGGATGCTCCTCTAGAGTCAAAATCAATGTTTTCTCTCCCCCGTTCTAGAAGTGGATCCCGCGACGACGACGACGCCCTGCCTCGCCCCGGTTCTTCCCACTCCATTCTTCTTCTTCCATCTTCGTCCTCCATCTTCCAGGCGTCGCCCCATTCGGCTCATCCTCCAAGAAACCATCGAGAAGGATAACATCTCTCTCCCTTCTTTATCGCTTTCTAGAATAAAATTTCCCACTTTTTAGCTATAATCATTTCCTTCTTTCTAGTTGTAAAAATAATATTCAGTTTCAAAGTGATTGTTCTTTCTCTCTCTTAGTGTTAATATCAATGTCATTGTGATTATCTCACTTTTAAAATAAAAATACCAAAAAAAATATAATCGCTGATTTTAGATCGACGTAGCCTCCCTATGTTTTACCTGGAATTCTTTCGAGTTTCGGTAAATTTATCTATTGACAGATTTCTTCGCAAATCATACTACGATGATGGGTTTTTCAAAATCCAATCCCATTTTTCCACATCAACATGTTGGCACCGTTTCAGGGAGGCAACGATTCCCGATTTTCTTTCCGCATTTCACGCACTTTATTATTTTCTAACTTGCTTTTATTTCTCTTCTATTGTTTTGTAGGTACCTCAACAGGAAATCTTCAAGTGGTAGAAAGGAGTAAAGTGCAGTTGAAGACAACTGTAAGTGCTCCCATTTTTCCTCCTTCATAGATTGCATTCCACAACCTTAATTCAAACCCCAATTAACCTAGGTGTTCACATCAACCCTAGGATTAGTTTGGATGCTTTAATTTCCACCCCCACTCATCTCACCTTCGTAAAAAAAAAAACAAAAAGATACTTCTTATGGGATAAATCAGCATACACACTACATACACCCACATTCAAGGCACATAACCTAACTTGATTTTTATCTACTCAACCAGGATTCCGACCTGTGGAATCGGTACATGAAAATCAACACATAAGAGAGTAGAAATTAGTCTAGGTTAATCATCTTGTGTGCTTAACTCAGTGGTGCATTTCGGCCAATTGTTTGAGTTGTTTGAGCCACACCACTTCATTTTAAAATCAATTCATCAAGTAGCTTCCCCTTAGGGTTTACAATTTAGATTAATACTAGGCACTCCACTTTACTTTTTGATTTCAAAAGGAAAAGATATTCACCCGTGTTTGAGCATCTGGTTTGCCTCTGAAACTTGATTGAATTTACTTAATTCTAAACCCTAAAAGCTACTTAAGCAAGATTTGAACCTTAAAATCTATCCATCCAAATAATCTTGCTTGAAAACCCTGGTTGTGCACGCACTCACACATATTCAATTGATCATTAAGGGCACAACCCATCTTAAGGGCCCGCCACATTCCATAAGCACTACAATCCTAAGCCTAAGTAAAATAAAGTAGACGTTGGCCTTAAGGACTGATTCTCTCTTCGGGGCCCAGACTGAGATTGTTTACGATTAACCTGCTTGTACTAGTCAATCTGATGTCTAGCTAGGGGAGTAGAATCAAATGATCGTGGCTGGGGGGTACACTAGGAACCGGAAGCGCAAGTCGAAGGAAGAACCTTCTCCCCAATCCCTCCTAACTGGTTGGATTGACTGGATACAAGTAGAGTAAATCGTCTATAATCTTAAGACGGATTCTGAGAGTCCATAGATCCTTAGGCTATCCAACTTAAGGACAAGCTTGTTTTGCTGTGCTACAGGGTTCTTATCCCTAGTCCTTCCGACCTCTTTCTAGTTTATGCTTGGAAGAAGGTCATTGAATCCCCGATTGGAAGGACCATTAGATCATTCTAGGAGGCGTAGTTTGAAGTTTGGCCAAATTGATCCTATGGCTGATCAACAACCTCCTCTGCCTTAAAATCAATAGGAGATGTTTCAAAGGTAGCTGGAACAAATGCAGAGAATGCAAGAATGATTCCAGAGAATGCAGGGTGCTCAGCCTTTGAAGGATTTTTATGATTCTTCAAATTACAGGGAATGTCCTGGTGTCCAGATTCTAGCCAGAGGCATTGAAATCAAGCCCCAGGTGTTAAGACTGATAAAACATTTCCATGGGCTTAGCTCTGAAGATCCGTTTCAGCATTTGGAGGACTTGACCACTTTAGTCCAGACCACCAAAGTGTAAAATGTGAATGAAGAGCAGATGATCATGAGGCTCTTTCCCCACTCTCTTAGGGATAAAGCCGCTCATTGGTACAGGACCATAGAAAGGCCAATCACAACATGGAATGATCTAAAATCGACTTTCCTGAAGAAATTCTTTCCAGTTGGGCGTACCAATGCACTGAGGTGGGCAATTACTACCTTCGCCCAGTAGTCGGGGGAGCAGTTTCATGCTGCCTGGGAGCGATACCAGGATTTATTATGGAAGTGTCCACACCACGAGGTGCCAAAATGGCAGCTCATGTAGATCTTTTACCACGGGTTGACTGAGCAACTTAGAAATCACATGGACGCTTATTGAGGAGGCAATTTCCTTAACAAAGATGCATATAGCACGCATGATTTGATTGAGGAAATGAGTGAAAATTCAATCAATCATGCCTCCATGGATACTTTTGACCGGTCCCAACAACCCAGGTCGAATGTTAATGAGGTCCACAACTCTCATTCATTCGATATGGAAATGATTTGTAATAAACTAGATAAGGTGGACCTAGTTACCAAAAGGATGGAGGAGTGGATGGCAGAAAACCTTGCAAACAATTCTTAATCCACTCAATCCCAGAATTCAGGATTCCATTCTTCGCGAGCTCCTTCTGGACAGGAGTTCATGAATCAACTGGATGCTGCTCAACCTATGAGCCATCATTGTTCGGAACCCCATGGGTTCCAAACTGGGGCCTTTGATCTTAGTTTCTCTGATCCCTCCCTTTCTTTCTCTCCATCCTCCACCCTGGTTGGAGGAACCACCCTAACTTCTCCTAGAAGAATCCGAAGTAGTAGACCCAATTCCTACCTAGCAACTATGCTCCGCAAAGACCAATGGGTCAGGGTCATGTTTACACTTAGCTATCCCCAAATCAGGTCAATTAGCCAGCTTGGAATGGCCGTCAACCTGTAGGGTAAGCTGATTTGAACCGTCAGATGGTAGAGATGCAAGGATCTATGCTCCAGCTCATGCAGCAAATGAAAATTTGCTGGACAACTTGCAAACTGGGTTCATTGCTAATTCCTGTCAACCCAGATCTCTGCCATCTCAACCCTTACCTAACCCCCGTAATATACAGAATTCAGGCAATCAAGCCCAAGGGTACGGGAATTAGAGGGACCCACACACACATTCTCAGGTGGTTGAGTAGGGTCCTTCCTTTTCTGCTTCTTCATCAAATTCGAGGTTTCTGGCTAATGAATCCCCTCCAATCTTTCCTGACCCTCCCCAAGACCCAAACCCATATGCATCTACTAACTCTGTTACCTTGAGGTGTGGAAGGAAAACCTAGGACCCACAACTACCTTGTTCTAATCTACCAAATCCTGGAGAGCCTAAGGAGAGAAAGGAGAACTCTGAAGAAGAAATCAAGGCTCAGGAACCTGATTCCAAAGATCTGACTCATGTTCCTTTCCCTAAGGCCTTAATTAAACCAAGGAAGAAGAAGCCTGTTGATAGTAATGAGGAGCTCTTGAATATATTCAGGAATGTCAAAGTCAATATCCCACTCCTCGATGCTATCAAACATATACTGGTTCACACTAAATTTTTAAAGGATTTATGCACACAGAAGCATAAGTCGAGGGAATCTATTCCGAGGAAGGTGGTACTCTTCGAGCAGGCTAGTTCTGTTATCCTGCATCACCTTCCTCCGAAAAGGAGAGATCCAGGTGTCCCTTTGATTTCTTATGTCATCGAAGATTACACCATTGATAGGGAACTTCTGAATCTAGGTGCATCCATTAACATATAGTTTTTGCTAGGGACTAGCAAAAGATAGGCATAGGGATGTGACGTGCATACATCTGAATAGCCAAAAAAGTCTATTAATGCATGTTTTTGGCATCATATTAGCATCATGCATTGTAAATATTGCATAACATGCATCATCATGCATTTAGGTTAAATCATACAAATTGTATAGTAATTTCTTCTTTTTAATGACCAGGGACAGGGCGAATTTTAATTGGGGCCTGATTGCACCGCAAAAATACACCTGCAATTGTGTCGTCTTGTGCTATTTCCTAGCATTACCAGTGCATATTAGGTAGACATAGTCGCATTGTAAAAATACACGCATGCATGCATTTAATTGAGAGGGGAGGAGAGTGAATAACATGGCCTTGCAATTAACAAATTCCTCAAGTGCTACCTTGCAAAATCTCCATCTTTATTTTTTATTTGACTTTGAATTCTTCCCGCGACTGCAAGACATGGCCTCTTCTTCCTCACGCCATGCTCTGCACAGTCGCATGCACAGCCAGGGCATGGCTGTGCATGCCTTCTTCCTCTATAAAAAAGGCACGGCTTCTTCTTTGCAAGAGAGACTGGTCCACACAAAAAAAACCCAACACACTGCAGCTCTTCTTCTCCAGGTCGTCTCCTCCCCTCTCCCCTCCACACGCAGCCTCTCCTCTTTGAGGAGCCACGCTGCGGGCAGGAGCAACTCACAGTGGTGCACAACCACCACTGTGAGTCCACCATCGCCCAGCTCATCAAAGAGCCGGTGGGCGTGGTGGTTCTCTCTCTGTGGTGAAGTTTAGCCACAATTCCGCCATTGCCACAAAGCTTCAAGCTTTGAAGCTCAACCGGCCACCGTGTGCCCTGCAATAGCTGGCCAAGCTCCACCGCGCACGCTAGCAGGACACCCGCGCCCCTCTCCGCACGCCTTGTCGCACTCCTTCGCCCTCACCTCACGCTTCCGTGTGCCCTGTCGCGAAGGGCCACCAGCAAGCCAGCAGCCAGCATAGCTTCTCCGCGCGTGCGCTAGCCGCTCACACCTCCCGCACTCACTGCACCGGGTGCACCCAGTCGCGCGGCTCGACCTAGCACTATAGCCACTGTTCACGCGTTTTAGCGGAACACTGTGGCTACAGTGCAGTGACCGGTAAGTTTCTCACTTATCCGGTCACCCGACGTGCCACAACCGGTCCCAGCCCGCACCCGCGTCCTACCCCGCGCCCGCTCCAGCGCTCGTCCGCGCGTCTGTGTGCGCCCGCATCTACCAGCGCCTTCACCCGCCCGCGTCTTTGCCCGCTCCCTTCGCCTGCGTACGCCCGCCCGCCTCACCGCGAAGCGCGGTGCGCTGCAGCCTCTCTCCCTCGTGCTCACTCCCTCCCAGCGAGCGCCTTTTCATGCGCCTACGTGCCTGCACGTGCGCGTGGATCACTAGGCGTCGCCAGCTGCGTGCAGACGACTTAACCTGCACTCCTTCATGCCATCTTCAACAGACGTTCTCCCTCTCTCTCTCTTTCTCTCTCTGCAAACACCTACACACACACACTCACACTGTCGCACACACACACTCTCACTTATACATTACTATATACTTTTATATATATATATACATATATATATTTATATCTATGTATATTTATATACATATATATATATATACTTATATCTATACATATAGTAGTACCTATATACCTAAATATTAATATACATACATACATATATATATATACATATATATATATATATTATTACCTATATAACTAAGTATAAGTATAGATACATATATATATATACATATCTATCTACATATATATATATACATATATTACTCTATATATATATACATATATATATACATCTATATAGTTATATATACATACATATACATATACATATATATATATACATATATCTATATATATATATATATATATCTATACATATATCTATCTATACATATATTTACATATCTATATATATATATACATATATACATATATATATATACACATATAACTACATATATGCCTATATATTTATAACCATATATACATATAGATATATTTACATATATACATATATATATTTTCATATCACCTACCATACATTGTATCGTGGGAATATCTGCATCAGTTGCTGATATTCCCCGATACACGCGTACAGAAAGCATGTTCGCACTCATCTTCCACCCATCCACCTTACATTCCACGTGGCACTTCGTCTTGTTGGTTGCATCTTTCTAGACGATGACCGACTCGACATCGTGCTACACGCCATCTCCACCTCCACCCCCACCCCTTTATACATATATAATATATACATATATATATATATACACTTTACTTACTTTATTTCTGTTTCTCTTTCCTGCCAGTAAAAAGATAAAAAAATATATAAAAAAGAGAAAAGATAATCCTTGACTTGCAGGTACTCAGTCTTGCAAATAGCAAGACCAGTTTTGAACCCTAATTTGGCTCCAAGCCAAGAACCTGATTTTGAAGGTGTACCTCATGAACAAAAATTATTCGAAAAAAAATCTTAAATAGAAAAACACCAAAAACATAATAAGCAAACGAAAGAGATTCATTGTAGGAAAGGCATAGAAACTCATTCACTTCTACTCCCACTTCCCTGAGTTCGACCCTAGGCCTTAAAGTGACCAAGATAAAATCAAATAGGCCAGGAAAAAATTTTTTTGTAAAGAGATGGTTAGGCTCGATTTAGGTTAACCACTATATGCATTTCAACGATAAAATCACCATATTAACACAACCTATCTGGGTCTACGCCACATCCCTTTCATGGCACCGTTGCCAGGGAAGTGCGCATTGAAGTAAGTTTTTATTCCATTCCTATAATTTTTCTCTTCTCACACCCTTCTCTTCACGGGTGTTTTTGTTTGTTGCTGTGCAGGTGAACCTGTTGCAAGGAGAAGGCAGGCAGACGAAGTCGGAGACGTGGGCAGATCCAAGGCGGGAACGAGAGCATGAAGACGCTGACACCGCACTGGAGCTTCACACACGTTCCTGAACAAGTAGGTCTTTCTTTCTTAGCAACTTAGGTTAACTTGTCACCTTAATAAAAAATAAAAAGAAAAAAAAATTAGAAAAACTTCTTGGGATCTCTTGGGACAAGTGGATTAAAAATCACTTGTTTGATTATTTGTCTTCACTCCCACCGCCCCAGGATTTCCCGCAAAACTTTGCATAGCGAAGATCCAAGAATCTTGATTCTTGAATCTTTCGCCATGTGAAGTATTCTTTGAGGAAAATAAAAAGATTGATTGCCACCCCTCTTTGCCTCATTTATCTGCAAATTCGGGATCACATTTTTGGTGGGGAGACTTGGAATTGAGTTGATTCCAACCCCACCACAACTTTTCACGTGCCTAAGATTCAATCCCGAATACTTCAACCCCAACACTTTGATTTTCTTTATCTTTTGGTTGAGCCTTGCGTGTGGAAATCATTATGGTGATTGGGAACACTTGAATTGAAGTGCTTTGGCTCCCTTTCACACTAATCTAAAATTGATTCATGCATCCACACATAGAAATCTCCATCTAGGGAAGCCCATTTCATTTTAGCATGCATTAACCAATTGACATTGAAGAAGGGTTTGTTGGGCTTAGAAGGAAACTTGTATTCTCTCAAAACCCGGAGATTGGTTGAATTGGTAATTCAGCGAAATCCTAAAATTCATACTACTTAAGGCTGAATTCTAAAAACCATTCACCAATTAAAACTTCAATTTGGGGAGATTTCCTCGTTGCATGCTTGGTTTACACACTTTGTAAGATCAATCACTTGGGAATTACCCGTAAATAACGCCCTTCACATTCCAGAAGCACTTGATCCTAAGCCTTTAACTAAAACTGGTAGCAACTTGACCCTTCTTAAGGATTGGAGGTCTAACTACCTACGTGTAGCGCCTACATGCTGGTGAGGGTTCCCGCATGCTATCGGGTGTCTAAGACTGGGGCAAACGGCCTTTCAATCTGGCCCGGTGGTTCCGCGATGCTCGCATTCGGTTCCGTAGTTCATGATAGTAGGTAACTTAGATCTTTAGGTCTAAGGGCACACTGTAGAGGTTAGGAATTTGATTGTATTGATTTGTCATCAAGTGTACCTTTGCGGAGTCATTTCTCTCATCCCTTTTCCCTTCTTATCTCCCGAATTCTTCCTGCGGTAGTGCATGTTTGGGAGGAGGTCACAAAACCCTGAACTGTGTGAATTGTCTGATAAATTTAGAAAAGAAGCCAAATCGTCCTCCTCCTCCACAAACATGGCCGCACGCCCACCCCCAAATCCCGAGGGAGGAAACTGCCCTCAAAACCCATCAGGTGGTGGAGACTTAGATCCCATAACCCACCTCCAAGCCCAAATGGAAATGTATAATGAGCAAATTGAAGCCATTCGGGAAACATTAGAGGAAATGCAGAACCCTCTCGAACGGGAGGAGCCTAGGTCTCTTAGCTCCTATCAGAATCCCGCTGCTATAGAGACCATAGGTCAAATTCGGGTCCCCATGGGTGGGGACGACTTTGAATTGAAACCTAACATAACTGGCCTAATAAATTTTCACTTCCATGGTCTTGCAAGTGAAGATCCTTTCCTCCACTTGGAAGACTTAACCCGATTAGCTGAAACTGTTAAACCAAGAAATATTGGGTTACCAATAGTCCTCATGAAAATGTTCCCGTTTTCATTGCGGGATAAAGCATCCCAGTGGTTACGCACCCTTGGGAGAACTATCCACTCTTAGGAAGAGATGCGAATAGCGTTTCTCAAGAAGTTCTTCCCAATCGGGCGAACCAATGCACTTCGCCGTGCTATCACTTCATTTACGCAACAAAACGGCGAACAGTTTCATGAGGCATGGGAGAGATATAATGACCTCCTCAGGAAGTGTCCGCACCACAGTATGCCTAAGTGCCATATAGCCCAGATTTTCTACTATGGGCTAAATGAGACTTTGAAGCAGATTGCAGACGCTTCCTACGGAGGGAATTTCATGAATAAAGACGAGAATGGAGCATTCGAATTATTTGAAAATATGAGCGAAAACTCAATGAACAATGCCTCCATTATCGTCTTTAATCGTACCAGCCTGCCCCGTAATGTCCACGAAGTTGACACGGGACCCTCCCATTCATCCACAGATCTTAGCCTTATTGCACAAAAATTGGATGAAGTCTCCGTCATGCACAAGAAGCTGGACGAGCTTCTGGCCAACCCTGCCCGTTCTATGGCAAACACCCCCACCTCACCACTTCGTCACAATTCCAATTCTTCCAACACCAGGCTTATCCCGAGAAACCCCGTAAGACCTTCCTTACCGAGTGTCGCGCCGAGCGACTTGGTAAGTCATGTGGATCTGGCTTCTGCGAGCCAGTATTTCGACACGGAGGACCAAGCCTCCGTGTGCTCGGAAGCGTATTTACATGCGACACGTCTTCTGGCATAGAAGATGCTTGCGCCCTGGGGAACAACCCATTCTCTGCCACTTATAACCTAGGGTGGCGAAATCATCCGAACTTCGCATGGTCCAACAACCCGTAGCGCCAAAACCCTGCTGGTGGACCAATGTGACCGTCCGCACCCATCATCCCAAAGGCCCAGTCTAATCCTATGGCGAATCCGCCATCAGGCCCTTGCATATTGCAAACAGAACACGCATCAAGTCCTCTTGACAAATTGATGCGAATGATGATGAAAATGTCAAAGTGCCATGAAGAGAACATGACCTCTCTTCAGCACCAATTGGCGGAGCAGAAAGCTGAAATCAGTCAACTACGCATGGTGACTAAATCTCAGGGCACTCTTCCCACCCAACCTGTTCCAAACCCACGAAATTTCGTACCCCATGGTCCTCAACCACAGGTACGACCTTCTCAGGGGTAGGTTCATCAGATTCTGCAAGCTCTGAGCATTCCACAGGGATTTCAAGCTAATCCCGCTGCAGCACCGCACTCTTATGTCCCTATTGCAAACCCTCCTCCGTCGTATGATCCCACTAGACCCACATCGTCCAATGCGATCACTATGAGGAGCGGTAAGCAGACCGTCGATCCGCCTCGACCTGATCCTGGCCTGTCTTCTTCATCGCCCTCTCATTCGGGATGCGCACCACATTCGTGAGAGGACGATACACCCAAACTGGTGCCAGAATCAGTCCCATTCCTTGAGGCTCTACTGAGGGAGCCAAAAGGCAAGAAGAAAGACATGCAGGCCTTTGATAACATGCGTAATTTGTTCAGGGATGTAGAAATCAAGGTACCCCTACTCGAGGCTATCGACCACATACCTACTATCGCCTGATTTTTCAAAGACTACACCACACCCAGTCGATAGTTAAAGAAAACTAAGAATCCAGTGGTTCTCTCGCCTCATGCGAGTTGTGCTATACTGTTAAATCTACCACCGAAGCAGAAAGATCCGGGTGCACCGCTTATTTCCTGTAGCATCCAAGGCTGCAATTTTAACCGTGCCCTGCTTGATCTAGGATCTTCCATGAATCTCATACCAACCATCATGCCCAAAAAATTTTCCTTGGGAAATCTGAAACCCACCCTGACACATTACAGTTGGCAGATCGTTCTGTTAAAATCCCAAAGGGTGTGGTGGAAGACGTGGTGGTTAGGGTCAACAGTCTCTGTTTTCCTGTTGACTTTCTTGTTTTAGATATGGAAGTTCCTAGCTCACTTTCTGATTGTCCGATCATCCTTGGTTGACCTTTCTTGGCCACAGCCCGCACCCATATCGACTGCGAGTCGGGCTGTATTGAGATTACCGTTGGATCTGAAAAGCTCAAGCTTAACATCTTCAAGGTAGCCAAGAACTTTGATTGCGATTGCATCGAGGATGACACATCTGACGAGGACATGGCCGTCAGCACATGTATTAGACTAATTGGGACCTATTCAGACTGCTGCGGATTACCTGTAAATACTGACGATTGCCTGACCAACACATATTGTGACATTCCCCAATCCCTCCCTTGTCCCGTACCTTCTCCTGACCAGACTTCTGACGAGGTTTTCTCCACTTCCCATGCCTCGTGGTCTGAGTCATATCCGGGCTACTCACCGCCAGTCCACACTCTTGAAGATCGGATTGCCCTTTCTTTCCCGCCAAATCAGGCGGATTTGCAACTCCACACTGGGACCTTGAGCCCATATACGTCTCACTGGAGCTATTCCTTTTTTGATCCATCTATCCAAGAAGCCCCTCTTCTTGGCCAATCTGAGGGCCAACTTCTTCCTCCTGACTTATTTTCTGATCCGCCTGGGACACTCTCATCCCAAGAAATGCCAGATCTTTCACCATCCACTCCCGAGCTGAAAGAGCTACCTAGTACACTTAAGTATGTTTTCCTGGGACCAAATCAAACACTCCCCGTAATCATCAGTTCAAAATTGACCAGGGAGCAAGAGTGCAAACTAACTGAGGACCTTCTGGAACACAAGGCAGCCAATGGATGGTCTTTATCAAACTTATCTGGCATTAGCCCCTCCTACTGCACTCACCGTATATATACGTAGGAGGAGGCTTGACCTTCCCACGAGATGCAGTGACGTCTCAACCCTAACATGCGAGAGGTCATTAAGAAGGAAATTATTAAGTGGCTGGATGCGGGTATAATCTACCCGATCAGCAATAGCCCCTGGGTGAGCCCAATTCACGTCGTGCCCAAAAAGGTGGGACTCACCATCCGTCTCAATGACAGGGGCGAATCCATCCCTACACGCACTCCTACATCTTGGAGAGTGTGTGTAGATTATAGGAAACTCAATGCTGCAACTAGGAAAGATCACTTTCCGCTACCTTTCATTGACCAAATCCTGGAGCGGTTAGCGGGAAATAAATTTTTCTATTTCCTGGATGGATTCTCAGGGTATAACTAGGTGGCAATTGACCCCCGGGACCAAGAGAAAACCACTTTTACCTGCCCCTTCGGCACCTTTGCATTTAGAAGGATGCCATTCGGGCTTTGTAATGCACCAGCAACTTTCCAAAGATGTATGCTGGCGATATTTCATGACATGGTGGGTGACTTTCTCAAGGTCTTCATGGATGACTTTTCGATCTTTAGACCATCTTTTGATGACTGTCTTACCAACCTGACCCGTATCCTTAGGAGATGTATTGATGTAAACATCATGCTTTCCTGGGAAAAAAGTCATTTTATGGTACACAAGGGAATTGTTCTCGGACATATCATCTCCGATAGGGGTATCGAGGTTGACAGAGCTAAGCTTGATGTAATTGCTGATTTACCTATGCTTGGCTCTGTCAAACAAATCCGCTCCTTCCTGGGGCACGTCAGTTTCTATAGGAGATTCATCAAATATTTCTCGGCCTTTAACTCATCTCCTATCGAACGACGTACCCTTCGATATGGGCCCCGACTGCATACGAGCATTCACGTAGCTGCATAATGTTGTCACCAAGGCCCCTATTCTCCAGCCCCCTGATTGGTCCCTCGACTTTGAACTCATGTGTGACGCTTCCGATCTTGCAGTCGGAGCCATCCTGGGACAAAGACGCGATAGACACCCCTTCGTGGTGTACTACCCCAGTAAGACGTTGGACGAGGCCCAGCGTAATTATACTACCACTGAGAAAGAACTACTGGCAGTCGTCTTTGGGATGGAGAAATTCCTCTCTTACCTTCTAGGCTCACACGTTATTGTTTTCACTGATCACGTGGCCATTCGCCGTCTCATGCACAAGAAGGATGCCAAGCCTAGACTGATTCGTTGGATCCTTCTGCTCCAAGAATTTGACATTGAGATTCGCGATAAGGTCGGAGCCTAGAATGTTGTGGCTGATCACCTTTCCAGACTGGACCCTGACCATATTGGACTTACTTTGCCGATCAATGACATTTTTCCTGATGAGCACCTATTGGAAATTAATGTGGCAAGTGGACCTTGGTATGCCGATGTTGACGCGTATTCTCGATCGTGTTTTAATAGTTAATTACGTCGTAGTAAAGTTGATCAAGCGTCGTCAACAAATAAAAGTTTTATTACTCGAAAATCGGAGTATCCGAGGTCGAGCACAAGGAGCAATTGGAATGTACTACTAATCTCAAGAATGGAATTAAACACTTTAATTACTCAAAACTTTAATTTAAATGTAAATGCATGAGTTTGAAGAATAATTGAGGCAAAAAGAAAGAATTGGACGTCTGATCACATGATCAGACATCTTAAAAGATGTTTCTCTTTTTCTTCTTCTTTGTGCTTGTTCTTTCTCTTCTGCAGTGCTTCTTGCTTTTCTTCTGCCTTGCTTCTTTCTATTTTCTTCTGTCTTCTACAGGTCCTTCTTACTTGTCTCTGCTTTAGTTCCTCTTCTTCTTTTGCTTGTCTTCTATTTCTTTTCTTCTTCAATTCTTCTTCTCTTTTTCCTTCGCCTCTTCCTTCTCTTTTCAATGGCTTCATTCCTTCCTTCCCTGCACAACCACAGCAACGCAAAACCAAACCCTCTACCCACACCCACGCGTCTCCTCTCTCTGTAAACCACGCTCAGGGTGCTCTCCCACAGCCAGATAAACGGGTCAGATCGTGCACCCGTGACCAGGCGCACCGACATGAGGGTGGTGCGCGAGGTATGCTCAGGACAGGGTCGGGTCGGGTCACGCCAGATTCGCGTGGTGAACTCGCGGACGAGGCGGCGTGAGAAAGGTGATGGACCTCACCCCAAGTGCGTTCGGAGGTGCTCAACCAATATCACAAAAACAATATAAACCATGGCAGCGCTTTGTAAGTTACCGATGTGGGACTAAAACTCCCGGCCTTCTCTCGCGTGTGCCTGTAGAAATCCTTCCTGCAATTGCCACTACTGCGGACTCTGTTGCATCGCTCGCTGGACCCCTTGGCTTTGCAAGGCCTGCCCAGGTCAGCTGCTCCTGGAATCTTGCAATCCTGAAGCCTGGAGCAAGTGTGGAGCTTCTCCAATTTGCTGTCAATGGCGGCCGTGGCGTGGAACCTGTTAGACACGAAAAGAGCCTCGTGGCCTAATCAGATCACCGGGGAACCTTGGCCGTGTCACGGCGAAGGTGAAGAGCTAGGTGGAAGGTCGCGCGGCGGCCTAGGCGTGCGTGCCTAGGTCGTCCTGTGGTTGGATGGATGGGTGAGTTCGGGGGACTGTTGGCTAGGCTTATAGGGACTGTGGATGGGCGGAGATTACTCAGTGAGGTGAGGCGGAGGTTATGTGATGGTAGGCGAGGCATGTGGGGCTGCGGAGCGACGGGACCGCCTCGCCGGAGGGTGGCCGGAGATGAGGAAGGTGATGGTGAATAGCAGAGGTCGAGAGGTTTTTGATGAAATAAAATGAGGGGAATGAAAGAGGGGATAGAGAAGAAGAGTTTTAACCTAATTAAAGGGACGAAGGGGACGAGGAGGCGGACGGCAGTACCGGCTGTCGTCAGAGAAGAAGACACCCAGAGGGGGAAGACAGTGGCAACGACGGGGCTAGGGCAGCACGTGCGGGTGTTGCTCGACGCGGAGGAGGATGAGGAAGACGGCTCTGCCACTGGTTTTGTGGCAGAGCGAAGAGGAAGGGGAGGGGGGCTAGCTGAAGCTCGCTGGACACCTTGGCCAGAGAAGAAGGAGATGAATTTGAGGTGGAATCCCGGCCAAGTCAAGCTGAGGAGGTTCGGCCGGAGTTAGGGTTTAATTTATAGGTGCTTGGCCGTGCTTCTGGTGCGTGGAGGGAAAGCTTCTAGCCACCGACGTCTCGCCGGAGATGGTAGGTGGTTAGATACCCAAATCTCTCGTGCGTTCGCACGAGAGATTGGGTGCAAATCTAGGATCATGATCGAGCTCAGATGGAAGGGGATTCCTCAGAGAATCTCCCTTCCAATTCTGGGAGGAGATCTCTGAGGGATCTGAGCGTATCCCACCTGTCAACTTCGCTGGAGAAGGATTCTGCCCCAATAATGGCGGAAGGACTTGATTATAAGATTGGAGAGAAAGATAGGGGGGTTTTTGTGATGGTTTTCAAAAGATAGGGACCAAAATGTGATTGGGTATACTAAATTGCAATGTAGGTCAACATGACCTCCCCTTAGGTCAAAATTTTGGTACAAACCTATTTTGACCTAAGGAATCCAATGGTGAAGTTGGATTTTAGGTTTGACCACGTTTGACTAGGAATTTTGCGTAGAAACCCAAATTAGGTCAATTGATGAGCTTGGACCATAATCTAGGTCAAACTAGGTTCCAAAGGCCAATTTGAATGTTCCAAACCCTAGGGGATATTTTTCCATGAATTTTAGTGGGCTTACTTGATTTTTATCCTGACTGGAACCTTGTTGAATTAAGCGGGTCTGTTTTAGGGTTACCAGATGTCATTTAATTCCTGGATTGCACATGAACCCATTTCTGATTGATTCAACGCACTTTTTATCTCATTTAGACAATTTGACCTATTTTTGTCTCTGAGAAATCCCATTTATGTACTGCAATGGTAAAATTACAGTTTTAACCTTTATTTCATGTTTTCTTCTCAGAACACTTATACCTTCAATTAGGCCCTCTTCTAAGTCATGTAGGAGCTTTTACTCTCTTTATTAGGTCAAAATGAGCTAGTTATGGCTCATGATGAGGCTCTCATCATATCCCCATGACTAGCTTTTGCTAGTCCCTTAGCAAAATTTCAAGGTTTTAACTTCCATTCTAGACCTTGAGTGTCTGTCAACAATTACGATAAGTGCTTCTCATGTGATTAGGTTAGAATGTCGACGATAGACCTAGAGGTACTCAAGTACCAACCAAAATCTGGACCTGACCCGCTTTAGCCTCAGTCCTCCGCAAGGGTTTTTAAGGCCCACACAAACTAACCTAGGGTTTGTTGGACTCCGCGGTTAAAACACCCGTGCTTGAGACATTTTTAGCCTAGGTTCAGTTTGCAGTGCGTTTTTGTAAGAGAGAGACAGAAGATTTATTTGTTTAGAGAGCTTTCTCTCTCTTTTCTTTTTATTTATAGCTTCGGATTGGCTTCTCAACATGGTCTGTATCGGATTCCTCGTCCCCATCATCAATCCTCAAGGGTCCCTGGCTATCGATGCTTCGAGATAGCACCGCCCATGGCAACCCCCGGAACCCTGGCTTTCGAGATTTCGAGATAATCCCGCCCATGGCATTCCGTGGCTGAATTCATACCCTGGCGATTGACATTTCGTGATAATGCCGCCCATGGTATCTGAACCAGCAGAGTGCTTACATGCCCCCAGTAGGATATTTAAATATCCTAAGAGACAAGCACCGAGGAGATGATATGTTGTTACGCATCTTCGAGGGGAATTTCCCGCCTCTCCGTGCCGGGAACTCGTCCAAATCAACTTGTGTTGATCGGCCGCTCCTAGTCTAGGTGACTTTTTCAGAACATTAAACGCTTTTGCGTAATTTTGATATTTAGGCGCACTGAACCAAACTATGTGTGAATTTAGGGTGCTTAGGTTACCGAATCCTGTAAATTGAAGGTCAGTTAACGAGGCCGAATACTTCCTAAGCCTTAGACCTAATACTTAAGCTTCGCATTTTCCCCAACCTCTTGAGGATTATCCAGATTTTAGCGGATACATGAATTTTTAAGCTAAAGAATCTAGCCCAAGAGGCCTAAAATCAGCGTTCCCGCTAATCTCTTGTTATGTCTCCTTAGCACTTTTCTTTTATTACTTTTCTTGATCTGGTCTAGAACTTCAGTTAATTCCTTAATCTTTTACTAATGACTACCTCTTTTTCTTTTTCATTTTGTGCTCCTTTTGTCATTTTTGCTCTTTTTCTCCTACTTATAATTATGTGACTCACAAAATTTCCTCCCTCCCCCAATTTTTTTGTTCTTTTTCATAATTTTTCAATTTTTTTTGTTTTTGACATATGTGAATTTTTTTGTGTGAGAATCCTTCTGATTTTTTCTTGGTTCTATATGTATGCACTTTATCACCCCCCCATGCCTAAGTTTTCCAATGTCCTCATTGTAAAAGGAGGGTGTGAAATAGTGTTGAGGTCAGGGACTTAGAACAGGATACATCGGGTGGGTGAAAGGGTTGGAAATGACTGATGCGAACGATTTCAAGCTCTGGTACGTGTACCAGAGGTGGATCAACTGTCTAAGGCTGAACTCAAGGTGCAATGGACATGCAGTAAAGATAGATAATCAGACGGGTCTCTATTTTTGGGATGACGGGTTGCCTCCCATTAAGCGCTAAATTTGATGCCTTCAGCCGAGAGGGAAATGGGGTGGAGAGGGAGTGGTCAAATCAACGAAATTTTGTAAAACACGCACCTTGATTAAGAGCCTGGTTGGTCCAACCAGGTGCTTGTTAAGATCAGTCAGCTGATGATGCAGCCCAAACCCAATAAGTCTGGTGGGTTGATATATGTAGATCAACAGATGCGAAACCCACCATATGCCGTGTGGTTCTGATGGATATGGAAGTGAAAACTCGGGTTTAGGTTGAGTCAAATTAGCCTGGTCAAAGTAGGGTTTCAAAAAATAGTCAGTGTATGGTGTGGAAACCCTACAGGGGTGATCAAAGAATGATGGCTCCTGTTTTTCGGTCTGATCAATACCCGATACCTGATATAGATATGGAGTTGAATCATCTGCAAACGGCTCAGTGAGAGGTGAATCAGAATAGAAATTGAGTCCGGTTGCAGGTCGGGGTAGAGAACGGGTTTTGATTGGTTCTGTATATGTGGAACAAGTGGCTTCAAAAAAAATTGGCTTGTTATAATCAGGAAGCAGATTTTTTCCGATGCTATGGTCAGATTCAAAATCGTCGGAGAGTTTGCGAAAATCAAAATTTGAATGAGATTCAAGATCATGAGTTCCACCACAGAATAAATCATATGTTGTAGATTCAGTAGCCCGACTGGGGTCTAGCCTAAATGTTAATTCTGAGCTTAAAAAGGTGTCCCTATCTGGTAGAGGCTCAGGTCCTAAGCTAGTAGGGCAGACCCAATTGAAACCCCACTCGTCCAACTCCTCAGTTTCTGTATCGTAAATTGGCGTGACTTCTGAAAAATCTATTAGTTCCTTTGAGGATGTTGGCAAGGGATATTCATCAAATCGAGGCCCAAAATCATATTCTTCATTAAAAGATTGATCTTCTTCATATGGGGCCTTGAAATCTTCAAAATAGATTTTAGATATAGGTTCTAGGCTTAGGATGTGGGTTGAATCACTAGAATCTAGGTCTGAATAACCTTCGAGGGCCACCTTATTAGAATAAGGGACGAAATTTACACCCTCGAGAGGTTCAGTTCTACTCTCATACTTGCAGGAGTTTTGGGATTCTAGAATAGGCTCAACATGGTATTTTCCAACATTTGGAGCTTCCCAACCTTCTTCAATATCAGGCACATTGTACTCCACCTGGGTTGGGAATCCACAACCATTTTGTGCCTCAAACCCGAGCTCAGATTGATCCTCGATGTTGTCCCAAGATGGTTCATCCTCTATTTGTGGTATATACAGGTACTTCTGGTCAATAACTTGTTTTACTAATCTCATTATCTCTTCCCATTTTTCAAGACTATCTTGGTGTTGCTTCCAAAGTCGAGGATTTGTCATACATTGAAGGTATTCAAGATTGTGCAGTTTTTCTATCTCAATGTATCCAGTAATGATCAAGTCATGGGTTGATCCTTTTGTGGCTTCTGCTAATAGTACTTGGGCACAAGTTATGATAAAGGTTGTGGTTGTTGGGACATCAACCTGAATGTTTCCTACTGGTGTTGAGGTTTCTTCTTTTTCATAGAATTTCAGGGCATCCTCAATCATTTTATCTCTCATGGATCTCTGATATTCAAGTTTCTTGAATGGTAGTCCTAAGTGGTTTGGCTGCATATTTGAATCAGGTGGTGGAATCATGATGTAGAATCAGAGTTTGAATCAAGATGTAGAATCAAGTTATGAAGCGATTAAATCTGAATAACGAGTCCCACTGAAAATGTGTGTGTGCGTGCTCTAAAGAGAAAAGATGAGGGACTGGAGATGTTTTTGACCCAATCAAGACACCCAAAGATGTTTGGGTGACTATGGAGGTTCGGGGCGGATGGTACCCCTGAATCAGAAGATTGTCCACCTGAGAATTACCTGGGCATCCAGAGAGGGAGAGTCCCGCAAAGAGCCCTACACGGTAGAGCGTCCCCATGGGTTACAGGGTTTCCCCCACTCGACCTCTCTTGTCACTGAGATTCCAAGTAGACCAGAATGGGGACCTTGTTCTCTTAAGTCTACCACATTTTATTTCAAAGGTGCTTTAGGGTTCTCACTTGAACTTTAGATGTTTTGATGTTGTGACATAATTTAGAGGTTGGTTGACACAAGGGGTCAACTTCACCTGACCTGTCCTATAGATGGCAGAATGATTCTAGGTTTGGAGCCTAGTGATCACCCTGATTTGACTCCCAGGTTATTAGGCCAAGATTTTAAGATTCAAGTGATTTTAGAGCTTAATTTTTCTTAGGGTTTGTCTTGTTTAGATCTCTTCAATCAAGGGCTTGGGTAGCACACTGATGCAGGAGGGTTTATTTCCTTTTATACAGTCATGTGTGACTAACACTCCAAGATCCTACTGTAGAAACCCTAATTTGGTAAAAAATTTCCAATCCTCTTTTTCACAAAAATTCTCTTTGGACTTAAAAGCAAGAAGTGTGTTGTCCGCCGAGATTAAGCATGATTTCTATTAGGCACATGAATTTGTAGGATAGAATCTAAAAAATCGCTCCAACTTCAAGAAGATTTGAAAATTTTTCGCAAAATCAGGAAATGTTTGCCTTAAAGATGGTGATTACTATAGAAAGAAGGCAATTGATTCCTAAATTAATTTTCTTCCTTTTGTCTTTCAAAGCTTAGGGGATAGTTTAAGGAAGAAAAGAAATTACCTACCCTGGAGTGGTTGACTTGCGGGAGGGATTTTTCTCGTGAAATACCTGCAAGATCAAAACAAAGAAAAGTAGGGCAAGTTAGTGTTCAATATGATAGAAAGAATGTAGAGACTAGTGATAAATTGTGCATTGCTCCCCGGCAACAGCACCAAAATGTTGACGTGACTAACTCGATCGTGTTTTAATAGTTAATTACGTCGTAGCATAGGTGATCAAGCGTTGTCAACAAATAAAAGTTTTATTACTCGAAAACTGGAGTATCCGAGGTCGAACAAAGGGAGTAATTGGAATTTACTACTAATCTCAAGAATGGAATTAAACACTTTAATTACTCAAAACTTTAATTTAAATGTAAATGCATGAGTTTGAAGAATAATTGAGGCAAAAAGAAAGAATTGGACGTCTGATCCCATGATCAGACATCTTAAAAGATGTTTCTCTTTTTCTTCTTCTGATTTTCTTCCTTTCTTCTTCTTTGTGCTTGTTCTTTCTCTTCTGTAGTGCCTCTTGCTTTTCTTCTGCCTTACTTCTTTCTATTTTCTTCTGTCTTGTACGGGTCCTTCTTACTTTCTCTGCTTCAGTTCCTCTTCTTCTTCTGCTTGTTTTCTATTTCTTTTCTTCTTCAATTCTTCTTCTCTTTTTCCTTTGCCTCTTCCTTCTCTTTTCAATGGCTTCATTCCTTCCTTCCCTGCACAACCATAGCAACGCAAAACCTAACCCTCTACCCACACCCGCGCATCTCTCTCTCTCTGTAAACCACACTCAGGATGCTCTCCCACAGCTGGATAAACGGGTCGGATCGCACACCTGTGACCAAGCGCACCGGCGTAAGGGTGGTGCGCGAGGTGTGCTCAAGACAGGGTCGGTCGGGTCACGCCAGATCCGCGTGGTGAACTCGCAGACGAGGTGGCATGACAAAGGTGAGGGTCCTCACCCCAAGTGCGTTCGGAGGCGCTCAACCAATATCACAAAAACAATATAAACCATGGCAGCGCTTTGTAAGTTACCGATGTGGGACTAAAACTCCCAGCCTTCTCTCGCACGTGCCCGCAGAAATCCTTCCTGCAATTTCCACTACTGCGGACTCTATTGCGTCGCTCGCCAGACCCCTTGGCTTCGCAAGGCCTGCCCAGGTCAGCTGCTCCTGGAATCTTGCAATCCTGAAACCTGGAGCATGTGTGGAGCTTCTCCAAGTTGCCGTCAATGGCGGCCGGGCGTGGAACCTGTTAGACACGAAAAGAGCCTCACGGCCTAATCAGATCACTGGGGAACCTTCGCCGTGTCACGGAGAAGGTGAAGAGCTAGGTGGCAGGCCACGGGGTGGCCTAAGTGTGCGTGCCTAGGTCGTCCTGTCGCCGGATGAATGGGTGAGTTCAGGGGACTGTTGGCTAGGCTTATAGGGACTGTGGATGGGCAGAGATTACTCAATGAGGTGAGGTGGAGGTTATGTGATGGTCGGCGAGGCGTGTGGGGCTGCGGAGCGATGGGAGCGCCTCGCCGGAGGGTTGCCGGAGATGAGGAAGGTGATGGTGAATAGCGGCGGTCGAGGGGTTTTTGATGAAATAAAATGAGGGGAATGAAAGAGGGGATAGAGAAGAAGAGTTTTAACCTAATTAAAGGGACGAAGGGGACGAGGAGGTGGACGGCAGTACCTGCTATTGCCGGAGAAGAAGACGCCCAGTGGGGGAAGACGGCGGCGGCGACGACGGGGCTAGGGCAGCGCGCGCGGGTGTTGCACGACGCGGAGGAGGATGAGGAAGACGGCTCTGCCACTGGTTTTGTGGCAGAGCAAAGATGAAGGGGAGGGGGGCTCGGCAGAGCTCACTGGACACCTTGGCCGGAGAAGAAGGAGATGAATTTGAGGTGGAATCCTAGCCAAGTCAAGCTGAGGAGGTTCGGCCAGAGTTAGGGTTTAATTTATGGTGCTTGGCCGTGCTTCTTGTGCGTGGAGGGAAAGCTTCTAGCCACCGACGTCTCGCCGGAGATGGAAGGTGGTTAGATACCCAAATCTCTCGTGCGTTCGCACGAGAGATTGGGTGCAAATCTAGGATCATGATCGGGCTTAGATGGAAGGGGATTCCTCAGAGAATCTCCCTTCCAATTCTGGGAGGAGATCTCTGAGGGATCTGAGCGTATCCCCCCTGTCAACTTCGTCGGAGAAGGATTCTGCCCCAATAATGGTGGAAGGACTTGATTGTAAGATTGGAGAGAAAGATAGGGGGGTTGTTGTGATGGTTTTCAAAAGATAGGGACCAAAATGTGATTGGGTGTACTAAATTGCAAAGTAGGTCAACATGACCTCCCCTTAGGTCCAAATTTTGGTAAAAATGCAATTTTGACCTAAGGAATCCAATGGTGAAGTTGGATTTTAGGTTTGACCACGTTTGTCTAGGAATTTTGCGTAGAAACCCAAATTAGGTCAATTGATGAGCTTGGACCCTAATCTAGGTCAAACTAGGTTCCAAAGGCCAATTTGAATGTTCCAAACCCTAGGGGATATTTTTCCATGAATTTTAGAGGGTTTACTTGATTTTTATCCTGACCGGAACCTGGTTGAATTAAGAGGGTCTATTTTAGGGTTACCAGATGTCATTTAATTCCTGGATTGCACATGAACCCATTTCTGATTGATTCAACCCACTTTTTATCTCATTTAGACAATTTGACCTATGTTTTGTCTCTGAGAAATCCTATTTATGTACTGCAATGGTAAAATTACAGTTTTAACCTTTATTTCATGTTTTCTTCTCAGAACACTTATACCTTCAATTAGGCCCTCTTCTAGGTCATGTAGGAGCTTTTACTCTCTTTATTAGGTCAAAATGAGATAGTTATGGCTCATGATGAGGCTCTCATCGGCCGACATTACCAATTACCTTGCTTCTGGATCGCATCCATGTGGCTGGCCTAAAAACTAGCGCGAGCGTCTCATGGCAAAAGCAAAGTATTACTTCTAGGATAATCCACTGCTATTTTGAATAGGTGCTGATCAAATCATCCATCGCTGTATTCCTGACAGTGAATTCCCCAGTGTGCTATCCTTCTGCCACGATCAGGCCTGCGGAGGCCATTTCTCTGGGAGGAAAACTGCAGCCTAGGTGTTGCAGTGCGGTTTCTTTTGGCCCTCCCTTCACCAGGATGCACACAAGTATGCCAAGCATTGCACTAGGTGCCAGTCATTAGGGTCAATGTGACATCGTGACATGATGCCCTTACAACCCATCCTAGCTGCAAAAATCTTCAACATTTGGGGAATTGATTTCATGGGTCCCTTTCCTCCTTCCAATGGCTTTGAATTTATTCTCGTGGTTGTTGATTATGTTTCGAAATGGATCGAGGCTATCCCACACGACGTGCTGACCATGTTATATCCACTCGATTTGTCAAAGACCACATCTTTGCGCGCTTTGGAATCACTCGAGCCATTATCTCGGATGGAGGAAGCCACTTTACCCATGCATCTTTTCAGCCACTTCTGAGGAAATACGGAGTTCAACATCATATCGCATCTCCGTATCATCATCAAACAAACGACCAGGAAGAGGTGTTGAACCGGAAAATCAAGCAAATTCTCTAGAAAACGATTCGGCTTGACCGTAAGGATTGGTTCGACAAGTTGATTGACGCACTTTGGGCGCATCGGATCGCCTTCAAGGCTCCCTTTGGTATGTCTCCTTATAGAATCGTTTACGAGAAGCCTTGTCATTTGCCCGTTGAGTTGGAGCACTGACGTGGTCTCGTGCGTGTGTGTTAAGAGGTGTCGTTATAGTTGCACTTGATACGTCGATTTTAAAAGAAGTAAACGGAGGTGAGTCCGAGTGTCGGTCTCAGGGAGGCATGGAAATCGAATTTTGTTTACCACTTGTTGTCACGAAAAAGGCGGAGTTTTGCTTGCGAAAGAGATGATTTTGAAAAGTGAGAGATAGAGAGAGAGAGTTTAGGGTTAGAAAGATCTTGGTTTTGATCATGCACTTTAAACAGAAATTAAAATGGCGACTAAACGAAAAATAATTTCATTAAACATGCATTCATAGTTCATGGTTTACAACATTAAATACATGCTCCAACAAAAGTAAATGAAATCTTAAAAGAGAGAGAGAGAGAGGTAGAAAGAGAGTGGAGAGCGATGAGGTAGCCACGGCGGTGGAGGAGGCTCTGTCGGTGGCTCGTCGTCTCCGACGATTACAAGAGTGCCTAAAACTAGCTAGGAGAGGAGTGATATAGTTGCAAGTGGGAGAGTATGCATTGAATGGTGGTAGAAGGGGGTTTAAATAGAGTTAAGGGCTTCCTAAAAGAAGAATGTGCTTTAGCGACATCCAGAACGTCGCTAAAATCGCTTCCAGATACGTCAGTGAAGCCCTCCTGCCGCCGGTCAGCTGCCCGCCCCGCTCTCTCTCCATGCGTGATCCCTGGACGTTGAACGAGAGCCGTCCGATCTCCTCCTGCGCTCGCGCTGAGATCGCGCCTCGGGCGCGCGTTTCCGCCCGGCGTGCGCGCACGCGTGGGCACTCAGGAGCTGTCATCGCGTCGCGTGGCATGATCCTGGCCGCCCGCTGCTGATCGGGCGGACTAATTTTGCCGCTCCCTTCGCTCGCACTTGATTTATGCTCAGCACGATTCGAACGCGCGTCGCTGCGATGCGGGCGTGCGCGCTAGCCATTGCGCCACGCCCGCGCTTTGTCGCGGCGACCGCGGGAGAGCGCGCGGATCTTGGCCGTTCGATTGAAGATCAATGGCCGAGATTCGTCCTTGGCTGGCTTGAGGGCGTGCGAGCGGTGGGGGTGGGGCGACATGGCACTTTCTGGGCCGTTGATCTCCAGATCAACGGTCAGAATTTCTTGGGCCCATTGTGGGAGCTCCGGATGTCGGATTTGGCCGATCTTGAGTCCGTTGGACTCCGTTCGTCGTTCTGAATCCATCCATGTGGTCCGATTGCTCATCTGGGGCCTGCTTTGACACATGCTTTACACAAATGGCCATTAATGCAGTTTATAAGCAATATTGGTACTTGATGCATGCAATGCTCCTATTCTACTTTATGTTGTGCCTTTTATTCTAAAGATGGGCCATATTCAACCTAATTACTACCCCCTTGAGTGGTGTTATCATACCCCCATGCTTACTCCTTGATAGTCCCTAGCAAGGTTTATTCTAGCCTTTATTTCTTTGGAGAATTCAAAAAGTAATTGCTTAGGCACTTCGTTACTTGTCAATAAGAGGAAATATACGAAGATCTTAATCTACAAAGACTAAGCAGTGCCTGGGTGTCTGCCAAAATATGAATCGCCCGAATCCTTGCTTTGTATACATAACTATACATATGTATACGTATATATCTATATATGTCATTTTAGAATTCGATTCAGTGTGGGTTGGTAACTTTTTACGGCTACCCAACCCACCCAAAACTCGGTCAAAACCCTAAGTGCTAAGCATCTTGGTGTGAATGTTGTGATAGACTCACTTAACAGTAATTGAGACAGACTTCGAGTTTCTACGCCTCTAGGTGACCGGAAAAGAAAATAAATTTTTGCCTGAAGGTGTATTTGTTCGATTGGTAGCTTCTCCCTATGTTCATTTTACTTAGGGTCAACACAAGGATTTTTCAGTGTATATCTCCCCGGCTTGTACTACTTCCCCGCTTCGTCCTTAGGTGTTTTGGTCTTTTTTGTGCAATTATTGAGCTGGGCTCTGGACAACCGACCAATGGACTGTTACCCACGATCACTCGCCAGCCATACTTGTGCGGTGAAGTGTGGTTTATTTTCTTTTCTTCTTTCTTTTTTTTTTTTTTCGTAGGTGGCTTCCCTAATCTCAAATGTACCTAGAGGCAGCGAAAAAGAAATGGCCTGTGGCTGGGTTCTGGACAACCTGCCAATGGGTTGTTACCCACGACAACTTGCCAGCCATACAACTCTAAAGAGTTCATTAGCTACCCAATTTCTTTCAAAATCTCCGAGAAGTGAGTCTGTGCAAAAATGTGTGTAGATGCTTAAACTCAAAGTTTTCCTGAGTTAGAGGGTGAGTTGATAAGTCGTATACTTATTACCTTATTTATTAGGTGTATTAGAATAGCTTAAAGTTGCAAGGATTCACCGCTAAATCCATATTTTAACGGACACCAGGGCTGATTAAGCCTGAAGGCCTGAAAAGTCTAAGTGTTTAAGTTCTTTTCGTATTATTTCCCACTATTGATAAGTTTCTAATGCCTAAGTTTTCTTCCTCAATTTTTTTTTTCTTAATTATTTATTCAGACTGATTAATTGAACTCAAGATTATACAATTTATCACCCCCCATGCTTAAGTTGGACAATGTCGTCATTGGCAGATTCATGGAAGCAGCAGGGTTCAAAAAGATAGTACCTGAGTGACGTAAACTACCAGATCAGTCTGAATCCGCTGGGTAACCTCCCAGGTAGCGCTGAGTTTAATGCCTCCAGCTGGGCGGTGCTTGGTGTCAGCCCTCAATAAGGGTGACACTTTCCTTGGGGGGTACCTGGGCCAGGAAATGCTTCAATCTTTGACCACTGACTGTAAAGGTGTGCCCGGTATTAAGATCGGCGATTTCGACTGCCCCATTGGAATAGGGTTTGACCACCCGAAATGGTCCTGTCCATTTGGACCTAAGTTTCCCTGGGAAGAGTTTCAGGCGTGCATCAAATAGCCAGACTTGTTGGTTTGGCTCAAAGGTTTTCCTATGAATGAGTCGGTCGTGGACGACTTTCATTTTCTCCTTATATAGCCGACTATTGTCAAAGGCGTCCTGACGAATTTCTTCAAGCTCAGATAATTGAAGAGTCCTTTGCGCACCAGCTAATTGGGGATCCATGTTACATTGCTTAATAGCCCAGTAAGCCTGGTGTTCCAATTCGACAAGGAGATGGCAAGCTTTGCCAAAGACCAAGCGGTAAGGTGACATGCCTATCGGGGTCTTAAAAGCGGTCCTGTATGCCCACAGGGCATCATCAAGTCGTGTGGACTAGTCTTTCCTGTCAGGTCTCACAGTCTTCTGTAAAATGTTCTTGATTTGTCTGTTTGAGACCTCAGTCTGCCCATTTGTTTGTGGATGATACGGGGTGGCAATGCGGTGGTTTACCCCGTATTTTCTAAGTAGGGCACGGAACTGGGAATGGATAAAATGGCTTCCACCATCACTGATCATGGCCTTGGGTATTCTAAACCGGGAAAAGATGTTCTTCTTCACAAAGTCCATGACCGTCTTGTGATCGCATCATCGGGTGGCGACGGCTTCAATCCATTTGGAAACATAGTCTACCGAGACCAGGATGTACTCGAAGCCGTTGGATGGTGGAAAGGGGCCCATAAAATCGATACCCCAAACGTCGAAAATTTCGACAATCAAAATGGGCTGAAGGGGCATCATATCTTTTTTGGTCATGGTCCCTAGTGTTTGGCATCGTGAGCAAGTCTTGGCAAAGATGTGTGCATCCTTGAATAGGGACGACCAATAAAATCCAGACTGCAAAACTTTTGCAGCTGTTTTCTTGCCAAAGAAATGGCCGCCACACGCTTGGTCATGACAAAAGGAAAGCACATTCTGAACTTCATCTTCGGGGAGGCACCTCCTGATGATCTGATCAGCACAGAGGCGAAACAGCATGGGATCATCCCAGAAATAGTGCTTGGCCTTAGCCAAGAACCTGTCCCGTTGATGTCTGGACTAGCTGTGCGGGGTTTGTCCTATAACCAGGTAGTTGACATAGTCAGCATACCATGGCATTTTCTTGTCTTGCATGGCTAGGATGTGTTCATCAGGGAAGGTATCAGATAGAGGTAGGGAGGGTCCAACGTGGTCTGGATGAAGTCTTGACAGGTGGTCAGCCACCACATTTTTCGATCCGGCCTTGTCTCAGATTTCCAGGTCAAATTCCTGCAAAAGCAGGATCCATCTGATGAGCCTGGGTTTTGCGTCCTTTTTGGCCAATAGGTGCCGGATTGCTGAATGGTCGGTGTAGATAGTCACGTGGGATCCCAGCAAGTATGATCAGAATTTTTCCAGTCCAAAGACTACAGCGAGCAACTCTTCTTCTGTGACCGTATAATTACGTTGGGCCTCATCCAACGTTTTGCTCGCGTAGTAGATCACCACGGGCTTCTTGTCTTGCCTTTGTCCCAGGACAGCGCCTATGGCAAAATCTGATGCGTCACACATAATCTCAAAATCCTGGGACCAGTCTGGGGGTTGAAGTACAGGTGCGGTGGAGACTAAGTCCCGGAGGGTATGATAAGCCTGGATGCAATCGGGAGACATGTGGAAAGTGGCGTCGTTGGCTAGAAGGTCGGTCAAGGGTTTGGAAAGTTTGGAAAAGTCTTTGATGAACCTTCAGTAGAAGCCAACATGTCCTAGGAAAGAGCGAATCTGCGGGACCGAACTAGGTGGAGGAAGTTTGGAAATTAAATCAACCTTAGCTCGATCTACCTCGATGCCCCTATGCGAAATGATGTGTCTGAGGATAATTCCTTCTTGAACCATAAAATGGCTCTTTTCCCAACTTAACACCAAGTTAACCTCGATACATCATTTCAGGATTTTCTCCAAGTTGCTCAAACAATGGTCGAATGAATTCCTGAATACAGAGAAATCATCCATAAAGACCTCCAAGTATTCACCCACCATTTCTGAAAAAATGGCTAGCATGCAACGCTGGAAGGTTGCAGGTGAGTTGCATAACCCGAACGGCATTCGACGGAATGCAAATGTGCCATACGGGCAAGTGAATGTGGTCTTTTCCTGATCTTCCGGAGCAATTGCGACTTGGTTATATCCTGAATATCCATCCAGGAAGCAAAAATACTTCTGCCCTGCCAATCTTTCA
The DNA here is from genome assembly GCA_037157565.1 of Thalassia testudinum. Classification (NCBI taxonomy): domain Eukaryota; kingdom Viridiplantae; phylum Streptophyta; class Magnoliopsida; order Alismatales; family Hydrocharitaceae; genus Thalassia; species Thalassia testudinum. The sequence continues at coordinate 61,711,958 of JAZHRO010000007.1, read as the reverse complement.
AGGATTTGGTCAATGAATGGCAAGGGGAAGTGGTCCTTCTTAGTGGCTTCATTAAGCTTCCTATAATCAATACACACCCGCCATGCGGTGGTGGTGCGGGTGGGGATGGATTCGCCACGATCATTAGTGACAACGGTGAGCCCAGCCTTCTTTGGAACCACTTGAGTGGGGCTCACCCAGGGGCTATCAGAGATAGGGTAAATGATGTCGGCGTCAAGCCACTTGATAATTTCTTTTTTAACGACCTCCCGCATGTTAGGGTTTAATCGTCTCTGCATCTGGCGGGAAGGTCGGGCCCCGTCTTCCAGGTAAATCTTGTGGGTGCAATAGGTGGGGCTAATTCCTCTTAGCTCCGAGATGGTCCAACCAATGGCGGCCCGATGTTCTAAAAGAGTTGCAGTCAATCTTAGTTCCTGATCCTTGGTTAGATGGGAATTAATAATCACTGGGAAGGTCTGGTCAGGTCCCAAGAAGACGTACTTGAGATTCTCGGGTAATGGCTTAAGTTCAGGTGCGGGAGAGACCACAGTCGATGGGAATGGAAAGGGTGGGAGTTGATCAACATCGATCTCTTCAAATGGTGTCATGTGATGGTTCTCAGCCTTACAGAGGTCCATGGGTAAGCATGGTGACAAGTCAGAATCGTCACTACGGGTTTGGTGGTCTGAGACAGAACTGAGGGTAAGGCATTCCTCGATTAAAGTTTCCACGGGATCATGTTCCTCAATGTAATCACAATCAAAAGACTTTGTCGCCTGGAAGATATCCAATTGCATTTTCCTATCTCCGAAGGCGATTTCCAAACATCCCGTGTCGCAATCGATGTTTGCTTTAGCCGTAGCTAAGAAAGGTCTGCCTAAGATTATGGGTGCGTTCTATAATTTTTCAAGGACTTCCATGTCGAGCACCAAAAAGTCGACTGGGAAATAGAAGTCCTTGACCCGTACAATCACATCCTCGACAACCCCCTTCGGGGTTTTCACTGATCTATCCGCCAGCTGGATGGTGACAGGGGTTGGTGCCAGCTCCCCAAAACCAAATTGGTGGTACAAGGTTGTGGGAATTAGGTTGATAGAAGCACCTAGGTCCAGGAGCGCTCTATCAAATGTCATGTCCCCGATGTTGTAGGAAATCAGGGGCGCTCCTGGGTCAGTTCGTTTGAGTGGAAGGTTGCTTGATATCACGGAACTGGCTTGCTCAGAGAGTACAACCTTCCTAGGTGCTTGAGGTCTCGACTTACGCTTGGGTGTACAGGCATCCTTTAAGAACTTGGCGTAAGCGGGGATGTGTTTGACAGCTTCTAGGAGCGGAATATTAATCTGTACTTGTTTAAAAATTTCCAACAGCTCCTCAGTTTCCACAGTATTCTTCTTTCTCTTGATTGTTTCCAAGGCCTCAGGATAGGGTGTCTGAATTGGTTCCATGTCTGGGTCCTTGGTTGGTGCTTCTTCTAAGTCGGGTATCTCAGCAGGTAAAGTCTCGGGGAGAGTCGGCCATTTGGGCTCCTTGGTTTTGGTGCCGCTTCTCAAGGTCATCGCATTCGTAGAGGCATTGGGGCCATGGGGTGATCCTTGAGAAGACGAGGATGAAGAAGCGCCAAACCCAGGAGGTGTTTGTGGGGTCGGCTGGACCATATGAGCTTGCCCGGGGTTGCTTTGGAACCCTTGCGAATTGTGGCCTCTAATAATTATGTTTCGCGGGTTCGGTTGCGGTTGGGAAGGTAGAGATCCTTGCTGTTTACAGTCCAAGAGTTGGCTTAACTGTCCCTTTACCAAGGCCATTTCTTCCTGATGTTTCTGGTTCATGTCAGCCATCATCTTTATTAAGGTATCCATTTGATTTTGTGGGGGAGGGGCCGCCCTATTCTGGTTATATTGGGGTCTAACTGGTGGTCCTTGCTGATAGGGGGCAAGTGTGGCTACTGGTTTGGCCTGGGCTGGTTTTGGAATTGCGGTGGTTTCTGGTTTGTCCAACCAAAGTTGGGGTGATTACGCCAACCGGTGTTGTAAGTGTTGGAGAAAGGGTCAGGTTTCGCATAACCTTGGACGGCTTGCACATCCTCTAAAATAGCCGAAGTTAATGAAGAGGGAAGGGAGTAATCAAGGGTCGAGGGAGCAAAGGTCCCTCCCTGGAACGTGGTTGGGGGTTGTTCCAGGTTCAGTTGGGTGAAGGGTTGGACCAGGTCAACATTATGTGCTCCCTTTGCTAGGGAGAAAGTCTGCAAGGGGTTCCTGGTCTGGTCTAGAAGCTCATCAATCTTTTTGTCCACCAATTCCACTCGATCCAACTTTTTGGCAATGATGTCCATGTCAACCATTCCAGAATTTGCTTGCACCTCATAAATCCCGCCACGGGGTTGACTGGACCTGTTAAACTGGTTCATGGAGGCATTGTTGAGCGAATTCTCGCTCATAGACTCAAAGAGCTCAAACGCGCTCTCCTCGTCTTTGTTTAGGAAGTTTCCCCCGCATGAGGCATCGACAAAGTTCCGTAGGTTGCTGTCCAGACCGTGGTAGAAGATCTGGGCCAATTACCACCTTGGAACTTCGTGGTGTGGGCATTTCCTCAAAAGTTCATTGAATCTTTCCCACGCCTCATGAAATTGTTCCCCACCCTGGAGTGTGAAGGTAGTGATAGCTCTTCTGAGGGCATTGGTCTTTCCTATGGGGAAGAATTTCTTTAAAAATGCATGCCTCAGTTCTTCCCAGGTGGTGATGGGTCTACCTAGGGTTCTAAGCCAATGAGAAGCCTTGTCTCTAAATGAGAAAGGGAACATCTTGATTAGAACAATGTCAAGGCTAATGTTCCTAGGTTTTACTGTTCTTGCTATGCGGTCGAGATCTTCTAGGTGCTGAAAGGGGTCTTCATTTGAGCTTCCATGAAAGTGGCTCTGGATTAGACTTAATACATTAGGTTTTAGCTCAAAATCATCTCCCCCTTCGGGGATCCTAAGGTGTGGCTCGACTCTAATGGCAGAAGGGTTATAGAAATCATGGAGGGGTCTTGGTTGGTCCTGAAATGGCAGTAAATCAAGTGGTGGTTGCCCTGGCATGTTTTGGAAAGGTGGTGGTGGTTGTTCTGGTGGGTTCTGTAACCGTTGTATGGCTTGCATGATGGTTTGGATTTGTTATTGCTGCAGCCGATGGTTAGCATTGATTTGAGCTTGGATGATGGCCATAGCATCAGGTGGGGGTTGATCTTCGACCTCATCTACCCTAGGTTCAGCCATGTTAACAGAATTGCATCGCCTAGATTCCTGCCCCAAAACACGCAACTCGGGATGCAGTGAGCGTCTCCCGTGCATATACTAGAGAAGAACAGGAGGGGATGCGGAGGGCAACAGATGAGAGAAAAAGTGTTTCAATCAAGCACACAAGCCTAGTCCTTATGGTGTATTCCTTAGGAGACCTAGAAATCTCGCAAAGGGTGATTAAGTCCGTAAACACTGGACTCCCCTTCCCAAGGCTAATCTGGCCAGGTTGATTATGAGGGGATTGCAGGGAAGGTTCTTCCTTTGGCTTGCACCTCCAGTTCCATAAACCCCACAACCACGGTCGTTTGACACAGCCCCACAGCCTAGTCACCAGATTCTACCAAGGGAATGAAAGCCAAGTGCCTAGCAAACAAAACCTCACCTTTTGAGACTTAACTCAGTCCTGCCTAGGGCATGCCTACTTAGTTTTAAAGGGTTAGGATAGTGCTTGTGCTTAGGGTGATGTGATGAGGCGTTGATTGGGGTGGTGCCTCTTAATTTTCCACTTTCAAAGTGTGTGCTTCTAGCAAAACATGGTTTTCAAGCAAGGATTTTTAAGGTGTGGTGTCTTTTAGTATTTCATCCTTACTTTAGTGCTTTTTAGGGTTGACGTGTCTTAATGTTTTCAACCAAGTTTCAGTGGGCACGTCAAGTTCTACACACAACTTGGTGAAAGTAAATTTCCTTTTTATTTTGTAGAGGCTCTAAAACCCTAGTGTGCTCATCCTAAAGATCGTGCAGCTTCTATTAGATGAGTCAGTTTTTAGGGTTGAGTGGTGCGGCCCAGGTCAACTCACAGTGGCTTCGCAAACACCACTCAAGAGAAAAAGAAAAGAACACTCCAAGAATTTATTCAGCATATTAGAGTACATTTTTTTGTAGGGTGATGTGTTAAGAATGTGGGTCAAGCAATCATTCACCACGCCAATTTTTTTTAGTTTTTATGATTTTTTTTTAGCTTTTTCACGCAAGCAAACAATGAGAGAGAGGGTACTCACTATCGGTCCTCGAGGTGCCTACTCCCTTGCTACCATCGTGGAATGCGTCGCTTCGCTGTCCATGCGCCGAATTCCTGCAACCGTCAAGTAAAAAGGAAAATAGGGCATTAGACGATATGAGAATGAAGGTGGAATGGAGGTGATAAAACAAATCCGTTGCCTCCCCGGCAACAGCGCCAAAAACTGACGTGGTCTCGTGCGTGTGTGTTAAGAGGTGTCGTTATAGTTGCACTTGATACGTCGGTTTTAAAAGAAGTAAACGGAGGTGAGTCCGAGTGTCGATCTCAGGGAGGCGTGGAAATCAGATTTTGTTTACCACTTATTGTCATGAAAAAGGCGGAGTTTTGCTTGCGAAAGAGACGGTTTTGAAAAGCGAGAGATAGAGAGAGAGTTTAGGGTTAGAAAGCTCTTGGTTTTGATCATGCACTTTAAATAGAAATTAAAATGGCGACTAAACGGAAAATAATTTCATTAAACATGCATTCATAGTTCATGGTTTACAACATTAAATACATGCTTCAACAAAAGTAAATGAAAGCTTAAAAGAGAGAGAGAGAGAGGTAGAGAGAGAGTGGAGAGAGACGAGGCAGCCACAGCGGTGGAGGAGGCTCCGTCGGTGGCTCGTCGTCTCCGACGATTACAAGAGTGCCTAAAACTAGCTAGGAGAGGAGTGGAGTAGTTGCAAGTGGGAGAGTATGCATTGAATGGTGGTAGAAGGGGGTTTAAATAGAGTTAAGGGCTTCCTAAAAGAAGAATGTGCTTTAGCGACATCCAGAACGTCGCTAAAATCGCTTCTAGATACGTCAGTGAAGCCCTCCTGCCACCGGTTAGCTGCTCGCCCCGCTCTCTCTCCATGCGCGATCCCTGGACGTTGAACGAGAGTCGTCCGATCGAAGATCGGACGGCTGAGATCCTCCTGCGCTCGCGCTAAGATCGCACCTCGGGCGCGCGTGCGCGCGCGCGTTTCTGCCCGGCGTGCGCGCACGCGTGGGCGCTCGGGACCTGTCATCGCGTCGTGTGGCATGATCCTGGCCGCCCGCTGCTGATCTGGTGGCCCAATTTTGCCGCGCCCTTCGCTCGTGCTTGATTTCTGCTCCGCGCGATTCGAATGCGCGTCGCTGCGATGCGGGCGTGCGCGCTAGCCGTTGCGCCACGCCCGCGCTTTGTCGCGGCGACTGCGGGAGAGCGCGCGGATCTCGGTCGTTCGATCGAAGATCAATGGCCGAGATTCGTCCTTGGCTGGCTTGAGGGCGTGCGAGCGGTGGGGGCGGGCGACATGGCGCTTTCTGGGCCGTTGATCTCCAGATCAACGGTCAGAATTTCTTGGGCCCATTGTGGGAGCTCCGGATGTCGGATTTGGCCGATCTTGAGTCCGTTGGACTCCGTTCGTCGTTCTGAATCCATCCGTGCGGTTTGATTGCTCATCTGGGGCCTACTTTGACACATGCTTTACACAAATGGCCATTAATGCAGTTTATAAGCAATCTTGGTACTTGATGCATGCAATGCTCCTATTCTACTTTATGTTGTGCCTTTTATTCTAAAGATGGGCCATATTCAACCTAATTACTACCCCCTTGCGTGGTGTTATCAAGCACCGCGCTTATTGGGCGGTTCGCCAATGTAACCTCGACCCAGACCTGTGTGGTCGAGAAAGGAAACTCCAACTCCAGGAGTTGGAAGAGCTCCGTCGTGAAGCCTATGATTCTACTTTAACTTTCAAACAACGCACTAAGGCTTTTCACGACAGCCGTATTCGGCGGAAGGAATTCGAGCCATCTCAGCAAGTTTGGCTCTATAATGCCCGGCTCAAATTCTTTCCTGGAAAACTGAAGTCCAAATGGACTGGTCCTTTCCTGGTCTCAAGACCATTTCCCAATGGGGCCGTTGAAATTGAAGATCCCAAATCTAGGAATAAATTTACGGTCAATGGGCAGCGTTTGAAACCCTATCTTACTCATGAACCTACCCCCATTGGAGAATCTGTTGCCCTACTGGAGGGTAACTAATGTTGTGCCTCTTTCTGAGTCCAGCTGGGGACATTAAATTCAGTGCTCGTTGGGAGGCACCCCAACAACACTCACCATCCACCATCACTTTTCACGCCACTGTCACGATCACTTCACTTTTCACTTCACCACCCACTATCCACCCACCCTACCACCCTGCTATATACCCTGCACCTCAGCTCTCGTTACTCGATCTTTCGTCCTTTCTCTACCCTTCCCGGCATGCATATGAGGACATAGCATCGTTTGGCATGGGGGAGTGGATAAGCATCCATAGGATCTGGGTATTTTAGGGTATCATGCAATTTCCATCTATCTATATATATATACAAAAAAAAAAAGGTGTTTAGTAATGATCTGAAGGTTGAAACAAAAATACAATAACTATTTATGGATATTCAACCACTGTTTTGAAGACTTTCCAGGCCATAGAAGCTTGATTCACTCAGGCTCGGCTTAATTCACTTGAGCATTGACAAGATAGATCGGAATCTCTCCTAATTAAGGACGTATTCTTGTACCTGAGACACCAGTACAGGATCCGTTGGTTTGCTTCTACTCGAGAGCCTAAGTAATCTTGGTTCACACTACATGTATCAAGAAAGACCAGGTGAACATAAGATCCAACCCTAGTGTTCAGTAGGGAAGGTGGAGTCCTTACCTGTGCGCGTAGGTAGACTTTTTATCCCAGGCTTTAGTCTTGTGTTTAGGAGAGACTCTTTCCACCAAAAAGGAACTCTCCCATCAAAAAGAAAAGTGTGCTCCTCCAAATAATGTTGTAAGAGATATACTGACACGTGTTTTAAAAAAAAAAAAAATAGAGAAGATGCAAATAAGTCAGTATATCTCACAAATGTCTATAAAATCTTCCTACAAAAAAGTTCTTTAGGGTAAAAACCCTATTTTCTTTGAGCCACAAATGTTAGAAAATGGGAGTTGAGTTTTCCATCATCTTTTTAAGGGTCAATCCGAAGACACGAGCTGAAACTGGGACCAGCCTTTACTTAAAAATTCGTGAAACCCTGGGCTTGAGTCTTAATGTTCATCTGGTCAGTCTTGATCCTTCACTATGCACAAGCCATAATCTCTTGAGCTCTCGAGTACGGCAAAAACCTCCTGGGTCCTGGAAGTCATACTTAAGGTTTAAATATCAAGAGTCCTGGTTAGTCGAGAGATGATCTATGTCATGTGAGACTTAAAGTACCGGCAGTCTTCCCTACAATTGGTTCTCATAATATCCAACAATAAACACACCTATGTCGCCTCAGAAGAAAATCTTCAGCTTAAGATCATTTCTAAATACAATACAAAAAAAATATTTTGCTAGGGACTAGCAAAAGATAGGCATGGGGGTATGATTGCACCGCAAAAATACACCTACAATTGTGCCGTCTTGTGCTATTTCCTAGCATTATCAGTGAATATTAGGTAGACATAGTCTCATTGTAAAAATATACGCATGCATGCATTTAATTGAGAGGGGAGGAGAGTGAATAACATGGCCTTGCAATTAACAAATTCCTCAAGTGCTGCCTTGCAAAATCTCCATCTTTATTTTTTATTTGACTTTGAATTCTTCCTGTGGCTGCAAGACATGGCCTATTCTGCCTCACGCCATGCTCTGCACAGCAGATTGCCCTGCCAGCCATGCACAGCTGCATGCACAGCCAGGGCATGGCTATGCGTGCCTTCTTCCTTTATAAAAAGGGCACAGCTTCTTCTTTGCAAGAGAGCCTGGTCCACAAAAAAAAAACCCAACACACTGCAGCTCTTCTTCTCTAGGCCATCTCCTCCCCTCTCCCCTCCATACGTAGCCTCTCCTCTTTGAGGAGCCACGCTGCGGGTAGGAGCAACTCACAGTGGTGCACAACCACCACTGTGAGTCCACCACCACCCAGCTCATCAAAGAGCCGGTGGGCGTGGTGGTTCTCTCTCTATTGCGAAGTTTAGCCACAATTCCGCCATTGCCACATGGCTTCAAGCTTTGAAGCTCAACCGGCCACTGCGCGCCCCTGCAGCAGCCGGCCAAGCTCCACCGTGCACACCAGCAGGACACCAGCGCCCCTCTCCATGCGCCCTGTCATGCTCCTTCGCCCTCGCCTCACGCTTCAGCGTGCCCTGTCGCGAAGGGCCACCCGCAAGCCAGCAGCCGGCGCAGCTACTCCGCGTGCGCGCCAGCCGCTCACACCTCCCGCACTCACAGCACTAGGCGCACCCGGTCGCACGACTCGACCCGGCACTGTGCCACTGTTCACGCATTTCAACGGAACACTATGGCTATAGTGTGGTGACCGGTAAGTTTCTCACTTATCCAGTCACCCGGCGCGCCCAACCGGTCCCAGCCCGCGCTTTCTCCAGCGCCCGCCCGCACGTCTACGTGCACCCGCACCTGCCCGCGTCTTCGCCTGCTCCCTTCGCCCGCGTACGCCCGCCCGCTTTAGCGCCAGCCTCACCGCGTAGTGTGGTGCACTGCGACCTCTCTCCCTCGTGCTCACTCCCTCCCAGCACGTGCCTCTTCGCGCGCCTACGCGCCTGCGCGTGCACGTGGATCACCAGACGTCGCCAGCTGCGTGCAGACGACTTAACCCGCACTCCTTCACGCCATCTTCAGCAGACATTCTCCCTCCCGCTCTCTCTCTCTCTCTCACAGCACTCTCTCTCTCTCTTTGCAAACACCTACACACACACACTCACAATCTCGCACACACACACTCTCACTTATACATTGCTATATACTTATATATATATATACATATATATATTTATATCTATATATATTTATATACATATATATATACACTTATATCTATACATATAGTAGTACCTATATACCTAAGTATTAATATACATACATACATATATATATATCTATATAATTATATATATATATATACATATATATTTACATATATACATATACTTATATACGTATAAATATATATATATATCTATATATATATATTATTACCTATATAACTAAGTATAAGTATAGATACATATATATATATATATATATATATATATATATATATATATATATATATATATATATACATATATACACATATACTTATACATATATATGCATACATATGCATATATCTACAACTATATATACATACATATATATATATATATATATATATATATATATATATATATATATATATATATATATATATATATATATATATATATATATCCATATCTATCTACATATATCTATATACATATATTACTATATATATATATACATATATATATATGCATCTATATAGTTATATATACATACATATATATATATATATATCTCTACATATTTCTATCTATACATATATTTACATATCTATATATATATACATATATACATATATATATATACACATATAACTACATATATACCTATATATTTATAACCATATATACATATAGATATATTTACATATTTACATATATACATATATATATTTTCATATCACCTACCATACGTTGTATCGCGGGAATATCTGCACCAGTTACTGATATTCCCCGATACACGTGTACAGAAAGCGTGCTCGCACTCATCTTCCACCCATCCACCTTACATTCCACGCGGCACTTCGTCCTGTTAGTTGCATCTTTCTAGATGACGACCGACTCGACACCGTGCTACACGTCATCTCCACCTCCACCCCCACCCCTTTATACATATATAATACATACATATACATATATATACTATACTTACTTTATTTTTGTTTCTCTTTCCTACCAGTAAAAAGATAAAAAAAAATATAAAAAAGAGAAAAGATAATCCTTGACTTGCAGGTACTTAGTCTTGCAAATAGCAAGACCAGTTTTGAACCCTAATTTGGCTCCAAGCCAAGAACCTGATTTTGAGGGTGTACCTCAAGGACAAAAATTATCAAAAAAAAAATCTTAAATAGAAAAACACCAAAAACATAATAAGCGAACGGAAGAGATTCGTTGTAAGAAAGGCATAGAAACTAATTCACTTCTAATCCCATTTCGCTGAGTTCGACCCTGGGCCTAAAAGTGACCAAGATAAAATCAAATAGGCCAGGTAAAAAAAATTTTTGTAAAGAGATAGTTAGGCTCAATTTAGGTTAACCACTATACGCATTTCAACGATAAAATCACCATATTAACACAACCTATCCAGGTGTACGCCACATCCCTTTTAGGGCCTCGGATCAAAGATCCAACTGTATGGATCTGATCAGGGCGACGATTGGAGTTCAACAACTTCAAGATCGTCCCGATTGGACTTTCGTAGCGTCAGATATAATTCGAGGAAGGTCAGAAATTAAGGGCCAAGATGATGTCAATCAACACTTCATATGAAAAATCCAACCGCATGGATAGGTTCGGATTGATGATCACAACCTAATGACTTGAAAATCAACTCAATCCGACATCTGTGGCACCTTCTACAAGTCACAGAAGATGGACGGCCAAGATGGCGCCACGTGGTGCCATCTTGGCCCCCCAAATCGGCCAGCCAAATTGGTGAGGACTGCCTCACCCTCTCTCCCCTCACCCGCTTGGTTGATCTCAGCCATTGGATCTTGATCCAACGGCTGAGAGCGAGTGCGCTTGGATTCAAAACGCATCAAAGAAGAGTGCTTGGCACGTTGGTTATGACTCGAAGTTGCGTGTGTAGGGCGTACATTCGAAACGCAACACACCCCAAATCAGTCGAGGATGTAGGTGCAGGCGAAATTGCACCGTCAAATGAGGATCGGGGGGTTGAGGAGCAGCCATGTGGTCGCATGGATGAGCAAGCGTGCTGCATGTGTGATTTGATGCACTTCTGCTAATAAACACCAGTTTATCATCATTTTCTTGCATTAAAACAATCCTAGCTCTTAGGGTTTTGCTTCGCAAATGGGTTTTTGGGTTGCATTCAGTCATAGATTAGGTTAGGCATGCATTGCATTTTTTATTATCTTTTTAATGTGTTTTTGTGAGTGTCAAGGATAAACAAATTAATAGATCCCTAGAACCCTAGCACTCAGGAAGGCAACAGATGAAGGAGAAGCTCTCACCAGCAGGAACTCAGCTTGATCCAACTCACCATAGCTAGAATCCAACTCACCTGAACTAGGGTTAGCTCATCCTAGCTCCATTCAGTTCATCATAGCTAAATGGCAGCTCAAGAGAGTTATAGCTCACCCTAGCTCAGGTCAGCTCAGATCCAGCTCAACTTAGCTGAGTCTAGCTCATCTCGGCTCCCATTAGTCCACAGGGAGCTCTAGCTAGCTCAACTGAGTTGACTGGAGTTCACACCAGCTCAGGTCCAGCTACATCTAGCTCCACTCAACTCTAGACTACTGAAGATGACTTCATTACAACTTAGGAAGCTTAAGTCCAGCTCCCAGGGACTTAGCTTAGCTCAACTCAGTTGAGCTAATCTACCTTAGCTGCCTCACCTAGCTTGATCCTCTTCGGGAGCACCAGACCTAGCTCACCTCAGCTCAATTTAGCAGAATCCAGCTCACTTTAGCTTGGATTAGTAGCTAGCAAAGAACTAGCAAGCTAAGCCAGCTAGAGTAGCTCCATGCTAACCTCTTCAGCTGCTGCCAGCTCCATTTCAAGCTCCAGACTTCTCCTCCTCAGCTCCTCTCTTTAAACCCTAGCTCCAATACCTCCTCCTCTACTCCACTACTAGCTAAGCTAGCTTAGCTTAGCTTAGCTAGGCACCAGCTCCCTTGGCAATCCACCACCTAAAAACCCTCCTTAGCTAGCTCTACCAACTAAGCCTTACCTAAGCTCACCTAAGCTAGCTCCACTCTACTCCTTTTGGCGTCACCACCTAGCCTGCCCACTACCACCAAAAGACACCACTAAATGGTGCCAAAACCACCTATAACTACCCTTGTTTTGGCGCCAAAAATTCCCTCCAAAAATCCCCCCATCCTAACCCTACACCTACCCATATAAGCCATCCTAGCCACCCACCTACCCCTCCTTCTAGAACCCTACTTGGCGCCACCTAAGCCCCCCTTCTAGAACCCATTTTTTCACCAACTTTAAGGGGTTCCACCACCCATAACCACCACCTAGGTAACCCTTGGGTTGGTGCCAATCACCCTTAGCCCTAGGATCCCCAACTACCCCCCATATCCTATCCTAGCCATCCATTCCAAGAGCCACCTATGCCCCCTTCCTACACTATATATACCCACCTAACTTCCCACATTTTCATCATCCTCCCTTTAGTATAATTCCACCTACAACCACAATACCCACAGCCAAGGAAGAAGAAGAAGAGAAGAAGATTAAGGGGGCATCCTACCTGCCCCCTTGGTGCCTTCTTCCTCTTTTCCTTCTCCCTTGTGCCACGCCAAGGAGGAGGAGCACTCCCCCACTAGGAGGATGGCCAGGCAAGGAGGAGCAAGGGTGGTGCACGCCCACCCTTGAAGGAGATCATTGAAGGTGGTAGCTTCCACCTTGGAGGACATCATTTGGAGGAGCATCTCAAGGAAGGAGGAGTTGTCTTTTCAAGTCAAGGAGCTACTTGGCTTGGAGCAAGAAGCTCTCTTCTTCACCATTTTATCTAGAGGATTTGTGTTTTACTTTTCTTGTATTTTCAAGTAGAGTAGAAGCATTCCTCTATGGGTTTTGTGTAGACAATTTTCATTAAATCAAGTTACCTTCTCTTAATTTTTTGTTGCATAGTTTTTACAAGTTTTGCCTAGCATTTGTTTCACTCCCTCTCCCTAATTACTCTAGGCCTCCATGTGCTTAGGGTGAGCTTGGGGAGAGGCTCTACCTGTCACCTTAGGGCTAGCTTTATTAAAATAGATATTAATTACTTTCCCGTTAATAGCAAAACTCACATGTTCTTGTTATTTCAAAACCCTAAAAAATGATATATTAAGAAAGACCAAAAAGAAAGGTGATTTCTACTTCTAAGCAAGAGATGTGAATTTTGCAAACATATTGCCTCCTTGAACGACCGTAGATACCCCACTATCTAGGTTTATAAATTTAAGAGTTGATCGATTTTTCCCATTCAACGACATATTTTACAAACCGCGTAAAATCCGTATCACTTTTTTCCCCTTCTTTCCCTTCTTTCTTCTCCCTTGTGCCACGCCAAGGAGGAGGAGCACTCCCTCACTAGGAGGACGTCCAGGCAAGGAGGAGCAAGGGTGGTACACGCCCACCCTTAGAGGAGATCATTGGAGGTGGTAGCTTCCACCTTGGAAGACACCATTTTCAGGGAAGGAGAAGGAGGAGCCCTTTTCAAGCCTAGGAGCCACTAAGCTTGAAGCAAGGAGCTTCCCCTCTTCACCAACAATTCAAGAGGATTTCTATTTTATTTTCTTTGTTGCAATTATCTAGTAGTAGAAGCATTCATCTACTAGGGTTTTTTGTAAAACACTCTCTTTTAATCAAAGTTGCCTTCTTTAATCTTTTTGTTGAATAATCTTGTAGAATTCTTGTTTAACTTTTTTCACTCCCTCTCTTTAATTACTCTAGGCCTCCACGTGCCTAGAGTGAGCTTAGAGAGAGGTTCTACTTGTCACTATAATAGTAGTGTAGTGGATTAGTATAGAGAATTTTCGTGCTATCAACAAATGTGCCTTGTTCTTGCTATTTCAAAACAAAAAAAAAATCATATATATAAAACACCAAAAAGAAAGTTGAGATTTATTTTCCAAGCAAGAGATTTGATTTGCAAGCATATTGCCTCCTTGGACTACCCTAGATACCCCACTATCTAGGAAAATAAATTTTAAAAGCGTTTACGTTTTAGCTTGCTACAACGACTTAAAAACCTTCTTTTACAAATCACGCCAAATTTCACAACATCTACACACGCCATCGTAGGCATAGGCACGCAATGGAAAATCTGGCAAGATGAGCTCTTAGCCATCCGATCTCATGATCGGACGATCGAGAATGCTTGGACGTGATGAAGCATTTGCACAGAGAAGAAGAGGCACACGCGGGAGGTGCGCACATTGCCCACGTTTAGGTCTTTAGTGACGGATAAATTTATCACTAAAGACCCTGAAATTAATTTTTTAAAGTGTAATGACCCATTTTCCCCCTCAAATCCTCACCTATAAGAGGCCCTATGACCCCCACACTTTCTTCATCCCTTCCTTCACCTTTCTCCCTCTCCAAAGCTCTAAAGAAGCTGGTCACAAACTTGGGATGTTCCTTTAGAGTCAAAATCAAATTTTTCTCTCCCCCATTCCGGAAGTGAATCCCATGACAACGACGACGACGCCCTGCCTCGCCCCTGGTTCTTCCCGCTCCGTTCTTCTTCTTCCATCTTCATCCTTCGTCTTCCAGGTGTCGCCTCGTCTGGCTCGTCCTCCAAGCAACCGTTGAGGAGGATAAATCTCTCTCCCTTCTTTATTGCTTTCTAGAATAAAATTTCCCTCTTTCTAGCTGTAATCATTTCCTGCTTTTTAGTTGTAAAAATAGTATTCAGTTACAAAGTGATTGTTCTCTCTCTCTCTCTCTCTCTCTCAGTGTTAATATCAATGTCATTGTGATTATCCCACTTTTAAAACAAAAATACCAAAAAAAATATAATTACTGATTTTAGATCAACGTAGCCTTCCTATGTTCGATTCGGAATTCTTTCGAGTTTCCATAAATTTATCTGTTAACAGATTTCTTCGTAAATCATACTACGACGATGGGTTTTTCAAAATCCAATCTCATTTGCGTACGTTTTCCGCATCAACAATAACCTAAACCCTGATCCCAAAACTTAGATAACCTAATCTTATGATCCAGAGCCAAACTAGCCCTCCTAAGCCTTATCCCATGATCTACAGCTTTATCTTGCTATCCATGACCTTATCCATATTCCCTATTATCCTAATTACCCTAGCCTTATCCCCATTTCCTATTCCTACACCCAATTGATCGATTAGGCTCCAATTGAATCAAGTAGAAGCTCAATTAGCCACATTTGGTTCCTAATTAAGTTAGCTACATCCAATTAGGCCCACCTAAACTTAATTAGGCTGGGTCTTATTGTCATCCAACACCCTAGCTTAGGTTACACCCTCCCTAACCTATTTCTAAGCTTAACCTAAGGCACAACACACATAGCACCACTTCTATATATTGGACCCAAGGCCACCCAACTCAAAGTTTATGCACCCCCCCCCCCCTCCCCCCCCCACACACACACACACCCCTTCAATTCTTCCTCCCACTACCACCATTATTGCTGGCCCTCCACCACCTTGGGCCACTGCAGGCAACCACCTCCTCCACCAACAAGGCCGACGGTGCCTCCCTCCAGGGAGCACTACCTCCACCGTCCTCCTCCTTTTCTTCCCTTGCATGCTCCATCTCCTCCTTACAGTTGACGTGTAGGTGATCCTTGAGATCAAGGCCTAGCCAACACCACCACCTAAAAGCTGATAGACCAATAGGCTCTCTCAAGGTGGTGGATTTCTAGTTTACTGCTTTTTATGTTTACATGTTCTAGTCATTAATCTTTTAATTTGAATATGTTTTTGTATGCACACTTGATCTTGATTATGGTAGATGATATGTTTTGAAATTTGATTTATTGTTCTAATTGATCTCTTATGAATAGCATTTATATTAGGTTTAGGTTGCATTAGGTTTAGATGGTTTGGTTTGCCTTTTTGTTGCATAGATTTTGAGTTTTTTTATTTGGATCCACGACTAATCTGTATGCCGAGTTTAAAAATCAAGTCTAATTGTTTTTGTGTGCAAAAAGTCACATAATTTGTTGTGAAGATAGATCGTCAAACAAGCTTTCCAACACTATAAATTGCATTGTCTAACTCTAAATATAAGAAAAAGATAAAAATCAAATACTGAAAGAGGGTGGATTTGGAATTCTGCTGCTTTTTTGCATTCTTATGAGAATTTTTAAAAATCGTACAAAACTTGGATTGGGGTGAAATTTATTTTCAGATTTGTCTTGTCAATTTTGGTTTTCTGTGACAAATCCCCAAAAGTTTTGAAGCTAATTAAATCTGGGGTCCACATGAATGCTCGATAGGGTGTCATTTAGGACAGCTTGACCTTCCCAATTTGGAAATTCAAAAAAAATTATTTAACAACTCCATAAAAATCCCAAAAAAGTTATAAATGTCCTATGTTTGATGAAGAACATGCATGCACAATTTTGGGTGATTTTGACTTGTTTTAAAGAAAGTGCGAGAAAAAGAAGTCAAATACGCATGGATTTTTCACCTCCTGATTTTGTCCTGGATTCACAAATTAAAAATGGAAAAATGAAAGCTGCAAGTTCCGTAATTTTTGTTGTTCGAGTTATGTGAGTAAACTATAGTAGGATGAGATTATTAGATAATTTTCCTCGCACCACTTCAACCAGCAACTACCACCTTGTGTTAAACCTGGACTCTAAAATTTATTGGTTCAGTATAAATATTAATTGATCGTTAGAAATTCATGCTACAACGATTTCAAAACTAAATCTTGTTTATTTAGCGTATCAAAGGACGAGAGCAAACAGAGCTCAATAATAGGTTGGAAGCTAGTGGGAAATCCTATATCGCAAAGGAGGTAGCGGGGAGTTGACTTCGAGGGTGAGCTTCACAAAGCAAATAGGGTGGTAGCAAGGGAGAAGGAGATCGGGAGGACGAGGTGATAGAAGAGGAGGAAGAGGATGGGTAGAAAATTTGAGGAGAAATTTGGGAGGCAAAGACATTTTTCCTTTTTTTTTAATCTTTTATTAATTTTAACAAAGGAAGGACGTATAGTCGTAATGAAGTAATTTTCTAGCAATATATACATATATAAAATATATTTCAGGATATATACATCATATCCAAAATTTCAAAGGATATATATATATATATATATATATGTGTAGTTTCCTTCCTTTTCTGTGCCTAGTTAGCATTGACCAAACACAGCGAGGAATGGACCAAAGGAACAAAAAAGGAGAAAAGGTACGGTGCCAACAATACCACAGCTAAGCAACTTAAACCATGTTACGAAACTCCCGACCTTTTCCTTTGAACAGTTTGTTCCTAAAAACCCACAGATCATGTTCCTTCTCCCTCTATACATAGTGCCCCAGATTAAGCACATGTATCCATCTCTTCTCCCGTTCCTTCCCCTACATCCATATTCTTCTCTTCCCTTGGCTCCTATTCACCTTAGGTCGGAACGATCGAAGTAGCTAGCCAATCAAAACTCCTTAAAGGCTTCTTGTTATGCACTTTAGATGTTCCTTTTGTCACCTCTCTCTCTCTCTCTCTCTCTCTCTCGATAATCTGTGTGTTTTTTTTATGACCCAGAACTAATGACGGTTTAGAATCCCATGACAAATTGAGAAGGAAATTACTCTCATACACTCACTTCGCCAAACAAAGGAGGATAAACGGAGCCCTCTGACAAAGTGACGAGAGTCCTTCACCAACTGGGCTACACCCGGCAACACCCTAACGGGGCGTATGTGTATTTCTTTCGGGAAATGTGTGGTACATAGAGACGGGTTTAGATTCCCTTGTCATAGGGACCCCTCCCGTCACTAAGCACCCCCGTGGTTTTCACACTCACCCGCTCGGGGTAGCACATGTAACAACTTGATTGGGCAAGCAGATGGGGAGTTGTGCATGCACTAACTTGTCCGTTCGCTTGACATCATTCCTGTCCTCTTCGCCATTGAAAAGTGGAAGGGTATGGGTTCTAGGGTTTCGTCCTGCTCAACCCTCTTCTTGCATGCTTCTGCTCCTTCCCATGAACTCAATCTGGAAGTTATGTACTATATCTTGTGTTCTCGGTGGCATCTTGGTGGCATCTTCTGACAGCAGTTGTGCTTGTTGCTTGCAAAACAGCCCGCGCTTGCAGGTGTGGCATCATCAAGATTCACATGGATTACTTGGTAAGCCTGTCTGTTGGGTTTAGATCAATGATCCCTTGATGAGAATCTTGATGATGCTGCATCAGCAATCGGTGGCTATGCGTGGACGGATTCGCTGTTTTACATCATAGCTTTCTACTAGTAATCTTTTTTTCACGAAAGGAAGGTAACCGATCCCTCTATTTTTCTTTTTGTATCTATGACACTTTACTTGCGATTAGAAATTAAATTGACTGGATTTCTTCTTACTTATTGTACGAACTTTGGTTATCACTGGTATTGTGCTTTGTTTGATGTATAGATCTTGCATGGTTTAGTTCCTGTTGCTGTGTTAATTGTTGCTTTCGTTTTCTATGGATTTGGGTGTTGGAAAATAATTAAGTGCATGTCATCGTTTCAGGCCTTGATGTAGACCATATGTGTCGTCTGATTCAATCAGGCATGTACCATTTATCAGTAAGTTAATTTAAGATGAAAATGTAACGTTGGACGATGTGGTAAATACATCACTTCTTTTAGCGATGAAGTGGACTAGATGGGGGCAGGTGGGAGATTCAGAGCCTGGCCATTGGAAGGCATTGCTTAGCAGGAACAATGGTCGGCAACGGCAACTACATTATTAAAACATAAATATATATAAATTTCATGAAGTGGTCGTATGCAAAGGAAATCTCGAAAAAAAGACACTCTACTATTTCCAATGTACTTTTTGGAAGCGGAGATGTAAGAAACAAAAAGAATGATATATTCCACTCTATTATCTTTCTAACGTAAAAATGTCGAGAGAACAAAAGGAAATGGTGGAGACAAAGTTCCTTTCTGAGGAAATTAATATTCTTGTTATCAATAATATCAAGACATCGACATGAAAAGTTATTCGGTGCTTTTTGTTACTCGTATTTACTTTTATACAATATGCTTTTTTTTTTTGTTTGTTAATGTTGTAATTAACGTGCATTATTTGCAAGAATTGAGACGGGTATTACCTGCCAGATGGAAATCCCTTGTGAAATCGTAAAGCTACTGCTCTACTTTAGAAGTCTTCAAACTGATTGGAACTAATTGTGAACAGAAAAAGCGAATGACGTCCACAATAATAAGGGAGTGACTGGTCTTCTCCACTTCTCTGGATCCTCATTGGTTCACACATGGTGCATATGAGAATATTAGTTTGTTTACTGCATTTAAATACATTAATTTATTTCAACATTTTGCTTTTCTAGAGGACCACATAAATCAAAAGTAAAAAAAATAAATTAGACATTCACATATATGGCAGCAATGGAGCATCCAGCTTTCAAAGCAATCGAAGCCTCTTCGCATTTTAAGTAAGATATGTACGTACTCAGAACTGTTACCTTTATTAGTAACTAATTATTATTTTTGCAATGTATAAATAACTAATTATTGGTAATGTATATTTGGAGTTTCCATTATGATAAGCTAGATCATGCCTAGCGGTTCCTTATAGCACTTCTCATGCATAACTTTCATATCTGGCTCCTAATGTAAGGCTTAACTTTCCACTTCTGGGAGCATTGGACAGGGACAAGAATTGCCCTGTGTACAGACTTCTAAACCACCTTCCACATAGCACTTTAAGTTTTCTGTTACTAAACCCTAAACTTGTTGCCGGTGAATCGGTGATCTAATTAGGGCTTGATCAGCTTTTATGTGCGACCTTAACACAGCACATAGTCTGCTGATATACAAAATTGTCCTGTGACTCAGATTACTTTCAGTGATACATACTTCCTCATAACTTCGCTATACCAAGTATTTCAGTGATACTTCCTCTTTTAATTAACTTCGCAACCCAAGTTGGCCAAACACATGTCCTTTTTCATTTGAGTTGCTTTTGAGTTCCCAGTATTTATTCTTTTGAAGACACAAGGAGGTACGGACGTTGCATGATTTTTTACTTGTTCCAAAATGGTCGGGCGTAGAATAAAATGTTGCTGCAGTGGACTGATCTTCAACCTTGCAGGCACTTGCTACACTTTATTTGCCCATCTTTTTTAAGTATATTGCAGCATCAGGTTTTGCTTCGACGGTAAGAAAAGGCCTTCCAGTAGAATTTAACATAGTGACAAGTCACATAGGGATATCTCTCAGGCCTAATAAACTGAGATCAACTCTGTTGGGGCTCTAAGTCCATAAGTTTCAATAGATCATGTTGAGAGTTGGTTAACTTTGGCCAAACCCGTTATTGAGCCAAATATTTGTAGGCATCAAGGGTGGAGAATGAGTGGTGGTAGGATGACGGTGGGAGGAAGGGGGAGAGAGTGGATAGATGTAATATCTTGGTTTATATTTGGGAAGGGAAAAAAACAAAGTAAATAATGGCAATTAGAAAGGAGAACACCATTTGACCCCACGTTTCTCATTATTCGAATTTGGAATACGTTATCGTTAGGATAACGTTTGAACCTTAAAGAAAGGAAAAGAAAGAGAATTGTAACCTAATCCTTTGGATATTATCTCCACTTGGTCTGAGTAAACCTATTTTGAAAAGTATCTTTCCAAAAGTCAATAGTTGTGTTCCACCTCAATCTTCATTGGCGGAGAAAATGGGGTTGTGGACGGTGATGTTAGGGGAGATGTCGAAAAGGATGGTGGTGGCTCGAGCCTACATTGAGAGAAATTTGTGTATTCGAGGTATGTGATCGAACCCCAATTGGAATAGAAAATCAGCAGTACATTAATGTTGATTGTTAATGATAATGCCTAAGAGTGACATCAAGGAATCGAGGCAATTGTTCCTTACTTGACATGTGCAATTGATTTGTGACGCCTCGGTTTTATCACCCGTTAGATAAATCCACTATTTATACTAATAACCAGGTATTAAAGTACCAACTACTCGTATCAATCCCTATTCATTATGTAGTTGATTTTATTATTATTATTATTATTATTATTATTATTATTATTATTATCCCTTTATACTGCATGTGTCCATGCTCTCCATTAATATCAATTACTTGGTTGATCATAGCAACATAGATTTCAGATGCTCTTGACAAATAGTAACTGGGTTAGTTAATATTGTTTTGTGGCAAAATAAAAACAGATTGATCACGAGGGCTTGCGATTACTTTGGTCAAATTTATAACTACACACATATATATATATATATAAGGTGTGGATTGATGCGATGGATATTTCCGTATATTATATTAATCGTTTGGCATTTGATCGTATGTATTGAAATATCATGAATACCCATGGGTATAATGAAAGCTTCCTTGTCATTATATATATTTATTATTTAAGATGCATTTCATTGATATTATCATTTATGAGTAATCTCAAATGAAGTGGAGACAGTACAATGGAATGAGAACTTACGTACATTTATTCTGGAATGGGTAGGATGGGTTTACATAACTTAGAAAAATAAATGAGGATAGAAAAGAGATAGTTGCATCGTATCACCTTACTATAATCCAAAAGCATTACATGTTAGTTTGGAAAACATGAACTAATTTTTAGACTTTTGGTGATGCTATGACTAATATTGACGTAAAGAATATCTTAAAAATATTAATTGCTATTTTTCTAGATATTTGTCAGCATGAGATAGCATATGGTAAAGCTATCTACATATTTTATGGGCAAGCCTATTTATGTGAGTTGTTTTGTATAAATAAAAAATTCAAAGTTAATAATGGCACTAACTCAAAGGATTCATATGTTGATCGGAAAGAGTCTCATGAGCCCAAGGGGCAATGCCTACTGGGAGTGTATGGTTCTATGAACCAAAAGATAGAAGATAAGTCCTCTTCAGATATAGTTGCTCAATCATATCAAGTCATGGACCGAGGTACTAGGAATATAATTTGAATAAAGTTTATTAAAAAGGATACCTACCTAGTAATAAATCTCATGAATAAGCATGCAAGTTAAAATACTTAATGCCTCTTTATGATACATGGAATCTTTATCAAGTCAAAGATTTTATTATATTTGGGCATATCATGATTTATGGATAAGTAATGTTATAAGAATTGCTTTGTATATGCAATCAACAATACTTACAATACGATTGATCAACCTTGATAGCAATATGATTATAATTAATCAATATGACCCTTCCTGATCACATACTAACCTTTGGCTCATCAAGTTGTAAAAATTAAATCCTAGGTGCATCGGAGGAGTGAAGGAACAGAGGTTTCATGTTGTAGGATTAAAGGATATCTACCTAACACAACTCTCTCAGGAAATAATCTCTTTATTGATATCGTTGTGCCCATTGAAATGATCCTATGCTTATCTAGCTATTAGTCTATCTTAAACTCTTGTTTGATTTGTAATAATGGAACTCCATAGACTACACATGCTTCCTTCATTTAAAGACTTTTCCAAGTTAATAGTTTATTATGCCTTATGATATGCATATGTTCATAGTGATCTCGACTTATTGTGATATAGTGTGCTTCCGCTTTACAAGAGGTCGAGGTTATAATAAAATTATGAGTATATCTATTTTTTCTATTTGGTAATATATAGATATATGCATCTTATCGAAGTTGAACTTTTATCAAATGAGACTAGCCTGCTTCAAGTTTGTCTCAATAAGTTCTCTAGCCTGGATTTATGTTTTAGGGAGGTTTGATAACTTATTAAGCTAGTCTCTTGAGTTCTTGTTGAGTTAATCTCTAATCAAACCTACCAAGCCCAATCCTTTCGACAGCCATAACGTCGCATGTTTGATATAATGAAATTTTAACTATGTTGTACCTAATCTTTGTTCTTCACATTTTTGAATCTTGCTGGTGGGAAGGCTTACTACCAAACTACTAAACAGTTAATTTAAGTGGGTAAATTTGGTTGATCATCATGTTATGCTCATTTTCCTTTGAGTTGGACAAAACTTTACACCAAGGAACTTCGAATTTATATATTTATGCTTGTTTAATACCTAAATAGTTGGTAAGATTAAGTTGGTCTTTTTGGATCATTTCTCAATTTATGCAAGTCATCATTGTGCAAGGCCCATGCTAATCTTCTATGTATCATTCCAATTTTATTTGATGTCTTCTAACATTAATTTGTTTCTTTTAACAAGGGTGTAAGAAGGCAAACAATGTACTATTTTTAGCGAACTTTTTATCGTTGGTAAATAAATAATGAGGTAACTATAGTTATAGCTGGGTCAATGGCTAGATCTGGATAATATGCTTGTTGAAAAACAACAAATATATACTTAGGAAAAACTACCGGAAAAACAAGTTTTGGTCACAGCTATTTGGCCACATTCCTAAAATCATGACCAAAAGTAACTTATGGTCATAGTATTGGGCGGAACTATGACCAAAAACAACAAAGAGATCTAATTCGGGTTTAGGCTTTTTGTCATGATTTTAGAAACCATAACTAAAAGGCTTTGGTCGTGGTTCTGGGTGGGATCCTAACCAATAGCCTTTACTCACAGTTTCAGAACCGCGATGGAAAGGATCCCTTTTTAAGGTGTTATCCCTCCAAAATCCCCCCCCCCCTCCCCCCAAAACCACGACTCCCCCTATCACCTTCCCCCTCCCTCGACTCCCCCCATCACCCATGATGGTAGCACCTCCCCCCAACCATCCCCTCCCCACTTCCCTCCCCTGACAGCAACAACAACTCCCCTTAATCATCCCCTCCCCCTTCCCTAGACCATGTCAGGGAGATCCAGCATGAGATCGGGAGGGAGCTCACGAGGTTCAATGAAAGCTTCAATTTACGATCATCCCCATCGTCGACATCCAAGGGGTTGCACCAGGTCTAGGATAGTGCTCAAGAACTTGCTCTTCAGGGTCAAGCTAAAGCAGTCATCCATATTCTCCTACATGAACCTTGCATTGCAGATGTAGTATAGTTATCTCAGGTTCTTTCCATACCATTAGAAATTTTATGTCAACCTTTTCTTTTAGATGCCAATCTGTAGTATTGGTACATAGTTTGTATATTTATATAAGATTGTGTTTCCTTTTTTATTTTTGTTTGTAAATTTCTGTGGTTGGAGGAAATTTTGCTAGTTTTCTCCAGTACTATGGGAATTTTGGATCTAGTGGATGGTTTCCTTTGTTTGTTTGTTTGTGTGGATTTTGGAGAATTCATGACACCTTAATGCAATATAGTTGTTTGGATTTTCCTTAACTTCTTTATTTACATAATATTAGAAACATATGGATGTACATAGTACATTAAGTTGAAAAGGGAAAAGCATATGCAACATGTTCAGAGGTCATAAAACAAAGATATGATCAAATAGCTACCATGAGTCCCCTTTTTGTATGTATGCACCTCCTAGGTGTATGGATAAAAGGAATGGAATACGAATGGAGATATCATAGTTGTAGAGATGGAAAATAATAGCACACCTCCTGACTACATTGTAACAGAAAGAAGCTAGCAAAGGACACAACCTCTAACTTATTGGAGCACTGCAATTTTTAATTATCTACAATTCCCTCCCAATCTTCCCATAATAAAATAGAGAGTACTATGAGATAGAACATGTATAGCTACCATAACAGAATTGGGTAGACTCCACATCCCTTTTGGTATCCCAAAAGCACCAAAGATTACAATGCTTTTGGATTTTGCAATTTCAACCACACACACCAACAATTTGAGACTTTTTCAAAAAAAAAATAATTTGAGACCACTTAGTTTGCAACCATCATTTGCTTTGAATCTATTAGGAATGTATAATAGCAAACTAGACATCAATTACAGTATCTATCAATTAGAAAGCGTTGGAAATAATTCTGCACTCTAGCGAAGGTTGTAGAACCTTAAAATCCTTCTCTACTCATCGAATGCAATGGCTAGACACCATGTTATCCTTTCTCTACTAAAATTAGGAAGTTCCATCTTTCTAAAATCATTAAACAACTTATTATTCTATTGACTTACTAGTGCTTGCTTTACAGCCAGAGGAAGAATTGCCTGGTGCTTTTCTTCTTCCTCCTTTACATGTGTTTCCTAATGTTCGTTATGATTGCCCTATGTCTTATATAGTGCACTCATCTACCTTGACTGGCCTTACCTCAATGTAAATTCCTACAACTGGTAAGAATTCCCCTATCTCGAGACTTATCAGCATTCTTGTTCACTTGTTGGCCAAGTGGGAGACTCTAGCCATAGTCTTTTTAAGGAATGTAAGATGAACTAAAATATCTATTGATTCCGATCTCTTAAAGGGAGATACTATAGGAGCTTCTAATTTTGATCTCTTTTAGCCATGTAAGATGATCCATCACTTTGATGAGATTGATGAGGAGCATTGTGTTATTATCCTAAAGCTTAGATGGGCATATTTGGATTATTCCTGGTGTTGCTACAACCTAGATTGCACAAGGAGTATTATCATCAATTAAGATTGTTCAATTTCAATCTGCCTAAGGCCTAGGCAGAATCTTTTGTTATTCCTTTTTTCTCTTTATCTTTAAGCTGGATAGGAAGGATCAAGGAGGATGTCATGGTAATATGTTGGACATTGTTCAAATCAAATCACTAGTAAATAGAGTAAAAATTTCTTCATTAAGCATGTCCAGTATACTTCTAAAAATCCACATCATGGTACCAATAGTGTTTCTCAACTATCCTTCATTATGCCTAACTTCAATTATTATTTTTGTTTAAGATTAAAAAAGACTTTGTATTAGACTTTCTTTTGCTTGCATTGAATGATAACTCTTTACTCATTTCTATGTTGTTTGACTTGAGTCCATGCACGTAACTTTCGATCCAAAGATCACTTTTAGTTCACATGCTTGGCAGTATAGGTTTAAGAATAATAATAAAAATCTATGAGCTATGTGCTTATAAGGGCATGTCCATTGAAATTTGGGTGTTGCTCATTTGGACATCATGGGCCATGTAGTGAAAAGCACATAATGGAAATACAACAATTCTCCAACGTATAGAGATGCCTCTTGCCTTCACCATAACCCCACCATAAATCACAAAATTTCTCACCAATCATGGAAGAAATTCTCGTATGCAAGGGCAATGCTAGAAGGCAACATATATTCACCTAAGTGTGTGCATAGCTCTCAAATATTTATTTTTATCATCTTATTTTTATTTGTGCTTCACATTGTGGTGATGGAGGCTCTTTTTCGAGATTGTATGCAACCTAGTTCGAGGTAACCTTGCACACTAACACATTATATGTTATCTAAGCTAAACATAGAAATATTCATGAATGTGTGAATTTCTAAGGAATGCTATTTTAAGAAATTTCTCCTCAACACCATTCACGACCACAACTAAGTAGCAGTAGATCATGAAACTCCTCGACGCCAATCCTAACCCCTTTGAGTCTCTCCTCTTTCATTGAGCTATGCCCATCCACTCCTCCAACTTTGAGTCACTCTTCCTCCTCAGTGAGCACCACCATGATTGCATCCTCCTCAATCTTACTTCTCTACTCTTCCTCCCTCCACAGTGAAAGTTTGATGTTTTGGTTGTTGCTAATTCATGAAGGATGGGAATCCCCATATTTTATCGATGTTTTCTTTTGGGGGGGTTTATGAGTTTTATCTAGCGAAAGGAATGAAATGGACAAACAAGCAGGTATTGAACCCTCTATCTACCTAAATAGAACATCTTTGTTTCTTATTTGCATTGCCTACTTTTGAGAAAGAAGAAAATGGACAAACAAGAGGTAGAATGCTTTTTCTTCCATTAGGAATTAGCCTCGCAACCTAGCTATCTACCTTCTATGATTACTTGATTAAATTTATTATTTAGAGAGAAATGACTTGGTCAGGTGAAAAACTCCCCGCCATTAAACAAAATGATGCTTCATTTTTTTTCTTATTTCTTTTTCTTTCTTTGTGTGTGTGTGTGTTTCTAAAGTGATGCAAACATGTTGTATACTATTGGGGGACGAAAGTATAAATCATCTTATTCGAAAAAGAGCCTTGGGCCTCTTTATATCAAGAGGCTCTAGGAATATTACAAAAGAGACCCTTAATAAAAAATAAAATGATAAGACACTCCTACATAAGTAACTCCAACACTCTCCCTCAAGCTAAAGCATATATGCTTAACATGCCCAGGTTGGAGCAGAGGAACTCATGGCACCTCCTAGAGAGAGACTTCGTGAAGATATCTACAACTTATTATTCTTATGAAGTAGTAGGAGCACATATCTTCCCTATGGAGACTATTGAGTTATATTTGTTATTTGCAAGTCTTCTTGTTATTTTCATATTGTATGAGGGTATATGTTATAATTGTCCCACGATGCCTCTCTATATAAATGTACTAATGAACACATATTTATATATCTAAATGATGCCTAAATGATGTTAGTTTCATACTAGCAAAAGCTTAATTGCATTTAGATTCTTCATATTCTGCCTTTCTGCATTTAAGTTAAACAGCATGCTTTTTTGTGCTGATAAGCCTATTTTTGGTTTAGAATGGTAATATATGGTTTTAGTGTAGACCAAGTTAGGATGATACAGAGAGAAATGGATGCTAGCAGTGCCATGGAGCTTAGAAATAGGAAGAAATGGATGAGAAATGGTTCCGAGAGGTCAAAAATGATCGGAAATGAGAGGAAATGGAAGAGAACCCTTGAAATGACAGGCAAGGCCATCAAGCTACCTGCTTGTATCTCTTCTAATTGTTTAGCTGCTCGTTTTAAGAGAAGGGAATGCAAGTAGAAGACATCCCCAAGGAAAGCCTCTTGGCCTGGCGGTCAACGTAACAATAATGACATTTGGCGATAGGCCATCTCCTGTTTACTCAAATCATCATATATGATTAATGTGTGCATTCCATTATTGCAGAAATATTCCCCTAGGGCATAGCAAGAATATGGGGTAAAAAAGTGGAGAGGAGCAGGATGCAAACGATGGCTATGACAAGAATGGAATATCCCAATGCATTGGCTGATGAAAGAATTTATGCTAATTGTGCCACAATCAAGAATTTCTGCCCAATCACCACATAGACACATCCAAGTCACACTTTATTCTTCCACCAAAAATCCATATTGATTGGTGTGCTAATATTTCTTGGAGGAAAATCAATCAAGAACCTTCATTTTCAATTAAATAAACTTGACTGATTCCATTTCCTTAATTCTCTCAAGTATGAACACACCCATTGAATATTCCCTTTTGGTTCACATTGGAGGCACATTTAGAAACCCCAAGAGGCCTTTTTCTACACTAATTAACATTCAAAAAAAGGCCTTGGATCTCCACCATCCACCTTCCAAAAAACATATTGTTGATGTGCTTCTACTGTGTTTTAGAAAAGAGATGTGTCGTAGTATAGGTGATAAAAGCATAACAACACTTAGGGTTAATAGGACAGCATAGCTGGTGCCACCTGTCCCTATAAAGTCCTCTCTGTGCGGGGTGGTGGGTTTGAATCCCCCGGACTTGCCCATACACGCATAGGCTTGTGGTGGCGTGTGGTGACAGCCTATGTCCAGCCATCTCTAACTCGATGTTGGAGAGTGGCCATGGCTATGATCATGGAGGTGCTCCATGGCAAGCGAGGAATTCGAGGACCCTTTTCAGTTTCAAAAAAAAGTGTAACAACACTTAAATTTGTAAAGCTCGAAAAACTGAGTTCCAAGGTCATTCGCAGGGAGCAAATATTGCAATTCAATCAACTAATCAAATAATAAGACAATGAGCATAATAATCAATCCAAACTTAATAAAATATATTCAATGTATGCCAAGAGTTATAGAACAATAATAATATAGATAGAAAGAGAGAGAGCAAAAAGAATGGTGGTTAGAACCACCAATTTATCACTCAAGTTCAACTCTTCTCAACTAAAATCACATATTAGCCTAAGCCTCAATTAAACGGTCAATTTAAACCACATAGATGGCTTAATCAATTAATTCCAAAGCCACAGATAGCTTAATGCTCAATCCAAAGCCTCTCAAATTTGCCTAAGTGTTTAGGCATGAATCTCGAGGGCAAAAACCCCCTTCTCTCTCAGAATCAACCTTTCTCTCTCTCTTCCTAATCGAACCATAATCGGATCTGGACCCAGGACTAGACCCGCATGGTGTGAGCACGGGTGAGGTGTACATGAAGCGTGCATGAGGGACCCAATCCCCGTGTGCTTGGGCAAACAGCAGCCGCACGAAAACCCTTATGAACGGGTTTCAAAGTTAAGATCCCACGATGTGGAACTAAACATGCTAGCCTTCTCCTTCATTGCTTCGCATGGGTTTGCTTGGTCAATTGTAGTTGTAGTTGGAGTTGGTTCACCAAATCAACAACCCAAATGTGTTCCCTAGGTTCGCCCGCTGTGATTGGAGGTGGTGGCGAGGTGGTAGCTTGCCGGATGGTGGCTGACAGAGTCGGAGAAGATGACCAATGATGACAACATGACCTACATAGAGAATACAGCCTCTCAGCCCAATCATATGCTCAGGAGCTTCGCCGTGATATGGCGAAGGTGGTGGTGCCTATAATTGAGTGAGTGTGTGGGCAATGTGGCTGGATGACAGAGCTTCAAGAAGCTCCAGCGAGTGGAGTCAAAGAAGGAGGTGGTCTGTGGTGCAATTGACTAGGGAAAAACGTGTGTGAGGGTGTAGCGAAGCTTTCCCCTCAGTCAATTGAGGTGGAGAGGGACAGGTGTGTGCCAACAATGAAGGTGGTCAGAGATGGCAATTCCAACGTTGGGGAAGGTGAAGGAGAGGGAGTTTGGATCTGAGAATTTGCCTAAAGATAATTGGAGGGGACAAGAATAAAAGTCCTAAACTAATTTTGCGTTTGGATGAACAGAGGTAGGTCGTCAGAGGTACACCAACAAGGACAATGGAGGAGAGGTTGTCAGAGCTAGAGAAGGTGATTTGGGCCTCGAAACTTCGTGAGAAGCATCATGGGAAGAAGAGGAAGGGAAACCCTCTGCCTATTGTATGTGACAGAAGGCGAAGAGGTAGATCAAGCAAGCTTTGAGGTGTGTCAATTTCCCATTGGAGAAGAGGAAGAAGGGGTGGTTTTTGGCAAATTGGGCATGAAGCTGACTTGTATGGGTCGAGACCTTTATATAGAGTTGATCCACGGTTCAATTGAGTTAAGGAGGCTTCATTTGACATATGTTCATGCCACCTTCTTAGCTCAATTTTCTCTAGCACACTAGAGATAATTTAGGCTAAGATGGAACTCAAGGAGATGCTTAGAAGATCGAGAAGGATCTTAGGAGTAATCTCACCAATTTTGGTGAGATTTCATGTTAATTTAATCCCTCAAATTTAGGGTCAAAGGTCAGCAGCTTTGGGTTCAAGATACTCTTCCTGCTCTTTCACACGACGAAGATAAGGTGGTAGGGACCTTCTTGTGATGAAGTTGAAGAAGTTAACGGCATAAATGTAAGAAAACATGAAACATAGGGGTTGAGATGTGAAAAATAGAGATTTCAAGGGCAAAAATGCAAACTAGGTCAAGATGGACTCTGATTGGGCCCAAGTTTTGGTATTAAGCTAATTTAGATCCAATGAATCTAATAGTGAATTTGGATTTGGGTTTTGACCATGTTTGACTGGGTAAATTGCATAGAAGTCCAAATCAAGGCAAATTCACATCTAAATCTCTAATTTTGGTCAAATGGTTTCACATGGTCAAAGTAAAGGTACCAAATCTCTTAGAATATTTTTAAATGATTTTTAGGAGGTTTAGATTGAATTATATCAACCAGAACCCCATCAATTTAAGTGAGGTTAATAATTTACGTTTTCAGTACTGTTTTCTTCCTCAAAATGCTGGAACTCTGATTCAATCAGTATGAGCTCACTACTTGGTATTTTAAGTTCATTTGACCTTCAATTAACCCCTTGGTTAATTTTCATTAATGATGGAATGGTAAAATAGCAGAATTAACCCTGTTTTCCTATCTTCTTCTCAAATCAGTTTGATACGAATTTATGATCCTCAGATGATCATTTAGGAGCATTTAACATTTGATTCTGACTAATTCAAGTTAGTTATGACAAATAATGGTGTTACCACCATACCCCCATGCCTAACTTTTGCTAGTCCTTAACAAAAATCCTATGGAAAGAACTAGATCTCTAGACCATATTTTTGATGTTCAAATGCCTATTTATGCCACTTCTATAGAAATCTGATTAGAATACCAATAATAGGCCTAAAGGTACTCAAGTATCAGCCAAGATCCAGACCTAACCAGCCTCAGCCTTGGGTCAGTTGCGAAGGATTCTAAGGCTCGCAAAAACTACCTAGAGGTTCGTTGACCTTTGCGGTTAAAGCACCTATACATGTTCGTAGCAAGTCCGGGTTCAGTTTGCCAGAGCATTTTTTATAAGAGAGATAGAGAGGGATGTCTATTTTAAGAGTTTTCTCTATTTTCTTTTTACATTCCCCTAAATCCAACCTCGAATTGACTATAGACATAGTTTGTATTGGATTCCTTGTCTCCACCATCAATCCTCCAAGGGTCCCTGGCTTTCGATGCTTCGAGATAGCATCACCCATGGCAACCCCCAAAACCCTGGCTTTCAACACTTGAGGATAGTGCCGCCTATGGTGTTCTATAGCTAAATTCACATCTTGGCAAACGACATTTCGGGATAATCCCGCCCATGGCACCTGAACCAGCGTAAAGTGCTTACGTGCCCCCAGTAGGATATTTAGATATCCTAAGAGATAAGCATTGAGGAGATGATATGTTATAACGCATCTTAGAGAGGAGTATTTTTCATTCCAACTCTCCGCGTCAGAACTCATCCAATCAACTTGTGTCTTCGAGCCACTCCTAAGCTAGATCTTCAGGAAAACATTTTCAAAACAAAACACTTTTGGCATTATTCTTCATTAAGCACACTAAACTAGACTGGTGTGTGATTTTTGGGTGCTTAGGTTACCAAGTCCCGTAAACCAAAGGGCAGGCAATGGGGCCAAATAATCCCTAAGCCTTAGACTTAATACGTCAGCTTCGCAACTTCCTCAACCTCTTAAGGAATAGTCTAGATCTTAACAAATACGTGAGTGTTTAAGCTCTAGGATATGCCCAAGATGCTTAAGGTCATTATTCTTTACTTATCTCCTTATCTCTAGCACTTCATGACTTAATCCTTGTTTTGATTTGGTTTAGAGCTTAAGTAGGATTCATAATCAATTGTTAGGACTGTCAATTTTTTCTAATTTTACTCCTTTGTCATTTTTTGTATTTTCTCCTCTTTTTCCTCTTCAAGAAAGATTTTCATCCAATAACCTTAGGTTCTGGGTGATTTTCATCCAGAACCTTAAGACCACTCGACCTTGGGGCATGGGTCTGCACCATAATCTGGTCCACGTCTGTGGACATCTTCTGTTGGTGGGTCGGAGGAATAATCTTTTGATTTTGATTCTTACCTGCACTTGTGAAGTCTCAATTTCTTCCGTGTATGTATTTTATGCCTAGCTGAAGGCATTAAATTTAGCATGTGTTTATATTCCACGTTCTCTGCCGAGCTGACTGAATTTTCACATTATTCAGGTGATATTCTATTTACTCTGCCCTTTTCATGTCTTTGTTTTTACAATGAGGGCATTGCATCATTTAGGAATTGGGGGTGGATACTTTATCTTGAAATCATTTTGTTAACTCCGTAGAATTCCTTTTAGTTTCTTTTTTAAAAAAATTGAAAATTAAAAAAAAAAGAATTAGGAGAAGAGAACTTAGGTATTAAGAGTTGCAAACTTTAGGAATTGATACTTTGAGACCTGCATATTTAGATTGTTCAGGTCTTCGGGCTTAATTAGCCCGTGTGTCCACTCGAATGTAGACTTAGTCACGAGTCCTTGCCAATTAAAATTCATTTTAATTTGGTAAATAAATTGGGATGATAAGTATGCGACTTATCAACCCACCCTTTGATTTGGGGGGACTTTAAGCTCAAGCATCTACACACTTTTTTACACTGACTCACTTTTCGGCAGTTTCTTCGGAAATTGGGTAGCTAATGAACTATCTAGGGTGGTATGGCTGGCAAGTTGTCAGTAGTAATAGCTCATCGGCCGGTTGTCCAGAGCCCAGTCATAAGACCATTTTCATTGTACTGCAGGTAAATCTTAGATCAGGAAAGCCAACTACTTAAATAAAATAAAATAAAATGAAATAAAAAAGAAAATAAAAGAGAAAAAGAAAAAATAGAAAAAGGAGAAAAAAATAAAAAAAAAAGAAAAATGACCACACTTCACCGCACGAGTATGGCTGGCAAGTTGTCGTGAGTAACAGCCTATTTGTAGATTATCCAGAACCCAGCTCGCAAAAAAAAATGCACAATAATTTCCAAAACACATAAGGAAGAAGCGGGGAAGTAGAATAAACCGAGAGGGATATACACTGGGTTCGCCCTTGTGTTGACCCCATAAATAAAAGAAGTAGGGAGAAAGCTACCCTTTGAAAAGATAAACCTCTAGGCAAAGTCACTGGGGTCGTAGAAACCCGAAGTTCGTTTCAACGACTGCCAAGTGAGTCTTTCACTATTTTCACAAGATGTTTAGCACTTAGAGTCCTTTTCAAGTCTTAGGTGGGTCAGATAGCTGTAAAAAATTATCCTGGAACTCTCAAACTCCAAAATTACAAAAAAATTAGAAAATAAAAAAAATAAAAAAATGTATCTTCCCTTTTTCAAATAAGGCGAGGACTTGGGCAGTCTACATTCTGGCAGACACTCGGGTACTGTTGAGTTTTCGTTGTTTAGGGCCTTAGTTGAAATTTTCTATTGTTAATAAACGACTTAGGCCTAAGCGATCTAATCCTAATTCTGCTTTTATGCATAACATGTAGTTTAATTTTTTCAGGGACTAGCAAAAGATAGGAAAGAAGTAAGATGAAAGCACATCTATTTAGGTTAAAATGCCTATTCATGCATGTTCCTAGGCTTAGATTTGCATTTCATGTTATAAATATTGCATAGCATCCATCATTCTGCATTTAGAGTAGTTGTATATATTTTGGGTTAATTAGGTCCTCTTTGTGGTCAGGAGAGAAGAAGACTTATGTCAGGGCCTCAGATGGATGATCAGACCATACAGATCTGATCAGGATGACGATCGGCGTCTAATGCGTTCGAAATCGTCTAGATCGAAGTCTCGTAGCATCATATGAAGTTCGAGGAAAATCAGCAGCTAGGGGGCAATGCGACATCCATACGAGTTTCGGATGGAAAATCCAACCATACGGATGGATCCAGAGCGACGATCGCAGTTCAGCAACGTGGGAATCATCTTGATTTGAGCACCATGGCAGCCTCTGCAACAGAATGAAGATAGACGACCCAGATGGTACCACGTGGCACCATTTGAACCGCCCTTGGGCATCCGCAGAACTTCCTCTTCCTCCGAGCGAGCGATCTCCACCATTGGATTTGCATCCAACGGTTGAAGCAACTGATCCTTAAAATGTAGCCGTGACCATCTGACTCATGTAGTGCATTGGTGAAGCGCTCACTGTTCAACCAGCTATCACAGGATCGAGCCTCATCGAAGCACCAAATCCATCAATTGAGCCCATTGCATGGCCAGCCGCAGTGCAAGCACACATGCGCGCAAGCGCATGCACAGCCAGCTCAGTGCCAGCATGTGAGCGCGCGCGTGACCAGGGGCGTGTGATGCGTGGACCAGCAGCTCACATGGGCGGGCATGTGCTCGGTTGGCGTTAGCCTTCAGCGACAGCCTGGCAGATATATAGCAACGCTTGTAGCCGTCACTAATTGTTCACAGGCGCAAAGTTAGCTGCGCGTGCCAGCGGGAATGAGCTAGCTATAGCGACACTTATAGCGATGTCCTGGAAATCGCTAATGGTCCCATGCCTATTCTAGCCTCTTCTCCACTATAAAAGGACCTACACCCCCTCCCTTACAAGCCATCTCTACCTACTCTACTCCCACCTACTCCCAAGCTCTAGTGAGCCTACCAACGCTCTGTTAGAGCTTGCTCTCAAGCTCCTAAAGTGCCTATTAGTGTAACGAAACTCTACCCCACCAAATACTCCTCCAACTTCCCATCCCCATTCATAGGTCACCTTGGAGCCGCCCTCCCACCTCCATTCTGGTAGCAGATCATCTCCGCCTTCTCACCTCCATTCCGGAGCTGCGTTGAAGCTTTCCTCTACCCAACGTCCTCCTACTTCTCACCTCCATTGTCCTGCTCCCCAACGCCTTCATCCGAGCTTTCTCCAGGCATCGTCGTCTCACCGAATAGTCACTTCGAGAGATTTCTTCTCACCTCTCTCTCTTTTCATGTTTTCTAGATTATTGTAATTGACATTCATGCAATATATCATATTCGATTCTATCTCTCTCTTGTGATTGTTTGTCATCTTATTTCAAAAACAAAAAAAATAACAAAACTACAAAACACCAAAAAGAAATAAATTGAAGCATGGTTTTCATACAAAGTAAACGTCGCCGCCTTGTGTTTGACCCAGGACTCCCTTAGAGTTTCAGTATAAATTATATTTGATCACGGGTTTTGCAACTACAACGGCGGGTTACTCGTAACCCTGATTTCAAACACATGAAACCCGTGCAATCACGTAGAGATCAACATTCCGCTCCTCGACGCTATTAAGCACATCCCAGCTTATGCTAAATTATTGAAAGAACCGTGTACCCAAAAGTGTAAGCCGAGCGAACCCACTCCGAGGAAGGTGATTCTCTCTGAGTAGGAAAGTTTTGTTATCCTGCATCACCTTCCTCAAAAGAAGAAAGATCCAAGTGCCCCCTTGATCTCATGTGTTATTGGGGAATACACTTTTGATAGGGCATTATTGGATTTAGGTGCATCCATCAACCTAATCCTGACTTCTCTTTATGAGAGGTTTGGGTTGGGTGAACTTAGGCCAACCTCAGTAACACTACAATTAGTGGACTGATCAGTCACCACACCGAGAGGCATTCTTGAGTGTGTAATTCTCAAGGTCAAGGATTTCTATTTTCCTGTAGATTTTCTCATCCTTGACATGGATGTACCTAACGATTTGAGGAACACACCCATCATGCTGGGGCATCCGTTCGTAGCTACCACCATGGCCAACATAAACTATGAAAGTGGTAGTATGGAGATCGCCTTTGGGGATAAGAAGCTAACTCTGGATATTTTCAAAGCGATAAGAGGATTTGAGGATTATGGATTCATTGAGGAGCTCGAGGATCAAGATCTTGAGACTTGTATGACAATCAGCGCACTCGAGGACTCCACCAGCTTTAGTGAACTGATCACGTTTTTGCACTGTTTGTTAATTTAGGGTTTTAAGTCATTGCAACACACAAAAAAAGATTCGCTTTTAAATTTATATTCCTAGATAGGGGAGTATCTAGGGTCATCCAAGGAGGCCAAATGGTTGCAAAATTAAAATCCCTTACTTAAAGATGGAACTCAACTTTCTTTTTGGTGTTTTATATATATGATTTTTTTTTTGTTTTGAAATAACGAGAATAAGTCGGGTTTGTTGATAGCAAGAAAATTCTCTATACTAATCCACTACACTACTATTATAGTGACAAGTAGAACCTCTCCCTAAGCTCACTCTAGGCACGTGGAGGCCTAAAGTAATTAGGGAGAGGGAGTGAAAATGGTTAAACACGAATTCTACAAGACTATGCAACAAAAAGATTAAAGAAGGCAACTTTGATTAAAAGAGAGAGTGTTTTACAAAAAACCCTAGTAGATGAATGCTTCTACTACTAGATAATTGCAATAAAGAAAATAAAACACAAATCTTCCTAAATTGTTGGTGAAGACGGGAAGCTCCTTGCTCCAAGCTTAGTGGCTCTTAGGCTTGAAAAGGACTCCTCCTTCTCCTTCCTTGAAAATGGTGTCCTCCAAGGTGGAAGCTACCACGTCCAATGATCTCCTCTAAGGGTGGTTGTGTACCACCCTTGCTCCTCCTTGCTTGGCTGTCCTCCTAGTGGTGGAGTGCTCCTCCTCCTTGGCGTGGCACAAGTTGGAGAGAGTGGGGAGAAGAAGGCACCAAGGGGGCGGGTGATGTGTCCCCTTAATCTCCTTCTCTACTCCTTCTTCTTGGTCGTAGGGTGTAGGTGGGTTTAGGTGGAATTAAACACTAATGGAGGATGGTTTGAATGGTGGTGGGTAGTGGTCTTTTTATAGGGTAGGATGAGGGGTTAAGGTGACTCTTGAAATGGAGGGCTAAGATGGGAGGATGGAGGTGGTTAGGTGATCCTAGGGTTAAGGATGGTTGGCTCCACCTAAGGGGCGTAAGGGGGGTAGTTATGGGTGGCCAA
Organism: Thalassia testudinum; assembly: GCA_037157565.1. NCBI lineage: Eukaryota > Viridiplantae > Streptophyta > Magnoliopsida > Alismatales > Hydrocharitaceae > Thalassia > Thalassia testudinum. Next base: position 61,674,616 of record JAZHRO010000007.1, on the reverse strand, counting down.
GGGACACCTAAAAGTGGCACCAACCATGGAGAGGTGCCATGGGTTGGCACCAAGTTCTAGGCTTCTAGAATGGGGTTGAGGTGGATGGTGGAGATGGCTTGGAGGGGTTATGTGTAGGGTGGATATGGGGGTTGAGGTTGGCACCAAAAGGGAGGTAGTTAGGGTTGGTTTTGGCACCAACTTTAGGTGTCTTTTGGTGGTTAGTTGAGGGGTGAAAGGTGGTGAAGAGGTGGCGCCAAGTTTTAGTAGAGGTGGAGCTAGCTTAAGTAGGCTTAGGTGGACTTGGAGTGGTAGGTTATGTAGGTGGAGTTAGGGTTAGGTTTTTGGTGCCATGGAGGTGGATGCTAGCTAACCTAAGCTAAGCTAAGCTAGCTTAACTAGCTATAGAGTAAAGGAATGTGCATGTGGAGCTTAGGGTTTGAGGAGAGGAGCTGAGGAGGAGAATTCTGGAGTTGAACTGGAGCCGGCAGCTGCTGAAGAGGGTGGCATGGAGCTACTCTAGCTGGCTTAGCTTGCTAGTTCTTTGCTAGCTGCTAATCCAAGCTAAATTAAGCTATCTTCTACCATAATGAGCTGAGGTGAGCTTGGTCTGGTGCTCCCGGGGAGGATCAAGCTGATTAAGGCAGCTAAGGTGGCTTAGCTCAATTTAGTTGAGCTAAGCTGAGTCCCCGGGAGTTTGACTTGAGCTTCCTGAGTTGGGATGAATTCATCTTCAGCTGGCTGGAGTTGAGTGGAGCTGGATGCAGCTGGAACTGAGCTGGGGTGAACTCTAGTCAACTCAGCTGAGCTAGCTAGAGCACCTTGTGGATTAATGGGAGCTGAAATGAGCTAGACTCAACTAAGTTGAGCTGGATCTGAGCTGACCTGAGCTAGGGTGAGCTAAGATGAGCTCTCTTGAGCTGCCATTCAGCTGAAATTAGCTGAATGGAGCTAGGATGAGGTAACCCTAGTCTAAGTGAGCTAGGTTCCAGCTATGGTGAGCTGGATCAAGCTGAGTTTCAGTTAGTCTGAGCTCCTCCTTCACCATTTGCCTTCTTGAGTGCTAGGGTTTTAGAGATCTATATATCTGTTTATCCCTAACACTCACAAAAACACATCAGAAAGACAATAAAAAATGCAATGCATGCCTAACCTAATTAATGCCTAAATGCAGCCCAAAAACCCGTTTGCAGAGTAAAATCCTAAGAGCTAGGTTTGTTTTAATGCATAAGAATGATGATAAACTGGCATTTATCACACCCCCATGCTTATCTTTTGCTAGTCCCTTAGCAAAACTTTAATTTTTTGGAAAACAGAATCTTTTTGGGAAATTTAATTTTTTTGAGTTTTGAGGAGAAAAAGATTAAGGGACCTTGGTTGATCTAAACACAGGAGGCACGGGATTCGTTAAGGATAAATATCGGGATTTGTTTTTGGATCCAGCCATTAGACAAAACAGGATCAATATATCCTCCAGAAAATTCACAAATTAACCCCTTGTTAATTCAGATGACTTGAAATTTTTGTTTTTAGGATTTTTCTGGCTCATGAATCTGATTTGCAACTTGCAAAATCCTTTAAAACCTTATGTCCATGCTTGTGAAAATCCAAAATATATAGGGGTGTGTTTATTTATTTATTTAATTAATTAATTATTTAGTTATTTATATTTTTTTCTCTCCCCCATGCTTAATTTTAGCGTAGTCTTACAACAGATGTTTCGGGATCATCATTCCCGTTACCAATCCTCGAGGGGGCTCTAATGCCAGTACTTCAGGATAACACTGTCCATGACACCACCCAGGAGCTCACAACCCCAAAACACAATGCGGTGTAAAGGGGTGCTCCAAGCAAACTCAAGCTCTTGCTCTGACACTATAGGTAGAGTACCATCCAAGACACTTGAGCTGCTAATATGCACTTTAATGCTCTGTCTAAAGATATGAAATATAGATATGGAGCAGCGCCGAGGCGGTAACATGTTGACATCATGTCCTCAAAGGAGGCATTTTCCTCCTTCTCGACGGTGCGAACTCAAACCAATGATCTGCTTCAGACTTTTACTAAGTCCAAACAAGGGAGTTTTTTTAAAAAAATTTAGTTGTTTTTAAATGTTGGCTTGTGTGTGAAAATTGACATAAGAAGTTCCTCAGAACATGCAAGTTTTCGAATCAGAAATTAAGCCAAATACTTTCCACATTACAAAATAGGATCAAGTCACCTGAACTATCATGAGTTTAGGTGGAATTTTAGAGAAGGGTATCTGATCTAGTCTAAAAATAGACCTAGAAATTCTAATGATCAGATCCTCTTCCCTAGTTTGTTAAAGATTAAATCCCATTATACTGAAAGTGAGTTTTTCGACCTTAGTCCCAATTTCAAAATTTTTCCTCAAAAAGTTTTCAATATTTTTATGTTTTTGGGTATGCAAGCAGGAAATAAACTAAAGAAAAATGCATGTTTTTAGGTTTTGAAAATCCTAAATCGATCGTCAAATTTTGAAAACACCCCCCATGCTTAAGATATGCAATGTCCTCATGCATTAGAAGGGAAAAGGGATCACCTTAATGAAGAGCGGTCAGGTTTAGAATGGTCAAAACCTAGAAAAAGAAAGAAAAAGGAAAGTAGGAAAAAATGATGAGTTACCTCCCATCCAGTGCTATCTTTTACGCATTCAGCTGGGCGTGAAGGTATGCACGGAAAACTAACAATCATGTAAATAATTGGACACTTGAATGTCCTCAAGAAATGTGCTTTCCTCAAGATCTCTGAAAAGGTGAATGGTAAAGAAGTCAGGATCAAAATGAAATGGAAAAATGGAAGAATGACTCGGATCTGGCCATGGTTTAAGTGCTTGTAAAATGCCAAACTCTGGTGGGTCGGGTGATAGGTCCAATGGAAAGGGATGGGGAAAGGAGTCAATGAGATGTAGGGTGGGTGAAGTTAGTGTGGATGTTTTTGGTGAAAAATCAAGATGAAAAGGGGGAAAGTCAAACCCTAGTTGATCTGGAAAGTCTTGGATCACATAATTATCCTTAGAATAAGAATCAATAAAATCTAGATCGACAGTGGTCAAAGCTAAAAGAGATTGGATCAACATAGACTTCTCAAATACTGCTTCCATTTTATTATCAGTGTCCTCAAAAATTTTGTGATCAATGGAGCTCATGGAAGCTTGAAATAAATCTAATGAGAAGGTCTGGTTACTGCAACTTATATTCATTTTCCCACAATGAGAATTGATATTAGCTGCTACCATAATCAGAAGAGGTCTTCCAAGGATGGCATTAATGAAAGCCTTAGGTACCTCTATGTCAAGGACCAGAAAATTTACCGAAAATAGATAATTCCGGACCTTGATAATATTATCCTCAACAACTCCCCGCAATTGAATGGTATATCGGTCTTCCAATTGAAATTGAACCTTAATAGGTTTTAAATTACTGAATCAAAATTCCTCAAATAAGACCGGAGGGATGAGATTACTAGAAGTACCTAAGTTGAGAGGGGCGCGAAAAAAAATGGTGTCAGTTATGACAACTGAGATGACTGATGTGCCCTGGTCCTTTTTTGTGAAAGGCAGCTTGCTCTGAAAAATTGAGCTGGTTGTCTTTGAAAGGACCAACCTTTCTAGATTCTGATCATGCCCTTTCGAAGTAAATTTTTTAGAGGCATGGGGAGAATCTAGGAAGGGAATATTCCTCTCGACTTGCTCAAATAAGTCCAAAGGATTGTGGTCAGAGGGCTCTAATTTTGGATTGTTCGATTGCAGCTTTTGAGAGTGGGAAATAGGGTTTGAATCAGGTGTTTTTGGGATTTCTTTTTCTTCTTCCTTATTGAGGTTAGGGGGGTCAATCTGCATTGGTTGAGAATCAGTTTCATCATTTGAATGTGAAGGCCTTAAATCCATGGTGGTTTCCTCACTCCTCAAAGTCTCTGCATACGTAGTTTGGTGATCACTTGGAGGAGGTGGGGGGCTTGATGTTGATAGAAACTGGGTTGGTGCTGCGATATTGGGTTAATAGGATGCTGAACCGTGTGGTTCTGATGTTGATATCCACCCGAGTGTTGGTTCCTATGATTAATAAAGTTTGGCGTGGGTTGGGATGGTGAGTGTCCTGCAGGTCTTTGAGTCGGAATATCCCCAACTTGATCATTGAGATTGTTAATAAGACAGGTTGTTTCCCTTATTTTTCTTTGTAACTCCTGTAGGGTTTTCATCATCTGAGCATTAATGTCTTCTTGAGATTGCCCAGAGTGATAAGTCTAATTTGAACCATACCCTCCAAATAGGTTCTGTTGTTGGTGTGGAACCAGATTGGTCCAGGAGTGAGCCGGATAATTCCCCCCATTAGAGGAATTTTTCAATTTCTCCTGGAAAGTAGGGACATTTTGGGTGGGGTGATAATTGTGATAAACATAATTCCCTGTTGAACCATAGAAAGCTTCAGAATAATAATTATACTCAGCACGGGATTTATGCAGATTTTCTTTCTTGCGGGTGTTAAAAGGGGTGAGATGTGGAATGTGTGGAGCTTGGGCAGGTGTGGTAGGACTCCCTTGGTTGGCTAGGTTTGTTAAATCCTTATGCAACTATTATTGCTTAACTTGTAGCTGAGCCATGATAGAGTAGAGATTAGGTGGAGGGGCTTGATTAAGTAGCTCCTGGGTGGAAAAATAGGGGAAACAAAAATTAGCATGCAGGTTAGAGGACCAATTTTGATTTTCCATTTTGAAAGAAGAGGAAGAATGCAGGAAAAATCTTTTTGGGGAGGCAAAATCAAGTGGTCCCTCCAAGTGTGGAGTTTTGGACCGCCACCCGTGCAAAATGGAAGAAACGGGAGGGGAGGAGAAGAGATGGAGATGAGAGAAGTGTGCACACAAGCAATCAAATTCTAGGCCTAACTTAATTGTGACTCCCTAGAATTTAACCTAAGACTTGGTCTACCTAGGAAATAAGTAATCAATAGTGAATACCCATTCTGTCAACAAATCTAACCAAGTTGCTTAAGGGGAGGCTTGGGCCCAAGCGTTTCCCAGGAAAATCACCAGGTGCTTGTACAAACCCGCGCCTAGTCGTTTGACATGGCCCCTCAGCCTGAACAATAGATATAGATGACAGAATTAGTATTAACTAGAGAAAACTGAAGTCCTATATAGCAAGCCTAAATTGATGAAACCTTAGGGGTCAAATTGCTACAAATTTTAGTTAGGGCTAGGATACTAGTGTGCACACCGAATGTGGAGGGCGTTGTTTGGGTTGTTGCCCTGTTATTTCAATTTTTTTTTATGTGTGTAGGAATTGGAAAGTGGTTCCAATTAAAAAGTAAGTTGTCACACAATTTCTTGTATTTTATCTTTTATGATTTGATTTAATTAAATGTGTTTTAGGGTTTTTCTTTTTAAATTTTCAAACAAGTTTGAAACTCCACAATCAAAGGAAAAACAAGTTGTATTGGTGATGGTTAATTTCCTTTAATGTGAGTCTCTAAAAAGAAAGAAAGAAACCCTAAGCCAATTGTCCCTAAGACAGAAAATTACTACCAATGAATTATTTTTAGGCTTTCTGTATTAAGTAGTGGTCCAAACAAGTCAAACAATACCACTACTTTGAAGAAAATCAAACAAGGATTCTAGAAAATATTTTTGTAAGATTTTATAAATTTGTTGGATAATTGTTTTGACTTTTTTCTTATACCAGTGTCAAAGTCCAGAAATGATACTTGTGGGTATTATGGACTTTTCAGTATTACCACCAACCTCAGAAACTTTTGTTGATTTTATATGACATGTAAAATTTCACAAGGATTCCAGAAAGATAAATTTCACAAAAATTGGATGAGTATAAAAATTCTAAAAATTCACGGACAGTAGCAAAATAGGAAGATTAGAGGGTGTGACCCCTCTGCAGTCAACAAATTTTTAAAAATTAAATACAATACCAATTGAGCTGAAATTTGGAACAGATGTTTCTAACTTAATTTTGAATCAATGTATGAAATTTTATGATTTTAGGAGGCCAGTGGTGTTGGAGATTGATTTTTCAAGTCTGGATAGAAATCTAGACCCGAAAAATAGAACACCAACACTAAGATTGGAGTGGTGTTTAGTGAAGCATACAAGCAAACAATAGATTTTTATGGGCACTACTCCACTTAATTAAAGTGTTTAGGGTCCTGAAAGCCAAGTTTAATATTTTTTTGGTAGTCTTTTAGCCTAAATGTGACAAGAAATGGGGAACCAACCTGAAATCGTGGGAAGAAAAGGAACTTTGAGCTTTCACTTCTCACTTCCCGCTTTCCTGCAGTAGTTCCTGCACACACAAGAGAAAAGAAAGAGAAGGAGATGAGATCCACTTCAAGCAAGAGAAAACAAAATTAAGCAAAGCCGTGCCACCCCAGCAACGGCGTCAAAAAGTGATCGTGTTTTTGCACAGTTTGTTAATTTAGGGTTTTAAGTCGTTGCAACACACAAAAATGGATTCATTTTTAAATTTATATTCCTAGATAGGGGAGTATCTAGGGTTGTCCAAGGAAGCCAAATGTTTGCAAAATTAAAATCCCTTGCTTAAAGATGGAACTGAACTTTCTTTTTGGTGTTTTATATATATGATTTTTTTTTTGTTTTGAAATAACGAGAACAAGGTGGGTTTGTTGATAACAAGAAAATTCTCTATACTAATCCACTACACTACTATTATAGTGACAAGTAGAACCTCTCCCTAAGCTCACTCTACGCACGTGGAGGCGTAGAGTAATTAGGGAGAGGGAGTGAAAATGGTTAAACAAGAATTCTACAAGACTATGCAACAAAAAGATTAAAGAAGGCAACTTTGATTAAAAGAGAGAGTGTTTTACAAAAAACCCTAGTAGATGAATGCTTCTACTACTAGATAATTGCAACAAAGAAAATAAAACACAAATCTTCCTGAATTGTTGGTGAAGATGGGAAGCTTCTTGCTCCAAGCTTAGTGGCTCCTAGGCTTGAAAATGACTCCTCCTCCTTCCTTGAAAATGGTGCCCTCCAAGGTGGAAGCTACCACCTCCAATGATCTCCTATAAGGGTGGGCGTGTACCACCCTTGCTCCTCCTTGCCTGGCCGTCCTCCTAGTGCTGGAGTGCTCCTCCTCCTTGGCGTGGCACAAGTTGAAGAGAGTGGGGAGAAGAAGGCACCAAGGGGGCGGGTGATGTGTCCCCTTAATCTCCTTCTCTACTCCCTCTTCTTGGCCGTAGGGCGTAGGTGGGTTCAGGTGGAATTAAACACTAATGGAGGATGGTTTGAATGGTGGCGGGTAGTGGTCTTTTTATAGGGTAGGATGAGGGGTTAAGGTGACTCTTGAAATAGAGGGCTAAGATGGGAGGATGGAGGTGGTTAGGTGATCCTAGTATTAAGGATGGTTGGCGCCACCTAAGGGGTGTAAGGGGGGTAGTTATGGGTGGCCAAGGGACACCTAAAAGTGGCGCCAACCATGGAGAGGTGCCAAGGGTTGGCGCCAACTTCTAGGCTTCTAGAATGGGGTTGAGGTGGATGGTGGAGATGGCTTGGAGGGGTTATGTGTAGGGTGGATATGGGGGTTGAGGTTGGCACCAAAAGGGAGGTAGTTAGGGTTGGTTTTGGCGCCAACTTTAGGTGTCTTTTGGTGGTTAGTTGAGGGGTGAAAGGTGGTGAAGAGGTGGCGCCAACTTTTTGTAGAGGTGGAGCTAGCTTAAGTATTCTTAGGTGGACTTGAAGTGGTAGGTTATGTAGGTGGAGTTAGGGTTAGGTTTTTGGTGCCATGGAGGTGGATGCTAGCTAAGCTAAGCTAAGCTAGCTTAGCTAGCTATAGAGTAGAGGAATGTGCATGTGGAGCTTAGGGTTTGAGGAGAGGAGCTGAGGAGGAGAATCCTGGAGCTGGATGCAGCTGGAACTGAGCTGGGGTGAACTCCAATCAACTCAGCTGAGCTAGCTAGAGCTCCTTGTGGACTAGTGGGAGCTGAAATGAGCTAGACTCAACTAAGTTGAGCTGGATCTGAGCTAACTTGAGCTAGGGTGAGCTAAGATGAGCTCTCTTGAGCTGCCATTCAGCTGAGATTAGCTGAATGGAGCTGGGATGAGCTAACCCTAGTCCAAGTGAGTTAGGTTCCAGCTGTGGTGAGCTGGATCAAGTTGAGTTCCAGTTAGTGTAAGCTCCTCCTTCATCATTTGCCTTCTTGAGTGCTAGGGTTTTAGAGATCAGTATATCTGTTCATCCCTAACACTCACAAAAACACATAAAAAAGACAATAAAAAATGCAATGCATGCCTAACCTAATTAATGCCTAAATGCAGCCCAAAAACCCGTTTACGGGGTAAAATCCTAAGAGCTAAGTTTGTTTTAATGCATAAGAATGATGATAAACTGGCGTTTATCCTGAACCCAACCCACAGCCCTCCATCATAGACCTAACACATCCTAAAGAGGTTGTTGATTTTGTTCATTCCCAGCCTCTTCCACTGGATCGTTCTGATGAATCTTCATCAGCATCCTCCCAATCTTCTATTCTAAACCCACCTTAGCTTGAATTGAAACCATTGCCCAAAAATTTGAAATATGAGTTCCTAGGACCTGAAAACATGCTCCGTGTGATTATTAGTGCTGATTTGACTAAGGAGCAAGAATAGAGGTTAATTAAGGTCCTTAAGAACAACAAGAAGGCAATTGGTTGGACCATCCACAACCTTAGGGAGATCAAGCCATCTTATTGTAACCATCATATTTTCATGGAAGATGGATCCCGCCCTTCTCGTAAAATGCAAAAAAGACTAAACCCGAATATGCGAGAAGTGGTCAAGAAGGAGATAATCAAGTGGCTCGATGCTAGAATTATATACCCAATCTCGGATAGTCCGTGGGTTAGTGATAAACATCAGTTTATCATTATTCTTATGCATTAAAACAAACCTAACTCTTAGGATTATGCTCCGCAAATGGGTTTTTGGGTTGAATTTAGGCATAAATTAGGTTAGGCATGCATTGCATCTTTTATTGTGTTTTTAATGTGTTTTTGTGAGTGTTAGGGACAAACAGATTGCCAGATCCCTAGTATCCTAGCACTCAGGAAGGCAATTGGTGAAGGAGAAGCTCCTACCAGCTAGAACTCAGCTTGATCTAGCTCACCATAGCTGGAATTCATCTCACCTGAATTAGGGTTAGCTCATCCAAGCTCCATTTAGCTTATCTCAACTGAATGGTAGCTCAAGAGAGCTCATCTTAGCTCACTCTGGCTCAGGTCAGCTCAGATCCAGCTAAACTTAGCTGTGTCTAACTCATCTCAGCTCCCATTAGTTCATAGGGAGCTTTAGCTAGCTCAGCTAAGTTGACTGGAGTTCACCCCAGCTTAGGTCCAGCTACATCCAGCTCCACTAAACTCCAACGAGCTGAAGATGACTTCATTCCAGCTCAGGAAGCTCAAGTCCAGCTAATAGGGACTCAACTTAGCTCAACTCAATTGAGTTAAGCTACCTTAGCTGCCTTAACCAGCTTGATCCTCCCTGGGAGCACCAAACCCAGCTCACCTCAGCTCATTATGGTAGAAGCTAGCTCACTTTAGCTTGGCTTAGCAACTAGCAAAGAACTAGCAAGCTAAGCCAGCTAGAGTAGCTCCATGCTAGCCTCTTCAGCAGCTGCCAGCTCCATTTCAAACTCCAGACTTCTCCTCCTTAGCTCCTCTCTTCAAACCCTAGCTCACATTACCTACTCCTCTACTCCATAGCTAGCTAAGCTAGCTTAGCTTAGCTTAGCTTAGCTAGCATCCAGCTCCTTGGCCATCCACCACCTTCAACTCAACCCTAGCTCGCTCCACCTACTAAGCTCACCTAAGCTAGCTATCCTACTCCAAGTTGGCGCCACCAGCTAGCCACCTCTTCACCCCATCATCACCACCAAAAGACTCCACCATTTTGACGCCAAAAACTGCCAAAACCACCTCCATTTTAGTGCCACTTTTTCCCTCCAAAATCCCCTTCATCTCCACCACATATCTCCCATTAAATCCATCTCCATCATCCACCTAACCCCCCTTCTAAAAGACCCTAGGTTGGCGCCAAAATGGTGGTGTCTCTCCACCACCAAAAGCCACCAACACCACCATAACCACCCCCCCTTTAAGGTGGCGCCAACTAACCCCATCCCTGAGATCATTCTAACAACCCATAACCACCACCAAACTCCATCCTATCCCTCCACCTATTCACGCCAACTACCCTCCTCTCCACCTCTATATAAACCCACCATATCACCACATAAAGATCATCCTCCATTAGTGTATTATTCTATCTATACCCACCTACACCTACGGCCAAGGAGTAGAGAAGAAGATTAAGGGGGCACATCACCCACTCCTTTGGTGCCTTCTTCTCCCTACTCTCTTCAACTTGTGCCACGCTAAGGAGGAGGGCTATTCTACTTCAAGGAGGACGGCCAAGCAAAGGAGAAGGACCTATCGTGGACGTCCACCCTTGGAGGAGGAGAATTGAAGGTGGTAGCTACCACCTTGGAGGACACCATTTTGGAGGAGCATAGCAAGGAGAAGGAGGAGCCCTTTTCAAGCCTAGGAGCCACTAAGCTTGGAGCTAGGAGGTTGCCCTCTTCACCAACAATTCAGGAGGATTTGTGTTTTATTTTATTTGTTGCAATTATCTAGTAGTAGAAGTCCTCTACTAGGGTTTGTAAAACATTTTTTTCTCCTTGAGTAAAGTTGCCTTTTCTTAATTGTTTTCTTTTACTTTTACCGTAGTATAATCACACCTTCTCTCTAATTACTCTAGGTTCCCACCTACCTAGGTGAGCTTAGAGAGAGGAATTACTTGTCACTTAGATTCTAGTTTAGTAAATTTAGGTGTTAGCCATCTTCTCACCATCAATTTTATGTTGCTTTAGTTATTTCAAAACAAAAATTAAATATTTTAAAACACCAAAAAGAAAGTTGAGATTTATTTTCCAAGCAAGAGATTTAATTTCTATAAACTTGCCTCCTTGGATGACCTTAGATACCCCACTATCTAGGAATATCAATTTAAAAGCATATGCGATTTTGCGTGTTACAACGACTTTAAAAACCCTAATTACAAATCATGCGATTTTTCGCATCACTTTTTGGCACCATTGCTAGGGAGGAACGGCTTTGCTTAATCATTTTTTCTCTTTCTTGAAGTGGATCTCATCCCCTTCTCTCTCTTTCCTCTAGTGTGTGCAGGAACTACAGGGGGAAAGTGGGAATTTGGAAGTGAAAGCTCAAAGTTCCTTATCGTCCCGTGAACATTCAGGTTGGTTCTTCTTACTTGTCACACCTAACCTAAAAAACTACCAAAATACACTAAACTTGGCTTTCAGAACCTCAAACAATTTAATTAAGTGGAGTGGTACATTTTAAAACTCATTGATTGCTTGTTTGCACCATTAACACCACCCCATTTCAAGTATTGGCATTTTGCTTTTTCAGATCTAGACTTCTGTCCGAATTTGAAAAATCAATTCTGATCACCATAGGCCTCCTAAAATCTTGAAATTTCACTTAAGGATTTTAAATCAAATACGGAACATCCATTCCAAATTTCAGACTAATTGGATTTGTGTTTAATTTTTAAAAATTCATGGACTGTCGAGGGGTCACACCCTTTAATCTTCCTATTTTGCTACTGTCCACAAATTTTTAGAATTTTTATGCTCATCCAATTTTCATGAAATTTAGCTCTCTAGAATCCTTGTGAAATTCTACACATTATATAAAATCATCAAAATTTTCTGATGTCAGTGGTAATATTGGAAAGTCCAAAATACCCACGGGTATCATTTCTGGACTTTGACACTAGTACAAATAAAAATTCAAAACAATTAACAAACAAATTCTTAAAATCTTAAAAAAAATATTTTCTGGAATGATTGTTTGATTCTCTTCAAAGTAGTGGTGTTTTTTGAATTGTTTGGAGCACTACTTAATACAGAAAGCCTAGAAACAACTCATTGGTAGTTAAATTTTTGTCTTAGGATCAATTGGATTAGGGTTTCTTTTTCATTTCTAGAGACAAACAACCAAAAGGAAACATATCCTCACCCATACATCTCGATTTCCTCTTGTTTGTGGAATCTAAAACTTGTTTGGAAACTTAAAAAGAAAACCCTAACAATACACTAAGTTAAATCCAATCCTAAAAGACAAAAATACAAAAAATTGTGTGACAACTTGGTTTTAATTGGAACCACTTTCCAATTCCTGCACATACACTAAAAATTGAAATAACAGGGCAACAACTCAATCACCACCCTTCACATTCCGTGTGCACTTTAGTATCCTAGCCCTAACTAAAATTCATAATAATTTGACCCCTAAGGTTTCATCAATTTAGGCTTGCTATATAGGACTTAAGTTTTCTCTAGTTAATACCAATTCTGTCATCTATATCTGGTGTTCAGGTTGAGGGGCCATGTCAAATGACCAGGCTCAAGTTTGTACAAGCACCTGGGGATTTTCCTGGGAAACGCTTGGACCCAAAGCTCCCCTTAAGCAACTTAGCTAGATTTGTTGACAGAACGGGTATTCACTGTTGATTACTTATTTCCTAGGTAGACCAAGACTTAGGTTAATTTCTAGGGAGTCACAATTAAGTTAGGTCTAGAATTTGATTGCTTGTGTGAACACTTCTCTCATCTCCATCTCTTCTCCTCCCCTCCTGTTCTTCCATTTTATGCACGGGCGACGGTCTAAAAATCCACACTTGGAAGGACCATTTGATTTTGCTACCCACGCAAAAAGACCACTTTTTCTGTCTTCTTCTTCTCAAAATATGGAAAATCAACCAAACAGGTCCACTAACCCTTCTACTTCCACCTCTAATCCCACTTCTAACCCCACTACAAACCCTAATTCTAACCCTTTCACCCACAACACCCCTACCTTTGACTTCCTGCACTTGGAGCTCCCTAATGCTAAATTGCCTTAATCACAACATCAAGCTCCCCCGCCTGATCTTTTGACAATGATGGCTAAGCATATTGCTAAATTGAATTACAATCAACAAACATTGACTAGGAACATCCAAAACCTAGCCAATCAAAGGCCGAACCCACCACCCCATCAGCAGCCAGTTATTCCTCTAAAAGATTTTTATGATCCGTCTTATTATGAGGAATGACCAGGGGTGGTCATACCAGAGGGGGACTTCGAGATCAAGCCAGCAGTCCTGAATCTGATTAAACATTTCCATGGCCTTCCTAGGGAAGACCCTTTCAGCCACCTTGAAGAGTTGACTCTTCTTGCACAAACAGCCCGTTCCCGAAATGTGCAAGAAGACCTATGGCTGATGCGGCTATTTCCATTATCTCTTAAATATAAGGCCACTTATTGGTTCAGGAAACATTTCCATGGCCTTCCTAGGGAAGACCCTTTCAGCCACCTTGAAGAGTTGACTCTTCTTGCACAAACAACCCATTCTCGAAATGTGTAAGAAGACCTATGGCCGATGCGGCTATTTCCATTATCTCTTAAAGATAAGGCCGCTTATTGGTTCAGAACCATTGGTCGACCCATCACAACTTGGCCTCAGCTCAAGAGCTCCTTCCTCAAGAAATTCTTTCCCATAGGTCATACTAATTCCCTACGAAGATCTATTACGACCTTTCAACAAAAATCTGGTGAGACTTTCCATGATTCTTGGGAAAGATTTCAAGATCTCTTAAGAAGTTGCCCGCACCACGAGATTCCTTTATGGCAGCTGATGTAAATCTTCTATCATGGATTAGAAGATCAAATCCAACATTTCGTCGATGCCTCGTGTGGCGGCAACTTCTTAAATAAGGATGCTGAAAGTGCCTATGACCTTTTTGAAGAAATGAGTGAAAACTCATTTAATCAAGCTTCCATGAACACATTTTGCAGAACGCCAAACCTGTAGTTCAGTGTTCATGAAGTAGGCACCCAAGCTATCCCTGTCACCTAAGATGATCTTCAAATGATAGCCCAAAAACTCTACCAGATGCACATTAACCAAAGGAAGATTGAGGAAAGACTTGCCACATCAACCTAAGCTCCACACAGTCCACATCTAACCCAACCTAACTTTCCACGAAGAGAAAATTTGCACAATGTCAACACTACTCCTGTTGATTATTACCAATATTCTGAGGTTGCCCATGATTCACTGGGGAATTACAACTATCTAGATTTTAACCCTACTCAAAATATTTCTGCCATCCAGGAGCCCTTTAAAAATTCTTCCAATTGGAAAAATTATCCAAACTACTGGAATAATCACGTTCCTTCTCAACCAGATCATTTAAATGGGTATGGGTTGAATCCAACCTTTCATCCTGGGCCATCACAACAAGACATCAATGCCCAGATGATGAGAACCCTGCAGGAAATGTAGACAAAAATGAATGAAGTAACCCGCACCATCACAAATCTGAACAATCAGATTGGGGTTACTCCCACTCAAAGACCTACAGAACATCATCCGTCCCAACCCATGCCAAACCCTAATCACCAAAGGAACCAATATCCGGGCAGAAATCCACACTACCCGAATCAGCCTCCTACTAATCCACCACCTCAGCAGCCTCCCAGGTTTCCACAACCACATGCCCCCCCACCTCCTCCAAATAATAATCCGACTGCACATGTAGTTATTTTGAGGAGTGGGAAAACCACCACTAATCCTGGGCCTTCACACAAACCTGGTGAAATCCCCATCACTGTGCGAATTGACTCCCCACCTCCCCATTAGGAAGAAAAAGAAATACAAGAATCTCAAGACACGATTCCCATCCCTTTTCCATAAGCTCTCGACCCCACCACCAATAGAAAAAAGAAATCTGAGCCCACCACAAAAGAACTCATGGATCTATTTGGGCAAGTTCAAATCAATATTCCTCTCCTAGATGCCATCAAATATATACCTGCCTACGCCAAATTTTTGAAGGAGATCTGTACTCCTGAAAGGCAAGCCAAAAATCCAGAATAGGTGCATCTTTCAGAGATAGTAAGCTCTGTCATACAGAGCAAGCTGCCTCCTAAGATGAAAGATCCAGGGGTGCCATTAATTTCAGTGATTATTGATGATACTACCTTTGATCGTGCCCTCCTTGATCTTGGTGCCTCAGTTAATATCATTCCCATGATTTTATTTGAAGAGTTTCAGATCAGTGAATTAAAACCCGTCAAGGTTACCCTGCAATTAGTCGACCGATCTACAATCAAACCTCGTGCGATTATCGAGGATGTTTTGGTCAAGGTCCAAAATTGTTTCTTCCCTGCAGACTTTCTGGTCCTTGACATTGAGGTACCTGAATCATTACTGGATGCTCCAATAATCCTTGGATGACCTTTTTTGGCCACTGCAAATGCAAATATCAATTTCCACACAGGCAAAATGGATATCACTTGCACCGGCCAAACTATCACTTTAGATATTTTCAAATCCTCCAAGAGATTCCATGATGATAACCTTTTTGAGGACTCAGATACGGAAATTTCCAATATGGTGGAGGAGACAATGTTGATAGATACCCTTAACGACCACAATCTTTTTGAGGACTCTGATTCAGAATCAGTGGTCGGCAAAATATGATATGGAAACTTGTCTTGACCAAAAAACCCTTCCTGATGAACCCCCTAATTACCCTGACCCTCCCACTCTTCCATCACCCCACCCTTTCACACTAACTTCACCATATCCTCCCTATCCCTTCCCCGACCCCTTTCCCATGGACCTACCACCAGACCCACCCGAGTTTGGCCTCCAACCTGATTTACAACCATGGCCAGACTCGGGCTACACTTATCATTAATCAATTTTCTAGGGATCTAGAAGAAGACACATTTTATGCGGGCATCCAAGTGTCCAACTATTTACATGATTTTCCATCTTCCGTGCATACCTTCATGCTTGGGTGAATGGCGTAAAAGATAGCACTAGATGAGAGGTAACCCATCATTTTTTCCTGCTTTCCTTTTTCCTTTCTTTTTCCAGGTTTTGACCACCCTAAACCTGACCGCTCTTCATTAAGGTGATTCCTTTTCCCTCCTAATGCATGAGGACATTGCATATCTTAAGCATGGGGGGGTGTTTTTAAAATTTGATGATCGATTTAGGATTTTCAAAACCTAAAAACATGCATTTTTCTTTAATTATTTTATTTTCCTGCTTGCATACCCAAAAAAATAAAAATGTTGAAAACTTTTTTAGGAAAAATTTTGAAATCAGGACTAAGGTTGAAAAAACTCACTTTTGGTAAAATGAGATTTAATCTTTAATAAACTAGGGATGAGGATGCGGATCTGATCATTAGAATTTCAGGGTCTATTTTTAGACTAGATCAGATATCCTTCTCTAAAATTCCACCTGATCTCATGATTGTTTAGGTGACTTGATCCTCTTTTGTAATATGGAAATAAGCCAACAAATAAAAACTACTAAAAATCAAAAAAACTCCCTTGTTTGAACTTAGTAAAAGTCTGAAGAAGATCATTGGTTTGAGTTCCCACCGCCAAGAAGGAGGAAAATGCCTCCTTTGAGGATGCGATGTCAACATGTTACTGCCTCGATGCTGCTCCATATCTATATTTCATATCTTTATATGGAGCATTAAAGCGCATTTTAGCAGCTCAAGTGTCTTGGATGGTGCTCTACCTATAGTGTCGGAGCAAGAGCTTGAGTTTGCTTGGAGCGCTCCTTTACACCGCATTGTGTTTTGGGGTTGTGAGCTCCTGGGTGGTGTCATGGACAGTGCGATCCCAAAGTGCTGGTGCCAGAGCCCTCTCGAGGATTGGTAACAGGAATGATGATTGGTTGTGCATGCTTCGCTTGTTTAGAAATCGAGGTTACAAGTAACCTATCGTCATAGTTGCAAAACACGTCGATCAAATAAAATTTATACCGAAACTCTAAAGGAGTCCCGGGTCGAACACAGGGAGGCGACGTTTACTTTACTTGAAAACCACGCTTCATTTTTATTCGTTCTTGGTTATTTTTATCTTTTCTCATTTTTTTGGTATTTTTAGGAAGCAAGAGATCAGATCAACAAATGCTTATCTAGCTAATCTACTTGCAAATATAAAAAAGAGAGAGAGAAACAATCATCTATTCATCAAGAATTGTTTGTTACACTACGAAAGCAAGAAAAATCTACACTATGAAAGCATATAAAAAGAGGGAGGTGAGAGGAAATCTCCTGAATCGGCTGCTCGGCGAGATGATGGCGCCTGGCGGAAGTTCGGACGAAGGAGGTGAGGAGCGAGACGATGGAGGTAAGATGCTGGAGGACGTCAGGTTGAGGAAAGCTTCAGTGTAGCTTCGGAATGGAGGTGAGAAGACGGAGTTGATCTGCTACTGGAATGGAGGAGAGAGGACAGCTCCAAGGTGACCTATGAAGGGAGATGGGAAGTTGGAGGAGTATTTGGTGGGGCAGAGGTTCACTACACTAATAGGCACCTTGGGAGCTTGAGAACAAGCTCTAATGGAGCTTTGGTATGCTTGCTAGAGCTTATAAGTAGGTAGGAGTTGAGTAGGTAGAGATGGCTTGGAAGGGAGGGGGTGTAGGTCCTTTTATAGTGTTGGAGAAGAGGCAAAAATCTGTATGGGACCATTAGTGACATCCAGGCCGTCGTTGGAAATGTCGCTGTAGGCTGCTCATGCCCGCTGGCGCCCACAGCTGGCTTTGCTGGCATGCGATGAATTACCAACGGCTGTAAGCGTTGTTGTAAGTCGAGTTCATGCGTCGCTGTACTCCACCTCACGCTGTGCTGGCGCCACTCCAGCCTTGCCGCACGCCTGCGCGCCCATGTGCTAGCGCTGCACGCATGCGTGCCTGCGTGCCCGCACGCGCACCCATGCTGCTGTGCACGTACGGTGCTGCGTGCATGTGCTGGTGGCTTGGTCTGCGCCACGTGACGCAGTCTGGGCCGTCCATCTTCTTCTTGTTGTAGGAGCTGCTACAGAGGTCAGATTGAGTCAATTTTCACGTCGTTAGGCTACGATCGTTGACCTGAATCCATCTGCACGGTCGGATTTATCATTTGAAGCTTCGAATTATGACTCCTAGTCCCTTGGCCGTTGATCTTCCTCGGACTGCATATGATGCTACAGAACTCCGATCGAGGCGATTTCAGAGGCGTTGGACTCCGATCGTCGTCTTGATCAGATCCATATGGTCGGATCGTCAATCCGAGGCTCTGAAATAAATATCCTTCTCTCCTAACCACAAAAATGATGTAATTAACCTAAATTATATACAGCTACTCTAAATGCAGAATGATGCTTGCTATGCAATATTTATAACATGAAATGCAAATCTAAGCCTAGGAACATGCAAGAATAGGTATTTTACCCTTAATAAATGTGTTTACATCATACCCCCATGCCTATCTTTTGCTAGTCCCTAGCAAAATTAAACTATATGCTATGTATAAAGGCAGAATTAGGATTAGATCGCTTAAGCCTAAGTCGTTTATTAGCAATAGAAAATTTCAACTAAGGTCCTAAACTACGAAAACTCAACAGTACCTGGGTATCTGCTAGAATGTAGATCGCCCAAGTTCTCGCCTTATTTGAGAAGGGAAGATATATATATTTTTTATTTTTCTTCTTTTCTAATTTTTTTTGTACTTTTGGAGTTTGAGAGTTCCGGGATAACTTTTTATGGCTACCCGACCCGCCCAAGACTAAAAAAAGACTCTAAGTACTAAGCATCTTTGTGAAAAAGTGATAGACTCACAAAATGACTGTTAAGACGGACTTCGGGTTTCTACAACCCTAGGTGACCTTGCCTAAAGGTTTATCTTTATGATCGGTAGCTTTCTCCCTACTTCTTTTATATATGGGGTCAACACAAGGGCAAACCCAGTGTATATCTCCCAGATTTATTCTACTTCCCCGCTTCTTCCCTAAGTGTTTTGGGAATTATTGTGCATTTTTTTTTTGTGAGCTGGGTTCTGGACAACCGGACAATGAGTTGTTACTACCAACAACTTGCCAGCCATACTCGTGCGGTGAAGTGTGGTTTTATTTTTTTTTATTTTCTCCTTTTTCTTTTTCTTTTTTTTTTCTTTTATTTTTGAGTGTTCCTTTTTTTTATATAAGTAGGTGGCTTCCCTGATCTAAGATTTACCTAAAGGTAGTACAACGAAAATGATCTTATGGCTAGGCTCTGGATAACCGGCCGATGAGCTGTTACCACCGACAACTTGCCAGCCATACCACCCAAGTCGGTCCCTTAGCTACCCAATTTTCGTAAAAATTGCCGGAAAGTGAGTCAGTGCAAAAAAATGTGTGTAGATGCTTAGGCTTACAGTCCCCCCAAATCAAAGGGCGAGTTGATAAGTCGCATACTTATCATCCCAAATTATTTACCAAATTAAAATAAATTTTAATTGGCGAGGACTCGAGACTAAATCCACATTGGAGTGGACACTCGAGCTAATTAAGCCCGAAGACCTGAAGAGTCTAAGTGTTTAGGTCCTCTCGTATCATTTCCTAAAGTTAATAACTTCCAAATGCCTAAGTTCTCTTTTCCTAATTTCTTTCTTTTTTTATCCTATGTCAAATTTTCAATTCTTTTTAATTTTATAAGAAACTAAAATAAATTCTATGGAGTTAACATAATGATTTCAAGAATTGATTATCCGCCCCCCCATGCCTAAATGATGCAATGTCCTCATTGTAAAAATAAAGACATGAAAAGGGAGAAGTAAATAGAATATCACCTGAGTGTCGTGAAAATCCGATCAGCTCCGCAGAGAGAAGAGTGTATACACACGCGCTAAGTTTAATGCCTTCAGCTAAGCATAACATACATACAAAGAAGAAATTGAGAATTCACAAGTGCAGATCAGAATCAAAATAAAAGGTTGATCCTGAAACCCGTCTGCAGAAGATGTCCACAGACGTGGACGAGATTATGGTGCAAACCCATGCCCCAGGGACGAGTGGTTCTCAGGTTCTGGATGAAAATCACCTAGAACTGAAGGTTGTTGTGTTTACAGGGCCGGGCCTGCGGTTTAATGGTGTGCAACCCAAGACCAAAGTGACAGACAATAGGTAGATCTGGTAGATCATTGTACACCCCATCTAAAGTACCCAAGTCCAACAATTGTGGCTGAATCAGGATTGACTTGGGCACAATGATCTCAAAAGTATGTTCATTTAGCTCTTCAGGGTGTGGTTGAGGAATGGGGCTACTAATTGAGTCATCGGGTATCGGATCCTCCAAGTTAGCCCCAACCGAATTAGTGTCTTCAGTAGTCGGGCTACCAAATTGGTTGTCATACTCCTCGAGCCTGTATGTCTCACTAAAATTGTTCTCCTCAAGCTTAAGTGAGACTTCACTAAGAGATTCCTCACCCTCAAAATCAAAGAATTCATGATCCTCATTTGTATATGTCTCAACATCACAAGTCATTCCATCATCCAAGGAGACATAATTTTTTTCGTTTCCTGACTTGGGGATCTTGGGTGAATCAATCGGTTCATCCTCAAAGGGTTGCTCTAGACCAATCTGGTCATCTCCAATCTTCGAATATGTGTCCCCCCCGACAGGCGCCTGAGCGGGTTCAGACATTAGCTCTCCTGAAGAGGGTTCATCTTGACAATCATCCCAAGATTTGACTGGTGCAACCACAAATTTCATCCTCAACCTCGATAATTTCCCAAGAACAAACTCACCCAAGTCCCTATCCCTAACACTTTGGAGCAAATCCAATAGAGAACTATTAAGTTCATCAATCATTTTGATCATAGGCTCTAGTGCTTCATTGCATGGTGTTGGCTGAGCTTCTAAAGATTGTATAGTGTTCCTCAAATTAGCCAACACCCTTTCCTAGATCTAGTTCACCTGAACCGACTGGTTCAGTTCAAGTTTGGGTGGGTTCAGGTTAAATTTAGGGGAGCCAAGATGTCGAGGTTCTCGGGTCCCTCCCTGAAAGTAGGTCATTCTAGGTTGTTCAAAGGATGGTGGCGACCTATATTCAGTGGAATACTGGGGAGGGTAGGTGTTATAATCATGATATCCTTCCTAATTATAGATCGGGTTGGTTTGGGCATCAAAGGATGGAGATCCATAATCATTATAGCTCTGGGAAGGATAATAATCATAGTCTTGTCATCCAGGGTTAGGCCCTGGACCCTGAGGTTCAGATTCATATCCCCAATCAAAGTCATCCCGGCTAGTGGATGGGTAATTACAAGTCAAGTCGGGATAGTAATCATCTTGGGGATAAGTGGTGGTAGAAGGATAGGATGTGAAATGTGTGTAGGATGTGGAAGGGTACATGGTGAAGTAAGGAGGGAAATCAGAAGAGAAAGGAACCCTGCAATACAAAAATACAAGCCTATCCTTAGTTTGGGTAGCCTAAAGGTCTACAGACTCTCAGAATCCATCCTAAGATTATAGACGATTTACTCTACTTATGTCCAAGCAATCCAACTAGTTAGAAGGAGGGACCGGGGAGAAGGTTCTTCCTTTGGCTTGCGCCTCCGGTTCCTAGTGTGCCCCCCAGCCGCAGTCATTTGACACTACTCCCCTAGCTAGACATTAGATTGACTAGTATAAGCAGGTTAATCGTGAACAATCTCAATTTGGATCCTGACGAGCGAACCAGTCCATAGGGCCAACGTCTAATCAATTTTAGTTAGGCTTGAGACAATGGTGCTTCAGGAATGTGATGGGCCCTTTAGATGGGCTGTGCCCTTAATGATCAATTAAAATGTGTGTGCGTGCACAACCAGGGGTCTCAAACAAGGTTATTTGATGATGTGTCTTTTAGGGTTCAACCTTGTTTAGTAGCTTTTAGGGTTTAATTCTTAGGTTGGTTCAATCAAGGTTTAGTAGAACACTCCAAGTTTTGAAAGCACAGGTGATGATATGTTCGTTTAAAAATAAAAAATAATGCGGAGTGCCTGGTTCAACCCTAAGAATCAACCCTAAGTGGCAAGCTACTTGATGGATTAGTTTTAGATTGAGTGGTGCGGCCCAAACAACTCAATCAATTAGCCTATTGCACCACTTAGTTTAGGCACACAAGAATGCTTAACCTATTTAGATTTCTACTCACTTATGTGTATTTAGTTGAAGTGTACCAGGTCCACAGGTCAGATCCCGGTTAAGTGGTAGAATCAAAGTGATTGTGCACCTTAGGAAAGGAAGTTGTGGGTGTTAAGTGTGTAGCTTATAGAAAATCCCACAATCAGATAACACTTTTTTTATTTTTTTATTTTTATTTATGTGGATGGCGAGGTGAGTGGAGGTGGCAGACAAACAACCAAATCTATCCTAGGGTTCATAAAAAGCACCTAGGTTGATTTGGATTTGAGTTATTCGGTTATGGAATGAAAACTAAGGTGGGGGTGGTGTGGGGGACACTTACAAAACACTCTACCCGCACTTTACTCCGGTCTACCGCACTTGGATCTCCATGCTAGGGTACCTGCAAGATAGTAGATCAAAGGCAAGTAGGGTTAATGCTATGTAAATGCAAAGAAATGTAACAAACAATAAACTAAATTTCGTTGCCTCCCGAGCAACGGCACCAAAATGGTCGTGCGTGCTTCGCGTGTTTAGAAATCGAAGTTACAAGTAACCTATCGTCATAGTTGTAAAATACGTCGATCAAATAAAATTTATACCGAAACTCTAAGGGAGTCCTGGATAGAACATAAGGAGGCGACGTTTACTTTACTTGAAAACCACTCTTCATTTTTATTTGTTCATGGTCATTTTTATCTTTTCTAATTTTTTTGGTACTTTTAGGAAGCAAGAGATCAGATCGACAAATGCTTATCTAGCTAATCTACTTGCAAATATAAAAGAGAGAGAGAGAAACAATCATCTATTCATCAAGAATTGTTTGTTACACTACGAAAGCAGGAAAAATCTACACTATGAAAGCATATAAAAAGAGGGAGATGAGAGGAAATCTCCCGAATCGACTGTTCGGCGAGACGACGGTGCCTAGCGGAAGTTCAGACGAAGGAGGTGAGGAGCAAGACGATGGAGGTGAGATGCTGGAGGATGTCAGGTTGAGGAAAGCTTTGGCGTAGCTCCAAAATGGAGGTGAGAAGATGGAGTTGATCTGCTACCAGAATGGAGGTGAGAGGACAGCTCCAAGGTGACCTATGAAGGGAGATGGGAAGTTAGAGGAGTATTTGGTGGGGCAGAGGTTCACTACACTAATAGGCACCTTGGGAGCTTGAGAACAAGCTCTAATGGAGCGTTGGTAGGCTTGCTAGAGCTTGGGAGTAGGTGGGAGTAGAGTAGGTAGAGATGGCTTGGAAGGGAGAGGGTGTAGGTCCTTTTATAGTGGTGGAGAAAAGGTAAAAATCGGTATGGGACCAGCTGGAAACGTCACTGTAGGCAGCTCATGCTCGCTAGCACCCATAGCTGGCTTTGCTAGCATGCGATGAATTACCGACGACTGTAAGCGTCGCTGTAAGTCCAGCTCATGCATCGCTATAGTCCACCTCACGCTATGCTGGCACCGCTCTAGCCTTGTTGCGCGTACATGCACCCGCGCACCCACGCTGCTACGCACGTGCGGTGTTGTGTGCGTGTGCTGGCGGCCTGGGCTGCGCCATGTGGTGCAGTCTGGGCCATCCATCTTCTTCTTGTTGTAGGGGCTGCTACAGAGGTAGAATTGAGTCAATTTTCACGCCGTTAGGCTGTGATCGTTGACCCGAATCCATCCACGCGGTCGGATTTATCATTTGAAGCTCCGAATTATGTCTCCTAGTCCCTTGGCCGTTGATCTTCCTCGGACTGCATATAGTGCTAGGAACTCCAATCGAGGCAATTTCAGAGGCGTTGGACTCCGATCGTCGTCTTGATCAGATCCGTATGGTTGGATTGTCAATCCGAGGCTCCAAAGTAAATATCCTTCTCTCCTAACCACAAAAGGGATGCAATTAACCTAAATTATATACAACTACTCAAAATGCAGAATGATGCATGCTATGCAATATTTATAACATGAAATGCAAATCTACGCCTAGGAACATGCATGAATAGGCATTTTACCCTTAATAAATGTGTTTACATCAATGATCTCGACACATTTGTTGTAAGACTAAGCTAAAAATAAGCATGGGGGAGAAAAAAAAAAGTTTTAAACCAAAAACACGCTCTTATAAATGTTGGCTTTTCACAAGCACGGACACAAGGCTTTAAAGGATATTGCAGGTTATGAATCAAATTCAAGAGCCGAAGAAAAATCCTAAAAATAGAAATTTCAAGTCATCTAAATTAACAAGGGGTTAATTTGTAAATTTTCTGGAGGATATATTGATCCCGTTTTGTCTAATTTTTGGATCCAAGAACAAATCCTGATGTTTATCCTTAACAAATCCCATGCCTCCTGTGTTTAGATCAACCAAGGTCCCATAATCTTTTTCTCCTCAAAAGTCGAAAAAATTAGATTTCCCAAAAATTCCATTTTTCAAAAAATTAAAGTTTTGCTAAGAGATTATCAAAAGATAAGCATGGAGGTGTGATAAACGCCAGCTTATCATTATTCTTATGCATTAAAACAAACCTAGATCTTAGGATTATGCTCCGCAAACGGGTTTTTGGGTTGCATTTAGGCATAAATTAGGTTAGGCATGCATTGCATCTTTTATTGTGTTTTTAATGTATTTTTGTGAGTGTTAGGGACAAACAGATTGCCAGATCCCTAGTACCCTAGCACTCAAGAAGGCAACTGGTGAAGGAGAAGCTCTCACCAGCTGGAACACAGCTTGATCCAACTCACCATAGCTGGAATTCATCACACCTAAATTAGGTTAGCTCATCTTAGTTGAATGGCAGCTCAAGAGAGCTCATCTTAGCTCACCCTAGCTCAGGTCAGCTCAGATCCAGCTCAACATAACTGAGTCTTGCTCATCTCAGCTCCAATTAGTCCATAGGGAGCTCTATCTAGCTCAGCTGAGTTGACTGGAGTTCACCCTAGCTCAGGTCCAGCTACATCCAGCTCCATTAAACTCCAGCTAGCTAAAGATGACTTCATTCTAGCTTAGAAAGCTCAAGTCCAGCTCCCAGGGACTCAGCTTAGCTCAACTCAGTTGAATTAAGCTACCTTAGCTGCCTCAACCAGCTTGATCCTCCCTGGGAGCACCAGACCCAGCTCACCTCAGCTCATTATGGTAGAAGCCAGCTCACTTTAGCTTGGCTTAGCTGCTAGTAAAGAACTAGCAAACTAAGCCAGTTAGAGTAGCTCCATGCCAGCCTCTTAAGCAGCTGCCAGCTCCATTTCAAGCTCTAGACTTCTCCTCCTCAGCTCCTCTCTTCAAACCCTAGCTCACATTACCTACTCCTCTACTCCATAGCTAGCTAAGCTAGCTTAGCTTATCTTAGCTTAGCTAGCATCCAGCTCCTTGACCATCCACCACCTTCAACTCAACCCTAGCTAGCTCCACCTACTAAGCTCACCTAAGCTAGCTATCCTACTACAAGTTGGCGCCACCACCTAGCCACCTCTTCACCCCATCATCACCACCAAAAGACTCCACCATTTTGGTGTCAAAAACTACCATAACCACCTCCATTTTGGCGCCACTTTTTCCCTCCAAAATCCCCTTCATCTCCACCACATATCTCCCCTTAAATCCATCTCCACCATCCACTTAACCCCCCTTCTAGATGACCCTAGGTTGGTGCCAAAATGGTGGTCTCTCTCCACCACCAAAAGCCACCAACACCTCCATAACCACCCCCTTAACACCCTTTAAGGTGGCACCAACTAACCATAGCCCTAGGATCATTCTAACCACCCATGACCACCACCAAACTCCATCCTAGCCCTCCACCTATTCACGCCAACTACCCCCCTCTCCACCTCTATATAAACCCACCATATCACCACATAAAGATCATCCTCCATTAGTGTATTATTCTACCTCTACCCACCTACACCTACGGCCAAGAAGAAGGAGTAGAGAAGAAGATTAAGGGGGCACATCACCCGCCCATTTGGTACCTTCTTCTCCCCAATCTCTTCAACTTGTGCCATGCCAAGGAGGAGGGCTATTCTACTTCAAGGAGGATAGCCAGGCAAAGGAGAAGGACCTAGGGTGGATGTCCACCCTTGGAGGAGGAGAATTGAAGGTGGTAGCTACCACTTTGGAGGACACCATCTTGGAGGAGCATAGCAAGGAAGGAGAAGGAAGATCCCTTTTCAAGCCTAGGAGCCACTAAGTTTGGAGCAAGGAGCTTCCCCTCTTCAACACCAATTCAGGAGGATTTGTGTGTTATTTTATTTGTTGCAATTATCTAGTAGTAGAAGCATTCCTCTACTAGGGTTTGTAAAACATTTTTTTCTCCTTGAGTAAAGTTGCATTTTCTTAATTGTTTTCTTTTACTTTTACCTTAGTGTAATCACACCCTCTCTCTAATTACTCTAGGTTCCCACCTACCTAGGTGAGCTTAGAGAGAGGAATTACTTGTCACTTAGGTTCTAGTTTAGTAAATTTAGGTGTTAGCCATCTTCCCACCATCAATTTTATGTTGCTTTAGTTATTTCAAAACAAAAATTAAATATTTTAAAACACCAAAAAGAAAGTTGAGATTTATTTTCCAAGCAAGAGGTTTAATTTCTGCAAACTTGCCTGCTTGGATGACCCTAGATACCCCACTATCTAGGAGTATAAATTTAAAAGCGTATGCGATTTCACGTGTTACAACGACTTTAAAAACCCTAATTATAAATCACACGATTTTTCGCATCAGTTAGCCTCGTTCAGACTGTACCCAAGAAGGCGAGAATAACCGTTATGACTAACGAGAAAGGGGAAACCTTCACCACTCATTCAGCTTCTACTTAAAGAGTCTGTATTAACTATAGGAAGCTGAACACAACCACTAAAAAGGATCACTTTCCCTTGCCATTCATCGATCAAATCCTTGAAAGGTTAGCCAGGCAAAAATACTTTTGCTTCCTGGACAGTTATTCGGGATATAACCAAGTCCTTATCCATCCCAAAGACCAGGAAAAGACAACCTTCACATGTCCCTACAGAACCTTTACTTTCCGTAGAATGCCATTTGGGCTTTGCAATGCACCTGTGACTTTTCAAAGGTGCATGCTAGCCATCTTTTCTGACATGGTGGGAGATTGTCTTGAGGTGTTCATGGATGATTTCTCTATTTTCGGAGATTCTTTTGAGTCTTGCCTAGCTAACTTGGAATTGATCCTCCAAAGATGCATCAAAACATGGCTAGTCCTTAGCTGGGAAAAGAGCCACTTTATGACTCAGGAAGGCATTGTCCTGGGTCATGTGGTCTCTAGTTAGGGTATTGAGGTTGATAAAGCTAAGGTAGATGCTATCTCTAGACTTCCTCCACCCACATCCTTAAAACAGATCTTCTCTTTTCTTGGGCATGTGGGTTTTTACAGAATATTCATTAAGGACTTCTCGAAGGTTGCTCGACCCTTAAGTAATCTTCTGGCCAAAGATATGCCATTCGAGTTCAATGAATCATGCCACAAGGCTTTTGATTTATTAAAAACGACAGTCACCTGTGCCCTGGTGTTGCAACCATCAGTCTGGACAGCCCCATTTGAGATTATGGTCGATGCATCTGATTATGTTGTCAGGGCTGTCTTGGGTCAGAAGATTGAGAAAAAGCCCTCTGTGATTTACTATGCTAGCAAGACTCTGGACGAGGCCTAGAGGAACTACACCGTTACTAAGAAAGAATTGCTAGCTGTAGTTTTTGCTTTAGAAAAATTCAGGGCTTATGCGTTAGGTTCTCGTGTCATCATCCTTACCGACCACTCAGCCTTGAAACATCTCTTGGCCAAAAGGCATGCCAAACCCTAGCTTATTCACTGGATTCTACTGCTTCAAGAATTCTATCTTGAAATCAGGGATAAAGCCTAGGCACAAAATGTAGTGGTGGATCACCTCTCGAGAATCCTAATTGATTCTCCTCATCCAGATGTCCTGTCTCTAATACTTTTTCGGATGAAACTATCCTTATAGTCTCGGGTATTCGAACCCCCTGGTTTACGGATGCTGTCAATTATTTGGCTATTGGTCAAATCTCCCAGGATTGGACCAAACAACAATAGATAGACTTGTGTCTGAGGCCAAATATTATTTTTGGGATGATCACAAACTGTATCGCGTCGACGTAGATCAAATTATTTGTCGATGCATCCTGGAAATTGAATTCCAGGGCATACTTGAGTTCTACCACACATCTCCGTGTGGTGGACACTTTTCCAAGAAGAAGACGGCAGCTAAAATCTTACAATCCAGATTCTATTGGCCATCATTATTTAAGGATGCCCAGGAATTCTCAAAGTCGCGTACCCGATGCTAGACACTTGGGAACATGGCAAAGAGAGATATGATGCCCCGTAACCCAATACTTTCTGTTGAAATTTTCGACATTTGGGGCATCTACTTTATGGGATGCTTCCATCCTTCATTTATACACCAGTATATTCCTGTCACTGTTGATTATGTGTCCAAATGGATTGAGGTAATTCCCACCCAGACCAATGACCACAAGGTGGTCATCGATTTTGTGAAGAAAATATCTTCAGTCGGTTCGAGGTTCCTCAGGCAATTATCAGTGATGGTGGCACACATTTCACTCATGCCCAGTTTCAAAATTTACTGGGGAAATACAGGGTGAATCATCGGATTTCCACCTCTTACCACCCTTAGATGAATGGACAGGCCGAGGTCTCCAATTGGGAGATCAAAAATATTTTGCAGAAAATCGTTAGGCCTGATAGGAAGGATTGGACCCAAAAGCTAGATGATGCTCTTTGGGCCTACCATACGGCATACAAAACTCCTATCGGTATGTCTCCATTCCATCTGGCGTTTGGTAAGGCGTGTCACTTACCCATAGAACTTGAACACCGGGCATTTTGGGCCATCAAGAAATGTAATTTTGACCTTGAGTTGGCCGGGAAAACCAGGAAACTCCAACTATCTGAGTTGGAGGAGCTTCGAAATGATGCTTATGAAAATGCTAGAATCTATAAGGCAAGGACCAAAGCTCTCCATGACCAGATGATTTCACGTAAGAGCTTTGAGTCGAACCAGAAGGTCTGGCTTTTCGATTCTCAATTGAAGCTTTTCCATGGCAAACTCAGGTCTAAGTGGGATGGCCAGTTCATTATTGAGTAGATTTTCCCTAACGGGGCCGTCAAAATCTTTGACCCAAAGACGAGTAATATCTTCAAGGTCAACGGTCAACGTCTCAAACCCTCTGTTGACCATATGCTCCCTGAACCCATCTTGGACAAGGTTGCTCTTACCTTGCCTTAACCACCATAGGCTGATCATCGCCTAGCTAAAGGCACTATACTCAGCACGTGTAAAGACTGTTCCGAGCTGACCAGAATCTCACGAAAACTAGGTGTTATTCTTCCACTTCTACTCTCTTGCATGTTTTCATTTTTAACAATGAGGACATTGCATTAGCTAAGCATGGGGGGGTAGATATTTCTTATGAATCCTTTTGTCAGCCGTAACAGTAATTTCTTATTTTTCCCTTAAAAAATAAAAAAAAAGAATTAGGAGATGAGAACTTAGGCATTAGGAGTTGTAAACTTTAGGAATTGATATTTTGGGACCTAAATAGTTAAACTCTTCAGGTCTTCGAGCTTAATTAGCCCAGGTGTCAACTCGAATGTGGACTTAGTCTCGAGTCCTCGCCAAATAATCTTATTTTAATTTGGCTAATAAATTAGGATGATAAGTATGCGACTTATCAACCCATCCTCTGATTTGAGGGAATTTTAAGTCTAAGCATCTACACACTATTCGCATTGACTCACTTTTCGAGGGTTTTCTCGAAAATTGGGTAGCTAATAAACTATCTAGGGTGGTATGGCTGGCAAGTTGTCGGTCGTAATAGCTCATCGGTCGTTGTCCAAAGCCAGCCACAAGACCATTTTCATCATACCACCTTTAGGTAAATCTTAGATCAAAGAAGCCACCTACTTAAAAAAAAAAGAAGAAAAAAAATAGAAAAAATAGAAAAAGGAGAAAATAAAAAAAAGAAAATAATAAAGCCACACTTCACTGGGCGAGTATGGCTGGCAAGTGGTCGTGGGTAACAGCCCATTGGCCGACTATCCAGAGCCTAGCTTATAAAAATACACACTAATTCCCAAAACACTTAGGAAAGAAGCAGGGAAGTAGAATAAACCGGGGAGATATACACTGAGTTCGCCCTTGTGTTGACCCTATAAATAAAAGAAGTAGGGAAAAAGCTACCAGTCGAAAAGATAAACATTTAGGCAAGGTCACCTAGGGTCGTAGAAACCCGAAGTCCGTTTCAACGGCCATCTACTGAGTCTTTCACTATTTTCATAAGATGCTTAGCACATAGAGTCCTTTTCGAGTCTTGGGTGGGTTGGGTAGCCGTAAGAAGTTATCCCGACACTCTCAAACTCCAAAAAGTCCAAAAAAATAAGAAAAGAAGAAAAAAAACAAAAAAATTGTATCTTCCTTTTTAAAATAAGGTAGGGCTTGGACGGTCTGCATTCTGGTAGACACCCGGACACTGTTGAGTTTTTATAATTAGGTCCTAGGGTTGAGATTTTCTAAAGCAATCAATGAATTTTGCCTAAATAATCGAATCCTAACTCTACTTTTATACATAGCATTTAGGTTAATTTTGCTAGGGACTAGCAAAAAATAAGCATGGGGGTATGATAAACATGTATAAATTCATCGTAAAATGCTTATTTATGATAGTTCCCAGGCCTAGCATTGCATATCATGATATAAATATTGCACAAACATCCATGCATTGCATTTAGGATAGTTGTATATTATGTACATTAATTCCATCATTTTACATCGCTAGGAGGCAGTGCAGCATCTTTAAGGGCTTCGAATGAAGAATCTGACCGTACGGATGGATTCAGAGCGACGATCGCAATCCGTCAACGTGAGAATCACCTCGATCAGAGCTCTGTAGCACCTTCTACAAGAAGAAGAAGACAGACAACCCAAATGGTGCCATCCAGCCAGCCCCACCTGAGCCAAGGCGTCTTCGAGGCTGCCGCAAGATGAGATCCCAACCGTTGGATCTCAATCCAACAGCTGAGATGTGCGCTCCATGGCTGAACTCCTCACCCGGCCTCAGGCAGCTCAAGGATGGCTTCATCTCGATGTTGGATCTTCATCCAGTGGTTGAGAAGCGCGACTGCACCGCTCCCTCCACTCGACAAACCGCAGCCTTGGCGCATTGGTGAAGACATGCGCTCTCAAAATATGAGCACGAGTTCAAGCTGCGGTGGGGGGAGGCTATTTTGCAAAGAACGGGCGCAATCGAATTGCACCCTTTGGATGAGCATGGGTGCAATCAAGTGGCAGAGGCATCACCACATGGCACTGTTGGATGAGTGTGGATGCTGCACGCGACTGTCGATGCTCCTCGAGAATGCACCATCTCATGCATAATTAAGAGGCACGATCTTCGCACCATCTCAACCGTTCATGTCTAAATCCAACGGCTGCAATGCATCCAACCTCAGCGATAGCAGGTGAGCATGAGCAGCGGACGCGGGATTTGCAGTGACAGAAGAGAGGGCCTTTAGTGACACTTGCAGCTGTCACTAAATGTCCTGTGCAATGTGTGCGCCAGCCAAGGCATTGAAGAGGCGCAGATCTTTTGTCAACAGCTTGAGTGACCTTTAGTGACGCTTGTAGCTGTCATTGAATGTCTGTGCGTGGGATGCTCTTCCTCCCATCACTATATAAACACCCCTACACACCCCATTCCTCTTTATCTTTACCTACTCTACTCCCACCTACTCCTAAGCTCTAGCAAGCCTACCAACACTCTGTTAGAGCTTACTCTCAAGCTCCTAAGGCTCCTATTAGTGTAGTGAACCTCTACCTCACCAAATATTCCTCCCTCTTCCCATCACCATTCATAGGTCACCTTGGAGCCGTCCTCCCACCTCCATTTCGGTAGCAGATCATCTTCGTCTCCTCACCTCCATTATGGAGTCATGCTGAAGCTTTCCTCTACCTGACGTCCTCCTGCATCTCACCTCCGTCATCCCTCTCCTCACCACCTTCATCCTAGCTTCCACCAAGCATTGTCGTCTCACCGAACAGCCGCTTCGAGAGATTTCTTCTCACCCCTTTCTCTTTCATGCTTTCATAGTTTATTGTAATTGACATTCATGCAATACATCATATTTGATTCCATCTCTTTCTTGTGATTGCTTGTCATTTTATTTCAAAACAGAAAAAACTAACAAAACCCTAAAACACCAAAAAGAAACAAATCGAAGTGCGATTTTCATACAAAGTAAACATCACCTCCTTATTTTTGACCCCGGACTCCCTTGGAGTTTCGATATAAATTATATTTTATTACGAGTTTTGTGACTACGACGACGGGTTACTCATAACCCTGATTTCAAACATGCGAAACAGTTTGCATCAGTGGTGTGTAGAAGAAGAAAGAAGTTGGGTGGCTAGGGTTTCTAAGGGAGGAAGAAGGAAAGAGAGGAAGAGGCCAATGGAAGAAGGTGGATGACGATCATTTTTTGTAAAGATGATCTACTCATTCGTTGCAGCATGAAATATGATATCAAAATAAAAATCAAACTCATAAAATATGTAAATTAGAACCGGTGAGTCTAGGTCCAACATGGGGAGGCAAATGAATCTAATTACTCAAATACAAACTAATCTAACTAAGTAATCACCAAAGATAGCAAATAAAAGGAACATAACTATTCTATTGAAAAGAACTAGAATGTCTATGGAATCTAGAAATAACAAGACATTGAAAAAATACGAAAAGCTAAAATTCACCACCGAGAGCGATACGAAGGATGAAGCCTGGGATGGAGGATGCAGAGACGGAGACAAGAGCACCCATGTGCAAAAGTTCACCAAAGGTTGGTGCAAGATCCTCAAATGCAAGAGGCTTGCACCTGAGTAGAGAAAGGCTTGAGAGAAGAGCTTCAACCTCTGAACTTGAGAGAAAAAAGAATGTCCACCCCCCTCCCCATAGCCATCCACTACGGTTTAAATAGAAGATTTGGAGGCTTACTATTGGTGCTAGGTAGGCATATATCATAGATGTGTAGGGCTAGGATTAGATCTTGGAAAATCAAAGGCTATGGTTTAAAGTTGAGGCTAGAAAGATATGTGGTTTTTATTGGAACCTAACAAAGAGCTTGGATATAATTAGAGGGAGGATCAAGGGCTAGGATTAGATGTGAGGTTTTGGATAGGCTAGGGTTTGTTAGGTCCAAATAATGAAGGGTGTTGTAATAGCCTTTTAAGATTTATCTCACTTGTATTGAATTTTCAGCCTCTTTTCACTACTAGAAAAAGTTGCATTTGCGATGCTTAGGATGGAACAGTTTCATTCAAAACCATCTTCTATAATGACTATGAGCCCGAATGTGGTCGAGCAATGTTGGATCACATAGACAATGGTTGGAAAATCGTCATATGATTAGACTAAATGACAATTTTGAATGAACCCGTCGCATATAAAGTCTATGAAAAATTGCCCTTCACATTGAAGGGCCCCTCGATAGTCGATATATACGATAGTTTTAAGAACCGTCGTATATACAACCAACGATGGTTAAACGTTAGACTGTCGTGTATACCAAAGGGAAATTTTGGTTTGGTGGCATTTTTATCACGCCATAATTTGCTTATACGGTCGTTTTCTCTAAAACCATCGCAATAGTCCCCTTTTGAGGCACTCCGCAGCCATTCCACTACCCCCCAATCAGTCTCTCCTCTTCCTCTTCTTCGATCAACAATTGCAACCCTCTAGCATTCGTCCTTCTCCTTCCCTCCAGTAACATCCATCGTCCTCACCATCTCCTCCTCCTCTGACCTTCCCCTTCCATCCTCCTTGTCATCTCCTACTCCTCCTCGTGCTACCCCCTCCATAACCCTCCTCATCGCCATCTCCTCCTCGTCCTCCAACCGCCTCCTCCCATTCTCCTCCTTCGGCAAACCCCCAACATCTTCCTCCTTATCGCCATCTCCTCCTCGTCCTCCGGTCGCCCCCTCCCATCCTCCTCCTCGCCATCTCGTACTCCTCCGGCCGTCCCCTCCATCCTTGTCCTCCTCATCTCCTCCTTTCGCAATCTCATCCTCCTCCTCCAGTTTCCCGACCCTTCCATCCTCCTCCTTCAACAACTACCGCCACCTCCCCTCCCCAACCGACCCCCATCCTCCCCCTGCCACCACCTCCCCCTCCTCAACTGACCCCCCTTCCTCCCCCAGCCACCAACTCCCCCTCCTCATCTAAGCCTCCTCATTGCCCTGCCACCATCACCCCTCCCCCAGCCGCCACCTCCTCCTCTTCAATCGACCCCCCCTCCCCCTACCACTAAGTCCCCCTCCTTATCTGAGCCCCCTCATCGCCTTGCCACCATAGTCGCACGTGTTTTGTGAGTTTGAAATCAAGGTTACGAGTAACTCATCATCGTAGTTGCAAAACGTGTGGTCAAATAAAATTTATACCGAAACTCGAAAAGTGAGTCCCGAGTCGAACATGGGGAGGCGAACATTTGGTTTTATGAAATCCATGCTTCACTTTTATTTATTTATTTCATTTTTGTCTTTTCTAATTTTTTTGGTATTTTTAACAAGCAAGAGATTAGGTCGATAAAAACTTTATCTACTTGCAAAAATATGAGAGAGAGAAACAATCATCTATTTATCAAAAATTGCTTATTACAACTACGAAAGTAGGAAAACTACACTACGAAAGAGTAAAAAGATATAAAGAGGTGAGAGAAATCCCCTGGATGGTTGCTTGGAGGATGACTCGCTCTGACATCGCCTGGAGGAAGGTGGTGAGGAGCAGGACGAAGGAGGCCAGAGCTGGAGGACGAAGGATGGGATAGGACGACGTCGCGGCGAGGATCTTCTTCCTGAAGGGTGGTAAGAGGACGGCCATGGAATGCTCCATGAATGGGGATGAGGGGAGGGAAAATTATTTGATTTTCTACTCTAGAGGAGCATCCCGAGCTTGGGATAAGCTCTCTCTAGAGCATTGGAGGTGGTGAGAAGAAGAAAGGAAGAGATGAAGAAAAATGGGAGGGGGTAGGGGTCCTTTTATAGTGGACTAAAGAATCAAATTCGTATACAGAACATTTAGTGACGGTCATAAACGCCATTGAAGATCCCCTGCAAACGTCGCTGAAGGCAGCCCACGCGTCCACCTGCCGATGTGCTGGCACGCGCACCACACACCCGTGTCACATGTCCATGTGTGATGCACGGCACTGCTATCACGCATGCATGCCTCTACACACGCACATGCACCCGCGCTACTGTGCACGTGCGGTGGCACGTGCATGTGTATGGGCGACCTGGGTTGCGCCACATGGCGCAATCTGGGCCATCCATCTTCTTTCCTTTGTAGAAGATGCTATAAAGGTCGGATTGAGTCGATTTTTACGCCGTTGGGCTGCGATCGTCGACCCGAATTCATCCATGTGGTCGGATTTGTCGTTTGACACTCTGGATTGCATCACCTAGTCCCTTGGCCGTTGATCTTCCTTGGATTGCATATGATGCTACAGGACTCCGATCGAGGCAATTTCGGTGGCGTTAGACTCCAATCATCGTCTTGATCAGATCAGTATGGTTGGATCGTTAATCCGAGGCTCTGAAATAAATATCCTTCTTTCTTGACCACAAAAAGGGCGTAATTAACCTAAATTATATACAACTACTCTAAATGCGGAATGATGCATGCTATGCAATATTTATAACATGAAATGCAAATCTAAGCCTAGGATCATGCATGAATAGCCATTTTGACTTAAATAGATGTGTCTATATCATACCCTCATGCCTATCTTTTGCTAGTCCCTAGCAAAATTAAACTACATGCTATGTATAAAATCAAAATTAAGATTAGATCGCTTAAGCCTAAGTCATTTATTAACAATAGAAAATTTCAACTAAGGTCTTGAACTACAAAGACTCAACAATACCCAGGTGTCTACCAGAATGCAGATTGCCCAAGTCCTAGCCTTATTTGAAAAGGGAAGATACATTTTTGTATTTTTCTTCTTTTCTAATTTTTTTGTATTTTTGGAGTTTTAGAGTTCCGGGATAACTTTTTACGGCTACCTAACTCGCCCAAGCCTCGAAAAGGACTCTAAGTACTAAGCATCTAGTGAAAAGAGTGAAAGACTCACTAGGCAGCCACTAAAATGGACTTTAGGTTTCTACAACCCTAGGTAACCTTGCCTAAAGGTTTATCTTTTCGAATGGTATCTTTCTCCCTACTTTTATTTATGAGGTCAACACAAGGGCGAACTCAGTGTATATCTCCTTGGTTTATTCTACTTCCCTACTTCTTCCCTAAGTGTTTTGGGAATTATTGTGCTTTTTCTTTGTCTGCTGGGTTCTGGACAACCGGCCAATGGACTGTTACCCGCGAGAACTTGCTAGCCATACTCGTGCGGTGAAGTGTAGTTGTATTTTTTATTTTTTTCTCCTTTTACTATTTTTTCTTTTTCTTTTTATTTATTTTTATTTATTTTTCTTTAAGTAGGTGGATTCCCTAATCTAAGATTTACCTAAAGGCAGTACAATGAAAGTGGTCTTGTGACTGGGCTCTAGACAACTGGCCAATGAGCTGTTACCACCGACAACTTGCCAGCCATACCACCCTAGATAGTTCATTAGCAACCCAATTTCTGAAGAAACCGTCGAAAAGTGAGTCAGTGCAAAAAAATGTGTGCAGATACTTAGGCTTAAAGTCCCCCCAAACCAGAGGGTGGGTTGATAAGTCACATACTTATCATCCCAATTTATTAGCCAAATTAAAAATAAATTTGAATTGGCGAGGACTCAAGACTAAGTCCACATTCGAGTGGACAACCGGGCTAATTAAGTCTGAAGACCTGAAAAGTCTAAGTATTCAGGTCCTATCGTATCATTTCCTAAAGTTAATAAATTCCAAATGCCTAAGTTTTCTTCTCCTAATTCTTCTCTTTTTTTTATCTTTTTTTTTAATCTTTTTGAATTTTCACATTTTTTTTATAAGAAACTAAAAGAAATTCTACGGAGTTAACAAAATGATCTTAGGAATTGATTATCCACCCCCCCATACCTAAATGATGCAATGTCCTCATTATAAAAGCAAAGACATGAAAAAGGCGGAGTAAACATAATATCACCTGAACATCGTGAGGAATCCGGTCAACTCCGCAGAGAACGTGAAATATAAACACCTGCTAAATTTAATGCCTTCATCTAGGCATAAAATACATACAAGGAAGAAATTGAGAATTCACAAGTGCTGGTCAGAATCAAAATAAAAATGTTGATTCTCAGACCCGCCAACAGAAGATGTCCACAGACGTGGACCAGATTATGGTGCAGACTTATGCCCCAGGGTCGAGTGGTTCTCAGGTTTTGGATGAAAATCACCCAGAATCGAAGGTTGTTGTGTTTGAAAGGCCGAGCCTACATTTTAGTGGTGTGCAACCTAAGACCAAAGTGTTGGACAACGAGTAAAGATGGTTCAATAGGTGCGGTTGTCCACTAAACATCTAGCTCAGAAAAATAATCAATTATTTCGAGATTGGGTTGCACGTGAAAGATATCGTAAGGGTCTTGGTAGAAAGTAGGTGGTTTCAGGTCAATAGGTACCCTTAGATCCAAAATCAAACTTTCCTTAGAATTAGCCTCCCAAATTTTTATTTCAACAATTCTATCCTCCAACATCAAGAACTCAGGCTCCAGGACCTCTAGCATATCATTCACCCCATATGATTCTCCCAAGTCCAGTAATCATGGCTAAATCAAGATTGACTTGGGCACAATGATCTCAAAAGTCAGCTCTTCGAGGTGCAGATGAGGAATGGGGCTATTGATTGAATCTTCTAGTAAATGAGGATTCAAATCCTCCAAGTTAGCCCCAATCGAATCCAAATCTTCAATAATTGGGCTATCAACTGGTTCGTCAGATTCCTCAAGCCCATTTGTCTCACTAAAATCCTCTTCCTTAGGTTCAAGTGAGACTTCACCAAAAGATTCTTCACCCTCAGAGTCAAAGAATCCATGATCCTCATTTATATATGTCTCAAAATCATATGTCATTTCATGGTCCGTGGAGACATTTTTCGTCATTCCCTGGCTCTAGGATCATGTGTGAGAAACTCAATTCATCCTTAAAGAGTTGCTCTAGCCCAACCTGGTCATCTCCAATCTCAAAATATGTATCACCCCTGATAGGCTCCTAAGCGGGTTCAGACATTGGCTCTCCTGAAGGGGGTTCATCTTGAGAATCATCCCAAGATTTGACTAGGGCAACCACAAATTTCATCCTCAACCTTGATAATTTCCCAAGAAGAAACTCACCTAGCTCCCTATCCCTAACACTTTGGAGCAAATCCAATAAAGAGCTATTCAGCTCATCAATCATTTTTATCATAGGCTCCAATGCTTCAGTGCATGGTGTTGGCTGAGCTTCTAACGATTGTATAGTGTTCCTCAAATTAGCCAACACCCTATCCTGGATCTGGTTCACCTGAACCGATTGGTTCAATTCATGTTTGGGTGGGTTTGGGTTAAATCTAGGGGAGTCAAGATGTCGAAGTTCTTGGGTCCCTCCTTGAAAGTAGGTCGTTCTAGGTTGTTCAAAGGATGATGGCAACCTATATTCAGTGGAATACTGGGGAGGGTAGGTGTTATAATCATTATATCCTTCTTGATTGTAGATCAGATTGGTTTGGTCATTAAGAGATGGAGATCCATAATCATTGTAGGTTTGGGAAGGATAGCAACCATAGTCTTGTTTTCTAGGGTTAGGCCCTGGACATTGAGGTACGGATTCGTATCCCCAATCAAAGTTATCCTGGCTAGTGGATGGGTAATTACAAGTCAAGATGGGATAGTAGTCATCTTGTGGATAAGTGGTGGTAGGAGGATAGGATGGGAAATGCGTGTAAGAAGTGGAATGATACATGGTACAATAGGAGGGAAAACAAAAGAGAGAAAGGTGCCCTGTAGTATAAGCAATCAACCCTGTCCTTAGGTGGGTTAGCCTAAAGACCTACAGACTCTCAAGACCCATCTTGATATTATAAATGATTCGGTCTACTTTTATCTGGTCAATTCAACTAGTTAGGAGGGACTAGGGAGAAAGTTCTTCCTTTGGCTTACACCTTGGATACCTAGTGTACCCCCCAGCCGCAATCGTTTGATGCTACTCCCCTAGCTAGACATTAGATGGACCAACTGAAGCAGATTAATAAAAAAAAATCTCAATCTGAGCCTCGAAGAGCGAATCAATCCTTAAGGCCAATGTCTACTCGATTTTAATTAGGCTTGGGATGATTGTGCTCTTGGAATGTGATGGGCCCTATAGATGGGTTGTGCCCTTAATGATTTGTTTGAGAATGTGTAAATGTGCACAACCAATAGCTTTTCAAGCAAGATTATTAATGATGAGGTGAGTTTTAGGATTCGAATCTTGCTTAATAGCTTTTAGGATTCAGATATTAGGTGTTTTCAACCAAGTTTTGTGAGGCAAACCAAGTTTGTTGTTGAAAGCATGTGTTTGAGTATTTTCCTTTAGAAATTAAGAAAAATATGGAGTGCCTGGCTTGACCTAATTATTTAATCCTATGGGGCAGCTAGAAAATGAACCTCTTTTAGATTAGGTGGTGCGGCCCAAATAATTCAATCAATCGGCTCAAATGCACCACCGATTAAGGCACACAAAAAGGTGATTAACCTAATATAATTTTTACTCTTTTATGTGTTGAAT
The DNA here is from genome assembly GCA_037157565.1 of Thalassia testudinum. NCBI lineage: Eukaryota > Viridiplantae > Streptophyta > Magnoliopsida > Alismatales > Hydrocharitaceae > Thalassia > Thalassia testudinum. The sequence continues at coordinate 61,634,877 of JAZHRO010000007.1, read as the reverse complement.
TCGTGTATCGGGTCCACAGGTCAGAAGCTCGGTTGAGTAGATGAAAATCAAGTCCGATTATGTGTCTCAAATGTGGTGTATAGAGTGTGTATATTGATTTGTCCCACAGAAAGTATCTTTTTTTTTTTTAAATGCGGGGGTGAGGTGGATGAAGGTGGCAAACAAGACAAACAATTCTATCCTAGGGTTTATGCAAACACCTAAGTAGATTAGGTCTTGGTTATGAGTGTGGCGAAATGAACTAGTAGGGGGGAATGTGGGGGACACTTACAGAGTACTCTACCCGCACTTTACTCCAGTCTACCGCACTTGAATCTCCATGCTAAGGTACCTATAAGACGGTAGATCAAAGACAAGTAGGGCTAGTGCTATGTAAACGTAAAGAAACGCAATAAACAATAAAGTAAATTTCGTTGCCTCCCCGGCAATGGCACCAAAATGATCGCATTATCCCTGGCAACGGCGCCAAAATTGTCGCCATGTTTTGCGAGTTTGAAATTAGGGTTACGAGTAACCCGTCGTCATAGTTGCAAAACCTATGGTCAAATAAAATTTATACCAAAACTCGAAAAGTGAGTCCCGAGTCGAACACGGGGAGGCGAACATTTGGTTTTATGAAATCCACGCATCACTTTTATTTATTTATTTCATTTTTGTCTTTTCTAATTTTTTTGGTGCTTTTTACAAGCAAGAGATTAGGTCGATAAAAACTTTATCTACTTGCAAAAATATGAGAGAGAGAGGGAGAGAGAGAGAGAGAAACAATCATCTATTTATCAAGAATTGTTTGTTACAACTACGAAAGCAAGAAAACTACACTACGAAAGCGTAAAAAGATAGAAAGAGGTGAGAGAAATCCCTCTTGACGGTTGCTCGGAGGATGACTCGCTCTGGCATCGCCTGGAGGAAGGTTGTGAGGAGCAGGACGAAGGACGACGAAGCCAGAGGACAGAGGATGGGGCAGGATGGCGTCACGGCGAGGATCTTCTTCCCGAAGGGTGGTGAGAGGACGACCATGGAATGATCTATGAATAGGGATGAGGGGAGGGAAAACTATTTGATTTTCTACTCTAAAGGAGCATCCTAGGCTTGGGACAAGCTCTCTCTAGAACCTTGGAGGTTGTGAGAGGAAGAAAGGAAGAGATGAAGAAAAATAAGAGGGGTAAGGGTCCTTTTATAGTGGAGGAAAGAATCAAATTCGTATACAAGACATTTAGTGACGGTCATAAACGTCGCTGAAGATCCACCGCAAACGTCGCTGAAGACAACCCACGTGCCCACCCGCTGTTGCGCTTATGCATGCATGCCTTCACGCATGTGCGCACCTACGCTGCTGTGCACATGCGGTGGCGTGTGTGTGCGCATGGGCGGCTTGGGTTGCACCATGTAGCACAATCTAGGTTGTCCATCTTCTTTCCTTTGTAAGAGATGCTATAGAGGTCGAATTGAGTCAATTTTCACCCCGTTGGGCAACGATCGTCAACCCAAATCCATCCGTATGATCGAATTTGTCTTTTGATGCTCCAGATTGCGTCACTTAGTCCCTCAGCCATTGATCTTCCTTGGATTGCATATGGTGCTACGGGACTCCGATTGAGGCGATTTCGGAGGCATTAGACTCCGATCATCGTCTTGATCAGATCCGTACGATCGGATCATCAATCCAAGGCTCCGAAATAAATACTCTTCTCTCTTGACCACAGAAAGGACACAATTAACCTAAATTATATACTACTCTAAATGAAAAATGATGCATGCTATGCAATATTTATAACATGAAATGCAAAACTAAGCCTAGGAACATGCATGAATAGGCATTTTAACCTAAATAGATGTGTCTATATCACACCACCTCCCCTCCCCTTGCCACTATCTCCCCCTCCTCAACCGACCCCCCCTCCTCCCTCTGCCACCAACTCCCCCTCCTTATCTGACCCCCGTCATCACCCTACCACCACCTCTCCTCCCCCAGCCACCACCTCCCTTTCCCGGCCGACTTGCCTCCCCCTACCACCACCTCCCTATCTGACCCCTCGTCCTCCCCCCGCCACCACCTCCCCCTCTCATCCCTTGCTCTTTTTTTTTTAATGTTTTAGGGTTTAGGTTTATTAAAATTTTATTAATTATGTTTGATTTGTAAAATTTAATTTAGGTTATCTAGTTGTCAGATATGCCATTATCGATTCTCATGTTTCGTCGAGGTATGAATGTAAAATTTTTAGATTAATTATGTTCTGAATGTGGAGTGTACCCACTTTATTCTTTTTTATATATTGTAAATGTCAATAATTATGGGGTGTACCCACTTAATTATGTAATTTTATTTTTGCATGTATGTGATGATTGTGGGGTGTACCCACTTAATTATGTAAAATTAGGTTATTTATGTGAATGAATGGGGGGTGTACCCACTTAATTTGTGAATGCTTATATGATTAATTATATTTGTTTATTATGGGAAGAAGTTTATATTGCAGGAGAAACTCCACCGAAAAATTTAATGAATTTATAGATACACATGCTTACACAAATCTAGATTTATTTGAGGCCAAATAATAGGTATTCTAACCCCTAGGTTACAGGTTTTGGGAGGGGATAGTAGTGTCAAAATACTCGCCCGTCGAGCCTTATGATCATGTTATACGGACAATGCAAAGTGTGTGTCTACTTCACTTACATGCACAATGTGTTGTCTTTATAACATGCCATAACTTTTAATCATTTTTAGTTTGGTGAAGCACCAGGATTAAAAAGGTCCTTGAAGATTTGATCACACCTTAGGATTGTTATATGTAACTAGTGTGTAGAGAAATTTTGGTATCATCTTTCTGTTCTTCTCTCGTATACCAACTAATCTTAGCTAGGTTCCTAAAGCACCCTTAATTGGATACTATTGGGAATGTAGTTAAGGTTAGTCTTGGAGGGTATACTGGAGAAGTGCGAGGAGATGCAACTGAAATTTCTACACACACTAGTTACATATAACAAGTAACGTTATAATCAAATCTTCAAGGATGGGCTATTAAGTGAAAACCCTAATCAAAATACAAACACCGTTAAAATCATATTATAATTATTGGGTGGTTTTATTTTATTTTTGTAGATTATCATGGACAAGTCTTGGATTAGTTTGAAGAACTCGGATTACTCCTGATATAAGAATGGAGTGAGAGATCTCCTTAATTGAGCATTCCATGACGATAGGAAGTCATTCAGGTGAGAAGACAAGTTCGACAAGATTTTTTGCCCATGTAGGAGGTGCTTGAATGGATATTCACATGATAGTAACACTGTATTCGAGCACATGATTTTCATTGATTGGTGGCAGCATTATACTAAGTGGATTACTCATGGAGAGGATCTTACAGAGGAAGTCAAACAATCTTCGATAGATTTCGATGAGTCTGCTGTGGGTATTGAAGCCGACAACATTAATAAAATGCTTGATGAAATGAGAGCGAATGAAGATCCAGCTAGTGGGGAAACTACAAATAAGTTCTATGATGCTATTAAGGCGGCGGATGAACCTATTACTCCTGGCATTACGTCCATTTCAAGATTGTCATTTCTTTTGAAGTTATTTCAAATGAAGGTTATGAATAGAGTGATGGTAACACCATCATTCGTCATAACTAGCTTGAATTAGTCAAAATCAAATGATAAACACTCATAAATGATCGTTTGAGGATCGCAATTCCATGCTGAACTAGTCTGAGAAGAAGATAGGAAAATGGGGTTAATTCTGTTGTTTTACCATCTCATCTCAAATGTAGATTAACCAAGGGGCTGATCAGGGGTTAATTCAAGGTCAAATGAACTTAAATATTCAAGAAGTGGGCTAACATTGACTAAATCAGGGTTTCACGCATTTTGAGGATTAAAACGGTACTGAAAACCCTAATTATCAGCCATACTCAAGTTGAAAGTGTTGGTGCAAGAGCACCTTGAACTCTGATTTTGATGATAACAAAACACTTATTATTTAACATTTGCATTGAGTTTAAGATTTCAAGATAAATACAAATGGATTCAAATCTAAAGGAGTTCAAGCTCGCGTCCATGGTGGATTGGAGGAGCTTGATGGAGGAGATGGAGCTTCGCTTGAAGCGAGAGCTTGAAGATTCATGAAGATGAAGAATAGGACTTAGATTTATTTTGAATGTCCATCTTGTTCCTGTATTTGTCTCTTTATGTTCTTTGCTTTTTATTTCTTAGATGATTGTTAAAGATCCCCAAAGTAACATACCATAGTCCTAGGATCACTTACACAACCCTAAGATACTTAGACAATCTTTGACAAACTCAGAAAATCAATATAGAAATCAAACAACCTAATCAGACATCCAAGCTAGACATCAGGCATCTGATCTTGACTTTTAAGACATCTGACCTCTTGTCCAGACATCCAAAACACTTAGGCTAGAAATCGACTCTCTGTCTACCACCTTCGGACATCTAGCCCATAGTCCAGATGACTTACAAGACGTCTGAGGACCTTGCCAGGCATCCAACACTAAGACCATTGGACTATTAGACCATTATCATAGAAGATTAATTCTTAATCAGACTTACATCTACTTTCAGACACCCGTAGAGCATCCCAGAAGTTTGATAAATAGATGTTAGTCTAAGATCTGACCCAAATCACTTTTGTCAGACCACATAGCAGTTTAAGCCTTGGGAAATCAATTCTCGCAGGGAATCCTCTTTCTAGACGTCAAGACACATTGTAGACGTTCGACTTGTCATCTGTGCAACACACTTTAGATCCCTGTTTTGTTCTTGTGAAAATAGGAGGAAACCCATCTTAGAGTTAGACATCTGATAATCTTCCCAAATGTCATATGATTGATCTATTTGACATCCGTCTAGATCCAACCTAGTCCAAGAACATCAACCCTTCTAGAGTAGACTCTGACCTTCAGATTAGATGAAGGCCCAGATGTTTGACATTAGATCTAGACGTTGAATAACGTTGTCAAAATCATAAATGACCCTGATTTCATTGAATTTTGGCTTGATCTCTTGTGCTTTATTCCCAATGGCTATAGAAGCCTTCCAAGGCCTTCTAAACCCTTCTTAGGAACTCCATAAATAGAGAAGCACCCTTCCTAAGCAAAACACACCAAGTAATACTACTTCCACTCATATTGTGTCCAAAAGAAGAGATAAAGAAGTGCTCTTGCCCTCAAAGCTTCAAATCAAGAGTGTCGTTACTTTGCGCAATCACACCTACACACTTCCTATTAAGGGGAGATTTCTTGCCTATAGTAGCATAGTCTTATATTCACTTTGTGGCTCTATAGGTATTTATTTTTCCTTTTGTTTTGGTTAGGTATTCGCTTTGCGAATTCCTGACTCCTTTACGAGACAAAATACTCATGGAGAGGGTTTAAGGTACACTACCCTCACGTAAGTAGTGTAGTTGTAAAAGGTTAAGTCACTCTCATTTAGGTGACTTGGTTAGTGGATTTGATCGACTAGGTCGATCAGGAAATCCTAAGTCAGGAGGCTTAGGTGGTGGTTTTTACCTAGGTTTGGGTTTCCACCTAAAAATCCTTGTGTACTTGTGAGATTGCTTTTTGTGTGATTGTTTACATATTATTTCCGCACCCTATTTTCATACTGCACATCTTACTCCCTCCTTCTAGAGAATTACAGAAAGGGCTCAGGTTGAGATAAATTCAAAAATATTCTACGAGGTTTGGTACCTTAACTTTGACCATCTAAACCCATTTTGACTAAAAATAGAGTTTCAGACGATAATTTACCCTAACTTGGGCTCCTGTACAATTTACCCAATCAAACATGGTCAAAACTCAAATCCAAGTTCATCACTAGATCCCTTGGGTAAAATTAGTTTAACACCAAAATTTGGGACCAATCAAAGTTCATCTTAACCTAGTTTGCATTTTGCCCTTAAAATCTCTATCTTTCACATCTAAACCCCTTGGTTTCACATTTTATTACATATACACCCCCTAACTTCCTCATCTTCTTCATAATTAGGTCCCTACCGACCTCCTTCGCCATCTGAATAGAATCATACACCTAAACCCATCGACTTTATCTTGAAGAATTTCCTCTCAATCAAGACCAAATCCCTCCAAATTTGTAGGGATTGGTCTGGAAGAGATCATCTTCCATTTGAGCATAAACCTAGGTCCTCACGAGGACTTAGGAGCTCCTGCAAGCTCACAAGAATCAAGGGTATATATTTCCAAATCAACGACTCCAATTACAAAGTCTTCCAATTTAAGCTTAAATTTTAGTTCTATTTAAGCTCTACGTTGTTCCCACATTAGACTTAGCCAAGTTTAGGTTGAATTCCACCCCTTCTTCTCTTCTTCGACAACCTCCACCCTAAGCTCCAGCAAGCACTGAAAGAGCGATCTTCATTTTCGTTGAAAACTTTAACATAAAATGATGTGTCGTCGTATGTAATCGCGTGGTAGAAAATCGCTTTTCAAAACATTTCAATTCTTAAAACTAACCATGAAGAGTTAGGTCGTCTCTACAGGGAGGAATTAGCCTACTTAAACTACTGTGTTGTGCTTCATTTATTTGGGAATCTCAATGTGTATGCATACTAACTGGAGCACATGTTTTCAACATGATTTCTTGCTTCAAATAATTAATCAAGAATACAGGTGTGCATATGCAAAATCACCACTATATAATATCATGTAAAATAATGATCTTGATACTAGTAAACACTGTAAATACTAATTTCTAGAATATAGCTTGTTCACCATAATATCTATGACATGCATTAAATCATTCATGAGAGATATGCATATGCAAGTAACTTTGATGAAGTAGGAGGGCTATGCAAATTCACCTCAATAATTTAATGCCTTAAATAAATGAATAGCAACATCCTCAATGGCATTTTCCGTAAAAACTAATTAAGGTTTTACTGTAGCAAAACATGGGAGTTTGTTCCCCTCGTGCACACGCGGAGAAGAAGGTGCAGCTGGAGGTGCGAAGCTTCGAGGAGGTTAAGGAAGGCGAGGTCATTCCAACGAAGGTTGCGGTGACGGAAATGATAGCTGGAGCTCTCGCTGGCGACAAGGAGGGGCGGCGACAGTGGCTTCTTCCGTGGGTGCCCGTAGGCTGCTGTCGGAGATTCCGATGGTGTGGTAAGGTGTGTGGAGTCTAAGCGAGTGTGTTGGTATCGATGGCACGTCAAACGGAGGGGTGTGGAGTCGGCTGCATGATGTTGAACCTGCTAGCGATGGGTTCTTCTTCCCTGTTAAAGATGAAGAAGACGAAGGAGTGCTGCAGCCGCGAGGATGCACACAGAGGGGAAGATAAGGTGAGGGTTGCTACATGGGAGGCTTGGGCACAAGGGCACGCGCGTGGGGTTTTATGGCCCACGCGGTTCTACTGTGCGCAGTGAGTGCATGCGGCTATTGCTGCAGGCGATGGAGACTCGAAGGTGCACGCAGTTTTGCTATGCGCGGTGAGGGCAGCGACTGGCGGTGAGATGTGGCTGCGTGCGGTTGTGGTTGCGGTGAGAGGGCGCGCACACGAGGGCACTGCATGCGGTGAAGGCAACGGCTGGCGGTAAGATGCGGCTGTGCGTGCGTGGCTTTGGCTACTTGTGGGCGTGGCCTGCAGGTGTGTGGCCGTGTGCTATCACCACACCGCCCACGCAGTGAAGCTTACGCGGTGAGAGAGGTTGGCGGTGCGTGGTGCTCGCTGGTTCCACAGTGCACGCCTTCTTCATGGTGGTGGAGATGGAGAGCCCCCCAAGATCCTTCACCACATTTATCTCCTCCCCCATCCGTTCTTCTTCCCTGGCACAAGTAAAGGGATTTTCAAATCCCTTACTAAAATTGGCTGGTGGCCGTTGATGGATTTGTTGAGGCTAGCCAACTGTTGGGGGAAGGAAAAATTCTTCACAACCCTGGTCTCTTGAAAATTTATTCCTCCTCTCTCACTTTCTCAATTATTTGTTAACTCTTAAATTATCCTGATGGAGTGGATCAAGTGGAGGAGATTTATAGGGTGCGTTGTGTGCGAGACATGCATGAAATATAAAATAATTACATAATAAGTTATTGAATGCAATAGAATAGATGTAAACTTAAGTAATGATGCATGTAATCATTTTATGACCTAATGTAGTTATTAACAAATATAAAATGTAAGAATAAAGTTAACTTAGGTGTAACAATAGTCCATTAAAATGGACTCATCAAGCACCCTCGACCTCTTCTCTCTGGCCTCCCAACCATCAAATTGAGAGTGCCATCATCTTGCTCAAGCTTTTTCGCTCCCCGCCGACCATAGCAGGAGTTTCCTCTCCCTTTCTTCTTCATTGTCTACCCCACCAGAGTCTTCGTCTCCTTCGCATTCGATGAGGCAAGCCGATGCGAATCATTATGCCCTTCGTCGAAAACTTAGGTCTTTCTCTTCCTCTCCCTCTTTAGATTAGGATTAAGAGTTTAGTTAGTTGTTTCAACCGCTCACTCGCCCTCTCGCACTCCATCTTCCCCAAGTCTGGCAATACACTCCACCAAACAACTCACTACCACCATCACTAGCTTCGCCTCAACTCCACGATCAAAAGCCCCAAACTTATTGGGCGTTTCATCCACTCCACACCCCCATTGAACAACCTATGCCTCCATTGTCATCTCCTTCATTGTCCACCCTCCACACACCATTATACACCTCAAAACCACCGCCACCATACTCGATGTGCTCCGACGATGCTAATGAGCTCTCTAATTTTGGCCTAAAGCCCGTGCTTCTCATTTCAAGTCTTCACCGTCATCGTTGTCACCGCCGTTCATCACTAACTCTATTAGCCGTACTTCGACGACCAATGACCACGCTACGAGCTCCAGCAGCTACGAATAGACTCCACAAACCCATTTGCAGTGTCCATTGAAGATTGAGCACAGCAGCAATCAATTGGAACTCCACTTGCAGCTATGCACGAAGAAGTTGGATGGATATAGTCCCACATCGTGGAGACTTAACTCAAAAACTGATTTATAATGTTTTACCTCTGTAGACCCTTTGCCCAAGACACGGGGTCGGGTCCTTGATGGTAACACCATCATTACCCATAACTAACTTGAATTAGTGAAAATCCAGAGATAAATGCTCTTGGATGATCATCGGAGTGTCGTAATTCCACTCAGATCTATTTTGAGGAGAGAACAAAATAAAGTTAATTCTGCAGTTTTAACATCACACCATGAATGCAAAGTAATCACAAGGTTTGTCAGGGGTTAATTAAAGGTCAATTGATCATTAAAGTCCAAAGAGTAGGTCCACACTGATAGAAATAGGGTTTCATGCATTCCGAGAGCCGTAATTGCACTTAAAACCCTAATTTCATACCCTCTTTAATTGAAGATGTTTTGGTCAGGATAAAATTCATCTAAACCTCCTAAAATTCATATAAAAATACTCTAGGAGGTTTGGTACCTTTGGTTTGACCATCTGAACCCATTTTGACCTTGGATAGAGTTTTAGATGGGATTTTGCCCTAATTTGGGCTTCTATGCAAATTGCCTAGTCAAATGTGGTCAAAACTAAAATCTAACTTCACCATCAAATTTCTTGAGTCCAACTTAGGTTGATACCAAAATTTTCCCCCAATCAAAGTTCACTGACCTAGTTTGCATTTCAGACCCTTAAATCTCTATTTCTTACACTCAGATCCTAACTTTCGAAATTCCTTTCAAACGGGTCCCTAACTTCTTTACCTTCTTGGAAAAATGCCCCTGCCACCATTGAAGGTGTGAAAGCACCTTCGACCAAGATTTGAGAGAAGGAATATCTCTCAAATCATATCCATATCCCTCCAAAATTGGTGGGAATGATCTTGAGGAGATACCTGATCATTTGAGCCATCTCAAAAGCCCTAAATCAAATCCCAGAGCTCAGGCGAGCTTCAGGAATTTGAGGGATTCTTCCCTCTGAAACCATGGCTAATTGAGCCCCTTTCTTCAATTAGAGCTCAGGTATGAGCTTTATATAAGCTTTCCCATGTTTTGTTGTCCTCCTCAGCTATGTTTGAGGCCAAGAACCTTCTTCCCTTCCTTCCTTGACCTCCTCCGACCAAAGATCCAGCGAGCACCCTCTCCTCCTTCCTTAGGTTGACCAACGGTCAAATTGACCAGCCCAATACCTTCCTCTCCTTTCTCCACTCCTCGCCAGCCACAGTAAGAGCCACCTTTCCCATCATCGTCATCGTCCTCCCTCATCGAAGAACTCATCTCCCTCAGTGTCGGCCAGCCACGCCGGTGCAAGTCTCCCATCCCCTTCATCTGTAAGTAGTTCCTATCTCCTTCTCTCCTCCTATAGGTTAGAACGAACCTTCTCCCACCTCAATTCGACGACCACTGTACACCTTCCTCCCACTTTATCTTCACGGCCAGCGACACCTCTGGTGAAGCCGCATGCTCGCCACAGACCACCAAACACCACGCCGTCACTTCCAGAAGCTTCCTCATCCTCCGCCAACCAAAAGGCCTCTCTGAATTAGAAGCTTCATCCACTATTTTGTCTGGACGACCTAACCCATCATCCATGGCCATCTCAGACTTCGCCCAACCTCATCCAACCTTGAAACACCAAATCATCATCACTGCCCACTCCTTGCACCACGGCAAGTCTTCTGAACATTCTAATCAGGGCTCTTAGCCTGTATTCATCTCTTTCAGGGTTCATCAAACTCCGCCTGTGCCGTCATCTTCCCCAGTGCCGACCGCTTCCATCCAACCACCAACGACCTCGATTCCATATCCAGCAGCAGTGTGTTACCACCATGAGGCCTTTGAGCATCCAATTGAGCGAAGGCTCAACAACTACAGCTAAATCACAAGAAGAAATCAATGATGTATTGCACAAACGAATGAAGGGACATTAGTCCCACATTGGTTAGGACCAACTACTCAATAGCATATAAAAGGAAAAAGTGTTGTGGCTTAGTTGCCTTGTAAACAGAGGGGTGAGGTCCCTCATCTCACTCTTCCCATACCACTTCTCTCTCACCCCCACACCCAATGAGCCTAGACCCTCGAATCCGATTACTCGCTACAAACCCGATTATCCGATTGAATGCTCGATTTTGAGAAAGAGAAGAGAGAAGCTGAGGGGCGTAAGGGGTAGGTTTTGCTTGGGATATGTGCCCTATGCCTCGAGATGCATGCTGATATTCTCAACACCTAGCATCTCTGAGGCTTTCCCTTGAGACTCTTATGTTGTGCTTGACACATTGGGTCTGAAGCCTTATGCCTCTACGTGGAAGCTACTATTGTGCCTTGTGTTGCTGAGCCTTGATAACTTAAGGCATTTGGGGGATATGTGCAACGTATGAAGGTATTGTTGGCTCATTGATCTGATGTGGTAAATGGTTCAACGTACTATTGTAAAATTTGGCTTGATTGAAGAATTTGAGATATTCGTGATTTGAGCTTAATATGGGGATATAATTGGTGATTGATGGGAACACCATCATGAGTCCTAACTAGCTCATTTTAACCTAGAAAAGAGAACAAAAGCTCCTACATAACCTAGAGAAAGGCCTAATTCAAGGAATAACTGTTCTGAGAAGAAAATAAGAAATAAAGGGTAAAATAGCAATTTAACCATTACAGTACATCAACAAGATTTCTCAGGGGCTAAACATAGGTCAAATGGTCTTAACAAGATAAAAAGTGAGTTGGTTCAATCAGAAATGGGTTCATGTGTAATCTAAGAATTAAATGACTTCTTGTAACCCTAAAATAGACTCAATTCAACAAGGTTTTGGTTAGAATAAAAATCAACTAAATCCTCTAAAATTCATGTAAAAATATCTCCTAGGGTTTAGAACCTTCAAATTAGCCTTTGGAACCTATTTTGACCTAAGTAGGGGTCCCAACTAGATATTTGACCTAAGTTAGGTTTTTATGTAAAATGTCTAGTCAAACGTAGTCAAACCTAAAATCCAACTTCACCATTAGATTCCTTAGGTCCAAATTAGGTTTGTACCAAAATTTGGTCTTAAGGGGAGGTCACCTTGACCTACTTTGCAAAACAGTCCACCCAATTACATTTTGACCCCTAGCTTTTGAAAACCATTGCGCTGACCTCCCTATCTTCCTCGCCACTCTTTGCAATTAGGTCCCCCCGCCATTATAGCGGAGGAGTCCTACTTTGGCGAGGATTTGAGGAGGATTTCTCCTTGATTCCTTAGAGATCCCCTCTCAGATTTGAAAGGGAGATTCTCTGAGGAATTCTCTATCATCTGAACGCAATCCCAAGATCTGATTCGCACCCAATCTCTCGTGCAAATGCACAAGAGATATGGGTATCTCTCACATTCCTTCTTCAACGAGGATTCTTGCGCTTGGAACCTTGCCTTCCAAGCACAAGAGCCTCTGCCAGATGCTATAAAAGGACCCCCTATCCTTGCCGCTCAGATCCATCTTGGCTTGGCTGAAGAAAACCTTCTAATTTCTTCTCTTCTCCTCCGGCCAAGTGTCTAGCAGGCTCTAACGACATCTCCTCCTCCTTCTCATTGCTCTGCCACAATACCAGTGGTAGAGCCATCTTCACCTCCTTCCTCCGTGTCGCACTATACCTGCGCATGCGCCAAAAGCCTCTTCATCATCGCCGTTCTCCCTCCACTGGAATCTTCTTCTCCAACGATGGCAAGTACGGCCAGCCGCCCTCCTGTCCCCTTTCATCCACTTAGTTTGGTTAAATCTCTTCCCCTCTCCCCTCTCTTTATTTCCCCTTTCTTTCTTTTTACTTTCAACCCCTCGACGCTGCAGACGACCACCATCGTCCTCATCTCCAGCCGACCACCAGCGAAGGTGCATCCATCACTCCATGCATCCACACGCCTCGCCAGACCCCTCATAACCTCTGCCACCATCCATTGATCCTTATCCACATCTCCATCGACCACCATACCTTCTACAAGCGCCCCCTGACCACACCCATCATCACGGCCACAGAGCGACCTAGGCATGCATACCTAGGCCGCCCCGTGGCTAGCCACCTACCGCAGCACCTTCACCGTGATGCGGCGAAGCTTCCTGTGTGGTTTAACAAGGTCACAAGGCCATATTAAGTCATCGCAGGATCGAGCCCCCACCGCCATTAGCACAAACTTGAAGAAGCTCGCAAGCTCGCTCCAGGTAGTTGCGCTCTAGGTTTCCAGGTCTAGGTGATCGGAGGTGTCTCGCGCGCGCATTCAGCCAGGCAATTGGCTTTGAGAGGCGACGCAGCTACAGCAATTAGGCAGAGCACCCCTTGTGGGCGTGCGCGAGAAGCGGGTAGGACTTTTAGTCCCACCTCGGAAAGGTTGAAGCGCGGTGCGTAATATAAATTGAATTTGTGTTTTTACCTTGTCGCCTCAGATCATGGGGTGAGGTCCCCTCGCCTGCTCACCTGCCTCGTCCGTGACCCACACTCTGCGAACCTAGCTGCCTTACCCGTTTACCCTGCACTCCTCGTGCACCACCCACACCAGTGCACCTGGACTCGGGTGCACGTGACCCGACCCAAATACCCGATTGGCTGGCTCTGGGAGAGCGAACCTAAGAGAGAAAAGAAAGAGAGCGTACGTGGGGGAAGGTAGGGGTAGGTTTTGCACTCGTGTGTGTAGGGAAAGGAAGAAGGGAGAGGAAGCTGCAACTGCAAAGAAGAAGGAAGAGACAAAGGGCTAAAGGCAGAAGCTGAACAAGCTAAAGAAGAAAAGGCAGAGGAGGCAGAAGCAAAGAAGGAAGGAGAAGGTGCAGCTAAGCAAAGAAGGAAGGAGAAGGCATTGTAACAAGAGAGGGCACAGCTGAAGGAAAGGCAGAAAGGCAAGGCAGAGAAGATCCAAAGCCAAGGAAGAAGAAGGAAAAAAGAAATCAAAGAAGAATGAAGGCACGGCTAAAGTAAGAGCTAATGTCAGAGAAGAGAAAGTCAAAGAAGAAAAGAAAGAAAAGAAGCCAAGAAGGAAAAGGTAGAGAAGGAAAGAAGAACCAAGAAAGAAAAGAAAAGGAAGAGAGAGCCAAGAGAAGAAGAATCAACCTTTTTATTCTATTCCTCGTAATTTCTCTTCTATTTCTATATTTTAGTATTCATAAATTCCTGCATTATATTTTGAATTAGATTTTGAGTAGATTTAAGTGTTCAAATTACATTTATTGAGATTAGTGAATAAATTCCGTTTACTCCCTATGTTCGACCTCGGACTTAACAATTCGAGTAATAAAAATTCTTAATTGTTTACAAGGCGATTTCAACTATACTGCAACGCAACATCCTTTATCTTTTAAACACCAATTTCACCGCATAAAACAGTGATCTAAATCACCACTACTTTGTGCCCTTCTATCTTTTTACCCCTCTATTTCTTGATATACATTGGTTTATCATTGAATATATTTTTGAGTAGATTATTCATTAAATGTCTTTAATTGTGATTCATTGATTGTGCTCATTATTTCTATATTATGATTAGTGTGTGAATTCCATATTTGCCCCCTGCAAACGACCTCGAACTCATTTCGTGTTTTCAAGTTTTGTAAATTTAAATGTTGTCACAATTTTTGTCCCATACTATAATGCATATTTATATAAGATGATTTCCACGCTGCAACAATCCCATACTCACGCCCACACGTACACTGGTCTGCTCGCCCATGACATGTGAGCTAGACTGATCCCCTTCCACTTAACTGGACTAGTCTGGGATTGAAGAGAGAAAAAGGAAAGGATCTGTGAGAGAGTAGGGGGTTTTTACTCTTAGACGAATTTGAGGTGCTTTGGAGTAAACGCTTAAGATTGTATATTTGGCTTGAATTGACTGTTTAATCAAGACTACTGTTTGAGATGTCTGATACCCTTTGAGATATTGATTTAATCTTGAGTGGGAATTGAGAAAGTGTTAAAGGCTTAATTGGTGATTCCAACCACCACTTTTTAGGCTCTCCATTAAATTTTTTGTCTATTGAATTGGAGATACGATTTGATTATTTATTGAATACATTTTTAGTTGATTGATCTTTCATTGCACATCATAATTTTTGTGACTTGATTATTATGCTCATCATTTATGCTTGATTAGTCGGTTGAATTCCAATTTTGCTCCCAACGAACGACCTTTGAACTCATGATTTTTTTAGCATTATAAATTTAAATGTCGATTCAATTTTCGTTACTATACTACGATGTGATTCTTTCTTAAACTACAACAATTTTCGACCCAACATTTTGGCATCTTTGTTGAGGAGCAACGTGCAATTCACCAATAGTCATAGTTTTCTTGATTATTAAGTTGATCTTTAACTTGCCCTATCTGCTTTGTTTTGTTGTTGCAAGGTGAATCACAAGAAGATCTTCCACGCAAGCAACCTCTCTAAGGGCAGGTACAATTCTCTTTTCTTCCCTAATCAACTCCTAATCTTGGGAAGATAAAAAGGAAACAAATCAATTAGGATCCACTTGCCTTACTTTCCTAGTAATTATGATTTAAAGGCACAAAGTTTCCTGATTTAAGAGATTGATTGAAATCAGATTGGAGTTGATAGATTTGATTAGAGATTCCCCATCCTTATTTCCTTTACCTATTAGGGATTCCCGCTAAATTTCTCAACACGTTGGACTAATGATGTGAACACCATCATGAGCTATAACTAGCTCAATTTTATCTTATAGTCAATAAAAGCTCCTACATATCAGTTAGAAGGTCTCTTGAGCAGGTTGAGTTGTTTTAAGAAGAAAAGATGAAAATAGGGTTATTCTTGCAATTTTACCATCTTATCACAAAGATAGAATAACCACGGGGTATGCCAGGGGTTTATTAAAGGTCACTTAGTCATTAATGCCTAATAAGTGGGTTCATGCAGACAGAAACGAGTTTTAACGCATTTTAAGAATTAATGGACATCTGAAACCCTAAAAATAGACCTGCTTAATTAACTGAGGTTTTGGTTAGGATAAAATTCACATAAACCCTCTAAAATTCATAGAAAAATATTCCCTAGGGTTAGCACCTTTGAATTGACCATCAGAACCTATGTTGACCCAAAATAGAGTCACAGACAGACTATTGCCCTAATTTAGGTTTTTGCATAAATTACCCAATCAAACTAGGTTAAAACCAAAATCCAACTTCACCATTGGATTCCTTAGGTCAAAATTAGGTTTGTATCAAAATTTGGGCCTAATATGAAATTATTTCAACCTAATTTGCATTTTGGTCCAAGTCTAACTCTAATTCTCTCAAATGACCCCTCAGCTTTCGAAATCCTTGCAAAAAGCCCCCCAACTTCTTCATCTTCTTCTCAAATCGATCCTTTCCGCCAATGGAGGTCAATCGACCTCCAGGTAGGCTTTCACCGACTCAATTCTCACGCAAATGGTAATCAAATCCTACCAAATTTGGTGGGATTGATGTTCACACATAAGAAAACCTATTAGGATCGATTCTAATTCCTAAAACCCACTGATTCATGCGTGCGAACCCACAAAATCAATGTGATTCTTCTTGAATCCTAAGCAATCTTTGAAGCTTGTTTCCTACTCTTCAAGCTTCCTTAAGCCTATAAAAGACCCCCATGGCATTCCTCACATCCTTAGCGAGAAATAAAGCCAAAAATCCCTCTTGTTCCTCCAACCTCCAGCTCACTCCACCTCGCTCCGGTGACCTCCTTCCTCCATCTTCGTCGCCGACTGCCACGTACTATGGGCAGCCGGTTCCTACTCCCCGTTCTTTTTCGCACCTCGCAATACCGGTGAGGTGTCCCTTAACCCTCTGTCATTGCCGTTCCCTCCCACCGGAGCCTTCATCTTCACTGGTGTCGACCCATCACAACCGACGCTTCCTCCACTTCCTCCTCGTCGGCTAGCCACTCTCGTCGATGCCTTAGCTTCTACTAAACATCACAACAACTCCAGACACCTCCTCCGACTATTGTCGTACCCTCTCCATCGTCGTTTCCCCCATCTCCGGCATACCTCTGGTGACCTCGACAGCCCACTACACTCCACCAAATCGACCGTCACCACTCCCAAAAGATTCGCCTCATCCACGTGAACAAAGCCCCTCAAGAAATTGAGGGGATTGCTCACTCCTACCCTCTGTCGAACTCTACGCTCACCGAACCCACGTTTCGAGGTTGTACAACCTCCTCACCCCACCAAACACCACCGCACAGCCACCGTCAACTTTGCCGTCATCCGGCAACACTACTGAGCTGGTTTAATAGGGTCAAATGACCGTTCTTTAGATTTTAGGTGCAGCACCTTCGCCACCATTACTGAAGCAGCTTCGAGCAAGCTCCAGTGCGTTCTTGACACTTCAGCTCTAGGTACAAGCCCCAAGCGATGTGGAATCAAAGTGCAAATGTCTTCACCCGGTCAATTGGTGTGTTTGACTGACCTCGAGCATGAATTGAGCGAGATCCCTTCACGGCAGCAGCAAGCGAAGAAGCTGTAGGATTAGTCCCACATCGATAGCATTGAACCTCTCGACTGCGCATAAAGGCTTTTCGTGCTATTGACCCCTCGCCTAGTACACGAGGGGTTTGGTCCCTCATCATGAGCCTCTCACTCCTCGGTCACTACCTCACACTATTGACCCCGGACCCTATTCTTGACCCGAATATCTGCCTGATTGCCCGAGTATAGATTCGATTAGCCCTGGGTTTGAGAGAAGAGGACAAATAAAGGAGGAGGTGGGGGGGTTTTTTGCTTCAGTGAACCCCTCTCTATGAGGAAACCATGCCTCTGTGCTATGCCTTCGCTTGAGCAGAGAAAAAAGAAGAAGCCAAAGGAGAAAAAGAGAACAGTGCCTGCGTACTGTAGCAAAGAAGAGTTTAATCCGTCTAATTGAAAGCTCCATTGTCTGATCTATCTAACATAGTGCACTGTGCACTTGGCTTGCATGGATTAAATTTGATTGATACTGTTGAGATATTTGCTATTATTGTAATAGGGTAATTTGGTGATTCAAATCACCATTTTACCTTAATCTTTTTGGCTACATTGACTCTTGCTTCTATATTTATATTATTTGTGCTTGAGATTTCCATTATATTGCTATATTGTGCATAAAATTGTGATCTTACAATAAATTGGCATATTATTCTCTACGTTTAACCTCGGATTTCTTTCGAGCTATACATTTTAAGTGTTCTACACGATTTATCGACTATACTACAGCGCATTACTTTTAAAACACCGATTTAGAGCGTACAACAACTACTCAATTTCTTGTTTGAGTTCAAGGTGTCATATTGGGATGCAAATTGGACTTGGAATTGAACCAATTAGCGTTACACATTAGGGTTTTGAAGTGTTAGTACATACTTCCCTGCAATTAAGGAAATTGATTTTCTCGAATTTGTGTGCTACGCAAGCCTGTGTTTAAACTGATCTAAATCAAGTGAACCATAAAATCAAGGCTCTAAATTCACTTGAACCATAAAATTTGAAACTTAATAACCTATTGAGAACCAATTTAGGGTGATTTGGGTGCTTTCACCCAAATTACATCCTCAAACTTAGGATAGGTCAGGTGAAGTTGGTTCACTTTGTGAATCAATCAACCTACAAATTAGGTCACAATTTGAAATACTTCTAAATCAAGTGAAATTCAAGCCATAATTAGGGCTAAAATTGGTAGACTTAGGTCTCAATTCTCACATTTCGGTCTACTTAGAACTGTGATGACAAGAAAGGTCAGGTGGGGGAAACCCTATAAACCATGGGGACACTCTACCACGTATTGGTCTTTACAGGACTCTCCCTTCCTAGCTACCCAAGTAATTCTCGGGTGTGTGGATTTTTGATCAAGAGGTACATCTACCTCAAACAGCCTTAGTCATCCAAAACTTTTGGGTGCCTTGATTGGGTCCAATACGTATCCAGTCCCTCATCTATTCTTTAGTGCACAAACACAGGAAAAGGTCCCTAGGTCTAACCTAGAGGCCTCCATTAGAGTTGATCGTTTGGGTGAAATCTAATCTGATTTGATCAAATCAATACAGACCTAAATTGGATTCTTCATCCTGATCCACCACCTGATTTGGAGATGCAACTTGACAACATAGGAAAGATGTTCAATAACCTAAATCCCGTATAAGCATAAAAAAGAAAATGATCGAGGCTGCGTTTAGACAGTGAAAAATATTACAAAACCTCAGTTCCCTTTAGTAGCGTTCAGGTTAATGTACCAAAAACAACAAACATCATTATGGACCACGCTAAGATGATGATAACACAAATGATATGTGGGTCAACCCAAGATGCTCTTTTATCAGAGTACAGTGAATTGTGGAGATTGCGTAGCATTGAATGTCTACAATGTTTGACAAATCCTCCACTTTGGAAAATACATCAGGATGTCCTTGAAAAACATTGGGATATGCTAAATATGTTGCAACAAGCCATTGATAAAAAATACCCATATTACCACCTGAAAACTAATGATGCATCTTGGAGCAATTTTGAGGATCAATATAATTTCCCAAAGCCCAGGTACAAAAATGGAGGTTATTATTATGGACCCCCAACCTACATGGAACTAAATTTTGATTTTGAGCAAAATGAAATACCTGATCAAGATATGGGTTGGGCAGATCCAATTATAGGTGTTCCCGATTATGAGCCAACCATAAGAAGCTATGAAGCTGCTCCATCATGCCTAGATTTTCAAAACACCTACTTTGAGTGCAATTTAGAACATCTCGAGAATGTAACCCCCTCACCTTATCCTGTTAAGGTCCTTGAGAGTAATTCTGACATCCCAATAGAACCAAGTCCATATTCTAGTGGCCCAATTCCTACACCTAACCTAGAATCTGGATCTTAGCCTAGTTGGGATGATCATGAGGCTCAATGTGATGAGAGCAAGATTTTAGAATTGAACTATGATCTTGAGCCTATATTTGATGACTATACCTCTCCAAACTCCTCAGAAGAACAAATTGATTTGTCGGAAGTCAAACCAATTTACAATACAGAATTAGAGGAGCTGGAAGAGTTGGGATTTGATTGGATCTACCCTAGATGCCCTGAACCTGAGCATATGCCTAATAAGGGCATCCCTCCAAGCTTGGAATTTAAGGCTAGGTTAGACCAATGTTAGGTTGATAACTCCATGAATCTTGATTTATTCTATGTTGGAAATCTCGATCTTGAGTCAGGCTCAGAAGCTGATTTTCACAAATTCTCCGATTATTTTGAATCATACTCTGATTTTGGAGAATCATTATTTCCAGATGATTATGAGCTGATTTACGACCTCAGTGTCCATGATCCATTCTTTGATTCTAATTCTGAGGTCACTAATGGGCACACCATCATAGGCCCTAACTAGCCACTTCTAGGCAAGTTTGATTGATAAAAGCTCCTACATAATCATCTAAGGGTCACAATTCCATAATATTCTGATTTGAGAAGAGAACTAGAAATCAGGGTTAATTATGTAATTCTAACAGCACATCATAAACACAAATTAATCATGAGTTTTTTAGGGGTTAAATGAAGTTCAAATGAGCACTAAAGTCTAATGAATGGGTTCATACAAACAGAAATAGGATTTCACACTTTTCGAGAACCACAACAACACACAAAACCTTAATTTCAGACCTGCTTAAACTAAAGAGGTTCTAGTCAGAATAAAATTCATCTAAACCTCTTAAAAATCATAGAAAAGTATTCTAAGAGGTTTTGTACCCTTGGTTTGACCATCTGGATCCATTTTGACCTAGAATAGAGCCTTAGACGGAATTCTTCCCTTATTTGGGCTTATGTGCAAATTACCCAATCAAACAAGGTTAAAACTAAAATACAACTTCACCATTAGATTCCCTGGGTCTAAATTAGGTTGGTACCAAAATTTGGGTCCAATCAGAGCCCATCTTGACCTAGTTTGCAATTTAGCCCTTTAAAACTCTATCTCTTACATGTAGCCCCTTAGGTTTCGAATTCTTTGCAAATGGGTCCCTAAATTTTCATCATTTTCTTCATTCCAGTCCCTACAGCCATTGGTGTGAACCTGAGCTTAGCAGTGCAATTCGAGGAAGATTTTCTCTCTTAAATCAAGATCAAACTTCTCCAAAATTGGAGAGAATGGTCGCAAAGATCTTCTCTACATATTAGACTAGGTTTCGAGATTAATTTTGGCCAGATTCACTGCTGGCAAACCCAAGAATCTCAAGCTCAAAACCTACTTGAGGGTTGCCTATTCTAGATATTTTCAAGACTCTAAGAGACCTATAAAGAGCCCTCTTGTCCAGGCTGTCCTCCTTAGCTCAGAAAAGGCGAAGAACAACCTTTTCTTCTCTCCTCTAGCCACCTTCATCTTGAGCTCTGATGGCCTTCTCAACCTTCCTATTTCGTGCATCCAACAGCCAAATTGGACACGCCATCATCTCCATAAGCTTCTTTCGATGGTCAGCAGCCAAAGCTTCGTTTGATTCAACCTCATCTTCGTCGTCGTTCCCTTCACCGGAATCACCTCCTTCCTCGATGCCGGCCAATCACAGCCAACACCAATCCTTCACTCCTTCAACCAGATAAGTGCCTCAATCTCTTTCTCTCCTTCTCTCCTTCATTTCACTCTACTTAGACCTTAGGTTCACCCACACCACTCCAGCACCACCTTCATCTTCCCCACATCCGTCACGAGCTCCGGCGAGCTTGTGCCGGCACCACACACCCCCAAACACACCACCACCACATCCAAAACACTCTACACCACTTCACAGTTAAAAGCCCTAACCTAATTTAGGCTATTAACTTCTAAAACATCCAGCTGACCACCGCACTTCTCTGCCACTTTCTCCGACACAGGCTAGCCACCACACAACTCAAATCACCAATCCACGACTGCCACTCCACTCTCCATTCTCCAACAATAACCCTAAGCTTTTTAACTTGGGCTTATAGCTCGTATTCTTGTGCAGGCACCTTCATCGGAGCTTTGTCACTGCCTTCGTCTTCCCCAACCACATCCGCTCATCTCCGACCATCATCTGACCTGCTGCTACGCTCCATCGAAGCGAACCCGACTCTTGACGCATTCCAAACCCTCAAGCAATGCCATCAGTAGCAACTCCAACCTCAATTTGATGACAATTGGCCTGCTGCAGCTACAAAAGAGAAGGCACCTCACTTAGTCCCACATTGTGTGGGACAAAACGAGACAGCACATAAAAGCCATTTGTGCTCTAGGCTTATTTCCTCAGCACATACAGGGGTGTGACAAGTTGTTTATGTGCGTGTTTTGAAATATGTCATAGTTCGTAGTATAGTCGCTCAAAACCCTTAATCAAAAATATTTGTAAATTAATGAGACGGTGAGTCCCAGTCGAACTCTGGGAGGCGTTATGGAAATGCGAAATCTAGTTTTGATCTTCTCTCTCTACTTGCTAAAACTCATATCGATTTATAATTACTTAGGTATTAATGCATGACATGCTGTTGCTATAGATATGCGAGATTAAAACAAGCAACTTTAATCACAATAAAATATGACAATGAAGCTCATGGTGATTTTTGCAACACATACATATATATATGTAAAAAGATGATTTTCATTGAGTTCAGGATGGTTGCTACAAAGTGAAGCTTGAGGAAAGCTTGTACAGGAAAGCTTAAACAAAACAACTAGCTAGCAAAAAATGAGTGCATGCATGGATCTATGGGGAGATTACACATGCGTCATTGAGGGGGAAGAGAGAGCTACACTACTAAGTAGAAAAGAAATGCAAAGAAAAAACTCATGAAGAACTACTTATCTATGCTGGCAAAAGGAAGGGCATCGGAGGTGATCTCCAATGGCCTTTGAGATGGAGGTGGTAGGGAGAAGAAAAGAGGGGCAGTCAATGGTGCTTAGGCTGACCCTTGGAGAGGGTAAGAGAGGCTGATCTTGAGTTGGCATGGAGGTGGAGTGGCCATGGTGATGGGGTCGTGGAGGTGGAGGTGAATGGAGGTGGAGCTATACTAAATGGAGCCAAGAATCAAGATGGGTGCAAATGGCCACCTATGGGGTCTTTTTATAGACCCTTAGCAATCTCTCTAGAGAGGTGTAGAACTCTCTAGAGAGAGCTCTATGTGGTCTGCCAAGAGAGGTTGGAGGTGGTTTTTAGATCCACAAAATGTGGATCTAAAAGTTTGAATTACTCTTGGTTGCTATTTTTAGCAACCAAGGTACCACACTTGGATAAGAGTTCTAGAGAACTCTTAGTGTATTTTCGGCTAGGTGAGGGTGTGTGTGTGTGTGCGTGAACATGTGTGTGTGTGGCTAAGTGGTCTAGTGGTCTAGGTTAGGTCCTAAGGACTTGGGTTAGGTTAGGTCATGGAGTTAGGGTTGGAAACCCTAATTACTAAGGTAGATGCACAATTAAACTTATAATAAGTTTAATTGAGTGAGGGCAAACCTAATTGAGAGTGAGATTACTCAATTAGGTTAGGCTTAGGTCAATTGGACTCTCATTGAGTCCAATTAGACTTGTGTGGATTGAGATCAGAGCTCAATTGAACTTTATGAGTCCAATTGACTAGGCAGTTGTAATTGACTATGATCCAAGTCAATTGGTCATAGTGAGAACCTAATTAGGTTCTTAGGAGGGTGTATGGGTATCCAATTAGACTAAGTAGATCCAATTGGACTTGCTTGGGTTGATTTGAATCAATCAGATTCAGGTCCAACCCTAATTAGGTTCTACTGAGCCAAATTAGACTCGAATAAGTAGGGATGGATCATTGGATCCTGGGTAGACCCAATTGGATTTAGGTGCACCTAATCAAGTAGGAATGCACCCAATTGGATGTAGGTTAGGTAATTGGGTTTGGGGATGAGTCCAATTAGACTAGTCTAAGACTAATTAGATTGGGGCTAGCCTAATCAGGTTCATCTGGACCTAATTAGAACAAGGCTGACCCAATTACTTCCAATTGAGCTAATTGGGATATCAAGGGATCTAAATGGGATTCTAAGCTGAGAATTGGGTTAGAGATAAGAGTATTGAGTATAGGGATAGTGGATAGTGGGAATCTGGATAGTGTTATCCAGGTTCTGGCTGAAGTGGGGAAATTGAGGTTTAGGGATAAGGGTATCCCGAAAGGGGAATAAGAGTTGGGATAATATGGATAAGGGCATGGATAGCACTATCCATGTTTTGATTTTTCTACTAAATTAGCCTAATAAGGAGGTGGCTTAGGGATAGGGACATGGGTAGGGTTATCCTAGAGACTAAGGATAGGGATAGGGTTATCCTAATGTTCATAATTTAATCTAAGCATTAATTTCTACTTAGTAGAGTAGCATATCTCAACCCTACATTATTTCCTCTACTATTTATTCCTATGTCTTCTACTCCAGCTCTGCTACAACTCTAGCTTCTCTTTATTATTCATATCCATCTTCAGATCCAACTTCAAATCCAACTTCAGATCTAGCTTTAGATCTTCTTATTACCTACAATCCACACAATGCACTTAATCAGAACATTATAACATTATTTGATGCATAGCTACAATAAAGCAAGAAAGATGCAAAGTATGCTCATGTATGCATGGATTACACAAAGTTATGCTAAGTTCTAACTTAATTTAGGTCATTTAAGACCTATAATTGTTGCGCAATCAGGGTGAGGTCCCTTACACTCACCTACGCATGCTGATGTAGACACATTTATTTATGATAAAATACCTATTTATGTGTGTTCCTAGGCTTAGATATGCCTTCCATATTATAAATATTGCATAGCATGCATCATTATGCAGTTAGAGTAGTTTGTATAAATTATAGGTTAGTTCATGTCCTTTTATCACCAGGAGAGAAGGAGATTTATTTGGGGGCCTCGGATTGACAATTTGACCGTACGAATCTAATCATGATGACGATCAAAGTCTAACACCTCTGAAATCGTCTTGATCGAAATCCCGTAGCACCTTATGCAGTCCGAGGAAGATCAGCGATCAAGCGACTAGGTGACACAATACGAAGCTTCAAATGACAAATCCAATGACACGGATGGATCCGAATAGACGATTGCAGCCCAACAACGCGAAAATCAACCCAATCCGACGTCCGTGGCACCACTTACAAGCATCTGAAGATGGAAGGTCCAAATGGCACCACGTCGTGCCATCCAAACTGGCCAGCAGCAGTCGCTTCTACTAAAAGGTGTCTCCCCACATGAGATCTGGGCCATTTTGTGTCCATCCAATAGCTCTTGTGAAGCCACATCTCCCCCTCCCCAATAAGCATGCACTCACCAAGAGCTCACGGCCATTGGATCTTCATCCAATGATTGTGAGCAGTCGCGCGTTGGATGGTCTTCGTGACAATCTGTAGGGGCAGCACGTCGGTTGCGAAGGTTTCTCTCAAAGGAACGATGCGGGTTCGAATCCCGCAACCCCCCTAAATTCTCAATTGGACACAGCTGCACGTAAGGGTGTGTGACACGAGCGTGCGAGAGCCTCGCACCACAGCGTGCAACAGCACACAAAGCTTAGCGCCAGTGTGCGTGCATGACACAGCCCTGTTGATGCACGCACCAATAGCCCAGCTATGCGCAAGCACCAACGGTGGTGTAAGCGAGCTTCAGCGACGTCTACGGTGGATCTTCAACGACATTTAGTGTGGATCTTCAGCGACGCCTTTGATATCGTTACAGCCCATGGACGGATTTCTTCCTCTCCTCCTCCACTATAAAAGGACCGACACCCCTCCATCCATCTTCATCTCCTCCTTTCTCTCCCTCACCACCTCCAAGGCTCTAGAGAGAGCTTGTCCCAAGCCCGGGATGCTCCTCTAGAGTAGAAAATCAAAATATTTTCCTGCTTCTCACCCCCATTCGTGGACCATCCCGTGGCCATCCCCTCACCACTTTGAGAAGTAGATCCTCGCCACGACACCGTCTCGTCCCGCCCTCCATCCTCCGACGTCGTTTTCATCCAGCCTCTCACCACCTTCATCCTAGCACCGTCAGAGCGAGTCATTCTCCAAGCGACTGTCAAGGGGGATTCTTCTCACCACTCTTTATCTTTTCGCTTTCTAGTGTAATTTTTTGCTTTCTTATCTATAGCAAACTTTATATTGAAAATATATGTGATTGTTTCTCTCTCTCTCTCCCTCTTATTTTGCAAGTAGATTAGTTAGATAAACTTTTGTTGACCTGATCTCTTGCTTTATAAAAAAATGAAAAAAAATCATAAAAGACAAAAACAACAAAAACAAATAAAATCGAAATGCAAATTTCACAAACCAAACGTTCGCCTCCCTATGTTCGACCCGAGACTCACTTCAAGTTTCGGTATAAATTTTATCTAGTAGCGATTTTTGCGACTACAATGATGGGTCTCTCGAAACCCTAATTTTCATCCGTGAAATTTACGCTCATCATTTTGGCGCCATTGCCAATGTGGCAATGCTCTTTGGTTTTTCTCGCGCCTTTCCACCTTGCTTAACTTTTAGCTCACTTTTTCTTTGATCTTACTGTGATTGCAGGTACTCTTCCGAGGTGAGCCAAAGCGATTAGATCAGAGAAAAGTGCAAATGAAAATTCTGTAAGTGTATCCCCACCACCCCCACCTTAGATTCCATTCCATCATCTAATAAATCAAACCTAAACCAACTTAGGTGCTTCCATAAACCCTAGGTTAGTCCTGGCTGTTTGATTGTCATTTCACCTCACCTCACCCACCCGCATAAGTTAAAAAAAAATTTAAAACACTCTTCTCTTGTGGGATTCAATTAAAGAGACACACTTAACACCCACAAATTCTCATCCTAAGGTGCACAATCACTTTGATTCTACCACTTAATCAGGATTCTAACCTATGGACCTGGTACACTCAAACTCAACACACAAATAAGTGAGTAGAAATTTGATTAGGTTAAACATCCTTGTGTGCCTTAATCAAGTGGTGCAACAAGCCAATTGCTTGAACTATTTGGGCCGCACCACTTAACATAAAAGTGATCCATCAAGTAGCTTGCCACTTAGGGTCCAATTTTTAAGAACTAACCGGGCACTCCACATTATTTCTGATTTTTAAAGGAATATATCATCACCGATGCTTTCAAAACTTGGAGTGTTCTACTAGACTTGATTGAACAAACCTAAAGATTAAACCCTAAAAGCTACTAAACAAGGTTAAACTCTAAAAGACATATCATAAAATAACCTTGTTTGAAAACCTTAGTTGTGCACACACACATATTTTAATTGATCATTAAGGGCAAAACCCATCTAAAGGGCCCATCACATTCCAAGAGCACAATCAACCCGAGACAAATTAAACTGAGTAGACGTTAGCCTTAAGGATTAACTTGCTCTTTGGGACTCTGACTAAGATTTTTTTCAATTAATCTGCTTCTACTGGTCCATCTGATGTCTAGCTAGGGGAGTAGTGTAAACGATCACGGTTGGGGGGTATCAAAGGAACCTGAGGTGAAAGCTAAGGGAAGTACCTTCTCCCCAACCCCACCCTCTAACTAGTTGGATTGACCGAATAGAAGTTGACCCAATCATTTCTATCATCTCAAGATGGATCCTGGGAGTCTGTAGGTCTTTAGGCTACCCACGTAAGGACAGGTTTGGTTGAATGCATTGCAGGGCACCTTTCTCTGTTCTATTTTCCCTCCTACTTCACCATGTATGCTTCCACATCCTACACACATTTCCAATCCTACCCTCCTACCACTACATATCCTCAAGATGATTATTATCCTGACTTGACTTATGATTACCCATCCACTAGCCAGAATAACTTTGATTGGGGATATTAATCTGGACCTTAGTGTCCAGGGCCTAACCCTGAACAACAAGACTATGATTATTATTCTTTTCACGTCTATAATGATTATAGATCTCCACCCTTTAATGATCAACCTAACCTGGTCTACAATCAAGAAGGATATGATGATTATAACTCTTACCCTCCCTAGGATTATGTTGAACATAGGTCACCACCATTCTTTAAACAACCCAAAATGACCTACTATCAGGGGGGACTCATAGAACCTTAATATCTTGACTCCCCTAGATTAAACCCAAACCCACCCAACCTTGAACCAAACCATTCAGTTCAGGTGAACTAGGTCTAGGATAGGGTGTTGGCTAACTTGAGGAACACTATACAATCTTTAGAAGCTCAACCAATACCATGCACTAAAGCGTTGGAGCCTATGATCAAAATGATTGATGAGCTTAATAGTTCTTTATTGGATTGGCTCTAAGATGTTGAGGATAGGGGCCCGGGTGAGTTTTTGCTGGGGAAATTATCAAGATTAAGGATGAAATTTATGGTTGCCCTAGTCCAATCTTGGGATGATTCTCAAGATGAACCCCTTTTAGGATTACCAATGTCAGAACCTGCTCAGGCACCTATCAGGGGGGACATATTTTATGAGATCGGGGATGACTAGGTTGGTCTAAAGTAACCCATTATGGATGAATAAATTTTCTCACCTGACATCCCCGAGCCAGGGAATGAGGAAAAATATGTCTCCATGGACCAATAAACAACATATGATTTTGAGATATATATAAATGAGGATTAAGAATTCTTTGACTCTGAGGGTGAAGAATCTTTAGATGAAGTCTCATTTGAGCTTAAGGAGAATGATTTTAGTGAAACTAACAGGCCTGAGGAGCATGATGAACTATTTGATAGCCTTACAATTGATGAATTTGATCCTACTAGGGCTGACTTGGAGGATTCCGATCCCAAGTTATTGAATGATTCAATCGGTAGCCCCAAATCTTCAACCACACCACAAAGAGCTGAATGATGATACTTTTGATATCATTGTACCTAAGTCAATCCTAATTTAGGCACAATTATTTGACTTGGATATCTTTGATGGGGTGTACAATGATCTAGAGGTCTCGGAAACATTGATTTTAGAGGAGAGGAGTTTGGAAGTTAAATTATGGGAAGTGAATTCTGAGGAAAATGGAATTTTGGATTTAAGGGTTCCTGTTGACCTGAAACCACCTACCTCTTACCAGGGCCCTTACGATATCTTTAACGTGCAACCCAAGTACAGAACAATTGACTCTCTTTCTGAGCCGAACTCTAAGTGGACACCTGAATCTAGTGAATCAGATCTACCTATTGTTCGCCACTTTAGACTTGGGTTGCACACTACAAAACTACAGGCTCGGCCCCACAAGCTCAACAATCTCAGGTTTTGGGTGATTTTCATCCAGAACCTTAAAACCACTCGACCCTGGGGCATGGGACTGCATCATAATCTGGTCCACATCTATGGACATCTCCTGTTGGTGGGTCCTGAGATCAATATTTTTATTCTAATTATGACCTGCACTTGTGAATTTTTAATTTCACTTTTCTTTGTATATTATTCCTAGCTAAAGGCAATAAACTTAGCACGTGTGTATACTCCTTTCTCTCTATGGAGTCGACCGGGTTGTCATGAAATTCAGGTGATATTTTGCTCATTCTGTCCTTTTCATGTCTTATTTTTATAATGAGGACATTACATAATTTAGACATAGGGGGTGGATACTTAATCCTGAGATTATTTTAGCTCCGTGGAATTTCTTTTATTTAAAAAAAATAAAAAAAATTCAAAAATAAAAAATAAAAAAAAATTAGAATTAGAATTAGGAGAAGAGAACTTGGGCATTAAGAGTTGTTAACTTTAGAAGACAATACTTAAGGACCTGAACACTTAAACTCTTCAGGTCTTCGAGCTTAATCAGCTCGCGTGTCCACTAAAATGTTGATTTGGTCTCAAGTCCTCGCCAAGTAATTTTATTCTCACTTGGTCAATAAATTGGGGTGATAAGTACATGACTTATCAACCCACCCTCTAATTTGAGGGGACTTTAAGTCCAAATCATCTACATACTATTTGCACTGACTCACTTTTCAACGATTTTTATGAAAATTAGGTAGCTAATGAACCTTCTAGGGTGATATGGCTAGCAAGTTGTCAGTGGTAACAACTCATTAGGTAAATCATCTACACACTATTTGCACTCACTCACTTTTCGATGATTTTTATGAAAATTAGGTAGCTAATGAACCTTCTAGGGTGGTATGGCTGGCAAGTTGTCGATGGTAACAACTCATTAGCCAGTTGTCCAGAGCCCAGCCACATGGCCATTCTCTTCCTACTGCCTTTAGGTAAATCTTAGATCAGAGAAGCCACCTACTTAAAAAAAAAGAAAAAAAAAGAGAAATACCCAAGAAAAAGAAATAGAAAAGAAGAAATAATATATAAATATATAAATAAGCCACACTTCACCACACGAGTATGGCTGGCAAGTTGTCGGTGGTAACAACTCATCGATCGATTGTCTAGAACCCTACTCACAAAATGCACAAAAATTCTAAAACACTTAGGGAAGAAGCGGGGAAGTAGAATAAGCCGGGGAGTTATACATTGGGTTCGCCCTTGTGTTGACGCCAGAAAAAAATCAAGCAGGGAGAAAGCTACCAATCGAAAAGATAAACCTTGAGGCATAATTTTTCGGTCACCTAGGGTCGTAAAAACCTGAAGTTTGTTTTAATAGCCACCTAGTGAGTCTATCACCCTTCACAAGATGCTTAAAGCTTAAAGTTCTTTTCGAGTCTTGGGTGGGTTAGGCAGACGTAAAAAGCTACCCCGAAACCCTAAACTCAAAAGTCCAAAAAAAATTAGAAAAGAAGAAAAACAGAAAAAAAATGTATCTTCCCTTTTCAAATAAGGCAAGGACTTAGGTGATCTGCATTTTGGCAGGCAACTGGGCACTATTGAGTCTTCGTAGTTCAGGACCTTAGTTGAAATTTTCTATTGTTAATAAACAACTTCAGCCTAAGTAATTGTGTCCTAATTTTGGTTTTATATATAGCATTTAGTTTGATTTTGCTATGGACTAGCAAAAGATAGACATGGGGGTATGATGTAGACACATTTATTTAGGATAAAATGTCTATTTATGCATGTTCCTAGGCTTAGATATGCATTCCATATTATAAATATTGCATAGCATGCATCATTTTGCATTTACAGTAGTTTGTATAAATTTTTGGTTAATTCGTGTCCTTTTATATCCAAGAGAGAAGGAGATTTATTTTAGGGCCCTGGATTGACAATCCGATCATACGGATCTTATCAGGATAATGATTGAAATCCAACGCCTTTGAAATCATCTTGATCAATGGTCCAACGTTGCCTGTAGCACCTTATGCAGTCTGAGGAAGATCAATGGTCAAGGGACTAGGTGATGCAATTTGGAGCTTCAAACGACAAATCTGACTGCATGGTTGGATCCAGATCGACGATCACAACTAAACGATGTGAAAATCGACCCAATCCGACATTCGAGGTGCCACTTACAAGCATCTAAAGATGGACGGTCCAGATGGTGCCACATGGAGCTGTCCAAACCATCTAAATCGGCCAGCAGCAGTCGCTCCTCCTCAAAGTCGACTCCCCTCGCGAGATCTAGTCCTTTGGATGTCCATCCAACAACTCTTATGAAGCCACATCACCCCCGTCCCCTACAGGCATGCACTCTCCAAGAGCTAACGGCCGTTGGATCTTCATCCAACAGTTGCGAGCGGTTGCGCGTTGGATGGTCTTCATGACAATCCATAAGGGCAACACATCGATCGCGAAGGTTGCTCTCAAAGGAACAGCACGGGTTCAAATCCCGCAACCCCCCAAATTCTCAATTGGACACAACATGCAAGGGCACGTGACGCACGTGCAAGAGCTGCAGACCTGCAACATGCAGCAGCACACGAATCTCAGTGCTAGTGCGCACCCGCCCGACACGACAGTGCAAGACACGGCTGCGTGATGCGCGCACCAGAAACGTAGCTATGCTCGAGCACTAGCGGTGGTGTGAGCGAGATTCAGCAACATTTAGGGTGAATCTTCAGCGACGCCTTTTGATGTGTAATAATCTAAATAGCCAAAAATGTTTATTAATGCATGTTCTTAGGAGCATATTAGCATCATGCATTGTAAATAGTGCATAACATGCATAATCATTCATTTAGGTCAAATTGTACAAATTGTATAGTAATTATCTCCTTTTATGACCAAGAACAGGGTGACTGTTAATCAAAGCCTCGAATCGAGGATTCAACCGTACGGATCTGATCAGGGCAACGACTGGAGTTCAATGACTCCAAGATCGTCCCAATCGGACATCCGTAGCACCAAATATAGTCTGAGGAAGCTCAGAAATCAAGGGCAAGATGGTGTCAATTTGCACTTCAGACAACACATCTAACCACACAGATGAGTTCAAATCGACGATCACAGCCTAACGTCGTGAAAATCGATCCAATCCGACATTCGTGGAACCTTCTGGAAGTCACAGAAGATGGACGGCCAAGATGGCGTCATGTGGTGCCATCCCAGCTGCCCAATCAGCCCAAGGAACCACTGCTGCCCTTTCTCTCCTCAACAAATTGATCAATCTCAATTGTTGGATCTTGATCCAACGACTGAGATCAACACCCACTGCTCTCTATTCTCGCACGCCCTCTGTTTCTCTCCTCGTATGCACGATCGGATCTAGGCAGTTGGATCTTGATCCAACGACCATGAGCATGTCCGCCTTGGTGAGAAACGTGACAATCCAACACGCACAGTGCAGTGGGCACGTGTCTCTCCGTGAGGCGTAGGGCACGCATTCGAAATGCGGCACGCCCTAAATCAACCGAGGATGCGAGTGCAGGCTCAATTGAGCCATTGGATGGCGAGTAGGCGGTGTAGATGCGGGAGACGTGGCAGCACCAGAGCACGTGGATCACCTACACGCGATCTAACATGCATCCGAACGCCCCATCGCACGCATGAGCGGGCAATTACGTGAAGCTGAAGCGGGCAAGGAGCGATCTAAGTCGTCTGATCGTGCTTGGACGTGCGCTTGCATTAGGCACGCGGGAGAGGAGGAGGCGCGCGCGGCATTCGCACACGTCGCCCATGATAGGTCTTTAGTGACAAATAAATCCAAAACTAAAGACTTGATTTTAATGTTTTTGAATATGGATGACCAAATTACCCTCAATCCTTGCAACTATAAAAGGAGACCCCTACCCTACGAAATTCTCATCTCTTCCTTCACCTCTCTCCCTCTCCAAAGCTCTATAGAAGCTTATCCCATGATTAACCCATATTTATGGGCTATTTAAGTATCTAAATGTCTAGACATTAAGTTAATTTTAACATTTAGATATCACACATTAGGATGTAAATAAATTAATTTACATTTTTAGCTTAAGTGCATAATTCATGCATTTAGAATTAACCTAGGGTTGCATACATTTAATTGGTTAATTAATTAGGTGCACTATTTTAATTAACATAGAAGTTAAGGAGTTATGTATAAATAACCCTAATTATTTTATTCTTTTTCTTTTTCTTCTCCTTTGCAGGTAACTCCTCCATCTCTGCCTCCTCCTCCTGCGCATGACATTGATTCTACGGTAGCTTTTGAAATTCAAATCTTTGTAGCTGTGGCTACAAAAGAGGAGGGGCTGCCATTCAAAGGGAGGCCTCCACCCCTTTGTTCCTCACTGTGCTCAAAGAACATTGCTTCTCATCCATCCATACCATCGGCCTCCCACCGCGACAGTGCTACTCCACCACCGTAGGCATGTGGGGTCACAACCCACACTGCCAAGAGTCCCTGCAACTCCTCCTACTGCGTGCCCTCACCTTAGCCAACAACCCACGCCAGCCTACACGCCCGCGCCTTCACCAGCCTGCACGCCCGCACCTTCATCTCCAATCCACCCACGCACCAGCAGCCCCTCGTGCCATCAGACCCTGCGCACGCCTTCACATCCGCGCGCCAGCAGCCTGCGCCTTCATCCCCCTGCACTTCCGCCACCTCCGCTCGCGCACAACGTACGTTCCTGAGCACCTCTCGCCCACAGCAGTCAGCACACCCGCATGGGTTTGCGTCTGTAGAGCACCCTCCAGCAGCGCCTTCAGCGTGCCCCAGCACCCCTGCTTCAGCCCCTCCTCGCGCCTCCCTACAGCACTTGCAGCCGGCGCCATCAGACCACGCTCGCGCACCTCTACCCCAGCCACTTCAGCCTGCGCGCACCTCCCTACGTGAGTTTGCGCCTCAGCCCCTACTGCCCACAGCACCCACGCGCCCACCTCCAGTCGTAGCACGAGCAAGAGCAGCAGCAACAAGCACTGCTGCCACCGCTTCGTCTCCTCCAGCCGGCCACCACCGACCACCAACGACCACACCACGACCTCCATGCGCAGCCCTTACTAGTGACGACCTTCTTGCGCAACCACTCCTCCAGCCGATCCTTCCTCTTCTCGCAGATGCCAAGGGGAGTTCTCCCTTGTTTTGCTATAGGAAACTTGCAATTAGTTATTACATTTCAATGCCATTTCCTAAGTCTCATTTTGGATTTTAATATGTGATATATTGGGTGAAATTGCAACTTCATACTCATGCTTTCTTATAATTGCGTGGCTTTTATTATTCACATCTTTTGACATTGGTTTTGGATTAAGATGTGCACAAATTCTCTCTAATGCATGTCAATTGGAAATTACATAGATTCATCACATATTTATTGAATATTTCAGTGAGGAAAAATTACACATATACCCTTACATTTTTTAGTTATTGTGTATCTTCTTTTCATCACATTTCATGTCAGATTTGACTATGGATTTCGCACTTGATTGAATGAATATGAGAAAAATATTCGAGATTTTATTGCATCATTGCCTCCCTGTGAACATGACCTACTCTTCTATGAGTGGTTTAATTTTTATTTTAATTATTTTGTCAAGCAGTTTTCCACCACTTTGATCCTACAACGACAAATCATCTTAATACATTATTCGAAAGAGAAAATCGACTTATCAAATGGCACCGTTGCTGGGGAGGCAACAACCACAATAATTTCTCCTAATTTTTATTTTGGATTATTTCTCATTGCACAATGATCTGACCATTTATTTTTTCTGTGCGAGGAATTTGAGAGAGGAATTTGAGCAAGGAATTTGAGAGAGGTGATAGGCACATCTAGGAGAATATGTCGACCTTGAGCGATGCCTACACTCGGGGAAGACGAAGGAGACCTGGATCCCGCCTCCATAGGAGATTCTCCATTTCATAAGTTTTATTTTTGTTTTCTCGCCCTTGTAGTAATTGGGGCTGATTTTTGGGAGCTTATTCCCTTTTCTTTAGATTTAGGTTTTTAATTTATTTTGTGGATTGTTTACCCTTAATTTTGCTTGTGCATATTTAGCTAAAAAAAAAAACTAAAAAAAACACGAGCTGCCTACTAGAAGCTGCCTGCCCTTAGGTCGAATCATTTAGGACTGAATGAACAGCATCTAGATCTAATTCTTGTCTGGCATATTGCATGAAGAATGCTGGAATCAGGTATGCATTTCTAACTTCACATTTCTACATGTCATGCCAATGCATTTGAATTAATTTTTAGACCACATAATATGTCTTGAAGCGATCTAACAAGTGGTCACATATATTCTTGAAAAATTACTAATTAAAGGAGGGACATTTTAAAATCAAGGACTTGATTTTCAAATGTGGCGTGCGATTCAAAATTCAAAATCTTTTTGCGGTGTATGCACACTTATATCTTTTGCACCACGGCACACATTTAGACACTCCTAAGTCTTGGAACTACTAGGACAAGAGCCCTCCTACCATTGGATTCTGAAGTGTTTGAAACTTAAGATCAAAGGTTTGTAAATCAAAAGAGGGGGATATCCTGTCACGGATTTTTGGGGGTAGTTGAGAAGCACCGCGAAAGCACAGCTTCAAA
Organism: Thalassia testudinum; assembly: GCA_037157565.1. Lineage (NCBI taxonomy): Eukaryota > Viridiplantae > Streptophyta > Magnoliopsida > Alismatales > Hydrocharitaceae > Thalassia > Thalassia testudinum. The sequence goes on along the minus strand of JAZHRO010000007.1, from coordinate 61,599,108 downwards.
GGAAGGCTTAGGCCTACTTGCATCCCTCGATCTTCTGTCTTTGGATTTGCTCTACCATTTGAGATTTAGGGAAGAACACCTAAGCTCCAATTAGGTCATTTTAGGCATTTTGAAGGTTGACAATAGGCACGTAATTGATTGGGCAACTTGCTTTGTCACCTACAATTTGAACTAAAGTCAAAAGCCTAAATTTGTAAAGACCGAACAAGTCCTTTTGAATTATGTTTGTAGTGCATGCTTGGTAGGCGTTCTCTTAGGAGACAACTTGTGTTTGATCCTGAACCTGAAAGAATCTTAAGAAGAAATCTTCCAAGGGTAGAAATGGCTGGTCAAAGGATTCTTAAGGAATATTTCATTCCAACCAATCAAGCTGGCCTTGCACTGTGTAGACCTGGAGGGGACAATCCTTATGAGATCAAAAGCAGTACCATATCCTTATCACCCTCCTTTTATGGTACTGATAGGGAAGGCCCTTACAGGCATATAGAGGAATTCACCGAGGTCTGTTCCACAGTGAAGCTGCAGGGCATTACTGATGACACTCAAATGCAGACCCTCTTTCCCTTCTCCCTTAAGGACAAAGCCAAGTACTGGTATCACACCCTTGATGATATTAACACTTGGGATGCCCTAAATGAGTTTTTGAAGAAATACTTCCCCATGAGCAAAACCAATCACTTTAGGAGGGAAATTATGAGTTTTGTTCAAAAGGATGGGGAAGCATTCCATGATGAATGGGAGCGCTTTAATGACTTGCTGAGACTTTGCCCACATCACCAGGTGCCTAAGTGGCAACTGGTTGAAAAGTTCTACACCTGACTTAATGATTCGCATAGGCAAACTGTGGATGGTGCCTATGTAGGAACCTTTCTATCTAAGACTGAGGATGAAGCTTGGAACCTTTTTGATACTTTGAATGAGAATTCTATTCACTTGAATTCTGCCTACATGGATAGAAAACCCACTCTCATGCAAAGAAAGTTGGAGGCGAATGAGGCAAGGGACACTCAGAATTTAGCCTATCAGATTCAATTATTGAATCAAAACATGGAAAGGCTTATGTTAAACCTGAGTCAATTCGTATCTAACACCTCCACATCCCAAGTTTTTGAATGCTCCATTTGCCAAGGCAATACACACGCCACTGTGGATTGCCACTTGGCCTCCTAATTCCTTGAGCTTGTACAAGAAAATCTGAATGCCGCTCAAGGGTTCTGTCCTAGACCTCGTAATGACCCTTTTTCCAACACTTATAATGAGGGAAGGAGGAACCACCCAAACTTTTCATGGAGACAAGGCAATGTCTCAAATTCAAGGAATTATAAACCACAATCCTTTCAAAACCATCAAATGAACCAACTTCAAGACTTTACCCAACCTAACACCTCTGAGATGGATGAATTGAAGGCAATGTTGAGAACTATGCAAGAAAGTCAAAGTGCCATCATCCAATCTCATGACAAGGCTATACATGAGATGAAATCACAAATAGGACACCTTGTTCAGGCCGTTAGACAGAGAGAGACTGGGAAGCTCCCCAATGCTGCTGAGGAGAATCCTAAAGGAAAAGGGATTGTCTTTAGGGAGCATGCTCAGGCGGTGACTATTCTAAGGAGTGGGAAAGAAATTTCCAAACCCGATGCTCCTATAGTCTCACCCCCTAAAAAACCATCCACCCCGACTTTCACCCCCACCGGAGAAGACTTGCCCAAATCTTCTCCGCTTGAAATCACCTCACCGAAAGAAGTTGCCCTCATTCCACCCCTTACTCGACATGACAACCCTTCCACCCAGAGATCGAGAGTGCCCTTTCTAGAGCGCTTATCCACCTCTGGGCAGACTTCTACTAGCTCATTTGGAGCCAAAGATAAGATGGATGAGATCATGGAAACTTTCAATCAAGTGCAGATTAACCTAGCTTTGCTAGAAGCTATCAAGTAGATTCTGTCTTATGCCCGCTTCTTAAAGGACCTATGCATGAAAAAGCAACAATCTAGGAAACACGTCCAATCAAAAGTTGTCCTGCATAATTCTGTTAGCTCAATTGTTCAACATGGCACACCCCCGAAACTTAAGGACCCAGGAGTCTCGTACATCTCAATGGTTATTGGTGACATACAGATTGATGAGGCTCTACTTGATCTGGGTGCAGGGATGAACATCCTTCCGAGCTACGTGTATGAACAACTTAAGGGAGGCAATCTGAAGCCTAGCTCTGTAATCCTTCAAGTTGTTGATCGATCACTTAAGACACTGTGGGGAATTTTGGAAGATGTCCTCGTAAGAGTGGAGGATTTCTTCTTTCCCGTTGACTTCTTCGTTTTGGACACTGACCCTACCAACAAGCCAACCAAACCCTCCATCATTTTGGGCTGCCCCTTCCTTGCAACTTCGCATGCTTGCAATACTGGGGCATTGAAAATGGGCTTTGGGAACAGGAAAATCTAGCTTAATGTGTTTGATGCTTACAAACAAGCCGGACTTGAGGATTGTTCTCAAGTTGAGGTGATAGATGACCTGATTGAAGAGGCAACCCCTGCAATGTTGTGATGACCCCCTTCAGCATGTCATGCTAAATGAGCATTCCCATCTCTTGGAGGAATGTGAAGGGGATATACTTGAACTTGAGGAGTTGGTGTTTTTGCTTAGTTTCTTCCCCCATCATCTCTGCCCAAGGTAGATCTGCTACCTGAGATGGGGACATCTATTATGAAACCCTCAACCATACAATCCCCCGACCTTGAGTTGAAACCCCTCCCTGACACTCTCATCTATGTCTTCCTAGGTGCCAATGATACGCAGCCCTTTATCATTTCGGCTGTGCTATCTGAGGCACAGGAGGGAGCCCTGATTGAATGCTTGTCTAAGCACAAGGAAGCTATTGCTTGGAGCATTGCTAACATTAAGGGTATAGACTCTACACTCTGCATGCACCACATTTATACTGATGATTCAATCAAGCCATTTAGGGACATGCAGAGACGTCTGAACCCTAATATGAGGGAGGTGGTTAAAAAAGAAATCCTAAAGTGGTTGGATGCTGGGATCATATATTCCATTGCAGATAGTAAATGGGTAAGTCCTATTCATGTGGTGCCAAAGAAGGTAGGCTTTACTATGGAATTCAACGACCAAGGTGAACAAGTTGTCACTAAACCCTCAACTAGATGGAGGGTCTGTATTGATTACCACAGGATGAACACCGCTACCCAGAAGGATCACCTTCACTTGCCTTTTATTGATCAAATTCTCGAGAAATTGGCAGGGAATAAGTACTATTTCTTTCTCGATGGATATTCTGGGTACAACTAGGTTGCAGTCTTCCCTGATGACCAGGAGAAGACGACATTCACGAGTCCTTACGGTACTTTTGCATTCAGGCGTATGCCATTTGGATTATGTAATGCCCCAGCAACCTTCCAACGGTGTATGATGTCTATTTTTTCGGACATGATTGATGAGTGTGTTGAAGTGTTTATGGAAGACTTCTCCATTTATGGCTCATCTTTCGACCAATGTCTCCTGCACTTGGAGAATGTGTTGAAGCGATGTAAGGAGACTGGCTTAGTCCTCAGCTGGGAGAAAAGACATTTCATGGTACAGAAAGGAATTGTACTTGGACATGTTGTGTCTGAGCAAGGTTTGGAAGTAGATAAGCCAAGATTGATTCTATTTCCATACTCCCATTGCCCACGAATGTCAAATAGATTAGATCATTTCTGGGCCATGCCGACTTTTATAGGAGCTTTATTAAAAATTTTAGTAAAATTTCTAGGCCACTTTGTGACTTGTTCGCAAAGGAATCTTCCTTCAATTTTGATTCAAAGTGTGCCGAGGCCTTTCAAACTCTAAAGGAGGCCTTGATCTCTGCACCTATTCTCCGAGCTCCTGATTGGATACTCCCATTTGAGCTGATGTGTGATGCTTTGAATTATGCAGTGGGAGCAGTCCTTGGACAAAGGGTTGAGGGAAGACCTCATGTGCTGCATTATGCCAACAAGACTTTCACCAAACCTCAGCAAAACTACATCGTCATTGGAAAAGAATTACTTGCTGTAGTTTTTGCTCTGGAGAAGTTTAGGTCTTATCTGCTTCGGTCTAAGGTGGTTATTTTCATTAATCATGCGACAGTGAAACATCTCATTGCTAAGAAAGATTCTAAGCCACGTCTGATTAGGTGGATCCTACTCCTTCAAGAATTTGACTTGGAGATACGTGAAAAGAAAGGAGTAGAAAATGTTGTGGCTAACCACCTGTGTTGCCTTCCACTTAATGACTCTCTTTCCGAAGGCATCCGCAAGACATTTCCCGACGAAACCATGATGGCAGTAACACCAACTTTACCTTGGTGTGCTGATACCGTAAATTACTTGGTCACTGGAGAAACTCCCGGCTCTTGGGATGAGCAGAAAAGAAAGAGATTCATTTCCCAAGCAAGATATTTTCATTAGGAAGGGCCTGAATTATTTAGAATTGGACAAGACCAAGTATTGAGACGTTGTGTACCTGAAGAGGAACAACAAAGTGTGCTAAGTTTTTTCCATGAACTTCATTGTGGAGGACACTTTGGTGCTAAGAAAACTACTTTTAAGGTTCTCCAATCCCATTTTTGGCGGCCTTCATTATTTAAGGATTCTCATAATTTTGTTAAGGCCTATATTAGATGTCAACGGACTGGAATGATTGGGAAGAGGAATGAAACGCCTCAACACCCTATTCAATCTATTGAAATCTTTGATGTGTGGGGAATTGACTTTATGGGCCCCTTCCCTTTGTCCCATGGTTATGAATATATCTTGGTGGCAGTTGATTATGTCTCTAAATGGATAGAGGTCATTCCTATGCGCACAAATGACCACTCTGTGGTTTTAAAATTTGTGAAGGCTAATATCATATCTCGTTTCAGCTACCCAAAGACCATTCTAAGTGATGGGGGACCTCATTTCCGAAACCACCACTTCAATCAGCTAATCAGGACTCTGGGAATGACTCACAAGGTCGCTACCCCTTACCATCCTCAGACGAGTAGCCAGGTTGAAGTGTCGAATAGGGAGATAAAAAATATTTTAGAAAAGACCGTTAGACCTGATAGGAAAGACTAGTCCCAAAAGCTCGATGATGCCTTGTGGGCATATCAAACGACCTATAAGACCCCTTTGGGTACTTCTCCCTTTTGGATTGTGTATGGGAAAGCATGCCATTTACTCGTTGAGTTGGAACATAGGGCACTTTGGGCTATTCAAAGTGTTAACATGGATTTAGAGAAGGCGGGTAACGCACGACTTCTGGAATTAAGTGAGCTTGAGGAGCTGAGGAATGATGCTTATGACACCTCTCAAGCTTATAAGGAAAGAACTAAGGTCTTGCATGATAAGTATATACTTCGAAAGACCTTTGAGCCCAACCAACAAGTTTGGCTTTTCAATTCCAGACTTAAGCTTTTTCCTTGGAAGTTAAAATCTCGTTGGGATGGGCCTTACATAATTACTAAAGTGTTTCTGCATGGAGCTATGGAGATTAAAAGCCCTTCCTCTTCAGCAACTCCCTCTATCGTCAATGATCAACGGTTAAAGCCATACATCACTTTGGATGGCCATCTGGTTGATGAGGTCACTCTTGAGGAGCCTTAGCTCCTACCATTCTTCGCCTCAGGTAATATCTTCCTTTAACTGTTTTTGTTTCCAATGACATTGTTTGAACCAGGCATGGGGGAGAGGACCTGAGGCATTTGTTTATAACATGTCTATATTTTGCACTCATTCATGCATATTGCATTTAAAAAAAGTAAAAAATATATATATTAAAAAAAAAAAGTTTTGAGCTTAACTATCTAGGCCCTGCATTCTTAAGCAAATCAGAACTCTAGGTGAGCCTAAGTTGATTCTAGGGTCGAACTTTAGAAGCTAAGTGAGCTACTAGCTTTAGACCTTTAGGGTCCTTTGTGGACTTAAAAACTTAAGTAGGAGTTAAGTTGCGGACCATTCCTCAAAAGGTTGAGGAAGGAAAGCTAGGGATTGAGTTAAAAGGTGGGGTAGTACCTGGAGTCTTGTTCTACCTTTTGGTTTACGGGTCCTTGTAACCCAAGCATCCAAATTTCACACACTTGGTCTTGTGTAAGTAAGTAATCACCTTAATTCCTTTTTTAAAAGAAATTTGGTTCTCTTAGTTTTGACTTAGGAGAGGCTTGAAAACACAATTTGATTGAAAGAGTTCCTGCCGCAGGAGAGGTGGAGTATATACTCACCTTGAGGATGCGATGATAACATATTACCTCCTCGGCGCTTGTCTCTTAGGATATCCATCCTACTAGGGTCATGTAAGCGAATTGTGCAGTTCAGGTACCATGGGCGGCCCTATCTCGAAGTGCCGATTGCCACAGGCCTGAATTCGCTTAAGAAATCCATGGGCGATACTATCTCGAAGTGTCGATTGCCAGGAGTTCTTGGGGTTGCTATGGGCAGTGCTATCTCGAAGCATTGAAAGCCAGGCACCCTTCGAGTTATGGTGATGGGGACAATGAATCCGATGCAGACCGTGTTGATAGCTGATCCGAGGTTAGACTCAGAGGAATCAAACAAAAAAATATATATATTATTCAAAAAAAAAATCCTTTTTCCTTTCTAGGTTGGCAATCATACCAACCTCAAATAACTCATACCAATGCACATGCACAGATGCTTTAATCTTAGGGATTAATAAACCTTAGGGTAGAGTCAGAAATCAGGGAAACTTGTGCCTGCAACTCGTCTTTAGCTAACCTAGTCTGTAACTTAGTAATTACTTGGGAACCTTAGGTCTAAAGTCTGAACTTAATATGTTTCTAAAGGAAGACCGATTGGGTTGGCTAGTTTACTTGGGGTGCTAGGTTTTGCTTGTATTTGCTAGGGACTAGCAAACACTAGGCATGGGGGTATTTGATTAGCCCATATTTGTGGGCTATTTAAGTATCTAAATGTCTAGATATTAAGTTAATTTTAACATTTAGATAGCATACATTAGGATGTAAATAAATTAATTCATATTTTTAGCTTAAGTGCATAATTCATGCATTTAGAATTAACCTAGGGCTGCATACATTTAATTAGTTAATTAATTAGGTGAACTATTTTAATTAACATAGAAGTTAAGGAGTTATGCATAAATAACCCTAATTATTTTATTCTTTTTCTTTTTCTTCTCCTTTGCAAGTAACCCCTCCATCTCCGCCTCCTCCTCCTGTGCATGACATTGATTCTACGGTAGCTTTTGAAATTCAAATCTTTGTAGCCGTGGCTACAAAAGAGAAGGAGGGGCTGCCATTCAAAGGGAGGTCTCCACCCCTTTGTTCCTCACTGTGCTCAGAGAACATTTCTTCTCATCCATCCATACCACCGGCCTCCCATCGTGGCAGTGCTACTCCACCACTGTGGGCATGTGGGGTGATAGCCCACACTACCAAGAGTCCCTGCAACTCCTCCTACTGTGTGCCCTCACCTCAACCAGCAACCCACTCCAGCCTGCACGCCCGCACCTTCACTAGCCTGCATGCCCTCACCTTCATCACCAATCCACCCGCACATCAGCAGCCCCTGCGCCATCAGACCCTACTCACGCCTTCACGTCCGCACGCCAGCAGCCTGCGTACCAGCACCCACGCCTGCGCCTTCATCCCCCTGCACATCCGCCACCTCTGCTTGTGCACAGTGCGTGTTCCTGAGCACCTCCTGCCCGCAGTAGCCAGCACGCCCGCGTGCCTCTACGCCTGTAGAGCACCCTCCAGCAACGCCTTCAGCGAGCCCCAGCACCCCTGCTTCAGCCCCTCCTCACGCCTCCTTGCAGTACCTGTAGCCGGCACCATCAGACCATGCCCATGCGCCTCCACCCCAGCCACTTCAGCCTGTGCGCACCTCCCTGTGTGCATCTGCACCTCAGCCCCTGCTGCCCACAGCACCCACGCACCCATCTCCAGTCGTAGCACGCGCAAGAGCAGCAGCAACAGCCACTGCCGCTGCTGCTTCATCTCCTCCGGCCAGTCGCCACCGACCGCCAATGACCATGCCACAACCTCCACTAGCAGCCCTCACCACTGACGACCTTCTTGCACGACCACACCTCCAGCCGATCCTTCCTCTTCTTGTAGACGCTAAGGGGAGTTCTCCCCTGTTTTGCTACAAGAAACTTGCAATTAGTTATTACATTTCAATGCCATTGCCAAAGTCTCATTTTGGATTTTAATATGTGATATATTGGGTGAAATTGTGACTTCATACTCATGCTTTCTTATAATTGCATGGCTTTTGTTATTCACACCTTTTGACATTGGTTTTGGATTAAGATGTGCACAAATTCTCTCCAATGCATGTCAGTTGGAAATTACATAGATTCATTTCATATTTATTGAATATTTCAGTAAGGAAAAATTGCACATATACCCTTACATTTTCTAGTTATTGTGTATCTTCTTTTCATTGCATTTCATGTCAGATTTGACTATGGATTTCGCACTTGATTGAACGAATACGAGAAAAATATTCGAGATTTTGTTGCATCATTGCCTCCCGGTGGACACGACCCACTCTTCTGTTAGTGGCTTAATTTTTATTTTAATTATTTTTTTAAGAAATTTTCCACCACTTTGATCCTGCAATGACAAATCATCTTAATACAATATTCGAAAGAGAAAACCGACCTATCATCCCACACCCGGGATGCTCCTTTGAGCCAAATCCAAAGTTTTCTCGCCCCCATTCCGGAAGTGGATCCCGCGACGACGATGGTGTGCTGCCTCGTTCCCGCTTCCTCCTACTTCGTCCTCCTTCTTCCCGCTCCATCCTCCATCTTCTAGGCATCTCCCCATTTGGCTCGTCCTCCAAGCATTCGTCGAGGAGTATAACATCTCTCTCCCTTCTTTTTATCGCTTTCTAGAATAGAATTTCCTACTTTCTAGCTGTAATCATTTCCTACTTTCTAGTTGTAAAAATAGTATTCTTATATCAAGTGATTATTCTCTCCCTTTCTCTCTCTCTCTTAGTGTTAATATCAATTTCATTGTAATTATCTCACTTTCAAACAAAAATACCAAAAAAATATAATCACGGCTTTTAGATCAACGTAGCCTCCCTATGTTCGACCTAGAATTTATTTACGAATTTCGGTAAAATTTATTTGCTGACGGATTGCTTCGCAAATCAAACTACAACGACGGGTTTTCAAATCCAACTTCGATCATGTAGTTTTCCACTATCCAACATTTTTGCGCCATTGCCGGGGAGGCAACAATTTTTTATTTTCTTTCTGCATATCGCGCAGTTGATTATTTTCTAACTTGCTTTATTTCTCGTCTATTGTTTTGCAGGTACCTCAACAGGGAATCTTCAAGCAGTAGATCGAAGTAAAGTACAGTTGAAGACAACTATAAGTACTCCCCATTCTTCCCCCTCCATAGATTTCATTTCACAACATTAATTCAAACCCCAATTAACCTTGGTGTTTGCATAAATCCTAGGGTTAGTCTTGTTTCTTGGATTTCCACCCACATTCATCTCACCCTCGTAAAAAAGAAAATAACAAAAAGATATTTCTTGTGGCATAAATCAACATACACACTACATATACCCACATTCAAGGCACATAATGTAATTGAGTTTTATCTACTCAACTGGGATTTTGATCTATGGAATCGGTTCACACAAATCAACATATAAAAGAGTAGAAATTAGTCTAGGTCAATCATTTTGTGTTCCTAACTCAGTGATGCAATTTTGGCCAATTGTTTGAGTTGTTTGGGCTGCACCACTTAATCTAAAATCAACTCACCAAGTAGCTTCCCTTTAGGGTTTTCAATTTTAGTCAATACTAGGCACTCCACTTTACTTTTTGATTTCAAAAGGAAAAAAAATCTATTTTGCCTCCGAAACTTGATTGAATTAACCTAATTCCAAATCCTAAAAGCTACTTAAGCAAGATTTGAACCTCAAAATCCACTCATCAAAAATAATCTTGCTTGAAAACCTTGGTTGTGCATGCACTCACACATATTCAATCAATCATTAAGAGCACAACCCATCTTAAGGGCCCACCACATTCCATAAGCACTACAATCCCAAGCCTAAATAAAATGAAGTAGACGTTGGCCTTAAGGACTGATTCGCTCTTCGGGGCCCAGTCTGAAATTGTTTATAATTAACCTACTTTTACCAATCAATCTGATGTCTAGCTAGGGGAGTAGCATCAAATGACCGTGGTTGGGGGGTACACTAGGAACCGGAGGCGCAAGCCGAAGGAAGAACCTTCTCCCCAGTCCCTCCTTCTAACTAGTTGGATTGATTGGACCCAAGTAGAGTAAATTGTCTATAATCTTAAGATGGATTCTAAGAGTCTGTAGATCCTTAGGCTACCCTACTTAAAGATAGGCTTGTTTTGTTGTGTTGCAGGGTTCTAATCCCCAGTCCTTCTGACCTCTTCCTAGTTTATGCTGGGAAGGAGGTCATTGAATCCCCGATTGGAAGGACCACTAGAGTATTCTAGGAGGCGTAGATTGGATTTTGGCCAAATTGATCCCATGGCTGATCAACAACCTCCTCTGCCTCAGAATCCACAGGAGATGTTTCAAAGGCAGCTAGAACAAATGTAGAGAATGAAAGAATCATTCTAGAGAATGCAAGGTGCTCAGCCATTGAAGGTTTTTATGATCCTTCAAATTACAAGGAACGTCCTAGCATCCAGATTCCTACCGGCGACATAGAAATCAAGCCCTAGGTATCAAGCCTGATCAAACACTTTCATGGGCTTGGCTCTGAAGACCCATTTCAGCATTTGGAGGACTTGACCACTTTGGTCCAGACCACCAAGGCACGAAATGTGAATGAAGAGCATATAATCATGAGGCTCTTTTCCTACTCTCTTAGGGATAAAGCTGTTCATTAGTATAGGACCATAGGAAGGTCGATCGCAACATGGAATGATTTGAAATTGGCTTTCCTGAAGAAATTCTTCCCTGTCGGATGTACCAATGCTCTGAGACGGGTGATTACTACCTTCACCCAGCAGCTAAGGGAGCAGTTTCTGTAATTTCCCTACTTGGAGGGGGTGAGATATGCGTGATGCAATAAAGTGCGGAATAAAAATAGATGATTTCACAAAATTAAGCAATCACACAATAGGCACAAATATTTTTAGGTGGAAACCCAAACCGAGTGAAAACCACCACCTAACCCTCTTGAGTTAGGATTTCCCAATTGACCTAGTCGATCAAATTCACTAAACCCAGTCACTTAAATGAGGCTGACTAAACCTTAATTACAACCACACTACTTATTCTGAGGGTAATGTACCTCAACATCCCTTCTCTTCACAAGAAGGAATTTGTCTCACGAAGGAGATGGGAATTCGCAAAGCGAATACCCAACCAAAGACAATATAAAGTACAACAATCCTATAGAGCTTCAAATATATAATCCTAGCCTCTATAGGAGTTAGGAAACTTCCCTTTGGTGGAAGTGCGTCAAAGTGACGACGCAAGTACATAAACCACGCGGTGGTGCTTTGTCGCTTTCGTAATCGCAGAGGGAGAGCGGGTGCGCAAAGGGATGAAGATCTCTAGATATGAAACAGATGCTTGGAGAGCTAGAGCTTCAACTACTTCCCTTGGATACAAAAGATGTCGAAAGTGGTTTTCTTATTGTGTCTTTGTGTGTCTTACAAGCCAAGGGGTCCTCCTATATTTATAGAGGCCCTAGGAAGGCTTTGGAAGGCCTCGGAAGGCTTCCATAGCCGTTGGGTGCAAAGCCAAAGAGAATCAGGCCGTAGTCAGAATTAATCATGATTCTAACAGGGTCATTAGATGTCTGGTCCTGGTATCAGACGTCTGGAAAACCCATTTAAGACTTCTGGGAACTAAGTCAGCCATCTGATTTTAGGCGGGTTTCCTTCCTTAGTTGAATCAGACTGAAACAGGGTTCTAATGTATGTTCATCAGATGACACATAAGACATCTGGCATAAGGTCTGGATGTCTGGAAACCTATTTGTTCTTTGGAAATGGACTCCCAATGAGTCTAACGGCTATAAAATCTCTAAAGGAAGATTTTAGGTCAGTCGAGGCAAAACGGTCATGTATCAGACGTATGGGGTCCTCTACGGACGTCTGATACGAGGCTAACGGTCATTCCCTCAACGTTTGCTAAGGAAGCTAACGGTCCACTAATTGGGCATCTGGCAAAGGCATCAGACGTCTCCTAAGACGTCAGGACTAAGGTCTGGACGTCTGATTTCATCAGACAGAACTAACTAAGTCCAGCCTAAATAATCGGACATCTGAGTCAATAGTCAGATGTCTTAAAAGTTTTTATCAGATGTCTGAAATCTAGATTAGACGTCTGAAAAGGCTGTCTGATCCCTATTTTGGTTTTCGAAGTTCTCTATAGAAAACCTAAGTATCCTAGGGTAGTGCAGGAGTTCCTAGGACTACTTTAAGGATCTCTTGAGGCTCTTTAACATATATTCTAAGAACCAAAAAGAGCAAGGATATAAAGACAAAAGTACATAGAAAAAGATAAACAGAAATCTATCATATTCTTCTTATCCTTCCATCTTCAAGCTTTTGCTCCTCGTGAAGCTCCTCCGCCTCTGTCCAGCTCCTCCAATCCACCATGGATGCGAGCTAAAACTCCGTCTAAACATTTGTCTCCATTTGCAATTTGACTTGAAAACTAGGACTCAAAAGCAAATGTTAAAAGGCACGTGTTTTGTTATCATCAAAATAAACGATCATGGTGCTGTAGCACCAACAGTTTCATGTTGCCTAGGAGCAATTCTAGGACTAATTGTGGAAGTGTCCACACCACGAGGTGCCAAAATGGCAGCTCGTGCAGATCTTCTACCACGAATTTACTGAGCAACTTAGAAATCACATGGATGCTTCTTGTGGAGGCAATTTCCTCAACAAAGATGCAAATAGTGTGCATGATTTGTTTGAGGAGATGAGTGAAAATTCAATCAATCATACCTCCATGGATACTTTTAACCAATCCCAACAACCCAGATCGAATGTTAATGAAGTCCACGACTCTCATTCATTTGATATGAAACTGATTTGCAAAAAACTAGATAAGGTGGACTTGGTTAATAAAAAGGATGGAGGAGTGGATGGCTGGAAACTCAGTGAACAATTCTCGATCCACTCAATCCCAGAATTTGAGATTCCATTCGTCGCGAGCTCCTTCTGGACGGGAGTTCGTGAATCAACTAGATGCGGCTCAACCTATGAGCCAGCATTATTCAGAACCCCACAGATTCCAAACTAGGGCCTTTGATCCCAGTTTCTCTGATCTCTCCCTTTCTTTCTCTCCATCCTTGTCTTATGAGGATGTCTATGCTGTACAGGAGAATGTTAGGTCCAACCCTTAATCCAATGCTTATAATCTGGGTTGGAGGAACCACCCTAACTTCTCCTGGAAAAACCCGGGGCAGCAAACCCAATTTCGACCTATCAACTATGCTCTGCAAAGACCAATGGGTCAAGGTCATGTTTACACTCAGCTGCCCCCGAATCAGGTCAATCAGCCAACATGGAATGCCCGTCAACCCATAAGGCAGGTTGATTTGAATCGACAGATGGTAGAAATGCAAGGATCTATGCTCCAGCTCATGCAGCAAATGAAAACTTCGCTGGACAACTTGCAAACCAGGTTCATTGCTAATTCTCGTTAGCCCAGATCTCTACCATCTCAACCCATACCCAACTCACGTAATATCTAGAAACTGGGCAATCAAGCCCAAGGGTACAAGAATCAAAGGGACCTACACACTCATGCTCAGGTGGTTGAGCAGGGTCTTTCCTCTTCTACTTCTTCAAATCAAAGGTTTCTAGCTAATGAAGCCCTTCCAATCTTTCCTAACCCTCCCCAAGACCCAAACCCATATGGATCTGCTAATTCAGTTACCTTAGGAGTGGAAAACAAACTCAGGATCCACAACCGCACTATTCTAATCTACCAAATCCTGGAGAGACTGAGGAGAGAAAGGAGAACTCTGAAGAAGAAATCAAGGCCCAGGAACCTGATTCCAAAGATCTAACTCATATTCCTTTTCCTGAGGCCTTGATTAAACCTAGGAAGAAGAAGCCTGTTGATAGTAGGAGGAGCTCTTGAATACATTCAAGAATGTCGAGATCAATATCCCGCTCCTTGACGCTATCAAACACATACCAGCTTACGCTAAATTTTTAAAGGATTTATGCACACAGAAGCGTAAGTCGAGGGAATCTGTTCTGAGGAAGGTGGTACTCTTTAAGCAGGCTAGTTCTGTTATCCTGCATCACCTTCCTCAGAAAAAGAGAGATCCAAGTGGTCCTTTGATTTCTTGTGTCATAAGAGATTACACCTTTGATAGAGCACTTCTGGATCTAGGTGCATCCATTAACCTAATTCTGACTTCTCTTTATGAAAAGTTCATATTATGTGAACTTCGGCCGACTTCAGCAACGCTGCAGTTAGTAGACCGTTCGGTCACAAATCCATGAGGCATTATTGAAGATGTTATTGTCAAGGTTAAGGATTTCTATTTTCATATAGATTTCCTTGTCCTTGATATGGATGTACCTGAAAATTTAAGGAACACGCCCATCATTTTGGGGAGTCCGTTCCTGGCATATTCTAAGGCCAATATCAACTGTGTGAGCGGTAGCATGGAAATTGCCTTTGGGGATAAAAAATTGAAATTTGATATTTTTAGGGCGATTAACAAATTTGAGGATTGTGGATTTATAGAGGAACTTGAGGATGACAACTTGAATATTGAAGCTTGTATGGCAGTTTCTACAATTGAAAGTTCCTCCTGTTGTGATGGATCTGACCAACAACCCTCTGTGGCAAACCTGCCACATTTTGAAGAGGTTATTGATTTTGTTCACTTTCAACCTCTTCCTCTTGATGAATCTTCATTAGCATCATCCTTACCTTCATTCCTAAACCCACCCCAGCTTGAACTGAAACCATTTCCTGAGAGTCTGAAATATCAGTTTTTGGGACCACAAAAGAGGCTCCCTGTGATTATCAGTGCTAGATTAACTAAGGAGCAAAAAATTAAACTGATTAAGGTCTTAAAGGAACACAAGGAGGCAATTGGTTGGACCATTCATGACCTTAGGGGGATCAAGCCATCTTACTACAATCATAGAATATTCTTGGAAGATGGATCCGCCCTTCTCGCCAAATGGAGAGGAGATTAAACCCTAACATGCGAGAAGTGATCAAGAAGGAAATTATCAAGTGGCTCGATGCAGGAATCATTTATCCGATCTCTGATAGTCCTTGGGTGAGTCCCGTGTAAATTGTTCCCAAGAAAGCCGGGGTTACTGTTGTGACTAATGAGAAAGGAGAATCTGTCACAACTCACTCAGCTTCCTCTTAGAGGGTTTGTATCGATTACGGGAAGCTGAACACAGCCATAAAAAAGGATCATTTCTCTTTACCCTTCATCGATCAAATCCTTGAAAGACTAGCTGTGCAGAAGTACTTTTGTTTCCTAGATGGTTACTCTGGATACAATCAAGTCCCTATCCATCCCAAGGATCAGGAAAAAATGACTTTCACATGTCCTTACGAAACCTTTGCTTTCTGTAGGATGCCGTTCAGCTTATGCAATGCACCCGCGACTTTTCAAAGGTGTATGCTAGCCATATTCTTTGACACGGTGGGAGAGTTTATGGAAGTCTTCATGGACGATTTCTCTATTTTTGGAGAATCATTTGATTCTTGCCTGCTTGAAATGATTCTTAAAAGATGCATCAAAACAAGATTGGTCCTTAGCTAGTAAAAGAGTCATTTCATGACACAAGAAGGCATCATCTTGGGTCATGTAATCTCTGAACGGGGAATCGAAGTTGACAAAGCTAAGGTTGATGCTATTTCTAAACTTCCTCCTCCCACATCTATTAAACAAATTCGATCATTTCTTGGTCATGTGGGATTCTAAGGAGGTTGATCAAGGACTTCTCTAAGGTTGCTCGACCTCTGAGCAACCATCTCACCAAAGATACGTCGTTTGATTTCAACGAATCATGCCAAAGGGCATTTGATTTTCTTAAAATAGCAGTCACTTGTGCTCCAATGTTGCAACCACCAGTTTGGACATCCCCATTCGAGATCATGACCGACGCTTCTGATTATGCGGTCGAGGCTATTTTGGGGCAGAAGATCGACAGGAAGCCCTCTGTCATCTACTACGTTAGCAAAACTCTAGACAAGGCCCAGAGGAATTACACTATTACTGAGAAGGAATTGCTAGCTGTAGTATTTGCTTTAGAGAAATTCAGGGCTTATCTCTTAGGGTCTCATGTCATAGTATATACTGACCACTCAGCCTTGAGACATCTCTTGGCTAAAAAGGATGCCAAACCCTGGCTTATTCAATGGATTCTTCTGCTTCAAGAATTTGATCTTGAAATCAAAGATAAATTTGGGGCACAGAATGTGGTGGAGAATCATCTTTTGAGACTTCTGAGTGATCCTTCTCTTTCGAATATTTCGATTGCTAATACTTTTCTGGATGAGACTATCCTTGCAGTTTCAAGTGTCCAAACTCCATGGTTTGCAGACATCATAAATTATTTGACCGTTGGTCAAATCCCTCAGGATTGCACCAAGAAACAACGAGATAAACTCAAATCTGAGGCCAAATATTACTTCTGGGAGGACCATGAACTGTACCGCATCGGCTATGATCAGATTATTCGCCGATGTGTTCCGGAGAATGAATTCAAAAGTATACTCGAGTTCTACCATGCATCTGCTTGTGGTGGACATTTCTCCAGGAAAATGATGGCAGCAAAGATTTTCCAATCTAGATTTTATTGGCCGTCTTTATTCAAAGATGCCTGATGAGAACCTCATCATGAGCCATAACTAGCTCATTTTGACCCAATACAAAGGATAAAAGCTCCTACATATCTCAAGGAAAGGCTTAACTCAGAGAATTCTGAGTTTGAGAAGAAAACAAGTCATAAGGGGTAAAAGTGCAATTTTACCAGTATAATCTGCATACAGGGTAATTCAGGGCCCAAACATAGGTCAAAACAGCTTAATAAGAATAAAAGTGGGATGAAATGATCTAGCAAGGGCTACAGCAATTCCAAGAGACTAAATCTGTAACCCTAAAACAACCCATTTCAATTCACGAGGTTCGAGGCAAAGTAAAAATAGAATAAACCCTCTAAAACTCATAGAAAAATAATCTCTAGGGTTTAGAACCTTCAATTTGGCCTTTAGAACCCATTTTGACCTACATTGAGAACCATGCCCAATTAATAACTTAATTTGGGTTTTTGCGCAAATTGACCGGTCAAACAAGGTTTAAGATGAAAATAAAATTCACCATCAGATTCCTTAGGTCCTAATTAGTCATGTATAAAAACTTGAGCCTAAGAAGAAACCTCCTTGACCGACTTTACACTTTGGTCCTCATATATTTACTCTTTGGCCCTCAACTTTTGAACCCTCGCATTTTGGCCCCTAACTCTCCTTCGTTCTTTGCAATCAGGTCCCTCCTGCAAAACCCTGCCAGCACCATGCTCCGGCGACCTTGCGCGGAGCATGGCGCCGCGCAGGGTGAGGTGGGGGACCTGGCAAGTATACCGGGGGTGCCCTGCGTCGTCAGCCGTCGCAGGAGCACCCCCATGGTCATTGTAGCCCCCCATACCGGCCGTGCGAACGCACGGACGGTATGGGTTCGTGTTCCGACCATTCTCCGGCGAGGGAGACACGTCGTCTCCCTCCGCCTTCCTCCCTGTTTCATCTCTATAAATACCCCCCGCTGCTCCACCGACCAGGGCAGCCTGGATCTGACGGAGAAAACCCCCAGCTTTCTTCTCTTCTTTCTCCGGCAGACGCTCACCAGCTCCGGCGGCTTCCTCCCCCTCCACCTCTTCGCTCTGCCGCACTACCAGCAGCAGAGACTTCCTCCCCTGCTCTTCCCGCGCCACGCCGCACCCAGCTGGCGCCTCTCCAGCCCTCTGCTCGCCTCCGCCCCTCTCCCTGAGCATCGTCTTCTCCGGCGACAGTCGATACGACTGTCGCCCCGTTCCTCCCCCTTCGTCCCTGCAAGTAAGCTAGAGCTACTCCCCTTCTCCTCCTCTTTCTTTCCCTGTTTTCAATTTATTCAATTAATCCCTCTACCGACCCTGACCACCTTCACCCCCTTCGCCTCCGACCACCCTCCGGCGAGCCGTTCCCATCACCTCAGCAACCCACACGGCTCGCCAACCCTCACCGCACCTCCGCCTCATCACACTGAGCACCTCCCACTCCTCCACTGCCACTCCACACCTCCGTAACACTCCCCCGAACGAACCCATTCCTCCGGTTGCAGTCCGACCCAGGGCTGCCACCAGACACCTCCTTACGGCCTGCCGCGCAGCTCCTCACCTTCGCCGTGCCACGGCGAAGGTTCCCCAGTGGTTTGATTAGGCCGCGAGGCCATATCCGTGTCCGACAGGTTTTGAGGTCCGACAGCCATTGACGCACATTAAAGCAGCTTCTCCCGCGCTCCAGGCTTGAGGACGCCAGGTCTCCAGCTGCTGCGGGGTACGGGGCATCGTGCGAAGGCAACCAGCCAGCAACTTATGCAGATGGAAGCAGCAGCTGCAGAAGCCAAGCCGCGGTCTCCCAGCAGGCGCACGCGAGGGACGGTCTGCGTTTAGTCCCACATCGGTAAGCCTCACACACGTTCCACTGTTTAAATTGATTTCGTGCACTACCCTCATTGCCTCAGTACACGGGGTGAGGTCCCCTTACACCCGCCCGGTTACCCGGTCTCGTCCGCGCTCACGCCTCGCGGACCTGACCCGACCCGACTTAGACTGACTGCACTCCTCGCCCACCACCGCACGCCGGTGGGCCTGGACCCGGGCGTGACCCGAACCCGATTACCCGGTAGCTCTGGGAGAGCTTTCCCAAGAGTGGTTTCAGAGAGAAAGAGAGACGCGGGGGAGGGGGGTAGAGTAGGTTTTGCCTCTTGACGAAAAACTCTGAAGTGTGCAGGCCAAAGAAGAAGAAGCAGACCCGCTGAAGAAGAAGGAGCTGCTGCACTGTAGCAAAGGCATCGTTAAGTCGTCTCAGCACCGGGGCAGACGACGGAAGGTCAGCAGCCAGAGCAGGAAAGAAGACAGGCTGAAGAAGAAGGAAGAGCAACGGCCAACGCAAAAGAAGAAGAAGAGAGGTCAAGGCAGAAAACCAAAGAAGAAGAAGAACAAGGAGCTCTGAAGAAAGAAGAACATCACCAACGGAAGAACAGCAGGAAGAAGAAGAAGAGCACCGCCATTGCAAGAGAAGAATATCACCTAAACAGAGAGAAAGAAGGAGATCTAAAGAAAGAGAGAAAGAAGAGCACCCCCCTCTGCAGAACAAAGAGAACAACAAATTCTCTCTCTCTCTTTATTTTTGTAAAAGAAACATGTATATCTCTAGAATACGACTTGCTCCCTGAGTTCGACCTCGGGAACTCTTTCATTTTCCGAGTAAAAAAAATTTATATTTGAAATGTTGGTAATAACCGGCTTTACTACAACGTTATAACAAACCCTCAAACCCGGTGAAAAACCACACGTTCTTCATTTTGGCGCCGCTGCCGGGGAGCAACGGCTATTCTAGAGGTAAACATTCCTGTTTCTTTTAAGTTCTGATAATCTCCTCTCTTTTGTGCAGCTACAGGAACTCAAGAAGACAAGCAACCATACAACCACTCCAAAGACAGGTAAATCTTTTCTCTCACTATTAACCCCTACACTCTAAAGAGGAAGAAAAGAAAAGAACAAGCAATATAGGGCTAACCTGTCTTCCATACTTAGTAACCATAAAAAAGTTGCATGTTTTCAACTCATCACTCCTGCACACTATTAAGGGTATTTAAGGGCTAACACATTCTTGCTTGAGCCCTAATTGCCCAACAAAGAGTTAAATGGACCAAGTAGAGCCAACATAAGGTCAAACATTAGGATTTCAGTAGAGACACACCCCTTAATCAAGAATTGAGGAAATCCAAAAGAGGTGTGCCCAAGCCATTGATTGAAAATAATTAACAAGAAAAATCCTAAACAATTGGCTCTCTCTAAACACTTGAACCCTAAAAGACAGGACCCAAAAAGCTCTCAAAGAAAACAAGAGGTAAAGTTGACCCCTTTGGGTTAACCAACCTTAAATTAGGTCACTCTTTGCACTTAAAAAGACTAAAGTTCAAGTGAAACCTTAAGCACCCTGATCTTAAAATTGGTAGACTTAAGAGGTCAAGATCCCCATTCTGGTCTACCTGGAACCGCAGTGACAAGAGAGGTCGGGTGGGGGAAACCCTGTAACCCGTGGGGACGCTCTACCGTGTAGGGGTCTTCGCGGGACTCTCCCTCTCTGGCTGCCCAGGTAATTCTCAGGTGGACGATCTTTCTGATCAAGGGGTCCATCTGCCCCGCACCTCTATAGTCACCCAACACATTTTTGGGTGTCTTGATTGGGTCCAGCACCTTCTAAACTTACCTCTCCCAACTGTGCATGTACGGAAGGAGGTCTCTAAGACCACCCTTAAGACCTCCATTAGAAATTCGCTCTCGTCAAGGCCAAGCCTCGACGCCCGTATTTGTGCAGCAACACCCTCACATTATTCTCTCTTCTGATTCAGAACCAAGTTCTTCTTCTTCCTTCATGGCTCAGCCAGTTGAGGAAGAAAATAATCTGGAACACCAGCTCCAGCGACTCAATGACCTCTTCCAAAACTTCGTGCACCCACCGCAGTGTCCTATGATGCGGGACCACTACAATCCTGCTGCGGTGGCCATTGAGCCTCGAGTTAGAATCCCGATTGGAGGACCTGATTCCGAACTAAAGCCCAACATGATTCACGCTATACCTAAATTCCATGGGCTTAATTCTGAAGATCCCTTCCAGCACATCAAACAGCTAAAGCATCTGGCCCACACTTTTGGATCAGATGCGCAAAATCGGGATATTCTTCTCATGAAGATGTTCTCCTTTTCTCTTATGGACAAGGCCGCCCATTGGTATCAAACTCAGACCCGGCCGATCAACACTTGGGAAGAACTTCAATCCGAGTTTTTGAAAAAGTTCTTTCCCGTTGGTCGGACCAACGCCTTGCGCCATCAGATTACACACTTCACTCAACAATCAGGAGAACCTCTCCATGAGGCATGGGATCGTTTTCAGGATCTCATGAGGAAGTGCCCCCATCACGGAGTTCCTAAATGGGAACAAGTCCAATCTTTTTACCAGGGACTCCGTGAGGACATCCGCCTTTTCGTCAATGCAACCTGCGGAGGAAACATCATGGGTCAACATGAAGACACCGTATGGGAGATTCTCGAAAACATGTGCGAGAACTCCATCAACAATGACTCCATGGGATTATTCGACAGGACGAATACCCGCGCAGCGACGAATCTTAAGGGAGCACATGAGACGCAGGACCTGTCCGCATCAGTCGACCTGGAGTTAATGGCCAGTCGATTGGACAAGGTCTCAATTATTGAAAAGAAGGTGGATGAGCTGACTCAGCACTTGCAGCGAGCCACCTCTGCGCGTAACTCCTTTGCACAACCTCCTTCCACACAGGAGACTGTGCAAAACATCCTCCACCGATCCTCCCCTGGGATGGATCCATATCCATCCCCATCTGATTCTTGGACTGGAAGATCATCCGATCCTTTCTTCACCAGCCGGGGGAACTCCATTCCTCCTTTCCCTGATTCTCAGGAGGTTCCTCAGACCTGCGAGGACCTCAACGCCATCCAGAACGACCCATTCTCCAACACTTACAACCCTGGATGGCGAAACCATCCCAATTTTCAGTGGGCGGGAAATCCCCAAACCCAAAGACCACCTTTTCAGTCCCGCCCACAGCCCTCTCATCACTACCAGCCGCCTCAGCCTCTGCCCAACCCTACTTATCCATCAGGGCCAAATCAAGATCAAATGTCCTTAATCCTTCAGACTCTGGCTGACATTCAAAAATCGAATGCGGCCATTCAAAACCAGCACAAGGACGAGCTTACTGAAGTTAAAACTCAACTGGCCCAGTTGGCAAATTCTCGCCAGCCAGGCACACTCCCTTCCCAACCCCTTCCTAACCCAAATAACGTGCCAACCCAGAAGCGCGTTATGAATCCAAATTTAGGCCACGCTAAATGGATTTATCAGGCCCCTACTGCCCCATCTCCAGACGAGATGGAAGCCTCAACTTCGCGTGCGGGATTTCAGCAGCAGCCACCCCTCCTACCAAACCCAAGCCAAAACCAGGCCGGATTAAATTCTGTAACAACACGTAGTGGTAAGACAACTCAGGACCCGCATTATCCAAACCACTCCCAGCCTGATAACCATGACCCTAGGATAGCTAGCCAAGGTACCGCTGTTCCAGACCCACAACCTGGACCTATCCTAGAGGAACCAACCAAGATCCCGTTTCCCGAGGCCCTGACCAAGGGAAAGAAGACCACCAAACCCGTGGCCCCTGAGGAGGACCTGGTCAAGCTCTTTGAGTAGGTCCACATAAACATCCCCTTGATGGATGCAATCCGCCACGTACCAGCTTACGCACGATTTCTAAAGAATATATGTACACCCCAGCGTAAGCCGCGAACCAAGGGAGGGAGCCCAATTGTTCTGTCAGAGCAAGCCAGCTCTGTAATCCTTAGTACACTCCCACCCAAGGCAAAAGATCCTGGAACTCCCCTGATCTCCTGTAAGATAGGTGGTACCCAATTTGATAGAGCATTGTTAGACTTAGGTGCATCTATAAATCTGATACCCACATCCTTACTTGACCATCTGGAAGAATCTGAGCTGAAACCAACCGAGGTGACATTACAATTAGCAGATCGATCTATAAAGTCACCAAAAGGGATTCTCGAGGATGTTATCGTGAGAGTGCGGGATTTCTATTTTCCAGTGGACTTTATAGTCTTAGACATGGATGCACCTGAGAACCCTAGGGATACACCAATCATTCTAGGGAGACCTTTCTTGGCTACTGCTAGAGCCAACATCAGCTGTGAGGAGGGCCAAATAGAGCTTAAGTTTGGAGATCAAACACTGAAAATTGATATATTTAAGGCCCAACAAGGAATTAATTGCGGCGTCATCGAGCAAATTTGTGACATCAAGACTTTGGTTGATGAATCACACCTCCAGAATGACTTGAGTATTCCTCATCAACCACAGAAAGATCTTGACTCGCAAACAGAGGAGTCAAATCCAGATGTGAACAACCCAGTAACTCCCACCCTTGAACCTCACATCTATACTGAACCACCCGCTGCTGCTGAAAACCCCATCCTCGAACTGAAACCCCTTCCTGCTCATTTGAAATACATCTTTTTGGGTTCTAATCAGACCCTTCCTGTGATTATCAATTCCAACCTCAGTCCTGAACAGGAATCCCGTCTGATTGTTGTCCTCCAGCAACATCGCAGAGCCATCGGATGGACCCTCGATGATTTGACTGGAATAAGTCCCTCTTATTGTACTCATCATATCTATTCAGAAGAGGGCACACGACCTTCTCGTGAAATGCAGAGACGCTTAAACCCCAATCTGCAGGAGGTCGTGAAAAAGGAGATCATCAAGTGGTTAGATGCCGGGATCATCTACCCGATCTCCGATAGTCGTTGGGTGAGCCCAATTCAGGTCGTGCCTAAGAAGGCAGGACTCACCACTATAACGACTGAGACCGGAGAAATCATTCCTACCCGATTAGCCAACTCGTGGAGAGTCTGTATAGATTACCGTCGACTCAATTCCTCCACGAAGAAGGATCATTTCCCACTACCCTTCATTGATCAAATTCTCGAAAAACTAGCGGGAAATAGGTTCTTCTGCTTTCTTGACGGGTACTCCGGTTATAACCAGGTGGCAATCCATCCTGAGGACCAAGAAAAGACCACGTTCACCTGCCCCTTCAGAACATACGCTTTCCGAAGGATGCCTTTCGGTCTTTGCAATGCACCCGCTACTTTTCAGCGATGCATGCTTGCCATATTCTCAGATATGGTAGGTGATTATCTGGAAGTCTTCATGGATGACTTTTCAGTTTTCGGAGCATCATTCGACGATTGCCTCCAACACTTGGTCCAGATACTCAGGCGGTGCATCGACGTGAATTTGGTTCTTTCTTGGGAGAAGAGCCATTTCATGGTGCCTGAGGGAATTGTCCTGGGACACTCAATTTCGGAGAAAGGTATCCAAGTGGATCGAGCTAAGGTTAATCTGATTTCTCACCTTCCTATGCCTAGCTCGATCAGGGACATCCGATCCTTTTTAGGGCATGTCGGTTTTTATCGACGATTTATCCCTGATTTTTCAAAAATCGCACGCCCCCTGACCACTCTTCTCTCCAAGGATGTTCCCTTCAAAATCTCCAAGGAATGCACTCAAGCATTTGAAATCCTGCGTGACCGAGTCACCCAAGCCCCGATCCTACAGTCCCCTGATTGGTCTCAACCCTTTGAGATCATGTGTGATGCATCCGACTTCGCTGTAGGAGCGGTTTTGGGGCAGAAAAATGACAAGAAACCTGTGGTCATTTACTACGCCAGCAAAACACTCGATGAGGCTCAGCGTAACTATACAGTTACTGAGAAAGAGCTGCTAGCTGTAGTATTTGCCCTTGAGAAGTTCAGATCGTACCTTCTGGGTTCCCATGTCATCATATACTCAGATCACACGGCTGTGAGGCATCTCCTTGCAAAGAAGGACGCGAAACCTCGATTGATCCGATGGATCTTGCTGTTGCAAGAATTTGACCTCGAGATTCGCGATAAAGCGGGAAAACAAAACGTGGTAGCTGATCACTTGTCCCGTCTTCCTTCTGAAATGATAGACCCTTCCGGACCCATCACTGAGCATTTTCCCGATGAGCACCTGCTGACTATTGGTACTAGCCTTCCATGGTTTGCTAATATTGTAAATTACTTGGCATCTCATCAGACCCCGTCCGATTGGCCGAAGGCCAAGAAAGACAAATTACGCTCCGATGCCAAGTATTACATTTGGGAGGACCCGTACCTCTTCCGCATAGGTGCCGATCAGATCATCCGGAGATGTGTCCCGGAAGGGGAAGTCAACAATATCCTCTCTTTCTGCCATGACCAGGCATGCGGTGGCCATTTTGCCGGGCATAAAACCGCATCAAAAGTCCTCCAGTGCGGCTTTTACTGGCCCACACTGTTCAAAGACGCATACAGTCATTGCAAGGCATGCAGTCGTTGCCAGACTTTGGGCAACATGAGCCATCGCGACATGATGCCTATGCAACCGATTCTAGTATGCGAAATCTTTGATGTTTGGGGGATTGATTTTATGGGCCCCTTTCCTGTTTCGGATGGTTTCGAATACATTCTGTTGGCTGTGGACTACGTGTCCAAATGGATCGAAGCCATACCGACCCGAACCTGTGATCACAAAATCGTTCTCAAATTCATTCATCAACACATTTTCTCAAGGTTCGGGATTCCTCGTGCAATAATCTCTGATGGGGGGACCCATTTCACAAATGCTCAGTTTAGGTCACTGATGACCAAATACGGGGTGTCTCACCGAATCTCTACTCCTTACCACCCCCAAACTAATGGTCTAGCTGAGCTGTCGAATCGGGAGATCAAGAAAATCCTGCAGGTCACTGTTCGACCTGACAGGAAGGACTGGTCGTCCCGACTTCCGGAAGCATTGTGGGCCTATAGGACCGCCCACAAGACCCAATTGGGCATGTCTCCCTTTAGAGTGGTGTACGGAAAGGCATGCCACCTTCCCGTCGAACTGGAGCATAAAGCCTATTGGGCAGTACGGAACTGTAATCTGGATCTTTCTAAGGCTGGGACCCACAGAAAACTCCAAATCAGCGAGATCGATGAATTGCGCATAGACGCGTACGAGAACTCGCAAATCTACAAGGAGCGGGTTAAAGCCTTCCACGACAAACACATCTCAAGAAAGATCTTTCATCCTGGTCAAAAGGTCCTACTCTTTGATGCCCGACTCAAACTCTTCCCAGGAAAACTGAGATCTAAGTGGGTCGGACCATTTTTGGTCCGACAGGTTTTTGGAAATGGAGCAATCGAAATCAGTCCACTCAGCCACGATTCTGAACCTTTCATCGTGAATGGTCAAAGACTCAAGCCGTTCATTGATGTAACTTCTACTGATTTGGCTGAGGCATCTTATATCCTCCTTTCCCCTTGAGCTTATTGCGCCCAGCCGATGGCGTAAAACTCAGCGCTTAACGGGAGGCAGCCCGTCATTCTCTTTGAAAACCTGAAACTTGTTCTGACACCTTTCAGCACTTGAAGTTCACCCTTGTAGACAGCCGACCCCAACTCAGATGTTCGCATCTGAAATTTGAAATCGTCCGCAAAAATTCAACCCGACCCATCCACTCACCCAAATTTCTGTCTTAAGGAATGAACTAAGACACCCTAGGTTACAATGAGGACATTGCAAATCTTAGGCATGGGGGGGTAGGAAAGTGCAAAAACTTGTAAGAAAATGTTTCAAACAAAAAAATTCACATATGCCAAAAATACCATAAAAATTAAAAATTTTTCGAAAAAGAATAAGAGGAGAAGGAAAATTTTGTGAAGGAGAAAAGAAACAAAATGAAAAAGGAGCACAAAATTATGAAAAAAAGTGATAGTCATTAGTAAGGAACTAAGGAATTAACCTAAGTTCTAGACCTCATTCAAGAAAATAACTGAAAAGTGCACAATAAGATTAGTAAGAATGCAAACCTTAGGCATTCTTGAATAGACTCTTAGTACCCATTAAGATCTGGACACTCCTCAAGAGGTTGAGGAAAATGAAAAGCTGAAGTATTAGGTCCAAGGCTTAGGAAGTATTCGGCCTCGTTAACTAATTTTTGGTTTACGGGACTCAGTAACCTAAGCACCCTAATCTCACACACAGCCTGGTTCAGTAAGCGTAAAAATCAGAATCACGCAGAAGCGTCGCAAAAATCTGAAAAGAACACCTAGAATAGGAATGGCCGATCAACACAAGTTGATTTGGACGAGTTCCCAGCGCGGAGAGGCGGGAAATCCCCTCGAAGACGCGTAACAAAATATCATCTCCTCGGTGCTTGTCTCTTAGGATATTTACATATCCTACGGGGGGCATGTAAGCACTCTGCTGGTTCAGATTCCATGGATGGCATTATCTCGAAGTGTCAATTGCCAGGGTCTGGATTCGGCCACGGAATACCATGGATGGGATTATCTCGAAATCTCAATAGCCAGGGTTCCGGGGGTTGCCATGGGCGGTGCTATCTCGAAGCATCGATCGCCAGGAACCCTTGAGGATTGATGATGGGAGCAAGGAATCTGATACAGACCGTGTTGAAAAACCAATCCTAGGCTAGAACTAAAAAGAAAAAGAGAGAGAAAACTCTCCAAACAGAAAAACTTTCTATCTCTCTCTTACAAAACGCACTGCGAACCGAGCCAGGGCTAAAATCATTTTAAGCACGGGTGCTTTAACCACGAAGTCCAATAAACCTTAGGTTAGTTCTTGTGGGCCTTAAAAACCTTTGCTAAAAGACTGAGGCTAAGGCTAGACAGATTTGGATCTTGATTGGTACCAGAGTACCTTTTAGGCCTATGATCAGCATTCTAACCTAATCTATGAAGGCACTTATCTAAAACTATTGAAAACTTCATGGTCTAGAACAAGGGTTGAAACCTTAAGTTTTTGCTAAGGGACTAGCAAAAGCTAGGCATGGGGGTATGATGAGAACCTCATCATGAGCCATAACTAGCTCATTTTGACCCAATACAAAGGATAAAAGCTCCTACATATCTCAAGGAAAGGCTTAACTCAGAGAATTCTGAGTTTGAGAAGAAAACAAGTCATAAGGGGTAAAAGTGCAATTTTACCAGTATAATCTGCATACAGGGTAATTCAGGGCCCAAACATAGGTCAAAACAGCTTAATAAGAATAAAAGTGGGATGAAATGATCTAGCAAGGGCTACAGCAATTCCAAGAGACTAAATCTGTAACCCTAAAACAACCCATTTCAATTCACGAGGTTCGAGGCAAAGTAAAAATAGAATAAACCCTCTAAAACTCATAGAAAAATAATCTCTAGGGTTTAGAACCTTCAATTTGGCCTTTAGAACCCATTTTGACCTACATTGAGAACCATGCCCAATTAATAACTTAATTTGGGTTTTTGCGCAAATTGACCGGTCAAACAAGGTTTAAGATGAAAATAAAATTCACCATCAGATTCCTTAGGTCCTAATTAGTCATGTATAAAAACTTGAGCCTAAGAAGAAACCTCCTTGACCGACTTTACACTTTGGTCCTCATATATTTACTCTTTGGCCCTCAACTTTTGAACCCTCGCATTTTGGCCCCTAACTCTCCTTCGTTCTTTGCAATCAGGTCCCTCCTGCAAAACCCTGCCAGCACCATGCTCCGGCGACCTTGCGCGGAGCATGGCGCCGCGCAGGGTGAGGTGGGGGACCTGGCAAGTATACCGGGGGTGCCCTGCGTCGTCAGCCGTCGCAGGAGCACCCCCATGGTCATTGTAGCCCCCCATACCGGCCGTGCGAACGCACGGACGGTATGGGTTCGTGTTCCGACCATTCTCCGGCGAGGGAGACACGTCGTCTCCCTCCGCCTTCCTCCCTGTTTCATCTCTATAAATACCCCCCGCTGCTCCACCGACCAGGGCAGCCTGGATCTGACGGAGAAAACCCCCAGCTTTCTTCTCTTCTTTCTCCGGCAGACGCTCACCAGCTCCGGCGGCTTCCTCCCCCTCCACCTCTTCGCTCTGCCGCACTACCAGCAGCAGAGACTTCCTCCCCTGCTCTTCCCGCGCCACGCCGCACCCAGCTGGCGCCTCTCCAGCCCTCTGCTCGCCTCCGCCCCTCTCCCTGAGCATCGTCTTCTCCGGCGACAGTCGATACGACTGTCGCCCCGTTCCTCCCCCTTCGTCCCTGCAAGTAAGCTAGAGCTACTCCCCTTCTCCTCCTCTTTCTTTCCCTGTTTTCAATTTATTCAATTAATCCCTCTACCGACCCTGACCACCTTCACCCCCTTCGCCTCCGACCACCCTCCGGCGAGCCGTTCCCATCACCTCAGCAACCCACACGGCTCGCCAACCCTCACCGCACCTCCGCCTCATCACACTGAGCACCTCCCACTCCTCCACTGCCACTCCACACCTCCGTAACACTCCCCCGAACGAACCCATTCCTCCGGTTGCAGTCCGACCCAGGGCTGCCACTAGACACCTCCTTACGGCCTGCCGCGCAGCTCCTCACCTTCGCCGTGCCACGGCGAAGGTTCCCCAGTGGTTTGATTAGGCCGCGAGGCCATATCCGTGTCCGACAGGTTTTGAGGTCCGACAGCCATTGACGCACATTAAAGCAGCTTCTCCCGCGCTCCAGGCTTGAGGACGCCAGGTCTCCAGCTGCTGCGGGGTACGGGGCATCGTGCGAAGGCAGCCAGCCAGCAACTTATGCAGATGGAAGCAGCAGCTGCAGAAGCCAAGCCGCGGTCTCCCAGCAGGCGCACGCGAGGGACGGTCTGCGTTTAGTCCCACATCGGTAAGCCTCACACACGTTCCACTGTTTAAATTGATTTCGTGCACTACCCTCATTGCCTCAGTACACGGGGTGAGGTCCCCTTACACCCGCCCGGTTACCCGGTCTCGTCCGCGCTCACGCCTCGCGGACCTGACCCGACCCGACTTAGACTGACTGCACTCCTCGCCCACCACCGCACGCCGATGGGCCTGGACCCGGGCGTGACCCGAACCTGATTACCCGGTAGCTCTGGGAGAGCTTTCCCAAGAGTGGTTTCAGAGAGAAAGAGAGACGCGGGGGAGGGGGGTAGAGTAGGTTTTGCCTCTTGACGAAAAACTCTGAAGTGTGCAGGCCAAAGAAGAAGAAGCAGACCCGCTGAAGAAGAAGGAGCTGCTGCACTGTAGCAAAGGCATCGTTAAGTCGTCTCAGCACCGGGGCAGACGACGGAAGGTCAGCAGCCAGAGCAGGAAAGAAGACAGGCTGAAGAAGAAGGAAGAGCAACGGCCAACGCAAAAGAAGAAGAAGAGAGGTCAAGGCAGAAAACCAAAGAAGAAGAAGAACAAGGAGCTCTGAAGAAAGAAGAACATCACCAACGGAAGAACAGCAGGAAGAAGAAGAAGAGCACCGCCATTGCAAGAGAAGAATATCACCTGAACAGAGAGAAAGAAGGAGATCTAAAGAAAGAGAGAAAGAAGAGCACCCCCCTCTGCAGAACAAAGAGAACAACAAATTCTCTCTCTCTCTTTATTTTTGTAAAAGAAACATGTATATCTCTAGAATACGACTTGCTCCCTGAGTTCGACCTCGGGAACTCTTTCATTTTCCGAGTAAAAAAAATTTATATTTGAAATGTTGGTAATAACCGGCTTTACTACAACGTTATAACAAACCCGGTTGCCACCACGCTTCAATGCCCAAGAATTCTCGAGGTCGTGTTCCCGATGCCAGGCACTTGGGAGCATAACCAAGAGAGACATGATGCCTCTAAACCTGATTCTTCCCATCGAAATCTTCGACGTTTGGGGCATCTATTTCATGGGACCCTTCCTCCCTTCATTTGGACACCAGTACATTCTCATCACTATTGATTACGTGTCCAAGTGGATCGAGGCTATTCCCACCCAAACCAATGACCACAAGGTGGTCACTGATTTCGTCAAGAAGATCTTCAATCGGTTCGGGATTCCAAAGGCCATCATCAGCGATGGTACTATTCACTTCACTAATGCCCAATTCCATAATTTACTGGCAAAATATGGGGTAAATCACAGAATCTCCACACCTTACCACCCCTAGACAAATGGACAGGTCGAGATCTCTAATCGGGAGATCAAGAATATTCTTCAGAAAATGATTAGGCCTGATCGTAAAGACTGGACTCAAAAGCTTGAGGATGCACTTTGAGCTTATCGTACGACGTACAAAATGCCTATCGGCATGTCACCATTTCATCTAGTGTATGGAAAGGCATGCCATTTAACTGTAGAAATTGAACATAAGACATTCTGGGCAATCAAGCAGTGTATCTAGATTTGAGTTTAGTCGGAAAGATAGGAAACTCCAACTATCTGAGTTGGAGGAGCTTAGAAACAACACATATGAGCATGCCAAGATCTATAAGGCTCGGACCAAAGCTCTTCATGACCAATTGATATCCTGCAAGAGCTTTGAGCTGAACCAAAAGGTCTGGCTCTTTGATTCTCGACTTAAGCTCTTCCCTGGCAAACTTAGGTCAAAATGGAATGGCTCGTTCATTATCGATCAGATATTTCCAAACAAGGCCGTTCAGATCTCTGACCCAAATATGGGTAATTCATTTAAAGTCAACGGTCAACATCTGAAGCCTTTTATTGACCGTATTGTTCCAGAACCCGTCTCAGACACAGTTGCTCTAATCACATTGTGATTTCTTTGGATGGACTTCGCCTAGCTGATGGCATTAAACTCAGCAATTGTACAGTCTGACTCATAGTTGATCCAAGCATCAAATTCAGGTGATAACTTCTACATTCTACCCTTCCTTTCATGTCTTGTATTTTCAATGCGGACATTGCATCAACTAGGCATGGGGGGGTGGATTCATTTCTTAATCATTCTGTTAGCTCTGTGGAATTCTTGTAAATTCTACTTGTTTTCTTAAAAAATAATAATAAATAAATAAATAAATTTGAATTAGGAGAGAATACTTGGGCATTAGGACTTTTCAATCTTAAGAAATAATACAGTAGGATCTGAACACTAAGACCCTTCAGGTCTTTGGGTTTAAGCAGCCTGGGTATCCACTAAAATGGGGATTTATTTATCAAGCCCTCACCAACCTAAACTCAATTTCTATTTTATTAAATAAGTTTGGGTGATAAGTACACGACTTATCAACCTGCCCTCTTATTTGAGAGAACTTTAAGTCTAAGCATCTACACACTATTTGCACTGACTCGTTGTTCAACGATTTTAACGAAAATTGGGTAGCTAATGAACCTTCTAGGGTGGTATGGCTAGCAAGTTATTATGGGTAATAGCCCATAGGTAGGTCGTTCAGAGCCCAGCCACTAGACCATTTTTTTCGTATTGCCTTTAGGTAAATCTTAGACCAGGGAAGCCACCTACTTAAAAAAAAATTCCAAAAAGAAAAGAAAAAGAAAACAAAATGGAGAAAAGAAAAAAAAAGAAAACAAAAAGAAATAAGCCACACTTCACCGCACGAGTATGGCTGGCAAGTTATCGTGGGTAACAACCCATTAGTAGATTGTCCAGAACCCAGCTCAAGAAATGCATGTTTAATTCCTAAAACACTTAGGAAGAAGCGGAGAAGTAGAATAAGACAGGGAGATATACACTGGATTCACCCTTGTGTTGACCCCATAAAAATAAAAGTAGGGACAAAGCTACCAGTCAAATAGATACCCCTTTAGGCAGAATTCTTTTTAAGGTCACCTAGGGGCGTAGAAACCCGAAGTCCATTCTAATTGCCGATCAACGAATCTATCACATTCACAAAAAGATGCTTAGAACTTAGGGTTCTCATCAAGTCTTGGGTGGGTTGAGTGGCCGTAGAAAGCCGCTTTGTAACCTTAAACTCAAAAATCAAAAACAAATTAGAAAAGAAGAAAAAGGAGAAAAAGAGATCCTTCTTTGAATAAGGCGAGGGCTTGAGGCTATCTACATTTTGGTAGATACCCGGGCGCTGTTGGATCTTTGAAGTTTAGGTCCTAAGTAAAAATGTCTTAATGTTGAAAATGACTTTTGCCCGAGTAATCCAATCCTAATTCTTTTATAAATAGCATGTAGTTTTTTCTAGGGACTAGAAAAAGATAAGCATGGGGTTGTGATGTGCATACATCTAAATAGCTAAAAATGTCTGTTAATGCATGTTATCAGTACCATATTAGCATCATGCATTGTAAATAGTACAAAACATGCATAATCATACATTTAGGTCAAATTGTACAAATTGTATAGTAATTGTCTCCTTTTATGGCCAATAACAGGGTGACTGTTAATCAGAGCCTCGGACCAAGGATCCAACCATACGGATCTGATCAGAGCGACGACTGGAGTTCAACAACTCCAAGATCATCTCGATCGAACATCTGTAGCACCAGATATAGTCCGAGGAAGCTCAGAAATCAAGGGCCAAGATGGTGTCAATTCGCACTTCAGACGACAAATCCGACTGCATGGATGGGTTTGGATCGACGATTGCAGCCTAACAATGCGAAATTGATCCAATCTAACATCCGTGGCACCTTCTGGAAGTCATAGAAGATGGACGGCCAAGATGGTGCCACATGGTGCCATCCCATCAACCTAATCAGCCCAAGGAACTGCCACTGCCCTTTCTCTCCTCAATGAATCGATCAATCTCAACTGTTGCATCTTGATCCAATGACTGAGATCAATGCCCATTGTTCTCTATTCTCGTGCCCCTCTCTTTCTCTCCTCGCATGCACGATCGGATCTAGGCCGTTGGATCTTGATCCAACGACCGTGAGCATCTACTCCTTGGTGAGAAATGTGACAATCTAGCACGCACAATGTAGCGGGCGTGCGTCTCTCCGCGAGGCGTAGGGCACGCGTTCGAAATGCAGCGCACCCCAAATTAGCCCAAGACACAAGTGCAGGCTCAATTGAGCCCTTGGATGGCGAGCAGGCGGTGCAGATGTGGGAGGCGTGGTAGCACCAGAGCGCGCAATTACCTACACGCAATCTGAAGCACATCTGAACGCTCCATCGCATGCACAGGCGTGCAGTTACGCGAAGCTGAAGCAAGCGAGGAGCGATCTGAGCCGTCCGATCATGATTACTTGGACGTGCGCTTGCATTAGGCACGCGGGAGAGGAGGAGGTGTGCGCAGCGTGTGCACACGACTCCCACGATAGGTCTTTAGTGACAAATAAATCTGTCACTAAAGACCTTATTTTAATTTTTTTGAATATGGAATGACCAAATTGCCCCCAATCCCTGCAACTATAAAAGAAGACCCCTACCCTACGAAATTCTAATCCCTTCCTTCACCCCTCTCCCTCTCCAAAGATCTAGAGAAGCTTGTCCCATACCTGGGATGCTCCTTTAGAGCCAAATCCAAAGTTTTCTTGCCCCCATTCCAGAAGTGGATCCCATGACGATGACAACATGATGCCTCATTCCTGCTTCCTCCTGCTTCATCCTCCTTCTTCCTGCTCCGTCCTCCATCTTCCAGGTGTCGCTCCGTCCGGCTTGTCCTCCAAGCATTCGTCGAGGAGGATAACATCTCTCTCCCTTCTTTTTATCACTTTCTAGAATAGAATTTCCCGCTTTCTAGCTGTAATCATTTCCCGCTTTCTAGTTGTAAAAATAGTATTCTTATATCAAGTGATTGTTTTCTCTCTCTCTCTTAGTGTTAATATCAATTCCACTGTAATTATCTCGCTTTCAAACAAAAATACCAAAAAAATATAATCACGGAATTTAGATCAACGTAGCCTCCCTGTTTCGACCCAAAATTTCTTTACGAATTTCGATAAAATTTATCTACTGACGGATTGCTTTGCAAATCAAACTACAACGACGGGTTTTCAAATCCAACTTCAATCACGTAGTTTTTGGCTATCCAACCCCTTTGATGTCGCTACAACCCATGGATGGATTTCTTCCTCTCCTCCACTATAAAAGGACCTACACCCCTCCATCCATCTTCATCTCTTCCTTTCTCTCCCTTACCACCTCCAAGGCTCTAGAGAGAGCTTGTCCCAAGCCCAGGATGCTCCTCTATAGCAAAAAATCAAAATATTTTCCTGCCTCTCACCCCCATTCGTGGAGCATCCTGTGGTCGTTGACGTGCCGATTTTTGCTTTTGAAGTCGTTTGTCACATAAAAAGATGCATTTTTTGTAGTTCTATGTGGTGAAAAAATCGACTAATCAACAATTAAAATAATCACTCAATTAGTAGCGGGTCGTAACTATAGGGAGGCAATGACCTATTTAAACTCGCAAGGGTTAAAAGCAAATGTCCACGATTAATTTCCCTAAGAAATCGAATCAAAATCACATTTAGATCATTGTAATAATGATTAGATGAGTTGATTTTGCATTTATGAGAAATAGGGAGGTTCTTTGCATAAAATAACCACAATAAAATAATGATAAATCAAAAATCTTTTTTGTGGCAATGGCATGTAAATGTAAATATTAATATGAACCAAAATAGGTGCTTCTTCCTCTCTCCTCCTCACGCACGGGAGAGAAGTTCATTGGAGGAGCTCTTCTGGGAATAGGTCGGTTGGAGCGAGGCCTTGGTGATGGTGGTCGTGGCGAAGTGTGAGGCGGCCGGAGCCGGTCGGATGGAGCTCCGGTGAAGGTGGGTTCCGACGGCACTTGCTGTTGCTACTGAAGACAGAGAGGTGGCGATTGCTGAAGGCCAGCACGCACACGGAGGACGCTAAGGACGCATGGGCACACACGGGCATGCACGGCTAGAGGTCAGTGGTGCACGGAGATGGTGAGTGCTACTACGCGTGGGAACTTACTTGGGCAGATAGGAGCACAGCAAGGGGGCATGCATTGGAGGTAAGGGAGCGTAGTGAGGGCATGCGCGCTGGAAGCTGGCCGAGGCTGCTTGCTGCTACTGTGCGTGTGGAGGCGCAACGAGGATGGCGAGGCACAGAGGCAATGGACACGCGGGAATGGCACAGCTGCAGGTGGTGCCTGCACATAGTGGAGCTAGAGGGTAGTGCTGCACACTGGTGCATGCTGTAGGAGGTGAGGTGCACGGACGGTGCTGCTACAGGTGGTGGTTGCGTGCAAGCAAGAGCGCACACACTCGTAGAAATAGCGTAGATGGTGCGCTGGGGGTGATTGCGTGCGGCCAGTGGAGGCATGTGGAGAGGGTGCTTAGGTTCTTTTTGGTGGAGGAAAAAAAAAGGAAGGAAAAACAAAGAGGAAGTTGGAGGTCAGACGTCTGGGATCATTCCCAGATGTCTTAACTGGCACGGAGGTGAGGAACTAGAGATGGTTGCTGGTGATGGCGGTGATGCAGCATGGAGTGCACACTGAGGTGCTCACAGTAATGCAGCTGCTTCGATTTGGTGGAGCATCCTGTCACGATGCTCACCTACGGTGTTGGAGTAGACTACCGCAATCGAGGCTGGTGGTAGTGGTGGATGGGAAGCTATTCTCTGCACAGTAGGGGATCAATGGTGATGGCCTGTGCGCTAAGGACGTAGGAGCCCTTCTTTTATGCTGCAAGAGGAGTGCGGGTGCAATCAGACTGATGGGAACAACATCATGAGCCCTAACTAGCTCATTTGGACCCAATAAAGTCAATAAATGCTCCTACATAACCAACTGAAGGTCATAATTCATTGCATAACCTTTCTGAGAGAAACACAAGAAATTAAGGTTAAAACTGTAATTTTACCAACACATCTTGAATGCAGTACAACCACAGGTTTTCTCAAGGGCTGAATAAAGGTCAAATGGTCTTAATAAGATAACAAGTGGGTTGGATAAGACAAAAAAGGGTTTGTGTGTGTTCTGAGAATTAAATAACTTTTGAAACCCTAAAAATAGACCCACTTAATTAACCAAGATTCTGGTCAGGATAAAATTTACTTAAAACCTCTAAAAATCATAGAAAAATATTCTCTAGTGTTTTGAACCTTCAAATTGGCCATCATAACCCATCTTAACCTAAAATGGAGTCTCAGACAAATATTTGCCCTAATTTAGGGTTTTGCATAAATTACCCAATCAAACGTGATCAAAACCAAAATCCAACTTCACCATTGGATTCCTTAGGCCCAAATTAGGTTTGTACCAAAATTTGGACCCAAGGGGAACTTGTCTTGACCTAGTTTGCAAAAAGGTATTGTCTGATTACATTTCTACCCCTAACTTTCAAAAACCCTTGCATTCAGCCCCCTAGCTTCTTCGTCGTCTTCACAATTAGGTCCCTCCGCCATTATCGTAGAGGAAACCTACTCCGGTGACCTTCGACAGGGAATATCTCCTTGATTTCTTGGAGAATCTTTTCTAAATTGGAAGGGAGATCCTCTGAGAAATTCTCTCCAGTCTGAACCCATTGATGAGCTCTGATTCCCTCCCAATCTCTCATACGAACGCATGAGAGATTTGGGTATCTTAACAGATCCCAAGTCTGGCAACCTTCCAAGCTTGAGAAGCTTACTTCCCAAGCCCTAACCGCCCCTCAGATCCTTATTTAAAGAAACCCAGATTACACTGAATCCTCGATGCTCAAATTTAGCCGTGATTCCCCTCAATTCATCTCTCCCTCTCACGGTCGAAGGCTCCTCGACATCCAGCGACCTTCCCTACTCTCTCTTATCATCCGACTGCCATACGTGTGGTGGATTCCTCCTTGTTCTTCTTCGCGTCTCGCCATACCAGTAGACGCTCGTTCCCCTTCATCCTCATCGTTCCCACCTCATCGGAGCTACCTTCGTCTCCGGCGTCGGCCACACTAGACCCGACGCCCTCACTGCCCCCCTTCATCCAGCAACTTCCTAGCTAAGTCCCCTGTCCCCTCTACTTTCTTCTCCACCCTTTACTTTCCAAAATCCGCCACTGATGCCCCTTCGCACCTCCATCCATCTCCGACCACCACCTCCAGCGAGGCCATCCCACATCCACAGGCCACCAAAACCCTCGCGGACAAGCCCACGACCTTCACCACACATCCCCAACCATTTCCTCTCTATTCATTCACCTTGCCACTCACCCAAGTCACTCCTCAAACACACCCACTCACACGCACACAGTCTGACCTACGCATGCACTCCTGACCACTGTCAGGCCATACCACCACCCCCATCACATCCGTCGTGCTCCAGCGACGCTCCCAGAACGCTTTGACGTGGCCGAAAGGCCATTCTGTTGTTTTCAGGTACCAAGCCTTGTCCGCCATTGGCGAGCAAGCTCGAAGCTTTCTTGAGGTTGCCCCAAGTGCTGCCATACCCAGGTTAAAGCCCCAGGATGTGCCGAAGTGGCTTGCGCACACACCCAGGTCTTCAATTATAGTCGTGAGCCTCAACCGTTGAGGCAATTGTGAAGGATGCTCCCTGCTGCATTGCATGGAAGGAAGGTGGGACATTTAGTCCCACCTCGGATACGAAGAGGCACTCGCACCTACATAAATTGCAAAAGTGCTAGTAGTTATTCGCCTCAGTTACCAAAAGGTGAGGTCCCTCTCACCTTCACTCGACCTCATCTGCGGCACTGCCCCCACAGACCTGGCCTAACCTGACCCAACCTGCACTCCTCGCTGGACCCAGGTACATGCCCGACTCGATAACCCAGATACTTGTGGCTCTAGGAGAGCGGATCCTAAGAGAGAAGAAGAGAGGAGTGTCGCGTGGGTAGGGGGAGGGTTTTGCTATAGAAACCTCTAGCTGACACTTAGCTGATTTTGAAGAAGGAAGAAGAAGAAGAAGAGGAGGCCAAAGTAGAAGGAAGAAGAAGAGAGGAAGAGAAGGGCACAGCTGAAGCAGAGAAAAAGAAGAAGAAGAAAGTAGAAGACAAAGAAAGCAAACACAGAGAAGAGGTAGAAGAGAAGAAGAAGAAGAGAGGAAGAGAAGGACAAAAAGATAGAGAAGAAAAGAAGAAGAAGCAGACAACTTTAAGTCGTCTAATTTCCTCATTAGACGATAGATCATTAGCTCTCATTTCATAACATTTACATTGCGTTCTTTGATGATATTGTAGGAGTATTTGGTGACCTAAATCACCATTTTACTCCCATATTTTTGCACATTGCTACTAATATTACTGCAATCTCTTTTAAGTTTGATTTATGATCTTGATTTCTAAATCTCATATAGCTCCCTGTGTTCGACCTTGGAACTTATTCGAGTAATAAGAATTGTATTTGTTTGCAAAGCGATTTTGACTATAGTGCAACGCAATTATTTTAAACATCAATTTTGCCTTGTCAACATAGACATTGGTTGAAGAAGAGGTGAAGCGACGCAGATCGTGGGAACAAAGATCCAAGGTTGTTGCTTGTGCATTTAGCCGATGCAACTCTCCTGCATGCATCAGTTGGAGATAAAATGAAGAAATTAAATGAGGGTTATTTATTTATAAGCCCTTAAAAGAAATGTGAAATAAAATAATGCATGTAATGCAACCTAAAAGATTAACTATTCTAATGCATGCTATTCTAAATGAATTCTAAGTATGAATGCAATGCATGAAATATGTAAATAAATGAATAATTAGACTAATCTATTTACATCTTATTGTATGCTATTTATATGCAATATTAATCTAATTCCTAGGCATTTAAATAACTAATTAGCCCACAAATATGGGCTCATCAGTTGTCCCCTCACCATTTCGGGAAGTAGATCCTCGCCACGACACCGTCCCGTCTCACCCTCTATCCTTCGACGCCATTCTCCTTCATCCAACCTCTCATCACCTTCGTTCGAGCACCGTTAGAGTGAGTCATCCTCCAAGCAACCGTCGAGGGGGATTCTTCTCACCACTCTCTATCTTTTCGCTTTCTAGTGTAGATTTTCGCTTTCTTATCTGTAGCAAACTCTATATTGAAAATATATGTGATTATTTCTCTTTCTCTCCTCTTATTTTGCAAGTAGATTAATTAGATAAAGTTTTGTCGACCTGATCTCTTGCTTAATAAAAATACCAAAAAAAATCATAAAAGACAAAAGCAACAAAAACAAATAAAATCAAAACGTCCGCCTCCCTGTGTTCAACCTGGGACTCACTTCAAGTTTCGGTATAAATTTTATCTGGTAGAAATTTTTGCGACTACAACAATGGGTTCTCCCAAAACCCTGACTTTCACTCGCAAAACTTATGCTCATCACACGTGCTCACTCGTGCTTGCTCACGTGCCCTCGCCCACGGTTCACGCCACATGAGTTTGGGCATTGGGTCTGTCTACCCGGATCCAGCTTGATCTGAAGAGAAGAGAAGCTGAAGGAGGGAAGGGGAGGGTTTTGCTCCTCAAGATTCATGTCCTCTCCTCTCTTAACACTTAGTCGCTACTAAAGACCTAGTAAGGCCTTGTGCCTTGCTCTTATAAGAGCCTTATGCCCCTCTACTGCTACTGTGCCTTGGGTTCTCTAAGGCTTTAAGGTTAAGGTGACCATGCCTTGACTCTGTCATCTGACTTAGTGCCTAATTGATTGGTTACTGTTGAAACATCTGCCTGCATGGATACTTGGTTGAGATTACTATTGGTTTATTTGAGTTGATTGTTGAGCTTAAACATTAGGGTTAATTTGGTAATTCAAAACACCATTTAACCTCATCTTTTTTCACTCTTATTCTTGGTTTTATTGAAATATTATTCTGATTACATTGAGCATTATTTTTGTATATGTTCATTGATAATTGTGATTAGTTAATTAATTGCCTAATTGCTCCCTATGAATAACCTTGGACTCACATTGACTTCGATTTTATAAATTTAAGTGTTTGTGAGATTTTCGTCCTATACTACGACGTATTTATCTAAAAGACAACTCTCATGCGTAAACAGTCACTGATCCTGAGATCATTAATTCAAAATCATATTCCATAAAACTGGAGACATTCTATTATGATCTACAAAAATCAAATACAGTAAGTGCCGAAAGTGTCTACAATGCAAAGTTCGAATCTTTTACCGAATCAAATTTCCATGATCCTATAAGCACTCCCAGGCATTTACATTTTATTGGGATGAACATCATCCAAATGACTCTTTGGATGAACTGATATTCGAGTTATTTCTTGAGGAACCAACACCGCACCTAGATATTGAAGGAGCCCTACCTTCTACCCTTGAGCCAGAGCCATTCAGAAATCGATCCAAACCTCGACCTACCATCAGAATCAATTTCTATTCTGACTCACCTCTTTCTGATCTGGTTGCACATGATTCACCACCTCAATTCGACAACGAATGGGACACTGATCAAACTGACAGCCATATATTGTGCCCCCTTTTCCCACCAGTAGGGTTCCTACTTCTTTCACTGATCCATTATCTTTTGAGGACCTCTACTATGATCTGGCTAAGCCGATACATGTCATCGAGTGGAATCGTATTTTTAAAAATACTTTCTTCGTAGTATAGTGTAAAAACACGTCGACAAACAAATATAATAAAACTTTGGTAAGTCCTGATCAAACATAGGGATGCAAAAATGTGACTTGCTTTCAATGTCGATCTATTCTAACTAGAACTAAAACACTAAGCAAGATAAATATATGATATAAAGCAAATCAACTCCATTTAGATAATAATAAGGCAAGTGTTCCATTTAGTTGAATGCTTGATAAGAATAATAACTAAAACTAACAAGAACTACATTAAAATAACTAGAACAACAACTACTAGAACTAGAACTACCAGAATAATTAAAAAGATAATTATCTATCCTACTAGAATAAGGGCACCAAGGGTGGTCCTTGGTGGCCTTTGGAGAGGCATGGACGAGTAGCAGTGGTGCACCAAGGGTGACCTTGGTGGACATCTTGGAGGAAGAGGCCTCTTCAGAGGAGAAGGGAGTAGAAGATGTATAGAGATGGAATTGCCTCTCAAATGGGGGGTCTGCGGTCCTTTTTATAGCCAAGTGTAGGGTAAAATAGGTATTTTAGAGCCCCTAAACTGTGCAAACAACCTAGAGCAACCAGAGCAGTCGATCTGGTGATCAATGACTCAGATCACGTCAAAAATGCATCTCCACATGCCTCC
The DNA here is from genome assembly GCA_037157565.1 of Thalassia testudinum. Classification (NCBI taxonomy): domain Eukaryota; kingdom Viridiplantae; phylum Streptophyta; class Magnoliopsida; order Alismatales; family Hydrocharitaceae; genus Thalassia; species Thalassia testudinum. Next base: position 61,557,345 of record JAZHRO010000007.1, on the reverse strand, counting down.
ATCGCCCACCCAATGTGCGTACACAGGAGATAGTGCCACGTGGTGCACATTGGGCCACTCAATCCACCACCACGGCTTTCCCTGCACGTGCGCACTTTCAATCTTAGTCGTTCGGTTGTGGCGAACAAATCAACATTGCACTGCCTCAACGCACCTTGCATGGAATGGTGCGTCCAGCCATGAGTCATCTCACACATCCATCAGCCGTCTCGATCCAATGCTCCACCACACGCCACGCGACTCGTCCTGCGCCCTTCGATCACGCATCAATACTCCAATTTCTCCGCACCTCATAACTACCTCAAATTTCTACGTTTCACATCTCAAACACTCACCTCACGTTGTTAGTTGAAGGTGCTGACCACCGCACTATGTGCACGAATGGTAGCGCTTTTGATTTTCGTGCATGCCACCCTCAACTGTTAAATGAAGATCTAACAACTGAGATGAATTCCTCTTTAATAAAGGGTGTGGGGAGGTGGTGACGTGGCTCTTTTTCGCTTCAACAATTAAGGGCACCGTGGTGGGCCATTGGGATGGCGCCACGTGGTGCCATCCTGACCGTCCATCTTCCCGCCTTTGTAGGTGGTGCTACAGGGCTCCCATTGAGATGATTTTTGCACCATCGGACTGCGATTGACACTCTGAGTCCATCCGTACGATCAAATTTATCATCTGTGGCCTTGAATCATCTGCAATTATTACCTCTCAATTAGAACATAAAATAGCATTATTATTTACAAAGCTAACAAATCAACTATGATGCAAAATATGCTGCTCATGCATGCATTATTCCTAAATTAAGCTAGGATTTACCTTAATTTAGGTAGATTAGGTCCTATGATTGCTATGCAATCATGTCCCCATGCCTAAATCTTGCTAGTCCCTAACAAATGCAAGATTAAATGCAAAATGGCTCATTTCTATCAAGAGTTTGACTAGAGACCTATTTCTTTTATTTTCAACCAAAAATTTAGAAATCTAGATAATCGTGAAAGTGAAGTGTTGTAGCCTATGCAACTGATCCAAGTGAAAAGTCAATCCACATCTAAAGCTCGTACTTGATCCCTAGTAAAACTCTATCAAGATAGGCAAACTTCTTCCCTCAGGGGTATAACAAAATTATCTGTAATTTCATCCTCAACTTTTGGATTAGGTAGAAGATGTCTGAGTCAAGTAGGTCTATATTTGGTGGTTTACACTCCTTCGGTGCTACATATAGACTAGTACTACAATACCTAGATTTCCAAATTATCAAATAAATCAACTCAGAGAGAGGCATAGAAACTGTACTCTCTTTAGTTCCTTTGTACTCTCTCTCTCTTTCCTTCACTTCTTTTTTCTTTTCTTTTTCTTTTCTCTTTTTTTCTTTTTTCTTCTTTTCGAGCTCACAATCTCACCAGATTTGTAAATATATTTGGTGATCCCTCATGGCATTAACACTTTAATTAAGTTATGATAACCTTATAACTAAGTCAGAAATTCTCAACCAGTATTTAGGCGATCAAAAATACAGAAAAGTAGGTCAAGGCTGTATTTAGTGGATTGCAATTGTTACCTCAATGTACTTGACAAAATAAACATAACTCAACAATTTTTTCAATATTTTTATTTTTTTCTCTTTTTTCCTCTCTCTTTTTTTCTTCTTTTTTTCTCTCTCTTTTTTCTTCATTTTTTTCTTTTTTTTCTTTCTTTCTTTTTTTTTCGTATCTACCAACACTCACGAGGCATCATTGGGGATTGGTGATGTTCAAGAGGATATCAGGTGGCTTATTTGGTGGAAGTGTTTACTTTTGGCACTGGGAAAGGAATGAATGGATCAGTGATGAGAAGCTCATCTTGGTCTCTAATTACCCCTAATTAACTAGTCTTCCTAGTTAATTAGCTAGGATTATGTGAATATATGGGTTAATTATCAAATAAGGGATAAATAGTAAAGGACCTTAAAATAAGTTAAAAATACTATATTATCATCCAATTATTATTATTAATAATCTAATTAATAATTGGACTTGAAATATTACTAATCATTCATCTAATTAATATGTTAACTAACTTAAGCATAATATATACCTAAGTATGTAATAACTTAAGTAATATTAAATAAATTAATCTAAAAATGTCAAAAATGTAAATTCAAGGTCTAAATATAATATTTGCCTTATTTATAATCATATATAAAAAGTTGGAAAAGATCTAAATTAAAATAAACCTTGAAAACCTGAGTTTACATTTTGGTCCTTACATGTCATTCCAATCGGGTCCTTAATTTCCATTTAGGTCCTTAGGATTCATTGCGAATAGGTCCCTGACTGCTTCTTCTCTTCTTTACCCGACTGGATGACTGACGACTGAAGGTGCAGCCATCGCATGATCACCGCCCATCCGACGTCATCTCTTCTCCAAGCTCGTGGAGCTTGCGCTCACCATCTCATTTTCATCCACCGGTTTGGATGACACTGATATCCTAATTTATGGTTGGAGATAACTTCACCAGCGTCGGAGAAGACGCCGGTGGTTATCCTCCTCCTAGCCACAATCGCGTCCAAATTCCACCTCCTTCTTAGTCACCGTCGACTATAAATACCCCCTGACACCCTCGATTTCCACCAAGTTGGCTCCCTTCCCTCTTCTTCACTGTAGCCAACCCAATAGGCTATTCACTTCACAACTCCGGCAATCTTCCACCACCTCACTCGACTTCCTCCATCCACTTTTATCAACTCTAGAACTCCGCCAAGGTCAACCGCATCTCTTGACACAAGCGCTGACTAAGGAGCCTCCTCTGCTTCACCTCACAACCGTCACCGAAGATCTTTCGACAACCTCTGATTTCCTCCTCCGTCATGAGCCATCGACAGAGATCCTCTGACCCTTTCGTCCAAGTAATAGTAGACTAGGAGTAGGAGTAGGAGTAGGAGTAGGAGTAGGATAGTTTAGTTAGTTAGTTAGGTAGGTTAGTTAGCTGCAATGTTGGATTTTAATTTCGTCTTCCTCGACTCCGGTGAGCTCCTTGAGCTTGTCAGAGCATTAATTTCATCTTTTTGAATCACTGTTCATCTTCCTCTATCTTCCATGATCACTTCTATCACAATAATTCCTTATTTGATCACTAATTCGCCTAAACCACTTCCACCTCCACCGACTACTTCTATTGTCCATGGCAGTAGTGATCGACCTTATTTCCACCTCCATTGGATCCTCCATCATCTTTTCATCACTAAAGGATCCTAATCATCTCTATAATTAGAGTAAATACCACATATAACTTAAACGCCTAAATCTAATTAAGCTCCTGAGCTCGCTATCAATGGCGACTCAGGAGTAGTTGAAATCTTTAATTAACTATATATTTATGATTGCAATCACTTGTTAACTTGTTTTGACCACTCAATTGAGTGGGAAAATAGGTCCTGAGCTTCAACCAACTCAGATTTCATATAAATCGGATTCATTAATAAATCTTAAATCTAATGAGAAAATGAAGAAATTAACTTGATCCTGGGGTTCCTTGTGACCTCAGGAAACTTTTTAAGTCGTTAATGGCAAAATTTCTATTTTTGTGCACAAGATTCATCTTTTTCTGGAATCACTGGAGCTCTAGCAAGCTCCGACGAGTCAAAACTGTTCTTCAGCTTGTAGAATTTGATGAGAAGCTCTAGAATGATGAATTGATGTTCACTAATCATGTTGAGTTCATTTATTTGAGATTTTGATGACTGGAGTTATAGATAGGAGTTCATCTTCTCCAACTTCGGTGGAGTTGGAGAAGTCTGACAAAAAGCCTTAGGTTGCAATTAAAGGATCTAGAAGCTTCAGTGTAGTGCACTGAAGTCATTTCTGTGCTTAGTTCACTGTAACAACCTCTGGGTTGTTCTGACGAACAAACCACTTTTAAAGTTCAGGCGATGAGCCTGAAACCCTAAAATCCTAAGTTCAAACACCTATTGAAGGGTCTAAGCATGTTCCTGAGATTGAGGAGAAGATATTTAAGGCTTTAATTCCTTGAGAAAAAGTTTAGATCAGAAAGTCAAAATTTGAAGCTTTCTAGTCAAACCTGAGTTTGATTCTTTGATTCTGAGCTCAATTTGATGAATTGGTGAGTTAAAATTGATTCTAAGATGTCTATGAATGATTTTAAAGTGAATTGGATGAGCTCTGTTGGTTGATTCAATTAGATTTCAATTACTGCCATCTTGGTTTATTTTTGAACCCAAATTGTTGGCAGTGGATTTTGGACGAGATTTGATTACAAATTCTGCCCAGATGAGTTGATAACAACCTCTAGAATTTATTTTGATCGATTAATCATGACTTTAGATGTTTGTTAAGTCTTTTTCAAGTCTAAACCACACTTCCTAAAGCTTTCAGAGAAGCTTTGAGCTTCTATGTGCTTCCTGAAGCTCTTGAGAGCTTGAAATACACACCTGAAGCTACGGAATTCCCTGTATAACCTATTTAGAACATTAACTGAGAGCTTAAGTCCAGTCTATGGACTTTATAACATTAATTCCACTGTCCAGGCCATTTCATATGGTAGACAAACTTGTAGATTCACCCTTCAAATCAAAGAGGAAAACTTCCCCTTCACATTAAATTCACTATACAATCTTGTAGAGCACCTCAAGAGCTTTCCAACAAGCTTTTGTTTGCTTGAAGTGGAGCTCTGAGCTAGGAGAAATCATCAACTGAAGTTTTCTCTGGAAGGGGTTAGGATAGTCCCACATCAAGAACTCATGAGCGGGCGCCTTAGTATAAAAGGAATTTGTTGCATGGGCATATCACTCATCAGTGCTCGGTGCACGGTTACCGAATGAACTGATCTGAGCATGTGTGTGTGTGTAGGCCCGTATGTGCCTGCGAGTGTGCACCTGTGTGGCGTGCAGATGTGTGGCCCTGGGAGGGCGAGTGCGAGGCCTGGGAGGTGTGAGCCGGTTTGGCTCGAAACTCTAAATCGAAAATAAATCGAACTATAAATAAACCAGGCGTGGACCTAGTCGGGTCTGGTCCCACCCTGCAAAGGGTGCTGCGTATCCCCGAAAAGTCTAAGCCACAAATAAATAACTAAGTTTTGGTTGAAGAGAAAACCTGGTTCGATTCAAAAGGTTAAGGAAGAAAGGTTCAGAAGGAAGAAGCAAAGGCTAAGTGTTGAAGGAAAAATGCTAAGGGAAGAAGGTAAAAAAGAAAGGCTAAGGAGTGAAGCAAAAGAAAGAAGAAAGAGAAAAGAGAAGGAAGATAGAAGAAATTGCAAAGAGGCAAAGAAGGAGGAGGCTGAACAGGCACTGAGAGAAGAAAGGCAGAAGAGAGAAGAAAGAAAGAGGAAGAAGAAAGAGAGCTTGAGAAAATAAGAGAAAAGATAGAGAGAAATATAAGAGGAAAAATAAGAGAAAGGAATAAAGAGAGAAAGGTAAGAGAAGAAAAGAGAGAGAGAGGCTGAAGAAATAAAGAAAAGAGAATAAAGGATTTACTTTCTTACATTATTTTAAATTTCTTTTTATTTTTAAATGTTGTAATAAGGCATCTTTTAATAGAAGAACTTCATATTGCCTTAATTCCTTTGAAATAAATTGAAAATTAACATATTTACTTGCTATTAAAGTAGATCATTTGAGTAAATATGTTTTCATATGGAATTTTGCATATTTCTTAAATTTAAATCATTAGGCAAAATTCATGTTATTAAAATTAACTTAATTATACCTCCTATGAGTTGTTTTGAATTGATTGGTGAATTCTAAATAATATATACCTCCCAACGAATGACTTGGACTCAACCAGTTAAAAGTAATAAAATCTAAAATGTTAGGTTAACTTGACCCTATGCTACTTAACCGACACAAATTCAAGTTAACCTAAGCTACTTTCTTCTACACATAATTAAGTTCAATTAACTTAATTAACTGTGTTGAGAGAGAGAACGAGGTCAATCAGCGTATTTCTGACCTTTGACACTAACGCCCTCCTTCAGCTAATGATTCCATAAAGGATGGTTATAACCATCCACTTTAGTCCTAATTTTATTAGAACCCATTCTCTGTGCATTTGCCTTATTTGGTGACTTTCAAAAATGCACACAAAGAGTTTGTATGCAGGAACCGAGAGCGAAAACTATGCCTAACTCTAAGTATCATTATCCAATTATCCAGAAGCTAAGATTCCTTGTATTATTAGACTCAGAGCACCAGTAGACATTCTACTCTCACCTCGCAATCGTTTGGTGGATCTAATAGAAGGTAGTTTTCCTAACTCCCTAATTACTGTCTAAGGGTTTAAGAAGAGAAGCAATGCTTCTTCTCGACTAATGTAGACACATCTATGCCACATAAACTATTTATTTATGCATGTTCTTAGGTGTATAATTGCATCATGCATTACAAATATTGCATAACATGCATCGTCATGCATTTAGGTTAGATTGTATAAATTTTAGGTTAATTCTCCCTTTTTATGGTTAGGGAATAGGGCAATATTTTTTGGGACCTTATATTGAAGATCCAACCGTACGGATATGATCAAGGCGACGATCGGAGTTCAATGACTCTGAGATCGGCCCGATCGGATTTCCGTAGCATCAGATACAATCTAAGAAAGATCAGAGGATAAGGGACAAGGTGGTGTTAAATCCGTACATCAGACGACAAATCCAACCACACTGATGGGTTCGGATCGACGATCACAACCCGACGACGTGAAAATCGATCCAATCTAACATCCGTTGCACCATCTACAAGTTGGAGAAGATGGATGGCTAGGATGGTGCCACGTGGCACCAGCCCAGCCGCCCAATGTTGGCCAAGTCTCCCACTTCACCTCTGAAGGCACAATCAAGCGTGATCTCAGCCGTTGGATTGAGATACAATGGCTGAGGGAGCACGAACGATAAAACCAAAATGCGACCAAAGCAGCCTTGTAACATGTTGGTTGCATGCCACTTTGCGAAGAGAGCAGTGAGGGTTTGAAGTGCAATGCACCTCAATTGATGTGGCGAGTAGGCGTGGGCAAAATTTGCCTGTTGGATGGTGATCGTACAGCAGTAGGAGCAGCAACGCAACACATGGAGAAGCATGGATTGCGCACAGGCGTGATGACGTGCGAATGAATGCACCATCGCACACGGGCGCGCATAACGCTCGAAGAAGAAGTGCTCGAGGATCCTAGGATGTCCAATCTCTTGATCGGACGGCTGAGTTCACGTGGATGTGGGCGCACGCACGAAACGACGGAAGGACAAAAGGCACGCCTTCATCGATGTTCACCTACAGTGACAATTATATCCATCACTAAAGACCCCAGCATTTATTTTTTAAGCTTTGTAAAAGGACATCTATGCCCCCATTCCTACAACTAAAAAAGGGGACCCCTACCACCTCATTTGTCACCCCTTCCTTTCTTCTCTCACCTCCTCCAAAGCTCTACGAGCTCATCCCAAACTTGGGATGCTCCATTAGAGTTATAAAAATAATTTTTCCATCTTCTTATTCTCGTTCCTGGAGAGCCCACGATTGTCCTCTTACCGCCGTTCGGGAAGCGAATCCTACTACGATGTCACCCTACTCAGTCCTCCATCTTCATCCTCTTTCGTCCAATATCTCACCACCCTCGTCTGGGCACTCCATCAACGTGGCTCATCCTCCAAGCAACCATAGAGGAGGATAACTTCTTGATGTGTGTGTTAAGAGGTGTCGTTATAGTTGCACTTGATACGTCGGTTTTGAAAGAAGTAAATGGAGGTGAGTCCGAGTGTCGGTCTCAGGGAGGCGTGGAAATCGGATTTTGTTTACCACTTGTTGTCACAAAAAAGGCGGAGTTTTGCTTGCGAAAGAGACGATTTTGAAAAGCGAGAGATAGAGAGAGAGAGTTTAGGGTTAGAAAGCTCTTGGTTTTGATCATGCACTTTAAACATAAATTAAAATGGCGACTAAATGGAAAATAATTTCATTAAACATGCATTCATAGTTCATGGTTTACAACATTAAATACATGCTTCAACAAAAGTAAATGAAAGCTTAAGAGAGAGAGAGAGGTAGAGAGAGAGTGGAGAGCGACGAGGCAGCCACGGCGGTGGAGGAGGCTCCGTCGGCGGCTCGTCGTCTCCGGCGATTACAAGAGTGCCTAAAGCTAGCTAGGAGAGGAGTGGAGTAGTTGCAAGTGGGAGAGTATGCCTTGAATGGTGGTAGAAGGGGGTTTAAATAGAGTTAAGGGCTTCCTAAAAGAAGAATGGGCTTTAGCGACATCCAGAACGTCGCTAAAACCGCTTCCAGATATGTCGGTGAAGCCCTCCTGCCGCCGGTCAGCTGCCCGCCCCGCTCTCTCTCCATGCACGATCCGTGGACGTTGAACGAGAGCCGTCCGATTGAAGATCGGACAGCTGAGATCCTCCTGCGCCCGCGCTGAGATCGCGCCTCGGGCGCCCGTGCGCGCGCGCGTTTCCGCCCGGTGTGCGCACGTGCATGGGCGCTCGGGAGCTGTTGTCGCACCGCGTGGCGCGATCCTAGCCGCCCGCTCCTGATCGGGCGACCCAATTTGCTCACGCTCGTCGCTCGCCTTCGATTTCAGCTCTGCGCGGCTCGAACGCGCGTCGCTGCGATGCGGGCATGTGCGCTAACCGTTGCGCCCCGCCCGCACTTTGTCGCGGCGACCGCGGGCGAGCGCGCGGATCTCGGCAGTTCGATCGAAGATCAACGGCCGAGATTCATCCTTGGCTGGCTTGAGGGTGTGCGAGCGGCGGGGGTGGGGCGACGTGGCGCTCTCTGGGCCGTTGATCTCCAGATCAATGGTCAGAATTTCTTGGGCCCATTGTGGGAGCTCCGGATGTCGGATTTGGTCGATCTTGAGTCCGTTGGACTCTGTTCGTCGTTCTGAATCCATCCGTGCGGTCCGATTGCTCATCTGAGGCCTGCTTTGACAAATGCTTTACACAAATGGCCATTAATACAGTTTATAAGCAATCTTGGTACTTGATGCATGCAATGCTCCTATTCTACTTTATGTTGTGCCTTTTATTCTAAAGATGGGCCATATTCAACCTAATTACTACCCCCTTGTGTGGTGTTATCATACCCCCATGCTTACTCCTTGCTAGTCCCTAGCAAGGTTTATTCTAGCCTTTATTCCCTTGGAGAATTCAAGAAGTAATTGCTTAGGCACTTCGTTACTTGTCAATAAGAGGAAATATACGAAGATCATATACAAAGACTAAGCAGCACCCGAGTGTCTGCCAAAATACGAATCGCCCGAATCCTTGCTTTAATGTACATATGTATACGTATGTATATTTTCTTAGAATTTTTTTTTTCTTTTTTTTTTTCGGAATTCAGTGTGGGTTGGTAACTTTTTACGGCTACCCAACCCACCCAAAACTCGGTCAAAACCCTAAGTGCTAAGCATCTTGGTGTGAATGTTGTGATAGACTCACTTAACGGTAATTGAGACAGACTTCGAGTTTCTACGCCTCTAGGTGACCGAAAATGAAAATATTTTTGTCTGAAGGTGTATTTGTTCCACTGGTAGCTTTCTCCGTACGTTCGTTTTACTTGGGGTCAACACAAGGATTTTCCAGTGTATATCTCCCCGGCTTATACTACTTCCCCGCTTCTTCCTTAGGTGTTTTGGTCTTTTTTGTGCAATTATTTAGCTGGGCTCTGGACAACCGACCAATGGGCTATTACCCACGATCACTTGCCAGCCATACTTGTGCGGTGAAGTGTGGTTTATTTTCTTTTCTTCTTCTTTTTTTGTTTTTTTTTCGTAGGTGGCTTCCCTGATCTCAAATGTACCTAGAGGCAGCGAAAAGGAAATGGCCTGTGGCTGGGTTCTGGACAACCTGCCAATGGGCTGTTACCCACGACAACTTGCCAGGCATACCACCCTAGAGAGTTCATTAGCTACCCAATTTCTGTCAAAATCTCCGAGAGGTGAGTCTGTGTAAAAATGTGTGCAGATGCTTAGACTCAAAGTTTTCCTGAGTTAGAGGGTGAGTTGATAAGTCGTATACTTATTACCTTATTTAGTAGGTGGATTAGAATAGCCTAAAGCTGCAAGGATTCGCCGCTAAATCCATATTTTAACGGACACCAAGGCTGATTAATCCTGAAGGCCTGAAAAGTCTAAGTGTTTAAATTCTTTTTGTGTTATTTCCCACTATTGACAAGTTTCTAATGCCTAAGTTTTCTTCCTAAATTCATCATTTTTTTTTATTTTTTATATTCAGATTGATTAATTGAACTTAGGATTATGCAATTTATCACCCCCCCATGCTTAAGTTGGACAATGTCCTCATTGGCAGATTCATGGATGCAGCAGGGTTCAAAAAGATAGTACCTGAGTGACGTAAACTACCAGATCAGTCCGAATCCGCTGGGTAGCCTCCCAGGAAGCGCTGAGTTTAACGCCTCCAGCTGGGCGGTGCACAAATAGGAATGGTTTGGGTCAAGGAGATATGTTCAAAATTAATCAGACCCAAAATCAGAAGTCCACAGATGCGAATAAGGTTGTGGTGGAGTCCCGTTCCTAAGGGGTGGGAATTCTGTATCATGCATGCCTGTGTCAGAACCTCTCTTAGTTTGTGGGCATGCAAACAAGTTGTTGTGGATGAACGCACCCCAATTATGACATGCCAGATACTGAAGATGTAGGTTTTATATTCAGCTTGTGTCCCCATAAAATTGTAATCCATTGAAAGTGTATCAATTCTAGTGCATTCGGGTTGCGGGATTCTTATTCTGGTAGGGCAGGTAACAAAGTCCAGAGTTTCATACTGAGCCCTACAACCAAGCATGAGGCCTCTCTACTAAGACGAATCCATCTCTCCCGCAACTATGGTTTCATTGCTCATTTCCTCCAAGCCCTTGATCTCAAGAATATTTTCTTCAACCTCCTCTGTATCAAATTCACTGTTTGGGATTACATTAGAGGTAGGGTCAATTTCATCCTCTAGATCATATTCTTTCTCCCGGCCCTCCTCCAAATTTGTGATGGGGATTCTAACCGATTCATAATCAATTTCTTTGAAATTGTAACTCCATTCTCCATCTCCGACGTTGGCTGCTACTCCCACCGGATTACTTGTCATGGGCCGATTAGATTCAGATTCCAAGGCCTCTCCCTTCACCTTCTCAGTTTCCTCCTGATGTTTGTTCTCAATGCTCCCCAAATTGTGTTCCAAGGAACCCTTATTGTCCTTATCCACTGAGCTGTCCAACTCCTGAGGGGTATCAATGGTGGACTGAACCAAATCAGGATGACTGGGTGTAGTCCAATTGATCATGGTAGGTCCTTGCTTTATGAATTCCATGAATGGCATTGTGTGCAACAGCTTTCTTTGGCCTTCTTCCCCCAATTGTTGGAACAACTCCAACATGGCATGTTGCCCTTTAACCAATTCTTGATTCTATCTGTGTAGTTCTAACTGGAGGTTATCAAGAATTGACATGGTGTCATTTGGTGTCCTTTGGATTTCCTCCTTGAAATCCAGGTTAAGAGAGTATGGTTGAGGTTGTGGATCAGAATCCATATTGGTATTTAGGTTCTTGGGTGGGTCCTCTATTCTATCATGTTCAGGGTCTAGTTCTTCAAGAGGAACCATTCTCTGTTTGGTCCTACTCCAGAATAGTTGAGGTTCTAAGTCCTCCTCCCAGTCAGATTCTTCGTGAGGGGACCAAATCAAAGGTTGATGATCCTGGGCTTGCCAAGATTTCTGATCATTTTCTGATTTCCATTTGTCTAGAACTCCTTCTAATCCAAAGGTCAAGTAGGCAAGGTTGTTGAATTCAGATGACCTTTCTTGGTTATTATCCTGAGATGGGTAGGGTTCTTGGTGTTCTCCTAAAGTGTAGGTCCTATCACAGTAGAGCAGGTCAGACCTAAATGAGGAGGCATCGTGAGGACAATCGAGATATGGAGCCCCATGATTTGAATCGTACCCTTGGGTGGCTATGTTGGTTGTATTCCAATAAGAGGTTGGTGCGGTTTGTTCATAGTTGGGCCAAGAGGGATATTCAAGGTTGTACCCCCAACCTGGTGGTTGGTTAGCCCAAGTAGGCTGTGGGTAGGGTCCACTTGGGTTAGCATACAAATCCTGTTGGGGGTAGTTTAGGTAAGATGGATAGGCATTGAAATCCATGGTTTGGAAGAAATGGAGGGATGTGGGAAGAACAGATGCGAGAGAGTTGTGTCCTCAACCAAGCAAACAAGCCTAGTCCTTATGGTGTATTCCTTAGGAGACCTAGAAATCTCACAAAGGGTGATTAAGTCCGTAAGCACTGGACTCCCCTTCCCAAGGCTAATCTAGCCAGGTTGATTACGAGAGGATTACAGGGAACGTTCTTCCTTTGGCTTGCGCCTCCGGTTCCATAGACCCCACAACCACGGTCGTTTGACACTGCCCCGCAGCCTAGTCACCAGATTCTACCAAGGGAATGAAAGCCAAGTGCCTAGCGAACAAAATCTCACCTTTTGAGACTTAACTCAGTCCTGCCTAGGGCATGTCTACTCAGTTTTAGAGGGTTAGGATAGTGCTTGTGCTTAGGGTGATGTGATGAGGCTTTGATTGGGGTGGTGCCTCTTAATTTTCCACTTTCAAAGTGTGTGCTTCTAGCAAAACATGGTTTTCAAGCAAGGATTTATTATGTGGTGTCTTTTAATGTTTCATCCTTACTTTAGTACTTTTTAGGGTTGATGTGTCTTAGTGTTTTCAGCCAAGTTTCAGTGGGCACGTCAAGTTCTGCACACAATTCGCTGAAAGTAAATTTCATTTTTATTCTGTAAAGGCTCTAAAACCCTAGTGTACTCATCCTAATGATCATGCAGCTTTTATTAGATGAGTTAGTTTTAGGATTGAGTGGTGCGGCCCAGGTCAACTCATGGTGGCTTCACAAGCACCACTCAAGAAAGAAAAGAACACTCCAAGAATTTATTCAGCATATTAGAGTGTACATTTTTTTGTAGGGTGATGTGTTAAGAATGTGGGTCAAGCAATCATTCACCACGCCAATTTTTTCAATTTTTTTTTACAATTTTTTTAGCTTTTTCATGCAAGCAAACAATGAGAGAGAGATTGCTCGCTATCGGTCCTCGAGGCGCCTACTCCCTTGCTACCGTCGTGGAATGCGTCGCTTCGCCGTCCATGCGCCGAATTCCTGCAACCGTCAAGTAAAAAGGAAAATAGGGCATTAGACGATGTGAGAATGAATGTGAAATGGAGGTGATAAAACAAATCCGTTGCCTCCCCGGCAACGGCACCAAAAACTGACGTGCCGTAGTGCGTGTGTGTTAAGAGGTGTCGTTATAGTTGCACTTGATACGTCGGTTTTGAAAGAAGTAAACGGAGGTGAGTCCGAGTGTCGTTCTCAGGGAGGCGTGGAAATCGGATTTTGTTTACCACTTGTTGTCACGAAAAAGGCAGAGTTTTGCTTGCGAAGGAGACGGTTTTGAAAAGCGAGAGATAGAGAGAGAGTTTAGGGTTAGAAAGCTCTTGGTTTTGATCATGCACTTTAAACAGAAATTAAAATGGCGACTAAACGGAAAATAATTTCATTAAACATGCATTCATAGTTCATGGTTTACAACATTAAATACATGCTTCAACAAAAGTAAATGAAAGCTTAAAAGAGAGAGAGAGAGAGGTAGAGAGAGAGTGGAGAGCGACGAGGCAGCCACGGCGGTGGAGGAGGCTCCGTCGGCGGCTCGTCGTCTCCGGCGATTACAAGAGTGCCTAAAGCTAGCTAGGAGAGGAGTGAAGTAGTTGCAAGTGGGAGAGTATGCCTTGAATGGTGGTAGAAGGGGGTTTAAATAGAGTTAAGGGCTTCCTAAAAGAAGAATGGGCTTTAGCGACATCCAGAACGTCACTAAAACTGCTTCCAGATATGTCGTTGAAGGCCTCCTGCCGCCGGTCAGCTGCCCACCCCACTCTCTCTCCATGCACGATCCGTGGACGTTGAACGAGAGCCGTCCGATCGAAGATCGGACGGCTGAGATCCTCCTGCGCCCGCGCTGAGATCGCGCCTCGGGCGCGCGTGCGTGCGAGCGTTTCCGCCCGGCGTGCGCACGCGCATGGGCGCTCGGGAGCTGTCGTCGCACCGCGTGGCGCGATCCTGGCCGCCCGCTGCTGATCGGGCGGCCCAATTTGCTCACGCTCGTCGCTCGCCTTCGATTTCAGCTCTGCACAGCTCGAACGCGCGTCGCTGCGATGCGGGCGTGCGCGCTAACCGTTGTGCCACGCCCGCGCTTTGTCGCGGCGACCGCGGGCGAGCGCGCGGATCTCAGCCATTCCATCGAAGATCAACGGTCGAGATTCGTCCCTGGCTGGCTTGAGGGTGTGCGAGCGGCGGGGGCGGGGCGACATGGCGCTCTCTGGGCCGTTGATCTCCAGATCAATGGTCAGAATTTCTTAGGCCCATTGTGGGAGCTCCGGATGTCGGATTTGGCCGATCTTGAGTCCGTTGGACTCCGTTCGTCGCTCTGAATCCATCCGTGCGGTCCGATTGCTCATCTGAGACCTGCTTTGACAAATGCTTTACGCAAATGGCCATTAATACAGTTTATAATCAATCTTGGTACTTGATGCATGCAATACTCCTATTCTACTTTATGTTGTGCCTTTTATTCTAAAGATGGGCCATATTCAACCTAATTACTACACCCTTGTGTGGTGTTATCACTTCTCATCACCTTCTCTTTTATCACTTTCTAGTACAGATTTCCTACTTTCTAGTGTAGCGATTAGATGTAATGAACCTGATTCTGTGTTTATGAAATATTTGTTTATTCTCTCTCTATTTTCTCTTTATTTGTATTATTCTATCTCTCTTCTATTAATTATTCTTTAAGTAGAATAGCTAGTAGATTAATTTCAATGAGCTAATCTACTGTCATGACAATAATTCCAACGTGATTTTTGATCAAACATTTGCCTCACCATGTTCAACCTAGGACTCACCAGAGTTTTGGTTAAATTATCTGTTTGACGAATTTTTACGCAACTACAACGACAAGGTTTTCAAACTCAAATCTCTTAGCGTAGAAATTGCGTTCAACATCGACAATCTAAAGATGTCTATCAGTCTTCACGGTGGATCCATTGCAAATTCAACATGAAAGTGTGAAGTTGTACTGGATTCTAAATTCAGGAATCAATTAAAGAATAAAATCCCTAATAAAACCTCTTGATAAAAATCTATTTTCTAAGGTGTTGCTAGGAAAATTTTTCAGTTTATGTGTACTAGCCCCCCATGCCTAAGTTCTTGCATATCCTCATGCATGAATAAGAGGAAAATAATGTAAGACAGGGGGTAAGTGGATAGAAATCACCAGGAATTGCTCCTGATTCTTCATTCAGCATATGCCAACACAAACATGATACTCACAATATGCAGAACAATATGACAAAATGAAATATGCTATGTATAGAAGATATCCACATCTGTATAAGTGCTGAGTTTAACACCTCTAGCTGGGCGAGAATTAAATTACATATCCATGATAAAATTAATAATTTCATCAGCAAGAAGAGGTTCCTGGGCCATAAATGGTTTAAGGTGCTGGCCATTTACCATAGAAACATGCCCAGATTTTGGGTCCATAATTTGGACTTCCCCCTTAGAATATGGGTGAATCACGAGGTACGGGCCAATCCACTTAGACTTGAGCTTTCCCACAAAGAATTTTAGTTGAGAATCAAATAACCAGACCTGTTGGTTAGGCGTGAATTCCTTCCTCCGGATGTGGCGGTCATGAAAAGCCTTTGTTTTATCTTTGTATATTTTTGCATTCTCATAGGCTTCTTGCCAAATTTCTTCTAATTTGTTGAGTGGGAGCTTCCTCTCATAACCTCCTATATTGAGGTTAAAATTACACTTTTGCACTGCCCAAAAGGCGCTGTGCTCCAGCACAACAGGAAGGTGACAGGCCTTCCCATACACCATGCAATATGGTGACATTCCGAGCGGGGCTTTGTACACAGTCCGATATGCCCAAAGGGCATCAATCAATCGATCAGAGCAATCCTTCCTATATGATCTAACCATCTTTTAGAGAATAAGCTTGATTTGACGGTTAGAAACTTCAGCCTGCCCATTGGTCTGTGGATGATGCAATGTGGCAATGCGGTAATGTGCCCTGTATTTCTTCAATAGAGACATAAAATGAGCATGGATGAAGTGACTACCTCTGTCACTAATCAGAGCGTGGGGAACTCCGAATCTCACAAAAATAAATTCCTGAACAAAGGAGATAACAGTCTTATGATGAGCTCAGCTTGCTGGGATAGCTTCATCCCACTTCGAGACATAGTCAACTCTGAGAAGTATGCACTCAAAGCCAAGCGAGTTCAAAAAAGGGCCCATAAAATCGATGCCCCAAACATCAAACACTTCTACGACTAGAATAGGTTGGAGAGGCATCATGTCTCTTCGGGTCATACAACCAACCAACTGACATCGCTTACAGCATTTGTCAAACTCATGTATACCTTTGAAAATAGTTAGCCAGAAAAAACCAGACTGCAACATCTTTGCAGTGATTTTTCGGTTGGAAAAATGACCACCACAAGCATCACTATGGCAAAAAGATAACACACTCAAAATTTCTAAGTCAGGGGTGCATCTTTTGATTATCTGATCAACTCCAATGTGAATGAGCAAGGGGTCGTCCCAGAAATAAAATTTGGCTTCTGAAATGAATTTGAGTTTCTGGTCCTTGGATAAACTCATGGGAATCTTGCCTGTGGCAAGATAATTCACAATATTTGCATACTAGGAAAACTCAACAGAATTAACGGCCAAAAGAGACTGATCCGGGAATTGATCTGAATAGGCGAGGAATAGGGGATGTGTTCTGGGTCTAGCCGCAACAGGTGATTCACCACCAGATTATGAGCTCCTACTTTGTTGCAAATCTCAACATCAAATTCCTGCAAAAGAAGGATCCATCTGATAAAACATGATTTGGCATCCTTCTTTGCCAACAAAGGTTGGAGGGCAAAATGATCAGTGAAAATAATCACTTTAGACCCAAGTAAATAAGATCTAAACTTCTCCAACCTGAATACTACTGCTAGTAGTTCTTTCTCAGTAACCGTATAATTATGCTAAGCCTCATTCAGCATCTTGCTAGCATAGAAAATTACAAACAGATGGCGTTCCCAACGTTGGCCTACAATAGCTCCGACAGCGAAATAGGAGGCATCACACATATTGCTAGCATAGAAAATTACAAACAGATGGCGTTCCTCAAAGTTGCAAGACCAGTTGGGTGGTTGGAGAATCGGTGAATTAGACACAATGCTTTGTAAGGTCTCAAAAGTGTTGAGACACAAAGAATCAAAGTCAAATAGGGCGTTGGCTACCAGAAGATTCGTCAAAGGACAGGCAATTTTCATGAAATCATGAATGAATCTTCAGTAAAATCCAACATGACCTAAGAAGGATCTGATCTACTTAATTGAGCTAGGTGGAGGTAGTCAAGATTGAGTAATGACTTCAGATTTAGCTCGGTCGACCTCGAGTCTGTTGGAAGAGATCCTATGACATAGTACAATGTCATCCCTCACCATAAAATGGCTTTTCTCCCATGAAAGCACTAGGTTAACTTCTATGCACCTCCTCAAGATCTTTGTGAGGTTATCAAGACATGACAAGAAATCATCTCCGAAAATGGAGAAGTCATCCATAAATACTTCTACATAGTCCCCAATCATATCAAAGAAAATGGCCATCATACAATGCTGAAATGTCACTAGTGCATTATAGTGGCCGAAGAGCATTCGCTTAAAAGCGAATATTCCAAAGGGACATGTAAAAGTAGTCTTGTCTTGATCTTTTGGGTTAATCACAACCTGATTATACCTGGAGTATCTATCCAAAAAAAAAAAGAAACTGCACCCGACTAACCTTTGTAAGATTCGATTAATAAAAGGTAGATGAAAATGATCCTTTTTGGTGGCCGTGTTCAGTTTCCTATAATTGATGCAAACCTGCCGCGAAGTTGTAGTGCAGGTCAAGATGGATTCGCCCTTATTATTCTTGATTATGGAGAGTCCTGCTTTCTTGGGCACAATTTGAATAGGACTCACCCATTGGCTTTTAGAAATGGGATATACAATGCCCATAAACAGCCATTTAATGATCTCCTTCTTGACAACCTCAGCATATTTGGGTTCAGCTGTCTCTAAGGTTGTCTAGAAGGTTTCACCCCCTCATCCATGTAAATATGATGAGTGTAATACGAGGGGCAAATCCCACGGAGATCAGCAATGCTTCATTTGATAGCAGCCCTATGTGCTTGTAAATTAGAGATCAAATGGTGCTCTTGTTCTGGGGAAAAGTGAGCACTAATAATCACTGGGTATGTCTCACTATCACTCAAAAACACATATTTGAGTGAATCAGGTAGGGGCTTCAATTCAATAATAGGTGGGTGGGAATCAGATTTGTGCATGGGAGGAGAAGAATTGGTAACGGAAATCCAATAACCCTGATTCTCGTGAATTCTCATTGATTCCCCACCTGTGAAGAGGTAGGTTGTGACTACATTAATGGAAAATCCACTTGTTGCAATCATGCCATCCTGTGTCAGCAGGGGTAAATCAGTACTTGGTGGTGCAGGATAATCATAATCTGGGGTGTCATGATCAGATGAACACCCAGACAATCAGATCTGTAGGTTGAAATGTGCATGTCATTAGCCTCGGTCAAATCAAGATCCAAAAACCCTGATAGTGAAGATGAATGTGACATTGGGTCATTGCAAAGGAACCCAATGTTCCCACAAAAAGCCATGTCTTCATCTTCACCATCCTCCTCTATCAGATCATAATCGAAGTTCCATGATGCCCTGAATATGTCCAATCTAAGTCTTTCATTTCCTAGGGCTATCTCCATACACCTGGATGCACAGTCGATGTTCGCGCTAGCTATCTCCAAAAATGGGTGACCCAAAATAATCGGTGCATAACGGAGATTAGGAGGAACCTCCACATCGAGAATGAAAAAGTCCGCTGGAAAGTAGAATCCATGGACCTTTATGATCACGTTCTCAACCACTCCCATCAGTGTTTTTACCGATTGGTCAGCCAACTATATGGTAACTGAGGTGGGTTTCAACTCCCCAAATTGGAATCGATCAAATACTGCGATAGGAGTTAGGTTCATGGACAAACCCAAATCAAGAAGGGCCCAATAAAATGGAGAATCCTGCAAAAAGTAGGAAATGAGTGGGGTACCAGGGTCTTTCTTTTTAGGTGGTAAGTTGCCTAGAATCACGACAATAGGCTCTTTTGACAATATTGCCTATTGTTCGATTTTCTACTATCACTTCAAGGTATAGTAGTCCTTGAAGAACCTAGCAACACTAGGGATGCGATCTATTGCATCGAGGAAAGGGACCTAAATGTGAACCTCTTTGAACATAGTTCTCAGGTCTTTGAAATTCCGCGTACCCCTTTTCTGGGCTAAATCTCACGTCAAAGCCTCGAG
Organism: Thalassia testudinum; assembly: GCA_037157565.1. Classification (NCBI taxonomy): domain Eukaryota; kingdom Viridiplantae; phylum Streptophyta; class Magnoliopsida; order Alismatales; family Hydrocharitaceae; genus Thalassia; species Thalassia testudinum. The sequence goes on along the minus strand of JAZHRO010000007.1, from coordinate 61,537,876 downwards.
AAAAGGGACAGGAATGTCAGGGTCAATTGGTCTTTTTCCCTTGTCTACAGTAGGTGGCTCTTGAGCGTAAGAAGGAGATGAGCCATCCTGCGGTAGAGGGCACAAAAAATAATGACCCGCCTGCCTAAGTGGTGGATCCTGTGTAGTCTTCCCACTCCTCAATGTGATAGCCTTTGCATCGACGACGTACTATCCATGAGGTGGCAGAGGAGCAGAAGGGGCAGAATAGGAAATATTTTGTAGTAAAGGTGGCTGACTCTCTCCATAACCAGATGATGCAGGAGGTGCTTGTCATATAACATGTGCCTATCCCTATAGTGCCTAGAACCAAGGCGGGGCACCCTGGTTCTGCACATATCTTTGGTTATGGATAGATTGGGAGGGCAAGGCACCCTGTGATCTATGCTCCTACAGCAGCTGATTCTGTGTTTTCTGTATGCTTTCAATCTAATCAGCCATAGCCTTCATAATCTACAAATTGTCATGAGTCAATTTTTGCATTGACTCTTGCAATTCCTCTTTTAATGCCTCCAAAGGATTAGCCCGATTTGGAAAGTGATTGGAAGCTTGGTGCAACAGCTGATAAATAGGGCATGATTGCTACTGAGACAAGAATGGCTACTGCCTCGGGTATGTGTTTTGTGCATTCTCGTATTGTCTGGTCTGGTAGTGTGGATCTTGATTTGGTCTTCGTGCATTACTAGACCAAGAAAAGTTAGGATGCTGGAGCCAACCAACTTTATATGTCTCTAAATACTAGTTATTATGCCCGTAACCTTGGATAGCGTTGACATCTTCGAAGGTCGAAGATGTCTGAGACGCATATTCATCAAAGGAATATGCACTAGAATCGTCATGGGGTGCATAACCTTGATCATATGGTGCCAAATCAAGATTATTCACGGGTTCCTGATACATAGGATCCCATGAAGATGGAGAAGACACATCCCAAGTGAGTAAATGTACTCAAGCAGGAGGGCCTCGGAATGCGAAAGAAGAGTGAGATGCAGCTAAATTACCAGAAAGTCCAGGTCAATCTCGAATCAATTCGTCAAGCTTCTTGTCAAGACGATCCACCTTATCCAGCTTCTTGGAGATGATGTCCACATCAGCTCTAGCAGATTCAGCGTGAGCTTCATGGACATTAACCTGCTGCTGTCTAGGTCACTGGAACTGGTTCATAGATGCAACATTCATTAAGTTCTATGCTAAGGACTCGAACAACTCAAATGAATTGTTTTCATCTTTCATGAGGAAATTTCCACTGCTAGATGCATCAGCCAGGTACCGATGTGTGTCATCCAACCCATGGTAGAAGATTTGAGCTAAGTGTCATCTGGGCACACCACAGTGCGGGCATTTCCTGAGAAGATCATGAAATCTATCCCAGGTGTCATGCAATTTCTCCCCTTGTCCTTGGGAGAAAATCATAATTGCATGCCTCATCATGTTTATTCGACTAATCGGAAAGAACTTTTGGAGGAATTCATGACGTAATTCCACCCATGTTCCAATTAGCCTCTCGATAGTCTTGAACCAATAAGAAGGTTTATCCTTAAGAAAGAATGGAAAAAGCTTCATGAGAACAATCCTTAAATCAATGTTTCCAAGTCGAACCGTTTCTACAATTTGACTTAGATCTTCGATGTGCTGGAAGGGATCACCATTCGAGTTTCCATGAAAATAAGTCTGAATCAGACTTATTATATTCGGCTTCAGCTCAAATGCATCTCCATTTGCAGGAATCCAGATTTGGGGTGCCAAAATCATAACTGCCAGATCATAGAAGTCACACAGTTGATCTCCGCATGGTGGATGTTGCATTCTATCCAGTGTGGTGAGAATCCTATCAATACTCTACTGATATTTTGGTTCTGATTCCTCGACCCTGGCTTCCAGACAAGCCATTAGGTCTAGATTTTCAGGGCCCTAACTAGGTCCAGGACCAGGATTAGCCATCTCAGCAAATCGAGAAGAAGATGAGGGTTGAGAAGAAGAGTTGGGAGATGCAAAAAGTCACCTCCACTACCTTGGGTTTGGTTCCCAAGGCCCAGCCAATTTAGGTCTTAAAGACCTCCTTTCTTGCATACACCATCAACAAGGGTTGGAGTAGCCAAGCCAAACAAGGCTAAGGCCTTGTTAATCAAATTAGTCCTTTAAAAATCAGATGACCAGATGTTTCATTAAGGTTTAAATTCTTGAAGACAATTCATCAAGAGACCAACTAAAAATGATCTCCGCCTCTTAAGCTAACTCGGTCAGTCTACTACAAGGGGACTAAGAGGAAGGTTCTTCCTCTGGCTTTCACTTCCAAGTCCTTAATACCCCTTAGCCGCAGTCATTTGACACTACCCCATAGGCTACGCACTAGATTTGGCTAAAGAAATTGAGATAACCCAGTAGTTAAAAGACGAATACAGGTTAATTGATATATTTTTACAATTTTTTTTTAACCTTTTCTTCAATTTGGGTGTGTGGTGAGTGGTCCAAACGGTGACTCAACTCACCGACTAGTCACTGGACTCGATTGAGTCCAGGTTGATCCAATGTGGTCTCTAAATGTGACCCTAAAGGTTAAACCTAAGGTTCATGCAATTTGACTAGCCAGATCACAATATGATTCAAAAATACTATCTAAGATGTAATTGGAATCCAAATGATAAAAAAATTAGCATAAAGATTTCTTTCTCAATAAGCTTTTCAAAGAATATTTTTTCATAATTTTTAATGTTCAAAATAAATAAGGGATTTTTACATATATACCTCTATAAACTTTCAATAAGACGTATATACCCTTATGTTTTTGATATTTATGTATATACCCCTATAAACTTGTTTTGTTAAGGCCATATACCCTTGCTCCGTTAAACCAAACGGAAAACATTAAAAAAAATTAAAAAATAGTAAAATTTATATTTTCATCTCCTTATTTTTCCCCTAAACCCTCACACTGCCTCCCCCTTCCTCTCCTCCCCTATTTTCCACTCCTCCGACCTTGGTGAACTCGCTCCTAGACCTACATCCACTACTAGTAGCCCCACCATGTAGAACACCACGGCGTTCGCACGGTCACCTCCCCTACTACGATCCCAAGGCCCGTCACGTACGCGGGGTACGACGGCATCACGTACGATGGCATCGAGATGGTGAAGATGGCGAGGTTGCCACAGGTGGCCGAGCAGAGGTCGTAGTAGGGTAGGTGGCGACGAAGGCGTTGGAGGAGGGGGAGGAGGAGGAGGAAGTGTGAGGGTTTAGGGGGAAAATAGGGGATGAAAATATAACTTTTCCTATTTTTTATATTTTTTTTGACGTTTTCCGTTCGATTTAATAGAGCAGGGGCATACGGCCTTAACAGAGCAAGTTTATAGGAGTATATACGTAAATATCAAAAATATAAGGGTATATATGTCTTATCAAAAGTTTATAGGGATATATATGTAAAAACCTCAATAAATAAGTATGATTTTTTAAATAACAGGGGGTTAAATCAGAGATTTTAACCCCGTGTTGATTTTTCTTTTCCAAATAGTATCAAATGTGATCCAAAAATTCAGGGAAAATATGGTAATGAAAGCTAACTTGATTATCTTTCAAACCCCACCATTTTTGGGTCAATCAGATTCATGTACTATTCGAAATTTATTTTTAAAGATAAGACAAATCTGGGTTTCAGTCTGTTTGACCCCCATGCACTCTGTAAATTTTTTAAATTTTCACAAATTCAATTTTTTCTAGGAAATGGTGGCTTTGGAAAGCTAATTTGAAAATATAGCACCTTCCCAAATTTCAAAATTTTTGGATCACTAGAAACATGGAAAATGATTTTTCAAATCCGTATCAAAATTCTAGCTGAATTTCTAAAAATACTAATAAGGCTTTTAAAAGAGTTTTCAATCCCAACTAAGCCTTTTCAACAAATTTTTTTTTTTAATTTTTAAATTTTTTTTTTCATCGAATCCTAACCAAAGTGATTAGTGTGTACCTAATGTTCTTCAACTATGCTTGATGCATGCTGATGAGTCCATTTCAATGGGTTATTGTTACACCTAAGTTAGCTTTATTCTTGCATTTTATGTTCGTTAATAGTTATATTAGGTCATAGAATAATTGCATACACCATTACTTAGATTTGCATATGTTCTATTGCATTTTATAACTTATTATGTATATAAATAATTATTTTATATTTTGTTATTTCAGGAATAAATCATCCACCAACCACAGTCCACCCTCTCCTCACCGTACCCCCTCACCAACACAACCTCCTCTACCAAACAAACTCACCCTCTTCACACAATGCCGGTTGTGGCTAATTTTAGTAATGAGAATTAAAAATCCCAGAGGTTGTGGCCGTTGGTTGGTAGCACTGTGGAGGAGTAGGATAAATGGCCCCCCGACCTTCCCCCTGAGGGGAACCTTCTTCCTGGACGGCCACTGCGCACCAAGGTTACCACCGTGGAAAGAAAGGACTTGCACCGTGAACTCCCAAGCATGCAAGGTGGCCCCAGCTTCCCCAACATCGCCCTCTAGAGATGACTCTTCCTTCCTCTCTCAACCTTCATCGTGCGCCCAACTTCACCACTGCAAACCACCATGATCGCACCCCCAACCACCACTGCGAGCCACCATCAAAACCTTCAACCGCGTGCCTCTCATTCAATTAAGTCATCAGGGAACCTTCCTGATGCGTGGTTTTCACTCAACTTAGTAATTAAGTTAATTTCACTTAATTAAGAGTAGAAGAAATCACTTAGGTTAACTTGAAGTTGTGTCGATTGTGTAGTATAGGGTCGAATTAACATAACATTTTAGAAATTTTTATTGATTGAGTCTAGGTCGTTCACTTAGAGGCATAATAATTTTCTCCAAACTCACCAATTCTCTTAAATTTCTATAAGTTTAGGAAGTATAACTAGTTTGATTTTCCAAACATGAATTTTGTCAAAATATTTAAACTATAAAGAATATAAAAAATTCCATATGCAAAACATATTTACACAAAATGATCTACTTTATTAACAAGTAAACATGCTAGTTTTTCAATTTTATTTCATTCTAAGAAATTAAGGCAATTAAAAAGTTATCCAATTAAAATATGCCCTTTTACATTTAAGAACAAAAAAATAATGGTGCAAGAAAATTCATTTATTTTCATTTATCTCTTCAGCCTCTCATCTTCTTCTCTCTTATTTTCTTCTCTCGAGCTCTCTTTCTTCTTACCTTTCTTGTGTTGTTCCTACCTTCTTCTCTTCCCTTAGTTTTCTCCTTTGTTCCTTAGGCTCTTTTCCTTAACACTCCTTAGTGCCTGTGCCTTCTTCTTTAGCTTTCAGCTTTAACACTTAGCATCCTTCAGCGGCTTCTCTTTTCCTTAAGCTTTCAGCTGAACCAGGTTTTTTTACTTTTTTAACCAAAAGTTATTTTATTTGCAGTGAGGTCCTTTCAAGGATACACAGCACCTTGAGACCAGGGTGGGACCAGACCCTACTCGATCCTCGCCTAATCTCAGTTAGGTTCATTTTCGGTTCATTTGTTTATCGGTTCACAGTCTCGAGCCATTTCGGCTCAACCTGACCTCCCAGGCCACTCTCGCCCTCCCAGGGCACAACCTCATTCACACGCCCCCAAGGGCGCACACCCGCAAGCATAAGCCCGCACACACAGACATGCAATGCTCAGATCAGAACAGATGGAATCGGTAACTGATGCGCCGAGCGCTGACGACCGCATAGCCAAAGAAATAAATCATTTTCATCCCCAGGCGCGAGCTCGTGAACAACCGAGGTGGGACTACCCTACCCCTTCTAGACCCGAATTCAAATGTTCATAACTTTCTACCTAGAGCTCCAAATTGATTGATTTCAAGTTTGTTGGAAAGCTCTAAGGGTAATCTACACAATTACAGGGTCAATTTAATGTTTTAATGATGTTTTCCTTTTCAATTTAAAGGATGAAATCAGGGGTTCCTACAGGGTTTTTACTAGCCTGGAAGTAGTTTTAAATTAGGAGAGTCCTCAGATGGACTTCTCTCTTCTATTTAAAGGTATGTACATGTTATATAAGTGATTCCACTTTTGTTAGAGTAGGTTTTAAACTCTTAAGACCTTCAGAACATGCAGAGAAGCTATTCACTTCTCTGAAAGCTTTAGAGTTTGATTTTTCAGACTTTAATAAGTTCAATAGACACTTAAAAGTGTTTCTAATCAATTTAGATCAATCTGGGCAGGTTTTAAGTTTAAATTTCATCAGAATAGTACTCCTGTTGGTTTGGGTTCGAAAGTAACCCAAATTAACAGAAACTAAATTCTCAAACATTCATTCATCTGAGCTTACTTTAATCACTCTCAGATCATCAAATAAGATCCCAGAAACAATTTTCACATCTCAATTCCTCAATTCGAGCTCAGAACTCCATTATCAGACTCATGTTTGACTATGGAAGCTCGAAAATTGACCTTCTATTTAAAATCTTCTCCCAAGAAATTAATGCCTCAATTAGAGTCTCTTCAACCTCAGAAACTCATTCAGATCTTCAGAAAGTTGTTCTAACCTTGATTCCTAGGGTTTTAGGCTCGCTGCCTGAACTAAAATAGGTGTGTGTTTGACAGAGTCATGGGAAGATTGCTACAGTGTTTTAAAGACTTAAACAACTTCAGTGAATCGCACTGAAGCTTCTGAGCTCATTAAATGCTTCTCAGATCTTTCCTAACAGACTTCTTCAACTCACTGGAGTTGGGGAAGATGAAGTTCAAATCTATAGCTCCAGTGGTTAAATCCTTAAACAAATTTCTTTAAAACAGTCAGTAATCCTTATTATACTATTCTGGAGCTACTTAGCAAGTTTTAGAGGCTGTAACACAAAAATGGCTCGCTAGAGCTTGCCAGAGCTCCGATGAGTCCAGAAAATATAAAATTGTATGTATAGATTGACAGAACTAACCATTTTTTATTCAAAAAGGATCCTGAGGTTGCAAGGAACCTCAGTATCACATTTAATTCCTCATTTGTTCATTAAAATATAAGATTTGTCAGTAAGTTTGTTTTCTTAAAAGATTTGAGTGGTTAAAGCTCAGGACTTGTTTAACCACTCAATTGAGAGGTTAAATCAAGTCAACAGATGTTATTATTCATAAATATGTATTTAATTTATAGTTTGAACTGTTCCTGAGCCGCCATGGACAGCGAGCTCAGGAGCTTAATTAAGATTTAGGCATTTAATTATAGATGATAATAATAGGTATTATAATGCCGATTAGGGTTCATTAGTGGTGATAGGTGATGAAAGAACCCAATGAAGGTGAAATTAAATCGACTACTGTCACCATGGACAGTGATAGTAGTCGGTGAAGGTGAGATTTGAATTTGGCGTTTAGGTGATTTAATTAATGATTAAAAGATTTAGAAGTGAACATGGAAGATACAGGAAGGTGTACAATGAATTAAAAGACAAAATTAAAGCTCTGGCGAGCTCAAGGAACTCGCCAGAGTCGAAGGAGATGAAACTAAAATCTAACATTACTCTAATCTAACTAACTAAACTAACTAACTAAGCTAGCATACTCCTACTCCTACTCCTAGTCTACTATTACCTGGATGAAGGGGTCAATAGGGTTCCACTGAAGGTTCATAGCGGACGACGAAATCAGAGGGTGGAAGAAAGATCTCCGGTGGGCGGATTTGAGGTGGAGCAGAGGAATCCTTAGGTCTGCGCCTTTGTCAGAGGTGAGGAAGACCACGGCGGATCTCCTTGGCTACTTAAGATGGACGGAGGAAGTCAGAAAATGGAATGGGAAGTCGCCGGAGTTTTAGACGAATAGCCTATCGAAGTCGGCTACAGTGTTAGAAGAGGGAAGGGAGCCAACTTGAATAAAATCAGAGGTGTGAGGGGGTATTTATAGCAGTTTGCGGCGAAGAGAGTGGCGGGGTCTGGCCGAAGAAGGAGCTCGAGGAGCTTAACCTCCGTCGTCGTCTCCGACGACGGTGAGGTTATCTCCCACTGAGAAATAGGATTCTCAGTTAATCCAGACCGATGGATGAAGTGGAGGTGGTGAGCACAAGCTGCAAGAGCTTGGATAAAGAGGAATGATGTCGGCAGGGTGGTGATTGTGCGGAGGGGTGTCTCTCTGCCACCAGCCGTTCATTCGGCTGGAGAAGAAGAAGACAAAGAGGGACATAAAAGTAATAAAACTTAAGGACCTGTGTGAGAAATAAGGACCCGACTGTAATGAAAAGTAAGGACTAAAATGTAAACCCAAGTTTTGAAGGTTTATTTTAATTTAGATCTTTTTCAACTTTTTATATATGTTAGTAAATAAGGTAAATATTATGTTTTCGCCTTGAATTTACATTTTTGACCTTTTTAGGATAATTTATTAGATTAAGTAAAATCACTTAAGTTATTACATACTTAGGTATACATTATATTTAAGTTACTTATCTTATTATTTAAGGAAATGATTAATAGGATTTCGAGTCCGATTATTATCTAAATTATTAATAATGTTAATTGAATGATAAAATGTCATTTTTAACTTATTTTAAGGTCCTTAACTAAATATCCCTTATTCTATAATTAACCCTTATATGTTCATAACCTTAGCTAATTAACTAGGAAGACTAGTTAATTAGGGGTAATTAGAGATCATGATGAGTGTCTCATCACTTCCCGAACGTCTGAAGACCACCACCGAGCTTCTATCCGCTGCCATCATCTCGATCACGACGACCACACCCAGCCTTGCCACCGGCCACATGCGTGCACAGCAGCACATTCCCTCAAGCGCTCTTGTGTGTACCCTCGCGTAGCCACACCCCTGTGCACCGCCACTGTGTACGCCACCCTCACTGGCGTCCCACCCCTTGCGCACAGCCCCGACACCCTCATCTTCTTCTTCAACACTGTTTTTCTTCTCCAAGAAGAACCCAATGCTGGCCATACATCTCCATGTGTAGCCACTGCCACCGACCATCGTTCTCCATGCCGTTACCTCCATTGAGCTCGCCTTGACCTCACAAGCTCGGCCACACCCTCAAATGCACCCACCGCGACTCGCGTGCACACGTGAAATGACCCATTGCCAACGGGCTCTTCCACACCATCCGGCGACCTCTGACCACCGCCGTTGACACCACCACCACCATCGAGATCCCCTCATCACCAGCGACCTCCGAGCTCTATGCCTCCAACCGTGCCTCCTTCTCCGCGTGCACACAAGGGGAACGAACTCCCTTGTTTCGCTACAGTTTAGGTTCTATTAATATTTATGAAAAATGCCGTTGCCACTTCTCCTTTATTTGATAAATTATTTGAGGTGAATTTGCTTGTGTGCCCTCCTGAATCTCTCTATTTCGCATTGATGTCAATTCAAGCCACTCTTCATCTCATTTGATGCTACAACTTAGCGACAAATTTATTTTGCATCATATTAGCCTCGTACAAAGTGTCCAAATAATACATTAAAAATATTGGTGGATTTATTGCGATTGTTCCTCTTTGTGGATACGACCTGATTTTGTGGTTCAATGTTAGTATATTTTTAGTAAAATACAATGATGAATCATTTTATTGAAACTATAGTAATCGAGAGAAAATCTCTCGATCATGTGCATAGAATCAACATTTTGTACCTGCACACCAAAGACAACACACTAAATCAGATATCAAATCAAGAATCGTCGTGCCTCGCAAGCAATGGCGCCATTTTGCTGTAGCGTGGAATCGCATTTTCAAAAATACTTTCATCGTAGTATAGTGCGAAATACATCGACAAACAAATATGACGAAACTTTGGTAAGCCTGGTCGAACTCAGGGAGGTGGAAATGAGACTTGATTTCAATATCAATCTACTAACTAGAACTAAAACACTAAGCAAGATAAATATATGATATAAAGTAAATCAACTCCATTCAGATAATAATCAAGCAAGTGTTCCATTTAGTTGAATGCTTGACAAGAATAATAACTAAAACTAACTAGAACTAAATTAAAATAACTAGAATAGCAACTACTAGAACTAGAACTACTATAATAACTAAAAAGACAACTATCTATTCTACTAGAACAAGGGCACCAAGGGTGGCCCTTGGTGGCCTTTGGAGAGGCATCGAGTAGCAGCAGTAGTGCACCAAGGGTCGCCTTGGTGGACGTCTCGGAGGAAGAGGGCTCTTTGGAGGAGAAGGGAGTAGGAGATGTGTGGAGATGGAATTACCTCTCAAATGGAGGATCTAGGGTCCTTTTTATAATCAAAGTGTGGGGCAAAATAGGTATTTTAGAGCCCCCAAACCATGCAAACAACTTGGAGCAATCAAAGCCATCGATCTAGCGATCATGGCTTAGTTAGTGTCAAAAATTCACCTCCCTCTTCTTTATCACATACCCAACACACGCACACACGAGATAGTGCCACGTAGCACATGTTGGCCCACCCGATCCACTACCACAGCTTTCCTCGTGCGCACACGTGCTTTCCATCTCAGTCATAAGATTGCGGCAGTCGACAACTGAGATCGCGTGTTGCACTGCCTCAATGCATCCCACATGCAACAGCGTGTCCAGCCTCACGTCATCTCGTGCGTCCATCCGCTGTCTCGATCCGATGCTCCACTACACGCCACGCGGCTCATCCCACACCTTTCGATCGAGCATCAACACTCCAATTTCACCGTGCCTTGCCACCCCCTCAAACTTCTACATTCTATGTCTCAAATGCTCACCTTGCATTGTCGATTGAAGGTGCTGACCACCGCACTATGCACATGGATGGTCACACTTTTGATTTTCGCATGCACAACCCTCAGTCGTTGGATGAAGATCCAATAGTTGAGATGAATTCCTCTTTGATGAAGGGCATGGGGAGGCAGTGACATGGCTCACTTGTGGCCGTTGGATGATGATCCAACGGCCCTACTTTTTCACTTCAGTAGCTAAAGGCGTCGAGGTGGGCCGTTGGGATGGCGCCACATGGCACCATCCTAACCTTCCATCTTCCCACCTTTGTAGGTGGTGCTACAGGGCTCCGATTGAGATGATTTTTGCGCCATCAAACTGCGATTGTCACTCTAAGTCCATTCGTGCAGTCGAATTTATCATTTGTGGCCTTGAATCATCTGTAATTATTATTTCATCTCAATTAGAACATAAAATAGCATTATTATTTACAAAGCTAACAAATCAACTACGATGCAAAATATGCTGCTCATGCATGCATTATTCCTAAGTTAAGCTAGAATCTAACTTAAATTAGGTAGAATAGGTCCTATTATTATTGCGCAATCAATACAGCCAACCCCTCAATTTGCATTTCCATACCTATTTGAGCCACAAAGCATCTGGTGGACTCTACACCTATTGATTCACACCCCTCAACCCAACAGACTAATTGGGTTTGGTCTGCATCATCAGCCAATTGATCTAAACAAGCACCTGGTTGGACCAACCAGGCTAATCATCAAGGTGCTTGTTCTACAAAATTCTTCCAATCTAACCACCCCTTCTCCTTGACCACCTTCTGCTCAGCTGAAGGCATTAAATTTAGTGCTTAACTAGAGGTAACCCGTCATTTGAAAAACTCAAAACCCTTCTTATTCTTTTTGAACTACCTTCATATTGCACTTTGATGACACTACAAATAATAGCATTAATTACATCAATTAGAATCAGTTTCGAAGGCGCATGTGCATGAATATCATATTATAGTGGGTTTAGGAGCAACACATGCATATTGTGTTATTTCTGCATTAAGATTACTTTAAATTAATGTTTAATGAAATTGCATACAAGTGCATAACAGGTCTCAGATGAGCAATCGGATTGTACGGATGGATCTAGATCGATGATCGCAGCCTAGCAGTGCAAAAATCGACCCAATCCGACGACCATGGCACCACCTACAAAGCAAAGAAGACGAACAGCTGCGATGGCACCACGTGGTGCCATCATATTTGCCCAATGCTGCCAGCCTCTACTCTCCTCTGAAGCATCCTTTAATCTAGACCATTGGATCTTCATCCAACAGTTGCAGACACTCGAGCCATGGATCAAAAACTCGACAATCCACGCCAGTGGTGTGTTGGTTAGCACCTTCGCCAGTGACCCAAGGGCGATAAATCGAAACCTCGCGTGGCATAAAATCACAACGGAGATTGCGCGATTGAAATTGAGTTACCCGATCACCATCAAGCGACCCTGATAGCGACCACGTAGCACACCAGATGAGTGCAATGAGCGATGAGCAATGCATCGCTGCATCGCACGCGCCATCTGACACACGCCTAAGGTGTGATCCTGACTGTGTGACCACGGGTGATCTTGACCGTTGATCCTTGATCACAGCTGTGACCGCAAGCACGCAGATCGTGTGTGAGGCCACTGTTCACCCACAGACGACGACAAACAAGAGAGTTGGGCTACAGCAACACTTACAGCTAGGCTACAGCGATGTCAATGTGATGTAGACACATCTATTCCACATAAATTGTCTATTTATCCATGTTCTTAGGCATATAATTACATTCAGCATTATAAATATTGCATAGCATGCATCATTCTGCATTTAGATTAGTTTGTACAAAATTTTAGGTTAATTTGCCCCTTTTTTGGCCAGGGGACAAGGCGATATCATTTTAGGCCTCAGATTGAAGATCTAATAGCACGAATCTGATCAAGGCGATGATCGAAGTCCAATGCCTCTGAGATTGCCTTGATCGGACCTCTATAGCATCAAATGCCGTTAGAGGAAGATCAAAGGTCAAGGGGTAAGGTGGTGTAAATCCATACCTCAAATGATAATTCCAACTGCATGGATGGGTTTGAATTGATGATCAGAAATGGCGCAAAAATCAATTCAATCTGACAACCGTGGTACCACTTACAAAGTAAAGAAAATGGACTGCCATGATGACAGCACGTGCCGCCATCATAGCTGCTCAACACGGCTTGTAGCGCCTTCTCTTCGATTGCACGATCAATCTCAACTGTTGGATCTCCATCCAATGGCTGAGATGCGTCCCAACCACGCCTACTCACTTCTAAAGAGCAAGGCCAAGAGAAGATATCTACCGTTGGATTGAGATCCGACAGTCGTGAGAGCATGTGGAGAAAATCAAGAACTCACCTCAATCAAGCTCGCAGCGCAGCGGTGAAGCACCTCTCACGAAAAGCGCAACGCGCTCTCAAATCCACATGAGTAGATTAAATCCACAAAGAGGAGTGGCGCGTGAAATTGCTCCGTTGGATGTGACACGAACGGTCGATGAAGTAGAGATGTGATGCGATATCGAGCACCAGATGGAGGAGCATGCGCATGCGCATGATCATACGCACTATCACATGCAGGCACGCATAACGGGTAAGGCGAAGCGGCGCGCATGGATCTAAGCCATCCGATCATGCAATCGAACGACTGAGGTTGATTAGACGCGATTGAGTGCGCAAATGGCGAAGATGAAGCGGTGGTGATGTAGAACAATGAGAGGCATCAGATCGACGATGAGCGACTCGCGTGGAGGCATGCCTTCAGCGACATGCAGCTACAGTGACGTTCATAAACGTCACTAAAGGCCCCAATATTAATGTTTAATCATTGAAATGACCTTTTTACCCTTGAACCCCAACTATATAAAGGCCCTACATCCTTTCCTTATCCTTCATCCCTTCTCTTCCTCTCTCACCCCCTCCAAAGCTCTACGAGTTGGTCCCATACCTGGGATGCTCCACTAGAGCTAGAGTAAAATAATTTTCCACCTTCTCACCCCCTTTGTAGAGCATCCAGTGGTTGTCTTCATGTCACCATTTGGGAAGAGGATCCTACCACGACATCACCCTACTTCGTTCTCCATCCTCTAGCTCCATTCTCCCTCGTCCAGCATCTCATCCCCATCGTTCGGGCACTCCGTCAATGTGGCTCATCCTCCAAGCAGCCGTCAAGAAGGATTTTCTCATCCTTCTCTTTTTACTATTTTCTAGTATAGATTTCCAGCTTTCTAGTTGTAGAAATTAGTTGTAATGAACATTTGGCTATCAAATATTGATTCACTCTCTCTTTTTCTCTGTAATTTTCTCTCTCTCTTTTCTATTATTTATTCTTTAAGTAGAATAGCTAGTGTAGATTAATTTCAACCAGCTAATCTACTTTCCTAAAATAATTCCAAACATGATTTTTAATCAAACATTCGCCTCCCCATGTTTGTCCTAGGACTCACCAGAGTTTCTATTATAAATTTTATTTGATAACGGATTTTTACGCTACTACAATGCTGGGTTTTTAACTCAACCTTTTAGCATATGAAATCTGATGTAAACACATTTATTGAGGGTAAAATGCCTATTCATGCATGTTCCTAGGCTTAGATTTGCATTTCATGTTATAAATATTGCATAGTATGCATCATTCTGCATTTAGAGCAGTTGTATATAATTTAGGTTAATTGCGTCTTTTTTATGGTTAAGAGAGAAGAATATTTATTTCGGAGCCTCGGATTGATGATTCGATTGTACAGATTTGATCAAGACAATGATTCGAGTCCAACGCCTCCGAAATTGCCTCGGTCGGAGTCCCGTAGCATCATATGCAGTCCAAGGAAGATCAACAGCCATGGGACTAGGTGACATAATTCAGAGCTTCAAATGACAAATCCGACCATGCAGATGGATTCGAGTCAACAATCGCAGCCTAACAATGTGAAAATCAACTCAATCCGACCTCCGTAGCAGCCCCTACAATGAAAAGAAGATGGATGGCCCAGATTGCACCACGTGGTGCAACCCAGGCCGCCCAGCGCACGCACGCACCACTACACGCGCGCAGCAATGCAGGTGCGCATGTGCGTGCACAAGCACGCATGCGCACAACGTAGCACTAGCGCGTGCAGTAAAGGCGGGGGAGCGCAGCGCCAGCGACACGAGCTGGACCTACAGTGGCACATGAGCTGGACTTACAGCGACGCTTACAACCGTCGCTAATTCTTTATGCACCAGCAAAGGCAACTGTGGGCGTAAGCAGGTATGAGCGAGCATGAGTTTCCTGCAGCGATGCTTCCAGCGATGGCCTGGATGTCACTAATGGTCCCATACCTATTTTTGCCTCTTCTCCTCCACTATAAAAGGACCTACACCCTCTCCCTTCATGCCATCTCTACCTACTCTACTCCCACATACTCCCAAGCTCTAGCAAGCCTACCAACACTCCATTAGAGATTATTCTCAAGCTCCTAAGGCTTCTATTAGTGTAGCAAACCTCTACCTCACCAAATATTCGTCCATCTTCCCATCCCCATTCATAGGTCAGCTTGGAGTCGTCCTCCCACCCCCATTCCAGTAGCAGATCATCTCCGTCTTCTCACCTCCATTCCAGAGCCACGTCGAAGCTTACCTCTACCCGACATCCTCCTGCATCTCACCTCGGTCGTCCCTCTCCTCACCTCCTTCGTCCGAGCTTCCGCCAGGCGCCGTCGTCTCACCGAACAGCTGATTCGAGGGATTTCCTCTCACCCCCTCGCTTTTTATGCTTTCATAGTTGATTGTAATAGACATTGAAGTGATATCCATACCATTTTCGTTCCATCTCTATCTTGTGATTTGTTTGCTTGTTTTCTTCTTACAAAAACATAAAAAAATAACAAAACCCTAAAATATCAAAAAGAAACAAATCGAAGCACGGTTTTCAATTAAATTAAAGGTCGCCTCCTTGTGTTCGACTCGGGACTCCCTTGGAGTTTCAGTATAAATTTTATCTAATCGACATGTTTTGCAACTACAACGACGGGTTACTTGTAACCCCGATTTCTAACACGTGAAACTCGTGTGACTAATCATTCTGGCGTCAATGCCAGGGAGGCAACGCTCTTTGCTTTCCCATGTTTTTCTCCTTACCTAACTTTTATCTCACTTTTTCACTGATCTTACTGTGATTGCAAGTACTCTTTTGAGGCAGGTTAGAGCAGTTAGATTGGAGAAAAATGCTGATGAAGGTTCTGTAAGTATATTCCCACCTCCCACCCACTAGTTTTCATGTCACCACCTAATAATGCAAACCCTAATTAACCTAGGAGCTTGCATAAACCCTAAGGTAGATTGGTTGTTTGTTTGTCACTACCACCCACCTCACCCCCCACACATATATACAAAAAAAAAAAATGAATGTGGGATTAACTGAAACTTACACACCTTATACACCCACACACACCTAAGGCACCTCACTCTTGTTTGATTTAGTCACTTAACCAGGAATCCGACCAAAGGACCCAGTACACCTACACAACTAAGTGATTAGAAACAAAATAGGCTAAAACTGATTGGGTGCCTTAATTAGTGGTGCATCAGGCCACTTGTCTAAATTGTCTGGGCCATACCAGTTAACATAAAATTGATTCATTGAGTAGTTGCCCCTTAGGATTTAACTTTTAGGAATTAACCAGGCACTCCACATTCTTTTAAGCTTTAAAGGAAAATATTTTCACCTATGCTTTCAAAACCCGATGTGCCAACTGAACCTTGTCTGAATACACCTAAGGATTGAATCCTAAAATCTATTAAACAAGGTTGAACCCTAAAAGACAAATCATCAATTAACCTTGTTTGAAAACCACTGGTTGTGCACGCACACACATCGAAAGTAATATTTAAGGGCATAACCTAGATAAAGGGCCCATCACATTCCCAAGCACATTCAAACCTAAGCCTAACTAAAATCAAGTAGATGTTGACCTTAAGGTTGGACTCGCCCTTCAGGGCCCAGATCGAGATTATTTTCGATTAATTTACTTCTACTGGTCCATCTGATGTCTAACTAGGGCAGTAGTGTCAAACGACCATGGTTGGAGGGTATCAAAGGAACCTGAGGCAAAAGCCAAGGGAAGAACCTTCTCCCCAATCTCTCCCTCTAATTGATTGGATTGATCAAAAAGAAGTAGACCAAATTGTTCCTTTCATCTCGAGACGGGTTCTAAGAGTCTGTAGGTCTTTAGGCTACCTGACCTAAGGACTGGTTTGATTGTTTGTACTGCAAGGCACCTTTTTTTTCTCTTTTCCTCTCGTTTCATCATGGATCCTTCCACATCCTACTTGCATTTCCAATCCTACCCTCCTATCATCACTTATTCCCAAGATTATTACTATCCCGACCCGATTTATGACCATTCATCCATTAGTTGGGATAACTTTGATTAGGGATACAATTCCGAATCTCTGTGTTCAAGGTCTAACCCTAGACACCATGATCTTGATTTTTATCCTTCTTCGAGATACACTAATTATAGATCACCGCCTCTATATGATCAACATAACCCGATCTATAATCAAGAAGGATATAATGATTATAACCTAAACCCTCCCCAAGATTACACGCATATAGGTCACCACCCCTCTTTGAACAACTCAAAATGACCTATTATCAGGGAGGGCAACCAAGAACCTCAATTTCTTAACTCCCTTGGGCTGAACCCAAACACACCCAACCCTGAAACAAACCATTTGGTTCAGGTAAACTAGGTCCAAGATAAGGTGTTGGCTAACTTAAGGAACACCATTCAATCTTCAGAAGCTCAGGCAACACCCTGTACTAAAGAATTGGAGCCTTTGATTGAAATGATTGATGATCTTAACAAATATTTGTTGGATTGGTTCCAAGATGTTAAGGATAAGGAGCCGGGTGAGTTTTTACTTGGGAATTTATAAAAATTGAGGATGAGATTTGTGATTACTCTAGTACAATCTTGGGATGATTCCCAAGATGAACTCCTTTTAGGAGAGCCAATGTTAGAACCCGCTCAAGCACCTGTAGGGGGGACATATTTTACGAGACCAGGGATGACCAGGTTGGTCTAGAGCAACCAATTGAGGATGAATTGATTTCTTCACCCAAGATCCCTGAACCAGGTATGAGGAAAAATATGTCTCCATGGACCAGGAAATGATTGATGATTTTGAGACATATAACTGCAGATCCAGAATTCTTTGATTCTGAAGGTGAAGAATCTTTATGTGAAGTCTCAATTAAGGCTGAGTAAAATGATTTTAGTGAGACGACTGAGCCTGAGGAATTCGATGAATCATTTAATGGCCTTACAATTGAGGAAATTGATCCTATTGGGGCTAGCTTGGAAGATACAAATCCTGTTTCCATGGAGGATTCAATTAATAGCCCCATTCTTCAATCATAGCCTAAAGAGCTAAATGATGATGTTTTTGAAATCATTGTACCCAAGTCAATCATGATTGAGCCACAATTGTTAGACTTGGATATTATATGTGGGGTGTATAATAACATGGAGGTCCTAGAAATCCTGATTGTGGAGGATAGGAATCAGGAAATGAAGATATGGGAGGCCAATTCCGGGGGAAGCAGAAATTTGAGTCTAAGGATTCCTATAAACTTGAAACCACCAACCTTTTATCAGGACCCTTATGACATTTTCAACACTGAGGATGTTCAACCCAACTGATTATCTTTTTGATACAAATTTTCCTATTGTCCAACTTTTTAGATTTAGGTTGCATCCTCATAAACCGTAGGTCTAGCCCCGCTTATATAATGATCTTAGGTTCTAAGTAATTTTCATCCAGAACCTTAGAACCACTCGACCTGGGGTATGGGTCTGCATCACGTCCGCATCTGTGGACATCTTCTCCTGGTGGGTCCTAAAATTGATTTTATTATTTTGATCCTGACCTACACCTGTGAATTCTTGATTTCTTCTTTGTTTGTATAGTGTGCCTAGCAGAACGAAATAAATTTAGCACGTATACAGTCTGTTTTCATCTCGGAGCTAACTGGATAATCACGAAATTCAAGTGCTTTCTTCTCTACTCCGCTCTTTTTCATGTCTTTTTAATACAATAAGGCCATTGCATTAGATAGGCATGGGGGGTGGATATTCATCTCTGAATCATCTTGTTAGCTCCATAGATTCTTTTTTTTTCTCCATATTTTTGAAAAAAAAAATCTTGAATAAGGAAAAGAGAATTTTGGCATTAGAAATTTGTCAACTTTAGGAAATGTACAATAGGACTTGAACACTTAGATTCTTCAAATCTTCAGGCTTAATCAGCCTGGGTGTCCACTAAAATGTGGACTTATTTCTTAAGCCCTCGCCATTCTAAGTTCATTTCTAAATTGGTTAAATAAGTTGGGGTGATAAGTATACGACTTATCAACTCACCCTCTAATTTGAGGGGCCTTATAGTCTAAGCATCTACATACCATTTGTACTGACTCACTTTTTAGCGATTTTAATGAAAATTGGGTAGCCAGTGAACTTTCTCGGGTGGTATGGCTGGCAAGTTGTTGTGGATAATAGCTCATTGGTTGGTTGTCCAGAGCCCAGTCACATGACCATTCTCTTTCTACTGCCTCTAGGTAAATCTTAGATCAGGGAAGCCACCTACTTCAAAAAAAAAATTAAAAAAAGAGAAATAGAAAAGAAGAATAAATAAATAAATAAATAAGCCACACTTTACAGCACAAGTATGGTTGGCAAGTTATCGTTGGTAACAGCCCATTGGCCAGTTTCCAGAACCCAGCTCACAAAATTCACGTTTAATTCCAAACACTTAGGAAGAAGCAAAGAAGTAGAATAAACCGAGGAGATATACACTAGGTTCGCCCTTGTATTGACCCCATAAAAATAAAAAGTACAAAGAAAGCTACCGGTCAAATAGATACACCTTTAGGCAAAAATTCTTCATTAGGGTCACTTAGGGTTCATAGAAACATGAAGTCTGTTTTGATTATCGATCAGTGAGTCTATCACAATCACAATCACAAAAGGATGCTTAGAATTTAGGGTTCTTTTTGAGTCTTGGGTGGGTTGGGTAGCCGTAGAAAGCTATCCTGAAACTCTAAACCCAAAAATCCAAAAAAATTAGAAAAGAATAAAAAGAAAGAAAACAAATGTGTATTTTCTTTTGAATAAGGCAAAGGTTTGGGCAGTCTACATTTTGCCAGACACCTGGGTGCTGTTGAGTCTCTGTAGTTCAAGTCTTTAGTAGAAAATTTCTTAGTGTTAAAAGATAACTATTGCCAAGTAATTTGATCTTAATTCTTTTATAAATAGCATGTAGTTTTGCTAGGGACTAGAAAAAGATAAGCATGGTGTAGGATCTGTAAAGCACAAGCACACTAGAATGGGGGATGAATAGTGTGGTAGATAAAAAAATTGCAGCAATAATAAACCACAAAAACACACAAGATATATAGTGGTTCCCCTAACTTGGATACTCCACTGCCTAAGTCTCCCAACTTAGGATTTTTAACCCGATTCCCTCAACCCGAAGGGAATCAACTTACTAATACCTGAGGTAATTAACAGGTTACCTCAACCCAATTACAAGATATCAAAAAGAAATAAAGATACAGGTGTAAGCTAGATGCAAATAAAAGCTTACAACAAATTCCTAAGTCTCCAAACAAGTGGATATCTTAATAGATGATAATATACTAATCTAATGAAATCAGACTAAAACGAAAGACAATACGATAGAGAACAAGATCGTCTGAAAGATGTTTATTGAGAGAGTGTCGCCTTGAAGGATGCAATAAAACAATAGACCTTGCAGCTAGAAATGTGAAATCTGGAATTAGGAGCAAGGAGATAATATTTTCTTGTTGTTGTGTGCAAATGACACACACAAGGTGTTTATATAAGCCACTAAACACCTTCCCTACGATTACTAGCCGTTAGGGGCAATTTGGGAAGATTAGAGATAGGTTTATTTGCGAAATAGCCATTCAGATTGGTCACAATGGTTAATTGGTACCGATACTAAACTTTTTGTACCGGTACTGACTGCCTACAATCAGCTCAACTAAGTCACTAGGTACCGGTATTAATGATGAGTACTGATACTTGTGACTCACAGATTTGGGTCCAGTGACCTACATGTACCGGTACTAGTGATTAGTACCAGTACTTGTAAGGTGCAGGCAAAACCAAGTGCACAAACTGTGACCACTTGGTGCCGGTACTCACGATGAGTACTGGCACTTGTTGTTCATAGTTTGGGACTTAGGCCTAAACTCGTGCCTAGCATTTAACGGTACTTATGACCAGTACCGGTACTTGGTACAAGTACCAAATATTATAAGTGTAAGTCAATTTTTAGAGTTATCCCATCTACTCTATACGTCTCTATTTTGAAAGAATCAAATTTGAGTTTTGAAACGAATGAATGAATGATATTCTGAATCGTAATTATCTCTACTTTGATTTTAACTCCTAGATTATGTTTTACTTGTTAGGAGACATACGAAGATTCTAAAATACAATGGATACAACAAAGCTATAGTCTTCTAGCCTTCTTCCTTCATATGCTATCTTGTTGCTTGCATCCACAGATTCTTTTAACTTGTAATACTTCAAAAACACATTAGATTTTAAAATGATTTTGTTAACACCAAAACACAGAAGAGAGATGGAACTAGGTTCCAACAATCTCCCCCTTTTTGGTGTTGACAAAACAAACAAGGTACTCATATTTAAAAATAAACAGAGACTTAATAAGAGAAGAATAAGAAACTCCATAAGGAGTGAAAAACCTCCCCCTCAAACTAAGCTCTCCCTAATTTAAATATGAAGTATCCAATCATTTCTCCCCCTTTTTGTCAAGCAAGCAAAAAGATGAGCAAATAATACATTTTTAAAAGTAAAACATGATATATTTCATATGAGCAATCAAAGCATGATACATGAATAACCAGTTCTATTCAACCTTCATAAAAGCTAAGCATGATAAAGTTTATAAAGATAAAGCTTGAGACAATTTTAGCAAAGCCACACATAAGAAATCTTAAAAGTCATACAAGTTTAACAAGCAACAAAATGAAAACTAAACTAATTTCAAGGATGTTTTCTGATAAGCTTTTGTACATGTCCACTAACAGAGGAGCGATTCTCGTGCATGTTTTGAAAGCAGAGAGTCGTCGTAGTATAGTACGCGAAAATGCTCGTCAAAAATAATTTATAAAGATAATGAGACTTGAGTCCTGGTCATTCATCTCTGGGAGGCATTTATGGAAATGCAGATTTGAATTGATCTCTCTGGCTCTACTTATTCAAAATCGCATGTCGATTTATGCTAAGTTCGTATTTATGCATGACATGCTTAGTTACCAGAGTATTAGAAATTAAAACATGCAACTTCAATCACACAAAAATATTGCAACAAGGCTCATGGTGATTTTTACAAATAGATATATATATATAGAAAAGGATTTTCATTGATTCATGATGGTGTTTGCGACATAAAGCTCATGGAAAGCTTGTAGAGGAATGCTTGAAAACATAAATTAAGCTAACAGAAAATGATTGCATACATGAATCTAAGGGGGGATTATGCATGCATCATTGGGGGAGAATTTAGAGCTACACTATTATGCAATAAATAAAGCAGTAAAACTATGAAGAACTATAATCTAATATATCAGAACTAAGGGCATTCAAAGGTGGGCTCCGATGGCCCTTGACTAGGTTGAGAGGAGGAGGGGCAACCAATGGTGCTTAGGCTGGCCCTTGGAGAGAGGTTGAGGAGGTGATCCAACATCTTGGCGTGGAGGTGGTGGTGGCCATGGTGAAGCTACTCATGAAGGTGGAGTGGAGATGGAATGAAGCTAAGCTAAAATGGAGCCAAGAGTGAATGGGTCCAAAGTGCCACCCCTTAGGTATTTTTATAGACCTAAGGGAGACTCTGTAGAGAAGTGTGGAACTCTCTAGAGAGAGTCCCAAGTGTGGCCGGCCAAGGTGAGAGAGAGGGTGGTTCTTAGATCCACCAAAAGTGGATCTAAGAGAAGACTCATCCTTGGTTGCTATTTTTGGCAACAAAGGTGGCACTTTGTGGTCATGCTCTAAGTGGTTAGGTGGGTTAGGATAGTTCTAATGGGTTTAGGTTTAGGTTAGGTCTCAAATTAGGGTTGCAAACCCTAATTCACTAAGGCAAAGTGCAATTAAACTTAATACAAGTTTAATTGGGTGTGTGGAAACCTAATTGAGATTAAAATAACTCAATTAAGTTAGGTCTAGGTCAATTGGACTCTCACTGAGTCCAATTGGACAATGTATGCTGAGATCAAGGCTCAATTGGACTCAATGAGTCCAATTGAATAGACTGATGGAATTGACTAAGATCCAAGTCAATTAGGTTTAGTGAGAACCTAATTAGGTCCTTAGGGAGGTCTAGAGGTGATGTACTAGGGTTAGGGCACCTTAATTTAGGTTCCTAGGGGGCTAGAATTGGGTTTAGGGAGCTAGAGATCCAAGATCAAGGCTTGAATCTCAAAATAGGGTATGGAGGACAATTCTGGATGTCTGATAAAAGTGTTAGATGACTTATAGTGAAAAATCAAAAGTCCAGACTTATTGTCTGGACATTCAATCAGAGTCAGGAGGGATTCTAGGTTCTGTCTTGGGTATTCCAAAGAAATTGCACATCTGACCAAGTGTCTAGACGTCCAATAACACTACAGAAGTGGGTTTAAGGTGTGTGGGAGTTGGCTAAGGGTTTTGGACATCCTATAACTCATCTAGACATCCAGATAGAGGCTAGAATTAGGGTTTTAAAGTTTCTTAGGGTGAAGTGACCTAATCTAAGGGTGGCTAAGGCTTGGGGAAGCTTTTAGGCTATCCTAGGGCTAGGATGGACCTAAGTTCTTCACAATTTATTGCTTTATTCCTACTTAATAGAATAGCATACCTTAACTCCCTTACATTATTATCTATTGCATCTAATCTAGGTCTTCCGCTCCAACTCTGCTACAACACCAGTTATTCTTTATTCTTCAGATCCAGCTTTAGATCCAGCTTTAGATCTAGCTTTTGATCAGCTTATTACCTGCAATTGAAATAATGCACCTAATCAGTACATTATAGCATTATCTTATGCATAGCTAAAAGAAAGCAGTAAAGGTGCTAGTAATGCTTATGCATGCATGAATTACCCTAACTTATGCTAAGTTCTAGCCTAATTTAGGTCAATTAAGACCTATGATTGCTGCACAATCATCCACCACCATCATCATCATCATCGTTATTGTCATCATCGTTGTCGTCATCATCTTCATCTTCTTCATCACTATCTTCATTTGAAACTTCATCTTCAGTGTCTTCTTCTTCATCTTCACCATGAAGAACAGGTTCTTCTTCCACCAATGAAGAAGAAACATGAGATGGATCTTGAAAGTGCTTTTGCCTTCTTTCACTATATTCTTGAGGTGCTTCGGTTGAGTCCGCTTCCTTTGTTTAGATTGTTGAGTGGAAGAAGTGACATGGGAAGACTCAATAGAAAGAGAAAGGTCATGGAATTTGCGTTCCATGTGACGAAAGGCAAAATTGAGATTGGTTAAATTTTGACCAATGTAATTGAAAGTATTTATCAAATTGGGATCAGTTCCAGACACATTAGACAGATTTACCCAAGGTGTTTCAGCTTCTGGATATGGGTAGGTTATAGGAACAAAAGTGGAGGATGATTCAGGAGGTGGATAAGAAATTGAGCATTTGGATCAACTTCCTCTTCTTCGTAATCACTAGAGGATTCCTCTTTAGGAGGTTTCACTCCCATTTTTCGGAGAGTGGACCATTTGAAATAGACCACTTTCTAAGAGGAGTAAAATTAGAGAGGTCAATTTTATTTTTATGAAGAATGTGAGACACCAAAATATCCAATGGTAAAGCTGATGCACAGTAATGGGGTCTGAGAAAATGAATGAAAACTGTGTTCCAGTTTACCGGGAAGCTAGTAATGATAGCATAAATTAAGGGCAAAATATCATTAGGAATTTTGTGGAATCCTAAATTTTTAGCCCTTAAGTTCCATGCTAAGATATAAAAAGGACACGAGCAAATAGAGTCATGTTTAGGGCAACCGATGCTTTGCCCTGGCAGTTAGGGAGCAGCAGAGTTTCATGGATTTTATGAGCAGGAAATTGCTCCTTAAGTGTGTTAAATGCATGACCTTCATTAGGACATTCAGTAATGGTTGACAAGAATTTAGGTGTGATGGTGATTTTTTGACCAAAAACATTTGTTGTTAAGACAAGGTGACCTCGATTTTCTTGTTCTTGGAGATTAGCAAAGAATAGACAATTGACATCAGGGTATACTTCAAGAGCATCGGCAAAAAATGATTCATCAAAGAAATGCTTGAGTTTTTTTTTGGAAATACGAGTGGTAAAATTAAAGAGTTGAAGAGAGAATTCTTTCCACTCAATTGGCCTACAATGATGAAGTTTTAGCCTTTATATCAATCAAACTTTGACTTAGCATTCTCGTTGATGCAAAACTTGTGAAAAGCAACTTGAGGTGCTTTTCCCTTACTTTTAGATTTAGGTGCCATATGAAAACATGCAATAACAAGGAATAGGAATACGATTAGAAATATAGAAAACTTCCTTTCATGTGTTTGTATAAAAAAAAAACATTTAAGCCTGCATGTACCGGTACTAGTGTTTGGTACTGGTACTCGTTGGTTTCTGTTCCAACCAAAAATTCGAGCTAGTACCGATATTCATATTCAGTATCAGCACCTACTCACTAAAGCAGGCACTACTGCGCCTAGCTAGTATCGGTACCAATGATGGGTACCAGTACCACCTGGTACCCTACAAGAATGGAGTGCAGCAACAGGAAAGGTTTTGAGAGAAAGAAAACAAGATACAAGATGACTCAAAGAAGCACGAAATGACAAGAAAAAAAGAGTGTACCTAGAGTTGAGGTTTGGAGATGATCTTTCTCTTCTTGGATAGGGCTTGGAGAGACGGTTGTGAAAAGAACTAGGGTTTGCTTGTGACAAAATGAGGCAAGTGTTTGCACTTGTCGTCTTTTATATGGGATGGGTCATGTGCTAGTCACATGACTACTTAAGTGATTGAGAGAAATGAAATTTACAACTTAGGTGTTGAATAAATAATGTAGTCAACAACCTAAGTTAAGCAACCATATTGCAAACAACACCCTGATATTTCCATACATATGAAAATATTACAGTTTACCCCTTTTTTTAGCAAGCATGGGTAAATTGCAGTGCGACCCTCAGGGATTTTTATAAATACAAACAAATTACATATCAATCAAACTATTAATTTTGAATCTCTTTTATTGTATAAAGTCCTAATTTTCTTCTTATAAAGTAGAATCTCTCTGCTGCAAGAGGTTTTGTAAAGATATCTGCCAATTAGTTTTGTGTGTCAATGAATTCTAATTGAATTGAACGTTGAAGGACATTATCTCTAAGGAAATGATGTCTAACATCTATGTACTTGGTATGTGAATGATGTACCGGATTTTTGGATAAATTTATTGCACTTGTATTATCACATAAAATTTTGGATTGTGCAAAAATCAATCCAAAGTCGGACAAAGTCTGTTTCATCCAAATGACCTAAGAGCAAGCAAGTGAAGCAGCAATATACTCTGCTTCAGTCATAGAAAGTGAAACACAAGTATGTTTCTTAGAGAACCATGAGACTAGAGATTCTCCAATAAAATGACATGTGCCGCTAGTGCTCTTTTGGTCTATTCGACTCCCTACATAGTCTGCATCACTATAAGATAATAGATCTAAGGTTTTTGCTTTTGGATAGAAAAGACCAAGATCTTTTGTGCTGTTTAGGTATCTAAATATTCTTTTTACTGCATTAAAATGAGATTCCTTAGGTTCGGATTGGAATCTCGCACATAAACATGTAGCAAAAGGAATATTAAGTCTAGAAACAGTAAGATATAGCAGTGAACCTATCATCCCCTGGTATTTCTTTTCATCTACCCTCTTGCCGAATAAATCTTCACTAAGAGAAGCAGATAGAGCAATCGGAGTCTCCTTGCCATTTATATTTTCAAAGTCAAATTTCTTGAGAATTTCAAGAACATATTTTGATTGACTAATGTAAATTCCTGTGTCTAATTATTGAATTTGGAGTCCTAAAAAGAATCTGACTTCACCCATCATACTCATTTCAAACTCAGTCTTCATAGTCTCACAGAAATGTTGACACAGGGACTCCTTAGTTGATCA
This sequence comes from Thalassia testudinum, assembly GCA_037157565.1. Lineage (NCBI taxonomy): Eukaryota > Viridiplantae > Streptophyta > Magnoliopsida > Alismatales > Hydrocharitaceae > Thalassia > Thalassia testudinum. The sequence continues at coordinate 61,510,880 of JAZHRO010000007.1, read as the reverse complement.
AAATATAATATTGTCAACATATATTTGAACCAGTAGGATGTCATTTCCTTCTTTTACAAAAAGAGTTGAATCAACAACTCCAATTCTAAATCCGTGATAAAGAAGAAAGGTCCTAAGCTTATCAGACTAGGCCCTGGGAGCTTGTTTAAGTTCATATAACGCCTTATTGAGCTTGTATACATGCTCTGAGTGTGCTAGTTCCTCGAACCCGGGAGGCTGATGAACATAAACTTCTTCCTTAATATAACTATTAAGAAAGGAGCTCTTGACATCCATTTGATATAGCTTGAAGTCCTTTGCACTTGCAAAGGCAAGTAGCATCCGTATGGACTCCAAGCGAGCAATAGGAGCATATGTCTCGTCAAAGTCAATACCCTCCTATTGGTTATAGCCTTGAGCCACAAGTCTAGCTTTATTCCTGATCATTGAACCAGATTCATCCAATTTATTTTGGAACACCAACTTAGTTCCAATGATGGAATTACCCTCAGGAGCAGGTACCAAGTTCGACACATTGTTCCTTGTAAATTGGAGTAGCTCCTCCTGCATAGCTACAACCCATGACTCATCCTTTAATACCTCATCAACTTTCTTAGGCTCAAGTTGAGAAACAAATACATTAAGGACAAAATCAGCTCTAAAGTGAGATCAAGTTTTTACACCTTGTTCAATATCACCTATGACCTGTTCTTGAGGGTGATCCTTATGGTGTACCCATTCTTTTCGAAGATCATGTACTTTTCGTGTATCTACCATTTTTTATACATCGATGAAGGGGGTATCTTCATCATTAGAATCTAAATGATTTGGTTCAGGTTCACCTAAGTTTGTTTCATCAAATAAAACATTCAGGGATTCTTCTTTAACAAAAGTCCTTTTATTAAAGACTCAATAAGCTTTGCTTCTTGTTGAATAGCCAATAAAAATGCCTTCATCACCTTTAGCATCAAACTTATCAAGCCGATCACGGGTGTTTAATAAATAACATCGACTTCCAAACACCCTAAAATATGAAACCCTAGGAGACTTCTCATAATAATGCTCATATGGAGTTTTCTTAATAATAGACCTTAAGAGAGTTCTATTAAGAACATAACATGTCATATTAATGGCTTCTACCCAGAAATATTTTTGAAGCCCAAACTCCAAGACCAAAGTTCAGGCGCATTCTTGTAGAGTGAGATTCTTGCTCTCTACAACACCATTTGTGCCCGTGGAAGTGAAAATTCATGGGTTATGCCAGAATTGGCACAAAACTTGAAATTTTTTCATTTTCAAATTCACCCCCATGATCTATCCTAAGTCTAAGAATTGAGGATGATTTTTCCTTTTAAAGTCTTCGAGCAAGACTTAGGAAGGAATCAAATGAGTCATCCTTATGTTTCAAAAAGATGACCCAAGTAAACCTAAAGAAATCATCAACAATAACTAGGCAAAATTTTGATCCATTTAGACTCTCGAATCGTGTTGGTCCAAATAGATCAAGGTGTAACAACTCTAAAGGTCATGTTGTTGAAACTAAGTCTTTAGGTTTAAAAGAAGCCTTGTGCATTTTTCCAAGTTCACAAGACATGCAAAAAACATCCTTTTTATAAGTTAGTTTAGGTAAGCCCTTTACTAACTCATTTTGGCTAACCTATTTAGATGTTTGTGATTAATGTGACCTAGCCTACAGTACCAAAGATCTACTTTAACATGGGAGGCAAGCAGACATTTTACTAATTTCTCTTGTGAAAAATGAAGAGCATAGATATTTTCATATCTAAAGCCTTCAATTAAAGTCGTATTTGTTCCTTCTTTTAATATTTTAAATCCAACTTTAGTAAAAAAAACATCACATCCATCATCACATATTTGACTAAACTAAGCAGGTTATGTTTTAAGTTTTCTACTAAAAGAACATTACGTACCTGCTTAGAAGAATTACCTATTGTACCATCACCAATAATGCGACAACGTTTGTTGTCGCCCAACTTGACGTGTCTGCCATCTTCAATTCTGGTCCACTTGATAAAGAGGTCGGAGTGTTCCATCATGTGCTCGGAACACCCACTGTCTAGGATCCATTTGTCCTTCTTGACCTGTAAAATAATTTATTAAATCTATTTTAGGTACCCATTTTCTTTTGGGTCCTTTATGGTTAGTACCCTTCATATCCTTAGGTTTATAGATTGCCTTAGTGTTAGATCTATAATTCTTAGGATTCTTGACCTTTTGATAAATCCATGCATGTTTAGGTGCATGTGATTTATTTTGTGTGTTCTTTTTATTATTGAACTTGGTTTTAAATTATTACAAAATTTTGTATTTAGCCTAATTGTTGTTTTTAGATTATTCAAAGTACCCTCAAAGTGTTCATAAATATCTTCTAAATCTACTATTTTTGCTTGCAATTGATTGTTAGTTTCTTTTGACATTTCTAATTCTATTTCTAAACAAGATTTCTATATTTCTAGAGTTTTATAACTATCATGAAAGACCTTATTTTCTTTTTTAATCAACCTACCTTTGTGATACAAATCTTCAAACGCTTGTAATAACTCATTAAAATTGACTTCAGAATCTACCTCATTTTCTGAGCTGTCGTTGTTTGCCATTAAGCAAAGATGTGCAACTTTCGTTTCTTCAAATTCTTCAGAAGATGATTCTGTGCTGAAATCACTATCATCCCAAGTCGCCTTGTATGCCTTTCTTGAAATCTTCTTCCTTCCGATCAAGTTCTTTGTCCTTCTTCTTTTCTTCCTTCTTCTTCTTGATCACTGGAAAATCTTTTCGTACGTGCCCCTTCTTCTTGTACTTAAAACAAATAATGTCATTTGTAAATTTATTGACTTTCTTACCTTATTTTCGGATGAATCTTCTGAATCTTCTCATTAGAAGAGCAAGCTCCTCTTCTTCGTCAGAGTTGGAATCATCAAAGTCCAACTCCTTTATATCCTTGAAAGTAAGCTCCTTCTTCTTGCTTACAATTTTTCTTCATTCTTCTTCATATTTTCCAATTGGACTTCATACGCCATGAGGTTTCCAATCAAGTCATCCAAGGAGAGAGTAGAAAGGTCTTTCGCCTCTTGGATGGCTGTGGCTTTTGGAGACCAATCGCTTGTAAGGGATCTCAAGATTTTCCTTACAAGTTACTCCTCCTTCAGCTTGACTCCAAGGTTCTTCATTAGATTCATGATCTCTCCAAATCTTGTGTACATATCTTTGATTGTTTCACCTTTCTACGTCCTGAAACACTCATAGCTTTCTGTTAGAATAGAAATATGTGTTTCTTTTACCTTACTTGTACCTTCATAGGTGACTTGCAGCATGTTCCATATCTCGTATGCGGATACACATGCAGAGATACTGTTAAATTCTTCCCTTGATAACACACAATAGAGTGCATTCATCACTTTTGCATTTCCCACAATCTTTTTCTTTTGGTCCATGGTCCAAACAACACCTTCTTGTGGCTCCGAATATATGTGCTTCTCTTGAATGAGAGTCCACAAGTCCTCATCCATGGCCTTGAGGAAGATTTGCAGCCTCCTCTTCCAGTATCCATAGTCCGTCCCATCAAAGTAGGGAGGACATGTGGATGATTGTCCTTCGATGCGCTTAACTGATGATGCCATAGCTAGGAAGAAAGATTACTTCTTCTATTCGCGATCTGCTCTGATACCACCTGTAGGATCTGTAAAGCACAAGCACACTAGAAGGGGGATGAATAGTGTTGTAGATAAAAAATTGCAGCAATAACAAACCACAAAAACACACAAGATATATAGTGGGTCCCCTCACTTGGATACTCCACTACCTAAGTCTCCCAACTTAGGATTTTTAACCTGATTCCCTCAACCCAGAGGGAATCAATTTACTAATACCTGAGGTAATTAACGGGTTACCTCAACCCAATTACAAGATATCAAAAAGAAATAAAGATACAGGTGTAAGCTAGATGCAAATAAAAGCTTACAACAAATTCCTAAGTCTCCAAACAGGTGGATATCTTAATAGATGATAATATACTAATTTAACAAAATCATACTAAAATGAAAGACACTACAATAGAAAACAAGATCGCCTGAAAGATGTTTATTGAGAGAGAGTCGCCTTGAAGGATGCAACAAAATAATAGGCCTTGCAACTAGAAATGTGAAATCTGGAATTAGGAGCAAGGAGACAATATTTTCTTGTTGTTGTGTGCAAATGACACACACAAGGTGTTTATATAAGCCACTAGACACCTTCCCTATGATTACTAGCCGTTAGGGGCAATTTAGGAAGATTAGAGATAGGTTTAATTGCAAAATAGCCATTCAGATTGGCCACAACGTTTAGTTGGTACCGGTACTAAACTTTTTGTACCTGCACTAACTGCCTACAATCAGCCCAACTAGGTCACTAGGTACTGATACTAATGATGAGTACCGATACTTGTGACACAAAAATTTGGGTCCAGTGACCTACATGTACCGGTACTAGTGATTAGTACCAGTACTTGTACGGTGCAGGCAAAACCAAGTGCACAAACTGTGACCACTTGGTACTGGTACTCACGATGAGTACTAGTACTTGTTGTTCACAGTTTGGGACTTAGGCCCAAACCTGTGCCTAGCATGTACCGATGCCTATGACTAGTACCGGTACTTGCTACAAGTACCAAATATTATAAGTGTAAGTCAATTTTTAGAGTTATCCCATCTACTCTATACGTCTTTATTTTGAAAGAATCAAATTTGAGTTTTGAAATGAATGAATGAATGATTGATATTCTGAACCCTAATTATCTCTACTTTGCTTTTAAGTCCTAGATTATGTTTTACTTGTTAGGAGACATACTAAGTTTCTAAAATACATTGAATACAACAAAGCTATAGTCTTCTAGTCTTCTTCCTTCATATGCTATCTTGTTGCTTGCATCCACAGATTCTTTTGACCTGTAATACTTCATAAACACATTAGATTTTAAAATGGTTTTGTTATCTGCAAAACACAGAAGAGAGATTGAACTAGGTTCCAACAAATGTGGGTGTGATGTAGACACATGTATTTCACATAAACTGTCTAGTTATGCGTGTTCTTAGGCATATAATTGCATTCAGCATTATATGAAGGTTCTGACGGAGGGGGGTGAGATTTTCATGATAAACAAAATAAAGCAAAAGAATAAAAAACAATCTCACAAAATCAACAATCACAACTACACAAGGGAATTTTAGGTGAAAAACCAAACCCGGGTAAAAACCACCACCTAAATCTCTCAGTCTAGGATTTCCCGATCGACCTAGTCGATGAAATCCACTATCCAAGTCACTTAAAAGAGCGTGACTTAACCTCTTACAACTGACGCTACTTAAACGAGGGTAGCGTGCTTCAAACTCCTCTTCACGAGGAGTATTTTGTCTCATGAGGGAGACGGGAATGTGCAAAGTGAATACCCAAACAAAGACAATTACATTATCCTATAGAGCCACAAGGTATGTAGGTAAAACTAGCTATTATAGGCAAAGAAAACTTCCCTTTGATGGAAGTGTGTTGGCATAGCAACACGGGTGCATGAACCACGCAAGGCACGACAGTGCTCTTATATGCAACGGGGAGAGTGGGTGCAAAACGAATATGGTGCTCTCTTGTGTGGGCTAGAAGATCTTGGAGAGCAACAACACTTCTAGGTGATTCCTTTCTTCTTTTGAACACAATATGAGTGGATGTAGTGTTCTTGGTGTGTCTAGCAATGGAAGGGTCCTCCTCTATTTATAGATGGCTTAGGAACCCTTAGGAAGGTCTTGGAAGGCTTCTATAGCTGTTGGAAATAATCCCAAGGCAAATCAGGACAAAATCAGGGTCATTAATGATTCTGACAGGTTATCAGACATCTAGATCAATTACCAGAAGTCTGGGTCATCGTCTGATCTAGGGATCGGTCGTCTGATCTAAAAGGGTGGAAGATCTAGACTGGGTTAGATAAAGACGGACGTCTAAAGAGGTATTTTAAGATGTCTGGGAATCTAATCAAATGTCTAATTCTAGATGGATTTCCTTCATGTTTTGACAAGATCAAAACAGGGTTCTAGTGATAAGTTGCATAGACGACAAATCAGACGTCTGGCAAAAGGTCTGTACGTCTAGAAACATAAATCACTACGGGATTGCATTTCCCCAGGCTTAACCAACTATTAGGTCTGACAAGAAGTAATTAAGGTCAGATCTTAGCCTAACGTCTATTTATCAGACATCTGGGATGCTCTATAAACGTCTGAAAGTAGATGTAAATTATATTAAGGGTTAATCATCTAAGATAAGCCAATGGCCCTCTAGTTGGATGTTTGGAAAGGTCCTTAAACGTATTCTAAGATGTCTAAACTAAGGACTAGATGTCTGAAACTGGCAAACAAAGAATCGATTTCAAGCCTAAGTATTCTGGATGTTTGATCAAACAGTCAAGCGTCTTAAAGTCTAAGATCAGACATCTGATGTCTAGTTTAAACATCTGACCAAGCTGTCTGATACTTGCTTTGATTTTCTAAGTTCTTTAAGAGTTTGTCTAAATATCCTAGGGTTTACTATGTGATCCTAGGACTACTATTGTTACTTTGGGGCTCTTTAACAGATGATCTAAGGAAATAAAAAGCAAAGAACAAAAAGACAAATACATAGAAAAAGCAGAAAGAACTTCTATCCTATTCTTCATCTTCTTCAAGCTCTCGCTCCACGTGAAGCTCTTTGTCCTCCATCAAGCTCCTCCAATCCACCATGGATGCAAGCTTGAGATCCTTCACACTTGTATCCATTTGCAATTATTCTGAAAACTTAAACTCAATGCAAATGTTAAATAACAAGTGTTTTGTTATCATCAAAATTAACGATCGTGGTGCCCTTGCACCAACAATCTCCCCCTTTTTGATGATGACAAAACCATAAATATTAATCCAAAAAATTCTCCCCCTTTTTGACATTATCAAAAGGGTTTAATCAATTTTAGTTATCCTATGCTCCCCCTTAAAACATGCTCTTCTAATTTACTCTTTTTGACATAACAAGATAGATATTCATTTATCCATTAACTCCCCCTTTCTAATGGAAATATAGCTATGCTCATTTAAAACTTCCCCCTTAATGATGGAAAAATAGCTTTATCAATTTTTAACTCCCCTTATCTAAATGCTATAGATAAAAAGTTAGGGTAAAGATTTTACCTCATTTACTAAGGCCAATAGCATGGCCCAAATGGAGGTTGCCAAAATGGATGGGGCTCCCATACATAGCTTGGAGGTCCGGGCATTGAAGCCGATCTCCAATCGAACAGTTGACGCATGGCGGTTCTATCACCCGTCGGTCTTCTTATCGATCTTCTCATCTTTCTCATTGGTCTACTCCTTGGTCCTCCCAATTCAAGTAGTCCAATCTTTGATATTAAAATCTCCTTTGTGACCTACAAAACAAGATTTGAGTTCTCTTTTCGGTATCCAAGTCAATTTGGATCCAGATTTGTTAGTGGTTCTCCTTAATGGAGATCCTTTCTCAACCTTATGACTAGTACTAACTTTATCATTAGAGAAATTATCTAATTTATTCATCAAACTATTAGAATTTTCCCTAAGACATGCAAGTTCTTTTTCTATAACATACATCTTAGTTTTTAAACTAGAAATTTCCATTTTTAAACAAGTATTCTCCTTAAGCAATTTACTATTTTCATTTATTTGGTTATTATTTTCTAACAACAAATCATCCTTTTTAGAAATGCTAGGACTAATTTCTAGATACTTAACTTTAATTTCTAATCTTTCATTTTCATATTTAAGAACCCTAAGATTCTTTTTCGTGCTTTTGTTTTCTACATTTAATGACTTACTAATATCATGAAGTTCATCAAAAGCATCTTGTAATTCAAAATTTACCTTGTTGTCATCTTTATCCTTGCTATCACTTGTGATGGCCATGAATCCCACACAAGCGACTTCAATCTTCTCTTTCGAACCTTCTTCCGAGCTCAACTCATCCCATGTAGCTTGGAAAGCCTTTGTCTTGTATTTCTTCTCCTTCTCCTTCTTCTTCTCCTTCTTGAGAAGGGGACATTTGAGTCGAAGATGCCATTTTCATTGCAATGATAGCAATGTATCGGGCTATCTTGCTCCTTCTTTTCCTTCTCTTTATTTGAGTTCCTACAAAACTTAGAAAATTTCTTAAATAAAATCCTAAGGTCTTCGTCATTGAAACTTACCTCACTGTTCGAAGTGGCATTGAAGGTAAGGATCTTCCTTGGCTTCGGCTTTAGTGTGTCCTTCTCCTTCTTCATCTTTGTCTCTGTTGATAGGGCCAGATAGGAGGTTTAAAGTCATTTTGTTGTAACAAAGTCTCCTAAATAGCTCAATCAACAAATACAATTTATAAGTCAAAATTTAAAATGAAGTCCGAGGTCGAACACAGGGAGCAAGTATTGCAATTCACGCACTAATCAAAATGAATATATAAATGAGCACAAGAAATCAAACCAATAATGATATCAATGAATAATATCTACTCAAAACTGATCATCAATGAAGAACATAAGTATCGTAAGAGTTTGAGATGACAAAAAGAATTCTAAGACAAAATAATGGTGATTTGAATCACCAATTATTAATTTAGACACATGTATACCAATTACTTAATAACTCAAATAAATGCACAGTGCCCTGAACCACTTAAACCAACTTTCCACGCCAGCCAAATAAATCCACAGTGCACAATGTCAGAGCTTATCAAACGATGGTTGCTCAAGTCAGACGACTTAAACATCGTTGCTACAGTGCAAGCATAAGGCTATCGAAGCGTTTCTCTCCTTTTGTTCTTCAGCTTCTCTTCTTCTTCTCTTCACAGAGCCTTCTCCTCTTCTTCTTTCTCTTATCATGCACAAGGATCTTCGCAAGCTTCTCAGCGATGAAGTATTGGGAGTTTTCCCTGATGAGTAAAACCCCCCTCCCCCGCTCACAAATTCCTTCTCCTCCTGGGTAATTGGGTATTCGAGTATATGGTCAGAGGTCCAGGTCCACGTGCATGTGGGCATGGACGAGGGTGTAAGAGCTGTGCATGTGGGGGACCTCACCCCCCGTGTGTCAAGGCAATAAGGCCTTGGCACAAAATAAATATATTTCACTATAGTGGCTCATGTTCTTCTGAGGTGGCACTAATCCCCCATTTTCTTTCTCAGCGTGTCTACAGTAAGGTGCCTTCGAGCAATTGGAGTGGCTCCCTCATTGCTTCCTTCAATTGACTACCCAGGAAGACTCCTGGGGTGAATCCGCAGTGCCTGGGAGTAATAGCTACAAAGAGCAGGGCCGGAGAGTAGCAACTGGAACCGGAGAAGACGGTGGTGGAGGTGACGAAGACCAGAAAGCAAGAAAACAGGCTCAAAAGCCCCAGTTAAATGGTTCAGAAGACTCGTCATGGTGCGAGGAGTGCGGTGTCCGTGATGATTTGGTGTGTGATGTAAACATGTTTACACTACTTAAGATGTCTATTTATGCATGTTCTTAAGCATAGGATTGCATTGCATGCTATAAATATTGCATAACATGCATCATCTTGCATTTAGAGTAGTTTGAATAAAATGGAGGTTAATTGTCTCCTTTTAAGTTCATGGACAGGGCAAACTTTTTATCGGAGCCTCAGATCGAAGATCCAACCGTACAGATGTGATTAGGGGGATTATTGGAGTTCAACTACTCCAAGATCGCCCTAATCAGGCATCTGTAGCATCACATAGAGATCGGGAACCCTAGAAGATCAAGGGCCAAGATGATGTGAATCTGCACTTCAAACGATAAATCTGACCGCATGGATGGATTCGGATTGACAATCGCAGCCTAACGACGTGAAAATCGACTCAATCTGACACTCGTGGCACCATCTACATCGTCCAGAAGATGGACGGCCAAGATGGCACCACGTGGTGCCATCTCAGCCATCCAACCGGCCCTCAAGACTGCTGCTGCCTCTCCAAAGGAAATCCAATGCGCGATCTAGGCCGTTGGATCTTGATCCAACGGTCCTGATCGTGTGTTCAAAAGTTCGGCCGCCTGCCCATCCACGCACGCAGCGTAGTGGATAAGGCGCTTGGCCGCATTCAGACGCGCGTTCGAATCGCAGGGCACATGCGAGTGGGCGCGAGGAGCATCGGATCGTCATCGAATGGCTGTGCGTGCCCGTTAGCACTCATACGCTATTAGACGCACAGCGAAGACGTGGCATCACATGCGATGAGGCGCTCGGCTGAGGCGAGCGATGGACGCATCTCAGCCGTTCGATCTCGCGATCGAACAGCCGAGATTTAAAGTACGTGAACATGCGTTGAGGAGCGGAAGGCGAGTAGGCGCGTGCGCCGCCCACTACGCCCACGTTCGGACCTTTAGCGACGATTTTATCCATCACTAAAGGTCCTGAATTAATGTTTTTAGAGTTGTAATGACCAAATTGCCCCCACTCCATGCAACAATAAAAAGAGACCCCCTCCACACGAAATTCTCATCCCTTCCTTCTCTTCTCTACCTCTCCAAAGCTCAAGAGAAGCTTGTCCCACACCCAGGATGCTTCTCGCGAGATAAAGTCAATTTTTCATCCACTTTCGAAAGTGGATCCCGCGACGACGACGACGTACTGCCCCGTTCCCATTCTTCCGCTTCGTCCTCCTTCGTCCTGCTCCATCCTCCTTCGTCCAGGCATCGTCCCAACTGGCTCATCCTCCAAGCGACCGTTGAGGAGGATACTTGTCTCTCCATTCTTTTAATGCTTTCTAGAGTAGATTTACTGCTTTGTAGAATAGATTTACTGCTTTCTAGTGTAATCATTTTTCCGCTTTCTAATGTAATGAACAATCTTTCTGATGATGAAATTCCATGTTCATTCTACATCTCTTTTTGATTTTGTTTGTAATATTCTCTATCTCTTTCTCTCTCTCTCGCTTCTATTTATTGTAAATAGTTAGATAGTTCTAATCAATTAATTTACTTCGTGACAAATAAAATAAACGCATGTTTTCAAATCAAACGTCCGCCTCCCTATGTTCGACCCGGGATTTCCATTTCGGTATAAATTTTATTTGTTGAACACGAGTTCTTCGCTTTCAAACTACAACGACAAGGTTTTCAAAACCAAACATGTTAGCGTAGCAACCCATGCGTTCAACATTTTGGCACCGTTGCCAGGGAGGCGACGCTTTTTGATTTTTCTTCGCATTTTCTAATTTACAAATCATTTACCTCACTTCTCTCCTTTCTTATTGTGATTGCAAGTACTCTTTTGAGACGAACAAAAGCGGTAGATTAGAGTAAAGTGCAGTGGAAGGTTCTGTAAGTTATCCCCCACCTCCCACCCATTAGATTTCATTTCACCACATAATAACATAAACATCAATCAACCTAGGTGTTCTTATAAACTCTAAGGTGAGATTGTTTGTTGTTTGACACCCACACCCGCCCCAACCTCCACATTAAAAAAAAATAAAAATAAAAAAAAATCTCACAGAGGTACACAACCTCATCTGATTTTTAAACTCAACCGGTAAATCGATCTTTGGAGCCGGTACATACATTTAAACACATAATTGAGTAGAAATCAGATTAGGTAATCACTTGTGTGCTTAATTAAGTGGTGCAACAGGCCAATTGTTTGAGTTGATTGGGCTACACCACTTCAATTAAAATCAACTCATCAAGTAGCTTCCACTTAGGTTCAACTCTTAGGGATTTACCAGGCACTCCACATTTTTTTTAAGATTCAATGGAAAACATCTCCACCTATACTTTCAAAACCTAGTGTGCCAACAAAACTTGTTTGAAACACGTAAAGTTGAATCCTAAAAGCTACTAAGCAAGATTTGAACCCTAAAATTCACCGCATCAAAAATAATCTTGCTTGAAAATCACTGGTTGTGCACGCACACACAAATCAATCAATCATTAAGGGCACAACCCATATAAAGGGCCCATCACATTCCAAAGCACATGCAAACCTAGCCCTAAATAAGACAGAGTAGATGTCGGCCTTAAGGATTTGACTCGCTCTTCAGAGCCCAGAACGAGATTATTTTCGATTAGTCTGTTTGTACTGTTCAATCTGATGTCTAGCTAGGGGAGTAGAATCAAACGATCGTGACTGGGGGGTACACTAGGAACCAGAGGCGCAAGCCGAAGGAAGAACCTTCTCCCCAGTCCCTCCTTCTAACTGGTTGGATTGAACAAACAGAAGTAGATCAAATCGTTCCTCTATCTCAAGACGGGTTTTGGGAGTCTGTAGGTCTTTAGGCTAGCCCACTTAAGGGCAAGTTTGATTGTTTGTATTGTAGGGCACCTTTCTTCCTCCCATCTCTCATGAATCCTTCCACATATTACACGCATTCCCGCTCTTTCCCTCCTATTTTGAATTATCCTCAACATGACGATTATCCAGACTCGTCCTGTAATCAACCATCAGTTAGTTGGGATAACTCAAATTGGGGATACAGTTCCAAACCTCCATGTTTAGGGTCTAACCCTGAACACTTTGATTTTGATTTCTATCCTTCTTAGAGCCACATCGATTATAGATCGTCATCCTTTCATGAACAACCTAATACGATCTACAATCAAGAAGGATACATTGATTCTTACCCATCCTCTGATTACACTGCCTTTAGGCTATCACCACCTTTTGAACAATCTGAAATGACCTATTATCAGGAAGGGTATAACGAATCTCAATTCATTAACTCTTCTGCACTGATCCCAAACCCGCCCAACCCTGAATCAACTCATTTGGTTCAGGGTAACCAGGTTCAAGATAAGGTTCTAACTAACTTGAGGAATATCATACAATCTTTAGAAGTTCAGCTAATACCTTGTATTGAGAGATTGGAGCCCCTGATTCAGATGATTGAAGATTTGAATATGTATTTGTTGGATTGGCTCCAGGATGTTAAGGATAAGAACCCGGGTGAGTTTCTACTTGGGAAGTTAGCGAAATTGAGGATGAGATTTGTGGTCGCTTTGATTCAATCATGGGATGATTCCCAGGATGAACCCTCTTCAGGAGAGCCAATTTCAGAACCCGTTCAAGCACCTGTTGGGGGGGACACGTGTTACGAGGCTGACCAGATTGAATTAGAGCAAACAATTAAGGATGATCTGATTTCTTCACCTGAAATCCCTAAGTCAGGGTACAAGGAAACGCATGTCTCCTTGGAATAGAAAGTGACAGATGATTTTGGAACATACATTAAAACGGATCTTGATTTCTTTGATTCTGATGGTGAAGATTCACGTTACGAAGTCTCACGTGAGTTTACAAAATATGATTTCTGTGAGATGATTGGGCCTGAGGAATCTGAAAGATCATTTAATAGCCCAATAACTGAGGAAACTGATTTTATTAGGGCTCACATTATGGATCCAGAATCGCATTTTCTGGAGGATTCAATCAAATGCCCTGATTGTCAGTTACACCCCATTGAGCTTATCGATGATTCTGTTTCTGAGATAATTAGAACCAAGTCAATTCTGATTCAGCCACATCATCTAGACTTGGAGATTTTATATGGGGTGATTAATATGCAAGAGGTTCTGGAATTTGACATGCTGAATGAGAAGGATAGGAGCCGAGAAATTTTGATTTGGGAAGCAAGTTCTAGAGGAAGTAGAAGACTGAGTCGAAGGGTTCCTATTAAGCTGAAACCATTAAACCAGGACCCTTACGACATTTGTTTTGAGGATGTCGAACCCAAACACACATTCAATGATTATCCTTTTGAGCTTGAATTTTCTATAACCCAACTTTTTGGTCTTGGGTTTCATCCTCATAAATCACAGGCCTGACCCCACTTGCATACTGATTTTAGGTTTTGGGTAATTTTTATCCAGAACCTAAGATATTCTTGATTATGGGGTATGGGTCTACACCACAATCTAGTCCACATTTGTGGACATTTGCTGACAGGTCAGAAGTTTCTTATTCTAATTCTGAACTGCACCTGTGAGTTCTTTATTTCTCTTCTTTGTATAGTGTGCCTAGCTGAAGGCACTAAATTCAGCACATATACAGTTCTTTTTAGTTTTCATCTCGGAGCAGACCTGACATTCACGCAATTCAGGTGCTTTCTACGTTATTCCACTCTATTTTATGTCTTTTTAATACAATGACGACATTGCATTAGATAGGCATGGGGGGTGGATATTCATCTCTGAATTTATTAGTCAGCTCCGTAGATTTATTTTATTTTCTTTTATTAAAAAAAAATTTATGTAATTAGGAAAGAGAACTTGGGTTTAAGAAAATTTTTAATCTTAGGAAATAATACATTATGATTTGAACACAATGACCCTTCAGGTCTTTTGACTTAATCAGCCCATGTATCCACTAAAATGTGGATTTATTTTTCGAGTCCTCAACAACCTAAATTCTATTTTAATTGGAGTAAATAAGTTTGGGTGATATGTACACGACTTATCAACCCACCCTCTGATTGAGGAAATTTTGAGTTTTAAGCATCTACACACTATCTTGTCACTGACTCGTTGTTCAGCGATTTTAACGGAAATTGGGTAGCTAATGAACCTTCTAGGGTGATATGGCTGGCAAGTTATCGTGGGTAACAGCCCATAGGTAGGTTGTCCAGAGCCCAGTCACTAGACCTTTCTCTTTTTGCTACCTTTAGGTAAATCTTAGACCAGGGAAGCCACCTACTTAAAAAAAAAAAAATCAAAAGGAAAAGGAGAAAAATAAATAAATAAATTAGCCACACTTCGCCGCACGAGTATGGCTAGCAAGTTGTCTGTGGTAACAGCTCATCGACCAATTGTCTAGAACCCAGCTCAATAAATGCACTGAAAATTCCCAAAAAACTTAGGAAGAAGTGGAGAAGTAGAATAAACTGGGGAGATATACACTGAATTCACCCTTGTGTTGACCCCGTAAAAAAATAAAAGTAGGGAGAAAGCTACCGGTTGTAAAGATACACCTTTAGGCAGAATTCTTTTTTAGGTCACCTAGAGGCTTAGAAATCCGAAGTCCGTTTTAACTGCCGGTCAACAAGTCTATCACATTCACAATAAGATGCTTAGAACTTAGGGTTCTCATCAAATCTTGGGTGAGTTGAATGGCCGTAGAAAGCCACTCTTAAATCCTAAAAATTGAAAATCCAAAAAAAAAATAGAAAAGAAGAAAAAGAGAAAAATAAATTTTTCTTTGAATAAGGTGAGGGATTGAGGCGGTCTGCATTTTGGCAAATACTCGGGCACTGTTGTGTCTTTGAAAGATCAAATCCTATGTAGACATTTTCTTAGTGATTGAAAATAACTCAAGCCCAAATAATCCAACCTGATTCTTTTATAGGCAGCATATAGTTTTTGCTAGGGACTAGCAAAAGATAGGCATGGGGGTATGATGTAAACATATTTACACTACTTAAGATGTCTAGTTATGCATGTTCTTAGGCATAGGATTGCATTGCATGCCATAAATATTGCATAACATGCATCATCTTGCATTTAGACTAGTTTGAATAAAATAGAGGTTAATTATCTCTTTTATGTTCATGGACAGGGCAAAATTTTTATCGGGGCCTCAGATCAAAGATCAAACCGTACAGATGTGATCAGGGCGACAATTGGAGTTCAACGACTCTAAGATCGCCCTAATCAGGCATCTATAACATCAGACAGAGATCGGGGAACCTTAGAAGATCAAGGACCAATATGGTGTGAATCTGCACTTCAAACGACAAATCCAACTGCACTGATGGATTCAGATCGACGATCGCAGCCTAACGACGAGAAAATCAACTCAATCCGACACCCGTGGCACCATCTACATCATCCAGAAGATGGACGGCCAAGATGGCACCACGTGGCACCATCTCAGCCATCCAACCGGCCCCCAAGACCACCGCTGCCTCTCCAAAGGAAATCCAACGCGCGATCTAGGTTGTTCGATCTTGATCCAACGGTCCTGATCACGTGTTCAAAAGTTCGGTCGCCCACCCATCCACGCGCACAGAGTAGTGGATAAGGTGCTCAGCTGCCTTCAGACGCGCGTTCGAATCGCAAGGCACGGGTGAGCGGGCGCGAGGAGCGTCGGATCATCATCAAATGGCTGTGCACGCCCAATAGCACTCACGTGCTATTAGACGCGTGGCGAAGACGCGGCATCACACGCGATGAGGCGTGCGACTGAGGTGGGCGATGGACGCATCTCAGTTGTTTGATCTCGCGATCGAACGTCTGAGATTTAAAGTACATGAACGTGCGTTGAGGAGAGGAAGGCGAGCAGGCATGCGCGCACCGCCCACTACGCCCACGTTCAAACCTTTAGCGACGGTTTTATCCGTCATTAAAGGTCCTGAATTAATGTTTTTTGAGTTGTAATGACCAAATTGCCCCCACTCCTTACAACTATAAAAGGAGACCCCCTCCACACGAAATTCTCATCCCTTCCTTCTCTTCTCTCCCTCTCCAAAGCTCAAGAGAAGCTTGTCCCACACCCAGGATGCTTCTCGCGAGATAAAGTCAATTTTTCGTCCACTTTCGGAAGCGGATCCCGCGACGACGATGACGTGCTGCCCCGTTCCCGTTCTTCTGCTTCGTCCTCCTTCGTCCTGCTCCATCCCCCTTTGTCCAGGCATCATCCCATCCGGTTCATCCTCCAAGCAACCGTCGAGGAGGATATTTCTCTCTCCATTCTTTTAATGCTTTCTAGAGTAGATTTACTGCTTTCTAGTGTAATCATTTTCCCACTTTCTAGTGTAATGAACAATCTTTTTGATGATGAAATTCCATGTTCATTCTACATCACTTTTTGATTTTGTTTGTAATATTCTCTCTGTCTCTTTCTCTCTCTCTTCTATTTATTGTAAATAGTTAGATAGTTCTAATCAATTAATTTACTTCATGACAAATAAAACAAACGCGTGTTTTTAAATCAAACGTCTGCCTCCCTGTGTTCGACCCGGGATTTCCATTCCGGTATAAATTTTATTTGTTGAACACGAGTTCTTCACTTTCAAACTACAATGACAAGGTTTTCAAAACCAAACACGTTAGCGTAGCAACCCGTACGTTCAACAGTGTGTGCGTACGTGTGGTGGCTGAATAGTGGTTGGGCAGTCAGCGAGAAGGTAGGTTGTTCGACGGAGGTTTAGGATGGCAAATAACCCCAAATAGGAGAGGGCTTTTGAAGGTGGAGGAACAGCGAAGTTTTTGGAGTAGGTGGCAAGGTGGTTGGAGGTGTGTAGTGTGCAGAATACCTCATCAGAGGTATGGCCGAAGATGGAGACGATGATGGTAATCAACGGCGTCGAGGACTAAACCTAGGGATGAAAGAGATAAATAGTAAGTAGGAGAGGAGAGGAACTTAATTAGCCTACTCTAAATGGATGAAAGGGGAGGAAGTCCTTGCCAACGGTACGTCGGACTTGGAGGAGATGAAGTCTCCGGTGGGCGAAGCGGCGACAACTAGGGGAGGTAGGCAGTGCTCGTTGGTATTGCGACGCATGGAAGAAGCTGAGGATGAAGGAGCTATCGCCTGTTGTACATGGTGGACGGTGAAGAAGGCAGTCGAGGGGGGTCACTGGAGTTGGTGGAGATGGAGGTCGGGGAGAAGGGAAGAAGGGGGTATCCGGCCTCCAAACCAAGCTAAGGAGGTCAGCTTAACCTCAGGGAACCTTTTATATAGGCTTCATTTGAGCTTTCCAAGCTTGGAAACCAAGCTTGGAAGCACGTGGTTCTTGCGCGACAAGGAGTTCTGAACCTTTGAAAGGTTCCCATTAGGTTTTGAGTAGGATTCAGAGCCCAATGTGTGGCTCAAATGAAAGAGGATTTCATCGGGGATCTCCTTCTCTATTTTAGGAGAGATTCATCAAGAAATCAGAGAGAAATCTCTGATTGAAGGTCGCTAGAGTAGGAGTTCCTCCACGATAATGGTAGAGGGACCAATCTGTAAATAATATGACAAACTTATGGACCTATTCACAAATAATTCAAAAAATTAGGGGTGTGTGTGTAAGAAAAAGAGTCAGACTGGACAAGAATGCAAACTAGGTCAAGATAATCTCTTATTGGGCCAAAATTTTGGTAAAAACCTAATTTGAACCCAAGGAATTTGATGATGAAGACAGATTTTGGTTTTGACCAAATTTGACTGGATAATTTACGTAGAAAACCAAATTAGGGCAACTTCTTGTCTGAGACTCTATTTTAGGTCAAAATGGGTTCCAATGGTCAAATCAAGGGTTCCAAACCTTACAGAATATTTTTTCATGATTTTTAGAAGGTTTAGGTGAATTTTATCCTGATCAGAATCTCAGTTAATTAAGCAGGTCTGAAATTAGGGTTTCAGGTGTCCATTAATTCTTGAAATGCATGAAAATCCATTTCTATCTGCGTGGACCCTCTTATTAGTCATTTATGACCATTTGACCTTCATTTAGCCCCTAGGAAACCTCGCAATTATTCTACATTTTTGATGTGATGTTAAAACTGCAAATTTACCCCTGATTTAATGCATGTCTCTCAGAATGAATACTCACTGAATTATGACTCTTCGACGGTTATGTAGGAGCATTTGTCAATTGATTCAGACTAATTAAAGCTAGTTATGGCTAATGATGACGTTATCATCATACCACCATGTCTAACTTTTGCTAGCCCCTTAGCAAAATCTTATGAAAAGAACTAGAGTTCTAGACCATGCATTGATGTTCAGAGTCCTGATTTATTCTTCTTTTTAGAAATTAGGTCAGAATGCTAATAGTAGGCCTAGAGGTACTCAAGTATCAATCAAAATCCAGACCTGACCAGCTTTAGCCTCAGTCTGCCGCGAAGGTTTCTAAGGCCCGCAAAAACTATCCAAAGGTTTGTTGGACCCAGCGGTTAAAGCACCCGTGCATAAACGTAACATGTCCAAGTTTAGTTTGAAGTGTGTTTTATAAGAGAGAGGGATAGAAGAATTTATTTGCATTTTTGGAGAGTTTTCTATCTCTTTTTGTTGATTATTTTTCTAGCCTCAGATTGGCCCTAAAACACGGTCTGTATCGAATTCCTTGTTCCCACCATCAATTCTCGTAGGGTCCCTGGCAATCGATGCTCTGAGATAACACCGCCCATGGCAACCCCCAAAACCCTGGCCTTTGACACTTCGAGATAGTGCTGCCCATGGCGTTCTGTAGCTAAATTCGGACCCTGGCAATCGACATTTCGTGATAATGCCGCCCATGGCATCTGAACCAGCCAAAGGTGCTTATGTGCCCCCAGAAGGATATGTAGATATCCTAAGAGACAAGCACAGAGGAGACGATATGTTATTACGCATCTTCGAGGGGAATGTCCCACCTCTCCGCACCGGGACCTCATCCAAATCAACTTGTGTTTTTAAGCCGCTCCTAATCTATGTAGCTTTTTCATAACAGACTAAACGCCTTTTCGTGATTTTCATTATTAAGCTCACTGAACCAAACTAGTGTGTGATTAGGGTGCCTAGGTTATCGAGTCCCGCAAACCAAAGGTTAGGTAACAAGGCCAAATAATCCCTAAGCCTTAGACCTAATACATCAGCTTTGCATTTTCCACAACCTCTTGAGGGTTATCCAGATCTTAACGGATACGTGAGTGTTTAAGCCCTAAAACAAGCCTAAGAGGCCTAAGATTAGCACTCATACTAATCTCCTTGTCTCTCTGTTTTTTTAGGACTTAATTTTTTCTTTTGATTTGGTCTAAAACTTAAGTAATTTCCATGATCAAGTGCTAATGACTATCATTTTTATTCTTGAATGTTGGTCCTTTTGACATTTGAATTCTCTCCTCTTTTCCTCCCCAATAATGATATGTAATCAATTCTAAAAATTTTCCTCCCCTTTCCATTGTTTTGTTCTTTTTCAAAATTTTTTATTTTTTTGACTTTTTGAATATGTATTTTTTTGTGAGAACCTCTCAGAAACTTGAATTTTTTGTGTTTTCACTTTAACACCCCCCCATGCCTAAGTTTTGCAATGTCCTCATTATAAACCGGAGGGTATGAAATCAGCTTGGTTCATGGGTTACAACAAGTTCAAAGGGTGGGTGAACGGGTCGGGATGACTATTACGAACGATTTCAAACTTTGATACGAATACCAAAGGTGGAGTCGACTGTTCTAACTCTGAACTCTAAGTGTAGTAGATGCGAAGCTCAAAAGGATGATCAGAAGGGTCTCGATATTTTGGAATGATAGGTTGCCTCCCGTTAAGCGCTAAATTCAATGCCTTCAACTGAGCAGAAGGTGGTCAAGGAGAAGGGGTGGTCAAATCAGATGAGTGTTGTAGAATAAGCACCTTGATCAATAGCCTAGTTGGTCCAACCAGGTGCTTGTTCAGATTTACAGGCTGATGGTGCAGCCCAAACCCAATCAATCTGGTGGGTTGATGGATGTGAATCAGTAGATGCAGAGCCTACCAGATACCTTGATGCTTAAAGAGATATGGAAGTGAGAGTCACGGGTTTGGCTGAGTCAATTCATCCTGATCATAGTAGGCATCCTCAAAAGAAAATGGATCTGAAAAGGATATACAAACCCTACTAGTAGGATTAGAAAAGGATGGGAAGTGATTATCAATCTGATCAGAGTCCGAAACCCGATTGAAAGATGTAGTTGAATCATGTGCAACTGGATCAGAGAGAGGTGAATCAGAGTAGCAGTTTATTCAGATGGTGGGTCGGGCTTGGGAATGGGCTTTGGAAGGCTCTGTATGTGGATCAGAAAAGGTGGCTTCAATTAGAACTGTGTGTGTTGAGGGCTCCTTTAGAAAGTATTTAAAGGTGGGTTCATCTAGAGAGTCCTCATAATGTCCATCAAAATCAAATGTAAATGCCTAGAGAGTGCTTATAGGATCATGAAAATCTAAGTAAATGAAAGATTCGAATTCTGGGTTGCAGACACTCTCAGCACTTGTTGTTTCTGATTCCTATATATCAAAAAGGAATGATTCCACTTCAATGGAACCTGATTTTGAATCAATGATCTCGGGATCAGGGACCTCATAGTCAAAGTCAAAGAATGAGTTATGGATGCTGAGGTCGTAAATTTTTTCATAGATGTCAAGAAACAAAGGTTCCCCTAAATTAGAGTAGGATTCGAAATCTTGGAAGAATTTGTGAAGATCATGTTCTGAACCTGATTCCAAATCGAATGTTCCACCACAGAGTGAACCAAGATATGTAAATTTCAACAACCTGACTTGGATCTAACCTAATTTCTGATTCTGAGCTCAAAAAGATTAGGCATGGACTCAAGTTCTTGGTTCCTAGGATAGACCCAATCGAGTCCCAACTCTTCCAACCCCTCGATTTCTGTATCATAGATCGGGTGACTTTCGAAAAATCAATTTGTGTCTCTGAGGAGGTTGGAGAGGTGTATTTATCAAATATAGGCCCAAAATCGCAATTCAAATTCAAAATCTAACTCTTATCACTTTGGGCCTCATGATTATCCCAAATAGGCTCAAATCCAGATTCTAGGTTAAGGGTTAGGATTGGATCACTAGAATCTAGGATGGGCTTTATTGCGATGTCAGAACCATTCTCGAGAATCACCTTAGCAGGATAAGGCTCGGGATTTACACTCTCGAGAAGTTTTGTTTTAAGCTCATCATCACAGGTGTCGGGGAAATCTAGGCTTGATGGACTAGCTTCAAGATCTTCTAAGGCTGGTTCAGAATCAGGAACACCTTCAATTGGATCCTCCCAACCCTTATCAGGATCAGGTATGTCAATTGTTATGAAGCTTGAATCTGAATTCATTTAGGTTGGGGTCCACAACAATTTTGAGTGTCTAACCCAGGCTCTGGAGAAGTTTTAGATTCACTCCAAGATGTCTCATAAAGGGCTTCTCGTAATAGATTTTGAATATCTGCACATAGCTCAATGATATCCTGGTGTATCTCCCAGAGTGATGGATTTGCAAAGCAATGTTGTTTATCGCAGCGAGATCAATGTTAAAATCAATGCGCCGTAGTATAGTTGAAATCGCTCGAAAGCACATAAATTTTATTACTCGAAGTTGTAAATCTGAGGTTGAACACAAGGAGCAAATTGGGGTTTAAAAATCAAGAGCACAACTTTAAGATTGAATATAATATGAAATGAAAATTAGAGTATAGTGCAAAAACACAATGTCAATGTATATAGAAGAAGAAAAAAAATGGGCGTCTGATTTTGAAAATCAGACATCTTAAATATAAGGTTGCTACAGTGCTTCAATTGCTCTTCTTTGTCTTCTGTCTATCTTTGATCTCCTTCTTCTTTCTTCTCTAATTTCTTCATGCCTTTGGCTTCTTCTTTCTTTCTTTAGCTGCTCTGGCCCTTGTCTTCTTCTTCTTCTTCTTTCTCCTTTCCTTCTGTCTCTGCGGCTCCTCCTTCTTCTTGGCTTCTTCTTCTTTCTTATCTTCAGCCCTTCAGCTTCTTCTCCTTCAGCCTTGCCTTAGCTTCTCAGGCTTCTGCCCTCTCCTTCCTTGGCTTCCCCTTCTTCTCCTTTCTGCGAGAGCAAAACCTACCCCTACCCACCCCCGCGATCTCTCTTCTTCCTTCTCTCTTAGGCTCGCTCTCCCAAAGCCTTCTCGGGTAATCGGGTCGGGTATGCGCACCTAGGACCAGGCCCACCGGCGTGCGTGGTGGGCGAAGAGTGCAGGCTAGTCGGGTATACGAGTCAAGGCCAGGTCTACGAGCAGTGGTCACGGATGAGGCAGTGAGGGCGAGTGGGACCTTACCCCGTGGTCAGGAGGCGATAAGCCCCTGTCACTTTTACAATTTATTTCGCTGCGCCCGCTCCTTCACTTTCGAGGTGGGACTATGTTGTCCCACCTTCTTCGCGAGCTCCCACAGCAGATGTTCTCCTTTGATTGCAGCAGTTACGTGGGGCATCAGTGCCAATTACTAGGCTGGGGCTGTGTGGGAAGAGATTCTGCATGACCTGTGGCCTATTGCTTGGAGTGAGGAGTCCTGGAGGGGGCTCCTCAAGCAAGCTCCTTGCTGCGTCAATGGCAGTGGAGACCTCTAACCCTGTCAGCAAGAAAATGACCTTGCGACCTTGTTAGAAAATGCATACAGCTTCGCCGAGACATGGCGAAGGTAGTGCGGTGGTCGGTGTGGTGCGGGGTGGCTGGAGCGTGCGTGCCTAGGTCACCCTATGCATGCAAAAGTGGGTGTGTTTGGGGGGAGTTCTGGGGGCTTGGCGCGGTGAGTGGAGTGAGGGTTTAGGTGTCAGTGAGGTGTGATGGTGCTTGTGGGGTAGTTGGCGAGGCGAATGGAAGCGTGGAGTGGTGGGAACACCTCACCGGAGGTTTGGCCATGCATTCGCATGAGAGATTGAGTGCCAAATCAAGCCTTTGACTGTGTTCAAACTGGATGAGATTTCTCAGAGAATCTCCCTTTCAAATTTGAACGGGATTTTCTGAGGAATCAGGGAGATCTTTCCCTCGATACCTCGCCAGAGTAGGATTCCCTCCGCAATATTGGAGGAGGGATTAATTGCAAAGAACGATGAGGAAGTTAGGGTGGTTTCTGCAGAGGTTTTCAAAAGATATGGGTAGAAATGTAATTGGGCTGGACCTATTTGCAAAGTAAGTCAAGATGAGGTCCTCTTAGGTCCAAATTTTGGTAAAAACCTAATTTGAATCTAATGAATCCAATGGTGAAGTTGGATTTTATATTTGACCACGTTTGACTGGGCAATTTACACAAAAACCTAATTTAGGGCAAACATTTGACTGAGACCCCAATTTAGGTCAAAATAGATTCTAAGGGCCAAATTGAAGGTTATAAACCCTAGATGATATTTTTCCATGATTTTTAGAGGGTTTAGGTGAATTTTATCCTGACTAGAACCTTGTTAAATTAAGTGGGTCTGTTTTAGGGTTACAATAAGTCATTTAATTCCCAACATTCACATGAACCCTTTTCTGTTTGAACCAACCCACTTTTTATCTTATTAAGACCATTTAACCTGTGTTTAGACCATGAGAAATCTTGTTGTTGTACTACAATGGTAAAATTGCAATTTTACCCCTTATTTCTTACTTTTCTCTCAGAATGGTTATTCATTGAGTTAGGACCTCCAGTTGGTTATGTAGGAGCTTTTGTTCTCTTTTCTAGGTAAAAAATAAGCTAGTTAAGGCTCACGATGGTGTTCCCATCATACCCCCATGCCTAGCTCTTGCTAGTCCCTTAGCAAAATTTTAAGGTTTTAACTTCTGTTCTAAACCATGAATTCCTTGATGTTCAGAGATTATGATAAGTGCTTCTTTTTCTTTTCTTTTTTATTAGGTTAGAATGCCGACAGTAGGCCTAGAGGTACTCAAGTACCAACCAAGATCCAGACCTGACTAGCTCTAGCCTCGATCCTCCGCGAAGGATTTTAAGGCCTACAGGAGCTATCCTAAGGTTCGCTGGACTCCGCGGTTAAAGCACCCGTGCTTGCAACGTATTTTAGCCTCAGTTCAGTTTGCAGTGTGTTTTTTGTAAGAGAGAGATAGAGGATTTTTTTGTTTGGAGAGTCTTCTCTCTCTTTTCCTTTTATTTCTATCTTCGGATTGGCTTCTCAACACGGTCTGTATCGGATTCCTTGTCCCCATCATCAATCCTCGAAGGGTCCTTGGCAATCGATGCTTCGTGATAGCACCACCCATGGCAACCCCCAAAACCCTGGCTTTCGAGATTTTGAGATAATCCTACCCATGGCATTCTGTAGCTAAGTCCAGACCCTGGTAATCGACATTTTGTGATAATGTTTCCCATGGCATCTGAACCAGCATAGGGTGCTTACGTGCCCGTGGTAGAATATGTAAATATCCTAGGAGACAAGCACCAAGGAGATAATATGTTATTACACATCTTCGAGGGGAATTTCCTGCCTCTCCATGCTGGGAACTCATCCAAATCAACTTGTGTTGATCGGTTGCTCCTAATCTAGGTGACATTTTCAGAACTCTTAAACGCTTTTGCATGATTTTGATATTTATGCGCACTAAACCAGACTGTGTGTGGATTTGGGTGCTTAGGTTACCGAGTCCCACAAACTAAAGGTCAGTTAACGAGGCCAAATACTCCCTAAGCCTTAGACCTAATACTTAAGCTTCTCATTTTCCCCAACCTCTCGAGGACTATCTAGATCTTAACAGATACTTGAATTTTTAAGCCTAAGAGTCTAGTCCAAGAGGCCTAAGATCAACGTTCCTACTAATCTCTTTTGTGTCTCATTTAGCACTTTTTCCTTCATTTTTCTTTATATGGTCTAGAACTTCAGTTAATTCCTTAATTTCTTACAAATGACTATTTCTCTTTTTTTCTTTTTCATTTTGTGCTCATTTTTTATATTTTTCACTTTTCCGCCTCATTTTATCATGATTTGTATGGCTTCAAAATTTTCTCTCCCCTCAGAATTTTTTTGTTCTTTTTCAAGATTTTTTTCAATTTTATTTATGTTTTTGTTTTATGTGATTTTTTTGTCAAAGCCTTTTCTTGTGAGATGAGTTTTCATGGTGTTTTGTACTGTCATACCCCCCCATGCCTACGATTTGCAATGTCCCCATTGTAAATTAGGTGGGTTTGAGTTCAGCTTAGATCATTCATTAGAACAGGTTTTGGGTGGGTGAACAGGTCGAGCTGACTATTGCGAGTGATTTCTAAACTCAGGTACGTGTACCTGAGGTAGGGTCTGTTGTTCTAATGGATGAACCCTAAAGTGCAATATGAATTCAGCATAGGAATGTCAAGAAAGGTTTCGGATTTTTCAAGAATGACAGGTTGCCTCCCGTTAAGCGCTGAGTTTTATGCCATCAGCTAGGCACAATGAGCTCAGGGAGAATGGAGGGTAAGGATATCTCAGCCAAATTTGTATTGGTCAAGTCAATGAACGGTTTGAGTCTCTAACCGTTCACGATGGAAGGTTCGAAATCATGGCTGAGTGGACTGATCTCAATGGCTCCATTTCTAAATATTTGTCATACGAGGTAGGGTCCGATCCATTTTGATCGTAGCTTTCCTGGGAACAATTTAAGCTTGGCATCTAAGAGTAGGACTTTTTGACCAGGATGGAAGATCTTTTTGGATATGTGATTTTCATGAAAGGCCTTAACCCAATCTTTGTAAATTCGCAAGTTCTCATACGCATCGTGGCGTAATTCATCGATCTCGCTCATTTGAAGCTTTCTGTGGGTTCCTGCCTTAGAAAGATCTAGGTTGCAGTTCCGTATTGCCCAATAGTCATTGTGCTCCAATTCAATGGGGAGGTGACATGCCATCCCGTACACTAATCTGAAGGGAGACATACCTAATTGGGTTTTGTGGGCGGTCCTATAAGCCCACAAAGCTTCCGAAAGTCTAGATGACCAGTCCTTCCTGTTAGGTCAAACAGTTACCTGGAGGATTTTATTGATCTCCCGATTGGATAGCTCAACTAGACCATTAGTTTGGGGGTGGTAAGGAGTAGAGATTCGGTGTGACACCCCGTATTTGGTCATCAGTGACCTGAACTGAGAGTTAGTGAAATGGGTCCCTCCGTCAGAAATTATACATGTGGAATCCCGAACTATGAAAAGATGTTCTAATGAATGAATTTGATAACTACTTTATGATCATTGGTTCGGGTCGAAATGGCTTCGATCCATTTGGACACGTAGTCAACAGTGAGTAAAATGTACTCGAAGCCGTCCAAAATAGGGAAGGGTCCCATAAAATCAATCCCCCATATGCCGACGATTTTGCATACCAGAATCAGCTGTAAAGGCATCATATCATGGTGGCTCATGTTGCCCAAGGCCTGGCAATGAGTGCATTCCCTATAGTGATTGTACGCGTCTTTGAAAATTGTGGGCCAATAGGAGCCACACTAGAGGACTTTTGCTACGATTTTATGACCTAAAAAATGTCCACCCATGCCTGGTCATGGCAAAAAGACAATATGTCTTGAATTTCCACTTCCGTGACACATCGTCGAATGATCTGATCAACACCGATGCAGAAAAGATAGGGGTCTTCCCAGAAGTAGTACCTGGCATCGGAAAGCAATTTGTCTTTGGCCTTCGACCAATCGAATGGGATCTGATGTGATGCCAGGTAGTTTACTATATCAGCAAACTATGGAAGCCCAGGAAAATGTTCCGTGATGGGTCCGGAAGGGTCAATGATCTTAGAAGGAAGGCAAGATAAGTGATCAGCTACCACGTTCTATTTTCCTTCTTTGTCGCGAATCTCGAGGTCAAACTCTTGCAACAGTAAGATCCAGCGGATTAATCGACATTTCGCATCCTTCTTCGCAAGGAGATGCCTCACAGCTATGTGATCTGAGTAAATGATAACACGAGAACCCAGGAGTGAAGATTTGAATTTTTCCAGGGCAAATACAATGGCTAGCAGCACTTTCTCAATAATTGTGTAGTTATGCTAAGCCTCGTCAAGTGTCTTGCTAGCGTAGTAGATGACCACGGGTTTCCTGTCAATTTTCTACCCAAGTACCGCTCCTACAACGAAATAAGATGCATCGCACATGATCTCAAAGGGTTGAGACCAATCAGGGGACTATAGGATCGGAGCTTGGGTAACTCGGTCACGGAGGATTTCAAATGCTTGACTGCATTCCATGGAGATTTCAAAAGGTACATCCTTAGAAAACAGAGAGGTCAGGGGGCATGCGATTTTCAAGAAATCGGGAATGAATCTATGGTAAAAACCAATGTGCCCCATAAAAGATCGAATGTCCTTGATCGAGCTAGGCATCGGGAGTTTGGAAATCAAGTTCACCCTGTCTCGATCGACTTGGATGCCTTTTTCTGAAATAAGATGTCCTAGGACAATTCCTTCAGGCACCATGAAATGTTTCTTTTCCCAGGAAAGAACCAGATTCACATCAATGCATCGCTTGAGGATTTGGACCAAGTGCAAGAGACAATCGTCGAATGATTCTCGGAATACTGAAAAGTCATCCATGAAGACTTTCAGATAATCACCTACCATATCTGAGAATATGGCAAGCATGCACCACTGAAAAGTAGCGGGTGCATTGCAGAGATCGAATGGGATCCTTCAGAATGCATACATCCCGATGGGGCAGGTGAAAGTGGTCTTTTCTTAGTCCTCAGGATGGATTGCCACCTGGTTACAACCAGAGTACCCGTCCAAAAAGCAAAAGAACCTATTTCCTGCTAGTTTCTCAAGGATCTCTGATCAACAAACGGTAGTGGGAAATGATCCTTCTTCGTGGAGGAATTGAGTCTTCTGTAATCAATGCAGACTCTCACGAGTTCGCCACACGGGTCGATATGACTTCTCCGGTTTCAGTCATGATAAAGGTGAGTCCTGCCTTCTTAGGCACAACCTGGATTGAACTCACCCACCAACTGTCGGAGATCAGGTAGATGATCCCTACATCTAACCACTTAATGATCTCCTTTTTCATGACCTCCTGTAAATTAGGATTCAAACGTCTTTGCATTTCACGGGAAGGTCGTGTGCCCTCTTCGATGTAGATACAGTGTGTGCAATCAGAGGGGCTGATACCAGTCAAATCATCGAGAGTCCATCCAATGGCTCTACGATGTTGCTGGGGAACAGTAATCAGACCAAATTCTTGGTCAGGTGTGAGTCTGGAGTTGATAATCACAGGAAACGTCTGATTGGAACCCAAAAAGACATACTTTAGATGATCGAGCAGAGGTTTGAGTTCCAGAACGAAGTTATCAGCAGCAGCGGGCGATTCAGGTTGTGTGTCAGGAGTAAGGGAAGGAGTTATGGGTGTATTTAAGTCAGATTCAGACTCCTCTGATTGCGGGTTTTGATCTTCTTGTGGTTGATCGGGAGTAATCAGGTTGTCCTCGATATACGACTCATCAACCACGACCTTGATATCACATATTTGTTTTATAACTCTACAATTAATCCCTTGTTGGGCCTTAAAGATGTCAATTTTCAGTGTTTGGTTCCCGAATTTCAGTTCAATTTGGCCCTCCTCACAGTTTATATTGGCCCTAACAGTGGCCAGAAAGGGTCTCTCTAGTATAATTGGTGTATCCCTTGGGTTTTTAGGTGCATCCATGTCCAAGACTACAAAATCCACCGGGAAATAGAAATCCCGTACCCTAACGATGACGTCCTCGAGTACTCCTTTAGGTGACTTAATAGATCGATCAGCCAACTGCAATGTCACCTCTGTCGATTTAAGCTCAAATTCTTCAAGGTGGTCAAGGAGGGATGTAGGTATTAGGCTTATGGAGGCACCTAAATCTAATAAGGCTCTGTCGAATTGGGTATCACCAATGGTACATGAAATCAGGGGAGTACCTAGGTCTTTAGCCTTAGGTGGGAGTTTGCTCAAAATTACAAAGCTGGCTTGCTCTGACAGTACAATCGGACTCCCACTTTTGGTTCACGGCTTACACTTGGGTGTACACACGTCCTTCAGAAATCGTGCGTAAGCTGGTACGTGGCGGATTGCATCCATCAAGGGGATGTTTATATGGACCTATTCAAAGAGATTGACCAGATCCTCCTCAGGAGCCACGAGTTTGTTTGTCCTCTTTCCCTTGATCAAGGCCTCAGGAAATGAAACCTTGGTTGGTTCCTCTAGAATAGGTCCAGGTTCTTGATCTGGGACAGGGGTGTCCTGGATAACTATCCTAGGGCTTGGGTTACTACCAGGCTGAGAGTGGCTTGGATAAGGTGGGACTTGAGTTGCTTTACCAGTATGGGTTGTTACAGAGTTTAGTCCTGCCTAGTTTTGGTTTGCGGTTGGTAAAATAGGTGGCTACTATTGAAATCCCGCATAAGATGTCGAAGCTTCCATCTCGTTGGGTGATGGAACAGAAGGGGCCTGATAAATCATGTGGGCTTGGCCTGGATTTCGGTTCATAACGTGCCTCGGGTTCGGCACGTTATTTGGATTCAGCAGAGGTTGCGAAGGGAGTGTGCCAGGTTGGCAGGAATTCGCCATCTAGGCGAGTTGATTGTGAACCTCTGTGATCTCGTCCTTGTGTTTTTTTTGCATCGCCGCATTCGTCTTCTAAATGTCTTCCAGAGTCTAAAGGATAAGAGTCATTTGATCTGCTTGGTTTGGCCCAGATTGATAGGTGGGGTTGGGTCGAGGCTGAGGCGACTGATATGGACGAGGGGCTTGTGGACGGGGCTGATATGGTGGTCTTTGATTCTGATTATTTCCCGCCCACAGGACTTTGGGATGATTCCGCCATCCAGGGTTATAGGTATTAGAGAATGGGTCATTCTGGATGGCATTGAGGTCTTCACAGGTTTGAGGAACCTCAGGAAAATCAGAGTACGAGGGTTCAGAGTTCCCCCAACTAGAGTAGGTCAGATCAGAGTTTCCTTCGGTCCTGGAGTCAGACGGGGGTGGATACGGGTCCATCCCTTGAGAAGATTGGTGATAGATGTTATGCACAGCTTCCCTCCCAAGAGGTGGCTGTGCAAAAGTGTTTTGTGCAGAGGTGGCTCGCTGCAGATGTCGAGTCAGCTCATCCACCTTCTTCTCGATGATAGAGACCTTGTCCAACCAACTGATCATCAATTCCAAGTCACCGGATGCGGATAGGCCCTGCGTCTCATGTGCTCCCCTTGGATTCATCAATGCACAGGCATTCGTCCAGTCTAATAAGCCCATGGAGTCATTATTGATGGAGTTCTCGCACATATCCTCAAGAATCTCCCACACAGTGTCTTCGTGTTGACCCATGATATTTCCTCCGTAGGTTGCATTAACGAATAAGTGGATGTCCTCACGGAGTCCCTAGTAAAAAGATTAG
The DNA here is from genome assembly GCA_037157565.1 of Thalassia testudinum. Taxonomy (NCBI): domain Eukaryota; kingdom Viridiplantae; phylum Streptophyta; class Magnoliopsida; order Alismatales; family Hydrocharitaceae; genus Thalassia; species Thalassia testudinum. The sequence continues at coordinate 61,480,114 of JAZHRO010000007.1, read as the reverse complement.
ACTTGTTCCTATTTAGGAACTCCGTTATTAGGGCACTTTCACATGAGATCCAAGAAACAGTCCCATGCCTCATGAAGAGGTTCTCCAGATTGTTGGGTGAAGTGTGTGATCTGGTGGCCTAAGGCATTAGTCCAACCAACTAGGAAGAACCTTTTCAAAAATTCAAATTGTAGTTCAACCCAGGTGTTGATTGGACGCGTCTGAGTCTAATACCAATGAGCTGCCTTGTCCATGAGAGAGAAGGAAAACATCTTCATAAGAAGAATATCCCGATTTTGTACATTTGACCCAAAGGTCAGGGCCAGATGTTTAAGTTGTTTGATGTACTGGAAGGGATCCTCAGAGTTAAGCCCATGAAACTTTGGAATAGCATGAATCATGTTGGGCTTGAGTTCAAAATCAGGACCTCCAGTTGGGATTTGGACCCGAGGTTCAATCGCCACCGCAACAGGATTATAGTGATCTCGCATCATAGGATGCTGCGGCGGGTTTACAAAGTTTTGAAAAAAGTCATTCAAGCACTGGAGTTGGTGTTCAAGATTGTTCCCTTCTTCAACTGGTTATGCCATGATGATGGAAGAAGGAGAATTCGGTTCTGATGAATCAAAGGAGATGTCTATGTGGTGGGGTTGCTGCACAAACACGAATGTCGAGGCTTGGCCTCAGTGGGAGTGGATTGCTAAAGGTCTTAAGGATGGTCTCAAGGACCTCCTACCAAACATGCACTAATGGTTTAGACGAGATTAGAATGTGCTGGACCCAATAAAGACACCCAAAAATTTGGATGACTATAGAGGTTCAGGGTGGATGATACCCCTTAGTCTGAAAAGCCGTCCACCTGAGAAATACCTGGGCAGCCAAAGATGGAGAGTCCTGCAAAGACCCCTACACGGTAGAGCATCGCCACGAGTTACAGGGTTTCCCCCACCCGACCTCTCTTGTCACTGAGATCCAGGTAGACCAGAATGGGGACCTTGACCTCTTAAGTTTACCACTTTTATTTAAGATCAAAGGTGCTTAGGATTCCACTTGAACTTTAAATCTTTTGAGTGCAAAAGTGACCTAATTTAAAGGTTGGTTGACCCAACAAGAGGTCAACTTCACCTATTTGTCCTTTGAGAGCTTTAGGTCCTTTCTTTTAGGGTTCGAGTGAAATTAAGAGCTTGATTTTTTTAGGGTTTCTCTTGAATAAGTCTTTTCAATCAAGGTTTAGGCACACCTCTTTTTGGAAGAGTGGATTCTTGCTTAGAAAGATGTGTCTCTAAAACCCTAAATTGGAATCCTTAATTTGGCTCTAGTTGTGGTCCAATTTAGTTGCCACAAATATGGTATCTAGGGCTCAATCAAGAAGGTGGTAGCCATAGTTACCATAAATGGATGCACAAATCAATATTTTTTGAAATCAAAATCAGGCAACTTTGGTGACTTAGCTAAATATGGAAAGTAGATAGCTCTAAATTGATTTTTATGTTGTTTTTCCTTTGCAGAACGAGGGGATTAGGAAAAAGGGCTAATCAGAGATTACCTACCCCAGGTGTGGTTGTTGTGCGGCCATCTTCTTTTGATTCTTCCCCCCTGAAACAATCACAAAAAAAGAGATGTATCAAGTCAGTATCAAATCAGAAATTGTGATTAAAATTTCTAAATCGCTCGTTGCTCCCCAGCAACAGCGCCAAAATGTTTATCACGATGAGATCAATGTTAAAATCAATGCATCGTAGTATATTTGAAATCACTCGAAAATAAATAAATTTTATTACTCGAAGTTCTAAATTCGAGGTCGAACACAGGGAGCAAATTGGGGTTTAAAAATCAAGAGCACAACTTTAAGATTGAATATAATATGCAATGAAAATCAAAGTATAGTGCAAAAACACAATGTCAATGTATATAGAAGAAGCAAGAAAATGGACGTCTGATTTTGGAAATCAGACGTCCTAAATATAAGGTTGCTACAGTGCTTCAATTGCTCTTCTTTGTCTTCTATCTGTCTCTGATCTCCTTCTTCTTCTTTCTTCTCTAATTTCTTCATGCCTTCAGCTTCTTCTTTCTTTCTTTAGCTGCTCTGGCCCTTGTCTTCTTCTTCTTCTTTCTCCTTTCCTTCTGTCTTTGCAGCTCCTCCTTCTTCTTGGCTTCTTCTTCTTCTTTCTTATCTTCTCTTCAACCCTTCAGCTTCTTCTCCTTCAGCCTTGCCTTAGCTTCTCAGGCTTCTGCCCTCTCCTTCCTTGGCTTCCCCTTCTCCTGTCTGCGAGAGCAAAACCTACCCCTACCTGCCCTCGCAATCTCTCTTCTTCCTTCTCTCTTAGGCTTGCTCTCCCAGAGCCTTCTCGGGTAATCGGGTCGGGTATCAATGCCCGGGACCAGGCCCACTAACGTGCGTGGTGGGCGAGGAGTGCGAGCTAGTCAGGTATACGAGTCAGGGCCAAGTCCGCTGGTAGTGGTCATGGATGAGGCAGTGAGGGCAAGTGGGACGTCACCCCTCCTAATCGCTCCTTCACTTCCAAGGTGGGACTATGTTGACCCACCTTCTTCGCGAGCGCCCATAGTGGATGTTCTCCTCAGGTTGCAGCAGCTACATGGGGTGTCAGTGCCAATTGCTGGGCTAAGGCTGTGCGTGAAGAGATTCCGCGTGACCTGGGACCTATTGCCTGGAGCGAGGAGTCCTGGAGGGGGCTCCTCAAGCAAGCTCCTTGCTACATCAATGGCGGTGGAGACCTCTAACCCTGTCATCAAGAAAATGGCCTCGTGGCCTTATCAGAAAATGCAGACAGCTTCGCCAAGACACAATGAAGGTAGTGCAATGGTCGGCGTGGTGTGGGTGGCCAGAGCGTGCGTGCCTAGGTCACCCTGTGCACACGAAAGTAGGCTTCTCCAAGGGTAGTTCTGGGGGCTTGGCACTGTGAGTGGAGTGAGGGTTTAGGGTAAGTGAGGTGTGGCGGTGCTTGTGGGGTAGTTGGTGAGGCAGATGGAGGCATGGAGTAGCAGGAACACCTCGGCGGAGGTGGAGAAGGTGGTGGTGGTTGTGAGCGTCGAGGTGTGTTTGCAAGAATAAACGATACAAAAATGATGAGAAGAGAGAGAGGACTTAACTGAGTGAAAATAGAGGAAGGGGGACGCAGAGGAGGCGGCCAGCTCATTTTGCCGTCGTCGGAGATGAAATACCCAGTGGCAGGAGGATGGCGACGACGAGGGGGTTGCAGGGACGTCGGCTGGTGCGGTGTAATGCGGATGAAGAGGATAGAGACAACTCTGCCACTGGCATTGCGGCAGAGCAACAAGAGAGAGAGAGAGGGGTCGTCGGAGCTTGCTGGGTTATTGACCAGAGGGGGAAGAGAAGAATTAGGGGTTTTCTCCTACCAATTTCAAGCTTAGAGGTTGCAGGTTGATCTGGGCATGCTTTTATAGTCCCTAGCAGAAGGTCTTGTGCTTGGAAGCCAAGCTTCCAAGCATAGCAACCTCATCGGAGTTGGGAGGTTAAAGGTGACCCAAATTCGCATGAGAGATTGGGTGCCAAATCAAGCCTCTGACTTTGTTCAAACTAGAGGAGAGTTCTCAGAGAATCTCCCTTTCAAATTTGAAGGGGATTCTCTGAGGAATCAGGGAGATCTTTCCCTTGATACCTTGCCAGGGTAGGATTCCCTCTGCTATAATGGTGGAGGGACCTAATTGCAAAGAACGAAGAGGAAGTTAGGGTGGTTTCTGCAGAGGTTTTCAAAAGATATGGGTAGAAATGTAATTGGGCTAGACCTATTTGCAAAGTAGGTCAAGATGAGGTCCTCTTAGGTCCAAATTTTGATACAAACCTAATTTGGACCTAAGGAATTCAATGGTGAAGTTGGATTTTAGATTTAACCATGTTTGACTGGGCAATTTACATAAGAACCCAATTTAGGGCAAACATTTGACTGAGATCCCAATTGTGGTCAAAATAGGTTCCAAGGGCCAAATTGGAGGTTCTAAACCATAGAGGATATTTTTCCATGATTTTTAGAGGGTTTAGGTGAGTTTTATCCTGACCAAAACCTTGTTAAATTAAGTGGGTCTGTTTTAGGGTTACAAGAAGTCATTTAATTCCCAACATTCACATGAATCCTTTTCTGTTTGAACCAACCCACTTTTTATCTTGTTTAGACAATTTAACCTGTGTTTAGCCCATGAGAAATCCTGTTGTTGTACTGCAATGGTAAAATTGTAGCTTTACCCCTTGTTTCTTGCTTTTCTCTCAAAATGGTTATTCATTGAGTTAGAACCTCCAATTGGTTATGTAGGAGCTTTTATTCTCTTTTTTAGGTAAAAATGAGCTAGTTAAGGCTCATGACGGTATTCCCATTAAATGTAAACCCTCTTTTTTATGTAATTCACAAACTTCATTAAATTCTAGTATGAGGGTCTCCTAGGTTAAACCATTTCTTAGTTGAGGAAGCAGTAGACTAACACGATTCATAATGAATTTTGTTGTTTCTGGGACATTAACCTGAATCATTCTGGCTGGATAATCTTCAAATATTTAAGGGCAGCCTCAATCACTTTATCTTTTATTCGGGGTTCAGGTTTCTCAATTGGTCTTCCTAAATTGCCAGGTTGCATTTTCAAATCAGGTGGTGGAATCAAGATGTAGAATCAAACTCAAGTTTAGATTGAAGTTGATTAGATCAGAAATCCCTGTAGAAGATCTAATTATGCCTCCTAGGTTATAAACGTAAGGATCTTCCTATGTATGTGCTCTAAAGAAAGGATGAGGGACTAGATGTAAATTGGACCCAATCAAGGCACCCAAAGATTTGTGGATGACTAAGGCTGTTTCGAGGCGGATGATACCTCTAAATCAAAAATCCGCACACCCGAGAATTTCCTAGGTAGTCAGGAAGGGAGAGTCCTACAAAGACCCCTACACAGTAGAGTGTTCCCACAAGTTACAAGGTTTCCTCCACCCAACCTTCCTTGTCACTGCGGTTTCAAGTAGACTAGAATGTACGAATTGAGACCTTAAGTCTACCAATTTTAGTCTAATTTGTGCCTTGGATGTCACTTGATTTAGAAGTTGATTTGACTTGCGACCTAATTTGGAGATTGATTAGCCCACAAAGTAGACCAACTTCACCTGACCTGCCCTAAAAGATGAAGAATGAAATCTAGGCCAAGACTCAGAAATCACCCTGAATTAACTCTCAGGTTATTAGGTCCACAACTTTTAAGGTTCAAGTGAATTTAAAGCCTGATTTTAGGGTTCTTCTAGTTAGATCTTTTCAAGCAAGGGTTTGGGTAGCACACAAATGCGGGAGGGTAAATTTCCTTTTATGCAAGCAAAATGTAAGCTAACACTTCAAAACCCTAAGGTAGAAACCCTAATTTGCTCTATTGCAAGTCCAATTTGATCTCAAATTTTCTCCCTGGACTTCAAATAAGAAGTGCGTAGTCCAAGAAGATTAGAAATTAAGCATAATCCCTAGTAGGTACAGGAAATTAGGATGGAGAATATCTAATCAAAATCATCTCAGGCTTCCATCAGATATTGATTTTTTCGCAAATCAAGAAACTTGCCTTTTAAGTGATATTTACTAGGAAAATAAGGTAGGTGGTTCCTAATTGATTTATTTCCTTTTTTCTCTTCCCAAGATTAAGAGATTGATTAGGGAAGAAAAGAGATTACCTGCCCTGGGAGCGGCTAATTTGCAGGGAAGATCGCCTCGTGATGTACCTCGCAAAATCACATGAAAGCAAAGAGAGCAAGTTAGTGCTTAAACATAATCAAGTAAAACAAAGAATAGTGGTGAATTACGTGTTGCTCCCTGGCAACGTCGCCAAAATGTTTATCGATTTTTTAGTTGTTTTTAGTGTTTCGTCGTTGTAGTATAGTGGTAAGTATTCCTGCTTATCACGCGGGCAACCTGGGTTCATTCCTCGGCAACAATGCCAAAATGTTGATAGAGCCAGATAGGAGGTTTAAAGTCGTTTTGTTGTAGCAAAGTCTCCTAAATAGCTCGACCAACAAATAAATTTATAACTAGAAATCTAAAATGAAGTCCGAGGTCAAACACAGGGAGCAAGTATTTCAATTCATGCGCTAATCGAAATGAATATATAAATGAGCACAAGAAATCAAACCAATATTGATATTCAATGAATAATATCTACTCAAAACTGATCTTCAATGGAGAACATGAGTACTACAAGAGTTTGAAATGACAAAAAGAATTCTAAGACAAAATAATGGTGATTTGAATTACCAATTATTAGTTTAGACACATGTATACCAATTACTTAATAACTTAAATAAATGCACAGTGGCCTGAACCACTTAAACCAACTTTCCACTCCAGCTAAATAAATCCACAGTGCACAATGTCAGAGCTTATTAGACGTTGGTTGCTCAAGTCAGACGACTTAAACGTCATTGCTACAGTGTAAGCTCAAGGCTATCAAAGCCTTTCTTTCCTTTTGTTCTCCAGCTTCTCTTCTTCTCTTCACAGAGCCTTCTCCTCTTCTTCTTTCTCTCCTCACGCACAAGGATCTTCACAAGCTTCTCAGTGACTAAGTGTTGGATTTTGCCCTGAAGAGCAAAACCCCCCTCCCCCGCTCACAAATCCCTTCTCCTAGGTAATTGGGTATTCGAGTATACGGTCAGAGGTCCAGGTCCACGTGCATGTGGGCACTGACGAGGGTGAGCGGGCTGTGCATACGAGGGACCTCACCCCCCATGTGTCGAGGCAATAAGGCCTTGGCACAAAATCAATATATTTTGCTACAGTGGCTCATGTGGTTCCGAGGTGGGACTAATCCCGCATCTTCTTTCTCAGCGTGTCTGTAGTGAGGTGCATTTGAGCAACTGGAGTGGCTCCCTCATTGCTTCCTTCAACTGACTACCCAGGAAGACTCCTGGGGTGAATCCACAGTGCCTGAGAGTAATAGCTACGAAGAATAGGGCCAGAGAGTAGCAACTGGAATTGGAGAAGATGGTGGCGACGGTGGCGAACTCAGCAAAGACCTAAAAGCAAAGCAAGAAAATAGGCTCGAAAGCCCTGGTTAAATGGTACAAAAAACTCGCCATGGTGCGAGGAGTGCAGTGGCGGTATGATTTGGTGTGTGCATATGTGTGGTAGCCAGACAGTGGCTGGGCAGCCTGCAATAAGGTAGGTTATTCCGTGGAGGTTTAGGATGGCGAATAGCCCCAAATAAGAGAGGGCTTTTGAAGGTGGAGGAACAGCGGAGCTTTTAGAGTAGGTGGCAAGGTGGTTGGAGGTGTATAGTGTGCGGAAGACCTTGCTGGAGGAGGTATGGCCGGAGATGGAGATGATGATGGTGATCAGTGACGTTGAGGGCTAAACCTAGGGATGAAAGAGATAAATAGGAAGAAAGAGAGGAGGGGAACCTAATTAGCGTACTCTAAATGAATGAAAGGGGAGGAAGTCCTTGCCGATGGTATGCCAGACTTAGAGGAGATGAAGTCTCCGGTGGGTGAAGCGGCGACGACAAGGGGAGGTAGGCAGCGCTCGCTGGTATTGCGACGTGCAGAAGAAGCTGAGGATGAAGGAGCTGCCACCTATTGTACGTGGCGGACGGTGAAGAAGGTAGTCAAGGGGGATAGCCAGAGTTGGTGGAGATGGAGGTCAAGGAGAAAGGAAGACAAGGGTATTCGGCCTCCAAACCAAGCTAAGGAGGTCGACTTAACCTCAGGGAACCTGTTATAGGCTTCATTTGAGCTTTCCAAGCATGGAAACGAAGCTTGAAAGCACATGATTCTTGCACAACAAGGAGACCCAAACCTTTGAAAGGTTCGCATTAGGTTTTGAGTAGGATTCAGAGCCTAATGTGTGGCTCAAATGAAAGAGCATTTCATCAGGGATCTCCCTTTCTATTTTGGGAGAGATTCATCAAGAAATCAAAGAAAAATCTCTGATTAAAGGTCGCTAGAGTAGGAGTTCCTCCGCGATAATGGTGGAGGGACCAATCTATAAAGAAGACAACAAACTTAGGGACCTATCCATAAATAATTCAAAAAGCTAGGGGTGTGTGTGCAAGAAAAAGAGTTAGATAGGGCTAGAATGCAAACTAGGTTAAGATGATCTCTAATTGGTCCCATATTTTGGCACAAACCTAATTTGGACCCAAGGAATCTAATTGTGAAGTCGTATTTTGATTTTGACCAAGTTTGACTAGGTAATTTGCGTAGAAACCCAAATTAGGGTAACTTCCTATCTGAGACTCTATTTTAGGTCAAAATGGTTTCCAATGGTCAAATCAAGGGTACCAAACCTTATAGAATATTTTTCTATGATTTTAGAATGTTTAGGTGAATTTAATCCAAAAAAAACCTCAATTAATTAAGCGAGTCTAAAATAGGGTTTTAGGTGTCCATTAATTCTTGAAATGTGTGAAAACTCGTTTCTGTCTGCACGAACCCTCTTATTAGACATTTATGACCATTTACCCTTCATTTAACCCCTGGGAAACCCTGTAATTGTTCTGCATTTTTGATGTGATGTTAAAACTGTAGATTTACCCCTGATTTAATGCATGTCTCTCAGAAGAATATGCACTGAATTATGGATCTTCGACGGTTATGTAGGAGCATTTGTCAATTGATTCAGACTAATTAAACCTAGTTATAGCTGATGATGACGTTATCATCAGTCTCATAGGCAATGAGATTGCCTGAGAGATCCCCCATGTTGAGCTTCTCAACTTCATTCTCCTCCTCGATGGCGGTGACCTTTTGTTCCCATTCCAGTCTGAGGGAACGAAGAAGCTTTCCTTGAAGCTCCCCCCTTATAAAGGTCTTCCCTAAGGCCCTTAAAGTCTAAGATCAGATGGTCAGACATCTTAAAGTCTAAGATCCAACATTTGATGTCCAGATTGGACTTCCGATCAGGCTGCCTGATGCCTACTTTAGTTTTCTAAGTTCTCTAAGAGTTTATCTAAGTATCCTAGGGTTGAGTATGTGATCCTAGGACTACTGTTGTTACTTTGGAGCTCTTTAACAAATGATCTAAAGAAATGAAAAGTAAAGAACAAAAAGACAAATACATAGAAAAAAAAGAAAGAACTTCTATCCTATTCTTCATCTTCTTCAGCTCTTGCTCCACACAAAGCTCCTTCTCCTCCATTAAGCTCCTCCAATCCGCCATGGATGCGAGCTTGAGTTCCTTCACACTTGTATCCATTTGCAATTATCCTAAAAACTTAAACTCAATGCAAATGTTAAATAATAAGTGTTTTGTTATCATCAAAATGAAAAATCGTGGTGCCCTTACACCAACATTATAAATATTGCATAGCATGCATCGTTCTGCATTTAGATTAGCTTGTACAAATTTTAGGTTAATTTGCCCTTTTTTTGGCAAGGGGAAAAAGCGATATCATTTCACGCCTCAAATTGAAGATTCAACCATACGTATTTGATCAAAGAGATGATCAGAGTCCAACACTTCCAAGATCGCCTCGATCGGACCTCCGTAGCATCAGATGCAGTCAGAGGATGGGTTCGAATCGATGATCATAGCCCAACGACGCGAAAATTGACTCAATCCGACAACATGGCACTACATACAAAGCAAAGATGGATAGTCATGATGGTGCCACGTGGCACTATCATAGTTGCCCAACACCACCTACAACACCTCCTCTTCGATCGTATGATCAATCTCAGCCGTTGGATCTCCATCTAAGTCTTGAAATGCATCCCAGCCACGCCCAATCACTTCTAAAGAGTGAGGCCAAGAGAAGATCTCAACCGTTGGATTGAGATCCAACGTAGAGAGAACGAGTGGAGAAAATAAAGAACTCACCTCAATCGAGCTCGTAGCGCAGCGGTGGAGCGCCTCTTGCGAAGATTGCAAAGTGCGCTCGAAACCACGTAAGCAAATTAAATCTGTGAAGAGTAGCGGCACACGAAATTGAGCTATTGGATGCAACATGAACGATTGATGGAGCAGAGGCGTGGCACGATATTAAGCACTTAGATGGAGGAGCGTGCATACGCATGCGATGACGCATGATCATACGTGCCATCAGATGCAGGCACGCGTAATGGGTAAAGGCGAAGCAGTGCGCATGGATCTAAGTCGTCCGATTATGGGATCAGACAACTGACGTTGATTGGGCGTGATTGAGCACGCGAACAGCGAAGATGAAGTGGCGGTGACGTGGAGAAACGAGAGGTGTGGGATCGACAATGAGCAGCTTACGTGGAGGCGGCGTTCAGCAATGTGCAGCTACAGTGATGTTCATAAACGTCACTAAAGACCCCGATATTAATGTTTAATCATTGAAATGACCTTTTTTCCCTTAAACCTCAACTATATAAAGGCCCTGCATCCCCTCCTTATTCTTCGTCCCTTCTCCTCTTCTCTCACCCCCTCTAATGCTCTACGAGCTGGTCCCATCCCGGGATGCTCTCCTAAAGCTAGAGTAAAATAATTTTCCATTTTCTCACCCCCTTCATGGAGCATCTCATGGCTGTCTTCTCACCACCATTCGGGAAGCGGATCCCACCACGACGTCGCCCTACTTCATTCTCCATCCTCCAACTCTATTCTCCCTCATCCAGCATCTCAACCCCGTCATTTGGCCGCTCCATCAATGTGGCTCCTCCTCCAAGCAGCCATCGAGGAGGATTTTCTCATCCCTCTCTTTTTACTACTTTCTAGTGTAGATTTCTAGCTTTTTAGTTGTAGAAATTAGTTGTAATGAACATTTGGCTATGAAATATTGATTCACGCTCTTTTTCTGTATATTATTCTATCTTTTCTATTATTTATTCTTTTTTCAGTAGAATAGCTAGCGTAGATTAATTTCAACCAGCTAATCTTCTTTCCTAAAATAATTCCAAACATAATTTTTAATCAAACGTTCGCCTCCTCATGTTCGACCCGGGACTCACTAGAGTTTCAGTTATAAATTTTATTTGATAACGGATTTTTACGCAACTATAATGACAAGTTTTTAACTCAACATTTTAGCGTATGAAATCTAGCTAATCACGGTGCTATCACTGATTGGTCCATGCTTCTTTTAGCACCTCTTCTCCACTTTGAAAAGGCCTACAACACTCCATGTAGGGGCATCTCTTCTCATCATCTAGCAAGCATGTTCCCACCACCTTCTAGAGCTTAGAGCAAGTCCTTGGAGTCGTCGAGCCACCAACAGAAGTTTCCCCCACCATCGTGGCTGCCCCAATGCCCTCCTACTTCTTGCATTCATTTTCCTATTTCTCTTTAGCTTAGTGTTGCATGTCTTTAAGCATTCCTCTAGTGTACTCACTTATGTTTCAAGACATTCTGCTTATGCAATATAGTAGTTCTCATTATCATAATTATTGTCTTGGTATTCAGCACTACTCATGTTGATCCATGTTCTTATTACATTATGTTGCATGTTGTCATGCATAGTTAACGGCCTCTATTTTACCTCAGAGTCTGACTCTCTCTCTCTTTCCGCAAGCAAACGAAATAAAATATATTATGGCATTAAGCGATTAATTGATTCGATTTTGTGCCTCCCTTTGTTCGACACTCAGACTCTCATTTCCATTTCTTCTTTTAAAATTGATGTCGTAAATGCTTGCTACAACGAACAAATTACACTTATGCGTTTTTCAACATCACACTTTAGGGTTCAAACTTTAGAACAACCGACTCCACCTTTGATACTTGTATCAGAGCTTGAAATCGTTTGCAACAGTCATCCCGACCCGTTCACCCACCCTTTACCCTGTTCTAAACTATGAACTAGGCTAAACTCGAACCCACCTGGTTTATAATGAGGACATTGCAAAACCTAGGTATGGGGGGGTAATAAAGTGCAAAACAAATGGGAAATTCAATTCTTTGAGGGGTTCTCACAAAATATATATATAATAATAATAAAATAAATAATAATGGAGAAAGGGGAGGAAAATTTTGCAACCTGAATAAAAAATCTTTCTTGAGGAGGAAAAAGAGGAGAAAATACAAGAATGACAAAGGAGTAAAATCAGAGAAAATTGATAGTCCTAGCAATTGATTATGGAACCTACTTAAGTTCTAAACCAAATCAAAATAAGGATTAAGTTCTAAAGTGCTAGAGACAAGGAGATAAGTAAAGAATACTGACCTTAGGCCTCTTAGGCCAAATCTAGGGCCTAAACACTCATGTATTTGTTAAGATCTGGACTATTTCTCAAGAGGTTGAGGAAGTTACAAGGCTGATGTATTAAGTCTAAGGCTTAGAGATTATTCGACCCCATTGCCTCCCCTTTGGTTTACAGGACTTGGTAACCTAAGCACCCAAAAATCACACACCAATCTGGTTCAGTGCTCTTAATGAAGAATAATGGCAAAAGTGTTATGTTCTAAAAATGTCTTCCTGAAGATTTAATTTAGGAGCGGCTCGAAGATGCAAGTTGATTGGACGAATTCCTAGCGTGGAGAGGCAGAATGAAAAAATACTCCCCTCGAAGATGCATTATAACATATCGTATCCTCGGTGCTTGTCTCCTAGGATATCTAAATATTATTCTGGGGGCACATAAGCACCTTATGCTGGTTCAGGTGCCATAGGCGAGATTATCTCGAAATGTCAATTGCCTGGGCCTGAATTTAGCTTCAAAAAGCCATAGGCAGCACTATCTCGAACTGTCAAAAGCCAGTAGTTCTAAGGGTCACCATGGGCGATGCTATCTCGAAGCATCGAAAGCCAAGGACCCTTCGAGGATTGATGGTGGGGACAAGGAATCCAATACAGACTATGTTTAGGGCCAATCCAATGTTGGATTTAGGGGAATGTAAAAGGAAAAGAGAAAACTCTCAAAATAAACATCCACCTCTATCACTCTTATCAAAAATGCACTGGCAAACTGAACCTAGACTTTCTACAAATACGCATGGGTGTTTTAACCATTGGGGTCAACAAACCTCTAGGCAATTTTTGCAGGCCTTAGAAACATTCGCAGTAGACCCAAGGCTGAGGCTGCTCAGGTCTGGATCTTAGCTGATACTTGAGTACCTTTAGGCGTATTGTTAGTATTCTAATCTAATTTCTATAGAAGTGGCACAAATAGGCATCCTAACACAAAACTCAAGTCTAGAGTTCTAGTTCTTTCCATAGGATTTTGCTAAGGACTAGAAAAAGTTACGTATGGGGGTATGATGGTAACACCATCATTCATCACAACTAACTTGAATTAGTCAGAATCAAATGATAAATGCTCCTAAATGATCACTTGAGGATCTCAATTCCGTAGTGAACTGATCTGAGAAGAAGACAGGAAAATGGGGTTAATTATGTTGTTTTACCATCTCATCTCAAAAGCATGTTGACCAAGGGGTTGATCAGGGGTTAATTCAAGGTCAAATGAACTTAAATATTCAAGAAGTGGGCTCACATTGCCTAAATCAAGGTTTCACACATTTAGTGGATTAAAACAGTACTGAAAACCCTAATTATCAGTCACACTCAAGTTGAAAGGATTCTGGTCAAGATAAATTCAAAAATATTCTAAGAGGCTTGTGTTTGGGAATCGTAAAGCACATTTTGATAGAAAAAGCGTCATAGTATAGTGCGCAATATGATCAAACAAGAATATTTATAAAAAGATAACGAGACTTTAAGTCCTGGTCATTCGTCTCTGGGAGGCGTTTGTTCAAATCTGAAATCGGTCATTTCACTCTACTTGTTTACAGTCGCATGGCAGTTTATGGCTATTACGTATTTAAACATGACATGCTTAGTTGCAATAAATGATAATTAAAAGCAGGCAACTTTAATCACACGAAATATTTTGCAATCAATAAGCTCATGGTGATTTTCAGCACAGAGATATATATATATATATAAATATATTTCTTTCATTCATTTATTCAGGAAGGTGTTTGCAACATGGAATGTAGAGGAAAGCTTATACAGGAAAGCTTGAAAACATAAAACTAGCTAACAGAAAATGATCGCATATAGAAATCTATGGGGGCATTTTGCATACATCATTGGGGGAGAATAAGAGCTACACTACTAATCAATAAATGAAAGCAGTAAAACTACGAGAGCTAAGTTACTAATCTAGCAGAAAAGAATGGCATTCGGAGGTGAGCTTCAATGGCCTTTGAGTGGTTGAGAGAAGAAGGAGGGGTGGCCAATAGTGCTTAGGCCAGCCCTTGGAGAGAGGTTGGAAAGATGATCCAGCATCCTGGCGTGGAGATGGTGGCCTCCATGGTGGTGCTCCTCGTGGAGGTGGAGTGGAGATGAATGTGGCTAGCCTAAGTGGATGAGTGCCAAGAATGGGATTAAGCCAAGAGTGGATGGGTGCAAATGGCCACCCCTTAGGTCTTTTTATAGACCTAAGGGAGCTCTCTAGAGAAGTGTGGAACTCTCTAGAGAGAGTCCCAAGAGTGGCCGGCCAAGTGGTGCCACTTGAAGAGAGTTCTAGATAACTCTAGATCAGTGTGTGTGCGTGAATGTGTGTGTGTGTGAGTGTGTGGTCGTGCCCTAGGTGTCTAAGTGATATAGGTTAGGTCCTAAGGGGTTTAGGTAGGTGTAGGCCTTAAATTAGGGTTGCAAACCCTAATTGCTAAGGGGGAATTGCAATTAAACTTTACCCAAGTTTAATTGAATGAGTGTGAACCTAGTTGAGAGTGAAATAACTCAATTAGGTTGGGCTTAGGTCAATTGGACTCTCACTAAGTCCAATTGGACTCAATGAGTCCAATTGACTTAGGTAATGGTAATTGACTATGATCTAAGTCAATTGGGTTTAGTGAGGACATAATTATGTCCTTAGGGAGGTCTAGAGTTGGTGTATTAGGGTTAGGGCACCTTATTTAGGTTCTTATAGGGTTGGAATTGGGTTTAGGGAGCTAGAGATCCAAGACCAAGGCTTGAATCTCAAAATAGGAACTGGAGAGCAATTCCAAACGTCCAAAAATGGAATCAGACATCTTATACTCAAAAATTAGAAGTCCAGACTTGTTGTCTGGACGTCTAATCAGAGTCAGGAAGAATTCAAGGTTCTATCTTGGGTATTCTACAGAAATTGGACATCTGACCAAGTGTCTGGACGTCCAATAACACTGCAGAAGTGGGTTTAAGGTGTGCGGGAGTTGGCTAAGGGCTCTGGACGTCCTATAATTCATCTGGACATCTAGATAAGGGTTGGAACTAGGGTTTTAAGGTTTCCTAGGGTGCGGTGACCTAATCTAAGGGTGGCTAAGGCTTGGGGAAAGTCTTTAGGCTATCCTAGGGCTAGGATGGACCTAAGCTCTTCACATTTTACTATTTTTTTCCTACTTAATAGAATAGCATACCTTAACTCCCTTACATCATTATTTACGATATCTAATCTAAGTCTTTTCCTCCTACCCAGCTGCAACACCCATTATTCCTAATCCAGCTTCAGATCCAGCTTCAGATCCAGCTCCAGATCTAGCTTATTACCTGTAATTGACATAATGCACTTAATCAGCACATTATAACATTATTTTATGCATAGCTAAAGGAAAGCAATAAAGAGGCAGATAATGCTTATGCATGCATAAATTTCCCTAACTTATGCTGAGTCCTAGCCTAATTTAGGTCAATTAAGACCTATGATTGCTGCGCAATCAGTTTGGTACCTTCACTTTGACCATTTGAACACATTTTGACCAAAAATAAAGATTTAGATAGGAATTTGCCTTAATTTGGGCTCCTATACAATTTACCCTATCAAACATGGTCAAAACTTAAATCCAAGTTTACCACTAGATTCCTTGGATCCAAATTAGGTTAACATCAAAATTTAGACCCAATCAGAGTCCATCTTGACCTAGTTTGCATTTTTGCCCTTAAAATCTCTATCTTTCACATCTAAACCCCTAGGTTTCACATTTTATTACATATACACCCCTAACTTCCTCATCTTCTTGACAATCAAGACCCTATTCACCTCCTTCTTCTTCGCCTGAACAGAATCACACACCCAAACCCACCAACTTCATCTTGAGGAATCTCCTTTCAATCAAGACTAAATCCCTCCAAATTTGGAGGGATTGGTCAGGAAGAGATCCTCTTCCATTTGAGCACAATCCCAGGTCCTAAAGAGGACTCAAGAGCTCTTGCAAGTTCACAATAATCAAGGTTGTATATTTCCAAATCTACAACTCCAATTCACAAAATCTTCCAATTTGAGCCTGAATTTGAGCTCTATTTAAGCTCTACATTGTTCCCACATTCGAATTAGCCAGGTTTAGGTCAAATTCCCCCTCTTCTTTTCTCCAGCCACCTCCACCCTAAGCTATGGTAAGCACCCTCCACCTCTTCTCTCCAGCCTCCCAACTGTCAAATTGATCATGCCATCATCTTCCTCAAGCTCTTCCACTCCTCACCAACCACAACAGAAGTTTCCTCTCCCTTTCTTCCTCATCGTCTACCCTACTGGAGTCTTTGTCTCCTTCACGTCTGACGAGGCAAGCTAATGCAAATCCCTATCCCTTTCATCCGAAACTTAGGTCTTTCTCTTCCTCTCCCTCTTTAGATTAGGATTAAGCCTTTAGTTAGTTGTTTCGACCACTCGCTCGCCCTCTCCCACTCCGTCTTCCCCAAGTCCAATGTGAGCTCTGATGAGCTCGCACCGATGATACACTCCACCAAACAACTCGCTACCACCATCACTAACTCCGTCTCAACTCCACGATCAAAATCCCCAAGCTTATTGGGTGTTTGATCCACTCTACACCCTCATCGAACAACCCACACCTCCGCCGTCATCTCCGTCATCGTCCACCCTCCACACACCATAATACACGTCAAAACCACCGCCACCACACTCATTGTGCTCCAGAGATGCTAATAAGCTCTCTGATTGGGACCTAGAGCCCATGCTTCTCATTTCAAGTCTTCTCCGCCATCGTTGTCACTACCGTTCATCACTGACTCCATCCACCGTACTCTGGCGCCCAATGACCACGCTACAAGCTCCAACAGTTGCAGATACACTCCACATACCCACCTACAGCATCGATTGAAGCATAGTAGCAGTAGCAATCAATTGGAACTCCACCTACAGCTGTGCACGAAGAAGCTGGACTGATATAGTCCCACATCATGGAGACTTAAATCAAAAATTGATTTATAACATTTTGCCTCCGTAGACCCTTCGCCTAAGACACGGGGTAGGGTCCCATACTCACGGCCATACGCACACCAGTCCGCTCACCAGCGCCATGCGAGCCAAATTGGTCCCCTTGCGCTGAACCAAACTGGTCTGGGATTGAGGAGAGAGAAAGGAAAGGATCTGTGAGAGAGTATGGGGGACTTTCTCTTAGGAATCGTGACCAAGGACTTAGGTGAATTTAGGGTGCTTTGGAGTTAGACATTTAAGATTGTCTATTTGTCTTGAATTGACCGTTTAATAGAGTGTACTATTTAAGATGTCTAATGCCCTTTGAGATATTGATTTAATCTTGGGTGGGAATTGAGCCAAGTGTAAAATGCTTAATTAGTGGTTCCAACCACCACATTTTAGTCTCTTCATTATATTTTTTATCTATTGAATTAGAGATACAATTTGATTATTTAGTGGATACATTTTTAGTTGATTGATCATTCATTGCACACCATTATTCTTGTGACTTGATTATTGTGCTCATCATTTATAATTAATTAGTGGGTTGAATTCCAATTTTACTCCCTGTGAACGACCTTGAAACTCATGATTTTTCAAGCATTATAAATTTAAATGTCAATTCAATTTTCATCACTATACTACAATGCGATTCTTTCTTAAACTACAATAATTTCCTACCCAACATAGAGCGACCTCTAAATTGATGTCTGAGGTGCTTGAATTCATTAGAGTGCTTTCAAAAAATCTGAAAGGTTATCCACAAACATGGTATGAAGCAAAGAAATAGATTTGTGTCCTTGGTTTAAATTGCAAGAAAATTGACACATGTCTAAATGATTGCGTGTTATACAGAAATGAATATGCAAAGTTGATTAGTTGTCCACAGTGTGGTGTGGACAAATAAAAAGTGGGAAAATCACTAAATACAAGGGCCAAAAAATAGCCTGAGAAGGTTCTACGTTACTTTCCTTTGATTGCTTGACTTGAATTCCTTTTTATTTCAAGTAGAATTGGGAATTTGATGACATGGCAACAAAATAACAAGTCATGAGATGGTCACATTTGTCATCCTGTAGATTCAGAAGAGTAGAAAATGTTTGACAACACTTATTTAGCATTTGCAGATGATGCAAGAAATGTCAGATTGGGTCTTACAGGAGATGGGTTTAATCCTTTTATGAGCGTGTACCCATCCTATTCAAATTGGCCAATCATGATGGTAACTTGAGAAGCATGATTTTTTAAGTTTGAATAAGAATCGTCAAATTCTTCATTCTTCTAAACCGTTCACATTAGCATGTCAAGTATCTCAAGTCTTCTACGTCCCTAACAATAGCAGAAATGGATGGATTATACCCATCCAGACAATTCCACCTGAATATTATGGCGAGCAAAAAGATATCAAACCTAAAATATGAACAAATGCTTCGCAAGAACACTTACAAGAAGTTGGTCCAGGTGCAATGGATATTGATATATAAGGTATAACTATCTTTTATATCATTTCCTTTTTTATTATTATGTACCAAAGCAGCATGTTATTTAGATGAAATGGATCTTGAAGTAATAGATCACACTTCAATTAAAGCACGTGCCATGAGATAGTACCAAAGGGATGGCCTCAATACATAAATATTAATTTATCCATTATTAAAAGTAAACTTACATTGTTATATCAATATTGCTAGCTAGTTAACTAGACATTGAAATCCAAATGATAGACTAGATTAAACATCTAGCTAACTAGTTTAATAGGCAATGCCTCATTTCTCTCAAATTAACCATCATTAATAATTTCCATTAGCCTTTAAGCCGTTGCAATTTCTATACATCCTTTTGTAATTGGAAATGACTTTGGATTGAACAGAAATAGTGGTTGAAGTATGGATTTTTAGTAGCAAATTCTAGCAATGGCAGAATTTACTTTTTCATCATGTTACTTGCATTTCAACCTTTGTATCTAAAACATTGATAGCTTCTTGGTTAGAGAAAAGGCACAGAACTAATTTTATAAGTAGGAGCCAAGTAGAGGTGATGATTCCTAGTGAAATCTTTGATTTTCCTCATAATGCCATGATATTAACTCATAACCCATTCCAATGGAAGGATATATTTAAGTTTATATATTTAAGTGCTCTACTTTTTTACTTATAATTATCTGCAATACATATGTGGGATGTGTCTACTGTTTACTTTTGATTATTTCTATTTCATAAGATGTGGGATGTGTGGTTTTCTCTAGATTTGGGAAAATATCCATAAATAAGGGAAACTCTGCCTATTTTTTTCCTGCTTTATATAATGTTTATTTTTTTGATATTTATACAAGTACTAATCAATTTGTTTATGCATATGCAAATGAAATTCAAGAAATTTGCTTTTAAGGGTAACAAGGGTGACCAAACCACCTCAGCAGGTAGGGATAAGACCCAGCAACCACCTTCTACCCAACCTCCTTCCACACAGCCACCTTGCACCTAGCCTCCTTCCACACATCCACCCCGCCCCTAGCCCCCCCACACCCATCCTCCCTAGGTCCCTGAATACATCCCTCTCAGTACTCCCCATGCACACCCCGTCATCATGGTTCCTAATCCCACATTTATGAGCTCTCATAAATATCTTCGACTTGGTGATCTTGCTCGACAGTACCTAAACAAGGGTAAGAAGGTAGTCACCCTTACAATGCAAGAGCTAGAGCTAAAGCCAGAGGTTTCCACCTACTACCCTAACGAGGATGAGGACGAGGATGAGGGCGATGGCGATGGCGATGACAAGGGGGAGGGCAAGGACGATAATGCTGAGGCCTAATAAACAACTCAGCAGGACCCTCAGGCTAAGGCAGGGACTAATTCAAGTAAAAATTGTGGGTAATATCTTATTTATATTCAACATTTAATTATTGAAATTTGTTTATAATGTTCTAATTTTTTGTTATATTTTTCTAATCAGGTAAGAAAAAAAAGGAAGGGATCCGACAAGAAATGCAAATCTAGATGCACTTCCAGAGGGGACGAGGATCAAAGTACATATCAACGAAGCTGGAGAAGATCCAGACTATCCTCCCTTCATTAGCAAACTATCCAGGATGGTAAAAGAGCTCATCCCCTTTTCTTGTTTTGATTAGAGAAGGGTCCCAAAGGAGGTGAAGAGGCAGCTTATTCGTAATATGGAGTTAGATAATTCTTAACATATATATATAAGTGTTAGTTCGATCATATTTATGGAGGATAGGAGCCTAGAAATCATGAATATTTAAGAAGATAATTCTAGGGAAAATAAAATTTTGAATCTTAAGGTTCTTGGTTGTTTTAAACCACTCACTTTTTAGCAGGACCCTTATGATATTTTTTATTTTGAAGACATGAAACCCAGGTACAGAATTATGGATTATCATGTTGAGTGATAAATGCTAGTTTATCATCATTCTTATACCCTAAAACAGATCTAGCTCTTAGGGTTTTAACTTCGCAAATGGGTTTTCGGGTTGCATTCAGGCATTCACTTAAGATAGGCATGCATTGCATTTTTGTTATATTTTTTATGAGTTTATTTGAGTGTCAGGGATAGGCAGAGAGTCAGGTCTCACATACCTTGGCACTCAGGAAGGCAGAAGATGGAGAAGCTCATATCAACTAGATCTTAGATAGATCTAACTCATCGTAGCTAGATCCTAGCTCCTTCTAACTAGATCAACTCATCCTTAGCTCCATTCAGCTCATCTCAGCAGAATGGTAGCTCAAGCTAGCACACCTCAGCTCCATTCAGCTCACCTCAGCTGGATGGTAGCTCAAACTAGCTCAAGACATTTGATCCCAACTCCATTCTAGATCCTCTAGCTCAAAATAGCTCACTGGAAGCTCTATCTGACTAGGACTACCTACTGCCAACAACTAGCAAGGCCTAGTCAGCTGAAGAAGTCCTCAACCGATTCAGGCTAGCTCAAGTCCAACTCCTGAAGACTTAACTTAGCTCAACTTAGTTGAGCTGAGCTACCTGACCTAAGTTAGCTACTCCAGCTAGCTAGGTAAGCTTCGGGAAGACCAAACACAGCTCACCTCAGCTCACATTAGCAGAAGCCAGCTCATCTTAGCTTGGCTTAGCAGCTAGCAAAGAACTAGCAAGCTAAGGAGCTCACATGCAGCTCTCTTCAACAGCCATCAGCTCCAATGCAGCTTAGATGTAGCTCCTCCTCAGCTCTTCCTCTCAAACCCTAGTTCTACCTCCTTTCCCAACTACTCATCTACTAGCTAAGCTAGCTTAGTTTAGCTAGTCCACCTCCTTGGCTCTTAACCCTAACCCTAAAACTCCACCTAACTAGCTCCACCAAGTAACCCTACTTAGCTCCACCTAAGCTACCCCTACTCCCATTCCATGTTGGCGCCACCACCACACATCCCCTCACCCCTCAACCACCACCAAAAGCCACCACCAAAAGTGGTGCCAACCTACCATAACTACCCCTTGTTTTGGCTCCAAAACAAGGGAGCAATCCTAGCCCTACACCTCACCACACATGCCACATCTACCCTCCATTTTCCCTCCATTTTTTCCACCTTATAGAATACCCCCCTATTGGTGCCAAAATGGAGGCACCCTTCCACCATGGAAGTCCACCATGGGGTGCCTCTATGGCCATAACCACCACCATCCACATCCCTTAGATGGTGCCACTTAATCCCCTCCATCCTTTCTACAACTACCCCACCCTAGCCATCCACTAAACCCACGCCAACCACCACCACCCTAGCCTATATCTACCCCATCTAACCACCACCATATCCATATCTTCTCCCTTATTAATTCCACCCATATTCACCTTGATGTAGACACATCCATTTAGGTTAAAATGCCTATTTATGCATGTTCCTTGGCTTAGATTTGCATTCCATATTATAAATATTGCATAGCATGCATCATTCTGCATTTAGAGTAGTTGTATATATTTTAGGTTAATTGTGTCCTTTCTGTGGTCAAGAGAGAAGGATATTTATTTTGGAGCCTTGGATTGACGATCCAACCATACAGATTTGATCAGGACGACAATCGGAGTCCAACGCCTCTGAAATCGCCTTGATCTGAGTCCCGTAGCACCATATGTAGTCCGAGGAAGATCAACGACCAAGGGACTAGGTGACGCAATCCAGAGCTTCAAACGATAAATCTGACCGCACGGATGGATTCGAGTCGACAATCGTAGCTCAATGGCGTGAAAATCAACTCAATCCGACCTCTGTAGCAGCCCCTACAAAGGAAAGAAGATGGACGGCCCAAGTTGCACCATGTGGCACAACCCAGGCCGCCCATGCGCATGCACGCACCACCGCACGTGCACAGTAGTACAGACGTGCGCACACGCGCATGGAGGCATGCACACGCACAGGTGCAGCAGTGAGCAAATTAGGGAGGAACCTAATTATTCCAAGAGTGGTTCAAGTAATTCTTCCAATTGGAAGGATTTCTAATGGCTCCTGGATGGCAGAAATATTTTGAGTGGAGTTAGGGTTTGGATAGTTGTAATTCCCCAGTGAATCATAGATAGCCTCAGAATATTGGTAATAATTAGCAAGGGTAGTGTTGAGATTGTGCAAATTTTCTCTTCATGGAATGTCAAGTTGGGTCAGATGTGGACTGTATGGAGCTTGGATTGGTGTGGCAAGTCTTTCCTCAATTTTCTTTTGATTAATGTGCATCTAGTCGAGTTTTTGTGCAATCATTTGAAGATCATCTTGGGTTACAGGAATAGATTGGGTGCCTACTTCGTGACCACCGAACTGCAGGTTTGAAGTTCTGCAAAATGTGTTCACAGAAGCTTGATTACATGAGTTGTCACTCATTTCTTCAAATAAGCCATAGGCACTCTCAGCATCCTTATTCAAGAATTTTCCACCACACGAGGCATCGACAAAATGTCAGATTTGATCTTCTAATCCATGATAGAAGATCTGCACGAGCTACCATAAAGGAATCTCGTGGTGCGGGCAACTTCTTAGGAGATCTTGAAATTTTTCCCAAGAATCATGGAAAGTCTTACCAGATTTTTGTTGAAAGGTCGTAATAGATCTTCGCAGGGAAATAGTACGACCTATGGGAAAGAATTTCTTGAGGAAGGTTCTCTTAAGCTGAGGCCATGTGGTGATTGGATGGTCAGTGGTCCTGAACCAGTAAGTGGCCCTATCTTTAAGAGATAATGGAAATAGCTGCATCAGCCATAGGTCTTCTTGCACATTTCGGGAATGGGTTGTTTATGCAAGAAGAGTTAACTCTTCAAGGTGGCTGAATGGGTCTTCCCTAGGAAGGCCATGGAAATGTTTAATCAGGTTCAGAACCGTCGCCTTTATCTCAAAGTCCCCTTCAGGTATTGATATAAACACATTTATTGAGGGTAAAATGCCTATTCACACATGTTCCTAGGCTTAGATTTGCATTTCATGTTATAAATATTTCATAGCATGCATCATTCTACATTTAGAGTAGTTGTATATAATTTTGGATAATTACGTCCTTTTTGTAGTTAGGAGAGAAGGATATTTATTTCGGAGCCTCAAATTGACGATCCAACTGTACGAATCTGATCAAGACGACGATCGGAGTCCAATGCCTCTGAAATCGCCTCGACCGGAGTCTCGTAGCACATATGCAATCCGAGGAAGATCAACGGCCAAGGGACTAGGAGACATAATTCAAATCTTCCAATGACAAATCCAACCGCATGGATGATTCAGGTCGACAATCACAGCCTAACGGCGCGAAAATCAACTCAATCCGACCTCTGTAGCAACCCCTACAACAAGAAGAAGATGGACGGCCCAGACTGCACCATGTGGCACAGCACATGCCGTCCAGCGCACACACGCGCCACCACACGTGCGTAGTGGTGCGGGTGTGCATGTGCGCGCAGGCGCGCATGAGCGTAGCGCAGCGCCAGCGCATGGCACGCACATGCAGCAAAGGAGGGGAAGCGCAGCACTAGCTATGCATGAGCTGGACTTACAGCGATGCTTACAGCTGTCGCTAATTCATCGCATGCCAACAAAGCCAGCTGTGGGTGCCAGCGGGCATGAGCTACCTACAGCGACGTTTCCAGCGATGATCTGGATGTCACTAATGGACTCATACCTTTTTTTTGCCTCTTCTCCACCACTATTAAAGGACCTACACCCCCTCCCTTCCAAGCCAACTCTATCTACTCTACTCCCACCTACTCCCAAGCTCTAGCAAGCTTACCAACGCTCCATTAGAGCTTGTTCTCAAGCTCCCAAGGCGCCTATTAGTATAGTGAACCTCTGGCCCACCAAATACTCCTCCAACTTCCCATCCCCCTTCATAGGTCACCTTGGAGCCGTCCTCCCACCTCCATTCCGGTAGCAGATCATCTCCGTCTTCTCACCTTCATTCCGGAGCCACACCAAAGCTTTCCTCAACCCGATGTCCTCCTACATCTCACCTCCATCGTCCTGCTCCTCACGTCCTTCATCCGAGCTTCCTCCAGGTGCCGTCATCTCGTCGAATAGCTGATTCGAGAGATTTCCTCTCACCCCCCTCTCTTTTTATGCTTTCATAGTTTATTGTAATTGACATTGGAAGTAATATATATCAAGTTTGTTTCACATCTCTATCTTGTGATACGTTTGCTTATTTTCTTCTTACAAAAATACAAAAAAATAATAAAACCCTAAAATACCAAAAAGAAACAAATCGAAGCACGGTTTTCACCTAAAGTAAATGTCACCTCCCTGTGTTCGACCCAGGACTCCCTTGGAGTTTCGGTATAAATTTTATCTGATCAATGTGTTTTGCAACTACAACAACGAATTACTTGTAACCCTGATTTCTAACACGCGAAACACACCTGACCATTTTGGTGCCATTGCCAGGGAGGCGACAGAATTTACTTTACTGTTTTCTACGCTTCTTTGCATTTACATAGCACTAACCCTGCTTATCTCTAATCTATTATCTTGCAGATACCCTAGCATGGAGATCCAAGTGCGGTAGATCGGAGTAAAGTGCGCGTAGAGTGTTTTGTAAGTGTCCCCCACACCACCCCCACCTTAATTTTCATTCCATAACCTAATAACTCAAACCCAAATCAACTTAGCTGCTTTTTATAAACCCTAGGATAGATTTTGTTGTTTGTTTGCCACCTCCACACACCTCGCCATCCACATAAATAAAAAAAAAATAATAATAAAAGTGTTATTTGATTGTGGGATTTTCTAAAAGCTACATACTTAACACCCACAACTTGTCACCTTAAGGTGCACAATCACATCGATTCTACCACTTAACTGGGATCTGACCTGTGGACCCAGTACACTTAATTCAACACACAAATGAGTAGAAATCTGAATTGGTCAAACATTTCTGTGTGCCTTAACTATGTGGTGCAATAGGCCAATTGACTGAACTATTTAGGCCACACCACTTAAGATAAAAGTGATTCATCAAGTAGCTTGCCACTTAGGGTTGATTTTTAGGATTGAACCAGGCACTCCATATTTTATTTTGGAATTTTAAAGGAATATATCTACACCAGTGCTTTCAAAACTTGGAGTGTTCTACTGAACCTTGATTGAATATATCTAAAGATTAAACCCTAAAAGCTACTAAACAAGGTTGAACCCTAAAAGACACATCATCAAATAACCTTGTTTGAAAACCCTGGTTGTGCACGCACACACATTTTAATTGATCATTAAGGGCACAACCCATCTAAAGGGCCCATCACATTCCTAAAGCACCATTGTCCCAAGCCTAACTAAAATTGATTAGACGTTGGCCCTAAGGACTGGTTCACTCGTCGGGATCCAAATTGAGATTATTCACGATTAACCTACTTATACTAGTCAATTTGATGTCTAGCTAGGGGAGTAGCATCAAACAACTGCGGCTGGGGGATACACTAGGAACCAGAGGTGCAAGCCAAAGGAAGAACCTTCTCCCCAGTCCCTCCTTCTAACTGGTTGGATTGCCTGGACATAAGTAGAGTAAATCGTCCATAATCTTAGGATGGATTCTGAGAGTCTGTAGACCTTTAGGCTACCCAACCTAAGGACAGGCTTGTATTTTTGTATTGCAGGGCTCCTTTCTCTTCTGATTTCCGTCCTTACTTCACCATGTACCCTTCCACATCTTACACCCATTTCCAATCCTATCCTCCTACCATCTCTTATACCCAAGATGATTACTATCCTGACTTAACTTGTCATTACCCATCCACTGGCCGGGATGACTTTGATTGGGGATACGAATCCGAACCTCAATGTCCAGGGCCTAACCTTAGACAACAAGACTATGATTATTATCCTTCCCAGAGCTACAATGATTATAGATCTTCATCCTTTGATCTCCAAACCAACCCAATCTACAATCAGGAAGGATATAATGATTATAACACCTACCCTCCCTAGTATTCCATTGAAAATAGGTCATCACCATCCTTTGAACAACCTAGAACGACCTACTTTCAAGGAGGGACCCGAGAACCTCGACATCTGGACTCCCCTAGATTTAACCCAAACCCACCCAAACCTAAATCGAACCAGTCGGTTCAGGTGGACCAGATCTAGGATAGGGTGTTAGCTAATTTGAGGACCACTATACAATCGTTAGAAGCTCATCCAACACCATGCACTGAAGCATTGGAGCCTATGATAAAAATGAATGACGAGAAGAATAGCTCTTTATTGGATTTGCTCCAAAGTGTTAGGGGTAGGGACCTGGGTGAGTTTCTTCTTGGGAAATTGTCGAGGCTGAGGATGAAACTTGTGGTTGCCGTAGTCAAATCTTGGGATGATTCTCAAGATGAACCCCCTTCAAGAGAGCCAATGTCTGAACCCGCTCAAGTGCCTATCAAGGGGGATACATATTCTGAGATTGGAGATGACCAGGTTGGGCTAGAGCAACCCTTTGAGGATGAATCGAGTTTCTCACCCGAGATCCTAGAGCCAAGGAATGATGAAAAATATGTCTCCATGGACCATGAAATGACATATGATTTTGAGACATATGTAAATGAGGATCATGGATTCTTTGACTCTGAGGATGAAGAATCTTGTGGTGAAGTCTCACTTGAACTTAAGGAAGAGGAATTTAGTAAGACAAGGGGGCTTGAGGAATCTGACGAATCTGCTGATAGCCCAATTATTGAAGATTTGATTTAGTTGGGGCTAACTTGGAGGATTCGAATCCTCATTTACTAGAAGATTCAATCAATAGCCCCATTCCTCAACCACACCCCAAAGGGATTGATTTTGATTTGGAAATCTTTGTACCCAAGTCAATCTTGAGTCAGCCACGATTTTTGGACTTGGGAGAATCGCATGGGGTGAATGATATTCTAGAGGTCCCGGAACCTGAGCACTTGATGTTGGAGGATAGGAATGTTGAAATGAAAATTTGTGAGGTTAATTTTGAGGGAAAAACAAGTTTGGATATAAGGGTACCTATTGACCTGAAATCACCTATCTTCCATACGAACCCTTATGATATCTTTCACGTGCGACCCAAGCCTGGAATAGCTTATTATTTTTCTGAGCTAAATGTTAAGTGGACAACCACACCTATTGAACCATCCTTACCCGTCGTCCGACGCTTTGTCTTGAGTTGCACACCACTAAACCACAGGCCCGACCCTGCAAGCTTAACAACCTTCGATTCTGGGTGATTTTCATCCAGAACCTAAGAACCACTCAACCCTAGGGCATGGGTCTGCACTATAATCTGGTCCACGTCTATGGACATATTCTATTGGTAGGTTTCAGGATCAACCTTTTGATTTTTATTCTGACCTGCATTTGTGAATTCTCAATTTCTTCTTTGTATGTATGTTATGCCTAGCTAAAGGCATTAAACTTAGCACATGCGTATACACTCCTCTCTGCGAAGCTGACCAGATTTTCACAACACTCAGGTGATATTCTATTTACTCTGCCCTTTTCATGTATTTATTTTTACAATGAGGACATTGCATCATTTAGGCATGGGGGGTGGATACTTAATCCTGAAATCATTTTGTTAACTCCGTAGAATTTCTTTTAGTTTCTTTTTAAAAAAAATTGAAATTTGAAAAAGACAAAAAGAAAGAAATTAAGAAAAGAGAACTTAGGCATTTGGAAGTTATTAACTTTAGGAAATGATACGAGAGAACCAAAACACTTAGACTCTTCAGGTCTTCAGGCTTAATTAGCCTAGATGTCCACTCGAATGTGGACTTAGTCTCGAACCCACGTCAATCCAAATTCATTTTAATTTGGTAAATAAATTGGGATGATAAATATACGACTTATCAACCCGCCCTCTGATTTGGGGGGATTTTAAGGCTAAGCATCTACACACTATTCGCACTGACTCACTTTCTGACAGTTCTTATGAAAAGTGGGTAGCTAATGGATCGACTTGGGTGTTGTGGCTGGCAAGTTGTCGATGGTAACAACTCATCAGCCAGTTGTCCAGAGCCTAGCCACAAGACCATTTTCATTGTACTGCCTTTAAGTAAATCTTAGATCAAGAAAGTCGCCTACTTCAAAAAAAAGAAAAGAAAAAGAAAAGAAAATATATATAAAAAAGGAGAAAATAAAAAATTAAATAAAAACACACTTCACCGCATGAGTATGGCTGGCAAGTTGTCAGTGGTAACAGCTCATCGGCCGATTGTCCAGAACCCAGCTCACAAAAAAATGCACAATAGTTCCCAAAACACTTAGGGAAGAAGCAGGGAAGTGGAATAAACCAAGAAGATATACACTGGGTTTGCCCTTGTGTTGACCCCATAAATAAAAGTAGGGAGAAAGCTACCGATTGAAAAGATAAACCTCTAGGCAAGGTCACCTATGGTCGTAGAAATCCTAAGTTTGTTTTAACGGCCGTCTAGTGAGTCTTTCACTATTTTCACAAGATGCTTAGCAGTTAGAGTCTTTTTCGAGTCTTGGGCGGGTTCGGTAGCCATAAAAAGTTATCCCAGAACTCTCAAACTCCAAAAGTACAAAAAAATTAGAAAAGAAGAAAAATAAAAAAAATGTATCTTCCCTTTTCAAATAAGGCAAGGACTTGGGCGGTCTGCATTCTGGCAGACACCCGGGAACTGCTGAGTTTTCGTAGTTAAGGACCTCAGTTGAAATTTTCTATTATTAATAAATGACTTAGGCCTAAGAGATCTAATCCTAATTCTGCTTTTATACATAGCATACAGTTTAATTTTGCTAGGGACTAGCAAAAGATAGGCATGGGGGTATGATATAAGCACATTTATTGAGGGTAAAATGCCTATTCATGCATGTACCTAGGCTTAGATTTGCATTTTATGTTATAAATATTTCATAGCATGCATCATTCTACATTTAGAGTAGTTGTATATAATTTAAGTTAATTGTGTCCTTTTTGTGGTTAGGAGAGAAGGATATTTATTTCAAAGCCTTGGATTGACGATCTAACCAGATGGATCTGATCAAGACGACGATCGGAGTCAAACGCCTCTGAAATCGCCTCGATCGGAGTCCCATATCACCATATGCAATCCGAGGAAGATCAACGGCCAAGGGACTAGGAGACATAATTCAAAGCTTCAAATGATAAATCTGACTGTGCGGATGGATTCAAATCGATGACCGCAGCCTAACAACGCGAAAATCGACTCAATTCGACCTCTGTAGCAACCCCTATAACAAGAAGATGGACGACCCAGACTGCGCCACATTGAGCAGCCTATGCTGCCCAGCACACGCATGCGCCACCGCATGCGTGCAGCAGCACGGGTGTGCACGCACGTGCATAGGTGCGCATGCGCACAGCGCACGTGCGGCAAAGGCGGGGGAGTGTAGCGCTAGCTATGCGTGAGCTGGACCTACAGCGACGCATGAGCTGCCTACAGCGACGTTTGCAGCGACGGCCTGGATGTCACTAATGGTCTCATACCTATTTTTTTCCTCTTCTCCTCCACTATAAAGGGACCTACACCCCCTCCCTTCCAAGCCATCTCTACCTACTCTACTCCCACCTACTCCCAAGCTCTAACAAGCCTACCAACGCTCCATTAGAGCTTGTTCTCAAGTTCCCAAGGTGCCTATTAGTATAGCGAACCTCTACCCCACGAAATACTCCTCCAACTTCCCATCCCCCTTCATAGGTTGCCTTGGAGCTATCCTCCCACCTCCATTCCGGTAGCAGATCATCTCCGTCTTCTCACCTCCATTCCGGAGCCACGCCGAAGCCTTCCTCAACCCGACGTCCCCCTGCATCTCACCTCCTTCGTCTGAGCTTCCGCCAGGCACCATCATCTCACCGAACAGCCGATTCGGGAGATTTCCTCTCACCCCCCTCTTTTTATGCTTTCATAGTTTATTGTAATTGACATTGGATGTAATATATATCAGATTTATTCCACATCTCTATCTTGTGATACGTTTGCTTGTTTTCTTCTTACAAAAATACAAAAAAATAATAAAACCCTAAAATACAAAAAAGAAACAAATCGAAGCACGATTTTCACTTAAAGTAAACGTTGACTCCTTATGTTCGACTGGGGCTCCCTTGGATTTTGGTATAAATTTTATCTGATCGACGTGCTTCGCAACTACGACCACAGGTTACTTGTAACCCCGATTTCTCACACGCGAAACACGCACGAACAGGTATGACCACTCCTAGTCGGTCCTCATAATAGGAAGGATCATAAAAATATTTTAGAGGAACGACAAGCTGCTGACGGGGTGGTGGGTTTAGCCTTTGGTTGGCTAGGTTATGGATATTCCTAGTCAACACTTATTGATTGGCATTAAGTTGAACAATCTGCTCAGCCATCAAGGTGTAGAGATCAGGTTGGGGGCTTGATGTTGTGATTGAATCAAATCAACATTAGGAACCTCCAAATGAGGGAAGTCAAAGGTGGGGTGGTTTTGGGTGGAAGGGTCATAATTGGGATTAGAAGTGGAATTAGAGATGGAAGTGGAAGGGTTAGTGAACTTGTTTTGTTGATTTTCCATTTTTTAGAAGAAGATGGAAAAAGCGATCTTTTAGCACAGGGGGCAAAATCAAATGGTCCCTCCAAGTGCTGATTTTGAGACCGTTGCCCAAGCATAAAATGGAAAAATGGGAGGGGAGGAGAAAGAGATGGAGATGAGAGAAAGTGTGCAATCAATCAAACAAAGTTCTAGACCTAACTTAAATGTAACTCCTTAAAAATTTAACCTAAGACTTGATCTACCTAGGAAATAAGAAATCAATAGTAAAAACCCATTCTATCAACAAATTTGGCCAAGTTGCATAAGGGGAGGTTTGGGCCCAAGCATTTCCCAGGAAAATCCCCAGGGGCTTGTGCAAACCCACACCTAGTCATTTGACACGGCCGCTTAGCCTGTCACCAGATATAATGACAGAATTGGTATTAACTAGAGAAAACTTAAAACCTATATAGCAAGCCTAAGTTGATAAAACCTTAAGGGTAAAATTGCTACAATTTTTAGTTAAGTCTAGGAGAGTAGAGTGCACACAGAATGTGGAGGGCATTGATTGGGGTATTGCCCTATTATTTCAATTTTTAGTGTGTGCAAGATTGGAAAGTGATTCCAATAGTAAATAAGTTGTCACACAATTTTTGTTTGCTTTTCTGCTTTTAGAATTTGATTTAGCTTAATGTATTTTAGGATTTTCTTTTTAAGGTTTCAAACAAGTTTGAGATTCCACAAACAAAATGAAATCAAGTTGTATTGGTGAAGATAAGTTTCCTTTAATTTGTTGGTTTCTAGAAATGAAAAGAAACCCTAATCAATTAAATCCTAAGCAGAAATTTAACTATCAATGAGTTTGTTTTAGGCTTGCAAGTTAAGTAGTGGTCCAAGCAATAAAAACAACACCTCTACTGTAAGGAAAATCAAACAAGGATTCCAAAAAATATTTTTTTGTGATATTAGGAATTTGTTTGACATTTTTTTGGTATTTTTCTTTGTGCTAGTGTCAAAGTCCAGAAATGATACCTAAGAGTATTTTGGACTTTTCATTACCACAACCAGCCTCATAAAATTTTTGTGATTTTATATGGTGTATAATTTCACAAGAATTGGATGAGTATAAAAATTCCTAAAATTCACGGACAGTAGCAAAATAGGAAGATTAGAGATGACCCCTCTACAATCCATGAATTTTTAAAAATTCCATACAGATCCAATTGTTCTGAAATTTGGAACAGATGTTCATTCTTGAATTGGAATCACTCGATGAAATTTTGAGATTTTAGAATGCCTTTGGTGTTGGGAATTGATTTTTGAAGTCTGGATAGAAGTCTAGACCTAAAAATCAGAACACCAACATTTAAAGTAAAGTGGTATTTAATAGTGCAAACAAGCAACAAATGGGTTTTAATTTACACCACTCCACTTAATTAAGTTGTTTAGGATCCTGAAAGTCAAGTTTAATATTTTTTTGGTACTTTTAATGATTTATGTGACCAGAAAAATGGAACCAACCTGAAATCTTAGGGAAGAAAAGGGACTTTTAGCTCTCGCTTCCAAAATCCCGCCTTCTTGTAGTTCCTGCACCCACAAGAGAGAGAGAAAAGGGGATGAGATCCACTTAACAAGTAAGAAAAATAAATGAATGCAAAGCCATGCCTCCCTGGCAACGGCGCCAAAAAGTGATACGAATTTTATACGGTTTGTAAAATTAGGTTTTTTAGTCGTTGCAACGGGTAAAATCGTTTCGCTTTTGAATTTATAAGACCTAGATAGGAAAGTATCTAGGGTCATCCAAGGAGGCAATATGTTGCAAAATCAAGTCTCTTGCTCGGAAATGGAAATCAACTTTTTTTTTTGTCTTTCCAAATATATATTTTTTATGGGTTGAAATGACAGGAAACATGCGAATTGTTGATAGCGAGAAAATAGTCTACACATAATTCACTACACTACTACTAAGGTGACAAGTAGAGTCTCTCCCTAAGCTCACCCTAGGCACGTGAAGGCCTAGAGTAATTAGGGAGAGGGAGTGAAAAAAATGCTAGACAAAAATTCTAAAAAACTATGCAACAAAAAGATAACTGAAGGCAACTTGAATTAAAGGAAATTGTTTACACAAAACCTATAGAGGAATGCTTCTACTCTACTTGAAAATACAAGAAAAGAAAAACACAATTCCTCTAGATAAAATGGTGAAGAAGAGGGGGCTTCTTTCTCCAAGCCGAGTAGCTCCTTGACTTCAAAAGAGATCTCCTTCTTCTTCTTCCTTGAAAGGCTCCTCCAGGAAGGTGTCCTCCAAGATAGTTGCAAGCCCAAGGGGGGGGGGGGGGGGGGGGCGTGCACTTGCTTCTCCCAAGGGTGAACGTCCACCCTAAAAACTCCTCCATTGCCTGGCCATCCTCTTAATGATGGAATGCACCTCCTCCTTGGAGTGGCACAAGAAGAGAGAAGGCACCAACATGGTAGGTAGGATGCCCCCTTAATCTTCTTCTCTCCTCCTTCTTCTTGGTCGTGAGTTGTAGGTGGATATAGGGTAGAGTTAACACTAATGGAGGATGAGGATTTAGTGGTGGTTAGGAGGGTTTTTATAGAGATGGTGATGGGGATTGGCGTGTCCTTTAGATGGGTGGCTAGGATTGGATGATGGAAAGTGGTTAAGGATCCTAGGGTGGAGGGTGTTTGGCACCACCTTAAGGGATGTGGTGGTGGTGGTTATGGTGGTGGAGAGGCACCATAGGTTGGCGCCACCATGGAGAGGTGCCATGGTTTTGGCGCCAACTATGGGAGGCTTCTAGAAGGTAGGTTGGTGTAGGGTGGATATGGGAGGTGAAGTTGGCACCCAAAAAGGGGGGTAGTTAGGGTGGTTTTGGTGCCAACTTCTTGATGCCCTTTGGTGGTGGTTTAGGGGTGAAAGGTGGTGATGGTGGTGGCACCAACTTGGAGTGGAGGTGGAGCTAGCTTAGGTGGTCTTAGGTGGGCTTAGTTGGTGGAGCTAGTTGGTAGGGTTTTAGGGTAATGGATGGCCAAGGGAGCTAGAGCTTAGCTAGTTATAGAGTATAGGAGGAGGCAATTGGAGCTAGGGTTTGAGGGAAGGAGCTAGATAGAAGAAGTCTGGAGCTGAACTTGAGCTGGCAACTGCTGAAGAGGGTGGCATGGAGCTACTTTAGCTGGCCTAGCTTGCTAGTTCTTTGCTAGTTGCTAAGCCAAGCTAAAGCAAGCTGGCTTCTACTAAAATGAGCTGAGGCGAGCTGGGTCTGATGCTTCCATGGAGGACATAGCTAGTTGAGGTAGCTAAGCTAAGTCCCCGGGAGCTGGACGTGAGCTTTCTGAGATAAGATGAAGTCATCTTCAGCTGGCTGGAGTTGAGTGGAGTTGGATGTAGCTGGTCCTGAGCTAAGGTGAACTCCAGTCAACCTAGCTGAGCTAGCTAGAGCTCCCAGTGAACTGATGGGAGCTGAGATGAGCTAGACTCAGCTAAGTTGAGCTGGATCTGAGCTGACTTGAGCTAAAGTGAGCTAAGATGAGCTCTCTTGAGCTGCCATTCAGCTGAGATGAGCTGAATGGAGCTAGGATGAGCTAACCCTAGTTCAAGTGAGCTGGATTCCAACTATGGTGAGCTGGATAAAGCTGAGTTCCAGCTGGTTTAGGCTTCTCCTTCACCAATTTCCTTCCTGAGTGCTAGGGTTCTAGGGATCTGACAATCTGTTTGTCCCTAACACTCATAAAAACATATCAAAAAGACAATAAAAAGTAAAATCCATGCCTAAACTAATTTATGCCTAAATAAAACCCATTTGCGAAGCAAAAGCTTAAGAGCTAGGTTTGTTTTAATGCATAAGAATGATGATAAACTGGCATTTAACAGGGAGCTTCTGATGGCCATCCCCTCACCTCCCTTCGGGAAAAAGATCCTCGCCGCAACGCCGTCCTACCCCGCCCTCCATCCTTCGGCTCCATCCTCATTTGTCTCACTCCTCACCACCTTCCTCCAGTAGTCGTCAGAGCAAGTCGTCGTCCAAGCAACCGTCAAAAGGGATTCTTCTCATCTCTATCTTTACCGCTTTCTAGTGTAGTTTTCCTACTTTCCTAGTTGTAACAAACATTTGTTTCGAAATATATGACTGTTTCTCTCTCTCTCTTTCTTTTATATTTTGCAAGTAGATTAGTTAGATATAATTTCATCGACCTGATCTCTTGCCCTACTAAAAATACAAAAAAATTATAAAAGATAAAAAACGACAAAAAAGAAATAAAGCAAAATGCATATTTTTCAAAACCAAACATTCGTCTCCCCGTGTTCGACTTGAGACTCACTTTTCGAGTTTCGGTTATAAATTTTATCTGATCAATGGATTTTCTCGCAAATCGAACTACGATGACGGGTTTCCAAACTCGAATCCCATTTGCTAGAATTTCTGACGTAATCATTTTGGCACCATTGCTGAGGAGGCAATGCTTTTTTGTTTTTCTCGCGTTTGCTCGCATTACTTACATATTTTTCTAACCTATCTTTCTTCTTCGATTTATTGTCTTGCAGGAACCCGATTGAGGAGCCGAAGGTGGTAAATTGGAGTAAAATGCAGTTAGAGACATTTGTAAGTTTATTCCCAACCCACCAAATTTCCATTCCATAACCTAATAACTCAAACTCAAATCAACATAGGTGCTTACATAAACCCTAGGATAGATTTGATTGTTTGATTGTCACTTCACCTCACCTCACCCACCCGCATACATTAAAAAATTAAAAAAAACTCTTCTCTTGTGGGATTTAATTGAAGGCTACACACTTAACACCCACAACTTCTCACCCTAAGGCACACAGTCACATCGATTCTATCACGTAATTGGAATCTAACATGTGGATCGGTACACTTAACTCAACACACACATGAGTAGAAATCTGAATAGGTCAAACATTTTTGTGTGCCTTAACTAAGTGGTGCAATAGGACAATTGATTGAACTGTTTGGGCCGCACCACCCAAATTAAAAGCGATCCATCAGTAGCTTGCCACTTAAGGTTGATCTTTAGGGCTGAACCAAGCACTCCACATTAGTTTTTAATTTCTAAAGGAATATATCATCACCAGTGCTTTCAAAACTTGGAGTGTTCTACTAAACCTGATTGAACGAACCTAAAGATTAAACACTAAAAGCTACTAAACAAGGTTAAACCCTAAAAGACACATCATTAAATAACCTTGTTTGCAAACCCTGGTGGTGCACGCACACACATTTGAATTGATCATTGAGGGAACAACCCATCTAAAGGGCCCATCACATTCCAAGAGCATGATCATCCTAGGCCTAACTAAAACTGAGTACATGTTGGCCTTAAGGATTGATTCGCTCTTCGGGGCTCAGATTGAGATTTTTTTGATTAATCTGCTTCTACTGGTCCATCTGATGTCTAGCTAGAGGAGTAGCATCAAACGACCACGGTTGAGGGGCAAAGAAACTCAAGGCACAAGTCGAAGGAAGAACCTTCTCCCCAGCCCCTCCCTCTAACTGGTTGGATTGGCTGGATAGTAGACCAAATCATTTCTATCATCTCAAGATGGGTCCTGAGAGTCTGTAGATCTGTAGGCTAACCCATCTAAGGACAGGTTTGGTTGATTGTATTGCAAGGCACCTTTCTCTGTCTGTTTTCCCTCCTATTTCACTATGTATTCTTCCACATCACGCTCTCATTTCCAATCCTACCCTCCTACCATCACTTATCCTCAAAATGATTACTATCCTAACTCAACTTATGATTACCCATCTCCTAGTCGGGATAACTTTGATTGGGGATATGAATCCAGACCTCAGTGTCCAGGGCTTAACCCTGGACAACAAGACTATGATTATTATCCTTCTCATGCCTACAATGATTATAGATATCCACCCTTTGATGACCAAATCAACCCGATCTACAATCAGGAAGGATATGATGATTGTAACACCTACCCTCCCCAGTATTCCACCAAATATAGGTCACTACCATTTTTTGAACAACCTGAATTGACCTACCATTAGGAAGGACCCCGAGAACCTCAATATCTTGATCCCCTAGATTTAACCCGAACCCAGCCAACCCTGAACCGAACCATTTGGTTCAAGTGAACCAAGTCCAAGATAGGGTGTTGGTTAACTTGAGGAACACCATACAATCTTTAGAAGCTCAACCAATACCATGCACTGAAGCATTGGAGCCTATGATCAAAATGATTGATGAACTTAATAGTTCTTTCTTGGATTTGCTTCAAGATGTTAAAGATAGGGGCCTGGGTGAGTTTCTACTTGGGAAATTATCAAGATTGATGATAAAATTTGTGGTTGCCCTAGTCCAATCTTGGGATGGTTCTCAAGAAGAGCCCCCTTTAGGAGAGCCAATGTCTGAACTTGCTCAGGCACCTGTCGGGGGGGATAACGTTCTGAGACCGGAGATGACTAGGTTGGTCTAGAGCAACTGATTCAAGATGAACCAATTGCTTCACCCAAGATCCCCTAGCCAGGGAACGACGAAAAATATGTCTCCAAGGACCATGAAATGACATGATTTTGAGACATATATAAATGAGGATCAAGAATTCCTTAATTTTGAGGGTGAGGAATCTCTAAGTGACGTCTCACTTGAAGTTAAGGAAAATGATTTATGAGACAAATGGGCTCAAAGAGTATGACGAACCATTTCATAGCCTGATTATTGATGATTATGATCTGGTTGGGGCTAACTTGGAGGAGCCGAATCCTCATTTACTAGAAGATTCATTCAGTACCCCCATTGCTCAACCATACCCTAAAGAGCTAAATTATGATATTCTTGAGATCACCAGACCCAAGTCAATCTTAATTTAGCCACAATTGTTGGACTTGGGTATTTTAGATGGGGTGTACAACGATCTGAAGGTCCCAGAAACCTTGATCTTGGAGGATAAGAAGTTGGAAATAAAAATCTGGGAAGCTACTTCTGAGGGAACTACGATTTTGGATCCAAGGGTTCCTATTGACCTGAAACCACCTACTTTCTACTAGAACCCTTATGATATCTTTCACATGCAACCCAAGCTCAAAATCATTGATTATCTTTTTGAGTTGAAATCTAAAAAGGACATTCGAACCTATTGAACAATCTTTACCCATTGTCCGACACTTCGGTCTTGGGTTGCATACTACAAAATCGTAGGCTCGACCCCGCAAGCTCAACAATCTTCAGTTCTGGGTGATTTTCATCGAGAACTTGAGAACCACTTGACCCTGGGGCATGGGTCAGCACCATAATTTGGTCCACATCTGCGGACATCTTCTTGCAAGTTCCAAAATCAATCTTCATATTCTAATTTTGACCTACACTTCTGAACTTTTAACATCTTCTTTACTTGTGAACCATGCCTAGCTAAAGGCAATAAATTTAGCACGTGTGTATATTCCACGTACTCTGCAGAGCTGACGGGATTGTCACAAAATTCAGGTGATATTTTGTTATTCCACCCTTTTCATGTCTTTGTTTTTACAATGAGGACATCTCATCATTTAGGCATGTGGAGGTGGATACTTAATACTAAAAATATTTTGATTAGCTCCATGGAATTTCTTTTATTTTAATTTTCTTAAAAGAAAGAAAGAAAGAAAGAAATTAGGAGAAGAGAACTTATACATTTGGAAGTTATTAACTTTAGCAAATGACACTTTAGGACCTAAACACTTAGACTCTTCAGGTCTTCAGGCTTAATTAGCCCGGGTGTCCACTCGAATGTGGACTTAATCTCGAGTCCTCACCAAGAAATTTATTCTAATTTGGTAAATAATTTGGGGTGATAAGTACACGACTTATCGACCCGCCCTCTGATTTGAGGGGACTTTAAGCATAAGCATCTACACACTATTTACACTGACTCACTTTTCAACGGTTTTAACAGAAATTAGGTAGTTAGTGAACTTTCTAGGGTAGTATGGTTGGCAAGTTTTCTTGGGTAACAGCCCATTGGTCGGTTGTCCAGAGCCAAGCCACATGACCAAACTCATTCTATTGCCTTTAGGTAAATCCTAGATCAAGGAAGCCACCTACTTAGAAAAGGAAAAAAAATAGAAAAATAAAAAAAGGAGTAAAATAAAAACAGAAGAATAAACCACACTTCACTGCACAAGTATGCCTGGCAAGTTGCCATGGGTAACAGCCCATTGGTCGGTTGTCCAGAGCCCAACTCACATAAATGCACAAATAATTCCCAAAACACTTAGGGAAGAAGTAGGGAAGTAGAATAAACTGGGGAGATATACATTAGGTTCACCCTTGTGTTGACCTTATGAAAAAATTAAAAAAAGTAGGGAGAAAGCTATCGATCGAAAAGATAAACCTTTAAGTAGAAACTCTTAAGGTCACCTAGGGTCATAGAAACCTGAAGTCCGTTTTAACGGTCACTTAGTGAGTCTGTCACCCTTTCACAAGATGCTTAGCACTTAGAATCCTTTTCGAGCCTTCGGCGGGTCAGGTAGCCGTAAAAAGTTATCCTAAAACTCTCAAACTCCAAAAGTCCAAAAAAATTAGAAAAGAAGAAAAACAAAAAAAAATGTATCTTCCCTTTTCAAATAAGGCGAGGACTTGGGCGGTCTGCATTCTAGCAAACACCCAGGAACTATTAAGTTTTCGTAGTTTAGGACCTTAGTTGGAATTTTCTATTGTTAATAAACAACTTAAGCCTAAGCGATCGACTCCTAATTCTATTTTTATACATAGCATGTAGTTTAATTTTGCTAAGAACTAGTAAATGATAGTCATGGGGGTATGATGTAGACACATCCATTTGCCTATTTATGCATGTTCCTAGGCTTAGATTTGCATTCCATATTATAAATATTGCATAGCATGCATCATTCTAAATTTAGACTAGTGTATATTTTAGGCTAATTGCATCTTTTTTGTGGTCAGGAGAAAAGGAGATTTATTTTGGAGCCTCGGATTGACGATCCAACCATACAGATCTAATCAGGATGATGATCGAGTCTAATGCCTCCGAAATTGCCTTGATCAGAGTCCATTAGCACCATATGCAGTCTGAGGAAGATCAACGGCCAAAGGACTAGGTGACACAATCCAGAGCTTCAAATGATAAATCCAACATCACGGGTGGATTCGGGTTGACAATCACAGCCCAACCACATGAAAATTGACTCAATCCGACCTCTGTAGCATCCCCTACAAAGGAAAGAAGATGGACGGCCTAGGTAGCGCCACATGGTGCAACCCAGGCCACCCATGCACATGCACGCACCACTGCACGCACACAGCAGTGCAGGCGCACAAGCGCACGCAAAGGCATGCATGCACGCAAGTGCAGCGGCATGCAAGGCAGCAGCAGCGTGCGCAGGCGCGAGGCACGTGGGTGCGTAGTGCACGCGACAAGGGCGCGTGGAGCACACGCCAGCAGTGTGGCAGCAAGGGCACGTGAGCGAGATCTTTACCGACGTTTGCAGTGGATCTTCAGCGATTTTTATGACCATCACTAAATGCCTGTATACAAATTTGATTCTTTCCTCCACTTTAAAAGACCTCCTACCCCTCCCATTTTTCTTCATCTCTTCCTTTCTTCTCCTCACCACCCCCAAGCTCTAGAGGGAGCTTGTCCGAAGCCCAGGATGCTCCTCCAGAGTAGAAAATAAGCATTTGTTCTTGCCTCTCATCCCCCTTCGTGGAGCATCCCACGGCTATCCTCTCACCTCCCTTCGGGAAGAAGATCTCGCTGCAATACCGTCCTGCCCCGACCTCCGTCCTCGTTCGTCCCGCTCCTCACCACCTTCCTCTAAGAGATGTCAAAGCGAGTCATCCTCCAAGTGACCGTTGAGGGGGATTCTTCTCAACTCTATCTATCTTTACAGCTTTCTAGTGTAGTTTTCCTGCTTTCTTTGTTGTAACAAACATTTGTTTCGAAATATATGACTATTTCTCTCTCTCATATATTTTGTAAGTAGATTAGCTAGATAAAATTTCATCGACCTGATCTCTTTCCCTATTAAAAATAAAAACAAATTATAAAAGATAAAAAATGATAAAAAAGAAAGAAAGCGAAATGCGTATTTTTCAAAACTAAATAATCGCCTCCCCGTGTTCGACTCAGGACTCACATTTTGAGTTTCGGTTATAAATTTTATCTGACCGGAAGATTTTTTCTCAAATCGAACTACTACAACGGGTTTCCAAACTCGGATCCCATTCGCTAGAATCTTCAACGCAATCACACCTACATAATTTGGCCAAGGAGAAGATGAGAAGAAGATCAAGGGGGCAACCTACCCGCCCCCATGGTTCCTTCTTCCTCTCTCTTCCTTTCCCTCATGCCACGCCAAGGAGGAGGAAATCTTCATCTTGAGGGGATGACCAGGAAAGAGGAGGAGCAAGGTAGTTTACGTCCACCTTGGAGGAAAGCTTGGAGGAGGGCTACTTGAAGAAGAAACCCAAGGAGAACCCTTTTTAAGTGTAGGGCAACTGCACTTGGAGCAAGGGCCATCCAAGGCTTCTACCAGAGGATCCTTTCTTCTTCTTCTTTATTTTTCTTAAATCTTGTATTAGCTAGTGTTGTACTTGTTTTTATGTAACAAGCATTCCACTACACTTCAATTAGTTGCTAGCAATACAAGTTTTCAACTTTACCTTCCAATTTCATGTTTTATGTTTAGTGTATTTTTCATGCTATTAGAATTTTCGTGCACCACACTCTTCTCTTCTAATTACGTTAGGCGCACTTGACTAGGGTGAGCTTAAAAGAGAGGGTTTCATTCTTGTCGCTTTAGAATAGTTGATAGGCATTGTTTTAGCATAGTTCATCTTCACTTTCAAGTGCTCGGTTGTTTTGAAAACCCTAAAAACAACAAAAATTGAAAATACAAAAAGACAAGTGCGGATTTGAGAGGCGAGAGAGAGAACCATTTCATGTGATTAACAATTTGGCCTCCTTGAACAACCCTAGATACTCCACTATCTAGGTTATAAATTTTAAAAGTTGATTACAGATTTACACGTTACAACGACACAAATACATCAATTTACAAAATGCATATTTTCTCATGTCACTTTTTGGCATCGTTGTCGAGGAGGCATGGCTTAGTCACATTATTTATCTCTCTCTTTCTTTATTAAGTCTTCATAAATTTTTTGTTTTGTTTTGTTTAGGTGCGAATCAGGAATGGGAGTGGGATTTGGAGCACTTGGAGTGGAAGCTTCAAGTTTCTTTTCTTCCCGTGTACTTTAGGTAAGCACCCCAGGCCATTTCTTTTCAAAAACAAAGACAAAAATCTCAAAAAAATAAAAAAAAAAGAAAAATTAAGGGTGGTGGAACCCTAAAAATCACTATTTTTTTTGTTTGCTCCATTTTTCCACCACCTTAGTCTTATTAGTGTTTGATTTTTAAAAATCCAAACTTCTGTCTTAATTTTAAAAAATCAAGTTCAGGCACTTAAAAGATTCCTAAAATCACCAAATTTCACCCAAGGAAGCCCCTTTGAGTCAAGAACCTTGAGTCTAATTTTCAAGAAATTTGGCCTAATAGAAAAAATTAAAACATTCATGAACTGAACAGGGAACAGACCTTGTTTCCTTACTATTTTCTTACTGTCCATGAATTTTATAAATTTTTCTACTCATCAAATTTGGATAAACTTTATATTGCTGAAAAACTTGAGAAATTATCTACATCATATAAAATTCTCAAAAAAAATTTAGGCCATTTGAGGGTTCTGCAGAATCAATTCCTTGAATTTATCAATTTTGACTATTGACACTAGTAAGAAGAAAAATTCCAAAAAAAATCAAACAAGTATCTAAAATCACAAAAAAATCACTTTTGGATTCCTTGTTTGATTTCCTATCAAGTGGTGGTGTTGTTTTTCTTGTTTGGACCACCACCTAAAAAGATTTTAAAAAGAGATTCGATTTTAGGAGCTGCATACATAGGATTTTCACATTAAGGTTTTAAATTCTCTCTTAGTCATATCAACTTTAAAGGAATTGACTTCCACCAACAAAAACTTGGTTTCTATTATTTGTGAAATTTCAAAACCTTGGTTGAATATTTAACAAGAGAGAACCTTAAAAGACATTCAATCTTTATCAAACCCTAAGACACTTCAACAACAAAAAAATCCTTGTTTGCAAACCCTTTTGATTTGGCTTAGGCATCACTTCCCGCCCAATTCGCACACACCAAGAAAAGAAACAATCAGGCATTACCCCAATTAATGCCCATCACATTCCTTATGCGCTTTAACCTCCTTAACCTAATTAAAATTTTGTAGCAACTTGACCCCTAAGGTTTCATCAAACTTAGGGTTGCTACCTAGGTTTTAAGTTTTCTTTAGTTGGTATAAATTCCTTCATCTATACCTAATGCCAGGCCAAGGGGTAGTGTCAAATGACTGAGCACGAGTTTATATAAGCCCCCAGTGATTTCCCTGGGACATGCTTGGGCC
The DNA here is from genome assembly GCA_037157565.1 of Thalassia testudinum. NCBI lineage: Eukaryota > Viridiplantae > Streptophyta > Magnoliopsida > Alismatales > Hydrocharitaceae > Thalassia > Thalassia testudinum. The sequence continues at coordinate 61,436,648 of JAZHRO010000007.1, read as the reverse complement.
CAACCCTCCCCTTATTCAGCCTAGCCAGATTTGTTGAAGGAACGATTATCCACTATTGATTTCTTGTTCCCTAGGTATACCAAGTCTTAGGTAATTATTAAGGAGTCACCCTCAATGTTAGGTCTAGAATTTTGTATTGCTTCATTGCACACTTCTCATCTCTCCCTCCTCTCCTCCTCGTTTCTACCATTGTATGCACGAGCGGCGATCTCAAACTCCACACTTGGAGGGACCACTTGATTTTTCCCCCCACACAAAAAGATATCTTCTTCCTCACTCTTCCTCTCATTTGCATTAAAAAATGGAAAACCAAAAAAATAGGTCACCAACCCATCCACATCTAATCCCACCTCCGACCCTTCCACCCAAAATCCACAAGCTAACAACTCCATCTTTGACTTGCCCCTCCCTCATTTACCCAGCCTGGAGCTACCTAATGCTGAAATGCCACAGCAACAACATCAAGCCCCTCGCCTAATCCCTTCTCCATGATGGTTGAACAACTAGCTCAACTTCAAGCTAATCAACAGCAGTTGATTAGGACTATAACAAACTTAGACAACCAAGGGCAAAATCCGCCACCCCGCCAACAACCTGGGTTTGGCCCTACTAGGAGGGGTGACGTAATAAAATGCGGAAATAAACAATATTACAGAATAAACAAACACACAAAGTACACAAAGAATTTTAGGTGAAAACCCAAATCGGGTGAAAACCACCACCTAACCCTCTCGAGTTAGGATTTTTCGATCAACCTAGTTGATCAAATCCACTAACCGAATCACTTTAAAACGAGGGTGATTCAACCTCAGTACAACCATGCTACAAGTACGAGGGTAGCGTTCCTCAACCCCTTCTCTCCACGAGAAGGATTTTGTCCCACGAAGGAGACGGGAATTCGCAAAGCGAATACCCAACCAAAAGACAAAGATAAAATAAACAACAAACCTATAGAGCCAACAAAGTAATAAACCTAAGCTTCTATAGGAATTAGGAAACTCCCCTTTGCAAGGAGTGCGTCGACGATGACGCGGGTGCGTGAGCCACGCAACGGCGCAATGTCGCTCTCGTGAACAACGGCGGGAGAGCGGGTGCGCGAAGGTTTGATGCTCTCAAGATGTAGAACTTGAGCTTAAAGAGCAAGAGCTTCTTGGACACAAGAGTGTGAGAGTGTATTACAAGGTGTCTCTTGGTGTGTATCTTGTGTCTCTAAGTGTGTCTAGGTGTGTAAAGGCTCCCCTCTATTTATAGAGGCCTTAGGAAGGCTTTGGAAGGCTTAGGAAAGGTTCTATAGCCGTTGGGAACAAAGCCCAAGAGAATCAGGCTGAAATTAGGACAATGATTACACTTGACAGGGTGATCAGACGTCTAATTCTTGCATCAGACGTCTGGAATGCCACTTTAAGACGTCTGATTTAAAGGTCAGACGTCTGATTCTATGCGGGTTTCCTCCTGACTTGAATCAGATCTAAACAGGGTTTTTGTTCAAGTTGATCAGACGACATACAGGACGTCTGGCACTATGTTTGGACGTCTGGAAGCCTACTTCTACTGTGGGAATTGATTTCCAAACGTTGCAACGGCTAGAAAATCTCTGAGAAGAGATTTTGGGTCAGCCGAGGCAAAACGGTCATTTATCAGACGTCTGGAAAAGCCTAAGGATGTCTGATAAGGCTCTAACGGTCATAATCTTGAGTGCCTGCTAAGCTAGCCAACGGTCCACTATCTGGACGTCTGGCAAGTCCATCAGACGCCTCCTAAGACGTCTGGTATAAGGGTCTGGACGTCTGATTTCATCAGACAGAACTAACTATGTCCAGCCTAACAGTTATCAGACGTCTGAAACAACAGTCAGACGTCTTAAAATACTTTATCAGACGTCTGATGTTGGAATTAGACGTCTGGAAGTGCTGTTTGAACCCTATATTGGTTTTCTAAGTATTCTACAGAAAACCTAAGTATCCTAGGGTTGTGCCGGTGTTCCTAGGACTACTGTTAGGGTACTTTGAGGCTCTTTAACAATATTCTAAGGAAAATAAAGAGCAAGAAAAATAAAGATAAAAGTACATGAAAGGATTAAAAAGAATCTATCCTATTCTTCTTGTCTTCTATCTTCAATCTGTCGCTCCACGCGAACCTCCTCTGTTTTCTGTCAAGCTCCTCCAATCCGTCCTGGATGCGAGCTCAAACTCCGTCTAAACACGTCCACATTTGCAATTGACCTGAAATCTAGGACTCAAATCGCAAATGTTAAATAACACGTGTTTTGTTATCATCAAAACAAATGATCGTGGTGCTCTAGCACCAACAATCTCCCCCTTTTTGATGATGACAAAATCGTAAATAATAATGCAGAAAATCCTCCCCCTTTTTGACATTATCAAAAAGGTTTAATTGATTTTACATTTCCTATAACTCCCCCTTAAGACATGCTCTTCTATAAATTTCTTTTGACAAAGGTAATGCCTCCCCCTTTTTTATAACAACAAGATAGCTATTATTTTTCTCCCCCTTTCTAAAGGAAATTTAGCTACCTTATATCTCACCCTTAAAAATTGACAATTAGCTCATAAATTTTAACTCCTCCTATCTAAATGCTACTGATAAACAAAGATAGGGTCAAGAATTTTTACCTCACCTACCATGGCCAATAAAATGGCCCGAATGGTGGTGGTGGATGCCACATCGGATGGGGCTCCCATCCGTAGCTTGGAGGCCCGGGCATCGGCGCCGGTCTCCAATCTGGTGGTCGACGTGCGGCGGGTCCGTCGTTTGTTCGCTGTCTCGTCGGTCTTCTTGTTCTCCTCCTTGGTCTACTCCTTGGTTCTCCCAACTTGAGTTGACCAGCCTTGAGCTTGTAGGTCCAGTCCTTTATGTTGTAATTATCCCTGAACCCTACAAAACAAGATTCTAATTCTTTTTTCGGTATCCAAGTGGGCTTCGATCCGGATCTGTTAGCGGGTCTCCTTGATGGAGATCCTTTCTCAATCTTAGGGCTATAAAACTTGTCTACTTTGTTGATTAATTTGTTAGAATTTTCCCTAAGACATGCAATTTCTTTTTCTATAGTTTGCATCTTAGTCTTTAAATCATAGATTTCTAACTTTAGACTATCATTTTCCTCAATCAATTTATTATTTCCATTAATGAGGTTATGATTTTCTAATAATAGGTTATCATTTTTAGGACTAGCTTCTATGTCCTTAAGTTATTTTTCTAACCTATCATTTTCATTTTTAAGAAAGCTAAGATTCTTTTTCATGCTTTTGTTTTCTATTTTAAGTGATTTACTAATCTCAAATAGTTCATTAAAAGCTTCTTGTAAATCAAAATTTACCTCGTTGTCGCTGTCGTCGCTTCCACTTTCGCTGTCGCTGTTGGTTCCTCTGGCCATGAAACCAAAGCAAGCGGTTTCTTCTTCTTCTTCTTCCTCCGAGCTTGTCTCCTCATGAGTGCCTTCCAACCTCCTCCATATCTCGTGGGCGGTGGTGCACTCTTTGATTTTCTCGAACTCCTTCAGACTCAATGCGCAATACAGGGCATTCATTGCCTTTGCGTTGAGTGAAAGCTCTTGAATCTGCAGCTGCGAGTAGCCTCCTTGGGGTCGCTTCGGGATCTCGTATGGGGTTTCGCAACATCCCCATACCTCGAATTCAGTGGCTTGGAGCCATGTCTTCATCCTCAACTTCCAATATCCGAAGTCCCTCTCGTCGAAATAGGGTGGTCGGACGGTGGACTGCCCTTCGGAGATTCTGATTGCGGCTATACTTCCCTCCATGATCTACTTGCCGGGTGTTACTCCGAACTCGCAAGAACCTGCTCTGATACCAATTGTAGGTTTGGCCCTACTAGGAGGGGTGACGTAATAAAATGCGAAAATAAACAATATTACAGAATAAACAAACACACAAAGTACACAAAGAATTTTTAGGTGGAAACCCAAATTGGGTGAAAACCACCACCTAACCCTCTCGAGTTAGGATTTTCCGATCAACCTAGTTGATCAAATCCACTAACCGAATCACTTTAAAACGAGGGTGATTCAACCTCAGTACAACCATGCTACAAGTACGAGGGTAGCGTTCCTCAACCCCTTCTCTCCACGAGAAGGATTTTGTCCCACGAAGGAGACGGGAATTCGCAAAGCGAATACCCAACCAAAAGACAAAGATAAAATAAACAACAAACCTATAGAGCCAACAAAGTAATAAACCTAAGCTTCTATAGGAATTAGGAAACTCCCCTTTGCAAGGAGTGCGTCGACGATGACGCGGGTGCGTGAGCCACGCAACGGCGCAATGTCGCTCTCGTGAACAACGGCGGGAGAGCGGGTGCGCGAAGGTTTGATGCTCTCAAGATGTAGAACTTGAGCTTAGAGAGCAAGAGCTTCTTGGACACAAGAGTGTGAGAGTGTATTACAAGGTGTCTCTTGGTGTGTATCTTGTGTCTCTAAGTGTGTCTAGGTGTGTAAAGGCTCCCCTCTATTTATAGAGGCCTTAGGAAGGCTTTGGAAGGCTTAGGAAAGGTTCTATAGCCGTTGGGAACAAAGCCCAAGAGAATCAGGCCGAAATCAGGACAATGATTACACTTGACAGGGTGATCAGACGTCTAATTCTTGCATCAGACGTCTGGAATGCCACTTTAAGATGTCTGATTTAAAGGTCAGACGTCTGATTCTATGCGGGTTTCCTCCTGACTTGAATCAGATCTAAACAGGGTTTTTGTTCAAGTTGATCAGACGACATACAGGACGTCTGGCACTATGTCTGGACGTCTGGAAACCTACTTCTACTGTGGGAATTGATTTCCAAACGTTGCAATGGCTAGAAAATCTCTGAGAAGAGATTTTGGGTCAGCCGAGGCAAAACGGTCATTTATCAGACGTCTGGAAAAGCCTAAGGACGTCTGATAAGGCTCTAACGGTCATAATCTTGAGTTCCTGCTAAGCTAGCCAACGGTCCACTATCTGGACGTCTGGCAAGTCCATCAGATGTCTCCTAAGACGTCTGGTATAAGGGTTTGGACGTCTGATTTCATCAGACAGAACTAACTATGTCCAGCCTAACAGTTATCAGACATCTAAAACAACAGTCAGACGTCTTAAAATACTTTATCAGACGTCTGATGTTGGAATTAGACGTCTGGAAGTGCTGTTTGAACCCTATATTGGTTTTCTAAGTATTCTACAGAAAACCTAAGTATCCTAGGTTTGTGCCGGTGTTCCTAGGACTACTGTTAGGGTACTTTGAGGCTCTTTAACAATATTCTAAGGAAAATAAAGAGCAAGAAAAATAAAGATAAAAGTACATGAAAGGATTAAAAAGAATCTATCCTATTCTTCTTGTCTTCTATCTTCAATCTGTCGCTCCACGCGAACCTCCTCTATTTTCCGTCAAGCTCCTCCAATCCATCCTGGATGCGAGCTCGAACTCCGTCTAAACACGTCCACATTTGCAATTGACCTGAAATCTAGGACTCAAATCACAAATGTTAAATAACACGTGTTTTGTTATCATCAAAACAAATGATCGTGGTGCTCTAGCACCAACAGCCTGGAGCTACCTAATGCTGAAATGCCACAGCAACAACATCAAGCCCCTCGCCTAAGCCCTTCTCCATGATGGTTGAACAACTAGCTCAACTTCAAGCTAATCAACAGCAGTTGATTAGGACTATAACAAACTTAGACAACCAAGGGCAAAATCCGCCACCCCGCCAACAACCTGCCATTCCTCTTAAGGATTTTTATGATCCTTCCAACTATGATGACAGACCAAGGGTAGTCATTCCATAAGGGGACCTTGAAATCAAATCGACTGTTCTAAACCTAATTAAGCATTTCCATGGCCTTCCTAGGGATGACCCGTTCAGCCACCTTGAGGAGCTCACTCTCCTCACACAAACAACCCGTTCATGCAATATGCGAGAAGATCTATGCCTGATGTAGCTATCCTCATTATCTCTCAAGGATAAGGCTGCTGATTGATTTAGAACCATCAGCAATCCCATTACAACATGGCCTCAGCTGAAAAGCGCTTTCCTAAAAAAATTCTTCCCCATAGGTTGTACTAATTCCCTACGAAGATCTATTACGACCTTCCAAAAAAATCTGGTGAGACTCTACATGATGCTTAGGAATGATTCCATGATCTTTTAAGAAGTTGCCCGCATCACAAGGTTCCCTTATGGCTGCTCATGCAGATCTTCTACCATGGATTAGAAGATCAACTTCCACATTTCGTCGACGCCTCGTGTAGTAACAACTTCTTAAATAAGGATGCTGAAAATCCCTATGAATTATTCAAGGAAATGAGTGAAAACTCCTTTAATCATGCATCTATGAACACCTTTGGTAGAACTACAAAGCCGCAGTTCAATGCTCATGAGATAGGCACACAATCTATCCTCGTTACCTAGGATGATCTCCAAATGATTGCTCACCGACTCAACCAGATGCAATTAAATCAGAAGAAAATGGAGGAAAGACTTATCACACCCACCCAGGCTCCACAAGCTCCACATCTAACCCTACCTAACATCCTAAAGAGAGAAAATTTACATAATTTGAATACTGCCCCTGCTGAGTATGATCAATATTCTAAGGCTTTTTATGGTTCACCAGGGTCCTACACATATCCAAATCTCAACCCTACTAAAAATATCTGCGCCCTCCAGGAGTAATTTAGAAATTCTTCTAAAAGGAGGAACCACCCAACTCACTCCTGGACCAACCTGGTTCCCTCCCAAAAACCAAACCTATTTGGAGGGTATGGGTCAAATCAGACTTCTTATCAACCTAGGCCATCTCAAGAAGGCATCAATGCCCAAGTTATGAAAATCCTACAAGGAATGTAGAATCACATGTCGAAAGTAACCCATGTTGTTACAAATCTAAATAATCAGATTGGGGTTACTCCGACCTAAAGACCTGCAGGACATTTACCATCCCAACCCATACCCAACCCTATTAATCAAAGGAACCAACATCAAGGCAGAAATCAAAATTAGAACCATACTAATCAGCCTCTCATCAACTCCACACCACAGCACCCACCCAGTTTCCATCAACAATAGACCCCCCAACCTCCTCCCAGGAATAACCAAACTGCAAATACAGTTACATTAAGGAGTAGGAAAACCACCACTGAGACAGGGCCTTCACACCAAAATGATGAAACCCACCCATCCCCAAAGTAAGTTGTCTCTCCCCCCAGTCAGGAAGAAAAAGAGCATGACACAACTCTTATCCCGTTCCCCCAAGCTCTCCACTCCACCACCAACAGAAAGAAGAAATCTAAGCCCATGATTGAAGAACTCATGGATTTATTCAGGAAAGTTTAGATCAACATTCCTCTCCTAGACACAATCAAATACATACCCGCCTATGCCAAGTTTTTAAAAGATATTTGTACTCCCAAAAGGTAGACTAAAAAGTAAGCTCTATCATACAAAGCAAGCTGCCTCATAAGATGAAAGGCCCAAGCACAGCTTTGATTTCTATTATTATTGATGATGCTACTTTCAACCGTGCCCTTCTAGATTTCGATGCCCCAGTTAATATCATCCCCACTATTTTATTCAAGGAATTTAAGATCGGTAATTTAAAGCTTGCTGAGGTTACTCTACAACTGGTAGATCGGTCTTCAATCAAACCTAAGGGGATTGTTGAGGATGTAATTATCAAGGTCCAGAATTGCATCTTTCCTATAGACTTTCTGGTCCTTAATATTGAGGTACCCGAATCTCTGATTAATGCCCCTATTATCCTGGGATGACCTTTTCTGGCCACCGCAAAAGCTAATATTAACTGTCATGTAGGCAAAATGGACATTACTTGCGATGGCCACACTATTACTTTAGATATTTTTAAATCTTCCAAGAGATTCCATGATAGTGATAATTTTTTCGAGGACTCAAACACAAAAATATCTAATTTGGTGGAGACAATGTTAGTGGATACCCTTCCCGACCATAATTTTTTTGAGGATTCTGACTCTGAATCAGTGGTCAACAACATCAATTACTTGGAGCCTTGTCTTCAATCTTACTCTTCCTGATTTCTCACCAAACCCACCCACACTAACTTCCCCACCCTTCATCACACCGACTTCTCTCCCATTCCCTTTCCCTTGTACCTACCACCAGACCCACCCAAGTATGGCTTTCATAATGAACTCAAACCATGCCAAGACTCAAGTAATTCCTTCATTTTTCTATCTCATTTTGATCCCCATATTTCTACCACTCATCTTTTAGGGGATCCAGAGGAAGACATTTTTCATGAGGGCATTCACATGTCCAATTTTCTACACAATTGTCCATCTTCCGTGCATCGCTTCACGGGTGACTGAATGGTATAAAAGATAGCACTGGATGAGAGGTAACCCATCATTTTTCCTACTTTCTTTTTATCTCTTTTCCCAAGTTTTGACCATCTTGAACCTGACCGTATATCACTAAGGTGATCTCTTTTCCTTCTAATGTATGAGGACATTGCATATCATAAGCATGGGGGGGTGTTTTTAAAATTTTGTTGATCAATTCAGGATTTTCAAAACCTAAAAATATTCAATTTTCTTTTGCATGCTTCTTCATAATAGAAAATCATAAAACTTTTTGAGGAAAATTTTGAAAAATCAAAACTAAGGTTGAAATTTTCATTTTAAGGTACAATGGGATTTAATCTTTAACAAACTAGGGACTAGAAGGCGAATCCAATTTTTAGAATTTTTAGGTTTATTGTTAGACTAGATTAAGTATCTTTCTCTAAATTCCACCTGAACTCATGATCATTCAAGTGACTTGATCTCCTTTTATGACCTGGAAATTACTTGGCTTAGTTTCTGACCCAAAAACTTGCATCTCTTGCAAAATTCTTATGTCAAAATTCACACGCAAAGCCAACACCTAAAAATATATATATTTAGAAAAATTAGAAAAACCCTTTGTTTAGTCTTAGTGAAATCTGAGGTAAATGATTGGTTTGAGTTCCCATCACCGAGAAGGAGGAAAATACCTCCTTTACGGACTCAATATCAACATGTTACCGCCTCAACGCTGCCTATATCTATATTTCATATCTCTAAATGGAGCATTAAGATGCATTTTGCGGCTCAAGTGTCTTGGACGATGCTCTACTCATAGTGTCGAAGCAAGAGCTTAAGTTTGCTTGGAGTGCCCCTTCACACCACATTGTACTTTGGGGTTGTAAGCTTCTGGGTGATGTCTTGGATAGTACTATCTCAAAGTGCTGGCGCCAGAGCCCTCTCGAGGATTGGTAATGGGAATGATGGTCCCGACACATCTGTTGTAGGATTAAGCAAGGAATAAGCATGGGGGAGAAAAAAAAAAGTTTCAAAACATGACCTTACTGATTCAAGAGCCAAGGAAATCCTAACTATAAAATAATTTTGGGTCATTTGAATTAACAAGGAGTTAACTTGTGAAATTTTGAAGGATACATTGGTCCCGATTCATCTAATTTTTGGATCTAAAGACAAATCCTGATGTTTTATCCTTAACAAAATCCCATGCCTTTTAAGTTTTTAATCAACCAAAGTCCCATGATCTTCTTCTACTCAAAATTAAAAAAAAAAATAGCCTTTCCCAAAAATCCATTTTGTGAAAATAGTTTTGCTAAGAGACTAGCAAAAGATAAGCGTGAGGGTGTGATAAATGCCAATTTATCATCCTTCTTATGCCCTAAAACAAATCTAGCTCTAAGGGTTTTAACTCTGCAAAAGGGATTTCAGGTTGCATTTAGGCATTCACTTAAGATAGGCATGCATTGCATTTTTGTTATACTTTTGATGAGTTTATTTGAGTGTCAGGGATAGATAGAGAGTCAAATCCCACATACCTTGGCACTCAAGAAGACAAAAGACAAAGGAGAAGCTCATATCAGCTGGATCTCAATTAAATGCAGCTCATCCCAGCTGGATCCTAACTCCTTCTAGCTAGATAAACTCATCCTTAGCTCCATTCAGCTCATCTCAACTGAATGGTAGCTCAAGCTAGTTCACCTCAGCTCCATGCAGCTCGCCTCAGCTAGATGGCAGCTTAAACTAGCTCAAGACAATTGATCCCAACTTCATTCCAACTCCTTCAACTAAAAACAGTTCACTAGAAGCTCTACATGACTAGGACTAGCTACTACCATCAACTAGCTAGGCCTAGTCAGCTGAAGAAGGTATCAACCAGCTTAGGTCAACTCAAGTCCAGCTCCCGACAACTCAACTTAGCTCAACTTAGTTGAGTTGAGCTATCTGACCTAAGCTAGCTACTCCAGCTAGCTAAGTAACATCTAGGAAGACCAAACCTAGCTCACCTCAGCTCACATTAGTAGAAACCAGCTCATCTTAGCTTGGCTTAGTAGCTAGCAAAGAACTAGCTAGCTAAGCTAGCTAAGGAGCTCACATGCAGCTCTCTTTAGCAGCCATCAGCTCTAGTGCAACTCAGATGCAGCTCCTCCTCTACTCTTCCTCTCAAACCCTAGCTCTACCTCCTCTATCCACTACTCATCTACTAGCTAAGCTAGCTTAGCTAGTCCACCTCCTTGGCTCTTAACCTTAACCATAAAACTCCACCTAACTAGCTCCACCAAGTAACCCTACCTAGCTCAACCTAAGCTACCCCTACTCCCATTTCTTATTGGCACCACCACCACACATCCCCTCACCCCTCAACCACCACCGAAATCCACCACCAAAAGTGGTGCCAACCCACCATAACTACCCCTTATTTTGGCACCAAAACAAGGGGGCAATCCTAGACCTACACCTCACCACACATGCCACATCTACCCTCCATTTTCCCTCCATTTTTTCCACCTTCTAGAATACCCTTTATTGGCTCCAAAATGGAGTCACCCTCTATCATGAATGTCTACCATGGGGTGCCACCATGACCATAACCACCACCATCCACATCACTTAGGTGGTGCCACTTAATCCCCTCCATCCATCCTACAACTACCCCATCCTAGCCATCCATTAAACACACACCAACCACCTCGCCCCCTAACCTATATCTACCCCATCTAACCACCACCATATTCATATCTTCTCCCTTAGTAATTCCACCCATATCCACCTACACAATTCGGCTAAGGAGAAGAATAAGAGAAGAAGATCAAGGGGGCAACCTACCCACCCCCTTGGTGCCTTCTTCCTCTCTCTTCCTCTCCCTTGTGCCACACCAAGGAGGAGGAAATCTTCATCTTGTGGGGATGGCCAGGCAAGAGGAGGAGTAAGGTGGTTGATGCCCACCTTGGAGGAAAGCTTGGAGGAGGACTACTTGAAGAAGAAAGCCAAGGAGAACACTTTTTAAGTGCGAGGCAACTGCACTTGGAGCAAGGTCCATCCAAGGCTTCTACCAAAGGATCCTTTCTTCTTCTTCTTTATCTTTCTTATTTCTTGTATTAGCTAGTGTTGTACTTATTTTTATGTAACAAGCATTCCCTACAATTCAATTAGTTGCTAGTAATACAAGCTTTCAACTTTGCCTTCAAATTTCATGTTTTATGTTTAGTGTGTTTTTCTTGCTATTAGAATTTTAGTGCACCACACTCTTCTCTTCTAGTTACCCTAGGCGCACTTGCCTAGGGTGAGCTTAGAAGAGAGGGCTTCATTCTTGTCACTTTAGAATAGTTGATAAGAGTAGTTTTAGCGTAGGTCGTCTTCACTTTCAAGTACCCGATTGTTTTGAAAACCCAAACAATAACAAAATTTGAAAATACAAAAAGACAAGTGCGGATTTGAGAGGCAAGAGAGAGAACCATTTCATGTGATTAACAATTTGTCCTCCTTAGACAACCCTAGATACTCCACTATCTAGATTATAAATTGTAAAAGTTGATTATGGATTTATGCGTTACAACGACACAAATACATCAATTTACAAAACACTTTTTTTTTCATATCATTGAGTGAACTCAAAGTGGACAAACACTACTATTGGATTAAACCTAACTTTTGTTCGAAATTTTAGACTTGGGTTGGATGCTTCCAAACCATAGGCCCAACCCCATAAGCAAAATGATTTTCAATTCTGCGTAATTTTCATTCAGAACCTTAGAATCACCCAACCCTAGGGCATGGGCCTACATCATAATATGGTCTATATCTGCGGACATACTCTACTCGTGGGTCTAAAGATCAATCTTTTTATCCAGATCTTGACCTGCCATTCTGAATCCTTCATTTCTTCCCTTTGCTTGTATACTATGCCTAGCTGAAGGCACTAAATTCAGCAACTGTGTATATTCTATTTTTACTAGGAGCTGACCAGAACCATCACGTTATTCAGGTGCCATCTTCTCTATTCCGCTCCTTTTCATGACGTTATTTTATAATGAGAACATTTCATTAACTAGGCATGGGGGGGTGGATACTGTTATTTCTAAACTATTTTGTCAGCTCTGTAGAATCTCTTTTCATTTATTTTCCTTAATTATTTAAAAAAATTAGAGAATTAGGAAAAGGGAGCTTAGGTATTAGGAGTTTTCAACTTTAGGAAATAATATAGTAGGACATGAACACTTAGACTCTTCAGGTTTACAGGCTTAATTAATTCAAGTGTCCACTAAAATGTGGACTTGTGTCTTAAGTCCTTGCTAGTTTAGAATTCTTTTTAATTGGTTAAATAAATTGGGGTGATAAGTACACGACTTATCAACCTGTCCTCTGATTTGAGGGGACTTGAAGTCTAAGCATCTACACACCATTTCCACCGGCTCACTTCTTAGGTGATCTTAACAGAAATTAGGTAGCTAATAAACATACTAGGGTAGTATAGCTGGCACATTGCTGTGAGTAACCCCGCATAGCTAGGTGTCTAGAGCCCAACCATGCAACCTAATCTCTTTGACTATTGCTTTTAGGTAAATCTTAGTCAAGGAAGCCACCTGCTTAGAAAAAGAAGAAAAAAATAGAAAAACACCTAAAAAGAAAAAAATGAAAAATAGAAAAAGGAGAAAAAAAAGAATAAGCTACACTTCACTGCAGAGGTATGGTTGGCAAGTTGTCGTAGGTAATCCCCCATTGCCATTTGTCCAAAGCCTAACCCTAAAAAATGCACGAATAATCCTAGAACTTAGGGAGAAGCGAGGAAGTAGAATAAACCTAGGGAGATATACACTAGGTTTGCCCTTATGTCAACCCCATCCAAAATAAAAGTAGGGAGAAAGCTATCGATCGAATAGATAAACCCTTAGGCAAAAATTTTTCATTTAGGGTCACCTAGGGTTTGTAGATACCTAAGGTCCATCTTGATTGTCGTTGAGTGAGTCAATCACATTTACACAATAAAGATGCCTAGAACTTTTGGTCTTCTCGAGTATTGGGTGAGTTAGGTAACCAAAGAAAGCTGTCCCAAAACCTTAAACAAAAATTCCAAAAATATTAAAAAAGAAGAATATATACATATATATATATATATCTTCCATTTTATGTACATAATAAGGCGACAACTTGAACAGTCTGCATTTTGGTAGACACCCGGGTGTTGTTGAGTCTTTGGTAGTTTAGGTCTTTAGTATAATTTTCTACTGGTGATAAACAACTAATGCCTTAGTAATCAAACCCTGATTTTATTTTTGTAAATAGCATTTAGCTTAGTTTTGCTAAGGACTAGCAAAAGATAGGCATGGGGGTGTGATAAATCTACAATATTTCATGGTAAAATGGCTATTATGCGGGTTCCTAAGCTGTTTAGATGCATTTTGCATTATAAATAATTCATAACATCCATCATATTGCTTTTAGATTAATTTGTACAAATTGTATATTAATTTTCTTTTATTAATGGCTAGCGAATACGGAGACACATCTCTAGGCTTTAAATGGAGAATCTGACCATACAAATGTGATCAGGGTAACTTTCAGAGCCCAACGCCTCCGAAATCACCCCGATCAGACCTCCGTAGCATTCTCTACAAGCCACAGAAGATCGACGACAAGGGGAGATGATTGATTAGCCCATATTTGTGAGCTATTTAAGTATTTAAGTGCCTAGACATTAGGTTAATTCTAACATTTATTTAGCATAAATTAGGATGTAAATAGATTAATTCATATTTCTAATTCAATTACATAATTCATGCATCTTATTCATATTTAAATGCATTTAGAATTAACTTAGAATTGCATTAGTTAACTAATTAGGTACATTGCATGCATTAATTTAGGTTAACATAAAAGTTGAGGGTTTGTATATAAATAATCATAATATTTTATCATTATTTTTTTATTCTTCTTCTACGTGCAACGGCTGCATTTCTTCCTCCAGCTACCGCAGTGAAGAACCCAATCAAGGAGGAGCGGATGCGTTGGATCTGGTCGGGCAGCAGATTTCAAAAGAGAGGAGGAGGCAGCCGAGCTCAGCAGGCCTCCATCCCCGACCACCACTGTGCAGAGAGTTCGTCTCTCGTCCATTCCACACCGCCGACCTCAACCGTGGTGACGAGTCTCCACCACCGTGGGCGTGTGGTGTGACAGGCCACACCGCCATCCAGAGCTCGTCCGCATTACCGTGAGCACCTCAGCGTGCATCTCCCTCACCATCGTCACCGACAACCACTGCCGCAGCCACTGCATTTTCATCTTCTCGGTCAGTTAAGACGTCCGGGAAATTTCCCGGATGTCTGAAGCTTCTACCCACACTCCAACAGCAACCGGCCGCTCCCTCCACGCCCGTGCCCCTCCGGATGCACACTTGCATCACCTCCTGCAGCAACACGCGCACACCCTGCTGCACCCTAGCGCCAAGCCCACCAGCACCGCACGCTCTTCTCTGCGCGTGCATCGCTTGCACACTTCTGCCTCACCTCCTGCAGCAACCACGCGCACACCCTGTTGCACCCCAACGCTAACCACCAGCCCACGCACACTTGCATCATCTCCAGCCTGCAGCCACGCCCGCTCCTTCTTCCCCTCACCGCTCACACCTGCATCACACCACCCATGCACACAGTAGCAGGACCGGCTGCTCCTGCACACCCTACTACGCCCATCTGCACAAGACCGCACACCGCTTGTAGCAGCACCGCCTCCAGTGCACCACTCACTCATGCAGCAAGCACGCGGTCCTCCCTATGCACACATCTGGCTGCACAAGTGTGCCTGCAAACCATGCACAGCCTGCAGCACTTCTCCAACGCGCTTCCGCCTACCCGCCGTGCACCCATCTTGCAGCAGTGCGGCCAACAGTATGCTCGAGCAGTGCGTGCGCCTTCCTTACAACCTCGACGCGCCGCACCTTCTGCAACAGCAACCTCCGTGCACGCGCCCATCTACGCTTCATCCAGCAGGTGTAGCCACCGGCACAACCCACCTCACCGGAGCTCCGTCCGGCCAACTCCGGCCACCACTTGACGTGCAGCTGCCACCACCGTGACGACCTCGCTTCAACCAACCGCCTGTGCGAACCTCTCCTCAATTGAACCTCTCTCCCGATCGCGAGGAGGAGAGAGGTAAAATGCTCTGTTATGGAGTTAATTAGTTATTACATTTCATGCCATTGCCAGGAAAAAGAATTTTGGTTTATGAATATTTTATCATGGTAAAATTTACAACTTCATACTCAAGTTCTCTTACAATTACATGGCCTTTGTAATTAACATTATTTGACATTGGTTTTTGGAATTTAAATGTGCAAAAATTTTCTTTAATGCATGTCAATGGAAAATTGCATAAAATCATCACATGTTTATTGAATATTTCAGTGAGGAAAAATTGCACATCTACCCTTATGTTTTCAAGATATTGTGCATCTTCTTTTCGTCGCATTTCATGTCAAATTTGACTATAGATTTCTCACGAGATTGAACGAATTCAAATTAATTGAGATATTATTGCATCATTGCCTCCCTGTGGACACGACCTGCTCTTAATTGAGTGGTTATATTAATTGTTGATTAGTCGATTTTTCCACCACATAAAACTACAAACGACTTTAAAGCGAACAATCGACTCGTCAATGATGACATAAATCCAGTCCTTAAAAGAAAAATCCAACCATATGGATGGATTCGAGTCAATGATCGTAGCCCAATAGAGTAGAAATCGCCCCAATCCGATATCCATATCGTCACCTACGAAGAGAAGAAGATGGATGGTCCAGATTATGCCATGTGGCATCATCCAAACTGCCCAAGGCCACCCTCCCATTCTCTACAGTTCCCTCAATGCGTGTTGTAGGTCATTGGATCTTCATCCAACGACCCAAGGCATGCCATGCCCCCTCGACTACACCATCAGGCTTGGGCCATTGGATCAAGATCCAACGGCCATGATCGAACGACCATCGCCATTAGATGGGTGCTCTTATCAACTCAAAGGCACACAGCGGTAGTGCACCTCACTCCTATCCAAGTGGAGCGGGTTGGAGCTTCAATATGTAGCTCCCTCAGCGCGCACCCAAAGTGAAATTCCACCTGCGATGAGGAATGGAGGGATGAGATCAAGCAACACCACCCCCAGCTCAGCATGCATATCTTAAGGGTGTGCCCCTCTCTTGATTACAACTGCATGATCGTGATCAGGCAGCGGTTGGAGCACCACGTGGCACACTGGATGAGGAGGTGCATGATGATGCGCTAACATACGCACATAAGGCGCGATTTGAGAAGAGGGCGGGCGTGGATTTGAGCCCTCTAATGTGCATCTGACAGTGATCTCTCCCCATTACACCCTCGCAAAGCCAGCTGTGCACGCACAGCAACACGTGCACTGTGAGCGATGCACTGGCGCTACATGCGGTGCATACTGAGTGAGCAAATGATTCGCCATGCACGCCATGCCTTCATTTCACCCTCTTTCCCATTTGAAAATACCCCTAACATCCCCTCCCTTCCATTTCATCCCTTCCTATACCTCTCTTCCCCTCTCTAGAGCTCCAGAGCCCCTCTTGAGCAAGTCTCAAGACCCAGGATGCTCCACTGAGATTAAAAAATAATTTTTTCCTATCTTCTCACCCCCCTCAGTGGAGCTCCTACCGGTTGTCCTCTCACCCCATTCAAGGAAGCGGATCCGCCCTGCCCCATCTCCTCCTCGTCCAACTCCATCCTCCCTCGCCCATCTTCTCACCACCTTCATCTGGGTGCCATTCGTCCCTCAAGTAGCCGTTGAGGGGGATTCTTCTATCTCTTTCTCTTTTACGGCTTTCATAGAGCAGATTTATTTTCCCGCATCATTTTCTATAACAAACATTTGATTAGCCGTTATAAATATCGATTTCTCTCTCCCTCTCCCTCTCTCTCTCTCTTCTCGCTTTAATTATTTCTAAGTAAAGTAGTTAGAGATTTTTCTAACCTGATCTTCTGCTACACAAAACACAAAAAAAATTACAAAAAGGCAAAAATACCAAAAATAAATAAACCCCAATGTGGATTTTAACAAATCAAACGTAGCCTCCCCGTGTTCAACCTGGGACTCCCCATCCCGATTATAAATATTATTTGATATGTCAGATTTTTCTGTAAAAAACAACGACATGGGTTTCTCTCTCTTAAAACCCTATAAGTTATTTCTTCGCACGAATTTTTTCAACTTATCAGAAAGCACCATTCTTGAAGTAAGGAAGTCCTCTTCAAGTCCAAAAGCACTTCAAGGCTTGAAGCGAGGATCAACTATTTCATCATTCAGGAGATTTTCTACTTCACTTTTTGTCTCTATTTTTGTAGTAAAGAAGCTTTCCTCTACTTGGGAATTATTTGTGTGGAATCCCTCCACACAAGTGAGCTTTCCAAGTATTCATAGTGTTGGGATACTTCTTCTTTATAGAAAAAAAGAGAGAAGATTTGCCTTTCAATTCATGCTTTTAGTTCTTATGTGTCTTTGAATTGGTAGTTGCACACACATCCTTGCCAATTATCCTAGGCAAGACTTGAGTAAGGTGAGTTTGGGAAGGTTAGGTTTTTATCTCTTCCATTTTATCGTAATATTTAGGTGTAAATTCATTTCGACTGCCCAGATTTCTAGAAAACCCTAAAAATTCACAAACCCTAAAAAAACCAAAAAAAGAAGATTTAAGAGAGTGAGAGAGAGTTTTCTTACTGAGATAGCAAAAATTGCCTCCTTGGAAGACCCTAAATAGTCACCCTAACTAGATTTATAAATTTAAAAGCTGTGCAAAATTGCATGTAACAATGATACTTAAAACCTGCTTTTACAAATCGCACATTTCTTGCATCAACCGCCTAAATCCACTCAAAGATGCTATTAGCCTTAGACTTGGGTCTCATGAGCAACTTTTTATGGCTTAGTCAACCCACCCAACGTTTGAATCGAATTCAAATTAAATTTAACCTTTGTATGTCAAGAATAATTTGACTCCTGAATTGGGCAATCTTATTGAATTCTAAATTTTCAACAAGTCTAAGACAACCTCTTCACTTTATTGACCTTTGTCTTCGAATTTGCCTTACTAAGGACTGGAAGCTTTCTCCCTACCCTTTTCTATCTCAGGGTCAGCCTCGAAGGTATATCTCCCTGGCTGAACCATTTGGTTTCTCATTGGAACACCTAACTATTTTAGCATTTTCTAGGATATTTGGATGCACACTTTTTATTTTGTTTTGGGACTTTTTTCTTTTTTCCTTTTTCTTCCTCCTACTGCACTATTTTTCTTTTTCTCCAATTTTCACTCATTTTCTAGGTAGGTGGCTTCCCTAATCCTATTCAAGAACATTTTCTAAACAAAGGCATGAAAAGCTAAAGATGCAAGGCTGGGATCTAGACACTCTACATATGGGGAGCATATTGATGCGAAAACACACAATTTTGTAATTGATGCAAATTAAGACGTTGAGACGCGTAAAATCATAATCAACTTTTAATATTTATAACCTAGATAGGGGGTATCTAGGGTCGTCCAAGGAGGCATTTTTAGTTAATAAATCAATTCTCTCTCTCGCTCTCTCAAATCCTCTTCTTTTGTGTTTTTATGACTTTGCAATTTTTTTTGGGTTTTAAAGAAGTAATCGGGACAATCGAGATAGATGATAAAAACTATGCTTAAGTGACAATAAAACCTACCTCTCTAAGCTCATCTTAAGCAAGTGTGCCTAAGGTAATTAAAGAAGTGAAGTGAGTGAACAAAGAATCTAGCTAGCTAGAAAGCACATAAAATGATAAATGAAAGAAAGAAAGGAACTCGAAATTGTATTCCTACTTGAAAAATCTCAAATGTAAAGGAATGCTTGTAGAGGAAAGCTTCCTAGAAACAAAATAGTTAATACAAAATAAGATGAAGTAGTGAAATGGAAAATCCTCTAGCTGAAACTTTGGATGGTCCATGCTCCAAATGCAGCTGCTTCCACACTTGAAAAGGGCTTCTCCTTAGCTTCTTTCTTCAGATGCTTCTCCTCTGGTTCTCTCCTCAGAGAGGATGTCCACCCTAGCTCTTCTCCTCTATCTAGCCATCCCCTTTGGTGAAGCTTGCTCCTTGGCTTTGGCAGAAGAAAGAAGGGAAGAAGAATGCACCAAGGAGGCAAGGTTTGCCTCCTTAATCTTCTCTCCTCTCCTTCCTTGATCGAATTTAGGGTAGGTATAGGTAGATAATTATGTAAACCAAGGATGGTGGAATGTGGTGATTACATGGGGTATAAATAGAATGGGAGAAGGAGGGCTAGCGTGGCTTTTAGTGGAGGTCTAGGATTAGATCAAGGTGGTGGTTATGGGATCTGAGGGTGGAGATTATTGGCACCAAAAGAAAGGTTGTGTAGGGGGGTTCGTTGTGACTTTTGGTTGTCGTCCATGGTGAAGAGATACCACCATGTTGGCGCCAAAAGGGGAGGTTTTGGAGGGAAAAATGAAGGGTTGAGATTGAGTTTGATGGTGAGTTGTATGGTGGAGATGGCTCCTTGTTTTGGCGCCAAAACAAGGAGGTGGTTAGGGTGTTTTGGCACCACATTTAAGGTGACTCTTTGTGGTGGTGATGGGGTGAAGGGGTGTGTCTAAGGTGGCACCAAAATGAGGTAGGAGGTGGTAGCTTAGGTGGACTTAAAGAAAGGGTTAAGGTGGAGGCTTATGTAGGTGGTGTTAGGGTTAGGTTGGACAGCCATGAAGGGAGCTAGGTGGAGCTAAGCTAAGCTAGATTAGCTAGTAGATGAGTAGAGGAGGGAGCTAGGCTTTTGCTACAGGGAGGAAAGCTGGAGCTGCATGGTGTTTCTGGAGCTAGAAGTAGCTGAAGAGGACTACATCTGAGCTCATGAGCTAGCTTAGCTAGCTAGTTCTTTGGTAGCTGCTAAGCCAAGCTAATGTGAGCTAGCTTCTGCTGTTGTGAGCTGAGGTGAGCTGGATCTGGTCTTCCCGAAGACTACCTTGCTAGCTAAGCTAGCTAGCTTAGGTCAAGTAGCTAAGCTCAACCAAGTTGAGCTGCGTTGGGTCTTCAGGAGCTGGACTTGAGCTAGCTTGAGCTGGTTGAGGACTACTTCAGCTGACCAGGCTTAGTCAGTTGACGGCAGTAGCTAAACCTAGTCAAATAGAGCTTCCATGAACTATCTTGAACTGGAATGGAGGCAGGTTCAGCTGAGTTGGGCAAAACTGAGATGCCATCCAGTTGAGGTGAGCTAGATGGAGTTGAGATGAGCTGATCCCAACTAGTTGAGCTAGATTGAGCTGGAATCTAGTTGAGATGAGCTAGATTCAACTGAGTTCCAACTGGATTCAACTTCTTCATCTTCTACCTTTTTCGGTGCTAGGGTTTGCAGGATTTGACTGTCTATTCATCCCTGACACTTAAAATAAAGATGTAAAATAAACAAAACAATATGCAATGCATGCCTATCCTAGAAAATGTCTAAATGCAACCCAAAAACCCGATTGCAAAGTTAACATCCTAAGAGCTAGGTGTGTTTTAGGGCATAAGAATGATGATAAACTGGTGTTTATCACATACCCAGTACAGCATGCAAACCATATATACCTCAATCTAGGTCCTATTGACTACTTAGATTTCAATGTTAAGTCACCCAAAAGACTAGTTAGTGTATAAGTGCAAGGGTAGATAGCTTAATTTTTGCAAACTTTTCAAACCAGAGGGTAGGAAGACAAGTGACAATTACCGTTCCCTCGACTTAATACTTTGGCTTTTTCAAATCTCATTCAAGGACTCAGGAAACAAATCTGTATTTTAGTAAGTACCCAAGCTAATTAAGTTGAAATATAACTTAAAGAGTCTAAGCAAAAACACTTTAATTATACACTTCTTAAGACTAGTAAATCATCAAAGTCAATAATTTTCGACTTTTCCTAGCTCAGGACTATAAAAACATTGATTTTTTTTGCATCTTTTTTTGAAAATAGCAGGGTAAGAAAACAAGCGATCATGCAAGAAAACACAAAAACATGAGAAAATGGAAATAGGTTGCTGGATTTTTTTTTTGCAAAATTACACACCCCCATGCCAATTTCATGCATTGTCCTCAATGTATAATTAAAGTAGAAAAGTACATAAAATAGCATTATTGTTAAAATGTTTGGAATTATATTTTTTAATAATGACAAATGAGCTATTTCCTCGGAAAGGGCTAACATATTATAGGCAAGATTTTGGAGTTCCATAAAGATAAGAGTCAAGGGAAAGGAAGGGCAAAAGAACTTCTTTCATAGTTTATCTTATTTGTTTAGAATGTAAATAAGCCTTGAATTATCCATAGGAAATCATTAGAATCTTCCTATCGATGCCCTTATCCTTAAAATTGTGAAACTTAACTTTTGTTGGTTTTTAAGATGTCTCGTTTTCATTTCAAACGTCTGAGTCTAATTTTTAAGACATCTAATCTACTTCACCAGACATCTAGGATCTTGTCCAGAGCCTAAACTCTTCTCTAGAATCCTCGACCTCTGTCAAGGTTTTTAGACGTCTGTGATATTCTTCAAGCATCTAATAATGTTTTTCAGACACCTCCTTGAACTTGTGATATCTCTTTAACTTCAGAAGAACAACAGTCATAATTTTTGTTATCTTTCAGACGTCTGTTGTCTTCTTGAGACATCTGAGAATGACCAATGTTCACTTCTTATCCAACATTCAGTTTGATCGTAATTGTTTATGTACGTTACTCTTTGAATCTGAAATGTTTTAGGCCATCAGATGTCTTTGTATTTTTTCAGATGTCTAATTATTCTTTTTAAGACGTCTACACTTTTGACCAGATGTCCAATAAGACATCTAACTATTTGTCTTTAAATCTCTGTCTAGATCCAATTGAATTCTAGTAACTTATTGATTAACACTGAAGTCTTTTCAGACATACAATTTTACTATCAGACGTCTGAAACTATCTGTTCAGATGTCTATCTTTTTGTTCAGATGTCCCTATACTTGATCTTATGAAATCCAGTAACAACTACTTTTCCTTTGGAAATTTTTCAGACGTCCTAGTTTATTATCAGACATCTGTCATGTTTTTTAGGCATCTAATACAGTCAGTCTTTGAGTAAATGCAATGTAGCCATTCTACCTCAATTTATTCCATTCCAATTCAAATTCCAACATCTACCTAGACCTAAATCAGACCCTATACACCTATATATACCCCCATAGGTAGTCTTAAACACAAACACAAAAAAATATACGTTCTACTCACTTAGAAAAGGCTTGTGCTCTCATTTGTGCTCTCTTGTGCTCCATTTGTGCTATTGCTTTCTTGTTAAGTTCTTAGGAGCAAATCTTTATTCTTCTTCCTGCTGTTCACAAGTTTGAAAAGGGAGTATTCTACTCTTTCTATTACATATTTCATTCAAGGCTTATAAGAATATTTTTTTTTGTATTTGATAGTTTATTTAGGTACCCGATTTGTGGGTTTCCCATTTCCTCTTAGTAGAGGGGCAAAACTCTTCTTGGGGTTTGTCTAGGAAGAGGGGAATTGTAAATTACTTCTTGTTAGTAATTCCTACTTGGGTAGCGTTAAAATCCAAAATTGGGAGATCTAGGTAGAGGTCTTTCCCCCAAGGGTTTCCTCTCTAAATACCTGTGCCCTTTGTTGCGATTGTCTGTGAATTTTTTATTACACAATTCTACCCCCTTCTTGTGCCACTAACAAGCATGAGAGAAGAATGATTGAACCTGATGTCTGATAACACCACACAAGGGGGTAATAATTATGTTGAATATAGCCCATCTTTAGAATAAAAGGCACAACATAAGTAGAATAGGAGCATTGCATGCATCATGTACCAAGATTGCTTATAAACTGTATTAATGGCCATTTGTGTAAGCATTTGTCAAAGCAGGCCTCAGATGAGTAATCGGACTGCATGGATAGATTCAAAATGACGAACGGAGTCCAACGGACTCAAGATCAGCCAAATCTGACATCCGGAGCTCCTACAATGGGCCCAAGAAGTTCTAACCATTGATCTGGAGATCAACGGCCCAGATTGTGCCACATCAGCCCACCCCCACCGCACGCACGCCTTCAGCCAACCATGGACAAATCTCAGCCGTTGATCTTCGATCGAACGGCCGAGATCCGCGCGCCCTCCCGCGGTCGTTGCAACAAAAGCTCGGGCATGGCGCAACGGTTAGCGCACACGCTCGCATCCACGCGACGCACGTTCGAGCCACGCGTGGGGGGGATTTGAAGGCGGGCGAAGGTCACGGAGGAATTGGGCCGCCCGATCAGCAGTGGGCGGCCAGGATCTCGCCACGCTGCGCGACTGCAGCGCACGAGCGCCCACGCGCGCCCGCACGCCAGGCGGAGACGTGCGCGCACACGCGCCCAAGGCGCGATCTCAGCATGGGCAAGGAAGACTCTCAGCCGTTCGATCTTCGATCGGACGACTCTCATTCAATGGCCACGGATCGTGCGAGGAGGAGGAACGGGGCGGGCGGCTGACCGGCGACGAGAGGGCTACACCGACACTTTTGGAAGATATTTTAGCGACGCTCTGGATGCCGCTAAAGCCCCTTCTTCTTTTAGGAAGCCCCTAACTCTATTTAAACCCCCTCCAACCACCATTCAAGGCATTCACTCCCCCTTGCAACTACTTCACTCCTCTCTTAGCTAGCTTTAGGCACTCTTGTAATCGTCGGAGACGACGAGCCACCGACGGAGCCTCCTCCACCGCCGTGGCTGCCTCGTCGCTCTCCACTCTCTCTCTCTCTCTCTCTCCCCTAAGCTTTCCATTACTTTTGTTGAAGCATGTATTTAATGTTGTAAGTTATAAACTATGAATGCACGTTTAATGAAGTTATTTTCCGTTCAATTGCCATTTTAATTTCTGTTCAAGTTGAATGATCGAAACCAAGAGCTTTCTAACTCTAAACTCTCTCTCTATCTCTATCTCGCTTTTCAAAACCGCATCTTTCGCAAGCAAAACTCTGCCTTTTTCCATGACAACAAGTGATAAACAAAAATCCGATTTCCACGCCTCCTTGAGACCGACACTCGGACCCACCTCCGTTTACTTCTTTTAAAACTGGCGTATCAAGTGTGACTATAACGACACCTCTTAACACACACGCACAAAGACACGTCAGTTTTTGGTGCCATTGCCGGGGAGGCAACGGATTTGTTTTATCACCTCCATTCCACACTCATTCTCACATCGTCTAATGCCCTATTTTCCTTTTTACTTGATGGTTGCAGGGATTCAGCGCATGGACGGCGAAGCGACGCATTCCACGACGGTAGCAGGGAGTAGGCGCCTCGAGGACCGATAGTGAGTAACCTGTCTCTCATTGTTTGCTTACGTGAAAAAGCTAAAAAAATTGTAAAAACTGAAAAAAATTGGCATGGTGTATGATTACTTGACCCACATCCTCAACACATCACCCCACAAAAAAATGTACACTCTAACATTCTGAATAAATTCTTGGAGTGTTCTTTTCTTTTTCTTGAGTGGTGTTTGCGAAGCCACCGTGAATTGACCTGGGCCGCACCACTCAACCCTAAAACTGACTCATCTAATAGAAGCTGCATGATCATCAGGATGAGTACACTAGGGTTTTAGAGCCTCTACAAAAGAAAAGGAAATCTACTTTCACCAAGTTGTGTGCAAAACTTGATGTGCCCACTGAAACTTGTTTGAAAACATTAAGACACGTCAACCCTAAAAAGTACTAAAGTAAGGATGAAACAGTAAAAGACACCACATCTTAACAAATCCTTGCTTGAAAACCATGTTTTGCTAGAAGCACACACTTTTAAAGTGGAAAATTAAGAGGCACCACCCCAATCAATGCCTCATCACATCACCCTAAGCACAAGCACTATCCTAACCCTTTAAAACTGAGTAGACGTGCCCTAGGCAGGACTGAGTTAAGTCTCAAAAGGAGAGGTTTTGTTTGCTAGGCACTTGGCTTTCATTCCCTTGGTAGAATCTGGTGACTAGGCTGCGGGGCAGTGTCAAACAACCGCGGTTGTGGGGTCTATGGAACGGAGGCGCAAGCCAAAGGAAGAACCTTCCCTGCAATCCCCTCGTAATCAACCTGGCTAGATTAGCCTTGGGAAGGGGAGTCCAGTGCTTACGGACTTAATCACCCTTTGTGAGATTTCTAAGTCTCCTGAGAAATACACCATAAGGACTAGGCTTGGGTGCTTGATTGAAACACATTTCTCGCATCTGTCGCCCTCTGCATCCCCACCTGTTCTTCTCTAGTGTATGCACGGCAGGCACTCACTGCATCCCGAGTTGTGTGTTTTGGGGCAGGAATCTAGGCGACGTAATTCTATTGAAAACATGGCTAAACCTAGGGTAGATGAGGCTGAGAATCAATCCCCACCAGATGCTATGGCCATCATCCAAGCTCAAATCAATGCTAACCATCGGCTTCAACAACAACAAATCCACACCATCATGCAAGCCATACAACGATTACAGAACCCACAAGAACAACCACCACCACCTTTCCACGACATACCAGGACAACCACCACTTGATTTACCGCCATTTCAGGACCAGCCAAGACCTCTCCGTGATTTTTATAACCCTTCTGCTATTAGAGTCGAGCCCCACCTTAGGATCCCCGAGGGGGGAGATGATTTTGAGCTAAAACCGAATGTCTTAAGTCTAATCCAGAGCCACTTTCATGGAAGCTCAAATGAGGACCCCTTTCAGCACCTAGAGGATCTCGACCGCATAGCACGAACGGTGAAACCTAGGAACATTAGCCTGACATTGTTCTAATCAAGATGTTCCCTTTCTCATTAAGAGACAAGGATTCTCATTGGCATAGAACCCTAGGTAGACCCATCACCACCTGGGAAGAACTGAGGCATGCATTTTTAAAGAAATTCTTCCCCATAGGAAAGACCAATGCCCTCAGAAGAGCTATCACTACCTTCACACTTTAGGGTGGGGAACAATTTCATGAGGCGTGGGAAAGATTTAATGAACTTTTGAGGAAATGCCCACACCACGAAGTTCCGAGGTGGCAATGGCCCAGATCTTCTACCACGGTCTGGACAGCAACCTACGGAACTTCGTTGATGCCTCATGCGGGGGAAACTTCCTAAACAAAGATGAGGAGAGCACGTTTGAGCTCTTTGAGTCTATGAGCGAGAATTCGCTCAACAATGCCTCCATGAACCAGTTTAACAGGTCCAGTCAACCCTGAAGCGGGATTTATGAGGTGCAAGCAAATTTTGGAATGGTTGACATGGACATCATTGCTAAAAAGTTGGATCGAGTGGAATTGGTGGACAAAAAGATTGATGAGCTACTGAATCAGACCAGGAACCCCTTGCAGACTTTCTCCCTAGCAAAGGGAGCACATAATGTTGACCTGGTCCAGCCCTTCGCCCAACTGAACCTAGAACAACCCCCGACCACGTTCCAGGGAGGGACCTTTGCTCCCTCGACCCTTGATTACTCCCTTCCCTCTTCATCAACATCGGCTATCCTAGAAGATGTGCAAGCCGTCCAAGGTTATGCGAAACCTGACCCTTTCTCCAACACTTACAACACTGGCTGGCGTAACCACCCCAACTTTGGTTGGACAAACCAGAAACCACCGCAATTCCAAAACCAACCCAGGCCAAACCAGCAGCCACACTTGCCCCCCTATCAGTAAGGACCACCAGTTAGACCCCAATATAACCAGAATAGGGCGGCCCCTCCCCCACAAAATCAAATGGATACCTTAATAAAGATGATGGCTGACATGAACCAGAAACATCAGGAGGAAATGGCCTTGGTAAAGGGACAGTTAAGCCAACTCTTGGACTATAAACAATAAGGATCCCTACCTTCCCAACCACAACCGAACCCACGAAATATAATTAACAGAGGCCCCAATTCGCAAGGGTTCCAAAGCAACGCCAAGTAGGCTCACATGGTCCAGCCAGCCCCGCAAACACCTCCTGGGTTTGGCGCTTCTTCTTCCTCGTCTCCTCAAGGATCACCCCATGGCCCCAATGCCTCTGCGAATGCGGTGACCTTGAGAAGCGGCACCAAAACCTAGGATCCCAAATGGCCGACTCCCCCCGAGACTTTACCGATTGAAATACCTGACTCAGAAGAAGCACCAACCAAGGACCCAGACATGGAACCAATCCACATTCAGACACCCTACCCTGAGGCCTTGGAGACAATCAAGAAAAAGAAGAATACTGTGGAAACTGAGGAGCTGTTGGAAATTTTTAAGCAAGTACAGATTAATATTCCACTCCTAAAAGCCGTTAAACACATCCCTGCTTACGCCAAGTTCTTAAAGGATGCCTGTGCACCCAAGCGTAAGTCGAGACTGCAAGCACCTAGGAAGTACTTTCTGAGCAAGCAAGTTCCATGATATCAAGCAACCTTCCACTCAAGCGAACTGACCCAGGAGCGCCCCTGATTTCTTGCAATATCGGGGACATGACATTTGATAGAGCGCTCTTGGACCTAGGTGCTTCTATCAATCTAATTCCAACAACCCTGTACCACCAATTTGATTTTGGGGAGCTGACACCAACCCCTGTCACCATCCAGCTGGCTGATAGATCTGTGAAAACCCCGAAGGGGGTTATCGAGGACGTAATTGTACGGGTCAAGGACTTCTATTTCCCAGTCGACTTTTTGGTGCTCGACATGGAAGTCCCTGAAAAATTACAGAATGCACCCATAATTTTAGGTAGACCTTTCTTAGCTATGGCTAAAGCAAACATTGATTGTGACACGGGATGTATGGAAATCGCCTTCGGGGACAGGAAAATGCAATTGGATATCTTCCGGGCGACAAAGTCTTTTGATTGCGATTACAATGAGGAACATGATCCCGTGGAAACTTTAATCGAGGAATGCCTCACCCTCAGTTCTGTCTCAGACCACCAAACCCATAGTTCTGACCCGTCACCATCATTACCCGTGGACCTCTGTAAGGTTGAGTATCATCACATGACACCATTTGAAGAGATCGATGTTGATCAACTACCGCCCTTTCCCTTCCCATCGACTGTGGTCCCACCCGCACCCGAACTTAAACCATTGCCCGAGAATCTCAAGTACGTCTTCTTGGGACCTGACCAGACCTTCCCAGTGATTATTAATTCTCATCTAACCAAGGATCAGGAACTCAGGTTGACTACGACCCTTTCAGAACATCGGGCCGCCATTGGTTGGACCATTTCAGATTTAAGAGGAATTAGCCCCACCTATTGCACCCACAAGATTTACCTGGAAGACAGGGCCCGACCTTCTCGCCAGATGCAGAGACGTTTAAACCCTAACATGCGAGAGGTTGTTAAAAAAGAAATCATCAAGTGGCTTGACGCCGACATCATCTACCCTATCTCCGATAGCCCCTGGGTGAGCCCCACTCAAGTGGTTCCAAAGAAAGCTGGGCTCACCGTTGTCACCAATGACCATGGCGAATCCATCCCCACCTGCACCACTACCGCATGGCGGGTGTGTATTGATTATAGGAAGCTTAATGAAGCCACTAAGAAGGACCACTTCCCCTTGCCATTCATTGACCAAATCCTTGAAAGATTGGCAAGGCAGAAGTATTTTTGCTTCCTGGATGGATATTCAGGATAAAACCAAGTCGCAATTGCTCCAGAAGATCAGGAAAAGACCACGTTCACTTGCCCGTATGGCATGTTTGCATTCCGTCGAATGCCGTTCGGGTTATGCAACGCACCTACGACCTTCCAGCGTTGCATGCTAGCCATTTTTTCAGAAATGGTGGGTGAATACTTGGAGGTCTTTATGGATGATTTCTCTGTATTCAGGAATTCATTCGACCATTGTCTAAGCAACTTGGAGAAAATCCTGAAATGATGTATCGAGGTTAACTTGGTGTTAAGTTGGGAAAAGAGCCATTTTATGGTTCAAGAAGGAATTATCCTCGGTCACATCGTCTCGCATAGGGGTATCGAGGTAGATCGAGCTAAGGTTGATTTAATTTCCAAACTTCCTCCACCTAGTTCGGTCCGGCAGATTCGCTCCTTCCTAGGACATGTTGGCTTCTACCGAAGGTTCATCAAAGACTTTTCCAAGCTTTCAAAACCCTTGACCGACCTTCTAGCCAACGACGCCATATTCCACATGTCTCCTGATTGCATCCAAGCTTATCACACCCTCCAAGACTTAGTCTCCACCGCACCTGTACTTCAACCCCCAGACTGATCCCAGGACTTTGAGATTATGTGTGATGCTTCAGATTTTGCCATAGGCGCTGTCCTGGGACAAAGGCAAGACAAGAAGCCCGTGGTGATCTACTACGTGAGAAAAACGTTGGACGAGGCCTAATGTAATTATACCGTCACAGAAAAAGAATTGCTCGTTGTAGTATTTGGACTTGAAAAATTTCGCTCATACTTGCTGGGATCCCACGTGACTATTTACACTGACCATTCAGCCATCCGGCACCTGTTGGCCAAAAAGGACGCAAAGCCCAGGCTCATCAGATGGATCCTGCTTTTGCAGGAATTTAACCTGGAAATCTAAGACAAGGCCGGATCGAAAAATGTGGTGGCTGACCACTTGTCGAGACTTCATCCAGACCACATTGGACCCCCCCTACCTCTATCTAATACCTTCCCTAATGAACACATCCTAGCTGTGCAAGACAAGAAAATGCCATGGTATGCCGACTATGTTAATTACCTGGTTATAGGACAAACCCCGCACAGCTGGTCTAGACAGCAACAGGACAGGTTCTTGGCTGAGGCCAAGCACTATTTCTGGGATGATCCCATGCTGTTTTGCCTCTGTGCTAATCAGATCATCAGAAGGTGTATCCCTGAAGATGAAGTTCAGAGTGTGCTTTCCTTTTGTCATGACCAAGCATGTGGCGGCCACTTCTCTGGAAAGAAAACAGCTGCAAAAGTGTTGCAGTCTGGATTTTACTAGCCGTTTGTATTTAAGGATGCACACATCTTTGCCAAAACTTGCTCACGCTGCCAAACACTGGGGACCATGACCAAGAAAGATATGATGCCCCTTCAACCCATTTTGATTGTAGAAATCTTCGACGTTTGGGGTATCGATTTTATGGGCCCCTTTTCCAGCATCCAACGGCTTTGAGTACATCATGGTCTCAGTAGACTATGTTTCCAAATGGATTGAAGCCGTCGCCACCCGACGATGCGATCACAAGACTGTCATGGACTTTGTGAAGAAGAACATCTTTTCCCGGTTTGGAATACCCAAGACCATGATCAGTGATGGTGGAAGCCATTTTATCCATTCCCAATTCCGTGCCCTACTTAGAAAATACGGGGTAAACCACCGCATTACCACCCCGTATCATCCACAAACAAATGGGCAGACTGAGGTCTCCAATAGACAAATCAAGAACATTTTACAAAAGACTGTGAGACCTGATAGGAAAGACTGGTCCACACGACTTGATGATGCCCTGTGGGCATACAGGACCGCTTTCAAGACCCTGATAGGCATGTTGCCTTATCGCCTGGTCTTCGGCAAGGCCTGCCATCTTCCTGTCGAATTGGAACACCGAGCTTACTGGGCTGTCAAGCAGTGTAACATGGATCCCCAGTTAGCCGGTGCGCAGAGGACCCTGCAATTATCTGAGCTCGAAGAAATCCGTCGGGACACCTTTGACAATAGTCGACTGTATAAGGAGAAAATGAAAGCCTTTCACGACCGACTCCTTCATAGAAAAACCTCTGAGCCTAACCAGCAAGTTTGGCTGTTTGATGCACACCTAAAACTCTTCCCAGGGAAACTCAGGTCCAAATGGACAGGACCATTTCGGGTGGTTAAGCCCTATTCTAATGGGGTGGTTGAAATCGCTGATCTTAACACTGGGCACACTTTTACAGTTAATGGTCAAAGATTGAAGCATTTCCTGGCTCAAGTACCCCCCAAGGAAAGTGTCACCCTCGTTGAGGGCTGACACCGAGCACCGCCCAGCTGGAGGCATTAAACTCAGCACTTCCTAGGAGGCAACTCAGAGGATTCATACTGATCTGGTAGTTCACGTCACTCAGGTACTATCTTCTTGAACCCTTTTGCATCATGTATCTACCAATGAGGACATTGTCCAACCTAAGCATGGGGGGGTGGTAAATTGCATAATCCTGAGCCCAATTAATTAGTCTGAATGAATAAATTAATTAATTAAAAAAAAAATTTAGGAAGAAAACTTAAGCATTAGAAACTTGTCAATAGTGGGAAATAATACAGAAAGAACTTAAACACTTAGACTTTTCAGGCCTTCAGGCTTAATCAGCCCTGGTGTCCGTTAAAATATGGATTTGGCGGCGAATCCTTGCAACCTTAAGCTATTCTAATCCACCTACTAAATAAGGTAATAAGTATACGACTTATTAACTCACCCTCTAACTCAGAAAAACTTTGAGTCTAAGCATCTGCACACATTTTTGCACAGACTCACTTCTCGGAGATTTTGACAGAAATTGGGTAGCTAATGAACTCTCTAGGGTGGTATGGCTGGCAAGTTGTCGTGGGTAACAACCCATTGGTAGGTTGTCCAGAACCCAGCCATAGGCCATTTCTTTTTCGTTGCCTTTAGGTACATTTGAGATCAGGGAAGCCACCTACAAAAAAAAAAAAAGGACAAGAAGAAAAGAAAATAAACCACACTTCACCACACAAGTATGGGAAAGTGATCGTAGGTAACAGCCCATTGGTCGGTTGTCCAGAGCCCAGCTCAATAATTGCACAAAAAAAGACCAAAACACCTAAGGAAGAAGCAGCGAAGTAGTACAAGCCGGGGAGATATACACTGGAAAAATCCTTGTGTTGACCCCAATTAAAACAAATGTAGGGAGAAAGCTACCAATCGAACAAATACACCTTCAGGCAAATTTGTTTCCTTTTCCAGCCACCTAGAGGCGTAGAAACTCGAAGTCTGTCTCAATTACCGTTAAGTGAGTCTATCACAACATTCACACCAAGATGCTTAGCACTTAGGGTTTTAACCGAGTTTTGGGTGGGTTGGGTAGCTGTAAAAAGTTACCAACCCACACTGAATTCCGAAAAAATTCTTAAAAAAAATATATATATATATATACGTATGTATAGTTATATACATTAAAGCAAGGATTCGGGCGATTCGTATTTTGGCAGACACTCGGGCGCTGCTTAGTCTTTGTAGATTAAGATCTGCATATATTTCCTCTTATTGACAAGTAACGAAGTGCCTAAGCAATTACTTCTTGAATTCTGCAAGGGAATAAAGATCAGAATAAACCTTGCTAGGGACTAGCAAAGAGTAAGCATGGGGGTATTATAACACCACACAAGGGGGTAATAATTATGTTGAATATAGCCCATCTTTAGAATAAAAGGCACAACATAAGTAGAATAGGAGCATTCCATGCATCATGTACCAAGATTGCTTATAAATTGCATTAATGGCCATTTGTGTAAGAATTTGTCAAAGCAGGCCTCAGATGAGCAATCGGACAGCACGGATAGATTCAGAATGACGAACGGAGTCCAACGGACTCAAGATCGGCTAAATCCGACATTCGGAGCTCCTACAATGGGCCCAAGAAGTTTTGACCATTGATCTGGAGATCAACGGCCTAGATTGTGCCACGTCAGCCCGCCCCCACCGCACGCACGCCTTCAGCCAACCAAGGACAAATCTCAGCCATCGATCTTCGATCGAACGGCCGAGATCCGCACTCCCGCCCGCGGTCGCCGCGACAAAAGCGCGGGCATGGCACAACGGTTAGCGCGCACGCCCGCATCCACGCGACGCGCGTTTGAGTCACGCGTGGGGGGGATTTGAAGGCGGGCGAAGGGCGCGGAGGAATTGGGCCGCCCGATCAGCAGCGGGCAGCCACGATCTCGTCACGCGGCGCGACCGCAGCGCACGAGCGCCCACGCGCGCACGTGCGCCCGTGGCGCGATCTCAGCGTGGGCAAGGAAGACTCTCAGCGATTGGATGGCTCTCGTTCAGTGGCCACAGTTCGTGCAAGGAGGAACGGAGCAGGCGGCTGACCGGCAGCGAGAGGGCTACACCGACGCTTTTGGAAGCGGTTTTAGCGACGCTCTGGATGTCACTAAAGCCCCTTCTTCTTTTAGGAAGCCCCTAACTCTATTTAAACCCCCTCCAACCACCATTCAAGGCATTCATTCCCCCTTGCAACTACTCCACTCCTCTCTTAGCTAGCTTTAGGCACTCTTGTAATCGACGGAGACGACGAGCCGCCGACGGAGCCTCCTCCACTGCCGTGGCTGCCTCGTCGCTCTCCACTCTCTCTCTCTCTCCCCCCTAAGCTTTCCATTACTTTTGTTGAAGCATGTATTTAATGTTGTAAGTTATAAACTATGAATGCATGTTTAATGAAGTTATTTTCCGTTCAATTGCCATTTTAATTTCTGTTCAAGTTGAATGATCGAAACCAAGAGCTTTCTAACTCTAAACTCTCTCTCTCTATCTCTCTCTCGCTTTTCAAAATCGCATCTTTCGCAAGCAAAACTCCGCCTTTTTCCGTGACAACAAGTGATAAACAAAAATCCGATTTCCACGCCTCCCTGAGACCGACACTCGGACTCACCTTCGTTTACTTCTTTTAAAACCAACGCATCAAGTGCAACTATAACGACACCTCTTAACACACACGCACAAAGACACGTCAATGTCCCTATCGAGTAATCCAGCTATTCAAAATTAATTTGTATACTAACCTAAGTAAAATAAGAGAAATAGGTTAGCACAAATTGAACGGGAGATTTCACTTGAACCAAATGACATCAAAAAGAATACATCAGAAAAATATATCATTGCAATATGAATCGCATGGTGGAAAAGTCTTAAACAAAAATATTTATCAGTAAAAACTAACCACAAAGTTAGGATGTCATATCCACAGGGAGGAACAAACCAATAAACTCACATATATCTCACAAAATTTGAAAACTAATGTTCACAATTAATTTCCATAATAAACCCCTTTTTCATCAAGATGATAATGCATGAAATAGTTGAAGTCACATTTGTGTGAAAGCAAAGGGGTATTCTCATAAAATGGCCATAATAAAAGATTAATTAAATGGAAAAATAACAAGATTCCAAAATTAATGTTCCCACGTGATTTCACTAAGCAATGAAGTCAAGATCCCCTCTCAATTAAGCTACCAATGAGAGTTCAAGTTAAACCATCATTAACGTAGACATGGAAGATCATTCTCACAAATTCACCTTAATAATGAAATGCAAAAAATGAAAATGGCAATGGCATATCATATAATAACTAATACCCTCTTCACTGTAGCAAAATGCAGCACTTTGTGCAAGTGCTCTCCATGCTCAAGGGGAAGGGAAGCCGGAGATAAGGAGCTCACCAGAGGGAGAGTTACCCGACGTGCATCCGATGGCAATGGCAGCAAGAAGTGAGACAGCCAGAGGAGAGGAGGCTCATCGGTGGTGGGTTGTCCGCATGTACGCGTGGACTACCGTCCACATGTCTAAGGGTGTGGTGGGGCTTGTGAAGGTGAGGCGAGCCTGGTGGCATCGATGGTATGAGAAATGGTGGTCGGAGTTGGCAGCTACGTGTGGAGGTGAATGGCCAGCTTTGGGTTTCTTTGGCCTTGACAGAGGTTGAAGAAGGATGGTCAAAGCCATGTACGAGTGGAGGTCGTCGGCACGTGCAGAGGATGGAGGGCTCAGCTCGAGCTTAGGAACTGAGGCTATGCGTGACTAAGGGAGGCGAGTGCCGCTGAAGGTGACGACCTGTTCGAGGTAGCGGTCACACGGCACGGCCTCAAGTTTGCCGGTGTGTGGGTTGCGCACGGCTGTGGAGATCGAGCGGTGGTCACATGACGACCGCCCATGGTGGTTTCTGCCGACGTCAGAGGGGCATGGCTATTGTGGACGTCGGGGAGTGGCTGAGGAGGTGGCGGTGACAATCGGTGTGTGGGTTCTTCGTGTTGTCACTGTGAAATAGGCAAAGAAGAAGAAGACAAAGAGAAAGAAGAAATAGAGGAGAGGAGAGGGGAGGGTGGTGTTGCGGTGGTGGCTGATGCTGTTGTTGATCAAGATGGTGCATAGCAGTGGCTGGTGACAAGGTGGACGCTGAGAAGAGGTGAGCGCGGTTGAAAGGAGGTCATGGTGATGAGATGATGATGTAGGTGGTGTTGCAGACGTCATAGCACTGTGGTGATGTCGGCGATGTCACCACCAACCATGATGGCGGTGTCGTCAGTGCACATGCGCGATCGTGGATGACTCACAGTGGTGGATGATGGAGCGGTGATGTAAGTTGTCACAGTTTCTGGAGGGGACGGAGCGCGATTGAGGAGGTGATCATCGTGGGGGCTCGCAGTGGTGGTGGAGGTCCTTAATCTTGTGGGAGAGAGAGGGATGTTGGAGGTCGTCCTCCCTCCTGAGGGAGGAAGAAGATGGATCCCTCCTTTCGTCCTTCCTCCTGTTATAAATAGAAAGAGAGGAGAGAATTAGATATTAATGGAGAGAGAGATTTGAGGGGAAAATAAGGAAGGGGAACATGCATGCATGGCAATAAGAGAGTGGTGGGTATTTTTGGTTCAAATAAGGAAGATCTTTGATGGAAAGAAATGATCATGGGAGGTAATCCTAGGTTCTAAAAATGAAGATTTGAGAATCTCTTTCTTCCTTTCTTTTTCTGATAAAAATCCAAGATGCCAAAATTGATATGCCTAATTTATTCTTGCAAAAACATATATATGTAAATGTATTAGTACATGAATATAATGGGTGCACCTCCATTCAATAAAAATGTAAGAATGATAATTCACGAGCTTAAATAATTTTATCAATGTAGTGCATACTCTAAATTAAATTCCCATCTCAATGATAATGCACTTAGGCTTAAGTTTAGTCCACTAAAGTGGACCTATCAAATACCCCATGCCTAAGTTTTGCTAGTCCTGAGCAAAATCATCTATATCAGACCAGGTCTCTAGGCTAGATTTTATCATCAAGATCCTTATCATGCCGCACTTCTAGAGACTAAATCGAAAAACCAACTCTAGGCCTAAAGGTACTCAAGTACCAGCCAAGATACAGACCTAACCAACCTCAGCCTTGGGTCCGCTGAGAAGGTTTCTAAGGCCCGCAAAAACTACCCAGAGGTTCGTTGACCCTAGAGGTTAATGCACCCATGAGTATGTGCAACAAGTCTAGGTTCAGTTTGCATGCATTTTTTATAAGAGATATATATATTTTGAGAGTTTTCTCTATTTTCTTTTTAAATTCCCCTAAATCCAACATCAAATTGGCCCTAAACACGATCAGTATCGGATTCCATGTCCCCACCATCAATCCTCGCAAGGTCCTTGGCAATTGATTCTTTGTGATAGCATTGCCCATGGCAACCCCCAGAACCCTGGCTTTCAACACTTCGGAATAGTACCACCCATGGTATTCTGTAGCTAAATTTAGACCCTAGCAATCGACATTTCAGGATAATGCTGCCCATGGCACCTGAGCCAGCACAAGGTGCTTCCGTGCCCTTGGTAGGATATTTAGATATCCTAGGAGACAAGTACCGAGGAGACGGTATGTTATAATGCATCTTTGAGGGGAGTATTTTTCATTCCTCCCTTCCGGGCTAGGAACTCATCCAATCAACTTATTTCTTCAAGCTGCTCCTAAGTCAAATCTTTCGAAAAACCTTTTCTGAATCAAACACTTTTTGGAATTATTCTAAATTACGTGCACTAAACTAGACCAGTGTGTGATTTTTGGGTGCCTAGGTTACCAAGTCCCAAAAACCAAAGAGCTGACAACAAGATCGAATAGTCCCTAAGCCTTAGAATTAATACATCAGCTTCACAACTTCCTCCACCTCTTAAGGAATAGTCTAGATCTTAACAAATACGTGAGTGTTTAAGCCCTAGAATAGACCTAGGAGGCCTAAAGTTGGTGTCCCTTACTTATCTCCTTCTCCTTAGCACTTCAGGACTTAATTAATCATTCATTCTAGCCTAGAGCTTAAGTAAACTCTTGCATAATCAATGCTAGGACTAGCATAATTTTTTGCACCTTTTCCTCCCTGTCTCTCTTTTCTTCTTTTCCTCCTCAATATACTTGCAATTCAGCTCACAAAGATTTCATCTCCTTTCACTTTTTTTTTAATGCAATATGGATGCCCTAACTTCATGTAGAATATGTATAAATGTTATGAACAGCCTTAGATTATACGCCTAAATCTGACAATGTCCTCATTGGAAAGCAAAAGTGAGGAAAGATATTACCTGAGGTGAAGTTGGGATGTCTCCCAACGGGTGATTCTTGCAAATCGGGCTCTAGAAGGGAAGTAGGAGACCCAAAAAAGATATGTAACAAACCTAGCCTCGCAACTAAGTAACCCAAGATATTGGCAAGCTAGTGATTGAGAGTGATGTCAAATGCTTGCTAGATACAGGCGAAAATAGGGTACTCCTGAGCTATTGTTGGAGGTTTGACATAATATACATGAGTAGTGACCTCCGGTAGTGCACGGCGAGGAGGCAAAGGCTCCTCAAGCAAATATGTGTAGGAAAAAGAGGGTACGAAGGACACCCTAAGGATGATGGGCTGACATGCACAAGCGTCAATCCATACCTGCCACTCTACCACAGGATGTATTGGTCTGGTTATCCTCCCATAAAGCATGAATGTGAGCAGAGACTTTAGGAAGTTGTTTCTGAAGGAGTGTAAGTTTCTCAATTGCAGGGTAGGGAAGAGGGTCAAAGAGGGCTTGAGAGGTTCAGCATTCATCCTCAACAACCATTCAGTTTCCTGAATGTTATCAGAAGCAACCTTAGTTACTAATTGACTTTCATGCTTCCTATCATTGGTGTGCGCATCCTAGAATGGGCCCAAATGTTCATCTTCCAAATTGAACCGATCAAGGGTTTCACTCATTTCATTAGCATGTAAAGCTGGGTTGGAAGCAATAGGGTGTGAGTGTCCTCAACAACAACATCCCTAGGTTCTTGTTCTATTCTAAGAACCTGACCCTAGGGTGTATAGATTCCCTCATCAATGGTGTCAATTGTTTCCATTTCTTCCCAATGTTTGAGAGGATGATCTCTGTAGTCAAAAGTAGGTAGGAATCCGGATTTGGCTAAATCAGTAAGATCCTCAAGGGGTAAGTCCTCAAACAAAACATATTGCCCCCTAGAGTCTCTCCATACTCTGAGTCCAGGCCTTTCAAAGTCATCATCATCCTCATCTACGCTTCTTCCCTCTTGCCCCTGAGACTCAGGAAAATTTCAAGGCCAGGATCAAGCATTTCCTTGTCATCCTCAAAAATCAAATCTTCATGTCCCTAAGACCAATATTGATCCAAGTCATCTAATTCAGTTTCAATCTCATTAAGGTCACCTCTATTCGCCACATGTAGAATCTCATAATGGTGTGTGGAGGATACCGGTTCCTTAACTAGAGGGTCGTGATTATTATCATTTCCTACCAATATAATTTTTTCTGACACCCAAGGTTCCTAGAATTTATTAACTTCAACGTCACAATCCTTCAGGAGATCTAACTGAGTTGTAAAGTCCTTAGAGGTGTAAGGTATAGGTTTAGCATCCCTAGGATGGGGTGTAGAATCCACCTCAAAATCAAGAATGGGGGTTGGGTTGACTATTTGACTGCGACCTGCTTTATCAAATGTAATAAAGATACTATCATTCGGGTCGAGTTCATCTAATGGGA
Source organism: Thalassia testudinum (assembly GCA_037157565.1). Classification (NCBI taxonomy): domain Eukaryota; kingdom Viridiplantae; phylum Streptophyta; class Magnoliopsida; order Alismatales; family Hydrocharitaceae; genus Thalassia; species Thalassia testudinum. The sequence continues at coordinate 61,397,591 of JAZHRO010000007.1, read as the reverse complement.
CCATCTTCCCCTTTGATTGGCTCCAATAAAGCTCAGGTGGAAGGTCTATGGGCTCCTCCTCTTTTGGTTGCCACCATTCTACCTCACAATTCATTGAATGGCTTCTCCTTTCAATTCCCATTGTATCCATGTAACCCCCCTCCCCCTTAATGCTAGGACTTCTCAAAGAAGGATTATAGAGTATGGAGGGGTGTACATTATCCACAAGAGGGCAGTTATAATCCATATTGAGTCCCTAATGTCCCCTTCCATCTTATGGCGTGGCTCTCTCAAGGGAGATGCATCTAGCATGAAGAGGTTAGAATCAACCTCAAGGGAATAAATCAAGTGACCAATTTTTTCATTTAATTGTTGACTTGTCCTCAAAAACTCTCCTAAAGATTCCATCATTTTCATTTGTTGTTTTTGCATTTCAAACTTGAATGTGGAGAGGCAATCATTCTTTTCAAGAGGAAAGTCAAGCTCAGGGTTAAGCTACCTAGGAGTATCGATCCAACCTCGATAAGAAAAATCATTAAGGGTGGTGAGTTGGTGATACAACGAATTTGCACGCGTAAAGGGTTCAGGTTTGGAAATTTATAACCGAAACTCGAAAGGTGAGTTCCGGGTCGAACACAGGGAGGCAAACGTTTGGTTTGAAAAATCTGCATTTCGCTTTTATTTGTTTTTGTCGTTTTTATCTTTTCTAATTTTTTTGGTATTTTTATCAAGCAAGAGATTAGGTTGATGAAAATTTTATCTACTTGCAAAAATAATGCAGAGAGAGAGGAACAATCATATATTTATGAACAAATGTTTCTACAACTATGAAAGTAGGAAACCTACAGTACAAAAGCTAAAAGATAGAGATAGGTGAGAAGAATCCCCCTCGACAGTCGCTTGGAGGACGACTCGCTTTGACGGCGCTCCGAAGAAGGTGGTCAGGAGAAAAATGAGGGAGAACGACGGTGGAGGAAGGAGGATGGGGCAGGATGTCGTCGCGGTGAGGATCTTCTTCCTGAAGGAGGTGAGAGGATGGCCATGGGATGCTCCACGAATGGAGATGAGAGGTGAGAAAATATTTAATTCTACTCTAGAGGAGCATCCCGGGCTTGGGACAAGCTCTCTCTAGGGCCTTGGAGGTGGTGAGGAGAAGAAAGGAAGAGATGGTGAAGAATGGAGGTGTAGGGGTCCTTTTATAGTGAGGGAAGAGGAAGAAATTCATGTAGAGGGCTATAGTGAAATCAAATGCGTCACTGAAGATCAACACCAACCATGTCCCCAAATGACGCTAAAGGGCTGCCTAGCACTCGTGCATGCTCGCCCTCCGCACACACAGCTACTGCAAGGTTGAAGCATTGAGGACTATCCGATCTAAATCTGATGGCTGACGATTGCACGGAGCTCATGCTTGAAATTGATTTGAGCGCGTGCTTAAGGTTTGAACAAGCGCAGGCGAGAGGATCATGGCTGTTGGATGAGCGATGAAAGGCTAAGATCACTTGAGGACCAGTGCTGCGGATCACACGCATGTGATCGAGCGTGAGTTATTGCGTGATCTAGCACGTAGGTGCATCACGCAAATCTGATCTCGCCATGTTGTCGCACTCTCCACCGCTTGATGGTCATCCAACAGACAATTCAATTGTGCCTGCGCTCCATAAGATCAGGTGTTACGGCGGGGTTCAAATGGTGGTCCTTGCGTTGCGAGCGAAGGTGATACACAACACGCTACCGGCGTGAATTGTCGAGAAGATGAAAGCGTGTGCACCCTCTCATGACCATTGGATCTCGATCCAACGGTCAGGATTTTGTCCCCGCATCCTTTGGAGTAGAGCGGCGAGTTGAGGTGATTCTCAGTCATTGGATTGCGATCCAACAGCTAGGATCACGTGATGACACACCAGCAAAATGGAGCGGTGAGGCTTGGACAGGTTTGAGCGGCTATGATGGTGCCACATGGGGCCATCATGGCCGTCCATTTTCTTCGCTTTGTAGGTGGCGCCTCGAGTGTCGGACTGGGTCAATTCTCATGCCGTTGGGCTACGATCGTCCATTCGGATCCATCCATGCTGTCAGATTTGGTGTTTGAAGCTTCGAATTACATCACCCAGTCCCTCGGCCATTGATCTTCCTCGAACTGCATATGGTGCTACGAGACTCCAATCAAGGCAATTTTGGAGGCGTTGGACTCCGATCGTCGTTCCAATCAGATCCGTATGGTCGAATCGTCAATCCGAGGCCCCAAAATAAATCTCCTTCCCTCCTGGCCATAGAAAGGACACATTTAACCTAAAATATACACAAACTATTCTAAATGCAAAACGATGCATGCTATGCAATATTTATAATATGAAATGCATATCTTTGCCTAGGAACCAGCATAAATAGGCATTTTAACCTAAATGGATGTGTCTGCATCATACCCCCATGCCTATCTTTTGCTAGTCCCTAGCAAAATTAAACTACATGCTATGTATAAAAATAGAATTAGGGCTCGATCACTTAGGCCTAAGTTGTTTATTAACAATAGAAAATTTCAACTAAGGTCCTAAACTACGAAAACTCAACAGAACCTAGGTGTCTGCCAGAATGCAGACCGCCCAAGTCCTCACCTTATTTGAAAAGGGAAGATTTATTTTTCTTCCTTTTTAATTTTTTTGGGCTTTTGGAGTTTGAGAGTTTTGGGATAACGTTTTACGGCTATCCGACCCGCCCAAGACTTGAAAAGGACTCTAAGTGCTAAGCATCTTGTGAAAAGAGTGAAAGACTCACTCGGCGACCGTTAAAATGGACTTTGGGTTTCTACGACCCCAGGTGACCTTAAAAGTTTCTATCTAAAGTTTTATCTTTCAGAACAGTAGCTTTCTCCCAACTTAATTATTATTTTTTATGGGGTCAACATAAGGGCGAACCCAGTGTATATCTCCCCGATTTATTCTACTTCCCCGCTTCTTCCCTAAGTGTTTTGGGAATTATTGTGCATTTTTGTAAGCTGGGCTCTAGACAATCGACCAATGGGCTATTACTCATAGCAACTTTCCAGCCATACTCGTGCTGTGAAGTGTGGTTTATTTTCTTTTTTTTTTCTTCTTTTTCTATTTTTTTTATTCTAAGTATTTCTTTTTTTCTTTTTTTTTTTAAGTAGGTGGCTTCCCTGATTTAAGATTTACCTAAAAGCAGTAGAATGAGTATGGTCATGTAGCTGGGCTCTGGACAACCGGCCAATGGGTTGTTACCCACGACAACTTGCCAACCATACTACCCTAGATGGTTCATTAGCTAACCAATTTTCGAAAAAGCTATCGAAAAGTGAGTCAGTGAAAATAGTGTGTAGATGCTTAGACTTAAAGTCCCCTCAAATCAAAGGGCAGGTGGATAAGTCGTGTACTTATCATCCCAATTTATTCACCAAATTAAAGTAAAATTACTTGGTGAGGACTCAAGACTAAGTCCACATTCGAGTGAACACCCAGGCTGATTAAACCCACAGACCTGAAGAGTCTAAGTGTTTAAGTCCTAAAGTATCATTTCCTAAAGTTAATAACTTCCAAATGCCTAAGTTCTCTTCTCCTAATTTTTTTCTTTTTTTTATTTTTTTAAGAAAATAAAATAAAATAATTTCCACGGAGTTAACAAAATGATTTTAAGAATTAGTATCTGCCCCCCCATGCCTAAATAATGCAATATCCTCATTGTAGAAAATAAAGACATGAAACGGGCGAAATAACAGAATATCACCTAAGTTTTGTGATAATCCGATCAACTCCACAAAGAGAAGAGAGTATACACACGCGCTAAGTTTAATGCCTTTAGCTAGGCATCAAATACATACAAGGAAGAAATCGAGAATTCACAAGTGCAGGTCAGAATCAAAATCAAAAGATTAATCCCCAAACCTGCTAGCAGAAGATGTCCACAGATATGGACCAAGTTGTGGTGCAGACCCATGCCCCAGGGTCGAGTGGTTCTAAGGTTTTGGATGAAAATCACCCAGAACCTAAGATTGTTGTATTTGCAGGGTCGGGCCTGCGATTTAGTGGTGTGCAACCCAAGGCTAAAGTGTCAACCAAAAGGTATATTTAATTCACTAGGTTCAAATGTCCATTTAAAGTCTAGCTCAGAAAGATAATCAGTTATTCCAAGATTGGGTCACACATCAAAGATATCGTAAGGGTTCTAATAAAAAGTTGGTGGTTTTAGGTCAATAGGAACCCTTAGATCCAAAATTGTGTTTCCCTCAAAATTAGCCTCCCAAATTTTCATTTCCATATTTCTATCCACCAAAATCAATGTTTCTGGGACGTCCAGATAGTTGTACACCCCTTCTAAAATACCCAAGTCCAACAATTGTGGCTGAATCAGGATTGACTTGGGTCTGGTGATCTCAAGAATATCATAATTCAACTCTTCAGGGTGTGGTTGAGCAATGGGGCTACTGATTGAATCACCAGGATTCAAATTGTCCAAGTTAGCCCCAACATGATCATAATCTTCAATAATCGGGCTATCAAAAGGTTCGTCATTCTCCTCGAGCCCGTTTGTCTCACTAAAATCATCTTCCTTAAGCTCAAGTGAGACTTCACCTAAAGATTCTTCACCCTTAGAGTTATAGAATTCTTGATCCTCATTTACATATGTCTCAAAATCGTATGTCATTTCCTGGTCCATAGAGACATATTTTTCTGTGCTCCCTAGCTCAGGGATCTCGGGTGAAGCAATCAGTTCATCTTCAATGGGTTGCTCTAGACCTACTTGGTCATCTTGGGTCTCAAGAAATGTATCCCCCCCCCCCCCCCCCGACAACTGCCTAAGCAAGTTCAAACATTGGCTCTCCTAAAGAAGGTTCATCTTGAGAATCATCCCAAGACTGGACTAGGGAAACCATTAATTTCATCCTCAATCTCGACAATTTCCCAAGTAGAAACTCACCCGAGCCCCTATCCCTAACATCTTAGAGCAAATCCAATAAAGAGCTATTCAGTTCATCAATCATTTTGATCATGGGCTCTAATGCTTTAGTGCATGGTGTTGGCTGAGCTTCTAAAGATTGTATGATGTTCCTCAAGTTAGCCAACACCCTGTCTTGGACCTGGTTCACCTGAATCGAATGGTTCGGTTCAAGGTTGGGTGGGTTTGGGTTCAATCTAGGGGAGTCAAGATATTGAGATTCTAGGGGTCCTCCCTGATAATAGGTCATTTTGGGTTGTTCAAAGAATGGTGGTGACCTATATTCAATGGAATACTAGGGAGGGTAGGCATTATAATCATCATATCCTTCCTGATTGTAGATCAGGTTGGTTTGGTCACCAAGGAGTAGAGATCTATAATCATTGTAGCTCTAGGAAGGATAGTAATCATAGTCTTGTTGTCTAGGGTTAGGTCCTGGACATTGAGATCCAGATTCATATCCCCAATCAAAGTTATCCTGGCTAGTGGATGGGTAATCATAAGTCGAGTCGGGATAGTAATCATCTTGAGGATAAGTAGTGGTAGGAGGGTAGGATTGGAAATGAGAGTGTGATGTAGAAGAATACATAGTGAAATGGGAGGGAAAACAGACAGAGAAAGGTGCCCTACAATACAATCAACCAAACCTGTCCTTAGGTAGGTTAGCCTACAGATCTACAGACTCTCAGAACCCATCTTGAGATGACAAAAAGGATTTGGTCTACTTCTATTCAGCCAATCCAACCAGTTAGAGGGAGGGGCTAAGGAGAAGGTTTTTCCTTCGGTTTGCGCCTCGGCTTCCTTCGATACCCCCCAACCATGGTCGTTTGGCGCTACTCCTTTAGCTAGACAGCAGATGGACCAGTAGAAGCAGATTAATCAAAACAAATCTCAATCTGAGCCCCGAAGAGCGAATCAATCCTTAAGGCCAACGTCTACTCAGTTTTTGTTAGGCTTGGGATGATCGTGCTCTTGGAAAGTGATGGGCCTTTAGATGGGTGGTGCCCTTAATAATCAATTCAAATGTGTGTGCATGCACAACCAAGGTTTTCAAACAAGGTTATTATGATATGCCTTTTAGGGTTTAACCTTGTTCAGTAGCTTTTAGGGTTTAGTCCTTAGCTTGGTTCAATCAGGGTTCAATAGAACACTCTAAATTTTACAAGCACTGGTGATGATGTAGTCCTTTAGAAATAAGAAAAAAAAATCTAGAGTGCCTAGTTTAGTCCTAAAGATCAACCCTAAGTGGCAAGCTACTGATAGATCGCTTTTAATTTGAGTGGTGCGACCTAAACAATTCAATCAATTAGCCTGTTGCACCATTTTAGTTAAGACACACAAATGTTTGAACTATTCAGATTTCCACTCACTTATGTGTGTGTTGAGTTAAGTGTACCGGATCCACAAGTCAAATTCTAGTTAAGTGGTAGAATCGATGTGATTGTATGCCTTAGGATGAGAAGTTGTGGGTGTTAAGTGTGTAGCTTTCAGTTAAATCCCACAAGAGAAGTGTATTTTTTTTTTATTTTTTCATATATGTGGAAGGGTGAGATGAGGTGAAGTGACAAACAAGACAAATAATTTCTATCCTAAGGTTCATGAAAACACCTAAGTAGATTAGGTCTTGATTATTAAGGTGGCAAAATGATCTAGTGGGTGGGGAAGTGGAGGAAAACTTACAAATGTCTCTACCTGCACTTTACTCCAATCTACCACCTTCAGCTCCTTGATCGGGTTCTTGCAAGACAATAAATCGAAGAAGAAAGATAGGTTAGAAAAATATGTAAGTAATGCAGGAAAACGCGAGAGAAACCAAACAACATTACCTCCCCAGCAACGACGTCAAAATGGAAAATGTTTGGTTTTCTACTATAGAGGAGCATCCCGGGCTTGGAACAAGCTCTCTCTAGAGACTTGGAGGTGGTCAGAGGAAGAAAGGAAGAGATGGTGAAGAATGGAGGTGTAGGGGTCCTTTTATAGTGGAGGGAAGAGGAAGAAATTCTTGTAGAGGGTTGTAGCGACATCAAATGCATTGCAAAAGATCCGCGCCAACCATGTCCCCAAATGTCCCTAAAGGGCTGCCTGGCGCTCGTGCATTCGCACCCTCTGCACGCACAGCTGCTGCGAGGTTGAACCGTTGAGGACCATCCGATCTAAATCGGATGGTTGACGATTGTGCGAAGGTCGCACCTGAAATCGCGCTGAGCATGTGCTTAAGGTATGAACAGGCGTAGGCGAGACAATCGTGGCCATTGGATAAGCAATAAGAGGCTGAGATCGCTCGAGGACCAACGTTGCGGATCATGCACGTGTGATCGAGCATGAGTTATTGCATGATCTAGCGCGTGCGCGCATCACACGAATCTGATCTCTCCACGTTGCCGCACTCTCCACCGCTTGATGATCATCCAACAGATGCAATTCTATTGTGCTTGCACTCCACAAGATCAGGTGTTGCGGTGGGGTTTGAAAACTTGTCCTTACGTTGTGAGCGAGGGTGACACCTAACACACTACCGACGCGGATTGTCGAGAAGATGAAAGCATGCGCACCCTCTCCTGACCGTTGGATCTCGATCCAATGATCGGGATTTCGTCCTTGCATTCTTCTTTGGAGTAGAGCAGCATGCTGAGGTGATTCTCAGTCGTTGGATTGCAATCCAATAGCTAAGAGCACGTGATGATACACCTGCGAGATGGAGCAATGATGATTGGATGGGTTTGGGTGGCTATGATGGCACCACGTGGCGCCATCGTGGCTGTCCATTTTCTTCACTTTGTAGGTGGCACCACGGATGTCGGATTGGGTCGATTCTTACATTGTTGGGATACGATCGTCCATCCGGATCCATCCATGCTGTCAGATTTGGTGTTTGAAGCTCCGAATTACGGCACCCAGTCCCTCAGCCGTTGATCTTCCTCGGACTGCATATGGTGCTACGGGACTCCGATCAAGGCAATTTCGAAGGCGTTGGACTCTGATCATCATCCTAATCAGATCCATATGGTTGAATCATCAATCCGAGGCCCCAAAATAAATCTCCTTCCCTCCTGGCCATAAAAAGGACATAATTAACCTAAAATATACACAAACTACTCTAAATGCAGAATAATGCATGCTATGCAATATTTATAATATGAAATGCATATCTAAGCCTAGGAACATGCATAAATAGGCATTTTAACCTAAATAGATGTGTCTACATCAGTTGGGCATTATCATGGGAGAGCTAGGGCTGGGATACCCTTCTCCTAGGTTCTACTCATGATCATAGGGTTGGGGATTAATCAAAACAATACTCCTATAGTAGGAGTAGAAAGGATCCCATTGTTCATCAGATGATGGATAACTGCAGGTCATGGGATTGGGATTTGGTGTTCTGGGGTGAAAGTAAGAAGTAAAGTAGCTATTGTAATCCATTTGCAAACAAGTCTTGAATGCACACCCCAATCAAACACAAGGCAATAGAGCTTTCCCTTAGAGTAGATTTAAGACAACCTCCAACTTATCCCTCAAAGTTATCAAATGGGGTTAAGTTTGCACTCATCCATTCCCACTTTAGTGGTATAAGAGGGCGTTGTGACTTGAGATCCTTGACAAGATCTTTAGAGAAGAACAGAGGTCAGTTATGTTATCTCTTGGTGTCCAAATATGTTGCACAATCAATTACGTACCCTAAGTCGACCTTTACGTGCCCTAGGACCTACACCTTGCTTCAATGATACTCTCAGATGACCTAGTGAGAAGTTACTCCAAGGATGGAACTAAGGGATGTAAGTAGGACGAACCCTTCCTTTGAGGCAATGCGAATGTGGTGCCTCTTAAATACCCTTTCATTGTTTTAAGGGGTGTCCCCCTCCTTACAATATCAAAACACTTGGTCACAGGATAGCATCACCACCACAAAGTGAAATAGGAGGGTCTACACTGATAAAGAGATCGATGCCTATAGCCTTAAGGGACCAAGACCTAGTGTGGTGCATAGTGTGCATGCTCAACGCCAAAAGTGTACATCACACTGCAAATCAATTTATTTTTTAGAAGAATCGCACACAAGCCCCTTTTGATCAGATCAAATGTGATTTGTTTTTAAGGCCGCATCTGATTAGCAGTCCCAATTTCAATTAGGCGACCATTGAATTAGGTCAATTCAATCAATTTGGTGGTCTTGAGATTTAATCCCAATGCAATGCATGACAGGAGCTAGATGCAAAGATAGAAAGGTATACCTAACTCCAACAATCTCTATGCAGATATGTATGCCATGCAAGGAAAGAGATCTAGTATGCTACTCAATCACCCCTAAATGTGCGCACCTAAGGGTATGCAACTCCTAAATAGGCATCTTGATATTTTTTTTCTTTTTCTTTTAGAGCAAGCAAGCAAAGAACCACAGATAAATTGCCCTAGTCACTAAAGAAAGTGGGGACAGACCCTCAAAAATTAGCCCCGATGCTACAAGGGCTAGAAGACTAAAATGAAATAAAATTTGTGATGAAGGAGAATCCCTTGTGAAAGTGGGATCCAGGTCACCTTCTCTTCAAGTCCTTTCTACGTGATTAGGCGTCGCTCAAGGTCGACATCGTCACTCAACTGCACCTGTCATCTCGTCAAATTCCTTGCACAAAAAAAGTAGAGAATGGTCAAATAAATGCACACCTCAGAATGATCAAAAATATAATCATGAAAATCTATTGCGTCTGTTGCCTCCTTGGCAATGGCACCATTTGAATGGGAGATTTCACTTGAATTAGATGCTATCATAAAGAATACGTCATAAAAATATGTCGTCGCAGTATGAATCGCGCGGTGGAAAAATCCCGAACAAAAATATTTATCAGTGAAAACTAACACGAAGTTAGGATGTCGTATCCACAGGGAGAAACAGACCAATAAACTCATTTATATCTCACAAAATTTGAAAACTAATGTTCACAATTAATTTCCATAAGAAATCAAGTAAACCCCTTTTTCAACAGGATGGCAATGCATGAAATAGCTGAAATCGCATTTATGTGAAAGCGAAGGGGTATTCTCATAAAATAGCCATAATAACATATTAATTAAATGGAAAAATGACAAGAGTCGAAAATTAACATTCCCATATGATTTCACTAAGCAATGAAGTCAAGATCCCCTCTTAATTAAGCTACCAATGAGAGTTCAAGTTAAATAGCATTAACGTAGACATGGAAGGGCATTCCCACAAATTCACCATAATAATGAAATGCAAAAAAAAAAGTGGCAATGGCGTATCATGTAATAATTAATACCCTCTTCACTGTAGTAAAATAGGGTACTTTGTGCAAGTGCTCTCCACACACAAGGGGAAGGGAGGCTGAAGATGAGGACCTTGCCAAAGGAAGAGTAAGCCAATGTGTATCCGATGGCGATGGCGGCAAGAAACGAGATGATCGAAGGTGGCTGGCTTAAGGAGAGGAGGCTCGTTGGCGGTTGGTGACAAAACAGTTTTCACTTTGGAAGAATTTTTGCACATGAAATGATGCATCGAAATAGTATGTAAGTAGTGGAAAATTGATTGTCAAAACTAATGAAATAAACCACTCGAGAGAGTGAGTCGTCTCCACAGGAAAGAATAGGCCTATCAAAACTCACATGAGTTAAAAACAAATGTTCACGATTAATTTCGTCAAGAAACTAAATCAAAACTGCTTTCAAATTAAGGAAACAAGAAGAGATAATGTTGAAATCTCATTTATATGAAAGAAGAGGGGTGATATGAAATTCAAAAAATAAAATCAAAAAACTAAAACATCACAATGGCATTCTTCATAAAAACTAATTCACCCCTTTCACTGTTGAAATAGGGGAAGTTGTTTCCCTAGGCCTTACGCCCGGAGGAAGGGATGGCCGGAGGTGAGGAACTCGAGGAAGGTCCTCAAGAGGGAGGCGCATGTGATGGCGGTGACGGTGTAGCCAACGGTGGCCGGAACAGGCAAGAGTGAGGCAAGGACGGTGGTCGGTACTGCTACTTGCTGCAGCTACCACACGACCAGGAGGTACGAGAGGTGCACTGGCACACGTAAGGGCATGTGGGCAGACACACGCACGGTGAGGTGGCGCGTGACTACTGCACGTGGGTGGTGCACGACTGCTACTAGGTGTGGAGCGCAGGGCAAGGCTAATGCGTGTGGCATGGTTGCGCTATTGCTGGCTGGTGAGGCGAGTGCGTAGATGTAGGCTTGTTGCAGCGTGCATAGTCATGCATGGCTAAGGGGGGGCTACTGACGATTGGTGTAGACTAGGATAGGTGTGTTAATATGGTGATTTTATCATTGAAATGCGTATAGTGGTTAACCTAATTCGAGACTAACTATCTCTTTACAAAATTTTTAACCTGGCCTACTTGATTTTATCTTGGTCACTTTTAGGCCTAGGGTCGAACTCAAGGAAGTGGGATTAGAAGTGAATGAGTTTCTACGCCTTTCCTACAACGAATCTCTTCCGTTCGTTTATTGTGTTTTTGGTATTTTTCTATTTAGATTTTTTTCTGATAATTCTTGTCCTTGAGGCACACCCTCAAAATTAGGTTCTTGGCTTTGAGCCAAATTAAGGTTCCAAAATTGATCTTGCTATTCGCAAGACTGAGTACTTGCAAGTCAAGGATTATTTTTTCTCTTTTATATATTTTTTTAATCTTTTTACTGGCAGGAAAGAGAAATAGAAATAAAGGAAATATAGTATATATATATAGGTATATATTATATATGTATAAAGGGGTAGGGGTGGAGGTGGAGATGGCGTGTAGCACGGTGTCATGTCGGTCGTCGTCTAGAAAGATGCAACCAACAGGACGAAGTGCCGCGTGTAAGGTGGATTGGTGGAAGATGAATGAGAACACCCTTTCTGTACGCGTGTATCGGGTAATATCAGCAACTGGTGCAGATATTCCCGCGATACAACGTATGATAAGTAATATGAAAATATATATATATGTATATATGTAAATATATCTATATGTGTATATATATATGGTTATAAATATGTAGGTATATATGTAGTTATATATGTATATATATATCGATATGTACATATATGTATAGATAGATATACGTATAGATGTATATATATATATATATATATATATATGTATATGTATGTATATATAACTATATAGATGTATATATATGTATGTATATGTATATATAATAATATATGTATATAGATATATGTAGATAGATATGTATATATATATATGTATATATAGTTATATAGATATATATGTATATATATATATGTATGTTGATGAGAGCCTCATCATGAGCCACAACTAGCTCATTTTGACCCAATAAAGAAGATAAAAGCTCCTACATAACCTAGAAGAAGGCCTAAATGAAGGAATAAGTGCTCTGAGAAGAAAACATGAATTAAAGGTTAAAACTGTAATTTTACCATTGCAATGCATAAATGGGATTTCTCAGAGGCAAAACATAGGTCAAATGGTCTAAATAAGATAAAAAGTGGGTTGAGTCAATCAGAAATGGGTTCATGTGCAATTTAGGAATTAAATGGCATTTGGTAACCCTAAAACAAACCTGCTTAAATCAACAAGGTTCCGGTCAGGATAAAAATCAAGTAAACCCTCTAAAAATCATGGAAAAATATCCTCTAGGGCTTAGAACACTTAATTTGGCCTTTGGAACCTAGTTTGATCTAGAATAGGGTCCTAGCTCATTAATTGACATAATTTAGGTTTTTACGCAAAATATCCAGGCAAACGAGGTCAAACCTAAAATCCAACTTCATCATTGGATTCCTTAGGTCAAAATTAGGTTTATACCAAAATTTGGACCTAAGGGGAGGTCATCTTGACCTACTTTGCAATTTAGTACACCCAAATCACAATTTAGCCCCTATCTTTTGAAAATCATTGCAGAGAGCCCCCTAATTTCCTCGCCATCTTTGCAATCAAGTCCTGCCGCCATTGTTAGGGCAGAATCGACCTCTGACGAGATTTAGAGAGGGAATACTCTCTGATTCCTCAGAGATCCCCTCCCAGAAATGGAAGGGAGATTCTCTGAGGAATTCCCTTCCATCTAAGGCCAATCACGATCTATGGTGTGAACCCAATCTCTCGTGCGAACGCACGAGGGATTTGGGTATCCACCCTCTTTCCTTCTCCGGCGAGCCGGCGGAGGTGATTGCACGCCCTCCACGCGCTAGAAAGTTCAGCCAACACCTATAAAAGGATCCCCAGACCCGGCCGCAGATCTTCAGACTTATTTTGGCAGAGATTCCCCCAAATTTTCCTCTCTTCCATCTCCGGCGAAGAAACCCGCAAGCTCCGGCAACCTCCTCCCCTCCTTCTCGTCGCTCTGCTGCCATACCAGCAGCAGAGTCCACTCGCCTCTTTCTCCCACGTCGCGCAGTACCAGGCGCGCATTCTCCTGACCTCGTCCTCGTCGCCGCTCCCTCCCTCAGGGTTCTTCTTCTCCGACGACGGCAGCTACGCGCCGTCCACTCCCCTACCTCCCTCCCTTCCAGAACACTCCAAATACCTTCTCCATCTTCCCTTCTCTCTTTTCCCTCTTTTATTTCATTTAATTGCCCTGCGACCGTCGCTGACCACCCTCATCTTCCACTTCACCGACCGACCTCCGGCGAGCCGCCCCCATCATTCCGCCCCTCCACACGGCTCGCCAACCGTCTCATAAGCTCCACCTCACCACAAGGAACAATCTTCTCCCATCCACCACCCCTCTACGCCTCCACAATAGCCCCCCGAACTCACCCACACCTTCGGTCACAGGGTGACCTAGGCACGCACGCCTAGGCCATCCCACGACCTGCAGCACCGTGCACCACCTTCGCCGCCACAATAGCCCCCCGAACTCACCCACACCTTCGGTCACAGGGTGACCTAGGCATGCACGCCTAGGCCGTCCCACGACCTACAGCACCGTGCACCACCTTCGCCGTGTCACGGCGAAGGTCCCCAGCTGGTCTGATTAAGCCGAGAGGCTTGTTTTGTGTTTGACATTCTTGCAGCCCCTGCTGCCATTGACGGGTGGAGCAGCTCCAGGTTCCAGCAGCTCCAGGCCTCAGGTGCAGTGGACACGAGCAACCAGTGCGAAGACATCTGGTCCAGCAAAGAGCGCAGCGACGTCCGCAGCCTTGGTAATCGAAGAAGAATCTTCTGCGGGCGCGCGCAGGAGCAGGGCAGAACCAATAGTCCCACATCGGCGAAACGCAAAGCGTAGGTTTACTTTAAATTGTTTTTGTGATATTACCTCGTTGCCTCCGAACGCACAAGGGTGAGGTCCCTCACCTTATCCCACACTCACCTTGTCCGCAGTTTCACCTCGCGGATCTGGTGGGCTCCGACCCGACCCAACCTGAGCACTCCTCGCGCATCACCCACCTGCCGGTGCGCCTGGTCCCGGGTGCGAAATCCGACCCGAATACGCGTGGCTCTGGGAGAGCGGCCTTGAGTGAATTTCAGAGAGTGAGAGACATGCAGGTAGAGGGACAGGGTAGGTTTTGCTTCCACCTCTCTGTGCATGCAAGCTGAGCGTTTAGAGACTTAGCCGCAAGGAGAAAAAGAAGTAGAAGAGGAGGCTGAGCAAAGAAGAGAAGAGAAGGAAGAAAGAAGGACTGTAGAGAGAAGAAAGAAGACCAAGGAAGGAGAAGACTTTGCAGGAAAGAGAAGTTCAAAGAAGGAAGAAGACCAAGGAAGGAGAAGATTTCGCAGGAAAATAGAAGTTCAAGGAAGAAGAAGACCTGTAGATCAAAAGAAAAGAAGAAGGAACCTACGAAGATGAAGAAGGCAGAAGAGAGAAGAGCAAGCAAAAATCCGAGAAGGCCAAGGCAGAATCAAAACAGGAAGAAGAATAGTTGCATTTAAGACGTCTGATATAGAAATCAGACGTCTAATCCCATTATCTTTTAGCAATTCTTTTTATAACTCTCTCTCTTTGAATCAATTGTTCTTCATTTAAAAGTTGTATTCCTTAGTTTTAAAAGTACTGAGATTGCTCCCTGTGTTCAACCTTGGATACTCTAGTTTTTCGAGTAATAAAATTCTCTATTTGTTTGAATGCTTTGTCGGCTATATTACAACGTGTTATTCTTTAAAACCAGATCAAGCGTGATAAACATTTTGGCGCCGTTGCCGGGGAGCAACAGGCACTTTTAAAGCTTTCGATTACAACTTTTCTATTCAATATTTGACCTAACTCCTCTCTTTTGTTGTGTTCAAACAGGGAAAGCAAAACAAAAAGGAAAGAAGAGCAGCTGCACAACAGACACTCCAAGGAACAGGTAATTTACATAAGCCCTCCCTCTTAACTCTCTCAAAATCTGAAAAGAAAAAAAAAATAGAGAACAATCAACTTTGGGCTACCTGTTTCATATTTAGTAACTCATCAAGTTGCCTGATTTTCATTTCAACGCATTTTTATCTGCTCATCCAACTAAGGTAACTAGGGCTAAAACTTTCTTGATTGAGCCCTAGGTGCTAATTCTGAGGCAACTAAATTGAACCCGCTAGAGCCAATTTAAGGATTGCAAAGCTAGGGTTTTTAGAGACACATCTTCTCTTAAACAAAGAATTAAATTTTTCCAAAAAGAGGTGTGCCTAAACCTTGTTTGAAAAGATCTATACAAGAGGAACCCTAAGCAAATCAGGCTTTTAATCCATTTGAACCTTAAAAAGAAAAGGACCTAAAAGCTCTTAAAGGAACAAAAGGTGAAGTTGATCCCTTGGGTCAACCAACCTTAAAATTAGGTCGCTTTTTCACTCAAAATACTTAAAAGTTCAAGTGGAACATTAAGCACCTTGATCTTAAAGTAAAAAAGGTAGACTTAAGAGGTCAAGGTCCCCATTCTGGTCTACCTGGAACCGCAGTGACAAGAGAGGTCGGGTGGGGGAAACTCTGTAACTCGTGGGGATGCTCTACTGTGTAGGGGTCTTTGCGGGACTCTCCCTCTCTGGCTGCCCAGGTAGTTCTCAAGTGGACGACCTTTCTGACTAAGGGGTCCATCCGCCCCGAACATCTATAGTCACCCAACAATTTTTGGGTGTCTTGATTGGGTCCAGCACCTTCTAATCTCATCACATCCTTCGGTGCATGTTCGGTAGGAGGTCCTTAAGGCCACCCTTAAGACCTCCTTTAGAAATTCATTCTCGTCGAGGCCAAGCCTCGACGCCCTTGTTTGTGCAGCAACCCCTCCACATAAATCTTTCATCTGATTCATGGTTGCTGCACAACCAGGGTTCTCCTTCTTCGTCCATCATGGCACAACCCATTGAAGAGGAGAATAACCTTGAACACCAACTTCAACGCCTTAAAGATCTCTTTCATAACTTTGTAAACCCACCGCAGCGGCCTATGATGCGAGATCACTATAGTCCCGCTGCGGTGGCGATCGAACCTCGAGTACGAATTCCGATTGGAGGACCTGATTCTGAACTGAAGCCCAATATGATTCATGCCATACCGAAGTTTCATGGGCTTAACTCTGAGGATCCATTCCAACACATTAAACAACTCAAGCATCTGGCCCAGACCTTCGGGTCAGATGTACAAAATCGAGATATCCTACTCATGAAAATGTTTTCGTTCTCCCTCTTGGACAAGGCCGCACACTGGTATCAAACTCAGACCCGTCCGATCAACACATGGGAGAAACTTCAGTCCGAATTTTTGAAAAAATTCTTCCCCGTTGGCCGGACGAATGCCTTGCGCCACCAGATCACTCATTTCACTCAACAACCGGGAGAACCTCTTCATGAAGCATGGGATCGATTCTTAGATCTCATGCGAAAGTGCCCCCATCACGGAGTTCCTAAGTGGGAACAAGTCCAGTCTTTTTACCAGGGACTCCGTGAAGATATTCGTTTATTCGTCAATGCAACATGTAGAGGAAACATCATGGGTCAACATGAGGACACGGTGTGGGAGATTCTCGAAAACATGTGCGAGAACTCCATATATAATGACTCCATGGGCTTATTCGACCGGACGAATGCCCGTGCATCGACAAATCTGAGAGGGACACATGAGATGCAGGACCTGTCCAATTCCATCGACTTGGAACTGATGGCCAGTCGGTTGGACAAGGTTTCTATCATAGAAAAGAAGGTGGACGAGCTAACTCGGCATTTGCAGCAAGCCACCTCTGCGCAAAACTCTTTTGCATGACCACCTCTGGCAAGGGAAACTGTGCAAAACATCTATCACCAATCTGCCAAGGGGATGGACCCATATCCACCCCCGTCTGCCTCTCGGACTGGAGTGACCTCCGATCCATTCTACTCGAGTTGGGGGAACTCTGAACCCTCGTATTCTGACTTTCCTGAGGTTCCTCAGAACTGCGAGGACCTCAACGCCATCAAGAATGACCCATTCTCCAATACCTACAACCCTGGATGGCAAAATCACCCTAACTTTCAGTGGGCGGGAAATTCTCAAAGACCACCATATCAACCCCATCCACAAGCCCCTCGTCCATATCAGCCACCTCAGCCTCGGCCCAATCCCACCTACCAATCCGGGCAAAACCAGGATCAACTGACTCTTATCCTTCAAACACTAGCTGACATTCAAAAGACAAATACGGCAATGCAAAAACAGCACAAGGACGAGATCACAGAGGTTCGCAACCAACTGGCCCAGATGGCAAATTCCCGCCAATCTGTCACCCTTCCTTCGCAACCTCTACCCAACCCAAATAACGTGCTAACCCAGAAGCGCGTTATGAATCCAAATTCAGGCCAAGCACGTGATTTATCAAGCCCCTACTGCTCCATCGCCAGACGGGATGGAAGCTTCAACATCTTATGCGGGATTTCAGCAGCAGCCACCCCTCCTACCAAACCCAAACCAGAATCAGGCTGGATTAAACTCTATAACAACACGTAGTGGTAAAACAACCCAAGACCCACATTATCCGAACCACTCCAAGCCTGATAATAGCCAAGACCCTAGGATAGTTATCCAAGATACCACTATCCCAGATCAAGAACCTGGACCTATCCTAGAGGAACCAACTAGGATCCCATTTCCTGAGGCCTTGACCAAAGGAAAAAGGATAACTAAACCCGTGGCCCCCGAGGAGGATCTGGTCAAGCTCTTTGAACAGGTCCAGATAAACATCCCATTGATGGATGCAATTCGCCACATACCGTCTTACGCAAGATTCTTGAAAGACATATATACCCCTAAACGTAAGCCGCGAACCAAGGATGGGAATCCAATCGTACTGTCAAAGCAAGCCAGCTCTGTCATCTTGAGTAAACTCCCACCCAAGGCTAAAGACCCAGGAACTCCCTTGATTTCTTGTAAAATTGGTGAAACCCAATTTGATAGAGCCTTACTAGACCTAGGTGCCTCCATAAATTTAATACCTACATCCCTTCTCGACCACCTTGAAGAATCTGAACTTAAACCCACTGAGGTGACATTGCAGTTAGCCGATCGATCCATCAAGTCACCTAGAGGAATACTTGAGGATGTCATTGTTAGGGTAAGAGATTTCTATTTCCCAGTGGACTTCATAGTACTGGACATGGATGCACCTAACAACCCAAGGGACACACCAATCATATTAGGGAGACCCTTTTTGGCCATTGCTAGAGCCAACATAAACTGCGAAGAGGGCCAGATTGAATTAAAATTTGGGAATCAAAACCTGAAGATTGACATTTTTAAGGCCCAACAAGGGATCAATTGCGGGGTTATAGGGGAAATATGTGATATCAGAGCCGTGGTTGATGAATTGCATATAGAGGACAACCTGATTATCCCTGATCAACCACTAGAGAATCAAAACTCACTAACAGAGGAGTGCGAACATGATCTAGACACACCTATGACTCCTACCATTGCTCCTGATACAAACCCCGAACCGCCCACTGCTGTTGAAAATTCTGTCATGGAACTCAAGACCCTTCCCGAGCATCTGAAGTATGTCTTTTTGGATTCGAATCAGACATTTCCTGTGATTATCAACTCTCGACTCACACCTAACCAGGAACTCCATTTGATTTATGTTCTCCAGCAACATCGTAGAGCCATTGGATGGACTCTCGATGATTTGACTGGTATAAGCCCTTCATACTGCACACATCGAATCTACAGAGAAGAAGGCGCACGACCTTCAAGAGAAATGCAAAGACGCCTAAACCCTAACCTACAGGAGGTCGTGAAAAAGGAGATCATAAAGTGGTTAGATGCAGGGATCATCTACCCGATCTCCGACAGTCGTTGGGTGAGTCCAACACAAGTGGTGCCTAAAAAGGCAGGACTTACCATCATCACGACTGAAATCGGAGAAGTCATTCCTACCCGAATAGCTAACTCATGGAGAGTCTGCATTGATTACAGAAGACTCAATTCCTCCACGAAAAAGGACCATTTCCCACTACCCTTTATTGATCAGATCCTCGAAAAACTAGCAGGAAATAGGTTCTTCTGCTTTCTTGACGGGTACTCCGGCTACAACCAGGTGGCAATCCATCCAGAGGACCGAGAAAAGACCACATTCACCTGCCCCTTCAGGACGTACGCATTTCGAAGGATGCCATTCGGTCTCTGCAATGCACCTGCAACTTTTCAGCAGTGCATGCTTGCCATATTCTCAGATATGGTAGGTGATTATCTGGAAGTCTTCATGGATAACTTTTCAGTTTTTGGAGAATCATTTGACGATTGCCTCCAACACTTGGTCCAAATACTCAGGCGGTGCATCAAGGAGAATTTGGTTCTTTCCTGGGAAAAGAGCCATTTCATGGTGCTTGAGGGAATTGTCCTGGGACATTTAATCTCAGAGAAAGGCATCCAAGTGGATCGAGCTAAGGTTAACCTGATTTCCAAGCTCCCTACGCCTACCTCGATTAAGGACATCCGATCTTTTTTGGGGCACGTCGGTTTCTACCGTCGATTTATCCCTGATTTCTCCAAAATCGCATGCCCCCTGACCAATCTTCTCTCCAAGGATGTGCCTTTCAAAATTTCCAAGGAATGCACTCAAGCATTTGAGATCCTACGTGACCGAGTCACCCAAGCCCCGATCCTACAGTCCCCTGATTGGTCTCAACCCTTTGAGATCATGTGCGATGCATCTGACTGCGCTGTAGGAGCAGTTTTGGGGCAGAAAGTTGACGGGAAACCTGCGGTAATTTACTACGCCAGCAAAACACTGGACGAGGCTCAGCGTACCTATACGGTTACTGAGAAAGAGCTGCTGGCCGTAGTATTTTCCCTAGAAAAATTCAGATCATACCTTCTGGGTTCCCCTGTTATCACATACTCGGATCACACAGCTGTGAGGCATCTCCTTGCAAAGAAGGACACGAAACCTCGATTAATCCGATGGATCTTGCTGTTGCAAGAATTTGACCTTGAGATTCGCGACAAGGCAGGAAAGCAAAATGTGGTAGCTAATCACTTGTCCTGCCTTCCTTCTAAAATAATTGATCCTTCCGGACCTATCACAGAACATTTTCCTGATGAGCACCTCCTGACTATCAGTACAAGTCTTCCATGGTTCGCTGATATAGTTAATTACCTAGCATCACATCAGATTCCGTCCGATTGGCCGAAGGCCAAAAAGGACAAATTGCGTTCCGATGCCAAGTATTACCTATGGGAAGACCCGTATCTATTCCGCATTGGTGCTGATCAGATAATTCGATGGTGCATCGCGGAAGTGGAAATCAAAGACATACTCTCATTCTGCCATGACCAGGCATACGGTGGACATTTCTCAGGACATAAAACCGCATCAAAAGTCCTCCAGTGTGGCTTTTACTGGCCCACAATTTTCAAGGATGCATACGATCACTGTAAGGCATGTTCCCGTTGCCAGACTCTGGGCAACATGAGCCATCGAGACATGATGCCTCTATAGCTGATCTTGGTATGCGAAATTTTTGATATTTGGGGGATTGATTTCATGGGACCCTTCCCGATCTCAGATGGCTTCGAATACATCTTACTCGCAGTTGACTATGTTTCCAAGTGGATAGAAGCCATTTCGACCTGAACCAACAATCACAAAGTTGTCATAAAATTCCTTCATCAAAATATTTTCTCAAGGTTTGGGATCCCACGTGCTATAATTTCCGACAGGAGGACCCATTTTACAAACGCTCAGTTCAGGTCACTGATGACCAAATACTAGGTGTCACACCGAATCTCTACTCCTTACCACCCCCAAACTAATGGTCTAGCTGAGCTATCTAACCGAGAGATCAAGAAGATCCTTCAGGTTACTGTTCGACCGGATAGAAAAGATTGGTCTTCTCGGCTCCGGAAGCATTGTGGGCCTATAGGACCGCCCACAAGACCCAATTAGGAATGTCTCCCTTCATACTAGCGTATGGGAAGGCATGTCACCTCCCCGTCGAGTTGGAGCATAAAGCCTATTGGGCAGTACGGACCTGTAATCTAGATCTTTCTAAGGCTGGAACCCACAGAAGACTTCAAATGAGCAAGATCGATGAATTACGCCACGACGCGTATAAGAACTCGCGAATTTATAAAGAACGGGTTAAAGCTTTTCACGACAAACACATGTCTAGAAAGGTCTTTCATCCTGGTCAAAAGGTTTTACTCTTTGATGCCCGACTCAAATTATTCCCAGGAAAGCTAAGATCTAAGTGGGTCGGACCCTACCTAGTCCGACAAATCTTCGGAAATGGAGCCATTGAAATCAGCCCACTCATCCACAATTCTGAACCCTTTGTCGTGAACGGTTAGAGACTTAAGCCGTTCATTGACATGACCGATATAGATTTGGCTGAGCCATTCTTTACCCTCCATTCCTCTTGAGCTCATTGCACCCAGCCGGTGGCGTAAAACTCAGCGCTTAACGGGAGCAACCCGTTATTCTTTGAAAAACCCGAAACCTTTTCTGACATCTCTATGCGGAATTCATAGTGCACTTTAGGGTTCATCCATTAGAACAGCCGACTTCACCTCAGGTATCCCTACCCGAGATTAAAAATCATTCACAACAAGTCACTTCGACCCATTCACTCACCACACACCTGTCCTAATGCATGAACTAAGCTGAAATCGAACCCACCTAATTTACAATGGGGACATTGCAAATCTTAGGCATGGGGGGGTATGAAAGTGCAAAATGTCAGGAAAATTCATATCAAGAAAGGGTTTCAATAAAAAAAAAAAAGACTTGATGGAGGGGAGGAACAATTCAGGGTCATACAAATGAGAAGAGGAAAAGAGTAAAATGACAAAAAGGAGCACAAAATGAAAATGAAAAGAAATAGTCATTAGTAAAAGATTAAGGGGTTAACTGAAGTTCTAGACCAAATCAAGAAAAAGAAAAAGTGCTAAGGAGACATAACAAGAGATTAGCGGGAATGCTGGTCTTAGGCCTCTTGGGCTAGATTTGTTAGCTTAAAAATTCACGTATCCGTTAAAATCTGGATAATCCTCAAGAGGTTGAGGAAAATGCGAAGCTTGAGTATTAGGTCTAAGGCTTAGGAAGTATTCAGCCTCATTAACTGACCTCCGGTTTGCGGGATTCGGTAACCTAAGCACCCCAAATTCACACACAGTCTAGTTCAGTGCGCATAAACATCCAAATCACGCAAAAGCGTTTAATGTTCTGAAAAAGTCACCTAGATTAGGAGCGGCCAATCAACACAAGTTGATTTGGACGAGTTCCCAGCGCGGAGAGGCAGGAAATTCCCCTCGAAGATGCGTAACAACATATCGTCTCCTCGGTGCTTGTCTCTTAGGATATTTAAATATCCTACTGGGGGCATGTACGCACCCTGCTGGTTCAGATACCATGGGCGGCATTATCACGAAATGTTGATCACCAGGGCCTGAATTCGGCCACGGAACGCCATGGACGGGATTATCTCGAAATCTCGAAAGCCAGGGTTCTGGGGGTTGCCATGGGCGGGATTATCTTGAAATCTCGAAAGCCAGGGACCCTTGAGGATTGATGATGGGGATGAGGAATCCGATACAGACCGTGTTGAGAAGCTAATCCGAAGCTAGAAATAAAGAGAAAAGAGAGAGAAGCTCTCCAAACAAATAAATCTTCTATCTCTCTCTTACAAAAAACGCACTGCAAACTGAACTTAGGCTAAAAATGTCTCAAGCACAGATGCTTTAACCGCGGAGTCCAACAAACCCTAGGTTAGTTTTTGTGGGTCGTAGAAACCTTTGCGGAGGACTGAGGCTAAAACGGGTCAGGTCCGGATTTTGGTTGGTACTTGAGTACCTCTAGGACTATTGTCGGCATTCTGACCTAATCACAAAAGAAAAGGGGAAGCACTTATCATGATTGTTGACAGACACTCTGGGTCTAGAACGGAAGTTAAAACCTTGAAATTTGGCTAAGGGACTAGCAAAAGCTAGGCATGGGGGTATGATGAGAGCCTCATCATGAGCCATAACTAGCTCATTTTGACCCAATAAAGAAGATAAAAACTCCTACATAACCTAGAAGAAGGCCTAACTGAAGAAATAATTGCTCTGAGAAGAAAACATGAATTAAAGGTTAAAACTGCAATTTCACCATTGCAGTGCATAAACGGGATTTATCAGAGGCAAAACATAGTTCAAATGGTCTAAATAAGATAAAAAGTGGGTTGAGTCAATCAGAAATGGGTTCATGTGCAATTTAGGAATTAAATGACATTTGGTAACCCTAAAACAAACCTGCTTAAAACAATAAGGTTTCGGTCAAGAAAAAAATCAAGTAAACCCTCTAAAAATCATGGAAAAGTATCCTCTAGGGTTTAGAACACTTAATTTGGCCTTTGGAACCTATTTTGACCTAGAATATGGTCCTAGCTCATTAATTGACATAATTTGGGTTTTTACGTAAAATGTCCAGTCAAACGAGGTCAAACCTAAAATCCAACTTCACCATTGGATTCCTTAGGTCCAAATTAGATTTATACCAAAATTTGGACCTAAGGGGAGGTCATCTTGACCTACTTCACAATTTAGCCCCTATCTTTTGAAAATCATTGCAGAGAGCCCCCTAATTTCCTCGCCATCTTTGCAATCAAGTCCTGCCGCCATTGTTAGGGCAGAATCGACCTCCGACGAGATTTAGAGAGGGAATACTCTCTGATTCCTCAGAGATCCCCTCCCAGAAATGGAAGGGAGATTCTCTGAGGAATTCCCTTCCATCTAAGGCCAATCATGATCTCTGGTGTGAACCCAATCTCTCGTGCGAACGCACGAGGGATTTGGGTATCCACCCTCTTTCCTTCTCCGACGAGCCGGCGGAGGTGATTGCACGCCCTCCACGCACTAGAAAGTTCGGCCAACACCTATAAAAGGATCCCCAGACCCGGCCGCAGATCTTCAGACTTATTTTGGCGGAGATTCCCCCAAATTTTCCTCTCTTCCATCTCCGGCCAAGAAACCCGCAAGCTCCGGCGACCTCCTCCCCTCCTTCTCGTCGCTCTGCTGCCATACCAGCAGCAGAGTCCACTCGCCTCTTTCTCCCACGTCGCGCAGTACCAGGCGTGCATTCTCCTGACCTCGTCCTCGTCGCCGCTCCCTCCCTCAGGGTTCTTCTCCGACGACGACAGCTACGCGCCGTCCACTCCCCTACCTCCCTCCCTTCCAGAACACTCCAGATACCTTCGGTCATTTAATTCTCTCATAAGCTCCGCCTCACCACAAGGAACAATCTTTGCCCATCCACCACCCCTCTACGCTCCACAATAGCCCCCCGAACTCACCCACACCTTCGGTCACAGGGTGACCGAGGCATGCATGCCTAGGCCGTCCCACGACCTGAATCACCGTGCACCACCTTCGCCGTGCCACGACGAAGGTCCCCAGCTGGTCTGATTAAGCCGAGAGGCTTATTCTGTGTTTGACATTCTTGCAGCCCCTGCCGCCATTGACGGGTCGAGCAGCTCCAGGTTCCAGCAGCTCCAGGCTTCAGCAGCTCCAGGCCTCAGGTGCAGTGGACACGGGCAACCAGTGCGAAGACATCTAGTCCAGCAAAGAGCGCAGCGACGTCCGCAGCCTTGGCAATCGAAGAAGAATCTTCTACGGGTGCGCGCGGGAGCGGGGCAGAACCAATAGTCCCACATCGGCGAAACGCAAAGCGCAGGTATAGTTTAAATTGTTTTTGTGATATTACCTCGTTGCCTCCGAACACACAAGGGTGAGGTCCCTCACCTTATCCCACGATCGCCTCGTCCGTGGTTTCACCTCGCGGATCTGGTGGGCTCCAACCCGACCCAACCTGAGCACTCCTCGCGCATCACCCACCTGCCGGTGCGCCTGGTCCCGGGTTCGAAATCCGACCCGAATACCTGTGGCTTTGGGAGAGCGGCCTTGAGTGAATTTCAGAGAGTGAGAGACACGCGGGTAGAGGGACAGGGTAGGTTTTGCTTCCACCTCTCTGTGCAGGCAGGCTGAGCGTTGAGAGACTTAGCCACAAGGAGAAAAAGAAGCAGAAGAAGAGGCTGAGCAAAGAAGAGAAGAGAAGGAAGAACGGACTGTAGAGAGAAGAAAGAAGACCAAGGAAGGAGAAGACTTCATAGGAAAGAGAAGTTCAAAGAAGGAAGAAGACCAAGGAAGGAGAAGATTTCGCAGGAAAGAGAAGTTCAAGGAAGAAGAAGACCCGTAGATCTGAAGAAAAGAAGAAGAAGGAACCTACGAAGAAGAAGAAGGCAGAAGAGAGAAGAGCAAGCAAAAATCCGAGAAGGCCAAGGCAGAATCAAAACAGGAAGAAGAATAGTTGCATTTAAGACGTCTGATATAGAAATCAGACGTCTAATCCTGTTATCTTTTAGCAATTCTTTTTATAACTCTCTCTCTTTGAATCAATTGTTCTTCATTTAAAAGTTGTATTCCTTAGTTTTAAAAGTACTGAGATTGCTCCCTGTGTTCGACCTCGGATACTCTAGTTTTTCGAGTAATAAAATTCTCTATTTGTTTGAACGCTTTGTCGGCTATATTACAATGTGTTATTCTTTAAAACCCGATCAAGCATGATAAACATATGTATAAGTATATGTGTATATATGTGTGTATATATATATATATATATATGTATCTATACATATACTTAGTTATATAGGTAATAATATATATATATAGATATGTATCTATATATAGATATATATATATTTATACATATATAAGTATATGTATATATGTAAATATATATGTGTATATATATATATATATATAAGTATATATATATATATATATATGTATGTATGTATAATAATACTTAGTTATATAAGTACTACTATATATAAGTATATATATATGTGTGTGTATAAATATATGTATATATATCAATATATATATGTACATGTATATATACATAGGTATATAATAATGTATAAGTGAGAGGGTATGTGTGCAAGAGTGTGAGTGTGTGTGTATGTGTTTCTGCAGAGAGAGGGAGAGTGTTGTGTGAGAGAGAGAGAGAGAGAGAGAGCGAGAGAGACTGGAGTGAAGGCACGAGCGTTAAGACGTCTGCAGCCTCCAAGCGTCGTCTGGTGGTTTCACACACACGTGCAGGCACGTATGCGTGCAAAGAGGCGCGCGCTGGAGGGAATGGGCATGGGGAGAGGACCGCAGCGCACAGCGCTGCGCGGAGAGGCGAAGGGAGCGGGTGAACACGCGGGCGAGTGCGGGCGTTGGCGGGGGCTGGAGCGTACTCGGGGCTAGACGCGGGCGCGAGCTAGCAGCGGTTGCGGCGCACCGGGTGACCGGTTAAGTGAGAAACTTACCGATCACCGCACTGTAGCCACAGTGTTCCTCTGAAACCCGTGAACAGTGTCTACAGTGCCCGGGCGAGCCGCGCAACCAGGCGTGTCCGGTGCTGTGAGTGCAGGAGGCGTGGATGGCTCGGCGCGCGCACAGAAGAGGCGGTGCCGGCTGCTGGCTTGCGGAGAGGCGGGCGAAGACACGAAGAAGCAGGAAGAGAGGATGGCCTACAGGCACGCGCTGGAGGCATGGGCGGCCTGCAGGCGTGCGCGGTGGAGCTTGGCCGGCTGCTGTAGGGGCGTGCGGTGGCCGGTTGAGCTTCAAAGCTTGAAGCTTTGTGTGGCAATGGTGAAAAGGCTTGAAACGACGAATTCAGAGAAGAGAACCACCACGCCCACTGGCTCTTTGATGAGCTGGGCGGTGGTGGGACTCATGGTGGTGGTTGTGCACCACCGTGAGGTACTGCCCGCAGAGTGGCTCCTCAGAGGAGGAGGGGCTGCGTATGGAGGGAGAGGGGAGGAGACGGCCTAGAGAAGAAGGTGTTGTGTCTATGTGGTGGACCAGGCTCGGCCTGCAAAGAAGAAGCCGTGCCCTTTTAAAGATGAAGAAAGTAAGCACAGCCATGCCCTGGCTGTGCAAGGCAATCCTTGGCCATGCATGGTTGTGCAGGGAGTGGCTGTGCAGGGCAAGCATGCTTGCAGAGAATGGCGCGAGGAAGGTCCAGCTGCGGAGGAAATTCAAAGTCAAATAAAATTAAAAATAAAGATGGTGAATTTGCGAAGCAGCACTTGAGGAAAATGTTAATTTCATGGCCATTTTATTCACTCTCCTCCCCTCTCAATTAAATGCATGCATGCGTGTATTTTCACAAATGCGACTATGGATACCTAATATGCACTGGTAATGCTAGGAAATAGCACAATACGGCATAATTGCAGGTGTATTTTTGCGGTGCAATCATACACCCATGCCTTTCTTTTGCTAGTCCCTAGCAAAACATTTCTTTTTTGTATTGTATTTAGAAATGATCTTTAAGCTGAAGATTTTCTTCTGAGGCTACAAAGGTGTGTTTATTTGTGTATATTGTGAGAACCAATTGTAGAGAAGACTACCAGTACTTTAAGTCTCACATGACATAGATCATCTCTCAACTAACCAGGACTCTTGATATTTAAACCTTAAGTACAATTTCCAGGACCCAGGAGGTTTTTGTCGTACTCGAGAGCTCAAGAGATTATGGCTTGTGCATAGTGAAGGATCAAGACTGACCAGATGAACATTAAGACTCAAGCCCAGGGTTTCACGAATTTTTAAGTGTAGGTTGGTCCCAGTTTCATCTCGTGTCTTCGGATTGACCCTTAAAAAGATGACGGAAAACTCAACTCCCATTTCCTGACATTTGTGGCTCAAAGAAAACAGGGTATCGGTGACCAGCCCTGAAGAACTTTTTTGTAGGGTGAAGACTTTACAGATATTTGCAAGATATACTGACTTATTTGCATCTTTTTTTTCTTTTTTTTTTTTTTGAAACACGTGTCAATATATCTCTTACAACATTATTTGGAGAAACACACTTTTCTTTTTGGTGGGAGAGTTCCTTTTTGGTGGAAAGAGTCTCTCCTAAACACAAGACTAAAGCCTGGGATAAAAAATCTACCTGCGCACATAGGTAAGGACTCCACCGTCCCTAATGAACACTAGGGTTGGATCTTATGTTCACCTGGTCTTTCTTGATATGTGTAGTGTGAACCAAGATTACTTAGGCTCTCAAGTAGAAGCAAACCAACGAATCCTATACTGGTGTCTCAGGTACAAGAATACATCCTTAGTTAGAAGAGATTCCGATCTATCTTGTCAATGCTCAAGTGAATTAAGCCTAAGCCTCAGTAAATCAAGCTTATGTGGCCTGGAAAGTCTTCAAAACAATGGTTGAATATCCATAAACACTTATTGTATTTTTTGTTTCAGCCTTTAGATCATTACTAAACACCATTTTCATTTTTCATTTTATATATATATATATAGATAGAAACTGCATGATACCATAAAATACCCAGATCCTAAGGATGCCTATCCACCCCCCCATGCCAAACGATGCTATGTCCTCATATGCATGCAGGATAGGGTAGAGGAAGGACGAAAGATCGGGCAACGAGAGCTGAGGTGTAGGGTATACAGCAGGGTGGTAGGGTGGGTGGATGGTGGGTGGTGAAGTGATAACACTGCACAAGGCGGTGATAATTCTGTTAAATAGGGCCCATCTTAAGAATAAAAGGCACAACATAAGTAGAATAGGAGCATTGCATGCATCATGTACCAAGATTGCTTATAAAGCTGTATTAATGGCCATTTGTGTAAGTACTTGTCAAAACAGGCCTTAGATGAGCAATTGGACCGTGCGGATGGATTCAGAACGACGAACGGAGTCCAACAGACTCAATATCAGCCAAATTCGACATCCGGAGCTCCTACAATGGGCCCAAGAAGTTCAGATCAACGGCCCTCATTGTGCCACGTCACTCCCGCTCCACTGCACGCCACTTCTTCCTTCAGCTGAGATCAAATCTCGGCCGTCGATCTTCGATCGGACGACCGAGAACCGTGCAGCCTCCACAACAAAGCGCGAGCGTGGCGCAACGGTTAGCGCGCACGCCTGCACACGACGTGGGTTTGAGCCGCGCGGTGCGTAAATTGAAGACGAAGGAAATGCGTGGCGAAATTGGGCCGCCCGATCAGCAGCGGGAGGCTGAGATCGCACCATGCGGTGCACCCACAGATCGCGAGTGCCAACGCACGCGCAAACACCGGGCGATGACGCTCGCGCACACGCACGCCCGAGGCGCGATCCAAGCGCATCCAAGAAGAGATCTCAGTCGTCCGATCTTCGATCGGACGGCTCTCACGCAACGGCCGTGGATCAAGCGCGAAGAAGAACGGCGCATGCGGTTGACCGACGGGCTGGAGGGCTTCACCAACGCTTTTGGAGTGGTTTTAGCGACATCCCGGACGTCGCTAAAGCCCCTTCTTCTTTTAGAAAGCCCTTACCCTATTTAAACCCCCTCCAACCACTCATTCAAGGCATTCACTTCCCTTGCAACTACTCCACCCCTCTCTTAGCTAGCTTTAGGCCCTCTTGTAATCACCAAAGACGATGAGCTGCCGACGGAGCCTCCTCCATCGCCGTGGCTGCCTCGTCGCTCTCCCTCCTCTCTCTCTCTCTCCCTCTCTTTTAAGCTTTCCCTTACTTTTGGTTGAGCATGTATTTAATGTTGTAAGCTATGAACTAACAGTGCATGATTAATGAAGTTATTTTCTGTTCAGTTGTTTACTTTAATTTCTGTTTAAGTTGCATGATCAAGCAAGAAAAACTCTAACCCTAATCTCTCTCTCTATCTCTCTCCCACTTTTCAAACCGCACCTCCGCAAGCAAAACTCCGCGCTTTCCGTGACAACAAGTGATAAGCAAAATCCGATTTTCATGCCTCCCTGAGACCGACACTCCAACTCACCTCCGTTTATTTACGTTAAAACCGACGTTGCAAGTGCGACTATAATAACACTTCTTAACACACACGCACAAGCACACGTCATGAAGTATCTGGCATTTCTTGGGACGAGAGTGTCCCAGGCGAATTGGAAAATAAGTCAGGAGGAAGAAGTTGGCCCTCAGATTGGCCAAGAAGAGGGGCTTCTTGGATAGATGGATCCAAAAAGGAATAACCCCAGTGAGAAGTATGTGGGCTCAAGGTCCCAGTGTGGAGTTGCAAATCCGCCTGATTTGGCAAGAAAGAAAGGGCAATCTGGTCTTCAAGGGTGTGGACTGGAGGTGAGTAGCCCGGATATGACTCAAACCACAAGGTATGGGAAGCGGAGAAAACCTCATCAGAAGTCTGGTCAGGAGAAGGTATGGGACAAGGGAGGGATGGGGGAACGTCACAATATGTGTTAGCCAGGCATTCATCAGTGTTTACAGGTAATCCGCAGCAGTCAGAATAAGTCCCAATTAGTCCGATACATGCGCTGACGGCCATGTCCTCATCAGACGTGTCATCCTCGATACAATCGCAATCAAAGTTCTTGGCTACCTTGAAGATGTTAAGCTTGAGCTTATCAGATCCAACGACAATCTCAATACAGCCCGACTCGCAGCCGATATGGGCCCGGGCTGTGGCCAAGAAAGGTCGACCAAGGATGATCGGACAATCAGAAAGTGAGCTAGGAACTTCCATATCTAAAACAAGAAAGTCAATAGGAAAACAGAGACTGTTGACCCTAACCACCACGGCCAAGAGGCGAGAGAACCACCGAATTCTTAGTTTTCTTTGACTGTCGCCTAGGTGTTGTGTAGTCTTTGAAAAATTGGGCAACAACAGGTATGTGGTCGATAGCCTCGAGCAGGGGTACCTTGATTTCTACATCCCTGAATAAATTACGCAGGTTATCAAAGGCATGCATGTCTTTCTTCTTGCCTTTTGGCTCCCTCAGTAGAGCGTCAGGGAATGGGACTGATTCTAGCACCAATTTGGGTGTATCATCCTCTCGCGAATGCGGTGCGCATCCCGAATGAGAGGGCGATGAAGAAGATGGGCCAGGATCAGGTCGAGGCGGATTGAAGGTCTGCTTACCGCTCCTCGTTGTGATCGCAATGGACGATGAGGGTCCAGTGGGATCATACGGCGGAGGAGGATTCGCAATAGGGGCATAAGAGTGAGGTACTGCAACAGGATTAGCCTGAAATCCTGGTGGAATGCTCAGAGCCTGTAGAATCTGATGAACCTACCCCTAAGAAGGTCGTACCTGTGGTTGCAGACCACGGGGTACGAAATTTCGTGGGTTTGGAACAGGTTGGGCGGGAAGAGTGCCCTGAGATCGAGTCGCCATGCGTAGTTGACTGATCTCAGCATTCTACTGTGCCAACTGGTGCTGAAGAGAGGTCATGTTCTCTTCATGGCGCTTTGACATTTCCATCATCATTCGCATCAATTTATCAAGAGGACTTGATGCATGTTCTGTTTGCGGTACGCAAGGACCCGATGGCGGATTAGCCATAGGATTAGACTGGGCCCTTGGGATGACGGGTGCGGACGGTCACATTGGTCCACTTACAGGGTTTTGGCGTTGCAGGTTGTTGGACCATGCGAAGTTCGGATGATTTCGCCACCTTAGGTTATAAGTGGCAGAGAACGGGTTGTTCCCCAGGGCGCAAGCGTCTTCTATGCCAGAAGACGCGTTCGCATGTAAATATGCATCCGAGCACACGGAGGCTTGGTCCTCCGTGTCGAAATACTGGCTCGCAGAAGCCAGATCCACATGACTTACCGAATCGCTCGACGTGACACTCGGTAAGGAAGGTCTTACGGGGTTTCTCGGGATAAGCCTGGTGTTGGAGGAATTGGGATTGTAACGAAGTGGTGCGATGGGGGTGTTTGCCATAGAATGGGCGGGGTTGGCCAGAAGCTCGTCCAGCTTCTTGTGCACGACGAAGACTTCATCCAATTTCTGTGCGATAAGACTGAGATCAGTGGATGAATGGGGGGGTCCCATGTCAACTTTGTGGACAATACGGGACAGGCCGGTACGATTAAAGGCGACAATGGAGGCATTGTTCATTGAGTTTTCACTCATATTTTCAAACAATTCGAATGCTCCATTCTCGTCTTTATTCATAAAATTCCCTCCGCAGGAAGCGTCTGCAATCTACTTCAAAGTCTCATTTAGCCCGTAGTAGAAAATCTAGGCTATATGCCACTTAGGCAGACCGTGGTGCGAACACTTCCTGAGGAGGCCATTATATCTCTCCCATGCCTCATGAAACTGTTCGCCATTTTGTTGCGTAAATGAAGTGATAGCACGGCGAAGCGCATTGGTTCGCCCGATTGGGAAGAACTTCTTGAGAAACGCTATTCGCATCTCTTCCCAAGAGTGGATGGTTCTCCCAAGGGTGCATAACCACTGCGACGCTTTGTCCAACAATGAAAACGGGAACATTTTCATGAGGACTATAGGTAACCCGATATTTCTTGGTGTAACAGTTTCAGCCAATCGAGTTAGGTCTTCCAAGTGGAGAAAAGGATCTTCACTTGCAAGACCATGGAAGTGAAAATTTATTTGGCCAATTATGTTAGGTTTTAGTTCAAAGTCGTCCCCGCCCATGGGGACCCGAATTTGTCCTATGGTCTCTGTAGCAACGGGATTCTGATAGGAGCTAAGAGACCTAGGCTCCTCCCGTTCGGGAGGGTTCTGCATTTACTCCAATGTTTCCCGAGTGGCTTCAATTTGTTCATTATACATTTCCATTTGGGCTTGGAGGCGGTTTATGGGATTTAAGGCTCCACCACCTGGTGGGTTCTGAGGGTGGTTTCCTCCCTCGGGATTTGGGGGTGGACGTGCAACCATGTTTGTGGAGGAGGACGATTCGGCTTTTTTTCTAAAATTATCAGGCAATTCACACAGTTCAGGGTTTTGTGACCTCCAAAACATGCACTACCGTAGGAAGAATTTGGGGGATAAGAAGGGAAAAGAGATGAGAGAAATGATGCCGCAAAGGTACACTTGATGACAAATCAATTCAATCAAATTCCTAACCTCTAAAGTGTGCCATTAAACCTAAATATCTAAGTTACCTACTATCACGAACTACGGAACCGAATGCGAGCACCGTGGAACCACCGGGCCAGATTGAAAGGCCGTTTGCCCCAGTCTTAGACACCCGATAGCACGCGGGAACCCTCACCAGCACGTAGGCGCTACACGCAGGTAGTTAGATCTCCAATCCTTAATAAGGGTCAAGTTACTACCAGTTTTAGTTAGAGGCTTAGGATCAAGTGCTTCTGGAATGTGAAGGGCACTTTTTACGGGTAATGCCCAAGTGATTGATTTTTAGAGAGTGTGTAAACCAAGCATGCAACGGGAAAATTTCCCCAAATTGAAGTTTTTAATTGGTGAATGGTTTTTAGAGTTCAGCCTTAAGTAGTATGGATTTTAGGATTTCGCTGAATTACCAATTCAACCAATCTTCGAGTTTTGAGAGAATACAAGTTTTCTTCTAAGCCCAACAAACCCTTCTTCAATGTCAGTTGGTTAGTGCATGCTAAAATGCAATGGGCTTTCCTAAATGGAGATTCCTATGTGCGAATGCACGAATCAGTTTTAGATTAGTGTGAAAGGGAGCCAAAGCACTTCAATTCAAGTGCTCCCAATCACCAAAATAATTTCCACACACAAGGCTCAACCAAAAGATGAATAAAATCAAATTGTTGAGGTTGAAATATTCGGGTCGAATCTTAGGCACGTGAAAGGTCGTGGTGGGGTTGGAATCAACTCAATTCTAAGTCTCCCCACCAAAAAGGTGATCCCGAATTTGTAGATAAATGAGGCAAAGAGGGGTACAATCAATCTTTTTATTTGCCTCAAAGAATGCTTCACACGGCGAAAGATTCAAGAATCAAGATTCTTGGATTTTCACTATGCGAAGTTTGGCGGGAAATCCCAGGGCGGTGGGAGTGATGACAAACAATCAAACAAGTGGTTTTTAATCCACTTGCCCCAAGAGATCCCAAGAAGTGTTGAGTTTTTAGTTTTTTATTTTATTTTTATTAAGGTTACAAGTTAACCTAGGTTGCTAAGAGAGAAAGACCTACTTGTGCAGCAACGTGTGCGAAGCTCCAGTGCGGTGTCGGCGTCTTCATGCTCTCATTCCCGCCTTGGATCTGCCTACGTCTCCGACTTCGTCTACCTGTCTTCTCCTTGCAACAGGTTCACCTACACACCAACAAACAGAAACACCCATGAAGAGAAGGGTGTGAGAAGAGAAATATTGAAGCAATGGAGTAAAAACTTACTTGAATACACACTTCGCCGGCAACGGTGCCAGAAAGATTGTGGTGTAGACTCGGATAGGTGTGTTAATATGGTGATTTTATCATTGAAATGCGTATAGTGGCTAACCTAATTTGAGCCTAACCATCTCTTCACATAATTTTTAACCTGGCCTACTTGATTTTATCTTGGTCACTTTTAGGCCCAGGGTCGAACTCAGGGAAGTGGGATTAGAAGTGAATGAGTTTCTACGCCTTTCCTACAACGAATCTCTTCCGTTCGTTTATTGTGTTTTTGGTGTTTTTCTATTTAGTTTTTTTTCTGATAATTCTTGTCCTTGAGGCACACCCTCAAAATTAGGTTCTTCGCTTTGAGCCAAATTAGGGTTCCAAAATTGGTCTTGCTATTCGCAAGACTGAGTACCTGCAAGTCAAGGATTATCTTTTCTCTTTTATATATTTTTTTTATCTTTTCACTGGCAGGAAAGAGAAATAGAAATAAAGGAAATATAGTACATATATAGGTATATATTATATATGTATAAACGGGTGGGGGTGGAGGTGTCGATGGCTTGTAGCACGGTGTCGAGTCGGTCGTCCTCTAGAAAGACGCAACCAATAGGACGAAGTGCCATGTGTAAGGTGGATTGGTGGAAGATGAGTGCGAACATGCTTTCTGTACGTGTGTATCGGGGAATATCAGCAACTGGTGCAGATATTCCCGTGAAACAACGTATGGTAAGTAATATGAAAATATATATGTATATGTATATATGTAAATATATCTATATGTGTATATATATATATGGTTATAAATATATAGGTATATATGTAGTTATATATGTATATATATATAGATATGTAAATATATGTATAGATAGATATATGTATAGATGTATATATATATATATGTATATGTATGTATATATAACTATATAGATGTATATATATGTATGCATATGTATATATAATAATATATGTATATAGATATATGTAGATAGATATGTATATATATATATATATATATGTATATATAGTTATATAGATATATATGTATATATGTATGTATGTATGTATGTATATATATATATATATATATCTATGTATGTATGTATAAGTATATGTGTATATATGTATATATATATATATGTGTGTGTATCTCTACCTATACTTAGTTATATAGGTAATAATATATATATATATATAGTTATGTATCTATGTATAGATATATATATATTTATACATATATAACTATATGTATATATGTAAATATATATGTGTGTATACATACATACATACATATATGTATGTATACTAATATATATATATGTATGTATGTATATATATGTATGTATACTAATACTCAGTTATATAAGTACTACTATATATAAGTATATATATATATGTATATAAATATATGTATATATATATCAATATATATATGTATATGTATATATATATAAGTATATAATAATGTATAAGTGAGAGGGTGTGTGTGCAAGAGTGTGAGTGTGTGTGTATGTGTTTCTGCAGAGAGAGGGGGAGAGTGCTGCGTGAGAGAGAGAGAGAGAGCGAGAGAGACTGGAGTGAAAGCACAGGCGTTAAGACATCTGCAGCCTCCAAGCGTCGTCTGGTGGTTTCACGCACACGCGTAGGCGCATATGCGCGCAAAGAGGCATGCGCTGGAGAGAGTGGGCGTGGGGAGAGGACCGCAGCGCACAGCACTGTGCGGAGAGGCGAAGGGAACGGGCGAAGGCAGATGCTAGGAGCGGGTGAACACGCGAGCGGGTGCCGGCACTGGCAGAGGCGGGCGCACGCAGACGCGCGAGCAGGCGCTGGAGCGAACTCGGGGCTGGACGCGAGCGCGGGCTAGCAGCGGTTGCGGCGAGCCGGGTGACTGGTTAAGTGAGAAAGTTACCGGTCACCACACTGTAGCCACAGTGTTCCGCTGAAATGCGTGAACAGTGGCTACAGTGCCTAGGCGAGCCGCGTAACCGAGCGTGTCCGGTGCTGTGAGTGCGGGAGGCGTGGACGGCTCGACGTGCGCACGGAAGAGGCAGCACCGAAAAATGGCTTGCGGAGAGGCAGGCAAAGACACGAAGAAGTGGGATGTGAGGACGGCCTGCAGGCGCGCGCTGGAGGCAAGGGCGGCCTGCAGGTGTGCGCGGTGGAGCTTGGCCGACTGTTGCAGGGGTGTGCGGTGGCCGGTTGAGCTTCAAAGCTTGAAGCTTTTTGTGGCAATGGAGGAAAGGCTTGAAGCGACGAATTTAGAGAAGAGAACCACCACGCCCACCGGCTCTTTGATTAGCTGGGTGGTGGTGGGACTCACGGTGGTGGTTGTGCACCACCGTGAGGTACTCCTACCCACAGAGTGGCTCCTCAGAGGAGGAGGGGCTGCGTATGGAGGGAGAGGGGAGGAGATGACCTGGAGAAGAAGGTGTTGTGTCTATGTGGTGGACCAGGCTCGGCCTGCAAAGAAGAAGCCGTGCCCTTTTAAAGATGAAGAAAGTAAGCACAGCCATTCCCTGGCTGTGCAAGGCAATCCTTGGCCATGCATGGTTGTGCAGGGAGTGGCTGTGTAGGGCAAGCATGCTTGCAGAGAATGGCGCGAGGAAGGTCCAGCCGCGGAGGAAATTCAAAGTCAAATAAAATTAAAAATAAAGATGGTGAATTTGCGAAGCAGCACTTGAGGAAAATGTTAATTTCACGGCCATTTTATTCACTCTCCTCCCCTCTCAATTAAATTCATGCATGCGTGTATTTTTCACAAATGCGACTATGGATACCTAATATGCACTGGTAATGCTAGGAAATAGCACAAGACGGCACAATTGCAGGTGTATTTTTCCGGTGCAATCAGCGATTGACAAGGAGCAGTGGTGGTGGTGTTGTTGTGGTCGTAGGTGATGATGTTTGGGTTCTTTTCAGTGGAGGTGAAACAGAGGAAGAAAGAGATGGGGAAGAAGGTGAATAGTGGTTGTCGAGTTGGTGATGGTGGAGTTCCAGTTGAAGCACGGTGATGCAGGGACTCCAGTTGGCGGTGTGGGCTGTCACACCACATGCCCACGATGGTGGAGTAATGCTGTCACGATTGAGGCCAGTGGTGATGGAGGTGAGTACAGAATTCGGTCAGGGTGGAGGCTTTGCAGGGGGTTGAAGAAGGTGAACAAAGAAGGAGTCGAGGTGGATGCTCCTGGAGGGTTGTGAGCTCGCGTGGGGGGATGTGGGCTTGCGTGGAGGCAAGGCAGCTCGAAGGAGTGGCTGGCGAAAGGATAAAGGTGCGTCGGTGGTGTTGGCAATGACGAAGGTGATGGGTTGCTGTTGTTGTTCCACAGAGAAGAAGATGAATAGTGACATGCAAAAGAAAATAAAAATGAATAGAAAATAAAAGAGAAAATGAAGAGGAAGAAGATGTAATTCGCGTGGTCGACGAGCCATACGCTCATAGTGAGTGGCCGAGCTCATCGACTTGACGCGGCGACCTGTCACCCCATCAACCCACGGTGTGGCGAGGCTCGGCCGTGCAGACCACAGTGATGGGTGGATGCACGGTGATGGGGCAGGCAGCATCTCACCGAGCACGGTCGCCTCCTCTCTTTTGTAACCATAGCTGCCTCGACCAGATCCACGTTCCATGGCCATTAAAGCAACAAGTAAAGTGGGAGGGGGAGTCGTTACTGCAACCATTGAGGAAAGGAAAGGATTAATAAAATAAGAAAAAGAAATAAGGGTTATTTATCCACAAGCCCTCAAAAGAAATGTTAATTCAAATGAACGCATGTAATGCAACCTAAAAGATTAATTATTTCAATGCATGCTATGTATAGAAAACCTTAAATGCATAAACTATTGTGTTGAGCATGAAATATGCATGAAGGCAAATCTATAAATTAATCTATTACATACTAACATATGCTATGTATATGTTACTTTAATCTAATGTCTAGGCAATAAATACATAAATAATCCACAAATATGGGCTCACCAAATGCCCCCATGCCTAGTTTTTGCTAATCCCTAGTAAACTCAAGCAATAACCCAGCTCTCCAAGTAGACTAGCCAACCCAATCAGTCTTCTCTTAGAAACATGTTAATTTACAAACTTTAGACCTAAGGTTCCCAAGTAGTTCCTAAGTTACAGACTAAGTTGGCTAAGGACAAGCTGCAGGCACAAGTTTCCTTGATTTCTCGCTCTACCCTAGGTTTATTGGTCCCAAAGATTAAAGCATTCGTGCATGTGCATTGATCTGAGTTATTTGAGGTTGGTATGATTGACAACCTAGAAAGATAGTAAGAAGGATTTTTTATAATTTTCTTTTTTTTTTGTAATATATTTTTTTCCTCTAAGTCTAACCTTGGATCAACTATCAACACGGTTTATGCCTGATGTAAACACATTTATATCACATAAACCATCTATTTATGCATGTTATTAGGCATATAGTTACATCATATATTATAAATATTGCATAACAAGCATCATCTTACATTTAGATTAGATTGTATAAAGTTTAGGTTAATTTTCTCTTTTTGTGGTCAGGTAACAGGGCAATAGTTAATTGGGGCCTCAGATTGAAGATCCAACTGTACAGATTTGATCAGGGTGACGATCGGAGTTCAACGACTCCAAGATTGCCCTGATCGGACTTCCGTAGCATCAGATGTAGTCCGAGAAAGATCAGAGGTCAAGGGGCCAAGGTGGTGTAAATCTATACATCAAATGACAAATCCAACCACACAAATGGGTTCAAATCGACGATCACAGCCCAATGGCGCGAAAATCAGTCTAATTCGACATCCATGGCACCATCTACAAGACAAAAAAGATGGACGGCCAAGATAGCACCACGTGGTGCCATCTCATCCGCCCACACTGGCCATGCATGCCCACTGCCCTCTCTCTCTCATCAGATGCTTGATCAACCTCAACTGTTGGATCTTCAGAATCAGGTTCCTAAGCCTTGATTTCTTCTCTAGAGTTCTCCTTTCTCTCCTCAGGCTCTTCAGGATTCGGTAAATCAGAACAGTGTGGTTGTGGATCGTGAGTTTGTTTACCACTCCTCAAGGTAACAGAATTAGCAGATGCATACAGGTTTGGGTCTTAGGGAGGGTTAGGAAAGATTGGAGGGGCTTCATTAGCCAAGAACCTTTGATTTGTAGAAGAAGAAGAGGAAGGACCCTGCTCAGCATGTGCGTATGGGTCCCTCTGATTCCCGTACCCATGGGCTTGATTGCCCGAATTCTGGATATTACGTGTTGTCAACGTTTTGTGCGGGTTTAAAGTATATCACGTTGTAGTACAACCGACAAAACGTTTAAACAAATATAAAGAATTTTATTACTCGAAAATCGGAGTATCCGAGGTCGATCACAGGGAGCAAATGGAATTTACTACTAGTCAAAATGTAATTGAACACTCTAATTTACTCAAAATATCAATTCAACTATGAATGTATGCGATTAAAAGTAATTAGGACAAAAAGAAATGAAATTGGACGTCTGATCTTGTGATCAGACGTCTTAAAAGTAGGTTCCCTTTTCTTCTTGATTATTCTTCTTCCTCTGCAGTCTCTCTGTTTCTTCTTTTTCTGCTGTTGTGTTTGCTTTCTTTTCTTCTCTTTCTTCTTCTCCTGCGAAGGCTTCTTTCTTTCTTCTTTGGTCTCTCTGTTCTTCCTGCCTTTCCTTCTTCCTTCTTTCCTTTCCTTCTCGCGACCAAGTCTTTCTTCCTCAACTTTCAGCCTGTGCCTACACAGAGCAAAACCTATCCTTTCTCCCTCTACCCACGCATCTCTCTCTCTCTCAAGCAATTCACTCAGGGACGCTCTCCCAGAGCCACAGCCATAATCGGGTCGGATCGTACCCGATACCAGGCACACCTGTAGGTGGTGTAATGCGCGAGGAGTGCGTAGGTTTAGGTCGGGTCGGATCCTCCAGATCCGCGTGGTCAAGCCGCGGACGAGGCGGGTGTGGGGTCAGTGAGGGACCTCACCCCTGTGCTTACGGAGGCAGTGAGAGTAAAACACAAATTCAATTTATGGTATGCCCGCACCTCGCGATTCCATGATGTGGGACTAAAGGTTCCGCCCTGCCTTTGCACGCGCCCGCAGACCTGCGTGCAAATGCCACAGCTGCTGGCTCTGCTGGCGCTCCTTGCTGGACTCACTCACCTCGCGACACTCGTGCGAGTATGCAGCACCTGTAGCCTGGGAGACCGGGTGCCCGGAGCTTCGTTGGAGCTTCATCAGAGGTCGTCCATGGCGGCAGGAGCTCAAACACTGTCATGCACAAAACGAGCCTCTCGGCCCAATCAGATCAGCTAGAGACCTTCGCTGTGGCACGGCGAAGGCGGTGGACGATGCTGCAGCCCGCAGGTCGGCCTAGGCGTGCGTGCCTAGGGTAACCTGTGGCCGGAGATGGTGGGTTGTTCGGGGGGTGATTATGGAGGTCTGGAGTGGCAGTTGTGGGGTGGAGCGAGTTCCTGGTGGTGAGGCGGAGCTCTCGAGGTGGTTGGCGAGCCGTGTGGGGGGCTGGAATGGTGGAAGCGGCTCGCCGGAGGTTAGTCGGTGATGTGGAAGATGAGGGTGGTCAGCGTCGGTCGAGGGGTAATCAGATGAGATAACAGGGGGAAAAGAGAGAGGAGAGGATGGAGAGGAGTTCTAACCTAATTGTAAGGACGAAAGGGGACGGAAGGCGGACAGCAGTACCTGCTGTCGCCGGAGAAGATGATGCCCGGTAGGGGAGAACGGCGGCGACGACGGGGCTGAGGCTGCGTGCGCGGGTACTGCGCGACGCGGAGAGAAGTCAGGAAGCTAACTCTGCCACTGGTTTTGTGGCAGAGCGAAGGAGGGGAGGGGGGGCTCGCCGGAGCTTGCTGGGACTTTTGGCCGGGCAGGAGGAGACGAATTGGGGGTGGACACTCGGCCAAATCAAGCTCGGGTCCTGCGGTAGGGTCTGGGGCTTGTTTTATAGGTGCTGGCCGCTCCTATCAGCGCGTGGAGAGCGCGCAATTAGGTATGCCGGCTTGCCGGAGTTGGAAGGAAGGTGGATACCCAAATCTCTCGTGCGTTCGCACGAGAGATTGGGTTCACACCAGCGATTGTAATTGGCTTTATAAGGAAGGGAATTCCTCAGAGAATCCCCCTTCCATTTCTGGGAGGGAATCTCTGAGGGATTAGAGAGCAATCCCTCTCTGAACCTCGCCGGAGCTCGGTTCTGCCCTAACAATGGCGGCAGGACCGGATTGCAAAGGGGGCGAAGAACTTGGGGGGCTCTTTGCAAGGATATTCAAAAGATAGGGACCTATTTGTGATTTGGGTGTACTAAATTGCAAAGTAGGTCAAGATGACCTCCCCTTAAGTCCAAATTTTGGTATAAACCTAATTTGGACCTAAGGAATCCAATGGAGAAGTTGGATTTCAGGTTTGACCTCGCTTGACTGGACATTTTGCGTAAAAACCCAAATTTGGTTAATTGAAGAGCTAGGACCCTGATCTAGGTCAGACTAGGTTCCAAAGGCCAAATTAAGTGTTCTAAACCCTAGAGGATGTTTTTCCATGATTTTTAGAGGGTTTACTTGCTTTTTTTTCTGACCGGAACCTTGTTAATTAAAGTGGATCTGTTTTAGGGTTACCAGGTGTCATTTAATTCCTAGATTGCACATGAACCCATTTCTGATTGATTCAACCCTCTTTTTATCTCATTTAGACCATTTGACCTATGTTTTGCCTCTGAGAAATCCCGTTTATGTACTGCAATGGTAAAATTGCAGTTTTAACCTTTATTTCATGTTTTCTTCTCAAAGCACTTGTTCCTTCAGTTAGGCCTTCTTCTAGGTTATGTAGGAGCTTTTATCTTCTTTATTGGGTCAAAATGAGATAGTTATGGCTCATGATGAGGCTCTCATCATTACGCGAGTTGGGTACAGGTTGAGATGGTAGAGATCTGGGTTGACGAGAATTAGCAATGAACCCATTTTGCAAGTTGTCCAGCGAGGTTTTCATTTGCTGCATGAGTTGGAGCATAGATCCTTGCATCCCTACCATTTGTCGATTCAAATCAGCCTGCCCTACGGGTTGACGGACATTCCAAGCTGGCTGATTGACCTGATTTGGGGGCAGCTGAGTGTAAACATGACCCTGACCCATTGGTCATTGCAGAGCATAGTTGCTGGGTCAAAATTGGGTCTGTTGCCCCTGATTTTTCCAAGAGAAGTTAGGGTGGTTCCTCCAACCCGAATTATAAGCATTGGAGTAAGGGTTGGACCTAACATTCTCCTGTACAGCATAGACATCCTCATAGGGTAAGGAGGGAGAGAAAGAAAGGGAGGGATCAAAGAAACTGGGATCAAAGGCCCTAGTTTGAAACCCGTGGGGTTCCGAATAATGCTGACTCACAGGTTGAGTCGCATCATGTTGATTCACAAACTCCCATCTAGAAGGAGCTCACGATGAATGGAATCCTGTTTTGGGATTGAGTGGATCGAGAGTTCATTGAGTTTCCAGCCATCCACTCCATTCTCTTAGTAACCAAGTCCACCTTATCAAGTTTATTACAAATCAATTCCATATCGAATGAATGAGAGTCGTGGACTTCATTAACATTCGATCTGGGCTGCTGGACTGGTTAAAAGTATCAATGGAGGTATGATTGATCGAATTCTCACTCATCTCCTCAAACAAATCGTGCATGCTATCTGCATCTTTGTTGAGGAAATTGCCTCTGCAGGAAGCGTCCACGTGATTTCTTATTTGCTCAGTCAACTCGTGGTAGAAGATCTGCACAAGTTGCCATTTCAAAACCTCATGGTGTGGACACCTCCGCAATAAGTCCTGGAATCGCTCCCAAGCAACATGAAATTGCTCCCCCGGCCGTTGGGTGAAGGTAGTAATTGCTCGTCTCAAAGCATTGGTACGTCCGATAGGGAAGAATTTCTTTAGGAAGGCTAATTTCAAATCATTCCAAGTTGCAATTGGCCTTCCTATAGTCCTGTACCAATGAGCGGCTTTATCCCTAAGAGAGTAGGGGAAGAGCCTCATGATCATCTGCTCCTCATTCACGTTTCGTGCCTTGGTGGTCTGGACCAAAGTGGTCAAATCCTCCAAGTGCTGAAATGGGTCTTCAGAGCCAAGCCCATGGAAATGTTTGATCAAGCTTAACATCTGGGGCTTGATTTCTACGTCTCCGGCAGGAATCTGGATGCTGGGACATTCCCCGTAATTTGAAGGATCATAAAAATCCTTCAAGGGTTGAGCACCCTGCATTCTCTGGAACCAATCTTACATTCTCTGCATTTGTTCCAGCTGCCTTTGAAATACCTCCTATGGATCCTGAGGCAGAGGAGGCTGTTGATCAGCCATGGGATCAATTTGGCCAAAATCCAATCTACGCCGCCTAGAATACTCTAGTGGTCCTTCTAATCGGGGATTCAATGACCTCCTTCCCAACATAAACTAGGAAAAGGTCAGAATGACTGAGGATAAGAACCC
The DNA here is from genome assembly GCA_037157565.1 of Thalassia testudinum. Lineage (NCBI taxonomy): Eukaryota > Viridiplantae > Streptophyta > Magnoliopsida > Alismatales > Hydrocharitaceae > Thalassia > Thalassia testudinum. Next base: position 61,353,659 of record JAZHRO010000007.1, on the reverse strand, counting down.
TACAGTACAACAAAACAAGCTTGTCCTTAAGTGGGGTAGCCTAAGGATCTACAGACTCTTAGAACCCGCCTTAAGATTATAGACGATTTACTTTATTGCATCTGCTCAATCCAACCAGTTAGAAAGAGGGACTGGGGAGAAGGTTCTTCCTTTGGCTTGTGCCTTTGGTTCCTAGTGTACCCCTCAACCGCGGTCATTTGACGCTACTCCCCTAGCTAGACATTAGATTGATCAGTACAAGCAGGTTATTCGTAAACAATCTCAGACTAGACCCCAAAGAACGAATCAGTCCTTAAGGCCAACATCTACTTGATTTTATTTAGGCCTAGGATTGTGGTGCTTATGGAATGTGGTGGGCCCTTAAAATGGGTTGTGCCCTTAATGATCAAATGAGTATGTGTGAGTGCATGCACAACTAGGGTTTTCAAGCAAGATTATTTGTGATGAGTAGATTTTAGGATTCAAATCTTGCTTAAGTAGCTTTTAGGGTTAAGAATTAGGTTTAATTCAATCAAGTTTGAGGTAAACCAGGTTTTCAAGCACGGGTGAAGATCACTTTCCTTTTGAAATCAAAAATAAAGTGGAGTGCCTGGTATGAACCTAAATTGAAAACCTTAAGAGGAAGCTACTTAGTGAGTTGATTTTAGGTTGAGTGGTGAGACCCAAACAACTCAAACAATTAGCCACAATTGCACCACTGAGTTAGGCACAACAAATGATTAACCTAGACTAATTTCTACTCTTTTATATGTTGATTTTTATGTACCGGTTCCACATCAGAATCTGGTTGAGTAGATAAGAATCAATTAGGTTATGTACCTTGAATGTGGGTGTATGTTGTGTGTATGTTTGAATTACCCCACAAGAAATATCTTTTTGTTTTTTTTAATATGAGAGGGTGAAATGAATATGAGTGGAAACCCAAGCAACCAAACTAATCCTAGGATTTATGCAAACACCTAGGTTAATTAGAGTTGGAATTAATGTGGTGAAAAAGAATCTATGGAGGGGGTAAAATGGGGAGCACTTACAATCGTCTTCAACTGCACTTTACTTCAATCTACCGTTTGACGATTCCCTTATCGAGGTATCTGCAAAACAATAGACAAGAGATAAAGCAAGTTAGAAAACAGCAAAGTGCGCGAAATGTGAAAAGAAGATCGAAAAATCATTGCCTCCCTGGCAATGGCAACAAATTGTTGAGGGCGGAAAACTACGCGTACAGAGTTGGATTCGAAAACCCATCGTTGTAGTTCGAGTCACGAAGAAATCCATTCAACAGATAAAATTTATACCGAAAAATCCATACGGGAGTTTCGGGTCGAACACAGAGAGGCTATGTCGATCTCAAAATCCACAATTATATTTTTTTGTATTTTTGTTTAAAAGGCGAAATAATCACAATGGAATCGATATAAATAATAAGAGAGAAAGAGAGAGAGAATAATCACTTGGTATTTGAATAATGTTTTACAACTAAGAAAGCAGGAAATGATTACACTAGAAGAGGAAAATTGTTACAACTAGAAAGCAAGAAATTCTACTCTAGAAAGCGATAAAAGAAAGGAGAGAGAAGTTATCATCCTCGACGAATGCTTGGAGGATGAGCCGGACAGAGGCGACGCCTGGAAGACAGAGGACGAGGAGGGAAGGAGGACAAAGTCGGAAGAATGGGAATGAGGCAACACATCATCGTCCTTGCAGGATCCACTTTCGGAATAAGGGTGAAAACTTAGTTTTAGCTCTTGAGGAGCATCCCGGGCGTGGGACAAGCTTCTCTTAAGCTTTGGAGAGGGAGAGAGTAGAAGGAAGGGATGAGAATTTTGTAGGGTAGGGGTCTCTTTTATAGTTTCAAGAATTGAGGGCAATTTGGTCATTTCATGCTTAAAAACATTAATTCAGGGTCTTTAGTGACGTATTTAAACATCACTAAAGCCCCTAGACATGGACATAGGCTGCGCACCGCACACGCCTCTTCCTCTTTGCCTGCCTCAACACTCTCGCAAGTTCAAAGTCTCCTTGATTGGATGGCTTAAAAAGCATGCGCCCGCTCCTCTTCAACGCCTCTAACGCCTGCACGTTTGATCATGCGTCCGAAGCAACATGCCATCGCACGTAGGCATTGGACACATTGAGATAGCCCCACGTTATGCCTTTCAGAGCCGCTCGATGAAGATCGTGTGGCTAAACTTAGCGGTGCCACCTCGCTCTCTTGATTTGGAGGCTGTGCGCGATTCAAACCGACACCTTTCAGAGCTTGTAGAGCGCTGGACCAACACGCCAAGGGGCCTTCTTTGTCTCGCTTAGGAATTAGGCGTGCGCAATTGTGGCCATTGGATCAAGATCCAACGGCCCAGATCGTCTATGCCTTTGCCTTTAGAAGTTGAACGAAGGGGGGCGGCCAGGTGCGGATGGTTGGGATGGTGCCATGGATGGTTGGGATGGTGCCACGTGGCACCATCCTAACCATCCATCTTCTTTGTGGTGTAGATGATGCCATGGATGTCAGATTGGATCAATTTTTACGCCGTTAGGCTGCGATCATCGATCCGAACCCACTCATGCGGTCGAATTTGCCATCTGAAGTGTGGATTGACACCATCTTGGCCCTTGATCTTTAGGGTTCCTCGGTCTCTATATGATGCTATGGATGTCCGATCAGGGCGATCTTGGAGTCGTTGAACTCCAATCATAGCCCTAATCAGATCTGTATGGTTGGATCTTCGATCAGAGGCCCCGATTAACAAGTTGCCTTGTCCCTAGCCAAAAAAAGAGACAATTACTATACAATTTATACAACTTGACCTAAATGCATGATTATGCATGTTATGCAATATTTACAATGTATGATGCTAATATGGCACTAAGAACAAGTATTAATAGACATTTTTGGTTAATCAGATGTATGCACATCACCTCCCTTCTCTTTACTTCTTTCTAGAGTAGATTTACTGCTTTCTAGTTGTAAAATTTCCTACTTTCTAGTTGTAAAATTTCCTGCTTTCTAGTGTAACAATTAGTTGTAACGAGTAGTTGTAATGAACTTGATTCAATGATTATGAAATACCTATTCATTCTCTTTCTATTTTGTCTTTATTCTCTCTCTCTTCTATTATTTATTCTTTAATTATATAGCTAATGTAGATTCAATTCAAATAGCTAATCTACTTCGTGACAACAAATCAAACACGATTTTTTATCAAACGTCCGCCTCTCTATGTTCAACCCAGAATTCCTTTTGAGTTTTGGTAAAATTATCTATTAACGGATTTTTCTTGCAAATTATGCTACAACGACGGGTTTTCAAAACTCAAATCTTTTTGCGTAGATTTTCTGATACAACAATGTCAGATTCATTGTCCCCATCACCAAATCTCGAAGGGTGCCTGGCTTTCAATGCGTCGAGATAGCATCGCCCATGGCAAAACCAAGAACTCCTAGCAATCGACACTTCGAGATAGTATCGCCCATGAATTTCTTAAGCCAATTTAGGCCTGTGGCAATCGACACTACGAGATAGGGCCGCCCATGGTACTTGAACCGCACAATGCGTTTACATGCCCCCAGTAGGATGGATATCCTAAGAGACAAGTGATGAGGAGGTGATATGTTATCATCGTGTCATCAAGGTGAGTATATACTCCACCTCTCATGTGACAGGAACTTGTCTAATCAAGTTGTGTTTTCAAGCTTCTCCTAAGTCAGAATCGGGAGAAACAAATTTTATTCAAGAAAGGAATTAAAGTGATCACTATTTACACAAAACCAAGTGTGTGAGATGTGGATGCTTAGGTTAGGAGGACCCATAAGCCAAAAGGTAGAAAAATATACCAAGTACGACCTAGCCTTTAACTCAATCCTTAGCTTTCCTTCCTCGACCTCTTGAGGAATGGTCCGCAACTTAACTCCTACTTGAGTTTTTAAGTCCAAATAGACCCTAGAGTTCTAAAGTCAGTAGTTCAACCCTAGCTCCTACAATTAGGCACCTAGAGTCAGCTAAGCAAACCTAGAGTCATAGTCTCCTACCAAAAGATGTAGAGCCCAACCGATTAAGCAACATGGCCTAAACGTTTTTTTTTTTTAAATGCAATATGAATGCATGAATGCACAATGTAGACATGCTATAAACAGATGCCTCAGGTCCTATCCCCCCATGCCTAGTTCAAACAATTCCTCATTGGATGTAAAATAGCCAAGGGAAGATGTTCCCTGAGGCAGAGAATGAAAGGAGCTAACACTCCTCAAGAGTGACCTCGTCAACCAGATGGCCATCCAAGGTAATGTATGGTTTCAACCATTGGCTATTAACAATAAAGGGCATTGCTAAAGAAGAGGGGCTCTTGATCTCCACAGCCTTATGCGGAAACACTTTAGTGATTATGTATGGCCCATCCCAACGAGATTTCAATTTCCCTAGAAAAAGCTTAAGTTTGGAATTGAAAAGCCAGACTTCTTGGTTGGGCTCTGATATAGACACATCTATTTAGGTTAAAATGCCTAATCATGCATGTTCCTAGGCTTAGATTTGCATTTCATATTATAAATATTGCATACCATGCATCATTCTGCATTTAGAGTAGTTATATATATTTTAGGTTAATTATGTCCTTTCTTATGGTCAGGAGAGAAGAGGATTTATTTTAGGGCCTCGAATGGATGATCGAACCGTACAGATCCGATCAAGATGACAATCGAAGTCTAATGCCTTCGAAATTGTCTAGATCGAAGTCCCATAGCATCATGTGAAGTCCGAGGAAGATCAACGGATAGGAGGGCAATGCAACATCCTTACGAGATTCGGATGAAAAATATGACCGTAAGAATGGATCTGGAGCGACGATCGCAGTCTGGCGATGTGGGAATCATCCCGATCCAAGCACCGTGGCACCCTTTGCAATAAACAAAAGATGGATGGCCCATATGGTGGTCAAGAAGACGAAAGTGTGCGCATCCTCTCCTGACTATTAGATGGAGATCCAACGGTTGTGATTTGGCATGGTTCTCCTTCAGCTCATGGGGCGCGGCCGATATTGGGCGGCCTAGATGGCGCCACATGGCTCCATCCAGCTAATCAAACTCTTGAATCTTCCACTACATTTTCCACTCCTTTCTTTTCACAAATCTTCAAGTCAAACTCTTGAAGGAGTAGAATCCACCTAATACGTCGTGGCTTAGAATCTTTATTAGCAATGAGGTGCTTCATTGCCGCATGATCAGTAAAAATGACCACCTTAGACCCAAGAAGATAAGACCTAAACTTCTATAAAGCAAATACTACGGTAAGTAATTCCTTTTTTATCACAGTGCAGTTTTGCTGTGGGTCAGTTAAGGTCTTGCTAGTATAATGTAGCACATGAGGTCTTCCCTCAACCCTTTGTCCAAGGACAACTCCACGGCATAATCCAAAGCATCACACATCAGCTCGAATGGGAGTGTCCAATCTAGAGCTTGGAGAATAGGCACAGAGATCAAGGCCTTCTTCAAAATGTGAAAGGCCTCAGTACACTTTTAATCAAAATCGAAGGAAGATTCCTTTGCCAATAGGTCCCAACATGGCCTAGAAATTTTACTAAAATTTTTAATAAAGCACCTATAAAAGCCCTCAGGCCCAGAAAGGATCTAATCTATTTGACATTCGTAGGCAATGGGAGTTTGAAAATAGAATCAACCTTAGCCTTATCTACTTCCAAGCCCCTCTCAGACACAACATGCCCAAGTACAATGCCTTTCTGTACCATGAAGTGGCTTTTCTCCTAGCTGAGGACTAAACCAGTCTCCTTACATCGCTTCAGTACATTCTCTAAGTGCAAGAGACACTGGTTGAAAGACAAGCCGTAAATAGAGAAGTCATCCATAAACACTTTGACACACTCGTCAATCATGTCCGAGAAAATGAACATCATACACTGCTAAAAGGTTGTCAGTGCATTACATAGTCCAAATGACATATGCTTGAATGCAAAGGTACCATAAGGACTAGTGAAAGTCTTCTCCTGGTCATCAGAGAAGACTATAACCTGGTTGTACCCAGAATATCCATCGAGAAAGAAATAGTACTTATTCCCTACCAATTTTTTGAGAATTTGGTCAACTAAAAGGCAAGGGAAAGTGATCTTTCTAGGTAGCAATGTTCAGCTTGCGGTAATCAAAGCAGACCCTCCATCCAGTTGATGGTCTAGTCACCACTTGTTCTCCTTGGTCATTAATTTCCATAGTAAAGCTTGCCTTCTTTGGCACCACATGGATAGGACTTACCCATTTACTATCCACGATGGGATATATGATCTTAGCATCCAACCACTTCAAAATTTCCCTTTTAACAACCTCCCTCATGTTGGGGTTAAGACGTCTCTACATGTCCCCAAATGGCTTGATGAAATCATCAGTATAAATGTGGTGCATGCAGAGTGTAAAGTCAATACCCTTAATATCAGCAATGCTCCAAGCAATAGCTTCCTTGTTCCTAAACAAACATTCAATCAGGGCTCCCTCCTGTGCTTCAGATAGCACAGCAGAAATGATAACGAGAAGCGTATCATTTACACTCAAGAAGACGTACTTGAGAGTGTCCGGGAGGGGTTTCAGTTCAAGTTCGGGCACTTTTATGGTTGAGGGTTTCATAATAGATATCCCAATCTCAGGTGGCAGATCTACCTTAGGTAGAGATTATAGGGAAAGAGACTCAGTGGAAACACCAAGCAACTCCTCAAGTTCTAGTATATCCCCTTCACATTCCTCCAAGAGATGGGAATGCTCATTTAGCATGACATGCTGAAGGGGGCCATCACATAAAATTGCAGGGGTTGTCTCTTCAATCAGCTCATCTACCACCTCAACTTGGGAACAATCCTCAAGCCCGGCTTGTTTATAAGCATCAAACACATTAAGCCAGATTTTCCTGTTCCCAAAGCCCATTTTTAATGCCCCAGTATTGCAATTGATTAAAGCATGTGAAGTTGCATGGAAGGGGTGGCCCAAAATGTTGGAGGCTTGGTTCGCTTGTTGGTAGGGCCTGTGTCCAAAACTAAAAAGTCTACAATGAAGAAGAAGTCCTCCACTCTCATGAGGACATCTTCTAGAATTCCCCAGGGTGTCTTGAGTGATTGATCTGCAACTTGGAGGATTACCAGGCTAGGCTTCAAATTGCCTCCTTTAAGTTGTTCACACACATAGCTCAGAAGGATGTTCACCCCTACACCCAGATCAAGTAGAGCCTCATCTATATGTAGGTTACCAATACCACCGAGATGTACGGGGCTCCTAGGTCCTTAAATTTTGGGGGTGTGCAATGTTGAACTATTGAGCTAACGAAATTAGGTAGGACAACTTTTAATTGGACCTGTTTCTTAGATTGTCGCTTTTTCATGCACAGGTCCTTCAGAAAGTGGGCATAGGATGGAATCTGCCTAATAGCCTCAAGCAAAGGTAGGTTAATCTACACTTGCTTGAAAGTCTCCATGATTTTGTTCGTCCTATCTTTGGCTCCAGATGAGCCAGCAGAAGTCTACCCAGAGTCAAACAAGCGCTCTGGAAATGGCACTCTCAGTCTCTGGGTGGAAGGGTTGACATGTCGGGTAAGAGGTGGAACGGGGACAACCTTTTCTAGTGAGGTGATTTCAAGCAAAGGAGAGTTGGGCAGCTCTTCTCCGATAGGGGCGAAAGTCGAGATGGATGGGTTTTCAGAAGGTGGGACTATAGGAGTATCAGGTTTGGAAATTTCTTTCCCACTCCTCAAGATAGTCACCGCTTGGGCATGCTCCCTAAAGACAATCCCTTTCCTTTTAGGGTTCTCCTCAGATGAACTGGGAAGCTTCCCAGTCTCCCTTTTGCTCACAACCTCGACATGGTGTCCAATTTGGGATTTCATCTCATTGATTGCCTTGTCATGAGATTGGATGATCATGCTTTGATTCTCCTGCATGGCCTTCAACATAGCCTTGAGCTCATCGATCTCGAAGGACTTGGGTGATTGGGAGAGGTTAGGAGGTTGATTATACTGTTGAGTCTGAACGAGTTGGGGTCTATAATTCCCTGAATTGGAGACATTCCCCTGTCTCCATGGAAAATTAGAGTGGTTCCTCCATCCTTCATTATAAGTGTTGGAAAAAGAGTCATTACAAGGTCTAAGACGGAACACTTGGGTGGCATTCAGGTCCGCTTGTACAAGTTCAAGGAATTGAGAAGCCAAATGGCAATCCATAGTGGCGCATGTATTGCCTTGACAAATGGAACATTCTAAAGCTTGGGATGTGAAGGTACTAGGCGTGAATTGGCCAGGGCTCGACATAAGCCTTTCCATATTTTGATTCAACAATTAGATCTAGTAGGATAAATTATGGGTGTCCCAAGCGTCATTTGCCTCTAACTTGCTTTGCATGAGAGTGGGTTTTCTATCCGAGTAAGCAAAATTCAGGTGAATAGAATTCTCACTCAATGTATCCAAAAGGTTCCAAGCTTCGTCCTCAATCTTAAATAGAAAGGTTCCTACACAGGCACCATCCACAGTATGCCTATGTGAATCACTAAGTCCGATGTAGAACCTTTCAACCAACTACCACTTGGGCACCTGGTGATCCGAGCAAAGTCTCAAAAGGTCATTAAAGTGGTCCCACGCATCATGGAAAGCTTCCCCATCCTTTTGAGCAAAACTCAAAATTTCCCTCCTAAAGTGATTGGTTTTGATTATGAGGAAGTACTTCTTCAGGAACTCCTTCTTCAAGTCATCCCAGGTGTTAATACCATCTAGGGTATGATACCAATACTTGGCCTTGTCCTTGAGGGAGAAAGGAAAGAGGGTTCGCATTTGGGCATCATTAGTAACACCCTGCAGCTTCACTGTGAAATAGATCTCGGTGAATTCCTTTATATTCCTGTAGGGATATTCCCTAGTAGTACCATAAAAGGAGGGCATCAAGGATATGGTACTACTCTTGATCTCATAGGGATTGTCCCCTCCAGGTCTACGTAGTGCAGGGCCAGGGTGATTGGTCGGAATGAAATATTCCTTAAGGCTCCTTTGACCAGCCATTTCTTCCCTAGGGTGATTTCTTCTTAGGATTCTTTCAGGCTCAGCTGAATACTCTAACTGTCTCCTAAGGGAATGCCACCCTAACATGCACTACCAAACACAAACAAACGCAAGTCAGAGTGACTTTTTAGGCCTTTAATCAGTTAAGGCTTTTGAGATTTAAGTCCAGTTGTAGGTGACAATACAAATTGCCCAATCACTTACGCACCTATTGTTGACCTACGGAATGCCTTAATAAAGACCTAACTGGAACTTTAGAGATCCTCCCTAAAGACCAAAAAGTTTAGTCACCTCCAAACACGGCAGAGAGGGATGCAAGTAGGGTCAAGCCCTACCTTTGAAGCATTGCTTTCGCGATGCTTCTTAACTACCCTCAATCTGCAAGGTTTGGAGGCAACATCACTTTTGGACTATAGTTTGGATCACCTCAGTGTCTAGTAATAGGAGGCTCTTTCCTAGAGGTTCCAACCTAGGAGTATCTAGAATGAGTGCCTCAGTTTAAAAATGTCATACACGTGTGCATTCACCGGAAAAATTGTGAAATTTGAACCGTAGCACAATGTCTCAAATCCACTCCTTGGGCTTTAATGTGTTCCTCCTTTAATTAGTCCTTTTTCAGAAAATGCGACCACTTGTTAATTCTTTCAAAATAATTTAGGTGGTCTTGTCTTTAAATCCATATGCAAATGCGTGAACAATATATGGATGCAAAGTAAAAGACAACGTACATTGCCTCCCTCAATCTTCAATGAGATGCATGTAAATGCAAGCAAAATAAATCTAGAGGCTGCTCATTCACACCTAAATGGTCATCCTAGGGCATACAGCTTCTAGCAGGCAGTTCGTGATGTTTATGTTTTTTTTTTAATTTTTTCATCTACACTACTTAAGCGCAAATAAGAAAGGATAAACTCCACAAAAGAAAAAGAAAAACTTATTGCTGAAATAAATGGGAACAAGCTCCCAAAAAGATTACCCAACAAGGGCCTAAAACAAAATTGGAGAACAAACCCCTAAAAATATGACCCTAGAACAAGGTCCCAAATAATGAATGCAAGAATATCCTAAAGTCTAAGTCTATCTAAATGCAAAAGTAAAGAATAAAGATGAAATTTTTCCTCAAAATTCTTCTCCACCGAGTTGGTGGCGTCAAGGTCCACCAAGATGCGAAGCTCCTCCTCATAGGTGTGGAGCTCGATCTACCTCAACAATGGTGTAGCAAATACGATGCTTCTAGTCAAGTGTGTGGCCCAACGTTCACAACACAGAAATCCTAAGGTGAGTGCGACGATTCTCCCAAAGGTACCTCACACAGATCAGATAGAGCAGATTAAATATGCCGCAAATAAAATGTGAACTAATAAATAAATGCAAATATCTAACAAGCCTATTGCCTCCTCGGTAACGATGCCATTTGATGAGACAGTTCTCACTTTGGAAGAATTTTTGCACATGAAATGACACATCGAAATAGTATGTAAGTGGTGGAAAATCGACCGTCAAAACTAATGAAATAAACCACTCGAGAGAGCGAGTCATCTCCAGAATCAAGAATAGGCCTATCAAAACTCGCACAAGTCAAAAACAAATGTTCATGATTAATTTCATCAAGAAACCAAATCAAAATCACTTTCAGATTAAGGAAACAAGAAGAGATAATGTTGAAATCTCATTTATACCAAAGAAGAGGGGTGATCATAAAATTCTACCACATTAATCAAATCAAAAAAATAAAACTTCACAATGGCATTCTTCGTAAAAACTAATTCACCCCTTTCACTGTTGAAACAGGGGAAGTTGTTTCCCTTGGCCTCGCATGCGGAGGAAGGGATGGCCAGAGGTGGGGAGCTCGAGGAAGGTACTCTGGAGGGAGGCGCACGTGATGGCGGTGACGGTGTAGCTGACAGTGGCCGGAGCGAGCAGGAGTGAGGCAAGGATGGTGGTGGGTACTACTGCTTGCTGCAGCTACCATACGACCAGGAGGTGCGAGAGGTGCGTTGGCCGGCGCACTGGTGCAGGCGAGTGCATGCGGGGAGACGCATGCGCGGTGAGGTGGCACGCGACTGCTGCATGCGGGTGGCACGTGACTGTTGCTAGGCGTGGAGCACGGGGTGAGGCTAACGAGTGGCGTAGCTATGCTATTACTAGCAGGGGAAGCAAGTGCACAGATGTAGGCTTGCTAAAGCGTGCTTAGTCATGTGTGGCTAAGGGGGGGCTGCTAGCGATTGACAAGGAGCGATGGTGGTGTTGTTGTTGTGGTTGTAGGTGATGATGTTTGGGTTCTTTTCGGTGAAGGTGAAACAAAGGAAGAAAAAGATGGGGAAGAAGGTGAATGGTGGTTGTTGAGTTCGTGATGGTGGAGTCTAGGTGAAGCACGATGATGCAGGGACTCCAGTTGGCGGTGTGGGCTATCACACCATACTCCCACGATGGTGGAGTCGTGCTGCTGCAGTTGAGACTTGTGGCGATGGAGGTCAGCACAAAATTTGGTCGGGGTGGAGGCCTTGCAGGGGGTTGAAGAAGGTGAACGGAGTCGAGGTGGATGCTCCTAGAGGGTTGTGAGCTCGTGTGGGGGGATGTGGGCTCACATGGAGGTGAGGCAGCACAAAGGGGTGGCTGGCGAAAGGGCAAAGGTGAGTTGGTGGTGTTGGCGATGATGAAAGTGATGGGTTGTTGTTGTTGTTCCACGAAGAAGATGAATAGCGACATAGAAAAGAAAATAAAGATGAATACAAAATAAAAGAGAAAATGAAGAGGAAGAAGATGTAATTCGCATGGCCGATGAGCCACATGCTCATGGTGGGTGGCTGAGCTCGTTGACTTAGTGCGGCTACCTGTCACCCCGTCGGCCCACAGTGTAGCGAGGCTTGGCCATGGAGACCACAGTGATGGGCAGATGCACGATGATGGGGCGAGTGGCATCTCATCGAGCACGGTCGCCTCCTCCTCTCTTTTGTAACCATAGCTGCCTCAACTAGATCCACGTTCTATGGCCATCAAAGCAACAAGTAAAGTGGAAGGGGGCGTCATTACTGCAGCCGTTGAGGAGAGGAAAGGATTAATAAAATAAGAAAAAGAAATGAGAGTTACTTATCCACAAGCCCTCAAAAGAAATGTTAATTCAAATGAATGCGTGTAATGCAACCTAAAAGATTAATTATTTCAATGCATGCTATGTATAGAAAACCTTAAATGCATAAACTATTGTGTTGAGCATGAAATATGCATTAAAGCAAATCTATAAACTAATCTATTTACATACTAATGTATGCTATGTATATGTTACTCTAATCTAATGTCTAGCCATTAAAATATATAAATAGCCCACAAATATGGGCTCATCAGTGGGTTGTCAGTGTGTGTGCGTGGACTGACGTCGGAGCATCTAAGGGTGTGGCGGGGCATGTGAAGGCGAGGTGATCTCGGTGGTGTCAATGGTGTGAGAAACGGCAACCGGAGTTGGCAGTTGCTTTATGAAGGTGAATAACCAGCCGGTTATGGGTTTCTTTGGCCTTGACAAAGGTTGAAAAGAAGGATGGTCAGAGTTATGTGTGAGTGGAGGTCGTCGACACGTGCGAAGGATGAAGGGCTCGGCTCAAGCTTAGGAACCAAGGCTGTGCGTGACTGAAGGGAGGCACATTCTACTAAAGGTGACGTCCTGTTCAAAGTGGAGGTCACATGACGCAGTCTCGAGTCCACTGGTGCGTGGGTGGCACACGATGGACGGGCTGTGGTCATACGATGGCCACACGTGGTGGGTTCTGCAAATGTTAGAGGGCCGTGGTTGTGGTCGATGTGGAGTAGGAGGCTGTCGTGGACGTCGGGGAGTGGCTGAGGTAGTGGCGGTGACAACCAACGTGTGGGTTCCTTGTGCTATCATCGTGAAACAGGAGAAAAAGAAGATGACAAACAGGAGAAGGAGAGGGGAGGGTGGTGTTGCAGCGGTAGCTGATGGTGCTACTGATTGAGATGGTGCATGGTGGTGGCTGGTAACGAGGTTGACGCTAAGAAGAGGTGAGCGCAATTGAAAGGAGGTCACGACGATGAGATGATGATGTAGGTGGTATTGCGAACATCGGAGCACGGTGGTGATGTTGGTGCTATCACCACCAACCACGGTAACGGTGTCGTCGGTGCACGTACGCGGTCGTGGATGGCTCATAGTGGTGGACAATGGCACAGTGATGTAAGTTGTTGCAGTGGCTAAAGGGGACAGAGCGCGATCGAGGAGGTGATCGTCGTGGAGGCTCGTAGTAGTGGTGGAGGTCCTCAGTCTTGTGGGAGAGAAAGGAATGTTGGAGACCGTCCTCCCTCCTGAGGGAGGAAGAAGATGGATCCCTCCTTCCGTCCTTCCTCCTGTTATAAAGAGAAAGAGAGAAGTAGATATTAACGGAGAGAGAGAGATTTGAGGGGAAAATAAGGAAGGGGAACATGCATGCATGGAAATAAGAGAGTGGTGGGTATTTTTGGTTCAAATAAGGAAGATCTCTGATGGAAAGAAATGATCATGGGAGGTAATCCTAGGTTCCAAAATTGAAGATTTGAGAATCTCTTTCTTCCTTTCTCTTTCTGATAAAAACCCAAGATGTCAAAATTGATATGCCCGATTTATTCATGCAAAAACATATATATGTAAATGTATTAGTACATGAATATAATGGGCGCACCTCCATTCAATAAAAATGTGAGAATGATAATTCACGAGCTTAAATAATTTTATCAATGTAATACATACTCTAAATTAAATTCTCATCTAAATGATAATGCACTTAGGCTTAAGTTTAGTCCACTAAAGTGGACCTATCACAAATCAGGGTTGGGTTGCCTCCCAACAAGCGCTGCATTTTACGTCTACAACTGAACACAGTCATAAGAACTTTAGTAATCCAAGATTGAATAATATTTTTTAAAATCTAGTTCCAAGTTCATAGGTGTAAGCCATAAAAATGTGCAAGATTGGTCTAGCTCACAGGATAGATAGCCCAAAATATCAATAAGCTGATGATGCAGTTCATACCATTAGCTCTCCAATAGGGAGTGGGTCGAGTTAAATCAAGGGTTATCCAGGGACATTAGATGGATGAAGAATTGAAAGGAATAACCTCCCCTAAATCAAAATTTTGAGAATAGCAAGGATCCTCAATGGTGGATAGGGCTTTTAAATATTGAGGCTAACTAAGTTCTAACCCTTGAATGGAGATCATGAGTATAGTCATCAATCCAAGATGCCATTAGACCTTGATTTGCTAGTTTTCCCCCTTAGATATAGAGAAATTCCGGCCCGTATCTTCTAGGGTGCTTAGGTCAACCATTTGCCCAGGCAAATGAATCAAATCAAACTATGACTCAATCTGTTCAAATTTGATTCCTAATAGGTTCTTAAATCCTTCACATCCCTCTTAGTAAACTCTGCCAACTCTTTATATCTTATGTGTTTAGCCTCAGTACTTAAGTCAAACATAGAATCTTCAATGATAGTCATGTGTTTGATGGTAACACAATCATCCGTCATAACTAGCTTAAATTAGTTAAAATCCAGTGATAAATGCTCCTTAACATTCATCAAAAGATGAGGTGCAATCGAGGAGGTTGAAGATGGAGAGGCGCAAAGGAGCTAGGGTTTGGGAGGTCGACGATGGCTGGAGGGTCTGGAGATCTAGGAGACAGCATCAGAAGGAGAGGATGGAAGAGGCTTGGGCAACCCCACGAGCAGCTCAAAAGGTTGGTGAGATGTGAAGGCAAAGGCAAGGAGGGAATGCGGAGGTTGTGTGTTTTCGTTGTAGAAGGAGAGGGCACATGGCGGCTATGTGCAAGTCATCGGTACCATGCTTGGCTTGTGGGGGATGGGGGCATAGGAAGGCTGAGTGTAGAACGATAGGAAAGATGGCGCAACGTGATGGGGGGCAGGTTAGGGCTTAGGGAGAAAGTGAGCCACCGCTGTCGCCAGCACCGACACCGCCAGAGGGGTTGGGGTAGGTGTATGATGTGGAAGTGCCTCAATCTGAGGAGACCAAGGTAGCGGAGATGGCAATCAGGGGGGCACTTATCGGCAAGATTGTGATTGGCACCTATGCCTTCGAGAAGGTCCAATGCCTAGTAAGGTCTCTCTCACTTTCTTTCCAGGGGTGGAAATTGGCTCATTTGGGGGTGGGGGGGGGGGGTGGGGGGCGGGTGAGATTTGTACTTTTTGATTTGGGCATGGTGGATGTGGAAGGACTCCACTTTTGCACTACTAGCTTCGAGGGGCTAACGGTGGTATGGAGATTGGTATCTCTGTTTGACGGTGCTCTTCGTGGTTGTCCACCGCAGAGGGCTGAGACTAGAAGGGGGGTCATGGAGATCTAGGGTTTGACATTACACCTAAGAACAAAGGGGGTGGTGGCAGGAGTGATTGCAAATTTTGCAACTATGACAGAGGATGCCATGGTTGGCCTTTGTAAGGGAGACGGGAGATCGATTAAGGTTGAGGTGAAGGTGACAAGGGGGGTCCAATCCCGGACAAGGTCATCCTTAGGTGTGGGGGCAGTTCTTGGCTTCTCTAGCTGAAAGTGGCTTTACATAGTGAGGCTAAGGTGAAAGAGGAGTTCCCAACTGTGCAAGTGGAGGAGATGGACACCCAGACTGACACACAGGAGGATAGAACCAGGAGCTCTGGCAGACAAGAGGCAAAAAAGAGGAAAGAGCTTCACGGTGCAGAGGTGTGGGATGCTAAAATGGAGATGAAGGAGCTGGACTAGCCACTGTCAATGGCATTGGTGGAATAGATGGAAGGTGGGGGAAGGGAGATTGTTGTGCATCCTGATGTTCAAAAGCAGCAGAAGGTCTGTGAGGCCACCCCACATAAGCCAAACAGCCAGTATCTTTTGACACCAAGGGAGTTAAGCTATGAGGTAGGTTCTTCATCAAGGGGGAAGTCTGTGAGGTCGCCATATAAAGTGAGGGGAAGGAGTGTTGGTGGAGACCAATCTTATAGTGAAAGGAAGATAGCAGACATTTTGAAGGTCGAGAAGATAGCTGGGGGACAACATGGGGCCTCGAAGTCTCGGGGATGAAGGTGCTCACTTGGAATGTGCGTGGGTTGTGCGATACTATGTGAAGGGTGTCGTTGGCTCGATATCTGCACGAATGGGAGGTGGACTATGCTTTGATTCAGGAGACACATATTGAAGGAGGGGATTTATCTAGCAGTCATTGCTATAAGGAGGGCAAGCTGATTTTAGAGCTGTGAATGCAGTTGGAAGGGCAGGGGGGCTGGCTGTGTGGTGGAAGAAATCCAGTCTGAATCTGAAAGAGGTCTAGAGGGGTAACTTTGTGCCCTCGTGCAGATTTCAGGCAATTGGGGATGCGCAGGAGTTGGTTCTTTCATGCATGTATGGTCCTTGTGCGGATGGCTTGAGGAACGAGCTCTGGCAAAAACTGCATGTGATGGCGGGCAATACAAATGGACTGTCGTGGCTTGTAGGTGGGGATTTCAATAGTGCTCTATCTGTAAATGATCATAGGAATGGAAGGGTGGATAGGTCTTCGCTTGGCTTTCAGTTAGTGGTGTCAGAGGTGGGTTTGAATGAATATCCCTCAGCGGGGGCTGAGTTCACTTGGCGAGGGAGTAATGGACTGGTGTCTAAGTTGGACAGGTTCTTTGGGAGTGTGGAGCTGTTAGAACGATTTCAACTCTCTTCGGTCATTGGGTTGGCTCGCCCTTTTTTGGACCACACCCCATTGCTGTGGGACAGTGGGGAGGAATCTTGAGTCGGCACTTATTTCAAATTCAGGAAGTCTTGGCTGAAGGAGGAAGGCTTCAAGGAGATGGTTGGCTGCTTGTGGGCGCAGAAGAAGGTGGAAGGTTCAACCACATATCATCTGGCTATGAAACTGAAGGACCTGAAAGTGATGTTGAGGGAGTATAGGCAAACTGTTGAGATCATGAGAAATCAGAGGAGGTCTGAAGCTATGTCTAAGGTGCGGTTGCTGGATGAGAAGGAGAACAAGGAGCGGCTGACAATGGATGAGGAGACATAGAGGAAGCATTGGCAGGGAGTGGTTCAAGCTAAGGACAAGACTAGGGAGATGGATTGGCGTGAAAAGTCTAGGCAACTGTGGTTGAAAGAAGGGGATGCAAACACGAAATTCTTTCATATGGCAGCGAGTGCTAGAAGGAGAGTGAACTTCATCTATTCTTTGAAGAGAGGAGATTCGATGTTCACTTCCTCGAGTGAAATTAGAAGAGAGATGGCTAGGTACTTCAAGGAAGTTTCGAGAACAAGAGGGAGAGGGGGGTGGTGAATGACAGCATCGAACTTTTCCCGGGTTGGAAGCTCAATTGCTGATAAGTTGACTGAAGATATCTCGGAACAGGAGGTCGTGGAGGCCATGGCTAGGTTGAATGCAGAAGGCTCTCCGGGCCCAGATGGATTTCAGGTCTTATTCTACAAGGAGCTATGGCCAGTGGTCAAAGGGGATGTGATGGAGGTTATTAGAGAATTCCAAAGGAGTAACTCAGGCATGGAGAGAATTAACAAATACTATCTCTTTCTGTTACCTAAGTGCAATGGGGTAGAGACTCTGTCTGATTTTAGACCCATTGCATTGTCGAACTCGATTTACCTGATCATTAGCAAGATTTTGGCAAACCGACTGAAGTGTGTGCTTTCTGACTTGATCAGTCCAGTGCAAGCGACTTTTCTCCCAAATAGATTCTTACAAGTATCTTTCATTGTGGCATAAGAGGTGGTCTCTGGATGGAAAAGGATAAAGACCAAAGCTTTCATGTGGAAGGTTGATTTTAGCAGAGCTTATGATTCGGTAGAATGGCCATATCTGTGGGAGATTTTTAAGAGGAGGGGTTTTCCTCCCTTGTGGATTCAGTGGATGAAAAGATGTATCGTCACGTCTTCTTTTCCTCCTCTTGTGAATGGAAAGCCATGTGGAGTATGGACTCAGCCACAATGTGGGGTGCGGCAGGGATGCCCTTTGGCCCAACTTGTGTTTAATTTGGTAGTGGACACCATTGCACAGTTCAGCTTCAAGTTGGCAGATGCATGTGCAGTTAAGGGCTACTCATTGACAAATTCTCGAGCTCTGGCACCCGTCCTACAATACGCAGATGACACCATGTTCTTTGTAGAAGGCAGGCTCAATGAGGTAGAGTCTCTTTTTATTATGATTAATATTTTTTGTGAGATTTAGAGCTTGCGATTAAATGGCGCAAAGTCTTCTTTGATCCCTTTCAGTATGATAGCTAGGGAGACTGAAGCAATGTCTGCAATCTTGCATACTTCTTCATCCACACTGCCGGTAAGATACTTGGGCTTACCCTTGACAGACAAGAAGCTGAAGAAGAGTGACTGGGCTCCTCTCTTTGAGAAGGCAAATTCAAGATTGGAGTCGTGGAGTAGTAGGTTTTTGTTGAAGGGTGGACGGCTGATCTTGCTAAACTCTATTATCACTTCAATTTTGATTTTTTCCTTCTCGGTATTCAGGTCTCCGAAGTTTGTTTGGAAGAGGTTGAATGTGTTGCGAAAATGCTTCTTCTAGAAGGGTGTTAAGATGGTAAGCAGGTTCCTACATCCGATGAAATGGCAGCACCTCTGTAGGCCTCGTTCAAAGGGAGGGTTGGGCATTCGTTCACTGCAAGAGTTCAATGACGTTTTGCTTCTTAAATGGGCAATCAAACTAACTGTGGAAGATGGCAAGATGTGGTCCCAGCTAATTAAAGAGTCGTATAGCCCTACACAGGTGGAGCTGTGGAGTAAGACCCCTTGCAGACGTTCACCATTCTGGCAATCAATGAGGAGGGCTGTTTGTGATCACTGGTTAGAGTTTACACCAGCATTGGGGGATGGCAGAAGCTTTACATTCTAGGAAGATGTGTGGTCAGATCTAGGCAGGATTAATGAGAAATATCCAAGGTTATTTGCGGCTGCAGCAGATAATATGGCGTCGGTAAGGGAGTGCTGGGATGAGGTGTCTAGTAGGTGGGTTCTGAATGCAGCTGCTGGGCATGAGGGGGGTAGGACTAGAACAAAACAGGAGTGGCTGCTTGTTGATCTGGTTGCATTCCAGCCAACAGAAGGCGAGGATGGCTACCAGTGGGTACATGGTCAGTTCACATCTGCCAAGGCATACAAGAGGCTGGTGGTTAACAGGGCTGGTGCTCCCACATCTGCAGATTCTGATTGCACCAAGGTGTGGAAAATGAGAATTCTCTCAAGCTTGAAATCTTCCTTTAGTTGTGTAGGCAGGACAGGCTTGTAACTGGCGAGCTGAGAAGTAGGAGGTTGGGCGCTCCACAGTAGAACTGTCCATTGTGTATGTTCGATATGGATAATAGGATGCATCTTTTCACTTCTTGTTTGGTGATGGATCAAATTTGGAGGGGAGTGTGTGGGGAATCTTTACCCATGTAGGATGACCGTTGGAGGAAAGTGCTGACGACGGGGAACTTGCAAATGAAGATGGTGGTCGTTATGTGGTGTACTTGGTGTGCTCGTAATGAGTGTCAATTTAGGGGGGTTCTTGTAATGTGGGAGCTATTGTGAGGGATTGCTGGGTGCATGTAAATGAGTGGAATGAATTCCTGTAATGGCACTTTTTGCTTATGAGTAAATGATTTCCGATTTGCTATCATTTCGATAGCATTCCTCATCCCTTCAAAAAAAAAAACATTCATCAAAAGATCATAATTCTATTCTGAGTTGGGTTTGAGAAGAAGAGAATACAAGTTAATTTTGTTATTTTAACATCTAATCACAATTGTAGATTAACTAACGGGTTAATCAGGGCATAATCTAAGGTCAAATGAGCTTAATTTCACAAGAAGTAGGCTTGAGCTAAATGAATCAGGATTTTATGGAATTTAAGAATTAATTTATTGAGAAAAACCCTAATTACAGCCTCACTTAAATAGAAAGGTTTCTGGTGGAAATAAATGTAATCTAAACCTCCTGAAAATCATTGAAAAATATTCTATGGGATTTAAAACCTTCACTTTGACCAAAAATAGAAACTTAGGTGGAAATTTGTTCCATCTTTGGCTTATGTGTAAATTTTCCTATCAAACTGAGTCAAAACCCAAATCGAAGGTAACCACTAAATTTCTGGCATCAAAATTAGGCTAACCCTAAATTTTGAGCCCAATCATAGTTCATCTTGACTCAGTTTGCATTTTAGCCCATCTATCTCTATTTATTACACAATTACCCCTATGTTTCAATTCTTTCTTGCATTCAGGTCCTCTATTCTTCTTCTGCTTCATCCAAAATAGGAAACCAGCAGCACGAACAACCTAAAGCCATAGAACGCCGCAAGAGGAAATCTCCCTCAAATCTTGTTCAAATCCCTCCAAATTTAGAGAGATCCACGACCTTTGAACTTGCCAAATCTACAAGCAATCTCACGAAATTTAGGCAATTCAAGGTCTCAACATCATCTATTTAAGCTCTAGATGGATTCCAACTGTAGGGGAGTCGAAATTGGCCACAAAATCCCTTAAATTCGTCCTCGCCGACCACGAGCTCCACGACTCCAACAATAACCTCCATCCTCCCTCTTCTGTGCAGCCAACGGCCAAATTGGACACACCATCTTCTTCCCCAAGTTATTCTAATGCTAGCCAGCCATAGCTAGGTCATCTCTTTCCCTTCCTCATCTCCGTTCTCGCCCACTGGAGTAGTCTTCTTCCACACATCCGGTCAGCCACGCCAGATGTGGTCCTCCCTCCATTCGTCCCATAAACTAGATCCTCTTCTTCTTCTTCCCTCCTAGGTTAGTTTTAGGTCCTTAAATCTAGGTTTTAGCCACTCTTCTCACCATTCGAACTCCTTCTTCCTTATCTCCGATGTGAGCTCCGACAGGCTCGCACAACCACCACACACCTCCGTTCACCAAAATGACCACCGCACAATCACCCCCACACCTTGGGGAGCAAAAGCCCTCAAGAAATTTGGGCTTTTCACTCCCTGACTGTTCGGTCGGACAACCCATCACACCGTCATCCTCTCCACCGCCATCCGGCCACCACACGCACTCAAACACCAAACCAACACCATCATTACGCACACTCAAACACCAAACCAACACCACCACCACATTCTTCACCTCACATTGAAGCTTCCTATTTGGCACCAATAGCCCATATTTTTGTTTCAAGCATCTCCATGTTGCTGGCATCTTCTTCGCAGTCAACAACCCTTCTCCAGCAAGAAAAATTCAAGAGAAGCACCTCAATAGGTGTGATTCCTCTTGTGGATCACACCTGGGTCAATCTTGCAGCCAACCGAAGACAAACAAGGGCTAATTGCTCTCGCACAAGTTGTAGGTCCTTCACGCTAAAACAACTAAGAAAAAGGAGGCGCATTTTGTGCCACCTCATGGAAGGCTAAAATGGAATTGGAAACAAAAGGGGAAGTGTTCTTAGGCTTATCGCCCATGAACATAGGGGGTTAGGTCCCCTAAAGCCTCCCCATGCGCACACACACACATGCACGCTCTCACCCAATCTCATGCCAGGTAGGTCTAGGCCAGGTGATGTAAACATGTTTACACTACTTAAGATGTCTATTTATGCATGTTCTTAAGCATAGAATTGCATTGCATATTATAAATATTGCATAACATGCATCATCTTGCATTTAGATTAGTTTGAATAAAATGGAGGTTAATTGTCTCCTTTTATGTTCAAGGATAGGGTAAACTTTTTATCGGGGCCTCAAATCGAAGATCCAACTGTACAGATGTGATCAGGGCGATGATTGGAGTTCAACGACTCCAAGATCGCCCTAATCAGACACCGTAGCAATAGATAGAGATCGGGGAACCCTAGAAGATCAAGGGCCAATATGGTGTGAATCCGCACTTCAAACGACAAATCTAACCGCACGGATGGATTCAAATCGATGATCGCAGCCTAACGGTGCAAAAATCGACTTAATCCGACACCCATGGCACCATCTACATCATCTAGAAGATGGGCAGCCAAGATGGTGCCACGTGGCACCATCTCAGCCGCCCAACTAGCCGCCCTCAACCACTGAAGCTTCTAGCACCCATGCATCTCCGTCATTGGATCAAGATCCAACGGCTGAGAGAGGAGCTCAACCGACGCTTGAAGACCCTGAAGAATCACTAGAAGGAGCTATCTCGACCGTTGGATCTCAATCCAACGGTCCTGATCGCGTGCTCAGAAGATCGGCCACCCGCCCCTCCACGAGCGCAACACAGTGGAAAAGGTGCTCGGTCACCTTAGGGCACGGGTTCGAATCCGCATGATGCTGCGTTGGGTGCAAGCGAGTAGGCGATCCGACCGTGCGATGAGGATCGAGCGGCTGTGGGCACTTAATCCATTCCACGCGCTATCGCACGCCCGCACGTGATGCGAGATCGCATGCGGGCATTGCACGTAGAAGAGGTGGGCGGAGGGGCAAGTTAAGTCGTCCGATCTCACAATCGGACGGCTAAGATTTGGAGATCGTGAACGCATGTTTCACGCGCGAGCAGGCACACGTGCTCCACCCCACTACGGCCACGATGGGGCTTTAGCGACGGTTTTATCCATCACTAAAGACCCCTGATTTAATGTTTTTCAAATTAAAATGACCAAATTGCCCTCACTCCTTGCAACTATAAAAGGAGACTCCTTCCACACGAAATTCTCATCCCTTCCTTCTCTTCTCTCCCTCTTCAAAGCTCAAGACAAGCTTGTCCCACACTTGGGATGCTTCTCGCAAGATAAAGTCAAATTTTTGTCCCCCTTTCGGAAGCGGATCCCGCGACAACGATAACGTGCTGCCCCGTTCTCGTTCTTCTCGCTTCATCCTCCTTCATCCTACTCTGTTCCCCGTCGTCCAGGCGTCGTCCTGTCCGGCTCGTCCTCCAAGCGACCGTCGAGGAGGATATCTCTCTCCCCATTCTTTTTACTGCTTTCTAGAATAGATTTACTGCTTTCTAGTGTAATCATTTTCCCGCTTTCTAGTCATAATGTTTAGTGTAATGAACAAATCTCGTTGTTAATGAATTCCATGTTCACTCTACATCTCTTTTTGGTTTTTTTTGTAATATTCTCTCTCTCTTTCTTTCTCTCTCTCTTCTATTTATTGTAAATAGATAGATAGTTTCTAATCAATTATTCTACTTCGTGACAAATAAAATAAACGCGTATTTTTTAAATCAAACGTATGCCTCCCTGAGTTCGACCCGGGATTTCTATTCCAGTACAAATTTTATTTGTTGAACACGATTTCTTCGCTTTCAAACTACAACGACAGGTTTTCAAAACCAAACACGTTAGCGTAGCAACTCAATTTAGAGGACTTAACCAATTCAGAAGCCTGTTTGAACAGTAAAAGCCATCTACAGACATAAGCTTGTTCTGAGATGATGAAACCTCATATTGCTATAGAATATGTTCACATTTTTAGAATTTTGGAAATTAAGGAGGTTCTAAGTTGATGAAACATGAGAAGGGCCAAGGCTGGAGGATATGATGGCATTGATGGATTTTTGTGAAATTGTTGAGAAAAAGTATCACTTCACTTAAAATTTAATTGTTACAATTTGGTGGAGCAAGAGATGGCTGGGGGAATACAGATGTAGGGATTTTGGGGAACATTAATGTTGGGATTTTGGGGATGTAGGGTGCAAATGAATGGTTCATTTTCAATGCAGGCAGCAAGGCCACTGCATCAGGTACTGTCACGGTCCCATAAAGTACTTGCAACATGGCAAAGATGGCCATAGATAGAATCAAAGGCTGGGATTTTGCGCTTCTTCAAGTGGAAGGTCAATTAAAACTCTGATGGAAACTTTGTTTGTTTCATAAGTTTTATCCTTACATGTTATGTTGCTCAATAAAGGAACTTACAGACACCTCTAATCCAATTTAGAAATTATTTTCAGGTTATTCTAAGAGTTGTTATGTTCTATTAGTTAGAGTTGTTGTTGCTACTGATTTGTTCATGGAACTCTGACGATGGGATGAAAATCATCAAGTAGAAAGTTGACACGCTGCTGAAGTTTTAGAAGATTCTATTTGTTGCTGCTGCAATCATTAATCCTAAAGTTTTGAAGGACTTTGTTGGAATTTTCAGATGATTGAAGATGTTTGTTGTTGCTTGGAGTTTTATTTTTTCGTTGTATTTTTAATTTTTTCTCGTATTTTTCCTTTCTTCTCTTGTATTACCCTTGAGAGGAAAATTTATACTTTGATGATTTTGGAGGTTAATAAAAACAGTTGTTATTGTACTTTATTCTTTGAGGATTAATAAATTTGGGGTTGATTGGGTGCCTATGTTTTGGGTGTGTTAAAAAAAAAGTCACAATAAAAAATATCAATAGTGAAAATTAAATGGTATAACAAGGTATCATTAAAGTTAATCAATAGTGACAATTAAATAGTAAAAGAAATTGTCATTAAAGTAATAATTAGTGGTGACTTAGTGGCATAAGAAAGTGCCATTAAAGAAAATCAATAGTTGCGACTTAGAGATAAATAATTACTAGTAAATAATATCAATAGAGATAATTAAATGGTAAAATAAAGTGTCATTAAGTAAATCAATAGTGTCAATTTAATGACATAAAAAAGGTCATTTAATGAACTATATAGCAACACTAATAGCGCCAATTAAATTGCCACTAATATAAATCAATAGTGGCAAAATAGTGGTAAATAAATTACCATTAAAGATCATTAGTGACATTATTTGTAGCAATTAAAGTATCGCTAACATCATTAATTTAGCGGTGATTATACAATTGCCGTTAACCTTTTGTGGCACCAACAAAGGTAGTAATTAAGTGGCAATTATTTTAAGTGTCGCTAATTACTTATAGTAGTAAATAGGAAGCTTATAGTGGCAAATATTAAATGTTGCTAAAGGCTTTTTTTTGTAGTGTTTGCTTAAATTGATTACCTGGAAGTGAGGATTAAGAGGCTATAGGTTGATCTTGAGCTTGATCTTGACTAAACCCCAAATTAGATATATCAGAGTTGATTTGGTGTGGGGCAATCTATTGAAGGTTGAAATAATCATAATCAATGTTGGAGCCAAAGTTTTTATGTGGGTCCTTTATCATATCATATTCTGGATCAAATTCTTCTAGAGGCACCATCTTTTTCTTAGATTTGCTCCAAAATAATTCAAGTTCTAAGTCATCCTCCCAATCAAATTCTTCATCCGGAGACCACGATTGAGGATGAGTGGATTTGGTTAGCCCTTCCAAATTGTGGGTCAAGTAAGAGTAATCATTTGGTTTGGTTAACCCATATTGAGAGTTAGCTTGGCTAGGATAATGGTTTGGATATTCTCCTTGGTTACGGGTCATATTAGGATAAGCAATTAGATTTGATGACCTAAATTGGGAGCTATCTCTAGGAGGATAGAAGGCTGGATTTTGGTATCCAGGATTAGAATCATATCCTCAGTTAGGAGGATGCCTATCCCAATTTAAAGATGGATAAGTCAAGGTTAGATAGGGATAAGAACTAGAGTCATTCTGGGAATTATAAGTACATCCTAGATGTTGATCTCTTAAGTTATATCCCCAAGTAGAGGCAGCTTTATCCCAATTGGAATATGGATATTATTGAGTCGAATTGAGATAAAAATCAGATTGGGGATAAGTGGTATTGGAAGGATAAGAATAGTAAGCCATGTGTTGTGTTGGAATAATAGGGATAAGACAAGATTACGACAGAGAAGAGAAGTGTGTGTCTAAACAAGCAACCAATTCTAGCCTTAAAGGGTTGCACCTATAGGACCCAATTCAAGCCCTATTAGCCCCAATTAGATCCTCCCAACTCCTCAATTACTTAGCTAGCCAGAAGGGTAGGACCTCCTAGGACACCCTGCACGATGGGACACCACTAGAGGTTAATGCAGTTACCGCACCAACCATTCTTGTCACTAGTTGGTCTAAGTAGACAAGGTCTCGGAACATGCCAATTAAGTCTAGCTTGACTTAGAAAATATATCCAACCTAGTTGGCGCATCTATCAAATTAACTAAGGCTTGGGTTCTATTCTACACGAGATTAGATGATGGACATTATGGGGGTGGGTGCCCAAATTAATCAATTCAATAGTGTGTGCGTGTTGTATATATGTAAATATATATGTATGTATATAAATATATATATATATATATTTATATAAGTATATAGATATATATATATGTATGTATGTATACTAATACTTAGTTATATAAGTACTACTATATATAAGTATATATATATATATGTATATATATCAATATATATATGTATATGTATATATATATAAGTATATAATAATGTATAAGTGAGAGGGTGTGTGTGCGAGAGTGTGAGAGTGTGTGTATGTGTTTCTGCAGAGAGAGAGGGAGAGTGCTGTGAGAGAGAGAGAGAGAGAGAGGGAGACTGCTGGAGTGAAGGCGCGGGCGTTAAGACATCTGCAGCCTCCAAGCGTCGTCTGGTGGTTTCACGCGCACGCACAGGAGCGTATGCGCGCAAAGAGGCGCACGCTGGAGGGAGTGGGCCCGGGGAGAGGACCGCAATGCATAGCGCTGCGCGGAGAGGCGAAGGGAGCAGGTGAAGGCAGGTGCTGGGAGCACGTGAACACGCGGGCAGGTGTGGGCACTGGCAGAGGCAGGCGCACGCAGACACGCGGGCGGGCGCTGAAGCAGACTCGAGGCTGGACGCAGGTGCAGGCTAGCAGCGATTGCGGCGCGTCGGGTGACCGGTTAAGTGAGAAACTTACCGGTCACCGCACTGTAGCCATAGTGTTCCGCTGAAACGCGTGAACAGTGGCCACAGTGCCCGAGCGAGCCGCGCGACCGCCTGTGCCCGGTGTTGTGAGTGCAGGAGGCGTGAGCGACTAGCGTGCACGCGGAGAAGCTGCACCGGCTGCTGGCTTGTGGAGAGGCGGTTCGTGACAGGGCACGTAGAGAGGGCTGGGGCGGCCTGCAGGAGCGCGCGCTGGCCTGCGTGCAGGTGCGCGATGACCTGCTCTGCTGCTGCCGCCTTGCTGCTGCTGCAGAGCTTGCGGTGGCCGATTGAGCTTCAAAGCTTGAAGCTCCAGTGGCAATGGCGGAAGTGGCTAAACGTCGAAACAGGGAAGAGAAGACCACCACTCCCACCAGCTCTTTAATGAGCTGGGCGGTGGTGGGACTCACAGTGGTGGTTGTGCACCATCGTGAGGTATTCCTGCCCGTAGAGTGGCTCCTCAGAGGAGGAGGGGCTGCGTATGGAGGGAGAGGGGAGGAGATGGCCTGGAGAAGAAGAGCTGCTATGTTGGGTTTTCTCTATGTGGACCAGGCTCCTTTGCAAAGAAGAAGCCAAGCTCTTTTTATAGAGGAAGAAGGCATGCACAACCATGCCCTGGCTGTGCATGCGGTTGTGGATGGCTGGCATGGCTTGGCAGGGCATGTGGCTGCAAGGCAAGCTTGCTGCAGAGCATGGCACGAGGAAGAAGAGGCCATGTCTTGCAGCCGCAGGAAGAAAGTCAAAAATCAAAAAGAAATAAAAAAATAGAAGGAAAATTTGCGAGGCAGTACTTGAAGAAAATGTGAATTGCGAGGCCATTTTATTCACTCTCCTCCCCTCTCAATTAAATGCATGCATGCGTGTATTTTTACAAATGAGACTATGGATACCTAATATGCACTGGTAATGCTAGGAAATAGCACAAGACGGCACAATTGTAGGTGTATTTTTGCGGTGCAATCACGTGTCAAAGAGTCCAGAATCAGATTTTTTTTCGTGATGCGTCCTTTAAGGTTCAAGAAGATATAGATAGATTTTAGGGTTGCACTTGCAAGGTCTTTTCAATCACATTCTACAGATAGATAGTTGTCTTGCAAACAAGTCAGAGCTTTGCCTTTTTCTTTCAAAAATCTCAAGTGGATCTGGCACACCCTAATGTGAAACCCTATTCATGCAACTTCTAGATGAAATCGATTTTAATTAAGATCAAGTGATGCATCTCAGAAAAAACAACTATGGCTTCTCAAACACAACTTAATTAGGGACACCAAAGATATTTTTTTAGAATTCTTAAGGGCTTAAAAGTATTTTAACAAGATTTACCAAGTTAGGGCAGTAAATTAGGCAGTTTAGACCCTTATCAAGTATTTTTCAAAATCAAATATGGTGAAATCTTAGAAAATTTTTCCAATTTTATCCGTGAAACTAAATTGATTAGTAAACCAACACAACAAATTTCATCCAATTTGAAGTTCTAGAAAAATCAGGAAAAATTCAAGAAGATTTTTTGTAGTCTATTTTCAGAAATACCGATTGACAGTAATAGAATTTTATAGAAAACTTTATAGCGAAATTTTTGTGAAAATTGATGGGTTTGTTACTGACTTCATGGGGAACAACCAGTAAAAATTTGAAAATTTGTTGATGCACCAAATATTTAGAACTAGTTTTTGAAATTCATTTCAAGATCCAATTCGAATTTTGTTCAAAAAAGATATGATCTTTAAACCCTTATGATATATATATTGATAAATGCCAGTTTATCATTATTCTTATACCCTAAAATAGATCTAGCTCTTAGGGTTTTAACTTTGTAAATTGGTTTTCAGGCTATATTTAGTCATTTATTTAGGATAGGCATGCATTGCATTTTATTGTGTTTTTTATGCATTTACCTGAGTGTCAAGGATAGGCAGATAGTCAGCTCCCACAAGCCTTGGCACTCTGGAAGGCAAAAGATGAAGGAGAAACCCAAATCAGCTGGATCACAGCTAGATCCAGCTCATCCCAACTAGATCCTAGCTAATTTTAGCTAGATCAACTCATCCTTAGCTCCATTCAGCTCATCTCAACTAAATGGTAGCTCAAGTTAGTTCACCTCAACTCCATTCAGCTCACCTCAGCTGAATGGCAACTCAAACTAGCTCAAGACAGTTGATCCCAGCTCCACTCCAGCTCAGAACAGTTCACTGGAAGCTCAACCTGACTAGGACTAGCTACTGCCATCAACTAGCTAGACTTAGTCTGCTGAAGAAGTCATCAACCAGCTCAGGCCAGCTCAAGTCCAGCTCCCGGAGGCTCAACTCAGCTCAACCTGAGCTACTTGACCTAAGCTAGCTACTCCAACTAGCTAGGTAATCTCCGGGAAGACCAGACCCAGGTCACCTCAACTCAGATAATAAGAAATCCAGCTCAGATTAGGTTGGCTTACTGTTAGCAACAAACTAGCTAGCTATTCAACTCCCTTTAGTAGACATCAGCTTCAATGTAGTTCTTTCCAACTACCTCCAGCTCCTCTCCTCTAAACCCTAGCTCCCTCTGCCTCCTTTTCCACTATATTAGCTAAGCTAGCTTAGCTTAGTTAATCCAATTCTATGGCACCAAAACCTACTACCCTACTACCTAAGCTCCACCAAAAAGACCACCTACTCTTACTTCATTTTAGTGCCAACTATCCCTTCCATCACCACCTTACATCCACCATCAAAACCCATCTCCACCCTCCATTTTTTCCCTCCAAAATCAACACCTTCTGGAAGGTATTTTTGGAGGGAAAACAAGGCAACTCTTCATTTTCCTCCCATTTTTCCCTCCAAAAACATCCAAGCACCCCTTCATTTCCCTCCAAAAAAACACCATAACCACCCCCCTTCCCATCCTATACATACCCCACCTAACTACCACATTAACATCATCTTCTCCATTAGATTAGGTTCCACCCATAGCCATCACATTCACACCAAGGAAGAAGAGAAGGAGATCAAGGGGGCAACCTTCTTCTCCCTTATGCCACGCCAAAGAGGAGATCTTCTACATAGAGGGGACGGCTAGGCAGAGGAGCACCCTTGAAGGTCATTGACGCCCACCTTGAGGAGAGAGCTTGGAGGAGGGCTACATCAAGAAGAAGCCAAGGAGAAGCCTTTTCAAGTGCGGGGCAACTGCACTTGGAGCAAGGCTATCCAAAGATCTATCAGAGGATCCCCCTTTCTTCTTCTTTATCCCTATATCTTGTATTAACTAGTGAATTTTTATTTTCATGTAACAGGCATTCCGCTACATTCTTTCTAGTTGCTAGTAATACAAGTTGCAAATTGCCTTCCAAGTTCAGTCTTTATCTTAGTATGTTTTTCTTTCTCTTGTAGTTGTAGTGCACCACAACTCTCTTCTAATTATCCTAGGCGCACTTGCCTAAGGTGAGCTTAGAAGAAAGGACATTCTTGTCACTTTAGAATAGTTGATAGGCGTAGCTTTAGCGTAATCACGTTCGCTTTCAAATGCCCGTTATTTCAAAACCCTAAAAAAAACAAAATAAAAAATACAAAAATATAAGGTGCAGATTGGAGAAGCGAGAGAGAGAACCATCTTATGTGATTAACAATTGGCCTCCTTGGACAACCCTAGATATCCTACTATCTAGGTTTTATAAATTTTAAAAGTTGATTACGTATTTACACGTACAATGACACTATTTTGCATTATTAACAAAACGCGTATTTCCCACACCACTTTTTGCCGCCGTTGTCGATGAGGCACGACTTAATCACATCATTTATCTCTCTCTTGCTTGCTTGATCTTCACGAAATTTTATTTGTTTTGATTTCAGGTGCGAACCAGGAGTGAAAGTGGGATTTGGAGCACTTGGAGCGGAAGCTTCAAGTTTCTTCCCGCGTACTTTAGGTTAGTACCCCAGGCCTTTTCTTATCAAAAACAAAAAAAAAAATCTCTTCCGCAAAATCCCACACAAAAAGACCTCTTTTTCCGCATTCTTCCTCTCACTTGCATTATAAAGAAATGGAAAATCAAGAAAATAGGTCTACTATCGCTTCCACTTCTCAACCACAAAATTCATCTAACCCCACTTCTAATCCTGCCTCTAACCCTTCCACCCAAAATCCGCAAGCTAACCCCTCCATTTTTGACATCCCCATCCCTAACATCCCAAATTTGGAGCTTCCAAATCTAAAATGGCCAGGGCAAAATCAAAATCCAAATCCTAATCCCCTTTACATGATGGTTGACCAATTGGCTCAACTTCAATTGAATCAACAACAGTTGTCTAAGACAATCACGAACGTAGCCAACCAAAGATCGGGTCAAGCACTCGGGGAACCTCTCATCCCACTTAAGGATTTTTACGATCCTTCCAATTATGAGGAGAGACTCGGGGTGGTTATACCCGAGGGGGATTTCGAGATCAAACCTGCCATCTAGAATCTCATTAACATTTCCATGGTCTTCCAAGAGAGGACCCTTTTAGCCACCTCGAGGAGCTGACTGTCCTAGCATAAACCACCTATTCCTACAATGTGCAAGAAGATCTGTGGCTCATGAGACTTTTCCCTCTCTTCCTAAAAGACAAGGCATCATATTAGTTCAGGATGGTCAGGCGTCCTATTACTACCTGGCCCCAATTAAAAAGTGATTTTCTAAAAATGTTTTTCCCAATCAGTCATACAAATGCTTTAGGATGATCTATTAGACCTTTCAATAGAAATCTAGTGAATCTCTCCACAAGTCTTGGGAGAGGTTTCAAGAATTATTGAGTTGTCCCCACCATAAAATTCCACAATGGTAGCTAGTGCAAATCTTCTATAACGGATTAGAAGATTAATTAAGACAGTTCGTGGATGCTTCATGTGGGGGTAACATTCTTAATAAAGATGATGATAGTGCCTACCTACTTTTTGAGGAAATGAGTGAAAACTCATTTAATTTGGCATCGATGGATACTTTTAGTAGGACTACTAACCCAAGATTCAGGGTTAATGAAATTAACTCTAGATCTGCATATGTTCCAATCACACAAGATGATTTGCAATTAATTGCACAAAGATTGGATCATATGAAAATTCACCAAGAAAAGATTGAAGAAAAGCCAAATCCAAACCTAGCTTCGCATCTAACCTTGCCTAACATACCTAAAAGAGAAAACTTGCATAACCTCAATACTGTCCCTACTGAGAATAATCAATTTTTCAAGGCTTTTTAAGGTTCACCGGGGTCCTACACATATCCAAATCCTAGTCCCACTGAAAATATTTCTGCTCCCCAAGAGCAATTTAAAAATTTTTCCAACGCAAATTGGAGGAACTACCCGACTCACTCTTAGATCAACTTGGTTCCTCCCCAAAAACCAAACCTGTTTGGAGGGTATGGATCGAATCAGACTTTTTCTCAACATGGCCCATCTCAAGAAGACATCAATGCCCAAATTATGAAAACCCTGCAGGGAATGCAAATCAAAATGTCGAAAGTAACCCGTGTTACAAATCTGCATAATCAGATTGGTGTTATTCCGACCTAGTGACCTACAAGACATCTACCATCCTAGCCCATTCCCAACCTTGTCTATCAAAGGAACCAATATCAGTGCAAAAATCTAAATCTGAACCACACTAATCAGCCTCTCATTAAGAAAAAGAAAACCTAATTTCACAGGACACAACTCTTGTTCCTTTTCCCAAAGCTCTCTACTCCACGAACAACAGAAAGAAGAAATCTAAGCCCACGACTGAAGAACTCATGGACTTATTCGGGCAAGTTCAGATCAATATCCCTTTCCTAGATGCCATCAAATACATACCTGCCTATGTCAAGTTTTTGAAAGATATTTGCACTCTTAAAAGGCTGACTAAAAACCTAGGATAGGTGCATCTTTCGGAGATAGTAAGCTCTGTCATACAGAGCAAGTTCCCTCCTAAGATTAATGACCCAGGCACGCCTTTGATTTCAATAATTATTGATGATACCACTTTCAACCACACCCTTCTCGATCTTGGTGCCTCAGTCAATATCATCCCCACGATTTTATTCAAAGAATTTAAGATCGGTGATCTCAAACTTGTCGAGGTTACCTTACAATTAGCCAACTGATCTACAATCAAACCCTGGGGGATTGTCGAGGATGTTCTCGTCAAAGTCCAAAACTATGTCTTCCCTGTAGACTTTTTGGTCCTTGATATTGAGGTACCCGAATCTCTTATTAATGCCCCTATCATCCTAGGACGACCTTTTCTGACCATCGCAAAAGCTAATATTAACTATCATTTAGGCAAAATGGACATTACTTGCGATGACTAAACAATCACTTTAGATATTTTTAAATCCTCCTGGAGATTCTATGATAATGATAACTTCTTTGAGGACTCAGATACTGAAATATCCAATTTGGTGGAGGAAACAATGTTGATAGATACTCTCCCCGACCACAATTTTTTCGAGAATTCTAACTTTGAATCAATGGTTGGCGAAATCAAAGACTTGGAGCCTTGTCTTCACTCACAATCTCTTCCTGATTACCCACCAGACCCACCCACCCTAACTCCACCTACCCTTCATCACACCGATTTCTCTCCCACTCCCTTTCCCTTGGACCTACCACCATACCTGCCTAAGTATGGCATTTATTATGAATTAAAACCATGGCCAAACTTAGGTCATTCTTCAATTTTTCCATCTCATTTTGATCCCTATATTTTTACCAATCATCTTTTAGGGGATCTAGAGGAAGACCTTTTCATGAGAGCATTCATGTGTCCAATTTTCTACATGACTGCCCGTCTTCCATGCATCACTTCACACCCGGCTGAATAGTGTAAAAGATATCACCAGATGGGAGGTAACCCATCATTTTTACTACTTTCCTTTTATCTTTCTTTTCCCAGGTTTTGCTCATTCTGAACCCGACCGCTTTTCACTGAAGTGATCACTTTTCCCTCCTAATGCATGAGGACATGGCATATCATAAGCATAGGGGGTGTTTTCTAAATTTTTTTATCAATTCAGGATTTTCATAACTTAAAAATATTCAATTTTTCTTTTGCATGCATCTTCATAACAAAAAAATCATAAAAATTTTTTAGGAAAATTTTTGAAAATCAGGACTAAGATTGAAGAATCATTTTAAGGTACAATGGGATTTAATCTTTAACAAACTAAGGACTAGGATGCAGATCTGATTGTTAGAATTTCTGGGTCTATCTTTAAACTAGATCAAGTATCTTTTTCTAAATTTCGCCTGAACTCATGATGATTCAGGTGACTTGATATCTTTTTGTGACCTGGAAATTACTTGGCTTAGTTTCTAACCCAAAAACTTACATCTCTCGCAAAAATTCTTGTGTCAAATTTCACACACAGCCAACACCTAAAAATAATTTAGAAAAATTAGAAAAGCTCTTTGTTTAGTCTTAGTGAAATCCA
This sequence comes from Thalassia testudinum, assembly GCA_037157565.1. NCBI lineage: Eukaryota > Viridiplantae > Streptophyta > Magnoliopsida > Alismatales > Hydrocharitaceae > Thalassia > Thalassia testudinum. The sequence goes on along the minus strand of JAZHRO010000007.1, from coordinate 61,319,472 downwards.
AAGCAGATGATTGGTTTGAATTCCCATCTCCAAGAAGGAGGAAAATGCCCCCGTTTGAGGACGTGATGTCAACATGTTACCACCTTGGTGCTGCCTTATATCTATATTTCATATCTTTCGATGAGGCATTAAGGTGCATTTTACGGCTCAAGTATCTTACCCATAGCATCGGAGCAAGAGCTTAAGTTCGCTTAGAGCACCCCTTTACACCACATTGTGTTTTGGGGATGTGAGCTCCTGGGTGGTGTCTTGAATAGTACTATCTCGAAGTGCTGGTGCCAGAGCCCCCTCAAGGATTAGTAACGAGAATGATGATCCCAACACATCTATTGTAGGATTAAGCTAAGAATAAGCATGGGGGAGACATACAAAAAAAAATAAGTTTCAAAAACATGACCTTATAAATGTTGGCATTCACAAGCACTGACATAGGGTTTTAAAAAAGATTATGCAAGTTGCGAGTCTTATTCAAGAGCCAAAAAAATCGTAACTACAAAATAATTTCGGGTCATTTGAATTAACGAGTTAACTTGTGAACATTTTAGAGATACAGTGATCCCGATTCATCTAACTTTCGGATCCAAAGACAAATCCTGATGTTTTATCTTTAACAAATCTCGTGCCTTTCATGTTTTCAATCAACCAAAGTCCCATGATCTCCTACTCAAAAGTAAAAAAAACTTAGTCTTTCCCAAAAATCTATTTTGTGAAAATAGTTTTGCTAAGAGACTAACAAAAGATAAGCATGGGGTGTGATAAATGCCAGCTTATCATCACTCTTATCCCTAAAACATATGTAGCTCTTAGGGTTTTAACTCTGCAAATGGGTTTTCGAGCTGCATTTAGGCATTTACTTAGGATAGGTATGCATTGCATTTTATTGTGTTTTTGATACATTTACCTTAATGTCAAGGATAAGTAGATAGTCAGATCCCACAAGCCTTAGCACTCTAGAAGGTAGAAGATGAAGGAGAAGCCCATATCAGCTAATCACAGCTAGATCTAGCTCATCCCAACTGGATCCCAACTTATTCTAATTGGATCAACTCATCCTTAGCTCCATTCAGCTCATCTCAACTGAATGGTAGCTCAAGCTAGTCTACCTCAACTCACCTTAACTAGATGGCAGCTCAAGCTAGCTCAAGATAGTTGATCCCAGCTCCATTCCAGCACCTCTAGTTCAGAACAGCTCACTGGAAGCTCAACCTAACTAGGACTAGCTACTGCCATCAACTAGCTAAACCTAGTCAGCTAAAGAAGTTATCAACCAACTCAGGCCAACTCAAGTCTAGCTCCCGAAGGCTCAACTCAGCTCAACTTAGTTGAGCTGAGCTACTTGACCTAAGCTAGCTACTCTAACTAGCTAGATAATCTCTGGGAAGACCATACCCAACTCACCTCAACTCAGATTAAAAGAAAGCCAGCTCAGATTAGCTTGGCTTAGCTGCTAGCAAAGAACTAACTAGCTAAGCTAGCTACTGATCTCCACTTCAGCTCCCTTCAATAGACATCAGCTTCAGTGTAGTTCTTTCCAACTACCTCTAGGTCCTCTCCTCTAAACCCTAGCTCCCTCTACCTTCTTTCCACTCATCTATTAGCAAAGCTAGCTTAGCTTAGCTAATCCACCTCCATGGCACCAAAACCTACTACTCTACTACCTAAGCTCCACCAAAAAGACCACCTACTCCTACTTCATTTCGGTGACAACTATCTCTTCCATCACCACCCTACATCCACCATCAAAACCCATCCCCACCCTCCACTTTTTCCCACCAAAATCAACACCTTCTAGAAGGTATTTTTGGAGGGAAAACCAATATACCTCTTCATTTCCCTCCCATTTTTCCCTCCAAAAATATCTAAGCACCCCTTCATTTTCCTCCAAAAAAACACCATAACCACCCCCCTTCCCATCCTATATATACCCCACCTAACTACCACATTAACATCATCTTCACCATTAGATTAGGTTCCACCCATAGCCATCACATTCACGCCAAGGAAGAAGAGAAGGAGATCAAGGGGGCAACCTACCTACCCCTTGGTGGCTTCTTCCTCTCCTTCTTATCCCTTGTGCCATGCCAAGGAGAAGATCTTCTACATAGAGGGGATGGCCAAGTAGAGGAGGACCTTTGAAGGTGGTTGATGCCCACCTTGAGGAGAGAGCTTGGAGGACTACATCAAGAAGACGCCAAGGAGAACCCTTTTCAAGTGCGGGGGAACTGCACTTGGAGCAAGGCTATCCAAAGCTCTATCAGAGGATCCCCCTTTCTTCTCCTTTATCCCTATATCTTGTATTAGCTAGTGAATCTTTATTTTCATGTAACAAGCATTCCGCTACATTCCTTCTAGTTGCTAGTAATACAAGTTGCAAATTGCCTTCCAAGTTCAATATTTATCTTAGTATGTTTTTCTTGCTCTTGTAGTTGTAGTGCACCACAACTCTCTTCTAATTATCCTAGGCGCACTTGCCTAGGGTGAGCTTAGAAGAGAGGACATTCTTATCACTTTAGAATAGTTTATAAGCGTAGCTTTAGTGTAATCACATTTACTTTCAAGTGCTCGTTATTTCAAAACCCTAAAAATAACAAAATCAAAAATACAAAGGCAAAAGAGAGAACCAACTTATGTGATTAACAATTGGCTTCCTTGGATGACCCTAGATACCCCATTATCTAGGTTTTATAAATTTTAAAAATTGATTGCAGATTTATGTGTACAACGACATTATTTCGCATTATTAACGAAATATGTATTTCTCTCATATATATATCTTCAATGCAAGCAAACTAACAAATAAACCTAACTATACTGAGATTGCGATGCCTACCGTTGGTCTTCACCTGCAATCTTAGTTCTTCACCACAGATCTTCACAGTCGTAAATCTCATGCGATTCCTGCAAGAACACAAATAAAGACACACAAGCAAGTTAGAAACCTAAATGCAAATCTAATCTAAATGCAATTATGGTAACTAGATCCATTGCCTCCCCAGCAATGGATCCAAAATTGATGATCATTTTTCATAAATATAATCTACTCGGTCGTTGTAGCGCGAAATACGGTATCAAAGTAAAAGCCAAACTCATAAAAGATTTGAATTGGAACCAGTGAGTCTGAGTCGAACATGGGGAGGTGAATGAATCTAATTACTCAAATACGAACTAATCTAACTAAGTAATCACCAGAGATAGCAAATAAGTGGAAGAGAACTATTTTATTGAAAAGAACTAGAATGTCTACAACTATGGAATCTAGAAATAACAAGAAATAGAAAAAATATGGAAAGCAAAAAACCGATGCCGAGAGTAGTGCGGAGGATGAAGCCCAAAGATGGAGGATGCAGAGGTGGAGACGAGAGTGCCCACGTGCAGAACTTCACCAGAGACTGGCACAAGATCCTCAGATGCAAGAGGCTTGCACCTGAGGAGAGAAAGGCTCGAGAGGAGAGCTTCAACCTTTGAACTTAAGAGAGGAAAGAATGACCCCCCCCCCCCCCCCAAGGCCATCCACTAGGGTTTAAATAGAAGATTTGGAGGCTTCCTATTGGTGGATCTTGGTAGGTTTGGATCAAGGACGTGTAGGGCTAGGAATAGATCTTGGAAAATCAAAGGCTATGGTTTAAAGTTGAGGCTAGAAAGATAGGTGTTTTTTGTTGGAACCTAATGAAGGGCTAAGATATAAGTGGAGGGAGGATCAAGGGTTAGGATTAGATGTGGGCTTTTGGATAGGCTAGGGTTTGTTAGGTCCAAATAATGATGGGTGTTGCAGCCTTTCAAGATTTATCTCACTTGTCTTGAATTTTTGGCCTCTTTTTCCCAAATTTTAAATTTCATATAAAAAAACGTTGTAGCCCTTAAAACAAGCTTTCAAATGCAACTTAAATCACTTGATTTGGATTTAAAATAAAAGTTATGGCCAAAATGTTAAAGCTGTGTTAGGCTGTTATAAATTTCGATATTAAGATTAGGATTTGGTTTAGGATTAGAGTTAGGGCCTAAGGATCTAGATTTAATGGTGATGATTAAAGGTGCAAAGGTGGATTAGGTTAGGTTTTGTAGGATTGTTGGTGGAGATTCGGTGTAGCTTTAGGCTAAGTGGATGGTCAATTGGATTAGCTTGGATAGGATTGGGTGAGCCTAATTAGGGACTGTGAGCTCAGATGGATTTGGCCATGGAATGGAGCTCCATTTAAGTTCAAACCTGGCACCTGCATAGACATAAATGCACACAACGAGGCACCACATATAGCTAACGGAAAATATTGCATAAAAATCCTAGAAAATGTAATATTTACATAATGATGCAATATGACTAAACTAATTTATTCTAATGCAATCAGACCCAAATTACTCTCAAACCAACAATAATTAAGCATGAATTACTTAATTTATAAATATGAATATATTAGTGGAGGCAAGAGGAATTAGAGGGGGGACAAGTGCCACATCCAAGGTGATTTGGAGGGTGTTTTGTGGAGAGGCTTGGTGGCCAAGGCAAGTGGGTCTTCTAGAAAGAGACACATTCATACCATGATTTGTGTTCATATTGGATTTGATTAGTAGATAATGTAGGGATGTGATTGGCACCTAATTAAAATTGATTTACTGCCACATTTACTAAATGATTCCAAAGAATATTCATTGCATTTATGATGTAGGAAATATTATGTGGCAAGTGGATAAGGTAAAGGCTTCTAGATAGGAGTGGGAATAGGATTTAGGCAGTGTCACTAGGAGTTTGAGTTGAACTTTTAGGAATAGGTTTGGGATGAGGTTTAGGGTTAAGGCTAGGGTTTAGGTAGCTTAATATGGTAGGATTAGGGTTTAGGTCAAGGATCAAGATTAGTGTTTTGGGCTCTGGCTAAATTAGGTAGGTTCTGACTGGGATTAGGGTTAGGGTTTCGAGATGACTAGTAATATGTTTCTTCTCCTTTCCACTCATGCAATTTGAATCAACTTGACCTGCCCTAACTGATAACGGAAAAATGTGAATTTTTAAGATGTTCATTGTAAAGCGTAAAAACCATTAATAATGAAAATAACCAGATTTAGGAGTCTGAGTCAAACGTAGGGAGGTAAATGCATGGAGTTCTATCTATGCTTTTTTTTTTTTTTTTGGATTTTTAAAAATACAAATTGGAAGACTAACTAAGCTACTTCACTAAAAGAAAAGAGAGAGAAAGAGAGCAAGGAATAGAAATAACTTTTTATTTCATTGATCTAAAACTATTATAGAAGATTGTTTGTTAACATTTAAGACTGAAAACAAAACTATGAAAGAAAATAATAACTAGAACTAAGAGAGGAGGAAAGAAATAAAGAAGTATAGAAAGAAGAAGAAGCTACTCCAGAGTGATGTCATGGAGGTGGAGACTTCCGTCGACGATGCCAAGGCAAGGTGGATGCAAAGATCCGGAGGAAGGTGAGCTATGGAGGCAAGGGAAGAACCTAGCTAGTGTAGGAATGGGTAGGAGGGTAAAGGGAAGCTTGGAAGGAAGGTGGAGGAGGGAGACCTAGACTAATGGAGAGGGAGGGGGTTTAGCTATAGTTGTGGAGAACCTACAGCTTTTCTACTTAAGAGGGCTAGTGGAGGTGGTGGAAGAATGTATAGAGAGGAAGATATGAGATGATTCTAAGTGGTAGGTTTCTTGGCCTTTTATAGAATGTGCAAGTTAATATGGGTGATAGGATTAGATGGAGGGATAGAATGCATTGGATGTCCTATGTTTAAACTAGGCCTTGGGATGGGGATCTAAGGGTGATGGCCACAGAACACTCTAGAATAACCTAGAGTGGCCGGATAAGAGAGGGTGAATGTGGACCTTAGATGGGGGGTTGAATGGTGGAGATGTAGTCTAGATTGTTGGCCAACTAGGAGGGATTTTAATGGAGAGGTTAGGGTTGTTGGTGCAAAGGCACCTAGATCATTAATTTTAATGATAACAAAACACATGTAATTTAACATTTGCATTGAGTTTATAGTTTCAGGGTAAATGCAAATGATATCAAGAATGAAGGAGCTCAAGCTCATGTTCATAGAAGAACGGAGGAGCTTGATGATGTTCGCTAGACGCATTTGCGTTAAATCATTCGTTGTAGCACGTTTTACAACATCAATTTTAAATAAGAATAAATAGACGTGAGTCCGAATGTCGAACACAAGGAGGCGTCAAATCAGATCAAATACTCACTTTGTCACAAAAATTCATCATTTGTTTCACTTGCAAACTAGATAGAACAAGAAAGAAAGGGGGAGAGAGAGAGAGAGAGAAAGAGGGAAGAGAGATAGGGTTAGAAATCCATGATAAGATATGAGGACAATATATAAAAGATCTAGTCTATTAATTATCAAATGTTGTGATCCAAAAAATATAGAGGAATGGTTAAATGAAAGAAATGAACTATACTATCACATAAAATTAAACTAAGAATAAGGAACAAGAAAGCGTCGAGGTAGCCACGGTGGTGGAGGAGCTTCTGTCGGCGGCTCGACATCTTCACAACCTTGCTTGGGAGCTCTAAGAGTGGTGGAGTTGCTTAGGTAGATGATGGATGCACAAGGGAGGGATAGGTCCCTTTTTATAGTTGAGGAGAGGGCTCAAATTCGTTACCGGGTCAATAGCGACATTCAAAGACGTCGCTAAAGACCCGCCACAAGCGTCGCCAAAGCCCTCGCCCTCTCACCTTCAACGCTCTACGCTGTGCCGCATGCCTTGCGCGTCGTGTCGCGCGTGCATGCTGGCGCACGCTTGTCTTCGCCCGCTGCCTCGCGCACGCTGCTCCTCGCACACGTGCTTGCTTGCGCTACCGCTGCTTCTACTGCACCGTGCCTCAATTGTGAAATTGAGGTGCGACAAGGTTCGAACCTGCGTCGTGTGGTGGAGGCGTGAAGTCTTAACCAATGCGTTAAGGCTACGCATTGGTCTTGCCTTTGCGTCTGGCACTTGCACACCTCAGCCATCCAATGGTGGATCTACAGTTAGGATCTCATCTGCGTGTGAAGAGAGGAAGCGGGCGCGATCGACGAAGGAGCAGGTGCCACGTGTCGCGTTTAGGGCCATTGATAAGTGGATCAATGGTTAGGATTTCTTGAGCTTGTTGTGGGAGCTACAGAGGTCGAATTGGGATGATTTTCAGTCCGTTGGACTCCGTTTGTTGGTTCGGATCCATCCGTACGGTCTGATCGCTCATCTGAGACCTGTTTCAAAATGGACTTGTGGACATGGTCATTAAACATTGATTGTAAGCGATTAAAATGTAAAGATCATGCAATATGCATGCAATGCTCCCAAACCCATTATAATCTAACATTATCACACAAGTACCCTCAAAATTGACTCTAATTGATGTTATTAACACTTGTAATTGTAGAGTCATCACTTGACTTATGGAGAAAAGCATCAAGGAGCATGGAGTAGGAGCTAAAGCTTGAAGAAGAAGAACAGGACTTTGAAAAGTTTTATTGTAATTTTTATGTTGTTGCTCTTTTCATTTCTTTTAGATTCATTGTTAAAGAACCCAAAATATATCACCTTAAGTCCTAGGAACACATATACATTCCTAAAACACTTAAGAAAAATCTAGAGTTGAATTAGAAAGCCAAAATAGGAATCAGACAAACAGATTAGGCGTCCAACATGATTACCAGACATCTAGTCATATGTCTGACAACCTTGCAAAAGTCCAATGATAGGATCGTTAGCCTCTCAAAGCAATATCTTCGCAAATCCACGCAAAAATATTTTACTATTGTTTCCAGATGTCCATAGAGACCCCTAGATGTCTGATAAAGAGACATTAGACCCAAATCACGATTTGTCAGACCAAATCCAACTGTTGGCTCCTAGGGAATTAATTCCCACAAAGTACCTTTATCATCAGACATCAAATAATCTACTCAGACGTCCAATAAGATGTCTGACCCTTAAACACTAGAACCCTACTTGGATCTGATTGATTCCAGGAACAAACTCCCATATAATTAGACGTCCAATAATAAGTCCAAACATCTTGAAAACCTAACTTGGACGTCTGACTAGAAACCTTCCTAAATCCAAACAAATCCAGAGAGACTGTTCTTCGAGATTAGACATCCAGAACTTTCATCAGACAAAGTACCAGACATCTGATACAAAAATTAGCCATCTAATTTAGCTGTAAGAGTTATCATGACCTTGATTTCAGCCTGATTCTCTTGGGATTTATTCCCAACGGCTATGAGGCCTCTTCAAGGCCCTCTTGAAGGTTCCTAAGGCCTCTATAAATAGAGGAGGACCACTCCTTTGTTCAAAGGCACCCTCGAGATAATACTTTCCACCAATTTAGGCTTACTTTGTGAAGAAGATCAAAAGAAGAAAGCATTCAAGCTCTCCAAGTCTTATACTATACATCCAAGAGCACCTGTAACGACCCGGTTCCCGAGTCCCTACGAGACACGAGAACCGGACCGACTCGACTAATCCCAAGACCTAGTCGTCCAACGAGGAAGTAACCAAAAGACAGTAAAATAAACCACATTCAGCATGAATATAACTAACAGTAAGAAAGTACAGCAGTAAGGAAAGAAACTACTACAGTAGGTACCACCACAACAGTAAAACAGCATTTATCATATAACAAGAACTGCAGGTAAAGAAGGTACAGCGGAAACAAAAACTACTCACTAGAACAGAAACAAAAGGGGTACAAAAAGGCTGTGGTAACTCTACTGGACCCTACTCGGCCCAGCGTCCTCTGCAGCCGCCGACCCTGGCTGCTCAACACCTGGTCCTGAAAAAGGTAACGAGTGTAACACGTCAGCAAAACGCTGAGTAGAGTGGCAAACTAACTAAAGGCAACAGTAGAGTGTACAGTAGCTGTTATGTTCTATTACTTCCTTTATTCACATCTTTCAATTTTTCTCACTATTTCATTTATTTCTCAGATCCTTTACTTGATCTCGAATGTCCTCGTGGGAACGATCTTGATTGTAGTCTTTTCCAAAAGTAGAAGTAGCACATGGTGCTCTCCTGGCCGGGAGAGTCCCCCGTGGTGATCCTACCCTCAGTCAACCACCCCAAGGTCACTGACAGACGTAACGGTGACTACGGCACGCGCGATAGACGCACAGGTAGCTAGCCCGCACTGGCACGCGGTCAGTCGTTTCCGTTAACGGGTGCGCCCAAAGCACAGCACGGAACCAGGGCAGAGCCCTCTCAGTAACAGGGGTCCAACCCCTCCACAGTAACCAAACCGGGGCCTTGCCCCTCCACAGTCCGCGCACCCTCGCCTGACTACCCTGGTTTGCCCTAATGGGCCTAACAAGTCGGTGAAGGAGGCTAGCAGAACCCCGGGGCCCGTGGGGTAGCTAGTACTCTCCTAACACTAGTAGCTCTCCTCGGTACTACGTACACGAGGGCCAACAAGTCGGTACAGAGCGGCCAATCCTAACCCCGGGTCCCTGGGGCGGCTGGCCCCACTTTGCACTAAACAGGTACAGGTACTTCCCTTGGTACTGCGTACCCAAGAGACAGTACAAACTACATCTCAATTCCATTCCTTTTTCTTTCCAGGAGTTCCACTCCTAATTCCCCGTAGGGTTCCAGCTCTTTATCTCAGAACATCATATGTTTCACTTTCCAGATTCACGTTCTCAAAATCCATGATCTCAAACATGTTTCTTTATTCATAACAGGCAGCTGTTAATTAAATTTACAAGCAGTTTTATATATTCCTTTCCATTTTCCCAAGACTGCAGTAATATACATTCCACTAGTTTTTCCACCCTAGGATTCATGCCATATCCTAGGATCTATCATACAATCTAGTTTTCCGGCCCTAGGATTCATGCAACACCTAGGAGCTATCATTCCATATATTTCTCATTCCTAGGATTTATGCAATGCCCTAGGTTCTAGTTATGGTTCCATACTTTAACAGATTTTATTAATACTTAAAGCCACTCTACCAGGTACAACGGGAGTAATGGGGGCGTGATCGGGAATCCCGCGTGCCTCCGCGACTCTCAAGACTGCAACTGAATAAGATCCTGTCACAAGGATCAAACACAAGGAGTGTCTCAAAATAGTGTATAGCTACTGTAGATGAGTAGAGGAATTAATTCTGAAGAGAACGCAACTCGAATCGCGGAAAACGGAGCCCGAACGGGCCCTAAACGGGTCGAAAAAGACGATACTATGCAAAATCAGACGTCTGGAACTCCTTCCAGACGTCTTAAAAAGTGGATCAGAGAATTACCTGTTCAGCGTGGTTTCCCAGACGTCCAGAAGTCTGCGGGGACGTCTGCCTAGATCCCAGACGTCCGATGGTCCCTCCGGACGTCTGGAGGTCACTCCCGCCGTCTGGTACAACTTCCAGACGTCTGATTCGCAAAGGATGGCGAATCAGCGAACCTGCGCACAGCCAACCCCCCTCCCTCAGTACGGTCAGTCGACAAGAAGGAAGAAGAAAGCGGAAACTCACCTTTCAGACGTCTGTATGATCTTACAGACGTCGACCTTGCCGTCTGGCTATCAACCCAGACGTCTGATTCTCGAAATTTTTCCAGAATCAGAACCCTGCTCGGCCTCCGCTCGCGACGCCGCCCGCGTCGCACCTCGCGCGTCTGCTGCTCAGCCCGCAGCAGGTCCCTCTCCGCGTCGCTCCGCGCCCCCTGCGCCCTCCGCCAGCCGGCCAAGCCGCTCCGGCGAGCTCGCCCTCACGGCAGAGCTCCGCCCTCGCACGCCGCACCTCCGCGCTCACTGCGGCTGCCGCTGCCGCCCTCGCGCTCGCTCGCTCTCGCGCTCAGGAAGGAGAAGGAGGAGACGATGGAGACGGGAGGGGAGGCGTGGCCCTTTTTAAGGCCGCGCGAGGAGGAGAGAGAAGGTGGTCGCAGCGCGCCTGCAGCCGCAGAGAGAGAGAGAGGAATCGCAGGTCTGCGCGCACAGGCGCGCAGACGAATCTCCCGTGCGAACATAACTGTTCTCCAGACGTCTGTAAACGATCCCGGACGTCTGGTCAGACGTCTGGATGTGATCCCAGATGTCTGGTTCGACGTCTGGGCCACCTCCCAGACGTCTTAAAAGGCGTCTGGGGCACGCGTTCGTTACAATATAACAAACTCAAAGGAAGTTTCATCCCCGAAACTTGCGCCAACTAGGGTGCGGGAAAAAAGATGTCCAAATAACCATAACAAACTCAAAGAGGACCGAAGCCGGTCCGAAAAGACGTACCCGCGAAAAGCTCCGGGTACCGCTCCCGCATTGCCGCCTTAGGCTCCCAGGTAGCCTCCTCGTACCGCTGGCTCCTCCACAAAACCTTTACCAGGGGTACTTGCTTTCGTCTCAACCTGCGGACAGCTCGGTCTAGGATCTGCACTGGCCGCTCGGGGTAGGTCAGGTCGTCGCTCACCTCGACGCTCTCGTGACTCAGTACGTGGCTGGGATCGGCTACGTACTTCCTGAGGTTGGACACGTGGAACACGTCGTGCACACCAGAAAGCTGCGGGGGAAGGGCAAGTCTGTAAGCAACGGGTCCAACCCGCTCCAGGACCTCAAAGGGCCCCACGAACCTCGGCGCGAGCTTCCCTCTCACCCCAAACCGCTGTAAGCCCTTCATGGGCGAAACACGAAGGAAGACGTGGTCCCCAACCTCGAACTGCACCTCTCTGCGTCTGCGATCTGCGTAGCTCTTCTGTCTGCTCCTGACAGTGCGGAGTCGTCTGTGGATCTGCTCGACTACCTCCTGACTCTGCCGGATCAACCTGGGGCCAACCTCCCACTTGGTCCCTACCCCAACCCAACTCAAGGGTGCCGTGCATTTCCGTCCGTACAGAGCCTCGTAGGGAGCCATGCCGATGCTCGAGTGATAACTGTTGTTGTATGCAAACTCCGCCAGGGGCAGGTGCTCCTCCCAAGAGCCCCTCCAGTCTAGTACACAGGCACGCAAAAGGTCCTCAAGTGTCTGTATCGTGCGTTCCGACTGTCCGTCCGTCTGGGGGTGGTAAGCCGTGCTAAACCTCAACCTCGTCCCCAAAGCCTGCTGAAACTCAGCCCAAAACTGGGACGTAAAGCGGGTATCCCGGTCGGATACAATCTCCCGCGGAACTCCGTGTAGTCGCACCACATCATGGATATACCTCTCTGCCAACTGTGCTGGTCCCAAAGTGACTCGGATCGGCAAGAATCGTGCCGTCTTCGTCAATCTATCCACTATTACCCAGACTGCGTCGTGTCCTCGCTGGGTAACAGGTAAGCCCACCACCAAGTCCATGGTGATGCTCTCCCACTTCCACTCTGGCACTGGAAGCGGCTGAAGCGGCCCTGCAGGCCTCTGATGCTCGGCTTTCACCTGCTGGCACACTAAGCACTGCTGCACAAACTCACCCACATCCCACTTCATCCCTCTCCACCAGAACTCGTGTCTCAAGTCATGGTACATTTTCGTGTTTCCGGGATGTATGGTGAATCTGGAACCGTGTGCCTCAGTCAGGAGCTCTCTCAACAGCTCCTCGTCTCTGGGGACGCACAACCGTCCCCTCAAGCGTAACACCTGGTCTGTGAAAGAGAAGTCCCCTGGGTCCCCTGATAGTACTCTGTCGCGCAAAGACTGCAAGTACGGATCGGTCATCTGTCCCGTGATGATGCGGACTATCAACTCTGGCCTGGTCTGCCGTGTCACCGTCACTGCCCCACAGTACCCTCGTAACTCTAGAGGTCGCCAACTGCCCACCTCCTCCAAAAGGCTCCAACTCTGTAACTGTAGACTGGCCAAGCGTGCGGGCGCCTTATGGCTCAAGGCGTCAGCCACCACATTGGCCTTTCCCGGGTGGTAGGAGATGCTGCAGTCGTAGTCCTTCAGGAGCTCCAACCAACGTCTCTGTCTCATGTTGAGCTCCTTCTGGTCAAAAAGATATCTGAGGCTCTTGTGATCTGTAAAAATCTCGAAGGTCTCACCGTACAAGTAGTGCCTCCATGTCTTCAGCGCGAAGACAACAGCTGCCAACTCTAGATCGTGGGTAGGGTAGGTATGCTCATGGGGCTTCAGTTGCCGCGAAGCGTAAGCGACCACGTGACCCCTCTGCATGAGCACACCTCCTAACCCCTGCAAGGAAGCGTCCGTGTACACAACGAACCCGCCACTACTGTCAGGGATGGTGAGCACGGGAGCCGAGGTCAACCTCTCCTTCAGCTCCAGAAAACACGCCTCACAGGCGTCTGTCCAAGCGAAAGGCACGTCCTTCCGGGTCAACTGTGTCATAGGACGTGCAATCTGCGAAAACCCTCTGATGAACCGTCTGTAGTAACCTGCCAGTCCCAGGAAACTGCGAATCTCAGTGACTGAACGCGGTCTCTCCCACCTGAGCACTGCCTCGACCTTGGCGGGGTCCACCGCCAGGCCGTCTCCAGAGATCACATGACCCAAAAAGGTCACCTCCCTCAACCAGAACTCGCACTTGCTGTATTTGGCGTACAGCCTGCGTCGTCTCAGAGTGTCCAGAACCATCCGCAAGTGCTGTCCGTGCTGCGTCCGATCTCTAGAATAGATGAGTACATCATCTATGAAAACCACCACAAACTGGTCCAAGTACGGTCTAAACACCCGGTTCATCAGGTCCATGAAAGCAGCGGGGGCATTGGTCAGTCCAAACGGCATGACCAAAAACTCGTAGTGTCCGTACCGGGTGCGGAAAGCTGTCTTGGAGACGTCGGTCTCCCTGATCCTCAACTGGTGGTATCCAGACCTCAAGTCGATCTTGGAAAACACCGTGGCACCCCGCAACTGGTCAAACAAATCGTCGATCCTCGGCAGCGGATATCTGTTCTTGATGGTGACCCTATTCAGCTGTCGGTAGTCCACACAAAGGCGTAGGGTCCCATCCTTCTTCTTCACAAACAGTACCGGGGCTCCCCAGGGAGACGCACTGGGCCTCACGAAACCTTTCTCCAAAAGGTCCTGCAACTGGGACTTGAGCTCTCGCAGCTCAAGCGGTGCCATTCTGTATGGCGCGGTGGAGATGGGGCTGGTCCCTGGTACTAGTGAGATCTCAAACTCGATCTCACGCTCGGGCGGTAGTCCTGGTAACTCGTCTGGAAACACGTCGGGGTACTCTCTGACCACCGGGATGCTCTGGAAGTCTGCCACGGGGCTGTGCTCCGCCACCACACAAGCTAGGAAGCCCTCACACCCCTGGCTCAAAAGTCTCGCCGCCCGAAGTGCCGAAATGCACCTGAAACCTCCGTCCACTGGCTGCCCGTGAAACTCGAAAGAAGGCAACTCCGGAATGGAGAAGACAATCTTCCTCTCAAAATAGTCTACCAAGGCGTGGTAAGCGGACAGCCAATCCATCCCCAGAATCACTCCAAAGTCCTCCATCTGTATCATAATCAGGTCAGCAGGCAGGCTATGTCCCCCGATGCTGACCCCGCAACCCGTGTACACCTCCTCAGCTACAAACAGCTGACCACTCGGACCTCTGATTACGAACGGATTCTCTAACAGTGTATAATCCTGGTCCAAACTAACTGCGAAACTGGCTGCGACAAACGAGTGCGTAGCGCCGGAATCGAAAAGCGTGTAAACGAGTCTGCCAGAAACTGAAACCATACCTGCTACCACGGATCCCGATGCTCTGGCGTCCCTGTGTGTTAGGGCGTTGATACGCCCCTCAGCTCTAGGTGCGGACGAAGCAGCCACACTCTACGTCGGACGGGTAGGTGCTGGCCGGTACCCTCCTCGCGACTGCTGTCCTCCTCCTCGTGCCTGGGAACCGCGGCCTCCTGCACGCCCTCCAGTGCTCTGCACGGGAAGTGTCTGCTGACCTCCTGCCCTAGATGGGCAGTCCCTCCTGACGTGGCCCGGCTAGCCACACTGGTAGCAGAGGGGAACCCGACTCCCGCCCTCAGTGAGTCCCTGCTGTCGGCTAGGCGGGGGTCCGGTGCTGGCGACTGGCCCCTGTCGAGGGCCCCCAAAGGCCACTGATGGCCCTGCACAGCGTGACAGCTCTCCTGCGGATGTCACGTGTCTCCGTTCTCGCCGGCCCTGTGAGAAGTCTGGCTGAAAGGGCCTCTTCCGCCCACCGTCGGTCTCTCGCGCGGACGGGTTGGTCTCCTCGTAAGTCATAGCTGCCTCTACCACCCTCGAAAACGTCGGCAGCTTCAGGGGTTTGACATACCCCCGGATCGCAGGCCGGAGCCCCTCGGTGAACCTCCAAAGGCGCTCCTCCTCAGTGGCTACCGCTGTCGCTGCAAAGCGGGACAGCTCCAAGAAACGCGTGCGGTACGCGCTCACGGTCATCGTCCCTTGGCGGAGAGTGTGGAACTCCCGCCTCCTCTGGTCCTGCCACGTCTGGGGAAAGTACTGCTCGCAGAAGAGGGTGACGAACTGGTCCCACGTCGGCTCGTCCCTCTCCTGTCCCCGGACCGCCCTCCACCACCGGTGTGCCGCACTCTCCAGCTGGTACGTGGCAAAGGCCACGCGGCACTCCACCGGGGGGCGAAGGGTGTCGAAGATCTTCTCCAGCTGCTCAAGCCAGTCCTCTGCCTCGGTCGGGTCCTCATCCCCCTTGAAGGAGGGGGGCTTCAGCTTCCGGAACTGTCCGAAAAGCTCGAAGTGGCGCTGTAGGGGAGGTGCTGGTGCACCTCCAGGCGAAGGTGCCTCGTGTACAGAAGTGTCGGAGGAAGGTGGGGGCGGCAGGGGCCCATCCCCTCCCTCGTGTCCAGCGCCGCGTCTGTCGCGTGGTCCCACAGAGGACTCCCCCTCTGCAACCCCAGGAGGAGGTGCTCGGGGCGGTGGGTGGAGCTCCTCTCGTAAAATATCCCGTATCAGTCTGGCGAGGTCCTGGGCTTGGACGCCAGGGAGTGGTGGCTGGTCCACCGAGACGTCAACGACAGCACGTCCACCTCGACGACCTCGCCCTCGGCCGCGCCCGCGGCCAGTCTCGCCAGTCCCGCGACGAGGCATCTCCTGCAAGGAGACGCGAAACGAAACGGAAACGCCAAAACAGACGGTACCTAACAAAACTTCTAAGAGCTCATGTCAAGAGATATGTTGTGGTGGCTACTCTAGCTATAAACATGTGAATTGGTTATTTTCCAGTCAGTTTATTCACTTCTCGGGACGACCTTGCTCTGATACCATCTTGTAACGACCCGGTTCCCGAGTCCCTACGAGACACGAGAACCGGACCGACTCGACTAATCCCAAGACCTAGTCGTCCAACGAGGAAGTAACCAAAAGACAGTAAAATAAACCACATTCAGCATGAATATAACTAACAGTAAGAAAGTACAGCAGTAAGGAAAGAAACTACTACAGTAGGTACCACCACAACAGTAAAACAGCATTTATCATATAACAAGAACTGCAGGTAAAGAAGGTACAGCGGAAACAAAAACTACTCACTAGAACAGAAACAAAAGGGGTACAAAAAGGCTGTGGTAACTCTACTGGACCCTACTCGGCCCAGCGTCCTCTGCAGCCGCCGACCCTGGCTGCTCAACACCTGGCCCTGAAAAAGGTAACGAGTGTAACACGTCAGCAAAATGCTGAGTAGAGTGGCAAACTAACTAAAGGCAACAGTAGAGTGTACAGTAGCTGTTATGTTCTATTACTTCCTTTATTCACATCTTTCAATTTTTCTCACTATTTCATTTATTTCTCAGATCCTTTACTTGATCTCGAATGTCCTCGTGGGAACGATCTTGATTGTAGTCTTTTCCAAAAGTAGAAGTAGCACATGGTGCTCTCCTGGCCGGGAGAGTCCCCCGTGGTGATCCTACCCTCAGTCAACCACCCCAAGGTCACTGACAGACGTAACGGTGACTACGGCACGCGCGATAGACGCACAGGTAGCTAACCCGCACTGGCACGCGGTCAGTCGTTTCCGTTAACGGGTGCGCCCAAAGCACAGCACGGAACCAGGGCAGAGCCCTCTCAGTAACAGGGGTCCAACCCCTCCACAGTAACCAAACCGGGGCCTTGCCCCTCCACAGTCCGCGCACCCTCGCCTAACTACCCTGGTTTGCCCTAATGGGCCTAACAAGTCGGTGAAGGAGGCTAGCAGAACCCCGGGGCCCGTGGGGTAGCTAGTACTCTCCTAACACTAGTAGCTCTCCTCGGTACTACGTACACGAGGGCCAACAAGTCGGTACAGAGCGGCCAATCCTAACCCCGGGTCCCTGGGGCGGCTGGCCCCACTCTGCACTAAACAGGTACAGGAACTTCCCTTGGTACTGCGTACCCAAGAGACAGTACAAACTACATCTCAGTTCCATTCCTTTTTCTTTCCAGGAGTTCCACTCCTAATTCCCCGTAGGGTTCCAGCTCTTTATCTCAGAACATCATATGTTTCACTTTCCAGATTCACGTTCTCAAAATCCATGATCTCAAACATGTTTCTTTATTCATAACAGGCAGCTGTTAATTAAATTTACAAGCAGTTTTATATATTCCTTTCCATTTTCCCAAGACTGCAGTAATATACATTCCACTAGTTTTTCCACCCTAGGATTCATGCCATATCCTAGGATCTATCATACAATCTAGTTTTCCGGCCCTAGGATTCATGCAACACCTAGGAGCTATCATTCCATATATTTCTCATTCCTAGGATTTATGCAATGCCCTAGGTTCTAGTTATGGTTCCATACTTTAACAGATTTTATTAATACTTAAAGCCACTCTACCAGGTACAACGGGAGTAATGGGGGCGTGATCGGGAATCCCGCGTGCCTCCGCGACTCTCAAGATTGCAACTGAACAAGATCCTGTCACAAGGATCTAACACAAGGAGTGTCTCAAAACAGTGTATAGCTACTGTAGATGAGTAGAGGAATTAATTCTGAAGAGAACGCAACTCGAATCGCGGAAAACGGAGCCCGAACGGGCCCTAAACGGGTCGAAAAAGACGATACTGTGCAAAATCAGACGTCTGGAACTCCTTCCAGACGTCTTAAAAAGTGGATCAGAGAATTACCTGTTCAGCGTGGTTTCCCAGACGTCCAGAAGTCTGCGGGGACGTCTGCCTAGATCCCAGACGTCCGATGGTCCCTCCGGACGTCTGGAGGTCACTCCCGCCGTCTGGTACAACTTCCAGACGTCTGATTCGCAAAGGATGGCGAATCAGCGAACCTGCGCACAGCCAACCCCCCTCCCTCAGTACGGTCAGTCGACAAGAAGGAAGAAGAAAGCGGAAACTCACCTTTCAGACGTCTGTATGATCTTACAGACGTCGACCTTGCCGTCTGGCTATCAACCCAGACGTCTGATTCTGGAAATTTTTCCAGAATCAGAACCATGCTCGGCCTCCGCTCGCGACGCCGCCCGCGTCGCACCTCGCGCGTCTGCTGCTCAGCCCGCAGCAGGTCCCTCTCCGCGTCGCTCCGCGCCCCCTGCGCCCTCCGCCAGCCGGCCAAGCCGCTCCGGCGAGCTCGCCCTCACGGCAGAGCTCCGCCCTCGCACGCCGCACCTCCGCGCTCACTGCAGCTGCCGCTGCCACCCTCGCGCTCGCTCGCTCTCGCGCTCAGGAAGGAGAAGAAGGAGGAGACGGTGGAGACGGGAGGGGAGGCGTGGCCCTTTTTAAGGCCGCGCGAGGAGGAGAGAGAAGGTGGTCGCAGCGCGCCTGCAGCCGCAGAGAGAGAGAGAGAGGAATCGCAGGTCTGCGCGCACAGGCGCGCAGACGAATCTCCCGTGCGAACATAACTGTTCTCCAGACGTCTGTAAACGATCCCGGACGTCTGGTCAGACGTCTGGATGTGATCCCAGACGTCTGGTTCGACGTCTGGGCCACCTCCCAGACGTCTTAAAAGGCATCTGGGGCACGCGTTCGTTACAGCACCGGAACTTTGTTGCATTTCACGCCTACTATCTTCCTCATAAGGGAAGTCCATTGGCCTAGAGTAGCATAGTTTTATCTATACTTTGTAACTCTATAGGTTGCTTTTGTATTTTCGTTTTCTTGGTTGGATATTCACGTGGTGAATTCCCGTCTCCTTCGTGAGACAAAATTCTCTTCGTGAAGAAGAGGGATTAAGGTACACTACCCTCGATTGTAAAGTACTGTGGTTTGTATTGAGGTTGTACTACGATTAGTAGATTTGATTGACTCAGTCGATCGGGAAATCCTAAGTCGAGAGGCTTAGGTGGTGGTTTTTACCCAGGTTGGATTTCCACCTAAAAATACTTATCTCTTGTAGTGAATGCTTGTGTGATTGATTCTTATTTACATCTATTTTTTATTCCGCAGTATTCACCCCCCTCTATTGCACCTACATGGGTTATGTTTTAAGGTAGAAATCTAAGCCATTCAAGACAAAATCAAGGGAGGAGAGTGCACCTAAGTGGTCAACCATGCTAGTCTTGGATAAGGCTTTTATGGTCGACCACACTAGTGTGGTTTTGCTAAAAATAGAATGTCATTTTATGCCCTTGGATGATGTGTGTAGGGTTTAGATGAAGTAGATGTTTGGTTACTAAAAATATGTTGGTTTTAGGTGGCCATTAGATCAAAGATGGAGGGTGGTAGGAGGGGTTATTAGGTGGCTTAGGACAAAGCTAATGGGTTGTAGGCACAAGTGTCCCCTTGTGTTTATTTCTCCTTCCTTGTTTTTATTCCTTTGAGCTCCACTTTATTTCTCTCTACATTATTGCTGTGATAGCTCCTTAAGTTGTTCCTTCTATCCGAGCTTCATCTCCTACACCTACATTATTCACAAACATCATAATTAGATGCAAATTAAGTATAGAATATATATATGTCCTAATTATGTATGCATGCCTAGAATGCAACATATATATAATCTATATGCACTATGCTGGCTTAGGACTAATCATAAAATAGGCAAGTTATAACTAATAATTTTGTCTCTTTCACTGACCCATACAGTCTACACAAAAAAGAGCGGCAATTAGTAATCATGGAATAAGAAGGCTCATTTATGCAATCCTAAAACCTAATATGCATGCATGCAGATATTTATAATATGCTCTAAATGTACTGCAACTAATGCTACAAAACTAGCATAATTAAGCATCTTAACATATAAATATACATACTTATCACATCCTCATGCCTAAGTTTTGCTAGACCTGAGCAAAAGCAAAAGGAAATGCAAAGGATCTGAGCTAAGGTTCATAAGTCGAGAGGTACAAGTCATCCTCAACAGCACTAAAGTAGCAACCAAGATACAAACCACTTTGCCTAATCAGATTCTAATTTGCCTCAGTTTTGGTCTCAAGTATAAGGTTCTATGGCTCTGAAAAATCCACCCAAGGTTTGCAAGAAACTGAAATGGCAAGCATCTATGCTCGTGAAGCTGACTAGACAAGTGAAAACTATATTAATTTTTTTTTTCTTGTAGATTAAATACACTCATCATCCCACTCACTCCACTTTAAATCTGCCTTACTACAAAATTGAATCATCACCCCTATATAATATATGTATGTGTATGTGTGTGTGTGTGTGTGTCTATATATATAAGTAAATACAAGAGTCCTTGTACTCTGATACCTTGACATAACACCATCATAAGCACCTTCCTGGCCAAGACCTACACTCCAACATCTCAGGATGATGTCGTAAGAGGCGCCCAACCTTATTCTACAATACATATTTAAATATGCACCAAAAATATACTGTAAATATTTTTTTTTACTTTTTTTATTTTTTTAATGTAAATAAGTTTATATAACTATGGGGCTCATCCAAGAACTTGTTTTATAACATCACCTTAGCAAAGTTACGTAGAAATCTAGGTATCAAGCTAGGCTCTAAATACATTGCAAATGGGGAGCATACCTAGTTCAACATAATAGCCATACCTGTGTAATTAAGTTATTAATGTGTAGTTGCCAAAAATGAAATCAGAGTATAAATGTAAATGAGACATGCTTAGGTTTCAAAATCTTTCAAACCAGAGGGTGGAGAAAAACAAGCCGCATACTTTCGACACTAATGACCTAATACCTTTGCTAATTAGTTTCTTCAAGGGCATAGAAACAAGTCTACATCTTAGTAAGTGCATGAGTTAATTAAGCCACTCATTCCCTGAACAGTCTAAGCACAAGATCTCCAAACACACCCTTAAAGTCAACAACTCCTTAGTACCTATTCTCATCATCCTTCCTTAGCTCAAATCATACAACTTATGTTATTTATGCAACTTTTTTTTTCTTTTTTTTTACTAGGAAACTGATGGAGACTAGATATAGGAAACTCAATAAAAATTTACCCATCTCCCTATGCCTATTTCATGCAATGTTCTCATTATATGCCTTATGAATAGAAGATAAGCATTAAAAAGGGAAGATAACACCTTGATAACATGAAGTTGTTCTCATGAAGATCACTATCTCAAATCTTGGAAAGAAAATCAACCTACTATGTATAAGCAAAATTGCATTGGGTTGCTTCCCAACAAGCGCTAAGTTTAATGCCTTTAGTCAGGTGTACAACTCAAGAAGATGGTTCAATTAATGCTGCAGAGATAGTTAAGATCAATATTAAGATGTGATCATTGAACTTGTGAATCAGATGTCCACAAATGCAAACCAATTGGTGGTGCAACCCTACTCCAAAAGGTCGGATGCTCTTAAAGTAGTGAATCAGATGTACTCGCATCCATTGGCTTTTAAGTTTGTGAACCCAGGGTGCAATCTTAGGTTTAGGTCCATGAAACCCAAATCTAAAAGGGCAGACACTAGATAAATGTGTAGTGTAGAAAGCACATAACCACTATCAATTCAGCTTAAAGAGATGATTATGTGGCTAAGTATACCAGGGTTACATGGCCTTCCCTAAGTCAAAATTAAAAGGGTCATAGGGGTCAAAAAATGTGAGAGGCTTGAAGCGCATTGGAACCCTTAAGCAAAAAATTATTTTTTCTTATTTTCTCCCAAAATGATCATATCCCCCTTATTATCATCTTCCAAGTCATTCAATTCTTCTACTGGGGCAACCAAGATATTTTCACCTTTATTTGTAAAGTCTAAGTTCATTAAGTCATAAAAAATCACATCAAACTCAGTTTCATTAATTTCAAGAATAGATGATTCAATTTTAAGTTCATCGGGGTTTGATCAGGGGATTGTTCCGTAGAAAATCGCAAAGATAAAAAGCGCGTGATTTTCCAAAACAAAGATAAAGTATTCAAGACTTTGGTAAGTTCCAGGTCGAATACACGGAAGCGGAGGATTTTTCTAACTAGATGCAAAATGTGAAGCAAATATGACTAACTATTAGAAAGGAGATGAAAAGGAGGAAATCACAATCAGGCAAATATATAGAGAAAGGGGGTGAGAAGTAGGATTTGCAAATAATATAGATAGAAACTAAACTTTATTGCAACTAGAATAAATGTAAGGATTACAACTAGAACTATTAGAACAAGAACAAAGACTAGAAATCTAACTAAAACTACAACTAGAAAAGAACTAGAAAAATAGAGAGAATAGGTGAGATGAAGCTTTCTCCATTGATGCAACTACCTTAAAGATGGAGATGAGGATGAAGCAGAAACAACGGATGAGGACGGCCACCAAAGATTGTAGCAGAGTCTGAACTTGGAGTTCAGGGGAAGAAGGTGGCAAGAGGCTATTCTAAATAGGAAGGTTATGTAGAAGGTTGTGAGGAGATGGTGGATTTATTCTAAGATAAGGAACTTAATGAAGGAAGGAGGGGGGTGACGTGTGACACGCTCGAATTGCTGTAGCTAAAAATACATCGTTGTAGCACGATTAAAGTATCAAGTTTAAAATTTATATCGAACTATTAGTAATTTGGTGAGTCTGAGTCATTTTGCTGGGAGGCTCTAAAGTAATTCCTAATTAGGTTATTAGGCTAGTACATACAATTTGAAATGAAAATAAAAATAATGCAAGACTTGAAACCTACTTGCAACCTATTGTTACACTAAGTTTATATAATAGCAAAAGATATAAGTTTAGACTAACTCAATAACTATTTAAAGAAACAAACTTAATAATCTAAAATCATTCAAGCATGAATCTTAAATTTATTTTTATAAATGCTAACAAGACTAGTAACAATTCTAACAAAAATTAAATTATTCATTTATATAAAATATAAACGTAAATT
The DNA here is from genome assembly GCA_037157565.1 of Thalassia testudinum. NCBI lineage: Eukaryota > Viridiplantae > Streptophyta > Magnoliopsida > Alismatales > Hydrocharitaceae > Thalassia > Thalassia testudinum. Next base: position 61,296,395 of record JAZHRO010000007.1, on the reverse strand, counting down.
TCTTTTCAACAAAAGCTACAATTAAATGCACATTTAACTACCGAACTATACAAATAAATAAAACATATGAAAAATTTATTAATCAAAATATATGAACTTTAGAAAAGAAATATAACATTCCAGATTTATGATTTTCTCATGTAACTAACTACTACTGCTCGTACATTTAAAATATTGAAATTAAAATTTAGAAAGAAAAAGAAAATGAGAGAGAGTGTTCTCGGGCATTAGCCGAAGAAGAGGATGATGATGAGGAGTCGAAGGCGCAACCATTGTGCCTACAGGTGGTCGTACACAGCGAGGTGGAGTTGAAGGGGACGTTGGCTGTCGATGGTAGACGTCGCTGGCGGCAGCTACTGTGGTGACCGGTGTGGAGAGGAAAGGAGAAGAGGTGATTGGAGTGGGTGGTCGTGGAGGTGGGTGTTGGTCTCGGCAGTGGGTAACTGAGAAGGAGAGGGAGGAAGGGATCACTTGGAGGAAAAAGAGTAGGAGAGGTTGAGAAGAGGGGTTGCTACTGGTGGTTCACGGTGGATTGCTGGAGGTGTTAGTTATGGTGTCGTGGAAAGGAAAAGAAGAAAAGGACGAGAACAGCGGAGAAAAAGGGGTGTGTGGCTGAAATAGGGGATGGTGTCGAGCTCAAAAATGGAGATGCATAATCCATAATCGGGAAAATCAAATCGATGAGGGGGTACAGAGGAATGATTACAAGGCGATTTTGAGTTGAATGGCGATGTGGGCTGATCATATTTGATGGTCGAAGTTGTTGGGTTCAAGGTGGCCATTAATGGTGGGACAAGGAGAGAAAGAGGGAGTTGAGGAAGGAGATAGGTGGAAATGCCGGCTGCGGTGATGGAGGGCATCGACGAGGAGGAAGAAGAAGAGGAGAGGGAGCGACGTTGATGGCTGGTGGGGGTGATGGCTGTGAAGGTGGTGGGTTGTTGTGATGTTGCTGCAGCTGCGATGGCAGTAGCGGGAAGGAGGTGGTCGGCAGTGGTGTTGGTTAATGCAGAGGGAAGGAGAAGAGAAAAAGGAAAAAGAGAGGAGGAAGGAGGAGATTGAGAGGGGGAGTGAGGCTGTTAAAGAGAAATAGAGAGAATGACGAAGAGGTTGCAGCCTGGCGGCTCGGAGCTGTGGTGGCCGTGGGTGGTTGACATTGAGAGAAGCAGAAGAGAGGTGGGAGAGAGGAGAGTGTTGTCGCCTACCATTCTCGCTGGGGAGGAGTGGGGTTACGTAGACTGATGGGATGAGGCTGGTTACAGAGGAAGTCATGGGATTGTGGGAGAGGTTACGAGAATGTGGGTGTCTGCGTGGGTTTTTTTTTTCATTCTTTTCTTTGAATGGCAGAAGAGGGAATGGGTATGAAAGATGGAAGGAAATTTTAAAATTAATTAAATAAGATTTTAGATCGGAGAAAATGGCTAGATGGGAATGGGTTAACCTATTTAGGAATTTGACTAGCTTAATTAACTAAATCGAGCCAATTTAAAGGATTACACATGACCTTAACTAATTAATTTAGCTAAAATAAAATTGAACTTAAAATAGATAGGAATAAGAAATAAGCTTCTCCTCGCCACGCATTTATAATAATAGGTCTTCTTTAGACCTGCATTATCTACATACATAAAATAATCATGTAATAATATGTAAATATACACAATTTAATATTATTTGGATTTGTCATATGTGAAGTTAACTAAACTATTAATCCTATTATTATGCTAATTACTCGTATTAAGCTATGAAATTTCATTAAAAATAGCTAATTAGAACAGATTAATGTAGTTTCATCAACGTGCTTCTTAGCGAGAGATAGATGCCAAATCAAAGTTAGGTCTCATTGTGGCGAGATTTTTACATCTATACGCTAGGTCATTTAATTATTACATAACTCAATTTGATTGCAATTAGGTAGTCCCAACCGATTAAACGGGAAGGCTAAGTAGAAAAGGGCCTAGATTGGAGTTCCTTATTCTATTTTGTATTTTTAATTTTTGCCATTTTTTTGTTTTGTTTTCTTAACAAGCGACTAAATTACAAACCCTAACTACACTTCCTAATTTTTTTTGGGGTTTTTGTTGATTGTGAAAAGCGATAAAGCTATCTATATTTTTTATCTTATCTCCTTTTTAGATTTTTTTTGGCTTTTGGCTTAAGTCGCTAGAATGGGAAATTATTTACAACTTGTAACTAAGCAACGTGATAAACTATTTGTGCGATTTTCATCTTTGCAATTTTTTTGGCTTTTGAATATGAGAACATAAATAAGAACAAAACATTAACTTGTACTTTTCATTAAACAGAAAATGACACTACAACTTGGAAAGAACTAGCAACCACTATCCATTACATCAACTACTTGTAGCTTGAGCTACTTATACAAAAAAAAACTAACAAAAATATGTACAAGCTTGCTTCTTTAATGCACACACATGGGGATGGTGGTTATGACAAGTACAATGCGATGTGTCCTTTGACGAGGGGCTTCATGAAGAAACTGTATGTAAGTGGGAGATGGAACAATGGTGGTGGTAGTGGTGATAATAGGGGTGATTAGGATTTGGTAATAGGCTCTCTAGCCAGGTCAAGATGGAGTGGTGAAGGGACCTAATGTGACTAGCAATGAGTGGTTTGGTAATATGGGCAATGATGTGCTCGTTTGTCCTAATGTTGGTGGTAATCACTATAGCGGATGTAGTGAGATGGATATGTAGATTCTATACTTAGGTGTGACTAGTGTTTGTTCAATAGTCATATTTTCTATTGAGTTTATTTGGTGTGCATGGTGGTATGGGGAGGGGATGGCCACTAACCAAGTTCCTAATGGTGGTGATGGTGGGATTGAGTGCTAGGTTAGGATTCTAAGGATGGGTCTTATCTAGGGAGTGTGTGTCCTAACGGAGAGAGTGTGTGTGTAGTGAGTGGAGTGTAGTGGAGTGTGTTGGTGCTAGAGCACCAAGATCATTTGTTTTGATGATAACAAAACACGTGTTATTTAACATTTGCAATTTGAGTCCTAGATTTCAGGTCAATTGCAAATGTAGACGTGCTTAAACGGAGTTCGAGCTCGCATCCAGGACGGATTGGAGGAGCTTGACGGAAAACAGAGGAGGTTCGCGTGGAGCGACAGATTGAAGATAGAAGACAAGAAGAATAGGATAGATTCTTTTTAATCCTTTCTTGTATCTCGTCTTTATTTTCTTGCTCCTTTTATTTTTCTTAGAATATTATGTTAAAGAGCCTCAAAGTACCCTAACAGTAGTCCTAGGAACACCGGCACAACCCTAGGATACTTAGGTTTTCTGTAGAATACTTAGAAAACCAATATAGGACTCAAACATCATTTACAGACGTCTAATTCCCAAATCAGATGTCTGATAAAGTATTTTAAGACGTCTGACTGTTATTTCAGACGTCTGATAACTGTTAGGCTGGACATAGTTAGTTCTGTCTGATGAAATCAGACGTCCAGACCTTAGACCAGACGTCTTAGGAGACGTCTGATGGATTTGCCAGACGTCCAATTAGTGGACCGTTGGCTGGCTTAGCAAACACTCAAGAATATGACCGTTAGAGCCTTATCAGACGTCCATAGGACTGTCCAGACGTCTAATAATTGACCGTTTTTCCTCGGCTGACCCAAAATCTCTTCTCAGAGATTTTCTAGCCGTTGCAACGTTTGGAAATCCATTCCCACAGTAAAAGTTGGTTTCCAGACGTCCAGACATAATGCCAGACGTCCTGTATGTCGTCTGATGGACTTGCACAAAAATCCTGTTTAGATCTGATTCAAGTCAGGAAGAGACCCGCCCAAAATCAGACGTCTGACCTTGGAATCAGACGTCTTAAAGTGAACTTCCAGACGTCTGATAAGTCTGTCAGAAAAATGATTGTTCCTGATTTCGGGCTGATTCTCTTGGGCTTTGTTCCCAACGGCTATAGAACCTTTCCTAAGCCTTCCAAAGCCTTCCTAAGGCCTCTATAAATAGAGGGGAACCTTTGCAACACACCTAGATACACTTGGATACACTAAGACACACCTAGAGACACCCAAGCAACATAGTTCCACTCTCTTGTGTCGTAGCTAGCTCTTGCTCTCCAAGCTCAAGCTCCATTCTCTTGAGAGCATCAAGCTTCGTGCACCCGCTCTCCTGCCGTAGTTCACGAGAGCGAAGTTGCGCCGTCGCGTGGCTCACGCACCGCGTCATCAACTCGACGCACACCTTGCAAAGGGGAGTTTCCTATTTCCTATAGAAGCTAGGTTTAAATTCCTTTGTTGGCTCTATAGGATTACTTGTTTTATTTTATCTTTGTCTTTTGGTTGGGTATTCGCTTTGCGAATTCCCGTCTCCTTCGTGGGACAAAATCCTTCTCGTGGAGAGAAGGGGTTGAGGAACGCTACCCTCGTACTTGTAGTGTGGTTGTTTTGAGGTTGAATCACCCTCGTTTTAAGTGATTCGTTTTAGTGGATTTTGATCAACTTGGTTGATCGGAAAATCCTAACTCGAGAGGGTTAGGTGGTGGTTTTCACCCGGTTTGGGTTTCCACCTAAAAACAATTGTGTACATTGTGTGTTTGATTTTCTTTGGTGAGATTGCTTTATATTTTATTTCCGCATTTATTACGTCACCCCTCTTCGAAGGGAAAACTACATTTGGTATCAGAGCAGGTTCTTGCGAGTTCGGAGTAACACCCAGCAAGAAGATCATGGAGGGAAGCTGTTCCACAAGTAGGATTTCCGAGGGCCAGTCTATGACTCGTCCGCCGTTCTTCGACGGGAGCAACTACCCCTACTGGAAGCTGCGGATGAAGACTTGGCTTCAATCTAATGACTTCACGATTTGGGACAGGTGCGAGACCCCCTTCGACATTCCAGAAAAATCCGCCGCAGGATACTCGCAGCTGTAGATTCATGAGCTTTCCCTCAACGCAAAGGCAATGAATGCCTTGTATTGCGCATTGAGTCCGAAGGAATTTGAACGAATCCAAGAGTGCACCACCGCCCACAAGATATGGAGGAGGTTGCAAGGCACTCATGAGGAGACGAGCTCGGAAGAAGATCTCGGGGAGAAGGAAACCACGTGCCTTGGTTTCATGGCAATCGGAGAAAGTAACAACGACAGCGACGACAGCGATAATGAGGTAAACTCGGATTTACAAGATGCTTTTAATGAGTTGTATGAGCTTAGTAAATCACTAAAAATAGAAAACAAGAGCATGAAAAAGAATCTTAGTTTTCTTAAATCTGAAAATGATAGGTTAGAAATAAAACTTAAGGATCTAGAAGCTAGTCCTAAAAATGATAACCTATTATTAGAAAATCATAACCTCATCAATGAAAATAATAAATTGATTGAGGAAAATAATAGTCTAAAGTTAAAAATCTATGATTTAAAGACTAAGATGAATATTATAGAAAATGAACTTGCATGTCTTAGGGAGAAATCAAATAAATTGATAAATAGGGTAGATAACCTATATAGCCCTAAGGCTGAGAAAGGATCTCCGTCAAGGAGACCTGCTAACCGATCCGCATCCAAGCTCACTTGGATACCGAAGAAAGAATTAGAATCTTGTTTTGTAGGTCATAATAACTACAACACGAAGGACTGGACCTACAAGCTCAAGTCTGGTCAACTCGAGTTGGGAGAACCAAGGAGTAGACCAAGGAGGAGAACAAGAAGACCGACGAGACGGCGAACAAACAACGGACCCGCCGCACGTCGACCACCAGATTGGAGACCGGCGCCAATGCCCGGGCCTCCAAGCTACGGATGGGAGCCCCATCCGATGTGGCCACCACCACCATTCGGGCCATTTTATTGGCCATGGTAGGTGAGGTAAAAATTCTTGACCCTATCTTTGTTTATCAGTAGCATTTAGATAGGGGGAGTTAAAATTTATGAGCTAATTGTCAATTTTTTAGGGGGAGATATAAGGTAGCTAAATTTCCTTTAGAAAGGGGGAGAAAAATAATAGCTATCTTGTTGTTATAAAAAAGGGGGGGAGGACATTACCTTTGTCAAAAGAAACTCACAGAAGAGCATGTTTTAAGGGGGAGTTATAAGAAATGTAAAATCAATTAAACCTTTTTGATAATGTCAAAAAGGGGGAGGTTTTTTTTGCATTATTATTTATGGTTCTGTCATCATCAAAAAGGGGGAGATTGTTGGTGCTAGAGCACCACGATCATTTGTTTTGATGATAACAAAACACGTGTTATTTAACATTTGCAATTTGAGTTCAAGATTTCAGGTCAATTGCAAATGTAGACGTGCTTAAACGGAGTTCGAGCTCGCATCCAGGACGGATTGGAGGAGCTTGACGGAAAACAGAGGAGGTTCGCGTGGAGCGACAGATTGAAGATAGAAGACAAGAAGAATAGGATAGATTCTTTTTAATCCTTTCTTGTATCTCTTGTCTTTATTTTCTTGCTCCTTTTATTTTTCTTAGAATATTATGTTAAAGAGCCTCAAAGTACCCTAACAGTAGTCCTAGGAACACCGGCACAACCCTAGGATACCTAGGTTTTCTGTAGAATACTTAGAAAACCAATATAGGACTCAAACAGCATTTCCAGACGTCTAATTCCCAAATCAGACGTCTGATAAAGTATTTTAAGACGTCTGACTGTTGTTTCAGACGTCTGATAACTGTTAGGCTGGACATAGTTAGTTCTGTCTGATGAAATCAGACGTCCAGACCTTAGACCAGACGTCTTAGGAGACGTCTGATGGATTTGCCAGACGTCCAATTAGTGGACCGTTGGCTGGCTTAGCAAACACTCAAGAATATGACCGTTAGAGCCTTATCAGACGTCCATAGGACTGTCCAGACGTCTGATAATTGACCGTTTTTCCTCGGCTGACCCAAAATCTCTTCTCAGAGATTTTCTAGCCGTTGCAACGTTTGGAAATCCATTCCCACAGTAAAAGTTGGTTTCTAGACGTCCAGACATAATGCCAGACGTCCTGTATGTCGTCTGATGGACTTGCACAAAAACCCTGTTTAGATCTGATTCAAGTCAGGAAGAGACCCGCCCAAAATCAGACGTCTGACCTTGGAATCAGACGTCTTAAAGTGAACTTCCAGACGTCTGATAAGTCTGTCAGAACAATGATTGTTCCTGATTTCGGGCTGATTCTCTTGGGCTTTGTTCCCAACGGCTATAGAACCTTTCCTAAGCCTTCCAAAGCCTTCCTAAGGCCTCTATAAATAGAGGGGAACCTTTGCAACACACCTAGATACACTTGGATACACTAAGACACACCTAGAGACACCCAAGCAACATAGTTCCACTCTCTTGTGTCGTAGCTAGCTCTTGCTCTCCAAGCTCAAGCTCCATTCTCTTGAGAGCATCAAGCTTCGCGCACCCGCTCTCCCGCCGTAGTTCACGAGAGCGAAGTTGCGCCGTCGTGTGGCTCACGCACCGCGTCATCAACTCGACGCACTCCTTGCAAAGGGGAGTTTCCTATTTCCTATAGAAGCTAGGTTTAAATTCCTTTGTTGGCTCTATAGGATTACTTGTTTTATTTTATCTTTGTCTTTTGGTTGGGTATTCGCTTTGCGAATTCCCGTCTCCTTCGTGGGACAAAATCCTTCTCGTGGAGAGAAGGGGTTGAGGAACGCTACCCTCGTACTTGTAGTGTGGTTGTTTTGAGGTTGAATCACCCTCGTTTTAAGTGATTCGTTTTAGTGGATTTTGATCAACTTAGTTGATCGGAAAATCCTAACTCGAGAGGGTTAGGTGGTGGTTTTCACCCAGTTTGGGTTTCCACCTAAAAACAATTGTGTACATTGTGTGTTTGATTTTCTTTGGTGAGATTGCTTTATATTTTATTTCCGCATTTATTACGTCACCCCTCTTCGAAGGGAAAACTACATTTGGTATCAGAGCAGGTTCTTGCGAGTTCGGAGTAACACCCGGCAAGAAGATCATGGAGGGAAGCTGTTCCACAAGTAGGATTTCCGAGGGCCAGTCTACGACTCGTCCGCCGTTCTTCGACGGGAGCAACTACCCCTACTGGAAGCTGCGGATGAAGACTTGGCTTCAAGCTAATGACTTCACGATTTGGGACAGGTGCGAGACCCCCTTCGACATTCCAGAAAAATCCGCCGCAGGATACTCGCAGCTATAGATTCATGAGCTTTCCCTCAACGCAAAGGCAATGAATGCCTTGTATTGCGCATTGAGTCCGAAGGAATTTGAACGAATCCAAGAGTGCACCACCGCCCACGAGATATGGAGGAGGTTGCAAGGCACTCATGAGGAGACGAGCTCGGAAGAAGATCTCGGGGAGAAGGAAACCACGTGCCTTGGTTTCATGGCAATCGGAGAAAGTAACAACGACAGCGACGACAGCGATAATGAGGTAAACTCGGATTTACAAGATGCTTTTAATGAGTTGTATGAGCTTAGTAAATCACTAAAAATAGAAAACAAGAGCATGAAAAAGAATCTTAGTTTTCTTAAATCTGAAAATGATAGGTTAGAAATAAAACTTAAGGATCTAGAAGCTAGTCCTAAAAATGATAACCTATTATTAGAAAATCATAACCTCATCAATGAAAATAATAAATTGATTGAGGAAAATAATAGTCTAAAGTTAGAAATCTATGATTTAAAGACTAAGATGAATATTATAGAAAATGAACTTGCATGTCTTAGGAAGAAATCAAATAAATTGATAAATAGGGTAGATAACCTATATAGCCCTAAGGCTGAGAAAGGATCTCCGTCAAGGAGACCTGCTAACCGATCCGGATCCAAGCTCACTTGGATACCGAAGAAAGAATTAGAATCTTGTTTTGTAGGTCATAATAACTACAACACGAAGGACTGGACCTACAAGCTCAAGTCTGGTCAACTCGAGTTGGGGGAGAACCAAGGAGTAGACCAAGGAGGAGAACAAGAAGACCGACGAGACGGCGAACAAACAACGGACCCGCCGCACGTCGACCACCAGATTGGAGACCGGCGCCAATGCCCGGGCCTCCAAGCTACGGATGGGAGCCCCATCCGATGTGGCCACCACCACCATTCGGGCCATTTTATTGGCCATGGTAGGTGAGGTAAAAATTCTTAACCCTATCTTTGTTTATCAGTAGCATTTAGATAGGGGGAGTTAAAATTTATGAGCTAATTGTCAATTTTTTAGGGGGAGATATAAGGTAGCTAAATTTCCTTTAGAAAGGGGGAGAAAAATAATAGCTATCTTGTTGTTATAAAAAAGGGGGGAGGACATTACCTTTGTCAAAAGAAACTCACAGAAGAGCATGTTTTAAGGGGGAGTTATAAGAAATGTAAAATCAATTAAACCTTTTTGATAATGTCAAAAAGGGGGAGGTTTTTTTTGCATTATTATTTATGGTTCTGTCATCATCAAAAAGGGGGAGATTGTTGGTGCTAGAGCACCACGATCATTTGTTTTGATGATAACAAAACACGTGTTATTTAACATTTGCAATTTGAGTTCAAGATTTCAGGTCAATTGCAAATGTAGACGTGCTTAAACGGAGTTCGAGCTCGCATCCAGGACGGATTGGAGGAGCTTGACGGAAAACAGAGGAGGTTCGCGTGGAGCGACAGATTGAAGATAGAATATGACCGTTAGAGCCTTATCAGACGTCTGATAATTGACCGTTTTCCCTCGGCTGACCCAAAATCTCTTCGCAGAGATTTTCTAGCCGTTGCAACGTTTGGAAATCCATTCCCACAGTAAAAGTTGGTTTCCATACATCCAGACATAATGCCAGATGTCCTGTATGTCGTCTGATGGACTTGCACAAAAACCCTGTTTAGATCTGACTCAAGTCAGGAAGAGACCCGCCCAAAATCAGACGTCTGACCTTGGAATCAGACGTCTTAAAGTGAACTTCCAGACGTCTGATGCCAGAATTAGACGTCTGATAAGTCTGTCAGAAAAATGATTGTTCCTGATTTCGGGCTGATTCTCTTGGGCTTTGTTCCCAACGGCTATAGAACCTTTCCTAAGCCTTCCAAAGCCTTCCTAAGGCCTCTATAAATAGAGGGGAACCTTTGCAACACACCTAGATATACTTGGATACACTAAGACACACCTAGAGACACCCAAGCAACATAGTTCCACTCTCTTGTGTCCTAGCTAGCTCTTTCTCTCCAAGCTCAAGCTCCATTCTCTTGAGAGCATCAAGCTTCGTGCACCCGCTCTCCTGCCGTAGTTCACGAGAGCGAAGCTGCGCCGTCGCGTGGCTCACGCACCGCGTCATCAACTCGACGCACACCTTGCAAAGGGGAGTTTCCTATTTCCTATAGAAGCTAGGTTTAAATTCCTTTGTTGGCTCTATAGGATTACTTGTTTTATTTTATCTTTGTCTTTTGGTTGGGTATTCGCTTTGCGAATTCCCGTCTCCTTCGTGGGACAAAATCCTTCTCGTGGAGAGAAGGGGTTGAGGAACGCTACCCTCGTACTTGTAGTGTGGTTGTTTTGAGGTTGAATCACCCTCGTTTTAAGTGATTCGATTTAGTGGATTTTGATCAACTTGGTTGATCGGAAAATCCTAACTCGAGAGGGTTAGGTGGTGATTTTCACCCGGTTTGGGTTTCCACCTAAAAACAATTTTGTACATTGTGTGTTTGGTTTTCTTTGGTGAGATTGCTTTATATTTTATTTCCACATTTATTACGTCACCCCTCTTCGAAGGGAAAACTACAGAGTGAAGTGTGGAGGTGGTGTGCATATGATATAGGTAAAAATGGTGAGTGAAGAGTGTGTGCAAGGGTGGTGAAGCTGATGGCGTGTAAGTGTGAGTGAGTGAGAGGTGTTGGCGTGTGTGTGTGTGTGTGGGTGTCGATGGTGCTAGTGAAGTGGCCTGCAAGTGTGTAGGTGTGTGAGTGAGATTCTCTACTAAAAAGCAAGTAAGCAAAATGGAAAGCAAGTAAATAATGAAATGTTAGAATGGAAATGCTACTCTACTAACAACGTGAATAAAGAAAATGCTAAGCAAGTAAACTAACTAAAAAAATTGAAAATGAGAAGTAGGAAGAAGATTAGGTGTCCTCCCAATGTGGGCACTTGGCCTATTGGGAGGGGAAGGGTGTTGGAATCATTACATGGGCATACATATATTATTATAAGGAAACCTACATTAATACATAGCATATATTTATGTGTTCATATACATGCCCGTTGAGTGATCCAATAAGAATTTGGTAAATTGCACTTTTAATAATATAGGATTAATTATATGGAAACTCTTTGAGGAATTAAAGTCTGTTGATGGGTAGAACCACCAATTCCATTTTAGCAGTTATGGTCCCCGATGATATGTGAGTAGTGGGCGGTTTATTTTTCCACACCCCATCGTGGGAAATATAAGGGCCTTGGGTGGCAACTGAAAGGACACTACGTCATAACATCTCTTTCTCTATTCCGCGCTTACTCTCTCTAGATCCCTGGAAGCACCATCCCCAAACCCGTCGAAAAACTCTACAAGAGTCAGCGGATCGTTGCACACATCCTTCATTGAGAAGAATCAAGCAATGGATTCAGGTATCATTTCCTTCTCTCTTATGTTTTAGATTTACAATGCATTGGAATCGATGATTCTAGGATTTGCGAAAACCTTTTCAATGTTTTTGTTCATAATGAAATTGAGGTTTTCATTCAGTTAAATCCATCAAGTGGTATCAGAGTAATCTGATTTCCATTGCATTGTAATCCGAAGTTTTGATTCTTGGGGTTCTTTTTCATTAGGATAAGAACAATCCCTGAAATCATGTTTGATTCAATATTTTTTTAAGCCTATCTTAGTTGAATCAATGTTTTAAAGTTTGATTTATGTTAGTTTTAATCTCCTATATGGCTGCTATAACATCAATATTTGATTCAAATCGATTTGGAGATGTTTATGGGTGATCCACAACCTGTTCTTCCACCTTGGAACTACCCTCGATACTTATACGATACGGTACTCATAATGAGTACCAGTACTCGTCAAGTATGGAATTCCAGTAGACGAGTTCCAAAACGTCATTTGTATCATACAAGCACCGGTACTAATCTTTAGTACCAACACATATGGGATACAAATTTCGATCCTGGACCGCAATCTGAGTCATATAGGTACCGATACTAATCTTTAGTACTGGTACATATGCCATACTATTTTCCCATTCCAGAACCTTCTCCAAAACTGACGTAGTACCAGTACTTAAGATTAGTACCGGTACACATCATTTTGGGTGCTGGTACATAAGGATAAGTATCGGTACATGTGAGATCCAATTTCTCAAAACTGTGACTCATGAATACCAATACTTGTCATGAGTACTGGTACTCATGTGTGACTGGAGTGGTTGGACTCGTGGTAGGCAATATCTGACAGGTATCGGTACTTAACATAGTACCGATACATATGGAACCCAGAATCGGTACTAATGTTTAGTACCGATACTTAGCATATACAAGTGGTACTGATACTCATCTAGAGTACCAGTACATGTGCAATATTGGGGATATATATTACCTAATCATTAATCATTGGGCATAAATATCAGTGATATTACATCATTGTAATTGATTTTGATGTGTTTAAATTAATTAATGCATTTAACAAAATCTGCCAAAGTAATTGCTGTTTCATGTGTTAGTTGATTTATAACATCAAAATGACTACATTTGTGTTATTCCTGTGGATAGTAATTAGCCCAAAGGAGATTTACTACTTGACTAAATATCACAGTGCATCTAATAACGAATATGAGTGGTTTATTTTGGTTTCATATGTGGGTAATGAATTAATCTAAAGATGAATTCATTTAACTCGCATGTTTAAACTCTCATGTTTAGTTATTTATTTCTGCCTCTTACAATATTGTTATTTATGTTCAAAAACTAGATGTCAATATTGTATGATTTTCTGAATTTCATTTATTCATTAGAGCATGTATTTATCTTTTATTTCAGTTAACTCCTCTACATCTGCTATTTCTACCAATCTGAACTCCATTCTAGAATTGAATGGGTCTAACTTTAAATTATGGAAGGAGAGTGTCATGATAATTCTGGGGTGCATGGGTTTGGACCTTGTATCAAGGGTAGAACAGCCTTCTCTTACGGATCAAAGTACTGTTGATGCTAAGAAGTACTTTGAGAGATGGGAGCATTCCAATCGCATGTGTCTTATGATCATGAAGTGCACTATAACATAAAACTTTAGGGGTGCTATCTCAGAGGAATCCTGTTACGAACGGGCGCTCCAGACGTCTTTTAAGACGTCTGGGAGGTGGCCCAGACATCGTACCAGACGTCTGGAATCACTTACAGACGTCGGACCAGACGTCTGGGATCATTTCCAGACGTCTGGAAATCGGTTATTTTGGCATGCTACTATTCGTCTGCGCACCTGAGCGCGCAAACTTGTGTTTTCTCTCTCTCCCACTTTTTCCCTCTCTCCTGCGGCCGCAGACGCCTCTGCCGCGTTCTCTCTCTCCTCCTCACGCGGCCTTAAAAGGGCCACGCCTCTCCCTCACTCCCGTCACCTCCACCTCCTTCCTCTTCTCCTTCAGTCAGTGTGCGAGAGCAAGCGCGAGGGTGCAGCGGCAGCGACAGCCGCGGTGAGCATGGGAGGAGGTGCTGCGCGTGGGAGAGGCGCTCGGCCGTGAGGGCGAGCTCGCCGGGGTTGCTAGGGTCGGCCGGCGGGGGGCGCAGCGGGCGCGGAGCGACGTGGGAGGACTGCCACGGCTCGAGCAGCAGGCGGAGCACTCGCAGCGCGGTTGGGCATCGCGAGCGGAGGGCAAGTGGCACCCTGGTTCTGAAAAATTTTCCAGAATCAGACGTCTGTGCTTCTAGACAGACGACAGGAACGACGTCTGGAAGACTGTCCAGACGTCTGAAAGGTGAGTTTTTCCGTCCTCTTCCTTCCCTTCGATTGACCGTACTAAGAGAGAGAGGAAATGGGTACGCGCAGGGTCGGAGATTCGCATCCAACGCGAATCAGACGTCTAGCTGCAGTGCCAGATGGCGGGAACGACTTCCAGACGTCCTGGGTGACCATCGGACGTTTGGGAACTAGGCCAGATGCCCCCGCAGGCTTCTGGACGTCTGAGAGCCCAAGCAGAGCGAGGTAATTCCCTGATCCACTTTTTAAGACATCTGGAAGAAGTTCCCGACGTCTGATTTTGCACTGTTTCGTCGTTTTCGACCCGTTTCGGGCCCGTTCGAGCTCCATTTTCCGCGTTTCAAGTTGCATTCTTTTCGGAATTACATCCTCTACCTGTCTACAGTAGTTGTATACTGTTTTGAGAAGTTCCTTGTGTTTGATCCTTGTGATAGGACCCCGTTCCGTTGCAATCTCGGGGGTTGCGGAGGCACGCGGGATTCCCGACCATGCCCCTAGTTCGCCTGTTGTAACCGGTAGAGTGGCTTTAAGTATAATCCGTTAAATTATGAAACCATAAATAGAACCTAAGACATTGCATGAATCCTATGAATGAGAAATAGATTGAATGGTAGATTCCTAGGGTGTTGCATGAATCCTAGGGCTAGAAAACTAGATTGTATGATAGATCCTAGGATATGGCATGAATCCTAGGACGGGAAAACTAGTGGAATGTATGAATACTGCAGTCTTAGAAAATGTGGAAAGGAAATAATAGCTGCCTGTGAATTGAATTAATAGCTGCCTGTTATGAACAAATGAACATGATTAAGAATATGGGATGTATGAACGTGAAACTGGAATGTTCTGAGTTAAAGAGCTGGAACCCTACGGGGAATTAGGAGTACAACTCCTGGAAAGTGAATGGAATAGAATTGGGGAAGTGAGCTGGCCCTTGAGTACGGAGTACCAAGGAGAGCGACTGGCCCCCTGTTTAGTGCAGAGCGGAGCCAGCCGCCCCAGGGACCCGGGGTTAGGACTGGCCACTCTGTACCGACTTGCTGGCCCTCGTGTACGTAGTACCGAGGAGAGCTACTAGTGTAGGGAGGTACTAGCTTCCCCACGGGCCCCGGGGTTCTGCTAGCCTCCCACACCGACTTGTTAGGCCCACTGGGGCAAACCAGGGTAGTCAGGCGAGGGTGCGCGGACTGTGGAGGGGCAAGGCCCTTGTTTGGTTACTGTGGAGGGGTTGGACCCCTGTTACTGAGAGGGCTCTGCCCTGTACTGGTTCCGTGCTGTGCTTTGGGCGCACCCGTTAACGGAAACGACTAACCGCGTGCCAGTGCGGGTTAGCTACCTGTGCGTTTACCGCGCGTGCCGTAGTCACCGTTACGTCTATCAGTGACCTTGGGGTGGTTGACTGAGAGTAGGATCACCATGGGAGACTCTCCCGACCAGGAGAGCACCACGTGCTACTTCTACTGTTCAGAAAAGACTTCAATCAAGATCGTTCCCACGAGGAACATTCGAGATCAAGTGAAGGATCTGAGAAATAGATAAATTGTGAAACAATAGAAAGACGTAAATAAAGGAAGAAAGAAAATTAAACAACTATTGTACACTTTACTGTTTCTTTAGTTTAGCTGCCACTCTACTCATCGTTTTGCTGAGGTGTTACACTCGTTACCTTTCAGGACCAGGTGTTGAGCAGCCAGGGTCAGCGGCTGCAGAGGATGCTGGGCCGAGTAGGGTCCAGTAGAGTTACCACTGTTCTCTTGTACCTCTTTTTGTTCCGTTATAGTGAGTAGTTCTTATTTCCGCTGTACTTTTCTTTACCTACAGTTCATATTATGTTATGAATGTTGTTCTACTGTTGTGGTGGTATATACTGTAGTGGTTTCTTTCCTTACTGCTGTATTTCCTTACTGTTAGTTATATTCATGCTGAATGTGGTTTATTTTACTGCTCTTTTGGTTACTTCCTCGTTGGACAACTAGGTCTTGGGATTAGTCGAGTCGGTCCGGTTCTCGTGTCTCGTAGGGACTTGGGAATCGGGTCGTTACAAATCCAATGCCAAAATATTCCTTGATGAGATAGAAAAGCATTTTGCAAAGAACAAAAAGGCAAAGACAAGCAAACCTTCTGGGGAAACTTGTCTCACTTAAGTATAAAGGCACTAGGAGCATACGGGAGCACATCATGAAGATGTCTCATTTGGCTTCAAAACTAAAGGCACTAAAATTGAAGTTGTCGGAAAACCACTTAGTTTTGATATCACATCCTGACAATATGGACAATTTAAGATAAGTTATAACTGTTAAAGGGAGAAATGGTCTCTAAATGAGCTCATTTCTCATTGTGTGCGAAGAGGAGAGACTCAAGCAAGACAAGCCTGAGAGTGTTAACTTAGTTACCAGTTCCAAGAGGAAAAGGGCGAATAATGTTGCTGCTAGTTCTTCATCAAAAGGCAAGCAGAAGAAACCTAAGGCAACCTATTTCTTCTGCAAGGGTGAAGGACATGTAAATAAAGCTTGTACCAAGTATCAAGCCTGGTGTGACAAGAAGGGTATGTCTCTTTCTTTAGTTTGTTCGAAAGTTAATGTTGCTTTCATACCCTTAAACATTTGGTGGATAGATTCGAAAACTACTATTCACATTAGTATGTCTATGCAGGGTTGCCTAAATTGCCAAATGCTAAGTGAAGCCAAAAGATTCATATATGTAGGCGACGGTAAGAAGGTAGAGGTCGAAGCTATTGAGGATTCTAAGTTGTCGTTAAGTACTAGTTTTGATTTGACTCTTCGAGAAACATTTGTTGTACTGCCTTTTCAACGGAATTTAATTTCTGTTCATCTATTGGACAAGTCTGAATATTCTTGTTCTTTTGGAGATAAGCAACTTAAGTTGTTTATTGATTCAAGTCTTATTGCTACTGGTTCTTTATCTATGAATGACAATTTATATAATCTCCATACGTCTTCCTCTACGTTTGAAACCTTGCATGCTACGAAAAGAAAATTAACTTGTGAGAATTCTAGAATGTTATAGCATAAGCATTTAGGTCATATCTCTAAACAGAGAATTGATAGGCTTATTTCCACGTGAATTCTCCATTCCCTTGATTATGTAAATTTAAATGTCTGTGTGGAATGTTTAAAATGGAAATGAACAAACAAATCAGATGTAAGTGGCATAAGAGCTTCGGTTGTCTTAGAACTAATATATACAGATATTTGTGGGTCATTCCCTATGGCATCATGAAATGGTCAATAATATTTTATTACATTTAGAGACGATTCCTCAAGATATGGATATCTATATTTGATTAATGAAAAGTCATAGTCTTTGGACGCTTTCAAATCCTATAAGGCTGAAGTTGAAAATCAACTTGGGAAAAGGATTAAGGCCATCAGATTTGACTGTGGTGGTGAATACTATGGCAGATACAAGGTATCAGGAGAACAACGTCAAGGACCGTTTGCTTTATTCCTATATGAATGTGGGATTGTGCCTCAATACACCATGCTAGAGATACCTAACATGAATGGTGTTGTAGAGAGCAAAATAGGACTCTTAAGGATATGGTAAGAAGCATGATTAGTCATACTTCTTTACTAAAGTCCCTCCGGGGAGAAGCATTAAAAACGGCAGCATACATCCTAAATAGAATACCATCAAAAGCAGTACCGAAAACCCCATATGAAATTTGAACTGGTAAAATACTAAGCCTTAGGCACTTTCATATTTGGGGATGTCTAGCTGAGGCTAGGCCTTATAGGCTTAATGAAAGAAAATTGGACTTAAGAATGGTCAGCTGCTATTTTGTTGGATACTTGGAAAGGTTTAAGGGATATAAGTTCTTTGTCCCCGAGACTCTGATAAACCCCAGTTTATCATCATTCTTATGCATTAAAACAAATCTAGCTCTTAGGATTTTACTCCGCAAACTAGTTTTTGGGCTGCATTTAGGCATTAATTAGGTTAGGCATGCATTGCATTTTTTATTGTCTTTTTGATGTGTTTTTGTGAGTATTAGGGATGAACAGATATACAGATCCCTAAAACCCTAGCACTCAAGAAGGCAAATGGTGAAGGAGGAGCTCAGACTAACTAGAACTCAGCTTGATCCAGCTCACCACAGTTGGAACCTAGCTCACTTGGACTAGGGTTAGCTCATCCTAGCTCCATTCATCTAATCTCAACTGAATGGCAGCTCAAGAGAGCTCATCTTAGCTCACCCTAGCTCAGGTCAGCTCAAATCCAGCTCAACTTAGTTGAGTCTAGCTCATCTCAGCTCCCACTAGTCCACAGGGAGCTCTAGTTAGCTCAGCTGAGTTGACTGGAATTCACCCCAACTCAAAGCCAGCTACATCCAACTCCACTCAACTCCAGCCAACTGAAGATGAATTCATCCCAGCTCAGGAAGATCAAGTCCAGCTCCCAAGTACTCAACTTAGCTCAACTTAGTTGAGTTAAGCTACCTTAGCTGCCTCAACCAGCTTTATCCACCCCGGGAGCACCAAACCCAGCTCACCTCAGCTCATTATGGTAGAAGCCAACTCACTTTAGCTCGGCTTAGCAGCTAGCAAAAAACTAGCAAGCTAAGCCAACTAGAGTAGCTCCATGCCAGCCTCTTCAGCAGCTGCCAGCGCCAGTTCAAGCTCCAGACTTCTCCTCAGCTCCTCTCTTCAAACCTTAGCTCACATTACTTACTCCTTTACTCCATAGCTAGCTAAGCTAGCTTAGCTTAGCTTAGCTAGCATCCAACTCCTTGGCCATCCACCACCTTCAACTCAACACTAGCTAGCTCCATCAACTAAGCTCACCTAAGCTAGCTTTCCTACTCCAAGTTGGAGCCACCACCATCACACCCCTTCACCTCATCACCGCTACCAAAAGCCACCTATTTTCCCTCCAAAATAACCTTCTAGAACCCTTCCCTCTTGGTGCCAACTTTCCCTCCAAAATTCCCTTCATCTCCACCATACACCTCTCCTTAAATCCATCTCCACCATCCACCTAACCCCCCTTCTAGAAGACCCTGGGTTGGCGCCAAAATGGTGGTGTCTCTCCACCACCAAAAGCCACCAACACCACCAAAACCACCCCCTTAACACCCCTTGGGTTGGCGCCAATTACCCTTAGCCATAGGATCCCCAACCACCTCCATCTTCCCATCTTAGCCCTCCATTTCAAGAGTCACCTTAGCCCCCTTCCTACTCTATATAAACCCACCACCTACCACCATTTTAGAGCATCCTCCATTAGTGTATTATTCTACCTATACCCACCTACACCTACGGCCAAGAAGAAGGAGTAGAGAAGAAGATTAAGGGGGCACATCACCAGCCCCTTTGGTGCCTTCTTCTCCCCTCTTTCTTCAACTTGTGCCACGCCAAGGAGGAGGAGCTTTCCACATCAAGGAGGACGGCCAGGCAAAGGAGAAGAACCTAGGGTGGACGTCCACCCTTGGAGGAAGAGAATTAAAGGTGGTAGCTACCACCTTGGAGGACATCATCTTAGAGGAGCATAGTAAGGAAGGAGTTGGAGGACACTTTTCAAGCTCGGGAGCTACCAAGCTTGGAGCAAGAAGCCCTCTTCTTCACCATCTATCTAGAGGATTTGTGTTTTATTTTTCTTGTATTTTCAAGTAGAGTAGAAGCATTCCTCTATAGGTTTTGTGTGCACAATTTTGATTTAATTCAAATTGCCTTCTTTCAATCTCTGTTGCATAGCTTATTACAAATTTTGCCTAGCAATTATTTCACTCCCTCTCCCTAATTATTCTAGGCCTCCACGTGCCTAGGGTGAGCTTAGGAAGAGGCTCTACCTGTCACCTTAGGGTAGGTTTCTTAAATTAGGTATTACTTGTTTTATAGTTTTCAACAAAAACCTGCATGTTGCCTTTATTTCAAAAATCATAAAAACTATATATTCAAAAAGACCAAAAAGAAGGTTGAGATTTATTTTCAAAGCAAGAGATTTAATTTTTGCAACTTGCCTCCTTGGATGACCCTAGATACTCCCCTATATAGGAATATAAATTTAAAAGCGTATGCGAATTCGCGTGTTACGACATTAAAAACCCGCTTTTACAAATCACGTGATTTTTCGCACCAAACTCGCTCATTTTTTGAAACAAGAAATGCCAATTTCTTTGAGGATGTTGGTTTGGGTGGAGATGATAGGCACATTACCTTTCAGGAACCTAACCTTATTCCTAAGGATATTATGAAGAGGGTTAAGTTGTCATTGCTAATGTCGTTCCAACAATAGAAAGGGATGCAAGTAATGGTGAAAATCTCCCTATGAATCAAACTCAACAACCTCAAGATAATCAAGAAGCACCCTTGAGGCGGTCCACTAGGGAAAGGAGAAGTGCAATCTCCACTGACTATGACGTATTTCTCCAAGAACATGAGGCTGACCAAATGGATACAAATCTCATTTCGGTTGAACAAGCCATGTGGAGTTTTCATTCCCAGGAATGGACCATTGCCATGAATGAGGAAATGAAATCAATGAGTGATAATGACGTTTGGGAACTTATGTCATTGCCTGAAGGTGTAAAACCCATTGGTTGTAAATGGATTTTTAAAACCAAGAGTGATTCTAAACGCAATGTGGATAACTATAAGGCTCATCTTGTAGCAAAAGGCTTCACTCAAAAATAAGGCATTGATTTCAAAGAGACATTCTCCTCATTTAGAGCCATAATGGCTTTGGTGGCTCATTTTGACCTAGAGTTACACCAAATGGATGTGAAAATGACATTTCTTAATGATGGCATTAATGAAACGATATATATGGTGCAACCAAAATACTTTGCCTTAGGTGACGCAAAGAAAATGGTTTGCAAATTAAAGAAAGCCATCTATGGTCTAAAATAAGCTTCACGTCAGTGGTATTACAAATTTCATCAAGTTGTCTCATTTGGTTTTGAGACAAATTCAGTTGATGAATGCATATACCATAAATTCAATAAGGGCAAATATATTTTCCTAATTTTATATGTTGATGGCATATTACTTGCCTCTAATAATAATGGTTTAGTATTTGAAACCAAGAGATTTCTCGCAAACAAATTTGAGGTGAAAGATCTTGGTGAAGCTTCTTTTGTATTAGGAATTTAGATACACCAAGATCGCTCTCTAGGTATCCTTGGATTGTCACAAAAGAGCTACATTGAAACCATTCTAAAGAGATTTGGCATGGAAAATTATAAGCCAGGAGACACTCCTATAGCTAAGGGGGATAAATTCTCCCTTAATCAGTGCCCTAAGAATCAGGTTGAAGCTAAGGAAATGAAGAACATTTGCTATGTATCAACAGTGGGAAGCTTATAATGTATGCACAAGTCTACACGCGGCTAGATATTGCATACATTGTTGCCATGTTAAGCAGATACTTAAGTAATCCCAGACCCAAACATCAGAAGGCAGCCAAACTGGTTATGCGGTATCTACAGAAAATGAAAGATTTCATGCTCACATATAAGAGATCAGACACTCTGGAGGTCCTCGGGTATTCGGACTCTGATTTTGCTAGTTGTCAGGATAGCCGAAGATCCACTTCAGGCTATATTTTTCTATTAGCAGGAGGAGCTATTTCGTGGAGGAGTGCTAAGCAAATGATAATGGCTACCTTTACCATGGAAGAAGAATTCGTAGAACGCTTTGAAGCCTCGAATCAGGGAATATGGATTAGGAATTTTGTCACAGCTTTACGCATTGTGAGTAGTGTTGAAAGACCACTACGAATCTATTGTGATAATAATTTGGCAGTGCTATATTCAAACAACAACAGAAGTTCATCGAGGTCAAAGCATATTGACATAAAGTTTCTGGCAGTCAAAGAAAGAGTTCAAGGTGGTCAAGTATCCACAGAGTACATTGGAACTCACTCCATGGTGGCAAACCCACTCACTAAGGGACTAACGTCGAAAGTCTTTCATAAGCATGTTCCCCGAATGGGTGTTGTATCTTTTTTATGATACTACAATTCAATGGGAGTTTGTTTCATTTTGATGTTCATTGTGTGTGGACATGTTCATTTATTTTGTGTAAATAAAGTCATGTTTACTTTGAACTCGATCTATACTACATTTTGATCTCTTATAATAAGCTTGGACCAATTGAAAAATAGGCATATATGGATCAGTTTAACATGCAATTTTTCATGCTATGTACCCATATTTGATCTATGTCATTACTTATGTTATTATATGTGATGATTGAGGGGTTTAGTCAAATATAAGGTGACGAAAATTGCATTAGTCCTATTACTAACGTAGTATGGACGAGATTGGTGGAGGTATATTTTCATATATATATGATATACAATTTTAAGCACATACATTTTTGAATTAATGTAAGGTTATATGGATAAGATATGTAGCCCAAGTGGGAGATTGTTGAAATTATTATGTGGGCATACATACATTATTATAAGGAAACCTATATTAATACACATCATATATGTATGTATTCGTAGACATGCCCGTTGGGTGATCCAATAAGAATTGGGTAAATTGCACTTCTAATAATATGGGGTTAATTACATAGAAACTCTTTAGGAAATTATGGTTTGTTGATAGGTAGAACCGCCAATTCCATTTTAGCAATTATGGTCCCTGGGGATATGCGAGTAGTGGGCAGTTTGTTTTTCCGCACCCGATCGTAGGAAATATAAAGGCTTCAGGTGGGAATTGAAAGGACACTACGTCATAACATCTCTTTCTTTCTTCCACTCTTACTCTCTCTGGATCCCTGGAAGCACCATCGCCAAACCTGTCGAAATACTCTATGGGAGTTGGAGGATCATTGCATGCATCCTTCATTGAGAAGAATCAAGCGATGGATTGATCAGGTATTGATGGGAACACCATCATGAGCCCTAACCAGCTCATTTTGACCTAATGAAGAGAATAAAAACTCCTACATAACCTACTGAAGGTCCTAATTCACTACACAACCATTCTGAGAGGAAAATAAGAAAATAAGGGTAAAACTATAATTTTACCAATGCAGTACACCACAGGTTTTCTCAAGGGATAAACAAAGTTCAAATGGTCTTAATAAGATAACAAGTGGGTTGGATTTGACAGAAAAGGATTTGTGTGAGTTCTGAGAATTAAATGACTTCTTAAAATCCTAAAACAAACCCACTTGATTAACCAAGGTTCTGGTCAGGATAAAATTCACCAAAATCCTCTAAAAATCATAGAAAAATATCCTCTAGGGTTTAGTACCTTCAATTTGGCCATTGGAACCCATCTTGACCTAGATTGGGGTCTCAAACAAATACTTGCCCTAAATTAGGTTTTTACATAAATTACCCAGTCAAACGTGGTCAAACCCAAAATCCAACTTCACCATTAGATTCCTTAGGTCCAAATTAGGTTTGTACCAAAATTTGGACCTAAGGGGAGCTCATCTTGACCTAATTTGCAAATAGGTCTAATCTAATTACATTTGTACCCCTATCTTTCAAAAACCCTTACAATCAACCCCCTAACTTTCTTATCATCTTCAAAAATAGGTGCCTCCACCATTATAGCGTCGGAATCCTACTCCGGCAAGCTTTGAAAGGAGGTTTCTCCTTGATTGCTCAGAGAATCCCTCCTAAAATTGGAAGGGAGATTCTCTAAGTAATATCCTCCAATCTGAACCCAGTTTGATGCCTAATTCCTACCCAATCTCTCATGCAAATGCATGAGAGATTTGGGTCTCTTTTCAATTTCCTTCTCCGATGACCATGCCTTGCTTGGAAGCTTAGCTTCCAAGCACAAATCCCTCTCTAGAGACCTATTTAAGAAACCCCAGATTCAACCGCATTTCCTCAGCTTGAAATTAGGCTAGATTCCCTCCATTCTTCTCTCCCCTCCGACCACAACAACTCCGCAAGCTCCGGCGGCTACTCCCTCGCTCTCTCATCGTCCAACCACAATACCAGTGGTCGGGTTGCCTTCCTCTCATTCATCCACGTCGCACAACATCGGTCAACGTCGCCTCTCCCTCATCTTCGCCGCCGCCTCATCTACGAAGATCTTCGTCTTCCCCACGCCCGGCGACCAAACTGGCGTGCGTTCCCTATCCCTCCTCGTCCCTTAAAGGTAGGTCTTAGACTCTCTCTGTCACTCCCTTTCCCTCTCTTTATTTCCCTAAACCAACCCTCGATGCCACTGACCACCGTCACCTTCTCCACCTCCAGTGATACATCCAACGAGGTGCTCCCATCGCTCCGCATCTCCATACACCTCGCCGACCACCCTACGACCTCCGCCTCGACTCCGTGATCACATCCCCCCACTCCAGTAACTCCATCGACCACCCAAACATCCCACCGAACACACCCACTCACACATCCATAGTAAGCCCTAGATACACCACCACAGTCACCCGCACGCCACAAAACCATGCCTATCACATTCTCCGTGCTCCAGCAACGCTCCCTAAGTGCTCTGACGAGGCCGTGAGGCCGTTCTCATGTTTTCAGGTATCCAGCCACCGGCCGCCATTACTGCCAAGCTCGAAGCTACACTCCAGGTGCTGCTACTCCAGGTGATAGTCCCAGGCGGTGCGGACTTGAGGCATGCACACATCCAAGCTCTCAGTTGGAGTCAAATGCCCTTGCAGCCTCTCCAATTGGAAGCTCCATCTGCTGTTGCGGCACGCAGAAGAAGGTGGGACATTTAGTCCCACCTCGGAACTGGAAGAGAGCCCGTGTGCGCATAAATTGATTTCGTGTTAGAGGCTTATCGCCTCCAACACTGAGGGTGAGGTCCTCCTCCCCCCCTCTCACAGACTCATCCGCGGCACTGCCCACATGGACCTGGCCACGACCCGACAACCTGATTACCTTCACTCCTCTCTCACCACACATGCCGGTGAGCCTGGACTCGGGTCTTCGTTAGGTCCGATTACCCGACCGACTGTGGCTCTGGGAGAACGAAATTGAAATAGAGAAGAGCGAAAGAGAGGAAAGCTACGCAGGGGAAGGGGGGTTTTGCCTTGGAGCATTTAGCTCGACACTTAGTCGAATTCAAAGAGCACCGTAAGGCTTAAGGCAAAGGAAGAAGCTGAGGAAGAAAAGGCAGAGGGCAGAGAAAGAGAAAAGGAAGAAAAGGCAGAAGTCAGAGAAAGAGAAGAAGGAAGAAGCTGAAGAAGAAGAGAAGAAGAAGAAGAATCAGAGAAAGAGAAATCAGAAGGAAAGAAAGACACTGTAGCACTAGATATTTAAGTCATCTAATTTACAAATCAGACGTCTAATGCTCATATGCTATTTATTATTTTGCCTACAACTCTTTTTATTTTTCATATACTCATGCTCAACATTTCTAATTAGATTTTGAGTAGTATTATGTGTTCAATTGACATTTATTATTGAGATTAGTGTGTGAATTCCATTTTCTCCCTGTGTTCGACCTCATAATATATTCGTGTAATAGATTGTATTTGTTTTGAACGCTATTTCGATTATACAACGCAACACTCTTAAATACCGATTCAGCGCTCTTAAACAAGTATCCATTTCCTTCTCTCTTACATTTTTGATTTACAATGCATTGGAATCGGTGATTCTGGGATTTACAAAAACACTTGAGAGGAAGCTTTGAAGGTGGAGAAGATGGAGGAAAATGGGGGGGGGGGGGTGGCACCTATGGAGGTGCTTTATAGAAGGGCCTCATAGGTGTGGTACTCCTAAGGGCTAGTGTAGGGTATAAGTTAAGGGGTAAATCCTAAGGATTTGAAGGTTCTAACCCAGTGCACAACTTAAGGTGAGGGGGTAAGTCAAGGGATGGTTGATGGTCATACATTATTTCTGGAGAAAATGACTCTTATGTGTGTTCCTAGGCTAATTAATTGCATTTCGCATTGTAAATAATGCATAATATTCATCGTCACGCATTTAGAGTAACTCCTATAATTTATGTATTACTTTATCTCTTTTGATGGCGAAGGTACAAAGCGACACACAAACAGACCTCGAATGACAAATCTAGCCATACAGATGGGATCAAGGCGATGATTGGAGTCCAATGCCTCCAAAATCGCCCAAATCGAACACCCATAGCACCATCTACAAGCATTGGAAGATGGATGGCCATGGTGGCACCACCAGAGGCCATCTCACTCGTCTGCACATCTCCAAAGCACACCCAGTGCGCGATTGCAACCATTGGATCTCCATCCAACAGCTGCGCACCTACCACGCCTCCAATTTTGAAAAGCGCCACCCACGCACGATCCTGATCGTTGGATCGTCATCCAACAGACGAGGCAACTCCACATCACTACCGCCATCACGCAACCACCACTATTGGATCGCTATGCAATGAATGCGAATGAACCACGTCAGCCCCTCCACTTTGTTCCAATTCTAAAGGGTGCCTTCCTCGCATGATACCAGCCGTTGGATTCTCATCCAACTGCCCGAATCATGAGGGAGAGGCGATAGCACAACGGAGAAAGCATGCGCCCCTCAATGAGGAGACGCACATTCAAGCCCTCGTAATAAGATTCATCAACCTACCAAAAAAAAGGGTCTTCTCCATACTAGGACTTATAATAGGAGGCACCGCTCTTAGAGTGCTGAACTACGCTACCCACAAAGGTATTCCTCTTATCTCGCAAGACTCTGGAATGGGAGAAAATTAGTTTCACCTATGTTGTTCCAATTTTAGGGTGGTTTGTTGTTCAATAACTAATATATTTTGAGCATCAAATTGAACGTTGTTTCGAAAATTGAAACACCTATGGAGTGACTCAATCACATATCATCAACTTAAGCATATTCAATCACAAAATACTCGTCCCAAGATCTAATGCCAACATACACAAGTGCTTTACAATATGCACTTATCAAGTGACTAACATTTTAGACTCAAATTCCATGTGAGTAACATACAATTACTCCCTGTATACACAAGCTTAAATGACAAAGGATGCTTGGATCTAACTTTCTTTAGTTACCAAGCATCCAACCAATTAGAATTGGATTAATCCATCAACTTGTCCACATCGATGCGCATCTCCTATCTAAGCTCCACAAGGACATCTTAATCTTGATTTCAATCATCTCAGTTAAGTTGATTGATACATCCTTTTTGAGGTCTTCATTTAGCTGAAGATGTTAAACTTAGTGCTTGTTGGAAGGCAACCTAATACAATTTTAATTATATATAGTAGATTCTCGTTATTTTAGCCTTGTGGATCCGTGAAGCTAGTTGTTCTTCAATGCATAGACTTAGAGGTTTACAAGTGACATCTCTCCTACAATATGGACATTGCATGAAATAGGCATGGGGGGAGATACTTTTTCGTTAAGTTTTCATTTGAAATGAAAATTTTTGAAATGGTTTTGCCTAAGTTTTGTCAAGTTTTGAGTTACATAAGAATGATTGTACTTAGGTTTTCAAGATTCTCCAACCGTCGGAGTGTATGTTAAAGGTCTTTACACCTACACTCTTCATGTCATTTTCAACTTAATCAAGTCCTCAAGGAGTTTACTTTGCTAAGGTATTAAGCTGACAAAATAAGAAGTATATGACTTGTTTTTCTTTCACCATTCGATTTGGATGTTTTTGAAGCTTGAGTATCTCACCTTTGCACTAACACACTAGCTAACTTGTGGGCAAGTATCACTAGAAAGCTAGGTTTTCAGAGGGTATGAGATCTAAGTGTCTAACCTTTAAAATCAAATATAATTTTAGATATCATTCTAATGCCCTTGCAAGTATGGTTGTTACGTTACACTGAGTATGCTCCCTAAATGTAGGGTATTCTAAAACCCAACCTTGCACCTTGATCCCTACGTATTTCCACTAAAGAGACACTCTTGAACCACATTTGGCGTCCCTTATCTCGAGAAAAAGAAAAGAGAGAGAAAACGGAAAGAAAGAAAAAGGAGAGATATATACATAAATATAAATTTACTGAGTAAGGTCAAGTACCTCTTATGGCATCATCCTGAGGCATCAAAATGTAGGGATTAGCCAGGAAGATGCCTCTTATGGGCTCATCCCAAGGCGTCAAAGTATAAGGCCTTCCATGAGATATTGATGAATTCATAGTTTATTAGCTAACACATGCTTATTTTATGTTAGTTAGTAGCAATAGATGCTTAATTGCATTAGAGTTAAGGCATTTTAGACATTATTGCATTCTAGCGTTAGCAATGCATTTAAGTTTTAATTATGCACCTATTTACCTAGTTAAATATTGTATTAATTTGCATTAATATTTTATGCAGGAATAATTGTGAAGCTGGCAGATAGGATCCCCACCCTAATCCTCTCCACCAATTAGGCTCACTAGGACACACCACTTAACCTTAACCTAAAACCCTAACTCTAACCCTCACATGCCACTCCACACGCCTACCCCATTGCACCTCATGACTATCCACCTCATCTTATTTTGCCTCACTAATCCTTGGCTCCACCTTCCATTCACTCTCCATGTGCCACCTCACCCCTTCCACATCACACCTTCCCACCTAAGCCCCCACAAATCCTAATCTTTCTTAAGGGTGGTGCCACCTTTGGTTCTTCATATCCTTTTCTCCACACCACCACCAAACCCCAATCTTAGCCCTCCATCTAAGTCCAACCCTCATTGTAGCGCTACTGACAGTGATTTTCACTTTGAATAATTAATATTAAGATAATAAATCATTGCAGCACAAAAGGTGGTGGAAAATCTCTCAATCAAAGATTAAACAGATATGAATTTAAACCACAATAACGGATGTCGATCTACAAGGAGGAATATACCAATAAATTCACGATAAATTTACCTCTTGTTTACTTAAAAGTAATTTCATTCATTCATCCTAATCCCAAAGAAAGAACACTAATAGATGAATCAAATAACCAATCTCTAATTTCTGAAAAGAGATGGACCAATCACGCAAATTCTCCTTTACTAGAATACTCCTATACAATCAATCAAGCCCAAATATTCAATGGAATCCAATGTAAAGCATAATATCACCATTTAATGTAAAGCTAATAGATGGGAGAAGATAATCATGCAATTTGATAAGCCAATTAATTGGAGCAGACTAAAGGGGCTTGGCTGTAAATTCATTCAATTAATAAAATAATAAATCAAAAATCAAGTTTTGGCAATGGCAGCACATGTAATATCTAATTGAAGGGAAAACAGAGCTTTCACTCTCTCTCCTCCTCGCGTGAGAGATGGAGCACCGGCGACGAAGCTGCTATGGGGGAAGGTTGACCGACGTGTGGGGATCATCATGACGATGACAGAACGGCGAGAGGTGGCTGGAGGTGGCCAGCGAGTGGAGGAGGGTCACCGGCCTATTTGAGGAGAAGGCAACAACCATGCGTCTGGCTGCGCTCGGCTGCGCGCCTGCAGGGCGTTGGTGGCGAGGGTGAGCTCCTGCGAGAGGGGGCGCGCAAGGTGTGAGCGCTGGAGGAGGGGAGGCGCGCTGCGGTGGAGAAGGTGCGGTGCCTGCGGGCGGGGGCGCGCAAGGTGTGAGCACTGGAGGAGGGGAGGCACGCTGTGGTGGAGAAGGTGTGGTGCCTGTGGGTGCCTGCAGGCTGCTTGAGCAGTGCTGTGATGGTGTGGCCTGGCAGGTGTAGGGGGAACGCGTGCGCTGGAAGGAGGAAGCGCCTGCGGGCACAGGTGGGGTAGTGCTAGCGCCTGCAGGGCACTGGTGATGAGGACGTGAGCACCTACAAGCGTTGGACGCAGGTGCAGGCTGGAAGGTGATGGAGCTGGAAGGGGGTGCGGTGATGGCACTGGTGCGATGCACCTGAAGTGGCTGCAGGCTGGAAGGGTGACGCTTACAGTAGAGGCTGTGGCTGGCGGTGGGTGCACAGTGCAAGCCTTCAAATGCAATGGATATCCCCTCAAGGGGGAGGAAGAAGATGATCTCTAGAAGAATCGACAATCCTCTCTTTTTATCTCCTCCCCGTGCAAGTCAAGGGATTTTCAAATCCCTTACTAAACATGGCCGGCGTTGTTGGTGAGGTTGTTGATGGCCGGTCATAGGTTGAGAAATTTGTGGGGGAAAATATCTTTTCTGCCCCTATTCTTTTCCACCATTGATCCTCCTCCCTCTTCTTCTTGATTATTAGCTGGATGGATAGATTAACTGGAGAAGATGTAACGAGTGCGCTGTTGCGGGACCTGCATGAAACATAAACTAATTACATACTATGTTATAGAATGCGATAAAATAGATGTAAACTTAAATAATGATGCATGCAATCATTCTACAACTTAATGTAGTTATTAACAAACATACAATGTTAAAATAGAATTACTTAGGCGTAACAATAGTCCATTAGAATGGACTCATCGGCTACATTATTTACATGTAATGGTAGCCCTACATCATTTACATACAACCCTAGCTTTATCTCCATAAGGTCACACCACTTAAGTCCACCCCATCTTGGCCATCCATACTTCCATACTCCCATCACCGCCATCCACATAACATTGATCCATGGCCCTTGCCTTCAACCAATGATTTCATGCCAACCCACTCCAACCAATGCCCTCACGCCACCTCACCTTCTCTACCTCATTCAACCAATCCCATGTTGCCACATCACCTCCATCTCCACGCCACCTTACTCCCTCCCCTCTATAAAAACGCCTACAACCCTCCAAGCCATTATCATCTCTTCGTCTATCTTCTCCACCACCATCCCCCACCATCTCTCTTCTCTAACTCCACCTCTATAACTAACCCCCCTTCCTAAACCTTAACCCAAATTCTTCCTCCCTTAACCTCCACATCATTAGAAAACCCTAGGTTCCCTCTTCTCCACCATCATCTTTACTGATGATAACATCATCATGATCCATAACTAGCTTTAATTAATCAAAATCAAGTGACAAATGCTCCTACATAATCGCCGAAGAGTCGTAATTCACTGAATATCCATTCTGAGAGTAAAACACTAAATTAGGGTTAATTCTACAGTTTTAACAGCATATCATGAATGTAGAATAATCATGGGATTTCCCAAGGATTAATATAAGGTCTAATGAGTATTAAAGTCTAACAAGAGGGTTCACACAGACAGAAATGGATTTTCACGCACTTCAAGAACTAACATAGCTCCCAAAACCTAAATTCAGATCCTCTTAAATAATAGAGGTTCTAGTCAGGATAAAATCCATCTAAACCTTCTAAAATTCATAAAAAAATATTCCATAAGGTTTGGTAACCTTGGTTTGACCATTTGAACCTATTTTGACCTAGAACAGAGTCTCAGATGGAAAGTTACCCTAATTTGGGTTTCTGCGTAAATTTCCTAGTCAAACTTGGTCAAAACCCAAATACAACTTCACCATCAAAGTTCTTGGGTCAAAATTAGGTTTGTATCAAAATTTAGGTCCAATCAGAGATCATCTTGACCTAGTTTGCATTTTAGTCCAGTCAGACTCTTTCTCTCTCAATTAACCCCTTAGCTTTTGAATTATTTGCAAATTGGTCGCTAACTTTCTCATTATTCTTTGCAAATGGATCCCTACTGCCATTAGTGTGAACACAGGAGCTCCATCAAGATTCGAGCGAGGATTTCTCATTCGATTCTCAATCAAATACTCCCAAAATTTAAAGGGAGATTCCTTGAGGAATTTCCTTCCAAATAAACCCAGACATGAATCTTGATTCCTTCCCAATCTCCCATGCGAATGCATGGAAGATGTGGGTATCCTATGTGCACGAAATAGACGAAGTTCGCAAGCTTGTTTCCAAGCTTGGAACTCCTCTCTTAGGCTTATAAAAGGACCCAGGACAAGAATTTGCTTCTCCTTGGCTAGGTAAAAGGCCAAAAACCCTCTTCTTTCCCCTATCTCCGACCCCTCCGACTTAAGCTCTAGCAGCCTCCTTCTCCGTCATCCTATGGATGGCCAACGGCCAAATTGGCCCCTCCTCCCACTTCCTCATCATCTTCCGCATCTCACCAACCACAGCGAGGGCAGCCTCTCCCTTTCCTTACCGTTGTCTCCCTCAATGGAGTATGCTTCATCTATGGCACCAGCAATCACATTGCCTCCTTTTTCTGTGTTAACAAATTCTAGGTTAATTTCTCCTTTTAAAACATAGTCTCTAAGAAAATGATGTCTAACATCCATATGTTTAGTCCTAAAGTGTTGTACTGGATTCTTGGATATATTAATGGCACTTGTGTTGTCACACAAAATTTTGTTATTCTTAAAAGATAAGCCAAAATCTTGTAATGTTTGTTTCAACCACAATTGTTGTGAACAAGCTAAAGATGATGCTACATAATCGGCTTCAGTTGTGGATAGTGATACAGTATTTTGTTTTCTAGAGAGCCAAGAGACTAGGGAATTTTCAAGAAATTGACATGTTCCACTAGTATTCTTTCAATCTGTGAAACTACTCGCATAGTCAGCATCACAAAAGGAATATAATTCCAATGTATCTGACTTCGGATAGAAAAGTCCCAAGTCTTGTGTGTTGTTTAGATACCTAAGTATTCTTTTAACAACATTTAAATTTGTTTCTTTAGGGTTTACTTGAAAGCGAGCACACAAACAAGTGCAAAACAAAATATCAGGTCTACTTGCAGTTAAATATAACAATGATCCTATCATGCTTCTATATAGTTTTTGATCTACTAGTTTACCTGTGTCATCAGTTTTCAATTGAATAGAAGCTGTCTACGGTGTTTCTTTACCTTTGACTTTGTCCATCGAGAATTTCTTTAGTATCTCTATTGTGTACTTAGTTTGAGATATGAAGATTCCAGAGGATAGCTGATTAATTTCAAGTCCGATAAAGAACTGAAGTTCTCCCATCATGCTCATCTTTAACTGATCCTGCATTATCTTTGCAAAGTCTTGGCATAATAGATCATTAGTAGCACCGAAAATAATATCATCAACATATATTTGAATTATTAAGAGATCATTTTCTTTCCTTTTAGTGAATAAAGTTGGATCTATTTGACCAATTTTAAATTCATTGTCAATTAGATATGTTTTTAATCTATCATACCAAGCTCGTGGAGCTTGTTTAAGTCCATATAAAGCTTTGTTCAGTTTATAGACATGGTCTGGATTTTTAACATCTTCAAACCTGGAGGTTGTTTAACATAGACTTCCTCCTTTATGAATCCGTTTAGGAAGGCACTCTTGACGTCCATTTGAAAAAGTTTGAATTTCATATGGGCGACTGATTGTGTTTTTGCACGATTTGTTAATTTAGGGTTTTAAGTCGTTGCAACGCACAAAAATGGATTCGCTTTTAAAATTTATAACCTAGATAGTGGGGTATCTAGGGTCGTCCAAGGAAGCAAAATTCATTGCTAAATCAAATCTCTTTCTTTAAAGGGGACTCAACTTTCTTTTTGGTTTTATATATATATGAATTTTTAGATTTTTGAAATAACAGGATCACTAAAGTTTTGTTGAAAAATACTAACCCTAATAGCTAATATCTACGTGACAAAAGTGATTCTTTCTAAGCTCACCCTAGGCATGTGGAGGTCTAGGGTAATTAGAAAGAAAGAGTGTTTGTGCACTAGGAGTAATGTGACAAAACAACAAAAGGAATTGTGACAAAAGCTATATTACAAAGAAGGCAACTTTTAATTGAGAAAGAGTACTTTACAAAACATCCTAGTAGAGGAATACTTCTACTACTAGAATAAATATAACAAAAAAAAAAAAAAAGAAACACAAATCCTCCTAAAATGATGGTGAAGAGGGGAAGCTCCTTGCTCCAAGCTCAGTGGCTCCTAGGCTTGAAAAGGGCTCCTCCTTCTCCTTCCTAGATGTCCTCCAAAGGCAAACCCTGGATGGGTGTGCCTTCTCCTTCCTAGAGTGGGTGGCTCCCACTCCAAGAACTCCTCTTGAAGGTGGCGTGGACCACCTTTGATTCTTCCTCCAAGGGTGGTAGTGTACCACCCTCATATCCTCCTCTTCCTAGGGTAGGCATGTACCCTAGGTTGTCCTCCAATGCCTGGCTTCCTTCCTTGGCTGGCGTGGGCACAAGAGAGAAGAGAAGAGGGGAAGGCACCAAGGGAACAGAGTATCCCATTAATCTTCTTCTTCTTCTTCTCTTAACCTTCTATGTAGGCGGAAATATGGGTAGGAAAAATATAGCCAATGTTGGATTTTAATGGTGGTGGTAGGGGGTTTTTATAGGAGTAGGAGGGGGTGGGGTTAGTTATAGGATGGACGGCTTTGATGGGGGTTAGATGGTGGTTATAGGATCCTAGGGCTAGGGTTGTTGGCGCCAAAATGGAAGGGCACTTGGTGGTTGGCGCCAACTCTAGGAGGTTGCTATGGTTAAGGGTTTAGTTAGGTGTGTTGTATGGCTAGGATTAGATCATAGGGTGGTAGTTTGGAGATGGATGGCTATGTTTAGTTGGTGCCAATTATAGGGATGTGTGGAGGTGTGATTAGGTGTTTTGGTGCCAACTAAAGGGGGGTTTAGGTGGGTTAGGTGGCGTGGGTTTTAGGAAGGGTTGGGATGGCTTTATTTGGTGGTGGTTATGGGATTAAGGGTAGATATATGTGGCGCCAAAATGAGGGGGTGTGGGTGATGTATTTTGGCGCCAACTAGGGTGTGGTTTAGGGTAGTTAAGGGAAGTTAAGGTTGGTGCCAAGTGTAGGTTTCTAGAAGGGGTTAGGTGGGTGGTAGAGATGGCTTTAGGTGGTGATGTGTAGGGTGATGGCGATTTCACGCGGTTTGTTAAATACGTCGTTGTAACGCGCAAAATCGATCAACTCTTAAATTTATATTCCTAGATAGGGAAGTATCTAGGGTCGTCCAAGGAGGCAATATGGTTGCAAAATTGATTCTCTTGCTTGGAATATATCTCAACTTTCTTTTTGGTAATTTTCAATATACCATTTTTTTTTTGTTTTTGAACTAAGGCAACATGCGAACTGATGGCGGGAAAAGTGTTTACACTTCCAATTAAGTAAACTACTCTAAGGTGGCAAGTAGAGCCTCTCCCTAAGCTCACTCTAAGCAAGTGGAGGCCTAGAATAATTAGGGAGAGGAAGTGAAGAATGCTGAAAATAAGCAAATAGAAATGCAAACAAGATATGCGAAGAAGGCAACTAGATAATTGATAAAGTGTTTAACAAAAATGCCTAGTAGAGGAATGCTTCTACTACTAGATAATTGAAATAAAGAAAGAAAACACAAATCCTCTAAATAGATGGTGAAGAAGAGGGCTTCTTGCTCCAAGGTTGGTGGCTCCCAAGCATGAAAAGAATCCTTCAACTCCTTCCTTGCAGTACTCCGCCAAAGTGATGACCTCCAAGGCAAGCCCTAAGGGGGCGTGCCCTAAGTTTCTCTCCAAGGGTGGATGTCCACCCTAAGCTTTTCTCCTTTGCCTGGCAGTCCTCCTTGAAGTGGGAGAGTCCTCCTCCTTGGCGTGGCTCAAGTTGAAGAGAGTGGGGAGAAGAAGGCACCAAAAGGGCTGGTGATGTGCCCCTTTAATCTCCTTCTCTACTCCTTCTCCTTAGGCGTAGGTATAGGTGGATGTAGGTAAAAAAATACACTAATGGAGGATGCCCCAAAATGGTGGTAGGTGGTGGCTTTTTATAGAATAGGATGGGGGGTTAAGGTGCCCCTTGAAATGGAGGGCTAGGATGGAAGGATGAGGGTGGTTGGTGATCCTATGGCTAGGGTGAGTTGGCGCCAACCCAAGGGGTGTTAAAGGGGGTGGTTATGGTGGTGTTGGTGTCTTTTGGTGGTGGAGAGACACCCCCATGTTGGCGCCAACATGGGGTCTTCTAGAAGGGGAGTTAGGTGGATGGTGGAGATGGATTCAAGGGGGATTGTGTGGTGGAGATGAGGGGGGATTTTGGAGGGAAAAGTGGCGCCACTAAGGGGTGGTTATGGGTAGTTTTTGGCGCCACTTTTAGGTGTCTTTTGGAGGTGGTGGGTAGGTTAGGTTGGTGCCAAGTAGGTTAGCTTATGTGGAGCTTAGGTGGAGCTAGTTGGGTGGAGTTGGTAGGTGGGTTTTTGGGGTGGTACAAGCCAAGGAAGTTGGAGCATAGTTAAGCTAAGCTAAGCTAAGCTAAGCTAGCTTAGCTAATGGAGGAGTAGAGGA
The DNA here is from genome assembly GCA_037157565.1 of Thalassia testudinum. NCBI lineage: Eukaryota > Viridiplantae > Streptophyta > Magnoliopsida > Alismatales > Hydrocharitaceae > Thalassia > Thalassia testudinum. The sequence continues at coordinate 61,260,445 of JAZHRO010000007.1, read as the reverse complement.
GAAGGTGTTGGAGCTAGGGTTTGGAGGGAGGAGCTGAGGAGAAGTCTGGAGCTGAAATTTGGAGCTGGCTGCTGCTGAAGAGGCTGGCATGGAGCTATTCTAGCTGGCTTAGCTTGCTAGTTCTTTGCTAGCTACTAAGCCGAGCTAAGGTAAGCTAGCTTCTACCATACTGAGCTAAGGTGAGCTGGGTCTGGTGCTCCCGGGGAGAATCAAGCTGGTTGAGGCAGCTAAGGTAGCTTAGCTCAACTGAGATGAGCTAAGCTGAATCCCCGGGATCTGGACTTGAGCTTCCTGAGCTGAGATGAATTCTTCTTCAGCTGGCTGGAGTTGAGTGGAGCTGGATGTAGCTGGATCTGAGCTGGGGTGAACTCCTGTCAACTCAGCTGAGCTAGCTAGAGCTCCCTGTGAACTAGTGGGAGCTGAGGTGAGCTAGACTCAGCTAAGTTGAGCTGGATCTGAGCTGACTTGAGCTAGGGTGAGCTAAGGTGAACTCTCTTGAGCTGCCATCCAGCTGAGATTAGCTGAATGGAGCTGGGATGAGCTAACCCTAGTTCAAGTAAGCTAGGTTCCAGCTATGGTGAGCTGGATCAAGCTGGGTTCCAACTAGTCTGGGCTTCTCCTTTACCAATTGCCTTCTTGAGTGCTAGGGTTTTAGGGATCTGTGAATCTGTACATCCCTAACACTCACAAAAACACATTAAAACAACAATAAAAAATGCAATGCATGCCTATCCTAATTTATGCCTAAATGCATCCCAAAAACCCATTTGCGGAGTAAAATCCTAAGAGCTAGGTTAGTTTTAAAACATAAAAATGATGATAAACTGGTGTTTATCATAGGGTTAGGATTTAAGGGGAAGTTGGTGCCAAAAGGAAGGGGTGCATGTGATGTTTTTGGTGCCAACTTGAAGGGGTGTGAGTGGTGGTGGTTGGTGTGGGTTGGTGCCAAGGATAGGTTGGGTTAAGGTTTCGTTAGGGTTAAGGGTTGAAGAGTGGACGGCCATGGAGGTTTTTGGTGGAGTAGAGTTTAGCTAAGCTAGCTTAGCTAGTAGAGCAGAGCTGGAGGAGCTAGGGTTTCATGGAGGGGAGCTGAAGAAGAGTATTCTAGAGCTGGTATCAGGTTCTCTGGAGCTGGGGCTGCTGAGGCAGCTTCAAGGGGAGCTCAACTACTGAGCTTAGCTACTTAGTTCTTAAGTAGCCAAGCTTGGGTAGTTGAGCTAACTTGAGCTGACCCTAACCTAGCTGGAGCTAGGCTGAGCTAGAACTGCCTCTAATGAGAACTCCAGAGGTAGCTAAGCTACTAGTTGAGAAGTAGTAGCTCAACTAGCTTAGAGTCTAGCTATTGTGAGCTGGCTGGAGCTGAGGTGAGATGAGCTTGAGCTGAGGTGGACTCAAGTCAACTCAGTTGAGCTAGCTAGAGCTCCCAGTGAACTGGTGGGAGCTGAGATGAGCTAGACTCAACTGAGTTGAGCTGGATCTGAGCTGACCTGAGCTAAGGTGAGCTAAGATGAGATCTCTTGAGCTACCATTCAGCTAAGATGAGCTGAATGGAGTTGAATGGAGCTAACCCTAGTCCAAGAGAGCTGGTATCCAACCATAATGAGGTAGAATCAACTAAGTCCTAGCTTGATTGAGCTTCCTCTTCATCAGTTGCCTTCCTGAGTGCTAGGGTTCTGGGGATCTGACTCTCTGCTTATCCCTTACACTACAAGAAACACATCAAAAATAAAATAACAAATGCAATGCATGCCTAACCTAATTTATACCTAAATGCAATCCAAAAAACCCATTTGCAGTGCAAAATCCTTAGAGCTAGGTTTGTTTTAATGCATAAGAAAGATAATAAGCTGGAATTTATCAATGGCAAAGGCTAGTAGCATCCTAATGGATTCTAAGCAAGCTACGGGAGCATATGTTTCATCAAAATCAATTCCTTCTTCTTGATTATACTCTTGGGCCACAAGTCTAGCTTTATTTCTAACTACTCCTGATTCATTAAGTTTGTTCCTAAAGACCCACTTGGTTCTTATAATGGTTTGTGATTTAGGCTTTGAAACAAGTTCCCATGATTTCTCTTGAATTGATTTAACTCATCTTCCATTGCAATGATCCAGTGATTATCAGAAAAGGCTTCCTTGACATTTTTGGGTTCTAATTGTGAAACAAATGTAGTGAAAGCTAAACTATTAAAGGATGATCTAGTTTGAACTTCTTTAGACAATTCACCTATAACCAATTCCTTTGGATGATCTTTCACAAACCAAATATCTCTGAGTAGTTCATTAGAAATATTCTGTTCTGGAATGTTTGATGGGTCAACTATTAGGTCATCATCATCAATTGCAGCAGATTTTGGTTGAACTAAAGTTTCATCAAAAGATACATGCACGGTTTCCTCAACAACAGAATTTTTCTTGTTAAAAACCCTATAGGCTTTACTTCTGGTTGAATAACCTAAGAAAATTCCTTTTGAACTTTTGGCATCAAACTTATCAAGATTGTCCTTAGTATTGAGTATAAAACATTGACAACCAAATATCTTAAAGTAGGAAATTCTAGGTGTCCTTCCATAATAGAGTTCAAAAGGTGTTTTGTTTAGGATAGGTCTAATCAATGATCTATTTTGGATATAACAAGCAGTGTTTATAGCCTCAGCCTAAAAATATCGAGGCAGCTTTGACTCGCACAACATTGTGTGGGCACACTCTTGCAAAGTCCTATTTCTCCCCTCAACTACACCATTTTGAGGTATAGCTCTAGGGAAGGCAAATTCATGTTTTATCCTATATTGATCATAGAAATTGGTAAAGGATTCATTCTTAAATTCTCCGCCGTGATCACTCCTAATCCTAATTACTTCATACCCTTTTTCATTTTGTAGTCTTCTAACTAATTTGCTAAAAACTAAGTCTTTACTTTTTAAGAAAGATACCCAAGTAAATCTAAAAAAGTCGTCAATTATGACTAGACAATATCTTCACTCGCTTAGGCTTTCAAATTTGGTTGGTCCAAACAAGTCTAAGTGAAGTAGCTCCAAAGGTTGTGCAGTGCTAACCATCCTTTTTGGTTTGAAGGGGTTTTTAGTTTGCTTGCCAACTTTACAAGAATCGCAGATTTTGCTTCTCTTGAAGTTGATATTTGGCAGAAATTTGACGTGTTCATGTTTCATGAGTTTACTGATGTTCTCCATGTGAACATGACCTAGTCGTTTATGCCAAAGTGTTGCTTCTTCGTCAGATACAACTAGACATTCAAGATTGTTGCATTTGTCGAAGTTTACACTATAAATGTCTTTATGTCTATTTCCTTTAAGAATAATTTATTTTGTTTCTTTATCACTAATTTTAAAACCTTTTGATGTGAAAGTAATTTTATAACCTTTATCATATAAGTTTTTTATCTGTGATTTTAATGCAGTGATCTCAACAGATAACTCTTTGTTTTGATTTTCAAGTACGTCTTTTTGAGTTCTTTCTTCACCTAATGCTTTTACTAGGTTATTATTTTTTGGTTTTAATGATTTTGCTATATCATGCATCTCAAAGAATGCTTCTAATAATTCATCTTGAGTAAAGGAGGTTACCTCATCTTCTAGAGCCATAAGACCAAGAAGAGCTTCTTCTCCCGAAGTTTCTTCTTCCTCTGAACTTGAGTCTGACTCATCCCAAGTTGCCGTGAAAGCTTTCTTCTTTCTGTCTTTTCTGAAGGGCTTCTTCTTCTTGTCTGACTCCTTTTTGAGAAGCAGGCAATCCTTCTTGATGTGTCCCCTTCTCTTGCAGTGTAACAGGTGATCCCATCATTCTTGATTTCTTCTTTCTTCTTCTTCCAATTCTTCTTATCTTTGAGGAACTTCTTGAATTTTCTGGAGAGGAGGCTATGTCTTCCTCTTCTCTGCTTGAAGTTTCTTCAGATTCCTGAATAGCTTCAAGAGCTATAGTCTTCTTCTTGGATCCTTCTCCTTTTTGATCCCTCATGTGTTGGAGTTGAACCTCATACGCCATTAGACTTCCAATAAGATCATCCAGTTTCAAGGTGGAGAAATCTTTTGACTCCTGAATGGCGGTAGTCTTGGTTTCCAAGTCATTGGTGAGTGAGCGAAGGATTTTTCTGACAAGGGCTTCATTCTTGATGTTTTGATCCAGATTCCGTAGAGAGTTTATGATGTCCAAGAATCATGTGAACATCTCCTTTATCAACTGCCCTTTCTTTATCCTGAAAAGCTCATAGTTCTGGGTGTTGGTGCTAAAGCACCACGATCGTTTATTTTGATGATAACAAAACACGTGTCTTTTAACGTTTGCTTTTGAGTCCTAGTTTTCAGGTCAAATTGCAAATGGAGACAGGTGTTTAGACGGAGTTCGAGCTCGCATCCATGGCAGATTGGAGGAGCTTGTATCTTTTACTTTGTTATTTGGTTGGGTATTCACGTTGCGAATTCCCATCTCCATCGAGGAACAAAATCCTCCTTGTGAAGAGGAGGGGTTGAGGAATGCTACTCTCGTACTTGTAGCGTGGTTGTATTTGAGGTTGAACTACCCTCGTTTAAGTAGTTCGTATAGTGGATTTGATCGATTAGATCGATCAGGAAATCCTAACTCGAGAGGGTTAGGTGATGGTTTTCACCCGGTTTGGGTTTCCACCTAAAAATAATTAGGTAATTGTGTGATTACTTATCTTTGTGAGATTGTCTATTTTAATTCCGCATTTTATATTACATCACGCATATCTCACCCCCTCCAAGTAGGAAATTTCAATTGGTATCAGAGCAGGTTCTTGCAAGATTGGAGTAACACCCAGCAAGAAGATCATGGAGGGAAACAACTCTGCAACGAGGATTCTCGAGGGACAGTCCACGACCCGTCCACTATTCTTCGACGGGAGCAACTATCCCTACTGGAAGCTGCGGATGAAGACTTGACTGCAAGCCAACGACTTCATGATTTGGGTCAGATGCGAGACGCCATTTGACATCCCAGAAAAACCAGCGAGAGGTTACTCATAACAACAAATCCGTGAGCTCTCTCTAAACGCAAAAATAATGAACGCATTGTATTGCTCTTTGAGCCTGAAGGAGTTCAACAGAATCTTGCAATGCGCCACCACATACAAGATCTGGTACACACTTGAGGTAACTCACGAGGATAACTTTAAGGTAAAGACTTCTAAAATCAATTTACTTTCTCAAGAATTTGAGTCTTTTTCAATGAAGTCTAACAAATCTCTAAGTGAGATGAACACTAGGTTCACTCTCATTGTAAATAATTTAAAAGCTTTAGGTAAGACCTTCATTAAGGGAGAGCTTCAAGGAAAGCTACTCCATTCCCTTGGACCGAAATGGGAGGAGAAGGTCACCACGATCGACGAGGCAAACGAAGTGGAGGAGCTCAACATGGAGGATCTCCTAGGTAATTTAATGGCCTACGAGACAAAGCTAAAGCAGAAGAAGAAGGATACACCAGAGCCAAAATCGAAGAAGACCGTCGCATTCAAAGCCGCATCAGATAGCGAGGTAAGTTCCGATGACGAAGATTTTAAATTATTACTAAAAAATTTTCAAAGTTCTGTAGGGAAACAAAGAAAAAAAAGGAGAAAAAGGAAAAGGAAAGTCCGAGACGTTGCTACCATTGCAACGAAAAGAGTCATCTTCAACCCAAGTGCCCTCTTCTCAAGAAGGAGAAGAAGGAGAAGGAGAAGAAGTATAAGAAGAAAGCGTTCCAAGCAACTTGGGACGACTCGAGCTCAGAGGAAGAAGAAGAAGAAAAACTCGAGAAGAAGAATGAAACCGCCTGCATGGGCTTCATGGCAATAGCGGGCGACTGCGAAAGCGACTCCGACAATGAGGTAAATTCTGATTTACAAGATGCATTTGATGAATTATTTGAGCCTAGTAAATCACTTAAGGAAGAAAATAAAAATATTAAAAAGAATCTTAGTTTTCTTAAATTTGAAAATGATAGGTTAGAAATAAAACTTAAGGACCTAGAAAGTAATTCTACTCCTAAAGATGATGACTTATCATTAGAAAATCACAACCTAATCATTGAAAATAGCAAATTGATTGAGGAGAACACTAATTTAAAATTAGAAATTTCTGATTTAAAAATTAAGATGCACATTATAGAAGTGGAAATTGCATGTCTTAAGGAAAATTCTAACAACTTAATCAACAAGGTAGATAACTTGTATAGTCCTAAGATTGAGAAAGGATCTCCGTCAAGAAGACCCGCTAACAGATCCGAATCCAAGCTCACTTGGATACCGAAGAAAGAATTGGAATCTTGTTTTGTAGGTCATAAAGATTACAACACAAAGGATTGGACCTACAAGCTCAAAGATGGTCAACTCAAATTGGGAAGACCAAGGAGTAGACCAAGGAGGAAGGAAAAGCGGAGACCGACGAGACAACAAATAACCGACCGACCCGTCACACATCGACCGCCTGATTGGAGATCGACTCCAATGCCTGGACCTCCAAGCTACGGATGGGAACCCCATCCGATATGGCATCCACCACCTCCATTTGGGCCATTCTATTGGCCACGGTAGGTGAGGTAATCTCTAACCCTATCCTTTTTATCATTAGCATATAGATAGGAGTTAAAATTATGACCTTATTGTCAATCATTTAGGGGGAGGTGTTAAGTTAGTTATATTTCCTTTAGAAAGGGGGAGAAGAATATATAGCTATCTTGTTATTACAAAAAGGGGAGAACATCATTCTTAATTAAAAGAAATTTAACCTAAAAACTAGAAGAGCATGGTTTAAAGGGGAGTTTAGGAGAATTAAAATTGATAAAAAAAACCTTTTTGATAATGTCAAAAAGGGGGAGAATTTTATGTATTATTTATGGTTTTGTCATTATCAAAAAGGGGGAGATTGTTGGTGCTAGAGCACCACGATTGTTTATTTTGATAATAAAAAAACACATGTCTTTTAACATTTGCTTTTGAATCCTAGTTTTCAGGTCAAATTACAAATGGAGACAGGTGTTTAGATGGAGTTCGAGCTCGCATCCATGGCGGATTGGAGGAGCTTGACAAATGCGGAGGAGCTTCACGAGGAGCGAAAGCTTGAAGAAGGAAGGAGATGAAGAATAGGATAGATTTATTTTCTATTGTACTTTATATTTTGTTTCTTTTGTTGCTCTTTATTTTACTTCTTAGATTGTTGTTAAAGAGCCTCAAAGTACCCTAACAGTAGTCCTAGGAACACTTGTACAAACCCTAGGATACTTTGGTTTTCTGTAAAGAACTTAGAAAATCAAAATAGGGTTCAGATAGCCTTATCAGACGTCCAATCTGGAAATCAGACGTCTAATAGTGACTTTTAAGATGTCTGACTGTTTGATTAGACGTCCAAAACATCTAGGCTGGACTTAATAGGTTCTGTCTGTTAGAATCAGTCGTCCAGACCATAGTCCAGACGTCTTAGGAGATGTCTAATGCCTTTGCCAGACATCTAATTAGTGGAACGTTGGTTTCCTACGTAGACGTTGAGGGAAATGATCGCTATCCTTATATCAGATGTCCGTAGAGGACCCCAAACGTCTGATATGTGACCGTTTTGCCTCGACTGACCCAAAATCTCCTTTGAGAGATTTTCTAGCCGTTACCTTCCTTGGGAATCCATTTCCACAGAACAAATAGGTTTTCAGACGTCCAGACCCAGTGCCAGGCGTCCTATATGTCGTCTAATGGCCATACACTAGAACCCTGTTTAAGTCTGACTCAAGTCAAGAAGGAAAGCGCTTAGAATCAGACGTCTGACTTAGTTCCCAGACATCTTCAATAGGTTTTCCAGACGTCTGATAACCCTGTCAGAGTCATGATTGATCCTGATTTGGACTTGATTTGCCTTGAATTTGCACCCAACAGCTATGGAAGCCTTCCAAGACCTTCCAAAGCCTTCCTAGGTCCTCTATAAATAGAGGAGAACCCTTGCCTTGTAGAAACACACCTTGCAAGAATATTTACACTCATTTTGTGTCAAATTGAAGTAGAAGAAGCACTTGCTCTCAAAGGCTAGTTCCACATCCGAGAGCCTCATCCAATTAGAGCACCCATTCTCCCTCTGCGATTAAGAGAGCGACAAAGTGCCATTGCGTGGTTCACGCACCTGTGTCACCAATTCAACCCACTTCCAAGCAAAGGGAAGTTTCTTTACCTATAGAAGCTTAGTTTAAGAATTACTTTGTTGGCTCTATAAGACTATTCTTGTATCTTTTACTTTGTTATTTAGTTGGGTATTCGCATTGCGAATTCCCGTCCCCATCGATGGACAAAATCCTCCTTGTGAAGAGGAGGGGTTGAGGAACACTACCCACGTACTTATAGAATGGTTGTACTTGAGGTTGAACTACCCTCGTTTAAGTAATTCGTACAGTGGATTTGATCGATTAGATTGATCGGGAAATCCTAACTCGAGAGGGTTAGGTGGTGGTTTTCACCCGGTTTGGGTTTCCACCTAAAAATAATTGTGTAATTGTGTGATTGCTTATCTTTGTGAGATTGTCTATTTTAATTCTGCATTATATATTACGTCACGCATATCTCACCCCCTCCAAGTAGGGAATTTCACTGGGTTAGTAGATTTACCCTTGTTTCTTTTACCTTTGAAGTTCCCTCGTAGGTAACTTCGAGAATTCTCCATATCTCGTGTGCGATTTTGCATGCAAAGACTCTGTTAAGTTCTACTCTGGAGAGACCACAAAATATGGCGTTCATGGCTTTCGCGTTGTGTGTAGCCATCTTCTTTTGGTCTGGAGTGATTGCAACGTCGTCTTTGATTTTTGGGCCTATGTACTTCAAGGCGATGACATCCCATACCTCATAATTCACTGACTCCAGGAAGATCTACATCCTGGTCTTCCAATAGCCGATGTTCGTTTCATCAAATAGAGGAGGTCAAACCGCCGACTGACCCTCAGCATATGTGTCAACATTCAACTTTGACATCTCTTGGACAACGCAAGCTTTGATACCAAGTGTGAGTGGAGGATATCCTATGGATCACAACGTATAATAGAGGGGAGGGGTGAATAATATCTCCTTAAAAAAAAATTATATACACAAATCAAAAATAAATCACAAAAGATTCAAGTACAGAGTTCACTTGATTTATAGTGGAAACCCAAATCGGGTGAAAACCACTACCTAAGCCTCCCAACTTAATATTTTTCCGACTAATTCAAGCTAGTCAATCCACTAACTGTACCACTTGAACGATGGTGGCACAACCTCTTACAAGCACTTCTCTTTTTATCCTGAATAGAAGCAAAAAACAACCACGGATCTTCCCAACAATCTTGGGATTCGTAAATCAAAGCAACAAGATAGAATAACAAAAATAACTTCTATGGAATCTCAATAAAAGATCAAACTGAATTTTTCACAGAGGTTTGAGGTATCGTGCTTTTGACGAACGTGAGGAACAGGGCGCAAAGGCTTTTTGAATAAGCACGAGAAGCTCTACTGTTTGAAAGGTATTTCTTCATGAAAGTCGTAATAAGATGGGCCATGTACGACCTCTATTTATACTAAAAGGTTTGCCTGAATAGGAAATTAAATTGGTCGATCAAAAGGCAATTTGATCAACTAATTAAGGTGGTTGGTCGATCACTAATTGATCGGTCAATTTACTTGGTTGGTCGATCAAAAGGATATTTATCTACTTCCTCAAATGGGCTGATTTGATCAGTTAATGAAGTTGGTTGGTCGATCAAAGTATTTTGGTCGATCAATTAACTAATTTGGTCGATCAATATCCCTAAAAACTTGGTTTTAAAAAGATACGTGAAAATTTATTTTTGAGTTTTATTTGAGGTTCCTTACAATAATGTCCTAGACTTAAATAAAGATGAAAAGACAGACATCAGCAACTATCTGCACTTGGCTTGAAAGACACTTTAATGCTTTAATCTGAGATTGTCCTGAAATGTTAGTCTAGCAATAAATATAATTTTGGTGCATCAAAACAGAGGTACTTACAATGAGTTGGTTCTAAGCATTGTTGAATAATTTAAGAACCTAAGTTAAGATTGAATTCTAATTTGAATGAATTGAGTAATTGAATGTATGCTTAACTAAAAAGGATAAGTGATGATTCAAATCACCACTGTTTTTATTCTCTTTCCTTTTTGCTTCATCATACATTGCTTCTTATTGAATATATTTCTGAGTATTTAATTCATAGAATATCTTCTATAGCATCTATTTATTGTGCTCATTGATTCTAAATAAAGATTAATGTTGTGAATTCCATTATTTGCTCCCTGTGTTTGATCATGGACTCCATTTTAGAATCTGAGTTATAAATTTAAATGATTTGAGTAATTTTGTCTTATACTACGAGCATCTCTTAAACAACGATGAATTTGCCCCAAACATTTTGGCACCGTTGTCGGGGAGCAATGCCCAATTCACACACTAGTCTTATCTTTCTTGATTTTTATCTGAGCACTAACTTGTCTAGTTTGCTTTATTTGTGATTTTGCGAGGTACATCATGAAGAAATCTTCTACGCAAATCAGCCACTCCAGGTGCAAGTAACTCTCTCTTCTTCCGTAATCAATCTCCTAAACTTTTGGAAGAGAGAAAAAGGAAACGAAATTAATTAGGATTCATCTGCCTTATTTTTTTCTAGTAATCATCATTTCTAAGGCAAGTTTCCTGATTTGCAAATTCAAATTGATATTTGATTGAAGTTGAGACGTTTATGTTTAGAGATCCCTACCCAAATTGCCTGTACCTACTGGGAATTTACGCATAAGTTCTTATCATCTTAGATTACGCACTTCGTGTTTGAGTCCAAGGTGTGACATTTGAGATTAAATTGGACTTAAAATAGAGTCAATTAGGGTTTCTACTCTAGGGTTTGAAGTGTTAGTTCCACACTTGCCTGAATTAAAGGAAATTAACCCTCCCGCATTTATGTGCTACCCAAACCCTTGCTTGAAAAGATCTAACCAAAAGAACCCTAAAATCAAGCTCTAAAATTCACTTGAACCCTAAAATTGGGGACCTACTAACCTGAGAGTCAATTCAGGGTGATCTTTGGGTCTTGACTCAAATCTTGATCTTTTAGGGCAGGTTAAGTGAAGTTGGTCTACTTTGTGGGCCAACCAACCTCCAAATTAGGTCACAAATTGAATTAACTTCTAATCAAGTGAAATCCAAGGCACAAACTAGGCTAAAATTGGTAGACTTAAGGTCTCAATTCATACATTCCAATCTACTTGGAACCACAGTGACAAGGAAGGTCGGGTGGGGGAAACCTTGTAACCCGTGGGAATGCTCTATCGTGTAGGGGTCTTTGCACGTCTTTCCCTTCCTAGCTACTCAGGTACTTCTCAGGTATGTGGATTTTTGATTCAGAGGTATCATCCATCTCAAAACAAGCATTACTCATGCAAAAATCTTTGGGTGTCTTGATTGGATCCAATTCATATCCAGTCCCTCATCTATTCTTTAAAGCACATTCACACGAAAGGTCCATAGGTTGTTTAACCTAGATGCCTCATTAAAATTCTTCTTCTTAGGAATTTCTAATCACTTCAATCTGAACCTGAGTTTGATTCTACATCTTGATTCACCCACATGATTTGAAAATGCAACGTAACAAATTATGAAGACTTTTTAGGAAACCCAGATCCCAAATGAGTATGAAAGAAAAGATAATTGAGGATACTCTGAGACATCATGATGAATATTACAAAAACTCAAATCCATCTAGACACATTCAGGTTACTGTACCAGAAACAACCCACATTATGAACCGTGCTGGAATACTATTTACACAAATGTTACATGGTTCAACCCGAGATGATCTTTTAACTGAATATAGTGAATTGTGGAGATTACACAATACTGAGTATATACAATGTTTGTGAAATCCACACCTTTGGGAGATGTACTAAGGTCTCATGGAAAAACGTGGGTACATGCTAAATACATTACAGCAAGCCATTAATCAAAAATACTCATACATATGATGAGAGCCTCATCATGAGCCATAACTAGCTCATTTTAACCCAATAAAGAAGATAAAAGCTCCTACATAACCTAGAAGAGGGCCTAAATAAAGGAATAAGTGCTCTGAGAAGAAAACATGAATTAAAGGGTAAAACTGCAATTTTACCATTGCAGTACATAAACGAGATTTCTCAGAGGAAAAACATAGGTCAAATGGTCTAAATGAGATAAAAAGTGGGTTGAGTCAATTAGAAATGGGTTTATGTGCAATTCAGGAATTAAATGACATTTGATAACCCTAAAACAAACCCACTTAAATTAACAAGGTTCCGGTCAGGATAAAAATCAAGTAAATCCTCTAAAAATCATGTAAAAATACTCCTTAGGGTTTAGAACACTTAATGTGGCCTTTGGAACCTAGTTTGACCTAGATTAGGGTCCTAGCCATTCAATTAACCTAATTTGGGTTTTTACGCAAAATGTCTAGTCAAACGAGGTAAAAACTAAAATCCAACTTCACCATTGGATTCCTTAAGTCCAAATTAGGTTTATACCAAAATTTGGACCTAAGGGGAGGTCATCTTGACCTACTTTGCAATTTAGTACACCCAAATCACAACTTGGTCCCTATCTTTTGAAAATCATTGTAGAGAGCCCCCTAAGTTCCTCGCCACCTTTGCAATCAGGTCTTGCCTCCATTGTTAGGGCAGAACCGATCTCCGCGAGGTTTAGAGAGGGATTCCTCTCTAATCCCTCAGAGATTCCCTCCCAGAAATGGAAGGGAGATTCTCTGAGGAATTCCCTTCCTTCTAAAGCCAATCACAATCTCTGGTGTGAACCCAATCTCTCATGTGAACGCACGAGAGATTTGGGTATCCACCCTCTTTCCATCTCTGGCGAGCCGGCGGAGGTGATTGCGCGATCTCCACGCGCTAGAAGGTTCGGCCAACACCTTTAAAAGGATCCCCAGACCCGGCCGCAGATCCTCAAACTTGAATTGGCGGAGATTCCCCCAAACTTTCCTCTCTTCCATCTCCGGCAAAGAGACCCGCAAGCTCTGGCGACCTCCTCCCCTCCTTCTCGTCGCTCTGCTGCCATACCTGCAGCAGAGTCAACTCCGCCTCTTTCTCCCGCGTCGCGCAGTACCAGGTGCGCGTTCTCCTGACCTCGTCCTCGTCGCCGCTTCCTCCCTCAGGGTGCTTCTTCCCCGACGACGGCAGTTACGCGCCGTCCACTCCGCTGCCTCCCTTCCTTCCAGACCACTCCAGATACCTTCTCCATCTTCCTCTCTCTTTTTTCCCCTTGTTATTTTAGTTAATCGCCCCCCGACAGTGCCAGACCACCTCCATCTTCCTTGCCTCTGACCGACCTCCGGCGAGCCGCTCCCACCACTCCGCCCCTCCACACGGCTCGCCAACCATCTCGTAAGCTCCACCTCACCACAAGGAACACTTTCCGCCCCTCCACTGTCACTCCACACCTCCGCAGTAGCCCCCCGAACAACCCCACACCTCCGGCCACAGGTTGACCTAGGCACGCACGCCTGGGCCGTCTTGCGGCCTGCAGCACAGTGCACCCTCTTCGCCATGCCACGACGAAGTGCCCAGCTGGTCTGATTAGGCCAATAGGCCGTGCTCGTGTTTGACAGGTTGCAGCTCCTACCGCCATTGACGGTCGAAGCAGCTCCAGGTGTAGCAGCTCCAGGCGCAGCAGACTCGTGCAGGTGTTGCGAAGCGATCAGGGCCAGCATTGACGCTGCGAAGCTCCCAGCCTTGGCGATTGCACGAGGAATCCTCTGCGGGTGCGCGCGAAATTGGGGCGGGCCAGATAGTCCCACATCGACTAAACACAACGCACAGGTACGCTTTAAGTTGAATTTGTGTTCTCTGCTTGCTACCTCCGAAAGCACAGGGGTGAGGTCCCTCACCTGACCCATGCCTGCCTCGTCCACGGTTTCACCTCGCGGATCTGGCGGGATCCGACCCGACCCTATCCTAAGCACTCCTTGCGCATCACCCACCTGCCGGTGAGCCTGGTCCCGGGTGCGAAATCCGACCCGATTACCCGTGTGGCCCTGGAGAGCGTCCTTGAGCGAATTGCAGAGAAAGAGAGAGACGTTTGGGTAGAGGGAAGGGGGTAGGTTTTGCATTGGCTGTGGTGTGCGCAGGAAAGAAGGAAGAGAGGAAGAAGTGAACACTTAGCCGCTGCAGCAAGGGAAAAGAAGAGAAGGAAGAGGCGAAGGAAAGCAAAAAGAAGAACTGAAGAAATAGAAGAGCAGGAGCAAAAGAAGAAGGAACTCTGAAGAAAGGAAGCTGAGCAAGGCAGAGATCTGAGGCAGGAAGAAGAAGTCGTCGCAGGAAAGGAAAGAAGAAGAGCCAACGAGGAAGAAGTCATCGCAGGAAAGGAAAGAAGAAGAGCCAACGAGGAAGAAGTCGTCGCAGGAAAGGAAAGAAGAAGAGCCAACGAAGAAGAAGAAGGCAGAAGAGAGAAAGAATACTACTTTTAAGACGTCTGATAAAGAAATCAGACGTCCAATTCTGTTTTCTTTTAGCAATTCTTTTTATAACTTTCTCTCTTTGAACCAATTGTTTTCATTTAAAAGTTGTACTCTTTGATTTTAAAAGTACTGAGTTTGCTCCCTGTGATCGACCTCGGAGACTCTAGTTTTTCGAGTAATAAAATTCTCTATATTTGTTTGAACGTTTTGTCGGTTATACTACAACGTGATATTCTCTTTAAAACCCGCACAAAAGCGTACGAACAACATCCCTTCAGAAGATGATGAGACATCTTGGAGAAACATTGTGGATCAATATGATTTCCCAAAGCCCAGGTTAAAAAATCAAGGTTATTGTGGACTCCCAAGCCAAATGGAATCTAATTCAAATAGTGTGCAGATTGGCATACCTAATCTTAACATGAGTTGGGAGGATCCAATTGCAGGTGTTTCCTATTCTGAACTAGCCTTAGAAAACTTTGAAGCTAATCCATCAAGCCTAGATTCCCTAGACACCTGTGATGATAAGCCTGAATCAGAACTTCTCGAGAATGTAATTCCCAAACCTTATCTTGTTAAGGTAATTCTCGAGGATGATTCTGACATCCCAATTGAGCCTATCCCAGATTCTAGTGACCCAATTCCTACCTTTGACCTAGAATCTAGATTTGAGCCTATTTGGGATGATCATAAGGTCCAATATGAAGAGAATTAGATTTTTCATCTGAACTATGATTATGGGCCTATGCTTGATGACTACACCTCTCCAACCTCCTCAAAAATGCGAATTGATTTTTCAGCAGTCAAACTGATCTATGATACAGAAACCGAGGAGTTGGAAGAGTTGGGATTCGATTGGGTTATCCTAGGAGCCAAGAACTTGAGCCTATGCCTAATCAAGACACCTTGTTAAGCTATGAAGCTGAGATTAGGTTAGATCCAAGTCAGGTTGTTGATTCTACGCATCTTGATCCATTCTATGGTGGGAATCCCGAGCTGGAATCAGGTTCAGACACTGATCTTCACAACTTCTCCGATGATTTCGAATCATACTCTGATTTCGGAGAACCTTTGTTTCCTAACGACTACGAGCCAATCTACGACCTCAGCATCTATGACCCATTCTTTGATTCTAACTCCGAGGTCCCTGTTCCCGAGATCATTGATTCGAAATCTTGTTCCATTGAATTGGAATCATTCTGTTATGATCTTCAGGAATCAGAAATAGTAAGTGCCGAGAATGCCTACACTCTAGAGTTTGAATCTTTTATTGACTTAGAATTCCATGATCCTATAAGCACTCTCCAGGCCTTTGCATTTGATTTAAATGAGCATCAAGAAGACTCTCTAGATGAACCTACCATTGAATCATTTCTAGAAGAGTCTTCTCCACTGATGATAACGTCATCATCACCTATATTTAACTTTAATTAGTCATATTCCATCAATAAATACTCCTACATAACCGCCAAAGGACCGTAATTCACTGCACATCTTTTCTAAGAGTTTAACATGAAAGTAGGGTTAAAACTGTAATTTTACCATCATATCATAAATGCAGAACAACCGTGGGTTTTCTCAGGGGTTTATTAAAGGTCAAATATGCATTAAAGTCTAACAAGAGGGTCCGTACAGACAAAAATGGGTTTTCACACGTTATGAGAATTAAATGACATCTAAAACCCTAAAAACAAATACACTTAATTAACTGAGGTTATGGTTAGGATAAAATTCACCTAAACCCTCTAAAAATTATATAAAAATATTCTCTAAGGTTTGGCATCCTTGATTTGACCATCAAAGCCCATTTTGACCTAAAATAGAGTCTCAGACAAATAGTTGCCCTAATTTAGGTTTCTATGCAATTTACCTATTCAAACTTGGCCAAAACCTAAATCCAACTTCACCATCATATTTCTTGGATCAAAATTAGGTTTGTACCAAAATTTGGACCCAATCAGAGATCATCTTGACTTAGTTTGCATTCCAATCCAGTCTAACTCTTTTTCTTACACACACACCACTAGCTTTTTGAATTCCTTACAAATGGGTCCCTACATTTGTTGTCTTCTTCTCAATCAGGTCCCTCTACCATTACCTCGGAGGAACTCCTACTCCAACAACCTTCGACTAGGGATTTATCCCTGATTGATTAGTGAATCCCTTCCAAAATTTGAAAGGAGACTCCTGAGAGACTTCCCTACAATTTGAGCCACATCTTGGGCTCTAATTCTTTCCCAAATCCTCATGCGAATCGTTTGAAGGATCAAGCCTCCTATTTTATTGAAGCATCGAAGCTTTCAATCTTGGTTACCAAGCTTGGGAAGCTCTCTTGAGACCTATATAAGGACCCATGAGGACAAACTATCCTCCTTAGCTAGGTTTAAGGCCAAAATACTCCTCTTCTCTCCTCGGCCAAGCTCTGACCTAAGCTCCAACGAGCCTCCTCCTCTGTCATCCTACGGCCTCCCAACGACCAAATTAGAGTGTCTCCTTCCTCCCCAACTTTCTCCGCCTCTCGACGGTCAACTTAGAGGCACCTTAGCCCCTTCTTCCTCACCGTCTCCCTACCCGGAGCCCTAGTCTTCCACGGCACCGGCCAATCAAAGCCGACACCTTCTTACCCCTTTTGTCTGCTAATTTAGGTCTTATTAGCTTCCTCTCCCTCTCTAAACCATCCTCGACTCCTTTATTCTTTAAATCAACCACCGACCACGCCTCTCCCCCACCGTCTTCTCCCACTCCATCTGAACTCCGGCGACGTCGTGAGCTCGACATAGACCACCATCCGGTCTGCCATCACCCCCATAAGCTTTGCCGTACTCTCTCCATCAAAAGCCCTCTCCTATTTTGCTCCATCGCTCGCCCTAGCTCCCCACCGAACAAACCCATTGCCGTCCACCTTCACCAACTTCGCATGCCCTCTACATGCACGTACACACCAAAATACCGCCACCACCACATTCCATGAATCATAGCGATGCTCCAGAACCTTCTAATGTGGGCACAAAGCCCATATGTTGATCTTTCAGGTGTCGTCGGACAGTCGCCACCGCCGTCTTCTCCGAAGGCATTCGACGTGCTCTGTCGAGTTCAAGGCTCGATTCCATCTCCAGGTGATGCGGATTCCATCCGCGTAACTAGCCGCAGCCTCAATTGAGCAGAAAGGCCCAGTTACAGCTTCAATCAAGGAGGACTTCACTGTTGCAAGCTTGAGCAAAAGAGGGATGTGGGATTAGTCCCACATCGGTGGGAGAAGCGTAGTCGTGTGTGCATAAATTGATTTTTCGCTCAGACCTCACCACCTCAGCACACAGGGGGTGAGGTCCCCTACACACACGCCTCCTCGTGCCTCATGCCTCACCCGTGCACACATGCACGCGGGTCTGACCAAACTCGATTACCCGTTAACCCATATATGGATCTAACTATGCCCCGGATCTTGAGAGAGGAGAGAAGGAAGATTTGTGAGAGAGTGCAGGGGACGATTTTGCTCTCTAAAGTGTGTCCCTATGCGACACTTAACCGTAGAAGAGAAGTTGACTCCCTTGTGCTGTGAGGGAGAAGAAAGGGGAGGTTTGTGAAGAAGGAAGGAAGAAGAAGAAGTAAGGCTAAAGAAGGAAAGAAGGATAAGCCATTGAGAGAATTAAACTTAAGTGGTTCAAGCTACTTTTCATTTATTTCAGATATTAAGTAATTGATATATATGTATACATAAACTGATAATTGGTGATTCAAATCACCATTATTTTATCTTAAATATCTTTTTACCTTGTCAAACTCTTGGTATACTCATGTTCTACATTGAATATCAGATTTGAGTAGATATTATTCATTGATTATCATTATTGGCTTGATTTCCTATGCTCATTTATATTTTAACTAAAGATTAGCGTGTGAATTCCTATTTGCTCCCTCTGTTCGACCTTGGATACTTTCTTAAATTCGAGTTATAAATTATATTTGTTTGAGTGCATTAGTCCTATACTACAACGCATATCTTAAATAACGACGAATTTGCTTCAACATTTTGGCGCCGTTGCCGGGGAGCAACGTGTAATTCACCGATATTCTCTTGCTTATTTAATATTTGAGCACTAACTTGCCCTATCTATTTTCTTATGATTTTGCGAGGTACTTCACGAAGAGATCTTCCACGCAAATCAGCCACTCCTGGGGCAGGTAATTTCTATTCTTCCCTAATCAACCTCCTAATCTTGGGGAGATAAAAAAGAAAACAATCAATTAAGAATCACCTACCTTAGTTTCATAGAAATTTTTTCACCTAAAAGGCAAGTTTCCCTTATTTGCGGAAAAATTTCATATCTGATTGAAATCAAGACGATTCTGTTAGAGATCCCGACCCTAAGTTCCTGTACCTATTAAGAATTACGCTTAATTTCTAATCTTCTTGGACTGCGCACTTCTTGTTTGAAGTTCAAGAAGAACATTTTAAAAATTAAATTGGATTCAGAATAGAGCCAATTAGGGTTTCTACATTAAGGATTGAAGTGCTAGTACACATTTGCCTGCATAGAATGAGAATAAACCCTCCCGCATTTGTATGCTACCCAAGCCCTGTTTGAAAAGATCTAATCAAGAAAATTCCTAAAAATCAGGCTCTAATTTCACTTGAACCCTAAAATCCTGGACCTAATAACTTGAGAATCAATTTAGGGTGATTCTATGTCTTAACCTAGATTTCATTCTGCTATCTTTAGGGCAGGTCAAATGAAGGTGGTCTACTTTGTAGGCCAACCAACCTCCAAATTAGATCATGAGTCGAATTAACTTCTAATCAAGTGAAATTCAAGGCACAAATTAGGACTTAAAACTGGTAGACTTAAAAGGTCAAGTTATCCATTCTGGTCTACCTGGATCCGCAGTGACAAGGAAGATCAGGTGGGGGAAACCCTATAACCCATGGGGACGCTCTATCGTGTAGGGGTCTTCACAGGACTCTCCCTTCCTGGCTGCCCAGGTAATTCTCAGGTGGACAACTTTTTAATCGAGGGGTATCATCCACCCTAAACCTCTATAGTCATCCAAAAATCTTTGGGTGCCTTGATTGGGTCCAATTCATATCCAGTCCCTCATCTATTCTTTAGAGCACACACACAGGAAGGTCCTTGGGTTTTTAACCTAAGAGGCCTCATTAGATCTTCTACGGGATTTCTGATCTGATCAGATCACTTTGATCTGAACCTGAATTTGATTCTATATTCTGATCCACCACCTGATTTGAAGATGTAGCCTGGAAATTTAGGAAGACCATTTAGGAAACCTGAATCCCGAATGTCCATGAGAGATAGAATGATTGAGGATGTCCTGAAATTTTATAGAGTTAATGACAAAACCTCAAATCCAGTTAACATGATTCAAGTCAATATCCCAAAAACAACCTTTATTGCAAATTATGCTCAATTAATATTGACACAAATAACAAATGGATCGACCAGGGATATTCTCATGACAGGATATATTGAATTGGAGAAATTGCATAACTTTGAATATCTCCAATGCCTGATAAATCATGTACTTTGGGGAAGATACCAAGATGACCTTGAGAAATGGGAAGAGATGATAAAATTGTTAAAACAGATTATTGATCAAAAATACTCGTATATTCCCCAAGCGTTTAGAAAAACATCTTAGAATGAGACTGAGGATCAATCTGATTTCTTAAATCCCAGGTTCGAAAATCAAGGTTGTGGTGGATCCCTAACCCAGATGGAATATGATCCAACTTATGTGCATACTGATATGCCTAATCTTGAGTTGGGTTGGGAAGATCCAATTGTAGGTATTCCTGATTTCAAGCAAGCCCTAGAGATACGAGAACCAGGTTTGCCTTGCTTTGAATTCCCAGACACCTGTAACGATGAGCTTAAAACAGAACTCCTCGAGAATGCAAATCCCAAACCTTATCCTGTTAAGGCAACTCTCGAGGATGATTTTGACATCCCAATAGAGCCCAGCCTAGATTTTAGTGATCCAATCCCTACCCTTAACTTAGAAGCTAGATTCAAGCCTATTTGGGATAATTATGAGGCCCCATGTGGTCGCACGTGTTTCGCATGTTAGAAATCGGGATTACAAGTAACCTGTCGTCTTAGTTGCAAAACATGTCGATCAGATAAAATTTATACTGAAACTCCAAGGGAGTTCCGGGTCGAACATAGGGAGGCGATGTTTACTTTAACTGAAAACCACGCTTCAATTTGTTTCTTTTTGGCATTTTAGGGTTTTGTTATTTTTTTTTGTATTTTTGTAAGAAGAAAAGAAGCAAACGAATCACAAGATAGAGATGGAACAAAAATGGTATAGATATCACTTCAATGTCTATTACAATCTACTATGAAAGCATAAAAAGAGAGGGAGGTGAGAGGAAATCTCCCGAATCGGCTGTTCGGTGAGACAACGACGCCTGGCGGAAGCTCGGACGAAGGAGGTGAGGAGCGGGACGATGGAGGTGAGATGCAGGAGGATGTTGGGTTGAGGAAAGCTTCTGTGTTGCTCTGGAATGGAGGTGAGAAGACAGAGATGATCTGCTACCAGAATGGAGGAGGGAGAACGACTCCAAGGCGATCTATGAAGGGGGATGGGAAGTTGGAGGAGTATTTGGTGGGGCAGAGGTTCGCTATACTAATAGGCACCTTAGGAGCTTGGGAACAAGCTCTAATGGAGCGTCGGTAGGCTTGCTAGAGCTTGGGAGTAGGTGGAAGTAGAGTAGGTAGAGATGGCTTGGAAGAGAGGGGGTATAGGTCCTTTTATAGTGGAGAAGAGGCAAAAATAGGTATGGGACCGTTAGTGACATCCAGGTCGTCGCTGGAAGCGTTGCTATAGGCAACTCATGCCCGCTTTCGCCCACAGCTGGCTTTGCTAGCATGCGAAGAATTAGCGACAGCTGTAAGCGTCGCTGTAGGTCAACTCATGCATTGCTGGCGTGCACTGTCCCCGCCTTCGCCGTGTGCGCACGCTCACACGCTGGCACTACATTGTGCACATGCACGCCTCAGCACGCGCGCACCCACGCTACTGTGTGCGTGTAGTGGCGCGTGCGTGCGTTGGCGCTACAGAGGTCGAATTGAGTCGATTTTTGCACCGTTAGGCTGCGATCGTCAACCAGAATCCGTCTGCATGGTCGGATTTGTCATTTGAAGCTCTGAATTATGTCACCTAGTCCCTTGGCCATTGATCTTCCTCAGACTACATATGATGCTACGAGACTCCGATCAAGGAGATTTTGGAGGTTGGACTCCGATCGTCGTCTTAATCAGATCTGTATAGTCGGATCGTCAATCCAAGGCTTTGAAATGAATATCATTCTCTCCTGACCACAAAATGGATGCAATTAACCTAAATTATATACAACTACTCTAAATGTAGAATGATGCATGCTATGCAATATTTATAACATGAAATGCAAATCTAAGCCTAGGAACATGCATGAATAGACATTTTACCCTCAATAATTATGTCTACATCATACCCCCATGCCTATCTTTTGCTAGTCCCTAGCAAAATTAAACTACATGCTATGTATAAAAACAGAATTAGGATTAGATCGCTTAGGCCTAAGTAGTTTATTAGCAATAGAAAATTTCAACTAAAGTCCTAAACTACGAAGACTCAACAGTACCCGGGTGTCTGCCAGAATGCAAACCGCCCAAGTCCTCACCTTATTCAAAAAGGGAAGATACATTTTTTTATTTTTCCTTTTTTCTAATTTTTTTGTACTTTTGGAGTTTGAGAGTTCCAGGATACCTTTTTACGGCTACCCGACCCACCCAAGACTCGAAAAGGACTCTCAGTGCTAAGCATCTTGTGAAAATAGTGAAAGATTCACTAGGTGACCATTAAAACGGACTACAAGTTTCTACGACCCTAGGTGACCTTGCCTAAAGGTTTATCTTTTCGATTGGTAGCTTTCTCCGTACTTTTATTTATGGGGTCAACACAAGGGCGAACCCAGTGTATATCTCTCCAGTTTATTCTACTTCCCCGCTTCTTCCTTAAGTGTTTTGAGAATTATTATGCTTTTTTTTTTGTGTGCTGGGTTCTGGACAATTGGCCGATGAGCTGTTACCACCAACAACTTGCCAGCCATACTCGTGCGGTGAAGTGTGGTTTTGTTTATTTTTTTATTTTTCTCTCCTTTTTCTATATGTTTTTTTTTCTTTTTCTTCTTTTTTTTTTAAATAGATGGCTTCCCTAATCTAAGATTACCTAAAGGCAGTACAACGGAAATGGTCATGTGACTAGGCTCTGGATAACCGGCCGATGAGCTGTTACTACCGACAACTTACCAGCCATATCACCCTAGATAGTTCATTAGCTACTGTTTACACAAAAGGTGAGATCGATTTTATAAAATAAGTACTGCGTCGTAGTATAGTTGAAATCGCCTTGTAAACAAATAAGAATTTTATTACTCGAATGTTGAGTCTAAGGTCGATCACAGGGAGCAAATGGAATTTATTCACTAATCTCAATAGTTGTAATTTGAACACTTAAAGTTACTCAAAATCTAATTCAAAATATAATGCAGGAGTTTATGAAAAATGTAGCAAAGGAGAAATTGGACAAAATTGGATGTCTATATAAGGAATTTAGACGTCTTAAAAAGGTTTGATTTTGACATGATGACAATATAGAGCCAACCCTAGAAACTGGATCCATGCCGATGGCGGTAGGCGACCTTGGGGCAGCCGGTGGTAGAATCAGGGAAGACGAGGGTTGGACTACATGGAGGTCTAGGGCATGGAGGCAGAAGGAGAGGAGAGAATTTGACGACTTTGGCAGAAGGGAGGTGGATTTGAGGAGGACTAATAGAGAGAGCGCAAGGGATAACAGAAGGATCGTGTGCTTCCGGTGCCGGTGGTGGGTCCATATGGTGGATATTTGTCGTTCTCCCATTGTGTGCCTGGCATGCGGTGGCTATGGCCACAAGCAGGATTCATGTAAGATATCTGGTGGGCAGATAAAAGGCCATCCATTTTTGCACTCTGGAGATTTGAATGTTAGGGCACAGCCACCGCCACCACCACCCCCTCGTACCTATGGGGGTCATACAGTCGACGTCGAGGTCCCTATGACAAAGAACATAAGAGCAGCAGAGTTGATACTGAGAGGGGCATTGATCGGAGAGGTAATGACCGGTAGCCCGACCTCAGAAAACCTACACAATCTGGTAAGCTCTCTCTCCCCATCGACTAACTCATGGTAAATCGCTTCCCTGTCACCTACACGTTTTGTGCTTTTTGGATTGGGGATGATGGATGTCGAAAGATTGCATTTTCAATCAGGCTTCTGTGATGGCCTAACGGTACTTTGGAGGTCAGTCTCCCCCTTTAATGGAGCTTTACCGGAGAGGCCACCTCAGAGATTGGGCTCCAGGTCGGGGAGACTTGAGATCGAAGGTCTGCCGCTACACCTGAGGTCTAGGGAGGTGGTGGCGACCATGATATCTGGATTTGCCTTAATGGCAGAAGATGCGGAAGTAGGGCTGATGGAGGGCGATGGACGGACTCTGAATGTGATGGTTGATGTTTTCAAATCAGGATCGATCCCTGACAGACTAATTCTGAGATGTGGGGGCAGTTCTTGGCTATTGCTACTGAGTTTCATGGTGGGTGACATTGTTACGAAGAAGATGCATGATAAGCCGTCTGAGTTAGAAGCTATTGAAGAGGTGAACCTGCAGGTCTTGCGTAGGCCTTCTCCTAAAGAGTCCCCAACTACCAAAAAGTGCAAGGACCATCATCTGGGGGAAAAGGGGGAGATGATGGCTGAGGAGGAGGAATCAATAAGGACAGAAACAGTGAGGCCTATGATTGAAGATGCAGGGAGTGTACAACCAGATGCTGATGACAATGAGGTGCAGGTGTTACAAGAGATTTCGCCTAACTCATTGAAGGTCCAACAGAGGTTGCAAGAGGTGGAAGGTTTGAAATTTGGTACTAGATCTAGTACCAAATCTGGTAAGGACAGGTCACCTTATAGCCTCAGGTAGAGGAAACCAAAGGCTGATCTACTTCCGGATGAAAACAAGGTTGCTGCGATTATGCAGGTATGTAAATGTCAGAATCAAAGGGGGGAGGGATCTCGTGAAGGAAGATGAGAATCCTCACATGGAATGTACACGGGTTACACGACAAAAGCTAGAGGGCTTCTTTGATGAGATACTTGAGAGAGGGGGGGATCGATTGTGCGATCATTCAAGAGACACATTGAGAATGAGTCTGATAGAGTATGGAATGACTTGATGGCTGCAGGGGCGAATGAATGTGTGATGCTTAATGCACATGGTAGGTCGGGGGGCATTGTTATTTGGTGGAGAAGGGCCTGGGCACACATTTTGGACGTACACAAGGCTGGACATCTGATGACTTCCAAGTTCCAAACTCACCAGGGGCATGATATTATCTGGATTACAAGTGTGTATGGCCCTTGTGCTGCATCTGTGAGACAGGAACTATGGGAGGATTGGCCTGCTATGGCCGAACTGGTGCAAGGGGAAGCTTGGCTGACAGGAGGAGACTTCAATTGTGTGCTAACAGGGATAGAAAGGCCATATGGTGCTACAGATAGTTCAGCTATTGGATTTCAGTGGGTAGTTCAATCCCTTGACCTGAATGAATATCCATCATCAGGAGTTGAGTTCACTTGGTGCAATGGTAACGGCTTACTATCTAGGATTGATAGATTCTTTGGAAATGTGACTATCTTTGATAGATTTCAAATGTCAAATGTTGTTGGCCTGGACCGCCCTTTCTCTAACCGTACTCCTTTGGTTTGGGATAGTGGTGAAAAGATCCAAGTAGGCTCATACTTCAAGCTTAGAAAATCTTAGCTGAGAAAACCTGGATTCCATTAGATGATCGGCTCATGGTAGCAGGCCAAACAGGTGGAGGGCTCAGCTACTATCAGGTTGGCCTCCAAGCTGGCAGCCCTACATACAGTTCTAAAAGAATATGGTGACATTGTGAACACATTGAGGCAGCAAAGGCGGATAGAGGCTCTGAACAACATCCAGAAGCTGAATTCTAAGGAAGCAGCAAGTCCTCTATCTGATGAGGAGCTTGCAGATAGAAAAAGGTGGCAGGGGGTGGTAGTGGAGGAAGATTTCAAACAGGAGATTGATTGGAGGGAGAGATCAAGACAATTATGGCTCAAGGAGGGAGATGCCAATACAAAATTCTTTCATCTTGCGGCCAGCTCTAGGAGGCGTGTAAATTATATCTCTTCCATTCTCAAAGATGGGCACAGACTATCCTCTATGCAGGAAATAAGGACAAAGGCTATCAGGTACTACAGGGGGGCTTCTCAGGCAACAAAGAGAGGGGAATGGAGGATGGCTGTGAATGATGCGCCAAGAGTTACAAGTGATCAAGCCTCTCAACTGACAGCAACCATCACTGAACAGGAAACCTTGAATGCTATTAAAGAGCTTAATATGGAAGGTTCCCCAGGACCTGATGGGATACAAGTGTTCTTCTATAAAGAAATGTGGAGCATGATTGGCAAGGAGGTGATGGAAGTCATAAGAGAGTTTGAGAAGGGCAATGCAGGTTCCAATAAGATCAATAAGTCATATCTTTTCTTACTGCTGAAGACTATGGGAGCTGAGAAGTTTTCATATTTCAGACCGATCTCTTTATCGAACTCCATCTACCTAGTGGTGAGTAAGATATTGGCAAACAGACTGAGAACTGCTCTACAAAGCTTGATTCACCCTGTGCAGTCTACCTTTTTACCCAACAGATCCCTCCAAGAATCTTTCATTATGGCCTAAGAAATGGTGAGTGGATGGCACAAAAGGAAATGTAAGGCATTTATGTGGAAAGTTGACTTCCAAAAGGCCTATGATTCGATTTCATGGCCATACATCTGGGAGGTATTCAAAAGGAGAGGTTTCCCCCCCTTTATGGATCCAGTGGATGAAGTGATGTATCACAACTGCTTCCTTCTCCCCGCTGACCAATGGGAAACCTTGTGGTGCTTGGATACAACCTCAATGTGGGGTTAGACAAGGATGTCCTCTAGCCCCCTTGATCTTTAACCTTGCAGTTGATGGGCTCACAAGATATGCATGCAAACTGACAGAGGTGGGGGTCATCAGAGGGTACTCACTTTCCAACAGGAGGTCCTTGGCTCCTATTTTACAGTATGCAGACGACACGGTTTTTTTGTGGAAGGGTCCAATTCTGCTGCCCATGCTTTAGGGCATATGGTGAAGATTTTTGGAGATATATCAGGTCTGAAATTGAATAGAGAAAAGTCTACTTTGATATGCTTTAGCAAGAATGAGCAGGAACAGAAGACTCTAGAGACTACATTGGTTACACCTCAGTCTAAGCTGCCAATTAAATATCTGGGACTGCCATTACAAGTTGCAAAAATGAAGAAGAATGATTGGAATGTTCTTTTTGATAAGGTATCTGTCAAACTGAAAGGGTGGAGTAGCAAATTTCTATCAAAGGGTGGGAGACTAATTCTCCTAAACTCAATGATAACTTCCATCCCGGTGTTTTATTTCCGCATCTTTAAGGCCCCGAAATCTATTTGGAAACGATTGGACATAATGCGGAAGAAATTTTTTGGAAAGGTGCAGGTTATTAGGGGAGTTTCATGCAGCCTGTGAAATGGGAAAAGATCTGCAAGCCAAAGGAAATGGGTGGACTGGGGATTAAGGCACTTAAGGAATTCAATGAGGCTCTTCTGATCAAATGGGCAATCAAGATCTTTGAGGGCAAGGATGAAATCTGGATAGACCTGATCAGAGACTGCTATGGTGACTCCAACAGTGCACTGAAGAGGCTACATCCAGCCAAACCATCCCCTTTTTGGAGATCGGTAATCCTTGCAATCAAAAGCAATTGGCACCTGATGTAGCCTAGACTTGGAGACGGTTGTGATTTCAGCTTGTGGAATGAGCAGTGGTCAACTATGGGGATGCTAAGAGATGCTTATCCAAGAGCACATGCCGCAGCTGCAGACAAAGAAGCTACTGTCAGCAGCCTGTGGTCTGCTGCAGGGAACTGCTAGAGGTTGGAAGGGTCAGAATTGTGTAGAGCAGGTACACGGTAATGGGAGGACAGGCAGAACTTGTTATCTGCATTGCAGCAGATTCACCCCAAACAGGGTGCGGCTGATACATATGGCTGGAATGGGAGATTTTCAGTGCAGCAGGCTTATGAAAGGATTATTAGGTCTAACACAAATGTGGAGAGTGACCCGATTGATAAGAAAATTTGGCTATTGAAGATTCCATTGAAAGTGCAAATTTTCTTGTGGCTTTACAGGAGGGAAGGCTTGATCACGAGTGACTTTAGACATAGAAGAATGGGGACAACATTAAACGCCTGTCATCTCTGTGGATTACACACTGACAGTGCGTCTCATATTTTTTCCTCATGCTTGGTTACAGACAAACTATGGAAGAAAATTTGCCAGGAACCTCTACCTACCTGGGATTCCCTTTGGCATAGGTTTAATACACGTGGATGACCATACAAGTGTATGGCCGCCACCTTGTGGTGTGCGTGGTGGGTGAGAAATGAAAAGCTATTTCAGGAGAGACTAGTTCGGTGTGAGATAATTGTAAATGAGTGCTGGTCCCTCATACATAGTTGGAGATCTGTTCTATAATGTTTGTTTAATTTGAAATAAATTACCCTCTGGATTGCTATCGTTTCACGATAGCTTTCCTCACAGTTTCAAAAAAAAAAAACAAGGTTTGATTTTTTCTCTTCTCTTTCTCTTCTTTTCTTCTTTGTTCTTCTTCTTTGGATCTTCTCTACCTTAGCTTTCTGATCTCCTTGCCTTTCTGCCTTTAGCATTTAGCCCGTTCTTCTTTCTCTGACGTCTCTTGCAACAGTGCCTTTCTCCTTCTTTGTCTTCTTCTTCTGCCTTGATTTCTCCTTCCTTCTTCTTCCTTGGCTTTGGCTCTTGTTTCCTTCTTCTTCTTCTTTGATTTCTTTCTCTGACTTTGGTCTTTAGCTTCTCTCCTTTCTTTTTTTTGACTTTCTCTTTCTCTAGCTCTTTCTACTTTCTTCTTTGATTTCTCCTTCCTTCTTCTTCCTTCTTTCTTTTCTTTTGCTTTCTCGGCCCTTGCCTTTTCTTCAGCTGCACCCTCTCTGCTACAGTGCCTCTTCTTCCTTCCTTACTTAGCGTCCTCTACTTTTCTTCCTTAGCTCTTCTGCAGCTGCAGCCTCCTCTCCCTTCTTCCTTTCCCTGCACACACAGGTGCAAAACCTACCCCAACCCACCCAAGCATAAACTCTCTCTTTCCTCTCTTAGGTTTGCTCTCCCAGAGCCAATCGGGTATTCGGGTCGGGTTAAGTGCACCCGGGTCCAAGTGCACCGACGTGGGTGGTGCACGAGGAGTGCACAGTAAACGGGTTAGGCAAGCCAGGTCCGCGGAGCGTGGGTCGCGGATGAGGCAGGTGAGCAGGCAAGGGGACCTCACCCCATGATCTGAGGCAAAGAGCCTAAAACACTTTATACCGCTCAGCGTGCTCTAAGCTTTCCAAGGTGGGACTAAAAGTCCGACCCACTTCGCTCGCGCCCGCAGGAGATGCTCTGCCTAATTGCTACGGCTAAGTGCTCTTCTCAAAGCCACTCACTGGCTGGATGTGTGTGAAAACTCATTCCGCGTCACTTGGACCTGTTCGCCTAGAGCCTGACTACTTAGAGTGAGCTTGCAAGCTCCTTCACATCTGCTCTAATGGCGGCAAAGGTAGGACCTTCGTTTCAAGCAATACGGCCTTACGACCTCATTAGAACACACAAGCAGCTTCGCCGTGGCATGGCGAAGGTGTCTAGGTGGGTGGGTGGCCGCAGGGCGGCCTAAGCGTGCGTACCTAGGTCAGTCTGTGGCCGTGGGGATGGGTGTGGTCGAGGGGCGAGTGTGAAGGTGATGGCGGTCGATGGAGACGAGGAAAGTGCTCAGTGGATGGTGGTGGAGGTTCTGAGGGGTCTGGCAAGGTGGATGGGTGTGTGGAGGTGACGGAGACACCTCGTCGGTGGTCTGCCGGAGGTGGAGAAGACGGTGGTGGTCAGCGGTGTCGAGGGGTCGAAAGTATAAATAAAAAAGGGGGAAATGAAGAGAGGAGAGAGGGGAAGAGATTTAACTTACTTAAGGGACGAAGGGATACAGGAGGGTGGCTGGCGCGTACCTGCCGCTGTTGGAGAAGAAGATTCCAGTGGAGAGGGAACAGCAACGACGAAAGGGTGGTTGACGCCAGTGCTGGTATGGCGCGACGCGGAGGAAGGGTGTGAAGATAGCTCTGCCACTGGTATTGTGGCAAAGCGACGTGAAGAGGGAGGAGTCGCCAGAGCCTGCTGGATGTCTGGCCGGAGGAGAAGAGACGAAGTTGGAGGTTGTTCTCCGGCCAAACCAAGCTAAATCTAAGCGGCACGGACAAGGGGCCCTTTTATAGGTACTTGCAGAGGTCCTTGTGCTTGGAAGGCAAGCTTCCAAGCACAAGAATCCTCACTAGAGTAGGAATGTGCAAGAGACACCCATGTCTCTCAAGCATTCGCACGAGAGATTGGGTGCGAATCAAGGTTTGAGATTGCATTCAGATGATAGGGAATTCCTCAGAGAATCTCCCTTTCAAATCCGAGAGGGGATCTCTGAGGAATCAGAGAGAAATCCTCCTCAAATCCTCACTAGAGTAGGACTCCTCTGCTGTAATGGCGGAGGGACCTAATTGCAAAGAGTGGCGGGGAAGATAGGGGGTCTGCGTAATGGTTTTCAAAAGCTAGGGGTCAAAATGTAATTAGGTGGACTGTTTTGCAAAGTAGGTCAAGGAGACCTCCCCTTAGGTCCAAATTTTGGTACAAACCTAATTTGGACATAAGGAATCCAATGGTGAAGTTGGAGTTTAGGTTTGACCACGTTTGACTGGATATTTTACACAAAAACCCAATTTAAGGCAAATAATAGACTAGGTCCTCTATCTAGGTCAAAATAGGTTTCAAAGGCCAAATTGAAGGTTCTAAACCCTAGGGGATATTTTTTCATGAATTTTACAGGGTATAGTTGATTTTTATCTTGACCAGAACCTTGTTGCATTAAGTGGGTTTGTTTTAGGGTTACATGAAGTCATTTAATTCTTAGATTGCACATGAACCCATTTCTGATTAAACCAACTCACTTGTTATTTTTTTAAAATCAATTGACCTATGTTTATCCCCTGAGAAATCCTGTTGATGTACTGCAATGGTAAAATTACAGCTTTACCCTTTATTTCTTATTTTCTTCTCAGAATAATTATTCCTTGAATTAGGCCCTTCCCTAGGTTATGTAGAACCTTTTGTTCTCTTTTCTAGGTCAAAATGAGCTAGTTAGGACTCATGATGGCATTTCCATCAGCTTCCCATTTTTCAAAATGTGCTAGTTAGGGCTCATGAGATGCTTAAGCTTAAAGTCCCCCCAAATCAGAAGGTGGGTTGATAAGTCGCATACTTATCATCCTAAATTATTTACCAAATTAAAATGAATTTTAATTGGCGATGACTCGAGACTAAGTCCACATTTGAGTGGACACTCGGGCTAATTAACCCTGAAGACCTGAAAAGTCTAAGTGTTTAGGTTCTCTCGTATCATTTCCTAAAGTTAATAACTTCCAAATGCCTAAGTTCTCTTTTCCTAATTTCTTTTTTTTATCTTTTTCAAATTTTCAAATTTTTTTTATAAGAATCAAATAATAGGAAATTACTGTTACAGCTGACAAAAATGTTATAAAATATGACCACCCCCCCCCCAATGCTTAGCTATTGCAATGTCCTCATTGTGAAAAAATGAAAGCATGCAGAAGAGTAGAAGTAGAAGAATAACACCTGGTTGCCATGAGACTCTGGTCAGCTTGGAACAGTCTTTACATGTGCTGAGTTTAGTGCCTTCAGCTAGGCGAGGTCCTCAATAAAAAATAACTAAACATTGAGGCCACAACAACACAGTTTCCGGGCCCCCAGGTATAGGTACTGGAGAGTGAAAATGGGCTTGCCAAAGAGATGAACAATGAAAGTGGCAAGCTGGTGGTGCAGGGAGAGCCCAAATGGTCTCCAATAGGAGTTTTGTTGATTTATTACAGAGAAAGTGTGGTTGGGTATAAAATTTGTGCAATGGTTGGGTGAAAAAGGACGATAAGGGTTTTGTGATGTGCTGGGGATTTGTGGGTACTCTAGAATACCTAATGTTTGAAGAGTTCTTCCCCAATGTTCAATTTCATCCTCACACTCTGGGTTCTTAAACCAACCATCCTGATCCTCAGAATTCCCACCCACAAGTTGGACCTCAAACTCTAAGCATTCAGGGTAAGGATGTTGTTGGGTTTTATCTTGATCATGTGAATCATCCAACAAATTTTTGATTTCATGTATATCTTCATTATCCTGCGTTACTACAATTGGTTGCATTTTTGTTTTGTCCTCAATTATTTTCGCAACCGTGTGATCTTCCCGAGTTTGGGTTGAGTTGGCCATTAAAAGGTTGTCTAAGGTATGTATGGCCATTACTTCCTCTATTCTACCAAGCTCCTCCATCGAACCACACTTAATTTTATTCTTCTTTGAGACCTCAAAAATATTGAATTGATTTATCTTATCCCCTGTGGCCATTTCTATATTTCCCGATTCACAATCAATCCTCGCCTTGGCAGTAGCCAGGAAAGGTCTTCCCAAAATAATCGGGGTGTGGTTGAGCTATTTTGGGGTTTCCATGTCCAGGACCATGAAATCAACAAGGTAATGCAAATCATTAACCTTGACTAAAACATCCTCCAAAATACCCCTTGGTTTTGTAATAAATCTATCGGCTAACTGCAAGGTTATGTCAGTGTGTTTTAGGTAGCCTAGATCCAATTCCATGTGCAGTGAGGTGGGGATCACATTAATGGAAGCACCCAAGTTGAGGAGGGCCCAATCAGAAGTAATGCTTCCTATTATGCAAGAAATCAGCGGGGCTCCCGAGTCCTGCTTCTTAGGAGGTAGCTTGTTTAGGATCAATGTGCTTGTGTTATCGGACAAAACTACTCTCCTATTGATTTCAAATTTTGCTCTACGCCTTTCTTTATATGCGTTCAGTAAACCTATGGCATAGGCGGGGATTGATCCAATAGCCGCGAGGAGTAAAATGATTGTCAATTTGAAAGCCTGAAGTAAGGACATCCTTTCCTCCAATTTCTCCTCTGACTTTTTCTGTTTGCCCATACAACAACAACATACTCCCAAATCAGACTCTGATGTTTTGTTGATCACATTCATAGTTGGGAGTTTAGAATTCTTGCTACAGGGCCAAATGGGGTTGACATGGGGTTGGGTAGGTCCCTTGTGTCTACTACCACTCCTCAAGGTGATGGTGTTTACCGTGGAAAAATGCTGTTGGTCAGTGCCTTGGGGAGGGTTGGGCAAAACAGGAGGCTCCCGGTTGATTATGGTAGGAACTTAGTTTGCTCCAGGAGGGGCTGGGGTAGCCTGATAGATAACATGAGTTTGAGCATGCGACTCCCCATCATTACCAAACCCTTGAGGCCCGACGCCTTGATTTTGAACATTCCTTGAGTTTGGTATAGATTATGATGGTAGAGATCTGGGCTGTCGGTTGTTTGTACTATGTCCGGATTGCAAGGTGTCCAGTGAAGTTTTCATCTGTTACACGAGCTAGAACATTGACCCTTGCATTTCTACCATTTTCAGGTTCAAGTCAACCTGCTCGGTGAGTTGTTGAGCATTCCACATGAGCTGATTAACCTGATTCAGGGGCAACTGAGTATATACATGACCCTGACCCATTGGTTTTTGTGGTACATAGTTGTTGGGTCGATATTGGGTCTATTGCCCTTGATCTTTACAAGAGAAGTTAAGATGATTTTTACAACCAGAATTGTAGGAATTCGAATAAGGGTTGGACCTAACATTCTCTTGCACAGCATGAGCATCCTCATAAGATGAGGATGAAGAAGGATCAGAGAGACTGGGATCCAAGGCCCCAATTTGGAACCCATAAGGTTCCAAGAAGAGTTGGCTCGGAGGTCGAGTCGGTTCCAGTTGGTTCACAAACTCCCGTTCCGTAGGAGCTTGTGAAGAATGGAATCCCGATCCCTAGGATTGAGTGGATCTAGAAAAGTTAAAGTTTCCAGAAATCCACTCTTCCATTCGTTTAGTAACCAGATCCATCTTATCTAATCTATTGCAGATCAATTCCATATCAAATGTATGAGAATCTTGGACCTCATTAGCATTTGATCTAATTTGTTGGGATCAGTTGAAGGTTTCCATGGAGGCGTGGTTTAAAGAATTTTTGTTCATTTCCTCAAACAAATCATACGCGCTATCTACATCCTTGTTGAGAAAATTGCCTCCGCAAGAAGCATCCACATGATTACGGAGTTGATCATTCCACCCGTGATAAATAAAATCTGTACAAGTTGCCATTTAGGCACCTCGTGGTGTGGACACTTCCACCATAGATCCCGGAATCTCTCCCAGGCCTCATGAAATGATTCCCCCTACCACTAGGCAAAAGTGGTAATTGCCCATCGCAATGCATTGGTTTTCCCAAGTGGGAAGAATTTCTTCAGGAAGGCTGATTTCAAAGCTGTCTAGGTAGCAATCGTTCTTCCAATGGTACGATACCAATGTGCGGCCTTAGCCCTGAGTGAATGGGGGAAAAGCCTCATGAGCATCTGTTCTTCATCTACATTCCGCAATTTGGTGATCTGAACCAGAGTGATCAGGTCTTCCAAATGTTGGAATGGGTCCTCTGAGCCAAGCCCGTGAAAGTGTTTAATTAGACTCAAAACCTAGGGCTTGATCTCAACATCTCCGGTGGGAATCAAAACGTCGGGACGATCCTCATAATTTGAAGGATCATAAAAATCCTTCAAGGGCCGAGCGCCCTGACCATTCATTCGTTGGAACCATTGCTACATCTGCAACAATTCTTCCAACTGCCTCTAAATCAGCTCTTGCTGGTTCGGGAGCGGAGGAGGTGGTTGTTGATCAACCATGGGTCTGCTTGGCTAAAGCTAAACCTCTGCCTCTAGGAATGGTCTAAAGGTCCTTCTAATCTAGGGTTCAATGACCTCCTTCCAAGCATACACTGGAAGGAAGTCAGAAGGACGGGGAAGAGAAGGGACCCTGCAGCACAGAAATACAAGCCTGTCCTTAGGGGTAGCCTGAAGGTCTACAAACTCTCAGAATTCGTCCTAAGACTATGGACGATTTACTCTACTTATGTCCAGGCAATCCAACCAGTTAGAAGGAGGGACTAGGGAGAAGGTTCTCCCTTTGGCTTGCGCCTCCGGTTCCTAGTGTACCCCACAGCCGCGGTCGTTCGACACTACTCCCCTAGCTAGACATCAGATTGACTAGTAGAAGTAGGTTAATCGTGAATAATCTCAATCTAGATCCCGTAGAGTAAACCAGTCCTTAAGGCCAATGTCTACTCAATTTTAGTTAGGCCTGGGGCAATGGTGCTTCTGAAATGTGATAGGCCCTTAATGGGTTGTGCCCTTAATGATTTGTTTGAGAATGTGTGAATGTGCACAACCAAGAGATTTTCAAGCAAGATTATTAATGATGAGGTGAGTTTTAGGGTTCGAATCTCGCTTAGTAGCTTTTAGGATTCAAATACTAGGTATGTTCAATCAAGTTTTGTGAGGCAATCCAAGTTTTGAAAGCATGAGTTCAAGTAATTTTCCTTTGTAAATCAAGAAAATATGGAGTGCTTAGCTTGACCTAAGTATCGAATCCTATGGGATAGCTACAAAATGAATCTCTTTTAGATTAAGTGGTGCGGCCCAAACAATTCAATCAATCGGCCCAAATACACCATCGATTAAGGCACATAGAAAAAGTGCTTAACCTAAAATGATTTCTACTCTTTTATGTGTTGAATTCGTGTACTAGGTCCATAGGTCGGAATCCCGATTGAGTAGATGAAAATCAAGTCAGGTTATGTGCCTTTGATGTGGGTGTATAAAGTGTGTAAATTGATTCGTCCCACAGAAAATATCTTTTTGTTTTTTTTTCATAAGATGTGGGTGAGATGGGTGAAGGTGGAAAACAAGACAAGCAAAGTCTATCCTAGGGTTTATGCAAACACCTAAGTAGATTAGGTCTTGGTTATGATTGTGGGGAAATGAACTAGTGGGGAGGAATGTGGGGAACACTTGCAAAACACTCTACCCGCACTTTACTCCAGTCTACCGCACTTGGATCTCCATGCTAGGGTACCTGCAAGACAGTAGATCAAAGACAAGCAAGGTTAGTGCTATATAAATGCAAAGAAGCACAGAAAATAATAAAGTAAATTTCGTTGCCTCCCCGGCAACGGTGCCAAAATGGTCACACGTGTTTTGCGTGTTAGAAATCGGGGTTACAAGTAACCCGTCGTCGTAGTTGCAAAATACATCGATTAGATAAAAGTTATACCGAAACTCCAAGAGAGTCCTGGGTCGAACACAAGGAGGCGATGTTTACTTTAAGTGAAAACCGTGCTTCGATTTGTTTCTTTTTGGTATTTTAGGATTTTTTTTTTGTATTTTTGTAAGAAGAAAAGAAGCAAACGAATCACAAGATAGAGATGGAACGAAAATGGTATAGATATCACTTCAATGTCTATTACAATCTACTATGAAAGCACAAAAAGAGAGGGGGGTGAGAGGAAATCTCCCGAATCGGCTGTTCGACGATATGACGGTGCCTGGTGGAAGCTCGAACGAAGGAGGTGAGGAGCGAGACAACGGAGGTGAGATGCAGGAGGACATCGGGTTGAGGAAAGCTTTTGCGTGGCTCCGGAATGGAGGTAAGAAGACGAAGATGATCTGCTACCGGAATGGAGGTGGGAGGACGGCACCAAGGCGACCTATGAAGGGGGATGGGAAGGTGAAGGAGTATTTGGTGGGGCAGAGGTTCGCTATACTAATAGGCGCCTTGGGAGCTTGAGAACAAGCTCTAATGGAGCATTGGTAGGCTTGCTAAAGCTTGGGAGTAGGTGGGAGTAGAGTAGGTAGAGATGGCTTAGAAGGGAGGGGGTGTAGGTCCTTTTATAGTGGAGGAGAAGAGGCAAAAATAGGTATGGGACCATTAGTCACATCCAGGCCGTCGTTGGAAGCGTCGCTGTAGGTAGCTCATGCCCGCTTACGCCCACAGCTGGCTTTGCTGGCATGCAAAGAATTAGCGACGGCTGTAAGCATCGTTGTAGGTCAGCTCATGCGTCGCTGGCGCGCACTATCCCCGCCTTTGCCAAGTGCACGCACGCTCACACGCTGGCGCTGCGCTGTGGGCATGCGCACGTCTATGCGCGCGTGCACTTTCGCTGTTGCATGCATGCAGTGGCATGTGTCTGCGCTGGGCGGCCTGGGCTACGCCATGTGGCGCAATCTGGGTCGTCCATCTTGTTTTTGTTGTAGGGGCTGCTACAGAGGTCAGATTGAGTTGATTTTCGCACTGTTAGGCTGCGATCATCGACCCGAATCCATCTACACAGTTGGATTTGTCATCTAAAGCTCCAAATTTTGTCACCTAGTCCCTTGGCCGTTGATCTTCCTCGAACTGCATATGATGCTACGGGACTCTGATTGAGGCGATTTCGGAGGTGTTGAACTTCGATCATCATCTTGATCAAATCTGTATGGTTGAATCAAAAATCCAAGGCTCCGAAATGAATATCCTTCTCTCCTGACCACAAAAAGGACACATTAACCTAAATTATATACAACTACTCTAAATGCAGAATGATGCATGCTATGTAATATTTATAACATGAAATGCAAATCTAAGCCTAGGAACATGCATGAATAGACATTTTACCCTCAATAATTGTGTCTACATCACCATGTGATGAGACTCAGATTTTCGAGTTGAACTACAATTCTGGGCCGATGTTTTATGACTACACCTCTCCAGACTCCGAGATACAGATCGATTTGTTGGAAATCATGCCAATTTACAACACAGAAATCGAGGAACTGGAAGAGTTGGGATTCGATTGGGTCTCTCCTAGGAGCCAAGAACCCGAGCCCATGCTAATAGGGACACCTTCTTGAGTTAGGATTCTGAGTTTAGGTTAGATCCAAGTCAGGTTGCTACCTCTCCACATCTCGATTCACTCTGTTGTGGAACGTCCGATCTAGAATCAGGTTCAGAACATGATCTTCGCAAGTTCTCCGACAATTTTGAATCTTACTCTGATTTTGGAGAATCTTTGTTTCTTGACGACTACGAGCCAATTTACAACCTCAGCATCCACAACCCATTCTTCAACTCTGACTCTGAGGTCTCTGATCCCGAGATCATCTATTCAAAATCAAGTTCCATTGACTTCGAATCATTCCTTTATGATCTACAGGATTCAGAAACTACAAGTGCGAGAGTGTATGCAATCCAGAGCTTGCATCTTTTCTTGACTCTGATTTTCATGATCCTATAAGCACTCTCCAGGCATTTAGATTTTATTTTGATGGGCTCTAAGAGGACTCTCTAGATACACCTACCTTTGAACCTTTTCTAGAGGAGCCCTCACACATAGTTCTCTTGGAAGTTACCACTTCTATAGCACATACGGAACCCACTCAAATCCGATCCCACCCCTGACCCGCAACCGAAATCAATTTCTATTATGATTCTCCTCTCTCTGATCCGGTCGCACCTGATTTCTCTCCACATTGTGATCAGGTTTCGAATATCGATCAGACTAATAATCACACCCCATCCTTCTTTGATCACTCTCGTAGGGATCTAACAACCTTCATAAATCCATTCTCATTTGAGAATCCCTACTCTAACTAGGCTGATTGTAATCAGCCAAACCTGCAATTCACTTCCATATCTTCTTGAGCCTCACAACATCTGGTGGGCTCCATATCTCTTGATCCACATCCACCAACCCACCAGATTGATTAGGTTTGGGCAGCATCATCAGCCTGTTGATTTAAACAAGCACCTGGTTAGACCAACCAAACTCTTGATTAAGGTGCTTGTTCTACAAAATTCGTCTGATTTGACCAATCCTCCATGGCCACTTTCTACTCAGCTGAAGGCATTGAATTTAGCACTTAACGAGAGGCAACCCATCATTTCAAAAACCTGAGACCCTTCTGATTATCCTTTTGAACTTTACATCTACTGCACTTTGAGTTCAGTTTTAGAACAGCTGACTTCACCTTTGGTACATGTACCAGAGCTTGAAATCATCTGCAACAGTCATCCCGACCCGTTCACCCACCCTTTTACCCTATTCTAACCTGTGATCCACACTGATTTCATACCCTCCGCTTTACAATGAGGACATTGCAAAATTTAGGCATGGGGGGTGTTAAAATGCAAACACACAAAAAACTAGAGTTTCTAAGGTCACAAAAAATTACATATGTCAAAAAAACCAAAAAAATGGAGAAAGGGGAGGAAATTTTGAGAGGATTAACTGCATATCATTTTGAGGAAGAAAGGAGGTGATTTAAATGACAAAAATGAGCAACAATTTGAGCAAAAATGATGGTCATTAGCAAATGATTATGGAATCTACTTAAGTTCTAGACCAATCAAAAGAAAAAAAAAATTAAGTCCTAGAATGACAAAGAGACAAAGAGATTAGTATGAGTGTTGATCTTAGGCCTCTTGGACTTGTTTTCAAGCCTAAAATTTTAAGTATCCATTAAGATCTGGATAATCCTCAAGAGGTTGAGGAAAATGCGAAGCTTACGTATTAGGTCTAAGGCTTAAGGAGTATTCGACCTCGTTAACTAACCTCTAGTTTGCAGGACTCGGTAACTTAAGCACCGTAATCCACACAGTCTGGTTCAGTGCGCCTAACATCAAAATCATACAAATGCGTTAATTCCTGTTATTAAAAAACTACCTAGATTAAGAGTGGTATATCAACATAAGTTGATTTAGACGAGTTCCTGACGCAGAGAGGTGGGAAATTCCCCTCAAAGATGCGCAATAACATACCGTCTCCTCGGTACTTGTCTCCTAGGATATCTAAATATCTTACTAGGGGCATGTAAGCACCTTGCGCTGATTCAGGTTCCATGGGCAGGGTTATCCCGAAATGTCAATTGCTAGGGCCTGAATTTAGTTACAAAACGCCATGGGCGACACTATCTCGAAGTATCGAAAGCCAGGGTTCTGGGAGTTGCCATGGGCGATGTTATCTCAAAGCATTGATTGCTAGGGACCCTGCGAGGATTGATGGTGTGAACAAGGAATCCATTACAGATCGTGTTTTTGAGCCAATCCGACACTAGAAATAAAGAAAAGAAAATGAGAGAGAAAGCTCTCCAAGAATAAAAAATTCTTCTATCCCTCTCTCTTATAAAAACTCACTGCAAACTGAACCTGGACTAACCTTGTTTCAAGCACGGGTGCTTTAACTGCTGGGTTCAACGAACCTTAGGATAGTTTCTGTGGACTTTAAAACCTTTGCAGCAAACTGAGGCTAAAGCTGGTCAGGTCTAGATCTTGGTTGGCACTTGAGTACCTCTGGGGCTCTTATTAAGCATTCTGACCTAATTTCTAAAAACAAGAAAAAAAATCAGGACTTTGAGCATCAAGGCATGGTTTAGAATTCGAGTTCTTTTCATAAGATTTTGTTAAGGGACTGGCAAAAGTTAGGCATGCGGGTATGATAATAACGTCATCATCAGCTATATCTAACTTTAATTAGTCATATTCCATTAATAAATGCTCCTACATACCGCCAAAGGATCGTAATTCACTGCACATCCTTTCTGAGAGTTTAACATGAAACCAGGGTTAAAACTGTAATTTTACCATCATAAATGCATAATAATCATGGGTTTTCTCAGGGGTTTATTAAAGGTCAAATATGCATTAAAGCCTAACCAGAGGGTCCGTACAGACAGAAATGGGTTTTCATGCGTTACGAGAATTAAATGACATCTAAAACCCTAAAAATTGACCCGCTTAATTAACTGAGGTTTTGGTCAGGATAAAATTCACCTAAACCCTCTAAAAATCATATAAAAATATTCTCTAGGGTTTAGCATTCTTGATTTGACCATCAGAGCCCATTTTCACCTAAAATAGAGTCTCAGACAGACAATTGCCCTAATTTGGGTTTCTATGCAATTTACCTAGTCAAACTTGGTCAAAACCTAAATCCAACTTCAACATCAGATTCCTTGGGTCCAAATTAAGTTTTTACCAAAATTTGGACCCAATTAAAGATCATCTTTACTTAGTTTGCATTCCAGTCCAATCTGACTCTTTTTCTTACACATACACCCCTAGCTTTTTGAATTCCTTACAAATGGGTCCCTAAATTTGTCATCTTCTTCGCAATCAGGTCCCTCCACCATTATCTCGGAGGAACTCCTACTCCGACGACCTTCGACTAGGGATTTCTCCCTGATTGATTGGTGAATCCCTTCCAAAATTTGAAGGGAGACTCTTGAGAGATTTCCCTATAATTTGAGCCGCATCTTGGGCTCTAATTCTGGCCCAAATCCTCATGCAAATCATTTGAAAGATCTAGCCTCCTATTTTCGTGAAGCTTTAAAGCTTCCAAGCTTGGGAAGCTCTTTTGAGACCTATATAAGGACCCATGAGGACAAACCGTCCTCTTTAGCTAGGCTTAAGGCTAAAATACTCTTCTCTCCTCGGCCAAGCTCCGACCTAAGCTCCAGCGAGCCTCCTCCTCCATCATCTACAGCCTCCTCCTCCATAATCCTACGGCCTCCCAACGGCCAAATTGGGAGTGTCTCCTTCCTCCCCGACTTCCTCTGCCTCTCGACGGTCAACTCAGAGGTGCCCTAGCCCTTTCTTCCTTGCCGTCTCCCTCCCCGGAGCCCTTGTCTTCCAAGGAGTCGGCCAATCAAAGCCGATGCCTTCTTGCCCCTTTCGTTCGCTAATTTAGGTCATATTAGCTTCCTCTCCCTCTCTAGACCATTTTCGACTCCTTTATTCTTCAAATCGACCACCGACCATGCCTATCCCCTACCGTCTTCTCCTGCTCCAGCCGAACTCTAGCGAGGTGGCGAGCTCGACACAGACCACCATATGGTCCACCATCACCCCCATAAGCTCCGCCGTACTCCCTCCATCAAAAGCCCTCTC
Source organism: Thalassia testudinum (assembly GCA_037157565.1). Taxonomy (NCBI): domain Eukaryota; kingdom Viridiplantae; phylum Streptophyta; class Magnoliopsida; order Alismatales; family Hydrocharitaceae; genus Thalassia; species Thalassia testudinum. Next base: position 61,218,882 of record JAZHRO010000007.1, on the reverse strand, counting down.
CTATTTTGCTCCATCGCTCACCCTAGCTCCCCACCGAACGAACCCATTGCCATCCACCTTCACTGACTTTGCATGCCCTCTACACGCACATGCACACTAAAATACCGCCACCACCACAATCCATGCAACACGGCGATGCTCCAGAACCTTCTAATGTGGGCTCAAAGCCCATATGTTGATCTTTCAGGTGTCGTCAGACAATCGCCGCCACCGTTGTCTTCGCTGAAGGTGTTCGCCGCGCTTTGTCGAGTTCAAGGCTCGATTCCATCTCCAGGTAATGCAGATTCCATCCGCGTATCCAGCCGCAACCTCAATTGAGTAGAAAGGCTCACTTACAGCTTCAATCAAGGAGGACTTCACTGCTACAAGCTTGAGCGAAAGTGGGATGTGGGATTAGTCCTACATCTATGAGAGAAGCCTAGTCGTGTGTGCATAATTGATTTTTCGCTCAGGCCTTACTGCCTCAGCACATGGGGGGTGAGGTCCCAACGCACGCTCCTCCTCGCACCTCACGCCTCGCCCGTGCACACATGCACATGGGTATGGCCCAACCCCATTTCCCGTTAACCTGTATATGGATCCGACTATGCCTCGGATCTTGAGAAAGAGGAGGAAGATTTGTGAGAGAGTGAAGGGGATGGTTTTGCTCTCTGAAGTGTGTTCCTGTGCGACACTTAGCCGCAGAAGAGAAGTTGACTCCCTTGTGCTGTGAAGGAGAAGAAAGGGGAGGTTTGTGAAGAAGGAAGAAGAAGAAGCAAGGCTAAAGAAAGAAAGAAGAAGGATAAGCCTTTGAGAAGGTTGTGTTCACTTAAGTCGTCTAATTTGAGAAGGCGACGTCTGATTTAGCTTGATACATTTGCTTACGTTGAATTAAAATTAAGTGGTTCAAGCCACTGTTCATTTATTTCATATATTGAGTAATTGACATATATGTATACATAGATTGATAATTGGTGATTCAAATCACCATTATTTTGTCTTAGATATCTTTTTGCCTTATCAAACCCTTGGTATACTCATGTTCTACATTGAATAGCAGATTTTAGTAGATATTATTCATTGATTATCATTATTGGCTTGATTTCCTGTGCTCATTTATATTTTAACTAAAGATTAGCGTGTGAATTCTTATTTGCTCCCTATGTTCGACCTCGGATACTTTTTTGAATTCGAGTTATAAATTGTATTTGTTTAAGTGCATTTGTCCTATACTACAATGCATATCTTAAACAAAGACGAATTCGCTTCAACATCCACACCCAGATTTGGACCTCAAAGAAGCCACACCTTCTGACCCACATACTGAACCTTCCAAAATCCGATCTCAAACCCGACCCGCCACCGAAATCAACTTCTACTCTGATTCACCCCTCTCTGATCCAATTGCATATGATTCTCCTTCATCTTTTGATTGGGTTTCAGACATTGATTAGGCTGTTAATCCCTTCCTACCCTTCTCTGATCTCACTAGTAGGGTTCCTACATCCTCTACAACTCCATTTTCTTTTGAGGATCCCTACTCTGACCAGGCTGAGCCTACTCAGCCAAACCCTGGATTTACATTTACATATATCTTTGAGCCTCAAAGTATCTGGTGGGCTCCGCATCTATTGATTCACACCCATCAAACCACCAGACTGATTGGGTTTGGGCTACATCATCAGCCTGTCAATCTGAACAAGCACCTGGTTGGACCAACCAAGCTTTTGATCAAGGTGCTTGTGCTACAAAACTCTTCTGATTTGACCACCCCTTCTTCTTGACCACTTTCTGCTCAACTGAAGACATTAAATTTAACGCATAACGGGAGGCAACCCGTCATTCCAAAAACTTGAGACCCTTCTGATCATCTTTTGAGCTACACTCTTACTGCACTCCTGAGTTCAAATTTAGAACAGCTGACTCCACCTTTGATACTTGTATCAGAGCTAAAAATCATCTGCAACAGTCATCCCGACCCATTCACTCACCCTTTGATCCTGTTCTAAACTTTGAACCAAACTGATATTGTACCCTCCTGGTTTACAATGAGGACATTACAAAACTTAGGCATAGGGGGTGTTAAGATGCAAACATATGGAAATTCAATTCTCTGAAAGGTTCTCACAAAAAATATACATATTCAAAAGTGATAAAAAATAAAAAAATTTTGAAAAATAAAAAAATTGGAGAAAGGGGAGGAAATTTTGTGAACATAATTGAAAATCATTCTTGAGGAGGAAAAGAGGAAATGGTTAAAAGTCAAAAAGGAGCAAAAGCAAGAACAAAAATGATAGTCATTAGCACTTGATTATGGAATCTACTTGAATTCTAGACCTAATCAAAAAGAAAAGAAAAATTAAGTCCTGAAATGACAAAGAGACAAGGAGATTAGCATGAGTTCTGATCTTAGGCCTCTTAAGCTTGTTTTTAGGGCTTAAACATCCACGTATCCATTAAGATCTGGATTAGTCCTCAAGAGGTTGAGGAAAATGCAAAGCTGATGTATTAGGTCTAAGGCTTAGGGATTATTCGACCTCGTTGCCTACCATTTGGTTTACGAGACTTAGCAACCTAAGCACCCAAAATCACACACTAAGTCTGGTCCAATGTGCTTAACAAAGAAAAATCTGCCGAAAGTGTCCTGTTCTAAAAAACCATCTCGGAGATCTAGTTTAAAAGCGGCTCAACAACACAAGTTGATTAGACGAGTTCCTGGAGCGGAGAGGTGGGAAATTCCCCTCGAAGATGCGTAATAACATATCGTCTCCTCGATGCTTGTCTCCTAGGATATCTAAATATCCTACCAGGGGCATGTAAGTATCTTGAAGCTGGTTCAGGTGCCATGGGTGGGATTATCTCGAAATGTTGATTGCCAAGGCCTAAATTTAGCTACAGAACGCCATGGGAGGCACCATCTCAAAGTGTCGAAAGCCAGGGTTCTGGGGGTTACCATGGGCAGTGCTATCCCAAAGCATCGAAAGCCAGGAACCCTTAAGGATTGTTGGTGGAGATAAGGAATCCGATACAGATCGTGTTTAGGGCTAATTCGAGGTTGGATTTAGGGAAAAATAAAAAGAAAAGAGAGAAAACTCTCCAAATGAAAAATCCTTCTCTATCTCTTTCTTACAAAAATGCACTAGCAAACTGAACCTAGACATGCTACATTCTGTGCACGGGTGTTTTAACCGCTGGGTTCAACAAACCTCTGGGTAGTTTTTCCAGCCTTAGAAACCTTTACGGCAGACTCAGGCTGAAGCTGGTCAAGTCTGGATCTTGATTGATACTTGAGTACCTCTAGGCCTATTGTTAGCATTCTGACCTAATTTCTAAAAGAGTAAAATAAGAAGCAAGCATCTGAACTTCAATGCATGGTCTAGAACTCTAGTTCTTTCCATAAGATTTTGCTAAGGGACAAGCAAAAGTTAGGCATTAGGGTATGATGATAACATCATCATGAGTCATAACTAGCTTTAATTAATCAAAATCAAGTGACAAATGCTCCTACATAATCGCTAGAGAGTCGTAATTCACTAAATATCCATTCTGAGAGTAAAACACTAAATCAGGGTTAATTCTACAGTTTTAATAACATATCATAAATGTAGAATAATCACGGGGTTTCATAGGGGATAATATAAGGTCTAATGAGCATTAAAGTCTAACAAGAGGGTTCACACAGATAGAAACAAGTTTTCACGCATTTCGAGAACTAACATAGCTCCCGAAATCCTAACTTCAGGCCCACTTAAATAATAGAGGTTCTGGTCAGGATAAAATCTATGTAAACCTTCTAAAATTCAAGAAAAATATTCCATAAGGTTTCATAACCCTGGTTTGATCATCTGAACCTATTTTGACCTAAAATAGAGTTTCAAATAGAAAGTTGCCATAATTTGGATTTATACGTAAATTACCCTATCAAACTTGATCAAAACTCGAATCCAACTTCACCATCAAATTCCTTGAGTCTAAATTAGGTTTGTATCAAAATTTGAGCCCAATCAGATATCATCTTGACCTAGTTTGCATTTTAGTCCAATTTGACTCTTTCTCTCTCAATTAGCCCCTCAACTTTTGAATTATTTACAGATTGGTCCCTAACTTTCTCATCATTCTTTGTAAATGGGTCCCTACCGCCATTAGTGTGAACACAAGAGCTCTGTCGAGATTCGAGTAAGGATTTCTCACTCGATTCTCAATCAAACACTCCCAAAATTGAAAGGGAGATTCCGGAATTTCCTTCCAAATAAACCTGCCCATGAACCTTGATTCGTTCCCAATCTCCCATGAGAACGCATGGAAGATGTGGGTATCCTACGTGCGTGAAATAGTTGGAGTTTTCAAGCTTGTTTCCAAGCTTGGAACTCCTCTCTTAGGCCTATAAAAGGACCCAGGACAAGAATCTGCTTTTCCTTAGCTTGGTATAAGGCCAAAAACCCTCTTCTTTCCCTATCTCTAGCCTCCTCCAACCTAAGATCCAGCGGCCTCCTTCTCTGTCATCCTACGGATGGTCAACGGCCAAATTTTCCCATCCTCCCTCTTCCTCATCATCTTCCGCATCTCGCCAGCCACAACGAGGGTACCACTCCCTTTCCTCACTGCCATCTCCCTCAATGGAGTAAGCTTCGTCTACGGCACCGGCAATCACACCAACGCTCGTAAGCTTCCCCACTTTGTCTTTTATTTAGGTCTAACCTCTCCCTCTTCCTCTCCTAAACCTTCCTAACCTCTTCTTTTCCTAAATCGACTGACGACCACGCCTCTCCCCCTTCGTCTTCTTCTTCTCCGTCCAAGCTCTGGCGAGGTTGTGAGCTTGCTACATCGCACCATTCACCACGCCATAACTCCCATAAGCATTGCCGTACTCCCCACTTCAAAATCCCTCTACCAATTTCATCCTTCATCTACCCAAACACTCCAACCACCAACCCACCTTAACACCTCCATCTCTGACTTCGCACGCCCTCCACACACACACCCACATAAACACCACCATCACCTTCGCCATCATTTGGCGATCCTCCTGAGTGCTTTGACATGGCCGTAAGGCCTTATCTCATGTTTCAGGTACACGTCGGACCTTCACCGTCACCGTCGACTTCTCTGCCCCTGCTTGCAGTCCTCCAACGAGATCATGGATCGGTTTCACTTCCAGGAGACACGGACTCACACCACGTATCCAACTGCAGCTCCAATTGAAGCTACCAAACATCAGCATTGCCCTAATAGACGAAGTCTTTGCTGCAGCCTTGCGCAAAGGAGTGGCCATTTTAGTCCCACATCGTGGGAATACAAAGCACCTGTAGTGCATATATTGTTTTTGTGCTAAGGCCTTATCACCCAGCACACAAGGGGTTGGGTCCCCCATCACCCTCACACCCGCTTACCCAACCTATGTGCACTCCTAGCATGCGATACATGCCCGCAGGCCTAGCCAATGATCTCGACCCGATAACCCGTATCCGGATCCGATTACGCCTGGGCTTGAGAGGAGGAGGAGGAATTGTGAAAGAGTGGAGGTGGGTTTTGATCTTGAGGGCTTGGCCTTGTGCCCTGTGCGACACTTAATCATTTAAAGAAGTTGGTTCCCCTGTGTTTAAGGAAAGAGGGATCTGAAGAGGACGTGCTTGTGAAGTAGAAGGAAGAAAGCCTTGAGTCCTTGAAGGCTTTGAGAAAGAAGAGGAAGGTTCTCTGAAGAGGCTTGTGTTCTGTTAAGATGTCTAATATGAGTTGGTTCTGAACACTGTTGAATAATTTAAGAACCTAGGTTAAGATTGAATTCTGATTTCAATGAATTGAGTAATTGAATGTATGCTTAATTAAAGAAGATAAGTGGTGATTCAAATCACCATTGTTTTTATTCTCTTTCCTTTTTGCTTCATCATACATTGCTTCTTATTGAATATATTTCTAAGTATTTGATTCATTGAATATCTTCTATAGCATCTATTTATTATGCACATTGATTCTAAATGAAGATTAATGTTGTGAATTCCATTATTTGCTCCTTGTGTTCGACCTCGGACTCCATTTTAGAATTTGAGTTATAAATTTAAATGATTTGAGCGACTTTGTCCTATACTACGATGCATCTCTTAAACAACGACAAATTCGCCCCAAACATTTACCAAGGTTTCTCCATCTTCGTCTTCAACATCTATGACTCTCCAGCTTCCTCTTCTCCATTGAGGCTACATCCTGGTGGTTGTCAATGGCATTCTCCACCTTTGTCACAAACCCACTGCTCTCCGCTCTTGACTGAGACTTTATTCTTCGTATTTTTTTTCTTTCTCATTTCTGTAGTTCTTTCTCTTGATATTAGTTGTAGTTTAGAAACTCACAAGTTGATTTCAATAAAGATTAATATTTCTAAGTTTATTCTTTTTTGCGATTGCTATCTATTTCTTTTAGTTAATCTTGCTTGATTAATAATTCATAGTTTTTTTTCTTACCTTCTTACTCTTAGTTTAGGTTCCTACTCTTAGTTTGTCACAAAAATCCCAAAAATATATATTTTATTTCTTCTTGATAGTTTTAGTTTGTGTCTAAATTTCTTGCAAAAATTAAATATATATGAAAATTACAGAGCACTTTACATTCAAGTCCTAACAATGTCACATTCTAATCCCTATGTTTTCTTATTGATTTTACTAGGCGTACTATTGTCAAGCGAAATCGAGATTTAAAAACTGCATTATAATATAGTCGAAATCGCTTTGAAAACAAATAATATTTATTACTCGAATTTTAAGTTCGAGGTCGAACACTGGAAGCAATATAGAATTCAAAACTTAAGATAGCAATTTGAATCTGAAATATAAGAGATTGCAACAAGAATAATGTCAGATATCAATGTGCAAAAAGAATGGAGTAAAATGGTGATTTAAATCACCAATTACTCCTCACAAATAGCAATTAAATCAAAGCCTCAAATATATGTAATCAGATGTATCAGACGGCTTAAATAGCCTGGTGCTACAGTGCTACTTAGAGACTCAAGGGTCTCTCTTCTTCTTCTTTCCTTCTTTCTGTGTTCTGCTTCTCCTGCCTTGTCTTCTCTTCTTCTTTTTGTTCTTCTTCTTCTGTTCTTTTTCTCTTCCTGTGCGGCTCCCCTTCCTTTTTTCCTTTCCTTCTAGCTCAGGTCTTCTCCTCTTCTTCTTGCCTTCCTGCCTTTCTTCTCAGTTCTCCTTCACAAAGAGGGGGAAGGTTCTTCAAATGGCTAAGTGCCAGTCGTTACTCCATGTAGTAAAACCACCCTACCCCCGCGCGCTCTCTCTCTTTCTTTCTCTGGGTCACGCTCTCCCAGAGCCCTCCACAGTATCGGGTTATCAGGTTTCGGACCTAGAGTGCACCCGGGTCCAAGGCTGCAGGCGTGATCGAGTGGATACAAGTTAGGCAGGTTGGGTCTGCCCCAGGCCCACAGGGAACGGATCACGGGCGAGGCGCAGGTGAGCGGGTGAGGAGGGACCTCACCCCCAATGTCTGAAGCAAAGAGCCTTCGGCACAAAATCAACTTATGCAGCTTCAGACGCCCTTTAGTTTCGAAGGTGGGACTTTAGTCCCACCTCCATGTTGCGCATCTGTAGCAGCACATTCTTCTCTTCAATTGAGTCAGCTGCTGAGGGTATTTCCCTCAATTGAAGACTTGGGCATGTGCGCGTGATGTTTCCGTGCAATCTGGAGTCAAGGCTTGGAGTGAAGGTGCCTTAAAATGGCTCGAAGCTTGCTTGAAGCAGCTGCGGCAATGGCGGTGACAGATGGAGACCTGAAACTCAAGAAAAGGGCCTCCCAGCCGTGTCAGATAGCTCAGTAGGTTCGCCGTGGAGAGGCGAGTGCGATGGCAGGTGCAGCATGTGGTGAGAGTGAGAGTGAAGGCCTGACAGTGACGGAAATGACCGTGAGTAGGTGGGTTGTTCAGGGGCGCATTTGAGTGAGTGGTGGAGCGAAATAGGAGAGGGCTTTTGTTCGTGGTGGAACGACGAAGGTTATGGGGTGGTTGGCGAGGTAGATGGAGTGTAGTGGCGGATATGCCTCGCAGGAGGAGCAGCCGAAGACGGAGAAGATGGAGGTGAGCGGTGGCGGTTGGCGATTGTGTGCGTCTGTGAGGGTAGGAAAATGAAATAGAAAGAGGGAGGAAGCAAAAGGACTTAGCGAGAGAGTAGGGCAGCGGAGGGCTCCGGTGTTGGTCGACTGGAGCCGGAGAAGGAAGATGGTGCTGCGAGGCGGCGACGTCGACTGAGGTAGAGGCACGACCTCTCGTTGGCAGGAGAGGTTCGCGAAGATGAGGGGAAGATAGTCGACCGTCCAATTTGATGGTTGGACAGCCGGAGGAGGAGAGCGGAGAGGGGTCGCCGAAGCTAAGTCTGAAGGTGGTCAGAGATGGAGTAGAAGAGGGTTTCTTAGGCCAAAACTTGCTAAAGAGCACGGTCGTGCCCTAGGGTCTCTTTTATAGGCCATAGGAAGCCCTTCCAAGCTTGGAAAGAAGCTTTCAAGCTTGGAAGGTGGTTGTGACAAAGGATATCCAAACCTTTGAAAGATTCGCATGACCTTTTGGGAATGACTTAGAGTCCAAGGAATGGCTCAAATGGAAGGAAACTTCCCAAGGAATCCCCATATCAATTTTGAGAAGGATTGAGTGAGAATCGAGCGAGAAATCCTCGCTCGAAACTCGACATTGAAGGTTTCACCTTCCAAAAATGGTGTCGGGACTTGCTTGTGAAGAAGGTAAAGAAGTTGGGGGGCTATTTGTAAGAAAATTCAAAAGTTAAGGGTCTGAATGAGATAGAAAGAGTCTAACTGGACCAAAATACAAACTCGATCAATATGATCTCATATTATGCCCAAATTTTGGTACAAACCTAATTTTGACCCAAGGAATCCAATGGTGATGTTAGATTTAGGTTTTGAGCAAGCTTGACTAGGTAATTTATGTAAAAACCTAAATTAGGGCAAGTGTCTATTTGAAACTGTTTTAGGTCAAGACAGGTTCTGATGGTTAAATTGAAGGTTCCAAACCCTAGAGAATATTTTTCTATGAATTTTAGAGGGTTTAGGTGAATTTTATCCTAATCAGAACCTCAGTTAATTAAGTAGGTCTATTTTTAGGGTTTTAAGAATCATTTAATTCTCAAAACACATGCAAACCCTTTTCTATTTGTTCTAACCCACTTGTTAGACTTTTTTTAACCCTCAATCACCCCTTGGAAAAACAGTGGTTGTACTACATTCATGATATGATGGTAAAACTGTAGTTTTAACCCTATTTTATTATTTTTCCCCTCATAATGGTTATGCAATGACTTATGGCTCTCTAGAAGTTATGTAGGAGCATTTACTAACTTAGTTGGATCAAGATGAGCTAGTTATGGCTCATGATAGTGTTCCCATCACGTACTCTAGTTATTATTTTCACGTGAAATTTGGTAGGTACCTTATTTAGATAGAAAAATAGAATCAATAATTTTATTATAATTTTTACATATTCAAAAAATTATTTATTCATAATTTTCATTTGGGTCTAGCTTTTGTAGTTTAGTCCTTAATTTGACTCATCCCTTTCACCTTATTAAAAATACCAAAAAAATCAAAAAAATCTACAATGACAAAAATACAATAATTAGGTTTAATTAGGAATCAATTAGACCATGTGCCTCACAGAGATGACTCGAACTCTCCTAATTTAAATTCTTTTGCGAGTTCGATTATAAATTTAAAACAATCACGGATTTCGTGCTACGATGACTCTTAAATCATAAATCAAATATCAGGAGGAGTAATGATTCTAGTTTATAGTAAGGCAAATCTAAAGTGGGATGCATGAGACTAATAGGTAGACTTGTGCCCTTATAAAAGTTTGGTTTGTTGTAGAGAGTTGCCTACTTGTCAAGTTGACTGTCACATGCAAAAATGCCCTAGTCTTCAATCTCTATTCAAACCTTTGGATGGATTTTGAAATTGGCACAAGAGGAGGGGTGATTCATGCTTAAAAAGAAAATATAAGCAATTGAAAAACAGTTACCAATAGTAATTGACATAAAGATTTATACAGAAATTCAAACTACGAAAAACCTCTACTTAGATACTCTATTTAGGATTTTGTCCCTACTACCATAAGAATCACTAACCACACCACAAGAACTGGAGGGTGGTGTACCTTAGTTACATCAAAATCCCTATTAGACAGGCCTAGAGAGGATTTTGTTCATCTTCCCTGAAGAAGAGTAGGAAACCTACACCTTTGGTACTCAAAATACAAGTATAAATTGAAAATAAATGTATACATGCCTTGTAGAGCCAATATGTGAGTGACTAAGTGCAATAAGACTAGAAAATCCCCCCTTGTACTTCTTGAGATTGAAGTGGAAGAGTTGAGTGCGAGGGAAGTAGAATATAAGAGCTTTTGAAGAACGTACCTGGAAATCAAGCGCTTAAGTGCTCAAAAATCTCATAAGAATGTTTTAAAGTAACAGCAAGTGAGAAAGTAATTGTATTTTTGTTCAAAACATTCATAGAGTATTTGGTGACAAAGTTTAAGGCTTAGAAACTAGCAAAAATTTCTTTCATAACATTTAAAATTTATTTTGACAAGAAGCCAAGATGAAAAGATTCAAAGTAAAAAGACACAATTCAAATAGGTCTAAAATTAATCGATTAAAGCCTCACATTAGACGATTAAAGCATTGTACTTAATCAATTAATGTTCAAGAAATTCTTTGATTAACTTCTTTCTAGAACTTTTTTGTCCAAAGCATAGTTCAAGGAAATCAATCGATTAACCGATAGCTTTTAATCAATTAATGCTACTCCAAAAACTTCTATTGGGCTTTCTAATTGATTAATTTGCGATATCGATCTATTAACAAGTTTCCAAAACTAAAATTAATCGATTAACTAGCATCTTTAATCGATTAATTTGTTAGGAAATACAATCTTGGGCTCGCTCAAAAGTCAAGGGGTCGTGGGGACTTGAACAATTCAATCCTTGAATCCCTGTTAATGAGGTGAGATCGATGTTTAAAATAATCACGTTGCAGTATAGTCGAAATCGCTTTGAAAACAAATATAATTTTTATTACTCGAAAAAGTTCCGAGGTCAAATATGGGGAGCAAATGGAATTCACACACTAATCTCAACAATTAATGCAATTTGAACACAAAATATTACTCAAAAACTAACGAGGAATGTAGAGCATATGAATATATGAAGAGTAAAAAGAATTTTAGACAAAATAATGGTGATTTGAATCACCAATTTACTCAAATCTACTAAAGGAGGGAATATGAAATCAGACATCTAATTTTGCAATCAGACGTCTTAAATGACGTGCTACAGTATCCCTTTTTATTCTTGTCTGCGTGCCTCTTCTTCTCTTTCTCTTTGATTTTTCTTCAATTTCTCTTTTCTTCTTCTTCTTCTCTATCTCTGATTTGCTTCTTCTTTTCTCCTTCTTCTTCTTCTTTACTTCTTCTTATTTAGCACTTCAGCTCAGCAGTCCTTCTCTTCATCTTCTTCTCTTCTTCCTTCAGCCTTGCTTTGCCTTCTGAATCCAGCTAAGTGTTGAGCCAATCTTCTCAGAGAAAAAACCCCCCTTCCCCCGTGCAACTCTCTTCTCTCTTTCTCTCTTTCTATTTCAGTCTCACTCTCCTAGAGCCACAGCCAATCGGGTAATCGGACCTAACGCATACCCAGATCCAGGCTCACCGACATGTGGTGGTGAGCGAGGAGTGTAGGTCAGGCGGGTAGTTGGGTCGCCCAGGTCCACGGGTGAGGTTTCGCAGACAAGTCCGAGTGAAGGGGAGGAGGACCTTACCCACAATGTTTGGAGGCGAACAACTAATGGCACTTATTCAATTTATGCGGCTGAAAGCGCCTCTTCGTATCCGAGGTGGGACATTTTGTCCCACCTTTCTTCCGCACAACGCAGCAGTAGGGTGCTTGGCTAATTTGGTGAGGCTGTAGCTACTAAAGCCCTTGCTTGAGGACTTGGACTCCTGCAGGCTTCGATTGCGCACAACCTAGAGAAGCTTGAAGCTTGCTCGAAGCTCGGCAGCAATGGCAACTCTGACTTGCTACCTGAAATCAAGAAAAGAGGCCTTATGGCCCCGTCAGAATGCTCAGCAGGATCGTCGTGGCACGGCGAATGTAATGGTGGTCGTGGCGTTGAGCGAGGGTGGTTGTGGTGGCTGGACGGTGACGTGAACGGTCGGTGAGAGTGGGTCAGTTCGGGAAGGCGTTTGGGTGGATGATGGAGCGAATGGAGTGAGGGGAAATGATCAAGGATGTGTGGTGGAGGCTGTAGGGTGGTCGGCGTGGTGGATGAAGGTGCGTAGCGGTGGGAACACCTCGCCGGAGGAGTCGCTAGAGATGGAGGAGATGACGGTGTTCAGTAGTGTCGGTGGTCGATTTTGGGAAATAGAGAGAGGGAGAAAGTAGGGAAGATAGGGAACCTAAAAACCTATTTGTAAGGACTAAAAGGGACAGAGATCCCACGGCAGTGTGGTTGCCGAACGTGGGGAAGATGAACCTCCGTAGGAGAGGCGACGACGAAGACGAGGCAAGGACGGCGACGGCTGGTATTTCTCGATGCGGAGGATGGTGAGGGAGATAAACCCGTCACTGGTATTGTGGTTGGGTGACAAGAGGAGTCGGAAATAGACTGCCGGAGCTTGCAGAGTGTTGCGGCCAAAGGGGAGAGAGGAATAGGGGGATTCCAGCCCAATTTCAAGCCGAGGAGTACGGTTGAACCTTGGGGAGTCTTTTATAGGTCATCAGAGAGGGTTTTGTGCTAATGCTCGCCGGAGAAGGAAGCTTTCAAGAGACCCAAATCTCTCATATGTTCACATGAGAGATTAGGAAAGATTTAGGGCATCTAACCAGGTTCATATTGGAGAGAATTAATTGATGAATCTCCCTTCCAATTTTGGAAGGGATTCATCAATCGATCAGGGAGAAAATCCAAGTTGAAGATCGTTGGAGTAGGTTTCCTCCGCGATAATGGCGGAGGGACCTTTTTGTGAAGATGATGAAGAAGTTAGGGGGTTGTTCGCAATGATTTTTGAAAGTTAAGAGTAGAAATGTAATTAGACAGAACGTTTTTGCAAACTAGGTCAAGACAAGTTCTCCTTAAGTCCAAATTTTGGTACAAACCTAATTTGGACCCAAAGAATCCAATGGTGAAGTTGGATTTTGGTTTTGACCATGTTTGACTGGGTAATTTATGCAAAAATCTAAATTAGGGCAAATATCTATCTGAGACTCTATTTTAGGTCAAGATGAGTTCTAATGGACAAATTGAAGGTACTAAACCCTAGAGAATATTTTTCTATGATTTTTAGAGGATTTAAGTGAATTTTATCTTGACTAGAACCTTAGTTAATTAAGTGGGTCTATTTTTAGGGTTTCAAAAGTCATTTAATTCTCAAAACATACACAAACCCTTTTCTGTCTAATCCAACCCACTTGTTATCTTTTTGAAACAGAAAGGAGAGCTATCGTCCTACGATAGCAGTCCGGAATAGTATATTATGTGCAAAGCAAGGGAGATTACAAAAAGGATCCCCAAGAGTGTATGAGGGACCAACACTCTCTTACAATACTCTCACAGCATACTAACCTCTCCTGAAAAGTCTCTCATTCCTTGCCTTCCATACACACCAAATAGTAGGAGCCATGTGGACATGTGGCTTCCCACTCACTTCAAACCCATGCCAGATAGAATCCCACTCTGGTAATGGCTCCTGACAAATTTTTCTCCAGATGACATCAATGACAAGGCAAGAAGAGAGGATGTGATTTACATTATCAGTGCTCATCTCACATAAAAAACACACATGATGATCAGTATCCAACCTTCTGTGGCGTAGATCACTTATGATTAACCCATCTCTCCTGCATAGCCAAAGGAAGATTTGTACCTTGAGAGGAATTTTTAACTTCCATATCTTCTTGTCGATGGAATCATATCTCCATCCCTCTTCAAAGTTCAACATTCTGTTATAGCCAGATTGGACACTATAAATCCCCTCCCACAGATATCTGTCCTCCATTCCAGGCCTAGGTCTGAAACTTTCAAGGTCTGATATAAGCCTTCTCTTTTCATCCCATAACCGGGTAGCTCTTCTGCTGGACTCCACACCATCCAGATTCCAGCTGCTGCTACTGTAGGACCAGACCTTGCTGACCGTGACATCCTTGTCATCTGCTGCAGCAAAAGCTCTTGGATAGAGCTCCTTCAAGACACCCATTTCAGACCATCTCTCCTTCCAGAAACTAAAAGACCTGCCATCTCCAAGTGACGGTTGCAGTAAATGGAAGTGATCAGTCAATGGCTTAGTTATAGATTTCCAGAAAGGTGATGGACAATTGGGCTGAAGTCTGGATAGCATGCTGTTGGACGCTCCATATCTATCTTTAATCAGAGTAAACCACGATTTCAGATCACCTTGCAGCAGCTTAACAGCCCATTTGAGCAGCAAGGCATCATTAAAATGCTGCAGGGATTTGATCCCAAGACCACCCATCTCCTTAGGATAGCAGATCCCTGATCCCACTTGAGAGGCTGCAAGAAGCTGCCCTTATGTCTGGCTCCCTTCCAAAAGAATCTCTTCCTCATCACATCCAATCTTTTCCAAATGGATCTTGGTGCTTTGAAAATGGAAAAATAGAAGACAGGGATGGAAGTGATCACTAAGTTAAGCAAGATAAGTCTTCCACCTCTGGACAGGAACCTGCTATGCCAACCATCAAGTTTCATAGAAATCTTGTTAAAAAGGCAGTTCCAATCACTTTTCTTCAACCTGGAAAACCTCAAAGGCAGCCCAAGATATCTGATAGGGAGACTGATGCGAGGAGTCATCAGGATGGCTGCTAAGGCTTCTTTCTCCTCCTCAGGTAAACCAAAGCAGACCAAACCAGACTTGTCTCTGTTTAACCTCAATCCAGAAAGCTCACCAAAGATATTAACCAGATGATGCAGAGCCAATGCTCCATCCATGGATCCTTCAACAAAAAAAATAGTATCATCTGCATACTGAAGAATGGGAGCCAGATTATTCCTACAAGATAGTGAATATCCTCTGACAAGACCAGCTTCAGAAAGCTTACAAGCAAACCAAGCTAAACTGTCAACTGCCAAATTAAAGATCAATGGGGCCAAGGGACATCCTTGCCTAATGCCACACTGAGGCTAGATCCATGCACCACAGGGTTTTCCATTTATCAAAGGGGTAAAGGAGGCAGTGGAAATACATCTCTTAACCCACCCAATCCAAGTAGAGGGAAAGCCCCTTCTTTTAAGCACATCCCAGAGATAAGGCCAACTGATTGAATCATAAGCCTTACGGAAGTCAACCTTCCACATGAAGGCCTTGCACCTTCTCTTATGCTAGCCATAAACCATCTCTTGAGCTAAGATAAAAGATTCTTATAGAGATCTACCAGGGAGGAAAGCAGACTGAGCAGGATGGATCAGATCTTGCAATACAGGCCTCAATCTATTAGCTAAGACCTTGCCAATCACCAAGTACAAGGAGTTTGACAGGGCAATGGGTCTAAATTCCTGGAAGGATTCAGCTCCCGGGGTTTTTGGCAGAAGAAACAGATAAGATCTATTAATTCTTTCAAAGCCAAAATTGCCACTTTGAAATTCTCTAATCACTTCCATAACCTCTGTGCCCACAATGTCCCACAATTCTTTGTAAAAGAACACTTGGATTCCATCAGGACCAGGTGATCCTTCACAGTTGAGATCCTTAATGGCCTTCAGGACTTCAGCTTCAAATATGGGTGAAATTGCACTAAAGGGGGGGGAATAGTGAAATTATAGAATATTGTAATACAAAAAATTCAATCACACAATGTACTCGATTATTTTTAGGTGGAAACCCAAGATGGGTGAAAACCACCACCTAAGCCAATCTCTTGACTTAGGATTTTCGGTCACAAGGTGATCAATCCACTAACCACACTACTTAAACGAGGGTAGTGTACCTCAATTACAAATCCCACCTCCGATCCCTAAACGGAGGTTTCTCCCTTCAAAATGAAGAGACGGGGACCCGACAAGCCGGATACCTAAAGTACAAAAATTAAGAAGTAAAATAACACCTATACAGCACCCCAATAATTTAGTTGCTTTCTTATCTACTAAGCATGAAAAGAACTCCCTGAGAATTTGCAGAATGGAGTGAGCCGGGAGTATGGATTTGCCCTTTGATCAGAGTATTGGCACAGCACAAGGGCAAGATGGAGCTTAGAGTAGTGAGCAAGAGATTTTTCTAATGGAATTGTATCTCAAGAGGTGTGTGTTTCCTAAGAGGAGTTGTAGTCTATTTATAGGCAAGTTTGGAACCATCAAGAACACATAGGAGAGCTCTTCTAGCCGTTGGAGACAAATCCCAAGAGTTTAAGACGAAATCCACACAAAATCAGGCCAATGATGAGTCTGACAGCAATATCAGACGTCTAATTTTAGGATCAGACGTCTTATAGGATGTCTGATTATACTTCTGGTCGTCTAATACTATAGGACATCCTTAACTGACTCTATTGGATCAAAAGAAGGATGTCTGATATTTTCACATAAGACGTCTGATTAGTTTATTGGACGTCTAATAAAGGGTAGATTCGTTCATGTTTTCATCAGATCCAAACAGGGTTCTAGGTTTAGAGGATCAGACGTCGTTATGGACGTCTGAGGACATCACCAGACGTCTGAAAACCAAAAAACTCTTCCCTGCTTCTTCTGCCAAAAGATTATGTGGCCGTAAAGAGATACGCACAGAAAATCATGGCCAACGATTCAAAGGCAGACGTCTGGAAGTGTGTCCAGACGTCTGGAAATTCATTTTTGCCTAAGCTTACTCTAACGGTTAGTCTGAGGACGTCTGGGTAAAGAATCAGACGTCTGTGTAAGGTTATCGACGTCTGAAAGTGAAGTGCTTCGACTGATGTTTATGAGGAGACAAACCAAAGGCAGAACTCTTGGAAATTAGACGTCTGAGATACTTGTCAGACGTCTGACCATTGTTCTAGACGTCTGATAAAAGTATAAGTGTTGGGTTTTTATTTCTAATTTATCCTAAGTGTAGAGAGCCTAAGTTAGCTATTTATAGGTTATGTTTGGGGACTCTTTACAATATTTCTAGACTCAAATAAAATGAAAATTACAACCTTTGAAAGTTTACATGAAAAAGCCTAAGACCTAATACTTATGCTACTTGTCTTCACGCTTTTAATCTCCCGTCTTGGAAAGCTTTTTGAAATCCTGCAAATATATTATTACAGAGAGAAAACAATATGCTACGCTTTATTTTATTTCATTTTCTTCATTTTGTAAAATCATCAAAATATTATATACGAGTGGTTGAACTAACAAGCTCTCCCTTTTTGATGATTTTCAAAATATAGCTGTAGGTTCCTATTTTCTCCCCCTAAAGGTTGTATTTGGTAGTCTCTATCTATTTAAGAAGTTTGTTTTTATATTATTCCCTAAGTTCTTACCTACATTTTTCTCCCCCTTTTTTAATATCATCATGAAGGGTTGTTAAAGGGAATTGAAATCCAAACTACAAGAGTGATATCTACAAAGTGGAGTGCATGAATAAAATTATATGATTAAAAGATGACAAGGCATTAAGGAAAATTGATTAGGAATAGAAATATTTAAGCACGGACTAGCTATTTGTTCCCAAAAATATTAAGTACGGGGTCAAGGCCCCTTAATACAAACTTGGAATAAAAGAAAGAAAAAAGACAGAAAAAATAGAAGCACTAAACTATTCTTCTTGATCTTGCCGGCGGCAGCGACAAGCGGCTCCGTGTCCCATCTGCAAGTTTTGAACGTCAGATCTAAGTTTGTCGATGTCGCGGTGCATGCTTCCCATGTAGGTGTAAATCTCGCTGGTTCGACGCAGCAGGAGGGAGATGCTGGAGGAGAGGGAATCTGTGGCTGGATCCCATGCTTCATCAAAGCTCGAGCGGGGAGCTTCTATTTGAAGGGGTCGTGGTTCATGGAAGTCTGGAAAGGGTGGAAGGGTCTCTTCTTCAATGGGCTCGTCGGCGGGCTCAAGATGCTCCCTAAGTATATGCATCTTAGCGGCTGTGGCCTGGTTGTAGGGCTCAATCTTCTTGTCAACTGCTTGGTCAGTTATGGAAATCCGATGGGTTGAAAAGATTTTGGATAGAATAGACCCAAACGAAAGTGATGCCCCATGGTCTTCATTCATGACGCGAACAATGAGGCGGCAATAATTGAAAGGAATATAACGGACGGCCGCAAAAAGGAGCGCCTTGTGTTGGCGCGAGATGTAATCAAAACCTCCCGATTTGTTTAGGAGGTCCCACGCAAAAATGCGAGAGAGTAGACGTGGAAGGGGTTTGAGATTTTTGCATGGTAGGGTGCCAAGGTTTTCAACATATTTTTCAGGGAGAACTAACTTTTGATTGATGACTTCTGGGTCGTATTGCCTCAGAATGTCATTGAAGACATTTGGTGGAATGGGCGGTTAGGTTTTGGAAAAAATGGGTGGTGTTTTAAGGATAGACTACCTGCAAAAACATCCATACAAGAACATTCAACCAACCAAACAACATTCACCCAAAATATATTAACAACACAGATTCAAACAATGCAATCATCATTGAAAAAATATGTGGCAATATGCCTTGAGGCAATACAACCTGCCATGTAGTTATGGCAATATACCTTTTGATTCAAGCCACTAAAATGTTGGCTTGAACCTCGTGAGGTAATACCCTTGCCATGGAAGAAGCAGCTAGGGCTAACAAGGTTGGCTTGACCGAGGGTTAGGGTTCTAGGGCTGATAATGTCATGAAATGCGCAAGTAGGCAGAGTGAATCAAGAAGGAGAACAAGATGCTACTAGATGCTACAAGGTCGTGGGTAAAAGAGCATGGAGATGTCCTAGGAGTTGAGAGGGTATACCCACGGGAGGATGGAGGCCTCCAAATGCGCAGTCGAGAGGCAGGGAGGACGCGCGCAGAGGAGCAGCAGCTCCGCTAGTCGTCGAGGAGGCGCGACGGTCGTATGGCGGCGAGCAAAACTTCGCCAACTGCAGCTGTGGGCCGTCGGGTGTGAGGGAGAGCGGTAGGGATTTGGGAGAGGAGAGTAGGACCTTTGCGAAGGGGATCTTATATCCCAAGGTCACGGAGCAAGTCTCCCCCTGAAGTTGGGGAGATTTGCATTTCAAACCGTCCAGAGAACAGTCGCGATGCGCAGATTTTTCCCCGATCAGACGTCTGGAGATGATGTCAGACGTCGGGATTTGTCTTTAGGGATTTTAGCCCTTTTTATGGCGACATCTGTTTTATCCATCAGACGATAAATCAGAATACTAATTTTAAAATTAGACGTCTGATTTCTGCAGGCATCCTTCCCTGGAAAATGATTTATTCTCCAAGTTGTCGTCTGATTTCTATCTCAGACGACATAGAAGACGTCTAAATCTAAAATTAGACATCCGATTTCTGCAGACAGACCTTCCTGGATTTTGGCCTAAAGTTACAGGGTCGTCCGATTTTCCTTTCAGACGACCTATGTGACGTCTAACCACAGATTCAGACGTCCAATTGATAGTATATGTTCTGACTCATAGATAGACGTCTGTCAACACATCTGGACAACTCCCCAGACGTCTGTGAAGGATGACAAATGTCTGAGATGACTCTTTTGTCATCATTCTCGTTAGATAAAATCGCCGTCTTCCCCAGATGTTTAGACGACGAATTTTTATGTATAAGACGTCTGATGGTTTAATCAGACATCTGATATTGCACAGAATGTGCATTTGGATGTTTGAACTGAGAATGAAGGCTTCTAACTTAGTCAAATCAAGGCTCCATCTATGCTCATGATAAAGGAAGTTCAATTAAATCACTAAATTCTTCAAATATCACTTAGCTTACATATGCCTAGTTTCCTACGTATATAACTAAAGCGGTCATAATTCAAAGGTTTAGTGAAAATATCAGCTAATTGCAGTTCAGTACAAATAAATTCAACTTCGATTTCTCCCTTAAGTATATTATCTCTCAAGAAGTGATGTCGAATATCAATATGTTTTGTGCGAGAGTGATGTACGGGATTTTTCGAGAGGTTGATAGCACTAGTATTGTCACATAATATTTTTATCTTATTAAATATCAAGTTAAAATCCTTCAAAGTATTTTTCATCCAAAGCACTTGGGAACATGCTAGTGCGGCGGCTATGTATTCAGCTTTCGTAGTTGATAGAGCTACACTAGATTGTTTCTTTGAGAACCAAGAGACCAGTGATTCGCCCAAGAATTGGCACGTCCCACTAGTACTCTTCCTATCGGTGCGGCTACCTGCGTAGTCCGTGTCGCTATATGTAACTAAGTTGAATTGTGGACTCCTAGGGTAGAATAAGCCATAATCAGATGTGTCAACTAGATATCTAAATATTCGTTTTACAGCATTTAGGTGTGATTGTTTAGGGTTTGATTGAAACCTAGCGCATAAGCAGGTACTAAACAAAATATCAGGTCTACTGGAAGTTAAATACAGTAAAGATCCAATCATGCTACGATAGAACTTTTGATCTATGAGCGTACTTGATTCATCCAAGTGTAGGGAAGTTGTGACACTCATAGGAGTGTTCTTCCCTTTACTTTTATTCATATCAAATTTCTTCAGCATCTCCTTTGTGTATTTTGATTGACACACAAAGGTTCCAATTTCGAGCTGAGTGATTTGCAAGCCCAAGAAAAACTTAAGCTCACCCATCAAACACATTTCGAATTGTTGCTGCAAAATTTCTGAAAACTTTCTACACATAGATTCATTAGTAGCACCAAATATAATATCATCTATATATATTTGAACTAATAAAATATTTTTTCCTTTTCTTTTATGTGGAATCAGCTTCCCCTATAGAAAATTTTGCATTTAACAAGTACTCTTTGAGCCTTTCATACCAAGCTCTAGGAGCTTGCTTTAGACCATATAATGCCTTGTTTAATTTGTAGACAAAATGAGGCTTATCATGAGACTCAAAACCAGGAGGTTGTTTTACAAAAACTTCCTCCTTAATGAATCCGTTAAGAAATGCAGTCTTAACGTCCATTTAAAAGAGTTTAAAGCCAAGAAAGGCGGCATAAGCAAGAAGCATGCGAATTGATTCGAGTCGAGCTACGGGAGCGTAGGTCTCATCAAAATCAATTCATTCTTCTTGGTTGTACCCTTGTGCTACCAACCGAGCCTTGTTTCGAATAACTATACCAGATTCATTCAACTTGTTCCGGAATACCCATTTGGTACCTATTACCGTTTGCCCTTCAGGCTTAGGTACTAGATCCCAAACTTCATTCCTTTGGAATTGGTTGAGTTCCTCTTGCATGGCCATCATCCAAGGTTCTTCGGAGCACGCTTCCTTGACACTCTTGGGTTCAACTTGAGATATAAAGGCGAAGAGACCAAAGGAGCAACTAAAACGAGATTGGGCTTTAACGCCTTCAGAAACACTTCCAATGACTTGACTTTCGGGATGATCCCTTTGATATATCCAATCTTTTGGAAGATTATGAATATTGGAGTTTGGAATGTTAGACACATCAATAGTAGAATCATCTTCATCATCCATATTGACTCGGTCAATGGAGGAGTGAGGAGATTCATCGAAGGAACATGGAGGGTTTCCTCCACTATTAATGTGGTCTTGTTAAAAACCCGATATGCCTTACTACGTGAGGAATAACCAATAAAGATGGCTTCTTCACCTTTGGCATCAAATTTAACTAAATTAGAGCGGGTATTCAAGACAAAATATCGACATCCAAAAACTTTAAAATAACTAATTTTGGATATTTTCCCATAGTATAGTTCAAAACATGTTTTTCGCAATCCGGATCGAATTAAGGTGCGATTTAACACGTAACAAGCCGTGTTAACCGCCTCAGCCCAAAAGCACTTCAGTAACCCCGAGTCTATGAGCAATGTTCGAGCACACTCTTGAAGAGTACGGTTCTTTCTCTCAACCACCCCATTTTGTTGAGGTGTTCGAGGAAAAGAAAACTCATGAGCAATACCATGCTCTTGACAAAAATTATCAAACAGGGAATTTTCAAACTCGCCCCCATGATCACTACGAATATGAGTGATTTGGTAGCCTTTTTCAGTTTGAACTTTCCTACAAAAAATAGAAAAGATGGAAAACACTCCTTCGGATCTCAAGAAGGAGACCCATGAAAACCTTGAAAAATCATCTACAATTACAAGGCAATATTTGCATCCACTGAGGCTCTTATATTTTGTAGGTCCAAACAGATCTAGGTGAAGTAGTTCTAAAGGTCTTGATGTGGATATAACTTCTTTGCTTTTAAAACTAGATTTTATAATCTTACCTAAATTACATGAATCACAGATAGGCTCATTTAAAAATTTTCTTTAGGAAGACCTCGGACTAATTCATGTTTAGCTAGTTTTTGAACCTGCTTCATATAAACATGTCCTAGTCTTCTATGCCATATACTTAACTCATCATTTGCTATAAGACATTCATAAGTGTCATTTTTATCAAATTCTACGACATAAATGTCTTTAAATCTAGTTCCCTTAAGATGGGTTTCATTGGTTAATGCATGCATAATTTCAAACATTTTAGAAGTAAATACTACTTTAAAGCCCTTATCACATATTTGACTAACACTTAAAAGATTATGTTTTAGTGCTTTAACTAGAGAAACATTTGAGATGGGAGAGAGAGGGTTACCTATTTTACCAAGGCCAATAATATGGCCCTTGTGGTTGTTGCCAAATGTAACTGTTCCTCCATCCGTAGGTTGGAGGTCCAAAAATAGGCTCTTGTCTCCCGTCATATGTTTGGAGCATCCGGAGTCCATCACCCATCGGCCTCCTTGGTGGCGGTGGTCTCCTTGTCTTCCTCCTTGTAGACCTTCTTCCTCCTACAAAAGATCTTCGATGGTGACTTGGTGTTTCTATAGGACTTTCTAATTTGAGTCATCCATCCTTCATTTTGTATATCCAATTTTTGACATTATGATGTCCTTTCATCCCTACAAAACAAAGTGAGAGTTGTCTTTTCAATACCCATTGTAATGTGGATCCGTATTTGTTAGTGGTATCCTTTAGAGGAGGATCCTTTTTCGGCTCACTTTGACTAGGTTCATAAAAGCATAATCCAAATTTACTTGAGGAAGGTTTTTGATGGGCAATGAGTTTGTCCAAGTTATCTTTCCCCTTTGTAAATTTGGCTAGGTCCTCAAGAAGTTGGTTTGACTTTTTTTTGAGATGATTTATCTCTATTTTCATTATATCTAGTTTATCTTCTAATGCCCTAATTTCTACTCTAAGTAACCCATTTTCATCATTTTTAAAGGAGTTTGATTTTTCAAGCACATGGATTTTGTCGAGTAATTCTTCTCTATCTAAAAATTTTTGTTCACTCATTGCTGTATACAAATCATTTGTTAATGACTCTTTCTCAGTCATTAGATTTCTTATTTGCATATTTAAAGTACTAATTTCTTTTGTAAGAGATTCTTTTCTTCAAGATCATTGATTAATCTCTTATTTTCTAAGTTTTCTTCTTTTAAAGCCTTGCTTTGGGTTTTTATTTTCTTAAGATCTACATATAGTGAATCAAAGGCATCTTGTAATTCATCTAAAGAGTAGGAGTTTACCTCAGGTTCCTCAGATTCAGACTCAGAACCATCATTTGTTGCCATTAATCCCAAGCATGCCGTTTCTTCATTTGTTTCCTCCTCCTCTTCTTCTTCGGAGGTGGAGTCATCCCACGTTGCTTGAAACACCTTCTTCTTGAATCCTTTCGGTTTGGAGATCTTCTTGTAGTCGGAAGGCTTCTTGGGTTTCTTCTCATCATCCCTTTTGAGTAAGGGACAATCTTTCCTTATGTGACCTCTCTTTTTGCAATTATAGCAAATTAGAGGTTCTCCCTCTCTTTTTCTTCCCTTGATCTCTCTTCTATTTCTGAGAAACTTTTTAAACTTTTTAGCTAATAAAACAAATTCTTCGTCATCGGTACTTACCTCATCATCCGAAGTAGCTTTGAAGGCTAAAGTCTTCTTCTTTGGCTCCGATGAGATTGATTTCTTCTTTTGCTCCATTTTTGTTTCATAAGCCATGAGATTCCCAAGTAGATTTTCCATGTCTAGATCCTCTACTTAGTTGGCTTCTTCATTGCCATTACCTTTTGTTCCCACTCAGGTCCAAGGGAGCGAAGGAGCTTCCCTTGAAGCTCTCCCTTTATAAATGTCTTTCCTAAAGACTTAAGGTTATTCACGATTAACGTGAATCCAGTGTACATGTCCCCAAGTCTTTCATTCTCCTTCATAGAGAAAGGTTCAAATTCCTGTGATAACAAGTTTATCTTTGAGGATTTAACTTTAGATGTACCTTCGTGAGTTACCTCCAAAGTTCTCCAGATCTCGTGGGCGGTTTTGCATTGGCTGATGCGGTTGAATTCCTCCGAGCTGAGTGCATGTAGAGTGAGTTCATTACCTTCGCATTTAGTCCAAGGTGATGGATTTGCTCTACTGTGTAACCAGTTTCTGCTTTCTCAAGAATGATGTATGAGGATTCGCATTTCTCCCAAATGGAAAAATCGTTGGCTTGAAGCCACATCTTCATTCTCAGCTTCCAGTAAGTGTAGTTGGTTCCTTCAAAGAGTGGTGGTCGAGTGGTGGATTGCCCCTCCAATCTGCCTGTGGAAATGACCTTCCCCACCATGTGATCTTTCCACGGATGTTACTCCTGTAGGCGGAAAACCTACTCTGATACCAAATGAAATTGCACTAGAGGGGGGTGAATAGTGAAATTATAGAATATTGTAATACAAAAAATTCAATCACACAATGTACTCAATTATTTTTAGGTGGAAACCCAAGATGGGTGAAAACCACCACCTAAGCCAATCTCTTGACTTAGGATTTTCGATCACAAGGTGATCAATCCACTAACCACACTACTTAAACGAGGGTAGTGTACCTCAATTACAAATCCCACCTCCGATCCCTAAACGGAGGTTCTCCCTTCAAAATGAAGAGACGGGGACCCGACAGGCCAGATACCCAAAGTACAAAAATTAAGAAGTAAAATAACACCTATAGAGCACCCCAATAATTTAGTTATTTTCTTATCTACTAAGCATGAAAAGAACTCCATGAGAATTTACAGAATGGAGTGAGCCAGGAGTATGGATTTGTCCTTTGTTCAGAGTATTAGCACAGCACAAGGGCAAGATGGAGCTTAGAGTAGTGAGCAAGAGATTTTTCTAATGGAATTGTATCTCAAGAGGTGTGTGTTTCCTAAGAGGAGTTGTAGTCTATTTATGGGCAAGTTTAGAACCTTCAAGAACACTTGGGAGAGCTCTTCTAGCCGTTGGAGACAAATCCCAAGAGTTTAGGACGAAATCCACACAAAATCAGGGTAATGATGAGTCTGACAGCAATATCAGACGTCTTATAGGACGTCTGATTATACTTCTGGTCGTCTAATACTATAGGACATCCTTAACTAACTCTATTGGATCAAAAAAAGGACGTCTGATATTTTCATATAAGACGTCTGATTAGTTTATTAGACATCTAATAAAGGGTGGATTCGTTCCTATTTTCATCAGATCCAAATAGGGTTCTAGGTTTAGAGGATCAGACATCGTTATGGACGTCCGAGGACATCACCAGACGTCTGAAAACCAAAAAACTCTTCCCTACTTCTTCTACCAAAAGATTATGTGGCCGTAAAGAGATACGCACAGAAAATCATGGCCAACGGTTCAAAGGCAGACGTCTGGAAGTGTGTCCAGACGTCTGAAAATTCATTTTTGCCTAAGTTTACTCTAACGGTTAGTCTGAGGACGTCTGGGTAAAGAATCAGACGTCTGTGTAAGGTTATCGACGTCTGAAAGTGAAGTGCTTCGATTGATGTTTATGAGACAAACCAAAGGCAGAACTCTTGGAAATTAGACGTCTCAGATACTTGTCAGACATCTTAAAGTGGAAAATCAGACGTCTAACCATTGTTCTGGACGTCTGATAAAAGTATAAGTGCTGGGTTTTTGTTTCTAATTTATCCTAAGTGTAGAGAGCCTAAGTTAGCTATTTATAGGTTATGTTTGAGGGCTCTTTACAATATTTCTAGACTCAAATAAAATGAAAATTACAACCTTTGAAAGTTTACATGAAAAAGCCTAAGACCTAATACTTATGCTACTTGTCTTCACGCTTTTAATCTCCCGTCTTGGAAAGCTTTTTGAAATCCTGCAAATATGTTATTACAGAGAGAAAACAATATGCTACGCTTTATTTTTTATTTCATTTTCTTCATTTTGTAAAATCATCAAAATATTATATACGAGTGGTTGAACTAACAATGAGTCCAATCAGGCTGGACCCCTAAGACTCATTTATCATGGGTAGACCATTTGCTGTCATCCTCCAATTACCCCCACCTGCAGCTCTGATGAGAGCCTCATCATGAGCCATAACTAGCTCATTTTGACCCAATAAAGAAGATAAAAGCTCCTACATAACCTAGAAGAAGGCCTAAATGAAGGAATAAGTACTCTGAGAAGAAAACATGAAATAAAAGTTAAAACTGTAATTTTGCCATTGCAGTGCATAAACAGGATTCCTCAGAGGCAAAACATAGGTCAAATGGTCTAAATGAGATAAAAAGTGGGTTGAGTCAATCAGAAATGGGTTCATGTGCAATCTAGGAATTAAATAACATTTGGTAACCCTAAAACAGACCCGCTTAAATTAACAAGGTTTCGGTCAGGATAAAAATCAAGCAAACCCTCTAAAAATCAATGGAAAAATATCCTCTAAGGTTTAGAACACTTAATTTGGCCTTTGGAACCCAGCTTGACCTAGATTAGGGGACCTACACAAAATGTCCAGTCAAACATGGTCAAACCTAAAATCCAACTTTACTATTGGATTCCTTAGGTCAAAATTAGGTTTGTACCAAAATTTGGACCTCAGGTGAGGTCATCTTGACCTACTTCGCAATTTAGTACACCCAAATCACAATTTGGTCCCTATCTTTTGAAATCATCGCAGAGAGCCCCCTAATTTCCTCTCCACCTTTGCAACCAGGTCCTTCCGCCATTGTTGGGGCAGAATCCCACTCCGGCGAGGATTAGAGAGGGAATACTCTCTGATTCCTCAGAGATCCCCTCCCAGAAATGGAAGGGAGATTCTCTGAGGAATTCCCTTCCATCTAAAGCCAATCTTGATCCCTGGTGTGAACCCAATCTCTCGTGCGAATGCACGAGGGATTTGGGTATCCACCCTCTTTCCTTCTCCGGCAAGCCGACGGAGGTAATGGCGTGCCCTCCACGCTCTGAAAGCACGGCCCAGTGCCTATAAAAGAACCTCCAAACCCGGCCGCCCAATTTCAGCTTGATTTGACCGAGCTTCCACCTCCAATTCATCTCTTCCCTCCCGGCCAAAGTACCCAGCGAGCTTCGGCGAGCCCCCCTCCCCTCCCTCTTCGCTCCGCCACAAAACCAGTGGCAGAGTCATCTCCCTGATTCTCCTCCGCATCGCGCAATACCCGCGCACGCCGCCTCAGC
This sequence comes from Thalassia testudinum, assembly GCA_037157565.1. NCBI lineage: Eukaryota > Viridiplantae > Streptophyta > Magnoliopsida > Alismatales > Hydrocharitaceae > Thalassia > Thalassia testudinum. Next base: position 61,191,304 of record JAZHRO010000007.1, on the reverse strand, counting down.
CCCGTCGTCGCCGCCGTCATCCCCCACTGGGCAGCTTCTTCTCCGGCGACAGTAGGTACAGCTGTCCGCCTCTCCGTCCCCTTCGTCCCTGTAAGTAGGTTAGAATTGTTCTCCATCTTCCTCTCTCTCTTTTTCCCCTTTTATTTCATTTAATTGACCCTCGACCGTCGCTAACCACCTCCATCTTCCGTGCCTCCGACCAACCTCCAGCGAGCCGCCCCCACCATTCCGCCCCTCCACACGGCTCGCCAACCGTCTCATAAGCTCCGCCTCACCACAAGGAACACTCTCCGCCCATCCATCATCCCTCTACGCCTCCACCACAGTCCCCCGAACACACCCACACTCCCGGCCATAGGTTGACCTAGGCACGCACGCCTAGGCCATCCCACGGCCGGTCGCATGGCTCACCACCCTTCGCCGTGCCACAGCGAAGGTGCCCAGCTGGTCTGATTAAGTCGAGAGGCTTGTTTTGTGTGTGACAGTATCGAATCCCCTGCCGCCATTGACGACGATTGAAGAAGCTTCAAAGCAGCTCCAGGCGTCAAAAGCTCCAGGCTTCAGGTGCAGCGGACTCGGGCGAGCAGTGCGAAGTGATCTGGCTCAGTAAGGAGTGCAGCGACGACCGCAGCCTTGGCAATCGAAGAAGAATCGTCTGCGAGTGCGAGCGAAAGAAGGCGGGACTTTAGTCCCACATCGTTGAAATACGAAGTGCAGGTGCGGTATAAATTATTTTTGGGTTATACACTCTTTGCCTCCGAACGCACAGGGGTGAGGTCCCTCACCTTACTCACGCTTGCCTCGTCCGCGGTTTCACCTCGCGGATCTGGCGGGCTTCGACCCGACCCATTCTGAGCACACCTCGCGCATCACCCACCTGCCGGTGCGCATAGTCCCGGGTGCGAAATCCGACCCGATTACCCATGGCTCTGGGAGAGCGTCCTTGAGTGAATTTCAGAGAGAGAGAGACGTGCGGGTAGAGGTAAAGGGGTAGGTTTTGCTCTCTATGCAGGCAGGCTGGTTGAAGAAGAGAGACTTAGCCGCAAAGAGAAAAAGCAGAAGAAGAAGCTGAGCGAAGAAGAGAAGAGAAGGAAGAAAGAGACTGCAGAGAGAAAGGACTGCAAGAAAAGGAGAAAAGGCAGGAAGAAGATCAAGGTAGGAAGAAGACCTGTAGATCTGAAGGAAGAAGTAGAGACTGTTGAGAAGAAGACAGAAGAGAGAAGAAGCAAAGGCAAGGAAGAAGAAGTACAGAAGAGAGAAAGAAGAAGAAAGCAAAAGAAAAAGGGAAAACACTTTTAAGACGTCTGATCACAAGATCAGACGTCCAATTTTACTCTTTTGTCCTAATTACTCTTTAACCGCATACATTCATATTTGAATTAAAGTTTTGAGTAAATTAGAGTGTTCAATTACATTTGAGATTGGTAGTAAATTCCAATTGCTCCCTGTGTTCGACCTCGGATACTCCGATTTTCGAGTAATAAAAATTCTTTATTTGTTTGAATGCTTTGTCGGCTATATTACAACGTGACATTCTCTTAAAATCCGATCACAAAAGCGTATAAACAAGCTCTTGAAGATTCCTTGAAGTATCTGACAGCCTCAGCTCTGATATCAGATAATGAGGTAATTCTCTGCCCCTCAATAACCATTGAAGAGATCAGATTTGTTCTTCTCCTAGAGCTAGCAGCCAGGTGAAAGAATTTGGTGTTTACATCCCCCTCACTTAGCCATAGCTGCCTAGAACGCTCCCTCCAATCCATCTCCAATTTCAGGTCTTCTTCAATTACCACCCCCTGCCATCTTCTTCTATTAGCAAGGTCCAGCTCAGACAAAAGGTCCATAGCTTCCTTGGTATCCAATTCTTGAATTTTCAACAAGGCCTCATGATGCTTCTGATGTCTGAAGAACTGAGGTAACATCTCCATATTCCTTCAGCATACATTTCAGAGCCACAAACTTAGAAGCCACTCTGGAGGTGGCCGTGCCTTCACCCTGCTGTGACCTCCACCAGCTGGAAAACATGTCTTATTAAGACCATTTGACCTTTGTTTAGCCCTTGAGAAAACCTGTGGTTGTACTGCATTGGTAAAATTGCAGTTTTAACCCTAGTTTCTTGTATTTCTCTCAGAATGGTTATGCAATGAATTATGACCTTCAGTTGGTTATGTAGAAGCATTTATCGACTCAATTGGATCAAAATGAGCTAGTTATCGCTCATGATGGTGTCCCCATCATACCCCCATGCCTAGCTTTTGCTAGTCCCTTAGCAAAATTTCAAGGTGTTAACTTTGATTCTAGACCATAAAATCTTTTGATGCTCAAAAATTGTGATGTGTGCTTTCTTTTGTAGATTAGGTTAGAATGCCGATAATATGTCTAGAGGTCCTCAAGTACCAACCAAGATCCGGACCTGACCAGCTCTAGCCTCAGTCGGCCACGAAGGTTTTTAAGGCCCACAGGAACTAACCTAAGGTTCGTTGAACTCCGCGGTTAAAGCACCCGTGCTTGTAACATGTTTTAGCCTTGGTTCAATTTGCAGTGCATTTTTGTAAGAGGGAGAGAGGAATTTTCTTTATTTTCGGAGAGTTTTCTCTCTCTTTTCTTTTTATTTCTAGCTTCGGATTGGCTTTACAACACGGTCTGTATCGGATTCCTAGTCCCCATCATCAATCCTTGAAGGGTCCCTGGCAATCGATGCTTCGAGATAGCACCGCCCATGGCAACCCCCAGAACCCTAGCTTTCGAGATTTCGAGATAATTCCACCCATAGTGTTCTGTAGCTAAATCCAAACCCTGGCAATCGACCTTTAGGGATAATGCCACCCATGGCATCTGAACCAGCGCAGGGTGCTTACATGCCCCTGGTAGGATATATAGATATCATAGGAGACAGGCACCGAGGAGACAATATGTTATTGCACATCCTCGAGGGGAATTTCCCACCTCTCCGCACCGGGAACTCATCCAAATCAACTTGTGTTGATCAGCCACTCCTAATCGGGGGGACTTTTTTCAGAACAATTTAAATGCATTTGCGTGATTTTGATACTTAAGTGTACTGAACCAAACTATGTGTGGATTGAGGTGTTTAGGTTACCGAATCCTGCAAACCAGAGGTCAATTAACGAGGCCGAATAATCCCTAAGTCTTAGACCTAATACTTAAGCTTCACATTTTTCCCAACCTCTTGAGGATTATCCAGATCTTAGCGGGTACTTGAATTTTTAAGCCTATGATCATAGCCCAAAAGGCCTAAAATCAGCATTCCTACTAATTTCTTCTTTGTTTCATTAGCACTTTTTGCCTTCATTTTCTTTTGATACGATATAAAACTTAAGTCAATTCCTTAATTTCTTACTAACGACTCTCTTTTTCTTTTCTTTTCAACTTGTGCTCCTTTTTGACATTTTTAACTCCCCTTTTTCTCCTCAAAATTTGATATGCCATCAAAATTTCCTCTCCTCTCATTTTTTGTTCTTTTTCATGAATTTTTTATTTTTTTGGTATTTTTGGAATATGTGCTTTTTTTGTGAGAACCTTTCCGAACTTTTGATTTTTGAATGCTTGCACTTTACCACCCTCCATGCCTAAGTTTTGCAATGTCCTCATTGTAAACAGAGGGTGTGAAACAGTTTTGGGTTAAGGAATTAGAACATGATTATCAGGTGGGCGAACGGGTCGGAAATGACTATTGCGGACGATTTCAAGCTCTGGCACGTGTACCAGAGGTGGGATCGACTTTTCTAAAATCGAACTCAAGGTGCAATAGACGTGAAGTACAGAAGGATAATCAGAAGGATCTCAATTTTTAGAATGACGGGTTGCCTCCCGTTAAGAGCTAAATTCAACGCCTTCAGCCGAGCGGGAAATGGTCTGGAGAAGGAGTGGTCAAATCAGATGATTTTTGCAGAACAAGCACCTTGATCAAGAGCCTAGTTGGTCCAACCAAGTGCTTGTTCAGATCAACAGGCTGATGATGCAGCCCAAACCCAATCAATCTGGTGGGTTGATAAATGTAGATCAAGAGATGTGGAACCCACCATATACTTTGGAACTCGAGAGGGTATGGAAGTGTATAGCTAGGGTTTGGCTGAGTCGAATCAGCCTGATCAGAGTAGGGATCCTTAAATGAAAAAGAATCAGTGGAGGATGTAGGAACCCTACAGGAGTGATCAAAGAAGGATGGGGCATGATTTGTAGTCTGATCTATGTTCGAAACCCGATAAAAATGTGGAGGAGAATCATTTGCAACTAACTCCGTAAGAGGGGAATCAAAATAGAAATTGAGTCCGGTTGTGGGTCGGGGTTGAAAATGGGTTTGAATAGGTTTTGTATATGTAGAAGAGGTGGCATCAATATGAATTGTGTGTGGGGGCTCTTCTAGTAAGGATTCAAAGGTGGGTTCATTTAGAGAGTCCTCATAGTAGCCATAAAATTCAAAGGTAAATGCCTGAAGAGTGTTTATAGGATGAAGAAAATCTGAGTCAAGAAAAGATTCGAACTTTGGCTTGTAGACATTCTTGGCAATTTTTATTTTTGATTTCTGAGTATCGAAAAGAAATGATTCCATCTCTATGGAACCTGAATTTAAATCAATGATCTCGGGATTAGGACCTCAGAGTCAGAGTCGAAGAATGGATCATGTGTGCTGAAATCGTAGATCGGCTCGTAGTTGTTAGGAAACATGGTTCTCCATAATCATAGTAAGATTCGAAATCGTCGAAGAAATTGCAAGAATCAAGTTTTGAATTTGATTCGAGATCAGAGGTTCCACCACAGAATAAATCACAAAATGTAGACTTAGCAACCTGACTTGGGTCTAGCCTATTCGTAGATTCCGAGTTTAGAAAGGTGTCCTTATTGAATCTGGGCTCAGGTTTTTGGCTTGTAGGAAAGACCCAATCAAAACCCCACTCTTCCAACTCCTCGGTTTCTGTATCATAGATTGGCGTGACTTCCGAAAAATCAATCTGTATCTCTGAGGATGTTGGAAAGGTATATTCATCAAATAAAGGCCCAGAATTATAATCCAAATTCAAACTTTGATTTTCATCATACAGGGCCTTGTAATTATCCCAAGAAGATTCAAATCCAAATTCTAGGCTAAGGATGTGGGTTGAATTACAAGAATCTAGGTCAGAATTGCCTTCGAGGGTCACCTTATCAGAGTAAGGGGCGGGATTTACACCCTCAAAAGGTTTTGATTCAATCTCATTATTACAAAAGTCTAGGAATTCTATGCTTGGTGAACCAGGGTTTTGGTTTTCTAAGGCTGACTCAAAATCGTGTTCTCCTGCAATTAAGACCTCCCAACCTATTTCAAGATCAGGCATATCACATTCCATCTGGGTTGGGAGTCGACAACAACCTTGTGTCTTAAACCCGAGATTTGGGAAATCAGATAGATCCTCAATATTATTCCAAGATGTTTCATTAACTGTTTGGGACATGTACGGGTATTTTTAATCGATAACTTGTTTCAACAATTTCATCATTTCTTCCCATTTTTCAAGATCATCTTGGTGTTTTTCCCAAAATACAGAATTTCTCATGCATTGGAGATATTCAAAGTTATGCAATTTTTCTATCTCGATGTATCCTGTTATGAGAATATCCCGGGTTGATCCATTTGTTGCTTCTGTTAATAATAATTGGGCACAGTTTATGATGAAGGTTGTCGTTGTTGATACATTAACCTGAATGTCTTCAATTGGTTTTGAGGTTTTGTAATCAATCTCATAAAATCTAAGGGCATCCTCAACCATTATATCTTTCATGGATCTTTGAGATTCAGGTTTCTTCAATGGTTTTCCTAAGTAGCCAAGCTGCATTTTTTTAATCAGATGGTGGAATCAAGATGTAGAATCAAAATTCAAGTTTAGATCGAAATTGATTAGATCTGAAAAAGATTCCCAGGAAATCTGTGTGTGCTCTAAATAGAAGGGATGAGGGACTAGATGTGATATTGACTCAATCAAGGCACCCAAAGATTTTTGAATGACTATAGAGGTTTGGGGTGGATGATACCCCTGGATCAGAAAGTCGTCCACCTGAGAATTACCTACACAGCCAGGAAGGGAGAGTCCCCCAAAGACCCCTACACGGTAGAGCGTCCCTATGGGTTACAGGGTTTCCCCCACCCGACCTTCCTTGTCACTGAGGGTCCAGGTAGATCAGAATGGATAACTTGACCTCGTAAGTCTACTAGTTTTATGTCCTAATTTGTGCCTTTGTTTTCATTTGAATTAGCAGTTGATTTGACTTATGACCTAATTTGGAGGTTGGTTGACTTACAATGTAGACCAATTTTACCTGACCTGCCCTAAACATGGCAGAATGCTCTAGGTCAAGACCTAGAAATCACCCTGGTTTGACTCCCAGGTTTTTAGGTCCAATGATTTTAGGGTTCAAGTGAGTTTAGAGCCTGATTTTAGGATTTTTCTTGATTAGATCTTTTCAATCAAGGGTTTGGGTAGTACACAAATGCGGGTGGGTTTGTTTCCTTTTATGCAGGCAAGTGTGAACTAGCACTCCAAAATCCTAATGCAGAAACCTAATTGGCTTTATTTCCAAGTCCACTTTGATCTTCAAAAATGTTCTCCTTGGACTTCAAACAATAAGTACGTACTCCAAGAAGATTAGAAATTAAGCGTAGTCCCTAATAGGCACAGGAAATTTGGGGTAGGATCTCTAACTAGAATCGCTTCAACTTCAATGAGATTTGAAAAAAGATTTACCAAATCAGGAAACTTGCCTTTTAAATGATAATTACTATGAAAAATAAGGCAGGTGATTCCTAATTAATTGTTTCCTTTTTGTCTTCCCAAGATTAGGAGGTTGATTAGGGAAGAATAGAAAAGTTACCCGCCATGGAGTAGTTGATTTGCGCAGAAGATCTCCTCGTGAAATACCTCACAAAAATCAAAATGAAGCAAATAGGGCAAGTTAGTGCTCAAACATAATCAAATAATGCAGAGAATAGCGGTGAATTGCGCGTTGCTCCCTGGCAACGGCGCCAAAATGTTAACGAGGCGAGATCGATGTTTAAAATAATCGTGTTGCAGTATAGTCGAAATCGCTTTGAAAACAAATATAATTTTTATTACTCAAAAAAGTTTCGAGGTCGAACACAGGGAGTAAATGGAATTCACACACTAATCTCAACAATTAATGCAATTTGAACACAAAATACTACTCAAAAAATAACTAGGAATGTAGAGCATATGAGTATATGAAGAGTAAAAAGAATTTTAGACAAAATAATGGTGATTTGAATCACCAATTTACTCAAATCTACTAAAGGAGGGAATATGAAATCAGACGTCTGATTTTGCAATCAGATGTCTTAAATGACTCATGCTACAGTATCCCTTTTTATTCTTGTCTGCGTGCCTCTTCTTTTCTTCTCTTTCTCTTTGATTTTTCTTCGATTTCTCTTTTCTTCTTCTTCTCTATCTCTGATTTGCTTCTTCTTTGCTCCTTCTTCTTCTTCACTTCTTATTTAGCCCTTCAGCTCAGCAATCCTTCTCTTCTTCTTCTTCTCTTCTTCCTTCAACCTTGCTTTGCCTTCGGAATCCAGCTAAGTGTTGAGCCAATCTTCTCAGAGCAAAAACCCCCCTTCCCCCGCGCAACTCTCCTCTCTCTTTCTCCCTTTTTATTTCAATCTCACTCTCCTAGAGCCATAACCGGTCGGGTAATCAGACCTAACACATACCCGGGTCCAGGCTCACCGGCGTGTGGTGGTGAGCGAGGAGTGTAGGTCAAGCGGGTAGTTGGGTCAGCCAGGTCCACAGGTGAGGTGTCGCAAACGAGTCCAAGTGAAGGGGGAGGAGGACCTCACCCTCAATGTTTGGAGGCGAACAGCTAATGGCTCTTATTCAATTTATGCGATTGAAAGCGCCTCTTCATATCCGAGGTGGGACCAAATGTCCCACCTTTCTTTCACGCAACGCAACAGCAGGGTGCTTGGCCAATTTGGCAAGGCTGCAGCAGCTGAAGCCCTTGCTTGAGGACTTCGACTCCTACAGGCTTCGATTGCGCACAACCTGGAGGTATCCCCTAGAGCGTAGCAAGACCTGGAGCAGCATGAAGCTTGCTCGAAGCTCGGCAGCAATGGTGACTCTGACCTGCTACCTGAAATCAAGAAAAGAGGCCTTATGGCCGCATCAGAATGCTCAGTAGGATCGCCATGGCACGGCGAATGTAACGGTGGTCATGGCGTTGAGTGAGGGTGGCTGTGGTGGCCAAACAGTAACGTGAATGGTTGGTGAGAGTGGGTCTGTTCGAGAAAGCGTTTGGGTGGATGATGGAGTGAATGGAGTAAGGGGAAATGTTCAGAGATGTGTGGTGGAGGTTGTAGGATGGTCAGCGAGGTGGATGGAGGTGCGTAGCAGTGGGAACACCTCACCGGAGGAGTCGTTGAAGATGGAGGAGATGACGGTGTTCAATAGTGTCGGTGGTCGATTTTGGGAAATAGAGAGAGTGGGAGAAAGTAGGGAAGATAGGGAACCTAAAAACCTACTTCTAAGGATGAAAAGGGACAGAGATCCCACGTCGGTGTGGTTGCCAGACGTGGGGAAGATGAACCTCAATAGGAAAGGCAGTGACGAAGACGGGGCAAGGACGGCGACGGCTGGTATTGCTCGACACGAAGGACAGTGAGGGAAATAAACTCGCCATTAGTATTGCGGTAGGGCGACGAGAGGAGTCGAAGATAGACCGCTGGAGCTTGAAGAGTGTTGCGACCGGAGGGGAGAGAGGAATAGGGGAAATTCTGGCCCAATTTCAAGGTGAGGAGTACGGTTGAACCTTGGGGAGTCTTTTATAGGTCATCAGAGAGGGTTTTGTGCTTGGAAGCCAAGCTTTCAAGCAAGGAATGCTCGCCGGAAAAGCTTTCAAGAGACCCAAATCTCTCATGCATTCACATGAGAGATTGAGAAAGATTCAGGGCATCTAACCGGGTTCATATTGGAGAGGATTAATTCATGAATCTCCCTTCCAATTTTGGAAGGGATTCATCAATCAATCAGGGAGAAAATCCAAGTTGAAGATCATCGGAGTAGGTTTCCTCCGCGATAATGGCGGAGAGACGTATTTGTGAAGACAAAGAAGAAGTTAGGGGGCTGTTCGCAAGGGTTTTTGAAAGTGGTAGAAATATAATCAGACAAGACCTTTTTGCAAACTAGGTCAAGACAAGTTCTCCTTCGGTCCAAATTTTGGTACAAACCTAATTTGGACCCAAGGAACCCAATGGTGAAGTTGGATTTTGGTTTTGATCACATTTGACTCGGTAATTTATGTAAAACCCAAATTAGGGTAAATATTTGTCTAAGACTCTATTTTAAGTCAAGATGGGTTCTAATGGCCAAATTGAAGGCACTAAACCGTAAAGAATATTTTTCTATGATTTTTAGAGGGTTTAAGTGAATTTCATCCTGACTAGAACCTTGGTTAATTAAGTGGGTCTGTTTTTAGGATTTCAAAAGTCATTTAATTCTCAAAACATACACAAACCCTTTTCTGTCTAATCCAACCCACTTGTTATCTTATTAAGACCATTTGACCTTTGTTCAGCCCTTGAGAAAATCCGTGGTTGTACTGCATTGGTAAAATTGCAGTTTTAACCCTAGTTTCTTGTGTTTCTCTCAGAATGGTTATACAATGAATTATGACCTTCAGTTGGTTAAGTAGGAGCATTTATTGACTCAATTGAATTAAAATGAGCTAGTTATGGCTCATTATGGTGTTCCCATAATCCCACAGCATCGTGGAAGTGTGAAAACATAAGCATAAAAATTTTTCATCGAATCATGTGAAAATGCCTATTATGTGAGTTCCTAAGCTAGTTAATTGCATTTAGCATTATAAATATTGTATAACATGCATCACCGTGCATTTAGAATAGATTCCACATATTGTATATTAATTCACCTATTTTTATGTTCAAGGGACAGGGAAACATCTTTGGGCCTCAAATGGAAGATCTAACCGTACGAATATGATCACGACAATGATCAGAGTCCAACCCCTTTGAAATCGCCCCGATCAGACCTCCGTAGTATCCTCTCCAAGCTAAGGAAGACTAACAGCAAGGGGATAGGGTGACACAAATCCAAGCTCCAAACGAGAAATCCAACCGTGCGGATGGACTCAAGGCGACGATCGCAGTCCAATGATGTGTAAATCGTCTCAATTGGACATCCATAGAGTCATCTACAAAGAAAGGATGATGGATTGCCCAAATGGCGCCATCCGAGCCGCCTGCATCCACCCTATCCTGCCCTTCACACCTCTAAAGTTTCACCCAACATTTGATCTCAATCGTTGGATCATCATCCAATAGCTAAGATTAGACCCCTCCTATGTCTTCACCAATGGCCCAGATCCTCCTCTCAAACGAATGCAACGCAGTGGTACACGCACCCCCTACTCAAAGAAGGGGTGCACGTTCGAATCTCAGGGCACAGCGCCCCTCAACATGGGCGAAATTAAAACCGGACCGCACTATCAGGATCGTGCAACCTTGATTTGGCCACAACAGCGCTCTAGAGCTACTCACAGACTCAACGCGCGTGGCACAAGCAATCTAAGCCGCACGATTCTGATCAAGTGGTGGCGACGTCGCCACGTGGCTACACAAATGAAGTGGAGCGTGATTACGTGCAATCTGCACACGATCGTAACCCTCAGATGTTGATCGAACGGTGGAGTGCCACCCTTCATTGTGCCAACACAAGCAGCGCGATGCCCCCGCGTGGCCCGTGTCTAATGAGTGGCCTTAATGGCTGTGTGGGCCAAATGATTCACCACTCCTCCCTTCCACTATAAAAGGGCCATGACCCCTTCCCTTTCACTTCATCCCTTCCTACTCCATTCCTCACCTCCCTAAAGATCAATAACTTGTTCTAAGCTCTATTCTAGTGTTCCCAATCCCTTGGGACGCTCTACTAGAAACAAAAATAATTTTTTCCACTTTCTCACCCCCATTTGTGGAGCTTCCATTAGCCGTCTTCTCATCCCCATTCTAGGAAGTAGATCACGTCATGACATTGCCCTACCTCTAGTCTTCCTTCGACTCCATCCTCCCTCCAACTTCTCACCACCTTCTTCGTCTTAGCAAATTGTCCCCCAACCAACCATCGAGGGGGATTCTCTCCCTTTATCTTCTTTTTACCACTTTCCTAGTGTATTTATTTTCAGCTACTATTCTGTACTGAACATTTGTTTAAAGCATTTATCCAGAAGTAAATTTTTATCTTTCTCTTTTTGTTCACTTTACTTATTTCTTGAGTAGATTAGAATTAGTTGGCTTAGAAATTATTCCAACCTATTTTCCTGCTTATAAAAACCTAAAAAATTTACATAGGAAAAAATAACAAAAAGAAATAAATCAAATGCGATTTTTAGATCAAATGCTAGCCTTCCTGTGTTCAACCCAGGACTCACCAAGTCTCGATAAAATTTATTTAATAGCGAAATTCTGTAAACACAACGACATGGGTTTCTCTTTTCGGAAACCCTAACTTATTTTCCCACACGAAATTCTGACTCATCAAATCGCATACTCGAGTAAATCCCTATAAACCCAAATAAGTAAATTGATAAACAAACAACCTATGTAACTAGAACCACATGGAAAGATTTAGCATCTCTCCGTTCTGGAATCCCTATGAGTCAGAAGTTATACCTATGGGTGGCATAGTAAAACACCCCACTTGTTGTGCCTCCTACTATAAGTCTTGCCTATAAAGACTATCTCCTTCTCAACGAGCGGATGAGACCCTTCGCATCGAGAAGGAATTATTTCTCTGTGTGTGGCACAAACCATTTGCACACCGCTAACTCCTTCTCCAACTAAAACGTGAACTAGAAGGACCTTTAGACCATTCTCGAAGGCATAGGTTGAGTTACAACCAAGCAGCTCCCATGGCTAACCCACCACCACCTCTGAAGCAGCTCCTGTTTGACCAAGTGTAGCAGATGCAAAAATGGTTCCAACGTATGAATGGTCAGGGCGCTCAACCCTTAAAGGATTTTTATGATCCTTCAAATTACAGGGATCGCACTAACATTATGATCCCCTCTGGAGATGTTGAGATCAAGCCTCAGGTTGTAAGTTTGATTAAACACTTTCACGGGCTTAGCTTAGAGGATCCATTCCAACATTTAGAGGATCTAACCACCTTGGTTCAAACCACCAAATCGCGGAATGTAAACAAAGAACAAATGCTCATGAGACTTTTCCCATACTCAGGGATAAGGCCTCACATTGGTACCACACCAGGAAGATCGATCGCTACCTAGACAGAATTGAAATCAGTCTTCCTAAAAAAATTCTTCCCAATTGGGCAGACCAATGCTCTATGACGGGCGATTACCACATTCACCCAGTGGTGGGGGGAACTACTTCATGGGGCCTGGGAGTGATTATGGGATCTGCTGTGTGGGTGTCCACACCACGAGGTGCCTAAATGGCAACTCATGTAGATTTTCTATCACAGGTTGAATGATCAACTCCGTAATCAAGTGGACGCTTCTTGCAGAGGCAATTTCCTCAACAAAGATGCAGATAATGGATACGATTTATTTGAGGAAATGAGCGAGAACTCGATAAATCATGCCTCCATAGAAACCTTCACTTAATCCCAACAACCAGATCAAATACCAATGAGGTTCAAGATTGTCATACATTTGATATGGAATTGTTCTGTAACAAACTTGACAAAGTGGATTTGGCTGCTAAGCGAATGGAAGAGTGGCTGGCCGGAAACTCTATAAATAATTCTAGATCCACTCAATCCCAAAGTTCAGGATTCCATTCTTCACAAACTCCTACGGGACGGGAGTTTGTGAACAAACTCGAGTCGGCTCAACCTTTGAGCCATCACTTCTCAAAACCTTATGGGTTCTAAATTTGGGCCTTTGATCCTAATTTTTCTAATCCTTCTTTCCCTTCATCTTCACCTTATGAGGATGCTCACACTGTACAGGAGAATGTTAGGTCCAAGTCGTACTCGAATTCTTATGATCCTGGTTGAAGAAATCACCCTAATTTCTCCTGGAAAGATTAAGGGCAGCAGACCCAATCTCGACCCAGCAACTATGCACCGTAGAAACCTATGGGTGAGGGTCATGTATATACTCAGCTACCCCCGAATCAGGTCAATCAGCCCACATGGAATGCCCCACAACTGCAGGGCAAACTAATTTGAACCTGAATATGGTAGAAATGCAAGGTTCAATGCTTTAGCTCATGCAGCAAATTAAAACTTCGCTGGACACCTTGCAATCCAAACTTACTGCAAACAACCAGCAGCCTGGATCTCTATCATCCCAACTGATACCGAACCTTAGGAATGTGCATAACCGAAGAACTGTGCCTCAAGGGTTTGGTAATAGTAGGGAGCCGCACGCTCAAGCCCATGCTATCTACCAGACAACCCCTCTCGGAGCTATCCAAATACCCACCATAATTAACCGGGAGGCACCTGTTTTGCCCAACCCTCCTCAAGGAATAGACTAGCAACACTTTGCCACAGCAAACACCATCACCTTGAAGAGTAGTAGTAGACACAAGGGTCCCACCCAACCCCAAGTCAATTCCCCTAGGACCCATAATAAGCAATCTAAACTCCTGACTAAGAATGTGACCAACAGAAAACTTGAATCTAAGTCTGATTCGGGAAAAAGATGTTGTATGGGTGAACAGAAAAGGTCAGAGGAGAAATTCAAGGAAAGAGTAACTTTGATACGAGCATTCAAATTAATAATCATCTTACTCCTTGCGGCTATTGGATCCATTCCCGCCTACGCTAGATCTTTACTGAATTCATACAAGGAAAAGAGTAAGGTAGAATCTGAAAATACTAGGAGGGTAGTTTTGTCAGATAAAATTAGCACTTTAATCCTAACCAAAGTACCACCTAAGAAGCAGGACTCGGGAGCCCTACTGATCTCCTATACAATAGGAAACATTACTTATGACCAGGCTCTCCTCGACTTGGGTGCTTCCAATAATGTGATCCTTACCACACTTTATAGGAACTCGGTCTAGGGCACCTAAAACACACTAACACAACCTTATAGTTACTGATCGATCAATTACAACACCTAAGGGTCTTCTGGAAGATGTTTTGGTCAAGGTCCATAATGTTCATTACCTTGTGGACTTTATGGTCCTTGACATAGAAGCACCAAAACAACTCAACCACACCCCGATCATTTTAGGAAGACCTTTCCTAGCCACTGCTAAGGCAAGGATTGATTGTGAATCGGGAGATATAGAGAGTGCCTCTGGGAATCAAATAGATCGCTTTAATATTTTTGAGGCATAAAAGAAGAACCAAATTAAGTGTGGGTTGATTGAGGAGCTTAACAGAAAAGAGGAGGTTATGGCCATACACACCATAGAAAACTCCCTAATGGCCAACTCAACCCAAACTCAGAACGAAAATTACAAGGTTGCAAGCATGATTGAGGATAAGGACAATTTGCAACCAACTTTGAAAATTCAGGATGAGGAACTTCTTGGAAAGAAAGATATTCGAGAACCTGAAAGTTTGTTGGAAGATTTACCTAACCAATCAACAACCCAACAAAACCCTTGTCCTAAATTTCTAAAGTTTAAGGTTCACTTAGTGGGTAAAAAACATGGAGATAAAGATGGTTGGATCTATTTCCCACAACTTGCAACTAAGAGGGAATTTTTGACTTGGGGAGAAACTCTTAGGAAGCCTGACCTAATTCCTGAAACTAGCTTAAGCATCCTAGAGTCTGAACCCTTAAGAACCCCCGACACCTTCTAGAAGTTTCATAATCCTTTCCCTCCCAACCATTCGCAATCCCTGAACCCACCCAAACCTCCTTTGTGCTTATCCTGCAAAACACCTATTAGAGACCATCCAGGCTCTCCCTGCATCACCAGCTTGCCACTTTCCTTAATCATCTCCTTGGCAAGCCCACTCTCACCCTCCAGGATCCATATCTTGGGGCTCGAAAACTCGATTTCTGTAGCATCAATGACTATAATTCTTATCTAAGGATTGTGCTTAGCTGACGACACTAAACTCAACACTTTGTATAGTTTGTATATATTCCAAGCTGATTGGATTTTTATTGAATTCAGGTACTATCTTCTCTATTCTACCCTTTTCATGACTTTATTCACAATGAGGACAATGCATAAGCTAGGCATGGGGTGGATTCATTTTTGAATTAATTTCATCAGCTCTATAGAAATTTTTCCATTTATTTTTCATTTATTCTTATCTAAAAAAAAGAAAAAGAAATAAAATTAGAGAATTAGGAAAAGAGAACTTAGGCATTAGAAGTTTTTCAACTTTAGGAAATAATACAGTAGGGTGATAGATACACATTTATTTAGGATAAAATGCCTATTTATGCATGTTTCTAGGCTAGTTAGATGCATCTAGTATTATAAATATTGCATAGCATCCATCATCATGCATGTAAAACAATTTATGTAAATTGTATATTAATTTACTTATTTTAATGGCTAGGGAACATGGTGACACATCTCTAAGCTTCAGATGAAAAATCTAACTATATGAATGTGATCAAGACGACAATTAGAGTCCAATGCCTTTGAAATCATTCTTATCGAACCTCCGTAGCATCTTCTACAAGCCTAACAAGATCAACGTCAAGGGGACAGGATGACGCAAATTCGGGCCTTAAACAAAAAATCCAATTGTACAAATGGATTCGGGTCCATGATTGCAGCCCAACAATGTGGAAATCGCCCCAATCCGACATCCGTAGCGTCACCTATGAGGAAAGAAAGATGGACGGTCCTGATGGTGCCATGTGGTACCATCACAACCGCTCACAAGTGCCCCAACCCACCCTTCACACTCAAAGAGGTGCCCTCCAAATGATCAAAGCTATTGGATTCCAATCCAATGGCCACCGTGCTGCCACGTCAGTCCAAGCTACGCCTTTACAAGTTGAACGTGAGATCAATGCACTTTATCAACCGTCTGATCAAGATCTAACAATTGATAACACACCTTCCCAGCCACAATGCAGCGACAAAGGAGGCACCTTCTCAAGCAAATGGCGCACATTCGATCCCCAGCCGCAACTCCTTCATAGCTCTCTTGAATCATAATCCAGGGCATTCGATCAGATATGAACAACGTAGATCGCGCCACAGTGCATGCTCATCCAACGTACCCTCAGCGCGTGATGTACGACGGCAACCGTGCCACATGTTGATCATCGGGAGCATGCGTGCAATCAGCATGATCTCAAGGACGCGTTCCTCACACCTTCTCAGCCCTTGGATTTTGACCCAACGGGCAACATGCATCCTCATCAGTGACAATGCAGCGATTGTGCACGCTCACAGTCAAATGCACGACACACATTTGAGACTTAAGGCGCTTTGATCCTTGTCGTGCCAGCACCTAAATCAGACTGCACAATCGAGATCCAGTGGAGGGTGAGAGTCCACATCACAGCGTGGATCAGATGAGGTGCGCCGCATGCGCAATCAGACGCGTGGTACACGCTTGAGCGAGAGTCGTTGACCACACAATCAATGGTCCTCGAGGAAGCTTGCCAGCATGCACGTGCTGTGCAAGCACGATTTGAGCTTCCCCCTAGCGCACGACCTCAGCGTGCATGGAACAAGTGCGTGTTCTATGGGCACGATTGGGGACCCCTTTAGGTGCTAATTGGTCGATCTAAGGCCTCTCCCTTCCATTATAAAAGCCCCCATACACCTCCCATTGATCCTCATCTCTACCTATCTATTCCTCACCTCTTCTAAAGCTCCAAGAAGCTCCCTAAGCTCCCAAGAGCCATTCCCAAGCTCTAAGAAGCCTCCTATTGGTCTAGTAATCCCCTCTCCCACCAAATGTCTGTCCCACTCCTCACCACCTTCATAGGAGATTTTAGAGTTGTCCCCTTGTTTGATGCAAATTCTGTAAAGAGATTTTACATTAACAATGCAGTTGCAAAACATGTCGAATCAAATAAATTTATAGATCAGAAATTAGTAAGTCCTAAGTCATTCGTAGGAAGGCAAAATGAGATTCTTATGACCTTTCGCACTAACTATTCTAATCTAATTAAAGCACATAAAGAGAGACAAGATTTCCATTGAATAATGCTCTTTATTGCTAATCATGAAAAGTTTTATACATGAACTCTAGAGCAAAGCTTACAAATAGCATGAAAACATAGTAATAAAAGAGAGAAAGAGTAGAGAGAGAAGGAGATGGTGGAGCCGCTTGCGGGATGCTTGTATGAAACTCTGCAGAGCTTTAGATCCAGGGCATCGGGAAGAAGACTGGAGAGAGAGCTTGGACAGAGAGGGCAAGGACTATGGTGGCTATTTTTCTATCTCTAAGTATCTCAGTTATGTTGCAAAGGGTAGAGGCTAGGTCCTTTTATAGAAAAGTAGTTGGCTTCCTATTGGTCAATCTAAGGTGCCTAGGATCACTAATTTGGATGGCTTAGATTCCCTCAAAAGTGATGCCTAGGATTGGTTAAATAAGGACCTTAGGATCTAGATTGTAAGACTAGGATAGGATGGTGGTTTTCTACAAATAAGCAACCTAGGCTGAGAAGATATGATCTAAAGCCTAAGAGATGTGTTCTTAGGTGTAGGTTTTAGGAAAGGATAGGTTCTAGGCTTAAGGATAAAGTTTGGGTGGTGTTTTGGGTTGTTTCAAGGGGATAAGGCCATGTTCAGTGGTTTTTGCTTGCTGGAGAAGGGTTCTGGACATCCAAGACACTATCTAGATGTCTTATACTGCAAAATCAGATGTCTAGAGGGTGTTCTGGACGTCCAGAGCAGAGCTATGGGTTACGGGTGCATCTAGGAAGGATTTTGATGTTGGGTCTGCCAAATTAAATGTACAAAGAGGTGTCTGGATGTCCAATTTGAGTGCTAGTCCAAGTCTGAGTGTGTAATTGGGTTGGGGAAGCTTCTAAATAGGTTAAGGGAATCCTAATTAGGTTCTAGGTTAGGAATTGGATCTAGAATAGGTTAGGTAGGTTCTGATGAGGATATCCTAGGGTTCAAGGGTAGGGTTAGGTTATCCCAGTCCCTCTCTCTTCTTCTTTAAGTCTTTATTTCTTCTTCAATCATGTCTTGCCCTTCAACCAGCTCCTAGCTTTGTAGCTTTATTTTCCATCCCACTCATGATTCTATATTATTCTCTACATCTTGTACCTACATTATTCACAAAAGTCTAAAATTAGATAATTAGGCATAAAATAAACACAAAGCCTAAATATGAATGTATACTCTAAATGTAGTATTTATAACCCTAATGCATGATTTTACTAAGAAATTAGCTCTAGGTTAACCCAATTAGGGTAATAAATTAGGCTGTTATCACCCCTCACCTCCATTCAAGTAGTAGATCACCTCCATTACCTCACCCCCTTCCTTATAGCCTAGGTACTCCCATCTACCTCTCCCTTAACTTAGTTAAGCATCCCTCTACCCATCTTCCTCCTACACCTCATCCTCGTCATCCTACACCTCACCTCCTTCATCCAACCGCTGCCAAGCACCGTCCTCTCGCTAGGAAACCGTCTCAAGAGAATCCTTTCACCTACTTGTTGGTGCAAGGGCACCTCGATCATTGATTTTGATGATAACAAAATACTTGTTATTTAATATTTGCATTTGAGTTATAGTTTCAGGAATAATGCAAATGAATTCAAGTGCGAAGGAGTTCAAGCTCTCGTCCATGGTGGATTAGAGGAGGATGGAAGGGAAGAGAAGATGAAGCCTCACGTGGAGAGAGAACTTGAAGACAAGAAGAATAGGATAGATGTCTTATTTATCTTTATATTTGTACTCTTTATTTCCTTTGCTCTTTATTTTCTTAGATTACATGTTAAAGAGCCCAAAGTAACATAACTGTAGTCCTAGGAACACTTATACTAACCTAGGATACTTAGGCAATCTTAGACAATCTTGGAAATCACTTAGAAAATCAAAACAGAAATCAGACAACCTGATCAGACGTCCAATCTGAACTTTAAACGTCTGATCTTGGGCTTTAAGACGTCTAATAGTTTGTACAGATGTTCAAACACTTAGGCTGGACTTACTACTCTCTATTCTTTACTTTCAGATGACCAGCCGAAAGTCCAAACATCTGATGACCTTGATAGACATCTAACAATGGGACCATTGGATTATTAGATGAATATCTTCGAGGATTAACTTTTAATCATACTTATATTATTTCCAGACATTTGTAGAGCCTCCTAGACATTAGGCTAAGATCTAATCCAAATCTACTTTTGTCATACCTAATAGCCGTTTGAGCCTCAGGAAATCAATTCCCACAGAGATTTCTCTTTCCAGATGTCCAGAGACTTTGACAGACGACCAACCTATCGTCTAACCTAAATTACCTAGAACCCTATTTTGATCTTGTCAAAACAGAAACTAACCCATCTTAGAATAAGACATCTGATAATCTTTCCAGACGTCTTATAGATGACATCTTAGAGGTCCGTCTTGATCCAACATCGTCCAGATGATCAACCCTTCTAGGTCAAACGATCGACCTTTAGATCAGATGAAGGCCCAGACATTTGACCTTAAACCCAGACGTCTGATAACCCTATCAAAATCATAAATGACCTTTATTTTGACCTGATTTGCCTTTAATTTGATTCCAACAGCTATGGAAGCCTTTCAAGGCCTTCTAAACCCTTCTTAGGGTCTTTATAAATAAAGGACTCTTCCTTTCTTTAACACACCTAGAGAAACTTCTTTCCACCATCTTAAGTGTCTTAGAGAAGAAATTATCATCAAGAGAAGTTGTTGCTCTCCAAGATACACACTCCAAGTCTGAGAGCACCGAAACTCTGCTACATTCACACCTACTATCTTCCAAATTAGGGAAGTCCTTTCCTATAGTAGCATAGCCTAATATTTACTTTGTGGCTCTATATGTATTTGTTTCTCCTTTTCTTCTGTGGTTGGGTATTCCGTGGCGAATTCCCATCTCCTTCGAGAGACAAAATACTCCTCGTGAAGATGAGGGAATTTGAGGTACGCTACCCTCGTTCAAAGTAGCATGGTTGTATTAAAGTCGAGTCACCCTCATTTAAGTGACTCAGTTAGTGGTTTTGATCGACTCGGTCAATCGGGAAATCTTAAACCGAGAGGTTTAGGTGTTAATTTTTACCCGAGTTTGGGTTTCAACCTAAAAATCCTTGTGTGCTTATGAGATTGCATTTTTATGTGATTGTCGTATTATATTTCCGCATCTTATTTTCATACTGCAAATCTCACCCCCTCCGTCAGGAATTACACTACTCTCTCTCTCTTTTATTGTGTTTATTCACTTTTCTTGTAATTTGTTGTTTAGTGTAATAAACATTGTTTATTTTCAATATATATCAGATTCTCTCGCTCTCTTCTCCCTTTAATTTTTCACTTAGTAAATTAGTTAGCTTAACTTAAATAATTTCAACTTGTTATCCTACCTTTAGAAAATACAAAAAAAAAATTACAAAAGTCTCAAAGCCAATGCAAATTTCTCTAAAATCATACGTCTCCTCCCTACATTCGACCTGGGACTTACCATCCCAATTATAAATATTATCTAATATGTCAAAATTTTCTGCAAAATACGATGATGCAGGTTTCTCTCTCTTGAAACCCTAAGCCCTAATTTCTTCGCACAAATTTCTCGACTATCATATGGTCTGAACACTTAAACTATTCAGGTCTACGAGCTTAATTGACCCAGGTGTCCAATAAAATGTGGACATGTTTCTTGACTCCCTACCAATCTAGAATTTGTTTTAATTGGTTGAATAAGTTAGGGTGATAAGTACATGATTTATCAACCTACCCTCTAATTTGAGGGGACTTGAAGTCTAAGCATCAGCATACCATTTGCACTGACCCACTTCTCAGGTGATCTTAATGGGAATTAGGTAGCTAATAAGCGTACTAGGGTGGTATGGCTAGCATGGTGCTGTGAGTAACCACTCATAGTCGAGTTTCCAGAGCCCAGCCACACGACTTAATCTCTTTGGCCATTGCCTTTAGGTAAATCTTAGATCAGAGAAGCCACCTGCTTAGAAAAAAGAAGGAAAAAAATAAAAAAACACCTAAAAAGGAAACGAAAAAAATGAAAAATAGGAAAAGGGAGAAAAAAATAATAAGCCACACTTTACCGCACAGGTATGGCTGGCAAGTTGCCGTGGGTAACCCCCATTGCCGTTTGTCTAGGGCCCAGCCCTCAAAAATGCACAAAAAATTCATGAAACTTAAGAGAAGCAGGGAAGTACAATAAACATAAGAAGATATACACTAGGTTCACCTTTGTGTTAACCCCACCAAAAATAAAACCAAGAAAAAAGCTACCGATAAAAAAGATAGAGCTTTAAGCAAAAAACTTTCACTTAGGGTCACCTAAGGTTTAGAGATGCCTAAGGTCCACTCTGGTTGCTGTTTAGTGAGTCAACCACCTTCACACAATAAAGATGCTTAGAACTTCTGGTTCTTTCGAGTCTTGGAGTGGGTTGGGTAGCCATAGAAAGCTTTCATTAAACTCTAAACTCAAAAAGACTAAAAAATTAGAAAAGGACACAAAGAAAAAAAATATTTCTTATCATTTTGTACGGAATAAGACGAGGACTTAAGGCGGTCTGCATTTTGGCAAGTACCTAGGTGCTGTTGAGTCTTTAGAGTTTAGGTCCTTAGTATGAATTTCCTACTGTCAATAACCAATGAATGCCTAAGCATCAGATCCTAATTCTGCTTTCATAAATATCATTTAGTTTAGTTTTACTGGGGACTAACAAATGATAGGCATGGGGATGTGATAAGTCTACATTATTTCACGTGAGAATGCCTAGTATGTGAATTCCTAAGCTAGTTAATTGCATTTAGTATTATAAATATTACATAACATGCATTATCGTGCATTTAGAGTAGATTCCACAAATTATATATTAATTCACATATTTTTATGGTCAGGGGAAAGGGCAACACATTTTTGGGCCTTAAATGGAAGATCTAATCATACAAACATCATCAAGATGACAATTGGAGTCCAATGGCTCCAAAATTGCCTCGATCGGACCTCCATAGTATCCTCTACAAATCAAGGAAGACTAACGACTATGGGACAAGGTGACACAAATCCAAGCTTCAAATGAGAAATCTGAATGCACGGATGGACTCAGGACAACAATCATAGTCTAACAACGCGAAAATCATCTCGATCGGACATCCGTAGTGACATCTACAAAAAAAAAGAAAATAGACAACCCAGATGGCACCATCTGAGCCGACCACAACCACCCCAGCCTGCCCTTTACAACTTTAAAGGCTCGCCCAACGTTTGATCTTAGCCATTGGATCATCATCCAACGGCTGAGATTAGATACCCCCCCTCCCCTGTGTTTTCACCAACATCCCAGATCTCCCCTCAAGTAGACCCAACGTAGTGGTACGCATGCCCCCTTCTCAAATAAGGGTGCACGTTCAAATCTCAGGGCATAGAGCCCCTCAGGGCGGGGTGAAATCAAAATTGGACCGCACAATCAAGATCGTGCATCCCTAATTTGGCCACGACAACTCTTCGGAGCTTCTCACAAACTCAACGCGCGTGACGCATGCAATCTGAGCTACACAATTCTGATCGAGCGGTGGCGGTGTTGCCACATGTCTGCACAGATGAAGCGAGGCACGATTACACATGATCTCATGCGCAGGCGCGCAATCTGGCAAGCGTGATCAGCATGCGATTGTGACCCTCGGATGTTGATCAAACGGTGGAGCATTGCCCTTCGCTGTGCCAGCACAAGCAATGTGATGCATGCACACAGCCCATGTCTGATCCGCGGCCTTAATGGCTGTGTGAGCCAAATGATTCGCCACTCCTCCCTTCCACTATAAAAGGGCCATGACCCCTTCCCTTTCACTTCATCCCTTCCTACTCCATTCC
Organism: Thalassia testudinum; assembly: GCA_037157565.1. Taxonomy (NCBI): domain Eukaryota; kingdom Viridiplantae; phylum Streptophyta; class Magnoliopsida; order Alismatales; family Hydrocharitaceae; genus Thalassia; species Thalassia testudinum. The sequence goes on along the minus strand of JAZHRO010000007.1, from coordinate 61,168,337 downwards.
TCACCTCCCTAGAGCTCAAGAACTTGTTTTAAGCTCTATTCTAGTGTTCTCAAGCCCTTGGGATGCTCCACTAGAAACAAAATTAATTTTTTCCACTTTCTTAACCCCATTCATGGAGCTCTCGTCGGCTGTCTTCTCATCCCCATTCTAGGAAGCAGATCACATCACGACGCCACCCTACCTCTCATCTTCTTCCTCCGACTCCGTTCTCCTACCTCCAGCTCACCACCTTCATCCGAGCGTTGTATCAGCAAATCGTCCCCCAAGTAGCCGTCGAGGGGGATTCTCTGTCTATCTTCTTTTTACCACTTTCATAGTGTAGATTTATTCTTCGTTACCATTCTGTACTAAATATCTATTTAAGCATTTATCTAGAAGCAAATTTTTATCTCTCACTCTCTTTTTGTTCTCTTTACTTATCTGTTGAGTAGATTAGAATTAGTTGGTTTAGAAATTGTTCCAACCTATTTTCCTACTTATACAAACCCAAAAAAATTATATAGGTGAAAAATACCAAAAAGAAATAAATCAAATGTAGTTTTTAGATCAAGCGTTAGCGATGTTCACGAACATCTACGATCATAAGAACGCATCATTATCGGGTTTGAATCTCCGACAACAGCGCCAAAAATGATGTTCAACATTCTAGATCGCATGTTAATTAAGAGTTGTTTTGTTGTAGTATAGATGCAATCCAAACAGATGTCATGTCATTTACTTAATTATAATTTTTACTGGTTTATTTTAGGTCGTTCACTGTGAGGCAGTTATTGATATACATCACTCTCTATGTTCCAAAAATACTCTTTTATTCCAAAAATTTGAAGTTTATTTACAAAAGAATGAATGAATCAAAGAATTAATGAATCTAAGTTACTTCTGTATAAAATGAATCAGTTAGTGATAACTACAATGCCTTAAACATATTTACAAATGGAAATGCATGAAAAACTAATTAAACTACTCTAGGTTAGTTATTTACAACGATACCTAACAAAGTGTTTGGCACAAAAAGAGACTAAATATACATTATACTAACATATGTAGCTACTTATACTAACATATAATATATGTACAATGATGTATATAAGTGTCACTAAAGCCTTAGAAACATATATACATAATAAGGCAAAAACTATGTATACATATATGTATTTATGTATTTATCATGCTAACTCTATACTTACATTACTTATATAGATATATTAACACACACACACACAACTCAATTCTAACATTCATACACATATATACATACACACACACAACACACATACTTATACACAACGTAGGCTAACATTTAGCTTATCAACACTTAGTTATTTTCACCTAACCTACACTAACTTAGAGCAAAAAGATTGGTTTGTGGGCCCACCGTTCACACGATTAACATCCCCTCTCAGGGTCGGATCGGTACCATTACTAGGTGGACCCTAGTTTGTTAATTAGGGTATATTTTTGTCCATTTCAGGCCTAATAGGCCCACTTATGTGCTCACACGCACCCACAAAATCACACGCACACGCCTGTAGGCACGTGTGCATGCACACCCAATGCTCAAAGGAATATGCTCAGTATTGTGCACCCAACGTTGACAACCGATGAGGTCGTGAGTGCTGGCGCCTATATATGGCCACAGCAAGTTAGCGCCCAACGATGTGGGACAAAAGAAGCAACGATTTCTGGCATGGATCACTTGTGCGATTTCGTGTGGAATTGACATTTTCATGTCTCCAATTGAGTGCTCTTTGATGTTTATTTTCAAAATAAATTACATAATCTTAAAGCCGATACATAGGGCTACCTATTAGTATCTAGTATTTACAATAATTAAGTATTTAATTATATTTAAAAAATTGTTAAAGTTAGTGAATTATACATACTGATTTATTACTTAATTACTTAATTAATGTACAAATTGATAACTTAACCATTCAACTAACTTATAATTTAGTTAATATACATTATAAACTATTTATTACATATTTTTTATTTATTTTTATTTTATTTTAATTTATATACATTTATTTACACATTGTCAATAAATATACACATAATTATATTATAAATGCTATTACACAGTATAAATACATTATAAATATAACGAAAATACTTAAAATTATATTATACAAGTATACAGCATAATTTACTTCAGTAATAAATTAATTTACTAATTTAATTTATTTTAACTTAATAACTTAGCTAATTAACTTAATAACTTAATTATATACAATAAATAGCTAAATAAATGAATATACAGGTATGTTACAGTATAGTATAATTGCTTTAATAAGTATATACAGTTATAAATATGATTGTACATGTATACATATTTATTTATATTTACATAAGAATATGTACATATAATGTAATTAAATAAATAATTAATTATATAATTAGGATATATACAGTATAACTCAACATAAATACTTATTTAAATAATTATAATACATATATATGTTATTTATGTATATTATAGATATATAGTTTATGATTTACATTTAACTTAATATTAAATACTATATACAAGGTATTTTTGTGAAATTTTTGGCTTTTTTAGATTTTTATAGTGTTTTTGTGTTTTATAGAGGTATGAGAGGAGAGAGAGAAGGTAAGATGAGAAAAGAAAAGACTCTTTTTTGTGTTTTTGTATGTTTTTTCTTTTATTTAATACTAGAGTAGACTTAACCCTCTACTGGTATATTCTACTAGCTAGAAGATTCAAAATCCACTCAAACTTTACACACACCTAAAAATATACCTAATCCTACTCGAGACACTTTTATTTTATTTATTTACAATTTTTTTGTATTTTTTATAATATTGACAAGGTGGAACAAATATGGCTTAAATGGATGTTCTAAAGTGTAACCTAAGCCATCAAAATGAGTTCTACAGACTGGAAATGAAGTATATGCATTCAGTAACATCCAGCAAACTACATGTAAGAGTTTGGAACCAATAAACATGATTTTCACTTTGATTTCATTAAAAATCACTTTTGGATAGATTTAAAGTGATTTTAAACAACAATTTCAAACCATTTTTAGATCAAATTTGAGCTACAAAAGTAAATGAAACCTTATACATGCAGCTCTATAAAACACTCAAACCTAGCTCAAACACTTCTAAAATCAGATGCTACTGCTGTTGCTCAGCTGAACTGTTTAGCTGATCTACTCAATAGTTCAGACCATTAAGGCCTGATCTGAGGTCTGAAACACCATCCTCAAATCTGGGAAAACCAGATCTAAGGACAACAAATTCTCGCAAAACAATTCAATTCTTAAATCACTCAAAATTAGATATCAAAACCCACAGAAAAGTCATCCAAATCAGATAACAAAGCAGTTGTTACTGCTGCTACTCAGATCTGCATTAACCATTGAAATTCCTACTTTAAATCACTAAAATAACTCCTCAAAAGGTCTAAAATCTATTAAAGTCAAGTCACGATTCAAGGAACCCAAAAACCCCTAGTTCAATCCCTTTCTCCTCACCATAGACAATGCAAGAGGATGGGATTGAACTAGACATTAAATCTACTTGCAAGTTAATTCAGAACCTTCCTTAATATCCTTCAATCCTCATTTAATGCTTTGATCAATGGATGAAACTCTTTTTGAATTAGTAACAATGTTTCCCAGATGGGCATTTGCTATAGCTCGCCCAAGTGATATGATCACCTGATCATCCTGCACACCATTAATTAGTGTTCAGGATGATCTAGCAATGCACTATGATCCATTGGGTCATTGCTTTGGCCTCGAATCAGTGCATCTGATTCTCCTTGGCCAAAGCTACCTCAAAACAATAACAATGCTAAAATTTGGGCATAACCAAGTTATGCACTCAAACTCCAATCAAACTAACTCACATCAATTGTATAGAACTCAATTACACCCATATAAACTCAATCTGATCAATTAAAATCAATTAAACCAAATTGCTCGCAAAATTCTTCAATCAGCCACCAAAACCAAATCAACCTTAATCGATCAAATCAAATCCAATACCATGCATAGGAAGGACCTTTGTGACCTGTGCAATGTATGAGATCCTCATTTGATCTTAGCACACCATTAGATCTGATGGTTAATGAACTTTAGATATAATTTCTGCTGCAATGGAGGAAGTGAGTTGTTGATAAAAAATGCGAGGGAAACAATTAGAAGAGAACACGATGTAAGGGGGAAGCTGTATGGATCGAAATGAAGGTGGGAAATCACCTCTCTGGTCTAAATTGATCGGAGAGGGTGGTTTGGTAAGGATCTAAAACTACTCTAATCTAAAGCAATTCAATCAGTAAACTATGATCTAAACTATCTAAACTAACTAGAAAGCATTAAATCTTACTAAAGCGATTAAATCTAGCTAACAGAGGAATGGGATTCCTGGGCTGCAGCTGGTCACTGCAGCAATGGGAGAGGAGGATCTCCAGCAGAGTGAATGAGGTCCCTAGATCCACAGATGGTGGCTGTGGTGACAAATTGGGGGAGAAGACACCGTCGCTGTCACCGACAATCGATGAAGGAGAGGAAGGAGTTGGAGATGTGGACGAAGGGATCAACTCAGTGGGAGGGAGTTGATAGTAGTCTCGGAAGCTCAACGGAGCTACCTATATAGGTGTAAGGGAGATCAAGGCACCACAATAGCAAGTTATTTAAGTTTGAGGTGAGCAGTGGGGATGAGAGTAAGGGAAGCGCAAGAAAGACTACACCAAAGCTCCACCGTTGGATCAGATCTGGAGGATGATGCGATGCTACGTGCAATGGCGCAAGGTCTCTAGTAGGAGATCCACCGTCAATCAAGTGGATCGATGAATGGACAACTGAGGCTCTTTAAGTTCTTCGTGAAGAACGAGTGGAGAGGAGTGAAGTGAATAGTAGTAGGTGTTTTAGTGAAATTTCACCAAGGACTTGAAACAATGTGAAAGTTGCGAATAAGGCCCATAAGTGGATAGTTTTATGACGGAACAGTCCCTGGTGGCTTACAAAGAAGCCCCTGTGATTTTTAAAAGGTGAAGAAATCAATTGTAAAAAGGACCTAAGTGTAATACTCTAAATTCAAGGTCCTAGTGATGTCCAAATGCCCTGAGCTTTTTATGCAAGCTTAATTGAACATATTAGAACATAATTCAACCATTGATTTGTACTTTGGAGCTCAAATAGGTGTTCAATTGACATTTGGATCATCAAATTATGTTTAATGCATGGAAACTCTCAAATATGACCTAATTATGCTCTTTTAGCACAAATTAGGTATTTTAGGTCATTTCCATTCATTCTCACACTTAACCCATTTATTATGTTAAGATGAAACGACCCTTTCCAAGGGTCATTTGGATTTTTTTCTGAACTTTAAGGGCCGTATCGAAATTTCTACGCACCAAAATGGATTTCGTGCGAAGTATTTTAGTTTGAAGGGGGTTTAGAGCAATTTTTATTACACCCATACCCCCCACCATACCCATGCCCACCATACCTCCCACCATACACATGCCCATCCCTCACCCATCCATAAAACCCTCCCCCCCTCCTCCATTTGTTCTCCACCACAGCAGCCGGGTGCGAAAGAAGGAGAGGGAGAGCGGGGAGCAAGAGGAGATCGGAGGAGAAGAGGGTGTGTGGGAGGCAGAGGGAGGGCAGCAGGAGGTTCTACGGGCATTATTTCCGCAGATTCAGATGTCTGCAACATTTGTTAGACGTCTGGAGGGGTCGTTGGACATCTGGAATGGACTCAGGACGTCTAGTAAGCACACAAAGTGCCGAGGTGCCAGAGACGTTGGGAAGGCGCAATGGCGTGGCGTTCAAGGCACTTTAGGACGTCTGGAAGCAGCATCAGATGGCTCTTCCAGACGACTGGGAGCAGTGCCAGAGTCTAGAGACACCCTCAGACAGCTGTGAGGGGAAGCAGACGATGGGGAAAGATGCAGGAACGCAAGGTGAGATCCTACGCTCATTTAAGACATCTAGGACTCTCCCCAGACGTTTGATTTTTTGTCAAGACGCGCATGTTTGGGCCAGTTCAAGGCCCAAACGAAGTCGATTTTGCACAAACAAAGTACCGTTGATTTTCTTTCGGAATTTCCTACGTATTAGGGTCGTATCCATACTATTTTGAGCTTGTTTGACATAATGGTCAACAATGTTAATGATTGGTGTGATCAACTATTTGGAATAGGTCTCCAATTCATAGTGCACACGGGAGTCACAGATACATCGGGATCCACCGTTCGTGCCCCCATATCTCCCGTACACTTTGGTAGAGTGGTCCTCTCTACTTCTGTGGTTTAAATCATTAAAGTGCATGTTGAATTAGAAATATCTGTTTGAAACCTAGGACATGAGATGAACCCTAAGACTAAGAATGAGAATGTTTATATTCGATGCATGAACTCCGCTTGCTATAAATTGAGAATGCATGTGGTTAAATTCCCTACTGTGAGAAATTGGAAAATGATCATGGTAACTGCATAGCCTGTTAATTTATGAGTTTCCTGTTATATAAATAAGAAACCAGAATGTGAGATGAATACATGCCATGTACTAAAACAAGCCGAATACTAAGCATGAACCCTACGGGGAACTAGAAAAGGAATCATAGTACAATAATATGGGTATTCGATGTATGATGGGACTCATTGCCTACGGGCATGTTGGTTGGTTGTTCGAACTTGGGTATGGAAAGTGAGCTCGCCCTCGTGTATGTGGTACCGAGGAGAGCTATTGTCGCTTTAGTATAGAGAGAGAGCTAGCCACCCCTTGGGTTGGGACCCAAGGTTAGGATTGGCCTCCCTACACCGACTCCTGCTAGGCCCACTGGACAAACTGGGATAGTCAAGCGAGGGTATGCAGATTGTTGAGGGGTGTGGCCCCTACTCGGTTCTGTGTTGTACATTTGAGCATACTCGTTAGCGGAAAGGACCAACCGCGTGCCAGTGCAGGGTAGCTACTCGTGCATTTATCACGCTTGCCGTGGTCACAGCTACGTCGCTACCGTGACCCTGGGGTGGTAGAATGGGTGTAGGACTACCGCGGAGTACTCTCCCGGCCAGGAGAGTGCCACGTGTGCATCCTGCATTACGGGAAAATCGCATCAAGATCGTTCCCTTATGGAACATGTGGATTAAATGATGATGTGGACCTTTACTAGAATACACAAATAACTAAATACATAATATGCAGGAAACTAGATAACGAGTAACTGTAAGATGCATGAATGGGTTATTGCTTTCTTTCTATGCATTAAATGTCATGTGTGCCACTCTACTCAGCATTAGCGGACAAAACATATATGTATATCTGTTCAGGGAGTTAAGCAACCAGCACCACCGACTACAGAGGGTGCTGGGCCTAGCCGAGCCTAGCAATAGTCCGGTCATTTTTCAATTTTTGTTTCAAAGGCCATATTTACTGTAGTGAGTGCTTTTAATATGTTGAAACCTGTTGGTGTTTATGTCCTTTCTACTTATATTGTGATGGCTAGCTAGCAAACTTTATTTTTCTGCCTATATAGTGTAGTTCTTTTTTAACTCTATTCTACTTTCCGTTGCTGCCTTTATCTTATTTGTTTAGTTACATTACATGTGTGGTTGTGGAAATGTTTATCCTTGCATTTGGTTTATTTCTCATTGGATGACTGGGTCTTGGGGTTAGTCAAGGCGAGCTGTTCCTGGGTTCCATGAGGGGCCAGGTTTGGGTTGAACATAAGAAGACAGTGTTTAACCTAGTTTCTAGCCTAACTTTAGCATTTTAGTTATGATGAGCCACACCTCATCAGTTAGCCTCCCTATGTTCGACCCAGGACTCACCAAGTCTCAATAAAATTTATTTGATAGCGAAATTCTACAAACACGACGACACAGGTTTCTCTTTCCGAAAACCCTAACTTATTTTCCCACACGAATTTTCAACTCATCAAATACATACTCGAGTCAATGCCTGTAAACCCAAATAATGTAAATCAATAAACAAACAACCTATGTAACTAGAACCACATGGAGAGATTTAGCATCTCTCCGTTCCAGGATCCCTACAAGTAAGAAGTTATACCTATGGGTGGCGTAGTATAACACCCCACTTGTTGTGCCTCCTACTATAGGTCTTGCTTGTAAGGACTCCCTCCTTCTCGTCAAGTGGATGAGACCCTTTGCGTCGAGAAGGAATTATTTCTCTGTGTGGCGCAAATCATTCTCACACCGCAAACTCCTTCATGAACCAGAAGGTGACCCTCGCCTCGAAAACCATCGATCCTTGGTCTAGACGATCAAATCCTCTTGGCCAAGAAGGACCAAGTCTAGCAAAACATGCCCCCAGTCGACACCCAACACTTGGGATCAAAGATCGGAAGCAACCCTCTACCCTAGGGATCAAATCCTTTAATCCTAGCAGTATTAAGTTGTCTAGTGCATGCACTAGTTGGCACCCAACACAAGGAGAAGAGGTTTACGAAGAAACCTCAACCCTTCAGGGATCATATCCCCATAGCTAGTAGAAGCAAGTCGTCCAAAGGGGGCGTTGGACAGCGCCCTTGTACAAGTAAGAGGAGGAGGGCGTCAGCTAGACACTTTCCTGGTTGTCTCCTTCCTTCTTCTCAAGAAGGGAGTCGGCCGCCCATCAAGCAAGAGGACCTGCCACTTCCTTGGGAGCCCTTCTTGATCCTGAAGGCTTCAACAAGGAAGAGGGTGGCGGTAGAGATTAATGTTGGATGCACAAAATAGAAATTCAATTAGGTTTAGGGAGATACATGTAGGGATCTAAAGGCTACACCTAGTATGATGGGAACCTTTGGATCCCCATCCAAGGGTTGAGAAGTATTCCTATTTGAATTTTATATGATTGGCCCATAACAACTTTTGGGATGGTTTGATCTAGTATCAAAACATAAATTAATTACAATTCAACCCTTGGATTCTGTGCCTAATCAAATTCGATGCAATTAATCACCAAATTAAATGTGATTTAATTCCTTAAATCACATCAATCAATCAAATTAAATAGGAACCCACCAAAATGATTATTGGTTTCATCACGCTAATAATCAAGGGTTTAGGTTTAGTGGAATTGCGGCACTACGCTGCCCTTAAGTATTCGAAATACCTGTAAGTCTTTCACACTAGAAGACCTATGTAATCCCTAGGATTATCCGAGATTCACTATCCATTCTATCATGAGTTACATATTTTCACATTCTCTTTTCATCATTGGGACAACTACAAAGACCAAATCCTTTCCCGAAGGACTATCTTCTTCTCTTCATGTATAAGTTTCAACAGGACATGTGTGACCATGCATAGAATTTCGTACTTCCCAATATATGTGAAGCGAGCTTGAGTCTCCTGATCTGCTATGTACACCTACAATAGTGGCTCTATGTGATCCTTTCAAGAGATCCTGTGTCTCCTGTTCCTCTCACATGCATCAACTTTCCAATATCAACAATAAGGTGAATGCTGATAGGTCCACTTTAGTGGCCTAAACGTAAGCCTAAGTGCATTATCATCGAGATGGGAATTTAATTTAAAGTATGCACTACGTTGATAAAATTATTTAAGCTGGTGAATTATCATTCTTACATTTTTATTGAGTGGAAGTGCGCCCATTATATTCATGTACTAATACATTTACATATATATGTTTTTGCAAGAATAAATTAGGCATATCAATTTTGGCATCTTGGGTTTTTTTAGAAAAAGAAAGGAAGAAAGAGATTCTCAAATCTCATTTTTGGAACCTAGAATTACCTTCCATGATCATTTCTTTCCATCAGAGATCTTCTTCCTTATTTAAACCAAAAATACCCACCACTCTCTCTTATTTCCACGCATGCATGCTCCCCTAATATTTCTCTGATTACCACCTTCCTTAAATCTATCTCTCTCCTATAATTTCTCTCATTCTCTGATTCTCTCTCTTTTTGTTTCTCTTTATAACAGGCAGAGGATGACGGGGAGCAGGATCCATCATCTTCCTCCATGGAGGGAGAGCTTGCTCTCTTACACACCCCCCCTCCACGCATAGGAGGAGCACCACCACTGCAAGCCTCTGTCTTCAGTCACGTCCACAACTGCAACCTTCCCGCCACCGCGAGCCATCCGTGTCCTCAACCTTCATCTCCTCCTACCGCGCCTCAACCATTTGCGACCGTGCTACAACCATGACACTGCATGCCACCACCATGGTCAGAGGTGACAACTTCGACGCCACCACCGCATTTGCTATCGCTACCGCGTCTTCGACTCACCACCGCGTCTCATCTCCACTGCGTCAACTCCCACAACCATGTTCCGACATCCTCACGACCACGCCATCACCACCAACCATGCCCACAGCACATAAGTCGTCCAGCCTCTTCTCCAGACATCTAGGCAGCCCCCTAAAACAAGGCTCCCCTCCGTGCCAGACCACGAGCCTCTATCGTCCCCCACACCTACACCTCATCTTCTTCTTCATCTCATTCTTTCACCACCTACAACATCACGAAAAACCCACTACCACTGCTTCTCCCATGCCAACTCCAACCACATCTCGTCGTCGACTGTCTCCCGGGAACGGCCATCACCACCACCAACAACACCGCAACCATCCTCCTCCGTTCCCATGACCTCCGTGCGCCGACCACAGACCAACCACCACTCTCGCCCTCGTCATCTTCCTCCCCCTCACCTCCAGCCAAACCTAATAGAGGCCGACAGCACTCCTTTCCTCGCACACCGCAGCACTCACTACCAGCCATCTCCACCACGCCGCCGGTCACCTCCACTCACACACGACCCCAACCATCCTTCTTCTTCAACCTCTATCAAGGACAAAGAAACCCAAAGTCGGCCATTCACCTCCACATGCAGCCGCCAACTCCGGCAGCCGTTCTCCACACCGTCGACTCCATCGAGCTCGCCTCGACACCATGCACCCGACCAAGCCCTCAAACGTGCCCACCACGACCCGCGCACATGCGTGGATTGACCCACTGCTAGTGACCTCCAAGCCGCCAACCGACCATCTCTGGCCGCCTCTTGCCATGAAACTACCACCACCGGAATGGCCTCATCATCGCCGACCTCCTCTGAGCTTTCCATGCCCCACCATTCCCTCCTCCCCTCACACGCACTAAGGGGAACTATCCCCTATTTTGCTATAATAGAAGTGCCAATTAAAATTTATAAGGGATGCCATTGCCGTGACACTATTCCCATATTTTGATAAGTAAATTATTTGAGTGACTTTTGCTTGTAGCTCCTGTGTTTCTTTCTTTTCCCCTCTCATGCACTCAACCTCTCTATATTGCATTATGAATGCATGAAATATCACCATGTGCAATATCTTTTTCTGCGATGCTCTACAGGCTTTATTTATGGATATACGTGTGAGTTTATCAGTCTGTTCCTCCCCATGAATACGACATCCCAACTTCGTGGTTAGTTTTCACTGATAAATATTTTTTATCTGGGATTTTTTCCACCATGTGCTTTGTACTATGACAACATATTTTTCTAACGTATTATTTTTCTGACATCATCTTTTCTCTTCCAAGCGAAAAAGTCCCAATCAACTGCATCCACTAGTGTTCCACCAAAGGCATGTGTTTGTGAACAAAGACACATATATGTCTCAGGTATAAGGATACGCCTTCTCCATGACATGACAAGAGGACTTCTACATCTCCATGTCATTGAATCAACTCCTTGACTTAACTTACGTGACAACCCCAAATCTCTATTCCCATACAAAGGATGTGCATCAAGAGCATCAATCAAGTAATAGTCTCTAGAGAAGATCACCACTCTTCTCAGACTGGAGACTAGAGTTAAATATCATGATGGTTTTTGATGACTTATCGAAATCCTCGATCCAAACTATTTAGATCCTTTGATGTCCGTCATCAATATATGTAACATGGCACAGAACATTATCCCGATTATACTGAGGGACCCATCTAACTGTATTAGTGTGTCAATATGATCTGACACTCAAATCTAAATTCAAATCTGAATCACCGACTCAGTGATTCAACTCAAGTTGGTTCACTCGGGATACATAACTCCAACATAATTTTCTATTTTAAATGTTGGAACATTTGAAATTCGCATCTTTTGATTAAGGAATGCTAGAAAAGGAATAACTAAGCTTCTAGAACATCATCTATAAATAATATTTAAACGATTAATCAATAATTTAAACATGTTTGTAACTATTTTAATTTAATTAGCTTAAGAGGTACCTGTAGCCCGAAGCTCCCATTATCATCATCATATATAGCTTATTTGTAGCTCCTCGTTGTAAAGTTTCATCTGCATCATAAAGATTAAGCTTATCCAAATAATATAACTTAATTTGTTGACATTAAAATCAAGGTTAATTAGTATCTAGCACTAATAGATTTCTAGGCCATAGAAACCTAAACTTGAGGCCAAAACTAAGGTTGATTAGAGTCCAAAGGGATGAGTAGTTTATATTTTGGTCAATACCCGAGTGTTGTTGAGTCTTCTTGTTAATATTTTGCATGTATCTTCTATAGTTGGTGATAATTGATACCTACTAACTTTACAAAATCCTAGCTCAGACTCACCATTTTTATTATCAATTTCGTTTTTGACTTTGTGAGTGTATCGGCTGAAAACCCTCAAGACACTACAACTCTTCCACGGGAGCAACCTAAGGGGTTTAAAGCATTGTTGCATATGATAAATGCAACTGCGATTCTTACGAAAATTAGTTAAGTTTTACAACTTCATTTTGTTTCTTTTTTTTGTTCAAAGACTAACAAAACTTATAGGCATAATAGTGTGATGAATTCTCTTTTTTTTATAATTTCTTATGTAATTTTGGTTATTTTCGTCAATTTTATACATTAAAAATATTTAAAATGGCAAATATTTTATTTTATTTCATTAATGTAATTAATATTTTATTTTATTTATTTAAGGAAAATATAGAGAAATCAAGAAGATGCCTCAAGAGGGGCATTGGCTTGAAGAATACAAGTGTGGGGACTTATTGGCAAGAAAAGTTTCTAAATTTCATCACAAACAAGTCCCTATAAGACAGACAAAGCCACATAGCGCGTTGGCCCGTACACAATGGTTGGGAAGAGTCATACGTGCTTATGTAAGCAGTGGGCATACTGTGCGCAAGAGGCATTGCTGGCATGTGTGGATCGTAATAAGTAGTAGGATGCATATTTTGCATGTTTTTTACATGCCAAACCCAATATATTCTCTTCCTATTTTGACACTCCTAATCCTATTCTGAGTGAAGGGGGTCTAAGGGTTCCTAAACCCTCCAAACTCTATATAAACCACTTGAGATCCCTTAGCAAGGCTCCTCTCTTTAGGCATTCTCCCTTTACTCTCTCTCTCTCTCACTCTTATTCTCTCCCTTTATTTTTGCAAATTTTAGTTTTAACTTTAGTTCCCTTGTACTCTTGACCTTAGCTTCATTAATTTCATCTTTATTTAGTTTTTTTCTATAAATTTCAATGGTTTATTGCTTCATATTTTGTGCTTAGTAGTTAGTGCACAATTATTTCATGTTTCATAGTTCATATTTTTATAAATTACTTCTTGAATTTATTTCTTTAATTCCAAGCATCCAAGTTTTCTCAAAAAAATTTTGTAGGTTTTTGCACCTTAAATTAAAATTTCACCAAATTTTTTACATTTATTTTCTGTAAAAAAAATAAAAATTCATTTTCATTTCATTCCTTGTATTGTCACAATTTAGTCCTCAAACTCTTTAGGAATTTCTTGCATCCTCAGTAATGCTTTGTTTTGCATGAATTTTGGTTAGTTTAACAATTTACTTGTTCAATTTCTACAATTTTCTTAGAATTTTTAGATTTACGTGCAATAATTTATTCTCTATTTGTGTTTTAGTCCTCATTCTACATTTTAGTCCCTAGTTTTAGGTTTAGTTGTCTCTCCTTCAAAAAATCCTAAAAAAATTCAAAAAGTACCAAAATTATCTAAAACTTAGTTTAGGCTGAGGACATTTTTTCCTCTCTAAGGACAACTTGAACTTCGACTATATGTGATCCACACCTATTTCAAGAGTTCAAAATCTTATAAAAAATCATGATTTCATGCACGACACTTTTATCAATTGCAATTTTTTACAATCACTTCCATGATGCACCACTTCATACTAAACTAGTCATGAATGGGCTAAGTATAGAGGAACCATAAGATGTGACATTAAGCACTCCAAAAGGCAAAGGAGACTAATTGTCTCAAATGATTATGTGTTTTATGCATTTGAGCATGAATTTGACTTAAGCATTGATAAGGATCCAACCACATTCCATCAATCCATGAAATGTGATGATTTTTAAAAGTAGATCAATGCCATGAAAGAAGAATTAAACAATTTCTAAGAACTTGTGGAGTTACCTGAAGAATTAAAGAAAGTTGGGTATAAATGGGTCTTCAAGACCAAATGCGACTCCAAAGATAATGTTGAAAGATATAAGGTCATACTTGTTGCAAAGGATTATACTCAGAAGGGTGGCGTTGATTACAAGAAGCCCCTTACTCCAATTTCAAAGGACTCTCTAAAACTTGTTTGTGGCTATAGTGGCTGATTATGACATGGAGCTTTGCCAAATAGATGTGAAGATCACCTTTTTGAATGGAGACTTAGAGGAAGATGTCTATATGGATCAACTTGAGGGCTTTGTGGTCACGAGAAAGGAAAATCTAATGTGTAAATTAATAAAATTAATATGTGGACTAAATAGGCTTTTTAGCAATAGTATCTTAAATTTAGCGATACCACAACATCTTATGGTTTTATGAAGGTCCATGGGAGCAAGTTTATTATATTAGTCCTATATGTTGATGACATTTTATTGATTGCAAATGACATGAGCTTATTACATTATGTAAAGACAATTCTTTCCAAGAATTTTGAAATGAAAGATATACGTGAGACATCTTATGTGATTCAATAGAAATATTTACAAACATACAACAGGAAATTTTAAGATTGTCTCCGAAGGCACATATTGGAAAGGCCTTTAAGAAGTTCAAGATGGAAAAGTGCTCCACAGGTGTTATTCCAATTTAGAAAGGGGGCAAATTTTGACAAAATCAATATCCAAAGAATGACTTGGAATGAAAGGAAATGAAATCAAACCCTTATGCATTAGTGGATGGGAGTCTCATGTATGCTTAGACATCCACTCAACCTGTCATTAGTTTTATCATTGGCATGTTGGGATGATATTAAAGTAATCTCAGTATGCACCACTAGAAAGTTGCAAAGAAAGTTCTAAGATATTTACAAGGCACCAAGGATCACATACCCGCGTATAAGAGATCGAATCACCTTGAGGTGATTAGATCTTTGAATTCAAACTTTTTAGGATGCATCGACATGCAGATTTCAACCTTCAACTATTTGTTTCTTCTTTTTGGACATGTGATGTCATGGAGTGCAAAGTAGCCCATCATTGTTACTTCCACTATGGAGGTTGAATTTGCAACATGATTTTGCTGAGGAAAATTTATTGATATTAAAAGAGAATGTTGAAATATCATTACTTTAGTAATTTTGATGCTAACAAAATATTTGAAGATGAACAGAGAAGTTAGAATAATTATTGCAAAAATTGAAGGGGTAAAATGCATTTTTCATGGTATCAATGAAATATATATTTATACAATGTTATTGCATAATTCAATTAAATATAAATGATTAAGGTATCTATGATTTATGCCGTGAAAATTATAGCTAGTTGTGATTATTTGTATGCAATATGCAAGGTTGTAAGTGTATATGTGCAAATGTACAAAATGTTTGTACTCAACTGATATGATTAAGGTTGAAAATTGAAGTATTATGCTTATCACATGAAGAATCGAAGATCACAACTTGAAAGATGCAATTGGAGAAGAAAATTGCATTAACGACGAGTTTACTTAAGTATTTACATTTCTATTTCAGCAAATTGTTAAAGTTTAATTGATTATATTATTATATAACCACTAAATGGGTTGATTTAACTAATTCAGCTTGAATCAAACCACTTAGAAATAAACCTAAACCATGGTGTGTAATATATCTAAGTTAACTGGGCTATGAAGTGATTAGAGATCGAGTTATCCAATTAGGAATTTGCTAATGAGTTGAGTTTAAGTAAAATAATTCTTAAACAAATATTGCAATTCCAACTAGTCGGTACCTCTTCAACTGGTCAGATAGGCTGAATTAGCCATTGAAAGGAGACTTTTGTGAAATTCAAACTTGATTTGAAAATATCACCATTTAAGGGAGTTTTTACACATGTTAAGTTTTAGAATATAACTCACTTGCCCATGATTTCTAATTGTTGGCCAACGCTTAGTCCATTTTGAAGGAAGAATTCATCTATAAATAGAGGTGGTTGTGCAGCATCTCAACATACAACATAAGCAATACAAAAAGGTCTATAGCAAAGTTATGCCTCTCTCTATTCAAGCTCTTTAGTTTTGTATTCTGATTATGATTCTAAAGAGAGCTACTATGGTGATTCTAGAAGGTGATTTTGAAGGAAATTCTAAAGGAGATTCTTCTAAAAGTGATTCTAGAGCAAATTCTAGTGATTTGAATAAAGATAGATTTTAGAGTAATCTCTAAAATAGTTGATTCTGGGAGAATCGTTAAAGAAATAGATCATAGAAAAATCTCTAGTGGAGCAGACCCTAAGAAAAAGCAATTCAAGAGGGATCTTTAGCGAAATTACTTTTCAATTTGAGGGAGGAAGCCCTATTGCCATTGCCTGGTAGCTTCTTAAAGTATGATAATTCTAAATATTTGAATTGAAGATTCTACAAAAACATATTTGATAATCCAAATAGCTAGTACAATATTTTGATATACTTTGATGAAGCTATAGGAATGTAGTTGATATATTCTGATATAGGATTGATATTTTTGATATATATGTTGTATACTTGTAAAATAGGAGTGTGACATCTAGTCACAAGTATATTTGTCGAAAAGTGGTTAGATATCACTTGGTTAATTGTGTTTAGGTTAAGCTACTAGTGAACAAGCTTAATTGCTTAGTTGTGGACCACTTGTTGTGAAAATTTGGATTACACCCATAAGTAACCTAGATATTGCTACAGTGGATTTGTCGCAAGAAGTCATCGTGAAATCATAAGGCAATACAACCTTAGGTAGTGAACTGACTCTGGACAAAGGAATCATTCTAAAATACCAGTATCATTGTGGTTTGTTGTTTTTGTGGATATTAGATATGACTTGAAATAATGTATAGAATACGTGTTATATAAAGATTGGATATCATTGAATTAAAATTTTTTTATTCATAGTTGGACTCCATAATGGAGTACTATTCAACCCTAGTGCTTTACCACTCAATAGCTTTAAGGCCACAATCAAAGGATTATGACTATGAAACTTTATCTTAGGAGTTGGAGTTGTCAACAACATAGCCAACCTACTAAGTGTTTATTGTGATAACTCTACAGTCATCTTCTTCTCAAAGAATGACAAGTTCTATAAGGATGTGAAGATCATGGAATTGAAGTATCTTGCAGTAAAGAAAGAAGTTCAAAAATAAAGAGCATCTATAAAGCATATCAATAATGATCTCATGGTAGCAGATCTCTTAACTAAAGGTTTAGTGCCTAAAGCATGTACCGAGCATGCTGTTAGGATGCATATTATAGAAAAGTACCAATTATGATGTCTTATTTAGTGTATGTATGCAAGATACTTATCATGCTGTCACTTGGATTCCAATAACAATTATTTATTTTTGAATTGTGTTAATTCTTGTCATCATTATATCTTGCATGCATATTTTTTATGGATAACAGGATTTGTCTCCAAGATATTATGTTAAAGGGTAATGTTCTCCTTAACTAAAGTTGATTGAGCTGAATAAAGATTGTACTAAAGGGTGTTTTTGTCTGGTATAGCTTTCTAGGTCGAACCAATTTAACCAATATCATAGGACAACCCAACCCTTTATCAAAAGCTTAAGACTAAGACAAAGCATAGAAAAGTAGAGACAGAAGAGAAACAAGAGATTTAGCCATATATATCACCTGTTACAAGTCAGAGCCTTGTCTTAACTTACAAGCTAGCATGCAGGAATAGTAGGATCTCTCCCACATGTACCCCCCTAATGGTTCTTATATAAGGGATCCCATGAGTAACATCAAAAAAAAAGACAAAAAAGGATAACCTATTGTCCTAATTGGATGGAGCTAGTAGATCATGGATTACAATTTTCTTATTGGTTGGCTTCCTACTTGTGTAAGCCTCTGAGGGGGTCCCATTTGTCTATTGTTCCCATTTGTCTATTGTACAGATTACACAATAGGAGGTTGGTTCTCTATTAAAAGGGCTTTCTTGGGGTTCAATATTTTATTTTTGAGCAACTAGCTTGATGATGCATGTCTGACTTGACTCGAGGTTTCCATGCCTAACTTGGTACTTTGAGACATGTAAGGGCTTCACCCTATGCTTGGATCTTGGATCTTGAAGTTGACTTCACCCTTCCTTGCCAACTTGGGTGGTTCATGGGTTGAGTCACGCTGGTGACTAGTCCCTCATTAGATCTTGACTTGAATTTCCCTAAATGGATCCCTTGGAGGCTTTGAGAAAATAAAAGCCTCATCAGGTATGGTGATACATGAAAGGAATTATGCAAATATGTATGTTGTATGATCATCATGATCTTATCAACTTCAAACTAATTAAAGTATGTGATCCATTAATATTGTAGTAGACCTAAGAAAATCACTCAAGATAGTTGTTTGATTAAGCGTCAAAAAGTGGGAGAACGAGGATTTATCCAATAAGTAATGGATGTTCACTTTCTAAATGAAAGATAGAGAATGATAATCATAAAATCCTAACTCCCATTGCTTAATGCAACGAATCAAAATAAACCCACATCTATGGAAGGATCTCTATCATGTAATTGCATTTAAGAACAAAACCTTACCATCGCTATTTTGTGATGATTAATGTACACAATCCATTAAGGTTTTGCATAGGGTTTCATATGAATGATTGTTTTAATAGGGATGTAATGGATTGAAGACCATCAAAATCCTTGCAACGGGTCCCTCTTCGCTTCGGATCTCACCTTGGATGATAAAACCATAGTCCTCTTTGAAAATATTGCCTTCGACTTGATTGATGGATTAGTCTCAAGCCCCACGACAGACACATTTCCCCATCATTCCCTCGTTTAAAACAAAGAGGAACTTCCAATGTACGCTCATCATGGGCCAAGATCAAAACCAGGGTATCGAGAAATCATTGATTAGACTTGGACCGCAATGCCTCAAAGGCTGCAAGAAACAGCCTTCCTCATTCGCAAACACAATGCCATAGAAATATCAGTGGGTGACCACCTGTAAGCATGGCATATCTTTTTTGTAAATTTTTTTTCGTTGGGACTAAATTCTACCCTTGATAAAAAAGAAACAACAAATACGAGAATGCTCGATATCAACGGCATTTGCGTATTTTGAGTTTCGATATTTCTTTGTATAACTTTAGAATATATAATTTTTGCGTAACCTTGGGATGCATAAACGCAAAAACGAAATAAACAGCACGTATAAAATTAAATGGGAAGTTCCTGATCACATTTAAAAGTTGCCGTGACCCTGAATACAGTCAGCAGGGTCAGAAAATGCGAATGTTAAATTTGACTGCACAAAGAAGGGCATCTTTTCTTTCGAAAACACTACAGAGGCTATCTAAAGTGTTCGAACTACCCCATTCACCAGCATAATTTTGTTCTGGTCCTGCATCCCCTGTGCGAACAAAAAGGTCCTTTAAACAAACAATTCAATCTTGCCTTTTTACACAAAGACATTGTAAAATGTAGAATGTGAACTATAACTACGCCCTCCCCCACCCCCACACACACCCCCCCCCCCCCCCCCCCCCCCCAACAAAAAAAGATAAAAGAATATATATCTTTTACCTGCAATATGGACAATATCTGGGATCTCATGTAAGGAATGGCTGCCTCCCTGTTCACGATTTGTTCAATTTCTGCAAGTGATATTTGCTCCAGGCGGTTCGCATGCATATGTTGAGACAAAATAGATTGAAAGGCCTCTACTCTGCACGATGCACATCAATGACAATTTTAAATGCCTGACCAAACAAAATCCTTTTACGTAACTATCATAGAAGAACAAACCTGTCTGCAGGAATGTCTTGCAGATCAACTTCCATTGCATCTACTATGTTGCTGAATAGTCAACAAATACCATCAACCACGAGTTAAAAACGAGCTAGAGAATATGGAAAATTTCTATAGAACTAAATCATGCCCAGCTTTTGATATTAATAAGGAAGCCTATCCATGGTTAGGAACGTGCGAAGCAAGAGAAGAGATGTTGTAGCTTAGAATATTCCTTAACAGAAAAAAGCCCAGGATTCTCTTGTAGTGCAACGAGTACATAAAGTCAAGTCAAACAGTCTTAGTTTCTGAGTTCTGGGTTCATATCCTAAGGTAGCAAGCTGTTGGCCCCAGCTACTGCAATTGACTCCTTTTATGAATACTTTTGTATAAGAAAACGTGTTGAGGCTAGGGACTTTTTTAATATTTATATTAACGTTGGTATCTTTATAATTTTCCCAAACCTTTCTAATATAAAAGAAATGTTAAGGTTTCTCTTTTGGAATAAGACTTTCATTTTTCCTCAACATAGTTTCAGAGCAGCAATCCTAAGCCAATGCTCCGATATCCCACCAAATATCCCACCACAAGATGATTGAATCACCAATATTATGGTGATTCAATCAATGATCTGGAAGATTGCAAGGAGCAGCAGCAGCAATAGCGCTCCCTGCCCTCACGCCACCACTGCCGCCGCCCTTGCCGGGATCCCACCACCAGTCCTTCTGGGGATCCCACGGCCTGCGCCACCCCTGCTGGCAGTTCCAAGGCCAGCATCGTCACTCAACAAGTGGCCAACAGACCTGCCGACTATGCGCTGCAGACCACCAGCCCCTCTGTTGCCACCGACAGATCTGCTATAGGTCTGTCAGTGGCCCAATCAGGGCATGTACCACTCCGGTTCGCAGTCCCTGATGCAGCCTCATACGTGATGAAGTGTATGTCACACTTCTTGATCGTGGTGATGAACCTTCTCTCACCATTGGTAGCAAAGTTTACTCCCTTAAGCACGATGAGTATTCTCTAGTGCAACAAAGAGGTGACTCGTTCACCAAGAAGTTCTATTTCAGAGATGAAGGGATTTGCATTTGCAACCCAAGACAACATGAAGAAGAAAAACATATTAAAAGGACGGTGGATAATTAATTCCGATGCTTTTGTCCACCTCACAAGAGATGTGTAGCATCTTATGGATCCTAAAACTCCATGTGGGATCAAGGAGGTTAGGGTGGCTAATGGAGCCACATCACCCATTACAGCAGTAGGGCGTGTATGTGCTTCCTCGAAGATGCTAATAGGAGTTTATTGTGCCCCCGAGTTCCTGATGAGTCTGCTGTCAGCGAGTTGCATCTGTAAAGACTTAAGGTGTCGTGTTGTGTTTGATGAAGGCTATTACTACTTTCAAGATAGACAAACATGAGATATTATAAGTGGGGGTATAGAGCGGGATGGACTCTATTACCATGACACACCTACATTATTTGCAGGAGCAACATCCATAGCATCTGATCCATAGCTATGGCATAGAAGACTTAAGCATCCCTCACTCAAGAAGATGCGACAAATGTATCCCAATTTGCCAAATTCTCTGACGTTACAACGTAAGAATTGTCAGATTGGGAAACACCATAGGAATACTTATTCACAGAGGGACGCCGGAGTGAGTGTTGTCTCCTTTGCCTTAGTACATTGTAATGTATGGGAGCCATATAGGGTGCCCACTCCAAGAGGACACCAATACTACATTGTTATTATCAACGATCATAGCCACCTCACTTGGATTTTCTTGATGAAGAACCATGCAGAGATTCTACAGGTTATTCAACAATTCTTGAAAGAGGTTCAAACTCAGTATGATGGTACAATTTGAGTCTTCCGTAGTGAATGCCTTAGAATTTATGCAATGAGATGTGCAAAATCTCTTTTCCTATGGCATTATTCACTAGACATCTTGTGCTTACATGTTCCAGTAGAATGGTGTGGCTGAGAGCAAGCTTCAACATCTTCTAGATATTGCTAGGACCTTGATGATCCATATAAAGGTTCCTAAGCAATTCTAGGAAGATGCTATCCTTACTGCAGCCTACCTAATTAATCGAGTTCCTTCATTAGTTCTTCGAGATTAGATTCCTTTCCAAGTGATCCATCCAGAGTGTAACAAGCCATTTGCTCTACCTAGGACAATAAAATGTGTCTTCCTTGGGTATTCTAGGATGCAGAAGAGATACAGGTGTTACAACCCGAGCCGCAAGAGATATGTTGTCACTGTAAATGTCATTTTCTTTGAGAAGATTCCTTACTTCTCAAAAGAGGAAACATCTATACAGGCTGGCCTGGACGAGACTCAGGTATACCACCGGAGACCACACACTTTGCCAGACACTAGGCCCGATCCTAATTTGGCAGATGAGAGCAGCTTAGACAAGGGAGTAGTTATCTTTTAGGAGATCCAGTAGAGCTTGTACACTCCATCCTCTTTCTCAGTACACAAGTGTTGCTCATCTTGAGAATAGCATCCGTCAATTTGCTTCAACTATTACTACTACTATTCCCAGGGATTTTATCTAGGCTTCACGTGATCCTAGGTGACAGGTTGCAATGGATGAAGAGATACGGCCTTATAGTCATGACAGATTTGGGAGTTAGTACCTTGCCCTGATGGTGCTACCGTGGTGGACTGCAGATGGTCTACACTATTCAGTATAGGCCTAATGAGACAGTGGACAGGTATAAAGTCAGGCATGTTGCCAAAGGCTTTACTCAGACACATGAGGTAAATTATTTTAAGATATTTTCTCCAGTAGCTCATATTACCTCTGTCGAGATTATTATTTTTGTTGTGATCAGGAGATGGCCTTTACATCAACTTAACATCAAAAATGCCTTTTATATGGTAATTTATCTGAGGTGTACATAAGACAACCACCAGGTTACAGCAGCTAGGAGGAGCATGTTTGTCGTCTAAGGAAAGCGATATATAGATTGAAATAGTCCTCGTACCTAGTTTGAGAGGCTTAGCACGGAGATTGAGAAGATTGGGTTCTAGCGATCTGCTTCTGACCACTCAATCTTCATCAGGAAGACGGAGTACGGAGATTATACATGTGTTGTTTTAGCCGTGTACATAGATAATATGATTCAGGTGATGATGAGGATAGGATTACCTAGACCAAGTCCTTGCAGCCTACATTTGTTACCGAGGACTTTGGAGGGTTGAGATATTTCCTAAGGATTGAGGCAATACGAAGGGGGTCAAGTTTATCCTCGTCACAGAGGTAGTATACACTTTAGATTCTTCAGGAGATAGGTTTGCTTGGGACTAAGCCCTCTACTATACCTGTGGAGCCACCGCTTGTACGTTCTTCTGATGAGGATCCATTATATGAAGATGTTACTCAATACCGTAGTACAGTGGATTGCTTACTCTATCTTACTATTACGAGGCCTAATATCAATTTTGCAGTGAGCAAAGCTAGTCAGCACATGCAGACTCTACGTTACAACCACTAGCATGAGGTTAGCCTTATTCTAAGGTATCTCAAGGGGACACCAGGTAGAGGGTTGTATTACAGAGATGGTGACAACCTAAACATGCTTGCTTACTCTGATGCAGATTACACTGGGTTTATGGATGAGCAACGCTCTACTTCAGGCCTTGCAATCTATCTTGGGGGGAATCTTGTCTCCTGGAGGAGCAAGAAGCAGAGGTTGTGACTCATTCGAGTATTGACGTGAAGTATAGAGCCAAGGCACAGGCTACTTGTGAGGTTATGTGGATTGTTTCCTTCTTGCAGGATCTTGATGTCCAGACTACTATAATTGTTCCACTTCTCTGAGATAATAAATCTGTCACTTATATTGCCTTGAATCCAGTCTTCCATGAAAGGGCCAAGCATACCAAAGTTTTTTTTTTTTGAAAAAGGAAATGGTAGTTATCCAGAGTGATAACTACCCAAGAATATATATAATAGAATCAACAAACTCCACCAATACAGCAGGCAGACCCCAAGGTCCCCCACTCATGAGGAATCAACCCAAAGAGCAAACAAGGAGTTAATAGACTCAACAAAATTCTCCACATAAGGTCTCTGGCCCCTGAAAACCACCGCATTCCTGTCCAACCAAATACCCCAAAGAACTGCCAACGGTCTGGCCTTCTCCTTCTTTGTACGGAAGATGAACTGTTCACCAACACCACCGCCGCTTCTGAAGCTATGCCAAAAGTCTCCGAACAGACGACACTCCCACCACCTCCCATCCATCCTGTCCCAAATCTGCACCACAAAAGGGCAAGTGAAAAAAAGGTGGTCAACCTCCTCCTCACCACCTCCACACAAAGGGAAAACATTACTTTCTCCAGGAGCCCACCTCGCCCTCCAAACCCTAGTCACAAGCCTTCTCCTAAGGAGCCATGCAAAATTCTTGACCTTCAAGGGACATGCAGCTTTCCAAATCTATCTGCAGTCCCTCACCAGATCCAACTCCACCACAGGATCACCAGTGGACAATCTCCTGTATGCAGCCGCTACCGAAAACTCACCTTCATCCCAACCAAACATATCCATACCAGATGCCGGATGCAGTCCCTCCAACTCTTCAAGTAGGACCTGAAAATCATGCGCTCTCGCATCTGACAAGCTGCCTACGAAGCGTGAACACCACCTATCTTCCCATACCTCAACCACAGACGCCATTTTGTTCTGGGACAGGGTAAACCTCTGAAATCTTCTGCCAAGCGCTCCATCACCCATCCAATCATCCTGCCAAAATCTGAAAATCTCCCCCATTCCCAACATAGGAACAAAGCAATTCCTCACCTTAGGAGCCACCATCGACAGGCCTTTCAAAAAGTGAGAGGCATCCCTAGGTGGAGACATCAGGAGATCCCACCGCACCGGGCCACCATACGCCGTCTCGAATACCTTGCCCATCACATTCCCCCTACCTTCCAACAGGCTTCCTACCTATTTCGCCAATAGATTGTCATTAGATCTCCTCAAATCCCTCACCCCAAGCCCCCCGTCTTCCAACGGTCTGCAGACCTCCCAAGCAACCAGCCTGGCACCCTGTCCATTCGTCCCCTGGTTGGCCTAAAAGAAATTCCTCATAGATCTCTCTATCTTTGCAACCACCTGTCGAGGCATCTTCAGCACGGAAGTGAAATACAATGGCATTGCTGACAGAAGCGCCTTGAGCAAGACCAACCTTCCACCTCTTGACAATAGCTTGGACGCCCACCCCTCCAACCTCCCCTCCAACCTCTCCACCAGGGGGGCCCAATCTCTCACCAGAATCCTGCCATCATCAACGGTAAACCCAGATATCTAATCGGGAGCTTAACCTGCTCTGTACCAAGTACCAAACTACACCCCCTCGCCTCTGCCTCAGTCAGGTTGAAAGGGACAAAATCAGATTTAGCTAGGTTGATCTGCAGTCCTGACACCTCACCAAGTAAGAAGATAAGGAATCGCATTCTTCTAGCCTCCCTTTCTCCACCTTCAATGAAGATCGTATCATCCGCATACTGAAGTAACGGGATACTCATCCCATCTCTTAAGGAGAAACCTCTCATCAAGTTTCTCTCACATGACCTCTTAGCTGCCCTTGCAAGAGCATCCACGGCAATCACAAAGAGCATCGGGGTCAATGGACATCCTTGTCTCACCCCCCTCCTTGGTTGAATCCAACCCCCAGCTAGGTTTCCATTGATAAGAACCGAGAACGACGTTGTGGTGACGCATCTCTTCATTCAGTCGATCCACACCGACGGGAAACCCCTCTTCACCAAGGACGCCCAAAGAAACGACCACTGGATCGAGTCGTAAGCTTTGCTGAAATCAACCTTCCACAGGAAAGCCTTCTTATCTCTCTTCCAGGACAAAAGGATCTCCGAGGCCAACACATAACCTTCCAAAATATTCCTACCAGGAACAAAGGCCGTTTGTACCGAATCTACAATCCCAGCCAGAGTCCTCAATCTATTCGCCATAAGCTTCACCACTACCAAGTAGATAACATTCGAGAGAGCTATCAATCTGTACTCCTAGATCTCCTCAGCGCCCTCCTTCAACAGCAGGAACATGTAAAACTTGTTCAGCCTATTAAACCCTAAGTTTCCAGCTCTAAATTCTTGCACCACTTGCATCACATCCTCCTTCACCACCGACCAGAACTCTGTAGAAGGCAACCGGAAAGCCATCCGATCCTAGACAACCATCCGCATTCAACCCCCATATTGCTTCACAGACCTCATCCTCCCCAAACGAGCCCATCAAGAAGTTGGCTTCTGCCTCCCCAATCTGCGGTACCTCAGACCCTAACCATCTCCACCTTCCCCCCCCCCCCCCCGTTTCCTCCCAGTAAAGTCTCAGAAGTACCTCGCAACTGCCCCCCCCACCGCCTCCCTTCCTATAAACTCCTCCCCATCAACCACCAATCTGTCAATCCAATTCCTCCTTCTCCTACCTGATGCAGCCATATGAAAAAATCAAGTGTTGGAATCACCTTCCTTCAGCCACTTCTGCCTAGACCTCACCCTCCACTCCATCTCCACCATCCGGTCTTCCTCCTGTATCACCTGAATCTGTCTTGCTCTGTAAACCCTATCAGCGTCTGAAAGGAGACCAATGTCCTCTGCCCTGTCTAGACGTGCAATCTCACCAAGAGCCTCCTTTCTTCCTCCCACGTTCCTCCCTAATCTGCTTGATACAGAACTTCAAGAAGGATCTCAAATCTCTCAGTTTCGCTTCCAACCTGGCAGCCGCCGAACCATCCACCTAAATTGACCTCCACTGTTCCTCTACCAATCCCCTGAAACCCTCTTCCAGGAGCCACGCCCTGTCGAACTTAAAGTAAGTACCATGCCTCCATCCCTCGTTTGACACCCACAGCAAGGGGGTGTGATCCAAGAAAGGACGCTCCAGGGGTTTAACCTCCACCATCGGGAACAACTCTGCCATCGTCGCTGAGAGAAGAAATCTGTCAATCCGGGATCGCTGTCCTCCAGAGCTCCTCCACGTATAGAGACAGGACAAAGGTGGCATGTCAACCAACCCATGATCCGCCACAAAGCCTGCAAACGCCTCAGAGCCCTGGTCCAATCCCCCTCGGTCACCTGGTCTGTCTTCTACCCGCAGAGTAACATTAAAATCGCCACCAATCAACCAAGGTATCCCCTGAAAAGCTACTGCGACCTGGCTCAGATCTTCCCACAAGGCCTACCTTCTCCGACCCTCCGTCGGGCCATAGACTGAGGAAAGGAGCAAACATGTGTTATCCCGACATCTCTAAAGTCTGACAGTGACAACATGGGACCCATCCAGAGAGTCCAGTAGGGAGAACTCTTCATCCTTCCACCCCACAGCAATTCCCCCCGCACTTCCATCCGCGTCCAAGGCCAAGAAACCCCCAAAAACACCTCCCCCCACCTCCCTCCACAACGTTCCATCACAGCTCCCCCACTTCGTCTCCTGGAGAAAGACCACATCAGGCCCCCATCTCTGAATATATCCCCGCAGAGCCGCCCGCCTCGACAAGTCATTCAGACCCCTCACATTTCACGACAAGACCTTGGTCATGAAGACCTTCGGGAACCTCCTTGCGTCAACCGCCTAAACCCCATCATCGCGGCCACTCCATCCTCCTCTTCCATCAACAAATGCAGATCACGCGAGCTCCCCTCACAGCCACCCACCGACCCTCCTCGCCCCGCATCCTCCACACCGTCTGCAGCCAGCACCTGTGTGTCCCCCAACGTCAGGACCTCCCCCTCAGGCAACCCAATCACCGCATCAGCCCTCTGCATTGTCATCACATCCTCCAGATTCCCAGCTTCACCACCAGCTCCCGCCGTTCGCCGCCCTCCACCACTGCAGGGGACCCCAGAGCAGATATCACCCCATCATCGCCCCCAGCTAGGGCTGCCGCAGAAGCCGCATCTCCTCCGGGGAGCGGGGCGACGCCCAGCTCCATCGATGACCGACGCCGATCATCCCCAGCAATGCCCCCAGTCGAGACCTTCCTAGCCTGCCCCCTACGGTAGAACCATCGCGGCCTACAGACGAGCCGCTGCGAGCCAAACAACCTTCGCTCCCGTCGTCGCCCGCGTCCCTCCTCGCCAATCGCACTGCACCCCATCGCCAGGTCCGATCTAGCCATGGTGCGTCGCGATCCTCCAGCATCAACTCCCCGCCCTCCATCTGCAGAGACCCGAGGTCGCGGAACTGAGTGCACGGGAAGACCCGAAATGACCTCAGCACCGAAGCCCCCATTTCCCATACCTGGGTCATGCCCACCCGACCCGGGTCCACCACGAGCGCCTCCCACATAACCCGGGGCCACCTCAGTGCCACCATCGCACCCACAATCAACGGGGTTGCCCAGCTTCAGCACCGCAGTCACCTCTTCCGACCCCTCCGCAAGATCTGCATCGGCCTCCCGCATCCCCGCCCCTTCACCTGCCACTGACTGCGCCACGAGGATCGCAACCGCCGCACGATCCTCACCGCAATCCCCGCCGTGACCCTCGGCCTTCCCAAGATCAGCCTGTCCCTCCTCCGCCCGCCCGCCACTACCGCCTCCAAGCACCGCCGCCGCTCCGCCAACCACCGCCTCAGCAAAAGACTTAGGGCTCCCGGATCCCCACGAGATGCAAATCAACCAAGCGGAGCTCCCCCACTTGAGCACCAACCTCTCCACAAGATGTCGTCCCGGCCTCATCTCCACCCAGGCTTCGATACGCGACAGATCGACCGACTTCAGGCCCAGGCCTTCGCAACTTTGCAACCTCGCAAAAGGGGCAACCACCACCGCCACCACCTCCACTGTGCGGAGGAAGAGTGGAACCCCCTCGGCCAGGACCTTCCGTCTCGTGCCAATCGACAGCCTCTCTGCCAGAGCACCATCCGATCTCACCGGCCATTGACACCGCACCACTCCTCGGCCACACTACAGCACCTTGAAGACCAGCTGCCTCAACTCCTCCCGGCCAAGCCCCAACAGCACCAACCACCCACTTCCCAGGGAGGCCACCCCAAACCGTCCCCCGCCAGTCCCCAAGAAGGCGGTGACCACCCTTCTCAGAGCCCCCACCTCCACCTCCCCCTCCAAAACCACCGCTACCAACATCGACGCCAGTCTCCCTTCCAACACTCCAAACTCCTCCGACCACGACGCCTCTACCTCCACGAGGGGCACCCCCTCCGGAGGGGGCGAAGGTGTCCCCTCCCTTCTCAAGGAGACCATTCCACCCGATCCCCGACGCCCGCAACCTGACCTTCGATGCCCCAGATCGCCACAACACAAGCACTGCACCGAGTCCCTGCACTCCGCCGCCACATGCCCCCTCCCGAGGCATTTGAAACACCTCACCGGCTCCGCTCCCTTCTGCGACCTGCTCACCACCGTCCACCCAGGGCCTCCTCTCCCCATCCTCTTTTTGTTCGTGATGATGTTCTTAGTGACAAGATTAGTACCACATGTCTCCTCAAAGCTTCAGCTGACTAATATATTTACTAAGGCTCTAACAAAAAAGCATCTTGACTTCATGTGCGATAAGTTGGGTCTTGTAGATATCTACGCCCCAACTTGAGGGGGAGTGTTGAGCCTAAGGACTTTCTTTACCGTTTATATTACCTTTAAGGTATCTTTGTAATTTTCCCAAACCTCTCTAACATAAAAGAGTGGCTAGGGTTTCTCTTTTGGAATAAGACTTTCATTTTTCCTCAACAATATGCATGTCTAATTATGTTGTGGCTACATATAACCATTGATCACAAACTTTGTCTACATAGTATAGTCTAGAGAGCCAGGAGCATTCTTATGAATACAGTGGTAGCATTCTTTATGAATATAGTAGTACCCTGCAACAATAAAGTGGAGAACAAACACTAAGCCTACGAACACACTACTTAGAAGATGAAACTATGTATCATCGACATGTTGTAGTAATCAAGGCTGCTTTCAAAAGATATTGCAGTCCCCATAGAGACCATATATCTAACTATCAGCGTGTGGTGCAGAGGGGGGTAAATAAATAAATAGCATAAATGCAATAAGAATTCTAAAAATTACTTTGATCTACATGGAAAACCCCAAAGCAAAAAACCATGTGAGAAGCCCCCACAGGGTCAAAGGTTGGATATTCGGTTCCTCAATGAAAATCGAGTACATAACCACATATATAGCCCCCAATTTCTATCAACTTTCAACAAGCAAGGTGGGACTGAACAAAAGTCCTCGAGTTCCTAAAGCTCAGGACCTCTTGGTCAACTCAGCTATCCAAACAGCGGAGCAATAAGAAAGGAACCATGGATACTGAAAAAAATCCCTTAAATTCTAACAAAAATAGCCTTCCATGTACGCAAGATAATATAATGGAAGAGTCAAGGGAAGCTCCTCTTTCATTTAACAAGGGGAGCAAGCTCAAAATATGACACCATTCCAATCTCCTATCAAAACAAAAATTATACTCCTTGGGATTTCCCTCATGCAATCCCTAAAATATTTTACATAATATGGTTGCACAAGTATGGGTGACTTTTGAGTTCAGACAAGGGCCCAAGAAACTAAGTAGAGAGAAAAGGCACTAAGACAACCCTACCAATCTCGATATATTGAGAAAAACAAATCCCCACCGAATCCCATGATTCCTCAAAACCCAATCAAGTCTAAGGTTATCATAAATCATTTCGCAACCTTCCAAGGGCTTAATGACTCCCTAGTCCTCAGCAAGTGTAAGGAAAGGCAAGAAGAGGCTTAAAACTGCAACTAAACCCATTTGCATCCTGATTCATGAAGGTAAGATCAACACAAGCCTTGCCCAAAGGGACCTGATTCAACCCCACAGTTATACCCCCCTCCGCACTATTCTATACTTATCATTTCTTAAATGATCTTTTCCAATTTCTAACAACCAATGCCATTTCATACATAGGATTCCATGCCAATTGACAACCCTGAAGGTGACCTCAAGTCACAAACCTCAACCATCAAATCATCACCACCTTGGCAAGAATGAATCCTCGCCCTAAATCGACATCTTCAATGACCTTCAATTAAGAAGGACGTCAAACCACAAATCACTTATTCTCCTCTACAACCACCTTAAAAGTGTAAGAGGATTCATTCTGTTGTAATCATCTTCCGTAACTTTACTTCGTGCAAGTTTTTAGGTTAAATGCCCTCTCAGGATTACACCTCATTCCAAGGTGAAACCTAGTAAAACATCACCATGTCTAGTGTGATTGTCGTAAAGCACCACCATGTCTTGTGTGATTATCATACTCTCCAATGCCTCAGATCTATCCTTTTGCAAATAGCAGCATGACTAACGAACTCAGGCCCCAAAGGCAACCACCCTAGGAGCAAGCTGTCTGCAATGGAAACCATATCTTGAGGAAGAACCGACTATCCATCTACACAAAATATACAGCTCTCTTCATATCTCATAAGGTAGTGAAATCACCCTCACCAACCCCCCTCAAAATCACACTAACTATATCTTTAGGTAGGAGTAGCCAGGCATGCAACAATGCCGATCACCATGTAATCAGGCAAATAAGCTAAAGATAAAGATTGAACACTACCAAAGATAATCCTTTATTGAATTTCTCTTTGTTAGAGTATTAAGTCTATTTAATTAGATTCAAGAGTCTTAGTTTCTATTCCTATTTGATATTTTCTACTTCTTTTGGATCTCTTATATAAATGTTCTAACCCTACACTCTATATAAATGAGGTTAATTTATTTCACTGAGGCACTACTATTTTCTTCCACATGATATCAGAGTAGAGATCATCTTAAGATTACAATCCCTAACCCTAGGCCCCACGAGAGAAAGAGAGGATCCATTGCTATTGCCGCTACCCCTTTCCACACGCATGCAGCCTCTTCATGCATGCATGGAGAGGGGGCAACAGCCACCACATGCCTACATGTGTGGCCCTTCCCAACCCACAACACACAATTGCACAACTATTGGCCCTGCCAACTACGCAACACAGCGTAGGGTTCTTCTACCTGCTACACACAATTCGCGGGTCTTCGCTACGCACCACACGCCAACCCGAGTGGGGTGTTGTTGTGCACTCTTGTACATGGTGCCTTCCTGCTCTGGGCACCTCACACACACCATCCTCATGGTCCCTGCCTCATACACACAACCTGCGTACGATCTAATTCTGCCACAACACCTATGCGTGATCCTCTCATTCTATCACGATGTCAGGATCAGGATCAACATGTCAATGTTTGCATCACCTTACACGGTCATAAATACATAAACCACCTTCTAATGCGAGAAAGATTCGTACTGTAAGAGCCTCCACCCCAACCCCCAACCCCCCCTCCACCCTCACACAATTGGGTTTTTTTATGAGAACTGAAGAGCAAGCCCTCTACTGCTGCAATTGCTATAGGGGTTGCTACAACCCCTACCCCTACTGATCAAAATGCTAGACCTCCCAATCCTTCTCTAATGAAGTTAATGATTGGTAGGGAATTTAAGCAAGGCACTTTTCTCCCATCCCTACTACCGCCTACTACTACTTAGGATCATCTACCACCTCTATTGACTACTTAGGAACGTTTTCCTATCTTTATTGCTACTTTTGCTACAACTCTATTACCATCATTTGTACAGTCCTACTATTATCATTTATGGCTACTACTACTGCTACAACCTTATATCATTTGTTACTACTACTACTTTTGCTACAGCGTATTATTGTCTACTACAACTGCTACTTTTGCTATAACGTATTATTGTCTACTACAACTGCTACTTCTGCTACAACTACCACCTGTCCTCTAACCTCCTGCCTAGTCCTCCAGATGTCTACATTAGAGGGGAGTCTAAATTGTCTATGGTAACAAGTTGGGTGTTGCACGCTCTAACTTGGAGGGAGTATACTTAGATAAGTCTCTTTAATTAGGTTTGAGAGTCTTAGTTTCTATTCATGTTTGTTATTTTCTATTTCTTTTGAGTCTCTTATGCAAGTGTTCTAACCCTACTCTCTATGTAAAGGAGATGAGGCTTCTATGTTTCAATGAGAGGCACTATTATTTTCTTCCACACTCTTCTAAGTAAAGAGTGGAATTAAAATTTAAAGAAAGGAAAAACATCTCCAAGTATCCCATACGACTTTAAAAGAGAATGGATCTCTTCTATGTAGACTCAAAGAATGAGCCTCTCCTATACAAAGACTTATATAAGAGGGTTTCCCTCAAATGTTGACCTCTAAGTGTACGCCTCTCTCATATAAGGACCTCGGAGAGAGTATGGCCTCTTTTATCTAGAGACCTCCTTGATGATGGGTTTCTCTTATATAGGGACTCAAAAAGAGACTAAGAATAAATTGAAATTCCACTAAAGGGAAGGTATATAGTGATTGAAATTTGATACAAATAAAATGCAATCACTCAAGTATTCACCACAAGAAACAAAGATATTTAAGTAAAAACCCAACCCGAGTAAAACCACCACCTAAGTCTCTCGACTTAGGATTTTCCGATCTACTGAATAAATCAAATACACTAACATGTCACTTAAACAAGAGTGATACAACCTCAATTTACAATCACACTACTTTAACCCAAGGGTAGTGTACCTCGAAACCCCTCTACTTCACGAAGAATATTATGTCATACATAGGAAACAGGAATTCATCACGCGAATTCCCAACCAAAAACAAAACAAAGATGCAACCTATAAAGCCCAAATACAAAGGCCTAAGCTTCTATAGGTAAAGAGGCTTCCCTATTTGCAGAAGTAGATTGTTGTGAAAGTGCAGTAGGTCATTGCTCTCGAATGAGAAATGCAAGGCTTTGAGAGCAAGAACTAAGTTTCTCTACTTTTGATCTCTCACACAATGTGTATAAGGTGGAAAGTACCATCTCTGGGTGTACTTAGCTAAAGAGAGGTCCTCTTCTAGTTATATAGGCCTTAGGAACCTTCAAGAAGGCTTGGGAGAGGACTCCTAGCCGTTGAGATTTAGTCCAAGAAAAATCAAGCTAAAATCTAATGAAATCAAGGTCATAATTAGGTATAACAGCATAATCAGGCATCTAAAAGTTAGGTAAGACATCTGATCAAACGTCTAATGGAAAGTCTGGACATCTGAAAACAAGGGTCAATTTCCCTAGAAATAATCAGATCAAAACAACGTACTTGTCAACAAAGATCAGACATCTAGAAATGTATTTTAAGACATCTGGAAAAATGTGTAGACATCTAATTCAAAGTGAATTTGTCCCTGATTTGAATCATATCCAAATAGGGTTATAGTGTATAGTGATCAGACGTCTTATTGGATGTCTAATCAAGCTATTGGACGTCTAATGATAAAGGTAACTCTTGAGACTTGATTCCCAAGAAGCTAACGATTATATAAGGTCTGAGAGATCTTGATTTGGGTCAGATTAGGTGTAACGTCTCTTTATTGGACATCTGGAAGGCTCTCTGGAGGTCTGGAAATAACATTAAAATATTCCTAAGTTGGTTCTCAAAGATATTGATCTAATCAGAGTCTAACGATCCTTTTATTAGACGTCTGCTTAAGTCTACAGACATCTAGCTCAAAGCCTGGACGTTTGTACATAGGTCAAGATGTCTAGGAACTAAATATTGAGAACTAAGTATTCCAGGTCTTGATAATTGGACGTCTCATCTAAACATCAGACAACTTAAAAAGTAATATTAAACGTACATTAAACATGTTGGATGTCAGATAAGGTTGTCTGATTTTGGTTTGGTTTTCTAAATTGATTCTAGGATTTGCATAAGTGTCCTAAGGATAGATGAGTGTGTCTAAGACCTAAGGTGTTACATTTTGAATTCTTTAACAAATTTCTAAGGAAATAAAAAAGCAAGAAAGAGACAAATACAAATACATTGAAAACACAAAACTATCCTATTCTTCATGCTCTTGATCTTCAAGCTTTGACTCTAATGTTCCATCTTTATGCTCCTTGATTCTTTTCTCATCCATCAAGCTCCTTCATAATCTTAAGCTTGAGCTCTTTCGCAATTGCTATCATTTGCATTTAATCTAAAACTTTGAACTCAATGCAAATGTTAAATTATAAGTATTTTGTTATCATCAAAATCAATGATCGTAGTGCCTTTGCACCAATATAAACAACCCACATCAAATTTTTGGGAGATAAAAGTCTAACTCTCTTCCTTTCTCCCATACTTGTTGGATCTACAAAGTCACCCAACTAAAGTTGAGAGAAGCAAAAAGGGTAGATCATGCTTCAAATCTTCTCTTACCCTTTATGAACTTGTTTTCTCCTCCCTAGCCTTTTTTTTTCTTTCTCCTCTATTATTCCTTTCTTTCTTTATTCATTCTCCTTTTTTTCTTTCATCTCTTTCTTTCAACTCCCAAAAAGACATCATGACACAAACATGAGACGTCTAGGACAAGACCTAAAGCTCCATGAAAATCCTCGCTTAAACCTACTCAAATGGGATCTGGGGCCTGATCCAGGCAAACCACGACTAAATCAAGTCAAGAATTTGAACTTCAAACCATACCAAACGACAGTCAAATAACCTTGAACTAAAATACAAATAAAAATGACTGGACTAAAATATAGAATAATTGAAGTTCTGAATTAAACATGCAATTTTCCTACTCAAATGCAAAATTGCATCTCGAGGAAAACTTCGGCCTGATTGCAAAGAACTGAAACAACTGAAGTGATATGCAATAAGAGAAACTTTTGGATGGGAAGATAATTTGTTGATAGCTGTTGGCTGATCTGCAGCAGCCAAAATTTTTGGGCTATTGCAAAACTTCAAAGTTTAGAACTGTATATACTGATCTAAAAATACAAAAGCATGTGGACCATTTTCAAAGCATCTCAATGTGAAGATTATGGGTTTTAAATCAGCCTATAGTGGAAATACAGAGGTGTAATATAGCACATTTTTGTAGTGAAAATTGCAGTGGAGAATGGAGAATGCAACTGCATATCATTGTAAAGAATTCTCCAAAAAGGTACCATGGTTGTAGAACGTAGGTGAAGGGCACTCGTTAAAGTGAAAACCACTGTCAGCAATGCTGCACAAAAAGCACTGCTCTTGTGACAGGAAGGTGATAGATTTGCACTCATCCCCCATATCAATGTTGCAAACCATAACTTAGATCAATATATAAATGGTAATATCGGTCATTAATAGACCTTCCTTCCTTCCAACTATCTTCTACCAACAATGCACAAGTGACAACAGGAAAGCACAACTAGATTTGGCAACTATGTAATCAGATCATAGGAAAATCCCACTCAGCAAAAGTCATGCATTTGCAAGATGCATAAAAGGAAAAAGACCACAGAGTGTGAGAGAATTGAGTGGTTGTTTAGTGCCACATTGAAAAATCTGGGCTTTGTGTGTGAGTAATAGCTTATAAATAGACGTGTACTCCTCTCATTTACCTTTAAGAAAAAATATAGAGAAAACACACCCAAAAGGCGCTTCTCCCATGATTTTCTCCCTACTCCTTGTGAGTGAGGTTTTCATGTGAACTCAAACATTCCACGATTGTTTATTACTTTGATTTATACTTCTGTGTTATTTAAATATTTCAATTTGGTATCAGATCTTTCTTAGATTATCATTCAATTATTTTTAGATTATCAAGTTTATCTTTCTTGGGAGTTTTTGTTCATCTGAAGAGAAGACGAAGAGGGGAAGAAGAGGTGGCAGCAAGAGGCGCTGCCCACTGGAAAGAAGGGCAATGGCCTAGACGGGGGGGGGATGCGATGTGGTGCCTCCTTGTCTGTGACATGCAGTGCAACGTGCCTTTGGGATCCACTTAGATCCCTACATCGAGGAGATACGATGGCTGTCATCCATGCTGCAAGAAAAGGAGTAGGACTATGGCTCGAGTGGCGATGGAGAGGTACGTGCCGAAGGAGATGATCTCGGTGCGACACAAGGCCCGACCCTATTCGGCACGAGGGACACGAGGCGCAACACCGATGGCATCGCCCAGACCGAATCGGAGAAGATCACAGTGCCATGGCAGGGTTAGGCGATGCGTTGATGGAATCGAAGTCGAGGAGCATCCGACGGAAGACGCTCCGTGGTGTTCTCTGGGCAACGCTGCGGTGTCGCAAAAAGCCTAGGTGGGGCTTGGCGACGCTGTTGGGTTCAAGTAGCGGTCGATGGAGCCGCTAGGGCTCAACGATGGCGATGGTGTTTCTCCATGATCGCTACAGCGTAGAGCAATCTTCGCCGAAGGTTGACGCCAAAGAAGAAGAGGAAGATCAGAGAGGAGATGATGCGCTTGAGGAGCAATCTTTGGCAGAGATCACAGCGTCAATCTCGCAGACGTGGTCCTTGGCGATCTTCGAGACGAGAGATTATGGTATTGAAGCCGACGTGGATCTTGGTAGGGATCTCGCCCCTCGACGATGTTGGCGACGATGGAGATAACATGGATTAGGTTCGTGAGAACTCTAGAGATGAAGGTTATTTCGTAAGAACTCGTTGATTTCACTTTTATATATGAGGAAAAGGGTGTGTTGTACAAAAGGAGAGGAAAAATGAAAAACAAAAGAAGGGCAGGAACAAAAGACATGGAAAAAAAAATAAAAGAAAATAAAAGAAAAGAAAAGAAAAGAGAAAAATGAGGTTTATGTTTAAGAGAAGAGATGAAGAAGTCTTCTCTAGCTTTTCAGGTTTTTCTTCTTGTTATTGCTTTCTCCCATATGAGTATGAGAGAAAGGGGCAGTGTGGAAGCCATTATAGTCATCCCCATTTAGTAGTCCTTTTGTTGCAGTCCCAAAGTACGATAGGATCCTCCAACAATTGAGGTGACATCGGATACCGCTACGGA
Organism: Thalassia testudinum; assembly: GCA_037157565.1. NCBI lineage: Eukaryota > Viridiplantae > Streptophyta > Magnoliopsida > Alismatales > Hydrocharitaceae > Thalassia > Thalassia testudinum. Next base: position 61,130,330 of record JAZHRO010000007.1, on the reverse strand, counting down.
CTTGTTTAATAGCTGATCTTCACATGAGAAACCAAACTCTGGGTGATCCAGAGTTTCGAGGTCTCCAGAGAAAGGGAGATCCATTTTCGAGGTCCTCAGAGAAAAGACCTAATCGATTTCTATGTGGGAGATACAACTTCGAGGTCTTCAAAGAAAGACCTTTTTAGGGACACTGAATGGGGAGCCATCAGCACTAGATCTTCAGAGATAGCCACAATTCCTTCAGTAGCTCCAGCCTATGTTCCTGCCTGTGTAGAGTGGGTTCCTTTATGTTACAAGCTAAGCATTCCATACTTCAGCTTGAGGAGTGTTAAGAGAATTAAGTGGTTGTTTAGTGTCACATTGGAAAGTGTGGGCTTTGTGTGTGAGTGGTGGCCTATACATAAGCGTGTACTCCTCTCATTTACCTTTGGGAAGAAATATAGAAAAAACACACCCATAAGACACTTCTCTCGTGATTTTCTCTCCGCTCCTCATGAGTGAGGTTTCCACAAAAATCCAAGCGTTCCATGATTGTTTATTGCTTTGATTTATGCTTCCGTATTATTTAAATATTTCAACTCAGAGAATCTCTGTGCAGACTGCTAGGTTTGTGTGCAAGATTTACAATTGCTTCTCCACAAGAACTAACTGCTGCCTTTTGCCTTTTGCAAACTCTTGTCATGGGCACCTAGCCAGATTTTTGACACATCGATAAGAATCTACTAAGGGCTTCAACAGTTTGGAGATGAAAGCATCTTCTTTAAGAATCCTTCAGGATTGTGTAAGATCCTAAAAAGAAGAGACCCAATCCATACACCACTCTCCTATGTGAAGCAAATTTAAGGCTCCAAGAACCTCCCCTTGACAAAAGGGTAAACATGCACAGGCCTGGAATAATGTCCAAAAATCTGATGTAAACAAGTTTTCAATAGATAGAATGCAGGCTGACTTCAGACTTGAAATTGATTCAATTTTGAACCATTCACCCTTCCTTATTGTAGATACAAATAATGTACTCAAGCGGGACAAAGTCCAAGAAAAATTGTAATCTCGGTGCAAAATAAATGAACCTCCATGGGAAGGATAATGGCGGTGAATAAATCAAAGCATGAAAGCAAACACCTCATCTTTCATAAAAACATTAAGGCATGATTTTCAAGAGTGAGATCAAGAATCACTTGCTTGAATTCCATGTTGAATAAATGAATACCATAAGGACAGCAACAAGAATACCAAGAAGATCCTTTCAAGTAGAAAAAAACAAAGAATACCAAGAAGATTGAAGTTAGACAAAAACATGAACAACAAGAGCAGGAGAGAAGGCGATGGGTGGGTCATGGTTTCAAGAAGGCATTAAGAGGGGTTGCTGCCCATGCAGAGGAGGGTTCTCTTGGTGGAGGTGGATAGCAAGATGGATCAAAGGCACTTTGCAGCGTTTGCAAGGACCCAGTCAAATGCCTTCATTGTAAAGGGCTTGAGCATCAAAGGCTGTCATGCTCATGGGGTAAAAGGAGCTTCTGTCAAGAAACTTGGAAAGAGGTCCTCTATGCTAAGTTGTCAGAAGTTGCCACCCGATTGTTGAGTTCTCTCCACCTCAAGTTCTAGAGGATGAATTTATAGGGATGACCTTATGGGAAAACCTTCACAGAGTTGTTGGATATCAAGGAAAGACTTGGAAGGGTGATAGATTCTGTGTAGTTATTCTTGATGAATGCAAGTTCTTCCTTTAAGGATATTCTATGCCTGAAGCATTGGAGCGGAGAGGCCTAATGGTGTGGATAGTCTGATGTTAATCAGGCCTCAAGGGGTTGTCCTCCATCAAAGGCCTTCATGCAACTGCAAATTTATGGTATCAAATTGTTTTTGCCATCTAGAATCGATGGAGGTGATCATCTATGGAAGATGTTAAAGGTGTAACAATGTGGGTTCAAGGAATGAGGATCAAGAGGCGGGAATCACTATGGCTAAGGTCATCTTGATTGAAGGCATCCCACAGCAAGTTGATCTTGACAACAAACAGCACACACACTTTGGTTGTTGGTGATGAGGACATGCTTAAAAGAGGCCAATCATTTGACCTATGCCCCTATAACTAGCTAGAGTTCCAAAGCTTCTTCCTTGTTGGTGGTGGCGTATAGTGGTGTAGTTTCAAAAGCAAAAGGATAACCTTACAGACATTGGGGACGCGAAACCAACAATGGGAAGGGCAGAATCAACTCCTTAAACCACAAGCAAAACCTATGCATAAGATTCTTTCTAGTGCTTTTTAAAGAAAAACAAGGAGGCAAAGTCACAAGCCACAAAGACCAAGGCACATGGGCCGATGGGACCTTATCTGATTTCCAACACCATCTCGTAAAAGCAGCAATGAGATCTTGAGAACCCCTATCATTGCCCTGTCATTTAAATATTCCCCTTTAGGATTAGTCATCAAAGGCTACATATTGGAATAACTTGCTTTTGAAAGTTTGAGGAAAGATTAGCAGGTTGGAAGTCGAAAATCCTTGCCAAAGGACAATGACTAGTCTTGCTGAAGTCAATTGTTTCATCCATACCAATTTTCCTCTTGTTCATGTTTTTTATGCCTCGAAAAGTCCTGAAAAAAATTGATGCTTTGAGATGGCATTTCTTCTAAAAGGGCACTTTTGAAGGTAGCAAGGGTATATCATTGGTGGCTTGGGATGAGGTGTACAAGCCTATTACTGAAGGTGGCTTCGGCATACTTGATTTAGATCAACTCTATCATAGGAAGGGAGTCGAGTCACTTTGTTGATGTGGTTAATGCTTTCTTAGGAAGGAAGCTTAACTGGTCCAACAAGATGCTTCCAAGGAGACAAGACTCTATTTTGGAGAAATCTGTTACATTGGATGCCAGTAATCATTTCTTTTTTCTTTGCTAACCTAGGAAGTGGACAGAGCTTCTCTTTTTAACTGGATGACTAGACCAATCATAGCCCTCTTGCTGAGGCTTTCCCTTAACAATGTGTCAACGTCACATCTTGTGGCATCAATGGCAGATTGTTGGGACAATCAATCTTGGTTGTTGCCCTTTCATACCCCTTTGTCTAATCAGAGGATTGATGAGTAGTTGTGATTACAGGAGATTGGGTCTTAAAGACTATCAATTCATTTAGAAAGTCTCCATGTCTTTGAAGGTAAAGGTCTTTCGTTGGTTGCTCAGGAGAAAAAAGTTGATGAAAAGGACTTATAGGCTGAAAATCACTCCACTCTTCGATCCTTCTTCTGTCCTTTGTGGAGATGCTAAGGATTGTGATCATTTATTCTTCAAATGTCTGTTTGGAGGCTTGGACACAATTTATTGGACAGTGGCTATGTCCTTCAACTTGGGAGCTTTTTTGGTAGAGTTTCCGGACAGGAGCTTTCATATCAACATGTGAACGGGCCTCTCCTTTCACCATCCTGTAGGGTACCTAACTATAGAGGAATGTCATGGTTTTCAAGGGAGAGAGACATTGTGTCAAGAATATTTGCAGAGATTTCTTTCGTTCAGGGGTTGTGGGAAAGCATCCAATATATCTATATCCTTTCATATAGTATTCCAATCTACTATTACTAATGCATTCAGATGATCATTAATCCCATCTGATCATCCTATTTCTGTTTGGAAAAAAAAAAACACCTTAAGGGGCTTATGAGATCACCAGTAAGCCATACATGGTTGATGTTGACACTCCTATTTATCTCTCTTGTTTTTTGTTTACTGGGCTATTTAGTTATTTTATATTTCTTGTTTGGTTCTCTTGTGCATTTTTCCTAACACCTGTCTCTATATAAAAAGGTGTAGGATTTTCTCAAAGCATAAGATTGATGATTTCATTCCACTTGGTATCAAAGCAACGATCCTAGATCGAGACTTTGGTATCCCACCTCATAGGCCTCCAAAACCCTACACCTTATCCCTGATTTGTGGTCTTTGATCTCCATCGAGATCAATCAAGGAGCAACAGCGGTGGCCCAGAGGGTATCCACCGTCGTCGCCCCTCTTCACCGGTCTACAACGCCAGCAGGGAGGAGGAGCAATGCCACCACTGCCACCCCTTAGACCCTGCAACGCCGTTGACCAGTGGCCTTGATCTGCACAAGGGAGCCCTACTGCATCTGATCTAGGTGTTGTACCCAGTTGAGTAAGGTGCCTCTGCGTGGGTGAGGCAAGGGCAAACCACACTGGTCTGTCCTCCCTGATTGCTATTTGGCCCCGCTGCGATTGGTGGGGTTGAGGTAACCAAAGTAGGAAGTTATTTGCTAGAGGAGGAGAGGAGCATCCCTTAGAAGTGTGGTTAGGGCTTTCCCTGCACCCTAACATGCACTAAAGTATGATCTAAAGGGTGCCTGTGACTCTTGGAATGTCATCTATGATCATTTGATTGTAGATTTCATGATCAAGAGTTCACTTTCTCACATATTTCAGAATGTTCAGATCTGAAGACAGTCTTTTAGATCTCTCTTATGGATATTTTCTCCGAGTATTTGGCTCAGAGATGGAAATTTCTAGCCCTTAGTGATCCACTTCATCCCTACTAGGCACAATGCCAGCCTCAGGCGGAGCACAGATGACATTGGATATCGCTACTGTGGCAGGGATGGTTGAGTATGTGGGCTTGATGCTACAGGAGCATGACAAGGTCACCATGGTGCAAGATGGTTAGTCGATTCCGATGCTTCACAGCATCTCTATGGAGATCAGAGCCATTTCCAATCACTCAGTTCCGTTGCACCAGGGAGAGCGATATAGGTTGCCGATGGCAGGCATGCTCCCGTTCTTGGCCAAGGGGAAGTGTTTGTGACCCCCACATTGCACCTGCCGAGAGCACTATACATACCAGAGTTTCCCATGAACTTGTCCGTGAGCAGGATCACGAAGGATCTTCATTGCAAGGTGATTTTTGATGAGGCCGAATGTGTTGTCCAAGATAAGTTCACTGGGAAGACAATCGCCAGAGGTACAGAGGAAAATGGTCTTTATCATCTTGGTCAAGAGCCATTTGCAGGCATCAGTAGGCATGATGGTGGGAGTGTCTTACAGTGGCACATTCGTCTAGGACATTTGCCTCTGGATCATCTCAGGAGAGTAATTCCACATGTTTCACCTGTTGCTATTGTTAGGTGTGATGCTTGCCAATTAGGTAAGCATCATTAATCTTCATTCCCTGCCAGTACTTCTCCTGGATCAACTACTGCTTTTGAGTTACTCTATATGAATGTTTGAGGACCAAGTAGAGTTCTAGACAGCACAGGACATCATTACTATCTTGTTGTTGACGATTTCACCAGAGTATCCCGAGTGTTTCTTCTGAAGAACAAGACAGAGGTTGGAGGTATTATAGAGACTCTTCTCTTGGAGATTGAGACTCAGTATTTTGCTACAATGAAGATTGTACAGACAGATAATGCCCTTGAATTCTGCACTGCTAGACTCGTGAAGTTCTACAGAACTCCTGGGATTATCCACCAGACCACTTGTCCCCATACCTTACAGCAGAATAAAGTTGCCGAGCGGAAGCGCAGACACTTAGTAGAGGTTGCCCACACTCTTATCCACCACAATGTTCCACAGAGATACTAGGGGGATGCAATTTTGACGATGACCTACCTCATTAACAGGATGCCAAGATCAGTCCTTCACAAGCAGATACCGATTCTAAAGTTACACCTAGATCGTGAGCTTTTCCACGTGTCTCCCAGGAGTTTTGGATGTGTTGCTTTTGTTCATGTGCCATCACCAAGCCATGACAAGCTTACTCCTCGCGCTGTTAAGTGCGTCTTCTTAGTGTACTCTAGGAGTCAGAAGGGGTATCGATGCTATGATCCCATCCACCACAGGCATTACGTCAGTGCTAATATGACTTGTCATGAGACGGCACCATATTTTTTAGTTACTAGACAGACGAGTGTTCATGATGATACGGCTCCCATGCCTATTCCTCCGATTCAACTTGAGGAGATTTCAATCTCCACACCTCAATTGACTTCTTCAGGCTCCACTGCCCCCATGGATGACTACGAGAGATTACATGGTTCTCTACACATATATAGTAGACCTCACGCGACACTACAGAGGCCACCACCCACACCAGTGTCTGATATTCCACAAGCGGTTGAGATTGATTCTGATGCCAGTGATAGTTCAATTAGACCTGATCCCCCTAACAATGCAGATCAACATAGTAGTGAGGTTCCTTCTACAGCAACTCAGTCAGAGATACCAGATGATTCTGACCTTCCTATTGCCATTAGGAAGGTGCCCCGGACATGTGAGTCCAGATATCATGTTGCAGGCAGTTTGGCTACCGATGGTCTTGCTTCTCAGTTTAGCAACTTCTGTCAGACAGCATCACATATTCCGTCTACCTACTAGCAGGCCATGCTTAATCCAAAGTGACATGAAGCCTAGAGGATGAGATGGAAATGCTTCGGAGTAGACAGACTTGAGATCTCACCTCACTTCCTACAGGCACACGACTAGTTGGCTCTAGATAGGTCTTTACCTTGAAATACAACCTTTTTGAGGTATAAGGCCAGGCTAGTGGCAAAGGGGTTCACCCAGACCTATGGGGTGGACTTCTTTGATACTCTCCTGTTTTGCGGCTTACCATTGTTCAAATACTCATTTCTGTTGCTGCTCACAGAGTCTGACAGTTACACCAGCTTGATGTGAAGAACACCTTTCTCTACGACAATTTTAAGGAAGAGGTTTATATGCAGTAGCCCCTAGGTTTTGAGGTTCAAGGGAAGTGTGTATGCAGGCTCAAGAAGGTCATCTATAGCCTAAAGCAGAGCCCAAGAGCCTAGTTCAGAAGCCCTCAGATGTGTTGTAAAGGATGGAGATGCAGAGGTCTTCTTCAGACCACTCTCTATTTGTCAGGAAAATAGAGAATGGCGTGGTAGCACTATTGGTTTATGTAGATGACCTAATTATCACTGGTGATGATAAGGCTGAGATAAGACAGGTCAAAGAGTCTCATGCACAATAGTTCGTTATGAAGGATCTAGGCCAGCTTAGATATTTCTTGGGAATTGAGGTTGCTAGGAGCCGAGATGAGATTGTTTTTTCTCAACGCAAGTATGCATTGGATGTTCTTCAGAAGATAGGTATGCTGGGATCCAAGCCAGCCAATATTCCTATGGATCCCAAGGCACATCTTCATGATGAGGTAAAGGTAGCTGATAGCAGAGCATGCAGACAGCTTTTGAGCAAGTTGTTATACCTGACTATTACAAGACCAAATATTGCCTTGGCAGTAAACAAACTTAGCCGATTTATGGACAGGCCGATGAAGTTGCACTAGCAAGCAGCTATGCAGGTGTTGAGATACATGAAGAATGCACCAGGTCATGGTATTCTCTTTCATAGCAACTCTCCTATGACAGTGGTAGGATATTCTGACGCTGATTATGCAGGATGTGTGCTTGATAAGAAATCCACCACTGGTTTCTGTACCTTTGTGCCTGATAATCTAGTTACTTGGAGGAGCAAGAAACAAGGGATAGTTTCTTACTCCAGTGCAAAGTTAGGGTATAGGGCGATGACCCAAACTGCTACAGAAATGGTTTGGATACGATCTTTACTACATGATTTACATGTCCAAATTGTGGAACCTATGGAGATGCAATGCGACAATCAAGCAGCTACATACATAGCCAACAACCCGATGTTCCATGAATGCACCGAACACATTGAGGTTGGCTGCCACTATACCAAAGATCTCATACAACATGGTTTGCTATGTACCATTTATGTTGCATCTGAAGTTCAGACTGCTAATGTGTTCACAAAGCCTCTACCTCGATCAGCATTTGATTATTTTATATTTTTTGTCTAATTCTCTTATACATTTTTCCTAACACCTCTCTCTATATAAAGAGGTGTAGGATTTTCTCAAAGAATAAGATTGATCATTTCATGCCACTATTGACAAATCCCTTTAGGTATGATTCAAATTTCTCTAGCAAATCCAAGTTTAAATCTATCTTGGGTTTGTTAATCAAGCCTAAGGTCCATGCTTAAAGGTATTTAGAATGACACTTGACCATGCTTCCATTAGGGGATACGTACCCATGCGTCTACCATGTGTGTAACTGCTAATGTCATCTATACTATTGATGTGATGTAGGGTGGGATGATGCTGAAAGGTGCAACCGAAGATGTTGAAGAAGCATATGAATGTGGGAGTAAGGAGTTTAACAAGGAGGTAGATCTCAAGTTTAACAACGATAAGCATTTGAGCAAGGACCCAAGCATAAAAGCCTTGGCTTCGATGAGTTGGTAGCTTCATGGCAATTGAAGCTATGCACGGCAAAGAGGAAATCAAGCATGGGAAGACATCTGCTTGATTGCAATTCTTTGCACATTATCTTATAGATTAGAATATAATACTAGACCATGGTGCCATGTTGGAGGGATTTGTTATGATAGAGAACTTTTATAAGGAGGATTTTATTTTAAAAGCATTTACGTTGCTTGTGATCCTATTTCAAAATGCGTATGTGCCCCATGTTGAGTCTAAGAAAAGTGCCTTATGGAAGGAGCTTAGGGACAACATCTATGCAAAGATACCTTAAATGATATGTGGGGACTCGCATCAATTTACAAATGGATGATCAACTTTAAGAGAAGATTTGAAGTGATAAAGGTGCTTTGTAGTTTGAAGATATTTTGGCAAAAGCTCAACTTCGTTGCTTTACTCTCTTCAACTACCACTTTATATGGAGGTCTTCAAGGGAGATGTTTTTCCACATTAACAGGCTTGTATCTTCTATTGAGTCCATGGACGTATTTCCACTATGGATGTGATTCCTTTAAATAGGCAATTCTTTGGCCACAATCCTTTTTGTTGATCAAATGGCATATAAAGTGCAGTACACATCTTGAACTCGAGAAATATTGGTTTCTTAAGCCTGATTTCAGATTCACCATTCAAGAACTATAGAGGAGTCTACTTTAGTCCCAGTGACTTGCACCTTGGCTTCCAAATTGTCTGTGTGAGAAAAAGAATGTATTTCCCTCCAAAAGAAACCCTAGCCCCTCTTTAATATGAAAAGAAGACTAAGTTATTTACACAAGTATCCAAGAAAATGAGAAATATCAAATACATCCATAACTCTTAATACTCCCCCTCAAGTTGAGGCGTATATGTCGTTGAGGCCCAACTTGCTACTAAGAAAATCATGGCACTTCTTCAAAGATTTAGTGAGAATATCTACCAACTAAAGCTCTGAAGATATGTATGGCGTACTAACCTTTTCATCTAAAACTGCATCCCATATAAAATAACAGTCAATCTCAATATGTCTGGTCCTCTAATGGAAAACCAGGATTCGATGAAATATAGATGGCTGATTTGTTGTCGCAGTAAAGTGAAACAAGCAAGTCAACCTTGATCCCCAAGTCTTGCAGAAAACTGACCATCCACAATCTCACAGGCTACCTAGGCCATCGATGTGTACTCGACCTCTACATTGGAGCGAGCCACCACATTATGCTTCTTGCTCCTCCAAGAAACTAGATTACACCCCCTCAGTATATAGTAAAACCTGATGTAGATCATCTATCCTCTACGAATCTCGCATAGTCAGCATCTGAACATCAAGAGATCTATATCTCTATGGTACAAATCTCTACCAGAGGTGCCCTTGAGGTACCTCAAAATGAGACAAACCTCACACCAATGACTGTATCGTAGATTATGCATGAATTGAATAACTCTACTGAAAGCAAAACTAACATCAAGCCATGTAATGGTCAAATATGGCAGACAACCAACTATACTATTGTACCAAGTAACATCCTTAAACGGTGGATCACTCCCCTCTGTGTTGTGACTAGACAGTGGCTCTCCTGGTATCCCGAATGGCTTGGATCCAAGTAATCCAACCTCCTCAAGGATCTGTAAAATATACTGTCTCTAGGATAAAGATAAGCTTGTTCCCTGTCAGATCGCCTCAATTCCCAAGAAGTATCAAAGATTACCTAAATCTTTGATGGCAAGTGTAGACTATAGGAATACTTTGTCTGTGCAATCCCATCTGTCAAGACCATATCATCTGCATAAACTACCTGAATAACAACTCTCCAGACATTATCATACTATGTCCTAATAAAAATAGAGCAGTCAGAGGTAGGCCACTGAAACCCTATCTTCCTAATCTCTGAATTGAACCTCTCAAACCAAGCCCATGGACTCTATTTCAAGCCATAAATAACCTTCCATAAGCAGCATACAAGCACTCGCTAAATACCATATCCTGGCGGTTGTCTCATGTACACCTCAACTAGATCCCCATATAAGAAGGCATTCTTAAACTCAAGCTAGTATAACAACCACCTCTAAACTACTACAACACAAGAATAATCCTAATAGAGGTAATGCGAGCCACAGGTGAAAAGGTCTCAAGGAAATCTATCTCATATGTTTGGGTAAACCCGTTGACAACTAATCTGACCTTATACCAATTAATTGTCCCATTGGACCTGTATTTTATAATATACACCCACCTGCAGTCAACAATTGTAGCACTTGTAGGACACAGCACAAAGTCTCATGTCTCTTTGGACTATAATGCTTGTATCTCCTCATCCATGGCAGCTCTCCACTAAGGATCTTGAAAGACTTGAATAAAATCTCTAGAAACTACGACAGTGGTAATCGCTGAAGCAAACTGTCTGTCCTCCTCTAGATAGGAAATCGTAGTGTACTGGAACATAGGGTGAAGAAAAATCAGTTGATTTGATCATATCTTTTCAGTTTGAGTTGGGATGGCAACCTTTTCTAGAGGTCGTCGCCTGATTGATGTTCTTGAATGGAGATTCAAGGACTATCACGCAGGTTGGGTTAAGGTGTTAACTTGATGAAACAAAAGATAACGAAAGTCCTCCAATATTGTCATGGAGAAAGCATATTCTTTGACTTGAGGCAGATATGTCCCTGTTCACAAACATATGCATTTGGTAGACCATTAGTAAATGCACCCATCGTAGTGCTACTACCAGAAAGCTGGTGCATATGGGAAGAGACAAGAGATGCATAATCTCTCGAAAGGATTACACAAGTCTGTTACATACGTGCACGTAATCGATTATAGGCATGAGATCACTCCACGTATATTGGGAATAACAATTTCACATGTGGTTCCAAAGTCCTAAATAGATTCAAGGCAAGAAGATAAGAAAATCAACCTTTTGAAAATGTTTTGATCTTCGTTCGTATCCTAATGATATAAAGAAATGTCAAGAATAATATTATCCGATGAGAAATAACAACTATCTAATGGGATTAGATCCCAAGATGATATTTTCCTCCATGTATGAAGGAATCATGAGTATTTAACATACTTGAGAGGGCGTTGTGCCAATTTTTCAAGTAGCCTAAAGCTTCATTATTAAGTGATAAGACCAATAATGATTTTGACAATTTCCTAATTTAAGAAATTAAATTACACTTAATTTAAGAAGTTAAATTACACTTAATTTAAGAAGTTAAATTACACTTAGGTAAAGAATCTAAGTGTTGGATTGCAATTAAGTTAATTTTGTGTACTAAATAAAAATATAATAAAGGTTGTTGTGGGCTTATCTTGCAAATAACAAATAGGAATAGATCCTTACTCTTGAACGGAGATCAAGGATCACCAGTAAATTAGGTTTAGTGGTGAAAATCCTATAAATATCTCCCATGTGCAACCTTAAGGGTTAATTTACTTGAGAGGTTAGGAAAGTAGTATTAAGAAATATGAAACTGGTATTAACCCGTAATTATATTTACTTGCGGTGTGGTGTTAACACCAGTTTGTGTTTACTTAAATTGGTGTTAAGTTGTGGTATTAACTCTTATGGTGTTTACTTAGTAGTGATGTTAGGTATATAAAACATGAGGAATGTTAGAGACAAAAGCGGTGTAGAATTTTAACACAGGTTTAGCTAACACCAGTTGAAACTGGTGTTAGACAAACCCGTGTTAAAGTTGTTAAACCTAGGTTAGCAAATGAGGAGCTAAATAGTCAAGTAAACCGAGGTTAACCCCTCTTTTGAGGGGTTAACCCTCCAAGTAAACTAGGCCTAAAAGACTCCATAATTTATTCCCACCATCATCCCCCCCAAGAACAGTAGCCATCAGGAGGAGAAGGGTTTCCCTGTTGTAGCAAGTCGTCCAATTTCATTATTGGACGACCTACTACATAGTAGCAAGTCAACTCGCTTACTGAGCAAGTCGATCGACTACTACTGTAGGGTCATTTCAGGGAGTAGGGCAATGCGACAACCGCTCCCCTTCAACACTAGGTCGACTTGCTAATGTTGCGACAAGTCTTTTAACCCTTTTTTAAGGACCTTTTAGCGTACGATCAAGGATCGGAATGAGGGGTCACTCTGGGATCGCAAATCGTTCGCAGATCTCATCCGAGATACCCTCCACAACATGAGAGATCTTATCTACCCGTCACAAAAGAGGACTCCAGGGAATTACTGAGACTTATTTGAAGAGGCACCACACGTAGGGTATTGTACGACGCCACCAGCAAAGGAATAAATCCCTTATACTCATATGACCTTGAAATAGAAGGAAAATAATTCCTCCTGTATGCTTTCAATTTAGGATATTTTATTTTGTTTTCATTTCTCGAATGGGCTTTGGCATTGATCCGATCTTATGATTCAAGAAATTTTAAAATACATGTTTTCATGCTTCTGCGATGCCTGGGTCGGTTTAACCACACCCTTTAGGGAGGTGGCAACGTTCTTAATAAATAAGGTAGTCCTTGCAACAATAAAGTGGAAAAAGCTGCCCTATATTTCTGATTACATTACAATTATTACCTAAAAATATTCCAATCAAAAATATATATGCATTACCTAAAAAGATGAAACTATGCATCATCATGTTTAATAATAAAGGCTGTTTTGAAAAGAAATTATAATCCCACGGATGCATGTGTTAAAGCAGGATGCAATTGAAGCAAAAGAGCAGTCCTTTTAAAGCTCAAAAATGAAAAAAAATGGATAACTAAAGTAGGTTTTCCCAGGATAAGTTTTACACTAATAAATCCATTCCTTCCCACAAAATGAGATATCTGCTTCGTAGTCTCCACTTTTTGCCAAGGAAAATGAAAAACCATCGGAAATGCAAATGGTTTCACCTCAGAAACTCAACAGTAGGCAAAGAAAGATTTTCACGAGGTTACCTTTCCATGTTGCCAACGGAAGGATCAGCCCCATTACTACCAGCAACATCAATATCAACTCTCTGTGCCACCTCTGATTGTCTGTCCCTTTGCTCCCACTCTTCCATATCAGTCAACTCTTTATGATACACAGCAAAATTTAAAACTTGCAGAGCTGCTTCCACATCACCCTTCAGAACCTTCATGGGAAAAAGAAACAATGAATTCAGACAAAAATATTACGATAGGACTATAGAAAATTTTAAAAGTAAAGAGAACGCCGAGTCTATTTTAAAAATATTAACGGAAATGGTGAATATCCAATCACAAGTAGAGGCATCTTCTTGATGGATTTTCATTCACAACCAATGCTTTTTGCTTTAGTATACCAATAGTCACTTGCAAGACAAGTAATTAGTGCAATTGGAAGAAGTCACACACCAGCCATCTATATGCACGACTTCTTTGCAACTCCCACAAACCATTCTAAACATGTAACATAGCGATTAAAATATAGGTTGGCAGCAACCATAAGAATGGATAACACCTCATATTTTGTGGTTCATGTGGAATTGGTGCCATCAGTGGTCCACATCCTTAACTGGTGTGAATTCCAACAATGATATACCTTAGCTACCACTTTCAGCCTACTCAACACTGACATCTCTTCATACTTGAATAATGATAACCCTTTTTTCCTTTTATGATATTTCTACCAATGCTTGATGGCCTAAATAAACGATTAGAAAAGATATCAAACATTCAGAGTTTAACAATATTATCTATGTTTTTTTTTGGAAGGGAACAATATTACCTACGTTGTTCTCTCAAAAAATATTGCATATAGTGAGCAATCAACATGATTATGGACCAAACCTCAAGCTATGATCCATAACTATCCTTGACCGTCATGTACCGGCAGGCACCTCAAGCATAAGCACTTGATTAGGCTTAGCAAACAAAATCACAGTCAAACAAAATGCAGAAGAATAGCATAAAACAGCCACTTAACCAATTTAAGACCATCCCACGCTGCATCAAAGATAAATTCCCTGAATCATGAATGCTAGAAGTAAGTAGATCTTCAGTTGGGACTAATTCAACTAATTTACGTGGATAAAAATAAGCTTATGAGATGCTGTAACTCATTATGTTGTGGTTAGGGAGGATGTATGCCCACAATTGTAACCTGAGTGAGGAATGTCTTGGTGTTGGCTTTCTGGTAGGAATGGATCAGAAGACAACAGGATGAAGATATGGTATCTTCATCGCAGAGTACTCCACTCAGAAAGGGCAAGAAGTAGCCTATAACAAGTAACAAATCTGTCTGATAGGCCAAAAAATAAACATTCATGCAATGGCATGACATTGGATAGGCCAAACATATTATGTGAAATGTCAAACATCGTGCCATGACATTTGCAAGGATGGAAATGCTTTGCCTGAAGATTATATTCTGCTTTATATCTGTCACCTTTAGAAATCTTCATCAATGAAGGCATATCCTATCTATAATTTGATCCATCTCTTCATAGTCATGAATATCTTGAGTAGAGAAGTCCACTCAATGCCTCAATAAACATCCCAAGCAACCATGCATATCCCAATCCCATGAAGGCAATCACCAGCTGTTCATTCGTGAAGTTACCCTGGCCCAAAACCTTTGCCTTCCTTTCTTATGAGAGCACCGCTAATCAAGCCGCATATGCGATGGCAAAGGGCCTTCCCAAATCATAATTACAGTACACTTAGTGCACTACACAACATCAATACATCCTGTTCCTTTTATTAGTTGGGAGGTGGGTACTAATCAATTCAACAACTTTATTTTTTAGATAGGATCTTATTGAGAAAAATTTGATAGAATTTTTATTGGCAAATAACTTTTGATGCAATAACCATAGTTTCTCTCTTTGTTTCTCCTCTTTTCTTTATTCAAGTTTAACAGCTGCATTTATAGTGGAAAAATTGAACACACCTCATTTCTCAACTTTAATTTGGCATGTGCAGTTGACAGGCGGATAATTGTCTCCAGCGTTCTTGCAGTGATGGGAAGGGTACCTCCTCCAGACTACAAAATTGAAACATAGCAGATGACATGACCCTCGCATTTTGGATTATGATAGGTGCAAGAATAGACTCGATACAAAACCTAAAGACTAACCTTATTGGTTGTGCTGGCATTTCTAAGCTCTGCATATGCAGTTGCAATATGATCTGAGGCCTGAAAAGAAACTAGGTGTGAGACAAAAGTGCAAATTTAAGATAGAATTTAAGAAACCACTGAAGATGACAAGAATGGCACCATAAAAGAATGCAACAAATAACCAGATCCCTAAGGAACTGGCTGCATTAACCAAAATGATCTGATTTATTGATGTAACCAGCAATGACAAGGACCTGCATTCTAAATTTCTCCGATACCATTATCCATCTAGGACACATTGTCCTTACCATTTCAATCGGTAAGGATGCAACTTTTTTTCCAGGAAGCTTTTATAAAAGATTGTAACCTGTGCTATCATCCATAGTAAAAATTTCACAGATACAGACAGGATATGAGTTTAACCTCATCGATCAGCTTCGGTTGAATCCTGTTTTTTGCATAATGAATGTACTTCTTGAGGAACTTGATTGTCAACCTCTCATTTCTTGTCTTTTTCCCTCTCCTTTCCTGTCCATGTAGAACTCTGTCATGCTTTACAAAAACACCAGCTTCACCACTGTCATCCTCTTCTGTATACCTAGAACTTCCATCATGTGCAGCACTTCCTGCTCAACCAAATCTCCATGTTGTTATAGAGAACAAAACTAGAGAATATTCAAGAAAAGCCATACCTCCATCAGGACAATATCTATGCATGCGAGAAACATGCTCAGAGATGTGACGATCTACGTCTGGATGCATTTGATCAAGGACGATGAATAACAAATCAAAACGTGAAAGCAATGAATCTGGAAGTCCAATATTCTTCGTGGGAGTCAATGACCTATCATACTGCAGAACTTAGAGATAAATTTCAGAAAGGATGAGAAAACTATCAAAAAAGAAAAATCAAAGATTCTAAGAATATGCAAGCTACAATAGGCATAATCAAGTTTCTTGTAACAAATTCAGTAGCACAAGCTATAGTACCGCAAGCTATGGTACTGCATGAAAACATAGTGGATTACCTACCACAAACAATTTCAAGTGTAAAACGAAAAAGAAGAAGACTCACAGTTCCGTATGTGGGATTGGCCGCAGCAATGACGCTACATCTAGCATTTAGGGAAGCATGTATTCCGGCTTTTGCTATTGTTACCGTCTGCTGCTCCATAACTTCGTGTATTGAGACCCGATCTTGGTCGTTCATTTTATCGAATTCATCAATGCAAACAACACCACGATCAGCAAGGACCATCGCTCCAGCTTCGAGTCTTCTTTCTCCTGTAACAGAATGTTTAGGTTATAAATCAAAATCCACAAACAAGTGAACCGTAAACACAGAATCAGTCCACACTTTCCCCACCTGTTTCATGATCGGACGTGACAGCAGCTGTCAACCCAACTCCAGAGGAACCACGGCCAGTGGTCGAGATGGCCAAGGGGGCAATATTCATGACAGCTCTAAGAATTTGAGATTTCGCCACAGATGGGTCACCAACCATCATCATGTTTATGTCACTGCAAGCACGTGCATAGGAGGAGAAAAAGAAAGTCACAATGCAACTAGACAAGCACAGCTGCAGAGCTGTGAATAATAATAAAATAAAGGAAAAGCTCTACCCCCTCAAGTGAGTCCCGTTTTTTAGATTCTTCTCTACACCACCAAGCATCAAGAGGATGACCGCTTTCTTTATCCACGAGTGGCCATAAATAGAAGGTGCTAGAGAATTCCCCAACAAATCGAACGTGTCATTCCTCTTCGCAATCTCCTTCATTTTCTTGAGGTCATCGAGAGAATAAATTGGGACATTCACCTCCTTGTTTAGCAGAGAGATGTTGTTCGCTGTAAGCACAGTCCTACAAGTTGTGGCAAGGACATGTATCATACAATCAGAATGCAACGCAAGGAATCACGAGCATCAGCAATACACGTAATGGGTGAAAAACGTTGCCTGAAGACTCCATTCACACTGCCTTTGCTTTTCCCAGGAAGGGCCTTATATATCCCTACGATAGCCACTCGATCTCCAGGCTTACAGGAATCGACCAGGTCATCCTCCACAATCACATCAACGGATCTTGGAAGTTGGCCGGGGGCAGAGCTCTCGGGCATTTCTTGCATAGACAGAGTCTGGTGGTCTTTATATTCGCACAATCCGTATTCGGTAACCAAGAGGTTGCCACTATCATCCTGGTCAAGAGTTTAAATTCGAGCATGAAAAAGCACAACCTTCTTCACTTTGGGATAAGAGAACCACGAGAATTATTAAGCATTACCCTGGTGGGATACACGGCTCCAGTGGGGAGCCCAATGGTTGAGGCGATGTCCCTGTACTCCCGAGTCGTGAACTGCTCGGTTGCGGGGCAGAAGTGGACGCTCTTGACCACTTTAGGTCTTACGAGAGAGCATTTGGTGACAATGCCCTGGACGCAGACCATGGTGCCGATGAAGGAGGACATGAGGTCCCTCGGGGTGACCCTGTGGAAGCCGAAGGGCCCCGTGAAACCCACGAGAATGCGCTCGCCTTCCTTGAGGTACTTGGGGTCCACCGTCCTCGTGACCTCCGTAGCCGCATCCGAGAAGGGGTGCACGTACTCCCCGGGGTTCCTTATCAACCTGTTGTTGGTTGGAGTTGGAGAACATGATAGCATTATTAGTACCTGTTCTTTCCTTTTCTTTTCTCTAGAAGGAGAGAGAGAGAGACGTGATGTTTAGAGAGAAGAAACCTGCGGGCGAGGTCGAGGCTGAAGTCGCGGAGGTGGTCGACGCCGACGATGAGGCGGCGGCGCTTGCTCTGGATAATGTCCCTTATGGCCTTCTTGTAAATTCCCTTCCCTTCGTCTTGGTTCAGGAATTCAACGAAGGCGCGGCGGTGGGCCGCCATCGCTTCCTCGTTGATCTCCATGGCCATCGTCGGGTGGAGAGGGAGGGCGGGTAACTCCGACTAGGGTTTTGTGATGGCGGATGTGTGCGTAGGTGGGAGGGGGTGGTGGGGCGGGTAGAAGGGGGAGTGGTGGGATTGGGTCCGCGGTTACCTTGGCGGGAAATGGAGTGTGCTTGTGGCGGGAAGAGATCAGGTTTTTTTCTTTTATTTTCTATTTCCTATGCTGTCGAATCCACCGCTGTTGGCTGATCGGCAAAGGTCCGTGGCATCCGAGATCCAGCAGAAACTAGTTTTTCTCGCCACCCACCCCTTCTGTTTTTTTTGTTGATAAGCGTAATATGGCGGCATATGCAAAAGAGACATGTTTGAGTTACAGTTGGAACTTTTGCGACAAATCTGCCATGGCCGTAAATTCTTGTTTGATGTATTTTTTAAACGTAAATCTGTGATCATCTAAGAAGGATCGCTAGTTGGTCAGGAACTATTTATTTGCATGAGTTGATTTAGAGGGATAGAAATAGATGGGATAGGGATTGTGTCCTAATCTTAGAATTACAATAATTTGCTATTTGTTTTTGTAGGAGATAACTCTAAGATTGAAACGAGTAATATCATGTTCGTTAGAATTTAAGTATTTATTTATAAGATTAACACAAATATAATAGCGGAAAAAAGTTTAAAATAAGTTTAGAGGAAGAACCCACAAACAAAAGAAGAGAAGATAAAATTGAAAGAGTACAACATGAAAAAGGTGGATACGATAGACAAAATGAAGAGGGGGGAGGAGATGAGAGAAATAGAAGAAATAGGGGGAAAGAGACAAAAAGAAATGAAGGGAAAAAAGTCAAAGATGATAAGGGTGGAGAAAAGTTGCTTCAAAATACTTGAGAAGGAATTGAATTTGAGGAAGGACAATAACAAATTGAGATGAATAATAAAAAGTGAAATGAAGAAAAGAAAAAATGGGAGGAAGAGATAGAAGTATTTCAAGGGATGTTAAGTGCATTTCAAGAAGAAGAGAAGGAGCATGGGAATGTTAGGGGTAGACTTACTAGAAGGATGAGAAGAAGAAGAAGAATTAGAAGGCTATGCGTGACTTTGGCCTCTTATCATCGCCAGCTTGAGGGAGTTAGAGGATTGAAGTAGGAAATCAGGGAGAAGAAGTTGGAGAACTGTGGGAATCATCTAACTTGACTGATTTCCCATCCTTCATTTCTCTTATTTATACAACATGGAATCCCTGAAATTGGTTCCACAACAACCAACTGTTTACACGGTTGTAACTGCCAACTAAGTTTGTTACAGGATCGATCAATTACTAGCTGCTATAACTACCCACTGAGTTATTACAAATCCCCTCCTCTTTAAACCTTATCCTCAAGGTTAAAATATGGGTACTATTGAACAAAAGAATTGTAGACGACCCAAGTTGCCTCTTCTGCTGACTAACAAGCCCAGTGAATTAGTAATTGTGTAACAGCAATGTTATTCTTCTTAACCATTCTCCTGCCCAAAAGTCGATGAGGCTTTGGAGCTTCTTCCAAATGTTCTAGCAACAGTTGCATCTGGACTGAATGTGACCCATGACTCTTCTTAAGCTGTGAAACATGGAATGTGTTATGTATTTTAGACTCTAATGGTAACTATAATCGATAGGCAACCAGTCCCACTCGTGCTATAATTTGATAAGGACTAAAGTAGCAGGCTACTAGCTTGTAATTGAAAAGACAAACAACAGAATTCTAACGATAGAGTTGCAACTTCAAGTAGACCCAATCTCCAACATCAAATGTCTTCTCAGTGCATTTTTTATCGGCCTGATGTTTCATCCTTAACTGAACCTGCTGCGAATGGCATTTTAGTTCCTTCAAAATTTGGTCACGGCATTGAAGAGATATTACTACATCGGGATTTGAAGAAGTTCCCGATATGTAACTCTAAATTGTTGGAGGAGGACAACCGTAAACAATCTCAAAAGGTGTCTCCTTAGCCAATGACTGAAGGCTTGTGTCATAGGAATATTCTCCCCATGGTAGCCAATCTACCCACAAATGCTGTTGCTGATAACAAAAACAACGTAAATAGGTCTCTAACATTTATTAAGAGCTTCTATTTGACCATCTGTTTGTGGTTGGTATGCCAACCTCATTTAATTTTGTTCCTTTAGTAGAACATCTCTTGCCAAAATGTACTTAGAAATATAGCATCTCTATTAGATACAATGGAAGAGGGAACTCCTTGCGATTGAACCACTTCTTTAACAAATAGAGATGCTATATCTTGGGTTGAATATGAATGTGAAAGGGGAACAAAATGGCCATACTTTGAAAGTTTATGAACTATAACAAAAATTACTAATGTTTTCTTTGATAAGGGCAAGCCCTCAATAAAATCCATTGAAATGTCTTGCCAAATATTATTTGAAATTTGTAATGGCTGAAGCATACATGCAAGGGCTTTTGTAAACACTTTACAACGTTGACACACATCACCTATTTAATATAAGTGCGAACATATGAATTCATTCCATGCCATGTAAAATTTTGCTTGAGATGATGCAGGGTCTTGTGAAACCCAGTGTGTCCCCCTTCTGGAGTGTCATGTGCCATGTGTAGAGCAGTAGGAATGAATTTATAATAACAAGAAAGGGCTATGCGATTTTCGTGCCAAATGAGACCATCATGAAGTAGATAAACATTTCTATCCAACTATGCGTTCTACCACAATTGTAGCAACTATATCAACGGGGGATCAGTCCAGTAAACATCCTTGAGTTCATCAACCCAGTTAGGGATTGGTTTGGAAATTGCATCTAGTGAATTATTTTCTTTCACTCACGAAAGAGCATCGGCTGCAACATTGTGACGTCCTTCTTTATATTCTAGCTAGAAATCCAAGTCCATTAACTGTACTAAACATTTATGTTAGGCTGGTGTTGATGCCTTTTGTTGCAGCAAGTAGCAGAGGCTTTGATGATCTATTTATTTTAATAACAAATTTCTACCTAGAAGATACTGACACCACCTTTCTACTACAAAGAGAATAGCATGTAACTCTTTTTTATAAGTTGACCAAGCTTGTTGCCTTAGAGAGAAGACCTTACTCAAATAGGCCATTGGGTGCCCCTATTGGGAAAGAACAACCCCCATTCCAACTCCACTTGTATCACACTCAATGACAAATGGTAATGAAAAATTAAGGAGTGCTAGAATCGGGCCTGACGTTAAGGCTCTTTTTAAAGCTAAGAAGGCTTGAGAAGTTTTATTCGTCCAAATAAAAGACTCCTTTTTGAAGAGGTCTGGCAATGGCTTTGAAATTATTCCGAAGTTACGAATGAATTTATGGTAATAACCCACAAGGCCCAAAAATCCTCGTAATGCTTTTATTGTAGTCGGTTCCTGTTACGACCCAATTCCCAAATCCCTACGAGACACGGGAATCGAACCGACTCGACTGATCCCAAGACCCAGTCGTCCAATGAGAAAGTAACTAAAAGAACAGTAAAATAAACCACATTCATCATGCATGTAACTAACAGTAACAAAAGTACAGCAGTAAAGAAAAGAACTACTACAGTACACACCACCACAACAGTAGAGAATTTAAATAGGTACATAAATATGATGCTTACAATAAAAGAATACAAGTGTAACAGGATATAATCACTACAACAGAAAAATGGTACAGTAGGTACAACACAAGTAGAACTACTGGGCTTTACTAGGCCCAGCACCCTCTGCAGCCGCAGGCTCTGGCTGCTCAACACCTAGTCCTGAAAAGGTGACAAAGGTGACAAGTCAGCGAAACGCTGAGTAGAGTGGCAACCAGCTAGCTAAGAAAATAGTAAAGGTGGATAAGTAGCTGTTGTTTTTAGTTTCTTTCTTTATTCCTCTATTTACTCGTTCTCGAATTATTTCTCAAGTCTTTCTCTTGATCTCGAATGTTCCTCGTGGGAATGATCTTGATTGCAGTCTTTTCCGAAAAGTAGAAGTAGCATGTGGTGCTCTCCTGGCCGGGAGAGTCCTCCGTGGTGGTCCTACCCTCGGTCAACCACCCCAAGGTCACTGACAGACATAACGGTAACTACGGCACGCGCGATAAACGCACGGGTAGCTACCACGCACTGGCACACGGTCAATCGTTTCCGTTAACAGGTGCACCCAAAGCACAGCACGGAACTAGTATAGGGCAGAGCCCTCTCAGTAATAGGGGTCTAGCCCCTCCACAGTAACCAAATAGGGGTCTTGCCCCTCCACAGTCCGCGCACCCTCGCCTGACTACCCTGATTTGTCCAGTGGGCCTAACAAGTCGATGTAGGGCGGCTAGCTGAACCCTGGGGCCCGTGGGGTGGCTAGCTCCCTCCCTACACTAGTAGCTCTCCCTGGTACAGTGTACGCGAGGGCCAAAAGTCAGTACAAAGTGGCCAGACCTAACACTGGGTCCCTAGGGCGGCTGGCTCCCCTCTGCACTGAGAGGTAACGTGTGCTTTCCTTGGTACTACATACCCAAGAGACAACAAACTTCCCCATTCACTTTTCCAGTTCCATCCCATTTATTTCCAGGAGTTCTACTCCTAATTCCCCATAGGATTCATGCTCATGTTTCCCAAGCCAAGACACGCTAGGTTTCATCATTTCAGGTTTATTCGCATATAGTACGCGTTCCAACATTCAACTTCTTTTCCTTTCCAATTTTTATACAAGCAGCTGGTATTTAATCTCCACCAACAGAAATTACATGCAACAGTTACTAGCAACAGTACTCTACATTTCACAGGCAGCTGTTATCCAATTACAGGCAATTATCATTATTTTATCTACTTATCCAACACTGCAATTCAGGCATTCAAGACATTTATTTCAGTGTTTCTATTCCTAGGATTCATGTCACACCCTAGGATTTATTATTCAATCTAGTTTTCAGGTCCTAGGATTCATGCCTTACCCTAGGATCTATCATTCAATCTAGTTTTTAGGTCCTAGGATTCATGCCATGCCTTAGGATCTACCATTTAATTCAGATATGCATTAATGTTTGTAATCAACTAAAGGAAGCCACTCTACCCGCAAGATCGGGAGTAATGGGAGCGTGATCGGCAGGTCCACGTGCCTCCGCAACCCCCGAGTCCACAATAGAACAAGGTCCTAACACAAGGATCAATCATAAGGAACCACTCAGAATAGGATAAAAGTGCTTTAAACAAGTAGATGAACTAATTCTGAGAAGAACGAAATTTTAAACGCGAAAATCGAACTTCGAACGGACCCTAAACGGGTCAAAAACAACAACTCTGCCCCAAATCAGATGTCTGGAACACCTTCCAGACGTCTTAAATGATGGTTCAGGTCATACTTACTTCTACGCTGCTCTTCAGACGTCCAGGATCCTGCTGAACCATCTGGACTTAGTTTCAGACGTCCGACCGTCACTCCGGACGTCTGGAGACTCTCTCCGCCGTCTGGTGCTGTGCCCAGATGTCTGATTGTGTGGGAGGGCGTGTCCTTGCACCTTCCTGAACGAAACCTACACGCGTACGCAACGATCTCAACATGGAAAAGAGGCAGAACTTTCGGCGGAATGGCCTGCATGGCCGTATCCGTGGAAGGAAGAAGAAGAGAAATACTGTACCTTTCAAACATCTGGATCTCCCTCTAGACGTCTCCCGCGTCGTCTGGACGTAGGTCCAGGCGTCTGATTCTAGGAAAATTTCCCAGAATCAGAACCTTCTCACCTTCTTCCCGCTGCGTGCGGCCGCGCCGCGCAGCCGCTCATCCGCTACTCGAGCTGCAGCAGCACCAGGGGAGATCTCCCCAGCACAACACCCCTCCGCGCGCACGCCAGCCGGCCTCGAGCTACTCCGGCGAGCTTGCTCCCTCTTCCTTACACGCTCTGCCTCTTCTCCCTCTCGCTGCACCTCCTCCCCGCGCACGCCTAGCAGCAGCTGCTGCCCTCGCTCTCTCGCTCTCACGCCAACTCTGGAGAAGAAGGAGATGGTGGGGGGAATGGGTGAGGGAGAGGGAAGGGTATTTGAAGGCGTGGCGGGGTGGGGAAAGGTGTTTGCAGGACGGAGAGGGAAGAGAGAGAAGAAAAGAGGGTGGCGGGTTCAGTCTGCGTGCGCATGCGCGTAGACTCGCAATTGTACGCCGCAAAAATTTAATTCCAGACGTCTTAAAAAGCATTTGATGTCTTAGGTCTTAACAGTTCCAACCACCTCTCTGCGGCTAAGATTTTTTCTGCTTCCATTTCCACCTTGTTATGACTAATAACGTGGCCTAAATATGTAACTGTGTTGACCGCAAAATGGCATTTAGAATACTTGAGGTGGAGTTGCTTCTTTGGTAGAATTTGAAAAGCTTCTTCAATATGTTGAAGATGCATATGAAAGGATAGACTATAAACCAATGTATCATCAAAGAAGACTAATACAAACTTAGTAGTGGGTGGAATATGGAATTCATGATGTGCTAAAATTTAGATGGTGCATTTGTAAGGCCAAATGGCATCACTAAAAATTCATAATGGACTTCATGGGTCCGAAAAGTTATCTTATGGATATTTGAATCATGCACTCTAATCTGGTGGTACCCCGATCTAAGGTCCAATTTAGTAAACAGATTGAACCAACCAGCTCATCTAATAAATCGTCTATCAATGGTATGGGAAATCTATCTTTCACAGTGATAGCATTCAGGGCCCTGCAATCAATACACATGCACCAAGACCCATATGCTTTTTTAACCAAAAGAACCAATGCTGCAAATGAACTATTACTTGGTCTAATCAAACCTTCCTCCAATGCCATAGTAACCTGCAGCTCTATGACTTGCTTTTGTAGAGGGGAATGGCGATATAGAGGTCTGGCCATAGCAGCTGTTTCATCTACTAGAGGAATTCTATGATCATACAATCTCTATGGGAGATGACCATGTGGTAAATGGAAAAAGGTCTAATATTTGTAAGTAAAGATGCCAGTTCCATAGGATATGAAGTGTTAATATCAACCTTACTAACAAATTGTTGTTGTGGACTGAGCTGAATCATATAGGCTGATTTGGCCACTGACACATCCTTTGAAATATTTGCAGAATCTACCATACATAGCTGCGTAGTTGAAGCCCTTGCAATGAATATTGTTTCCCATGAACCATGAACCGCATAATCAGCTGTGAAAAATTCCATTCGATTGCTCCTAGCTTTTTAAGCCAATCGGTTCCCAAAACCACATCATAACCACCCAGTGGTAAAACATAAAAATTAAAAATCATTTGTAAATCATGAAATTTAATAGTAACACCCATACAATGCCCAGAACTGGTTACATGGCTGCCTCCTACCACCATAACTTGAAATTTGGATGGAGTGGAAATTCACAAACAAAGTTTACAAATCAATTTAGGATCAATGAAATTGTCAAAACTTCCAAAGTCAATTAAAACCACTGTAGCAATATTTCTAGGTTCCCCTTAAACCCTCATTGTAGAATTCCCATATGTACCATTAATAGCATGGAAGAAATTTCAGGACAAGGGTCAATTTCTTCAATATCAGACAAAGTCTCTTCACAAGAAACTTGTTCTTTGGCTAGAATTAAATGTACTTGAAATAGTGTTTTACATTTATGGCCCTTAAACCATTTATCCCCACATTGAAAACATAGTCCCCTCTTCACACAATCCTCATATTCGGTTGTAGTTAGTTTTTTAATCACTAGTTTAGGCGTGCAAGAGGGTAGCAACGGGGTCTTATCTGGTGTTGGCAACATGCCTTTGGAATTACTAGGAGCCAAAGGTTTCCAGGTGGATAGTAGTTTGGCTTCAGGCAGTCTCTCCAACTCTATGGCTGACAACAATGTAGTGGGTCTAAAGGAACACACCTCAAATGCTAATTCCTCCTGTAAGCCGCTAATGAAAGTGCCCAACAAATGTTCTTCAGGAATCCCGTGAACCTTGTTTGATAAACACTCAAATTCTCTAACATAATCTGTTAACAACCCAGTTTGCTTCAACTTAATCAAAGCTCCATGTGGATTTTCCGAAAAATCTGGATTAAAACACACATTCAAAGTCGTGACAAAAGAATCCCAATCAGAAGTCTTTGTATTGTTTATAAACCACAAAAACCATTGCAATGCATCCCCATTCAAATGAAAAGAAGCCAATGGCAGCCGTTAGGCGATAGGAATGTTATAAAATTCAAAATACTGCTCTGCTTTATAGTGCCATGCCATTGGATCTGAAGAGCCATCGAATGAAGAGAAATTTAACCTCTTGCCCTTAACTTGCAGCAAGAAACCAGGCTCCAATTGTTCAAACACTACCTTATGTTTGTTGTGAGGTGCTATCTTGACTTCTCTAAGTACTGCTTGAATTCTTCACACAAATCATCCATGGGCTTGTGCACCATGTCCATCAAAAGTCGCCTCATGGCCTTGATCTCCTCAGGTGACATTGTCGAAGAAGAAGGGCCTGAGGAGGGCTTAGACACCAATTTATTAGGGGTATAATTACTAGAAAAAGGATAAGAAGAAGAAGAAGAAGGCTAGGCATGACTTTGGGCTCTTCTTACTTCCAGCTTGAGGGAGTTAGCGGACTGAAGTAGGAAATTAGGGAGAAGGAGTTGGAGAATTGTGGGAATCGTCTAACTTGACTGATTTCCCTGACTTCATTTCTCTTATTTATACAATGTGGAATTCCTGAAATGGGTTCCATAACAACCAACCATTTACACAGCTATAACTGCCAGCTAAGTTTGTTACAAGATCAGTTACTAACTACTACAACTGCCTACTGAGTTGTTATAGGGAATAAACCTAACAAGGAAGAGGAGAATGAAGAGGACCAAATGGAAGAACAAAGAAAGGTTGAGAGAAAAGAGCAATAGCAGGAGATGGAAGAGGAGTAGCAATTTATGGAGATGAATGAGTAAAAAAAGCATGAAGAAGATGAGGTGCACCACGAAGAGGAGAGAAAAGAAGAAAAGTAGCAGGAGGAGGAGCAAAGGAAGAAAGAGAACAATGACGAGGTACATTTCAACTGGTCGATTTGGAATTTCCACTGATGTTTTGTTAGTGTAAACTCGTTTATCATCATTTTCAACCAATGGATTTTTATTTTAAACCGGTTAATTGTGATTTTGAACCGGTTGATTATGATATTCAATGGATTTATTCTGATTTTTCTACTGGTTCATTAATGTAACGGGTTGATTCACATATTGAACTGATTAATTTTGACTTTCAATAGATTGATTTTAAATTTCAACCAATTGATTCTTATTTTCAATTGGTTGGTTCTCATTTTGAACGAGTTGATTTTGATTTTTAAACAGTTGATTGTGATATTCACTCGATTGATTTTGATTTTCCCACCAATTCATTAACATTTTCAACTAGTTGATTTTGAGTTTCAGCATTCTCATTTCAAACTGGTTGATTTTGAAAGCCAACATGTTGATTGCCAATTTTGACATTTGTTTCTTGCAGTTTCAACCATTAATAATTGTATGTTGCTTGCAGGATAATTGGGTTGTAAATCCAATACAAATTGAAGAGGAGAAAGAGAAAATAAAGAAGATGAACAAGACACAAAAATGAAAGAAGAAGAAAGGCCAAAGAAAGTCGTCATTCCAAGTTGACCAAGAAAACAACAAGCACAAAGACTTCTAATCACAAAAGAACCCCAACAACCAAAGTCAAGAGCAAACAAAAAGATTCCAAACTTGGATAAAGAGATTCTTAAATGCCTCTTGGATTCCAAAAGAACAATGGTTGATTATTTGACTGAAGCTATGAAAAATAAACATCAAGTGACTTCGAGAATGGGAAATAAATTTGTAGAGAGAAAGTCTATACAAAATATGCCACAAACAAGTGGGTTCACATATGGTAATGTAAGTGAAAGAACTCATTTACATTCTATACTGAAGTAGAAAATTATACACCTATCTCTCCAACAAGGATACTTGTCTTTAACACAAATTTCTTCCCTTATGTAAAGTTCAATAACAGGAGAGAAGTTGATACATACAAAAAAAATGAAAGGGATTTATTTACAACTTGTAAGTACATAGCAATATTGATAAACACACATGAAGTTGTGCATTAAACACTTGTGGTCATTGATATAGACAAGAAATTTCTAACCCATTATGAGAGGGACATACATCACTACCCGAAGAAAATACATAAGGATGCTCAAATAATTGTAAGTATTGTTTATTTTAATGCATCTTCTTAATTTAATAATGTCAATAACCATGCAAATTGATATCAACTATAGTTTGATATAATGAAAGAATTATTGCAAAGAAGAGGAATCAAAGTCGAAGGATGGCAAGAACACCGCTACATTGGCAATCACAATAAGAAAGTACAAGCAACGACGGTGACATCTTCATATCATGATGGATTGAATGCTTGCTACGCAGTTTAGATCTAATGGTGGTGATATAGGAACAAGATGTACATAAGTATAAAGTATTGTATGTAGCGATGATACTTAAGCATAGGAACATTTATAGAAAAATAATTTAAAGATTTTTCATATGCTTTCATATAATGTAACATTTTTGTCATATACAACTTGTAATATAGGCATGGATGTGTACTTTTTTGTGATGTAAATATTTTCATATTGCATGTGTTAATTGTAGGTATCTTATAGTTGCAATTGAAATATGTATTGTACGTTCAAGTGCTTACGACGTATAACACATTATGTAGCTTAGTATTAATTAGTTGAATTCTTGTAAGTGACCATTATTCTCTCTCATATTATTGTAATTATTGTTGCTTTTATTTTATTTTCACATACCATTTCGCTTTCACCTTGTTTTGCACGATTCCTGTGACCCCACCACTTACACTCACATTTTTCACTCCATTTTTATTTACAAAAATCTTTAAAAATAAAAAAAAATAGAAAATATAAAAAATAAATAAAACTCATGCAAATTTTTATGAATCAAACGTCACTTTCCCATGTTCGACCCGAACTTAACATCTGGTTATTTTATTTGATTGTAAATAATTGCAACTACGATGATGTAATTTTCGAACATATTCTTAGCAAATTTTCACGAATCAATTTGGCACAATTGCTGGGGAAGTAACATACTTCTATTTTTCCACGTTTTCCTACATTTACTCATCTTTTGACTTATCTTTTCTTTGATTTACTATTTTGCAGATACCCAATTGAGGTGGACCGAAGGCAATAGATTAGAGTAAAGTATAGTTACAAATAGAACTAAAAATAGGTTAAACATTTTTGTGTGCCTTGATCCAATGGTGCGAAAGGCTAATTGCTTGACTTGCTTAGGTTGCACCACTTTAATTAAAATCGAAAAATCAAGTAGCTGAAAGTTCCCTACTTGGAGGGGGTGACGTAATAATTGCGGAAATAAAATAAACAATCTCACAAAATAAACAAACACACCAGTACACAGGTATTTTTAGGTGGAAACCCAAACCGGGTGAAAACCACCACCTAACCCTCTCGAGTTAGGATTTTCTGATCAACCAAGTTGATCAAAATCCACTAAATCGAATAACTTTAAACGACGGTGATTCAACCTCAATACAACCACGCTACTTAAACGAGGGTAGCGTACCTCAACCCCTTCTCTCCACGAGAAGGATTTTGTCTCGCGAAGGAGACGGGAATTCGCAAGGCGAATACCCAACCAAATAACAAAGATAAAATAAACAAGTAATCCTATAGAGCCAACAAAGTAATTATAAGCCTAGCTTCTATAGGAATAAGGAAACTCCCCTTTGCAAGGAGTGCATCAAGTTGATGACGCGGTGCGTGAGCCACGCGACGGCGCAACTTCGCTCTCGTGAACAACGGCGGGAGAGCGGGTGCGCAACAGCTTGATGCTCTCAAGAGAATGGAGCTTGAGCTTGGAGAGCAAGAGCTAGCTAGGACACAAGAGAGTGGAAAGTGTATTACAAAGTGTTTCTTGTGTATCTTGGTCTCTCTAGGTGTGTATTTGTGTTGCAAAGGCTCCCCTCTATTTATAGAGGCCTTAGGAAGGCTTTGGAAGGCTTAGGAAAGGTTCTATAGCCGTTGGGAACAAAACCCAAGAGAATCAGGCCGAAATCAGGACAATGATTGCGCCTGACAGGGTAATAAGACGTCTAACTCTGGCATCAGATGTCTGGAAGGCCACTTTAAGACGTCTGATTTCAAGGTCAGACGTCTGATTTCATGCGGGTTTCCTCCTGACTTGAATCAGATCTAAACAGGGTTCTAGTGCAAGTCCATCAGACGACATACAGGACGTCTGGCACTATGTCTGGACGTCTGGAAACCTACTTTTTCGTGGGAATGGATTTGCAACGGCTAGAAAATCTCTGAGAAGAGATTTTCGGGTCAGTCGAGGCAAAACGGTCAATTATCAGATGTCTGGAAAGGCCTATGGACGTCTGATAAGGCTCTAACGGTCATATTCTGCAGTGCCTGCTAAGCTAGCCAACGGTCCACTATCTGGACGTCTGGCAAGTCCATCAAACGTCTTCTAAGACGTCTGGACTAAGGTCTGGACGTCTGATTTCATCAGACAGAATACTAACTCCAGCCTAATAGTTATCAGAAGTCTAAAACAACAGTCAGATGTCTTAAAAAACTTTATCAGACGTCTGATTTGGGAATTCGACGTCTGGAAACTCTGTTTGAACCCTATATTGGTTTTCTAAGTTCTCTACAGAAAACCTAAGTATCTTAGAGTTGTGCCGGTGTTCCTAGGACTACTGTTAGGGTACGTTGAGGCTCTTTAACATAATATTCTAAGGAAAATAAAAAGAGCAAGAAAATAAAGACAAGAGATATAAGAAATGATTAAAAAGAATCTATCCTATTCTTCTTGTCTTCTATCTTCAATCTGTTGCTCCACGCGAACCTCCTCTGTTTTCCGTCAAGCTCCTCCAATCTGTCCTGGATGCGAGCTCGAACTCCGTTTAAGCACGTCTACATTTGCAATTGACCTGAAATCTAGGACTCAAATTGCAAATGTTAAATAACACGTGTTTTGTTATCATCAAAACAAATGATCGTGGTGCTCTAGCATCAACAGTAGCTTCCCCCGTAGGGTTCAACTTTAAG
Source organism: Thalassia testudinum (assembly GCA_037157565.1). Lineage (NCBI taxonomy): Eukaryota > Viridiplantae > Streptophyta > Magnoliopsida > Alismatales > Hydrocharitaceae > Thalassia > Thalassia testudinum. Next base: position 61,099,038 of record JAZHRO010000007.1, on the reverse strand, counting down.
GTCCGAACCAGGCATTCCACTATTTTTCTGATTTTAAAGGAAAATACTTACACCTATATTTGTACAATTTGGTGTGCCTCAAAAACCTTGTTTGGAAATAACTGAGATTTGAATCCTAAAAGCTATTTAAGCAAGATTTGAACCTTAAAGTCCACCTCACCTTTATAATACTCTTGGTTGAAAACCCTTAGTTGTGCACTCACACACATCAGTCAATCATTAAAGGCACAACCCATTAATAGCCCATCACATTCCAAGAGCACATTCAATCCCAAGCCTAATGAAAAATGAGTAGACATTGACCTTAGGATTGGACTTGCTCTTTAAGGTTTTGATTAAGATTAATTGTGATTAATTTACTCCTATTGGTCCACCTGATGTCTAGCTAGGGGGTTGCTGTTGCTCGTTTACGCGACGAGATCGTGGTTTAAAAAGAAGACGTTCGTTGCAGTATATTTGAAATCATCGCGAAAATGAATAACAATTTATTTTACTCGAAAACTAACGTATCCAAGGTCGAACTCAGGGAGCAAATTGGTATTTTAGAAACTAGAATCACAATTCTTAGAATATGATATTTAACAATAATATAAATGAGAGTCCATAAGGAAACTAAAAAGAGAATGGAAATGGAAAAGGAAATTCTCTTGATGGCTTCTTCTTTCTTCTCTTCTTGTTTTTCTTTCTTTTGCTTGGCACACCTTCTCTTTCTTTCTTTCTTTGTCTTTCCTTTCTTAGACGTCTGATTCTATGAATCAGACGTTTTAACTAGCGAATGCTACAGTACCTTCACTCTTTCTTCTTCTTCCCTACCTTAAGCTTTGGCTGTGGCTCCTTCTTCTGTTCTTCTTTGCTGCGCCTCCTTCTTGTCTTCTTCTTCTGTTGTCTTTCTTCAGCCGCGCCTCCTTCTCTCTTTCTTCTGCCCTTGATTTCTTTCTTCTTTCTCTGCTAAGTCTCTTTCTTCACCAGCTACCTTCTTTTTCTTCTCTTCTTCTGCTCTTCTGTCTTCCCTTCTTCTGCCTCAGCTTCTCTACAGCTACAATGCCATCTTCCTTCTCCTTTTTAGCTGCTCCTTCCTCTTCCTTCACCTTCTTAGCTTTCTTCTTTTCCCTGCACACGAGAGAGTGCAAAACCTATCCCCTATTGCTCTCTCTCTCTATTTTGCTCTTAGGAATGCTCTCCCAGAGCCGGGTAATCAGGTCAGGTTACGTGCACCTGGGTCCAGGCGCACCGGCGTGGGTGTGATGTGCAAGGAGTGCATGGGATAGGTAATCGGGTCGGGTGTCAGATCCACGAGGGCAGGTCGCAGACGAGGTGTGAGCGAGTGCGGGCGAGAGACTTCACCCCTGTGTTCTGAGGCGAAGAGAAGAAAACACAAAAACAATAAAAACCACTCACCCGCGCTGGTTGTATCCGAGGTGGGACTTCTTCGCATGCCTGTAGGTGATTTCTTCGCCTAATTGCCGCTGCTGTGATCCCTCTCAAGGCCGCTCACTTGGCTGGATGAGTGCGCGAGTCCAACCCATGCATCCTGGAGCTGGGGACTTGGAGCGAAACGGCATGGAGCGAAGCTTGCAACAAGCTAAACAGCTGCTTCAATGGTGACCGAGGTCGAAAACCTATCAACAGGAATACAGTCTCGTGGCCCTATTAGATCCCTTGGGAAGCTTCGCCGTGTCACGGCGAAGGTGAGACAGAGATTGGTTGGCCACGGAATGGCCTAGGTGTGCGTGCCTAGGTCGGACTATGGTTGTGTTTATGGGTGTGTTCGGTGGGCATTTAGGGAGGTGATGGCGGTCGATGAAAGGGCGGAAAGTGCTCAGTGGGTGATGGCGGAGGTGATGAGGGGTCTGGCGAGGAATATGGTGCTGTGGAGCAGTGGATGCGCCTTCGCCGGTGGTCGGCCGGAGATGGAGAAGGTGGTGGTGGTCTGCGGCGTCGAGGGGGTCGAAAATGCGAATTAAGAGAGGGGAAATGAAGAGGAGAGAGAGAGAGGAATAATTCTAACCTAGCTAAGCGGACGAAGGGGGGCAGGAGGTAGACGACTCATTCTTGCCGTTGCTGGAGACGAAGGCCCTGAGATGGAGAGGACGACGATGAGGAGGAGGTCGGAGAAGCTTGCGCGAGTACGGCGCGATGCGGAGGAGCGAGGCGGAGATGACTCTGCCACTAGTATGGTGGCAGAGTGACGAGAGGAGGGAGGAGATGTCGCTGGAGCTTGCGGGCTATTGGCCGGAGGTGAGGGAGGATGATTTTAGGGGTTTTCTCAGGCCAAATCAAGCTTACCCCCTTCGGTCGGACCTGGTGCTTCTTATAAAGGAACGGGCCAAGGGTCAAATGAATGGTGGCGGGCAAAAAATCCTCACCAGAGGTATGGCCGAAACTGATACCCATACCTCTCGAGCGTTCGCACGAGAGGTATGGGGCGATTCAAGGCATGGGGAGTTGCTTAGGCAGTAGGGGGTTTCGCAGAGGACTCCCCTTTCAAATCTGAGAGAAGCTCTCTGGGGAAGTGAGGAGAAATCCTCCTCGAAACCTTGCCGGAAGTATGGGTCTCCTACTGCAATGGAAGAGGGACTGGAATGCAGAAAGTGACGAAAAAGTTGAGGGGATTTTTGCAAGGGTTTTCAAAAGTTAGGGGCCAGAATGTAATTGGGTGGACTATTTTGCAAAGTAGGTCAAGATGACCTTCCCTTAGGTTCAAATTTTGGTCCAAACCTAATTTGGACCTAAGGAATCCATTGGTGAAGTTATATTTTAGGTTTGACCACATTTGACTGGATATTTTGCATAAAAACCCAAATTAGGTCAAGTATTGAGCTTGGACCCCAATCTAAGTCAAAATAGGTTCCAAAGGCCAAATTGAAGGTTCTAAGCCCTAGAGGATATTTTTCCATGAATTTTAGAGGGTTTAGTTGATTTTTATCCTGACTGAAACCTTGTGAAATTAAGTGGATTTTTTTTAGGGTTACAGAATGTCATTTAATTATTAAATTTCACAAAAACCCTTTCTGACTGAACTATCCCACTTTTTCTCTTATTAAGTCCAATTGACCTATGTCTAGCCCCTGGAAAATCCCGTTAATGAACTGCACTAGTAAAATTATAGTTTTACCCTTTTGTTTCATGTTCTCTTCCCATATTAGTGATCCCTTGAATTAGGTCTTTCTCTTAGTTATGTAGGAGCTTTTGTTCTCTTTTTTAGGTCGAAATGAGCTAGTTAGGGCTTATGATGAGGTTCTCATCAGTTGCATCAAACAACAACAGTTGGATGGTATCAAAGGACCCTAAGGAGAAAGTTGAGGGAAGAACCTTCCCCCTTATTCCTCTTCCTTACTGGTTAGATTGCCCGGATAGTAGTGAATCAAATTGCTCTTGATCTTGAGATGAGCTTTGGGAGTCAGTAGGTCTCTAGGCTACCCAACTTAAGGACATGCTTGTATTTTTGTGCAGCAGGTGTTATCAATTGCCCTTTTAACTTCCTTCCTATGTATACTTGGAAGGAGGTCATTGAACCCATGACAGGAAGGACCCTTGGACCATCATACTAAGAGAAGGAGGTTGAGTTGTAGCTTGAGTAGATCTAATGGCTGATAACCAACCACCACCACCTCCTCCTAACCAAGATGAGATTATATAGAGGCAGCTAAAGCAACTACAACAAATGCAAGCTTGGTTCGAAAGAATTAATGGCTAGCGTCCGTGTCCTTGAAGAATTTCTATGATCATTCACATTACCGAGACCGTCCTGGAGTTATGATTCTTGTAGGTGATGTCAAGATTAAGCCCCAAGTGTTGAGTCTGATTAAGCATTTCCATTGGCTTGGTTCTGAGGATCTGTTCCAACATTTGGAGGATCTGATCACTTTGGTTCAGACCACCAAATCAAGGAATGTAGACGAGGAGCAAATGATCATAAGACTGTTTCGCTATTTACTCAAGGATAAAGCCACATATTGGTACCGCACCATTGGAAGATTAATCATCACCTGAACTGAATTGAAGTTGGCCTTCCTACAGAAATTCTTTTCAATCGGGCGGACCAATGCTTTGCAATGGGCCATTACTACTTTTGCCAAGTGGTAAGGGGAACCACTTCATGAGGCTTAGGAACGATTCCAGGATCTATTGTTGTTAAGACCCCGGCATCAAACGTCGTTTAAGACGTCTGGGAGTTGGTCCAGACGTCTGGTCAGATGTCTGGAAATTAATTTTTGTTGCGTACGAATTCGCGTCTGCGCGCATGCGTGCGTAGACTGACCCGCTACCCTCTTTTCTTCTCTCTCTTCCCTCCCCGTCCTACAGGCGCATCTTTTCTTCCTCTCTCTATCCCCACGGCGCCTTCAAATACTTCCCCCCTCTCCTCTCCCTCACCATCACTCCACCATTTCCTCCTTCTTCCTGTTAGCGTGAGAGTGAGAGGACGAGGGCAGCAGCTGCTGCCGAGTGTGCATGGGTGTGCGCAGGGAGGAGGAGGTGCAGCGAGAGGGAGAAGAGGTAGAGCACGAGTGTGCGAGCTTGCCGGAGCAACCAAGGCCGGCCGACGGGTGCGCAGTGGGAGCGTGGCACTAAGGAGGTGCTGCTGCAGCTCAGGTAGCAGGCGAGCGCGGCGCGGCAAGGCCGTGTGCAACAGGCGAAGGGCTAGGAGGTCCTGATTCTGGGAAAATTTCCCAGAATCAGACGTCTGGACCTACGTCCAGATGGCGCGTGGGACGTCTGGGGTGAGGTCCAGACGTCTGAAAGGTACAATATTTCTTTTCCTTCTCCTTTCACGTGTACGGCCATGCAGGCCGTTCCGCCGAAGGATCTGCTTCTTTGTCGTGTTGAGATCGATTGCGTACGTGTGCAGGGTTCGTTCGGGAAGGCACAAGGGCACGTCCTCCCACACAGATCGGACGTCTGGGCACAGCACTAGACGGCGGATAGGGTCTCCAGATGTCCGGAGTGATAGTTGGACGTCTGGAACTAGGTCCAGACGATTCAGTGGGATTCTGGACGTCTGAAGAACGGCGCAGAAACAAGGTATGACCTGAACCATCGTTTAAGACGTCTGGAAGATGTTCTAGACGTCTGATTTGGGGCAGACTGGTTGTTTTTGACCCATTTAGGGTCCGTTTGAAGTTCGTTTTCAATATTTCAAATTTCGTTCATCTCAGAATTAGTTCCTCTACTTATTTATAGTACTTGTATCTTGTTCTGAGTAGTTCCTTATGTTTGATCCTTGTGTTAGGACCCCGTTCCGTTGCGACTCTGGGGGTTGCGGAGGCGCGTGGACCTGTCGATCACGCCCCCAGTACTCCCAATTTTGCAGGTAGAGTGGCTCCCTTTAATTATTTATCAACATTTATGCACTTGTGAGATAATTAATAGATTCTAAGGTATGGCATGAACCATAGGACTGGAAAACTAGATTGAATGATAGATCCTAGGGTATGGCATGAATCCTAGGACTGGAAAACTAGATTGAATGATAAATCCTAGGGTGCAGCATGAATCCTAGGAACAGAAACACCGAAACAAATGTCGTGAATATATGAATTGCAGTCTTGGAAAAGTAGAAAGAAAAATGATAATTTCCTGTAATTAGATAACAGTTGCTTGTTTATGAATGGATATTAACTGTTGAGAACATGGGCTATATGAAAATAAAGCTGAAATGATGAAACCTAAATTGGCTTAGTTCGCGTACATAGTACCGGGGAGAGCTACTAGTGTAGGAAGAGCACTAGCCACCCTACAGGCCCCTGGGTTCTGCTAGCCTTCCTACACCGACTTGTTAGGCCTACTTGGCAAACCAAGGTAGTCAGGCGAGGGTGCGCGGACTGTGGAGGGGCAAGACCCTTGTTTGGTTACTGTGGAGGGGCTAGACCCCTGTTACTGAGAGGGCTTTGCCCTATACTGGTTCCGTGCTGTGCTTTGGGGTGCACCCGTTAACGGAAACGACTAACCGTGTGCCAGTGCGGGGTAGCTACCCATGCGTTTATCGCGCGTGTCGTAGTCACCGTTACATCTGTCAGTGACCTTGGGGTGGTTGACTGAGGGTAGGACCACCATGGGGGACTCTCCCGGCCAGGAGAGCACCACGTGCTACTTCTACTTTTCGGAAAAGACTGCAATCAAGATTGTTCCCACGAGGAACATTCGAGATCAAGAGAAAGATCCGAGGAATAATATCAAGAATGAGTAAATAGAAATAAAGAAGGAAATAAAAAATAACAGCTACTTGTCCACCTTACTATTTTTCTTAGCTAGTTGGTTGCCACTCTACTCAGCGTTTCACTGATGTGTCACCTTTGTCACCTTTTCAGGACCAGGTGTTGAGCAGCCAGAGCCTGCGGCTGCAGAGGGTACTGGGCCTAGTAGAGCCCAGTAGTTTTACTTGTGTTGTACCTACTGTACCGTTTCTTCTGTTGTAGTGAGTATTTTCTATTACCACTGTACTCTTTTATTGTAAGCATCATGTTTATTTATCTATTAATTCTCTACTGTAGTAGTTCTTTTCTTTACTGCTGTACTTTTGTTACTGCTAGTTATATGCATGGTGAATGTGGTTTATTTTACTGCTCTTTTGGTTACTTTCTCGTTGGACGACTGGGTCTTGGGATCAGTCGAGTTGGTCCGATTCTCGTATCTCGTAGGGATTCGGGAATCGGGTCGTAACAAGATGGTATCAGAGCAAGGTCGTCCCGAGAAGTGAACCAACTGGCTGGAAAATAACCAATTCACGTATCTGTAACTAGAGTAGCCACCACAACATTTCTTTTGACATATGTTCTTAGACTTCTCTGTTAGATATCGATTTGTATTGACATTTTTCCGTTCTCCTTGAAGGAGATGCCTCTACGCGGACTAGCGAGGTAGGCCGCGGGTACGGCCGAGGGCGAGGTCGGAGGGGTGGGCGCGTTGAGGTCGACGCCTCAGTGGACCAGCCACTGCTCTCAGGCATTATGGCCCAGGACCTCGCCCAGCTGATACGGGATATCGTGAGAGAGGAGCTCTACCTGTCGCCACGAGCGCTTCTCCCTAGGGCTGCGGAGGGGGAGTCCTCTGTGGGACCACGCGACGGACATGGCGCTGGACACGGGAGAGGGGATGGGCCTCCACCGTCCCCACCTTCCTCCGACACTTCCGAGCACGAGGCTTCTTTACCGGGAGGCGCATCGGCATCTCCCCTTCAGTGCCACTTTGAGCTTTTCGGACAGTTCCGAAAGCTGAAGCCCCCCTCCTTCAAGGGGGATGAGGACCCGACCGAGGCGGAAGACTGGCTCGAGCAGATCGAGAAGGTTTTTGACGCCCTTCGCCTCCTTGTGTAGTGCCGCGTGGCCTTTGCCACGTACCAGCTGGAGAGCGCGGCACACAGGTGGTGGAAGGCAGTCAGGGGTCAGGAGAGGGACGAGCCGACTTGGGACCGGTTCGTCACCCTCTTCTGCGAGCAATACTTTCCCCAGACGTGGAAGGACTAGAGGAGGCTTGAGTTCCACACTCTCCACCAGGGGACGATGACCGTGAGCGCGTACCGTACGCGTTTCCTGGAGTTGTCTCGCTTCGCAACGACAGCAGTGGCCACTGAGGAGGAGTGCCTTTGGAGGTTCACCGAGGGGCTCCGACCGGTGATTCGGGGGTATGTCAAACCCCTGAAGCTGCCTACGTTCTCGAGGGTGGTGGAGGCAGCTATGACATACGAAGAAACCAACCCGTCCACGTGAGATACTGACAGTGGGTGGAAGAGGCCTTATCAGCCAGACTTCTCACAGGGCCGACGAGAGAGGAGACACGTGGCGCCCGCAAGAGAGCTGTCATGTTTTGCAGGACTATCAGTGGCCTTTGGGGGCCCCCGACAGGGGCCAGCTGCTAGCATCGGACCCTCGCCCAGCCGACAGCAGGGACCCACTGAGGGCGGGAGTCGAGTCCCCCTTTGCTACCAGTGTGGCCAGTCGGGCCACATCAGGAGGGACTGCCCATCTAGGGCAGGAGGTCAGCAAATGCTTCCCACGCCGAGCACTGGAGGGCGAGCAGGAGGCCGCGGTTTTCAGGCGCGAGGAGGAGGACAGCAGTCACGGGGAGGGTATCGGCCAGTAGCTACCCGTCCGACGCAGAGCGTGGATGCTTCGTCCGCACCTAGGGCTGAGGGGCGTATCAATGCCTTGACACACAGGAATGCCAGAGCTTCGGGATCAGTGGTAGAAGGTATGGTTTCAGTTTCCGGCAGACTTGTTTACACGCTTTTCGATTCCGACGCTACGCACTCGTTCGTCGCGGCCAGTTTCACGGTTAGTTTGGGTCAGAACTGTATGTTGTTAGAGGATCCATTCGTGATCAGAGGTCCAAGTGGTCAGCTGTTTGTAGCTGAGGAGGTATGCACAGGTTGTGAGGTCAGTGTTGGGGGACACAACCTTCCCGCTGACTTGATTATAATACAGATGGAGGGCTTTGGCGTAATTTTGGGGATGGATTGGCTGTCCTCTTACCACGCCTTGGTGGACTGCTTTGAGAGGAAGATCGTCTTCTCCATGCCGGAGTTGCCTTCTTTCGAGTTCTACGGGCAGCCAGTGGACAGAGGCTTCAGGTGCATTTCTGCACTTTGGGCGGCGAGACTTTTGAGCCAGGGGTGTGAGGGCTTCCTAGCTTGTGTGGTGGCGGAGCCCAGCCCTGTGGCAGACTTCCAGAGTATCCCGGTGGTCAAAGAGTACCCCGACGTGTTCCCAGACGAGCTGCCAGGACTACCGCCCGAGCGTGAGATCGAGTTTGAGATCTCACTGGTACCGGGGACCAGCCCCATCTTTTGGAGAAGGGCTTTGTGAGGCCCAGTGCGTCTCCTTGGGGAGCCCCGGTACTGTTTGTAAAGAAGAAGGATGGTACCTTACGCCTTTGTGTGGACTACCGACAGCTAAATAGGGTCACCATCAAGAATAGGTATCCGCTGCCGAGGATTGATGACTTGTTTGACCAGCTGCGAGGTGCCACGGTATTCTCCAAGATTTACTTGAGGTCTGGATACCACCAGTTGAGGATCAAGGAGGCAGACGTCTCCAAGACAGCTTTCCGCACTCGGTACGGACACTACGAGTTTCTGGTCATGCCGTTTGGGCTGACCAATGCCCCTGTTGCCTTCATGGATTTGATGAACCGGGTGTTTAGACCGTACTTGGACCAGTTCGTGGTGGTATTCATCGATGATGTGCTCATTTATTCTCGAGATCAGACGTAGCACAGACAGCACTTGCGGATGGTTCTGGACACACTGGGATGACGTAGGCTATACGCCAAATACAGCAAGTGCGAGTTCTGGTTGAGGGAGGTGGCCTTCTTAGGTCATGTGATCTCCGGGGATGGCTTGGGTGTGGACCCAGCCAAGGTCAAGGCAGTGCTTAGGTGGGAGAGACCGCGTACTGTCACTGAAATTCGCAGTTTCTTGAGACTGGCAGGCTACTACAAGCGATTTTTTAGGGGCTTCTCACAGATTGCACGTCCTATGACATAGCTGACCCGGAAGGACGTGCTATTTACTTGGACAGACGCCTGTGAGGCGTGTTTTTAGGAGCTAAAGGAGAGGCTGACTTCAGCTCCTGTGCTCACCATCCCTGACAGTAGTAGCGGATTCGTTGTGTACACGGACGCCTCTTTGCAGGGGTTAGGGGGTGTGCTCATGCAGAGGGGTCACGTTGTTACTTACGCATCACAGCAACTGAAGCCCCATGAGCATAGCTACCCTACCCACGACCTGGAGCTGGCAGCTGTCGTCTTCGCACTGAAGACTTGGAGGCACTACTTATACGGTGAAACCTTTGAGATTTTCACAGATCACAAGAGCCTCGGATACCTTTTTGATAAGAAGGAGCTCAACATGAGACAGAGACGTTGGTTGGAGCTCCTGAAGGACTATGACTGCAGCATTTCCTACCACCCGGGAAAGGCCAACGTGGTGGCTGACGCCTTGAGTCGGAAGGCGCCTGCCCACTTGGCCAGTTTACATGCGCAGAGTTGGAGCCTCTTGGAGGAGGTGGGCAGTTGGCGACCCCTAGAGTTACTGGGGCACTGTGGGGTAGTGACTATGACATGACAGACGAGGCCAGAGCTGATAGACCGCATCATCATAGGGCAGATGGCCGACCCGTACTTACAGTCGTTACGTGACAGAGTACTGTCAGGAGACCCTGTGGACTTCTCTTTTACAGACCAGGTGCTGCGCATGAGGGGACGCTTGTGCGCTCCCAGAGACAAGGAGCTGTTGAGAGAGCTCCTGACTGAGGCACACGGTTCCAGATTCACCGTACATCCTGGAAACACAAAGATGTACCATGATTTGAGACGTGACTTTTGGTGGAGGGGAATGAAGCGGGATGTGGGTGAATTCGTGCAGCAGTGTTTAGTGTGCCAGCAGGTGAAGGCCGAGCATCAGAGGCCTGCAGGGCTGTTGCAACCACTTCCAATGCCAGAGTGGAAGTGGGAGAGCATCAACATGGACTTGGTGGTGGGCTTGCCCATTACCTAGCGAGGACGCGACGCAGTCTGGGTGATCGTTGACAGATTGACGAAGACGGCACGTTTCTTGCCATCCGAGTCACCTTGGGACCAGCACAGTTGGCAAAGGGGTATATTCGCGACGTGGTACGTCTACACGGAGTTCCGCGGGAGATCGTATCCGACCGGGATACCCGTTTTACGTCCTAGTTTTGGGCTGAGTTTCAACAGGCCCTGGGGACGCAGTTGAGGTTCAGTACAGCATACCACCCCCAGACGGACGGACAGTCCGAGCACACGATACAGACACTTGAGGACCTTTTGCATGCTTGTGTATTGGATTGGAGGGGCTCTTGGGAGGAGCACTTGCCCCTGGTGGAGTTTGCATATAATAACAGTTATCACTCGAGCATCGGCATGGCTCCCTATGAGGCTTTGTACGGACGAAGGTGTATGGCACCCTTGAGTTGGGTTGAGGTGGGGACCAAGTGAGAGGTTGGCCCCAGGCTGATTCGGCAGAGTCAGGAGGTAGTCGAGCAGATTCACAGGCGACTCCGCACTGTCAGGAGCGGGCAGAAGAGCTATGCAAATCGGAAATACAGAGAGGTACAGTTTGAGGTTGGGGACCACGTCTTCCTTTGCGTTTCGCCCATGAAGGGCCTGCAATGGTTTGGGGTGAGAGGGAAGCTCGCGTCGAGGTTCGTGGGACCCTTTGAGGTCCTGGAGCGGGTTGGACCCGTTGCTTACAGCCTTGCCCTTCCTCCCCAGCTTTCTGGTGTGCACGACGTGTTCCACGTGTCCAACCTCAGGAAATACATCACCGATCCCAGTCACGTCCTGAGTCACGAGAGAGTTGAGGTGGGTGACGACCTAACCTACCCCAAGCGGCCAGTGTAGATTCTCGATAGAGCCGTCCGCAGTCTGAGACGGAAGCAAGCACCCCTGGTGAAGGTTTTGTGGAGGAGCCAGCTGTACGAGGAGGCTACCTGGGAGCCTGAGGCGGCGATGCAGGAGTGGTTCCTGGAGATTTTTGAGGATATGTCTTTTCGGACCGGCTTCGGTCCTCTTTGAGTTTGTTATGCCTATATCGTTCTTTCCCGCACCTTAGTTAGCACAAGTTTCGGGGACGAAACTTCCTTTGAGTTTGTTATATTGTTAAGACCCCGGCATTAAACATCTTTTAAGACGTTTGGGAGTTGGTCCAGATGTCTGGAAGCCTTCCCAGACATCTGGAAATTAATTTTTGCGACGTACAAATTCGTGTCTGCGCGCATGCGCATGCAGACTGACCTGCTGCCCTCTTTTCTTCTCTCTCTTCCCTCCCCGTCCTGCAGGCGCATCTTTTCTTCCTCTCTCTCTCCCTACGGCGCCTTCAAATACTTCCCCCCTCTCCTCTCCCTCACCATCACTCCACCGTTTCCTCCTTCTTCCTGTTAGCATAAGAGTGAGAGGGCGAGGGCAGCAGCTGCTACCGGGTGTGCGCGAGGAGGAGGAGGTGCAGCGAGAGGGAGAAGAGGTAGAGCGCGAGTGTGCGAGCTTGCCGGAGCAGCCAGGCCCTGCCGGCGGGTGCGCAGCGGGAGCGTGGTGCTGGGGAGGTGCTGCTGCAGCTTAGGCAGCAGGCGAGCGCAGCGCGGCACGACCGTGCGCAGCAGGCGGAGGGCGAGGAGGTCCTGATTCTGGGAAAATTTCCGAGAATCAGATGTCTGGACCTAAGTCCAGACGGTGCGGGGGACGTCTGGAGTGAGATCTAGACGTCTGAAACGTATAATATTTCTTTTCCTTCTCCTTTCGCGTGTACGGCCATGCAGGCCGTTTCGCCGAAGGATCTGCTTCTTTGCCGTGCTGAGATCAATTGCATACGCGTGTAGGGTTCATTCGGGAAGGAGCAAGGGCACGCCCTCCCACACAAATCGGACGTCTGGGCACAACACCAGACGGCAGATAGGGTTTCTAGACGTCCGAAGTGATAGTCGGATGTCTGGAACTAGGTCCAGACGGTTCAGCATGATTCTGGACGTCTGAAGAACCGTGCAGAAACAAGGTATGACCTGAACCATTGTTTAAGAGGTATGGAAGATGTTCCAGACATTTGATTTGGGGCAGATTAGTTATTTTTGACCCGTTTAGAGTCCGTTCGAAGTCCGTTTTCCGCATTTCAAATTTCGTTTGTCTCAGAATTAGTTCCTCTACTTGTTTACAGTACTTGTATCCTATTATAAGTAGTTCCTTGTGTTTGATCCCTGTGTTAGGACCCCGTTCCGTTGCGACTCTGGGGGCTGCGGAGGTGCACAGACCTGCCGATCACGCCCCTAGTACTCCCGATTTTGCGGGTAGAGTGGCTCCCTTTAATTATTTATTAACATTTATGCACTTGTGAGATAATTAATAGATTCTAAGGTATGGCATGAACCCTAGGACTGGAAAACCAGATTGAATGATAGATCCTAGGGTATGGCATGAATCGTAGGACTGGAAAACTAGATTGAATGATAGATCCTAGGGTGTGGCATGAATCCTAGGAACAGAAACACCGAAATGAATGACGTGAATATATGAATTACAGTCTTGGAAAAGTAGAAAGAAAAATGATAATTTCCTGTAATTGGATAACAGTTGCTTGTTTATGAATGGATATTGACTGTTGAGAACATGGGCTATATGAAAATAAAGCTGAAAGGATGAAACCTAAATTGGCTTAGTTAAAGAAATATGAGTATGAACCATACGGGGAATTAGGAGTAGAGCTCCTGAGAGGTGAATGGAATGGAATTGGAGAAGTGAGCTGGCTCTTGAGTACGGAGTACCAAGGAGAGCGACTGTTCCCCCTGTTTAGTGCAGAGCGGAGCTAGCCGCCCCAAGGACCCGGGGTTAGGTCTGGCCACTTTGTACCGACTTTTGGCCCTCGCGTACATAGTACCGGGGAGAGCTACTAGTGTAGGAAGAGCACTACCCACCCCACGGGCCCTGGGGTTCTTCTAGCCTTCCTACACCGACTTGTTAGGCCTACTTGGCAAACCAAGGTAGTCAGGCGAGGGTGCGCGGACTGTGGAAGGGCAAGACCCCTATTTGGTTACTATGGAGGGGCTAGACCCCTGTTACTGAGAGGGCTCTGCCCTATACTGGTTCCGTGATGTGTTTTGGGGCGCACCCGTTAACGGAAACGACTGATCGCGTGCCAGTGTGGGGTAGCTACCCGTGCTTTTATCGCGCGTGCTGTAGTTACCGCTACGTCTGTCAGTGACCTTGGGGTGGTTGACTGAGGGTAGGACCACCACGGGGGACTCTCCCGACCAGGAGAGCACCACGTGCTACTTCTACTTTTCGAAAAAGACTGCAATCAAGATCATTCCCGCAATCAAGATCGTTCCCACGAGGAACATTCGAGATCAAGAGAAAGATATGAGGAATAATATCAAGAATGAGTAAATATAAATAAAGAAGGAAATAAAAAACAACAGCTACTTGTCCACCTTACTGTTTTTCTTAGTTAGTTGGTTGCCACTCTACTCAGCGTTTCGCTGACGTGTCACCTTTGTCACCTTTTCAGGACTAGGTGTTGAGCAACCAGAGTCTGCGGCTGGAGAGGGTGCTGGGCCTAGTAGAGCCCAGTAGTTTTACTTGTGTTGTACCTGCTATACCGTTTCTTCTGTTGTAGTGAGTATTTTCTTTTACCACTGTACTCTTTTATTGTAAGCATCATGTTTATGTATCTGTTAATTCTCTACTGTTGTGGTGGTGTGTACTGTAGTAGTTCTTTTCTTTACTGCTGTACTTTTGTTACTGCTAGTTATATGCATGGTGAATGTGGTTTATTTTACTGCTCTTTTGGTTACTTTCTCGTTGGACGACTGGATCTTGGGATCAGTCGAGTAGATCCGATTCTCGTGTCTCGTAGGGATTCGGGAATTGGGTCGTAACAATTGTAGAAGTGTCTACACCACGAGGTGCTCAAGTGGCAACTCATGTAGATTTTTTATCACAGGTTGAATAATCAACTCTGTAATCATGTGAATTCTTCTTATGTGGGTAATTTCCTCAACAAGGATACAGATAACGTATATGAATTGAGTGAAAATTCTATTAATAATGTTTCTATGGATACATTCAATAGATCCCAACAACCCAAATCAAATGCTTATGAGGTTTAAACTGATTCTTCCAAGTTTGAGATGGAATTGATCTACAACAAATTGGATAAGGTTGTAATGACTTGAGCCCCACCATTTAAACTAGACGATGGAGTGCGAGTCTTCGAGTACGAGAATCATACTGAAATAGGATCACAATCACCCAGCACATAATCATAAAATATAGACATAGCCAAACAAATTACTCATATTGCATTGCAAAAAGAAAATAAAGCAAAAAATGCTATCCATAGTAATCATAACCACAAATCTAACAGCGAAAAGAAAAGTGCAGAAAAGACTAGACGATAAAGAATTCCTGATGTCACAGACCATCTACGAAAACTGAATTGGGTTCCATACTGGTTGCTTCGTGTACAGTTGCTCCTGACTACTCAACGGTACCTGAGTTTGAAGCCCAAAGTATTCATCAACAAACGCTGAGTAGAGTTGTACAAGTAAGAAAAGTTATCGAGCTAAGAATGCAGAAGAAGGTACTAATTTGTTATTTCCATTATTTCTTATCAATTAGTTCTCAGTTATTTCTCATGTATCGTAACATTGTGTGGCCCTCGATATTATAGCCATATTTATTCCGCATCAATTCCTCGAAAGGCACGAGGAGATCTCGCTACGATTCCCTGAGAGGCATGACAAGTACATAGTGCTCTCTTGGTTGAGAGGAAACTCCACACTCACACTACATCTCGTTCCATCACCTCGGGATTCTAGTGTGGGTAGTGTGGCGACTGCATACCATGAGTTATATGCATAGACGTGACCAACATTGGCTCATAGATAGCCTCCTCCACGACCTGGGTATGTATCCAACCAATATTACATATATATATACCCACGTACCCCTATACCTCACTACCCAGTTGGCCAATGGACCTATTACAGAGTCGTAGGGAGGCGGACTCACTCCTTGATCCACCAACAAACTCAACCAACCATCTCATTTAGTTATTCTGATTCAATTATTCATTTATCCTCAATTACATTTCCCGAGTATACCATTAACCATATATTTAATTCATCATTTATTTAAGATGCAATAAGGAGACTTTACCAATTTATTTCGTTGATCCAACAAA
Source organism: Thalassia testudinum (assembly GCA_037157565.1). Lineage (NCBI taxonomy): Eukaryota > Viridiplantae > Streptophyta > Magnoliopsida > Alismatales > Hydrocharitaceae > Thalassia > Thalassia testudinum. Next base: position 61,083,353 of record JAZHRO010000007.1, on the reverse strand, counting down.
AGAAACAAAGTATATTTTATCCCTTGAGTTCATCAAATTTGACACACTTGTCTCCCTCATATTATTTTCAATTCAATTATCCAAAGCTATAATTTCATGTTAATTAAATTACAATTAATTCAATTCAATATATCATCCTAACATTTATGGTACTCATAAAGAGATAACAAGATATTTTGACATTCCTTGGCTTTAGGACTCAGCAAAAAATAAAAAAAGGACCCACGCATAAAATAATAGTATCAGCAAGAAAGATGAAAATACTACAGCTCATTGGTGAAGGAATCTAGATTACTCTACCTAATGTTATCGGAGGGTCACGATGACTTCAAAATATGTGCTCGTGTACTCTTGAGACCCGCATATTCCTTTATACGTGCTTTGGGAACTAGATTAACGTCAAGACATGCAAGAAAACATATTAAATCCTTATAGAAGATTTATTGAAAATTTCACATGGTAGATTAATCCCAAAATCGAGTTTAGAGTTTATCGTTATGTAGTTCGTGAAGAGAGGTTCCAACAAGTCTTAGAATGTGAAAAATGGACGTCGTTTGACCCTAGAATGGATAAAAATGGCAAACAATTGTGAAACGGGACTCTTACTTGCACGCGTGCCCACACACACCTTGAGAGTTGCGCCGCTGACGTCAGTCTTGATGCCAATGCCGCCGCTGACCCTCTCTCTCTCTCTCTTTCCCCTAGCCTTCCCCTTTCTTCCCTTTTTTGGCTCTGTCTCTCTTTCTTTTTTTCCGCACCTGCTATTCCCGTCTCTTCTCTTTTCCATGCCTTCTCTCCTCCTCTCTGTCTCTCTCAATCTCCTCTCTCTCTCAATTTTTTCTCTAAATCTCTTCTTCTCCCTTTCTCTCTCGATTTCTTTTTTCTTTTTTTCCAGATCACTCGTGAAGGTAACCCTCGCTCCCTATTTATAGATTCCCCTTCTCGTAACATAAATAGGTGTAAACTCATTTACGTAATCTCGTATTTGACATGAGGTTTTCACTATAAAACTCAGAATTTCACGAGATGGATATAGTTGAAAAGCTTACAATGAAGGGAACTTCACAGTACCAATTTCAATTTCAATGTAATTCAAAAATGTTTTTAGAGATTTGACCAAATTTGACCAAACACAAACTCGATTTACATCCGATAAGTGTCAATGAATTCGATTTGACGTGCTTATCCATAAATGACTTTGAAAAGTGAGTTCGAGGTTTTACAAACATAACAACATTAAAGGGAGTTTCACCCCTAAAACTCAAATGAGTTTGGTATGAATAAAAATGTCTAAGCATGTACTCCATAACAACCTTAAAGACAAATAAAAATCTTAAAGAGAACAAACTAGGGTGTTATATATGAACTCACTGGTAAATAGCTCGGGATACCTCTCTTGCATCTCAACTAGACAAGAAACTATATTTCCTTGATAATAAACAAAAAAGAATAAAAGAAAAATATAGAAAACAATTCAGAATGCATTTGGCCATGAGTAAAGTAACTACAGGAGACATAGATTAAAATGGAGGGAATTAAGTAGTGGATGAGGTTGAGGTATGCAATGCATAAGAACCCACAATAAAAAAATAAACTAGAGCCAAATAAATAACAAGAAACTCCCATTTTCCAACTTTAACAAATAAAATTGCTAGTCACATGCAATTCACTAAATCTACTCAGCTACTAACAAAAAAAATTAAAGCAAACTCAATATCAAATATAAAATAAATAAATCATAATTATTAACCCTATACTTACAATACATCAATTTTCCTATCTCACCTAATCATTACCTATCTCACCACCAAACTAAGAACATTTTTCGAACTACCTCGAATAGAAAAAAAAAGAAGCTAACTGCAAACTTAGGGACTTCAAATTGAATAGAAACATAAAACTTGTTGATCTTCGAAAAATACAGGAAATAGAACCATATCGTATGATATGCTAAATAAAGAGTAAGAAACTCTTTATTTCATTAAAGGATAAAATGCAAACAATAATATCAGCATCATCTAAAAGTTAGATAGAAATATATGTTTTTCAATAGAGAATTTACTTATTTATTTTCAACATGACAATTTTATATTATAATTTATCACAACATACCTTCGATTAAGAAAATCATTAATTAGCTTATCAATTTCATGTATAATTTATCACAATTTAATTACATGTATGATTTATCAAGTTCATGTGTATCCCGAGATGGCTATTGATTTAAGTAACTAATATGAATCGTGCTTATATTCATCAATGCTATATGTGGTAATATTTATATGGTATCTGAATTTTATTGGAATTACATTTTAGCAATTACATATATGATTGGCAAAGCTGAAATCGTATGTTTAGCGCATGACCCCTTTTGTTACCAGTGATGACACAACACGTTTGCAACTGCATGCGGATCGGATCAAGCCGAATTTCAATCTAATCCTTGATTAAATTTAATTTGGAACTTATTAATGGATTGGAATGTCTATACGCTATGATTTTCATGACCGTTGAAAATGCTTGTTCATGAGTTTTTTTCTACCTGCTATATGTGATGTGTTTTAGGTAGATTATGTAAACACCTAATAAAATTATTACTGAAATCTAACAAAAATGCAATAAGAAATAATATCAATACCATATAAGTGCTTGAAAAGCGAACGAAGAAATCCCACAAATTAGAAAATCATACATGTAGAAAAAGGATTAAGATTTATTTTGTGTTATAATCCTCGGATACGGGTGAACGAATATAAGTGTCTACTCTTATCTTCTTATCCGAACTATTAGTTACATCTTCAACAAACGAAAAGGATTGGGTTGACAAAATGTGATCCGATAGGATTTGGTCAATCTGAGTCAAATTCAATAGAGCCTTCATTTGGATTGAATATTTTATTTGTTTTTGTCCATATAATTAAGCTTTTTGTATTTAGTGTATGAAGTCAAATCCCTTGAGAGTACGCATCCTAAACATTGTGAATTTTGAGGATGGGAAAGTGCCCGTGTTCACATGGCTTTGGCTTCGAAATAAGAGTTAAGGCAAGGTTAAAATGTTAAAACCAAAAGGTCAAAAGGTGTGGGTAAAATATATCAGCATGTAGAGGTACCCAGAGTATGCAGCTGTAGATAGTTGAATAGGTGGGAATTTGTTCCGTGTCGGAGGACATGAATTGTCATTTTCGCCGCATTTTCTTTTAAAGAGAACCTTCTTTATCAGAGGAGACTCAAATTACAGCCCATGATGAGGTGAGGAGGGATATTTTACTTTAGGATTAGTTTATTTGATAGGTTAGAAAATTGATATTAAATAATATAAAATTTATGTTAATCTTCATTTTTTTGTATATGTAAAGTGGTGTTAACAAAATAGGTGTTAATCTCTAAAAAAAGGTATTAAGATTTTGCAGGTTAATCCTTCAAGTAAATAGGGTGAGGAATTAACCTCTAAGTAAACTAGCCCGTAGGATATGTATAGATGTAGGGTAAGTGGAGGGATATCCCTCTTAGGAGGGTTTGGAATACTATTCATAAAGGATTTGGATACTATTTATCACTTTAATTAATATCCAAATCAAATTATTCCATTACATTACATCAATATCACTATATATTAAAATATACTAAATTTAACATAACATATCCACTAAACTATATTTATTACATCATATCAACCCAATTACCCTCACATCTTAATACTAAGTAGATACCTACTAATATTACATCAGCACATCAATCATTTTATCCTACTATTTATCCCACCAATTATTTCACTACTTAAACAAACACCCCTCTCCACTATTGAAGTTTGGCTTGACCACATCTCTTCCAAAGGCCTTCTCAAATTTGTTAACTAGTAACTCCAACTTCTCTGTGTCTTTTCCATTTTATTACTTATTACTTATAACTGTTTACTTATATTTTATTACTCACTAGGTACATATTATGTTCTAAGAGTATTACATATATCTTAATAATTATGCTATTAGGTATGTCCATATTCAAGTCTGTGGAACAATTAAGTTTAAGGTGAGTTGGTGGACCTTGATCAATAGCTTGGGTGGAGTAGGCATGATTTATAAGAGGTGTCATATAACCATCTCTCTGTTTAAATTACATCAGCTTATATGTTACATCAAATCCAATACAACCTACCCACTATCAAATCACTCTCTTTTTATCGTAACACTTCTCAAAACTTTTAAACATCAATGATTATCCAAATGTAGCTTTTAAGTTATGTATTCTGTTTGTATACAAGCATGCCAAAAGACATGAAGACCCCTCCAATTTGCTAACAGAAGTTGATAACTAGTTATATATGCATTTAATAATGTTAGAATATCAGATTTTGAGATATTTTTAGTCAATTATAGCCATTTTGAGATCTTTTTACCTTTCTAAGATGCGCCTGATGTAGCAACATCCTGTTTTCTATGATGGTGAAACATCACTGAAATTAGCAACTTAAGTTAGGATCTGTAGCCTGTGAATGGGATAAATATGACTATTTAGGTAGTAAATGTATAGCTTACGTTCTCCTACTTACTATGACAGCATAGATTGATTGCTAACTTGGGAAATAGACACTATTTCGACACATGGCTGATCTTCCTGTGTGAGGGCTAGTTTCCATGAATACTAGAATTGGAAAAACTTTCCAAAGCTAAGATAACCACAACACCCACATGGCACATGGTGTATATACAGATACGATTTGTGTAATCGAAAAGACATGAAAAGTTTTCCATGTGACTAAGCACCCGAATGCTGTAAATCCAGATACATTATAAACAATCAAATGGATATAAAAAAAAATTCCATGCATAGAAATCAAGGGCATGGAAAAAGCCAAGCAAATTGATTAGAATCAAATAGAACTTTCACCATATTATAAGAAATTGATTTAAACGAAACCACAACAAAAACATAAAATAAACCAAGAAATTAAACATCATGCAAAAGAATATTCAAGGGCCAATATTAGCAGAAATATACTAATATAGATTATCTCATAAACATTTGTATTTGTTTATGCCATGAAAATATATATGATCTACATGTATATTTACACATAAACAATGGTTGGATGGTTCTACAAAAAGGATAAATATTGCATCAATACATGATTTAAGCATCACATGTGCATAACCAACATATTCAGCACCAAGCAATGCTACAAAATGATGTGTTCATTGGCTTGGTAAATTTATTATTAAACAAAATCACAAGTAATGTCTTAGAAAACTATACGATCACAAAATTGTTGGATGAACTAGGAAATTACTCAATTGCTTCTTGGGATCACATTCCAATCAAGTAATGCCCTAACGAGATCCCTAAATTGCTCAGCCTGAAGCCTGAAGCAACCACCTTGATCACAAGAATTGACGAAGAGGCAAAGGAAACTAAACGGGATGAAGAAAGGATTGAGAATCGAGAAAAGAAACTAATCGAGAAGAGAAACTAAGTCAGAGTACTGTGGAAAATCAAGACTAGGCATACTATGTCACTATTCTGTTGAGTATCCCAACCACGATACAATATAGGGGTCTGTATGGCCCTTTTGAGTTATTTTATGATTAGTGCGATGACCTTGCTCTGATACCATTTGTAACAATCCAAGCCCCACCATGTAAACCGGACAATGGAGTGTGGGTCACTGAGTACGAGAATCATAATGAAACAGGATCATAGTCATCCAGCATATAATCACAAAATATAGACATAGCCAAAGAAATTAATCATATTGCATTGCGAAAAGAAAATAAAGCAAAAAATGCTATCCACAGTAATCATAACCACAAATCTAACAGCAAAAAGAAAAGTAGGGAAAAGACTAGACGATAAAGAACTCCTAACATCACGAATCGTCTATGGAAACTGAACTAGGTCTCATACTGGCTATTCAACAGTACTTGAGTACGGAACCCAAAGTAGTCATCAACAAATGTTGAGTAGAGTAGTACAAGTAAGAAAAGTAACTGAGCTAAGAAATGCAAAAGAGGGTACTAATTTGTTTTTTTCCATTATTCCTTATCAATTAATTCTCAGTTATTTCTCGTGTATTGTAACATTGTGTGGCCCTCGATATTAGAGTCATTTTTATTCCATATCAATTCCTCGGAAGGCACGAGGAGATCTTGCTGCGATTTCTTTGAGGCACTACGGGTACGTAGTGTCCTCTTGGCTGGGAGGAAACTCCACACTTACCCCACATCTCGTTCCATCACCTCGGGTTTTAGCGTAGGTAGTGTGGCAGCTACATATCACGAGCTATACACGTAGACGCGATCGATGTTAGCTCATAGATAGCCCTCTTCATGACCTGGGTATGTATCCAATCAATATTACATATGTATCTACCCGCGTACCCCTACCTCACTACTTGATTGCTAATGGACCTATCACATAGTCGTAGGGAGGCTAGCCTGAAAGTGCACACTAAAGGTGGAATGAATAGTGTGGGAAATAAAATGCTAAACAATTTGCAAAATAAAACAATCCCATAAAGCAATCACCATAATGCACAAGAGATTTTTAGGTGGAAACCCAAATCAAGTAAAAACCACCACCTAAGTCTTTCCGACTTAGGATTTTCCCAATCTACTTAGTCGATCAAATCACTAACATATCAATTAAATGAGGGATTAATTCCAAGAAAATCAAGCCAAAATCTCATTAAGATTAGGGTCATAATTAGGTCAGACAGCACAATTAGATGACTGATAAAGGTTCATTAGAAGTCTGACAATATTTTTGGACGTTTGAAAACTGAGGATGGTTTCCCTGGAAATGATTAGATTTATACAGTGTACTTGACAATATAGATTAGATGTCTGATTGCGAAATTTAAGATGCCTGATACAAATATTGGACGTCTAATCCTAAAGGGGGCTCTTCGTGGAATTGATCAGATCCAAATAGGGATCTAGTGCAAGGTGATCAGACATCTTATTGGACGTCTGGGTAGGCTAGTGGACGTATGATGATAAAGGTTACTCTTGAGAATTGATTCTCGAGAAGCTAACAGTCAAATTGGGTCTGACAAATCATAATTTTGGTCCAATGTCTCTTTATTAGACGTCTGGAAGGCTCTATCGACGTTTGGAAATAATATTAACATACTCTCAGTTGGGTCTCGAGGTTATTGGTCTGATAGAGGCTAACGGTCCCATTATTGGACGTCTGTCAAGGTCGTCAGACGTCTGACTAGACGTTTGGAAACTAAGTATGAAAACTAGGTGTTCAGGTCTTAATTATTAGATGTCTGATCTAGACATCAAATGACTTAAAAGTCATTATCAGACATTTGGTTGGATGTCTAATAAGATTGATTGTTTACTATTTTGGTTTTCTAAAAAGATTGTTAGGGATTGCTTAAGTGTTCTAATGAAGGGTAAGTGTTCCTAGGGCTTAGGGTGTTATATTTTGGGCTTTCTACAAAGAATCTAGAGAAAAATGAAAAGAGCAACAATAAGATACAAATATTACACAATAAAACTTTCTAAGTCCTATTCTTCAATTTCCTTCTTCTTTAAGCTTTATGTCCTACGCTCCATGGATCTTCTTCCTCCATAACTTCTTGATCCTTTTCTCCTCCATCAAGCTCCTCCTTGATCTTGAGCTTGAGCTCTTTCATACTTGCTTTCACTGCATTTAATCTGAAACTATAAACTCAATGCAAACGTTAAATCACAAGTATTTTGTTATCATCAAAATCAATGATCGTGGTACACTTACATAGACATAGCCCACTCCCTAATACACAAACAAACTCAACCAACCATCTCTGTAAAGACCTGTTTGAAGAGGTGTTGGTCAGACCTGGTTGGTTTGTTAATATGGTGATTTTATCGTTGAAATGTGTATAGTGGTTAACCTAAATCGGACCTAACCATCTCTTTACAAAATTTTTAACCTGGCCTACTTGATTTTATCTTGGTCACTTTTAGGCCCAGGGTCAAACTCAGGGAAGCGGGGTTAGAAGTCAAGTTTCTACGCCTTTTCTACAATGAATCTCTTCCGTTAGTTTATTATGTTTTTGGTGTTTTTTTTCTATTTAGATTTTTTTATGATATTCTTTGTTCTTGAGGCACACCCTCAAAATCAGGTTCTTGGCTTTGAGCCAAATCAGGATTTCAAAACTGGTCTTGCTATTCGCAAGACGGAGTACCTGCAAGTCAAGTGTTAAGACCACGGCATCAAACGTCTTTTAAGACGTCTGGGAGTTGGTCCAGACGTCTGGTTAGACGTCTGGAAACCTTCCCAGACGTTTGGAAATTAATTTTTGTGGCGTATGATTGCGAGTCTACGCACATGCGCGCGCAGACTGACCCGCCGCCCTCTTTTCTTCTCTCTCTTCCCTCCCCATCCTGTAGCGCCTTATTTTTCTTCTCTCTCTCTCTCCCCCGGCGCCTTCAAATAGCCTCCCTCCCCCTTCCCTCTCCCTCACCACCACTCCATCGTCTCCTCCTTCTTCTTCCTGTTAGTGTGAGAGTGCGAGAGCGAGGGCAGCAACTGTTGCCGGGTGAGCGCGGGGAGGATGAGGTGTAGCGGGAGGGAGAAGAGGCGGAGCGCGTGAGGAAGAGAGGGCGAACTTGCCAGAGTTGCCAGGGCCGGTCGATGCGCGCAGCAGGAGCGTAGCGCTGGGGAGGTGCTGCTATAGCTCAGGCAGCAGGCGAGCACGGCGGAGGGAGAGGAGGTCTTGATTCTGGAAAATTTTCCCAGAATCAGACGTCTGGACCTACGTCCAGACGACGTGGGAAACATCTGGAGGAAGATCCAGACGTCTAAAAGGTACAACATTTCTTTTCCTCTTCCTTTCCCGTGTACGGCCATGCAGGCCGTTCTGCCGAAGGATTCTACCTCTTTGCCATGTTGAGGTTGGTTGCGTACGAGTGCAGGTTTCATTCGGGAAGGCACAAGGGCACGCCCTCCTACACAGATCGGACGTCTGGGCACAGCACCAGATGGCGGAGAGAGTCTCCAGACGTCCAGACTGACAGTCGGACGTCTGGAACTAGGTCCAGACGGTTCAGCAGAATCCTGGACGTCTGAAGAATCGCGCAGAAACAAGGTACGACTTGAGCCATCGTTTAAGACGTCTGATTTGGGGCAGACGTGTCATTTTTGACCCGTTTAGGGTTCGTTCGAAGTCCGTTTTCCACGTTTCAAATTTCGTTCTTCTCAGAATTAGTTTTTCTACTGGTTTACAGTACTTGTATCCTATTCTGAGTAGTTCCTTGTGTTTGATCCTTGTGTTAGGACCTCGTTCTGTTGCGGATCTGGGGGTTGCGGAGGCACGCGGACCTGTCGATCACGCTCCCAGTACTCCCAATTTTGCGAGTAGAGTGGCTCCCTTTAATTATTTATCAACATTTATGCACTTGTGAAATAATTAATAGATCCTAGGGTATGGCATGAATTGTAGGACTGGAAAACTAGATTGAATGATAGATCTTAGGGTATGGCATGAATCCTAGGACTGTAAAACTAGATTAAATGATAGATCCTAGGGTGTGGCATGAATCCTAGGAACAGAAACACCGAAACTAATGTCGTGAATATATGAATTGCAGTCTTGGAAAAGTGGAATGAAAAATGATATTTGCATGTAATTGGATAACAGTTGCTTGTTTATGAATGGAGATTAACTGTTGAGAACATGGGCTATATGAAATTAAAGTTGAAATGATGAAACCTAAATTGGCTTAGTTAAAGAAATATGAGCATGAACCCTACGGGGAATTAGGAATAGAGCTCCTGAGAGGTGAATGGAATGGAATTGGGGAAGTGAGCTGGCCCTTGAGTACGGAGTACCAAGGAGAGCGACTGTCCCCCCTGTTTAGTGCAGAGCGGAGCTAGCCGCCCCAGGGACTCGGGGTTAGGTCTGGCCACTTTGTACTGACTTTTGGCCCTCGCGTACACAGTACTGGGGAGAGCTACTAGTGTAGGGAGAGCACTAGCCACCCCACGGGCCCCGGGGTTCTGCTAGCCTTCCTACACCGACTTGTTAGGCCCACTAGGCAAACCAAGGTAGTCAGGCGTGGGTGCGCAGACTGTGGAGGGGCAAGACCCCTATTTGGTTACTGTGGAGGGGCTAGACCCCTGTTACTGAGAGGGCTCTGCCCTATACTGGTTCCGGCATGTGTTTTGGGGCGCACCCGTTAACGGAAACGATTGACCGCATGCCAGTGCGGGGTAGCTACCCGTGCGTTTATCGCGCGTGCCGTAGTTACCGTTACATGTGTCAGTGACCTTAGGGTGGTTGACTGAGGGTAGGACCACCACGGGGGACTCTCCCGGCCAGGAGAGCACCACGTGCAACTTCTACTTTTCGGAAAAGACTGCAATCAAGATCGTTCCCACGAGGAACATTCGAGATCAAGAGAGCAGATCTGAGGAACAATTCATGAATGAGTAAATAGACAAATAAAGAAAGAGAATAGAAATAATAGCTACTTGTCCACCTTACTATTTTTCTTAGCTAGTTGGTTGCTACTCTACTCAGCATTTCGCTGACGTGTCACCTTTGTCACCTTTTCAGGACCAGGTGTTGAGCAGCCAGAGCCTGTGGCTGCAGAGGGTGCTGGGCCTAATAGAGCTCAGTAGTTTTACTTGTGTTGCACGTACTGTGCTGTTTCTTATGTTGCAGTGAGTATTCTCTGTTACAACTGTACTCTTTTATTGTAAGCATCATGTTTATATATCTGTTTAATTCTCTACTGTTGTGGTGGTGTGTACTGTAGTAGTTCTTTTCTTTACTGCTGTACTTTTGTTACTGTTAGTTACATGCATGATGAATGGGGTTTATTTTACTGTTCTGTTGGGTTACTTTCTTGTTGGACGAC